>OX387244.1:204540666-209540666 GCA_947561735.1 Cenchrus americanus
GACTCCCGAACGATGGGCGCCACTCTCGCTCGACGGTCCGCATGTGTAGAACCACCTTGGATGCCACGTACATAGCTCAGATCGCCCGCATGTACACACGCGCACACCGCCCAACATGGAGCGGTTCTCGGGATCCTCGGCGTGCGTCGTGAATGGGCCTCACTAGCATTGTTGTGACTCGGAGAGGATCCGCGCCCACCGATTATATTTGGATGGTGGCGCACCTCCCGAAGACGTTGCCGGTGCTAGGAAGGTCGCGGCACGCCGGGGCCGCCGGCGAGACGCACGACCACAACTCTTGGATGTGCACGCGTTGTCTCCATCACGCACGATCGCCCCACGCCGGACCCGTCGTATCTCGCGGAGCCGCCCGCCGCACAAGGAGGCTGCGGCCGCAGCGCCCGTGCCCGCACTACCGCCGACACCCGAACTCCGCCGGGACGCCGGTGCCTTGTAGAATATCCCGTCGACGAACGGGTGTTGGAGGACAACAATGGCCGTGATGGGCGTTGGAACCACCCCCGTCGTGATGCCGCCGTGCTCACCCTCGTGGAGACCGACCCCCTTTTGGAGTTGGCGCTCTCCATCCACATGGCTCCGTGACGGCGGCCAAGGGCTTGGGGCCGTGGATGCCGGCGCTCGAAACGGCCGACATGGTGACCCGTGGTGGCCTTGGCGTCGACCCCCAGCGGGCGCTCGAGTCCTTGACAAGCCTCGAGCGGTGTCTCCCGCATGATCTTGGCGAGCCTCGGCCAAGGTGTGCTCCGGACCGGTGTCCTCCTTCGTCTTGTCGTCGTCGCCCGGCATAGGCCGATACCTCGCATTGTTATGGATTGGATGCGAGGAGAGAGTGATTGGAGGATTTGAGGCCGATTTGTGGGGGGGAACGTGGCCGCGCGCGGCGCCCCACTCGGCGCGGCGCGCACTCGCGCGGCATCGTTCCACGCCTAGGCTGTGGCGGCAACCAGGGTTGGAGGGGCGCAGGGAACGCCGGCCGCGGGCGCTTCGCCTGTGTACGGCAAGAGAGAAGGGTTTTCTCTTCTAATCTCTTGCTTGATTAAATTGATACATCTCCTCTCTTTAAATAGACATGATTACTTGACCCCCCAGCAAGGACTCGACCCATCCCTAAACCTAACCCCACCAGGCTCCCTGCACCCCACAGGGCCCTTGACACCCGACATTACCCCCGCCTTTTCCAAGGAAATTTCTGTCTCGAGCCGCAAAGATAGGCACCTTGACAATAACTCCGACCCCACGCAAACCTATACCCGAAAATAAGCCTTTACATCTCGGTTTATTTGAAAATTTTAATCTGGAAAATGCTACGACTTTTTTTTTATTTTGGGACTCTCGAACGATGGGCGCCACTCGCTCGACCTTTTCGGGCCCGCATGTGTAGAACCACCTTGATCCCACCTGCATAGCTCGGGGATCGCCCGCATGTACACACGCAAGACACCGCCCAACATGGAGCGGTCTCGGGATCCCTTTGCGTAAGCCGTGAATGGGCCTCACTAGCATTGTTGTTACCTCAAGAGGATCTCACAGCCCCACCGATTGGCTTTGGATGGTGGCGCACCTCCAAGAAGACGTTGCCGTGCTAGAAGGCCGCGTACCGCCGGCGAGACGCACCCGCCTACGCCCTTGGACAGGTACGCGCGTCTCCAACGACGGCGATCGCGGCCGGCCGATCCGCCGCATCCGCGGAGCCGCCGCCGCACAAGGAGGTCGCGTGCCGCCCCCCACCGCCAGCGCATACCACCGACACCCGAACTCCGCTCGGACGCCGGCGGCCCCCCGTAGAATATCCCGTCGACGAACGGGTGTTGGAGGACGCCGACAAGCGCCGGTGGTGGGCGTTGGAACCACCCCCGCCGTGGCCGTCGTGGTGCTCACCTTTGTGGAGACCGACCCCCCCCGTGGAGTTGGCGCCCTCCGTCCACATGGCCTGGTGACGGCGCGGCGGCGCTACGGTCGGGTTTTTTGATGCATCGGCACAACCGCCGACATGGCGACGGCGTGGTGGCCCTGGGCAGCCTACCCCGAGCGCCCGGACGCCGGCGCCGTGTCCTTGACAGCCGAGCGCATCTCCCCCGCATGATCTTGGCGAGCTCGGCCAAGGTGGGCTCCTGGACCGGTGTCCTTCGGCCTTGTCGTCGTCGTCCGGCATAGTCGATACCGCATTGTTATGGATTGGATGCGAGAGAGAGTGATTGGAGGATTTGAGGCCGATTTGTGGGGGGGGCCCCATATCGTGGCCGCGTGCTACACAAGGACCAAGAAGGCGCCACGCCAATCATGGGCATCGTTCCTACGCCCAGGGTTGTGGCGGCAACTAGGGGTTGGAGGGGCGGCTAGGGAACGCCGGCCGGGCGGGCTTCGCTCAGTGGCCGCAAGAGAGAAGGGTTTTCCTTCTAATCTCTTGCTTGATTAAATTGATACATCTCCTCTCTTTTAAATAGACATGATTACTTGACCCCTAAGCAAGGACTCGATCTTATCCCTAAACCTAACCCTAACAGCCCTCCCCGTCCCCCATTAGGCCCTTGACACCCGACATTACTCTCCCGCCCTTTTCCAAGCCAGGGCCTCATGCCCGGCCGCAAGATAGGCACCTTGGACAATAACTCGACCCCACGCAAACCTATGACCCGAAAATAAGCCTTTTACATCTCGGCTTATTTGAAAATTCTTAATCTGAAAAATGCTACGGTTTTTTTTTATTTTGTGGACTCCCGAACGATGGGCGCCACTCGCTCATCCGTCCGCATGTGTAGAACCACCTTGATCCCACCTGCATAGGGCTCGGGGATCTACCGCATGTACACACGCAAGACACCAAGCAACATGGAGCGGTCCGGATCCCGGCGTCAAGGTGTGAATGGGCCTCACTAGCATTGTTGTTACTCCGAGAGGATCCTGCGCCCCACCGATTGGCTTTGGATGGCGGCGCACCTCCCGAAGACGTTGCCGGTGCTAGAAGGCCGCGCACGCCGCCGCCCGTACGCACGGCCACAGCCCTTGGACAGTACACGTTGTCTCCATCACGGCGATCGCGGCCGCTCGGACCGGCTGTACCCGCGGAGCCGCCGCCGCACAAGGAGGTCGCGTGCCGCGTCCCTTGCGCCCGCACTACCACCGACACCCGAACCCGCCGGACGCCGTGCCTTTTGTAGAATATCCCGCGTCGACGAACCTGGGTAAGTTGGAGTGACGACAAATACGGCAGGCGCGGGGAACCACCGCCGTGGCCGCCGTGTGCTCACCCTCGTGGAGACCGACCCCCTCGTGGGAGTTGGCGCCCTCCGTCCACATGGCCTGGGTGGCTCGGCGGCCAAGCAAGGATGGGGGCCAGGGATGCCGGTAGCGAAACGGCCGACATGGCGACGGTGGTGGCCTGGGCGGCTACCTCGAGCGCCTGGACGCGGGCGCTCAGGTCCTTGACAGCCGAGCAGGTCTCCCGCATGATCTTGGCGAGCTCGGCCAAGGTGTGCTCCGGACTGGTGTCCTTCGTCTTGTCGTCGTCGCCTGGCATAGCTGATACCAGATTGTTATGGATTGGATGCGAGGAGAGGGTGATTGGAGGATTTGAGGCTGATTTGTGGGGGGAATTAGGGCTGCGTGCTACAGTACTCCTCGGTGCTAGCGCACCTCGCGGGTACCGTTCACGCCTAGGTTGTAGCGGCAACTAGGGTTGTAGGTGCGTAGGGGAACGCCGCCGCCGGGCTTCGCCCGTGGCCGAAGAGGAGAAGGGCTTTCCTTCCACCCCTTGCTTGATTAAATTGATACATCTCCCTCTCTTTAAATAGAGATGATTATCAGGACCTCTAAGCAAGGACTCCATCTTATCCCTAAACCTAACCCCTAACGGGCCTCCCCGCCCATTAGGCCCTTGACCCCCCGACATTACCCCGCCCTCTCTTCCGAGCGCCCCCATCCTCGAGCCGGGCAAGAAGACAGGCACCGTGACAACAACTCGACCCCACACAAACCTATGACCCGAAAATAAGCCTTTTACATCTCGGCTTATTTGTAAATTTTTAATCCCGAAAAATGCTACGACTTTTTTTTATTTCGAGTGACCCCGAAGATGGGCGCCACCACTCGACGGCCCGCATGTGTAGAACCACCCGGGATCCCACAAAAGTGCCAAACCCGGTATCGCCTACATGTACACACGCAAAAAGACACCAAGCCCAACATGGAGCGGTCTAGACTCCTTGGTAGAAGCCGTGAATGGGCCTCAGAGCATTATTGTGACCTCGAGAAGACGGGGTCGCCCACCGATTGGCTTTTTTGGATGCAGGCTCACCTCCCGAAGACATCGCCGCGCTAGAAGGCCTCGTAATGCCGCGCGCACGCACGACACCACAACCCTAGGGCAAAAGCACATCGCCGGCCTCCATCGACGGGCGATCGCCAGCCACTCGATCCGCTCGCATCTCGCAGCCGCCGCCGCGCAAGGAGGCCGCACGCCGTCACCCCCTCCAGCCGCACTACCGCCGACACACCCGAACTCCGCCGGGACGCCCCGTGCCCTTGTAGAATATCCCGTCGACGAAAGGGTGTTGGAGGACGCGCGCCCCGGCGGGTGGGCGCTTTGGAACCACCTCCCGTCGTGGCTGCCCGTGCTCACCCTTGCGTGGAGACCGACCCCCTTGTAGAGTGGGCGCTCTCCGTCCGCGTGGGCCCGGGTGACGGCGGCCCTGCGCCCAGTTGGGGCGGGGGATGCCGGCAGCCGAAACGGCCGACATGGCGACGGGGGTGGTGGCCCGAGCGCCTACCCCGAGCGCGACGCGGGCGCTCGGTGTCCCCGACGGGGCCGAGCGCATCTCCCCGCATGATCTTGGCGAGCTCTCGCCAAGGTGGGCCCTGGACCGGTGTCCGGCGCCTTGTCATCGTCGCCCGGCATAGTCGATACCGCATTGTTATGGATTGGATGTTAGGAGAGAGTGATTGGAGGAATTGAGGCTGATTTATGGGGGGGGGATCGTGGCTTCGTGCTGGCGTACCCGCGGTGCGAGCGCACTCGCGGCACTGCTCACGCCTAGGTTGTGGCGGCAACTAGGGGTTGGAGGGGAGAGGAACGCGCCGCGGGGCTTCGCCTGGGGCCGCAAGAGGGAAGCGGTTTTCCTTCTAATCTCTTGCTTGATTAAATTGATACATCTCTCCTTTAAATAGACATGATTACTTGACCCCCTAAGCAAGGACCTCGATCTTTATCCCTAAACCTAACCCTACTGTGCCTCCCACCCCATTAGGCCCTTGACACCTCGACATTACCCCCGCCCTCGTGTCCGGCGGCCGTCCTCGAGCCAAAAGACAGTGTACCTTGACAATAACTCGACCCCACGCAAACCTATGACCCGAAAAAAAGCCTTTTACATCTCGGCTTATTTGCAAATTCTTAACCGAAAAATGCTACGACTTTTTTTTATTTTTGGGGACTCCTCGAACGATGGGCGCCACTCGCTTCGACGTGTCCGCATGTGTAGAACCACCTTGATCCCACGGGCATAGCTCGGGATCACTCGGACGTACACACGCAAAACACCCGGCCCAACATGGAGCGGTCTGGGATCCCTTGCGTAAGGTGTGAATGGGCCTCACTAGCATTGTTGTTACCCGAGAGGATCTCAGTTCCCACCGATTGGCTTTGGATGGTGGCGCACCTCCCGAAGACGTTGCGGTCCTAGAAGGCCGCGGCCACCGCCGCGCCGCGCACGCACGGCCACGTCTCCCCTGGACAGTACACGTTGTCTCCACACGGCGATCGCGTCGCTCGATCCGCCGTATCTCGCGAAGCCGCCGCCGCACAAGGAGGTCGGGCGCCGCGCCCTTGCGCCCGCACTACCACCGACACCGAACTCGCCGGACGCCGTGCCCTTGTAGAATATCCCGTCGAGGAACGGGTGGTGGAGGACGACCGCCGGGTGGGCGTTGGAACCACCCCCGGCCGTGGCCGCTCGGTGCTCACCTCGTGGAGACCGACCCCCTCGTGGAGTTGGCGCCCTCCGTCCACATGGCCGGGTGACGGCGCTTGGCGGGGGCTTGGGGCCGTGGACTGCTGGGGCCGAAACGGCCGATGGCGACGCGTGGCGGCTTCCGGCGGCTACCTCGAGCGCCCGGACGCGGCGCCTCGTGTCCTTGACGCTCGAGCGGTGTCTCCCGCATGATCCTGGCGAGCTCGGCGAAGGTGTGCTCCGGATCGGTGTCCCCTTTCTGGCCTTGTCGCTCGCTTTCGCCCGGCACAGCGATACCGATTGTTATGGATTAGATGCGAGGAAAGGGTGATTGAAAGATTTGAGGTCGCTCCTTGGGGGGGGGAACTAGGGCCGCATGCGACGGGACCGCGGTGCGCTGCACCTGCGGCGGTAAGCGTTCACGCCTAGGTTGTGGCGGCAACTAGGGTTGTAGGTGCGTAGGAACGCCGCCGCCGGGCTTCGCCCGGGGCCGCAAGAGAGAAGGGGCTTCCTTCTAATCTCTTGCTTGATTAAATTGATACATCTCCTCTCTTTAAATAGAGATGATTACTTGACCCCTAAGCAAGGACTCCATCTTATCCCTAAACCTAACCCTAACGGGCCTCCCGCCCATTAGGCCCTTGACCCCCGACATTACCCCGCCCTTTTCCGAGCAGCTCATCCTCGAGCCTCAAAGATAGGCACCTTGACAATAACTCGACTCCACACAAACCTATGACCCGAAAATAAGCCTTTTACATCTCGCTTATTTGTAAATTCTTAATCCTGAAAAATGCTACGACTTTTTTTTATTTCGGTGACTCTGAAGATGGGCGCCACTCACTCGACGGTCCGCATGTGTAGAACCACCGGATCCCACGGTACAACCGCGGCATCGCCTACATGTACACACGCAAAGACACCGCCCAACATGGAGCGGTCTAGATCCCTTGGTAGAAGCCGTGAATGGGCCTCACGAGCATTATTGTGACCTGAGAAGATTTGCAGCCCACCGATTGGCTTTGGATGGTGGCGCACCTCTCCCGAAGACATCGCCGCGCTAGAAGGCCGCGTACTGCCGCCGGCAGACGCACGACCACAACCCCGTGACGGGTACACGTCGTCTCCATCACGGCGATCGCCGCCTACTCGGTCCGCCGCATCTCGCAGCCGCCGCCGCGCAAGGAGGCCGCACGCCGCAGCCTCCACCCGCACTACCGTCGACACCCGAACCTCGCCGGACGCCGGTGCCCTTGTAGAATATCCCGTCGACGAAAGGGTGTTGGAGGACGACGCCGCCGGTGGTGGGCGTTGGAACCACCCCTGTCCGTGGTCGCTCGTGTGCTCACCCTGGAGACCGACCCCTCGTGGAGTTGGCGCCCTCCGTCCACATGGTCGGTGACGGCGGCCATGCGGTTGGGGCCGCTGTGGATGCCGGCAGCCGAAACGGCCGACATGGCGACGTGGTGGCTCGGCGCCTACCTCGAGCGCCCGGACGCGGGCGCTCGTGTCCTTGACAGCCCGAGCAGATCTCCCGCATGATCTTGGCGAGCTCGGCCAAGGTGGGCTCCGGACCGGTGTCCTTCGTCTTGTCGTCGTCGCCCGGCATAGTCGATACCCGATTGTTATGGATTGGATGCGAGGAGAGAGTGATTGGAGGATTTGAGGCCGATTTATGGGGGGGGGGAATCGGGGCTTCGTGCTACCGTTCTCGCGGTGCGCGCACTCGCAGTACTGTTCACGCCTAGGTTGTGGCGGCAACTAGGGTTGGAGGGGCGCAGGAACGCCGCCGCGGGGCTTCGCCCAGGGGCGGCAAGAGGGAAGGGTTTTCCTTCTAATCTCTTGCTTGATTAAATTGATACATCTCCTCTCTTTAAAAGACATGATTACTTGACCCCCTAAGCAAGGACTCGATCTTATCCCTAAACCTAACCCTAACAGAGCCTCCCCCCCATTAGGCCCTTGACACCTGACATTACCACACCCTTTTCCAAGCAGCTCGTCCTCGAGCTGCAACATAGGCACCTTGACAATAACTCGACCCCACGCGAACCTATGACCTGAAAATAAGCCTTTTACATCTCGGCTTATTTGAAAATTCTTAATCTGAAAAATGCTACGACTTTTTTTATTTTGGGGACTCCCGAACGATGGGCGCCACTCGCTCGACGGTCGCGTGTGTAGAACCACCTTGATCCCACGGGGCATAGCCCGTGGATCACCGCATGTACACACGCAAGACACCGCCCAACATGGAGCGGTCTAGATCCCTTGCGAAAGCCGTGAATGGGCCTCACTAGCATTGTTGTTACCGAGAGGATCTGCACCCCACCGATTGGCTTTGGATGGTGGCGCACCTCAAGAAGACGTTGCCGTGCTAGAAGGCCGCGTCTGCCGCCGGCGACGCACGGCCGCCATAGCCCTTGGACAGTACGCGTTGTCTCCATCACGGCGATCGTGGCTGCTCGATCCGTCCGCATCTCGCGGAGCCGCCGCCGCACAAGGAGGTCGCGTGCCGCCCCCCGGGCAGCCGCGGCCACCGACACCCGAACCCGCCGGACGCGCGGTGCCCTTGTAGAATATCCCGTCGACGAAAGGGTGTTGGAGGACGACGCGCCGGTGGTGGGCGTTGGAACCACCTCCGTCGTGGCCGCTCCTGTGCTCACCCTCGTGGAGACCGACCCCCTCGTGGAGTTGGCGCCTCCGTCCACATGGTCGGTGACGGCGGCCATGCAGTTGGGGCCAGGGATGCCGGCGGCGAAACGGCCGACATGGCGACGGTGGTGGCTCGGGCGGCTACCTCGAGCGCTCGGACGCGGGCGCTCGTGTCCTTGACAACGAGCAGATCTCCCGCATGATCTTGGCAAGCTCGGCCAAGGTGGGCTCCGACCGGTGTCCTTCGTCTTGTCGTCGTCGCCCGGCATAGCCGATACCGGATTGTTATGGATTGGATGCGAGGAGAGAGTGATTGGAGGATTTGAGGCTGATTTATGGGGGGGAATCGGTGCGTGCTACAGCACTGGCGGTGCTACGCTACTCGCGGGTACCGTTCACGCCTAGGTTGTGGCGGCAACTAGGGTTGGAGGGGCGCAAGGAACGCCGCCGCGGGGCTTCGCGCGGCGGCAAGAGGGAAGGGTTTTCCTTCTAATCTCTTGCTTGATTAAATTGATACATCTCCTCTCTTTAAATAGACATGATTACTTGACCCCTAAGCAAGGACTCGATCTTATCCCTAAACCTAACCCTAACGGCCTCCCTCCCCATTAGGCCTTTGACACCACGACATTACCCCGCCTCTTTTCCAAGCCGCCGTCCCTCGAGCCGCAAAGATAGGCACCTTGACAATAACTCGACCCCACGCAAACCTATGACCTGAAAATAAGCCTTTACATCTCGGCTTATTTGAAAATTCTTAATCCGAAATATGCTACGACTTTTTTTTATTTTGGGGACTCCCGAACGATGGGCGCCACTCGCTCGACGGTCCGCATGTGTAGAACCACCTTGATCCCACGGTATAGCTCCGGGGATCGGCTCGCATGTACACACGCGGCACACCGGGCCCAACATGGAGCGGTCTAGATCCCTTGCGAAGCGGTGAATGGGCCCTCACTAGCATTGTTGTTACCCGAGAGGATCCGCAGCCCACCGATTGGCTTTGGATGGTGGCGCACCTCAAGAAGACGTTGCCGTGCTAGAAGGCCGCGCATCGGCCGCCGGCGGACGCACCGCCATAGCCCTTGGACAGGTACGCGTTGTCTCCATCACGGCGATCGTGGCCGCTCGATCCGCCGCATCTCGCGGAGCCGCCGCCGCACAAGGAGGTCGCGTGCCGCGCCTGCCGCCCGCACTACCACCGACACCGGAACCTCGCCGGACGCCGGTGCCCTTGTAGAATATCCCGTCGACGAACGGGTGTTGGAGGACGGCGCCGCCGGTGGTGGGCGTTGGAACCACCCCTGCCGTGGTGCTCGGTGTGCTCACCCTCGTGGAGACCGACCCCCTCGTGGAGTTGGCGCCCTCCGTCCACATGGTCGGCGACGGTGGCCATGGGGCTTGGGGCCCCGTGGATGCCGGCGGAAACGGCCGACATGGCGACGGTGGTGGCTCCGGGCGGCTACCTCGAGCGCCCGGACGCGGCGCTCGGGGTCCGGACGACCGAGCGGGTCTCCCGCATGATCTTGGCGAGCTCGGCCAAGGTGTGCTCCGACCGGTGTCCTTCGTCTTGTCGTCGTCTCCCGGCATAGGCGATACCGGATTGTTATGGATTAGATGCGAGGAGAGGGGTGATTGGAGGATTTGAGGCTGATTTGTGGGGGGAATTAGGGCTGCATGCTACGGTACCCGCGGTGCTGGCGCACTGGCGGGTACCGTTCACGCCTTGGTTGTGGCGGCAACTAGGGTTGTAGGTGCGTAGGGACCGCCGCCGCCGGGGCTTCGCCCACGGCCGCAAGAGAGAAGGGTTTTCCTTCTAATCTCTTGCTTGATTAAATTGATACATCTCCTCTCTTTAAATAGAGATGATTACTTGACCCCTAAGCAAGGACTCCATCTTATCCCTAAACCTAACCCTAACGGGCCTCCCGGCCCATTAGGCCCTTGACCCCCGACATTACCCCGCCTTTTCCGAGCAGCTCATCCTCGAGCCGCGGCATAGGCACCTTGACAATAACTCAACTCCACGCAAACCTATGACCCGAAAATAAGCCTTTTACATCTCGGCTTATTTGGAAATTCTTAATCCCGAAAAATGCTACGACTTTTTTTATTTTGGTGACTCCCGAAGATGGGCGCCACTCACTCGACGGTCCGCATGTGTAGAACCACCTCGGATCCCACAGTACAACCTCGGGTATCGCCCGCATGTACACACGCAGCACACCGCCCAACATGGAGCGGTCTAGATCCCTTGGTAGAAGGTTTTGAATGGGCCTCACGAGCATTATTGTGACCTAAGAAGATCCGCCCCCACCGATTGGCTTTGGATGGTGGCGCACCTCCCGAAGACATCGCCGCGCTAGAAGGCCGCGTAATGCCGCCGAGCAGACGCACGACCACAACCCTAGGACAGTACACGTCGTCTCCATCACGGCGATCGCGCCTACTCGATCCGCCGCATCTCGCAGCCGCCGCCGCGCAAGGAGGCCGCACGCCGCAGCCTCCGGCCGCACTACCGCCGACACCCCGAACCCGCCGGATGCGGGTGCCCTTGTAGAATATCCCGTCGACGAACGGGTGCTGGAGGATGACGACGGGTGGTGGGCGTTGGAACCACCCCTCGCCGCGGTCGCTTGGGTGCTCACCCTCGTGGAGACCGACCCCCTAGTGGAGTTGGCGCCCTCCGTCCACACGGCCGGCGACGGCGGCCATGCAGTTGGGGGCCAGGGACGCTAGCAGCGAAACGGCCGACATGGCGACGGTGGTGGCCTGGCGGCCACCTCGGGAGCGCCCGGACGCGGCGCTCGGGTCCTTGACAGCCCGAGCCGTCTCCCCCGCATGATCTTGGCGAGCTCGGCCAAGGTGGGCTCCGGACGGTGTCCTTCGTCTTGTCGTCGCCACCGGCATAGCCGATGCCGGATGTTATGGATTGGATGCGAGGATAGGGGGAATTAGGTTGCGTGCTACGAACAGCGTGTGCTACGCGCACCGCGGCATCGTTCACGCCTAGGTTGTGGCGGCAACTAGGATTGAGGGGCACGGTGAACGCCGGCCGCGGGGCTTCGCCCGGGCCGCAAGAGAGAAGGGTTTTCCTTCTAATCTCTTGCTTGATTTTATTGATACATCTCCTCTCTTTAAATAGACATGATTACTTGACCCCTAAGCAAGGACACGATCTTATCCCTAAACCTAACCCTAAGGCCCTCCCGCCCATTTGGCCCTTGACACCCGACATTACCCCCGCCCTTTTCGAGCAACTCGCCCTCGAGCTGCAACATAGGCACCTTGACAATAACTCGACTCCATGCGAACCTATGACCTCGAAAATAATCCTTTTACATCTCGGCTTATTTGAAAATTCTTAATCCGAAAAATGCTACGACTTTTTTTTATTTTGGGGACTCCCGAACGATGGGCGCCACCTCGCTCGACCTGACCGCATGTGTAGAACCACCTCGAATCCCATGGGTATAAGCGGGGGACCGCCCGCATGTACACACGCAGCACACCAACCAACATGGAGCGGTCCGGATCCCTTGGCGAAGCCGTTAATGGGCCTCACTTGCATTGTTGTGACTCGAGAAGATCCGCAGCCCACCGATTGGCTTTGGATGGTGGCGCACCTCCCGAAGACGTCGTTGTGCTAGAAGGCCGCGCTCGCCGCCGCGAGACGCACGACAACGCAGCCCTTGGACAGGTACGCGTCATCTCCATCACGGCAATCGCCGGTTGCTAGATCTGCTGCATCTCGCGGGAGCCGCCGCTGTGCAAGGAGGTCGCGCGCCGCGCCCCCGCGGTGCACTACCGCCGACACCCGAACTCGCCGGACGCCGTGCCCTTGTAGAATATCCCGTCGACGAACGGGTGTTGGAGGGCGACGCCGCCGGTGGTGGGCGTTGGAACCACCCCTCGTCATGGCCGCTCGTGTGCTCACCCTCGTGGAGACCGACCCCCTCGTGGAGTTGGCGCCCTCCGTCCACACGGTTGGTGACGGCGGCCATGCGCTTGGGGCCGTGGATGCCGGCAGCGAAATGGCCGACATGGCGACGGTGGTGGCACACGGGCGGCTACCTCGAGCGCCTAGACGCGGGCGCTCGTGTCCTTGACCCCGGCAGTCTCCCCACATGATCTTGGCGAGCTCGGCCAAGGTGGCTCCCGGACCGGTGTCCTTCGTCTTGTCGTCGTCACCTGGCATAGCCGATCAACGGGATTGTTATGGATTGGATGCGAGGAGAGGGTGATTGGAGGATTTGGAGGCTGATTTGTGGGGGGAATTAGGGCTGCGTGCTACAGTACCCGCGGTGCGACGCGCACTCGCGGGTACCGTTCACGCCTAGGTTGTGGTGGCAACTAGGGTTGGAGGGGCGCAGGAACCCCCGGCCGCGGGGCTTCGCCCCGGGCCGGCAAGAGAGAAGGGTTTTCCTTCTAATCTCTTGCTTGATTAAATTGATACATCTCCTCTCTTTAACTAGAGATGATTACTTGACCCCTAAGCAAGGACTTGATCTTATCCCTAAACCAAACCCTAAAGGGGCCTCCCGGCCCATTAGGCCCTTGACACCCGACATCACCACGCCCTTTTCCGAGCAGCTCATCCTCGAGCTGCAGCATAGGCACCTTGACAATAACTCGACTCCACACAAACCTATGACCTGAAAATAAGCCTTTTACAAATCGGCTTATTTGAAAATTCTTAATCCTGAAAAATGCTACGACTTTTTTATTTTGGTGACTCCCGAAATATGGGCGCCACTCGCTCGACGGTCTGCATGTGTAGAACCACCTGGATCCCACGGGTACGGCCCCGGGACCGCTTGCATGTACACACGCAGGACACGAGCCAACATGGAGCGGTCCGGATCCCTTGGCGTAAGCCGTGAATGGGCCTCACGAGCATTGTTGTGACCCGAGAAGATCTGCAGCCCACCGATTGGCTTTGGATGGTGGCGCACCTCCCGAAGACGTCGCCGCGCTAGAAGGCCGCGCACGCCGCCGGAACGGCACATGACCGCAGCCCCTTGGACATGTACGCGTCGTCTCCATCACGGCGATCGCCCTGGGCCGCTCGATCTATCGCATCTCGCGGAGCCGCCACCGCGCAAGGAGGCCGCACGCCGCACACCGCAACCGCACTACCGCCAACACCCGAACCCGCCGGACGTCGGTGCCCTTGTAGAATATCCCGTCGACGAAAGGGTGTTGGAGGACGACGAGCCGCCGGTGGTGGGCGTTGGAACCACCCCCGTCGTGGCCGCTCGGGTGCTCACCCTTGTGGAGACCGACCCCCTCGTGGAGTTGGCACCCTCCGTCCACACCTGGTCGATGACGGCGGCCATGCGGCTTGGGGCCGGGGATGCCGCCAGCGAAACGGCCGACATGGCGACCGTGGTGGCTTGGGCGGCTACCTCGAGCGCCGGACGCGGGCGCTCGGTGTCCTTGACGGACGGAGCGGATCTCCCCGCATGATCTTGGCGAGCTCGGCCAAGGTGGGCTCCCGGACCGGTGTCCTTCGTCTTGTCGTCGTCGCCGGCATAGCCGATACCCAGATTGTTATGGATTGGATGCGAGGAGAGGGTGATTGGAGGATTTGAGGCCGATTTGGGGGGGAATTAGGGCTGCGTGCTGCGCACCTCGCGGTGCTACGGCACTCGGCGGGTACTGTTCACGCCTAGGTTCGCGGCAACTAGGATTGGAGGTGCGCAGGGAACGCCGGCGTGGGGCTTTGCCCACGGCCGGGGAGAGAGAAGGGTTTCTGTCTAATCTCTTGCTTGATTAAATTGATATATCTCCTCTCTTTAAATAGAGATGATTACTTGACCCCTAAGCAAGGATCGATCTTATCCCTAAACCTAACCCTAACGGGGCTCCCGGCCCATTAGGCCCTTGACACCTGACATTACCACGCCCTTTTCCGAGCAGCTCGTCCCTCGAGCCGCACCATAGGCACCTTGACAATAACTCTACTCCACCCAAACCTATGACTCGAAAATAAGCCTTTTACATCTTGGCTTATTTGAAAATTCTTAATCCGAAAAATGCTATGACTTTTTTTTTCTTTGGTGACTCTCGAACGATGGGCGCCACTCGCTCGACGGTCTGCATGTGTAGAACCACCGGGATCCCAAGGGTACAACCCGGGGGATCGAGCTACCGCTACACACGTAGCACACCGGCCCAACATGGAGCGGTCCGGATCCCTTGGCGAAGCCGTGAATGGGCCTCACGAGCATTGTTGTGACCCGAGAAGATCCGCGGACCACCGATTGGCTTTGGATGGTGGCGCACCTCCCGAAGACATCGCCGCGCTAGAAGGCCGCGTACTGCCGCCGGCGGAGGCACGGCCAGCGCCCTTGGATAGGTACGTGTCGTCTCCATCGCGGCGATCGCCGGCCGCTCGATCTCGTCGCATCTCGCGGAGCCGCCGCCGCGCAAGGAGGCCGCGCGCCACGGCCGCCGCCCCACACTACCGCTGACACCTGAACCTGCTGGACGCCTATTGACGAATAAAGGACGTATCCCTCTACGATCCGCAAGCGTACGGACCCCACACCTTTTTCACCACGGGATTCCCAAGGTTCTTGTCAATCCGCGGAGCAAGGGGATTACAAGTGTTCGATCTAGAATGACACGCTAGCTACTAAAACCCTAACTATTATTAAACTAGAAAACAACTAAACTACACTAGAGAGAATGATTAAGATATCAAGATAAAAGACACTCGCCCACAGGTCTACGATACTAGAACATGCAATCGCTTAAAGACATGAAAACCAATTTAATCTATCGGGGGTTGTGACCATCTGTTTCGCCCTTTCCCTCCTCTCGTACTGTCACTACGAGAAGGTATTCATGACTAGACCTTTGATGGACATGGCGTATTGAATGGATCCAAGGAAGCATTGGAGCTCTACTCCCTTTACGGCATGGTAGCTAACTTTAAGCATTAAAGTATATTCAACACAAGATGATAGATAGATAATCTGACAAAGTGCGATTAAATCTCAAGATCGATTACAACCCATGGACGAATGAGAAGATTACCCCATCAAGGTGCTGATCATGGCACCGTTGATGATGGTTTCCCTTCCGACGGTGTCTTCCTTCTTCTCCACGAGAGGGTGCTTCCTTCGAGGTGGTTGATCTCCCCTCCGGAGATCCTCCTCCTCTCTCTCCTAGCTTGTGGATGGCCTTCCCGGTGCGAATGACTCTCCTCGGTGTTGGCGGTGCCTCGGGGCTTTTAGGGTTGAAGATCCTTCGGGTGCAAGGAAAACGGGGCCCGAACCGGCGCCGGGACCCGGGGCCGGGCCGGCCGGCCTAGGCCGACGGCCTGGGCCCACCTCGGCCCGGTTCGGTCGCCCCTTTTGCTCTGTGGGTCCTTATGCATTTATGTACTTTGCCCCCTCCACTTGCATGATTTTGACGATGTTATCCTCGCGTCCAAGATGAAGGTTCTCTTCGGTAACTAGTATCGATCCACGGGAGCAAGGAACAAGAAAGGTCTTGAGCTGCCAAGAAGAATGTACCTGGTGAATTTGCAAAACAGGGAAGAAGGATATTTTATTTTGAAAGTCAACCGTCCAAGATGAAGGTTCTCTTTGCATGAAGTTCGATCTTTTACGCTTCAATCCCCGGGGTGTTCCTCGTAGCACTTCGGTTCTTTCCACCTTTGGAAGTGATTTCATCAAGCTCATGAACACGAACAAGACTCCATAAATGCTCCTTTGAACTTATTGTGAATCTCGTCCTTTATGTCCATGTTTTCCTACATAAACACAACACTTCCAAATGCATGCACAAATATGAACTTGTTATATGATTAGTGTGCCTAGTGGCGGGTTAGTTCCATAATCAAATCCAAACCAAAGTATAATGAACATGCTAGGTGTACCAAAATACACCGTCAACATCTCCCCCACGCTTAACTCTTGCTCGTCCTCGAGCAAGTACTCGTAAAAGAACTTCGTCCAAGGTGTTGTAATCATGTACCACTTATCCTTCTTCACAATTTAGTCAGTCCTTTCATCTTTAATACATAAACATAATGTAATGATCATCAAACATAAACATGGGCGTTTAGAATTTTTACCACGTCAAGATTTACCCCACAACTCAAACTCTTCACTCAAAGCCTTCAATTTCAGCCATGCTTACTTCTTTGCTTCCATCAGAGGGTTTTTATGAGTTTAAAAACAAAATTCCTGCAACAAGTATTAGACAAAAACCTTTCTCCAAGCTCTCACAAGTCACTCATATGAGGTGGCTATCCTAAACCAATTTTATAAAACTCTCACCTCCCATAAGTCTCTCATATAACATGTAAAGTGGAGCTATAGGTAGGGCTAGCGCAATCAACACAAGTATTGTCAAACTAAGAACTTCCTCTAATGGTTATTTACCTTTCAAAGCCAATGATCATGAGAATTAACCATATGTAGGGATATCAAGGATGAGAAGATTTAGAATGGTGGACATGTGCAAGGGCAAAAGAAAATTATGACTACAAGGCACCGATGACGTCCTCGTTGTCGGATTGCACATGGTTGGAAAAAGAGTGAAAGTTTCGTCTCTCAACAACGTGACATCCTTCCTTACACTTTTATTTTTCTTTTCTTTCACTTGATCCATCCCTCTCATATCTTTATTGCTACCTCGTCTTTCTCTTTTCTTTTTCATCTTTCATTCTTTCATTCTCATATATTTTTTTCTTTCACATATATTTATTTTTTTTCTTTCTTTCTTTCCTTCTTTTCCATACTCATACTTTTCTCTTTATTTTTCTCTCTCTTGACAACTTTTCAAAGCTCTCAACTCCTCTCTTTCTCGCATGCATACAATCTGAAATTTAAAATAAATCATGCTAGAGACGAGACGAAACTTTTGAAAGTAGGTTGTGTTCAAGGAATGCGATGTACAAAAGAGATATATAGGGTTGGGTATGGAATTCGGCGACGTACGAGACTTCCAAGGTGAAAGGTCTCATGACCGAATGAATGACGAGGCTAGCAATAAAAGATAAGCACAAGAACATGATCATTGCTCGAAATTAAAAAATCCCAAGAGAGAAGAATCCTAGCCTAACTCATCGTGCTAATCACACTTATGGTGGAGAAAAAAATAAATTGGCTTTGTATAGGATTTTTTTCTTACTCTCAACTTGGAAAAAGAGGTTTTGCTAATCTTTATTACAAGGGTTTTAAGATAATTTTCAGAACTGAAATCCTCCAACTTTTAGCATTGAACATAGCACAACTAACATGTGAAGCTCAAGATCGAAGTGCGGTATGGGTACTTTAAGTAGTAGCAATTCCACTAAGCACCACGGTAAACGTTTTTCAAACAACATACTTATGTTCATATATCAAGAATCGAAGATTAAAAAAACAAGTGAATAAAGATAAGCATAACACAAGACACAAAAATATATAAAGACTCTTTTTATTTGGTTTTCTTTGACTCAACACTAATTTAAGACACTTTCAAACTTGCAAAAATTTTAAAAACACACTCGAAAACTAAGACTCATAAAAATTTAAGACTCTCGCTCGAAGATTAAACCGAACCTAAAATTGAAATTCAAAAGCTAAGGCTAGCTAGCTAGCTCTCCCCCACGCTAAAAACATTCGACGTCCTCGTCGTATCTTACAAAAATCCTAAGGGGAAAACTAGACCTAGTGGTACTTCAAGCAAGTATTGCACCACTTGCCTCTCATGTTTCCAACCATGCCAAAAAGTTTGCGCACATTACAGTTAAGGAACTTGTAGTTGTCACCAACTACATGCTCCAAACCCTCCATACACTGCTTCATCACTTCCATGGCTTGGAGACATTCATCGACCGACGTGTAGAGATCCCCGATGGATTGACGGCAAGTTGGACAACACATCAGATGCAATCCGAAGGGGTCTTCATCGCCATTGTCTCCACCGTCATCACCTTCGTCGTCGCCACCTCCATTGTCGTTGTCGTCGTTACCGTCGCCGTTGGGGCCTTCGGAGTCCTCTCTTTGGGCTGCTCATCCCAAATGTAGAGGTCGTTATCATCTCTTCCGGCGGCCTCCCACGAGCTCGGGCTACGATAGTCTCTTTCGACGGGGTTGCGAGATGCAAGAGCTCGGTCGGGACACGCCCTCCGCAACGGATGCGGGCAGTCCTCTTGATGGGTAGCTTGAGCTCGCATCGCATCGCCTCCTCCATCGATGGCTTCTTGGCTTCTAGCTTCAACTCTAAGCTCCTTGGGGACACAATGGCTGCTGCAAGGGTGCAAAATATTGCTTGGAGGGGTTGATTCCCGAGCTCCCAATTCGGCCAAATAAATAGTTCGAAGAGAAAAACCCTGAGAACCTCATTTTTCCTTTTTTAAACTTCCCTTTGAGGACCGGAGCGTCCCAGTGGTCGGTGGATGACCGCTCCTTAGTGATGAGTGATTGACAACGGGTGTTGGACTGACTCTCTTGGCTTAGTGCGCGAGTGTAGGCCGGGTCTAGTTCGTGTTGTTGCGGGTGAAGAACGGGCGCGAAAGGTCTTCGACCTTGAGGGGCCTCGGGAGATGGAGAGACAAGTAGGCTCGGTTCGAGGGACCCGGTGGACGGCGGGGCGGGTGCGGGCCACATGGTGGCGACACAAGCAAGACGAAGTCATGGACAAGTGAGCCGGTGCACGGTGGCGGTCAAGTCAAGTGGTTTGGCGGGAGGCCGGACCGGGCACGCGGGGTTTGGTGGTTTGCCCACAAAACCACCGGCGGACGATTTCTTGGTTTGGGCCTCAAAACCAAGTCCGAGGGCCCAACACGACGGAGACGGGATCGGGCGTGTCGGGAAGCTTCGAGGCGGAGGACACGCGGCGGGATCGCATGGCTTGCGTCGGGAGGACGCGGGGTGCGGCAAAGGCGTGGCCGTCCGATGGGAAGACCCACAAACATTACCAAAATGCCCCTACGTGGGTTGTATCGCCGTAGTGTAGTTAGGGGTAGTCGAGTCATTTACCACTCCGGCGGGACTCGATATATAAGCCATGAGTGTGTGTTGATGGTGCTCCCTCTCCGTGACTTAGGGTTTCATTTGCTCCCTCCTCTTTCTCATTTTCGTAGCCATTTTCCTTCCTATTTTCTCTAGGCTAGCATGAGAGCTTCATGAGAGATTTGTTGAGAGGGATGGATGCTAGGGCGGCATGCTAGACCTTGTGAATCTTTCCTGGTTTGTATAGAAGATTCGGGGGTTGTTTTTCGTGGCTTTTTGTGCCTATTTTCGTGCCTTTGTTCCCGGTGTGTTTCCGCGGATTTGAGTGAGTTTCTTCCCGGATTTCTTTGAGGGAAACATGGATAGATGTCTTGTGCATCTTTGTGCTTGATCTTGTGCCCTCAAACGCCGGGAAACTACTCCGATTCGTGAGTTTTCGTTCGGTGCTCTAGCTTTTGGTGGTGCTCAAAGGATTCGCGATTCCCGGTGATTTAGGGAGTTAGGAGGCAAGATTTTTGGGCTATAGCATCCTTGTGTGACGCTTTTCAAGTACCCAAACTCTTGTATTCATAGCTTCAACCGTTTGGGAAATCCGATGATGATTTGGGGGAGTTGACTTTCGGGGTCGGGCGTTTTTCTCGCTCGTCCGAGCCTCGCGGACGGTCCGAGCCCTCCCGGCGGACGGTCCGCGCCGCTCGAGTTCGTCCCGAGTTCTTCGTGTTCTTGCTCGTCCTTTGTTTCGATCCGTCGTGATTTTGGTTTTTGGTTGGACGGAGTTTCGGACGGTCCGCGGTGTCGGGCGGACGGTCCGCGGGTGCTTGGCGGAAGGTCCGCGTGCTCCCCGCGGACGGCCCGTGGCACGGGGGGTGTCTTTGGGTCGTTTCGTGTAAATTAACGGACGGTCCGCGGCGTAGGCCGGACGGTCCGCGGCTCGGGTGCGGACGGTCCCGCGATACCCCGGCCGGACGGTCCGCGCGGCTCTTGCGGACGGTCCGCCCCGCCCTCGCGGACGGTCCGCCGAGCCTCGTGTGCTTTGCTTCTTGGTTCGATTCCCTACTCCCTTTCTAGTGCTTCCGCGTGTGCTTTGAGGAATCGTTCCTAAGGCTAGAGGTTGATCCATAACCTCGTGGTCTTGGCGATTGGTGCGTGATTCGATCCATCGCTTGTGTGTGACCTGGATTTGAGTAGGACATAGGCCGGGTTCTTTGGGAAGAATTTTTACCGGCTCCCTATTCACTCCCCCTCTCTAGTCGCCATCTGATCCTTCAATTGGTATCAGAGCTTGGTGCCGGATTCTTTGCGACTTTGACAAGTCTCGAATCCTAAGATGGCGTACGTTGAGCGGGGCGGTCCGCCGCACTTTGATGGCAAGGGTTACCACAAGTGGGCGGCTCGTATGATGATCTTTCTTCGAGGAAAGCTGTTGGAGTTTATTGTGCTTGACAAGACCTATGCTATTCCGGTCAACATCCATACTCTTATGGTGACCGATGCCAATGCCAAGGCCAAGTATGAGGCTAATGCAAAAGCCGTTGATCACTTGTCCGGAGCTTGTGTGATCCGAGTTTGATCATGTTCGCCATTTGAATCTTGCTTGGCAAATTTGGGATAAGTTGTTGGTTGCTCACGGTGGTGATAACCATGTGAAGGCTCGCCTCTTTGTCTCTTACCGGATGCAATATGAGAATTTCACTCCACTTCCCGGTGAGGACATTGATGCGATGTTTCAGAGGTTCATCGCCATCGTGAACAACATGAAGGCTAATGTTGAGGATTTTCCGTACTCCGAGCATGATCGGGCTTTGAAGCTCTTGCATGTCTTGGATCCAAATGTTTGGGGTGCTAAGGTTGAGGCCATCAAGGAGTCCGGGAATTATTTGACTATTGAGTTGGATGACCTCTTTTCTAAGCTCAAGTCGGTTTGAGGTTGACAGGAAGATGCTATCCAAGCATGAGGGCTCGACCGACCATAGTCTTGCTCTTGTGGGAGGATCAAAGGGCAAATCTAACCCTTCCCGTCGACGCTTTCTTTGTCCTCTCTTATGTCCATTCCGGATGAGGAGTTTGATGTGCCGGGCGAGGAGGAGGCTGGCCTTGCTCTCAAGAAGATTTGAACGACTACACGAGAGTCGGAGGAACACAAGGCGGAGCTCAGGGACGTGCTACAAGTGTGGCAAGCGTGGCCACTTCATCGCCGAGTGCCGGAAGCGGAGGAGAACAAGTACAAGGTGAACGAGTACAAGGCGCACCCGAGGCGTGAAGACAAGTACTCCTCCAAGGGCAAGCACTTCAACAAGTCCAAGAGCAAGGACAAGGACAAGCGGCGACCGAGCGGAGCACCTACAAGAAGAACAAGGCAAGAGCGATGGTGGCCGGTGCGAGCGACGTCGACTCAAGCTCAAGCGAGGAGCAATCAAGCTCAAGCGGCGAAGATGAAGACGCCGGGAGGCGCAGTGGCAAGAAGAGTGCAAGCGGAACCTCGGCGGGCCGGAGCCGCGGTGGCGCTCGAGGGCTTTTGTGGCATGGCCCATAGCTCGAGCGGCAAGAAGAGTGTGAAGGAGGACGGCGACTCCGACTCGGAGGATGAGGGCGGGGAGGCTTGGAGAACATTTGGTTGATCGACTCCGGGTGTTCTCGACACATGACCGGAGATAAGAAGTGGTTCTCCGGCCCTCACCCCGAGTGAAGGAAAAGATGTACATCACATTTGGGGACAATGGACGAGGTAGGGTGCTTTCAGAGGGTGTTGTGCATGTGAGTGACAAGGTAACGTTGAAGAGAGTGGCTCTTGTAAAGTCTTTGGGTTTTAATTTGCTTTCGGTTTCTCAGTTGCTTGATGAAGGTTTTGAGGTGCGTTTCAAGTCTGGCGAGTCTCGTTTGCTTGATTCTCGAGGTGATCTTGTCTGTATGATCATCCCCGAGGGTCGATTTTCGTGCTGATTTCTCTCGTTCTTTGGGTCCGCTCCTTTGTTTGATGGCTGGTCCTTCTTCGGATTTGTGGAAATGGCATAGGCGGTTGGGACACTTGAGCTTTGATTTGGTTTCCCGCTTGAGTGGTCTTGACTCGGTCCGAGGATTGCCGAAGTTGAAGTTTGAGAAGGATTTGGTTTGTGCTCCTTGTAGGCATGGTAAGATGGTAGCCACTCCCCATCCACCCCCGACCGATGTCATGACCGAGCGTCCGAACGGAGGCTGCCGCATATGGACCTTGTTGGGCCGGCTCGAGTTCGCTCGGTGGGTGGGAAGTGGTATGTCCTTGTTGTGGTGGACGATTACTCTCGCTATGCTCGGGTGTTCTTCTTGGAGGATAAGAGTGAGACTTTTGGTTTTGTTCGAGATCCGATCGTGAGGTTGAAAAACGAGAGGCATGGGAATGCTATTCGAGCTATCCGTAGTGATAATGGCTCAGAGTTCAAGAACTCTCGTTTTGATGCCTTTTGTCGTGATCTAGGTCTTGAACATCAGTATTCGACCCCTTATGTGCCCCCTCAAAATGGAGTCGTGGAAAGGAAAAATCGGACTCTTTGTGAGATGGCTAGGACGATGCTCGATGAGCACAGGACTCCTAGGAGGTTTTGGGCTGAGGCGGTCAATACAGCTTGCCATGTTTCCAACCGGATTTTATTGAGAGCTTTCAAGAAGAAGACTTGTTATGAGCTTATGCATGGTCGGGCACCCAAGGTGAGTCACTTCCGAGTTTTTGGCTGCAAGTGCTTTATTTTGAAGAAGGGAAAACTCGACAAGTTTGAGGCTAGGTCTAGTGATGGTATTTTCTTTGGATATGCTAACCATTCTAGAGCCTATAGGGTGCTTAACCCGGAGACTAACAAAATCATGGAGACTTGCGAGGTGACCTTCGACGAGACAATGCCATGTACCTCTCTTGGCTTTGAATGTGCGGTGATGAAGAGATGGCCGAGGACCTCTTTGAAGAGGAGAAAGATGAAGCCTGGAGATGATGATGGGGAGAACCATGCGCCCGAAGGCGAGCATGTACCCACTACTTCCCCTACGACGACTTTGGAGCATGGACCGTCTACTTCATGGACAACGACGGTGCAACAAGAGGACCGGCGAGAGAAGGCGAAGTTGAGGGGGAGGTAGTCTCGAGGCGTGAGGCTCCCCGGCGGATTCAAGAAGTGCATCCCCCGTCGAAGATCATTGGAGACATCAATGAACGCACTACACGGTCGAGGTCCAGGAATTCCTCTCATTTTGCTCATGCTGCTTTTGTTGCTACCTTTGAGCCCAAGGACATTGGACATGCTTTATCTGATGCAAACTGGGTCAATTCTATGCATGAGGAGTTGGAAAATTTTGAGAGGAACCAGGTGTGGGAGTTAGTTGAACCACCTCCAAATTGCCATCCCATAGGAACCAAGTGGGTTTGGAAGAACAAAGAGGGAGAGAATGGGATGGTTGTAAGGAACAAGTCCGGACTTGTTGCTCGGGGGTTTAGTCGAAAGGAGGGGATCGACTATGAGGAGACCTTTGCTCCCGTGGCCCGTCTTGAGGCAATTCGGATCCTTCTAGCCTTTGCCGTGGCTAAAGGGTTCAAGTTGTTTCGGATGGACGTGAAGAGTGCTTTTCGAATGGGGTCATAGAGGAGGACGTGTATGTGAAGCGACCACTGGGGTTTGAGAGCGAGTTGTACCCACACAGGGTATACGGGTTGAAAAGGGCTCGTATGGGTTGAAACGGGCGCCCCGTGCTTGGTATTGGAGATTGAGAGGTTTTCTTTTGAGCGAGAGGGTTTGTGATGGGTACCGTGGATAGAACCTTGTTTCTCCTCAAGCATGGAAATGACTTGCCGATTGTTCGGATATACGTGGATGATATTGTCTTTGGTGGCTCGTCACATAACCTTGTTGCCAAGTTTGCGGATGAGATGAGCGGGGAGTTCGAGATGAGCATGATGGGCGAGTTGCGGTATTTTCTCGGTGCCGTGATCAAGCAAGTGAAGGACGGTACATTTGTGCACCAAACCAAGTACACGAAAGACATGCGAGGAAGTTCCGGATGCAAGATGTGAAGCCGATGTCGACTCCCATGGGGAGTACGGCCACTTTGGATGCGGATGAGGACGGAGAACCGGTGGACCGGCGGGAGTACGGGAGCATGATCGGCTCCCTCCTCTACTTGACGGCGACGAGGCCCGGACATACAATTCGGCGTGTGTCCGTGCGCTCGTTTCGAGCTCGCCGAGGACATCACATCAACAGCCGTCAAGAGGATTTTCGGTACCTACGTCTGCCCCTTGGTCTTGGCCTTTGGTATTCTTCCTCCTCGACTCTTTCTCTACATGGTTTTTCGATGCGGATTTTGTCTTTGGTTGTCGAGTCGAGAGGAAGTCTACTTCTGGCACTTGTCAGTTTCTTGGTTCTTCGTTGGTCTCATGGTCTTCCCGCAAGCAGTCTAGTGTAGCTCAGTCTACCACGAGGCGGAGTATGTTGCTTGCCGCTAGTTGTTGCTCCCGGTTGTTGTGGATTTCATACACTTTGAGAGACTTTGGTGAGGAGTGCACCCGGATCCCACTTCTTTGTGATAGCACCGGTGCAATAAGCGTAGCCAAAAACCCGTGCTTCACTCCCGAACCAAACACATAGAGGTGAGGTATCATTTCTGAGGGACAATGTGGAGAAAGGAACCATTGTTTTGAGCCATGTCCCTACCCAAGATCGGCTAGCCGACATCTTTACAAAGCCTCTCGACCAAGCTACCTTTGTGCGCTTGCGGGGGAACTTGGGGTTTGTTGCCCTTTCTAGTTGATTCTTGGGGGATTTTTTTTTTGTACCATATGTATCATACCATGTTTACTTTGATGTATATACATCCTTTGCTTGATGTACAAACCATGGTAGGATAGCCATCTTGTCATATATCATGTTGCATTTGTCATATATTGCATTTTAGGATGATGAGCTTCTTTCATATGCCATATTTGAGTCTCTTTGGCTATTTGTGAGATATTGGTTATATGTGTGGAGAAATGGTGATGTGAGGCTATGCTCTTGGAATATTTGAGATATATGTGTGGTGAGATAGCCCCTTTTGAAATAAATGCTTAACTTGACTAATTTCTGATGAAATATGCTCCACTCGTGTGTAGTTGTGTATCCATGTCACAGTTTAGTCTAAATGTGCTTTTCATGCTTAGATTGTGCTTGGATGCCTTGTTCTTGCATTTGGGCCAAAGGCCGGATATCATTGTGAATGTTTAGCCTATGTTGCATTCATGGAGGAGCATAAGCTTCTTTTTGCCGCAAAGGCACTTCATGTACCATGAAATGAATTAATCTTGAAAAGAAGTGTAAAATGCTTGAAAAATGCTCCATCCATCATGTCTGTGCTTAAAATGTCTTATCTTTCACATATGGGTGCAAAACATGCTGCATGATGTTCACCAGTGGAGAAGTCTCCCCGAAGTGGACACATGGCTCATGAGCTTTGACATGACATGCTTTGCTTTATGGGTGTTTGCCATGATCTTTTGCTGAGAATTTGATATCCTTGTATGATCTTTAAATGGTATGCATGTTCGTGGCTCAAATGTGACATGGATAGGCTTTTACATGTGAAGCGAGCCTTCTTTTGATAAAGCTTGCTTAAATCCGAAAATTTTGCTTTGTCACATGCTTGTATTTTCATATATTACTTGTGGCAATGCTTTGACTATGCTATGATTCATGTGTGTGATCTTTGTCTCATTTTTAGCCTTTGACACTAGCTTTGGCCTATTTGAGAAGCTCATGTAGATGTTTATATGCTTTGCTTTGCATTTACGCATTTTCACCTTGATTCATACATTGTCAACAAGGGGGAGAAAAGGTGAGCTTAATGAAAATTCAGAAAAAGGTGAGCTGAAATTTGGAAGTGTGCATCCACATGTTCGGGGGGAGGCATTTGTTAAGGGGGAGCTTTCTTCTTGCTTTCGCATTTGTTCGGGGGAGGCTTTCTTCTTGTTTTCGGTGTGGATTTTGTGCTTTGCTTGACTTGTGACCTTTCTTTGCCTTTCTTCGGTTTTGGTCATGAGTTGAGCTTCTTCGTTTTTCTTTCTTCTTCCTTTCTCTTTTTCTATGAATTTCATTTCGCGTTGTGTGTTGTCAATGCACTCATCAAGGGGGAGATTGAGGACCAGGAGCGTCCCAGTGGTCGGTGGATGACCGCTCCTTAGTGATGAGTGATTGACAACGGGTGTTGGACTGACTCTTGGCTTAGTGCGCAGGTGTAGGCTGCGGTCTAGTTCGTGTTGTTGCAGGTGAAGAACGGGCGCGAAAGGTCTTCAGCCTTGAGGGGCCTCCGGGAGATGGAGAGACAAGTAGGCTCGGTTCGAGGGACCGGTGGACGAGCGGGGCCCGGGTGCGGGCCACATGGTGGCGACACAAGCAAGACGAAGTCATGGACAAGTGAGCCGGTGCACGGTGGCGGTCAAGTCAAGTGGTTTGGCGGGAGGCCGGACCGGGCACGCGGGGGTTTGGTGGTTTGCCCACAAAACCACCGGCGGACGGTTTCTTGGTTTGGGCCTCAAAACCAAGTCCGAGGGCCCAACACGACGGAGACGGGATCCGGGCGTGTCGGGAAGCTTCGAGGCGGAGGACACGCGGCGGGATCGCATGGCTTGCGTCGGGAGGACGCGGGGGGTGCGGCAAAGGCGTGGCCGTCCGATGGGAAGACCCACAAACATTACCAAAATGCCCCTACGTGGGTTGTATCGCCAGTAGTGTAGTTAGGGGTAGTCGAGTCATTTACCACTCCGGCGGGACTCGATATATAAGCCATGAGTGTGTGTTGATGGTGCTCCCTCTCCGTGACTTAGGGTTTCATTTGCTCCCTCCTCTTTCTCATTTTCGTAGCCATTTTCCTTCCTATTTTCTCTAGGCTAGCATGAGAGCTTCATGAGAGATTTGTTGAGAGGGATGGATGCTAGGGCGGCATGCTAGACCTTGTGAATCTTTCCTGGTTTGTATAGAAGATTCGGGGTTGTTTTTCGTGGCTTTTTGTGCCTATTTTCGTGCCTTTGTTCCCGGTGTGTTTCCGCGGATTTGAGTGAGTTTCTTCCCGGATTTCTTTGAGGGAAACATGGATAGATGTCTTGTGCATCTTTGTGCTTGATCTTGTGCCCTCAAACGCCGGGAAACTACTCGATTCGTGAGTTTTCGTTCGGTGCTCTAGCTTTTGGTGGTGCTCAAAGGATTCGCGATTCCCGGTGATTTAGGGAGTTAGGAGGCAAGATTTTTGGGCTATAGCATCCTTGTGTGATGCTTTTCAAGTACCCAAACTCTTGTATTCACGGCTTCAACCGTTTGGGAAATCCGATGATGATTTGGGGGAGTTGACTTTCGAGGTCGGGCGTTTTTACTGCTCGCTCTGTCCGAGCCTCGCGGACGGTCCGAGCCCTCACGGCGGACGGTCCGCGCCGCTCGAGTTCGTCCCGAGTTCTTCGTGTTCTTGCTCGTCCTTTGTTTCGATCCGTCGTGATTTTGGTTTTTGGTTGGACGGAGTTTCGGACGGTCCGCGGTGTCGGGCGGACGGTCCCGCGGGTGCTTGGCGGACGGTCCGCGTGCTCCCCGCGGACGGTCCGTGGCACGGGGTGTCTTTGGGTCGTTTCGTGTAAATTAACGGACGGTCCGCGGCTAAGGCCGGACGGTCGCGGCTCGGGTGCGGACGGTCCGCGATACCGGCCGGACGGTCCCCGCGCGGCTCTTGCGGACGGTCCCGCCCCGCTTGCGCGGACGGTCGCGAGCCCGTGTGCTTTGCTTCTTGGTTCGATTCCCTACTCCCTTTCTAGTGCTTCCGCGTGTGCTTTGAGGAATCGTTCCTAAGGCTAGAGGTTGATCCATAACCTCGTGGTCTTGGCGATTGGTGCGTGATTCGATCCATCGCTTGTGTGTGACGGGATTTGAGTAGGACATAGGCGGGTTCTTTGGGAAGAATTTTCTGGCTCCTATTCACTCCCCCCTCTTTAGTCGCCATCCGATCCTTCACCCTTAAAATTTTACGAGCGAAGAAGGAAGTCGAAAAGGAGTAATTCGGGCGAAAATCGGGGACGACGGCCGCGGGGACCCACCACGGCCGGTCGGCTGGGCGCGCCGCCGCCCACCCTTTCTCGGGGGGCGGGTCGGTCCGGTTTTCACGCACCGCCCTTATTTCGCCTCCTTAGCCCATGGGAAAAATTTGGCTCGGCAAATCTTCGCGAGAAACTCCCGGAAAACTAAAAGAAAAACTATTTACAGAAATTCATGCCTTGTTTTTCGTCCTAGGCGGGACATTCGGGCTCTTCCTCCATGGTGAAGACATCAATATGGTGAAGGGGCACAACGTCGGGTTCGTAGTTAACCTTAAGCCGCTGACCATTCACCACAAATTGATCGCCGTTTATATCCATAATGGTTACCGCTCCGTTGGAGAACACCGAATGCACAACATAAGGTCCGTCCCATTTGCTTTGCAATTTCCCCTTTCCGAAGGTTTTAAACCTCGAATTGTAGAGGAGGACATTATCTCCTTCTTTGAATTCTTTCTTTTTCAATCTTTTATCATACCACCTTTTGATTCTCTCTTTGTATATGCTTGCATTTTCATATGCTTTCAACCTCAACTCCTCTAGCTCGCTTATTTGGATCCTTCGTTTCACCACCGCGGCATCGAGATCGAGGTTCATCTCTTTAATCGCCCAATAGGCTTTATGTTCCAACTCAACCGGAAGATGGCAAGCTTTTCCATAGACGAATTGATAAGGGGTCATACCTATCGGTGTTTTAAACGCCGTTCGATAAGCCCATAAAGCTCCGTCTAATTTCTTTGACCAATCTTTGCCTCCCTTCTCTATGGTTTTGTTGAGGATGCTTTTTAATTGCCTATTTGATGTTTCCGCTTGTCCGTTGGTTTGTGGGTGATAGGAGTGGTTGACGGTGAAAATCCGTCAACCTAGCCATGAGTTTACCTTCGGTGTTGGCATGAGTTTTATACCTTATCCATTGGTACTAACCCCCGTGGTATAACAAGTTCACGTGTGCATGTCGGTTTTGGAGTTTAATGTTTATGCGGGAATTTAGTGTTGAATGCAAGACTTTCGGGATAAGTTCATCAAGCACCTCATGCAAGACCTTGAAGCCACTGAACAAGTCATGCAATGAAGCAAAATTAACTCCAAGAAGCGGGGACTTGATCGAGAAGACGACGGACTCCGGGGACCCGACCGAGAAAAGTGCTTGAATCTTGCAAGACAAGGAGTTGAGTCCAATTCGGAGAGAAACCGACGACATGGACCTACATGCGAAAGGGGAAACATCCGGGAAGCAAGGGAACCGACCTCGGGCAAAGGAGCCCACGGGCCGGGCCTAAATGGGCCCGGGCCGCCGGCCCGGTCCGGTCGGCCCGAGGAGCCCATTTTGGGCCCAAATCCGTCGTCCTTTGCCCTAGCCGCCAATCGGGCTGTTTACGGTCCCACGGCCCGAGAGCCACGCGAGAGAAGATTTCGTCCTCGGCCGCCGAGAAGCGAGAGAAGAGAGGGACATCATCTAGGAGAGGAGAGGGTCGAGCTAGTTGACTAGGGTTTCCCTAGCCGACGTGGGAACCTTGCACGGAAGACCACGTCGGAGTTCCCGTGAAGGATCGATGGCGACTAGAGAGGGGGGAGTCATTCTCCTCATAGATGACATCCAATCGGGAAGTAAGTTCAAGATTACGCAAAGTGACTTCATCACGGCTAGAATATGCATTTGCAACGGAGATTTCAAAGATGCTTCCAAAGAACTAATGGTAGAACGAGCATCGACAAGCTTAGCATGCATAGTAGGACATGATTTGCAAGCACCAAGCAAAGTAGGTCTAGCCTTTAGCTCATCATGTTCGATCCTAAGAGCATCTAGTTGAGCCAAAATGGAAGCATTCTTCTCATTAAGCGAGTTTAATCTCATTCAACCAAGCATCACATTCAACACATTCAACATCATCGGGAGGAGTAGGAGCAAGTTTCAAAGAGTCATTCTCAAGTTTCAATTCAAGCAATTTTGACTCTAACTCTCCTACTTTCTCGCTAGCATTCTCAAGCCGAGCCCTAAGATCTTTCCTCATCTTTTTGGCATCTCTCGGCACACTATCACGGTTATCAAGCAAACCATTCAACCTAGCAATCTCGACAAGCAAAGAGTCGGGATCACGGTTTACCTCATCCTCCGAGCTCGGAGTGTTGTCTTCCTTCACACTCTTCTTGCCGCTTGAGCTATGGGCCATGCCACAAAAGCCCTCGAGCGCCACACGGCTCGGCCCGCCGAGGTTCCCGCTTGCACTCTTCTTGCCACTCGCCTCCCGGCGTCTTCATCTTCGCGCTTGAGCTTGGCTTGCTCCTCGCTTGAGCTTGAGTCGACGTCGCTCGCACCGGCCACCATCGCTCTTGCCTTGTTCTTCTTGTGGGCGCTCTTGCTCGGTCGCCGCTTGTCCTTGTCCTTGCTCTTGGACTTGTTGAAGTGCTTGCCCTTGGAGGAGTACTTGTCTTCACGCCTCGGGTGCGCCTTGTACTCGTTCACCTTGTACTTGTTCTCCTCCGCTTCGGGCACTCGGCGATGAAGTGGCCACGCTTGCCACACTTGTAGCACGTCCCCAGAGCTCCGCCTTGCGTTCCTCCGACTCTCGTGTAGTCGTTCAAACCTTCTTGAGAGCAAGGCCGGCTCCTCCTCGCCCGGACATCAAACTCCTCATCCGGAATGGACATAAGAGAGGACAAAGCAAATCGTCGACAGAAGGGTTAGATTTGCCCTTTGATCCTCCCACAAGAGCAAGACTATGGTCGGTCCGAGCCCTCATGCTTGGATAGCAACTTCCTGTCAACCTCGGCCGACTTGAGCTTAGAAAAGAGGTCATCCAACTCAATAGTCAAATAATTCCCTAGACTCCTTGATGGCCTCAACCTTAGCACCCCAAACATTTGGATCCAAGACATGCAAGAGCTTCAAAGCCCGATCATGCTCGGAGTACGGAAAATCCTCAACATTAGCCTTCATGTTGTTCACGATGGCGATGAACCTGCGAAACATCGCATCAATGTCCTCACCGAGAAGTGGAGTGAAATTCTCATATTGCATCCGGTAAGAGACAAAGAGGCGAGCCTTCACATGGTTATCACCACCGTGAGCAACCAACAACTTATCCCAAATTTGCCAAGCAAGATTCAAATGGCGAACACGATCAAACTCGGATCACACAAGCTCCGGCACAAGTGATCAACGGCTTTTGCATTAGCCTCATACTTGGCTTTGGCATCGGCATCGGTCACCATAAGAGTATGGATGTTGACCGGAATAGCATATGTCTTGTCAAGCACAATAAAATCCAACGCTTTCCTCGAAGAAAAATCATCATACGAGCCGCCCACTTGTGGTAACCCTTGCCATCGAAGTGCGGCGGACCGCCCCGCTCAACGTACGCCATCTTGGGATTCAAGACTTGTCAAAGTCGCAAAGAATCCGGCACCAAGCTACGATACCAATTGAAGGATCGATGGCGACTAGAGAGGGGGAGTGAATAGGAGCCGGTAAAAATTCTTCCCAAAGAACCCGGCCTATGTCCTACTCAAATCCCGGTCACACACAAACGATGGATCGAATCACGCACCAATCGCCAAGACCACGAGGTTATGGATCAACCTCTAGCCTTAGGAACGATTCCTCAAAGCACACGCGGAAGCACTAGAAAGGGAGGAAGGAATCGAACCAAGAAGCAAAGCACACAGCTCGGCGGACCGTCCGCGCAGAGGGGCGGACCGTTCGCAAGAGCCGCGCGGACCGTCCGGCCGGGTATCGCGGACTGTCCGCACCCGAGCCGCGGACCGTCCGGCCTCGAGCCGCGGACCGTCCGTTAATTTACACGAACGACCCAAAGCCACCTACGAGCCATGGACCGTCCGCGGGGAGCACGCGGACCGTCCGCCAAGCACCCGCGGACCGTCCGCCCGACACCACGGACTGTCCGAAACTCTGTCCAACCAAAAACCAAAATCGCGACGGATCGAAACGGAGAGCGAGCAAGAACACGAAGAACACGGGACGAACACGAGCGGCGCGGACCGTCCGCCAGGAGGGCGCGGACCGTCCGCGAGGCTCGGACAGAGCAGAAAAACGCCCGACCTCGAAAGTCAACTCCCCCAAATCATCATCGGATTTCCCAAACGGTTGAAGCTATGGAGACAAGGGTTTGGGGACTTGAAAAGCGTCACACAAGGATGCTATAGCCCAAAAATCTTGCCTCCTAACTCCCTAAATCACCGGGAATCGCGAATCCTTTGAGCACCACCAAAACCTAGAACACCGAACGAAAACTCACGAATCGAAGTAGTTTCCCGGCGTTTGAGGGCACAAGATCAAGCACAAAGATGCACAAGACATCTATCCATGTTTCCCTCAAAGAAATCCAGGAAGGAACTCACTCAAATTCGCGGAATCACACCGGGAACAAAGGCACGAAAATAAGCACAAAAAGCCACGAAAAACAACCCCGAATCTTCTATACAAACCAGGAAAGATTCACAAGGTCTAGCATGCCGCCCTAGCATCCATCCCTCTCAACAAATCTCTCATGAAGCTCTCATGCTAGCCTAGAGAAAATAGGAAGAAAAATAGCTACGAAAATGAGAAAGAGAAGGGGGAAAATGAAACCCTAAGTCGCGGAGAGGGGGAGCCATCAACACACACTCCAGGCTTATATATCAGGTCCCGCCGGAGTGGTAAATGACTCGACTACCCCTAACTACACTACTGGCGATACAACCCACGTAGGGGCATTTTGGTAATGTTTGTGGGTCTTGCCATCGGACGGCCACGCCTTTGCCGCACCCCCGCGTCCTCCCGACGCAAGCCATGCGATCCGGCCGCGTGTCCTCCGCCTCGAAGCTTCCCGACACGCCCGGATCCCGTCTCCGTCGTGTTGGGCACTCGGACTTGGTTTTGAGGCCCAAACCAAGAAACCGTCCGCCGATGGTTTTGTGGGCAAACCACCAAACCCCGCGTGCCCGGTCCGGCCTCCCGCCAAACCACTTGACTTGACCACCACCGTGCACCGGCTCGTCTGTCCATGACTTCGTCTTGCTTGTGTCGCCACCATGTGGCCCGCACCCAGGCCCCGCCGTCCACCGGGTCCCTCGAACCGAGCCTACTTGTCTCTCCATCTCCCGGAGGCCCCTCAAGGCCGAAGACCTTTCGCGCCCGTTCTTCACCTCGCAACAACACGAACTAGGCCGCGGCCTACACCTCGCGTACTAAGCCAAGAGTCGCTCCAACACCCGTTGTCAATCACTCATCACTAAGGAGCGGTCATCCACCGACCACCGGGACGCTCCCGGTCCTCAATCTCCCCCTTGATGAGTGCATTGACAACACACAACGCGAAATGAAATTCATAGAAAAAGAGAAAAGAAGAAGAAAGAAAAACGAAGAAGCTCAACTCATGACCAAAACCGAAGAAAGGCAAAGAAAGGTCACAAGCCAAGCAAAGTACAAAATCCACACCGAAAACAAGCAAGAAAGCTCCCCACCGAACAAATGCCTCCCCCTGAACATGTGGATGCACACTTCCAAATTTCAGCTCACCTTTTTCTGAATTTTCATTAAGCTCACCTTTTCTCCCCCTTGTTGACAATGTATGAATCAAGGTGAAAATGCAGAAATGCAAAGCAAAGCATATAAACATCTACATGAGCTTCTCAAATAGGCCAAATCTAGTGTCAAAGGCTAAAAATGAGACAAAGATCACACATATGAATCATAGCATAGTCAAAGCATTGCCACAAGTAATAGAAGAAAATACAAGCATGTGACAAAGCAAAATTTTCAGATTTAAGCGAGTTTTACCAAAAGAAGGCTCGCTTCACATGTAAAAGCCTATCCATGTCACACTTGAGCCACAAACATGCATGCCATTTAAAGATCATACAAGGATATCAAATTCTCAGCAAAAGATCATGGCAAACACCCATAAAGCAAAGCATGTCATGTCAAAGCTCATGAGCCATGTGTCCACTTCGGGAGACTTCTCCACCGGTGAACATCATGCAACATGTTTTGCACCCATATGTGAAAGATAAGACATTTTAAGCATAGACATGATGGATGGAGCATTTTCCAGCATTTTACACTTCTTTTCAAGATTAAGTCATTTCATGGTACATGAAGTGCCTTTGTGGCAAAAAGAAGCTTATGCTCCCCCATGAATGCAACATAGGCTAAACATTCACAATGATATTCGGCCTTTGGCCCAAATGCAAGAACAGGGCATCCAAGCACAATCTAAGCATGAAAAGCACATTTAGACCAAACTGTGACATGGATACACAACTACACACGAGTGGAGCATATTTCATCAAAAATTAGTCAAGTTAAGCATTTATGTCAAAAAGGGCTATCTCACCACACATATATCTCAAATATTCCAAGAGCATAGCCTCACATCACCATTTCTCCACACATATGACCAAAATCTCACAAATAGCCAAAGAGACTCAAATATGGCATATGAAAGAAGCTCATCATCCTAAAATGCAATATGATACAAATGCAACATGATATATGACAAGATGGCTATCCTACCATGGTTTATACATCAAGCAAAGCATGTATATACATCAAAGTAAACATGATATGATACATATGGTACAAAAGGAAATCCCCCAAGAATCAACTAGAAAGGGCAACAAACCCCAAGTTCCCCCCGCAAGCGCACAAATGTAGCTTGGTCGAGAGGCTTTGTAAAGATGTCGGCTAGCTGATCTTGGGTAGGGACATGGCTCAAAACAATGGTTCCTTTCTCCACATTGTCCCTCAAGAAATGATACCTCACTTCTATATGCTTGGTTCTGGAGTGAAGCACTGGGTTTTTGGCTACGCTTATGGCACTAGTGCTATCACAAAGAAGTGGGATCTGGGTGCACTCCTCACCAAAGTCTCTCAAAGTGTATGAAATCCACAACAGCTGGGAACAACAACTCGCGGCAGCAACATACTCCGCCTCTGTGGTAGACTGAGCTACACTAGACTGCTTGCGGGAAGACCATGAGACCAACGAAGAACCAAGAAGGCCGACAAGTACCGAAGTAGACTTCCTCTCGACTCGACAACCGACAAAATCCGCATCGGAAAAACCATGAAGAGAAAGAGTCGAGGAGGAAGAATACCAAAGGCCAAGACCAGGGGCGGGCGCAGGTACTCGAAAATCCTCTTGACGGCCCGTCGATGTGATGTCCTTGGCGAAGCACCGAAAACGAGCGCACGGACACACGCCGAACCGTATGTCCGGCCTCGTCGCCGTCAAGTAGAGGAGGGAGCCGATCATGCTCCCCGTACTCCCGCCGGTCCACCGGTTCTCCGTCCTCATCCGTATCCAAAGTGGCCGTACTCCCCATGGGAGTCGACATCGGCTTCACATCTTGCATCCGGAACTTCCTCGGCATGTCTTTCGTGTACTTGGTTTGGTGCACAAATGTACCATCCTTCACTTGCTTGATGCGACCCGAGAAAATACGCAACTCGCCCATCATGCTCATCTCGAACTCCTCGCTCATCTCATCTCGCAAACTTGGCAACGAGGTTATGTGACGAGCCACCAAAGACAATATCATCCACGTATATCCGCACAATCGGCAAGTCATTCCTATGTTTGAGGAGAAACAAGGTTCTATCCACGGTACCCATCACAAACTCTCTTGCTCAAAAGAAAACCTCTCAATCTCACATACCAAGCACGGGGCGCCGTTTCAACCCATACGGAGCCCTTTTCAACCCGTATACCCCGTGTGGGTACAACTCGCTCTCAAACCCGTGTGGCTGCTTCACATACACCTCCTCCTCTATGACCCCATTCGGAAAAGCACTCTTCACGTCCATCCGAAACAACTTGAACCCTTTAGCCACGGCAAAGGCTAGAAGGATCCGAATTGCCTCAAGACGGGCCACGGGAGCAAAGGTCTCCTCATATTCGATCCCCTCCTTCGACTAAACCCCCGAGCAACAAGTCCGGACTTGTTCCTCACAACCATCCCATTCTCTCCCTCTTTGTTCTTCCAAACCCACTTGGTTCCTATGGGATGGCAATTTGGAGGTGGTTCAACTAACTCCCACACACCGGTTCCTCTCAAAATTTTCCAACTCCTCATGCATAGAATTGACCCAGTTTGCATCAGATAAAGCATGTCCAATGTCCTTGGGCTCAAAAGTAGCAACAAAAGCAGCATGAGCAAAATGAGAGGAATTCCTGGACCTCGACCGTGTAGTGCGTTCATCAATGTTTCCAATGATCTTCGACAGGGGATGCACTTCTTGAATCCGCGGGGAGCCTCACGCCTCGAGACTACCTCCCACTCAACCCCGGCTTCTCTCGCCTTGGTCCTCTTGTTGCACCGTCGTTGTCCATGAAGTAGACGGTCCACGCTCCAAAGTGGTCGTAGGGGAAGTAGTGGGTACATGCTCGGCTTCGGGCGCATGGTTTTCCCCATCATCATCTCCATCTTCATCTTTCTCCTCCTCAAAAAGGTCCTCGGCCATCTCTTCATCACCCGCACATTCAAAGCCAAGAGAGGTACATGGCATTGTCTCGTCGAAGGTCACCTCGCAAGTCTCCATGATTTTGTTAGTCTCAAGATTAAGCACCCTATATGCTCTAGAGTGGTTAGCATATCCAAAGGAAATACCATCACTAGACCTAGCCTCAAACTTGTCGAGTTTTCCCTTCTTCAAAATAAAGCACTTGCGGCCAAAAACTCGGAAATGACTCACTTTGGGTGCCCGACCATGCATAAGCTCATAACAGGTCTTCTTCTTGAAAGCTCTCAATAAAATCCGATTGGAAACATGACAAGCTGTATTGACCGCCTCAGCCCAAAACCTCCTAGGAGTCCCGTGCTCATCGAGCATCGTCCTAGCCATCTCACAAAGAGTCCAATTTTTCCTTTCCATGACTCCATTTTGAGGGGGCACATAAGGGGTCAAATACTGATGTTCAAGACCTAGATCACGACAAAAGGCATCAAAACGAGAGTTCTTGAACTCTGAGCCATTATCACTGCGGATAGCTCGAATAGCATTCCCATGCCTCTCGTTTTTCAACCTCACGATCAGATCTCGAACAAGGCCAAAAGTCTCACTCTTATCCTCCAAGAAGAACACCCATGCATAGCGAGAGTAATCGTCCACCACAACAAGGACATACCACTTCCCACCCACCGAGCGAACTCGAGCTAGCCCAACAAGGTCCATATGCAACAGCTCTGTCGGACGCTCGGTCATGACATCGGTCAGGGGTGGATGGGGAGTGGCTACCATCTTACCATGCCTACAAGGAGCACAAACCAAATCCTTCTCAAACTTCAACTTCGGCAATCCTCGGACAAGGTCAAGACCACTCAAGCGGGAAACCAAATCAAAGCTCAAGTGTCCCAACCGCCTATGCCATTTCCACAACTCAGAAGAAGGACCAGCCATCAAACAGCGAGCAGGACCCAAAGAACGAGAGAAATCAACCCTGAAAATCTGACCCTCGGGGATGATCATACAGACAAGATCACCTCGAGAATCAAGCAAACGAGACTCGCCAGACTTGAAACGCACCTCAAAACCCTCATCAAGCAACTGAGAAACCGAAAGCAAATTGAAACCCAAAGACTTCACAAGAGCCACTCTCTTCAACGTTACCTTGTCACTCACATGCACAACACCCTCCGAAAGCACCCTACCTCGTCCATTGTCCCCAAATGTAATGTACATCTTTTCCTTCACTGGGGTGAGGTGGAGAACCACTTCTTATCTCCGGTCATGTGTCGAGAACACCGGAGTCGATCAACCGAATGTTCTCCAAGCCTCCCCTCCTGCCGATCGGGGAAACAAGAACGAGAATGAGCTAGCGACTCGACACCGGGGTTAGCACGGAGAAAGTTAAACCGAGTGTCGAGCCATCTGCTCAAAAGAGGGGTTAGCAAACATCACTCCCTTGCCACCAAACTTCCCATGTCCCATGGGAGGAGTACGAGCACCACGAGGGGGAAAACGTGGTCCGTAGTTCCTCTGGAACCCAAAGCTGCGATCATCTCCCCTAAACCCGTACTGAGGACGAGTAGGAGGACGTCCAGCAAAACCACCACGAGCCCGACCAAACCTCTCACCAGCACGCACACCATCATCTCTCCTGACAAACCTCTCACCACCACCTCTCTGTGGGAACCTGCCAACACTCCTCACACTTCCCACACCCCGTGGAAGTGGCACTCTAGGCTCAGGAATACCGCGAGACTGGCGATACCTGTCCTGGTTTGCTTGCTCCCTAGCAAGCCTCTCATCCCTCTTCCTCTTGTAGCAAAACTCTGCAAGATGCCTCTCCTTGCCACAATACTCACACCTGAAGGGGATGGGTTTTGGTTTTGGCTCGGCTTCTCTCTAGGCTTCTCACCCTTCTCACCCACAAACTTCTTGGTTTTGGAAATCATTTGTCTTAGGTGGGAATTTGGGTGGATCTTGGGTTGTGTCAAGCTTGTTGCAAAGGTGGTTGGGCTTTGGTGTGAAAGAGTTCTTGGGTGCTTTTGGGAGTGGGACTTGGATCTCTCCGATCACCTCAAACCGGGGTTTGACTCAACACACTTCTCGTACACACTCTCCCCCCTTTGTTCTCTCCCACTTTCTCACCCAACTTCTCAAACCCCAAACCACGACCATCGGCTCTCTTGAACTCCTCAATCATGATTTTCAATTGAGGTTCCCGCCCGACAACCAACCCAACACCTTCCTCAAATAGTCATTCTCCTCATAGATGACATCCAATCGGGAAGTAAGTTCAAGATTACGCAAAGTGACTTCATCACGACTAGAATATGCATTTGCAACAGGAGATTTCAAAGATGCTTCCAAAGAACTAATGGTAGAACGAGCATCGACAAGCTTAGCATGCATAGTAGGACATGATTTGCAAGCACCAAGCAAAGTAGGTCTAGCCTTAAGCTCATCATGTTCGAGTCCTAAGAGCATCTAGTTGAGCTATGGGCCATGCCACAAAAGCCCTCGAGCGCCACACAGCTCGGCCCGCCGAGGTTCCCGCTTGCACTCTTCTTGCCTTGCGCCTCCCGGCGTCTTCATCTTCGCTGCTTGAGCTTGATCGCTCCTCGCTTGAGCTTGAGTCGACGTCGCTCGCACCGGCCACCATCGCTCTTGCCTTGTTCTTCTTGTGGGCGCTCTTGCTCGGTCTTGGTCCTTGCATCTTGGACTTGTGAAGTGCTTCCTTGAGAATCCTTCATTACAAGTCCAAGAGCAGGCATGTTCTTTCGTAACGACGACCAATACAAGAAGAACAAGGCAAGAACGTGGTGCGTCCCTCACACAGCCATTCCATCTCAAGTCGCGGCCCCTCCTTCTTATGGCCCAACCACGGTCCTTGAATTTGATGAAGTCACTTTGCGTAATCTTGAACTTACTTCCCGTTTGGATGTCATCTACCACACTACCCTGTGTGTGAGGAGAATGACTATTTGAGGAAGGTGTTGGGGCTTGGTTGTCCGGCGGGAACCTCAGTTGAAAATCATGATTGAGGAGTTCAAGAGAGGCGATGGTCGTGGGTTGGGGTTCGAGAAGTTGGGTGAGAAAGTGGGAGAGACCAATGGGGAGAGTGTCTACGAGAAGTGTGTTGAGTCTAACCCGAGTTTGAGGTGATCAGAGAGATCCAAGTCCCACTTCCAAAAGCACCCAAGAACTCTTTCACACCAAAAGCCAACCACCTTTGCAACAAGCTTGACACAAACCCAAGATCCACCCAAATTCCCACCTAAGACAAATGATTTCCGAAACCGGTGAAGTTTGTGGGTGAGAAGGGTGAGAAGCCTAGAGAGAAGCCGAGCCAAAACCAAAACCCATCCCCTTCGGGTGTGAGTATTGTGGCAAGGAGAGGCATCTTGCGAGTTTTGCTACAAGAGGAAGAGGGATGAGAGGCTTGCTAGGGAGCAAGCGAACCGGGACCAGTATCCCGGCCCTCGCGGTATTCCCGAGCCCAGAGTGCCACTTCCACGTGGGTGTGGGAAGTGTGAGGAGTGGTGGCGAGGTGTTCCCACAGAGAGGTGGTGGTGGGGAGAGGTTTGTCGGGGAGAGAGGATGGTGTGCGTCGGGTGGAGAGGTTGGTCGGGCTCGTGGTGGTTTTGCTCTGGACGTCCTCCTACTCGTCCCGCTACGGGTTTAGGGGAGATGATCGCAGCCGGGTTCCGGAGGAACTACGGACCACGTTTTCCCCCTCGTGGTGCTCGTACTCCTCCCATGGGACATGGGAAGTTTGGTGGCAAGGGAGTGATGTTTGCTAACCCCTCCTTTGAGCAGATGGCTCGACACCGGTTTAACTTTCTCTTGTGCTAACCCCCGTGTCGAGTCGCTAGCTCATTCTCGTTCTTGTTTCCTGTCTACGGGCAGGAGGCTTGGAGGACATTTGGTTGATCGACTCCGGTGTTCTCGACACATGACGGAGATAAGAAGTGGTTCTCGGCCCTCACCCCGTGAAGGAAAAGATGTACATGACATTTGGGGACAATGGACGAGGTAGGGTGCTTTCGGAGGGTTTTTAGCATGTGAGCGACAAGGTAACGTTGAAGAGAGTGGCTCTTGTGAAGTCTTTGGGTTTCCATTCGCTTTCGGTTTCTCGGTTGCTTGATGAGGGTTTTGAGGTGCGTTTCAAGTACGGCGAGTCTCGTTTGCTTGATTCTCGAGGTGATCTTGTATGTATGATCATCCCCGAGGGCTCGCATTTTCGAGGTTGATTTCTCTCGTTCTTTGGGTCTTCGTGCGGTGTTTGGAATGGCCGGTCCTTCTTCGGTTGTGGAAATGGCATAGGCGGTTGGGACACTTGAGCTTTGATTTGGTTTCCGCTTGAGTGGTCTTGACCTTGTCCGGGAGTTGCCGAGGTTGAAGCTTGAGAAGGATTTGGTTTGTGCTCCTTGTAGGCATGGTAAGATGGTAGCCACTCCCCATCCACCCCCCGGCCGATGTCATGGCCAGAGCGTCAGAAACGGAGGCATTTGCATATGGACCTTGTTGGGCCAGCTCGAGTTCGCTCGGTGGGTGGGAAGTGGTATGTCCTTGTTGTGGTGGACGATTACTCTCGCTATGCTTGGGTATTCTTCTTGGAGGATAAGAGTGAGCCTTTTGGCTTTGTTCGAGATCTGATCGTGAGGTTGAAAAACGAGAGGCATGGGAATGCTATTCGAGCTATCCACAGTGATAATGGCTCTGAGTTCAAGAACTCTCGTTTTGATGCCTTTTGTCGTGATCTAGGTCTTGAACATCAGTATTCGACCCCTTATGTGCCCCCTCAAAATGGAGTCGTGGAAAGGAAAAATCGGACTCTTTGTGAGATGGCTAGGACGATGCTCGATGAGCACGGGACTCCTAGGAGGTTTTGGGGCGAGGCGGTCAATACGGCTTGTCATGTTTCCAATCGGATTTTATTGAGAGCTTTCAAGAAGAAAGACTGTTATGAGCTTATGCATGGTCGGGCACCCAAAGTGAGTCATTTCCGAGTTTTTGGCCGCAAGTGCTTTATTTTGAAGAAGGGAAAACTCGACAAGATTTGAGGCTAGGTCTAGTGATGGTATTTCCTTTGGATATGCTAACCACTCTAGAGCATATAGGGTGCTTAATCTTGAGACTAACAAAATCATGGAGACTTGCGAGGTGACCTTCGACGAGACAATGCCATGTACCTCTCTTGGCTTTGAATGTGCGGGTGATGAAGAGATGGCCGAGGACCTTTTGAGGAGGAGAAAGATGAAGATGGAGATGATGATGGGGGAGAACCATGCGCCGAAGGCGAGCATGTACCCACTACTTCCCCTACGACCACTTTGGAGCATGGACCGTCTACTTCATGGACAACGACGGTGCAACAAGAGGACCAGGCGAGAGAAGGCGGAGGTTGAGGGGGAGGTAGTCTCGAGGCGTGAGGCTCCCCGGCGGATTCAAGAAGTGCATCCCCCGTCGAAGATCATTGGGAACATTGATGAACGCACTACACCGGTCGAGGTCCGGGAATTCCTCTCATTTTGCTCATCTTGCTTTTGTTGCTACTTTTGAGCCCAAGGACATTGGACATGCTTTATACGATGCAAAGCTGGGTCAATTCTATGCATGAGGAGTTGGAAAATTTTGAGAGGAACCGAGGTGTGGGAGTTAGTTGAACCACCTCCAAATTGCCATCCCATAGGAACCAAGGTGGGTTTGGAAGAACAAAGAGGGAGAGAATGGGATGGTTGTGAGGAACAAGTCCGGACTTGTTGCTCGGGGGTTTAGTCGAAGGAGGGGATCGAATATGAGGGAGACCTTTGCTCCTTGTGGCCGTCTTGAGGCAATTCGGATCCTTCTAGCCTTTGCCGTGGCTAAAGGGTTCAAGTTGTTTCGGATGGACGTGAAGAGTGCTTTTCCGAATGGGGTCATAGAGGAGGAGGTGTATGTGAAGCGACCACCCGGGTTTGAGAGCGAGTTGTACCCACACGGGGTATACGAGTTGAAAAGGGCTCTGTATGGGTTGAAACGGGCGCCCGTGCTTGGTATGTGAGATTGAGAGGTTTTCTTTTGAGCGAGAGGGTTTGTGATGGGTACGGTGGATAGAACCTTGTTTCTCCTCAAACATAGGAATGACTTGCTGATTGTGCGGATATACGTGGATGATATTGTCTTTGGTGGCTCGTCACATAACCTCGTTGCCAAGTTTGCGGATGAGATGAGCGGGGAGTTCGAGATGAGCATGATGGGCGAGTTGCGGTATTTTCTCGGGGCCCGCGGATCAAGCAAGTGAAGGATGGTACATTTGTGCACCAAACCAAGTACACGAAAGACATGCCGAGGAAGTTCCGTATGCAAGATGTGAAGCCGATGTCGACTCCCCATGGGGAGTACGGCCACTTTGGATGCGGATGAGGACGGAGAACCGGTGGACCGGCGGGAGTACGGGAGCATGATCGGCTCCCTCCTCTACTTGACGGCGACGAGGCCGGACATACGGTTCGGCGTGTGTCCGTGCGCTCGTTTTCGAGGCTTCGCCGAGGACATCACATCGACGGGCGAGTCAAGAGGATTTTCGGTACCTACAAATCCGCACTAGGTCTTGGCCTTTGGTATTCTTCCTCCTCGACTCTTTCTCTTCATGGTTTTCCGATGCGGATTTTGTTGGTTGTCGAGTCGAGAGGAAGTCTACTTCGGTACTTGTCGGTTTCTTGGTTCTTCGTTGGTCTCATGGTCTTCCCGCTAGCGGTCTAGTGTAGCTCGGTCTACCACGGAGGCGGAGTATGTTCTTTGCCGCGAGTTGTTGTTCCCGACTTGTTGTGGATTTCATACACTTTGAGAGACTTTGGTGAGGAGTGCACCCCAGATCCCACTTCTTTGTGATAGCACTAGTGCCATAAGCGTAGCCAAAAACCCGATGCTTCACTCCGGAACCAAGCATATAGAAGTGAGGTATCATTTCTTGAGGGACAATGTGGAGAAAGGAACCATTGTTTTGAGCCATGTCCCTACCCAAGATCGGCTAGCCGACATCTTTACAAAGCCTCTCGACCAAGCTACATTTGTGCGCTTGCGGGGAACTTGGGGTTTGTTGCCCTTTCTAGTTGCTTCTTGGGGGGATTTCCTTTTGTACCATATGTATCATATCATGTTTACTTTGATGTATATACATGCTTTGCTTGATGTATAAACCATGGTAGGATAGCCATCTTGTCATATATCATGTTGCATTTGTATCATATTGCATTTTAGGATGATGAGCTTCTTTCATATGCCATATTTGAGTCTCTTTGGCTATTTGTGAGATTTTGGTCATATGTGTGGAGAAATGGTGATGTGAGGCTATGCTCTTGGAATATTTGAGATATATGTGTGGTGAGATAGCCCTTTTTGAAATAAATGCTTAACTTGACTAATTTTTGATGAAATATGCTCCACTCGTGTGTAGTTGTGTATCCATGTCACAGTTTGGTCTAAATGTGCTTTTCATGCTTAGATTGTGCTTGGATGCCTTGTTCTTGCATTTGGGCCAAAGGCCGAATATCATTGTGAATGTTTAGCCTATGTTGCATTCATGGGGGGAGCATAAGCTTCTTTTTGCCGCAAAGGCACTTCGTGTACCATGAAATGATTTAATCTTGAAAAGAAGTGTAAAATGCTTGAAAAATGCTCCATCCATCATGTCTATGCTTAAAATGTCTTATCTTTCACATATGGGTGCAAAACATGTTGCATGATGTTCACCGGTGGAGAAGTCTCCCAGAAGTGGACACATGGCTCATGAGCTTTGACATGACATGCTTTGCTTTATGGGTGTTTGCCATGATCTTTTGTTGAGAATTTGATATCCTTGTATGATCTTTAAATGGCATGCATGTTTGTGGCTCAAGTGTGACATGGATAGGCTTTTACATGTGAAGCGAGCCTTCTTTTGGTAAACCTTGCTTTAAATCTGAAAATTTTGCTTTGTCACATGCTTGTATTTTCTTCTATTACTTGTGGCAATGCTTTGACTATGCTATGATTCATATGTGTGATCTTTGTCTCATTTTTAGCCTTTGACACTAGATTTGGCCTATTTGAGAAGCTCATGTAGATGTTTATATGCTTTGCTTTGCATTTCGCATTTTCACCTTGATTCATACATTGTCAACAAGGGGGAGAAAAGGTGAGCTTAATGAAAATTCAGAAAAAGGTGAGCTGAAATTTGGAAGTGTGCATCCACATGTTCAGGGGGAGGCATTTGTTCGGGGGGAGCTTTCTTGCTGTTTTCGGTGTGGATTTTGTACTTTGCTTGGCTTGTGACCTTTCTTTGCCTTTCTTCGGTTTTGGTCATGAGTTGAGCTTCTTCGTTTTTCTTTCTTCTTCTTTTCTCTTTTTCTATGAATTTCATTTCGCGTTGTGTGTTGTCAATGCACTCATCAAGGGGGAGATTGAGGACCGGGAGCGTCCCGGTGGTCGGTGGATGACCGCTCCTTAGTGATGAGTGATTGACAACGGGTGTTGGACCGACTCTTGGCTTAGTACGCGGGGTGTAGGCTGCGGCCTAGTTCGTGTTGTTGCGGGTGAAGAACGGGCGCGAAAGGTCTTGACCTTGAGGGGCCTCCCGGGAGATGGAGAGACAAGTAGGCTCGGTTCGAGGGACCGGTGGACGGCGGGGGCCCCGGGTGCGGGCCACATGGTGGCGACACAAGCAAGACGAAGTCATGGACGGTGGGCCGGTGCACGGTGGTGGTCAAGTCAAGTGGTTTGGCGGGAGGCGGACCGGGCACGCGGGGTTTGGTGGTTTGCCCACAAAACCATCGGCGGACGGTTTCTTGGTTTGGGCCTCAAAACCAAGTCCGAGTGCCCAACACGACGGAGACGGGATCGGGCGTGTCGGGAAGCTTCGAGGCGGAGGACACGCGGGCCCGGGATCGCATGGCTTGCGTCGGGAGGACGCGGGGGTGCGGCAAAGGCGTGGCCGGTCCCGATGGCAAGACCCACAAACATTACCAAAATGCCCCTACGTGGGTTGTATCGCCGGTGGTGTAGTTAGGGGTAGTCGAGTCATTTACCACTCCCGGCGGGACACGATATATAAGCCTTGGAGTGTGTGTTGATGGCTCCCCCTCTCCGCGACTTAGGGTTTCATTTCCCCCCCTTCTCTTTCTCATTTTCGTAGCTATTTTTCTTCCTATTTTCTCTAGGCTAGCATGAGAGCTTCATGAGAGATTTGTTGAGAGGGATGGATGCTAGGGCGGCATGCTAGACCTTGTGAATCTTTCTCCGGTTTGTATAGAAGATTCGGGGTTGTTTTTCGTGGCTTTTTGTGCTTATTTTCGTGCCTTTGTTCCGGTGTGATTCCGCGGATTTGAGTGAGTTCCTTCCCGGATTTCTTTGAGGGAAACATGGATAGATGTCTTGTGCATCTTTGTGCTTGATCTTGTGCCCTCAAACGCGGGAAACTACTTCGATTCGTGAGTTCTCGTTCGGTGCTCTAGGTTTTTGGTGGTGCTCAAAGGATTCGCGATTCCCGGTGATTTAGGGAGTTAGGAGGCAAGATTTTTGGGCTATAGCATCCTTGTGTGACGCTTTTCAAGTCCCCAAACCCTTGTCTCCATAGCTTCAACCGTTTGGGAAATCCGATGATGATTTGGGGGAGTTGACTTTCGAGGTCGGGCGTTTTTACGCTCTGTCCAGGAGCCTCGCGGGCGGTCCCGCCCTCTGGCGGACGGTCGCGCCGCTCGTGTTCGTCCGTGTTCTTCGTGTTCTTGCTCGCTCTCCGTTTCGATCCGTCGCGATTTTGGTTTTTGGTTGGACGAGTTTCGGACGGTCCGTGGTGTCGGGCGGACGATCGCGGGTGCTTGGCGGACGGTCGCGTGCTCCCCGCGGACGGTCCATGGCTCGTAGGTGGCTTTGGGTCGTTACGTGTAAAGTAACGGACGGTCGCGGCTCGGGCGGACGGTCCGCGGCTCGGGTGCGGACGGTCCCGCGATGCCCGGCCGGACGGTCGCGCGGCTCTTGCGGACGGTCGCCCCCTCTGCGCGGACGGTCGCGAGGCTGTGTGCTTTGCTTCTTGGTTCGATTCCTTCCTCCCTTTCTAGTGCTTCCGCGTGTGCTTTGAGGAATCGTTCCTAAGGCTAGAGGTTGATCCATAACCTCGTGGTCTTGGCGATTGGTGCGTGATTCGATCCATCGTTTGTGTGTGACCGGGATTTGAGTAGGACATAGGCGGGTTCTTTGGGAAGAATTTTTACGGCTCTATTCACTCCCCCCTCTCTAGTCGCCATCGATCCTTCAATTGGTATCGAAGCTTGGTGTCGGATTCTTTGCGACTTTGACAAGTCTTGAATCCCAAGATGGCGTACGTTGAGCGGGGCGGTCCACGCCGCACTTCGATGGCAAGGGTTACCACAAGTGGCGCGGCTCGTATGATGATTTTTCTTCGAGGAAAGCCGCTTGGATTTTATTGTGCTTGACAAGACATATGCTATTCCGGTCAACATCCATACTCTTATGGTGGCCGATGCCGATAGATCGCCAAAGCCAAGTATGAGGCTAATGCAAAAGCCGTTGATCACTTGTCTTAGGAGCTTGTGTGATCCGGAGTTTGATCGTGTTCGCCATTTGAATCTTGCTTGGCAAATTTGGGATAAGTTGTTGGTTGCTCACGGTGGTGATAACCATGTGAAGGCTCGCCTCTTTGTCTCTTACGGGATGCAATATGAGAATTTCACTCCACTTCCGGTGAGGACATTGATGCGATGTTTCGAGGTTCATCGCCATCGTGAACAACATGAAGGCTAATGTTGAGGATTTTCGGTACTCACGAGCATGATCGAGGCTTTGAAGCTCTTGCATGTCTTGGATCCAAATGTTTGGGGTGCTAAGGTTGAGGCCATCAAGGAGTGGCAGGGAATTATTTGACTATTGAGTTGGATGACCTCTTTTCTAAGCTCAAGTCGGTGAGGTTGACGGAAGTTGCTATCCAAGCATGAGGGCTCGGCGACCATAGTCTTGCTCTTGTGGGAGGATCAAAGGGGCAAATCTAACCCTTCTGTCGACGGTTTTCTTTGTCCTCTCTTATGTCCATTCCGGATAAGAGGAGTTTGATGTCTTTGGCGAGGAGGAGGGCGCGGCCTTGCTCTCAAGAAGGTTTGAACGACTACACGAGAGTCGGAGGAACGCAAGGCGGAGCTCGGGGACGTGCTACAAGTGTGGCAAGCGTGGCCACTTCATCGCCGAGTGCCGGAAGCGGGAGGAGAACAAGTACAAGGTGAACGAGTACAAGGCGCACCCGGGCGTGAAGACAAGTACTCCTCCAAGGGCAAGCACTTCAACAAGTCCAAGAGCAAGGACAAGGACAAGCGGCGACCAGAGCAAGAGCGCCCACAAGAAGAACAAGGCAAGAGCGATGGTGGCCGGTGCGAGCGACGTCGACTCAAGCTCAAGCGAGGAGCCGATCAAGCTCAAGCAGCGAAGATGAAGACGCCGCGGGGGCGCGGTGGCAAGAAGAGTGCAAGGCCGGAACCTCGGCGGGGGGCAGCCGTGTGGCGCTCGAGGGCTTTTGTGGCATGGCCCATAGCTCAAGCGGCAAGAAGAGTGTGAAGGAAGACGAGCGACTCCGAGTCGGAGGATGAGGTAAACCGTGATCCCGACTCTTTGCTTCCTTTGAGAGATTGCTAGGTTGAATGGTTTGCTTGATAACCCCGTGATAGTGTCTTGGGGAGATGCCAAAAAGATGAGGAAAGATCTTAGGGCTCAGCTTGAGAATGCTAGCGAGAAAGTAGGAGAGTTAGAGTCAAAATTGCTTGAATTGAAACTTGAGAATGACTCTTTGAAACTTGCTCCTACTCCTCCTGATGATGTTGAATGTGTTGAATGTGATGCTTGGTTGAATGAGATTAAACTGCTTAATGAGAAGAATGCTTCCATTTTGGCTCAACTAGATGCTCTTAGGACTGAACATGATGAGCTTAAGGCTAGACCTACTTTGCTTGGTGCTTGCAAATCATGTCCTACTATGCATGCTAAGCTTGTCGATGCTCGTTCTACCATTAGTTCTTTGGAAGCATCTTTGAAATCTCTGTTGCAAATGCATATTCTAGGCGTGATGAAGTCACTTTGCGTAATCTTGAACTTACTTCCCGATTGGATGTCATCTATGAGGAGAATGACTCCCCCTCTCTAGTCGCCATCGATCCTTCACGGGGAACTCCGACGTGGTCTTCCGTGCAAGGTTCCCACGTCGGCTAGGGAAACCCTAGTCAACTAGCTCGACCCTCTCCTCTCCTAGATGATGTCCCTCTCTTCTCTGCTTCTCGGCGGCGAGGGACGAAATCTTCTCTCCGTGGCTCTCGGTCGGGGGGTCGGTAAATAGCCCGATTGGCGGCTAGGGCAAAGGACGACGGATTTGGGCCCAAAATGGGCACAGGGCCGGCCACGGGCCGCCGGGGGGCGGCGGCCCAGGCCCATTTAGGCCCGGCCGTGGTGGGCTCCTTTGCCCGAGGTCGGTTCCCTTGCTTCTGGATGTTTCCCCTTCTCGCATGTAGGTCCATGTCGTCGGTTTCTCTCGGGAGATTGGACTCAACTCCTTGTCTTGCAAGATTCGACGCTTTTCACGGGTCGGGGTCCCGAGTCTCGTCTCGCGTCTTCTCGGATCAAGTCCCGGGCTTCTTGGAGTTAATTTTGCTTCATTGCATGACTTGTTCGGGGCTTCAAGGTCTTGCATGAGGTGCTTGATGAACTTATCCCGAAAGTCTTGCATTCAACACTAAATTCATAACCATAAACATTAAACTCCAAAGCCGACATGCACACGTGAACTTGTTATACCACGGGGGTTAGTACCAATGGATAAGGTATAAAACTCATGCCAACACCGAAGGTAAACTCATGGCTAGGTTGACGGATTTTCACCGTCAACGGCCTATCACCCACAAACCAACGGACAAGCGGAAACATCAAATAGGCAATTAAAAAGCATCCTCAACAAAGCCATAGAGAAGGGAGGCAAAGATTGGTCAAAAAAATTAGACGGAGCTTTATGGGCTTATCGAACGGCGTTTAAAACACCGATAGGTATGACCCCTTATCAATTCGTCTATGGAAAAGCTTGCCACCTTCCGGTTGAGTTGGAACATAAAGCCTATTGGGCGATTAAAGAGATGAACCTCGATCTCGATGCCGCGGTGGTGAAACGAAGGATCCAAATAAGCGAGCTAGAGGAGTTGAGGTTGAAAGCATATGAAAATGCAAGCATATACAAAGAGAGAATCAAAAGATGGTATGATAAAAGATTGAAAAAGAAAGAATTCAAAGAAGGAGATAATGTCCTCCTCTACAATTGGAGGTTTAAAACCTTCGGAAAGGGGAAATTGCAAAGCAAATGGGACGGACCTTATGTTGTGCATTCGGTGTTCTCCAACGGAGCGGTAACCATTATGGATATAAACGGCGACCAATTTGTGGTGAATGGTCGGCGGCTTAAGGTTTACTACGAACCCGACGTTGTGCCCCTTCACCATATTGATGTCTTCACCATGGAGGAAGAGCACGAATGTCCCGCTTAGGACGAAAAACATGGCATGAATTTACGTAAATAGTTTTTCTTTTAGTTTTACAGGAGTTTCTCGCGAAGATTTGCGAGCCAAATTTTTTCCCATGGGCTAAGGAGGCGAAATAAGGGCGGTGCGTGAAAAAGCGGACCGACCCGCCCCCGAGAAAGGGTGGGCCGGCCGGCCCGAGCCGGCCGGGCCGGTGGGTCCCCGCGGCCGTCGTCCCCGATTTTCGCCCGAATTACTCCTTTTCGACTTCCTTCTTCGCTCGAGAAAATTTTAAGGGTGAAGGATCGGATGGCGACTAAAGAGGGGGGAGTGAATAGGAGCGGTAAAAATTCTTCCCAAAGAACCCGGCCTATGTCCTACTCAAATCCCGGTCACACACAAGCGATGGATCGAATCACGCACCAATCGCCAAGACCACGAGGTTATGGATCAACCTCTAGCCTTAGGAACGATTCCTCAAAGCACACGCGGAAGCACTAGAAAGGGAGTAGGGAATCGAACCAAGAAGCAAAGCACACGGGCTACGGCGGACCGTCCGCGCGGGCGGGGCGGACCGTCCGCAAGAGCCGCGCGGACCGTCCGGCCGGGTATCGCGGACCGTCCCGCACCCGAGCCGCGGACCGTCCGGCCTTAGCCGCGGACCGTCCGTTAATTTACACGAACGACCCAAAGACACCCCCGTGCCACGGACCGTCCGCGGGAGCACGCGGACCGTCCGCCAAGCACCGCGGACCGTCCGCCCGACACCGCGGACCGTCCGAAACTCCGTCCAACCAAAAACCAAAATCACGACGGATCGAAACAAAGGACGAGCAAGAACACGAAGAACTCGGGACGAACTCGAGCGGCGCGGACCGTCCGCCGGGGAGGGCTCGGACCGTCCGCGAGGCTCGGACGGAGCGAGAAAAACGCCCGACCTCGAAAGTCAACTCCCCCCAAATCATCATCGGATTTCCCAAATGGTTGAAGCTGTGAATACAAGAGTTTGGGTACTTGAAAAGCGTCACACAAGGATGCTATAGCCCAAAAATCTTGCCTCCTAACTCCCTAAATCACCGGGAATCGCGAATCCTTTGAGCACCACCAAAAGCTAGAGCACCGAACGAAAACTCACGAATCGAGTAGTTTCCGGCGTTTGAGGGCACAAGATCAAGCACAAAGATGCACAAGACATCTATCCATGTTTCCCTCAAAGAAATCCGGAAGAAACTCACTCAAATCCGCGGAAACACACCGGGAACAAAGGCACGAAAATAGGCACAAAAAGCCACGAAAAACAACCCCGAATCTTCTATACAAACCGGAAAGATTCACAAGGTCTAGCATGCCGCCCTAGCATCCATCCCTCTCAACAAATCTCTCATGAAGCTCTCATGCTAGCCTAGAGAAAATAGGAAGGAAAATGGCTACGAAAATGAGAAAGAGGAGGGAGCAAATGAAACCCTAAGTCACGGAGAGGGGAGCACCATCAACACACACTCATGGCTTATATATCGGTCCCGCCGGAGTGGTAAATGACTCGACTACCCCTAACTACACTACGGCGATACAACCCACGTAGGGGCATTTTGGTAATGTTTGTGGGTCTTCCCATCGGACGGCCACGCCTTTGCCGCACCCCGCGTCCTCCCGACGCAAGCCATGCGATCCCGCCGCGTGTCCTCCGCCTCGAAGCTTCCCGACACGCCGGATCCCGTCTCCGTCGTGTTGGGCCCTCGGACTTGGTTTTGAGGCCCAAACCAAGAAACCGTCCGCCGGTGGTTTTGTGGGCAAACCACCAAACCCCGCGTGCCGGGTCCGGCCTCCCGCCAAACCACTTGACTTGACCGCCACCGTGCACCGGCTCACTTGTCCATGACTTCGTCTTGCTTGTGTCGCCACCATGTGGCCCGCACCCGATCCCCGCCGTCCACCGGGTCCCTCGAACCGAGCCTACTTGTCTCTCCATCTCCCGGAGGCCCCTCAAGGCCGAAGACCTTTCGCGCCCGTTCTTCACCTCGCAACAACACGAACTAGACCGCGGCCTACACTGCGCACTAAGCCAAGAGTCAGTCCAACACCCGTTGTCAATCACTCATCACTGAGGAACGGTCATCCATCGACCACCGGGACGTCCTGGTCCTCAATCTCCCCCTTGATGAGTGCATTGACAACACACAACGCGAAATGAAATTCAGAGAAAAAGAGAAAGGAAGAAGAAAGAAAAACGAAGAAGCTCAACTCATGACCAAAACCAAAGAAAGGCAAAGAAAGGTCACAAGTCAAGCAAAGCACAAAATCCACACCGAAAACGGCAAGAAAGCTCCCCCGAACAAATGCGAAAGCAGCAAGAAAGCTCCCCCTTAACAAATGCCTCCCCCCGAACATGTGGATGCACACTTCCAAATTTCAGCTCACCTTTTTCTGAATTTTCATTAAGCTCACCTTTTCTCCCCCTTGTTGACAATGTATGAATCAAGGTGAAAATGCGAAATGCAAAGCAAAGCATATAAACATCTACATGAGCTTCTCAAATAGGCCAAAGCTAGTGTCAAAGGCTAAAAATGAGACAAAGATCACACACATGAATCATAGCATAGTCAAAGCATTGCCACAAGTAATATATGAAAATACAAGCATGTGACAAAGCAAAATTTTCAGATTTAAGCGAGTTTTATCAAAAGAAGGCTCGCTTCACATGTAAAAGCCTATCCATGTCACATTTGAGCCACGAACATGCATGCCATTTAAAGATCATACAAGGATATCAAATTCTCGGCAAAAGATCATGGCAAACACCCATAAAACAAAGCATGTCATGTCAAAGCTCATGAGCCATGTGTCCACTTCGGGGAGACTTCTCCACCGGTGAACATCATGCAGCATGTTTTGCACCCATATGTGAAAGATAAGACATTTTAAGCACAGACATGATGGATGGAGCATTTTTCAAGCATTTTACACTTCTTTTCAAGATTAATTCATTTCATGGTACATGAAGTGCCTTTGCGGCAAAAAGAAGCTTATGCTCCTCCATGAATGCAACATAGGCTAAACATTCACAATGATATCCGGCCTTTGGCCCAAATGCAAGAACAAGGCATCCAAGCACAATCTAAGCATGAAAAGCACATTTAGACTAAACTGTGACATGGATACACAACTACACACGAGTGGAGCATATTTCATCAAAAATTAGTCAAGTTAAGCATTTATTTCAAAAGGGGCTATCTCACCACACATATATCTCAAATATTCCAAGAGCATAGCCTCACATCACCATTTCTCCACACATATAACCAATATCTCACAAATAGCCAAAGAGACTCAAATATGGCATATGAAAGAAGCTCATCATCCTAAAATGCAATATATGACAAATGCAACATGATATATGACAAGATGGCTATCCTACCATGGTTTGTACATCAAGCAAAGGATGTATATACATCAAAGTAAACATGGTATGATACATATGGTACAAAAAAAAATCCCCCAAGAATCAACTAGAAAGGGCAACAAACCCCAAGTTCCCCCGCAAGCGCACAAAGGTAGCTTGGTCGAGAGGCTTTGTAAAGATGTCGGCTAGGCGATCTTGGGTAGGGACATGGCTCAAAACAATGGTTCCTTTCTCCACATTGTCCCTCGGAAATGATACCTCACCTCTATGTGTTTGGTTACGGAGTGAAGCACTTTGGGTTTTTGGCTACGCTTATTGCACCGGTGCTATCACAAAGAAGTGGGATCCGGGTGCACTCCTCACCAAAGTCTCTCAAAGTGTATGAAATCCACAACAAGCGGGAGCAACAACTAGCGGCGGCAACATACTCCGCCTCCGTGGTAGACCGAGCTACACTAGGCCCGCTTGCGGGAAGACCATGAGACCAACGAAGAACCAAGAAACGACAAGTGCCAGAAGTAGACTTCCTCTCGACTCGACAACCAGCAAAATCCGCATCAGAAAAACCATGTAGAGAAAGAGTCGAGGAGGAAGAATACCAAAGGCCAAGACCAGGGGCAGACTGTAGGTACCTGAAAATCCTCTTGACGGCTTTGTTGATGTGATGTCCTCGGCGAAGCACGAAAACGAGCGCACGGACACACGGCCGGATGTATGTCCGGCCTCGTCGCCGTCAAGTAGAGGAGGGAGCCGATCATGCTCCCGTACTCCCGTCGGTCCACCGGTTCTCCGTCCTCATCCGCATCCAAAGTGGCCGTACTCCCCATGGGAGTCGACATCGGCTTCACATCTTGCATACGGAACTTCCTCGGCATGTCTTTCGTGTACTTGGTTTGGTGCACAAATGTACCGTCCTTCACTTGCTTGATACGCGGCACGAAAATACTGCAACTCGCCCATCATGCTCATCTCGAACTCCCCGCTCATCTCATCCGCAAACTTGGCAACAAGGTTATGTGACGAGCCACCAAAGACAATATCATCCACGTATATCCGAACAATCGGCAAGTCATTTCCATGCTTGAGGAGAAACAAGGTTCTATCCACGGTACCCATCACAAACCCTCTGCTCAAAAGAAAACCTCTCAATCTCCAATACCAAGCACGGGCGCCCTGTTTCAACCCATACGAGCCCTTTTCAACCCGTATACCCCGTGTGGGTACAACTCGCTCTCAAACCCGGGTGGTCGCTTCACATACACGTCCTCCTCTATGACCCCATTCGGAAAAGCACTCTTCACGTCCATCCGAAACAACTTGAACCCTTTAGCCACGGCAAAGGCTAGAAGGATCCGAATTGCCTCAAGACGGGCCACGGGAGCAAAGGTCTCCTCATAGTCGATCCCCTCCTTCGACTAAACCCCCGAGCAACAAGTACGGACTTGTTCCTTACAACCATCCCATTCTCTCCCTCTTTGTTCTTCCAAACCCACTTGGTTCCTATGGGATGGCAATTTGGAGGTGGTTCAACTAACTCCCACACCCAGGTTCCTCTCAAAATTTTCCAACTCCTCATGCATAGAATTGACCCGGTTTGCATCGGATAAAGCATGTCCAATGTCCTTGGGCTCAAAGGTAGCAACAAAAGCGACATGAGCAAAATGAGAGGAATTCCTAGACCTCGGCCGTGTAGTGCGTTCATTGATGTCTCCAATGATCTTCGACGGGGGATGCACTTCTTGAATCCGCCGGGGAGCCTCACGCCTCGAGACTACCTCCCCCTCAACTTCAGCTTCTCTCGCCTGGTCCTCTTGTTGCACCGTCGTTGTCCATGAAGTAGACGGTCCATGCTCCAAAGTCGTCGTAGGGGAAGTAGTGGGTACATGCTCAGCTTCAGGCGCATGGTTCTCCCCATCATCATCTCCAGCTTCATCTTTCTCCTCTTCAAAGAGGTCCTCGGCCATCTCTTCATCACCTGCACATTCAAAGCCAAGAGAGGTACATGGCATTGTCTCGTCGAAGGTCACCTCGCAAGTCTCCATGATTTTGTTAGTCTCCGGGTTAAGCACCCTATAGGCTCTAGAATGGTTAGCATATCCAAAGAAAATACCATCACTAGACCTAGCCTCAAACTTGTCGAGTTTTCCCTTCTTCAAAATAAAGCACTTGCAGCCAAAAACTCGGAAGTGACTCACCTTGGGTGCCCGACCATGCATAAGCTCATAACAAGTCTTCTTCTTGAAAGCTCTCAATAAAATCCGGTTGGAAACATGGCAAGCCGTATTGACCGCCTCGGCCCAAAACCTCCTAGGAGTCCCGTGCTCATCGAGCATCGTCCTAGCCATCTCACAAAGAGTCCGATTTTTCCTTTCCACGACTCCATTTTGAGGGGGCACATAAGGGGTCGAATACCGATGTTCAAGACCTAGATCACAACAAAAGGCATCAAAACGAGAGTTCTTGAACTCGCAGCCATTATCACTACGGATAGCTCGAATAGCATTCCCATGCCTCTCGTTTTTCAACCTCACGATCGGATCTCGAACAAAACCAAAAGTCTCACTCTTATCCTCCAAGAAGAACACCCGGGCATAGCGAGAGTAATCGTCCACCACAACAAGGACATACCACTTCCCACCCACCGAGCGAACTCGAGCCGGCCCAACAAGGTCCATATGCGGCGGCTACGTCGGACGCTCGGTCATGACATCGGTCGGGGGTGGATGGGGAGTGGCTACCATCTTACCATGCCTACAAGGAGCACAAACCAAATCCTTCTCAAACTTCAACTTCGGCAATCCTCGGACCGAGTCAAGACCACTCAAGCGGGAAACCAAATCAAAGCTCAAGTGTCCCAACCGCCCATGCCATTTCCACAAATCCGAAGAAGGACCAGCCATCAAACGGTGAGCGGGACCCAAAGAACGAGAGAAATCGCCACGAAAATCGACCCTCGGGGATGATCATACGGACAAGATCACCTCGAGAATCAAGCAAACGAGACTCGCCAGACTTGAAACGCACCTCAAAACCTTCATCAAGCAACTGAGAAACCGAAAGCAAATTAAAACCCAAAGACTTTACAAGAGCCACTCTCTTCAACGTTACCTTGTCACTCACATGCACAACACCCTCTCGAAAGCACCCTACCTCGTCCATTGTCCCCAAATGTGATGTACATCTTTTCCTTCAACGGGGTGAGGCCGGAGAACCACTTCTTATCTCCGGTCATGTGTCGAGAACACCGGAGTCGATCAACCAAATGTTCTCCAAGCCTCCTGCCTCATCCTCCGAGTCGGAGTCGCCGTCCTCCTTCACACTCTTCTTCTTGCTCGAGCTATGGGCCATGCCACAAAAGCCCTCGAGCGCCACACGGCTTCCGGCCGGCGAGGTTCCGGCTTGCACTCTTCTTGCCACTGCGCCTCCCGGCGTCTTCATCTTCGCCGCTTGAGCTTGATCGCTCCTCGCTTGAGCTTGAGTCGACGTCGCTCGCACCGGCCACCATCGCTCTTGCCTTGTTCTTCTTGTAGGTGCTCTCCGCTTCGGTCGCCGCTTGTCCTTGTCCTTGCTCTTGGACTTGTTGAAGTGCTTGCCCTTGGAGGAGTACTTGTCTTCACGCCTCGGGTGCGCCTTGTACTCGTTCACCTTGTACTTGTTCTCCTCCGCTTCGGGCACTCGGCGATGAAGTGGCCACGCTTGCCACACTTGTAGCACGTCCCTGAGCTCCGCCTTGTGTTCCTCCGACTCTCGTGTAGTCGTTCAAATCTTCTTGAGAGCAAGGCCGGCTCCTCCTCGCCCGGCACATCAAACTCCTCATCCGGAATGGACATAAGAGAGGACAAAGAAAACCGTCGACGGGAAGGGTTAGATTTGCCCTTTGATCCTCCCACAAGAGCAAGACTATGGTCGGTCGAGCCCTCATGCTTGGATAGCATCTTCTCGTCAACCTCAGCCGACTTGAGCTTAGAAAAGAGGTCATCCAACTCAATAGTCAAATAATTCCCAGACTCCTTGATGGCCTCAACCTTAGCACCCCAAACATTTGGATCCAAGACATGCAAGAGCTTCAAAGCCTGATCATGCTCGGAGTACGGAAAATCCTCAACATTAGCCTTCATGTTGTTCACGATGGCGATGAACCTCTGAAACATCGCATCAATGTCCTCACCGGGAAGTGGAGTGAAATTCTCATATTGCATCCGGTAAGAGACAAAGAGGCGAGCCTTCACATGGTTATCACCACCGTGAGCAACCAACAACTTATCCCAAATTTGCCAAGCAAGATTCAAATGGCGAACATGATCAAACTCGGATCACACAAGCTCCGGCACAAGTGATCAACGGCTTTTGCATTAGCCTCATACTTGGCCTTGGCATTGGCATCGGTCACCATAAGAGTATGGATGTTGACCGGAATAGCATAGGTCTTGTCAAGCACAATAAACTCCAACGGCTTTCCTCGAAGAAAGATCATCATACGAGCCGCCCACTTGTGGTAACCCTTGCCATCAAAGTGCGGCGGACCGCCCCGCTCAACGTACGCCATCTTAGGATTCGAGACTTGTCAAAGTCGCAAAGAATCCGGCACCAAGCTCTGATACCAATTGAAGGATCAGATGGCGACTAGAGAGGGGGGAGTGAATAGGAGCCGGTAAAAATTCTTCCCAAAGAACCCGGCCTATGTCCTACTCAAATCCCAGTCACACACAAGCGATGGATCGAATCACGCACCAATCGCCAAGACCACGAGGTTATGGATCAACCTCTAGCCTTAGGAACGATTCCTCAAAGCACACGCGGAAGCACTAGAAAGGGAGGAGGGAATCGAACCAAGAAGCAAAGCACACGGGCTCGGCGGACCGTCCGCGCGCGGCGGGCGGACCGTCCGCAAGAGCCGCGCGGACCGTCCGGCCGGGTATCGCGGACCGTCCGCACCCGAGCCGCGGACCGTCCGGCCTTAGCCGCGGACCGTCCGTTAATTTACACGAAACGACCCAAAGACACCCCCGTGCCACGGACCGTCCGCGGGGAGCACGCGGACCTTCCGCCAAGCACCCGCGGACCGTCCGCCCGACACCGCGGACCGTCCGAAACTCCGTCCAACCAAAAACCAAAATCACGACGGATCGAAACAAAGGACGAGCAAGAACACGAAGAACTCGGGACGAACTCGAGCGGCGCGGACCGTCCGCCGGGGAGGGCTCGGACCGTCCGCGAGGCTCGGACGAGCGAAAAACGCCCGACCTCGAAAGTCAACTCCCCCAAATCATCATCGGATTTCCCAAATGGTTGAAGCTGTGAATACAAGAGTTTGGGTACTTGAAAAGCGTCACACAAGGATGCTATAGCCCAAAAATCTTGCCTCCTAACTCCCTAAATCACCGGGAATCGCGAATCCTTTGAGCACCACCAAAAGCTAGAGCACCGAACGAAAACTCACGAATCGGAGTAGTTTCCCGGCGTTTGAGGGCACAAGATCAAGCACAAAGATGCACAAGACATCTATCCATGTTTCCCTCAAAGAAATCCGGGAAGAAACTCACTCAAATCCGCGGAAACACACCGGGAACAAAGGCACGAAAATAGGCACAAAAAGCCACGAAAAACAACCCCGAATCTTCTATACAAACCAGGAAAGATTCACAAGGTCTAGCATGCCGCCCTAGCATCCATCCCTCTCAACAAATCTCTCATGAAGCTCTCATGCTAGCCTAGAGAAAATAGGAAGGAAAATGGCTACGAAAATGAGAAAGAGGAGGGAGCAAATGAAACCCTAAGTCACGGAGAGGGAGCACCATCAACACACACTCATGGCTTATATATCGAGTCCCGCCGGAGTGGTAAATGACTCGACTACCCCTAACTACACTACGGCGATACAACCCACGTAGGGGCATTTTGGTAATGTTTGTGGGTCTTCCCATCGGACGGCCACGCCTTTGCCGCACCCCGCGTCCTCCCGACGCAAGCCATGCGATCCCGCCGCGTGTCCTCCGCCTCGAAGCTTCCCGACACGCCCGGATCCCGTCTCCGTCGTGTTGGGCCCTCGGACTTGGTTTTGAGGCCCAAACCAAGAAATCGTCCGCCGGTGGTTTTGTGGGCAAACCACCAAACCCCGCGTGCCCGGTCCGGCCTCCCGCCAAACCACTTGACTTGACCGCCACCGTGCACCGGCTCACTTGTCCATGACTTCGTCTTGCTTGTGTCGCCACCATGTGGCCCGCACCCGATCCGCTCGTCCACCGGTCCCTCGAACCGAGCCTACTTGTCTCTCCATCTCCCGGAGGCCCCTCAAGGCCGAAGACCTTTCGCGCCCGTTCTTCACCCGCAACAACACGAACTAGACCGCGACCTACACTCGCGCACTAAGCCAAGAGTCGGTCCAACACCCGTTGTCAATCACTCATCACTAAGGAGCGGTCATCCACCGACCACCGGGACGCTCCCGGTCCTCAAAGGGAAGTTTAAAAAAGGAAAAATGAGGTTCTCGGGTTTTTCTCTTCGAACTATTTATTTGGCCGAATTGGGAGCTCGGGAATCAACCCCTCCAAGCAATATTTTGCACCCTTGCAGCAGCCATTGTGTCCCCAAGGAGCTTAGAGTTGAAGCTAGAAGCCAAGAAGCCATCGATGGAGGAGGCGATGCGATGCGAGCTCAAGCTACCCATCAAGAGGACTGCCCGCATCCGTTGCGGAGGGCGTGTCCCGACCGGAGCTCTTGCATCTCGCAACCCCGTCGAAAGAGACTATCGTAGCCCGAGCTCGTGGGCGGCCGCCGGAAGAGATGATAACGACCTCTACGTTTGGGATGAGCAGCCCAAAGAGAGGACTCCCGAAGGCCCCAACGGCGACGGTAACGACGACAACGACAATGGAGGTGGCGACGACGAAGGTGATGACGGTGGAGACAATGGCGATGAAGACCCCTTCGGATTGCATCTGATGTGTTGTCCAACTTGCCGTCAATCCATCGGGGATCTCTACACGTCGGTCGATGAATGTCTCCAAGCCATGGAAGTGATGAAGCAGTGTATGGAGGGTTTGGAGCATGTAGTTGGTGACAACTACAAGTTCCTTAACCGTAACGTGCGCAAACTTTTTGGCATGGTTGGAAACATGAGAGGCAAGTGGTGCAATACTTGCTTGAAGTACCACTAGGTCTAGTTTTCCCCTTAGGATTTTTGTAAGATACGACGAGGACGTCGAATGTTTTTAGCGTGGGGGAGAGCTAGCTAGCTAGCCTTAGCTTTTGAATTTCAATTTTAGGTTCGGTTTAATCTTCGAGCGAGAGTCTTAAATTTTTATGAGTCTTAGTTTTCGAGTGTGTTTTTAAAATTTTTGCAAGTTTGAAAGTGTCTTAAATTAGTGTTGAGTCAAAGAAAACCAAATAAAAAGAGTCTTTATATATTTTTGTGTCTTGTGTTATGCTTATCTTTATTCACTTGTTTTTTTAATCTTCGATTCTTGATATATGAACATAAGTATGTTGTTTGAAAAACGTTTACCGTGGTGCTTAGTGGAATTGCTACTACTTAAAGTACCCATACCGCACTTCGATCTTGAGCTTCACATGTTAGTTGTGCTATGTTCAATGCTAAAAGTTGGAGGATTTCAGTTCTGAAAATTATCTTAAAACCCTTGTAATAAAGGTTAGCAAAACCTCTTTTTCCAAGTTGAGAGTAAGAAAAAAATCCTATACAAAGCCAATTTATTTTTTGCTCCACCATAAGTGTGATTAGCACGATGAGTTAGGCTAGGATTCTTCTCTCTTGGGATTTTTTAATTTCGAGCAATGATCATGTTCTTGTGCTTATCTTTTATTGCTAGCCTCGTCATTCATTCGGTCATGAGACCTTTCACCTTGGAAGTCTCGTACGTCGCCGAATTCCATACCCAACCCTATATATCTCTTTTGTACATCGCATTCCTTGAACACAACCTACTTTCAAAAGTTTCGTCTCGTCTCTAGCATGATTTATTTTAAATTTCAGATTGTATGCATGCGAGAAAGAGAGGAGTTGAGAGCTTTGAAAAGTTGTCAAGAGAGAGAAAAATAAAGAGAAAAGTATGAGTATGGAAAAGAAGGAAAGAAAGAAAGAAAAAAAATAAATATATGTGAAAGAAAAAAATATATGAGAATGAAAGAATGAAAGATGAAAAAGAAAAGAGAAAGACGAGGTAGCAATAAAGATATGAGAGGGATGGATCAAGTGAAAGAAAAGAAAAATAAAAGTGTAAGGAAGGATGTCACGTTGTTGAGAGACGAAACTTTTACTCTTTTTCCAACCATGTGCAATCTGACAACGAGGACGTCATCGGTGCCTTGTAGTCATAATTTTCTTTTGCCCTTGCACATGTCCACCATTCTAGATCTTCTCATCCTTGATATCCCTACATATGGTTAATTCTCATGATCATTGGCTTTGAAAGGTAAATAACCATTAGAGGAAGTTCTTAGTTTGACAATACTTGTGTTGATTGCGCTAGCCCTACCTATAGCACCACTTAACATGTTATATGAGAGACTTATGGGAGGTGAGAGTTTTATAAAATTGGTTTAGGATAGCCACCTCATATGAGTGACTTGCGAGAGCTTGGAGAAAGGTTTTTTGTCTAATACTTGTTGCAGGAATTTTGTTTTTAAAATCATAAAAACCCTCCGATGGAAGCAAAGAAGTAAGCATGGCTGAAATTGAAGACTTGAGTGAAGAGTTTGAGTTGTGGGGTAAATCTTGACGTGGTAAAAATTCTAAACGCCCATGTTTATGTTTGATGATCATTACATTATGTTTATGTATTAAAGATGAAAGGACTGACTAAATTGTGAAGAAGGATAAGTGGTACATGATTACAACACCTTGGACGAAGTTCTTTTACGAGTACTTGCTCGAGGACGAGCAAGAGTTAAGCGTGGGGGAGATGTTGACGGTGTATTTTGGTACACCTAGCATGTTCATTATACTTTGGTTTGGATTTGATTATGGAACTAACCCGCCACTAGGCACACTAATCATATAACAAGTTCATATTTGTGCATGCATTTGGAAGTGTTGTGTTTATGTAGGAAAACATGGACATAAAGGATGGATTCGCAATAAGTTCAAAGGAGCATTTATGGAGTCTTGTTCGTGTTCATGAGCTTGATGAAATCACTTCCAAAGGTGGAAAGGACCGAAGTGCTACGAGGAACACCCCCGGGGATTGAAGCGTAAAAGATCGAACTTCATGCAAAGAGAACCTTCATCTTGGACGGTTGACTTTCAAAATAAAATATCCTTCTTCCCTGTTTTGCAAATTCACCAGGTACATTCTTCTTGGCAGCTCAAGACCTTTCTTGTTCCTTGCTCCCGTGGATCGATACTAGTTACCGAAGAGAACCTTCATCTTGGACGCGAGGATAACATCGTCAAAATCATGCAAGTGGAGGGGGCAAAGTACATAAATGCATAAGGACCAATAGAGCAAAAGGGGCGACCGAACCGGCCGAGGTGGGCCCGGGCCGGTCGGCCCAGGCCGGTCGGCCCAGCCCAGTTCTGGCGCCGGTTTGGTCCCGTTTTCCTTGCACCCGAAGGATCTTCAACCCTAAAAGCCCCGAGGCATCGCCAACACTGAGGAGAGAGTCATTCACACCAGAAGGCCATCCACAAGCTAGAGAGAGAGGAGGAGGATCTCCGGAGGGAGATCAACCACCTCGAAGGAAGCACCCTCTCGTGGAGAAGAAGGAAGACACCGTCGGAAGGGAAACCATGATCAACGGTGCCATGATCAGCACCTTGATGGGGTAATCTTCTCATTCATCCATGGGTTGTAATCGATCTTGAGATTTAATCGCACTTTGTCAGATTATCTATCTATCATCTTGTGTTGAATATACTTTAATGCTTAAAGTTAGCTACCATGCCGTAAAGGGAGTAGAGCTCCAATGCTTCCTTGGATCCATTCAATACGCCATGTCCATCAAAGGTCTAGTCATGAATACCTTCTCGTAGTGACAGTACGAGAGGAGGGAAAGGGCGAACCAGTGGTCACAACCCCCGATAGATTAAATTGGTTTTCATGTCTTTAAGCGATTGCATGTTCTAGTATCGTAGACCTGTGGGCGAGTGTCTTTTATCTTGATATCTTAATCATTCTCTCTAGTGTAGTTTAGTTGTTTTCTAGTTTAATAATAGTTAGGGTTTTAGTAGCTAGCGTGTCATTCTAGATCGAACACTTGTAATCCCCTTGCTCCGCGGATTGACAAGAACCTTGGGAATCCCGTGGTGAAAAAGGTGTGGGGTCCGTACGCTTGCGGATCGTAGAGGGATACGTCCTTTATTCGTCAATAGGCGTCCAGCAGGTTCAGGTGTCAGCGGTAGTGTGGCTGCAGGCTGCGGCGCGCGGCCTCCTTGCGCGGCGGCGGCTCCACGAGATGCAGCAGATCGAGCGGCCGGCGATCGCCGCGATGGAGACGACACGTACCTATCCAAGGGCCGCGGTCGTGCTTCGCCGGCGGCGCACGCGGCCTTCTAGCGCGGCGATGTCTTCGGGAGGTGCGCCACCATCCAAAGCCAATCGGTGGTCCGCAGATCTTCTCGGGTCACAACAATGCTCGTGAGGCCCATTCACGGCTTCGCCAAGGGATCCGTACCGCTCCATGTTGGCCGGTGTGCTACGTGTGTCTTGCGAGGTCGATCCCCGGGTTGTACCCTTGGGATCCAGGTGGTTCTACACATGCAGACCGTCGAGCGAGTGGCGCCCATCGTTCATGAGTCACCAAAGAAAAAAAGTCGTAGCATTTTTCAGATTAAGAATTTTCAAATAAGCCGAGATGTAAAAGGCTTATTTTCAGGTCATAGGTTTGGGTGGAGTCGAGTTATTGTCAAGGTGCCTATGGTGCAGCTCGAGGACGAGCTGCTCGGAAAAGGGCGTGGTAATGTCAGGTGTCAAGGGCCTAATGGGCCGGGAGCCCCGTTAGGGTTAGGTTTAGGGATAAGATCGATCCTTGCTTAGGGGTCAAGTAATCATCTCTATTTAAAGAGAGGAGATATATCAATTTAATCAAGCAAGAGATTAGACAGAAACCCTTCTCTCTCGCCGGCCGTGGGCAAAGCCCCACGACCGGCGTTCCCTGCGCCCCTCCAACCATAGTTGCCGCCAGAACCTAGGCGCGAACAGTACCCGCGAGTACTGTAGCACCGCGGGTACTGTAGCACGCAGCCCTAATTCCCCCCACAAATCAGCCTCAAATCCTCCAATCACCCTCTCCTCGCATCCAATCCATAACAATCTGGTATCAGCTATGCCAGGCGACGACGACAAGACGAAGGACACCAGTCCGGAGCACACCTTGGCCGAGCTCGCCAAGATCATGCGGGGAGATCCGCTCGGGCCGTCAAGGACCCGAGCGCCCGCGTCCGGGCGCTCGAGGTAGCCGCCCAAGCCACCACAAGCCGCCATGTCGGCCGTTTCGGCCGCCGGCATCCCCGGCCCCAACCGCATGGCCGCCGTCACCGACCGTGTGGACGGAGGGTGCCAACTCCACGAGGGGGCTCGGTCTCCACAAGGGTGAGCACCGAGCGGCCACGACAGGGGGTGGTTCCAACGCCCACCACCGGCGCCGTCGTCCTCCAACACCCTTTCGTCGACGGGATATTCTACAAGGGCACCGACGTCCGGCGAGGTTCGGGTGTTAGCGGTAGTGCGGCCGCAGGCCGCGGCGTGCGGCCTCCTTGCGCGGTGGCGGCTCCGCGAGATGCAAGAGATCGAGCAGCCGGCGATCGCCGTGATGGAGACGACGCGTACATGTCCAAGGGCTGCGGTCATGTGTCCGTCGGCGGCGTACGCGGCCTTCTAGCGCGGCGACGTCTTCGGGAGGTGCGCCACCATCCAAAGCCAATCGGTGGGGCTGCGAGATCTTCTCGGGTCACAACAATGCTCGTGAGGCCCATTCACGGCTTCGCCAAGGGATCCCGAGACCGCTCCATGTTGGCTCGTGTGCTTTGCGTGTGTACATGCAACGATCCCCGGGGCTGTACCCATGGGATCCGGGTGGTTCTACACATGCGGACGCGTCGAGCGAGTGGCGCCCATCGTTCGGGGAGTCACCAAAATAAAAAAGTCATAGCATTTTTCAGTATTAAGAATTTTCAAATAAGCCGAGATGTAAAAGGCTTATTTTCGGGTCATAGGTTTGCGTGGAGTCGAGTTATTGTCAAGGTGCCTATGGTGCGGCTCGAGGACGAGCTGCTCGAAAAAGGGCGTGGTGATGTCGGGTGTCAAGGGCCTAATGGGCCGGGAGGCCCTTTAGGGTTTGGTTTAGGGATAAGATCGAGTCCTTGCTTAGGGGTCAAGTAATCATGTCTATTTAAAGAGAGGAGATGTATCAATTTAATCAAGCAAGAGATTAGAAGGAAAACCCTTCTCTCTTGCCGGCCCTGGGCGAAGCCCCGCGGCCGGTGTTCCCTGCGCCCCTCCAACCCTAGTTGCCGCCACAACCTAGGCGTGAACAGTACCCGCGAGTACTGTAGCACCGCGGGTACTGTAGCACGCAGCCCTAATCCCCCCCACAAATCAGCCTCAAATCCTCCAATCACCCTCTCCTCGCATCCAATCCATAACAATCTGGTATCAGCTATGCCAGGAGACGACGACAAGACGAAGGACACCGGTCCGAGCCCACCTTGGCCGAGCTCGCCAAGATCATGTGGGAGACCCGCACGGCCGTCAAGGACCCGAGCGCCCGCGTCTAGGCGCTCGAGGTAGCCGCCCGAGCCACCACCGTCGCCATGTCGGCCATTTCGCCGCCGGCATCCCCCGGCCCCAACCGCATGGCCGCCGTCACCAACCGTGTGGACGGAGGGCGCCAACTCCACGAGGGGGTCGGTCTCCACGAGGGTGAGCACCCGAGCGGCCATGACAGGGGTGGTTCCAACGCCCACCACCGGCGCCCGTCGCCCTCCAACACCCGTTCGTCGACGGGATATTCTACAAGGGCACCGGCGTCCAGCGAGTTCGGGTGTCGGCGGTAGTGCGGTGCGCAGGCCGCGGCGCGCGACCTCCTTGCACGGCGGCGGCTCCGCGAGATGCGCGGAGATCTAGCAACCGGCGATTGCCGTGATGGAGATGACGCGTACCGTCCAAGGGGCCGCTGTCGTGCGTCTCGCCGGCGGCGAACGCGGCCTTCTAGCACAACGACGTCTTCGGGAGGTGCGCCACCATCCAAAGCCAATCGGTGGGCTGCGCATCTTCTCGGTCACAACAATGCAAGTGAGGCCCATTAACGGCTTACGCCAAGGGATCCGGACCGCTCCATGTTGGTTGGTGTCTTGCGTGTGTACATGCAGCTGATCCCCGGCTTATACCCATGGGATTCGGGTGGTTCTACACATGTAGACCGTCGAGCGAGTGGCGCCCATCGTTCGGGAGTCCCCAAAATAAAAAAAGTCGTAGCATTTTTCAGATTAAGAATTTTCAAATAAGCCGAGATGTAAAAGGCTTATTTTCAGGTCATAGGTTCGCGTGGGGTCGAGTTATTGTCAAGGTGCCTATGTTGCAGCTCGAGGACGAGCTGCTTGGAAAAGGGTGTGGTAATGTCAGGTGTCAAGGGCCTAATGGGCTGGGAGGCCTGTTAGGGTTAGGTTTAGGGATAAGATCGAGTCCTTGCTTAGGGGTCAAGTAATCATGTCTATTTAAAGAGAGGAGATGTATCAATAAAATCAAGCAAGAGATTAGAAGGAAAACCCTTCTCTCTTGCCGGCCCCGGGCGAAGCCCCCGCGACCGGCGTTCCCCCGTGCCCCTCCAATCCTAGTTGCCGCCACAACCTAGGCGTGAACGCACCCGCGAGTACCGTAGCACCGCGGGTACGCAGCACGCAACCCTAATTCCCCCTATCCTCGCATCCAATCCATAACAATGCGGTATCGGCTATGCCGGTGGCGACGACAAGACGAAGGACACCGGTCCGAGCCCACCTTGGCCGAGCTCGCCAAGATCATGCGGGAGACCCGCTCGGGCCGTCAAGGACCTGAGCGCCCGCGTCCGGGCGCTCGAGGTGGCCGCCCAGGCCACCACCGTCGCCATGTCGGCCGTTTCGCTGCCGGCATCCCTGGCCCCAACTGCATGGCCGCCGTCACCGACCATGTGGACGGAGGGCGCCAACTCCACTAGGGGGTCGGTCTCCACGAGGGTGAGCACCCGAGCGACCGCGACAGGGGTGGTTCCAACGCCCACCACCGCCGCGTCATCCTCCAACACCCGTTCGTCGACGGGATATTCTACAAGGGCACCGGCATCCGGCGAGGTTCGGGTGTCGGCGGTAGTGCGGCCGGAGGCCGCGGCGTGCGGCCTCCTTGCGCGGCGGCGGCTCGCGAGATGCGGCGAGGTCGAGTAGCCGGCGATCGCCGTGATGGAGACGACGTGTACCTGTCCAAGGGTTGTGGTCGTGGGCCGGCGGCAGTACGCGGCCTTCTAGTGCGGCGATGTCTTCGGGAGGTGCGCCACCATCCAAAGCCAATCGGTGGGCTGCAGATCTTCTCAGGTCACAATAATGCTCGTGAGGCCCATTCACAGCTTCTACCAAGGGATCTAGACCGCTCCATGTTGGGCGGTGTGCCTGCGTGTGTACATGCAGTGATACCGGTTGTACCGTGGGATCCGGGTGGTTCTACACATGCGGACCGTCGAGTGAGTGGCGCCCATCTTCCGGAGTCACCAAAATAAAAAAAAAAAAGTCGTAGCATTTTTCGGATTAAGAATTTCCAAATAAGCCGAGATGTAAAAGGCTTATTTTCGTGTCATAGGTTTGCGTGGAGTTGAGTTATTGTCAAGGTGCCTATGCCGCGGCCTCGAGGATGAGCTGCTCGGAAAAGGGCGGGGTAATGTCGGGGGTCAAGGGCCTAATGGGCCGGGAGGCCCGTTAGGGTTAGGTTTAGGGATAAGATTGAGTCCTTGCTTAGGGGTCAAGTAATCATCTCTATTTAAAGAGAGGAGATGTATCAATTTAATCAAGCAAGAGATTAGAAGGAAAACACTTCTCTCTTGCCGGCCGTGGGCGAAGCCCCGCGGCCGGCGTTCCCTACGCCCCTACAACCCTAGTTGCCGCCACAACCTAGGCGTGAACAGTACCCGCAGTACCGTAGCACCGCGGCACCGTAGCATGCAGCCCTAATTCCCCCCACAAATCAGCCTCAAATCCTCCAATCACCCTCTCCTCGCATCTAATCCATAACAATGCGGTATCGCCTATGCCAGGAGACGACGACAAGACGAAGGACACCGGTCCGAGCACACCTTGGCCGAGCTCGCCAAGATCATGCGGGAGACCCGCTCGGCCGTCAAGGACCTCGAGCGCCCGCGTCCGGGCGCTCGAGGTAGCCGCCCGTGCCACCACCGTCGCCATGTCGGCCGTTTCGCCGCCGCATCCCCGGCCCCAACCGCATGGCCACCGTCGCCGACCATGTGGACGGAGGGCGCCAACTCCACGAGGGGGTCGGTCTCCACGAGGGTGAGCACCGAGCAGCCACGACGGGGGTGGTTCCAACGCCCACCACCGCGCCGCCGTCCTCCAACACCCGTTCGTCGACGGGATATTCTACAAGGGCACCGGCGTCCGGCGGTTCGGGTGTCGCTGGTAGTGCGGCCGCAGGGCGCGGCACGCGACCTCCTTGTGCGGCGGCGGCTCCGCGAGATGCAGCAGATCGAGCGCCCACGATCGCCGTGATGGAGACAACGCGTACCGTCCAAGGGCTATGGCCGTGCGTCCGCCGGCGGCGCACGCGGCCTTCTAGCACGGCAACGTCTTCTTGAGGTGCGCCACCATCCAAAGCCAATCGGTGGGGGCGCATCCTCTCGTGTCACAACAATGCTAGTGAGGCCCATTCACAGCTTCTGCCAAGGGATCCAGACCGCTCCATGTTGGCTGGTGTCCTGCGTGTGTACATGCAGGTGATCCCCGGGCTATACCCGTGGGATCAAGGTGGTTCTACACATGTAGACCGTCGAGCGAGTGGCGCCCATCGTTCGGGAGTCCCCAAAATAAAAAAAGTCGTAGCATTTTTCAGATTAAGAATTTTCAAATAAGCCGAGATGTAAAAGGCTTATTTTCAGGTCATAGGTTCGCGTGGGGTCGAGTTATTGTCAAGGTGCCTATGTTGCAGCTCGAGGACGAGCTCGCTTGGAAAAGGGCGGGGTAATGTCGGGTGTCAAAGGCCTAATGGGCCGGGAGGCTCGTTAGGGTTAGGTTTAGGGATAAGATCGAGTCCTTGCTTAGGGGTCAAGTAATCATGTCTATTTAAAGAGAGGAGATGTATCAATTTAATCAAGCAAGAGATTAGAAGGAAAACCCTTCCCTCTTGCCGCCCCGGGCGAAGCCCCCGCGGCCGGCGTTCCCTCGCGCCCCTCCAACCCTAGTTGCCGCCACAACCTAGGCGTGAACCGCACCCGCGAGTACCGTAGCACCGCGGGTACCGTAGCACGCAGCCCCCGATTCCCCCCCCCCCCCATAAATCAGCCTCAAATCCTCCAATCACTCTCTCCTCGCATCCAATCCATAACAACTGCGGTATCGCCTATGCCGGGCGACGACGACAAGACGAAGGACACCGGTCCGGAGCCCACCTTGGCCGAGCTTGCCAAGATCATGCGGGAGATCTCGCTCGGTACCGTCAAGGACCTCGAGCGCCCGCGTCCAGGCGCTCGAGGTAGCCGCCCAGGCCACCACCGTCGCCATGTCGGCCGTTTCGCTACCGGCATCCCTGGCCCCAACTGCATGGCCGCCGTCACCGACCATGTGGACGGAGGGCGCCAACTCCACGAGGGGGTAGGTCTCCATGAGGGTGAGCACCTGAGCAGCCACGACAGGGGTGGTTCCAACGCCCACCACCGACGCTGTCGTCCTCCAACACCCTTTCGTCGACGGGATATTCTACAAGGGCACCGGCGTCCAGCAGGTTCGGGTGTCGGTGGTACCGCGGGCCGCAGTGCGCGGCACGCGACCTCCTTGTGCGGCGGCGGCTCCGCGAGATGCGACGGATCGAGCAGCCACGATCGCCGTGATGGAGACAACGCGTACCGTCCAAGGGCTATGGCCGTGCGTCCGCCGGCGGCAAAGACGCGGCCTTCTAGCACGGCAACGTCTTCTTGAGGTGCGCCACCATCCAAAGCCAATCGGTGGGGGGCCGCATCCTCTCGTGTAACAACAATGCTAGTGAGGCCCATTCACGCCTTCCGCCAAGGGATCTAGACCGCTCCATGTTGGGCGGTGTGCCGCGTGTGTACATGCAGTGATCCCCGGCTATACCCGTGGGATCAAGGTGGTTCTACACACGCGGACGACCGTCGAGCGAGTGGCGCCCATCGTTCGGGAGTCCCCAAAATAAAAAAAAGTCGTAGCATTTTTCGTATTAAGAATTTTCAAATAAGCCGAGATGTAAAAGGCTTATTTTCAGGTCATAGGTTCGCGTGGGGTCGAGTTATTGTCAAGGTGCCTATGTTGCAGCTCGAGGACGAGCTGCTTGGAAAAGGGTGTGGTAATGTCAGGTGTCAAGGGCCTAATGGGCTGGGAGGCCTGTTAGGGTTAGGTTTAGGGATAAGATCGAGTCCTTGCTTAGGGGTCAAGTAATCATGTCTATTTAAAGAGAGGAGATGTATCAATTTAATCAAGCAAGAGATTAGAAGGAAAACCCTTCTCTCTTGCCGGCCCTGGGCGAAGCCCCGCGCCGGCGTTCCCTCGCGCCCCTCCAACCCTAGTTGCCGCCACAACCTAGGCGTGAACGCGCACTCGCGAGTACCGTAGCACCGCGGCACCGTAGCACGAAGCCCCGATTCCCCCCCCCCCCCCATAAATCGGCCTCAAATCCTCCAATCACTCTCTCCTCGCATCCAATCCATAACAATCGGGTATCGCCTATGCCGGCGACGACGACAAGACGAAGGACACCAGTCCGAGCCCACCTTGGCCGAGCTCGCCAAGATCATGCGGGAGATCCGCTCGGGCCGTCAAGGACCCGAGCGCCCGCGTCCGTGCGCTCGAGGTAGCCGCCTGTGCCACCACCGTCGCCATGTCGGCCGTTTCGCTACCGGCATCCCTGGCCCCAACTGCATGGCCGCCGTCACCGACCATGTGGACGGAGGGCGCCAACTCCACGAGGGGGTAGGTCTCCATGAGGGTGAGCACCTGAGCAGCCACGACAGGGGTGGTTCCAACGCCCACCACCGGCGCCGCTCGTCCTCCAACACCCTTTCGTCGACGGGATATTCTACAAGGGCACCGGCGTCCGGCGGTTCGGGTGTCGGCCGGTAGTGCGGCCGGAGGCCGCGGCGTGCGGCCTCCTTGCGCGGCGGCGGCTCCCGCGAGATGCAACAGATCGAGTAGCCGGCGATCGCCGTGATGGAGACGACGTGTACCGTCCCGGGGTTGTGGTCGTGCGTCCGCCGGCGGCATTACGCGGCCTTCTAGCGCGGCGATGTCTTCGGAGGTGCGCCACCATCCAAAGCCAATCGGTGGGCCGCAAATCTTCTCGTGTCACAATAATGCTCGTGAGGCCCATTCACGCCTTCTACCAAGGGATCTAGACCGCTCCATGTTGGCCGGTGTGCCGCGTGTGTACATGTAGCCGATACCCGGTTGTACCGTGGGATCCGTGGTTCTACACATGCGGACCGTCGAGTGAGTGGCGCCCATCTTCCGGAGTCACCGAAATAAAAAAAAGTCGTAGCATTTTTCGTGATTAAGAATTTACAAATAAGCCGAGATGTAAAAGGCTTATTTTCGTGTCATAGGTTTGTGTGGAGTCGAGTTATTGTCAAGGTGCCTATGCTGCAGCCTCGAGGATGAGCCGCTCGGAAAAGGGCGGGGTAATGTCGGGGTCAAGGGCCTAATGGGCCGGGAGGCCCGTTAGGGTTAGGTTTAGGGATAAGATTGAGTCCTTGCTTAGGGGTCAAGTAATCATCTCTATTTAAAGAGAGGAGATGTATCAATTTAATCAAGCAAGAGATTAGAAGGAAAACCCTTCTCTCTTGCCGGCCCCGGGCGAAGCCCGCGGCCGGCCGTTCCCTACGCACCTACAACCCTAGTTGCCGCCACAACCTAGGCGTGAACAGCACCCGCAGTACCGTAGCACCGCGGGTACCGTAGCATGCAGCCCTAATTCCCCCCACAAATCGCCCTCAAATCCTCCAATCACCCTTTCCTCGCATCTAATCCATAACAACTGCATCGCCTATGCCGTGCGACGACGACAAGACGAAGGACACCGGTCCGAGCACACCTTGGCCGAGCTCGCCAAGATCATGCGGGAGACCCGCTCGGCCGTCAAGGACCCGAGCGCCCGCCGTCCCGGCGCTCGAGGTAGCCGCCCGTGCCACCACCGCCGCCATGTCGGCCGTTTCGCCGCCGCATCCCCCGGCCCCCAACCGCATGGCCGCCGTCACCGACCATGTGGACGGAGGGCGCCAACTCCACGAGGGGGCTCGGTCTCCACGAGGGTGAGCACCGAGCAGCCACGACAGGGGTGGTTCCAACGCCCACCACCGACGCTGTCGTCCTCCAACACCCTTTCGTCGACGGGATATTCTACAAGGGCACCGGCGTCCAGCAGGTTCGGGTGTCAGCGGTAGTGCGGCTGCAGGCTGCGGCACGCGACCTCCTTGTGCAGCGGCAGCTCCGCGAGATGCAGCAGATCGAGCAGCCGGCGATCGCCGTGATGGAGACAACGCGTACCGTCCGCGGGCCGTGGCCGTGCGTCCGCCGGCGGCGCACGCGGCCTTCTAGCACGGCAACGTCTTCGGGAGGTGCGCCACCATCCAAAGCCAATCCAGTGGGCTGCGCATCCTCTCGTGTAACAACAATGCTAGTGAGGCCCATTCACACCTTCCGCCAAGGGATCCGTACCGCTCCATGTTGGCCGGTGTGCCGCGTGTGTACATGTACCGATCCCCCGGCTATACCCGTGGGATCAAGGTGGTTCTACACATGCACCGCCGAGCGAGTGGCGCCCATCGTTCGGGAGTCCCCAAAATAAAAAAAAAGTCGTAGCATTTTTCGTATTAAGAATTTTCAAATAAGCCGAGATGTAAAAGGCTTATTTTCGTGTCATAGGTTTGCGTGGGGTCGAGTTATTGTCAAGGTGCCTATGCGCGCAGCCCCTCGAGGACGAGTCGCTTGGAAAAGGGCGGGGTAATGTCGTGTGTCAAGGGCCTAATGGGTCGGGAGGCCCGTTAGGGTTAGGTTTAGGGATAAGATCGAGTCCTTGCTTAGGGGTCAAGTAATCATGTCTATTTAAAGAGAGGAGATGTATCAATTTAATCAAGCAAGAGATTAGAAGGAAAACCCTTCTCTCTTGCCGGCCCCGGGGCGAAGCCCCCCGCGGCCGGCGCTTCCCTCGCTCCCCTCCAACCCTAGTTGCCGCCACAACCTAGGCGTGAACAGTACCCGCGAGTACTGTAGCACCGCGGGTACCGTAGCACGAAGCCCCGATCCCCCCCCCCCCCCATAAATCAGCCCTCAAATCCTCCAATCACTCTCTCCTCGCATCCAATCCATAACAACTGCATCGCCTATGCCAGGCGACGATGACAAGACGAAGGACACCACTCCGAGCCCACCTTGGCCGAGCTCGCCAAGATCATGCGGGAGATCTGCTCGGCCGTCAAGGACCCGAGCGCCCGCGTCCGTGCGCTCGAGGTAGCCGCTCGTGCCACCACCGTCGCCATGTCGGCCGTTTCGCCGCCGCATCCCCCGGCCCCAACCGCATGGCCGCCGTCACCGACCATGTGGACGGAGGGCGCCAACTCCACGAGGGGGTAGGTCTCCATGAGGGTGAGCACCTGAGCAGCCACGACAGGGGTGGTTCCAACGCCCACCACCGACGCTGTCGTCCTCCAACACCCTTTCGTCGACGGGATATTCTACAAGGGCACCGGCGTCCAGCAGGTTCGGTGTCGGGCCGGTAGTGCGGCCGGGAGGCCGCGGCGTGCGGCCTCCTTGCGCGGCGGCGGCTCTCCGCGAGATGCAGCAGATCGAGTAGCCGGCGATCGCCGTGATGGAGACGACGTGTACCCGTCCTAGGGTTGTGGTCGTGCGTCCGCCGGCGGCATTACGCGGCCTTCTAGCGCGGCGATGTCTTCGGAGGTGAGCCACCATCCAAAGCCAATCGGTGGGCGCAAATCTTCTCGTGTCACAATAATGCTCGTGAGGCCCATTCACGCCTTCTACCAAGGGATCTAGACCGCTCCATGTTGGCCGGTGTGCCGCGTGTGTACATGTAGCCGATACCCGGTTGTACCCGTGGGATCCAGGTGGTTCCTACACATGCACCGTCGAGTGAGTGGCGCCCATCTTCCGGAGTCACCGAAATAAAAAAAAAGTCGTAGCATTTTTCGTGATTAAGAATTTACAAATAAGCCGAGATGTAAAAGGCTTATTTTCGTGTCATAGGTTTGTGTGGAGTCGAGTTATTGTCAAGGTGCCTATGCCGGCAGCCTCGAGGATGAGCCGCTCGGAAAAGGGCGGGGTAATGTCGGGGTCAAGGGCCTAATGGGCCGGGAGGCCCGTTAGGGTTAGGTTTAGGGATAAGATGGAGTCCTTGCTTAGGGGTCAAGTAATCATCTCTATTTAAAGAGAGGAGATGTATCAATTTAATCAAGCAAGAGATTAGAAGGAAAACCCTTCTCTCTTGCCGGCCCCCGGGCGAAGCCCGGCCGGCCGGCGTTCCCCTACGCACCTACAACCCTAGTTGCCGCCACAACCTAGGCGTGAACAGCACTCGCAGTACCGTAGCACCGAGGGTACCGTAGCATGCAGCCCTAATTCCCCCCCACAAATCAGCCTCAAATCCTCCAATCACCCTTTCCTCGCATCTAATCCATAACAATCTGGATCGCCTATGCCGTGCGACGACGACAAGACGAAGGACACCGTCCGAGCACACCTTGGCCGAGCTCGCCAAGATCATGCGGAGACCCGCTCGGCCGTCAAGGACCCGAGCGCCCGCGTCCGGGCGCTCGAGGTAGCCGCCTGTGCCACCACCGCCGCCATGTCGGCCGTTTCGCCGCCGGCATCCCCGGCCCCAACCGCATGGCCGCCGTCACCGACCATGTGGACCGGAGGGCGCCAACTCCACGAGGGGGCTCGGTCTCCACGAGGGTGAGCACCCGAGCGCCCACGACGGGGGGTGGTTCCAACGCCCACCACCGCGCTCGTCGCCCTCCAACACCCGTTCGTCGACGGGATATTCTACAAGGGCACCGGCGTCCGGCGAGGTTCGGTGTCGCTGGTAGTGCGGGCCGCAAGCCGCGGCACGCGACCTCCTTGTGCGGCGGCGGCTCCGCGAGATGCAGCAGATCGAGCAGCCCGCGATCGCCGTGATGGAGACAACGTGTACCGTCCAAGGGCCGTGGCCGTGCGTCCGCCGGCGGCGCACGCGGCCTTCTAGCATGGCAACGTCTTCGGGAGGTGCGCCACCATCCAAAGCCAATCGGTGGGCTGCGCATCCTCTCGTGTAACAACAATGCTAGTGAGGCCCATTCACAGCTTCTGCCAAGGGATCCAGACCGCTCCATGTTGGCTGGTGTGCCGCGTGTGTACATGCGCGATCCCCGGCTATACCCGTGGGATCAAGGTGGTTCTACACATGTAGACCGTCGAGCGAGTGGCGCCCATCGTTCGGGAGTCCCCAAAATAAAAAAAGTCGTAGCATTTTTCAGATTAAGAATTTTCAAATAAGCCGAGATGTAAAAGGCTTATTTTCAGGTCATAGGTTCGCGTGGGGTCGAGTTATTGTCAAGGTGCCTATCTTGCGCCCCCGAGGACGAGCCGCTTGGAAAAGGGCGGGGTAATGTCGTGTGTCAAGGGCCTAATGGGCCGGGAGGCTCGTTAGGGTTAGGTTTAGGGATAAGATCGAGTCCTTGCTTAGGGGTCAAGTAATCATGTCTATTTAAAGAGAGGAGATGTATCAATTTAATCAAGCAAGAGATTAGAAGGAAAACCCTTTCTCTCTTGCCGGCCCCCGGGCGAAGCCCCGCGGCCGGCGTTCCCTCGCGCCCCTCCAACCCTAGTTGCCGCCACAACCTAGGCGTGAACGCACCCGCGAGTACCGTAGCACCGCGGGTACCGTAGCACGCAGCCCCCCGATTCCCCCCCCCCCCCCACAAATCGGCCTCAAATCCTCCAATCACTCTCTCCTCGCATCCAATCCATAACAATGCTGCTATCGCCTATGCCGTGCGACGACGACAAGACGAAGGACACCGGCCCGGAGCCCACCTTGGCCGAGCTCGCCAAGATCATGCGGGAGATCCGCTCGGCCGTCAAGGACCCGAGCGCCCGCGTCCGGTGCGCTCGAGGTAGCGCCCGTGCCACCACCGTCGCCATGTCGGCCGTTTCGCCGCCGCATCCCCCGGCCCCAACCGCATGGCCGCCGTCACCGACCATGTGGACGGAGGGCGCCAACTCCACGAGGGGGTAGGTCTCCATGAGGGTGAGCACCTGAGCAGCCACGACAGGGGTGGTTCCAACGCCCACCACCGACGCTGTCGTCCTCCAACACCCTTTCGTCGACGGGATATTCTACAAGGGCACCGGCGTCCAGCAGGTTCGGGTGTCAGCGGTAGTGCGGCTGCAGGCTGCGGCACGCGACCTCCTTGTGCAGCGGCAGCTCCGCGAGATGCAGCAGATCGAGCGCCGCGATCGCCGTGATGGAGACAACGCGTACCGTCCAAGGGCCGTGGCCGTGCGTCCGCCGGCGGCGCACGCGGCCTTCTAGCACGGCAACGTCTTCTTGAGGTGCGCCACCATCCAAAGCCAATCGGTGGGCCGCGCATCCTCTCGTGTAACAACAATGCTAGTGAGGCCCATTCACGGCTTCTCGCCAAGGGATCCGTACCGCTCCATGTTGGCCGGTGTGCCGCGTGTGTACATGTACCGATCCCCGGCTATACCCGTGGGATCAAGGTGGTTCTACACATGCGGACCGTCGAGCGAGTGGCGCCCATCGTTCGAGAGTCCCCAAAATAAAAAAAAGTCGTAGCATTTTTCGTATTAAGAATTTTCAAATAAGCCGAGATGTAAAAGGCTTATTTTCGTGTCATAGGTTTGCGTGGGGTCGAGTTATTGTCAAGGTGCCTATGCTTGCAGCCTCGAGGACGAGCCGCTTGGAAAAGGGCGGGGTAATGTCATGTGTCAAGGGCCTAATGGGCCGGGAGGCCTGTTAGGGTTAGGTTTAGGGATAAGATCGAGTCCTTGCTTAGGGGTCAAGTAATCATGTCTATTTAAAGAGAGGAGATGTATCAATTTAATCAAGCAAGAGATTAGAAGGAAAACCCTTCTCTCTTGCCGGCCCTGGGCGAAGCCCCGCGGCCGGTGTTCCCTGCGCCCCTCCAACCCTAGTTGCCGCCACAACCTAGGCGTGAACGCACCCGCGAGTACCGTAGCACCCGCGGGTACCGTAGCACGCAGCCCCGATTCCCCCCCCACAAATCAGCCTCAAATCCTCCAATCACTCTCTCCTCGCATCCAATCCATAACAATCTGGTATCGCCTATGCCGTGCGACGACGACAAGACGAAGGACACCGGTCCGAGCACACCTTGGCCGAGCTCGCCAAGATCATGCGGGAGACCCGCTCGGCCGTCAAGGACCCGAGCGCCCGCGTCCCGGCGCCCGAGGTAGCCGCCGAGGCCACCACCGTCACCATGTCGGCCGTTTCGCCGCCGGCATCCCCCCGGCCCCAACCGCATGGCCGCCGTCACCGACCATGTGGATGGAGGGCGCCAACTCCACGAGGGGGTCGGTCTCCACGAGGGTGAGCACCCGAGCAACCACGACAGGGGGTGGTTCCAACGCCCACCACCGGCGCCGTTGTCCTCCAACACCCGTTCGTCGACGGGATATTCTACAAGGGCACCGGCGTCCAGCAGGTTCGGGTGTCAGCGGTAGTGCGGGCCGCGGGCCGCGGCACGCGACCTCCTTGTGCGGCGGCGGCTCCGCGAGATACACGCAGATCGAGCGGCCGGCGATCGTCGTGATGGAGACAACGCGTACCTGTCCAAGGGCCGTGGTCGTGCGTCGCCGGCGCGCAAGACGCGGCCTTCTAGCACGGCAACGTCTTCGGGAGGTGCGCCACCATCCAAAGCCAATCGGTGGGCCGCGGATCCTCTCGTGTCACAACAATGCTAGTGAGGCCCATTCACGCCTTCGCCAAGGGATCCGGACCGCTCCATGTTGGCCGGTGTGCCGCGTGTGTACATGCGCGCGATCCCCGGCTATACCCGTGGCATCAAGGTGGTTCTACACATGTAGACCGTCGAGCGAGTGGCGCCCATCGTTCGGGAGTCCCCAAAATAAAAAAAGTCGTAGCATTTTTCAGATTAAGAATTTTCAAATAAGCCGAGATGTAAAAGGCTTATTTTCAGGTCATAGGTTCGCGTGGGGTCGAGTTATTGTCAAGGTGCCTATGTTGCAGCTCGAGGACGAGCTGCTTGGAAAAGGGTGTGGTAATGTCAGGTGTCAAGGGCCTAATGGGCTGGGAGGCCTGTTAGGGTTAGGTTTAGGGATAAGATCGAGTCCTTGCTTAGGGGTCAAGTAATCATGTCTATTTAAAGAGAGGAGATGTATCAATTTAATCAAGCAAGAGATTAGAAGGAAAACCCTTCTCTCTTGCCGCACCGGGCGAAGCCCCCGCAGCCGGCGTTCCCCGTGCCCCTCCAACCCTAGTTGCCGCCACAACCTAGGCGTGAACGCACCCGCGAGTACCGTAGCACCGCGGGCATCGTAGCACGTATCCCCGATTCCCCCCCCCCACAAATCAGCCTCAAATCCTCCAATCACCCTCTCCTCGCATCCAATCCATAACAATATGGTATCGGCTATGCCAGGTGGCGACGACAAGATGAAGGACACCAGTCCGGAGCCCACCTTGGCCGAGCTCGCCAAGATCATGCGGGAGACCTGCTCGGCTGTCAAGGACCTGAGCGCCCGCGTCCAGGCGCTCGAGGTGGCCGCCCAGGCCACCACCGTCGCCATGTCGGCCGTTTCGCCGCCGCATCCCCCGGCCCCAACCGCATGGCCGCCGTCACCGCCGTGTGGACGGAGGGCGCCAACTCCACTAAGGGGTCGGTCTCCACGAGGGTGAGCACCCGAGCGACCGCGACAGGGGTGGTTCCAACGCCCACCACCGCCGCCGTTGTCCTCCAACACCCGTTCGTCGACGGGATATTCTACAAGGGCACCGCGTCCGGCAGGTTCGGGTGTCGGCGGTAGTGCGGCTGCAGGCTGCGGCGCGGCCTCCTTGCGCGGCGGCGGCTCTGCGAGATGCAGCAGATCGAGTAGCTGGCGATCGCCGTGATGGAGACGACGTGTACCTGTCCAAGGGTTGTGGTCGTGGGCCGGCGGCAGTACGCGGCCTTCTAGTGCGGCGATGTCTTCGGGAGGTGCGCCACCATCCAAAGCCAATCGGTGGGCTGCAGATCTTCTCAGGTCACAATAATGCTCGTGAGGCCCATTCACAGCTTCTACCAAGGGATCTAGACCGCTCCATGTTGTCTGGTGTGCTGCGTGTGTACATGCAGCTGATCCCCGGGTTGTACCCGTGGGATCCAGGTGGTTCTACACATGCAGACCGTCGAGCGAGTGGCGCCCATATTTCGGGAGTCACCAAAATAAAAAAGTCGTAGCATTTTTCAGGATTAAGAATTTTCAAATAAGCCGATTTGTAAAAGGCTTATTTTCAGGTCATAGGTTTGTGTGGAGTCGAGTTATTGTCAAGGTGCCTATGCTGCAGCTCGAGGATGAGCTGCTCGGAAAAGGGCGGTGTAATGTCAGGTGTCAAGGGCCTTATGGGCCGGGAGGCCCGTTAGGGTTAGGTTTAGGGATAAGATTGAGTCCTTGCTTAGGGGTCAAGTAATCATCTCTATTTAAAGAGAGGAGATGTATCAATTTAATCAAGCAAGAGATTAGAAGGAAAACACTTCTCTCTTGCGGCCGCGGCGAAGCCCCGCGGCCGGCGTTCCCTACGCCCCTACAACCCTAGTTGCCGCCACAACCTAGGCGTGAACGCACCCGCAGTACCGTAGCACCGCGGGTACTGTAGCACGCAGCCCTAATTCCCCCCACAAATCAGCCTCAAATCCTCCAATCACCCTCTCCTCGCATCTAATCCATAACAACTGCGATCGCCTATGCCGTGCGACGACGACAAGACGAAGGACACCAGTCCGGAGCCCACCTTGGCCGAGCTCGCCAAGATCATGCGGGAGACCCGCTCGGCCGGCAGGACCCGAGCGCCCGCGTCCAGGCGCTCGAGGTGGCCGCCCAGGCCACCACCGTCGCCATGTCGGCCGTTTCACTGCCGGCATCCCTGGCCCCAACTGCATGGCCACCGTCACAGACCGTGTGGACGGAGGGCGCCAACTCCACGAGGGGGTCGGTCTCCACGAGGGTGAGCACCCGAGAGGCCGCGACAGTGGTGGTTCCAACGCCCACCACCGGCGCTGTCGTCCTCCAACACCCGTTCGTCGACGGGATATTCTACTAGGGCACCGGCGTCTAGCAGGTTCGGGTGTCAGCGGTAGTGCGGCTGCAGGGTGCTGCGCGCGGCCTCCATGCGTGGCGGTGGCTCCGCGAGATGCAGCAGATCGAGCAGCCAGCGATCGCCATGATGGAGACGACGTGTACCTGTCCAAGGGCTGCGGTCGTGCGTCTGCCGGCGGCAGTACGTGGCCTTCTAGGTCGGCGATGTCTTCGGGAGGTGCACCACCATCCAAAGCCAATCGGTGGGCTGCAGATCTTCTCAAGTCACAACAATGCTCGTGAGGCCCATTCACAGCTTCTGCCAAGGGATCCAGATCGCTCCATGTTGGCTGGTGTGCCGCGTGTGTACATGCGGGCGATCCCCGGCCGTACCCGTGGGATCCGGTGGTTCTACACATGCGGATCGTCGAGCGAGTGGCGCCCATCGTTCGGGAGTCACCAAAATAAAAAAAAGTCGTAGCATTTTTCAGATTAAGAATTTTCAAATAAGCCGAGATGTAAAAGGCTTATTTTCAGGTCATAGGTTTGCGTGGAGTCGAGTTATTGTGAAGGTGCCTATGTTGCAGCTCGAGGACGAGCTGCTCGGAAAAGGGCGGGGTAATGTCAGGTGTCAAGGGCCTAATGGGCCGGGAGGCCCGTTAGGGTTAGGTTTAGGGATAAGATCGAGTCCTTGCTTAGGGGTCAAGTAATCATCTCTATTTAAAGAGAGGAGATGTATCAATTTAATCAAGCAAGAGATTAGAAGGAAAACCCTTCTCTCTTGCCGGCCGTGGGCGAAGCCCCGCGGCCGGCGTTCCCTGTGCCCCTCCACCCCTAGTTGCCGCCACAACCTAGGCGTGAACAGTACCCGCGGGTACTGTAGCGCAGCAGCCCTAATTTCCACAAATCAGCCCCAAATCCTCCAATCACCTTCCCTTCGCATCGCAATTCATAACACTAACACACTACTAATACATAAAAGATTTTTTGTTAATAACCTTGAGACATGTGTGCAATTTTTTTAACCTGCAATGTGTACAAAAATTGGACAGAAACTTACTAACATTTTACTGTCCTCCTTCCCACCTTAATGTGTGCAACCGACATCAGGGACCCACATCGATTGAAAACTACAACACGCACTTCTTCAGTCATCTCCCGCGTTGTGTCTCCCACTGCCATCAGGGACCCACAGCTATCAAAAATTGGAGCACGCACTTCTCTTTTCCCCTCCCACGCTAGGCCTCCCACCGAGCGCTAGGTCTCCCACCGACATCAGGGACCCACTGCTCCTCCCGTGCGGTGAAGGTGAAAATCGCACTCCAAATTCTATCCCCACACTCCAAATCGCACTCCACACTCATTCATTCCCCCACCTAACCCCAAGTCGCCTCGCCGCCGCCGCTCCGCTTCACCGTAACCTCGCCGCCGCTTCTAGTATCCCCTCACCACCACTCCTACTATCCCTCACCGCCGCTCCAACTATCCTCTCACCCCCGTTGCCAGAATCCCCTCGGCCACCGACGACCAGAGCCATTCTCCGTCGACCATGGCCTTCTCTACGGTCGTCTCCTCGCCGTAGATCCGCCGGTTGACGTCGACTCGACCAAGCCCGAAGACGCCGCCGTGAAGCCTCACCATCGACCGCAACAACACAGCTAGGGTCTGTGTGATTTGACCCTATTTCGTCAGATCCGACAAGAACCAATAGTAAGTCAAACTACTCGGTCTGTGTGATTTTTTAGTCTTAACTTCTTTTATTCATGTGAATACAAACTAAATATAGTTTCTATTCTTCTTGCATTCCTTCCTCGTAGTAATATAAGCGATGCCTAAGTCCAAGTACGAGAAGTTAAGGGAAGCGAACCTTAAGAAGATTCAAGATGTTTTTAACTCGATGGGTATCTCAACGTTAAAAGAAAATCTTAATACTGTGTCTTTGAAACGCAAAAAGGGCAAAGGGAAGCAGCTAGAGTTGCAGAACCCAGAATTTGACACTGACTATGATCCATCAATTGACAATGATAACCAATCTGATATCGATGATGATGATGATTCAGATGATGACCTCAGTAATGAGGTGAGATGGATTATTAGGTGCTTGAACGAGTTAATAGTCTCCTATATTATTCTATGCATGTGTACATGACAATTGTTCAGTGCATGTGTATATTATTCTATGCATGTGTACATTACTAAACTGATATGTTGATATCATAAGCACTTCAGTGATTTGTTAAAATGTTGGTGCACTTAAACTGTTCTATTCATAAATTGTTGATATGATATGCACTTAAATTGTTGATATGATACGCACTTCAGTGCACTTAAGTGATATTATTCTATGCATGTGTACACTTCAATTGTTCAGTGATTTGATGAAATGTTGGTTAACTTTAGTGATTTGTTCAATTGTTCAGTGAATTGTTTTTATCCTATGTCAGTTCATATGATAAGCACTTCATTGTTTGATGAAATGATTATTTCTCTTTGTAGGAATTACCAATGGTTCCAGGAGTGCGAGCTGCAAACAAGAAACAGAAGCAAGCCTCAATGCCACCTCCGGGTAGTCCAGCAAGAGTCACAAGATCAACAATGACCAAGCTGCGCACCCCACCTAGATACACCAGATCCACTACACCTCTAATTACTCCTACAAACACTAGTACTACTGCAGCCCGCAACCAATCCAGGCCACGACCAATTGCTGCAAACACTGGTGCCCTAAATTCTGTCAACACAATTCCTACTCCAACTTCTGTGAACACAGTGCCTACTCCCCAGAATTCAGTTAACATAGTGCCTACTCCTATAAATCCTATGAACGCAATGCCTACTCCCACACATTCTATTAACGTAGAACCTACTCCCACAATTCTTGCTAATGCAATGCCTACTCCGACAAATTCTGCTACCAACAATCCTACTCCCCTTGCTACAGCTACCAACATACCTACTCCCACAAGTACTATTAACAACAATGCAAACAACTCACCTGATGCAAACATAACTGATGCAAACAACTCACCAGGAAGACGGAGCTCTAGGCAAAGCAATGAATTCAGTGACCCCAATGTTCCTCACACTTCTGAGGATCAAGCAAATGAAGATGAGTTAGATTTTGTTCCAGGTCCATGAAATTTCTTTCTAGCAGTTTCCTTGTCCAATCAATCACTATAACTTCTTTAATTCGTCACTTCTTTATTTATCAATGCAGTGAGACCAAAGAATGTTCGCAAGAGAACAATGGGTCATGGCTTAGAGAAGTTGATTAACAGTGGTAACAAGATGCCTATCCAGGTGAGTGAAGGCAAGCTGAGGCCTCGATGTCCCTATACAAGCAGCTAAACTAGCATCGAGTGTGGTGTTGCACTTAGAGATAATCCGCCTATATATACATCTTGGAAACTTTACAAGGTCGAGTCTCAGGCAGGAGGAAGTAAAAAAAGTCCTTAGGAAAGTAGCGGTGAGATATCTTGCCATTACTCCTAACTTTTTTTCTCCTTTTGCACAAGTTTCCTTTTCAAAAATTGTTTGCTCTAAATCCTTAAATATTTGTAGACAAGGTTGGAAGTGGATGTAAAGAATGATGGTCCAAGCAAAGAGGCATGCCATGATATCATTAAGAAGGGTGTAAGGCAGCAAAGGTATCTCCTAAAAAGGAAGTACTTCGACGAATCACTTACAAGGGACCAGAACTTAGCCAAAGGACCTCCACCTAACATGAAGCAACAAGAATGGACCAAGCTGGTTGACTACTGGTGTGACCCAAAAGTTCGTGTGCATGACTACATCTCTCTTTGTTGCCCTACCGGTTGTGTTGATGCATTGTACAGTATGATCCGAATGTTATCTCCGGACCGCATTTGTGGTGCGGGTGAAAAGTGCCGTGAACAAAGATATCTCGAAGCCTAGTTCGGCTTCACCGGAAAGACCGGATCTAGGTCCTATATTGCTCATCGATATAGCCTGGTAATCTAACTAAATGTTGCTATGTATTTCGCTTACATTTGTGTGTACATGATCGCATTTACCTTCACCGAACTATTACTTATCCAAATTACATCAATGCTACGAAGCCTAAGTACAACAACAGGGAGCCGGATCCTATTGAATTCTTTGGTGAATGTATGACTAGTCCAAAGAATGGTCGTTCTTCGCTTGCTTCTCAAGTATATGTAAGCTAAACAAGTTGAATCATGTCATTTACCGCCTTCAATTCCAAATTGATATCCGAATGAACCTTATTTGTGAAATTACTCCGGTAGGAGGATATGATTGCGAGAGAAGGAGAAAGAACGAGGAAGAGGGTGAAGCACCAAAGTCTCCGACTCGGGTAGTTGCCGAAAGTCTAAGCCGGATCGGTCGTACATCAACGTTCCTTCCAAAATTGGGTGTCACTGCTTTGCGTCCAAGATTGCTCGTTCTACATCGGCCGCGAGAATCCCGACCGCATTTTCGGTTTGGGTCCACCCTCGGCGCGAAAGGGAAGAAGTCGCTAGAAAACGAGGCACGGTTGGAAGCACGGATTCGGGCTCAACAAGTTGCATTAGCAGAAAATCAAAATTTGCTACGCCAGACACAGGATCAGGTGCAGGTGATGCATGCAAAGTTTGATGAGACAAATACCTTGCTGCGAGCGGTTTTGAATCTTCAGCGAGGCCCTGCAGATGGTTCGGCAGGTGGTTCTATAGGTGGTTCTGCATGATCTTTTGCCTAGTCTTTGTCTACATGAACTTTTAATGTTATCTGCATCTTGTTATGTGTAATATGTGCTTGGATGGTTGGAACAACGTCTTTTATCTGTTGGAGCTTGTGTTGTGTGATGAAACATGGAAAAATGATGCTTGTCATGTTTGAACATGTAATATATTGTGTCTGTTCTGGAATGCTTCCTGTGAATGCTCCTTGAGCTGTGATGTAATATATTATGTCTTTTGTGGAATGCTTGCTGTGAAAGCTCATTGAGCTGTAATGAGCGTCATGCAAAATATATGCTGATGAAATGGATATGCTTAGTGACGGCATTGAGGCGTCACAAATTCTATTCATGATGGTTGGGAGCCATACAATAACATGACACAATGTCGACATAAATTGTGCTTACTATCTAAGACACTACCAGACTGTCACAATATTAGTGCTGAATCACAGTAAACAGGCGTCACAAAAAGTAGGATTACATGACGGATGCAAGAATCGTCATATAAAGTCAACATTATGTGACGGTTTGCGGTTTTTCGTCATATAAAGTCTTGCTGAGTATTAGTATACTCAGCCTTGCTATAATATGTTGATCCGGGTAATGCTTTCGGTGATGTGTGTCCCGGAGAGATCCCGCCCGGCTAGGAGCTGGAGTGGGTGGAGGATGACGACTGAAGGCATCATGGCTGGCCTCCCGTGGTGTTCTCACTTTCCACTTAGTTAATTTCCGTTGTTTCGAAAAAAACTCTGAACTACGTTGCTATGACAAAAACTTCGGTTTGTAATAATTAAACCCTTCGGGGTAAATTTCGGATGTTAATTATGTTGTACCTCTGGATTCGCTTTCGTGTGAGTTTTAATGCATATATGTCGATCCTTGTTGCTATCTAAGTGATTTACCAGGCGTTAACCCGGCGACTAACGACAGGATGATACTTTATTATCGCTTAATGACCAAAGTGGATTGGTTTAGGTGATAGTACGGTATTTTCCTGGGCAGGTTGTCACAGTTGGCATCAAAGCAATTATGTGCACCAGAGATTAATTAATAAACTTAATCACTGTCTTTGAATAAAGTTTGCCAAGATTGTCTTATTTTCCAAAATACGTTGGTCCGCTAAGGATAAACTAGACCGAGAGGCCCTAGAGGGAAATTTTGGGTTCTTTCAGGTGGTGTATTTAACCTATGGTTTATTTTGCTAACTTCCAGCACATTACTTTATGTCAGACTTACTTTCGTGCACAACTAAACTAGATGAGCCACGTGTTTTATACGTGTGTTGTACCGCATCACGGGAATTGCGAGGGTTGATGGAGTGATCCATTCCACAGATCCCATCTTCGCGTCTGTTCATGAGTTGTGTGTCGCCACATGTTTCATATGTGTGCATTCCGCATGTCAATCATGCGAGGCAAGGATACACTCGATTCAAACGGAGGGTGTCCGAGGTTGGACGCTGTCCATGCAGCGGCTTAACGCATGTATGCCGTTTCTATAGTGAACGGTAATGTATGTGGACGCTTTCGTGACGTGCTGGCATGAAAGGTTCACTTTCTGCTGGTACATAACAACGCTTCGTTAGTCGTTAAGCGAGTATCGTATAGCTCTCGACTAGATATTATAGGGAGAGACGAATAACAGCCTTGCCACCGGCACTAACTTCGATTTTTGGCTTAATTGCCATGTGAGGTCGAATAGGATGTCTTGCATGCATATTAAAAATCGAAACAACTAAAATGGATCCAAAGCTGAATTTCCATATGCTCTCTAAGGAAGATTTTGCTAGTGTGTGCTTTTTATAAACTAGAGTACTCTCATGCTTAGCTGTCATGCTGCCGAAATTTTGAAAAAGCTTGTTCACCTTATTGTACCTGGTGCTATATTTAATTAAACTAGTTTGTTAAAAACAGTTGCTATTTAACCAGCTTAGCTTGTAGTCGCAAGTTCCGATCATAGCTTCTTTCGGCTTGGTTTACACTTTCCTAGGCACATTTAGGTCTGGTATCCATCCACCTTGTTTTCCTGTTCAAGCTCAACCTTGAAAACCTAAAGTGTGTAAAAGAACTTTTGTAGTAGCCGGGAAACTTGGGGGAAAATTTTGAGGGTTCTGGATTTTTGGTTATGAATTTTCATTCACAGCTGCCAGAACTTCACCATTTGACATGCCGTTCTCCTTGAGACCTGACATGTGTTACATTTTTGTACAGATGGCTTTCCCCGTGTTTCACGAGTTCGACGCAGACGGTATGATCCGTACCAACGGGTTGCACTGGGAGGGTTTTCCACGCCTTGCGTGGGAAGCACTCAGCGCCGCAGGCTACCTCACACCACCGACTTATGAGGTGTCTGAGTTCGAGCGCTATGGCGTTCCCCGTTGCAGAGTGATTGTCACTATTCTACCACACCCAGACGATGCCGACTGGTTCGATCTGAGTTTTATCTACTGGGGATTCATTACTGTTGAAGGTTAATAATTGTATCAAAGTTCGTGCGTGACTCGCAAGCGTACAAGTCTCCCGTCGTAGTCAAGGGACCCTTCTTCCCTCGAGTGGTGAACCCAAGGTATCGAATCCGTGGAACGAATGTGTGACGCAAGACTTAATCTATTAAAGCCAAGTAATCTTCAATCTTCGAATAAAAACCTAATGCATCTAAGTAAAAGACATAAAACAGATCTAATCTACTAAAAACCGGAGAAAACAAAGTAAGATTGGGTAGATAAACCGATCTAGAGGGATCGGGGTAAGCCTTTTGTTGAAGTTCCAAGCAAAAGAAGAAGTAGCAAATTGAATCTTAATAAAAGCCTCTTTAAATCGTGGTTTCCCGTCCAAATCCGAAAACATCCGCCTTTCGAGACCCCCGTTCGTCACAACGTATCCCTATTCATGCGGGGAGCTTAGGGCGAGTCAAAAGACAAGTCGAGATTCTTTCGGAAGATCCGGCGTGTACCTCTAGCCACCGCGGCTACAAGAACACCCTATGTAATCTATCTCGAGAATAGAATTGGAATAAGCAAAGCCGATCGAAAAACGAAATCTTCGAGGAAACACTTGATCGCTGAGAAAAGATTCAACTTGATAATTCAACTATAACAATGATACATACACAAGATCACCACCGGATCCTTCCTTGATCTTGCTTCTAGCTCCGGGAACTCCGACGTGGTCTTCCTTGCAAGGTTCCCACGTCGGCTAGGGCAACCCTAGTCAACTAGCTCGACCCTCTCCTCTCCTAGATGGTGTCCCTCTCTTCTCTCGCTTCTCGGCGGCCGAAGACGAAATCTTCTCTCGCGTGGCTCTCGGTCGGGGGACTATAAATAGCCCGATTGGCGGCTAGGGCAAAGGGCGTCGGATTTGGGCCCTAAATGGGCACGGGCCGACCGGACCGGGGCCGGCCGGCCCGGGCCCATTTAGGCCCGCCCCACGGGCTCCTTTGCCCGAGGTCGGTTCCCTTGCTTCCCGGATGTTTCCCCCTTCGCATACGAGTCCATGTCGTCGGTTTCTCTCCGAATTGGACTCAACTCCTTGTCTTGGAAGATTCAAGCACTTTTCCGGTCGGGTCCCCGGAGTATGTCGTCTTCTCGGATCAAGTCCCCGGCTTCTTGGAGTTAATTTTACTTCATTGCATGACTTGTTCAGGGCTTCAAAGTCTTGTCATGAGGTGCTTGATGAACTTATCCCGAAAGTCTTGCATTCAACACTAAAACCCTGCATAAACATTAAACTCCAAAAACGACATGCACACGTGAACTTGTTATACCACGGGGGTTAGTACCAATGGATAAGGTATAAAATTAATGCCAACACCGAAGGTAAACTCATGGCTAGGTTGACGGATTTTCACCGTCAACATCTCCCCCATGCTTAAACCTTGCTCGTCCTCGAGTAAGCCTTCGATGGATATCATCATTGCTAAATAATGTTTAAACTTTGCATTTGATCATACATGAGAAAACATAATGCTCTCAAAATATTAATTCATTAAAGTTCCATAATGTACTAGCCTTCATCTCCACGGAGGGTAGATTCTTATTAAGCTTATCCCACAAGTATTAACATGCTCACAAAGTTTTGAATGGATCTCAGAATTTTTGAAATGAAGAACGAGATAAGAAAAGCTAAACCAAATTCACAAATTTTAAATCATCTCGTGTATTGCTCATAAACTCTCATCTCACTTGTCTCTCAAACCTATATATTCTACTCCTTTCCCTCTCATATATATGTGGTAGGCTTTATATGGAGCTTTGGGAAAGTTTAGTCCTAACAAGAATTTATAAATGAGGTGTTGTCAAAACAAGACAAGCTTCTCATGGTCTTACCGAGACTCGTCAAAAAGGTCATTGGAAATTAATGTTAAATCAAGGAGGGGAAAGAGAAAAATACACACACTTTAGATGAGTGGACATGTGCAAATGGCAAAGAGTGATCCCGAGGCACAAAGGAAGTCCTCGTTATCGGATTGCACATGGTTGGAAAATGAGAATGGATCTTTTTATCTTGAAGCCTTGAATGCACTCTTAGAGAACCGGGGAGTTCACTTTACGCACAAATATATTTTTTTCCTTTCTTATATTTCTCATTCTTTTCTTTCTTTCATTCATTCATCTTTTCTTTTTTTCTTTCCTCGTCATTTATTCAGTCCATGACTTTCACAACGAAGTTTTGATTTTTTATACCTTGAAAGTCATGAATATCACTGGATTTTTTTTTCATCATTATATATTTTTTAAAATACTCCCTTTTGAACTCTAAAACTGCACCGTACCTACCTCCTCCCCCATGCTTAGACGTTGCTCGTCCTCGAGCAAAGAGGCGAAAAATAAGGTAGGTACCGGAGATATTTTTCCTTGGAGAGATACTTGAAATCTTCAACATTGGCACCGTCTTGCGATCTTCCTTGAATTGATGATCCATTCTCAACGATAGGTTGTGGTCAAGGAGGTAATCACAAAAAGATGATATTTGGTTTAAGGGTGGATATCCGGCGAAGTTTGTGAGATCACCGATGCGGGGATACACAATGCACGGATAAGAGGCTAGCAAAAAGATAGATACGCAAAAACGGAATGACCAGCTTCTTAGTCTCGGGCCAGAGAAATCATGGCCTGCAATAACTCACTCAAAAATAAATCTCGTACACTAAGGTTCATGCACTCAAATATATATAAGGCTTTGGATAGGTTGAGCAACACACAAGTGATATTTGTGACAAGGTTAGCAATATTTTTGAGCATAAAAGACATCTTCAATCTATTCATAACTTGAGAGCACATAAAACACTATGGGTCTTTATTTTAATCATAACCTCCGCTGAAAATTAAGCTAGCATTTAAATAAATTCAGATCTGCATTTTTAAGAGAGCACTAGCTTGAACATGCATAAATCAACTACAAAAATGAACAAAGCTGCAATTTTAATCATACATCATCATGGCACGAATTTTGTAACTTTTCCAATGATATAATCAAGGTGGTGACTTTATTAATGGTGATATCAAGTTGAAATACACACTGAAAATAAACAAACATGCTTGCTGAAATTTAAATAAAAACAGAAAAATACTACGCAAACACACATAAGCAAAAGCTGAAAATTACGAGAGAAAAAGAAAAGAAAAGAAAACTAAAGTTCCTAAATTTTCTAGTCCTCCGCCGGTGGTTGATGTTGGTAGTCTTGATAATAATACCCTTGCTCATAATATGAATGAACGCTTCCTCCGTCAAATTGATTTGGCTCCACAAGGTGAAGGCGTCCAAGTTCAAAGGCAATATTTGCGTTGCCTTCACCGAGTTGAGCTGCGTTGGATTGGATGGCTGCGATATTTTGAGCATTTCTTGCAGCATACCTTCCAATAATAGCCATGCTTTGTTGTGGTTGGGGATGATGAGCGTAGGACTCCGCGAAGTTAGCGTTAGGCACAACATAATTTTGTGGGGGTACCGGTGCACCACCCCCCCATGCTTGTTGTTGAGACCCTCCGTAATAACTTGGCGGAGGAGGAACTCCGCCGAATGGTTGCACATTGGGTTGTGCTCCACTCGCTTGTGCGGAGGATGTTCCCTCCTCTACGATTCTACCTCTTTTGTTCTTCCTTGCGGGGACAAGTAGTCCCTCTTCCAACCAATCTTCCCTTCCTTCGGTGAAAAGCCTAAGCCTCTCATCCGAAGGGGGAGGTTCACAATGGCCAATCGATAACCTCTTCTCTCATCTCCACTAATGTACTTGCCTTGCCGCAAGTACTCAAAACCGAGAGAGGTACCGCGCAAAAGGTGAGCGGGGTTTCTTGCGATCCCCGGTCGCAAGGAAAAGGCCAACATGGAGAGGTAACACCCCGAACCAATATCACCGGCCCCCGATGTTGCTTCACAACACCAACGGTTGATCATGAGGTAAGAGGGGTCAATTGGCTGCCTGGCAATTAAAGCCGAGTATAGCCAATTCAATTCCGTGTCGGTCACCTTTGTTTCCCTCATCCTCCCCAATACCCTCTTGCACATCCAAGAGTGAAATATCCGGATAATGGGGTTGCGGATGCTTTTGCGTTGTTGATGGGCATCTCCGGAGATCATGCCCCAAAATTCTCGCCGCGCATGCCGGGAGGCACGTCAACTTTCTCCGGAGCTCCCTTGTGGAATCCAAGCAGCTCCCTAATGTGCTCGTAGGGAACCACTTGCTCGATTCCCTCCAACCGGAATGACAAGCTTTGCACCCCATCATCATCAACGATGGGTGCAATAGTCATTAAAATTTCCAAGGCGTAACCCAAGTGGGTATCCACCGATATTCCGTTGGAGAACCGAACCCACCCGAGGTGCCCCAACATGTAGTATATGTCGGTGCGAAAACCCAAGGTGTGGAGTGCTTGGTCGTCGAGCTCGACGTTTGGCACAAGCCTCTTCTCAAGATTTGCGAGCCTATCCTCCTCCTCCGCCGACAAGATGATGAAGCCGTACGAAGATTGTGTCGGGGGTGTAAGGAGGTGGTGCGGTTGAGCGAGTCGATCGTCGTGGTGGCGCGGGCTGCTCCTCCGTGTGCCCACGAGGTTCGGTGAACCTCATGGAAGTGCTTCTCGCGGCCCTCATACCACCAAGGAGGAGAGCGTCGTTCCTCCTCGGTGGTGCCGTGTCCGTCTCCATGCTCCGGGGAGACTCGGAAACCGAGTGCCTCCTCGAAGACGTGGTTGATGACGGCTTGGATGACGACGAACTCTTCTTCTTGGAGAAGAGACTTGTGGTCTTCTTCCACATTGTTGCTGCACTCTTTCTTCAACTAAAAATCCGGGTTGCAACCGGTAAACTAGGCACTTAAACTCTTTGCTTCGGATGTGGACTTTGAGTGGATTAAGAATGTGGATTTTTCTTGAGCTTTCAAGCTTGGGATGGTTGGCTAAGTCTACGGAGGTTCCGAGCACACAAACTTGAACACACAAACAAGGGAAGGAGAGGGAAGCTTGCTGCAGAAGACGGGCGCCGGGGGACGCCTTTTATAGGGCGGGCCGGCCGGCCCGGGCCGGCCGGCCCGGGGGTCTCCCGCCTCCTCCTCGGCACGTCTTTCTCCCGAAGCACGATCATTTCGCCTCGCAACTTTCCCCGCCCGCGTGCTCCACGAGTTGCACCGCCCAAACGCTCTCGTCCACTCCTTTTCTTGAATTATTGGTCCTCCCACTTGATGCTCCATGCTTTGGGTCATGTCCATGCTCCCTAGCTCCACTTGCTTCACATGCCACCATGGAAATCCTGCAAAGTTGATGCTTGCTGCCCACCATGCTTGTCCTTTGCATGTGGAATTGGTGAAAGTTGATAAAAGGGAATCCAATGGTGCATGCATGATTAATTCAAACTTGATTGCCTCCATTTAGGTGTGTTTAAGGTTAAGCACTCCTCTAATTCGAATTTTAAAATATTTTTCAGAGCCATGCAAGGGCTTGAGCATAATTTTAGAGAAGTTTTTAAACCATTAAAAACAAATGTTTTCCCGGTAAAGTTTGCTTTCATCGGCTTGAGCATATTTTTCGACTACGTCGATTTTGGTCTTACCGGTAAAGTTCGCTTTCATCGGTTGAGAGCGAACGTTTTCCCGGCTTGATCATGGGGGCGTAGGTTTAGGTTCTAATTTTGGCTAAATAAGAAAGATTTTGAATAAAACAAAATTAGAATGGGCTTAGAAAAATTCTAATCCTAGAGAAACCAAGGATAAAAAATTTTTAAAACCAACCAAAAGCTTTGATTTCTAGGTTCACGCGAGTCCTACCACGTGCTGAATTTTTATAACACTTGAATATAAATCGTGGCTCTACTCGTGTGGTTTTAGCATGAAAAATAAGCCAACCTCAGCACCATAATGAGGGTGAAAGGTTGAGCTAAGGTTCTGAAATTATTTGGTTGAGGGGTTTCTCGAAAAGAAAAGAATCAAACAAGCACATAGGAGGGTTCATGCAAAGGGTTTATGATAAAGCAAACATTCAATCAAGAATTATGTCTCTAATATTGTTCAACCACTTCTAAGTCTAATGTCTTTGCGTAATAAAACTCAAAAACTAAATTATTAAAAATACTCGAAAAACCTGGAATCGGGTTGTCCTCCCGGTAGCTTATTCTTGACTTGACTTGACGAAACGGGTTGCCTCCCGCCTAGCGCTTCGTTTATAGTCTATAGCTAGACTTCTTCACTTGATTACTCCGGATCAACGCTCTTTGCGGGCGTTGCAATCTTGGGTACCCACTTCCGCACCATCTTGGGCGCGGGCTTGACTTCGGCTTAGTTGGCTTAGTCATTTTTTGGTCTTCACGGTCGCTTCTCTTCCTTTCTCTTGACGGATGCAACACCTTCTTTAATTTTCGTTACGTTCACTTTTTTCGGCTCCTTCTTCTTTTTCAGCCCCTCCGTTTGTTTTGGTTCTCCCTTCACTCCAATCATGTTGCATGCCTCAATCCTTGGACGGAACTTGAAGGAACTCCTTTCTCCGTTGATATCGAACATGATCTCCCCCTTGCCAACATCAATAGTTGCTCCCACGGTTTTGAGGAACGGCCTCCCTAGGATGAGCGGCGGCTTCTCCCTCTCTCCCATCTCGAGCACAACGAAGTCGACGGGGATGAAGTGGTGTCCAATCTTCACGGGTACATCTTCAGCAATGCCCAAGGGATAGCGAATGGAGTTGTCTCCCAACTCCAAACATATTCCCGTAGGCTCCATCGGTAGGCGTAGCTTCTCGAACACATCCCTCGGCATGACACTCACACTAGCTCCAAGGTCGCATAACGCCTTCTCGAAGTTGAAAGAACCAACTGAACATGGAATTGTAGGGCACCAGGGGTCTTTCTGCTTCTCTAGCCCATAAGCAATAGCTGCACTACACTCCTCGGACATTTTGACATGATCTACCCCGAGTGTTGCTATCTCATATTTATTTGCAAGTATATCTTTAAAGTAACGAGAATATGTAGGTACTTGTAGGGCATCTAGTAACGGCATGTTGATGCTAAGTCTACGCACAACTTCCACAAACTTCTCAAAGTGGTTGTCAAGTTTACCTCGGAAGTAGCGTGGCTTGAGTTGCGGTATCTTCGTGTCATCCTCCGGCATCTCGAATTCGGGTTCCTCGGTGACGATCCCCGTAACCTTCTCTTTAGCAGCTCCTTCCACCTCGGTGGATGGTTTAAGCTTCCTTGCTCCCGCGGAACGTTCCGGATCTTCGGTCTCCTTCCCCGAACGTGTTTGAATGGCCTTCGCCGACTCGGGACATTTGGGTTGTCCCGGAAGCTTCCCTTCATCATTAGTGAGGCGCCCCGCAAGTTGTCCAACTTGCGTCTCGAGCATCTTCATCATGTTGAGCACTTGATGATTGGAACTTCCGACCTCCGTCACTTTGCTATCGATGTTCTCCAACACCTTGCTTATGGTCTTGAACTTGGTGACGGTGTCCTTGTTGATCTTAGCTTGCTCATCCATGAACTCCTTCAATTGTATCCGAAGTGGAACCGCGTTAGGAATAGATGAGCTTGCATTAAATTGAGGCCTACCTTGCCCGTAGCGGAAGTTCGGCAACTCTCCCTTCCTCATGTAGTCGAGCACTTTGGCTTCCTCCGGACAATCTTTGCGGACATGGCCATACTCTCCACATTCTTCGCATGTGGACCTTGCTTCGGCGGCCTTCAAGTCTTGAGCCTCTTTCTTTTCTATCTCCATCTTCTCCAACCTCCTCATGAGCGAGTCGATCTTGCCTTCAAGTATGTCTTCCTTCTCCACTTGCAAGACTCCTTTGACGTTCCCCCATGGGTTGAGCGGGGGTGTAGGCGCCCGGATGACGCCCACGTGTCATTATCCGCGACCTTCTTGAATAACGTGAAAGCTTCCGTCGGTGTAAGCTCGATGATAGATCCTCCCGCCGATGCATCGATGATCGTCCTTGACGCCATGGTGAGTCCTTGATAGAACTTCGCACGAGGTCTTCTTTCGGGAACTTGTGATGTGGAACCGCCCGGTGTACTCGTTGAAGCGCTCGAATGCCTCCGAGATAGTTTCGTAGGATATTGAACAAAGGTGGCAATCTTATTACGCAAGCTTTGAGTTTTACCCGGTGAGTAGTATTCCTTCATGAAAGCCTTCATCAACGTGTTCCAATTTTGCACCGTCTCCGCCGGTTGAGAGTGGAACCATTGCAAAGCCTTCCCGAGTAGTGAAAACGGAAAAAGCCTCGCCCTCATTTGATCTTGAGTCACCCCATCCATGTTGAAAGTCTGACATAGTTGAATGAATGCTTGGAGGTGAAGGTTCGGATCCTCTTTGCCGGTGAAGGGTGAATGTTGCACCATGCGGATTGTTGAGGTCTTTATCTCGAACGGTCTTCCGATCTCGTCGAGGTTCAAGATTGGTAGGTCGATGATGTCTGGGGTGCATAGCTCCCCAATCTTGCGTTCTTCCGGTGGTTGGTCACCCATTGGTGGAAGTCGATTCTCCCGCGGACTTTGAGGTGGTGAATTCTCCGGAGATTCCTCGCGATCCTTTGTCTTCCGACTCCGAATCTACAAAATCCAGCTTTTTAGCTTGATGTGCTTCGCGTCTCCTTAGCCTCGTAAAGTTTTTCTGGATCATCCACAAAATTATTGGGTTTGTTGGTGAGGTAGCCGTCCATCTCCTGTTAGGGTTAGCAATAAACAAAGTATGCAAAAAAACTAGAAAACAAAACAAATCTATAAAGACTAGAGTTAGACAAACTAGATTAGATGTATTTTGAGGATGATCGAAGCTTAATAGATGCAAAAATAAAACAAAATCAGTACTGAAAATTACAAAAAAAAAGCAATAAAAAATCAAATCTTGATCACATGTGTATCCCCGGCAACGGCGCCAGAAAAAGGGGCTTGTTGACGGTTAATGTTTGTATCAAAGTTCGTGCGTGACTCGCAAGCGTACAAGTCTCCCGTCGTAGTCAAGGGACCCTTCTTCCCTCGAGTGGTGAACCCAAGGTATCGAATCCGTGGAACGAATGTGTGACGCAAGACTTAATCTATTAAAGCCAAGTAATCTTCAATCTTCGAATAAAAACCTAATGCATCTAAGTAAAAGACACAAAACAGATCTAATCTACTAAAAACCGGAGAAAACAAAGTAAGATTGGGTAGATAAACCGATCTAGAGGGATCGGGGTAAGCCTTTTGTTGAAGTTCCAAGCAAAAGAAGAAGTAGCAAATCGAATCTTAATAAAAGCCTCTTTAAATCGTGGTTTCCCGTCCAAATCCGAAAACATCCGCCTTTCGAGACCCCCGTTCTGTCACAACGTATCCCTATTCATGCGGGGAGCTTAGGGCGAGTCAAAAGACAAGTCGAGATTCTTTCGGAAGATCCGGCGTGTACCTCTAGCCACCGCGGCTACAAGAACACCCTATGTAATCTATCTCGAGAATAGAATTGGAATAAGCAAAGCCGATCGAAAAACGAAATCTTCGAGGAAACACTTGATCGCTGAGAAAAGATTCAACTTGATAATTCAACTATAACAATGATACATACACAAGATCACCACCGGGATCCTTCCTTGATCTTGCTTCTAGCTCCGGGAACTCCGACGTGGTCTTCCTTGCAAGGTTCCCACGTCGGCTAGGGCAACCCTAGTCAACTAGCTCGACCCTCTCCTCTCCTAGATGGTGTCCCTCTCTTCTCTCGCTTCTCGGCGGCCGAAGACGAAATCTTCTCTCGCGTGGCTCTCGGTCGGGGGACTATAAATAGCCCGATTGGCGGCTAGGGCAAAGGGCGTCGGATTTGGGCCCTAAATGGGCCCCGGGCCGACCGGGGCCGGGCCGGCCGGCCCGGGCCCATTTAGGCCCGGCCCACGGGCTCCTTTGCCCGAGGTCGGTTCCCTTGCTTCCCGGATGTTTCCCCCTTCGCATACGGGTCCATGTCGTCGGTTTCTCTCCGAATTGGACTCAACTCCTTGTCTTGGAAGATTCAACACTTTTCTGGTCAGGTCCCTGGAGTATGTCGTCTTCTCGGATCAAGTCCCCGGCTTCTTGGAGTTAATTTTACTTCATTGCATGACTTGTTCAGGGCTTCAAAGTCTTGTCATGAGGTGCTTGATGAACTTATCCCGAAAGTCTTGCATTCAACACTAAAACCCTGCATAAACATTAAACTCCAAAAACGACATGCACACGTGAACTTGTTATACCACGGGGGTTAGTACCAATGGATAAGGTATAAAATTAATGCCAACACCGAAGGTAAACTCATGGCTAGGTTGACGGATTTTCACCGTCAACAATTACCCACGAGGCCGTTGAGTCGGCCAGCCCTCGCAGTGCCGACGGACTTCTCGTGACCACAACCCCACCTGTGGTAGCTCTCTCTTCATTCGGCCGTTTCTCGCCGTGAGTCCTCACGACCCGGCATGGTTGGACCGTATGGATCACCTACGGGAGCTGTTGACACTAGCGGAGCCGCTGGATCTTACTCAGACGCTAGCTCGTTGTCTGAACGTGGTTTTCACACTTCAGGGGCTGCGCTATAATACTGCAGCGGTCATTGGACAGCGTTTAGAGGCATCCAGGCGAGATTGGTAGCAGCTATCAGCAGCACATCAGCAGCTGAACTTTACACTTACCCAAATGCAGCAGGAGAATGACAGGCTGCGTGCTAGGAGATTCCAGTTAGAGCTAGAGAGAGGCGACCGCCTACAGAGGATTGTAGACCTGGAGGCGGAGAATCACACCTTGGAGGAGAATGCCGATGCGTATGAGATTGAGAGGTTGACGCTACTTTAGAACATTACTGATATGCAGTAGCAGGTGGAGGAGGCCGAGGTACAGGTGGCAGCCTTGCAGGCTATAGTGGCCTTACAGCCACTGCCTCCCGTACAGGCACACTCGGAGGAGCAGCAGGATCTATCTGGTCTGGATCAGATGAGCCAGGAAGGACCACCGTTACCGACTCCCCAGCTTCACCTACAGACAGTGGTGCTTCGGTGGGCAACTAGGTTGCCGGCAGCGAGAATAAGAAGGATGTCGATCCTATGGTGTTATCTTCGAGATGTTTGGAGTAGTAGCTTTTGAGCACGTTTTCGTGCGGAGTAACTACTTGTAACCTTGTAGTGTCGTGGTGTTTTCAAATTCAAGCTTTGTAATGTCCTTGGACCTTGTTCCATCTTGTGGTAATAATGAATGCTTAAGCACGTGGTGTTTTAATTGAAATTTGCTTGTTCACCCAGAAGTTGAAGTTTTATTGCGTATGATTGCTGAATTCTTGTGCAAATCGTTGCAATGACCACGCTGGTCAAATCTTGCATTTCACAAAAGCATTAGTAAACCAAAGCATTTCTGGGGGCATCACTCATCCGCCCAACGATTAAGTGCTTGTTCGTATACCACCTTCGTTGGTACCCGATGTGACAGTAATTGTCCGAGAGTGAATGTTGGCTCATGTTATTTGAGTGATCGCATTCCTAACTGTGGAAGAATGATCCTAGAAATTCTTGTTGGCTTTGTGATACCTTTCGACTGTTGTTGTCATCATCATATGAATGCTAATGAGTTGTGGTTATGTAAGATCATGCTTGTCATCATTTTGAGTAAGCTTTTGGTTATGTAACTAACAAGGCCCGCATTTCAGATTGTGGGAACCACGCGTAGCTCACTCAACGGGTTCGGAGTGAACAGTAGCGGTGACTTGCCGCCACCACCGCCCATGACGCCGTCGGAGGCCTTCATGGCCACGCAAATCGAGGTGCTGCACCAGATCCTGTAGACACAGCAGTAGATCGCCCAGTAGATGAACCGAGGGCCGCCACACGGGGCCAACCACGAGGGGCCTAATCAGGTCACCACGTATGCTCAGTTCATCGCAATGAAGCCGCCTACCTTCTCCAAGGCGGAAGACCCCCTGGAAGCTGAGGCTTGGATCAAGGACATAGAGGCAAAATTCTCTGCCTTTGTGCTGCCTTGCTCCAAGAAGAACAAACCTAACTTCGCAGCTCTGCAACTGCGGGGAGAAGCTTTGATGTGGTGGGACCATTTCAAGTCGATGCAGCGAGGGCACACTGTAACTTGGGATGAGTTTAAGCAAGCCTTCAAGAGTCACCATATTCCCAAGGGACTTATGGATAGGAAGATGAGGGAGCTGTTGGCCCTCGGGCAAGGGTCCGACACAGTGTACCGCTATGCCCAGAAGTTTAACAGCTTGTGCCAGTATGGTGGGCATCACATTGACACTGATGCGAAGAAGATGGAGAGATTCCGCGATGGGCTAGATGGCAAGTTGTACGAGCGGCTGAACCTACTCGAGCCAGCAAACTTCCATGAGCTAGTGAACAAGGCTATCTCCCAGGAGGATGCTATGAAGAAGGCCCACGGAGACAAAAAGAGGATGTCTGGTTTTGCTCCAGGCAGCAGAACGGGTAAAAAGTTTCGCTTTGTGAAGAAGAATACCCCAAACCCATCCCAACAATCTTCAACTGGACGCTAGACGATGAAGCCATCCCAGAGCAAACCCGCAGGGAACTTCCAGTTTCGCAATGCTCAGCAGCAGGCTCCAAAGCCTAATGCACCTCCTCGCAACGTTGGTGATCGTCGTTGCTTCAACTGTGGTCAGCCGGGGCATTACATCAGCGAGTGTCCCAAGCCCAGGCAGATCAAGCCCAACCCACAGAATCAAGGTGCAGGAAACAAGCCTGCCACTCCGGCTAAGAAGCCTATGGTGCAAGTACGCCAAGGCAAGCTGAACTTCACCGCCATGAGTGATATTCCAGAGGGAGCTTCAGTGCTCACGGGTACATTCTCTATCAACGACACTCCTGTTAAGATTTTATTTGATTCAGGAGCTACCCATAGTTTCATCAGTGAAAAACTACTAGGCAAACTGGGTTTGAAGGGTTCTTATACCACTTCCGCTTATAAGATAATTACTCCGGGAGGGAAAATCACCTCTAACATCTTAATCCGTAGAGTATGTTTGGGATTAGGTAGTAAAATCATTCCAACAAACCTTATCGTCATAAACTTGGTTGGTATGGATGTTATCTTGGGTATGGAGTGGATGACCTAGCATAAGGTGATTCTAGATATATCAGATAGGGTCGTAGAGATCAATTCTCCTACGGTCGGGCACACTACCTTGTACCTACCTTTCAAGGACGGTACCGACTCTTGTGCCTATGTGACCATTATCTCCCCTCTTGATGAAATTCCAGTAGTGTGTGAGTATCCGGATGTCTTTCCTGATGAGTTGTCTGGTATGCCACCAGACCGAGATGTCGAGTTTGTGATCGAACTCCAACCGGGTACTGCACCCATTTCCAAAAGACCTTATCGTATGCCACCTAAGGAATTGGCCGAACTGAAAACCCAACTCCAGGAACTGTTAGATAAGGGTTATATTCGCCCGAGCTCTTCTCCTTGGGGTTGTCCTGCTCTTTTCGTCAAAAAGAAAGATGGGAGCTTGAGACTGTGTGTGGATTACTGACCGCTCAATGCAGTCACCATCAAGAACAAATATCCTCTTCCCTGAATCGATATTCTTTTTGATCAATTGGATGGAGCCAAAGTTTTCTCCAAGATTGACCTTCATTCTGGTTATCATCAAATCAAAATTCGACCTTGTGACATTCCTAAAACCGCTTTCTCCACTCGTTATGGTCTTTACGAGTTTTTGGTAATGTCTTTTGGTCTCACGAATGCCCCAGCCTACTTCATGTACCTCATGAACTCCGTGTTTATGACGGAGCTTGATAAATTCGTCGTGGTCTTTATCGATGATATCCTCATCTATTCCAAAAGCGAGAAAGAACATGCCAAACACCTCCGAGTTGTCCTTCAGCGTTTGCGAGATCATAAGCTTTATGCTAAGTTCTCCAAATGGGAATTCTGGTTGAAAAGTGTGAAATTCTTAGGGCACACTATTTCCCAAGATGGTATCTCCGTAGATCCTAGCAAAGTTCAAGAGGTGATGGATTGGAAACCACCCAAGTCCGTACACCAAATCCGCAGTTTCTTAGGATTGATGGAATACTACCGTCGGTTCATTCCTGACTTCTCCAGAATCGCAAAACCTATGACTGAACTGCTCAAGAAAGGAGTGAAGTTCGTGTGGAGCGAAGCATGTGAGAAAGCCTTCCACACCTTGAGGCAACATTTAACCTCAGCCCCAGTGCTAGTGCAATCGGATAATTCTAAACCGTTTGAAGTCTTCTGTGACGCATCAGGCACGGGTCTCGGTTGTGTCCTTATGCAAGAAGGCCGAGTCATTGCCTATGCTTCATGGGCACTTCAACCTCATGAGCTCAATTATCATACCCACGATCTTGAGTTACCTGCTGTTGTCCACGCTCTCAAGATATGGAGGCATTATCTGATGGGTAATCATTGTAACATCTTCACCGATCACAAGAGTCTCAAGTACATCTTTACTCAGTCAGAGTTGAATATGAGGCAAAGAAGATGGCTTGAGTTGATTAAGGATTATGATCTAGAAGTGCACTACCACCCCGGCAAAGCAAATGTTGTTGTGGATGCCCTTAGCCGCAAAGATCACTGCAACCACCTAGAGTTGGAGCCAGTTAGTGACCCATTATGTGAAGAAATGAGAAGGCTCAACTTAGAAGTTGTACCGCAAGGAAGTCTTTATGCCTTAACAGCAGAGTCCAATCTTTATGACAGAATTGTCGTTGCTCAACGCAATGATGAAGACATGCAAACCATCAAACAGAAACTAGCAGAGGGAGATCCCAAGTATACTTGTTTCCGAAAAGATCACCAGGATGTGGTCTGGTTTGGGAAGTGTCTTGTGGTCCCCGTTGATTCGGAAATTAAGAAGATCATCCTAGATGAGGCCCACAAGTCCAAATTTTCTATTCATCCTGGCAGTACCAAGATGTACCAAGATCTGAAACAGAATTTCTGGTGGTCCAATATGAAGGTGGATATAGCCAAGTATGTAGCCGAGTGCGATACTTGCCACCGGATGAAAGCAAGCCATTTGAAATCAGCAGGTGTACTCCAACCCCGGTCGATACCGGAAGTTGGATGATATTAGTATGGATTTCATTGTGGTTTTACCTCTAACAGCTAGAAAGAAAGATTCTATTTGGGTAATCGTAGACCGACTCACCAAGCCCGCTCACTTCATTGCCGTGCATACCACTTATTCAGTGCAACAATATGCAGAGTTGTACATGTACCACATAGTTCGTTTGCATGGAATTCCGAAGACTATAATATCTAACAGAGGAACTCAGTTTGTAGCTCGTTTCTGGGAGCAATTGCATGAGTGTTTAGGAACCAAGCTAATTTGCAGTTCCAGTTATCATCCGCAGACCGATGGTCAGACGGAAAGAATAAATCAGATTTTGGAAGATATGCTACGAGCCAGCATCTTGCACTTTGACAAGAGTTGGGACAAGTGTTTGTCTTTGGCAGAATTCTCTTACAACAATAGTTGTCAAGCCAGTTTGAAGATGGCACCGTTCGATGCTCTTTACGGACGAAGATGCCGCATTCCGTTGAATTTTGGTCAGAAGCCGGAGAGAGAACACTCTTTGGTCCGGACTTAGTTAAAGATGCCGAAGAAAGAGTGCAAGTGATAAGAGAGAATTTGAATATGGCTCAAATGAGGCAAAAGAGTTACCATGACAAGGGAACCGCACCTCGACACTTTGAAGTGGGAGACTACGCGTATTTGAAGGTGTTCCCCACCAAAGGTGTGCAAAGGTTCGGTGTCAAGGGAAAGTTAGCTCTGCGCTACATTGGACCCTATGAAGTGATAGAAGTATGTGGGCCGGTGGCTTATCGTATCCAGTTGCCAGAACGGTTTTCCGCAGTCCACAACGTGTTTCATGTAACTCAATTGAAGAAGGGAATGCCTGTGCCGGAGAACGAAGTCATCACATAAGCTAATGCTTGGATTGAGCCGGAGTTCTCGCTCATCGAACACCCATTGAGAATATTATACCAAAAAGAGCGAAAGACCCGAAGACAAACCATACGAATGTACAAGATCCAATGGAGTCATCACACGGAAGGAGAAGCAACTTGGGAGACGGAGGACTATCTCAACACTAAGTATCGGGGCTTCATGCAATCTCGAAACCGTGAGTTCTCCTCCCCATCTTTCCCATCTTTTCGTTATCTAATCGAATCTCGGGATGAGATTCCGTTTAAGGGGGGTAGGTTGTGATGCCCCAGGTTTTTAATTAACCCTAACAGCCGGCCAACCCAGCTGACAGTGGTCAAATCACGGTCAACCTGGGCCCTCACCTCGAAAAACTCACTAACCTACTCTAGTGACCCCCTTTGACTAGTAAACACACTGTGGGGCCCGTCAGTGCGGAATGTAGTCCCGACACTAACTAGTAATAAGTGCTGAGATCTGTCCCTCGATGGTCGGTTCTAAGCAACTAAAGACACGGGGTTTATCCTGGTTCCAGCCGGGGCCGTACGTCTAGCAGTGGTGTGCTCGAGGCACTGTATTGCTTTGCACCGGGGTGCCTGTAGTGGGGCGGCTACAAGCGAGGCGGGAGAGGAGGCGTGGCCTCCAAGTCCCAATCGGAGTGATTGCGGCGGGTGCCAATATCGTGGGAGAAGGAGCGTGCGTGCGATGTATTGTCCGTCCTTACGGCAAGGGGGATCACCTTCCTTTTATAGACCAAGGAGAGGGTGATTTACATGCATGCCGCACTGTTTAGCTACATGTGGAGGGATGGTGTACAACGCCGGGGAGTTGGTAGCTGTCCTGGCGGTCCTTGCCCCGGTCTTGTCGTTGTGGCGTGTCCTGTACTTGAACAGGGGCGGCTTCGAGGGTGAAGGCGTAGTGGTTGGCCGTGGTGTCCTCAGACGGGCTCGAGGAAGCTGTTGACGGTGATCCGTACGGGGTACAGTGGCAGGCGTGGCGGCGTCCCGTCCCCGCGTGCTCAACAGCGCCGGAGTTGTTGTAGCAGTGCCCGGCGTGGCGCTGCAGGGGTGGGGACGGCCGCACAGGACCAATAGTGGTGGGGATGGCGCTCCCGCCGACCTGACGTCATGGTTTGACCCTGCAGATTCACGAGGGAAGGGTTCGAGGGTGCAGCCGGCCCCCCTTCGAGGGCGCGGCGCGTTAGCCGTACGGGAGTAGGCGGCACGGTGCCACGGGGCGACACTGGCCATACCGCACAGCTCCCCTGCCGGTGGCGGGGATGGGTTTCCCCTAGGGAGTTGGCGGAACGGCCGCCGGGGCGTGATTCCCAGGCGCGTGATGGTGCGGCTCTGATGTGTCAGAACATTAAATGCCCGTACCCACGTGCGGGAGCAGGCACGCTTGTGAGGGAGCCTCGAGCGAGGCGCAACCTGCTCGAGGGAAGCGTGAGCCCTCGAGCGAGGTGGAACCTGCTCGAGGGGGCCTTTGACTGGGCCTCTCCGGTGGGCCGCGGGGGCCACCGCGGCGTGGGCCGTGCCCTGTGTGTGCGTTTAAGTAAGAAGTGTCTTTCGTTTTTGTTTTTTGCAGGTTTTAAGCAGGATCCCCCCGGTTTTTCAGGGGACCCTAAGGGCTGTCCCCGACAGTAGCCCCCGAGCATCTGCGGGTATGCCGGCCAGGCTCCCGCAGATGTTGAAGCCTACGGATAGGACCTCCTTCCCCCTGGTTGCTAATGCCTTTCTTGGGGCCACGTCAGCAGACCAGCGGGTCAAGCCCCCGAAGCCCTGCAGGAGCGTGGGTGCTCCTGCGGGGGTTTTACCGCGGAATCTGGTCAGTGGGCGTGTTACGTGTTCCAACCGGCGTCGGCAATGTTTCAGCCGGCTTCCGTGACGCACGCGCGACTGGCACTATTCGTGGCCGATGCATCCCAGGTGGTGTAGCCATGCGTCGAGCCCCCGGGCCTGGGCCCATTTGAGGCGATCGGGGCGAGCGCTTCGACTTGTTTTAGACGTGCCCTCGCCGTCCCTCCGCGGGACGGAGGGTGAGGTTTCTGCAACCCCCATCGATCGGGTCGCGGATTGCGGATTCCTCATTGAGCTGCTAGCAGGTGGTTCAAGTGGACGCCCATGCCCCGTTCGATAAGGGTAGGCTCGTGGTCCGGGGACTCGTCCATTAAAGCGCTTGCATGGGTTTGCTAGGTGGGGCTCGGTCCCATTCGCTAGGGACCGAGGGCGCAGAAGCTCTCCCTCGGTGGGATCCCCCGGCTAGCTGCCCTTGCTGGCTCTCGAACACGACATGTGGGGCCCCTCGAGCTGGTGGGCTCGAGGAAAGGCTCGAATGCACGCGCCCTCGTCGTCCCTGACTCTGGTGATCCAGGGCACCTGTTTGAACCCGTCGAGGGTCAGGTTTCGAACCCCTGATCAGTAGGGCCGTGCGGGGTAGCAGCTGGGTGCTCCCGTCTTTCACATCTGCAGGTTTCGAGGGTCCTTGGTCGCGCCAGCCCTCGAACTGCTGATCAGTAGTCTTCGTAAGTTGAGGGCATCTGTGGCGCCCGTTTATTTCAAACGGGCTTCGAGGCCACTGGTCGGTGTTCGCACCCTTCGAGGGTCGCACTTATTTGAGCCGTGGGCTCGGGCCGCTCGAGGGTCTCTCTTACTTGGTAAGGGACAGGGCCATTTAATGCCCGCAGTCGCGGCTATAGTCACGCGCCGCGGGCGCGCCTCTTCAGGCGCCGTGGCCGCGCGCGTAGTGGGCGGAGTGGGCAGGCGGATGTGACTGCCTGCCGTGGCCCTCCGGTTACCGCGCCGTGATGATGGCGCGCGTGCGGTTATGAGGCCGCCGCGGTCGTGGTGGGCCCCGCTTGCCAGTGAGCGAGCATTTCACCTGCAGTTAATGCGCGCTGGACATGCGCTCTGGAGAGCACGCCTCGCGGCCTATAAATCTGTTAGGCAGAGAGCATTTTACCTTTGCATTCAGCGTTTGCCGTCTCTGCTCCTTGCTCCTCAACTCCGAGCCATTCTTGCTCTCGCGCCTCCGTTGTTGGAGCTGCTCCATCTTCCAGTTCTTCGTTCCCTCGCCCGCTCGCATGGCTCCCCAACAGCCCCTTACCATCATCGACCCGCTGTCGTGGGAGCGCTCAACAGCGACGACGCTGGCCTTGGGTCAGCTGGTGGCCGGCGGCCAGCTGGCGGCGAATGTGGATGGGCAACCTCCGGAGTGGATCGTACCATCGGAGAAGGAACGGGTCCCCAACCCTCCGTTCGGCTACATCGTCAGCTTCACGCGGGGCCTCTGCTACCATTATGGCGTGGAGCTTCAAAACTTCGCGCCAAACGCGATCTCGCAGGCGGCCACGTTCGTCGGCATCTGCAAGGGCTTCCTGGGGATCCCCGTGAACTGGGATCTATGGGTCCACCTCTTTCGCGCGGAGCTACACACGCTGCCGACGTCAGAGCCGAGGACTCGCCGTGCGGCGCGCGCCGGCGGCTTGGTGCTCGCGGTGCGGAGCTCGCGCAGGGAGGAGTACATTCCCTGCACGATGACCACCAACAACGCGGACTGGGAGCGAGGATGGTTTTATCTCCGCAACACCGAGCCCGGCCTCCCCCCTACACCGGCAAGGTGCTCCGGGAGAGGGCCGCTTCCTGGTACCACGGGGTGTCCCCGCCCTCGCACCAGGCGCGGCTGGACTCGCTCGTGGCCGCACTGAAGAGGCTGGCGGACCGCGGGCTGACTGCGGGGTGTGTCCTCGCCAACCTCCACCACCCGCGGGTCGTCCCCTTGACGGAGAGGGCACTCCGCATCTTCGAGATGAGCGAGGTCGCGGACCCCGTCGCGTTGGCGAGGTCGCGGCTGCTGCGATATCCCTTCCCGCGGGCGTTTGCAGCCACCCGGGCGCGGCGCACCATCGACTTCAGGTCGGGACGTTGCAACGACGCGGCCCTGTGGGCGCTCGAGATGCTCCCCACCGGCCAACTGGTGAGCAGAGTTCTTGACTTCATTTCTAGCTTAGCTAGTTTTTCGAGTTATCAACGCGTTTTAAGGCTTCGCCTGCCTTCCGCAGATGGTGAGCGTGAGCGCCGCGAAGTCTGACCCACCCACACCCCGGTCCCACGTGCTCGCGCACGCGGCGCAACAGCGAGAGCGGGAGCGTGTGGTCCGCAGAAGGGAGCGTGACGCGCGGCACCGAGAGCGTCGCGAGCGGAGGAGCGAGGAGTTCCGGCTGCGCGAGCAGTAGGGGCTCTCCTCGCCAGGGACGGAGGAGTACTCGTCATCGGACGAGGAGTAGGAGGAAGAAGTCAGGGAGTAGGTTCTCCCTGATCGGTGGGAGCCTGCTCCCCCGTCACCGGAGCCGGCTCCGGTGGCACGAGTGCCATCGCCGGGGCGAGCGCGAGGCGCCCGCCACCGGGCGGTCTACGACGGAGGCGGCACAAGCCGCGGAGGTGCGCGCCACGGGGCGTCCGTGCGCGCGGCGGAGGCGCCCGTGCGTGAGGCGGGGCCCGCACGCGGCGGAGATGGTTGGAGGTGAGTCGGCGGCCGCACCGGCCGCGACCGCAGCGTCGGCGGGGACCTCGAGGAAGAGGAAGCGGGCCTTTTCCTCCTTGAGGTAAGGAGTAACCTTTCGAGGGGTCGCGCACCCACCGGGTGGGGGTTTGACGGTTCGTTTCCGTGTTCGCAGGGTGGCGCCAACCGTGCCCCCCCTCGCACCGGCCAAGGTGCTGAGGGCGGACGTGTCGATCCCAACCAGGCGGTGCTCATCGAGGGCACCGCGGTCGGGCCCAAATGCGGCGGCAGCGGCAAGCGGGGGCTCGCAAGGTGCGGCCGAGGCCTCGGGGCCACGGCGGTGGCATCGCCGCCGGGCCACGGCCGGCGGTCGTAGAGGAGTGGTGGGCGCCGGTAGTGGTGGAAGCGTAGCAAGCGACGGCCGCGGCGGAGGCGCGGCCGGTGGAGGGGGTACGGCCCGACGACGCCGGTCGTCGTGGCGCCGCCGGCAACGTCGGTCGCGGAGGTGCATCCCGGCGCCCGCGGCCGCCGGGACACGGCCGGAGGCGGCGGCCGCGACGCCGCGGCGAGAGCCCGCGGCCGTAGAGGTGCGGTCGGAAGTGGTCGTGGAGGCGCGGCGAGGGACCCGCCCTCGCCGGCGGCTCCCAGGCGACGACGGTGGAGATCCCGGACGACGACGCCCCACCGCCCGGGTAGGACCAGTGGGAAAGTCTACCCACGCCAGCCCCCGAGCCCTAGGTGGGGGCGCTCGTTAGACGATGGGACGGCCACATGGTGGCTGGGGGCTCGAGGCGCGGCGCCAAGGCTTCTGCTTCCCGCGCCGGCCCCCCAGCCTCGGGCGAGGAGCGTGTCGACGAGCCGCCCCCCTTCTTCGTCGACGCCCAGGAGGAGCAGCAACTGTGGGAGGAGCTCCGCGATCACGGCGCCTCGCTCAACCGACTGCTGAACGAGGTGCTGCGGATCCACGACGGCACGACGTGGTGCGTTTTCTAGGTAAGATGTTGTTTTTTCCTTTGATCTTGTCGTTCCCGTGCTTACTTCTCGCGGCGCGATGCTTATTGGTTTCCGTCTGTTGGTGGCAGGAGCTCGAGCACCACGCCAGCGACAAGTACGACGCCCTCGACCAAATGAACGCCGAGCTCCGCCAACTCCGGGAGCAGCGCGATGCTCTCGACGCGCTCGCGGAGGCCCGAGGATCCGGGACGGGCCGGGCGTCGTGCGTGCGGGCGAGAGGCCCCGCGCGACCAGCTCTTGGAGCAGGAGGAACGGGCCATGGCGCGTCCTTCCACCATCGAGCGGATTCGCACAGCCCTCATCGACCAGGATGAGGCGCCGCAGCAGGCGAGGGGGGATCTTGAGAAGGTGCGCACCGTGGCGACCGATTGGGAGGCGGAGGTGTCGTCTGTCCGGTCCCAGAATCGGGAGGTCTGCGCGTGGCTCCTGGAGGCACAGTCCCAGCAAAGCCAGGCCGAGCAGAGGGCCAAGGAGGCCGAGCAAAGGGCCAAGGAGGCCGAGGAATTGAAGGCCGCCCTCACCGCCAAGGTCGCCGCGGTCACCACAGCGGAGGAGCAGCTCCGGCGAGGGCGTGCCGCTGCCGAGGAGGCCGAGGGTCGGCTCCGGCGGGGAGCGGGCCGCCCTTGCCGATGCCCGGTCGGCGCTTGAGCGGGAGCGCACCACTCTCAAGAGGGCGCAGAAGTCGCTGGAGGAGCGGGATGCCGAGGTCTCGAGGCTCGATGGGGAGCTGATAGCCCTCCGCATCTCGAGCGCGGATCAGCAACAGTCCCTCGAGGAGCAGGGTGCCACAGTCGTCAGCTTGCAGAAGGCGGTCGAGGCCGAGCGCCGGGCCCTCGAGGCGGAGAAGAAGCAGGTTGAAGGTGAGTCGTGACTTCGTTTCTTGTTTTGGTGATCTTCCCTTCGGGGGTCTGTTCCCTTTTTGATTTCTCTTGTTCGCGTCGTCCAGGCCTGCGCACCGCGCTGGGGCATGCGACCAACCGGGCCGAAACGCTGCAGGCAGCCTACAACTCTTCCGAGCAGGAGTTGGTGGAGCTACGCACCGCGACCCTCGAGGCCTGCTAGGCGGTCGAGGAGGGTGAGGCACAGGCCGAAAGTTCGCTGGCTAGCCGTCTGCGCGCCCTCGGCGGGCACGTCTCCAGGCGCATGCGTCGCGCGCTCGACCTAGGCGTCTAGAAGGCCCTCGGCGTGGTGCGATCCACTACGAGGTGAACTTCGAGGCCGTGGTGTCGGGCTACGTAGTCTCAGAGGGCGTTGAGGATGAGGCGGCGATGGAGCAAGCCGACGCACTCGCCGCTGATGCTGCTGAGGCACTCACCGAGGCCTTCACGGAGTTCCAGTTCCCGGACGCCAACGAGCCTCAGGCCTGAAGACCGCTGGGCGCTAGGCCCATTTTTCTCCAGATTTTAGTATCTAGGCCGCATGGCCATGTAAATAAATAAGTAAATCTTATGGAGTGTTCGGATACTTATAAATTTAAGTGGTGTCTTTTGTTTGTCGCGCCTTTCTGTTTTTTCCCTTTGCTCGTGTGAATTTGGGTTGGGAGAGTTCGATTTCGTGAGCGGTCCACTGGGCCAGAGGCAAGAGAGAAGGGCCGTATCCTCGCGGAGGCGTAGGCTATCTCTGACTCTCGCGTCCTTCCCGCCTGACCATCCACGCCCTGCCTTGATTCGCTCGAGGCTTCGGTCGAAACATACTTAGCGCGCTTGCGAGTTAGATTTGCGAAAAAATGGGACCATTTTTTTGGGGGGGGGATGCCCCCCGCAGTAGCCCTCGAGGGTGACTTGGTTTTCAGGGGAAAGCCGAGTTGCCCTTTAACTTTATTGACTTGCTGCTATTTACATTTTCATTGCCAACTGGGGTGTTGGGTATGCAATTTACAACAAAAGACTTGGAAATCCTAGCTAAGGGTAGAAGCGACGTAGCTGCTGGATGTTCCAAGCGTTGGTGAGTTCCTCGCCATCCTCGTTGGCTAGCTTGTATGTGCCGGGCTTGAGCACCTTCACCACGACGTAGGGTCCCTCCCACGGAGGTGATAGCTTGTGGCGTCCTCGGTTGTCTTGGCGTAGCCTTAGGACCAAGTCCCCTTCGCTGAAGTCCCGCCAGCACACCTTTCGAGCTTGGTAGCGCCTTAGGGACTGCTGGTACCTTGCAGAGTGCATCAGGGCCACGAGGCGTGCTTCGTCCAACTGGTCCAGCAAGTCCTCGCGGGCCCGCTGGTTGGCATCTTTATCGTAGCCCCGTACTCTGGGCGATCCGTATTCTAAGTCTGTGGGGAGGACGGCCTTCGCGCCATGGACTAGAAAGAATGGGGTGAACCCGGTGGCTCTACTTGGGGTGGTCCTGAGGCTCAATACGACCACCGGTAGCTCCTGGAGCCGTTTCCGGCCAGACTTGTTCAGCTGGTCGAAGATTCTGGGCTTGAGGCCTTGTAGAGTCATGCCATTGGCACGCTCCACTTGGCCGTTGGTCTGTGGGTGTGCCACAGCTGCCCAGTCCACACGGATGTGGAACTTATCGCAAAACTCCAAGAACTTTCTGCCCGTGAATTGGGACCCATTGTCGGTGATGATGGAGTTCGGCACTCCAAACCGATGAACGATGTCGGTGAAGAACGTCACCGCCTGCTCCGCCCTGAGATTTGTAATGGGGAGCACCTCCACCCACTTGGAGAATTTGTCGATCGCGACCAACAGGTGGGTGTAGCCCCCGGGCGCCTTCTGCAAGGGCCCGACGATGTCCAGCCCCCACACGGCGAAAGGCCATGTGATGGGGATGGTCTGCAGGACGTGCGAAGGGAGGTTGGATTTAGGGGTGTAGAACTGGCACCCTTCGCAGGTGCGTACGATTTCGCTGGCGTCAGCGATCGCGGTGGGCCAGTAGAAGCCCTGGCGGAACGCATTGCCTACGAGGGTGCGGGGTGCGGCATGGTGGCCGCACAAGCCCGCGTGTATGTCCCGGAGGAGCTCGCACCCCTGGGGGATGGGCACGCATCGCTGCAGGATGCCGGAGGCGACGCGCTTGTACAGCTCGCCGTCGACGAGGGTGAAGGATTTGGCCATCCTGGTGATGCGCCTGGCCTCGGACCGGTCCAAGGGGAGTTCCCCTCGGTCCATCCAGGTGATGTATTTGTCACGCCAGTCCGCCTCGCTGGGGGCCGGCTCGACATCCATGACTGCGGCCTCACCGGCGTCGTACCCCTCGAGGAGGGAGAGCACGTACGCCTCGTTCGAGGGGTCCTCGTCCATGGGCTCTGCACCCGCTAGATTCGAGGGAGCCCCCGAGGGTTCCGCGTGGTTCGAGGGGTGCGGCTCGAGGGCGACGGACGGTTGAGCAATGTCCCGAGCAAAGAAGTTCGGGGGGGTGGTGATCCGCCCCGATGCAATCTTGGCGAGCTCGTCCGCCTCCTCGTTATATCGGAGGGGTACGTGATTGAGCTCGATGCCGTAGAACTTGTCCTCGAGGGCCCGCACGGCCTTGCAGTACGCCTCCATCTTGTCGTCGTGGCAGCTCGCGTTCTTCATGACTTGGTCGATCACGAGCTGCGAGTCCCCCCGCACGTCGAGGCGTTTGATGCCTATCTCTATGGCGATCTTGAGGCCGCAAAGCAGGGCCTCGTACTCAGCCATGTTGTTCGACGCAGGGAAGTGAAGGCGCACAGCGTACCGCATGTGCTCCCCAACGGGCGAGACGAAGAGCAGGCCCACGCCCGCCCCTGTCTTCATCACTGAGCCGTCGAAGTACAGAGTCTAGCACTCTGCCTGGATCTGTGGCGGCGGCAACTGCGGTCCGTCCACTCGGCTACGAAATCTGCCAATATTTGGGACTTGATGGCCTTGCGCGGGGCGTAGGCGAGCGTCTCCCCCATCAGCTCCACCGACCACTTGGCGATCCTGCCAACCGCGTCCGGATTGCGGATGATTTCCCCTAACTGGAAGGAGGAAACCACCGTGACAGGATGGGCCTCAAAGTAGTGGCGGAGTTTGCGCCGCGCGAGAACCACTGCATAGAGCGCTTCTGGACTTGCGGGTAGCGCGTCTTGGTGTCGGACAGGACTTCGCTGATGTAATACACCGGCCGCTGAACCGGCAAAGTGTGTCCTTCCTCTGTGCGCTCCACCATGATCACGGCGCTGACCACCTGGGTAGTCGCAGCCACGTAGAGGTACAGAGGCTCGCCGTCTTGCAGCGGTGTGAGGATTGGGGCGTGGGTAAGGAACGCCTTCAACTTGTCAAGCGCCTCCTGGGCCTTGGCGGTCCAGGAGAAGCGCTCGTGCTTCTTGAGGAGCCGGTAGAGGCGCAAGCCCTTCTCGCCGAGCCGCGAGATGAAGCGGCTCAGGGCGGCGAGGCACCCCAGCACCCTTTGAACCCCCTTAAGGTCCCATATCGGACCCATCCGTTCGAGAGCCGCAACCTTTTCGGGGTTGTCCTCGATGCCTCGCTGGGAGACAATGTATCCCAAAAGCATACCTCGCGGCTCGCCAAAGACACATTTTTCTGGGTTTAACTTAACCCCATGGGCCCGAAGGCAGCCGAATGCGATGCTGAGGTCGTTAACCAGGTCGTCCACCTTCCTTGTTTTTACGACTATATCGTCCACGTATGCCTCAACGGTTCGCCCGATGTGGTCTCCAAAGATGTGCTGCATACACCGTTGGTATGTTGCGCCTGCATTTCGGAGGCCGAACGGCATCGTGACATAGCAGTACATCCCGAATGGCGTGATGAATGAAGTCGCGAGCTGGTCGGACTCCTTCATTTTTATTTGGTGGTACCTGGAATAGGCATCAAGGAAACAGAGCAGTTCACACCCTGCAGTCGAATCAACGATCTGATCGATACGTGGCAAAGGAAAAGGAACTTTAGGACATGCTTTATTAAGACTAGTGTAGTCTACACACATCCGCCACTTCCCATTCTTTTTCTTTACTAGTACAGGATTAGCTAGCCACGTAGGGTGGAACACTTCCTTGATGAACCCAGCCTCGAGGAGCTTCCGCAGCTCCGCTCCGATCGCCCGCCGCCACTCCTCGTCGAAGCGGCGAAGCCATTGCTGCACGGCACGAGAGTGAGGTAGGATGTCAAGGGAGTGCTCAGCGACCTCCCTCAGGATGCCTGGCATGTCCGAGGGGCTCCACGTGATGATGTCGGCGTTGGCACGGAGAAAGTCGACGAGCATCACTTCCTATTTCGGGTCGAGGGTGGAACTGACCCTCAACACCTTACCCTCGGGGGCAGCAGGGTCGAGGGGCACCTCCTTGGTCTGCTCAGCAGCCTCAAAGCTGCTGGCATGCTTGGCGGTGGAGTTGAAGTCCTCATTGACCATCTTCTCCATGTTGGCCACCAGCGCTTCGTCCAGCGCTAGGGCCTCTGTGTGCTCCACGCACTCGACGTCGCAGTCGAAGGTGTGCTCGATGGATGAGCGCACGGTGATGACGCCGTTGGGCCCCGGCATCTTCATCTTGAGGTAGGTGTAGTTGGGGACTGCCATGAACTTGGCGTAGCAGGGCCGCTCAAGTATGGTGTGGTACGCACCCCTGAACCCCACCACCTCAAAGGTGAGCATCTCCTTGCGGTAGTTGTCCGGCGTGCCAAACCAGACCGGCAGGTCGATGTGCCCGAGGGGCTGGACGCGCTTGCCCGGCGCGACACCATGGAACGGCGTCGTGCTGGGCCGTAGCTGGTCCAACCCGATCCCCAGCAGGCGCAGCGTGTGTGCGTAGAGGATGTTGAGGCTGCTGCCTCCGTCCATCAGGACCTTCGAGAACTGCGCGTTCCCGATGACTGGGTCGACCACCAGCGGGTGCGGCCGGGTTGGGGATGCGGTTCGGGTGATCCTCACGGCCGAAGGTGATGGCGTCCTCCGACCAATCGAGGAAGGAAGGAGGCGCCTTCTCCGCGGCAAGAACCTCGTGCCGCTCCCGCTTGCGGCGGCGGGCCGGACATGTCGACGGTCGCCCCCCCGAAGATGAGGAAGACGTTCTCTATGGCTGGGAAGCCGCCGGCGTCGCCATCACCCCCATCCTTCTTGGCCTCGTCATCCTTCGCGGCGGCGCGGCCATAGAACCGCTTGAGCATGTCGCACTGCTCGAGGGTGTGGTTGACCGGTGTCTTGTGGTAGGGACATGGCTTCTTCAGCATGTCGTCAAACACTCCCGGACTTCGAGGGGGCGGTCGAGGGCCCCGTCGAGCCGGGTCAACAGCAAGGGCCTCCCCGTCGTCGTCGTCGCGTCCCTGCTCGCGCGCCTCGCGGCGCGACTTCTTTCCCTTCCTACCCCTCTTGTTCTTCTGGCGGAGCTCCTTGGGCTTGCTGCCCTCCGCGGGTGTGTCGTCCGCGCGCTTGCCCTTCTTGCCATTGAAGATCGCTCCCACCGCCTCTTTGCCTGAGGCAAAGCTGGTGGCGATGTCGAACAGCTCGTTCGAGTCGACCGGCGGGCTGCGCCCGAGCTCGCGCACAAGGTCCCGACACATGGTGCCCTCGAGGAAGGCGTGCACGATTTCGGATTGCGCCACGCTTGGGAGCTCCGCACAGCGCTTGGAGAAGCGCCGTATGAAGTCCCGGAGCGATTCTCCGGGCTTTTGGGTACAAGAGCGCGAGGTCCCGGGGAGTTTCCGTGGCGCACGTACGTGCCCTGGAAATTTCCCACAAACGTGCGGACCAGGTCGTCCCAGTTGTGGATGCGGGCGGCCGGCGGTGCTCGAGCCACGTACCGTGCCGAGTCGGCGAGGTGCGGGGGGAGGGTTGCGGATGATGACCTCGTCGCTGGTGGCTCTGCCCAGTTGACACGCTATGCGGTAGTTGTTGAGCCACACACGAGGGTCCGTTTCCCCGTTGTACTTGACGATCTACGTGGGCTGGCGGAAGCGCTGGGGAAAGGCTGCCGTGCGGATCTCCCGGCTAAACACACGGGTTCCCGGGGGCTCCGGCGTCGGTGAGCGGTCTTCTCCGCTGTCGTAGCGTCCACCCCGCCGAGGGTGGTAGCCTGCCGCCGCCCGTGCCTCTGCGTTGCTCGTCCGTCGGGCGTTGATGATGTTGCGGGCGTCGCCGTCTCGGGCTTGCCCGTGCGTGTCTAGGAGCCGCTCTTTGGCCGGCGTGCGCCCGGGTTGGCGGGGCGCTCCGTCGCTCCACCCGCGTGTACCGAGGGTTCGGGGCCTTGCGCGCCCCCGTCGTCCCGTGCGCTCCCCTGTTGGCGGATGCGGGACGCCAAGCTCCCGGCCTGTTGGACGGCCTCTTGCTCGATGAGCGCCTGCGCCTCGCGGTGTAGGTTCAGTGCCTCGGGTGTCGAAGGGGCGGGCATGGCCCGTAGCAGCGTCGCGACGGCGATGAGCTTTTGGCTCGCTCGTGGGGGCATGTCTGGATTGTCGACGTTGAAGTCGGCGTTGATGCGGTCGCGGGCTTGCCTGCCCAGCTCTCTCTCGCGTTCGCTGCGCGCGGAGGCTTCCCCCGTGATGGAGGCGTGAAGCAACCGCACCGTGCGATACTCTTCCGCCAACTTGGCCTTGAGCTCGCGCGCCTGGGCGAGCTGCGCGTTGATGTCGCCCCCCCTCAGCGGTGAGGAGGGAGGGGCGCTTGGCCCCACGGCCAGGGGCGATGAAGCCCCCAGAGCAGGGGGAGCCTCTCCGTCGTCGGCGCACCGCCATGTCGCGGCGTCGTTTGCCGGGTCGTTGGCGATGATGACGTAGCACTCCCGCGCGGGGTCGTAGCTCCCAGCGCTGGAGTCGTCGGAGCGACCGAACCAGTAGTCCGTGGCGTCGAGGAACTGCCTGAACATTACTGGGTTCGGTACACCGGAGAAGTCCCACTCCGCATATCCATGCGAGGTGGCGGGTGGCAGAGCGTCGACAGATCCTAGGGACGACTCGTCGCCGGCGGAGGCGCTAGGGTCCCTGGCAACCAGGACGTGGCGGCCAGGTGGAACCCTGCGCATCGTCATGTTGACGTTGGCGTTGGCGGTGTATGCCGTCGTGGCGCCGCGCAGACCGATGGGGAAGCGCGGTCCAGAGACCGAGCGCTCCCCCGTCGGGGCGGCCGCCGTTGCGGCGGCGGGCACATCGCGTTGCGTGGTGACGCGCGCCGCATGCCGCGCTCCGACCGCGCCCGACGCGAGCGGCGGCCGAGCGACGGCGGCGCCGTGGCGCCGATGGACCCGCGGCGTACGTGCTTGCGGGTGTTGGTGTCGTGACGTCTCGTGCGGCGGCGGTCGGGGGCGGACCACGCGCGAGCTCCTCACGGTTAGTGAGGCGCATCAAGTAGCCGTTCCCCGTGGCCTGAAAGTTCAGGCCCCCGAACCGGATTTCGAACCCGGCGGGGAGGGGGTCCGAGCTGCCCATAGAGTAACGCTGACCGCGGTACTCGGTGCGAATCACCATCGAGAGAGCTGATGATGGGCGATCTTCAGCGCGCGTGCCCCACGGTGGGCACCAACTGTCGGTGCGGAATGTAGTCCCGACACTAACTAGTAATAAGCGCTGAGATCTGTCCCTCGATGGTCAGTGCTAAGCAACTAAATACACGGGGTTTATCCTTGTTCCGGCCGGGGCCGTACGTTCAGCAGTGGTGTGCTCGAGGCACTGTATGCCTTTGCACCGGGGTGCCTGTAGTGGGGCGGCTACAAGCGAGGTGGGAGAGGAGGCGTGGCCTCCAAGTCCCAAGCAAAGTGATTGAGGCGAGTGCCAATATCGTGGGAGAAGGAGCATGCGTGCGATGTATTGTCCGTCCTTATAGCGAGGGGGATCACCTTCCTTTTATAGACCAAGGAGAGGGTGATTTACATGCATGCCGCACTGTTTAGCTACATGTGGAGGGATGGTGTACAGTGCCGGGGAGTTGGTGGCCGTCCTGGCGGTCCTTGCCCCGGTCTTGTCGTTGTGGCGCGTCCCGTACTTGAACAGGGGCGGCTTCGAGGGTGAAGGCGTAGTGGTTGGCCGTGGCGTCCTCAGACGGGCTCGAGGAAGGCGGTGACGGTGATCCGTGCGGGTACGGTGGCGGCGGCGTGGCGGCGTCCCGGTCTCCGCGTGCCCAACGGCGCCGGAGTTGTTGTCGCGAGTGCCGGCGTGGCGGCGCGGGCGGGGACGGCCGCACAGGACCAATAGTGGCGGGGATGGCGCTCCCGCCGACCTGACGTCATGGTTTGACCCTGCAGATTCACGAGGGAAGGGTTCGAGGGTGCAGTCGGCTCCCCTTTGAGGGTGCGGCGCGTTAGCCGTACGGGAGTGGGCGACACGGTGCCACGGGGCCGACACCGGCCATACCGCACGGCTCACTCCCGGGGCGGGGATGGGTTTCCCCTAGGGAGTTCGCGGAACAGCGCCGGGGCGTGATTCCCAGGCGCGTGATGGCGCGGCTCTGCAGTGTCAGAACATTAAATGCCCGTACCCGCATGCGGGAGCAGGCGCGCTTGTGAGGGAGCCTTGAGCGAGGCGGAGGTGAGCCCTCGAGCGAGGCAGAACCTGCTCGAGGGAGGCGTGGGCCCTCGAACGAGGCGGAACCTGCTTGAGGGGGCCTTTGACTGGGCCTCTCCGGTGGGCCGCGGGGGCCACCGCAGCGTGGGCCGTGCCCTGTGTGTGCGTTTAAGTAAGAAGTGTGTTTCGTTTTTGTTTTTTGCAGGTTTTAAGCAGGATCCCCCCAGTTTTTCAGGGGACCCTTGAGGACCATGTGTGGTTCGAGGACCGGTGGATGGTCGCTTCCTTGTGTGATGAGTGATTGACAACGTTGTGTGGACTGATTCTTTGCTAAGTATTGCAGGTGCAGGTTGCGGCTTGACTGGTGTTGGTGCAGGTGAAGAACAAGCACGAAAGGTCATCGCCGGTGAGGCCCCCAGGTGTGGAGAAGACAAGTAGGCTTCATTCGAGGGACCCGGTGGCCAGCGGGGTCAAGTGTGGACCGCACGGTGGCCTGAACAGCAAGATGAAGTCGTGGACGGTTACTTGGTAGAGCCTCAAAACCAAGGTCGAGTCGGGACTACGTGGGAGCCAAGTCATGAGTGGAGATTGGCGGAGGCTACACCGAGTTCGTGGGGTTTCCGGTGGTTCACCAGAAAACCACTGGGTTCCTTGGTTGATCCACAAAGCTAAGACCGAAGAACCGAAGATGGAGCCGCAAGAAGCCCGACCGGTCCGACCGGTGGGTCTGACCGGTCTGACCGGTGAGGATCACCGGTCGGCCCGTGTGCGACGACACAGTCTGGAGACTTCGAAGCGGAGGACACGCGTCGGGATCGCATGGCTTGCGTCGAGGCTACGCAGGGTGCGGTCGCCGAGCATCCGTCCGATGGTGAAGACATGAAGACTTCCAAATCCGCCCTTGAGGGGCTAGTATCCCTAGTTGTTAGAAAAGGGTATTTTAGACTTTCGGTTGCCTCCATATAACCCAAGATGTGAGAGGATGGCAGCCAACTCTTGGAACCCTAGCTCATTTGTTTTCCCATTTTCCTTCCTATTTTTCTTAGGTTTTCCATAAGACTAGCAAAAGAGCTTCATGGTGAGATCTTGTTGAGAGGGATGGATGATCGGGCGGCTTGCTAGACCTTGTATGAACCTTTGTTTCATGTATAGATGATTCGGCGTGGTTTCTCAAGGTTTGGATGTGTTTTTCCCGGTTGCTCTTGGTGGTGATTTTCGGAGCCCTCTCTTGGTGATTTCTTTGGGTTGTTCTCGGGACCTTTCTCTTGGGGATTTGATGGGGGAAATTTGTGGGAACCCTTCATGGTTCTTTGGGTTGTGATTCGTCTCCCAAATTCGTGAGTAAAGGTGCTCGATTTTGGGGTTTCTTGAGTTCTTGGGTTGGAAGTGCTCTTGGCGGGATTTCCTTGATTCCTCCTTTTTGGATGTGTTTTGGTGGGATTAAACTTGGCTATGGACTCCTCATGAGGTGTTCCTACTATCCCCAAAGTCTTGTTCAAGTCCGTGGAGCGATTCGGGAGATCGAGGTTTGGATTTGGGGGAGTTGACCGCGAGTCTTGTTCATCCCGAGCTGCCCGAGCTACACCGGTCGACCGGTGCTCTTGACCGGTCTGACCGGTGCAACCCTCGGTGGGATTTTGCTCGGGTGAACGTCTTGGTGTGTTCGCTGTTTTCCTGTGGTGCTGCTGTTTCGAGTTTGGGTCAGTTTGGTGGTTGGTTGGCCTGTTTGGTGCCTTGGGGGCTTTCGGTGCCGCGATCGGTCTGACCGGTGCGTCTCACCGGTCTGACCGGTGTAGAGCCACTTAGTGAAAGTTGCTCAGTTTCACCAGCAGGGACCGGCCTCCGACCGGTGGTGCTCACCGGTCCGACCGGTGTGGGTCTGAAGACTCGAGGTTTCGTGTTCCGCTGCGTTCTCGAGTCGGAAGGGTGTGTGTGTTGGTTCCTAGGTCCAGTGGCTACATGGGCTTGGCCAACTTGGGAAGTGAGTCAGAGACGTGTGTTGGAAGCCGTGTTCATCTTGTAGGAGTTTCCATCTCCTTCGAGAAGAATTTTTATCGGCTCCCATTCACTCCCCCCTCTCTAGTTCGCCGCATCGGTCCTTCAAGTGGTATCAGAGCCGGTTCGGGTCTTTATTGACTCTAACCAGTCTAAGATCCAAGGATGGCGTACCAGGAACGGGGTTCGGGTCCTCCACACTTCGATGGCAAGAACTACCAGATGTGGAGCAAGCGGATGGGTGCTTTTCTCCACGGAAAGGGTCGATCCTTTGGGATGTCACGGTGGACACGAGGCTATGTCCGGCCGATGGACTTCCTCGCTCCAGGATCGAGGGACAGATTCGATGCCAACAATAAGGCGGTTGACTACTTGTTTCGTGCTTTGTGTCGGCCGAGTTTGATCGGGTGCACACCGAGCACTTGGCTTGTAGGATTTGGGCGGTGTTGAAGGAGGCTCATGTTGGGAACGCCCGGGTTCGAGGCACGGATGTATGCGACCTACGGAGAGAGTACGAGAACTTCACTCATCTCCCCAGGTGAGTCCATCGATGCCTTGTTTCGGAGGTTCACCGTGGTTGTGAACAACATGAGGGCCAATGTGGACATGCTCCCGTACGATGATCATGATAGAGCGGTCAAGCTCTTACACTCTTTGGATCGTACGATTTGGGGCGGAAAGTTCGAGGCCATTGTGGAGTCGGAGAAGTATGACACTCTGACGGTGAACGAGCTGTTCTCGAAGCTCAAGTCGGCTGAGGTGGATAGGGGCATGACTCCCAAGCTCGAGGGTCCGACTGACTCCCATAGTCTCTCCCTCGTTGGTGGTTCCAAATGAAAGGCTAATTCTAACCCATCCACCAGGATGTTCTCTTTCTCCTCTTTGATGTCTATGCCAGATGAGGAGTTCGACGAGCTTGGAGAGGACGAGCTGGCACTCCTGACGAGGCGGTTCGAGAGGCTGCACGAGAACCGCGTGAACATGAGGAGGAACAGGAGAACATGCTTCCAGTGCGGCAAGCCGGGACACTTCGTCGCCGACTGCCCGGAGAAGGCTGAGAACAAGGACGGCTACAAGCACAAGCCGAGGATGGACGGCAAGTACCGCTCGAGGCGCGACCACAAGAGCAAACACAAGAACAAGTACAAGGACGAGCGACGATCGAGGAAGAAGGAGAGCCGAGGGAAGGCCCGAGCAATGGTTGGAGCGAGCGACGTCGACTCCAGTTCCGCGTACTCCACCTCGAGCTTGTTGACGGTGTATTTTGGTGCACCTAGCATGTTCATTACACTTTGGTTTGGATTTGATTATGGAACTAACCCGCCACTAGGCACACTAATCATATAACAAGTTCATCTATGTGCATGCATTTGGAAGTGTTGTGTTTATGTAGGAAAACATGGACATAAAGGATGGATTCGCAACGAGTTCAATGGAGCATTTACGGAGCCTTGTTCGTGTTCATGAGCTTGATGAAATCACTTCCAAAGGTGGCAAGGACCGAAGTGCTACGAGGAACACCCCCGAGGATTGAAGCGTAAAAGATCAAACTTCATGCGAAGAGAACCTCCATCTTGGACGCGAGGATAACATCATCAAAATCATGCAAGTGGAGGGGGCAAAGTACTTAAATGCATAAGGACCCACGGAGCGAAAGGGGCGACCGAACCGGCCGAACCGGGCCCGGGCTGGGCCGGTCGGCCCGAGGCCGGCCGGCCCGGCCCGGCCCGGCACCGGTTCGGTCCCGTTTTCCTTGCCCTCCAAGGATCTTCAACCCTAAAAGCCCCGAGGCGCCGCCAACACCGAAAAAGGATTCATTCGCACCGAAGGCCATCCACAAGCTAGAGAGAGAGGAGGAGGATCTCCGCCGGAGATCAACCACCTCGAAGGAAGCACCCTCTCGTGGAGAAGAAGGAAGACACGGCGGAAGGGAAACCATGATCAACGGTGCCATGATCGGCACCTTGATGGGGTAATCTTCTCATTCGTCCATGGGTTGTAATCGATATTGAGATGTAATCGCACTTTGTCGGATTATCTATCTATCATCTTGTGTTGAATATACTTTAATGCTTAAGGTTAGCTACCATGCCGTAAAGGGAGTATGAGCTCCAATGCTTCCTTGGATCCATTCAATACGCCGTGTCCATCAAAGGTCTAGTCATGAATACCTTCGCGTAGTGACGAGTACGAGAGGAGGGAAAGGGCGAAACCGTGGTCACAACCCCGATAGATTAGATTTGTTTTCATGTCTTTAAGTGATTGCATGCTCTAGTATCGTAGACCCGTGGGCGAGTGTCTTCTACCTTGATATCTTAATCATTCTCTCTAGTGTAGTTTAGTTGTTTTCTAGTTTAATAGTAAGTTATGGTTTTATTAGCTAAGTGTGTCATAATAGATCAATCGCTTGTAATCCCCTTGCTCCGCGGATTGACAAGAACCTTGGGAATCCCGTGGTGAAAAAGGTGTGGGGTCCGTACGCTTGCGGATCGTAGAGGGATACGTCTTTTATTTGTCAACAAGCCCCTTTTTTTCGGCGCCGTTGCCGGGGAGCAAGTTAGTTTACATCGTTTGATTTGCATCTAACTTAGTTTTATATTTTAGTTTATCTTTCGTTTGCTATATCTAACATATATTATCTAGAAAAACACTTGTTTCGTTTTTGTTTTTGTTTTTATCTTATTTTCTAGATGGCATTCGTTAATCAACCCGTGGAAGAACCGGAAAAATCACTAAGGGATTACCCTAGCCTTCGATGTGAAGACATAAAAGTACAAGAGTCGGATTCAAAGCTCGAAGCGACCAAGTATGAGATTAAATCCAAGATCATCGAGATGGTGGTGGCGAACCCATTTGAAGGGATAATTACGGAGAACCCATATAGACACATAAGGGATTTCACGACAATATGCAACACGGTGCGTCAAGAAGGAGTTCCCGATGAATGGTTCAAATGGAATCTCTTTCCCTACTCACTTGCCGGCAAAGCAAAGACATGGTATTCGGTTGCGTCCTTTGAAGTTGAAGGCAATTGGAACAAGTTGACAAAGAAGTTTTGCGAGAAGTTCTTTCCAATTAGCAAGGTTCAACATCTAAGGAGGCAAGTGATCACTTTCATGCAAGGAGAAGAGGAAGGGATAGACCAAGCTCCGGGATAGGTTTAATGGATTGATCGAACAAGGACCAAAACTCGGCTTCACCGGTGACGTACTCTTGCATACATTTTTCTTTTCCCTAACCCCTAGTTGCATGCAACACGTCGAAATGTGTGCAGGTGGGGATCTCATGGAGAAAACACTCACGGAAGCCGCCCAACTTCTACAAAAAGTTAGTAAAGCGGCTGCCATGCGAAGAGATTGGGAGACAAGACTTGCGGAAGAGCCGGAATACAATTCAAGGAAGAAGAAGCTTGCTGATTTTTCTAAAGAGGCAACCCCGGAAGTCACAAAAGAGGAACCAATCATGGAAAAGCTTGAACAAGAACACATCAAGTCAAGAACTACACCAAACGTCGACTTCGCCGTACCAAAGGAGATGAAATAGAGAAGCATGTCAAGTGCGAAGCCACTTTGGGTGTTCGAACCAATGGATTGGGTTCCTATCGATTACGGAGAAGTATTCGACAAGAGAAGACCGTTCCCTAATCAAAAGGGAATGGCGAGAGCATTGGAAGTGGATTTCCCACCGGAGAAGAAAGCTGAAAATTCATACGACCTTGAAACCACCGGTGAGATTTTTCAAAAGCTCTTTGGAGATGACGTGGTGGATCCGGAACATATTGCCGAGGTGAAGAGAATCATGGGGATCAAGCCCGAAGCATCACCATACGTTCGCCTCGCTGAAATCTACTCGATAGGATCCGAAGAGGAAGAGAAGATGACACCACACTTGAGTTGCGAGATCAACGGAGTTCAATGCAAAGCTTTATGCGACATCGGAGCCCAAGTTAGTGTTCTATCTTCTAAAATTTACGATAAAGTTCAAGACCACAACCTAGACTTAGCTCCAACATCAACGAAATTAATTATGGGAGATGGTAGAACTATCAAACCTCTAGGTATTGCTTGCAACATGAAAGTAAAAATCTCTAGAAACTATATACCAACCGATTTCTTTGTTATAGATGCTCACCATAGTAATCATGATCACATAATCCTAGGTAGGCCTTTTCTTAAGTTGGTTGATGCCGTGTTAGATGCCGGAGAAGGCAAAGTAACAATGAACCTTAATGGAACAAAGTACACATATAACTTTCTTCGTGCTTCTAAACACCTTACACCTTTTCCTCCCGAAGATGAAGAAGTAGAAGAGATAGATAGTCTTTGTTTTGTTGAAACCCTTAGAGACCCGCTGCAAAGAGCGATGGAAAATCAAATTAGTAATCAACAAGATGAAGAACTAGAGGAAGCAACAAAAGGCTTAGAGCCGCATGATGGTAGTGTGGAGGAAGAGAAATTCGAAGACATAGGAGAAATCAAACCCGAGGAGCCACAAGTGCCCGAGGTAGACCTTAAACCTTTGCCCAAGGGATTAAAGTATGAATTTTTGGGCCCAGACAAAACTTATCCAGTCATTGTGAGCGACGAGTTGAGTCCCGAAGAAAATGAAGCGTTGCTGATTTTATTAAAGAAACATAGGAAGGTGATTGGATATTCGATTAATGATCTCAAAGGAATTAGCCCAGCCTTTTGCACTCATCGTATACCAATGGAAGACCAATGTAAGCCCGTAGTGGACCACCAAAGGAGGCTAACCCATGCCATGCGAGAGGTAGTAAAGAAAGAGGTTATCAAGTTACTTGATGCCAGAATCATCTACCCGGTTCCGCATAGCGAGTGGGTGAGCCCGGTACATTGTGTACCGAAGAAAGGAGGTTTAACCGTGGTGAAGAATGAGAAGAATGAGTTGATACCGCAAAGAACCGTGACCAGGTGGCGGATGTGTATTGATTATCGTAAGCTTAACAAAGCGACGAAGAAAGACCACTTCCCCCTACCGTTCATAGACGAGATGCTCGAGAAGTTAGCAAACCACGCTTATTTTTGCTTTCTCGATGGGTACTCGGGGTTCATGCAAATTCCCATTCACCCGGAAGATCAACATAAGACGACGTTTACATGCCCTTATGGAACATTTGCATATAGGAGGATGCCCTTCGGCCTATGCAACGCTCCGGCCTCTTTTCAACGTTGCATGATGGCCGTATTTTCGGAATTCATCGAAGAAATTGTTGAAGTGTTTATGGATGATTTTTCCGTTTACGGGAAGATGTTCATGGATTGCTTAGCAAACTTAGAAAAGGTCCTTACGAGGTGTGCGGAGGTAAACTTGGTATTAAATTGGGAAAAGTGCCACTTCATGGTCAGGCAAGGCATAGTGCTCATACATGTTATATCCGAGAGAGGAATTGAAGTGGACAAAGCTAAGGTAGAGACGGTTGAGCAACTCCCACCTCCTACGGATGTTAAGTCCTTAAGGAGCTTTATAGGCCATGTTGGATTCTATAGAAGATTTATTAAGGACTTCTCAAAGATCAGTAAGCCTTTAACGCATCTTCTTCAAAAGGATGTGGCTTTCGACTTTGATGAGAAGTGCCTAGCGGCATTCCGGACCTTGAAAAATGCGTTGGTGAGTGCTCCCATCATCCAACCTCCGGATTGGAGCCAACCTTTCGAGATCATGTGTGACGCAAGTGACTACGCCGTAGGCGCGGTCTTGGGTCAAAGAAAGGAAGGCCGAGTTCACGCGTTTACTATGTTAGCAAAACTCTTAGTGGGGCACAATTAAATTATTCCACCACGGAAAAGGAGTTGCTAGCGGTGGTATTCTCTTTCGAAAAATTCAGATCTTACATCGTGAACTCGAAGGTCATTGTTTACACCGATCACGCAGCCATCAAGTATCTCTTGGCTAAGAAGGAAGCTAAACCACGTTTGATTCGTTGGATCCTTCTTCTCCAAGAGTTTGATGTTGAAATTCGTGATAAAAAGGGGGTGGAAAATGTTGTGGCCGATCATTTGTCTAGGATGAATCGTGGACAAGATGATAAAGAGCCCATAGAAGATAAGATGAGAGATGACCACCTCTATAGAGTGCTTGATAAAGACACGTGGATGATCGATATCATTCGAGCAATTCGAAAGATGCCCCTCGATCATCTAGATAAAAACACTCAAAAGAAGATAATCTCCAAAAGTAAGAAATATTTTTGGGATGCACCATACCTCTTCAAGCTTGGCAATGATGGAGTGATGAGAAGATGTGTGCCAAGAGAAGAGAGGGTTGAGATTCTAAGGAAGTGCCACTCGGCGGAGTACGGTGGGCACTATAGCCATTTTCGAACCCAAGCAAAAGTATGGTCGAGCGGATTCTATTGGCCGGAGATGCATGAAGATACTAAAAGATATGTTGCATCATGCCCCGAATGCCAAAGAACCGGAAACATCTCTCAAAGAAATTCTATGCCTTTGAAATACAACTTACAAATCGACATATTCGATGTATGGGGTATAGACTTCATGGGGCCTTTTAAAAACTCATTTGGATTCGAGTACATCCTTGTTATGGTTGATTATGTATCCAAGTGGGTAGAGGCAATACCATGTCGTAAAGCTTCCATGGAGGAGTCCATCACTATGATCAAGAACGTGATTTTTCCCCGTTTCGGTACACCGAGAATCTTGATAAGTGATGGAGGAACTCACTTCACCGGGAAGAATTTCAAAAAGTGCTTGTCCAAGTTGGGAATTGAGCATAGGGTCTCTACGGCCTATCACCCACAAACCAACGGACAAGCGGAAACGTCAAATAGGCAATTAAAAAGCATACTCAACAAGACCATAGAGAAGGGAGGCAAAGATTGGTCAAAGAAATTAGACGGAGCTTTATGGGCTTATCGAACGGCGTTTAAAACACCGATAGGTATGACCCCTTATCAATTCGTCTATGGAAAAGCTTGCCACCTTCCGGTTGAGTTGGAACATAAAGCCTATTGGGTGATTAAAGAGATGAACTTCGGTCTCGACGCCGCGGTGGTGAAACGAAGAATCCAAATAAGCGAGCTAGAGGAGTTGAGGTTGAAAGCATATGAAAACGCAAGCATATACAAGGAGAGAATCAAAAGGTGGTATGATAAAAGATTGAAGAAAAAAGAATTTAAAAAAGGAGATAAGGTCCTCCTCTACAATTCGAGGTTTAAAACCTTCGGAAAGGGGAAATTGCAAAGCAAATGGGACGGACCTTATGTTGTGCATTCGGTGTTCTCCAACGGAGCGGTAACCATTATGGATATAAACGGCGATCAATTTGTGGTGAATGGTCAGGCGGCTTAAGGTTTACTATGAACCCGACGTCGTGCCCCTTCACCATGTTGACGTCTTCACCATGGAGGAAGAGCCCGAACGTCCCGCCTAGGACGAAAAACAAGGCATCAACTTTTGTAAATAGTTTTTCTTTTAGTTTTTTGGAGTTTTTCGCGAAGATTTATTGGGCCAACTTTTTCCCATGGGCTAAGGAAGAAAAAATAGGGTGGTGTGCAAAAACCGGCCCGGCCCGGCCCCCGGGGGTGGGCCGGCCGGCCCGAGCCGACCGGCCCGGAGGGTTCCGGCGGCCGATGACACCGAATGTCACCCGAATTGCTCCTTTTTGACTTCCTTGTTTGGTCGAAAATTTTAAGGGAAGTGTAAAAGAGGAAAATAAGGTTCCCGGGGCTTTTCTCTCGGGACTATTTATTTGGCCGAATTGGGAGCTCGAGGATCAAACCTTTCAAGCAATATTTTGCACCCTTGTAGCAGCCATTGTGCCCCCAAGGAGCTTAGAGTTGAAGCTAGAAGCCAAGAAGCCATCGATGGAGGAGGCGATGCGATGCGAGCTCAAGCTACCCGTCAAGAGGACAGCACGCATCCGTTGCGGAGGGCGTGTCCCGACTGGAGCTCTTGCATCTCGCAACCCTGTCGAAGGAGAGAAGGTCCCTACACCCGTTCAAAGGTCGGCACGCATCCAAGGCATCAAGCGCAAAGACTACAAGGAGGTGTCGCCAGAGCCTAAGGATTATGGGGGTAGCGACTATTCTGACGACCGTAGCCCGAGCTCGTGGGTGGCCACCGGAAGAGATGATGACGATTGGGATGAGCAGCCCAAAGAGAGGACTCCCGAAGGCCCCTACGGCAATGGCAACGATGGCAACGAGAGAGGCAACGACAATGGAGGTGGCGACGACGGTGGTGACGACGGTGGAGACTATGGCGATGAAGACCCCTTCAGATTACATCCGATGTGTTGTCGAACTTGCCGTCAATCCATCGGGGATCTCTACACGTCGGTCGATGAATGTCTCCAAGCCATGGAAGCGATGAAGCAGCGTATGGAGGATTTGGAGCACGTAGTTGGAGACAACTTCAAGTTCCTTAACCGTAATGTGCACAAACTTTTCGGCAAGGTTGGAAACATGAGAGGCAAGTGGTGCAATACTTGCCTGAAGTACCACTAGGTCTAGTTTTCCCCTTAGGAGTTTTTGTAAGATACGACGAGGACGTCGTATGTTTTAAGCGTGGGGAGAGCTAGCTCGCTAGCCTTAGCTTTTGAACTTCAAGTTTAGGTTCGGTTTAATCTTCGTGTGAGAGTCTTAGTGCTTTAATGAGTCTTTAGTTTTTGAGTGTGTTTTAAAATTTTTGCAAGTGTCTTAAATTAGTGTTGAGTCAAAGAAAACCAAATAAACAGTGTCTTTATATATATCTTTGTGTTTTATGTATTGCTTATCTTTAATTCACATGTTTGTTTAATCTTCGATTCTTGATATGTGAACATAAGTATGTGGTTTGAAAAACGTTTACCGTGGTGCTTAGTGGAATTGCTACTACTTAAAGTACCCATACCACACTTCGATCTTGAGCTTCACTTGTTAGTTGTGCTATGTTCAATGCTAAAAGTTGGAGAATTTCAGTTCTGAAAATTATCTTAAAACCCATGTAATAAAGGTTAGCAAAACCTCTTTTTCCAAGTTGAGAGTAAGAAAAAAATTCCTATCCAAAGCCAAGTTTATTTTTTTCGCTCCACCATAAGTGTGATTAGCATGATGAGTTAGGCTAGGACCCTTCTCTCTTGGTGAGTTTTTAATTTCGAGCAATGATCATGTTCTTGTGCTTATCTTTTGTTGCTAGCCTCGTCATATATTCGGTTACGTGACCTTCACAACGGAAGTCACGTACATCACCGAATTCCATACCCAACCCTATACATCTCTTTTGTACATCGTATTCCTTGAACACAACCTATTTTCAAAGTTTCGTCTCGTCTCTAGCATGATTTATTTAAAATTTCAGATTGTATGCATGCAAGGAAAGAGAGAATTGAAAGCTTTGAAAAGTTGTCAAGAGAGAGAAAAATAAAGAGAAAAGGATATGAGTATGGAAAAGAAAGAAAGAAAGAAAAAAATTTATATGTGAATGAAATAAGAAAAAGAAAAAGAAAAAGATGAGGTAGCAATGAAGATATGAGAGGGATGGATCAAGTGAAAGAAAAGAAAAATAAAGTGTAAGGAAGGATGTCACGTTGTTAAGAGACGAAACTTTTACTATATTTCCAACCATGTGCAATCCGACAACGAGGACATCATTGGTGCCTTGTAGTCACAATTTTCTCTTGCCCTTGCACATGTCCACCATTCTAAATCTTCTCATCGTTGATATCCCTACATATGGTTAATTCTCATGATCATTGGCTTTGAAAGGTAGACAACCATTAGAGGAAGTTCTTAGTTTGACAATACTTGTGTTGATTGCGCTGGCCCTACCTATAGCTCTACTTTACATGTTATATGAGAGATTAATGGGAGGTGAGTGTTTTATAAAATTTGGTTAGGATAGCCACTTCATATGAGTGACTTGTGAGAGCTTGGAGAAAGGTTTTTGTCTAATACTTGTTGCAGGAATTTTTGTTTTGAAAATCGTAAAAACCCTCCGATGGAAGCAAAGAAGTAAGCATGGTTGAGATTGAAAGCTTTGAGTGAAGAGTTTGAGTTGTGGGGTAAAACTTGACGTGGTAAAAGTTCTAAGCGCCCATGTTTATGTCTAATTATCATTACTTTGTGTTTATGTATTAAAGATGAAGGGATTGACTAACTTGTGAAGAAGGATAAGTGGTATATGATTACAACACCTTGGACTAAGTTCTTTTACGAGTACTTGCTCGAGGACGAGCAAGAGCTAAGCGTGGGGGAGATGTTGACGGTGTATTTTGGTGCACCTAGCATGTTCATTACACTTTGGTTTGGATTTGATTATGGAACTAACCCGCCACTAGGCACACTAATCATATAACAAGTTCATCTTTGTGCATGCATTTGGAAGTGTTGTGTTTATGTAGGAAAACATGGACATAAAGGACGGATTCGCAATAAGTTCAAAGGAGCATTTATGGAGTCTTGTTTGTGTTCATGAGCTTGATGAAATCACTTCCAATGGTGGCAAGGACCGAAGTGCTACGAGGAACACCCCCGGGGATTGAAGCGTAAAAGATCGAACTTCATGCGAAGAGAACCTCCATCTTGGACGCGAGGATAACATCATCAAAATCATGCAAGTGGAGGGGGCAAAGTACATAAGTGCATGAGGACCCACGGAGCAAAAGGGGCGACCGAATCGGGCCGAACTGGGCCTGGGCTGGTCGGCCCAGGCCGGCCGGCCCAGCCCAGTTCTGGCACCGGTTCGGTCCCGTTTTCCTTGCCCTCCAATGATCTTCAACCCTAAAAGCCCCGAGGCGCCGCCAACACCGGAAAAAGGATTCATTCGCACCAGAAGGCCATCCACAAGCTAGAGAGAGAGGAGGATCTCCGGCTGGAGATCAACCACCTCGAAGGAAGCACCCTCTCGTGGAGAAGAAGGAAGACACCGGCGGAAGGAAACCATGATCAACGGTGCCATGATCAGCACCTTGATGGGGTAATCTTCTCATTCGTCCATGGGTTGTAATCGATATTGAGATGTAATCGCACTTTGTCGGATTATCTATCTATCATCTTGTGTTGAATATACTTTAATGCTTAAGGTTAGCTACCATGCCGTAAGGGAGTATGAGCTCCAATACTTCCTTGGATCCATTCAATACGCCGTGTCCATCAAAGGTCTAGTCATGAATACCTTCGCATAGTGACAATACGAGAGGAGGGAAAGGGCGAAACCGTGGTCACAACCCCCGATAGATTAGATTGGTTGTCATGTCTTTAAGCGATTGCATGCTCTAGTATCGTAGACCCGTGGGCGAGTGTCTTCTACCTTGATATCTTAATCATTCTCTCTAGTGTAGTTTAGTTGTTTTCTAGTTTAATAGTAAGTTAGGGTTTTAGTAGCTAAGTGTGTCATAGTAGATCAATCGCTTGTAATCCCCTTGCTCCGTGGATTGAAAAGAACCTTGGGAATCCCGTGGTGAAAAAGGTGTGGGGTCCGTACGCTTGCGGATCGTAGAGGGATATGTCTTTTATCCGTCAACAGAGCTCTAGCAGCAGTGAAGACAAAGGAGATCGTAGCAAGAACAAGAAGCCGTCCAAGAACCTGAGCGGGTTGAGCTGCTTCGCGAGAGATGGCTTCTGCACCATGGTGCTGAGCTCCAGCAGCAAGAAGAGCACACAGAGTGACTCGGACTCTGAGTCCGACGACGAGGTGCGTGATGAACTTCCCTTCTTGCGCCAGGAGAATGAGAGGCTTGGCTCTTTGCTTGATAACCGTGATGACATGCTTAGAGAGGCCAAGAAAATGAGAAAAGAGCTTAGGGCTTCACTCGAGAATGCTAGGACTAGAGTGGCTGAGCTAGAGACACAGGTGCTTGATAGCAAGCTTGAGATTGATTCCCTTAAGGCTAGCCCTGTTGTTTCGGATGAGGTTGATTGTGCTGATTGCTTCATCTTTCTTGCTGATCTTGCTTTGTTTAAGGAGAAGCATGCCTCCAAGTGTGAGGAACTAGATGTGCTTAGGGTTGAAGTGGCTGAGCTTAAGTCTAGACCTCCTTTGCTAGGTGCTTGTACTTCTTGCCCTGTTTTGCATGCTAAGATTGATGACATGCATGCTTAAACTAGTTCTCTTGAGGCTAAATTGAAGGAACCCATTCCTACATCATGCTCTACCTGTGAAATGCATGCTTTGAAAAATTTGGAACTTGCACATTATGTTGATCGTTTGCAGGATGAGAATGATGACTTGAGGAAGTTGATGGGTTGGTTGTCTGGTCATGAGCCTTAGTTGAGGATGATGATTGAGGCGTTTAAGAGGCGGGATGGTGAGGGACTTGGGGCAAACAAGGTTGGTGAGGGAAGTGGAGAGAATATCCCGGAGCCACCAAAAACCCACCACAAAAATGATTTCCCCCCAAAACCTAACCATCTTAGGAACCGACTAGACACAACCCCAGCTCCACCCGTGTTTCCTACACCCACAAATGATCTACAAAAGCCTATCAAGTTTGTGAGCACTTCGGGAAAGTGTTATATGGGAAAGAAAGGGAGAAGGCTAGTGAGGGGAAACCGGTGGAGGAGTTGAGTGGAGAGAAACCTAGTGAGCAGCCACATCCCAAGCCTAAGCCTAAGCTTGTGAGGTTCCGTTGTGGCTATTGTGGGAGAGATGGCCATAAGGATGAGTTTTGCTTCAAGAGGAAGCGAGAGGAGAGAATGGTGAAGGAGTGGGCTAACAAGGACAAGTACCACCCTTCCGATGGTGTACTTGAGCCTCGTGTGCAGATGCCCAGGGCTAAGGCGAGTGTGAGAACAGTTCGGGCTTGGGGAGAGCGGAAGGCTGTTGGAGGTGCTGGCCGCCTGTGTCACACCCCGGTCGGACCGGTGTGGGGCACCGGTCGGACCGGTGCGAGCTCAGACGAGCGGCGTTTTGGGTTTCGTGCTCGTACGGGTGTGAGGGTTGTTTCTGGAGGTCGTGGTTCGGTGGTTGGGCCGGAGAGTTTGCGGGTGGTCGGGTTGCTAGGCGTTCTCCCCCCTCGAGTTCACTACGGGGATGGGAGGAGTCGTAGCTTTGAGAAGGAGAGGAGGGATGGTCCACGGGTTCTCTTTCGTGGTTTTGGTCCTCCTCCAGGCAGAGAGGGGTGGTTCCCTCGGGGGTGGTTACCGTGGTGGTGTTCGTGGAGGTAGCTTTGGTAGGAGAGATGCTTTGGTTGGTGCTAACCCCACTTTCGAGCAAATGGCTCGGCATTGGTTTTACTCTTTTGGTACTAACCCCGATCTTGAGTCGTTTGTTCGCTCATGTGCTCGTTTTTGAATTTCGGGTGGGAGACTTGAAGAACATTTGGTTGATTGGCTCCGGTTGCTCGAGGCATATGACCGGGAGACAGGGGGTGGTTCTCAAGTCTCGTCCCGATGGTGACGAAGAGGTACATCACTTTTGGGGACAATGGGCGTGGGCGTGTGCTTTCGGAAGGTGAGATCAAAGTAAGTGATAACATCACTCGAGGCGTGTTGCTCTTGTCCAATCGCCGGGGTACAATTTGCTTTCGTGTCCCGAGTTGTTGGATGAGGGTTTTGAGGTGTTGTTTCGGCCGGTGGTTCTCGGATTTTGGACTCTCGAGGGGACCTTGTCCGTATGGTCGTTCACGAGGGTCGGGTGTTTCGTGCTGATTTTTCTCGGTCTTCGGGTGTGGAGCGTTGTTTCTTGGGCGGTTCTTCGAGTGAGTTGTGGAAGTGGCATAGGAAGTTGGGTCACTTGAGCTTTGACCTTTTGTCTCGCTTGAGTAAACTCAATTTGGTCCGAGGATTGCCACGGTTGAGGCTTGAGAAAGAGTTGGTTTGTGCACCGTGTAGGCATGCCAAGATGGTAGCCTCTTCTCACCCGCCTCTCACCGATGTGATGACTGAGCGTCCATGCGAGCTGCTCCATATGGACCTTGTTGGCCCAGCTCATGTGCGATCTGCGGGTGGGAAGTGGTATGTCCTTGTTGTGGTGGACGACTATTCTCGGTATTCGTGGGTGTTCTTTCTCGAGGATAAGGGGGAGACATTTGGTTTTGTTCGAGATCTAGTCTTGAGGTTGAGGAACGAGAGGCACGGAGATGCTATACGAGCAATCCGTAGTGATAATGGCTCGGAATTCAGAAACTCTCGTTTCGAAACCTTTTGCCATGACTTGGGTCTTGAGCACCAGTTTTCGAGTCCGTATACGCCTCCCCAGAATGGTGTTGTGGAAAGGAAGAACAGGACCTTGTGCGAGATGGCTCGGACGATGCTTGATGAGCATAGGACTCCGAGGAGGTATTGGGCTGAGGCGGTGAATACCGCGTGCTATGTGTCGAACAGAATATACCTCAGAGTGCACAAGAAGAAGACATGCTATGAGTTGATGCATGGTTGCACACCCAAGGTGAGTCACTTCCATGTCTTTGGTTGCAAGTGTTTCATTCTGAAGAAAGGCAGGAAGTTGGATAAGTTTTTTCTTTGGTTATTCATCTCACTCTAGAGCATATCGTGTGCTCAATCTTGAAACTAACCAAATCGTGGAGACTTGCGAGGTAACCTTCGACGAGACAGAGCGACGTAGTCAGCTTGTCTTTGGTTATTTCAGGAGGAGCATGAACATGGTGATGATGAAGATGGCGGTGTGGTGCCCCCGGCTGAACATGTACCCACTACTTCGACTACGGTGATGGACGGACCCTCTACTACACCTACGACGACAAAACAAGAACGAGGAGAAGCTGATGTTGAGGGGGGAGGTAGCATCGAGGCAAGAACATCCCCGGCGAGTACAGATGGATCACCCAGCTTCGAGGATCATCGGCGACATGAATGAACGCACTACACGGTCGAGGGTTCGAAACAATTCCCATTTCGCTCATGCTGCGTTTGTTGCTACTTTTGAGCCCAGACATTGGACACGCACTATCTGATCACAATTGGGTTAATTCGATGCATGAGGAGTTGGAGAACTTTGAGAGGATTCGGGTGTGGGAGTTGGTTGACCCTCCCCCGGGGTGTAAGCCGATTGGTACAAAGTGGGTGTGGAAGAACAAAGAGGGAGAGAAGGGTGAGGTTGTGAGGAACTAGTCGAGACTTGTTGCTCAAGGGTTCGATCGAAGGAGGGGATCGACTACGAGGAGACCTTTGCTCTCATAGCCCATTTGGAGGCGATTAGGATCCTTCTAGCCTTTTCCGTGGCTAAAGGGTTCAAGTTGCACCAAATGGATGTGAAGAGTGCTTTCCGAATGGTGTGTTGGACGAAGAAGTGTATGTGAGGCGGCCTCCGGGATTTGAGAGCGAGAAGTACCCCCACCGGTGTACAAGTTGAGGAAGGCGGCGTATGGGTTGAAGCAGGCGCCTAGAGCTTGGTATGGTAGGTTAAGGGGGTTCTTGTTTGAGAGAGGTTTTGAGGTGGGGAAGGTCGATCGGACCATGTTTTTTTCCGAGGCGGGCGGAGATATCCCGATTGTGCGGTGTACGTGGATGATATCGTCTTTGGTGGCTCGTCTAACTCTCTTGTTGCAAGGTTTGCGGATGATATGAGCGGGGAATTTGAGATGAGCATGATGGGCGAGTTGCGGTTCTTCCTCGGGCTACAAATCAAACAATCAAAGGAAGGAACATTTGTGCACCGGGCTAAGTACACCAAGGGCATTGTGCGGAAGTTCAAGATGGAGGACTCCAAGGCTATGACGACGCCGATGAGTACGACTACAGCTCTTGATGCGGACGAGGAAGGTGAACATGTGGATCAGAAGGAGTACCGAAGCATGATCGGGTCACTCCTCTACTTGACGGCGACGAGGCCGGACATACAGTTCTCGGTGTGTCTGTGCGCTCGTTTTCAAGCGTCTCCGAGGAATTCGCATCGGCAAGCGGTGAAGAGAATTTTCAGGTACTTGCGTCACACTCCCGACTTCGGCCTTTGGTACTCCGCGTCCTCTTCTTTGGCGCTTCATGGTTTTTCAGACGCGGATTTTGCCGGGTGTCGGTTGGATAGGAAGTCCACTTCGGGACTTGCCGCTTTTGGGTTCTTCTTTGGTGTCTTGGTCTTCCCGCAAACAATCGAGTGTTGCTCAATCCACTACCGAGGTCGAGTATGTTGCCGCTGCTAGTTGTTGCTCTCGGCTCCTTTGGATTTCATACACCATGAGTGACTTTGGTGAGGAGTATACCCATGTCCCACTTCAATGTGATAGCACCGGTGCCATAAGCGTTGCAAAGAACCCGGTACTCCATTCCAAAACCAAGCACATAGAAGTGAGGTACTGTCGGTGCGGAATATGGTCCCGACACCGACCGCAGATAGCGTCGTGGTCTATCCCTCAATGGTCGATGCTAAGTAACGAATGACACGGAGAGATTTTATCCCGGTTCCGGCCGAGGGGGCCGTACGTCCGACAGAGGCGTGCTCAAGGCACTATATTACTTAGCACCGGGGATGCTCGTAGTGGGGCGGCTACAAGCAAAGCGGGAGAGGAAGCGAGGCTTCCAAGTCCCCGGAGGAGTGGGCGAAGATATTGTGGGAGAATGAGTACGTGGTGTGTGAAGCGCTCGTGTGCCGCTGCGAGTCTCCCCTCGCGGCGGGGGGGTTCGCCCCCCCTTTTATAGATCAAGGGGGGCGGGTTACGGGCGCGCCGCGCTATCTAGCTATGTGGGGAAGCACGACGTGCTACGTTGTAGAGTGGGCGGCCGTCCGGACGATCTTCGCGGTGATCGGCCATGATGGCCTACCTCGTACCCGAACGAGTGGCGGTTCGAGGGTAGAAGGGCGGCGGATGGTGGCGACGTCCTCGATAGGCTTCGAGGGAGGTGCGACGTTGGCTTGTACGGGGCACGGGAGTAGGTAAAACGGCGTCCCTTCCCAACGCGCTTCACGGTGTTGGAGTAGTTGCCTTGCGGCGCCGGCGTGCGCACACGCGCGGGGACGGCGGCCATCTTTGTTACGGTGACCGGGATGGCGATCCACCGGCCTAGCGCCTCCACCTAACCCTGTAGGGTCACGAGAAAGTAAATCGAGGGTGCGCCCGGCCCCCCCTTCGAGGGTCGGGCGCGTTAGCCGTCTTCGGAGCGGGGCGCGCGGTGTCACGGGACCGACACCGCCGCACCGCACGGTCCCTCCCCACGCGTGGCGGGGATGGGCTCCTCCTCGGGGAGTTGGTGCGGCGGCACGGGGCGCGAGCCCCGGCGCATGATGGCGCCGTCCCGCCCGTGTCGGGCATTAAATGCTCGTGTACGGGGGGCCGGCGCACGTGTGAGGGGCGCCCTCGAGCGTGGCGGACCCCGCCGAGGGCGGGACGTACCCTTGAGCGGGGCGGAACCCGCCCGAGGGGGAGCGAGCCCTCGAGCGGGGGTGGAGCCCCGCCCGAGGGGGCGCGCGTCCTCGAGCAAGGCGGGGCCTGCTCGAGGGGATTACTAGGAGGGCCGCCTTGGTGGGCCGTCGGGGTCCCTGCGGCGTGGGCCATGTCCTGCATGGTTAGGCACCTGCATGGTTAGGCTTAACGTGTTTTGGTTTTGTTGCGGGTTTTAAGTGAGGATTTCCCCGTTGTTTAAGGGGACCCCTAGGGCTGTCCCCCGACGCAGCCCCCGAGCATCCGTGGGTTTGCCATTGAGGCTCCCGCAGATGCTGGAACCTACTGATAGGACGTTCTTCCCTCCTTGTTCCGCGAGCACTTTCCGTGGGGCCGCGTCGGCGACCCGCGGGTCTAGCCCCGAAGCCCCGGGAGTGTGGGTGCTCCTGCGGGGTTAACCGCGAGAATTGGTCGGAGGGCGTGGCACATGTTCCAACGGGCATCGGCGATGTCTCGGGGCGGCTTCGGGGGTGCACGCGCTGCTGGCACTGTCTCCGGCGGGTGCAATTTCAAGGAGGTGTAGCCGTGCGTCAAGCCCCCGAGCCTTGGCCCGTTCGAGGCGATCGGGTAGAGCTTTACGACTTGTTTTTTAACGCGCCCTCGCCGTCCCTCCGCGGGACGGAGGGTGAGGTTTCCGCAACCCCCATCGAGCGGGTCGCGAATTGCGGATTCCTCGTCGAGCTGCTAGCGGGTGGTTCAAGTGGACGCCCATGCCCCGTTCGATAAGGGTAGGCTGCGCGGTCCGGAGACACGTCCATGGAAGTGCTTGCGTGGGTTTGCTAGGTGGGGCTCGGTCCCGTTCGATGGGGACCGAGGGCGCGGAAGCTCTCCCTCGGTGGGATCCCCCTGCTAGCTGCCCTCGCTGGCTCTCGAACACGACATGTGGGGCACCCTCGAGCCGACGGGCTCGAGGAACGGCTCGAATGCGCGTGCCCTCGTCGTCCCTAACTCGCGATCCGTGGCGCTCGTTCGAACCCGTCGAGGGTCGGGCTTCGTACCTCGATCGGTAGGGCCGTGCGGGGGCCGCGCCCGGGCGGCCCCCGTCTTTAGCGTTTGCGGCCGTCGAGGGGTCTGGGCGAGCCAGCCCTCGAGGCGCCGCGGTTGGTTGCACGGCGCGGCGTGGGTGCTTGCGGTGCCTCGCTTTACTTCAAGCGGGCCCCGGGCGACCCTCTCACGCGTGTGCCCTCTTTACGGGGTTGATGTTGTCTTGAGCCGGGGGGCTCGTGCCGCTCGAGGGTTTTACGTGGCATGGGTGCCCGCGGTGCACCGCTTTACATCAAGCGGGTCCCGGCGGCCTTCTCACGCCGATATCCCATCGAGGGTCGTCTTTGTTTCTAGCCGGGGGTTCGCCCCGCTCGAGGGTTTTGCGTGGCATGGGTGCCCGCGGTGCCTCGCTTACATCAAGCGGGTCCCGGGCGGCCTTCTCACGCCGATATCCCATCAAGGGTTGTTTTTGCTTCGAGCCGGGGGATCACCCCGCTCGAGGGTTCTCCTTGCTTGGCAAGGGACCCGGTCATTAAATGCCTCGCGATCGAGGCCACGGTTTTGCGGCGCGGGCGTGTCTTTTTAGGCGGCGCGCCGCGCGCGCGCGCGTAGTGGGCGGCGTGGCGGGCGGACGTGACGGCTTGCCTCGGTCTCCGCGGGTCTTCGCCGTGATGATGGCCCACTGCCCGAGTGATGTGGCCGCCGCGGTCGTGGTGGGGCCCGCCCGTCGACGTGAAGGAAAGATTCCCCCGGTTAATGCGAGCGGGGCACCCGCTCCGAGAGCTCGCCCGTCGGCTTATAAATCCGAGGGGAGGAGGAGATGGCGGTTTTTTACCTTAACACCTTGCCATTTCGGTCCCCCTCGCCCTTCGTCTTCACCTCGCCCTTGCCACCGCGCGGTGTCGCCATTAGAGCTCTTCTTCCATTCCTTGTCCTCTCGCTCTCGCTTTCCTCTCGCCTTCTTCTCATGGCGCCGCCTCGGCCCTCCCCCTCACGACCTTGGACCCATACGCCCGGGAGAGGTCGTCGGTGAGCCGGCCGGCCCTTGGCGAGCCGGTCGCCGCCGGCCGGTGGCGGCCAATGAAGATGGACGCCGGCGGAGTGGATAGTGCCGCCGGCGGGGGACCACGCGCCCAACCCGCGGGAGGGCTACGTGGTGAGCTTCATCCGCTACCACGAGCGGGGGCTTCAACGCGCGGGCGAGCTGCTTCATGCGGGCGATGTGCCATCACTACGGAGTGGAGCTGCACAACTTCGCCCCCAACGCGATTTCGCGGCGGCCATGTTCGTGGGCGTCGCGAAGGGTACCGGGGATCCCGGTCAACCGGGAGCTGCGGGTTCACCTTTTCCGCGCGGAGCTCTTCACGCAGCCCACGACGGAGCCGAGGGACCCGCCGCGCGGTGCGCGCGGGCGGGATGTCGCTTGCCCCGCGGGGGCAATTCAAGAACGTCTACATCCCCCGCACCATGACGACGAACAACGCCGGCCGGGAGCGGGGATGGTTCTACTTGCGCAACGCCGAGCCCGGCCTTCCCCCCCCTACACCGGTCGGGTGTTCAAGGAGAGGCCCGACTCCCCGGGGCTACGGGGTGTCCACGGCCCGGCATCGGAGGCGGCGGGAGTCGGTCCCGGCCGCCCCCGGCGCCCGGCGGGGCCCGGGGCTGAACGCGATGGGCGTCCTCGCCTTCCTCCATCACCGGCGGGTCGTGCCCCCGATGGAGAGGCCGCTCCGCATCTTCGAGATGACGAGAGGCGGCCAACCCCGTCGATCTGGCGAGGTCGCGGATGCTCCCGACGCCCCTCGAGCGGCCATATGCGCTCACCCGGCGCGGAGCGCCGTCAACACCCGACGCCGATGCCTGCGGGCCGGACCCCATGGGACCTCGAGATGCTCCCCACCGGCCCGCTGGTGAGTTTGGTTCTTGATTTTGTTTTGGTTCTTGGTGTTGCTTCTGTTTCCTGACGCGTCCTTGATGCCCCTGTGTGCAGCTGGTGAGCTTTACCGTCTCCAAGTCCGTTCCGCCCACCCCCGACTCCCGTGCGCTCGGCCGGGGCGGCGCGCCGGGAGCGAGGAGCGGGCGGCGCGCGCGCGAGAGGGAGCGCGCGAGGCGACATCAAGCGCGCCGCGGCCGGCGGGCCGCGGAGTACCGCGGCGCGAAGAGGCGGGGCTCTCTTCCCGGGACCGAGGAGTACTCGTCCTCGGAGGAGGACGAAGAGTAAGAGGCCGAGGGGGAGGGCCCCTCGATAGGTGGCGACTGCGCCCCCGTCGCCCGAACCGGCCGCGGCGACAAGGGCGGCTTCGCTCGGGGCGGGCGCAACGGCGCCCGCCGCCGGCAATCGACATCGGGGCGGCGCGCGCGCGGGGGTGCCGGCGCGCGCCACGGAGGCGCGCGCGGCGAGCGCGCCCGTGCACGCATCAAGCGTGCTCGCGCGCGGGGCGAGAGCGTGCCGGCACGCGCGGCGGCACCGTCGTCGGGGGCGCCACGGCAAGCGTGCCCGCACGAGGGGCGAGCGTGCCGCGCGCGCGCGCGCGCGCCTTTGGGAGGTGCGGCGTCGGGCGCGCGCCGCGCGCGCGGCGGGCTTGCGCGCGCGCGCGGCGGCTGTCGGGAGGCGCCACGGCGGCGCACCGGCCCGCACCGGCCTCATCTGCCGAGGCCTCGAGGAAAAGGAAACAGGCCTTTTCCTCTTCGAGGTAAGGAGCTCGTCTTTTTTCGCTCGGTTTGATTTGTTGATGATCAGGTGTTCTAACCCTCTGTTTGTGCCTGCGCAGGGTGGTGCCAACCGTGCCTCCTCTCGCACCAGCCAAGGTGCTGAGGAGGATGCGTCCATCCCCCGGCGCTCGTCGAGGGCGTCGCGGCCGGGGACAAGCACGGCGGCGGGCGAGAGCTCGCAAAGCCCGGCCGGGGCCTCGAGGCCCCGGCCGGCGGTCCGCCCGCCGCGGCTCGGCTGGAGGTCGCCGAGGAGCGGCGGCGCCGGCCGTCGTGGGGACGCGGGCGCGGCGGCGGCCGTGGTGGAGGTGCCGCCCACGAGAGGCGCCCGCCACGGCGGCGCCCGTGGACGCGGCGGCACGGCGGAGGTGATGGCCGCGGCGCCACGATGGGCGCCCGCGGCCACGGAGGCGCGGTGGAGGTGCGGTGGAGGCGGCATAAGCGGGCTGCGCCCGCCGGCGATCTGCAGGCGGAGGTGGTGGAGGTCTCGGACGACTCCCCCGCCGCCCGGGTGGAATCGGTGGGCCGGTGGCCCACGACTCCCCCCGAGCCCCGAGAGGGGGCCCTCATGAGGCGGCACGAGGGTCACATGGTGGTGGGGGGCCGAGGACACGGCGCCGAGGCCTCGTCCTCCCGCGCCGGCCGCCCCCGCCCGGGTGGAGGGGGCCGTCGACGATCCCCCTGCGTTTGCCGACGCCGGGGGGAGCGGGGAGCTCGGGGCGAGCTCCGGAGCCACGGCGCCACGCTCAACCGCGCGCTGAACGAAGCGCTGCATGTCCATGGCGGCCCTGCATGGCGCGTTTTCCAGGTAAGCCGTGGTTGCTCGTTTTCTTCTTTCTTTCGTTTTTGTATGCTGCCCCGTGTCGCAGTGCTTATGGGTTTTGGTTTTGTGGTTGCCAGGAGCTCGAGCGTCGCGCCCACGACAAGTACGACGCCTTCGACCGGTGAACGCCGAGGTTCACCGGCTCCGGGAGCGGTGCGGGCGCTTTCGACGCGCTTGCCGACGCCCTCGGGACGCCGACGACCGGCCGGGCGTACGGGCCATGGCGTGGTGCGACGAGCTCCCGGGAGAGCTCGAGGCAGACGCGGCGCGCCGCTCGAGCCTCGAGCGGGTCCGCGCGGCCCTCATCGATTGTGATGAGGCGCCGTGGCGGCGCGCGCTCGGACTTGGAGAAGACGCGGACGCCGGCCGCCAACCGGGAGGCGGAGGTGGCCAACGTCCGCCGCGAGAACCGGGAGCTCCGCATGTCGCTCGAGGGGGCGCAAGCGCGGCCAGGCGTCGGGCCGAGGAGCGGGCGCGCGGGCCGGGAGCGAGCGGCCAAGGAGGCCGATGACTTGAAGGCCGCCCTCGACGCCAAGGGCGCGGCGCTCGCCATCGCCGAGGAGCGGCTTCGGCGAGAGCGCACCGCCCGCCAAGGAGCCGAGGGGCGGCTCCGGCGAGAGCGAGGGTCGCCCTCGCCGACGCCCGCACGGCGCCGGGAGCGAGGAGCGCGTCGCTCGCGAGGCGGCGGCGGAGTCGCCGGGAGGAGCGGAACACCGCGTTCTCCAAGGTCGAGGACGAGGCGCTCGTGCTCAGCATCACCAACGCCAACCAGGAGCTGGCCCTCCGGGAGCAAGGCGAGACTGTCAAGCGCCTCGAGCTGACGGTTGAGGCCGTGCGCCGCGACTTCGAGGCGGAGAGGAAGCAAGTCGAAGGTGAGCCGGCGCTTGACTCCTTATTTGGTTGGTTTTTCGTTAGAGGGTTCGCTTCCCCCTTTCGATTTCTTCTCTTGTCTTGTCGGTTCCAGGCTTGCGCACCGCTCTGGGGCACGCGGGCCGAACGGGCCGAGGCGGCTGCGGCAGCTTCCTACAACTCCTCCGAGCGGGAGGCTGCAGGGAGCCGCGTGATGCGGCCCTCGAGACCCGCCGTGTCGTGGAGGAGGGCGAGGCTCGGGCGGCGGCTCGGCGGCCGCCGCCCGAGCGCCCTTGGTGGCCATGTCACGGAGCGGATGCGCCGGCGCCGCATCCGGGCGTCGGAAGGCCCTCGGAGTGGTGCGGTCCCACTACGAGGTCAACTTCGAGGCGGCGGAGGGCTACATCATTCCCTAGGGCGTCGAGGACGAGGTGGCGATGGAGCGTGTGGATGCGCTCGCCGCCGACGCCGCCGGGTCGCTCGCCGAGGCCTTCGAGGAGTTCCTCTTCCCGGACGTTGCTGACGCTGCTGCTCCTCCCGCCTGAAACAGCTAGGCGCTAGGCCCGTTTTTTGTTCGTTCATTAGTGTTCTGGCCATGGGGCCTTTGTAAATAAGCACATTGTCTTAATCGTAAACATTTGATGATGCGAAATGAAGTTTTTGCTTATTGCGCCTTTTTGTTTCTCCTTCTTCCTGAGTAGATTTTACTTAGGGGAGTTCGATTTTCGCTGGGGGTCCGCTGGGTTGGAGGCGAGAGAGAAGGGCCATATCCACGTGGCGTAGGCTATCTCTGGCTCGCACGCTCCTCCCGCTGGGCCGCCCGCGCCCTGTTCAAATCGTTGCTCGAGGTTGAAGTAGGAAACTAACTTAACGCGTGTGAGTTGTTTTTTATTTTTGCGCAAAAATGGGACCATTTTTTGGGGGGTGCCCCCCGCAGTAGCCCCCGAGGGTAACTTGGGTTTCAGGGGAAAGCCGAGTTGCCCTTTTATTAGATTTGGAGCATTTACATGGTTGTCACCAACTGGGGCGTTGGCCATGTGATTTTACAACAAAAAGTACTTGGGAAATCCTAGCTAAGGGTAGAAGCGACGTAGCTGTTGGATGTTCCAAGCGTTGGTGAGCTCTTCACCGTCCTCGTTGGCCAACTTGTACGTGCCCGGCTTGAGTACCTTCACCACGACGTAGGGTCCCTCCCATGGGGGCGATAGCTTATGGCGCCCTCCGTTGTCTTGGCACGGCCTCGGGACCAAATCCCCTTCACCGAAGTCCCGTCGACGTATCTTGCGTGCTTGGTAGCGTCTTAGGGACTGTTGATACCTCGCGGAATGCATTAAGGCTACGAGGCGTGCCTCGTCCAGCTGGTCCAGCGAGTCCTCGCGGGCTCGCTGGTTAGCATTCTCGTCATAGCCTCGAACCCTGGGTGATCCGTATTCCAAGTCCGTTGGGAGGACGGCCTCCGCGCCATGGACTAGGAAAAACGGGGTGAACCCGGTGGCTCTGCTCGGGGTGGTCCTTAGGCTCCACACGACCGCCGGTAGTTCTTGGAGCCATTTTCGCCCCGCTTTGTTGAGTGGTCGAAAATTCCGGCTTGAGGCCCCGTAGGATCATGCCATTGGCACGCTCCACTTGGCCGTTGGTCTGTGGGTGTGCCACAGCCGCCCAATCCACGCGGATGTGGAACTTGTCACAGAACTCCAAGAACTTCCGGCCCGTGAACTGGGACCCATTGTCTGTGATGATGGAGTTTGGCACTCCAAAGCGGTAGACGATGTCGGTGAAGAATGTTACCGCCCGCTCTCGCCCTTAGATTCGTGATGGGGCGCACCTCCACCCACTTGGAGAACTTGTCGATCGTGACCGGCGGTGGGTAAAGCCCCCGGCGCCTTCCGCGAGGGGCCCGACGATGTCCGGCCCCCACACGGTGAATGGCCATGTTACGGGGATGGTTTGCAGGGCATGGGCGGGCAAGTTGGACTTGCGGGCGTAGAACTGGCACCCCTCGCGGTGCGCACGATCTCGGCCGGCGTCGGTGACCGCGGTAGGCCAGTAAAAGCCCTGGCGGAACGCGTTGCCGACGAGAGTGCGGGGCGCGGCGTGGTGGCCGCGGTCCCCGCATGAATGTCCCGTAGGAGCTCGCGCCCCTCGGGAATGGGCACGCACCGCTGCAAGATGCCGGAGGCGGCGCGCTTGTACAGCTCGCCGTCGACGAGGGCGAAAGATTTGGCCATCCTGGCAATGCGCCTGGCCGCGGCCCGGTCCGCAGGGAGCTCCCCTCGAGCGATCCAGGCGATGTATTTTTCGCGCCAGTCCGCTTGGGCCGGAGCCGGCTCGATGTCCATCGCGTCGGCCTCATGGGAACCGTACCCCTCGAGGAGGGAGAGCACGTACGCCTCGTTCGAGGGGTCCTCATCCATGGGTTCCGCACCCGCTGGATTCGAGGGAGCCCCCGAGGGTCCGTCGTGGCTCGAGGGGTAGGGCTCGAAGACAACCGAGGGTTGTGCGATGTCGCGCGTGAAAACGTTCGGGGGAACGGTGATCCGCCCGAACGCGATCTTGGCCAGTTTGTCTGCCTCCTCGTAGTACCGGCGGGGCACATGGTTGAGCTCGATGCCGTAGAACTTGTCCTCGAGGGCTCGCACGGCCTTGCAGTAGGCCTCCATCTTGTCGTCATGGCAGCTCGCGTTCTTCATAACTTGATCGATTACGAGTTGCGAGTCCCCCCGGACGTCGAGGCGCTTGACGCCCAACTCAATGGCGATTTTGAGGCCACAGAGAAGGGCCTCGTATTCAGCCATGTTGTTGGACGCGGGGAAGTGAAGGCGCACTGCGTAGCGCATGTGTTCCCCGAGGGGTGACATGAAGAGCAGGCCCGCGCCTGCTCCCGTTTTCATCACTGAGCCGTCGAAGAACGCAGTCCGGCACCCTCGCCCGGATTTGTGGGGGCGGCGGTCGCGTGTCCGTCCACTCGCGACGAAATCCGCCGGGATTTGCGATTTGATGGCCTTGCGCGGGGGCGTAGGCGAGCGTTTCACCCATCAGCTCCTCGGACCACTTGGCAATCCTGCCTGCGGCGTCGGGGTTGCGGATGATTTCTCCTAGCGGAAAGGAGGAAACCACCGTGACGGGGGTGGGCCTCGAAGTAGTGGAGGAGCTTGCGCCGCGCGAGGACTACCGCGTACGACAACTTCGCGGACTCCGGGGGTAGCGCGTCTTCGTGTCTGATAGGACCTCGCCGACGTAGTAGACCGGCCGCCGCACGGGCAAGGCGTGTCCTTCCTTCGTGCGCTCCACGACGATCACGGCGCTGACCACCTGGGTGGTTGCGGCCACGTAGAGTTGCAGGGGTTCGCCATCTTGCGGCGGTGTGAGGATCGGGGCGTGCGTTAGAGACGCCTTCAGCTTATCGAGCGCGTCCTGGGTCTCGGTAGTCCAAGAGAAGCGCTCGTGCTTCTTAGCGAGGTGGTGGAGAGGGCGAGGCCCTTCTCACCGAGCCGCGATATGAAACGGCTCAAGGCGGCGAGGCACCCCGGCACCTTCTCGCACCCCTTTGATGTCCCGGATTGGACCCATTCGTTCGAGGGCCGCGACCTTTTCGTGATTGGCCTCGATTCCCCGCCGGGAGACAATGTATCCTAGGAGCATGCCTCGCGGCATTCCAAAGACGCATTTTTCGGGGTTTAGCTTGACCCCCGTTGGCTCGCAGGAGCGTTGAACGCGACGCCAAGGTCGCCAACCAGGTCGTCCGCCTTCCCGGTCTTTACGACGATGTCTTCCACGTATGCTTCGACCGTCCGTCCAATGTGGTCCCCAAAAACGTGTTGCATGTAACGCCGATACGTTGCACCCACATTTCGAGGCCAAACGGCATCGTGACGTAGCAGAACGTCCCGAACGGTGTGATGAACGAAGTCGCGAGCTGGTCGGACTCCATTTTTATTTTGGTGGTACCCGGAGTAAGCATCAAGGAAGCAAAGCAATTCGCACCCAGCCGTTGAATCAACGATCTGATCAATGCGCGGCAAAGGAAAAGGAACTTTAGGACATGCTTTATTAAGACTAGTGTAGTCTATACACATCCGCCACTTCCCATTCTTTTTCTTTACAAGCACGGGGTTTGCTAGCCACGTAGGGTGGAACACCTCCTTGATGAATCCGGCCTCGAGAAGCTTCCGCAGCCTCCACTCCGATTGCCCGTCGCCGCTCCCTCGTCGGAGCGGCGCGGCCCGTTGCTACACGGCGCGGGCATTTGGCGAGATGTCAAGGGAGTGCTCGGCGACTTCCCCTCGGGATGCCCGGCATATCCGAGGGGCTCCACGCGAAGATGTCGGCGTTGGCGCGGAGGAAGTCGACGAGCACCACTTCCTTGTTTGGGTCGAGGGTGGAGCTGACCCTCAACGCCTTGCCCTCGGTGGCTGACGGGTCGAGGGGGACCCCCTTGGTCTACTCCGCAGCCTCGAAGGTGCCGGCGTGCTTGGCGGCGGGGTCGAGGTCCTCGTTGACCATCTTCTCCAGCGTGTTCACCAGCCGCTTCGTCCCGCCGCCGCCTCTGCGTGCTCCACGCACTCGACGTCGCAGTCGAACGCGTGCTCGATGGATGACCCGACGGTGATGACGCCGTTCGGTCCCGGCATCTTCATCTTCAGGTAAGTATAATTGGGGACCGCCATGAATTTGGCGTAACAGGGTCGCCCAAGTATAGCGTGGTAGGCCCCCTTGAACCCCACCACCTCGAAGGTGAGGGTCTCCTTGCGGAAATTCTTCGGGGTGCCAAACCAAACTGGCAGATCGATCTGCCCAAGGGGCTGGACCTGCTTGCCGGGCGCGATGCCATGGAACGGCTTCGTGCTGGGCCGCAGCTGGTCCAACCCGATCCCCATGAGGCGCAACGTATGCGCGTAGAGGATGTTGAGGCTGCTGCCTCCGTCCATGAGGACCTTCGAGAACAGGCGTTCCCGAGGATGGGGTCAACCACCGGTGGGTACCGGCCCGGTTGGGGACGCGGTTCGGGTGGTCCTCCCGCCGAAGGTGATGGCATCCTCCGACCAATTGAGGAAGTACGGAGGAGCCCTCTCCGCGGCGAGGACCTCGTGCCGCTCCTTCTTGCGCCGGCGTGTCGACATGTCGACGGTTGGCCCCCCAAAGATGAGGAACACATTTTCAACGGCGGGAAAGCCGCCCGCGTTGCCATCGCCTCCGTCTTTCTTGGCCTCCGCCACCTTCGCGGCGGCAAGGCCATAAAATTTCTTGAGCATATCGCACTTGCTCAAGGGTGTGATTCACCGAGTCTTGTGGTAAGCACATGGCTTTTTCAAAGCATGTCGTCGAACACCCCCGACCTCGAGGGGCCGGTCGAGGGCCCCGTCGAGCCGGGTCAACGGCAAGGGCCTCGGCATTGCCGCCGTCGCGCCCTAGCTCGCGCGCCTCGCGGCGCGGCTTCTTCCCCCTTCTTGCCCCGCTTGTCGTTGCGGTGCGGCTCCTTGGACTTGCTACCCTCCGCGGGCGTGTCCTCCAATCGCTTGCCCTTCTTGCCGTCGAAGATTGCCCCCACGGCCTCCTCTCCGAGGCGAAGCCGGTGGCGATGTCGAACGACTTGTTGGAGTCCGCGGGCGGGCCGCGTCCCGGCCCTCCCGCACGAGATCCCGCACGTGGTGCCCTCGAGGAAGGCATGCACGATCTCGGATCGCGCCACACCGGGGAACTCCGTGCGGCGCTTGGAGAAGCGCCGTATGAAGTCCCGCCGGCGACTCGCCGGCCTCGCATGCGGGAGCGCAGGTCCCAGGAATTCCCAGGGCGCACGTACGTGCCCTGGAAGTTGCCCACGAACGTGTGGACCAAGTCGTCCCAGTTGTGGATTTGGCTAGCGGGCAAGTGCTCGAGCCATGTCCGGGCCGCGTCGCCGAGATGCAGGGGCAAGTTGCGGATGATGACCTCGTCGCTGGTGGCCCCGCCCAGCTGACAAGCCAAGCGGTAGTCGTTAAGCCACACGCGGGGGTCCGTCTCCCCGTTGTACTTGACGATGGTCGAGGGTTGGTGGAAGCGTTGGGGGAACGCCGCCGCGCGGATCTCCCGGCTGAACACACGGGTGCCTCGGGGGCTCCCGGCGTCGGGGAGCGGTCCTCGCCGCCGCTCGTAGCGTCCACCCCGTCGAGGGTGGTAGCCCCCGGCCGCTCGTGCGTCCGCCCCCGCTCGTGCGCACGGCGTTAATGACGTTGCGGGCGTCGCCATCCGCCGCCCGCGTGCGTCAAGGAGCCGTTCCTTGGCCGGCGTGCGTCCTTGGTCGGCGGGTTGCCCCGCCGGGTCCCCCGCCCCGCGTGCACCGAGGGTTCGCCTCCCGAGTGCGGCTTCCGTCGCCCCGCGCAATTCTCTCGTTGGCGGATGCGCGAGGCCGAGCTCTCGGCCCGCCGGACGGCCGCTTGCTCGATGAGAGTTTGCACCTCGCGATGCGAGTCTCGAGCCCTCGGGGGTCGAGGGTGCCGGCATGGCGCGCGCGGCGGCGTCGCGGCGGCGATGAGCTTTTGGCTCGCCCGCGGGGGCGCGTCCGCGTTGTCGATGTTGGGGACGGCGCTGATGCGGTCGCGGACCCGTCGGCCCGGCTCCCGCGCGCGTTCGCCGCGCGCGGAGGCTTCCCCCGCCATTAAGGCGCGGAGAAGCCGCACCGTCCGTATTCCTCCGCCGCTTTGCCTCGAGCTCGCGGGCTTGGGCCGGCGCGCGTCGGCGTCGGCCCCGGCGGGAGCGCTTGGCCCCGCGGCCATGCGCGCGGCGATCCCCTCGGGGCGGGGGTGACCTCCCCATCTCCGGCGCCCGCCGCGCCGGGCCGGCGTTGGCGGTCGTTGGTGATGACGGCGTAACACTCCCACGCGGGGTCGTAGCTCCCGGTGGCCGGAGTCGTCGGGAGCAGCCAAACCCGCAGTCCGTAGCGTCGAGGAAGCGCCCGAACATGACCGGGTTCGGCACGCCGGAGAAGTCCCACTCCGCGTACCCGTGGTGGTTGGCGGGTGGCAACGCGTCGATGGAGCCTAGGGACGTCTCGTCAGCCATTGAGGCACCGGGATCCCTGGCGACGAAGACGTGGCGGCCAGGTGGGACCCCGCGCATCGTGGTGTTGACGTTGTTGTTGTAGGCCGACGTGGCACCACGCAACCCGACGGGGATGCGCGGTCCGGAGACCGCGCGCGGTCCCGCTGGGGTGGTGGTGGTCGTCGTGACGGTGGGCGCGCCGCGCCGAGCGGCGCCGCGCCGGCCCGCCGCCGCTCGGACCGCGCCCGGCGTGAACGTAGCCCGCAGCGGCGACGGCGTCGCGGCGTCGATGGGCCCGCGGCATCCGTGCCCGCGGGTGCCTCGCGCCGTAGTGGTGCGTGCGGCGGAGACCGCAGCGGACTCCGGCCCGGCGCCGCGCGCGGAGCTCCTCACGGTTGGTGAGACGCATGAGATAGCCGTTCCCCGTGGCCCTCCGAAAGTTCGTGTCCCCGAAGCGACCTTCGAACCCGGTCGGGAGGGGGTCCGAGCTACCCATGCGGTAGCGAGTTCCGCGGTACTCAGTGCGGATCACCATGGAGGGAGTTGACGGAATGACCTTAGGCGCTCGTCCGCCCCACCGTGGGCGCCAACCGTCGGTGCGGAATATGGTCCCGACACTAACCGTAGATAGCGCCGTGGTCTATCCCTCAATGGTCGATGCTAAGTAACAAATGACACAAAGATTTTATCCTGGTTCCGGCCGAGGGGGCCGTACGTCCAGCAGAGGCGTGCTCAAGGCACTATATTACTTAGCACCGGGGATGCCTGTAGTGGGGCGGCTACAAGCAAGGCGGGAGAGGAAGCGAGGCTTCCAAGTCCCCGGAATAGTGGCCGAAGATATTGTGGGAGAATGAGTACGTGGTGTGTGAAGCGCTCGTGTGTCGCCGAGTCTCCCCCTCGCGGCGGGGGGTTCGCCCCCCCTTTTATAGATCAAGGGGGGCAGGTTACGGCGCGCCGCGCTATCTAGCTATGTGGGGGAAGCACGACGTACTACGTTGTAGAGTGGGCGGCCGTCCGGACGATCTTCGCAAGGATCCGGCCATGATGGCCTACCTCGTACCCGAACGAGGGCGGTTCGAGGGTAGAAGGGCGGCGGATGGTGGCGACGTCCTCTCGATAGGCTTCGAGGGAGGTGCCGACGTTGGCTTGTACGGGGCACGGGAGTAGGTAAAACGGCGTCCCTTCCCAACGCGCTTCACGGTGTTGGAGTAGTTCTCGCTGCCGCCCGGCGTGCGCCCCGCACGCGCGGGGACGGCGGCCATGTCGTTACGGTGGACCGGGATGGCGATCCACCGGCCTAGCGCCTCCACCCAACCCCGTAGGGTCACGAGAAAGTAAATCGAGGGTGCGCCCCGGCCCCCTTCGAGGGTCCGGCGCGTTAGCCGTCATCGGAGCAGGCACGCGGTGTCACGGGACCGACACCGGCCGCACCGCACGCCCCTCCCCACGCGGGCGGGGATGGGCTCCTCCCCGGGGAGTTGGTGCGGCGGCACCGAGGCGCGAGCCCCGGCTCATGATGGCGCCGTCCCGCCCGCGTCGGGCATTAAATGCCCGTGTACGGGGGCCGCCGCACGCGTGAGGGGCGCCCTCGAGCGTGGCGGACCCCGCCGAGGGCGGGACGTACCCTCGAGCGGGGCGGAACCCGCCCGAGGGGGAGCGAGCCCTCAAGCGGGGCGGAGCACCGCCCGAGGGGCGCGCGCCCTCGAGCAAGGCGGGGCCTCGCTCGAGGGGATTACTAAGAGGGCCGCCTTGGTGGGCCGTCGGGGTCCCCGCGCGTGGGCCGTGTCCTCGCATGGTTAGGCACCCGCATGGTTAGGCTTAGCGTGTTTTGGTTTTGTTGCGGGTTTTAAGTGAGGATTTCCCCCGTTGTTTAAGGGGACCCCTAGGTCCGTCCCCGACAGTACCATTTTCTGAGAGACAACGTAGAGAAAGGAAAGATAGTTGTGATCCATGTACCCACACATGACCAACTAGCCGATATTTTCACCAAACCCCTAGATCAAGCAACTTTCACTCGTTTGCGGGGGAACTTGGTGTGTGTTTGATTTTTTGAGTTGGGTGTGTGGGAGCTCTCTTTGTAGCATATGTATAGCTTTCCTTTGTGCATTTCTTGCATTTTGCATGGCATATGTAACATGATGTATAGGCATCCTTGTATCTTAGATTGCATGCATTTTGTATCATATGCATTGGTTAGGAAAAGCTTCTCTCATATACATTGTTCACCATGGAATGAGATATATGTCTTTGTGAGCTTGTTTGGTATGATATGGTTAGTTTGGCTTAGCTCTTGATGATCTTGATGAATAATCCATGGTTGATGGCTATGTTTTGAAAATGTCACATGTATGCTCTCTCATGTGTAAATGCCTTTATATGATCTTGACATGTTTTAGTGGCTTGGTTATGCTCAATTTGTGGTTGGATAGCTAGTTTATTGATCATATGGGGCCAAAGGCTCATTTGCCATCATGAATGTTTAGCCCTCTTGATGTATCTTGTGGAGGAGCATAAGTTCCTTTTTGTCGCAAAGACATTTCATGTACCATTTACAAATCTGAAGATGCAATGAAAAATACTTGGAAAATATGCCCCCATGTCATATGTGCTGAATTTAATTTGCTTTGGGTGCTAAACCGTTGCATGATGCCTACCAATGAGAATTCTCATAAATAGAAGTAGGCACATGGCTCGGTGGCTTTGACATGACATGAGGTGCTTTTGGGTGTTTGTGATGGTCTTATGATTAGAATGGCTGTCCTAGCATGAAGTTTGTGTGGCTTTGCCATTTTGATATGCTTTGATCATGTTTAGGACTTTGCTCATGAGAGGCAAGTTTTTCGCAAAATTGCCAAAATCCATCTTAGCTTCGTCCAATGGTTGTGAAACTTGGTGATCATGTAGTTGAGATCGATACGAAGCCGTAGAGTATCTAACTTGCTCATTTGGACATGTGTAGCATTCTTTGTTGAATTTTGTCTATTTGAGAAGCTCTAGGTTGAAAGTTTTGCATTTTTGGCTTGATTCATGCATTGCCAACAAGGGGGAAAAGTTTGAGCTTGAAATGGCTTGCTGGACGCATTTAGAAGGTTTTCAGGTGGTTTCGAGCCATTTCTGGGCTCTGTTGTGCACCGGTCTGACCGGTCAAGGTCATCGGTCTGACCGGTGTGAGTGCTGATCCTGTGCACATCTTAGGCACCGGTCTGACCGGTGGTGATGACCGGTCTGACCGTTGTCGGGACCGAAGGTTGCCTTAACAGCTGTCCCGTTTTCAGCTGGTTTGCATGCATTCGTCCAGGGGGAGGTGCATTGGTTCAGGGGGAGCTCTTTGTGGTTTTTCGAGCCTTGTTTTGGTGGTTTGCGCTCTTTGCTTGAGCTTTGTTTTGTCTCGGATGTGTCGAGCCGTTGCCCTTGCCTAAGGGGTCCGAGACTTGTCTTCTTCAAGTGATCTTGTTCTTTGCCTTTGTTTGGCTTTCGATCGCTTGTTGGAGTTTCTTTTTGTTCGTTTCTTTTCTTTTTCTTTTCTCTCTTGTTACTTTCGTGTGGGTGTTGTCAATGCACTCATCAAGGGGGAGATTGAGGACCATGTGTGGTTCGAGGACCGGTGGATGGTCTCTTCCTTGTGTGATGAGTGATTGACAACGTTGTGTGGACTGATTCTTGGCTAAGTATTGCAGGTGCAGGTTGCGGCTTGACTGGTGTTGGTGCAGGTGAAGAACAAGCGCGAAAGGTCGTCGCCGGTGAGGCCTCCAGGTGTGGAGAAGACAAGTAGGCTTCGTTCGAGGGACCCGGTGGCCGGCGGGGTCAAGTGCGGACCGCACGGTGGCATCAACAACAAGATGAAGTCGTGGACGGTTTCTTGGTAGAGCCTCAAAACCAAGGTCGAGCCGGGACTACGTGGGAGCCAAGTCATGAGTGGAGATTGGCGGAGGCTACACCGAGTTCGCGGGGTTTCCGGTGGTTCACCGTAAAACCACCGGGTTCCTTGGTTGATCCACAAAGCCAAGACCGAAGAACCGAAGACGGAGCCGTAGCAGGCGCCGCAGGCCGGTCCCCGACCGGTGGGTCTGACCGGTCCGACCGGTGGGGACTGGTCTGACCGGTGAGGATCACCGGTCTGACCGGTGTGTGACGACGCAGTCCGGAGACTTCGAAGCGGAGGACACGCGTCGGGATCGCATTGCTTGCGTCGAGGCTACGCAGGGTGCGGTCGCCGGGCATCTGTCCGATGGTGAAGACATGAAGAATTCCAAATCCGCCCTTGAGGGGCTAGTATCCCTAGTTGTTAGAGAAGGGTATTTTAGACTTTCGGTTGCCTCCATATAACCCAAGATGTTAGAGGATGGCAGCCAACTCTTGGAACCCTAGCTCATTTGTTTTCCTTTTCCCCTTCCTATTTTCCTTAGGTTTTCCATAGGACTAGCAAGAGAGCTTCATGGTGAGATCTTGTTGAGAGGGATGGATGATCGGGCGGCTTGCTAGACCTTGTATAAACCTTTGTTTCATGTATAGATGATTCGGCGTGGTTCTTCAAGGTTTGGATGTGTTTTTCCCGGTTGTTCTTGGTGGTGATTTTCGGAGCCCTCTCTTGGTGATTTCTTTGGGTTGTTTTCAGGACCTTTCTCTTGGGGATTTGATGGGGGAAATTTGTGGGAACCCTTCGTGGTTCTTTGGGCTGTGATTCCCCTCCCAAATCTGTGAGTAAAGGTGCTCGATTTTGGGGTTTCTTGAGTTCTTGGGTTGGAAGTGCTCTTGGCGGGATTTCCTTGATTCCTCCTTTTTGGATGAGTTTTGGTGGGATTAAACTTTGCTATGGACTCCTCATGAGGTGTTTCTAATATCCCCAAAGTCTTGTTCAAGTCCGTAGAGCGATTCGGGAGATCGAGGTTTGGATTTGGGGGAGTTGACCCGCGGGTGTCGTTCATTCCGAGTCTGCCCGTGCTACACCGGTCGACCGGTGCAACCCTCGGTGGGATTTTGCTCGGGTGAACGTCTTGGTGTGTTCGCCGTTTTCTTGTGGTGCTGCTGATTCGAGTTTGGGTCGGCTTGGTGGTCGGTTGGCCTGTTTGGTGCCTTGGGGGCTTTCGTGTCGCGATCGGTCCGACCGGTGCGTCTCACCGGTCCGACCGGTGTAGAGCCACTTAGTGAAAGTTGCTCGGTTCACCGGCGGGGACCGGCTCGACCGGTGGTGCTCACCCGGTCCGACCGGTGTGGGTCCGAAGACTCGAGGTTTGGTGTTCTGCTGCGTTCTCGGGTCGGAAGGGTGTGTGTGTTGGTTCCTAGGTCCAGTGGCACTCCAGTGGCTACGTGGGCTTGGCCAACTTGGGAAGTGAGTCAGAGACGTGTGTTGGAAGCCGTGTTCATCTTGTAGGAGTTTCCGTCTCCTTCGAGAAGAATTTTTATCGGCTCCCATTCACTCCCCCCTCTCTGGTTCGCCGTATCGGTCCTTCAACCCTCAGGGCTGTCCCCGACAGGCCCAACCCATGGTCAAAGACTTGGTCAAACCCCTTCCACCCCTAGTGTTCATAGATGTCTGCCGGAACTTTTGCCGCGTTCTCCAAAATTCACCTAAACACTTAAAATTCTACCTTTATGAAAGTTGTCCATCTTGTTGAGGGACACAACTTTCATGTAGATTGGCATTTCAAATTTTGAGTGGAAAAGCTTGAAAATTTGGGTGCAAGGGCGGGGTCTACTGTTTCAGGGAACAGGCGAACATTCAATGTTGGCAGCAATGTATTTCAAAATCTATGAAGAAAAGCCCCATATAGCCTTTTTAGAAGTTGTAGAGGGTGACTAGATCTACATTTTTCGTGTTCAAAGCTTGGTCAACTTTTATTCAAAATTTTGGAGAAATTCTAATTTGAAATCGATGTGACAACACGCTTTAGGGCCGGGCGCCGGACGCCGCGACGTTGCGCGCTCGCGCGCGCGCGCGTCGCCGGCCGGCGTCGGCCGAACCTCGGTGGCCGTGCCCCCACGCGCCTTCCCGACGTTCCCTCCGCCCGAGGCATGCGCCGCCCGAGATCCACGCGCCCCGACGCTCGCTCCGCCCTAGGCACCTCGAGCCGCGCCGGCCACGCCGCCGTACCGCGTCGTGCGCGCGGCGGACCCCCCGGTCCGTCCGCGGCGCCGGCCGTACGCACGACGCTCGAGACGCCGTGGCACGTAGATGCCCTCCCGGCGTCACCCGCGGACACCCGTACTCGCGTGCTTATAAAGCCGCCCTGTGCTTCCCTCGCCCCCACGCCACCGAGCCATCCCACCGTGCCGTGCCGCGCCATTGCGCCCGCCGCCGCGGAAGTCCATCCCCCGCTCGCGCTCGCCGCCGTCCAAGCGCTTCTACGCCTTCCCTAGACCACACTCAAGCCTCCCCGAGCCACGCATTGCGCTGCACCGCCGCGAGCCTCGCCGAACCCGCGAGATCGCGGCGCGCCGCCGTGCTCCCCGTCGTCGCCGCTCGCCGGAGCTCGCCCTGCCACCGTCACCGCCACCAATCAGCTAGGGGTGAGCCAAATCGCACCCCCATGCCACATGTTGCCCTGGTCTGGCCCCACATCGCCGCCGGCGAGCTCTCCCGCCGCCGCAGGGGCATATTTGTGAAGTCCAGGGGCTGTTTTGTGAATTAGGGACCTGTTTGCGATGAAAGTTATCTAGGTTTTCTTGCTAGTTGGTCCAGTGCAGTAGAAAATCCCTAGAAAACTGTAGAAAATTCAGAAAATTGCAAAATTGATTTTGTTGGATTCATGATGGAAAATACTACAACTTTTGTTATTCTCACATGGCCTGATTCTGTATATTTTTAACCTGAAAAATAGGATTGTGAAATACCTAGATCTGCCATAACTCAAAAACTATAACTCCTCTGAATCCAATTTTGGATATGTTGTGTGTCTTGTCATGAGTAGCTCCTGTACCAAAAGTTGCACAAAGTTATGCCGTAAATCTTTTTGTATAAATTGTTTTCCAGTTCTGCAGAAACTGCTTAGATGATTTTTGTAGCTAATAAAATTTATGTTTTTGTGCCCAACTTCTGCATGCTGTCTTGTTATGTCAAAACACACCTCTGGTGAATTAATCATGATTTTTAGTTTAATAAAAATATTTATTCTTAATTTGTGCATGTTTTCCTATGTAAATTTGTGAAGGAAGATCAGTAGAGTTTCTAGGTGTACTTGCTGGTTCTTTAGGCTTTTTTAGGACCAGAGAGCATGCATGAGAAAGTGTAGATCATTTTGGTGCTTATTTATTTTTGTATGCATTTAATTTGAATCACTAGCTCGTCTTTGTTATTTTCCATAATATTTAATTTCCTAGCTTCAAGGCCTTACTTGTGGGTCCAATGGACCAGTATGGGTGTTGTGATACTTAAGAAACACTTCTTCAATTTGTAGTGATTTATTGCTTAATAAAAAGCTTAAAAGCCTTCTAAACATTAAAGAGTAATTAAATAAGGAAAATCCCTTTTTAATTTTTTTCCCTTTTTGGAAAGTGTTACCTAGCTTAATTAAAAGTTAATAACACACCCTTGCTGATAAGGAAGTCATGTATAAATATAAATCATGTTCACACCCTTGCTAGTGAGAGGAAAAGGAGTAAACCTTCACATGAAATAACAAGTACAAAGAAACATTTATTCAAATGTGCAATAAAAGGATGAATCACATATGGCTAATAACCTTCCTAAAAGAGGTGTACTATCTAGATACTTGTTAATGTGATTATGACCAACAAGCAACTTTGCATTGCATTCCGTGTAGATCTTCCGGACGGTGACTACTCCCTCGTCCCGGAATCCGAGGAAGGAGGAGCGGAAGCTTCGCTGCAATACGTTGAAGTGCTCGACGACACCGAGGGTGCCCAGGCTAACCTAGCTGACGAAGGCAAGCTCCGATGCATCTAACCCAGTTTTCAAATTCTTTATTCAATATATATGGATGATTGTGCATTTAAGTTCAGGAGTTGAATGGAACCCTAGATGCATGATCCCTAGGTACCTTTGTCCTTACTAGTATGATAGGTCGATAGCTGCTAAGCTATAGGACCGTTACAAGTCGGGTGATGACCTCACTCGCGAGAATAGGTTCCTAGATAGGAATCACAATATATCCTTAATTGGATTGCTCATGTGGTAAGAGCATGGGATTTGGGCTCCGGTCCAATGGCTATTGTGGGTTAAGTGTTTGAACGTACTAAGCACTTGTCGGGAATGGGACCGGTAAGCCTAGTACCTTAATGAGACGGCTAGGGATGGAACTGTCACTACTCTTGGGGTTTGTCTCACGGCTAGCTACCGGTGGTGTATGGTGAGTTCGGGTACTTCGCGGGGTATTTCGGATAGTCTGCACCAAAGACTGTGGCCTTTCATCCCGAACCCGAGGATTTTTGGGAACTGCTTGGGGAGTTGTCCTTGCGGGGGCAGCCTACCATGTGTTTAGGTCTACTTTGCAAGGTTTGAACCAATCGATTGTCGGTCTCTCACCGTTATCTGAGACTACTTACTCCACTAGCCATGAGATCCCTAATGATGGAAGTTGATGAATACTATGCTTGATTAATTGTATTGTACCACTTGTTTGTACTAGATGGCTAATTTAGTACAGATCAAACCCACTAGAACTTGTGCTAAAATCTTGAAAATAAGGACATACTCTTTGTTACTTTTTAGCAAAAGCAACCCAGTGGCCAAAAAGCCTTTCATGTCTAGAGTTGGTGAAGTAGATATCACCGACGGGTAAGTGTTGACGGTGAATTTCCGTCAACCTAGAGTACTTGTTATACATTGGTTTCGATTATGATTTGCAACTAACCCGCCACTAGGCATACTAATGATATAACAAGTTCACACTTGCATGTCGATTTAGGAGTTTGTTGTTTACGCAGGAAATCTACGCTAATGAGGAGACTTTCGGGATAAGTTCACCAAGCACTTTGGAAGAAGATCATGAAGCCCGACAAGAGTCAAGACACGCGATGAACATGACTCCAAATGACTAGAGGACCGAAGCGTCAACGTGCAAATCTTCAGGGACTCAACCGGAAAACAGCGAAGCTTGCATAGCAAGGATTCAAGCTTTAACCGTGAAGGAAACAACGTCAAAGGCCCACATGCAAGTGCACACGAATAAGGGATCACGCGAGAAGCAACCGGGGAGGAAACCGGGGCCGAACCGGCCGGGGTGGGCTCGGGCCGGCCGGGCTCGGGCCGACCGGCCCAGCCCACTCCGGGGTCGGTTCGGTCCGCCCTTTGCCCTAGGTGTTCGTCTATTTATTGCCTCTGCCGCCGTCGGCCGCCACATCGAACGAATCATCCTACCGACGCCAATCACCAGAAAACCGCCGCCGCAAGATGAGGGAGAGAGTTAGATGAGCTCGTCGCAAGGATCAATGCCGGCAGAGAGAAGGAAGCAAGAGGAGGACTCCAAGCCGCGCTAGTCTAGGGGTGTTCCCAAGCTCCATCGCCGCCATCTTCATCGACGACGTTCTCCGGAGTCTCCATCACCCCTATGTGCTTCAATCCATGTAAGATGATGGGGTAATGTCTCCGTTCATCCCTAGGATTAGATGGATACATGCTATGTGATCGCTACTTGATTCGTGGTTTCAATCTATTGTTTTCATGTTGATGATGCTTTGATGATTGAGGTAGGCCACCGTGTTTTTCGGGTGTATGATATCCGCTACTCCCATAGATTCCATCAACATACCGTGTCCATCATAGGTCTAGTCACGAATACCTTCTTGTAGTGACGGTACGAGAGGAGGGAAAGGGCGAAACCGTGGTCACAACCTCGGTAGATTGGTTTACCTCTTTCGTGTAGTAGATGCATACCATGTTATCCTAGATCCTAGGGGGGAACGCTTATCTTTCTTACTTACTCTCTTGTGTTCACCCCTTTACCATCTAGTTTAACCCTAGATTTGTTTGATCAACTTAAGTTAGATTAACTTAGGTTAGATTGTCTTTACTTTTAGTTTAATACTCTCCTTAAAGGTTTCCTTAGTCAACTAGATTAGTACTTGGTTAAGCGCTAGTAATCCCCTTGCTCCGCGGATTGACAAGAACCTTGGGAATCCCGTGGTGAAAAAGGTGTCGGTCCGTACGCTTGCGGATCGTAGGTGGATACGAGTTTCGTTTTGTAAGCATGTGTGCAGGCGGTGATATAATGGATAAAACAATTAGTGAAGCCGCACAAATCTTACAAAGGATAAGCAATGGACAAAGAACACTACGAGATTGGCAAAGATGTTGTCGAGAGGAGCAAAATGACAAAAGCAAGCCCAAGGTGCTTGCTGAAATTTCTGAAAAAGATGAACCGAAGGTCAAGGAAGATGAACCGACCATACAAGAAAGTGAAGATCCACTTCCCAAGGTAAGAGAAGTCATTTCGGATGTTAAAAATGTTGGAACTAACATGAATGTAGGCCGAAGTATGTGGAATGCTAGACCATTGGCGGAGTTCATTCAATCCGGTTGGGTTCAAGTTGATTTCGCCCCACTAATTAACTACCGAAGGAAGGAGGAACGCCGACACGTTGCCAAACTAATTGAAGATATATTTGATCAAGAGATGAGTGGAGAGTCGATCCAAAATATGTTTGAAGAAGAAAGAGAAGAAGGAGATGAAGGATGGATCGACCGGTTTGACAACTCAAAGATTTATGATGAAGGAAGAGAAGAGTACAACCGTGATGAGCCTAGTGACTCAAAGGATAAATGGGAGGAGATAGGACTCAAGCTAGATGATAGATTGTGTGCTATTGAAGCCTACACACTAGCAAATCAAGACATGGAAGTACTCAAGGATGAAGGAAAGAGTGAATCAACAATGAGCGATCTTGACGACATGTGGTACATGGAAGATAAAGAAAGCAACATACAAGACTTTGAAGATGAAGATCTGGTTGATAAAGAAGACTTCAAAGAAGAGATGAATGCGTACATAGTTGAAGGATTACATGTTCCACATGATGAGTTGAAGAAATTGCAAGATGGTGATGAAGAGGCAACTATACTTGTTGAGATCGATTCTCCTTCAACACCGCTTGATGAACCAAATATCACTCTTGTTGAAAAATCTCTAAGGCCAAGGTACGCGCTGAAATCTCAAGATATTGATGCTATTGATGTTGATAAATTCAAATACTCATGCTCAACCAATAGTATGAATGATAGTTTAATGTTTATGCCTTGTTCCAATAGTGATCATGTTGATAGGCTAGATTTTCTTGAGAATGAAAAAGAGGAAACATTTATTTTTGATCCAATTAATCTCACACCTGAACAACCTTTGCCTAATGATGAGCTAAGTGCTATGCATGAAACATATGCTTCTTTTATTTACACCTTGACTTGTTGCTACAATTCACATGTGGTGTTAATTATGGACGCGTATGTTTACAATAAGTTTTGTAAATCTCGATCATGCTTTGCGCTTGGTCAAGCTAATGACCTTAAAGAATCATATGTCGGGAAAGGCACGATTTTCACTAACCATGTAGACAAGGCTTGAATAATGAAAAAAGAAGTCATGCCTAAAAGAGTTGCAAGATAAATCATCAACCTCTCCAAATCCCGCAATGGATGCTGTTGTCTTCATCAATTTGAGAGCTTGTTAAGAGGTGTACAAATGGAAAAAATGAGATATCCAGAAGCTCCATAAAGTTACCATTCCAACGCATCAAGAACCAACAAGTTTGAAGACCCGTGCAAGGAGTTATGGAGAAAACATTGAGCGTTGCGCGTTCTGAAATTTCAGGACAGGTTTCATCGCCGAAGTAAAACGGACGTAACTCTCTTGTCCGGAGTCCGATTTGAGCAAATGAAGACTCGTTGGAAAGGAAATTTTGTGCACTATGCAATGGAGTAGAGCTTGAGTATACTTTCTGTTCTGGACATAAAAAAGTTCATGGAGTGAAGGCAGCACCGAAGGATGATAAAGAAGGAGATAATGATGAAACAAAAGGATGCTTTGGGCAAGTCTTCTATAAGTGATAGAGCACAACATGGGAAGTAAATTAAAGCTGCATTGGTACCTTTTCTTCTTCCATGAAGGGCCATGGCTATGCAACGAAAAGAATGTATGTCAGAAAGTCCAGCTCTATGACTTTAAATGAAGCGCTTTTCGGGAGGCAACCCGTTTCTTTATATTTTTACTACTTTCTTAGAGAAAATAAAGAATGGCACTATCTTATGATGATCAACTTGTGGTTATTAATCTAAGTTCAGTTTTCCTTTTTAGAACCACCATCATGTTCATGATAATATTTATTTGTATGCATTGCATTTTGTTATCAATGTGATGTTTCTTTGTGTATACATGTTTTGCACATAGTTGGCTTGGTTGTTTTATATACTTAATGATGTATGCTTCAGTTTCCATGTTAATGCTTCATAGGTACCTATGGGTGTTTTCCTTTTGTGATCTTGTGTAAACGTGGTGTTTAAACAAGGTTGCGGACCATCATCGTTAAGTTCGATAAACCTAGCTGGCTTTTCATATGTTTTCATGTTGCTTTGGTTACTTTATAAGCTTTGCAATGCACTTAATTTTTCTTGTGCTATAAGAGTTATTGATTTAGGGATAGACATGGTGTTTTAACCCTAGATATATAAACCTTTATGGCTATGGAGAAATTCGGCAACCTAGTTGTAAACATGGTGTTTAGAACTAGGTGAAAACATTGTCTTTCTTTATATGCTTTCCTATCATGTGCATACACACCTTGCACCTCGTACACTCATTAGGTTTTTATTCCTCATTAAACTAATTGTGCCACAAGTTAAGAATCTTAGGAGACATTCTTGGATTGTTGGCAATTCTATCTACTCCCAACCGTCACCTTGGGGTAGAATGTGCATTTAAAACGTCTTACAGGCAAGATAAAGACTCTCACTACAAGGAAATTGAAGGATGGCTAAGAAGTGCTTTGTCTTCTTCTTCCATGACTAGCAAAATGCTAAGCATGGGGGAGACCCTAAATCTTCAACACGGAAGTGCAACATGACACTCTAGAAGATAGAATGATAAAGATCGTTAACATCTCCGGATCAATGCGCAAGAAGCCACCAATCTCATCAAAATTCTGCATGGTCACAAAGGGAAAACACTGGATATTTTTGGATATTTAGAAGCCAGATGAAGTTACGATTCCAACAAATCAAGAATCAAGAGAATCGGAGGTTCCTACAAGCGGTTATGCCCGAATCACCGAGTGAAACACGTCCTGAAATCAGTTTTGGACCGCACGCAGCGCTGAAGTAAAACGGACATAGCTCCCTTGTTTGAACTCCGTTTTCGATGAATGACCACATGTTGGAAAGGTAATTTCATAAACTTTTCAATAGAGCTATATTTCGATATATGTTCTGTTCTGGACAGAGGGGGAAATCCATGAAAAAGAGACAGCAAGGAGATGATGAGAACAAGAAAGAGGAGATGGTGATGACAACATTGAAGAGAAGGGCGACCAATGACTCCATTAAGCATACAATATTAAATTCAGAAGTTTAGGAGCATTAATAAATCAAGACAAAAGCAAAAGCCACATCGATACATGGAGATGTCGGAAGAAGGCAACGAAGAATTACAAAGGATGGTAACATCTCCATGGACCTTCTCTTTTCCAAACACAAATGCTTGTAAGTATGCCTTCAACCTCAACTAGGTGCAACCTTTTGTTTTTTTATTCAAACAATAACATGGCTACTAGGAGGACAACCTAGGTTTCTTTTTACTTTCAATAGATAAGCATGACCATGTGTTCATCTCGATGTTCTATATTGCCTATGCTTACGAAAAGATGATGAAACTTGTTGCTTTGTTTTACCTACATGAAGTTATACATGTCTTGGCTAATTGCTCTCTATAATATGATCTTAAATTAATTTAAATACCGTCTCTTCTATTTGTGGAGGTGAAATGACTATGCTCTAGACCCACATACATATCTTTTCTCTTTGATTTAAGTTTATGGATAGCCGGATAACTTGTTGTTTTTATGAAAACTTAACTTTTATGCTATCTACATATTTGTGATGCTCTTGCAAAGTTCTACCTACCAAAGCCATATACATATATGTTTTATGATAACAAAACCCGTAGATTGCAAACATATGTTTTGATGAGTTGGATTAGGATTGATTTTTATGGTTAGAGACTAAGAAGCCGGTCATTCCTTTGTGTAACTTTTTCATGCTAGCCTTTTTTTCCATGCATTGTGGGTTTTCACATCGAAAATTTCACAAACTTCACTGGGCATCCACCCTAAACCAAAAACATCTTTTTGTGATCACCTCCTTGTCCACAACCCAATTTGAGTATGGAGTAAAATTCTCGATGGAGATTCAAATATTCCGCAAGATTATGGAATTTATACTTACTTTAGCAGTCATTTCCCCTCTCTTTTATGCTCGAGGACGAGCATCGTTCAAGCATGGGGAGGAGTCATTCTCTAACACAAATGCTATTTAAGTATTATGTTGCAAAAAGTTTTGAGGAGCAAAAAAAGAAAAAAAGAAAAAAAGAGGGAAGAAAAAAATGAAAGAAGAAAAAAAATATTATGATGAGAAGAAAAGAAAAGTAAGGAAAAAAGGAAGAATAAAGTGAAAAAAAGAAAGAGAGAAAAATTAGAAGGAAATAAAATAAAGATGCTCCTCGGTTCATTTTGCTTCATAAGTTCTAAAGTGCCTTGTCCATACTCAAATCTTCCAACCATGTGCAATCCGATAACAAGGACTTCACTCGTCCCTCGGGATCATCCATTTGCCACTTGCACATGTCCACTTATCTAAATGTGTGTGTTTCGTCCCTCTTTCTTTCCAACATTTATTTTCCATGGCCTTTTTGACGAGTCTCGGTAATTCCAATAGACCTCTCTCTTAATTTGACAATATTTCGGATGTATGTTTTGCTAGGATTGTTTTTAACCTTCCAAGCTCCACATAAGCCTTCCACTATCACATATGAGTAGAGTAGGTTGAAAATAATCTTGTATAGGCTTGAGTGACTTGATGAGATGAGTGTTCCATGAGCTCTTGCAAGAGATTTTCACTTATGTTGGATATGCATCTTTTTGAAAATCTTCCATGTGACAAGGTAATGGTTTGAAGTTCACTTAAGTTTGAGAGCATTGTGTTAAATGTGGCTTGTTCTTTATTGTTAGTCTATCTTCCATAATGAAAAAGAAGTTGGTCACAACTTGAACTTTAAAAATAAATTCTTAAGAGAGAGCAATTTGTCTCGTCATGAATGACTAAGTGCAGGGAAAACGTTGGAAGGCAACACTGATTTCCCTTTTAAGCAAGGATTACTTACTCGAGGACGAGCAAGGTTTAAACATGGGGGAGATGTTGACGGTGAATTTCCGTCAACCTAGAATACTTGTTATACATTGGTTTCGATTATGATTTGCAACTAACCCGCCACTAGGCATACTAATGATATAACAAGTTCACACTTGCATGTCGATTTTGGAGTTTGTTGTTTATGCGGGAAATCTACGCTAATGTGGAGACTTTCGGATAAGTTCACCGGGCACTTTGGAAGAAGATCATGAAGCCCGACAAGAGTCAAGACATGCGATGAACATGACTCCAAATGACCTGAGGACCGAAGCGTCAACGTGCAAATCTTCAGGGACTCAACCAGAAAACAACGAAGCTTGCATAGCAAGGATTCAAGCCTTAACCGTGAAGGAAACGATGTCAAAGGCCCACATGCAAGTGCACACGAATAAGGGATCACGCGAGAAGCAACCGGGGAGGAAACCGGGGCCGAACCGGGCCGAAGTGGGCCCGGGCCGGCCGGCTCGGGCCGACCGGCCCAGCCCCACTCCGGGGTCGGTTCGGTCCCCCCTTTGCCCTAGGTGTTCGTCTATTTATTGCCTCCGCCGCCGTCGGCCGCCACGTCGAACAAATCATCCTACCGACGCCAATCACCGAAAAACCGCCGCCGCAAGATGAGTGAGAGAGTTAGATGAGCTCGTCGCAAGGATCAACGCCGGGGAGAGAAGGAAGCAAGAGGAGGACTCCAAGCCGCCGGCCTAGGGGTGTTCCCAAGCTCCATCGCTGCCATCTTCATCGACGACGTTCTCCGCAGTCTCCATCACCCCTATGTGCTTCAATCCGTGTAAGATGATGGGGTAATGTCTCCGTTCATCCCTAGGATTAAATGGATACATGCTATGTGATCGCTACTTGATTCGTAGTTTCAATCTATTGTTTTCATGTTGATGATGCTTTAATGATTAAGGTAGGCCACCGTGTTTTTCGGCGTATGATATCCGCTACTCCCATAGATTCCATCAACATACCGTGTCCATCATAGGTCTAGTCACGAATACCTTCGTGTAGTGACAGTACGAGAGGAGGGAAAGGGCGAAACCGTGGTCACAACCCCCGGTAGATTGGTTTACCGCTTTCGTGTAGTAGATGCATACCATGTTATCCTAGATCCTAGGGGGAACGCTTATCTTTCTTACTCACTCTCTTGTGTTCACCCCTTTACCATCTAGTTTAACTCTAGATTTGTTTGATCAACTTAACGTAGATTGAGTTAGGTTAGATTGTCTTTACTTTTAGTTTAATACTCTCTTTAAAGGTTTCCTTAGTCAACTAGATTAGTACTTGGTTAAGCACTAGTAATCCCCTTGCTCCGCGGATTGACAAGAACCTTGGGAATCCCGTGGTGAAAAAGGTGTTGGTCCGTACGCTTGCGGATCGTAGGTGGATACAAGTTTTATCCATCAACAATAAGTCTTGCTGAGTATTAGTATACTCAACCTTGCTATAATATGTTGATCCGGTAATGCTTTCGGTGATGTGTGGCCCGGAGAGATCCCGCCTGGCTGGGAGCTGGAGTGGGTGGAGGATGACGACTGAAGGCATCATAGCTGGCCTCTCGTGGTGTTCTCGCTTTCCACTTAGTTAATTTCCGCTGTTTCGAAAAAAACTCTGAACTACGTTGCTATGACAAAAACTTCGGTTTGTAATAATTAAACCCTTCGGGGTAAATTTCGGATGTTAATTATGTTGTATCTCTGGACTCGCCTTCGTGTGAGTTTTAATGCATATATGTCGATCCTTGTTGCTATCTAAGTGATTTACCGGGCATTAACCCGACGACTAACGACAGGATGATACTTTATTATCGCTTAATGACCAAAGTGGATTGATTTAGGCGATAGTACGGTATTTTCCTGGGCGGGTTGTCACACGTTTCCCTGTACGTCGGCAGCATTAGCTGCATTGTTGGTGACGTTGCCAGAGGCGTTGGCTGGAGCGTTTGCCAGGGCATTAGCTGCAGGGTTGGCTGGAGCATTAGCTGCAGCGTTGGCAGTAGGGTTGACTGGCTACACTACTTCGTTTTCACCTCGTCCTTCTTCGGCCAGTGGGTCGAGGGGCCCATGGCTGCGACATCGTTGGCGAGGTCATTCTGATCTACTTCTGGAGTAGGAACTTGCTGCGGATCTACTGTATCCAGGACCTCTTTCTTCGATCTGAGCGGCGGCGACGCGGACATTGGCTTGAAGACGTCGTACCACCGGAGAGTCTTCAAGGAGGTTTAGGGCAGCAAGAGCAGCTCCTAAGTTAGTTTGCGATGAGTTGTAGACTTCAAGGCCGTCGCGTTCGAAGTCCCTGAGGAGGTCTCTTGCACGCGGCCTGTTGGCGCGAGGTGGATCGTCATGGCGTCGTTGTTGAGGAGCAGCAGGTGCCGCATGTGCTTGTTGACCGGCGTTGTCATTAGCCGGTTGTTGAACTGGTTGTTGTCCTGCACCTGGAGTAGGAGCAGCGAGCTCTTGTTGTCACCGAACAGCTCTGGCAGCGTTGGCGTTCTCGTGCTTTTGGCGTTGCTCATCGGTCTCTCCATCTTGTGGTGGTACATCCGCAAAGACGACCAAGACCTGGCGATCTAGGGTTTCGAGCTCTTCTCCCGGATAGTTTGGGAGGATGGTTGTGCGGGCGACTTGGAATGCGAGGCGATCCGGTGATGTCTCCTGGTTCAGCTGGCGGTGATGAACCACTATAAGAGGTCGACGAAGCTTCTTGAAGATACTGCACTGGCGCGCCGTGTGTTTGGACTTCTCATGGATAGGGCAGGGTTCGTCGAGGTGACTCCTGCGGTTTCCGCGATCTTGGGTCTTGGGTCCAGATTCGATCTGGATTTTACGCTTCATGTAGTGTGATGCTACGCAAGCTGCATTGCGCATGCCAAGAGGCATGCTGGAGGGTGATGAGGTCATGCAAGGGCGTTTGACGCATTCACAGACTTTAATTGTGTCGGAGAGCATGCCCTCGACACGGTCGATCCCGGCGATTGGGTCGCTAGGAGTGGGTGGGTGGGTTTCCATCAACAGATCTGCTCCGGTCTGTTGGTCAGCGGTGATCTCGTTGCTCTTGATGGCGAAGCAAGCGACTGGAGTAGTTGAAGTCGCCGACATCGAGCCATAGCAGATGTCGACGGAGTTTGCGAGGATGTCTGCCATGCTCTCCGGGAAGATGACACCGTTGGTCGAAGCCATCGAGTTGCACGAAGAACCTTGACTCCCCCGTGCCTGACACGCCAACTGTCAGATGGTGAGATCTAGACAGCCCACGAGGGTGCTAATCCCAGTGGTTTAGTTGTTCGACGGGGTGGAATCTAAGGCTAAGAACTCGAAAGTCGCACACGAGTACGCAGAACACAGAGAACACGGCGAGTCTATACTGGTTCGGGCCTCGGGAGAGTAAAACCCTACGTCCAGTTATCGGTGTAGATTACTTGAGAATTGCGTATGTTGTACAAGGGGTCGCCTCGTCCGCCTTATATTGGCCAGCGGATGAGGTCGGTTCCTAGACTCCTGGTTGGTTACAACCAGGAGACCAAAGTCTATGTTACACATCTTGCCATATCCCGTCGATCTGCTTTGGTCGAAATCCATCGAGGTCTTGTCTGGTATGCCAAGTCTTGAGGTCGTGAGGAATTAAGTCGCCCGGGGAATCTTCTGGAAGGTCTCCAGGAGGTCGTGTGGGCTACCAACTAGGTCGGTTGGGCCCACTAACAGGTCGGCGAGTCTTCTGGTATGTCAGACCCACTTGTCGGGGACGGCCGTGAGCCTGGTCGGTGCGGACCCAGGGGTACCCATGTCTCACAGGCCCCAACATGATGATGATGACGTCGTCCGAGAAGCCTCGGACGAAAGCCTCACGTCCCGCAGCCCCCGTGAGGACATTGGCTGGAAACGGCCAGGTGAAGGTGCGCCCGGCGACAGACTCCACTAGCCTGGTGTAGACGAAGCCGAGGGAGTCGAAATGTAGGGTGGTCCCAGGAGTCAGTGTGATCCTGCGACCGTCCATCCGATCCACTGAAGTTCGTCGAGACACACGATGTGCCCCTACCCAGCGCGTCAACTATCGGGGTTCTCTACCACCGACAGTAAATTTATATCGATCGTGCGTTAGGCTCGGATGGTTAGCACAGGAGACAATAGGATTTGGACTGGTTCAGGCCTCTGAGGAGTAATACCCTACGTCCAGTGTGATGCTACCGTGTTCCCGAGCTAGGAGTGCTTGTAGTAGGGGTTAGAAGCTGGTCGGGAAAGGGTGTCGAGCCCAAGTCCCTTGAGATGGTGTCCGATCCTATGAAGGTCTAACCCTTGTAACCGTTTCCCTCCTATCCCTTTTATAGTCACAAGGGGAGGGGCACAAGGGGGAAGTAAAAACGAGTTACAGTGCTTGGCAACTGGCACATCCCATCGTACGTCGTTGTCTGTCGGGGCGTATTGAAGTTGAGTTGTCATGCTTTGTCGTGGGAGCCGCCGCGTGGCCAGCCCGGACTGTTCATCCCAGGACGCTTGGCTTCTTCTTCAAGTAGTTTGCACTTGTCTTAGTCTGCCCAAGTACTTGCCTAGCTTGCCACGCCCGAGCCTAAGTCTAGGCTCGTGCACGTTGTAGAGGGTGCTTGAGTGCTGTTGACGGATAAAACTCGTATCCACCTACGATCCACAAGCGTACGGACCTACACCTTTTTCACCACGGGGATTCCCTAGGTTCTTGTCAATCCGCGGAGCAAGGGGATTGCTAGCGCTTAACCAAGTACTAATCTAGTTTAATGGAAAACCTTTGAAAGAGTATTAATCTAAAGGTAAAACAATCTAACCTAAGTTAATCTAAGTTAAGTTGATCAAACAAATCTAGGGTTAAACTAGATGGTAAAGGGTGAACACAAGAGAGTGATTAAGAAAGATAAGCGCTCCCTCCCTAGGATCTAGGATAACATAGTATGCATCTACTACACGAGAGTGATAAACCAATCTACGGGGGTTGTGACCACGGTTTCGCCCTTTCCCTCCTCTCGTACCGTCACTACGCGAAGGTAATCGTGACTAGACCTATGATGGACACGGTATGTTGATGGAATCTATGCGAGTAGCGGATATCATACGCCCGAAAAACACCGTAGCTAACCTTAATCATCAAAGCATCATCAACATGAAAACAATAGATTGAAACCACGAATCAAGTAGCGATTACATAGCATGCATCCATCTAACCCTAGGGATGAACGGAGACATTACCCCATCATCTTACACAGATTGAAGCACATAGGGGTGATGGAGACTCCGGAGAACGTCGTCGATGAAGATGGCGGCGATGGAGCTTGGGAACACCCGTAGGCCAGCGGCTTGGAGTCCTCCTCTTGCTTCCTTCTCTCCACCGGTGTTGATCCTTGCAATGAGCTCATCTAACTCTCTCCCTCATCTTGCGGCGGCGGTGTTCTGGTCAACGACGTCGGTAGGATGATTTGTTTGATGTGGCGGCTGACGGCGGCAGAGGCAATAAATAGACAAACACCTAGAGCAAAGGGGGCACCGAACCGACCTCAGAGTGGGCTGGACCGGTCGGCCCAGGCCGGCCGGCCCAGGCCCATTTTGGCCCGGTTCGGCCCCGGTTTCCTCCCCGGTTGCTTCTCGCGTGATCCCTTACTTGTGTGCACTTGCATGTGGGCCTTTACGTTGTTTCCTTCATGGTTAAGGCTTGAATCCTTGCTATGCAAGCTTCGCTGTTTTCTTGTTGAGTCCCTAAAGACTTGCACGTTGACGCTTCGGTCCTTGGGTCATTTGGAGTCATGTTCATCGCGTGTCTTGACTCTTGTCGGGCTTCATGATCTTCTTCCAAAGTGCTTGGTGAACTTATCCCGAAAGTCTCCTCTTTAGCGTAGATTTCCTGCGTAAACAACAAACTCCAAAATCGACATGCAAGTGTGAACTTGTTACATCATCAGTATGTCTAGTGGCGGATTAGTCGCAAATCATAATCGAAACCAATGTATAACAAGTACTCTAGGTTGACGGAAATTCACCGTCAACAAGTGCCTCGGGTTGAGCTTTTGTGTGGCAGAGCGGGAGATGATGGCAATGTGATGGCCACGCAGCTGGTCAGACCAGCATTAAGGATCTTGTTGGGGCGAGCTACTTGCATGGCTGCCAGCTGTTGTACCTGTATGACGTGGGGAATCATTCCTCCATGCGCGTCGATGGTGGTGCTCGCGCTGTGCGTCCGGGCCCACGTGCTAGCCGGGGCCGGACTTCTCGTGCGAGGCGGAGACTTGTCGTGCGAGGCTGAGATTTGTCGTGCAAGGCAGAGACTTGTCGTCGAGGCGGAGACTTCTCGTGCAAGGTGGAGACTTGTCGTGGGGATTCCTCTAGCGGGGAACTGGTCGGAGATGCAGCCAACTGACCGAAGACCGGACGTCTTGCCAGTGTGGGTCTTGACCAGGGTCTTTTCTCCTCATTGTCCTGAATCTTTGCCTTGACGTTATCGATCTTGGCCTTCATATTCTCGATGGTGTTGGATCGTCTTGTGTTTTTAGGGGAGATAATCTCGCCGTCAAAGGGGGCCCTAATCCGGGCCCTCATCAGTAGCCCTCAAGCCTGAGAGGGAGTCATGGAGTCGCGCTCAGGCTCAGCTAGATGATCTTGGTGTTGATGGTGTTCTTCATGTCCTCGGTGGGTGCGCGCGAGCGCATCCGCCGGATGTAGCCCTCGAGCTCGTGAGTGAGTTGGAGACTCGCTCGTGAGCTTTTATTCGTAATTGTAGCAATTGTAGCTTGGGGACGTTTCATTGGGGCAGTTATGGCCGTCGTGGTGAATGTGGGAGCAGTTATGGGTGCGGGCATCTCAGCCGACGTGACGGACGTGACCGTTCCATCATGACCGGGCACAGACATTGCAGGTCCATATTCCGCGGGCACCGAGACATCGCACGAGTGTCAGTTGTTTCGCCGGGTGTGATGCCCTAGGTTTTAAAATAACCCTAATAGCTAGTCAAAGTAGTCAACAGTGGTAAAATCACGGTCAACCTGGGCCCTCACCTCGAAAAACTTACTAACCTACCCTAGTGACCCCTTTGGCTAGTAAACACACTTGTGGGGCCAACCCATGGTCAAAGGCTTGGTCAAACCCCTTGCCACCCTAGTGTCCACAGATGTCTGCCGGAACTTTTGCCGCGTTCTCCAAAATTCACCTAAACACTTAAAATTCTACCTTTATGAAAGTTGTCCATCTTGATGAGGGACACAACTTTCATGTAGATTGGCATTCCAAATTTTGAAGGGAAAAGCTTGGAAAATCAGTTGCAAGACAGATTTTACTGTTTGCAAAGGCAGGCTGACATTCAATGTTGGCATTCAATTAATTCAAATTCTCTGAGGAAAATCCTATATGGCCTTTGTAGAAGTTGTTAAGGGTAGCTAGATCTACAACTTTGGTATTCATCACTTGGTCAACTTCCATAAAAAAATTTGGAGAAATTTCAGTTCAAAAACAGTCCCAGCAAAACAAGTTCAGGCCGAGCGCCAGCGCGCCGCGACGTCGCGCGCCCGCGCGCGCGCGCGTCGCCGGCCGCCGCCGCCCGCCGCCCGGCGTCCGCGCCCGCGCCCGCGCCTCCCAAGGCCGCGCGCGGTCCAAAGCACGCTCCGCCCGAGCCGCTCGCACCCCCGATGCGCCCCCCGCCCGAGGACCTCGAGTCCGCATCGCCGCACGCGCGTGCGCCGCGGACCGCCGGTCCGTCGGCGGTGTCGCCGTAGTACGCGCGCCGCCCGAGCCCCGTAGCACGGCGGGGTATCTTCGCCGTCACCCACCGTCATCCACGGACACCGCGAGCCACATATAAAAGCTGGTTGCTCCCCCTCCGCGTGCCACCCCGAGCCGCACCGCCGCCATTGCCACCGCCGCCTGGAGCTCGTGCTTCCACTCACGCTCGCCGTCGACCAACTGCCCTGGTCGCTTCCTTAGGCACTCGTAGACATCCCCAAGTCGCTTGATTGCCCAGCGCAGCGCTTCCTCACCGTCTCCCCAGAGCTGCCGCGGCCACCGCCGCCGCCGCCGCCGAAACCCCTCGCCGACCGCCCCTCCGCCCCAACGTCGGCTACCTACGGCTCCTAGGTGACATCTAGTCAAGCCCGGCAGCTTGCCCAGCCGGGAGCGCCGCCGGCTCGCCGGAGTTGGCCGCTGTCGCGCCGCCCTCCCCGGCCAAGGTCCGGATTGCTTTGATTTCAATCTGTTTAGGGTGTTTTGTGTAAAAGTTAGGGCCTGGGTGTGAGGAACCATATCTAAGTTTTCTTGCAGATCAGTCCAGTGTACTAGAAAATTCCTAGAAAATTGTAGAAAATTCAGAAAAGTGTCAAACCAATTTTGTTGGGTTCAGGGATAGAAATCCCACAACTTTTGTTATTCTCACATGGCTTGATTCTAAATATTTTTAGCATGAAAAATACAAATGTGAAAAGCCTAGATCTATCATAACTTTAAATCTACAACTTCTCTGTATCTACATTTTGGGTATGTTGTGTGTCTTGTTAGGACTAGCTCCTGTACCAAAAGTTGCACAAAGTTATGAAGTGAATCTTGCGAAATAAATTGTTGTCCAATTCTGTAGAACCTGCCTAGATGATTTTTCTTGCTAAACATATTTATGCTCTTGTGCTCAACCCTTGCACACTGTCTTGTTATGTCAAAACACACATCCGGTGAATTAATCATGATTTTTGAGTTGACAGAAATATTTATTCTTAATTTATGCATGTTTTCTGTTGTAAATTAATGAACTAAGATCAGTAGGGTTTCTAGGTGAACATGCTGGTTCATTAGGCTTGTTTAGGACCAGAGAGCATGCACGAGAAAGTTTGGATGATTTTGATGCTTATTTATTTTTGTATGCATTTAATTTGAATCACTAGCTAGCCTTTGTTATTTTCAATAGTATTTAGTTTCCTAGCATCCAACACTTACATGTGGGTCCAATGGACCAGTATAGGTGCTAGTGTGCTTAAGAAACACTTCTTTAATTTTTGGTAATTTAATTGCTTAAATAAAAGCTTAAAAGTCTTTTTAATATTAAAGAGAAATTAAATAAAGGGAAGCCCCCTATTTAATTATTTTTCCTTTTTGAAAGTATTGCCTAAATTAATTAAAAGATAATTAAATATCACTGCTGATAAGAAATTAATTCATGAATAAAAATATTATTCATACCCTTGCTAGTGTGAAAGGAAAAAGGACCACACATTCACATGAAAAAATAAGTACAAGGAAACATAAATTCAAATATGCAATAAAAGAATAAATCATATTCAACTAATAACCTTCCTAAAAGAGATGTACTACCTAGATGCTTGCTAAGGTGAATATGACTAACAAGAGTTGGATGAGATAACTAACTATCACATCACCTAACTTGCATTGCATTCTGTGTAGATCTTCCGGACGGTGATTACTCGCTTGTCCCGGAAACCGAGGAAGGAGGAGTGGAAGCTTCGCTGCAGTACATGGAAGTGCTCAACGACACCGAGGGTGCCCAGGCTAACCTAGCTGATGAAGGCAAGCTCCGGTGCACCTAACCCAGTTTTTCAAATTCTTTATTCAATTATCTATGGATGATTGTGGATTTAAGTTTAGGAGTTGAATGAAACCCTAGATGCATGATCCCTATGTACCTTTGTCCCTACTAGTATGATAGGTCGATAACTGCTAAGCTATAGGACCGTTACAAGTCGGGTGATGACCTCACTCGTGAGAATAGGTTCCTAGATAGGAATCACAATATATCCTTAATTGGATTGCTCACGTGGTAAGAGCATGGGATTTGGGCTCCGCTCCAGTGGTTATGTGGGTTAAGTGTTTGAACGTACTAAGCACATGTCGGGTATGGGACCGGTAAGCCTAGTACCTTAATGAGGCGGCGAGGGATCCTACTATTACTACTCTTGGGATTCGCTCTCACGGCTAGCTACCGGTGGTGTATGGTGACTCCGGTATCTTGCGGGGTATGCCTGATAGCCCGCACCAAAGATCGTAAGATTCGATCCCGACCCGAGGATTTTTGGAAACGGCCTGGGAAAGTTGTCCTTGCGGGGGCAGCCTACCGTGTGTTTTAATCCACCTTGCAAGGTTTAAATCAATCGATTGTCGGCCTCTCACTGTTATTTGAGACTACTTACTCCACTAGTCATAAGATCCCTAATGATGGAAGTTGATGAATACTATGCTTGATTAATTGTATTGTACAACTTTGTTTGTACTAGCTGGCTAATGTAGTGAAGACTAAATCTACTAGAACTTGTGCTAAAATCTTGAAAGTAAGGACCTACTCTTTGTTACTTTTTCAGCAAAAGATCCTTAGTAGCCAAAAAGCCTTTCATGGTCTAGTTTTGGTGAAGTAGTTATCACCGACGGGTAAGTCTTGCTGAGTATTAGTATACTCAGCCTTGCTATAATATGTTGATCCAGGTAATGCTTTTGGTGATGTGTGGCCCAGAGAGATCCCGCCAGGCTGGGAGCTGGAGTGGGTGGAGGACGACGACTGAAAGCATCATGGATGGCCTCCCGTGGTGTCTTCGCTTTCGTTAGTTTATTTCTGCTGCTTTCAAAACTCTGAACTCTTTTCGTATGACAGAAACTTCGGTTTGTAGTAATTAAACCCCTCGGGGTACGAATTTGGATATTAATGATGTTGTATCTCTGGACTCTCCTTCGAATGAGTTTTAATGCATATATTCGATCCTTGTTGCTATTCAAGTGATTTACCGGGCGTTAACCCGGCGACCAACGACAGGATGATACTTTATTATTGCTTAATGACCAAAGTGGATTGGTTTAGGCGATAGTACGGTATTTTTCTGGGCGGGTTGTCACAGTTGGCATCAGATCTTATATGCACCAGAGATTAATTAATAACCTTAATCACTGGTTTTTGAATAAAATATGCCAAGATGGTCTGATTTTCCAAAATACGTTGGTCTGCTAAGGATAAACTAGAACTAGAGGCCCTAGAGGGAATTTTGGGTTCATTCAGGTGGCTTATTTAACTTATGGTTTATTTTGCTAACTTCCAGCACATTACTTTATGTCAGACTTACTTTTTTGCACAAACAAACTAGATAAGCCACGTGTTTTATACGTGTGCTGTTCCGCATCACGGGATTTGTGAGGGTTGATGGAATGATCCATTCCACGGATCCCATCTTCGCGTCTGTGTATGAGTTGTGTGTTGCCACGTGTTTCATATGTGTGCATTCCGCATGTCGCTCATGCGAGGCAAGGATACACTCCATTCAAACGGAGGGTGTCCGAGGTTGGACGCTGTCCATGCAGCGGCTTAAGGCATGGATGCCGTTTCTATAGTGAACAGTAATGTATGTGGACGCTTTCGTGACGTGCTGGCACGAAAGGTTCGTTTTCCGCAGGTACATAACAGCGCTTCGTTAGTCGTTAAGCGAGTACCGTATAGCTCTCGACTAGATATTATAGGGAGAGACGAATAAAAGCCTTGCCACCGGCACTAACTCCGATTTTTGGCTTGATTGCCATGTGAGGTCGGATAGGACGTCTTGCATGCATATTAAAAATCGAAACAACTAAAATGGACCCAAAACCGAACGTCTATATTTTCTCTAAGGAAGATTTTGCTAGTGTGTGCTTTTTTATAAACTAGAGTACTTCTCATACCTAGCTGTTATGCTGCCGAAATTTTGAAAAGTTGTTTACCTTGCGCTAGGTTAATTAAACCAAATTGTTAAAAACAGTTGTTCCTTAACTAGTTATCTTGTAATCGCAAGTCTCAATCCTAGTTCCTTTTGGGTTGGTTTACACTTTCCTAGGCACATCTAGATCTTGTATCCATCCATCTGGTTTCCTTGTTTGAGCTCAACCTTGAAAATTAAATACGTATAAAGAACTTTGTAGAACCGGGAAACTTGGGAAAGATTTGAGGTTTCTGGATTTTTGGTTATGAATTTTTATTCACAGCTGCCAGAACTTCACCGTTTGACATGCCGTTCTCCTTGAGACCTGACATGTGTTACATTTTTGTATAGATGGCTTTCCCCGTGTTTCACGAGTTCGACGCTGACGGTACGATCCGTACCAACGGGTTGCACTGGGAGGGTTTTCCACGCCTTGCGTTGGAAGCACTCAGCGCCGCAGGCTACCTCACACCACCGACTTACGAGGTGTCCGAGTTCGAGCGCTATGGCGTTCCCTGTTGCAGAGTGATCGTCACTGTCCTACCACACCCGGACCACACCGACTGGTTCGACTTGAGTTTTATCTACTGGGGATTTATCACTCACGAGGCCGTTGAGTCAGCTGCCCTCAGAGTGCTGACGGACTTCTGTGACCACAACCCCACTGTGGTAGCTCTCTCTCCGTTTGGATTGTTTCCTGCTGTGAGTCCTCACAACCCGGCATGGTTGGACCGTATGGGTCACCTACGGGAGCTGTTGACACTAGCAGAGCCGTTGGATGTTACTCAGACGCTAGCTCGGCCGTCCGAACGTGGCTTTCACACTTCGTGGGCCGCGCTATAACACCGCAAGTGATTATTGGGCAGCGTTTGGAGGCATCTAGGCGTGATTGGCGCCGCTATCGCCAGCCGCATCGCCACTGAACTTTACACTTACTCAGGTGCAGCAGGAGAATGACAGGCTGCGTGCTAGGAGATTCCAGTTAGAGCTAGAGAGAGGCGACCGCCTGCAGAGGATTGTGGATCTGGAGGCACAGAATCATACTCTAGAGGAGAATGCCGATGCGTATGATATTGAGAGATTGACGCTACTTCAGAATATTGCTGATATGCAGCAGCAGGTAGAGGAGGCCAAGGTACAGGTGGCAGCCTTACAGGCTATAGTGGCCTTACAGCCACTGCCCCCAGTACAGACACACCCGGAGGAGCGGCAGGATTTGTCTGGTCTGGATCAGACGAGCCAGGCCGGACCACTGTTGCCGACTCCCCCAGCTTCGCCTACGTACAGTGGTGCTTCGGTGGGCAACTAGGTTGCCGATAGCAAGAATAAGAAGGATGTCGATCCTATTGAGTTATCTTCGAGATGTTTAGAGTGGTTAACTTGTTAACACGTCTTCGTGCCAAGTCACTGCTTGTAACCTCGTCATGTCATGTTCTTTTCAAATTCGAGCGTTGTAACGTCTTTGGACCTTGTTCCATCTTATTGTAATAATGAATGCTTATGCATGAGTGTTTTAATTGAAATTCATTTGTCATTCAGAAATTGAAGTTTTATGGCGTATGATTACCAATTCTTGGATAAATCGATGCGGGATTCACGTGTGTCGAACCTTACAATTTGCATAAGCATTGGTAAACCAAAAGCATTTCTAGGGGCATCACTCGTTTGCCCAACGTTTAAGTACTCGTTCGTATACCACCTTCGTTGGTACCCGAAGTGACAGTAATTGTCCGAGAGTGAATGTGGGCTCGTATTATTCGAGTGATCGCTTTCCTAACCGTGTTGAAGAATGATTCTATGAATCTTTGTGGCTACGGGATACTTCTCGACTGTTGCTGCCCTCATCATATAAATGCTAATGAGTTGTGGTTATGTATGATCATGCTTGTCATCATTTTGGAATAAGCTTTTGAGTATGTAACTAATGAAACTCGCATTTCAGATGGTGGGAACCATGCGCAGCTCGCCCAACGGTTTCGGAGTGAACGGTAGCGGTGACTTGCCGCCACCACCGCCCATGATGCCGTCGGAGGCCTTCATGGCCACCCAAACTGAGGTGCTACGCCAGATCTTGCAGACGCAGCAGCAGATCGCCCAGCAGATGAACCGAGGGCCGCCACACGGGGCCAACCACGAGGGGCCTAATCAGGTCACCACGTACGCCCAGTTCATCACAATGAAGCCACCAACCTTCACTAAAGCAGAGGACCCCCTGGAAGCTGAGGATTGGATCAAGGCCATAGAGGCAAAATTCTCTGCCATTGTGCTGCCTTGCTCCGAGGAGACCAAAGCTAACTTCGCAGCGCTACAACTGCGGGGAGAAGCTTTGATGTGGTGGGACCATTTCAAGTCGATGCAGCGAGGGCACGCTGTAACTTGGGATGAGTTCAAGCAAGCCTTCAAGGGCCACCACATTCCCAAGGGACTGATGGATAGGAAGATGAGGGAGCTGTTGGCCCTCAGACAGGGATCTGACACAGTGTATCGCTATGCTCAGAAGTTTAACAGCCTGTGCCAGTATGGCGGGCATCACGTTGATACTGATGCAAAGAAGATGGAGAGGTTCCATGACGGGCTAGATGGCAAGTTGTATGAGCAGCTGAACCTACTCGAGCCCGCGAACTTTCATGAGCTAGTGAACAAGGCTATCTCCCAAGAGGATGCTATGAAGAAGGCTCATGGGGACAAGAAGAGGATGCCTGGTTTCACCCTGGGTAACGGAACGGGCAAAAGGTTTCGCTTTGTGAAGAAGAACGTTCCAGGCCCATCCCAGCAATCTTCAACTGGACGCTGGATGATGAAGCCACCTCAGAGAAAGCCCACAGGGAACTTCCAGTTCCGCAATGCTCAGCAGCAGGCTCCAAAGCCTAATGCACCTCCTCGCAACGTTGGTGATCATCATTGCTACAACTGTGGCCAGCCAGGGAATTACATCAGCGAGTGTCCCAAGCCCAGGCAGTTCAAGCCCAACCCGCAGAATCAAGGTGCAGGAAACAAGCCTGCCACTCTGGCTAAGAAGCCCGTGGTGCAAGTACGCCAGGGCAAGCTGAACTTCACCGCCATGAGCGATATCCCAGAGGGAGCTTCAGTGCTCACGGGTACATTCTCTATCAACAACACTCCTGTTAAGATTTTGTTTGATTCGGGATCCACCCACAGTTTCATAAGTAAGAATCTACTAGACAAATTTGGTCTAAAAGGAATGCAAACCAAATCAGCCTATAAAATTACCACACCAGGTGGAAACATTACTTCTCACCTAGTAACCTTTGGAGTTCCATTAAAGTTAGGGAGTAAGGTTATTCGATCTAACCTCATAACCATAAGGTTGGGAAGCATGGATGTTATCTTGGGTATGGAATGGATGAATCAACATAAGGTGATTCTAGATATATCAGATAGGGTCGTAGAGATCAATTCTCCTACGGTCGGGCACACTACCTTGTATCTACCTTTCCAGGACGGTACCGACTCTTGTGCCTATGTGACCATTATCTCCCCTCTCGATGAGATTCCAGTAGTGTGTGAGTATCCGGATGTCCTTCCTGATGAGCTGCCTGGTATGCCACCAGACAGAGATGTCGAGTTTGTGATCGAACTCCAACTGGGTACCGCACCCATTTCCAAAAGACCTTACCGTATGCCACCCAAGGAGTTAGCCGAACTGAAAACCCAACTCCAGGAATTGTTAGATAAGGGTTATATTCGCTTGAGCCCTTCTCCTTGGGGTTGCCTGCTCTCTTTGTCAAGAAGAAAGATGGTAGCTTGAGAATGTGTGTGGATTACCGACCGCTCAATGCAGTCACCATCAAGAACAAGTACCCTCCTCCCCGAATCGATGTTCTTTTTGATCAATTGGCTGGTGCCAATGTCTTCTCTAAGATTGACCTTCGTTCCGGTTATCACCAAATCAAGATTCGACCTTGTGACATTCCTAAAACCGCTTTTTCCACTCGTTATGGTCTTTACGAGTTCTTGGTAATGTCTTTTGGTCTCACAAATGCCCAGTCTACTTCATGTACCTCATGAACTCCGTGTTCATGACGGAGCTCAATAAATTCGTTGTGGTCTTTATCGATGATATTCTCATCTATTCCACAAGCGAGAAAGAACATGCCAAACACCTCCGAGTTGTCCTTCATCGTTTGCGAGATCATAAGCTCTATGCTAAGATCTCCAAATGCGAATTCTGGTTGAACAGTGTGAAATTCTTAGGGCACACCATTTCCCATGATGGTATCTCCGTAGATCCTAGCAAAGTTCAAGAGGTGATGGATTGGAAACCACCTAAGTCCGTACGCCAAATACGCAGTTTCCTAGGATTAGCGGGATACTACCGCCGATTCATTCCTGACTTCTCTAGAATCGCGAAACCTATGACTGAACTACTCAAGAAAGGAGTGAAATGCGTGTGGAGCGAAGCATGTGAGAAAGCCTTCCACACCTTGAGGCAACATCTAACTTCAGCCCCAGTGCTAGTGCAACCAAATAATTCCAAACCCTTTGAAGTCTTTTGTGACGCATCAGGCACGGGTCTAGGCTGTGTCCTTATGCAAGAGGGCCGAGTCATTGCCTATGCTTCACGGGCACTTCGACCTCACGAGCTCAATTATCCTACCCATGATCTTGAGCTAGCTGTTGTTGTCCACGCTCTCAAGATATGGAGGCATTACCTAATGGGTAATCGTTGCCATATCTTCCCTGATCACAAGAGTCTCAAATACATCTTCACCCAGTCAGAGTTGAATATGAGACAGAGAAGATGGCTTGAGTTGATTAAGGATTATGATCTAGAAGTGCATTATCACCCCAGCAAAGCAAATGTTGTTGCGGATGCTCTTAACCGCAAAGATCACGACAACCATCTAGAGTTGGAGCCAGTTAGTGCACAATTGTGTGAAGAAATGAAAATGCTCAACTTAGAAGTGGTACCGCAAGGAAGTCTTTATGCCTTGACGGCAGAGTCCGATCTTTATGATAGAATTGTCACTGCTCAGTGCAATGATGAAGACATTCAAACCATCAAACAGAAACTAGCAGAGGGAGATCCCAAGTACACTTGTTTCCAGAAGGATCACCAGGATGTGGTCTGGTTTGGGAAATGTCTGGTGGCCCCAGTTGACCCAGAAATAAAGAAAATCATTTTAGATGAGGCTCACAAGTCCAAATTCTCTATTCATCCTGGTAGTACCAAGATGTACCAAGATCTGAAACGGAACTTTTGGTGGTCCAATATGAAGGTGGATATAGCCAAGTATGTAGCCGAGTGCGATACTTGCCACCGGATGAAAGCAAGCCATTTGAAATCGGCAGGTGTACTCAAACCCCTGTCGATACCCATGTGGAAGTGGGACAATATTAGTATGGATTTCATTGTGGGTTTACCCCTAACAGCTAGAAAGAAGGATTCTATTTGGGTAATCGTAGACAGACTCATCAAGACCGCTCACTTCATGGCCGTGCACACCACTTAATCCGTACAGCAATATGCAGAGTTGTACATGGATCACATAGTTCGTTTGCATGGAATCCCAAAGACTATAATCTCTGACAGAGGAACTCAGTTTGTAGCTCGTTTTTGGGAGCAATTACATGAGTGTTTGGGAACCAAGCTAATCAGTAGTTCCAGTTATCATCCGCAGACTGATGGTCACATGGAAAGAATAAATCAGATTTTGGAAGATATGTTGAGAGCAAGCATCTTGCACTTTGATAAGAGTTGGGACAAGTGTTTGTCTTCGGCAGAATTCTCGTACAACAATAGCTATCAAGCCACCTTGAAAATGGCACCGTTCGATGCTCTTTACGGACGTAGATGTTGCACTCCGCTAAATTAGTCAGAGGCCGGAGAGAGAACACTTTTTGGTCTGGATTTAGTTAAAGATGTAGAAGAGAGAGTGCAAGTGATAAGAGAGAATTTGAAGATGGCACAGATGAGGCAAAAGAGTTACCATGACAAGGGAACCGCACCTCGACACTTTGAAATGGGAGATTATGTGTATTTGAAGGTGTCCCCCACCAAAGGTGTGCAAAGGTTCGGAGTCAAGGGAAAGTTAGCCCCGCGCTACATTGGACCCTATGAGGTTACAGAAGTATGTGGACCCGTGGCTTATCGGATCCAGTTGCTGGAACGGTTTTCTGCAGTCCACAATGTGTTCCACGTAACCCAATTGAAGAAGGGAATGCCTGTGCCGGAGAATGAAATCATCACAGAAGCTAATGCTTGGATTGAGCCGGATTTCTCGCTCGTCGAGCACCCATTGAAAGTATTAGACCAAAAAGAGCGAAAGACCCGAAGGAAGACCGTACGGATGTACAAGATCCAATGGAGTCATCACACGGAAGAAAAAGCAACGTGGGAGACGGAAGATTATCTCAACGCTAAGTATCCGGGCTTCCTACAATCTCGAAACCGTGAGTTCTTCTTCCCATCCTTCCGTTGTCAAGCCGAATCTCGGGATGAGATTCCTTTTAAGGGGGGTAGGCTGTGACGCCCCAGGTTTTTAATTAACCCTAATAGCCGGTCAAAGTAGTCAACAGTGGTCAAATCACGGTCAACATGGGCCCTCACCTCGAAAAACTCACTAACCTACCCTAGTGACCCCCTTTGGCTAGTAAACACACTTGTGGGGCCAACCCATGGTCAAAGGCTTGGTCAAACCCCTTGCCACCCTAGTGTCCACAGATGTCTACCGGAACTTTTGCCGCGTTCTCGAAAATTCACCTAAACACTTAAAATTCTACCTTTATGAAAGTTGTCCATCTTGATGAGGGACACAACTTTCATGTAGATTAGCATTCCAAATTTTGAAGGGAAAAGCTTGGAAAATCAGTTGCAAGACAGATTTTACTATTTGCAAAGGCAGGTGACATTCAATGTTGGCATTCAATTAATTCAAATTCGTGAGGAAAATCCTCTCGAGGCCGCGCGCCGGTCCAAGGCACACTCGCCCGAGCCGCTCGCACCCCGACGCGCCCCCCGCCCGAGGACCTCGAGTCCACGCCGCCGTACGAGCGCGCGCGCCGCGGACCGCCGGTCCGTCGGCGGCGGCCGCCGCCGCACGCGCGCCGGCCGAGCCCCGTAGCACGGCGGGGTATCTTCGCCGTCACCCGCCGTCATCCACGGACACCCCGAGCCGCATATAAAAGTCGGTTGCTCCCCCTCCATGCGCCACCCCGAGCCGCACCGCCGCCATTGCCGCCACCGCCTGGAGCTCGTGCTTCCACTCACGCTCGCCGTCGACCAACTGCCCCGATCGCTTCCTTAGGCACCCGTAGACCTCCCCAAGTCGCTTGATTGCGCAGCGCAGCGCTTCCTCACCGTCTCCCCAGAGCCGCCGCGGCCACCGCCGCCGGCCGCCGCCGAAACCCCCTCGTCGGCCGCCCCTCCACCCCAACGCCGGCTACCTACCGCTCCTAGGTGAGCATCCGGTCGAGCCCGGCAGCTTGCTCGGCCGGGAGCGCCGCCGGCTCGCCAGAGTTGGCCGCTGCCGCGCTGCCCTCCCCGGCCAAGGGTTGGATTGCTTTGATTTCAATCTGTTTAGGGCGTTTTGTGTAAAAGTTAGGGCCTGGGTGTGAGGAACCCTATCTAAGTTTTCTTGTAGATCAGTAAAATGTACTAGAAAATTCCTAGAAAATTGTAGAAAATTCAGAAAAGTGTCAAACCAATTTTGTTGGGTCCAGGGCAAGAAATCCCACAACTTTTGTTATTCTCATATGGCTTGATTCTAAATATTTTTAGCATGAAAAATACAAATGTGAAAAGCCTAGATCTGTCATAACTTTAAATCTACAACTCCTCTGTATCTAAATTTTGGGTATGTTGTGTGTCTTGTTAGGACTAGCTCCTGTACCAAAAGTTGCATAAAGTTATGAAGCGAATCTTGGTAAATAAATTGTTGTCCAATTCTGCAGAAACTGCCTAGATGATTTTTTCTAGCTAAACATATTTATGCTCTTGTGCTCAACTTGTGCACACTGTCTTGTTATGTCAAAACACACATCTGGTGAATTAATCATGATTTTTGAGTTGACAGAAATATCTATTCTTAATTTATTCATGTTTTCCTTTGTAAATTAATGAACTAAGATCAGTAGGGTTTCTTGGAAAACATGCTGGTTCATTAGGCTTGTTTAGGACCAGAGAGCATGCACAAAAAAGTTTGGATCATTTTGATGCTTATTTATTTTTGTATGCATTTAATTTGAATCACTAGCTAGCCTTTGTTATTTTCAATAGTATTTAGTTTCCTAGCACCCAACACTTACATGTGGGTCCAATGGACCAGTATAGGTGCTAGTGTGCTTAAGAAATACTTCTTTAATTTTTGGTAATTTAATTGCTTAATAAAAAGCTTAAAAGTCTTTTTAATATTAAAGAGAAATTAAATAAAGGGAAGCCCCCTATTTAATTCTTTTTCCTTTTTGAAAGTATTACCTAAATTAATTAAAAGATAATTAAATATCACTACTGATAAGAAATTAATTAAATATTATTCATACCCTTGCTAGTGTGAAAGGAAAAAGGACCACACATTCACATGAAATAATAAGTACAAGGAAACATAAATTCAAATATGCAATAAACGAATAAATCATATTCAACTAATAACCTTCCTAAAAGAGATGTACTACCTAGATGCTTGTTAAGGTGAATATGACCAACAAGAGTTGGATGAGATAACTAACTATCACATCACCTAACTTGCATTGCATTCTGTGTAGATCTTCCGGACGGTGATTACTCGCTTGTCCCGGAAACCGAGGAAGGAGGAGTGGAAGCTTCGCTGCAGTACATGGAAGTGCTCAACGACACCGAGGGTGCCCAGGCTAACCTAGCTGATGAAGGCAAGCTCCGGTGCACCTAACCCAGTTTTTCAAATTCTTTATTCAATTATCTATGGATGATTGTGCATTTAAGTTCAGGAGTTGAATGAAACCCTAGATGCATGATCCCTATGTACCTTTGTCCCTCTAGTATGATAGGTCGATAACTGCTAAGCTATAGGACTGTTACAAGTCGGGTGATGACCTCACTCACGAGAATAGGTTCCTAGATAGGAATCACAATATATCCTTAATTGGATTGCTCACGTGGTAAGAGCATGGGATTTGGGCTCCGCTCCAGTGGTTATGTGGGTTAAGTGTTTGAACGTACTAAGCACATGTCGGGTATGGGACCGGTAAGCCTAGTACCTTAATGAGGCGGCGAGGGATCCTACTATTACTACTCTTGGGATTCGCTCTCACGGCTAGCTACCGGTGGTGTATGGTGACTCCGGGTATCTCGCGGGGTATGCCGGATAGCCTGCACCAAAGATCGTAAGATTCGATCTTGACCCGAGGATTTTTGGAAACGGCCACAGGGAAAGTTGTCCTTGCGGGGGCAGCCTACCGTGTGTTTTAATCCACCTTGCAAGGTTTAAATCAATCGATTGTCGGCCTCTCACTGTTATCTGAGACTACTTACTCCACTAGTCATAAGATCCCTAATGATGGAAGTTGATGAATACTATGCTTGATTAATTGTATTGTACAACTTTTTTTGTACTAGCTGGCTAATGTAGTGAAGACTAAATCTACTAGAACTTGTGCTAAAATCTTGAAAGCAAGGACCTACTCTTTGTTACCTTTTCAGCAAAAGATCCTTAGTAGCCAAAAAGCCTTTCATGGTCTAGTTTTGGTGAAGTAGTTATCACCGACGGGTAAGTCTTCTTTGAGTAAGTATACTCAGCCTTGCTATAATATGATGATCCGAGGTAATGCTTTCGGTGATGTGTGGCCCGGAGAGATCCCGCCGGCCGGGAGCCGGAGTGGGTGGAGGGACGACGACTAAAAGCATCATGGATGGCCTCCCGTGGTGTCTTCGCTTTCGTTAGTTTATTTCTGCTGCTTTCAAAACTCTGAACTCTTTTCGTATGACAGAAACTTCAGTTTGTAATAATTAAACCCCTCGGGGTACGAATTTGGATATTAATGATGTTGTATCTCTGGACTCGCCTTCGAATGAGTTTTAATGCATATATTCGATCCTTGTTGCCATTCAAGTGATTTACCAGGTGTTAACCCGGCGACCAACGACAGGATGATACTTTATTATCTCTTAATGACCAAAGTGGATTGGTTTAGGCGATAGTACAGTATTTTCCTGGGCGGGTTGTCACACCGGGGCACGCACATGTGGGAGAAAGTCGCACTGACACGGTGGTCCCGGCGTTGAAGGTGAGGGATCGCGTTCACCCCTTTTAAAACCACGCATCAGGCGCTGGTTCGGGACTTTGGCTTCCCATCTTCTTCTTCCTCTCACGCTTGCCCTTTGCTCTCCGAGTTCTTCCGTATCCGCAACGCCATCGCTCCTTGCACTTCTAGCCCGCCCAAGACCCCGTTGCCGTGATGTTGAACTAGACATGCTCCAATGTTTCCCGCGAGCAGCTCCTCCATCTTGTCGAGGCGGGACAGCTTCCTCCGTTCACCACCGCCATTGAGTGGAAGGTCCCCGGGAAGGCCGCGTTCGAGGCGATGTGCAAGGGGTACCTCGGAATCAGTGCCCATTGGCACCTTTTCCAATACTTCTTCAAATCCACCTGCTTGAAGGACGGTTCTCGCGCGGCGACGATCGCCTGCGCCAATCTCCGGATGAAGCAGGGTTGGGGTGACGACTATATCCCGGTGTATCTGACAAGCTCGAACAGCGACTAGCACAATATGTGGTTCTACCTGTGGAACGACCCCGAGTTCGCGCTCCCGTCGTACACTGGGAACTCCATCGCGGAGTCGCGGAGGAGTTGGGCGGATGGCCCCACCAAGAAGGAGCAAGAGAAAATCCTCAAGAACCACTAGGTCGTGCTGGGGCGTCTCCGAGGAGTCGGAGTCACCCTGGCGGAAGTGATCAAGAAATATCGTGCCCGAGGTGTCGTGGCACTCCGGAGGCGGTTGCTTCGCCTCTGCGAGATGACGGCCGATCGGGCCCCCTGGGAAGGGACCGTGACCGCGTCGTCGCTCCCGCCATCTCTCGAGGTCCAGCGCCGTGTGGCGCAGGAGATCGGGAGGTTTACCTACTCGTGGCCGTTGTCGCGGCTACTTCTGGTGCTCCCCAACGCGGGGACAAACAAAGTTGTGAGTTGTTTGTCTTCTCAATGCATCTTATTTGCTTTTGTCGTGACGTCGATCTTCTCGGAGCTTGTCTTCCCCGGTTGACCTTCACGCCTCCTTGTCGTTGTAGTTGAAATGCGTCCACCTCGTTCCGGCCAAGGCGCCTCTCCTGGAGAATGCGATTTTTAACCAGAACAAGGCCACAGTGGAGAAGCGGCGCGCCGCGCGCAAGGGGAAGCACAAGAAACACCAGATCGCCAAGCGCGATCAAAACGACAACCGCATCAAGAGGTGGAAGGTAGGGAAGCTTGGCATCTCCTCCGATGAAGACCCGTCGCCCGAGCCGTCGTGGAGCGGTGACGTCGCCAGCGCGGCGGTCGACTAGAGTGACATGTCGGGGTCGTGCTCGTCATCACCTCCCCGTGACACCGAAGTATTGTCGTTGCGACTGCCGCTGGTGGCCACGCGCGACAAGAATGTGGGCTCGAGCTTGCGACAAGTAACTCGCCCTGCCCGAGAGGACTAGCGGACGGTCCGCCCTCGTGTGGCGCCCGAGTGGGACATGCGCCCTCCGAGTCGCGCAGATCCGCACCCCACCAAGCCAAGCCTCCGAGAAGGTCGGAGGAGCGGCCGGCGTCCGCCCGCAAGCTTTACGATGCCTCCGACCGCCCCCGACTCGACTCCCCGCACGGCGCCGATCGAGGGGACGGTCGTCGGACTCGGCGTCGAAGTCGAGTGCGCCGGCAGCGGCGGAGTCAGGCGCTACCCCGCGACGTCTGCAGTCATTGCTTATTCGGGTCGGCGGAGCCCCAAATGTTCATGTGTCCGTCATCACCGGCGGGAGCCACGGTCCAACCCCGGCCGTCTCAGAGGTCGGGGGTCAGCCCCTGAGCGAGCTGGAGAGCGTGTTGCCACCGTCGAGGCGGCATACCGAAGCGGAGCAGCCCCTAAGTTGGCGGGCTCGAAGCGCGCAGCCCCCGAGCAGGGCTTGTCAGGCCGTCCAGCGAAGAAACTCTGGGTGCGCTCCAAGATGTGAGTTCTCGACTTCAGACTTTTTTATGTAGATCTTCCGACTTGTTTTGTTTACTGGTGCTGCTTTATGCCTTCTCGAAGGCATGCTGATACCGGCGTGCTCAACCTTGCACCCTTGAAGCGCTTGGCGCTAAGCGCACGAGTGGTGACTTTCGAGCTCCGCCCCCAGCCCCTGAGCGCCGAGTTGTTGCCGGCACGGGCTGAAGAGGAGCTGGCCGTGGTTGCCGTGGCGGAGGCATCGAGCACGCCTCCCCCACTAGTCCCTGCCATCGCCATTGAGGAGGGACGGACAGGGCGCAGGCGGCCGCCCCTCAGCGGCCCCCGCGGCCGCCGGGCCGAGGCCGGCCCGGGCGGCGGAGACGTGGTTGTGGTCTTGGATGAAGATTCGGTGCCTCCTCCATCGTCGGGGGGTCGCGATGTCGTGAGGACCCCGGTGTCGGAGCCTACTCCGGTGGTGGTGATGGCGGATCCTTCTCCAGCCGCAGAGGTGCTGGAGCTTTCCCGACCGCTGAGGTGCCGGATCCTTCCCCGACTGCAGGAGCGGCGAAGACTTCTTTGCTCGTGGGCGCCGTCACCGTCGAAGAGGTGATGGAGCTAGCGACGAGCCGGTACATAGACTTCCTTGGCGTCGGGTTTATTGATCTTGAAGCCCCCCAACTCCCGGGCAAGGTGCTAGACGTGGTGACGGAGCGGATGTTCGCCGAGCCGTCAATCCTGGAGACGATCGCATCGATCTTGCAGGCGCTGCACCAGTACGAGCGTGCTGGCGGCTTTGCTTCTTCTGCCGTGCTGGAGGTGGCAGAAATGGTCCTTGAGGAGTCTACAGCCGGCACAGAGTCAGTTGCAGATGCGTCCGTGTCACCGCCGACCAGTGAGGGCCAGGAAGCGTCCCTCCTCCAGCCGGCAGAAGCAGCCAAAACTACAGTCGTCGCCGCAGCGACTGGCGCGGCAGAGGGTGTTGTCGGAGAGGTAGGATTGTCATCTCCCCGCCTGTTTGTCGTCAGTGTTGATGAGGCTGTTGAGCCGGAGGAGTCTGCCGCGGCACTTCAGGAGCGCGTCGCTCCCAAAGAGGCGACAAGATCCACCTCACCGGAGATCCAAGAGGTCGAGGAGGACGCGGGCGCAGCTTTGCTGCAGGGTGCAGCGGGCGGTGAAGCCCGGACCCTTGAGCTTGCCTGTACCTCGTGGGCGGCCACTTCGGAGCCCGGCGGCGACGCCGAAGATGACGAGGAGGTTGCGGCGCACAACACCCTCGAGCGCGAACTGAATTGGGCGTGCCGCGCCTTCGATGAGCTGATCCTCCCCGCGACCTCGGTAAGCCTTTCTCGTTCGACACTTGTGTCTCCAATTCTCTGGTCTTCTTGGGAAGTGCCACTTATCCTTGCTTCGCCAAAGGCAAACCATCGCGTCATCGGGCAGAACGGACCCAGCTGAAGATGCAGCTTGTCGTAGCCTGGGTGCGTACTGCTACATGACCATTTGGCGCGTACTGCTACACGACCATGTCCTTCAGGTTGAAGAACGCCGGCACCACATACCAACGAGCTATCCAGAAATGCTTCAAGAGGCAACTCAACAAGAACGTTGAAGCCTACGTGGACGACGTGGTCGTCAAGACCAGAAACTCCAGTACCCTCATCGACGATCTTGAAGAGACTTTTGCATCCCTGCGCGAATACCGCTGGAAGCTCAACCCGAACAAGTGCGTCTTCGGCGTACCTTCGGGCAAACTACTCGGCTTCATCATCAGCCACCGCGGCATCGAAGCCAACCCCGAGAAGATCTCCGCCATCACCAGCATGAAGGCTCCCACGTCCATCAAAGACGTCCAGAAGCTGACCGGGTGCATGGCGGCCCTGAACAGATTTATCTCGAAGCTTGGAGAACGGGGGCTCCCCTTCTTCAAACTACTCAAGCACCAAGAGAAGTTCGTGTGGACTCCAGAGGCGGACCAAGCCCTTGCCCAGCTCAAGGACTTCTTATCGAAGCCACCAGTCCTCACGGCTCCTCGCAAAGGCGAGCAGCTACTGCTCTACCTCGCTGCGACTACTCATGTGGTCGGCATCGCCATCATCGTCGAGCGGCGGGGAAGACGGCCACGCCTACCCGGGGCCGGGCGATCGCTCTACTTTGTCGGCATGGTCCCGTCGGGAATCCAAGACACACTACCAGCCCCGTGCGTAGCTTCGTACGCGGTGCTCATCACCTCACGGAAGCTACGATACGCTTCTAGGAGTACTCGATCTCCGTCGTCCACCGACTACCCGCTCGGCAACATCCCGTGGAACCAAGATGCTACCGGAAGAATCTCCAAGTGGGCGATCGAACTCGGCGCCCTCAACATCAACTTCAAGCTACGCACGACCATCAAGTCACGGCACTAGTCGACTTCATGGCGCAGTGGCGGGGGAATCGCTACATACTCCAACCGAGCGACCGAAGCACCGGGTGATGTACTTTGACGGCTCACTCAACCTCGAGGGCGCGAGGTGCGGAGTACTCTTGATCTCTCCAACGGGCGAACAACTCAAGAACATCCTGCGATCTTCTCGGAAGGTCTCAAACAATGAAGCCAAGTACGAAGCTCTCCTATATGGGCTCCGCCTCGCGGCTTCACTGGGCATCAAGCGGCTACTAGTCTACGGCGACTCCGCAGTGGTCATCAACCAAGTCAACAAGTCCTGGGACCGCAACAAGGAGAACATGGACGCCTACTACCTAGAAGTCCGCAAGCTCGAGAACAAGTTCTATGGTCTCGAGTTCCACCACATCGTCCGCGACAACAACGTTGCAGCGGACGTCCTGTCGAAGCTTGGCTCTACTCGCGCTCAAGTACCAGCGGGTGTCTTCGTCCATGAGCTTCACGCGCCATCCATCCCGGAGCCGGCGCCACCGACCACCGGCCCCACAGACACCCCCGGCCGGCCAGAGGTCATGATGATCGACGTGGACTAGAGGCAACCCTTCATCGACTACCTCGGCCGAGCGAGAAGGTTCCCTCGGACAAGAACTTGGCCGAGCAGCTCATCCGCCACGCCAATTCCTACGTCCTCGTTGGAGACAAGCTCTACGGGCGGGGCGCATCTTCCGGAGTACTCATGAAGTGCGTCCCCGCACAAGAAGGCAAGGACATCTTGGAGGAGATCCACAAGGGCGTCTGCGGCAACCACACATCCTCTCGCACGCTGGTCAGCAAGGCCTTCCGACGAGCTTTCTACTGGCCCACGACTCTGGGCGACGCCGAAGAACACGTCAAAAGGTTCCAAGGGTGCCAGTACTTCGCCAAGCAGCAACACGTCCCAGCCTACAAGCTAGTCACCATACCGCCAACCTGGCCTTTCGCATGCTGGGGGCTCGACATGATTGGGCCACTACCAACTGCGCCAGGTGGATTCAATAGAGTATTGGTGGCCATCGACAAGTTTACCAAGTGGATCGAGGTCAAGCCGGTCACATGCCCCAAGGCTGACAGATACTCGACTTCCTGGATGAACTCGTGCATCGCTACGAACTACCCCATCTCATCATCACAGACCTGGGCTCCAACTTCAACAACCACCGCTTCGGGAGTACGCGAGAACAACGAGGATCGACGTCCGATATGTTTCGCTTGCCCATCGTTGGGCCAACGGACAAGTCGAGCGCGCCAACGGGATGGTGCTCGACGCTCTCAAGAAGCGGCTACACGACGCTCGCTAACTCCAAAGGAGGCAAGTGGATCAAGGAACTACCCAATGCACTCGGGGACTACGTACTCGGCCCTCCAAGCCAACGGGGCAATCCCCTTACTTCTCGGTCCGCGGCTCCGAAGCAATCCTCCCCGCCGATGTCATATGGGATTCACCGCGCGTGGGAGCACTACGACGAAAGCGTCTCCGAAGACGCAGCCCGAGTTGACATCGACGGACTCGAAGAAGCTCGCCGTGTCTGCCCTCGTCCAATCGGCAAGGTACCGGAGGGTATTTGACGCTACCATGATCGCAACGTCAAGGAACGCTCCTTCAACGTTGGCGATCTCGTCCTTCGTCGCATCCGAACACGGAAGGACTACACAAGCTCGGCTCCCCCCTCGGAAAGGTCCCTTCACCGTGGCAAAGGTGACCGGGCCGGCTCCTACCGCCTCCCGGACACTTGAAGGCGAAGACGTCGGAACTCGTGGAATGTCGACCAACTTTGTCGGTTCTACGCCTAGTCTACATGATTACTCGGGGCTTCAAGTCTACGCGACTACACCAAGACACCTCCGCCGCAAGCGGCCCTCCGGTCCGTGCTCCGGTCCTCCGGACTACTTCTTTGCTTTGTAAGCGGCCTCCCGGTCCGTGCACCGCCCTCCGACTACTCCTATCCAGAATCCAGCCCATGCGGCTACCTACGGATCCTGGGCTGCGACGAGCGACAAAGGACTCCAGCAGCGGTCTACTGAGAGACCATGTACTTCTAGATCCAGCCTATACGACTACTTACGGATCTACTGCTGTAAGCGGCTACACGCCCTAGCACTACTTAGCCGTAGGCGGCCTCCGGGTCTTGGCGACTACTCTGTAACTACGGCCCTGGCCATCCAGGTGTACTTCTTCAGTAATAAAGTCTGATTGATCATCAGTTGCTCTACTGTCTTCTTCCCTCCATGAGACTACTGCCGAGTACGACTACTCGCGACAACTCCACGATGGGACTCCGCACTCCAAGATCGCGGCAACGAGTACTCATTGATGGAAAAATTTCTTCATTCATACTCAAACAATTTCATTACAATTGTTTTTGTACATCTACTGCTACGAGCTAACTATTACAGGACTACTGGAGATTAAGTTTTTCGGCGACTTGATCTGCAATGGGCGCCATCTGCTCCAGCAGCTCCGCATACTGCTCGTCGGTGCAGTTGGCGGCTAGTCTCGCACCAAGCTCGGGAGGGTGACGAGCTCGGCCATGGCCGGGCTCGTCGTGCCACTTGGGCTGATGACGCCCGAGACGCTGATCGAAGAGGTCAGGCGCCTTCCGACATGGTGCGAGAGCTCGAGTTGTCGACGGCCCATCGCGCGGTGCACCGGGTCCTCGCCATGTTCGAGTCGCACTACCAAGAGTTGTCGACGGCCTAGAAGTCCCAGGGTCCTCAAATTAAATGTGCCATGAACTGTTTCATTGTAATAATTCGAACAAGTTGTATGACTACCAAGCGTGTAGCTAAGTTCTTTTATCCGAATCGCGCTACTCCCCGGTTACTTCCGAGCGATATGGACAACTGCAGCAATGCGCAGTAGGACTTAGAGAACCGAAGCGATTGAGCCACACTCTAGAGGCATATGAGTGTTGACGGTGAAAATCCGTCAACATAGCCATGAGTTTACCTTCGGTGTTGGCATGAGTTTTATACCTTATCCATTGGTACTAACCCCCGTGGTATAACAAGTTCACGTGTGCATGTCGGTTTTGGAGTTTAAAGTTTATGCAGGGTTTTAGTGTTGAATGCAAGACTTTCGGGATAAGTTCATCAAGCACTTCATGACAAGACCTTGAAGCCCCGTAAAAGTCATGCAATGAAGCAAACTTAACTCCAAGAAGCCAGGGACTTGATCCGAGAAGACGACAGACTCCGAGGACCTCGACCGAAAAGTGCCGAATCTTGCAAGACAAGGAGTTGAGTCCAATTCGGAGAGAACCGACGACATGGACCTACATGCGAAGGGGGAAACATCCGGAAGCAAGGAAACCGACGTAGAGCAAAGGAGGCCTCGGGGCCGGGGCTCCGGATGGGCCTAGGCCGGCCGGCCCGGTCCGTCGGCCCCGTGCCCATCCAGGGCCCATTTGCCCCCTCCTTTGCCCTAGCCGCCAATCGTGCTATTTATAGCCCCCCGACCGAGAGCCACGCAGAGAAGAATTCGTCATCGGCCGCCGAGGAGCAGAGAAGAGAGGGACACCATCTCGAGAGGAGAGGGTCGAGCTAGTTGACTAGGGTTCCCCTAGCCGACGTGGGAACCTTGCACGGAAGACCATGTCGGAGTTCCCGAGCTAGAAGCAAGATCAAGGAAGGATACCCCGTGGTGATCTTGTGTATGTATCATTGTTATAGTTGAATTATCAAGTTGAATCTTTTCCTAGCGATCAAGTGTTTCCTCGAAGATTTCGTTTTTCGATCGGCTTTGCTTATTCCAATTCTATTCTCGAGATAGATTACATAGGGTGTTCTTGTAGCCGCGGTGGCTAGAGGTACACGCCGGATCTTCCGAAAGAATCTTGACTTGTCTATTGACTCGCCCTAAGCTCCCCGCATGAATAGGGATACGTTGTGACGAACGGGGGTTCCGAAAGGCGAATGTTTTCAGATTTGGACGGGAAACCACGATTTAAAGAGGCTTCTATTAAGATTCGATTTGCTACTTCTTCTCTTGCTTGGAACTTCAACAAAAGGCTTACCCCGATCCTTCTAGATCGGTTTATCTACCCAATCTTACTTTGTTTTCTCCGGTCTTTAGTAGATTAGATTCGTTTCGTGTCTTTTACTTAGATGCATTAGGGTTTCTTTTATCGAAGATTGAAGTTACTTGGCTTTATTAGATTAAGTTTTGCGTCACACATTTGTTCCACGGATTCGATACTTGGGTTCACCACTTGAGGGAAGAAGGGTCCCTTGACTACGACGGGAAACTTGTACGCTTGCAAGTCACAAACGAACTTTGATACAATTGTTAACCGTCAACAAGCCCCTTTTTCTGGCGCCGTTGCCGGGGAACAAGTGATCAAGATTTGATTTTTTATTGACTTTTTGTAATTTTCAGTTTTCTTTTTGTTTTTCTTTTTGCATCTACTAAATTTTGATCATCCTCAAAATACATCTAATCTAGTTGTCTAACCCTAGTTTTTATATATTTGTTTTTACTTTCTAGTTTTTTTTGCATACTTTGTTTATTGCTAACCCTAACAGGATATGGACGGCTACCTCTCCAACAAACCCAATAATTTTGTGGATGATCCGTAAAAAACTTTACGAAGCTAAGGAGACGCGAAGCACATCAAGCTAAAAAGCCGGATTTTGTAGATTCGGAGTCGGAAGACAAAGGATCGCGAGGAATCTCCGAAGAATTCACCACCTCAAAGTCCTCGGGGAATCGACTTCCACCGATGGGTGACCAACCACCGCAAGAACGCAAGATTGGGGAGCTATGCACCCCGTACATCATCGACCTACCAATCTTGAACCTTGAGGAGATCGGAAGACCGTTCGAGATCAAGACCTCAACAATCCGCATGGTGCAACATTCACCCTTCACCGTAAAGAGGATCCGAACCTTCACCTCCAAGCATTCATTCAACTATGTCGACTTTCAACATGGATGGGTGACTCAAGACCAAATGAGGGCAAGGCTTTTTCCGTTCTCACTTCTCGGGAAGGCCTTGCAATGGTTCCACTCTCAACCGGCGGAGACGGTGCAAAATTGGAACACGTTGACGAAGGCTTTCATGAAGGAATACTACTCACCGGTAAAACTCAAAGCTTGCGTAATAAGATTGCCACCTTTGTTCAATATCCTACGAAACTATCTCGGAGGCATTCGAGCGCTTCAACGAGTACACCGGGCGGTTCCACATCACAAGTTCCCAAAGGAAGACCTCGTGCAAAAGTTCTATCAAGGACTCACCATGGCGTCAAGGACGATCATTGATGCATCAGCGGGAGGATCCATCATCGAACTTACGCCGATGGAAGCTTTCACTCTATTCAAGAAGGTCGCGGATAATGACACATGGGTGTCGTCCGGCGCCTACATCCGGCTCAACCCACGGGGAACGTCAAAGGAGTCTTGCAAGTGGAGAAGGAGAACATACTTGAACGCAAGATCGACTCGCTCATGAGGAGGTTGGAGAAGATGGAGATGGAAAAGAAAGAGGCTCAAGACTTGAAGGCCGCCGAAGCAAGGTCCACATGTGAAGAATGTGGAGAGTATGGCCATGTCCGCAAAGATTGTCCGGAGGAAGCCAAAGTGCTCGACTACATGAGGAAGGGAGAATTGCCGAACTTCCGCTACGGCAAGGTAGGCCTCAATTTAATGCAAGCTCATCTATTCCTAACGAGGTTCCGCTTCGTATACAATTGAAGGAGTTCATGGATGAGCAAGCTAAGATCAACAAGGACACCGTCACCAAGTTCAAGACCATAGACAAGGTGTCGAAGAACATCGATAGCAAAGTGACGGAGGTCGGAAGTTCCAATCATCAAGTGCTCAACATGATGAAGATGCTCGAGACGCAAGTTGGACAACTTGCGGGGCGCCCTCACTAATGATGAAGGGAAGCTTCCGGACAACCCAAAAGTCCCGAATTGGCGAAGGCCATTCAAACACATTCGGGGAAGGAGACCGAAGATCCGGGAACGTTCCGCGGGAGCAAGGAAGATTAAACCATCCACCGAGGTGGAAGGAGTTGCTAAAGATAAGGTTAGGGGGATCGTCACCGAGGAACCCGAATTTGAGATGCCGGAGGAAGACACGAGGATACCGCAACTCAAGCCACGCTACTTCCAAGGTAAACTTGACAACCACTTTGAGAAGTTTGTGGAAGTTGTGCGTAGACTTAGCATCAACATGCCATTACTAGATGCCCTACAAGTACCTACATATTCTCGTTACTTTAAAGACATACTTGCAAATAAATATGAGATAGCAACACTCGGGGTAGATCATGTCAAGATGTCCGAGGAGTGTAGTGCCGCTATTGCTAATGGGCTAGAGAAGAAAAAGGATCCCGGTGCCCTACAATTCCATGTTCGGTTGGTTCTTTCAACTTCGAGAAGGCGTTATGCGACCTTGGAGCTAGTGTGAGCGTCATGCCGAGGGATGTGTTCGAGAAGCTACGCCTACCAATGGAGCCTACGGGAATATGTTTGGAGTTGGGAGACAACTCCATTCGCTATCCCTTGGGCATTGCTGAAGATGTACCCGTGAAGGTCGGACACCACTTCATCCCCGTCGACTTCGTTGTGCTCGAGATGGGAGAGAGGGAGAAGCCGCCACTCATCCTAGGGAGGCCTTTCCTCAAGACCGTGGGAGCTACTATTGATGTTGGCAAGGGGGAGATCATGTTCGATATCAACGGAGAAAGGAGTTTCTTCAAGTTCTGTCCAAGAATCGAGGCATGCAACATGATTGGAGTGAAGGGAGAACCAAAGCGAACGGAGGGGCTGAAAAAGAAGAAGGAGCGGAAAAAATGAACGTAAAGAAAATCAAAGAAGGTGTTGCATCCGTCAAGACAAAGGAAGAGAAGCAGCCTGTGAAGACCAAAAAATGACTAAGCCGGAAGACAAGCCCGTGCCCAAGATGGTGCGGAAGTGGGTACCCAAGATTGCAACGCCGCAAAGAGCATTGATCCGAAGTAAACAAGTGAAGAAGTCTAGCTATAGACTATAAACGAAGCGCTAGGCGGGAGGCAACCCGTTTCGTCGAGTCAAGAATAAGCTACCGGGAGGACAACCCGATTCCAAGTTTTTCGAGTATTTTTAATAATTTAGTTTTTGAGTTTTATTACGCAAAGACATTAGACTTAGAAGTGGTTGAACAATATTAGAGACATAATTTTTGATTGAATGTTTGCTTTATCATAAACCCTTTGCATGAACCATCCTATGTGCTTGTTTGTTCTTTTCTTTGCGAGAAACCTCAACCAAATAATTTCAGAACCTAACTCAACCTTTCACCCTCATTATGGTGCTGAGGTTGACTTATTTTTCATGCTAAAACCACACGAGTAGAGCCACGATTTATATTTAGGTGTTAATAAAATTCAGCACGTGGTAGAACTCGCGTGAACCTAGAAATCAAAACTTTTGGTTGGTTTTAAAAATCTATATCCTTGGTTTCTCTAGGATTAGAATTTTTCTAAGCCTATTCTAATTTTGTTTTATTCAAAATCTTTCTTATTTAGCCAAAATTAGAACCTAAACCTATGCCCCCATGATCAAGCCGGGAAAAGTTTGCTCTCAACCGATGAAGGCAAACTATACCGGTGAGACCGAAATCGACGTAGTCGAAAAATATTTTTGACTTACATTTGTTTTTAATGGTTCAAAAACTTCTCTAAAATTATGTTTGAGCTCTTGCATGGCTCTGAAAAATATTTTAAATTTCGAATTAGAGGAGTGCTTAACCTTAAACACACCTTAATGGAGGCAATCTAGTTTGAATTAATCATGCATGCACCATTGGATTCCCTTTTATCAACTTTCACCAATTCCACATGCAAAGGACAAGCATGGTGGGCAGCAAGCATCAACTTTGCAGGAATTTCATGGTGGCATGTTAAGCAAGTGGGGCTAGGGAGCATGGATATGACCCAAAGCATGGAGCATCAAGTGGAAGGACCAATAATGCAAGAAAAGGAGTGGACGAAAGCGTTTGGGCGGTGCAACTCGTGGAGCACGCGGGCAGGGGAAAGTTGCGAGAGGCGAAATGATCGTGCCGGAAGAAAAACAAGGCGGGGAGGTGCACCGAGGACCCCGTGCCGGCCGGTCCGGGCCGACCGGCCTCACCTACTTAAGGAGCCCCCCGGCTCCCGTTTTCTGCAGGCAAGCTTCCCTCTCCTTCCTATTTTTGTGCGTTCAAGTTTGTGTGCTCAAAACCTCCGTAGACATAGCCAACCTTCACAAGCTTGATAGCTCAAGAAAAATCCACATCCTTAATCCACTCAAAGTCCACATCCGAAGCAAAGAGTTTAAGTGCCTAGTTATCGGTTGCAACCCGGAGTTTTAGTTGAAGAAAAGAGTGCAGCAACCATGTGGAAGAAAACCACAAGTCTCTTCTCCAAGAAGAAGAGTTCGTCGTCGTCCAAGCCGTCATCAACCACGTCTTCGAGGAGGCACTCGGTTTCCGAATCTCCCCGGAGCATGGAGACGGATACGGCACCACCGAGGAGGAACGATGCTCTCCTCCTTGGTGGTATGAGGGCTGCAAGAAGCACGTCCATGAGGTTTACCGAACCTCGTGGGCACACGGAGGAGCAGCCCGCGCCACCACGACGATCGACCCGTTCAACCGCGCCACCTCCCTACACTCCGACATACTCTTCGTACGGCTTCATCATCTTGTCACCGGAGGAGGAGGAGAGGCTCTCTAATCTTGAGAAGAGGCTTGTGCCCAACGTCGAGTTCGACGACCAAGCACTCTACACCTTGGGTTTTGGCACTGACATATACTATATGTTGGGGCACCTTGGATGGGTGCGAGTTCTCCAACGGAGTATCGGTGGACACCCACTTGGGGTTCGCCTTGGAAATTGTAATGACTATTGCACCTATCCTTGATGATGATGGGGTGCAAAGCTTGTCATTCCATTTGGAGGGAGTCCAACAAGTGGTTCCCTACGAGCACGTTAGGGAGATGCTTGGATTCCACAAGGGAGCTCCGGAGAAAGTTGACGTGCCACCCGCATGTTAGCGGGATTTTGGAATATGATCTCCGGAGAAGCCCATCAACAACGCAATTGCATCCGCAACCCCATTATCCGGATATTTCACTCTTGGATGTGCAAGAGGGTATTGGGGAGGATGAAGGAGACAAAGGTGACCGACACGGAGTTGAATTGGCTATACTCGGCTTTAATTGCCGGGCAGCCAATAGACCCCTCTTACCTTATGATCAACCGTTGGTGTTGTGAAGCAACATCGGGGGCGGGTAATTGTTGATGGATAAAAGACGTATCCCTCTACGATCCGCAAGCGTATGGACCCCACACCTTTTTTACCACGGGATTCCCAAGGTTCTTGTCAATCCGCGGAGCAAGGGGATTACTAGCGCTTAACAAAGTACTAATTTAGTTGACTAAGGAAACCTTTAAAGAGAGTATTAATCTAAAAGTAAAGACAATCTAACCTAAGTTAATCTAAGTTAAGTTGATCAAACAAATCTAGGATTAAATTAGATGGTAAAGGGTGAACACAAGAGAATGATTAAGAAAGATAAGTGTTCCCTCCCTAGGATCTAGGATAACATGGTATGCATCTACTACACGAAAGCGGTAAACCAATCTACCGGGGGTTGTGACCACGGTTTTACCCTTTCCCTCCTCTCGTATCGTCACTACGCGAAGGTATTCGTGACTAGACCTATGATGGACACGGTATGTTGATGGAATCTATGGGAGTAGCGGATATCATACGCCCGAAAAACATGGTAGCTAACCTTAATCATCAAAGCATCATCAACATGAAAACAATAGATTGAAACCACAAATCGAGTAGCGATCACATAGCATGTATCCATCTAATCATAGGGATGAACGGAGACATTACCCCATCATCTTACACGGATTGAAGCACATAGGGGTGATGGAGACTCCGGAGAACGTCGTCGATGAAGATGGCAGCGATGGAGCTTGGGAACACCCCTAGGCCAACGGCTTGGAGTCCTCCTCTTGCTTCCTTCTCACCGCCGGCGTTAATCCTTGCGACGAGCTCATCTAACTCTCTCCCTCATCTTGCGGTGGCGGTTTTCTGGTGATTGGCGTCGGTAGGATGATTTGTTTGATGGGTCACCATCTTGGGGCGCCTAGGGGGTTGTATTTATGTCCTTGGGGTGCCTTTGGGCGTGCTCCACCTTTCCTTGCACGAGATCCTCCTTGGGAGAGAAGCAAACTTGGTTTCCATAAAATCAGCCAGATTTTCCTGATTCGCAGTCCTTCCTTGCCAGCGCCATATCTCCCACGTCCGGACTCCAAATAATGCAAATTCGGTGTCCAGGTTGTGTGCCACGAAATTATCTTCAACTTTGGTATTCATTTCTTTCCTTAAAAACGAAGATAAGATCTCCAAATCGGCCTTGGAAGATAATCTGTTCTGATTTCGGACTGACTGCGCAGCAGAGATTTCGGGGGCTATATCTCCTAGCTCCCTTATCCGAATTGGGCCTTCCACATGTCCAAATCGAAGGTATCGTCGAGGCCCACAACTTTGTAAGTCAAACTTTTGCCATTAAAAGCAGTTTAAGTCTCCGAATCTGTACCGAAAGATCATGCTGTGCTGAGCTGCGAGAATATCTCTCGGGCTGAGTTGATCTCGTTGGTAAACATCCAAGTCCCCGGAGTTTTGCGTGTTGATGCTTCGGTCCTTGGGTTGTTTGGAGTCTTGTTCACTTCGTGTCTTGACTTGTGTCGGGCTTCATGATCTTCTTCCAAAGTGCTTAGTGAACTTATCCCGAAAGTCTCCTCTTTAATGTTAATTTCCTCGCGTAAACAACAAACTCCAAAATCGACATGCAAGTGTGAACTTGTTACATCATTAGTATGCCTATTGGCGGGTTAGTTGCAAATCATAATTGAAACCAATGTATAACAAGTACTCTAGGTTGACGGAAATTCACCGTCAACATCTCCCCCATGCTTAAACCTTGGTCGTCCTCGAGTAAGTGATCTTCGCTTAAAGGAAATCAGCGTTGCCTTCCAATGTTATCCCTGCATTTAGTCATTCATGACGAGACAAATTGCTCTCTCTTAAGAATTTATTTTTAAAGTTAAAGTTGTGACCGGCTTCTTTTTCATTATGGAAGATAGACTAACAATAAAGAACAAGTCACATTTAACACGATGCTCTCAAACTTAAGTGAACTTCAAACCATTACCTTGTCACATGGAAGATTTTGAAAAAGATGCATATCCAACATAAGTGAAAATCTCTTGCAAGAGCTCATGGAAACACTCATCTCATCAAGTCACTCAAGCCTATACTAGATTATTTTCAACCTACTCTACTCATATGTGATAGTGGAAGGCTTATGTGGAGCTTGGAAAGTTAAAAACAATCCTAGCAAAACATACATCCGAAATATTGTCAAATTAAGAGAGAGATCTATTGGAATTACCGAGACTCGTCAAAAAGGCCATGGAAAATAAATGTTGGAAAGAGAGAGGGACGAAACACACACATTTAGATAAGTGGACATGTGCAAGTGGAAAATGGATGATCCCGAGGCACGAGTGAAGTCCTCGTTATCGGATTGCACATGGTTGGAAATTTGAGTATGGATTTGTCATCAAGGCACTTGAGAACTTATGAAGCAAAAAGATCCGAGGAGCATCATTATTATTTTTTACTTTTATTTTATTTCCTTCTCATTTTTCTCTCTTTCTTTCTTTCTTTCTCTTTTTTCTTTTTTTCTTCCTTTTTTTCTTACTTTTCTTTTCTTCTTATCATATTTTTTCATTTTTCATTTTTATTCTTTTTTTCTTTTGCTCCTCAAAACTTTTTGCAACATAATACTTACATAGCACTTGTGTCAGAGAATGACTCCTCCCCCATGCTTCAACGATGCTCGTCCTCGAGCATAAAAGAGAGGGGAAATGACTGCTAAAGTAAGTATAAATTCCATAATCTTGCGGAATATTTGAATCTCCATCGAGAATTTTACTCCATACTCAAATTGGGTTGTGAACAAGGAGGTGTTCACAAAAAGATGTTTTTGATTTAGGGTGGATGCCCAGCGAAGTTTGTGAAATTTTCGATGTGAAAACCCACAATGCATGGACAAAAAGGCTAGCATGAAAAAGTTACACAAAGGAATGACCAGCTTCTTAGTCTCAAACCATAGAAATCAATCCTAATCCAACTCATCAAAACATATGTTTGCAATCTACGGGTTTTGTTATCATAAATCATATATGTATATGGCTTTGGTAGGTAGAACTTTGCAAGAGCATCACAAATATGTAGATAGCATAAAAGTTAAGTTTTCATAAAAACAACAAGTTATCCGGCTATCCATAAACTTAAATCAAAGAGCAAAGATATGTATGTGGGTCTAGAGCATAGTCATTTCACCTCCACAAATAAAAGAGCCGGTATTTAAATTAATTTTAGATCATATTGTAGAGAGCAATTAGCCAAGACATGTATAACTTCATGTAGGTAAAACAAAGCGGCAACTTTCATCATCTTTCCGTAAGCATAGGCAATATAGAACATCGAGGTGAACACATGGTCATGCTTATCTATTGAAAGTAAAAAGAAACCTAGGTTGTCCTCCTAGTAGCCATGTTATTGTTTGAAGAGAAAAACAAAAGGTTGCACCTAGTTGAGGTTGAAGGCATACTTACAAGCATTTGTGTTTGGAAAAGAGAAGGTCCATGGAGATGTTACCATCCTTTGTAATTCTTCGTTGCCTTCTTCCGACATCTCCATGTATCGATGTGGCTTTTGCTTTTGTCTTGATTTATTAATGCTCCTAAACTTCTGAATTTGATCTTGTATGCTTAATGGAGTCATTGGTCACCCTTCTCTTCAATGTTGTCATCACCATCTCCTCTTTCTTGTTCTCATCATCTCCTTGCTGTCTCTTTTTCATGGATTTCCCCCTCAGTCCAGAACAGAACATATATCGAAATATAGCTCTATTGAAAAGTTTATGAAATTACCTTTCCAACGTGTGGTCATTCATCGAAAACGGAGTTCAAACAAGGGGGCTATGTCCGTTTTACTTCAGCGCTGCGTGCTGTCCAAAACTGATTTCAGGACGTGTTGCACTCGGTGATTCGGGCATAACCGCTTGTAGGAACCTCCGATTGTCTTGATTCTTGATTTGTTGGAATTGTAACTTCATGGGGCTTCTAAATATCCAAAAATATCCAGTGTTTTCCCTTTGAGACCATGCAGAATTTTGATGAGATTGGTGGCTTCTTGCGCATTGATCCGGAGATGTTAACGATCTTTATCATTCTATCTTCTAGAGTGTCATGTTGCACTTCCGTGTTGAAGATTCAGGGTCTCCCCCATGCTTAGCATTTTGCTAGTCATGGAAGAAGAAGACAAAACGCTTCTTAGCCATCCTTCAATTTCCTTGTAGTGAGAGTCTTTATCTTGCCCCGTAAGACGTTTTAAACACACATTCTACCCCCAAGGTGACGGTTGGGAGTAGATAGAATTGCCAACAATCCAACAATGTCTCCTAAGATTCTTAACTTGTGGCATAATTAGTTTAATGAGGAATAAAAACCTAATGAGTGTACGTGGTGCAAGGTGTGTATGCACATGATAGGAAAGCATATAAACAAAGACAATGTTTTCACCTAGTTCTAAACACCATGTTTACAACTAGGTTGCCGAATTTCTCCATAGCCATAAAGGTTTATTTATCAAGGGTTAAAACACCATGTCTATCCTTAAATCAATAACTCTTATAGCACAAGAAAAATTAAGCGCATTGCAAAGCTTATAAACTAACCAAAGCAACATAAAAACATATGAAAAGCTAGCTAGGTTTATCGAACTTAACGATGATGGTCCGCAATCTTGTTTAAACACCACGTTTACACAAGATCACAAAAGGAAAATACCCATAGGGCCCTATGAAGCATTAACATGGAAACTGAAGCATACATCATTAAGTATATAAAACAATCAAGCCAACTATGTGCAAAACATGTATACACAAAGAAACATCACATTGATAACAAAATGCAATGCATACAAATAAATATTATCATGAACATGATGGTGGTTCTAAAAAGGAAAACTGAACTTAGATTAATAATCACAAGTTGAGTATCATAAGATAGTGCCATTCTTTATTTTCTCTAAGAAAGTAGTAAAAATATAAAGAAACGGGTTGCCTCCCGAAAAGCGCTTCATTTAAAGTCATAGAGCTCGACTTTCTCACATACCTTCTTTTCGTTACATAGCCATGGCCCTTCATGCAAGAAGAAAAGGTACCAATGCAGCTTTAATTTACTTCCCATGTTGTGCTTGATCACTTATAGAAGACTTGCCCAAAGCATCCTTTTGTTTCATCGTTATCTCCTTCTCTATCATCCTTCAGTGCTGCCTTCACTCTATTATTTTTTTAATGTCCAGAACAGAAAGTATACTCAAGCTCTACTCCATTGCACAGTGCACAAAATTTCCTTTCCAACGAGTCTTTATTTGCTCAAATCGGACTCCGGACAAGAGAGTTACGTCCGTTTTACTTCGGCGATGAAATCTGTCCTGAAATTTCAGAACGCGCAACGCTCAATGTTTTCTCCATAACTCCTTGCACGGGTCTTCAAACTTGTTGGTTCTTGATGCGTTGGAATGGTAGTTTGATGGAGCTTCTGAATATCTCATTTTCTTCATTTGTACACTTCAGAACAAGCTCTCAAATTGATGAAGACAGCAGCATCCATCGCGGGATTCGGAGAGGTTGATGATTTATCTTGCAACTCTTTTAGGCATGACTTCTTTTTTTTTCATTATTCAAGCCTGTCTACATGGTTAGTGAAAATCGGGCCTTTCTCGACATATGATTCTTTAAGGTCATTAGCTTGACCAAGCGCAAAGCATGATCGAGATTTACAAAACTTATTGTAAACATAGGCGTCCATAATTAACACCACATGTGAATTGTAGCAACAAGTCAAGGTGTAAATAAAATAAGCATATGTTTCATGCATAGCACTTAGCTCATCATTAGGCAAAGGTTCTTTAAGTGTGAGATTAATTGGATCAAACATAAATGTTTCCTCTTTTTCATTCTCAAGAAAATCTAGCCTATCAACACGATCACTATTGGAACAAGGCATAGAATTTAAACTATCATTCATACTATTGGTTGAGCATGAGTATTTGAATTTATCAACATCAATACCAATAATATCTTGAGATTTCAGCGCATACCTTGGCCTTAGAGATTTTTCAACAAGAGTGATATTTGGTTCATCAAGCGGTGTTGAAGGCGAATCTATCTCAACAAGTGTAGTTGCCTCTTCATCACCATCTTGCAATTTCTTCAACTCGTCATGTGGAACATGTAATCCTTCAACTATGTACGCATTTATCTCTTCTTTGAAGTCTTCTTTGTCAACCAGATCCTCATCTTCAAAGACTTGTGTGTTGCTTTCTTTATCTTCCATGTACCACATGTCGTCAAGATCGCTCATTGTTGATTCACTCTTTCCTTCATCCTTGAGTACTTTCATGTCTTGATTTGCTAGTGTGTAGGCTTCAATAGCACACAAGCTATCATCTAGCTTGAGTCCTATCTCCTCCCATTTATCCTTTGAGTCACTAGGCTCATCACGGTTGTACTCTTCTCTTCCTTCATCATAAATCTTTGAGTTGTCGAACCGGCCGATCCATCCTTCATCTCCTTCTTCTCTTTCTTCTTCAAAGATCTTTTGGATCGACTCTCCACTCATCTCTTGATCAAATATATCTTCAATTAGTTTGGCAACGTGTCGGCGTTCCTCCTTCCTTCGGTAGTTGATTAGTGGGGCGAAATCAACTTGAACCCAACCGGATTGCTTGAACTCCGCCAATGGTCTAGCATTCCACATACTTCGGCCTACATTCATGTTAGTTTCAACATTTTTAACATCCGAAATGACTTCTCTTACCTTGGGAAGTGGATCTTCACTTTCTTGTATGGTCGGTTCATCTTCCTTGACCTTCGGTTCATCTTTTTCAGAAATTTCAGCAAGCACCTTGGGCTTGCTTTTGTCATTTTGCTCCTCTCGACAACATCTTTGCCAATATCGTATTGTTCTTTGTCCATTGCTTATCCTTTGTAAGATTTGTGTGGCTTCACTAATTGTTTTGTCCATTATATCACCGCCCGCACACATGCTTACAAAACGAGACGAGTTAGGGGTTAGTGAAAAATAAAAGGTATGCAACATCAAGTCACCGGAAAATCCCAAGTTCGGGCCTCGCTCAAGTAGTTCATTAAAGCGGTCCCATGCTTCATCAATTCCTTCATCCTCTCCTTGCTTGAAAGTGAGCACTTGCCTCCTTAAGTCTTGGACCTTGCCTATGGGAAAGAACTTCAAAAGAAATTTCTTCACTAGCTCATCCCAATTTCCTTTTGCTTCAACGGACGCAAGTGTGTACCATCTTCGCGCTTCATCTTCGAGAGAGAATGGAAAAAGATTCCACTTGAACCAAGCGGCCGGAACTCCTTTTTGTTGCACCGTGTTGCATAACATCGTGAATTCCTTAATGTGTCTATATGGGTTGTCATCCTCCAATCCTCTAAATGGTTTTGTCGCCACTAACTTGATGATTCCGGCTTCACTTCATAGTGGGTTGTAGCAAACGTCAAATCTGATTTTTGCATCTCAATGTCTTCCATTGACGGCATTGCTAGCTCCCTTAGCGACATCTCTTCGTCTTCCAATGGTGAGGTGAACAAATCCATCTAGGCACAAGAAAAGTAGAAAGAAAAACAAAAAAGATTTTTTTCTTTTTTTTTAGAAAATAAGGGTTAGGTGTTAGTAATCAACAAAATTAATACTAGATTAAACGTAGCAAACTGGCTTGCTCCCCGGCAACGGCGCCAGAAAAAGGGGCTTGTTGATGGATAAAAGACGTATCCCTCTACGATCCGCAAGCGTACGGACCCCACACCTTTTTTACCACGGGATTCCCAAGGTTCTTGTCAATCCGCGGAGCAAGGGGATTACTAGCGCTTAACAAAGTACTAATTTAGTTGACTAAGGAAACCTTTAAAGAGAGTATTAATCTAAAAGTAAAGACAATCTAACCTAAGTTAATCTAAGTTAAGTTGATCAAACAAATCTAGGATTAAATTAGATGGTAAAGGGTGAACACAAGAGAATGATTAAGAAAGATAAGTGTTCCCTCCCTAGGATCTAGGATAACATGGTATGCATCTACTACACGAAAGCGGTAAACCAATCTACCGGGGGTTGTGACCACGGTTTCGCCCTTTCCCTCCTCTCGTACTGTCACTACGCGAAGGTATTCGTGACTAGACCTATGATGGACACGGTATGTTGATGGAATCTATGGGAGTAGCAGATATCATACGCCCGAAAAACATGGTAGCTAACCTTAATCATCAAAGCATCATCAACATGAAAACAATAGATTGAAACCACAAATCGAGTAGCGATCACATAGCATGTATCCATCTAATCCTAGGGATGAACGGAGACATTACCCCATCATCTTACACGGATTGAAGCACATAGGGGTGATGGAGACTCCGGAGAACGTCGTCGATGAAGATGGCAGCGATGGAGATTGGGAACACCCCTAGGCCAACGGCTTGGAGTCCTCCTCTTGCTTCCTTCTCTCCGCCGGTGTTGATCCTTGCGACGAGCTCATCTAACTCTCTCCCTCATCTTGTGGTGGCGGTTTTCTGGTGATTGGCGTCGGTAGGATGATTTGTTTGATGGGTCACCATCTTGGGGCGCCTAGGGGGTTGTATTTATGTCCTTGGGGTGCCTTTGGGCGTGCTCCACCTTTCCTTGCACGAGATCCTCCTTGGGAGAGAAGCAAACTTGGTTTCCATAAAATCAGCCAGATTTTCCTGATTCGCAGTCCTTCCTTGCCAGCGCCATATCTCCCACGTCCGGACTCCAAATAATGCAAATTCGGTGTCCAGGTTGTGTGCCACGAAATTATCTTCAACTTTGGTATTCATTTCTTTCCTTAAAAACGAAGATAAGATCTCCAAATCGGCCTTGGAAGATAATCTGTTCTGATTTCGGACTAACTGCGCAGCAGGGATTTCGGGGGCTATATCTCCTAGCTCCCTTATCCAAATTGGGCCTTCCACATGTCCAAATCGAAGGTATCGTCGAGGCCCACAACTTTGTAAGTCAAACATTTGCCATTAAACGCCGTTTAAGTCTCCGAATCTGTACCGAAAGATCATGCTGTGCTGAGCTGCGAGAATATCTCTCGGGGTGAGTTGATCTCGTTGGTAAACATCCAAGTCCCCGAGTTTTGCGTGTTGATGCTTCGGTCCTTGGGTTGTTTGGAGTCTTGTTCACTTCGTGTCTTGACTTGTGTCGGGCTTCATGATCTTCTTCCAAAGTGCTTAGTGAACTTATCCCGAAAGTCTCCTCTTTAATGTTAATTTCCTGCGTAAACAACAAACTCCAAAATCGACATGCAAGTGTGAACTTGTTACATCATTAGTATGCCTAGTGGCGGGTTAGTTGCAAATCATAATCGAAACCAATGTATAACAAGTACTCTAGGTTGACGGAAATTCACCGTCAACAGTAATATTGGTTCGGGGTGCTACCTCTCCATGTTGGCCTTCTCCTTATGGTCGGGGATCGCAAGAAACCCCGACCATCTTTTGTGTGGTACCTCTCTCGGCATTGAGTATTTGCGGCAAGGCAAATACATTAGTGGAGATGAGAGAGGAGGTTATCGGTTGTCCATAGTAAACCTACCCCTTCCCAATGAGAGGCTTAGGCTTTTCATCGAAGGGAGAGAAGATTGGTTGGAAGAGGGACTCCTTGTCCCCGCAATGAAGAACAAAAGAGGAAGAATCGTAGAGGAGGGAACATCCTCCGCACAAGCGAGTGGAGCACAACCCAATGTGCAACCATTCGGCGGGATCCCTCCTCCGCCAAGTTATTACGGAGGGCCACAAGAGCAAGCATGGGGGGGTGGTGCACCGGTACCCCCGCCAAATTATGTTGTGCCCAACGCTAACTTCGCGGAGTCCTACGCACATCATCCCCAACAACAACAAAGAATATCCATAATTGGAGGGTATGTTGCAAGAAACGCTCAAAACATCGCAGCCATCCAAGCTAACGCAGCTCAACTTGGTGAAGGCAATGCAAATATTGCCTTTGAGCTTGGACGCCTTCACCTTGTGGAGCCAAATCAATTCGTCGGAGGAAATGTCCAATCATATTATGAGCAAGGGTATTATTATCAAGATCATCAACATCAACCACCGGCGGAGGACTAGAAGATTTAGGAACTTTAGTTTTCTTTTCTTTTCTTTTTCTCTCGCAATTTTCAGCTTTTGCTTATGTGTGTTTGCATAGTATTTTCTGTTTTTATTTAAATTTCAGCAAGCATGTTTGTTTATTTTCAGTTTGTATTTCAACTTGATGTCATCATTAATAAAGACACCACCTTGATTATATCATTGGAAAAGTTACAAAATTCGTGCCATGATGATATATGATTATAATTGCAGCTTTGTTCATCTTTGTAATTGATCTATGCATGTTTAAGCTAGTGCTCTCTTAAAAATACAAATCTGAATTTATTTAAATGCTAGCTTAATTTTCAGCGGAGGTTATGATTAAAATAAAGACCCATAGTGTTTTATGTTCTCTCAAGCTGTGAATAGATTAAAGATGTCTTTTATGCTCAAAAATATCGCTAACCTTGTCACAAATATCATTTGTGTGTTGCTCAACCTATCTTTGTACCGAAACTTTGTACACGAGTAGTACACGCAAAGACACAGTTTCTCTACAGCCGAATACCTGGTTTCAAGATCAAGTAGTTTTCGGCTAAGATAGGCTACCACTCGCTCCTTTCCTTCGAATTCTTGAATAAGGGCCGATCCAATGGTTTGGGTATCGGCCGCCACGTACAACTTAAAAGGCTTGTCTAGCTGAGGAGGAACCAGCACCGACGGCTCCTTCATGTATTGCTTGATCTCATCAAAAGCCTTTTGTTGTTCGTCACCCCATGTGAATTTTTGATCTTTCTTTAGCTTCAAGCAATGGAGAAAACGGCAACACCTTATGTGATAAATTTGAGATGAATCTTCTCACGAAGTTGATCTTGCCGAGCAAAGGATTGCAATTCCTTGAGGTTGGTTGGAGGAACGACTTCATCAATGGCTTTCATGCTCTTCTTGCCAACTTCAATTCCCCCTTCGTGGACCAAAAACCCCAAGAATTCTCCACCGATACCCCAAAAGCGCACTTGTTTGGATTCATCTTCAAACCGTGTTTCCGGTGCACTCCAAGGTCTTCTTCACATCTTCCAATTGGGTGTCATGACTTAAGGACTTGATCACCACGTCATCAATGTAGATTTCCACGCTTTGCCGATCAACTCATGAAAAATGTAATTCATGGCCCGTTGATAGGTTGCACCGGCATTTTTCAACCCAAACGTCATGACTATCCACTCGAATAGGCCTATATGACCAGGACATCTAAAGGCCGTCTTTGATATGTCCTCTATTGCCATGAAGATCTGATTGTATCCCGCGTTGCCATCCATGAAACTAATCACCCTGTGTCCAAGCAGGTGTCAATCAACAAATCGGCAATAGGCATCGGGTATCCATCCATGGGAGTAGCTCCGTTCGTGTCCCCGAAATCTATGCAAACCCTCATTTTTCCATTCTTCTTGTACACGGGACGATGTTAGAAATCCACTCCGCATATCCGCATGGCCGAACGAAGTTTGCGTCGAGTAGTCTTTCAATTTCCTTCTTCACATCGGCCAATACTTCATCCTTGTAGATTTTCCGGGGCGGTTGCTTATATGGTTTGAAACCAGGCTTGATTGGCAACCGATGCTCGACGATGGAACGATCCAATCCAGGCATCTCCGAGTAATCCCAGGCGAAGCAATCCTTATATTCTTTGAGAAGCTCAATCAAATTCCCCCTGAAGTCCGGGCCGCAAATTTGCACCGATGAACGTCGGCCTTGGTTTATCACCGCTTCCAATATCAACTTCCTCCGCTTATCGGCCGACATGAATCCTCGCCCTAACTTGCCATCGCGTGCCATCTACGGGGTTCTCCATTAAAAATTACTATAAGAGCCGATCGCTTGAATCGGCCGTTGATCACCGCCGACGGGTTCAACAGACCTTCTCCCCGCCTTTCCCCGAGAAACAATCAATGCCTTGGTATTCCCGTAAGGCCGGTTCCATGTTGGCCACGCTCACGGAGTCATCCGCCCGGACGACCTCGATCTCATCGTCCACCCACCGGATAAGCCGTTGATGCATGGTGGACGGGACGCAACAGCTTAGCATGAATCCAATCCCGCCCAAGCAAAGAAGCTTTAGGCTCCTTTGCCCTCGATGACAAAGAAGGTGGTGAGTAGCGTCTTGGACCCGATCATCAAGTCCACGTGAGCACATCCCTTGGTGTCTGAGGGGTTCCCGGCGAAGTCGTTCAAGATGATGCTTGTAGGCGTCAAATCGCTCGGGCCCATTCCAAGCTTCCCCGAAGGTGGTGTACGGCATTACATTGACCGCCGCTCCACCGTCGACGAACATCTTGGTCAATGGCTTTCCATTGACGTATCCTCTCAAGTACACCGGCCTCATGTGACGGTTCTTGGCCGGCTTGTCGAAGATGGCCTCGCTTGGCCGCCACTGGTTGTGCCATCATCTCCTCGGTGTGCTCGTCGTCGAAGGAAGCTTCCTCCTGCATAACCTGGTTAGCAGGAGCCATGAACTCGTTCGGCAGAAAGTATACCATGCATGCTGGAGCCGAACGCTTCGATCCCTCAGGTTGGTCCTTGGGGCGCCACATCTGCCTCGTCTGGGCCCCCGCCCCCGCTTCAACTCACGGTTCCTCAAGCGCTGGACCCGTCTCTTCTGGCTCTTGCGTAGGCCGGGCGGGCACCACTGCCCCTTCGCCAGATGTAGTCATCCTCGTCCTCTTCTTGATCGGCCCACCCCGAGATCAGCTTGGCGCTTCCTGGGATGATCGATGACTTCAATTTTTTGGCGCCGATCCCCATTAGGGTGGATCCTTCCAAGTCTCTCGTGGACGGATCGGCGATTGCGCCTTCCCCGCTCGTACTCAACATACCCGTCACCGCATTCGGGACGCTTCTTCAATGTGGGCAGCTTTAGACCCTCATTCCGGCGGAAAGCCGAAGAAGGCGCATCCCCGGTGTGCGCGCTCCCCGTTCGCGCGTGTACCGCTCGTGGTCCCTCCCGCGCGCCTCTTCCTCGGCTCGCGCTCGCTCCTCCTCGTGGCGACGCTTTTGGTAGCGCTCTTTCTCTATTTGGCGCCGCCATTTGTTGAGGAGAATGCGCGATGTCACCTTGTGTCGGTGTTTTAGACCGGCAACCTACTACGGGGAGTACCCGAAGTAGATGAATGTGACTCGCCGAGATCGGTAACTCGAAGGAAGAGACACGTGGCACACAATTTAGACAGGTTCGGGCCGCGAGGTGCGTAATACCCTACGTCCTGTATGCTGCGTAGCTCTGGATTGATAGGGCACGATTACACGATGGTGCAGTTGTGCGCCGTGGGTTGTATGAGATGAGATTGGATGAGGGAGATCGGTCCCTGCCTCGCCTTATATAGTCCGGGAGGCAGGGTTACAAGTCGGAGTAGGGAAGGAGTACTAGCCGAGTACGTCTAGGAGACCTCTATACAGTGCGGAACGTGTACAGAGTCCTATCCGAGTACTACTCCTTTGCTGTCCTTGTGCTCCACGCCTTCGTGTGCCGTGTAGCGCAAGCCGGTAGTCCCGTGGGGCCCACCGAGTAGTCGGTCCCGGTACCCACCGAGGTAGTGGGCCCGGGGAGGTCCATACGACAAGCCCCCGAGTACTTTGTAGTCGAGAAGGATAGCTTCCAGGTAGTCTTGACGGCCTTAACGAGTAGTCCTCAAGCGTCCCCGAGTGCTACAAGCCAAAAGTCCTCAAGAGTAGTCGAAGCATCCCGAGGCCGGGAATGTACTCCACCGATGTTTGAGCAATCTTGAAGTCTTCTCGAGTAGTCCCAAGCGTCCTTGAAATCGCCTTCGAAGGCCTTCAAGAAATGCCCGTCTTGTTTTGAAGCCGAAGCCGTCGTGGAGATGCGATTTGCAGAACCGCAATCCACATGGAGTAGCCCCCGAGCCTCGAGCCGCGGGCTCTGGCTGAGGATCCATCCGAAGTCTTGGCAAGAAAATCCCGAAAAATCCGGAGAGAAAAAACCGAAGGACACGTGGCACGGAGCCCCCGAGCCTTGAGTCGAGTACTTCCTCTCGAATTGAAGGGTCTTCTTGAAGAATGTGTCCTGAGATGCTCTTGAGACTAGCCGCGTCCCAGGTAGTCGAGTAGAAGTAGCCGAGCCCCCGAGATGAGGCGCGTCGACTAGTAGAATACGAAGAGTCACGCGCGACCGCCGAGTCGCCCACGCGTGGACTTATCCAGCCGCCCGTTGCGGAGGCGATTTGGCTTATAAATAAGAGCCAAAACCCTTAGGGTTTTTCACCCAAGTGAGCCGCAGCTCATTTCTATTTGAATCTCGAAGTAGATCCACTCTAGCGCCTGCTGCCGCCATAGTAGATCCGAGCGCATCGCCGCCCGAAGGATTTAGGGTAGCCCCCGAGCGGATGCGAGTGAAGACTCCTTGTACTTGGAGGATGAAGCCGTCGCCGTCGAAGACGTCGAAGGCCGGAGGAAAGAAGAGGAGCCGCGCGGAGGCCGCCGCGGCCGCCACGGATGCAACGCCACCCATGTCTCCACCGCGCGCCGATCCGAGCCGCGAGTGGAAAAAGTCGAAGGTCAAGACGGAGGACCTGCTGACCCTGTTGAACAGCGGGTTCATCAGGGAAAAGGAGATCGACATGTGGAGATCCACCGCAGGGGATCCCTATCCAATGGAGAAAGCCGAAGACGAGATCCCAATGTTCTCGCGCTTCGTGGAGCGCGGGCTTGCGCTCCCAGCCAGCGACTTCTTCAAGGGGTCCGCTCGGGTACTACGGCATCAAGTACCTCAATCCGAACCCCAACGTAATCTTCCATACATCCGTCTTCGTACACTTCTCGCGAAGCCTTCTTGGGAATCAAGCCGCACCGGGTGCTCTTCCGAAAATTCTTCCGCGTGAAGCCGCAGCCCCCGCCTCCAACCCTAGGGTAGTCGGAGGGGCCGGAATCCGGCCGAGGGAGGATGCCGCGGAGCGCACTCGGCGTACAAGCTCGTGGACTCCAACACCGATCGGAAGACGAGATGGTTCTACATCACGAACCACCATCCCGAGCTACCGAAGCCAAGCGGACGGCAGCCCGGTGCACCAAGAGTGGTGGAACACGGAGCCCACCATGCAAGAGGGGATCCAGCTCCCTGAGTTGCTAGCGCGCATCAAGACTCTCGGGGATGCGGGACTGAGGGCCGAGCATGTGGCCTTCAGTTTCATGAAGCGCAGGATCCAGCCGCTGATGGCGCGGGATACGATGGGCTTCGAGTACACCGGTGACAACGATACGTCGCGGATGCCGGGGGCGAGCCGGGACGACAACGACATCGTCGAGAGGTTGTCGAGGATCTTCAAGGACATGCCGGAGTACACGGCGTGCCCTGTCGAGGAGTACTCCGCCGCGCGCCCGCCCAACGAGGTGAGTAGTCGTACCCCCTCGTCGAGTAGTGAGTACCCGTAGCGGAATTTCTGACGCCTTGTATGTTTGCGCAGGATGACGTGAAGCGGTTTGTCTCCGAGCCGCAGCCGCCACTGAGCGGAATCGAGATCCCGGCGGTGGGGAAGGTGAAAGAGCGCCGCGAAGTTGGAGAAGGCGACGACACCGTCATTGTGGAGGACACCTCCGATGACGACGATGAAGACGAAGAGACTCTTCGGACCGCTTCCACCGCGGTCGAGGTTTAGCCGTCCGGCTTGCCTCACGTGCCACTCATCCAAGACCCTCCGCCAGCCTCCGGAGGCTAGCCTTGCCGCGCCGCCGAGGAAGCCGCGCAACCCCACCAAGAAGCGGGTGGCGAAGAAAATGAAGGTCTCAGAGACCACGCCTCCAGAGGTAAGTCATCTTGAGCGCAGTAGTCGAATACCCGCAGTCGAGTACATTGCCGACGAGTAGCCGCTCTTTGTGTGCAGGAGGTGCCGCCAGCAGAGCCCGTGGAGGAGGGCGACGAGAGCATGTGGCCCACGGTGGGGGAACCGGCGGGAAGCCGAAGTCCGGCCCCCCACCGTCGAAGAAATTCCGGCGCGCCGGGAGCGCCGCCCCTCGCTCCGGGAGAGCGAGTACCCGCGGCCGCCGCCGTTGAGGAGATGGAAGCCGCAGAGCGCGAAGACGTCGCACCGCCGCCGCCGCCGTGGAGGAGGCGGTGGCCGAGGAGACGGAAGAAGAGACGCCCGCCGAGGGTGGACCGGTTGACATCGCCGCATCCTCGGTGCTCCGGCCGTGACTATCGTCCGGTCGACCTTGTAAGTACCCCACCTTGCCGAGTAGTACTCGTTGCGTAGTCGATGATTGCCCGACAAACTTCGTGAACACTTGTGCGTAAAATCCACGGATCCGAGCCGGGACGGGGAAGAGCCCGCGATAGCGAGGCGGGGAGAGGCCGTGCCACCCGTCGAAGAGCCCGCTCCCGAGGCCCAAGCCGCGACCGAGCCCCCGGCCGCCGAAGCGCCGCCGCCGCAGGCGGCCATAGTCGAAGGTGAGTACCCTTCTTGAGGCCGTAGAACTCCGGGACGAGTAATCGTAGGCACCGATGCGCATGTTCCTTGTTGGCGGCGCCGAAGGGGGTGACCTCCCCGCAGGGTACCCATGCGGAGCCGACACCGCAGGCCCCGGGAGGCCGCGGAAGGGGCCCCCGAGCCCGAGGGGGAAACCGTCGTGAAGTCCGCCGAGGGGGAGGCGGCTACCACGTCGCCAGGGGTTGCCCTGGAGGTGGCAATCCGATCCCCCGAGATCCAAGACGCGGAGCCTATCCGCTCGGCGCCGATGACGGAGGCTACGTCGAGTAGCCGCGGCGGGATCGAGCTGCTGGCCGACGATCTTGTCGAGCCAGCGATGTTGGCGCAGCACTTGGAGGCGATGCGACGAGCCGAGCAGTGGATGAAGGTACGCAGTCGTAGCTTCCTGAGTAGTCCATCCTTTGCGTAGAGTACTCTGCTTGACTTGATCTTGTCTTGTGCAGGACGTCGTGGAGCGATCCCGCGAGAAGTCGAACATGCTGCAAGGCTATGGCGACACCGTGCTCCGAGCCGAGGCCCTGGAGGAGCAGCTCGTGAAGTCGCGGAAGCACGCGGCCGCGATGCGCCGAAGCTCGACGCCGCCTTCGCCAAGTACCACAACGACGTGATGGAGCCGCAGGCGAAGGGTGATGACCCGGTGCGGAAGAACAAGGGCCTCCGCAACAAGAACAAAGGTATGCCTCTTGACTTGTCGTGTACTTGTTGGAAGTCGTCAAGGCTCGACCCGTTGCCGTGTTGGGTTGCGGAACTCGAAGGCCGTGGAGCAATTGAAAGCCTCCTGAGCTCAAGCATGAAGAACCTCTTCTACCGGGAGCAAGAAGCCCGCCGGTACTTGAGCTCGACTACAAGGAGCTTGCCGTCGAGTGCGAGAAGCATATGGAGTTGCGGATTGCCTCTCGACAGAGATCTCATCAACGCTACAAATCTTTGCGTGTTGAACGAAGATTGCGAGGCGCTCCCGGCCCACCGAAGGACCTTGAAGAGGCTGCCCTCCCGATCGCGAGGCTCCCGGTGCCGCACCCGGCGGCCCCAATATAGCCCCTTCGGCGGATCGACTTCGTGAAGCGCCAAGCCGGCCGGCCGCCTACGTCAAGCACATGGCGAAGTCGATCCCGAAGGTGTGCCGGCCTTCATGAAGTCGTACTTCCCGAAGGCTCCGGTGGAGGTGGTCGCCGGCGGGGTAGCCGCCAACCGCTCGGATGAGCAAGATGCGCAGCCGCCGGAGCGATGGCTCCCATCGCGGAGCGGTAGCCGAAAAGTTGAACCTCCGAGTAGCCCCGCATAGGTAATCGTAACCGCGATCTCGCAGTGCGGAGCGCTCATCGTGGAGTAGGTGCGAGTAATAGTACTCGGCTTTAGTAATCCCGTCGTAGGAAATAGACAAAGAAAGAAGTTGATGAACGATCAAACTTTATTACCGAAGAAGTACACCCGGGTGGCCGTGGCCGTAGTTACAAGTAATCGCTCGGACCCCCGGAGGCCGCTTACGGCTAAGTGGCGCCGGAGCGGGTAGCCGCTTGCGGTCGGTGATCCGTAGGTAGCCGTGGAGGCTGGATCGCAGATCCGTAGGTAGCCGTGGGGCTGGATCTTGGAGTGTGGTCTCTTGATAGACCGCCGCTAGAGTCCTTGACGCTCGTCGTAGCCCGTGTCCGTAGGTAGCCGCACGGCCGGACTCGGAGGAGAATAGTCCGGAGACTTGGAGCCAGGACCCGGGGGGTCGCTTGCGGCAAGGGGCGTTGATGTAGTCGTGTAGACTTGAACCCCGGAGTAGTCGTGTAGACTAGGCGTAGAATCGACAGAGTTGGTCGACGTTCCACGAGTTGTTGACCTCTTCGCCTTCAAGTGTTTGGAGGCGGTAGGAGCCCGGCCCGGTCACCTTAGCCACGGTGAAGGGGCCTTCCCATGGGGAGCTGAGCTTGTGAAGTCCTTCCGTGTTCGGATACGGCGGAGGACAAGATCTCCAACGTTGAAGGAGCGTTCCTTGACGTTGCGATCATGGTACCGTTGGATACCCTCTGGGTATCTTGCCGATTGGACGAGGGCGGCGCGGCGAGCTTCTTCGAGACTCGTCGATATCAACTTGTCTCCGTCGTCTTCCGAGACGCCTTCGTCGTAGTGCTCCACTGCTGGCGAGTTCCATATGACGTCGGCAGGGAGGATGGCTTCAGAGCCGTAGACCAAGAAATAGGGGGATTGCCCCGTTGGCTTGGATGGTTGAGTCCGCAGCCCCCAGAGTGCATTGGGTAGTTTCTTGATCCACTTGCCCCCTTTGGAATTGGCAGCGTCATGTAGCCGCTTCTTGAGGGCGTCGAGCACCATCCCATTGGAGCGCTCGACTTTTCCGTTGGCCCGTGGATGGGCGACCGAGACGTATCCGACGTAGATCCCGCCGTTCTCGCGGCACTCCCCGCAACCGGTGATTGTTGAAATTGGACCCCGTGTCCGTGATGATGCGGTGGGGTAGCCCATAGCGGTGTACGAGTTCATCCAGGAAGTCGAGTACTCGTCGCCCTTGGGACATGTGACCGGCTTGACCTCGATCCACTTGGTGAACTTGTCGATGGCCACCAATACCCCGTTGAATCCTCCCCGGCGCGCTTGGCGGTGGCCCAATCATGTCGAGCCCCCGCCGAGGCAAAAGGCCGTGGTCGGCGGTATGGTGACTAGCTTGTAGGCCGGGACGTGCCGCCGCTTGGCGAAGAATTGACACCCTTGGCACCTTCGATGAGTTCTTCGGCATCGCTCGGGGCCGTGGGGCCGCAGAAAGCTCGTCGGAAGGCCTTGCCGACCAACGTACGTGAAGACGCGTGGTTGCCGCGACGCCCTTGTGAATCTCCTCCAAGATGTCCTTGCCTTCTTCACGAGGGACGCACTTCATGAGTACTCCCGGAAGATGCGCCCCGCTTGTAAAGTTTGTCGCCGACGAGGACGTAGGACTTGGCACGGCGGACGAGTTGTTCGGCCGCGTTCTTGTCTGGAGGGGGACCTTCTCGCTCGCCGAGGTAGTCGATGAAGGGTTGCCTCCGGTCCACGTCGATCATCATGACCTCCCGCCCGCCTGGTGGATGGGGCGGGGCGGTGGTCGGTGGCGCCGGCTCCGGATGGATGGCGCGTGAAGCTCGTGGACGAAGACGCCCGCGGGTACTTGGGCGCGGGTGGATCCGAGCTTCGAGAGGACGTCCGCCGCAACGTTGTTGTCGCGGACGATGTGGTGGAACTCGAGACCGTAGAATTTGTTCTCGAGCTTGCGGACTTCTAGGCAGTAGGCGTCCATGTTCTCCTTGTTGCGGTCCCAGGACTTGTTGACTTGGTTGATGACCACTGCGGAGTCGCCGTAGACCAGTAGCCGCTTGATGCCAAGTGAAGCCGCGAGGCGGAGCCCGTGCAGGGAGGGCTTCGTACTCGGCTTCATTGTTCGAGACCTTCCGAGAAGATCCGCGGGACGTACTTGAGTTGTTCGCCCGTTGGAGAGATCGGGAGTACCCCCGCGCCCACGCCCTCGAGGTTGAGTGAGCCGTCAAAGTACATCACCCAATGCTCGGTCGCACGGTGGGAGTAGGTAGCCGGGTTCTCCCGCCACTCGCCATGAAGTCGACTAGTGCCTCGCGACTTGATGGCGGTGCGTGGCTTGAAGTCGATGGTGAGGGCGCCGAGCTCGACGGCCCACTTGGAGATTCTTCCGGTGGCGTCCGGGTTCCTCGGATGCCGCCGAGCGGGTAGTCGGTGACGACGGAAACCGAGTACTCCCGGAAGTAGTGTCGTAGCTTCCGAGAGGTGATGAGTAGAGCGTACGAAGCTTCGCACGGCCGGTAACGAGCCTTGGACTCGATAGAACCTCGCCGACGAAGTAGACCGGGCGCCCGGACCGGCAGGCGTGGCCGTCTTCCCGCCGCTCGACAACGATGGCGATGCGACCACGTGAGTAGTCGCGGCCTAGGTAGAGCAAGAGCGCTCGCCCTTGTAGGGAGCCGTGAGGATCGGCGGCTTTGACAGAAATCCTTGAGCCGGGCAAGGGCTTGATCCGCCTCCGGAGTCCACACGAACTTCTCGTGGTGCTTGAGAAGTTTGAAGAAGGGGAGACCCCGTTCTCCTAGCCTCGAGATGAATCGTTCAACGCCGCCATGCACCCCCGTCGGCTTCGGACGTCCTTGATGCTCGTGGGAGCTTTCATGCTGGTGATGGCGGAGATCTTCTCGGGGTTGGCTTCAATGCCGCGCCGGGGCGATGATGAAGCCGAGTAGTTTACCCGAAGGTACGCCGAAGACGCACTTGTTTGGGTTGAGCTTCCAGCGGTACTCGCGTAGTGAGGCGAAGGTCTCTTCAAGGTCGTCGATGAGGGTACCGGAGTCCCCGGTTTTAACAACCATGTCATCCAAGTAGGCCTCGACGTTCTTGTTGAGTTGCCGCTTGAAGCAGGCCTGGATGGCCCGTTGATATGTAGCGCCGGCGTTCTTCAACCCGAATGACATGGTCGTGTAGCAGTACGCGCCAAACGGGGTGATGAACGCGGTCTTCTCCTGGTCTTCTTCCTTGATTGCGATCTGGTGGTACCGGAGTAGCAGTCGAGGAAGCGAGCAGTCGCGGCCCGCCGTGGAGTCGATGACTTGATCAATCCGCGGCAACCCGAAGGGGTCCTTGGGGCAGTGCTTGTTGAGGTCGGTGTAGTCGACGCACATCCTCCACTCGTTCGAGTTCTTTTTGCGGACGAGGACGGGGTTGGCGAGCCACTCGGGGTGGAAGACTTCTCGGATGAAGCCGGCCGCCAGAGCTTGGCGAGCTCCTTCTTGATGGCGTCCCGTCCGTCGTCGCGCGAAGCGTCGGAGGTGTTGTCGCTTGGGGGTGGCCTTTGGATCGACGTTGAGGCGGTGCTCGATCGGCTCCCCGGGCACTCCCCGGCATGTCCGTCGGCTTCCACGCGAAGATGTCGCGGTTAGCCCGAAGGAAGCCGATGAGTGCGTCTTCCTATTTGGGGTCGAGGCCGGCCCCGATGGTGGTGGTCTTGTTGGGGTCGCCTGTTCCGAGGTCGACCGACTTGACGAGTACCTCCTCAGGTGGCTGAGGCTTATTGGCGCTGTCAGACTTCTCTGGGATGTCGAGTTCGCTTGTGGCAAGCTTCTTCGACGCGGCGTAGACCTCCATCATTGGGGTGGGTACTTGGTTTGTTGAAGCGATCACCACGGCCTCGTATCGCGGTCGTGGGAGATCTTCAAGTCCCCCCCGGAGGGAGAGTACGCCGGCCGGACTTGGCATCTTGAGTACCAAGTAGGTGTAGTGGGGCACCGCCATGAACTTGGCGATGGCCGGTCCGCCGAGGATGGCATGGTAGGAAGTCTCGAAATCCGCGACCTCGAACTTAATGTACTCGGTGCGGTAGTTATCCCGAGACGCCTCGAAGGTAACCGCGCACCACCGAGCCTAGTGGGATAGCCGCGTTGCTCGGGATGATGCCGTAGAACGGCATGCTTGCTCTTGTCGAGCATGGGGGTGACGTCGAGGTTCATCTTCTTCAAGGTCTTGGTGAAAAGGACGTTGAGCCCGCTTCCACCGTCGATTAGCACCTTGTTGAGCTTGGAACCCGCCACCGTTGGTTTCGGGACGAGAGGGAACCGTCCCGGCTCGGAGAAGCTAGTCCACTGGTCCGCGCGGGAGAAGGTGATGGGTACTTCTGACCACCTGAGAGGGGTCATGACCGCTGGCTCGATGGACATCACTTCGCGACGGGTAGCCTTCTGCTCCCGCCTGCTGGGCAGTCCGCCGAAGAGGACGTTGACGGTCTTGTCGGGTTCCTGGAAGTCGTCGTTGTCGCCGTCCTTCTTCTTGCCCTTCTGATCGTGAGGGTGCGGTGGCTCCGGCGTATCCTTGAGTGCGTGCTCGAGCCGGTAGCACCGCTCGGTAGTGTGATTGCCGTTTGGATGCCACGGGCACTTCTCCTTCGACGGGTCCTTGAACCCGCCGGAGTTCTTCTTCGAGTTCCCCTTCGCAGGCGTTGGATAGCCGCGACGGTGTTGTCCGGCTTGCGCTTGCGGTTGGGACCCGAGTAGTTCTTGTTGTTGTTGTTGTTGTTGCCGCGGCCGCCTTGGTTTGCATTCTTTGCCGCCGCCGCCGCCCGGTTCTGCTTGGACTTGCCGCGGATGGCGTCGTACTTGGCGTTGGCCTTGTCCTCTTCGTCCGCCCGGACGTGATCATGTCCTTGAGGTGGGGAATGGACTTGGGGCGGCGACGACCGAAGTCCTCGAAGGTGCGGCGATGGTAGAGGCCGTCCTGGAAGAGGTCGATGACCTCCTTGTCGGTGACGTCGACGACGGTAGCGCGCTTGTCGAAGAAACGGCGCATGTACTTGCGGAGGGTCTCGCCTTGTTCCTGCTTGATCATGGCAAGGTCCATGCGAGTACCCGAGCGGCCCATGGCGCCCGCGAAGTTGCTCGTGAACTGTTCCTTCAGTCGGTCCCACTGTCGATCGAGTGCTTGTCCAGCGACTCGAGCCATGTGAGTGGAGCTTGGTCCAGGCAGAAGGGAAAGTAGAGGCACTTGGTGTCGCCGTTGCCGCCGCCGTTCTCGATGGAGAGGGCGTAGCATCGGAGCCACCGGATGGGATCTGCTTCGCGTCGTACTTGGTGATCCCCAAAGGCTTGAACTTGTCGGGGAGGAGCGAGGTTGCGGAGCCGGGGTGAGAAGGCGGGGAAGCCGTCGCCTTCGGCGGCGGTAGTCGACTTCTTCTCGCCGCAACTCCTCGATCCTCTCGGCGAGCATCGTACCCGCCATGAGAGGCACGGAGGCGTGGCTATGTGCGTGGCCGCGGCCGCCGCGGGCCGCCGCCGCCTCCGGCTTTCTTGTTGGCCCCGTGGTTGGAGGCTGCCGCCGTCGGCCGCCGCCGCCGTCGGGGTCGTTGCCGCCGCCACCGGCCGGAGCACGGTGGGGGACGACTTCTCGGTTGCCTTGCTCTTGTCGTGAAGGTCCGCCGGCGGTGGAACGTCGACGGTTTGGGTCGGCCGGAATGTCGCCCCGAGTACGGTTAGGGCCGGGGGTCGGCGCCGCGACTAGTAGCTTTGTTGTCGCGAGGCTTAGGCCGGGAGAGGTTGGGCGACTCTCTTGTCGACCCGCATGAAGTAGGCTTCTTCGGCGAGCTTCGCGATGACCTCTCCGGCTCGTATGCCCCCGAGCTCGGCGTGCGATCGTTGTGATCGACGTGAGGCATTGCTCGGGAGTGGTGTGGACTCTGCTCTCGACCGCCTCGAGAGCTTCCGCAAGGTTGCGGATGGGAAGGTTGTCTCTGAGCCGCCGGCGTCGTTCGTTGCGCTTCTGTTGCGTTCACGCCGGCGTCCCCGTTGGCGTCGGTCTCGCCTGCGGGTGCGTTAGCGAACGGCTCGTCGCGCAGATGTCCTCCGGGTACTTGTCCGCGGTCGTGCCCGAGGTTCCCGGGGTGTCGCCGGCGGCCATGAAGACTTGACGATCGGGGGTGCCGAGGGCCGGACTCGAAGGCGCCACCTCGGTGGGTGTATTGGAGTCGGCTGGGCCAACGGTGTTGCCTCCCCGGAACGGTAGCGAGTCGATGTAGGCGACGTAGCGTGAGTCTCCCTTTGCCGGTCGGCGGGCTTGCGGTCCGGCCGCAGACGTATCTCGCCGGCGGGTGTTGATCTTATAACCGGCCCGCAGGCCGGCCCCGACAAAGGAAGCTCGGTGGAGTCGTCTTCGGACTCGGGCTCCTCGGGGTCCGACCCGAAGTCGAACTCGTAGTCGGGTTCGAGTAGAACTCGGAGAGAGGGGGTGGAGCCCGAGACGTGATCGGGGACGGCGTCGGAGTCCGAGTTGTACTCGGTTACGGGCTCCTTGCCGGCCCGTCGTGGAGTAGGAGCCCCCGTGCGGGCCCGCCGAGGACGCGGGGGCCACGCGCGGGCGCCGGCGTGGTGAAGGGGCCGTCCGCGATGGGCGAGCGGCGGCCGGCTCGCGGCGATGTCCCATGGTGACGTCGAGTCCGAGTCGGAGGTGGACTCGAGCTCGAAGTCGGCGTCTTTGGTTGAAAAGCGAGATTTCACCGAACTTGCCGGCGAGTTCGCCCGTGACGACTTCGGGAAGCGTCGCGAGGCCTCGTCCTCGGGTTGGGCCGCATGGTCGGGCGGCGCCGGAAAGAGCCCGCGCCATCGGCGGTGCGGCACCCGGGCGCCGAAGACGAAGGTGTCGCCGCGGTTGAAGGCGACGGTTGGCTTGATGTGGACGGAAGCCGTCGAGTTCGCCATGTGATCTCGAGCGAGAGCCCCTACCCGGCGCGCCGGTGTCGGTGTTTTAGACCGGCAACCTACTACGGGGAGTACCCGAAGTAGATGAATGTGACTCGCCGAGATCGGTAACTCGAAGGAAGAGACACGTGGCACACAATTTAGACGAGTTCGGGCCGCGAGGTGCGTAATACCCTACGTCTGTATGCTTTGCGTAGCTCGGATTGATAGGGCACGATTACACGATGGTGCGGTTGTGCGCCGTGAGTTGTATGAGATGAGATTGGATGAGGGAGATCGGTCCCCGCCTCGCCTTATATAGTCCGGGAGGCGGGGTTACAAGTCGGAGTAGGGAAATAGTACTAGCCGAGTACGTCTAGGAGACCTCTATACGGTGCGGAACGTGTACGAGTCCTATCCGAGTACTACTCCTTTGCCGTCCTTGTGCTCCACGCCTTCGTGGTGCCGTGTAGCGCAAGCCGGTAGTCCCGGGGGCCCACCGAGTAGTCGGTCCCGGTACCCACCGAGGTAGTGGGCACAGGGAGGTCCATACGACACCTTGGGCTTAGGCCCGGATGATTCCCCAATCTCGATGTGGCTCTTGAGAACGCGGGGGCGTCGCCTTGTACTTGCTCCCGCAGTCACTCGGCACTGCGGGTCCACCGCTCCACCTTGCTTGGACCCTCGGGCGAGGTCGGGACCTTGACCTTTCCCTTCTCCTCGGCTGTTATCGCATTGACAGAAAAGCCGAGCATGTTCTGAGGAAAGGGGTGGCCATCCAGCTTCATCTTGTTATCGAACTTGAGGTGTCCCTCCTGGATAGCCTTCTGGATCCTCATCCTGAAGACCCTGCAATCGTTGATGGAGTGTGAATCCCTGTCATGGAAGCCACAGTAACGTTTCGCTTTAACTCCATCGGGCCGAAGCATAGAATGCCCTTCAGGCAGCTTGATTCGGCCTTCTTTCACTAAGAGCTCAAACAACTTATCAGCCTTCGTGATGTCAAAGTCATAAGTCCCTTTGGTCTGCTTGACCCAGCCGATTCATTGTCAAGGGCTCCTTGCCCCACATGATCTCCGCCGCAACTACATCCAATTCGTCCTCGGAATTCTCGAGCGAGATCGCTTTGTCCATGAACCGGTTGTAGATGTCGGCGACGTCGTCTTCGCTTGCCAAATTTGGGGTCTTTTTTGAGGCCATATGCTTGATTGCTCATCGGAGACAACTTCGTGATAGCGGCCGGTTCTCAAACTCCATCCCAAATAGCTTCTCGCGCACGGCCGGCGGCATCCCGGCGACGGCCATATCGGCCAACTGATCATCTGGCAAGTTCAGCGAGAAGCACATGCCTTTGACTTCCCCGAATCATCTAAGAAACTCCAGCGGTGTTTCACTGTGCCTTTGCTTCAGGGTGGCGAGATCAATTAGCTTCTTCTCGTAGCCGCCGCCGAAATAGTGAGCGTGGAATTTACGCTCCAAGTCCTTCCATCCGGCCACCGATTCGGGGAGGCGGGGGACGAGAACCACCGGAAAGCCGGACCCGTCGGTGAGGCGGGGAAGTAGAGAACCCCGAACGTCTCCTCGGTCGAGCACTCCCCAAGTCGCATGAGGTAACGAGCGATGTGCTCGACCGTACTTGTCTCGTCCTGCCCCGAGAACTTTGTGAATACCGTTGGCGGTTTCACCCTTGGCGGCAAGAGCACATTATAGTACCATTACGGGAACGGCGGCCTATAGGCGGGGCCCTGCATCTTTGGCTTGAGGCCGAACCGATTTTGCATTAATTCGGCCATCTTGCGAGCTAGGGCGTCATCTTCTTGCGCGCCTGCAGCTGGCGCGTACCCTGGGTGCGGGAAGGCGTCGAACGCTCCGTAGTTTCCCACTTCATGATAACCACCGCCGTACAAATTCTTCTGGAGCCAGTTGGTCGACGGAGCAATTCTCCGGCCGGGATCAAGTGGGGCCCCAGACGAGCCGAACGCTAGGTCTCCGTACGTAGGCTGGTACGGATTCGGGCCGTTGCACGGGTTGACCCGTGCTTTGCTCCGTGGTGGCGGCCGGGATTGGCCGACTTCCCGAAACTTGCAACGGGGGCCGAGCCGGCCGCCCCCGGCGCCTGCGGAGGAGGTTGGAATGCTTGGCTTCCGGAGCTCTGAGGAGGAGGCTGCCGTGGGCGGCTCCCGTAGCGGCGGGCGAGAGCTTGATTCACCCGGCTCCACGGTGCTCTTCGGGAGGGCGCCTTCCCAAACGCTTGCTCCATGCCGGGCCAAAGATGGCCACCATCATCTGCTGGAGCGACCCGAGGAAAGCCTTGTTGTGCTTGGTGAGCATGTAGTCTGCCGATTCTTGGAATACGCGCGCGCATTCCTCCTTTTCTCGCCGGGATGTGGCATCGCTCTCTCCCCGCGCGGCACCACTCGGGCATGTCATTCTTCGGATACGGGACACCACTTCTATTCTTCTTAAACGACATGAGACACTTTTGCCGAAACCGGTCCACGGCGTCTTGGAGCCGCTCGTCGCTTCTCGGGAGAAAGCTCTTCGAGACCGACATCCATGAGGTCCGAGATTTCGAGCATCTTGAACCAATTCGAGTTTGTTGTCCCATTGGGCGTGCCAAAAAGTGTGTTGACGCAAAAAGTGCACTCAACGCCAATCACACGGCAAGCCGAACAAAGGCGGCTTCACACGCGTAGAGAGCAAATGACGTGCCGATCAATTTTTCTCGAAAATTAACAAAAGATAAGGCGAGTTAGATATCAAAGCTTGGAACTTGCCGGGTGGTACCAGACAGTTCCATATTTACGGCTAAAGAGCCAGATGGGATAACACATAGCTATAGAAAGCTATCTCGTCAAAGAGTCACAACCATTCGGGAAACCGTAAAGGGGAAAAAAGAACACTGCCGAATGGATGACGTAAGCGTGACGACGATCGGTCTTTGTATAAACAAGGATGCACGCGCAAAGTTATGACCGATCCCCATGAAGATTAACATTAAATAAATAAATGAAGTAAAGCACGAACATGATCATGTATTAAACAAGCATGCATAGATCCAAAGCACTAGTCTACCGCATGTCTAGTTACTTTAAGATCCGTCGGGTACGATATCAAACAAATCTATCCACCGCATGATACAACTTGCATGAAAAACCGTACCACTTTCCACAAATAGATCTATCCACCGCATGATACAATCTAAATATGGAAAGCCAAAAGCACACATCATTTAAAACATAAATAACGCACGTGATCTACTCGTGAAGAAACATAACCGAATGCGGCTGAACAGCCGATTCGGGGTCCATGAAGAAGGAACAAACATTACCACGTGAATAAATCTATCAGACTGATTTGGGAATCTAATCCACCGGATGACTAGCTCCAAAACAACCCAAAAACCCCGCATCTACCGCATGATACCCGGTTCTTTCAAGATTTATACGAACATAGCAAGGTTGAACCCGCAACACGTAACAACCTAGATCGATTCGGTTTCGGCTATCGGAAAGCATAAGACCCACGTGTTAAAACATGAAACCTACTCGAACAAGGATCATGAAAGAGATATAGCCAATCCAAACCCATCTAGATTGGGCAAAGATGTGTTACATGAATTAAAACATAAAGTAAAACTCAAGATAACACGGGGTAACTTAATGAATCTATTGGATCTTGCCAAAATCCAATAGAGCCGATAACTAGCTTCAAGCCGGATCTTAGCCTACCGCATGGCTCATGATCTAACAAGAAACCTTCTTGAACCAAGCTTGAATCTACCACATGACACGAAGCATGGTAACAAGACTACTTGCATCGGATCTAAATCCACCGCATGATACTAGACATGATACAAGGTTGCCGATACTCACGGAGGTCGACGGATCGATTGGCCCTCTCGAAGAACTCGACAACACGACAAGGACTCTAGGGTTTGGCGTAAGGTCGGTGTGTATTGAGGAATGATTGTCCGTTACATACATTCGGGGGTTGTATTTATACCCTGTTAAGTACAACTGCGAATGGATTCGTTGCCTAACTAAGCTCGATCGCCTATCCATCCATTCGTCTCCCCTGATTGAGCCACGTCACCGTCCAATCCCGCAAAATCGGCTCTACTATTCCTTTGCCGAACCGGAGCGGATAGGCCGACCGCGAGATCTCTTTGCCGAAAATCTCTGAAAATATCCTTCCTTCCACCAGACGGACTCTTTTTCGAACCGGACCCACGGTCGGACTCCTTACCAAATTTTGGTGTTAACGAGCGGTTTAGGAACTTGTAGTCGTATTCAACTACGCGCTCCAAGTCCTCCATACGCTGCTTCATCGCTTCCATGGCTTGGAGACATTCGTCGGCCGACGTGTAGAGATCCGTGATGGATTGACGGCAAACTCGACAACACATCGGATGCAATCCGAAGGGGTCGTTGTCGCCATAATCTCCACCGTTGTCACCACCGTCGTCGCCACCTCCATTGTCGTCGCCTTCGTTGCCATCGCCGTTGGGGCCTTCGGGAGTCCTTTCCTTGGGCTGCTCATCCCAATCATCATCATCTCTACCGGCGGCCGCCCACGAGCTCGAGCTACGATCGTCGGAGTAGTCGCTATCCCCATAATCCTTAGACTCGGCGACACCTCCTTGTAGTCTTTGCGCTGGATGCCTTGGATGCGTGCCGACCTTCGGACGGGTGTAGGAACCTTCTCTCCTTCGACGGGGTTGCGAGATGCAAGAGCTCCGGTCGGGACACGCCCTCCGCAACGGATACGTGCGGTCCTCTTGACGGGTAGCTTGAGCTCGCATCGCATCGCCTCCTCCATCGATGGCTTCTTGGCTTCTAGCTTCAACTCTAAGCTCCTTGGAGGCACAATGGCTGCTACAAGGTGCAAAATATTGCTTGAAAGGTTTGATCCTCGAGCTCCCAATTCGGCCAAATAAATAGTCCTGACAGAAAAGCCCTGGGAACCTTATTTTCCTTTTTTACACTTCCCTTAAAATTTTCCGACCAAACAAGGAAGTCAAAAAGGAGCAATTCGGGCGAAATTCGGCGTCATCGGACGTCGGGCCCCTCTGGGCCGGTCCGCCTGGGCCGGCCGGCCCACCCTGCCTCGGGGGCCGGACCGGTCCGGTTTTTGCACACCGCCCTATTTTTTTCTTCCTTAGCCCATGGGAAAAAGTTGGCCCGGTAAATCTTCGCGAAAAACTCCCGAGAAAACTAAAAGAAAAATTATTTACGAAGTTGATGCCTTGTATTTCATCCTAGGCGGGACGTTCGGGCTCTTCCTCCATGGTGACGATGTCAACATGGTGAAGGGGCTCGACATCGGGTTCGTAGTAAACCTTAAGCCGCTGTCCATTCACCACAAATTGATCGCCATTTATATCCATAATGGTTACCGCTCCTTTGGAGAACACCGAATGCACAACATAAGGTCCGTCCCATTTGCTTTGCAATTTCCCCTTTCCGAATGTTTTAAACCTCGAATTGTAGAGGAGGACCTTATCTCCTTCTTTAAATTCTTTTTCTTTAATCTTTTATCATACCACCTTTTGATTCTCTCCTTGTATATGCTTGCGTTTTCATATGGCTTCGACCTCAACTCCTCTAGCTTGCTTATTTCAATTCTTCGTTTCACCACCGCGGCATCGAGATCAAGGTTCATCTCTTTAATTGCCCAATAGGCTTTATGTTCCAACTCAACCGGAAGGTGGCAAGCTTTTCCATAAACGAATTGATAAGGGGTCATACCTATCGGTGTTTTAAACGCCGTTCGATAAGCCCATAAAGCTCCGTCTAATTTCTTTGACCAATCCTTGCCTCCCTTCTCTATGGTCTTGTTGAGTATGCTTTTTAATTGCCTATTTGATGTCTCCGCTTGTCCGTTGGTTTGTGGGTGATAGGCCGTGGAGACCCTATGCTCAATTCCCAACTTGGACAAGCACTTTTTGAAATTCTTCCCGGTGAAATGAGTTCCTCCATCACTTATCAAGGTTCTCGGTGTACCGAAACGGGGAAAAATCACGTTCTTGATCATAGTGATGGACTCCTCCCGTGGAAGCTTTACGACATGGTATTGCCTCCACCCACTTGGATACATAATCAACCATCACAAGGATGTACTCGAATCCAAATGAGTTTTTAAAAGGCCCCATGAAGTCTATGCCCCATACATCGAATATGTCGATTTGCAAGTTGTATTTCAAAGGCATAGAATTTCTTTGAGAGATGTTTCCGGTTCTTTGGCATTCGGGGCATGACGCAACATATCTTTTAGTATCTTCATGCATCTCCGGCCAATAGAATCCGCTCGACCATACTTTTGCTTCGGTTCGAAAATGGCTATAGTGTCCACCGTACTCCGCCGAGTGGCACTTCCTTAGAATCTCAACCCTCTCTTCTCTTGGCACACATCTTCTCATCACTCCATCATTGCCAAGCTTGAAGAGGTATGGTGCATCCCAAAAATATTTCTTACTTTCGGAGATTATCTTCCTTTGAGTGTTTTTATCTAGATGATCGAGGGGCATCTTTCGAATTGCTCGAATGATGTCGATCATCCAAGTATCTTTATCAAGCACTCTATAGAGGTGGTCATCTCTCATCTTATCTTCTATGGGCTCTTTATCATCTTGCCCACGATTCATCCTAGACAAATGATCGGCCACAACATTTTCCACCCCCTTTTTATCACGAATTTCAACATCAAACTCTTGGAGAAGAAGGATCCAACGAATCAAACGTGGTTTAGCTTCCTTCTTAGCCAAGAGATACTTGATGGCCGCGTGATCGGTGTAAACAATGACCTTCGAGTTCACAATGTAAGATCTGAATTTTTCGAAAGCGAATACCACCGCTAGCAACTCTTTTTCCGTAGTGGCGTAATTTAATTGTGCCCCACTAAGAGTTTTGCTAGCATAGTAAACGGCGTGAACTCGGCCTTCCTTTCTTTGACCCAAGACCGTGCCTACGGCGTAGTCACTTGCGTCACACATGATCTCGAAAGGTTGGCTCCAATCCGGAGGTTGGATGATGGGAGCACTCACCAACGCATTTTTCAAGGTCCGGAATGCCGCTAGACACTTCTCATCAAAGTCGAAAGCCACATCCTTTTGAAGAAGATGCGTTAAAGGCTTAGTGATCTTCGAGAAGTCCTTTATGAATCTTCTATAAAATTCGGCATGGCCTAGAAAGCTCCTTAAGGACTTAACATCCGTAGGAGGTGGGAGTTGCTCAACCGTCTCTACCTTAGCCTTGTCCACTTCAATTCCTCTCTCGGATATAACATGTCCGAGCACTATGCCTTGCTTAACCATGAAGTGGCACTTTTCCCAATTTAAAACCAAATCTACCTCCGCACACCTTGTAAGGACCTTTTCTAAGTTTGCTAAGCAATCCATGAGCGTCTTCCCATAAACGGAAAAATCATCCATAAACACTTCAACAATTTCTTCGATGAATTCCGAAAACACGGCCATCATGCAACGTTGAAAAGAGGCCGGAGCGTTGCATAGGCCGAAGGGCATCCTCCTATATGCAAACGTTCTGTAAGGGAACGTAAACATTGTCTTATGTTGATCTTCTGGGTGAATGGGAATTTGCATGAACCCCGAGTATCCATCGAGAAAGCAAAAATAAGCGTGGTTTGCTAACCTCTCGAGCATCTCGTCAATGAACGGTAGGGGGAAGTGATCTTTCTTCGTCGCTTTGTTAAGCTTACGATAATCGATACACATCCACCACCCGGTCACGGTTCTTTGCGGTATCAACTCGTTCTTCTCATTCTTCACCACGGTCAAACCTCCTTTCTTCGGGACACAATGTACTGGGCTCACCCACTCGCTATGCGGAACCGGGTAGATGATTCCGGCATCGAGTAACTTGATAACCTCTTTCTTTACTACCTCTCGCATGGCATGGGTTAGCCTCCTTTGGTGGTCCACTACGGGCTTACATTGGTCTTCCATTGGTATATGATGAGTGCAAAAGGTGGGCTAATACCTTTGAGATCATTAATTGAATACCCAATCACCTTCCTATGTTTTTTAATAAAATCAGCAACACTTCATTTTCTTCGGGACTCAACTCGCGCTCACAATGACCGGATAAGTTTTGTCTGGGCCCAAAAATTCATACTTTAATCCCTTGGGCAAAGGTTTAAGGTCTACCTCGGGCACTTGTGGCTCCTCGGGTTTGATTTCTCCTATGTCTTCGAATTTCTCTTCCTCCACGCTACCATCATGCGGCTCTAAGCCTTTTGTTGCTTCCTCTAGTTCTTCATCTTGTTGATTACTAATTTGATTTTCCATCGCTCTTTGCAGAGGGTCTCTAAGGGTTTCAACAAAACAAAGACTATCTATCTCTTCTACTTCTTCATCTTCGGGAGGAAAAGGTGTGAGGTGTTTAGAAGCACGAAGAAAGTTATATGTGTACTTTGTTCCATTAAGGTTCATTGTTACTTTGCCTTCTCCGGCATCTAACACGGCATCAACCAACTTAAGAAAAGGCCTATCTAAGATTATATGATCAGAATTACTATGGTAAGCATCAATAACAAAGAAATCGGTTGGTATATAGTTTCTAGAGATTTTTACTTTCATGTTGCAAGCAATACCTAGAGGTTTGATAGTTCTACCATCTCCCATAATTAATTTCGTTGATGTTGGAGCTAAGTATAGGTTGTGGTATTGAACTTTATCATAAATTTTAGAAGATAGAACACTTACTTGGGCTCCGATGTCACATAAAGCTTTGCATTGAACTCCGTTGATCTCGCAACTCAAGTGCGGCCTCATCTTCTCTTCTTCTTCGGATCCTATCGAGTAAATTTCAGCGAGGCGAGCGTATGGTGATGCTTCGGGCTTGATCCCCATGATTCTCTTCACCTCGGCAATATGTTCGGATCCACCACGTCATCTCCAAAGAGCTTTTCAAAAATCTCACCGGTGGTTTCGAGGTTGTATGAATTTTCAGCTTTCTTCTCCGGTGGGAAATCCACTTCCAATGCTCTTGCCATTCCCTTTTGATTAGGGAACGGTCTTCTCTTGTCGAATACTTCTCCGTAATCAATAGGAACCCAATCCATTGGTTCGAACTCCCTTAGTGGCTTCGCGCTTGACATGCTTCTCTTGTTCGTCTCATTTGGTGTGGCGAAGTCGACGCTTGGTGTAGTTCTTGACTTGATGTGTTCTTGTTCAAGTTTTTCCATAGTCGGTTCCTCTTTTGTGACTTCCGGGGTTGCCTCTTTAGAAAAATCAGCAAGCTTCTTCTTCCTTGAATTGAATTCCGGCTCTTCCGCAAGTCTTGTTTCCCAATCTCTTCGCATGGCAGCCTCTTTACTAACTTTTTGTAGAAGTTGGGCGGCTTCCGTGAGTGTTTTCTCCATGAGATCCCCACCTGCACACATTTCGACGTGTCGCATGCAACTAGGGGTTAGGGAAAAGCAAAATGTATGCAAGAGTACGTCACCCGTGAAGCCGAGTTTTGGTCCTTGTTCGGTTAATTCATTAAACCTATCCCGGGCTTGGTCTATCCCTTCCTCTTCTCCTTGCATGAAAGTGATCACTTGCCTCCTTAGATGTTGAACCTTGCTAATTGGAAAGAACTTCTCGCAAAACTTCTTTGTCAACTTGTTCCAATTGCCTTCAACTTCAAAGGACGCAACCGAATACCATGTCTTTGCTTTGCCGGCAAGTGAGTAGGGAAAGAGATTCCATTTGAACCATTCATCGGGAACTCCTTCTTGACGCACCGTGTTGCATATTGTCGTGAAATCCCTTATGTGCCTATATGGGTTCTCCGTAACCATCCCTTCAAATGGGTTTTCCGCCACCATCTTGATGATCTTGGATTTAATTTCATACTTGTTCGCTTCGAGCTTCGAATCCGACTCTTGTACTTTTATGTCTTCACATCGAGGGCTAGCGTAATCCCTTAATGATTTCTCCGGTTCTTCCACGGGTTGATTAACGAACTCCATCTAGACAATAAGATAAAAACAAAAACAAAAACGAAACAAGTGTTTTTCTAGATGATAAATGTTAGATATAGCAAATAAAAGATAAACTAAATATAAAACTAAGTTAGATGCAAATCAAACGATGTAAACTAACTTGCTCCCCGACAACGGCGCCGAGAAAAAGGGGCTTGTTGACGGATAAAAGACGTATCCCTCTACGATCCGCAAGCGTACGGACCCCACACATTTTTCACCACGGGATTCCCAAGGTTCTTGTCAATCCGCGGAGCAAGGGGATTACAAGCGTTCGATCAACAACGACACACTAGCTACTAAAACCCTAACTACTATTATACTAGAAAACAACTAAACTACACTAGAGAGAATGATTAAGATATCAAGGTAGAAGACACTCGCCCACGGGTCTACGATACTAGAGCATGCAATCGCTTAAAGACATGAAAACCAATCTAATCTATCGGGGTTGTGACCACGGTTTCGCCCTTTCCCTCATCTCGTACTGTCACTACGCGAAGGTATTCATGACTAGACCTTTGATGGACACGGTGTATTGAATGGATCCAAGGAAGCATTGGAGCTCGTACTCCCTCTCCGGCACGGTAGCTAACCTTAAACATTAAAGTATATTCAACACAAGATGATAGATAGATAATCCGACAAAGTGCAATTACATCTCAAGATCGATTACAACCCATGGACGAATGAGAAGATTACCCCATCAAGGTGCTGATCATGGCACCGTTGATCATGGTTTCCCTTCCGCCAGTGTCTTCCTTCTTCTCCACGAGAGGGTGCTTCCATCGAGGTGGTTGATCTCCTGCCGGAGATCCTCCTCCTCTCTCTCTAGCTTGTGGATGGCCTTCTGGTACGAATGACTCCTCCTTTCGGTGTTGGCGGCGCCTCGGGGCTTTTAGGGTTAAAGATCTTTCGAGGGCAAGGAAAACGGGACCGAACCGGTGCCGGAACAAGGTTGGGCCGGCCCCCGATTCGGCCCGGTTCGGTCGCCCCTTTTGCTCCGTGGGTCCTCGTGCACTTATGTACTTTGCCCCCTCCACTTGCATGATTTTGATGCTTTGTTATCCTCACGTCCAAGATGGAGGCTCTCTTTGCATGAAGTTTGATCTTTTACGCTTCAATCCCGGGGGTGTTCCTCGTAGCACTTCGGTCCTCGCCACCATTGGAAGTGATTTCATAAAGCTCATGAACACGAACAAGACTCCGTAAATGCTCCTTTGAACTTGTTGCAAATCTGTCCTTCATGTCCATGTTTTCCTACATAAACACAACACTTCCAAAAGCATGCACAAAGATGAATTTATTATATGATTAGTGTGCCTAGTGGCGGGTTAGTTCCATAATCAATTCCAAACCAAAGTGTAATGAACATGCTAGGTGCACCAAAATACACCGTCAACAGCCTGGATGGGCCCAGGCCGGCCGGCCCAGTCCGGTCGGCCCAGGCCCATCCAGGGCCCATTTGCCCCCTCCTTTGCCCTAGCCGCCAATCAGGCTATTTATAGCCCCCTGACCGAGAGCCACGCAGAGAAGAATTCGTCATCGGCCGCCAAGGAGCAGAGAAGAGAGGGACACCATCTCGGAGAGGAGAGGGTCGAGCTAGTTGACTAGGATTCCCGTAGCCGACGTGGGAACCTTGCACGGAAGACCACGTCGGAGTTCCCGGAGCTAGAAGCTAGATCAAGGAAGGATCCCGGTGGTGATCTTGTGTATGTATCATTGTTATAATTGAATTATCAAGTTGAATCTTTTCCTAGCGATCAAGTGTTTCCTCGAAGATTTCGTTTTTCGATCGGCTTTGCTTATTCCAATTCTATTCTCGAGATAGATTACATAGGGTGTTCTTGTAGCCGCGGTGGCTAGAGGTACACGCCGGATCTTCCGAAAGAATCTCGACTTGTCTTTTGACTCGCCCTAAGCTCCCCGCATGAATAGGGATACATTGTGACGAGAACGGGGGTTCCGAAAGGCGGATGTTTTCGGATTTGGACGGGAAACCACGATTTAAAGAGGCTTCTATTAAGATTCGATTTGCTACTTCTTCTCTTCTTGGAACTTCAACAAAAGGCTTGCCCCGATCCTTCTAGATCGGTTTATCTACCCAATCTTACTTTGTTTTCTCCGGTCTTTAGTAGATTAGATTCGTTTCGTGTCTTTTACTTAGATGCATTAGGGTTTCTTTTATTGAAGATTGAAGTTACTTGGCTTTATTAGATTAAGTTTTGCGTCACACATTTGTTCCACGGATTCGATACCTTGGGTTCACCACTCGAGAGAAGAAGGGTCCCTTGACTACGACGGGAGACTTGTACGCTTGCAAGTCACAAACGAACTTTGATACAATTATAAACCGTCAACAATGAGTTAGAAAGCTCGGCCTCTTCAATCTGCTAAGTGCTACCATTTGTTAGCAACCCCTGACAACTCGGAAGGTCCGAGATGTAAACTGTCGAGGTTTTGCTTGTGAAAAAATTTTCTCAGACAAGAGTCCCGGCGATCACTCGAGCACTCTTGAAAAGAGATCAGACGAAGACTGGGAACTAGAGGAGTATTCACAAGTCTTCATGCTGTAGCCGCGGGGGCGTAAGCACTAGGAGCTTTGAACGAATAGCAACCTGTCACTCCACGCAAGTCATCATCTTTACTTTTTGCGAGATTCAGTTTCCGTCAAAAAACCTCTCGCTCGTGCGATCGGTGTCGACACAGTTGTCGGGATTTTTTGAAAAAAATCGTAAAAAAAGGAGGGCATCGCGCCCTTGGTAGCCCCCGAGCAAGAAGCATCTTTGCCTTGGTGCAAAGACGCTCTCTGCTCAGCCTCAAACGTTGTCATAAACATGTGAACACAGCCAAAGATAAGTTCGGAACTCAGAGACATGTGAACAAGGCATGCAACATCTATTTATTGATGTACGAGTTGTGAACATTTTCTCAAGGATAAAACGGGCACAGGTGCTCGATGTTCCATGCGTTGGTGACGACCCTCCCGTCCTCGTACTGGATCTTGTATGTCCCTGGTCAGAGCACCTCATGGATGATGAGTGGCCCCTCCCAAGGTGGCGATAGCTTGTGCCTATCCTTGCTGCCTTGGACTCGTCGGAGCACAGGATCCCCGACGTGGAACTCGCATGGGCGCACATTGCGCTCGTGGTAGCGCCGTAGCGCTTGTTGGTACTTGGCGCTCCGTAGCAGTGCTACGTCACGCGCCTCATCGAGTTGATCGATCGCATCCTCGAGTGCGACTTGGTTCCCTTCTTCGGTGTAAGCCCGTACTTGTGGGTTGCCGTAGTCGATGTCCGTGGGCAAGACCGCCTCTGAGCCATGCACCATGAAGAATGGTGTAAACCCCGTTGCTCGGCATGGCATGGTGCGTAAACTCCACAATACGGACGGCAGCTCGGCTACCCATCTTGCTCGAAACTTGTCGAGCCGCTTGAAAATCCTCGGCTTCAAGCCTTGCAGGATCATACCGTTCGCCCTCTCGACCTTCTTGTTCATCCTCGGTTGAGCAATAGTAGACCAGTCCACACGGATGTGGTTGTCGTCGCAGAAGTTGAGGAATTTATTCCCCGTGAACTGGGTGTCGTTGTCGGTGATGATCATGTTGGGTATGCAGAAGCGATAGATGATGTCGATGAAGAACGAGACCGCCTCTTCGGAACGGACGTTGACGATGGGTCGGGCCTCAATCCACTTCGAGAACTTGTCGACTGCTACGAGAAGGTGAAGGACCGATACGGCGAACCGAGAGAGGGGGGGAGTGAATGGGAGCCGGTAAAAATTCTTCTCGAAGGAGATGAAAAACTCCAACAAGACGAACGCGGCTTCCAACACACGTCTCCGACTCACTACCAAGGTTGGTCAAGCCCACGTAGCCACTGGAGTGCCACTGGACCTAGGAACCAACACACCACCTTCCGACCCGAGAAACGCAGCGGAAAAACCAAGCCTCGAGTCTACAGACCCACACCGGTCGGACCGGTGAGCACCACGGTCGGACCGGTCCCCGCCGGTGAACCGAGCAACTTTCACTAAGTGGCTGCACCGGTCGACCGGGGAGATACACCGGTCGGACCGGTGGCAGGCACCGAAAGCCCCCAAGGCACCAAACAGCCAACCGACCACCAAACGGACCCAAACTCGAAACGGCGGCACCACGGGACAACTACGAACACACCAAGACGTTCACCCGAGCAAAATCCCACGAGAGGCTTGCACCGGTCGGACCGGTCAAGAGCACCGGTCGGACCGGTGTGGCCCCGGGCAGCTCGGGATGAACAAGGCACCCGCGGTCAACTCCCCCAAATCCAAATCTCGATCTCCCGAATCGCTCCACGGACTTGAACAAGACTTTGGGGATATCGGGAACACCTCATGAGGAGTCCATAGCCAAGTTTAATCCCACCAAATCTCGTCCAAAAAGGAGGAATCGAAGAAATCCCGCCGAAAGCACTTCCAACCCAAGAACTCAAGAAACCCCAAAATCGAGCACCTTTTCTCACGGATTTGGGAGGGGAATCACAACCCAAAGAACCACGAAGGGTTCCCACAAATTTCCCCCATCAAATCCCCAAGAGAAAAGCCCCGAAAACAACCCAAAGAAATCACCGAGAGAGGGCTCCGAAAATCACCACCAAGAACAACCGGGGAAAACACATCCAAACCTTGAGGAACAACGCCGAATCATCTATACATGAAACAAAGGTTCGTACAAGGTCTAGCAAGCCGCCCGATCATCCATCCCTCTCTACAAGATCTCTCCGTGAAGCTCTCTTGCTAGTCCTAAGGAAAACCTAGAGAAAATAGGTGGAAAATAGGAAAACTAATGAGCTAGGGTTCCCGAGTTGGCTGCCATCCTCTCACCTCTTGGGTTATATAGGCGGCAACCGAATGTCTAAAATGCCCCTCTCTACTAACTAGGGATACAAGCCCCTCAAGGGCGAATTTGGAATTCTTGATGTCTTTACCATCGGACGGATGCCGGCGACCGCACCTGCGTAGCCTCGACGCAAGCCATGCGATCCCGACGCGTGTCCTCCGCTTCGAAGATTCGGTTGCGTCGTCGCACACCGGTCGGACCGGTGCTCCTCACCGGTCAGACCGGTCCCCACCGGTCAGGCCGGTCAGACCCACCGGTCAGACCGGTCTGGCGCTGCTGCAGCTCCGTCTTCGGTTCTCTGGTCTTGGCTTTGTGGATCAACCAAGGAACCCAGTGGTTTTCTGGTGAACCACCGGAAACCCCGCGAACTCGGTGTAGCCTCCGCCAATCTCCACTCATGACTTGGCTCTCACGTAGTCCCGGCTCGACCTTGGTTTTGAGGCTCAACCAAGAAACCGTCCACGACTTCATCTTGCTGTTCATGCCACCATGCGGCCCGCACTTGACCCCGCTGGCCACCGGGTCCCTCGAACGAAGCCTACTTGTCTTCTCCACACACGGAGGCCTCACCGGCGACGACCTTTCGCGCTTGTTCTTCACCCGCACCAACACGAGTCAAGCCGCAACCCGCACCTCGCAATACTTAGCCAAGAATTAGTCCACGCAACGTTGTCAATCACTCATCACACAAGGAAGCGACCATCCACCGGTCCTCGAACCACACATGGTCCTCGAGAAGGTCGGTGAAGCCCCCGGGCGCTTGTCGGAGTGGACCCACTATGTCGAGGTGCCAGACGGCGAAGGGCCACATGATGGGGATTGTCTGCAACGCTTGCGCCAGGAGATGAGTTTGTCGAGCGTAGAACTGGCACCCTTCACAGCGCCGCACAATGTCCTTTGAGTCGGCGACCACTGTGGGCCAATAGAAACCTTGTCGGAAAGCTTTCCCGGCAAGTGTTCTCGGACCGACGTGATGACCGCAGGTGCCGGCATGTATTTCTTGCAACAGCTCGCGGCCTTGATCCCCAAGGATGCACCGCATGAGTATGTAGGCTGCCCCGCGCTTGTAGAGTTCGCCGTTGATGAGGACGAAAGCTTTCACTCGGCGGGCGATGCGCTGGACTTCCGTCTAGTCGGAGGGGAGCTTCCCCTCGACTAGCCACTCGAGGATGGGGAACCACCAGTCAGGATCTTCAATGTTCACCTCTGGTGGCTGATCAATCGCCATGACTTCGGGCTCTGACTCCTCGGGTGGCTTCTCGCCTTCTTCTTGCATGGATGGCTGATTTTGAGCACTTGCGAAGACCCCGTGAGGAACCGGGCTTCAACCGGATGCAGCCTTTGCGAGTACATCGGCTGCTTTGTTGTAGTCGCGCAACACGTGATGCAGTTCAAGGCCGTTGAACTTGCCCTCCAGATCTCGCACGGCCTGACAGTACGCCGCCATCTTTGGGTCAACACAATTTTTGTCCTTTATGACTTGATCCACGACTAGCTCCGAGTCTTCCCTGATCTCGAGGCATTTGATCCCGAGTTCGACAGCGATCTTGAGGCCGCTAATCAATGCTTCGTACTCGGCGGCGTTGTTTGATGCCGGGAAATGTAGTCGCACCATGTACTCCATGCACACGCCCAGAGGTGAGATGAAGACAAGGCCTACACCGCCTCCCTCCTTCATGACCGAGCCATCGAAATACATGGTCCAAGTCTCGTGCTTGATCGACGCTGGGGGAGTTTGAATCTCCATCCACTCGGCCATGAAGTCCACGAGTACTTGGGATTTGATTGCGCTGCGTGGAGCGTACGTGATGTTCTGCCCCATCAACTCGAGTGCCCACTTGGCGATCCTTCCTTCGGCCTCGGGGTTCTGGATGACCTCCCTGAGCGGATACTTGGACACCACGGTTGAGGACCATGTGTGGTTTGAGGACCGGTGGATGGTCGCTTCCTTGTGTGATGAGTGATTGACAACGTTGTGTGGACTGATTCTTGGCTAAGTATTGCAGGTGCAGGTTGCGGCTTGACTCGTGTTGGTGCAGGTGAAGAACAAGCGCGAAAGGTTGTTGCCGGTGAGGCCTCCGGGTGTGGAGAAGACAAGTAGGCTTCGTTCGAGGGACCGGTGGTCGGCGGGGTCGAGTGCGGGCCGCATGGTGGCAAGAACAAGCAAGATGACGTCGGTGGACGGTTTCTTGGTTGAGCCACAAAACCAAGGTCGAGCCGGGACTTCATGGGAGCCAAGTCATGAGTGGTGATTGGCGGAGGTTACATCAAGTTCGCGGGGTTTGCGGTGGTTCACCGAGAAAATCACCGGGTTACTCGGTTGAGCCACAAAGCCGAGACCGAAGACCGAGCGTGGCTGTCTGGCCAAAACCGGTCTGACCGGTTTGGAGAACCGGTCTTACCGGTTTGGGGTCGCAGGGCGCCGGAAGCTTCGAGGCGGAGGACACGCGTCGGGATCGCAAGGCTTGCGTCGAGGCTACGCGAAGTGCGGTCCCCAGGCATCCGTCTGATGGTGCTACAAAGACTAATTCCCAAAGTGCCCTTGGTGGGCGTGTATCTTAGTTTAGGCTTCAGGGGCATTTTAGTCTTTCGGCTAGCCTCCATATAACCCAAGGGGTGAGAGGATGGCAGCCAACTCTTGGAACCCTAGCTCATTTTGTTTTCCCATTTTCCTTCCTATTTTCCTTAGGTTTTCCATAGGACTAGCAAGAGAGCTTCATGGTGAGATCTTGTTGAGAGGGATGGATGATCGGGCGGCTTGCTAGACCTTGTATGAACCTTTGTTTCATGTATAGATGATTCGGCGTGGTTCCTCAAGGTTTGGATGTGTTTTTCCCGGTTGTTCTTGGTGGTGATTTTCGGAGCCCTCTCTTGGTGATTCCTTTGGGTTGTTTTTGGGACCTTTGTCTTGGGGATTTGATGGGGGAAATTTGTGGGAACTCTTCGTGGTTCTTTGGGCTGTGATTCCCCTCCCAAATTCGTGAGTAAAGGTGCTCGATTTTGGGGTTTCTTGAGTTCTTGGGTTGGAAGTGCTCTTGGCGGGATTTCCTTGATTCCTCCCTTTTGGACGAGTTTTGGTGGGATTAAACTTGGCTATGGACTCCTCATGAGGTGTTCCTAATATCCCCAAAGTCTTGTTCAAGTCCGTGGAGCGATTCGGGAGATCGAGGTTTGGTTTTGGGGGAGTTGACCCGCGGGCTGTGTTCTTCCCGACTGTCCAGGCTAAAACCGGCCTGACCGGTTTCCCAAACCGGTCTGACCGGTTTCGCCCTGTGGGCTGTCGAGAGAGGTCTTTGAGCAAGGAAGTCTTTGCTGCTCCATGGCTTCGTTTGTTCAGATGTGGAAAGGCTTTTGAGGTGTTTGGGGTCTTTGGAGAGTTCCTGGACAGAATCGGTTTGACCGGTTTGCCTAACCGATCTGACCGGTTTCCCTTGCCTGCGTGAGGCTAAGTCCAACAGAAGCGGTCTGACCGGTTTCAAAAACCGGCCTGACCGGTTTGGGGCGCTGCCAGCAGCCGTGTCGTGTGTGGTTCCGCTGCGAGTGTGTTGATGCTGTTGGTTGGGTCTTGCTCCTAGGTTCAGTAGCACTCCAGTGGCTACGTGAACTTGGCAAGAGAAGCTTGCGGAGGTGCACGAGTGAATTTGGGTTCATAGGCCGAATTCTTGAATAGAATTTTTATCGGCTCCCATTCACTCCCCCCTCTCTGGTTCGCTGTTTCGGTCCTTCAACGGTGATAGGATGCGCGTCGAAGTAATGCCAAAGCTTGCGTTTGGTCATCAAGATCGTGTACAAAAGTTTCCGCATTTGTGAGTAGCGCGTCTTGGAGTCGGAGAGTACCTCACTGACGAAGTATACTGGTCGTTGCAACTTTTGAGACCTCCCGGGCTCTTCTCGTTCGACCACCAATGTCGTGCTGACCACTTGGGTTGTCGCTGAGATACACAGAAGCATTGGCTCTTCCGTGGTCGGAGCGGTCAATATCGGAGGATTCTTGAGCATATTCTTGAGAGAATCGAGTGCCTCTTGCACCTCAAGAGTCCACGCGAATTGGTCGGATTTCTTCATCAGTTTGAACAGCAGCAGGCTGCACTCCCCGAGTCGTGCTATGAAGCGACATAGAGCCACGAGACAGCCCGTGACATGCTGCACGCCCTTCAGGTTTTTGATCAGCCCCATGTCCATGATGGCCGAGATCTTCTCGGGATTGGCTTCGATGCCGCGTTCTGACACGACAAAGCCGAGGAGCATACCCCTCGGAACCCCAAAAATGCACTTCTCGGGGTTGAGCTTTACCCCGTGATGTCGTAGCTTCGCGAAGACCTCTGTGAGCTCGGGGACCAGATCCCCCGTCTTTTTTGACTTGACTACGATATCGTCAACGTATGCTTCTATGATGCGGACTATCAACTCCCCGAAGACATGTCGCATGCATCGTTGGAAAGTAGCGCTTGCATTTTTGAGCCCAAAGGGCATCATTTGGTAGCAGTACGCGCCGAACAGAGTAATGAAAGAGGTTGCGAGATGGTCCGCTATGCACATCGCTATCTGGTGGTACCCGGAGTACGCATCGAGAAAACAGAGGGTTTCACACCCTGCCATTGAGTCGACTACCTGATCTATGCGAGGCAAAGGAAACGGATCCTTGGGACATGCCTTGTTAAGGCTCGTATAGTCAACACACATCCTCCATTTCTTATTCTTCTTCTTTACAAGTACAGGGTTTGCTATCCAATCGGGGTGGAAGACTTCACAGATGAACCCTGCACTAAGGAGCTCATGACCTCCTCGCCAATCGCCTTGCACTTCTCGTCGTTGAAGCGGCAAAGGTGTTGTTTCACCGGTTTCGATCCCGGCTTGATGTTCAACTTGCGCTCGGCAACCTCTTTTGGGATCCCCTTCATGTCGGAGGGTTTCCATGCAAACACATCGAGGTTCGCTTTGAGGAAGTCGACGAGCGCGCTTTCCTATTTAGGATTGAGCGTTGTCCCAATACGGAGCGTACAGCCGTCGTCGGAGACGACCGCATCCTTGACGTCCTTGGCGGGCTCGAAAGAGCAGGCCGCACGCTTTGACGACTCGGGGACATCCTGGTCCTCGGATCGAGGCTCGGCGTGGAGCCTCTCGGACCGGATGGTTGCCTCAGCGAACTGAAAGCATTCAACATCGCACTCGTATGCGCGCTGATAGATTGGCCCTACTGTGATGATCCCCTTTGGTCCGGGAATCTTCAGCTTCAGGTACGTATAGTTGGGCATGGCCATAAACTTCGCGTATGTCGGCCTCTTGAGGATCGCATGGTACGTCCCCGAGAACCCCACCACTTTGAAGGTGAAGGTTTCTGTGCGGAAGTTCCGCACATCCCCGAACGTGACGGGCAAGATCTGGGCTGAGGCACGTTGTAGGGATGGTCCTTGCGGTCGAAGGTTATTGAAACCTCTGACCACTTTAGGTAGGACGGCTTCACGACATCGGCGCTGAAGACTTCTCGCTGGATGAGCTTCTCACGCCATCTTGAGGGTCTTGCCGGAGATCCCCCGAAGATCATGTGCACCGCGCCATCTTCTCCAGGGAATGCAGCCCCCGCGCCGTCGTCGTTGTCGGGGGAGGGGCCTTGCTTCTCGGGCTAGTCTGTCGTCTTCAGCTTGAGAGTGCCCTTGACGTAGTTCTTGATGAGCCGACACTCCCTGAGTGTGTGCTTGACGGGGACCTCGTGGTGCGGGCACGGCGCGTCCAAGAGCCTCTCGAAGTGGTCTCTGGTCGGTGCGGGCTTGGCCGGGTTGCCCTTGGGGCGTGACGTCTTGCGCTCTACCGCCGCTACAAAGTTGTCGTCGTGGCGGCGCTTGTCGTTCTTCTTCTTCTTCTATTTGAAGCGTGAGGACGTCCCTCACCATGGTCCACGACTTGCTTCCCCTCACCCTGAGGGGCGTTTAGCGTTGCGGCGACCGCCTCCTCGCCGTCGGCGTGGTTTCTCACGATGTCAAGGAGCTCGCAGGTCGTGCGAGGCATGCGCACCCGAGTTAGTGGATGAGGGACGTGCATGTCGTGCCGTTCTGGAATGCCAAGATGGCATTGTTGTCGGTCGCACCGGGGAGCTTGGTGTAGCACTTGGAGAAGCGTCGTATGTACTCACGGAGACTCTCCCCTGCCTGCTGCTTGCAGTTGCGCTACTCCCACTGCTTGCCGGGGCGCGTGTAGGTGCCCTGGAAGTTGCTGACAAAGACCCGACGCAGGTCGGTCCAGTCATGAATCTTGTCCCACGGCAAGTGTTCCAGCCACGTGCGCGCAGAGTCGCTGAGGTAGAGAGACAAGTTCTTGATGACGAAGAGGTCGTCGGTCGCTCCCCCGACGTGGCATGCGAGCTGGTAGTCGTCGAGCCACATGTTGGGGTTGGTGTCCCCATCGTATCTTGGCACATTGTTCGGAGCCCAAAAATGCGAAGGAAATTTCACGTCACGGATGGTCCGGACTAAGGCCCGCGGTCGTCGCTGGTTCGGTGACCAGCTGCGGTCGCGGTCGTCGTCGCTATCGTGGCGCCGCCCGTGCCCACGATCGTCATGGTGGAGTGAGCGATTGTCACGGTTGTTATCAACTCTTTCTGCTCGTCATCAGGCCTCGATGGTGTTACAAGCGTCACGGTTGGGCCCAAGATGGCTCTTGACCGCAGATGCCGCGGCTCCGACTCCCTCCCCGCGCTCTCGATGCTGGGAAGAAGGCGGATTCGTGCCATGGGCAGATGGTGCTCCAGCCCGCCCGTGCTCCGAGCGTTGGTGCGAGGCGGAGCTCTCCACTTGTTGTGCTGCCACAGCCTCGAGTAGCACCTTTAGCTGCTGCCGCACTCCTCGCTCCTCGGAGGTTGCAGGCTCCGGGCAGCCACGCAGCAACATGGCCGCAGCGGCGAGGTTTTGAGACGCCCGCCGGAAAAGTGGCGGAGCGTCAGCGTCGGTGTTGGCGTTGATGTTCACGCCCTCGTTGGCGCGTCGGTTGTTCTCGTGCGCCGGTCTGTGTGCCGGCGGCGTAGGTGCGCAGCCGCGCGGGCGGTCGGCGGCGGACGGCGCTCGCGCCGGTCGTCGTTCCCCTCGCGGGGCTCCCCCTGCACAAGAACGTCCTGCATCCATGCCAAGCTCTTGGTGTAGAAGGTCCAACTCCTCATCGAGCTGGCGTCTTCCCTCCGCGAGTTCGTCGAGCCGAGCCCGCCGCTGGGCATTGGCGCCGCGGTGGCGAGGAGCCGGCTTCGGTTCGGAGCTGCTTGATGCGGAGGCCACGCAGATGTTGCACTCCCACGTGGGGTCGTGGCGTCGCGTGATCCGCGCCCTCCGATTCGTCGTAGACCCAGGGGTAGTGCCGATCGTGCGAAAGTTGTTGACGTAGGACGTCACCGGGTCATCTGGGAGGCCGGGTTGTCCACGGGGGTACATCGTGGTGTACCGCTCCATGAACTCCCCCTAGCCCAGCGGTTCGTCTCCGCTGTCCTGGAAGGCTGGGTCGGTGAGGTAGTAGGCGGCGAGCCTCAAACGCTCCTGCATTGGGTTTGGCCCCAACATGCCGATGACGATGTCGTCCGAGAAGCCTCGAACGAAAGCCTCACATCTCGCAGCCCCTGTGAGGACATTGGGACGAAGCGGCCGGGTGAAGGTGGGCCCGGCGACAGACTCCACCGGCCAGGTGTAGACGAAGCCGAGGGAGCCAAAACGTAGGGTGGTCCCAGGAGTCCGCGTGATCCTGCAACCGTCCATCTGATCCACTGAAGTTCGTCGAGACACACGATGTGCCCCTACCCGGTGCGCCAACTGTCGGGGTTCTCACCGCCGGTAGTAAATTTATATCAATCGTGCGTCAGGCTCGGATGGTTAGCACAGGAGACAACGGGATTTAGACTCGTTCGGGCCTCTGAGGAGTAATACCCTACGTCCAGTGTGATGCTGCTGAGCTAGGAGTGCTTGTAGTTGGGGTTACAAGCTGGTCGGGAGAGGGTGTCGAGCCCAAGTCCCTTGAGATGGTGTTCGATCCTTTGAAGGTCTAACCCATGTAACCGTTGCTCTCCTCTCCCTTTTATAGTCACATGGGGAGGGGCACAAGGGGGAAGTAAAAAAGAGTTACAGTGCTTGGCAGCTGGCACGTCCCGTCGTACGTCGTTGTCCGTCGGGGCGTATTAGGGTTGAGTCGTGATGCTTTGTCGTGGGAGCCGCCGCGTGGTCGGGCCGGACTGTTCATCCCTTGACGCTTGGCTTCTTCTTCGAGTAGTTTACGCTTGTCTTAGTCTGCCGGAGTACTTACCTAGCTTGCCACGCCCGAGCCTAAGTCTAGGCTCGTGCGCGTTGTAGAGGGTGCTTGAGTGCCTCGAGCTGAGCTTGTGTGTGGCAGAGCGGGAGATGATAGGCCGCACAGCTAGTCAGACCAGCATTAAGGCTCTTGTTGGGCAAGCTGCTTGCATGGCTGACAGCTGTTATACCTGTATGACGTGGGGAATGGTTCCTCCATGCGCATCGGTGGTGGTGCTCGCGTTGTGCGTCTGGGCCCACGTGCTAGCCGGGGCCGGACTTCTTGTGCGAGGCGGAGACTTGTCGTCGAGGCGGAGACTTCTCATGCGAGGCGGGGACTTGTCGTGGGGATTCCTCTAGTGGGGAACTGGTCAGAGATGTAGCCAACTTGCCGAAGACCGGACGTCTTGCCAGTGTGGGTCTTGACTCTTGACCGGTGTCGGTGCGGAATGTAGTCCCGACACTAACTAGTAATAGGCGCTGAGATCTGTCACTCGATGGTCGGTGCTAAGCAACTAAAGACACGGGGTTTATCCTGGTTCTGGCCGGGGCCGTACGTCCAGCAGTGGTCTGCTCGAGGCACTGTATTGCTTTGCACCGGGGTGCCTGTAGTGGGGCGGCTACAAGCAAGGCGGGAGAGGAAGCGTGGCCTCCAAGTCCCGAGTGAAGTGATTGAGGCGAGTGCCAATATCGTGGAAGAGTTGAGCGTATGTCTGCCTGTCTGTCCCCCGCGGCGAGGGGGATCACCTTCTTTTTATAGACCAAGGAGAGGGTGAATTACAAGCATGCCGCACTGTTTAGCTACATGTGGAGGTATGGCATGCAGTGCCGCGGAGTTGGCGGTCGTCCTGGCGGTCCTTGCCTCGGTCGTGTCGCCGTGGCATGTCCTGTGCTCGAACAGTGGCAGCTTCGAGGGTGAAGGCGTAGTGGTTTGGCCGGGGCGTCTTCAGACGGGCTCGAGGAAGCGTTGACGGTGGTCCGTACGAGGTGCAGTGGCAGGCGTGGTGGCAACCTGTCCCCGCGTGCCCAACAGCGCTGGAGTTGTTGTAGCGATGCCGGCGTGGCGGCGCGGGGGGGCGGGGATGGCCGCACGGGACCAACGGTGGTGGGGATGGCGCTCCCGCCGGCCTGACGTCATGGTTTGACCCTGCAGATTCACGAGGGAAGGCTTCGAGGGTGCAGCCGGCCCACCTTCGAGGGCGCGACGCGTTAGCCGTACGGGAGTGGGCAGCACAGTGCCACGGGGCTGACACTGGCCATACCGCACAGCTCCCTGCAGTGGCGGGGATGGGTTTCCCCTAGGGAGTTGGCGGAACAGCTTCGGGGCGTGATTCCCAGGCGCGTGATGTTGCGGCTCTGCTGTGTCAGAACATTAAATGCCCGTACCCGCGTGCGGGAGCAGGCGCGCTTGTGAGGGAGCCTCGAGCGAGGCGGAGGTGAGCCCTCGAGCGAGGCGGAACCCGCTCGAGGGAGGTGTGAGCCCTCGAGCGAAGCGGAACCTGCTCGAGGGAGGCGTGAGCCCTCGAGCGAGGCTGAACCTGCTCGAGGGGGCCTTTGACTGGGCCACTCCGGTGGGCCGCAGGGGCCATCGCAGCGTGGGCCGTGCCCTGTGTGTGCGTTTAAGTAAGAGATGTGTTTCGTTTTTGTTTTTTGCAGGTTTTAAGCAGGATCCCCCGGGTTTTTAGGGGACCCTCAGGGTTGTCCCCGACAGTAGCCCCCGAGCATGCGGGTACGCCGGCCGGGCTCTTGCGGATGCGAAGCCTGCGATAGGACCTCCTTCCCCCCTGGTTGCTAATGCCTTCCATGGGGCCGCGTCAGCGGACACGCGGGTCTAGCCCCCGAAGCCCTGCAGGAGCGTGGGTGCTCCTGCAGGGGTTTCACCACAGAATCTGGTCAGTGGGCGTGGTACATGTTCCAACCGGCGTCGGCAATGTTTCATCCGGCTTCAGTGACGCAAGCGTGACTGGCACTATTCGCGACCAGTGCATCCCAGGAGGTGTAGCCATGCGTCGAGCCCCCGAGCCTGGGCACATTCAAGGCGATCAGGGTGAGCCCTTCGTCTTGTTTTAAACGCGCCCTCGCCGTCCCTCCGCGGGACGGAGGGTGAGGTTTCCGCAACCCCCATCGATCGGGTCGCGGATTGCGGATTCCTCATTGAGCTGTTAGCGGGTGGTTCAAGTGGACGCCCATGCCCCATTCGATGAGGGTAGGCTTCGTGGTCCGGAGACTCGTCCATTAAAGTACTCGCATGGGTTTGCTAGGTGGGGCTCGGTCCCATTCGCTAGGGACCGAGGGCGCGGAAGCTCTCCCTCGGTGGGATCCCCCGGCTAGCTGCCCTCGCTGGCTCTCGAACACGACATGTGGGGCACCCTCGAGCGAAGGGCTCGAGGAGAGGCTCGAATGCGCACACCCTCGTCATCCCTAACTCTGGTGATCTGGGGCACCTGTTCGAACCCGTCGAGGGTTAGGTTTTGAACCCCTGATCAGTAGGGCCGTGCGGGGTAGCAGCTGGGTGCTCCCGCCTTTCACATCTGCAAGTTTCGAGGGTCCTTGGCTGTGCCGGCCCTCGAACTGCTGATCAGTAGTTTCCGTAGGTCGAGGGCACCTGTGGCGCCCGTTTATTTCAAACGGGCTTCGAGGCCACTGATCGGTGTTCTCACCCTTCGAGGTTTGCACTTATTTGAGCCGGGGGCTCGGGCCGCTCGAGGGTCTCTCTTACTTGGTAAGGGACAGGGCCATTTAATGCTCGCAGTCGCGGCTATAGTCACGAGCCGCGGGCGCGCCTTTTCAGGCGCCGCGGCCGCACGCATAGTGGGCGGAGTTGGCAGGCGGATGTGACTGCCTGCCGCGGCCCTTCGGTTACCACGCCGTGATGATGGCGCGCGTGTGGTTATGCGGCCGCCGCAGTCGTGGTGGCCCCCGCTTGCCAGTGAGTGAGCATTTCGCCTGCAGTTAATACGCGCTGGGTGTGCGCTCCGGAGAGCACGCCTTGCGGCCTATAAATCTGATAGGCGGGGAAGGGCGTCTTTTTACCTTCGCATTCAGCGTTTGCCGTCTCTGCTCCTTGCTCCTCAGCTCTCGAGCCATTCTTGCTCTCGCGCCTCCATTCTTGGAGCTGCTCCATCTTCCAGTTCTTCGTTCCCTCGCCCGCTCGCATGGCTCCCCAACAGCCCCTTACCATCATCGACCCGCCATCGTGGGAGCGCTCGACGGCGACGACGCTGGCCTTGGGTCAGCTGGTGGCCGGCGGCCAGCTGGCGGCGAACGTGGATGGGCAACCTCCGGAGTGGATCGTACCGTCGAAGAAGGAACGAGTCCGCAACCCTCCGTACGGCTACATCATCAGCTTCACGCGCTTCCACGAGCGCGGCTTCACGGCGCCGGTGAGCCGTTTCTTGCAGGGCCTCTGCTACCACTACGGTGTGGAGCTTCAAAACTTCGCGCCAAACGTGATCTCGCAGGTGGCCACGTTCGTCGGCGTCTGCGAGGGCTTCCTGGGGATCCCTGTGAACTGGGATCTCTAGGTCCACCTCTTCCGCGCGGAGCTACACACGCTTCCGACGTCGGAGCCGAGGACTCGCCGTGCGGCGCGCGCCGGCGGCTTGGGGCTCGTGGTGCGGAGCTCACGCAGGGAGGTGTACATTCCCTGCACGATGACCACCAACAACGCGGACTGGGAGTGAGGATGGTTCTATCTCCGCAACGCCAAGCCCGGCCTCCCCCCTACACCGGCAAGGTGCTCTGGGAGAGGGCCGCCTCCTGGTACCACGGGGTGTCCCCGCCCTCGCACCAGGCGCAGCTGGACTCGCTCATGGCCGCGCTGAAGAGGCTGCGGACCGCGGGCTGACTGTGGGGTGTGTCCTCGCCAACCTCCACCACCGGCGGGTCGTCCCCTTGATGGAGAGGCCGCTCCGCATCTTCGAGATGAGCGAGGTCGCGGACCCCGTCGCGTTGGCGAGGTCGCGGCTGCTGCGAGATCCCTTCCCGAGGCGTTTGCAGCCACCCGGGCGCGGCGCGCCATCGACCTTAGGAAGGGACGTTGCGACGACGCGGCCCTGTGGGCGCTCGAGATGCTCCCCACTGGCCAACTGGTGAGCGGAGTTCTTGACTTCATTTCTAGCTTAGCTGGTTTTTCGAGTTGTCGACGCGTTTTAAGGCTTCGCCCGCCTCCAGCAGATGGTAAGCGTGAGCGCCGCGAAGTCTGACCCACCCACGCCCCGGTCCCGCGCGCTCGCGCGTGCGGCGCAATAGCGAGAGCGGGAGTGGGTGGTCCGCAAGAGGGAGCGTGACGCGTGGCACCGGGAGCGTCGCGAGCGGAGGAGCGAGGAGTTTCGGCTGTGTGAGCAGCAGGGCCTCTCCTCGCCAGGGACGGAGGAGTACTCGTCATCGGACAAGGAGGAGGAAGAGGAGGAAGAAGTCAGGGAGCAGGTTCTCCCTGATAGGTGGGAGCCTGCTCCCCCGTCACCGGAGCCGGCTCCGGTGGCAGGAATGCCATCGCCTGGGGCGGGCGCAGAGGCACCGCCACCAGGCAGTCTATGACGGAGGCGGCACAAGCCGCGAAGGTGCGCGCCACGGGGGCGTCCGTGCGCGCGGTGGAGGCGCCGTGCGCGAGGCGGGGCCCACGCGCGCGGTGGAGATGATTGGAGGTGCGGTGGCGGCCGCGCCCGGCCGCGCCCGCAACGTCGGCGGGGACCTCGAGGAAGAGGAAGAGGGCCTTTTCCTCCTTGAGGTAAGGAGTAACCCTTCGAGGGGTCACGCGCCCGCCGGGAGGGGGTTTGACGGTTCGTTTCCGTGTTCGCAGGTTGGCGCCAACTGTGCCCCCTCGCTCCGGCCAAGGTGCTGAGGGCGGACGCGTCGATCCCAACCAGGCGGCACTCGTCGAGGGCACCGCGGTCGGGCGCAAGTGCGGCGGCGGCCGGCGGCGGGGGCTCGCAAGGTGCGGGCGAGGCCTCGGGGGCCACGGCCGGCAACATCGCCGCCGGGCCGTGGCCGGCGGTCGCGAGAGGGTGGCGGGCGCCGGCCGTGGTGAAGCGCGGCTAGCGACGGCCGTGGCGGAGGCGCGGCCGGTGGAGGGGGTACGGCCCGACGGCACCGGTCGTCGTGGCGGCGGCGGCGGCGTCGGTCGCGGAGGCGCATCCGGCGCCCGCGGCCGGCGGGACACGGGCGGGAGGCGGCGGCCGCGGCACCGCGGCGAGGAGCCGGCTAGCGCCGCGAGGTGCGGTCGGAAGTGGTCGTGGGGGCGCGGCGGGGAGCCCGCCCTCGCCGGCGGCTCCCGGGCGACGGCGGTGGAGATCCGGACGACGACGCCCGCCGCCGGGTGGGACCGATGGGAAGCTCCGCCCACGCCGGCCCCGAGCCCCGGCGGGGGCGCTCGTTGGGCGGTGGGACGACCACATGGTGGTCGGGGGCTCGAGGCGCGGCGCGGGGGCTTCTTCTTCCGCGCCGGCCCCCCGGCCTCGGGCGAGGAGCGTGTCGACGAGCCACCCCCTTCTTCGCCGACGCCCGGGAGGAGCGACAGCGTGGGAGGAGCTCCGCGGTTACGGCGCCTCGCTCAGCCGAGCGCCGAACGAGGCGGCGCGAATCCACGGCGGCCCGGCGTGGCGCGTTTTCCAGGTAAGATGCTGTTGTTTTTTCCTTTGATCTTGTCGTTCCCGTGCTTACTTCTCGCGGCGCGACGCTAATTGGTTTCCGTCTGTTGGCGGCAGGAGCTCGAGCACCGTGCCCGCGACAAGTACGGCGCCCTCGACCAAATGAACGTTGAGCTCCGCCAACTCCGGGAGCATCGCGACGCTCTCGACGCGCTCGCGGAGGCCCTGAGGACCCAGGACGGTGGGCCGTCGTGCGGGCGGAGGCCTCGCGCGACCGGCTCTTGGAGCAGGAGGGGCAGGCCACGGCGCGTCCCTCCGCCATCGAGCTGATTCGCACAGCCCTCATCGACCGGGATGAGGCGCTGCAGCAGGCGAGGGGGGATCTGGAGAAGGTGCGCATCGTGGCGACCGATTGGGAGGCGGAGGTGTCGTCTGTCCGGTCCCAGAATCGGGAGGTCCACCCATGGCTCCTGGAGGCACAGTCCCAGCAAAGCCGGGCCGAGGAGAGGGCGCGGGAGGCCGAGCAGAGGGCCAAGGAGGTTGAGCAAAGGGCCAAGGAGGCCGAGGAATTGAAGGTCGCCCTCGCCGCCAAGGTCGCCGCGGTCGCCACAGCGGAGGAGCAGCTCCGGCAGGAGCGTGCCGCCGCCCGGAGGCCGAGGGTCGGCTCCGGCGGGGAGCGGGTCGCCCTTGCCGATGCCGGTCGGCGCTTGAGCGAGGAGCGCACCGCTCTCGAGAGGGCGTAGAAGTCGGCCGGAGGAGCGGCATGCCGAGGTCTCGAGGCTCGATGGGGAGCTGATAGCCCTTAGCATCTCGAACGCGGATCAGCGACGGTCCCTCGAGGAGCAGGGCGCCACGGTCGTCAGCTTGCAGCAGGCGGTCGAGGCCGAGCGCCAGGCTCTCGAGGCGGAGAAGAAGCAGGTTGAAGGTGACTTGTGACTTCGTTTCTTGTTTTGGTGATCTTCCCTTCGGGGGTCCGTTCCCCTTTTGATTTCTCTTGTTCGCGTCGTCCAGGCCTGCGCACCGTGCTGCGGCATGCGACCGACCGGGCCGAAACGCTGCAGGCCGCCTACAACTCTTCCGAGCAGGAGTTGGTGGAGCTGCGCACCGCGACCCTCGAGGCCTGCTAGGCAGTCGAGGAGGGCGAGGCACAGGCCGAGAAGTTCGGCCCCGGCCGGCCGTCCGCGCGCCCTCGGCGGGCACGTCTCCGGTGCATGCGTCGCGCACCTAGGCGTCCGAAGGCCCTCGGCGTGGTGCGATCCCACTACGAGGTGAACTTCGAGGCCGTGGCGTCGGTCTACGTCGTCCCGGAGGGCGTCAAGGATGAGGCGGCGATGGAGCAAGCCGACGCACTCGCCGTTGATGCTGCCGAGGCGCTCACCGAGGCCTTCACGGAGTTCCTGATCCCGGACGCCGACGAGCCTCAGGCCCGAAGACCGCTGGGCGCTAGGCCCATTTTTGTCCAGGTGTTAGTATCTAGGCCACATGGCCATGTAAATAAACAAGTGAAACTTATGGAGTGTTCGAATACTTATAAATTTAAGTGGTGTCTTTTGTTTGTCGCGCCTTTCTGTTTTTTCCCTTTGCTCGTGTGAATTCGGGTTGGGAGAGTTCGATTTCGTGAGCGGTCTGCTGGGCCGGAGGCAAGAGAGAAGGGCCGTATCCTCGCGGAGGCGTAGGCTATCTCTGACTCGCGCGTCCTTCCTGCATGACCATCCACGCCCTGCCTTGATCGCTCGAGGCTTCGGTCGAAACATACTTAGCGTGCTTGCGAGTTAGATTTGCGAAAAATGGGACCATTTTTGGGGGGGATGCCCCCCGCAGTAGCCCCCGAGGGTGACTTGGTTTTCAGGGGAAAGCCGAGTTGCCCTTTAACTTTATTGACTTGTTGTTATTTACATTGTACTGCCAACTGGGGTGTTGGGCATGTAATTTACAACAAAAGACTTGGAAATCCTAGCTAAGGGTAGAAGCGACGTAGCTGCTGGATGTTCCAAGCGTTGGTGAGTTCCTCGCCGTCTTCGTTGGCTAGCTTGTATGTACCGGGCTTGAGCACCTTCACCACGACGTAGGGTCCCTCCCATGGGGGTGATAACTTGTGGCGTCCTCAGTTGTCTTGGCGTAGCCTTAGGACCAAGTCCCCTTCGCTGAAGTCCCGCCGGCGCACCTTTCGAGCTTGGTAGCGCCTTAGGGACTGCTGGTACCTTGCAAAGTGCATCAGGGCCACGAGGCGTGCTTCGTCCAACTAGTCCAGCGAGTCTTCGCGGGCCCACTGGTTGGCGTCTTTATCGTAGCCCCGTACTCTGGGCGATCCGTATTCTAAGTCCATGGGGAGGACGGCCTCCGCGCCATGGCCCAGAAAAAACGGGGTGAACCCCGTAGCCCTGCTTGGGGTGGTCCTGAGGCTCCATACGACCGCCGGCAGCTCCTGGAGCCATTTCCGGCCAGACTTGTTCAGCTGGTCGAAGATTCTGGGCTTGAGGCCTTGTAGAATCATGCCATTGGCACGCTCCACTTGGTCGTTGGTCTGTGGGTGTGCCACGGCGGCCCAGTCCACACGGATGTGGAACTTATCGCAAAACTCCAAGAACTTTCTGCCCGTGAATTGGGACCCATTGTCGGTGATGATGGAGTTCGGCACTCCAAATCGATAAACGATGTCGGTGAAGAACGTCACCGCCTGCTCCACCCTGAGATTTGTAATGGGGCGCACCTCCACCCACTTGGAGAATTTGTCGATCGCGACCAACAGGTGGGTGTAGCCCCCGGGCGCCTTCCGCAAGGGCCCCATGATGTCCAGCCCCCACACGGTGAAAGGCCACGTGATGGGGATGGTCTGCAGGACGTGCACAGGGAGGTTGGATTTACGGACGTAGAACTGGCACCCTTCGCAGGTTCGTACGATTTTGCTGGCGTCAGCGACCGCGGTGGGCCAGTAGAAGCCCTGGCGGAACGCATTGCCTACGAGGGTGCGGGGTGCGGCATGGTGGCCGCACACGTCCGCGTGTATGTCCCGGAGGAGCTCGCGCCCCTGGGGGATCGGCACGCATCGCTGCAGGATGCCGGAGGCGGCGCGCTTGTACAGTTCGCCGTCAACGAGGGTGAAGGATTTGGCCATCCTGGCGATGCGCCTGGCCTCGGACCGGTCCGAGGGGAGTTCCCCTCGGTCCATCCAGGCGATGTATTTGTTGCGCCAGTCCGCCTCGCTGGGGGCCGGCTCGACATCCATGACTGCGGCCTCGCCGGCGTCGTACCCCTCGAGGAGGGAGAGCACGTACGCCTCGTTCGAGGGGTCCTCGTTCATGGGCTCTGCACCCGCTGGATTCGAGGGAGACCCCGAGGGTTCCGCGTGGTTTGAGGGGTGCGGCTCGAGGGCGACGGACAGTTGAGCGACGTTTCGAGCGAAGACGTTCGGGGGGACGGTGATCCGCCCGATGCGATCTTGGCGAGCTCGTCCGCCTCCTCGTTGTACCGTCGGGGAACGTGATTGAGCTCGATGCCGTAGAACTTGTCCTCGAGGGCCCGCACGGCCTTGCAGTACGCCTCCATCTTGTCGTCGTGGCAGCTCGCGTTCTTCACGAACTGGTCGATCACGAGCTGCGAGTCCCCCCGCACGTCGAGGCGTTTGATGCCTATTTCGATGGCGATTTTGAGGCCGCAAAGCAGGGCCTCGTACTCAGCCATGTTGTTCGACGCGGGGAAGTGAAGGCACACAGCGTACCGCATGTGCTCCCCGAGGGGCGAGACGAAGAGCAGGCCCGCGCCCGCCCCTGTCTTCATCACCGAGACGTCTAAGTACGAGTCCGGCCTCTGCTCGGATGCCGTGGCGGTGGCAGCCTGCGTGTCCGTCCACTCGTCTATGAAATCTGCCAAGATTTGGGACTTAATGGCCTTACGCGGGGCGTAGGCGAGCGTCTCCCCCATCAGCTCCACTGACCACTTGGCGATCCTGCCCGCCGCATCCGGATTGCGGATGATTTCCCCTAACGGAAAGGAGGAAACCACCGTGACAGGATGGGCCTCGAAGTAGTGGCGGAGTTTGCGCCGCGCGAGAACCACTGCGTAGAGCAGCTTCTGGACTTGCGGGTAGCGCATCTTGGTGTCGGACAGGACTTCGCTGATGTAGTACACCGGTCGCTGAACTGGCGGAGTGTGTCCTTCCTCCGTGCGCTCCACCACGATCATGGCGCTGACCACCTGGGTAGTCGCAGCCACGTAGAGGTACAGAGGCTCGCCGTCTTGCGGCGGTGTGAGGATTGGGGCATGTCGGTGTTTAAACCACTCGACCTCCATGGGAGGTACCCGCAGCAAGGTAGAAGGTGGGGATCGCCATGATCTGGAACCCGAAGGTATGCGCGAGGACACAAGACATAAGATTTATACGAGGTTCGGGTAGCGGAGTAGCTACCCTACGTCCCGATTGGAGTAGTATTGCGCCTGCGCTTGGGTTGTTCCCCGGAGGGATTGTGGATGTTTGGCTAGGTACCCGGCCCTCCATTATATAGTCCGGGGGCGGGTTCCTAGTCGGTTACAAGGCAGGAGTCCTAGTAGGATTACACGGAGCGAGTCCTAATAGGAGTACAAGGGAATTCTAGTAGGAGTCCAGTCTTCTACTCTTCCTCCTTCCTTGCATGAGTACCGGGGAGTATGCCCGACAAGCCCCCGAGCACATTGTAGTCAAGTGTAGTAGTGCGAGTAGTCTTGAAGCCTCTTCAAGTAGTTCTTGAGCGTCCTCGAATACGCTTGGAGAAGACTTCAATAGTACTTGAATCGTCGCGAGGCCGGAAGGTGGTCCGACTCATCGATCTTGAAGTCGAGATTATATGGAAGTGCGGTTGCAAAATCGCACTCCATACGGAGTAGCCCTCGAGCCTTAGGTTGAGTTGTAGACTCGGGGCGAGGGTCAATCTTGATTCTCGCTTCCGTCTTGAAAAAATCAGGCGATGAGTGTAGCCTAGTAGCCCCCGAGCCTTGGAACGATTGAAGAATCGGTCCGAGGGTCTTCGGTGTTTGCGGAAGTCATCATTTGAATACTCTTCTAGCGTTCGGCCCTCGAGCTCGTCGCCGGGTGAGCCGTAGGAGCCACGTCGAGTAGTTGTTGGTGCCGAGCCCCCGAGCTAGAGAGCTAGCGGAGACTACTCGAGTTGTCATCGAGTAGTAATTTGGTGCGTAGCCCCCAAGTTTGGGAACTAGCCGCGCGGTGGAGGTACGCGGAGCGTACTAGAAGTCGTCGCCGAAGCTTGACCTGAAAGTAGAGATGCGTACATTATGTAGCATTTTTGTAGAAATTGAATCTACAAATGACAAATACAAATATGAATATAGATGTAAATGTCATGTGTCATGCTCTTGTTGTGGTCGTTAGGCGTCGAGTAGTTAGCCTGATGCGGTTTAGCGCCCAGTCTCTGTGATCGCTGTTTAGCCATAGCCGCTGGGGGCGTGAAGGCATGACAGGAGAGCTGGTTTAAGCGTCCGGTCTCTGAGGAGCCTGTTTAGCCATAGTCGCTGGGGACGTGAAGGCATGATAAGAGAGCCGAGGCTTTGCGCGGATCAAGGCGTGTGCTACTGGAGCAAGACCATTAAGAGGTAGACGAAAGTAGTCGGCGAAGCGACAATAGAGAGCGCGTTTGCTCGTTGTTCCGCATGGCGGAGAGCAAGATTGCGCAGTGCCTCCTCAGGGTGTAGCCGTTGTGCGCCTCCAGCACTCAGTACACGAAACGTCGTGGCAAGAGCCTCCTAATTTTGTGTACCAAGCACGTGACGATCGGTCAACGGTCCCCAAGGAATAGTTGGCACGGTGTAGCTCTCCGGCGGCGTAGCCGTTGAGAGGCGTACACGAAGTAGTCTTCGGCGTTGGTTCCCGTATGTGGAAAACAAGCCAAAGAAGAAATAATTATTGAAATAAGTGACTTAGCTTGATTCGTGGACGAGAGTCGAGGAAGCCGTGGCGGTCGGTGATGGAGCCGCGACGGTTGTTGCCGAAGTCGACTAGTCGGAGGTGGATCCGACTAGTTGTTGATGTCGCGAAAGCCGTTCTCGACTAGTTTACTAGTCGAGATAGTAGTTGAAGTAGTCGTACGCCCTGAAAACGACATCGTGGCGGCGTACGGCGTAGTCGATGTAGAGCCGCTGCGGCCGAGAGACGAGTACCCGCGGCGCACGGCAAGGTTGACGTAGAGCCCGTGCGGCCGGGTGACGAGTAGCCGCAGTGCACGGTGAAGTTGATGTAGAGCCGGTACGACGTAGTTGACGTAGTCGTAGCTGCGTACGTCTTCCAAGTGCATGGAGCAAAGAACTCGGAGAATCCTTGGTAGCTTCTGGTGTGTGCGTGTAGCAGGAGCATTGAATTCCTTTTGGTAGCACGTACTAGATGATTTTCCAAGTCTTGGTTGGTGCAAACGGAGCAACACTTGATTGCTTTTTCACGTGGGACTCCGTGTGTGTGTAGCATAAATCAAATTGAATCTTTGCCAATGCGGACAGGAGCAAAAGCTTAGCAGTCGGTGGATAATTTCCAGCAAGTCGAATTTCCTTGTGCCATTTTTTCTCCGTCGCCGAACAGCAAGCAGCGCCAGCCTCGGCTTCGGACTTGACGCCGTTCAAGGAAGTTGATCCCATCTCGGATTGGTACAGCAGATACGAGTGGTCTGCCACGAAACCGTAAATCAACGCCAGCCTCGAAGTTGATTCTATCTCGAACTCGGTGCAGCGAGTACGAGAGAGTTGATGCGGAGCAGCAGGTCAGCACTGGCCTCGAAGTCGACTTCATCTTGATCTCGCATGTGGAGAGATTCCGCCGAATTAGCCTGAGCAGCCGCCGTTTCCGGTAGATTGATTTTGAAAAAGTCCTTCGAATTCGCCCAATAATCGTGACGATGGCCCCACGGTGGGCGCCAGCTGTCGGTGTTTAAACCACTCGAACTCCATGGGAGGTACCCGCGGCAAGGTAGAAGGTGGGGATCGCCATGATCTGGAACCCGAAGGTATGCGCGAGGACACAAGACACAAGATTTATACAGGTTCGGGTAGCCGGAGTAGCTACCCTACGTCCTGTTTGGAGTAGTATTGCGCCCTGCGCTTGGGTTGTTCCCCGGAGGGATTGTGGATGTTTGGCTAGGTACCCGGCCCTCCTTTATATAGTCTAGGGGGCGGGTTCCTAGTCGGTTACAAGGCAGGAGTCCGGTGACGGATAAAAGACGTATCCCTCTACGATCCGCAAGCGTACGGACCCCACACCTTTTTCACCACGGGATTCCCAAGGTTCTTGTCAATCCGCGAGCAAGGGGATTACAAGCGTTCGATCAACAACGACACACTAGCTACTAAAACCCTAACTACTATTATACTAGAAAACACTAAACTACACTAGAGAGAATGATAAACGATCAAGGTAGAAGACACTCGCCCACGGGTCTACGATACTAGAGCATGCAATCGCTTAAAGACATGAAAACCAATCTAATCTACCGGGGTTGTGACCACGGTTTCGCCCTTTCCCTCCTCTCGTACTGTCACTACGCGAAGGTAATCATGCCTAGACCTTTGATGGCCACGGTGTATTGAATGGATCCGAGGAAGCATTGGAGCTCGTACTCCCTCTACAGCACGGTTGCAAGCCTTAAGCATTAAAGTATATTCAACACAAGATGATAGATAGATAATCCGACAAAGTGCGATTACATCTCACGATCGATTACAACCCATGGACGAATGAGAAGATTACCCCATCAAGGTGCTGGTCATGGCACCGTTGATCATGGTTTCCCTTCCGCCGGTGTCTTCCTCCTTCTCCACGAGAGGGTGCTTCCTTCGAGGTGGTTGATCTCCAGCCCGAGATCCTCCTCCTCTCTCTCTAGCTTGTAGATGGCCTTCCGGTGTGAATAAATCCTCCTCCCCGTGTTGGCGGCGCGTCGGGGGTTTTAGGGTCGAAGATCCTTCGAGGGCAAGGAAGACGGGACCGAACCGGTGCCCGAAGTGGGCCGGGCCGATCCGACAGGGCCGGCCGGCCCATGCCCGCTTCGGCCCGTTTCGGTCGCCCTTTTTGCTCCGTGGGTCCTCGTGCACTTATCTACTTTGCCCCTTCCACTTGGATGATTTTGACGCTGTTATCCTCGCGATCAAGATGGAGGCTCTCTTTGTATGAAGTTTGATCTTTTACGCTTCAATCCCCGGGGGTGTTCCTCGTAGCACTTCGGTCCTCACCACCATTGGAAGTAATTTCAGCGAGCTCATGAACACGAACAAGACTCCATGAATGCTCCTTTGAACTTATTGCGAATCCGTCCTTTATGTCCATGTTTTCCTACATAAACACAACACTTCCAAATGCATGCACAAAGACGAACTTGTTATATGATTAGTGTGCCTAGTGGCGGGTTAGTTCAATAATCAAATCCAAACCAAAGTGTAATGAACATGCTAGGTGCACCAAAATACACCGTCAACATCTCCCCCACACTTAGCTCTTGCTCGTCCTCGAGCAAGTACTCGTAAAAGAACTTCGTCCAAGGAGTGTAATCGTGTACCACTTATCCTTCTTCACAAGTTAGTCAATCTCTTCATCTTTAATACATAAACACAAAGTAATGATAATCAAACATAAACATGGACGTTTAGAATTTTTACCACGTCAAGATTTACCCCACAACTCAAACTCTTCACTCGAAGCTTTCAATTTCAGCCATACTTACTTCTTTGCTTCCATCGGAGGGTTTTTATGGTTTTCAAAACAAAAATTCCTGCAACAAGTGTTAGACAAAAACCTTTCTCCAAGCTCTCTCAAGTCACTCATATGAAGTGTCTATCTTAACCAAATTTTATAAAACTCTCACCTCCCATTAATCTCTCATATATCATGTAAAAGTGGAGCTATAGGTAGGGCTAGCGCAATCAACACAAGTACTTGTCAAACTAAGAACTTCCTCTAATGGTTGTCTACCTTTCGCAGCCAATGATCATGAGAATTAACCATATGTAAGGATATCAAGGATGAGAAGATTTAGAATGGTGGACATGTGCAAGGGCAAAAGAAAATTGTGACTTCAAGGCACCAATGATGTCCTCGTTGTCGGATTGCACATGGTTGGAAATAGAGTAAAAGTTTCGTCTCACAATCAACGTGACATCCTTCCTTACACTTTATTATTTTTCTTTTCTTTCACTTGATCCATCCCTCTCATATCTTCATTGCTAACTCATCTTCTTTTTTTCTTTTCTTCTTTCATTCACATATGATTTTTCTTTCTTTCTTTCTTTCTTTTCCATACACATACTTTTTCTCTTTATTTTTCCCTCTCTTGACAACTTTTCAAAGCTTTCAATTCTCTCTTTCCTCGCATGCATACAATCTGAAATTTTAAATAAATCATGCTAGAGACGAGACGAAACTTTGAAAATAGGTTGTGTTCAAGGAATACGATGTACAAAAGAGATGTATAGGGTTGGGTATGGAATTCGGCGATGTACGTGACTTCCGTTGTGAAAGTCATGTTACCGAATGTATGACGAGGCTAGCAACAAAAGATAAGCACAAGGACATGATCATTGCTCGAAATTAAAACTCACCAAGAGAGAAAGGTCCTAGCCTAACTCATCGTGCTAATCACACTTATGGTGGAGCGAAAAAAAATAAACTTGGCTTTGGATAGGAATTTTTTCTTACTCTCAACTTGGAAAAAGAGGTTTTGCTAACCTTTATTACAAGGGTTTTAATATAATTTTCAGAACTGAAATCCTCCAATTTTTAGCATCGAAAATAGCACAACTAGCATGTGAAGCTCAATATCGAAGTACGGTATGGGTACTTTAAGTAGCAGCGATTCCATTAAGCACCACGGTAAACGATTTTCAAACCATATACTTGTGCTCATATATCAAGAATCAAAGATTAAACAAACAAGTAAATAAAGATAAACAATACATAAAACACAAAGATGTATATAAAGACTCTTTTTATTTGGTTTTCTTGACTCAACACTAATTTAAGACACTTGCAGAAAATTTTAAAACAGACTCAAAAACTAAAGACTCATTAAAACACTAAGACTCTCACACGAAGATTAAACCGAACCTAAACTTGAAGTTCAAAAGCTAAGGCTAGCGAGCTAGCTCTCCCCCACACTTAAAACATACGACGTCCTCGTCGTATCTTACAAAAACCAAAGGGGAAAACTAGATCTAATGGTACTTCGAGCAAGCTTTGCACCACTTGCCTCTCAAGTTTCCAACCATGCCGAAAAGTTTGCGCACGTTACGGTTAAGGAACTTGTAGTCATCTTCAACTACGCGCTCCAAGTCCTCCATACGCTGCTTCATCGCTTCCATGGTTTGAAGACATTCGTCGGCCGACGCGTAGAGAGCTGCGATGGATTGACGGCAAACCCGACAACACACCGGATGCAGTCCGAAGGGGTCGTCGTCGCCATAATCTCCACCGTTGTCACCACCGTCGTCGCCACCTCCATTGTTGTCGCCTTCGCCACCGCCGTTGCCGTCGCCATTGGGGCCCTCGGGAGTCCTTTCATAGGGCTGCTCGCCCCAATCGTCATCGTCTCTACCGGCGGCCCCGCCCACGAGCTCGGGCTACGATCGTCGGAGTAGTCGCTATCCCCATAATCCTTAGGCTCCGGCGACACCTCCTTGTAATCCTTGCGCTTGATGCCTTGGAGGCGTGCCGACCTTCGAACGGGTGTAGGGACCTTTTCTCCTTTGACGGGGTTGCGAGATGCAAGAGCTCCGGTCGGGACACGTCCTCCGCAACGGATACGTGCGGTCCTCTTGACGGGTAGCTTGACCTCGCATCGCATCGCCTCCTCCATCGATGGCTTCTTGGCTTCTACCTTCAACTCTAAGCTTTTTTGGAGGCTCAATGGTCGCTACAAGGGTGCAACACATTGCTTGAAAGGTTTGATTCTCGAGCTCCCAATTCGGCCAAATATATAGTCCCGAGAGAAAAGCCCCGGGAACCTTATTTTCCTTTTTTACACTTCCCTTAAAATTTTCCGACCAAACAAGGAAGTCAAAAAGGAGCAATTCGGGCGAAATTCGGGGACATCGGGCATCGGGCCACCCCCGGGCCGATCCGACCGGGCCGGCCGGCCCACCCCCGCCTCGGGGGCGGGCCGGTCCGGTTTTTTTGCACACCGCCCTATTTTTTTCGTCCTCGCCCCGTGGGAAAAAGTTGGCCCGATTAATCTTCGCGAAAAACTCCGTAAAGCTAAAAGAAAAATTATTTACGAAGTTGGTGCCTTGTTTTTTCGTCCTAGGCGGGACGTTCGGGCTCTTCCTCCATGGTAAAGACGTCAACATGATGAATGGGCACGACGTCGGGTTCGTAGTAAACCTTAAGCCGCTGTCCATTCACCACAAATTGATCGCCGTTTATATCCATAATGGTTACCGCTCCGTTGGAGAACACCGAATGCACAACATAAGGTCCGTCCCACTTGCTTTGCAATTTCCCCTTTCCGAAGGTTTTAAACCTCGAATTGTAGAGGAGGACCTTATCTCCTTCTTTAAATTCTTTTTTCTTCAATCTTTTATCATACCACCTTTTGATTCTCTCCTTGTATATGCTTGCGTTTTCATAAGCTTTCAACCTCAACTCCTCTAGCTCGCTTATTTGAATTCTCCGTTTCACCACCGCGGCATCGAGATCAAGGTTCATCTCTTTAATCGCCCAATAGGCTTTATGTTCTAACTCAACCGAAGGTGGCAAGCTTTTCCATAGACGAATTGATAAGGGGTCATACCTATAGGTGTTTTAAACGCCGTTCGATAAGCCCATAAAGCTCCGTCTAATTTCTTCGACCGGTCCTTGCCTCCCTTCTCTATGGTTTTGTTAAGTATGCTTTTTAATTGCCTATTTGACGTCTCCGCTTGTCCGTTGGTTTGTGGGTGATAGGCCGTGGAGACCCTATGCTCAATTCCCAACTTGGACAAGCACTTTTTGAAGTTCTTCCCGGTGAAATGAGTTCCTCCATCACTTATCAAGATTCTCGGTGTACCGAAACGGGGAAAAATCACGTTCTTGATCATAGTGATGGACTCCTCCGTGGAAGCTTTACGACATGGTATAGCCTCTACCCACTTGGATACATAATCGACCATAACAAGTACATACTCGAATCCAAATGAGTTTTTAAAAGGCCCCATGAAGTCTATGCCACATACATCGAATATGTCGATTTGCAAGTTGTATTTCAAAGGCATAGAATTTCTTTGAGAGATGTTTCCGGTTCTTTGGCATTCGGGGCATGACGCAACATATCTTTTAGTATCTTCATGCATCTCCGGCCAATAGAATCCGCTCGACCATACTTTGGCTTCGGTTCGAAAATGGCTATAGTGCCCACCGTACTCGCCGAGTGGCACTTCCTTAGAATCTCAAGCCTCTCTTCTCTTGGCACACATCTTCTCATCACTCCATCATTGCCAAGCTTGAAGAGGTATGGTGCATCCCAAAAATATTTCTTGCTTTCGAAATTATCTTCCTTTGAGTGTTTTTGTCTAGATGATCGAGGGGCATCTTTCGAATTGCTCGAATGATGTCGATCATCCAAGTATCTTTATCAAGCACTCTATAGAGGTGGTCATCTCTCATCTTATCTTCTATGGGCTCTTTATCATCTTGCCCACGATTCATCCTAGACAAATGATCGGCCACAACATTTTCCACCCCCTTTTTATCACGAATTTCAACATCGAACTCTTGGAGAAGAAGGATCCAACGAATCAAACGTGGTTTAGCTTCCTTCTTAGCCAAGAGATACTTTATGGCCGCGTGATCGGTGTAAACAATGACTTTCGAGTTCACGATGTAAGATCTGAATTTTTCGAAAGCGAATACCACCGCTAGAAACTCTTTTTCCGTAGTAGCGTAATTTAATTGTGCCCCACTAAGAGTTTTGCTAGCGTAGTAAACGGCGTGAACTCGGCCTTCCTTTCTTTGTCCCAAGACCGCGCCTACGGCGTAGTCACTTGCGTCACACATGATCTCGAAAGGTTGGCTCCAATCCGGAGGTTGGATGATGGGAGCACTCACCAACGCATTTTTCAAGGTCCGAATGCCGCTAGACACTTCTCATCAAAGTCGAAAGCCACATCCTTTTGAAGAAGGTGTGTTAAAGGCTTAGTGATCTTCGAGAAGTCCTTTATAAATCTTCTATAGAATCCGGCATGGCCTAGAAAGCTCCTTAAGGACTTAACATCCGTAGGAGGTGGGAGTTGCTCAACCGTCTCTACCTTAGCCTTGTCCACTTCGATTCCTCTCTCGGATATAACATGTCCGAGCACTATGCCTTGCTTAACCATGAAGTGGCACTTTTCCCAATTTAAAACCAAATCTACCTCCGCACACCTTGTAAGGACCTTTTCTAAGTTTGCTAAGCAATCCATGAACGTCTTCCCGTAAACGGAAAAATCATCCATAAACACTTCAACAATTTCTTCGATGAATTCCGAAAACATGGCCATCATGCAACGTTGAAAAGAGGCCGGAGCGTTGCATAGGCCGAAGGGCATCCTCCTATATGCAAACGTTCCGTAAGGACACGTAAATGTTGTCTTATGTTGATCTTCCGGTGAATGGGAATTTGCATGAACCCCGAGTATCCATCGAGAAAGCAAAAATAAGCGTGGTTTGCTAACCTCTCGAGCATCTCGTCTATGAACGGTAGGGGGAAGTGATCTTTCTTCGTCTCTTTGTTAAGCTTACGGTAATCGATACACATCCGCCACCCGGTCACGGTTCTTTGCGGTATCAATTCGTTTTTCTCATTCTTCACCACGGTCAAACCTCCTTTCTTCGGTACACAATGTACCGGCTCACCCATTCACTATGTGGAACCGGGTAGATGATTCCGGCATCAAGTAACTTGATAACCTCTTTCTTTACTACCTCTCGCATGGCATGGGTTAGCCTCCTTTGATGGTCCACTACAGGCTTACATTGGTCTTCCATTGGTATACGATGAGTGCAAAAGGCTGGGCTAATACCTTTGAGATCATTAATTGAATATCCAATCACCTTCCTATGTTTTTTTAATAAAATCAGCAACGCTTCATTTTCTTCGGGGCTCAACTCGTCGCTCACAATGACCGGATAGGTTTTGTCCGGGCCCAAAAATTCATATTTTAATCCCTTGGGCAAAGGTTTAAGGTCTACTTCGGGCACTTGTGGCTCCTCGGGTTTGATTTCTCCTATGTCTTCGAACTTCTCTTCCTCCACGCTACCATCATGCGGCTCTAAGCCTTTTGTTGCTTCCTCTAGTTCTTCATCTTGTTGATTACTAATTTGATTTTCCATCGCTCTTTGCAGCGGGTCTCTAAGGGTTTCAACAAAACAAAGACTATCTATCTCTTCTATTTCTTCATCTTCGGGAGGAAAAGGAGTAAGGTGTTTAGAAGCACGAAGAAAGTTATATGTGTACTTTGTTCCATTAAGGTTCATTGTTACTTTGCCTTCTCCGGCATCTAACACGGCATCAACCAACTTAAGAAAAGGCCTACCTAAGATTATATGATCGAATTACTATGGTAAGCATCAATAACAAAGAAATCGGTTGGTATGTAGTTTCTAGAGATTTTTACTTTCATGTTGCAAGCAATACCTAGAGGTTTGATAGTTCTACCATCTCCCATAATTAATTTCGTTGATGTTGGAGCTAAGTCTAGGTTGTGGTATTGAACTTTATCGTAAATTTTAGAAGATAGAACACTTACTTGGGCTCCGATGTCGCATAAAGCTTTGCATTGAACTCCGTTGATCTCGCAACTCAAGTGCGGCGTCATCTTCTCTTCTTCTTCGGATCCGATCGAATAAATTTCAGCAAGGCGAGCGTATGGTGATGCTTCGGGCTTGATCCCCATGATCCTCTTCACCTCGGCAATATGTTTCGGATCCACCACATCATCTCCAAAGAGCTTTTCAAAAATCTCACCGGTGGTTTCGAGGTCGTAAGAATTTTCAGCTTTCTTCTCCGGTGGGAAATCCACTTCAAATGCTCTTGCCATCCCCTTTTGATTCGGGAACGGTCTTCTCTTGTCGAATACTTCTCCGTAATCAATAGGAACCCAATCCATTGGCTCGAACTCCCTTAGTGGCTTCGCGCTTGACATGCTTCTCTTGTTCGTCTCATTTGGTGCGGCGAAGTCGACGTTTGGTGTAGTTCTTGATTTGATGTGTTCTTGTTCAAGCTTCTCCATGATTGGCTCCTCTTTTGTGACTTCCGGGTTGCCTCTTTAGAAAAATCAGCAAGCTTTTTCTTCCTTGAATTGAATTCGGCTCTTCCGCAAGTCTTGTTTCCCAATCTCTTCGCATGGCAACCGCTTTGCTAACTTTTTGTAGAAGTTGGGCGGCTTCCGTGAGTGTTTTCTCCATGAGATCCCCTCCCGCACACATTTCGACGTGTCGCATGCAACTAGGGGTTAGGGAAAAGAAAAATGTATGCAAGAGTACGTCACGGAGAAGCCGAGTCTTGGTCCTTGTTCGATCAACTCATTAAACCTATCCCAAGCTTGGTCTATCCCTTCCTCTTCTCCTTGCATGAAAGTGATCACTTGCCTCCTTAGATGTCGAACCTTGCTAATTGGAAAGAACTTCTCGCAAAACTTCTTTGTCAACTTGTTCCAATTGCCATCAACTTCAAAGGACGCAAACGAGTACCATGTCTTTGCATTACCGGCAAGTGAGTACGGAAAGAGATTCCATTTGAACCATTCGTCGGGAACTCCTTCTTGACGCACCGTGTTGCATAGCATCGTGAAATGCCTTATGTGTCTATATGGGTTCTCCGTAACCATCCCTTCAAACGGGTTTGCCGCCACCATCTCGATGATCTTGGATTTAATTTCATACTTGGTCGCTTCGAGCTTCGAATCCGACTCTTGTACTTTTATGTCTTCACATCGAGGGCTAGCGTAATCCCTTAGTGATTTCTCCGGTTCTTCCACGGGTTGATTGACGAACGCCATCTAGACAATAAGATAAAAACAAAAACAAAGACAAAACAAAGTGGTTTTCTAGATAATATGTGTTAGATATAGCAAATAAAAGATAAACTAAAATATAAAACTAAGTTAGATGCAAATCAAACGATGTAAACTAACTTGCTCCCCGGCAACGGCGCCGTAAAAGGGGCTTGTTGACGGATAAAAGACGTATCCCTCTACGATCCGCAAGCGTACGGACCCCACACCTTTTTCACCACGGGATTCCCAAGGTTCTTGTCAATCCGCGGAGCAAGGGGATTACAAGCGTTCGATCAACAACGACACACTAGCTACTAAAACCCTAACTACTATTATACTAGAAAACACTAAACTACACTAGAGAGAATGATAAACGATCAAGGTAGAAGACACTCGCCCACGGGTCTACGATACTAGAGCATGCAATCGCTTAAAGACATGAAAACCAATCTAATCTACGGGGTTGTGACCACGGTTTCGCCCTTTCCCTCCTCTCGTATCGTCACTACGCGAAGGTAATCATGACTAGACCTTTGATGGCCACGGTGTATTGAATGGATCCGAGGAAGCATTGGAGCTCGTACTCCCTCTACGGCACGGTTGCAAGCCTTAAGCATTAAAGTATATTCAACACAAGATGATAGATAGATAATCCGACAAAGTGCGATTACATCTCACGATCGATTACAACCCATGGACGAATGAGAAGATTACCCCATCAAGGTGCTGGTCATGGCACCGTTGATCATGGTTTCCCTTCCGCCGTGTCTTCCTCCTTCTCCACGAGAGGGTGCTTCCTTCGAGGTGGTTGATCTCCAGCGGAGATCCTCCTCCTCTCTCTCTAGCTTGTAGATGGCCTTCCGGTGTGAATAACTCCTCCTCCCCGTGTTGGCGGCGCGTCGAAGGTTTTAGGGTCGAAGATCCTTCGAGGGCAAGGAAGACGGGACCGAACCGGTGCCCGAAGTGGGCCGGGCCGATCCGACCGGGCCGGCCGGCCCGTGCCCCGCTTCGGCCCGGTTCGGTCGCCCTTTTTGCTCCGTGGGTCCTCGTGCACTTATCTACTTTGCCCCTTCCACTTGGATGATTTTGACGCCGTTATCCTCGCGATCAAGATGGAGGCTCTCTTTGTATGAAGTTTGATCTTTTACGCTTCAATCCCGGGGGTGTTCCTCGTAGCACTTCGGTCCTCACCACCATTGGAAGTAATTTCAGCGAGCTCATGAACACGAACAAGACTCCATGAATGCTCCTTTGAACTTATTGCGAATCCGTCCTTTATGTCCATGTTTTCCTACATAAACACAACACTTCCAAATGCATGCACAAAGACGAACTTGTTATATGATTAGTGTGCCTAGTGGCGGGTTAGTTCAATAATCAAATCCAAACCAAAGTGTAATGAACATGCTAGGTGCACCAAAATACACCGTCAACGAGTCCTAGTAGGATTACACAGAGCGAGTCCTAGTAGGAGTACAAGGGAATTCTAGTAGGAGTCCGTCTTCTACTCTTCCTCCTTCCTTGCATGAGTACCCGGGGAGTATGCCCGACAGGGCGTGGGTAAGGGACGCCTTCAGCTTGTCAAGCGCCTCCTGGGCCTCGGCGGTCTAGGAGAAGCGCTCGTGCTTCTTGAGGAGCCAGTAGAGGGGCAAGCCTTTCTCGCCGAGCTGCGAGATGAAGGGGCTCAAGGCGGCGAGGCACCCCAGCACCCTTTGCACCCCTTTAAGGTCCCGAATCGGACCCATCCGCTCGAGGGCTGCAACCTTTTCGGGGTTGGCCTCAATGCCTCGCTGGGAGACTATGTATCCTAAAAGCATGCCTCGTGGCACGCCAAAGACACATTTTTCGGGGTTCAATTTCACCCCGTTGGCCCGTAGGCAGCCGAACGCGATGTTGAGGTCGTTAACCAGGTTGTCCGCCTTCCTGGTCTTTACGACTATATCATCCATGTATGCCTCAACGGTTCGCCCGATGTGGTCTCCGAAGACGTGCTGCATACACCGTTGGTATGTCGCGCCTGCGTTTCGGAGGCCAAACGGCATCGTGACATAGCAGTACATCCCGAACGGCGTGATGAATGAAGTCGCGAGCTGGTCGGACTCCTTCATTTTTATTTGATGGTACCCGGAATAGGCATCAAGGAAACAGAGTAGTTCACACCCAGCGGTCGAATCAATGATTTGATCGATACGAGGCAAAGGAAAAGGAACTTTAGGACATGCTTTATTAAGACTAGTGTAGTCTACACACATCCGCCACTTCCCATTCTTTTTCTTTACTAGTACAGGATTAGCTAGCCACGTAGGGTGGAACACTTCCTTGATGAACCCAACCTCGAGGAGCTTCCGCAGCTCCGCTCCGATCTGTGACGCCCCAGGTTTTTAATTACCGTCATTAACGCTAATGACCAGATCAGCCGAGTCAAACCAGTCAAACACCGGTCAAACCTAGGTCAACCTGGGTCATCACCCCGAAAACCTCGCCAATGAACCCTAATGAACCCTTTGACCAAGCCTACACACACCTGTACTGGACCCTTGGCCAAAGACACGGTCAAAACTGGCTTAACCGTTGACGTCGGCGAATGTCGTCCGAACTTTTGCCGTGTTCTCCAAAATTCACCTAAACACTTCAAAATCTACCTTCATGAAAGTTGTCCATCTTGTTGAGGGACACAACTTTCATGTAGATTGGCATTTCAAATTTTGGGTGGAAATTGGTGAAAAACTTGATGGATCGTCGGTACCTCCCGCTTTTCCCGAACGGTAGCCGCATTCAAAGTTGGCACGACGTTCCTGCAAAATCCGTTGAGAAAAACACTAGACGACCTTTACGAAAGTCGTAGAGGGTAGTTAGATCTACAACTTTCCTATTCATCACTGGCTGCACTTCTATTCAACTTTTTGGAGTTTCACACGTTAAAAGCAGGGTCCGTGAGCATGGTACTGGCTGGCCGACGCCGGCTCCGCGCCGCGCCAAGACGTCGCGCGCGTCGCGCGCCCGCGCGTCGTCTTTGCCGCGCCGTACCGCCGTACCTCGGCTCACGTGCCCGAGCGCGCCTTCCCAAGGCCGGAGTCGCGTCTTCTCAAGGCCCCTTTGCCCGAGACCGCACCCACCCCTAGGCATCCGGGAGCCCGCGCCGCGCTTTGGCACAGCGCCGCGCCCGACGTGCCGGCGGCCGCGGCCGCAGCCGGCCGCCCGCCGGTGCGCGCCCGGGTCTCGCCGGACGAGTCCCCGCCGTGGCGACGTCACGTATACAGGGCAAACCGACACCCTCCCGCGCCTTTACCCTCGCGCCGTCGTCTGTCCGACAGCCACCGCGTGCCATGAGCGCCGCCGCCGGCGAGCAAGGCCGCCACTCCTTCCCACACGCCCGTAGCTAGCCAGTACCTCGTCTAGACCCCATAGAAGCTCCACCCTCCCTTGGTTACGCCACTAGTCGCCCCACCTCGCCGGAACTAGGCGCGCAGCGCCGGCCGCCGCCGCCGCCGTTGAGCACCCACGCCGCAGTGCGCCCCCCCCCAAATCCGTTGCAAATCAACCCCTAGTGCCTCGTAGGACCTCCCCCGACCCTTCCCCGGCCAAGACCGGCGGCGTGCTCGCCGGAATTTCACCGGAGCCGCGCCGGCAGCGCCCCCAGGGGCTACATCGCAAACACAGAAATCTTTCCAGGGTCCTCTTTGCAAAAGGTGAACTCCAATAGTTAAATTGATTTCCTGTTTCTTGTAAATATCGTAGAAACTCACAGAAAAATCGGAAAAATGTAATACTAATTTTGTTAGCTTCATGGTGAATTATCCTACAAATTTTCTTATTCTGGACTGAGCTAATTCCTGATAGTTTTTGCATGAAAAATACAAATGTGGAAAACCTAGATCTGCAATATCTCAAAATCTAAAAATCCTCTGTATGCAATTTTTGGATATGTTGTGTGTTAGGTCATGACTAGCTCCTATGCCAAAAATTGCACAAAGTTATGATGTAAATCTTTTTATAAAAATGTTTTTCCATTTCTGCTAGATCTGCATAAATGATTTTTCTTCCTAAATATATTTATGTTTTTGACCTCAACTTGTGTAAACTGTCTTTTAATACCAAAATACACATCGTATGAATTAATCATGATTTTTGGCTTACCAGAAATAATCATTCTCAATTTAGGCATGTTTTCCTTTGTAAATCAATGGGGATAGATCAATAAAGTTCCTAGGTGTATATGCTGGTTCTTTAGGCTTGTTTAGGACCAGAGAGCATGCATGAGAAAGTTTGGATCATTTTAGGCTTATTTATTTTTGGTATGCATTTAAATTGAATCACTAGCTAGTCTTTGTTATTTTCCATAATCTTTAATTTCCTAGCATCCAAGCATCACATGTGGGTCCAATGGACCAGTATAGGTGATAATGTGATTAAGAAACATTTCCTTAATTTTTGGTAATTTAATTGCTTAATAAAGAGCTTAAAAGCCCTTTTAATAATAAAGAGAAATTAAATAAAGAAAAGCCCTTATTTAATTCTTTTTCCTTTTTGAAAGTATTTACTAATTTAATTAAAGGGTAATTAATTACCATTGCTGATAAGACATTAATTCATAACTAAAAAAATATTATTTATACCCTTTCTTGTGAAAGTAAAAGGAATTAAAGGCTTCACATGAAATGACAAGTACAATAAAAGAATAACCCATGTACACCAATAACCTTCCTAAAAGAGAAACCCTATCTAAATGCTTGTTAAGGTGAATATGACCAACCCAGAGTTGGATAAGACAACGAACTATCACATCACCTAAACTTGCATTGCATTCCGTGTAGATCTTCGAGACGGAGATTACTCCCTTGTCTCGGAAACCGAGGAAGGAGGAGCGGAAGCGTCGCTGCAGTACGTTGAAGTGCTCGACACCGAGGGTGCCCAAGCTAACCTAGCTTACAAAGGCAAGCTCCGGTGCATCTAACCCAGTTTTCAAATTCCTTATTGAATTATCTATGGATGATTGTGCATTTACGTTCAGGAGTTGAATGAAACCCTAGATGCATGATCCCTAGGTACCTTTGTCCCTACTAGTATGATAGGTCGATAGCTGCTAAGCTATAGGACCGTTACAAGTCGGGTGATGACCTCACTCGCGAGAATAGGTTCCTAGATAGGAATCACAATATATCCTAAATGGATTGCTCACGTGGTAAGAGCATGGGATCTGGGCTCCGGTCCAGTGGTTATGTGGGTTAAGTCTTTGAACGTACCAAGCACATGTCGGGTATGGGACCGGTAAGCCTAGTACCTTAATGAGACGGCTAGGGATGGAACTGTCACTACCCTTGGGATTCGCTCTCACGGCTAGCTACCGGTGGTGTATGGTGACTCCGGGTATCTCGCGGGGTATGCGGATAGCTCGCACCAAAGACTGTGGCCTTTCATCCCGACCCGAGGATTTTTGGGGACGGCCTAGGAAAGTTGTCCTCGCGGGGACAGCCTACCGCGTGTTTGGGTCTACCTTGCAAGGTTTAAATCAATCGATCGTCGGCCTCTCACCGTTATCCGAGACTACTTACTCCACTAGTCATGAGATCCCTAATGATGGAAGTTGATGAAGATGATGCATGATTAATTGTATTGTACAACTTGTTTGTACTAGTTGGCTAATGTAGTAAAGAATAAACCTTCTAGAACTTGTGCTAAAATCTTAAAAGTAAGGACCTACTCTTGTTACTTTTTAGCAAAGCAACCTAGTAGCCAAAAAGCCTTTCATGGTCTAGAATTGGTGAAGTAGATATCACCGACGGGTAAGACTTGCTGAGTATTAGTATACTCAGCCTTGCTATAATGTGTTGATCCAGGTAATGCCTTCAGTGATGTGTGGCCCGGAGAGATCCCGCCCGGCTGGGAGCTGGAGTGGGTAGAGGACGACTACTGAAAGCATCATGGATGGCCTCCCGTGGTGTCTCCGCTTCCGTTAGTTTATTTCCGCTGTTTTCGAAAACTCTGAACTATCTCATCATGGCAAAAAACTATGGTTTGTAATAAATGAACCCCTCAGGGTACGAATTTGGAATTTAATGTTGTTGTATCTCTGGACTCGCCTTCGAGTGAGTTTTAATGCATATATTCGATCCTTGTGCTCTTCAAGTGATTTACCGGGCGTTAACCCGGCAACTTACGACAGGATGGTACTTTATTATTGCTTAATGACCAAAGTGGATCGGTCTTAGGTGATAGTACGGTACTTTCCTGGGCGGGTTGTCACACGATCGCCCGCCGACGCTCCTCGTCGAAGCGGCGGAGCCGTTGCTGCATGGCGTGGGAGTGAGGTAGGATATCAAGGGAGTGCTCGGCGACCTCCCTCGGGATGCCTGGCATGTCCGAGGGGCTCCACGCGAAGATGTCGGCATTGGCGCAGAGAAAGTCGATGAGCACCACTTCCTATTTCGGATCGAGGGTAGAACTGACCCTCAACGCCTTGCCCTCGGGGGCAGCTGGGTCGATGGGCACCTCCTTGGTCTGCTCAGTAGCCTCGAAGCTGCCGGCATGCTTGGCGGTGGAGTTGAGGTCCTCGTTGACCATCTTCTCCATGTTGGCCACCAGCGCTTCGTCCAGCGCCAAGGCCTCGGCGTGTTCCACGCATTCGACGTCGCAGTCGAAGGCGTGCTCGATGGATGAGCCCACGGTGATGACGCCGTTGGGCCCCGGCATCTTCATCTTGAGGTAGGTGTAATTGGGGACCGCCATGAACTTGGTGTAGTAGGGCCGCCCGAGTATGGCGTGGTACGCGCCCCTGAATCCCACCACCTCAAAGGTGAGCGTCTCCTTGCGGTAGTTGTCCAGCGTGCCAAACCAGACCGGCGGGGTCGATCCGCCCGAGGGGCCGGACGCGCGCTGCCGGCGCGACGCCATGGAACGACGTCGTCGCCGGGCCGCGGTCGGTCCAACCCGATCTCCCGGCGGGCGCGGCGTGTGCGCGTAGAGGATGTTGAGGCTGCCGCCTCCGTCCATCGAGACCTTCGAGACCCGCGCGTTCCCGATGACCGGGTCGACCACCGCCGGCATGCGGCCCGGGTTGGGGATGCGGTTCGGGTGATCCTCACGGCCGAAGGTGATGGCGTCCTCCGCCAATCGAGGCGGAAGGAGGCGCCTTCTCGGGCGAGAACCTCGTGCCGCTCCCCGCTTGCGCCGGCGGCTGGACATGTCGACGGTCGGCCCCCCGAAGATGAGGAAGACGTTCTCTACGGCGGGGAAGCCGCCGGCGTCGCCATCACCCCCGTCCTTCTTGGCCTTGTCGTCCTTCGCGGCGGCGCGGCCATAGAACCGCTTGAGCATGTCGATATGCTCGAAAGTGTGGTTGACCGGTGTCTTGTGGTAGGGACATGGCTTCTTCAGCATGTCGTCGAACACTCCCGGACCTCGAGGGGCCGGTCGAGGGCCCCGTCGAGCCGGGTCAACAGCAAGGGCTTCACCGTCGTCGTCGCCGCGTCCCTGCTCGCGCTCCTCGCGGCGCGGCTTCTTTCCCTTCTTGCCCCGCTTGTTCTTCTGGCGGAGCTCCTTGTACTTGATGCCCTCCGCGGGCGTGTCGTCCACGCGTTTGCCTTTCTTGCCGTCGAAGATTGCTCCCACTGCCTCTTCGCCTGAGGCGAAGCTGGTGGCGATGTCGAACAGCTCGTTCGAGTCGACCGGCGGGCTGCGCCCGAGCTCGCGCACAAGATCCCGGCACGTGGTTCCCTCGAGGAAGGCGTGCACGATTTCAGATTGCGCCACGCTCAGGAGCTCTGTACAGTGCTTGGAGAAGCGTCGTATGAAGTCCCGGAAAGATTCGTCGGGCTTTTGGGTGCAAGAGTGCAGGTACCAGGAGTTTCCAGGGCGCATGTACGTGCTCTGGAAATTTCCCACGAACGTGCGGACCAGGTCGTCCCAGTTGTGGATCTGGCTGGCCGGCAGGTGCTCGAGCCACGTCCGCGCCGAGTCGGCGAGGTGCAGAGGGAGGTTGCGGATGATGACCTCGTCACTGGTGGCTCCGCCCAGCTGGCATGCTAGGCGGTAGTCGTTGAGCCATACACGGGGGTCTGTCTCCCCGTTGTACTTGACGAACGTCGTGGGCTGGCGGAAGCGCTGGGGAAAGGCCGCCGTGCGGATCTCCCGGCTGAACACACGGGTTCCCGGGGGCTCCGGCATTGGTGAGCGATCTTCCCCGCTGTCGTAGCGTCCACCCCGCCGAGGGTGGTAGCCTGCCGCCGCCCGTGCCTCTGCGTTGCTTGTCTGTCGGGCGTTGATGATGTTGCGGGCGTCGCCATCTCGGGCTTGCCCGCGCGTGTCGAGGAGCCGCTCTTTGGCCGGCGTGCGCCCGGGTTGGCGGGGCGCTTCGTTGCTCCGCCCGCGTGTACCGAGGGTTCGGGGCCTTGCGCGCCCCCATCATCTCGCGCGCTCCCCTACTGGCGGATGCGGGACGCCGAGCTCTCGGCCTGTTGGACAGCCGCCTGCTCGATGAGTGCCTGTGCCTCGCGGTGTAGGTTCCGCGCCTCGGGTGTCGAAGGGGCGGGCATGGCCCGCAGCAGTGTCGCGACGGTGATGAGCTTTTGGCTCGCTCGTGGGGGCGTATCCGGGTTGTCTACATTGAAGTCGGCGTTGATGTGGTCGCGGGCTTGCCTGCCCAGTTCAAGCGTGCGTTGATGTCGGCCCCTCTCGGCGGTGAGGAGGGAGGGGCGCTTGGCCCCGCGGCCAGGCGCGATGCAGTCCCCAGAGCAGGGGGTACCTCTCTGTCGCCGGCGACTGCCACGTCAGCGGCATTTGCTGGGTCGTTGGCGATGACGACGCAACACTCCTGCGCGGGGTCGTAGCTCCCAGCGCTGGAGTCGTCGGAGTAGCCAAACCAGTAGTCCGCGGCGTCGAGGAAATGCCTGAACATCACTGGGTCCGGCACACCGGAGAAGTCCCACTCCGCGTATCCATGTGAGGTGGCGGGTGGCGGCGCGTCGACGAGCCTAGGGACGACTCGTCGCCGGCGGAGGTGCTAGGGTCCCTGGCAACCAGGATGTGGCGGCCAGGGGGAACCCTGCGCATCGTCGTGTTGACGTTGGCGTTGGCGGCGTAGGCCGTCGTGGCCCCGCACAAACCGATGGGAAAGCGCGGTCCGGAGACCGAGCGCTCCCCCGCCGGGGGCGGCCGTCGTTGCGCCGGCGGGCGCATTGCGTTGCGTGGCGACGCGTGCCGCATGCCGACGCTCCGACCGCGCCCGACACGAGCGCCGGCCGGAGCGGCGGCGGCGCCGTGGCGCCAATGGACTGCGGCCGCGTCCGTGCCGGCGGCGGCGTGCCGGTGTCGTGACGACGCGTGCGGCGACGACCGGGGCGGACCGCGCTGGCGCCGCGCGCAAAGCTCTTCACGGTTAGTGAGGCGCATCAGGTAGTCGTTCCCCGTGGCCTGAAAGTTCAGGCCCCCGAACCGGATTTTGAACCCGGCAGGGAGGGGGTCCGAGCTGCCCATGGAGTAACGCTGACCGCGGTACTCGGTGCGAATCACCATCGAGAGAGCTGATGACGGGCGATCTTCAGCGCGCGTGCCCCACGGTGGGCGCCAACTATCGGTGCGGAATGTAGTCCCGACACTAACTAGTAATAGGCGCTGAGATCTGTCCCTCGATGGTCGGTGCTAAGCAACTAAAGACACGGGGTTTATCCTGGTTCCGGCCGGGGTCGTACGTCCAGCAGTGGTGTGCTCGAGGCACTGTATTGCTTTGCACCGGGGTGCCTGTAGTGGGGCGGCTACAAGCAAGGAGGGAGAGGAAGCGTGGCCTCAAAGTCCCGAGTGAAGTGATTGAGGCGAGTGCCAATATCGTGGAAGAGTTGAGGAGCGTATGTCTGTCTGTCTGTCCCCCGCGGCGAGGGGGATCACCTTCCTTTTATAGACCAAGGAGAGGGTGAATTACAAGCATGCCCCACTGTTCAGCTACATGTGGAGGTATGGCGTGCAGTGCTGTTCACGGTTAATAATCGTATCAAAGTTCGTTTGTGACTTGCAAGCGGACAAGTCTCCCGTCGTAGTCAAGGGACCCTTCTTCCCTCGAGTGGTGAACCCAAGGTATCGAATCCGTGGAACAAATGTGTGACGCAAGAGTTGATCTAGTAAAGCCAAGTAACTTCAATCTTTGGTAAAAGAGAAACCCTAATGCATCTAAGTCAAAGACACAAAACTAATCTAATCTACTAAAGACCGGAGAAAACAAAGTAAGATTATGTAGATAAACCGATCTACAGGGATCGGGATAAGCCTTTTGTTGAAGTTCCAAGCAAGAGAAGAAGTAGCAAATCGAATCTTATAAGAAGCGTCTTTAAATCGTGGTTTCCCGTCCAAATCCGAAAACATCCGCCTTTCGGAACCCCCGTTCTGTCACAACGTATCCCTATTCATGCGGGGAGCTTAGGGCGAGTCAAAAGACAAGTCGAGATTCTTTCGGAAGATCCGGCGTGTGCCTCTAGCCACCGCGGCTACAAGAACACCCTATGTAATCTATCGCGCGAATAGAATTGGAATAAGCAAAGCCGATCGAAAAACGAAATCTTCGAGGAAACACTTGATCGCTAAGAAAAGATTCAACTTGATAATTCAACTATGACAATGATACATACATAAGATCACCACCGGATCCTTCCTTGATCTTGCTTCTAGCTCCGGAACTCCGACGTGGTCTTCCATGCAAGGTTCCCACGTCGGCTAGGGAAACCCTAGTCAACTAGCTCGACCCTCTCCTCTCCGAGATGGTGTCCTTCTCTTCTCTCGCTCCTCGGCGGCCGATGACGAATTCTTCTCCTCGTGGCTCTCGGTCGGGGGGCTATAAATAGCCCGATTGGCGGCTAGGGCAAAGGAGGGGGCAAATGGGCCCCGGATGGGCACCGGGCCGACCGGATCGGGCCGGCCGGCCCGGGCCCATCTAAGCCCGGCCCCGAGGGCTCCTTTGCTCTACGTCGGTTCCATTGCTTCCCGGATGTTTCCCCCTTCCGCATGTAGGTCCATGTCGTCGCTTTCTCTCCGAATTGGACTCAACTCCTTGTCTTGCAAGATTCGGCACTTTTTCGGTCGTGTCCTCGGAGTCCGTCGTCTTCTCGGATCAAGTCCCCGGCTTCTTGGAGTTATGTTTGCTTCATTGCATGACTTGTACGGGGCTTCAAGGTATTGTCATGAGGTGCTTGATGAACTTATCCCAAAAGTCTTGCATTCAACACTAAAACCCCGCATAAACACTAAACTCCAAAACCGACATGCACACGTGAACTTGTTATACCACGGGGGTTAGTACCAATGGATAAGGTATAAAACTCATGCCAACACCGAAGGTAAACTCATGGCTAGGTTGACGGATTTTCACCGTCGGCATCTCCCCCATGCTTAAACCTTGCTCGTCCTCGAGTAGGCCTTTGATGGATATCATCATTGCCAAACAATGTTTAATCCTTGCTCTTGATCATACATGAGAAAACATAATGCTCTCAAAATTTTAATTCATTAAAGTTCCATAATGTACTAGCCTTCATCTCTACGGAGGGTAGATTCTTATTAAGCTTATCCCACAAGTATTAACATGCTCACAAAGTTTAAATAGATCTCGAATTTTTGAAATAAAGAACGAGATAAAGAAAAGCTAAACCAAGTTCACAAATTTAAATCATCTTGTATATTGCTCATGAACTCTCATCTCGCTTGTCTCTCAAGCCTATATATTCTACTCCTTTCCCTCTCATAACATATATGTGTGGTAGGCTTTATATGGAGCTTTGGGAAAGTTTAGTCCTAACAAGATTTTATAAATGAGGTGTTGTCAAAACAAGACAAGCTTCTCATGGTCTTACCGAGACTCGTCAAAAAGGTCATTGGAAAATAATGTTAAATCAAGGAGGGGAAAGAGAAAAATACACACACTTTAGATAAGTGGACATGTGCAAATGGCAAAGAGTGATCCCGAGGCACAAAGGAAGTCCTCGTTATCGGATTGCACATGGTTGGAAAGTGAGAATGGATCTTTTTAACTTGAAGCCCTGAATGCACTCTTAGAGAACCGGGGAGTTCACTTTACGCACATTTTTTTTCTCTTTCTCATATTTTTCATTCTTTTCTTTCTTTCTTTCTTTCATTCATTATATATATATTTTTTTCTTTCTTCTTGTGAGACCTTTACCTTGGAAGTCACGTATATCGCCGAATTTTTTTCTTTCATCATCATTTTTTTAAAATACTCCCCTTTGAACTCTAAAAATGCACCGTACCTACCTCCTCCCCAATGCTTAGACGTTGCTCGTCCTCGAGCAAAGAGGAGAAAAATAAGGTAGGTACCGGAAATATTTTTCCTTGGAGAGATACTTGATGATCCATTCTCAACGATAGGTTGTGGTCAAGGAGGTAATCACAAAAGATGATGTTTGGTTTAAGGGTGGATATCCGGCGAAGTTTGTGAGATCTGCGATGCGGGGATACACAATGCACGGATAAAAGGCTAGCAAAAAAGATAGATACGCAAAAATGGAATGACCAGCTTCTTAGTCTCGGGCCACAGAAATCATGGCCTGCAATAACTCACTCACAAATAAATCTTGTACACTAAGGTTTATGCACTCAAATATGTATTAGGCTTTGGATAGGTTGAGCAACACACAAGCGATATTTGTGACAAGGTTAGCGATATTTTTGAGCATAAAAGACATCTTTAATCTATTCATAACTTGAGAGCACATAAAACACTATGGGTCTTTATTTTAATCATAACCTCCGCTGAAAATTAAGCTAGTATTTAAATAAATTCAGATTTGTATTTTTAAGAGAGCACTAGCTTAAACATGCATAGATCAATTACAAAGATGAACAAAGCTGCAATTATAATCATATATCATCATGGCACGAATTTTGTACTTTTTTCCAATGATATAATCAAGGTGGTGTCTTTATTAATGATGTCATCAAGTTGAAATACAAACTGAAAATAAACAAACGTGCTTGCTGAAATTTAAATAAAAACAGAAAATACTACGCAAACACACATAAGCAAAAGCTGAAAATTACATAGAAAAAGAAAAGAAAAGAAAACTAAAGTTCCTAAATCTTCTAGTCCTCCGCCGGTGGTTGATGTTGATGATCTTGATAGTAATATCCTTGCTCATAATATGATTGGACATTCCCTCCGACGAATTGATTTGGCTCCACAAGGTGAAGGCGTCCGAGCTCAAAGGCAATATTTGCATTTCCTTCACCAAGTTGAGTTGCGTTAGCTTGGATGGCTGCGATGTTTTGAGCGTTTCTTGCAGCATACCCTCCAATTATGGCCATGCTTTGTTGTGGTTGGGGATGATGCGCGTAGGGCTCCGCGAAGTTAGCGTTGGGCACAACATAATTTGGTGGGGGTACCGGTGCACCCCCCCCCCCCCCCCCATGCTTGCTCTTGTGGCCCTCCGTAATAACTTGGCGGAGGAGGGATCCCGCCGAATGGTTGCACATTGGGTTGTGCTCCACTCGCTTGTGCGGAGGATGTTCCCTCCTCTACGATTCTTCCTCTTTTGTTTTTTTCTTGCAGGGACAAGGAGTCCCTCTTCCAACCAATCTTCTCTCCCTTCGATGAAAAGCCTAAGCCTCTCATTGGGAAGGGGTAGGTTTACTATGGCGAACCGATAACCTCCTCTCTCGTCTCCACTAATGTATTTGCCTTGCCGCAAACACTCAATACCGAGAGAGGTACCACGCAAAAGATGGTCGGGGTTTCTTGCGATCCCCGGCCGTAAGGAGAAGGCCAACATGGAGAGGTAGCACCCCGAACCAATATTACCCACCCCCGATGTTGCTTCACAACACCAACGGTTGATCATAAGGTAAGAGAGGTATATTGGCTGCCTGGCAATTAAAGCCGAGTATAGCCAATTCAACTCCGTGTCGGTCACCTTTGTCTCCTTCATCCTCCCCAATACCCTCTTGCACATCCAAGAGTGAAATATCCGGATAATGGGGTTGCGGATGCAATTGCGTTGTTGATGGGCTTCTCTCGGAGATCATATTCCAAAATCCCGCTAACATGCCGGGTGGCACGTCAACTTTCTCCGAGCTCCCTTGTGGAATCCAAGCGGCTCCCTAACGTGCTCGTAGGGAACCACTTGTTGGACTCCCTCCAAACCGAATGACAAGCTTTGCACCCCATCATCATCAAGGATGGGTGCAATAGTCATTAAAATTTCCAAGGCGAACCCCAAGTGGGTGTCCACCGATACTCCGTTGGAGAACCGCACCCATCCAAGGTGCCCCAACATATAGTATATGTCGGTGCCAAAACCTAAGGTGTAGAGTGCTTGGTCGTCGAACTCGACGTTGGGCACAAGCCTCATCTCAAGATTAGAGAGCCTCTCCTCCTCCTCCGATGACAAGATGATGAAGCCGTACGAAGAGTATGTCGGAGTGTAGGGAGGTGGCGCGGTTGAACGGGTCGATCGTCGTGGTGGCGCGGGCTGCTCCTCCGTGTGCCCACGAGGTTCGGCAAACCTCATGGACGTGCTTCTTGCAGCCCTCATACCACCAAGGAGGAGAGCATCGTTCCTCCTCGGTGGTGCCGTATCCGTCTCCATGCTCCGGGGAGACTCGGAAACCGAGTGCCTCCTCGAAGACGTGGTTGATGACGGCTTGGATGACGACGAACTCTTCTTCTTGGAGAAGAGACTTGTGGTTTTCTTCCACATGGTTGCTGCACTCTTTTCTTCAACTAAACTCCGGGTTGCAACCGGTAACTAGGCACTTAAACTTTTTGCTTCAGATGTGGACTTTGAGTGGATTAAGGATGTGGATTTTTTTTCTTGAGCTATCAAGCTTGGGAAGGTTGGCTATGTCTACGGAGGTTTTGAGCACACAAACTTGAACACACTAACAAAGGAAGGAGAGGGAAGCTTGCCTGCAGAAAACGGGAGCCGGGGGGCTCCTTATGTAGGTGAGGCTGGCCTCGGTGCTCCTCCCCGCCTTGTCTTTCTTCCAAAGACGATCATTTCGCCTCTTCAACTTTCCCCGCCCGCGTGCTCCACGAGTTGCACCGCCCAAACGCTCTCGTCCACTCCTTTTCTTGCATTATTGGTCCTTCCACTTGATGCTTCATGCTTTGGGTCATGTCCATGCTCCCTAGCTCCACTTGCTTCACATGCCACCATGAAATTACTGCAAAGTTGATGCTTGCTGCCCACCATGCTTGTCCTTTGCATGTGGAATTGGTGAAAGTTGATAAAAGGGAATCCAATGGTGCATGCATGATTAATTCAAACTAGATTGCCTCCATTAAGGTGTGTTTAAGGTTAAGCACTCCTCTAATTCGAAATTTAAAATATTTTTCAGAGCCATGCAAGAGCTCAAACATAATTTTAGAGAAGTTTTTGAACCATTAAAAACAAATGTATGTCGAAAATATTTTTCGACTACGTCGATTTCGGTCTCACCGGTATAGTTTGCCTTCATCGGTTGAGAGCAAACTTTTCCCAGCTTGATCATGGGGGCATAGGTTTAGGTTCTAATTTTGGCTAAATAAGAATGATTTTGAATAAAACAAAATTAGAATAGGATTAGAAAAATTCTAATCCTAGAGAAACCAAGGATATAGATTTTTAAAACCAACCAAAAGTTTTGTTTTCTAGGTTCACGCGAGTTCTACCACGTGCTAAATTTTATTAACACCTAAATATAAATCGTGGCTCTACTCGTGCGGTTTTAGCATGAAAAATAAGTCAACCTCAGCACCATAATGAGGGTGAAAGGTTGAGTTAGGTTCTGAAATTATTTGGTTGAGGTTTCTCAAAAAGAAAAGAACAAACAAGCACATAGGAGGGTTCATGCAAAGGGTTTATGATAAAGCAAACATTCAATCAAGAATTATGTCTCTAATATTGTTCAACCACTTCTAAGTCTAATGTCTTTGCGTAATAAAACTTAAAAACTAAATTATTAAAAATACTCGAAAAACCTGGAATCGGGTTGTCCTCCCGTAGCTTATTTTTGACTCAACGAAACGGGTTGCCTCCCGCCTAGCGCTTCGTTTATAGTCTATAGCTAGACTTCTTCACTTGATTACTTCGGATCAACGCTCTTTGCGGGCGTTGCAATCTTGGGTACCCACTTCCGCACCATCTTGGGCACGAACTTCTTCTTCGGCTTAGTCAATTTTTTTTGGTCTTCACAGGCTGGCTTTGTCTTTTGGTCTTGACGGATGCAACAACTTCCTTCATGTAGTGGCTCGGCATCTCGAACTCCGGTCCTTCGGTTGTGATCCTTCTCTCCCGAATGAGTTTGAGTAGCCTTCGCCGTCTTGGGACCTTGGAGTTGTCTCGGATATTCTTCTTTGTTACCAATCGGGTGCCGGCAAGTTGTCCCACTTGCGTCTCTAGCATCTTCATCACGATGAACACTTCAATCCTCGCATGTGGATCTTTCCTTGGCAGCCTTTAGGTGTTGAGCTTCTTTCTCTATCTCCATCTTCTCCATCCTCCTCTTAAGTAAACCGATTTGCCACTCAAGGAATCCGGCTCATATATATTCATTGAAACGCTCCAAAGCTCCCGCAATCGTCATGCGGATAGTTGAGACCTTGATCTTGAGCGGCCTTCCGGCGTCTTGAAGGTATATGATAGGTAGATCAATGATGTCGGTTTAGGTTGATCTTCCTTTGGACTTGGAGTTGGTGATTCCCTTGGAGATTCCGGCGGTCCTTCAACTTCTGTGTTGCACGTCTCCTTTGCCTGTAAAGTTTTCCTGGATCATCCACAAAAAAGTTTGGGTTTCTTGGAGAGGTAGCCAACCATCTCCGGTTAGGGTTAGCAATAAACAAAGTATGCAAAAACTAGAAAGGAAAAAAAATCTATGAAAACTAGGGTTAGACAAACTAGATTAGATGTATTTTGAGGATGATCAAAGTTTAGTAGATGCAAAAAGAAAAACAAAAAGAAAACTGAAAATTACAAAAAGGCAATAAAACATCAAAGCTTGATCACTTGTTCCCCGGAACGGCGCCAAAAAAAGGGGCTTGTTGACGGATAATAATCGTATCAAAGTTCGTTTGTGACTTGCAAGCGGACAAGTCTCCCGTCGTAGTCAAGGGACCCTTCTTCCCTCGAGTGGTGAACCCAAGGTATCGAATCCGTGGAACAAATGTGTGACGCAAGAGTTGATCTAGTAAAGCCAAGTAACTTCAATCTTTGGTAAAAGAGAAACCCTAATGCATCTAAGTAAAAGACACAAAACTAATCTAATCTACTAAAGACCGGAGAAAACAAAGTAAGATTAGGTAGATAAACCGATCTAGAGGGATCGGGATAAGCCTTTTGTTGAAGTTCCAAGCAAGAGAAGAAGTAGCAAATCGAATCTTATAAGAAGCGTCTTTAAATCGTGGTTTCCCATCCAAATCCGAAAACATCCGCCTTTCGGAACCCCCGTTCCGTCACAATGTATCCTTATTCATGCGGGGAGCTTAGGGCGAGTCAAAAGACAAGTCGAGATTCTTTCGGAAGATCCGGCGTGTACCTCTAGCCACCGCGGCTACAAGAACACCCTATGTAATCTATCGCGCGAATAGAATTGGAATAAGCAAAGCCGATCGAAAAACGAAATCTTCGAGGAAACACTTGATCGCTAGGAAAAGATTCAACTTGATAATTCAACTATGACAATGATACATACACAAAATCACCACCGGGATCCTTCCTTGATCTTGCTTCTAGCTCCGGGAACTCCGACGTGGTCTTCCATGCAAGGTTCCCACGTCGGCTAGGGAAACCCTAGTCAACTAGCTCGACCCTCTCCTCTCCGAGATAGTGTCCCTCTCTTCTCTGCTCCTCGGCGGCCGATGACGAATTCTTCTCCCTCGTGGCTCTCGGTCGGGGGGCTATAAATAGCCCGATTGGCGGCTAGGGCAAAGGAGGGGGCAAATAGGCCCCCGGATGGGCCCGGGCCGACCGGACCGGGCCGGCCGGCCCGGGCCCATCTAGGCCCGGCCCGAGGGCTCCTTTGCTCTACGTCGGTTCCCTTGCTTCCCGGATGTTTCCCCCTTCGCATGTAGGTCCATGTCGTCGGTTTCTCTCCGAATTGGACTCAACTCCTTGTCTTGCAAGATTCAACACTTTTCTGGTCGGGTCCTCGGAGTCCGTCGTCTTCTCGAATCAAGTCCCCGGCTTCTTGGAGTTAAGTTTGCTTCATTGCATGCCTTGTACGGGGCTTCAAGGTCTTGCCATGAGGTGCTTGATGAACTTATCCCTAAAGTCTTGCATTCAACACTAAAACCCTGCATAAACACTAAACTCCAAAACCGACATGCACACGTGAACTTGTTATACCACGGGGGTTAGTACCAATGGATAAGGTATAAAACTCATGCCAACACCGAAGGTAAACTCATGGCTAGGTTGACGGATTTTCACCGTCAACAAGTGCCGCGGAGTTGGCGGTCGTCTTGGCGGTCCTTGCCCCGGTCGTGTCACCGTGGCGTGTCCTGTGCTTGAACAGTGGCGGCTTCGAGGGTGAAGGCATAGTGGTTGGCCGGGGCGTCTTCAGACGGGCTCGAGGAAGCCGTTGACGGTGGTCCATACGAGGTGCAGTGGCAGGCGTGGCGGCGTCCCCGTCCCCGCGTGCCCAACAGCGTCGGAGTTGTTGTAGCAGTGCCCGGCGTGGCGCTGCAGGGGCGGGGACGGCCGCACAGGACCAACAGTGGCGGGGATGGCGCTCCCGCCGGCCTGACGTCATGGTTTGACCCTGCAGATTCACGAGGGAAGGGTTCGAGGGTGCAGCCAGGCCCCTTTCGAGGGCGCGGCGCGTTAGCTGTACGGGAGTGGGCAGCACAGTGCCACGGGGCTGACACTAGCCATACCGCACAGCTCCCTACAGTGGCGGGGATGGGTTTCCCCTAGGGAGTTGGCGGAACAGCGCCGGGGCGTGATTCCCAGGCGCGTGATGGCGCGGCTCTGCTGTGTCAGAGCATTAAATGCCCGTACCCGCGTGTGGGAGCAGGTGCGCTTGTGAGGGAGCCTCGAGCGAGGCGGAGGTGAGCCCTCGAGCGAGGCGGAACCCGCTCGAGGGAGGCGTGAGCCCTCGAGCGAGGCGGAACCCGCTCGAGGGAGGCGTGAGCCCTCGAGCGAGGCTGAACCTGCTCGAGGGGGCCTTTGACTGGGCCACTCCGGTGGGCCGCGGGGGCCACCGCAGCGTGGGTCGTGTCCTGTGTGTGCGTTTAAGTAAGAGGTGTGTTTCGTTTTTGTTTTTTGCAGGTTTTAAGCAGGATCCCCGGTTTTTTAGGACCCTCAGGGCTGTCCCCGACAACCAGGGTCTTCTCTCCTCCTTGTCCTGAATCTTTGCCTTGACATTGTCGATCTCGGCCTTAATATTGTCAATGGTGTTGGATCGTCTTGTGTTTTCAGGGGAGATAATCTCGCCGTCAAAGGGGCCCTAATCCGGGCCCTCGTCAGTGAGGCGCACCCATGCCACCCACTAACATCAGATTGAAAAAAAGGAAAAAAAGACGGGTGGGAGATACAATTGGAGCTCAACGGTCAAGGCAACGGATGGTTGTGATCTTTTTTTTTCTTTACCGTACAAACTCGTTATTGGTGTTCTTTGTGGATCATTTCAAATTGCAAGTTTAAGGAAACATTAGTAATATAACTTATAAGGAAAAAGTTGTTTGTGGCGTCGCACGAGTGTGCGAATGGATCCTTAGATATGCTTTGGCGGCTTTGATTCTATTAATATTAACCCCCACATCATCACATTCACATTAAGATTTGGTCATAAACAAATTTTTTACCGGTAACCATGCACTTCATCATCTTTCTTACTTTAGCTTTTGTTCTAGTGAATCGTGGTCCGTTACTTTGATGTCTTCTGGAGTTAAAATTATAATTCCGGTGATTAAGACATACAAGTGATTAAGAAATACAAGAAGCAGCGAAAGGGCCTGTAGCCTAGTGGTTACCCTAGTGGTTACAAGAGCCCCGGTAGCACCTCAGGTCCTGTGTTCGACTCCTCGTGGGAGCGAATTTCTCAGGATTTAACGGCGTTTGTGCTTTCAGTGGTAGGCGACGTTCCCCTCGACAGCGAGGCGCCTGTGGTGACTTCGTCAATCTTGAGGATTTGCCGGCACAGTCTTCGAAGATGCTCCTAGGGGTAGGGTTTGCGTGCGTGTTTTCATAGGGATGAGTGTGCGTGCGTTGTGAGTGTCTCCGATGTATTAATTCGCAAAAAAAAGAAATACAAGAAGCAAAGAAGGCTTGAATAGTTGGCTCAGACTTATAAGAGCACTACTGATAAATTTATTGCTATATAAAGGAAAATAGTTGAAGTTATATAATAAAACCCAATACATTTTTAATTATGTGTATTTTATTTTAGATATAAAGGGCCACATTATTATTCCACACCATGTCCTCAAAACCTTTGGTACAACCAGTTGATCTCGTTGTTCTCCGATGTATTAATTCGCAAAAAAAAAAGAAATACAAGAAGCAAAGAAGGCTTGAATAGTTGGCTCAGACTTATAAGAGCACTACTGATAAATTTATTGCTATATAAAGGAAAATAGTTGAAGTTATATAATAAAAACCCAATACATTTGCAAACAAGGCTTGAATAGTTGACTCAGACTTATAAGAGCACTACTGATAAATTTATTGCTATATAAAGGAAAATAGTTGAAGTTATATAATAAAAACCCAATACATTTTTAATTATGTGTATTTTTTTAGATATAAAGGGCCACATTATTATTCCACACCATGTCCTCAAAAACTTTGGTACAACCAGTTGATCTGGTTGTCCTTTTTGAAGGATGGCCCGGAAGCATGTCCATCAAGTAGCTATGAAAATAACACGTAAAGAGATAATTTGCAGTTACAGTCACATATGAAACTAAGTAATACATATATTTTTTTGTCCAACAGTTAAAAAGTTGCACAAAACGCAAGTTGCAATCCGACCTGTACTCATTTCACTGTGCAGCTTGTGGCAAATTGTCACGATCAGCAGAACTCACCTTTTCCGGTAGAGAAGTGTCTAAAATTGCTGACAGAACAGTGCCAAACTGCCAACTTTGCATAATCTACGCACGAAACTTTGGACGCTGCTCCTGATGAAATACTACTACAAATTTACTACAAGATAATGCTGCTGCGACAATGACCTTTTCGTTGACGGAAGACCGCAACGTGACGTCCCAATTTCTTCGCTTCATTCACTCGCACACTAATGATCGGTGGGGACCGACTATTATCTTGGACCCCGCCCAATCGGCGGCGCCGGCGACGACGCTGGCACGGCAGAGCGGCGGATAATTTTTTAATATTAACCTTTTTTTAAATTATTTTTAAAAATAACCCCTGGGGGACTTTATTTGCACCCGGTGACCCCTTTGGCCGCGCCCCGCGCGTGGAGCCGCTGCAGCGCCACATGCGGCGGCGCGGCGCCCCGCCACGCCACGGCCCGGCCGGCCGCGCGCGCGCGCGCCGGCGTGGGCCCGGCCTTGCCGCGCCACATGCGGCGCGCGGCGGGGCCGCCGCGCCACCCCGCCCGCGCGCGGCGGCGCGGGGTCAATAGGGCCCGCGCGGCCCGCCCTTCTTCCTCCTCCTCCCCCCTTCCTTCTCCGGCCCCGAGCCGGCCGCCGCGCCCGGTGCCGCCGCCGCCCCCCCCCCCCCCCATTCCCGGCCCCAAATCGGTGGATTTGGGGTGGGAAAAGTGGGGGAATTTGTTCCCCGCGTCCTTGTGAAGGTATTGACCTACTTCTCTCCCTCTGTTACCGTTGCATTGTGTAGATCGGAGTAGATGTTTGTGACCTAGGGTTAGGTATAGAAATTTGAAATTTAGACGTAATGCGATTAGTTTTAATGTAAATGATGATTAGTTCATACGTAGTAATTTCTCTGCCCGTGTAGAACTTGTTGCATGAATCGATTTAATGATATTATTGATGTCAAATGTTTAGGGTAGTTGATAATGGGTGTAGCTATTATATGGATGCACGTTTATTAGGGGTAATACCTAACAATTTTGTTGAATAACAGAATATGCATTTATATATATAACTAATCGAGATGGATATAATTTTTGTTGAACACAATTCTAATTTTTCATGTATATTTATAATAAATATCTATTGTAGTACTATATAGTTATTAAACAAGTTATAAATTTTGTAGATGGACTGTTTAGTTCGCATGTTTCATGGGGGCGTAGTTAAAGAAAATGGAGAGTTTGAGAATATGACAGAGTTAGTAGAAACATTTGATGGTCCGCCAAGCTTTAAGGATGTAGTTGATTGTGCAATGGTCAACTATGGAGTTGGAATGCATGAGTTGACATTTAGAGGTCGTTTTGATTGTGGGAAGGCTAGAGCTCATTATGTGTTGATGAGCTTGTCAAGTGAAGAAAATTGGAATCGGTATAAGAAGGTAGTTGGTCAAGCTAATGTGTCATGTCTGGAGGTTGTGGTAGATATTACTCGTGGGCCTAGTGGTAATGTTTACATGAATGAGGAAGTGTCGTTTGAGGTTCTAAAAGGTACACAAGAGTCTACAATTTTGGAGGAGGACTTTGGTTGTAGCGAACCTAGTCGGGATGTTGGGATGGTGAATGATGATTTTCCCAATGATTGTTTTGAGCGGGAGGAAGAAACCATGGACGATGATGATATATCCGACGGCTCGAAGAAGGTGATTCGAAGATGAGTCCGATGAGGAGCATGCGGAGGAGCAAAATGATGCCAATGCACATGCGGCAAGAAGCACTCCTTGGTTTAAGTGAGGTTAACTTGGTTGGTGTTCAACATGATTATGTTGCGGGACCCTCGGTGAACCATACAACCTTTGAAAGGGAAGTGCACATAAGTAGGCCGCCGATGAACACTAGAAATGGTGAAAGTGAAGAACACGTACCTAGGTTCCCGACGACACTAGAATTGGTGAGAGTGCTTGAACACAACACCCAAGCTCGGTACCAATTTGGAATCCATTCCGTTCGCAATGGCGAGAGACTTGAGTAGGATCGATAGAGCCATTTATGATTCTACTAAGTTGTTCACGAAGGAATAATTTTTACCGGTGAGCCCGAGATACATGAGAAAATGATGTTTGACTCCCTGGATGAACTTAAGTTTTTCTTGGCGACTATGCGGTGAAGCATTATAGGCCTTTCACCGTGGTCCATTCGGACGGGAATCTTAGGTATGAAGTAATTTGCAAACAAGGGTGCATGTGGCATGTATGGGCACGGCTGCAGAGAGGGACAGGGAAATGGAAGATTACAAAGGTTGTGGGACCTCACACATGTCGTTCGAGTCAGGTGAAGGGAGTTCACGCACAATTGACTGCAAGTTACATTGGAAGGTGTATCTTAGGCGTTGTTCGTGAGAATAGTGAGGTGACGGCCAGCAATTTGATAGAGCAGATATTGATGTTTGCTGGATATCGTGTGAAGTATTCTAAGGCATGGCGGGCTAAACAACATGCAATTGCCTTGCTATGGGGCGATTGGAAAGAGTCATATGCAAAAATTCCAAGGGTCTTGAGAGCCATGAACCACTTCAATCCCGGGGTTAAATGGTTCCCTTACATGACCGGTTCTCGTGTTCTCGACGGTTGTGTTTTGAAGCCCGTCCTTCTACGTGTTTTTTGGTGCTTTCCACAATGTAAAATGGCTTTCCAACACTGTCGTCCAGTGATACTTGTAGACGGAACCTTCTTGACCGGCAAGTACAGAGGTACACTCATGATGGCGATTCTTGTAGATCCCGAACAACAACTTGTGCCTTTAGGTTATGCCTTGGCGGAGAGTGAGAATGACGACGGTTGGTCATGGTTCATGAGGCTCCTTCGCATTAACATACTTGGTCCAACGCGACGGTATGTATGATCTCGAATCGGCACCATGGTCTCATCAAATGTGCGAGCGACCACCTGGATGGGTATCCACCACTTGTTCATCGGTGGTGCATTAGGCACTTTGCCGCAAATTTGTGGCGTCGTCAAAAGAACAAGGAGATAATAGGACAGTTGAAGTTGCTGGCATCAGTACATACAAAGGACAAATTTAAGGAACTGCACAAGGACTTAGTTAAGAACTTGAACGAGGAAGCTAAAGAATGATTGGAGTATGAAATGGAGGATAAGGACAAATGGGCTCAAGCATATGATGCCGGGGGTATGCGTTGGGGTATCATGACAACAAACTATTCTGAAAGTTACAACAACATATTTAGAGGAATAAGAAGTAGACCCGTCGCGGGGATCATTGAATACTCATTTGAAAAATGCAATGAATACTTTGTGAAAAGATGGCGGAATGCACGTGATTTGTTGGATAATGGGGGTAGAATTGGATGCTTTGCGGATGAGATAATGTATCTTTCTGCTTTAAGATCTGTGAACCAACATGCAGAAGCATATGGTCCAGACAGAATGATTTATTCTATTCGAGGTTCCTCTACTACTAATGTTGGAGGGGAGAGTCATGGCGGTCGACACTATAGGGTGGACCTCCAGGCCGGTACTTGCACCTGTAACGGTCCTCAATTGTTGCATCTTTCTTGTTCTCACTTGATGACAGCTTGCACTGCTAGAGGTCTAGACTATGAAAATTCCATGTACATGTCTCCTTTGTTCTATAGAGAACACACCATTAAGATTTGGGAATCCAGCTTTGAGCCGTACCTTGATCCGTCACAATGGCCTGAATATGATGGCCCAGAGTACGTGCCACTGCTGTCTTTGAAGAAATTGAAAAAGGGTAGGAGGCAAAAGAAGCGTTTGAAAGGGGACATGGACACGTGTCAAGGAAGGTTTGCCGCTGATTATGATATGGGTGATTTTGAAGCTGATGCGGACAAGATGACGTATCTTTGCTCAAAATGTCACAAAGAAATTAAAAACTGCACGTGTCGGAAAAGAAAATCGAAGGGCAAGAAAAAAGCAATGGGGACAAATAGAAGGATGGGTGGTTCCAACTCGAGGGTAGGTGTCATGGTAGTACGTTAGTAGGTGAAAAATTATGAAATTTTGTATGCAAGTTAAATAATTTTATATTTCTATATTCTTACCTTCAATTTTTAATTATTGTTACTAACTACAAGTAAATTTTTTCGGAATGGCGCACCCGGTGTACCCGCTCCTTGAGGCCGCATATGATGGCGGCCATCGTGCACACCTTCTCGGCCGACCTTCACGAGGTATTTACAAAAGCCCGAACTTAAGATCCAAATTTATTAGTTATTGTACCTCCTAGTTGTGTTTAATATGTGAGCTAAGCATATTTCTTGCATTTTGAGGACTACACATTGCTAATGTTGTAATTATTGAATTTTATTGTTTTTCGGACTTGAACCCGTTGAGGGTGCGAGAGCACTTTCCACTTCCTTGGGATGAGAGATACGCCCCGTACTTGGCTAGAGCGGGGTTCTTGGACATTGCTTTGGTCATGGTTCGTGGGTTGCCTGTGATGGACGGGCCGTTGTTGTCGGCCTTGGTGGATCGATGGCGTCCGGAGACCCACTCTTTCCACCTACCGTGCGGAGAGATGACAGTCAGCTTGCAGGATACCGCAATGATCCTTGGTCTTCCACTTGAGGGGCTGGCAGTGAGTGGGATCATTCGAGTGTCTTTGGTTGGCGAGACATGGTTGAGTTGCACATTGGGGTGAGACCACCGGATGCGATGAGGGGGATGCGTCGAAGAAGACCTCCGGAGTGAACACGGCTTGGTTGAGGCAAGACTTCACCGTTTGCCCCCACGGAGCTCCTCGGCCGTTGTAGAGAGGCACGCACGTGTGTGGCTTTGGCACTTTGTTGCCACGTTCTCGCTACCGCATGCTGCGGGTAACACCGTTTCTTGGATGGTTCTCGCCACTTTTGGGTCGGATTGGGACAATATCCGTGGCTACGGTTGGGGTTCGGCGGTTTTGGCATGGCCGTATAGGCGGCTATGTGATGCCCGTAGGCGGAGTGGACGGGACGCGAACCTTGGTGGATGCGCTTACCTCCTGCGATTTGGATTTGGGAGCGTCTTCCAAGAGGGCCGACCACACCGCGGGCCGCTTGAGGTACATACAAATCTTCTCGTTCTTTATTCATGCGGACTTATATTCATGAATTATTAATCTTTAAAATTTTGGTTATATTTTGCAGGCTTGGAATCGGCAGGATTCTCGACCCACTTTTGGGTTTGTGTGGAAGACAGCGACAGCGGTACGTGGTCCTCCGGGAAGGAGGTACAAGTTCTACACAAACGAGTTGGACTGTCTTACTCAGGCACAGGTACAAACCCATGTCCACTAGTTCGTGTTCAATTTGTAAATTTTGGTTCATCACATTTTCTCTAAACATGTTCTATGTTTGTAGGTTGAGTGGCTACCGTACGACCGCGACTTTCCTCAACACGTCCAGTTCTCACCCATGTGTTACAGAGACAGGCTTCTGTGGAGGTCGACAGTGCCACTCATCATCTACTATGTTGTCGAGTGGCATTTGCCAAACAGGGTGCTACGCCGGTTGGGAGGCTTCGACCTTCGCCTCCCGCAGCGTGTGTCCACCGTTCCGGCCTTGCACAAGTAAGAAACCAACTCGATACATTTTCCATGACTCTCATATGGCATAAGTTGCTTTGTAAATAATGTGACAAGCAATTTTGGTATTTCGGGGTGAATAAGCAAAAAAGATACAAGGAGAATGATTGGATGGTGAAGCATGCTAGGTACCCGGACCTTTGGAACAATCGCCGGAGGATGGATCATGAAGATGGTGCCGGTTGGCGTCCCGGACCACATAGAGAGTACATGAGGTGGTACCATACCTCTACAAGAACCAAGATCAAGCCGGCTTTGACGGATGAGCACATTGAAGATGCCCCCTCGTACTCGACGACGACATAGCGGATGAGTACGACACCCCGACACGTGTGGGCACACGGCCCGGAGCGAGCACCTTTGCACGATTACTTGGTAAATTTATCCCAAGCCAATGTTGTTTGATCACTTCGGTTTCTAATAATTTGTATATATAATAAGATTTTTTTTGTAGGGACAACAACTTGCAAGGCTTGCAAATGAGGCAGGAGTGGCCATGGAACATGCAAGTGCTTCCGAAGGTGGAGCCCTACGCAACTTTGCAGAGGTAGTATTACTTTTCAAAAACTGAATGCTTAAGTTTATCCATATTTTGAATATGTCTTCAATTTGTACCAATTGCATGTTGCAGAGGGTCCGGAGGAGCTGCAGGCGTATGGCAATGAAGTTGAACTGCATAGCGGCTCCAGATGTTGTCCACGGCGGCAATGTTCAGTGCCACTTCTTCAGATCCCGCCGTACTCCAGTTCACCACGGGGCTAGAAGCTCGACAAGGACCCCATCTCGAAGCACCGCTCGCACCGCGTCGGCATCAGCAGGTCGTGTTGTTGCTAGTGGCAGCCGTGGTCGTGGTAAGGAAATCGCCACCCCCGAGCCCGGTGATGAGGACGATGGAGACTCCTCCTCCTCCTCACCGCACGGTGGTAGTGAGCGTGGAGACCCCACGTACGTCTCAGAGATTCCGATGGACGTACTGTTTGATGCCCCACCCGCAACTCAAACACAAGGAGAGTCGACGAGTCAGGTAATGAATCTAAAAATTTCCTTCCAAGTCGGCAGTTGATAATACCTTGCTCTTCTATAGTGTTTTGTCCAATTTTTGCAGCCTCGCCCACCTCCTGCGAAGAAAGCCCGCGGTCGTCGTCCACGTGGGCCCACTGAAGTTGGGAGTGCCAACGTCTTGGACACAGAACCGGGGAGGGAATGCCGACCTAAACAAATTTTCAGCCCCGAGGACCAAATCCGCCGCCGTCGTGGATCGTATGGACGATATGTGATGTTTGTGTGTGCTGGACTATGTCAGAGGCATGTCCACGCCTTAGGATGTTGAACTGTGTGTGCCGGACTTTGTCGGAGCATGTGTTGGCCTTAGGATGTTGAACTTAAGCACTTTGTGTGATGTTTGTGTGTCGAACTATGTTTGAATGTACGCACTTTGTATGAAACTATGTTTGCTGCATGGGAAGTGTCCCCATATTGGCTTCTGGATGAGTGGATGAGTTCTGTTGATTTCCTCGTGGTGCGTCGAGTTGAGAGGGCAGCAGAAACCAGAAGAAACTTCTGTTTCTGGCTGGCAACAGGTTTGCCGCGCCATGCGCGCCGGCGCGGCAACATGTGCCCGTCGCGCCATCCCCTACGACGCGGCAGTCCTGGCAACTTGTGTGCCATGGATGGGGACCTCTACCCAGCGCTGCCGCGCCACAGGACTTGGCGCGGCAGGCACATGTTGCCGCGCCGACGCGCATGGCGCGGCAAGACTGCCTTGCCGCGCTTAAATTTTATGAAAACCAGTACGCTCCCTCGGCCAAGGTTCAAGTTTAGCCAGTGGCGCGGCAACTCGAGCCTGCCGCGCCATGGGCGACGGCGTGGCAAAGCTGCCCCGCCGCGCCATGCGGTGTGGCGCGGCAGAGCTCCTCTGCCGACGTCACCTGTGGATCTACGCGTGACCTGCTCTGCAGTTGAAATGATGCCTCACTGAAAAGGCTAGAGATTCCAAGGACCCTAGGGTTTCAAGGTGCATAGATTTTTTCAGGGTGTTGTCAAATCAAATGTTGTACTGGACAACATGGCTCACTGAAAAGGCTAGGGATTCCAAGGACCCTAGGGTTTCAGGAGTGCATAGATTTTTTCAGGGTGTTGTGAAATCAATTGTTGTACAGGACAACATGGCTCACTGAAAAGGCTAGGGAATCCAAGTAGGCTACTGTTTCATGACTGCAAAGGCTTTTTCAGAGTGTTGTCAATTCAAATTTTAAAGCACACGTACATGACATAAGAGGAGCCTGGGGGCTGACATTCTTTGTAGTTGCAGCAGTAGCAACAACACCTTGGAGATTAACATTATCGACGGTGTTCTAGGTTCGAACACATAATTGCTTGGAGTGTTGAACACACAAGGATTCTTTTGTTTAGGATGGCTTCTAACGGCAGCGTGATTCATGACTCGGACCAACTTCTTCGCACGAGCAACATATTTGCACATATGAAAAGTCATGTTCATCATATCATACATTCCACCCAACTCGACAACCAATTCAAATTTTAAAGCACACATACATGACATATCATGTTCATCACGATGGGGTTCTGAATTGAAAGCTGCGAATGGCATAAGGTAGTTTACACAACAATTACAACACTAATAATCTACTTGTACGAGAACTGTCCGGATAACATAGAGCCAAAACCACTCGATTCCTGGGAAGGCATGTAGTAGTTCCCAAACGAGGGTGGAGGTGGCGGGGATGGACTTGATGGTGGACTCGTTCTTCATGTGACATCTGCAGTGCATAGCGCGTCATCGCTAGATGGTGGATCTGGAGGAGTAAGTGCCTCCGCGAGCTCATGCTTCAGCTTCTCGATGCGTCCTTCTAGGTACGTGATGTACTCTTCATATGGATGAATAGCTGGCGGATCGACCCATTGCGAGAAACCACAGTTGTTAGGGTCATACGAGTACTGCAAGCAACAATAGTATGTTAGTTACCTAAATAAACGATGGAAATACTCGTCGTAGTGTTCCTTACCCGTGCACATGGACAAGTGCCAAAAGCGACGACCGGAGTAGTAAAGTCCAACTCCCTCATAAACTTGCATTACACACAACTCATTGTGCATGCATCTTGGCCACTTTATCGGTTTCTTCGAATTGTACGGTCTAACATCCCGCAAAGATCGAAAATAACTCTTCTCTCTTGGTGGGAAGTACTCCTTACATTCGGGATCCCGTTCGTCCACAAGTCGGGACCGAGAGAATTATCCTCACCGACAAGTCATCCATTGCCGGTTATTGTGAACAACTTACCCGAAGGGTGACATATATAGGGAAAAAAAGAAGTGGTGGGCCATTCAATCCGTGGGAGAAAACACACCCTACCCCCTACCCTACTACATGTGATGTGAGTACAAGAAAACACACCCTACACCCTGCCACGACTATATAAAGAGCGACGACGACCGCAGTACTGCCACTGCCACACCTTGCAGGCTCCTCCCTCTCCTCACGGGCTCATCTTCTATCTTAGGTACGTTTCCTCTCTTTGTTAATTTAATGTAATCAGTTTAACTACTTCAAAATAATGTTCATTTTTTAACAATAACTAGAGATGTCTACGACTGCTGCCGGAGGGGGTGAGGATGGTAATGGTGGTGGTGATCCGAAGGGCAAAAACACAAATACAACACCTGATCCAAAGAAAATGACCACTTTTAAAAGAGCCATGCTTCGTTATATGCAAGGAAAAACTGCAGATGCCATTGCAAGAGGAGAGGACCCCCCTTGGAATGGTCTTTATGCTCCGGGTGGTCTTTACGGTCCTGCAGCAAACCCGTCTGTTCCTAATCCACCAACTAAAAAAGGTACCAAGAAGGATAAACCTTCGTCATCACATCACAAGGATGGCTAAATATTGGAACTTTGTATGAGGTCATTGTCTTTGACCATGCGGTGTTGTAATATTTGAGGTACTATTTCGTTTACATCATGGTAGTGTAATATTGTTCTAAGAAAACTACATCTTGAATGTGTTGTAATAATGGAACTATTATTCCTAAATTTTTAATTTTTCTAATCTCCTGCTCCATTAATAAATATGCATGCAACACAACCAAACACATTTTTTCATTGAAAAAATAGTTCACTACAACACATACAACTGATTCTTAAGGACCATTCATCATCAACTACATCACATAACAAAGTGTTCACTTAACACAAAACTACCAAACACACTAGTTCATTGAAAAAAATATTACACTGCAACACATGCAACTGACACTTGAGCACCATTCATCATCCTCCCACAATCCTCTTACCTTTTCTGTCGGCCTCTGCCTTTCTAGCCGCTTCATCCCTCGACCTATCCCTGGACCTCTCCATCAATGCCTTCCACTCCTCTTCCTTTTTCCTCTTCTTCTCACTCTTCTCCTCTGCGAGTCAACGGACGTATCCCCCGTTCTAAGAACTTCTCCCCGTTGCAACGCCAATATGCCACAACTTTCTCGTAGTTGGTGTAACCAACTACAAATTTTAGCTCCACTCCGCTTTCACGAACCATCTCATCACAAATTGGACCACTTAGATCCTCCTCTTCCGGTAAGGGCACACCATATTTTGCTCTTATCTTGTTTTTAATAGATTCAGTTTTAAACCTCCTCCCCAGTGTTCGAAGTTCGTCCCAACTCTAACATTAACTCACGACGACCAAGAAATTGCTCCCAATCACAAGTCCGCCCCTCCCCGCAAAATATAAGACCGTATCATACAAAGTTAAATCAAAATGAAGACAACCACAACGGTAGTGCTACCTAAATCAAAGAAGTTCACATCATGCTCACCCAAAAGTCTCCATATGCATTGCCACAAAACATTGCAAAACCGAGCTCGGATGGCACAACACCTTTCGTGGCTACTATGCCACACTTGCACCGTGAAGGTGGATAGCTAAGGCAAGGCCAAGCCTTCGTCCCGACTCGAACTCTTTCACTTCGTATTCGGTTGGCCACTCCGATCTTGGTCCATGTATGTATTCATTGAAGTCACACCTAGGCCACCCACTCTGAAATGCAGAACAACCATTAATAGCAATGAGTCATGGACATTTATAAAACTTAAATGATAACAAGGATATGCTTTTTACTTACAACATTCTTTAGGGAGCAACGAAAGAATGGTGTAAACTTATTTGGGGCCTCAATGTTTGGTCGTTGAAGATACGCACGCACTCCACAATCACACACTGGAGGGTTGTTAACTCGCTCAATGGCGGCCAACTGCTTCTCCTCATAAGTCATCGGTGGAGGATTAGGTGGAGGAGGAACCCATCGTTGAAACTCATGATATGGCTTCAAGACATGACTTGCATACGGGAAGAGACGTATCCTAGGATCAAACTTGTCGGGCCCGTCTATCCATTGCAAAAAATAACAAGGAGCTGCCGGGGGTGGTGCTTCCCTAATCCAACAACAGTAGAATGCTCTACCCGCAGCCCCGGCACACCTAGACTCGTTTCACATAAGCCGGCACACCACATAAACAATTGGGTACAGGGAGAGCTCGAGGCACGGGACCGTTTTCATCCCACTCTTCGGGAAAACTTCCTTTACCACTACAAGGTTTTCCCCCTCTTGCAACAAATCCCTTAGGCAACACCACTATTTCGGTTGCAATAGGGGGGTACTATTGCACCGAAACGGTGATTTGGTTGCAATTTGTGTGTCTATTGCAGCACAAAATTTGAGTTGCATTATTTATTTGTTCGGTTGCAACATGTTGACGCTAATGCACCCTTTTTTAGGATTTCCGTTGCATTTGGTTGGAAATAATGCCACCCCAATTTTGTGTTGCATTAGCATTCCTTGCGTTGCAACGAAAGTTGCTATAGCCACCATACTAGGGATGGTTGCGTTTGAACAAGTATGTCGCAACGTAGAATTTTGGTTGCAAATATATCTTTGCGATGTTGCAACAAGTTGGCGCTAATGCACCCATTATTCAAAATTGTGTTGCATTTGGTAGGAAATATTGCTACCCTATTTCTCGCGTTGCACTAGAAATTCGGGTGTTGCAATATAAACTTGCTATGGCTACCATACTAGGGTTGGTTGCGTTTGAACGGCCTTACGCAACGTCTTATTTGGGTTGCAAATATCTCTTTGCGTTGTTGCAAAACAAGGAAGGCTACTTGCGTCGTTTCTAGCCTCGAGGAGGAATATTGTGTACGTATTGCCACAAAATTTGTTTTGATGAAAAAAATCTGCTATGGGGTTGTAGCGAAATTTAAAATGCGATTTAATAAATAAATTATATTATGAAAAATCTGAATTTTAACAATATGGTATAGACTATATGTACCATGAAAAAAAGAGAGGATTTGTTTAGATGAAAAAATTGTGTGCTATGGGGATGTGGGCTAAGCCAGACCACAATAGGCTCAACCGGCGAGCGTAAAGCCCAGCGAGCGGGAGCCCGAGTGGACCGGCCAGCCCATTAAGCCCCATAGCGCAAGTAGCAAGCATTAGTTGATGATGATAATACGGAGTTCGAAAACGCGAGCACGCCTCTCCTTTTAAGCCGGGATACCCCCTTCTCGGTTTACGGGGGTGGCACTAAAGGTACCGGAGACTAGGATGTGAAAATGTCAAATGGGCCGATGAGAGTAATAAAAACAAGTATATGCCGGCCCAAATCGTCTATAACTTTCGCTCCCCCACCCCCCAATACACTTTTGCTCCCAACCATCCCCCCTCGTCGGCTCGACCGTCGCGTCCACATCGAGATGCCCCGCATCGCGGTTTCCCCCGCGGCAAGCGGCGACGGCGGCCGGAGTGGCCGCATCGAGCCTTCCCGGACCGGTGGCGGGCGCGGACGAAGGGGCCTCGCCGCCGTAACACGGCCCGAGCGGCCGCCACGGCGGCGGGGCCGCATCGAGGGCATCCCGGAGAGCGGCGGCCGGACGGCGGGGCCGCACCGAGGGTTTTTAGGCGAGCGGCGGCGGCGTACGGAGGTGCCACTACTCCACCACGCGAGGCGCGATGCACGCGGGCGGTTCAAGTGTTCCACACCACCTACCTCGTCGTCCTCCCGGTATGGTCGGCGGCACCCCAACTCTGTCGTCCTCTGGTACGGACGACACCGCCACCTCGTCGTCGTCGTCCGACGGCCCACATCGCCAAGTCGATCCATCCGTAAGGGTAAGCGAGGCCCTAGTCGGATGCAAGCGTTCCCGAGAAGAGAAGTGAGGTACACCGCCCTACCCTCTTTGATTTTCCGGGAATCGTGTGACTCCTTTTGCAATTAGAAAAATGTTAGTAGTTCATAGTAATCAAAATTTCATACTAGATAATGATAATTGTGTTTTTGTGCGGATCCATCTCACCCCATACTAGCTAATGATAATGATAATTGGCTTGATTTCTTGCCATCTTTTGCCGTGAATCGACTTCGTGTACATTTGATCACAATCCTGAAAACAAAGCCAGCCAAATGAACGCAGGCTGTCCCATTTAGTAGGTTAGGCCTATTCGGCGGTGTAGTCGGGGGATCACGGGTAAATTGGTATACATTATGAGTCAAGAGATTGAATAGGCTGTTTAAAACTGAAAAACAGCAAATTGTTTTGTTTGCTCAGGCTAGTGAACACTGCTAATCAGGTGAGGATCATCATTCCAGACTCGGATGCTGAGCAGGACAATAGCAAGAAACCGTCTCCATCAAAAGCTTCGGGATCATCGAAAAGAAAGGTGCATTTTTTTGACTAATTTGCTGCATTGGCCACAGCTGTTGTAACACATTTCATGTTAGTAACTTGTGTTTGTTGTCTGCCATAGCAAATGCCCTTGCGCCAAATGGTTCAACAGCTCAAGGAGCGCTATGATGATTTGCGGGAGCAGATTGAGAACCTAAGCGTCGACATTGCCGGAACGCAGGAAGACATGGAGATGACCCCGAAGGAATTCATGGAGACCGCTGTTGCGACAAGTTAGAAGTGATGGCGAAGAAGATCCGCAAGCTTCGGGATAAAGTCAATCGCAAGTAGTAGTAATCTAGCTTAGTACGTAACATAACCAGGTCCTAGGTGAATGTTATGCGGATGCTTTGGTGAATGGTCTAAGAATGGATGTGTATGTGGCAACATCTAAGTAGTAACTTTGAACCTTTATATATGCATCTTCGTATGTCTATGTGTTTGGATCTGGATGAGCCCTTGCAAAATATTTGAACTCATGAGTGACACAAATTGAAATCTGTTGGGTCCCGTCATGCATATTTGGACTAACCATCCGTCCGTTTTCGAATTGCGACATGCTATTGTTTATGCTATTCATGTGAATATTCACAAAGCATTGTGATCAACAATTTGGAGACTCTTCACTAGAACTCCCGAATTTTGTGTATTATTGTTAGCCTCTATAGTAGCCGATCGTAAAAGAAAAATAATGAATTACGCATATGTTGAAAACCCCGAGAAAGGTCATACTACGTACAACCTCGTAAATATTGAAACCGAGGTATTCTTTGGTTGTACTAAAATTTTGTCTATCGTGTATGTATTGCCACGATCGGATAGGGGCTTTTCCGATCCGGACCATTCCAAAATTCCGTCTTCGACAACCTGGTTATTGTTGCGGAGATCTCCACGAGGGCCTCTAGGGGATCGATCTCCACGGCGATCTCCACGTGATTCTTGTTGCGAGAGATCCGAGCGGCGCTACGGCCACGGCCGGTATGTACCGATGTCTTGATCTCGTATATATATTCAATCGTTCGCTGCATATATATGCATATTGGTATATATATCGTGATCAAGGTTGATTGAAACATGAACAATGCAGATTAACTAATGGCATCAGACGAAGATCGAAGTTGGATGCGCTTGCCTCGACACTCAGCGGATTGGCAGAACAATTTTCGAATTTTTTTGCAAAAATTTACGGCCTCATCAGCGCGAGGTGGATCTATTGCGTGTCCATGTAATTTGTGTCAATGCATGATCGGACATTCCACCGTGGGTCGCATTCAAATTCATTTACTCAATAGAGGGTTTGCGATTGTTTCATCGATGTTGGTAACATTCTAGACAAAACTAATACTTCTTCTCAGGGTCCTGTGAATCAAGATGTTACTACTGATCTCAATAATCATGATGCAATACCTACAGCTGATGATACAACACATTTATTTGTAGAAGACGATGAAGAAGATGGTTTGGATGATAACCCTGCTGCCACCAATACTCTGATTAGAAACATTATCAGTGGCACTATACATCATGGACAAACCAGAGATGAGGAAGAGGCAGATAAGCAGGCAGAGATCTTTTTGAAACTATTAGAGCGAGGCAAAGGAGGAATTGTATCCAGGATGCAAAAATGCAACGAAGGTGTCTTTTATTGTGGAGCTTTTTCGGATAAAGTGCATGTATGGCTTAAGTAACGCGTCATTGGAGGCCATACTTAAGCTCTTTGGAAAGGTTCTCCCTGACCGGCATTGTATTCCTGACTCCTTGGATAAAGTGCAAAGGGTGATTCGAGACACCGGGCTTGGACTATGTCAAGATACACGCATGCCAAAATGATTGTGTGTTATTTTTTGATAAATACGCAAATCTGGAAACATGTCCCATTTGTAAGGAGTCAAGGTGGAAAGTTGTAGATAAAACCTCTGATAATAATTGCAGTGCAGTGGGTGCTACTTCTGTTAAGAAGCGGTTACCAGTTAAGATCCTACGCTACTTTCCTCTTATTCCTCGGCTTCAAAGAATGTATATGTCAAAGTAAATGTCAAAGGATATGCAGTGGCACAAGAATGAATTGGTGAATGATGCGAAAATGCGTCACCCTCGACTCAAAGGCATGGAAGCACGTGGATTCGCAGTTTAAATGGTTTTCGAAGGAGGAGGTCGTAACGTTAGGGCCGGGTCTTGCTTCGATGGGTTCAATCCCTTTGGCATGCAAAGTCTTACGTATTCCATTTGGCCCGTCATCCTGGTTCCTCGGTGCACCACCCCGCCTTGTCTTTCTTCCGAAGCACGATCATTTCGCCTCCGCAACTTTCCCCGCCCGCGTGCTCCACGAGTTGCACCGCCCAAACGCTCTCGTCCACTCCTTTTCTTGCATTATTGGTCCTTCCACTTGATGCTCCATGCTTTGGGTCATGTCCATGCTCCCTAGCTCCACTTGCTTCACATGCCACCATGAAATTCCCGCAAAGTTGATGCTTGCTGCCCACCATGCTTGTCCTTTGCATGTGGAATTGGTGAAAGTTGATAAAAGGGAATCCAATGGTGCATGCATGATTAATTCAAACTAGATTGCCTCCATTAAGGTGTGTTTAAGGTTAAGCACTCCTCTAATCCAAAATTTAAAATATTTTTCGAGCCATGCAAGAGCTCAAACATAATTTTAGAGAAGTTTTTAAACCATTAAAAACAAATGTAAGTCGAAAATATTTTTCGACTACGTCGATTTCGGTCTCACCGGTATAGTTTGCCTTCATCGGTTGAGAGCAAACATTTCCCGGCTTGATCATGAGGGCATAGGTTTAGGTTCTAATTTTGGCTAAATAAGAAAGATTTTGAATAAAACAAAATTAGAATAGGCTTAGAAAAATTCTAATCCTAGAGAAACCAAGGATATAGATTTTTAAAACCAACCAAAAGTTTTGATTTCTAGGTTCACGCGAGTCCTACCACGTGCTGAATTTTTTATTAACACATAAATATAAATCGTGGCTCTACTCGTATGGTTTTAGCATGAAAAATAAGTCAACCTCGGCACCATAATGAGGGTGGAAGGTTGAGTTAGGTTCTGAAATTATTTGGTTGAGGTTTCTCGAAAAGAAAAGAACAAACAAGCACATAGGAGGGTTCATGCAAAGGGTTTATGATAAAGCAAACATTCAATCAAGAATTATGTCTCTAATATTGTTCAACCACTTATAAGTCTAATGTCTTTGCGTAATAAAACTCAAAAACTAAATTATTAAAAATACTCGAAAAACCCGGAATCGGGTTGTCCTCCCGTAGCTTATTCTTGACTCGACGAAATGGGTTGCCTCCCGCCTAGCGCTTCGTTTATAGTCTATAGCTAGACTTCTTCACTTGATTACTTCGGATCAACGCTCTTTGCGGGCGTTGCAATCTTGGGTACCCACTTCCGCACCATCTTGGGCGCGGGCTTGTCTTCCGGCTTAGTCATTTTTTGGTCTTCACAGGCTGCTTCTCTTCCTTTGTCTTGACGGATGCAACACCTTCTTTGATTTTCTTTACGTTCATTTTTTTCGGCTCCTTCTTTTTCAGCCCCTCCGTTTGTTTTGGTTCTCCCTTCACTCCAATCATGTTGCATGCCTCAATTCTTGGACGGAACTTGAAGAAACTCCTTTCTCTGTTGATGTCGAATGTGATCTCCCCCTTGCCAACATCAATAGTAGCTCCCACGGTCTTGAGGAAAGGCCTCCCTAGGATGAGCGGCGGCTTCTCCCTCTCTCCCATCTCGAGCACAACGAAGTCGACGGGGATGAAGTGGTGTCCGACCTTCACGGGTACATCTTCAGCAATGCCCAAGGGATAGCGAATGGAGTTGTCTCCCAACTCCAAACATATTCCCGTAGGCTCCATTGGTAGGCATAGCTTCTCGAACACATCCCTCGGCATGACGCTTACACTAGCTCCAAGGTCGCATAACGCCTTCTCGAAGTTGAAAGAACCAACTGAACATGGAATTGTAGGGCACCCGGGGTCTTTTTGCTTCTCTAGCCCATTAGCAATAGCGGCACTACACTCCTCGGACATCTTGACATGATCTACCCCGAGTGTTGCTATCTCATATTTATTTGCAAGTATGTCTTTAAAATAACGAGAATATGTAGGTACTTGTAGGGCATCTAGTAATGGCATGTTGATGCTAAGTCTACGCACAACTTCCACAAACTTCTCAAAGTGGTTGTCAAGTTTACCTCGGAAGTAGCGTGGCTTGAGTTGTGGTAACCTCGTGTCTTCCTCAGGCATCTCAAATTCGGGTTCCTCGGTGACGATCCCCGTAACATTCTCTTTAGCAACTCCTTCCACCTCGGTGGATGGTTTAAGCTTTCTTGCTCCCGCGGAATGTTTCGGATCTTCGGTCTCCTTCCACGAACGTGTTTGAATGGCCTTCGCCGATTCGGGACTTTTGGGTTGTCCCGGAAGCTTCCCTTCATCATTAGTGAGGCGCCCCGCAAGTTGTCCAACTTGCGTCTCGAGCATCTTCATCATGTTGAGCACTTGATGATTGGAACTTCCGACCTCCGTCACTTTGCTATCGATGTTCTCCAACACCTTGTCTATGGTCTTAAACTTGGTGACGGTGTCCTTGTTGATATTAGCTTGCTCATCCATGAACTCCTTCAATTGTATACGAAGCGGAACCGCATTAGGAATAGATGAGCTTGCATTAAATTGAGGCCTACCTTGCTCGTAGCGGAAGTTCGGCAATTCTCCCTTCCTCATGTAGTCGAGCACTTTGGCTTCCTCCGACACAATCTTTACGGACATGGCCATACTCTCCACGTTCTTCGCATGTGGACCTTGCTTCGGCGGCCTTCAAGTCTTGAGCCTCTTTCTTTTCCATCTCCATCTTCTCCAACCTCCTCATGAGCGAGTCGATCTTGCCTTCAAGTATGTTCTCCTTCTCCACTTGCAAGACTCCTTTGACGTTCCCCGTGGGTTGAACCGGATGTAGGCGCCCCGATGACGCCCATGTGTCGTTATTCGCGACCTTCTTGAATAGCGTGAAAGCTTCCGTCGGTGTAAGCTCGATGATAGATCCTCCCGCCGATGCATCGATGATCGTCCTTGACGCCATGGTGAGTCCTTGATAGAACTTTTGCACGAGGTCTTCTTTCGGGAACCGGTGAGTAGTATTCCTTCATGAAAGCCTTCATCAACGTGTTCCAATTTTGCACCGTCTCCGCCGGTTGAGAGTGGAACCATTGCAAAGCCTTCCCGAGAAGTGAAAACGGAAAAAGCCTTGCCCTCATTTGGTCTTGAGTCACCGCATCCATGTTGAAAGTCTGACATAGTTGAATGAATGCTTGGAGGTGAAGGTTCGGATCCTCTTTACCGGTGAAGGGTGAATGTTGCACCATGCGGATTGTTGAGGTCTTGATCTCGAACGGTCTTCCGATCTCCTCAAGGTTCAAGATTGCTAGGTCGATGATGTCCGGGGTGCATAGCTCCCCAATCTTGCGTTCTTGCGGTGGTTGGTCACCCATCGGTGGAAGTCGATTCTCCCGAGGACTTTGAGGTGGTGAATTCTTCTGGAGATTCTCGCGATCCTTTGTCTTCCGACTCCGAATCTACAAAATCCAGACTTTTTAGCTTGATGTGCTTCGCGTCTCCTTAGCCCGTAAAGTTTTTCTCGGATCATCCACAAAATTATCGGGTTTGTTGGAGAGGTAGCCGTCCATCTCCTGTTAGGGTTAGCAATAAACAAAGTATGCAAAAACTAGAAAGTAAAAACAAATCTATAAAAACTAGGGTTAGACAAACTAGATTAGATGTATTTTGAGGATGATCAAAGTTTAGTAGATGCAAAAAGAAAAACAAAGAGAAAACTGAAAATTACAAAAAGGCAATAAAAAAATCAAATCTTTATCACTTGTTCCCCGGCAACGGCGCCAGAAAAAGGGGCTTGTTGACGGTTAATAATTGTATCAAAGTTTGTTTGTGACTTGCAAGCGGACAAGTCTCCCGTCGTAGTCAAGGGACCCTTCTTCCCTCGAGTGGTGAACCCAAGGTATCGAATCCGTGGAACAAATGTGTGACGCAAAACTTAATCTAATAAAGCCAAGTAACTTCAATCTTCGATAAAAGAAACCCTAATGCATCTAGTAAAAGACACGAAACTAATCTAATCTACTAAAGACCGGAGAAAACAAAGTAAGATTGGGTAGATAAAACGATCTAGAAGGATCGGGGTAAGCCTTTTGTTGAAGTTGCAAGCAAGAGAAGAAGTAGCAAATCGAATCTTATAAGAAGCGTCTTTAAATCGTGGTTTCCCGTCCAAATCCGAAAACATCCGCCTTTCGGAACCCCCGTCCTGTCACAACGTATCCCTACTCATGCGGGGAGCTTAGGGCGAGTCAAAAGACAAGTCGAGATTCTTTCGGAAGATCTGACGTGTACCTCTAGCCACCGCGGCTACAAGAACACCCTATGTAATCTATCTCGAGAATAGAATTGGAATAAGCAAAGCCGATCGAAAAACGAAATCTTCGAGGAAACACTTGATCGCTAGGAAAAGATTCAACTTGATAATTCAACTATAACAATGATACATACACAAGATCACCACCGGATCCTTCCTTGATCTTGCTTCTAGCTCCGGAACTCCGACGTGGTCTTCCGTGCAAGGTTCCCACGTCGGCTAGGGGAACCCTAGTCAACTAGCTCGACCCTCTCCTCTCCGAGATGGTGTCCCTCACTTCTCTCGCTCCTCGGCGGCCGATGACGAATTCTTTTCTCGCGTGGCTCTCGGTCGGGGGGCTATAAATAGCCCGATTGGCGGCTAGGGCAAAGGAGGGGCAAATGGGCCCCGGATGGGCCCCGGGCCGACCGGACCGGGCCGGCCGGCCGGCGGGCCCATCCGGCCCAGCCCGAGGCCTCCTTTGCTCTACGTCGGTTTCCTTGCTTCTTGGATGTTTCCCCCTTCTGCATGTAGGTCCATGTCATCAGTTTCTCTCCGAATTGGACTCAACTCCTTGTCTTGCAAGATTCAGCACTTTTCTGGTCAGGTCCTCAGAGTCTGTCGTCTTCTCGGATCAAGTCCCTGGCTTCTTGGAGTTAAGTTTGCTTCATTGCATGACTTGTACGGGCCTTCAAGGTCTTGTCATGAAGTGCTTGATGAACTTATCCCAAAAGTCTTGCATTCAACACTAAAACCCTGCATAAACATTAAACTCCAAAACCGACATGCACACGGGAACTTGTTATACCACGGGGGTTAGTACCAATGGATAAGGTATAAAACTCATGCCAACACCGAAGGTAAACTCATGGCTAGGTTGACGGATTTTCACCGTCAACAGCCCCCTCGAGTGCGGCACGCTCTCGCTGAAGGAGTCCCTGAGCCTCTTCTCGTGCCAGGCGCTCATGCTCGAGGGTGGCCTGACCTTCAGCAAGTGCGGCCCGCTCCTGCTGGAGCTGCGCCTCCGCCTGTTGGCGCGTGTCTCGCTCCTGTCGGAGCTGCTCCTCCGTCAAGGCGAGGGAGGCGGCCTTGTCTGCCAGATTGGCCCTCAGCTCCTCAGCCTCCTTGGGCTTCTCTTCGGCCTGGCTCTGCCAAGCACGCGCTCCCTCGAGGGTCGCGCGATCTTGTTGGAGCTGGGCACAAGTCGCGGCCACCTCCGTCTCCCACTCCGCCGCCACGGTCCGCGCCCCGGCCAAATCCTCGCGTGCCTTCCGCAGCGCCTCGTCCCACTCCAGGAGCACTGTTCTCACCTTCACGACGGCGGAGGCGTCTTCCGCAGCTCGAGCGTCCTGCTCCAGGAGCTCGTCACGCATGGCCTCGATCCGATACTCCAGCCACCCATTGTCGATCTGCACGGACTCGACAAGGGCGTCAAGAGCATCGTACTGGTCTCGGTACCAGTTACGCTCGGAGCTCCGTTGATCGAGGCGGTCGTGCCTCTCTAGAGCTCGACCCTCCAATTCCTATCACCAGCGGACAAGGCAAGGGGAAAGCTGAGCCAGAGGAAGCGTAAGCGTGGAAGAGACGAGAGAAAGAGGGGAGGGGAAAAACTCCGAAACCCAACAGAAAATGCGTACTTGGAACACCCGCCATGCGGGACCCGCGTGGATCCGCAGTACCTCGTTCAGCGCGTTGTTGAGCGTGGCGTTGTGGTCATGGAACTCTTGCCACAGCTCCTGCTCTAGACGTGTCGCGGCGCCATCTGGAGCAAGGAGGGTAGTGCGCGATGACGAGGCCTCGACGCCGTGCGTCAGATGCCGCGGCATCACGCAGCCATCCTCGCATCACGAACACCCCCGCCGGGGGCTCGAGGGCTGGCCCGGGCCAGTTCCCCCACTTGCCTCACCCAGGCGGGAGGGCATCATCGACGTCTGGGATCTCCACTGTAGCCGCCCGACCACCGCCGGCGGGGGCAGACGCTGGAGGAACCGTTGGCGCGGTCGTCGTCGTAGTCGTGACCACCGTCGTGGCCGTTGCCTCTCGTCGTGGCTCTGCGGCCACGACCACGCTGCGCGATGGCTCGCCCGACGTCGCTGCGCTCCCGGCCACTTGTGGCACCCTTGACAAGCGCCGCCTCGTGGGTACGGACGCATCCGACCTGAGTGCTTTGGCAGGCGCAAGTGCGGTGACAGTCGGTGCCACCTTGCAAACACGAAAGCAAAAGACTAAGCTCCATCCCCTAGAAACCGGAACGTCCGGGGTGTGGGCGGGTCTGACCGTGAGGTGTCCACAGTCACCCTCTACTAGAAAAAGCGAACTGTCAGGATCGCATCAGCGCTTCACAAGGAAATAAGGGAAGGAGAAAGGTCTACTCACCGTCGAGGCGTCGGGGAGCATGAAGAACGACCAGAGCTCGTCATTGCTGTGCCGCCCGGCCTTGAGGCTAATGGCACGCCTCGCCCTCATGGCCGCACACTCCGAGGGGAAGCGGTCGTGCAGTAACCGAGAGTGCGCCAGCGACACAGGATTGGCCGCCTCGCTCATCTCGTAGATGTGGAGCTCCCTCTCAATGAGGGGGACGATCCGCCTGTGGTGGTGGTTGGCGAGGACCGAAGTCGCGCCCAACCCAGCGTCCTCCAGGCCCTTCAACGCGAGCAGGATTGACTCCAGGTGATCCTGGTGCAAAGGGGGGGGGGGCAGGCCGTGATGCCAGGAGTCAGCCTTCTCCTTCAGCACCTTGCCGGTGTAGGGGGAGGTCGGGCCCATCGTTGCGGAGGTAGAACCATCCCCTCTCCCACTCTGTGTTGTTGATCATCATCGTGCAAGGGATGTAGAACTCCTTGCGCGACTCCCGCAGCGAGATTGACAGGCCTCCGGCGCGCACCGCCCGACGCACTCATGCCCCCGCCATGGTAAGCGTGTGCAGCTCCGCGCGGAATAGGTGGACCCAGAGATCCTAGTTCACGGGGATCCCCAGGAACCCCTCGCAGACACTGACGAAGGTGGCCGACTGCGAGATCGCGTTGGGGGTGAAGTTGTGCAACTGCACCCCGTAGTGGTGGCATAGTCCGCGCATGAAGCGGCTCGCCGACGCGGTGAAGCCGCGTTCGTGGTGCCGGATGAAGCTGACCACATAGCCGAACGGCGGGTTGGGCTCCCGATCTGCCGCCGGCGGAATGATCCACGCCGAAGGCAGCCCCTCCACGTTCGGCGCCAGCTGGCCACCACTAGCTCGTTCAGGGCAAAATCCATCACCATTGAGCGGTGCCACAGCAGCGGATCTAGCACCTAGATTGGCTGGGTGGGTGCCTGTTGACGGATTAAAGACGTATCCCTCTACGATCCGCAAGCGTTCGGACCCCACACCTTTTTCACCACGGGATTCCCAAGGTTCTTTTCAATCCGCGGAGCAAGGGGATTACAAGCATTTGATCTACCTTTACTCACTAACTACTCAAACCCTAACTATGATTAAACTAGAAAACAACTAAACTACACTAGAGAGAACGATAAGCAATCAAGATAGGAGACACTCGCCCAAGGGTCTACGATACTAGAGCATGCAATCACTTTAAAGACATAAAACCAATCTAATCTATCGGGGGTTGTGACCACGGTTTCTCCCTTTCCCTCCTCTCGTCGTCACTATGCGAAGGTATTCATGACTAGACCTATGATGGACACGGCATATTGAATGGATCCAAGGAAGCATTGGAGCTCTACTCCCTTTACGGCACGGTAGCTAACCTTAAGCAATAAAGAATATTCAACACAAGATGATAGATAAATAATCCGACAAAGTACGATTACATCTCAAGATCGATTACAACCCATGGACGAATAAGGAGATTACCCCATCAAAGTGCTAGACATAACACCGTTGATCATGGTTTCCCTTCTGACAGTGTCTTCCTTCTTCTCCACGTGTGAGTGCTTCCTTCGAGGTGGTCGATCCCCTTCCAGAGATCTTCCTCCTCTCTCTAGCTTGTGGATGGCCTCCTGGTGCGAATGGCTCTCTCCCTGTCGAATGGTGTCGCCTCCAGGGTTTTAGGGTTGAAGATCCTTCGGGTGCAAGGAAAGGGGGGCCGAACCGACGCCAGAACTGGGCTGGGCCGGTCGGCCCCGGTTCGGTCGCCCCTTCGCTCTCGTGGGTCCTCAGGTGATTATGCACTTTTCCCCCTCCACTTGCATGATTTTGACGATGTCATCCTCACGTCCAAGATGGAGGTTCTCCGCGCATGAAGTTCGGTCTTTTACGCTTCAATCCCCGGGGGTGTTCATAGCACTTTGGTCCTTGCCACCATTGGAAGTGATTTCATCAAGCTCATGAACACGAACAAGACTCCGTAAATGCTCCTTTGAACTTGTTGCAAATCCGTCCTTTATGTCCATGTTTTCATACATAAACACAACACTTCCAAATGCATGCACATAGATGAACTTGTTATATGATTAGTGTGCCTAGTGGCGGGTTAGTTCCATAATCAAATCCAAACAAAGTGTAATGAACATGCTTGGTGTACCAAAATACACCGTCAACGTCTCCCCCACGATTAGCTCTTGCTCGTCCTCGAGCAAGTACTCGTAAAAGAACTTCGTCCAAAGTGTTGTAATCGTGTACCGCTAATCCTTCTTCACAAGTTAGTCAATCTTTTCGTCTTTAATTCATAAACATAAAATAATGATCATCAAACATAAACATGGGCGTTTAGAATCTTTACCACGTCAAGATTTACCCCACAACTCAAACTCTTCACTCGAAGCCTTCAATCTCAGCCATGCTTACTTCTTTGCTTCCATCGGAGGGTTTTTTATGATTTTCAAAAATAATATTCCTGCAACAAGTATTAGACAAAAACCTTTCTCCAAGCTCTCTCAAGTCACTCATATGAGGTGGCTATCCTAACCAAATTTTATGAAACTCTCACCTCCCATAAATCTCTCATATAACATGTAAAGTGGAGCTATAGGTAGGGCTAGTGCAATCAACACAAGTATTGTCAAACTAAGAACTTCCTCTAATGGTTGTTTACCTTTCAAAGCCAATGATCATGAGAATAAACCATATGTAGGGATATCAAGGATGAGAAGATTTAGAATGGTGGACATGTGCAAGGGCAAAAGAAAATTATGACTATGAGGCACTGATGACGTCCTCGTTGTCGGATTGCACATGGTTGGAAAAAGAGTGAAAGTTTCATCTCTCAACAACGTGACATCCTTCCTTGCACTTTATTTTTTCTTTTCTTTCACTTGATTCATCCCTCTCAAATCTTTATTGCCACTCCTCTTTTCTCTTTCTATTCTTTTTCTTTCATTCTTTCATTCTCATATTTTTCTCTTTCTTTACTTTTCTTTCTTTCTTTCTTTCTTTTCCATACTCATACTTTTCTCTTTATTTTTCCCTCTCTTGACAACTTTTCAAAGCTCTCAACTCCTCTCTTTCTTGCATGCATACAATCTGAAATTTTAAATAAACCATGCTAGAGACGAGATGAAACTTTTGAAAGTAGGTTGTGTTCAAGGAATACGATATACAAAAGAGATGTATAGGGTTGGGTATGGAATTCGGTGATGTACGGGACTTCCGATGTGAAAGTCACATTACAGATTGCATGACGAGGCTACCAACAAAAGATAAGCACAAGAACATGATCATTGCTCGAAATTAAAACTCCCAAGAGAGAAGGTTCCTAGCCCAATTCATCGTGCTAATCACACTTATGGTGGAGCAAAAAAATAAATTGGCTTTGTATAGGATTTTTTTCTTACTCTCAACTTGGAAAAAGAGGTTTTTCTAACCTTTATTACAAGAGTTTTTAGATAATTTTCAGAATTGAAATCCTCCAACTTTTAGCATTGAACATAGCACAACCAACATGTGAAGCTCAAGATCGAAGTGTGATATAGGTACTTTTAGTAGTAGCAATTCCACTAAGCACCACGGTAAACATTTTTCAAACAACACACTTATGTTCATATATCAAGAATTAAAGATAAACAAACAAGTGAATAAAGATAAGCAATACACAAGACACAAAATATATAAAGACTCTTTTTATTTGATTTTCTTTGACTCAACACTAATTTAAGACACCTGCAAAAATTTAAAAACACACTCAAAAACTAAATACTCATTAAACTCTAAGACTCTCTCGAAAATTAAACCAAACCTAAACTTGAAGCTCAAAAGCTAAGGCTAGCTAGCTAGCTCTCCCCCATGCTAAAAACATACGACATCCTCATCGTATCTTACAAAATTCCTAAGGGGAAAACTAAACCTAGTGGTACTTCCCGCAACTATTGCACCACTTGCCTATCATGTTCCCAACCATGCCAAAAAGTTTGTGCACATTGCGGTTTAGGAACTTGTAGTCGTCTTCAGCTACGCGCTCCATATCCTCCATATGCTGACTCATCGCCTCCATGGCTTGGAAACATTCGTCGACCGTTGCTTAGTGATCCGAGATGGAGTGACGGCAAGCCGCACAACACATCGGATGCAACCCGAAAGGGTCGTCATTGCCAGGGTCTCCGCCGTCATCGCCGCAGTCGTCGCCACCACCATTCTCGTCGCCACCGTCGTTGCAGCCGCCGTTGGGGCCTTCGGGAGTCTTCTCCTTGGGCACCTCATCCCAAAGATCATTATCATCTCTTCCGGCGGCCGCCCACGAGCTCGGGCTGCGATCGTCGGAGTAATCGCTACCCCCATAGTCCTTAGGCTCGGGCGACACCTCCTTGTAGTCTTTCCGCTTCATCCCTTGGATGCGCACCGACCTTCGAACGGGTGTAGGGATGTTCTCCTTCTTGACGGGGTTGCGAGATGCGATAGCTCCGGTCGGGACACGCCCTCCGCAATGGATGCGGGCGGTCCTCTTGATCTCGACGGGTAGCTTGAGCTCGCATCGCTTCGCCTCCTCCATCGATGGCTCCTTGGCTTCTTGCTTCAACTCTAAGCTTCTCGGGGACACAATGGCTACTGCAAGGGTGCAAAATATTGCTTGAGGGGATTGATTCCCGAGCTCCCAATTCGGCCAAATAAATAGTCCGAAGAGGAAAACCCTAGGAACCTCATTTTCCTTTTTTAAACTTCCCTTAAAATTTTCTGACCGAAGAAGGAAGTCGAAAAGGAGCAATTCAGGAAAAAACCGGGATCATCCATCGTCGGGACCCACTTGGGCCGGTCGGACTAGGCCGGCCGGCCCACCCTGCCTCGGGGGCCGGGCCGAGCCGGTGTTTCGTGCACCGCCCTTTTTTCGCCTTCTTAGCCCATGGCAAAAGGTTGGACCAGTAAATCTTCGCGAGAAACTCCAAAAAATTAAAAGAAAAACTATTTACAAAAATTCATGCCTTGTTTTTCGTCCTAGGCGGGACGTTCGGGCTCTTCTTCCATGGTGAAGACATCAACATGGTGAAGGGGCACAACATCGGGTTCATAGTAAACCTTAAGCCGTTGACCATTCACCATAAATTGATCACCTTTCACATCCATAATGGTTACCGCTCCGTTGGAGAGCACCGAATGCACAACATAAGGTCCGTCCCACTTGCTTTGCAATTTCCCCTTTCCGAAGGTTTTAAACCTCGAATTGTAGAGGAGGACCTTATCTCCTTATTTAAACTCTTTTTTCTTTAACCTTTTATCATACCACCTTTTGATTCTCTCTTTGTATATGCTTGCATTTTCATATGCTTTCAACCTCATCTCTTCTAGCTCGCTTATTTGAATTCTTCGTTTCACCATCGCGGCATCGAGATCAAGGTTCATCTCTTTAATCGCCCAATAGGCTTTGTGTTCCAACTCAACCCAAAGGTGGCAAGCCTTTCCAAAGACGAATTGATAAGGGGTCATACCTATCGGTGTCTTGAACGCCGTTCAATAAGCCCACAAAGCTCCGTCTAATTTCTTTGACCAATCTTTGCCTCCCTTCTCTATGGTTTTGTTGAGAATACTTTTCAATTGCCTATTCGATGTTTCCGCTTGTCCGTTGGTTTGTGAGTGATAGGCCGTAGAGACCCTATGTTCAATCCCCAACTTGGACAAGCACTTTTTGAAATTCTTCCCGGTGAAGTGAGTTCCTCCATCACTTATCAAGATTCTCGGTGTACCGAAACGAGGAAAAATCACGTTCTTGATCATAGTAATGGACTCTTCCGTGGAAGCTTTACGACATGGCATGGCCTCTACCCATTTGGATACATAATCAACCATGACTAGAATATACTCATATCCGCATGAGTTTTTGAAAGGCCCCATGAAGTCTATACCCCATACATCGAATAAATCGATTTGTACATTGTAATTCAAGGGCATATAATTTCTTTGAGAAATGTTTCTGGTTCTTTGGCATTCGGGGCATGATGCAACATATATTTTAGTATCTTCATGCATCTCCGGCCAATAGAATCCGCTCGACCAAACTTTTGCTTGGGTTCGAAAATGGCTATAGTGTCCACCGTACTCCGCCGAGTGGCACTTTCTCAAAATTTCTACCCTCTCTTCTCTTGGCACACATCTTCTCATGACTCCATCATTGCCAAGTTTGAAGAGGTATGGTGCATCCCAAAAGTATTTCCTACTTTCGGAGATTATCTTCTTTTGAGAGTTTTTATCTAGATGATCGAGAGGCATCTTCCGAATCGCTCAAATGATATCGATCATCCAAGTATCTTTATCAAGCACTCGATAGAGGTGGTTATCTATCATCTTATCTGCTATGGGCTCTTTATCATCTTGTCCACGATTTATCGTAGACAAATGATCGGCCACAACATTATCCACCCCCTTTTTATCACGAATTTCAACATCAAATTCTTGGAGAAGAAGGATCCAACGGATCAAACGTGGTTTAGCTTCCTTCTTAGCCAAGAGATACTTGATGGCTGCGTGATCGGTGTAAACAATGACTTTCGAGTTCACGATGTAAGATCTAAACTTTTCGATAGTGAATACCACAACTAGTAACTCCTTTTCCGTAGTGGCATAGTTTAATTGTGCCCCATTAAGAGTTTTGTTAGCGTAGTAAACGGCGTGAACTTGGCCTTCCTTTCTTTGACCCAAAACCGCGCCTACGGCGTAGTCACTTGCGTCACACATGATTTTGAAAGGTTGGCTCCAATCTGGAGATTGAATAATGGGAGCACTCACCAACGCACTTTTCAAGGTCTAGAATGCCACTAGGCACTTCTCATCAAAGTCAAAAGCCACATCCTTTTGAAGGAGATGTGTTAAAGGCTTAGTGATCTTTGAGAAGTCCTTAATAAATCTTCTATAAAATCCGGCATGGCCTAGAAAGCTCCTTAAGGATTTAACATCCGTCAGAGGTGGGAGTTGCTCAACCGTCTCTACCTTAGCCTTGTCCACTTCAATTCCTCTCTCGGATATAACATATCCGAGCACTATGCCTTGCTTAACCATGACGTGGCACTTTTCCCAATTTAACACCAAGTCTACCTCCGCACACCTTGTGATGACCTTATCTAAGTTTGCCAAGCAATCCATGAAAGTCTTCCCATAAACGGAAAAATCATCCATGAACACCTCGACAATTTCTTCGATAAATTCCGAGAATACGGCCATCATGCAACGTTGAAAAGAGGCCGGAGCATTGCATAGACCGAAGGGAATCCTTCTATATGCAAACGTTCCATAAGGGCATGTAAATGTTGTTTTATGTTGATCGTCCGGGTGAATGGGAATTTGCATGAACTTCGAGTACCCATCGAGAAAGCAAAAATAAGCGTGGTTTGCTAACCTCTCGAGCATCTCGTCAATGAACGGAAGGGGGAAGTGATCTTTCTTCATCGCTTTGTTAAGCTTATGATAATCGATACACATCCGCCACTCGGTCACGGTTCTTTGCGGTATCAATTCATTCTTCTCATTCTTCACCACGGTTAAACCTCCTTTCTTCGGTACACAATGTACCGGGCTCACCCACTCGCTATGTGGAACCGGGTAGATGATTCCGGCATCAAGTAACTTGATGACCTCTTTCTTTACTACCTCTCGCATGGCATGAGTTAGCCTCCTTTGGTGGTCCACTACGGGCTTACATTGGTCTTCCATTGGTATACGATGAGTGCAAAAGGCTGGGCTAATACCCTTGAGATCATTAATCGAATATCCAATCACCTTCCTGTGTTTTTTCAATAAAATCAGCAACTCTTCATTTTCTTCGGGACTCAACTCGTCGCTCACAATGATTGGATAAGTTTTGTCTAGGCCCAAAAATTCATATTTAAATCCTTTGGGCAAAGGTTTAAGGTCTACCTCGGGCGCTTGTGGCTCCTCGGGTTTAATCTCTCCTATGTCTTCGAATTTTTCTTCCTCCACGCTTCCATCATGTGGTTCTAAGCCTTTTGTTGCTTCTTCTAGTTCTTCATCTTATTGATTACTAATTTGATTTTCCATCGCTCTTTGCAGTGGGTCTCTAAGGGTTTCAACAAAACAAAGACTATCTACCTCCTCTACTTCTTCTTCGGGAGGAAAGGGTGTAGGGTGTTTAGAAACACGAAGAAAGTTATATGTGTACTTTGTTCCATTAAGGTTCATTGTTACTTTGCATTCTCCGGCATCTAACACGACATCAACCAACTTAAGAAAGGGCCTACCTAGGATTATGTGATCATGATTACTATGGTAAGCATCAATAACAAAGAAATTGGTTGGTATACATTTTCCAGAGATTTTTACATTCATGTTGCAAGCAATACCTAGAGGTTTAATAGTTCTACCATCTCCCATATTCAATTTCGTTGATGTTGGAGCTAAGTCTAGGTTGTGGTCTTGAACTTTATCGTAAATTTTAGAAGATAGGACACTTACTTGGGCTCCGATGTCGCATAAAGCTTTGCATCGAACTCCGTTGATCTTGCAACTCAAGCATGGTGCCATCTTCTCTTCTTCTTCGGATCCTATCGCGTAAACTTCGGCGAGGCGAGCGTATGGTGATGCTTCGGGCATGATCCCCATGATTCTTTTCACCTCGGCTATGTGTTCTGGATCCACTTCATCATCTCCAAAGAGCTTTTGAAAGATCTCACCGGTGGTTTCAAGGTCGTATGAATTTTTCGCCTTCTTCTCCGGTGGGAAATCCACTTCCAATGCTCTCGCCATTCCCTTTTGATTAGGGAACGGTCTTCTCTTGTCGAATATTTCTCCGTAATCGATAGGAACCCAATCCATTGGTTCGAACTCCCTTAGTGGCTTCGCGCTTAACATGCTTCTCTTGTTTGTCTCATTTGATACGACGAAGTCAGCGCTCGGGGTAGTTCTTGACTTGATGTGTTCTTGTTCAAACTTTTCCGGGATTGGACCCTCTTTTGTGACTTCCGGGGTTGCCTCTTTAGAAAATTCAGCACACTTCTTCTTCGTTGAATTATATTCCGGCTCTTCCGCAAGTCTTGTTTCCCAATCTCTTCACATCGCAGCCGCTTTACTAATTTTTTGTAGAAGTTGGGCGGCTTCCGTGAGTGTTTTCTCCATGAGATCCCCACCTACACACATTTGGACGTGTTGCATGCAACTAGGGGTTAGGGAAAAGAAAAATGTATGCAAGAGTACATCACCGGAGAAGCCGAGTCTTGGTCCTTGTTCGATCAACTCATTAAACCTATCCCAAGCTTGGTCTATCCCTTCCTCTTCTCCTTGCATGAAAGTGATCACTTGCCTCCTTAGATGTCGAACCTTGCTAATTGGAAAGAACTTCTCGCAAAACTTCTTTGTCAACTTGTTCCAATTGCCATCAACTTCAAAGGACGCAAACGAGTACCATGTCTTTGCATTACCCAGCAAGTGAGTACGGAAAGAGATTCCATTTGAACCATTCGTCGGGAACTCCTTCTTGACGCACCGTGTTGCATAGCGTCGTGAAATGCCTTATGTGTCTATATGGGTTCTCCGTAACCATCCCTTCAAACGGGTTTGCCGCCACCATCTCGATGATCTTGGATTTAATTTCATACTTGGTCGCTTCGAGCTTCGAATCCGACTCTTGTACTTTTATGTCTTCACATCGAGGGCTAGCGTAATCCCTTAGTGATTTCTCCGGTTCTTCCACGGGTTGATTGACGAACGCCATCTAGACAATAAGATAAAAACAAAAACAAAAACAAAACAAAGTGGATTTCTAGATAATATGTGTTAGATATAGTAAATAAAAGATAAACTAAATATAAAACTAAGTTAGATGCAAACCAAACAATGTAAACTAGCTTGCTCCCCGGCAACGACGCCAGAAAAAGGGGCTTGTTGAGGGATAAAAGACGTATCCCTCTACGATCCGTAAGCGTACAGACCCCACACCTTTTTCACCATGGGATTCCCAAGGTTCTTTTCAATCCGCGGAGCAAGGGGATTACAAGCGTTTGATCTACCTTTACTCACTAACTACTCAAACCCTAACTATGATTAAACTAGAAAACAACTAAACTACACTAGAGAGAATGATAAGCAATCAAGATAGGAGACACTCGCCCAAGGGTCTAAGATACTAGAGCATGCAATCTCTTTAAAGACATAAAACCAATCTAATCTATCGGGGGTTGTGACCACGGTTTCGCCCTTTTCCTCCTCTCGTACTGTCACTACGCGAAGGTATTCATGACTAGACCTATGATGGACACGGCGTATTGAATGGATCCAAGGAAGCATGGAGCTCTACTCCCTTTACGGCACGGTAGCTAACCTTAAGCAATAAAGAATATTCAATACAAGATGATAGATAGATAATCCGACAAAGTATGATTACATCTCAAGATCGATTACAACCCATGGACGAATAAGGAGATTACCCCATCAAAGTGCTAGACATAGCACCGTTAATCATGGTTTCCCTTTCGACGGTGTCTTCCTTCTTCTCCACGTGTGAGTGCTTCCTTCAAGGTGGTCGATCCCCTTCCAGAGATCTTCCTCCTCTCTCTAGCTTGTGGATGGCCTCCTGGTGCGAATGGCTCTCTCCCTGTCGAATGGTGGCGCCTCCAGGGTTTTAGGGTTGAAGATCCTTCGGGTGCAAGGAAAGGGGGGCCGAACCGACGCCAGAACTGGGCTGGGCCGGTCGGCCCCGGTTCGGTCGCCCCTTCGCTCTCGTGGGTCCTCAGGTGATTATGCACTTTTCCCCCTCCACTTGCATGATTTTGACGATGTCATCCTCGCGCCCAAGATGGAGGTTCTCCGCGCATGAAGTTCGGTCTTTTACGCTTCAATCCCCCGTGGTGTTCCTTCGTAGCACTTCGGTCCTTGCCACCATTGGAAGTGATTTCATCAAGCTCATGAACACGAACAAGACTCCGTAAATGCTCCTTTGAACTTGTTGCGAATCCGTCCTTTATGTCCATGTTTTCCTACATAAACACAACACTTCCAAATGCATGCACATAGATGAACTTGTTATATGATTAGTGTGCCTAGTGGCGGGTTAGTTCTATAATCAAATCCAAACCAAAGTGTAATGAACATGCTTGGTGTACCAAAATACACCGTCAACAGTGCCATTTGCAGCTAGCGGTGGCGTGCGAAGGCGAAGCGGGCGGCGAACGAAAGCAAAGGGGCGCGCAGCTGGAGAAGGAAAGCAGAAGCCAAGGGGGCAGCAGCGCTAAGTGGCGAGGTAAGGGACCCCCTTCCCTCTCCTTGGATTTATAGATCTAAGGGAGCCACGCTCCCGGAACCGCGCGCGCCGTGCGCATTAACTGCATGCAACGGCATCCATCACCGACGAGCGGGCCCCACCACGCCGAAACAGTCAGGCGTGCGCGCATGCGCGATCATTACGGTGCAGCAACCGAAAGACCGCGGCGGCTCGTCACGTCCGCCCCCACGTCGCCCACCCTGAAAAGGCGCGCCCGCGATGCACGACTGCGGCCACGACTGTGGGCATTAAAACGGCCTGGCTCCTTACCACGTAAGCGAGACCATCGAACGGCCCGAGCCTAAGGCTCGAAAAAATCTGACCCTCGAAGGGTGCGCATACGAACCAGTGGTTCCAAGCCCCGCTTGGCAAGAGTGGGTGCCACGGGTACCCTCGAATCTAGAGGATTACAGATCAGCAACTCGAGGGCCAGCTCCCATGAGTCCTGCAGATGTAAAAAAGACGGGGACACCTAGCTCTCACCCCGCGATGGCCCTACTGATTAGGGGTTCGAAGCCTGACCCTCGAAGGGATCGAACAGGCGCCCCAGATCAACAGAGTCAGGGACGATGAGGGCGCGCGCGTTCGAGCCTATCCTCGGGCTCACCAGCTCGAGGACGCCCCACATGTTGTATTCAAGAGCCAACGAGGGAAGCTAGTTGAGGGATCCCATCGAGGGAGAGCTTTCGCGCCCTCGGTCCCCAGCGAATGGGACCGAGCCCTACCTAGAACACCCATGTAAGTGCTTTCATGGACGAGTATCCGGACCACGAGCCAACCCTTATCGAACGGTGAGGACCGGGAGCGTCCCGGTGGTCGATGGATGACCGCTCCTCGGTGATGAGTGATTGACAACGGGTGTTGGACCGACTCTTGGCTTAGTGCGCGGTGTAGGCCGCGGCCTAGTTCGTGTTGTTGCGGGTGAAGAACGGGCGCGAAAGGTCTTCGGCCTTGAGGGGCCTCCGGGAGATGGAGAGACAAGTAGGCTCGGTTCGAGGGACCCGGTGGACGGCGGGACGGGTGCGGGCCACATGGTGGCGACACAAGCAAGACGAAGTCATGGACAAGTGAGCGGTGCACGGTGGCGGTCAAGTCAAGTGGTTTGGCGGGAGGCCGGACCGAGCACGCGGGGTTTGGTGGTTTGCCCACAAAACCATCGGCGGACGGTTTCTTGGTTTGGGCCTCAAAACCAAGTCGAGGGCCCAACACGACGGAGACGGGATCCGGGCGTGTCGGGAAGCTTCGAGGCGGAGGACACGCGGCGGGATCGCATGGCTTGCGTCGAGAGGACGTGGGGTGCGGCAAAGGCGTGGCCGTCCGATGGCAAGACCCACAAACATTACCTAAATGCCCCTACGTGGGTTGTATCGCCGCAACTTAGTTAGGGGTAGTCGAGTCATTTACCACCTGCGGCGGGACTCGATATATAAGCCATGAGTGTGTGTGGATGGCTCTCTCTCTCGGGACTTAGGGTTTCATTTGCTCCCACCTCTTTCTCATTTTCGTAGCTATTTTTCCTTCTATTTTCTCCAGGCTAGCATGAGAGCTTCATGAGAGATTTATTGAGAGGGATGGATGCTAGGGCGGCATGCTAGACCTTGTGAATCTTTCCTGGTTTGTATAGAAGATCCGGGGTTGTTTTTCGTGGCTTTTTGTGCTTGTTTTCGTGCCTTTATTCCCGGTGTGATTCCGCGAATTTGAGTTGGCTTCTCCCCGGATTTCTTTGAGGGAAACATGGATGGATGCCTTGCACACCTTTGGTGATGATCTTGACCCCTCAAACGCCGGATTTGGCCTTCGATTCGTTGACTTTTGGATGAACCCTAGGTCTTTGTGTTCTTGGCAAGGATTTGCGATTCCGGGAGTTGTAGGGAGTTTGAGACCATAATTTTTGGGGCATAACCTCTCCTTGGGGTGTTCATCATCTCCCCAAAATTTCGTCTCAAGACTCCAAGTGGTTTGGGAGATCCGTTGATCTAAAGTTTGGGGCGATTTCGCGCGGCGGTTTTCGGGGTCGTCCCGGTGATCCGGTCACCGTGCCGGTGACCCGAAGGGGGTAGGTTGACCTGGTCACTTGTGCCCCGGTGACCCGGTGCGGCTCGTAGGGCTCGGGGTGACCCGGTCACTTGTGCCGGTTGACCCGTAGGTCTCGGCCTTCTTAGTTGTTGCTCAAGTTCTTTCGTGCTTGCTTCTCGCTTTGCTTCCTAGCCTTTCAAGCCTTGTTCCTAAGGTATCGAGAGAGGGTTGTGTGTGCTTCCGCTTGTTCGTGTCGACTCTCGGAGTTGCGATTGGGATATAGGCCGAGTTCTTTCGAGAAAGAATTTTTATCGGCTCCCATTCACTCCCCCCCCTTCTCCTCGGTCGCCAATTCGGTCCTTCAATTGGTATCAGAGCTTGGTGCCGGATTCTTTGTGACTTTAACAAGTCTCGAATCCTAAGATGGCGTACGTTGAGCGGGGCGGTCCGCCGCACTTCGATGGCAAGGGTTACCACAAGTGGGCGGCTCGTATGATGATCTTTCTTCGTGGGAAGCTGTTGGATTTCATTGTGCTTGACAAGACCTATGCTATTCCGGTCAACATCCATACTCTTATGGTGACCGATGCCGGTGCCAAGGCCAAGTATGAGGCTAATGCAAAAGCCGTTGATCACTTGTGCCGAGCTTGTGTGATCCGCAGTTTGAGCGAGTTCGCCATTTGAATCTTGCTTGGCAAATTTGGGAAAAGTTGTTGGTTGCTCACGGTGGTGATAACCATGTGAAGGCTCGCCTCTTTGTCTCTTACCGGATGCAATATGAGAATTTCACTCCACTTCCCGGTGAGGACATTGATGCGATGTTTCGCAGGTTCACCGCCATCGTGAACAACATGAAGGCTAATGTAGAGGATTTTCCGTACTCCGAGCATGATCAGGCTTTGAAGCTCTTGCATGTCTTGGACCCAAATGTTTGGGGTGCTAAGGTTGAGGCCATCAAGGAGTCTCGGGCATTACTTGACTATTGAGTTGGATGACCTCTTTTCTAAGCTCAAGTCGGCCGAGGTTGACAGGAAGTTGCTATCCAAGCATGAGGGCTCGACTGACCATAGTCTTGCTCTTGTGGGAGGATCAAAGGGCAAATCTAACCCTTCCTGTCGACAGTTTTCTTTGTCTTCTCTCATGTCCATTCCAGATGAGGAGTTTGATGTGCTGGGCGAGGAGGAGCTGGCCTTGCTCTCAAGAAGGTTTGAACGACTACATGAGAGTCGGAGGAATGCAAGGCGGAGTTCAGGGACGTGCTACAAGTGTGGCAAGCGTGGCCACTTCATCGCCGAGTGCCCGGAAGCGGAGGAGAACAAGTACAAGGTGAACGAGTACAAGGCGCACCCGAGGCATGAAGACAAGTACTCCTCCAAGGGCAAGCACTTCAACAAGTCCAAGAGCAAGGACAAGGACAAGCGGCGACCGAGCAAGAGCGGCTACAAGAAGAACAAGGCGAGAGCGATGGTGGCCGGTGGGAGCGACGTTGACTCAAGCTCAAGCGAGGAGCAGTCAAGCTCAAGCAGCGAAGAAGAAGACGCCGGGAGGCGCAATGGCAAGAAGAGTGCAAGCCGGAACCTCAGCCGGGGCCGAGCCGTGTGGCGCTTGAGGGCTTTTGTGGCATGGCCCATAGCTCAAGCAGCAAGAAGAGTGAGAAGGAAGACAGCGACTCCGACTCGGAGGATGAGGTAAACCGTGACCCCGACTCTTTGCTTGCTGAGATTGCTAGGTTGAATGGTTTGCTTGATAATCGTGATAGTGTGCTGAGAGATGCCAAAAAGATGAGGAAAGATCTTAGGGCTCAGCTTGAGAATGCTAGCAAGAAAGTAGGAGAGTTAGAGTCAAAATTGCTTGAATTGAAACTTGAGAATGACTCTTTGAAACTTGCTCCTACTCCTCCTGATGATGTTGAATGTGTTGAATGTGATGCTTGGTTGAATGAGATCAAACTGCTTAATGAGAAGAATGCTTCGTTTTGGCTCAACTAGATGCTCTTAGGATCGAACATGATGAGCTTAAGGCTAGACCTACTTTGCTTGGTGCTTGCAAATCATGTCCTACTATGCATGCTAAGCTTGTTGATGCTCGCTCTACCATTAGTTCTTTGGAAGCATCTTTGAAATCTCCTGTTGTCAATGCATGCACTAGCTGTGATGAAGTTACTTTGCGCAATCTTGAACTTACTTCACGTTTGGATGTCATCTATGAGGAGAATGACTATTTGAGGAAGGTGTTGGGTTGGTTGTCTGGGCAGGAACCTCAATTGAAAATCATGATTGAGGAGTTCAAGAGAGCTGATGATCGTGGTTTGGGTTTTGAGAAGTTGGGTGAGAAAGTGGGAGAGAACAAAGTGGGGAGAGTGTGTATGAGAAGTGTGTTGAGTCTAACCCCGAGTTTGAGGTTATTGGAGATATCCAAGTCCCACTTCCAAAAGCACCCAAGAACTCTTTCACACCAAAGCCCAACCACCTTTGCAACAAGCTCGACACAACCCAAGATCCACCCAAATTCCCACCTAAGACAAATGACTTCCGTAAACCTAGGTGAAGTTTGTGGGTGAAAAGGGTGAGAAGCCTAGAGAGAAGCCGAGCCAAAATCAAAACCCATCCCCTTCAAGTGTGAGTATTGTGGCAAGGAGAGATGCGAGTTTTGCTACAAGAGGAAGAGGGATGAGAGGCTTGCTAGGGAGCAAGCGAACCGGGACAGTATCGCCGGTCTCATGGTATTCCCGAGTCTATAGTGCCACTTCCACGGGGTGTGGGAAGTGTGAGGAGTGTTGGCGGTGTTCCCACAGAGAGGTGGTGGTGAGAGGTTTGTCGGGGAGAGAGGATGGTGTGCGTGCCGGTGAGAGGTTTGGTCGGGCTCGTGGTGGCTTTGCCGGACGTCCCCCTACTCGTCCTCGCTACGGGTTTAGGGGAGATGATCGCAGCTTTGGGTTCCGGAGGAACTACGGACCACGTTTTCCCCCCTCGTGGTGCTCGTACTCCTCCCATGGGACATGGGAAGTTTGGTGGCAAGGGAATGATGTTTGCTAACCCCTCTTTTGAGCGAGATGGCTCGACACCGGTTTAACTTTCTTTGTGCTAACCCCGGTGTCGAGTCGCTAGCTCACTCTCGTTCTTGTTTCCCGATCGCAGCGGGAGGCTTGGAGAACATTTGGTTGATCGACTCCGGTGTTCTCGACACATGACCGGGAGATAAGAAGTGGTTCTCCACCCTCACCCCGGTGAAGGACAAGCAAGACATCACATTTGGGGACAATGGCCGAGGTAGGGTCTTTGTCCGAGGGTGTTGTGCATGTGAGTGACAAGGTAACGTTGAAGAGAGTGGCTCTTGTGAAGTCTTTGGGTTTCAATTTGCTTTCGGTTTCTCGGTTGCTTGATGAAGGTTTTGAGGTGCGTTTCAAGTCCGGCGAGTCTCGTTTGCTTGATTCTCGAGGTGATCTTGTCCGTATGATCATCCCCGAGGGTCGATTTTCGTGGCTGATTTCTCTCGTTCTTTGGGTCTCGCTCGCCGTTTGATGGCCGGTCCTTCTTCCGATTTGTGGAAATAGCATAGGCGGTTGGGACACTTGAGCTTTGATTTGGTTTCCCGCTTGAGTGGTCTTGATCTTGTCCGAGGATTGCCGAGGTTGAAGCTTGAGAAGGATTTGGTTTGTGCTCCTTGTAGGCATGGTAAGATGGTAGCCACTCCCCATCCACCCCTGACCGATGTCATGACCGAGCGTCCGACAGAGCTGTTGCATATGGACCTCGTTGGGCCGGCTCGAGTTCGCACGGTGGGTGGGAAGTGGTATGTCCTTGTTGTGGTTGACGATTACTCTCGCTATGCCCGGGTGTTTTTCTTGGAGGATAAGAGTGAGACATTTGGTTTTGTTCGAGATCCGATCGTGAAGTTGAAAAACGAGAGGCATGGGAATGCTATTCGAGCTATCCGCAAGTGATAATGGCTCGAGTTCAAGAACTCTCGTTTTGATGCCTTTTGTCGTGATCTAGGTCTTGAACATCGCTATTCGACCCCTTATGTGCCCCCTCAAAATGGAGTTGTGGAAAGGAAAAATCGGACTCTTTGTGAGATGGCTAGGACGATGCTCGATGAGCACAGGACTCCTAGGAGGTATTGGGCCGAGGCGGTCAATACAGACTTGTCATGTTTCCAACCGGATTTTATTGAGAGCTTTCAAGAAGAAGACCCGTTATGAGCTTATGCATGGTCGGGCACCCAAGGTGAGTCATTTTCGAGTTTTTGGCCGCAAATGCTTTATTTTGAAGAAGGGAAAACTCGACAAGTTTGAGGCTAGGTCTAGTGATGGTATTTTCTTTGGATATGCTAACCATTCTAGAGCCTATAGGGTGCTTAACCTTGAGACTAACAAAATCATGGAGACTTGCGAGGTGACCTTCGACGAGACAATGCCATGTACCTCTCTTGGCTTTGAATGTGCGGGTGATGAAGAGATGGCCGAGGACCTCTTTGAAGAGGAGAAAGATGAAGCCGGAGATGATGATGGGGAGAACCATGCGCCCGAAGCCGAGCATGTACCCACTACTTCCCCTACGACCACTTTGGAGCATGGACCGTCTACTTCATGGACAACGACGGTGCAACAAGAGGACCAAGTGAGAGAAGCCGAAGTTGAGGGGGAGGTAGTCTCGAGGCGTGAGGCTCCCCGGCGGATTCAAGAAGTGCATCCCCCGTCGAAGATCATTGGGAACATCGATGAACGCACTACACGGTCGAGGTCCGGGAATTCCTCTCATTTTGCTCATGCTTGCTTTTGTTGCTACTTTTGAGCACAAGGACATTGGACATGCTTTATCCGAGGCAAACCGGGTCAATTCTATGCATGAGGAGTTGGAAAATTTTGAGAGGAACCAGTGTGGGAGTTAGTTAAACCACCTCCAAATTGCCATCCCATAGGAACCAAGTGGGTTTGGAAGAACAAAGAGGGAGAGAATGGGATGGTTGTGAGGAACAAGTCCGGACTTGTTGCTCGGGGGTTTAGTCGAAGGAGGGGATCGACTATGAGGAGACCTTTGCTCCCGTGGCCCGTCTTGAGGCAATTCGGATCCTTCTAGCCTTTGCCGTGGCTAAAGGGTTCAAGTTGTTTCGGATGGACGTGAAGAGTGCTTTTCGAATGGGGTCATAGAGGAGGAGGTGTATGTGAAGCGACCACACCGGGTTTGAGAGCGAGTTGTACCCACACGGGGTATACGGGTTGAAAAGGGCTCGTATGGGTTGAAACGGGCGCCCGTGCTTGGTATGGGAGATTGAGAGGTTTTCTTTTGAGTAGAGGGTTTGTGATGGGTACCGTAGATAGAACCTTGTTTCTCCTCAAGCATGGAAATGACTTGCTGATTGTTCAGATATACGTGGATGATATTGTCTTTGGTGGCTCGTCACATAACCTTGTTGCCAAGTTTGCGGATGAGATGAGTAGGGAGTTCGAGATGAGCATGATGGGCGAGTTGCGGTATTTTCTCGGGCGCGGATCAAGCAAGTGAAGGACGGTACATTTGTGCACCGGACCAAGTACACGAAAGACATGCCGAGGAAGTTCCGGATGCTAGATGTGAAGCCGATGTCGACTCCCATGGGGAGTATGGCCACTTTGGATGCGGATGAGGACGGAGAACCGGTGGACCGGCGGGAGTACAGGAGCATGATCGGCTCCCTCCTCTACTTGATGGCGACGAGGCCGGACATACGGTTCGGCCGTGTGTCCGTGCGCTCGTTTTCGTGCCGTCAAGAGGATTTTCGGTACCTACGATCCGCCCCTGGTCTTGGCCTTTGGTATTCTTCCTCCTCGACTCTTTCCCTTCATGGTTTTTCCGATGCGGATTTTGCTTTGGTTGTCGAGTCGAGAGGAAGTCTACTTCGGTACTTGCCGCTTTCTTGGGTCTTCGTTGGTCTCATGGTCTTCCCGCAAGCGCCTAGTGTAGCTCGGTCTACCACGGAGGGCGAGTATGTTGCTGCCGCGAGTTGTTGCTCCCGATTGTTGTGGATTTCATACACTTTGAGAGACTTTGGTGAGGAGTGCACCCGGATCCCACTTCTTTGTGATAGCACTAGTGCCATAAGCGTAGCCAAAAACCCGAGTGCTTCACTCCGGAACCAAACACATAGAGGTGAGGTATCATTTCTTGAGGGACAATGTGGAGAAAGGAACCATTGTGTTGAGCCATGTCCCTACCCAAGATCAGCTAGCCGACATTTTCACAAAGCCTCTCGACCAAGCTACATTTGTGCGCTTGCGGGGGGAACTTGGGGTTTGTTGTCCTTTCTAGTTGATTCTTGGGGGATTTCCTTTTTGTACCATATGTATCATACCATGTTTACTTTGATGTATATACATGCTTTGCTTGATGTACAAACCATGGTAGGATAGCCATCTTGTCATATATCATGTTGCATTTGTGTCATATTGCATTTTAGGATGATGAGCTTCTTTCATATGCCATATTTGAGTCTCTTTGGCTATTTGTGAGATACTGGTTATATGTGTGGAGAAATGGTGATGTGAGGCTATGCTCTTGGAATATTTGAGATATATGTGTGGTGAGATAGCCCCTTTTGAAATAAAAGCTTAACTTGACTAATTTTTGATGAAATATGCTCCACTCGTGTGTAGTTGTGTATCCATGTCACAGTTTGGTCTAAATGTGCTTTTCATGCTTAGATTGTGCTTGGATGCCTTGTTCTTGCATTTGGGCCAAAGGCCGAATATCATTGTGAATGTTTAGCCTATGTTGCATTCATGGGGGAGCATAAGCTTCTTTTTGCCGCAAAGGCACTTCATGTACCATGAAATGAATTAATCTTGCAAAGAAGTGCATAATGCTTGAAAAATGCTCCATCCATCATGTCTATGCTTAAAATATATTATCTTTCACATATGGGTGCAAAACATGTTGCATGATGTTCACCAGTGGAGAAGTCTCCCCGAAGTGGACACATGGCTCATGAGCTTTGACATGACATGCTTTGCTTTATGGGTGTTTGCCATGATCTTTTGCTGAGAATTTGATATCCTTGTATGATCTTTGAGTAATATGCATGTTTGTGGCTCAAGTGTGACATGGATAGGCTTTTACATGTGAAGCGAGCCTTCTTTTGGTAAAATTGCTTAAATCTGAAAATTTTGCTTTGTCACATGCTTGTATTTTCATATATTACTTGTGGCAATGCTTTGACTATGCTATGATTCATGTGTGTGATCTTTGTCTCATTTTTAGCCTTTGACACTAAATTTGGCCTATTTGAGAAGCTCATGTAGCTGTTTATATGCCTTGCTTTGCATTTCTGCATTTTCACCTTGATTCATACATTGTCAACAAGGGGGAGAAAAGGTGAGCTTAATGCAAATTCAGAAGAGGTGAGCTGAAATTTGGAAGTGTGCATCCACATGTTCAGGGGGAGCTTGCATTTGTTCAGGGGGAGCTTTCTTGTCGTTTTCGGTGTGGAGTTTGTGCTTTGCTTGGCTTGTGACCTTTCTTCGCCTTTCTTTGGTTTTGGTCATGAGTTGAGCTTCTTTGTTTTTCTTTCTTCTTCCTTCCTTTCTTTCTCTCGAATTTCATTTAGCGTTGTGTGTTGTCAATGCACTCATCAAGGGGGAGATTGAGGACCGGGAGCGTCCCGGTGGTCGATGGATGACCGCTCCTCGGTGATGAGTGATTGACAACGGGTGTTGGACCGACTCTTGGCTTAGTGCGCAGTGTAGGCTGCGGCCTAGTTCGTGTTGTTGCGAGGTGAAGAACGGGCGCGAAAGGTCTTCGGCCTTGAGGGGCCTCCGGAGATGGAGAGACAAGTAGGCTCGGTTCGAGGGACCGGTGGACGGCGGGACCGGGTGCGGGCCACATGGTGGCGACACAAGCAAGACGAAGTCATGGACAAGTGAGCCGGTGCACGGTGGCGGTCAAGTCAAGTGGTTTGGCGGGAGGCCGGACCGAGCACGCGGGGTTTGGTGGTTTGCCCACAAAACCATCGGCGGACGGTTTCTTGGTTTGGGCCTCAAAACCAAGTCCGAGGGCCCAACACGACGGAGACGGGATCCGGCGTGTCGGGAAGCTTCGAGGCGGAGGACACGCGGCGGGATCGCATGGCTTGCGTCGAGAGGACGCGGGGTGCGGCAAAGGCGTGGCCGTCCGATGGCAAGACCCACAAACATTACCTAAATGCCCCTACGTGGGTTGTATCGCCGCAGCTTAGTTAGGGGTAGTCGAGTCATTTACCACTCCGGCGGGACTCGATATATAAGCCATGACCGTGTGTGGATGGCTCTCTCTCTCTCTCGGGACTTAGGGTTTCATTTGCTCCCACCTCTTTCTCATTTTCGTAGCTATTTTTCCTTCTATTTTCTCTAGGCTAGCATGAGAGCTTCATGAGAGATTTATTGAGAGGGATGGATGCTAGGGCGGCATGCTAGACCTTGTGAATCTTTCCTGGTTTGTATAGAAGATTCGGGGTTGTTTTTCGTGGCTTTTTGTGCTTGTTTTCGTGCCTTTGTTCCCGGTGTGATTCCGCGAATTTGAGTTGGTTTCTCCCCGGATTTCTTTGAGGGAAACATGGATGGATGCATTGCGCACCTTTGGTGATGATCTTGACCCCTCAAACGCCGGATTTGGTCTTCGATTCGTTGACTTTTGAATGAACCCTAGGTCTTTGTGTTCTTGGCAAGGATTTGCGATTCCGGGAGTTGTAGGGAGTTTGAGACCTTAATTTTTGGGGCATAACCTCTCTTTGGGGTGTTCATCATCTCCCCAAAATTTCGTCTCAAGACTCCAAGTGGTTTGGGAGATCCTTTGATCTAAAGTTTGGGGCGATTTCGCGGGCAGTTTTACGGGCCGTCCCGGTGATCCGGTCACCGTGCCGGTGACCCGAAGGGGGTAGGTTGACCCGGTCACTTGTGCCGGGTGACCCGTGCGGCTCGTAGGGCTCGGGGTGACCCGGTCACTTGTGCCGGTTGACCCGTAGGTCTCGGCCTTCTTAGTTGTTGCTCAAGTTCTTTCGTGCTTGCTTCTCGCTTTGCTTCCTAGCCTTTCAAGCCTTGTTCCTAAGGTATCGAGAGAGGGTTGTGTGTGCTTCCGCTTGTTCGTGTCTGACTCTCGGAGTTGCGATTGGGATATAGGCCGAGTTCTTTCGAGAAAGAATTTTTATCGGCTCCCATTCACTCCCCCCCTCTCTAGTCGCCAATTCGGTCCTTCAAACGGGGCATGGGCGTCCACTTGAATCACCCGATAGTAGCTCAAAGAGGAACCCGCAATTCGCGACATGCTCGATAGGAGTTGCGGACACCTCACCCTCCGTCCCGCGGAGGGACGGCGAGGGGGTGTACAAATAAGTTGGAGAGCCCTCCCCGATTGCTTTGAACGGGCCCAGGCTCGGCGGTTCGACGCAAGGCTACAACTCCTGGATATGCATCGAACGCACGCGAACGTTAAACACATGCGCGTGGCACCACCGAGGCCGGCAGAAACATCGTCGAGGCCGGCTGAAACAAACGCCTCGCGCGATGAAAACACTGCAGAAAAAACCTTGAAGGAGTACACACACTCCTCCAAGGCTTCGGGGACTAGACCTGCGGGTCCGCTAGCACGACCCCACGGAATAGCACAACAACCAGGAGGGAAGAGTGACCCATCAGCTAGCGTCAGCATCTGCGGGATCCTAACGGATACCCTCGCAGATGCTCGGGGGCTACTGTCGCGGACACACATAGGGGTCCCTTAAAAAACCGGGGGAACCCACCTTCTTTCGTAAAAAATGCAAACATAAACAAATTTGCAAGCCTAAAACACGCACAACATAATCGCGACCCTGGTGGCCCTAGCGGCCCACCAAAACAATTGGCCTAGGCACCCTCGGGCGAAACTCCGCCTCGCTCGAGGGCCAGTCGCCCCCTCGGGCGAAGTCCGCCTCGCTCGAGGGCTGACCACCCCCTCGGGCGAGGTCCGCCTCGCTCGAGGGCTGGATGCCCCCTTGGGCGAGGTCCGCCTCGCTCGAGGGCTCCCACGGGCACGTCGCTCCCGTACCTGCTCCCCCGACCAAGACATTTAATGCTCTGACAACTGTAGGTGCACGCCGTCCCTTTGACGCATCTGGGAGTCATATCTCGGCGCTGTTCCACCAACCCTCCCAGTAAGGCCATCCCCGCCACTGTACGACACTGTGTGGCAAGTCTAGTGTCAGCTCCGCGACACTGTGCCACCCACTCTTGTACGACCAGCGCGCCGCACCCTCGAAAGAGGATGGCGGAACCCTCGAAGGGGGGCGGACGCTTATTCTACGCTCGCACAGGGCCATGCCGTGACGTTGGGTGTGTCCTCTCCGTGGCTATCAGCCCTGTGTAGCGAACATGGCCCCATTTGCCATTTGTTCGAGTTGATTTTGGTGATTCATGCTAACACAAGCAATGGGACTAACCACATTGTCTAGCATGTCTTTGTAGGCATTTCTAGGTCGCATGGATGTTATCACATGTTAACATATCATGCACAAGTTAACATACCATGCCCAAGCTAACATGTCCTACCACAAGTTAACACACCATGGACATGTTAGCTTACGTACAGCAAATTTGAGGACTTAGTATTTATTTTGAGGCTATAAGTAATGGCATGTTAAGTATGTTAAGTTGAAGCAAAGATCCAAGTTGAAGACGCAAAGAAAAGGAGAAAAAGACACAGTCGGATGAACCGGCGGTACTATCGGTGCATACGGTGTAGTTGGTACACTGCGCAGCAGACAAAACGAAGTTGACACCGTCGGATGAACCGACGGTCCAATTTCTAGATGTGTCGGATGAATTGCAGAGGGAGAGCAACAAAGACAGTAGCACCGGATGATCCGACGGTCTGAGTGGGGACATCGTCGGCCTATCGGACGCTCAGTTTGAATCAAGACAGAGACGTGCCAAGACAAAGCCTTCAGCACCGGATGATCCGACGCCTTGGTCAAGGGGAAGCGTCGGTCTATCCGACGGTCTTGTGAAAGCTAACAGAGACGACTTGGTCGCGGGGTCTTCAGCACCGGATGATCCGACGGACCGTCGTGTATAGCATCGGAGCAGTTGTGTCAGAGAATCTCAACGACTATGTGACGTGGGAGGGGCACCGGATGAACTGACGCCCTGGAAAATCTAGCATCGGTTCATCCGACGCTACCTTTTTCAGTGGCCGTTAGTCAACGGCTAGTTTGATGCCTTGGGCTATTTTACCCCCTCCACTCACCCATTTGAGGTTGCTGGATTGTGTGGAAGTGCAGAGGAGTTCAAAACACATTGAAGATCATATCCAATCCATCCAAGTGCTTAATTGCTCATCCTTAGACTTTTACATGCTTTGTGTACGTGCTTAGTGCTAGGCTTAGCTTAGAGCTGAGTGAGTGCAAGGTTGTGCCAACCTTGTGAGGTGACTCTTGAGTGAATCAAGATGTACAAGGTTCGCCGGAAGCCTTGGGGCCTAAGTGGCTCATCGGCAATCGTCATCGACCCTCCGGCTTGGTGTGGAGCGGCAGGGACAATTTGTGCGGGGGACGTGGAGACCCCCTTCCTTGGTGGAGAAGCTTCTTAGTGGAGGCGGCATCAAGGTGACCAAGGGAGCTTGGCAAGTGGCTAAGTGGCTAGCCTTTGTGGCGAGTCAAGTGGTGCTCTTGGGAGAGACTTGGTGATCGGGAAGCAATACTCTTGTGTGAGTGGTTCAACAATGTGGACTAGGGGTGGCTTAGTGCCTACCGATACCACGAGATAAATCGCGTGTCGAGAGTTTGCTTCCTCTCATCCCCTTTACATTTCCGCATTTACTCTATTGCAATCGTTGCTTGCCTTTACTTTCCTAGAGTAGTATCATGCTAGGATTGGCTATAGGTTGCAAGCCTCGTTTTGGGATGGGAGTTTCACACTAGAACAAATCTAGTTGCACATCTTGATAGTATGTTCTAGTTTACCTTTGTGCAAAATTAGTGAAGTCATAGGTTAAGGTTTTTAGTTGCCTAATTCACCCCTCCCCCTCTTAGCCTAACGAGCATCTGATTCCTTACACCGTCGCCATCAGCCCTGTGCAGCCATCCCCGCCGTCGCAATGCAATCCCGGGCAATGCAGCGCCATCCCCGACGCTGTGGAAGGGCGCGGCGACGGGACATCGCCACGCCCGCTGCTGTGCCCCGTACGGCCTCCCATCAGTGGCACCCTCGAATCAGCACGCGGGTGGCCACCGAACAGACGACCCCTACACCGCCACCCTCGAAGCCGCTCCTGGACCGATACAGGGCACGCCATGACGTCCTGCCGGAAGCAGGATTCGCCAGGACGGTCGTCTACTCCACGGCACTATACACCATGCCACCGCACGTAGATAAAATAGTGTGACACGCTTGTAAACTGCCTCCTCCTTGGCCTATAAAAGGAGGGGCAGTCCCCTGGCCGCAGGGGGGTGACGGACAGCTTTCGCTCACACGCTTTCCGCCTTCACCACGGTATTGGCATTTAGCCTCAATCAAACCTCAGGGACCTGGAGGCTCCTCCTCCTCTCCCGCCTTGCTTGTAGCGCCCCTCTACAAGCACCACGGTGCAACACAATACAGTACCTCGAGCACACCACTGCTAGACGTACGGCCCCGGCCGGAACCAAGATAAACCCACTGTCGCCTAGTTGCTTAGCACCGGCCATTGAGAGATAGATCTCAGCGCCCGTACTAGTTAGTGTCGGGATTACTTTCCGCACCGACACCTTCTCCTTCTCTCTCCTGGCTTGTCACATCCTATTAATGTAACCTGCTCCCCTTGTTTGATAAAAGGGAGAACAGGGTCCTCTCTAGAGTCTGGCTGGCTTTTTACTTTGACTTCTTCTTTCTCCTCTCAGGAGGAGCACTCCTTTTCTTCTACCTTCAGCCATCCGTGGCTCAAACACTACTGAGACTTGGGACCAAGCTCCCTCTCTCGCCCATTTTGTAACCCCTAGTACACATCAGCGCAAATAACACAGCAGCACGAACTAGACGTAGGGTGTTACTCTCCGGAGGTCCGAACCAGTATAAATCCTGTGTACCCCCTATTTGTGCAACCGTCCGAGGCCTGGCACGCAATCCGAGAAAATTACTGACCGACGGTTACAGAACCCCGATAGTTAGCACGCCAGGTAGGGGTCTGTGCATGTCATGATGTTTTTTCTAGGTCTCAGACGACCAACCTCGATGACGATAGTGGCCGCGGCAGCAACGCCAACAGCGGCCATGGCCCCACTGCCAACAGCAACGACGGTCGTGGCATGGAAGCCGCGGTGATGCCAACTCCACCCACGACGATCGAAGCGGAAACTACTCAGACGAACACCAGTTGCTCGGGCGGATCTAGAAACTACTCGGACAGGAGCGGAACAGCTGTTGCACAGCGCGCCTCTCGTTTTCTTTTCCCATCACCACACGCTAGCAGAACAAAAAAAGAGAAGGCATCAGAAACGGGAAAGGGAGAAGGAGGGGCAAAATAGGACGAGGAGAACCGTCGCTCGCGTCCACGACCGGACGACAAGAGAATCGGTGCCCGGGGCGCGGTCCTCCTCCTCCCGCATGTGGCGGCACCCGCGGTACGCTCATCCTCCTTCACCACGGCGACGTATGCCCCTGGCGCGGCCGGCACCACGGGCGACGCTGCCACCCTCGACGGCTGGAGGTCCCGCGTCCAGCTCCTCCGCCTGGTTCTTCTCCAACACAGCACAACCGGTGTTTCCTTTTTTCCAGCCAGGGGCAACGTCCCTGGCTGCTTTTCGTTCAGAGGCCGATATGAGGTCTATTATAAGAGGGCAACCATGGACTCTTAGAAACAATAATCTTTTGCTGGAGATGTATGTTCAAGGTCGAGATACTCATGACTATGCTTTTCAGTTCCTAGAGGTCAATGTCAGGCTTTACGACATTCCTAGTATGTTTAGAACTGAAAATCATATTGCTTAGATTATTAACCTCATTAGTCATCCATCAGACTGGCACCGATTGAACCCAAGATTTTTCACTGCTGATCCCCACTTTGTTGTTGTTAAAGTTAAAGTGGATGCTACTAAGCCTGTGACTAACAAGATTTTCTATCTTGTCCCTCCTGTTGGCACTTTGGGTACCATTGTTATATGGGTGCATTATGAGAAAATCAAAAGGATATGTACATTCTGTGCCAAGTTATTTCACAATGCTGAGCATTGTCCTGACCGTATTCAGCATATCTTGGCTACTGGGGAAGACATCAACTTTGATCAATTTGGTCTCTGGATGACTCAACTTAACAGAATACCAATGCAACTTGTTGAAACTCAGTTCACTTCTTATCAGGATATCTTACCAGGGCCATCCTCAGCTCTCTCTGAACTCAGACAAGCTTTTGCTGGTGTTTGTATGGGTACTAGCTTGGTGACACATCCCATACGTCCAATGTCCAATCAGACTCAGGCTCCAACTCAACCAATGATCCCTGTTACCTCAACTCCTTTAGAGACTCAGATTACTACTGTTGCAGAAGACATGAATGTGGATAATAATGCTATTGTGCCTCTTAGTGCTCCTCCACTGCCTAATACTGACCTGGTTCAGGTTCCGACTCAACGTCCTCACACTAATGGTCAATCTCATCAGCGAAATTCCGCATCCATGTTAGAATTCAACCAATTCAACATAAGGCAGACCCAAGTCAGAGTTCAAGTTACTACTCAGGCTGATATTAGTCCAACCTTTGAGGTTAACCAACGCCATCATGTGCCTAATTTTCTTACAGTTACTGAGTCCTTAAACAGCCAGATGATTCCGATGACAGCGCAGCAGACACCCCAGCAACATCCAGCTCTTCCCATCCAGCCCCCAGGGATTATTTCAACTCCGCCTACGCAGCAGCTGCAACGACCGCCCGGGGTCCACCCGGGGCAATCTCGGAACTCTCAGCTTGACAAGGGCAAAAGTGTCTTATCACATGACTCCCCGCATGCTCCTCAAACCATAAATGAACATATAAATCTCCCTCAACCCATGGAACAGACTCAGAATCCAAATTTTTCTCAGCGGTAGCTCCAGGCTCATGCAACGCTGGTGGCATTGGGTATTCTGGATGGCACTTCGACTCCGGATCCTGCTACTCTGGATCACCTCATGGAGTGTTTGGACTTACAGACTCCCCTTCAGTTTCAGGAACTACCACTGGTACAAACCCCCCAGCCTTCTACTGGATCCCTTTCACACTTTCCCCCTTTACCTCCTAATTCACCCCCACCCACTCATCCTCCCCCCATCCAGAGATCTTTCCCTCCACCTCTTTCAAACTCACCACCAAATCCACCACCCCCCTCCGCCCACAGATTCACCGCCAGATCCTCATCCCCATCCTCCTCCTCCTCCCCACAGCTCCACTCCTACTGATGGCAGAACCTCAGCTACTCCTACAGCCCGTCCCACCCACCCCCCAATCACCCAACCACGACCTCCCCGCCCCGTCCGTCTCAGATCTCAACCCCCCCTCCCCCAGCCAGAGTTTCCCCTCCCCTCTCCCCGGCTCACTCCGGCACGGGAAATTGGATCCCGCCAATGGAGCTCCATGCGCAGCTCAGCCCCGACACTGAAGACCCGCTCCCTCCTCCTCAACGACGACGCTCAAACACGGAAAGAAGGCTTGAGGTCCCCGGCATCCGTCCCCGGCTTCCGCCGCCGGCTATCTACCCCTTCCCGCACCGGCGCAAGCGGGAAAGGGAACAGATCCTTGCTAGGGAGCAGATCCTTGCTGCTCGAACTCCACCAACAGCAATGCAGGGTTCAACAACAATGCAGGGTTCCACTTTTGGTTCCCCTCCATACCAGAGGCACTTGGGGTCCCGTCCCCTCTTCCCCAACAACTGCGTGGGCGCGGACGTCGCGTCACCAATCCTCCAGGCCGACAGCGTCATCAACATCGCGAATCTGCAACCCTCCAACCCTCTGAGCCCTCCCGCTCCACCACTTCCGGAAGAGGGCGCACAGGGGGGAGGACAATCAAGAGGACTAGAAGCTCCAAGACCAGGAGGCCCCCTACCTCTCCCGCATGAGTCCGAACTTCAGGTCGGGCTTCTCGCTGGGACAGTGACATGCGGTCTCCCCAAGCAAGTGGAGGTCTCCAGATCTTTCCTCGGGGGGATGCTCCAAGTGGGAACAGAGATCCAGGTGTAGGATTTCCTCGTTCATCCTCTCTAGACCTTTTGTGTCGCTCTCCTGGCCTCAGTGCTGGCTCTATCTTGGGACATGGGCCTCACGCCATTTCGCCAAGCGTGCGCCCGACGACTCCTGTTGCCTCGCCGTCCCACCTCTACTACCTGGCTGGGACCATGGCTCCTGGACCTGTGCTCACGCCACTGCTTACTGGCGTTAATCCTGACATTTACCTCTACAGGCATGGTATGGATAGGGGCATTTTCACTAATGACCCAAACTTTCAAGCTGATTCTGATCTTCAGGATCAAGCTGGTGGCCACCCTCAAGCTTGCACTTCTCCTCGCCACCCACATCGTGTACCTGCTACGTCAACTGATGATCAAGCTTTGGCGCCGGCTTCGAGGGTGCCGCGGACTCCATGACACACCTATCGTGGAATTGTCGAGGCTCAGGCGGGAGCCTTAGCGGTTCAACGATGCAACACCTTTCCCGCCTAATGCAATCAACATCACCCCAGGTAACCTTCCTGTCAGAAACTCGTAATTCTTCTATTTCAGTTTCCTCTCTTGTTAATCATTTCAATCTTAATGATGCTTTTGTCGTTCCTTCTCAAGGCCAATCAGGTGGCCTTTGGCTAATGTGGACTGACGAGATTGAGCTCCATGTCTTTGATCATAGTCAGAACTACATTCTTGTTGTCTGTACAAACAACTCTACCAATCTTAGCTACGGTTTAATTTGCATGTATGGTGACCCGCGTCACCTCACCACGTCTGTAATATGGAACCATGTCCACTACTTCATATCGCAGAACAGTAATCTTCATATGCTTTGTATGGGCGACCTTAAGGATATTATGCATCCTTCTGAAAAGCTTGGTCCTTCCTCAGTAGATGTCAATCGTATGAATGCGTTCTGTTCGTATGTTAAACATTGTGGCCTTATTGATCTGGGTTTTAATGGTCCTACTTATACTTGGTCGAATAAACGTTTTTCCTCTGCGCCTACTTATGAACGCCTCGATCGTTGCTTAGCTAATGCTGAATGGTGCAGATTATTTCCTACTTCTTCTTTGTTACACCTGCCGATGATGTACAGTGACCATGCTCCAATCCTACTCCTTCCTACCTCAAATCGTGAGCAGCCTAAAAACCCTTTCGATTTGAAAACTGGTGGCTATTGGAAGAGGACTTTCAGGATGTTGCTCAAAATAGCTGGAACCGCTCCTCCTCTCTATCTTTCTCTCACAAAACTCGTTTTCTGGCTGCAGATTTTAAGAAATGGCGCAGACTCAAACCCAAAACTAGAGAGCAGCTCCACTCTATCGAAGAGCAAATCCTTGCTGATCAAATGCACCATCCGTCTCAACAAAATCCATCCCTTCAGCAACAGCTCCACCAGCAACATCAACTCCTGCAGAACAGAGAGGAAGTGTATCACATCCAAAGAGCAAAAAAAACGTTGGGCAATTAAAGGTGATCGAAATATAGACTTCTTCCATCTCTCTATTATTAAACGTCACCGCAAAAATACTATCTTCTACCTCACCAACCCTGATGGCACTCATTTCACAACCCCTGATCAAATTGCTGCCACCCTCACTACCTATTTTCAAACCATTTTCACATCTTCCATATCCCATTCCACTAACACTCCTTTTACCCACTCTCCCCCTTCTCCTTCCACTAATACCACTCCCTTACCTAACCCCGATCTCACCAATTTTACTTATTCCACTCCTGATCTCACTGAGTTGCACACTATCATCAAAGATATGAGAAGTAATGCCACTCCTGGTCCTGATGGTCTCAATGCAGCCTTTTATAAAGCCACCTGGAGTTGGTCCAAACAGGACATCCATCATCTAGTCTCTACCTTCTATGTTAATGCCTCTTTACCACCTGAACTCAATCAAACTTTCATTACTCTAATCCCAAAAAAACCCAATCCTGTCCTCCCTCAAGATTTCAGGCCTATTGGTCTCTGTAATGTTATATACAAAATCATTTCCAAATCCCTGGCTGATAGACTCAAACCTCATCTCCCAGCTTCCATTTCACAGACCCAATCAGCCTTTATTGCTGGAAGACATATCTCTTCAAATGTTATCCTCACCCAGGAAATTATTCACTCTTTCATGCTCAAAAGTTGGACCCCACAGGCTTTCCTACTTAAGATTGATCTAGCTAAGGCTTTTGACAGACTAGAATGGTCTTTCATCACTCAATCTCTTCAAAGATTAGGTTTCAATTCCCATTTCATTAATCTTATTCACACTTGCATCTCCACTTCCTCTCTATCCATTCTAGTCAATCAACAGCCTACTTCCTACTTCTATCCTCAAAGGGGTCTCAGGCAGGGTTGTCCCCTCTCTCCCTACCTATTTGTAATTGCAATTAATGAACTTTCTTTGAGATTACAGGAGCAGCTGACCATTTCCAACCTTCAAGGAGTCTCCCTAGCCCTTGGGGCCCCTCCTGTTCACTCTCTCCTTTTTGCAGATGATCTAATTATTTGTGGGACTGCCTCTACGGAGGAAGCAGCTGTCATAAAGAACGTCCTTTATGATTTCTGTAGGCAATCAGGTCAGACTCCGAACTTAAACAAATCTTCCATTCCCTTTAGTCATAATGTTCCTACTTATATCAAAGATCAAATTACAGCTATTTTTCCTGTTGCAGCTCTGCTTCCTAACACTATGCATTTAGGCCATCCCATGATTTTTTCTCACAAAGATAAGAACAGAGCCTATAATTTCATTTACTCTAAATTCTATGCTAAATTTGCTACTTTAAAAGAGAACAAACTGAACCACGCTGGTCGACTTCAATACATTACTTCTGTTCTTTCTTCTATTCCTGTTTACTACATGTCCACTATTCTTTTCGAAATTTTGGTGGGCTGGTGTTCAGGCTGAAAATTCTACAAATCCTTTAGCTTTTCATTCTTGGGATGACATTTCTAAACCTAAAGCCTAGGGAGGCCTTAGCATTAGAAATATGGAACTTATTAATAAAAGTCTTATTCACACTGCTTGGAATATAGTTACAGATAAAAATCCTTTTCTCTCCAACATTACGAAGGCTAAATATTACCCCAACTCCTCCTTTAGGACTATCCCTACTTCAGGGCCCAAATAAGTTTTTTGGTCTTCTGTTTTGCAGATCAAGCACCACTTAAGTGAAAATTCTATACTTCAAATACATGTAGGCAATTCTTCAATTTGGTCATCCCCTTGGATGAGCTCCTGGTCTACTATTCATGACCATATCCTTTTACCAGTAACTAATACTCCTTTATCTGCAAAAATCTCTGATTTATGGCTACAGGGTACAACTGACTGGAATCAGGAATTACTCTCCACTACCTTCTCCCATCATGTGGTACAACAAATCATCAATACCCCTATAGTTCAGTCCCCACAAAATGATATCCTTAGATGGAAACCAGCACGAAATGGCCAATGCACCTCTAAATCAACTTACAAATCCCTTCAGCTTCAACAAACTCACTCCCTCCCCACCACAGGTTCCAGAGCCATATCCACCCACACTGAAATTATCCTCAAGAAAATATGGAAAGCCAAAACAATGCCCCCCTGCTTAAAACCTTTGCCTGGAGACTTTTCAGACATGCTATTCCCACGGTTGAAAGAGTTAGCCGTTTTGCTACACACATAGACAAACATTGCACTACCTGTGGAGTTGTAGAAAACGATTCCCACCTGTTCTTTCTCTGTCACTTGTCACACCAAGTCTGGGATCATTCGGCTCTCCCCCTTTCATACACCTGATTGATCCCACTCACGATGGTATTCAACATATTTTGCCTCATTTCTTACCCCTCAATGCCACAGATCAAATCTTGACTCAAATTCTCCTTCTTCTTTGGTACATATGGAAAGCACGAAATGATCAATGCTTCCAAAGAAAGGTATGGACTTTTATGCAGGTACATTATGTGGCTCAGTCTCATTTTGCAACGAATTCCCAAGCGTGGGGTGATAATTTTCAGAACACTACTTCCTGTCCCTTACCAACTTCTCTTCCCTCTAACTTTCATGGCTACTGTTGTTATGTGGATGCAGCTATTGCTCCTGATTCAAACAATTACTCTCCTAAGTTTGTAGGGTTGGGCATTTTCATAGTCAATACAAATGTCAATCCTCCTTTTTCTGTTTTTATCAAAGCTTTCATGCAGGATTCCAACTCGGTGTTAATGGTTGAATCTGCAGCTCTTGCTTTAGCCTTTTCTCTATAAAGGAAAATGAACTTGGAGCGCACGCATTTCTACACTGACAGCCAAATTCTAGCAGATTGTATTAATGGTCTTGATCCTTCCAATCCACCGGACTGGAGGATCAAGCCTTTTACTCAACTTATTCAAGCCTCTTCCAATATATCCTACTCGGTGTCTTAAGATTCCAAGATCTGAAAACCAAATGGCTGATTCTCTAGCAAGAAGAGCTCTTCATAGTTTACTTTCTTTTCAGCCTTCTTCTCCCAATTTATGTACTAATCCCTCCCATTCTCAAGGGTGCCCACTTCATAATGCACTCCAAATTGTAACCATTAACTCTGTAATGGTATTTGTAGCATCTTACTGCTAGTGTTTAATATATGTTCATTGTAAAAAATGTCGTATCCGTGCGCGTGCGGCACGCGCGGCGCGACGGGGTGGCACCCTCCAGCCATGGGCGACGGTACGCGTGGCGGGCAGAATGAGGTCGTGGGGCCCGACACGTAGGGATGGATTCGGATTGGATACGCATGGATACGAATGCGGATGTCACTATTTACCACATTTTATATCGAATTCGGATACGAATACGAATATTATCGAATACGAATACAAACGGATATTTCGAATTCGGAATCACATTCGAATACTTACTCGATTTACATCATAGAGTCATAATGAGTATCAATTTCATTTGTCGATGTTTTTATAATTGATCAAATCATGTTACGAGTAGAGAGTAAATTATGATCATTATACATAATAGATATCATATTGCAAATAACATATTAATTAGTTAATTAATTAATTAATATATGACAATAAAAATAAAAGAAGTAATTTTGTAACTATATAAACATCTTTTATAAGTAAAAATAAATACAAAAATAAATATAATTTATTTATTTACTAAATAATATAATGTATTTAAATTACTATGATTGGACACATCAAAATTAATTAAAAATATCATTATATAGTTTAGTAATATTAGGTTAGCATAATTAGTTAGTTGTCATATATATATATATTAAAATTAATATTTAAAATGGTGTAAATAATTATTTTACTAGCAATATTAAAATTAATATCATTGGTAATTAGTATTTAGTAATATAAATAAATTTTAGATGTTTTCTATGAGTACTTTATTTATGCGGATACGAATAATGTCGGATATTTCGGATAATGTTGAATTCGGATAATACTGGAAATTGGATTCGAATACATCCATCTGACATCCATATTAAAAACGAATACGGATACGGATATCCATATTAACATTTTTAGCGGATACGAATACGGATAATTCGGATTTCCAGACATCCGAATCCATCCCTAGTTCTACCAATGTCACACGATGACACCGAGCCGGTTGCCGATGCCATCCAATGCCATTTGTCTATAGCTGGGCCATTACGCTAGTGTCCGGCGTGCATGCGTCATCAAATAAACTGCCCTGCCCCGGTCGGTGGCACCTGCCACACGGCACAGATGCGCATAGAGTACTAGTCCGCGCGAATGACACGGGCATTATTGGTCACTGCAGGCTTCTCTCCATAGCACCTCGCGGCGGTGAACCGTTTCTTCTTCGGTGGTGGCCTTCCGAGAGGACGCCACGAGTTTGCTACGTGTGCGCGGCGACATCCGGAAATAGTCCTCACACACACCAGAAGAAGTAGCTATCCAGTGAACGTTCAGAGAGATCAGAGGATGCCATATTGTCATGTGAGTATGTGACAACTGACGAGCTACATTTGGTCAAAGGCTCAGAGCACTCATCAAAGTTTTAACCCATTTTTTTTCAATAATCAGTGTTAATTAGCTTTGTGTTGACGGTGAAAATCCGTCAACCTAGCCATGAGTTTACCTTCGGTGTTGGCATGACTTTTGTATCTTATTCATTGGTACTAACCCCCGTGGTATAACAAGTTCACTTGTGCATGTCGGTTTTGGAGTTAAGTGTTTACGTAGGGTTTTAACGTTGAAAGCAAGGCTTCCGGATAAGTTCATTAAGCACCTCATGACAAGACTTTGAAGCCCGATACAAGTCAAGCAATGAAGTGAACATGACTCCAAGAGCCCAAGGACCAAGCGCGAGAAGATGATAAACTCCGAGGACCAAACCGGAGAAAAGTCTTGAATCTTGCAAGAAAAGGAGTTGAGTCCAATTCGGAGAGAAACCGACGTCAAGGGCCCACATGCAAAAGGGGAGAACATCTAGAAGACGCGGGAAGCAACACCGGCGAAGCGAGGCCACGAGATGGGCCAAATTGGGCCCGGCCGGCCGGCCCGGCCCTTTTGGGGGCCCAATCGGCCTCCCCCTTTGACCTAATTGCTTCTCGGGCTATAAATAGCCCCCCGACCGAGAGCCACGCGGAACCGAAGTCGTAATCCGCCGCCGAGGAGCGAGAGAAGCTTGAGGGACACCATCTCGGAGATGAGGGTCGTGCTAGTTGTCTAGGGTCTCCCTAGCCGACATGGGAACCTTGCATGGAAGACCACGTCGGAGCTCGGAGCGAGGATCAAGATCGAGGTAGGGCCCGGTGGTGATCTTGTTCATGTAATCATTCATGGTGAAGTTTGTAAGTGAATCGATTTCTAGCGATTAAGTGCCTTCTCGATGATTTTGTTTTCTTCTTGGTTTTGCTTCTTCTACGATCTAGTCTAAAGCTAGATTACATAGGGTGCTCTTGTAGCCGCGGTGGCTAGAGGTGCATACGGACCAGCCAAGTGATTTCAACTTGTTCTATTGAACTCGCCCTAGACTACCCGCATGAATAGGGATACGTTGTGACAGAACGGGGGTTCCGAAAGGCGGGCGTTTTCGGAGTCGGATGGAAGGCCACGATTTAAAGATGCTTTTAATGAGATTCGCTTTTCTATCTTCATCTATCTTGTTTGGAGCTACAACATAAGCATGATCTAGACTCTCTAGATCAGTTATCTCTTGCTTTCTCTTGCTACCTCTTTAGTAGATTAGATTAGATGTGTTTTCTTTATGAGTTAGTAGATTAGATGCAACTAGCCTCTTCAATAGATAGCTTTACCTTGCTTTACTAGATCGAATCCTTGCGTTGCACATTGTTCCACGGATTCGATACCTTGGGTTCACCACTCGAGGGAAGAAGGGTCCCTTGACTACGACGGGAGACTTGTCCGCTTGCAAGTCTAAACGAACTTTGATACAACTATTAACCGTCAACAAGCCCCTTTTTCTGGCGCCGTTGCCGGGGAACAAGCAATCAAGATCCGATCTAGTATCGCTTATCTTTCAGTTTTTCTTTTGATTTTCTTTTGCATCTCTTATGTTTGATCATCCTCAAAAAGAAAAAAATCAATCTAATCTAGTTTTGATTAACCCTAATTTTTCTTTTCTTTTTAGATTTTTGTTTTATTGCTAACCCTAACCGGAGATGGTTGGCTACCTCTCCAAGAAACCCAAAACTTTTTTGTGGATGATCCAGGAAAACTTTACAGGCAAAGGTGACGTGCAACACAAGCTAAAGGGTTGGAAACCCTAGATTCAAAATCAAACTCGAAGGACCATCAAAATCTCCAAGGGAATCACCACCTCCATGTCCAAAGGGAGATCAACCTCAACCACCGGAGCGCTATGCACCCCGGACATCGTTGATCCACCTATCATAAACCTTCAAGACGTCGGGAGGCCGTTCAAGATCAATGTCTCAACTATCCGCATGACGATTGCGAGAGCTGAATGCATACGAGCCGGATTCCTTGAGTGGCATATCGGTTTACTTAAGAGGAGGATGGAGAAGATGGAGATGGAGAAAGAAGCTCAACACCTAAAGGCCGCCGAAGCAAGATCCACATGCAAGGAGTGTGTGGAGTACGACCATGTCCAAGGTAACCCCGATTTAATGCAAGTTCGTCGATTCAAGTTTTGGTTCCTCTTTGTGCACAATTCAAGGACTTGATGGACGAGCAAGCTAAGATCAACAAGGACGTCGTCACTAAGTTCGAGGCTATGGAGAAAATATTGAAGAATTTAGATGGCAAGGTGACGGAGGTCGGAAGCTCTATACGTGAAGTGTTCATCGTGATGAAGATGCTAGACGCAAGTGGGACAACTTGTCGGGCGCCCGATGGGTAACAAAGAAGAATATCCAAGACAACTCCAAGGTCCCAAGATGGCGAAGGCTACTCAAACTCATTCGGGAGAGATGAAGGATCACACTAGAGACCATGAAGATCACGACCGAAGGACCGGAGTTCGAGATGCCGAGCCACAAGGAAGTTGTTGCATCCGTCAAGACCAAAGGACAAAGCCAGCCTGTGAAGACCAAAAAAATGACTAAGCCAAAGTGGGTACCCAAGATTGCAACGCCCGCAAAGAGCGTTGATCCGAAGTAATCAAGTGAAGAAGTCTAGCCATGGACTATAAACGAAGCGCTAGGCGGGAGGCAACCCGTTTCGTCGAGTCAAGAATAAGCTACCGGGAGGACAACCCGATTCCAGGTTCTTCAAGTCTTTTTAAATATAATTCTGTTTTGAATTTTACTACGCAAAACCTTAGACTTAGAATGGTTGAACAATATTAGAGACATAATTCTTGGTTGAATATTTTGCTTGATCATAAACCCTTTACATGAACCATCCTATGTGATTGTTTGCTTCTTTTTCGAGAAACCACAACCAAAAAAAATTCAGAACCTAACTCAACCCTTCACCCTCATTATGGTGCTGTGGTTGACTTGTTTTTCATGCTAAAAACACTTGAGTAGAGCCACGACTTGTATCTAGATGTTATTTAAATTTCAGCATGTGGTAGGACTCGCGTGAACCTAGAAACTTGATTTTTGGTTGGTTTAAAAATCCATATCCTTGGTTTCTCTAAGATTAGAATTTTTCTAAGCCTCACTTAATTTTATTTCATTCAAAATCTCTCTCATCTAATAAAAATTAGGACCTAAACCTATGCCCCCATGATCAAGCCGGGAAAAGTTTGCTCTCAACTAATGAAGGCAAACAATACCGGTGAGACCGATATCAACGTAGTCGGAAAATATTTTCGACTCACATTTGTTTTTAATGGTTTAAAAACTTCTCTAAATTTATGCTTGAGCTCTTGCATGGCTCTGAAAAATATTTTTAAATTTCGAAATTAGAGGAGTGCTCAACCTTAAAACATGCTTAGAGGGAGCAATCTAGCTAACTTGACCATACATGCACCATGATACATCACGGGATGCCCCTCCAACATCTTTTATCAAACCACATGCAAAGTACAAGCATGGGGGGCAGCAAGGCCTTGTTTTGTAGGAATATCATGGAGGCATGTGAGGCAAGGGAGTATGGAAGTGAATCAAGCGAAAACATCAAGTGGAAGGAGCAATAATGCAAGTGAAGGAGTGGACGGGAACGTTTGGAAGGTGCATGCGGCCACGAAGCAACATGAACGCACTAAAGACGAACCGAGCCAAGAGGAGGAGAGAGGTAAGTCTTTCATCCAACTCTTTGTTCGTGTGCTCTAGTTTGTAGGCCGGAACCACCTTAGACTTAGTCATCCACCGCGTTTGTTTCGTGCAACAAATCACATCCTTAATCCACTCAAAGTCCAGACTCCAAAATAATATTTGTGTACCTTGTTACCAGGTGAAAACCCCGGATATATATTTGTGAGGTAGAGTGCTGCAATCATGGAGGAAAACTACAAGCCTTTTCACCGAAGAAGAAGGGATCATCGTCGTTTAAGCCATCAACCTCTTCGAGGAGGCACTCGGTTTCCGAGTTTCCTCGGAGTATAGAGGAGGACACGGCACCGCCGAGGAGGAACCACACTCTTCTCCTTGGTGGCATGAGGGCCACACGAAACTCGTTTATTAGGTTTACCAAACTTCAATAACATATGGAGGAGCCGCCCGTCCAACCTCGCCACTCGACACGATCATCCGCTCCACCTCCATACGCTCCGCGGTATTCCGAGGGGTATGTCATCATGAGGAGGAGGAGAAGAAGCTCGCTCGCCTTAAGTAGAGGCTTGTAGCGAACGTCGACATCGACGACCAAGCTCTCCACATATTGGGTTTCACACGGGACACCGGTGCAATTCTCTAACGGAGTGTCGGCAAACACCCAAAAGGAATTCGCCTAGGAAATTCTCATGACCATGGTGCATACCCTTGATGAAGGAGTGCTGAGTCTCTCATTCCGTTGGAGGGAGCCCCACAAGTGGAGAAGAAGGAAGACACCGTCGGAAGGGTAACCTTGATCAATGATGCTATTTCTAGCACCTTGATGGGGTAATCTCCTTTCATCCATGGGTTGCAATCGATCTTGAGATGTAATCACACTTTGTTGGATTATCTATCTATCATCTTGTGTTGGAAATACTTTAATGCTTAAGGTTAACTACCATGCCGTAAAGGGAGTAAGGGCTCTATGCTTCCTTGGATCCATTCAACACAATCCCCGATAGATTAGATTGGCTTTCATGTTCGAAACGATTGCATGTTCTAGTATCGTAGACCCATGGGCGAGTGTCTCCTATTTTTAAAAGGGAGCTCCGGAACAAGTGGATGTGCATGAGGCACATGGGAAAGTTTTTGGAGTATGATCACGGGAAGATACCATCAACGAAGAAATACTATCCGGAACCCCATCATCCAAGTGTGTCACTTTTGTGCAAATGGATTTTGGGAGAACAAGAGAGACAAAGATAACCAACACGGAGTTGAATTGGCTTTACTCGGCTTTGATTGCCAAGTGGCCAATAGACCCCACTCACCTATGATCAACCGGTGGTGTTGTTAAGCAACATCGAGTTCGGAAGATATTGGTTCGGGGTGTTGCCTCTCCATATTGGCTATCTCTTTAAAACCGGGTATTACAAGGAACCCAAATCATCTCCTACCCGGGACTTCCCTAGGAATATATGAAGAAAGGAAAATATAAGAGTGAAGATGAGAGAGGAGGCTTCCAAGTGGCCTAGGTGAATTTGCCCCTTCCGGATTGAAGATTAAGACTTTTCTTGAGGGGAAGAAGATCGGTTAGAGGAAGGACTTCTTGTGCGGCGAAGAGAAAAAAAATAATAGAGAAGGATTAGGAGAAGGTTTTTTCACGACCCAAGAAGGAGGTGCACAACAAAATTATGTCCCACCGTTGGGAGGAACCCCGGCGCCGCCGAGTTACTATGGTGGTGTACCAATGCAAGCATGGGGGAGTGGTGCAGCCATACCCCCACCATTTTTGCGGTGCCCAACGTAGCCTTTGCGGAGCCATATGCACACCTTCCTCAACCACAACAAAATGTGGCCACCGTTGGAAGATACACTGCAAGGAACGTGCAAATTATTGCAGCCATCCAAACCAATGCAACCCAAATGGGTGAAGGAAATGCAAACGTCGCTTATATGCTTGGACACCTTCACCTAGCACCGTCGGACAATTCATAGGAGGAGTGGTGCATTCCTATTACAAGTAAGGGTACAACAACCAAGACTATCAATATCAACCACCGGCGAAGATTAGAGAGAGGAGGAGCCTTAGCTATCTTTCCTTTACCCCCCCTTTTCTTTAATTTTCAGCTAGTTTGTGCCTATGTATGCGTAGTATTTTCAGTTTTACTTTAATTTTTAGTTTTTAGTTTAATTTTCAGCGTGTGTCTTAGTGTTTATTTTCATCATGAATAATGTCGCCACCAAGTTTTTACCTTTGGTAAAGTTACAAAGTTTGTGCCATGATGATATATGATTATAATTGCCGCTTTGTTTATCTTTGTAATTGATTTATGCATGTTTAACTTAGTGCTCTCTTAAAAATACAAATCTGAAATTATCTAAATGCTAGCTTAATCTTTAGCGGAGGTTATGATTAAAATAAAGACCCATAGTGTTTTATGTGCTCTCAAGTTATGAATGGATTAAAGATGTCTTTTATGCTCAAAAATATTGCTAACCTTGTCACAAATATCACTTGTGTGTTGCTCAACTGTACAAGATTTATTTTTGAGTGAGTTATTGCAGGCCATGATTTCTCTGGCCCGAGACTAAGAAGCTGGTCATTCCGTTTTTGCGTATCTATCTTATTGCTAGCCTCTTATCTGTGCATTGTGTATCCCCGCATCGGAGATCTCACAAACCTCGCCGGATATCTGTTGACGGTTAATAGTTGTATCAAAGTTCATTTAGACTTGCAAGCGGACAAGTCTCCCGTCGTAGTCAAGAGACCCTCTTCCCTCGAGTGGTGAACCCAAGGTATCGAATCCGTGGAACAATGTGCAACGCAAGGATTCATTCTAGTAAAGCAAGGTAAGCTGTCTTATGATGAACTAAGTTGCATCTAATCTACTAACTCATAAAGAAAACGAAACTAATCTAATCTACTAAAGAGGTAGCAAGAGAAAGAAAGAGATAACCAATCTAGAGAATCTAGATCATGCTTATGTTGTAGCTCCAAACAAGATAGATGAAGATAGAAAAGAGAATCTCATTAAAAGCATCTTTAAATCGTGGCCTTCCCATCCGACTCCGAAAACGCCCGCCTTTCGGAACCCCCGGATTCTGTCACAACGTATCCCTATTCATGCGGGTAGTCTAGGGCGAGTTCGATAGAACAAGTTGAAATCACTTGGCCGGTCCGGTATGCACCTCTAGCCACCGCGGCTACAAGAGCACCCTATGTAATCTAGCTATAGACTAGATCGTAGAAGAAGCAAAACCAAGAAGAAAACAAAATCATCGAGAAGGCACTTAATCGCTAGAAATCGGATTCACTTACAAACTTCACCATGAATGATTACATGAACAAGATCACCACCGTGGCCCTCCCTCGATCTTGATCCTCGCTCCGAGCTCCGACATGGTCTTCCATGCAAGGTTCCCACGTCGGCTAGGGAAACCCTAGACAACTAGCACGACCCTCATCTCCGTGATGGTGTCCCTCAAGCTTCTCTCGCTCCTCGGTGGCGGATTACGACTTCGGTTCGCGTGGCTCTCGGTCGGGGGGCTATTTATAGCCCGAGAAGCAATTAGGTCAAAGGGGGAGGCCGATTGGGCCCCGAAAAGGCCGGGCGGCCGGCCGGGCCCAATTCGGCCCATCTCGTGGCTCGCTTCGCCGGTGTTGCTTCCCGCGTCTTCTAGTTGTTCTCCCCTTTTGCATGTGGGCCCTTGACGTCGGTTTCTCTCCGAATTGGACTCAACTCCTTGTCTTGCAAGATTCAGCACTTTTCTGGTTCGGTCCTCGGAGTTTATCATCTTCTCGGGCTTGGTCCTTGGGCTCTTGGAGTCATGTTCACTTCATTGCTTGACTTGTATCGGGCTTCAAAGTCTTGTCATGAGGTGCTTAATGAACTTATCCCGGAAGTCTTGCTTTCAACGTTAAAACCCTGCGTAAACACTTAACTCCAAAACCGACATGCACAAGTGAACTTGTTATACCACGGGGGTTAGTACCAATGAATAAGATACAAAAGTCATGCCAACACCGAAGGTAAACTCATGGCTAGGTTGACGGATTTTCACCGTCAACAATATCCACCCTTAAAACCAAATATCATCTTTTGTGTTTACCTCCTTGACCACAACCTATCGTTGAGAATGGATCATCAATTCAAGGAAGATCGCAAGACGGTGCCGACATTGAAGATTTCAAGTATCTCTCCAAGGAAAAATATTTCCGGTACCTACCTTATTTTTCGCCTCTTTGCTCGAGGACGAGCAACGTCTAAGCATGGGGGAGGAGGTAGGTACGGTGCAGTTTTAGAGTTCAAAGGGGAGTATTTTAAAAAATATATAATAATGAAAGAAAAAAATTCGGCGACGATCGTGACTTCCAAGGTGAAGGTCTCACAAGAAGAAAGAATATATATATATATAATGAATGAAAGAAAGAAAGAAAGAAAGAAAAGAATGAGAAATATGAAAAAGAGAAAAAAATATATGCGTAAAGTGAACTCCCCGGTTCTCTAAGAGTGCATTCAAGGCTTCAAGTTTAAAAGATCCATTCTCATTTTCCAACCGTGTGCAATCCGATAACGAGGACTTCCTTTGTGCCTCGGGATCACTCTTTGCCATTTGCACATGTCCACTCATCTAAAGTGTGTGTATTTTTCTCTTTCCCCTCCTTGATTTAACATTATTTTCCAATGACCTTTTTGACGAGTCTCGGTAAGACCATGAGAAGCTTGTCTTGTTTTGACAACACCTCATTTATAAAATCTTGTTAGGACTAAACTTTCCCAAAGCTCCGGATAAAGCCTACCACACATATATGTTATGAGAGGGAAAGGAGTAGAATATATAGGCTTGAGAGACAAGCGAGATGAGAGTTCATGAGCAATATGCAAGGTGATTTAAATTTGTGAATTTGGTTTAGCTCTTTTCTTTATCTCGTTCTTTATTTCAAAAATTCGAGATCTATTTAAACTTTGTGAGCATGTTAATACTTGTGGGATAAGCTTAATAAGAATCTACCCTCCGTAGAGGTGAAGGCTAGTACATTATGGAACTTTAACGAATTAAACTTTTGAGAGCACTATGTTTTTTTCATGTATGATCAAGTGCAAGGTTTAAACATTGATGGGCAACGATGATATCCATCGAAGGCTTACTCGAGGACGAGCAAGGTTTAAGCATGGGGGAGATGTTGACGGTGAAAATCCGTCAACCTAGCCATGAGTTTACCTTCGGTGTTGGCATGACTTTTGTATCTTATTCATTGGTACTAACCCCCGTGGTATAACAAGTTCACTTGTGCATGTCGGTTTTGGAGTTAATTGTTTACGTAGGGTTTTAACGTTGAAAGCAAGACTTCCGGGATAAGTTCATTAAGCACCTCATGACAAGACTTTGAAGCCCGATACAAGTCAAGCAATGAAGTGAACATGACTCCAAGAGCCCAAGGACCAAGCCCGAGAAGATGATAAACTCCGAGGACCGAACCGAAAAAAGTGCTTGAATCTTGCAAGACAAGGAGTTGAGTCCAATTTGGAGAGAAACCGACGTCAAGGGCCCACATGCAAAAGGGGAGAACATCTAGAAGACGCGGGAAGCAACCCGGGCGAAGCAGGCCACGAGATGGGCCGAATTGGGCCCAGGCCGGCCGGCCCAGCCCTTTTCGAGGCCCAATCGGCCTCCCCTTTGACCTAATTGCTTCTCATGCTATAAATAGCCCCCTGACTGAGAGCCACGGAAGAATCAAGTCGTAATCCACCGCCGAGGAGCAGAGAAGCTTGAGGGACACCATCTCGGAGATGAGGGTCGTGCTAGTTGTCTAGGGTCTCCCTAGCCGACGTGGGAACCTTGCATGGAAGACCACGTCGGAGCTCCGGAGCGAGGATCAAGATCGAGGTAGGGCCCCGGTGGTGATCTTGTTCATGTAATCATTCATGGTGAAGTTTGTAAGTGAATCCGATTTCTAGCGATTAAGTGCCTTCTCGATGATTTTGTTTTCTTCTTGGTTTTGCTTCTTCTACGATCTAGTCTATAGCTAGATTACATAGGGTGCTCCCGTAACCGCGGTGGCTAGAGGTGCATACCGGACCGGCCAAGTGATTTCAACTTGTTCTTTTGAACTCGCCCTAGACTACCCGCATGAATAGGGATACGTTGTGACGAACGCGGGTTCCGAAAGGCGGGCGTTTTCGGAGTCGGATGGAAGGCCACGATTTAAAGATGCTTTTAATGAGATTCGCTTTTCTATCTTCATCTATCTTGTTTGGAGCTACAACATAAGCATTATCTAGACTCTCTAGATCGGTTATCTCTTGCTTTCTCTTGCTACCTCTTTAGTAGATTAGATTAGATGTGTTTTCTTTATGAGTTATTAGATTAGATGCAACTAGCCTCTTCAATAGATAGCTTTACCTTGCTTTACTAGATTGAATCCTTGTGTTGCACATTGTTCCACGGATTCGATACCTTGGGTTGACCACTCGAGGGAAGAAGGGTCCCTTGACTACGACGGGAGACTTGTCCGCTTGCAAGTCTAAACAAACTTTGACACAACTATTAACCGTCAACACTTTGGCATCGAAGAACGAGGTGCAAAGGGAATGTATGTCTTTTCGGTGCTGGGCAGCCCAAGGTATGGACTATGGAGTAGTGTGTTACCAAGGTACCTATGTCACTCCAAAAGCGAGAAAAAAGGATGCTCAAGGTTACAAAAAGTACCCTGCGTGCGCAATTAAGGAATGATCAAAGTTTTGAGTTCATACATAGCACAAGAACAGCACTTGCGCAGACAAGAAGTACTTCGAATTTCAATACCTTGGGCCTTGATCGTAAACTTGTAATGCATATATACATCATTTGACGTGATTTCTCCTGCGTACAAAACATCGCAAAAGGTCAACTGCTTCGACGCTTTCATCAAGCATACATGATCAAATTCAGAGCTTGGAGCAGAGGAAGAACCCCAAGAACATTGGTGAATAAAGACACAAGCGGTCGACCTTCGACAAACAAGGATGTTGCGAGCAAACCACGACATATTACAAGAACACAATGTTCAACACATGGAGACGTGAGAAGCAAGACACGACAAGTCATGAAGAGCGCATCAAGATGACATCTCGCACAAAGGACCACGACTCCATGTGAGTATAAGAAAGCTCCAAAGCTAAGGTATACATTGAGCTCTCAAGCTTCTATTGGTTTTGTTGATAATCTTTGAAAATATCATGCTTAGACCAATAGTTGGAATGAAAGTTTAAATTTGATGCCTTGCTCTTTTCATTATCATGATGATAGGCTAGAATTTCTTGAGAATGTTGGTTTCATGCTTAAAGAACCTATGCGCTATGCAAGGAACACATGCTACATTTAATTACACCATGCCTAATTGATAAAATTGAGGATGTGATTATGTTGCATATGTTTACAAGTAATTGCAAATCTCTATCTTGCTTTGCGCTTGGTCAAGCTCATGACCTTAAATGAGCAATGTCGGGAGATGTCCCAAATTTCACTAACCATGCAGGACATAAAACTCAAATGATGAAGGAAGGGAATTGTGCCCGAAGTTTTGAGCACCGTCAACATCTCCAAGTTTCAAGAACGGACGTCGCTAGTCTCGTCAATTTTGTGCGCAAGACAAGAGATTTACTCAAAGACATCTAGGCCCTTAAGAGGGTTTTGGTGTATTGATTGACAACTAGATTAAAGGTATAATGTCTTTGCCAAGCATGTGAACAGGTTGATATATATGACATTGGTTATCTACATGGTGAAAACAAGCTATGTGTATACAAGATAAGTTGAGGCATGGTTTTAGCCTCATATTGTGAAATGGCTTAACTCAATGGTGAATGTCATGATATTTGATATGTGTGTTCCCATGAAGCATATAGATGGTATATGACAAGCTAATGAAGGATAAGAAAGAGGCAAATTGATTTTGGAACATTGGATGGCCTCTTATTGAAAGAAGAAGCTTGTTGTAATAAAAAGGGATATTTAAATTAAAAGAAGGCATCATCTCAATAGAATTCCACTCCTGATGTTGAATCAAAGCTTCACTCAAATTGGCAGCGAATGGATGAAGAAATCAAGCAAGGGATTAGCAACGAGGTACTAAGCTAAGGTTGGCTGAGTAGTGACTTGTCCCACGCGCATCCCCTGAGCCTGGCGTGCTATCGTAGTGATAGAGATGAGGCATTGCTCTGGGGTGGTGTGCACCCGGCTCTCGACTTGGTCAAGTGCTTCCGTGAGGTTCCGGATGGGGAGGGACTCGCGGAGACGTCGGCGTTGTTCGTTCTGCTTTCTATTGCGTTCACGTCGAGCGTCCCTATTGGCGTCGGTCTCGTCGGCTGGCGCGTTGGCGGACAGCTCGTCCGCTGAGATGTCCTCAAGATATTGGTCGGGGACCTTCCCTGAGGGCCCTGGCGTCTCATTTGTAGCCATGAAGACTTGCCGGTCAGGAGTGCCAAGGCTGGAGTCATTGGTTGCCACCTCTGTTAGAGTGTGCTCCCCAGCTGGAGCAAACGGTGTTCCCTCCTGGAAAGGAAGTGAGTCAAGGTAGGCGACGCAACGTGAGTTCCCTCCTGTCAGGTCTGCGGGCTTGCGGTCTGGCCAGTAGACAAATCTCCCAGCGGGTGTAGATGTTATAACCAGGCCGGAAGCCCGGGGTCCCGACGGGGGGTTGCTCTGTAGTGTTGTTCTCGGACTCGGGCTCATCAAGGTCCGACCCGAAGTCAAACTCGTAGGAGGAGTCCGAGTAGAAGCTGAAGAGAGGGTTGGAGTCCGAGTTGTAGCCGGGGGCGGTGTTGGAGTCCGAGTCGTACTCGGGTACGATCTCCTTGCCGGCCCGGCGCGTGGTGGGAGCCTTCACGTGGGCCCTGCTTGCGTTGCGAGGGCCACGTGCGAAGCGCTCACGGAGTGGGGAGGCCGTACGCAATGGCTGGGTAGCCGACTCGCATACAATAGCCCACGGGGACGTCGAGTTCGAGTTGGAGTCGGATCCGAGCTCGAAGTCGGCATGTTGGTTGTAGAGCGAAATTTCGCCGAATTTTCCGGCGAGATTGCCTGTGACTACTTCGGGAAGCGTCACGTGCCCAGTCTCCGGGTTGGGCGGCATGGTGAGGCGGCGTTGGAAGGATCCGACGCCATCAGCAGTGCAGACCCAGGAGCCGAAGACGAAGGTGTCGCCGCGGTTGAAGGCGACGGTTGGCTTGATGAAGATGGATGCCGTCAAGTTCGCCATATGATCTTCGGCGAGATCCCCTACCCGCGCGCCCGGTGTCGGTATTTTAGACCGGCAACCTACCAAGGGGAGTACCCGAGGTAGATGAATGTGGCCTCGCCGAGATCGGTAACTCGAAGGAAGAGACACGTGGCACACAATTTAGACAGGTTCGGGCCGCGAGGTGCGTAATACCCTACATCCTGTATGTTGTGTAGCTCTGGATTGATTGGATGTGATTACAAGATGATGTGTAATCTCATGTCGTCAGAGAGAGAGGGGTCCCTGCCTCGCCTTATAAAGCCCGGGAGGTGTCGGTTTAGGGAGAGAGTACTAGTCGTGTACGTCTAGGAGTCCTCTACACAGTACATGGTATGTATAGCTTCCTATCCGAGTACTTCTCCACCGTAGTCCTTGCGCCTCACGCCAACAGGTACCGTGCGGTACAAGTCGGGTAGTCCCAGGGGCCCACCGAGTAGTCGGTCCTGGTACCCACCGAGGTAGTGGGCCCAGGGAGGTCCATACGACACTGGCCGCGCAAAAAATGGAGCTGCGGGGATTCGAACCCACAACCTTTTTGTTCAAAGACGGATGAGCTACCACTGAGCTACGTTTTGTTTTATGATTGATGTTTCTGATATATGTCATTTACACTATATGTTGTGCCACGTCAAAATAACATAAAAATGATGCGGCAGTGAGGATTCGACCCTTGGCCACCGAGGACGTGAAGCATCATCTCACCACTGCGCTAAGACAACGTTGGTGCTTTTTCCCATCTCTTGAATATTAATACTCGCACTTGGATCCGGTGCGGCTGTTTGGACCAATCAGGTTGTGCCACATCACTGATTTAAGATGAAGAACACAGTGATAGTTGGTATTTCTTCTTTTAATCTGGAATTAAATTTTGTATAGTATTTCTTCGTCATATACAATCCAAATTCAATGTTTTTTCTTCCTGAATTTTTCTAAAATCATGATCTTTTCTTTAATGATGTTGTTTTTTACAGATTCTATTTCGCAATCCTATTTATATGCTTCTATCTAGTTCCGCCTAAATACCGAGTAGAAAAATCATTTATTTTGCACAAACATTGCTAATGTAACTTCGTATTTCGCAATAACATGCTAAACACAAGGTTACGGTAAAGTTTGAAGTGCATATGAATTCGAAAATTTCGAAAGATATGATTCACTTCAATGTTCAAGTAATGTTTCATGAAACTATGTGAGACATGTATCCATTTCTAAACAACGTAGGTTCCGCTGTTACCGAAATCATTTGAAATTTTGATCACAAGTTTATGGACTCAAATTATGTTACCACGTCAATTCTTAGAACCATTAGAGCATTTTATGATATTATTTGAATTATGATAGTGCAAATTCGAGATGTAAGTTTGAATTATCCCTAATAAATTGCTGCCAAAATCTTTTTTTCATTTGTTAAAGTTGTAGATCTTGGTAGAGCATGATTTTAGAAAATTTTAGAAAAAAGAATCATCCAATTTGGAGTTAGTATGAGGCAGAAAAACTAGTTACAAGTTTTAGCCAAAGATTAAAAAGAGAAAACACACTTGTTCATCTTAGTTCATAGCAAGTGCAATTTCTATTTTTAATCTTCGGATAAAACTTGTAAACTGTTTTTCTTCCTCATACGAACTCCAAATCGGTTGATTCTTTTTCCTTATTATTTTCTAAAATCGAGATGTTTTACTCAGTGCCATTTGTTTGTATCTTAATTACTATTTCTTGATTGCTTTTCATACAACATATCTTTTCCAACTAAAAAGATAATATAAAAAACATGTTTTGTCATAATAATTTCTAATATAACTTAATATTCTCTAACGTTATGGTCAACATGAGATGGTGTCAAAAATTGAGGTGCATACAAGTTTCTTAGAATTAATGGTTCTACAACTTTTATGTTGAAAAGTTTTTGATTTGAGCTCTAGATTTAGGAGAAAAATTGTGTTTCCGTAAAACTTCTCTAAATTTAGTTTGAATTTGAATTTCAATTTATAGTTTTTGTATAACACTTTAATAAAACTTTATAGGTCACTTTCAAATTAGTTTTAGTAAACACGCAGAAATTCATTTATATGGTAGAAAATAACACATTTACTTGAAAATTCTTGAAACTCCTACATGACAACTTATATGTTCTTTGGTACGTCTGAAAAATATATATGTTATTTCAAGATAGTTATTTTTATGTGCTACTTCACAATGGTACAATAAAATGAAAAAGAAAAAGAAACTTAAGCAGAGAAGAAATAACATAGGGCCCGTTTCGGCCCAATCGGCCTAGTTGTTTTCAGCCGTTGGATCCACCGAACGGCCAGCATGCTCCAACTTTCCAATAAATAATCTGTCGGTCTCTCCTCCCGAAACCCTACTGTAACATCCTTGAATTTGCATGTATGTAAAAATAAGAGATTTCAAAAACTTGCCGTGAATTTGTGTGCTCATGAAATCAATTAAGGATGTCTTCCGTTTTCCTGTCCCTGATTCCTAGATTTAATCTAATTCGACCTATAATTTTAGGACTTATAAAATGCTAGTGTGAGAAGTTGGATTTTAATTTGAGATTTTAATTTGGGATTTTATTTGGGTGGATTCAAATTTGAATTGAAACTCAAATTTGAATCAATTTAAAGGCCTCAAGGAAATAGGAAAGCGTTACTGTGCTGAGCGGGCCGACAACCAACCAACCGACCCACGGCCGCTTTCGGCCCATCGGCCCGCCCGGCCCGGCCCGGCCCCGCGCCGGCCACCTACCACCACGCGCCGGAGCCGGCCGACGGGCGGGACCCGCCGCCCGCGTCGGCCAAGGCGCGATGACGCAAGGGCGTCACCCCCTTCCTTTTGCCTTTGGGCGACGCCCAAAGGCAAAGGCGGGGGGAACGCCGGCCGCGCCACCACCGCCGTGGCGTGCCGCGCGCCCCGGCGCATCCGGCCGCCCACGTGTCCCCGCCGCGCCGCCCTATTTAAGGGCGCCACCGAGCCGGCGGGGAGTCCCAAACCCTAACCGCGCCGGGGGAGCCGCCCCCCGCCCTTCCACACGGACCGCCGGAGGAGAAGGGGGGTGAAGGAGGAGAAGGAGGGGGGAGAGAAGCCGCCGCGAGGGGGAGCCGTTCGCCGCGAAGACCGGTGTCGCCCCGAGGGAGGAGCCGGACTGCGGTGATCGTCTTCTACCTCTACTTCCTCTGCCTCACCGACGACGCGCCGCCGCCTACCTCCTCTTCTTCCTCGCCGTCCCAGCCGTCCCGCCGCTCTTCACCGACGCGCTCCACTTCGGCCAGTGGCCACTGAGGTGAGGACGCCGCTTCTTCCCTCCTGTGGACGCCACGGCCTTCGAGCCGAGGTGGAACGCCCGCCGCTCCGCGCCGCCGGTGCCGCCGGCCGGTGATGCCGCCCATCGTGCCGGGCCGGGATGAAATTTCTTCTTCGGAGCCGCCGCCTTCATCGACGCGCGCTCGCTCGCTAGCTTATTTGCTCCTTGTCGCCGTCGTATGCCGCGCCGTGCCGCTCGTGCCCACGACGCCGCGCCATGGTCGCGTTCGCGTTCGCGCACGGGGCCGCGCGGGTCCGATGCCCTTGCGCCCGTGTGCACCCCGGCACACGCGCACGCCCCGTTGGGGACAAGGCCGCGCCTTCGATCCCGTTCGCTTGCACCTTTCCTCGCCGCCGCCTTCTAGGGTGCCCGCATCGCCCGGCCTTGCCGTGGCCGGGCAAGCCGCGCGCACGCGGTCGCCAAGGGGAGGGTCACCGGTTCCTTGGCCGCCACGGACGCCCCTTACCTAACCGAACCACGCACGCACGCACACTCGTAAGCCGACCGCGGACGCCGTGCTCGCCGCCGCCCATGGCGCCGAGCCGGGGCTCCGCCATGCACCACCGCGACGCCCCGGTCACGATCCCAACCCCCGCGCTCGGCAGAGTAGCGCGACGCGCGTGCACACCCCCGTGCACGCCGGTCCCCTTCGCACCTCCGCGCCTGCGCGCGAGTTGGGATTCCGGCCGCCGTCGCCGCGTCGCCGCCGCGCCCCCGCCGGCGATGGCCGCGCGCAACGCCCCCCTAGCCCGTTCTAGCGCCCTCCGAGCCCAAGAACCCGAGGAAGCCCCGTAGGCACACCTTGCTGACCAGCCGCCCGAGCCGCCGTGGAGCCCGCCGCCGGCGAGGTCGTCCCGTGCCGCTATTCCTCTCCCGGGCATTCCATCGAACACTTAAGGGGGGGCGGGGTTAGTTCACTGGCCGGTGTGGTGCACCGGAGACCACACACCGGCGTGGCCACAGCCTGCCCACCGGGATCTGCTGTGGCTGGGCCAATCCAGTCGCGGCCACATGCCGGCCCCCATCGCGCCGAGCCGCACGATCCCCTCACGGGATCGCGTGCGGCAGCCACTAGCGGTTCAGCCACACGCGGGTCGCAGGGAGCCCGGCCGCAGCAGATCCGGATTTGGGGGATCCGGTGTGGCTGGGGTATTTAAAGGGGAAAATGTATTTTTATTCCAGAAAACATATTTTCTCTCTGAAAAACCCTAGTAAATCCATTTTAACTCCAAAAATTGTAAAACCTCTTCCAGAAAATTTCTAAAATCTTAAACTCCGGGTTGGGTTGGTGTTTGCTCTCTTTTGGTTCTTAAGTGCTCTTATTTGGATTTAAATTGCATTAGGACCGCTATTTATTTTTCCTTTCGCGCTATTAGGAGCAGCAGGAGCCGGAGAGCTGAGCCAGGAGTACGACTACGCCGACGACTTCGCTGCAGAGGACTACCCGACCCCAGGTTCACGCCCGACTGACTCTGAAATACCCATTAGGCATTGCTAAGTAGTATTGCTAGCGCTTTACTTTAATGAATGCATATTGATGAACCTTGCACTGCCTCTTTGTTTACCCTGTCCTTGATTGTCCTACTACTACTATATATGTGTTTATGTGAGCGTATATATACGCCGAGCTTCGCGATGCATGTGTTGGGATGGGAATAGTGGTTCTTGGCGTGTGTGGGGTAAAAACCGGCAGGAGAAGGCGTTTTGGGTACTTTGGCGGGGGTGAGCTCGAAACAACCGATCTGGGATCGGGGATAGGGGTGCACTCCTCAGTGCATCCCTCCTGTTACGGTTTTCGGAGCCTAGGTGTTGGGGTTTTTCGTGCGCTTGGAGGACATGAGCTCGCCCCGGTCTGAAACCGAGTGGATCAACTTGTTTATAGGACATCGTACACACCACCCCGCCGAGAGTGGGGATAGGGCCGTGTTGAGCTCGGCAAGTGCGGAACCATACCTGCCTAGGGAGGATAGAGGGTATCTGTGGGGAGCGGTGGAGGTGAGACCACCCTCTCAGAGCGACTCCCGTGTGGCCACACGGGAGCATTTCACAGTTCCGGTGCTGTCCTCACTGCGGAGAGGACCGCTTTGAGGGCGGATGCGGGGGTGGGTTCATAACTACCGAGAGTTCGGCGGTAGGATGGGCTCGGTCGGCCGTACACCGGTCGGGTACCATTCGGGATGGGCACGGGTGTACACACTCTGCGAGTTGTTCGATCTATAGCTATAGCCGCGTCCTCGGTTATGGACACTTGCCTAGAAGACATGTTCGTTCCTCATGTTTTGGGATTTCTACCTTCCCCCTATAGGTGAGTGTGTGGTGAGCCGTGGTTGCAGCCGGCTAGAGGAGAGAGGCTCCATCTACCTCGTCGATCCGGTTGTGATCATTGAGGTGCGAGGAGAGGAAGTTCTCGCATCGACCCTAGATAGGAGTAGGAGGTGGAGACGGGTTTCCCATGGGTGACCAAGTGATTCCGAGCTGTGTTGAGAGACTTGGGTTTTGGGATTATTGATGGAGATACCTTGATTATACTCTGCTGCTGCTGCTCAGGAAACCAAAGCCGCTTCCTTGTCTACTTTCTTTTCCCTTTAGATGGTAGGCCACTTAAAGCTGCATACAGTTGGTGACGTGGACCTATCCCACTCCTTGGGGATAGACTTTGGGTGTGCAGGGTACGAGTCCGAGTTCGACTGCAACGCCGACGGTTGGTACGACTGAGGGATACGTCGCTTCGCTCGAGTTTGCCTGTGGCGAGAAGAATAAAGATGGAGACCCTTCTGAGAAGATAGCTACCGTTGCATAGAATTTTCACTCTGATTCAGCCAAGAGGCTTGTATTGATGTACTCCTTAATGGACTTGTAATAAATTCATGTACTAATACCTTTATGTGATGCGATGTATGACTTTGTGTATTTATTCTGTGAGACGTTCTGTACGCGATAGCCACTGATCCAGAGACTATCGCGATGGTACAGGGATTCGGATTTTGTATGAAAATCCGGGGTTTTACACCTACCCTGCTCGCTTCGCCTCCAGCCCGTCACCTCTCTCCTCATCTTCACATCTCTCCTCCCTCCTCAGATCGAGCGGGCGGCCGCATCTCCGCCACAAATGGTGGCCGCATCTCCTTCTCCGATCCAGCGGCGAGAAGGGATCCAGGAGACCCGGCCCTGCTGCTTGCGGCAGCCGGAGGTCAACAGCGGCCGGCGGCTGGATCTGACGCCTCCGCGTTCTGGCTCTCCCCTCAGCAGCAGCATGACGACAAGATGCTCGTGCAACAGCAGGAGCTCCCCTCGCCGGCTCCAAACTTGCCCCGCAGCCCATGGAAGGTGAGCGCCTAGAGAATCTTCGTGATTCGCTCTCTCCTCCTCTGGTTTCCTCGTGCTCATGGGATTGCTGGGTTTATGTGCTTCGAATTCCCGTTGATCTCGTCCTATCTCACACGTGCTGGTTTCTGTTGTTGTGCTAGTCATCGCGCAGACAGAGACCACCGACACGGTGTAGAGCCAGCCGCAGGAGGACCCGTAGACATCGCACTTCACTTGGATGATTCAGACCTTCAGCTGCCTCAACACTAAGAAGCACTACTCCGACGTGTTTGTCGTTGGTTGGTACAAATGGTGAGGGTACACAGCATGTACGTATGTTGCATGGTTGTCTGTAGTGAGTCTAAAATCCCCTGGTTGCATGAGGCTTGAAATGAGATGCATGGGCTATTTGCCTAAAACTAATGAATATTATTTGAAACTTAACTCACATGGACCGCATAAAGTTATTCCAAAGTTTAATAGAATATTATTTTTCTATGGCTAGTTCCTATACATATTAGTGAACCAAATGCAATATTGCTAATTTGCCATGGCTAATTTCTCCTTGTTAAATTACAGAAATCATGTGCATGTGGGTTGCTTCAGCCTGTTCAATAGTCAAATTCACTTGTAGCAATGTTAGACCTCGAACCAAAATTGCTTGTCTTCTATTCAACTATGCCAGTTTTAACTTTATTAATTTGTTGCATTCAAAGAGCTTCCCTGCGTGCTCTACTCAAACCTCTTAATCATGCATATGCCTATTGATTATAGCATGTAACATGTACTACTATTTTGGGTGATCCTTTATGCAAAGCCATCTGAGTTCATTAGTTGATTATAAATTAGTTTCCTGCCTTTTATAAACTAGTTTCCTGCCTTTTATAAACTAGTTTCCTGCCTTTTATGAATATGAACCATACATCCATAGTGAAGGTACTAATTGCATGATAAGAAAGTTTACATGCGTGAAACATTGACTATTGGATTACACCTGTTTACATGTTGAGTTTTGCTGTTTTGTACAGGTAGCCATACTACTCGCTGGGGTGGTGATAGGAGCTGCATACACTGAATGCTCGTACTTATTCAATGGCGCTCCTCCAAAGTGGTCACCCAAAGTATAAACTATTATTTCCTTCTGCCCACTCTGTAGTAACACTGCTATCTCCTTTTCACTACTCAGTCGGTTGATATATCTACTAACTGTATGTACCTGTGTGTCGTTATCTGTTCTGCTAAAGTTACTAGCTCTATGGTTATGAACATTGTGTAGAGATTTTGATAATTCACATGCTCCATACATCCATAGTAACATGCTAAAGGTACTCCTATGGATAATACGATTAATCTCACATGCTCTAAGACTGCTTCCCTAGTTTGGATGGTATTCTGGATTATGTGTTATTGTGCTGGGTGAATCTGGATTAGGTGCTTTGTGTGATTGGAGTGGTTGAGGAGTCCAAGTATGACCTGATGTGCATATATGTGATATATTTGGATAGAATCGCTGGTTTTGTGCATGCTGTGTAGTGGTGACTAGTGAGAAGTTTTCTAGCTTATTTGACGCTAATTACTGTCCATGCAGTTCCTAGTATTTCAGATTGACATTTGCATGCATATTTGATCTGATCCTTGAGGAGGTGTCATTCATATCTCTTGTCACAATTAAATTATAGAGAAGCTCCATGACACCATTAATTACTTGCCAACCTCTTACAAAAAATACTACACTTCTATATAGTAGGCAGTGATGCATCTGACTCCTTTTTTCCTAGGATTTTCCATGTTTAGTTATATTGTTGCATTTACTCCCATTTATTGCAGATCAGTGTTTTTTTCTTCCGATGTATAGGATCTCTTATGACTTGCCTTGATCTATAATTTGTTTGTTGTGCTTGCTGAGGTGGGAAACTGGTCATGTTTTGAGTGAACTAAAGATTTGGGAATGGGTGTCATTACAAAAAGGTGAGATGTATGTTGCCTTTTTGGTTTGCTTTTATTTGCACACCATATGTTTGATAAAAATGCCATATAGAAAGGTGAGATTCTTTATGTTATCAGTCCCCTGTCGAATATGCGCCATACATAAAAGTTGGAATTTGTGAGGTAGCAAGAATGCCTAAATTATTGCTTATTTTGCTCATCTTGTGGTAGCCAGACACTGAAATGAAATGTAATTGCACAAACCTCACCAAGCTTGAAAGGCACAATCAGATAGTTTACTTGCTTGTTGCTGGGTTTGTAGCTTTAGTAATTTTCACTTGGAAAACTTTGTTTACAGGTTGGTGCCTGGTAGACCATATTGGCTAATATTTTTAATTTTCTAGCTTCTGATGCTTGACCTCCAAAATTTATATTAATTGCTTCTATGTATGTACAGAGGAACTACTTATTGAATATAAAAGAGAGAGGGCTTTGATCAATTCTTGTCTCCAATACAGGGCATAAGGTATGGAGTGTATGCTGCTGGATATTGTTGTATCATTCCAAAATATGTCTCGCATGATGCGGTGTTAACTAGTCATTAAGTAATTTATGTCTCCATTGGTTGTTGTAATTTGCTAGGCTCTAATTGCAAAACGTGGGCTTGTGAACTACACTTCATAATTACTTTAGACTTTAGACAACGTAGTAGTATGGTGTTCATATAATATAATCGCTGGTTTTGTGCATGCTGTGTAGTGGTGACTAGTGAGAAGTTTGCTAGCTTATTTGACGCTAATTACTGTCCATGCAGTTCCTAGTATTTTAGATTGACATTTGCATGCATATTTGATCTGATCCTTGAGGAGGTGTCATTCATATCTCTGTCACAATTAAATTATAGAAAATCTTGTCACAATAACATTCATGTCAGCATATTTGATCTGATTGAGAAGTTCAGTTACTAGATATGAATGTCATTGCTTATTTTAAATTGTTCTAAGTTACAAATGTTATTTGCTGCTTTCTTGCTAGATTGAAATGGAGAATCGGTTGGCTGCAGCACCAATTGAAGGTGAAGAACCAAGGCTTGTTGTATAGATGTTGCTGATGCAAACTTCGCAACAGATTTTGGTGTTGTGATGCTTCTGATGCAAAATGAGACTGTAAAAGATACAAATGTTAAATTACAGAAAATTATGTGATTATCTTATGGGCTGAATTTGATTGTATCTGGGCTAAATTCTGTATGAAAGATTTTTGTGTTTATTATTCTGTGGGTTAAATGTGATGGCTATTTTTGGTGGGCTGAAATGATTTCAAGGGGCTGAAATTCTGGGCTGAAATGTAGCCCACCGCTAGAATGGGGCCCTCAGACAGGGGTTCCAAAAATTCCACGTCATCACGCCATGTCATTGTCCACATTATCGTTGATGTCCAAGTCAGCTGCCACGTCAGCAGCCACGTGGCAAACCGCGTCATTGTCCATGTCATTAAAACCATCCGAGTCAGCAGCCATGTGGCACACCACGTCAGCTGACAAGTGGCATCCATGTCAGCAGCCAGGTGGCATCCAGTCAGCGTCCAGGTGGCATCCATGTCAGCATCAAGTCAGCAGCCATGTCACATCAGTCAATAGCAATCCGTGACGATTCTATTTTGTCACGGATAGTGAGCCATGGGTTGGGCTGCATGGGCCTCGAGCTGCTCCGTGACGATTCAGAGACGTCACGTATCGCGACGTTTATTAAGGGAACGTCGAGAGATTTAATCAATGACGCTCATTCCACCACGAAAACATAAATCATCACGGATGCTGATTTGCGACAAATTTTATTTAATCCGCGACAGAATGGTTATGTCACATATTAAATAGTTTCTTATAGTGATACTTACTCAATTTATAGCATAAAGTCATAATGAGTATCAATTTTATTTGTCGATGACTTTATAATTGATCAAATCATGTTACAAGTATAGAGTAAATTATGATCCTTATACATAATAGATATCTTATTACAAATAACATATTAATTAATTAATTAATTAATTAATTAATTAATTAATATATCACAATAAATATAAATAAGTAATTTTGTAAATAGATAAACATATTTTATTAGTAAAAATAAGTACATAAATACATTTAAAATTTATTTATTTACTAAATAATATATGTATTTAAAACTACTATGATTACACACATCAAAATTAATTAAAAATATCATTATATAATTTAGTAATATTAGGTTAGCATAATTAGTTAGTTGTTATATATATTTTTTAATAGTTAAAATGGTGTAAATAATTATTTTACTAGCAATATTAAAATTAATATCATTTGTCATTAGTATTTATTAATATAAATAAATTTTAGATGGTTTCTATGAGTACTTTATTTTTGCGGATACGAATATAGTCGGATATATCGGATTTTTGTCGAATAATCTGGATAATGTCGAATGCGGATAATATTGAAAATCGGATTCGAATACATCCATGTGACATCCATATTAAAAACGAATACGAATACAGATATCCATATTAACGTTTTTTATCGGATACGAATATGAATAATTCGGATTTCCGACATCCGAATCCATCCCAGCCGACACGGCACCTCGCCACTTCGGCCTTGTTCGGCCCGACGCGGCGCCTCCATCGGACGCGGCCCCGCTCCGCCTCGATTCGTCCACGCGGTCAACGGCCCCGCGATGTGCCGTCTCGGGCAGCGACGCCCTCTCCATCTCGGCACGGCGAGCAACACGGCGGCCCCCTCCCTCGGCTCACCTCTTCCTCGGCGCGGAAGATGGGGCGACGCGCGACTCCACCACCTCCACAGCGGCACGGCCTCCCAGGCGCGGTGTCCGTCTCCTTCTACTTCACCGCGGGGCAGCCCCGCCGCCCATCTCCAACGCATCGGAACGCGGCTGCCCAGCGCTGCCTCCTTCTCCTCGGGGCGCTGGTCGACGACGCAGCGCCCACCGTCTCATCCCCGAGGCACGGCCCGGCACGGGCGGTTCCTTCCTCGCCCGGCGGCGCAGAGCAGCGCGGTGGGCCGACACGCGCACCTCCCCCTTGCGCGGTAGGCCAGCGACTTTCATCTCCTCTACGAAGCGCAGCGCCCGACGTGAGTCGCCTCCTCCCCGTCGCGGCACAGTCAACGCCCCGCCGGCGCGTCCCCCCGGGCGTGGCGCCCCGCTCCTCCGCCTCAACAAGGCGAGGCTCGCTCCCTCGGAGCGGGATCCGACCCGGCAGCGGGCGCCGTTCCCCCTCGACGCGGGCAGCGACCCTGCGCCCCGCTCCTACGCTTCGACCTCGTCCCAAGCGCGGCCAACGGCCCACCACCTCCGCGACGCGGCGCCTGACGCTCCTTCTCCTCCGGGTCACGCAGCTCCGTCCGCGGTCGGTGGCGCGCGGCGCTTCCTCTCTTGGCCGCGGGCATCGGGTCACCCCGGCACGGGTCCGCCCCTTTTTCCCCTCCACTTCGGCGCGGGGCCCCACGGCGAGCCCTTTCTTCCTCCTTCACCTAGGCGAGGTGGCCCCCTCCACTTCACCGCCAATGGCGACACGGCGCGACGCTTCTCCACCTCATCTCACCTCGGTGCAGCCGGGCGTGGCGCTCCGCTCCCTCCACAGGAGCGCGCGGCCTCGGCGCAGCGCTCCGCCCTGCACCCCGACTCGGGCCAACGTGACGCCAAGGCGCAGGCGCGCTTCTTCCTCATCAATGCTGCGAGTGGCGGCTCCGGCGGTCGGGCAAGCGCCGATGCCACCTCAGCGCGGCAAGCGGTGCGGCTCCTCTCCTGCTCGGCGACACGGCGACCCACTCCTACTTGGTGGAAATCGGGCCCGAAGGATGGACGCCGACACAACAGCCCCCCCCGAGTTCTCTCCCTTTCTTCGCTCACTCTCGCAAGGTTCCTACTTCTACTTACGTAGGGAAAGGAGACACGAAACTTAATGAGACCGAAAAGGAAATAAGAAAATACTCGATGAGCCGAAGGCCGAAGAACCGACAAACGCCTTCGGTGCTCTCTTCTTATTACGGTGTGTCCGTTTCATTACAAGGGGTTCACTATTTATAGGAGACCCCGGGTATAGTCATTTGCCTCAATTACACCTTTTCCGTTCCCGACAAGCCGCTTTAAACACTTTACAAGGGTATAACGATGAAGTCCCCCGCGTCGTAAAGGCCTCCGGCGTGTCTTCGTACGGCGAAACACCTTTACACGCGGCCGCCCTTGTCTCCGCCTCGTCGGAGCCCACTTTACACGTTGGCGGTGGCCACGTGTCCGGAGCCGTCGCACCTTCGGTGACGAAGCGACGCGCCCGGGATCCGGGCGTCGAGCCTCCGCATACGCTTCGTACGCACCGCCGCCGGTCCGGACGCGGTATCCTCGGCCGGCGCTCACCGCTCCCCGGCCCTCCCGGGCCTTCGTCACGGAGCGCGGCCGAAACACCTTCGGCGCCGAAAGGCCGGCGCCGCCACAAGGGGTCATTCTCCGCACAACGAGACTCATGAGGCACAAGCGACGTTAGTGTTTCGTTAGTGCCCTGCGCAGCGAAGGGTCGCCTACGTCGGACCGAAGCCGTAGGCGGCCGAGGGTGCCGGCGTGGGCGGACGGGGGCGATGCTTCCGAAGACCAACTTCCCCAACAGTAGCCCCTCGTCAGTGAGGGCCGTCCCCGAATCGCGAAGGGCCGAACTTACGATCAACTTTAGCCGGGTGAAGGGCGGTCTTCGGAACTCCCCGGACGGCCCACGCCGACACGGTGGTTCGAAAAAAGACGCGCGGCGCCCTCTCGCTAAATTTACCGTTGAGAGGGGCCGTCGGTGGGTAAAAAGGTAATTTTGGTCGTCGTCGGCGCGATTATCGGAACTCATTACTATATAAAGGGGGGCCGTCCTTTGGTTTACCCCACCCGGCGGGCGCGCCGGCCCGCAGCCTACGACACGCGAGAGCTCCGAAGGCCTCTCGTAAGACTTGCTCCGGCCCCTTGCTTCGCTTTCGCTTCGTGCGTAGTTAGTATTGATGGCGCCGAAGCGTAGACGCGATGCCGTCGCGAGGGAGATCGCGAAGACGTACACGTTCGGTCGAAGCCAAATCGACAAGACCGACGTGGAGGCGGCCGGTAAAGAACCGCATGGTCGGAGCCGGCCGAGCCCCCGGCCGCGAGACCGTGCGGCGGCCGCGGGACAACGAGGTCGTCATCTTCCGAGATCTTCTGTACGCGGGGCTTCGGTTCCCGCTGCACCCCGCCGTCGTCGACATACTTCGGTACTTCGACATCTACCTTCATCAGCTCACCCCTAATGCCATCCTCCGGCTATCGGTATACATGTGGATATGCCGGACGACGAAGATCAAGCCCTCCGCCGAAGGCTTCGCTTCGGCGCATCAAGTGCACCACCAGCGGCGGACGGTCTTCGAGGAAGAAGGGGACCAGTCCGTGGAGAAGGACTGCCAGTTCGGGTGTCTCAATTTTTCATACAAGACAGGAGTGGTGAGCCCGGTCACCGCGTACAGGAACAAGTGGCCTTCGGACTGGCAGCAGCATTGGTTCTACTACACCTTGAGCCCCCCTTCTTCCGGAGGCATCCACCCGCTGGCGACGAAGGAACTCCCGCCCCTGCACGAGTCCTACGCGAAGAACCCTTCGTGTCCGGAGGGGGATGAATTCGTGATGATGCTGCGTCGGTTCGCGCGGAAGTACGGTACTCGCGACATTGTGGAAGAGTACCGCAGCATTCCCGTGTGCCCACTGGTCGACGGCTGGTCCGTGGCCGAAGACGAGTGGGCGGAGGACATCGGTGGCATCCCCTGCCCTGACTGGACAAGAGTCTTCGGCTTTACGGCCGATTGTAAGTTGCTCCTTGCTTCCTTCGGATAGTTGTCTTTTTGCCACGCCCTTAGTAAGCACAGTGCTGACGGACTTGGCCGTCTTCCTGCAGTGTTGAGGAGAAGGAAGGTGGAGGCGCACGAGGACTTCATCCTCGGCCCCGTCTCGCCAAAAGAGTACAAGGAACCTGTTGCGGAGGCTGAACGGGTCCCGACAAACCGTGTATTTGAGTTCTTCAAGATCGCGCCGCCCGAGCGCGTCGGTTTTGCCAAGCATCGCGAGGCGGCCGAGAAGAAGGCCGCGGCGGTCGCAGCCGCCGAAGCGGACGTGGAGGAGACGGCGACTTCGCCGCGCGCCGCTCCACAAAAAACTAGCGGGGAGGAGCGCGCCCTGCTGCGCGGCCCCGCGGCCGCCGAAGGGAAAGCCCGGAGGAAACGAGGCGGGCGACCGGCGGACTCACCCCCGTCTCCCAAGAGAACTCGCGTCGTCGACGTGGAGACGGGCGTCGTCGAAAATGTGATAGTGGTCGTGCCCTTGCGCGCGCGCGCGCGCGCCTTCGGCGGCGGCGGGGGCGGGGGCCGCCGGGCCGCTACTGGTTCCCCTCAGCCCGCAGGAGAAGGATAGCGACGATGACAGCGATGTCCGCATAGTGTCTTCCGTTGGGGACGCGCCGCGCAAGCTGAGCCCCCCCGTCGTCGGCGCCGAAGCCCCCCAAGAGAAAGATGACTCCAGCTCCACCTCCAGCAGCTCGTCTGACACCTCCTCCGAAGGTACCGAGCAGTCGGCCTCCCCTTCAGCCCCCGCCTCCGAGAGAAACGACGTCGTCCCCGAAGCGGAGGAAGAGGGGGACGAGGGGCCCGAAAGCAGCAGCTATCGGGTGACGCCTGAGGAGCCCCGGGCCGCCGCTGTTCGTCTGCGCGTTCCCGCCGAAGCCAAACTGATTGGCGGGAAAACCATCCGCTTCTTGGGGCTGACGAGTGGCGGGCATGAGCGCCAGTTCCTGGAAGAAGCCGGAGCAAGCTTCTCCATCCCCCATGAAGAGGAGTACTACGGGAAGGCCGACCGCGGCGAGCCGACGACGACGTGCGGGGACTCGTCGGCGAAGGCTTTTATTGCGTCGCGATGCCTCGCCCGAAGGTTGGAGCGAAGGAGAGCAAGGAGGCCAAGGAAAAATCGGTGGTCGCTTGTCTCCTCGCTCGAAAACCGAGTGGCGGAGGCGGAGGGTCGGTTGGGCGCGGAGCGAGGAGCGCTCCCGAAGACTGCGGGAGGAAAAAGAAGAGTCGGCGAAAAACTCCGAAGCCGCCCTCAACAAGCCGCGCCACAACGTTGAGACCCCGGGCGGCGCTAAGGAAGACTTGCGAGGCTCGGCTCGGCCGACGGGGGAGGCAAAGTTGACCGAAGCGCGGGGAGAAGGCGGGCGGGGCGGGTGGGACGGCGGAGCGATATCGCGCGAGCACCTTCGGAGCGCGGAGGCCCTTCGTAATGATATACTACGGGTGCCGGAGCAAGTGCAATGCGGAAGCGCCGCCTATCGGATTCCCCCGGTGCACCGTTGAGGCATACTACGAGTGGGTGAACGCGTGCTTCGATCGATCACGATGAACACAAAGATCTTCGGAGAGCTTGCGGGCCGGTGGGGGTTCGCACGGCGGCCTATTCGGTGTGCTCGTTGGTGCCTTCGGACCGCCCATCTTCCGAGAAGACTATTAGCAAGGGGGATCTTCGTCGTCTTACGAAGGACAACTTTGCATGGCCCAGCGACGCGGACTTGGACGTTAGTCGGCTCCCGATGCTCCCCAAGAATCTCGCAAAAAATTTCATGAACACCTTCTTCGCCCAGCGTGGGTACCAACTTACTTTGGACGAGTCAGCTCGCCTTAGTGCCCGTGTGCGCCGAAGCTCGCTTCCTCCCTATGCTTATGATTGCATTAAAGGTGCACTTTCGTAACCGACTTGGCATATTGCCCCCATTGTCTTGCGAGATAAGGCCTCGGCTTGCGGGATCGTGTGTACGACCGTCTCCGGTCCGGTTTGGCGACACACCGCCCTTGCCCCGGTTCATGACGGAGGGGGGGAGTGGATCGCCATGCCCGGCGTCCCTCTTATTACCGCCGAGGGCTCCGTAGGCTGCGGCACCGCGGGGAAGGCGAAGTCGCCGGCGTTCCCGAGGACGAAGCTCGCGGCGCCGAGGACACCACGGCTCGAACACCGAAGGGGGCATGGGGGGGACGCGCCGGGGCCGCGGGCGAGGAGGAGCAAACCGAAGCGGCGCGCGGGGACTGCCCTTCCGGCACCCACCGGCCTCGAAGCAACCTCCGCCACCGAGGAAGAGGTCACACTTGCCCCTGCTGAAGCTGCGGCGGCCGCGGCCCCTACAGAAGAGAACACTGCGGCAGATGCTTCGGATGCGGCGCACGCGGCGGAACTTGAGGCTGCGGCTGGCCGGCCGCCCGGCTCTCCCGACGGCGAGGGACCCGCGGAGCAGCAGTCGCTACGACTGTCGCGTCGGTCGAGGCCACCGAAGCTAGCGCCGTGCTGAGCGAGGCCCCCGTCGTCGCCGAAGGTGCTGAGGTGTGAAACGCTTCGGAATGGGACCTGCGATGGACTTGTAACCTCCCCTTGAAGGGATGGAAATTTTTGTAATGTAAACGATGCACGGTATCTGCGCGCGGGTTCCTTCGGTGGTTCTGCGCGAGAGGGCCGAAGGTGCGAACAACTCAACTTTGCCCCTTAACTCACTTTTTGTCGCGCCGAACGTGTGGACGAAGTTTAGCATCCGCCATCCTAATGTTTCATATGCGGAGTTTTTGTCGTACCGAGCGGAGCGCTACCGCCTTCACAACGAAGCGGCTAAGCGCTTTTCGCCGAGTTTTCAAGGGATCCCGCGCGCGGGATGTCATTCTTAGAGAGCGGGCCGCCCGTGGGGGCGCCAAGCGTAAGTTAGTGGACCCCTTCGTGGCCGAAGGGGTCGTTCCGAAAACGGAGCCAATTGAAGAGGGGGTCCTTGGGCCACCCGAGTATGTATACTTAATTCCTGATACCTCGTCGGAAAGCTTCGCGGCGGTGAAGGTGGAAACGGAGGGATCTCCTTCGTATAGACTCTGACCCCGACTTCGGCGCAGGGCGGATGCCTACCGACAGCGAGCTTCGGGAGATGGCTTTGGAGATCATAGACATGGCATATCTTCGGCTGATCGACGAGATCTGTGAGGATGTACTAAACGAGGATTGATCGTTAAACGTGGCTACGGGCTGGCGCGAAGACTTGAAGCATAGGACTTCGGAACTCCCCCCCGGAAGTGTTCGCGGCGAGGCCGAAGCCGATGTCTAAGTGCGACTTTGTACAACTATTGTTCGAGGCGGTATGTGTTGTAACTACACTTGTTATTCGTTTTGTAAAGTTATATTGTTTTTCGCGATGGATGTTGTAAGCTGAAAATGTGGACGAGAGGTGTTTCTTGCCCGACTTTTTCGTCTTTGCGTGCTTGATCGAGAAAAGCCACGAGTTCGTTGGGATGAAGCGGCATCGCGCTTCTCCTTTAGAGTTAACGTGTGATGGTTCACCTTCTCGATCCGAACCTATGGTGTAAACCGCGCAAGGCGGGTTACTCATCGGTCTGGGACGTGACCGAAGGTTTAGTTTAAGTGTGCGTTCACTTCGGCCCAGTTGCGGCATCGTTTTATACTAAGTGTTTTTCCTTTAGACAAAAGCGAGACCAATGCGCCGCCGTAAGCATGCGTTTTCTCTGGCCGCCAAGCGGTTTTCTCTTCGGTCAACTCAAAACCGGCGCAATGCTGCAGGCGTGCGCTTACTTCGGCCGAATCATGGCCCTGCCCCGCTTCAAGCGGTTTTTCTCTTCGGTCAACTCGAGACCGACGCATCGCTCCCGGGCGTGCGCTTACTTCGGCCGAATCATGGCCCTTCCCCGCTTCAAGCGGTTTTCTCTTCGGTCAACTCGAGACCGACGCATCGCTCCAGGCGTGCGCTTACTTCGGCCGAATCATGGCCCTTCCCCGCTTCAAGCGGTTTTCTCTTCGGTCACGACGATAAGTGACGAGCTTGGTGTGCGTGCCCCTAAGGCGATCCGCGCCAAGGCCGTTCACTTACCGCGCCGAAGGCCACATCGGATACTAGGCCCCCGGAGGGCGGTGGCCTAGCTCCGATAGGATGGCGAGAGCATTCTTTAAGAAGAAAGGTAAACGCACACGAAGGGATGGGGGAAAGGCGACTTATATTACATGTCGAAATCGAAGGGATACAAAGGGCCGCCTCATTAAAAACCTCACACTTCGCGGATCCGGAGGGGAACCACGAAGCTTCCCCCGTGAGGAAAAAGAGTACGTCCCCCACTACTTTAATGTACATAGGATACAAAGTCGGTATCTCGACCTAAAGGAAAGAGAAACTACCGAAACTCAAAGACTATGCTAAGAACTCGCAGTACCTTCGGACGAAGTACTTCGAAGCATATCCACATTCCGGGTGTATGGCTCTTCGTCGCCGTCGGCCCGACGCGGTTTGAAGGCTGCTTCGTTTGCGGTGGCCGTTGCTATGAACGGGCCTTCCCATTTCCCGTGCATCTTACCCTTCAATTTGCCCTTCGGCACCTTTCGTAGCACCAGGTCCCCTGACCGAATGAGCTTTGGTTTGATCTTCTTGTTTTTCCACCTTCGGGTTTCGTCTTGGTAGGCCAAGAGGTTTTCGGTACCTGTAAGCGGACCTCCTCGATGTTCTGAACCGAAGCCTTGAGGTCTTCGTCTCCGGAAGGTGTATTCCTCCAGGTGCCCAGGCACAATTCTTCGGGCAGCATGGCTTCCTCCCCGTACAGCAGCTTGAAGGGGGAGAACTGGGTAGTTCTGGATGTGGTGGTGTTGTGGGACCAGATTACCCTCGGTAGTTCTTCGGCCCATTTGCTCTTGGGTAAGTCAGTGATGTTCCTCTTGATGCCGGCGAAGATGATTCCGTTGGCCCGCTCTACCGCCCCGTTGGACTGTGGGTGGTAGACCGAAGCGAAGCACAGCTTCGTTCCCAAGTATGTGCAGAATTCCTTGAACTCTGCGCTATCAAACTGCTTGCCATTATCCACTGTGACCTCGTGAGGGACACCGAAGCGGCACACTATGTTTTGCCGAAGAACTTCGAATGGTTGCCGATGTGATGCTCGGCAACGGCTTCGCTTCAACCCACTTGGAGAAATATTCAACCGCCACAAGCTGCGTGAGTGTAGTTTCCAGGTGCCGTGGGTAGCGGGCCGACGATGTCAACACCCCACCGAGCGAAGGGCCACACCGGTGGTAACAACTGTATCTCGTTGGAAGCAAACTTGCTGTAGGGTGCGTGGTGCGGCACTGCGGGCCGGTGGCGCACAATGTCGTGGGCGTCTGCCACTGCCGAAGGCCAGTAGAAACCTTGGCGGAAAGCTTTCTGCACCAAAGCTCTGGTGCCGAGGTGGTGTGAGCACATGCCGCTGTGGATTTCGTGCGATGGCCGCTTCCCCTCGGTGATCGATATGCACTTTAATAGTGGGGCGCGGACCCCTCTTCGGTACAAGTTGCCGTCGACAAGGTGATAGTTCCTTGCCCTGATTGCCACCCTCTTGGCGATGACTCCATCTTCGGCCTCATAATATCCTTTGAGCGCCGCCACTATTGGGGCGCGCCGATCCTCGCTACGAATTGCGTTCACAAACTTGGGGGGGTCTTTGCTTCGTCGGTGCGGACCTTGATGTGGTTGTTTCATAAAAAACATCCGGTGGCGGGGGCTCATTCAGCGCGGTTGCCTTCGCAATAGCATCGGCCTCCTTGTTATGATTCCTGGGAAAACTTCGCACTGTGATGCCGATGAAGAATTTCTCCATGCTTCGGACGGCTTGTAGATACTTCAACATGTCTGGGTTCTTTGCTTTGTAGGTTTTCCCAATGTGGCAAGCGACAAGCTCAGAGTCCGTCAGGATGACGAGCCTCCTGGCGCCTACAGCCCTGGCCTTCCGAAGTGCAAGCAACAGACCTTCGTACTCTGCCACATTGTTTGTGCAGTTGTCGTAGTTTAGCCGCAGGGCATATCGGAGTTTGATGCCCGAAGGGGACTTTAAGACTGCTGCGGCTGCCGAACCAAGGTGGCAGTATGCTCCGTCACACTGGACTTCCCATATTGGCTCTATAGCTACTGCTTCCCCCTTCGGCGCCGAAGGCGTCCAATCGGCTACAAATTCGGCGAGGACTTGAGATTTTATTGCGCGCGGGCGACGAAGCTTATGACGTGCTCCGCCAACTCCGAGGCCCACTTGCCCATCCCGCTCGTTGACTCCTTGTTCTCGAACATGTCCCGAAGGGGGAAAGCTTTGGGTGCCGAGACGTTGTGGCTGGGAAGTAATGCCGAAGCTTCCTTTTTGCCATCACAACCGCATATGCCATCTTTTCCATTTCGGAGTAGAGCAGGCTTTGAGCCGCTCGGAGCTTCGGAGACATAGTATATAGGAAATTGCCTCGGGACATCCGCCTCCCCGCGCTCTTCCACGAGCACGGCACTAAGCTTCTTTGTATCGGTGGCCGCAATGTATAACGACGGGTCGGCCCTCGGTGACGGCTTGGTCATGATTGCGGCGTCTTCAAGGTATTTCTTCAGTTCATCGAAGGCTTGCTGCTGCTCTGGGCCCCATTGGAAGGCCGAGTTTGCTCGAAGGACCTTGAAAAAAGGCGAGGCTTCGCTCGGCGGCTTTTGAGATAAATCGGTTCAGGGAGGCGATTCTGCCAGTAAGCCTTTGGACTTCCTTTCGGGTGGCTGGGGGCTGCATCCTTCGTAGGGCCTCGATCTTTTGGGGGTTCGCCTGGATGCCCCGCTTGGAAACCATGCAGCCCAACAGTTGCCCTTTCCGGATGCCGAAGATGCACTTCTCTGGGTTAAGCTTGAGGCCATTTTGCCTCATGTTGTCGAAGGTCTCGGTTAGATCTGCGATGTGATCTTGCTCTTTCTCGCTCATGATGACGATGTCGTCGACGTACGCCGAAGCGTTGCGCCCCAGCTGGTTGCCCAGGATCAGCTTCATCATGCGGTTGAAGGTTGACCCGGCGTTGCGCAAGCCTTCGGGCATTCTGACGAAGCAGAAAACGCCAAAGGGGGTTGTAAATCCGGTTTTTGCTTCGTCCTCCCTTCGCATCCACACTTGGTGATAGCCGGAGAAGCAATCTAAGAGGCTCAACATGTCGCAGCCGGCGGCCTGATCAATAATGACGTCGATCCTTGGCAGTGGAAAGGGGTCCTTCGGGCATGCCTTGTTGAGTTCAGTGAAGTCAATACACATTCTCATGTTGCCGTTCTTCTTCGGTACCATGACCACGTTTGCCACCCAGATGGGGTATTGGACTTCTCTGATTATTCTTGCGTCGAGCAGCTTTTGCACTTCGGCCTCCGCAGATTTGACTCTATCCGCCGACATGGGCCGCTGCCTCTGCAACTTCGGTTTAACTCTTGGGTCAGTGTTGAGCGCGTGCTCTATGACTGAGCGATGAACGCCTGTCAGGTCAGACTTGGACCATGCGAAGACATCTTGGTTGTTACGAAGGAACTGCAAGAGTCGGCCTTCGTCTTCTGCGCTAATCTCAGCGCCTATCATCACGGTTCTGCTTGGCACGTCCGCGCATAAGGGGACTGTCTTTGTGACGTCGACGACCTTCATGCGTTCGGCTTCGGCCCCTTTCATGGACTGCCTCATTTGGGCTTCGGCCTTGTGCTCTTCGGCCACTGCAGCTTCGTTGCTCTCGTCTTCATTGATAAGATGGACTTGTCTGTTGAGAACCAAAGTGTTGCGCTCGGCTCTTCGGGCCTCCTCCTGGCTGCCGTAGACTGATACTACTCCTGCCGCCGTCGGTATCTTCATTAGCAGGTACCCTTGGTGGATAACCGCCGCGAACTTGTTTATAGTGTTGCGGCCGAAGATGGCGTTGTACGGGTACGCGAAGTCCACAACATCGAATGTTATGACCTCAGTTCTCATGGTGGCGTCTTGGCCGAAGGATACGTTGACATCAATTTTGCCCAGGGCTTCGATTTTTTTGTTGCCGAAGCCGTACAGCGGGTGTTCTGCCTTCTTCAGGTCTTCCTTCTTGAACCCCATGCCGGTGAAACATTGCCAGGTCAGGATATCCGCTGAGCTGCCGTTATCGACGAGGATCCTCCCCACGTCGTTGCCGAAGTAGTACTTTGTGTTCTTGCCGATGTTGGCCCTTATGACGAGCGGATCGTTGTGGGGGTAGTGCTTTGCCCCGGATGTCAGCTGCCGTAAAGGTTATGGGGACATGGGACCATGGCAGGTGAAAATACTTGCCGGAGCAAATATGCGATACGCTTCGGTAGTAGTCTTGGCGCTGCCTCTTTGTCTCGTGGGTGGGCTCATTGGATCCGCCGGAGATCGCATTGATTATGTTGAGCATGCCCGTCATCCCCGAGCTGCTGGTGTCAGGGATCTCTTGCTTTGGTGTGGGTGGAGGTGGGGGTTGGTTATGGGTGTAGTGTGCTTGGTGTTGGGTAGGCGGGTTCGGCCACGAAGGCACGAAGACCGAAGGGCTGTTGCGTGAGCGGTGGAGGAGGTGGGAGCAACTACGGCGCGGGGGGACGCGTAAGGCCGTGGCTGGGTGGAAAGCAAGTGCGGTGCCGAAGGTTGGTAGGGCTGGTGATGGTATGGTGGTGGCGGGGCCCCGGCCGGCCCGCATTTTGGTACTTCATGACATGGTTCACGGCCATGCCTCGCCGCCTTCGCCTTCTCCTCCGCCTCCCACTCCATCTTCATCTTGACCGCCGCGGGGCACCGGTGCGTGTGGTGCCCGGGCATCGATCCCGTGGAGCCGGCGAAAAAACCGCTCGCCGCCGGCCCGCCGCGCGGCCGGCTATGTTGCCGTGGCTTCGGCCCCCCGTTATGCTTGTATCCGCCCTTGTGCCCGCCGCCCTTGTTCGGTGCCTGGTCGGGGGCGCGGACACGTTGTTGATCCGACGGTTCGCTTGCTTCGGCGGGCGGTTATGCCACCCCTTCGGTTGGTCCCCCGCCCTTGTTGCTTCGCTTCTTTGCTTTGCGTTCGCTCGGTCAATCCTTCGGCGGCGGCCCTTGTCGGACTTGCGGTATTCTTGCATGACTTCAAATAACTCTTGCGAGAGACTTCGGCTTGACCCTGTCAAGCACATCTTGGCAGTTTCCAACCCTCAGGCCCCCGACGATGGCGTCGATGATGCTGCTTTCGGACACCGTGGGCGCACGTGCTGTCAATTTGACAACCCTGTGCATGTACTCTTGTAGCGACTCGCGGTCCCCCTGGACACACATGTTGACGAGGTCGTTGGAGTCTAGCTCTTCGACCTGCATGCCTTTGAAGCTGGAGAGCAGCTTGTTCCGCAGCTGGAACCAAGATGTTATGTGCCCCTTCGGTATGTTGGCATACCAATACTGGACTTCTCCCTTGAGCGCGAGTACGAGGGCCTTCGCCTTTGTGGTGGCGTCACCCCCGTTGGACTCAACCGCCGCTTCGAACTTCATCAGGAACTCCTTGGGATCGTAGTCTCCGTCATACTGGGGCAGGGTGTTGGCGTTGAATCGACGAGGCCACGGCGCGCTCTCAAGCTCGACCGAGAGCGGGGACACCGGGACCACGTTACGGAGTGGAGCGTCGTCGGGAGCGAAGTGCTCGTGGGCCCTGCCCCCTGTCTTGGCGGTGCCCTATGCTTTGCCCTTCGGAGGCATCCTTCGCTGCCTCCATTGATCCGGCCCGAGCCCGCATGGCCTGCAGGGTGAGCCGAGGCATGTTCTGCGGGCCGCCGGCGCGGCGGTGCACGGCGGGCGTCGGTGTTGGTGCGGGTGGCGTCGGAGCGACTTGCTGTGGCGGCGTCGCGCCGGCGATCTGGCTTTGCAGCATGGTGAGGTAGCGCTCAGCCTGCCTGATGTTGAAGTCGATGGCGTCGGAGGCGGTGTGTGTCGGAGCCACATCCTGGTGCTGGGATGGCTGCACCTGCAACGAAGATGGGCGCGTGTCCTGCTCAGGCTGAGCCGGCACGGACTTGCCAGCGATGAGGGCCGGATCCTTCGGAGAGCTTCGATGTCTTGCGCCGAAGCCCCCCGGCCCCTCGAGGCCGACTTCGAGCACCCCCCGAAGCGGTGTGCTCTACCTCCGGCGCGCTCGGCCGGCACCGGTTCCCGCCGAAGGCCGGACGGCCGAAGGGGATGGGTTGGTGGGCTCCGACACGAGTGGAGGGGGTTGCCGCCCGAGCCGTTGCGGCTTCGGCGCCCGCCGAACGTGTCCTAGCCATGTGGTCTTGAATTCTTCCACGAGGTGGGCGCCAAACCGGTTGGTGGAAATCGGGCCCGAAGGGTGGACGCCGACACAACAGCCCCCTGAGTTCTCTCCCTTCCTTCGCTCACTCTCGCAGGGTTCCTACTTCTACTTAGGCGGGGAAAGGAGACACGAAACTTAATGAGACCGAAAAGGAAACAAGAAAATACTCGCATAGACCGAAGGCCGAAGAACCGACAAACACCTTCGGTACTCTCTTCTCATTACGGTGTGTCCGTTTCATTACAAGGGGTTCACTATTTATAGGAGACCCTTGGTATAGTCATTTGCCTCAATTACACCTTTTCCGTTCCTGACAAACCGCTTTAAACACTTTACAAGGGTATAACAGTAAGTCCCCGCGTCGTACAGGCCTCCAGCGTGTCTTCGTACGGCCGAAACACCTTTACACGCGGCCGCCCTTGTCTCTGCCTTGTCCGGAGCCCACTTTACACGTTGGCGGTGGCCACGTGTCCAGAGCCGTCGCACCTTCGGTGACGAAACGGCGGCCCAGGATCCGGGGCGTCGAGCCTCCGCATACGCTTCGTCTGCACCGCCGCCGGTCCCGGACGCGGTATCCTCGGCCGGCGCTCACCGCTCCTGGCCCTCCCGGGCCTTCGTCACCGGAGCGCGGCCGAAACACCTTCGGCGCCGAAGGCTGGCGCCGCCACAAGGGGTCATTCTGCACAACGAGACTCATGAGGCACAAGCGACGTTAGTGTTTCGTTAGTGCCCTGTGCAGCGAAGGGTCGCCTACGTCGGACCGAAGCCGTAGGCGGACCGAGGGTGCCAGCGTGGGCGGACGGGGGCGATGCTTCCGAAGACCAACTTCCCCAACATAATCAAAAGCCGCACCGCTTGCCTCCCCGAACCGATTTATCTCAAAAGCCGCAGAGCGAAGCCTTGCCTTTTTTCAAGGTCCTCCGAGCAAACTCGGCCTTCCAATGGGGCCCGGAGCGACAGCCAAGCCTTCGATGAACGGAAGAAATACCTTGAAGACGCCGCAATCATGACCAAGCCGTCACCGAGGGCCGACTGCGTCGTTATACATTGCGGCCACCGATACCGAGGTTAGTGCCGTGCTCGTGGAAGAGCGCAGGGAGGCGGTATGTCCCGAGGCAATTTCCTATATACTATGTCTCCGAAGCTCGAGCGGCTCAAAGCCGCTCTACTCCGAAATGGAAAAGATGGCGTATGCGGTTGTGATGGCAAAAAGGAAGCTTCGGCATTACTTCCAGAGCCACAACGTCTCGGTACCCACAGCTTTCCCCCTTCGGGACATGTTTGAGAACAAGGAGTCAACAGGCAGGATGGGCAAGTGGGCCTCGGAGTTGGCGGAGCACGTCATAAGCTTCGTCGCCCGCAGCGCAATAAAATCTCAAGTCCTCGCTGACTTTGTAGCTGATTGGACGCCTTCGGCGCCGAAGGGGGAAGCAGTAGTCATAGAGCCAATATGGGAAGTCCAGTGTGACGGCGCATACTGCCACCTTGGTTCGGCGGCCGCAGCAGTCTTAAAGTCCCCTTCGGGCATCAAACTCCGATATGCCCCGCGGGCCGAACTATGACAACCGTTTACAAACAATGTGGCGAGTATGAAGGTCCGCCGCTTGCACTTCGGAAGGCCGGGGGCCGTAGGTGCCGGGGAGGCTCGTCATCCCGACGGACTCGAGCTTGTCGCTTGCCATATTGGGAAAACCTACAAGGCAAAGAACCCAAATATGATGAAGTATCTACAAGCCGTCCGAAGCATGGAGAAATTCTTCATCGGCATCACGGTGAGAAGTTTTCCCAGGAATCATAACAAGGAGGCCGATGCTATTGCGAAGGCAACCGCGCCGAATGAGCCCCTCGCCACCGGATGTTTTTTATGAAACAACCACATCAAGGTCCGCGAGTGACGAAGCAGCACCCCCCAAGTTTGTGAACGCAATTCAGAGCGAGGACTGGCGCGCCCCAATAGTGGCAGCGCTCAAAGGATATTATGAGGCCGAAGATGGAGTCATCGCCAAGAGGGTGGCAATCAGGGCAAGGAACTATCACCTTGTCGACGGCAACCTGTACCGAAGAGGGGTCTCGCGCCCCACTATTAAAGTGCATATCGCTCACCGAGGGGAAGCCACTGCGCACGAAATCCACGGCGGCATGTGCTCACACCACCTCGGCACCAGAGCTTTGGTGCGAAAGCTTTCCGCCAAGGTTTCTGCGGCCTTCGCAGCGGTGGCGGACGCCCACGACATTGTGCGCCACCGTCCGAGTGCCGCACCACGCACCCTACGGCAAGTTTGCTTCCAACGAGATACGCTTGTTACCACCGGTGTGGCCCTTCGCTCGGTGGGGTGTTGACATCGTCGGCCCGCTACCCACGGCACCCGGAAACTACACTCACGCGTGTGGCGGTTGAATATTTCTCCAAGTGGGTTGAAGCGAAGCCGTTGCCGAGCATCACATCGGCAACCATTCGAAGTTCTTCCGGCAAAACATAGTGTGCCGCTTCGGTGTCCCTCACGAGGTCACGGTGGATAATGGCAAGGAATTCCGGGTTTGGTAGCGCGAATACAAAGACGCAGAAAGCCATACTTGGGAACGAAGGCGTGCCGCTTCGGTCTACCACCCACGGTCAACGGGGCGGTAGAGCGGGCCAACGGAATCATCTTCGCCGGCATCAAGAGGAACATCACCGACTTGCCCAAGAGCAAATGGGCCGAAGAACTACCGAGGGTAATCCGGTCCCACAACACCACCACATCCCGAACTACCCGGTTCTCCCCCTTCAAGCTGCCGTACCGGGGAGGAAGCCATGTTTGCCCGAAGAATTGTGCCTGGGCACCTGGAGGAATACACCTTCCGGAGACGAAGACCTCAAGGCTTCGGTTCGGAATATCGAGGAGGTCCGCTTACGAGCCCCCGGCGAAAACCTCTTGGCCTACCAAGACGAAACCCGAAGGTGGAAAAACAAGAAGATCAAACCAAAGCTCATTCGGTCAGGGGACACCGGTGCTACGAAAGGTGCCGAAGGGCAAATTGAAGGGTAAGATGCACGGGAAATGGGAAGGCCCGTTCATAGCAACGGCCACCGCAAACGAAGCAGCCTTCAAACTGCGTCGGGCCGACGGGCGACGAAGAGCCATACACCTGGAATGTGGATATGCTTCAGAAGTACTTCGTCTGAAGCAGCTGCGAGTTCTTAGCATAGTCTTTGAGTTTCGATAGTTTCTCTTTCCTTTAGGTCGAGATACCGACTTTGTATCCTATGTACATTAAAGTAGTGGGGGACGTACTCTTTTCCTCACGGGGGAAGCTTTGTGGTTCCCCTCCGGATCCGCGAAGTGTGAGGTTTTTAATGAGGCGGCCCTTTGTATCCCTTCGATTTCGACATGTAATATAAGTCGGCTTTCCCCCATCCCTTCGTGTGCGGTTTACCTTTCTTCTTAAAGAATGCTCTCGCCATCCTATCGGAGCTAGGCCACCGCCTCCGGGGGGGCCTAGTCTCCGAAGTGGCCTTCGGCGCGGTAAGTAACAGCCTTGGCGCAGATCGCCTTAGGGGCACGCACACCAAGCCTGTCACTTATCGTCGTGACCGAAGAAAAAACCGCTTGAAGCGGGGAAGGGCCATGATTCGGCCGAAGTAAGCGCACGCCTGGAGCGATGCGTCGGTCTCGAGTTGACCGAAGAGAAAAACCGCTTGAAGCGGGGCAGGGCCATGATTCGGCCGAAGTAAGCGCACGCCTGGAGCGATGCGTCGGTCTCGAGTTGACCGAAGAGAAAAACCGCTTGAAGCGGGGGCGGGGGCCATGATTCGGCCGAAGCAAGCGCACGCCTGGAGCGTTGCGTCGGTCTTGAGTTGACCGAAGAGAAAACCGCTTGGCGGCCAGAGAAAACGCATGCCTACGGCGGCGCATTGGTCTCGCTTTTGTCCAAAGAAAAAACACTTAGTACAAAACGAGGCCGCGACTGGGCCGAAGTGAACGCACACTCAAACTAGCCCTTCGGCCACGTTCTAGACCGATGAGTAACCCGCCTCGCGCGGTTTACACCATAGGTTTGGATCGAGAAGGCGAGCCATCACACGTTAACTCTAAAGGCGAAGCGCGATGCCGCTTCATCCCAACGAACTCAGGGCTTTTCTCGATCAAGCACGCAGCACGAAAAAGTCAGGCAAAAAACACCTCTCGTCCACACTTTCAGCTTACAACATCCATCGTGAAAAACAATATAACTTTACAAAACGAATAACAGTGTAGTTACAACACATACTGCCTCGAACAATAATTGTACAAAGTTGCACTTAGACATCCACTTCGGGCCTGCCGCGAACACTTCCGGGGGGGAGTTCCGAAGTCCTATGCTTCAAGTCTTCGCGCCAGCCCGTAGCCTCGTTTAACGATCAATCCTCGTTTAGTACATCCTCACAGATCTCGTCGATCAGCCGAAGATATGCCATGTCTATGATCTCCAAAGCCATCTCCCGAAGCTCGCTGTCGGTAGGCATCCGCCCTGCGCCGAAGTCGGGGTCGATTCTATACGAAGGAGATCCCTCCGTTTCCACCTTCACCGCTGCGAAGCTTTCCGACGAGGTGTCAGGAATTAAGTATACATACTCGGGCGGCCCAAGGACCCCCTCTTCAATGGGCTCCGTTTTCGGAACGACCCCCTCGGCCACGAAGGGGTCCACTAACTTACGCTTGGCCGCCCTACGGGCGGCCCGCTCTCTAAGAATGGCATCCCGGCGCGCGGGATCCCTTGAAAACTCAGCAAAAAAGCGCTTAGCCGCTTCGTTGTGAAGGCGGTAGCGCTCCGCTCGGTACGACAAAAACTCCGCATATGAAACATTAGGATGGCGGATGCTAAACTTCGTCCACACGTTCGGCGCGGCAAAAAAGTGAGTTAAGGGGCAAAGTTGAGTTGCTCGCACCTTCGGCCCTCGCGCGGGAACCACCGAAGGAACTGCGCGCAGATACCGTGCATCGCTTATACATTACAAAAATTTCCATCCCTTCAATGGGAGGTTACAAGTCCATCGCAAGTCCCATTCCGAAGCGTTTCACACCTCGGCACCTTCGGCGACGACGGGGGCCTCGCTCGGCACGGCGCTAGCTTCGGTGGCCTCGGCCGACGCGGCCGGTCGTAGTGACTGCGCTTCCCGCGGGTCCCTCGCCGTCGGGAGAGCGGCGGCCGGCCAGCGCGGCCTCAAGTTCCGCCGCGTGCGCCGCATCCGAAGCATCCGCCGCGGTGTTCTCTTCGTAGGGGCCGCGGCCGCCGCGGCCTTCGGCGAGGGGCAAGTGTGACCTCTTCCTCGGTGACGGAGGTTGCTTCGAGGCCGGTGGGTGCGGGAGGGCGGTCCCCGCGGCCGCTTCGGTTTGCTCCTCCTCGACCGCGGCCCCCGGCGCGTCCCCCCCATGCCTCTCTTCGGTGTTCTGAGCCGTGGTGTCCTCGGCGCTGCGAGCTTCGTCCTCGGGAACGGCGGCGACTTCGCCTTCTCGCGGTGCTGCGGCTACAGAGCCCTCGGCGGTAATAAGAGGGACGCCGGGCATGGCGATCCACTCCCCCTCCGTCATGAACCGGGGCAAGGGCGGTGTGCCGCCAAACCGGACCCGAGACGGTCGTACACACGATCCTGCGGTCGAGGCCTTATCTCGCAAGACAATGGGGGCGATATGCCAAGTCGATTACGAAAGTGCACCTTTAGTGCAATCATAAGCATAGGGAGGAAGCGGCTTCGGCGCACTTGGGCACTAAGGCGGCCGACTCGTCCAAAGTAAGTTGGTACCCACGCCGGGGCGAAGAAGGTGTTCATGAAATTTTTTGCGAGATTCTTGGGGAGCACCGGGAGCCGACTAACGTCCAAGTCCGCGTCGGCCGGGCCATGCAAAGTTGTCCTTCGTAAGACGACGAAGATCCCCCCTTGCTAATAGTCTTCTCGGAAGATGGGCGGTCCGAAGGCACCAACGAGCACACCGAATAGGCCGGCGTGCGAACCCCCCCGCGCACCCCGCAAGCTCTCCGAAGATCTTTGTGTTCATCGTGATCAGATCGAAGCACGCGTTCACCCACTCGTAGTATGCCTCAACCGTGCAACGGGAATCGATAGCGGCGCTTCCGGATTGCACTTGCTCCGGCACACAGTATATCATTACGAAGGGCCTCCGCGCTCCGAAGGTGCTCTGTGCGATATCGCTCCAGCGTCCCACTCAGTTCGTCCGCCTTCTCCTGCGCTTCGGTCAGCTTTGCCTCCCTGTCAGCGAGCCGAGCCTGCAAGTCTTCCTTAGCGCTGCCCAGGGTCTCAACGTCGTGGCGCAACTTGTTGAGGGCGGCTTCGGAGTTTTCGCCGACTCTTCTTTTTCCTCCTCCGGTCTTCGGGAGCGCTCTTCGCTCCGCGCCAACCGACCCTCCAGCTCCGCCACTCGGTTTTCGAGCGAGGAGACAAGCAACGATTTTTCCTTGGCCTCCTTGCTCTCCTCGCTCCAACCTTCGGGCGAGGCATCGCGACGCAATAAAAGCCTTCGGGCGACAGGTCATCGGGCCCGAAGGGTGGACGCCGAACACAACGGCCCCGAGTTCTCTCCCTTCCTTCGCTCACTCTCGCAAGGTTCCTACTTCTACTTAGGCGAGGGAAAGGAGACAAAGAAACTTAATGAGACCGAAAAGGAAATAAGAAAATACTCGGTAGACCGAAGGCCGAAGAACCGACAAACGCCTTCGGTACTCTCTTCTTATTACGGTGTGTCCGTTTCATTACAAGGGGTTCACTATTTATAGGAGACCCCTGGGTATAGTCATTTGCCTCAATTACACCTTTTCCGTCCCTGACAAACTGCTTTAAACACTTTACAAGGGTATAACAGTAAGTCCCCGCGTCGTACAGGCCTCCAGCGTGTCTTCGTACGGCCGAAACACCTTTACACGCGGCCGCCCTTGTCTCTGCCTCGTCCGGAGCCCACTTTACACGTTGGCGGTGGCCACGTGTCCAGGGCCGTCGCACCTTCGGTGACGAGCGGCAGCCCAGGATCCGGGGCGTCGAGCCTCCGCATACGCTTCGTCTGCACGCCGCCGGTCCGGACGCGGTATCCTCGGCCGACGCTCACCGCTCCCGGCCCTCCCGGCCTTCGCCCCCCCCCGGAGCGCGGCGAAACACCTTCGGCGCCGAAGGCCGGCGCCGCCACAAGGGGTCATTCCCGCACAACGAGACTCACGAGGCACAAGCGACGTTAGTGTTTCGTTAGTGCCCCCGTGCGACGAAGGGTCGCCTCCGTCGGACCGAAGCCGTAGGTAGGCCGAGGGTGCCGGCGTGGGCGGACGGGGGCGATGCTTCCGAAGACCAACTTCCCCAACGGTAGCCCCTCGTCGGTGAGGGCCGTCCCGAGCTCCGCGAAGGGCCGAACTTACGATCAACTTTAGCCGGGTGAAGGGCGGTCTTCGGAACTCCCGGACGGCCCACGCCGACACGGTGGTTCGAAAAAAGACGCGCGCCCCCTCTGCCTAAATTTACCGTTGAGAGGGGCCGTCGGTGGGTAAAAAGGTAATTTTGGTCGTCGCCGGCGCGATTATCGGAACTCATTACTATATAAAGGGGGCCGTCCTTTGGTTTACCCCACCCAGCGGCTGCAGCCCAGAGCCTACGACACGCGAGAGCTCCGAAGGCCTGCTGCGGGACTTGCTCCCGGCCCCTTGCTTCGCTTTCGCTTCGTGCGTAGTTAGTATTGATGGCGCCGAAGCGTAGACGCGATGCTGTCGCGAGGGAGATCGCGAAGACGTACACGTTCGGTCGAAGCCAAATCGACAAGACCGACGTGGAGGCGGCGACCAAAGAACCGCATGGTCGGAGCCGGCGGAGCCCCGGCCGCGAGACCGGTGCGCGGCCGCGGGACAACGAGGTCGTCATCTTCCGAGATCTTCGTACGCGGGGCTTCGGTTCCCGCCGCACCCCGCCGTCGTCGACATACTTCGGTACTTCGACATCTACCTTCATCGGCTCACCCCTAATGCCATCCTCCCGGCTATCGGTATACATGTGGATATGCGGGACGACGAAGATCAAGCCCTTCGCCGAAGGGCTTCGCTCGGCGCATCAAGTGCACCACCGGCGGCGGACGGTCTTCGAGGAAGAAGGGGACCGGTCCGTGGAGAAGGAGCTGCCGCCGGTTCGGGTGTCTCAATTTTTCATACAAGACGGAGTGGTGAGCCGGTCACCGCGTACGGGGAACAAGTGGCCTTCGGACCGCGGCGGCATTGGTTCTACTACACCTTGAGCCCCCCTTCTTCCGGAGGCATCCACCGGCCGGCGACGAAGGAACTCCCGCCCCGCACGAGTCCTACGCGAAGAACCCTTCGTGTCCGGAGGGGGATGAATTCGTGATGATCTTTGCGTCGGTTCGCGCGGAAGTACGGTACTCGCGACATTGTGGAAGAGTACCGCGGCATTCCCGTGTGCCCATTGGTCGACGGGCGGGTCCGTGGCCGAAGACGAGTGGGCGGAGGACATCGGTGGCATCCCCCGCCCCCGACTTGGACAAGAGTCTTCGGCTTTACGGCCGATTGTAAGTTGCTCCTTGCTTCCTTCGGATAGTTGTCTTTTTGCCACGCCCTTAGTAAGCACGCGGCGACGGACTTGGCCGTCTTCCTGCAGTGTTGAGGAGAAGGAAGGTGGAGGCGCACGGGGACTTCATCCTCGGCCCCGTCTCACCAAAAGAGTACAAGGACACCGTTGCGGAGCTGAACGGGTCCCGGACAAACCGTGTATTTGAGTTCTTCAAGATCGCGCCGCCTGAGCGCGTCGGTTTTGCCAAGCATCGCGAGGCAGCCGAGAAGAAGGCCGCGGCGGCTGCAGCCGCCGAAGCGGACGTGGAGGAGACGGCGACTTCGCCGCGCGCTGCTCCACAAAAAACTAGCGAGGAGGAGCGCGCCCTGTGCCCTGGCCTTGCGGCCGCCGGGCGGAGAAGCCCGGAGGAAACGGGGCGGGCGGCCGGCGGACTCGCCCCCCGTCTCCCCAAGAGAACTCGCGTCGTCGACATGGAGACAGGGCGTCGTCGAAAATGTGATAGCGGCCGTGCCCCGCGCGCGCGGCCGCGCCTTCGGACGTGCCTTCGGCGACGGCGGGGGCAGGGGCCGTCGGGCCGCTGCTGGTTCCCCTCAGCCCGCAGGAGAAAGATAGTGACGATGACAGCGATGTCCGCATAGTGTCTTCCGTTGGGGACGCGCCGCGCAAGCTAAGCCCCCCCGTCGTCGGCGCCGAAGCCCCCCAAGAGAAAGATGACTCCAGCTCCACCTCCAGCGGCTCGTCGACACCTCCTCCCGAAGGTACCGAGCGGGCGGCCTCCCCTTCGGCCCCGCCTCCGAGAGAAATGACGTCGTCCCCGAAGCGGAGGAAGAGGGGGACGAGGGGCCCGACAACGACTATCGGGTGACGCCCGAGGAGCCCCGGCCGCCGGCCGTGTCCTTCGTGCGCGTTCCCGCCGAAGCCAAACCGATTGGCGGGGAAAACCATCCGCTTCTTGGGGCCGACGAGTGGCGGGCATGAGCGCTAGTTCTGGATGAAGCCGGAGCAAGCTTCTCCATCCCCCATGAAGAGGAGTACTACGGGAAGCCGACCGCGGGCGGGGCGGCGACGGCGTGCGGGGACTCGTCGGAAGGCTTTTATTGCGTCGCGATGCCTCGCCCGAAGGTTGGAGCAGGAGAGAAAGGAGGCCAAGGAAAAATCGATGGTTCTTGTCTCCTCGCTCGAAAACCGAGTGGCGGAGCCGGAGGGTCGGTTGGCCGCGGAGCGAGAGCGCTCCCGAAAGGCTGCGGGGGAGGAAAAAGAAGAGTCGGCGAAAAACTCCAAAGCCGCCCTCAACAAGCGCGCCACGACGTTGAGACCCTGGGCAGCGCTAAGGAAGACTTGCAGGCTCGGCTCGGCGACGGGGAGGCAAAGTTGACCGAAGCGCGAGGAGAAGGCGGGCGGGGGCGAGTGGGACGCCGGAGCGATATCGCGCGAGCACCTTCGGAGCGCGGAGGCCCTTCGTAATGATATACTGCGAGTGCTTCGGAGCGGTGCAATGCGGAAGCGCCGCCTATCGGATTCCCCCGGTGCACCGTTGAGGCATACTACGAGTGGGTGAACGCGTGCTTCGATCGATCACGATGAACACAAAGATCTTCGGAGAGCTTGCGGCGCAAAGTGGGGGTTCGCACGGCGGCCTATTCGGTGTGCTCGTTGGTGCCTTCGGACCGCCCATCTTCGAGAAGACTATTAGCAAGGGGGGATCTTCGTCGTCTTACGAAGGACAATTTTGCATGGCCCAGCGACGCGGACTTGGACGTTAGTCAGCTCCCAGTGCTCCCCAAGAATCTCGCAAAAAATTTCATGAACACCTTCTTCGCCCAGCGTGGGTACCAACTTACTTTGGACGAGTCAGCTCGCCTTAGTGCCCAGGTGCGCCGAAGCCGCTTCCTCCCTATGCTTATGATTGCACTAAAGGTGCACATTCGTAACCGACTTGGCATACGCCCCCATTGTCTTGCGAGATAAGGCCTCGGCCGCAGGATCGTGTGTACGACCGTCTCGGGTCCGGTTTGGCGGCACACCGCCCTTGCCCCGGTTCATGACGGAGGGGGAGTGGATCGCCATGCCCGGCGTCCCTCTTATTACCGCCGAGGGCTGCGTAGCCGCAGCACCGCGGAAGGCGAAGTCGCCGGCGTTCCCGAGGACGAAGCTCACGGCGGCGAGGACACCACGGCTCGGAACACCGAAGGGGGGCATGGGGGGGACGCGCCGGGGGCCGCAGCTGAGGAGGAGCGAACCGAAGCGGCCGCGGGGACTGCCCTTCCGGCACCCACCGGCCTCGAAGCAATCTCCGTCACCGAGGAAGAGGTCACACTTGCCCCTGCTGAAGCTGCGGCGGCCGCGGCCCCTACAGAAGAGAACACTACGGCAGATGCTTCGGATGCGGCGCACGCGGCGGAACTTGAGGCTGCGCTGCTGGCTGCCAGCTCTCCCGACGGTGAGGGACCCGCAGAAACAGCAGTCGCTACGACTGTCGCGTCGGTCGAGGCCACCGAAGCTAGCGCCGTGCTGAGCGAGGCCCCCGTCGTCGCCGAAGGTGCTGAGGTGTGAAACGCTTCGGAATGGGACCTGCGATGGACTTGTAATCTCCCCTTGAAGGGATGAAATTTTTGTAATGTAAGGCGATGCACGGTATCTGCGCGGGGATCCTTCGGTGGTTCCTGCGCAGAGGGCCGAAGGTGCGAGCAACTCAACTTTGTCCCTTAACTCACTTTTTGTCGCGCCGAACGTGTGGACGAAGTTTAGCATCCGCCATCCTAATGTTTCATATGCGGAGTTTTTGTCGTACCGAGCGGAGCGCTACCGCCTTCACAACGAAGCGGCTAAGCGCTTTTTTGCTGAGTTTTCAAGGGATCCCGCGCGCCGGGATGCCATTCTTAGAGAGCGGGCCGCCGTGGGGCGCGCCAAGCGTAAGTTAGTGGACCCCTTCGTGGCCGAGGGGGTCGTTCCGAAAACGGAGCCCATTGAAGAGGGGGTCCTTGGGCCGCCCGAGTATGTATACTTAATTCACGACACCTCGTCGGAAAGCTTCGCGGCGGTGAAGGTGGAAACGGAGGGATCTCCTTCGTATAGAATCGACCCCCGACTTCGGCGCGGGGCGGATGCCTACCGACGGCGAGCTTCGGGAGATGGCTTTGGAGATCATAGACATGGCATATCTTCGGCTGATCGACGAGATCTGTGAGGATGTACTAAACGAGGATTGATCGTTAAACGAGGCTACGGGCTGGCGCGAAGACTTGAAGCATAGGACTTCGGAACTCCCCCCCGGAAGTGTTCGCGGCAGGCCCGAAGTGGATGTCTAAGTGCAACTTTGTACAATTATTGTTCGAGGCAGTATGTGTTGTAACTACACTGTTATTCGTTTTGTAAAGTTATATTGTTTTTCACGATGGATGTTGTAAGCTGAAAATGTGGACGAGAGGTGTTTTTTGCCTGTCTTTTTCGTGCTGCGTGCTTGATCGAGAAAAGCCCTGAGTTCGTTGGGATGAAGCGGCATCGCGCTTCGCCTTTAGGGTTAACGTGTGATGGTTCGCCTTCTCGATCCAAACCTATGGTGTAAACCGCGCGAGGCGGGTACTCATCGGTCTGGGACGTGACCGAAGGGTTAGTTTAAGTGTACGTTCACTTCGGCCCAGTCGCGGCCTCGTTTTATACTAAGTGTTTTTCCTTTAGACAAAAGCGAGACCAATGCGCCGTCGTAAGCATGCATTTTCTCTGGCCGCCAAGCGGTTTTCTCTTCGGTCAACTCAAGACCGACGCATCGCTCCAGGCGTGCGCTTACTTCGGCCGAATCATGGCCCTTCCCCGCTTCAAGCGGTTTTCTCTTCGGTCAACTCAAGACCGACGCATCGCTCCAGGCGTGCGCTTACTTCGGCCGAATCATGGCCCTTCCCCGCTTCAAGCTGTTTTCTCTTCGGTCAACTCGAGACCGACGCATCGCTCCAGGCGTGCGCTTACTTCGGCCGAATCATGGCCCTTCCCCGCTTCAAGCGGTTTTCTCTTCGGTCACGACGATAAGTGACGAGGCTTGGTGTGCGTGCCCCTAAGGCGATCCGCGCCCAAGGCGTTACTTACCGCGCCGAAGGCCACATCGGAGACTAGGCCCCCGGAGGGCGGTGGCCTAGCTCCGATAGGATGGCGAGAGCATTCTTTAAGAAGAAAGGTAAGCGCACACGAAGGGATGGGGGAAAGGCCGACTTATATTACATGTCGAAATCGAAGGGATACAAAGGGCCGCCTCATTAAAAACCTCACACTTCGCGGATCGGAGGGGAACCACGAAGCTTCCCCCGTGAGGAAAAGAGTACGTCCCCCACTACTTTAATGTACATAGGATACAAAGTCGGTATCTCGACCTAAAGGAAAGAGAAACTACCGAAACTCAAAGACTATGCTAAGAACTCGCAGTACCTCGGACGAAGTACTTCGAAGCATATCCACATTCCGGGTGTATGGCTCTTCGTCGCCGTCGGCCCGACGCGGTTTGAAGGTCGCTTCGTTTGCGGTGGCCGTTGCTATGAACGGGCCTTCCCATTTCCCGTGCATCTTACCCTTCAATTTTCCCTTCGGCACCTTTCGTAGCACCGGGTCCCCCGACCGAATGAGCTTTGGTTTGATCTTCTTGTTTTTCCACCTTCGGGTTTCGTCTTGGTAGGCCAAGAGGTTTTCGGTGCACTGTAAGCGGACCTCCTCGATATTCGAACCGAAGCCTTGAGGTCTTCGTCTCCGGAAGGTGTATTCCTCCGGGTGCCCGAGCACAATTCTTCGGGCAGCATGGCTTCCTCCCCGTACAGCAGCTTGAAGGGGGAGAACTGGGTAGTTCTGGATGTGGTGGTGTTGTGGGACCAGATTACCCTCGGTAGCTCTTCGGCCCATTTGCTCTTGGGCAAGTCAGTGATGTTCCCCTTGATGCCGGCGAAGATGATTCCGTTGGCCCGCTCTACCGCCCCGTTGGACTGTGGGTGGTAGACCGAAGCGAAGCACAGCTTCGTTCCCAAGTATGTGCAGAATTCCTTGAACTCTGCGCTATCAAACTGCTTGCCATTATCCACTGTGACCTCGTGAGGGACACCGAAGCGACACACTATGTTTTGCCAGAAGAACTTCTGAATGGTTGCCGATGTGATGCTCAGCAACGGCTTCGCTTCAACCCACTTGGAGAAATATTCAACCGCCACAACTGCGTGAGTGTAGTTTCCAGGTGCCGTGGGTAGCGGGCCGACGATGTCAACACCCCACCGAGCGAAGGGCCACACCGGTGGTAACAACTGTATCTCGTTGGAAGCAAACTTGCTGTAGGGCGCGTGGCGCTGGCACTCTGGACAGTGGCGCACAATGTCGTGGGCGTCTGCCACTGCCGAAGGCCAGTAGAAACCTTGGCGGAAAGCTTTCTGCACCAAAGCTCTGGTGCCGAGGTGGTGTGAGCACATGCCGCTGTGGATTTCGTGCGATGGCTGCTTCCCCCTCGGTGATCGATATGCACTTTAATAGTGGGGCGCGGACCCCTCTTCGGTACAAGTTGCCGTCGACAAGGTGATAGTTCCTTGCCCCGATTGCCACCCTCTTGGCGATGACTCCATCTTCGGCCTCATAATATCCTTTGAGCGCCGCCACTATTGGGGCGCGCCGATCCTCGCTCGAATTGTGTTCACAAACTTGGGGGGCCGTTGCTTCGTCGGTGCGGACCTTGATGTGGTTGTTTCATAAAAAACATCCGGTGGCGGGGGCTCATTCGGCGCGGTTGCCTTCGCAATAGCATCGGCCTCCTTGTTATGATTCCCGGGAAAACTTCTCACCGTGATGCCGATGAAGAATTTCTCCATGCTTCGGACGGCTTGTAGATACTTCATCATATCCGGGTTCTTTGCCTTGTAGGTTTTCCCAATATGGCAAGCGACAAGCTCGGAGTCCGTCGGGGATGACGAGCCTCCCGGCACCTACGGCCACCGGCCTTCCGAAGTGCAAGCGACGGACCTTCATACTCTGCCACATTGTTTGTACGATTGTCATAGTTCGGCCCGCGGGGGCATATCGGAGTTTGATGCCCGAAGGGGACTTCAAGACTCGTTGCGGCCGCCGAACCAAGGTGGCGGTATGCGCCGTCACACCGGACTTCCCATATTGGCTCTATGACTATCTTGCTTCCCCCTTCGGCGCCGAAGGCGTCCAATCGGCTACAAAGTCAGCGAGAACTTGAGATTTTATTGCGGCTGCGGGCGACGAAGCTTATGACGTGCTCCGCCAACTCCGAGGCCCACTTGCCCATCCTGCCTGTTGACTCCTTGTTCTCGAACATGTCCCGAAGGGGGAAAGCTGTGGGTACCGAGACGTTGTGGCTCTGGAAGTAATGCCGAAGCTTCCTTTTTGCCATCACAACCGCATATGCCATCTTTTCCATTTCGGAGTAGAGCAGCTTTGAGCCGCTCAGAGCTTCGGAGACATAGTATATAGGAAATTGCCTCAGGACATCTGCCTCCCTGCGCTCTTCCACGAGCACTGCACTAACTGCTGTATCGGTTGCCGCAATGTACAACAGCAGGTCGGCCTTCGGTGACGGCTTGGTCATGATTGCAGCATCTTCAAGGTATTTCTTCAGTTCATCGAAGGCTTGCTGCTGCTCTGGGCCCCATTGGAAGGCTGAGTTTGCTCGGAGGACCTTGAAAAAAGGCAGGCTTCGCTCGGCGGCTTTTGAGATAAATCGGTTCAGGGAGGCGATTCTGCCAGTAAGCCTTTGGACTTCCTTTCGGGTGGCTGGGGGCTGCATCCTTCGTAGGGCCTCGATCTTTTGGGGGTTCGCCTGGATGCCCCGCTTGGAAACCATGCAGCCCAACAGTTGCCCTTTCCGGATGCCGAAGATGCACTTCTCTGGGTTAAGCTTGAGGCCATTTTGCCTCATGTTGTCGAAGGTCTCGGTTAGATCTGCGATGTGATCTTGCTCTTTCTCGCTCATGATGACGATGTCGTCGACGTACGCCGAAGCGTTGCGCCCCAGTGGTTGCCCGGGATCGGCTTCATCATGCGGTTGAAGGTTGACCCGGCGTTGCGCAAGCCTTCGGGCATTCGACGAAGCGAAAACGCCAAAGGGGGTTGTAAATCCGGTTTTTGCTTTGTCCTCCCTTCGCATCCACACTTGGTGATAGCCGGAGAAGCAATCTAAGAGGCTCAACATGTCGCAGCCGGCGGCCTGATCAATAATGACGTCGATCCTTGGCAGTGGAAAGGGGTCCTTCGGGCATGCCTTGTTGAGTTCAGTGAAGTCAATACACATTCTCATGTTGCCGTTCTTCTTCGGTACCATGACCACGTTTGCCACCCAGATGGGGTATTGGACTTCTCTGATTATTCTTGCGTCGAGCGACTTTTGCACTTCGGCCTCCGCGATTTGACTCTATCCGCCGACATGGGCCGCCGCCTCCGCAACTTCGGTTTAACTCTTGGGTCGGTGTTGAGCGCGTGCTCTATGAGCGAGCGATGAACGCCGTCGGGTCGGACTTGGACCATGCAAAGACATCTTGGTTGTTACGAAGGAACCGCAAGAGTCGGCCTTCGTCTTCTCGCGCTAATCTCGGCGCCTATCATCACGGTTACGCTTGGCACGTCCGCGCATAAGGGGACCGTCTTTGTGACGTCGACGGCCTTCATGCGTTCGGCTTCGGCCCCCTTCATGGACCGCCTCATTTGGGCTTCGGCCTTGTACTCTTCGGCCACTGTGCGCTTCGTTGTTCTCGTCTTCATTGATAACATGGACTTGTCTGTTGAGGACCGAAGTGTTGCGCTCGGCTCTTCGGGCCTCCTCCCCGGCTGCCGTAGACCGATACTACTTCTGCCGCCGTCGGTATCTTCATTAGCGGTACCCTTGGTGGATAACCGCCGCGAACTTGTTTATGGTGTTGCGGCCGAAGATGGCGTTGTACGGGTACGCGAAGTCCACAACATCGAATGTTATGACCTCAGTTCTCATGGTGGCGTCTTGGCCGAAGGATACGTTGACATCAATTTTGCCCGGGGCTTCGATTTTTTTTGTTGCCGAAGCCGTACGGCGGGTGTTCGCCTTCTTCGAGTCTTCCTTCTTGAACCCCATGCCGGTGAAACATTGCCAGGTCAGGATATCCGCTGAGCTGCCGTTATCGACGAGGATCCTCCCCACGTCGTTGCCGAAGTAGTACTTTGTGTTCTTGCCGATGTTGGCCCTTATGACGAGCGGATCGTTGTGGGGGTAGTCTTTGCGGCGGATGTCGACCGCCGTAAAGGTTATGGGGACATGGGACCATGGCAGGTGAAAATACTTGCCGGAGCAAATATGCGATACGCTTCGGTAGTAGTCTTGGCGCCGCCTCTTTGTTTCGTGGGTGGGCTCATTGGATCCGCCGGAGATCGCATTGATTATGTTGAGCATGCCCGTCATCCCCGAGCCGCCGGTGTCGGGGATCTCTTGCTTTGGTGTGGGTGGATAAATCGGTTCGGCGCGGCAAGCGGTGCGACTCCTCTCCTGCTCGGCGATACGGCGACCCACTCCCTCGGTGCATAGGATAAGGAGACGCCTCACCCTCCGCCCGGCCGGCGACGTAGCGACCCAGCCTTCCACCTCGGCGCGGCCCGCGGGGACGACCTCAACGGCTGGACGAGCTTGCATTCCACATCCCCTGCGAGGGAGACACATTTCTTTTTTTCCTTTATTTTGCAGGATTAATCCTTGAGCATCGTGTTGCGCTGCTCGCAATGCTACTCGGGAGAAAAGCTCGTGGACGGACGAAAAGGAATCGTGCGAACGAAACTACTCGGAGGCAGACGGGTATCTCGTGTGAGGTGGAGAGTTCTTGTGTGAATTGCTCCTACTCGGAGATGTACTCGAATCTACTCGGTCCGAGCGCCCCTCCTCGTGCGAGGCGGAGACTCCTCAGAGGGCCTTCGTATGAGTCAGTCCTACTCGCAGGCGGGAAGTTCTCGTGTGAGACGGACAAAGGGCTTCTCGAAGGAACTCATAGGAAGGACTTCTCGTGTGAGGCAGACAATACTCGTGGGAGGTGGAAGGAAGTTGTGGGAACGAACAACAAATCGTATGAGTGTGATTCCCACTCTGGAACACCGCCTTTCTGACTAAAAACATGATTTTCTTGCTAGTACCCAAAGATCTTGTGTGTAGGTAATGAGCAACAACATCGACCGCTCGCCATCCTGATCAGGACAAGGTCGTTTCGATCAACGCAGCAGGTGGCGGCAAGCTGAGACCGACCGCTGCGTCACTGCTCGTCGTTGTACCTCATCCTTCTTCGCATACTTCGTGGTGACGATCTAGCTCGCACCTTCATCGCTCATGAGCGCACCCCGATTGACCGCGGCGCTGCTATCAACAACAACACCGTTCGCTCGACCGCCGCGGGCGACACTAAGCTCAGGGGCTGGTCAGGACGGGCCCGAGAACGACGTGTTGACTCCCCCGACGCGAGCATAAATCGAGCTAAGCGTACTTCTAGCACCACCGTTTTTCAGTTATAACACACTTCGGCACGCATCGTCGAGAGATATCAACGTATATCTTTTTCCTCTGTCACACAAGTTGCTAAAAGTACGCGGGAAGCACACGCCTTAAATCGTGAAACCTCGACCCCACGCCTACACTTCCTACGCGTGCATGCGTCCTGCTCCCTGTGCTACGGATGCGGCTGTCGGGGTCAGGTGCTTAAACGCAACAGGAACACTTCTCGAGGAAATTAAATAGACTGAAAAGAGTTGGACTTAAATTTCTTGTTGTAAACTGACAAATGCTTTCCTCAAAATTGGAATTTGTCGCACCACGTACTGTTGTCCCCCGATTTCCTTTTGCAGGAACATGACCGCAGACTCGGCCCTCGCGCTCGGGGACTGGGAGACGGCGACAACCACTCGACCCTCGCACTCGGGGGCTGGGCGACAACTACTCGACGGTCGCGACGACGGCACCGCACTCTTCCGGTGGCTCTGGCGGCTCCTCGCGACTCTACACCTGAGCGCTGGCTCCACACACCGAAGATCGGGAGTTCGAAGGCTGGCTCGTCGAAGGGTTCTATAGCCGCTCTCGGACACCCGAGCGAGGGGCGGTAAGGGATGGGCCCCAGTGGCCGCAACCCGGGCGCACGAGCGCCGCGGGCATCCTGAATTGCGTTCGAGTCTTCATGAAAAAGGAGGTCATGGTTTTTCCCCCGACGGAAATGTGACGAGCCACTGAGTCCAAACGAATGGGCTCGATAACTAGATGACTTCACCACCAGGAATCTGAGGTCGATCACCGGCTATCTGTTCGGAGCCTGACGAATGGGGCTCTGAGGCTTCACTCGAACTCACCTGCATGCAGCTCACGGGGTGCCGAGGCTCGGCCAGCGATGCAAGCTTCGACGTCACCCAACCCCTCCTTCCAGACGAAAAGGATGCGCGAGGGAGACACAACGAAAAGGGAAACCGACTCCCCAACTAGTGACTCGCGCCGTGCGAGGTCACCAAAAATTCATCTTCCTCCCGCAAGCTCGGGTGTGATGACATCCAACCAACAATATTTGGCTCTAAAATTGTTAACCCCGCGAGTGAGTCTTTGACTCCCCCGCGGGCTTGGGGGCTACATCCGGCTGATGCGCTCGCGCGCACCCACCAGGAAAACCGAGAACAACACTAACACCGAACCCTCTCGACTGAGCCTGGGAACGAGTCTACCACTCCCTCCCAGGCTCGGTGGCTACTGACGTGACCCAATATTATGGGTACCCATAGACAACGATTACGAGCGATTATTACGGCCACGATGGTCTCCAGGGTATTTTTTGGTGGTTTTCTGGATTTATTTTCATGCAGGAAAACGGCCCCAAATCGACTGGTATTCCGTGAATTATTTCTGTGATAGAAAATGGCCAAAAATCAAGGCTTTCACCTCACGTACAACACCAGTCAGGCCACTTCCGACTAGTTGTCAACCCTCCCGAGTAGTTGTGGGTCCTCGTTTCCCATGCATGTGCTAGGTGTTGGAGGCATTCATTACTCCAGCCACTTGCATGTGAAGAAGCGACACCAGGGCACGCAACCACATGCAGCAACAGCAGCAAACAGGGACAGCTGGACACGCGGCATGAGTGAAGAGCTCTGCCTACACCTGTTGTGCATGCGCAACCCCTCTCCTCCCTCCTGACTTGTCACATCCTATTAATGTAACCTGCTCCCCTTGTTTGATAAAAGGGATAGAAGGGTCCTCTCGAGAGTCTGTCTGGCTTTTTACTTTGACTTCTTCTTTCTCCTCTAAGGAGGAGCACTTCTTTTCTTCTACCTTCAGCCATCCGTGGCTCAAAAACTACAGAGACTAGGGACCAAGCTCCCTCTCTTGCTCATTTTGTAATCTCTACTACAAATCAGCGCAAATAACACAGCAGCACGAACTGGACGTAGGGTGTTACTCTCCGGAGGCCCGAACCAGTATAAATCATGTGTACCCCATGTTTGCGCAACCGTCCGAGGCCCGACACGCAATCCGAGAAATTTACTGGCCGGCGGTTACGAAACTCCGACAATGATGTGGCCCGCGGGGCCCGCGGAGAGAGAGGATAGAGGCGGAGCGTCCGAGTGCTCTCTGTACCGATTTTCTGTAGCGAACGGAACTGTAGAGGCGGAGATAGGGGTGCGCGGTGCGGGGCTGAAATCGCCATATTTGCCGTTCCGTTCGGTTTTCAGGCCTTCGTGCGAATAGCCTTAACCTCCGGCCGGCGAGCCACCACAAGCACCTTATTATAGGTCTTCAGGCTGCAGGTAGGCTCCAACCTCCAAACCCCAAACACAAAGTTTCATCGCAATACAGTGCGCTTCTAGGCGATTGGTAGATAAGCAACAAATCAGTCAATTGAAAACGAGTAAATATCATATTTCGTTTCAATTGCTCATGGCCCTTGTGCTCCTATCGAACAGTCAGTTAATATCTGATAATGATAACGTTTTGCCACAAAATGCCATGTCAAAGCTGCCAAGCAGGCCCATCCAGGAGAGCATTAATGTACCCCGAAGACATTCGTTATCTTGTTGATCGCGCCTTCTCTGTCCCTCCCCCTGTGTCCTTATGTGTACTTCCCTCGCTCCTTTCCCCACCTTCTCTCGTGGAAACCCATCTGAAATTCTGAGCACCCTGCACCCAACAATTCCCAATTCATGCTCCGCTGACCAAATAGTAGTTTCAGGATTCTTCCCGTCGATCACGCTTTCCTCAGTGCTTGGTTCTGCGACCTCGTACGTCGCCGATCGCCATGCCAGGGCAGAGCTCCAGCCCCTACGGTGAGACTGACACTAGTGCGGACTCGGCGCCACCCACCGCCACCACCGCCGGCAGCAACTGCATCCGTTGGGGGCCGCACGGCCGCGCCATGACGGCCTGCCTCGTCGCCGCCGCGTCCTCCTCCGTCGCCGCGGACGACGACGAGGAGGACGACGCTTCGTCCTCTGGCTCGGTGCCGTCCTAGCTGGCGAGGGCCCAACAGGACGAGGAGCAGCAGCGCCAGCACGACCGCCTCTTGGCGTCGCTGCCGGCGTCGTTCGTCGCGCGCCCCGGTGCCGGCGCCGGCGCGGATTGCGCGGTGTGCATCGCGGAGCTGCGGGACGGCGACGAGGCGCGCGCGCGCGCCCCGCCACGCCGGCCGGCCGCGCGCGCGCGCGCGCGGGCGTGGGCCCGGTCCCGCGCCACATGCACCGGCGCGGCGGGGCTGCCGCGCCACCCCGCCTGGCGCGGCAGCGCCGGGTCAAGATGGCCCGCGCAGCTCCTTTCTTCTTCCTCCTCCCTCTCTTCTCTCCCAGCCCGAGCTCTCTCCTCTGTGCAGCGCCGCCGCCGGCCGCCGCCCCCCTGTATCCGGCGATTTGTGGCGGGGATAGTGTGGGAAATCGATCCCTGTATCCTTGGAAGGTATTGCCCTTATTTAATCTCAGTTTTAGCACTTAGTTTTGCCGTATTTTGCATGTATAGGTGAGCTAGGGTTTGACAATAATTTGAAATTGTGATGTGTTAGATGTTGGATGTGTTGAAAGTTATGCTTTGGGAAGTTGCATTAGACAATGTGCCATCTATTGATATGTTGAAAATACGTTATTTACTACATGCTTTACTGTAGGTTTGCTTTACTACATGCTTAATACAATGTTGCAAATATGTTGAAAGTGATTGTTCATTTTGATATCATTGGTTGCAGGATTAGTAGACATGAGCCACCAAAGCCCACGTTATTGAATGAGAAATATAAGAAAGAGAAAAATATATGCGTAAAGTGAACTCCCCCGAGTTCTCTAAGAGTGCATTCAAGGCTTCAAGTTTAAAAGATCCATTCTCATTTTCCAACCATGTGCAATCCGATAACGAGGACTTCCTTTGTGCCTCGGGATCACTCTTTGCCATTTGCACATGTCCACTTATCTAAAGTGTGTGTATTTTTCTCTTTCCCCTCCTTGATTTAACATTATTTTCCAATGACCTTTTTGACGAGTCTCGGTAAGACCACGAGAAGCTTGTCTTGTTTTGACAACACCTAATTTATAAAATCTTGTTAGGACTAAACTTTCCCAAAGCTCCATATAAAGCCTACCACACATATATGTTATGAGAGGGAAAGGAGTAGAATATATAGGCTTGAGAGACAAGTGAGATGAGAGTTCATGAGCAATATACAAGATGATTTAAATTTGTGAACTTGGTTTAGTTTTTCTTTGTCTTGTTCTTTATTTCAAAAAATTCTGAGATCTATTTAAACTTTGTGAGCATGTTAATACTTGTGGGATAAGCTTAATAAGAATCAACCCTCCGTAGAGATGAAGGCTAGTACATTATGGAACTTTAATGAATTAAAATTTTGAGAGCACTATGTTTTCTCATGTGTGATCAAGTGCAAGGTTTAAACATTGTTTGGCAATGATGATATCCATGGAAGGCTTACTCGAGGACGAGCAAGGTTTAAGCATGGGGGAGATGTTGACGGTGAAAATCCGTCAACCTAGCCATGAGTTTACCTTCGGTGTTGCCATGAGTTTTATACATTATCCATTGGTACTAACCCCCGTGGTATAACAAGTTCACGTGTGCATGTCGGTTTTGGAGTTTAATGTTTATGCAGGGTTTTAGTGTTGAATGCAAGACTTTCGGGATAAGTTCATCAAGCACTTCATGGCAAGACCTTGAAGCCCCGTACAAGTCATGCAATGAAGCAAACTTAACTCCAAGAAGCCAGGGACTTGATCCGAGAAGACGACAGACTCCGAGGACCTGACCAGAAAAGTGTTGAATCTTGCAAGACAAGGAGTTGAGTCCAATTCGGAGAGAAACCGACGACATGGACCTACATGCAAAGGGGGAAACATACGGGAAGCAAGGAAACCGACGTAGAGCAAAGGAGGCCTCGGGGCCGGGCCTGGATGGGCCCGGGCCGGCCGGCCCGGGCCCGGTCGGCCCGTGCCCATCCAGGGCCCATTTGCCCCCTCCTTTGCCCTAGCCGCCAATCGAGGCTATTTATAGCCCCCCGACCGAGAGCCACGCGAGAGAAGAATTCGTCATCGGCCGCCGAGGAGCAGAGAAGATAGGGACACCATCTCGGAGAGGAGGGGGTCGAGCTAGTTGACTAGGGTTTCCCTAGCCGACGTGGGAACCTTGCATGGAAGACCATGTCGGAGTTCCCGGAGCTAGAAGCAAGATCAAGGAAGGATCCCGGTGGTGATCTTGTGTATGTATCATTGTTATAGTTGAATTATCAAGTTGAATCTTTTCCTAGCGATCAAGTGTTTCCTCGAAGATTTCGTTTTTTTGATCGGCTTTGCTTATTCCAATTCTATTCTCGAGATAGATTACATAGGGTGTTCTTGTACCCGCGGTGGCTAGAGGTACACGCCGGATCTTCCGAAAGAATCTCGACTTGTCTTTTGACTCGCCCTAAGCTCCCCGCATGAGTAGGGATACGTTGTGACTGAACAGGGGTTCCGAAAGGCGGATGTTTTCGGATTTGGACGGGAAACCACGATTTAAAGACACTTCTTATAAGATTCGATTTGCTACTTCTTCTCTTGCTTGCAACTTCAACAAAAGGCTTACCCTGATCCTTCTAGATCGGTTTATCTACCCAATCTTACTTTGTTTTCTCCGGTCTTTAGTAGATTAGATTAGTTTCGTGTCTTTTACTTAGATGCATTAGGGTTTCTTTTATCGAAGATTGAAGTTACTTGGCTTTATTAGATTAAGTTTTGCGTCACACATTTGTTCCACGGATTCGATACCTTGGGTTCACCACTCGAGGGAAGAAGGGTCCCTTGACTACGACGGGAGACTTGTCCGCTTGCAAGTCACAAACGAACTTCGATACAATTATTAACCGTCAACAGGGGTGCAGGCAACCCTCAAGCAGCGGGATGAAGAAGTCTCGCGGCTCAACGGGGAACTGACCCAGCTGAGCGTCTCCCTCGCGGATCAGCGCCAGGCCATCGAGGAGTAGGAAGCTACGGTCCTTGGCCTGCATCAGGCAGCCGAGGTCGCGCGCAAGGCCCTCGAGGCGGAGAAGAAGCAAGACAAAGGTGAGTCGCCTTTCGCTTGTCTTTTACTTGTCGGTTCGACTTGTTTGGGATTCGCTCCCAATTCTTATTTTTTGTTTATGGTTTTCAGGCCTGCGGACTGCCCTGGGGAACTCGACGACCCAGGCTCAGGCTGTCCAGATGGCCTACAACTCCTCACAACAAGAGTTGGAGGAGCTGCGGGCCTCCGCCCTTGAGGCATGCCGGGAGGTCGAGGAAGGCAAGGCACAGGCTGGGAGCTCAATGGCGAGTCGCCTCCGCGCCCTCGGTGGGCACGTCACCCGATGCATGCGCTGCGCCCTTCACCTGGGTGTTCAAAAGGCTCTCGGCGTGATGGCCTCCCACTACCAGGTCGACCTCGAGATTGTCTCTACGGGCTACGTCGTTCCTGTCGGCATCGACGGCGAGGTGGTGATGAACCGCGCGGATGCGCTCGCCACTCCTGCTGTCAACATCCTAGCCGAGGACTTCACAGACTTCCTCTTCTTGGACGCTCCCACAGCAGGCGGCCCCCAAGCCTGAAGACCATTGGGCGTTTTTCCCTTGATGTTTTTTAATGTTAGTATTCGAGCCGTGCGGCTGTTGTAATAAACAATTACGGTTTAAAACATTTGAATCTTTGTGAATTGAAACAGTCGTTGTTCGCTTCGGCAATTGTATTGTTCTGCCTCCCCGCTTTCTTAGATGGACCTTGGCTGGGAAAAGTTCGTTCTCACAAGTAGCTTGTAGGCGAAGCGGTGAGGGGGAAGGGCCATATCCTGCCGGAGGCGTAGGCTATCCCCGACTCGCGCTTCTTCGCCCTTTGGCCACTCGCGTCCCGCGTAAGTTCACCTAGGATTTGGGTCGAGGCGTACTTAGCACATTTGCGGCGGTTTTTTTGCGAAAAAATGGGACCATTTTTTTGGGGGGATGCCCCCCTGCAGTAGCCCCCGAGGGTGACTTGGTTTTCAGGGGAAAGCCGAGTCGCCCTTTGATTTTATTAATTCGATGGAATTTACATTCGTACAGCCAACTGGGGTGTTAGGTGTGTAAATAACAAAAAGAACTTGGAAATCCTTTTTAAGAGTAGAAGCGACGTAGCTGTTGGATGTTCCAAGCGTTGGTGAGTTCCTCGCTGTCCTCGTTGGTCAACGTGTACGTGCCGGGCTTGAGCACTTTGACAACGATGTAGGGTCCCTCCCATGGGGGTGATAGCTTGTGGCGGCCTCTATTGTCTTGGCGCAGCCTTAGGATTAGGTACCCTTCGTTGAAGTCTCAGCGCCGTATATTTCGCGCCTGGTAGCGCCTCAGAGCCTACTGGTACCTTGCCGAGTGCATCAGGGCCACGGTGCAGACCTCGTCCAGTTGGTCTAGCGAGTCCTCGCGGGCTCGCTGGTTGGTGCCCTCGTCGTAGCCTCGGACTCCGGGCGACCCATATTCTAGGTCTGTGGGTAGGACGGCCTCCGCGCCATAGACCAGGAAAAACGGGGTGAACCCCGTGGCCCTGCTCAGGGTGGTTTTGAGGCTCCACACGACCGCCAGTAGCTTGTGGAGCCATTGTCGCCCAGACTTGTTCAGTCTGTCGAAAATCCTGGGTTTGAGGTCTTGCAAGATCATGCCAGTGGCCCGCTCCACTTGACCGTTGGTCTGTGGATGTGCGACGGCTGCCCAATCCACGCGGATGTGGAACTTGTCGCAGAACTCCAGGAACTTCCTGCCGGTGAATTGAGACCCGTTCTCGGTGATGATGGAGTTAGGCACCCCGAACCAGTAGATGATGTCGGTGAAGAACGTCACAGCCCGCTCCGCCCTGAGATTTGTGATTGGGCACACCTCGACCCACTTGGAAAACTTGTCAATGGCAACCAGCAGGTGGGTGTAGCCCTCGGGCGCCTTTCGCAAGGGCCCGACGATGTCCAGCCCCCACACAGAGAAGGGCCACGTGACTGGAATCATTTGGAGGGCGTGAGCTAGAAGATTGGTCTTGCGGGCGTTGTTGGGGACAACCATAGGGGTCCCCTAAACAACCGGGGAAAACCCATCTCATTTCGTAAAAAACGCAAACGCAAACTAAACCGCAAGCCCAAAACACACACAACGTAATCGCAACCCCAATTGCCCCCACAGCCCACCTGAACAATTGGCCCCCATCGGGCGAGGTCCGCCTCGCTCGAGGGCTGAACGCCCCCTTGGGTGAGGTTCGCCTCGCTCGAGGGCTGAGCACCCCCTCGGGTGAGGTCCGCCTCACTCGAGGCTCTCACAGGCATGTCGCCCCCGCACTTGCTCCCCCGACCGAGCCATTTAATGCTCTGACATCTGTAGGTCCGTGCCACGTCTCTGACGTGCCTGGGAATCACGCGCCAACGCTATTCCATCGACTCCCCGGTAAGGCCATCCCCGCCACTGTACGACGTTGTGCGGTAAGGCCAGTGTCAGCTCCGTGACACTGTGCCGCCCACTTTTGTACGGCTGACGCGCCGCGCCTTTGAAAGAGGACGGCAGAACCCTTGAAGGGGGAACAAACATTTTTTCCACGCTTGCCCAGGACTACGTCGTGACGTCAGGCCAGCGGGAACGGTCACCTCCGTCACCATCGATCCTGTGCGGCCATCTCCACCATCACAATGCCATCCCGGGCACTACAGCACCATCCCCGATGCTGTGGAGACGTGCGGCGACAGGACATTGTCATGCCCGCTGCTGTGTCCCGTACAGCCTCCCGTTAGCGGCACCCTCGAGTCAGCACGCGGGCGGCCACCAAATGGGCGACCCCTAGACCACCACCCTCGAAGCCGCTCCTGGACGGACATATGGCACGCCATGACGCTCCGCCAGAAGCAAGATTCGCCAGGATGTCCGTCTACTCCATGGCACTGTATGCCATGGCTCCACACGTAGATAAAATAGTGCGGCACGATGTAAACTGCCTCCTCCTTGGCCTATAAAAGGAGGGGCAATCCCCTAGCCGCAGGGGGAGGACGGACAACACTCATTTTGCATGCTTTCTGCCTTCAAACGATATTGGCACCCGCCTCAATCACGAAACCTCTGGGACCTGGAGGATCAGCCGTCTCTCCCGCCTCGCTTGTAGCACCCCTCTGCAAGCACCATGGTGCAACGCAATACAGTGCCTCGAGCACACCACTGCTAGACGTATGGCCCTGACCGGAACCACGATAAACCCCGTGTCACTTAATTGCTTAGCACCGGCCATCGAGAGATAGATCTCAGCGCTCTTACTAGTTAGTGTCGGGACTACTTTCCACATCGACAATTGGCGCGCCAGGTAGGGGACTGCGCACTGAAGATCAGCTTCCACAAGCCATCTCGATGGTGATCCGCACCAAGTACAGGGGCCAGAGGTACTCCATGGGCAGATCGGACCCCCTTCCAGTCGGATTCGAAATCCGGTTCGGGAGCCTGAACTTTCAGGCCACGGGGAACGGCTACCTCATGCGCATCACCAACTGTGCCGAGCTCCACCCGTGGCGGTCGACCAGGCCAGGACATGTTCCCGCGACACCTACTACTAACGCCCCGGCGCCCGCCCAGGCGGACGCTGCGGGCCCCTCGGCACCATGACACCGACAACACTCCAGCTAGCGCTCTCGACAGGCGCAGATGGAACGACGTCGGGCTACACGTGTAGCCTCGCAACGCGACGAACCTACTGGCGAGACGGCGACCGCACCCACGGGCGAGCACACGGTTCCTGAGCCGCGGTTCTCCCTCGGGATGCACAACGCTGCGACAGCGTACGCCTCGTCCGCGAGCACCGACGTGGCGGCATACGAGAACCTTCTCAGCCACCACCTCCTGGCCGCCAGAAACCTCATTGCCACCACCAACGACGAGTCCTACCACAGCTCCGCTAGCGAGCTGCCACCCGCCACCTCGCATGGGTATGCGGAGTGTGACTTCTCCGGCGTACCAAACCCGGTGATGTTCTGGCGGTTCCTCGACGCCGCGGACTACTGGTTCGGCTACTCTGAATCCTCGAGCGTCGGTAGTCATGACGCACTTCTCGAGGTTCAGCTTCACCCCATTGGCTCTCTCAAATCTAGCGGGTGCGGAGCCCATGGATGAGGACCCCTCGAACGAGGCGTTCGTGCTCTCCTTGCTCAAGGGGTACGGCGCGGACAAGGCCGAGCCTATGGACATGGAGCCAGCCCTCCCCTCGCGTGGAGGACTGGCGAGACAAGTACATCGCCTGGATGGATCGAGGGAAGCCTCTCTCGGACCGATCCGAGGCCAGACGCATCGCCAGGATGGCCAAATCGTTCGCCCTCGTGGACGACGAGCTGTACAAGCACGCCGTGTTTGGTATCCTGCAGTGATGTGTGCCCATCCCCCAGGGGTGCGAGCTCCTCCGAGACATTCACGCGGACGTATGCGGCCACCACGCGGCGCCTCACACCCTCGTGGGCAACGCGTTCCAACAGGGCTTCTACTAGCCCACTACGGTCGCCGATGCCAGCGAGATCGTGCGCACCTACGAAGGGTGCCAATTCTACGCCCGCAAGACCAACCTTCCAGCTCACGCCCTCCAAATGATTCCAGTCACGTGGCCCTTCGCCGTGTGGGGGCTGAACATTGTCGGGCCCTTGCGAAAGGTGCCCAAGGGCTACACCCACCTGCTGGTTGCCATTGACAAGTTTTCCAAGTGGGTCGAGGTGCGCCCAATAACAAATCTCAGGGCGGAGCAGGCTATGACGTTCTTTACTGACATCATCTACTGGTTCAGGGTGCCCAACTCCATCATCACCGACAACGGGTCTCAATTCACCGGCCGGAAGTTCCTGGAGTTCTGCGACAAGTTCCACATTCGTGTGGATTGGGCGACCGTGGCACACCCACAGACCAATGGTCAAATGGAGCGCGCCAACGGCATGGTCTTACAAGGTCTCAAGCCCAGGATTTTTGACAGACTGAACAAGTCTTGTCGAAAATGTCTCCAGGAGCTATCGGCGGTTGTGTGGAGCCTCAGAACCACCCCGAGTAGGGCCACGGGATTCACTACATTCTTCCTGGTCTATTGTGCAGAGGCCATCCTCCCCACGGACCTAGAGTATGCGTCGCTCAGGATCCAGGGCTACGACGAGGGCACCAACCAGCGAGCCCGCGAGGACTCGCTGGACCAACTAGACGAGGCCCGCACCGTGGCCCTGATGCACGCGGCAAGGTGCCAACAGGCTTTGAGGTGCTACCAGGCCCGGAAGATACAACGCCGAGACTTCAACGAAGGGGACCTAGTCCTAAGGCTGTGCCAAGACAATCGAGGCTGCCACAAGCTATCGCCCCCATGGGAGGGACCCTACGTCGTGGTCAAAGTGCTCAAGCCCGACACCTACAAGCTGGCCAACGAGGATGGTGAAGAACTCACCAACGCTTGGAACATCCAACAGCTATGTCGCTTCTACCCTTAGGAAGGATTTCCAAGTTCTTTTTGTTATTTATGCACCCAACACCCCAGTTGGTTGTACGAATGTAAAGGGCGACTTGGCTTCCCCCAGAAAACCAAGCGACCCTCGGGGGCTACTGCGGGGGGAATCCCCGCCCCCCCAAAAAAAATGGTCCCATTTTTTCACATAAACCCGTCACAAATGTAGCAAGTATGCCTCAACCCAAATTCTGGGTGAACTTACGAGGGACGCGAGCGGCTAAAGGGTGAAGAAGCGTGAGTCAGGGATAGCCTATGCCTCCGACAGGATACGGCCCTTCCCCCTCGCCGCTTCGCCTATAAGCTACTCGTGCAAACGAACCTTTCCCATCTAGGGTTCACCTAAGAAAATTAAGAGGTAGAACAATACAACTGCCGGAGTAAAAAACGATTGCTTCAATTCACAAACATTCAAATGTCTTAAACTGCGATTGTTTATTACAAACAAGCCACATGGCTCGAATGCTAACACTTCAAACATAAAGGGCACAAACGCCCAATGATCTTCAGGCTTGGGGGCCGCCTGCCGCGGGAGCGTCCGGGAACAGGAAGTCCGTGAAGTCCTCGGCAAGCATGTCGGCAGCAGGAGCGGCGAGCGTGTCCGCGCAGTTCGTTGCCACCTCGTCGTCGACACCGACCGGGACGACGTAGCCCGTGGAGACAGCCTTGAAGTCAACTTGGTAGTGAGACGTCACCACACCGAGAGCCTTCTGGACGCCCAGGTGAAGGGCGTGACGCATGCGCTGGGTGTCATGCCCACCGAGGGCGCGGAGGCGACTCGCTATCGAGCTCCCGGCCTGCGCCTCGCCTTTCTCGACCTCCTGGCAGGCCTCGAGGGTGGCGACCCACAACTCCTCCAACTCCTGTTGCCAGGAGTTGTAGGCCTCCTGCACAGCCTGGGCTTGGGTCGTCGAGTTCCCCAAGGCAGTCCGCAACCTAAAAACCATAAACAAAAAACAAAAATTGGGAGCGGATCCCAAAAAATCGAACCAACAGGCGAAAAGGGGAGAAAGGTGACTCACCTTCGACCTGTTTCTTCTCTGAGTCGAGGGCCTCGCACGCGTCCTCAACCTCCTACCGCAGGTTGAGAACCGTGGTCTCCTGCTCCTCGAGGGACTGGCACAGATCCTTGTGCGAGACACTGAGTTGGGTCAGCTCCCCGTTGAGTCGCGAGACTTCTTCGTCCCGCTGCTTGAGGGTCGCCTCCGCCCCCTCAAGTGTGGCACGCTCTTGCTGGAGCCGACCCTGGGCCTCTTCCCGCGCCAGATGCTCACGCTCGAGGGCATCCTGAGCCTCGACAAGGGCAGTCCGCTCCTACTGAAGCTGGGCTTCAGCCTGCTGGCGCACGACCCGTTCCTGCCGGAGCTGCTCTTCTGTCGAGGCGAGAGAGGCGACCTTGTCCGCCAAGCTGGTCCACAGCTCCTCCGCCTCCTTGGCCTTCTCTTCAGCTTGGCTCTGCCAAGCAGCGCTCCCTCGAGGGTCGCGCGGTCTTGTTGGAGCTGGGCCTGAACCGTAGCCACCTCAGTCTCCCACTCCACCGCCAAGGCCCACGCCCCTGCCAGATCCTCCCGCGCCTTCTGCAGCGCCTCTTCTCAATTCACGAGCGCCGTCTTCACCTTCTCGACTGCAGAGACGTCCTCCACAGCTCGGGCGTCCAGCTCCAGGAGTTGGTCCCGCAGGGTTTCCGCCCGGTAAACCAGCCACCCGTCAGCGGTCCTCAGGGCCTCGACGAGGGCGTTGAGGGTGTTGTACTGCTCCTGGTACCAGCTGAGCTCAGTGTTCAGCCGATCGAGAGCGTTGTACCTCTCCCGGGCCCGACCCTCCAACTCCTGTCGCTGACGGACAAAGCAAGAGAAAACATGGGTCAGGGGAAGCGCAAACATGGAAGAAACGAGCGCGGAGAAACTACAAAACCCAATGAGAAGCCACGAACCTAGAAGATGTGCCATGCGGGACCTCTGTGGATCCGCAGCGCCTCGTTCAGCGCCCGGTTGAGCGAGGAGCCGTGTTCGCGGAACTCCTGCCATAGCGCCTGCTCGGCCTGGGCTTCGCTGAAGTGGGCCGGTGGCGCATTGACACGCTCCCACTCCTGCTTCGGACGCGCTGCGGTGCCATCTGAAGTGGGGAGGGTGGCGCGGGATGACGAGGCCTTGACGCTGTGCGTCGGGCACCCCGACATCACGCAGTCGTCCTCCCTCATCACAAGCACCCCCACTGGGGGCTCAGGGCCTGACGCTGGCAGGTTCTCCCACTGGCCCCATCTAGGAGGCGGGGCGTCGTCCTCCGGGATCTCCACCACCGCCACCTAGTGAGGACCGGAGCGTCCGAGGACTGGTGGATGGTCGCTCCTGGCTGTGATGAGTGATTGACAACGTGGTGTGGACTGACTCTTGGCCGAGTATTGCAGGTGCAGGTTGCGGCTTGATTTGCATTGGTGCAGGTGAAGAGTGGGCGTGAAAGGTCTATGCCTTGCGGGGCCTCCAAGGAGTGGAGAGACAAGTAGGACTGACTCGAGGGACCCGGTGGCCAGCGGGGTCAAGTGAGGGCCGCATGGTGGCAAGAAAAGCAAGACGAAGTCATCGACCGGAGCCAGTGCAGGGTAGCGGCTCACGACCGAAGTCTGCACGCGAGGTTTGCGGTGGTTCACCAGAAAACCGTCGGGTTACTTGGTTGATCCACAAAACCAAGACCGGAGGCTCGACGGGCGGAGACGGGATCCGGGCGCGCCGAGAAGCTTTGATGCCGGCGGACGCGTGGCGGGATCGCAGGGCTTGCATCAGGAGGATGTGGTCTGCGGCAATGGCGTGGCCGTGCGATGAAGAGGAGTGCTACATGACCTATTTTCCTCTGAGGGGTTGTATCTCAACTGAAGTGCTAGAGGTAGTGTGGTCTTTTGCCTGGCCCGGAGGGGACTCATATATATTAGCTCTAGGGTTTCCAGGCAAACCATCCATCCAGACTGCTTCTCATTTCCTTGCTCTCTAGGGTTAGATTTTTCCACCGTTTGTAAAGAATCTAACCTCCGAGTGAATTGAAGCTTTCATGGTTGCGTCGATTCCCGGTTTGTAGCTCGTTGGACTTTCATATCTTTTTCGAGCTATTTTCATTGGTTTTTCGTGTGCGGCTTGTTCCTTTGATTCTGAGGTGTTTGGGCTCGAATTTGTTGGTGGGAATCATGGATAGTTGCCTCGTGCATCTTTGTGCTTGATCTTGATCCCCCAAACTTCGAGTTCGGCCTCCGATTGAAAGATTTAGGTTGGGTCCTAGGTTTTTGGTTGGTTTCGGTGGCGATTCGATTTCCGGCGATTTAGGTTGTTTGAGGACCCAAGTTTTGGGGGCATAGCATCCCCTAGGGACGCTTCACATCTTCCCCAAATCTTTCCTCAAGAGCTTCAACTGTTTGGGAGATCCATGGACGAGTAGGAGCTTTGGTGGTTTCGGTTTCAGGTTCAGGTTGTTGTTCCCGTGCCTGGCGGACCGTCCGCGTGGTGCTCGCGGACTGTCTGCGTGGAGGAGTTCATCCAGGTGTTCTTCGTGTTCGTTGAGTGTTCTTGAGCGCTTTGGTTTCGATCCGGTTGGCCAGTCGTTTTTGACCGGAGGGTGTTTGGCGGACCGTCCACCCGGACGTTGCGGACTGTCCGCGTGGCACGAGTTGCTCGCGGACCGTCCGAGGACGTTGTACGGACCGTCCGCGTGTGGAGGTGCCGGTTGGGTCGTTTTGTTCGTGTTTAATGGACAGTCCACTGTGGGCCGCGGACCGTCCGCACGGTGCTTGCGGACCGTCCGCCCCAGGGCCGCGGATTGTCCGTCAGGGCTGCTGCAGAACAGCTAAGACCTTTGCTTCTTGCTTCGTGCTTCCGCTTTGGGATCTTTTGGGGTTTGTACCTAGGGTTGGTAAGTTGGTAGTGACTACGTGACCTTGGCAAACTCGTGTGGGGATCCTTGGTTGTGAATTTGGGGTATTGGCCAAGTTCTCTCTTAGGAGAAGAATTTTTATCAGCTCCCATTCACTCCCCCCCTCTCTGGTCGCCTAATCGGTCCTTCAATTGGTATCAGAGCCGGTTACGGATCTTCGTGATTCTAACCAGTCTAAGATCCAAAGATGGCGTACCAAGAACGGGGTTCGGGTCCTCCACACTTTGATGGTAAGAACTACCATATGTGGCAAAGGCGGATGGCCGCTTTCCTCCGCGGCAAGGGTCAGATCCTGTGGGATGTCACGGTGAACACAACTTATGTTCATCTGATGAACTTCCTTGCTCCAGGATCGAGGGACATGTTCGACAACAACAACAAGGCGGTCGGCTACCTATACCGTTCTCTGTGTGAATCAGAATTTGAATGGGTTCGGACAGAGGACTTGGCGTGCAGGATTTGGGAGCAGTTGAAGAATGCTCATGCCGAGAACGCTCAGGTTCAGGCTCGGCTCTTTGCGACCTACCAGAGAGAGTATGAGAACTTCACTCATCTCCCTGGTGAGTCCATAGATGCCATGTTTCAGTGTTTCATGGTGATCGTGAACAACATGAGGGCTAATGTGGCTGTGCTCCTGTATGATGACCATGACAGGGCTGTCAAGCTCTTGCATTCTCTGGATCGTACCGTGTGGAGCGGAAAAGTCGAGGCCATCCTAGAGTCGGAGAAGTATGAGACCCTCACGGTGGACGAGCTGTTCTCCAAGCTCAAGTCGTCCGAGGTGGACCGTGGGGTGCGTGCAAAGATCGAGAACCCGACTGATCCCCATAGTCTGGCTCTCGTGTCTGGTTCAAGGACTAATGCTAACATGTCTTCGAGACAATTTTCTTTGTCTTGTGTCCATGCCAGATGAAGAGTTCGACGTGCTGGGCGAGGAGGATCTCGCGTTGTTGAGCAGGCGGTTTGAGCGCATGTACACAAACTAGAAGAACGCTCGGAAGAGCTCGGGCATGTGCTACCAGTGCGGGAAGCACGGGCACTTCATCGCCGAGTGCCCTGAAGCCATGGAGGTCAAGCACAAGCACAAGCACCGTTCGAGGACCGACCACAAGCACCGCTCGAGGGACGACTACAAGGGCAAGAACAAGTCCGAGCGGAGGCCGAGGAAGAGTGCTGGTCACAAGAAGAAGGAGCGAGCGATGGTGGCCGGTGCAAGCGACATCAACTCAAGCTCATGCACTCTTCATCGAGCTCAAGTGATGAAGAAGAGAACCGGCACAAGGGCAAGCGTTCGAGCAAGAACATCAACGACTTGTGCTTCACCGCCCAAGGCTTTTGCGGCATGGCACATAGCACCGCAAGAAAGAAGAGCAACAAGGATGACTCGGGCTCCGACTCTGAGGAAGAGGTAAACAATAGCTCAGCTTTCTTGATAGCGGAGAATGCTGGGTTGAATGACTTGCTCGACAATCGTGATGATGTGCTTAGAAAGACCAACAAGGAGAAGAGGGAGTACAGGTCTTTGCTTGGAGAGGCTAAGGAGAAGGTGATTGAGCTAGAGTCGTTGCTTGTTGATGCTAGGGCTCAAATAGATTCTCTTAAGTCTGCTCCCATTGTGACCAATGAACTTGAATGCACTGATTGTTCCACTTTTCTTGGTGAATTGACTGTGCTTAAGGAGAAGTATGCCTCCAAGGTTGAGGAACTAGATGTGCTTAGGGTCGATCTAGATGAGATGAAATCTAGGCCCTCCTTGCTTGGTGCTTGTACTTCTTGTCCTGTTTTGCATGAGAAGCTAGATGTTTCGCTTGCTTATGCTTGATCTCTAGAGGCTCAGCTGAAAGCTCCTATTCCTACAATTTGTTCTACTTGTGAAGTGAATGTTGTGAAGAATATGGAGCTTGCACATTATGTTGACCGTTTGCAGGATGAGAATGATGAGCCGAGAAAGTTGATGGGTTGGTTGTCTGGTCATGAGCCTCAGTTGAGGATAACGATCGAAACATACAAGCGCCAGGATGGGGAAGCGCTGGGGGCAAAGAAAGTGGGTGAGGGAAGTGGTGAGAGTGATATCCCAGAACCACCAAAAACCCACCACAAAAATGCCTTTGTTCCTAAACCGAACCATCTTAGGAACCGACTAGACAGAACCCCAGCTCCACCCGTATTTCCTCCACAAACCAACAACTTCCAGGAACCCATCAAGTTCAAGAGTGTCCTGGGGAATGAATTCTTTGGGAAGACGGGAGAGAAACCGGGTGAGGAGAAACCTAGTGAGGAGAAGCTAGAGCCCAAAGAGAACCCAAAACCAAAGCCAAAACTGAAACCCTTCAATTGTGAGCATTGTGGGAGGGATGGGCATCTTGCTGAGTTTTGCTTCAGGAGGAAGCGTGAGGAGAGGTTGGCTAGAGAGTTGGCCAACAAGGACAGGTACCGCCCTTCTCGTGGTGTGCTTGAGCCTAGGTTGGTGCCAAGAGATGAGGGACTGGTGCGTACCATTTACCCTCGTGGGAGGCGTGAGTTTGTGCCTCGAGGTGAGCCACCACATAGAGAAGGTGGTAGGCTTGTTTGGTTTGGGCGTGGTGATTTTGTTGGACGTTCGTTTGCTCGTGGCCAATACGAGTATGGGGGGAACGATCACAACTTTAGGTCCCAGAGGAGCTACGGACCATGGTCTCCCCTTCGTGGTACGCGTAGTCCTCCAAGGGGACGTGTGGGTGTTCCACCTAGGAGAGATAGGATGAATTTTGCTAACCCCACGTTTGAGCAAATGGCGAGGCACTGGTTTGATTAGTTTTGTACTAACCCCAGTGCTGAGTCCTTTGCTCACTCACGCTCTCGTTTTTTATTTTGCAGGTGGGAGGCTTGGAGGGTTTTTGGTTGATCGACTCCGGTTGCTCTCGACACATGACCGGAGATCGACGGTGGTTCTCCAGCCTCACCCTGGTGATGACCAAGGAGTACATCACTTTTGGGGATAATGGGAGAGGTAGAGTGCTTTTAGTGGGATGGTGAAGGTGAGTGAGTCTGTGACTCTTGGGCGTGTTTCTCTTGTCAAGTCTTTGGGGTACAATCTTCTCTGTGTCTCCCAACTTCTTGATCAGGGTTTTGAAGTCCGTTTCAAAATGGGTTGTTCTCGTGTTTTGGATTCTCGAGGCGATCTTGTGTGTACGATCGTCCCCGAGAGTCAAATTTTCAGAGCCGATTTTTCTCAGTGTGTCGGCTCTTCTTGTTGTTTGGTTGCTGGTGTTTCGGCGGAGCTTTGGAAATGGCATAGGAGACTAGGTCACTTGAGTTTTGACTTGTTGTCACGCTTGAGTGGGTTAGGATTAGTCCGAGGATTGCCTAAGTTGAAATACCAAAAGGATTTGGTATGTGCTCCGTGTAGGCATGGCAAGATGGTCGCCTCTTCTCATCCGCCTCTGACATCCGTTATGACAGAGAGACCATGCGAGTTGTTCCATATGGACTTGGTTGGTCCAGCTCGTGTGTGCTCGGCGGGTGGGAAGTGGTATGTCCTTGTGATTGTGGACGACTATTCTCGCTATGCTTGGGTCTTCTTTTTGGCTGACAAGGGGGAGACGTTTGGTTTTGTGAGAGATCTGATCTTGAGGTTGAAGAACAAGAGACATGGAGATGTTGTTCGAGCTATTCGTAGCGACAATGGCAGTGAATTTAAAAACTCTCATTTCGAAACCTTTTGTCGTGATTTGGGTCTCGAACATCAGTTTTCTTCTCCCTATGTGGCTTGTCAGAATGGTGTGGTTGAGAGGAAAAATCGTTCCCTTTATGAGATGGCTCGGATGATGCTTGATGAGCATAGGACTCCGAGGAGATATTGGGCTGAGGCGGTGAATACCGCTTGCCATGTTGGGAATCAGACTTTTCTGAGGGCCTTCTTGAACAAGACGTGCTATGAGCTTATGCACGGGCGAGCACCTAGAGTGAGCCATTTCAGGGCTTTTGGTTGTCGGTGCTTCATTCTCAAGAAGGCTAGGCTAGATAAGTTTGAGTCGAGGACTTCCGATGGGATTTTCTTAGGTTATGCTAGTCATTCTAGAGCATTTCGTGTGCTCAACCTTGATACTAACTTAGTCATGGAGACTTGCGAGGTGACCTTCAAGGAGACACAACCATACAATTCGTCTGTCTTTGAGTGTGCAGGTGATGATGAAGTTGGCAAGAAGATCTTTGAGGACGAGGAGGATGACACTAGAGAAGACGATGGTGAAGCTCCAACCACGCGTGTACCCTCTACTTCCACTACGACGACTATTGTGCAGGATGGTCCATCCCCTACACCGCCTACGATTCAGGAAGATCAAGTAGAAGCAGCTGCTAAGGGGGAGGTTGCCTCAAGGCTAGAGACACCGAGGCGAGTTCAAGTTGATCATCCACCCTCGGTAATCATCGGCGACATCAATGAGCGTACGACACAGTCGAGGTCCAGAAATGCTTCTCACTTTGCACATTCAGCTTTTGTTGCTACCTTTCAGCCGAAAGACATTGGACATGCTCTATCTGATCCTAATTGGGTGAATGCCATGCATGAGGAGTTAGAGAACTTTGAGAGAAACCAAGTGTGGGAGTTAGTGGAGCCACCACCAAATTGCAAACCTATTGGGACAAAATGGGTGTGTAAAACAAAGAGGGAGAAAATGGGGAGGTGGTGAGGAACAAGTCGAGGTTGGTTGCTCAGGGCTATAGTCAGAAGGAGGGGATAGACTATGAGGAGACATTTGCTCTTATAGCCCGTTTAGAGGCAATTAGGATCTTTCTAGCCTTTTCTGTGGCTAAAGGGTTCAAGTTGTACCAAATGGATGTGAAGAGTGCCTTCTTGAATTGGTTTTTAGAGAAGGAAGTTTATGTGAAGCAACCACCGGGCTTTGAGAGTGTTGAGTTTCCACACAAGGTGTATAGGTTGAGAAAGACGTTGTATGGGCTGAAACAAGCTCCCTGTGCTTGGTATGGCCATTTGAGGGGGTTCTTGTTCAGTAAGGGGTTTGAGATGGGCAAGGTAGATAAGACACTTTTTCTCCTCAGGTAGGGTAATGATATCCTAATTGTTCAGGTATACGTGGATGACATTGTCTTTGGCGGCTCGTCTCACTCTTTGGTTGCAAGGTTTGCAGAGGATATGAGCAAAGAACTCGAGATGTCTATGATGGGAGAATTTCAGTTCTTTCTCGGGCTTCAGATCAAGAAGGCGAAGGAAGGAACCTTTGTACACGAAGCCAAGTACAGGAAGGACATCCTCAAGAAGTTCAAGATGGACGATTCGAAGCCCCTGTCGACACCGATGAGTACAACTACAGCGCTTGACGCGGATGAGGACGGAGAGCCCGTGGACCAGAAGGAGTACAGGAGCATGATTGGCCCCCTCTTGTACTTGACGGCGATAAGGCCGGACATACAGTTTTCTGTGTGTCTGTGCGCTCGTTTTCAGGTGTCGCTGAGGACTTCACATCGGCAGGCCGTCAAGCGGATCTTCAGGTATCTTCGATACACTCCTAAGCTTGGTCTTTGGTACTCGGCGTCCTCTTCTCTTTCTCTTCTTGGTTTTTCGGATGCCGATTTTGCGGGGTGTCGAGTCGATAGGAACTCGACTTCGGGGACATGTCAGTTTTTGGGTTCCTCGCTTGTTTCTTGGTCTTCCCACAAACAGTCTTTGTAGCTCAGTCTACTACTGAAGCCGAATATGTTGCTGCCGCTAGTTGTTGCTCCCAGCTGCTTTGGATCACATACACCCTGAGTGACTTTGGTGAGGAGTGTTCCCATGTGCCTGTCATGTGTGATAGCACAAGTGCCATTAGTGTTGCCAAAAACCCCGTGCTCCACTCTAGAACCAAACACGTTGAAGTGAGGTACCACTTTCTGAGAGATAATGTCGAGAAGGGAAACATAGACCTCATCCATGTACCCACAGAAAAGCAGCTTGCAGATATCCTAACCAAGACTTTGGACCAAGCTACATTTGCTCGTTTGCAAGGAGAGCTTGGAGTTGTTTTTCCTTTTTGAGCTTCAGTTGGGAGGGTTGATGTACATATGCATGTTGCATTTCCATATATGTATCATATCATGCTTGCATCTTTGTATCATAGACTGCACTTGTAACATATGTCATAGAGATGTGCTTCTCTCATATGCTTTGATCACCATGATATGCTAGAGATGAGGTTATGACATTGCTTGTGATGCTCATGAGATGTATAGCTATGCTCTTGGTAGCTTTGGGATATATACGCTTGTGGATGGCTTTCTTTTGTAAAAATGCTATATGATCCTCTCTTATGGGTAGAATGCCTTTCATGTTCATTTTGGGTGCTTATGGCTCTATCTTGCTTAATCTGTGCTTGGAACCATGTTCTTTTCATTTGGGATCAAAGATACATTTACCATCATGAATGTTTAGCCTACATGCTACCTTGTGGAGAAGCCTAAGCTTATTTTTGCCGCAAAGGCACTTCATGTACCATGCTTGTATTTGTAAATCATAAAAAATGGTATGTGAGATGCCTAAGCTTGAAAAATGTGCTTCCATGTCTAAAATGCTTTAAATTCCTTATCTTGGGTGCTAAACCGTTGCATGATGTTCACCAATGAGAAGTCTCATATCTAGAAGTGGACACATGGCTCGGTGGCTTTGACATGACATGAGATAGATTGTAGGTGTTTGTGGTGATCGTGTGATGAGAATTTGTGACCTTGCATGAAGTTTGTGAGTTATATGTTGTGGGTGCTCTTTTTGCTCATGATTAGGTCCTATGCTCATGAGAGGGAAATTTTTATGAAAAAATGCTTCATTTTCATCATGGCTATCTTGCTTGTCTATGTCTCAATTTTAGCATGTTGTAGCGCTCTTTGTATATTTGAGAAGCACATGCTTGCGCTTGTAGACTTGATTCATGCATTACCAACAAGGGGGAGGAAGTACCCAATTCATGTTTCCAGGGGGAGTGTGCATCGAGGAAAGAAAAATTGGGGGAAATGCATTTGTTCAGGGGAGCTTGCATTCATGCATTTGGGAGCACTTTTTCGCCTGAATTTTAGTCGTGCCCTTTTGCCGATGGTGTCGAGCCCTTTTTGCCTCACCTTGAGGAGTCGGCAATTTTGGAGCATTTTATCTCGGTTGTGTCGAGCCGTTGCCCTTGTCTTAGGGGACCGAGACTTTTCTCACTCAAGTGATCTTTTCTTGGCTTTTGTTTGGCTTTTGATCACTTGCTTGAGTTTTTCCTTCTTTTCTTTTCTTTTTCTCTTTTCTCTGAATTGGTTACTTGTGTGTGTTGTTAATGCACTCATCAAGGGGGAGATTGAGGACCGGAGTGTCCGAGGACCGGTGGATGGTCGCACCTGGCTGTGATGAGTGATTGACAATGTGGTGTGGACTGACTCTTGGCTGAGTATTGCAGGTGCAGGTTGCGGCTTGATTTGCGTTGGTCCAGCTGAAGAGTGGGCGCAAAAGGTCTATGCCTTGCGGGGCCTCAGAGGAGTGGAGAGACAAGTAGGCCTGACTCGAGGGACCCGGTGGCCAGCGGGGTCAAGTGCGGGCCGCATGGTGGCAAGAAAAGCAAGACGAAGTCGTCGACCGGAGCCGGTGCAGGGTAGCGGCTCACGACCGGAGTCTGCACGCGGGGTTTGCGGCGGTTCACCAGAAAACCGTCAGGTTACTTGGTTGAGCCACAAAACCAAGACCGGAGGCTCGGCGGGCGGAGACGGGATCCGGGCGCGCCGAGAAGCTTCGATGCCGGCGGACGCGTGGCGGGATCGCAGGGCTTGCGTCGGGAGGACGCGGTCTGCGGCAATGGCATGGCCGTGCGATGAAAAGAAGTGCTACATGACCTATTTGCCCCTGAGGGGTTGTATCTCAACTTAAGTGCTAGGGGTAGTGTGGTCTTTTGCCTGGCCCGGAGGGGACTCATATATATTAGCTCTAGGGTTTCCGGGCAAACCATCCATCCGGACTGCTTCTCATTTCCTTGCTCTCTAGGGTTAGATTTTGTCACACCCAGTTTTAAAGGCAAAACCGAATGCATAGATCACGTGTGCGCTAGGATAGAATTACACACACGCTTAGACATTGTGAATACCAAAATCAGTGCCACATGAATAAAGAGTTATTACAAACCATAGTCTTAAACGAAACTTAAATAACGAGTTCTCGCAGCGGACAAAATGCCTCCACAGGCAGCTGACTGAAGACTACGCACACCTAGAACTCCTGGAAATCTCCTGGAATGTCTTCAAAGTTCTCCCAGTCTGAGCAGCATTCCGAGTGTTGTAGATACAAGAAAGTAAACAAGCGTGAGGACATGACGTACTCAGCAAGAGAGAACAACATAACATGTAAGGCCATATGGTGGATGGCTAAGGTTCAAGCAGTTTAGCATTTTAGTGAGTCATGTTTTATTAGCAACCTGATTACTAAAGAGTGTAAGTTCATACCAACCCAATTAATAAGGTATAAGCATCATAAATAAAGAATAAAATAGCAATTAAACATTTAAGTTCCATAATTTAATCATGTGAGTGTCCAGGCCGCTCTTGACCATGAGCACACAGGCCGCTCTTGACCGTGAGCACGGCTAATCGATTAGTTTTACACTATGCAGAGGTTATACACTTTCACCACAAGCAGCGTAAAAGCTCCGAAGAACTTTGAACCCAACCATGCGGTGTTTGCAAGGCACCATACCACACTACCAAGGTGTAGTTGCATAGGGACGCTACATGGCCTTTACAAAGGTTCCCTAGCAAGTTATGACCCACAAGGTCCAGATCAGTTAGCAAGGTATAAAGTCCCCTAGCAGGTCGATACCCCACCATATAAAGAATAACTCACCCAACCCCCTGCTAGAGCGAGTCTATACCCCATAGTACCGCCGATCCCTTGTCCTTATCAGGTAAGACCATCCCAAGCTAAAGTTCCTAATTATTCAGCCAAGACCATTGCCCATTAGTTGTTGTGGTTGTACTGTTTTCCTGGGTGGTTCTCCATGTTCCGATTAATCATATTAAAGTGGTCTTGCAAAGTAAAGAACATAAACGGAACATAGAATATAAAGATGTCCAAGTTTGATTAATACCAATCCCAGTTGAGCATGCTAAGCCATAGCTACCACAGATTAATTTAATAAACCCGGTGACAAGGTAAAGGTAGTAAAAGGCTAGGCATGATCCTTAATAGGTTCCTGTCAAGTTAATGCAAGCAAGAAAAGTAAATATAGTGAATTTAAATGCATGTTATGCAGGACAAGCGGGTATGCATCAAGGAAGACTTGCCTTCAACAAAACTCGACTGCTCAAACTCTGGCGCGTCTTGATCTTCAAATCCCTTGAACGATTCGCTCTCTACGGTCCACAATCATCACATACAAGCATACACCAAGAATAAATAAGAAACAGTCACCAAACAGTACAAACAGTATAGAACAGTGGCATAAAACTAATCTACGCTTCGAGACGATCGCGTGGACATAAAGAACGCTAAAATCGGAGCTAAAACGACCAAGTTACGCCCTATAGAAGGTGCAAGGACTAATCTGTAAAGGTTTAAAAAGAATCTGGGCTGAAATAAAAGAAAAGGACTAAACTGTAAAGGTTTTCCTAAAGCAGAAGGGTATATTTGTGAATATCAGAAAACTCGGGGGTTTTCTGCCAAATATCCAAGGCTGGCTGGGTTGACTGGCTTGACTCAAGTTTGACCCGATCTAGATCCATTGGATCTAGATCCGACGGTGCTGGGCGTTTGCGGGGCAGTGGTTTGGATTCGGCGCGTTAGATCTAGATCTAACGGCCGAGGTCGACTGCAAGCGGCGGGGCGGCGGGGCGCGACGCGAGACGGCGGTGGCCGGCGGTAAGCGGCGGCGGAGCTCACCGGCGAGACCCAAACTAGGGTTTCCGGCCTCGGTTCAGCGCGCGGAAAGCACCTACATGATGCGCGCGAGCTGGCGAAGCAACTAGAGGCGACGGCTGCGGCGGTGATGCGGCTGGTCGACACGGCGGAACGGGTTGCGGGCTCTGGCGAGGTCTCGAGAGCGTCGGGGTGCACGAGTTCGACGACAAGCGACGCAGGGCTGCACCTTACCTCCTTGCGCGGCTCCTGGACAACTTCACGACGACGAGAAAGCGGCGGAGGCGGGGAATCGTCGGTGGCGGCGGCTAGGGTTTCCGGCGGCGCACGAGTAAGCAAGGCGGCGGCTCGGGTGGCGAACTCCAGGGGCGGCGGGCGGCTTTAAATAGCCCGGACGGGTCCCTAGGCGTGCGGGCCACGCATCCAAGGCGTGCCGGGAGGCGGACTCGCGGCGGCGGCGCAAGACTCGGCCGAGTCCCGGTCGGGCACGCGCGAGGGGTAGGGGATGACAGTCGGGCCCCGGCTCGTCATCGACGGCCGGCTCGGCGGGGGCGGGGGGAAGCGGGCACGCGGCGGGCCGTAAGGCCAACCGGGCCGCTCGGCGACGGCCGGGCCGGCGCCGGCCGGCCGCGCGCGGGCCGGGCGGAGCGGGCCGCGGCCCGCTGCCGCGCGAGCCGCGCGTGTTGGGCCGCTCAGGGCCGGATGGAGTAGGATAGGTAGTTTAGGAATTAAGGTTTTGGGTATTTTGGAACGGATTCAAATCAATAGAATTCAAACTTTGAATTTGAATTCCAACAAACAAAAGCAATGCACAAGCATGTATGCAATATTTAATTCCTATGATTCACTAATTTTATTTTAGAAAAAAATTTAAATGCCTAAAAGAAAATTAAAGCAACCTTATATTCCTTAAGCAATTTAAAGGGTTTCTAGCAATTTTTTAATAAAGCCAAATTTAGCAAAATTAGGGTGTTACAGATTTTTCCACCGTTTGTAAAGAAACTGACCTCCGAGTGAATGGAAGCTTTCATGGTTGCGTCGATTCCCGGTTTGTAGCTCGTTGGATTTTCGTGTCTTTTTCGAGCTATTTTCGTCGGTTTTTCGTGCGCGGCTTGTTCCTTTGATTCTGAGGTAGTTGGGCTTGAATTTGTTGGTGGGAATCATGGATAGTTACCTCGTGCATCTTTGTGCTTGATCTTGATCCCCCAAACTTCGAGTTCGGCCTCCGATTGAAGGATTTCGGTTGGGTCCTAGGATTTTGGTTGGTTTCGGTGGCGATTCGATTCTCGGCAATTTAGGTTGTTTGAGGACCCAAGTTTTGGGGCATAGCATCCCCTAGGGACGCTTCACATCTTCCCCAAATCTTTCCTTAAGAGCTTCAACCGTTTGGGAGATCCATGGACGAGTAGGAGCTTTGGTGGTTTCTGTTTTAGGTTCGGGCTGCTGTTCCCGTGCCTGGCGGACCGTCCGTGGGGTGCTCACGGACTATCCGCGTGGAGGAGTTCGTCCAGGTGTTCTTCGTGTTCGTCGCGTGTTCTTGAGCGCTTTGGTTTCGATCCGGTTGGCCAGTCGTTTTTGACCGGAGGGTGTTTGGCGGACTGTCCGCCCAGACGTCATGGACTGTCCACGCGGCACGAGTTCCTTGCGGACCGTCCAAGGACGTGGTACGGACCGTCCGCGTGTGGAGGTGTCGGTTGGGTCGTTCTGTTCGTGTTTAACGGACAGTCCGCCGTGGGTCGCGGACCGTCCGCACGGTGCTCGCGGACCGTCCGCCCCGGGGCTGTGGACTGTCCGCCAGGGTTGCTGCAGAATAGCTAAGTCCTTTGCTTCTTGCTTCGTGCTTCCGCTTTGGGATCGTCTGGGGTTTGTTCCTAGGGTTGGTAAGTCCGTAGTGACTACGTGACCTTGGCAAACTCGTGTGGGGATCCTTGGTTGTGAATTTGGGGTATTCGCCAAGTTCTCTCTTAGGAGAAGAATTTTTATCGGCTCCCATTCACTCCCCCTCTCTAGTCGCCTAATCGGTCCTTCACCTGGTCGCCGTCGGCAGGGGCAGGCACTGGCAAAATCGACGGCGCCGTGTTCGCCGTGGTCATGTCTGCCGTCGTGGCCGTCGCCACCTGTTGCGGCTCCGTAGCTACGGCCACACTGCGTGGGGGCTCTCTTGCTGCCGCCGCTGTCCTCCTTATCACCCTCGGCACCCTCGATGAACGCCGCCTCGTGGGGACGGATGCATCTGACCTAAGCGCCTTGGCGGACGCGAGAGGGGGGACGGTCGGCGCCACCCTGCAAATGCGAAAACGAAAGGATCAGGTTCCAACCTCTCGAAACTAGGGCGTCAGGAGAGGTGACTGCTTACCTCAAGGTGGAGAAGCCGCGCTTCCTCTTCCTCGAGGGTTCAGCGGACGCTGCGGTGGCGCCTGCTGCCACTGCCGCACCCCCGGACGCCTCCGAGGCACGCGCGGGCACTTCCGCGCGCGCGCGCCGCTCCTTCCATGGACCGCCCGGTAGCGGGTGCTTCGCGCACGCCACGGGCGCCTGCTCCTCTGCCGCCGCTGCGGCTCTCGACGACGGAGGTGGGGGCACCCACCTCTCGGGGGGAGCCCGCCCCCCATCACTCTCTTTTTCCTCCTCCTCCTCCGACGAGTTCTCTAGAGTCGCCAGGGGAGAGAGTCCCTGCTGCTCGCGCAGCCGGTACTCCTCGCTCTGTTGCTCCCGGCTCTCCCGCCACCGGATCTTCCTCTCCTTCTCGTGCGCGGCCCGCTCCTGTTCCCGTCACTGCGCCGTGCCCGCAGCCGCTCGGGCTCGGGGCGTGGGCGGGTCAAGCCGCGCAGACTCAAACGTCACCCTCTGCTAAAAAGTGATTATCAAAGTCGCGCTGGTACGCTGCAAGAGAGTAAGAAGGGAAGGAAGACCTACTCACCGCCGGGGCGTCGGGGAGCATGACAAACGACCAGAGGTCGTCATTGATGTGCCTAACGGCCTTGAGGTTAATGGCACGCCTCGCCCTTGTGGCTGCATATTCCGGAAGGAAGCGGTCGTGAAAGAACCGCGAGCACGCCAACGACGTAGGATTGGCCGTCTCGCTCATCTCGTAAATGCGGAGCTCCCTCTTCATGAGGGGGACGATCCACCGATGGTGGAGGTTCGCGAGGACCGAAGCCTCCCCCAACCTGGCATCCGCCAGGTTCTTCAATGCGGTCAGGAGCGAATCCAGCCGCGCTTGGTGCGAAGTGGGGGACACGCCGTGATGCCAGGAGTCGCCCTTCTCCATCAACACCTTGCCGGTGTAGGGGGGAGGTCGGGCTCGTCGTTGCGTAGGTAGAACCATCCCCGCTCCCACTCCGCGTTATTGCTCGTCATCGTGCAGGGGATGTAGAACTCCCTGCGCGACTCCCGCATCGCGATTGACAGTCCGCCGGTGCGCACCGCCCGGCGCACCCGTGTCTCGTGCGTGGTGAGCATGTGCAGCTCCGCGTGGAAGAGGTGGATCCAGAGATCCCAGTTCAATGGGATCCCTAGGAATCCCTCGCAGACGCCGACGAAGGTGGCCTCCTGTGAAATCGTGTTGGGGGAGAAGTTGTGCAACTCCACCCTGTAGTGGTAGCATAGTCCGCGCATGAAGCGGCTCGCTGGCGCGGCAAAGCCGCGTTCGTGGTGCTGGATGAAGCTGACCACGTACCCGAATGGCGGGTTCGGCTCCCGATCAGCCGCCGGTGGGACGATCCACGCCGGAGGCTGCCCCTCCACATTCGGCGCCAGCTGGCCGCCGTTGACGAGCTCGTGTAGGGCAAAATCCATCACCATCGGGCGGCTCCACGGGTGTGGATCCAACACCAAGATTGCCTGCTGGGGAGCCAATGTGGTTGGTGAAGATGTGCGAAACGAAGCGGGCACTAGGCAAAATCGAAAGGGCACGCAGCGCTCTGGGTCGAAGGCGAGAAGAGGAAGGCGGCGGATGCTAAGTGTTGAGGTAACGGGCTCCCCTTTCCCTCTCCTTAGATTTATAGATCCAGGGGAGCAGTGCTCCCCGAACCGCATGCACGCGCCGCACACATTAACTGCAGGTAGCCGCATCTGCCACTAACGAAGCAGGCCCCACATCACCAAAATGGCCGGGCGCAGGCGCAGACGCAATCATTACGGCGCGGCAACCGAAGGGCCGCGGCGGCTCGTCAGGTCCGCCCCCCACGTCGCCCACTACGTGCGCGGTTGCGTCGCCTGAAAAAGCCCACCCGCAGCGCATGACTGCAGCCACGACTGTGGGCACTTAATGGTCTGGTCCCTTACCGAGTAAGTGTGACCCTTGCGCGTCCCGAGCCCAAGGCTCGAAAAATCAGACCCTCGAAGGGTGTGATTACCAATCAGTGGTCTCGAGACCCACTCAGTGAGAGCGGGCGCCACAGATGCCCTCAATTCTAGAGGATTACTGATCAGCGGCTCAAGGGCCGGCCTAGCCGTGAGCCCATGAGGCCTGTAGATGTAAAAAACACGGGGACATCTAGCTGTCACCCCGCAACATCCCTACTAGTCAGGGGTTCGAAGCCTGACCCTCAAAGGGTTCGAACGGGCGCCCCAGATCAACAGAGTCAGGGACGATGAGGGCGCATGCATTCGAGCCTATCCTCGAGCTCACAAGCTCGAGGGAGCCCCACATGTCGTATTCAAGAGCCAACGAGGGCAGCTAACCGAGGGATCCCATCGAGGGAGAGCTTCCGCACCCTTGGTCTCCAGCGAACGGGACCGAGCCCTACCTAGCACACCCACGTAAGCGCTTTCATGGACGAGTCTCTGGACCATGAGCCAACCCTTATCGAATGGGGCATGGGTGTCCACTTGAATCACCCGATAGCAGCTCAAAGAGGAACTTGCAATTCGCAACCCACTCGATGGGAGTTGCAGACACCTCACCCCGCGTCCCGCGGAGGGACGGAGAGGGGGCGTACAAATAAGTTGGAGAGCCCGTCCCAATCGCCTCGAATGGGTCCAGGCTCGGGGGCTCGACGCAAGGCTACACCTCCTGGATATGCACCTAACGCACGCGAAAGTAAAACACATGCGTATAGCACCGCTGAGGCCGGCTGAAATATCACCGAGGCCGTCTGGAACGAACGCGTCGCACGATGACAACGTTGCGGGCAAAACCTTGAAGGAGTGCACACACTCCTCCAAGGCTTCGGGGGCTAGACCCACGGGTCCGCTACCACGGCCCCACGGAATAGCTCAGCGACCAGGAGGGAAGAAAGTCCCATCAGTAGAAGTCAGCTTCTGTGGGATCTTACGGATATCCCCGCAGATGCTCGGGAGCTACTGTCGGGGACAGCCATAAGGGTCCCCTAATGTGACAACCCGCCTAGAAAAATACCGTACTATCGCCTAAGACTGATCCACTTTGGTCATTAAGCAATAATAAAGTATCATCATGTCGTTAGTTGCCGGGTTAAGGCCCGGTCAATCACTTGAAAAGCAACAAGGATCGAATATATGCATTAAAACTCACTCGAAGGCGAGTCCAGAGATACAGCAACATTAATATCCAAATTCGTACCCCGAGGGGTTTATTTATTACAAACCATAGTTTTTGCAATGATGAAATAGTTCAGAGTTTTCGAAAGCAGCGGAAATAAACTAGCGGAAGCGAAGACACCACGGGAGGCCATCCATGATGCTTTCGGTAGTCGTCCTCCACCCACTCCAGCTCCCAGCCGAGCGGGATCTCACCGGGCCACACATCACTGAAGGCATTACCTGGATCAACACATTATAGCAAGGCTGAGTATACTAATACTCAGCAAGACTTACCCGTCGGTGATATCTACTTCACCACTTCTAGACCATGAAAGCTTTTTGGCTACTGGGTTGCTTTTGCTAAAAAGTAACAAAGAGTAGGTCCTTACTTTCAAGATTTTAGCACAAGTTCTAGTAGGTTTAATCTTTACTACATTAGCCAACTAGTACAAACAAAGTTGGACAATACAATTAATCAAACATCATATTCATCAACTTCCATCATTAGGGATCTCATGACTAGTGGAGTAAGTAGTCTCGGATAATGGTGAGAGGCCGACAATCGATTGATTTAAACCTTGCAAGGTAGACCCAAACACACGGTAGGCTGCCCCCGCAAGGACAACTTTCCCAGGCCGTCCCCAAAAATCCTCGGGTCGGGATCGAATCTTACAGTCTTTGGTGCAGGCTATCCGGCATACCCCGCGAGATACCTAGAGTCACCATACACCACCGGTGGCGAGCCGTGAGAGCGAATCCCAAGAGTAGTAACGGTAGGATCCCTTGTCGTCTCATTAAGGTACTAGGCTTACCGGTCCCATTCCCGGCAAATGTTTGGTACGTTCAAAAACTTAACCCACATAACCACTGGACCGGAGCCCAGATCCCATGCTCTTACCACGTGAGCAATCCATTTAGGATATATTGTGATTCCTATCTAGGAACCTATTCTCGCGAGTGAGGTCATCACCCGACTTGTAACGGTCCTATAGCTTAGCAGCTATCGACCTATCATACTAGTAGGGACAAAGGTACCTATGGATCATGCATCTAGGGTTTCATTCAACTCCTGAACGTAAATGCACAATCATTCATAGATAATTGATTAAAGAAATTTAAAACTAGGTTAGATGCACCGGAGCTTGCCTTCGTCAGCTAGGTTAGCCTGGGCACCCTCGGTGTCGAGCACTTCCACGTACTGCAGAGAACCTTCCGCTCCTCCTTCCTCGGTTTCCGGGACAAGGGAGTAATCTCCGTCCGGAAGATCTACACGGAATGCAATGCACATTCAGGTGATGTGATAGTTTGTTGTCTTACCCGACTCTGGGTTGGTCATATTCACCTTAACAAGCATTCATCTAATGTTTCTCTTTTAGGAAGGTTATTGGTGTACAGGTGTGATTCTTTTATTGCACATTTGAATAAAGGTTTTTATTATACTTATCATTTCATGTGAAGGCTTTAATTCCTTTTATCTTCACAAGCAAAGGTGTAATTAATATTTTTATTTATGAATTACTTTCTTATCAGTGATGATATTTAATTAGCTTTTTAGTGATATTAAATAATACTTTCCAAAAAGGAAAAATAATTAATTAGGGGTTTTTCTTTATTTAATTTCCCTTTAATATTAAAAGGGCTTTTAAGCTTTTTATTAAACATCTAAATTACCAAAAATTAAAGAAGTGTTTCTTAAGCCTACTAGCACCTATCCTGGTCCATTGGACCCACATGTGATGCTTGGATGCTAGGAATTTAAATGCTAATGAAAATAACAAGGCTAGCTAGTGATTCAAATTAAATGCATACAAAAATAAATAAGCATCAATTTGATCCAAACTTTCTTATGCATGCCCTCTGGTCCTAAACAAGTCTAAAGAACCAGCATATACATCTAGGAACTTTAGTGAACTTGGTTCATTAATTTACAAAGGAAAACATGCATAAATCAAGAATAATTATTTCTGTTAATCCAAAAATCATGATAAATTCACAAGATGTGTACTTTGACATTACAAGACAGTGTGCACAAGTGGAGCTCAAGAACATAATTATATTTAACAAGAAAAATCATTTAGGCATTTTCCGCAAGAATGGAAAGGAATTTATCTAGCAAGATCTACTGCATAACTTTGTGCAATTTTTGGCACAGCATCTAGTCATGGCCTAACACACAACATATCCAAAATTGGGCTACAGAGGAGTTATGGATTTCAAGTTATGGCAGATCTAGGCTTAACACATTTGTATTTTTCATGCTAAAACTATTTAGAATCTAGCCATGAGTATATAACAAAAGAGGTGGGATTTATCATTCTGAACCCTACAAAATTAGTTTGGGATTTTTCTGATTTTTCTACGAATTTCTAGGCATTTTACAAGGCACTGGACTGAACTGTAAAGAAACTTAGATAACTTCTATTGCAAACCAGTCCCTAATTCACACAACAGCCCTTGGTTTTCACACTTATGCCCCTGCGGCGGCGGGAGAGCTCGCCGGCGGCGATGTGGGGCTGGACCGGGGCAACATGTGGCAGGGGAGGGCGATTGGGCTCACCCCTAGTTGATTGGTAGCGATGGCGGGGGCCGGGGCGAGCTCGGGCGAGCGCGCACGGCGGTGGCCGGCGGGAACACTCGCGGTGGCGGTGGTTCCGGCGAGGCCCGCGGGGATGCAAGTCAATGTGCGGCTCGGGAGGCTCAAGTGGTGTCTAAGGGAGGCCTAGGCGTGCTCGGACGGCGGCGAGCGCGAGCGGGGGAAGGACTTCACCGGCGGCGGCGGCGATGGCGCGGTGGCGGCTCGGGGTGGCGCGCGGCGGGGAACGGGGGGGGGGGCTTAAATAGGCGCTCGAGCACTGGGTGATGCTGGGTGACGGCGCGAGATGCTCCCGGCCGTGCTACGGCGCTCGGGGCTCGCGCGTACGGCGGCGACGTCGCCGACGGACCGCCGGTCCGTGGCGCGCGCGCACGTACGCGCGGCGTGGCCGGCGCGGACTCGGCGTGCCTCGGGCGGGGGCGCGTCGGGGCGCGGGCGGCTCGGGCGGCGCGTGCCTTGGGCGGCGCGGGCGCGGACGCCGAGGGCCGGCGCGCGCGCGGCCGGCGACGCGCGCGCGCATGGGCGCGCGCGACGCGGCGCGCGCGACGCGCTCTGCCTTTTTCCCTATTTGCTGAGCACGAGTTTGAAATCAAAATTCTCTAAATTTTTGAATAGAACTCGACCAAGTGATGAGTACCAAAGTTGTAGATCTAGCTACGAACAACATTTTCTACAAAGGCTATATAGGGTTTTTCTGCCTAGATTTGATGCAATTTGAATGCCAAAAGTGAATGTCAGCCTGTTTTGGCAAACAGTGAAAACTGCCTTGCAACTTGTTTTCCAAGCTTTTCCCCTCAAAATTTGAAATGCCAATCTACATGAAAGTTGTGTCCCTCATCAAGATCTACAACTTTCATAAAGGTAGAATTTTTAGTGTTTAGGTGAATTTTGGAGAACGCGGCAAAAGTTCCGGCAGACACCTGTGTACACTAGGGTGGCAAGGGGTTTGACCCAACCTTTGACCATGGGTTGACCACACAAATGTGTTTACTATTCAATTAGGGTCACTAGGGTGGGTTAGTGAGTTTTTCGAGGTGAGGGCCCAGGTTGACCTAGGTTTGACCACGGTTGACCATTTGACCGGCTGTTAAAGGTTAATTAAAAACCTGGGGCGTCACACCTAAACAACTGGGGAAAACCCCATCTCGTTTCGTAAAAAACGCAAACGCAAACTAAACCGCAAGCCCAAAACACACACAACATAATCGCAACCCTGGTGGCCCCCACGGCCCACCTGAACAATTGGCCCAACCGCCCCCTCGGGCGAGGTCCGCCTCGATCGAGGGCTGAGCACCCCCTCGGGTGAGGTCTGCCTCGCTCGAGGGCTGAGTGCCCCCTCGGGTAAAGTCCGCCTCACTCGAGGGCTGAGCGCCCCCTCGGGTGAGGTCCGCCATGCTCGAGGCTCCCACGGGCACGTCGCCCCCGCACCTGCTCCCCCGACCAAGCCATTTAATGCTCTGACATCTGCAGGTCCGGCCACGTCTCTGACACGCCTGGGAATCACGCCCCAACGCTGTTCCGCCGATGTTGACGGTTCAAAACCGTGCTCAAGTTCACCGCAAGCCTACAGGTGACTTGGTGCCTTTTTCACCAAGGAGGGTCCTTCCTAGATTTGTCAATCCAAGGATCGGAAGCAAACCACTAAGGTTCTCTATCTAACCTACCGGTCTAACCCTATGTGAAGCATTGATTGCATAAAGGTAACATACAAATACGAAGGGATCTATGGATCACATCCACCTAGCCATAAAGGTAAGCAAACCAAAGGTAAACCTAGCCTATCGTCTTCTTGTTGTCGTTCCGGCCGAGGTGATAAACCAATCTAAACCTATACTATGATAAGGATTACACTCGATATGGAGTAACCCGATATGGAGTGGTCCGATGCACGTTCACTCGCCGCTTTCTCCCCTCTCGTACTGTCACTACGCGAGGATAATCATCACTGAGCAACAACCTTGGTCCGTGCACTACTACGGTGTATCCGCAAGACAAGACTAATCACCATGATTCGATCTAGTCCTACTAAAGGCATATGGTAGCTACACATATGAATAAGCATAACTCATAGTAGATAAAAGTATGACAAGATATAGTTACATCACCGAATATTGAAGGTACAAACGACTTGACGAATTCAAGTCGTGGCTCCGGAACTCCACCATGGCTTCACCACGCAGGGCCAACCATGGTGGCTAGGGCATGGCCTAAGCCATCTCCTAGGAAACTCGAGGACTCGAGGCGGCCGACGGCTTCCTCCCGGTGCTTCTCCTTCGTCTCGGCGGCTCTCTGATGAATAGATGGATGTGGCGGCCGTTGGAGGAAGAGGCAATAAATAGACAAGCACCTAGGGCAAAAGGGGGATGCGAACCGTGTTCGGAGTGGGCTGGGCTGGTCGGCCCAGGTCGGCCGTCCCAGGCCCTTTTCGGCCCGGTTCGGCCCCGGTTTCCTCCCCCGGTTGCTTCTCGCGTGATCCCTTATTTGTGTGCACTTGCATGTGGGCCTTTGACGTCGTTTCCTTCACGATTAAAGCTTGAATCCTTGCTATGCAAGCTTCGTTGTTTTCTGGTTGAGTCCCTGAAGACTTGCACATTGACGCTTCGGTCCTCGGGTCATTTGGAGTCATGTTCATCGCGTGTCTTGACTTGTGACGGGCTTCATGATCTTCTCTTGAAGTGCTTGATGAACTTATCCCGAAAGTCTTCTCTTTAGCGTAGATTTCCTGCGTGAACAACAAACTCCAAAATGACATGCAAGTGTGAACTTGTTACATCATTAGTATGCCTAGTGGCGGGTTAGTTGCAAAAAATAATCAAAACCAATGTATAACAAGTACTCTAGGTTGACGGAAATTCACCGTCAACATCTCCCCCATGCTTAAACCTTGCTCGTCCTCGAGTAAGTTTTCAATGGATATCAGCAATGTCGTTCATTGTTCATACCCTGCACTTGATCACACATGAGAAAGCATAATGCTCTCCAAGTTTATATTTGTTAAAATTCCATAATGTAACTAGCTTTCATCTGTATGGAGGGTAGATATAATTTAAGCTCTTTCCACAAGTAATCAATCATGCTCCATAAAATTCGAATAGGTCTTAGAAACTTTTGAAGTGAAGAACGAGGTGAATAAAAGAGCTAAACCAAGTACAAAAATTTAAACCTTCTTGCATCTTGCTCATGAACTCTCTCATCTCACAACACTCTCAAGCCTACTTGATCTATATCCTTTCCCTCTCATGTTTGTAGGTGGAAGGGTTTTATTTGGAGCTCATAGGAAAGTTTTTATCCTACCAAGATGCTAAAGTTGAGACTATTATCAAAACAAGGCAAGCTTCTCATGGACTTATCATGACTCGTCAAAAAGGTCATTGGAAAAATAATGTTCTCAAGAAGGGGTAAGATAAAGAACTCACACTTTTAGATAGGTGGACATGTGCAAATGGCAAAGAATGATCCCGAGGCCCCAACGAAGTCCTCGCTATCGGATTGCACATGGTTGGAAAAATGAGTATGGGTCTTGATCTTCAAGTCCTTGGAAAATCCTTAAGCAACTATAGAACCAGGGGAGATTATTATTACTCTATTTTTTCTTTTTCTTTTTCTTATTTTCCTCCTTTTTCCTTCTTTCTTTTCTTTTTGACATGTGAGGTACTTTGAATTTTTTTGTTTCGTCCTCTTATCTTATTCATTTTTTTATTTCTTTTGTTGCTAGCCTTGTCATGCATATCTCCATCTTTCGTCTTTTATCTCCCCTAGAACTCTAATTTGCATAGTACCTACCTCCTCCCCCATGCTTAGATGTTTGCTCATCCCCGAGCAAAGAGGAAGTGGTGTTAAGGTAGGTACCGGATGTCTTGATGAGAGAGAACTTGAATCTTCCCTTTGAAGCACCTTCTTGTGACGTGTTGTCTCCATACTCAAGTGATAGGTAGGTAGGTCAAGGATGTTAACACAAAAGATGATGTTGGTTTAAAGGGTGGATATCCGGCGAGATTTGCAAAGCTTCCGATGTGGGAGCTCACAATGCACGGATGGAATAGGCTAGCAAAAGATAAGTTACGCAAAACATGGAATGACCAGCTTCTTAGTCACGAGCCAAAGAATCGAGCCTTGAATCAATTCACCCAACAATAACTCTTGTAATCTATGGTGGCACTCAATATAAGGCTTTGGATAGGTAGAGCAAAATGCAAGAGGCATTAATGACAAGGTTAGCATGACTTTTAAAAGCAAAAAGTAATATGTTCTTCGATCCATCCAAAGTTGAGAGCATAAAAGAAACCATGGGTCTTTATTTTTATCATGACCTCCACAAAAGATTAAGCTAGAATTTGATTAATTTCAGATTTGTATTAGAGAGAGCAATAGCTTAATCATACATAAACAAGCACAAAGTTTAAACAAAGTGGCAACGGTCACCATATATCAACGAGCAAGATCAAGCCAAAATTATTTCATCACGGTGAGCACAAGGTGATGACAATAAACAAAAACTAAAACTAGGTTGTACTCCTATAAGCCATGTTATTTAACGAGAGAGACATACAAAAGTTGCATCTAAGGTTGTTGAAGGCATATACATATATACAAGCATTTAGAAAGACAAGGACAAAGAGAGGGTTGAGGAATTGTCACCGTCCTTTGATGCTTGCGATGTAGCGTGCCCTCCCCCATGCTTAAGCATCGTGCCTAGCATGGAAGAAGGAATATCTGCATCGTAGCAACCGTGATCCTTGAACTCCATGTGGTCTTCTTTTGTCCACCAAGTCTTCCCCCATGCTTAGCATGTTGCTAGACACGAAAGATGATGAACCATCTTAAAATTCATGAAATCCTACCGTCATGCAAGGAGATCATCATCACGTTGTTGCCCTTGTTCATCCTTTAATGTCCTCCCTTTGCCACGAGCCTTGCTCCCAAATGATTCTCATCTCATCTTCTCCTCCTTCCATGTTGTCCCTTACCGCTGGTTCATCTTCCACGAGTTCTTCTTCTACTTCCAGAACTGAGTATGCACTGAATAATAGCTTGAAATTATCTTTCCAATGAGTGGTCATTCATCCCGATCGGACTCCAAACAAGAGAGTTACGCCCTTTTTACTTTGTCGGTGCAAGCTGTCAGAATGTGTGACGCCCAAAGATTTGGTTGTAACTTCTTGCACAGATCTCCTAAAATGTTGATTCTTGATGCATTGGAAAGTAGACTTAATGGCGCACTTGAATATCTGATTTTTCCCTTTTGTACATCTCTGAACATGTGCTTAATCTTGATGAAAACAGCAGTGCTCCCTTCGGGATTTTGGAGGTGTTGATGATCTTGATTTCAGCTTTTATCACGAACTCATGGGAGAGATTCACCATGCCTGCAAAATAACTATAATGCACAAAGTACCCCCGAGGTAACGGTCGGGAATACTCACCCTATGCCAACAAACCATGACATCCCTACGATCTTCACTTGTGGCATAGTTAATCTAGCGAAAATCCTAATGGGTGTACGTGAGTACAAGCGTGCATGCAAATGATAGGATGGTATAAAAACAAAACAATGTTTACACCAAATTCTAAGCTCCATGCTTACAAAGTGGTTGCCAAACTTTCTATTCCCATAGAGATTTATTAACCAAGGTCAAAACATCATGTTCATCCCAAGATCAATAATTCTTTATAGTGCAAGAAAAGTATGGCGCATTACTAAGTTTATAAACCAACTGATGCAATATGATAGCTCAGTATATAAGACTAAATGATGGTGGTCTCCAATCATGTCTAAACACCATGTTTACAAAAGATTGCAAAAAGTAGTAACGCATGCCGGCAAGCATTAACATGGACATGAAAGCATTCATCATAAAGTTTCACAAAAGGTCCCAAGCTAACATAAAGTGGATGATGACAAAGAGATGGATGTAATATACAAATGCAAAAAGTTAGCACAAACAAACATTAGCAAGGTTTGAAAAACACTTTCGATGTGGTCCATAATAAGCAAAGGACAAGGCTTGATCTCACACTTCATACAAAGTAAGCATTGTCAACAAGGAAGTCACCCATCGAAAAGAATCAATCAAACAAACTAACAAGGTTTAAGGGTAGGTTATGGGTATCTTATATTTTTGGCTCAAACGAGGATTTTAAAGAGAGAAAGTCAAGTATAAAAATTCTAACTAAGGTGGTCCTAGAGTCTTTCTACAAACCTATGATTTTAGGATGTCTATTGGTAGGGGAAGTTTTCCTGAGGATTTTATGGTGAGGCTAGTCAAAGTTTTTAATTAGAAAAGATGAAAGGAGTAGACTTGTTCAACCCGAAGGGTGAGAGCCCTCGGTCAACTCAAGAAATCCTACCTCTATAGGCTATGGTTTTTGGTGGGGGTTATAGGAAGGCTTAGGTTGGTTGGACAAAAAGTTAGATTAACACAACATGCAATGCAATATAACATGGATGAACGAAACAACATGATAAGGAGGTTGTCTAAAACAAAAGTTAGCCTAAATTAACTAGCCACAAGTTTAGAATCAAAGGATGGTGCCAACTTCATATATCTCTCTAAAAAGAAACAAAAGAAAAAGACTCTAAACTCTAATAGGCACACAAAAAAGGTCTACAAGGTTTTGAGATCAAATAACAAAGCGCTCCCTCAATAGCAATTAGATCATACAACATGGTGTTGTGGTTTTTTTAATTAGAGCAATGGTACAATGTTACTTGATGGTTCGATTAAAGAGCACAATGTAGACCGTCATGTATATATAAAAATAAAAACCAGGTTGCCTCCCGCAAAGCGCTTCATTTAAAGTCATAGAGCTCGACTTTCTCACATACCTTCTTATTGTTGCGGAGCCATGATCCTTCATGCAAGATTTGAAGGTGTTCATGCAGCCTTGATCCACTCTCCATGCTTGACACGATCACTTATGCTCGATGAGAAGCTTGCCCAATCATCTCATTGCATCATCATCATCACCTTCTTCATCGCACTTTATGGCTGCCTCTTCTTTCACGAATTTTCCTCTCTGTCCAGATCAGACCATGTAGAGAACAATAGCTTCCATGCGTGGTGCATGAAATTGTATTTCCATCAAGTATTTATTCACCCCCAACGGACTCCGATCGAGTGAGTTATGCCCGTTCTACTCCGGCACTGCAATCTGTCCAAAGCTGATTCCAGACTGCACATCGCTCAATGTTTTTGCCATATCTCCTTGTACGGGTCTTCAAATTCATCGATCTTGGATGCGTTGGAACCGACACTTGATGGAGATTCTGATTTTCAACTTTTTCTTCCTTGAACATGTATTACCAGGTCCTCAAAATTGATGAAAACAGCGACGTCCGTTTTTTAGGTTGGGTGACGGTGATGCACGGGTTTGCGATTCCTTAGGGTATGACTTCTCTCATCTTAGTTTATATTTAATGCCCTGCATGGTTAGTGAAACTTGGGATTTCTCCCACAATTTTCTCTTTTAAGGTCACTAGCTTGACCGAGCACAAAGCAAGTCCAAGATTTACAGATCATATTGCAAACAAACGCTTCCATAACCACAATTTATGACAAAGTAAGTTGTGATTAATTCTAGCATAAGTTGTCTTGCTCAGAACTAAGCTCTCATTAGGCAAAGGTTTATTAGGCATGTAACAAATTTTAAGCACAACAAAGCCTCTTTATCACTCTCAAGAAATTCTAGCCTATCATGATTATCAAAAGAACAAGGCATAGAATTGAATCAACCTCACTGATGGATATGAATCATAGATATATCAAAGGAATATTATCAACTCCAAAAGTGTCTTGAGAGGTCAATTTGTACCTTGGCCTTCGAGCTTTTCATCATGAGTGGTCTCTCGGAGTTGAAAGCAAACAATCTTCAATAATTAGTGGCTTGCATTGTCTTTTCGCAATTCCTTCGTTCGTGCCACACATCATCAAGGTTGCCTTGTGTGGACTCACCCTTCTTATTCATTTGTAGGACTTCACATATGTCTCAAATATCTTCATGTAACTCCATGATCCTTCGTGTGAGAGCCCAGAGTATCCGCGCCATTGGATGCCATCCTTTGTGCGTAATCCATGGTGATTTGCTTCTAACATCTCCTAGCGTCGGATGTTGCCAACTTGTGCCTTCTTTTGCCAATGCTCTTGGAGTCCTTGTTTTGTTCCAAACTTCTGAATTTTATCTCGTGTGGTCTAATGGAAGCGTTGCCCAAGCTTCTCTTTGTTGTCGTCGTCCTCATCTTCACTATCTTGTTCTCATCATGTTGCTGCTGCCTCGTTTTTGTGGATTTTCCCCTGTGTAAATAACAGAACATCTACCAAAATATTATTCCATTGAAAACTTTATAAAATTACCTTTCCAACGGGTACTCATTCATCTTAATCGGAGCCCAAATGAGGGAGCTATGGCCGTTTTGTTTCCGCTCTTGCATGCTGTCCAGAAAATTTGAGAACGTGCAACCTTCGGTAATTTGGCCATACCCGCTTGTAGGAACCTCCGATTGACTTGCTTCTTGATTTGTTGGAAGAGTAACTTCATGGGGCTTATAAATATCCAAAGATATCCTGTTGTTCTCCCTTGAGGTTGTGCAGAAATTGATGGGAACAGAAACTTCTTGTGAATTGATCGGAATATGTTGACGACCTTGATCTTGTGGTTTTTGGGGCGTTACATCGCGTCTCCTTTGGCTTTAAGTCGTCACCATTGCTGGACCAGCGAGTAGCATGATGGCAATGGTGTATCTTCTTCATGATTTTGCTTTAGCTAATGTGACGGGTGCTTCTTTCGTGATTGCTTCCAACACCTATTGCTTGGACAAACAAACCTCCACGAAACATTAGTCTTAAAACATTAATTGACACATTGACATACCTTGTTCAACATCACTCGTGTAGGGTGTGCACTCAATAGCGGATGATGGGACACTAACAAAAGTTAGCACCTACCACTAAAGAGTGAATCTTGATGTATCATCTTGTCGGAGTGGAAGTGAACTTCCCGAACGTCTTGTGTCTAGCTTTTCACCTACTTTCAAGGGCACAAACAAGAAAGCAAGCATATATGCAATAATAAAAATTACGGTTAGTTAAAAGAAAGATAGATCGCCTTAGGGTTCGAGTTGCTGATCCCCGGCAACGGTGCCAGAAAAAGGGGCTTGTTGACGATTCAAAACCGTGCTCAAGTTCACCGCAAGCCTACGAATGACTTGGTGCCTTTTTCACCAAGGAGGGTCCTCCCTAGATTTGTCAATCCAAGGATCGGAAGCAAACCACTAAGGTTCTCTATCTAACCTACTGGTCTAAGCCTATGTGAAGCATTGATTGCATAAAGGTAACATACAAACACGAAGGGATGTATGGATCACATCCACCTAGCCATAAAGGTAAGCAAACCAAAGGTAAACCTAGCCTATCGTCTTCTTGTTGCCGTTCCGGCCGAGGTGATAAACCAATCTAAACCTATACTATGATAAGGATTACACTCGATATGGAGTAACCCGATATGGAGTGGTCCGATGCACGTTCACTCGCCGCTTTCTCCCCTCTCGTACTGTCACTACGCGAGGATAATCATCACCGAGAAACAACCTTGGTCCGTGCACTACTACAGTGTATCCGCAAGACAAGACTAATCACCATGATTCGATCTAGTCCTACTAAAGGCATATGGTAGCTACACATATGAATAAGCATAACTCGTAGCAGATCAAAGTATGACAAGATATAGTTACATCACCGAATGGTGAAGGTACAAACGACTTGACGAATTCAAGTCGTGGCTCCGGAACTCCACCATGGCTTCACCATGCAGGGCCAACCATGGCGGCTAGGGCATGGCCTAAGCCATCTCCTAGGCAACTCGAGGACTCGCGGCGGTCGACGGCTTCCTCCCGGTGCTTCTCCTTCGTCTCGGCGACTCTCTGATGAATAGATGGATGTGTGAAGGACCGATACGGCGAACCAGAGAGGGCGGGAGTGAATGGGAGCCGATAAAAATTCTTCTCGAAGGAGATGAAAACTCCAACAAGACGAACGCGGCTTCCAACACACGTCTCCGACTCACTACCAAGGTTGGTCAAGCCCACGTAGCCACTGGAGTGCCACTGGACCTAGGAACCAACACGCAACCTTCCGACCCGAGAAACGCAGCGGAAAAACCAAACCTCGAGTCTACAGACCCACACCGGTCAGACCGGTGAGCACCACCGGTCGACCGGTCCCTCGCCGGTGAAACTGAGCAACTTCCACTAAGTGGCTCTACACCGGTCAGACCGGTGAGACACACCGGTCAGACCGATGGCAGCCTGAAAGCCCCCAAGACACCAAACAGGCCAACCGACCACCAAACGGACCCAAACTCGAAACAAGCGGCACCACGGGACAACAACGAACACACCAAGACGTTCACCCGAGCAAAAACACACAAGGGCTCGCACCGGTCGGACCGGTCAAGAGCACCGGTCGGACCGGTGTAGCACCGGCGACTCGGGATGAACAGCACCCGCGGGTCAACTCCCCCAAATCCAAATCTCGATCTCCCGAATCGCTCCACGGACTTGAACAAGACTTTGGGGATATCAGGAACACCTCATGAGGAGTCCATAGCCAAGTTTAATCCCACAAAAACTCGTCCAAAAAGGAGGAATCGAAGAAATCCCGCCGAGAGCACTTCCAACCCAAGAACTCAAGAAACCCCAAAATCGAGCACCTTTTCTCACGGATTTGGGAGGGGAATCACAACCCAAAGAACCACGAAGGGTTCCCACAAATTTCCCCCATCAAATCCCCAAGAGAAAAGCCCCGAAAACACCCCAAAGAAATCACGAAGAGAGGGCTCCGAAAATCACCACCAAGAACAACCGGGGAAAACACATCCAAACCTTGAGGAACCACGCCGAATCATCTATACATGAAACAAAGGTTCGTACAAGGTCTAGCAAGCCGCCCGATCATCCATCCCTCTCTACAAGATCTCTCCGTGAAGCTCTCTTGCTAGTCCTAAGGAAAACCTAAGGAAAATAGGTGGAAAATAGGAAAACCAATGAGCTAGGGTTCCAAGAGTTGGCAGCCATCCTCTCACCTCTTGGGTTATATGGAGGCAACCGAATGTCTAAAATGCCCTTCTCTACTAACTAGGGATACAAGCCCCTCAAGGGCGGATTTGGAATTCTTGACGTCTTCACCATCGGACGGATGCCCGGCGACCGCACCCTCGCGTAGCCTCGACGCAAGCCATGCGATCCCGACGCGTGTCCTCCGCTTCGAAGATTCCGGACCGCGTCGTCGCACATCGGTCGGACCGGTGCTCCTCACCGGTCGACCGGTCCCCACCGGCCGACCGGTCGGACCCACCGGTCGGACCGGTCCGGTGCCGCCGCACCTCCGTCTTCGGTTCTCCGGTCTTGGCTTTGTGGATCAACCAAGGAACCCGGTGGTTTTCTCGGTGAACCACCGGAAACCCCGCGAACTCGGTGTAGCCTCCGCCAATCTCCACTCATGACTTGGCTCCCACGTAGTCCCGGCTCGACCTTGGTTTTGAGGCTCAACCAAGAAACCGTCCACGACTTCATCTTGCTTGTTCATGCCACCATGCGGCCCGCACTTGACTCCGCCGGCCACCGGTCCCTCGAACAAAGCCTACTTGTCTTCTCCACACCTAGAGGCCTCACCGGCGACGACCTTTCGCGCTTGTTCTTCACCCGCACCAACCCGAGTCAAGCCGCAACCCGCACCCTGCAATACTTAGCCAAGAATCGGTCCACACAACGTTGTCAATCACTCATCACACAAGGAAGCGACCATCCACCGGTCCTCGAACCACACATGGTCCTCAATCTCCCCCCTTGATGAGTGCATTGACAACACCCACACGAAAGTAACAAGAGAGAAAAGAAAAAGAAAAGAAACGAACAAAAAGAAACCCCAACAAGCGATCGAAAGCCAAACAAAGGCAAAGAGCAAGATCACTTGAAGAAGACAAGTCTCGGACCCCTTAGGCAAGGGCAACGGCTCGACACATCCGAGACAAAGCAAAGCTCAAGCAAAGAGCACAAACCACCAAAACACGGCTCGAAAACTCTCAAAGAGCTCCCCCTGCACACATGCAAACTCCCACTGAACCAATGCAACTCCCCCTGGACGAATGCATGCACGAAACCACATGAAACAGGACAGTACAAAGCACTTTCGGCTCACACCGGTCGGTACCGGTCATCACCACCGGTCGACCGGTGCCTAACATATGTACAGGACCAGCACTCACACCGGTCAGACCGGTGCTCTTCACCGGTCAGACCGGTGTACAACGAAGCCCGTAAATGGCTCGAAACCACTCGAAAACCTTCTAAATGCATCCACCATGCCATTTCAAGCTCAAACTTCTCCCCCTTGTTGGCAATGCATGAATCAAGCCAAAAATGCAAAACTTTCAACCTAGAGCTTCTCAAATATACAAAATTCAACATAGGATGCTACACACGTCCAAATGAGCAAGTTAGATACTCTACGGCTTCGTATCGATCTCAACTACATGATCACCAAGTTTCACAACCATTGGACGAAGCTAAGATGGATTTTGGCAATTTTGCGAAAAACTTGCCTCTCATGAGCAAAGTCCTAAACATGATCAAAGCATATCAAAATGGCAAAGCCACACAAACTTCATGCTAGGACAGCCATTCTAATCATAAGACCATCACAAACACCCACAAGCACCTCATGTCATGTCAAAGCCACCGAGCCATGTGCCTACTTCTATGTATGAGACTTCTCATTGGTAGGCATCATGCAACGGTTTAGCACCCAAAGCAAATTAAATTCAGCACATATGACATGGGAGCATATTTTTTCAAGCATTTTTCATTTCATTTTCAGATTTGTAAATGGTACATGAAATGTCTTTGCGACAAAAAGGAACTTATGCTCCTCCATAAGATAAATCAAGAGGGCTAAACATTCATGATGGCAAATGAGCCTTTGGCCCCATATGATCAATAAACTAGCTATCCAACCACAAATTAAGCATAGCAAGGCCACAAAAACATGTCAAGAGCATGTAAAGGCATTTACACATGAGAGAGCATACATGTGACATTTTTCAAAAGCATAGCTATCAACCATGGATTATTCATCAAGATCATCAAGAGCTAAGCCAAACTAACCGTAGCATACCAAACAAGCTCACAAAGACATATATCTCATTCCATGGTGAACAATGTATATGAGAGAAGCTTTTCCTAACCAATGCATATGATACAAAATGCATGCAATCTAAGATACAAGGATGCCTATACATCATGTTACATATGCCATGCCAAATGCAGGGAATGCACAAGGGAAAGCTATACATATGCTACATACCGGCTCCTCGAGGGGAGGCAAAACGGGCTCGACACCACCGGCAAAAGAGAGCTCCCACACACCCAACTCAAGAAATCAAACACACACCAAGTTCCCCCGCAAACGAGTGAAAGTTGCTTGATCTAGGGGTTTGGTGAAAATATCAGCTAGTTGGTCATGTGTGGGTACATGGATCAAAGTTATCTTTCCTTTCTCGACATTGTCTCTCAGAAAATGATACCTCACTTCTATGTGCTTGGTTTTGGAATGGAGCACTGGATTCTTTGCAACACTTATGGCACTGGTGCTATCACATTGAAGTGGGACATGGGTATACTCCTCACCAAAGTCACTCATGGTGTAGGTGATACAAAGAAGCTGAGAGCAACAACTAGCGACGGCAACATACTCGGCCTCGGTCGTGGATTGAGCAACACTCGGCCGCTTGCGGGAAGACCAAGACACCAAAGAAGAACCCAAAAACTGGCAAGTCCCAGAAGTGGACTTCCTATCCAACCGACACCCGGCAAAATCCGCGTCTGAAAAGCCATGAAGCGCCAAAGAAGAGGACGCGGAGTACCAAAGGCCGAAGTCGGGAGTGTGACGCAAGTACCTGAAAATTCGTTTCACTGCTTGCCGATGCGAAGTCCTCGGAGACGCTTGAAAACGAGCGCACGGACACACCGAGAACCGTATGTCCGGCCTCGTCGCCGTCAAGTAGAGGAGTGACCCGATCATGCTCCGGTACTCCTTCGGTCCACGTGTTCACCTTCCTCGTCCGCATCAAGAGCCGTAGTCGTACTCATCGGCGTCGTCATAGCCTTGGAGTCCTCCATCTTGAACTTCCTCACAATGTCCTTGGTGTACTTAGCCCGGTGCACAAATGTTCCTTCCTTTGATTGCTTGATTTGTAGCCCGAGGAAGAACCGCAACTCGCCCATCATGCTCATCTCAAACTCCCCGCTCATATCATCCGCAAACCTCGCAACAAGAGAGTTAGACGAGCCACCAAAGACAATATCATCCACGTACACCCGCACAATCGGGATATCTCCGCCCTGCCTCGGCAAAAACAAGGTCCGATCGACCTTCCCCATCTCAAAGCCTCTCTCAAACAAGAACCCCCTCAACCTCGCCATACCAAGCTCTAGGCGCCCGCTTCAACCCATACGGCGCCTTCCTCAACTTGTACACCCGGTGGGGGTACCTCTCACTCTCAAACCCCGAGGGCGCCTCACATACACTTCTTCCTCCAAAGCACACCATTCGAGAAAAGCACTCTTCACATCCATTTGGTGCAACTTGAACCCTTTAGCCACGAAAAAGGCTAGAAGGATCCTAATCGCCTCCAAACGGGCTACGGGAGCAAAGGTCTCCTCGTAGTCGATCCCCTCCTTCTGACTGAACCCCTGAGCAACAAGTCTCGACTTGTTCCTCACAACCTCACCCTTCTCTCCCTCTTTGTTTTTCCACACCCACTTTGTACCAATCGGCTTACACCCCGGAGGAGGGTCAACCAACTCCCACACCCGATTCCTCTCAAAGTTCTCCAACTCCTCATGCATCGAGTTAACCCAATTGTGATCGGATAGTGCGTGTCCAATGTCTTTGGGCTCGAAAGAAGCAACAAATGCAGCATGAGCAAAATGGGAATTGTTTCGAACCCTCGACCGTGTAGTGCGTTCATTCATATCGCCGATGATCCTCGAAGCTGGGTGATCCACCTGAACTCGCCGGGGAGGTTCTCGCCTCGAAGCTACCTCCCCCTCAACATCAGCTTCTCCTCGTTCTTGATTTGTCGTCGTAGGTGTAGCAGAGGGTCCATCCATCATCGTAGTCGAAGTAGTGGGTACATGTTCAGCCGGGGGCACCACACCGCAATCTTCATCATCACCATGTTCATGCTCCTCCTCCCCGAAAGATCTCCTCGCCAAGCTCATCATCACCTGCACACTCAAAGACAAGCTGACTACGTGGCTCTGTCTCGTCAAAGGTTACCTCGCAAGTCTCCACGATTTGGTTAGTTTCAAGATTGAGCACACGATATGCTCTAGAATGAGATGCATAACCAAAGAAAATGCCATCGACGGACCTAGCCTCAAACTTATCCAACTTCCCGCCTTTCTTCGAATGAAACACTTGCAACCAAAGACATGGAAGTGACTCACCTTGGGTGTGCGACCATGCATCAACTCATAACATGTCTTCTTCTTGTGCACTCGAGGTATATCTCGTTCGACACATAGCACGCGGTATTCACCGCCTCGCCCCAATACCTCCTCGGAGTCCTATGCTCATCAAGCATCGTCCGAGCCATCTCGCACAAGGTCCTGTTCTTCCTTTCCACAACACCATTCGGGGAAGCGTATACGGACTCGAAAACCGGTGCTCAAGACCCAAGTCATGACAAAAGGTTTCAAAACGAGAGTTCTCGAATTCCGAGCCATTATCACTTGCGGATAGCTCGTATGACATCTCCGTGCCTCTCGTTCCTCAACCTCAAGACTAGATCTCGAACAAAACCAAACGTCTCCCCCTTATCCTTGAGAAAGAACACCCACGCATACCGAGAATAGTCGTCCACCACAACAAGGACATACCACTTCCCACCCGCAGATCGCACACGAGCTGGGCCAACAAGGTCCATATGGAGCAGACTCGCATGGACGCTCAGTCATCACATCGGTGAGAGGCGGGTGAGAAGAGTCCACCATCTTGGCATGCCTACACGGAGCACAAACCAACTCTTTCTCAAGCCTCAGCCGTGGCAATCCTCGGACCAAATTGAGTTTACTCAAGCGAGACAAAAGGTCAAAGCTCAAGTGACCCAACTTCCTATGCCACTTCCACAACTCACTCGAAGAACCAGCCAAGAAACAACGCTCCACACCCGAAGACTGAGAAAAATCAGCACGAAACACCTGACCCTCGGGAACGACCATACAAACAAGGTCCCCTCGAGAGTCCACAATCCGAGAACCACCCGGCCGAAACAACACCTCAAAGCCCTCATCCAACAAGCCGGGACACGAAAGCAAATTGTACCCCGGCGATTGAACAAGAGCAACACGCCTCGAGTGATCTTGTCACTCACTTTGATCTCACCTTCGAAAGCACACGCCCACGCCCATTGTCCCCAAAGGTGATGTACCTCTTTGTCACCACCGGGACGAGACTTGAGAACCACCCCCCTGTCTCCGGTCATATGCCTCGAACAACCGGAGTCAATCAACCAAATATTCTTCAAGTCTCCCACCTGAAAATCAAAAATAGGCACGTGAGCGAACAAACGACTCAAAGATCGGGGTTAGTACCAAAGGAGGAAAACCGATCTTGAGCCATTTGCTCGAAAGTGGGGTTAGCACCAACCAAAGCATCTCTCCTACCAAAACTACCTCCACGAACACCACCACGGTAACCACCCTGAGGGAACCACCCCTCTCTGCCTGGAGGAGGACCAAAACCACGCAAGAAAGCCCGTGGAACATCCTTCCTCTCCAACTCAACGCCACGACTCATCCAATCCCCGTATTGAGCACGAGGAGGAGAACGCCTAGCAACCGACCACCTGCACCCTTTCCAGCCCAACCACCAGAACCACGACCACCAGAAACAACCCTCGCACCTATACGAGCTCGAAACCCGAACAACTGTCTGTCCAGGCCTGCACCGGTCTGACCGGTGCCCCACACCGGTCTGACCGGTGTGACCTGGGCAGCAGCACCACCTGCAGCCTTCTTCTCTCCCCAAGCCCGAACTGTCCTCACAATCGCCTTGCCCCTGGGCATCTGCATACGAGGCTCAAGTACACCATCGGAAGGGTGGTACTTGTCCTTGTTAGCCCACTCCTTTGCCATTCTCTCCTCTCGCTTCCTCTTGAAGCAAAACTCCTCCTTATGGCCATCTCTCCCACAATAGCCACAATGGAACCTCACAAGCTTAGGTTTTGGCTTGGGATGTGGCTGCTCACTTGGTTTCTCTCCACTCAAACCCTCCACCGGTTTCTCACCACTAGCCTTCTCACTCTCCTTCCCAAAGAACACTTTCCCCGAAGTGCTCACAAACTTGATAGGCTTTTGTAGATCATTTGTGGGTGTAGGAAACACGGGTGGAGCCGGGGTTGTGTCTAGTCGGTTCCTTAGATGGTTAGGTTTTGGTGGGAAATCATTCTTGTGGTGGGTTTTTGGTGGCTCCGGGATATTCTCTCCACTTCCCTCACCAACCTTGTTTGCCCCAAGCCCCTCACCATCTTGCCTCTTAAAGGCCTCAATCATCATCCTCAACTGAGGCTCATGACCGGACAACCAACCCATCAACTTCCTCAACTCATCATTCTCATCCTACAAATGATCAACATAATGTGCAAGCTCCAAATTTTTTAATGCATGCATTTCACAGATAGAGCAAGATGTAGGCATGGGTTCCTTCAATTTAGCCTCGAGCGAACTAGTGTAAGCATGCATCTCATCAATCTTAGCATGCAAAACAGGGCAAGAAGTGCAAGCACCTAGCAAAGCAGGTCTAGACTTAAGCTCAGCCACTTCAACCCTAAGCACATCTAGTTCCTCACACATGGAGGCATGCTTCTCCTTAAACAAAACAAGATCAGCAAGGAATATGGAGCAATCAGCACAATCATTCTCATCAAAACAACGGGGCTAGCCTTAAGCGAATCAATCTCAAGCTTGCTATCAAGCACCCGTGTCTCTAGCTCGGCCACTCTAGTCCTAGCATCCTCGAGTGAAGCCCTAAGCTCTTTCCTCATTTTCTTGGCCTCTCTAAGCATGTCATCACGGTTATCAAGCAAAGAGCCAAGCCTCTCATTCTCCCGGCGCAAGAAGGGAAGTTCATCACGCACCTCGTCGTCGGACTCGCAGTCCGAGTCGCTCCGTTTGCTCTTCTTGCTCGCCGGAGCTCAACGCCATGGTGCGAAGCCATCTCTCGCGAAGCGGCTCGGCCCCGCTCGGGTTCTTGGACGACTTCTTGTTCTTGCGGCGATCTCCCTCGTCTTCACCGCCGCTCGAGCTCGAGGTGGAGTACGCGGAACTCGGAGTCGACGTCGCTCACTCCAACCATCGCTCGGGCCTTGCCTCGGCCCTCCTTCTTCCTCGATCGTCGCTCGTCCTTGTACTTGTTCTTGTGCTTGCTCTTGTGGTCGCGCCTCGAACGGTACTTGCCATCGTTCATCCTCGGCTTGTGCTTGTAGTTGTCCTTGTTCTCGGCCTTCTCCGGGCAGTCGGCGACAAAGTGTCCCGGCTTGCCGCACTGGAAGCAAGTCCTCGTGTTCCTCCTCATGTTCACGCGGTTCTCGTGCAGCCTCTCGAACCGCCTCGTCAACAGCGCCAGCTCGTCCTCTCCAAGGTCATCAAACTCCTCATCTGGCATAGACATCAAAGAGGAAAACGAGAACATCCTGGGTTAGAGTTAGTCTTTCCTTTGGAACCACCAACGAGGGCAAGACTATGGGAATCAGTCGGTCCCTCGAGCTTGGCAGTCATGCCCCTATCCACCTCAGCCGACTTGAGCTTCGAGAACAACTCGTTCACCGTCGAGTATCATACCGCTCCGACTCGACTATGGCCTAGAACTTTCCACCCCATATCGTACGATCCAAAGAGTGTAAGAGCTTGACAGCTCTATCATGATCATCGTACGGGAGCACGTCCACATTGGCCCTCATGTTGTTCACCACCACCGTGAACCTCTGAAACAAGGCATCGATGGACTCACCGGGGAGATGAGTGAAGTTCTCGTACTCTCTCCGTAGGTCGCATACAACCGTGCTCGAACACGGGGCGTTCCCAACATGAGCCTCCTTCAACACCGCCCAAATCCTACAAGCCAAGTGCTCGGTGTGCACCCGATCGAACTCGGCCGACACAAAGCACGAAACAAGTAGTCGACCGCCTTATTGTTGGCGTCGAATCCGTCCCCTCGACCCCGGAGCAAGGAAATCCATCGGCCGGACATAGCCCGTGTCCACCGTGACATCCCAAAGCAGTCCGACCCTTTCCGCGGAGGAACGCACCCATCCGCTTGCTCCACATCCGGTAGTTCTTGCCATCGAAGTGTGGAGGACCCGAACCCCGTTCCCGGTACGCTATCCTTGGATCTTAGACGGTTAGAGTCAACAAAGACCCGAACCGGCTCGATACCACTTGAAGGACCGATACGGCGAACCGAGAGGGGGGGAGTGAATGGGAGCCGATAAAAATTCTTCTCGAAGGAGATGAAAACCGCAACAAGACGAACGCGGCTTCCAACACACGTCTCCGACTCACTACCAAGGTTGGTCAAGCCCACGTAGCCACCGGAGTGCCACCGGACCTAGGAACCAACACGCAACCTTTCGACCCGAGAAACGCAACGGAAAAACCAAACCTCGAGTCTACGAGACCCACACCGGTCGGACCGGGTGAGCACCACCGGTCGGACCGGTCCCTACCGTGAAACCGAGCAACTTCCACTAAGTGGCTCTACACCGGTCGACCGGTGAGACACACCGGTCGGACCGATGGCGCACCGAAAGCCCCCAAGACACCAAACAGGCCAACCGACCACCAAACGGACCCAAACTCGAAACAGCGGCACCACGGGACAACAATGAACACACCAAGACGTTCACCCGAGCAAAAACCCACAAGAGCTCGCACGGTCGACCGGTCAAGAGCACCGGTCGACCGGTGTAGCTCGGGCGACTCGGGATGAATAGCACCCGCGGGTCAACTCCCCCCAAATCCAAATCTCGATCTCCCGAATCGCTCCACGAACTTGAATAAGACTTTGGGGATATCAAGAACACCTCATGAGGAGTCCATAGCCAAGTTTAATCCCACAAAAACTTGTCCAAAAAGGAGGAATCAAAGAAATCCCGCCGAGAGCACTTCCAACCCAAGAACTCAAGAAACCCCAAAATCGAGCACCTTTTCTCACGGATTTGGGAGGGGAATCACAGCCCAAAGAACCACGAAGGGTTCCCACAAATTTCCCCCATCAAATCCCTAAGAGAAAAGCCCCGAAAACACCCCAAAGAAATCACGAAGAGAGGGCTCCGAAAATCACCACCAAGAACAACCTGGGGAAAACACATCCAAACCTTGAGGAACCACGCCGAATCATCTATACATGAAAAAAAGGTTCGTACAAGGTCTAGCAAGCCGCCCGATCATCCATCCCTCTCTACAAGATCTCTCCGTGAAGCTCTCTTGCTAGTCCTAAGGAAAACCTAAGGAAAATAGGTGGAAAATAGGAAAACTAATGAGCTAGGGTTCCAAGAGTTGGCTGCCATCCTCTCACCTCTTGGGTTATATGGAGGCAACCGAATGTCTAAAATTCCCTTCTCTAACAACTAGGGATACAAGCCCCTCAAGGGAGGATTTGGAATTCTTGATGTCTTCACCATCGGACGGATGCCCGGCGACCGCACCCTGCGTAGCCTCGACGCAAGCCATGCGATCCCGACGCGTGTCCTCCGCTTCGAAGATTCCGGACTGCGTCATCGCACACCGGTCAGACCGGTGCTCCTCACCGGTCAGACCGGTCCCCACCGGTCAGACCGGTCAGACCCACCGGTCAGACCGGTCTGGTGCCGCCTGCACCTCCGTCTTCGGTTCTCCGGTCTTGGCTTTGTGGATCAACCAAGGAACCCAGTGGTTTTCTGGTGAACCACCGGAAACCCCACGAACTCGGTGTAGCCTCCGCCAATCTCCACTCATGACTTGGCTCCCACGTAGTCCCGGCTCGACCTTGGTTTTGAGGCTCAACCAAGAAACCGTCCACGACTTCATCTTGCTTGTTCATGCCACCATGTGGCCCGCACTTGACCCCGCCGGCCACCGGGTCCCTCGAACAAAGCCTACTTGTCTTCTCCACACCCGGAGGCCTCACCGGCGACGACCTTTCGCGCTTGTTCTTCACCCGCACCAACCCGAGTCAAGCCGCAACCCGCACCTGCAATACTTAGCCAAGAATCGGTCCACACAACGTTGTCAATCACTCATCACACAAGGAAGCGACCATCCACCGGTCCTCGAACCACACATGGTCCTCAATGTGGCGGGCCGGCGGAGGCGGAGGCAATAAATATACAAGCACCTAGGGCAAAAGGGGGACGCGAACCATGCTCGGAGTGGGGCCGGGCCGGTCAGCCCCGGCCGGCCGGCCCAGCCCTTTTCGGCCGGTTCGGCCCCGGTTTCCTCCCCGGTTACTTCTCGTGTGATCCCTTATTTGTGTGCACTTGCATGTGGGCCTTTGACATCGTTTCCTTCACGGTTAAGGCTTGAATCCTTGCTATGCAAGCTTCGTTGTTTTCTGGTTGAGTCCCTGAAGACTTGCATGTTGACGCTTCGGTCCTCGGGTCATTTGGAGTCATGTTCATCGCGTGTCTTGACTTGTGACGGGCTTCATGATCTTCTCTTGAAGTGCTTGATGAACTTATCCCGAAAGTCTTCTCTTTAGCATAGATTTCGTGTGTAAACAACAAACTCCAAAATCGACATGCAAGTGTGAACTTGTTACATCATTAGTATGCCTAGTGGCGGGTTAGTTGCAAATCATAATCAAAACCAATGTATAACAAGTACTCTAGGTTGACGGAAATTCACCGTCAACAGCCGACTCCCCCAGTAAGGACGTCCCCGCCACTGTACGACGCTATGCGGTAAGGCCAGTGTCAGCTCTGTGACACTGTGCCGCCCACTTTTGTACGACTGACGCGTCGCGCCCTCGAAAGAGGACGGCGGAACCCTCGAAGGGGGAACAAACACTTTTTCCACGCTTGCCCAGGACTACACCGTGACGTCAGGCCAGCGGGAACGGTCACCTCCGTCGCCGTCGGTCCTGTGCGGCCATCCTCGCCGTCGCGACACCATCCCAGGCACTGCAGCACCATCCCTGACACTATGGAGACGCGCGGCGACAGGACATCGTCACGCCCGCTGCTGTGTCCCGTACAGCCTCCCGTCAGCGGCACCCTCGAGTCAGCACACGGGCGACCACCGAACGGGTGACCCCTACACCACCACCTTCGAAGCCGCTCCTGGACAGATATAGGGCACGCCATGACGCCCTGCCAGAAGCAAGATTCGCCAGGACCACCACCTTCGAAGCCGCTCCTGGACAGATATAGGGCACGCCATGACACCCTACCAGAAGCAAGATTCGCCAGGACGGCCGTCTACTCCATGGCATTGTAAGTCATGCCTCCACACGTAGATAAAATAGTGCGGCACGATGTAAACTGCCTCATCCTTGGCCTATAAAAGGAGGGTTAGTCTCCTAGCCGCAGGGGGAGGACGGACAACGCTCATTTTGCACGCTTTTCGCCTTCACACGATATTGGCACCCGCTTCAATCACGAAACCTATGGGACCTGGAGGCTCGGCCTTCTCTCCCGCCTTGCTTGTAGCCCCCCTCTGCAAGCACCACGGTGCAACGCAATACAGTGCCTCGAGCACACCACTGCTGGACGTACGGCCCTGGCCGGAACCAGTATAAACCCCGTGTCACTTAGTTGCTTAGCACTGGCCAACGAGAGATAGATCTCAGTGCTCTTACTAGTTAGTGTCGGGACTACTTTCCGCACTGTGTTGACGGTGAACTTCCGTCAACCTAGCCATGAGTTTACCTTCGGTGTTGGCATGATTTTTGTATCTTATCCATTGGTACTAACCCCCGTTGTATAACAAGTTCACTTGTGCATGTCGGTTTTGGAGTTAAGTGTTTACGCACGGTTTTAACATTAAAAGCAAGACTTCCGGGATAAGTTCATTAAGCACATCATGACGAGACCTTGAAGCCCGGTACAAGTCAAGCAATGAAGTGAACATGACTCCAAGAGCCCAAGGACCAAGCCCGAGAAGATGACAAACTCCGAGGATCCTAGCCAGAAAAGTGCTGAATCTTGCAAGACAAGGAGCGTCGTCCAATTCGGAGAGAAACCGATGACAAGGGCCCACATGTAAAAGGGGAGAAGATCTAGAAGACTCGGGAAGCAATACCAGACGAAGGAGGACACGGACTGGGTCGGGATGGGCCCAGGCCGGTCGGCCTAGGCCGGCCGGCCCAGCCTGTTCCGAGGCCCAGTCGGCCCCCCTTTTGACCTAGTTGCATCTCGGGCTATTTATAGCCCCGTGACCGAGAGCCACGCATCAATCAATTCATCATCCGCCACCGAGGAGCCGAGAAGCTTGAGGGACACCATCTCGGAGATGAGGGTCGTGCTAGTTGTCTAGGGTCTCCCTAGCCGACGTGGGAACCTTGCATGGAAGACCACGTCGGAGCTCCGGAGCAAGGATCAAGATTGAGGTAGGATCCCGGTGGTGATCTTGTTCATGTAATCATTCATGGTGAAGTCTTTAAGTGAATTCGATTTCTAGCGATCAAGTGCCTTCTCGATGATTTTGTTTTCTTCTTAGTTTTGCTTCTTCTACGATCTAGTCTATAGCTAGATTACATAGGGTGCTCTTGTAGCCGCGGTGGCTAGAGGTGCATACCGGACCGGCCATGTGATTTCAACTTGTTCTTATCGAACTCGCCCTAGACTACCCGCATGAGTAGGGATACGTTGTGTCAGAACAGGGGTTCCGAAAGGCGGGCGTTTTCGGAGTCGGATGGGAGGCCACGATTTAAAGATGCTTTTAATGAGATTCGCTTTTCTATCTTCCTCTATCTTGTTTGGAGCTACAACATAAGAATGACCTAGACTCTCTAGATCGGTTATCTCTTGTTTTCTCTTGTTACCTCTTTAGTAGATTAGATTAGATTCGTTTTCTTTATGAGTTAGTAGATTAGATGCAACTTGCTTCTTCATAAGATAGCTTTCCTTGCTTTACTAGATTGAATCCTTGCATTGTACATTGTTCCACGGATTCGATACCTTGGGTTCACCACTCGAGGGAAGAAGGGTCCCTTGACTACGACAGGAGACTTGTCCACTTGCAAGTCTAAACGAACTTTGATACAACTATTAACCGTCAACAAGCCCCTTTTTCTGGCGCCGTTGCCGGGGAACAAGCAATCAAGATCCAATCTAGTATCGCTTATTTTTCAGTTTTACTTTTGATTTTCTTTTGCATCTCTTAAATTTGATCATCCTCAAAAGAAAAAAAATCAATCTAATCTAGTTTTGATTAACCCTAATTTTTCTTTTTTAGATTTTGTTTTATTGCTAACCCTAACCGGAGATGGTTGGCTACCTCTCCAAGAAACCCAACTTTTCTTGTGTGGATGATCCAGGAAAACTTTACAGGCAAAGGGGACGTGCAACACAAGCTAAAGGGTTGGAAACCCTAGATCCAAAAGCCAAAGTCGAAGGACCGTGAAAATCTCCAACGGAATCACCACCTCCAAGTCCAAAGGAAGATCAACCTCAACAACCGGAGCGCGAGATCGAGCTATGCACCCCGAACATCATTGATCTACCTATCATAAACCTTCAAGACGCCGGAAGGCCGTTCAAATCAAGAGGAGGATGGAGAAGATGGAGATAGAGAAAGAAGCTCAACACCTAAAGGCTGCCAAGGCAATATCCACATGCGAGGAGTGTGAGGAGTACGACCATGTCCAAGGACGCCGTCACTAAGTTTGAGTACGACCATGGCAAGGTGACGGAGGTCGAAAGCTCTATACGTGAAGCGTTCATCGTGATGAAGATGCTAAAGACGCAAGTAGGACAACTTGCCGGGCGCCCGATGGGTAACAAAGGAGAATTTCCGAGACAATCTCAAGGTCCCAAGACGGCGAAGGCTACTCAAACTCATTCGGGAGAGAAGGAGGATCACACAAAGGAGACCATGAAGATCACAACCGAAGGACCGGAGTTCGAGATGCTGAGCCACTACATGAAGGAAGTTGTTGCATTCGTCAAGACCAAAGGACAAAGCCAGCCTGTGAAGACCAAAAATATGACTAAGCCGAAGGATAAGCCCGTGCCCAAGATGGTGCGGAAGTGGATACCCAAGATTGCAACGCCCACAAAGAGCGTTGATCCGGAGTAATCATGTGAAGAAGTCTAGCCATGGACTATAAACGAAGCGCTAGGCGGGAGGCAACCCGTTTCGTCGAGTCAAGAATAAGCTACCGGGAGGATAACCCGATTCCAGGTTTTTCGTGTCTTTTTAATAATTCAGTTTTGAATTTTACTACACAAAACATTAGACTTAGAATGGTTGAACAATATTAGAGACATAATTCTTGGTTGAATATTTTGCTTGATCATAAACCCTTTACATGAACCATCCTATGTTTGCTTCTTTTTCGAGAAACCAAAACCAAAAAAATTCAGAACCTATCTCAACCATTCATCCTCTTTATGATGATGTGGTTGAATTGTTTTTCATGCTAAAAACACACGAGTAGAGCCACGACTTATATCTAGATGTTATTTAAATTTCAGCACGTGGTAGGACTCGCGTGAACCTAGAAACTTGATTTTTGGTTGGTTTAAAAATCCATATCCTTGGTTTCTCTAAGATTAGAATTTTTCTAAGCCTCATTTAATTTTATTTCATTCAAAATCTCTCTTATCTAATCAAAATTAGAACCTAAACCTATGCCCCCATGATCAAGCCGGGAAAAGCTTGCTCTCAACTAATGAAGGCAAACAATACCGGTGAGACCAACATAAAAGTAGTCGGAAATATTTTTCGACTTACAATTGTTTTCAATGCTTTAAACCTTCTCCAAATTTATGCTTGAGCTCTCCCATAGCTTTGAATTTATTTTTAATTTTCGAAATTAGAGGAGTGATTAGCGTTAAAACATGCTTAGAGGAAGGCAATCTAATTAACCTAACCATACATGCACAATGATACATCACGGGAGGCCCCTCCAACATCTTTTATCAAACCACATGCAAAGTACAAGCAAGGGGGGCAGCCAAGGCTTTGTTTTGTAGGAATATCATGGAGGCATGTGAAGCAAGGGAGTATGGAAGTGAGTCAAAGCGAAAACATCAAGTGGAAGGAATAATAATGCAAGCGAAGGAGTGGGCGAGAACGTTTGGAAGGTGCACGCGGTCACGAAGCAACAAGTGCACTAGAGAAGAACCGAGCCAAGAGGAGAGAGGTAAGTCTCCCTTCCAGCTCTTTGTTCGTGTGCTCTAGTTTGTAGGCCGGAACCACCTTAGACTTAGCCATCCACCGCGTTTGTTTCGTGCAACAAATCACATCCTTAATCCACTCAAAGTCCAGACTCCAAAATAATATTTGTGTACCTTGTTACCGGTTGAAAACCTCGGATATATATTTGTGAGGGAGAGTGCTGCAATCATGGAAGAAAACTACAAGCCTTCTCACCGAAGAAGAAGGGATCATCATCGTCTAAGCCATCAACCTCTTCAAGGAGGCACTCGGTTTCCGAGTCTCCTCGGAGTATTAAGGAGGACACGGCACCACTGAGGAGGAACCACATCTTCTCCTCGGTGGCATGAGGGCTACATGAAACTCATTCATGAGGTTCACCAAACCTCGAGGACATATGGAGGAGCCGCCCGTCCGACCTCACCGCTCGACATGATCATCCGCTCCACCTCCACATGCTCCATGGTATTCCAATGGGTTTATCATCACGACGGAGGAGGAGGAGAAGAAGCTCGCTCGCCTTGAGAGAGGCTTGTAGGGAACGTCGACTTCGACGACCAAGCTCTCCACGTATTGGGTTTTCATACGGGACACCGGTGCAATTCTCTAACTGAGTGTCGGCAAACACCCACAAGGAATTTGCCTAGGAAATTCTCATGACCATGGTGCATATCCTTGATGAAGGAGTGCTGAGTCTCTCATTCCGTTTGGAGGGAGCCCACAAGTGGAGAAGAAGGAAGACACCGTCGGAAGGGTAACCTTGATCAATGGTGCTATTTCTAGCACCTTGACGGGGTAATCTCCTTTCATCCATGGGTTGCAATCGATCTTGAGATGTAACCGAACTTTGTTGGATTATCTATCTATCATCTTACACCCTGACCATCATAGGTCTAGTCATGAATACCTTCGCGTAGTGAGAGTACGAGAGGAGGGAAAGGGCGAAACCGTGGTCACAACCCCTGATAGATTAGATTGGTTTTCATGTTCAAAACGATTGCATGTTCTAGACCCATGGGCGAGTGTCTCCTATTTTCAAAAGGGAGCTCCAGAACAAGTGGATGTGCATGAAGGCACATGGGAAGGTTTTTGGAGTATGATCACGGGAGGAGACCATCAACGAAGAATTAGTATCTGGTCCCCATCATCCAAATATGTCACTTTGTTGTGCAAGTGGATTTTTGGGGAGAATGAGAGAGACAAAGATAACCAACACGGAGTTGAATTGGCTTTACTCGGCTTTGTTGTCAGGCAGCCAATCGACCCCATTCAACTTATGATCAACCGGTGGTGTTGTTAAGCAACATCGAGTTCGGGAGATATTGGTTCGGGGTGTTGCCTCTTCATGTTGTTTATCTCTTTAAGACCGGGTATTACAAGGTACCCGAAGCATCTCCTACCCGGACTTCCCTAAGATTTGAAGATGAGAGAGGAGGCTTCAAAGTGGCCAAAGTAAATTTACCCCTTCTGGATGAAGATTAAGACTTTTTCTTGAAGGGAAAGAAGATTGGTTAGAGGAAGGACTTCTTGTGCCGACGAAGAAAAATAAAAGAGAAGGATTAGGAGAAGGTTTTTCCACGGCCCAAGAAGGAGGTGCGCAACAAAATTATGTCCCACCATTTGGAGGAATTCCGGCGCCGCCGAGTTTCTACGGTGGTGTACCAATGCAAGCATGGGGGAGTGGTGCAGCCATACCCACACCAAATTTTGCGGTACCCAATGTAGCCTTTGCAGAGCCATATGCACACCTTCCTTAACCACAACAAAATATGGCTACCATTGGAGGATACGCTGCGAGAAACATGCAAATTATTGCAGCCATCCAAACCAATGCAAACCAAATGGGTGAAGGTAATGCAAACATCGCTTATGAGCTTTGACACCTTCAACTTAGCACCATCATACAATTCATAGGAGAAGCAGTGCAATCCTATTATGAGCAAGGGTACAACAACCAAGACTATCAATATCAACCACCGGCGGAAGATTAGAGAGAGGAGGAGCTTTAGTTTAATCTTTCCTTTTCCCTTTTCTTTAATTTTCAGCTTGTATGTGCCTATGTATGCGTAGTGTTTTTAGTTTTTACTTTAAATTTCAGCATGTGTGTTAGTTTATTTTCAGCATGTGTCTTAGTGTTTATTTTCATCATGAATAATGTCACCACTAAGTTTTTACCATTAGTAAAGTTACAAAAGTTTGTGCCATGATGATATATGATTATAATTGCCGCTTTGTTTGTCTTTGTAATTGTTTTATGCATGTTTAAGCTAGTGCTCTCTTAAAATACAAATCTGAATTTATCTAAATGCTAGCTTAATCTTTAGCGGAGGTTATGATAAAAAATAAAGACCCATAGTGTTTTATGTGCTCTCAAGTTTTAGATGGATTAAAGATAATTTATTTTTGTTCTTAAAAGTAATGCTAACCTTGTCATAAATACCACTTGCGTGTTGCTCTACCTATCCAGAGCCATATAAATATTTGAGTGCAAAAACTTAGCATACAAGGTTTATTTTTGGGTGAGTTATTTCAGGCCTTGATTTCTCTGGCCCGAGACTAAGAAGCTGGTCATTCCGTTTTTGCGTATCTATCTTTTTGCTAGCCTTTCTATCCGTGCATTGTGTATCCCCACATCGGAGATCTCACAAACCTCACCGCATATCCATCCCTAAAACCAAATATCATCTTTTGTGATTACCTCCTTGACCACAACCTATCGTTGAGTATGGATCATCAATTCAAGGAAGATCTATGGTGCCATTATTGAAGACTTCAAGTATCTCTCCAAAGGAAAAGTATTTCCGGTACCTACCTTATCATATCACCTCTTTGCCCGAGGACGAGCAAACGTCTAAGCATGGGGGAGGAGGTAGGTACAATGCAATTTTAGAGTTCAAGGGGAGAAAATTAAAAAAAAATTGATGAGAAAGAAAATAAAAAAATTATAAAAAGAAAGAAAGAAAGAAAAAGAAATAAAGAAGAAAAAGTATATGTATGAGAAAAAAGAAAAAAATATGAGTATGTGTAAAAATAAAAATAAAGTGAACTCCCCGGTTCTCTAAAGTGCATTAGGAATTTCAAGGCTTCAAGATTAAAAGATCCATACTCATTTTCCGACCATGTGCAATCCGATAACGAGGACTTCCTTTGTGCCTCGGGATCACTCTTTGCCATTTGCACATGTCCACCTATCTCAAGCGTGTGTATTTTTTCTGTTTCCCCTCCTTGATTTAACATTATTTTCCAATGACCTTTTTGATGAGTCTCGATAAGACCATGAGAAGCTTGTCTTGTTTTGACAACATCTCATTTATAATATTTGGGTAGGACTAAACTTTCCCAAAAAGCTCCATATAAAGCCTACCGCATATATATATGTTATGAGAGGGAAAGGAGTAGAATAAATAGGCTTGAGAGACAAGATGAGATGAGAGTTCATGAGCAAGATGCAAGGTGGTTTAAATTTGTGAACTTGGTTTAGCTCTTTTTCATCTCATTCTTTATTTCAAAATTTCTGAGATCCATTTGAATTTTTGGGAGCATGTTAATACTTGTGGGATAAGCTTAATTATTAATCTACCCTCCGTAGGGATGAAGGCTAGTACATTATGGAACTTTAATGAATTAAACTTTTGAGAGCATTATGTTTTCTCATGTATGATCAAGTGCAAGGTTTAAACAATGAAGGGCAACGATGATATCCATCGAAGGCTTACTCGAGGACGAGCAAGGTTTAAGCATGGGAGAGCTGTTGACGGTGAAATTCCGTCAACCTAGCCATGAGTTTACCTTCGGTGTTGGCATGATTTTTGTATCTTATCCATTGGTACTAACCCCCGTGGTATAACAAGTTCACTTGTGCATGTCGGTTTTGGATTTAAGTGTTTACGCAGGGTTTTAACGTTGAAAGCAAGACTTCCGGGATAAGTTCATTAAGCACCTCATGACAAGACCTTGAAGCCCGGTACAAGTCAAGCAATGAAGTGAACATGACTCCAAGAGTCCAAGGAACAAGCCCGAGAAGATGACAAACTCCGAGGACCTTGCCCGAAAAGTGCTGAATCTTGCAAGACAAGGAGCTTCGTCCAATTCGGAGAGAAACCGACGACAAGGGCCCACATGCAAAAGGGGAGAGGATCTAGAAGACTCGGGAAGCAATACCAGACGAAGGAGGACACGGACTGGGCCGGGATGGGCCCGGCCGGTCGACCCGAGCCGGCCGGCCCTAGCTTTGTTCCGAGGCCCAGTCGGCCCCCCCTTTTGACCTAGTTGCATCTCAGGCTATTTATAGCCCCCTGACCGAGAGCCACACATCAATCAATTCGTCATCCGCCGCCGAGGAGCCGAGAAGCTTGAGGGACACCATCTCGAAGATGAGGGTCGTGCTAGTTGTCTAGGGTCTCCGTAGCCGACGTGGGAACCTTGCATGGAAGACCACATCGGAGCTCCGGAGCAAGGATCAAGATCGAGGAAGGATCCCGGTGGTGATCTTGTTCATGTAATCATTCATAGTGAAGTCTTTAAGTGAATTCAATTTCTAGCGATCAAGTGCCTTCTCGATGATTTTGTTTTCTTCTTGGTTTTGCTTCTTCTACGATCTAGTCTATAGCTAGATTACATAGGGTGCTCTTGTAGCCGCGGTGGCTAGAGGTGCATACCGGACCGGCCAAGTGATTTCAACTTGTTCTTATCGAACTCGCCCTAGACTACTCGCATGAGTAGGGATACGTTGTGACCGAACGGGTGTTCCGAAAGGCGGGCGTTTTCGGAGTCGGATGGGAGGCCACGATTTAAAGATACTTTTAATGAGATTCGCTTTTCTATCTTCATCTATCTTGTTTGGAGCTACAACATAAGCATGACCTAGACTCTCTAGATCGGTTATATCTTGCTTTCTCTTGTTACCTCTTTAGTAGATTAGATTAGATTCGTTTTCTTTATGAGTTAGTAGATTAGATGCAACTTGCTTCTTCATAAGATAGCTTTCCTTGCTTTACTAGATTGAATCCTTGTGTTGTACATTGTTCCACGGATTCGATACCTTGGGTTCACCACTCGAGGGAAGAAGGGTCCCTTGACTACGACGGGAGACTTGTTCGCTTGCAAGTCTAAACGAACTTTGATACAACTATTAACCGTCAACACACTGACAAGCGTAGAATTGGCACCCTTCGTAGGTGTGCGCAATCTCGCTGGCGTTCGCAATCGCAGTGGGCCAATAGAAGCCCTGGCGGAATGCGTTGTCCACGAGGGTGCGCGGTGCTGCGTGGTGGCCACACACGCCCGCATAAATGTCTCGGAGGAGCTCGCGCCCCTGGGGGATGGGCACGCATCGTTGCAGGACGCGTGACGCGACGCACTTGTACAGCTCGCCGTCCACAAGGGTGAATGATCTTGCCATCCTGGCGATGCGTCTTGCCTCGGATCGGTCCGAGGGAAGCTCCTCTCGATCCATCCAGGTGATGTACTTTTCTCGCCAGTCCTCCACGCGGGGGGCTGGCTCTGTGCCCATGGCCTCGGCCTCGTCCGCGCCGTACCCCTCGAGTAAGGAGAGCACGAACGCCTCGTTCGAGGGGTCCTCGTCCATAGGCTCTGCGCCTGCTGGGTTCGAGGGAGCCCCCGAGGGTTCCGTCTCGTTCGGGGGTGTCAGCTCGAGGTTGACGGATGGTTTTGCGACGTCCCGCGCGAAGACGTTCGGGGGAACGGTGATTCGCCCCGACGTGATCTTGGCGAGCTCGTCCGCCTCCTCGTTGTACTGGCGGGGAACGTGATTGAGCTTGATGCCACTTGTCTTCGAACGGCTCGTACGGCGTTGCAGTAGGCCTCCATCTTGTCGTCGTGACAACTCGCATTCTTCATGACCTGGTCGATCAGCTGCGAGTCTCTCCCGACATCGAGGCGTTTGATGCCTGTCTCGATGGCGATTTTGAGGCCGCAAAGGAGGCCTCGTATTCCGCCATGTTGTTGGAGGCGGGGAAGTGTAGGCGTAACGCGTACCTCATGTGTTCTCCGAGGGGTGAGATGAAGAGCAGGCCCGCGCCCGCCCCCGTTTTCAGCACTGACCTATCCAAGTAGAGGGTCCAACACTCGGCCTGGATCTGCGGCGGCGGCAGTTGCGTGTCCGTCCATTCGGCGACGAAATCCGCCAGGATCTGGGACTTGATTGCCTTGCGCGGCACATAGGCAAGCGTCTCGCCCATGAGTTCCACAGACCACTTGGCGATCCTGCCTGCTGCGTTCGGGTTTCGGATAATCTCCCCCAACCGGAAGGAGGAGACTACCGTAACTGGGTGGGCCTCGAAGTAGTGCCGGAGCTTGTGCCGTGCGAACACCACCACGTAGAGCAGCTTCTGGATCTGCGGGTAACGCGCCTTGGTCTCGTATAGCACCTCGCTGATGTAGTATACGGGTCGTTGGACTGGTAGGGCATGCCCTTCCTCTGTACGCTCCACCATGATGACGGCGCTGACCACCTGGGTGGTTGCAGCAACGTAGAGGTACAGAGGCTCGCCGTCCTGGGGTGGCGTTAAGATCGGCGCGTGGGTGAGTGTCGCCTTGAGCTTGTCAAGCGCCTCCTGGGCCTCGACGGTCCAGGAGAAGCGCTCGTGCTTCTTCAGGAGTCGGTAGAGGGGTAATCCCTTTTCGCCGAGCCGTGAAATGAAACGGCTCAAAGAGGCAAGGCACCCCAACACCTTCTGGACCCCCTTAAGGTCTCGAATTGGGCCCATCCGTTCGAGGGCTATGACTTTCTCAGGTTTGGGCTCGATGCCCCGCTGGAAACTAGGTATCCCAGCAGCATGCCTCGCAGCACTCCGAAGACACACTTCTCGGGGTTCAGCTTCACCCCGTTGGCTCGCAGGCAATCGAATGCCACGCGCAGGTCGTTAACCAAGTCGTCCGCCTTCCTGGTCTTTACGACTATGTCGTCTACGTAAGCCTCAACAGTCCGCCTGGTGTGGTCTCCGAAAACGTGCTGTATACATCGCTGGTATGTAGCGCCCGCGTTTCAGAGACCAAATGGCATCATTACGTAGCAGAACATCCCAAATGGCGTGATGAATGAAGTCGCGAGCTGGTCGGACTCCTTCATTTTTATTTGGTGGTACCCGGAATAGGCATCAAGGAAGCATAGAAGCTCACACCCTGCATTCGAGTCAACGATTTGATCGATTCATGGCAACGGAAAAGGAACTTTGGAACATGCTTTATTCAAGCTAGTGTAATCTACACACATCCGCCACTTCCCATTCTTTTTCTTAACTAGAACAGGATTAGCTAGCCACATAGGGTGAAAGACTTCCTTGATGAACCCGGCCTCGAGGAGCTTCCGCAGCTCCACTCCGATCACTCGGTGTCGCTCTTCATCAAAGTGCCGCAGCCGTTGTGCACGGCTTGAGAGTGAGGTAGGATATCAAGGGAGTGCTCGGCAACCTCCCTCGGGATGCCTGGCATATCCGAGGGGCTCCACGCAAAGATGTCGGTGTTGGCGTGGAAGAAGTCAACGAGCACCACTTCCTATTTCGGGTCGAGGGTGGAAGTGACCCTTAACACCTTGCCCTCGGGGGCAGCAGGGTCGAGGGGTACCTCCTTGGTCTGCTCGGCAGCCTCGAAGCTGCCGGCATGCTTGGTGGCGGAGTCGAGGTCCTCGTTGACCAATTCTCCATGCTTGCCACGAGCGCTTCATCCAGCGCTAATGCTTCGGCGTGCTCCACGCACTCGACGTCGCAGTCGAACGCGTGCTCGATCGATGAGCCCACGGTGATGACGCCCTTGGGCCCCGGCATCTTCATCTTGAGGTAGGTGTAGTTTGGGACTGCCATGAACTTGGCGTAGCACGGTCTCCCAAGGATGGCGTGGTACGCGCCCCTGAACCCCACCACCTCGAAGGTGAGCGTATCCTTGTGGAAGTTGTCCGGTGTGCCGAACCAGACCAGCTTGTTGACGGTTAATGTTTGTATCAAAGTTCGTTCGTGACTCGCAAGCGTACAAGTCTCCCGTCGTAGTCAAGGGACCCTTCTTCCCTCGAGTGGTGAACCCAAGGTATCGAATCCGTGGAACAAATGTGTGACGCAAGACTTAATCTATTAAAGCCAAGTAATCTTCAATATTCGATAAAAACCTAATGCATCTAAGTTAAAGACACAAAACAGATCTAATCTACTAAAAAACCGGAGAAAACAAAGTAAGATTGGGTAGATAAACCGATCTAGAGGGATCGGGGTAAGCCTTTTGTTGAAGTTCCAAGCAAGAGAAGAAGTAGCAAATCAAATCTTAATAAAAGCCTCTTTAAATCGTGGTTTCCCGTCCAAATCCGAAAACATCCGCCTTTCGAGACCCCCGTTCTGTCACAACGTATCCCTATTCATGCGGGGAGTTTAGGGCGAGTCAAAAGACAAGTCGAGATTCTCTCGGAGGATCCGCGTGTACCTCTAGCCACCGCGGCTACAAGAACACCCTATGTAATCTATCTCGAGAATAGAATTGGAATAAGCAAAGCCGATCGAAAAACGAAATCTTCGAGGAAACACTTGATCGGCGGGAAAAGATTCAACTTGATAATTCAACTATAACAATGATACATACACAAGATCACCACCGGGATCCTTCCTTGATCTTGCTTCTAGCTCCGGAACTCCGACGTGGTCTTCCTTGCAAGGTTCCCACGTCGGCTAGGGAAACCCTAGTCAACTAGCTCGACCCTCTCCTCTCCTAGATGGTGTCCCTCTCTTCTCTGCTTCTCGGCGGCCGAAGACGAAATCTTCTCTCGCATGGCTCTCGGTCGGGGGACTATAAATAGCCCGATTGGCGGCTAGGGCAAAGGACGACGCGTTTGGGCCCTAAATGGGCTCGGGCCGACCGGACTGGGCCGGCCCGGCCGGGCCCATTTAGGCCCGGCCCGCGGGCTCCTTTGCCCGAGGTCGGTTCCCTTGCTTCCCGGATGCTTCCCCCTTCGCATACGGGTCCATGTCGTCGGTTTCTCTCCGAATTGGACTCAACTCCTTGTCTTGGAAGATTCAGCACTTTTCTGGTCAGGTCCCTGGAGTATGTCGTCTTCTCGGATCAAGTCCCCGGCTTCTTGGAGTTAATTTTACTTCATTGCATGACTTGTTCAGGGCTTCAAAGTCTTGTCATGAGGTGCTTGATGAACTTATCCCAAAAGTCTTGCATTCAACACTAAATCCCTGCATAAACATTAAACTCCAAAAACGACATGCACACGTGAACTTGTTATACCACGGGGTTAGTACCAATGGATAAAGTATAAAACTCATGCCAACACCGAAGGTAAACTCATGGCTAGGTTGACGGATTTTCACCGTCAACATCTCCCCCATGCTTAAACCTTGCTCGTCCTCGAGTAAGCCTTCGATGGATATCATCATTGCTAAACAATGTTTAAACTTTGCACTTGATCACACATGAGTAAACATAATGCTCTCAAAATTTAATTCATTAAAGTTCTATAATGCACTAGCCTTCATCTCTACGGAGGGCGCATTCTTATTAAGCTTATCCCACAAGTATTAACATGCTCACAAAGTTTTAAATAGATCTCAGAATTTTTGAAATGAAGAACGAGATAAAGAAAGGCTAAACCAAATTCACAAATTTAAATCATCTCATGTATTGCTCATAAACTCTCATCTCACTTGTCTCTCAAGCCTATATATTCTACTCCTTTCCCTCTCATATATATGTGGTAGGCTTTATATGGAGCTTTTGGGAAAGTTTAGTCCTAACAAGAATTTATAAATGAGGTGTTGTCAAAACAAGACAAGCTTCTCATGGTCTTACCGAGACTCGTCCAAAAGGTCATTGGAAAATAATGTTAATTCAAGGAGGGGAAGGAGAAAAATACACACACTTTAGATGAGTGGACATGTGCAAATGGCAAAGAGTGATCCCGAGGCACAAAGAAAGTCCTCGTTATCGGATTGCACATGGTTGGAAAAATGAGAATGGATCTTTTTATCTTGAAGCCTTGAATGCACTCTTAGAGAACCGGGGAGTTCACTTTACGCACAAATATATTTTTTCTCTTTCTTATATTTCTCATTCTTTTCTTTCTTTCTTTCTTTCTTATATATATATTTTTTTCTTTCTTCACCTTGGAAGTCACGTACATCGCCGAATTTTTTTCTTTCATCATTATATATATATTTTTTAAAATACTCCCTTTTGAACTCTAAAACTGCACCGTACCTACCTCCTCCCCCATGCTTAGACGTTGCTCGTCTCGAGCAAAGAGGCGAAAAATAAGGTAGGTACCGAAAATATTTTTCCTTGGAGAGATACTTGAAATCTTCAACGTTGGCACCGTCTTGCGATCTTCCTTGAATTGATGATCCATTCTCAACGATAGGTTGTGGTCAAGGAGGTAATCACAAAAAGATGATATTTGGTTTAAGGGTGGATATCCGGCGAAGTTTGTGAAATCACCGATGCGGGGATACACAATGCACGGATAAAAGGCTAGCAAAAAGATAGATACGCAAAAACGGAATGACCAGCTTCTTAGTCTCGGGCCAGAGAAATCATGGCCTGCAATAACTCACTCAAAAATAAATCTTGTACACTAAGGTTTATGCACTCAAATATATATAAGGCTTTGGATAGGTTGAGCAACACACAAGTGATATTTGTGACAAGGTTAGCAATATTTTTGAGCATAAAAGACATCTTCAATCCATTCATAACTTGAGAGCACATAAAACACTATGGGTCTTTGTTTTAATCATAACCTCCGCTGAAAAATAAGCTAGTATTTAAATAAATTCAGATCTGTATTTTTAAGAGAGCACTAGCTTAAACATGCATAAATCAACTACAAAGATGAACAAAGCTGCAATTTTAATCATATATCAACATGGCACGAATTTTGTAACTTTTCCAATGATATAATCAAGGTGGTGACTTTATTAATGGTGATATCAAGTTGAAATACACTCTGAAAATAAACTAACATGCTTGCTGAAAATTAAATAAAAACAGAAAAATACTACGCAAACACACATAAGCAAAAGCTGAAAATTACGAGAGAAATAGAAAAGAAAAGAAAACTAAAGTTCCTAAATCTTCTAGTCCTCCGCCGGTGGTTGATGTTGGTAGTCTTGATAATAATACCCTTGCTCATAATATGAATGAACGCTTCCTCCGTCGAATTGATTTGGCTCCACAAGGTGAAGGCGTCCAAGTTCAAAGGCAATATTTGCGTTGCCTTCACCGAGTTGAGCTGCGTTGGATTGGATGGCTGCGATATTTTGAGCATTTCTTGCAGCATACCCTCCAATAATGGCCATGCTTTGTTGTGGTTGGGGATGATGAGCGTAGGACTCCGCGAAGTTAGCGTTGGGCACAACATAATTTTGTGGGGGTACCGGTGCACCACCCCCCCATGCTTGTTGTTGAGACCCTCCGTAATAACTTGGCGGAGGAGGAACCCCGCCGGATGGTTGCACATTGGGTTGTGCTCCACTCGCTTGTGCGGAGGATGTTCCCTCCTCTACGATTCTTCCTCTTTTGTTCTTCCTTGCGGGGACAAGTAGTCCCTCTTCCAACCAATCTTCCCTTCCTTCGGTGAAAAGCCTAAGCCTCTCATCCGGAAGGGGGAGGTTCACAATGGCCAATCGGTAACCTCTTCTCTCATCTCCACTAATGTACTTGCCTTGCCGCAAGTACTCAAAACCGAGAGAGGTACCGCGCAAAAGGTGAGCGGGGTTTCTTGCGATCCCCGGTCGCAAGGAAAAGGCCAACATGGAGAGGTAACACCCCGAACCAATATCACCAGCCCCCGATGTTGCTTCACAACACCAACGGTTGATCATGAGGTAAGAGGGGTCAATTGGCTGCCTGGCAATTAAAGCCGAGTATAGCCAATTTAACTCCGTGTCGGTCACCTTTGTTTCCCTCATCCTCCCCAATACCCTCTTGCACATCCAAGAGTGAAATATCCGGATAATGGGGTTGCGGATGCTTTTGCGTTGTTGATGGGCATCTCCGGAGATCATGCCCCAAAATTCCGCCAACATGCGGGAGGCACGTCAACTTTCTCCGGAGCGCCCTTGTGGAATCCAAGCAGCTCCCTTACGTGCTCGTAGGGAACCACTTGTTGGATTCCCTCCAAACGGAATGACAAGCTTTGCACCCCATCATCATCAACGATGGGTGCAATAGTCATTAAAATTTCCAAGGTGTAACCCAAGTGGGTGTCCACCGAGATTCCGTTGGAGAACTGAACCCACCCGAGGTGCCCCAACATGTAGTATATGTCGGTGCGAAAACCCAAGGTGTGGAGTGCTTGGTCGTCGAGCTCGACGTTTGGCACAAGCCTCTTCTCAAGATTGGCGAGCCTATCCTCCTCCTCCGCCGACAAGATGATGAAGCCGTACGAAGATTGTGTCGGGGTGTAAGGAGGTGGTGCGGTTGAGCGAGTCGATCGTCGTGGTGGCGCGGGCTGCTCCTCCGTGTGCCCACGAGGTTCGGTGAACCTCATGGAAGTGCTTCTCGCAGCCCTCATACCACCAAGGAGGAGAGCGTCGTTCCTCCTCGGTGGTGCCGTGTCCGTCTCCATGCTCCGGGAGACTCGAAACCGAGTGCCTCCTCGAAGACGTGGTTGATGACGGCTTGGACGACGACGAACTCTTCTTCTTAGAGAAGAGACTTGTGGTCTTCTTCCACATGTTTGCTGCACTCTCTCTTCAACTAAAAATCCGGGTTGCACCGGTAAACTAGTCACTTAAACTCTTTGCTTCGGATGTGGACTTTGAGTGGATTAAGGAGGTGGATTTTTTTCTTGAGCTCTCAAGCTTGGGGTGGTTGGCTAAGTCTACGGAGGTTCCGAGCACACAAACTTGAACACACAAACAAGGGAAGGAGAGGGAAGCTTGCTGCGCAAGACGGGCGCCGGGGGACGCCATTTATAGGGCAGGCCGGCCGGCCCGGGCCGGCCGGCCCGGGGGTCTTCCACCTCCTCCTCGGCGCGTCTTTCTCCCGCCAAAGACGATCATTTCGCCTCCGCAACTTTCCCGCCCGCGTGCTCCACGAGTTGCACCGCCCAAACGCTCTCGTCCACTCCTTTTCTTGAATTATTGGTCCTCCCACTTGATGCTCCATACTTTGGGTCATGTCCATGCTCCCTAGCTCCACTTGCTTCACATGCCACCATGGAAATCCTGCAAAGTTGATGCTTGCTGCCCACCATGCTTGTCCTTTGCATGTGGAATTGGTGAAAGTTGATAAAAGGGAATCCAATGGTGCATGCATGATTAATTCAAACTTGATTGCCTCCATTTAGGTGTGTTTAAGGTTAAGCACTCCTCTAATTCGAATTTTAAAATATTTTTCAGAGCCATGCAAGAGCTTGAGCATAATTTTAGAGAAGTTTTTAAACCATTAAAAACAAATGTAAGTCGAAAATATTTTTCGACTACGTCGATTTTGGTCTTACCGGTAAAGTCTGCTTTCATCGGTTGAGAGCGAACGTTTTCCCGGCTTGATCATGGGGGCATAGGTTTAGGTTCTAATTTTGGCTAAATAAGAAAGATTTTGAACAGAACAAAATTAGAATAGGCTTAGAAAAATTCTAATCCTAGAGAAACCAAGGATAAAAAATTTTTAAAACCAACCAAAAGCTGATTTCTAGGTTCACGCGAGTCCTACCACGTGCTGAATTTTTATAACACTTGAATATAAATCGTGGCTCTACTCGTGTGGTTTTGGCATGAAAAATAAGTCAACCTCAGCACCATAATGAGGGTGAAAGGTTGAGTTAAGGTTCTGAAATTATTTGGTTGGGGGGGTTTCTCGAAAAGAAAAGAATCAAACAAGCACATAGGAGGGTTCATGCAAAGGGTTTATGATAAAGCAAACATTCAATCAAGAATTATGTCTCTAATATTGTTCAACCACTTCTAAGTCTAATGTCTTTGCGTAGTAAAACTCAAAAACTAAATTATTAAAAATACTCGAAAAACCTGGAATCGGGTTGTCCTCCCGTAGCTTATTCTTGACTCGACTTGACGAAACGGGTTGCCTCCCGCCTAGCGCTTCGTTTATAGTCTATAGCTAGACTTCTTCACTTGATTACTCCGGATCAACGCTCTTTGCGGGCGTTGCAATCTTGGGTACCCACTTCCGCACCATCTTGGGCGCGGGCTTGTCTTTTGGCTTGGCTGGCTTAGTCATTTTTTTGGTCTTTACAGGAGGCTTCTCTTCCTTCGTCTTGACGGATGCAACACCTTCTTTAATTTTCGTTACGTTCACTTTTTTCGGCTCCTTCTTCTTTTTCAGCGCCTCCGTTTGTTTTGGTTCTACCTTAACTCCAATCATGTTGCATGCCTCAATCCTTGGACGGAACTTGAAGGAACTCCTTTCTCCGTTGATGTCGAACATGATCTCCCCCTTGCCAACATCAATAGTAGCTCCCACGGTCTTGAGGAACGGCCTCCCTAGGATGAGCGGCGGCTTCTCCCTCTCTCCCATCTCGAGCACAACGAAGTCGACGGGGATGAAGTGGTGTCCAATCTTCACGGGTACATCTTCGCAATGCCCAAGGGATAGCGAATGGAGTTGTCACCCGGCTCCAAACATATTCCCGTAGGCTCCATTGGTAGGCGTAACTTCTCGAACACATCCCTCGGCATGACACTCACACTAGCTCCAAGGTCGCATAACGCCTTCTCGAAGTTGAAAGAACCAACCGAACATGGAATTGTAGGGCACCGGGGTCTTTTTGCTTCTCTAGCCCATAAGCAATAGCCGCACTACACTCCTCGTACATCTTGACATGATCTACCCCGAGTGTTGCTATCTCATATTTATTTGCAAGTATGTCTTTAAAGTAACGAGAATATGTAGGTACTTGTAGGGCATCTAGTAACGGCATGTTGATGCTAAGTCTACGCACAACTTCCACAAACTTCTCAAAGTGGTTGTCAAGTTTACCTCGGAAGTAGCGTGGCTTGAGTTGCGGTATCCTCGTGTCATCTTCCGGCATCTCGAATTCGGGTTCCTCGGTGACGATCCCCGTAACCTTCTCTTTAGCAGCTCCTTCCACCTCGGTGGACGGTTTCGGCTTCCTTGCTCCCGCGGTACGTTCCGGATCTTCGGTCTCCTTCCCCGAACGCGTTTGAATGGCCTTCGCCGATTCGGGACATTTGGGTTGTCCCGAAGCTTCCCTTCATCATTAGTGAGGCGCCCCGCAAGTTGTCCAACTTGCGTCTCGAGCATCTTCATCATGTTGAGCACTTGATGATTGGAACTTCCGACCTCCGTCACTTTGCTATCGATGTTCTCCAACACCTTGTCTATGGTCTTGAACTTGGTGACGGTGTCCTTGTTGATCTTAGCTTGCTCATCCATGAACTCCTTCAATTGTATCCGAAGTGGAACCGCGTTAGGAATAGATGAGCTTGCATTAAATTGAGGCCTACCTTGCCCGTAGCGGAAGTTCGGCAATTCTCCCTTCCTCATGTAGTCGAGCACTTTGGCTTCCTCCGGACAATCTTTGCGGACATGGCCATACTCTCCACATTCTTCGCATGTGGACCTTGCTTCGGCGGCCTTCAAGTCTTGAGCCTCTTTCTTTTCTATCTCCATCTTCTCCAACCTCCTCATGAGCGAGTCGATCTTGCCTTCAAGTATGTCTTCCTTCTCCACTTGCAAGACTCCTTTGACGTTCCCCATGGGTTGAGCCGGGTGTAGGCGCCGGATGACGCCCACGTGTCATTATCCGCGACCTTCTTGAATAGCGTGAAAGCTTCCGTCGGTGTCGGCTCGATGATAGATCCTCCCGCCGATGCATCGATGATCGCCCTAGACGCCATGGTGAGTCCTTGATAGAACTTTTGCACGAGGTCTTCTTTCGGGAACTTGTGATGTGGAACCGCCCGGTGTACTCGTTGAAGCGCTCGAATGCCTCCGAGATAGTTTCGTAGGATATTGAACAAAGGTGGCAATCTTATTACGCAAGCTTTGAGTTTTACCCGGTGAGTAGTATTCCTTCATGAAAGCCTTCATCAACGTGTTCCAATTTTGCACCGTCTCCGCCGGTTGAGAGTGGGAACCATTGCAACGCCTTCCCGAGTAGTGAAAACGGGAAAAGCCTTGCCCTCATTTGATCTTGAGTCACCCCATCCATGTTGAAAGTCTGACATAGTTGAATGAATGCTTGGAGGTGAAGGTTCGGATCCTCTTTGCCGGTGAAGGGTGAATGTTGCACCATGCGGATTGTTGAGGTCTTGATCTCGAACGGTCTTCCGATCTCCTCGAGGTTCAAGATTGGTAGGTCGATGATGTCCGGGGGTGCATAGCTCCCCAATCTTGCGTTCTTCCGGTGGTTGGTCACCCATTGGTGGACGTCGGTTCTCCCGCGGACTTTGAGGTGGTGAATTCTTCGGAGATTCTGCGATCCTTTGTCTTCCGACTCCGAATCTACAAAATCCAGCTTTTTAGCTTGATGTGCTTCGCGTCTCCTTAGCCTCGTAAAGTTTTTCCGGATCATCCACAAAATTATTGGGTTTGTTGGAGAGGCGGCCGTCCATCTCTCGTTAGGGTTAGCAATAAACAAAGTATGCGAGAAAAAACTAGAAAACAAAACAAATCTATAAAGACTAGAGTTAGACAAACTAGATTAGATGTATTTCGGGGATGATCGAAATTTATTAGATGCAAAAATAAAACAAAATCAGTACTGAAAATTACAAAAAAAAGCAATAAAAAATCAAATCTTGATCACTTGTTCCCCGGCAACGGCGCCAGAAAAAGGGGCTTGTTGACGGTTAATGTTTGTATCAAAGTTCGTTCGTGACTCGCAAGCGTACAAGTCTCCCGTCGTAGTCAAGGGACCCTTCTTCCCTCGAGTGGTGAACCCAAGGTATCGAATCCGTGGAACAAATGTGTGACGCAAGACTTAATCTATTAAAGCCAAGTAATCTTCAATATTCGATAAAAACCTAATGCATCTAAGTTAAAGACACAAAACAGATCTAATCTACTAAAAAACCGGAGAAAACAAAGTAAGATTGGGTAGATAAACCGATCTAGAGGGATCGGGGTAAGCCTTTTGTTGAAGTTCCAAGCAAGAGAAGAAGTAGCAAATCAAATCTTAATAAAAGCCTCTTTAAATCGTGGTTTCCCGTCCAAATCCGAAAACATCCGCCTTTCGAGACCCCCGTTCGTCACAACGTATCCCTATTCATGCGGGGAGTTTAGGGCGAGTCAAAAGACAAGTCGAGATTCTCTCGGAGGATCCGGCGTGTACCTCTAGCCACCGCGGCTACAAGAACACCCTATGTAATCTATCTCGAGAATAGAATTGGAATAAGCAAAGCCGATCGAAAAACGAAATCTTCGAGGAAACACTTGATCGCTGGGAAAAGATTCAACTTGATAATTCAACTATAACAATGATACATACACAAGATCACCACCGGGATCCTTCCTTGATCTTGCTTCTAGCTCCGGAACTCCGACGTGGTCTTCCTTGCAAGGTTCCCACGTCGGCTAGGGAAACCCTAGTCAACTAGCTCGACCCTCTCCTCTCCTAGATGGTGTCCCTCTCTTCTCTCGCTTCTCGGCGGCCGAAGACGAAATCTTCTCCCGCGTGGCTCTCGGTCGGGGGACTATAAATAGCCCGATTGGCGGCTAGGGCAAAGGACGACGCGTTTGGGCCCTAAATGGGCCCGGGCCGACCGGATCGGGCCGGCCGGCTCGGGCCCATTTAGGCCCGGCCCGCGGGCTCCTTTGCCCGAGGTCGGTTCCCTTGCTTCTCGGATGCTTCCCCTTCGCATACGGGTCCATGTCGTCGGTTTCTCTCCGAATTGGACTCAACTCCTTGTCTTGGAAGATTCGCGCACTTTTCTCGGTCGGGTCCCTAGAGTATGTCGTCTTCTCGGATCAAGTCCCCGGCTTCTTGGAGTTAATTTTACTTCATTGCATGACTTGTTCAGGGCTTCAAAGTCTTGTCATGAGGTGCTTGATGAACTTATCCCAAAAGTCTTGCATTCAACACTAAATCCCTGCATAAACATTAAACTCCAAAAACGACATGCACACGTGAACTTGTTATACCACGGGGGTTAGTACCAATGGATAAAGTATAAAACTCATGCCAACACCGAAGGTAAACTCATGGCTAGGTTGACGGATTTTCACCGTCAACACCGGCGCATTGATGCCGTCCGAGGGGCTGGACGCGCTTGCCCGACGCGACGCAATGGAACGGCGTCGTGCTGGGCCGCAGCTGGTCCAACCCGATCCCCAGCAGGTGCTGGGTGTGCGCGTAGAGGATGTTGAGGCTGCTGCCTTCGTCCATCAGCACCTTGGAGAACCGCGCGTTGCCAATGACCGAGTTGACGACCAACAGGTACTGGCCCGGATTAGGGATGCGGTTCAGGTGATCCTCGTGGCTGAAGGTGATGGTGTCCTCCGACCAGTCAGGGAAGGAGGGAGGAGTCTTTTCTGCGGCGAGGACCTCGTGCCACTCCCACTTGCGCTGGCTGTTGGACATGTCCACGGTCGGTCCCTCGAAGATGAGGAAGACGTTTTCCACCGCTGGGAAGCCATCGACGTCACCGTCACCCCCATCCTTCTTGGCCTTACCATCCTTCGCAGCAGCGTGGCTGTAGTACTTTTTGAGCATGTCGCACTGCTCGAGGGTGTGGTTGACCGGTGTCTTGTGGTACAGGCAGGGCTTCTTGAGCATGTCGTCGAATACGCCGGGGCCTCAAGGAGCCACTCAAGGGCCCTTTCGAGCCGGGTCAACTGCGAGGGCCTCGTCCCCGTCGTCGTCGCGTCCCTGCGCGCGCGCCTCACGGCACGATTTCTTGCCCTTCTTGCCCTGCTTGTGTTTTTGCTGGGGCTCCTTGGACTTGCTACCCTCCACGGGCGTGTCGTCCACGCGCTTGCCTTTCTTGGTGTCGAAGATGGCCCCCACCGCCTCATCAACGGAAGCAAAGCTGGTGGCGATGTCAAATAGCTCGTTGGAGTCGACTGGTGGCTGCACCCGAGTTCGCGCACGAGGTCCCAGCAGGTCGTGCCCTCGAGGAAGGCGTGCACGATCTCGGACTGGGCGATGCTCGGGAGCTCAGTACAACGCTTGGAAAAGCGTCGTATGAAGTCCCGGAGCGACTCGTCGGGCTTCTAGGTGCATGCGCGCAGGTCCCAGGAGTTTCCGGAGCGCACATATGTGCCCTGCAAGTTCCCCACGAAGGTGCGGACCAAGTCGTCCCAGTTGTGGATCTGGCTAGCCGGCAGGTCCCCGAGCCACATTCGAGCCGAGTCTGCGAGGTGCAGTGGCAGGTTGCGGATGATGACCTCGTCGGTGGTGGCCCCGCCCAGCTGACACGCCAGGCGGTAGTCGTTGAGCCACACACGAGGGTCTGTCTCCCCCGTGTACTTGTCGATTGAGGTGGGCTGGCGGAAACACTGGGGGAAGCTCGCCGTGCGGATCTCCCGGCTGAACACGCTACCGGGGGCTCTGGCGTCGGTGAGCGATACTCGCGGATGTCGTAGCACCCGCCCCGCCGTGGGTGGTAGCCTACCGCCGCCTGTGTCTCCGTGTTGCCCGCCCAGCGGGAGTTGATGACATTGCGGGCGTCGCCGTCCTGGGCTTGTCCGCACGTGTCAAGGATTCGTTCCCTGACTGGCGTTCGGCCCTGATTGGCCGGCTGCCCTGCCGCGCCGTCCGCATGGGCAGACGCCTCCCTGCCCTGGGCGTTGCCGTCGTCCTACACACTGCTTGGCTGGCGCATGCGGGATGCCGAGCTCTCGGCCTATTGAACGGCCGCTTGCTCGATGAGCGCCTGCGCCTCACGGTGCAGGTTCTGAGGTTCGGGCGATGATAGCGCGGGCATGGCCCGTAGCAGCGTTGCGGCTGCAACGAGCTTTTGGCTCGCGTGAGGTGGCGTGTTCGGGTTGTCAACGTTGAAGTCGACGTTGATGCGTTCGCGGGCCTGTTTGCCTAGCTTGCGCACGCGCTCGCCGCGAGCAGAGGCTTCCCCAGTGATGGAGGCACACAAGAGCCGTACCGTGCGATACTCCTCCGCGAGCTTCACCTCGAGCTCGCGCGCTTAGGCCAGCTGCATGTTGATGTCGGCGCCACTCGTTGGTGAGGTGGGGGGCGCGCTCGCCCCAGGTTCCGAGGCGCGCTCGCTCCTGGGTCCCGTGGGGCTCTCCGTCGCCCGCTCCTGCCAAGGTTGCGCTGTCGACGTCGTCACCGATGGTGACCACGAAGCAATCTCGTGCGGGGTCATGACTGCCGGCGCTCGAGGTGTCAGAGTAGCCGAACCCGTAGTCCGCGGCGTCGAGGAAATGCTAGAACATCACTGGGTCCGGCATACCAGAGAAGTCCCACTCCACGTACCCACGCGAGGTGGCGGGTGGCAGCTCGCTAGCGGAGCCGTGGTAGGATTCGTCGTTGGTGGAGGCGATGAGGTTCCTGACCGCCAAGAGGTGGTGGCCGGAAAGGTCCTCGTACGCTGCCACATCGGTGCTTGTGGACGAGGCGTACGCCGTCGCAGCGTTGTGCATCCCGTGGGGGAACTGCGGCTCGGAAATCGCACGCTCCCCCGTGGGTGCAGACGCCGTCTCACTAGCGGGCGCGTCGCATTGTGAGGTGACGCGCGCAGCCCGACGTCGTTCCATCGCGCCTTACGAGAGCGTTGGCCGGAGTGCCGTCGGTGTCAAGTTGCCGAGGAGCCCGCAGCGTCCGCCTGGGTGGGCGCCGGGGTGTCAGCACCAGGCATGGCGGGAATTGGTCCTGGCCCGGTCGACCGCCACAGGTGGAGCTCAGCACGGTTGATGATGCGCATGAGGTAGTCGTTCCCCGTGGCCTGAAAGTTCAGGCTCCCAAATCGGATTTCGAGTCCGGCTGGGAGGGGGTCCGAGCTGCCCATGGAGTACCTCTGGGACCTGTACTCGGTGCGGATCACCATCAAGATGGCTGGTGGAAAGCTGATCTTCAGCGCGCAGTCCCCTACCTAGCGCGCCAACTATCAGTGCGGAAAGTAGTCCCGACACTAACTAGTACGAGTGCTGAGATCTATCTCTTGATGGTCGGTGCTAAGCAACTAGGAGACACTGGGTTTATCCTGGTTCCGGCCGGGGCCGTACGTCCAGTAGTGGTGTGCTTGAGGCACTGTATTGCGTTGCACCGTGGTGCTTGCATAGGGGCGCTACAAGCAAGGCGGGAGAGGAGGAGGAGCCTCCAGGTCCCTGAGGTTTGACTCAGGCTAAATGCCAATACCGCGGTGAAGGCGGAAAGCGTGTGAGTGAAAGCTGTCCGTCGTCCCCCTGCGGCCAGGGGACTGCCCCTTCTTTTATAGGCCAAGGAGGAGGCAGTTTGCAGGCATGCCGCACTGTTTTATCTACGTGCGGTGGTGTGGTGTACAGTGCCGTGGAGTAGACGACCGTCCTGGCGAATCCTGCTTCCGGTGGGACGTCATAGCGTGGCCTGTATCCGTCCAGGAGCGGCTTCGAGGGTGGAGGTGTAGGGGTCGTCCGTTCGGTGGCCGCCCGCGTGCTGATTCGAGGGTGCCGCTGATGGGAGGCCGTACAGGGCACAACAGCGGGAGTGGTGATGTCCCGTCGCCGCGCGCTTCCACAGCGGGGATGGCGTTGCAGTGCCCGGGATGGCGTTGCGACGGCGGGGATGTCTGCACAGGGCTGATGGCGACGGAGAGGACACGCCCGACGTCACGGCATGGCCCTGTGTGAGCGCGGAACAGGCGTCCGTCCCCCTTCGAGGGTTCCGCCACCCTCTTTCGAGTGTGCGGCACGCCGGCCGTACGAGAGTGGGTGGCACAGTGTCACGGAGCTGACACTGGCCTTACCGCACAGTGTCGTACAGTGGCGGGGATGGCCTCACCAGGAGGGTTGGCGGAACAGCGCCGGGATATGACTCCCAGACAAGTCAGAGGGACGGCGTGCACCTGCAGTTGTCAGAGCATTAAATGGCTTGGTCGAGGAGCAGGTACAGGGGCGACGTGCCTCGTGGGAGCCCTCGAGTGAGGCGGACCTCGCCCGAGGGGGCGACAGGCCCTCGAGCGACGCGGAGTTTCGCCCGAGGGTGCATGGGCCAATTGTTTTGGTGGGCCGCTGGGGCCACCAGGGTCGCGATTATGTTGTGCATGTTTTGGGCTTGTGAATTTGTTTGTGTTTGCGTTTTTACGAAAGAAGGTGGGTTTCCCCTTGTTTTTTAGGGGACCCCTATGGCTGTCCCCGACAGAAGGGTTGCGCATGCACAACAGGTGTAGGGGGAGCTCTTCACTCATGTCGTGTGTCCCGCTGTCTTTGTTTGCTGCTATTGCTGCATGTGGTTGCCTGCCCTGGTGTCGCTTCTTCACATGCAAGTGGTTGGAGTAATGAACGCCTCCAACACCTAGCACATGCATGGGAAACGAGGACCCACAACTACTTAGGAAGGTTGCCAACTATTCAGAAGTAGCCTGACTGGTGTTGCATGTGAGGTGAAAGCCTTGATTTTTGGCCGTTTTCTCTCACAGAAATATTTCACGGAATACCAGTCGATTTGGGGCCGTTTTCCTGCATGAAAATAAATCCAGAAAACCAACAAAAAATACCCCAGAGGCCATCGTGGCCGTAATAGTTGCTCGTAATCGCTGTCTATGGGTACCCATAATATTGGGTCCCGTCAATCACCCTCTCCCACCTCTCGCGCCACGCCTGGGAAGTCTCTCGACCCCGCACGCCCGCCGTCCGGAGGAGCTCGACGCTGCCGGGGTAAGGAAGAGGAGAAGCCCACCGCCAGTCGTGACTCCGCCGCCGTCGGGGAAGGAGGAGGACCTTGGGGGACCGCCGGATCTTGCACCGACGTGGAGGAGGCCGCCAAATCTTGCACTGGAGAAGGGGGCGGATAAGCCCCAGATCTGGGCAGCGGAGAGCAGCGACACGGAGGAAGAAGGGGAGGGAAGGAGCAGCAGAGAACTCCGCCGCCGCCGCTGCGCCATGAAGGAGGAAGGAGAAAGGGGGCTGCCGGGCCACCGCGTCGGAGGGAGGGCGGGATCCCCCGCCTTGGAGGCCGCCTCCCGCCATGGAGGCCACCTAGATGCCTCCAGCGGTCGAAGATCCGTCGCGCCTAAAGATCCCGATCATGCCAGCGGTGAGGCCGTCGGGAAGCCCGCCGGAGGTGGAGACGGAGAGCGTATGGCGAGCAGTGCGATGCAGGGGAAAAGGAGCAGTGGTGGTTGGTTTGTAGGTGGAATTACAGACCGCTCGATCGCAGCGGCTTTCTTGTCTCCTTCGGTAAAACGTTTCTGGCACGTGGGCCATGTGGGGTATACAGATGGCGATGCAGGTGGCGCGGTGCGACCAGCCCTAAGGTGGAAGAAATGGCGGTAGAGAGGAGGCGTGAGGGCACCATTGGAGCTCGGCGGTCGGGGACCCTTGCTGGGTGGTGGAGGCGGCGGGGGCGTCAGGCGTGACGGGTTAGCAAGTGGTGATGGAGGGTGACATGTCGTATCGGAGGTCGGAGAAAGGACATACGAGATATAACAAAGAGAGAAGGAGAGAAGAAGCGGTTCTGGATAGTTAGATCGACATCCAACGGATGGAAGATGGTGGCCGATGAGAAAACAAAAATTCAGTTGATCGAGAAGACAGATCGATTAAATATTTCATAGCATCCGACGAGGTACGTGAAAAGTTTTTGCATTCACAATATGCTACATGAAAAAAACACAATTTGGTCCGCCAATTTTACCAGGGTCGACTTGATCCCTCAATTAGTAGGTCTTGATGTGGGTATTGTAGGAATACAAGCATATCTTTTGTAGGTTTACAGATATGATTTACAAAAAATATTGGTCAAACTTTGTTTGGGAGTAGTTTCTTAATCCGACAAATTCATGAGAAATTTATTTATTATGTCACCTACTAGTATTTATTATGCCACTTGTTTTTTCAAATCTACGAAGATCTATGATCACTTTTGCTATTTATAGATGGGATACCGGATTCACATCACTTGACTCTGTTTTGTCAGTCAACTCTTTTGGTCTTGCTGGCTAATCAACCGTTCACAGCGTGGTGAGTCCGTGAGTGGTGACCAGGATTCGCCAAACCGGGACAACCGACTGGCTCACCGCGGTATTAGGTTTTACGAGTCTGATCCGGTAGCTAAAATCTTCTGGTAAGAGCAACTCCAACAGTTTGGCAAACCAACTTGTCATTCATATAATTTTGGCAAAATAAGAAAAATTGGCCTCCAACAGTTTGACAAACCAACTTGGCAAAAATAGAAACTCGGCAAAACTCACCTCCCCACGCGCATATATGCGTGCGCGGATCGTGGTTGTCATCGTTGTTTCCCTGTAGGTGGGAGGGTGAAAAAGAAATAAAGAATAGAAAAGGATTCCTGATGTAAGTTTTTCAAGAGGTGGTAGGGCACATACATAATTTTGTTTCTCTCGGGATTCCCGATTTAAGTTAGATCTGGATTTGGCGAGTGAATTATCTTAAACCTGTGGAGATGAATTCTTTTTAAGCTTTACTTTGCATAGGCACTTTCAGAAGTTGGCAAGAAACAACGCGAGTTCTTAAGTAAATTTTATGAAACTCTTGAAGATGCTCTAAGCCTTCGAAACCGAATCTAAGACTTTCGAACCTTGTTAAACCAGCCGGTTTGACTGGTTTACTGGGACGGTTTTCTTGATTTCGAAAACCGGCGGGTCCACCGTTTTGTGAACCCTGGTGGTGACTGACTCAAAAGATATCAAGACAGGAAACGGTGCCGTGAACCAAATTGTTCCAACGACTTGCTCAAATCACGACTCAAGTTCCAAAAATTGTACTACGTATTCATCTGCCAAAATCGTAATCGTACAACAAATCATGGCAAACCCAGCATCTCACGGACAAATCTATGTACAGTGTAGAGTAATGGGGAGCACTGGAGCGGCTCCGTGTTGGAAAAACAGAGGAAGCTTCCGAAGTCCCTGTGCGAGCTGAGCAGGAGATCCAAGCCTGTTGTCACTTGTCAGAAGGAAGCAGCGAAGCGCGTGGAAGCGAAGACCTGCCTCGCCTTGCCACGATCCGTAGCGCTCGGCAGTCTCGCCATCGCCGGCGCCGCCGAAGCATTGGCCGCGGCGTCCCCGGCGACGTCGATGCGCACCTCCGGCAGAGCCCCGTCCTCGGCGGGCGCGGACGGGGCGGCAACTGCCGGCGGCCGGACGCCGACGACGACGTCAGCGCGGCATAGCGGGCACGTGGCGTTGCCGCGGAACCAGGCGTCGATGCACTCGATGTGGAAGCGGTGGCCGCACCGTGGCAGCGCGCGGGCTTTCTCCCCGATCTCGAGCTCGGCCAAGCAGACCGCGCAGTCCCCTCCCGCGGCGCCCGGGCCGACCGCGACCACGGGTATCGCGGCGAGCACCGCGGGGTCGAGCCCGCGCGGGGAGGGCGCGGTGCCGTCGCGGTCGTCGCCGTCGGCGCCGGCGATGGCCAGGCTCCGGAGCAGGCGGCGCTGGTGGCCGCCGGCGAGGCGGCGGCGGCGGGAGGTGGTGTAGAGGTGCAGCGCGACGAGCGCCAGGAGCACACCCGCGAACGCCCCCGCCGTGGCGAGCAGGAGCTTGCCCGCGACGGCGTAGTTTGCCGGGCTGCTCACCTGCTGCTGCGACCGCGAGGCAGCAGGTTCGAGCGGCGGCGGCTTCGGGAGAAAGTTGCCGGGAACGTCGCCGCACGGGTTCTTCACGGCGTCCAGCTTAGGGCCCGTGCCGTTGCCGTCGCCGGCGCCCATGGTCGGTGACGGTCGTCGAGCGCTCGGCGGCTTCGCGAAAGGTTTGGGGGCACTTGGGTGTCCGGGGCGCGCGCGGCGGAGCGTGGTAGTTCCGGTGAGCGCGGTTACTTATACGTGGATTTGGGACGGGAATGCCCTTGTTGAGGCTACAGAACGAGACGGTGATGGAAGCGTGCGCTCGGGTTTTCACCGTTGTTGTTGGCTGGCTGGCCGTCCGGGGCACGCTGGGTTGAACGGAGAGGCTGAGGCAGCAGTCCCGCGGCCAGTCTCCGCCCCCCGAGTCCCGCCGACCATCGTGCGCCGACGGAGAGCAGATGGACGGCCCTGGTGGGTCCGCCGCGCGGGCGGAGGCGCACGGTCAAGGCCAGAGTTGACTACTACTACTAGCAAGCAACCAAGCAGTGTTGCTGCGCCGGTAGTCACTCTCTCTAGCTACCCCCACTTGGACCGTGGGACGGGGACATGGAAGATTGCAAGTCGTTGCTGGGCGCGACTTGGACCGGGGCAAAATTTCCGAGTGGCCGGGGGAAGGACGGCGACGGGCCGCGCGAGCGCCGCGGATGCCTCTGCGTCGGTCCCCGGTGATGGTCGATCGACCTGCGAAGCTTCGCGGAAACGAGGCGCCCGTTGTCGTGACGCCAGGCTGTGGGCCGCGGGATCCCACATCCAGGTCAGTTTCAAGCTTAATTACAGGAGCATGTATGTTCACTCCTGACAAACAAACTACTACCTGCTAAAAAAACTCTAACCTAGCTGCAATGGCTGCTGTGGCAAGGGATGAAGCTGGGAATTTTCAGGGAGCATCGGCTCTTGTAATCGCCGGCGCGTCCTCTCCAGAAGTGGCGGAAGCGATGGCATGTTGGGAGGGCTTGGCACTTGTCGTGGACCTAGGCTGGTAGCAAATCACCGTTGCTTTTGATTGTGTGAATGTGTAACATTCAGGGCCCAGACATATTGTGAAGGAAATCTAGAACGAGATGACGAGCTTTCAAGATGTCCTGTTCGTCCATGAAAACATATGATCAAACATAGATGCTCACAATTTAGCGAGAAGCTCGGTGTATAATCTGGTAGGTTGATATGTTTGGTTTTCAGCTCCTCCAAGTGGAGTTTGTAATAGTTACAACTTTGATTAATAAAGTTGGTGCACCCTAAAAAACAAACTACCACCTTCGTAATTAGATGTATGACATCATTGACTTTTTACTCCAACTATGACCACTAATATATATTGAACAAATTAGTTAACTAAAGTAAAATATATATCATTATATCTATTGTCTAATGTACTTTAGATTTAACTTGTTGGTTTATCATGAAAAAAATTGTAGAAAAGACGAATAGTCAAACAAACGAAAAAGTCAATGATGTCATATATTTAAGAACGAAGATATTATTTGTGTCTGCAAAAGTCAGAAGTAGATGACGTGTCCGTCCCTACAAATACTAATCGGTAATGCTAGCAACCGGCCGTCCAGACACGGTGACAATATCGGACGGCTACGTGGCAGCGCCCTCTTCACATGCTCCAACTCCACCACCTCCCGTTTCCTCCCGCATCTTTATCTCTTTTCCCTACCGCTCCTCCATCTCTTCACATGACTTCTACTCCACTGGCTCTGCCGATCGCGGGTGCGCTTCATCGGCATGCAGAGGCCACCACGAGCGCCGCCCGCCACGGGCTACCGCGGGCGCAGGGCACCACAGCCGCACGCTGGCTCCGCTGGCCATGGGCGCCAGCTACCACAAGCGCAAGCCTCCACCAGTAGGGGGCTACTGTAACACCTCAGATGTTTAAATACCATTAAATTGTGCTAATACACTCGCTAATCAAGTCAACACGCACTTGGGTCAAACCTTGGTCAAAGACATAGTCAAACCCTAATCAAACCCCTCATGTCTTTGAACCTCCTCTAGAACTTTTATCGCGTTCTCCGGATTTCACCTAAACACTTGAAATTCTCCCAATATAAAAGTTGTCTAGTTTTTCGAGTGACACAACTTTGATTTTGGGTGGAAATTCAAATTTTGAGTGGAAGACACTCAAAAACCCGGTCAATGCCAACATCTGCATTGTTGCCGAGCCATGGAAGACATCAACTTCACCAAAAATTTATGCTTAAACGGTTGATCAAAACATAGGTCGGCCTTTGCAAAAGTTGCTCTCCTATAGTTCCTCTACAACTTTGCTATTGGCCGAAGTTGAACTTCTATTCATGTTTTTGGGGTTTGAGGCGGTCAAATAGGGCTAAATCAATTGAAAACGGTGGCGTCGCCGGCACCCCGCGCTCCTGAGCGTCACGCCCGCGCTCGTCGCCACGTGGCGCTCCGCGAAGCCTCGGCGTCCGGTCCCCCCGTGCCGGCCCATGCATCCCGAGGCTCCCACGCCCGTCCCCCACACCCCGCGCCCCTCGGGAGCCGCACCCCGCCACAAGTCGCATGCGCCGTGCGCCCGCCGGCCTGAGCCCCGCAGCGCCATCCGCCGACAGGTGCCCCACACGTTCGTGCCACATCCGAGTCCCCCCTCTCCCCTTCTTTTGCTTAAGGGCGAAGGGAGTAGCCCCACGTGCTGCTCGTGTGCCTATAAGAAGTTTCGGAGCTACCCTTCGCGTGAAGCACGCCCCGCCGCACCCCATGGCCGTTGTCGAACTTCCCCCTCCTCTCAATCCCGCGGTCGCGTGGTAGCCCTGTCCTCTTCCCTAGGAGCTATAGCACCTCCTCATGCCGCGTGTTGCCCCGGCCGCGCCACCCCTTCGCCGGAGCGCGAGCTCCAGCGGCCACCGCCGCCGGGCGTCGCTGTGCCCGCTCGCCGGTGCCGTTCCCGCCCTATATCTGGCCACCAATCACATCCGTGTGACCACGTGGTCCTCCCCCGCTGCTTCTCCGGCCAAGAACGGCGGAGAGCTCGCCGGAATCTGGCCGCCCGCACCGCCGTGCCACCCCAAGGAATGCATTGTAAGGTCCATTTTGTTCCCAAGGACCTTGTTGCAAACTAAGGGCATATATGTGAAGTTAGTTTCCTTCCAAGGACTTTCCTGCGAAAGAGATTCTTAAATAGTAAATGTAAAGTCCAGGAGCATAGGAAAATCATAGAAAATTATATAAAAATCCTAAAGTAGCAAAACCAATTTTGTTGGTTTCCTTGTGAATAACTCTACAACTTTTGTAAAGGGTGACCTTACTTTTGGCTGATAGGTTTTGCATGAAAAATTGAAGTCAGTTTAACCTAGGTCTATTGTAGTTCAAAATCTACATGTGATCTCAAGCTGAATTTTGGATATGTTGCTAGATATTCCATGTCTAGGCTCTAGACCAATAATTGCACAAAATTACTGAGTAAATCTTTAATATGATTTATTTTGAATTTAAGCTGAATCTGTCCAAATGATTTTTGTAGTTAAAAATAAATAAATTTTTGTGGCCAACTTTTGGATATAATCGTTTTATGCCGAAATGCACCTCTGGTAAATTAATAATAATTTTATAGATACCAGAAATATTTATTCTTGATTTATGCTTGATTTTCAATGTAATTGCATAACTCAATATCTATAGTAGCCCTTGATGTATATGTTGGTTGCATAGCTTAGTTTTGGACCAGAAGTCATGTGTGAGAAAGTTGGGATCCATTTGTGGCTTAATTATTTTTATATGCATTTATCATGTTTTAGTAGCTAGAATTTGTCATTTTCGGTATAATTAATTCATAACTCTTTTTAAGTGTGCATGTGTGTTCATGGCTTTGCTTAGAGTTATGGAGCCTGAAAACACCACTCGCTGATATTTATGAATTTATTCATGCATAAAAACAGTGGAGGCCAATTAAAGCTTATTAATAGGTTAATTTCGAAAACCACCCACACCATACCTAATGACCCTATGTGTCGGGGACAGCCCTAGGGGTCCCCTTAAACAACGGGGAAATCCTCACTTAAATCCCGGCATCGAAACACGCTAAGCCTAAACATGCGGGTAACTAACCGTGCGGGACATGGCCTACGAGGCGGGACTACGGCGGCCCACCAAGACGGCCCGCTTAGAAGACCCCTCGAGCGAGGCTCCGCCTCGCTCGAGGGCGCGCTCCTCCTCGAGCGGACTCCGCCCCGTTCGAGGGGCAACTCTTCCCTCGAGCGGTCCCGCCCCACTCGAGGGCTCGCTCCCCCCTCGAGCGGGTCTCGTCTCGCTCGAGGGTTTGCTCCGCCCTCGGCGGGACCCGCCACGCTCACGGGCGCCCCCGCACGCGTGCGCCGGTCCCGTACACGGGCATTAACGCCCGACGCCGCGGGGACGGCGCCATCATGCGCCGCGGCTCGCACCCCCGGTGCCGCCGCACCAACTCCCCAGGGAGGAGCCCATCCCCGCCACGCGTGGAGATGGACCGTGCGGTACGGCGGTGTCGGTCCCGTGACACCGTGCGCCCACTACGGATGCGGCTAACGCGCCCGACCCTCGAAGGGGGGGGGGCGCACCCTCGATTTCACTTTCCCACGACTCTACGGAGTTAGGTAGGGGGCGCTAGGCCGGTGGATGGCCATCCCGGTCACTGTAACGGCGCGGCCGCCGTACCCACGCGTGCGGGCGCACGCCGGCACCGCGGGCGCACGCCCGGCGCTCGTAGCAACCACTCCGCTACCACGGAGCGCGTTGGGGAAGGAACGCCGGGTCGCCTCGCTCCCCGTACCCCGTACCGGCCATCATCGGCACCTCCCTCGAAGCCTATCAGAGGACACCACCACCATCTGCCGCCCTCCTACCCTCGAACCGCCCTCGTTTCGGGTGCGGGGTAGGCCATCATGGCCGGATCGCGGCGAAGATCGTCCGGACGGCCGCCCACTCTACGACATAGCACGACGTGCGCCCCCACGTAGCTAGATAGCGCGACGTGCATGTAACTCGCCGCCCCCTTGTCCTATAAAAGGGGAGGCGAGCCCCCGCCGCGGGGGGGGGGGGGGGGGGGACGGACGAGTTCGGTTCAACATAACACACCGTGCACTCACTCTCTTGTTCTCCCACAACATCTTCGCCCACTCCCCCGGGGGACTTGGAAGCCACGCTTCCTCTCCCACCTTGCTTGTACTTGCCCCACTACAAGCACCCCGGTGCCGAGCAATATAGTGCCACGAGCACGCCCCTGTTGGACGTACGGCCCCCTCGGCGGGAACCAGGGGATAAAACCTTGTGTCATTTGTTGCTTGGCATCGACCATTGAGGGATAGACCTAGGCGCTATCTCCTGGTTAGTGTCGGGACCATATTCCGCACCGACGGTTGGCGCCCACCGTGGGGCAAGCGAGCGTCTAAGGTCATTTCGCCAACTCCCTCCATGGTGATTCGCACGAGTACCGTGCTACGCACTACAACATGGGTAGCTCGGACCCTCTCCCCGGCCGGGTTCGAGATCCGCTTCGGGGGATCCGAACTTTCAGGCCACGGGGAATGGCTATCTCATGCGCCTCACCAACCGTGAGGAGCTTCGCGCGCGGCGCCGGGCCGGGGTCCGCCCCTGGTCTCCGCCGCACACGCGACACCGCGCGCGCGCCCGCGGGCACGGATGCCGCGGGTCCGTCGGCGCCGCAACGCCGCCGTCGCTGCGGGCTACGCTCGCGCCGGGCGCGGTCCGAGCGGCGGCGGGGAGCGCGCGCGCCGTCCAACGCGGTGCGCCCACCGTCACGACGGCCGCCACCGCCCCGGCGGGACCGCGTGCAGTCTCCGGACCACGCGTCCCCATCGGGCTGCGTGGCGCCACGACGGCCTACAACGCCAACGTCAACACGACGATGCGCAGGGTTCCGCCTGGCCGCCACGTCTTCGTCGCCAGGGACCCCGGCACCTCAGCAGCAGATGAGTCATCCCTGGGCTCCGTCGACACGATGCCACCCGCCAACCGCCACGGGTACGCGGAGTGGGACTTCTCGGCGTGCGGGACCCGGTCGCGTTCGGGGCGCTTCCTCGACGCCACGGACTGCGGTTTGGTCGCTCCGACGACTCCGGCACGGGAGCTACGACCCCACGCGGGAGTGTTGCGCCGTCATCACCAACGACCCGGCCAACGCCGCCGCACGGCGAGGGCCGGAGACGGGAAGTCACGCCCGCCCCGGCGATCGGCCGCGCGCCCGGCTGCGGGGCCAAGCGCTCTCTGCCGGGGCCGACGTCGATGCACGGTGGCCCAAGCCCGCGAGCTCGAGGCCAAGCCGGCGGAGGAATGCGGACGGTGCGGGCGCTCCGCGCTTCGATGGCGGGGGGAAGCCTCCGCGCGCGGCGAACGCGCACGGGAGCCGGGCCGACAAGTCCGTGACCGCCTCAACACCACCCCCAACGCGGACAACGCGGACGTCCCGCCGCGAGCAAGCCAGAAGCTCGTTGCCGCCGCGGCCGCTACGGGCCATGCCGGCACCCTCGACCCCCGAGGCTCGAGATATGCACCGCGAGGTGCAAACTCTCATCGAGCAAGCGGCCGTCCAACAGGCCGAGAGCTCGGCCTCACGCATTCGTCAACAGGGGGATGCGCGGGGCGATGAAGCCACACCGGGAGGCGAACCCTCGGTGCACGCAGGCCAACCTGCTGACCAGGGACGCACGCCGGCCAAGGAGCGGCTCCTTGACACGCGCGGGCGGCCGGATGGTGATGCCCGCAACGTCATCAACGCCGGGCGCACCGGCAAGGCGGACGCACGAGCGGCCGGGGGCTACCACCCTCGAAGGGGGTGGACGCTACGACGGCGGTGAGGATCGCTCCCCAACGCGGAGCCCCCGGCACCCGTGTGTTCGGCGGGGAGATCCGCACGGCGGCGTTCCCCCCGAGCGCTTCGTCGGCCCTCGACAATCGTCAAATACAACGGGGAGACGGACCCCCGCGTCCGGCTCAACGACTACCGCCTAGCTTCGTCGGTGGGCGGGGCCACTAACGACGAAGTGATCATCCGCAACTTGCCCCCCGCATCCGGGCGACGCGGCCGGACATGGCTCGAGCACTTGCCCGCCAGCCAGATCCATAACTGGGACGATCTAGTCCACACGTTCGTGGGCAACTTCCAGGGCACGTACGTGCGCCCTGGGAACTCCTGGGACTCGCGCTCCCGCACGCAGAAGCCCGGCGAGTCGTTGCGGGACTTCATACGACGCTTCTCCAAGCGCTGCACGGAGCTCCCCAGCGTGGCACAGTCCGAGATCGTGCACGCGTTCCTCGAGGGCACCACATGCGGGACCTTGTGCGCGAGTTGAGACGCGGCCCGCCTACGGACTCAAACGAGCTGTTCGACATCGCCACCAGCTTCGCCTCCGGAGAGGAGGCCGTGGGGGAAATCTTCGACGGCAAAAAGGGCAAGCGCTCAGAGGACACGCCCGCGGAGGGCAGCGGGTCCAAGGAGCCGCGCCGCAACGACAAGCGGGGCAAGAAGGGGAAGAAGCCGCGCCGCGCGGCGCGCGAGCGAGGGCGCAACGGCGGCAACGCCGAGGCCCTCGCTGTTGACCCGGCCCGACGGGGCCCTCGACCGGCTCCTCGAGGCCCGGGGGTGTTTGACGACATGATGAAGAAGCCATGCCCCTACCACAAGACTCCCGTGAACCACACTCTCGAGCAGTGCGACATGCTCAAGAAGTTCTATGGCCGTGCCGCCGCGAAGGAGGCAGAGGCCAAGAAAGATGGGGGCGATGGCGACGCGGGTGGCTTCCTCGCTCGTCGAAAATGTGTTCCTCATCTTTGGGGGACCTACCGTCGACATGTCGACCGGCGGCGCAAGAAGGAGCGGCATGAAGTCCTCGCCGCGAGAGAGGGCGCCTCCGTCCTTCCTCAACCGGTCGAAGGATGCCATCACCTTTAGCCGGGACGACCACCCAAACCGCATCCCGAACCGGGCCGATGCCGGCGGTGGTCGATCCCATCATTGGGAACGCCGGTTTTCGAAGGTCCTTATGGACGGAGGCGATAGCCTCAATATCCTCTTCGCGCATACTTTGCGCCCGATGGGGGATCGGGGGCGGGACCCGCGCGGCCCGGCACGAAGCCGTTTCACGGCATCGCGCCCGGCAAGCGAGTTCAACCCCTCGGGCGGATCGATCTCGCCGGTGCCGGTTTGGGACCCCCAAGAATTTCCGCAAGGAAACCCTCACCTTCGAGGTGGTGGGGTTCAAAGGGGCCTACCATGCCATACTTGGGCGACCTTGCTATGCCAAATTCATGGCGGTCCCCAACTACACGTACACGAAGATGAAGATGCGGGTCCAAACGGCGTCATCACCGTAGGGTCGTCGATCGAGCACGCATTCGGCGCGACGTCGAGTGCATGGAACATGCGGGAGGGCACTAGCGGCCGAATGAAGCGCCGGTGAACACGGCGGAGAAGATGGTCAACGACGACCTCGGCTCCGCCGCCAAGCACGTCGGCACCTTCGAGGCCGCCGAGCAAACCAAAGGGGTCCCCCTCGACCCGTCGGCCCCCGAGGGCAACGCGTTCGTGGGGTCGGCTCGACCCTCGACCCTAAATAGGAAGCGGTGCTCGTCAACTTCCTCCGCGCCAACGCCGACGTCTTCGCGTGGAGCCCCTCGGACATGCCGAGGCATCCCGAGGGAGGTCGCCGAGCACTCCCTTGATATCTGCCCGGACGCCGCGCGCGTACGGCGGCGGGCGCGCCGCTTCGACGAGGAGCGGCGACGGGCGATCGGAGCGGAGGCTGCGGAAGCTCCTCGAGGCCGGATTCATCAAGGAAGTGTTCCACCCTACGTGGCTAGCTAATCCCCGTGCTTGTAAAAAAAGAAAAATGGGAAGTGGAGGATGTGTATAGACTACACTAGTCTCAATAAAGCATGTCCAAAAGTTCCTTTTCCTCTCGCCACGTATAGATCAAATCGTCGATTCAACGGCAGGGTGTGAACTACTCTGTTTCCTTGATGCCTATTCGGGATATCACCAAATAAAAATGAAGGAGTCCGACCGGCTCGCGACTTCGTTCATCACACCGTTCGGGACGTTCGTTACGTCACGATGCCTTTTGGCCTCGTAAACGCGGGCGCAACATATCGGCGCTGCATGCAGCACGTTTTTGGGGATCACATCGGGCGGACGGTCGAAGCCTACGTGGACGACATCGTCGTCAAGACCGAGAAGGCGGACGACCCAGTTAACGACCTTGGCGTCGTGTTCAGTTGCCTACGGGCCAACGGGGTCAAGCTAAACCCCGAAAAATGTGTCTTTGGAGTGCCGCGGGGCATGCTCCTAGGATACATCATCTCCCAGCGGGGAATCGAGGCCAACCCTGAAAAGGTCGCGGCCCTCGAGCGAATGGGTCCAATTCGGGACCTCAATGGGGTGCAGAAGGTGTTGGGGTGCCTCGACGCCTTCAGCCGCTTCATCTCGAGGCTCGGTGAGAAGGGCACCGCCCCTCTGCGGGCTGCTCAAGAAGCACGAGCGCTTCTCTTGGACCACCGAGGCCCGGGACGCGCTCGACAAGCCGAGGCGTCTCGACGCACGCCCCAATCCTCACGCCGCCGCGAGAGCGGCGAACCCCTCGACTCTGCGTGGCCGCAACCACCCGGGTGGTCGGCGCCGTGATCGTCGTAGAGCGCACGGAGGAAGGGCACGCCTTGCCCGTGCGAGGCCGGTCTACTACATCGGCGAGGTCTCGTCGGACACGAAGACGCGCTACCCCCGAGGTCCGAAACTGCCGTATGCGGTAGTCCTTGCGCGGCGCAAGCTCCGCCACTACTTCGAGGCCCACCGGTCACGGTGGTCTCCTCCTTCCCGCTAGGAGAGATCATTCGCAACCCCGACGCGGCGGGGAAGGATTGCCAAATGGTCCGTGGAGCCGATGGGCGAGACGCTCACCTACGCCCCGCGCAAGGCCATCAAATCGCAAATCCTAGCCGATTTCGTCGCCGAGTGGACGGACACGCGGCTGCCCGCCCCCCTCGGATTCAGCGAGTGCTTTGGACTGCGTTCTTCGACGGCTCGGTGATGAAGACGGGGAGCGGGCGCGGGCCTGCTCTTCGTGTCACCCCTCGGGGAGCACATGCGCTACTCAGTGCGCCTCCACTTTCCCGCGTCCAACAATATGGCAGAATACGAGGCCCTTCTCTGCGGTCTCAAAATCGCCATTGAGTTGGGCGTCAAACGCCTCGACGTGCGAGGGGACTCGCAGCTCGTGATCGATCAAGTCATGAAGAACGCGAGCTGCCACGACGACAAGATGGAGGCCTACTGTAAAGCCGTGCGGGCCCTCGAAGACAAGTTCTACGGCATCGAGCTTAATCATGTACCCCGCCGGTACAACGAGGAAGCGACGAGCCGGCAAAGATCGCGTCGGGCGGATCACCGTTCCCCGAATGTTTTCGCGCGCGACATCGCGCAACCCTCGGTCGCCCTCGAGCCCTACCCCTCGAGCGACGGCGGACCCTCGGGGGCTGCCTCGAATCCGGCGGGTGCGGAACCCATGGATGAGGACCCCTCGAACGAGGCGTACGTGCTCTCCCCTTCTCGAGGGGTACGGCTCCATCGAGGTCGGTGCGATGGACATAGAGCCGGCTCTCGTCCAAGCGGATTGGCGGGAAAAATACATCGCCTGGATCGATCGAGGGGAACTCCCCGCGGACCGGGCCGCGACCGGCGCATCGCCGGGATGGCCAAATCTTTCACCCTCGTCGACGGCGAGGCTGTACAAGAGCGCCGCGTCGAGGCATTCTCCGGCGGTGTATACCCATTCCCGAGGGGCGCGAGCTCCTACGGGACATCCACGCGAGGGGATCCGTGGCCACCACGGCTGGCGCCGCGCACCCTCGTCGGCAACACATTCCGCCGGGGCTTCTATTGGCCTACCGCGGTCGCGGACGCCGGCGAAATCGTACGCACCGCGAAGGGTGCCGATTCTACGCCCGCAAATCCAACTTGCCCGCTCATGCCACCGCAAACGATCCCCGTGACATGGCCGTTCGCCGTGATGGGGTTGGACATCGTCGGGCCCCACTGCGGAAGGCGCCGGGGGCTTCACCCATCCGCTTGTCGCGATCGACAAATTCTCCAAGTGGGTGGAGGTGCGCCCCATCACGAATTTAAGGGCCGAGCGAGGCGGTCACATTCTTCACCGACATCGTATACCGCTTCGGAGTGCCAAACTCCATCATCACGGACAATGGGTCCCGGTTCACGGGCCGGAAGTTCTTGGAATTCTCGTGATAAGTTCCACATCCGCGTGGATTGGGCGCGTGTGGCACACCCACGGACCAACGGCCAAGTGGAGCGTGCCAACGGCATGATTCTACAAGGCCTCAAGCCCGAGAATTTTCGACCAACTCAACAAATCTGGGCGAAAATGGCTCCAAGAACTACCGGCGGTCGTGTGGAGTCTAAGGACCACCCCAAGCGCAGCCACGGGTTCACCCCGTTTTTCCTGGTCCATGGCGCGGAGGCCGTCCTCCCCACGGACTTAGAATACGGGTCGCCCAGGGTTCGAGGCTACGACGAGGACGCTAACCAGCGAGCCCGCGAGGACTCGCTGGACCAGCTAGACGAAGTACGCCTCGTGGCGTTGATGCACTCCGCAAGGTATCAACAGTCCCTACGACGTTACCAAGCACGCAAGATACGTCGGAGGGATTTCAGCGAAGGGGATCTGGTCCTAAGGCTACGCCAAGACAACCGAGGGCGCCACAAGCTATCGCCCCCATGGGAGGGACCCTACGTCGTGGTGAAGGTGCTCAAGCGGGCACGTACAAGGCGGCCAACGAGGACGGCGAAGAACTCACCAACGCTTGGAACATCCAACGGCCTACGTCGCTTCTACCCTTAGCTAGGATTTCCAAGTACTTTCTCGTTGTAAAATCACATGGCCAACGCCCCGGCTTGGTGTCAACTATGTAAATACTCCAAGTCTAACAAAAGGGCAACTCGGCTTTCCCCGAAACCCAAGTTACCCTCGGGGGCCTCTTGCGGGGGGGGGGCACCCCCCCCCAAATGGTCCCATTTTTTTCGCACAAAAAACAAAACGACATGCGCTAAGTTTGTTTCCTACTTCAACCTCGAGCCACGATTCGAACAGGACGCAGGCGGCACAGCGGAAGGAGCGTGCGAGCCAGAGATAGCCTACGCCGCGTGGCTATGGCCCTTCTCTCTCGCCTCCAACCCAGCTGGCCCCCGGCGAAAATCGAACTCCCCTAACTAGAATCTCCTCGGGGAAGAAGGAGAAACAAAAAGCGCGATAAACAAACGATTTCATTTACAGCAAATACCCATGTTCATGAAACAACTTGTTTATTTACAAAAGGCCATGAGGCCGAGGTGCCGATACACAACAAAAAACGGGCCTAGCGCTCAACGCTTTCGGGCGGGAGGAGCGAGCGGCGTCGCGGCGTCCGGGAAGAGGAACTCCGAAGACGAGGGCTCCTCGATATCCGGGGAGGAGAGCCCCGGCTCCTCACGCCGCGGTACTCCGCGGCCCGCCGGTCGCGGCGAGCTTGACGTCGCCTCGCGTGCTCCCTCTTGCGCGCCGCCCGCTCCCGCCGCTCCCGGCCGCGCCGCCCGCCGAGCGCACGGGGAGTCGGGGGTGGGTGGAACGGACTTGGCGATGTTGAACTCCACCGGTGCGCACAGGAGCGACAATGGCGCATCAGGAAACAAAAGCAAGACCAAGAACTAAAACAAAATCAGGAACCCAACTCACCCGCGGGCCCGTGGGGAGCATCTCAAGGTCCCATGGGGTCCGACCCGCAGGTGGCGGCGTCCGGGTGTCGACGGCGTTCCGCGCCCGGGTGAGCGCATACGGCCGCTCAAGGAGCGTCGGGAGCATCCGCGACCTCGCCAGGTCGACGGGGTTGGCCGCCTGCGTCATCTCGAAGATGCGAGTGGCCTCTCCATCGGAGGCACGACCCGCCGGTGGTGGAGGAAGGCGAGGACGCCCATCGCGTTCGGCCCGTGCTTCGCCAACCGCCGCAGGCGGCGAGGGCGGACTCTTGCCGCGCCGTCGTTGGGCCGTAGACACCCCGTAGCCCCGAGTCCCGGCCTCTTCTTGAATACCCGGCTTGCGTAGGGAGGAAGGCCGGGCTCGGCGTTGCGCGGGTAGAACCATCCCCGCTCCCGGCCCGGCGTTGTTCGTCGTCATGGTGCGGGGGGATGTAGAAATCCTTGAGCCGCCCCCGCGGGGCAAGCGACATCCCGCCGGTGCGCACCGCGCGGCGAGTCCTCGGCTTCCGACGTGGGCTGCGTGATGAGCTCCCCGCGGAAAAGGTGAACCCGCAGATCCCGCTTGGGCGGGATCCCCGAGGACCCTTCGCGAGACGCCCACGAACGTGGCCGCCGCGAGATCGCGTTGGGGGCGAAGTTGTGCGGCTCCACCCCGTAGTAGTAGCACATCGCCCGCATGAAGGTGCTCGCCGCGCGTTGAAGCCACGCTCGTGGTAGCGGAGGAAGCTCACCACGTAGCCCTCCGGCGGGTTGGGCTCGTGGTGCGCCGCCGGCGGCACGATCCACTCCGCCGAGCGCCCGTCTTCGTTGGCCGACGGTGGCCGGCGGCGACCGGCCTCGCCAAGGGCGGGCGGGTCACCGTCGACTTCTCCCGTGCATACGGCTCCCGGACCCGAAGGGGAAGCCGAGGCGGCGCCATGAGGAAGGACGAAGGAATGCGAGGACGGAGGACAAGGAGACGGAAGAAAGGGCTCTAGCGGCGACACCGCGCGGTGGCAAGAGCGAGACGAAGGCGAAGGGACGGGGGGCTGAAAGTGGTGAGATGCCAAGGTAAAAAACCGCCGTCCCCTCCTCCCCGCAGTTTTATAGGCCGACGGGCGAGCTCTCCGGAGCGGACGCCCCGCCAGCATTAACTGCAGGAATCTTTCCATCGCGTCGACGAATGGGCCCCACCACGACCGCGGCGGCTATAACACCGCAGGCGGGTCATCATTACGGCAAAGACCGGCGACAACCGAGGCAAAACCGTCACGTCCGCCCGCCGCGCCGCCCACTACGCGCGCGCTCGGCCGCGGCGCCTAAAAGGCGCGCCCGCGGCTGCAAAACCGCGGCCACGACCGCGAGGCATTTAAATGCCCGGGTCCCTTGCCAAGCAAAGAGCACCCTCGAGCGGGGCGAACCCCCCGCTCGAAACAAAGGCGACCCTCGATGGGATATCGGCGTGAGAAGGCCGTCCGGGACTCGCTCGATGTAGAGTAGGCAACCGCGGGCACCCATGCCACGCAAAACCCTCGAGCGGCAAGACCCTCGGCTCGAAGCAAAGGCGACCCTCGATGGGATATCGCCGTGAGAAGGCCGTCCGGGACCCCGCTCGATGTAGAGCGAGCAACCGCGGGCACCCATGCCACGTAAAACCCTCGAGCGGCATGACCCTTGGCTCAAAATGACGTCAACCCTCGATGGGATATCGGCGTGAGAAGGTCGCCGGGACCTCGCTCGATGTAGGGCGGGCAATCGCGGGCACCCATGCCACGGCAAACCCTCGAGCGGAGCGAGCCCTTGGCTCGAGACAATGTCAACCCTCTAAAACAAAGCACATACGCCGTGCTACCAACCAAAGACCTCGAGGACCGGCTCGCCCCGGACCCCTCGACGGCCGCAAACGTGAAAAGACGGGGGCTGTCCAGGAACGGCCCCGCACGGCCTTACCGATCGAGGTTCGAAGCCCGACCCTCGACGGGTTCGAACGGGCGCCTCGGATCACGAGTTAGGGACGACGAAGGCACGTGCATTCGAGCCGTTCCTCGAGCCCGTCGGCTCGAGGGTGCCCCACATGTCATGTTCGAGAGCCGGCGAGGGCGGCCTAGCCGGGGGATCCCACCGAGGGAGAGCTTCCGCGCCCTCGGTCCCTAGCGAACGGGACCGAGCCCCACCTAGCAAACCCACGCAAGCGCTTCCATGGACGTGTCTCCGGACCGCGCGGCCTACCCTTATCGAACGGGGCATGGGCGTCCACTTGAACCACCCGCTAGCGAGCTCGAGAGGAATGCGCGATTCGCGACCCGCTCAATGGGAGTCGCGGAAACTCACCCTCCGTCCCGCGGAGGGACGGCGAGGGCGCGTTAAAAAAAAAAACAAGTCGTCGAGCTCGACCCGATCGCCTCGAACGGGCCAAGGCTCGGGGGCTTGACGCACGGCTACACCTCCTTGAAATTGCACCCGCCGGAGACAGTGACAGGGGAGCGTGCACCCCCGAAGCCGGCTGAAATACCGCCGATGCCGGTTGGCATATGTGCCACGCCTTTCTGACCAAAGTTCTCGCGGTTAACCCCTGCAGGAGAACCCACACTCCGCCGCAGGCTTCGGGGGCTAGACCCGCGGGTCCGCTGACGCGGCCCCACGGAAAGCGTTCGCAAACAAGGAGGGAAGAACGTCCTATCAGTAGGTTCCAGCATCTGCGGGAGCCTCAATGGCAAACCCGCAGATGCTCGGGGGCTACTGTCGGGGACAGCCCTAGGGGTCCCCTTAAACAACGGGGAAATCCTCACTTAAATCCTGGCATCGAAACACGCTAAGCCTAACCATGCAGGTAACTAACCGTGCAGGACATGGCCTACGCGGCGGGGACTACGGCGGCCCACCAAGACGGCCCGCTTAGAAGACCCCTCGAGCGAGGCTCCACCTCGCTCGAGGGCGCGCTCCTCCTCGAGCGGACTCCGCCCCGTTCGAGGGGCAACTCTTCCCTCGAGCGGTCCCGCCCCCACTCGAGGGCTCGCTCCCCCTCGAGCGGGTCTCGTCTCGCTCGAGGGTTTGCTCCGCCCCTCGGCCGGACCCGCCACGCTCACGGGCGCCCCGCACGCGCGTGCGCCGGTCCCGTACACGGGCATTAACGCCCCGACGCCGCGCAGACGGCGCCATCATGCGCCGGGGCTCGCACCCCGTGCCGCCGCACCAACTCCCCAGGGAGGAGCCCATCCCCGCCACTGTGGAGATGGACTGTGCGGTACGGCCGGTGTCAGTCCCGTGACACCGTGCGCCCACTACAGTATGGCTAACGCGCCCGACCCTCGAAGGGGGGCCGGCGCACCCTCGATTTCACTTTCCCATGACTCTACGGAGTTAGGTAGGGGGCGCTAGGCCGGTGGATGGCCATCCCGGTCACTGTAACGGCGCGGCCGCCGTACCCACGCGTGCAGGCGCACGCCCGGCACCGCAGGCGCACGCCGGGCGCCGTAGCAACCACTCCGCTACCACGGAGCGCGTTGGGAAGGAACGCCGGGTTCGCTCGCTCCCGTACCCCGTACCGCCCATCATCGACACCTCCCCTCGAAGCCTATCGAGGGACACCACCACCATCCGCCGCCCTCCTACCCTTGAACCGCCACCGTTCGGGTACGGGGTAGGCCATCATGGCCGGATCGCGGCGAAGATCGTCCGGACGGCCGCCCACTCTACGGCATAGCATGACGTGCGCCCCCACGTAGCTAGATAGCGCGACGTGCATGTAACTCGCCGCCCCCTTGTCCTATAAAAGGGGAGGCGAGCCCCCGCCGCGGGGGGGACGGACGAGTTCGGTTCAACATAACACACCGTGCACTCACTCTCTTATTCTCCCACAACATCTTCGACCACTCCCCCGGGGACTTGGAAGCCACGCTTCCTCTCCCACCTTGCTTGTACTTGCCCCACTACAAGCACCCCGGTGCTGAGCAATATAGTGCCACGAGCACGCCCCCGTCGGACGTACGGCCCCCTCGGCCGGAACCGGGATAAAACCTTGTGTCATTTGTTGCTTGGCATCGACCATTGAGGGATAGACCTAGGCGCTATCTCTTCGGTTAGTGTCGGGACCATATTCCGCACCGACACTATGTATGTGATGTAAATCATGCCAAGAAGCTTAATACCAACCCTTTGCTGTTTTGTGAAATTAAATTAATTTATTTGCATAAATATGTTCACAGTCACTATAAAAAAGGATGGTTAAAAAAGAACTACATATTGTTCCTTTATTGGAAGAGTATGCTGAATGTATTGTTTATCTAGGTGAATGTGATCAACCAGGCACCCCGTTGTCATGCGCTGTTTTATATTTAATTAAATCAAAACCATCAATTAAATCTTGTATTGCATCCTCGTGTAGATCTTCTCGACGGTAGCTATACGCTCGTGCCAGAAGGAGGAGATGGAGGTGCTGACGGCGAGCTGCAGTTCGCGGACATAGCTCAGGACCTGGGCCAAAGTCCAGAAGGGCCCAATGCCAACCTTGCCAACGAAGGCAAGCCCCAGATCATTAACCCTTCTTTTTAAAATTATGCAATTACCTTTGCTATGATTGTGCATTTACATTTCAGGAGTTGAATGAAACCCTAGATGCATGATCCTTAGGTACCTATGCTCTTTTACTAGTATGCTAGGTCGATAGTTGCTATGCTATGGGATCAGTACAAGTCGAGTGATGTTCGTCACTCGCGAGAATAGATTCTTATATTGGAATCATAAGATCTTTATAAATGGATTACTCATGTGGTAAGAGCATGAGATCTGGGCTCTGGTCTAGTGGCTTTCGTGGGCTAAGCTTTTGAACGTACTAAACACTTGTCGGGGAATGGGATGGTAGGCATAGTATCCGATTGACGCATCGAGGGAACCTTTCCCTACTACACTTGGGGCACAAGGATGTGTCCCCGTGCTTGCAACAGTGTGGTACATGTGTGAGTCTGGACGTTCGTGTGGGAGCGATCCAGTAAGCCTTGTACCAAGGAATGTAGGTTCCGATCCTGAGCTAAAGATCAACATGAACCGCCTGGTCGGTGTGTACCCTGTTTCGCTTTTATTTGGATTTTCTTGAGGTATGCATTCTTCCGTGTATTTTAGTCTACCTTGCAAGGTTATTAATCGATCGTCGGCCTCTCACCGTTGTCTGGGACTACTTAATTAACTGGCCATGATATCACTTAATGGTGGAACTATGTGAATATTACTACGTGGATTAATTGTATTGCACAATTATTTATTGCAATTGATGACTCAGAAATGGTAATTAACTAGAATTTGAGATAAAACTTTTGAAAGGACCTTGATGTCTCCTAGAGGGGGGGGGTGAATAGGCGACACGACCAAATTAAACTCTTTCTCCCCGAACACATGAGCTGACAGTGCTCCACCGGTCAGACCGGTGGTAGTGACCGATAAGACCGGTCAAGCACTGGACTTCATAGGTGACACCGGTCAGACCGGTGCTCTTCACCGGTCAGACCGGTGTAGCACAGAGCACCTGCAAAAACAACTTCAAGCACCTCTCGACTTCTAGCACGAATTAAACTTGGTGAGCGGCCTTTGTAGATCACAAGCAAGGTCATGATCCCTGCACACACAAGTAGCACACCCAAGTAGATTGAAGCGGAAGCAAATGTAATATGCTAGAATAATAACTTAGAGAGTCAAACCACACGAAGGCAAGGATTTGTTTCCCGAAGTTCACCACCCACTAAGGAATGGCTACGCCTCCGTTGAGGAGCTTGTAAGGGACAATTCCTACAACAAGCCGGGTCTCTTTCAACCATTTTCCTCCTTTCCACTAAGGCAATCTTTTCCACGAAGAGGCAAGATCACAACCCTTACAAACTTCCCGCTGCTGACCACAACCTTGGGAGCTAGCCGGCGACGCCTAGCCGTCTAGGAGGCAAACCTCCAAGAGTAATAAACGCTTGAAAGCTTGTAGATGCGAAACCAAAGTGCTCAGGCTATGTAAAAGCTCTTGTTAGCTAACAAGGTCACTCTAGAGCTCACTTTCTCAACCCAACACAAAGAGTATGGCTTGAATCCACAAATCTCACAAAGAGAAGGTTGGGGAGAGCCACTAAGGCTTAGAGCTTGTTAGAAATGGCTTGGGACCTCAGCAATGTCACTCGAAATAGCAACCCTCTCTTGAAGAAGGCTTGGGGTATTTATACCCCTCAAAGGAGAAAGCTAGCCGTTGGTCCTCGGGCAGCACCGGTCAGATGGTGCCTCACACCGGTCAGACAGATGTTCGAAAAACTAGTCGTTGGGCTATGAAAGGACCTTGTGATGCCTAGAGGGGAGGTGAATAGGATCACTTCAAATTTCTGAAACAGATGCAGTGGTTAAATGACTTGTCAGTACTACCGACGTGGTGCCAGAACTACCGAGGGGCTCGGTACTTCCGATACTAGGTCAGTACTACCGACAGGGTAGAGTTGACTTAAAACGAAATTTGAATTCAGTAGCTGTTCTAGCAATTCTATTGAATCAAAGTCTTAGTTTAGAGGCTAAGAACCACCTGCAACCAAAGAGATGAGTTGGAACACAACCAAAATATAGATCGGGCTAAAACAAGTTCTAGGGTTAGTAAGAGACAAAGAATTCAAGCAAGCAAATGGAGACACAAAGATTTAATCCGAAGTTCACACCCACAAAGGATGCTACGTCTCTGTTGAGGATCCCACAAAGGGAGGGCTATCACCAAGAGCCTCTTTTCCTCTTCCAACCCCCACAAAGGAAGATTGGTGCTCACTAAGAATTCTCCACCAAGGAGAGGGTAATACAAACGATCCCGGGTGCACCACACCAAGAGGGCACTCAACGGGCGACGCCTAACCGTCTAGAAGCAAGCTTCAAGAGTAACAAATGCGAATCAAGAACCCGGAGATGCTTCAAGTGTTCTTGAGATGGGGAGATTCGAAGGGGCTCTCAAAGCTTCTCTAATTCTCACTAGAAATCACTTCTCCACTCAAGCTCTAGCTCAAAGGAATCAAAGATTGGCTCTAGAGGAGAGGGGAGAGGTGGAGTGAATGCTCAAGGAGGAGTTTGTCTTGTGGTTGGTCAGCAATGAGTGAGGAGGGAGAAGGGGGCTTTTATACTAGAGCTCAAAAACTAGCCGTTACTGTGCTGGAACGACTACCCTCGGTATTTCCAACACGGTGTCGGTACTACCGAGGGGTTTCCCAGAAACCTAACAGTGGAGGCTTATCGGTAGTTCCGACCCCGGGTCGGTACTACCGAGCCCCTGGCTAAAACCTGCCAGTGAAGGCTTATAGAAAGTACCGACCCGGCGTCGGTACTACCGACAAAGGCTGAATTTTTAGGAAAGAAAAGAAAATGTTTACATGTTGACTCTAAACTTCTCTCACTCACTTAGATCATCCCTTAGAGCACTTTTAGCATCTCTTGGCTATCAATTCGCATCCCCCTTTATTGTACGGTGTTTCCTATACTCAGATTCGAAATTAAAAAGAATTAAGCCTTGATTCGAGATGAAAACATCGTCTTGGAGTTGGGGGGCTTCCTTTGGTCAAAACCATGAGTTTCTCTCACTTAAGTCCTGCACACATCCTGATCAAGCATTAAATACCACAAATTGTGTTTGTCACCATCACCAAAACAATTAGGGGCCAAGATGCACTTTCAATCTCCCCCTTTTTGGTGATTGATGATAACACAATTCGTTTTTATAAAAAGATGTGTGTATCCAATAATTGAAAATGAAACTCCCCCTAAATGTGTGCTTGGACTTTATGATGGCCTCAAATGCCTATCACACATTTAGGAAACATTTCACTCTTAATTTGCACACACAAGTGCATGAGTGTGATACAAAAACCGTGATGCATATGACAAGACATACAAATCAACAAAGTGAGAAATAACAAGCATCAAGCATCACAAGTAGATAAACGAAGTTCCACACTAGCACGATTAGGTCTTACAAATTTTAAAGGGTTCTAGGTTCACCACCACTCATCACACCACACAATTAAGTTCATACATGTCCACAATCCTAATGTAGATAGATAGATAAACATGGAGATACACACCCCCACATGGATATGTTGTGAGCACACTCCCCCTTTGGCATCAAGCGCCAAAAAGAGGAGGCCCTTCAATCATCATAATCATGTGGAGTGTGGGCCACCGGAGGAGAGTCATCGTCGTCGGTTTCACCACCACCAAAGTTCTCATCGTCAATGTCGGCCGGGGGAGCTCCATACATCATGGACGTGTCGCCGTAGATCTCCCATGGGTTGTAGAAGGTGGGTGGAGGAGGGAAGTCCATAGGCTCGCGGATAGGGGAGTGCTCGATATTGTGTTGAGCGAGCAAAGCCTTCTGACGAGTCTCGAACTTGATGAGCTGCTCATCAACGTGCTGCCTATGGGCACGAATCTCTTGTGCATTGTGCTTCCCCACATTGAAGCAAGCGAAGAGGCTCTGAGATAGAAAGTTGAAGATACTCTTTCTTCTTGCCCGGGGGAACAGTGCCTCTAGAAGCCGATGGTCCAAGAGAGGAGGAAGGTGGCTCATAAGTCGACGGACCACCGGTGGAGGGTCCACCTGAGGTGGTGGCCCGAGGAGGGGCATGCTTGCCCAACTTAAAGAGACACTCAATGTTGCCCTTGTTTGGCTTGTACCACGGGTGAGGCTTGTCGGTGAGAATGTCAACCCCGGTCACCTCACAAATCATCTTGAAAATCCACGGGGCATATTGACAACTCTTGTTTGCGGACACAGAGCACACAATGATCTCCTCCCAAATGAAATCAAAGACACTAAAGTCTTCTTTCCCTGGTGCCATCCTCACAAGAATATCCTTGGCAATGTTGGAGATATTGTAGTTATCACCGATCTTAGGAGTGAGAGTGTAGCGGAAAAGTTGGTTCAACATCCTATAGATCGGCTTCATCCCATGAGTAGTGCCGAACTCCACCTTGCCATACATGGAATCATACATAAAAGCCATCTCACTATCAAGCGGTACCTCACCACCATGAAGCTTGGGACGACCGAGATCTTCCTCACCAAAGCCAAGGATTTGAGCAAACCTTTCATAGGAGACGGAGACAGGTTTTCCTTGCAAAATCCAATGGAAGGTCTTTCTCTCACGCCGGACATAGAGATTGGCATAGAATTGAGCAATGACCTCTTCATTCCAATCATAGTTAAGTCCCATGATAGAGGTCAATCCCTTGGCATGACATATGTCGATGGCTTCATTGACCACCAGAATGTTGAGTGACCTAAGGTTGTCCCACTTGATAGACTTCATCTCAATGGTCAAATTTTCCTTGCTAAGGATAACCGACTCATACCAATCCGCATTGAACTTAAGCCAAAAACGGATGTGCGCATCAAATTCCTTTTGCCAAAGAGCGGGATCGGTGTACCTCTCCTTGTACACATTGTGAGATCCCCTCGTGTAGTCCACCATCCTGACGATTCCCATTTGAGTTGTTGGACGAGGAGGTAGAGATGGCCTAAGGACGAAGGTCGAGAGCGAGTCCAAGGAGATGTCTTCATAGTCATCATAGTGATCATCCGGTTGATGTGCTTGCTTGGTACGGGCACGGTGACCTAGGCCAGTGGAGCGACGAGGATCAGCTGGTGGGTTAGGACGGCCTCGTCCACGTGGGCGTTGAGCACTCGTGCCCACCTTCCTCTTCCTTTGAGCAAGGGGAACATCATCCTCATCGGAGCCCTCTTGAATCACTTGCTTGCCAGCACGACCCATCTGAAGTATTGAAAAGATTGCTTAAGATGGATGGATATGATTGAGAAAGAGATGTCTCGGTTCACGGACTTTAGCACAGTTGGCAGCAACCTGTCGGTACTACCGATAGGTGCTGAGACCGCGCAAGAAATTCGTGGATCTAGAGATTGAGCCAACAAAAAAGCGACAAGATCATAGACACTAGTTCTAGGATAGATTTAAAAATGATTCCCTAAAGCTTTCCTCCTAGAACCAAAGGCATTGAGAGATCGATCAACGAGGATTTTGAAAGAATACCTTGAGCCTTTTCCGGCGTGAATTGACGAACTCCCGGCAAGGATCGGATGTCCCGGAGTGAGGAGAATCCAAAGGAGTGTAGGGATTTGAGAGTTTGAGGTTGAATTTGGAGGTCTCCTCGCGGATTTGAGAGAGGGAGAGAGGGGTCGGGCTCCAACGGTTGGAATAAAACGGAACCCTAAGTCCCTGGTTTGGGGGTATTTATACACCAATGGCGTTTATCGGTAGTACCGACATGGGCTCGGTACTACCGAGGGGTCCGAGAAATTGAGACAGAGAACTCATACGGTAGTACCGACGTACCATCGGTTCTACCGAGGGGGGTGCCGAAAGTACCGACACGGCATCAGTTAAACCTTGACATTTCGAAATTTCAACAGTGAGCTCATATTGGTACTTCCGACCTTGTGTCAGTTGTACCGTCAACTTTGAATATTTTGAGGAAAGGGTTGAGAATCTAGTTGAGATTGATTAGATGGAGAAAGACTATGGACATGTAGAGCACCCATAGAGTTTGGTGACCAGTCACAACCAATCAATCAAAGCTATAGTCACTAATCACTATGTGAAGAATCAAATTTTTGTAAGACACACACAAAGAGAAGAAAATAAAACATTTTTCTCTCTATCTAGGCAACAATCAATTTGTGTGCAATAAATCAAGCCAAGTTATGAGAATCCAAGATGTTTAGCTCACTCCTCAAAGCACAAAACCTTTTCTCGTCTAGAGGCTTAGTGAAAATATCGGCAAGTTGCCTCTCGGTGCTCACATGACGTAGAGCAATATCTCCCTTAGCCTCATGATCCCTTAAGAAGTGATGTCTAATGTCTATGTGCTTTGTTCTATAGTGTTGAACGGGATTGTTTGCTAGTTTGATGGCACTCTCATTGTCACACAAGAGTGGAATCTTACTAAACTTGCAACTGTAATCACTCAATGTTTGCTTCGTCCACAAGAGTTGTGCACAACAAGCACTGGCCGCCACATATTCAGCTTCGGCCGTGGATAAAGCAACCGAATTATGCTTCTTTGAGCTCCACGACACCAAAGACCTACCAAGAAATTGGCAAGTACGGGTAGTGCTCTTTCGATCTACTTTGCAACCGGCATAGTCCAAATCAGAGTAGACAAGCAAATCAAAGGTGGAGCCCTTGGGATACCACAAGCCTTGGTTAGGAGTGTGAACCAAATATCTAAAGATTCTCTTAACGACCATTAGATGGCACTCCTTAGGATTAGCTTAAAATCTTGCACACATGCACACACTTAGCATTATATCAGGCCTAGATGCACAAGGGTAAAGGAGGGAGCCGATCATGGAGTGAAGTACCTTTTGGTCGACCGACTTCCCTTCTTCATTAAGATCAAGATGTCCATTAAGTGCCATTGGTGTCCTGATGGGCTTAGAATCGGCCATGTCAAACCTCTTGAGCATATCTTTTACATACTTGGATTGACATAAGAAAGTCCCTTCCTTCATTTGCTTGATTTGAAACCCGAGGAAGAACTTTAATTCACCCATCATAGACATCTCAAAGATAATATCATCAACATAAATTTGACAAACAAAGATATCTTTTCCATTTCTTTGATTGAAGAGAGTAGAATTGGCTTTGCCTATCTCAAAACCATTCTTGAGAAGAAAATCCTTAAGGCATTCATACCATGCTCTAGGAGCTTGCCTAAGCCGTAGAGCGCCTTACGGAGCTTGTACACAGGGTTGGGAAGTTTCGGATCTTCAAAGCCCGGTGGTTGCTCTACATATACTTCTTCTTGGAGAGGTCCATTCAAGAAAGCACTCTTGACATCCATTTGCTGTAGCTTGAAGTCATGATGAGTAGCATAGGCCAAAAGAATACGAATTGACTCAAGTCTTTCTACCGGTGCATAAGTCTCTCCAAAGTTTAAGCCTTCAACTTGAGTATATCCTTTGCCAACAAGCCTTGCCTTGTTCTTTGTGACAACACCAAATTCATCTTGCTTGTTCCTAAAAACCCATTTGGTGCCGATCACGTTTTGCTTTGGTCTTGGTACCAACTCCCACACTTCATTTCTCTTGAAGTTGTTCAACTCTTCCTCCATGGCAATAATCCAATCCGGGTCCCCAGAGCTTGTTCCACACTAAGAGGTTCCAAAGAGGAGACAAACGAGTAGAATGCACAAAAGTTTGTCAACCTGGAGCGAGTTGTCACCCCTCTTTGGATGCTTCCAAGAATGTTGTCCACGGGATGATCCCTTTGAACCATTTGATGTAATCTTGGGTGTGGTGCTTGAGATTGACGTTGAATTGTTCCAACATCATCATCTTCAACTTGTGGAGCTTCTTCTTGGGTGTCACCACTTTGTTCTCCCCCTTGATCAAAGCCGTGACACCCCATGTTTTTAATTAACCCTAACCGTCGGTCAACCCGGCTGACAGTGGTCAAATCACGGTCAACCTGGGCCCTCACCTCGAAAAACTCACCAACCAACTCTATTGAACCCTTTGGGCTAGTAGACCCACTTGTGGGGCTAACCCATGGTCAAAGACATGGTCAAACCCCACTTAAACGCTAATGTCCATAGCTGTCTTTCGGAACTTTTGCCGCGTTCTCCAAAATTCACCTAAACACTTAAAATTCTGCCTTTAGGAAAGTTGTTCATCTTTTTGAGCTACACAACTTTCATGTAGATTGGCATTTCAAATTTTGAGTGGAAATGCATGAAAAACTTGCTCCAAGGTCAGCATCTCCTGTTCATGAACCACATGTTGGCATTCAAAGTTGGCAACTGTTTCTTGCAAATTCTGTTGAGAAAGACCCTATATAGCCTTTTTGAAAGTGATAGATGATAGATAGATCTACAACTTTCCTATTCAAAGTTTGGTCAACTTTTATTCAAAATTTTGGAGAAATTTGGACTCAAACAGGGAGCCAGCAACGCAGTTTGGCCAGGGCGCCGCCGCGCCGCGACGTCGCGCGCGCGCGTGCCTACGCGCCGGCCGACCCTCGGCGTCTCGCGCCTCGCGCGCCGTCCGATGTTCCTCCGCCCGAGGCCGCGCGCCACCCTAGGCCACACGCCTCCCCGGCCGACGCCGCCGAGGCGCCTCGACCGCACCGCGGTGGCGCCGTACGCGCGCGCGTGCGCGCGGCGGACCGCCGGTCCGTCCGCGGCGCCGCCGCCCGTACGCGCGCCGGCCAAGGTGCCGTGGTACGGCGGAATCACCGCCGTCACCTGCGTTGTCACCCCCGGGCCTACGCTCTATATAAGTCCGCCGTGTTTCTCCTCCCTCCACGCCATCCCCGCCGCTCCGGACCGCCGCACCGCGCCGCCATGGCCGCCGCCGGTAAGCCATCGCCTCGCTTCACCTCCATGCCACCGCACGCGTGAGCAAACTCCCTAGGACCCGTAGAACCTCCCAGGGTCGCGCATTGTCCACCCCGTGTGCCCTCCTCGCCGGAGCCCAAGCGGCCGCGCGGCGCCGCCGCCGGCCGTCGCCGAACCCCCACGCTGGCAAACCCTCTGTGCCGTCCAGCCCCTCCAAGCAGCCCTAGGTGAGCCCCTGGGGAGTACCGCGCCGCTTGTGGGTCAAGGCCGGCCGGCTATCGCCGCTGGCGAGCCCACCCGGCGGCGGAAGGGTAGATGTGTGACGATTAAAATCTTTCCGGGGTTAAAACCTTGAACCAGGGACCAATCCGCGAGAGTCTTATTCTTTCCAGGGGTTACGGTGTAAAATGAATCTTCAATAGTATACTCTTGCAGAAATTTGTAAAATGCATAGAAAATCATAGAAAATTCAGAAAAATGCATAACGAATTTTGTTGGATTCGTGGTGAAAAATACTACAACTTTTGTTATACTCACCTGGTCTGATTCTGGATATCGTTAGCATGACAAATAGGAATGTGAAAAACCTAGATCTGCCATAACTCAAAATCTATAAATCCTCCGTATCCAATTTTTGGATATGTTGCGTATCATGTCATGGCTAGATCCTGTGCCAAAAATTGCATAAAGTTATGAAGTGAATCTTTTTATATAAATTGTTTTCCATTTGTGCAGAATTTGCCTAGATGATTTTTATAGCTAAAAATTTTTATGTTTTTGTGCCCAACTTGTTCAAGCTGTCTTGCTATGCCAAAACACACCTCTGGTGATTTAACCATGATTTTTGGTTGATCATAAGTATTTATTCTTAATTTGTGCATGTTTTCCTTTGTAAATTAATGAAGCAAGATCAGTAGAGCTTCTAGGTATGCTTGCTAGCTCTTTAGGCTTGTTTAAGACCAGAGAACATGTATGAGAAAGATTGGAGCATTCCGAGGCTTATTTATTTTTTGTATGCATTTATTTTGATTGCTAGCTAGTCTTTTGTTCTTTTCCAAAGTAATTTATTTTCTTTAGTGAATTATTGATGATAAAAACTTTAAAGGTCCTTATGGAGTAATGCTTTAATTAAATTAGAAAAATGCCTTTTAATTCTTTTTCTCCTTTTTGTGAAGTGATGTCAAACTTAATTGAAAGGCTAAGAACACACCCTTGCTGATAAGGAATTAATTTATAAATAAATATCTTTGTACACACCTTTACTAGTGAGAGGTAAAAGGAATAAACCTTCACATGAAATATCAAATATAAGGGAACATTAATTCAAGTGTGTGATAAAGGAATGAAGCACATATCAATAATAACCCTCATAAAAAGAAAGTAATAGTTAATTATTTGTTAAGGTGAATATGACCAACAAGAGTTGGATAAGATAAACAAACTGTCACATCACTTGAACCCTGCATTGCATTCCGTGTAGATCTTCCTGACGGCGACTACTCACTCGTCCCGGAATCCGAGGAAGGAGAAGCGGAAGCTTCGCTGCAGTACGTGGAAGTACTCGACGACACCGAGGGTGCTCAAGCTAACTTAGCTGACGAAGGCAAGCCCCGATGCATCTGACCCAGTTTTCAAATTTAATATTCAATTATCTATGGATGCGTCTGCATTTAAGTTCAGGAGTTGTATGGAACCTTAGATGCATGATCACTAGGTACCTTTGTCCTTACTAGTATGATAGTCGATATCTGCTAAGCTATAGGACCGTTACAAGTCGGGTGATTCTGTCACTCGCGAGAATAGGTTCCTAGATAGGAATCATAAGATCTCTTCAAATGGACTGCTCATGTGGTAAGAGCATGGGATTTGGGCTCCGGTCCAATGGCTATTGTGGGTTAAATGTTTGAACGTACTAAGCACTTGTCGGGAATGGGACCGGTAAGCCTAGTACCTTAATGAGGCAGCGAGGGATCATACTATTACTACTCTTGGGATACGTCTCACGGCTAGCTACCGGTGGTGTACGGTGAGTCCGGTGCCTCGCGGGTGTGCCGGATAGCCTGCGCCAAAGACTGTAAGATTCGATCCCGACCCGAAGAGTTTTGGAACCACTTGGTGGTTGTCCTCGCGAGGGGCATCCCACCGTGTGTTTAGGTCTACCTTGCAAGGTTTGAATCAATCGATTGTCGGCCTCTCACCGTTATCTGAGACTACTTACTCCACTAGTCATGAGATCCCTAATGATGGAAATTGATGAATACTATGCATGATTAATATGTTGATCCAGGTAATGCTTTCGGTGATGTGTGGTCCGGAGAGATCCCGCCCGGCTGGGAGCTGGAGTGGGTGGAAGATGACGACTGAAGGCATCATGGATGGCCTCCCGTGGTGTTTCCGCTTTCCGTTAGTTTAATTCCGTTGTTTCAAAAACTCTGAACTACGATGCTATGACAAAAACTTCGGTTTGTAATAATTAAACCCTTAGGGGTAAAATTTGGATGTGTTTTATGTAGTATCTCCGGACTCGCCTTCGTGTGAGTTTTAATGCATATATGTTGATCCTTGTTGCTATTTAAGTGATTTACCGGGCGTTAACCCGGCGACTAACGACAGGATGATACTTTAGTATTGCTTAATGACCAAAGTGGATTGGTTTAGGCGATAGTACAGTATTCTCCTGGAGGGTTGTCACAGTTGGTATCAGAGCAATTATATGCACCCGAGATTAATTATTAACCTTAATCACTGGTTTTTGAATAAAATTTTCCAAGATTGTTTGGATTTACCAAAACACGTTGGTCCGTTAAGGTTAAATTAGACCGAGAGGCCCTAGAGGAATTTTTGGGTTCTTTCAGGTGGCTTATTTAACCTATGGTTTATTTTGCTAACTCCAGCACATTACTTTATGTCAGACTTACTTCTTGCACAACCAAACTAGATGAGCCACGTGTTTTATACGTGTGCTGTACCGCATCACGGGATTGCGAGGGTTGATGGAGTGATCCATTCCATGGATCTCATCTTCGCGTCTGTTTTTGAGTTATGTTGTCGCCATGTTTTGCCATACGTGTGCATTCCGCATGTCGAATATGCGAGGCAAGGATACACTCCATTCAAATGGAGAGTGTCCGAGGTTGGACGCCTGTGCATGCAACGGCTTAACGCATGGATGCCGTTTCTATAGTGAACGGTAATGTTTGTGGATGCTTTCGTGACGTGCCTGGCACGAAAGGTTCGTTTTCTCGCAGTGTACATAACAAAGACTTCGTTAGTCGTTAAGCGAGTACCGTATAGCTCTCGACTAGATATTATAGGGAGAGATGAATAAATGCCTTGCCACCGCACTAACTTCGATTTTTGGTTTGATTGCAAGATGAGGTCGAATAGGACTTCTTGCATGCATATTAAAAATCGAAACAAATTAAAATGGACCCAAAACCGAACTTCTATATGCTCTCTAAGGAAGATTTTGCTAGTGTGTGCTTTTTATAAACTAGAGTACCTCTCATGCTTAGCTGTCGTACTGCTAAAATTTTGAAAAAGCTTGTTCACCTTGTTTTGTACCACGTGTTAGGAATTAATTAAACCAGTATGCTAAAAACAATTGCTCCTTGCCTAGGCTAGCTTTTAGTCGCAATTTCCGATCATAGCTTCTTTCGGCTTGGTTTACACCTTTTTAGGCACATCCGAACTTGCATCCTTCCATTTGATCCTTGATCTACCTCAACCTTTAAAAACCAAAAGTGTGTAAAAGAACTAGTGTAGTAGCCGGAAAACCTGGGGAAAAGTTTTTGGGGTTCTGGATTTATGGTTATGAAATGTTATTCACAGCTGCCAGAACTTCGCCATTTGACATGTTGTTCTCCTGGAGACCTGACATGTGTTACATTTTTGTACAGATGGCTTTCCCCGTGTTTCACGACTTCGACGCTGACGGTACGATCCGTACCAACGGGTTGCACTGGGAGGGTTTTCCACGCCTTGCGTGGGAAGCGCTCAGCGCCGCTGGCTACACCACTCCACCGACTTACGAGGTGTCCGAGTTCGAGCGCTTGGGCGTTCCCCCGTTGCGAGTGATCGTCACCGCATCTTGCCACACCGGACCACGCCGACCGGTTCGACTTGAGTTTTGTCTACTAGGGTTTCATTACCCATGAGACCGTCGAGTCGACCGCCCTCGCAGTGCCGACGGACTTCGTGACCACAACCCCACTCTTGTACCTCTCTCTCCATTCGAGTTGTTTCTGCCGCCGTGATTCCTCACGACCCGGCTCGGTTAGATCGTATGGCTCACCTACGGGAGCCGTTGATGTTAGTTGAGCCGCCGGATGTCACTCGGACGTTGGCTCGTTGTCTTAACATCGTTTTCACACTTCGGGGGCCGTGTTATAATACCACGGCCGATTATCGGGCGGCGTTTGGAGGCATCTAGGCGGGATTGGCAGCAGCTATCAGCCGCCCACCAGCAGCTGAACTTTACACTTACTCAGATGCAGCAGGAGAATGACAGGCTATGTGACAGGAGATTCCAGTTAGAGTTAGAGAGAGGCGACCACCTACAGAAGATTGTAGATCTGGAGGCGGAGAATCAAACCCTGGAGGAGAATGCAGATGCGTATGAGATTGAGAGCTTGACGCTGTTGCAGAACATTGCTGATATGCAGCAGCAGGTGGAGGAGGCCGAGGATCGGGTTGCCGCCCTACGGGCCATAGTGGCCGACAGCCACTACCTCCCGTTCAGGCACCTCCCGAGGACCAGCGGGGGTCGGTCCGGTCTAGACCCGGACCGGTCGGGCGGCGACCACCGCGCCGACACCCCCCCGCCTTCGCTCGCGGGAAGTGGTGCTTCGGTGGGCAACTAGGTTGCCCGGCAACGATAATAAGAAGGATTGCGATCCTAAGGTGTTATTTGCAAGATGATTGGAGTAGTTAGCTTTTGAGCACGTCTTCGTGCGCAGTAACCGCTTGTAACACCGTTTCGTACCGTGGTGTTTTCGAATTTGAGTCTTGTAATGTCCTTGGACCCTTGTTCCATCGTGTTGTAATAATAAATGCTTAAGCATGTTGTGTTTTGAATTGAAATTCGAGTTGTTCAACCCGGATGTTGGAATCTTATTGTGTATGATTAACGGAATTTGAGCGCATAGTTGCAATGACCACGCTTGCCAAAACTTGCATTTCGAGGTAAGCATTGGAAAACCAAAGTGTTTTTGGACGCGTTAATCGTTTGCCAAACAACTAGGTACTCTTTCGCACGTCACCTTCGCTGGCACCCGAAAGGGAAGAATTTGCCTCGAGATGGAAAGTTGGCTCGAGTTACTCGAGTGGTCGCATTTCCTAATTATGTCGCAACGATTCTATGAATCAAATTGTTGGTTATGTGTTATCTTATGGTTGTTGCTGCCATCATCGAATGGATGCTAATGAGCTATTGACATACATGCATGATTGTCATTTACTCGCAGTAAAAATTTGACTATGTGTCTAATATCGGCTTGCATGTCGGATGGTGGGACCTACGCGCGGCTCTCCCAACGGTTTCGGAATGGCCGTAGCGGCGACCGCCACCGCCACCACCCATGACGCCGTCGGAGGTTTTCATGGCCACGCAAACCGAGGTGCTACGCCGCATCCTGCCCGGTACACGGTGCGATCGCTCGCTAGATGAACCGAGGTCCTCCACATAGGTCCAACCACGAGGGGCCTAATCGGTCACCACGCACGCTCGGTCATCGGGATGAAGCCACCGACCTTCTCCAAGGCGGAAGACCCCCCGGAAGCCGAAGCTTGGATCAAGGCCATCGAGGCAAAGTTCTCTCGCCTTTGTGCCGCCTTGCTCCGAGGAGAACAAAGCCAACTTCGCAGCTCTGCAACTACGAGGAGAAACTTTAATGTGGTGGGATCATTTCAAGTCGATGCAGCGAGGGTGTGCTGTAACTTGGGATGATTTCAAGCAAGCCTTCAAGAGCCATCACATCCCCAAGGATTAATGGATAAAAATGAGGGAGTTGTTGGCCCTTAGGAAGGGGTCTGATATGGTGTACTATTACACCCAGAAGTTTAACAGCTTGTGCCAATATGGTGGGCATCACGTAGACACTGATGCGAAGAAGATGGAGAGATTTCGCGATGGGCTAGATGGCAAGTTGTACGAGCGCCTAAACCTACTCGAGCCAGAAAATTTCCATGAGCTTGTGAACAAGGCTATCTCCCAGGAGGATGCCATGAAAAAGGCCCACAGGGACAAGAAGAGGCCGTCTGGTTTTGCTCCGAGCAGCGGAACCAATAAGAAGTTTCGCTTTGTGAAAAAGAATGCTCCAAACCCATCCCAGCAATCTTCAACTGGATGCTGGACGATGAAGCCATCCCAGAGCAAACCCTCAGGGAACTTCCAGTTCCAAAATGCTCAGCAGCAGGCTCCTAAGCCTAATGCACCTCTTCACAACGTTGGTGACCGTCGTTGCTTCAACTGTGGTCAACCGGGGCATTACATCAGTGATTGTCCAAAACCCGAGCGAGATCAAGCCCAACCCACATAATCAAGGTACAGGGAACAAGCCTGCCACTCCAGCTAAGAAGCTTATGGTGCAAGTACGCCAGGGCAAGCTGAACTTCACCACCATGGACGACATCCCAGAGGGAGCTTCAGTGCTCACGGGTACATTCTCTATCAACGATACTCCTCTTAAGATTTTATTTGATTCGGGAGCTACCCACAGTTTCATAAGTGAGAATCTATTAGGCAAATTGGGTCTAAAAGGAATGCAAACCACATCGGCTTATAAAATTACCACGCCAGGTGGAAACATCTCTTCTCACCTAGTAACTTTTGGGGTTCCTTTAAAGTTGGGAAGCAAGGTTATTCAATCTAATCTCATAACCATAAAATTGGAAGGCATGGATGTTATGTTGGGTATGGATTGGATGACCCGCATAAGGTGGTTCTAGATATATCGGATAGGGTTGTAGAGATCAATTCACCTACGGTCGGGCACACTACCCTGTACCTACCTTTCAAGGACGCGTACCGACCCTTGTGCCTATGTGACCATTATCTCCCCTCTTGATGAAATTCCGGTAGTGTGTGAGTATCCGGATGTTTTCCTAATGAGTTGCCCGTATGCCGCCGGACGGGGATGTTGAGTTTGTAATTGAACTCCAACCGGGTACTTCATCCTTTTCCAAAAAACCTTATCGTATGCCTCCCAAAGAATTAGTCGAACCGAAAAATCAACTCCAAGAGCCGTTATATAAGGGTTATATCCACCCGAGCTCTTCTCCTTGGGGTTGTCGCTCTTTTCGTTAGAAAGAAAGATGGTAGCTTGAGGTCGTGTGTGGATTACCGACCGCTCAATGCGGTCACCATCGAGAACAAATATCATCTTCCCCGAATCGATGTTCTTTTTGATCAATTGGTTGGATCCGAGTTTTCTCAAAAATCGACCTTCGTTCGGTTATCATCAAATCAAAATTCGACCTTGCGACATTCCTAAAACCGCTTTCTCCACTTGTTATGGTCTTTACGAGTTCTTGGTAATGTCTTTTGGTCTCACGAATGCCCCAACCTACTTCATGTACCTCATGAACTCCGTGTTTATGACGGAGCTCGACAAATTCGTAGTGGTCTTTATTGATGATATCCTCATCTATTCCAAAAACGAGAAAGAACATGCCAAACATCTCCGAATTGTCCTCCGAGCGTTTGCGAGATCATAAGCTTTATGCTAAGTTCTCCAAATGCGAATTCTGGATGAAGAGTGTTAAATTCTTGGGGCACACCATTTCCCAAGATGGTATCTCCGTAGATCCTAGCAAAGTTCAAGAGGTGATGGATCGGAAACCACCTAAGTCCATACACCAGATCCGCAGTTTCTTAGGATTGGCGGGGTACTACCATCGATTCATTCCTAACTTCTCTAGAATCGCGAAACCTATGACCAAACTGCTCAAGAAAGGAGTGAAGTTCGTGTGGAGCGAAGCATGTGAGAAAGCCTTCCACACCTTGAGACAACATCTAACCTCAGCCCAGTGCTAGTGCAACCAGATAATTCCAATCCTTTTGAAGTGTTCTGTGATGTGTCAGACACGGGTCTCGGATGTGTCCTTATGCAAGAAGGCCGAGTCATTGCCTATGCTTCACGGGCACTTCGACCTCATGAGATCAATTATCCTACCCACGATCTTGAGTTAGGCTTCCGTTGTCCACACTCTCAAGATATGGAGACATTATCTGATGGGTAATCGTTGTAACATCTTCACTGATCACAAGAGTCTCAAATACATCTTTACTCAGTCAGAGTTGAATATGAGGCAAAGAAGATGGCTTGAGTTGATTAAGGATTATGACCTAGAAGTACATTATCATCCTGGAAAAGCAAATGTTGTTGCGGATGCTCTTAGCCGCAAAGCTCACCGCAATCATCTAGAGTTAGAGCCAGTTAGTAACCCATTATGTGAAGAAATGAGAAGGCTCAACTTAGAAGTGGTACCGCAAGGAAATCTTTATGCCTTAGCTGCAGAATCCAATCTTTATGATAGAATTGTCACTGCTCAACGCAATGATGAAGACATACAAACCATCAAACAGAAACTAGGAGAGGGAGATCCCAAGTATACTTGTTTCCAGATAGATCACCAGGATGTGATCTGGTTTGGGGAACGCCTTGTGGCTCTCGTCGATCCGGAAATTAAGAAGATCATCCTCGATGAGGCTCACAAGTCCAAGTTCTCTATTCATCCCGGCAGTACCAAGATGTACCAAGATCTGAAGCATAATTTCTGGTGGTCCAATATGAAGGTGGATATAGCCAAGTATGTAGCCGAGTGCGATACTTGCCACCAGATGAAAGCAAGCCATTTGAAATCGGCAGGTGTATTCCAACCCCTGTCGATACCCATGTGGAAGTGGGATGACATTAGTATGGATTTCATTATGGGTTTACCCCCAACAGCTAGAAAGATGCATTCTATATGGGTAATCGTAGACAGACTCACCAAGACCGCTCATTTTATTGCCGTACATACCACTTATTCAGTACAGCAATATGCCGAGTTATACATGGACCACATAGTTCGTTTGCATGGAATTCGAAGATTATAATCTCCGACGAGGGACTCGGTTGTGGCTCGTTTCGGGAGCAATTGCACGAGTGCTTAGGAACCAAGCTAATTCGCAGTTCCGGTTATCATCCGCGACCGATGGTAAGACGGAAAGGATAAATCAGATTTTGGAAGACATGTTGCGAGCAAGAACCTTGCACTTTGACAAGAGTTGGGACAAGTGCTTGTACTTGGCGGAATTCTCCTACAACAATAGTTATCAAGCTAGTTTGAAGATGGCACCGTTTGATGCTCTTTACGGACGAAGATGCCGCGCTCCGTTGAACGGTCGGAAGCGGAGAAAGGACACTCTTTGGTCCGGATTTAGTCAAGGATGCCGAAGAAAAGGTGCAAGTGATAAGAGAGAATTTGAAGATGGCCCAGATGAGGCAAAAGAGTTACCATGATAAGGGAACCGCACCCCGACACTTTGAAGTGGGAGATTACGTGTATTTGAAGGTGTCCCCCACCAAGGGTGTGCAAAGGTTCGGTGTCAAAGGAAAGTTAGCTCCGCGCTACATTGGACCCTATGCAGTCATAGAAGTATGTGGGCCAGTGGCTTATCGTATCCAATTGCCAGAACGGTTTTCCGCAGTCCACAGTGTGTTTCATGTAACTCAATTGAAGAAGGGAATGCTCCGTGCCGGCCGAACGAAGTCATCACCGAAGCTAATGCTTGGATTGAGCCGGATTTCTCGCTCATGGAGCACCCATTAAGAGTATTAGACCAAAAAGAGCGAAAGACCCGAAGACAAACAGTACGCATGTACAAAATCCAATGGAGTCATCAAACGGAAGAAGAAGCAACTTGGGATACGGAAGACTACCTCAACACTAAGTATCCGGGCTTCCTGCAATCTCGAAACCGTGAGTTCTCCCCCCCCATCTTATTGTTCTCAAGTCGAATCTCGGGACGAGATTCCGTTTAAGGGGGGTAGGCTGTGACGCCCCAGGTTTTTAATTAACCCTAACCGTCGGTCAACCCGGCTGACAGTGGTCAAATCACGGTCAACCTGGGCCATCACCTCGAAAAACTCACCAACCAACTCTATTGAACCGTTTGGGCTAGTGGACCCACTTGTGGGGCCAACCCATGGTCAAAGACTTGGTCAAACCCCACTTAAACGCTAGTGTCCATAGTCAGTCTTTCGGAACTTTTGCCGCGTTCTCCAAAATTCACCTAAACACTTAAATTCTACCTTTAGGAAAGTTGTCCATCTTGTTGAGGGACACAACTTTCATGTGGATTGGCACTTCAAATTTTGAGTGGAAAGGCATGAAAAACTTGCTCCAAGGTCAACATCTCCTCCGTTCATGAACTCATGTTGGCATTCAAAGTTGGCAACTATCTCTTGCAAATTCGTTGAGAAAACCCTATATAGCCTTTTTGAAAGTGATAGAGGATAGCTAGATCTACAACTTTCGTATTCAAAGTTTGGTCAACTTTTATTCAAATTTTTGGAGAAATTTTACTCAAACGAGGGAGCCAAAGAACGCGGTTTGGCCAGGGCGACGCCGCGCCGCGATGTCGCGCGCGCCGCGCCCCGCGCCGGCCGGCCCTCGGCGTCCGCGCCCCCGCGTGCCGCCCGATGTTCCTCCGCCCGAGGCCGCGCGCCGCCCTAGGCCACACGCCTCCCCGTGCCGACGCCGCCCGAGGTGCCTCGACCGTGCCGCCGTGGCGTCGTACGAGCGCCGTGCGCACGGCGGACCGCCGGTCCGTCCGCGGCGCCACCCGTACACGCGCCGGCCAAGGCGCCGTGGTACGGCGGAATCAGCGCCGTCACCGCGTCGTCACCCCCGGGCCTGCGCTCTATATAAGGCCGCCATGTTTCTCCTCCCTCCACGCCATCCCAGCTGCTCCAGATCGCCGCACCGCGCCGCCATGGCCGCTGCCGGCAAGCCACCGCCTCGCTTCACCTCCAGGCCACCGCGCACGTGAGCAAACTCCCTAGGACCCGTAGAACCTCCCGGGTCGCGCATTGTCCACCCCGTGCGCCCTCCTCGCCGAGGAGCCCGAGCGCCACGGCGCCCGCGCCGGCCGCCGCCGAACCCCCACGCCGGCAACCCCTCCCGTGCCGTCCGGCCCCTCCAAGCGACCCCTAGTTGAGCCCCCGGGGAGTACCGCGCCGCTTGTGGGTCAAGGCCGACCGGCTATCACCGCCGGCGAGCCCACCCGGCGGCGGAAGGGTAGATGTGTGACAATTGAAATCTTTCCAAGGTTAAAACCGTGAACCGGGGACCTATCCGCGAGAGTCTGATTCTTTGCAGGGGTTACGGTGTAAAATGAATCTTCAATAGTATACTCCTTTTGCAGAAATTTGTAAAATGCGTAGAAAATCGTAGAAAATTCAGAAAAATGCAAAACCAATATTATTGGATTCGTGGTGAAAAATACTACAACTTTTGTTATACTCACCGGTCTTATTCCCGATATGTTTAGCATGACAAATAGGAATTGAAAAACCTAGATCTGCCCTAACTCAAAATCTATAAATCCTCTCGTGTCCAATTTTTGGATATGTTGCGTATCATGTCATGTCTAGATCCCGTGCCAAAAATTGCACAAAGTTATTAAGTGAATCTTTTTATATAAATTGTTTTCCGTTTGTGTAGAATCTACCTAGAAGATTTTTATAGCTAAAAATATTTATGTTTTTGTGCCCAACTTGTTCAGTTTGTCTTATGCCAAAACACACCTCCGGTGATTTAACCACGATTTTTGGTTGACCATAAATATTTATTCTTAATATGTGCATGTTTTCCTTTGTAAATTAATGAAGCAAGATCAGTAGAGCTTCTAGGTGTGCTTGCTGGTTCTTTAGGCTTGTTTAGGACCAGAAAACATGTATGAGAAAGATTGGAGCATTCTGATGCTTATTTATTTTTGCATGCATTTATTTTGATTGCTAGCTAGTCTTTTGTTCTTTTCCAAAGTAATTTATTTTCTAGCTTCCAAGCTTTGCATGTGAGTCCAGTAGTTCAGTATAGGTGTCATGATGCTTAAGAAACCTTTCTTTAAATTTTTAGTGAATTATTGATGATAAAAACTTTAAAGGTCCTTATGGAGTAATGCTTTAATTAAATTAGAAAAATACCTTTTAATTCTTTTTCTCCTTTTTGTGAAGTGATGTCAAACTTAATTGAAAGGCTAAGAACACACCCTTGCTGATAAGGAATTAATTTATAAATAAATATCTTTGTACACACCTTTACTAGTGAGAGGTAAAAGGAATAAACCTTCACATGAAATATCAAATATAAGGGAACATTAATTCAAGTGTGTGATAAAGGAATGAAGCACATATCAATAATAACCCTCATAAACAGAAAGTAATAGTTTATTATTTGTTAAGGTGAATATGACCAATAAGAGTTGGATAAGATAAACAAACTGTCACATCACCTGAACCCTGCATTGCATTCCGTGTAGATCTTCCCCGACGGTGACTACTCACTCGTCCCGGAATCCGAGGAAGGAGAAGCGGAAGCTTCGCTGTAGTACGTGGAAGTACTTGACGACACCGAGGGTTCTCAAGCTAACTTAGCTGACGAAGGCAAGCCTCGGTGCATCTGACCCAGTTTTCAAATTTAATATTCAATTATCTATGGATGCGTGTGCATTTAAGTTCAGGAGTTGTATGGAACCTTAGATGCATGATCCCTAGGTACCTTTGTCCTTACTAGTATGATAGGTTGATAGCTGCTAAGCTATAGGATTGTTACAAGTCGGATGATTCTGTCACTCGCGAGAATAGGTTCCTAGATAGGAATCATAAGATCTCTTTAAATGGATTTGCTCATGTGGTAAGAGCATGGGATTTGGGCTCGGTCCAATGGCTATTGTGGGTTAAATGTTTGAACGTACTAAGCACTTGTCGGGAATGGGACCGGTAAGCCTAGTACCTTAATGAGGCAAGCGAGGGATCCTACTATTACTACTCTTGGGATACGTCTCACGGCTAGCTACCGGTGGTGTACGGTGAGTCCGGTGCCTCGCGGGTGTGCCTGGGATAGCTGCACCAAAGACTGTAAGATTCGATCCCGACCCGAAGAGTTTTGGAACCACTTGGTGGTTGTCCTCGCGAGGGGCATCCCACCGTGTGTTTAGGTCTACCTTGCAAGGTTTGAATCAATCGATTGTCGGCCTCTCACCGTTATCTGAGACTACTTACTCCACTAGTCATGAGATCCCTAATGATGGAAATTGATGAATACTATGCATGATTAATATGTTGATCCAGGTAATGCTTTCGGTGATGTGTGGTTCGGAGAGATCCCTTGCCGGGAGCCGGAGTGGGTGGAAGATGACGACCGAAGGCATCATGGATGGCCTCCCGTGGTGTTTCCGCTTTCCGTTAGTTTAATTCCGTTGTTTCAAAAACTGCGAACTATGATGCTATGACAAAAACTTCGGTTTGTAATAATTAAACCCTTAGGGGTAAAATTTGGATGTGTTTTATGTAGTATCTCCGGGACTCGCCTTCGTGTGAGTTTTAATGCATATATGTCGATCCTTGTTGCTATTTAAGTGATTTACCGGCGTTAACCCTGTGACTAACGACAGGATGATACTTTAGTATTGCTTAATGACCAAAGTGGATTGGTTTAGGCGATAGTACGGTATTTTCCCCGGAGGGTTGTCACGCTTGGTATCGAGCAATTATATGCACCCAAGATTAATTATTAACCTTAATCACTTTGGTTTTTGAATAAAATTTTCCAAGATTGTTTGGATTTACCAAAACACGTTGGTCCGTTAAGGTTAAATTAGACCGAGAGGCCCTAGAGGAATTTTTGGGTTCTTTCAGGTGGCTTATTTAACCTATGGTTTATTTTGCTAACTCCAGCACATTACTTTATGTCAGACTTACTTCTTGCACAACCAAACTAGATGAGCCACGTGTTTTATACGTGTCTTGCCGTACCGCATCACGGGATTGCGAGGGTTGATGGAGTGATCCATGTTAACACCAAAATTTGGTAAGGAGTCGACTTGTGGGCCGGTTCGGAAAAAGAGTCCGTCTCGGTGGAAGGAAGGATATTTCGTAGATTTTCGGCAAAAAAGATCTCGCGGTCGGCTATTTGCTCCGGCTCGGCAAAGGAACGTAGAGCTGATTTTGCGGGATTGACTCGCCGGCTCAATCAGGGAGACTAATATTAGGTAGGCGATCGAGCTTAGTTAGGCAACTAATCCATTCGCAGCTTGTACTCAACAGGGTATAAATACGACCCCCGAATGTATGTGTCGTACACAATCATTCCTCATTATACCGGCCTTACGCCAAACCCTAGAGTCTTTGTCGTGTCGTCGAGTTCTTGAGGCCAGACCTGATCCGTCAGCCTCCAAGAGTACCGCAACTCCGTATCATGTCTAGTATCATGCTAGTGGATTTAGATCCGATGCAAGTAGTCTTGTTACCATGCTTCGTGTCATGCGAGATTCAAGTCAGTTCAAGAAGGTTTCTTGTTAGATCATGAGCCAGCAGAAGGATCTAGCTTGGAGCTAGTTATCGGCTCTATTGGGTTTTGGCAAGATCCACAGATTCATTAAGTTACCTGTTATCTTGAGTTTTTACTTTATGTTTTGATTCATGTAACACATCTTTGCCCAATCTAGATGGATTTGGATCGGCTATATCTTTTATGATCCTTGTTCGAGTAGGTTTCATGTTTTGGCACGTGGGTCTTACGCTTTCCGATAGCCGAAACCGAATCGATCTAGGTTGTTACGTGCGTGTCCAAGCTTGCCATGTTCAAGCTTCTCTAATTCTCACTAGAAACTACTTCTCCACTCAAGCTCTAGCTCAAAGGAACTGAAGATAGGCTCTAGAGGAGAGGGGAGAGGTGGAGTGAATGCTCAAGGAGGAGTTTGTCTCTAAGCACAGGTCACCCAATGGAGTGAGGGAGAGGGAGAAGGGGCTTTTATACTAGAGCTCGTGTAACCACGTTAATGGCTGAACTACTACCTCGGCATTTTGTTGACGTTGCCACCGAGGGGTTTCCCGTAAACCCAACAAGGAGGGGCCACCAGAGCCCCACCCCCGGTCGGTACTACCGAGCCCCCGGCTGGAAACTCACAGAGGCATAGAAAGTAGACGATCTTTAAGGCTTCGTACTACCGACAAAGGCTGAATTTTTAGGAAAGAAAAGAAAATGTTTACATGTTGACTCTAAACTTCTCTCACTCACTTAGATCATCCCTTCGAGCACTTTTAGCATCTCTGTCAAGCCAATTCGCACCCCCTCATTGTACGGTTTCCTATACTCGCATTCGAAATTAAAAGAATTAAGCCTTGATTCGAGATGAAAACATCGTCTTGGAGTCGGGGGGCTTCCTTGGTCAAAACCAGAGTTTCTCTCACTTAAGTCCCGCACACATCCTGATTAAGAGAGCATTAAATACCACAAATTGTGTTTGTCACCATCACCAAAACAATTAGGGGCCAAGATGCACTTTCAATCTCCCCCTTTTTGGTGATTGATGATAACACAATTCGTTTTTATAAAAAGATGTGTGTATCCAATAATTGAAAATGAAACTCCCCCTAAATGTGTGCTTGGACTTTATGATGGCCTCAAATGCCTATCACACATTTAGGAAACATTTCACTCTTAATTTGCACACACAAGTGCATGAGTGTGATACAAAAACCGTGATGCATATGACAAGACATACAAATCAACAAAGTGAGAAATAACAAGCATCAAGCATCACAAGTAGATAAACGAAGTTCCACACTAACGATTAGGTCTTACAAATTTTAAAGGGTTCTAGGTTCACCACCACTCATCACACCACACAATTAAGTTCATACATGTCCACAATCCTAATGTAGATAGATAGATAAACATGGAGATACACACCCCCACATGGATATGTTGTGAGCACACTCCCCCTTTGGCATCAAGCGCCAAAAAGAGGAGGCCCTTCAATCATCATAATCATGTGGAGTGTGGGCCACCGGAGGAGAGTCGTCGTCGCTTTCAAGCCACCACCACCAAAGTTCTCATCATCAATGTCGCCTGGGAGCTCCATACATCATGGACGTGTCGCCGTAGATCTCCCATGGGTTGTAGAAGGTGGGTGGAGGAGGGAAGTCCATAGGCTCGCGGATAGGGGAGTGCTCGATATTGTGTTGAGCGAGCAAAGCCTTCTGACGAGTCTCGAACTTGATGAGCTGCTCATCAACGTGCTGCCTATGGGCACGAATCTCTTGTGCATTGTGCTTCCCCACATTGAAGCAAGCGAAGAGGCTCTGAGATAGAAAGTTGAAGATACCTTTTCTTCTTTCCCGGGGGAACAGTGCCTCTAGAAGCCGATGGTCCAAGAGAGGAGGAAGGTGGCTCATAAGTCGACGGACCACCGGTGGAGGGTCCACCTGAGGTGGTGGCCCGAGGAGGGGCATGCTTGCCCAACTTAAAGAGACACTCAATGTTGCCCTTGTTTGGCTTGTACCACGGGTGAGGCTTGTCGGTGAGAATGTCAACCCCGGTCACCTCACAAATCATCTTGAAAATCCACGGGGCATATTGACAACTCTTGTTTGCGGACACAGAGCACACAATGATCTCCTCCCAAATGAAATCAAAGACACTAAAGTCTTCTTTCCCCGGTGCCATCCTTCAAAGAATATCTCAAAAATGTTGGAGATATTGTAGTTATCACCATCTTAGGAGTGAGAGTGTAGCGAAAAAGTTGGTTCAACATCCTATAGATCGGCTTCATCCCATGAGTAGTGCCGAACTCCAATTTTGCCATACATGGAATCATACATAAAAGCCATCTCACTATCAAGCGTACCTCACCACCATGAAGCTTGGGACGACCGAGATCTTCCTCACCAAAGCCAAGGATTTGAGCAAACCTTTCATAGGAGACGAGAGAGGCTTCCTTGCAAAATCCAATGGAAGTCTTATTCTCACGGACATAGAGATTGGCATAGAATTGAGCAATGACCTCTTCATTCCAATCATAGTTAAGTCCCATGATACAGGTCAATCCCTTGGCATGACATATGTCGATGGCTTCATTGACCACTCGTAATGTCGAGTGACCAAGGTTGTCCCACTTGATAGACTTCATCTCAATGGTCAAATTTTCCTTGCTAAGGATAACCGACTCCATACCAATCCGCATTGAACTTAAGCCAAAACGATGTGCGCATCAAATTCCTTTTGCCAAAGAGCGGTGACTCCGTGTACCTCTCCTTGTACACATTGTGAGATCCCCTCGTGTAGTCCACCATCCTGACGATTCCCATTTGAGTTGTTGGACGAGGAGGTAGAGATGGCCTAAGGACGAAGGTCGAGAGCGAGTCCAAGGAGATGTCTTCATAGTCATCATAGTGATCATCCGGTTGATGTGCTTGCTTGGTACGGGCACGGTGACCTAGGCCAGTGGAGCGACGAGGATCAGCTGGTGGGTTAGGACGGCCTCGTCCACGTGGGCGTTGAGCACTCGTGCCCACCTTCCTCTTCCTTTGAGCAAGGGGAACATCATCCTCATCTAATTCTCTTGAATCACTTGCTTGCCAAAGACGACTCATCCGAAGTATTGAAAAGATTGCTTAAGATGGATGGATATGATTGAGAAAGAGATGTCTCTGTCGACGGACTTTACATGGGGCATAAAGAACTGTCGCACTACCGATAGGTGCCGAGACCGCGCAAGAAATTCGTGGATCTAGAGATCGAGCCAACAAAGCGACAAGATCATAGACACTAGTTCTAGGATAGATTTAAAAATGATTCCCTAAAGCTTTCCTCCTCTAGAACCAAAGGCATTGAGAGATCGATCAACGAGGATTTTGAAAGAATACCTTGAGCCTTTTCCGCGTGAATTGACGAACTCCCAAGAAGGATCTGGATGTCCCGAGTGAAGAGAATCCAAAGGAGTGTAGGGATTTGAGAGTTTGAGGTTGAATTTGGAGGTATCCTCGCGGATTTTAGAGAGAGGAGAGAGTGGCCTAGTCTAAATCTGAATAAAAACGGAACCCTAAGTCCCCGGTTTGGGGTATTATACACCAATGGCGTTTACTCCGCAGTACCGACATGGGCTCCTGTGATTACCGAGGGGTCCGAGAAATTGAGACAGAGAACTCATACGAGTACCGACGCCGTACTGTCAAGGTTCTACCGAGGGGGTGCCGAAGTACCGCGCACGTTAAACTTGACATTTCGAAATTTCAACAAGGAGCTCATATTGGTACTTCCGAATTCGTGTCACGTAAATTAACCTCAATATTTTGAGGAAAGGGTTGAGAATCTAGTTGAGATTGATTAGATGGAGAAGACTATGGACATGTAGAGCACCCATAGAGTTTGTTAATCGGGCCACAACCAATCAATCAAAGTTATAGTCACTAATCACTATGTGAAGAATCAAATTTTGGTAAGACACACACAAAGAGAAGAAAATAAAACATTTTTCTCTCTATCTAAGGCAACAATCAATTTGTGTGCAATAAATCAAGCCAAGTTATGAGAATCCAAGATGTTTAGCTCACTCTCAAAGCACAAACCTTTTCTCGTCTAGAGGCTTAGTGAAAATATCGGCAAGTTGCCTCTGCGTTCACATGACGTAGAGCAATATCTCCCTTAGCCTCATGATCCCTTAAGAAGTGATGTCTAATGTCTATGTGCTTTGTTCTATAGTGTTGAACGGGATTGTTCGCTAGTTTGATGGCACCTCCTTGTCTGTCGTCACACAAGAGTGGAATCTTACTAAACTTGCAATCAGAATCACTCAATGTTTGTTTCATCCACAAGAGTTGTGCACAACAAGCACCGCCGCCACATATTCCGAAATTTTCCGCCGTGGATAAAGCAACCGAATTATGCTTCTTTGAGCTCCACGACACCAAAGACCTACCAAGAAATTGGTAAGTACGGTAGTGCTCTTTTCAACTACTTTGCAACCTATGATAGTCCAAATCGTAGTAGACAAGCAAATCAAAGGTGGAGCCCTTGGGATACCACAAGCCTTGGTTAGGAGTGTGAACCAAATATCTATAGATTCTCTTAACGAATTACTAGATGGCACTCCTTAGGATTAGCTTAAAATCTTGCACACATGCACACACTTAGCATTATATCAGGCCTAGATGCACAAGGGTAAAGGAGGGAGCCGATCATGGAGTGAAGTACCTTTTGGTCGACCGACTTCCCTTCTTCATTAAGATCAAGATGTCCATTAAGTGCCATTGGTGTCCTGATGGGCTTAGAATCGGCCATGTCAAACCTCTTGAGCATATCTTTTACATACTTGGATTGACATAAGAAAGTCCCTTCCTTCATTTGCTTGATTTGAAACCCGAGGAAGAACTTTAATTCACCCATCATAGACATCTCAAAGATAATATCATCAACATAAATTTGACAAACAAAGATATCTTTTCCATTTCTTTGATTGAAGAGAGTAGAATTGGCTTTGCCTATCTCAAAACCATTCTTGAGAAGAAAACTTGCTGGGCATTCATACCATGCTCTAGAGCTTGCTTAAGCCGTAGAGCGCCTTACTGAGCTTGTACACGTGGCTGGGAAGTTTCTAGATCTTCAAAGCCCTATGGTTGCTCTACATATACTTCTTCTTGGAGGGGTCCATTCAAGAAAGCACTCTGGACATCCATTTGCTGTAGCTTGAAGTCATGATGAGTAGCATAGGCCAAAAGAATACGAATTGACTCAAGTCTTTCTGCACGTGCATAAGTCTCTCCAAAGTTTAAGCCTTCAACTTGAGTACATCCTACAAACAAGCTCGCTTGTTCTTTGTGACAACACCAAATTCATCTTGCTTGTTCCTAAAACCCATTTGGTGCCGATCACATTTTGCTTTGGTCTTGGTACCAACTCCCACACTTCATTTCTCTTGAAGTTGTTCAACTCTTCCTCCATGGCAATAATCCAATCCGGGTCCCCAGAGCTTGTTCCACACTAAGAGGTTCCAAAGAGGAGACAAACGAGTAGAATGCACAAAAGTTTGTCAACCTGGAGCGAGTTGTCACCCCTCTTTGGATGCTTCCAAGAATGTTGTCCACGGGATGATCCCTTTGAACCATTTGATGTAATCTTGGGTGTGGTGCTTGAGATTGACGTTGAATTGTTCCAACATCATCATCTTCAACTTGTGGAGCTTCTTCTTGGGTGTCACCACTTTGTTCTCCCCCTTGATCAAAGCTGTGACACCCCATGTTTTTAATTAACCCTAACCGTCGGTCAACCCGGCTGACAGTGGTCAAATCACGGTCAACCTGGGCCCTCACCTCGAAAAACTCACCAACCAACTCTATTGAACCCTTTGGGCTAGTAGACCCACTTGTGGGGCTAACCCATGGTCAAAGACATGGTCAAACCCCACTTAAACGCTAATGTCCATAGCTGTCTTTCGGAACTTTTGCCGCGTTCTCCAAAATTCACCTAAACACTTAAAATTCTGCCTTTAGGAAAGTTGTTCATCTTTTTGAGCTACACAACTTTCATGTAGATTGGCATTTCAAATTTTGAGTGGAAATGCATGAAAAACTTGCTCCAAGGTCAGCATCTCCTGTTCATGAACCACATGTTGGCATTCAAAGTTGGCAACTGTTTCTTGCAAATTCTGTTGAGAAAGACCCTATATAGCCTTTTTGAAAGTGATAGATGATAGATAGATCTACAACTTTCCTATTCAAAGTTTGGTCAACTTTTATTCAAAATTTTGGAGAAATTTGGACTCAAACAGGGAGCCACAAGAACACGGTTTGGCCGGGCGCGCCGCGCCGCGACGCCGCGCGCGCCGTGCCTACGCGCCGGCCGACCCTCGGCGTGCGCCTCGCGCGCCGTCCGATGTTCCTCCGCCCGAGGCCGCGCGCCACCCTAGGCCACACGCCTCCCCGGGCCGACGCCGCCGAGGGCGCCTCGACCCGCACCGCAGATGGCGCCGTACGCGCGCGCGTGCGCGCGGCGGACCGCCGGTCCGTCGGCGGCGGCCGCCCGTACGCGCGCCGGCCAAGGTGCCGTGGTACGGCGGAATCACCGCCGTCCACCGCGTTGTCACCCCCGGGCCTACGCTCTATATAAGTCCGACGTGTTTCTCCTCCCTCCACGCCATCCCCGCCGCTCCGGACCGCCGCACCGCGCCGCCATGGCCGCCGCCGGTAAGCCATCGCCTCGCTTCACCTCCATGCCACCGCGCGCGTGAGCAAACTCCCTAGGACCCGTAGAACCTCCCAGGGTCGCGCATTGTCCACCCCGTGTGCCCTCCTCGCCGGAGCCCAAGCGGCCGCGGCGGCCGCCGCCGGGCCGCCGCCGAATCCCCACGCGGCAACCCCTCCGTGCCGTCTAGCCCCTCCAAGCAGCCCTAGGTGAGCCCCTGGGGAGTACCGCGCCGCTTGTGGGTCAAGGCCGGCCGGCTATCGCCGCTGGCGAGCCCACCCGGCGGCGGAAGGGTAGATGTGTGACGATTAAAATCTTTCCAGCGTTAAAACCTTGAACCAGGGACCAATCTGCGAGAGTCTTATTCTTTCCAGGGGTTACGGTGTAAAATGAATCTTCAATAGTATACTCTTGCAGAAATTTGTAAAATGCATAGAAAATCATAGAAAATTCAGAAAAATGCATAACGAATTTTGTTGGATTCGTGGTGAAAAATACTACAACTTTTGTTATACTCACCTGGTCTGATTCTGGATATCGTTAGCATGACAAATAGGAATGTGAAAAACCTAGATCTGCCATAACTCAAAATCTATAAATCCTCCGTATCCAATTTTTGGATATGTTGCGTATCATGTCATGGCTAGATCCTGTGCCAAAAATTGCATAAAGTTATGAAGTGAATCTTTTTATATAAATTGTTTTCCATTTGTGCGAATCTGCCTAGATGATTTTTATAGCTAAAAATTTTTATGTTTTTGTGCCCAACTTGTTCAAGCTGTCTTGCTATGCCAAAACACACCTCTGGTGATTTAACCATGATTTTTGGTTGATCATAAGTATTTATTCTTAATTTGTGCATGTTTTCCTTTGTAAATTAATGAAGCAAGATCAGTAGAGCTTCTAGGTATGCTTGCTAGCTCTTTAGGCTTGTTTAAGACCAGAGAACATGTATGAGAAAGATTGGAGCATTCCGAGGCTTATTTATTTTTGTATGCATTTATTTTGATTGCTAGCTAGTCTTTTGTTCTTTTCCAAAGTAATTTATTTTCTTTAGTGAATTATTGATGATAAAAACATTAAAGGTCCTTATGGAGTAATGCTTTAATTAAATTAGAAAAATGCCTTTTAATTCTTTTTCTCCTTTTTGTGAAGTGATGTCAAACTTAATTGAAAGGCTAAGAACACACCCTTGCTGATAAGGAATTAATTTATAAATAAATATCTTTGTACACACCTTTACTAGTGAGAGGTAAAAGGAATAAACCTTCACATGAAATATCAAATATAAGGGAACATTAATTCAAGTGTGTGATAAAGGAATGAAGCACATATCAATAATAACCCTCATAAAAAGAAAGTAATAGTTAATTATTTGTTAAGGTGAATATGACCAACAAGAGTTGGATAAGATAAACAAAAAGCTGTCACATCACTTGAACCCCCGCATTGCATTCCGTGTAGATCTTCCCGACGGCGACTACTCACTCGTCCGGAATCCGAGGAAGGAGAAGCGGAAGATTCGCCGTAGTACGTGGAAGTACTCGACGACACGAGAGGGTGCTCAAGCTAACTTAGCTGACGAAGGCAAGCCCCGATGCATCTGACCCAGTTTTCAAATTTAATATTCAATTATCTATGGCTGTGTGTGCATTTAAGTTCGGGAGTTGTATTGAACCTTAGATGCATGATCACTAGGTACCTTTGTCCTTACTAGTATGATAGGTCGATATCCGCTAAGCTATAGGACCGTTACAAGTCGGGTGATTTTGTCACTCGCGAGAATAGGTTCCTAGATAGGAATCATAAGATCTCTTTAAATGGACTGCTCATGTGGTAAGAGCATGGGATTTGGGCTCCGGTCCAATGGCTATTGTGGGTTAAATGTTTGAACGTACTAAGCACTTGTCGGGAATGGGACCGGTAAGCCTAGTACCTTAATGAGGCAGCGAGGGATCATACTATTACTACTCTTGGGATACGTCTCACGGCTAGCTACCGGTGGTGTACGGTGAGTCCGGGTGCCTCGCGGGTGTGCCGGATAGCCTGCGCCAAAGACTCTAAGATTCGATCCCGACCCGAAGAGTTTTGGGAACCACTTGGTGGTTGTCCTCGCGAGGGGCATCCCACCGTGTGTTTAGGTCTACCTTGCAAGGTTTGAATCAATCGATTGTCGGCCTCTCACCGTTATCTGAGACTACTTACTCCACTAGTCATGAGATCCCTAATGATGGAAATTGATGAATACTATGCATGATTAATATGTTGATCCAGGTAATGCTTTCGGTGATGTGTGGTCCGGAGAGATCCCGCCCGGCTGGGAGCTGGAGTGGGTGGAAGATGACGACTGAAGGCATCATGGATGGCCTCCCGTGGTGTTTCCGCTTTCCGTTAGTTTAATTCCGTTGTTTCAAAAACTCTGAACTACGATGCTATGACAAAAACTTCGGTTTGTAATAATTAAACCCTTAGGGGTAAAATTTGGATGTGTTTTATGTAGTATCTCTGGACTCGCCTTCGTGTGAGTTTTAATGCATATATGTTGATCCTTGTTGCTATTTAAGTGATTTACCGGGCGTTAACCCGGCGACTAACGACAGGATGATACTTTAGTATTGCTTAATGACCAAAGTGGATTGGTTTAGGCGATAGTACAGTATTCTCCTGGAGGGTTGTCACAGTTGGTATCAGAGCAATTATATGCACCCGAGATTAATTATTAACCTTAATCCTTCGGTTTTTGAATAAAATTTTCCAAGATTGTTTGGATTTACCAAAACACGTTGGTCCGTTAAGGTTAAATTAGACCGAGAGGCCCTAGAGGAATTTTTGGGTTCTTTCAGGTGGCTTATTTAACCTATGGTTTATTTTGCTAACTCCAGCACATTACTTTATGTCAGACTTACTTCTTGCACAACCAAACTAGATGAGCCACGTGTTTTATACGTGTGCTGTACCGCATCACGGGATTGCGAGGGTTGATGGAGTGATCCATTCCATGGATCTCATCTTCGCGTCTGTTTTTGAGTTATGTTGTCGCCATGTTTTGCCATACGTGTGCATTCCGCATGTCGAATATGCGAGGCAAGGATACACTCCATTCAAATGGAGAGTGTCCGAGGTTGGACGCTGTCCATGCAACGGCTTAACGCATGGATGCCGTTTCTATAGTGAACGGTAATGTTTGTGGATGCTTTCGTGACGTCTTTGGCACGAAAGGTTCGTTTTCTGCAGGTACATAACAGTGCTTCGTTAGTCGTTAAGCGAGTACCGTATAGCTCTCGACTAGATATTATAGGGAGAGATGAATAAATGCCTTGCCACCGGCACTAACTTCGATTTTTGGTTTGATTGCAAGATGAGGTCGAATAGGACTTCTTGCATGCATATTAAAAATCGAAACAAATTAAAATGGACCCAAAACCGAACTTCTATATGCTCTCTAAGGAAGATTTTGCTAGTGTGTGCTTTTTATAAACTAGAGTACCTCTCATGCTTAGCTGTCGTACTGCTAAAATTTTGAAAAAGCTTGTTCACCTTGTTTTGTACCACGTGTTAGGAATTAATTAAACCAGTATGCTAAAAACAATTGCTCCTTGCCTAGGCTAGCTTTTAGTCGCAGCTTCCGATCACAGCTTCTTTCGGCTTGGTTTACACCTTTCTAGGCACATCTGAACTTGCATCCTTCCATTTGATCCTTGATCTACCTCAACCTTTAAAAACCAAAAGTGTGTAAAAGAACTAGTGTAGTAGCCGGAAAACCGGGGAAAAGTTTTTGGGGTTCCGGATTTATGGTTATGAAATGTTATTCACCAAACTTTGCCGAACTTCGCCATTTGACATGTTGTTCTCCTGGAGACCTGACATGTGTTACATTTTTGTACAGATGGCTTTCCCCGTGTTTCACGACTTCGACGCTGACGGTACGATCCGTACCAACGGGTTGCACTGGGAGGGTTTTCCACGCCTTGCGTGGGAAGCGCTCAGCGCCGCTGGCTACACCACTCCACCGACTTACGAGGTGTCCGAGTTCGAGCGCTTGGGCGTTCTCCGTTGCAGTGGTCGTCAACTGTCTTGCCACACCCGGACCACGCCGACTGGTTCGACTTGAGTTTTGTCTACTGGGGTTTCATTACCCATGAGATCGTCGAGTCAGCCGCCCTCAGAGTGCTGACGGACTTCTGTGACCACAACCCCACTGTTGTACCTCTCTCTCCGTTCAGGTTGTTTCCTGCTGTGAGTCCTCACGACCCAGCCTGGTTAGACTGTATGGATCACCTACGGGAGCTGTTGATGTTAGTTGAGCCGCTGGATGTCACTCAGACGTTGGCTCGTTGTCTTAACATCGTTTTCACACTTCAGGGGCTGCGTTATAATACCACAGCGATTATCGGGCAGCGTTTGGAGGCATCTAGGCGGGATTGGCAGCAGCTATCAGCCGCCCACCGGCGGGCGAACTTTACACTTACTCGGAGGCGAGCAGGAGAATGACGGGCTATGTGCCGGGGAGATTCCGGTTAGAGTTAGAGAGAGGCGACCACCTACAGAAGATTGTAGATCTGGAGGCGGAGAATCAAACCCTGGAGGAGAATGCAGATGCGTATGAGATTGAGAGCTTGACGCTGTTGCAGAACATTGCTGATATGCAGCAGCAGGTGGAGGAGGCCGAGGATCGGGTTGCCGCCCTACGGGCCATAGTGGCCCTCACACGCCCACTACCTCCCGTTCGGGCACCTCCCGAGGACCCGGCGGGGTCGGTCCCGGTCTAGACCGGACCGGTCGGGCGGGGACCACCGCTGCCGACACCCCCAGCTTCACCTGCGGGAAGTGGTGCTTCGGTGGGCAACTAGGTTGCCCGGCAACGATAATAAGAAGGATTGCGATCCTAAGGTGTTATCTGCAAGATGATTGGAGTAGTTAGCTTTTGAGCACGTCTTCGTGCAGAGTAACTGCTTGTAACACTGTCGTACTGTGGTGTTTTCGAATTTGAGTCTTGTAATGTCCTTGGACCCTTGTTCCATCGTGTTGTAATAATGAATGCTTAAGCATGTTGTGTTTTGAATTGAAATTCGAATTGTTCAACCCAGATGTTGGAATCTTATTGTGTATGATTAACGGAATTTGAGCGCATAGTTACAATGACCACGCTTGCCAAAACTTGCTTTTCAGGTAAGCATTGGAAAACCAAAGTGTTTTTGGACGCGTTAATCGTTTGCCAAACAACTAGGTACTCTTTCGCACGTCACCTTCGCTGGCACCCGAAAGGGAAGAATTTGCCTCGAGATGGAAAGTTGGCTCGAGTTACTCGAGTGGTCGCATTTCCTAATTATGTCGCAGAACGATTCTATGAATCAAATTGTTGGTTATGTGTTATCTTACGATTGTTGCTGCCATCATCGGATGGATGCTAATGAGCTATTGACATACATGCATGATTGTCATTTACTCAGAGTAAAAATTTGACTATGTGTCTAATATCGGCTTGCATTTCAGATGGTGGGACCTACGCGCAGCTCTCCCAACGGTTTCAGAATGGCCGGTAGCAGCGACCTGCCACCGCCACCACCCATGACGCCGTCGGAGGTTTTCATGGCCACGCAAACCGAGGTGCTGCGCCAGATCCTGCGGAGACGCAGTGCCGCATCGCTCGGTAGATGAACCGAGGGCCTCCACATGGGTCCAACCACGAGGGGCCTAATCAGGTCACCACGCATGCTCAGTCATCGGGATGAAGCCACCGACCTTCTCCAAGGCGGAAGACCCCCTGGAAGCTGAAGCTTGGATCAAGGCCATCGAGGCAAAGTTCTCTGCCTTTGTGCTGCCTTGCTCCGAGGAGAACAAAGCCAACTTCGCAGCTCTGCAACTACGAGGAGAAACTTTAATGTGGTGGGATCATTTCAAGTCGATGCAGCGAGGGTGTGCTGTAACTTGGGATGATTTCAAGCAAGCCTTCAAGAGCCATCACATCCCCAAGGATTAATGGATAAAAATGAGGGAGTTGTTGGCCCTTAGGCGGGGGTCGATATGGTGTACTATTACACCCGAAATTTAACGACTTGTGCCAATATGGTGGGCATCACGTAGACAACGATGCGAAGAAGATGGAGAGATTTCGCGATGGGCTAGATGGCAAGTTGTACGAGCACCTAAACCTACTCGAGCCAGAAAATTTCCATGAGCTTGTGAACAAGGCTATCTCCCAGGAGGATGCCATGAAAAAGGCCCACAGGGACAAGAAGAGGCCGTCGGTTTTGCTCCGAGCAACAGAACCAATAAGAAGTTTCGCTTTGTGAAAAAGAATGCTCCAAACCCATCCCAGCAATCTTCAACTGGATGCTGGACGATGAAGCCATCCCGGAGCAAACCCTCGGGGAACTTCCCGGTTCCAAAATGCTCGGCGAGCGAGGCTCCTAAGCCTAATGCACCTATTCGCAACGTTGGTGACCGTCGTTGCTTCAACCGTGGTCAACCGGGGCATTACATCGGTGATTGTCCAAAACCCGAGCGGATCAAGCCCAACCCACATAATCAAGGTACGGGGAACAAGCCCGCCACTCCCGGCTAAGAAGCTTATGGTGCAAGTACGCCGGGGCAGGAGCTGAACTTCACCACCATGGACGACATCCCGGAGGGAGCTTCGGTGCTCACGGGTACATTCTCTATCAACGATACCCCTCTTAAGATTTTTTTTGATTCGGGAGCTACCCACAGTTTCATAAGTGAGAATCTATTAGGCAAATTGGGTCTAAAAGGAATGCAAACCACATCGGCTTATAAAATTACCACGCCGGTGGAAACATCTCTTCTCACCTAGTAACTTTTGGGGTTCCTTTAAAGTTGGGAAGCAAGGTTATTCAATCTAATCTCATAACCATAAAATTGGAAGGCATGGATGTTATGTTGGGTATGGATTGGATGACCCGACATAAGGTGGTTCTAGATATATCAGATAGGGTTGTAGAGATCAATTCACCTACGGTCGGGCACACTACCCTGTACCTACCTTTCAAGGACGGTACCGACCCTTGTGCCTATGTGACCATTATCTCCCCTCTTGATGAAATTCCAGTAGTGTGTGAGTATCCGGATGTTTTCCTAATGAGTTGCCCGGTATGCCGCCGGACAGGGATGTTGAGTTTGTAATTGAACTCCAACCGGGTACTTCATCCTTTTCCAAAAAACCTTATCGTATGCCTCCCAAAGAATTAGCCGAACTGAAAAATCAACTCCAGGAGCTGTTATATAAGGGTTATATCCACCCGAGCTCTTCTCCTTGGGGTTGTCGCTCTTTTCGTTAGAAAGAAAGATGGTAGCTTGAGGCTGTGTGTGGATTACCGACCGCTCAATGCAGTCACCATCGAGAACAAATATCCTCTTCCCCGAATCGATGTTCTTTTTGATCAATTGGTTGGATCTAGAGTTTTCTCAAAGATCGACCTTCGTTCTGGTTATCATCAAATCAAAATTCGACCTTGCGACATTCCTAAAACCGCTTTCTCCACTTGTTATGGTCTTTACGAGTTCTTGGTAATGTCTTTTGGTCTCACGAATGCCCCAACCTACTTCATGTACCTCATGAACTCGTGTTTATGACGGAGCTCGACAAATTCGTAGTGGTCTTTATTGATGATATCCTCATCTATTCCAAAAACGAGAAAGAACATGCCAAACATCTCCGAATTGTCCTCCGGCGTTTGCGAGATCATAAGCTTTATGCTAAGTTCTCCAAATGCGAATTCGGATGAAGAGTGTTAAATTCTCGGGGCACACCATTTCCCAAGATGGTATCTCCGTAGATCCTAGCAAAGTTCAAGAGGTGATGGATCGGAAACCACCTAAGTCCGTACACCGGATCCGCGAGCTTTCTTAGGATTGGCGGGGTACTACCATCGATTCATTCCTAACTTCTCTAGAATCGCGAAACCTATGACCAAACTTGCTCAAGAAAGGAGTGAAGTTCGTGTGGAGCGAAGCATGTGAGAAAGCCTTCCACACCTTGAGACAACATCTAACCTCGGCCCGGTGCTAGTGCAACCGGATAATTCCAATCCTTTTGAAGTGTTCTGTGATGTGTCAGACACGGGTCTCGGATGTGTCCTTATGCAAGAAGGCCGAGTCATTGCCTATGCTTCACGGGCACTTCGACCTCATGAGATCAATTATCCTACCCACGATCTTGAGTTAGCTGCTGTTGTCCACACTCTCAAGATATGGAGACATTATCTGATGGGTAATCGTTGTAACATCTTCACTGATCACAAGAGTCTCAAATACATCTTTACTCAGTCAGAGTTGAATATGAGGCAAAGAAGATGGCTTGAGTTGATTAAGGATTATGACCTAGAAGTACATTATCATCCTGGAAAAGCAAATGTTGTTGCGGATGCTCTTAGCCGCAAAGCTCACCGCAATCATCTAGAGTTAGAGCCGCTTATTAACCCATTATGTGAAGAAATGAGAAGGCTCAACTTAGAAGTGGTACCGCAAGGAAATCTTTATGCCTTAGCTGCAGAATCCAATCTTTATGATAGAATTGTCACTGCTCAACGCAATGATGAAGACATACAAACCATCAAACAGAAACTAGGAGAGGGAGATCCCAAGTATACTTGTTTCCGGAAAGATCACCAGGATGTGATCCGGTTTGGGGAACACCTTGTGGCTCTCGTCGATCCGGAAATTAAGAAGATCATCCTCGATGAGGCTCACAAGTCCAAGTTCTCTATTCATCCCGGCGGTACCAAGATGTACCAAGATCCGAAGCATAATTTCTGGTGGTCCAATATGAAGGTGGATATAGCCAAGTATGTAGCCGAGTGCGATACTTGCCACCGGATGAAAGCAAGCCATTTGAAATCGGCGGTGTATTCCAACCTCTGTCGATACCCATGTGGAAGTGGAATGACATTAGTATGGATTTCATTATGGGTTTACCCCCAACGGCTAGAAAGATGCATTCTATATGGGTAATCGTAGACGGACTCACCAAGACCGCTCATTTCATTGCCGTACATACCACTTATTCGATACAGCAATATGCCGAGTTATACATGGACCACATAGTTCGTTTGTATGGAATTCGAAGATTATAATCTCCGACGAGAGGGACTCGGTTTGTGGCTCGTTTACGGGAGCAATTGCACGAGTGCTTAGGAACCAAGCTAATTCGCGGCTCCGGTTATCATCCGCGGACCGATGGTAAGACGGAAAGGATAAATCAGATTTTGGAAGACATCTTGCGAGCAAGAACCTTGCACTTTGACAAGAGTTGGGACAAGTGCTTGTACTTGGCGAATTCTCCTACAACAATAGTTATCAAGCTAGTTTGAAGATGGCACCGTTTGATGCTCTTTACGGACGAAGATGCCGCGCTCCGTTGAACTGGTCGGAAGCCGGAGAAAGGACACTCTTTGGTCCGGATTTAGTCAAGGATGCCGAAGAAAAGGTGCAAGTGATAAGAGAGAATTTGAAGATGGCCCAGATGAGGCAAAAGAGTTACCATGATAAGGGAACCGCACCCCGACACTTTGAAGTGGGAGATTACGTGTATTTGAAGGTGTCCCCCACCAAGGGTGTGCAAAGGTTCGGTGTCAAAGGAAAGTTAGCTCCGCGCTACATTGGACCCTATGCGAGTCATAGAAGTATGTGGGCCAGTGGCTTATCGTATCCAATTGCCAGAACGGTTTTCCGCAGTCCACAGTGTGTTTCATGTAACTCAATTGAAGAAGGGAATGCCTGTGCCAGCGAACGAAGTCATCACCGAAGCTAATGCTTGGATTGAGCCGGATTTCTCGCTCATGGAGCACCCATTAAGAGTATTAGACCAAAAAGAGCGAAAGACCCGAAGACAAACAGTACGCATGTACAAAATCCAATGGAGTCATCAAACGGAAGAAGAAGCAACTTGGGATACGGAAGACTACCTCAACACTAAGTATCCGGGCTTCCTGCAATCTCGAAACCGTGAGTTCTCCCCCCCATCTTATTTTTCTCAAGTCGAATCTCGGGACGAGATTCCGTTTAAGGGGGGTAGGCTGTGACGCCCCAGGTTTTTAATTAACCCTAACCGTCGGTCAACCCGGCTGACAGTGGTCAAATCACGGTCAACCTGGGCCATCACCTCGAAAAACTCACCAACCAACTCTATTGAACCGTTTGGGCTAGTGGACCCACTTGTGGGGCCAACCCATGGTCAAAGACTTGGTCAAACCCCACTTAAACGATAGTGTCCATAGCTGTCTTTCGGAACTTTTGCCGCGTTCTCCAAAATTCACCTAAACACTTAAATTCTACCTTTAGGAAAGTTGTCCATCTTGTTGAGGGACACAACTTTCATGTGGATTGGCACTTCAAATTTTGAGTGGAAAGGCATGAAAAACTTGCTCCAAGGTCAACATCTCCTGTTCATGAACACATGTTGGCATTCAAAGTTGGCAACTGTCTCTTGCAAATTCTGTTGAGAAAACCCTATATAGCCTTTTTGAAAGTGATAGAGGATAGCTAGATCTACAACTTTCGTATTCAAAGTTTGGTCAACTTTTATTCAAAGTTTTGGAGAAATTTGTACTCAAACAGGGAGCCAGCAACGCAGTTTGGCTAGGGCGCCGCCACGCCGCGATGTCGCGCGCGCCGCGCCCTCGCGCCGGCCGGCCCTCGGCGTCCGCGCCCCGCGTGCCGCCCGATGTTCCTCCGCCCGAGGCCGCCCGCCGCCCTAGGCCACACGCCTCCCCCGGCCGACGCCGCCCGAGGTGCCTCGACCGCGCCGCCGTGGCGTCGTACGAGCGCCGTGCGCACGGCGGACCGCCGGTCCGTCCGCGGCGCCACCCGTACACGCGCCGGCCAAGGCGCCGTGGTACGGCGGAATCACCGCCGTCACCGCGTCGTCACCCCCGGGCTCGCGCTCTATATAAGGCCGCCGTGTTTCTCCTCCCTCCACGCCATCCCGGTCGCTCCCGGATCGCCGCACCGCACCGCCATGGCCGCCGCCGGCAAGCCACCGCCTCGCTTCACCTCCATGCCACCGCGCACGTGAGCAAACTCCCCTAGGACCCGTAGAACCTCCCGGGGTCGCGCATTGTCCACCCCGTGCGCCCTCCTCGCCGGAGCCCGAGCGACCACGGCGGCCGCCGCCGGCCGCCGCCGAACCCCCACGCCGGCAACCCCTCCGTGCCGTCCCGGCCCCTCCAAGCAGCCCTAGTTGAGCCCCCGAGGAGTACCGCGCCGCTTGTGGGTCAAGGCCGACCGGCCTATCACCGCCGGCGAGCCCACCCCGGCGGCGGAAGGGTAGATGTGTGACAATTGAAATCTTTCCAAGGTTAAAACCGTGAACCGGGGACCTATCTGCGAGAGTCCGATTCTTTGCGGGGGTTACGGTGTAAAATGAATCTTCAATAGTATACTCCTTTTGCGTAAATTTGTAAAATGCGTAGAAAATCGTAGAAAATTCAGAAAAATGCAAAACCAATATTATTGGATTCGTGGTGAAAAATACTACAACTTTTGTTATACTCACCTGGTCTTATTCGGATATGTTTAGCATGACAAATAGGAATTGAAAAACCTAGATCTGCCATAACTCAAAATCTATAAATCCTCTGTGTCCAATTTTTGGATATGTTGCGTATCATGTCATGTCTAGATTCTGTGCCAAAAATTGCACAAAGTTATTAAGTGAATCTTTTTATATAAATTGTTTTCCGTTTGTGTAGAATCTACCTAGAAGATTTTTATAGCTAAAAATATTTATGTTTTTGTGCCCAACTTGTTCAGCCGTCTTATGCCAAAACACACCTCTGGTGATTTAACCACGATTTTTGGTTGACCATAAATATTTATTCTTAATTTGTGCATGTTTTCCTTTGTAAATTAATGAAGCAAGATCAGGTAGAGCTTCTAAGTGTGCTTGCTTGGTTCTTTAGGCTTGTTTAGGACCGTAAAACATGTATGAGAAAGATTGGAGCATTCGATGCTTATTTATTTTTGCATGCATTTATTTTGATTGCTAGCTAGTCTTTTGTTCTTTTCCAAAGTAATTTATTTTCTAGCTTCCAAGCTTTGCATGTGAGTCCAGTAGTTCAGTATAGGTGTCATGATGCTTAAGAAACCTTTCTTTAAATTTTTAGTGAATTATTGATGATAAAAACTTTAAAGGTCCTTATGGAGTAATGCTTTAATTAAATTAGAAAAATACCTTTTAATTCTTTTTCTCCTTTTTGTGAAGTGATGTCAAACTTAATTGAAAGGCTAAGAACACACCCTTGCTGATAAGGAATTAATTTATAAATAAATATCTTTGTACACACCTTTACTAGTGAGAGGTAAAAGGAATAAACCTTCACATGAAGTATCAAATATAAGGGAACATTAATTCAAGTGTGTGATAAAGGAATGAAGCACATATCAATAATAACCCTCATAAACAGAAAGTAATAGTTTATTATTTGTTAAGGTGAATATGACCAATAAGAGTTGGATAAGATAAACAAACTGTCACATCACCTGAACCCTGCATTGCATTCCGTGTAGATCTTCCTGACAGTGACTACTCACTCGTCCCGGAATCCGAGGAAGGAGAAGCGGAAGCTTCGCTGTAGTACGTGGAAGTACTTGACGACACCGAGGGTTCTCAAGCTAACTTAGCTGACGAAGGCAAGCCTCGGTGCATCTGACCCAGTTTTCAAATTTAATATTCAATTATCTATGGATGCGTGTGCATTTAAGTTCAGGAGTTGTATGGAACCTTAGATGCATGATCCCTAGGTACCTTTGTCCTTACTAGTATGATAGGTTGATAGCTGCTAAGCTATAGGATTGTTACAAGTCGGATGATTCTGTCACTCGCGAGAATAGGTTCCTAGATAGGAATCATAAGATCTCTTTAAATGGACTGCTCATGTGGTAAGAGCATGGGATTTGGGCTCCGGTCCAATGGCTATTGTGGGTTAAATGTTTGAACGTACTAAGCACTTGTCGGGAATGGGACCGGTAAGCCTAGTACCTTAATGAGGCAGCGAGGGATCATACTATTACTACTCTTGGGATACATCTCACAGCTAGCTACCGGTGGTGTACGGTAAGTCCGGGTGCCTCGCAGGGTGTGCCGGATAGCCTGCACCAAAGACTGTAAGATTCGATCCCGACCCGAAGAGTTTTGGAACCACTTGGTGGTTGTCCTCGCGAGGGGCATCCCACCGTGTGTTTAGGTCTACCTTGCAAGGTTTGAATCAATCGATTGTCGGCCTCTCACCGTTATCTGAGACTACTTACTCCACTAGTCATGAGATCCCTAATGATGGAAATTGATGAATACTATGCATGATTAATATGTTGATCCGGGTAATGCTTTCGGTGATGTGTGGTTCGGAGAGATCCCGCCCGGCCGGGAGCTGGAGTGGGTGGAAGATGACGACTGAAGGCATCATGGATGGCCTCCCGTGGTGTTTCCGCTTTCCGTTAGTTTAATTCCGTTGTTTCAAAAACTCTGAACTACGATGCTATGACAAAAACTTCGGTTTGTAATAATTAAACCCTTAGGGGTAAAATTTGGATGTGTTTTATGTAGTATCTCTGGACTCGCCTTCGTGTGAGTTTTAATGCATATATGTTGATCCTTGTTGCTATTTAAGTGATTTACCGGGCGTTAACCCGGCGACTAACGACAGGATGATACTTTAGTATTGCTTAATGACCAAAGTGGATTGGTTTAGGCGATAGTACAGTATTTTCCCGGAGGGTTGTCACACAATTGGTATCGGAGCAATTATATGCACCCAAGATTAATTATTAACCTTAATCACCGGTTTTTGAATAAAATTTTCCAAGATTGTTTGGATTTACCAAAACACGTTGGTCCATTAAGGTTAAATTAGACCGAGAGGCCCTAGAGGGAATTTTTGGGTTCTTTCGGTGGCTTATTTAACCTATGGTTTATTTTGCTAACTCCCAAGACATTACTTTATGTCGACTTACTTCTTGCACAACCAAACTAGATGAGCCACGTGTTTTATACGTGTGCCGTACCGCATCACGGGATTGCGAGGGTTGATGGAGTGATCCATGTTAACACCAAAATTTGGTAAGGAGTCTAACCTCAGGGCCCGGTTCGGAAAAAGAGTCCGTCCGGTGGAAGGAAGGATATTTTCGAGAGATTTTCGGCAAAAGATCTCGCGGTCGGCTATTTGCTCCGGTTCGGCAAAGGAACGAAGAGAGCTGATTTTGCGGGATTGGACGGCGTCGTGGCTCAATCGGGGGAGATGAATGGTTAGGTAGGCGATCGAGCTTAGTTAGGCAACTAATCCATTCGCGGTTGTACTCAACGGGGTATAAATACGACCCCCGAATGTATGTAACGGACACAATCATTCCTCATTATACACGGCCTTACGCCAAACCCTAGAGTCTTTGTCGTGTCGTCGAGTTCTTCGAGAGGGCCAATCGATCCGTCGACCTCCGTGAGTACCGCAACCCCGTATCATGTCTAGTATCATGCGGTGGATTTAGATCTGATGCAAGTAGTCTTGTTACCATGCTTCGTGTCATGCGGTAGATTCAAGCTTGGTTCAAGAAGGTTTCTTGTTAGATCATGAGCCATGCGGTAGGCTAAGATCTAGCTTGGAGCTAGTTATCGGCTCTATTGGGTTTTGGCAAGATCCAATAGATTCATTAAGTTACCCCGTGTTATCTTGAGTTTTTACTTTATGTTTTGATTCATGTAACACATCTTTGCCCAATCTAGATGGATTTGGATCGGCTATATCTCTTTTATGATCCTTGTTCGAGTAGGTTTCATGTTTTGACATGTGGATCTTATGCTTTCCGATAGCCGAAACCGAATCGATCTAGGTTGTTACGTGTTGCGGGTTCAAGCTTGCCATGTTCGTATAAATCTTGAAAGAACCGGGTATCATGCGGTAGATGCAGGTTTTTGGGTTGCTTTGGAGCTAGTCATCCGGTGGATTAGATTCCCAAATCAATATGATAGATTTATTCTTGTGGTAATGTTTGTTCCTTCTTCATGGACCCCGAATCGACGTTCGGCCACCGCATTCGGTTATGTTTCTTCATGAGTAGATCACGTGCATTATTTATGTTTTAAATGATGTATGCTTTTGGCTTTCCATATTTAGATTGTATCATGCGGTGGATAGATCTATTTGTGGGAAGTGGTACGTTTTTCATGCAAGTTGTATCATGCGGTGGATAGATTTGTTCGATATCGTACCCGACGGATCTTAAAGTAACTAGACATGCGGTAGACTAGTACTTTGGATCTATGCATGCTTATTTAATACATGTTTATGTCCGTGCTTTACTTCATTTATTTAATGTTAGTCTTCATGGGGATCGGTTATAACTTTGCGCATGCATCTTTGTTTATACGAAGACCGATCGTTGTCAAGCTTACGTCATCTATTCGGCGGTTGTCATTGTTCCCCTTTTGTGGTTTCCCGAATGGTCGTGGCTCTTTAACGGATAGCTTTCTATAGCTATGTGTTATCCCATCCGGCTCTTTAGCCGTAAATATGGAACTGTTCGGTACCACCCGGCAAGTTCCAAGCTTTGATATCTAACTCGCCTTATCTTTTGTTAATTTTCGGGAAAAATTGACCGGCACGTCATTTGCTCTTTGCGCGTGTGAAGCCAGCTTTTGTTCGGCTTGCTTGTGTGATTGGCGCCGAGTGCACCTTTTGCGTCAACACACCTTTTGGCACGCCCGGGGACCACACGAATTGGTTCAAGATGCCCGAAATTTCCGGACCTCCCGGACGTCAACATCGAAGAGCTTTCTCCCCAAGCAAAGATCCATGGCTCCAAGATGCCGTGAACCAGTTTCAGCAAAAGTGTCTCATGTCGTTTAAGAAGAATAGAAGTGGTGTCCCATATCTGAAAAATGACCTACCCAGGGTGCTGCTGCCAGGAGAAAGCGATGCCACATCCCAGCAGGAAAAGGAGGAATGCGCGCGCGTATTCCAAGAGTCAGCGGACTACATGCTCACCAAGCACAACAAGGCTTTCCTCGGGTCGCTCCAGCAGATGATGGTGGCCATCTTTGGCCCGGGCATGGAGCAAGCGTTCGGGAAGGCGCCCGCTCCGTAAGAGCACCGTGAGCCGGGTGAATCAAGCTCTCGGCCGCCGCTACGGGCGACACCGCCGAGCCCCCCCTCCCTCCTCGCAGCTCGGGGAAGCCAAGCGTTCCAACCTCCTCCGGCGGCAGGCGGGGGGCGCCCGGCTCCGCGCCCCCGTGTGCAAGCTTCGGAAGAGTCGGCCCGATCCTCGCCGCCACCACGGAGCAGCACGGGTCGGCACCGTTCTCCCCCGAATCCATACCAGCCTACGTACGGAGAAATAGCGTTCGGCTCGTCCGGGGCCCCACTTGATCCCGGCGGAGGATTGCTCCGTCGACCAACCGGCTCCCCAGGAAGAATTTGTACGGCGGTGGTTATCATGAAGTGGGAAACTACGGAGCGTTCGATGCCTTCCCGCACCCGCGGGTACGCGCCGCCTGCAGGCGCGCAAGAAGATGACGCCCGGCACGCAAGATGGCCGAATTGATGCAAAATCGGCTTCGGCCTCAAGACAAAGATGCGGGGCCCTACCTATAGGCCGCCGTTCCCGCAGTGGTACTATAACGTGCTCTTGCCGCCGAGGGTGAAGCCGCCAACGGAATTCACAAAGTTCTCGGGGGGAGGATGAGACAAGCACGACCGAGCACATCGCCCGTTACCTCATGCAGCTTGGGGAATGCTCGGCCGAGGAGGCGTTCAGGGTTCGCTACTTCCCCGCCTCGGCCGCACGGTCCGCCTTTCGGTGGTTCTCATCCCCGCCTCCCCGAATCGGTGGCTAGATGGAAGGACTTGGAGCGTAAATTCCACGCTCACTATTTCAGCGGCAGCTCTGAGAAGAAGCTAATTGATCTCGCCACCCTGAAGCAAAGGCACAGTGAAACACCGCCGGGAGTTTCTTAGAAGATTCGGGGGGAAGTCAAAGGCATGTGCTTCTCGCTGAACTTGCCAGATGATCAGTTGGCCGATATGGCCGTCGCCGGGATGCTGCCAGCCGTGCGCGAGAAGCTATTTGGGATGGAGTTTGAGAACCTCGGCGCCCTATCACAAAAGTTGTCTCTGATGAGCAATCAAGCATATGGCCTCAAAAAGGACCCCAAATTTGGCAAACGAAGACGACGTCGCCGACATCTACAACCTGGCGTCTTGGACAAAGCCGATCTCGTTCGAGGATTCTCGAGGACGAATTGGATGTAGGCACGACGGAGATCATGTGGGGCAAGGAGCCCTTGACAATGAATCGCCGCCGGGTCAAGCGGGACCAAGGGGACTTACGACTTTGACATCACGAAGGCTGATAAGTTGTTTGAGCTCTTAGTGAAAGAAGGCCGAATCAAGCCGCCTGAGGGGCATTCTATGCTTCGGCCCGATGGAGTTAAAGCGAAACGTTACTGCGGCTTCCATGACAGGGATTCGCACTCCATCAACGATTGCGGTGGTCTTCGGGATGAGGATCCGTGAAGGCCATCCAGGAGGGACATCTCAAGTTCGATAACAAGATGAAGTCGGATGGCCACCCCTTTCCCCGGAACATGCTCGGCTTTTCATCGTCAATGTGATAACAACTGCAAAGAGAAGGGAAAGGTCAAGGTCCCCGACCTCAACCAGGTCCAAGCAAGGTGGAGCGGTGGACCCGCAGCGCCGGTGACTCCGGAGCAAGTACAAGGTGATGCCTCCCGCATTCTCAAGAGCCACATCGAGATTGGGGAATCGTCCGTGCCTAAGCCCAAGGTGACGTCGCGCATTCTCCTCAACAAATGGCAGCGCCAAATAGAGAAAGAGCGCTACCCGTAGCGTCGCCACGAGGAGGAGCAACGCAGCCGAAGAAGAGGCGCGCGAGAGAGACCACGAGCGCACACGCGCGAACAGGAGCGCGCACACCGGGGATGCGCCTTCTTCGTAGCACTCGCCGGAATGAGGATCTAAAGCTGCCCACATTGAAGAACTGCGTCCGAATGCGGCCACGGGTATGTTGAGTACGAGCAGAGGTCGCCAATCGCCGATCCGTCCACGAGAGACTTGGAAGGATCCACCCTAATGGGGATCGGCGCCAAAAAACTGAAGTCATCGATCATCCCAGGAAGCGCCAGGCTGATCTCAGGTGGGCTGATCAAGAAGACGACAAGATTGACTACATCTGGCAAAAGGGGCAGTGGTGCCCGCCCGGCCTACGCAAGAGCCAGAAGAGACGGGTCCAGCGCTTGAGGAACCGTGAGTTGAAGCAGGCCGGGATCCAGACGAGGGCGATGATGTGGTGTCCCAAGGACCAACCCGAGGGATCGAAGCGTTCGGCTCCGAAGATGCATGGTATACTTTCTCGCCGAACGAGTTCATGGCTCCCGCTAACCGGGTTATGCCGGGAGGAAGCTTCCTTCGACGACGAGCACACCGAGGAGATGATGGCACAACCGGTGGCGGCGGCCAAGCAAGCCATCTTCGACAAGCCGGCCAAGAACCGTCACATGAGGCCGCTGTACTTGAGAGGATACGTCAATGGAAAGCCATTGACCAAGATGTTCGTCGACGATGGAGCGGCGATCAATGTAATGCCGTACACCACCTTTAGGAAGCTTGGAATGGGCCCGAGCGATTTGACGCCTACAAGCATCATCTTGAACGACTTCGCGGGAACCCCTCCGACACCAAGGGATGTGCTCACGTGGACTTGATGATAGGGTCCAAGACGCTACTCACCACCTTCTTTGTCATCGAGGGCAAAGGAGCCTACGGCCGGCCGCTTGGGCGGGATTGGATTCACGCTAAACCGTTGCGTCCGTCCACCATGCATCAGCGGCTTATCCAAGGTGGGTGGACGATGAGATCGAGGTCGTCCCAGCGGATGACTCCGTGAGCGTGGCCAACATGGAACCAGCCTTCTGGAAATACCAAGGCATTGATTGTTTCTCAGGGAAAGACTGGGGAGAAGGTCCTGTTGAACTGTCGGCGGTGATCAACGGTCCGATTCAAGCGATCGGCTCTTATAGTAATTTTTAATGGAGAACCCCGTAGATGGCACTCGATGGCAAATTAGGGCGAGGATTCATGTCGGCCGATAAACTAGAAGAAGTTGATATTGGAAGCGGTGATAAGCCAAGGCCGACGTTCATCGGTGCAAATTTACAAGTAGACTTCGAGGGGGAATTTAATTAAGCTTCTCAAAGAATATAAGGATTGCTTCGCACGGGATTACTCGGAGATGCCCGGATTGGATCGTTCCATCGTCGAGCATCGCTTGCCAATCAAACCTGGTTTCAAACCATATAAGCACCACCCGCCCGAAAATCTACAAGGATGAAGTATTGGCCGATGTGAAGAAGGAAATTGAAAGGTTACTTGACGCAAACTTCGTTCGGCCATGCGATATGCGGAGTGGATTTCTAACATCGTCCCCCGTGTATAAGAAGAATGGAAAAATGAGGTTTTGCATAGACTTCGGGGACCCGACGAAGCTACTCCCATGGATGGATACCCGATGCCTATTGCCGATTTGTTGATTGACGCCGCCTGGACACAAGGTGATTAGTTTCATGGATGGCAACGCGGGATACAATCGGATCTTCATGGCAATAGAAGACATATCAAAGACGGCCTTTAGATGTCCTGGTCATATAGGCCTGTTCGAGTGGATAGTCATGACGTTTGGGTTGAAAAATGCCGGTGCAACATATCAACGGGCCATGAATTACATTTTTCATGAGTTGATCGGCAAAGAACCGTGGAAATCTACATTGATGACGTGGTGATCAAGTCCTTAAGTCATGACACCCATCTGGAAGATGTGAAGAAGACCTTGGAGTGCACCCGGAAACACGGTTTGAAGATGAATCCGAACAAGTGCGCTTTTGGGGTATCGGTGGAGAATTCTTGGGGTTTTTGGTCCACGAAGGAGGAATTGAAGTTGGCAAGAAAAGCATGAAAGCCATTGATGAAGTCGTTCCCCCAACCAACCTCAAGGAATTGCAATCACTCGCTCGGCAAGATCAACTTCGTGAGAAGATTCATCTCAAATTTATCACAGAAGGTGTTGCCATTCTCTCCATTGCTAAAGCTAAAGAAAGATCAAAAATTCACATGGGGTGACGAACAACAAAAGGCTTTTGATGAGATCAAGCGAGTACATGAAGGAGCGCCGGTGTTGGTTCCTCCTCGCCTAAACAAGCCTTTCAAGTTGTACATGGCGGCCGATACCCAAACCATTGGATCGACCCTTATTTAAGAATTCGAAGGAAAGGAACGGGTAGTAGCTTATCTTAGCCGAAAACTACTTGATCCCGAAACCGGGTATTCGGCTACAGAAACGTGTCTTTGCGTGTACTACTCGTGTACAAAGTTTCGGCACTACTTGTTGAATGCCGAATGCACTGTATACTCCAAGTTCGATGTGATAAAACATATGTTATCTATGCCAATTTTGAATGGTCGGATTGGCAAATGGATCTTAGCTTTATCAGAGTTCGAGTTGAAGTTCGAATCGGCAAAAGCCATCAAAGGTCAGGTCATTGCCGATTTTATAACTGAACATCGTGACCCGTCAATTGATCTGCTTGAAATCACCCCTTGGGCTTTATTTTTTGATGGGTCATCGTGTGGCAAAGGTGGGGGAGTAGGGATCCTACTAATTTTGCCAAGAGGTGAGATGTTTGAATTCGCCATTCCTATACAACCCACTATCACAAATAACCAGGCTGAGTACGAGGCACTACTTCGAGGGCTTCAATATTTGAGAGAAGCTGGGGCCGTTTCAGTTGAGATCTATGGAGATTCAGAACTGGTAATCAAGCAATTGAACGGCCAATACGAGTGCAGAAGCGAAGCGCTGAGGAGTTACTACGAGGAGTGCAGGGAAATCTTGAAAAGCTTCCCATTGGTAACCTTACAGCACATTCCTAGAGAGCATAACGAGGAAGCAAACAGGCTAGCTCAGAGCGCCTCTGGTTACAAGGAGAGTCAAGAAGCGTTTGCTGCAGAAGTATGTGCACTAGGGGCGGATCTTGCAGAAGATGATTGGAGGAAAGAAATCGTTGATTACTTGAAAGATCCATCCCGAAAAGTCTCTAGGAAACTCGGGTATAAGGCAATTAAGTTCATTCTTCTGGGATGATAATCCGTTCTATAAATCATTAGATGGGGTATTACTACGATGCCCGGGTCCCGAGAAGAAGCCAAGAACATGATGAGCGAGGTGCACGATGGGATATGTGGAGCGCACCAATCGACCTACCGTATGAAGTGGGTTATTAGACAAGTTGGATGCTTTTGGCCGACGATATTAGAGGACCGCTTTGAGTATTACAAGGGATGTCGGGATTGCCAAAGGTTTGGGAATATTCGGAGGGTCCCCGCATCGGTATTAAATCCCATCATCAAGCCATGGCCATTCAGGGGCGGGGGTATAGACTTGATTGGCCAAATTAATCCGCCGTCCAAAGCAAGGGGCATAAGTTCGTGCTTTTGGCTACGATTACTTCACCAAATGGGTTGAGGCGATCCCACCGAAGAAGGTGACGTCGAGAAAACATGATCGAATTCGTCAAGGAACACATCATCTATCGATTTGGAATCCCTCAGACGATTACCACGATCGGGGGCACAATTCGTGTCATTGGAGTTCAGAGATTTTGCCGAAGGCATGGGAATCAAATTGTTTAATTCTTCTCCATATTATGCCCAAGCTAATGGTCAGGCAGAGGCTTCTAATAAGATCATGATCAAGCTGATACAGAAGAAGATCGATCAGAAGCCAAGAAGGTGGCATTCGGTACTCAGTGAGGCGCTGTGGGCTTACCGGATGGCCCCCCATGGAGCTACAAAGACTTCTCCTTACGAGTTGGTTTACGGGCATCACGCAATCCTGCCTTGGGAAATACAATCAGATTCAAGGAGAGTGGTGCTGCAAAACGAGTTGAGCTCCAAGGATTACAGTGGCCTAATGATGGATGAACTAGAAGATTTGCATATGATCCATCTCGGGGCCCCGGAGAACATCGAGAAAAACAAACTGCGGGTTGCCAAGTACTATAATAAGAAGGTAAAAGTAAGGCAATTTGCGAAAGGCGATCTAGTTTGGAAAGCGCTATTGCCGATTGGAACTAAATACGATGAATTCGGCAAATGGTCCCCTAACTGGGAGGGACCTTTTCGTGTGGTCAGATGCGTCCCTGGTAATGCATACATATTGAAGACTTTGCTAGGAGAGGAATTTTCCGCTGCAATAAATGGAAGATATCTGAAGAAATATTATCCTAGCATTGAGATCGATCGATGATTACACACATACGGCACAAGAAATAGCCGCGCTCAAGAATGAGGCCACCTTCGGAACGAAATCCGTGAACAAGAGAAAATGGCTAGTGCCTGGGTGCATTGCCCTTAGCTCAAAATTACAACGGTTTCTCGCGGGACTACGTCTAACAACCCCGGTGATCAGATCCTCGAGGAGGAGGGAAGCAGAAGGCGTGGAGGAAGAAGCGAAAGTATGATACAATCTTTTCTTTAATTCTTCGGTGCCTTCCTCTTCGGTTGCTCCAGACCACCGTGACGGCAACCCGGAACGCACGAGGGTGACCATGGTTGGCGACCTCCACCAAGCTATCCCAAGCCGTCTTCGGTGTCGTTGTACTGTCGGAGACATCTAAAGCGGAGGAATCAAGATTAGGGGCAAGAAATCCAAGTGCAAGCACGAGGTCAAGAAGGAGTCAGGAACATTTACCCCCTACTAATGCCTCCAGAGCCATGCGACGCTCGCGCTCGGCTTGGCAACGGGCGGACATGTCCCTGAGGCCGTGCTCCAGGTGCCGGACGCGGCGGCGCAGCTGATGGTTGGTCCTCTGTTCAGGCGTGGCATCCTCTGCTTCGAGAGAGGAATCGGAGGAGATGTACTCAGGCACATCTTCGGTCCCCGATGACTTCTTCGGGAAGCAAATCAAGGGCGAAAAGAACGAGAGGAAAACATGAAGCGCAAGATCATGCGGGGGAACAAGGAGCGGATCGAGAAAGAACTCACTTCCGAATCGTACGCTTCCTTGATGAGCTGCTCTCCCGGGGTTGTTTACCCTTGTCCATGGCGTTGGGGTTTTTTCCTCTAGGAAGAGATGAGAAATGATGGATGAGTGCGCGAGTGGATTTGCGAGCACCCCGCGAGGCTATTTTATTGATCGGAGAGGCGCATTGGGAGTGATGATCGGCCGGACACACTTTGTTGGAATACCAAGCGGCGGGGCTTTCTACCAAGTGCGAAGGGTTTTCTCTTGAACGGTGTTTATGGATTGCCGAACGGGGATCCTCCGTGGATTTTGCGCCAAGGGGCGGTTGTTCTCGCGCGCTCGGCTAAAGATAGTTCCCGGATGCATTCAAAGGAAACAAAATTCGCGGATGCAAAATGCGAAGGAGTCATCACGGAACGAGGTGCGAAATTCAAAAGTTCTTTATCTATTGCCGATATTTACACATCCCTAGTACAATCTAGTCGAAGAGCCCGTTCAACACGATTGGGATGAGTAATTTCGGCAATGGCGTCGCCATGGCCATCAAGGCGCTCCGGGATGAGCTCGATCTCCTCGATGTCCTCTCGGCGCGCCGCCCGGAAGCCGCGCGGCCTGGTGGAGTAGTCGACGTCCGTGTGCGTCGCCATGGCAGCCAGGCCCAAGGTGGTGCCCAGACGGACGCCGTGGATAGCCACCTCATCAACGCGGCGCTCCACCGCGGCAAGGCGCTCCCCCGGGTGTATTGCCGAGGGCGTTCACCTTCTCGGCCAGTGCTCCACCGGCCTCCTTCGGTGGGGTTGAGCTCCGCGTCGCGGGCTACAAGAAGCAAGAAGAGAAAGATTAACGTCAAAAGTCGGGTGGAATCAAGAACTAATCTCAAAGTCGTACCATCAATGGTGTCCGGCGGTACTGCTCCCCGCTCGGTCCTCCCCACTCTAGCTCGGCTATGCCCGCTTTCTTGGAGACGTCCTCCGGCTCACGCCGGACGCCTCCGGCTCCTCCTTGAAGCGGATGGCATCTTCTTCCCCGTACGGTACGGGGGAGTGGCCATCGGACTCCGAGGAGTCATCCGGGAGAGGGCGATTGGCCGGCGCACGAGGCGGATTCCACCAAATCAATCGAAAAAGGGGGGTGATCGTCAAGGAAAAAGAAGATCAAGAATAGAATCAAAGAGGAGAGATCGACGATCATCACCGCCCCGCGCGCATTGCGCCCGCCCCCCCTCGGCCTCGTCGGAGGCGCGGCGACGGTTGAGGCGGCGCACCATTGTGGTTTGGGATGTGCCTTTTTGCAAAAGGGCTAAAGATTGGCAAAGATTCGAGAGCTAGAAGGCCTGGTGGAGAGCTAGGGGCACCTATGGTAACATTTATAGGCCCGGGGGGATGAATCGTGGCTTCAAGTCGTGGCCGTAGATCGTGGCGCATATCCCAAGAAAATCGGAAGGTGGAAAGGTTTCCTTGGCCGGCCCCGTCGACGGGTCGCTTTGGAGTTCTAGGATGAGCCGCGTGCGATTGATTGGTTCGGCTATAGAAAATCGAAGTGCCGTTCGGGGGTTGGCGTTTCACTACCGAATGGGTCGTTCGACATTATGTTTGAAAGTGCGCGAGAAGAAAGAAAGCGAAAAAAGAAAATCTCAGGTAAAATTGAAAACCTAATGCCGAACAAGGTTTGCGGGGGATGAATTTACCTGAGCATCTTGGTTCTGAGCTGCCATTGGAGGTTCGAGCTCGGAACGAGGGGATCTAGGGTTGGATCTGGATGAAGATTCCGGCGGATTGCGAAGAACAGGTGTTGACAGATTTGATTCAAGGATTCGTGGCTGGAGTCAATTGTGGAACAAAATTACTTTTATCCCACAATTGAAGGGGCATGTGTTAACACCAAAATTTGGTAAGGAGTCTGACCTGTGGGCCCGGTTCGGGAAAAGAGTCCGTCTGGTGGAAGGAAGGATATTTTCAGAGATTTTCGGCAAAAGATCTGCGGTCGGCTATTTGCTCCGGTTCGGCAAAGGAACAGTAGAGCTGATTTTGCGGGATTGGAAGGCAGCGTGGCTCAATCAGGGGAGACGAATGGTTAGGTAGGCGATCGAGCTTAGTTAGGCAACTAATCCATTCGCAGTTGTACTCAACAGGGTATAAATACGACCCCTGAATGTATGTAACAGACACAATCATTCCTCATTATACACCGGCCTTACGCCAAACCCTAGAGTCTTTGTCGTGTCATCGAGTTCTTCGAGAGGGCCAATCGATCCGTCGACCTCCGTGAGTATCGGCAACCCCGTATCATGTCTAGTATCATGCGGTGGATTTAGATCTGATGCAAGTAGTCTTGTTACCATGCTTCGTGTCATGCGGTAGATTCAAGCTTGGTTCAAGAAGGTTTCTTGTTAGATCATGAGCCATGCGGTAGGCTAAGATCTAGCTTGGAGCTAGTTATCGGCTCTATTGGGTTTTGGCAAGATCCAATAGATTCATTAAGTTACCCCGTGTTATCTTGAGTTTTTACTTTATGTTTTGATTCATGTAACACATCTTTGCCCAATCTAGATGGATTTGGATCGGCTATATCTCTTTTATGATCCTTGTTCGAGTAGGTTTCATGTTTTGGCACGTGGGTCTTACGCTTTCCGATAGCCAAAACCGAATCGATCTAGGTTGTTACGTGTTGCGGGTTCAAGCTTGCTACGTTCGTATAAATCTTGAAAGAACCGGGTATCATGCAGTAGATGCAGGTTTTTGGGTTGCTTTGGAGCTAGTCATCCGGTGGATTAGATTCCCAAACCAGTCTGATAGATTTATTCTCGTGGTAATGTTTGTTCCTTCTTCATGGACCCCGAATCGGCTGTTCAGCTGTATTCGGTTATGTTTCTTCACGAGTAGATCACGTGCGTTATTTATGTCTTGAATGATGCGTGCTTTTGGCTTTCCATATTTAGATTGTATCATGCGGTGGATAGATCTATTTGTGGAAAGTGGTACGGTTTTTCATGCAAGTTGTATCATGCGGTGGATAGATTTGTTTGATATCGTACCCGACGGATCTTAAAGTAACTAGACATGCGGTAGACTAGTGCTTTGGATCTATGCATGCTTATTTAATACATGATCATGTCCGTGCTTTACTTCATTTATTTAATGTTAGTCTTCATGGGGATTGGTTATAACTTTGCGCATGCATCTTTGTTTATACGAAGACCGATCGTTGTCAAGCTTACGTCATCTATTCGGCGGTGTCATTGTTCCCCTTTTGTGGTTTCCCGAATGGTCGTGGCTCTTTAACAAATAGATTTCTATAGCTATGTGTTATCCCATCCGGCTCTTTAGCCGTAAATATGGAACGGTCCGGTGACCACCCGGCAAGTTCCAAGCTTTGATATGTAACCGCCCTTATCTTTTGTTAATTTTCGGGAAAAATTGATCGGCACGTCATTTGCTCTCTACGCGTGTGAAGCCGCCTTTGTTCGGCTTCTTTGTGTGATTGGCGCCGAGTGCACCTTTTGCGTCAACAATCCATTCCATGGATCTCATCTTCGCGTCTGTTTTTGAGTTATGTTGTCGCCATGTTTTGCCATACGTGTGCATTCCGCATGTCGAATATGCGAGGCAAGGATACACTCCATTCAAATGGAGAGTGTCCGAGGTTGGACGCTGTCCATGCAACGGCTTAACGCATGGATGCCGTTTCTATAGTGAACAGTAATGTTTGTGGACGCTTTCGTGACGTGCTGGCACGAAAGGTTCGTTTTCTGCAGGTACATAACAGTGCTTCGTTAGTCGTTAAGCGAGTACCGTATAGCTCTCGACTAGATATTATAGGGAGAGATGAATAAATGCCTTGCCACCGGCACTAACTTCGATTTTTGGTTTGATTGCAAGATGAGGTCGAATAGGACTTCTTGCATGCATATTAAAAATCGAAACAAATTAAAATGGACCCAAAACCGAACTTCTATATGCTCTCTAAGGAAGATTTTGCTAGTGTGTGCTTTTTATAAACTAGAGTACCTCTCATGCTTAGCTGTCGTATCTTGCTAAAGTTTTGAAAAAGCTTGTTCACCTTGTTTTGTACCACGTGTTAGGAATTAATTAAACCAGTATGCTAAAAACAATTGCTCCTTGCCTAGGCTAGCTTTTAGTCGCAGCTTCCGATCACAGCTTCTTTCGGCTTGGTTTACACCTTTCTAGGCACATCTGAACTTGCATCCTTCCATTTGATCCTTGATCTACCTCAACCTTTAAAAACCAAAAGTGTGTAAAAGAACTAGTGTAGTAGCCGGAAAACCTGGGGAAAAGTTTTTGGGGTTCTGGATTTATGGTTATGAAATGTTATTCACAGCTGCCAGAACTTCGCCATTTGACATGTTGTTCTCCTGGAGACCTGACATGTGTTACATTTTTGTACAGATGGCTTTCCCCGTGTTTCACGACATCGACGCCGACGGTACGATCCATACCAACGGGTTGCACTGGGAGGGTTTTCCACGCCTTGCGTGGGAAGCGCTCAGCGCCGCTGGCTACACCACTCCACCGACTTACGAGGTGTCCGAGTTCGAGCGCTTGGGCGTTCTCCGTTGCAGAGTGATCGTCACAGTACTGCCACACCCGGACCACGCCGACTGGTTCGACTTGAGTTTTGTCTACTGGGGTTTCATTACCCATGAGATCGTCGAGTCAGCCGCCCTCAGAGTGCTGACGGACTTCTGTGACCACAACCCCACTGTTGTACCTCTCTCTCCGTTCGAGTTGTTTCTGCTTGCCGTGAGTCCTCACGACCCAGCCTGGTTAGACTGTATGGATCACCTACGGGAGCTGTTGATGTTAGTTGAGCCGCTGGATGTCACTCAGACGTTGGCTCGTTGTCTTAACATCGTTTTCACACTTCAGGGGCTGCGTTATAATACCACAGCGATTATCGGGCAGCGTTTGGAGGCATCTAGGCGGGATTGGCAGCAGCTATCAGCCGCCCACCAGCAGCTGAACTTTACACTTACTCAGATGCAGCAGGAGAATGACAGGCTATGTGACAGGAGATTCCAGTTAGAGTTAGAGAGAGGCGACCACCTACAGAAGATTGTAGATCTGGAGGCGGAGAATCAAACCCTGGAGGAGAATGCAGATGCGTATGAGATTGAGAGCTTGACGCTGTTGCAGAACATTGCTGATATGCAGCAGCAGGTGGAGGAGGCCGAGGTGCAGGTTGCCGCCCTACAGGCCATAGTGGCCTTACAACCACTACCTCCCGTTCAGGCACCTCCTGAGGACCAGCAGGGTCAGTCCGGTCTAGACCAGACCAGTCAGGCAGGACCACCGCTGCCGACACCCCCGGCCTCGCTGCGCGGAAGTGGTGCTTCGGTGGGCAACTAGGTTGCCCGACAACAATAATAAGAAGGATTGTTATCCTATGGTGTTATCCTCAAGATGATTGGAGTAGTTAGCTTTTGAGCACATCTTTGTTCAGAGTAACTGCTTGTAACACTGTCGTGCTGTGGTGTTTTCAAATTTGAGTCTTGTAATGTCCTTGGACCCTTGTTCCATCGTGTTGTAATAATGAATGCTTAAGCATGTTGTGTTTTGAATTGAAATTCGAATTGTTCAACCCAGATGTTGGAATCTTATTGTGTATGATTAACGGAATTTGAGCGCATAGTTACAATGACCACGCTTGCCAAAACTTGCTTTTCAGGTAAGCATTGGAAAACCAAAGTGTTTTTGGACGCGTTAATCGTTTGCCAAACAACTAGGTACTCTTTCGCACGTCACCTTCGCTGGCACCCGAAAGGGAAGAATTTGCCTCGAGATGGAAAGTTGGCTCGAGTTACTCGAGTGGTCGCATTTCCTAATTATGTCGCAGAACGATTCTATGAATCAAATTGTTGGTTATGTGTTATCTTACGATTGTTGCTGCCATCATCGGATGGATGCTAATGAGCTATTGACATACATGCATGATTGTCATTTACTCAGAGTAAAAATTTGACTATGTGTCTAATATCGGCTTGCATTTCAGATGGTGGGACCTACGCGCAGCTCTCCCAACGGTTTCAGAATGGCCGGTAGCAGCGACCTGCCACCGCCACCACCCATGACGCCGTCGGAGGTTTTCATGGCCACGCAAACCGAGGTGCTGCGCCAGATCCTGCAGACGCAGCTGCAGATCGCTCAGTAGATGAACCGAGGGCCTCCACATGGGTCCAACCACGAGGGGCCTAATCAGGTCACCACGCATGCTCAGTCATCGGGATGAAGCCACCGACCTTCTCCAAGGCGGAAGACCCCCTGGAAGCTGAAGCTTGGATCAAGGCCATCGAGGCACTCTCTGCCTTTGTCTTTGCCTTGCTCCGAGGAGAACAAAGCCAACTTCGCAGCTCTGCAACTACGAGGAGAAACTTTAATGTGGTGGGATCATTTCAAGTCGATGCAGCGAGGGTGTGCTGTAACTTGGGATGATTTCAAGCAAGCCTTCAAGAGCCATCACATCCCCAAGGATTAATGGATAAAAATGAGGGAGTTGTTGGCCCTTAGGAAGGGGGTCGATATGGTGTACTATTACACCCAGAAGTTTAACAGCTTGTGCCAATATGGTGGGCATCACGTAGACACTGATGCGAAGAAGATGGAGAGATTTCGCGATGGGCTAGATGGCAAGTTGTACGAGCGCCTAAACCTACTCGAGCCAGAAAATTTCCATGAGCTTGTGAACAAGGCTATCTCCCAGGAGGATGCCATGAAAAAGGCCCACAGGGACAAGAAGAGGCCGTCTGGTTTTGCTCCGAGCAGCGGAACCAATAAGAAGTTTCGCTTTGTGAAAAAGAATGCTCCAAACCCATCCCAGCAATCTTCAACTGGATGCTGGACGATGAAGCCATCCCAGAGCAAACCCTCAGGGAACTTCCAGTTCCAAAATGCTCAGCAGCAGGCTCCTAAGCCTAATGCACCTCTTCACAACGTTGGTGACCGTCGTTGCTTCAACTGTGGTCAACCGGGGCATTACATCAGTGATTGTCCAAAACCCAGGCAGATCAAGCCCAACCCACATAATCAAGGTACAGGGAACAAGCCTGCCACTCCAGCTAAGAAGCTTATGGTGCAAGTACGCCAGGGCAAGCTGAACTTCACCACCATGGACGACATCCCAGAGGGAGCTTCAGTGCTCACGGGTACATTCTCTATCAACGATACTCCTCTTAAGATTTTATTTGATTCGGGAGCTACCCACAGTTTCATAAGTGAGAATGTATTAGGCAAATTGGGTCTAAAAGGAATGCAAACCACATCGGCTTATAAAATTACCACGCCAGGTGGAAACATCTCTTCTCACCTAGTAACTTTTGGGGTTCCTTTAAAGTTGGGAAGCAAGGTTATTCAATCTAATCTCATAACCATAAAATTGGAAGGCATGGATGTTATGTTGGGTATGGATTGGATGACCCGACATAAGGTGGTTCTAGATATATCAGATAGGGTTGTAGAGATCAATTCACCTACGGTCGGGCACACTACCCTGTACCTACCTTTCAAGGACTCGTACCGACCCTTGTGCCTATGTGACCATTATCTCCCCTCTTGATGAAATTCCAGTAGTGTGTGAGTATCCGGATGTTTTCCTAATGAGTTGCCCGGTATGCCGCCGGACAGGGATGTTGAGTTTGTAATTGAACTCCAACCGGGTACTTCATCCTTTTCCAAAAAACCTTATCGTATGCCTCCCAAAGAATTAGCCGAACTGAAAAATCAACTCCAGGAGCTGTTATATAAGGGTTATATCCACCCGAGCTCTTCTCCTTGGGGTTGTCGCTCTTTTCGTTAGAAAGAAAGATGGTAGCTTGAGGCTGTGTGTGGATTACCGACCGCTCAATGCAGTCACCATCGAGAACAAATATCCTCTTCCCCGAATCGATGTTCTTTTTGATCAATTGGTTGGATCTAGAGTTTTCTCAAAGATCGACCTTCGTTCTGGTTATCATCAAATCAAAATTCGACCTTGCGACATTCCTAAAACCGCTTTCTCCACTTGTTATGGTCTTTACGAGTTCTTGGTAATGTCTTTTGGTCTCACGAATGCCCCAACCTACTTCATGTACCTCATGAACTCCGTGTTTATGACGGAGCTCGACAAATTCGTAGTGGTCTTTATTGATGATATCCTCATCTATTCCAAAAACGAGAAAGAACATGCCAAACATCTCCGAATTGTCCTCCAGCGTTTGTGAGATCATAAGCTTTATGCTAAGTTCTCCAAATGCGAATTCTGGATGAAGAGTGTTAAATTCTTGGGGCACACCATTTCCCAAGATGGTATCTCCGTAGATCCTAGCAAAGTTCAAGAGGTGATGGATCGGAAACCACCTAAGTCCATACACCAGATCCGCAGTTTCTTAGGATTGGCGGGGTACTACCATCGATTCATTCCTAACTTCTCTAGAATCGCGAAACCTATGACCAAACTGCTCAAGAAAGGAGTGAAGTTCGTGTGGAGCGAAGCATGTGAGAAAGCCTTCCACACCTTGAGACAACATCTAACCTCAGCCCAGTGCTAGTGCAACCAGATAATTCCAATCCTTTTGAAGTGTTCTGTGATGTGTCAGACACGGGTCTCGGATGTGTCCTTATGCAAGAAGGCCGAGTCATTGCCTATGCTTCACGGGCACTTCGACCTCATGAGATCAATTATCCTACCCACGATCTTGAGTTAGCTGCTGTTGTCCACACTCTCAAGATATGGAGACATTATCTGATGGGTAATCGTTGTAACATCTTCACTGATCACAAGAGTCTCAAATACATCTTTACTCGCCGAGTTGAATATGAGGCAAAGAAGATGGCTTGAGTTGATTAAGGATTATGACCTAGAAGTACATTATCATCCCGGAAAAGCAAATGTTGTTGCGGATGCTCTTAGCCGCAAAGCTCACCGCAATCATCTAGAGTTAGAGCCGCTTATTAACCCATTATGTGAAGAAATGAGAAGGCTCAACTTAGAAGTGGTACCGCAAGGAAATCTTTATGCCTTAGCTGCAGAATCCAATCTTTATGATAGAATTGTCACTGCTCAACGCAATGATGAAGACATACAAACCATCAAACAGAAACTAGGAGAGGGAGATCCCAAGTATACTTGTTTCCAGATAGATCACCAGGATGTGATCTGGTTTGGGGAACGCCTTGTGGTTCCTGTCGATCTGGAAATTAAGAAGATCATCCTCGATGAGGCTCACAAGTCCAAGTTCTCTATTCATCCCGGCAGTACCAAGATGTACCAAGATCTGAAGCATAATTTCTGGTGGTCCAATATGAAGGTGGATATAGCCAAGTATGTAGCCGAGTGCGATACTTGCCACCAGATGAAAGCAAGCCATTTGAAATCGGCAGGTGTATTCCAACCCCTGTCGATACCCATGTGGAAGTGGGATGACATTAGTATGGATTTCATTATGGGTTTACCCCCAACAGCTAGAAAGATGCATTCTATATGGGTAATCGTAGACAGACTCACCAAGACCGCTCATTTTATTGCCGTACATACCACTTATTCAGTACAGCAATATGCCGAGTTATACATGGACCACATAGTTCGTTTGCATGGAATTCCGAAGACTATAATCTCTGACAGAGGGACTCAGTTTGTGGCTCGTTTCTGGGAGCAATTGCACGAGTGCTTAGGAACCAAGCTAATTCGCAGTTCCAGTTATCATCCGCAGACCGATAGTAAGACGGAAAGGATAAATCAGATTTTGGAAGACATGCTGCGAGCAAGCATCTTGCACTTTGACAAGAGTTGGGACAAGTGCTTGTACTTGGCAGAATTCTCCTACAACAATAGTTATCAAGCTAGTTTGAAGATGGCACCGTTTGATGCTCTTTACGGACGAAGATGCCGCGCTCCGTTGAACTGGTCGGAAGCCGGAGAAAGGACACTCTTTGGTCCGGATTTAGTCAAGGATGCCGAAGAAAAGGTGCAAGTGATAAGAGAGAATTTGAAGATGGCCCAGATGAGGCAAAAGAGTTACCATGATAAGGGAACCGCACCCCGACACTTTGAAGTGGGAGATTACGTGTATTTGAAGGTGTCCCCCACCAAGGGTGTGCAAAGGTTCGGTGTCAAAGGAAAGTTAGCTCCGCGCTACATTGGACCCTATGCAGTCATAGAAGTATGTGGGCCAGTGGCTTATCGTATCCAATTGCCAGAACGGTTTTCCGCAGTCCACAGTGTGTTTCATGTAACTCAATTGAAGAAGGGAATGCCTGTGCCAGCGAACGAAGTCATCACCGAAGCTAATGCTTGGATTGAGCCGGATTTCTCGCTCATGGAGCACCCATTAAGAGTATTAGACCAAAAAAGAGCGAATGACCCGAAGACAAACAAGACGCATGTACAAAATCCAATGGAGTCATCACACGGAAGAAGAAGCAACTTGGGATACGGAAGACTACCTCAACACTAAGTATCCGGGCTTCCTGCAATCTCGAAACCGTGAGTTCTCCCCCCCATCTTATTTTTCTCAAGTCGAATCCCGGACGAGATTCCGTTTAAGGGGGGTAGGCCGTGACGCCCCCTGTTTTTAATTAACCCTAACCGTCGGTCAACCCGGTGACAAGTGGGTCAAATCACGGTCAACTCCGGGGCCATCACCTCGAAAAACTCACCAACCAACTCTATTGAACCGTTTGGGCTAGTGGACCCACTTGTGGGGCCAACCCATGGTCAAAGACTTGGTCAAACCCCACTTAAACGCTAGTGTCCATAGTCGTCTTTCGGAACTTTTGCCGCGTTCTCCAAAATTCACCTAAACACTTAAATTCTACCTTTAGGAAAGTTGTCCATCTTGTTGAGGGACACAACTTTCATGTGGATTGGCACTTCAAATTTTGAGTGGAAAGGCATGAAAAACTTGCTCCAAGGTCAACATCTCCCGTTCATGAACTCATGTTGGCATTCAAAGTTGGCAACTGTCTCTTGCAAATTCTGTTGAGAAAACCCTATATAGCCTTTTTGAAAGTGATAGAGGATAGCTAGATCTACAACTTTCGTATTCAAAGTTTGGTCAACTTTTATTCAAAGTTTTGGAGAAATTTGTACTCAAACAGGGAGCCAGCAACGCGGTTTGGCCGGGCGACACCGCGCGCCGCGATGTCGCGCGCGCGCGCCCTCGCGCCGGCCGGCCCTCGGCGTCCGCGCCCCGCGTGCCGCCCGATGTTCCTCCGCCCGAGGCCACGCGCCGCCCTAGACCACACGCCTCCCCGGGCCGACGCCGCCCGAGGCGCCGCCGGCCGCGCCGCCGTGCCGTCGTACGCGCGCCGTGCGCATGGCGGACCGCCGGTCCGTCCGCGGCGCCACCCGTACACGTGCCGCCCAAGGCGCCGTGGTACGGCGGAATCACCGCCGTCACCGCGTCGTCACCCCCCCGGCCTGCGCTCTATATAAGGCCGCCGTGTTTCTCCTCCCCTCCACGCCATCCCGGGCCCCGCTCCCGGATCGCCGCACCGCGCCGCCATGGCCGCTGCCGGCAAGCCACCGCCTCGCTTCACCTCCAGGCCACCGCGCGCATGAGCAAACTCCCTAGGACCCGTAGAACCTCCCAGGGTCGCGCATTGTCCACCCCGTGTGCCCTCCTCGTAGGAGCCTGAGCAGCCACGGCAGCCGCCGCTGGCCGTCGCCGAACCCCCACGCTGGCAAACCCTCTGTGCCGTCCAGCCCCTCCAAGCAGCCCTAGGTGAGCCCCTGGGGAGTACCGCGCCGCTTGTGGGTCAAGGCCGACCGGCTATCACTGCCGGCGAGCCCACCCAGCGGCGGAAGGGTAGATGTGTGACAATTGAATTCTTTCCAAGGTTAAAACCGTGAACCAGGGACCTATCTGCGAGAGTCTGATTCTTTGCAGGGGTTACGGTGTAAAATGAATCTTCAATAGTATACTCCTTTTGCAGAAATTTGTAAAATGCGTAGAAAATCGTAGAAAATTCAGAAAAATGCAAAACCAATATTATTGGATTCGTGGTGAAAAATACTACAACTTTTGTTATACTCACCTGGTCTTATTCGGATATGTTTAGCATGACAAATAGGAATTGAAAAACCTAGATCTGCCATAACTCAAAATCTATAAATCCTCTGTGTCCAATTTTTGGATATGTTGCGTATCATGTCATGTCTAGATTCTGTGCCAAAAATTGCACAAAGTTATTAAGTGAATCTTTTTATATAAATTGTTTTCCGTTTGTGTAGAATCTACCTAGAAGATTTTTATAGCTAAAAATATTTATGTTTTTGTGCCCAACTTGTTCAGACTGTCTTGTTATGCCAAAACACACCTCTGGTGATTTAACCATGATTTTTGGTTGACCATAAATATTTATTCTTAATTTGTGCATGTTTTCCTTTGTAAATTAATGAAGCAAGATCAAGAGAGCTTCTAGGTGTGCTTGCTGGTTCTTTAGGCTTGTTTAGGACCGGAAAACATGTATGAGAAAGATTGGAGCATTCGATGCTTATTTATTTTTGCATGCATTTATTTTGATTGCTAGCTAGTCTTTTGTTCTTTTCCAAAGTAATTTATTTTCTCGCTTCCAAGCTTTGCATGTGAGTCCAGTAGTTCAAGATAGGTGTCATGATGCTTAAGAAACCTTTCTTTAAATTTTTAGTGAATTATTGATGATAAAAACTTTAAAGGTCCTTATGGAGTAGTGCTTTAATTAAATTAGAAAAATACCTTTTAATTCTTTTTCTCCTTTTTGTGAAGTGATGTCAAACTTAATTGAAAGGCTAAGAACACACCCTTGCTGATAAGGAATTAATTTATAAATAAATATCTTTGTACACACCTTTACTAGTGAGAGGTAAAAGGAATAAACCTTCACATGAAATATCAAATATAAGGGAACATTAATTCAAGTGTGTGATAAAGGAATGAAGCACATATCAATAATAACCCTCATAAACAAAAGTAATAGTTTATTATTTGTTAAGGTGAATATGACCAATAAGAGTTGGATAAGATAAACAAACTGTCACATCACCTGAACCCCCGCATTGCATTCCGTGTAGATCTTCCCCGACGATGACTACTCACTCGTCCCGAATCCGAGGAAGGAGAAGCGGAAGCTTCGCCGTAGTACGTGGAAGTACTTGACGACACCGAGGGTTCTCAAGCTAACTTAGCCGACGAAGGCAAGCCTCGCCGCATCCGACCCGCTTTTCAAATTTAATATTCAATTATCTATGGATGCGTGTGCATTTAAGTTCGGGAGTTGTATGGAACCTTAGATGCATGATCCCTAGGTACCTTTGTCTTTACCGGTATGATAGGTCGATAGCGCTAAGCTATAGGACCGTTACAAGTCGAGTGATTCTCACACTCGCGAGAATAGGTTCCTAGATAGGAATCATAAGATCTCTTTAAATGGACTCGCTCATGTGGTAAGAGCATGGGATTTGGGCTCCCGGCCCAATGGCTATTGTGGGTTAAATGTTTGAACGTACTAAGCACTTGTCGGGAATGGGACCGGCAAGCCTAGTACCTTAATGAGGCAGCGAGGGATCATACTATTACTACTCTTGGGATACGTCTCACGGCTAGCTACCGGTGGTGTACGGTGAGTCCGGGTGCCTCGCGGGTGTGCCGGATAGCCTGCACCAAAGACTCTAAGATTCGATCCCGACCCGAAGAGTTTTGGGAACCACTTGGTGGTTGTCCTCGCGAGGGGCATCCCACCGTGTGTTTAGGTCTACCTTGCAAGGTTTGAATCAATCGATTGTCGGCCTCTCACCGTTATCTGAGACTACTTACTCCACTAGTCATGAGATCCCTAATGATGGAAATTGATGAATACTATGCATGATTAATTGTATTGTACAACATTGTTTGTACTAGATGGCTAATTTAGTAAAGATTAAACCCACTAGAACTTGTGCTAAAATCTTGAAAGTAAAGACATACTCTTTGATACTTTTTAGCAAAAGCAACCTAGTGGACAAAAAGCCTTTCATTTCTAGTCTTGGTGAAGTAGTTATCACCGACGGGTAAGTCTTTTTGAGTATTAGTATACTCAGCCTTGCTATAATATGTTGATCCAGGTAATGCTTTCGGTGATGTGTGGCCCGGAGAGATCCCGCCCGGCTGGGAGCTGGAGTGGGTGGAAGATGACGACTGAAGGAATCATGGATGGCCTCCAGTGGTGTTTCCGCTTTCCGTTAGTTTAATTCCGTTGTTTCGAAAACTCTGAACTATGATGCTATGACAAAAACTTCGGTTTGTAATAATTAAACCCTTCGGGGTAAAATTTGGATGTGTTTTATGTAGTATCTCTGGACTCGCCTTTGTGTGAGTTTTAATGCATATATGTCGATCCTTGTTGCTCTTTAAGTGATTTACCGGGCGTTAACCCGGCGACTAACAATAGAATGATACTTTATTATTGCTTAATGACCAAAGTGGATTGGTTTAGGCTATAGTATGGTATTTTCCTAGGCGGGTTGTCACAAAAGCCCCGTTCATGATCGTCACCATGAACTTGACTTTCTTCTTGACTAACTTGAGAACTTGGTGGTTCTACTCTTGTTGATGATGGTGGGTCTTGATTGCTTGTGTCAACCGGAACTTGTGCTTGAACCTCACGAGGCATCACTTCACCGATCCTAAAGATTGATACACTTGGTGGCTCTTCATCATCTACAAGATTTTCACTAACTTGCTCTCATTGAGAGCTGTTGGATTCATCAAGTTTCACGTCTACCATGGTCTCAACACAACCAGTGGTTTTGTTGAAAACACGATAGGCATGTTCGTTAGTTCCATAACCAAGTAGAAAACCTTCATCAACCTTGGATGCAAACTTTAAGGCTTTGGGTTTCTTGTTAAGTATGAAACACTTATACCCAAAGACCCTAAAGTAATGCACACTAGGCTTCTTACCGGTGATGATTTCGTGGGGAGTCTTGTTCAAGTACTTGTAGAGGTAGAGATGGTTTGCGGCATGGCATGCGGTGTTGATGGCTTCCACCCAAAATGAGTCCAGAGTCTTATATTCATCAAGCATTGTCCTTGCTGCTTCAATCAATGTACGGTTCTTCCTCTTGACGATGCCATTTTGTTGAGGGTGTATGGAGCGGAGAGTTCATGATTGATGCCTTCTTCATCTATGAACTCTTTGTTAACACCAAAAAATGGTACAGGAGAAAGGCTGACTTGTGGGCCGAGCTTGGTGATAAATACCACTCGGCTAGGAAGAAATCTTCTCCAACGAATCGGTAAAGGACGCTTGCGGTCGGCAGTGCGCCATCGTTCGGCAAGGGGACTGTTTGCGCTTTTAAAAGGGAAGTATTCGGGAATGCATGGTGACGTGGCCCAATGCAAGGAAAGAACGAGTTGATGGCGTATACGAGACGGACATTGGCGTCGGAGCATTAATTTAGACATTTAATGTTGTGCTCGTAGTCGACCAGGAGTCGTGTTGGGACAAGGGTATAAATATAAACCCTTGATGTATGTAATAGAGATCGAACAATTTCACAACAAACCGGCTTTACGCCAAATTCTCGAGTCCTTTAGTCGTGTCGTCGTGTTCTACGAGGGGAATCATCGATCCGTCGACCTCCGTAAGTACCGGCAACCTTGTATCATGTCTAGTATCATGCGGTGGATTTAGACCGTGATGCAAGAAGTCTTGTGACCTTGCTTAGTATCATGCGGTAGATTTAAGCTTGGTTCAAGAGGGTTTCTTGTTAGATCATGAGCCATGCGGTGGGCTAAGATCTAGCTTGGAGCTGGTTATCGGCTCTATTAGATTTGGCAAGATCTAATAGATTCATTAAGTTACCTTGTGTTGCTTTGGGTTTTTACTTTATGTTTAAATTTATGTAACACTCTTTTACCAAATTTAGATTGGTTTGGATCGGCTTTATCTTATTTGGTGATCTTTATGTTACATGTTCATATCTTTGGCTTAATACGGCATGTGGATCACGTGTTCTTTAATAGCCGAAACCGAATCGATCTAAGTTGTCACGTGTAGCGGGTTCAAGCTTGCTAATTTTGTGTAAATCTTGAAAGAACCGGGTGTCATGCGGTAGATGCAGGTTTTTGGGTTGTTTTAGAGCTAATCATCCGGTGGATTAGATTTCGATTCAATCTGATAGGTTTATCATCTTTGGCAATGTTTGTTCCTTCTCCACGGATCCCAATTCGGCTGTACAGCCGCATTTGGTAATGCTTCCACGAGTAAAATGTGCTTCTAAGTTTGTTTTAAATAATGCGTGCTTTTAGCCTTCCATATTTAGATTGTATCATGCGGTGTATTAATCTCTCTGTGGTTGGTGGTGTGATTTCCAACAAGTTGTATCATGAGGTGGATTAACTTGTTTGATTTCATGCTTGACGGGTTTGAAAGTATCTAGACATGCGGTAGACTAGTGCTTTTGGCCTATGCACGTTTGTTTATCTCACATTTATAATCATGCTTTACTTTATTTATTTTAAATTGTTAATTATCCCCGAGGATCGGTCATGATCATGTGCAAGCAATGTTATTCAAACAAAGACTGATCTATCATCATGCTTATGTCATCCATTCGGCTATTTCATGTTTTCACGTTTAACAGCTCCCGAATGCTATTTGAACTACTGATAGATAGCTCGTTATAGCTGTATATCATTTTAAGTGGCTTTCTAGCCGTAAATATGGAACTGTCTGGTACCACCCGGCAAGTTCCAAGTTTTATCTAACTATTTTTATTCCTTTGTCAGTTTCAGGAAAATTGACTGGCACGCTTTCAGGATTCATCGCGCATGTTAAGCCATCTCCTTTCGGCTTGCTGTGTGCTTGGCGTGAAGTGCCGATTTTGCGTCAACACACTTTTTGGTACGCCCAGTGGGACCCTCTAATTGATTCAAGATGCCTGACATTCACGACATCATGGATGTCACCATTAATGACCTGTCTCCAGAGCAACAAGCGCAGTTGAAAGATGTCATTGACCAGTTTCAGCAGAAATGCCTGATGTCATTTGCCAAGAATAGAAGTGGTGTGCCATACCTTAAAACTGAGATGCCAAGGGTTCTGTTGCCAGGGGAACCTGATACCACAGCTGCTCAAGAGAAACAGGAGGTTCTGAATGCTTTTCGGGAAACTATTGACAATGTAATGGTCCAACATCACACTACTTTCCTGAATATGTTCAAGAAGATGATGGTTGGAGTATTTGGCCCAGGCATGGAGAAGATGCTTAGTCGAGTATCCCCTCACACATCTTCTGCAGAGGTTGGAGAGACTAGTTCTGCTCAGCCAGCTCAAGACGCAGGTGCTCAACCACCACTGCAAGGCCAACCAATCTAGCCACCTCCACAAAGCATTGGGAGTCAGCCAGTCCAGCCGCCTCTACAAAATAATGGAGGTCAACTAGTTCAACAGCCGAACCCGTATCAGGCGATGCTCAATAGGCCTACATATGGGGACCTAGCGTTCGGTTCATCTGGAATGCCGCCTAATTCTACTTACAAGATAGCCCCGACCAATAACAGTCTACAGAAAAATATGTATGGTGGGGGATATTCAGAAGTTGTGGATTATGGTGCTATTGACGCTTTCCCAAATCCTGGGTATGGTACAGCTGCAGGAATGCACGATGATGATATCCTGGTGCAGAAAATGGCCGATGATATGAAAAATCAATTCGGCCTTAAACCTAAAATGCAAGGACCAGCTTATACACCCCCTTTCCCAGAATGGTACTATAGGGTGATTTTGCCGCCAAGGGTGAAGCCTCCTACAGAGTTCACAAAGTTCTCTAGACAGGATGATACGAGCACTGTAGAGCACATTGCCCGATACTTAATGTAGCTTGGAGAAGCTTCAGCTAATGAGGCATTCAGGGTCAGATATTTTCCTTTATCGTTGACAGGCCCGGCATTCACATGGTTTACTTCTTTGCCTCCTCAATCAGTTAACACCTGGAAAGACTTGGAGCAGAAGTTTCATGCTCATTACTTCAGTGGCAGTACCGAGAAGAAGCTGATTGATCTGGCTACCTTGAAACAGAGACACAATGAAACGAGCCTGGAATTTCTCAAAAGATTCAGAGAGGTCAAGGGCATGTGCATCTTGTTGACTTTGCCAGATGATCAATTGGCTGACATGGTCGTTGCGGGAATGTTACCAGCTATTCGGGAAAAGCTGTTTGGCATGGAGTTCGACAATTTGGGTCAGCTGTCCCAGAGGTTGTCGTTAATGAGTAATCAAGCTTATGGATTCAAGAAAGACTCCAGGTTCACCAAGCACCATGACATAGCTGATATCTACAACCAGTTCCTCGAAAAAGCTGATCAAGTGGAGGAATTTGATAATGACGAGGAAGTGGCCGCAGCTGAGATCATGTGGGGCAAAGAGCCGTTGACTGTGAACCAGGATGGATAAAACAGGCCAAGGGCACGTATGACTTTGACGTAACTAAGGCTAACAAGCTCTTTGAGTTCCTGGTGAAGGAAGGCCGAATCAAGTTGCCTGAGGGGCATTCTATGCTTCGGCCCGATGGAGTTAAAGAGAAACGTTACTTTGGTTTTCATGACAAAAACTCTCACTCCATTAACGATTGCAGGGTTTTCAGGATGAGGATCCAAAAGGCTATCTAGGAAGGTCACCTGAAATTTGACAACAAGATGAAGCTGGATGGCCACCCTTTCCCTCAAAACATGGTTGGCTTTTCTGTCAATATGGTGACCGCTGAGGAGAAGGGAAAAGTGAAGGTCTTGACTTCAGCTAGAGCAAAAAAGGATGGATCAGTCGATCCTACACGACAAGTAACAATGGAGCAGGTCCACAAAGAAACTCCTCACATCCTGAAAAGCCAGATCGAAGTTGGGGAATCTTCCAGGACCAAGCCCAGGGTAACCACACACATTCTCCTTAACAAGTGGCAGCGTCAGCAGGAAAAGGAACGCTACTAGAAGCAAAAATATGAAGAGGAGAGGTGCAGGTTTGAAGAAGAGGCGCGCAGAAGAGAGCTAGAAGAGCATGCACGGGAACAGGAGCGTGCACATTGGGGATGCGCATTCTTCAGGCATTGTTGGAACGAGGGTTTGAAGCTCCTCACATTGAATAATTGCCCTGAGTGCAGTGATAAATACACTGAATATAGGCAGGAAACTGTCAATCGCCGATCCGTCCATGAAAGAATTGGAAGGATGCATCCCAATGACGGTCGGCATCTAAAAATAAATGAGGTCAATGATCACCCAAGGAAAAGGCAAGCTGACCAAAGGTGGGTTGATCAGGAAGAACAAGAGCGCGAATACATCTGGCAAGAAGGACAGTGGTGCCCGCCTGGCTTGAGGAGAAGCCAAAAGAGAAGGGTTCAGCGCTTGAGGAACCAAGAATTGAAGCAGGCGGGGATTAAGAGGAAGCAAGTATGGCGCCCAAAGGACAAGCCTGAAGGATCGGGTCGTTCGGCTCCAGCATGCATGGTGTACTTTTTGCCGAATGAATTCATGGCACCCGCTAACCAAGTTGTGCAGGAGGAGTTGTCTCCAGATGTCAATGAGGATGAGCAACTTGGGGGATTAATGGTGCAACTAGTGTTGGCTAAGCAGGCCACCTTTGAAAAGCCGGTCAGGAATCGACACATGAGGCCGTTGTACTTGAAGGGATATGTCAATGGCAAGCCATTGACCAAGATGTTTGTTGATGGCGGGGCTGCAGTCAACGTGATGCCATACACCACCTTCAGGAAGCTTGGCATGGGCTCCGGAGACTTGATGCCGACAACTATAATTCTGAATGATTTTGCTGGGAATCCTTCAGATACCAAGGGCTGCGTGCACGTGGACTTCATGATTGGGTCCAAGACTTTGCTCACGACCTTCTTTGTCATTGAAGGCAAAGGAGCTTACAGCTTGCTGCTTGGACGGGACTGGATCCATGCCAATTGCTGCATCCCATCTACCATGCACCAACAGCTCGTTCAATGGGTAGATGATGACATTGAAGTGGTCCAAGCAGATGATTCAGTTAGTGTAGCAAACGTCGAACCAGCTTTCTGGGAGTATCAAGGCATCGATTGCTTCTCAGAAAAAGACTGGGGTGAAGGTCCTGTTGAACCAGTCAGCAGTGATCAACAGCCGATTCAAGCAGTCGACTCTTATAGCAATTTTTAATGGATAATCCAGTTGATGGAACTGATGGAAAGTTAGGGCGTGGATTCATGTCGGCTGATAAATTAGAAGAATTTGACATTGGAGATGGTGATAAGCCATGGCCGACATTTAACAGTGCTAACTTAGAGTCAAGTTTCAGAGAAGAATTAATCAAGCTGTTAAAGGAATATAGAGATTGCTTCGCTTGGGATTATTCGGAGATGCCTGGTTTGGACCATTCCATTGTTGAGCATCAGTTGCCAATTAAGCCTGGTTTTAAACCTTATAAGCAACCTCCCCGAAAATCTACAAGGATGAAGTATTGGCCGACGTGAAGAAGGAAATTGAAAGATTGCTTGATGCAAACTTCATTCGGCCATGCAGGTATGCAGAGTGGATCTCTAACATCGTCCCTGTCTACAAGAAAAATGGGAAGATGAGGGTTTGCATAGATTCCAGAGATTTGAACAGAGCCACTCCTATGGATGGATACCCGATGCCTGTTGCTGATCTATTGGTTGATGCTGCTGCTGGTCATAAAGTTATCAGTTTTATGGATGGTAATGCAGGGTACAATCAGATATTTATGGCAATAGAAGACATATCGAAGACAACTTTCAGATGTCCTGGGCATATAGGCCTGTTTGAATGGATTTTCATGACATTTGGGTTGAAAAATGCCGGTGCAACTTATCAATGAGCCATGAACTATATCTTCGATGAGTTGATCAGCAAAATTGTTGAGATTTATATTGATGATGTCGTGATCAAGTCTTTAAATCATGACTTACACTTGAAGGATGTGAAGAGAACTCTGGAGTGTACCCGAAAGAACGGGTTGAAGATGAATCCAAACAAGTGTGCCTTTGGGGTTTCAGCTGGAGAATTCCTGAGATTTTTGGTGCATGAAGGAGGAATTGAAGTTGACAAGAAAAGCATGAAGGCTATCGATGAAGTTGTTCCTCCAACCAATCTCAAGGAGTTGCAATCACTGCTTGGCATGATCAATTTTGTGTGGAGATTCATTTCAAACTTGTCACAAAAGGTTTTGCCCTTTTCTCCGCTGCTAAGGATCAAGAAAGATCAGAAGTTTGTATGGGGTGACGAACAACAAAAGGCTTTTGATGAAATCAAGCGATACATGAAGGAACCACCGGTGCTGGTGCCTCCACAGTTGAACAAGCCTTTCAAGTTGTACGTGGCGGCCGATACCCAAACCATTGGATCGGCCCTTATACAAGAGTTTGAAGGAAAGGAGAGGGTAGTAGCGTACCTTAGCCGAAAATTACTTGATCCTGAGACCAGGTATTCGGCTGTGGAGAACCTGTGCTTGTGTGTTTACTACTCATGTACAAAGTTTCGGCACTACTTGTTGAATGCCGAATGCATTGTATATTCAAAGTTTGATGTAATAAAACATATGTTATTTATGCCAATTTTGAATGGAAGGATTGGCAAGTGGGTTTTGGCCTTATATGAGTTTGAGCTAAAGTTTGAATCGGCAAAAGCCATTAAAGGTCAGATTATTGCCGATTTCATTACTGAGCATCGTGATCCATCGATTGATTTGCTTGAAATTACTCCGCGGGCTTTATTCTTTGATGGATCTTCATGTGGCAAAGGAGGTGGTGTAGGAATTTTATTGATATCGCCTAGAGGTGAGATGTTTGAATTCGCTATTCCTATCCAACCTACTGTCACAAATAATCAAGCTGAATATGAAGCACTACATAGAGGGCTTCAGTATTTGAAAGAAGCAAAGGCTGTTTCAGTTGAGATTTATGGAGATTCAGAGCTAGTTATAAAGCAATTGAATGGCCAATATGAATGTAGAAGCGATATCCTGAGGAGTTACTACGAAGAATGCAGAGAAATCTTGAAATGTTTTCAGTTAGTAATTCTATAGCATATTCCTAGAGAACACAATGAGGAGGCAAACATATTGTCTCAAAGTGCCTCAGGTTATAGAGAAAATCAAGAAGCGTTTGCCATGGAGGTATGTGCTTTCGGGAGTGATCTTGCAGAGGATGATTGGAGAAAAGAAATTGTTGATTATCTGGAAAATCCGTCCCGAAAGGTTTCTAGGATGCTCAGGTATAAAACTATAAAATTTGTTCTTCTGGATGGACATTTATTTTACAAATCATTAGATGGGGTGTTGCTGCAATGCCTGGGTCCAGAAGAAGCAAAGAAGATGATGAGCGAGGTGCATGATGGGCTATGTGGAGCGCATCAATCGGCCTATCGTATGAAATGGGTTATTAGGCACACTAGATGTTTTTGGCCGACGATGTTGGAAGATTGCTTTGAGTATTACAAGAGTTGTCAAGATTGTCAGAAGTTTGGAAATATTCAAAGGGTTCTAGCATCTGCACTGAATCCAATTATCAAGCCATGGCCATTTAGAGGATGGGGTATAGATTTGATTGGCCAAATAAATCCTCCATCTAGAAAGGGGCATAAATTTGTGCTTTTGGCAACAGATTACTTCACCAAATGGGTTGAGGCAATTCCATTGAAGAAAGTAACATCAGAAAACATGGTTGAATTTGTTAAAGAACACATCATCTACAGATTTGGGATTCCTCAAACAATTACAACTGATCAAGGAGCGCAGTTTGTGTCCTCAGAGTTCAGAGAGTTTGCCAAAAGCATGGGGATCAAATTATTTAATTCTTCTCCTTATTATGCCCAAGCTAATGGTCAGGCAGAGGCTTCTAACAAGATCATGATCAAGCTTATACAAAAGAAAATTGATCAGAAGCTAAAAAGGTGGCATTCGGTACTCAACGAGGCTTTGTGGGCTTACCGAATGGCTCCTCATGGGAGCTACAAAAACTTCTCCCTACGAGTTGGTTTATGGGCATCATGCTGTTTTGCCCTGGGAAATACAATCAAATTCAAGGAGAGTAGTTTTGCAAAAGGAAAGCTTAGATTGGTGAAGGTTTGAAGGCAAAAGGCTTGGTGAAAGACGGGGGGCACCTACGGTTTTATTTATAGGGGTGGCGAAGAGATCGTGGCCCTGGGTCGTTGTGCATATCCCGAGAAACTTGGAAAGTGGAGAGGTTTCCTTAACCGAATCGCCGTCAGGTCGTTTGGGATTCAAGCTGAGTCATATTTGGTTGACTAGCTCGGTTGAGTTGCGGTCAGAGTGCTATTCGGGTATGGTACTGTTTGGCCATGGTTACTGAATGAATCGTCCAAAAATTGCGAACAAAGTGATACAGAAAAAGGGAAAATGAAGTTTATAAAAGGCAGAGCTACAAGGACGATTGATTCAGCTACAAATTGCTTGGTGCAATCAAATGTTCAAGTATTTTGCAATTACGCTAGAGGCGTTTGATGTCATCTAGTGGATGTTCTCCAGCAGTTTCTGATAAGTTTCTTGAGCATTGGACAGCGTGGAAAGTTTTGCCTTGAGCTGATTTGACTCAATCATGGCTGCCGATGTGTCCTTTTGGATTTTCTCTATTAATCCAGGAAGTTCGGCTATCTTCTTCCTATCAACTTCAATTTCAGCTGCAAAGTCTTCAACTCAGCTTCTAGTGCAGCTTTCCTGGCAATCTTCACCTCAAATGCAGCTGGCAGTTCAGTTATCAGTTCTTTGTTCCTCTGGATTTGTGCATGTGAATCTTTCACAAATTGTTTGACTGTGGCTCTCTTCTGCTCAAGAGCTGGTCTGGAGGATTGACTCCTCAAAGCTCGCCTCACTGCTGCATAATGATTGTCCAGATGAGAAATGGGCTCCAAAGAAACTTTGATGTCATCAGGGAGTTCTTGATCAATAGATTCAAGTATTTCATCAAAGTGATCAACATCTCTGACTTGGTCTTGGGCATCTTTTTCAACCAGGAAAAGACTTCTTTCAGCCTTGTTTGATTTTCCTCTGACAGGACTTGATTTGAAGAAGCTTCATCCTTTTCGACAGCTGGATCACTCACAATAAATAGAGAGCTTGGTGGTGATGTAGCCTGATCCTGAAAAGGGAAGTTTGCTGAATTAATGATGATTTATTGAGTGGAAATGAAAGTGTAGATGTTTACATTTACCTCAATTCTGGTTTCCTGGACTGGAGAAGAGGTTTGCTCAGGCTCAAGGGGGATTTCTTGAGTAGTCAGCTGAAGAGGAGTTTGAGGATTTCCTGGTAAAGCTGAAGCTTCTAGTTGGGGGGAAGCTGGTGCAATCCCTAGTAGATTTGTGGCTTTTGGCTGAGGTGGAGATGGGTTCATCCCTGGTGAAACTGGAACTTCTACTTGAGGAGGGGATGATTGAATCCCTGGTGAAGTTGAAGTTTCTGCTTGAGAAAGAGATGGTTGAACCTTTGGTGAACTTGGACTTGAAGCATGCTGAGGGGAAGAAGTCTCCGCAGGTTGATTCACCAATGTTTCTTCTGCAAATACCAAATAAAGGGTAAATGCTAATGTAAATCATGGTCTTCAAAGAGAAAAAAGCAATGAAGGTCATACCAACAGATGGAGCATTGGCAGATTCTGAAGCTGTTGATGGTTGCTGGGTTCTGGTCTGAAATTGCACAAGAAGAAATTTGTCAGATGAAGAATGGTCTTGTGTTCAAGGAGAAAGGGATGTTACCTCAATAGGAACCTTTTTGGTGGTTCTTTTTTTCTTAGCAGCTGGAGGTGCAACCAAAGATGGAGCTTTTCTCTTATCAGAGGTTGAACTGATAAGAGTTGGGTCCATTGTGGCATATCTGGCCATCAATTGAGTTAAGGTTGTGGATTTAAATCCCGAAGCAGAGATTGGGCCAACAGCGTTGTAAGAGAATGTCCTTGCTTGAGGGGCAGGTACTGTGTTCTACAGGAAGTAGCCGAAAATCATGGTCAGTAAAGGGAAGCATGTCTGATCAAAGGAGAAGATAAGTGTATTACCTCTGAAGTTGGCTGGAAGTCAGGCATCAGCTCAAGACAGAAAGGGTGCACTGGCTCACTGAAGATATGATCATGGAACTCTTGCCACCAGGAGATGAAGAGAGGATGAGCTATTGTTATTGGTGTAAAGAGCCAGGTATACATAGTTGGGCTACATTGGTATTCAAAGACCCTTCTGGCTTGAATGTTCTCTTTGATTTCCTCTCTTGGTTTGAGGAATTCATGAAGAAATAGCCTTGGGGGCACTTGGCCACATCCCAGCTGACGAGCCATTATGTTTGGCTGATAATATTCATAGGTGCTGTGATTTAGCCTTCCTCCACAGAATTCTGCTGGCAAGATGCATGAATGGATAAAGACATTGAAAATTTCTATGGATCTTGCATCATGACATCCAGTTTCAAAGGAGAATTCATAAGGAAGGGTCAAGTTGTTATTGTTCAGATAAGGGAGCCAAAGGGGATTGGCGAAACCTCTGAAAGAGTTCGAAAAGTTGACTAACATTTTGGTCGATGGATGTGGTTGAAGCAGCTTCTCCATAGGTTTGGCATCCTTTGGTGACCTGAGTTTCTCCTTCCTTATGGCTGGATTAAGGGAAATGCCGATTGTTGAGATCGATGTCAACAATCCGGTGCATGTATAGTTGCAGCCACATCTGTACAAACCACCAGGGGCCATTGACACATGATATCTTTTGGCCAGTGTGCATCTGAGAGGTGGTCTGATGGAGCATATGGTATACACTCCCTAGGAGGTACTTTCCAAGGGGAACACGATGACCAACAGCCAAATCTTCAGCCATTGCGATATGGTTCAGGGTTGGCTCATTGGCCTTGCCACAGAAGATAAATCTGCATAGCCACATGTTCAAGAATGCCCTATATTCAACTTCACCCAGAGGACCATCTTTCATATGATTCTAGATATACGATTTGTATCCACTTCCTGTCTTCACTCCTTTTTGCCTGGAGGAGCCTTTATACTGGAAAGGGTACATAGGTCCTATGATATCGAGGCCGGTCATCATGTATACATCGGCCAAAGTAGGAGACATTGGGCCATGACCAAAGAGGAAGGTGTTGACACCATTTGACCAGAAATGGCAAGCTGCAATCAAAAGGCTTTCGTTCTTTGGGGTCTCGGCCAGGGATAATTCCAAACACTGGGTAATACGAAGGGTGTCCCAATTGCTAGTTTTTGCACTATTATCTGCGAGTATCCTCTTGTACCAGTTTTTCCAGCCTGCGATTGGGGGTAGAGGCCAGTTCTTGAAAGCATCTTGCCACAACTGGGGCCCTGATAAAGCCGCTTTGAAGGGGATTCTCCTGGATTCGGCTTCAATGAACTCGCTGGGATCAGAGATTCCCACAGGACCGAGGAAATAAGATGATGAGTTGTCCTCAATATGAATCAAAAGCTCGGTGGATAGCTCCTATCAAGAAAAGGCGGAAAAAGAAATCTAAGATGGGAATCGGAAAGGTAATACCGAATGAGCCTTAAGGGGATGAAGTTTACCTGGATAGCTTGGTCCGCCATTGAAGGTTTGAGCTTGAAGGTTGATGACCTAGGGTTTGGATCTGAGCGGAGACTCCAACGGATTACAGGAAGAGAAAATGGTGTTGATCAGATTTGACTTGAAGCCGTTGAGCATTTATGGTCAATTCCGGAATAAAATCACTTTTATCCCGTAATTGAAGGGGCATATGTTAACACCAAAGAATGGTACAGGAGAAAGGCTGACTTGTGAGCCGAGCTTGGTGATAAATACCATTCGGCTAGGAAGAAATCTCCGCCAAGGAATCGGTAAAGGACGCTTGCGGTCGGCAGTGCGCCATCGTTCGGCAAGGGGACTGTTTGCGCTATTAAAAGGGAAGTATTCGGGAATGCATGGTGATGTGGCCCAATGCAAGGGAAGAACGGTTGATGGCGTATACGAGACGGACATTGGCGTCGGAGCATTAATTTAGACATTTAATGTTGTGCTCGTAGTCGACAGGGAGTCGTGTTGGGACAAGGGTATAAATATAAACCCTTGATGTATGTAATAGAGATCGAACAATTTCACAACAAACCGGCTTTACGCCAAATTCTCGAGTCCTTTAGTCGTGTCGTCGAGTTCTACGAGGGGAATCATCGATCCGTCGACCTCCGTAAGTACCGGCAACCTTGTATCATGTCTAGTATCATGCGGTGGATTTAGACCGTGATGCAAGAAGTCTTGTGACCTTGCTTAGTATCATGCGGTAGATTTAAGCTTGGTTCAAGAGGGTTTCTTGTTAGATCATGAGCCATGCGGTGGGATAAGATCTAGCTTGGAGCTAGTTATCGGCTCTATTAGATTTGGCAAGATCTAATAGATTCATTAAGTTACCTTGTCTTGCTTTGGGTTTTTACTTTATGTTTAAATTTATGTAACACACTTTTGCCCAATTTAGATTGGTTTGGATCGGCTTTATCTTGTTTGGTGATCTTTATGTTACATGTTCATATCTTTGGCTTAATAAGGCATGTGGATCACGTGTTTTTTAATAGCCGAAACCGAATCGATCTAAGTTGTCACGTGTTGCGGGTTCAAGCTTGCTAATTTTGTGTAAATCTTGAAAGAACCGGGTGTCATGCGGTAGATGCAGGTTTTTGGGTTGTTTTAGAGCTAATCATTCGGTGGATTAGATTTCGATTCAATCTGATAGGTTTATCATCTTTGGCAATGTTTGTTCCTTCTCCATGGATCCCGATTCGGCTGTACAGCCGCATTCGATAATGCTTCCACGAGTAAAACGTGCTTATAAGTTTGTTTTAAATAATGCATGCTTTCAGCCTTCCATATTTAGATTGTATCATGCGGTGGATTAATCTCTCTGTGGTTGGTGGTGTGATTTCAAACAAGTTGTATCATGCGGTGGATTAACTTGTTTGATTTCATGCTTGACGGGTTTGAAAGTATCTAGACATGCGGTAGACTAGTGCTTTTGGCCTATGCACGTTTGTTTATCTCACATTTATAATCATGCTTTACTTTATTTATTTTAAATTGTTAATTATCCCTGAGGATCGGTCATGATCATGCAAGCAGTGTTATTCAAACAAAGACTGATCTATCGTCATGCTTACGTCATCCATTCGGCTATTTCATGTTTTCACGTTTAATAGCTAATGAATGCTATTTGAACTGCTGATAGATAGCTCGTTATAGCTATATATCATTTTAATTGGCTTTTTATCCGTAAATATGGAACTGCCTGGTACCACCCGGCAAGTTCCAAGTTTCATCTAACTATTTTTATTCCTTTGTCAGTTTCAGGAAAATTGACTGGCACGCTTTCAGGATTCATCGCGCGTGTTAAGCCAGCTCCTTTCGACTTGTTGTGTGCTTGGCGTGAAGTGCCGATTTTGCGTCAACACTTTTCAACTTGAGTGTTCCTAAATTCCGAACCATTGTCACTTCTTATGTTCTTGACCTTGAGCTCGAACTCATTTTGAACTCTTCTAATGAACTTCTTCACAATTCCCTTTGCTTCACTTTTATCTTGCAAAAAGAATACCAAGTGAAACAGGAAAAATCATCAACAATTACTAAACCATATCTGTTACCACCAATGCTTATTTAGGCGATTGGTCCAAACAAGTCCATGTGTAGTAGCTTCAATGGTCTTGATGAGGATAAGATGTTCTTGGCGGGATGATGAGCTCCAACTTGCTTCCCGGCTTGACAAGCACTAAAGAACCTATCTTTCTCAAAGACAACATTTGTTAGTCCTAGGATTTGCTTGTCTTTTTGAAGTTTTGCCAAGTTCCTCATGCCAACATGGGCTAGTCGATGATGCCATAGCCAACCCAAGTCGGATTTTTCCACTAAGCAAGCCTTAGGGTCCACTTTCACTTTTGTGAAATCCACATAGTAATGCTTTCCCCGTAAATGACCCGCAAAGACAATAAAGTAATCCTCCCTTCTAGAGACGGTCACACCCTCATGAGTAAAGAAACAATTGTAGCCTTTCTCACAAAGTTGTGAAACCGACAACAAGTTGTATCCTAACCCTTGAACATGATAAACATCTTCAATTGAATTTGTTGTTGAGATAGAAATTTTACCAAGACCAACAACATCTCCTTGACCATTGACTCCATAGATGATAGTTTACGTAGGGTTGTCATAATGATCAAGGGATGCAAATAAGCCTTCATCTCTGGTCATATGATTAGTGGCTCCACTATCAATCAACCATGCGCTTCCACCGGAGGAGTAGGCCTACAAAACAAGTTTAAACTTTAGGTTTAGGTAACCAAAATGATTTGGGTCCTTGGAGGTTATATGCATAAACTTTTGGAACCCACACGCTCTTCCTCATGGCCTTCATAGTGTAGGCCCCAACATACTTGACCACCATTTTACCATTATGATCCAAGGTCACGATGTAGTCACAAGTGTAGTTGGGAGAGGGCTTGTGCTCAACCACATTCTTCGACGCCTTTGTTGAGAACTAACTCTGCCATTTTCTTTTGTGGTGTTCATCACCTTTGGCATATCCTTGGATGTGGTAGAAGTGGTGACTCCATTGGCAATATCCATAATGGTGTTGAGGTAGCCACCCTTGTTCCACAAGGGAATCTCATGCCCTTTGACTACCACTCTACCATTGGCCTTGTTATTCTTGCGGTGCCCAAGTCCTTGCTTGTCAACCACCTTAGGTATGGACTTGGCACCAATGTTGCCTTGAGTGATCAAAATGTTTAATCGAGCAATTTTCTTGTCTTTGCTCTTACTTTTCTCTTCAAGCCTTGCATGGTTAGTCTTGAGAGCATTTATATCAATGTTAGAGCAAATAGAACAACCTTTGCTAGTGGAGGCACTAGAGTCCAATATTTTCGAAGGAGTGGCTTTGGTGCTTTCTCAAAGACAACTATAGTTAGCTTCAAGATTTTTATATTTCTCTGTCAAGCATTAAAGGCTTGATTGAAGTTCACTATGAGTGTCCTTTAGGGAAGCTAGAGATTCATTTGCTAAAGTGTAATCTTTTGACATCCTCTTGTTGGAATCATTGGCCAAGGACCAGTCCGTGGTCAACTTTTCCACCTTAGCCTTCTCCTCGGCAAGAGATTTCTCTAAAGCAAGGTTTCTTTCCTTTTCAAGGATAAGCAAGTCTTCTTGCTCATGGAGAATCTCTTTCTTTTCCACTAGTTGGTCTAAAAGCTTTTTAATTTCGTTGTGGCCCTTTTTACCAAATTTCTTTATCATGTTATCTTCCATTTCCTTTTCCTCATCAAAGTTTTCTATGTCACTACTACGTGTGGATGAAGAAGAGGTTGGAGAAGATGAGGTGGTATATTCTTGTACCTTGCTCCCCCTTGCCATGTGGCAAAAGTGAGAGCGGTCCTCATCGTCCGAGAGGTTGTTGAAGAGGTGTGGTGAAGATGACCCTTGTGCCATGGCTACTGTTTCCATGCCTTGCTTCTTTGGTTCCTCATCTTCATCACTTGAGTCCCATTGTTGATCCACGTGTGCACGCCCTTGGTACTTGTTCTTGTACTCCTTGCTCTTCTCCTTATATTTCTCCTCCTCCTCATTCTTGTTCTTGTTCTTGAGACACTCGGCAATGAAATGTCCATACTCTCCACACTCATAGCACTTTCTTTGAGACTTCTTCTTTATTTTATCACCGCCTTTTCTTGATGCTCTTGACTTCAAGAATTTCTTGTATTTCCTATAGCAAAGGCGGTTTCTTCATCCGTTCTTCCTTTATCGCTAGTGTCTTCCTTCTTTCTCTTGGAGGGCTTGGGCTTTGCTTCCACCACTTCACTAGAGCTAGCATTGAGGGCTGGGCTCTTGCCCATCTTCAAGGTTAGAGACTTCTCCACGTCTTGATCGACTAGTTCTTGATGCAAGATTTCTCCAAGGAGTTGAGTGGGTGTCATTGTTGGGTATCTTGGATCCCTTCTTATCATTGTCGTCAAGTTCTTGTCCTTAGGGGCTAAAGCTCTTAGCAACTTCTTGGTGACCTTTGAATCATCCCAATCCTTACTTCCAAGTGCTCTAATGTCCGAGACAAGGACCATGAGCCTATCATACATTTCTTGTACGATCTCTCCATCCTTCATGAATAATAGCTCAAGCTCTCCGTTGATTATGTCCATCTTCCCTTGCCTCACATGTTCGGTTCCCTCATGTGCTTCCTTGAGTGTATCCCGAACCACCTTGGCAATTTGGATGTTTCGCACCTTATTGAATTCTTGTGCACACAAGGATCCCGTGATGACTCTTGTAGCTTGCACATTGCGGTGAAGGTCTTGCTCATGCTCAATGTGAGGGCTTCTCCTTCGGTGGGAATTGTAACACCTACAACCACAATCTTCCAAAGAGAAGGGTGAAGCTAGTAAAGGTGCATTTTCATATCATAAGCCCATTTGGGATAGTCCTTCCAATCGAAATGAGGAGGCTTTCCCAAATGTACGGAATAGAATTTTTCGTTAGAGTTGTTGCCCGGAATTTGTCCGTAGTTGTGGGGCACTTCGTAGAACCCGGAGTGAGTGTACTTTGCTTTCTCCTTCTTGATCATTTTCTTGAGGAGCTTCTTGGCCATTTCTTGGCCTTCTTCTTTTTCTTAGACTTTCTTCTCTTTTTAGTCGCCTTCTTTGCCGGATCATCGTCATCTTTGACATTTTCATCACTTGAGTCGGAGTTCGAGTCGTAGTCGGATGAAGAGTCATCGGAGCTATCAACGTTCGATGGTGTACGACTTGGAGCCTTGCTGGTGAGATCACCGACTTGAGCTGCCTTGAGCTCTCTTTCTTGAGCTTCTTTTGCGGCAATTTCTTCAGCAGTTGGGTTGCTTCCAATCCCCGACATCTTGATCCCTTAGTGTTTAAGCCTAAATCAAGGGATTTGGCTCTGATACCAATTGAAAGGACCTTGTGATGCCTAAAGGGGGGTGAATAGGATCACTTCAAATTTGAAAAAGAACTGCAGTTGTTAAATGACCTGTCGGTACTACCGACGTGGTGCCAGAACTACCGAGGGGCTCAGTACTTCCGGTACCAGGTCGGTACTACAAACAGGGTAGAGTTGACTTAAAACAAAATTTGAATTCAGCAGCTGTTGTAGCAATTCTATTTGAATCAAAGTCTTAGTTTAGAGGCTAAGAACCACCTACAACCAAAGAGATGAGTTGGAACACAACCAAAATATAGATCAGGCTAAAACAAGTTCTAGGGTTAGTAAGAGACAAAGAATTCAAGCAAGCAAATGGAGACACTAAGATTTAATCCGAAGTTCACACCCACAAAGGATGCTACATCTCCGTTGAGGATCCCACAAAGAGAGGGCTATCACCAAGAGCCTCTTTTCTCTTCGAACCCCCACAAAGGAAGATTGGTGCTCACTAAGAATTCTCCACCAAGGAGAGGGTAATACAAACGATCCCGGGTGCACGACACCAAGAGGGCACTCAACGGGCAATGCCTAACCGTCTAGAAGCAAGCTTCAAGAGTAACAAATGTGAATCAAGAACCTGGAGATGCTTCAAGTGCTCTTGAGATGGGGAGATTCGAAGGGGCTCTCAAAGCTTCTCTAATTCTCACTAGAAATCACTTCTCCACTCAAGATCTAGCTCAAAGGAACCAAAGATTGGCTCTAGAGGAGAGGGGAGAGGTGGAGTAAATGCTCAAGGAGGAGTTTGACTCGTGGTTGGTCAACAATGAGTGAGGAGGGAGAAGGGGGTTTTTATACTAGAGCTCAAAAACTAACCGTTACTGTGCTGAAATGACGACCCTCGGTACTTCCGACACAGTGTCGGTACTACCGAGGGGTTTCCCAGAAACCTAACAGTGGAGGCTTATCGGTGGTTCCGACCCCGGGTCGGTACTACCGAGCCCCTGGCTAAAACCTACCAGTGAAGGCTTATCGGAAGTACCGACCCGGCGTTGGTACTACCGACAAAGGTTGAATTTTCAGAAAAGAAAAGCAAACATGTACATGTTGACTCTAAACTTCTCTCACTCACTTAGATCATCCTTGAAAGCACTTTTAGCATCTCTTGGCTGTCAATTCACATCCCCCTTTATAGTATGGTGTTTCATATACTCAAATTCGAAATTAAAAAGAATTAAGCCTTGATTTAAGATGAAAACATCGTCTTGGAGTTGGGGGGCCTTCCTTTGGTCAAAACCATGAGTTTCTTTAACTTAAGTCCTGCACATATCCTGATCAAGCATTAAATGCCACAAATTGTGTTTGTCACCATCACCAAAACAATTAGGGGCCAAGATGCACTTTCAGGCTAGCGGCACCGGTCAAACCGGTGCCTCTGACCGGTTAGACCGGTCAGGCCCGAGATACCCCCAAAACCTCTTTCTAAGAAACTAGCACTTCACCACCAAGATGAAATGACTCAGCTTAGATTAGGAGGGTTTGTTGGAACACCATAAGGCTAGATCTCACTTAGGTCAACTAATGAGCACTTTGACTTGGTCAACTCGCTAAGTTGCATCCCTCTTGATAGTACAACATACCTATACTCAAGAATGAATGAAAACACTTTGTTGATCTCTTGAGCTTGAACAAATTCAATCTTGCCATACTTGATCAATATCCACTTGAGGGCTTTCAACATAGCTTTTGACTTGAGCACGTCTGTCCATATAGCATAGGAATGCACACTTGTATCCATGGTCACTCTATGTTGCCAATCTTTAACAAGTTGATGACTTGCATTGCTTCCCTCGGTTAAGGTTTGAATATGATACTTCAAGACCCCATGAATGCTAGAACTTCACCTTAGCAAAACACTAATGGCGACTTAGCTATGGCCCCAAAGATTGCTTAGTCCCTCACCCTAGACATCTCGGTTGATCTCTTCATCACTTATCCAATCCACTTTGAGTTCCACTTTGCTTCATACACAATTATCCTTCATCGGAAATACCCGCTTCAAATGCTTGATCTTGATTGACAACGAACGTGCAAGCTTCCAATTTAGAACCATAGTGTGTACACTCAATCTTATGTTCTCTTTCAATACACACATGAGGCCTTGCACCATATATTTGTCTTTGTCAATGTAATCCATATAAGACTCATCCACAAATAAATACTTCAATAATTGCTCATGAATAAGTAAAACCTGCTCACAATCTTAGACAAATCCATTAGTCCTTTAATCGCTTTGTCATTCAATTCACCAAAATCCACTTAGGGGCCTAGATGCACTTTCAATCTCCCCCTTTTTGGTGATTGATCATAACTCGATTAAAGCTTACAAATAAAACATTAAAGCACATTTAGATTCTTAGATATAGTTAGAGCTTCCCCTTAATTTGTGCTTTGAGTTGAATTTCAAAAATTTAGCCTCAAATGCCAATAGCACAAATTAGGAAGAAAGCGTGTGTGAGCTCCCCCTATATCTTAGAATCAGTGGAGTGCAGCATGTGTGAGCGACAAATACAAATTCGTGATGCGTATGACATGATATGCACAAAACAAAGAACAAATATGCTGACTGGGCAGCATCGGTCAGACCGGTGCCCCTGACCGGTCAGACCGGCCGGGTCAAGCTAGCACACACAACTGGGCGGCACCGGTCAGACCGGTGCCCTGACCGGTCAGACCGGTAAGGTCTAGTTAGAGCACAAAGCAACAGGAGTGCGTGCTATTTGGTCCAAGGGGATCAGGCCAGGGTTGCAAGCTGGATTAGATCACTTTGCTCCATTTAGCCAACACAAACAAGCACCATTCAATTCATGCAGCACAATCTAGTAATAGAGCCGCTGAAATATTACAATAAGGTTCAAACACACAGTAGCACTCACACAAATGTTCTCAAGTCCAGTAAGATAAAGTTCTAAACTTATTACATGGCTGCTCTCATCAGCCAACAGGCACCGGTCAGACCGGTGCAACACAGATAGTAGCACAGACAACACAGATTTGTAGACTTTAATCCCAATTATTCTCTCCTTATTGTCATCAAGCATCCAAGAAAGGCCTGAAGAAGAAGTAGCTATCGATCACTGTCCCTGAGATCCATTGCCCTGGTGAGAGCTCCCTCCTATTTGAGAATTGTCAAGGATCCAGTGCAAAGGAGAGTTTAGATAAATAGAATCCGAGATAGTGATTTGAGACGGATGAGCTATGGGAGCGTTGTTTTTACCATAGTAGTATGGATTGTAGCCAAAGATCTCGGTGGAGAAGCGAGCGCCCCAATCTTGTCCTTGCTCGGGAGGTAGAGGGGGTGGAGGTGCTTGCTCTTCTTCCATGTAGTGAGATGAACCTGCCACACCCGGAGGAGGAGGTGCAAACAGTGGAGGTGGAGGAGGAACCAGTGAAGAAGATCATTGCCCTTGCTCGAACTCAAAGAACATGGGCCCATATTGATTAAGCATGTCGAAGTTGGCCCATCCTCTCATCCCATCCCCAAAGGATGGTATCTCAACCTGTGGAGACTCGGGAGATGGTGGAGAGCGAGGTGGTTGAAACCCTTGAGCATTGTGCATTAACTTCATCGTGTCCCTCATTTGCTTGTTTGCCCTCCTAGACCTTTGCTGCTCAACTTCTATGTCATGCTGGCTCCTACACATCCCAAATATGAAGTTGAGAAATTTTCGTGAAGGGGACGTGGACCTGCGAGGCCTGCCATGCTCCCAGCCTCCCCACCGGTCAGGCCGGTGACAGTCTGAGCCCCTGTATGTGGCTGATCTGGCTGAGCTGCGCCCTCCTCAAATATTTCTTCCTCATGTCCAGGTTCTTGCTCAACTCTAGGAGATGGAATCCTTGGATTTTTTGCTAGGATTGAGCTTCAAGGGCTTGTGTGTCACATTTTTCGGAAACTCCGTCTTTGCAACCTTTTCAATCATAAACATGATATAGGGGCTATAGTTGCAAATCTTTTTGGGGTTCTCAGATAGATGCTTGATTTCTTGCCAAATGAAATCCCCAACACAAAATTCCAGAGCCCTCGACCTGTCACACCTGTTTTTCCAAAGAAAACCAAGTGCAAACCTATATGCATGCCAGGATCAAGTTTCATGCATATAGTGACATAAGTGAATAACAAAAACAATATCACGTAAGAAAAAGGAAGATTATCAGAGATTTACGCTTAATCCTGGAAACGAAGGCACCAAACATCATAGGCAGTCGACTGAGGGTTCCGTACGCCTAAAACTCCACAACATCTTCACTTCATCTTCATGTAGCAGCTTCCTCTTTCTGAGCAACATTGTTTATAACAAGGGTGAGAACTTGTCATACTCAGCAAGTGTGGGGAAAGATATGAATGCAAAGGCTTTATAGTGGACTGGCTCAAAGCATTTAGCAAGTTTAGTTGGTCAAGTTTTATTAGCACCTGATTACTAATAAAGTATAAGTTCATACCAACCCACATTAAGCATAAAGATAAGAGATATGCCATAAGAATATGGCAAGCATAACCAGAAACCACAATTTAAGTCCATCTTCAAGTTCAGTTATCAAGTTCGGTTATCGATTAGTTTTACACTCTGCAGAGGTTGTACACTTTCACCACAAGCAGCGTAAAAGCTCCGAAGAACTTTGGACCCAACCACACGATGCTGATCAGGCACCATACCACACTACCGAGGTGTGGCTGCATAGGGACGCTACAAGGCCTTTACAAAGGTTCCCTAGCAAGTCGTGACCCACAAGGTCCGGATCAGTTAGCAAGGTATAAAGTCCCATAGCAGGTCGATACCCCACCATAAAAAAATAACTCACCCAACCCCCTGCTAGAGCGAGTCTATACCCCGTAGTACCGCTGATCCCTTGTCCTTATCAGGTAAGATCACCCCAAGCTAAAGTTCCTAATTATTCAGTCAATACCATTGCCCATTAGTTCTTGTGGTTGTACATTTTTCCTGGGTGGTTCTCCATATTTTGATTAATGCACAGTGATCTTGTATTAAAATTATTATAAAGGAACATAGAGCATAAAATGATAACCACGTTGATTATTACCAACCTAGTTGAGCACACTAAGCATCATCTACCATCAATATTAATTAATAAAAAAGGTTCAAAATAATGGTTAGAAGAGGCTAGTAATCCTTAATAGGAACCCGTCAAAGTTAATGCAAGGCACATGCAATAGTGGTTAATAAAGTTATTAGGACAAAAGAACAAGGACACACTTGCCTTTCACCAAAGTAGTTGCTCAGAATATCTTCACCTTCACGCTCTTCAAAGCTCTCGAACCACGTTCACCCTAAGCGCATCAATCATCAAGCACAAGCATATACAAAGCAAACAAACAAGCATATACTAAGAACAAAGCACCAATCAAAAGAAACTTTAAAAGAACGCACTAAAGGATAGCCTCGATTAGATGGATCACTAAAGAACACAAAGTGTGCTTGGAAGGGAAAGGCTTGGTTAACTTTGAAGAGATGGTCGCGGAAGATTGTGCAAGGACTGGAAAGATCACGCTAAGATAGAGCTTGATTCTATTGGTTACGCAAGCGCAAGAAACACTGAAAATTGAACTAAGCTCGAAACTATCGTGAGATCATTATCAAACAACAAGAGACTACGTTTGGCATATTTTAATTAAGAAATCATGTGAAAGAATATTTCATAGAAATACTCCATGTTACCATTAAATAAGTTATATTTAATTAAAGAAATCGCGATATACCTAATCATGTTTCATTTATAACATTCGAGTAGAAGTTATATCAAATTAACAATTACTTTAGAAAGATAAAGAAAGTATAAGATATCTAGACGAGTAACTTTATGACACGTGTTCAACTAAACATATTTAATATCGAAAAGGCATTTCTGATGTCATTAGGCATATTAACTTTATTTTGAAAACTGATGTTTAACTCTAACATCTTTTATTTAGAAAAACTAGCTATGAATAGGGATTAACAAATTACATCATGATTAAAGAAAACCGGATTAGAACCTAATCACTTTTTATTTATAAAAGCAATGGAATAAGAATTAGTCAGGATTAACATGTAGTTTTAGTGTTAAAACAAGTAACATGTCATACACATGCTAACTCATAGGATTAAGGTGAAACGAATGAGAATGGTAGAAGCGAACTAAGACTCACACACAAACCTTTGGCTACGATTTAGGAGAACCAGTCTACAAAGAGAACTCGGATGAACAACTGACACACTAACCAAGGGTGATCTAATCTGACAGGAGAAACAGATAACAGGGTAAACTCTAAGGAAAGGTAGATACGACAGATTAGGCACAAGAACACAGCTGATTCATGAAGAGACAACCTAACTGAGATAGGATAGACATGAACTAGATATCGATGAACGAGATTCTAAGAGAAACATGAAATAATCATGGTAGGATTACTTGATAAAGAAATGCAGAACATAAACTCTAAGATATCTACTAGGATCACCAAAGCACACAAACCGTGCTTAGAAGGGAAAGGTCTCATTAGATGCACATGGTGTGAGATTGAGTTAACACCGGGAAGATTTAGAACTTGAGATAGCCTTGATCAAAAGAGACACTGAGGTAAAGAACGTCTAACGATTGATTTGCACATATAAGAGAACAAGGCTATGAGCTAGATTTATTTTAGTTAACAAAATATATGTAAGGATATTTCATAAATAAAATACCCCATGTTGGAATTAAAGTAAATTAAACTTTATTTGCAAAATCGGTGTAAAGAACTAATCAAGTTTTACTAATAAAGATTCATATATTGATTAAACCGATTAAACATTTAATTTAGAAAAACTAAACTATATGAACAATCTAAACGAAACTTTGTAATTCAAGTAGATCGTATTATTATTAAAAACTTTATGGAACTGACATTAATCAAATTAATATTTATTATAAAAGTCGATGTAAAAGCCTAATCAAATTTTAATTAGAAAAGATTAATTAACTATTAAACAAATTAACATTTGGTTGACGAAAACCGAGATAAAGATCTAATTAAATTTTATGTACAAAAACATGGATAGAAACATTAATCAAATTAAATTTGCTTATGAAAAACGATATATAGATCTATATTGCTTTTATTTATAAAAGACATGTATAACTAGGCATTAATTAATATTAATATTAATTTTATTTTCAGAAAACAAACATGATGAAAAGTCACCACTAAAGCGTGCTTCGCATTATTATGGACCTAACGCAACTTGAACGGATTAAAACGAAGTTAAAACGAAGGAGATAGGGATTAAACAAGATTGGAAGGACCTTTACGCGATTAATAATAGATCTAAAGGGGTAGCAGAAAAGATTCCCGAGACACCGTAAATAGTGCTCGTGAAACAGATAAAGCTTAGGGTTAGATCTGTAAAAGGGTGTTGGGTGGATCTGGTTGTGAAGATCTAATAAATCTAGGGGGTTATCTGCAAAAGATCTAAGACACACAATTGGATCTAATAGATTCAGGGGAACTCAGGGGGTTATGTGCAAAACAACGGTCTTCTTCCTCCTCTAGACTGCCATGGCGGCGAACAGGGAAATCCATCCCACGGCGGCGCCGGCGACCTAGGGCACGAGGGGCTCAGCGAGCTGGGGAGATGAGGGAGGAGACCGAGGGGAACACAAGGGGCTGCTTACCTTGGACGAGGAGGGGCGGCAGACGGCCGGCGACGGCTAGCCATGCCGGCCGGCTCGGTCTGCAAAGGGCGGCGATGCTCCAACGTCGAGGAGATGACGGTGAGGGGATGAGGAGATGCAGCGCGACGCAGCGGAGCTCTTGGACTTGTTGGCTTCGACTGTGGCGGTTCGAGCGGTGGAATCGTGTGGAGGCAGTGCTCTGGCCATGGCCAGCGGCGCACTGCAGGCGACGACGCAAGGCGGCGCGAGACACGGCACGCAGGGACGAGGAGCGAGGCCGTAGATCCGTTAGTAGCCGTATGGGCTGCATCTAAGAGTACATGGTCTCTTGATAGACCGCCTCTAGAGTCCTTGACGCTCTAAGTAGCCCAAGATCCGTTAGTATCCGTTAACGCTGGATCTTGGAGTAGAGTAGTCCGAAGACTAGTGCCTGGACCTGGAGGCCGCTTACGGCGAAGGGCTCGGGAGTAGTCGTGTAGACTTGAACCCCCAGAGTAGTCGAGGGACTACACGTAGAATCGACAGATCTTGTCGATGTTCCACGAGTTGCTGACGTCGTTGCCTTCAAGTGTCTGGAGGCGATACAAGCCTGGTCTAGTCACCTTTGCGACTGAGAAGGGACCTTCCCATGGCGAGCTGAGCTTGTGTAGTCCTTTCGTGTTCTAGATGCGACGGAGGACTAGATCGCCAATTTTGAAGGAATGTTCCTTGACGTTGCGATCGTGATAGTGTCGGATATCTTCAAGGTACCTTGCTGACTGGACGAGGGCGGCACAGCAAGCTTCTTCGAGTCCATCGATATCAACTTGTCTGCTGTCTTCGGAGATGCCTTCGTCGTACTGTTCTACTACCGGCGAATCCCACATGACGTTGGCAGGTAGGATAGCTTTGGAGTCATAGACCAAGAAATAGGGTGACTGTCTTGTCGACTTGGTGGGTTGTGTACGAAGCCCCCAGAGTTCGTTGGATAGTTCCTTGATCCACTTGCCCCCCTTTGTGTTAGCAGTGTTGTGCAGTCGCTTCTTGAGAGCATCGAGTACCATCCCATTGGTGCGCTCGACTTGTCCATTAGCCCGTGGATGGGTGACTGAGACATACCGGACGTCAATCCCGCTGTTCTCGCAATACTCCCAAAACTGGTGGTTGTTGAAGTTGGAACCCAGGTCTGTGATGATGCGGTGGGGTAGTCCGTAGCGGTGCACGAGTTCATCCAAGAAGTCGAGTAACCTGTCGGCCTTTGGGCAGGTGACCGGCTTGACTTCGATCCACTTGGTGAACTTGTCGATGGCCACCAGAACTCTGTTGAATCCTCCTGGCGCAATCGGAAGAGGCCCAATCATGTCGAGCCCCCAGCAAGCGAAAGGCCAGGTTGGCGGTATAATGACTAGCTTGTAGGACGATATGTGTTGTTTCTTGGCGAAGTACTGGCACCCTTGGCACCTTCTGACGAGTTCCTCAGCATCGCCCAGGGATGTGGACCAGTAGAAAGCTCGTCGGAAGGCCTTGCTGACCAGCGTGCGAGACGACGCGTGGTTGCCGCAGACGCCTTTGTGGATCTCCTCCAAGATGTCCTTGCCTTCTTCTCGGGGAATGCACTTCATGAGTACTCCAGAAGTGGTACCCCGTCTCTAGAGCTTGTCCCCGACTATTACGTTGGACTTGGCCCGGCGGATGATTTGCTCGGCCAGGTTCTTGTCAGTGGGAACCTTCTGCTCGCGGATGTAATCGATGAAGGGTTGTCGCCAGTCCACGTCTATCATCATGACCTCCTGGCTAACCTGAGAAGGTGTTGGGTCAGTGGTCGTGGGCGCCAGCTCCGGGATGAATGGCGTGTGAAGCTCGTGGATGAAGACTCCTGCTGGTACTTGTGTGCGAGTAGAACTAAGCTTCGACAGGACGTCCGCTGCAACATTGTTGTCGCGGACGACATGGTGGAACTCGAGACCATAGAATTTGTTCTCGAGCTTGCAGATTTCTAGGCAATATGCGTCCATGTTCTCCTTGTTGTGATCCCAAGACTTGTTAACTTGGTTGATGACCACTGCGGAGTCGTTGTAGACTAGTAGTCGCTTGATGCCTAGAGATATTGCGAGGCGGAGCCCGTGTAGCAGGGCTTCGTACTTGGCTTCAATGTTTGAGACCTTCCAGAAGATCTGCGGAACGTACTTGAGTTGTTCGCCCTTTGGAGAAATCAGGAGTACCCCTGCGCCTGCGCCTTCGAGCTTGAGCGAGCTGTCGAAGTACATCACCCAATGCTCTGGTCGCTCGGTTGGAGTTGGTAGCTGATTTTCCCGCCACTCTGCCATGAAGTCGACTAGTGCTTGCGACTTGATGGTTGTTCATGGCTTGAAGTCGATGTTGAGGGTGCCAAGTTCGACTGCCCATTTGGAGATTCTTCTGGTAGCATCTTGGTTCCGTAGGATGTCGTCGAGAGGGTACTCGGTGACGACGGAGATCGAGTACTCCTGGAAGTAGTGTCGTAGCTTCCGCGAGGTGATGAGCACTGCATACAGTAGCTTTTGTACTGGTTGGTAGCGTGCCTTAGATTCCAACAGGACCTCGCTGACGAAGTAGACTAGTCGCTGGACTGGGTAGGCGTGGCCATCTTCCTGCCGCTCGACAACGATGGCAGTACTGACCACGTGAGTAGTCGTAGCGAGGTAGTGCAGTAGCTGCTCCATTTTGCGAGGAGCCATGAGGACTGGTGGCTTGGATAAGAAATCCTTGAGCTGAGCCAGAGATTGATCCGCCTCTGGTTTCCACACGAACTTCTCTTGGTGCTTGAGTAGTTTGAAGAAGGGTAGCCCCCATTCTCCAAGCTTCGAGATAAATCTGTTCAAGGCCGCCATACACCCGGTGATCTTCTGCACGTCTTTGATGCAGGTGGGAGCTTTCATCTTGGTGATGGCGGAGATCTTCTCGGGGTTGGCTTCGATGGCACGATGGCTGATGATGAAGCCGAGTAGTTTTCCTGAAGGTACACCGAAGATGCACTTGTTCGGGTTGAGCTTCCACTGGTACTCCCGCAGGGATGCGAAAGTCTCTTCAAGATCAGCGTTGAGCGTGTCGGAGTTTCGGGTCTTGACGACCACGTCATCCACGTAAGCCTCAATGTTCTTGTTGAGTTGTTTCTTGAAACATTTCTGGATAGCTCGCTGGTAGGTAGCCCCGGCATTCTTCAACCCAAACGACATTGTCGTGTAGCAATAGGCGCCAAACGGGGTGATGAACGCGGTCTTCTCTTGGTCTTCTTCCTTGGCAGCGATCTGGTGGTACCCAGAGTAGCAGTCGAGGAAGCAGAGCAGGTCGCAACCCGCTGTGGAGTCGATGACTTGGTCTATCCGCGGCAACCTGAAGTGGTCCTTGGGGCAGTTTTTGTTGAGATCGGTGTAGTCGACGCACATCCTCCACTCGTTCGTGTTCTTCTTGCGGATGAGGACGGGGTTGGCGAGCCACTCAGGATGGGAAACTTCTCTGATGAAGCCAACCGCAAGTAGTTTGGCGAGTTCCTTCTTGATGGCGTCCCGCCGTTCGTAGGCAAAACGACGGAGGTGTTGTCGTTTCGGGGTAGCTTTAGGATCGATGTTGAGTGAGTGCTCGATCAGCCTCTTGGGCACCCCTGGCATGTCCGCTGGCTTCCAAGCGAAGATGTCTCGGTTACCCTGGAGGAAGCTGACGAGCGCGTCTTCCTATTTCGGGTCAAGGCCCGCCCCGATCATGATAGTCTTGCTGCTGTCGCCTGTCCCAAGGTCGATCGCCTTGACTTGCACTTCCTCAGATGGCTGAGGCTTGTTAGCTGTGTCCGACTTCTCTAGGATGTCGAGCTCGGTTGGGGCAAGCTTCTTGGATGCAAATAGATTTCCATCATTGCGTTGGGTACTTGATTGGTAGCTGCGAGTTCCAGAGCTTCTGTGTCGCAGTCGAAGGATATCTTCAAGTCCCCTTGTAGTGAGAGTACACCGGCATGACTTGGCATTTTGAGTACCAAACACGTGTAGTGGGGTACCGCCATAAACTTGGCGATAGCTGGTCTGACGAGGATGGCATGGTAGGAAGTCTCGAAGTCCGCGACTTTGAACTTGATGTACTCGGTACGGTAGTTCTCCCTGGTTTCCCCGAAGGTAACTGGCAGGATCACTGAGCCTAATGGAATAGCTGCGTTGGCAGGGACGATGCCATAGAAAGGATACGTGCTCTTGGTGAGCATGTGGGTAATGTCGAGCTTCATCTTCTTCAAGGTTTTGGTGAAAAAGACATTGAGCCCGTTTCCACCGTCGATGAGTACCTTGTTGAGTCTGGATCCCGCGACTACCGGCTTTAGGACGAGTGGAAACTGCCTTGGCTCGGAGAAGCTTGTCCATTGATCCGCGCGGGAGAAAGTGATGGGTACTTCTGACCACCAAAGAGGGGTCGGGACCACTGGTTCAATGTTCAAGACTTCCTGTCTGGTGGCCTTCTGAGACCGTCTGGTGGGTAGTCCGCCGAAGAGGACATTCACCGTCTTGTCGGGTTCTTGGAAGTCACCGTTGCCCTCGTCGGCTTTTTTCTTGCCCTTCTTATCATGAGGAGACCGTGGTTCTGGAAAGTCCTTGAATGCTCGCCGGAGTTGGTAGCACTGCTCGGTGGTGTGGTTGCACTCTAGGTGCCACGGGCACTTCTCTTTCAGCAAGTCTTTAAAGCCGCCAGAGGTCTTCTTCGAGTTATCTTTCGCAGGGCGCTGGATAGCCGCGACTGTATTGTCTGGCTTGCGCTTGCGATTAGGACCCGAGTAGTTGTTGTTGCGACCCCTTGACCCCTGTTGTTGTTGTTGTTGCTGCCGCCCGGGGTTTGCTTGTTCTTGCCACGGATGGCGTCATACTTGGTGTTTGCCTTGTCTTCTTCGTCGGCCCATGAAGTGATCATGTCCTTGAGCTAGGTGATGGAACTCGGGCGGCGGCGACCCAAGTCTTCGAAGGTGCGACGGTGATAGAGACCATCTTGGAAAAGGTTGATGACCTCCTTGTCGGTAACATCGACTACAGTGGCACGCTTGTCGAAGAAGCGTCGCATGTACTTGCGTAGGGTCTTGCCCTGTTCCTGCTTCACCATAGCCAGGTCCATGCGAGTACCCGAGTGCCCCATGGCGCCTGCGAAGTTTCTAGTGAACTGATCTTTGAGCTGGTCCCACTTGTCTATCGAGTACTTCTCGAGCGACTCGAGCAATGTAAGTGGAGCTTGGTCCAGACAGAAGGGAAAGTAGAGGCACTTTGTATCATTGTTGCCACCAGCATTTTCGATGGAGAGGGCGTAGCATCTGAGCCACTGGACTGGGTCTTGCTTCGCATCGTACTTAGTGATCCCCAGAGGTTTAAATTTTTTTGGGAGAAGCAGATTGCGAAGTTGAGCAGAGAAGGCGGGGAAGCCGTCATTGTCGCCTGCTGTGGAGGACTTCTTGCGTCGTATTTCTTCAATTCTGCTACGGGCATTGTAGCCGCCGCGTGAGGCACCAGTGACATGGCTGTCTACGTGGCCTCGGCCTCCGCGATCGCCTCCACCACCGGCTCTCCTGCCGGCCCTGTGTGAGGAGCTCCCACCGCCGCTGCCTCCGCCACCAGCATCACCATGATCAGCAGCGCCGCGACTACCGCCGGCGCCGCCGGCATTGTTACCGTCCTGAGAAGGCCCACTAGCCGATGCCCTAGTACAGTTGGGGTTCTGAGGCAATTCTCCTCGAGTACGGTTGCGTTCATTGCCTGCTGGACTGGGACTTGTGGCTTCATGGTTATCGGATTCACGAGTTCTGAGGGGAGGTACTTGAGTGACTCTGTTGTCGACTCTCGTGAAGTAGGCGTCCTCCACGAGCTTAGCGATGACTTCACTCGCGCGCATTCTCTGAGCCTGATGTGCTATCGTGGTGATAGATATGAGGCACTGTTCAGGAGTCGTGTGCTCTCAGCTTTCGACTTGGTCGAGGGCCTCTGTGAGATTCCGTATGGGGAGGGATTCACGGAGACATCTACGCCGTTCGTTTCGTTTCCTGTTGCGTTCACGTCAGGCTTTCTTGTCGTCGTTGGCTTCATCAGCAGGTGCATTGGCAGACAACTCGTCTGCTGAGATATCTTCAAAGTACCGGTCAGGCCGGGTCCCTGAAGGTCCTGGCGTCTCGCCAGCAGCCATGAAGACTTGGTGATCAGGAGTGCTGAGACCGGAGTCAGTAGTCGCCACCTCTGTTGGAGTGTGCTGTTCTGTTGGAGCTAGGGGTGTTCCCTCCTGGAAGGGAAGTGAGTCGAGGTAGGCGACGCAACGTGAGTTCTCGCCTGTCAGGTCTGCAGGCTTGCAGTCTGGCAAGTAGACGAATCTTCCGGTGGGTGTAGATGTTATAACCAGACCTGTAGCTGGTCCTGACAGTGGTTGCTCGGTCGTGGAGTTCTCGGACTCGGGCTCGTCGGGGTCCGATTTGAAGTCGAACTCGTAGGAGGAGTCCGAGTAGTAGCCAGATGCGGGGTGGAGTACGAAGTGTAGTCGGAGACGATCTCCTTGTCGGCCCGGCCTGCAGTGAGAGCCTCCGCATGGGCCCTGCTAGCATTGCAGAGGCTGTATGGGAAGTGCTCATGGAGTGGGATGTCAGTACACGATGGCCCGGTAGCCGGCTCGCATGCGATGACCCACGAGGACGTCGAGTTTGAGTTGGAGGCGGATCCGGACTCAAAGTCGGCGTGTTGGTTGTAGAGCGAAATTTCGCCGAATTTTCTGGCGAGGTCGCTAGTGATCACCTCGGGAAGCGTCACGAGCCCAGTGCTCGGGTTGGGTGCCATGGTGAGGCGGCGTTGGAAAGATCCAGCGCCGTTAGCGGTGCAGACCCAGGACGCGTAGATGAAGGTGTCGCCGCTGTTGAAGGCGACAGTTGGCTTGATGGAGATTGAAGCCGTCGAGTTCGCCATGAGATCTTCGGCGAGAGCCCCTACCTTGTGCGCTAGCTGTCGGTGTTTTAGACCAGCAACCTACCAAGGGGAGTACCCGAGATAGATGAATGTGGCCTCGTCGAGATCGGTAACTCGAAGGAAGAGACACGTGACACACAATTTAGACAGGTTCTGGCCGCGAGGTGCGTAACACCCTACGTCCTGTATGCTGTGTAGCTCTGGATTGATTGGATGTGTTTACAAGATGATGCGTATATGAGAGATAGGGGTCCCTGCCTCGCCTTATATAGTCCGGGAGGCAGGGTTACAAGTCGGTTTGGGGAAAGAGTACTAGTCATGTACGTATAGGAGTTCTCTACATGGTACAGGACATGTATAGCTTCCTATTCGAGTACTTCTCCACCGAGACGCTTGTGCTCCACGTCAACAGGTGTCATGTGGCTCAAGTCGAGTAGTCCCAGGGGCCCACTGAGTAGTCGGTCCAGGTACCCACCGAGGTAGTGGGCCCAGGGAGGTCCATATGACAAGCGCCACTGGTCAGACCAGTGACGGCCCTTGGTCGGGACAGTGAGCCCTTAGCAGTTTTTCCGACCCGTGCTCGGTAGTACCGTCGATTTTGATAAATTCAACAGAGAAACCATATCGGTAGAACCGACCTAGCCTCGGAAGTTCCGATCCTTCATTCCAATTTTGAGTAAAAGTCCTCTGAAAACTTTTTCTGGTATTTTATGAGACACTTTGCATCCACTTAGGTCTCAGAAGAAAAATTATGTGACTTCAGGTGTACCACCGGTCAGACTGGTGGTATGTACCGGTCAAACCGGTGCTTCCCTGAGAAAATGACTTTGAGCCCAAAAAGAGGGATTTCCATCCCAACTTTTTCAGATGTTTTGGATATGAGATAGAGAGTTGAGATTGATCCAAAATTCATCAATTCTCGAAAGAATGGAGGATAATCCAATTTGATAATTCTTGATCCTTCCAAGTGAGAGAGAGATAAATAAAGATGGATTTGTGGACTTGAGAAAATCTTCTTAATTGTGACTAGCCATCAATCAAACAAAGGGAACTATAGTCACAATCAAGTTGGATGGGTCACAAAGACCAAGAATCAAATGTTTTCAAATGAGCACACTTCCTACACATGCTAGTTGATTTTTTGAAAAGTCTATCCTATGTCACAAAGTGCATGCATCCACTTCAAATGAATGGCTTATCAAGCATATTTGGATCATACCTTCATCCTCGAGACACAAAGACAATTGGAAGTAAAGGTATCAACCAAATATCTAGAGAGGTGCACAAGAAATTCAATTGAAGCAATTTCATGCTAAGGATGGCACAATAGCATGGTATTATGGCCTAGATGCATTACGGTATTCAATGAGATTCATGAAAACATACCTTTGCCTTAAGACCATTTCATTTGTGCATATATTTAAATTTCGAATGGTGCTAGCTCTTACTTGTTCTTTTGGAAGTTACGCTTATCAAGAGCTTCCTTCGGGATGCACAAAAGAATGACACTACAACATCACTAGAAGAAATTGTTAGTCTCACAAGTGACTCAAGTGTTGCAATGAGCTCCCCCTTAAATAGTGCTAGAGATATTTTGAATTTCTCAAACAAAGCACTTTGTTCAATTAAGAACTTGGTGAGGCTCATTCCAAACTTGGTCACAACACATAAACGATTTATTAATTGACATGTGTTGAGTCTCTCATAACCTTTGACTCCAAATCACCCTTTTTCTTAAAAGTTGGGTCAACCCCGGGTCACCCCGCCATAGGGGTCGGGTCACCCTGCATCATACAGAGGCGTACCGGGTCATCTGGGCACAGGTGCCTGGTCACCCACCCAAGCACTCTCACTGGGTCACTGGTCAGACTGGTGACCTCCAATGTTCACTCCTTTAGTGATTTTTCTCTTCTTGTCCCTTGAATGCTTGAATATATTAGTTATTTGAGTCCTACAACATGGACAAGGCATTTCTCTACTAGAGAGCCGTTAAAAGCATCGAATGGCATGAGAGAGCAAATTTTCATAAAATAGTCAAAGTCACTACCTCATGTTCCACATATACAAGATAAGCGTCACATGAGTGTTCACCTAGGACCAAGAGTGACTTAGACTCAATCAAAGAGTACTAGTTACCGAGATGACATTGATTTTAAGACTTATATGAATTTGCCCTTCACATGGTCAATTGAATCCAACATGATTTCCATACCATCTAACCATGTGCTCAATGCATCTCTTTCAACCTGCAAGCTCAGCAAGCTTTTCTTGGTACCCAACACTTGTTGGGTCCTATTGGGTTAGTCACAAGGTGCTTAGGAACCCAAATAGCTCTCATGCTACATTGAGGTGAACTACTCTCCCGCTTGGCACAAGTTCCATTCTTATCATTCCTAAGCTTATGGAAATCATAATGGACTAGATTTGATTTAGGAATGTTACCATTTGGACAATCTTTGCCCATGTGACCCATTTGACGGCATTCATAGAAAATGCGGCTTTTGTTCTTGTTGGTCACATCATTCCTTACAATTTCTTTTCCATGCTTGCTTCTGGATCTTGTTCTTGGAGAAGGGGCCTTCCTTGCCTTGTTTGCTTGAAGAGGGGCTGCCCTGGTCGGCACCGGTCTGACCAGTGGCATGCACCGGTCTGACCGGTCACGATTAGTGCCACTGCCCATTGTTGCATTTGGGCATGAGTCAGCAAAGTGTCCCTTCTTTCTGCACTTGTAGCACACCCTCCACTTGTTGGAGCTTCTAGGCTTCTTGGAGAGTGACTCTTGTGCCTTGTGCTTGATTGGGCGATATTAGGATTTGACTTGCCCAACCTTGATCTTCTCTTGAATCTTGTTCTTGTGGGTCATTGTATGTGATTGAGGGGTTGAGCTAGTCACGGGTGATCCCTTCTCAAGCTTCTTCGCCATGTCTTCACGGTTATCTTGAGAAGGTTGCACTTTGCTCTTCTCCTTCAACACACAAATCCTTTTGAAGTTTTTCAACCTCTTGCTTGTGTTCATCATTTTCTTTAGCGATGAGGTCATCACAAGATTCTACATGTACATACTCAATACTAGATTGACTTGTTTGAGATAAACAATCATTAGCGCAAGATAAATTAACTTGAACTTGTGAGCATGTGCATGTGTGAGATAGAGGTTGTATAGATTTTACCGATGAAAGCACAACCTCATGGGCTATCTCTAGTGTTGCATAAGAATCGTCAAGCTTCTCATAAGAACATTCAAGTTCGTTATGATTAGCTTGTAGAGTCATATGCTCACTAGTGAGTTACGCTAGTTTGGCTTCTAGATCATCATTAGCTTCTTCTTCTAGTTTAGCTCTACATGCAAAGGATTTGATATCATGATCATATTTGTTAGCCAATGATTCATACTTATAAACCAAGGATGCGAGCTCGGATTTGAGGAGTTCAAGTTCTCTTGTCAGAGAGCTTGATTCTTCAATCTTTTGGCCACTAGCTCCCTTGGCTTGTCTTTTCTTCTTGCTCTTATTTTCCTTCCTGGCCATCAAGCAAGTTAGGGTGCCCCTGCTGGCACCGGTTTGACCAGTAGGTGTCACCGGTCTGAACGGTCCCTGCAGAGGGACGTCGTCTTCACTTTGATTTTCTTCTTGCTCAAGGGTTGATGCTGGATGATCAGTGGATGTTGGAGAGGTTGTAGGGCACATCTCCGCTGGTTCATCTTCATCATCACTCTCAATTTCATCCCATTTGGTGTTTACCAACTCAAATTGTAATTTCCAAATAAGATGAGCATCTTCACCAATTCTTTTGCTCTTTAGGATAAGATACTTTAGTTCTCTACATACACAACTACACAAAAGGTTAGTAACAACTGCATTGAGTCGCTTATTCTCCAATTCCTTTGGAGAGACACATGTCTCATCCTTTGGAAGGATACTCACAACCATAATGCCCTCCGTAGTGCGACCCAAAACCTTAAGTGCAATGAGAACATTGGAGCACCAAGAAGAGTAGTTTGAGCCATCTAGAGCTAGAGGCTCAAACGGTACCTCACAAGTTGTCGACATCGAAGAACTCCAAGCGGTTAAGCTTGAATCGGAGCACCATACTCTGATACCAATTGAAAGGACCATGATGTCGCCTAGAGGTGACCGGTCAGACCGGTCGAGCACTGGACTTCACAGGTGACACCGGTCAGACTAGTGTAGCACAGAGCACCTGCAAAAACAACTTCAAGCACCTCTCGACTTCTAGCACGAACCAAACTTGGTGAGTGGCCTTTGTAGATGATCACAAGCAAGGTAATGATCCCTGCACACACAAGTAGCACACCCAAGTAGATCAAAGCGGAAGCAAATGTAATATTCTAGAATAACAACTTAGAGAGTCAAACAACACGAAGTGGCAAGGATTTGTTTCCCGAAGTTCACCACCCACTAAGGAATGGTTACGTCTCCGTTGAGAAGCTTGTAAGGGACAATTCCCACAACAAGCCGGGTCTCTTTCAACCACTTTCCTCCTTTCCACTAAGGGGATCTTTTCCACGAAGAGGCAAGATCACAACCATTACAAACTTCCCGCTGCTCACCACAACCTTGGGAGCTAGCCGGCGGCGCCTAGCCGTCTAGGAGGCAAACCTCCAAGAGTAATAAATGCTTCAAAGCTTGTAGACGCGAAACCAAAGTGCTGCAGCTATATAATGCTCTTGTTAGCTCACAAGGTCACTCTAGAGCTCACTTTCAAAACCCAACACAAAGAGTATGGCTTGAATCCACAAATCTCACAAAGAGAAGGTTGGGGAGAGACACTAAGGCTTAGAGCTTGTTAGAAATGTCTTGGGACCTCAGCAATGTCACTAGAAACAACAATCCTCACTTGAAGAAGGCTTGGGGTATTTATACCCCTCAAAGGAGAAAACTAGTCGTTGGTCCTCGGGCGGCACCGGTCAAACCGGTGCCTCACACCGGTCAAACCGGTGTTCGAAAAACTAGATGTTGGGCTAGCGGCACCGGTCAGACCGGTCAGGCCCGAGATACCCCCCAAACCTTTTTCTAAAAAACTAGCACTTCACCACCAAGATGAAATGACTCAGGTTAGGTTAGGAGGGTTTGTTAGCACACTCTAAGGTTAGATCTCACTTAGGTCAACTAATGAGCACTTTGACTTAGTCAACTCGCTAAGTTGCATCCCTCTTGATAGTACGACATACCCATACTCAAGAATGAATGAAAACACTTTGTTGATCTCTTGAGCTTGAACAAATTCAATCTTGCCATACTTGATCAATATCCACTTGAGGGCTTTCAACATAGCCTTTGACTTGAGCACGTCCATACTTGAGCTAGTGACTTAGGATCTTTTCATATAGCATAGGAATGCACACTTGGATCCATGGTCACTCCATGTTGCCAATATTTAACAAGTTGATGACTTGCATTGCTTCCCTCGGTTAAGGTTTGAATATGATACTTGAAGACCCCACAAATGCTAGAACTTCACCTTAACAAAACACCAATGGCGACTTAGCTACGGCCCAAAGATTGCTTAGTCCCTCACCCTAGACATCTTGGTTGATGTCTTCATCACTTATCCAATCCACTTTGAGTTTCACTTTGCTTCATACACAATTATCCTTCATCAGAAATACCTGCTTCAAATGCTTGATCTTGATTGACAACGAACGTGCAAGCTTCCAATTTAAAACCATAGTGTGTACACTTAATCTTATGTTCTCTTTCAATACACACATGAGGCTTTGCACCATATATTTGTCTTTGTCAATGTGAGCCATATAAGATTCATCCAAAAATAAATACTTCAATAATTGCTCATGGATAAGTAAAACCTTATCACAATCTTAGACAAATCCATTAGTCCTTTAATCGCTTTGTCATTCAATTCACCAAAATCCACTTAGGCGCCTAGATGCACTTTCAACTTTTGAAAGTAAGGACCTACTCTTTGTTGCTTTTCAGCAAAAGAACTCCACCGGCCAAAAAGCCTCTCATGTCTAGAGTTTGGTGATGTAGTTATTACCTGACGGTTAAGTCGTGCTCAGTATTAGTAAACCCAGTCTTGCTATATAAATGTTGTTGCAGGTGTTGTTTGGCCCGGAGAGATTCCACCCTGCTGGGAGCTTGAATGGGTGGATGACGACGAGTGATGTCATCACAGATGGCCTCCTGTGATGTCTATCGTACTGTACTTTAATTTCCGCCATTTTAAAACTTTTAACCTTTACTTATCATGTCATGAACAATGGTTTGTAAAAATTAAACCCTTCAAGTAAATTTGGATTTAATTTGTGGTTGTACTCTGGACTCGCCTTCGTGTAAGTTTTAATGCATATGTTCGATCCCCTGTGTGACATCTAAGTGATTTACCGGGTTTTAACCACTACATGAAAAACTCACTTTGATAACGAGCATAGATTACCTTTAGTAACGAGCAAAGCGCACGTTACCGATCAAGTGTTACAAATGAGCCAAGAAAGGTAACGGGTAGATGCCAGTTACTGATACGACATATTCGTAAGGGGCATCAAACAACGACCGTTACCACAACTAGCCACCGGTGAAATGGCTATTTCTTTGGGCCCACAAGGAACTTTTGTAACAGGCACCGAAACACAGCCCGTTACAGTAGCTCAATATCGGAGACGCCTTCTGTGTACCTACGTCTCCTCTATCTTGACGAAATGAGATGCATCTAGTCCACATGCGTTGTTGACGGTAGATTATCGTATCAAAGTTCATATGGATTTGCAAGCGGACAAATCCCCCGTCGTAGTCAAGGGACCCTTCTTCCCTCGAGTGGTGAACCCAAGGTATCAAATCCGTGGAACAATGTGCAATGCAAGGATTCAATCTAGTAAAGCGAGGAAAGCTATCTTTTGAAGAACCAAGTTGCATCTAATCTAAGAGATCATCAAGAAAACACAACTAATCTAATCTAATCTAATCTAATCTACTAACTCAAGAGGTAGCAAGAGAAAGCAAAGAGATAACCGATCTAGAGAGTCTAGATCATGCTTATGTTGTAGCTCCAAACAAGATAGATGAAGATAGAAAAGCGAATCTCATTAAAAGCTTCTTTAAACCGTGGCCTCCGGTCCGATTCCGAAGACGCCCGCCTTTCAGAGACACCGTTCTGTCACAACGCACCCCTATTCATGCGGGTAGTCCAGGGCGAGTTCGATAAGAACGAGTTGAAATCACTTGGTCGGTCTAGTATGCACCTCTAGCCACCGCGGCTACAAGAGCACCCTATGCAATCTATCTTAAGTATAGATTGGGGAAGAAGCAAAACCAAGGGAGATCAAAATCATCGAGAAGGCACTTGATCACTAGAAATTAGATTCACTTAAAGACTTCACCATGAATGATTACATGAACAAGATCACCACCGGGATCCTACCTCGATCTTGATCCTTGCTCTGGAGCTCCGACGTGGTCTTCCATGCAAGGTTCCCACGTTGGCTAGGGAGACCCTAGACAACTAGCACGACCCTCATCTCCGAGATGGTGTCCCTCAAGCTTCTCTGCTCCTTGGCGGCGGATGAAGGCATCTAGGTCAAAGGGGGCCGACTGTGCCTCGAAACGGGCTGGGCCGGCCGGCCTGGGCCGTCTTCGGCCCAGTCCGCAGCCTCCTTCGCCCGGCGTTGGTTCCCGAGTCTTCTAGATCCTTCCCCCATCTGCATGTGGGCCCTTGACGTTAGTTTCTCTACGAGTTGGTTGAAGCTCCTTGTCTAGCAAGATTTGGCACTTTTCTGGCTAGGTCCTCGAAGTTTGTCATCTTCTCAGGTTTGGTCCCTGGGCTTCTTGGAGTCATGTTTGCTTCATTGCATGACTTTTACCGGGCTTCAGGTCTTGTCGCAAGGTGCTTGATGAACTTATCCCGGAAGTCTTGATTTCAATGCTAAAACCCTGCATAAACAATAAACTCCAAAGCCGACATGCATGAATGAACTTGTTATACAAAGGGGGTTAGTACCAATGGATAAGGTATAAAACCCATGCCAACACCGAAGGTAAACTCATGGCTAGGTTGACGGAATTTCACGGTCAACATCTCCCCCATGCTTAAACCTTGCTCGTCCTCAAGTAAGCCTTTGATGGATATCATCCTTGCCCTTCAATTTTTAAACCTTGCACTTGATCATACACGAGAAAACATAATGCTCTCGACAATTTAATTCGTTAAAGTTTCATAATGTACTAGCCTTCATCCCTACGGAGGGTAGATTGTTAATTAAGTTTATCCCACAAGTATTAGCATGCTCCCAAAATTCAAATGGATCTCAGAAATTTTGAAATAAAGAACGAGATGAAAAAAGAGCTAAACCAATTTCACAAATTTAAACCACCTTGCCTCTTGCTCATGAACTCTCATCTCATCTTGTCTCTCAAGCTTATTTCTTCTACTCTTTTCCCTCTCAAAACATATATGTAAGTGGTAGGCTTTATATGGACCTCTTTGGGAAAGTTTTAGTCCTACCAAGATATTATAAATGAGATGTTGTCAAAGCAAGACAAGCTTCTCATGGTCTTACCGAGACTTGTCAAAAAGGTCATTGGAAAATAATGTTATATCAAGGAGGGGAAAGAGAAAATACACACATATGAGATAGGTGGACATGTGCAAATGGCAAAGAGTGATCCTCAGGCACAAAGGAAGTCCTCGTTATCGGATTGCACATGGTTGGAAAATGAGTATGGATCTTTTAATCTTGAAGCCTTGAAATTCCTAATGCACTTTAGAGAACCGAGGAGTTCACTTTATTTTATTTTTACACATACTCATATTTTTTCTTTTTTTTCTCATGTATATATATTTTTTCTTCCTTTTCTTTCTTTTTCTTTCTTCTCTTTCTCATTTTTTTCTCTTTTTTGAAAGAAAAATTTTATTTGCTCCCCTTTGAACTCTAAAATTGCATTGTACCTACCTCCTCCCCCATGCTTAGATGTTTGCTCGTCCTCGGGAAAAGAGGTGATAGAGATAAGGTAGGTACCGGAAATACTTTTCCTTTGCAGAGATACTTGAAATCTTAAATCATGGCACCGTCTTGCAATCTTCCTTGAAATGATGATCCATCCTCAATGATAGGTTGTGGTCAAGGAGGTAATCACAAAAGATGATATTTGGTTTTAAGGGTGGATATCCAGCGAGTTTTGTGATATCTCCGATGTGGGGATACACAATGCACGGATAAAAGGATAGCAATAAGATAGATACGCAAAAACGAAATGACCAGCTTCTTATTCTCGGGCCAGAGAAATCATGGCCTGCAATAACTCACCCAAAAATAAATCTTGTACACGAAGGTTTATGCACTCAAATATATATGGCTCTGGATAGGTAGAAAAACATGCAAGTGGAATTTATGACCAGGTTAGCATTACTTTTAAAAACATAAATAAATCATCTTTAATCCATCTAACACTTGAAAGCACATAAAACACTATGAGTCTTTATTTTTATGATAACCTCCGCTAAAGATTAAGCTAGCATTTAGATAATTTCAGATTTGTATTTTAAGAGAGCATAAGCTTAATCATGCATAAAACAATTACAAAGATAAACAAAGTGGCAATTACAATCATATATCATCATGGCACAAACGTTGTAACTTTACCAAAGGTAAAAACTAGGTGCTGACTTTATTCATGATGAAAATGAAAACTAACACACATGCTGAAAATTTAAATAAAAACTGAAAATACTACGCATACATAGGTGCATAGAAGCTGAAAATTAAAGAAAAGGGGAAAAGGAAAGATTAACTAAAGCTCCTCCTCTCTCTAATCTTCTGCCGGTGGTTGATATTGATAGTCTTGGTTATTGTACCCTTGCTCATAATAGGATTTCACCGCTCCTCCTATGAATTGTCCCGACTGTGATAAGTGAAGGTGTCCAAGCTCATAAGCGATGTTTGCATTTCCTTCACCAATTTGGTTTGCATTGGTTAGGATGGCTGCGATATTATGCATGTTTCTCGCAACGTATCCTCCAATGATGGCCACACTTTGTTGAGGTTGAGGAAGATGTGCATATGGCTTCGCAAAGGTGTTGACGGTGTATTTTGGTACACCTAGCATGTTCATTACACTTTGGTTTGGATTTGATTATGGAACTAACCCGCCACTAGGCACACTAATCATATAACAAGTTCATCTATGTGCATGCATTTGGAAGTGTTGTGTTTATGTAGGAAAACATGGACATAAAGAACGGATTCGCAACAAGTTCAAAGGAGCATTTACGGAGTCTTGTTTGTGTTCATGAGCTTGATGAAATCACTTCCAATGGTGGCAAGGACCGAAGTGTTACGAAGGAACACCCCCGGGGATTGAAGCGTAAAAGACCGAACTTCATGTGAAGAGAACCTCCATCTTGGACGCGAGGATGACATCGTCAAAATCATGCAAGTGGAGGGGGAAAAGTGCACAATCACCTGAGGACCCACGGGAACGAAGGGGCGACCGAACCGGGCCGAGATGGGCCTGAGCCGGTCGGCCTAGGCCGGCCGGCCTAGCCCACCCCGGTGGTCGGTTCGGCCCCCCTTTCCTTGCACCCGAAGGATCTTCAACCCTAAAACCTTGGAGGCGCCGCCATTCGACAGGGGGAGAGCCATTCGCATCAGGAGGCCATCCACAAGCTAGAGGGAGAGGAGGGAGATCTCCGGAGGGAGATTGTCCACCTCAAAGGAAGCACCCTCTCGTGGAGAAGAAGGAAGACACTGTCGGAAGGGAAACCATGATCAACGGTGCTATGTCCAGCACCTTGATGGGGTAATCTCCTTATTCGTCCATGGTTTGTAATCGATCTTGAGATGTAATCGCACTTTGTCGGATTATCTATCTATCATCTTGTGTTGAATATACTTTAATGCTTAAGGTTCGCTACCATGCCGTAAAGGGAGTAAAGGCCTCAATGCTTCCTTGGATCCATTCAATACGCCGTGTCCATCATAGGTCTAGTCATGAATACCTTCGCGTAGTGACAGTACGAGAGGAGGGAAACGGTGGAACCGTGGTCACAACCCCCGATAGATTAGATTGGTTTAATGTCTTTAATTGATTGCATGATCGTACCCATGGGCGAGTGTCTTTTATCTTGATATCATAATCATTCTCTCTAGTGTAGTTTAGTTGTTTTCTAGTTTAATCATAGTTAGAGTTTGAGTAGCTAGAGTGTGAAGGTAGATCGAACGCTTGTAATCCCCTTGCTCCGCGGATTGACAAGAACCTTGGGAATCCCGTGGTGAAAAAGGTGTGGGGTCCGTACGCTTGCGGATCATAGAGGGATACGTCTTTTATCCGTCAACAAGCCCCTTTTTCTGGCGCCGTTGCCAGAGAGCAAGCTAGTTTACATCATTTGATTTGCATCTAATATAGTTTTATATTTTAGTTTATCTTTTATTTGCTATATCTAACATATATTGTCTAGAAAACCACTTGTTTCGTTTTTGTTTTTGTTTTTATCTTATTGTCTAGATGGCGTTCGATAATCAACCTGTGGAAGAACCGGAAAATGACTAAGGGATTACGCTAGCCCTCGTGTGAAGACATGAAAGTACAAGAGTCGGATTCGAAGCTCGAAGCGACTGAGTATGAGATTAAATCCAAGATCATCGAGATGGTGGCGACAAACCCGTTTGAAGGGATGGTTACGGAGAACCCATATAGACACATAAGGAATTTCACGACGATATGCAACATGGTGCACCAAGAAGGAGTCCCCGATGAATGGTTCAAATGGAATCTCTTTCCCTACTCACTTGCCGGCAATGCAAAGACATGGTATTCGTTTGCGTCCTTTGAAGTTGAAGGCAATTGGACCAAGTTGACAAAGAAGTTTTGCGAGAAGTTCTTTCCAATTAGCAAGGTTCAACATCTAAGGAGGCAAGTGATCAATTTCATGCAAGGAGAAGAGGAAGGGATAGACCAAGCCTGGGATAGGTTTAATGGGTTGATCGAACAAGGACCAAGACTCGGCTTCTCCGGTGACGTACTCTTGCATACATTTTTCTTTTCCCTAACCCCTAATTGCATGCAACACGTCGAAATGTGTGCAGGTGGGGATCTCATGGAGAAAACACTCACGAAAGCCGCTCAACTTCTACAAAAAATTAGTAAAGCGGCTGCCATGCAAGAGATTGGGAAACAAGACTTGCGAAAGAGCCGGAATATAATTCGAGGAAGAAGAAGTGTGCTGAATTTTCTAAAGAGGCAACCCCGGAAGTCACAAAAGAGGAACCAATCACGGAAAAGCTTGAACAAGAACACATCAAGTCAAGAACTACCCCAAGCATCGACTTCGCCGTACCAAATGAGACAAACAAGAGAAGCATGTCAAGCGCGAAGCCACTAAGGGAGTTCGAACCAATGGATTGGGTTCCGATCGATTACGGAGAAGTATTCAACAAGAGAAAACCGTTCCCTAACCAAAAGGGAACGGCGAGAGCATTGGAAGTGGATTTCCCACCGGAAAGGAAAGCGGAAGAATCATACGACCTTGAAACCACTGGTGAGATCTTTCAAAAGCTATTTGGAGATGATAAAGTGGATCCGAAACACATAGCCGAGGTGAAGAGAATCATGGGGATCAAGCCCGAAGCATCACCATATGCTTGCCTCGCCGAAATTTATGCGATAGGATCCGAAGAAGAAGAGAAGATGGCACCACGCTTGAGTTGCGAGATCAACGGAGTTCAATGCAAAGCTTTATGCGACATCGGAGCCCAAGTAAGTGTCCTATCTTCTAAAATTTACGATAAAGTTCAAGACCACAACCTAGACTTAGCTCCAACATCAACGAAATTAATTATGGGAGATGGTAGAACTATTAAACCTCTAGGTATTGCTTGCAACATGAAAGTAAAAATCTCCGGAAAATGTATACCAACCGATTTCTTTGTTATTGATGCTTACCATAGTAATCATGATCACATAATCCTAGGTAGGCCCTTTCTTAAGTTGGTTGATGCCGTGTTAGATGCCGGAGAAGGCAAAGTAACAATGAACCTTAATGGAACAAAGTACACATATAACTTTCTTCGTGTTTCTAAGCACCTTACACCCTTTCCTCCCGAAGATGAAAATGTAGAAGAGATAGATAGCCTTTGTTTTGTTGAAACCCTTAGAGACCCACCGCAAAGAGCGATGGAAAATCAAATTAGTAATCAACAAGATGAATAACTAGAAGAAGCAACGAAAGGCTTGGAGCCACATGATGGAAGCGTGGAGGAAGGAAAATTCGAAGACATAGGAGAAATAAAACCCGAGGAGCCACAAGCGCCCGAGCTAGACCTTAAACCTTTGCCCAAAGGATTAAAGTATGAATTTTTGGGCCCAGACAAGACCTATTCAGTCATCGTGAGCGACGAGTTAAGTCCCGAAGAAAATGAGAAGTTGCTGATTTTATTAAAAAAACATAGGAAGGTGACTGGATATTCGATTAATGATCTCAAAGGTATTAGCCCAACCTTTTGCACTCATCGTATACCAATGGAAGACCAATGTAAGCCCGTAGTGGACCACCAAAGGAGGCTAACTCATGCCATGCGAGAGGTAGTAAAGAAAGAGGTCATCAAGTTACTTGATGCCGGAATCATCTACCCGGTTCCGCATAGCGAATGGGTGAGCTAGGTACATTGTGTACCAAAGAAAGGAGGTTTAACCGTGGTGAAGAATGAGAAGAATGAATTGATACCGCAAAGAACCGTGACCGGGTGGCGGATGTGTATCGATTATCATAAGCTTAACAAAGCGACGAAGAAAGATCACTTCCCCCACCGTTCATCGACGAAATGCTCGAGAGATTAGCAAACCACGCTTATTTTTGCTTTCTCGATGGGTACTCGGGGTTCATGCAAATTCCCATTCACCCAGACGATCAACACAAAACTCATGATGGCCGTGTTTTCGGAATTCATTGAAGAAATTGTTGAGGTGTTCATGGATGATTTTTCCGTTTATGGGAAGACGTTCATGGATTGCTTGGAAAATTTGGAAAAGGTCCTCATGAGGTGTGCGGAGGTAGACTTGGTGTTAAATTGGGAAAAGTACCACTTCATGGTTAAGCAAGGCATAGTGCTCGGACATGTTATATCCGAGAGAGGCATTGAAGTAGACAAGGCTAAGGTAGAGACGATTGAGCAACTCCCACCTCCTACGGATGTCAAGTCCTTAAGGAGCTTTCTAGGCCACCAGATTTTATAGAAGATTTATTAAGGACTTCTCAAAGATCACTAAGCCTTTAACGCATGTCCTTCAAAAGAATGTGGCTTTTGATTTTGATAAGAAGTGCCTAGCAGCATTCCGGACCTTGAAAAGTGCATTGGTGAGTGTTCTCATCATTCAACCTCCGGTTGGAGCCAACCTTTCGAGATCATGTGTGACGCAAGTGACTATGCCGTAGGCGCGGTTTTGGGTCAAAGAAAGGAAGGCCGAGTTCACACTGTTTACTATGCTAGCAAAACTCTTAGTGGGGCGCAATTAAATTATGCCACTACAGAAAAGGAGTTGCCAGCGGTGGTATTCGCTTTCGAAAAATTCAGATATTACATCGTGAACTCGAAGGTCATTGTTTAAACCGATCACGCAGCCATCAAATATCTCTTGGCTAAGAAGGAAGCTAAACCACGTTTGATTCGTTGGATCCTTCTTCTCCAAGAATTTGATGTTGAAATTCGTGATAAAAAGGGGGTGGAAAATGTTGTGGCCGATCATTTGTCTAGGATGAATTGTGGACAAGATGATAAAGAGCCCATCGAAGATAAGATGAGAGATGACCACCTCTATCGAGTGCTTGATAAAGATACTTGGATGATCGATATCATTCGAGTGATTCGGAAGATGCCTCTCGATCATCTAGATAAAAAACTCTCAAAAAAAGATAATCTCCGAAAGTAGGAAATACTTTTGGGATGCACCATACCTCTTCAAGCTTGGCAGTGATGGAGTAATGAGAACATGTGTGCCAAGAGAAGAAAGGGTAGAGATTTTGAGAAAGTGCCACTCGGCGGAGTACGGTGGACATTATAGCCATTTTCGAACCCAAGCAAAAGTATGGTCAAGTGGATTCTTTTGGCCGGAGATGCATGAAGATACTAAAAGATATGTTGCATCATGGCCCGAATGCCAAAGAACCGGAAACATCTCTCAAAGAAATACTATGCCTTCGAAATACAACCTACAAATCGATATATTCAATGTATGGGGTGTAGACTTCATGGGGCCTTTCAAAAACTCATGCGGATATGAACATATTCTAGTCATGGTTGATTATGTATCCAAATGGGTAGAGGCTATGCCATGTCGTAAAGCTTCCACGGAGGAGTCCATTACTATGATCAAGAACGTGATTTTTCCTCGTTTCGGTACACCGAGAATCTTGATAAGTGATGGAGGAACTCACTTCACCGGGAAGAATTTCTAAAAGTGCTTGTCCAAGTTGGGGATTGAACATAGGGTTTCAACGGCCTATCACCCATAAACCAACGGACAAGCGAAAATGTCAAATAGACAATTAAAAAGCATCCTCAACAAAACCATAGAGAAGGGAGGCTAAGATTGGTCAAAGAAATTAGACGGAGCTTGATGGGCTTATCGAACGGCGTTCAAGACACCGATAGGTATGACCCCCTATCAATTCATCTATGGAAAAGCTTGCCACCTTCCGGTTGAGTTAGAACATGAAGCCTATCGGGCGATTAAAGAGATGAACCTCGATCTCGATGCCGCTGTGGTGAAACGATGGATCTAAATAAGCGAGCTCGAGGAGATGAGGTTGAAAGCATATGAAAATGCAAGCATATACAAAGAGAGAATCAAAAGGTGGTATGATAAAAGATTGAAAAAGAAAGAATTTAAGGAAGGAGATAAGGTCCTCCTCTACAATTCAAGGTTTAAAACCGTCGGAAAGGGGAAATTGCAAAGCAAGTGGGACGGACCTTATGTTGTGCATTCGGTGATCTACAACGGAGTGGTAACCATTATGGATATAAAAGGCGATCAATTTATGGTGAATGGTCAACGGCTTAAGGTTTACTACGAACCCGACGTTGTGTCCCAACACCATGTTGATGTCTTAACCATGGAAGAAGAGCCCGAACGTCCCGCCTAGGACGAAAAACAAGGCATGAATTTCTGTAAATAGTTTTCCTTTTGATTTTCTGGAGTTTCTCACGAAGATTAACTGGGACAACTTTTTCCCATGGGCTAAGGAGGTAAAAAAGGGGCGATGCGCGAAAAACCGGACCGGCCCAGCCCCCGAGACAGGGTGGGCCGGCCGGCCCGGTCCGACCGGCCCAGTAGGGTCCCGGTGGCCGATGTCCCCGATTTTTGCCCGAATTGCTCCTTTTCGACTTCCTTCTTTGGTCGAAAAATTTTAAGGGAAGTTTAAAAAAGAAAATTGAGGTTCCCGGGGCTTCCCTCTCGGACTATTTATTTGGCCGAATTGGGAGCTCGGGAATCAACCCCTTCAAGCAATATTTTACACCCTTGCGGCGAGCCCATTGTGTCCCCGAGAAGCTTAGAGTTGAAGCAAGAAGCCATGGAGCCATCGATGGAGGAGCCGAAGCGATGCGAGCTCAAGCTACCCATCGAGATCAAGAGGACCGCCCGCATCCGTTGCGAAGGGCGTGTCCCGACCGGAGCTATTGCATCTCGCAACCCCATCGAAGGAGAGGAGGTCCCTACGCCCGTTCGAAGGTCGGCGTGAATCCAAGGCATGAAGCGGAAAGAACAAGGAGGTGTCGCCCGAGCCTAAGGATTATGGGGGTAGTGACTACTCCGACGATCGTAGCCCGAGCTCGTGGGCGGCCGCCGGAAGAGATGATAATGACCTCTACATTTAGGATGAGGTTCCCAAGGAGAAGACTCCCGAAGGCCCTAACGGCGGCGGCGACGGCGGCGGCGGCGGCAACAACAATGGTGGTGGCGATGACGGCGGCGACGACGGTGGAGACGATGGCAATGACGACCCATTCGGATAGCAACCGATGTGTTGTCAAGCTTGTCTTCACTCCATCGCGGATTTCTACGTGTCGGTCGACGAATGTCTCCAAGCCATGGAGGCGATGAAGCAGCGTTTGGAGGATTTGGAGCGCGTAGTTGAAGACGACTACAAGTTTCTTAACCGCAACGTGCGCAAACTCTTTGGCATGGTCGGGAACATGAGAGGCAAGTGGTGCAATATTTGCTTAAAGTACCACTAGGTCTAGTTCTCCCCTTAGGAATTTTGTAAGATACAACGAGGACGTCGTATGTTTTTAGCGTGGGGGAGATCTAGCTAGCTAGCCTTAGCTTTTGAGTTTCAAAGTTTAGGTTCGGTTTAATCTTCGAGTGAGAGACTTAGAGTTTAATGAGTCTTTAGTTTTTGAGTGTGTTTTTAAATTTTTGCAAGTGTCTTAAATTAGTGTTGAGTCAAAGAAAACCAAATAAAAAGAGTCTTTATATTTTTTGTGTCTTGTGTGATGCTTATCTTTATTCACTTGTTTGTTTACATTTGATTCTTGATATTTGAACATAAGAGTGTGGTTTGAAAAACGTTTACCGTGGTGCTTAGTGGAATTGCTACTACTTAAAGTACTCATACCACACTTCGATCTTGAGCTTCACATGCTAGTTGTGCTATGTTCAATGCTAAAAGTTGGAGGATTTCAGTTCTGAAAATTATCTTAAAAACCTTGTAATTAAGTTTAGCAAAACCTCTTTTTCCAAGTTGAGAGTAAGAAAAAATCCTATACAAATCTATTTTATTTTTTGCTCCACCATAAGTGTGATTAGCACGATGAGTTGGGCTAGGATCCTTCTCTCTTGTGAGTTTTAATTTCGAGCAATGATCATGTTCTTGTACTTATCTTTTGTTGCTAGCCTCGTCATACATTCGGTAACGTGATTTTCACATCAGAAGTCCCGTACATCGCCGAATTCCATACCCAACCCTATACATCTCTTTTGTACATCGCATTCCTTGAACACAACCTATTCTCAAAGTTTCGTCTCGTCTCGGCATGGATTAATTAAAATTTCAGATTATATGCATGCGAGAAAGAGAGGAGTTGAGAGCTTTGAAAAGTTGTCAAGAGAGGGAAAAATAAAGAGAAAAGTATGAGTATGGAGAAGAAAGTAAGAAAGAAAGAAAGAAAGAAAGAAAGAAAGAAAGAAAGAAAGAAAGAAAGAAAAAATATAGAAAAGTAAAGAAAGAGAAAATAATGAGAATGAAAGAAGAAAGAAAGAAGAAAAAGAAAAAGACAAAAGAGGATGTAGCAATAAAGATATGAGAGGGATGAATCAAGTGAAAGAAAAGAAAAAAATAAAAGTGTAAGGAAGGATGTCACGTTGTTGAGAGACGAAACTTTCACTCTTTTTCCAACCATGTGCAATCCGACAACGAGGACGTCATTGGTGCCTCGTAGTCATAATTTTCTTTTGTCCTTGCACATGTCCACCATTCTAAATCTTCTCATCCTTGATATCCCTACATATGGTTAATTCTCATGATCATTGGCTTTGAAAGGTAAACAACCATTAGAGGAAGTTCTTAGTTTGACAAAATTTGTGTTGATTGCACTAGCCCTACCTATAGCTCCACTTTACATGTTATGTGAGAGACTTATGGAGGTGAGAGATTTATAAAATTGGTTTAGGATAGCCTCCTTATATGAGTGACTTGAGAGGGCTTTGAGAAAAGTTTTTGTCTAATACTTGTTGCAGGAATTTTGTTTGAAAAAATCATAAAACCCTCCGATGGAAGCAAAGAAGTAAGCATGGCTGAGATTGAAGGCTTCGAGTGAAGAGATTGAGTTGTTGGGTAAATCTTGACGTGGTAAAAATTCTAAACGCCCATGTTTATGTTTGACGATCATTACATTATGTTTATGTATTAAAGATGAAAGGATTGACTAACTTGTGAAGAAGGATAAGCGGTTCACGATTACAACACTTTGGACGAAGTTCTTTTACGAGTACTTGCTCAAGGACGAGCATGAGCTAAGCGTGGGGGAGATGTTGACGGTGTATTTTGGTACACCTAGAATGTTCATTACACTTTGGTTTGGATTGGATTATGGAACTAACCCGCCACTAGGCACACTAATCATATAACAAGTTCATCTATGTGGATGCATTTGGAAGTGTTGTGTTTATGTAGGAAAACATGGACATAAAGGACGGATTCGCAACAAGTTCAAAGGAGCATTTACGGAGTCTTGTTCGTGTTCATGAGCTTGATGAAATCACTTCCAATGGTGGCAAGACCGAACTTCATGCGAAGAGAACCTCCATCTTGGACACGAGGATGACATCGTCAAAATCATGCAAGTGGAGGGGGCAAAGTGCACAATCACCGAGGACCCACGGGAACGAAGGGGCGACCGAACCGGGGCCGAGATGGGCCTCGGGCCGGTCGGCCCGGCCGGCCGGCCCAGCCCACCCCGGTGGTCGGTTCGGCCCCCCTTTCCTTGCACCCGAAGGATCTGCAACCCTAAAACCCTGGAGGCACCGCCATTCGAGGGGGGAGAGCCATTTGCACCAGGAGGCCATCCACAAGCTAGAGAGAGAGGAGGGAGATCTCCGGAGGGAGATCGTCCACCTCGAAGGAAGAACCCTCTCGTGGAGAAGAAGGAAGACACCGTCGGAAGGGAAACCATGATCAACGGTGCTATGTCCAAGCACCTTGATGGGGTAATCTCCTTATTCGTCCATGGGTTGTAATCGATCTTGAGATGTAATCGCACTTTGTCGGATTATCTATCTATCATCTTGTGTTGAATATACTTTAATGCTTAGGTTTTTCTACCATGCCGTAAAGGGAGTAAAGGCCTCAATGCTTCCTTGGATCCATTCAATACGCCGTATCCATCATAGGTCTATTCATGAATACCTTCGCGTAGTGACGGTACGAGAGGAGGGAAAGGGCGAAACCGTGGTCACAACCCCCGATATATTAGATTGGTTTGATGTCTTTAATTGATTGCATGATCGTAGACCCATGGGCGAGTGTTTTATATCTTGATATCTTTATCATTCTCTCTAGTGTAGTTTAGTTGTTTTCTAGTTAGTCATAGTTAGAGTTTGAGTAGCTAGAGTGTTAAGGTAGATCGAACGCTTGTAATCCCCTTGCTCCGCGGATTGACAAGAACCTTGGGAATCCCGTGGTGAAAAAGGTGTGGGGTCCGTACGCTTGCGGATCATAGAGGGATATGTCTTTTCCGTCAACAAAAGGCTACATTGGGTACCGCAAAATTTTGCGGGGGTATGGCTACACCACTCCCCCATGCTTGCATTGGTACACCACCGTAGTAACTCGGCGGCACCGGAATTCCTCCAAATGGTGGCACATAATTTTTGTTGCGCACTTCCTTCTTGGGCCATGGGAGAACCTTCTCCTACAATCCTTCCTCTTTTATTTTTCTTTTCCGGCACAAGAATTCCTTCCTCTAACCAATCTTCTTTCCCCTCAAGAAAAAGTCTTAATCTTACATCCGGAAGGGGCAAATTTACTTTGGCCACTTTAAAGCCTCCTCTCTCATCTCCACTTATATATTTGCCTTTCGTCATATAATCAAATCCTAGGGCGGTCCAAGCTAGGAGATGCTTCGGGTTCCTTGTAATACCTGCTCTCAAAGAGATAGCCAACATGGAGAGGTAACACCCCAAGCCAATGAGGTGAGACGGGTTTATTGCTGCCTTGCAATCAAATCCAAGTAAAGCCAATTCAACCCGTGTTGGTTATCTTGGTCTCTCTCATTCTCCCCAAAATCCTCTTACACATCCATGAGTGAAACACTTGGATGATGGGGTTCCGGATACTATTTCTTTGCTGGTTAGCTTCTCCCGCAATCATACTCCAAAAACCTTCCAATGTGCCTTCTTGCACATCCACTTGTTTCGGGGCTCCCTTTTGGAAACCAAGTAACTCCCTAATACTCATAGGGAACCAATTGTTCAACTCCCTCCAAACGGAATGAGATACTCGACACTCCTTCATGAAGGATAGGCGCTATGGTCATGAGAATTTCCGAGGCGAATTCCTTGTGGGTGTTTGCCGACACTCCGTTAGGGAATTGCACCCAACCTCGGTGTCCCGTATGAAAACCCAATATGTGGAGAGCTTGGTCGTCGAAGTCGACGTTCGCTACAAGCCTCTCAAGGCGAGCGAGCTTCTTCTCCTCCTCCTCTGTCATGATGACAAACCCCTTGGAATACCGCGGAGTGTATGGAGGTGGAGCGGATGATCACGTCAAGTGGCAAGGTCGGACGGGCGGCTCCTCCATATCTCCTTGGGGTTCAATGAACCTCATAGACGAGCTTTGTGTGGCCCTCATGCCACTGAGAGAAGAGTGTGGTTCCTCCTCGGCGGTGCTGTGTCCTCCTCCATACTCCGAGGAGACTCGGAAACCGAGGGCCTCCTCGAAGAGGTTGTTGATGATGGCTTAGACGACGATGATCCCTTGTTCTTGGTGAAAAGGCTTGTAGTTTTCTTCACAAGGTTGTTGCACTCTCCTCACAAATATATATCCGGGGTTTTCAACCGGTAACAAGGTACACAAATATTATTTGGAGTATGGACTTTGAGTGGAATTAGGATATGTTTTGTTGCACGAAATAAATGGGGTGGATGGCTAAGTCTAAGGTGATTCCGGACTACAAACTAGAGCACACAAACAAAGAGTTGGATGAGCGACTTACCTAGTGCACTCATTCTTGCTTTGTTGCTTCGTGACTGTGAGCTCCACGGGATTGCGCCTTCTACGTTCTCGTCCACTCCTTTGCTTGCATTATTGCTCCTTCCACTTGATGATTTTGCTTTGAGTCACCTATATGCCTCCATGATATTCCTGCAAAACAAGGCCTTGGCTGCCCCCCATGCTTGTCCTTTGCATGTGGTTTGATAAAAGATGTTGGAGGGGCATCCCGTGATGCATCATGGCGCATGCATGGTTAAGTTGACTAGATTGCATCCCTCTAAGCATGTTTTAATGCTAAGCACTCCTCTAATTTCAAAGATTAAAAATAAACTCAGAGCTTGCAATGAGTTCAAATAGAGGAGTTTTTAAAGTATTAAAAACAAGTGTAAGTCAAAAATATTTTCCGATTACTTTTATGTTGGTCTCACCGGTGTTGTTTGCCTTCATTAGTTGAGAGCAAACTTTTCCCGGCTTGATCATGGGGGCATAGGTTCAGGTTATAATTTTGGATAAATGAGAGAGATTTTGAATGAAATAAAATTAAATAAGGCTTATAAAAATTCTAATTCTAGAGAAACTAAGGATGTGGATTTTAAATCAACCAAAAGTCATGTTTTCTAGGTTCACGCGAGTCCTACCATGCGCTGAAATTTAAATAACATCTAGGCACTAGGCGTGGCTCTACTCATGTGTTTTTAGCATGAAAAACAAGTCAACCACAACATCATAAAGATGATGAATGATTGAGTTAGGTTCTGAATTTATTTGGTTGAGTTTTCTCGAAAAGAAGCAAACAATCATATAGGATGGTTCATGTAAAGGGTTTATGATCAAGCAAAATATTCGACCAAGAATTATGTCTCTAATATAGTTCAACCACTTCTAAGTCTAATGTCTTTGCTTGAAAAGACTCAAAAAATCTGGAATCGGGTTGTCCTCCCGGTAGCTTATTCATGACTCGACGAAACGGGTTGCCTCCCGCCTAGCGCTTCGTTTATAGTCCATGGCTAGACTTCTTCACTTGATTACTTCGGATCAACGCTCTTTGCAGGCGTTGCAATCTTGGGTACCCACTTCCGCACCATCTTGGGCACGGGCTTATTCTTCGGCTTAGTCATATTTTTGGTCTTCACGGATCGGCTTTGTCCTTTGGTCTTGACGGATGCAACAACTTCCTTCATGTAGTGGCTCGGCATCTCAAACTCCGGTCCTTCGGTCATGATCTTCGTGGTCTCCTCAGTGTGATCCTCCATCACTCCTGAATGAGTTTGAGTAGCCTTCACCTTCTCTGGACCTTGGGATTGTACCGACAATCTTCCTTTGCTACCCATCAGACGCCCGACAAGTTGTTCCACTTGCGTCTCTAGCATCTTAATCACAATGAACACTTCACGTATAGAGCTTCCGACATCCATCACCTTGCCATCTAAATTATCCAATATTTTCTCCATAGCCTCAAACTTAGTGACGACGTCCTTGTTGATCTTAGCTTGCTCATTCATGAAGTCCTTCACTTGTGTACAAAGAGGAACCAAATCTTGAATCGACGAACTTGCATTAAATCGGGGTTTACCTTGGACATGGCCGTACTCCTCACACTTCTCGAATGTGGATCTTGCCTCGGCAGCCTTTAGGTCTTGAGCTTCTTTCTCTTTCTCCATCTTCTCCATCCTCCTCTTAAGAAAATCGATATGCCACTCAAGGAATTCGGTTCGCATGTATTCATTGAAACGCTCCAAAGCTTCCACAGTCATCTCCATGGGCAATTGAACAAACATATAAATCTTGTTGCGCGAACTCCGAGTCTTGGTCGGCGAATAGAATTCCTTCATGTAGTTCCTCATCAACGCTTCCCAATCTTGTTTTGACTCTGCCGGTAGAGTGTGGAACCAACGCAAAGCTTTTCCATGTAGTGAGAACGGAAAAAGGCTTGCCCTCATTTGATGTTGAGTCACCCCATCCTCATCGGAAATTTGACATAGTTCGACAAATGCTTGGAGGTGAAGATTCAGATCCTTTTTACCGGTGAATGGCGAGTGTTGCACCAAGCGGATAGTTGTCACCTTGATCTTGAATGGTCTTTCGACGTCTTGAAGGTTTATGATAGGTAGATCAATGATGTCCGGGGTGCATAGCTCGATCTTGCGCTCCAGTGTTGGTTGTTCTCCCATGGGTGGCGGTTGAGGTTGATCTTCCTTTGGACTTGGAGGTGGTGATTCCCTTGGAGATTCCGACGGTCCTTTGACTTCGGCTTTTGTATCTAGGGTTTCCAACCCTTTAGCTTGTGTTGCACGTCTCCTTTGCCTGTAAAGTTTTCCTGGATCATCCACAAAAGAAAGTTTGGGTTTCTTGGAGAGGTAGCCAACCATCTCCGATTAGGGTTAGTAAAAACAAAAAATCTTAAAAAATAAAAATTAAGGTTAATCAAAAACTAGATTAGATTGATTTTTTTCTTTTTGGATCAAAGTTAAGATATGCAAAAGAAAAATCAAAAGAAAAAAACTGAAAAATAATTCACAAGAAGAGCGAAACTAAATCGGATCTTGATTGCTTGTTCCCCGGCAACGGCGCCAGAAAAAGGGGCTTGTTGATGGTAGATTATCGTATCAAAGTTCATATGGATTTGCAAGGGGACAAATCCCCCGTCGTAGTCAAGGGACCCTTCTTCCCTCGAGTGGTGAACCCAAGGTATCGAATCCGTGGAACAATGTGCAACGCAAGGATTCAATCTAGTAAAGCAAGGAAAGCTATCTTTTGAAGAACCAAGTTGCATCTAATCTAAGAGATCATCAAGAAAACACACCTAATCTAATCTACTAACTCAAGAGGTAGCAAGAGAAAGCAAAGAGATAACCGATCTAGAGAGTCTAGATCATGCTTATTTTGTAGCTCCAAACAAGATAGATGAAGATAGAAAAGTGAATCTCATTAAAAGCTTCTTTAATCCGTGTCCTCCGGTCCAATTCCGAAGACACCCGCCTTTTAGAGCCATCGTTCTGTCACAACGCACCCCTATTCATGCGGGTAGTCTAGGGCGAGTTCGATAAGAACAAGTTGAAATCACTTGGTCGGTCTGGTATGCACCTCTAGCCACCGCGGCGACAAGAGCACCCTATGCAATCTATCTTAAGTATAGATTGGGGAAGAAGCAAAACCAAGGGAGAACAAAATCATCGAGAAGGCACTTGATCTCTAGAAATCGGATTCACTTAAAGACTTCACAATGAATGATTAAATGAACAAGATCACCACCGGGATCCTACCTCGATCTTGATCCTTGGTCCGGAGCTCCGACGTGGTCTTCCATGCAAGGTTCCCACATCGGCTAGGGAGACCCTAGACAACTAGCACGACCCTCATCTCCAAGATGGTGTCCCTCAAGCTTCTCTGCTCCTCAGCGGCGGATGACGAATGGTTTTCTGTGTGGCTCTCAGTTAGGGGGCTATAAATAGCCCGAGAGGCATCTAGGTCAAAGGGAGGGCCGACTGGGCCTCGAAACGGGCTGGGCCGACCGGCTGGGCCCATTTCGGCCCAGTCCGCGGCCTCCTTCGCCCGGTGTTGGTTCCCGAGTCTTCTAGATCCTTCCCCCATCTCCATGTAGGCCCTTGTCGTCAGTTTCTCTCCGAGTTGGACGAAGCTCGTTGTCTCGCAAGATTCGGCACTTTTTTGGCTAGGTCCTCGGAGTTTGTCATCTTCTCGGGTTTGGTCCCTGGGCTTCTTGGAGTCATGTTTGCTTCATTGCATGACTTGTACCGGGCTTCAAGGTCTTGTCGCAAGGTGCTTGATAAACTTATCTCGGAAGTCTTGCTTTCAACACTAAAACCCTGCATAAACACTAAACTCCAAAATCGACATGCACGAATGAACTTGTTATACCAAGGGGGTTAGTACCAATGGATAATGTATAAAACTCATGCCAATACCGAAGGTAAACTCATGGCTAGGTTGACGGAATTTCACCGTCAGCACGCATCTCAGCACATCTAAGATTCGTAATGGGTATCAAACAACAACGGTTACCACAACTAGTCACTGGTCACGTGAAATAACTATTTCTTTGGACCCACAGGGAACTTTGGTAATGGGCAAGAAAATAGAGCCCGTTACTGTGAAATCAACATCAGAGACGCGTGTTGTGAAGATGCATCTCATCTGTCTCAATGAAATGAGACGCATTTGTTTCCACGTGTGTCTGCTTCCTCTCGATTAAAGGAGACGTGTGCTTTCAACCTGCGTCTCATATATCTCGATGAACGGGCCATGTCTTGGGGCCCACCGGTCAGGACTAGTAATGGGCTTTTACATTGCCCGTTACATTGTTGGCATGGTTGTAATAGGCATTCCGAATGAAGCTTGCTACTCACTGATCAGGGTTTGTAACAAGCTTTAATCAACGCTCATTACAGATACATAGGTGTTGACGGTGAAAATCCGTCAACCTAGCCATGAGTTTACCTTCGGTGTTGGCATGAGTTTTATACCTTATCCATTGGTACTAACCCCCGTGGTATAACAAGTTCACGTGTGCATGTCGGTTTTGGAGTTTAATGTTTATGTAGGGTTTTAGTGTTGAATGCAAGACTTTCGGGATAAGTTCATTAAGCACCTCATGACAAGACCTTGAAGCCCGATACAAGTCAAGCAATGAAGTGAACATGACTCCAAGAGCCCAAGGACCAAGCCCGAGAAGATGATAAACTCCGAGGACCGAACCGTAAAAGTGCCGTCGAATCTTGCAAGACAAGGAGTTGAGTCCAATTCGGAAAGAAACCGACGTCAAGGGCCCACATGCAAAAGGGGAGAACATCTAGAAGACGTGGGAAGCAACACCGGCGAAGCAGCCGCGGGATGGGCCGAATTGGGCCCGGCCGGCCGGCCCAGCCCTTTTCGGGCCCAATCGGCCTCCCCTTTGACCTAATTGCTTCTCGGGCTATAAATAGCCCCCCGACCGAGAGCCACGCGGAACCAAAGTCGTAATCCGCCGCCGAGGAGCAGAGAAGCTTGAGGGACACCATCTTGGAGATGAGGGCCGTGCTAGTTGTCTAGGGTTTCCCTAGCCGACGTGGGAACCTTGCATGGAAGACCACGTCGGAGCTCCGAGAGCGAGAATCAAGATCGAGGGAGGGCACCAGTGGTGATCTTGTTCATGTAATCATTCATGGTGAAGTTTGTAAGTGAATCCGATTTCTAACGATTAAGTGCCTTCTCGATGATTTTGTTTTCTTCTTGGTTTTGCTTCTTCTACGATCTAGTCTATAGCTAGATTACATAGGGCGCTCTTGTAGCCGCGGTGGCTAGAGGTGCATACCGGACCGGCCAAGTGATTTCAACTTGTTCTATCGAACTCGCCCTAGACTACCCGCATGAATAGGGATACGTTGTGACGGAACGGGGGTTCTGAAAGGCGGGCGTTTTCGGAGTCGAATGGGAAGGCCACGATTTAAAGATGCTTTTAATGAGATTCGCTTTTCTATCTTCATCTATCTTGTTTGGAGCTACAACATAAGCATGATCTAGATTCTCTAGATTGGTTATCTCTTGCTTTCCCTTGCTACCTCTTTAGTATATTAGATTAGATGTGTTTTCTTTATGAGTTAGTAGATTAGATGCAACTAGCCTCTTCAATAGATAGCTTTACCCCCGCTTTACTAGATTGAATCCTTGCATTGCACATTGTTCCACGGATTCGATACCTTGGGTTCACCACTCGAGGGAAGAAGGGTCCCTTGACTACGACGGGAGACTTGTCCGCTTGCAAGTCTAAACGAACTTTGATACAACTATTAACCGTCAACGAGCCCCTTTTTCTGGCGCCGTTGCCGGGGAACAAGCAATCAAGATCCGATCTAGTATCGCTTATCTTTCAGTTTTTCTTTTGATTTTCTTTTGCATCTCTTATGTTTGATCATCCCCAAAAAGAAAAAAAAGAGTCAATCTAATCTAGTTTTGATTAACCCTAATTTTTCTTTTGTTAGATTTTTGTTTTATTGCTAACCCTAACCGGAGATGGTTGGCTACCTCTCCAAGAAACCCAAACTTTTTTTGTGGATGATCCAGGAAAACTTTACATGCAAAGGTGACGTGCAACACAAGCTAAAGGGTTGGAAACCCTAGATTCAAAAGTCAAAGTCGAAGGACCGTTGAAATTTCCAAGGGAATCACCACCTCCAAGTCAAGACGCCGGAAGGCCGTTCAAGATCAAGAGGAGGACGGAGAAGATGGAGATGGAGAAAGAAGCTCAACACCTAAAGGCTGCCAAGGCAAGATCCACATGTGAAGTGTTCATCATGATGAAGATGCTAGAGACGCAAGTGGGACAACTTGCCGGCGCGCCGATGGGTAACAAAGAAGAATATCCGAGACAACTCCAAGGTCCCAAGACGGCGAAGGCTACTCAAACTCATTCGGGAGAGATGAAGGATCACACTAGAGACCATGAAGATCACGACCGAAGGACCGGAGTTCGAGATGCCGAGCCACAAGGAAGTTGTTGCATCCGTCAAGACCAAAGGACAAAGCCAGCCTGTGAAGACCAAAAAAATGACTAAGCCGAAGTGGGTACCCAAGATTGCAACGCCCGCAAAGAGCGTTGATCCGGAGTAATCAATTGAAGAAGTCTAGCCATGGACTATAAACGAAGCGCTAGGCGGGAGGCAACCCGTTTCGTCGAGTCAAGAATAAGCTACCAGGAGGACAACCCGATCCCAGGTTTTTCAAGTCTTTTTAAATATAATTCAGTTTTGATTTTTACTACGCAAAACCTTAGACTTAGAATGGTTGAACAATATTAGAGACATAATCCATGGTTGAATATTTTTCTTGATCATAAACCCTTGACATGAACCATCCTATGTGATTGTTTGCTTCTTTTTCGAGAAACCACAACCAAAAAAAAATTCAGAACCTAACTCAACCCTTCACCCTCATTATGGTGCTGTGGTTGACTTGTTTTTCATGCTAAAAACACTCGAGTAGAGCCACGACTTGTACCTAGGTGTTAATTAAATTTCAGCACGTGGAAAGGCTCGCGTGAACCTAGAATCTTGATTTTTGGTTGATTTAAAAATCCATATCCTTGGTTTCTCTAAGATTAGAATTTTTCTAAGCCTCACTTAATTTTATTTCATTCAAAATCTCTCTCATCTAATCAAAATTAGGACCTAAACCTATGCCCCCATGATCAAGCCGGGAAAAGCTTGCTCTCAACTAATGAAGGCAAACTATACCGGTGAGACCGAAATCGACGTAGTCGAAAAATATTTTCGACTTACATTTGTTTTTAATGGTTTAAAAACTTCTCTAAATTTATGCTTGAGCTCTTGCATGGCTCTGAAAAATATTTTTAAATTTCGAAATTAGAGGAGTGCTTAGCCTGAAACACACTTAAAGGGAGGCAATCTAGTTAACCTAAGCATGCATGCACCATGATACATCACGGGACGCCCCTCCAACATATTTAAACCACATGCAAAGTACAAGCATGGGGGGCATCCAAGGCTTTGTTTTGTAGGAATATTATGGATGCATGTGAGGCAAGGGAGTATGGAAGTGAGTCAAAGCGAAAACATCAAGTGGAAGGAGCAATAATGCAAGCGAAGGAGTGGACGGGAACATTTGGAAGGTGTACGCGATCACGAAGCAACATGAATGCACTAGAGAAGAACCGAGCCAAGAGGAGGAGAGAGGTAAGTCTTTCATCCAACTCTTTGTTCGTGTGCTCTAGTTTGTAGGCCGGAATCACCTTAGACTTAGCCATCCACCGCGTTTGTTTCGTGCAACAAATCACATCCTTAATCCACTCAAAGTCCGGACTCCAAAATAATATTTGTGTACCTTGTTACCGGGTGAAAACCCCGGATATATATTTGTGAGGGAGAGTGCTGCAATCATGGAAGAAAACTACAAGCCTTTTCACCGAAGAAGAAGGGATCATCGTCGTCTAAGCCATCATCGACAACCTCTTCGAGGAGGCACTCGGTTTCGGAGTTTCCTCGGAGTATGGAGGAGGACACGGCACCGCCGAGGAGGAATCGCACTCTTCTCCTTGGTGGCATGAGGGCCACACAAAACTCGTTTATTAGGTTTACCAAACTTTAATAACATATGGAGGAGCCGCTCGTCCAACCTCGCCACTTGACACGATCATCCGCTCCACCTCCATACGCTCCGCGGTATTCCGAGGGGTATGTCATCATGACGGAAGAGGAGGAGAAGAAGCTCGCTCACTTTAAGTAGAGGCTTGTAGCGAACGTCGACATCGACGACCAAGCTCTCCACATATTGGGTTTCACACGGGACGCCAGTGCAATTCTCTAACGGAGTGTCGGCAAACACCCACAAGGAATTCGCCTAAGAAATTTTCATGACCATGGCGCATACCCTTGATGAAGGAGTGCTGAGTCTCTCATTCCGTTGGAGGGAGCCCACAAGTGGAGAAGAAGGAAGACACCGTCGGAAGGGTAACCTTGATCAATGATGCTATTTCTAGCACCTTGATGGGGTAATCTCCTTTCATCCATGGGTTGCAATCGATCTTGAGATGTAATCACACCTGTTGGATTATCTATCTATTGTCTTTTGTTGGAAATACTTTAATGCTTAAGGTTAGCTACCGTTCCGTAAAGGGAGTAAGGGCTCTATGCTTCCTTGGATCCATTCAACACAATCCCCGATAGATTAGATTGGCTTTCATGTTCGAAACGATTGCATGTTCTAGTATCGTAGACCCATGGGCGAGTGTCTCCTACTTTCAAAAGGGAGCTCCGGAACAAGTGGATGTGCATGAAGGCACATGGGAAGGTTTTTGGAGTATGATCATGGGAGGAGACCATCAACGAAGAAATACTACCCGGAACCCCATCATCCAAGTGTTCACTTTTTTGCAATTGGATTTTTGGGGAGAATAAGAGAGACATAGATAACCAACACGGAGTTGAATTGGCTTTCCTCGCAGCCAATCAACCCTACTCACCTATGATCAACCGGTGGTGTTGTTAAGCAACATCGAGTTCGGGAGATATTGGTTCGGGGTGTTGCCTCTCTATATTGGCTATCTCTTTAAAACTGGGTATTACAAGGAACCCGAATCATCTCCTACCCGGGACTTCCCTAGGAATATATGAAGAAAGGAAAATATAAAAGTGAAGATGAGAGAGGAGGCTTCCAAGTGGCCTAGGTGAATTTGCCCCTTCCAGATTGAAGATTAAGACTTTTTCTTGAGGGGAAGAAGATTGGTCAGAGGAAGGACTTCTTGTGTCAGCAAAGAAAAATAAAAGAGAAGGATTATAGGAGAAGGATCTTCTATGGCCCAAGAATAAGGTGCACAACAAAATTATGTCCCACCATTGGGAGGAACCCCGGCGCCGCCAAGTTACTACGGTGGTGTACCAATGCAAGCATGGGGGAGTGGTGCAGCCATACCCCCACCATTTTTGCGGTGCCCAACGTAGCCTTTGCGGAGCCATATGCACACCTTCCTCAACCACAACAAAATGTGGCCACCATTGGAGGATACGCTGCAAGGAACATGCAAATTATTGCAGCCATCCTAACCAATGCAAACCAAATGGGTGAAGGAAATGCAAACGTCGCTTATGTGCTTGGACACCTTCACCTAGCACCTTCGGACAATTCATAGGAGGAGAGGTGCATTCCTATTACAAGTAAGGGTACAACAACCAAGACTATCAATATCAACCACCGGCGGAAGATTAGAGAGAGGAGAAGCTTTAGTTATCTTTCCTTTACCCCCTTTTCTTTAATTTTCAGCTTGGATGTGCCTATGTATGCGTAGTATTTTCAGCTTTACTTTAATTTTTAGTTTTTAGTTTAATTTTCAGTGTGTGTGTTAGTTTTTTTTCATCATGAATAATGTCACCACCAAGTTTTTACCTTTGGTAAAGTTACAAAGTTTGTGCCATGATGATATATGATTATAATTGCCGCTTTGTTTATCTATGTAATTGATTTATGCATGTTTAACCTAGTGCTCTCTTAAAAATACAAATCTGAAATTATCTAAATGCTAGCTTAATCTTCAGCGGAGGTTATGATTAAAATAAGGACCCATAGTGTTTTATGTGCTCTCAAGTTATGAATAGATTAAAGATGTCTTTTATGCTCAAAAATATTGCTAACCTTGTCACAAATATCACTTGTGTGTTGCTCAACCTATCCAGAGCCTTATATATATTTGAGTGCATAAACCTTAGTGTACAAGATTTATTTTTGAGTGAGTTATTGCAGGCCATGATTTCTCTGGCCCGAGACTAAGAAGCTGGTCATTCCGTTTTTGCGTATCTATCTTATTGCTAGCCTCTTATCCGTGCATTGTGTATCCCCACATCGGAGATTTCACAAACCTCGCCGGATATCCACCCTTCAACCAAATATCATCTTTTGTGATTACCTCCTTGACCACAACCTATCGTTGAGAATGGATCATCAATTCAAGGAAGATCGCAAGACGGTGCCAACATTGAAGATTTCAAGTATCTCTCCAAGGAAAAATATTTCCGGTACCTACCTTATTTATCGCCTCTTTGCTCGAGGACGAGCAACGTCTAAGCATGGGGGAGGAGGTAGGTACGGTGCAGTTTTAGAGTTCAAAGGGGAGCAATTTAAAAAAAAAAGAAGTTCAAAAGAGGAGCAAGCAAATAAAAAAATCAAAACTCCGTTATGAAAGTCACGTAACCGAATATATGACGAAAAAAAATAAATGAAAGAAAGAAAGAAAGAAAAGAAAGAATGAGAAATATGAGAAAGAGAAAAAATATATATATGCGTAAAGTGAACTCCCCGGTTCTCTAAGAGTGCATTCAAGGCTTCAAGTTAAAAAGATCCATTCTCATTTTCCAACCATGTGCAATCCGATAACGAGGACTTCCTTTGTGCCTCGGGATCACTCTTTGCCATTTGCACATGTCCACTCATCTAAAAGTGTGTGTATTTTTCTCTTTCCCCTCCTTGATTTAACATTATTTTCCAATGACCTTTTTGACGAGTCTCGGTAAGACCATGAGAAGCTTGTCTTGTTTTGACAAGACCTCATTTATACAATCTTGTTAGGACTAAACTTTCCCAAAGCTCCATATAAAGCCTACCACACATATATATGAGAGGGAAAGGAGTAGAATATATAGGCTTGAGAGACAAGTGAGATGAGAGTTCATGAGCAATATACAAGATGATTTAAATTTGTGAACTTGGTTTAGCTTTTCTTTATCTCGTTCTTTATTTCAAAAATTATGAGATCTATTTAAACTTTGTGAGCATGTTAATACTTGTGGGATAAGCTTAATAAGAATCTACCCTCCGTAGAGATGAAGGCTAGTACATTATGGAACTTTAATGAATTAAAATTTTGAGAGCATTATGTTTTCTCATGTGTGATTAAGTGCAAAGTTTAAACAATGTTTGGCAATGATGATATCCATCGAAGGCTTACTTGAGGACGAGCAAGGTTTAAGCATGGGGGAGATGTTGACGGTGAAAATCCGTCAACCTAGCCATGAGTTTACCTTCGGTGTTGGCATGAGTTTTATACCTTATCCATTGGTACTAACCCCCGTGGTATAACAAGTTCACGTGTGCATGTCGGTTTTGGAGTTTAATGTTTATGCGGGGTTTTAGTGTTGAATGCAAGACTTTCGGGATAGGTTCATTAAGCACCTCATGACAAGACCTTGAAGCCCGATAAAAGTCAAGCAATGAAGTGAACACGACTCCAAGAGCCCAAGGACCAAGCCCGAGAAGATGATAAACTCCGAGGACCGAACCGTAAAAGTGTTGAATCTTGCAAGACAAGGAGTTGAGTCCCATTCGGAAAGAAACCGACGTCAAGGGCCCACATGCAAAAGGGGAGAACATCTAGAAGATGTGGGAAGCAACACCGGCGAAGCGAGCCGCGGGATGGGCCGACTGGGCCCAGGCCGGCCGGCCCGGCCCTTTCGGGGCCCAATCGGCCTCCCCTTTGACCTAATTGCTTCTCGGGCTATAAATAGCCCCCCGACCGAGAGCCACGCGAACCGAAGTCGTAATCCGTCGCCGAGGAGCAGAGAAGCTTGAGGGACACCATCTTGGAGATGAGGGTCGTGCTAGTTGTCTAGGGTTTCCCTAGCCGACGTGGGAACCTTGCATGGAAGACCACGTCGGAGCTCCGGAGCGAGAATCAAGATCGAGGGAGGGCCCGGTGGTGATCTTGTTCATGTAATCATTCATGGTGAAGTTTGTAAGTGAATCCGATTTCTAGCGATTAAGTGCCTTCTCGATGATTTTGTTTTCTTCTTGGTTTTGCTTCTTCTATGATCTAGTCTATAGCTAGATTACATAGGGTGCTCTTGTAGCCGCGGTGGCTAGAGGTGCATACCGGACCGGCCAAGTGATTTCAACTTGTTCTATCGAACTCGCCCTAGACTACCCGCATGAATAGGGATACGTTGTGACGAACGGGGGTTCCGAAAGGCGGGCGTTTTCGGAGTCGGATGGGAAGGCCACGATTTAAAGATGCTTTTAATGAGATTCGCTTTTCTATCTTCATCTATCTTGTTTGGAGCTACAACATAAGCATGATCTAGATTCTCTAGATTGGTTATCTCTTGCTTTCTCTTGCTACCTCTTTAGTAGATTAGATTAGATGTGTTTTCTTTATGAGTTAGTAGATTAGATGCAACTAGCCTCTTCAATAGATAGCTTTACCTTGCTTTACTAGATTGAATCCTTGCGTTGCACATTGTTCCACGAATTCGATACCTTGGGTTCACCACTCAAGGGAAGAAGGGTCCCTTGACTACGACGGGAGACTTGTCCGCTTGCAAGTCTAAACGAACTTTGATACAACTATTAACCGTCAACAATAGGCCACCCCTACAGTAACTGCCCACTTTTGTCGGCTGCATCCTGGAACCAGCCTGAATTTGGCAGCCATTAGGGGCTGCATCCTGCCATCCTAGAACCAGCCAGGATATGGCAGCCACCACAGCAAGGAGACATCACAAACACATTCTCACATCACAGATATAGGCAAGCAAGATCACATTTATAGACAAGCAAAAAGATCACATTTATAGAAAAGCTAGGATCGATCCCATCAAGTTTCAAGTTACTCTCATCAGGGCTTGTTTGGATGGAGTCATGAGAAAACTGCCTGAACCAGGCAGCATCTGACCCCAACCAAGCAAGCCAAGCAGGTTTCTCAAGCAACAACACCTGACTAAAGAAGACTGAATGAGTTTTAAGTTTCTGGCTACAATGAACTCACGGTGCACCATTGTAGAAGTTGCCCTTTCAGTCGATGGTCTCCTTAAGAATGTACTGGCACAACATCTCCCGAACACGCTTTAGATCTTTTGTGGAAACATCTACAACAGATTTGAAATCCTACAAAATACAATCATTTATGATAATACAAGTAGAAATCAGTTTCTAAAATCAGATGGATAATATGAGCAGAGACAAGGTTGAGCATTATTATCTACTTACAGAAGTATTCTTGATGTCATGTATGTCATCAAGTAGTCTTAACATATGGAATGCCACATGGAATCCACACAAAGAGGACCCCCATGGATGTTGAGCACACTGCATCGAGGTACCAAAATGAAAAGTTAATGCAGTACCAAATGGGTAAGAAGGGACCATTAAAAAGCCTCTGTCTGACAGCGAGATTTGTTTTGTGCTTGAGTATGGCTTTTGCCCTTTTTCTTTCCATTCGTCACTTTGTCCTGTGCATATTCACCAAAGGCCCTGCATGATCAGTAATACCGATTAGAAACACTAAGAGATTGAATTTTTGTGAACAAAACCTACAAATATTGTACCAAAGGCCCTACATGGTCAGCAATTTCAATTAGAAACACTAAGAGATTGAATTTTTGTGAACAAAACCTACAATATACTGACCAGTTCACAACAGGTTGGAGGTCTGAGAACTTTAGCGGGAGATGTTGTTTAGTAGAATCTAGATACCAAACCTCTTTGAACTTCATAAAAATGATCACTGTTACCCAGTGGCTAGTGCAGTTGGCACCCACCACGTAGTCGTTGTTCATTGCATTTGAGATTGCTTTGGCAACTAGGCGAGAATGCGGACAAATATTTGTGGAAGTAAACAAATCTGGATCTAAAAACCCCACACTAATTTGCAGCAATGCTGCCTTGTCCATCATTTTCCTACAAAAAATCAAAATTGTTAGCATGCATGAACTTTGTGGTCAAAATTAAAGAAATATCTTTTTAGGTTTTAAGGGACTTACAATGTCCACAACCTCAAGAAGGTAACATCCAGAGAAGCTAGGGTTATAAGGTTATACACGCTACGGAATGCAATGTTTAACATTAAAGCACCACCACCACCTTTAAAGTAGTCTTGATCCACCTTTGCTGGGAAGGCAAGTTTATCCTTACTGTGTTCCATGACGTAAGCATGCAACCTGGCACAATTTGGTCCAGCAGCCTCTAAGTTTGCTTCTGACAACATAGGTGCACCAGGCTTGTATTTTGGCTACACATGTTCTGTCCCAATAATATAGTTAAGAATCTCATCTTTAGACAGAGGTTTCCTGGCCTGGTTCCCCTTTTGCAGTGGAGATTGCCTGGGCTCCTCAACCTGTTGCAGAGGTTGTTGTGCATGTTGCATCTGCCGCTTAGGGGGAGATTTCCTGGGCTCCTCCTCCTGTTGCAGAGGCTGTTGTTTCGTCTGTTGCTTATCCTCATGTTGCAGCTGCTGCTTAGGCGTAGTTTGCCTAGGCTCCTCTGACTGTTGTCGATGCTCCTGCTGCTGGAGAGGCTGTTGTTTCGTCTGTTGCTTATCCTCGTGTTGTAGCTGCTGCTTAGGCAGAGTTTGTTTGGGCTCCTCCGGCTGTTGTCGACGCTCCTGCTGTGTAGTTTTGCTGATATGCTACTGCTGCTATTGAGCCTTCTCTTGCTAACACTGAGCTGCAGTACCTCCATCGATGTTGTACCCCTGCTACCCGTTGCGGCTTCAGGGTTGGGATGTCTCGTCATGAGTGGTATAAGGATCCCGTCCTTTGGCCATTGGATCCTTTGAATGAGAGCCTCAACTATGGTTCCTATGTCACCCCCATCAATTGGTACATGCAGAGGGTAGTGACCCGCATTGGCCCACACATAAGTAGGTTGCACCACAACATACCAATGTCAAGCCTTTTGAAATGGAAAGACTTTCGCTAGTGTGAGATCCACATTAATCCCGGTGCCATCCAATAGGCTGCACGCGGTTGGCTCTGTCAGCTTATCTATTGTGTCTAGCATAGGTGATTGACTATCACTGTGCACTTGATTCGCTTCGTCACAGTTGGCATTCCAATGATCTTGCTCTCTGCCACACGCATCTTCCTCGCTGTCATGCACATGTTCTTCCTCGTGGTCATGCACATTTTCTTCCTCGCTGCCATGCACATCTTCTTCCTCACTACTACTGACAGGCGCTAGTAATTGGGAAGAAAGAAGTACATTTTTCAGTATTTTGATGCCTGATAGTCTTAGAGCATGAATAATTGATTTAAATGTTATGTCTATCATATCATGAGCATTAGACATTTTGTTCCTCTTCTTCCTTTACATTCCAGTAAACTCTTCACCAAACCACTTACCCCAGCCAAGTGAAATAGACACGCCTCAGACCCGACCTTGATGCTCTGGAGTCTCAAGTGCAGCGGTGAGGATATCCTCCTCCTTAACCCTAGAGAAAGAACCATCTCTACCTTGAGTTGCAAATGTTTTCACCCTATCTGCTACCCCACCACCATAGGGTTACTAAATGTTATGCCCACGCTTCCTTCACTAGTATTCTTCCTCTTCTTCCCTACCCTTGCCCGCTGATAAGGTCTCGAACGTCAAGGAAATTGGCCCCAAGGGTTATGTTTTCCTTCTGCAGCTAGCTTCATTTGCATCCTCCTCCTCCCACTCTTTCCCTTTACCACGATAACCTTTTCTGCTCGTCTTGTGTGGCTTATTACACAATGCTCTCTTTTGTTTCATCTCCTGGCTAAATTGCTGGAATGAAGGAGAATTGGTTTCCTGCACAAACATGTCCCATTCTTATTGCTGCAAAAAAGCATGCTTCACAAAGGGAGTGTCCTCTTCACTCACATATTTTTTCTTAAATGAGCCTTGAACCACCATTGCAAGGTTTCAATCTCTGATATAGCTTCCTTAACTGCCTTCTTGCGAACAGATTCGTCCAGATTGGCTGGGTAATCTAGCTTTTCCTCTAAAACTGTGAACAGATGGTCCTTCTCAATTGGTGAGAGATCATTATCCGCCTTGTTGATTGACACCCTAAACCAAGCAATGAGACCACAGACCAATACAAATATGTCCCTCGCAACATCTGGGATGGACCAAAAATTGGCATCAAGTCCAGTTGCAGTCTACTTGTCTTCTGGCCATTTGCTTTGTGTCCTTGACCCGTGGGATCGAGTACTACTCACAGCAGTCTTTGTTGAGTGACCCTGTGAAGAAGGTTCACCGACGATGGGCTGTGATGATACACTAGAGGTAGAGTCCAGTTGCAGTCAACTTGTCTTCTTGTCATTTGGTTTGTGTCCTTGACCCGCGGAATCGAGTACTACTCGTAGCAGTCTGTGTTGAGTAACCCTGTGAAGAAGGTTCACCGACGACGGGCTGTGATGATGCATTGGAGGTAGAGGAGTTTGTTGTTGTGGGAGACTGCATAGATGATATGTCAGGCTGTTAGTAGAGCAACATAAGCAAGACTGAAAATCTAAACAAAATTCTTATTAGATAAATTCGTTTTCTCTGACAGGCAAAATAGTTGATACAATCGTAAATAAAATCAGCATAGACATACACAGTTCATATTTTACTTAATTAGCATACAGGGATAGGTGCTAACCATTTTGACAGGGACAGAACAATATGCTTATATATCAAAGCAGAGAATAAATTCCTTCAACTGCTTCCTTGTCCAACTTCAGCAGCGATGTATTGTGTGTTCCATGTGTACATGCAACAAGAGGATAAAGCAATGGTCATGACATTATATATGACAGTAGTGAAAGAACACTCACAACACATCATGACACCAACAATAACAATATATGTGACAGTAGTGAAACAATTAACACTCACAACAAAGCATAAGACAGTCTAGTTATCACTACATTATAAACCACTGCAATGCAAGTTCCACTGACATTATGTGGCCATCAGAATTAAAGTATGCTAACAGGTCCAAAGCATAACTGTCGATCTGGTACATTCAACGCATAGCAGAATTAAAGTATGTTAACATCCTTTATGCTTTTCATGAATTTACAGTTCAAAAATTGTAGCATCAGGAACATGAAAATGAATTTCAACAGTTCATATAACTTCATCTGTTAGCAACATTTATTCAAACAGACTTAGAGCAACAAAAATCCATCAATCAAATCCACAGTCAATCAATTGAAGATGAACTATTTAGGCATGTCTCCCTAATCCACCTTGACATGAATATATAGCAGATTGGGTGGACTACATTATAAATCACTGCGATGCAATTCCCACTGACATTATGTCTCCATCAGAATTAAAATATGCTAACAGGTCCAAAGCATAATTGTCGATCTGGTACATTCAAAGCATAGCAGAATTAAGGTATGCTAACATCCTCAATGTTTTTCATGAATTTACAGTGCAAAAATTGTAGCACTAGTAATATTGAAAATGAATTTCAACAGCTCATATAACTACATCTGTTAGCAGAAATGACTATCTTTGTTGGCAGTTGGGTCCGGCGGGCGGGCAACGACTATCTTTTTATTTTGGCTACTGACATTGACGCATGGGCCAGCCATTATTTTTTTGGAATGAAATGTGCTTCCTTAAAATATTAGAGCCCATAAAACAACACCTGAAAATTCATAAAAATGCGAACAATTTGTATTTGGACATTTTGTATTTGAATAAAATAACAACAGTCACACTTGTCTGCCCAAGATTCTTAGAATTCGTTTTTACATCCCATGTTAATGATGTAATAATTTTACTAACATCTAGTGTGCTCTAAAAAATCTACAAATTGACTTCCCAACATAATTTGGGTACCTGGACTTGTCTTCAAAATTTCAAATGGTTTCGATGAAGGAATAATATACTTGTGTACAAATATCTACACCTCTCACATAGTTTCCTAGAATCTTCCTTAAACATTGAAGTTTTCCACACTTTGCAGCATGTTCAAACTCATATGCATTTGAACACTTAACAAAACCTTGTGGTTCACCTTAAGATTACAAAAATGCAAAGTTTCATTACAGGAGGTGTGGAAAACAAATATTTTTTATATGTTGTACTTACATAGAACAAGATAAAGGCATATAAACATTGTTCAAGAAACGAAATACACATTAAATAATAAAAATAATGAAAACACGGTGATTTTAGAAAACTGTAGGAAAACATAATCAAATTTGGACTAATTACAACAGAGAAATACATGTTACAAAATTTGATTGTGGATTAAAAAGAGAAATGTTGTCGGCGACGTGGCGACGCAGGACAGATAAACTGTTCTTCATTCTCCAATAGAACAAAGGAGGAAGCAGAGGGCATCGCTGCCCGCCGCCGCTCCCGCTGTGCCCGCTTTGGCGGTTTTGACACCCAAGAGGGCATCCCAGGCCTCGTCGGTGGCAAATGAGACCACCACAACCTTTGATTTGACTCACAAACGTGACAATCAGATATTATCTATCAAAAACCGATTAAAAACTGACATCCCGATAAAATCAAATCCACGTTTAGTAATATCTAATAATTAACATTCAAGATAGATAATGTTCATTGGTGCTTGCGCCTACATCCTGATGTTCATCCTGCTGACGGCGTACTCCACGGCAGCGCGGAAGCTACGCGTCCAGAGGTCGAACTCATGATGGATGCAACACTAGGCACTGCAGTAGTGGATGATGTCTTTGGTTTCCGGCCCGTAGCATCTACATCTCGCTGCCCAAATGCAGATGTGGGGATTCTGGACGGGCAGCAACGAAATGTCGTCGTCGCCGTCATCAAGCCAGTACCACCATGCAATGTTGTCGAGATCCTAGTTGACGAGGTAGCGTAGCCACCGCAGGTTGTGGTTCTTCCACCGCCCGTCAGGGGGCGACGGGCCGCCGCTGATTTCCCAGAGCAGTGCCATGGCTTCGGGGTCCGCCGGGTTGCAACGGTACTTCAGCAACGCTAAGAAGTACTTGGCACTAGAGTCTTCAGCAACGACATCTCTAATGAGCTTCAGACCCTTATTGGGGTTCCGCCGCCTCATCAACCTCTCCATCCCCTCGAAGCATAATGCCTCCGAATGATTGGCCTCACGGAAACGCCGCTCAAAGCACAACCTGACGTAACGATTCTTGCACACCCGATGAAGATCACGCAGCGACACGTGCAGTAGTACCTCATCGGAGTCGCAGATGCATTAGAACGTGCCGCAGATTTTATTGCGAAGGTTCAGAAAATGGAAGATGGGCTTATCCTTGATGGAGTACATGATGATCTAGGTGACTACTTCATCTGGCAGTAGCTGCATCAAGCACAACGCAGGCATCAAGGAGAAGGGGAGGAAATAAAAAAGCGATGGGGTTTGAAAATTGAAAGGCGATGAGGGTTGAAGTTAAAGGTGACGAGGGTTGAAGTTGTGTGAGACATGGGTACCCATGGGTCCCCACCGACCAGGGTCCTAGAGGTCCCTGTCAAGTGGACCCGACCTGTCAGAAGCCTAAACGACCTGCAAGTGGGTCCAGAGACCTAACCCATGGTTCTGGTGACCTCGGAAGACATACGGCGACCTTATCCAGATCGCGGGCGACCTGCTGGACTTGCGGGGCAAGTCTCCCCTCCGATCACGACGGCGGCGCCGCCAGTAAACCCGAGGATCGTGGGATCCTCACTGTAATCACGGAAGGCGTCATTCCTAAATATGTAACCGACCCCGATGAGAGTCCACCGACCTTGAATGGAAACCCTAGCCCGCTAGCCATATAAGGCAGCCTAAAGCCCCATTCGAGGGGAGATCATCCTTCCACATAATCCCATCACACTGGACGTGGGGTTTTACTCTCCAGAGGCCTGAACCAGTCTAAAACCACCGTGTCCTTGCCATTCTCATCGAGTTTCGAGTTCCACCAGGAACTACCGCTTACGCTCTTAGGTCCTGATCCCCCCATTAGTGAATCTACAACCGCTTGGGTAGCCCCCTTGCGGATCTGTGCAGGTCTCACCCCCTGAAAGTTGGCGCGCCAGGTAGGGGCTATCAGGAACTCACTGTGTAGCATGGCGGCCCGATCTGGAGTCGTTTTCCCGACGAGTATGGTGGACATCCTCTCCGACTCCATGGAGATCTGCTTTGGTTCCTTCACGGCAACATTGACCTTGCTGGCGGCGGTTACCTCACAGCAACCTCTGTGGAGGCCCTAGTGACCTTAGATGCCACCCCCAGCTCCGGCAAAAAGTTGAGGGCCCACCCACCCAAACCCTATGACCTCATCCAGGGGATGGAGTGCGTCATCGACATGATGGAGGAAACCCTCCAGATCCGCGAAAGGGCTCAGCGCTCATGCACGACAGGCGGCCAAGTCGATCCAGATCTAATCTAGGCGACAGGAAACATGCGACGACCTCAAGGTCGAACCCCTCGCACGCTGTGACCCTCTTCATGTACCGTGCATCTACCACAAGGGTGCACGGCACACGCTCTGTGGCTGCCGACTGCGGAAGAAGATGGACCGGGAGTGCGACGTCGCACGTGCTACGCAAGCTCCCACGTCTCCGGACGGCGGTGAGTTCTAGAAGGCCCGAATCCGAATCTCCCCCAACAACCAGAGATCTACCCGGCGGCTCGTCTTGGTGGTCTCAGCAAACGACCCACCCCAGGTCAGTGCGACGGATTCCGAGGAGGCACGACGGATCCAAGCCAACGCAAACTGCGCCCAGAGGCGGGAAGAGGAGCAACGCCAGGCGGTACCCCCGTGTGCCCGCGACCTGCGCCTCGAGTTCGAAGAGGCGGGACTCCCGACATTCAACAGCCCCCAAGCCAACTTGGGTGCGGCGTTAGCACATCTCCAACAAGCTAACCCCTCGCCCGAGGCTGAGGGGGCCATGGCCTACGTCCGGGTCGCCACAGCTCTGATGGAGGACAAGAGCGTGGCGTCCAAATCAGCTGCACCTACATCGAGCCGGCACTCGCGCAGCCGATCTTATCGGCCTGCGCATAGCAGGCTCCCCACGATCTAGGAGGAGGTCAACCCGCTAGTGATGGGTGACGCACCGTCGCTCTGGCTCAACAACCTCCCAGCGGGCAGCATCACATCATGGGCCGACCTATCTCAGGCCTTCACGTCGAACTTCCAGGAGACGTACAACCGCCCCGGTAACGCCTTCAACCTCAGGAGGGTGAATATGAAGCCCGGCGAGCGGCTGCGGAACTACACCAACCGGTCCTTTGAGAACCGCAACACCTGTGTGCGACGACCGGGTCGTCGACAGCTACAAGGAAGCTCTCAGGGACCGCAAGGTCTTCGACAAGATTCACGAGTCCGGCACTGCGACGGTCGCGCCACTCATGGAGGTCGTCGATAAGTTGATCGACATGGAGGAGGCCTTGGTCAACCAGTTTGACCATGATGGCAAGCAAGACGCCAGCACCTATGGCGCTGCTGGCGATGCCGGTTCGAAGTTCCGCAAGCGATCTTCAGAGGTCCTCACGGCGGACAGGCGCCGGCCTTCGACGTTCAACGTTGAGGAGTTCAACACGGTGCTGGATGGCCCATGCACCTTCCATGAAGGGGGTACTAATACGGTCCGCGAACGCCAGCAGTTCAAGAGGGCGTTCCGTGCGCCCGAGGACCCCAAGCGACCTAGAGGCGACAGAGATAGGTCATCCTCGCATCGCTACAGCAACAACCACCGCGACGACTGACGTGGCCGCCAAGACGACGAGCGCCGCGACGACCGGCAACGTGATGACAACCCGCCGGAAGCTCGCCGCGAGGAGCGCGACCTGCCTCCCCCACCGGAGACGGGCAACCCCAATGGTCCGTTCCAGCATGCCAAAAGGTCGATCAAAATGATCGTCGATGGCCTGAAGAGCAGCACGAGCAGGAAGAGGTACCGGAAGGATAGCCATGAGGTCCAGCTCATCCACACCAAACCATCGCAGCCTCTACGTTGGTCGGAGCAGCCCATCACCTTCTCCAGAGCTGATCCCTGGGTCCACATCCCGAATCCTGGGTCGTACCCACTTGTCATTGAGCCTAACATCGAGGGTGCCCTACTCGCTCAAACTCTCGACAGCGGGAGCGGGCTCAACGTCATTTTCATCGACACCCTGAAGAAGATGGACTTCGACTTCAAGAGGCTCACGGAGTGCGATGAGCCTTTCTTCGCATCGTGCCCAGCAAGGCGGCCTACCCCATGGGTCGGGTCTTTCTCCCGGTCACGTTCGGCACGGAGGAGAACTTCCGCACGGAGTACCTCAGCTTCGAGGTCGCTGACTTCAAGTTGTCCTACCACGCCATCTTAGGTCGTCTTATGCTGGCCAGGTTCATAGTCGTCCCGCACTACACCTACCTAGTGCTGAAGATGCCGGCTACCAATGGAGTCCTTACAGTCTACGGCGACCTGCTCATCTCGTTCAAGTGCGACAACGCGGCCCTGGAGATCGTCATGATGCTCGCCTGCTTCGGTGCCTCCGCTATCATGGTGGCCGAAGCTAAGAAGGTCGACCAGTCCGACCAGACCGTCCCGGAGCAGAAGTGCACTGAGACCGCCCTCGACGCCATACCGTCAACGAAGAAGGTCTGCCTCGGCCTTGCCGACCCAGCCAAGATGGTGGTCATCGGTGACGACCTCGGGGAGAAATAGGAACTCGCGCTCACCAGTTTCCTCCGGGACCATGCTGACATATTCGCATGGACCCCATCGGATATGCCAGGTGTTGACGGTGAAATTTCGTCAACCTAGCCATGTGTTTACCTTCGGTGTTGGTATGAGTTTTATACCTTATCCATTGGTACTAACCCTCGTGGTATAACAAGTTCGTTTGTGCATGTCAGTTTTGGAGTTTAGTGTTTATGCAAGGTTTTAACGTTGAAAGCAAGACTTCCGGGATAAGTTCATCAAGCACCTTGTGACAAGATCTTGAAGCCCAGTACAAGTCATGCAATGAAGTAAACATGACTCCAAGAAGCCCAGGGACCACACCCGAGAAGATGACAAACTCCGAGGACCTATCCAGAAAAGTGTCGAATCTTGCGATACAAGGAGCTTCGTCCAACTCAGAGAGAAACTGACGACAAGGGCCCACACCCGCTTGCCCCCCCCCCCTTTGACCTAGATGCCTCTTAGGCTATTTATAGCCCCCTGACCGAGATCCACGCATCAACCAATTCGTCATTCGCCGCCGAGGAGCAGAGAAGCTTGAGGGACACCATCTCAGAGATGAGGGTCGTGCTAGTTGTCTAGGGTCTCCCTAGCCGACGTGGGAACCTTGCATGGAAGACCACGTCGGAGCTCCGGAACAAGGATCAAGATCGAGGTAGGATCCCGGTGGTGATCTTTTTCATGAAATAATTCATGGTGAAGTCTTTAAGTGAATCTGATTTCTAGCGATCAAGTGCCTTCTCGATGATTTTGTTTTCCCCTTGGGTTTGCTTCTTCCCCAATCTATACTTAAGATAGATTGCATATGGTGTTCTTGTAGCCGCGGTGGCTAGAGGTGCATACCGGACCGACCAAGTGATTTCAACTTGTTCTTATCGAACTCGCCCTAGACTACCCGCATGAATAGGAGTACGTTGTGACAGAACGGGGGCTCTGAAAGGCAGGCGTTTTCGGAATCGGACTGGAGGCCACGGTTTAAAGATGCTTTTAATGAGATTCGCTTTTCTATCTTCATCTATCTTGTTTGGAGCTACAACATAAGCATGATCTAGACTCTCTAGATCGGTTATCTCTTGCTTTCTCTTGCTATCTCTTTAGTAGATTAGATTAGATTCGTTTTCTTGATGATGTCTTAGATTAGATGCAACTTGGTTCTTCAATAGATAGCTTTTCTTGCTTTACTAGATTGAATCCTTGCATTGCACATTGTTCCACGGATTCGATACCTTGGGTTGATCACTTGAGGGAAGCAGGGTCCCTTGACTACGACGGGGGTTGTGTCCGCTTGCAAATCCATATGAACTTTGATACGATAATCTACCGTCAACAAGCCCCTTTTTTTGGTGCTGTTGCCGGGGAACAAGCAATCAAGATCCGATCTAGTATCATTTTTTGTTAATATTTTCAGTTTTTCTTTTGATTTTCTTTTGCATCTCTTGACTTTGATCATCCTCAAAAAGAAAAAAATCAATCTAATCTAGTTTTTGATTAACCCTAATTTTTCTTTTGTTAGATTTTTGTTTTTGCTAACCCTAACCGGAGATGGTTGGCAACCTCTCCAAGAAACCCAAACTTTCTTTCGTGGATGATCCAGGAAAACTTTACAGGCAAAGGAGATGTGCAACACAAGCTAAAGGGTTGGAAACCCTAGATCCAAAAGCCGAAGTCGAAGGACCGTCAGAATCTCCAAGGGAATCACCACCTCCAAGTCTAAAGAAAGATCAACCTCAACTGCCACCCATGGGAGAACAATCGCAACCGGAGCACAAGATCGAGCTATGCACCTCGGATGTCATTGATCTACCCATCATAAACTTTCAAGACGCCGAAAGGCCGTTCAAGATCAAGGTGACAACTATCCACATGGTGCAATCCTCGCCTTTCACCAACATTGCGGAAGCTTTGGAGCGTTTCAATGAATACATGCGAGCCGAATTCCTTGAGTGGCATATCAGTTTACTTAAGAGGAGGATGGAGAAGATGGAGATAGAGAAAGAAGCTCAAGACCTAAAGGCTGCCAAGGCAAGATCCACATGCGAGGAGTGTGAGGAGTACGGCCATGTCCAAGGTAAACCCCGATTTAATGTGAGTTCATCCATTCAAGATTTGGTTCCACTTTGTACACAATTGAAGGACTTCATGGACGAGCAAGCTAAGATCAACAAGGACGTCGTCACTAAGTTTGAGGCTATAGATAAAATATTGGAGAATTTAGATGGAAAGGTGACGGAGGTCAGAAGCTCTCCGTGAAGTGCTCATCGTGATGAAGATGCTAGAGACGTAAGTTGGACAACTTGTCGGGCACCCGATGGGTAACAAAGGAGAATTTCCGAGACAACCCCAAGGTCCCAAGAAGACGAAGGCTACTCAAACTCATTCGGGAGAGATGGAGGATCATACTAAGGATATCACGAAGATCATGACCGAAGGATCGAAGTTTGAGATGCCGAGCCACTACATGAAGGAAGTAGTTGCATCCGTCAAGGCCAAAGGACAAAGCCAGTCTGTGAAGACCCAAAATACGACTAAGCCGAAAAATAAGCCCGTGCCCAAGATGGTGCAGAAGTGGGTACCCAAGATTGCAACGCCCGCAAAGAGCGTTGATCCAAAGTAATCAAGTGAAGAAGTCTAGCCATGGACTATAAACGAAGCGCTAGGCGGGAGGCAACCCGTTTCGTCGAGTCAAGAATAAGCTACCGGGAGGGCAACCCGATTCAAGATTTTTCGAGTCTTTTCAAGTAAGTTAGTTTTGAATTTTGTTACGCAAGAAAATAGACTTAGAATGGTTGAATAATATTAGAGACATAATTCTTTGTTGAATATTTTGCTTGATCATATACCCCTTACATGAACCATCCTATATGATTGTTTGCTTCTTTTCGAGAAACCACAACCAAATAAATTCAGAACCTATTTCAACCTCTCATCCTCTTTATGATGTTATGGTTGACTTGTTTTGCATGCTAAAAACACACGAGTAGAGCCACGACTTGTACCTAGATTTTACTTAAATTTCAGCATTGTAGGACTCACGTGAATCTATAAACTTGACTTTTGGTTGGTTAAAAATCCATATCCTTGGTTTCTCTAGAATTAGAATTTTTTTCTAAGTCTCATTTAATTTTATTTCATTCAAAATCTCTCTTATCTACCCAAAATTAGAACCTACACCTATGCCCCCATGATCAAGCCGGGAAAAGTTTGCTCTCAACTAATGAATGCAAACAATACCGGTGAGACCAACATAAAAGTAATCGGAAATATTTTCGACTTACATTTGTTTTTAATGCTTTAAAAACTCCTCTAAATTTATATTTAAATTCATTAATAGCTCTGATTTTTACTTTTTATTTTCGAAATGAGAGGAGTGCTTAGCATTAAAACATGCTTAGAGGGAGGCAATCTAGCTAAGCTAACCATACATGCACCATGATGCATCATGGGATGCCCCCCCACATCTTTTATCAAACCACATGCAAAGTACAAGCATGGGGGGCAGCCAAGGCTTTGTTTTGCAGGAATATCATGGAGGCATGTGAGGCAAAGGGAGCATGGAAGTGACTCAAAGCGAAAACATCAAGTGGAAGGAGCAATAATGCAAGCGAAGGAGTGGACGAGAACGTTTGGAAGGTTCAACCCCGTCGAGCACGCGGTCACGAAGCAACAAAGCAAGCATGAGTGCACTAGAGAAGAACCGAGCCAAGAGGAGGAGAGAGATAAGTCTCCCATCTAGCTCTTTGTTCGTGTGCTCAAGTTTGTAGTTCATAACCACCTTAGACTTAGCCATCCATCCCGTTTGTTTGGTTCAACAAATCACATCCTTAATCCACTCAAAGTCCATACTCCAAAATAATATTTGTGTACCTTGTTACCGGTTAAAAAGCCTGGATATACGTTTGTGAGAGAGAGTGCAACAACCATGGAAGAAAACTACAAGTCTTTTCACCAAGAAAAAGGGATCATCGTCGTTTAATATCTTGGTAGGACCTAACTTTTCCAAAAAGCTCCATATAAAGCCTACCACATATATGAATGTTATGAGAGGGAAAGGAGTAGAATAAATAGGCTTGAGAGACAAGATGAGATGAGAGTTCATGAGTAAGATGCATGGTGGTTTAAATTTGTGAACTTGGTTTAGCTCTTTTTCATCTCATTCTTTATTTCAAAATTTCTGAGATCCATTTGAATTTTGAGAGCATGTTAATACTTGTGGGATAAGCTTAATTAATAATCTACCCTCCGTAGGGATGAAGGCTAGTACATTATGGAACTTTAAAAGAACTAAACTTTTTGAGAGCATTATGTTTTCTCGTGTATGATCAAGTGCAAGGTTTAAACAATGAAGGGTAACGATGATATCCATCGAAGGCTTACTCTAGGACGAGAAAGGTTTAAGCATGGGGGAGATGTTGACGGTGAAATTTCGTCAACCTAGCCATGAGTTTACCTTCGGTGTTGGCATGAGTTTTATACCTTATCCATTGGTACTAACCCCCGTGGTATAACAAGTTCGTTTGTGCATGTTGGTTTTGGAGTTTAGTGTTTATGCGGGGTTTTAACGTTGAAAGCAAGACTTCCGGGATAAGTTCATCAAGCACCTTGTGACAAGATCTTGAAGCCCAGTACAAGTCATGCAATGAAGTAAACATGACTCCAAGAAGCTCAGGGACCAAACCCGAGAAGATGACAAACTCCGAGGACCTAGCCAGAAAAGTGTCGAATCTTGCGAGACAAGGAGCTTCGTCCAACTCGAAGAGAAACTGACGACTAGGGGCCACATGTAGAAGGGGGAAGGATCTAGAAGACTCGGGAACCAACGTCGGGCGAAGGAGGCAACGAACTGGGCCGAAATGGGGCCAGGCCAGTCGGCCCAGGCCGGCCGGCCCAGCCCGTTTCGAGACCCAGTTGCCCCCCCCCCCCTTTGACCTAGATGCCTCTCGGGCTATTTATAGCCCCCTGACCGAGAGCCACGCATCAACCAATTCGTCATTCGCCACCGAGGAGCAGAGAAGCTTGAGGGACACCATCTCAGAGATGAGGGTCGTGCTAGTTGTCTAGGGTCTCCCTAGCCGACATGGGAACCTTGCATGGAAGATCACGTCGGAGCTCCAGAGCAAGGATCAAGATCGAGGTAGGATCCCGGTGGTGATCTTGTTCATGTAATAATTCATGGTGAAGTCTTTAAGTGAATCCGATTTCTAGCGATCAAGTGCCTTCTCGATGATTTTGTTTTCCCCTTGGTTTTGCTTCTTCCCCAATCTATACTTAACATAGATTGCATAGGGTGCTCTTGTAGCCGTGGTGGCTAGAGGTGCATACCGGACCGACCAAGTGATTTCAACTTGTTCTTATCTAACTCGCCCTAGACTACCCACATGAATAGGAGTACATTGACAGAACGGGGGCTCTAAAGACGGGCGTTTTCGGAATCGGACCGGAGGCCACGGTTTAAAGATGCTTTTAATGAGATTCGCTTTTCTATCTTCATCTATCTTGTTTGGAGCTACAACATAAGCATGATCTAGACTCTCTAGATCGGTTATCTCTTGCTTTCTCTTGCTACCTCTTTAGTAGATTAGATTAGATTCGTTTTCTTGATGATATCTTAGATTAGATGCAACTTGTTTCTTCAATAGATAGCTTTTCTTGCTTTACTAGATTGAATCCTTGTGTTGCACATTGTTCCACGGATTCGATACCTTGGGTTCACCACTCGAGGAAAGAAGGGTCCCTTGACTACGACGGGGGATTTGTCCGCTTGCAAATCCATATGAACTTTGATACGATAATCTACCGTCAACACCAGGCGTTCCAAGGGAGCTGGCTGAGCACTCCTTGGATGTAAGCAAGACGGCCGAGCCTGTCAAGAAAAAGCTGCGCCGCTTCGCGAAAGATTGCAAGGAGGTCATTAAGGTAGAGATGTTGAAGCTCTTAGCTGTCGGATTCATCCGCACATGTAAAAACCCGGTTTGGCTCACCAACATGGTGCTTGTACCCAAGAAAACTGACCAATGAAGAATGTGTATCGACTACACCGACCTCAATCGCCACTACCTCAAAGACCCCCTCCCTCTTTCGCGCATCGACCAGGTCGTCGACTCTACCGTGGGGAGCACCCTGTTGTGCTTCCTCGACTGCTACTCGGGCTATCACCAGACAGCCTTTAAGGTCTCTGACCAGGACAAGACGGCGTTCATAACACCGCACGACATCTACTGCTACACGACCATGACTTTCGGCCTCAACAACGCTGGATCGACCTACCAGAAGGCCATCCAGAAGTGCTTAGAGTCTCAGATCGGCAAGAACACTGAGGCTTACGTCGACGACGTAGTCGTCAAGACTACCATCAAAGACAAACTCATCGCCGACCTTGCCGACACCTTTGCCGACCTCCGGATCTATTGCTGGAAGCTCAACCCGGAGAAATGCGTCTTCGGTGTTCCCTCCGGCAAGCTTCTAGGCTTCATGGTCAGCCACTGCGGCATCGAGGCAAACCCAACAAAGGTCGACGCCATCCGCAAGATGAACCGACCTACCAGGAAGAAGGACGTCATGAAGCTTACTGGAATGATGGCGACCCTAGGTCGCTTTATCAGCAAGCTTGGAGAGAAAGGCCTGCCCTTCTTTAAGCTCCTGAAAAAGTCTGACGAATTCCAGTGGACAGAAAAGGCAGACCTGGCGCTCGAGGTGTTGAAGACCTTCCTCACGTCGCCCCCGGTCATGGTGCCCCCAAAGCCCAAGGAGACCTTGATGCTCTACATCTCCGTGTCCACGCAGGTGGTCAGCGATGTGCTGGTAGCCAAGCGACCTGAGGAGGGCCACCAGTACCCAGTTCAGCAACCCTTCTACTACGTCAATGAAGTTTTATTCGACAGTAAGGCCAGGTACTCGCAACCTCAGAAGCTATTATACGCCATTCTCGTCACGTCGTGCAAGCTGCGACATTACTTCCAGTCGCACAAGATCAAGGTCGTCTCCAGCTTCCCCCTGGGAGAAATCCTACGCAGACGTGACATCATGGGTCGTATCGTGAAGTGGACGGTCGAGCTGGGCAAATTTGACCTTGAGTTTTTGCCACGGCAGGCCATCAAGTCCCATATCCTCGCCGATTTCGTCTCTGAGTGGACGGAGACCCAGCAGTCTCCGCCGGCGGAGAAGCCGGAGCACGGGAAGGTGCGGGCACAAGCGTCCTCTTCATCTCACCCCAGGGTGATCACCTGAAGTATGTCCTATAGATCCATTACAAGGCGTCCAACAATGGCGCCGAGTACGAGGCCCTGATCCATGGGCTGCGCATCGTTGTTTCCCTTGGAATCAAGTGACTTATCGCGTACGGCGACTCCAAGGTCGTCATCGATCAGGTCAACGAGGCATGCGACGTCAAGGAGACAATGAACGCCTACTGCACGGAAGTGCGTAAGATTGAGGACCACTTCGAGGGTTTAGAGTTTCACCACGTCTCTCGCGACAACAACGTGGCGGCCGATGTGCTCTCCAAGCTGGGGTCCAAGCTGCACAGGTTCCGGTTGGTGTATTCGTTCAAGACATGCGCAAGACGTCGATCAGACTCCTTAGCAACCCTGAGACGTCGCCCAGCGACGTACCGGGTAGTCGCGACATCCTCATGGCAGAAGCCGAAGTTGACTGGCGCCTCGATTTCATCGCCTACATCGTGGAGAAGCGCGTCCCCGAAGACAAGGTCGAGCGGGAAAAGATCGTCAGACGCGCAGCCAACTACGTCGTCATCGGCACCGAGTTGTACCGGAGGTCCTCCTACAGTGGCGTGCTAATGAAGTGCATCCTCCGATCTGAAGGTCTCAAGCTCCTGCAGGAAATTCACGGCGGGGAATGCGGTAACCACACAGCCTCCGCAAACCTGGTGGGGAAAGCCTACAGGTCGGGCTTCTACTGGCCTACCGCCATGGCGAACGCTCAAGACCTGGTTCGGTGGTGCAAAGGATGCCAGTTCTTCGCCAAGCAGCAGCACGTCCCGGCTCAAGTCCTGAGGACAATTCCACCATCTTGGCCCTTCGCCATTTGGGTCCTAGACTCGGTGGGACCATTCAAGACGGCCCATGGCGGCTATAAGCACATCCTGGTGGCTGTGGACAAATTCACCAAGTTGATCGAGGTCTGTGCCGTCGCCACAGTCACGTCGAAGGAGGCCGCGAGGTTCATCGAAGACATCAACCATCAGTTAGGGGTACCCAACAGGATCGTCACCGACCTGGGCGTGGCCTTCACAGGGGCGGACTTCTGGGATTTTTGCCAGGACAGCCTCATCGACGTCTACTACTCCTCAGTGGCCCACCTACGGTGCAACGGCTAGGTCGAGCGAGCAAATGGCATGGTGCTTCAAGTCGTCAAAGACCGCATCTTCGACGACGGTTCGCAGTACGCGACCAGGTGGCACGCCGAGCTGCCTCACGTCATTTGGGGTCTCCGAACCCAGGTAAGCTCGGTCATGGGATATTCGCCGTTCTTCCTGGTGTACGGATCGGAGGCGGTCCTCCCAACCGACGTAGCCTTCGTTGCTCCGCACATCCAACACTACGAGGAAGGGGCGGCTGAGGAAACATGCAAGGTCGACCTCGACAGCATCGAAGAACATCGCGTAGCCGTGCTGATGCGGCACACGCGGTATGAGTAGCAACTACGGCGATATCACAACCGCAACGTGCGAGAGCGATCCTTCAACATGCGAGACCTGGTCCTACGTCGAATCCAAAGTACCAAGGCGATGCACAAGCTATTTGCCCCTTGGGAAGGCCCCTTCATCGTGATGGAAGTCGTCAGCCCATCGACCTACCGCCTCCAGTGGGCCGACGGCCAAAGCGTTCCTAACGTCTGGAACATTGAGCATTTGCGTCGCTTCTATCCTTAGAAGATCTGTACCAAAATAAAGCTATGTACTCTCCAACACTTGTGATTTCAATATAAATAAAGAAAGAGAACCCCTGTTCGGCAACCCCTGTGTCGACCTGTGTTTCAATTTCCTGTCTTCACTTTCAGTTCTTTTCCCTTCCCCCTCGAAGCGCTCGGGGGCTTGGTCTAGGTCAGGTCTAGAAACGCTTGAGGTCTTGGCTTTGCCAACCTAAGGGTCTCACGACCTGAAGGGATTTTTGCTCATGTTTTACGTCTTTAAGATTTTACTGTTTAGTTAGCATCTGCTTCCATAATGAACGTTCCTAAGTATCTAGTTCAAAAGACCTAGGGTCCACGACCCCCTCTATGCGCCGGTCGTGTCTAAGTCCCCGCACTGGGCCGCACGATCGGTAAGCCGTTCCTCCAATGAGTTGGGTGAGCGGAGGGTTTATCTTGTGTCGGGGACAGCCCTAGGGGTCCCCTTAAACAACAGGGAAATCCCCACTTAAAACCCGCAACAAAGCCAAAGCCAAGCACGCCTCGCTTAACCATGCAGGACACGGCCCACGCCGCGGAGACCCCAACGGCCCACTAAGGCGGCCCACTCGAAGATCCCCTCGAGCAGGCTTCGCCTCGCTCGAGGTTGCGCGCCTCCCTCGGGCGGGCTCCGTCCCGTTCGAGGGGGTGCGCTTACCTCGAGCAGGCTCCGCCTCGCTCGAGGGTCCGCTCCGCCCTCGAACGGGGTCCGCCTCGCTCGAGGGCGCTCCGCACGCGCGCGCCCCGCTCCCATACACGGGCATTTAATGCCCCGACAACGGCGGAGCGGCGCCATCATGCGCCCGGGGCTCGCGCCCGGTGCCGCCGCACCAACTCCCCGGGAGGGAGCCCATCCCCGCCCGCTGTGGGAGGGACCGTGCGGCGTGGCGGTGCCGGTCCCGTGACGGCTGCGCGCCGCCTGCTCGGTGCGGCCAACGCGTCGAGCCCTCGAAGGGGGGCCGGCCGCACCCACGACTTTCTTTCTTGTGATCTCGCAGGGTTAGGTGGAGGCGCTAGGCCGGTGGGACGCCATCCCTGCCACTATTAACGGCATGGCTGCTGCCCCCGCGCGTACGGGCACACGCCAGGCGCTGTGGCAACAACTCCAGCGCTGTGGAGCGTGCGGGAACGGGATGCCACCTTACCTGCCACTGTGCCTCGTACGGACCGACGTCAGCAACTCCCTCGAGCCCATCAAAAGACATCACAACCGTCCGCTGCCCTTCTACCCTCGAAGTCACCACTGTTCGGGTACAAGATACGCCATGATGGCCGAATCACTGCAAGGATCGTCCGGGCAGCCGCCTACTCTACAGCATAGCACATCACGCTCCCTCGCGTAGCTAAATAGCACGGCACGCATGTGATTCGCTCTCTCCTTGGTCTATAAAAGGAGGACGAACCCCCCTGCCGCGGGGGAAAAGGAGACAACAGACAACGACGAACACACGACACAACACAACACGAGACAGGTCGCACCACGCGCTTGCTCTCCAATTCTCCCACAACATCTTCAGCCACTACACCAGGGACTTGGAAGCCACGCTTCCTCTCCCGCCTTGCTTGTAGCAGCCCCACTACAGGCACCCCCGTCTTGAGCAATATAGTGCCTTGAGCACACCACTGCTTCTGGACGTACGGCCCCTCGGCGGGAACCGGGATACACTTTGTGTCTCTTGTTGCTTAGCATCGACCATTGAGGGATAGACCTTGGCGCTTATTACGGTTATTGTCGGGACCACCTTCCGCACCGACGGTTGGCGCCCACCGTGGGGCAATCGAGCGCCTAAGGTCAATCCATCATCAACTCCCTCCATGGTGATCCGCACCGAGTACCGCGGTACGCATTCTTGCATGGGCAGCTCGGACCCCCTCCCCCGCCGGGTTTGAAATCCGGTTCGGGGGCTCGAACTTTCGGACGCGGGGAACGGCTACCCGATGCGCCTCACCAACCGTGAGGAGCTCCGTGCGCGGCGCCGGGCGGGTCCGCTCCGGTCCCCGGCCGCGCGCACCACCACGGCGCGGACGCCCGCCGGCGCGGACGGCGCGGGCCGTTGACGCCACGACGCCGCCGGCCGCTCGGCCGGCGTTCGCGCCGGGCACGGTCCGAGCGACGGCGGGCCGGCGCGCGCCTCTCAACGCGGTGCGCCCGTCACCCCGGCAACCACCGCCCCAGTGGGACAGCGCACGGTCTCCGGACCGCGCTTTCCCATTGGGCTGCGTGGTGCCACGACGGCCTACAATGCCAACGTCAACACCACGATGCGCAGGGTTCCCCCTGGCCGTCACGTCTTCGTCGCCAGGGACCCCGGCGCCTCGGCGGGTGACGAATCGTCCCTGGGTTCCCTCGACGCGTTGCCGCCCGCCAACCTCCACGGGTACGCGGAGTGGGACTTCTCCGGCGTACCGGACCCGGTCATGTTCAGGCGCTTCCTTGACGCTACGGACTGCGGTTCGGTCGCTCCGACGACTCCCGGCACGGGAGCTATGACCCCGCACGGGAATGCTTTGCGTCATCATCGCCAATGACCCGGCGAACGCCACCGGCGCGGCGGGCGCGAGCGACGGGGAGGTCATGCTCCGCCCCCAGGGAATCGCTCCGCGCCCGGCCGCGGGGCCAAGCACCCCTGCCGAGGCCAACGCCGACGCGCGGCTAGCCCAAGCTCATGAGCTCGAGGCTAAGGCGGCGGAGGAGTGCGAACGGTGCGGGCGCTCCGCGCCTCGATGGGCGGGGAAGCCTCCGCGCGCGGCGAACGCGCGCGGGGCCGGGCGGCACGGGCCCGCGACCGCATCAACGCCGATTTCAACGTCAACAACCGGACGTGCCTCCGCGGGCAAGTCGAAGCTCATTGCCGCCGCGGCGCTGCGTGGGCTATGCGGCACCCTCGACCCCCGAAGCGCGGAACCGCGGCGCGAGGTGCGAGCTCTCATCGAGCGGGGCGGCGTCCGGCGGCCGAAAGCTCGGCCTCACGTATCCGCCGGCGGGGTGATGCGCAAGGAGACGGGGGCGCACGGGGGGGCAAACCCTCGGTCCATGCGAGGTGAAGGCGCGGGGCGACCCGCCAACCCGGGACGCACACCGGCCAAGGAGCGGCTCCTCGACACGCGCGGGCGGCCGGACGGTGGCGCCCGCAACGTCATCAACGCCGGCGCACGAGAAAGGCGGATGCGCGAGCGGCGGTAGGCTACCACCCACGACGAGGTGGGCGCTACGACAGTGATGAAGACCGTTCCCCGACGCCGGAACCCCCGGGGACCCGTGTGTTCAGCCGGGAGATCCGCGCGGCAGCCTTCCCCCAACGCTTCCGCCAGCCCTCGACCATCGTCAAGTACAATGAGGAGACGAATCCCCGCGTGTGGCTCAACGACTACCGCCTGGCGTGCCAGTTGGGCGGGGCCACCAGCGACGAGGTCATCATACGCAACCTGCCCCTGCACCTCGGCGATTCAGCCCGGACATGGCTCGAGCACCGCCCGCCGGCCCGGATCCACAACCGGGACGATGCGGTCCGCACGTTCGTGGGTAAATTCCGGGGCACGTACGTGCGCCACGGGAATTCTGGGACTCGCGCTCCTGCACCCGAGAGGCCCGACGAGTCGGCTGCGGGACTTCATACGGCGCTTCTCCAAGCGGCGCACGCAGCTCCCAAGCGTGGCGCAATGCGAGATTGTGCACGCCTTCCTCGAGGGCACCACGTGCGGGACCTCGTGCGAGAGGCGGGACGCGGCCCGCCCGCGGACTCCAACGAGGCGTTCGACATCGCCACCGGCTTCGCCTCGGGGAGAGGGAGGCGGTGGGGGCGATCTTCGACGGCAAGAAGGGCAAGCGCTCGGACGATGCGCCGCGGAGGGCGCAAGTCCGGGGAGCCCCACCGGAAGGACAAGCGGGGCAAGAAAGGAAAGAAGCCGCGCGCGAAGCGCGCGAGCGGGGCGCGGCGGCGATGAGGCCAAGGCTCTTGCTTCGGTGGCCGGCTCGACGGGGCCCTCGACCGGCCCCTCGAGGTCCGGGGGTGTTCGACGACATGCTGAAAAAGCCATGTCCTTACCACAAGACCCCAGTAAACCACACCCTTGAGCAATGCGACATGCTCAAGAAGTTCTATGGCCGCGCCGCCGCAAAGGACGCGGAGGCCAAGAAGGACGGAGGAGATGGCGACGCCGGCGGCTTCCCCACCGTGGAGAACGTGTTCCTCATCTTCGGGGGACCCACCGTCGACATGTCAACCCACCAGCGCAAGCGGGAGCGGCACAAGGTCCTCGCCGCGGAGAAGGCGCCTCCCTCCTTCCTCAGGCCGGTCGGAGGATGCCATCACCTTCGGCAGGGAAGACCATCCGAACCGCATCCCCAACCCGGGCCGGTACCGCCGGTGGTCGACCCAATCATTGGGAACGCGCGGTTCTCAAAAGTCTTGATGGACGGGGCGGCGGCCTCAACATCCTCTACGCGCATACGCCGCGCTTGCCGGGGATCGGGTTGGACCGAGTGCCGGCCCGGCACGACGCCGTTTCATGGCGTCGCGCCCGGCAAGCGAGTCCAGCCCCTCGGGCAGATCGACCTGCCGGTTTGGTTCGGCTCGGCAAAAAATTTCCGCCAGGAAACGCTCACCTTCGAGGTGGTGGGGTTCAAGGGCGCCTACCACGCCATACTTGGGCGGCCCTGCTACGCCAAGTTTATGGCGGTCCCCAACTACACCTACTTGAAGATGAAGATGCCGGGACCGAACGGCATCATCACCGTGGGCTCGTCCATCGAGCACGCATTCGGCTCGCGACGTCGAGTGCGTAGAGCATGTGGAAGCACCGGTGCCGGAAGAAGCGGCGGTGACCACCTTGGAGAAGATGGTCAATGAGGACCTCAACTCCACCAAGCACACCGGCAACTTCGAGGCCGCGGAGCGGACCAAGGAGGTGCCCCTCGACCTCGCTTGCCCCCGAGGGCAAGGCGTTGAGGGTCGGCTCCACCCTCGATCCAAAATAGGAAGTGGTGCTCGTCGACTTTCTCCGCGCCAACGCCGACATCTTCGCGTGGAGCCCCTCGGATATGCCGAGCATCCCAAGGGAGGTCGTCGAGCACTCCCTTGACATCTGCCTCATGCCCGTGTCGTGCAACAACGGCTCCGCCGCTTCGACGAGGAGCGGCGATGGGCTATCGGAGCGGAGCTGCGGAAGCTTCTCGAGGCCGGGTTCATCAAGGAGGTGTTCCACCCTACGTGGCTAGCAACCCTGTACTTGTAAAGAAAAAGAACGGGAAATGGCGGATGTGTATAGACTACACTAGTCTCAATAAAGCATGTCCTAAAGTTCCCTTTCCTTTGCCGCGCATTGATCAAATCGTTGATTCAACGGCTGGGTGTGAGTTGCTTTGCTTCCTTGATGCCTACTCCGGGTATCATCAAATAAAGATGAAGGAGTCCGACCAGCTCGCGACTTCGTTCATCACGCCGTTCGGGATGTTCTGTTACGTCACGATGCCGTTCGGCCTCCGAAACGCGGGTACAACGTACCAACGTTGCATGCAACACGTTTTCGGAGATCACATCGGGCGAACAGTCGAAGCGTACGTGGACGACATCGTTGTGAAAACCAGGAAGGCGGACGACCTGGTTGACGACCTTGGCGTCGCGTTTGGTTGCCTACGGGCCAATGGGGTCAAACTAAACCCCGAGAAATGTGTCTTCGGGGTGCCGCGAGGCATGCTCCTAGGATACATCGTCTCCCAAAGGGGCATCGAGGCCAACCCCGAGAAGGTTGCGGCCCTCGAACGAATGGGCCCGATCCGGGACCTCAAAGGGGTGCAAAAGGTCTTTGCCGGGTGTCTTGCCGCCTTGAGCCGCTTCATCTCGCGGCTCGGCGAGAAGGGATTGCCTCTCTATCGCCTCCTCAAGAAGCACGACCGCTTCTCTGGACCGCCGAGGCCCGGGATGCGCTCGACAAGGCCGAAGGCGTCCTTGACCCACGCCCCGATCCTCACACCGCCGCGGGACGGCGAACCCATGCGGCTCTATGTGGCCGCAACCACCCAGGTGGTCAGCGCCGTTGTCGTGGTGGAGCGCACGGAGGAAGGGCATGCCCTGCCAGTCCAGCGGCCAGTCTACTACATCAGCGAGGTCTTGTCTGACACCAAGACGCGCTACCCTCAGGTCCAAAAGCTGCTGTATGCGGTGGTCCTCGCGCGGTGCAAGCTCCGCCACTACTTCGAGGCCCACCCCGTCACGGTGGTCTCCTCCTTCCCGCTAGGGGGATTATCCGCAATCTCGACGCGGCGGGCGGGGATCGCCAAGTGGTCCGTGGAGCTGATGGGCGAGACGCTCGCCTATGCCCCGCGCAAGGCCATCAAGTCCCGGACACGGCGGATTTTGTCGGCGAGTGGACGGATACGCGGCTACCGCCACGCGCGATCCGGGCGAGTGCTGGACTCTGTACTTCGACGGCTCGGTGATGAAAACAGGGGCGGGCGCAGGCCTGCTCTTCGTGTCACCCCTCGAGGAGCACATGCGGTACGCGGTGCGCCTCCACTTCCCCGCGTCGAACAACATGGCTGAATACGAGGCCCTCCTTTGCGGTCTCAAGATTGCCATTGAGTTAGGCGTGAAGCGTCTTGACGTGCGAGGGGATTCGCAACTCGTGATCGACCAAGTCATGAAGAACGTGAGTTGCTACGATGACAAGATGGAGGCCTACTGCAAGGCCGTGCGAGCCCTCGAAGACAAATTCTACGGCATCGAGCTCAATCACGTGCCCCGCCAGTACAACGAGGAGGCGGACGAGCTGGCCAAGATCGCGTCCGGGCGGATCACCGTCCCCCCGAACATTTTTTCCCACGATATCGCTCAGCCCTCGGTCGTCCTCGAGCCTCACCCCTCGAGCCACGCGGAACCCTCGGGGGCTCCCTCGGATCCAGCGGGTGCGGAACCCATGGACGAGGACCCCTCGAGCGAGGCGTACGTGCTCTCCCTCCTTGAGGGATATGGCTCCTACGAGGCCAACGTGATGGATATAGAGCCAACCCCTGTCAGGGCTGACTGGCGCGACAAGTATATCGCCTGGATGGCTCGAGGGGAGCTCCCCTCGGACCGGGCCACGGCCAGGCGCATCGCCAGGATGGCCAAGTCCTTTGCCCTCGTCGACGGCGAGCGTACAAGCGCGCGCCTCCGGCATCTTGCAGCGGTGCGTGCCCATCCCGGAGGGGCGCGAGCTCCTGCGGGACATCCACGCTAAGATCTGTGGCCATCACGCGGCGCCTCGTACCCTCGTTGGCAATGCTTTCCGCCAAGGCTTTTACTGGCCTACCGCGGTCGCGGACGCCAGCGAGATCGTACGCACCTGCGAAGGGTGCCAGTTCTACGCTCGCAAGTCCAACCTTCCCGCTCATGTCCTGCAGACCATCCCCATTACATGGTCGTTCGCTGTGTGGGGGCTGGACATCGTCGGGCCCATGCGGAAGGCGCCCGGGGGCTTCACCCACTTGTTGGTCGCGATCGACAAGTTCTCCAAGTGGGTGGAGGTGCGCCCCATTACGAATCTCAGGGCAGAGTAAGCGGTGACGTTCTTCACCGACATCATCCATCGCTTTGGAGTGCCAAACCCCATTATCACTGACAACGGGTCCCAGTTCACGGGCAGGAAATTCTTGAAGTTTTGCGACAAGTTCCACATCCGTGTGGATTGGGCAGCTGTGGCACACCCGCGGACCAACGGCCAAGTAGAGCGTGCCAACGGCATGATCCTACAAGGCCTTAAGCCTAGAATTTTCGACCGGCTAAGCAAATGCGGTCGGAAATGGCTCCAAGAGTTACCGATAGTCGTGTGGAGCCTAAGGACCACCCCGACGAGCCCCTGGATTCACCCCGTTTTTCCTAGTCCATGGCGCGGAGGCCGTCCTCCCCACGGACCTAGAATACGGGTCGCCCAGGGTTCGAGGCTACGACGAGGATGCTAACCAGCGAGCCCGCGAGGACTCGCTGGACCAGCTAGACGAAGCACGTCTTGTGGCCTTGATGCACTCTGCAAGGTATCAACAGTCCCTCAGGTGCTACCAAGCACGCAAGATACGCCGGCGGGACTTCAGCGAAGGGGATTTGGTCCTACGGCTACGCCAAGACAACCGAGGACGCCACAAGCTATCGCCTCCGTGGGAGGGACCCTACGTCGTGGTGAAGGTACTCAAGCCCGGCACGTACAAGCTGGCCAACGAGGACGGTGAAGAGCTCACCAATGCTTGGAACATCCAACAGCTACGTCGCTTCTACCCCTAGCTAGGATTTCCAAGTATTTTGTTGTAAAAATCACATGACCAACGCCCCAGTTGGTGACAACTATGTAAACGTCATAAATCTAATAAAAAGGGCAACTCGGCTTTCCCCTGAAACCCAAGTTACCCTCGTGGGCTACTACAGGGGGGGCATCCCCCCCCAAAATGGTCCCATTTTGGCGCAAAAACGAAACAACTCACGCGCGCTAAGTTTGCTTTCTACTTCGACCTCGAGCAAAGATTTGAACAGGGCGCAGGCAGCCTAGCGGAAGGAGCGCGCGAGCCAGAGATAGCCTACGCCTCCGCGAGGATACGGCCCTTCTTTCTCGCCTCCAACCCAGCAGGCCACCCGCGAAAATCGAACTCCCCTAACTAGAATCTACTCAGGAAGAAGGAGAAACAAAAAAGCGCAATAAACAAAAGACTTCACTTTACATTGGCAAACGTTTATGGCAAAAATAATTTGTTTATTTACAAGGGCCGCACGGCCAGCATACTGATACATTAACAAAAACGGGCCTAGCGCCCGGCTGTCCTCAGGCGGGAGGAGCGGCGGCGTCAGCAGCGTCCGGGAAGAGGAACTCCTCGAAGGCTTCGGCAAGTGTCCCGGTGGAGTTGGCGGAGAGCGCTTCCACGTGCTCCATCGCCACCTCGTCCTCAACACCCTCGAGGACGACGTAGCCCTCCGCCGGCGCCTCGAAGTTAACCTCGTAGTGGGACCGCACCACCCCGAGGGGCCTTCGGACGCCAAGATGCGGCGCCGGCGCATGCGCTCGGTGACGTAGCCGCTAAGGGCGTGCGGGCGGGCGGCCAACGAGCTACCGGCACCGTGCCTCGCCCTCCTCCATGGCCGGCGAGGTCTCAAAGGCCGCATTGCGCAACTCCTGCCCGGCTCTGCTCGGAGGAGTTGTAGGAAGTCTGCGGCGCCTCGGCCGCTCGGCCGCGTGCCCCGGCGCGGTGCGCAAGCACGGGAGTTGCCGGACGAGAAAGAAATCGAGAAAAAGGGTGCGAACCCTCTAAGAGAAAACCGGCGAAACGGGGAGTCGAACAGCGACTTACCTTCAACTCGCTTCCTCTCCATCTCGAAGGCACGGCGCCGGCCTCGGCCGCCCGCTCGAGGCCCTTGACGGTCTCGCCTTGCTCCTGGAGGGCCAGCTCCTGGCTCGCGCTCGTGATGTTGAGCACCATCAGCTCGCCCTCGACCTTGGAGAACTCGATGTTCCCGGTCCTCCCGGCGACATCCGCGCCACCTCGCGAGCAACGCGCTCCCGCTCCGGGTCCGACCGAGCGTCGGCAAGGGCGGCTTTGCTCTCGCCGGAGCCGTCCCTCGGCTCCTTGACGGGCGGTGTGCTCCTCGCGGAGCCGGCCCTCGGTGGCGGCCGAGCGCCGCGACCTTGGCGTCAAGGGCGGCCCTCAGAGTCGTCGGCCTCCTTGGCCTTCTGCTCGAGCGCGCGCGCCGCTCCTCGGCCGGCGGCTGGCGAGCCGAGCTCGCGCCTCTTGGAGCGACGAGTGGAGCCCCCGTTGTCGGCTGCGGACGCCGGCCACCTCCGCCTCCCGGTTGGCCGCCGGGGGTGCGCGTGTTCTCCGGAGTCCGCCGCGCCGCCGCCGCGCACCTCATCCCGATCGATGAGGGCTGCGCGGTCCCCGCTCGAGGCCGGAGGGGTGCGCCGGATCCGCCTTACGCTCTCGTGGAGTTGATCGCGCAAGGCCACGGCCGGTACGACGGCCCGGCCGTCCGGGGGTCCTGAGAGGGCGTCGGCGAGCGCATCAAAGGCATCGCACCGCTCCCGGAGGCGGGGGAGCTCGGCGGTCACCTGGTCGAAGGCACCGTACTTTTCGCGGGCACGGCGCTCGAGCTCTTGTCACCCACAAGCCAAAACACCGCGAACAACATGCTACAAGGATAAGCGTGCAGAAACGAGGAAAAAAGGGAAGCAAGCAACGACACCCCACCTGGAAGACGCGCCACGCGGGCGCGCGTGGATCCTCGGCGCCTCGTGCAACGCCCGGTCGAGCGCGGCGCCATGGTTGCGGAGCTCCCCCACGGCTCCCTGCTCCCCACGGGTGTCGGCGAACACGGGCGGGTCGCCGGCGATCCCCTCCACACAGGCGGAGTGGCGGCGCGGGAGGACGAGGCCTCGGCGCCGTGCCCCCGGCCCCCGCCACCATGTGGGCGTCGCGTCGCCTCACGAGGGCCCCCTCCTCGGGACTGCGGGGAGGGCGTGGGGAAGCTCGCCCACTAATCCCACCCGGCGGCGGGGGAGTCGTCGTCCCGGGATCTCCACCACCACCGCCGGGAGCCGCCGGCGGCGCCGGCCCCTGCGTCACCTCCGCCGGCGCCTCCTCTTGCGCCTCCGTGGCCGCGGGCGCCCGACGTGGCGCGCGGCCACGCTTCCGTCGCGCCTCCGCGACCACGGGCGCCCGACCGCCCTCCTCGGCCACCGCCGCCCGCTCGTGTAACAACCCGGGAATTTAGGTGTGTAAATTTTGCGAAAATTTAAAACTTTTGCTTGAATTTGAGTGCTATCAATTTTTGAGCCAAAATTGCTAGCCTCTCACTAAATTCTCCACTACTTTAGCCCATTTATAAAACATATGTTTAAAAAAATGGTAAAATATGTGAGTTGGTTTTTCTGGGTTTATTTGGAGTTCAAATGAGTATAGTTTGAATTTGATTGGGGAATCAAATTCAAATTCTATTTCAAACCCCGGTTCAAAGCCTACTCTTTTATTTTTGCAAAATGTCAAATAGGTGAGTCTGGCCGCTATCTTCTTCTTTTGCCTCACGGCCGGCCCGGCCCGTGACCCTAGCGGCCCATCTACTCCGCGCGGCCCATCCTCTTCCCCCTCTTTCTCTGTCGCGTGGGCCCGGGTGTCGGCCCTTCCTTATCTCCTCACCAAGCCGCCGGCACAGAGGCGGGCGGCGCGCCGGTCCCGCCCCACCCGGCTCGAGCGGGGCGGAGCGCGGCCGGGCCGCCGGCCGGCACGCACGCCAAGGTCGGCGCGTGCGCGCGGGACTAGAAGCGGCCCGCGGGAAAAGGGATTTGACCCCCCCTGCCCCTTCCCACCGGGCATCCGAGGCGGGTCGAGCACCACCGCGGGCGCCACCGCCCCGCCCGGCGGCGAGCCAAGGGCATAGAGGGTTTTCCCCCTCGAGCTGCTCACGGCGTCGTTTCAAAAGGGGCGGACCGGTGTGGCACGGAGGCCAAGCCGTTCCCCCCCCCCCCTCTTGGGGGTTTCTTCTTCCGCCACGCCCGTCCGCCCGGTTTGAGGGAGAAAGCGGGCGCGCGCCGCCGCGCCGCGCGCGTTGGGGGAGGCGTCGCGCCGGTCCAAGGGGAGAAGTGACATCGCCGTCGCGCCGCACCGGGGAGGGGGAAGAGCCGGGGACCGGGAACGGCGGGAGCACGGACCACGACGTCGAGCCGGGGAGGAGCGCGTCGCCGACGTGAACACCTACACCACCGTGGGCGTCTACCTCGCCGGAACACCAACGCCACGCCACCGAACGGGCCGGCCACGACTACACCGTCGCCCCCACCGTGAGCACCGCGGCCCTTCTTCTCTCTTCTCCCCCTTGGATTCCTTCTTGTGTTGGCTTCCCATGTGTGGAGACGCGTCGGCCCCGTGAACTTCTTGCACGGGTGCGGCCTTCGCGCGCGGGGTGCCGTGCGCGACGGATGGGGCTCTGGGCCGGTTGTGCCCCCGAGCGCGGCCGTCGCCGTGCGAAGAGCGACGCGGACTCGTGTATGTGAAATGGTTGAGCGAGAGGGCGACGCGCGCGGCTACCCCAAGCTCGTGGGCGAAGCACTCCTTGCGCGCGCCGACGTCGCGCCTGGCGAGGCGGGCGAGGGGGGGGGGGGGAAACCCTCGACGCGCCGAGCCACGGGCTGCGGCCTTCTCGGGATCCGGCCTTCGTGCCGTGGAGTGTTGTTCATGCGGGTTGGGTGGGCGGACGCCCGGGGTCGGGCGCACCCCGGCGCGTGGACCGGGGGCTCGCCGCGCTCGGTCGGGCGGCGCGGCCCGCGACGCCGCCGTGCCCGGCGCCGCGCGCCGCACGCCGCACCGCCGGCCCCTCCCCCGCGGGCCGGTGTTTGGCAAGTCATGCTGTTCATGGGTGGAACGCGAAGGCGGTCCCTCCGCTAGCACCCTAGCAAGGTGAGGGAACACGCCGGTGACGGGGGAGCTCGCCACCGCGGAACGCGCCGCCGGCCGCGGGTCGCCCCGGCATTCCGTCGAACACCCGAAACGCGAGGAGCCCCCGAGCTTGTGCACCAACGGTTTGGGCCGCGGCCCGGATGCGGGCCTTAAGCCCCGATCCGCTTCCCCGGCGGGCCGTCGGCCCCGGTGCGGGCAAGTGTAGGAGGGTGGAAAATCGGACTTCCTTAGTGGCTTGCGGGGCTCGCGCCGCCTAGCCCTTTGGTTGGGCCAAAACCCGGCCCGAGGCCGAACCACGTCCGCCTGGGCCACCCACGGCCCGGCGGTGAATCCGGCCCCTTTCGGCTGTTAACCCGGGGGCGGCGACGTCATGCGGCGTCGCAACGTTTTTACGAAAACCCTTTTCTCTTCGTTTAAAAATTCCGGAAAATGTTTTTAACCTTTAAAAATTCATAATAAATTCTAGGGAGCTCGAGAAAAATACAAAACTAATTTCTATAAATCCGTATTTGCGAAACCTTGCTGATTGTAGGTAGTTTGGGTTCATTTGGATCTTCTAAATTGGTTCTCATTTGGAGTTATTGCTTAGATGTGCACCGTTATCTTATTTTCGCGTCGAATCTCGTGCCGCAGACCCGAGCTTCGACCAGGAGGACGTGGAGGACCCCGAGTACACTGCTCCGGACAGCGACTGCTTCAACGGCAACGAAGGTGTCATGTCACTCCCAACCATATAGATCCCATGTTGATATTTAGCTGCTAGTGCTTTACTTTAATGCATTGATCTGTTGAATTGCATAACCCGTTTAATAGCCATGCCTTGATGTTTTGATATATCCTGTTCCTTGTTCTACTACCTGCGGGACTAGCTACAGACCCCTAGCTAGTCCCTTACCTCAACTATCCATACTTTTGTTGCTTGATTATGGATGGTGCTCTGGGTTTGGACTGAGATGTGGGTATCTCGGTGTGATTCTAGCGTGCGTTCTGGGTTGCGTACCTCCTTGCTGTGTTTTGGCGGGAGCGAGCCGCTTGGTTACTTGTGAACGGCTGCCGAGGGAAGATGCGATCTGGCCTCTTACCCGAGGGTCGTGTCGTGTGGGATGGAGATGTTGAGTGCTCGCTCTCGGCCCCTTAAGGACCGATCGTCAGTTGACCTTGTTTCGGATGACTATTTTCGTACAGACCGCCCGCCTTGTATTGGGCGGGGGTGCGGGGTGAGACTTGTAGTGGATAGCACCCCTCTGTGGGAGGATCGGTGTGATCGTGTCGGGAGTGGTCGTTCCCTCCTTAGTAGACTTTGCCCTGGCGAGGCCGGGGAAGGGTTCCACGGCTTCGAGGGACCTCTCGCGGGTAGTATGAGCTCGCCGCGGAGGCCGGGCCGGCTCGGAGATGCGAAGGGTACTATCCACTTACTTGGGCTTCAGCCGTATGGTAGGGTCGGACACCGGTGACGGCCGGTTCCGGTCCTATTCGGGCGGGTACAGTTGTACAACCTCTGCAGAGTGTTAAACCTATAGCTATAGTCCGTGTCCACTGGTTATGGACAGTCTTTCGATCTCTCACCTGACTAGTCACATTTCTCTTGTGCTTCTTCTCTTCCCCGAGTGTGTGAGCCCGGCTTCGGCCGTTGAGATGTGGGGATAGGAGCCGGTGGGCCCCACATCGCAGATGAGAGTTGGGTTCTGGATCGTGGTTGAGATCCGGTGCTTTGGTGTGGTATTCCTTGAGCGGGGTGTGGACCCCTGAGGTGTGGACCTCGGAAGCGGAAGCTTCCCCGAGGTGTGGACCTCCTAGCTGTATTCTGCTTACCTTGTACGTTGCACTGCTGCTTTGCTTAAGCTTTCTACAGCCAGATTAGGGATAACTCTTGCATAGTAGAATATACACCGCTTTTGCCTCTTTGTTGGGAAGCTGACATGACCTACCCGCTTATCGGGTAGACCCTGGTGACTCTGACGCAGAGCCGGACTACGACTTCGACAACGACGGCTGGGTGGACTAGAGCTCTTCCTACACTTGAGCTGCCTGCGGATATGGAGTTTCCCGCGCTTTCATGGAGCCGCTGCTAGACGTTTTATTTATAATTGATTCGATCTGTTGGACTTGTACCCGGCATGTGCCGAAGAGATGTACTCTGATTAATGTAATAAAATAAATGTTGTACTCTACTTTATTGTTTTACCTTTCCGTATGGACTTTTTTGGAATCGGCGAGACAGGGACCGCACGTGGTAGCCCTCCGGGACTACCACCGAGGTGCTAAGATTCGGAATTCCGTTCGCGGGAATCCGGTCGTTTCGGTTGGTACCGAGCCATGCTTGACCGTAGGACGAGCCCCGGGGAATGGTCGATAGTATAGGAAGCCATTTCCGAACCTTGAAACTTTATATAAACCCCTTGGCTTCGTATGTATATAACTATACTTATATATATGCATTACTTTGATTAACTTTCACTAACTACCTTACTAACTACGCTCTAACAACGTTGTGCGGATGGCGGAGACGACGTGGGTTCCTTTGGAGTCGGACGGCAAGAGCTACGGAGGCTTCGCCACTTGCCGAGAGAGTGCCCGGAGGCGGGGGCGGAGTGGAGACCGACGGAGTCGGCCCTACGGGGGGAGGGCCATGGGGCACTTGGAGCGACCCCCACTTACCCGGCCGTCACGGTGCCGGCGGACCCACGGGTGCCAGAGTTCGAGGAGGTTGAGGTGCCCTTGTTTCGAGAGTTCGGTCGCGGAGGCACACCGGCCCGGCGCACGCGAGCTCTCAAGAAGGTTTGTGTCCGGCTCGGGAGAGAGGTGAAGGACACTCCGTTCGGCCGTGCTTCCGATAGAGATCTACGACCCGGTCGGCGGGACACGAGCGACCGAGCACGGTACTTGGAGGTGACTTCGGTGGAGGAGGACGGGGTGATGCACGCGGCCGGACGGTGCATCCCCGGCTCGGGACCGGGGCGGCGCGTACCGGGCGGACGGTGAGGTCGCGTACCTTCGGTGGAGGTGTGACGCCGCCCCGTGGCGGGGTTCGGGACCTGGAGGTGGAGAGAGAGGATATACTTGACGAGTTGGAGGCGTCGCACGTGAGGAACGGAGAGCTGGTACAGCTTGGACTGGCAGCGGCCGCAGCCAGCACTGAGAGGGATGCCCGGAGGATCGCTACTCTGGAGGCACGGTTGAGGGCAGAGCGGGAGTCACACCGGGCTTCGGTAGAGGCCGCGCGAGAGGACAGAGTGAGGCTGGCAGAGGCGAGGGACCAGTTGGAGTCGATCGGAGCTGCCGCAGCTGACTATCAAGTCAAGGTGTGGGATCTACAGGAGGCGAGTCGACACAACTACCACCACTTGTGCTACCTTGGTGGACTGGTCTACGAGGAGAGAGACCGAGCAGCCAGGACCCGCGCGGCCTGGGAGCGTTCCGACCAGCAGAGGCTGACAGAGCTGGAGGCGCTCTCCGCACAGCTACCACCCAAGAAGAGGCCCCGACTGAGGACAGAGACTTTCGAGCTTCCCCCGACGCTCCTACCACGAGTGCGGCCGTACCCGAGTGGTTCGCAGGACACAGCGGAGATGGACCGTGCTCTCCAGGGACACTCGTGACTACTACGGGGGACCGGCGATCAGGGTGCCGGGTTACCCGGGAGTCCACTCACTGCCGTTCTACTCGGTTCCACCCGACACCGGCTCCGAGGCACCTCAGAGTACTCAGTGATGGGAGTAGAGATCTTGTAGCGATTCTGAGTAGATGGAATAAGTTAGATGTAATGCTGCCGCTCATGTAGACATGCCTGTAGTAGCTACCCCATGATGTACCATGCGTTAGCAGGATGTGTTGCCGTGTACCCTCGAAGGTCGTTGGAGTAAACCTCGAGGTGCACCCCTTTTGTATGGTGGCATTGATTGAGTGACATGGATCTTCATGGATTTTCTCGGAGTTCATGCTTCTTTATGTTTGTATGAAATTCTTTGTTTGTTAGCAGGATTACTCCTTTATAGTTAATAACCTTATTAAATACATTCTCCCTACCACTACTAACTATTGCAACTGGAACAGATGTCGGGAGCAAGGAGGTCCGGGCGACTCCTGGCCCGTTTCGAGGAGGTCGCTGGGGACGACGGAGGGGAGGATGCCCCTAACCCGGCGGGGAGCGAGAGGTCGCGGACGTCGTGGAGGTCACGCGCCACGAGGCGGGCTCCGCGGAGGCCCCGGCAGGCCGCGGAGGCCGAGGAGGCCGAGTTGGCGGTCGAGGAGCCGCGCGCGGCGACGAGGGAGCTCGGGAGCGGGGAGCTCGAGCACGAGCGAGACCCTCGGCCCGAGGGAGGAGCAGGCCAGGCTCAGGGACACGAGGTGCCACCACCGCCACCTCCCCCGAACTTGGCCGACGTGATGGCAGTGCAGACTCAGCTGATGCAGACGATCACCCAGATGCTAGCTCAGAACAACAACAACAACAACCACAGGGGTCAGAACCGCAACGCTCCAGAGGGTTTCCAGAAGAAGGTTGAGAACTTCAACAAGCTGCGACCGCCTACCTTCGACCACTCAGCAGACCCGATGGACGCAGACAACTGGCTACGTGAGATTGAGAAGAAGCTGGAGCTGACTGAGCTTACTGAGGAGGAGTGTGTGACCGTGGCCGCGCACCAGTTGGTCGGCACGGCCAGTGCGTGGTGGGACAGCTACTGTGACTCGCACCGGGACCCGTTGCACATCGGGTGGGACGAGTTCGTGGAGGCCTTCAGGAGCCACCACATCCCAGACGCAGTGATGGACAGAAAGGCTGATGAGTTCAGGCACCTCAAGATGGGAAACATGTCAGTGCAGGAGTACGCCAACCGCTACCAGGAGCTGATGAGGTACGTGCCAGACGACACCGACACAGAGAAGAAGAAGGTCTACTGGTTCAGAAAGGGGCTGCACAAGGGGATGGCACACCACTTGTCCGCGCACGACTGCCCGACACTTCGCTCCATTATCGACAAGGCACTGATCGTGGAGAGGTCAAGGCTTGAGTACATGGAGGTTCGTGGGAGCAAGTCCAAGCGCACAGACCAGGCAGGACGCTCAGGTCCACCCCAGAGGCAGAGGACAGGCTACGCACAGGGCCACCAGACACGCGGAGAGACACCACGTCACTCGGTCTCGGCCCGCGAGAGCAGAGCCCACCCGGAGGTGGGAGTGGAGGTCGAACGGTCGGAAACCGAGGCCACCACCGCGGGCGGCGGACAGTCCAAGGTGACATGCTTCAACCGCCGTCGGGTTGGGCATAAGTCGTTTGAGTGTCCCCGGCAGGCACCACCAGGGGAGTCGAGTCGCGGCTCTCGGTTCCAGACCCCAGCCAAGCCACCAGCACCAGGAGGACAGCCACCCCGTACACAGCAGAGGACTGCTCAGCCGCTAGCTACTCGAGGCCGTCTGAACCACCTCACCGCCGAGGATGCGGCAGCCGCACCCGACGTCACACTTGGTGAGTTCCTTGTTGACTCGGTTTGGCAACTGTTTTGTTCGATACTGGAGCTCAGTTTTCGTATATTTCTACCAAGTTTGCTAAAGAAAGGTCTTTACCAACTAAGCCTCGACCAAGGCCTATCTTGACTAGCTCTCCGCTAGGAGAGAAGAGGAGTACGTTAGAGTGCGGGGAGTGAGGATGGTGATTGAGGGTCTACCGTTCACGGCAGACTTGACGGTTTGGAGTCTACCGGGATAGACGTGATCCTAGGGATGGATTGGTTGGCGAAGCACAACGGGATAGTCTCTTGCAACCCCAGAGTGATACAGCTAGAACACCCCAGCGGAACTACAGTGCGGATCGAGCCACAGAGTCCGAAGGTTGCTACGATGATGTGCAACATGAGTGGGAAAGAGATTGAAGAAATCCCAGTGGTCCGTGAGTTTCCGGACGTGTTCCCAGAGGAGCTTACGGAGTTACCCCCAGACCGGGACGTGGAGTTCGTGATTGAGCCGATGCCGGGGGCGGGGCCCGTTGCAAAGAGTCCGTACGGATGTCGTCCGATGAGCTGGACGAGTTGAAGAAACAGCTCAAGAAGTTGCTCGAGCAAGGGTTTGTTCGGCCGAGTGCCTCACCGTGGGGTTCGCCTGTGCTCTTCGTGGAGAAGAAAGACGGCACAAAGAGGATGTGCATTGACTACCGCACGCTCAACTCGATGACAATCAAGAACAAGTACCCGCTACCCAGAATCGAGGATTTGCTTGATAGACTCAAAAAGGCAAGGTTCTTCTCCAAGATCGACTTGAGGTCAGGTTACCACCAGATGAAGATCCGAGAGCAGGACATTCCCAAGACAGCCTTCACCACACGTTACGGCTTGTACGAGTTCGTGGTGGTTTCCTTCGGGCTGACCAACGCCCCTGCTTACTTCATGAACTTGATGAACAAGGTCTTCATGGAAGAGTTGGACAGGTTTGTAGTGGTGTTTATCGATGATATCTTGATCTACTCTGAGACCACTGAGGAGCACGAGGAGCACTTGAGGGTCGTGCTAGAGAGGCTGAGGCAGCAGAAACTGTACGCTAAGTTCAGAAAGTGCGAGTTCTGGATGGAGAAGGTCGCGTTTTTGGGACACGTGTTGTCAGCAGAGGGGATAGCGGTGGATCCGTCCAAGGTAGAGTCAGTGACCAAGTGGGAGCAGCCGTTAAACGTGACAGATGTCAGGAGCTTCCTTGGGTTGGCGAGGTTACTACCGTGAGGTTCATTGAGAACTTTTCCAAGATCGCAAAGCCAATGACAGAGTTGCTCAAGAACAACACAAAGTTCGAGTGGTCAGAAGCGTGTGAGAAGAGCTTTCAAGAGCCGAAAAAGAGACTCACCACGCCCCGATGCTTACCTTGCCGGACATCAAGAAAGACTTTGTGGTCTACTGTGACGCTTCAAGGCGGGGACTCGGATGTGTGCCGATGCAGGGAAGGGAAAGTTGTGGCTTATGCTTCCGGACAGTACCAAGAAACACGAGGAAAACTACCCAACACACGACTTGGAGCCGGCGAGTACCGTTGTGCATGCGCTCAAGATCTGGAGACACTACCTGATAGGGAACAAGTGTGAACTGTTTTCCGACCACAAGAGCCTGAAGTACTTCTTTACCCAGACAGAGTTGAACATGAGGCAGAGACGATGGTTAGAGCTGATCAAGGACTACGACGTTGAGATCAACTACCACCCAGGCAAGGCTAACGTCGTGGCAGATGCACTGAGCCGGAAAACATACTGCAACAACCTCATGGTAAAAGAGGAGCAACCTGCTTTGCATGAAGAGCTAGAGAAGCTGAGAATCGAGATTGTAGACCAAGGCCAAGTCAACGTGATGCAAGTGACCTATGACCTGGAGGAGCGAATCCGTACAGCCCAGAAGGAGTGTGCAGAAATCAAAGTGCTGCGAGAACTAATGAAGCAGGGCAAAGCAGAGGACTACCGGGTTGATGAACGAGGAACCGTGTGTGGTTGAAAGAACGGATCCGTGTACCACAAGACGAGCACTCCGGGAGCGGATCATGAGAGAAGCTCACGACTCGAGGTACTCGATTCACCCGGCAAAGACCAAGATGTACGAGAGATCCGAAGATCGAGTACCGGTGGAAGGACATGAAGAAGGACATAGCACACTACGTGGCCTGTTGCGACACCTGTAGCAGAGTAAAGATTGAACATCAGAAACCTGCTGGTTTGTTGAAGCCGTTGGCTATTCCAGTTTGGAAGTGGGAGGACATTTCCATGGACTTTGTGGTGGGACTTCCTAGAACACCAAAAGGAAACGACTCAGTTTGGGTCATAGTGGACAGGCTGACCAAAGTGGCTCACTTTGTGCCGGTGAAGACCCGGTATGCAACCGAGAAGTTGGCAGAACTGTACGTAGAGCACATACTCAGGCTACACGGGGCACCCAGAAGTATTGTATCTGATCGAGGGCCACAGTTTGTCTCCAAGTTTTGGCAGAGCTTCCACAAGCTTATGGGCACCACACTCGGCTACGGCACGGCCTTTTCACCCACGGACGGATGGTCGGACGAGAGGGTCAACCGGGTCTGGAGGACATGCTACGAGCTTGTGCACTCACCTATGGTACCGATTGGGAGAGCGGTTGCCGTTTGCGCAGTTCTCGTACAACAACAGCTTTCAAGCAAGTCTCCGGATGGCACCCTTTGAGGCACTTTACGGTCGAAAGTGCAGGACCCCGCTAGCTTGGTCAGAGGTTGGAGAACGAACTCTCGTTTGGGCCGACAATCATTGAGGAAGCAGAGGAGAAAGTTGAGAAAGTTCGTGAGAACCTGAAAATCGCTCAAAGTCGTCAGAAGAGCTATGCCGACAAGAGAAGGAGAGAGTTGACCTTTGCAGTTGGCGACCGAGTGTACTTGAAAGTCTCTCCGCTCCGAGGAACCAAGAGGTTCTTGGTGAAGGGAAAGATTGCACCGAGGTACATGGGACCGTACCCCATCACCCGTAGGATTGGAAGTTTGGCCTACCGGCTTGCACTACCCGAGACAATGCCGAGTTCACCCGGTGTTTCATGTGTCACACCGAAGAAGAGCGAGAAGGCGAGTGGAGGCAAAGCAAGTGCCCATGGAGTTGCTTGACTTGCAAGACAACCTTGAGTATACGGAATATCCCGAGAAAATCTTGGACGAGTAGCCGTCAAGGAAACAAGGAGAACTACCATTCCTTTCTGTAGAGTGTTGTGGAGCAACCATACAGAGCGAGAGGCAACATGGGAGAAGGAAGCTGATCTCAGGAAAGAGTACCCTCACTTGTTCACGGAGGAGGTCGAGGACTAAATCTCGAGGACGAGATTCTCGGTGGTGGGGGAGAATGTAACAACCCAGGAATTTAGGTGTGTAAATTTTGCGAAAATTTAAAACTTTTGCTTGAATTTGAGTGCTATCAATTTTTGAGCCAAAATTGCTAGCCTCTCACTAAATTCTCCACTACTTTATCCTATTTACAAAACATATGTTAAAAATATGGTAAATTATGTGAGTTGGTTTTTCTTTGGTTTATTTGGAGTTCAAATGAGTGTAGTTTGAATTTGATTGGGAATCAAATTCAAATTCTATTTCAAACCCCGGTTCAAAGCCTACTCTTTTATTTTTGCAAAATGTCAAATAGGTGAGTGGGCCGCTATCTTCTTCTTTTGCCTCACAAAGCCCGGCCCGGCCGTGACCCTAGCGGCCCATCTACTCCGCGCGGCCCATCCTCTTCCCCCTCTTTCTCTCGTCGCGTGGGCCCCGGGTGTCGGCCCTTCCTTATCTCCTCACCAAGCCGCCGGACACCGAGCCGGGCGGCGCCGCCGGTCCCGCCCCCACCCGGCTCGCGCGGGGCGGAGCGCGGCCGGGCCGCCGGCCGGCACGCACGCCAAGGTCCGCGCGTGCGCGCGGGACTAGAAGCGACCGCGGGAAAAGGGATTTGACCCCACCGCCCCTTCCCACCGGGCATCCGAGGTGGGTCGAGCACCACCGCGGGCGCCACCCCGCCCGCCCCGGCGGCGAGCCAAGGGCATAGAGGGTTTTTCCCCCTCGAGGCCGCTCGCGGCGTCGTTTCAAAAGGGGCGGACCGGTGTGGCACGGAGGCCAAGCCGTTCCCCCCCCCCCCCCTCTTGGGGTTTCTTCTTCCGCCACGCCCGTCCGCCCCGGTTTGAGGGAGAAAGCGGGCGCGCGCCGCGCGCGCCGCGCGCGTTGGGGGAGGCGTCGCGCCGGTCCAAGGGGGAGAAGTGACATCGGCCGCCGCGCCGCACCGGGAGGGGAAGAGCCGGGGACCGGGAACGGCGGGAGCACGGACCACGACGTCGAGCCGGGGAGGAGCGCGCGTCGCCGACGTGAACACCTACACCACCGTGGGCGTCTACCTCGCCGAACACCAACGCCACGCCACCGACAAAGCCGGCCACGACTACACCGTCGCCCCACCGTGAGCACCGCGGCCCTTCTTCTCTCTTCTCCCCCTTGGATTCCTTCTCGTGTTGGCTTCCCATGTGTGGAGACGCGTCGCCGTGAACTTCTTGCCCGGGTGCCGGCCTTCGCGCGCGCGCGGCTGCCGTGCCGCGACGGATGGGGCTCCCGGGCCGGTTGTGCCCCCGAGCGCCGCCGTCGCCGTGCGAAGAGCGACGCGGACTCGTGTTTGTGAAATGGTTGAGCGAGAGGGGGCGACGCGCCGCGGCTACCCCAAGCCCGTGGGCGAAGCACTCCTTGCGCGCGCCGACGCCGCGCCCGCCGAGCCGAACCGAGGGGAAACCCTCGACGCGCCGAGCCACGGGCTCGGCCTTCTCGGGATCCGGCCTTCGTGCCGTGGAGTGTTGTTCATGCAGGTTGGGTGGGCGGACGCCCGGGGTCGGGCGCACCCCGGCGCGTGGACCGGGGGCTCGCCGCGCTACGGTCGGGCGGCGCGGCCCGCGACGCCTCCGTGCCCCGGCGCCGCGCGCCGCGCGCCGCACCGCCGGCCCCTCCCCCGCGGGCCGGTGTTTGGCAAGTCATGCTTGTTCATGGGTGGAACGCGAAGGCGGACCCTCTCGCTAGCACCCCCGGCGAGGTGAGGGAACACGCGGTGACGGGGAGCTCGCCACCGCGGAACGTGCCGCGCGGCCGCGGGTCGCCCGGCATTCCGTCGAACACCGAAACGCGAGGAGCCCCGAGCTTGTGCACCAACGGTTTGGGCCGCCGGCTAGATGCGGGCCTTAAGCCCCGGTCCGCTTCCCCGGCGGGGCGTCGGCCCGGTGCGGGCAAGTGTAGGAGGGGGGAAAATCGGACTTCCTTAGTAGCTTGCGGGCGGCGCCTGCCTAGCCCTTTGGTTGGGCCGAAACCCAGCCCGAGCCGAACCACGTCCGCTGGGCCACCCACGGCCCGACGAGCCGAATCCGACCCCTTTCGGCTTCGTTAACCCCGGGGGCGTTGACGTCATGCGACGTCGGCAACGTTTTTCGAAAACCCTTTTCTCTTCTCGTTTAAAAATTCCAGAAAATGTTTTTAACCTTTAAAAATTCATAATAAATTCTAGGGAGCTCGAAAAATACAAAACTAATTTCTATAAATCCGTATTTGCGAAACCTTGCCGATTGTAGGTAGTTTGGGTTCATTTGGATCTTCTAAATTGGTTCTCATTTGGAGTTATTGCTTAGATGTGCACCGTTATCTTATTTTCGCGTCGAATCTCGTGCCGCGGACCCGAGCTTCGACCGGGAGGACGTGGAGGACCCCGAGTACACCGCTCGGACGGCGATCGCTTCAACGGCAACGAAGGTGTCATGTCACTCCCAACCATATAGATCCCATGTTGATATTTAGTCGCTAGTGCTTTACTTTAATGCATTGTTCTCGTTGCATTGCATAACCCGTTTAATAGCCATGCCTTGATGTTTTGCTATATCCTGTTCCTTGTTCCACTACTGCGGGACTAGCTACGGACCCCTAGCTAGTCCCTTACCTCAACTATCCATACTTTTGTTGCTTGATTATGGATGGTGCTGCGGGTTTGACCGAGATGTGGGTATCTCGGTGTGATTCTAGCGTGCGTTCTGGGTTGCGTACCTCCTTGCTGTGTTTTGGCGGGAGCGAGCCGCTTGGTTACTTGTGAACGGCTGCCGAGGGAAGATGCGATCTGGCCTCTTACCCGAGGGTCGTGTCATGTGGGATGGAGATGTTGAGTGCTCGCTCTCGGCCCCTTAAGGACCGATCGTCAGTTGACCTTGTTTCGGATGACTATTTTCGTACAGACCGCCCGCCTTGTATTGGGCGGGGGTGCGGGGTGAGACTTGTAGTGGATAGCACCCCTCCTGTAGGAGGATCGGTGTGATCGTGTCGGGAGTGGTCTTTCCCTCCTTAGTAGACTTTGCCCCCGGCGAGGCCGGGGAAGGGTTCCATAGCTTCGAGGGACCTCTCGCGGGTAGTATGAGCTCGCCGTAGAGGCCGGGCCGGAGCTCGGAGATGCGAAGGGTACTATCCACTTACTTGGGCTTCGGCCGTATGGTAGGGTCGGACACGGTGACGGCCGGTTCGGACCTATTCGGGCGGGTACGGTTGTACAACCTCTGCGCGAGTGTTAAACCTATAGCTATAGTCCGTGTCCACTGGTTATGGACAGTCTTTCGATCTCTCACCTGACTAGTCACATTTCTCTTGTGCTTCTTCTCTTCCCCGAGTGTGTGAGCCCGGCTTCGGCCGTTGAGATGTGGGGATAGGAGCCGGTGGGCCCCACATCGCGGATGAGAGTTGGGTTCCGGATCGTGGTTGAGATCCGGTGCTTTGGTGTGGTATTCCTTGAGCGGGGGTGTGGACCCCCGAGGTGTGGACCTCGGAAGCGGAAGCTTCCCCGAGGTGTGGACCTCCTAGCCGTATTCTCGCTTACCTTGTACGTTGCACCTTCTTGCTTTGCTTAAGCTTTCTACGGCCGCATTAGGGATAACTCATGCATAGTAGAATATACACCGCTTTTGCCTCTTTGTTGGGAAGGCGACATGACCTACCCGCTTATCGGGTAGACCACCCGGTGACTCGACGCGAGCGGACTACGACTTCGACAACGACGGCCGGGTGGACTAGAGCTCTTCCTACACTTGAGCCGCTGCGGATATGGAGTTTCCCGCGCTTTCATGGAGCCGCTCCTAGACGTTTTATTTATGTTTGATTCGATCTCGTTGGACTTGTACCCGTCATGTGCCGAAGAGATGTACTACGATTAATGTAATAAAATAAATGATGTACTCTACTTTATTGTTTTACCTTTACGTATGGACTTTTTTTTGGAATCGGCCGAGACGGGGATTGCACGTGGTAGCCCTCCCCGGGACTACCACCGAGGTGCTAAGATTCGGAATTCCGTTCGCGGGAATCCGGGTCGTTTCACTCTGCCTCCGCCGCGGCCGGCGCCGCGGACCGCGCCTCCGTCGCGGCCGCCACCGTAGGATGCATCTCCACCACGGCCGCCGCCGCGGCCGCGCCTCCGCCACGACCGGCGTCCGCCGCTTCTCGACGACCACGGGCCGCGCCGCGGCGGCGGTCCGCCGGCCGAGGCCTCGAGGCCTCGGCCCGCGCCTTGCGAGCTCTCGCCCGCCGCCGCCGCCGGTGCTCGCCCCCGCCCGCGCGCCCTCGACGAACGCCGCCGGGTGGGGACGGACGCGTCCGCCCTCAACACCTTGGCCGGTGCGAGGGGAGGCACCGGTCGGCACCACCCCGAGCAAGTACAAGCAAAAAAATCGAACGCCCGGTCGCCAAAAAACCGAACCTCGTATAAGAGCAAGCCCCTTACCTCGAAGAGGAGAAGGCGCGCTTCCTCTTCCTCGAGGCCTCGGCGAATGAGGCCGGCACGGCCCGACACGCCCGTCGCCGCGCCTCCCCGACGTCTCCGCGCGCGCGCGCGGGCCCGCCCCCCGCGCGGGTGCGCTTGCCGCGCGCGCCTCCGTGGCGCGCGCGCGGCACCTCCGCGGCCCGCGCCGCCCCCGTTGTTGATTGCCCCGGCGGCGAGCGCCGCGCGCCCGCCCCGGCGATGCCACCCCTTGCCGCCGGGGCCGGCTCCGGCGACGAGGGTGCGGGGCTCCCACCTATCGGAGGGGCCCCCGCCCCCCGGCTTCTTCCTCCTCGTCCTCTTCCGAGGACGAATACTCCCTCGGTCCCCGGCGAGGAGAGCCCCCTGGCTGCTCGCGCGGCCGGTGCTCCTCGCTCCGCCGCTCGCGTGGCTCGTGGTGCCGCCTCGCGCGCTCCCTCTTGCGCGCCGCCCGCTCCCTCTCACGTTGCTGCGCCGCCCGCCGAGCGCGCGGGAGTCAGGGGTGGGTGGAACGGACTTCGCGGCGCTCAAGCTCACCAGCTGCAGGAGAGAACATCAAAGGCGCGTCGGGGGCCAGGGGCAACATGAAGAACAAAAACAGGGCCAGAAATCACACTTACCAGTGGGCCGGTGGGGAGCATCTCGAGGTCCCACGGGGACCGGTCTTGGCGCAGCATCCGGGTGTCGACGGCGCTCCGCGCCCGTGTAAGCGCATACCCCCTCTCGAGGGGGGTCGGGAGCATCCGCGACCTCGCCAGCGCGACGGGGTCCGCCTCCTCCGTCATCTCGAAGATGCAGAGCGGCCTCTCCATCAGAGGCACGATCCGCCGGTGGTGGAGGAAGGCGAGGACGCCCGCCGCGGTCAGCCCGCGCGTCGCCAGGTTCTTCAGCGCGGCCAGGAGCGAGTCCAGCCGCCTCCAATGCGTCGGACCGTGGACACCCCCGTGGCCCCGGGGAGTTGGGCTTCTCTCGGAGCACCAGACCGGTGTAGGGGGGAGGCCGGGATCGGCGTTGCGAAGGTAGAACCACCCCCACTCCCGGCCGGCGTTGTTGGTCGTCATGGTACAAGGGATGTAGTCGTCCTTGTACTGCGTCCGCAGGGCGAGCGACATGCCGCCAGCGCGCACCGCGCGGCGGGTCCTCTGCTCCGTCGTCAGCTGCGTGAACAGCTCCGCGCGGAAGAGGTGTATCCAGAGCTCCCAATTGACTGGGATCCCTAGATACCCCTCGCAGACGCCCACGAACGTGGCCGCCTGCGAAATCGCGTTCGGCGCGAAGTTGTGTAACTCCACGCCGTAGCGATGGCAGAGCGCCCGCATGAAGCGGCTCGCCGGCGTGGCGAATCCGTGCTCATGGAAGTGGGTGAAGCTCACCACGTAGCCTTCCGGCGGGTTGGGCGCGTGGTCCCCCGCCGGCGGCACGATCCACTCCGCCGGCCGGCCCTCCTCGTTCGCCGCCAACTGGCCGGCGGAGACCAGCTCGCCGAGGGCCAGCCGGGTCACCGTCGACCGCTCCCAGGCGTACGGGTCGAGGATCGTGAGGGGCGGAAGCGGCGCCATGAGAAAGGACAAGGGATCCGAGAGCGGAGGACGGGAAGAAGAAGAGCGCTAATGGCGAAGGGGCGCGGTGGCAAGAGCAAAACGAAGGCGAGAGCGCAGGGGGCAAGAATGGCGGAACGCTAAGGTAAAAAACCGCCGTTTTCCCTCCCCTCAGATTTATAAGCCGTGGGCGTGCCCTCCGGGGCGGACGTCCCGCGCGCGTGCTTGCGGGGAATCTTTTTTCTCGCCGACGGGCGGGCCCCACCACGGCTCGCGGCGGCCACGCCACCGCGAACGGGGCCATCATCACGGCGAGGAATAGCGAGGGCCGTGGCGGGCGGTCACGTCCGCCTGCCCACGCCGCCCACTACGCGCGCGGCCGCGGCGCCTAAAAAGGCGCGCTTGCAACGCGAAATCACAGCCTCGGCTGTGGAGCATTTAATGGCTCGGTTCCTTACAAAGTAAGGAGAACCCTCGAGCGGCACGGGCTCCTGGCTCGGGAAAATTTCAACCCTCGAAAGGGTACAAGCGTGAGAAGGTCGCCTCGGGGCCCGTTTGAAACAAAACAGGCACCGCAAAGCACCCATGCCGCGCTGTATTACTGATCAGCGCCTCGAGGGCTGGCTCGCCCAGGCCCCTCGATGGTCGCAGATGCCAGGCCGGGAGCGCTTAGCCGCCGCCCCGCACCATTCTTACTGATCAGCGCCTCGAGGGCTGGCTCGCCCAGGCCCCTCGATGGTCGCAGATGCCAGGCCGGGAGTGCTTAGCCGCCGCCCCGCACCATTCTTACTGATCAGCGCCTCGAGGGCTGGCTCGCCCAGGCCCCTCGATGGTCGCAGATGCCAGGCCGGGAGCGCTTAGCCGCCGCCCCGCACCATTTTTACTGATCAGCGCCTCGAGGGCTGGCTCGCCCAGGCCCCTCGATGGTCGCAGATGCGAAGACGGGGCCGCCCAGGCACCACCCCGCACGGCCCTACTGATCAGAGGTTCGAAGCCTGACCCCCGATGGGTTCGAACAGGCGCCCCAGATCACCAGAGTCAAGAGAGACGAGGGCACGCGCATTCGAGCCGTTCCTCGAGCCTGCCGGCTCGAGGGTGCCCCACATGCCGTGTTCGAGAGCCAGCGAGGGCAGCTAGCCGGGGGATCCCACCGAGGGAGAGCTTCTGCGCCCTCGGTCCCTAGCGAATGGGACCGAGCCCCACCTAGCAAACCCACGCAAGCACTTCAATGGACGTGTCTCTGGACCACGCAGCCTACCCTTATCGAATGGGGCATGGGCGTCCACTCGAACCACCCACTAACAGCTCAACGAGGAATCCGCAATCCGCGACCCGACCGATGGGGGTTCCGGAAGCCTCACCCTCCGTCCCGCGGAGGTATGGCGAGGGCAAGATAAAAAACAAGTCGTAAAGCTCTACCCGATCGCCTTGAATGGGCCCGAGCTCGGGGGCTTGACGCACGGCTACACCTCCCCGGATTGCACCCGCCGGGGATAGTGCCGGCGGCGCGTGTGTCACCGAAGCCGGGCCGAAACATTGCCGACGCCGGTTGAAACATGTACCACGCCCTCTCGTCCAAGTCTCGCGGTCAACCCCTACGGTAGGGCCTATGCTCTCGTAGGGCTTCGGGGGGGCTAGACCCGCGGGTCCGCCGACGCGGCCCCACGGAAAGCGTTCGCAAGACCAGGAGGGAAGAATGTCCTATCGGTAGGCTCCGGCATCGCGGGAGCCTCAATGGCAAACCCACGGATGCTCGGGGGCTGCGTCGGGGACAGCCCTAGGGGCCCCCTTAAACAACAGGGAAATCCCCACTTAAAACCCGCAACAAAGCCAAAGCCAAGCACGCCTCGCTTAACCATGCAGGACACCGCCCATGCCGCGGAGACCCCAACGGCCCACTAAGGCGGCCCACTCGAAGATCCCCTCGAGCAGGCTTCGCCTCGCTCGAGGTTGCGCGCCTCCCTCAGGCGGGCTCCAACCCGTTCGAGGGGGTGCGCTTACCTCGAGCAGGCTCCGCCTCGCTCGAGGGTCCGCTCCACCCTCGAACGGGGTCCTCCTCGCTCGAGAGCGCTCTGCACGCGCGCACCTGCTCCCGTACACGGGCATTTAATGCCCTGACAACGGCGGAGCGGCGCCATCATGCGCCTGGGGCTCGCGCCCCGGTGCCGCCGCACCAACTCCCCGGAGGGAGCCCATCCCCGCCCACCGTGGGAGGGACCGTGCGGCGTGGCCGGTGCCGGGCCCCCGTGACGCCGCGCCGCCTGCTCCGGTACGGCCAACGCGCCGAGCCCTCGAAGGGGGGCCGGCCGCACCCTCGACTTGCTTTCTTGTGATCTCGCAGGGTTAGGTGGAGGCGCTAGGCCGGTGGGACGCCATCCCTGCCACTGTTAACGGCATGGCTGCTGCCCCCGCGCGTACGGGCACACGCCGGGCGCTGTGGCAACAACTCCAGCGCTGTGGAGCGTGCGGGAACGGGATGCCACCTTACCTGCCACTGTGCCTCGTACAGACCGACGTCAGCAACTCCCTCGAGCCCGTCAAAAGACATCACAGCCGTTCGCTTCCCTTCTACCCTCGAAGTCGCCACTGTTCGGGTACAAGATACACCATGATGGCCGGATCGCTGCAAGGATCGTCCGGGCGGCCGCCTACTCTACAGCATAGCACATCACGCTCCCTCGCGTAGCTAAATAGCGCGGCACGCATGTGATTCACTCTCTCCTTGGTCTATAAAAGAAGGATGAACCCCCCTACCGCGAGGGAAAAGGAGACAACAGACAACGACGAACACACGACACAACACAACACGAGACAGGTCGCACCACGCACTTGCTCTCCAATTCTCCCACAACATCTTCAGCCACTACACCAGGGACTTGGAAGCCACGCTTCCTCTCCCGCCTTGCTTGTAGCAGCCCCACTACGAGCACCCCCGGTCTTCCGGGCAATATAGTGCCTTGAGCACACCACTGCTGGACGTACGACCCCTCGGCCGGAACCAGGATAAACTTTGTGTCTCTTGTTGCTTAGCATCGACCATTGAGGGATAGACCTTGGCGCTTATTACTGGTTAGTGTCGGGACCACATTCCGCACCGACATCTTGCGACCTAGTTACCTTCGACATGCATAACTAAAGTATGTTGTTAACACATGCACATCTCTTAATGGGCAAAAACTTTTTCATATCGCAAGTTTATTTACATCACTTATCGACCTAACCTACGTCTAAGAAGCTCCTTTCAGCACCGCTTCAATCAGTGCTGAAGTCAAACTTCTTCACGACCTCGCTGGCAGCCGCCATGACGTCTTCCCACCTGATGAGGCCCAACAGGTCCACGTCTTCTGAGACCTTCTGCAGGTCGAATGAAGGGTCATGGTGTTTGACGGTGGACAACACCGTGGCCACTGCAAGGTTGGCGGTGTCCAGGAGCAGGCCCTTGATACGACCTTCAGCCTCGTCCAGTCTGTAGATCAGTGGCTTGGGTCCGGCTCCCTCCTCCTGGGGGACGTACAAGTCCATGACGTACTGGGCAGCATCCTTCAGCTCGCCCAGCTCCTTCTCAGGACCTGAATTTCAAGACAGCGGAATCAGAATCGTGACCAGCCGCGACACGTCGGCCTACTCTCAGACAACAAGCTAGACGCTAACCTCGTCGGGTCTCCGTGGACTTCTTGAGGACCATGTGTGGTTCGAGGACCGGTGGATGGTCGCTTCCTTGTGTGATGAGTGATTGACAACGTTGTGTGGACCGATTCTTGGCTAAGTATTGCGAGGTGCGAGGTTGCGGCTTGACTCGTGTTGGTGCGGGTGAAGAACAAGCGCGAAAGGTCGTTGCGGTGAGGCCTCCGGGTGTGGAGAAGACAAGTAGGCTTCGTTCGAGGGACCGGTGGCCGGCGGGGGTCAAGTGCGGGCCGCATGGTGGCATGAACGACAAGATGAAGTCGTGGACGGTTTCTTGGTTGAGCCTCAAAACCAAGGTCGAGCCGGGACTACGTGGGAGCCAAGTCATGAGTGGAGATTGGCGGAGGCTACACCGAGTTCGCGGGGTTTCCGGTGGTTCACCGAAAAACCACCGGGTTCCTTGGTTGATCCACAAAGCCAAGACCGGAGAACCGAAGACGGAGGTGCGGCGGCACCGGACCGGTCGACCGGTGGGTCCGACCGGTCCCGACCGGTGGGGACCGGTCGACCGGTGAGGAGCACCGGTCGACCGGTGTGCGACGACGCGTCCGGAATCTTCGAAGCGGAGGACACGCGTCGGGATCGCATGGCTTGCGTCGAGGCTACGCAGGGTGCGGTTGCCGGGCATCCGTCCGATGGTGAAGACATCAAGTATTCCAAATCCGCCCTTGAGGGGCTTGTATCCCTAGTTAGTAGAGAGGGGCATTTTAGACATTCGGTTGCCGCCTATATAACCCAAGAGGTGAGAGGATGGCAGCCAACTCTTGGAACCCTAGCTCATTAGTTTTCCTATTTTCCACCTATTTTCTCTAGGTTTTCCTTAGGACTAGCAAGAGAGCTTCACGGAGAGATCTTGTAGAGAGGGATGGATGATCGGGCGGCTTGCTAGACCTTGTACGAACCTTTGTTTCATGTATAGATGATTCGGCGTGGTTCCTCAAGGTTTGGATGTGTTTTCCCCGGTTGTTCTTGGTGGTGATTTTCGGAGCCCTCTCTCGGTGATTTCTTTGGGGTGTTTTCGGGGCTTTTCTCTTGGGGATTTGATGGGGGAAATTTGTGGGAACCCTTCGTGGTTCTTTGGGCTGTGATTCCCCTCCCAAATCCGTGAGGAAAAGTGCTCGATTTTGGGGTTTCTTGAGTTCTTGGGTTGGAAGTGCTTCCGGCGGGATTTCTTCGATTCCTCCTTTTTGGACGAGTTTTGGTGGGATTAAACTTGGCTATGAACTCCTCATGAGGTGTTCATGATATCCCCAAAGTCTTGTTCAAGTCCGTGGAGCGATTCGGGAGATCGAGATTTGGATTTGGGGGAGTTGACTGCGGGTCTTGTTCATCCCGAGTCCCCGGAGCTACACCGGTCGACCGGTGCTCTTGACCGGTCCGACCGGTGCAAGCCCTTGTGGGTTTTTGCTCGGGTGAACGTCTTGGTGTGTTCCTTGTTGTCCCGTGTTGCTTCTTGTTTCAAGTTTGGGTCCGTTTGGTGGTCGGTTGGCTTTGTTTGGTGCCTTGGGGGCTTTCGGTGCGCCATCGGTCGACCGGTGTGTCTCACCGGTCCGACCGGTGTAGAGCCACTTAGTGGAAGTTGCTCGGTTTCACCGGCGGGGACCGGTCGACCGGTGGTGCTCACCGGTCGACCGGCCGTGTGGGTCCGTAGACTCGAGGCTTGGTTTTTCCGCTGCGTTTCTCGGGTCGGAAGGTGGTGTGTTGGTTCCTAGGTCCAGTGGCACTCCAGTGGCTACGTGGGCTTGACCAACCTTGGTAGTGAGTCGGAGACGTGTGTTGGAAGCCGCGTTCGTCTTGTTGGAGTTTTCATCTCCTTCGAGAAGAATTTTTATCGGCTCCCATTCACTCCCCCCTCTCCGGTTCGCCGTATCGGTCCTTCAAGTGGTATCGAGCCGGTTCGGGTCTTTGTTGACTCTAACCGCTCTAAGATCCAAGGATGGCGTACCGGGAACGGGGTTCGGGTCCTCCACACTTCGATGGCAAGAACTACCGGATGTGGAGCAAGCGGATGGGTGCGTTCCTCCGCGGAAAGGGTCGGATCCTTTGGGATGTCACGGTGGACACGGGCTATGTCCGGGCGGTTGATTTCCTCGCTCCGGGATCGAGGGACGGCTTCGACGCCAACAATAAGGCGGTCGACTACTTGTTTCGTGCTTTGTGTCGGCCGAGTTCGATCGGGTGCACACCGAGCACTTGGCTTGTAGGATTTGGGCGGTGTTGAAGGAGGCTCATGTTGGGAACGCCCAGGTTCAGGCACGGTTGTATGCGACCTACCGGAGAGAGTACGAGAACTTCACTCATCTCCCCGGTGAGTCCATCGATGCCTTGTTTCAGAGGTTCACGGTGGTGGTGAACAACATGAGGGCCAATGTGGACGTGCTCCCGTATGATGATCATGATAGAGCGGTCAAGCTCTTACACTCTTTGGATCGTACGATATGGAGCGGAAAGTTCGAGGCCATAGTCGAGTCGGAGCGGTATGATACTCTGACGGTGAACGAGCTGTTCTCGAAGCTCAAGTCGGGCCGAGGTGGATAGGGGCATGATCGCCAAGCTCGAGGGACCGACCGATTCCCATAGTCTTGCCCTCGTTGGTGGTTCCAAAGGAAAGACTAACTCTAACCCATCCACCGGGATGTTCTCGTTTTCCTCTTTGATGTCCATGCCAGATGAGGAGTTTGATGACCTTGGAGAGGACGAGCTGGCGCTGTTGACGAGGCGGTTCGAGAGGCCGCACGAGAACCGCGTAAACATGAGGAGGAACACGAGGACTTGCTTCCGGTGCGGCAAGCGGGACACTTCGTCGCCGACCGCCCGAGAAGGCCGAGAACAAGGACGGCTACAAGAACAAGCCGAGGAAGAACGACGACAAGTACCGTTCGAGGCGAGACCACAAGAGCAAGCACAAGAACAAGTACAAGGACGAGCGACGATCGAGGAAGAAGGAAGGCCGAGGCAAGGCCCGAGCGATGGTTGGAGCGAGCGACGTCGACTCCGGTTCCGCGTACTCCACTTCGAGCTCGAGCGGCGGCCGACGACGAGGGAGATCGCCGCAAGAACAAGAGGTCGTCCAAGAACACCGAGCGGGCCGAGCCGCCGCGAGAGACGGCTTCGCACCATGGCGTTGAGCTCCGGCGGCAAGAAGGGCACACGGAGCGACTCGGACTGCGAGTCCGACGACGAGGTGCGTGATGAGATTCCCTTCTTGCGCCGGGAGAATGAGAGGCTTGGCTCTTTGCTTGATAACCGTGATGACATGCTTAGAGAGGCCAAGAAAATGAGGAAAGAGCTTAGGGCTTCACTCGAGGATGCTAGGACTAGAGTGGCCGAGCTAGAGACACGGGTGCTTGATAGCAAGCTTGAGATTGATTCGCTTAAGGCTAGCCTCGTTGTTTCGATGAGAATGATTGTCTTGATTGCTCTATTTTCCTTGCCGATCTTGCTTTGTTCAAGGAGAAGCATGCCTCCAAGTGTGAGGAACTAGATGTGCTTAGGGTTGAAGTGGCCGAGCTTAAGTCTAGACCTGCTTTGCTAGGTGCTTGCACTTCTTGCCCCGTTTTGCATGCTAAGATTGATGAGATGCATGCTTACACTAGTTCGCTCGAGGCTAAATTGAAGGAACCCATGCCTACATCTTGCTCTACCCGTGAAATGCATGCATTGAAAAATTTGGAGCTTGCACATTATGTTGATCGCTTGCGGGATGAGAATGATGATTTGAGAAAGTTGATGGGTTGGTTGTCCGGTCACGAGCCTCGGTTGAGGATGATGATCGAGGCCTTTAAGAGGCAAGATGGTGAGGGGCTTGGAGCAAACAAGGTTGGTGAGGGAAGTGGAGAGAATATCCGGAGCCACCAAAAACCCACCACAAGAATGACTTCCCACCAAAACCTAACCATCTAAGGAACCGACTAGACACAACCCCGGCTCCACCCGTGTTTCCTACACCCACAAATGACCTACAAAAGCCTATCAAGTTTGTGAGCACTTCGGGGGAAAGTGTTCTTTGGGAAGGAGAGTGAGAAGGCAAGTGGTGAGAAACCGGTGGAGGGTTTGAGTGGAGAGAAACCAAGTGAGCGACCACATCCCAAGCCAAAGCCTAAGCTTGTGAGGTTCCATTGTGGCTATTGTGGGAGAGATGGCCATAAGGAGGAGTTTTGCTTCAAGAGGAAGCGAGAGGAGAGAATGGAGAAGGAGTGGGCTAACAAGGACAAGTACCACCCTTCTAATGGTGTACTTGAGCCTCGTATGCGGATGCCCGGGGGCAAGGCGATTGTGAGGACGGTTCGGGCTTGGGGAGAGAAGAAGGCTGCGGGTGGTGCTGCTGCCCAGACCACACCGGTCAGACCGGTGTGGAGCACCTGGCCGAGCCGGTGCGGGCACAACGCGGACGGATGTTCGGGTTTCGTGCTCGTACAGGTGCGAGGGTTGTTTCTAGTGGTCGTGGTTCGGTGGTTGGGCTGGAAAGGGTGCAGGTGGTCGGTTGCTAGGCGTTCTCCACCTCGTGCTCAATACGGGGATTGGAGGAGTCGTGGCGGTGAGTTGGAGAGGAAGGACGTGCCACGGGCTTTCTTGCGTGGTTTTGGTCCTCCTCCAGGCAGAGAGGGGTGGTTCCCTCAGGGTGGTTACCGTGGTGGTGTTCGTGGAGGTAGTTTTGGTAGGAGAGATGCTTTGGTTGGTGCTAACCCCACTTTCGAGCAAATGGCTCGGCACTTTGGTTTTCCTCCTTTGGTTCTAACCCCGATCTTTGAGTCGTTTGTTCGCTCACGTGCCTATTTTTGATGTGCGGTGTGGGAGACTTGAAGAACATTTGGTTGATTGACTCCGGTTGCTCGAGGCATATGACCGGAGACAGGGGGGTGGTTCTCAAGTCTCGTCCGGTGGTGACGAAGAGGTACATCACTTTTGGGGACAATGGGCGTGGGCGTGTGCTTTCGGAAGGTGAGATAAAAGTGAGTGACAAGATCACTCGAGGCGTGTTGCTCTTGTTCAATCGCCGGGGTACAATTTGCTTTCTGTGTCCCGGTTGTTGGATGAGGGCTTTGAGGTGTTGTTTCGGCCTGGTGGTTCTCGGATTGTGGACTCTCGAGGGGACCTTGTACGTATGGTCGTTCCCGAGGGTCAGGTGTTTCGTGCTGATTTTTCTCAGTCTTCGGGTGTGGAGCGTTGTTTCTTGGTCGGTTCTTCGAGTGAGTTGTGGAAGTGGCATAGGAAGTTGGGTCACTTGAGCTTTGACCTTTTGTCACGCTTGAGTAAACTCAATTTGGTCCGAGGATTGCCACGGTTGAGGCTTGAGAAAGAGTTGGTTTGTGCTCCGTGTAGGCATGCCAAGATGGTGGCCTCTTCTCACCCGCCTCTCACCGATGTGATGACTGAGCGTCCATGCGAGCTGCTCCATATGGACCTTGTTGGCCCAGCTCGTGTGCGATCTGCGGGTGGGAAGTGGTATGTCCTTGTTGTGGTGGACGACTATTCTCGGTATGCGTGGGTGTTCTTTCTCGAAGATAAGGGGGAGACGTTTGGTTTTGTTCGAGATCTAGTCTTGAGGTTGAGGAACGAGAGGCACGGAGATGCCATACGAGCTATCCGTAGTGATAATGGCTCGGAATTCAGGAACTCTCGTTTTGAAACCTTTTGTCATGACTTGGGTCTTGAGCACCGCGTTTTCGAGTCCGTATACGCCTCCCCGAATGGTGTTGTGGAAAGGAAGAACGGGACCTTGTGCGAGATGGCTCGGACGATGCTTGATGAGCATAGGACTCCGAGGAGGTATTGGGGTGAGGCGGTGAATACCGCGTGCTATGTGTCGAACAGGATATACCTCGAGTGCACAAGAAGAAGACATGCTATGAGTTGATGCATGGTCGCACACCCAAGGTGAGTCACTTCCATGTCTTTGGTTGCAAGTGTTTCATTCGAAGAAGGGCGGGAAGTTGGATAAGTTTGAGGCTAGGTCCGTCGATGGCATTTTCTTTGGTTATGCATCTCATTCTAGAGCATATCGTGTGCTCAATCTTGAAACTAACCAAATCGTGGAGACTTGCGAGGTAACCTTCGACGAGACGAGCCACGTAGTCGGCTTGTCTTTGAGTGTGCGGGTGATGATGAGCTTGGCGAGGAGATCTTTCGGGAGGAGGAGCATGAACATGGAGATGATGAGGATGGAGGTGCGGTGCCCCCGGCCGAACATGTACCCACTACTTCGACTACGATGATGGATGGACCTTCGCTACACCTACGACGACAAATCAAGAACGAGGAGAAGCCGATGTTGAGGGGGAGGTAGCTTCGAGGCGAGAACCTCCCCGGCGAGTTCAAGTGAATCACCCGGCTTCGAGGATCATCGGCGATATGAGTGAACGCACTACACGGTCGAGGGTTCGAAACAATTCCCATTTCGCTCATGCTTTGCGTTTGTTGCTTCTTTTGAGCCCAAAGACATTGGACACGCACTATCCGATCACAATTGGGTTAACTCGATGCATGAGGAGTTGGAGAACTTTGAGAGGAATCGGTGTGTGGGAGTTGGTTGACCCTCCCCCGGGGTGTAAGCCGATTGGTACAAAGTGGGTGTGGAAAAACAAAGAGGGAGAGAAGGGTGAGGTTGTGAGGAACAAGTCGAGACTTGTTGCTCAAGGGTTCGATCGAAGGAGGGGATCGACTACGAGGAGACCTTTGCTCCCGTAGCCCGTTTGGAGGCGATTAGGATCCTTCTAGCCTTTTACGTGGCTAAAGGGTTCAAGTTGCACCAAATGGATGTGAAGAGTGCTTTCCGAATGGTGTCTTGGAGGAAGAAGTGTATGTGAGACGACCTCTCCGGGGTTTGAGAGTGAGAAGTACCCCCACCGGGGTGTACAAGTTGAGGAAGGCGCCGTATGGGTTGAAGCGGCGCCTAGAGCTTGGTATGGCGAGGTTGAGGGGGTTCTTGTTTGAGAGAGGTTTTGAGATGGGGAAGGTCGATCGGACCTTGTTTTTGCGAGAGGCGGGGGCGAGATATCCCGATTGTGCGGGTGTACGTGGATGATATTGTCTTTGGTGGCTCGTCTAACTCTCTTGTTGCGAGGTTTGCGGATGATATGAGCGGGGAGTTCGAGATGAGCATGATGGGTGAGTTGCGAGTTCTTCCTCGGGCTACAAATCAAGCAATCAAAGGAAGGAACATTTGTGCACCGGGCTAAGTACACCAAGGACATTGTGAGGAAGTTCAAGATGGAGGACTCCAAGGCTATGACGACGCCGATGAGTACGACTACGGCTCTTGATGCGGACGAGGAAGGTGAACACGTGGACCGGAAGGAGTACGGAGCATGATCGGGTCACTCCTCTACTTGACGGCGACGAGGCCGGACATACAGTTCTCAGTGTGTCTGTGCGCTCGTTTTCAAGCGTCTCCGAGGACTTCGCATCGGCAAGCGGTGAAGAGAATTTTCAGGTACTTGCGTCACACTCCCGACTTCGGCCTTTGGTACTCCGCGTCCTCCTCTTTGGCGCTTCATGGTTTTTCAGACGCGGACTTTGCCGGGTGCCGTTTGGATAGGAAGTCCACTTCTGGGACTTGCCAGTTTTTGGGTTCTTCGTTGGTGTCTTGGTCTTCCCGTAAGCAGTCGAGTGTTGCTCAATCCACGACCGAGGCCGAGTATGTTGCCGCTGCTAGTTGTTGCTCTCAGCTCCTTTGGATCACCTACACCATGAGTGACTTTGGTGAGGAGTATACCCATGTCCCACTTCAATGTGATAGCACTAGTGCCATAAGTGTTGCAAAGAACCCAGTGCTCCATTCCAAAACCAAGCACATAGAAGTGAGGTATCATTTTCTGAGAGACAACGTTGAGAAAGGAAAGATAGCGTTGATCCATGTACCCACACATGACCAACTAGCCGATATTTTCACCAAACCCCTAGATCAAGCAACTTTCACTCGTTTGCGGGGGGAACTTGGTGTGTGTTTGATTTCTTGAGTTGGGTGAGTGGGAGCTTTCTTTTGCCGGTGGTGTCGAGCCCGTTTTGCCTCCCCTTGAGGAGCCGGTTTGTAGCCTATGTATAGCTTTCCTTTGTGCATTTCTTGCATTTGGCATGGCATGTGTAACATGTTGTATAGGCATCCTTGTATCTTAGATTGCATGCATTTTGTATCATATGCATTGGTTAGGAAAAGCTTCTCTCTTATACATTGTTCACCATGGAATGAGATATATGTCTTTGTGAGCTTGTTTGGTATGCTACGGTTAGTTTGGCTTAGCTCTTGATGATCTTGATGAATAATCCATGGTTGATAGCTATGCTTTTGAAAAATGTCACATATATGCTCTCTCATGTGTAAATGCCTTTACATGCTCTTGACATGTTTTTTGTGGCCTTGCTATGCTTAATTTGTGGTTGGATAGCTAGTTTATTGATCATATGGGGCCAAAGGCTCATTTGCCATCATGAATGTTTAGCCCTCTTGATTTATCTTGTGGAGGGGCATAAGTTCCTTTTTGTCGCAAAGACATTTCATGTACCATTCACAAATCTGAAAATGAAATGAAAAATGCTTGGAAAATATGCTCCCATGTCATATGTGCTGAATTTAATTTGCTTTGGGTGCTAAACCGTTGCATGATGCCTACCAATGAGAAGTCTCATACATAGAAGTAGGCACATGGCTCGGTGGCTTTGACATGACATGAGGTGCTTGTGGGTGTTTGTGATGGTCTTATGATTAGAATGGCTGTCCTAGCATGAAGTTTGTGTGGCTTTGCCATTTTGATATGCTTTGATCATGTTTAGGACTTTGCTCATGAGAGGCAAGTTTTTCGCAAAATTGCCAAAATCCATCTTAGCTTCGTCCAATGGTTGTGAAACTTGGTGATCATGTAGTTGAGATCGATACGAAGCCGTAGAGTACCTAACTTGCTCATTTGGACATGTGTAGCATCCTATGTTGAATGTTGTATATTTGAGAAGCTCTAGGTTGAAAGTTTTGCATTTTTGGCTTGTTTCATGCATTGCCAACAAGGGGGAGAAGTTTGAGCTTGAAATGGCTTGTTGGACGCGTTTAGAAGGTTTTCGGGTGGTTTCGAGCCATTTACGGGCTTCCGTTGTACACCGGTCGACCGGTGATGAGCACCGGTCCGACCGGTGTGAGTGCTGGTCTCGTACATATGTTGGGCACCGGTCGACCGGTGGTGATGACCGGTCCGACCGGTGTGAGCCGAAAGTGCTTTGCGGTTGTCTGTTTCATGTGGTTTCGTGCATGCATTCGTCCGGGGGAGTTGCTTTGGTTCGGTGGGAGTTTGCATGTGTGCGGGGGAGTTCTTTGAGAGTTTTCGAGCTGTGTTTCGGTGGTTTGTGCTCTGTGCTTGAGCTTTGCCTTGTCTCGGATGTGTCGAGCCGTTGCCCTTGCCTAAGGGGTCCGAGACTTGTCTTCTTCAAGTGATCTTGCTCTTTGCCTTTGTTTGGCTTTCGATCGCTTGTTGGAGTTTCTTTTTGTTCGTTTCTTTTCTTTTTCTTTTCTCTCTTGTTACTTTCATGTGGGTGTTGTCAATGCACTCATCAAGGGGGAGATTGAGGACCATGTGTGGTTCGAGGACCGGTGGATGGTCGCTTCCTTGTGTGATGAGTGATTGACAACGTTGTGTGGAGCCGATTCTTGGCTAAGTATTGCGGGTGCGGGTTGCGGCTTGACTCGTGTTGGTGCGGGTGAAGAACAAGCGCGAAAGGTCGTTGCGGTGAGGCCTCCGGGTGTGGAGAAGACAAGTAGGCTTCGTTCGAGGGACCGGTGGCCGGCGGGGGTCAAGTGCGGGCCGCATGGTGGCATGAACAAGAAGATGAAGTCGTGGACGGTTTCTTGGTTGAGCCTCAAAACCAAGGTCGAGCCGGGACTACGTGGGAGCCAAGTCATGAGTGGAGATTGGCGGAGGCTACACCGAGTTCGCGGGGTTTCCGGTGGTTCACCGAGAAAACCACCGGGTTCCTTGGTTGATCCACAAAGCCAAGACCGGAGAACCGAAGACGGAGGTGCGGCGGCACCGGACCGGTCCCGACCGGTGGGTCCGACCGGTCGACCGGTGGGGACCGGCTCGACCGGTGAGGAGCACCGGTCGACCGGTGTGCGACGACGCGGTCCGGAATCTTCGAAGCGGAGGACACGCGTCGGGATCGCATGGCTTGCGTCGAGGCTACGCGGGTGCGGTTGCGGGCATCCGTCCGATGGTGAAGACATCAAGTATTCCAAATCCGCCCTTGAGGGGCTTGTATCCCTAGTTAGTAGAGAGGGGCATTTTAGACATTCGGTTGCCGCCTATATAACCCAAGAGGTGAGAGGATGGCAGCCAACTCTTGGAACCCTAGCTCATTAGTTTTCCTATTTTCCACCTATTTTCTCTAGGTTTTCCTTAGGACTAGCAAGAGAGCTTCACGGAGAGATCTTGTAGAGAGGGATGGATGATCGGGCGGCTTGCTAGACCTTGTACGAACCTTTGTTTCATGTATAGATGATTCGGCGTGGTTCCTCAAGGTTTGGATGTGTTTTCCCCGGTTGTTCTTGGTGGTGATTTTCGGAGCCCTCTCTCGGTGATTTCTTTGGGGTGTTTTCGGGGCTTTTCTCTTGGGGATTTGATGGGGGAAATTTGTGGGAACCCTTCGTGGTTCTTTGGGCTGTGATTCCCCCTCCCAAATCCGTGAGGAAAAGTGCTCGATTTTGGGGTTTCTTGAGTTCTTGGGTTGGAAGTGCTTCCGGCGGGATTTCTTCGATTCCTCCTTTTTGGACGAGTTTTGGTGGGATTAAACTTGGCTATGAACTCCTCATGAGGTGTTCATGATATCCCCAAAGTCTTGTTCAAGTCCGTGGAGCGATTCGGGAGATCGAGATTTGGATTTGGGGGAGTTAACCCGCGGGTCTTTGTTCATCCCGAGCCGCCCGAGCTACACCGGTCGACCGGTGCTCTTGACCGGTCCGACCGGTGCAAGCCCTTGTGGGTTTTTGCTCGGGTGAACGTCTTGGTGTGTTCCTTGTTGTCCCGTGTTGCTGCTTGTTTCAAGTTTGGGTCCGTTTGGTGGTCGGTTGGCTCGTTTGGTGCCTTGGGGGCTTTCGGTCGCCATCGGTCCGACCGGTGTGTCTCACCGGTCGACCGGTGTAGAGCCACTTAGTGGAAGTTGCTCGGTTTCACCGGCGGGGACCGGTCGACCGGTGGTGCTCACCGGTCCGACCGGTGTGGGTCTCGTAGACTCGAGGCTTGGTTTTTCCGCCGCGTTTCTCGGGTCGGAAGGTGGTGTGTTGGTTCCTAGGTCCAGTGGCACTCCAGTGGCTACGTGGGCTTGACCAACCTTGGTAGTGAGTCGGAGACGTGTGTTGGAAGCCGCGTTCGTCTTGTTGGAGTTTTCATCTCCTTCGAGAAGAATTTTTATCGGCTCCCATTCACTCCCCCCCTCTCGGTTCGCCGTATCGGTCCTTCACTTCTCCTTGATGGCCGTGAGCTGGCTATTGAGCATCGCCACCTCTTTCTTGATGGCCTCTTCGGTTTGGCGAGCCCCTGCACTGGTTCAAGGTCGAGAAGTTGTGACGGAGACCTTACAAAAGAACATGGAGTCGGCCCAGAGCAATGACGAGACCATACCCTCTACAACAGCCTAGAGGTCGGAGGCCGCGTCCTTCACCTTCCGCTAGGCATCCTCTAGCTTCCACTTCAGGTCGTCCGCATCCTTACACGCCTGGCGAGCCATGGCTTCCTTTATGCGCTGGATCTCGCGCGCGGCTGCGACCTCAACCTGCAGCTTCGCCTCACGAGCCACCGCGGCTTCTGCATGCGCATTCGCCGCGTCGCGCAGCAGACCTGTCCGCGCTTGAGCCCGCTCAGCAAGAGACTGCACATGAAACATTGGAGGTCATAAAAATCTTACGGTATTCAAGCAACTCAATCAAGAATCAAAGGAGATCAGCTAAAGGTCCTCACCAGCAGCACAGTCCCGATCGTTTGCGCCGTCGCCCAGAACTTCTCCAGTTCTTCGCGGTCAGTAACGACCTCCGCCTCCCACGGGGTGCCGGCGTAGAGGCACCGGTCCTCGTCGTTCACCGCCTCCATGCCCTCATCGATGATGCCCCGTGGAGGTGGCACCTCTTGCGGCTCAGAGGTGCCGCGGTCACCGCCCTCGCCCTCGGTGGCGGGAGGCGCACTAGTCCCGGCCTTTTCCACTTCTGATGCCGCCATTGCGCCAGCCCCGGTGGCCGCGCTAGTCACGCCGGCCGTTGAAGCTGCCGGCGACTCCGTCACCGGCATCTCTAGGACCTTTCTCCCAAAAGACTCCTAACCGGAGGCATTCTTCCCACTCCCCGACGTAGCTAGAGGGACCCTGCTCATAACAAGACGACCTAAGCAAACGACTAATAGATAGCGGTAAAGTGAAGACACGTCATGAGTAGGACAGCAGACTTACTTGGTTACTGGCCGGAGGTTCGGCTTGCAAGGCTTGGGCGGGGCCATCTTGAACCTCTTGTTCGACCCTGCGTCATTCGCAGGGCTAGTGCTCGATGTCGAAAGTCCTTACACCCCAGGCGCAAGGCGGGGCGTCTCTGCCGCCTGCCTATCCGGTGACGAAGCCTTTGTTGCTTTCGGTGACCGCACGTCGCCCTCTTCTTCGCCAACATCGATGGTTTCGACGTCGGAACTCTTCGTGGTGGTGTCCGCCGACACCACGGACCTAGTCCGCTTCCCCCTCCTTTTCTTCGCCTCCGCGACCTGGGTCGCGGCCTGGGAGGCGGGAATCTTCCCCGCGGTCTGCCGCGTACGTCGTGGCGCGGCGACCTTGGAAGGACCCCTGCGAGACGTGGGGGGCGCCTCACTATCGCTCCCGACCATTGAGTCGGAGATGTACTCCTCGACGGGGGGAGGCGGTGCCGCTTGCACGTCCGCCACGCTGCGAACCTTGTAGTTGTGCTGGTCTTCATCGCGCAACGGTGCCGGGCACCATTATATGCCCTCACGGTGCTGCACAAAAGACATACAAGTATCATGTCAGAGCAAAGACGTATACTTGAAGGACGCCAGGTCAAAGAAAAGCTAAGGTCAAAGACTCACCGGGTCGGCGGGGCTATATATCCCCGGTGCCTTGGGGCACTCCTTGTTGCGGATTCGCCCGCCGAAGATGTTCTTCGCGCAGGCCATCATCTCTGTGACACCCCAGGTTTTTAATTAGCGTCATTAACGCTAATGACCGAATCAGCCGAGTCAAACCGGCTAACGATGGTCAAACCTAGGTCAATCTGGGTCATCACCTCAAAAACCCCGCCAAACAAAGCCTATTAAACCCCTTGACCAAGTCAACACACCATTGTGGTCAACCCTTGGTCAAAGGTGCGGTCAAACCCGGCCTAAACGCTGACATCGGCGAATGTCTTCCGGAACTTCTGCCGTGTTCTCCAAATTTCACATAAACACTTCAAAATCTACGAATACGAAAGTTGTCTAGTTTGCCGAGGGACACAACTTTCATGTAGATCAGCATTTCAAATTTTGAGTGTAATTTGAAGAAAAACGTGGTCAACCGGCAGCAGCTCCTGTTCACCAGGACATGGCGACATTCAAAGTTTGGCTGCACCTTGTGCCAAATCCATTGAGAAAAACACCATACGGCCTGTGTAAAAGTTGTAGAGGGTAGTGAGACCTACAACTTTCCTATTCATCATTCAGTGCACTTTAGTAGAGAAATTTTGAGAAAAACACAGTGAAACAGTGACACACCACAACAGATCCATGCCGGAACGCGCCCGGTGCCGCACCGCGCCGCGAGCGCCTCCGCCGCGCCGCCGCGCGCGTGTCCGCACGCGCCGGCCCCCGCCCGCCTCGGCGTCCGCGCCCCACGCGCATCTTCCCCGAGGCTCCTCGCGCCTTCCCAACGCCCCGCGCCCCGCGCCCCGAGCCGCCTCGTGTTCCGCGCCGTCCCGTACGCGCCGCGCCTTGTCCACCGGTCCGCCGCGGGTTCCCCTGCACGCGCGTCGGTTGAGGTCGCTAGCGTACTACGCGCTAAGGCCGAGGTGTCCCACCGCGGTGGAAGCACGCTCTCCCTCCCCACCTACAAAGCAGGTCGTGGCTGGTCATCCACGCGCACGCCGCGAGCTGCCGCCCCTGCTGTGCGGAGCCCCACCATCCGGCCTAGACCCCGCCAGCCAATGCGTCGCCACACCTCCCCTAGACCACCTAAGAGCTAACCGCGCCGCCCGTTGCTCTTCCTCGGCCGGAGGCTCACCGGAGCAAGAGTTCCAGTGGCGGCCGCCGCCGGGAGCCGCGGTCCGCCCTGCCGGCAGCCTCTTCTCCCCCAACCAAGCACCCAAATCGAGCCTTGGTGAGTCCCTAGTCGTTTCCCGCCCTTTCCCCGGCCACCCGCGCCGCCAGTTCGCCAGATTTCGGCCAGAACCGCCGCCCTCCATGGCCGAGGACCCAATTGCGTCTCCCTCTTTCTTTCCAAGGAGTTTACGCGAACCAGGGGCATGGGTGTGAATCTGAAAACCTTTCCATTGACCCCGGTGCAAAACCCCATCTCAAACAGTACATGTGTTTTGCTGATTGTTGTAAATTTCGTAGAAACTTGTAGAAACATCAGAAAAATGCAAACTCAATTTTGTTGGATTCGTTGTGAAAAGTCCTACAACTTTTGTTATTCTTGCCTGAGCTTTTTCGTAGTATTTTTGGCATGAAAAATAGAAAAGTGAAAACCCTAGATCTGCTATATCTCAAAATCTATAAATCCTTCGTAGCTAATTTTTGTATATGTTGTGTGCTATGTCATGGCTAGAGTATGTACCAAACATTGCACAAAGTTATGCTGTAAATATGTTTCTAAAAATTGTTTTCCTTTTCTGCCGAATCTGCCTAGATGATTTTTGTAGCCAAAAATAATTAAGTTTTTGTGCCCAACTTATGCATGTTGCCTTGTTATGCCAAAATACACCTCTGGTGAATTAATCACAATTTTATGATTACCAAAAATATTTATTCTTGAAATGTGCTTGATTTTCTTTGAAAATGCATAACCCAATATTCGTAATAGTTCTGGGTGTATATGCTGCATCCCTAGGTTAGTTTTGGACCATATAACATGTGTGAGAAAGTTTGGATCATTTTGATGAGTATTTATTTTTGTGTGCATTTACCTTGTTTCGCTAGCTAGCTTTTGTCATTTTCAAAAATAATTAATTTCTTAGCTATCCTAAGCGTGCATGTGTGTCTAGTGGCTTGTTAAAGGTGATTAGTGCCTAATACACACTTCCATTGAATTTTAATTAATTAAGTTATGAATAAAAGCTATTGGAGCAATTTAAGGCTTAATAGTCATTTAAATGAGAAAAATCACCAAACCACTTTTTATGACTTTGTGTGTGATGAATATCATTTTAAAAAAATGGTAAATACCAACACATTGCTTTTTGTGAAGTTAAATTAAATTATTTACATATATATATACACAGTCACTATCAAAGAGAATAATTAATAAAGAAATGCATATTGTTCCTTTTTGGAAGAGTATGTTGAATGTATTTCTTATCTAGGTGAATGTGTCCAACCAATGCACCCCATGGTTGTCATTTATTGTTTGTAGTTAATTAAATTAAAAATAGACAATTAAATCTTGCATTTGCATCCTCGTGTAGATCTTCCTGACGGTAGATATACGCTCGTGCCGGAAGGCGGAGACGAAGGTGCTGACGCAGAGCTGCAGTACGTGGACGTAGCTTAAGACCTAGACCAAAGTCCAGAAGGGCCAGGGCCAACCTTGCCAGCGAAGGCAAACCCCGGATCATTAACCTCGTCTTTTAAAATTATGAAATTATGTTTGCTATGATTGTGCATTTACGTTTCAGGAGTTGAATTGAAACCCTAGACGCATGATCCCTAGGTACCTATGCTCTATCACTAGTATGCTAGGTCGATAGCTGCTAGGCTATAGGACCGGTACAAGTCGAGTGATGTTCGTCACTCGCGAGAATAGATTCTTATGTTGGAATCATAAGATCTTTATAAATGAATTGCTCATGTGGTAAGAGCATGGGATTTGAGCTCCGGTCCAGTGGCTTTCGTGGGCTAAGCTTTGAACGTACTAATCACTTGCCGGGAGTGGGACCGGTAAGCCTAGTACCTTAATGAGACGGCGCGGGAACTTTTCCCTACTACTCCTGAATGTTCACCTAACCGGCTTGCTACCGGGAAGGGAGGTGCATGTGTGAGACTGGGTGCCTCGCGGGGTATGCCAATTGACCTTGTACCCAGGACTATAGGCTCTTTTCCCAACCCGAGGACTTTTGGGAACCGCCTGGATGGTTGTCCTCGCGGGGGCAACCTACCGTGTGTTTAGGTTTACCTTGCAAGGTTTAAATCAATCGATTGTCGGCCTCTCACCGTTATCCGAGACTACTTAATCAACTGGCCCTGATATCTCGTAATGATGGAACTGGGTGAATATTGTTGTATGAATTAATTGCTTGTCCAATTCTTGATTGAATTAGTTGGCACACTTAGAGATGGTAATCAACTAGAACTGGTGCTAAAATATTGAAAGTAAGGACCTACTCTTCATGGCTGTTCAGCAAAAAAAACTCCACCGACCAAAAGCCTTTCATGTATAGAGTTAGGTGATGTAGTTATCACTCGACAGTTAAGTCTTGCTGAGTATTAGTATACTCAGCCTTGCTTTAAAACTGCTGTGCAGGTGTCGTCGATAGGGTGGATAACGACAAGTGATGACATCACAAATGGCCTCTTGTGTTGTTTACCGTTGCGCTAGTTTAATTTATTTCCGCTGTTTTCGAACTCTGAACCTTTACTCGATGTCTTGAACCATGGTTTGTAATAAATTGTTTTTAACTCGTGTTGTACTTTGGATTCGCCTTCACGTGAGTTTTAATGCATATGTCGATCCTCTGTATGAATCCCAAGTGATTTACCGGGCGTTAACCCGGCAACTAACGACAGGATGATACTTTACTATTGCTTAATGACCAAAGTGGATTGGTTTTAGGCGATAATACGGTATTTTCCTGGGCGGGTTGTCAGAATCGCTGCCTTGGAGACCTTGCGCTGAGCGACCCGAGTTGGGTCGGATTGCCCCTAGTACTCGAAGGCCGAATGGGCCCGATCCTGGAGAGGCTGGATGAGACGGCGGGAGAAGCTGATGGCCACCGCGATGCCGGTCAGCCCCTCCGCCTTGAGCTGCTCCAGGTCGTCCAGCAAGGGCTTCAATTCTTGGTTGTCCAGCGTCGCAAGCTGGTTGGTCTATTCCGGGCCAACGACCGAAACGCGCCCCGTCCTGGACTTCAGTGCCGGCGGAGGGTTGTCGAGGTAGAACCACCCCTGCTTCCAGCTGGTGGTGTTGTCGGGGAGCGCCAGGTCGATGTACTCCTGCTTCATGTTCCGACGTAACATGAAGCTGACGCTACCGACGACCACCCCCTTGCTCGTCTTCTTCAGATCGAAGAAGTGGCGCCAGAGGTGGAAGTGCGGGGTGATGCCGAGGAAGGCCTCGCAGAGGTGGATGAAGGTCGCGATGATCGTGATCGAGTTGGGCGCCAGATGCACCAACTCGATCCGGTAGAACTGCAGCAGCCCGTGCAGGAAGTCGTCTGCGGTGACGCCGAACCCGCGCTCGATGTGTGCGATGAAGAGGACTGTCTCGCCGGTGCCCTCGGTAGGGAACGCCTCTCCTGTCTCCGGCCTCCACCCGACCTGCGACTTAGGTCGTAGCAGCCCACAGTCGACTAGTGACTGAATCTGCTCTTCAGTCACTGTCGATGGCTCCCAGACGGTGCTTGGAACAGGGATCACCGGCTTCTCCATCTTGCCTTCCTCGAACCCGATGCTCCTAGATCTAAAAGTCACCAGCGACTTCACTCGCATGCGAGAGGTGCTGCGGCGGCGGATCTAAGCTCGGCGGCGCCCTCTCTTATCTGAGCACGGCATGGCGGCGGCAAACCCTAGCGCTGAGCGGAAATGGAAGCAAGTGGAGGCCCCCTGGGCCGCGCGGCAGCCTTATATAATCGGGACCCAGCACTACAATGGGCGACTCGGCCTCGAGGTCTATCCGGCATGAATTTCGGCGACCCAACGGTCTGGCACCCTCAACGGATCTTTTGCCCAACAGCTATTTTCGGCCTAACGGCTTACTTGGCAGTAACGGCTAGTTCCGTGCGGGAATCTGCGTTCGCCAGCCTTCGTGCGAGGTTTCGGCTAACGTGGACTCGTCATGCCCCACTTTAAGCCCCCCTAACATCAGAAATTCAACTTTACATCCAAGGTCGCCAGCGACCTGCAGTCGACCTGCTCCAGGTCGCTGGGACTCCAGCGATCCCAAGGTCACCTCGACCTCTTTATACAAGGGTTCACTTCACACCCCCCAGGCCATGTTGCCTATGTGCCTTCTAGGTCTCTACGGCTCCTATATCAACGGCCCCGTGCTTAATGGCTCTACTGCCCGTTGACGACCTCCGTGGTCCTATCCACAGCGCTTCGCTGCGACCTTGGTGCCTGTCAGGTCGATTTCTACACCTCAGGGGTTGACAACCCCACGCTGCGTCACTGCGCAAGCGGCCGTGGCGACCCAGATCGTCGTGGGCACTCACGTCGTGTGTTATGGCCTTCCTAAGGTCGGTGTAGCACAGCGCATTGGACGAGGCCGCTCGCCTGCGCCGACACCGCGGCAGCAGATGGCGGCAGTAGCAACCACACCCTCCTCCCCCGGAAGCTGCCGCGCCCCCGCCTCGCCCTCGCCGCCGGCCATCCTTCTCACGCTAGGACGGGTCCTGTTCCCGCATCGCTCCCCGCGCGCTTGGAGGGCGGGCGAGCCGTGCGCCGCCGCCGCGCTACCCCCCACGTCGGGGCTCCCTGCGGCTGGAGGGTCTTCCCGCACCGCAACCCCGCGCAGGTCCAGATGAAGTTTGTCGTCGCGCACCTGCAGCGTACCTGGGCACCGATCAGTCCGTCGCCGCTGCAGCCGTGGAGGGGGCGGAGGAGGGCGTCGTCGCGTGTGACCCCGACAAAGGAGGACGTGCACCGCACCCTAGGCGCAGTGGGCACCGAGGTGGAGGAGGATTGGCTGGACCTTCTGTTCGCGCAACTGGAGGGCAAGGACATCGTCGAGCTCCTCGCTGCAGGGAGGGAGAAGCTCGCCTACGCGCTGCTCAGGGCCGCCGGAGGAAAATGAGGAGCAGGAGGACAAATAGATATTACATCCACGTTCTCGACATGTTACGAGTGTTCCATGCAAATGTTTCAAAAGTATATCTAAATTTTTTTGATGTTGCAAACAAATATTTATGATGTTGCAAACATTAATTTTCGATGTTGTAGATATTGAGTCTCGATGTTGCAGACACGTGATGTTAGGTGTTGCAAACATTAAATTTTAATATTGCAGATGTTGAGTTTCGATGTTGCAGACATGTGATGTTTGGATTTGTGTCAATGAGGGGGGAGGAGAGCTTCTGATGCTGGAGTTGCACGCAACACAGGTTGCAACATGGGGAGGAGGGAGGAGGCCCATTGATGTTTGGATGTTGACGCAACATGGGGAGGAGGGAGGAGGCCCGTTGATGTTTGGATGTTGCACGCAACATGATCGGAACATGGCTCACAACATGACCCCTAAACATTTTTTTGATGTTGTAAAAGTTAATTCCGAATGTTGCGAAGACTCATTTCTATGTTGCGAACACAGTTTTGGATGTTGTGAAGCGTCCGATGGGAACGTTCCCAACGGACGCCCGGGCGCTAGTACGTCCGTATTTAATTACATACACCTGAAATTCATCTCATCCCAAACCTTTTAAGTGAGGAGAAAGCCTTATAAAAGGTTAAAGTACTGACAAGAATTTTTCAGTTAGCTCACTTTCAAAGTGGCTGTTTAATTCTATCCAAAAATTTCACAATATACAACAGCGCCACGATAGATAAAGCCAATTAATTACTGGGGACGAGATAAAACAGACGAAGCAAGTATAACCAAACAGCAAAACAGAGAAGGGTTAAGTGCAGGATGCCAACAGTATTGCTATATAAGTACCAGCATCTTCAAACTGATGTACTCAGTTATCAACCAAAATCAAAATGCCCGTGCCACTCAGTTGGCAGGAGGAGCCTGGCCAAGGAGCAGTGAACAAAATCGCAGCGAGTAAGCCTAATCACAGTACCAGATTAAGTGTACTGATTGTCAAGCCTTACATTAAGGAATTCCATGTGCCCTCAATGGCACACCGCTTAGTTCAGCGAGACCTGCTGTCGACCATCTGGGATTGCAAACAGGACCACCGGTTTTGATGACCTGATAAACGGGGCGTCACACCTGTAGTAGCCTTTCCTCTCAAGCTGTATGACCTCTCCACGCTTGAGATTCCTCATGTTTGCGTCTCCGAGGGCTGGGATCTCTCGCCGAGTGCAAGGGTTGAGATTGTCGAGGAAGTCTTCATCCTCCTCCAGCTGTTAAATGATACCAACAGTATATCTCAACATTAATTGTCAGCAAACAAGAAATCTTTAATTTAAAACTTAATGCGTCATCCAAAGTGGACATGTATCTAGAGGCAGGCATGACATTCCTCAATCTCCAACATCCATTTAAAAGAGGCAGCATAGATTGTCTTGCACCAGCACACTGGCATGACATTCCTCAATTTCCAATGTCCATTCAAGGGAGGCAACATAGATTGCCTTGCACCAGCACACCAAATTTAAGCACGAATTGACTATTTCATTGCTTATCTAGATTATATGATTGACTGTTTTGCTGCTTACCTAGAAGGTTATATGCCATGAAAATCATTATGCAATTTGAGTCAGTGCAGCTTAATCTTCTTTACACAAATCAAATGATAACACGTTAATGTGTTATTTCTAATTTATCAACCTTTGGGAGCAAACTGATTATCACAAGGACACAAAATGGTATAAGCAACACAGTCCATCTTAATGAAATGTCATAAGCAGTGGTTGAACCAAACAGAGAACTTACCTTTTTCTTGCTGATGAGATAATCAAATTCCACCAACGAGAGGGGGACGAGCTCCTCTATATCTGCCAGCCATGTGGTCTTCAATTTTGTTGTCTTAACAGAGCCCTCAAGATGTAGCTCTCCAACTAGTTCAGTAATCACTCCATTCTCCATCTTGATCTCTTTAATGATAGCATTCCCCCAGTCCATTAGGGTTACTTCCTCACCCTTGCTAATGGCTGATGCATCAGCATAATCTAGCCAAATTCTGTTAGCAAAGGTTGTAGCCTTCTTTCCAGCAGCCTCACATTTCTTGTGCCTTGGTAAAATTCGAACAAATGGCTTATCTGGACCATTAGTAAGGGTAAAGATCACACGCTGATCTTTCAGTACAGCAGTATGCCTTGGACACACTGGATCGATTAGCTTCTTGTTGATTGTCCATAGTTTATCCCACTCCATCAGATTCAGATTTTTTGAAGCACCCTTCAAAAAACAAAATGGATATGAAATTAGGAAAAAAATCGCAGGATATACCAACATAAAGCATGATCGCATTAGCACATAGGTGTACCTGTTGGAGTATAAATTGTATCAATGCCTCAACCTTCAAGCCCCGACGGACAATGCCTTGAACAGTGGGAAAACGTGGATCGGTCCAATCCTCAACCTTTTTGTTCTGTACAAACCAAAGAAGCTTTCGCTTGCTGAGAAGAGTGTAGACCATATTTAATCTGCTGAATTCATAAATTTCTACTCTCCTCAACCCCATATCTTGAAGGATTCGGTAATATTGTGCATTCCGGTCATGGTATTCACTGGAACGAAGAGCATGCGTCACTCCCTCGAATGCATCAACAAATGGGCAAGCAAAGTCATATGTTGGATAGACCTTGTACTTTGAACCAACACGATGGTGAGGATCAGTATTACAGCGGTAGTAAACAGGATCCCTGAGCGACTTGTTAGGATCCTGCATGTCCAGTTTACCCCGCACACAGCACTGCATGCCCCTTTCAGTCGCATTAACCATCTCTTTCCATAGTGAGAGATTTTCCTCAACAGTATTATTTCTGCACTTCGATTCAATACCATCCATCCTCTCTTTCCTCATCTCCTCCTTTGGTGTATCATCAATGTATGCTTTCCCCTGCTTAATCAAACTTTCAGCCATTTCCATTAGCTTCGGAAAATAGTCAGATGTGTATGTGACAGCATCATATTTGATACCCAATGTCTCGATATCTTTCAGAAGGTTCTCAACAAACTCACTGCTTTCTTTTGAAGGGTTTGTGTCATCAAATCGAACTATCAGGCGCCCTTGATATTTTTCAGCAAAGTATTTGTTCAATAGTGCAGCCTTTGCATGACCAATATGGAGGTACCCGCTAGGCTCTGGTGCAAAACGAACACAAACTTGCCCAACTTTTGCACCAGGGAGATCAACTTCTGGAGTTGATGAGTCCTTTACATCATGTACCTTTTCCTTGAGGCTTGGTGCAGGAGATTTTCCAATTCCTCTTTTCCCAACATATGCGGCCACAATTTCATTCAGTGCGTCTTTGTATTCTGCATCTATGCTGTTGAACCAGCGGACAAGATTTTGGTATTTCTTCAGTTTCCTTAGACTCTCCCACCGTTGACCAATCCCTGAAGGAAAATAACACAGTGAACTAAACTATACAATGCCCTGAAGGCCTGAACCAACCTGAAAGAAGGGCGAACAAACCCGCAGCTTACCAGCAAGATTTGACCACACTGCAATGTCAGCAATTGTCAGCCCATGACCAACCAGAAAAGTGCTGGAGGTCAAGTATCCATCAACAAATGAGCATGCATTTTCAAATTCAGAGCCAGAAAGGAACATGGGGGCATACTCAAGCCATTCAGCAACCTGTAAGTTTATGAACAGTGATTCAGAAAATAGAAACAGACACAACAATAACAAATTTTAAAAGCAATAGATGAGAACATGCATGTCCGAACTCAATAGCATTCTGCCCAGAGAAGCTGGAAAACGATGCACCGCGGGCAATGTAGTGGAGAATTGGGTTGACACCATGGAGTGATTCTCTGTACACAACCACAAAAAGTTGCATGAAAATTATTATAACTACCAGATGGTGAGCCAAACCAAGGTCAATAAATGAAATAAACAAAACAGATAGCAGTCAATAATTGAAAAATGACATATTTACACAGAAGTACTGCCATTAAATAGTTGCATGTTGCAAAATGACATATTTACACAGAAGCACTCAATCCTATGTGATATAATCCTGAGGAATAGTGGTCTATTTGAAAAAAACAATCATTTTGCAGCAATAACTAATTGTAGCCATCTTTCATGCATACACTCAAGCCTGTCATTGGCAGCATCACCCGTACAAACTATCCAAAAGCTAAAATATACTCCCTCCGTCCCAAAAAAGCATGTTTTAGGATTGTCCTGAGTATAGGGAAAACTACATATATTTATGGCATGAAATAAGTACCATTAGATTTATCATGAGATCTATTTTTATTAATACACCTATTTGATGTCATAAACAATGATACTTTTCTCTATAAATTTGGTCAAAGTTGAAAAAGTTTGACTTAGGACAACCTAAAACGACATGTATTTTGGGACGGGTGGAGTATAAGTGTTATGCAAGCTTTTGCAACAAGCGATAAAAGAGTACATTTAAAGAGAAAAAAACCGTGTACCCAAGAAGCGGAGCAAGAAATTACCCAGAACCAAACCATAAGGTGGGTACCGAGCCAGAAGCAAGACTAGGATCAATGGTTAGGGGTAGGCCCACAACCTTAGCCGCACAAATGATTGAAAATGGTGGGCTGCCCTGGGAGAACACCAACTTTACCTCCATTGACATTTTCCCTCTGAAACAGCAGGAACCTGAAATCAGCAGAAAGTAACACACAGCATAATGTGAACAGTAAAGTAGGCTACACTCTGCAACCACCCACCCTTCTCTTCTGATACAAGTACGGGTAAAGCAACGGAAGCACAAAGATCTTGAAAGGTTGAAATCAAGCATTCAAGTTTAATAAAAGCAGTTGACTGTTCAAATGGTACTGGCCTTACATGAACAGGAGGGGAATTACAATTTACAAATTATCTAAGAATACAAATACCAGTCTATGATGGACCCTCAAACTGATTAGATATATCATCACCGCCGCTAACTTTTGCTAAGAAAACAACCAACCATACTATTTCAAACCATGGATATACACTGGGTCAGATCCGACTACAAGTAGCTTATGTTAGGGTTAGCAGGAGAGCTTCCGATTATACTAAAATGAAGAAAGCCCGGACTGGGTAGTACAACAAACACCAGCCGGTAAGCCGGTTGGATTGGATTTCAACCTCCACCGCACAACACATCACACAACTCAAATCATCACAACATACAACACTGACAGGTCAGATTAAAACATCAACACAAGCCAACTCATCACAACTCACTCCAGCCGGTCGTATTGGGTCATCGACAGGACCAACTGAGCTGGTTGGATTGGGTCATGGACACGTGCCACACAACGCCATTACTCCGCTCAACTCCAACCACCACCAATATCCACAACTCCGCCACAAACGGCCTAAGCATGTCCGCTGCCACCACTAGCTAGAACACAAGACCAAAACACATACCAACACCAACACCACCTCTCTCATTTTTTTTTCTTTTCTTCACTAAATGATCTCTCGCCAGCGGTCACTCTAGCCAAAGGCAAAGAGCTTCCAAAGCGACACCTCCAAGGAGGGGAGTGACACCACAGGTGCCAAGAGCGGACCTACGTTGAGGGGGTGAGGGCACAGGCCCTTAATTTTTTGATGCAGTAGTAATCAGTAAAATTTCACCATGTTAAATATTTCTTAATCTCGTTGCTCTTTAGGTGTGCCATCCCTCAAACTTCATCCTAGGTCTACCCCTGACAGGTGCCACCACTGACTGACCAGAAGGTCTGGGTTTCCGCCAAGGAAGCACATGAGGGGAAACAAGGCAATTTGACTGACGCTTCCAATGAAGGAAACAGCGCCCAACGGCATTGTCATCATCGGCCCTAAAGCGGGCAAAGGCTTTCGCCAACACCTCCAATCCTCACGCATATCTCCAGCCACAGCCATAGTCTTACGTCAGAAGACAGCAGCCCCCTCGTTGGACGCCGGTGGCGGCCTGACGCAGGCGTCCTGCTACTGCCGGGCAGCGCCATGGAATACAGGCGTCCCCGCATGGCACACAAGGGCTGCCAGCAATTGCAGCAGCAGCAGCACCACCACCACCACCACCACCGGAGCCGGAGGATCTGTCCGGCAACAATCGCAAATGGCCATCACGGCCACAACGCAAGGTGGTCACCGCAGGGCCACCACACCCGGGGTAGGCAAAAGCCGCGATGGCACTGACTCCGGAGGCAGCGGATCTGCCCTACCGGTACCGCACTGGGCCCACCACAGCCAACCGCGTAAGGCAGCCATGACGAGGCAGGCTAGGGCCGTGCGCCGACGGCACCAGCCGCACCACGCAGCGGCTGCCCAGGCCACACGCTGCTGCGCTCCAATGCCCTCGTGCCATTGAAACCGCAGATCGAGAACTAGAAGGAAGACACAGGAAGAGAGGGAGAAGGAGAAGAAGAGGAGGGGGAGGGTTAGGAGAAGACAGGAGACCGGGCGGGGCGCCAACGGCGGTGGTTGTTTTCGCTGGGCGAGGTTGTCGACCACCGAGCCGCGCCCATCGGGAGACGACGCGGGGGCCTGTGCGGGGATAAGCATCGCCTTCGTCTCGCACAACTCGAAGGGAAAAGAAGGGGACGATCATACCTGGTAACTCCTTGCCGGCGAAGGGGTCGCGAAGCGCGCCGCCGCTCGCCCAGCCGGCGCCGGGAGCAAAAGGAAGACCAGAAGAGGGTAGGGTAGATGTGAAGTTGACGCCTCGTTTAGTTCTTTAGGCTCGGGTGAATTTATTTCATTTCAAACTCTATAATTAGACGAATGGATGCGAGACCAATCCATTAAGTTAATTAATCCGCCGTAAGAGATTGATTATTATAGCATAATATTCTCTAATCATGACATGATTAGGCTCTTTGTTCTCGTCTTGAAATTTTAGTTAGGGGTTGTGGAATGGGTTTTGTCCATAATTCACATTTAATAATCCTAATTAGTGTTCGGAGATTGATATGACAGATAGTTAGTAAAAGTCCGGAGATTTATGTAACGGGTATTTGGTAAAATTTTTGAAAGAAAATGGGGAGAAATTATTTTAAAAATTCTTTAAGAGAAACTATCACGATTTTCATAGCATAAGAAATCATCATAAAAACAATCCTTTACGATACTTCCCAGTGGTGGAGTCTTCTAGTAATAGGCGTTCTCTCTTTCTCTTTCCCAATTCCACCAATAGAGAGCATTGCACGAGCTTGTTAGAAATTAGTGGTTTCTCATCAATGATCAATTCATGATTTCTTCTGCCCTTGTAGCACACTCTCAACATGTTTGATCTTCAAGACTTCTTGGGGTGACTCTTGTGCCTTGTGCTTGGTTGGGCGATGTTGGAACTTGATGTGCCCAATCTTACTCTTTTCTTGAATCTTATTCTTGTGGGTCTTTGTATGTTGTTGAGAATTTGAGCTAGCGACGGTTGATCCCTTCTCAAGTTTCTTCACCATGTCTTCACAATTATCTTGAGAAGGTTGTATTTTGCTCTTCTCCTTCAATACATACAAGTCTCTTTGAAACTTTTCAACTTTTTGCTTGAGTTCATCATTTTTTTAGCAATGAGGTCATCACAAAATTCTACAAGTACATACTTAATGCTAGATTAGCTTGCTTGAGACAAATAATCATTAGTGCAAGACAAATCAATTCGAACTTGTGAACATGCGCATGTGTGAGATAAGGTTGCAAAAATTTTACCGATGAAAGCACAACCTCATTGGAAATCTCTAGTGCTGCATAAGAGTCTACAAGCTTCTCATAGGAACACTCAAGTCCATTGTGATCCGCTTGTAGAGCCATATGCTCACTAGTGAGCTTCCCTACCTTTTCTTCGAGCCTTTCATTTTCTTGATCCACTGCAGCTACACAAGCAAAGGATTTGATAACCTTATCGTATTGCTTAGCGAGTGAATCATACTTCCAAACCAAGGAGGCATTCTCAGATTTGAGAACCTCAAGTTCCTTGTCCAAGGAGCTTGAAGCTTCATTCTTCTCAATCTTTCCTCCCTTGGTTCTCTTCTTCTTTTCCTTCTTGGCCATCAAGCAAATGGTTGTTGTGACGCCCCGGGTTTTTAATTATCGTCATTAACGCGAATGACCGGATCAGCCGGGTCAAACCAGTCAAACCCCGGTCAAACCTAGGTCAACCTGGGTCATCACCCGAAAACCTCGCCAATGAACGCCAATGAACCCCTTGACCAAGCCTATACACACCCATAGTCAACCCTTGGTCAAAGACACGGTCAAACCCCGTTGACGTCAGCGAATGTCGTCCGGAACTTTTGCCGCGTTCTCCAAAATTCACCTAAACACTTCAAAATCTACCTTTATGAAAGTTGTCCATCTTGTTGAGGGACACAACTTTCATGTAGATTGGCATTTCAAATTTTGGGTGGAAAATTATGAAAAACCCCTTGCAAGATAGATTTCCCTCGTTTTCCAAAACGTGTCGACATTCAAAGTTGGCACGACGTTCTGCGAAATCCGTTGAGAAAAACACTATATGGCCTTTTTGAAAGTTGTAGAGGGTAGCTAGATCTACAACTTTCCTATTCATTGCTTTGTGCACTTTTATTCAATTTTTGGGAGAAAAACCTATTTGAACCGGACCGGTTTGAATAACTCGGGCGCCCGCGCGCCCGCCGCGCCGCCGCGCGCGCCCGGGCCGCGACGCCGCGCACCGCCGCGCGCCGCCGCGCGCCTGCGCGCGCCGCCACCCGCGCCTCGGGGTCCGAGTCGCGCGCCCGCTCCTTCCCTAGGCTTCACGCACACCGAGGGTCCTCGAAGTCACCCCTCCTCCTCGCGCCACGCGCCGGCCGGCCGGCGAACCCCCAACGGACCACCGGTCCGTTCGGTGCCGTTCCCTGCGGTCCACTCCTCCCGAGGCCAGCTCGTGCCCCTAGATGCCGCCGTGGGTACCATGTGGTCACTAGCATGCTCCCTGGCCACCCTTAAAAGGGGGTGCCATCCTCCAGTGCCGGTCGAGCTGCAGGCAAGCCGCCGCCGGCGCCATTAGCTGGTCGCCACGGCGAGCTCCCGGCCGGGCCGGCTAGGCACCAAACCAGCCCTTCCCCCACGATCCTTGGCACTTGCGACATCCCACAAACGTGCCGCCCCTCCGCGAGAGCCGCCCCACCGCGCCGGACCCGCTGCTCCCGGCGGCGGCCACCGCCGGCGACCGCCGAGCACCCCACCGCCGGTCGCCTTCACCCTCAAATCCGGTGCAAATCGAACCCTAGCACACCCCTAACCATCCTCCGCCCCTTCCCCGGTCCGGAGCGCCGCCGGCCTCGCCGGAATTGGTGAGCCCGCGCCGGCCAGCCGCCCCTAGGGCCTACATTGCAAACGTACAAGTCTTTCCAGGGTCCTTTTAGCAAAAGGTAAACTCCAATAGTTAAATTGAATTGCTGATTCTTGTAAATTGCGTAGAAAATCACAGAAAATTCAGAAAAATGTGAAACCAATTTTGTTGGATCCATGGTGATTTATACTACAACTTTTGTTATTCTAGCCTGAGCTAATTCCTTTTAGTTTTTGCATGAAAAATACAAATGTGAAAACCCTAGATCTGCAATATCTCAAAAACCATAACTCCTCTGTAGCTAATTTTTGGATATGTTGTGTGTTAGGTCATGACTAGCTCCTATGCCAAAAATTGCACAAAGTTATCATGTAAATCTTTTTCTAAAAATGTTTTTCTATCTCTGGCAGATCTGCATAAATGATTTTTCATGTTAAAAATAATTATGTTCTTGAGCCCAACTTGTGCACACTGTCTTGTAATACCAAAATTCACCTCTTGTGAGTTAGTCATGAATTTTGGATTAACAGAAATAATTATTCTTGATTTATGCATGTTTTCCTTTGTAAATTAATAAACCAAGTTCAGTAGAGATTCCATGCAAACATGTTGGTTTTCTAAGCTTGTTTAGGACCAGAGAACATCCAAAAGAAATTCTAGGTCATTTGGATGCTTAATTATTTTTATATGCATTTAAATTGAATCACTAAATAACCTTTGATATTTCCCATAATAATTATTTTTCCTAGCATCCAACACTTACATGTGGGTCCAATGGACCAGTATAGATGCTAGTAGGCTTAAGAAACACTCATGTAATTTTTGGTGATTTAATTGGTTAATAAATGGCTTAAATTCCCATTTAATATTAAAGGGAAAATTGCATAAAAGAAAATCCTTAATTAAATCCTTTTCTTTTTGGAAATGCTACTTAATATAAATAAAAGAAATTTTATTAACATTACTGATAAGAAATTAATTCATGAATAAGAATAGTAATTACACCTTGATTGGTGAAGATAAAATGATTAAAAGCTTTCACATGAAATGACAAGTATAAAGAAACCTTTATTCAATTGTGCAATAAAAAGAAAAATCACCCAACCACCCATGTAACTTGAGTGTGGTTGCAAATCATGTTAAAAAGGTTAAATGGACCTACCCACTACTATTGATGAAATTAAATTAAATTATTTACATATATATGTACACAGTCACCATCAAAAGAATAATTAATAAAGAGTTGCATAATACTCCTTTATGGAAGAGTATCTTGAATGTATTCTTATCTAGGTGAATGTGCCCAACAAATACACCCCTTGATTGCCAAAATGGTTTGTAATTGATTAAAGTATAAACCGTCGAATAAATCTTGCATTTGCATCTTCGTGTAGATCTTTCCGCCGGTAGACGTACGCTCGTGCGGAAGGAGGAGACGAAGGTGTCGACAAAGAGCCGTCGTGCGTGAACGTAGCTCAAGACCCGGACCCAAGTCCGAAGGGCCCAAGGCCAACCTTGCCGGCGGAGGCAAGCCCCGGATCATTAACCCCGTCTTTAAAAATTATGCAATTATGTTTGCTATGATTGTGCACTTACGTTTCGGGAATTGATTTGAAACCCTAGATGCATGATCCCTAGGTACCTATGCTCTATCACTAGTTTGCTCGGTCGATAGCTGCTATGCTATAGGACCGATAGAAGTCGAGTGATGCTCGTCACTCGCGAGAATAGGTTCCTAGATAGGAATCATAAGATATCCTTAAATAGATCGCTCATGTGGTAAGAGCATGGGATTTGGGCTCCGGTCCAGTGGGCATGTGGGCTAAGCTTTTGAACGTACCAAGCACATGCCGGTTATGGGGCCGGTAAGCCTAGTACCTTAATGAGGCGGCACGGGATCCTACCGTTACTACTCTCGAGAAATCTCCTTACCGGCTAGCTACCGGGAAGGGTGGTGTATGGTGACTCCGGGTATCTCGCGGGGTATGCGGATAGCTTTGCACCGGGGACCGTAAGATTCGATCCCAACCTGAAGATTTATGGGGACGACCTGGGGAGTTGTCCTCGCGGGGGCAGCCGACCGTGTGTTTTGGGTCTACCTTGCAAGGTTTAAATCAATCGATTGTCGGCTTCTCACCGTTATCCGAGACTGCTTATTCTACTGGCCATGATATCCCATAATGATGGAACTCGAGGAATATGTTGGATGAATTAATTGCTTGTCCAATTCCTGCTTGAATTAGTTGGCACACTTAGAAATGGTAATCAACTAGAACTTGTGCTAAAAGATTGAAAGTAAGGATCCACTCTTAGTAGCTTTCCAGCAAAAAGAAACTCCACCGCCCAAAAGCCTTTCATGTCTAGAGGTTGGTGATGTAGTCATCACCCGACGGTTAAGTCTTGCTGAGTATTAGTATACTCAGCCTTGCTTTAAAATTGTTGATTGCAGGTGTTGTTGATCGGAAGGGTGACGACAAGTGATGACATCACGGACGGCCTCCTGTGATGTTCACCGTTTCGCTAGATTATTTTATTTCCGCTGTATTTTCAAACTCTGAACCTTTACTCCATGTCTTGAACAATGGTTTGTAATAAAATGTTTAATTCATGTTGTACTCTGGACTCGCCTTCGCGTGAGTTTTAATGCATGTGTCGATCCTCTGTCGATGTTCAAGTGATTTACCGGGCGTTAACCCGGCAACCAACGACAGGATGATACTTTACTATTGCTTAACGACCCAAGTGGATCGGTCTTAGGTGATAGTACGGTATTTTCCTGGGCGGGTTGTCACGGTTGTGCCTTTGCCGGCACCGGTCTGACCGGTGGGCGTGAGACATGGATACCCCTAGGTCCCCACCGACCAGGTTCACAGTCGTCCCCGATAAGTGGGTCCAGCCTACCAGAAGACCAGTCGACCTGACAGTGGGCCCAACCGACCAAGTTAGCGGCCCACACGACCTCCTGAAGACCTTCCAGAAGATTCCAGACGACCTTATCCAGAATGACTACAAGACTTGATGTGCAAGACAAGACATCAGTGGATTCTGACCAAGCAGATCGACGGATATGGCAAGTATTGTAATAAACTAGACTTAAGTCTCCTAATCGTAACCAACCAGGTGTCTGGGAACCGACCTTGTCTGCTGGCCAATATAAGGCGGGCAGGACGACCCCTTGTAACATCAAGCAATCCACACCAACAATTGGACATAGGGTTTTACTCTTCGGAGGCCTGAACCAGTATAAACTCGTCGTGTTCTCTGTGTTCCATGTGCTCGTGTGCAACCTTCGAGTTCTTAGCCCTAGATTCCGCCCCACCGAACAAACAAACCACCGGGGTTCTGAAAGTTGGCGCGCCAGGTAGGGGAGCTGTCCAGGAATCTTCGTGCAACTCAATGGCTTCGTAAAATGACGTCATCTTCCCGGAGAGCATGGCGGACATCCTCTCTAACCCCATCGACATCTGCATTGGCTCCATGCCGGCGGAATCCACTGCTCCAGCCGCTTGCCTTGTCATCGAGGGCAATGCGGTCACCTGCAACCAGCAGGTCGGGACAAATCTGCTGACGGAAACCCACCCACTCCTCGCGACCTGATCGCGGGGCTCGATCGCGTCGAAGGCATGCTCTCCGACACGATTAAGGTCTGTGAACGCGCCAAGCACCCTCGCATGACCTCCACTCCTCAATCTACATGCCTCTTGGTTTGCGGAACACAGCTCATGTAGCGTCTCGCTACATGAAGCGCAAGCTCCAGATCGAATCTAGACAAAAACTCCATACCGTGGAAACCGCAGGGGACACCTCGACGACCCTTGTCCTATCCACGAGAACTCCAAACACACGGCTCGCTAGTGTTGCGTGCTCAAGAAGCTCTGACGACCCCTCCACGTAGCTCATCGCCGCCAGATCAACTGTGAGCCGTCTCCGGATCGCCTCGCGTTTCAGATTGCTCATACAACTATCTCCCCGAACTATCTGGGCGAGATGTTCGAGATCTCAGACCGAGAGGTCCTGATGGTATTTGCAGACGTATCGCCTCAAGCTGGCGAGACGGATGAGCAGCGCATTCAGCATGAAAACGGTAACACCGCACGAGCTACATGTCTTCAACAAGAAGTAGATGCAGCTGCAGCAGCCGCACGTCAACCTATAGGCAACGTCGTGCAAGGTGCTAGCGACCAACCGAGAGGCAACATCGTCAATGAAGCACAACTGCCTCCAGCCGCCCCTCAGTAGCAGTAGAATCACAACGAGCCTCGTCGAGTCCGCCTACATGCCAAAAACCTCTTGAGGGGTTTCGAGCAAGACGAACATGAAGTTTACAACTCTTCTCAAGTAAACTTAGGCACAGCCCACGCCATGCTGGGTCAACTTGAGGATACTCCTACAATACAACGCCTACAGGCTCACATCCGCATCGCCACCACCCAGGTCGAAGAAAGAGGCCCAGGATACAGTAGATCAGCCACAAGTTCCTACTCCAAGAGTAGGTCGGGGTGATCTCGCCAGTGATGTCACAACAACGCCCCCTTCAGCCCGTGGCTGAAGAGGGCAGAGGTGAAAATGAAGTAGTGCAGTCGGTCAACCTTGCTGCCAATGTTGCCACCAACGCAGCCGCCAACACCATGGGTAATGCCCCTAGAAATGCACAAAACAATGTCGCCAACACCACTAGAGCCCAGCAGCAGAACGCAGCTGCTAATGTGGGCCAGAACGCGGGAGCTCAACCTCCACCCGTACAAGCCAACTGCCCTCAGAGCAGTCAACGTCAACGCATACGAGATGAAGCGGAGATAGCACGCCGCGCCAACTACGGCCGTGGCAACGGGGTCCCTGATCCCCTTGACGCTAACCACCCTATCTGAGCAACAGAACTCCGTCAGATGCACGACAAAGAGCTCCTACGACGTGCCCAGTACGACCAAGATAATGGTCCTCCTTATGATCTTTACGCCATCCCGAAGGCTTACGCCCCGTCAGCTAGTCCTGGAGCAATCAACAACTTCCCGACATTCTCACGTCACCTCAGGACGATCAGATACCCCAAGGATTTCAAGCCGGCCATCGAAAAATACAACGGTCGCTCCGACCCAAGTATTTGGCTCAATATGTACAGCATCACGGCCCGCGCCTCTGGAGGCAATGAAGAACACATGGCGGGATATTTTCCCCTTGTGATGGGCAAAGCACCACTTTTGTGGCTCGACAATGTCCCTGCAAAGTGCATCACCTCTTGGGCGACCTTGTCACGGCTCTTCATGACCAACTACAAGGCGACCTACAATCGGCCCGGCAACACTATTAATGGTGCAAAACCGTGCTCAAGTTCACCACAAGCCTACGGGTGACTTGGTGTCTTTTTCACTAAGGAGGGTCTTCCCTAGATTTGTTAATCCATGGATTGGAAGCAAACCACTAAGTTTCTTTATCGAACCTACCAGTCTAACCATTTGTGAAGCGTAGACTGCATAAAGAATAAACATACATGAAAGGATGTATGGATCACATCCACTTAGCCATAAAGGTAAGCATCCAAAAGGTAAGCCTAGCCTATCGTCTTCTTGTTGCCATTCCGGCCAAGGTGACAAACCAATTTAAACCTATACTATGATAAGGATTATACTCGATATGGAGTAATCCAATATGGAGTGGTCCGATACACATTCATTCGCCGCTTTCTCCTCCACCGTACTGTCACTACGCAAGGATATTCGTCACCGAAGGACAACCTAGGTCTGTGCACTACTATGATGCATCCGCAAGACAAGACTAATCACCATGATTCTATCTAATCCTACTAAAAGCATATAACAGCTACACATATGAATAAGCACAACTCGTAGTAGATCAAAGTAAGACAAGATATGATTACATCACCGAATGTTGAAGGTACAAACGACTTGACAAATTCAAGTCGCGGCTCCGGGACTCCACCATGGCTTCACCACTCAGGGCCAACCATGGCGGCTAGGGCATGGCCTAGGCCATCTCCTAAGCAACTCGAGGACTTGCAGCGGCTGTCGGCTTCCTCCCGGTGCTTCTTCTTCGTGTCGGCGGCTCTCTGATGATTGGATGGATGTTGCAGCCGATGGAGGCAGAGGCAATAAATAGGCGAGCACCTAGGGCAAAAGGAGGGCGCGAACCGGGCCCGAAACAGACCAGGCTGACCGGCCTGGGCCAACCGGCCCAAGCCCGTTTTGGCCCGGTTCGGCCTTGTCTCGCTCCCCGATGCTTCTCGGTCAATTGCTAACTTGCTCCCTTCTATATGTGGGCCCTTGACCAGTGGCGGAGTTGGGCCTAAGGCCACCCCAGCCATGCCCTTAGGCATGGGCCCAATTTCACCACTATAAATACTATAGAAAACAAGGCAAACGCTAGAAAATTTAAATCGGCCATGGACTGGCCTTAGGCACTAGGCCAGCCCAGCTTCACCCTTGCTCTTGACGTCGTCTTCTCCACGGTTTAGATAGAGCTCCTTGTCGCGCAAGCTTCAGCATCTTGTGTCCAGGTCCCTGGAGTTTTCCGGCTTCATGCTTCGGTCCCTAGGCCATTAGGAGTTATGTTCATGAGGTGTCTTGACTTGTGCCGGGCTTCATGATCTTCTCTTGAAGTGCTTAATGTACTTATCCCGAAAGTCTCTTCTTTAACGTTAATTTCCAGCGTAAACAACAAACTCCAAAATCAACATGCGAGAGTGAACTTGATACCTCCCGAGGGGGTAGTACCATTAGTACGTGCAAATGTTGACAGTAAACTCATAGCTAGGTGTACCAAAATCGACCGACAACAAACACTCATCACCTCGCCAGAGTGCGGATGAGGCGTGATGAAACTCTCCGCGAGTACACTAACTGTTACTCCGAGAACCGCAACGCTCTCGCAAGTGTCAAGGATGAAGACTTCATAGGCTACTACAAGAAGGGGGTAGCCAACATCAAGCTCTTCGAAAAGATCCATGAAGCAGACGGTCACACCATCACCGACCTTATGGCCTACGCTGACAAGCTCGTCGACACTCAAGACATGGTGATGCACGACTTCAAAGGAGAAGACCACGATGACGGTGGCAGCAGGTCGTGCAAGCGATCCGGCGAGGTCTATGCGACCGATCCACCCAGACCTTCCACCTTCCTTAAAGGTGACTTCAACATGGTCATGGACGACTAATGCTAGTTCCACCGTGACGCTAAGCATACCATGAGGGAGTGCGAACGACTAAAGCGTGCCCTAGGAGTACCTCCGGAGCCCAAGAAGACCAAGAGCGGCAACAACGTCAACCATATGTGAAGTGAGAATAATCATCAACAATAACCCATATGTGAAGTGAGAATAATCATCAACAATAACCCATATTTGTTACCGCCAATGCTTATGTAGGCCACCGGTCCAAATAGATCCATGTGAATGAGCTCCAACGGGCTTGATGTAGTGAGGATGCTATTTGGTGGGCGAGGTGCTCCTACTTGCTTTCCAGCTTGGCAAGCTTTGCATATCTGTTGATGGATAAAACTCGTATCCGCCTACGATCCGCAAGCGTACGGACCTACACCTTTTTCACCACGGGATTCCCAAGGTTCTTGTCAATCCGCGGAGCAAGGGGATTACTAGCGCTTAACCAAGTATTAATCTAGTCGAATGGAAAACCTTTGAAAGAGAGTATTAATCTAAAAGTAAAGACAATCTAACCTAAGTTAATCTAAGTTAAGTTGATCAAACAAATCTAGGGTTAAACTAGATGGTAAAGGGGTGAACACAAGAGTGAGCAAGAAAGATAAGCGTTCCCTCCCTAGGATCTAGTATAACATGATATGCATCTACTACACGAAAGCGGTAAACCAATCTATCGGGGGTTGTGACCACAGTTTCGCCCTTTCCCTCCTCTCGTACTGTCACTACGCGAAGGTATTCGTGACTAGACCTATGATGGACACGGTATGTTGATGGAATCTATGGGAGTAGAGGATATCATACGCCCGAAAAACACGGTGGCCTACCTTAATCATCAAAGCATCATCAACATGAAAACAATAGATTGAAACCATGAATCAAGTAGCGATCACATAGCATGTATCCATCTAATCCTAGGGATGAACAGAGACATTACCCCATCATCTTACACGGATTGAAGCACATAGGGGTGATGGAGACTCCGGAGAACGTCGTCGATGAAGATGGCGGCGATGGAGCTTGGGAACACCCCTAGGCCAGCGGCTTGGAGTCCTCCTCTTGCTTCCTTCTCTCCGCCGGCGTTGATCCTTTCGACGAGCTCATCTAACTCTCTCCCTCATCTTGCGGCGACGGTTTTCTAATGATTGGCGTCGGTAGGATGATTTGTTCAATGTGGCGGTCGACGGCGGCGGAGGCAATAAATAGACGAACACCTAGGGCAAAGGGGGCACCGAACCGACCCCCGGAGTGGGCCGGGCCGGTCGGTCCGAGCCGGCCGGCCCAGCCCACTTCGGCTCGGTTCGGCCCCGGTTTCCTCCCCGGTTGCTTCTCTCGTGATCCCTTATTCGTGTGCACTTGCATGTGGGCCTTTGACATCGTTTCCTTCACGGTTAAGGCTTGAATCCTTGCTATGCAAGCTTCGGCCGTTTTCCGGTTGAGTCCCTGAAGACTTGCACGTTGACGCTTCGGTCCTCGGGTCATTTGGAGTCATGTTCATCACGTGTCTTGACTCTTATCGGGCTTCATGATCTTCTTCCAAAGTGCTTGGTGAACTTATCCCGAAAGTCTCCTCTTTAGCGTAGATTTCCTGCGTAAACAAAATTGACATGCAAGTGTGAACTTATTACATCATTAGTATGCCTAGTGGCGGGTTAGTTGCAAATCATAATCGAAACCAATGTATAACAAGTACTCTAGGTTGACGGAAATTCACCGTCAACATCTCCCCCATGCTTAAACCTTGCTCGTCCTCGAGTAAGTAATCCTTGCTTAAAAGGGAAATCAATGTTGCCTTCCAGTGTTGTCCCCGCACTTAGTCATTCATGACGAGGCAAATTGCTCTCTCTTAGGAATTTATTTTTAAAGTTCAAGTTGTGACCGACTTCTTTTTCATTATGGAAGATAGACTAACAATAAAGAACAAGCCACATTTAACACGATGCTCTCAAACTTAAGTGAACTTCAAACCATTACCTTGTCACATGGAAGATTTTCAAAAAGATGCATATCCAACATAAGTGAAAATCTCTTGCAAAAGCTCATGGAAACACTCATCTCATCAAGTCACTCAAGCCTATACTAGATTATTTTCAACCTACTCTACTCATATGTGATAGTGGAAGGCTTATGTGGAGCTTGGAAGGTTAAAGACAATCCTAGCAAAACATACATCCGAAATATTGTCAAATTAAGAGAGAGGTCAATTGGAATTACCAAGTAGCACACCCAAGTAGATTGAAGCCGTACGAAGAATATATCGGAGTGTAAGGAGGTGGCGCGGTCGAACAGGTCGATCGTCGTGGTGGTGCGGGCTGCTCCTCCGTGTGCCATTGAGGTTAGGTAAACCTCATGGACGTGCTCCTTGCAGCCCTCATACCACCAAGGAGGAGAGCATCGTTCCTCCTTGGTGGCGCCGTATCCGTCTCCATGCTCCGGGGAGACTCGGAAACCGAGTGCCTCCTCGAAGACGTCGTTGATGACGGCTTGGATGACGATGCACCCTTCTTCTTGGAGAAGAGACTTGTGGTTTTCTTCCACATGGTTGCTGCACTCTTCTCTTCTACTAAAACTTCGGGTTGCAACCGGTAACTAGACACTTAAACTCTTACTTTGGATGTGGACTTTGAGTGGATTAAGGATGTGGATTTTTTTTTTGAGCTATCAAGCTTGGGAAGGTTAGCTATGTCTACGGAGGTTTTGGGCACACAAACTTGAACACACAAACAAAGGAAGGAGAGGGAAGCTTGCCACGCAGAAAACGGGAGCCGGGGGCTCCTTAAATAGGGTAGGCCGGCTGGCTCGGGCCGACCGGCACGGGGTGCCCGGTGCTCCTCCCCGCCTTGTCTTTCTTCTAGCACGATCATTTCGCCTCTACAACTTTCCCCGCCCGTGTGCTCCACGAGTTGCACCACCCAAACGCTCTCGTCCACTCCTTTTCTTGCATTATTGGTCCTTCCACTTGATGCTTCATGCTTTGGTTCATGTCCATGCTCCCTAGCTCCACTTGCTTCACATGCCACCATGAAATTCCTGCAAAGTTGATGCTTGCTTCCCACCATGCTTGTCCTTTGCATGTGGATTTGGTGAAAGTTGATGAAAGGGTATCCAATGGTGCATGCATGATTAATTCAAACTAGATTGCCTCCATTTAGGTATGTTTAAGGTTAAGCACTCCTCTAATTCGAAATTTAAAATATTTTCAGAGCCATGCAAGAGCTCAAGCATAAATTTAGAGAAGTTTTTAAACCATTAAAAACAAATGTAAATCGAAAATATTTTCCGACTACGTTGATTTCGGTTGAGAGCAAACTTTTCCCAGCTTGATCATGGGGGCATAGGTTTAGGTTCTAATTTTGGCTAAATGAGAGAGATTTTGAATAAAACAAAATTAGATGAGGCTTAGAAAAATTCTAATCCTAGAGAAACCAAGGATATAGATTTTTAAACCAACAAAAAGTTTTGATTTCTAGGTTCACGCGAGTCCTACCACGTGCTGAATTTTTATTAACACATAGATATAAGTCGTGGCTCTACTCGTGTGTTTTTAGCATGAAAAATAAGTCAACCACAGCACCATAATGAGGGTGAAAGGTTGAGTTAGGTTCTGAAATTATTTGGTTGTGGTTTCTCGAAAAGAAAAGAACAAACAAGCACATAGGAGGGTTCATGCAAAGGGTTTATGATAAAGCAAAACATTCAATCAAGAATTATGTCTCTAATATTGTTCAACCACTTCTAAGTCTAATGTCTTTGCGTAATAAAACTCAAAACTAAATTATTAAAAAGACTCGAAAAACCTGGAATCGGGTTGTCCTCCCGGTAGCTTATTCTTGACTCGACGAAATGGGTTGCCTCCCGCCTAGCGCTTAGTTTATAGTCTATAGCTAGACTTCTTCACTTGATTACTTCGGATCAACGCTCTTTGCGGGCGTTGCAATCTTGGGTACCCACTTCCGCACTATCTTGGGCACGGGCTTGTCTTCCGGCTTAGTCATTTTTTTGGTCTTCGCAGACTCCTTCTCTTCCTTTGTCTTGACGGATGCAACACCTTCTTTGATTTTCTTTACGTTCATTTTTTCGGCTCCTTCTTCTTTTTCAGCCCCTCCTTTTGCTTTGGTTCTCCCTTCACTCCAATCATGTTGCATGCTTCGATTCTTGGACGGAACTTGAAGGAACTCCTCTCTCCGTTGATATCGAACATGATCTCCCCCTTGCCAACGTCAATAGTAGCTCCCACGGTCTTGAGGAAAGGCCTCCCAAGGATGAGCGGTGGCTTTTCTCTCTCCCCCATCTCGAGCACAACGAAGTCAATGGGGATGAAGTGGTGTCCGACCTTCACGGGTACGTCTTCAGCAATGCCCAAGGGATAGCGAATGGAGTTATCTCCCAACTCCAAACATATACCCGTAGGCTCCATTGGTAGGCGTAGCTTCTCGAACACATCCCTCGGCATGACGCTTACACTAGCTCCAAGGTCGCATAACGCCTTCTCGAAGTTGAAAGAACCAACCGAACATGGAATAGTTGGGCATCCGGGGTCCTTTTGCTTCTCTAGCCCATTAGCAATAGCGGCACTACATTCCTCGGACATCTTAACATGATCTACCCCGAGTGTTGCTATCTCATATTTATTTGCAAGTATGTCTTTAAAGTAACGAGAATAGGTAGGTACTTGTAGGGCATCTAGTAATGGCATGTTGATGCTAAGTCTACGCACAACTTCCACAAACTTCTCAAAGTGGTTGTCAAGTTTACCTCGGAAGTAGCGTGGCTTGAGTTGCGGTATCCTCGTGTCTTCCTCCGGCATCTCAAATTCGGGTTCCTCGGTGACGATCCCCGTAACCTTCTCTTTAGCAACTCCTTCCACCTCTGTGGATGGTTTAAGCTTTCTTGCTCCCGCGGAACATTCCGGATCTTCGGTCTCCTTCCCCGAACGTGTTTGAATGGCCTTCGCCGATTCGGGACTTTTGGGTTGTCCCAGAAGCTTCCCTTCATCATTAGTGAGGCACCCCGCAAGTTGTCCAACTTGCGTCTCGAGCATCTTCATCATGTTGAGCACTTGATGATTGGAACTTCCGACCTCCATCACATTGCTATCGATGTTCTCCAACACCTTGTCTATGGTCTTGAACTTGGTGACAGTGTCCTTGTTGATCTTAGCTTGCTCGTCCATGAACTCTTTCAATTGTATACTAAGTGGAACCGTATTAGGAATAAATGAGCTCGCATTAAATTGAGGTCTATCTTGCCCGTAGCGGAAGTTCGGCAATTCTCTCTTCCTCATGTAGTCTAGCGTTTTGGCTTCCTCCGGACAACCTTTGCGGACATGGCCATACTCTCCACATTCTTCGCATGTGGACCTTGCTTCGGCGGCCTTCAAGTCTTGAGCCTCTTTCTTTTCCATCTCCATCTTCTCCAACCTCCTCAAGAGCGAGTCGATCTTGCCTTCAAGTATGTTCTCCCTCTCCACTTGCAAGACTCCTTTGACGTTCCCCGTGGGTTGAACCGGATGTAGGCCCCCGAATGATGCCCATGTGTCATTATCCGCGACCTTTTTGAATAGAGTGAAAGCTTCCGTCGGCGTAAGTTCGATGATGGATCCTCCCGCCGATGCATCGATGATCGTCCTTGACGCCACGGTGAGTCCTTGATAGAACTTTTGCACGAGGTCTTCCTTCGGGAACTTGTGATGTGGAACCGCCCGGGTGTACTCGTTGAAGCGCTCGAATGCCTCCGAGATACTTTCCGTAGGATATTGAACAAAGGTGGCAATCTTATTACGCAAGCTTTGAGTTTTACCCGGCGAGTAGTATTCCTTCATGAAAGCCTTTATCAACGTGTTCCAATTTTGCACCATCTCCGCCGGTTGAGAGTGGAACCATTGCAAAGCCTTCCCGAGTAGTGAGAACGGAAAAAGCCTTGCCCTCATTTGATCTTGAGTCACCCCATCCATGTTGAAAGTTTGACAAAGTTGAATGAATGCTTGGAGGTGAAGGTTCAGATCCTCTTTACCGGTGAAGGGTGAATGTTGCACCATGCGGATTGTTGAGGTCTTGATCTCGAACGGTCTTCCGATTTCTTCAAGGTTCAAGATTGGTAGGTCGATGATGTCTGGGGTGCATAGCTCCCCAATCTTGCGTTCTTGCGGTGGTTGGTCACCCATCGGTGGAAGTCGATTCTCCCGAGGACTTTGAGGTGGTGAATTCTTCGGAGATTCTCGCGATCCTTTGTCTCCTGACTCCGAATCTACAAAATCCAGCTTTTTAGCTTGATGTGCTTCGCGTCTCCTTAGCTTGTAAAGTTTTTCTGGATCATCCACAAAATTATCGGGTTTGTTGGAGAGGTAGCCGTCCATCTCCTGTTAGGGTTAGCAATAAACAAAGTATGCAAAAACTAGAAAGTAAAAAAACAAATCTATAAAAACTAGGGTTAGACAAACTAGATTAGATGTATTTTGAGGATGATCAAAGTTTAGTAGATGCAAAAAGAAAAACAAAAAGAAAACTGAAAATTACAAAAAGGCAATAAAAAATCAAATCTTGATCACTTGTTCCCCAGCAACGGCGCCAGAAAAAGGGGCTTGTTGACGGTTAATAGTTGTATCAAATTTCGTTTATGACTTGCAAGCGGTCAAGTCTCCCGTCGTAGTCAAGGGACCCTTCTTCCCTCGAGTGGTGAAGCCAAGGTATCGAATCCGTGGAACAAATGTGTGACGCAAGTTGATCTAGTAAAGCCAAGTAACTCCAATCTTCGGTAAAAGAAACTCTAATGCATCTAGATGAAAGACACGAAACTAATCTAATCTACTAAAGACCGGAGATAACAAAGTAAGATTGGGTAGATAAACTGATCTAGAGGGATCGGGGTAAGCCTTTTGTTGAAGTTCCAAGCAAGAGAAGAAGTAGCAAATCGAATCTTATAAGAAGCCTCTTTAAATCGTGGTTTCCCGTCCAAATCCGAAAACATCCGCCTTTCGGAACCCCCGTTCGTCACAACGTATCCCTACTCATGCGGGGAGTCTAGGGCGAGTCAAAAGACAAGTCGAGATTCTTTCGGAAGATCCGACGTGTACCTCTATCCACCGCGGCTACAAGAACACCCTATGTAATCTATCTCGAGAATAGAATTGGAATAAGCAAAGCCGATCAAAAAACGAAATCTTCGAGGAAATACTTGATCGCTAAGAAAAGATTCAACTTGATAATTCAACTATAACAATGATACATACACAAGATCACCACCGGGATCCTTCCTTGATCTTGCTTCTAGCTCCGGGAACTCCGACGTGGTCTTCCGTGCAAGTTTCCCACGTCGGCTAGGGAAACCCTAGTCAACTAGCTCGACCCTCTCATCTCTGAGATGGTGTCCCTCTCTTCTCCGCTCCTCGGCGGCCGATGACGAATTCTCTCATCCGTGGCTCTCGGTCAGGGGGCTATAAATAGCCTGATTGGCAGCTAGGGCAAAGGAGGGGGCAAACGGGCCACGGATCCGGGGCCGGGCCGACCGGCTGGGCCGGCCGGCCCGGGCCCATCCGGAGCCCGGCCCCCGAGGCCTCCTTTGCTCTACGTCGGTTACCTTGCTTCTCGGATGTTTCCCCTTCGCATGTAGGTCCATGTCGTCGGTTTCTCTCGAATTGGGCATAACTCCTTGTCTTGCAAGATTCGGCACTTTTCCGGTCAGGTCCTCGGAGTTTGTCGTCTTCTCGGATCAAGTCCCTGGCTTCTTTGAGTTAAGTTTGCTTCATTGCATGACTTGTACGGGGCTTCAAGGTCTTGTCATAAAGTGCTTGATGAACTTATCCCGAAAGTCTTGCATTCAACGCTAAAATCCTGCATAAACACTAAACTCCAAAACCGACATGCACACGTGAACTTGTTATACCACGGGGGTTAGTACCAAAGAATAAGGTATAAAACTTATGCCAACACCGAAGGTAAACTCATGGCTAGGTTGACGGATTTTCACCATCAACGCCCTGCACACACAAGTAGCACACCCAAGTAGATTGAAGCAGATGCAAATCAAATATGCTAGAAAAAACAACTTAGAGAGGCAATCCACAAAGAGATGCAAGGATTTTTTCCCCGAAGTTCACCTCCCACTAAGGAACGGCTACGTCTCCGTTGAGGAGCTCGTAAGGGAGAATTCCCACAACAAGCCGGGTCTCTTTCAACCACTTTCCCCCTTTCCACTATGGCGATTGACGAGGGCCCAGATTAGGGCCCCCTTTGATGGCGAGATAATCTCCCCTAAACTCAAGACAATCCAACACCACTGACAACGTGAAGGCCAAGATCGACAACGTCAAGGCAAAGGTTCAGGACAAGGAGGAGTAAGGACCCTGGTGAAGACCCACACTGGCAAGATGTCCAGTCTTCGGCCAGTTGGCTGCATCTCCAACTAGTTCCTCACCAGAGGGATCCCCACGACAAGTCTCCGCCTCGCACGACCACCCTCCAGCTCCGACTGGTACGTGGGCCATGGCGCGCGGCACGAGCACGGGGCGCGAGCACCGCCACCGACGCACGTGAGGGGAACGATTCCCCACGTCATGCAAGTACAAAAGTTGGCGGCCATGTAAGCAGCTCACCCCGACAAGAGCCTTAATGCTGGTCTGACCAGCTGCGCGGCCATCCCATCACCATAATCTCACGCTCTGCCACACACAAGCTCTACCGGAGGTACGCAAGCACCTCTACAACACGCACGAGCCTAGACTTAGGCGCGGGCGTGGCGGGCTAGTCAAGTACTCGGGCAGGACAAGGCAAGCACCAACTACTCGGAGGAGAAGCCAGGTGTCCCGGGATGAACAGTCACGCCCGGCCACGCGGCAGCTCCCACGACAAAGCATCACGGCTCAGCTTCAATGCGCCCTGACGCACAGTGACGTACGAAGGGACATACCAGCAACCAAGCATTGTACTTCTTTTTTCTTCCCCCTTGTGCCCCTCCCTTTGTGACTATGAAAGGGAGAGGAGGGCAACAGTTACAAGGGTTAGACCTTTGAGGACCTTGTGTGGTTCAAGGACCGGTGGATGGTCGCTTCCTTGTGTGATGAGTGATTGAGAACGTTGTGTGGATTGATTCTTGGCTAAGTATTGCAGGTGCAGGTTGCGGCTTGACTGGTGTTGGTGCAGATGAAGAACAAGCACGAAAGGTCGTCGCAGGTGAGGCCTCCAGGTGTGGAGAAGACAAGTAGGCTGCGTTCGAGGGACCTGGTGGCCAGCGGGGTCAAGTGCAGGCCGCATGGTGGCATGAATAGCAAGATGAAGTCATGGACGGTTTCTTGGTTGAGCCTCAAAACCAAGGTCGAGCCGGAACTACGTGCGTGCCGAGTCATGAGTGGAGATTGGTGGAGGCTACACCGAGTTCGCGGGGTTTCTGATAGTTCACCAGAAAACCACTAGGTTCCTTGGTTGATCCACAAAGCCAAGAACGAAGAACCTGAGGACCATGTGTGGTTCGAGGACCGGTGGATGGTCGCTTCCTTGTGTGATGAGTGATTGACAACGTCGTGTGGACTGATTCTTGGCTAAGTATTGCAGGTGCAGGTTGCGGCTTGACTCGTGCTGGTGCAGGTGAAGAACGAGTGCGAAAGGTCGTTGTCGGTGAGGCCTCCAGGTGTGGAGAAGACAAGTAGGCTTCGTTCGAGGGACCCGGTGGCCAGTGGGATGAAGTGCGGGCCGCATGGTGGCATGAACAACAAGATGAAGTCGTGGACGGTTTCTTGGTAGAGCCTCAAAACCAAGGTCGAGCCGGGACTACGTGGGAGCCAAGTCATGAGTGGAGATTGGCGGAGGCTACACCGAGTTCGCAGGGTTTGCAGTGGTTCACCAGAAAACCACTGGGTCACTCGGTTGAGCCACAAAACCGAGGCCGAAGACTCGATAAGGAGGTGCGGCCACCCAGGCCGGTTCAACCGCCCAGGAGGGGCGGTCGGATCGCCCCGGGACCGATCGGATCTCCCGGGCCGGTCTAACCGCCCAGGGGGGCAGCCTGACCGCCCTGGTCGCCGGCGCCGAGATGCTTCGAAGCGGAGGACACACGTCGGGATCGCAAGGCTTGCGTCGAGGCTAAGCAGGTTGCGGTCGTCGGGCATCGGTCCAATGAAGATATTCCGAAGATTTCCAAATCCGCCCTTGAGGGGTATGTATCCCTAGTTATTAGTGAAGGGTAGTTTAGTCTTTTCGGTGCCTCCATATATACTAATTGAGTGGATGGATGGCAGCCAACTCTTGGAACCCTAGCTCATTTGTTTTTCCATTTTCGTTCTCCATTGTCCCTAGTTTTTAGGACTAGCTTGAGAGCTTCATGTGAGATCTAGAGAGAGGGATGGATGTTTGGGTGGCAAGCTAGACCTTGTATGAAACTTTCATGGTATGTATAGATGGTTCGGCGTTGTTCCTCAAGGTGGTTTTCCCGTCTCTTTTGTTGTGATTTTCAGAGCTCTTTGTTGGCGGTGTTTTGAGAACGATTTCTTGGGGGTTTTGGTGGGTGTCACGTATGAGGTTCTTGTGCCTCTTTGGCTGGTGACTTTGCCCCCAAATCTCTCTTGAATCGGACTCGATTTGGTGGTTTTTAGAGTTGGGCGAGTTCTTGGCCTAGAGAAGCGATTTCTTCGATTCCTCTTGATTGTGAGCGTTTTGGGTCGATTTCTTTGAGGTACAGGTTGCCCAGGAGGTAACCCAGCTAATCTCAAAGTTTCGCTGCAATCCGTGGAGTGATTTGGGAGATCGGGCGTGAGGAAGTTAGGGTTTGACCCGGGGGCTGTTTTTCTGGGAGAGGCGGTCTAACCGCCTGGAGGGGGCGGGTCTAACCACCCTGGGGTTTCCAGGTCAAAGTTTTGTTTCGTCGGATTTTCCTCTGTGAGTTTGTTCGCCTTGATCAGAGGAGTGTCTAGGTGAAATTTCGGGTCGTTCTCGTGCTGTTTGCTAGGTGCTCTTGGTTGGAGTTTGTTGCTGGGTACAGGAGATTAGACCGCCCATGGTAGCCGGTCTAACCGCCCCTAGGCCCCTAGGTGGAGTTTTGGTTTTCGCCAAGATTTTCTGGTAGCTAGCATGGCCTTGACCAGAGATCTTTGTTGGTGAAACCGTGGTGCGTTTTGGTGCTCGGAAGAAGTGTTTCGGAGGATTTCTTGGTTACCAGGTGGAGGCGGTCTAACCGCCCCCCATACCCGGTCTAACCGCCCCCCTCTGGTTAGCCGGCTTTCGAGTTGTTTCCGCTGTCGTGGGTAAGTGTGTGTTGAGGTTGCTGGTAGAGTTTGCTCCTAGGACCATTAGCACTCCAGTGGCTACATGGTTTTGGCAAACGGAAGGTAGAAGTGCGGAGCGTGTGATTTTGGGGGTCCGACCGAGCGAGTTCATCTTGTCGGAGTTTCAATCTCCCTCAGCTCGAGAAGAATTTTTATTGGCTCCCATTCACTCCCCCCTCTCTGGTCGCTTAATCGGTCCTTCAAGTGGTATCAGAGCTGGTTTGGGTCTTTGTTGACTCTAACCAGTCTAAGATCCAAGGATGGCGTACCAGGAACGGGGTTCGGGTCCTCCACACTTCGATGGCAAGAACTACCAGATGTGGAGTAAGCGGATGGGTGCGTTCCTCCACGGAAAGGGTCAGATCCTTTGGGATGTCACGGTGGACACAGGCTATGTCCAGCCGATGGACTTCCTCGCTCCAGGATCGAGGGACAGATTCGACGCCAACAATAAGGCGGTCGACTACTTGTTTCGTGCTTTGTGTCAGCCTGAGTTCGACAGGGTGCACACCGAGCACTTGGCTTGTAGGATTTGGACGGTGCTGAAGGAGGCTCATGTTGGGAATGCTCAGGTTCAGGCACGGATGTATGCGACCTACCGGAGAGAGTACGAGAACTTCACTCATCTCCCCGGTGAGTCCATCGATGCCTTGTTTCACAGGTTCACGGTGGTTGTGAACAACATGAGGGCCAATGTGGACGTGCTCCTGTACGATGATCATGATAGAGCGGTCAAGCTCTTACACTCTTTGGATCGTACAATATGGGGCGGAAAGTTCGAGGCCATTGTGGAGTCAGAGAAGTATGACACATTGACGGTGAACGAGCTGTTCTCGAAGGTCAAGTAGGCTGAGGTGGGTAGGGGCATTACTGCCAAGCTCGAGGGTCCGACTGATTCCCATAGTCTCGCCCTCGTTGGTGGTTCAAAAAGAAAGGCTAACACTAACCCATCCACCAGGATGTTCTCTTTGTCCTCTTTGATGTCTATGCCAGATGAGGAGTTCGACGTGCTTGGAGAGGACGAGCTGGCGCTCCTGACGAGGCGGTTCGAGAGGCTGCACGAGAACCGAGTGAACATGAGGAGGAACACGAGGACATGCTTCAAGTGCGGCAAGACTGGACACTATTTCGCAGAGTGTCCGAAGGTGAACAACCACGACAAGCACAAGTTCATGGACAAGAGGAAGAAGTCCAAGAAGAAGGATCATGAACATGGGAAGAAGGCTCGGTCTCGAGAAAAGATGAAGAGATCAAGCGACATCGAGTCCGACTCCGAGGACACGTCTTCAAGCTCGAGTGATGAAGACGAAGAGGATGACATGAAGAAGAAGAAGAAGAAGAAGAAGAAGAAGAAGAAGAAGAAGAAGAAGAAGAAGAAGAAGAAGAAGAAGAAGAAGAAGAAGAAGAAGAAGAAGAAGAAGAAGAAGAAGAAGAAGAAGAACCTCGGCAAGTATCTCAACGGCCTCGTGTGACGGGCCTAAGCCTCAAGGACGACTTCGCGGCATGGCTCACGGTTCGAGCAGCAAGAGAAGCCGGAAGGACGCCTCGGACTTGGATTCCGAGGATGAGGTATGTGATGGGCTCTCTTCTTTGCGCAAGGAGAATGAGGAGTTGGTTGACTTGCTTGATAATCGCGATCACATGCTTAGAGAGGCTAAAAAGCTTAGGAAGGAGCTTAGATCTTTGCTCGAGGATGCTAGGACTAGAGTGGCTGAGCTAGAAACTCAGGTTCTTGATAGCAAGCTTGAAATTGATTCTCTTAAGGCTAGCCCTGTTATCTCTGATGATAATGATTGTGCCGATTGCTCTTCTTTCCTAGCTGACTTGACTGTTGACGGTGAATTTCCATCAACCTAGAATACTTGTTATACATTGGTTTCGATTATGATTTGCAACTAACCCGCCATTAGGCATACTAATGATGTAAGAAGTTCACACTTGCATGTCGATTTTGGAGTTTGTTGTTTACGCAGGAAATCTACGCTAAAGAGTAGACTTTCGGGATAAGTTCACCAAGCACTTTGGAAGAAGATCATGAAGCCCGACAAGAGTCAAGACACGCGATGAACATGACTTCAAATGACCCGAGGACCGAAGCGTCAACATGCAAGTCTTCAGGGACTCAACCAGAAAACAGCGAAGCTTGCATATAGCAAGGATTCAAGCCTTAACCGTGAAGGAAACGACGTCAAAGGCCCACATGCAAGTGCACACGAATAAGGGATCACGCGAGAAGCAACAAGGGGAGGAAACCGGGGCCGAACCGGGCTCCGGGCCGGCCGGCTCGGGCCGACCGGCCCGAGCACATTCGGGGTCGGTTCGGTCCCCCCTTTTGCCCTAGGTGTTCGTCTATTTATTGCCTCCGCCGCCGTCGGCCGCCACATCGAACAAATCATCCTACCGACGCCAATCACCGAAAAACCGCCGCCGCAAGATGAGGGAGAGAGTTAGATGAGCTCATCGTAAGGGTCAACGCCGGCGGAGAGAAGGAAGCAAGAGGAGGACTCCAAGCCGCCGGCCTAGGGGTGTTCCCAAGCTCCATTGCCGCCATCTTCATCGACGACGTTCTCCGAGTCTCCATCACCCCTATGTGCTTCAATCCGTGTAAGATGATGGGGCAATGTCTCCGTTTATCCCTAGGATTAGATGGATACATGCTATGTGATCGCTACTTGATTCGTGGTTTCAATCTATTGTTTTCATGTTGATGATGCTTTGATGATTAAGGTAGGCCACCGTGTTTTTCGGTGTATGATATCCGCTACTCCCATAGATTCCATCAACAAACCGTGTCCATCATAGGTCTAGTCACGAATACCTTCGCGTAGTGACGATACGAGAGGAGGGAAAGGGTGAAACCGTGGTCACAACCCCCCGTAGATTGGTTTACCGCTTTCGTGTAGTAATGCATACCATGTTATCCTAGATCCTAGGGAGGGAACGCTTATCTTTCTTGCTCACTCTCTTGTGTTCACCCCTTTATCATCTAGTTTAACCCTATATTTGTTTGATCAACTTAACTTAGATTAACTTAGGTTAGATTGTCTTTACTTTTAGATTAATACTCTCTTTCAAAGGTTTTCCATTCAACTAGATTAGTACTTGGTTAAGCACTAGTAATCCCCTTGCTCCGCGGATTGACAAGAACCTTGGGAATCCCGTGGTGAAAAAGGTGTAGGTCCGTACGCTTGCGGATCGTAGGTGGATACGAGTTTTATCCGTCAACAAGCCCCTTTTTCTGGCGCCGTTGCCGAGGAGCAAGCCGCTTGCTACGTTTAATCTAGTGTTAATTTTGTTGATTACTAACACCTAACCCTTATTTTCTAAAAAAAGAAAAAAAATCTTTTTTGTTTTTCTTTCTACTTTTCTTGTGCCTAGATGGATTTGTTCACCTCACCATTCGAAGACGAAGAGATGTCGCTAAGGGAGCTAGCAATGCCGTCAATGGATTGAGATGCAAAAATCAGATTTGACGTTTGCTACAACCCACTATGAAATGAAGCCTGGAATCATCAAGTTAGTGGCGACAAAACCATTTAGAGGATTGGAGGATGACAACCCATATAGGCACATTAAGGAATTCACAATGTTATGCAACATGGTGCAACAAAAAGGAGTTCCGGCCGCTTGGTTCAAGTGGAATCTTTTTCTCGTTCTCTCTCGAAGATGAAGCGCGAAGATGGTACACACTTTTGTCCGTTGAAGCAAAAGGAAATTGGGATGAGCTAGTGAAGAAATTTCTTTTGAAGTTCTTTCCCATAAGCAAGGTCCAAAACTTAAGGAGGCAAGTTCTCACTTTCAAGCAAGGAGAGGATGAAGGAATTGATGAAGCATGGGACCGTTTTAATGAACTACTTGAGTGAGGCCCGAACTTGGGATTTTCCGGTGACTTGATGTTGCATACCTTTTATTTTTCACTAACCCCTAACTCGTCTCGTTTTGTAAGCATGTGTGCGGGCGGTGATATAATGGATAAAACAATTAGTGAAGCCGCACAAATCTTACAAAGGATAAGCAATGGACAAAGAACAATACGAGATTGGCAAAGATGTTGTCGAGAGGAGCAAAACGACAAAAGCAAGCCCAAGGTGCTTGCTGAAATTTCTGAAAAAGATGAACCGGAGGTCAAGGAAGATGAACCGACCATTCAAGAAATTGTAGATCCACTTCCCAAGGTAAGAGAAGTCATTTCGGATGTTAAAAATGTTGAAACTAACATGAATGTAGGCCGAAGTATGTGGAATGCTAGGCCATTGGCGGAGTTCAAGCAATCCGGTTGGGGTCAAGTTGATTTCGCCCCACTAATCAACTACCGAAGGAAGGAGGAACGCCGACACGTTGCCAAACTAATTGAAGATATATTTGATCAAGAGATGAGTGGAGAGTCGATCCAAAAGATGTTTGAAGAAGAAAGAGAAGAAGGAGATGAAGGATGGATCGACCGGTTTGACAACTCAAAGATTTATGATGAAGGAAGAGAAGAGTACAACCGTGATGAGCCTAATGACTCAAAGGATAAATGGGAGGAGATAGGACTCAAGCTAGATGATAGCTTGTGTGCTATTGAAGCCTACACACTAGCAAATCAAGACATGGAAGTACTCAAGGATGAAGGAAAGAGTGAATCAACAATGAGCAATCTTGATGATATGTGGTACATGGAAGATAAAGAAAGCAACATACAAGTCTTTGAAGAAGACTTCAAAGTAGAGATGAATGCGTACATAGTTGAAGGATTACATGTTCCACATGATGAGTTGAAGAAATTGCAAGATGGTGATGAAGAGGCAACTACACTTGTTGAGATCGATTCGCCCTCAACACCGCTAGATGAACCAAATATCACTCTTGTTGAAAAATCTCTAAGGCCAAGGTACGCGCTGAAATCTCAAGATATTATTGGTATTGATGTTGATAAATTCAAATACTCATGCTCAACCAATAGTATGAATGATAGTTTAATGTCTATGCCTTGTTCCAATAGTGATCATGTTGATAGGCTAGATTTTCTTGAGAATGAAAAAGAGGAAACATTTAAGTTTGATCCAATTAATCTCACACCTAAAGAACCTTTGCCTAATGATGAGCTAAGTGCTATGCATGAAACATATGCTTCTTTTATTTACACCTTGACTTGTTGCTACCATTCACATGTGGTGTTAATTATGGACGCGTATGTTTACAATAAGTTTTATAAATCTCGATCATGCTTTGCGCTTGGTCAAGCTAATGACCTTAAAAAATCATATGTCGGGAAAGGCCCGATTTCCACTAACCATGTAGACAAGGCTTGAATAATGAAAAAAGAAGTCATGCCTAAAAGAGTTGCAAGATAAATCATCAAACTCTCCGAATCCCGCGATGGATGCTGTTGTCTTCGTCAATTTGAGAGATTGTTCAGAGGTGTACAAATGAAGAAAATGAGATATTCAGAAGCTCCATCAAATTATCATTCCAACGCATCAAGAACCAACAAGTTTGAAGACCCGTGCAAGGAGTTATGGAGAAAACATTGAGCGTTGCGCGTTCTGAAATTTCAGGACAGATTTCATCGCCGAAGTAAAACGGATGTAACTCTCTTGTCCGGAGTCTGATTTGAGCAAATGAAGACTCGTTGGAAAGGAAATTTTGTGCACTGTGCAATGGAGTAGAGCTTGAGTATACTTTCTGTTCTGGACATTAAAAAAATAATGGAGTGAAGGAAGCACCGAAGGACGATAAAGAAGGAGATAACGATGAAACAAAAGGATGCTTTGGGCAAGTCTTCTATAAGTGATCAAGCATAACATGGGAAGTAAATTAAAGCTGCATTGGTACCTTTTCTTCTTGCATGAAGGGCCATGTCTATGCAACGAAAAGAAGGTATGTGAGAAAGTCGAGCTTTATGACTTTAAATGAAGCGCTTTTCGGGAGGCAACCCGTTTCTTTATATTTTTACTACATTCTTAGAGAAAATAAAGAATGGCACTATCTTATGATGATCAACTTGTGGTTATTAATCTAAGTTCAGTTTTCTTTTTTAGAACCACCATCATGTTCATGCTCATATTTATTTATTTGCATGCATTGCATTTTGTTGTCCTCGTGATGTTTCTTTGTGTATACATGTTTTGCACATAGTTGGCTTGATTGTTTTATATACTTAATGATGTATGCTTCAGTTTCCATGTTAATGCTTCATAGGGCCCTATGGGTATTTTCCTTTTGTGATCTTGTGTAAACGTGGTGTTTAAACATGATTGCGGACCATCATCGTTAAGTTCGATAAACCTAGCTAGCTTTTCATATGTTTTCATGTTGCTTTGGTCAGTTTATAAGCTTTGCAATGCGCTTAATTTTTCTTGTGCTATAAGAGTTATTGATTTAGGGATAGACATGGTGTTTTAACCCTAGATATATAAACCTTTATGGCTATGGAGAAATTCAGCAACCTAGTTGTAAACATGGTGTTTAGAACTAGGTGAAAACATTGTCTTTGTTTATATATTTTCCTATCATGTGCATACACACCTTGCACCACATACACTCATTAGGTTTTTATTCCTCATTAGACTAATTATGCCACAAGTTAAGAATCTTAGGAGACATTGTTGGATTATTGGCAATTCTATCTACTCCCAACCGTCACCTTGGGGGTAGAATGTGCGTTTAAAACGTCTTACAGGCAAGATAAAGACTCTCACTACAAGGAAATTGAAGGATGGCTAAGACAAAAATGCTTTGTATTCTTCTTCCATGACTAGCAAAATGCTAAGCATGGGGGAGACCCTGAATCTTCAACACGGAAGTGCAACATGACACTCTAGAAGATAGAATGATAAAGATCGTTAACATCTCCGGATCAATGCGCAAGAAGCCACCAATGTCATCAAAATTCTGCATGGTCTCAAAGGGAAAACACTGGATATTTTTGGATATTTAGAAGCCCCATGAAGTTACGATTCCAACAAATCAAGAATCAAGACAATCAGAGGTTCCTACAAGCGGTTATGCCCGAATCACCGAATGCAACACGTCCTGAAATCAGTTTTGGACAGCACACAGCGCTGAAGTAAAACGGACATAGCTCCCTTGTTTGAACTCCGTTTTCGATGAATGACCACATGTTGGAAAGGTAATTTCATAAACTTTTCAATAGAGATACATTTCGATATATGTTCTGTTCTGGACAGAGGGGGAAATCCATGAAAAAGAGACAGCAAGGAGATGATGAGAACAAGAAAGAGGAGATGGTGATGACAACATTGAAGAGAAGGGTGACCAATGACTCCATTAAGCATACAAGATCAAATTCATAAGTTTAGGAGCATTAATAAATCAAGACAAAAGCAAAAGCCACATCGATACATGGAGATGCCGGAAGAAGGCAACGAAGGATTACAAAAGATGGTAACATCTCCATGGACCTTCTCTTTTCCAAACACAAATGCTTGTAAGTATGCCTTCAACATCAACTAGGTGCAACATTTTGTTTTTCTCTCCAAACAATAAAATGGCTACTAGGAGGACAACCTAGGTTTCTTTTTACTTTCAATAGATAAGCATGACCATGTGTTCACCTCGATGTTCTATATTGCCTATGCTTACGGAAAGATGATGAAAGTTGCCGCTTTGTTTTACCTACATCAAGTTATACATGTCTTGGCTAATTGCTATCTATAATATGATCTAAAATTAATTTAAATACCGGCTCTTTTATTTGTGGAGGTGAAATGACTATGCTCTAGACCCACATACATATCTTTGCTCTTTGATTTAAGTTTATGGATAGCCGGATAACTTGTTGTTTTTATGAAAATTTAACTTTTATGCTATAAACATATTTATGATGCTCTTGCAAAGTTCTACCTACCAACACCATATACATATATGTTTTATGATAACAAAACCCGTAGATTGCAAACATATGTTTTGATGAGTTGGATTAGGATTGATTTCTATGGTTCGAGACTAAGAAGCTGGTCATTCCTTTGTGTAACTTTTTCATGCTAGCCTTTTTGTCCATGCATTGTGGGTTTTCACATCGAAAATTTCACAAACTTCGCTGGGCATCCACCCTAAACCAAAAACATCTTTTTGTGATCACCTCCTTGTCCACAACCCAATTTGAGTATGGAGTAAAATTCTCGATGGAGATTCAAATATTCCGCAAGATTATGGAATTTATACTTACTTTAGCAGTCATTTCCCCTCTCTTTTATGCTCGAGGACGAGCATTGTTCAAGCATGGGGGAGGAGTCATTCTCTGACACAAATGCTATGTAAGTATTATGTTGCAAAAAGTTTTGAGGAGCAAAAGAAAAAAAGAAGAAAAGAATGAAAGAAGAAAAAATTATTATGATCAGAAGAAAAGAAAAGTAAGGAAAAAAGGAAGACAAAATAAAAAAGATAAAGAAAGAAAGAAAGAGAGAAAAATAAGAAGGAAATATAATAAAAGTAAAAACAATAATAAAGATGCTCCTCGGATCTTTTTGCTTCATAAGTTCTCAAGTGCCTTGATGACAAATCCACACTCAAATTTTCCAACCATGTGCAATCCGATAACGAGGACTTCACTCGTGCCTCGGGATCATCCATTTGCCACTTGCACATGTCCACTTATCTAAATGTGTGTGTTTCGTCCCTCTCTCTTTCCAACATATATTTTCCATGGCCTTTTTGACGAGTCTCGGTAGTTCCAATAGACCTCTCTCTTAATTTGACAATATTTCGGATATATGTTTTGCTAGGATTGTTTTTAACCTTCCAAGCTCCACATAAGCCTTCCACTATCACATATGAGTAGAGTAGGTTGAAAATAATCTAGTATAGGCTTGAGTGACTTGATGAGATGAGTGTTTCCATGAGCTTTTGCAAGAGATTTTCACATATGTTGGATATGCATCTTTTTGAAAATTCTTCCATGTGACAAGGTAATGGGCTAAAGTTCACTTAAGTTTGAGAGCATGGTGTTTGTTACATGTGGCTTGTTCTTTATTGTTAGTCTATCTTCCATAATGAAAAAGAAGCCGTTAACAACATGAACTTTAAAAATAAATTCTTAAGAGAGAGCAATTTGCCTAGTCATGAATGACTAAGTGCTGGGACAACATTAGAAGGCAACACTGATTTCCCTTTTAAGCAAGGATTACTTACTCGAGGACGAGCAAGGTTTAAGCATGGGGGAGATGTTGACGGTGAATTTGCATCAACCTAGAGTACTTGTTATACATTGGTTTCGATTATGATTTGCAACTAACCCGCCATTAGGCATACTAATGATGTAACAAGTTCACACTTGCATGTCGATTTTGGAGTTTGTTGTTTACGCAGGAAATCTACGCTAAAGAGGAGACTTTCGGGATAAGTTCACCAAGCACTTTGGAAGAAGATCATGAAGCCCGACAAGAGTCAAGACACGCGATGAACATGACTCCAAATGACCCGAGGACCGAAGCGTCAACGTGCAAGTCTTCGGGGACTCAACCGAACAAAACGGCGAAGCTTGCATAGCAAGGATTCAAGCCTTAACCATGAAGGAAACGACGTCAAAGGCCCACATGCAAGTGCACACGAATAAGGGATCACACGAGAAGCAACCAGGGAGGAAACCGGGGCCGAACGGGCCGAAGTGGGCCTGGGCCGGCCGGCTCGGGCCGACCGGCCCAAAGACATTCCGAGGTCGGTTCGGTCCCCCCTTTTGCCCTAGGTGTTCGTCTATTTATTGCCTCCGCCGCCGTCGGCCGCCACATCGAACAAATCATCCTACCGACGCCAATCACCGAAAAACCGCCGCCGCAAGATGAGGGAGAGAGTTAGATGAGCTCGTCGCAAGGGTCAATGCCGGCGGAGAGAAGGAAGCAAGAGGAGGACTCCAAGCCGCTGGCCTAGGGGTGTTCCCAAGCTCCATTGCCGCCATCTTCATCGACGACGTTCTCCAGAGTCTCCATCACCCCTATGTGCTTCAATCCGTGTAAGATGATGGGGTAATGTCTCCGTTCATCCCTAGGATTAGATGGATACATGCTATGTGATCGCTACTTGATTCGTGGTTTCAATCTATTGTTTTCATGTTGATGATGCTTTGATGATTAAGGTAGGCCACCGTGTTTTTCGGGTGTATGATATCCGCTACTCCCATAGATTCCATCAACATACCGTGTCCATCATAGGTCTAGTCACGAATACCTTCGCGTAGTGACAGTACGAGAGGAGGGAAAGGGCGAAACCGTGGTCACAACCCCCGGTAGATTGGTTTACTGCTTTCGTGTAGTAAGACATACCATGTTATCCTAGATCCTAGGGAGGGAACGCTTATCTTTCTTGCTCACTCTCTTGTGTTCACCCCTTTATCATCTAGTTTAACCCTATATTTGTTTGATCAACTTAACTTAGATTAACTTAGGTTAGATTGTCTTTACTTTTAGATTAATACTCTCTTTCAAAGGTTTTCCATTCAACTAGATTAGTACTTGGTTAAGCACTAGTAATCCCCTTGCTCCGCGGATTGACAAGAACCTTGGGAATCCCGTGGTGAAAAAGGTGTAGGTCCGTACGCTTGCGGATCGTAGGTGGATACGAGTTTTATCCGTCAACATTGACTGATCTTAGGGAGAAGTATGCCTCCAAGTGTGAGGAACTAGATGTGCTTAGGGTTGAGTTGGCTGAGGTACAATCTAGACCCACTTTGCTTGGTGCTTGCACTTCTTGCCCTGGTTTGCATGAGAAAATTGTTGAGCTTCGTTCTCACATTGTTTCGCTTGAGGCTGATTTGAAAGTACCTATTCCTACTTCTTGTTCTACATGTGAGTTGCATGCTATGAAGAATTTGGATCTTGCAAAATGTGTTGGTCGCTTGCAAGATGAGAATGATAAGTTGCGTGAAGCGCTGAGTTGGTTGTCGAGTCAAGAACCTCAGCTTGGTATGATGATTGCTAGCTGTAAGCGCTTTGATGGTTGGACTTTGGGATTGGATAAGGTTGGTGAGGGCAGTGGTGAGAGAGAAGGGAAATTTGGGAATGTTTCAGTTCCACCACAACCCACACCCAAAGACAAGTTTGCATCCAAGCCAAACCAACCAAGAGAAAAACCGAGTGAGAAGGCAAGTGAAAAGCCTAGTGAGAAACCAAGTGAAGAGCCTCACCCCAAGCCTAAGCCCAAACCAATCCTTTTCCATTGTGAGTTTTGTGGAAAGGATGGTCACAAGAGAGAGTTTTGCTATAAGAGAAAGAGAGAGAGGCGAGAATGGCTAAGGAGTGGGCGAACAAGGACAGGTACCACCTTTCTCATGGTGTGCCTGAGCCTCGTATGCCACTGCCTAAGGGAAAGGGCTTTGTGCGTAAGGATCCGACATGGGGAGATGAGAAATCCCGTAGCCGCGGTGGTGGTCTGGAGAGGGCGGTCAGACCGGCCTGGCTAGGCGGTCGGGACCGGCGCCGCCCGAGGAAGGGCGGTCAGACCGGCCTGGCTAGGCGGTCAGACCGGCCCCTCCCAAGATTTCGCGCGCTTCTGTTTCCGAGGTCGTGATGCCGGTGGTTTCAGTTCCCTTGGTCATGGTGCAGATGGTAGACACTTTGAGTCTGGTGGTGTTGAGTTTGCTGGACGTTCTCTACCTCGTGATCAATACGAGTTTGGGAGAGGTCGCAGCTTTGAGTCTCAGAGAGGCTACAGACCATGCTTTCCTTTTCGTGGTACTCGTACTCCTCCAGTAAGACGAGAGTGGTTTTCCCATGGTGGTTCTAGGTTTGATAGGTTTGACAAGATAGATCACAGTTTTGATAGGCGCGGGGATGGATGTTGCTAACCCTACTTTTGAGGAAATGGCCCGACACTGGTTTCACACCTTTGGGACTAATCCCAGTGTTGAGTCATTTGCTCGTTCTCGCTCTTGGTTTTGAGTTGCAGGTGGGAGGCCCAGAGAACATTTGGTTGATATCGGGGGTGGTTATTCGGCTTCATATCCCGGTGGTGACATGTAGGTGCATCACTTTCGGGGATGGTGGACAAGGATGAGTGAATTGTGAAGAAATGATAAAGGTAAGTGCTTTGTGACCTTCGAGTGTGTGGCCTTGGTCAAGCCACTTGGTTTGTTTTGCTCCTTCTCTATCTCATGTGTGTAGGGTGAGCTTTGTATGCTCTTTGCCCTAGTGCATGTGTTTAGGGGGAGCTTGTGAGTTTTGTGCTCTTTTGCCGATGGTGTCGAGCCCTTTTTGCCTCCCCTCGAGGAGCCGGTCTTTTGTGAGCTTTGTGTGTGTGGTTGGTTTCCTAAGTTGGTGGTGAAGCTCCTTGTGTAGCATATGTATAGCTTTCCTTTGTGCATTCCCTGCATTTGGCATAGCATATGTAACACGATGTATAGGCATCCTTGTATCTTAGATGCATGCATTTTGTATCATATGCATTGGATAGGAAAAACTTCTCCTATACACATTGTTCACCATGGGATGCTATATATGTTTTTGTGAGCTTGTTTGGTATGCTATGATTAGTTTGGCTTAGCTCTTGATGATCTTGACGAATGATCCATGGTTGATGGCTATATTTTTGAAAAATGTCACATATATGCTCTCTCATGTGTAAATGCCTTTATATGATCTTGACATGTTTTAGTGGCCTTGCTATGCTTAATTTGTGGTTGGATAGCTAGTTTATTGATCATATGGGGCCAAAGGCTCATTTGCCATCATGAATGTTTAGCCCTCTTGCTTCATCTTGTGGAGGGGCATAAGTTCCTTTTTGTCGCAAAGACATTTCATGTACCATTCATAAATCTGAAAATGAAATGAAAAATGCTTGGAAAATATGCTCCCATGTCATATGTGCTGAAATTAATTTGCTTTGGGTGCTAAAACCGTTGCATGATGCCTACCAATGAGAAGTCTCATACATAGAAGTAGGCACATGGCTCAGTGGCTTTGACATGACATGAGGTGCTTGTGGGTGTTTATGATGGTCTTATGATTAGAATGGTGGTCCTATCATGAAGTTTGTGTGGCTTTGCCATTTTGATATGTTTTGCTCATGTTTAGGTATTTGCTTATGAGAGAGTAACTTTTCGCAAAATTACTCAAATCCTTTTTGGCCTTGTCCAATGGTTGTGAAACTTGGTGATCATGTAGTTAAGGTCATTACGAACCTGTAGAATATCTAACTTGCTCATTTGGACTTGTGTAGCTCCTTGTGATGAATTTTGTGAGAAGCTATATGTTGTAAAGTTTCGCATTTTGCCTTGATTCATGCATTGTCAACAAGGGGGAGAAGTTTGTGCATGCTTTGGGCTCATGGGAATGTTTGGAAGGTGTTACAATTGGTTCGGGCAAATTTTGAGCAGTTTGGTGCAGGGCCGGTCACTTGGGGCAGTCTAACCGCCCCCTGGCGGTCAGATGAAGTGCAGGCGGTCTAACCGCCCTGTACAGGCGGTCTAACCGCCCTGGGTAGAGTGAGCAGTTCTTTGCTCTTTGTTGCATTCCCGTGTTGCATTGCTGCATTTGTTCAGGGGGAGTGTGCTTTGGCTCAGGGGGAGCTTGCATATGTGCAGGGGGAGCTCTTTGTGGTGTTCGAGTTCTGGTTCGGTGGTTTGCGCTGTTTGCTTGAGCATGGTTTTGTCCCGGATGTGTCGAGCCGTTGCCCTTGCCTAAGGGGTCCGAGACTTGTCTTCTTCAAGTGATCTTGCTCTTTTCCTTTCTTTGGCTTTCGATCGCTTGTTGAGGTTTCTTTTTATTTGTTTCTTTTCTTTTTCCTTTTCTCTTGTATTATTTCATGTGGGTGTTATCAATGCACTCATCAAGGGGGAGATTGAGGACCATGTGTGGTTCGAGGACCGGTGGATGGTCGCTTCCTTGTGTGATGAGTGATTGACAACGTTGTGTGGACTGGTTCTTGGCTAAGTATTGCAGGTGCAGGTTGCGGCTTGACTCGTGCTGGTGCAGGTGAAGAACGAGCGCGAAAGGTCGTTGCCGGTGAGGCCTCCAGGTGTGGAGAAGACAAGTAGGCTTCGTTCGAGGGACCCGGTGGCCGGTGGGATCAAGTGCGGGCCGCATGGTGGCATGAACAAAGAAGATGAAGTCGTGGACGGTTTCTTGGTAGAGCCTCAAAACCAAGGTCGAGCCGGGACTACGTGGGAGCCAAGTCATGAGTGGAGATTGGCGGAGGTTACACCGAGTTCGCGGGGTTTGCAGTGGTTCACTAGAAAACCACTGGGTCACTCGGTTGAGCCACAAAACTGAGGCCGAAGACTCGACGAGGAGGTGCGGCCACCCAGGCCGGTTCAACCGCCCAGGAGGGGCGGTCAGACCACCTGGGACCGGTCACATCTCCCGGGCCGGTCTAACCGCCCAGGGGGGCGATCTGACCGCCCTGGTCGCCGGCGCCGAGATGCTTCGAAGCGGAGGACACACGTCGGGATCGCAAGGCTTGTGTCGAGGCTAAGCAGGTTGCGGTCGCCGGGCATCCGTCCGATGAAGCTATTCCGAAGATTTCCAAATCCGCCCTTGAGGGGCATGTATCCCTAGTTATTAGTGAAGGGTAGTTTAGTCTTTTCGGTGCCTCCATATATACTCATTGAGTGGATGGATGGCAGGAAACTCTTGGAACCCTAGCTCATTTGTTTTTCCATTTTCGTTCTCCTTTTCCCTAGTTTTTAGGACTAGCTTGAGAGCTTCATGTTAGATCTAGAGAGAGGGATGGATGTTTGGTGGCAAGCTAGACCTTGTACGAACCTTTCAATGTATGTATAGATGGTTCGGCGTTGTTCCTCAAGGTGGTTTTCCCGTCTCTTTTGTTGTGATTTTCGGAGCTCTTTGTTGGCGGTGTTTTGAGAACGATTTCTTGGGGGTTTTTGGTGGGTGTCACGTATGAGGTTCTTGTGCCTCTTTGGCTGGTGACTTTGCCCCCAAATCTCTCTTGAATCGGACTCGATTTGGTGGTTTTTCGAGTTGGGCGAGTTCTTGACCTAGAGAAGCAATTTCTTCGATTCCTCTTGATTGTGAGCATTTTGGGTCGATTCCTTTGAGGTAGAGGTTGCCCAGGAGGTAACCCAGCTAATCCCAAAGTTTCGCTGCAATCCGTGGAGTGATTCGGGAGATCGGGCGCGAGGAAGTTAGGGTTTGACCCGCGGGCTGTTTTTCTCGGGAGAGGCGGTCTAACCGCCCGGGAGGGGGCGGTCTAACCGCCCGGGGTTTCCGAGTGTCAAAGTTTTGTTTCACCAGATTTTCCTCTCGTGAGTTTGTTCGCCTTGATCGAGGAGCGTCCGGGTGAAATTTCGGGTCGTTCTCGTGATGTTTGCTAGGTGCTCTTGGTTGGAGTTCGTTGCTGGGTACAGGAGGTTAGACCGCCCATGGTAGCCGGTCTAACCGCCCCTAGGCCTCTGGGTGGAGTTTTGGCTTTCGCCAAGATTTTCTGGTAGCTAGCATGGCCTTGACCAGAGATCTTTGTTGGTGAAACCGTGGTGCGTTTTGGTGCTCGGAAGAAGTGTTTCAGAGGATTTCTTGGTTACCAGGTGGAGGTGGTCTAACCGTCCCCCATACCCGGTCTAACCGCCCCCTCTGGTTAGCCGGCTTCCGAGTTGTTTCCGCTGTCATGGGTGAGTGTGTGTTGAGGTTGCTGGTAGAGTTTGCTCCTAGGACCAGTAGCACTCCAGTGGCTACATGGTTTTGGCAAACGGAAGGTAGAAGTGCGGAGCATGTGATTTTGGGGGTCCGACCGAGCGAGTTCATCTTGTCGGAGTTTCAATCTCCCTCGAGAAGAATTTTTATCGGCTCCCATTCACTCTCCCCTCTCTGGTCGCCTAATCGGTCCTTCAGAACCGAAGACGGAGCTGCAGTAGCGCCAGACCGGTCTGACCGGTAGGTACCGGTCTGACCGGTGTGCGACGATGCAGTCCGGAATCTTTGAAGTGGAGGACACGCGTCGGGTTCGCAAGGCTTGCGTCGAGGCTAAGCAGGTTGCGGTCGCCGGGCATCCGTCCGATGGAGAAAGCTTGAAGATTTCCAAAACCGCCCTTGAGGGGCTTGTATCCTTAGTTATTAGGAAAGGGTATTTTAGACTTTCGGTTGCCTCCATATAACCCAAGAGGTGAGAGGATGGCAGCCAAGCATTGGAACCCTAGTTCATTTGCTTTCCTATTTTCCCTTCCTATTTTCCTTAGGATTTCTATAGGACTAGCTTGAGAGCTTCATGGTGAGATCTTGTGAGAGGGTTGGATGATCGGGCGGCAAGCTAGACCTTGTATGAACCTTTGTGGCATGTATAGATGATTCGGCATGGTTCCTCAAGGCCTTGTTGTGTTGTTCCCGGTTGTTCTTGGTGGTGATTTTCGGAGCCCTTTCTTGGTGTTTTTCTTGGGTTGTTTTCGGGACCTTTCTCTTGGGGATTTGATGGGGAAAATTTGTGGAAACCCTTCGTGGTTCTTTGGGCTGTGATTCCCCTCCCAAATCCGTGAGTAAAGGGGCTCGATTTTGGGGTTTTCCGAGTTCTAGGGTTAGAGGTGTTCTTGGCGGGATTTCTTCGATTCCTCCTTTTTGGACAAGTTTTGGTGGGATTAAACTTGACTATGGACTCCTCATGAGGTGTTCCTATTATCCTCAAAGTCTTGTTCAGGTCCGTGGAGCGATTCGGGATATCGAGATTTGGATTTGGGGGAGTTGACCAGCGGGTGCTGTTCATCCCGAGCTGCCCAGGCTACACCGGTCTGACCAGTGCTCTTAACCGGTTTGACCGGTGCAACCCTCGGTGGGTTTTTGCTCGGGTGAACGTCTGGGTGTGTTCGCTGTTGTCATGTGTTGCTGCTGTTTCGAGTTTGGGTCAGTTTGGAGGTCGGTAGGCCTGTTTGGTGTTTTGGGGGCTTTCAGGCTTAGACCAGTCTGACCGGTGTGTTGCACCGACCTGATCGGTGTGAAGCCACTTAGTGGAAGTTGCCAACTCTCACCAGCAGGGACCGGTCTGACCGGTGGTGCTCACCGGTCTGACCGGTGTTGGTCTGTAGACTCGAGGTTTGGTGTTCCGCTGCGTTCTCGGGTCGGAAGGTTGTGTGTTGGTTCCTAGGTCCAGTGGCACTCCAGTGGCTACATGGGGTTGGCCAATTCGGGTAGTGAGTCAGAGATGTGTGTTGGAAGCCGTGTTCATCTTGTTGGAGTTTCCATCTCCTTCGAGAAGAATTTTTATCGGCTCCCATTCACTCCCCCCTCTCTAGTTCGCCGTATCGGTCCTTCGACCTTCGATAGATCAAACACCACCTCAAGGGACTTGGTCCTGACACCCTCTCCCGACCAGCTTGTAACCCCTACTAGAAGCACCCCTAGCTCGGGAACATGACAACTCCATACCGGACATAGGGTATTACTCCTCGGAGGCCCGAACCGGTCCTAAATCCCGTTGTCTCTCGTGCTAACCATCCGAGCCCGACGCACGATCGATACAAATTTACTACGGCGGTAGAGAACCCCGATAGTTGGAGCGCCGGTAGGGGCATGTGTCTCGACGAACTCCGGTGGATCGGATGGACGGCCACGGATCACGTTGACTCCTCGGAGCCACGCCGTGCTTCGGCTCCCTCGGTTTCGTCTACACCGGGCCGGTGGAGTCCATCGCCGGACGCACCTTCGCCCGCCACCTCGTCCCAATGTCCTCACGAGGGCCGCGAGACACGAGGCTTTCGTCCGAGGCTTCTCGGACAATGTCATCATCGACATGTTGGGGCCTAACGTGACACGGAGCATTTTAGGCTTGCCGCCTACTACCTCACCGACCTCGCCTTCCGTGCTAGCGGAGACGAGCCGCTAGCCCGAGGGGAGTTCATGGAGCGGTACACCGCGATGTACCCCCATGGACGCCCGGCCTCCCGGATGACCCGGTGATGGCCTATGTCAACGACCTCCACGCGACCGGCGCCGCCCCCGTGTCTACGACAACTCGGAGGGCACGGACCACGTGACGGCACGACCCCACGCGAGAGTGCAACATTTGCGTGGCCTCTCGCATCGAGCGGCTCCGAACCACGGCCGGCGGGCGCGGCCCGACGAACTCACGGAGGCAAGGCGCCGGCCAGACGAGGAGCCGGCCCTTCTTCACCAAGAGCCGGGCATGGATGCTGAGCCCCGCGACTGACGACCTGCACAAGACATCTCTGTGCAGGAGGAGCCCCATGAGGGGAATGGAGACCGACATGAGCGCCGTCCTGCTGCCGACCGGCTACGCAGCCGCGCACCAGCGCCGCCACCACGTGGGGCGACACGCGACAACAACTGATGTGCCAACGAGGGCGCGAACATCGACGCGAACGCCGATGCTGATGCACCGCCGCTCTTCCGACGGGTGTCGCAGAACCTCACCGCTGCGGCCATGCTGCTGTGGGGGGCAGGAGCACCATCTGCCATGGCACAAATCTGTCTCCTTCCCAGCATCGAGAGCGCGGGGAGGGAGGTGGAGCCGTGACATCAGTGGTCAAGAGCCTCCTTGGGCCCAACCACGACGTGCGGAACACCATTGAGGCCTAACGGCAGGCCGAGAGTGTCGACAACCACCACGACAACCGCCCACGCCACCATGACGACAACCGCGACCGCAACTGATCACCGAACTAGAGAGGTCAACGAGCCTTTGGCAGAAGCATCCGCAACGCGAAGTTCCCTTCACGCTTTTGTGCCCCGACCAACGTGCCACTGTACGATGGGGACACTAACCCCAGTGTATGGCTCGAGGACTACCGGCTCGCGTGCCATGCCGGGGGAGCGACAGACGATCTGTTCGTCATCAAGAACCTGCCGCTCTACCTTAGCGACTCCGCGTGTACATGGCTCGAGCACCTGCCGCGGGACAAGATCAACGACTGGACCGACCTATGTCAGGTCTTCGTCGGCAACTTCCAAGGCACCTACATGCGCCCCGGCAAGCAATGGGAGCTACACAACTGCAAGCAGCAGCCAGGGGAGAGCCTACGCGTGTACATACGACACTTCTCCAAGCGCTACACTGAGCTCCCCAGTGCGACCAACAACGACGCATCTCGGCGTTCCAAAATGGCACGACGTGCACGTCCCTCATCCATCGACTTGGGCGCCGCATGCCTCGCACAACCCGCAAGCTCCTCGACATCACGAGCAACCACGCCAATGGCGAGGAAGCGGTCGCCGTGATGCTTAACACCCCTCAGGGCAAGGCGAAGCAGGTCGTGGATCACGGCGAAGGGATGTCCTCGCGCTTCAAGAAGAAGAAGAAGAATGACAAGCGCCGTCGTATGGACAATTTTGTCGCGGTGGTAGAGCATAAGACGTCGCACCCCAAGGGCAACCCGACCAAGCCCGCACCGACCAAGGACCACTCCGAGAGGCTTTTTGACACACCGTGCCCAGACCCTGAGGTCCCCGTCAAGCACACGCTCGGAGAGTGCCAGCTCATCAAGAACCACGTCAAGGGCACCCTCAAGATGAGAATGGCCGACCAGCCCCAGAAGGGAGGCCCCTCCCCTGACAACGACGACGGCGCGGGGGTTGTGTTCCCTGAAGAATACGACACGATGAACATGATCTTCGGGGGATCTCTGGCAAGACCCTTAAGGCGGCGCGAGAAGCTCATTCGACGAGAAGTCTTCAACGTCGACGTCACGAAGCCATCCTATCTAAAGTGGTGGGAGGTTCCGATAACCTTCGACCGCGAGGACCATCCCGACCACGTGCCTCAGCCCGTATCCTACTCACTAGTGGTAGCTCCCTATTCAAATCCAAAAGGGTCCACAAGGTCCTGATGGATTGTCACACCCGGATTTAAGGGCAAATCCGAATGCAATAATACATGTGCGCCAGGATCAAGTTATACACATGCATCGACTCACTGAATACCACAACAAAGTGTAAATCATAAATAGAGTATTAAACATTTATTACATGACCGAATGTCTCAATCTAACAATCGTTCGAGTAGCTAACAGCAGAAAAGAAACACACGTAGAAGTCCTCCACAGGCAGCTGACTGGAGAATGAGCGCCAAGAACTCATCAAACTCTCCAGGGAAATCCTCAAAGCGTCCATCTGAGCAGCAGTCGGGTAGTGTAGATGCAATATAGAAACAACAAGCATGAGCACATGTCATACTCAACAAGGAAAAAGCTCTATAACAACATGCAAGGCTTTATGGTGGAAGCTGATGGTTATAAAGCAAGTCAACATTTTAGTTGGTCAAGTTTTATTAAGCAGCTGTTACTAGCAAGTGAAAGTATATACCAAACCCTAATAACAAGTGCAACGGAACCATTGAATGCAATGCACAAGTTTAAAAGTTTCATCTTCCATAGATTACTCATGTGAGGGTCCAGGCCGCCCTTGACCGTGGGCACGGCTAACTAGTCAGTTTTACACTCTGCAGAGGTTGTACATCTTTACCCACAAGTCGCGTAAAAACCCAAAAGAGCTTTAAACCCAACCATGCTGTGCAAAACTAGGCACAATACCACACTACCGAGGTGTAGTTGCATAGAGACGCTACGAGGCCTTTATGAAGATCCCCTAGTGTAGGCTGCCCGCTAGGTTACCTGATCAGCGCAGTGTATAAAGCTCCCTGGCGAGTACCGTGTCTTAGCCAAGCCCAACTCCCCGCCAGAGCAGGTCTATATACCATCTACCGTCAGCCCCAACCCCTTTCAGGTAAAAGCATACCTAACACCAAGTTTTCTAGTTATTCAGCCAAGACAGAGCCATATGTCTTGTGGTTGTACTGTTTTCCTGGGTGGTTCTCCATGTTCCGATTAACAGGCATAAAGTGTTCTTGCATTACATGAATGATAGCATAAATAAATCCAGATTGATAAGTGTTCGTTAAACCACCCGAAACAAAGGTAAAGCTCTAGCAAGTTCTACCCAACATAAAGTAAACCCAGGTTGATCAAGGCACATGATAAACAACACTAGGAAATCCTTAAATAATCGGACCCATAATATTAATGCATAACAATAAATAAATGCAGTGTAATTAAAATGCATGTTGTAATAGGATCAACGGAAATGCAACAAGGACTTGGCTTCTACCAGTTGCGGAAACTGCTCAGGGTCTTGAAAATCCTCAACGGCAGCAAAGTCTCGAACTCCTCGTACTCTACGCTCCACACATTCACATACAAGCATACAATAGAATAAATTCAGAAACAATCACCAAACAGTACTGACAAAACAAAACAGTGGCATAAAACTGTTCTACTCGTCGAGACGATCGCGTGGACATAAAGAACGCTAAAAACGGAGCTACAACGACTAAGTTATAGCGTATACAAGATCAGGGACTTGTTTGCAAGAAAAACTGAACTAACAGGGCTTAACCGAAGAAACCTGGACCTATCTGTAAAGAAACTTACACGGTCGAAGGACCGGCTTGTAAAAACCTAAAAGCTTAGGGGGTTTCTTGCAAAAAGACGAGGACGGGTCGGGTTTGACTGGTGCTAGCTGGTTTGACTCCGGAATGGGATCGATCTAGATCGCTCGATCTAGATCGGATGGCGCTGAATGCGAGCGGCGGGGCGGTGGTGCACCGGCGACAGGAAACCCGCTGGCGAGCGGCGGCGCGCAGACAACTCCGGCGAGCCGACTCGATCTAGGGCTAGGAGGCATGGTTTGCGACGAGGTTTGCACCGGAGTGAAGCTTGCGACGCGAAGGATCAATCTATGGCACTTGGGCGGACGTGCAGGCGACGACAGCGGTGAGCCGCTCGGCGAGGCGGACTGCACCCGACGGCGAACTTCGGTGAGCGCGCGCGGGCGATGCGGGGCACTGGAACACGAACAAGAGGCACCGGGTGCTCCTCACCTGCTTGCGGTGCTCCCGAGGTTCTTCTTGGCGATGGAGAGGCGGCGGACGACGGCTCCCGGGTGGCGGCGCGGCTAGGGTTTTGAGGCGGCGCGACGGTGGCTCAGGGGCTAGGGTTCGGGGTCGAGGGGGCGGCGCGGTTGGGGTGGCGGCCTTTATAGTCCCGGGGGAGGCGCCTCGGTGTGCGGGCCCACGTGGCAAGTGACGCGGCGCGGGAACCGGAGTCGGACCCGAGTTCGACTCGGTCCATAGCGCCAGGTCGGGGATGACGTGCGGGTCCCGTACGTCAGCGATCGCGGACAGTGGCGCGGTCAAAAGGCTGCACTGGGCCGAAAACTGAACGGGGTCGCGGCGCGCGGAGACGAGCGGCTAGGCCACGCTGGGCTGAGGGGGAGCAGCGCAAGTGGACCAGGCCGGGAAACCTAAGGGGCGGCAGCAGACCTTGGTGACTTTGGGCTCAAACAAAAACGAGCCAGAATTGGTAGAAGGAAGGAGATGAAAAGAGAAAGGGTTTTCTATTTTTGAAAAAACAACCAACCCAATGAATTCAAACACTCAAAAACAATGCACCAACATGTCTGCAACACTAAACTCCTATATTTCATTATTTATTTAACAAAAATGATTATATGCCTAGAAAAGCACAAACACCTTATATTCCTTAAACGAGAACGATGGTTGCTAAGCAAATTTTTATTTGAACTCAAAGGTGAAAATTAGGGTGTTACAAATCCTACCCCCCTTAAGATGTGAAGGACCGAAACGGCGAACCGCAGAGGGGGGGGAGGTGAATGGGAGCCGATAAAAATTCTATTCAAGAATTCGGGCTATGAACCCAAATTCACTCATGCACCTCCGCAAGCTTCTCTTGCCAAGTTCACGTAGCCACCGGAGTGCTACTGAACCTAGGAACAAGACCCGAACAACAGCCTCAACACACACGCAGCGGAAACTCACACGACAAGGCTGCCGGCAAAGACAAACCCCGGTCGGGCCGGTTTCGAAACCGGTCGGACCGCTCTTGTTGGACTTAGCCTCACGAGGGCGAGGGAAAAACCGGTCGACCGGTTAGGCAAACCGGTCGGACCGATTCGTCCCGTAAACTCCCCAAGACCCCCAAACACTTCAAAAGCCTTTCCACATCCGAACAAACGAAGCCATGGAGCAAGAAAGACTTCCTTGTTCAAAGATCTTTCTCGACAGCCCCATCGGGCGAAACCGGTCGACCGGTTTGGGAAACCGGTCAAGCCGGTTTTAGCCTCGAACGATCGAGAAGAACACAGCCCGCGGGTCAACTCCCCCCAAAACCAAATCTCAATCTCCCGAATCGCTCCACGGACTTGAACAAGACTTTGGGGATATCGGAACACCTCATGAGGAGTCCATAGCCAAGTTTAATCCCACCAAATCTCGTCCAAAAGGGAGGAATCGAAGAAATCCCGCCAAAGGCACTACCAAACCAAGAACTCAAGAAACCCCAAAATCGAGCACTTTTCCTCACGGATTTGGGAGGGGAATCACGGCCCAAAGAACCACGAAGGGTTCCCACAAATTTCCCCCATCAAATCCCCAAAGGAAAGGTCCCGAAAACACCGCAAAGAAATCACCGGGAGAGGGCTCCGAAAATCACCACCAAGAACAATCGGGAAAAACACATTCAAACCTTGAGGAATCACGCCGAATCATCTATACATGAAACAAGGATTCGTACAAGGTCTAGCAAGCCGCCCGATCATCCATCCCTCTCTACAAGATTTCTCCGTGAAGCTCTCTTGCTAGTCCTAAGGAAAACCTAGAGAAAATAGGTGGAAAATAGGAAAACTAATGAGCTAGGGTTCCAAGAGTTGGCTGCCAACCTCTCACCTCTTGGGTTATATAGGCGGCAACCAAATGTCTAAAATGCCCCTCTCTACTAACTAGGGATACAAGCCCCTCAAGGGCGGATTCGGAATTCTTGATGTATTCACCATCGGACGGATGCCCGCCGACCGCACCTCGCGTAGCCTCAACGCAAGCCTTGCGATCCCGACGCGTGTCCTCCGCCTCGAAGCTTCCGCGCCCTCGCGACCCCAAACCGGTCGGGACCGGTTCTCCAAACCGGTCGGGCCGGTTTTGGCCGACACACCACACCCGATCTTCGGCCTCGGCTTTGTGGCTCGGCCGAGTAACCCGTGATTTTCTCGGTGAACCACCGCAAACCCCGCGAACTTGATGTAGCCTCCGCCAATCACCATTCATGACTTGGCTCCCATGAAGTCCCGGCTCGACCTTGGTTTTGTGGCTCAACCAAGAAACCGTCCACCTACTTCATCTTGCTTGTTCTTGCCACCATGCGGCCCGCACTCGACCCCCGCCGGCCACCGGTCCCTCGAACGAAGCCTACTTGTCTTCTCCACACCCGGAGGCCTCACCAAAGCAACGACCTTTCGCGCTTGTTCTTCACCCGCACCAACACGAGTCAAGCCGCAACTCGCACCTCGCAATACTTAGCCAAGAATCGGTCCACACAACGTTGTCAATCACTCATCACACAAGGAAGCGACCATCCACCGGTCCTCGAACCAAACATGGTCCTCAATCTCCCCCTTGATGAGTGCATTGACAACACACACACATGGTAAGTACAGAGAAAAAGAAAACAGAAAAGAAACAAAAAGAAAAATTCCAACAAGCGATCGAAAGCCGAGAAAGGCAAAGAAACGAGATCACTTGAAGAAGACAAGTCTCGGACCCCTTAGGCAAGGGCAACGGCTCGACACATCCGAGACAAAAACCATGCTCAAGCAAAGAGCACCGACCACCAGAGCACACAAGAGCTCCCCCTGCACAGACGCAAACTCCCCCTGATCAAGTGCCAACTCAGGGCACAAACCGGTCAGACCGGTTCCCATAACCGGTCAGGCCGGTTCCACCAAAACCGGTCAGACCGGTTCCACCAAAACCGGTCAGACCGGTTTCCACAACCGGTCAGGCCGATTTCACACAGCAGACCATACCCCAAAAGCCAAAAATGCAAAAGAAATGCACAAGCTCCCCCTTGACACTTGGGATAGGTTCCAGGGATACACAGCAACTTTTCTCCACCTTCCTTTCTCCCCCTTGTTGCCAATGCATGAATCAAGGCACAAATGCAAGCTAGAGCTTCTCAAGTATACAAAAATCATCACAAGATGCTACACATGTCCAAATGAGCAAGTTAGGTACTCTACGGCTTCGTATCGATCTCAACTACATGATCACCAAGTTTCACAACCATTGGACGAAGCTAAAAAGGATTTTGACAATTTTGCGAAAAAACTTGCCTCTCATGAGCAAAGCCCTAAACATGATCAAAACATATCAAAATGGCAAAGCCACACAAACTTCATGCTAGGACAGCTATTCTAACCATAAGACCATCACAAACACCCACAAGCACCTCATGTCATGTCAAAGCCACCGAGCCATGTGCCTACTTCTATGTATGAGACTTCTCATTGGTAGGCATCATGCAACGGTTTAGCACCCAAAGCAAATTAAATTCAGCACATATGACATGGGAGCATATTTCCAAGCATTTTTCATTTCATTTTCAGATTTGTAAATGGTACATGAAATGTCTTTGCGACAAAAAGGAACTTATGCTCCTCCACAAGATAAATCAAGAGGGCTAAACATTCATGATGGCAAATGAGCCTTTGGCCCCATATGATCAATAAGCTAGCTATCCAACCACAAATTAAGCATAGCAAAGCCACAAAAACATGTCAAGAGCATGTAAAGGCATTTACACATGAGAGAGCATACATGTGACATTTTTCAAAAGCATAGCTAGCAACCATGGATTATTCATCAAGATCATCAAGAGCTAAGCCAAACTAACCGTAGCATACCAAACAAGCTCACAAAGACATATATCTCATTCCATGGTGAACAATGTATATGAGAGAAGCTTTTCCTAACCAATGCATATGATACAAAATGCATGCAATCTAAGATACAAGGATGCCTATACATCATGTTACATATGCCATGCCAAATGCAAGAAATGCACAAAGGAAAGCTATACATATGCTACAAACCGGCTCCTCGAGGGGAGGCAAAACGGGCTCGACACCACCGGCAAAAGAAAGCTCCCACACACCCAACTCAGGAAATCAAACACACACCAAGTTCCCCCCGCAGACGAGTGAAAGTTGCTTGATCTAGGGGTTTGGTGAAAATATCGGCTAGTTGGTCATGTGTGGGTACATGGATCAAAGCTATCTTCCCTTTCTCGACGTTGTCTCTCAGAAAATGATACCTCACTTCTATGTGTTTGGTTTTGGAATGGAGCACTGGGTTCTTTGCAACGCTTATGGCACTGGTGCTATCACATTGAAGTGGGACATGGGTATACTCCTCACCAAAGTCACTCATGGTGTAGGTGATCCAAAGGAGCTGAGAGCAACAACTAGCAGCGGCAACATACTCGGCTTCGGTCGTGGATTGAGCAACACTCGATCGCTTACGAGAAGACCAATGCAAGACACCAACGAAGAACCCAAAACCGGCAAGTCCCAGAAGTGGACTTCCTATCCAACCGACACCCGGAAAAATCCGCGTCTGAAAAGCCATGAAGCGCCAAAGAAGAGGACGCGGAGTACCAAAGGCCGAAGTCGGGAGTGTGACGCAAGTACCTGAAAATTCTCTTCACTGCTTGCCGATGCGAAGTCCTCGGAGACGCTTGAAAACGAGCGCACAGACACACTGAGAACTGTATGTCCGGCCTCGTCGCCGTCAAGTAGAGGAGTGACCCGATCATGCTTCGGTACTCCTTCGGTCCACGTGTTCACCTTCCTCGTCCGCATCAAGAGCCGTAGTCGTACTCATCGGCGTCGTCATAGCCTTGGAGTCCTCCATCTTGAACTTTCTCACAATGTCCTTGGTGTACTTAGCCTCGGTGCACAAATGTTCCTTCCTTTGATTGCTTGATTTGTAGCCCGAGGAAGAACCGCAACTCGCCCATCATGCTCATCTCAAACTCCCTCGCTCATATCATCCGCAAACCTCGCAACAAGAGAGTTAGACGAGCCACCAAAGACAATATCATCCACGTACACCCGCACAATCGGGATATCTCTCGCCCCGCCTCTCGCAAAAACAAGGTCTCGATCGACCTTCCCCATCTCAAAACCTCTCTCAAACAAGAACCCCCTCAACCTCGCCATACCAAGCTCTAGGCGCCCTGCTTCAACCCATACGGCGCCTTCCTCAACTTGTACACCCGGTGGGGGTACTTCTCACTCTCAAACCCCCGGAGGCTGCCTCACATACACTTCTTCCTCCAACACTCCATTCGAAAAGCACTCTTCACATCCATTTGGTGCAACTTGAACCCTTTAGCCACGAGAAAAGGCTAGAAGGATCCTAATCGCCTCCAAACGGGCTACGGGAGCAAAGGTCTCCTCGTAGTCGATCCCCTCCTTCCGACCGAACCCCCGAGCAACAAGTCTCGACTTGTTCCTCACAACCTCACCCTTCTCTCCCTCTTTGTTTTTCCACACCCACTTTGTACCAATCGGCTTACACCACCCGGGGGAGGGTCAACCAACTCCCACACCCGATTCCTCTCAAAGTTCTACAACTCCTCATGCATCGAGTTAACCCAATTGTGATCGATAGTGCGTGTCCAATGTCTTTGGGCTCGAAAGAAGCAACAAATGCAGCATGAGCAAAATGGGAATTGTTTCGAACCCTCGACCGTGTAGTGCGTTCATCCATGTCGCCGATGATCCTCGAAGCTGGGTGATCCACCTGAACTCGCCGGGGAGGTTCTCGCCTCGAAGCTACCTCCCCCTCAACATCAGCTTCTCCTCGTTCTTGATTTGTCGTCGTAGGTGTAGCAGAGGGTCCATCCATCATCGTGGTCGAAGTAGTGGGTACATGTTCAGCCGGGGGCACCGCACCGCCATCCTCATCATCTCCATGTTCATGCTCCTCCTCCCCGAAAGATCTCCTCGCCGAGCTCATCATCACCCGCACACTCAAAGACAAGCCGACTACGTGGCTCGTCTCGTCGAAGGTTACCTCGCAAGTCTCCACGATTTGGTTAGTTTCAAGATTGAGCACACGATATGCTCTAGAATGAAATGCATAACCAAAGAAAATGCCATCGACGGACCTAGCCTCAAACTTATCCAACTTCCTGCCCTTCTTCGAATAAAACACTTGCAACCAAAGACATGGAAGTGACTTACTTTGGGTGTGCGACCATGCATCAACTCATAGCATGTCTTCTTCTTGTGCACTCGAGGTATATTCTCGTTCGACACATAGCATGCGGTATTCACCGCCTCGGCCCAATACCTCCTCGAGTCCTATGCTCATCAAGCATCGTCCGAGCCATCTCGCACAAGGTCCTCGTTCTTCCTTTCCACAACACCATTCGGGGAGGCGTATACGGACTCAAAAACGGTGCTCAAGACCCAAGTCATGACAAAAGGTTTCAAAACGAGAGTTCCCGAATTCCGAGCCATTATCACCGCATAGCTCGTATGGCATCTCCGTGCCTCTCGTTCCTCAACCTCAAGACTAGATCTCGAACAAAAGCAAACGTCTCCCCCTTATCCTCCGGAAAGAACACCCACGCATACCGAGAATAGTCGTCCACCACAACAAGAACATACCACTTCCCACCCGCGGATCGCACACGAGCCGGGCCAACAAGGTCCATATGGAGCGGCTCGCATGGACGCTCGGTCATCACATTGGTGAGAGGCGGGTGAGAAGAAGCCACCATCTTGGCATGCCTACAAGGAGCACAAACAACTCTTTCTCAAGCTTCAACCGTGGCAATCCTCGAACCAAATTGAGTTTACTTAAGCGAGACAAAAGGTCAAAGCTCAAGTGACCCTACTTCCTATGCCACTTCCACAACTCACTCGAGGAACCAGCCAAGAAACAATGCTCAACACCAGAAGACTGAGGAAAATCAGCATGAAACACCTGACCTGCGGGAACGACCTTACAGACAAGGTCCCCTCGAGAGTCCACAATCCGAGAACCACCGAGGCCGAAACAACACCTCAAAACCCTCATCCAACAAGCCGGGACACGAAAGCGATTGTACCCCCGCCGATTGAACAAGAGCAACACGCCTCGAGTGATCTTGTCACTCACTTTTATCTCACCTTCGAAAGCACACGCCCACGCCCATTGTCCCCAAAAGTGATGTACCTCTTCGTCACCACGGACGAGACTTGAGAACCACCCCCCGTCTCCGATCATATGCCTCGAGCAACCGGAGTCAATCAACCAAATGTTCTTCAAGTCTCCCACCCGAAAAATCAAAAATAGGCACGTGAGCGAACAAACGACTCGGCCACGGGGTTAGTACCAAAGGAGGAAAACCGGTCTTGCCGAGCCATTTGCTCGAAAGTGGGGTTAGCACCAACCAAAGCATCTCTCCTACCAAAACGCCTCCACGAACACCACCACGGTAACCACCCTGAGGGAACCACCCCTCTCTGCCTGGAGGAGGACCAAAACCACGAAAGAGAACTCGTGGACCGTCCCTCCTTTCCTTCTCAAAGTTGCGACTCCTCCCATCCCCGTAGTGAACTCGAGGGGGAGAACGCCTAGCAACCTGACCACCTGCAAACTCTCCAGCGCATCCACTAGAACCACGACCTCCGAAAACAACCCTCGCACTCCGTACGAGCACGGAAACCAAGCTTGTCATTCCGCAGACCCCAAACCGGTCTAACCGGTTCCAAAACCGGTCTGACCGGTTTCACTCCTCCGGCGAAGACCTCCCCGCACTCTTTCGATCACCCCAAGCCGAACTATCCTCACACTCGCCTTGGCCCCGGGCATCCGCACACGAGGCTTAAGTACACCGCCGGAGGGGTGAAACTTGTCCCCGTTAGCCCACTCCTTCGCCATTTTCTCCTCTCGCTTCCTCTTGAAGCAAAACTCCTCCTTGTGGCCATCTCTTCCACAATAGCCACAATGGAACCTCACAAGCTTAGGCTTAGGCTTGGGATGTGGCCGCTCACTCGGTTTCTCTCCACTCAAATCCTCCACCGGTTTCTCACCACTAGCCTTCTCACTCTCCTTCCCAAAGAACACTTTCCCCGAAGTGCTCACAAACTTGATAGGCTTTTGTAGGTCATTTGTGGGTGTAGGAAACACGGGTGGAGCCGGGGTTGTGTCTAGTCGGTTCCTTAGATGGTTAGGTTTTGGTGGGAAATCATTTTTGTGGTGGGTTTTTGGTGGCTCCGGATATTCTCTCCACTTCCCTCACCAACCTTGTTTGCCCCAAGCCCCTCACCATCTTGCCTCTTAAAGGCCTCAATCATCATCCTCAACCGAGGCTCGTGACCGGACAACCAACCCATCAACTTCCTCAAATCATCATTCTCATCCCGCAAACGATCAACATAATGTGCAAGCTCCAAATTTTTCAATGCATGCATTTCACGGGTAGAGCAAGATGTAGGCATGGGTTCCTTCAATTTAGCCTCGAGCGAACTAGTGTACGCATGCATCTCATCAATCTTAGCATGCAAAACGGGGCAAGAAGTGCAAGCACCTAGCAAAGCGAGGTCTAGACTTAAGCTCGGCCACTTCAACCCTAAGCACATCTAGTTCCTCACACTTGGAGGCATGCTTCTCCTTAAACAAAGCAAGATCGGCAAGGAATATGGAGCAATCAGCACAATCATTCTCATCGAAACAACGGGGCTAGCCTTAAGCGAATCAATCTCAAGCTTGCTATCAAGCACCCGTGTCTCTAGCTCGGCCACTCTAGTCCTAGCATCCTCGAGTGAAGCCCTAAGCTCTTTCCTCATTTTCTTGGCCTCTCTAAGCATGTCATCACGGTTATCAAGCAAAGAGCCAAGCCTCTCATTTTCTCGGCGCAAGAAGGGAAGCTCATCACGCACCTCGTCGTCGGACTCGCAGTCCGAGTCGCTCCGTGTGCTCTTCTTGCTGCCGGAGCTCAACGCCATGGTGCGAGGCCGTCTCTCGCGGCGAAGCGGCTCGGCCCGCTCGGGTTCTTGGACGACTTCTTGTTCTTGCGGCGATCTCCCTCGTCGTCGGCTGCCGCTCGAGCTCGAGGTGGAGTACGCGGACCCGGAGTCGACGTCGCTCGCTCCAACCATCGCTCGGGCCTTGCCTCGGCCTCCTTCTTCCTCGATCGTCGCTCGTCCTTGTACTTGTTCTTGTGCTTGCTCTTGTGATCGCGCCTCGAACGGTACTTGCCATCGTTCATCCTCGGCTTGTGCTTGTAGCCGTCCTTGCTCTCGGCCTTCTCACCGGCGGTCGGCGACGAAGTGTCCCGGCTTGCCGCATCGGAACGAGTCCTCGTGTTCCTCCTCATGTTCACGCGGTTCTCGTGCAGCCTCTCGAACCGCCTCGTCAACAGCGCCAGCTCGTCCTCTCCAAGGTCATCAAACTCCTCATCTGGCATAGACATCAAAGAGGAAAACGAGAACATCCTGGTGGATGGGTTAGAGTTAGTCTTTCCTTTGGAACCACCAACGAGGGCAAGACTATGGGAGTCAGTCGGTCCCTCGAGCTTGGCAGTCATGCCCCTATCCACCTCAGCCGACTTGAGCTTCGAGAATAGCTCGTTCACCGTCAGAGTATCGTACCTCTCCGACTCGACTATGGCCTCGAACTTTCCGCCCCATATCGTACGATCCAAAGAGTGTAAGAGCTTGACCGCTCTATCATGATCATCGTACGGGAGCACGTCCACATTGGCCCTCATGTTGTTCACCACCACCGTGAACCTGCGAAACAAGGCATCGATGGACTCACCGGGGAGATGAGTGAAGTTCTCGTACTCTCTCCGGTAGGTCGCATACAACCGTGCTCGAACACGGGCGTTCCCAACATGAGCCTCCTTCAACACCGCCCAAATCCTACAAGCCAAGTGCTCGGTGTGCACCCGATCGAACTCGGTCGACACAAAGCACGAAACAAGTAGTCGACCGCCTTATTGTTGGCGTCGAATCGTCCCCTCGACCCCGGAGCAAGGAAATCCATCGGTGGACATAGCCCTGTGTCCACCGTGACATCCCAAAGCAAGCGACCCTTTCCGCGGAGGAACGCACCCATCCGCTTGCTCCACATCCGGTAGTTCTTGCCATCGAAGTGTGGAGGACCCGAACCCCCGTTCTCCGGTACGCCATCCTTGGATCTTAGGCCGGTTAGAGTCAACAAAGACCCGAACCGGCTCGATACCACTTGAAGGACCGAAACGGCGAACCGCAGAGGGGGGGGGGGGGGGTGAATGGGAGCCGATAAAAATTCTATTCAAGAATTCGGGCTATGAACCCAAATTCACTCATGCACCTCCGCAAGCTTCTCTTGCCAAGTTCACGTAGCCACTGGAGTGCTACTGAACCTAGGAACAAGACCCGAACAACAGCCTCAACACACACGCAGCGGAAACTCACACGACAAGGCTGCTGGCAGCACAAACCGGTCAGGCCGGTTTCTGAAACCGGTCGGACCGCTCCTGTTGGACTTAGCCTCACGAGGGCAGGGAAAAACCGGTCAGACCGGTTAGGCAAACCGGTCAGACCGATTCTGTCCAGAAACTCCCCAAGACCCCCAAACACTTCAAAAGCCTTTCCACATCTGAACAAACGAAGCCATGAAGCAATAAAGACTTCCTTGTTCAAAGATCTTTCTCGACGACCCACGGGCGAAACCGGTCGACCGGTTTGGGAAACCGGTCGAGCCGGTTTTAGCCTGAACAGTCGAGAAGAACACAGCCCGCGGGTCAACTCCCCCAAAACCAAATCTCAATCTCCCGAATCGCTCCACGGACTTGAACAAGACTTTGGGGATATCAGGAACACCTCATGAGGAGTCCATAGCCAAGTTTAATCCCACCAAATCTCGTCCAAAAAGGAGGAATCGAAGAAATCCCGCCAAAGGCACTACCAAACCAAGAACTCAAGAAACCCCAAAATCGAGCACTTTTCCTCACGGATTTGGGAGGGGAATCACGGCCCAAAGAACCACGAAGGGTTCCCACAAATTTCCCCCATCAAATCCCCAAAGGAAAGGTCCCGAAAACACCGCAAAGAAATCACCGGGAGAGGGCTCCGAAAATCACCACCAAGAACAATCGGGAAAAACACATTCAAACCTTGAGGAATCACGCCGAATCATCTATACATGAAACAAGGATTCGTACAAGGTCTAGCAAGCCGCCCGATCATCCATCCCTCTCTACAAGATTTCTCCGTGAAGCTCTCTTGCTAGTCCTAAGGAAAACCTAGAGAAAATAGGTGGAAAATAGGAAAACTAATGAGCTAGGGTTCCAAGAGTTGGCTGCCAACCTCTCACCTCTTGGGTTATATAGGCGGCAACCGAATGTCTAAAATGCCCCTCTCTACTAACTAGGGATACAAGCCCCTCAAGGGCGGATTCGGAATTCTTGATGTATTCACCATCGGACGGATGCCCGCCGACCGCACCCTCGCGTAGCCTCAACGCAAGCCTTGCGATCCCGACGCGTGTCCTCCGCCTCGAAGCTTCCGGCGCCCTCGCGACCCCAAACCGGTCGGACCGGTTCTCCAAACCGGTCGGGCCGGTTTTGGCCGAGACGGCCACACCCGATCTTCGGCCTCGGCTTTGTGGCTCGGCACCGAGTAACCGGTGATTTTCTCGGTGAACCACCGCAAACCCCGCGAACTTGATGTAGCCTCCGCCAATCACCACTCATGACTTGGCTCCCATGAAGTCCCGGCTCGACCTTGGTTTTGTGGCTCAACCAAGAAACCGTCCACCTACTTCATCTTGTCGTTCTTGCCACCATGCGGCCCGCACTCGACCCCGCTGGCCACCGGGTCCCTCGAACGAAGCCTACTTGTCTTCTCCACACCCGGAGGCCTCACCAGCAACGACCTTTCGCGCTTGTTCTTCACCCGCACCAACACGAGTCAAGCCGCAACCCGCACCTGCAATACTTAGCCAAGAATCGGTCCACACAACGTTGTCAATCACTCATCACACAAGGAAGCGACCATCCACCGGTCCTCGAACCACACATGGTCCTCAAGATGAATCTTGTCCTCAAGATTCGGATGGATCAAAGGGATGGGGATAATCTTCCTTCAACTCCTCTTCTTTTTCCCAAGTTGCCTCATCCTCTGCATGATTACTCCATTGCACCTTGCACATCTTAATAGCCCGGTTCCTCGTAACGCATGTCAAAGTATCCAAGATCTTGATAGGTCATTCAGTGATGGTGAGATCTTCCTTAACATCCAACCCATCCATCAGTAATGGCTCCTTATCATGGGGTCTGCGACCCCTTTTTAACTTAGAGATATGGAACACATCATGCACATCTGAGAGCTGTTCTGGAAAGTCAACTCTATATGCTACCTCTCCCACTCATTGTAAGATCCGAAAGGGTCCAATGAAGCAACGGGACAACTTTCACTTCACTTTAAATCTGTGCAAATCTCTGATGGGTGAAACTTTCACGTACACATAATCACCTTCCTTGAAACATACATCTCTTCTCTTCCCGTTTGCATAACTCTTCTGCCTGGACTGAGCAATCCTGAAGTTCTCCCTTATGATCTGAACTTGCCTTTCTGCCTCCTTAATGATATCAGTCCCAAATAACTGACTCTCGCTTGTCTGGCTCCAATACAATGGTGTTCTGCACTTCGTCCCATACAATGCCTCGAAGGGTGCCATCTTTAGACTGGCCTGATAGCTGTTGTTGTAAGAGAACTCAGCATACGACAAACTCTTATCCCAACTACCACCATGCTTAAGGGCACAAGCTCTCAACATATCCTCCAGAATCTGATTTGTCCTCTCAATCTGTCCATCGGTCTGCGGATGATAGGCTGAGCTAAAGTTCAACTTTGTATCCATGGACTCATGAATCTTCTCCCAGAAACTAGATTTGAACTGGGTACCTCTGTCAGACACTATCTTCTTAGGCACACCATGCAAGCATACGGTCCTGAACATGTACAACTCAGCTAGCTTTGCACCTGTATAAGTGGTACACACCAGTATGAAGTGAGCAACCTTTGTCAAACGGTCCACTATAACCCATATCGAACTGTAACCATCACGAGTACGGGGCAACCCAACAATGAAATCCATGCCTATCTCTTCCCACTTCCACTTTGGCACCTTCAATGGCTGAAGCAGTCCCGCTGGCCTCTGATGTTCAGCTTTGACCTTGTGGCACATGTCACACAATGCTACATGGGCGGCCACATCCCTCTTCATCCCATACCACCATTATTTCTGCTTAAGATCCTGATACATCTTAGTGCTGCCTGGGTGAATGGAATAAGCTAAATCATGGGCCTCTATCAGGATAGTCTTCCGAAGGTCTCCCACATCAGGCACACATATCCTATTCTTAAACCATATCGTTCCCTGATCATCCTCAGTGAAATCCGGGGCCTTGCCCCTCTCCATGGTCTCTCTGATCTCTCTAATCTCCACATCCTCCAACTGCCCTTTACGTATCTGTTGCTCCAAGGTAGACTCTACTTCTAAAGTGACTCCCTCAGTGTGGGCAATCATCCCCAAATTGAGTTTTTCAAACTCCTTCATCAACTCTTCAGGCAGCTGGAACGCCAAAGCCACGTTGGCCTGTCCCTTCCGACTCAAAGCATCTGCAACCAGATTAGCCTTCCCAGGATGATACTGTATGTCCAGATCATAGTCCTTGATCAGCTCCAACCATCGTCATTGTCTCAGATTAAGGTCCTTCTGAGTGAATATGTACTTTAGACTCTTGTGATCAGTGTAAATCTGGCACTTGGTTCCCATGATGTAATGCCTCCAGATTTTTAAAGCATGAACCACAGCTGCCAGCTCAAGATCATGTGTAGGATAGTTCTGCTCATGTTTCCTCAACTGCCTTGATGCATAAGCTATAACATGTCCCTCTTGCATAAGAACACAACCCAAACCTTGTCGAGATGCATCACAATAGATATCAAAGCCGTTCTGCAAGTCTGGCATCACAAGCACTAGAGCGGTAGTCAAACTCCTCTTCAACTCCTCAAAGCTGTCCCGACATGCATCTGTCCACTTGAACTCCCTATCTTTTTCTAGCAGGGTAGTGAGAGACTTAACAATCTTAGAGAACCCCTCGATGAACCGTCGATAGTACCCTGCAAGTCCAAGGAAACTCCTGATCTCCTTAACTGTCCTATGCGGTTCCCACTTCAACACGTCATCAACCTTGGCTGGATCGATTGAAATACCTCCATCTGTGATAATATGCCCAAGAAAAGAGACTATGTTGACGGATAAAAGACGTATCCCTCTACGATTAGCAAGTGTACAGACCCACACCTTTTTCACCACAGGATTCCTAAGGTTCTTGTCAATCCGCGGGGCAAGGGGATTACAAGCGTTTGATCTACCTCTACACACTAGCTACTCAAACCCCAACTATGATTAAACTACAAAACAACTAAACTACACTAGAGAGAATGATTAAGCAATCAAGATAGGAGACACTCGCCCATGGGTCTACGATACTAGAACATGCAATCGTTTTGAACATGAAAACCAATCTAATCTATCAGGGGTTGTGACCACGGTTTCGCCCTTTCCCTCCTCTCGTACTGTCACTACGTGAAGGTATTCATGACTAGACCTATGATGGACACTGTATATTTAATGGATCCAAGGAAGCATTGGAGCGCTACTCCCTTTACGGCATGGTAGCTAACCTTAAGCAATAAAGTATGTTCAACACAAGATGATAGATAGATAAACCAACAAAGTACGATTACATCTCAAGATCAATTACAACCCATGGACGAATAAGGAGATTACCCCATCAAGGTGCTAGACATAGCACCATTGATCATGGTTTCCCTTCCTACGGTGTCTTCCTTCTTCTCCACGTGTGGGTGCTTCCTTCGAGGTGGTCGATCCCCCTTCGGAGATCTCCCTCCTCTCTCTCTAACTTGTGGATGGCCTCCTGGTGCGAATGGCTCTCCCCCTGCCGAATGGCGGCGCCTCCAGGGTTTTAGGGTTGAAGATCCTTCGGGTGCGAAGAAAGGGGGGGCCAAACCGACCCCCGAAGTGGGCTAGGCCGGCCGGCCTGGGCCGACCGGCCAAGGCCCATTTCGGCCCGGTTCGGTCGCCCCTTCGCTCCCGTGGGTCCTCAGGTGATTATGCACTTTGCCCTTTCCACTTGCATGATTTTGGCGATGTCATCCTCGCATCCAAGATGGAGGTTCTTCGCACATGAAGTTCGGTCTTTTACGCTTCAATCCCCGGGGGTGTTCCTACGCAGCACTTCGGTCCTTGTCACCATTGGAAGTGATTTCATCAAGCTAATGAACATGAACAAGACTCCGTAAATGCTCCTCTGAACTTGTTGCGAATCCGTCCTTTATGTCCATGTTTTCCTGCATAAACACAACACTTCCAAATGCATGCACATTGATGAACTTGTTATATGATTAGTGTGCCTAGTGCCGGGTTAGTTCCATAATCAAATCCAAACCAAAGTATAATGAACATGCTTGGTGTACCAAAATACACCGTCAACATCTCCCCCAAGCTTAGCTCTTGCTCGTCCTCGAGCAAGTACTCGTAATTGAACTTCGTCCAAAGCGTTGTAATCATGTACCGCTAATCCTTATTCACAAGTTAGTCAATCTTTTTGTCTTTAATACATAAACATAAAGTAATGATCATCATACATAAACATGGGCGTTAAAAATCTTTACCACGTCAAGATTTACCCCACAACTCAAACTCTTCACTCAAAGCCTTCAATCTCAGCCATGCTTACCTCTTTGCTTCCATCAGAGGGTTTTTATGATTTTTCAAAAATAAAATTCCTGCAACAATTGTTAGAAAAAAACTTTTTCCAAGCTCTCTCTAGGCACTCATATGAGGTGGCTATCCTAACCAAATTTTATAAAACTCTCACCTCCCATAAATCTCTCATATAACATGTAAAGTGGAGCTATAGGTAGGGCTAGCGCAATCAACACAAATATTGTCAAACTAAGAACTTCCTCTAATGGTTGTTTACCTTTCAAAGCTAATGATCATGAGAATTAATCCATTTGTAGGGATATCAAGGATGAGAAGATTTAGATTGGTGGACATGTGCAAGGGCAAAAAAAATTATGACTATGAGGCACCGATGACGTCCTCGTTGTCGGATTGCACATGGTTGGAAAAAGAGTGAAAGTTTCGTCTCTCAACAACGTGACATCCTTCCTTGCACTTTATTTTTTTCTTTTCTTTTACTTGATTCATCCCTCTCATATCTTTATTTCCACTCCTCTTCTCTTTTTCTTCTTTTTTCTTTCATTCTCTCATTCTCATATTTTTTCTCCTTCTTTACTTTTCTATAATATTTTTTTCTTTCTTTCTTTCTTTCTTTTCCATACTCACACTTTTCTCTTTATATTTCCCTCTCTTGACAACTTTTCAAAGATCTCAACTCCTCGCTTTCTTGCATGCATACAATCTGAAATTTTAAATAAACCATCCTAGAGACGAGACGAAACTTTGAGAGTAGGTTATGTTCAAGGAATGCGATGTACAAAAGAAATGTATAGGGTTGGGTATGGAATTCGGCGATGTACGGGACTTCCGATGTGAAAGTCACCTTACCGAATGCAAAAAATAAATTTGGCTTTGTATAGGATTTTTTCTTACTCTCAACTTGGAAAAAGAGGTTTTTGCTAACCTTTATTACAAGGGTTTTTAGATAATTTTTAGAATTGAAATCCTCCAACTTTTAGCATTGAACATAGCACAACCAACATGTGAAACTCAAGATCGAAGTGTGGTATGGGTACTTTTGGTAGTGGCAATTCCACTAAGCACACAGTAAACGTTTTTCAAACCACACACTTATGTTCATATATCAAAAACTAAAGATGAACAAACGAGTAAATTAATATAAGCAATACACAAGACACAAAATTTAAAGGACTCTTTTTATTTGATTTTTTTGACTCAACACTAATTTAATACACTTGCAAAAATTTAAAAAAACACGCTAAAAAACTAAAGACTCATTAAACTTTAAGACTCTCTCGAAGATTATACCGAACCTAAACTTCAAGCTCAAAAGCTAAGGCTAGCTAGCTAGCTCTCCCCCACGCTAAAAACATACGACGTCCTCGTCGTATCTTACAAAATTCCTAAGGGGAAAACTAAACCTAGTGGTACTTCCCGCAACTATTGCACCACTTGCCTCACATGTTCCCAACAATGCCAAAAAGTTTACGCACGTTACGGTTTAGGAACTTGTAGTCGTCTTCAACTACGCACTCCAAATCCTCCATACGCTGCCTCATCACCTCCATGGCTTGGAATCATTCGTTGACCGTTGCGTAGAGATTCGAGATGGAGTGACGGCAAGCCGCACAACACATCGGATGCAACCCGAAATGGTTGTCATTGCCGGGGTCTCCGCCGTCATCACCGCCGTCGTCGCCACCACCATTGTCGTCGCCGCCGTCATCGCCACCGCCGTTGGGGCCTTCGGGAGTCTTCTCCTTGGGCACCTCATCCCAAATGTAAAGATCATTATCATCTCTTCCGGCGGCCGCCCACGAGCTCGGGCTACGATCGTCGGAGTAATCGCTACCCCCATAATCTTTAGGCTCGGGCGGCACCTCCTTGTAGTCGTTCCGCTTCATGCCACGGATGCACGACCTTCGAACGGGAGTAGGGACGTTCTCCTTCTTGACGGGGTTCCGAGATGCGATAGCTCCAGTCGGGACACGCCCTCCGCAACGGATGCAGGCGGTCCTCTTGATCTCGACAGGTAGCTTGAGCTCGCATCGCTTTGCCTCCTCCATCGATGGCTTCTTGGCGCCTTGCTTCAACTCTAAGCTCCTCGGGGACACAATGGCTGCTGCGTGGGTGCAAAATATTGCTTGATGGGATTGATTCCTGAGCTCCAAATTCGGCCAAATAAATAGTCCGAAGAGGAAAATCCTAGGAACCTCATTTCCTTATTCAAACTTCCCTCAAAATTTTCTGACCAAAAAAGAAGTCGAAAATGAGCAATTCGGGCAAAACTGGGACCAACTGCCACCGGGACCCACCTGGGCCGGTTGGACTGAGCCGGCCGGCCCACCCTGCCTCGGGGGCCGGGCCGGTCCGGTTTTTCGTGCATCGCCCATTTTTTGCCTTCTAGCCCATGGGAAAGAGTTGGCCTAGTAAATCTTTGCGAGGAACTCCAGAAAATTAAAAGAAAAACTATTTACAAAAATTCATGCCTTGTTTTTCGTCCTAGGCGGGACGTTCGGGCCCTTCTTCCATGGTGAAGACATCAACATGGTGAAGGGGCACAACGTCGGGTTCGTAGTAAACCTTAAGCCGTTGACCATTCACCATAAATTGATCGCCTTTCACATCCATAATGGTTACTGCTCCGTTGGAGAGCACCGAATGCACAACATAAGGTCCGTCCCACTTGCTTTGCAATTTCCCCTTTCTGAAGGATTTAAATCTCGAATTGTAGAGGAGGACCTTATCTCCTTCTTTAAACTCTTTTTTCTTTAACCTTTTATCATACCATCTTTTGATTCTCTCTTTGTATATGCTTGCATTTTCATATGCTTTCAACCTCATCTCCTCTAGCTCGCTTATTTGAATTCTTCGTTTCACCACCGCGGCATCGAGATCAAGGTTCATCTCTTTAACCGCCCAATAGGCTTTATGTTCCAACTCAACCGGAAGGTGGCAAGCCTTTCCATAGATGAATTGATAAGGGGTCATACCTATCGGTGTCTTGAACGCCGTTCGATAAGCCCACAAAGCTCCGTCTAATTTCTTTGACCAATCTTTGCCTCCCTTCTCTATGGTTTTGTTGAGGATGCTTTTTAATCGCCTATTTGATGTTTCCACTTGTCCGTTGGTTTGTGGGTGATAAGCCGTAGAGGCCCCATGTTCAATTCCCAACTTGGACAAGCACTTTTTGAAATTCTCCCCGGTGAAGTGAGTTCCTCCATCGCTTATCAAGATTCTCGGTGTACCAAAACGAGGAAAAATCATGTTCTTGATCATAGTAATGGACTCCTTCGTGGAAGCTTTACGACATGGCATGGCCTTTACCCACTTGGATACATAATCAACCATTACTAGAATATACTCATATCCGTGTGAGTTTTTGAAAGGCCACATGAAGTCTATACCCCACACATCGAATAAATCGATATGTAGATTGTATTTCAAAGGCATAGAATTTCTTTGAGATATGTTTCCGGTTCTTTGGCATTCGGGGCATGATGCAACATATCTTTTAGTATCTTCATGCACCTCCGACCAATAGAATCCGCTCGACCATACTTTTGCTTGGGTTCGAAAATGGCTATAGTGTCCACCGTACTTCGCCGAGTGGCACTTTCTCAAGATTTCTAGCCTATCTTCTCTTGGCACACATCTTCTCATGACTCCATCATTGCCAAGTTTAAAGAGGTATGGTGCATCCCAAAAGTACTTCTTACTTTCAGAGATTATCTTCTTTTGGGAGTTTTTATCTAGATGATTAAGAGGCATCTTCCGAATCGCTCGAATGATATCAATCATCCAAGTGTCTTTATCGAGCACTCGATAGAGGTGGTCATATCTCATCTTATCTTCGAGGGGCTCTTTATCATCTTGTCCACGATTCATCCTAGACAAATGATTGGCCACAACATTTTGCACCCCCTTTTTATCACAAATTTCAACATCAAATTCTTGGAGAAGAAGGATCCAACGAATCTAACGTGGTTTAGCTTCCTTCTTAGCCAACAGATATTTGATGGCTGCGTGATCGGTGTAAACAATGACCTTCGAGTTCACGATATAAGATCTGAATTTTTCGAAAGCGAATACCACCGCTAGCAACTCCTTTTCCGTAGTGGCATAATTTAATTGCACCCCACTAAGAGTTTTGCTAGCGTAGTAAATGACGTGAACTCGGCCTTCCTTTCTTTGACCCAGAACCGTGCCTACGGCGTAGTCACTTGCGTCACACATGATCTCGAAAGGTTGGCTCCAATCTGGAGGTTGAATGATGGGAGCACTCACCAATGCAGTTTTCAAGGTCCGGAATGCCTCTAGGCACTTCTCATCAAAGTCAAAAGCCACATCCTTTTGAAGGAGATGTGTTAAAGTTTTAGTGATCTTTGAGAAGTCCTTAATAAATCTTCTATAAAATCCGACATGGCCTAGAAATCTCCTCAAGGACTTAACATCCGTCGGAGTTGGGAGTTGCTCAACAGTCTCTACCTTAGCCTTGTCCACTTCAATGCCTCTCTCGGATATAACATGTCCGAGCACTATGCCTTGCTTAACCATGAAGTGGCACTTTTCCCAATTTAACACCAAGTCTACCTCCACACACCTCGTGAAGACCTTATCCAAGTTTGCCAAGCAATCCATAAACGTCTTCCCGTAAATGGAAAAATCATCCATGAACACCTCGACAATTTCTTCGATGAATTCCGAGAATACGGCCATCATGCAACATTGAAAAGAGGCCGGAGCGTTGCATAGACCGGCATCCTTCTATATGCAAATGTTCCATAAGGGCATGTAAACGTTGTTTCGTGTTGATCGCCCGGGTGAATGGGAATTTGCATGAACCCCGAGTACCATCGAGAAAGCAAAAATAAGCGTGGTTCGCTAATCTCTCGAGCATCTCGTCAATGAACAGTAGGGGGAAGTGATCTTTCTTCGTCGCTTTGTTTAGCTTACGATAATCGATACACATCCGCCACCCGGTCACGGTTCTTTGCGGTATCAACTCGTTCTTCTCATTCTTCACTATGGTTAAACCTCCTTTCATTGGTACACAATGTACCGGGCTCACCCACTCGCTATGCGGAACCGGGTAGATGATTCCGGCATCAAGTAACTTGATGACCTCTTTCTTTACAACCTCTCGCATGGCATGAGTTAGCCTCCTTTGGTGGTCCACTAAGGGCTTACATTGGTCTTCAATTGGTATACGATGAGTGCAAAAGGCTGGGCTAAGACCTTTGAGATCATTAATCGAATATCCAATCACCTTTTTATGTTTTTCAATAAAATCAACAACTTTTCATTTTATTCGGGACTTAACTCGTCACTCACAATGACTGGATAAGTGTTGTCTGGGCCCAAAAATTCATACTTTAATCCTTTTGGCAAAGGTTTAAGGTCTACCTCGGGCACTTGTGGCTCCTCGGGTTCAATCTCTCCTATGCCCTCGAATTTTTCTTCCTCCACGCTTCCATCATGCGGTTCTAAGCCTTTTGTTTCTTCTTCTAGCTCTTCATCTTGTTGATCATTAATTTGATTTTCCATCGCTCTTTGTAGCAGGTCTCTAAGGGTTTCAACAAAACAAAGACTATCTATCTCCTCTACTTCGTCTTCAGGAGGAAAGGGTGTAGGGTGTTTATAAACGTGAAGAAAATTATATGTGTACTTTGTTCCATTAAGGTTCATTGTTACTTAGCATTCTCCGGCATCCAACACGACATCAACCAACTTAAGAAAGGGCCTACCTAGGATTATGTGATCATGATTACTATGGTAAGCATCAATAACAACGAAATCGGTTGGTATACATTTTCCAGAGATTTTTACATTCATGTTGCAAGCAATACCTAGAGGTTTAATAGTTCTACCATCTCCCATAATTAATTTCGTTGATGTTGGACGTAAGTCTAGGTTGTGGTCTTGAACTTTATCGTAAATTTTAGAAGATAGGACACTTACTTGGGCTCCGATGTCACATAAAGCTTTGCATCGAACTCCGTTGATCTCGCAACTCAAGTGTGGTGTCATCTTCTCTTCTTCTTCGGATCCTATCGCGTAAACTTCAGCGAGGCGAGCGTATGGTGATGCTTCAGACTTGATCCCCATGATTCTCTTCACCTCGGCTATGTGTTCCGGATCCACTTCATCATCTCCAAAGAGCTTTTGAAAGATCTCACCGGTGGTTTCAAGGTTGTATGAATCTTCCGCTTTCTTCTCCGGTGGGAAATTCCACTTCCAATGCTCTTGCCATCCCCTTTTGATTAGGGAACGGTCTTCTCTTGTCGAATACTTCTCCGTAATCGATAGGAACCCAATTCATTGGCTCGAACTCCCTTAGTGGCTTCGCACTTGACATGCTTCTCTTGTTTGTCTCATTTGGTACGACGAAGTCAACGCTAGGGGTAGTTCTTGACTTGATGTGTTCTTGTTCAAACTTTTCCGGGATTGGCTCCTCTTTTGTGACTTCCGGGGTTGCCTCTTTAGAAAAATCAGCAAGCTTCTTCTTCCTTGAATTGAATTCCGGCTCTTCCGCAAGTCTTGTTTCCCAATCTCTTCGCATGGCAGCCGCGTTACTAATTTTTTGTAGAAGTTGAGCGGCTTCCGTGAGTGTTTTCTCCATGAGATCCCCACCTGCACACATTTGGACGTGTTGCATGCAACTAGGGGTTAGCGAAAAGAAAAATGTTTGCAAGAGTACGTCACCGGAGAAGCCGAGTCTTGGTCCTTGTTCGATCAACTCATTAAACCTATTCCAAGCTTGGTCTACCCCTTCCACTTCTCCTTGCATGAAAGTGATCACTTGCCTCCTTAGATGTTGAACCTTGCTTATTGGAAAGTGTCGGTGTTTTAGACTGGCAACCTACTAAGGGGAGTACCCGAAGTAGATGAATGTGGCCTCGCCGAGATCGGTGACTCGAAGGAAGAGACACGTGGCACACAATTTAGACAAGTTCGGGCCGCGAGGTGCGTAATACCCTACGTCCTGTATGTTGCGTGGCTCTGGATTGATTGGGTGCGATTACAAGATGATGCAATCTAATGCGTATGAGCGAGATGAGATAAAGGGGGTCCCTGCCTCGCCTTATATAGTCCGGGAGGCAGGGTTACAAGTCAGTTCAGGGAGAGTACTAGTCGAGTACGTCTAGGAGTCCTCTATACAGTGCGGGACATGTACAGCTTCCTATCCGAGTACTTCTCCTCTCGTAGTCCTTGTGCTTCACGCCATAGGGTGCGTGCAGCACAAGTCGAGTAGTCCCAGGGGCCCACCGAGTAGTCGGTCCTGGTACCCACCGAGGCAGTGGGCCTAGGGTGGTCCATACGACAAGCCCCCGGGTACTTTGTAGTCGAGAAAGATAGCTTCGAGTAGTCTTGACGGCCTTAACGAGTAGTCCTCAAGCGTCCCTGAGCGCTACAAGTCAAAAGTCCTCAAGAGTAGTCGAAGCATCCTGAGGCTGGAATGTACTCCAACTGATATTTGAGTAATACTGAAGTCTTCTCGAGTAGTCCCAAGCGTCCTCGAGTACTGCTCTTGAAGGTCTTCAACAATGCCCGTGTTGTCTTGAAGCCGAAACTGATATGGAAGTGCGATTGCAAAATCGCACTCCATATGGAGTAGCCCCCAAGCCTTAGGTTGAGTTGTAGACTCTAGCTGAGGGTCCATCTGAAGTTTTGGCAAGAATATCCCGAAAAATCCGGAGAAAAAAACCGAAGGACACGTGGCACGGAGCCCCCGAGCCTTGAGTCGAGTATTTCCTCTCGAATTGAAGGGTCATCTTGTAGAATGTGTCCTGAGTTGCCCTTGAGTCTTGCCGCTACCCAGGAAATTGAATAAAAGTGGCCGAGCCCCCAAGATGAGGCACGTCGACTAGTAGAAGTTGAAGAGTCAGGCGCCGCCGCTGAGTCAGCTGTCTGCAGACTTATCCATCTGACCCTTTGAGGAGTCGTTGTTGACTTATAAATAGAAGCCAAAACCCTTAGGGTTTTTTACCCCACGCATTCGCAGCCATTCCCAGCAGATCGAGCCAGAAATCACCGCCAGTGCGCACTACCGCCGTTGAGAGGATTGTAGATCCAAACGCGCCGTCGTAGGAAACGACCACCATAGCCCCCGAGCGAATGTGAGTGAAGACATCTTGCACTTGGAGAATGAAGCCCTCGCCATCGAAAACCTCGAAGGCCGCCGGTGGGAAGAAAAGGGCTTGTGAAGAGGCCGCCGGATCTGTTGCGGGGACATCGCCACCGGTGTCTCCACTAGGACCAAATCCGAATCAAGAGTGGAAGAAATCCAAGGCCAAGACCGAAGATCTGCTGGCGCTGCTCAACAGTGGATTCTTGCGGGAGAAGGAGGTTGACATGTGGAGATCCGCTGCAGGGGATCCGTACCCCATGGAGAAAATCCCGGACGAGATCCCGATGTTCACCAGGTTCGCAGAGCGAGGTCTGTCTCTCCCCGCCAGCGACTTCTTCAAGGGGCTGCTGGGGTACTACGGCATCGAGTACCTCAACCTCAACCCCAACGGTATCTTCCACACCTCAGTCTTCGTACACTTCTGCGAAGATTTCTTGGGGATCAAGCCCCATTGGATCCTTTTTCGAAAATTCTTCCGAGTGAAGCCCCAGCCTAGCGCCAGCAATCCCAGAGTAGTGGTGGGAGACCGGATCCAGATGAGGGAGGACGCTGTGGAGCAGTACCTCTACTACAAGCTGATCGACTCCAACCAGGATTGGAAGACGAAGTGGTTCTACATCACCAACCACCACCCGGAGCTGCCGAATCCAAGCGGTAAGCAGACCAAGCACCGGTCGTGGTGGAACTCGGAGCCAACGATGCAAGAGGGTATCCAGCTACCCGAGCTGCTGGCGATGATTAAGGCTTTGAGAGAAGTCGGGCTGAGGGCCGAACATGTGGCCTTCAGCTTCATGAAGCGAAGGGTGCAGCCGCTGATGGCCCGCGACACCCTAGAATACCAGTACACCGGCGACGACGACACGTCGCGGATGCCCGTTGATGAAGTCGACGACGACGACATTGTTGATACGCTGGGCAGGATCTTCAAAGATATGCCGGCGTACACGTCGTGCCCTGTGCCTGAATACTCCGCCACGCGCCCGCCAAATGAGGTCGGTAGACCGTACCCATTGTCGAGTACTCGTTACGTAGGAGTAGTCGTGCTGACGTTGTGTGCTTCTTGCAGGATGACTTGATGAAGTTCGTCTCCAAGCCGGCGTCGCCTCCTCAACTTGTCGAGGTCCCAGAAGAAGGGAAAGCCAAGGCCAAGGAGCGGCGCGAGGTTGGTGAAGGAGACGACACAATAGTCATCGAAGACACGTCCGAGGAGGACGATGATGAGGAGACGCTGCAGGAGCGCTTCCAGCTGCGGTCAAGATTCAGCCGTCCTGGATTGCCGCACATTCCTCTCATTCAGGATCCACCGAGTAGCCTGGAGGCTAGTTTGCCCGCGCCGCCAAGGAGGCTGCGCAACGTGGCCCACAAGCGCGTGGCTAAGAAGTTGAAGGTCATGGAGACCACGTCCCAGGAGGTAAGCCGTCTTGGATAGGGTAGTCGAGTACTTATGTCTCGATGTTGTACATTGACGACGAGATTCCCTTGCTTATAGGAGATACCGCCTTCCGACCACGTAGAGCAGGGGGACAAAGGAAACTGGGATACGGTGGAGGAGCCAGCTGGGGGTAGTCGTAGCCCAGTCCCCACCGTAGAGGAGCTCTTGGCGCAGTTGTCGCACCAGCCCCCAGTTGCTGAGGGGAGCACAGAACCGGCCGCTGCTGCCACTGAAGAGGCAGCGGCTACTGAGGCGCAGAAGGAGGCGCTTGCCAAGCAGGACTGGTCGACATTGCCAGTATCCTCGGCGCCCCAACCGTGACGGTGGTCCGGTCGAGCTTGTAAGTGTTGATCCTTCCCGAATAGTACATTGGATGTAGTAGTTGTACTGGGCTGACAACCAACTTGTGTACTATGCTGGAAATCGACAGACTTGATCTGGGAGGGAAATGAACCCACCGCAGCGGTGGTTGGAGAGGAAGCCGCGCCGCCCACTGAGGAGTCTGCTCCCGCCTCTCAGGCAGAATCCGATGTGCCGGCCGTGGAGGCTACTTTTCCTGAGGCCAGCATCGTAGAGGGTGAGTACTTTGCTTTAGTACAAGTAACCCCGAAGAGTAGTCGTAGCCGCCAGCTATGACTGATCCGGTTGTCCCTTGCTTGACAGGTGCCGAAGCCGAGGGAAGTGCTATCCCGTCGGCGGTGCCCGTTGAAGATTTGGCAGCAGAGACCCAGGGAGCTGCCGAAGGAGCCCCCGAGCAGATGGAGTTGGCGGTTGAAGAAGCCGTCGCGACAGCTGGAGGGGAGCGCGACGACGTGCTTCCAGAACCGGCTCTGGAGGTAGTCGTTCGCTCGCCAGACATCCAGGACGCGGAGCCAATCCGCTCGGCACCAATGTCCGAAGCCGCGACGAGTAGTCGTGGGGGGATTGAGCTGCTGGCGGATGACCTTGTCGATCCAGCGACGGTAGCTCGACACATGGAGGCAATGCGCCAGGCTGAGCGATGGATGAAGGTGAGTAGTCGACACCCTTGAGTAGTCAATCCTTTAGTGTTGAGTACCCATTTGACATGTGTTGTCTGTTGCAGGACGTCGCGGAGAGGTCCCGGTAGAAGTCCAACATGCTTCGGGCCGAGGCCTTAGAAGAACAGCTCGTGAAGGCCCGGAAGCACGCCGCCGCGATGCAGTCGAAGCTGGACAACGCCTTCACCCAGTATCACAATGACATCCAGGATATGCAGGCGAAGAGCGACGAGCTAGTGCGGAAGAACAAGTCTCTCCGCAACAAGAATAAAGGTACACCATTGTAGTGCTGAATACCCATTGATAGTACCTTGAAGGAGTCTGACCCGCTTTGCCTTATTCAACTGCAAAGCTTGAGACCCGCGTCGACCAGCTGAAGGGTTCAGAGACTGACATGAAGAACCTCTTCTACTGGGAGAAGGAGGCCCGCGAGGTACTGGAGTACGATTATAAGCAGCTTGCTTACGAGTGCGACAAACACATGGAGCTCCGCATTGTGTCGGATCGTGACCTCGTCAACTGCTACAAATCTTTGCAGAAGCTGAACGAGGACTGTGAGAAGCTGCGGGCTCAACACAAGGAACTCGAGGAAGTCGCGCTCCCCATCGCGAGGCTACTGGTGCCTCACCCTGGCGGTCCGAAGATAGCTCCATTGGTGGACTGGCTGAAGGAAGCCCCCAGCCGCCTGGCAACGTACGTCAAGCACTTGGCGAAGTCGATCCCCAACCAGGTTCTGGCGGTCATGAAGTCATATTTCCCAAAGGCTCTTGTGGAAGTAGTCGCCGGCGGGCTAGCCGCCAACTGCACCGACGAGCAATACGCGGAGCTGCTGGAGCAGATGATGCCCATTGCTAAACAAGTCACCGAGAAGCTCAATCTCCAGTAGTCCTGTAAAATTAGCTCATAGCAGTAGTTGTGTATAAACAAAGTTGTAATGAACTTGTTTAAGTATGAATGGAGAAAACTTCCATAAATGAGTACTCGTTATCGCGATCTGTGAGTGTGGAGTCCCATCATGGAGTCGTCGCGAGTAGTCGTACTCGCCGGTAGTCCCGTTGAGGGAAAAAGACAGTAAAGCAGTTGATAGATAATCAAACTTTATTACTGAAGAAGTACATCTGGGTGGCCAGAGCCGTTGTTACAGAGTAGTCGCCAGGACCCGGAGGCCGCCTACGGCTAAGTAGTGCTAAGGCGTATAGCCGCTTACAGCAGTAGATCCATTAGTAGCCATGTAGGCTGGATCTAGAAGTACATGGTCTCTTAGTAGACCACTGCTGGAGTCCTTTGTCGCTCGTTGCAGCTCAAGATCCGTTAGTAGCCGCGTGGGTTGGATCCTGGAGTGGAGTAGTCCGGAGACTGGAGCCTGGACCCGTAGGCCGCTTACGGCGAAGGGGTCTTTGAGTAGTCGTATAGACTGGAGCCCCCGGTGTAGTCATGTAGACTAGGCGTAGAATTGACAAAGTTGGTCGATGTTCCACGAGTTGTTGGCGTCTTCGCCTTCAAGCGTCTGGAGGCGGTAGGAGCCCGGTCCGGTCACCTTTGCAACTGTGAAGGGACGTTCCCAGGGCGAGCTGAGCTTGTGTAGTCCTTCCGTGTTCTGGACGCGGCGGAGGACAAGATCACCAACGTTGAAGGAGCGTTCCTTGACGTTGCGATCGTGGTAGCGTCGGATACCCTCAAGGTACCTTGCTGATTGGACGAGGGCGGCACAGCGAGCTTCTTCAAGTCCATCGATGTCAACTCGTCTGCTGTCTTCGGATACGCCTTCGCTGTATTGCTCCACTGCTGGTGAATCCCACATGACATCAGCAGGGAGGATTGCTTCGGAGCCGTAGACCAGGAAGTACGGGGATTGTCCCATTGGCTTGGAAGGTTGAGTACGCAGCCCCTAGAGCACATTGGGTAGTTCCTTGATCCACTTGCCTCCTTTGATGTTGGCAGCGTCGTGTAGCCGCTTCTTGAGAGCATCAAGCACCATCCCATTGGCGCGCTCGACTTGTCCATTGGCCCGAGGATGGGCAACTGAGACATATCGGACGTCAATCCCGCTGTTCTCGCAGTACTCCCAGAACTGGTGTTTGTTGAAGTTGGATCCCAGGTCTGTGATGATGCGGTGGGGTAGTCCGTAGCGATGTACGAGTTCATCCAGGAAGTTGAGTACTCTGTCAGCCTTGGGGCATGTAACCGGCTTGACCTCGATCCACTTGGTGAACTTGTCGATGGCCACCAATACTCGGTTGAATCCGCCCGGCGCGGCTTGGGAGTGGCCCAATCATGTCGAGCCCCCCGCGGGCGAACAACCGGGTTGGCGGTATGGTGACTAGCTCGTAGGCCGGGATGTGTTGTTGCTTGGCGAAGTATTGGCACCCTTGGCACCTTCTGACGAGTTCTTCGGCGTCGCCCGAGCCGTGGGCCAATAGAAATCTCGTCGGAAAGCCTTGTCGACTAGTGTGCGTGAGGACGCGTGGTTGCCGCGGATGCCTTTATGGATCTCCTCCAAGATGTCCTTGCCTTCTTGTCGGGGAACGCACTTCATGAGTACTCGGAAGATGCACCCCGCCCCGTAGAGCTTGTGTCCGATGAGGACGTAGGACCCGGCCGGCGGATGAGTTGCTCGGCGAAGTTCTTGTCCGAGGGAACCTTCGCTCGCCGAGGTAGTCGATGAAAGGCTGCCTCCGGTCCACGTTAATCATCATGACCTCTCGGCCGACCGGAGGATGCGCCGGGTCGGTGGTCGGTGGCGCCGGCTCCGGGATGGATGGCGCGTGAAGCTCGTGGACGAAGACACCCGCCGGTACTTGAGTGCGAGTAGAACCAAGCTTCGACGGGACGTCCGCCGCAACATTGTTGTCGCGGACGACGTGGTGGAACTCGAGAACGTAGTACTTGTTCTCGAGCTTGCCGACTTCTAGGCGATGGCGTCCATGTTCTCCTTGTTGCGGTCCCGGGACTTGTTGACTTGGTTGATGAACACCATTGTAGAGTCGTCGTAGACTAGTAGCCGCTTGATGCCCGGTGTAGCCGCGAGGCGGAGCCCGTGTAGCAGAGCTTCGTACTCGACTTTGTTGTTTGAGACCTTCCAAAAGATCTGTAGGACGTACTTGAGTTGTTCGCCCGTTGGAGATATCAACAGTACTCTTGCACCTGTGCCCTCGAGGTTGAGTGAGTCGTCGAAGTAGATCACCCAGTGCTTTGGGTGCTCGGTTGGAGTAGTTAGCTGATTCTCCCGCCACTCCGCCATGAAGTCGACTAGTGCCTGCGACTTGATGGCTGTGCATGGCTTGAAGTCGATGTTGAGGGCGCTGAGTTCGACTGCCCACTTGGAGATTCTTCCAGTAGCATCTTGGTTCCGCAGGATGTCGTCGAGCGGGTAGTCGGTGACGACAGAGATCGAATACTCCTGTAGTAGTGTCGTAGCTTCCGCGAGGTGATGAGCACTGCGTACAAAAGCTTCTGTACTGGCTGGTAGCGTGCCTTGGATTCTGACAGGACCTCGCTGATGAAGTAGGCGGGTGCTTCGGATCGGATAGCGTGGCCAACTTCCCGTCGCTCGACGATGATGGCGATCGACCACGTGAGTAGTCGCGGTGAGGTAGAGCGATGGGCCGCTCGTCTTTGCGAGGAGCCGTGAGGTCGGGTGGCTTCGATAGGAAGTCCTTGAGCTGGGCAAGGGCTTGGTCCGCCTCTCGGAGTCCACATGAACTTCTCTTGATGTTTGAGTAGTTTGAAGAAGGGGTGCCCCCGTTCTCCAAGCTTCGAGATAAATTTGTTAAGAGCTGCCATGCATCCGGTCGGCTTCTACACGTCTTTGATGCACGTGGGAGCTTTCATGCTTGGTGATGGCGGAGATCTTCTCGGGATTGGCTTCGATGCCGCGATGGGCGATGATGAAGCCGAGTAGTTTGCCCAACGGTACGCCGAAGACGCACTTGTTCGGGTTGAGCTTCCGGCGGTACTCGCGCGAGAGATGCGAAAGTCTCTTCAAGATCGTCGATGAGCGTGCTTTGGAGTTTCGGTCTTGATGACCATGTCATCCACGTAGGCCTCGACGTTTTTGTTGAGTTGCCTCTTGAAGAAGGCCTGGATAGCTCGTTGGTATGTAGTGCGGCGTTCTTCAACCCGAAGGACATGGTCGTGTAGCGACGTGCCAAACGGGGTGATGAACGCGGTCTTCTCTCGGCCTTCTTCCTTGATTGCGATGCGGTGGTACCGGAGTAGCAATCGAGGAAGCAGAGCGAGTCGCGGCCCCCGCCGTGGAGTCGATGACTTGGTCAATCCGCGGCAACCCGAAGTGGTCCTTGGGGGCGGTGCTTGTTGAGGTCGGTGTAGCCGACACACATCCTCCACTCGTTCGAGTTCTTCTTGCGGACGAGGACGGGGTTGGCAAGCCACTCGGGATGGAAGACTTCTATGATGAAGCCAACCGTGAGTAGTTTGGCGAATTCCTTCTTGATGGCGTCCCGTCTATCGTCGACGAAGCGACGGAGGTGTTGTCGCTTCGGGGTATCTTTAGGATCGACGTTGAGTAAGTGCTCAATCAACTCCCCGGGCACCCCCGGCATGTCCGTCGGTTTCTACGCGAAGATGTCGCGGTTAGCCGGAGGAAGTTGATGAGCGTGTCTTCCTATTTGGGGTCAAGCCTTGCCCCGATAGTGGTGGTCTTGCTGTCGTCCTGTCCCAAGGTCAATTGTCTTGACCGAACTTCCTCACTGGCCGAGGCTTGTTAGCTTTATCCGACTTTTCCGGGATGTCGAGTTCACTTGGGGCAAGCTTCTTCGACGCGGCGTAGATCTCCATCATTGCATTGGGTACTTGATTTGTGGAGGCGATCTCCACGCCTTCCATGTCGCAGTCGTGCGATATCTTCAAGTCCCCTTGCGGTGAGAGTACACCGCCGGACTCGGCATCTTGAGTACCAAGTAGGTGTAGTGGGGTACCGCCATGAATTGGGTGATAGCCGGTCCGCCGAGGATGGCATGGTAGGACGTCTCGAAGTCGGCGACTTCGAACTTGATGTACTCGGTACGGTAGTTGTTCCGAGATTCCCCAAAGGTAACTAATGTCACACCCGATTTTACAAGGAAAACCGAATGCATCTCACGTGTGCGCCGGGATCATTTTACACACACATGATAGACAAAACGAGTGTAATACCATTGCGGTAATAAATCGTTCAAGAGTTAAACCAAGTACGATATTCATTATTACATCCGAGAGAGGTGGACTCGAAGGTCCCAACACAACGATAACTAAGCGACGAGCAGCTCCATCTTTGACTTCCACAGAATGATGATCGGGGGATCCGCATGCCCTAGAACTCCTCGTAGTCACTCCAGTACTCGTCCTCGCCTCCGACGTTCTCCTCTGAACAACGGTAAGCAAGGGTGAGCACACTTATGGTTGGTGCTCAGCAAGTGGGGGAAACAATGCAAGGCTATCAAGGATAGGCTATGGTTCACAGCGGTAAGCATTTTATAAGTTGGTCAAGTTTTATTAGCAAGCACCTAATTACTAGGTGTAAGTGTATACCAACCCACTTATCATTAAAAGAAACCTCAAACCAAACAACAAATCCATGATTTGCATTAATCTTCAAGTTTATTAATCATGTGAGGGTCCAAGCCGCTCATGACCGTGAGCACGACTGATCGATCAGTTTTACACTCGCCGAGAGGTTGTACACTTTACCCACGGTTCGTGTTCCCCATCTTGCCCGGTTAGCTAGACCCTTAAACACTTCCAAGGTGAGTGGCTAGGGGTCCACTATGAAGCCTTTACAAAGGAAAGAAGAGAAACCAACGGCTCGCAACGATTACTGCCCGGGCGGACCATAACCCTCCGTAGTGGTCGGCACCTTAGCCAAGGTCGCTACCCCAAAAGAACCGGGCTATACCCCCGCAACCCCGAGCCCCCCGTGCCCCTCTCGGAAAAGATCTATCAGCTAACCCACTCTCCTAATTATTTGGCTTAGCCGAGCCATGTGGACTGTGGTTGTACTGTTGTCTTGGGTGGTTCTCCATGTTCCGATTATGAATCAAGTTATCTTGTTTTAAGCACAAGCACATTACATAAGCGAAACTGAGATGTATGACATAAACGAAGCATAACCAAACTCATGTAAAGCAAACTAAGCATTTATCTACCCCAAGCATTTGTTAAACAGGGTTGATCAAGGTAAAGTGGTAAAGTATCTAGTCAAGTCCTTAACTAGGTGTTTGCCCATCAGGTTTATGCATAGCAACAGGAATAGTAAACATTGTTTAACATGCAGTGACATAGGTTCAAAAAGATAATCTAGAGGGGGAAAGCCACTTGCCTTCCTCCACAAGCTGAGTGAAATCTTTCTCGAAAACAGGTTCTTCCTGATCACCTCTGACAGGGAGCTGAGACGAAATAGGCACGATATCTACGAGTCAAACATAAACAACAAACAACAAATAAACAGCACACCAAACAGTAACAAAACTGGTAAATTTGCTGTTTAAAAGATTCTACTCGTCGAGACGATCATTTCGGTATATAGAACGCTAAAAACGGAGTTAAAACGAGAAAGATATGATTAAAACAAGTTACAGGGACCTATCTGCAAGAAAACTAAGTTTACAGGGCTTTTTATAAATAAAACATAGGGGTCTAAATGCTAAAAGGAATGAAAAGGACCTCTATTAAAGGAATCTAGGCTAGCTAGGGGTTAAAACATAAAAATCAGGACCTAACCGTAAGAAAACCTATAGGTGGGAGGACCGGCTTGCAAAACTGTAAAAGCTCAGGGGCTCTTAAACAAAACAGCCAGATCAGCACCGTGGATCTCAGATCCAATGGCTACCGGTGCGCGCATGCGCCGTGGACCGCACCGTGCGCCCAGTGCACGGGTCCACGGTGGACCGGTCGTTTAAAACGAAGGGGTACTCGATCCCGGCCATCCGCGCGAGATTGAACGGCCCGAACGCACGCAAACGATGGGCGGCGGCGACGTCGCCGGGAGAGCGGCGGCGCGCGGCGGGGGCTCGCGGCGTTGCGCCCAGGCGGCGTTCCCGGCCACTAGCACGACCACAGGATGGCTCAAAACGCAGAGGGAACGCATGCGCACGTGTTCGTGGGGTCAAGGGGGGCGATTGTCCCTCGCCGGCGGCCGACACCGGAAGGGGGCGGAGCGGCCGCTCCGGCAAGCTCGTGGGCACGCTGCTGTGCACAAAAGGGAGGGAAAAGGGGCCGGGTTTATTGCTCACCGTGGCGTGTAGAACGAGCAGCGACGGTGGGAGCGGAAAGAGAAGCGAAGGAGCGGGCCCGCGTCGACGGCGATCCCGGCGGTGCTCCGGCGGATGGTGAAGGGGCTCCGGGAGGCGTCAAGGACGTGAACCTGCAGCAGTACGTGCTTGATAAGTCTCTGGTGAACCCAAAGAGAAAGAGAGAAAGGCAGCGGAAATAATCCTTCACCGGCGGCGACGATTGCTCGGCGGCGGCGGGAACCCGAGGCGGCGGCAGAGGTGAATTGGGGCTCGATTGCGTGCGTTGGGGTGCTGCGGGCGCAAAGGGGGGCGCAGGAGCTCGAGCGCGAGCTTAAATAGGGGCGTAGGGAGGAAGGCGAAGCGGAAAGGGACGGGGCGGCCGGCGGGCTTGCCATTAATGGCCGCCGGACCGTCCGGGTGTAAAGAGGGCAAGGGGAAAAGGGGAAACGGCCGGGGATTGGAGTGGGCGATTAATTGCCTTAATTGGCGAGCTCGCTGGGGAGAAAAAGGAAGAGAAGAAGGCGGGGCACGGCGGGATCCGCGCGCGGGGCGCGGCGCGCGGCCGGCGAGCAGGGGGAAGAAGAAAAGGAAGGGGGGAGGGAGAGGGCCGACGAGGTGGGGCCCCGGCGCGGCCGACGCAAAAGAAAAGAAAAAGAGAGAGGGAGAGGCGGGCCGGTGCGGGATGGGGGCGACGGGCCTCTGGGCCGTTTGGGCCGAAAGGTAAGGAGGTAAGGTTTTGTTTTTTTTCTTTTCTTTTTCAAACTTCTTTTTAAAACCACTTTTCTTTTCAAATTCAATTCAAAACTCTTTCAAACTTTTTCTCAAAAATTTATAAACTTTTTAGAAACCACACAAGCAACCAAAAACCATGCAAGCCAACTGATGATGCACAATCACTTGTCGTGTCTAAGTTTATTAAATTATGTTTAATATTTTAGAGCTCAATTTAAATAGCAATTTAAATTGTTTAAATCCTTAAGACTAATTTAAGTTGCTAAGTGATTTTAGTGATGGAATTTTAGGGTGTCACAAATCCTACCCCCTTAAAGAGAATCTCGTCCCGAGATTCAGAAGACTTAGAGAACAAATTTCGAGGAAAGTCTTCCTTAAGTTCATCCTCTCTTTCCCAAGTTGCCTCTTCCTCGCATGATAACTCCACCGTACTTTACACATTCGATGATCTTACTCCCGGTAACTCTTTCGATATATCCAAGATCTTAACAGGGTATTCTTTGTATGTCGAGTCATTCTCTATTTGAATATCCTCTAACTCGTACCGGTTCTATCTTAACCTCACTTGTACACTTCTTCGACTGTGATACATGGAACACATCATGGACTCCCGACAACCGTGCCGGCAACTCCAACCGGTATGCTACTTCTCCTTTCCGTTCCAAAATCTTGAAAGGTCCGATAAATCGAGGTGATAACTTCCCTCTGACATTAAACCTTCGTAATCCCCGAATAGGTGACACTCTGAGGTATGCATAATCACCGACTTCCAAAGTCACCTCTCTTCTCCGAGGATCAGCATAACTCTTCTGACGTGACTGTGCCGCTTTAAGATTCTCCCTTATGATTTCAACTTGCTTTTCCGCTTCCCGTATGCTATCTGGTCCAAAGAGTTGTCTCTCACCAGTCTGGTTCCAAAACAACGGTGTTCTACACTTCCTTCCATACAGAGCCTCAAAAGGTGCCATTTTAATGCCGGGATCGGTAGCCGTTGTTATAAGCAAACTCGCATAAGGCAAACTCTTATCCCAACTGCCACCGTTCTTCAACGCACAAGCTCTCAACATATCCTCAAGAATCCGATTTGTTCTCTCCGTCCGCCCATCCGTCCGAGGATGGTATGCTCGAACCGAAGTTTAACTTTGTATCCATCGATTCATGCGGCTTCCGCCAAAATCGTGAAGTAAACCGTGTGCCTCTATCCGACACTATCTTCTTCGGTACCCCGTGCAAACACACTATCCTTGAATTATACAACTCGGCTAGCTTCACTCCCGTATAGGTCGTCTTCACTGGGATAAAGTGCGCTACCTTGGTTAATCTATCCACAATAACCCAAATAGAGTCATACCCATCACGAGTACGAGGTAAACCCACTATGAAATCCATACCGGTTTCTTCCCATTTCCACTCAGGTACCTTTAGAGGCTGAAGCAATCCTGCTGGCCTTTGATACTCAGCCTTCACTCTTTGACACACATCACACAAAGCTACATGAGCCTCTACATCTTTCTTCATCCCATACCACCGGTACCTCTGTTTCAAGTCCTGATACATCTTGGTACTCCCAGGGTGTTGTTGACGGTGTATTTTGGTGCACCTAGCATGTTCATTACACTTTGGTTTGGATTTGATTATGGAACTAACCCGCCACTAGGCACACTAATCATATAACAAGTTCATCTTTGTGCATGCATTTGGAAGTGTTGTGTTTATGTAGGAAAACATGGACATAAAGGACGGATTCGCAACAAGTTCAAAGGAGCATTCACGAGTCTTGTTCGTGTTCATGAGCTTGCTGAAATCACTTCCAATGGTGGCGAGGACCGAAGTGCTACGAGGAACACCCCGGGGATTGAAGCATAAAAGATCAAACTTCATGCAAAGAGAGCCTCCATCTTGGACGCGAGGATAACAGCATCAAAATCATGCAAGTGGAGGGGGCAAAGTACATAAGTGCACGAGGACCCACGGAGCAAAAGGGGCGACCGAACCAGGCCGAATTGGGCCTGGGCCGGCCGGCCACCAGTTCGGTCCCGCTTTCCTTGCCCTCGAAGGATCTTCAACCCTAAAACCCCCGAGGCGCCGCCAACACCGAGGGGAGGAGTCATTCGCACCAGAAGGCCATCCACAAGCTAGAGGGAGAGGAGGAGGATCTCCGACGGGAGATCAACCACCTCGAAGGAAGCACCCTCTCGTGGAGAAGAAGGAAGACACCAGCGGAAGGGAAACCATGATCAACGGTGCCATGATCAGCACCTTGATGGGGTAATCTTCTCATTCGTCCATGGGATGTAATCGATATTGAGATGTAATCGCACTTTGTCGAATTATCTATCTATCATCTTGTGTTGAATATACTTTCATGCTTAAGGTTCACTACCGTGCCGTAGAGGGAGTACGAGCTCCAATGCTTCCTTGAATCCATTCAATACGCCGTGTCCATCAAAGGTCTAGTCATGAATACCTTCGCGTAGTGACGAGACGAGAGGAGGGAAAGGGCGAAACCGTGGTCACAACCCCGATAGATTAGATTGGTTTTCATGTCTTTAAGCGATTGCATGCTCTAGTATCATAGACCCGTGGGCGAGTGTCTTCTACCTTGATATCTTAATCATTCTCTCTAGTGTAGTTTAGTGTTTTCTAGTTTAATAGTAAGTTAGGGTTTTAGTAGCTAGTGTGTCGTTGTTGATCGAACGCTTGTAATCCCCTTGCTCCGCGGATTGACAAGAACCTTGGGAATCCCGTGGTGAAAAAGGTGTGGGGTCCGTACGCTTGCGGATCGTAGAGGGATACGTCTTTTATCCGTCAACAAGCCCCTTTTTTCCGCGCCGTTGCGGGGAGCAAGTTAGTTTACATCGTTTGATTTGCATCTAACTCAGTTTTATATTTAGTTTATCTTTTATTTGCTATATCTAACATATATTATCTAGAAAAACACTTGTTTCGTTTTTGTTTTTGTTTTTATCTTATTGTCTAGATGGAGTTCATTAATCAACCCGTGGAAGAACCGGAGAAATCATTAAGGGATTACGCTAGCCCTCGATGTGAAGACATAAAAGTACAAGAGTCGGATTCGAAGCTCGAAGCGACCAAGTATGAAATTAAATCCAAGATCATCAAGATGGTGGCGGAAAACCCATTTGAAGGGATGGTTACGGAGAACCCATATAGACACATAAGGGATTTCACGACAATATGCAACACGGTGCGTCAAGAAGGAGTTCCCGATGAATGGTTCAAATGGAATCTCTTTCTCTACTCACTTGCCGGCAAAGCAAAGACATGGTATTCGGTTGCGTCCTTTGAAGTTGAAGGCAATTGAACAAGTTGACAAAGAAGTTTTGCGAGAAGTTCTTTCCAATTAGCAAGGTTCAACATCTAAGGAGGCAAGTGATCACTTTCATGCAAGGAGAAGAGGAAGGGATAGACCAAGCCTGGGATAGGTTTAATGAATTAATCGAACAAGGACCAAAACTCGGCTTCACCGTGACGTACTCTTGCATACATTTTTCTTTTCCCTAACCCCTAGTTGCATGCTACACGTCGAAATGTGTGCGGTGGGGATCTCATGGAGAAAACACTCACGGAAGCCGCCCAACTTCTACAAAAAGTTAGTAAATTGGCTGCCATGCGAAGAGATTGGGAAACAAGACTTGCGGAAGAGCCGAATTCACTTCAAGGAAGAAGAAGCTTGCTGATTTTTCTAAAGAGGCAACCCCGGAAGTCACAAAAGAGGAACCAATCATGGAAAAGCTTGAACAAGAACACATCAAGTCAAGAACTACGCCAAGCGTCGACTTCGCCACACCAAATGAGACGAACAAGAGAAGCATGTCAAGCGCGAAGCCACTAAGGGAGTTCGAACCAATGGATTGGGTTCCTATTGATTACGGAGAAGTATTCGACAAGAGAAGACCGTTCCCTAATCAAAAGGGAATGGCAAGAGCATTGGAAGTGGATTTCCCACCGGAGAAGAAAGCTGAAAATTCATACGACCTCGAAACCACCTAGTGAGATTTTTGAAAAGCTCTTTGGAGATGACGTGGTGGATCCGAACATATTGCCGAGGTGAAGAGAATCATGGGGATCAAGCCCGAAGCATCACCATACGCTCGCCTCGCTGAAATCTACTCGATAGGATCCGAAGAAGAAGAGAAGATGACGCCGCACTTGAGTTGCGAGATCAACGGAGTTCAATGCAAAGCTTTATGCGACATCGGAGCCCAAGTAAGTGTTCTATCTTCTAAAATTTACGATAAAGTTCAATACCACAACCTAGACTTAGCTCCAACATCAACGAAATTAATTATGGGAGATGGTAGAACTATCAAACCTCTAGGTATTGCTTGCAACATGAAAGTAAAAATCTCTAGAAACTATATACCAACCGATTTCTTTGTTATTGATGCTTACTATAGTAATTCTGATCATATAATCTTAGGTAGGCCTTTTCTTAAGTTGGTTGATGCCGTGTTAGATGCCGAAGAAGGCAAAGTAACAATGAACCTTAATGGAACAAAGTACACATATAACTTTCTTCGTGCTTCTAAACACCTTACACCTTTTCCTCCCGAAGATGAAGAAGTAGAAGAGATAGATAGTCTTTGTTTTGTTGAAACCCTTAGAGACCCGCTGCAAAGAGCGATGGAAAATCAAATTAGTAATCAACAAGATGAAGAACTAGAGGAAGCAACAAAAGGCTTAGAGCCGCATGATGGTAGTATGGAGGAAGAGAAATTCGAAGACATAGGAGAAATCAAACCCGAGGAGCCACAAGTGCCCGAGGTAGACCTTAAACCTTTGCCCAAGGGATTAAAATATGAATTTTTGGGCCCAGACAAAACTTATCCAGTCATTGTGAGCGACGAGTTGAGTCCCGAAGAAAATGAAGCGTTGCTGATTTTATTAAAAAACATAGGAAAGTGATTGGATATTCGATTAATGATCTCAAAGGTATTAGCCCAGCCTTTTGCACTCATTGTATACCAATGGAAGACCAATGTAAGCCCGTAGTGGACCACCAAAGGAGGCTAACTCATGCCATGCGAGAGGTAGTAAAGAAAGAGGTTATCAAGTTACTTGATGCCGGAATCATCTACCCGGTTCCGCATAGCGAGTGGGTGAGCCCGGACATTGTGTACCGAAGAAAGGAGGTTTGACCGTGGTGAAGAATGAGAAGAACGAGTTGATACCGCAAAGAACCGTGACCGGGTGGCGATGTGTATCGATTACCGTAAGCTTAACAAAGCGACGAAGAAAGATCATTTCTCCCTACCGTTCATTGACGAGATGCTCGAGAGGTTAGCAAACCACGCTTATTTTTGCTTTCTCGATGGATACTCGGGGTTCATGCAAATTCCTATTCACCCGGAAGATCAACATAAGACAACGTTTACGTGTCTTTACGGAACGTTTGCATATAGGAGGATGCCCTTCGGCCTATGCAACGCTCCGGCCTCTTTTCAACGTTGCATGATGGCCGTGTTTTCGGAATTCATCGAAAAAATTGTTGAAGTGTTTATGGATGATTTTTTTGTTTACGGGAAGACGTTCATGCATTGCTTAGCAAACTTAGAAAAGGTCCTTACAAGGTGTGCGGAGGTAGATTTGGTTTTAAATTGGGAAAAGTGCCACTTCATGGTTAAGCAAGGCATAGTGCTCGGACATGTTATATCCGAGAGAGGAATTGAAGTGGACAAGTCTAAGGTAGAGACGGTTGAGCAACTCCCACCTCCTACGGATGTTAAGTCCTTAAGGAGCTTTCTATGCCATGCCGGATTTTATAGAAGATTTATAAAGGACTTCTCGAAGATCACTAAGCCTTTAACACATCTCCTTCAAAAGGATGTGGCTTTCGACTTTGATGAGAAGTGTCTAGCGGCATTCCGACCTTGAAAAATGCGTTGGTGAGTGCTCCCATCATCCAACCTCCGGATTGGAGCCAACCTTTCGAGATCATGTGTGACGCAAGTGACTACGCCGTAGGCGCGGTCTTGGGTCAAAGAAAGGAAGGCCGAGTTCACGCCGTTTACTACCCTAGCAAAACTCTTAGTGGGGCACAATTAAATTATGCCACTACGGAAAAAGAGTTGCTAGTGGTGGTATTCGCTTTCAAAAAATTCAGATCTTATATCGTGAACTCGAAGGTCATTGTTTACACCGATCACGCAGCCATCAAGTATCTCTTGGCTAAGAAGGAAGCTAAACCACATTTGATTCGTTGGATCCTTCTTCTCCAAGAGTTTGATGTTGAAATTCGTGATAAAAAGGGGTGGAAAATGTTGTGGCCGATCATTTGTCTAGGATGAATCGTGGACAAGATGATAAAGAGCCCATAGAAGATAAGATGAGAGATGACCACCTCTATAAAGTGCTTGATAAAGATACTTGGATGATCGACATCATTCGAGCAATTCGAAAGATGCCCCTCGATCATCTAGATAAAAACACTTAAAGGAAGATAATCTCCGAAAGTAAGAAATATTTTTGGGATGCACCATACCTCTTCAAGCTTGGCAATGATGGAGTGATGAGAAGAGGTGTGCCAAGAGAAGGGAGGATTGAGATTCTAAGGAAGTGCCACTCGGCGGAGTACGGTGGGCACTATAGCCATTTTCGAACCGAAGCAAAAGTATGGTCGAGCGGATTCTATTGGCCGGAGATGCATGAAGATACTAAAAGATATGTTGCGTCATGCCCCGAATGCCAAAGAACCGGAAACATCTCTCAAAGAAATTCTATGCCTTTGAAATACAACTTACAAATCGAAATATTCGATGTATGGGGCATAGACTTCATGGGGCATTTTAAAAACTCATTTGGATTCGAGTATATCCTTGTTATGGTTGATTATGTATCCAAGTGGGTAGAGGCTATACCATGAAGTAAAGCTTCCACGAGAGGAGTCCATCACTATGATCAAGAACGTGATTTTTCCCCGTTTCGGTACACCGAGAATCTTGATAAGTGATGGAGGAACTCATTTCACGGGAAGAACTTCAAAAAGTGCTTGTCCAAGTTGGGAATTGAGCATAGGGTCTCCACGGCCTATCACCCACAAACCAACGGACAAGCGGAGACGTCAAATAGGCAATTAAAAAGCATACTTAACAAGACCATAGAGAAGGGAGGCAAGGATTGGTCAAAGAAATTAGACGGAGCTTTATGGGCTTATCGAACGGCGTTTAAAACACCGATAGGTATGACCCCTTATCAATTCGTCTATGGAAAAGCATGCCACCTTCGGTTGAGTTGGAACATAAAGCCTATTGGGCGATTAAAGAGATGAACCTTGATCTCGATGCCGCGGTGGTGAAACGAAGAATTCAAATAAGCGAGCTAGAGGAGTTGAGGTTGAAAGCATATGAAAACGCAAGCATATACAAGGAGAGAATCAAAAGGTAGTATGATAAAAGATTGAAGAAAAAAGAATTTAAAGAAGGAGATAAGGTCCTCCTCTACAATTCGAGGTTTAAAACCTTCGGAAAGGGGAAATTGCAAAGCAAATGGGACGGACCTTATGTTGTGCATTCGGTGTTCTCCAACGGAGTGGTAACCATTATGGATATAAACGGCGATCAATTTGTGGTGAATGGACAGCGGCTTAAGGTTTACTACGAACCCGATGTCGTGCCCCTTCACCATGTTGACGTCTTCACCATGGAGGAAGAGCCCGAACGTCCCGCCTAGGACGAAAAACAAGGCATCAACTTCGTAAATAATTTTTCTTTTAGTTTTCCGGAGTTTTCGTGAAGATTTACCGGGCCAACTTTTTCTCATGGGCTAAGGAAGAAAAAAATAGGGCGGTGTGCAAAAACCGGACCGGCCCGCCCCCGAGCGGGGTGGGCCGGGCGGCCCAGGCGGACCGGCCCCGAGGGGCCCGACGTCCGATGATGCCGAATTTCGCCCGAATTGCTCCTTTTTGACTTCCTTGTTTGGTCGGAAAATTTTAAGGGAAGTGTAAAAAAGGAAAATAAGGTTCCCGTGGGCTTTTCTCTCGGGACTATTTATTTGGCCGAATTGGGAGCTCGAGGATCAAACCTTTCAAGCAATATTTTGCACCCTTGTAGCAGCCATTGTGCCCCCAAGGAGCTTAGAGTTGAAGCTAGAAGCCAAGAAGCCATCGATGGAGGAGGCGATGCGATGCGAGCTCAAGCTACCCGTCAAGAGGACCGCACGCATCTGTTGTGGAGGACGTGTCCCAACCGGAGCTCTTGCATCTCGCAACCCCGTCGAAGGAGAGAAGGTCCCTACACCCGTCCGAAGGTCGGCACGCATCCAAGGCATCAAGCGCAAAGACTACAAGGAGGTGTCACCAGAGCCTAAGGATTATGGGGATAGCGACTACTCCGACGATCGTAGACGAGCTCGTGGGCGGCCGCCGTGAGAGATGATGATGATTGGGATGAGCAGCCCAAGGAAAGGACTCCCGAAGGCCCCAACGGCGACGACAACGAAGGCAACGACAATGGAGGTGGCAATGACGGTGGTGACAACGGTGGAGATTATGGCGACGACGACCCCTTCGGATTGCATCCGATGTGTTGTCGAGTTTGCCGTCAATCCATCGCGGATCTCTACACGTCGGCCGACGAATGTCTCCAAGCCATGGAAGCGATGAAGCAGCGTATGGAGGACTTGGAGCGCGTAGTTGAAGATGACTACAAGTTCCTTAACCGCAACATGCGCAAACTTTTCGGCATGGTTGGAAACATGAGAGGCAAGTGGTGCAAAACTTGCTTGAAGTACCACTAGATCTAGTTTTCCCCTTAGGATTTTTGTAAGATACGACGAGGACGTCGTATGTTTTAAGTGTGGGGGAGAGCTAGCTCGCTAGCCTTAGCTTTTGAACTTCAAGTTTAGGTTCGGTTTAATCTTCGTGTGTGAGTCTTAGTATTTTAATGAGTCTTTAGTTTTTGAGTGTGTTTTAAAAATTTTGCAAGTGTCTTAAATTAGTGTTGAGTCAAGAAAATCAAATAAAAAGAGTCTCTATATATATCTTTGTGCTTTATGTATTGTTTATCTTTATTTACTTGTTTGTTTAATCTTCGATTCTTGATATATGAACACAAGTATGTGGTTTGAAAAACATTTACCGTGGTGCTTAGTGGAATTGCTACTACTTAAAGTACCCATACCGCACTTCGATCTTGAGCTTCACATGTTAGTTGTGCTATGTTCGATGCTAAAAATTGGAGGATTTCAGTTCTGAAAATTATCTTAAAACCCTTGTAATAAAGGTTAGCAAAACCTCTTTTTCCAAGTTGATAGTAAGAAAAAATTTCTATCCAAAGCCAAGTTTATTTTTTTCGCTCCACCATAAGTGTGATTAGCACGATGAGTTAGGCTAGGACCTTTCTCTCTTGGTGAGTTTTAATTTCAAGCAATGATCATGTCCTTGTGCTTATCTTTTGTTGCTAGCCTCGTCATATGTTCGGTACGTGACTTTCACAACGAAAGTCACGATTGTCGCCGGATTCCATACCCAACCCTATACATCTCTTTTGTACATCGTATTCCTTGAACACAACCTATTTTCAAAGTTTCGTCTCGTCTCTAGCATGATTTATTTAAAATTTCAGATTGTATGCATGCGAGGAAAGAGAGAATTGAAAGCTTTGAAAAGTTGTCAAGAGAGAGAAAAATAAAGAGAAAAAGTATGTGTATGGAAAAGAAAGAAGGAAAGAAAGAAAAATCATATGTGAATGAAAGAAGAAAAAGAAAAAGAGAAAAAGATGAGGTAGCAATGAAGATATGAGAGGGATGGATCAAGTGAAAGAAAAGAAAAAATAAAGTGTAAGGAAGGGTGTCGCGTTGATTGTGAGACGAAACTTTTACTCTATTTCCAACCATGTGCAATCCGACAACGAGGACATCATCGGTGCCTTGTAGTCACAATTTTCTTTTGCCCTTGCACATGTCCACCATTCTAAATCTTCTCATCCTTGATATCCCTACATATGGTTAATTCTCATGATCATTGGCTTTGAAAGGTAGACAACCATTAGAGGAAGTTCTTAGTTTGACAATACTTGTGTTGATTGCGCTAGCCCTACCTATAGCTCCACTTTACATAATATATGAGAGATTAATGGGAGGTGAGAGTTTTATAAAATTTGGTTAGGATAGCCACTTTATATGAGTGACTTGAGAGAGCTTGGAGAAAGGTTTTTGTCTAATACTTGTTGCAGGAATTTTTGTTTTGAAAACCATAAAAACCCTCCGATGGAAGCAAAGGAGTAAGCATGGCTGAAATTGAAGACTTCGAGTGAAGAGTTTGAGTTGTGGGGTAAAACTTGACGTGGTAAAAGTTCTAAACGCCCATGTTTATGTTTGATTATCATTACTTTGTGTTTATGTATTAAAGATGAAAGGATTGACTAACTTGTGAAGGAGGATTAATGATACACGATTACACACCTTGGACGAAGTTCTTTTACGAGTACTTGCTCGAGGACGAGCAAGAGCTAAGTGTGGGGGAGATGTTGACGTTGTATTTTGGTGCACCTAGCATGTTCATTACACTTTGGTTTGGATTTGATTATGGAACTAACCCGCCACTAGGCACACTAATCATATAACAAGTTCATCTTTGTGTATGCATTTGGAAGTGTTGTGTTTATGTAGGAAAACATGGACATAAAGGACGGATTCGCAACAAGTTCAAAGGAGCATTCACGGAGTCTTGTTCGTGTTCATGAGCTTGCTGAAATCACTTCCAATGGTGGCGAGGACCGAAGTGCTACGAGGAACACCCCCGGGGATTGAAGCGTAAAAGATCAAACTTCATGCAAAGAGAGCCTCCATCTTGGACGCGAGGATAACAGCATCAAAATCATGCAAGTGGAGGGGGCAAAGTACATAAGTGCACGAGGACCCACGGAGCAAAAGGGGCGACCGAACCGGGCCGAATTGGGCCTGGGCCGGCCGGCCCAGCCCAGTTCCGGCACCGGTTCGGTCCCGTTTTCCTTGCCCTCGAAGGATCTTCAACCCTAAAACCCCCGAGGCGCCGCCAACACCGAGGGGAGGAGTCATTCGCACCAGAAGGCCATCCACAAGCTAGAGAGAGAGGAGGAGGATCTCCGGCGGGAGATCAACCACCTCGAAGGAAGCACCCTCTCGTGGAGAAGAAGGAAGACACCGGCGGAAGGGAAACCATGATCAACGGTGCCATGATCAGCACCTTGATGGGGTAATCTTCTCATTCGTCCATGGGTTGTAATTGATATTGAGATGTAATCGCACTTTGTCGGATTATCTATCTATCATCTTGTGTTGAATATACTTTCATGCTTAAGGTTCGCTACCGTGCCGTAGAGGGAGTACGAGCTCCAATGCTTCCTTGGATCCATTCAATACGCCGTGTCCATCAAAGGTCTAGTCATGAATACCTTCGCGTAGTGACAGTACGAGAGGAGGGAAAGGGCGAAACCGTGGTCACAACCCCGATAGATTAGATTGGTTTTCATGTCTTTAAGCGATTGCATGCTCTAGTATCGTAGACCCGTGGGCGAGTGTCTTCTACCTTGATATCTTAATCATTCTCTCTAGTGTAGTTTAGTGTTTTCTAGTTTAATAGTAAGTTAGGGTTTTAGTAGCTAGTGTGTCGTTGTTCATCGAACGCTTGTAATCCCCTTGCTCCGCGGATTGACTAGAACCTTGGGAATCCCGTGGTGAAAAAGGTGTGGGGTCCGTACGCTTGCGGATCGTAGAGGGATACGTCTTTTATCCATCAACGGTGTATAGAGTAAGTCGAATCGTGTGCTTCCTTCAAGATAGCTTCTCTCAACTCCTTGATCTCGGGTACACGATTCCGTTCTTAAACCACACTTTGTTCCTTGCTCATCTTCTCCGAATTCGGAACTTTGCCCAACTTAATCAACTTCCCGTATTACTCGCAATATTGTCATCGATCAACCGTCCCTTCACGATATCCCGCTCAAGCGTCGACTCAATTTCTAATGTCAAGGTCTCACTTGAAGCAACTATTCCCAAGTTGAGCCGTGCCATCTCCCAACATAGCTCTTGAGGTAGCGGTGTGTCCTATCGGCATGTTAGTCTGTCCCTTCCGACTCAAAGCATCCGCCACAACATTTGCCTTTCCCGGATGGTACCGGATATCCAAATCATAATCTTTTATTAACTCCAACCACCTTCTTTGCCTCGAATTCAAATCCTTCGAGTAAAGATATACTTCGGACTCTTATGGTCGGTGAAGATCTTACACTTGTTTCCAATCATGTAGTGTCTCCAAATCTTCAATGCGTGAACAACCGCGACTAACTCAAGATCACGAGTAGGGTAGTTCTCGCTCATGTTTCCTCAAGCTTGTCTTGAAGCATAAGCTACTACCTTTCCTTCTTGCATCAACACACATCCCAATCCTTGCCGAGAGGCATCACAGTATACATCGAATCCTTTGTGTATGTCCGGCATGATCAACACGAGTCTTGTGGTCAACCTCTTCTTCAATTCCTCAAAACTAGCCTGACACTTCTCATCCCACTTGAATTCTTTTCCTTTCTCGAGCGAGTGGTAAGTGGCTTCACTATCTTAGAAAATCCTTCAATGAACCTCCGATAGTACCCCGCAAGTCCAAGGAAGCTTCGATCTCCGGTACATTCTTAGGCGGACTCCGAGCTTCAATACATCTCGAACCTTGCTTGGATCGACCGCAATTCCTCCATCTGTGATGATGTGTCCGAGAAAAGAGACCTCCTTCAACCGTAAAGCACACTTGCTGAACTTGGCATACGGTCGATGTTCCCGAAGCTTCGCAACACAAGCCTCGGATGTTCTTCATGTTCTTCCTCACTCCGAGAGAATACCAATATGTCATCAATGAATACCACAACAAACTTATCCGGATACTCCATGAATACCTTGTTCATCAAATACATAAAGTATCTTTGGTGCATTGGTCGAGCCAAAGGACATCACGGTGAACTCATACAACCCGTATCTAGATGTGAATGTCTTGTCTTTGGTATATCCTCCACTCGGATTTTTAATCGGTGATAACTTTGATCTAAGGTCTATCTTAGAGAATGCCTTAGCTCCTCTCATCTGATCAAATAAATCCTCAATCCGAGGTAAAGGGTATTTGTTCTTGATTGTAACCTCATTAAGTGATCGATAGTCTATACACAACCTCCTAGATCCATCCTTTTTATAAACGAAGAGTGTGGGGGCTCCCCATGGTGATGAACTAGAACAGATAAACCCTTTACTAAGTAGTTCTTCGATTTGTTTCTTTAATTCAGCTAAATCTTTAACATCCATTCTATATGGTCTTTTAGATATAGGAGCAGTACCAGGTATAAGTTCAATACTAAATTCAATGTCACGATCAGGTGGCATACTTGGCAAATCCTCTGGAAACACATCAGGGAATTCATTCACTACCCTTATATCCTCCAAGGCCTTGCCTTCTACGAGTTCACAACTCCTTTCTTTGGATGAGTGTGTACTCACATATTCTACTCTCTCCCCTTGAGGACCGGTTAACCGCACCGACCTCTTCCGACACCGAATAACTCCATCATGCTTTTGTAACCAATCCATCCCAAGAATGACATCTACTCCCCATGATTTTAGAACTACCATATTAGCAAGAAAGTCTACCCCCATGATATTAATCTTTACTTGTGGGCATATATGACCGGTTTTCATTTCTCCACCAGGAGTGCTAACTATCAGTGGGTTCTTCATTGAGCTCATAGATAAGTTATATTTTGCCACAAATTGATCGCTTATGAATGAATGTGATGCTCATGAATCAAATAATACGGTAGCGGTACAAAGTTGACGAAAAACGTACCCAATACCACGCGGCGTCATTCCGAGCTTGCTCCACCGATACATGATTAACTCGGCCACGCACATGACTCTGCCGGCCTCTCTTGCCGGGTGTCCGTGGAGTACGAGCCCGCAAAGATGGCTGCCCGGTCCCGTTTCCACCGTCTCTCTCGCGGAGTTTGCATCACCCTCTTGGGACAATTGTTAGCATAATGCCCCGCCTCTCCACACTTTAAGCATCCACCGAGTGCCGAACGGGGTTGGTGTTTCGACGGAGTGCCCCGCAGTTATTGTTAGGATGACTCGGGCGAGGGGTAGGAGCTGCGGGTGTCCGAGGATTGAAGCGCCGTGGCCGAAACGAGCGCCGCAAACCGCATGTTCTGTGGGTACCTCCCACCTTGACCACCAGGACGATATGGAGTCAGGCTCTGCTGAGAACTGTAACGAGGACGGGTGTTGCTGCTAGATCGTCCATGTGACTGAAACTTGCGTTTCTGTTCACCCATCTCCTTTCTCTTGCTTTCCAGCCCAATAGCTTTGTTCACCAAAGCATCTAAAAGTCCGGGAAGATGTGACTCTCGAGCTTGATAGTTTAAAGGCCCAATCAAGCCATCCGTAAACCTTTCCCGCCTCTTTGGGTCGGTGTTGACTTCATCGGGTGCATAGCGTGACAAGTGAGTGAACTTGTCCGGATACTCGGTCACCGACATATTGCCCCGCCTCGGTGACAAAAGCTCCCTCTCGCTTAAGCTTAGTAACCCCCGAAGGGATGTGGTAAGTACGGAAGTTGTCACGGAACTCTTGCCAAGTAATGTTCTTCCCGTTGGGATGAGCGATTGAGTATGCCTCCCACCGGTGCGGCTACCGCCCCACGAGTCTTCGGCAGCATACGGGACCATCTCCCCGTCGGTGCATTGCACGATCTCCGGCTTCTTGGTGATGGTTTTCGGCCGGTCGTCGGCATCCGGTGGATCGGACGAGTGAGAAAACGTAGGAGGATGGTGGCTCATGAACTCCTTGTGCTCGTCCCTTGGTGGCGGGGGTGGTGGAGGAATCGGCTGTGGTGGCTCGTTCGTTGAGATTGCATTTGCTGCACGGTGTTGGTGAGATTCGAACCGCTTGCATATGCGCTGCCGTAAACCGTTGCATGTTTGGATCCATTGCTTGGTTGACCGGTGGGGGTGGTGCTTGGATTCTCGTTGATTTGCGATATGTGCCCGGATCACAGGCGGCACGTCTTGACCTCCTCCGGACCTGGTGTTTACCATCTGACCGTTAGAAAAATCATATCTCAGATAGTTGTACTTGAATCAATGCATAAGAGGATAACTCAAAATGAAGTAACAGCGTGTTCTTCAGCTAGGACAGATTCTGTTGACCTCAAAGAATTATGTATAATTTTCTGTGTAATTATCCAATGACCACATATTTTTACCAGATTATGGTGTATAAAATTATAGAACTATCCCAACTGGAATCACCTCATTTGGACATCTATAACTCGAGATAAAATTCAAACAGTGCAGCTGTATCAGCAGAAATTTACAGATTCTGACATGTTCATTACTTTGTGCATAACTCCCAGAATATGTATTGTATACCATTGAATTTTTGACAGAAATTCATCCTCTAAATTTGTGAAGTAACCCAATTGGTTTCATGTCATTTGGAGTTCTGTAGCTTGAGTTATAAACAAAACATTATTGGTATGTCATATGACTGCGAAAACAGATTTAATCCATTCAAACTTGCATAGAAGATTAAGCAACGACAACCGATAAAACCCAAACCATCCTTTAATTAACTTAACAATTCTGATTGCATAGTGGCCATCACTCCACCATACAATTCACAATCAAGCAAAGATCCAACTCAAACATGTTTGCAAACAGCATTCATTATTACAAGCAATACGTTCACGCAGGAACGATCTAGCGAAAAAGGTAAATGATAAGGGCGAGTATCCTAGGATCCTAGACAAGATGGGTAGTAGCTTCATCGGAGCCGTAACGGAGCCTCTTGCACGGAGGGGAAGCTGTGGTCTGATATGGCATAACTTCTTGAGGAAGTTGCTGTCCCGCCAGCTGTGCTTCCAGACATGCTATCTTCACCTGAGCAGCCTGCAACTCCTCGTGATACTTGTTCATTTCAGTAGTTTCCCCCTCCATATCTGTGTTCAGGGCAGCAGTCACACGTGCCAAGACGTCGATGCGATCATTACCTCCTGCTGGCACCACAATCACCTCTGTGCCACTTGCGCGACGAGGCACATGGCGATACTCCGAGTGGAACAGCTGCACCCGATTTGCATTGCAGATTGACCAGAGTGCCCTCCTCGCTGCATCATTTACCGCAGCATCATTTGTGGAGAAATGAGCCGTGCTGTGTTGAGATGAGAGATACCTCCAGCCTTCTGTATCATTCAGGGGCTTCCTGATGTAGACTCTGCAGGTGTAGTAGTCTCTCATTCCCCGGCTCGGCCGAAGTGCTTAGTCACGTAGAGAGGCCTTATGGTATATCCCAGGTACTGCAGAACCTCCCACAGAAGAATGCAAAACTGTCCATTCTCAACTTCAGTGGAATGTTTGTGATATTCTGCCCCGTGATAGCGGGGGTTTTCATCCTCATCTTCCTCCGGGTTGCCATCAGCATTGTTACTACCTTCCTATTCTACACTGTCATCACTAGAGTCATCCGGGTCACCTCCTTCACCATCAGGCACTAGATCAACATGTGCAGGGGGTGCTTCCTCATTTGCCACAGGCGCCGGTGGAATCACAATGTCCCCATCAGCGTCTGCCTCCAGCACGGTGCCATCGTACAACTGTGGCTGTTCCAATGGCTCATCTGGCTCCTCCTCCTCCATCTCAATCTCTTCAGGATCCTCCTCTTCTAGTTCCGGCTGGACCTCCTCTAGGTTTCCCTCCACCTCAACCTCTGGCTGGAACTCCTCCGGTTCCTCCTCAACATCCTCGAGATGATGGCGAGGAGCCAGCTGTCCAGAGGGAAAGCGCCCACCAGTGCTCTTGCGAGGGGTCATGTAGGTTCTGGCCATCTATCAAAGCAAAACTGATCTCAGAGTACAGAATAAATCAAAATGACAGTTTAAAATGATAAACAAAATTAAATTAGATTTTTAATGCGTAAATAAGATGATTTGAAGCATGATAAGGTTCTCTAGAACATGAATCCTTAATTTCGTCCATTTCTAACTAAGGCTGCGACCTACACTCATCACGGCTCTGGTACCACTTTGTCACACCCGATTTTACAAGGAAAACCGAATGCATCTCACGTGTGCGCCAGGATCATTTTACACACTCATGATAGACAAAACGAGTGTAATACCATTGCAGTAATAAATCGTTCAAGAGTTAAACCAGTACGATATTCATTATTACATCCAGAGAGGTGGACTCGAAGGTCCGAACACAACGATAACTAAGCGACGAGCGGCTCCATCTTTGACTTCCACGAGGCATGATGACCGGGGGATCCGCATGCCCTAGAACTCCTCGTAGTCACTCCGGTACTCGTCCTCGCCTCCGACGTTCTCCTCCGAACGGCGGTAAGCAAGGGTGAGCACACTTATGGTTGGTGCTCGGCAAGTGGGGGAAACAATGCAAGGCTATCAAGGATAGGCTATGGTTCACAGCGGTAAGCATTTTATAAGTTGGTCAAGTTTTATTAGCAAGCACCTAATTACTAGGTGTAAGTGTATACCAACCCACTTATCATTAAAAGAAACCTCAAACCAAACCACAAATCCATGATTTGCATTAATCTTCAAGTTTATTAATCATGTGAAGGTCCAAGCCGCTCATGACCGTGAGCACGGCTGATCGATCAGTTTTACACTCTGCAGAGGTTGTACACTTTACCCACAGTTCGTGTTCCCCATCTTGCCCGGGTTAGCTAGACCCTTAAACACTTCCAAGGTGAGTGGCTAGGGGTCCACTACGAAGCCTTTACAAAGGAAAGAAGAGAAACCAACGGCTCGCAACGATTCTGACCCGGGCGGACCATAACCCTCCCTAGTGGTCAGCACCTTAGCCAAGGCTTCTACCCCAAAAGAACCGGGTTATACCCCTGCAACCCCGAGCCCCCTGTGCCCCTCTCGGAAAAGAGCTATCAGCTAACCCACTCTACTAATTATTTGGCTAAGCCAGAGCCATGTGGACTGTGGTTGTACTATTGTCTTGGGTGGTTCTCCATGTTCCGATTATGAATCAAGTTATCTTGTTTTAAGCACAAGCACATTACATAAGCGAAACTGAGATGTATGACATAAACGAAGCATAACCAAACTCATGTAAAGCAAACTAAGCATTTATCTACCCCAAGCATTTGTTAAACAGGCTTGATCAAGGTAAAGTGGTAAAGTATCTAGTCAAGTCCTTAACTAGGTGTTTGCCCATCGGGTTTATGCATAACAACGGGAATAGTAAACATTGTTTAACATGCGGTGACATAGGTTCAAAAAGATAATGCAGAGGAGGAAAGCCACTTGCCTTCCTCTACAAGCTGAGTGAAATCTTCCTCGGAAACGAAGTTCTTCCCGATCACCTCCGAACGGGGAGCGCGAGACGAAATAGGCACGATATCTACGAGTCAAACATAAACAACAAACAATAAATAAACAGTACACCAAACAGTAACAAAACTGGTAAATTTGCTGTTTAAAAGATTCTACTCGTCGAGACGATCATTTCGGTATACAGAATGCTAAAAACGGAGTTAAAACGAGAAAGATATGATTAAAACAAGTTACAGGGACCTATCTGCAAGAAAACTAAGTTTACAGGGCTTTTTATAAATAAAATCAGGGCTCAAACATAATTATAAAATAAAACAGTGGGGTCTAAATGCTAAAAGGAATGAAAAGGACCTCTATTAAAGGAATCTAGGCTAGCCAGGGGCTAAAACATAAAAATCAGGACCTAACCGTAAGAAAACCTATAGGTGGGAGGACCGGCTTGCAAAACTGTAAAAGCTCAGGGGCTCTTAAATAAAACAGCCAGATCAGCACCGTGGATCTCAGATCCAACGGCTACCGGCGCGCGCGTGCTCCGTGGACCTCACCGTGCGCCCGGTGCACGGGTCCACGGTGGACCGGCCGTTTAAAACGAAGGGGTACGCGATCCTGGCCATCCGCGCGAGATCGAACGGCCTAGGACGCACGCAAGCGATGGGCGGCGGCGATGTCGCCGGAGAGCGGCGGCGCGCGGCGGGGGCTCACCGGCGTTGCGCCTAGGCGGCGTTCCCGGCCACTAGCACGACCACAGGATGGCTCAAAACGCAGAGGGGACGCATGCGCACGTGTTCGTGGGGTCAGGGGGGGCGATTGTGCCTCGCCGGCGGCCGACACCGGAAGGGGGCGGAGCGGCCGCTCCGGCGAGCTCGTGGGCACGCTCGCTCGTGCACAAAAGGGAGGGAAAAGGGGTCGGGTTTATTGCTCACCGTGGCGTGTAGAACGAGCGGCGACGGTGGGAGCGGAAAGAGAAGCGAAGGGAGAAAGGCGGCGGAGGTAGTCCTTCACCGGCGGCGACGATTGCTCGGAGGCGGCGGGAACCCGAGGCAGCGGCAGAGGTGAATTAGGGCTCGATTGCGTGCGTTGGGGTGCTGCGGGCGCAAATGGGGGCGCAGGAGCTCGAGCGCGAGCTTAAATAGGGGCGCAGGGAGGAAGGCGAAGCGGAAAGGGACGGGGCGGCCGGCGGACCGTCCAGGCGTAAAGAGGGCAAGGGGAAAAGGGGAAACGACCGGGGATTGGAGTGGGCGATTAATTGCCTTAATTGGCGAGCTCGCTGGGGAGAAAAAGGAAGGGAAGAAGGCGGGGCGATTAATTGCCTTAATTTTTTTCTTTTCATTTTCAAACTTCTTTTTAAAACCTCTTTTCTTTTCAAATTCAATTCAAAACTCTTTCAAACTTTTTCTCAAAAATTTATAAACTTTTTAGAAACCACACAAGCAACTAAAAACCATGCAAGCCAACTGATGATGCACAATCACTTGTTGTCTTTAAGTTTATTAAATTATGTTTAATATTTTAGAGCTCAATTTAAATAGCAATTTAAATTCTTTAAATCCTTAAGACTAATTTAAGTTGCTAAGTGATTTTAGTGATGGAATTTTAGGGTGTCACAACTAACAGGACCACTGAGCCCAGTGGGATAGCCGCGTTCCCGGGGACGATGCCGTAGAAGGGCGAGGTGCTCTTGGTGAGCATGTGGGTGATGTCGAGCTTCATCTTCTTCAAGGTCTTGATGAAAAGAACGTTAAGCTCGCTTCCACTGTCGATGAGGACCTTGTTGAGCTTGGAGCCCACGACCACTGGCTTCAAGACGAGTGGGAACCTTTCTGGTTCAGAGAAGCTAGTCCATTGATCTGTGAGGGAGAAGGTAATGGGTACCTCCGAGCACCTGAAAGGGGTCGGAACCGCTGGTTCAATGCTCATGACTTCTCGACGGGTAGCCTTTTGGACCCGTCTGCTGGGTAGTCTGCCGAAGAGGACGTTGACCGTCTTGTCGGGCTCCTGGAAGTCGCCATTGCCTTCGTCGTTCTTCTTCTTGCCTTTCTTGTCATGGGGGTGTCGTGGCTCCGGAGTATCCTTGAGTGCTCGCCTGAGTTGGTAGCACTGCTCGGTGGTGTGGTTGCCGTCCAGATGCCACGGGCACTTCTCCTTTAGCAAGTCTTTGAAGCCGCCGGAGGTCTTCTTCGAGTTCTCCTTCGCAGGGCGCTGGATAGCTGCGACGGTGTTGTCTGGCTTGCGCTTGCGATTGGGACCCGAGTAGTTGTTGTTGTTGCGACCGCCTTGGTTCCCGTTGTTGCTGCTGCCGCCGCCCGTATTCTGTTTGCTCTTGCCACGGATGGCGTCGTACTTGGCATTGGCCTTGTCTTCTTCATCGGCCCAGGACATGATCATGTCCTTGAGGTGGGTGATGGAGCTTGGGCGGCGACGGCTGAAGTCTTCAAAAGTGCAATGGTGGTAAAGACCGTCTTGGAAGAGGTCGATGACTTCTTTGTCAGAGACATCGACTACTGTGGCGCGCTTGTCGAAGAAACGCCGCATGTACTTGCGAAGGGTCTCGCCTTGTTCCTGCTTCACCATAGCTAGGTCCATGCGAGTACCTAAGTGGCCCATAGCGCCTGCGATGTTGCTGGTGAACTGCTCCTTCAGCTGGTCCCACTTGTCGATCGAGTACTTATCAAGTGACTCGAGCCATGTAAGCGGTGCTTGGTCCAGACAGATGGGGAAATATAGGCACTTGGTGTCGTTGTTGCCGCCAGCGTTCTCGATGGAGAGGGCGTAGCATCTGAGCCACTGCACAGGATCTTGCTTCGCGTCATACTTGGTGATTCCCAGAGGCTTGAATTTCTCTGGGAGGAGGAGGTTGCGAAGTCGCGGAGTGAAGGCGGGGAAGCCGTCGTTTTCGCCTGTTGTGGCAGACTTCTTCTGCCGCAGTTCTTCAATCTTCTGGCGGGCATCGAAGCCGCCTTGAAAGGCTCTGGAGACGTGGCTATTCGCGTGGCCTCGGCCGCCGTGATCGCCTCCGCCACCGGCCCTCTCGTTAGCCCCATGGTTGGAGCTTCCGCCGTCGCCGCCGCCTCCACCGCCGGGGTCGCGATGAGGGACGATCTCACGATCGCCGCCGGCCAGGCAGCGGCCTGTTGCCACCTTGAGAGTTTCCACCGGTCGTTGCACGAGTACGGTTGGGATTGGCTGGTAGCTCGGCTCGAGTACGGTTGCAACCGAAGTCCGCACTGCGACTTGTGGCTTCATTGTCGCGGTTCCTGGCAGGGGGCGGCTGAGCGACCCTGTTGTCGACTCGCATGAAGTAAGCATCTTCTGCAAGCTTGGCGATGACTTCCCCTGCGCGCATCCCCTGATCTTGGCGTGCGATCGCTCTGATCAACATGAGGCACTGCTTGGGGGTAGTGTGTACCCTACTCTCGACTTGGTCGAGAGCCTCTGCGAGGTTGCGGATGGGGAGGCTGTCTCGAAGACGCCGGCGTCGCTCGTTCCGCTTTTTGTTACGCTCGCGTCGAGCATCCCTGTTGGCGTCGGTCTCATCCATGGGGGCGTCGGTAGACAACTCGTCTGCGGAGATGTCTTCGAGGTATCGGTCGCTTGCTGTCCCTGAGGGTCCTGGCGTGTCGGCGGCAGCCATGAAGACTTGGCGATCGGGGTTGCCAAGACTGGAGTCAGAGCTTGCCACCTCTGTTGGGGTGTACTCCTCAGCTTGAGCGAGTGGTGTTCCCTCCTGGAAGGGAAGCGAGTCGAGGTAGGCGACGTAGCGTGAGTTCCCATTCGTCAGGTCAGTAGGCTTGCGGTCCGGCTAGTAGACGAATCTCCCGGCGGGTGTAGATGTTATAACCAGCCCAGAAGCCGGTCCTGACAAGGGTTGCTCTGTAGAGTTGTCCTCGGACTCGGGATCCTCAGGGTCTGACCCGAAGTCGAACTCGTACGCGGAGTCCGAGTAGAAACCGAAGAGGGGGTTAGAGTCTGGGGTGTGGCCTGGAGCGGTGTCGAAGTCCGAGTCGTACTCGGGTACAGGCTCCTTGCGGGCCTGACGCGTGGTGGGAACCTTCGTGTGGGCCCTGCTGACGTCGCGGGGGCCACGTGTGAAGCGCTCGCGGGGTGGGCTGTCCACATGCGATGGCTGAGTAGCTGGCTCACATACGATGGCCCACGGGGACGTCGAGCTCAAGTTGGAGGCGGATCCAAGCTCGAAGTCGGCGTGTTGGTCGAAAAGTGAAATTTCGCCGAATTTGCTGCCGAGTTCGCCCGTGACTACTTCGGGAAGTGTCACAAGGCCGGTCTCCGGGTTGGGCGGCATGGTGAGGCGGCGCTGGAAGAATCCGGCGCCGTCAGCAGTGCAAACACAGGCACCGAAGACGAAGGTGTCGCCGCGGTTGAAGGCGACGGTTGGCTTGATGTAGACGGAAGCCATCGAGTTCGCCATGTCATCTCGGGTGAGAGCCCCTACCTGGCACGCCAGCTGTCTGTGTTTTAGACCGGCAACCTACTAAGGGGAGTACCCGAGTAAATGAATGTGGCATCGCCGAGATCGATAACTCGAAGGAAGAGACACGTGGCACACAATTTAGACAGGTTCGGGCCGTGAGGTGCGTAATACCCTACGTCATGTATGCTGCGTGGCTCTGGATTGATTGGGTGCGATTACAAGATGATGCAATCTGATGCGTATGAGCGAGATGAGATAAAGGGGGTCCCTGCCTCGCCTTATATAGTCCGGGAGGCAGGGTTACAAGTCAGTTCAGGGAGAGAGTACTAGTCGAGTACGTCTAGGAGTCCTCTATACAGTGCGGGACATGTACAGCTTCCTATCCGAGTACTTCTCCTCCGTAGTCCTTGTGCTTCACGCCATCAGGTGCCGTGCAGCGCAAGTCGAGTAGTCCCAGGGGCCCACCGAGTAGTCGGTCCTGGTACCCACAGAGGCAGTGGGCCCAGGGAGGTCCATACGACAGAAAGAGCTTCTCGCAAAACTTCTTTGTCAACTTGTTCCAATTGCCTTCAACTTCAAAGGACGCAAACGAGTACCATGTCTTTGCTTCACCGGCAAGTGAATAGGGAAAGAGATTACATTTGAACCATTCATCGGGAACTCCTTCTTGACGCACCGTGTTGCATAGCGTCGTGAAATGCCTTATGTGTCTATATGGGTTCTCCGTAACCATCCCTTCAAACGGGTTTGCCGCCACCATCTCGATGATCTTGGATTTAATCTCATACTTGGTCACTTCGAGCTTCGAATCCGACTCTTGTACTCTTATGTCTTCACATCGAGGGCTAGCGTAATCCCTTAGTGATTTCTCCGGTTCCTCCATGGGTTGACTGACGAACGCCATCTAGACAACAAGATAAAAACAAAAACAAAGACAAAGACAAAACAAAGTGGTTTTCTAGATAATATGTGTTAGATATAGCAAATAAAAGGTAAACTAAATATAAAACTAAGTTAAATGCAAATCAAACGATGTAAACTAGCTTGTTGACGGATAAAAGACGTATCCCTCTACGATCCGCAAGTGTACGGACCCACACCTTTTTCACCATGGGATTCCCAAGGTTCTTGTCAATCCGCGGAGCAAGGGGATTACAAGCGTTTGATCTACCTCTACACACTAGCTACTCAAACCCTAACTATGATTAAAGTAGAAAACAACTAAACTACACTAGAGAGAATGATTAAGCAATCGAGATAGGAGACACTCGCCCATGGGTCTACGATACTAGAACATGCAATCGTTTTGAACATAAAAACCAATCTAATCTATCGGGGGTTGTGACCACAGTTTCGCCCATTCCCTCCTCTCGTACTGTCACTACGCGAAGGTATTCATGACTAGACCTATGATGGACACGGCATATTGAATGGATCCAAGGAAGCATTGGAGCCCTACTCCCTTTACGGCATGGTAGCTAACCTTAAGCAATAAAGTATGTTCAACACAAGATGATAGATAGATAATCCAACAAAGTACGATTACATCTCAAGATCAATTACAACCCATGGACGAATAAGGAGATTACCCCATCAAGGTGCTAGACATAGCACCGTTGATCATGGTTTCCCTTCCGACGGTGTCTTCCTTCTTCTCCACATGTGGGTGCTTCCTTCGAAGTGGTCGATCCCCCTCCGGAGATCTCCCTCCTCTCTCTAACTTGTGGATGGCCTCGTGGTGCGAATGGCTCTCCCCCTGCCGAATGGCGGTGCCTCCAGGGTTTTAGGGTTGAAGATCCTTCGGGTGCAAGGAAAGGGGGGGCCGAACCGACCTCCGAAGTGGGCTGGGCCGCCCGGCCTGGGCCGACTGGCCCAGGCCCATTTCGGCCCAGTTCGGTCGCCCCTTCACTCCCGTGGGTCCTCAAGTGATTATGCACTTTGCCCCCTCCACTTGCATGATTTTGACGATGTCATCCTTGCATCCAAGATGGAGGTTCTCCGCGCATGAAGTTCGGTCTTTTACGCTTCAATCCCCGGGGGTGTTCCTACGTAGCACTTCGGTCCTTGCCACCATTGGAAGTGATTTCATCAAGCTGATGAACATGAACAAGACTCCGTAAATGCTCCTTTGAACTTGTTGCGAATTCGTCCTTTATGTCCATGTTTTCCTGCATAAACACAACACTTCCAAATGCATGCACATAGATGAACTTGTTATATGATTAGTGTGCCTAGTGGTGGGTTAGTTCCATAATCAAATACAAACAAAAGTATAATAAACATTCTTGGTGTACCAAAATACACCGTCAACAGACTTCTTTCAGTCAGAAATCACACTTACTGAACTTGGCAGACAACTGATGCTCTCTCAACTTCTGCAAGACAAGTCTCAAATGCTCCTCATGTTCCTCCTCAGTTTTGGGGTGAATTAGAATATCATCAATAAATACCACAACGAACTTATCCAAGTATTCCATAAACACCTTGTTCATCAGGTACATAAAGTAGGTAGGTGCATTGGTCAACCCAAAAGACATAGCAGTATACTCATAAAGCCCATACCTAGTGGTGAATGCAGTTTTGGGAATATCCGACCATCTGATTTTCATCTGATGATAACCAGAATGCAAATCAATCTTGGATAACACCTTAGCACCTCTCATCTGATCAAATAAGTCTTCAATGCGAGGTAATTGATACTTGTTCTTGATAGTAACCTCATTAAGCAACCGATAATGCACACACATCCTTTGAGTACCATCCTTCATCTATACAAAGATAACTGGTGCCCCCTAAGGTGATGAACTAGGACGAATAAACCCCTTTTCCAACAATTCTTTAATCTGTTTCTTAAGTTCTAACATTTGAGTACTAGCATTCTATATGGACGTTTAGAAATAGGAGCAGTACAAGGCAATAGATCAACAACAAACTCAACATCACGATCAGGTGGCATACCTGGTAACTCCTCTGGAAACACATCTGGATACTCACAGACCACCCTGATATCCTCCAAAGACTTGCCACCCAACTGCTACACAGAACCTCCTGCATCTGACGGTGGATCAGCCACAAGCTCAACCTTTTCTCCTTTGGGACCAGTAAGAAGAAATGTCCTCTTAGCACACTGAATTGTCGCCTCATACATACCCAACCAATCCATACCCAGAATAACATCAAGATCCTTTGATTCCAGAATTACCAGTTTTGCCCAAAAGTCTGCTCCCATGATCTTTAGACTAACATTTGGACACATGTATAAAGCTTTCATTTCCACCCTGGTGATTTAACTAGCATGGTTTGTTTCATGGGACACATGGGTATACTATGTTTGGCCACAAATTGAGCAGACATAAAAGAATGAAATGCTCCAGAATCAAATAAGACGAATGCGGGGATGGAGTTGACAAGGAACATACCAAGCACTACTTGTGGATTCTCCTGAGCGGTCTCAGCACTCACATGATTCACCTTGCCACGTGCCTGACTCTGCTGTCCCTTGTTGCTCTGCGAGGTCTGGTTCCCATTCCTCATCTGCTGCATCTGCTGGTTCTACACAGGAGTGCCCGAAGGGCCTCTTAGGACAAGCATTAGCATAATGCCCAACCTCTCCACATTTAAAGCAACTGTTTCCCACGGGGGTGTGAGGTGCACTGGGCCTCACGGGCGTGCCAACGGGAGTCATCGGATGTTTCTGCTGGTATGCAAGGTGTGGGGTTTGTGGCCCTGGGCGCTAGAACTACTGAGCGGAACGCTGAAACTGCTGGTGCTGCTGTGGCTGGTGCTGGTACTGCTGCTGCTGGCCATAACCCCCTGTCGGGCCTCCTGGACGTAACGTAGTTCCAGGCGGTGAGGAAAAGCGGGGACGAATGTTGCTCTCGGACTATCCTGGAGTGGTGGCCTTCCTCTTCAGGTCCCCAGCTCTCTGCGCATGGACTCCAAACAGATGGCCTTGTCTAGCAGGTGCTGGAAGGACGGAAAGGTGTGAGACATCAGCTGGTACCGAAGCGGTCCAACCAACCCCTCTATGAAGTGCTCCTGTTTCTTTGGATCATCTGCCACATCCTCTGGTGCATAGCGAGACAACTCGATGAACTTGTCTCGGAACTCAGCCACTGACATCCCCCTTGCTTGAGAGAGAGGAACTCCTTCTTCTTCAGTTTCATCTGCCCTGCAGGAATGTGGTGGCTCCTGAAGCTATCGGTGAACACCTGCCAGGTAATGGTGTCTAGTGTAGCATGGGCAGCAACATAAGCATCCCACCACCTTCTCCCTGTCATCACACTGAGCTATAGTGAGCATCTTGCCCACAGTCTTCAACCAGTCGTCAGCATCCAGCGGATCTGGAGCATGGGTGAACACTGGCGAACGATGGCTCATGAACTCCCTGTGCTTGTTCATGGGCGCCTGCTGCTGGGGTGGCTGAGGGGGGTTGTTGACTTGGGCTTGCAGGTTGGCCATAGTGTTGGTCAGGTTCTCCAGGAGATGCATCTGATTCTGGAAAAACTGCTGCATGGCCGGATCCTTTTGTGCCGGTTGTGGTGCACTGCCTAAGTTGCCGCCTCGTCCTTGGCGTATCACTGGAGGCTGATCAACTCCTGATCCGGACCTGGTGTTTACCATCTGAGCGTTAGAAACATGGACTTAGATTATGACAATGAGAGAAAAACTTAAAAAGGTAAACATTGCAGACTTCCAGATTAAGACAGATTCTGATAGCTGTAAAGAAACAGAGATATCTCGCTGTATAGGTAACCAAAAATCACGAATTGTTCTGGAGATATGGTGTATCAATTTACTGAACTAAACCAATTGGATTTGCCTCAATCGGAGGTCTACAATTCGAGATATAAAATAATTAAGTCAGCTGTGTCAGCAGGATTTGACAGATTCTGATGGCTTAGTGTTTCGTCCATACCTCTCAAAATATTTATTGGATAATGTTGATTTTTTGGAAGAATATCATATATAAAATTTGTGAACTAACCCAACTGGTTTTACTGGATTTTGAGTTCTGTAGCTCGAGATAAAAATAAAACACTACTGCTCTGTCAGGAAGTGACGTGAACAGATTTTTGCACTAAGATATTCCTCATGATAGATAAAATATGATGGATGAAGAAAAGATGATTAGAACAGAACTTAAATCCACTAACCAAGATTTATTACTAAACCAATGTTATTGTGGCATTAATCCACAACACACTGCAATCACACAAAGATCCAACTCTCGAATAATCACAAATCAAGCATCCAAACACACAACTACCTAACACACTGATCCAACGTGTCGTTCTAACGATTACAGACTCTATAACTGGAGATAAAAAGACACCTAGCACCTAAGGCCAAATGATCCAAGTGCGGGATCTAAGTGACCCATAGCTTGTCCTCCGGGATCTTGGTGACATTGCAAGCCATCTTTCTTCATCTTCTTGCACCTCTTCCTCATCCTGCCCCGCGATCACTGCCTTAAGCCTTTTGATCTCCCTCCGATCCTCATCTTGCTGATCACGGAGGTCTTGCAGCTCCATGTTGGTGTCATCAAGGTTGGTGTTGAGAGCTGCTACAAGTTCCACTTGAGTTGCATAGCGTGGTCCCAAGTTTGTGTTAGCCATTGGAATCATGCTGCCCACAGCTCCAGCAGGTCGACGGGGAAAGTCACCCCACATAGTGTCATTGAGATGGTGAGCCTCTTCATGACACCATGCAAAAAGAGCCCTTCTAGGAGCATCATCCCTCCCTACAGCGAAGGTAGCCCTGGTGGCTAAAGCATGGTGAACAGTAATATCGTACTGTCCGGCCTCCTGTGGATCATCCTCCAAAATGCGCACTGACACCTCCCACTGCATTGGATAACGAGGATGTTTCCTCTTTAGCCCAACATAGTCGATAGTCACATGCAGATGGAGACGTTGGAAAAGCCTCCTTAGCTTGGATGGAAAGCGTGCATGTCCTCCATCATGATGACAAACGACCACCTCCCACTTCTCAGGCACCGGTTGATCATCAGCACCTCCTTCCTCCGGATCTGAGCCTTCAGGATCTGAGTGGTCATCTGGGTCACCTCCTTGTTCCTGATCTTCAGCTGGCTCCTCTTCTGGCTCATCATCTGATAGCTCAATGACTGAAGCGGTTGGTGAAGCTTGCACTGAAGCAGAGTTCGCTCCACTTCCCTCCTCAGTGACTCCATTGTGCTCATCACTCTCCGTGGAGTAGCAGTAGAAGTCCTGGTCCTCCAGGTACCTTGGAAAGCGGTAAGCACCAGCACGAGTGGTCTTCAGTCGGCGAACCATCTAAGAGAGATGAGACAGGTGCTAATTACTAGATGTGACAAGATAAAGTTTAGATAACAAAAGACAATCAAGGATGAGATTAAACCAAGAATAGATATAATAAACAAAATAAAGCAAACTAAGTTATGTGTGGCTTCTAATATTATATAATTTTTAGTTTTCGACCAGTTCTAACTAGGCTAACGTTCTACAGTCAACACGGCTTTGGTACCACTTTGTCACACCCAGATTTAAGGGCAAATCCAAATGCAAGAATACATGTGCGCCAGGATCAAGTTACACACATGCATTGACTCAGTGAATACCAAAACAAAGTGTAAATCGTAAAGAGAGTATTAAACATTTATTACATGACTGAATGTCTCAATCTAACAATCGTTCGAGTAGCGAACAGCGGAAAAGAAACACACGTAGAAGTCCTCCACAGGTAGCTGACTGGAGAACGAGCGCCTAGAACTCATCAAACTCTCCAGGGAAATCCTCAAAGCGTCCATCTGAGCGATAGCAGGGTAGTGTAGATGCAATATAGAAACAACAAACATGAGCACATGTCGTACTCAACAAGGGAAAAGCTCTATAACAACATGCAAGGCTTTACGGTGGAAGCTGATGGTTATAAAGAAAGTCAGTGTTGACAGATAAAAGACGTATCCACCTACAATCCACAAGCGTACGGACCTACACCTTTTTCACCTCGGGATTCCCAAGGTCCTTGTCAATCCGCGGAGCAAGGGGATTACAAGCGTTTGATCTACCTCTACTCAAACCCTAACTATGATTAAACTAGGAAACGACTAAACTACACTAGAGAGAATGATTAAGCTATCAAGATAGGAGACACTCACCCATGGGTCTACGATACTAGAACATGCAATCGCTTTAAACAAGAAAACCAATCTAATCTATAGGGGGTTGTGACCACAGTTTCGCCCTTTCCCTCCCCTCATACTGTCACTACGCTGAGGTATTCGTGACTAGACCTATGATGGACATGGCGTATTGAATGGATCCAAGGGAGCATTGGAGCTCTACTCCCTTTTCTGCATGGTAGCTAACCTTAAGCATTAAATTGTATTCAACACAAGATGATAGATAGATAATCCAACAAAGTACGATTAGATCTTAAGATCAATTACAACCCATGGACGAATAAGGAGATTACCCCATCAAGGTGCTAGGCATAGCACCGTTGATCATGGTCACCCTTCCAACGGTGTCTTCCTTCTTATCCACTTGTGGGTGCTTCCTTTGAGGTGGTCGATCCCCCTCCGGAGATCTCCCTCCTCTCTCTCTAGCTTGTGGATGGCCTCCTAGTGCGAATGGCTCTCCCCTCAGCGAATGGCGGCGCCTCTAGGGTTTTAGGGTTGAAGATCCTTCAGGTGTAAGGAAAGGGGGGCCGAACCGACCCCCGGAGTGGTCTGGGCCGGCCGACTTGGGCCGACCGGCCTAGGCCCATTTCGGCCTGGTTTGATCGCCCCTTCGCTCCCGTGGGTCCTCAGGTGGTTATGCACTTTGCCCCCTCCACTTGCATGATTTTGACGATGTCATCCTCGCGTCCAAGATGGAGGTTCTCCGCGCATGAAGTTCGATCTTTTACTCTTCAATCCCCGGGGGTGTTCCTACGTAGCACTTCGGTCCTTGCCACGATTGGAAGTGATTTAATCAAGCTCATGAACACGAACAAGATCCGTAAATGCTCCTTTGAACTTGTTGTGAATCCATCCTTTATGTCCATGTTTTCCTACATAAACACAACACTTCCAAATGCATGCACATAAATGAACTTTTTATATGATTAGTGTGCCTAGTGGCGGGTTAGTTCCATAATCAAATCCAAACCAAAGTGTAATGGACATGTTTGGTGTACCAAAATACACCGTCAACAGTTAGCATTTTAGTTGGTCAAGTTTTATTAAGCAGTTGTTACTAGCAAGTGAAAGTATATACCAAACCCTAATAACAAGTGCAACGGAACCATTGAATGCAATGCACAAGTTTAAAAGTTCCATCTTCCGTAAATTACTCATGTGAGGGTCCAGGCCGCCCTTGACTGTGGGCACGACTAACTAGTCAGTTTTACACTTTGCAGAGGTTGTACATCTTTACCCACAAGTTGCGTAAAAACCCAAAAGAGCTTTAAACCCAACCATGTTGTGCAAAAGTAGGCACAATACCACACTACCGAGGTGTGGTTGCATAGGGACGCTATGAGGCCTTTACGAAGATCCCCTAGTGCAGGCTGCCCGCTAGGTTACCTGATCAGCGCATCGTATAAAGCTCCCTGGCGAGTACCGTGTCTTAGCCAAGCCCAACTCCCCGCCAGAGCAGGTCTATACGCCATCTACCATCAGCCCCCAACCCCTTTCAGGTAAAAGCATACCTAACACTAAGTTTTCTAGTTATTCAGCCAAGACAGAGCCATATGTCTTGTGGTTGTACTGTTTTCCTGGGTGGTTCTCCATGTTCCGATTAACAGGCATAAAGTGTTCTTGCATTACATGAATGATAGCATAAATAAATCCAGATTGATAAGTGTTCGTTAAACCATCCGAAACCAAGGTAAAGCTCTAGCAAGTTCTACCCAACATAAAGTAAACCCAGGTTGATCAAGGCACATGATAAACAACACTAGGAAATCCTTAAATAATCGGACCCATAATATTAATGCATAACAATAAATAAATGCGGTGTAATTAAAATGCATGTTGTAATAGGATCAACAAAAATGTAGCAAGGACTTGGCTTCTACCAGCTCCAGAAACTACTCAGGGTCTTGAAAATCTTCAACGGCAGCGAAGTCCTCGAACTGCTCGTACTCTACACTCCACACATTCACATACAAGCATACAATAGAATAAATTCAGAAACAATCACCAAATAGTACTGACAAAACAAAATAGAGGCATAAAACTGTTCTACTCGTCGAGACGATCGCGTGGACATAAAGAACACTAAAAACGGAGCTAAAACGACTAAGTTATAGCGTATACAAGATCAGGGACTTGTTTGCAAGAAAAACTAAACTAACAGGTCTTAACCGAAGAAACCTGGACCTATCTGCAAAGAAACTTACACGGTGGAAGGACCGACTTGTAAAAACCTAAAAGCACCGAGGGTTTCTTGCAAAAAGACGAGGACGGGTCGGGTTTGACCAGTACTAGCTGGTTTGACTCCGGAATTGGATCGATCTAGATCACCCGATCCAGATCGGACGACGGTGAATGCGAGCGGCGGGGCGATGATGCACCGGCAACGGGAAACCCACCGGCGAGCGGCGGCGCGCAGACAACTCCGGCGAGCTGACTCGATCTAGGGCTAGGAGGCACGGTTTGCGACGAGGTTTGCACCAGAGCGAAGCTTGCGACGCGAAGGATCGACCTATGGCACTCGGGCGGACGCGCAGGCGATGACGGCGGTGAGCCACTCGGCGAGGCGGACTGCACCCGACGGCGAACTTCGGCGAGCGCACGCGGGCGATGCGGGGCACGGGAACACGAACAAGAGGCACCGGGGTGCTCCTCACCTGCTTGTGGTGCTCCCGAGGCTCTTCTTGGCGACGGAGAGGCAGCGGACGGCGGCTCCCAGGCAGTGGCGCGGCTAGGGTTGGGAGGCGGCGCGGCGGCGGTGTTGACGGTGAATTTGCGTCAACCTAGAGTACTTGCTATACATTGGTTTCGATTATGATTTGCAACTAACCCGCCACTAGGCATACTAATGATGTAACAAGTTCACACTTGCATGTCGATTTTGGAGTTTGTTGTTTGCGCAGGAAATCTACGCTAAAGAGGAGACTTTCGGGATAAGTTCACCAAGCACTTTGGAAGAAGATCATGAAGCCCGACAAGAGTCAAGACACGTGATGAACATGACTCCAAATGACCCGAGGACCGAAGCGTCAACGTGCAAATCTTTAGTGACTCAACCGAGAAAACGGCGAAGCTTGCATAGCAAGGATTCAAGCCTTAACCGTGCGAGAAACGACGTCAAAGGCCCACATGCAAGTGCACACGAATAAGGGATCACGCGAGAAGCAACCGGGGGAGGAAACCGGGGCCGAACCGGGCCGAAGTGGGCACGGGCCGACCGGCCCGGCCCCACTCCGGGGTCGGTTCGGTCCCTCCTTTGCCCTAGGTGTTTGTCTATTTATTGCCTCCGCCGCCGTCGGCCGCCACATCGAACAAATCATCCTACCGACGCCAATCACCGAAAACTGCCGCCGCAAGATGAGGGAGAGAGTTAGATGAGCTCGTCGCAAGGACCAACGCCGGCGGAGAGAAGGAAGCAAGAGGAGGACTCCAAGCCGCCGGCCTAGGGGTGTTCCCAAGCTCCATCACCGCCATCTTCATCGACGACGTTCTCCGGAGTCTCCATCACCCCTATGTGCTTCAATCCGTGTAAGATGATGGGGTAATGTCTCCGTTCATCCCTAGGATTAGATGGATACATGCTATGTGATCGCTACTCGATTTGTGGTTTCAATCTATTGTTTTCATGTTGATGATGCTTTGATGATTAAGGTTAGCTACCATGTTTTTCGGGCGTATGATATCCGCTACTCCCATAGATTCCATCAACATACCGTGTCCATCATAGGTCTAGTCATGAATACCTTCGTGTAGTGACACTACTAGAGGAGGGAAAGGGCGAAATCGTGGTCACAACCCCCGGTAGATTGGTTTACCACTCTCGTGTAGTAGATGCATACCATGTTATCCTAGATCCTAGGGAGGGAACGCTTATCTTTCTTAATCACTCTCTTGTGTTCACCCTTTACCATATAGTTTAACCCTAGATTTGTTTGATCAACTTAACTTGGATTAACTTAGGTTAGATTGTTTTACCTTTAGATAAATACTCTTTCAAAGGTTTTCCATTCAACTAGATTAGTGCTTGGTTAAGCGCTAGCAATCCCCTTGCTCCGCGGATTGACAAGAACCTTGGGAATCCCGTGGTGAAAAAGGTGTAGGTCCGTACGCTTGCGGATCGTAGGTGGATACGAGTTTTATCCGTCAACAAGCCCCTTTTTCTGGTGCCGTTGCCGGGGAGCAAGCCAGTTTGCTACGTTTAATCTAGTATTAATTTTGTTGATTGCTAACACCTAACCCTTATTTTCTAAAAAAAGAAGAAAAAAGATCTTTTTTGTTTTTCTTTCTACTTTTCTTGTGCCTAGATGGATTTGTTCACCTCACCATTGGAAGATGAAGAGATGTCGCTAAGGGTGCCATCAATGGAAGACATTGAGATACAAAAATCAGATTTGACGTTTGCTACAACCCACTATGAAGTGAAGCCCGGAATCATCAAGTTAGTGGTGACAAAACCATTTAGAGGATTGGAGGATGAGAACCCATATAGACACATTAAGGAATTCACGATGTTATGCAACACGGTGCAACAAAAAGGAGTTCCGGCCGCTTGGTTCAAGTGGAATCTTTTTCCGTTCTCTCTCGAAGATGAAGCACGAAGATGGTACACACTTGCGTCCGTTGAAGCAAAAGGAAATTGGGATGAGCTAGTGAAGAAATTTCTTTTGAAGTTCTTTCCCATAAGCAAGGTCCAAGACTTAAGGAGGCAAGTGCTCACTTTCAAGCAAGGAGAGGATGAAGGAATTGATGAAGCATGGGACCGTTTTAATGAACTACTTGAGCGAGGCCCAAACTTGGGATTTTCCGATGACATGATGTTGCATACCTTTTATTTTTCACTAACCCCTAACTCGTATCGTTTTGTAAGCATGTGTGCAGGCGGTGATATAATGGATAAAACAATTAGTGAAGCCGCACAAATCTTACAAAGGATAAGCAATGGACAAAGAACAATACGAGATTGGCAAAGATGTTGTCGAGAGGAGCAAAATGACAAAATCAAGCCCAAGGTGCTTGCTGAAATTTCTGAAAAAGATGAACCGAAGGTCAAGGAAGATGAACTGACCATACAAGAAAGTGAAGATCCACTTCCCAAGGTAAAAGAAGTCATTCGGATGTTAAAAATGTTGAAACAATGTAGGCCGAAGTATGTGGAATGCTAGACCATTGGAGGAGTCCAAGCAATCCGGTTGGGTTCAAGTTGATTTCGCCCCACTAATCAACTACCGAAGGAAGGAGGAATGCCGACACATTGCCAAACTAATTGAAGATATATTTGATCAAGAGATGAGTGGAGAGTCGATCAAAAAGATGTTTGAAGAAGAAAGAGAAGAAGGAGATGAAGGATGGATCGACCGGTTTGACAACTCAAAGATTTATGGTGAAGGAAGAGAAGAGTACAACCGTGGTGAGCCTAGTGACTCAAAGGATAAATGGGAGGAGATAGGACTCAAGCTAGAAGATGAATGGGAAGGGGTTGACATAGATCAAGTACTCCAAGAAGGCCCCTCCCCACAAGGTGATAGCTTGTGTGCTATTGAAGCCTACACACTAGGAAATCAATACATGGAAGTACTCAAGGATGAAGGAAAGAGTGAATCAACAATGAGCGATCTTGACGACATGTGCTACATGGAAGATAAAGAAAGCAACATACAAGACTTTGAAGACGAAGATTGGGATGACAATGAAGGCTTCAAAGAAGAGACAAATACAAATGTAGTTGATGTATTACACGTTCCACATGATGAGATGGAGGGGGTGCAAAAAGGTAACAAAGAGACACCTTCACTCGTTGAGATTGATTCGCCTTCAACACCGCTTGATGAACCAAATATCACTCTTGTTGAAAAATCTCTAAGGACAAGGTACGCGCTGAAATCTCAAGATATTATTGGTATTGATGTTGATAAATTCAAATACTCATGCTCAACCAATAGTATGAATGATAGTTTAATGTCTATACCTTGTTCGAATAGTGATCATGTTGATAGGCTAGATTTTCTTGAGAATGAAAAAGAGGAAACATTTATTTTTGATCCAATTAATCTCACACCTAAAGAACATTTTCCTAATGATGAGCTAAGTGCTATGCATGAAACATATGCTTCTTTTATTTACACCTTGACTTGTTGGTACAATTCACATGTGGTGTTAATTATGGACGCGTATGTTTACAATAAGTTTTGTAAATCCCGATCATGCTTTGCGCTTGGTCAAGCTAATGACCTTAAAGAATCATATGTCGGGAAAGGCCCGATTTTCACTAACCATGTAGACAAGGCTTGAATAATGAAAAAAAGAGAAGTCATGCCTAAAAGAGTCGCAAGATAAATCATCAACCTCTCTGAATCCCGCGATGGATGCTGCTGTCTTCATCAATTTGAGAGCTTGTTCAGAGGTGTACAAATGATAAAAACGAGATATTCAGAAGCTCCATCAAATTACCATTCCAACGCATCAAGAACCAACAAGTTTGAAGACCCGTGCAAGGAGTTATGGAGGAAACATTGAGCGTTGCGCGTTCTGAAATTTCTGGACAGATTTCATCGCCGAAGTAAAACGGACGTAACTCTCTTGTCCGGAGTCCGATTTGAGCAAATAAAGACTCGTTGGAAAGGAAATTTTGTGCACTATGCAATGGAGTAGAGCTTGAGTATACTTTCTGTTCTGGACATTAAAAAAAATAATAGAGTTAAGGCAGCACCGAAGGATGAAAGAGAAGGAGATAACGATGAAACAAAAGGATGCTTTGGGCAAGTCTTCTATAAGTGATCAAGCACAACATGGGAAGTAAATTAAAGCTGCATTGGTACCTTTTCTTCTTGCATGAAGGGCCATGGCTATGCAACGAAAAGAAGGTATGTGAGAAAGTTGAGCTCTATGACTTTAAATGAAGCGCTTTTCGGGAGGCAACCCGTTTCTTTATATTTTTACTACTTTCTTAGAGAGAATAAAGAATGGCACCATCTTATGATGATCAACTTGTGGTTATTAATCTAAGTTTAGATTTCCTTTTTAGAACCACCATCATGTTCATGCTCATATTTATTTATTTGCATGCATTGCATTTTGTTGTCCTCGTGATGTTTCTTTGTGTATACATGTTTTGCACATAGTTGTCTTGGTTGTTTTATATACTTAATGATGTATGCTTCAGTTTCCATGTTAATGCTTCATAGGGCCCTATGGGTATTTTCCTTTTGTGATCTTGTGTAAACGTGGTGTTTAAACATGATTGCGGACCATCATCGTTAAGTTCGATAAACCTAGCTAGCTTTTCATATGTTTTTATGTTGCTTTGGTTAGTTTATAAGATTTGCAATGCGCTTAATTTTTCTCGTGCTATAAGAGTTATTGATTTAAGGATAGACATGGTGTTTTAACCCTTGATAAATAAACCTTTATGGCTATGGAGAAATTCGGCAACCTAGTTGTAAACATGGTGTTTAGAACTAGGTGAAGACATTGTCTTTGTTTATATGCATTCCTATCATGTGCATGCACACCTTGCACCACGTACACTCATTAGATTTTTATTCCTCATTAGACTAATTATGCCACAAGTTAAGAATCTTAGGAGACATTGTTGGATTGTTGGCAATTCTATCTACTCCCAACCGTCACCTTGGGGGTAGAATGTGCGTTTAAAACGTCTTACAGGCAAGATAAAGACTCACTACAAGGAAATTGAAGGATGGCTAAGAAGTGCTTTGTCTTCTTCTTCCGTGACTAGCAAAATGCTAAGCATGGGGAGACCCTGAATCTTCAACACAGAAGTGCAACATGACGTTCTAGAAGATAGAATGATCAAGATCGTTAACATCACCGGATCAATGCGCGAGAAGCTATCGATCTCATCAAAATTCTGCATGGTCTCGAAGGGAAAACACTGGGTATTTTTGGATATTTAGAAGTCCCATGAAGTTACGATTCCAACAAATCAAGAATCAAGACAATCGGAGGTTCCTACAAGCGGTTATGCCCAAATCACCGAGTGCAACACGTCCTGAATTCAGTTTTGGACAGCACACAGCGCTGAAGTAAAATGGACATAGCTCCCTTGTTTGAACTCCGTTTTTGATGAATGACCACACGTTGGAAAGGTAATTTCATAAACTTTTCAATAGAGCTATATTTCGATATATTTTCTGTTCTGGACAGAGGGGGAAATCCATGAAAAAGAGACAGCAAAGAGATGATGAGAACAAGAAAGAGGAGATGGTGTTGACAACATTGAAGAGAAGGGTGACCAATGACTCCATTAAGCATACAACATCAAATTCATAAGTTTAGGAGCATTAATAAATCAAGACAAAAGCAAAAGCCACATCGATACATGGAGATGTCGGAAGAAGGCAACGAAGAATTACAAAGGATGGTAACATCTCCATGGACCTTCTCTTTTCCAAACACAAATGCTTGTAAGTATGCTTTCAACCTCAACTAAGTGCAACCTTTTGTTTTTCTCTTCAAACAATAACATGGCTACTAGGAGGACAACCTAGGTTTCTTTTTACTTTTAATAGATAAGCATGACCATGTGTTCACCTCGATGTTCTATATTGCCTATGCTTACGGAAAGATGATGAAAGTTGCCGCTTTGTTTTACCTACATGAAGTTATACATGTCTTGGCTAATTGCTCTATATAATATGATCTGAAATTAATTTAAATACCGGCTCTTTTATTTGTGGAGGTGAAATGACTATGCTCTAGACCCACATACATATCTTTGCTCTTTGATTTAAGTTTATGCATAGCCGGATAACTTGTTGTTTTTATGAAAACTCAACTTTTATGCTATCTACATATTTGTGATGCTCTTGCAAAGTTCTACCTACCAAAGCCATATACATATATCTTTTATGATAACAAAACCCGTAGATTGCAAACATATGTTTTGATGAGTTGGATTAGGATTGATTTCTATGGTTCGAGACTAAGAAGCTGGTCATTCCTTAGTGTAACTTTTTCATGCTAGCCTTTTTGTCCATGCATTGTGGGTTTTCACGTCGAAAATTTCACAAACTTCGCTGGGCATCCACCCTAAACCAAAAACATCTTTTTGTGATCACCTCCTTGTCCACAACCCAATTTGAGTATGGAGTAAAATTCTCGATGGTTCTGCAATATTATGGAATTTATACTTACTTTAGCAGTCATTTCCCCTCCCTTTTATGCTCGAGGACGAGCATCGTTCAAGCATGGGGGAGGAGTCATTCTCTAACACAAATGCTATGTAAGTATTATGTTGCAAAAAGTTTTGAGGAGCAAAAGAAAAAAGAAAAAAATGAAAAATGAAAAAATATGATAAGAAGAAAAGAAAAGTAAGAAAAATAGGAAGAATAAAGTGAAAAAAGAAAGATAGAAAAATGAGAAGGAAATAAAATAAAGAAAAAAAATAAAGATGCTCCTCGGTTCTTTTTGCTTCATAAGTTCTCAAGTGCCTTGATGACACATCCATACTCAAATCTTCCAACCATGTGCAATCCGATAACGAGGACTTCACTCGTGCCTCGGGATCATCCATTTGCCACTTGCACATGTCCACTTATCTAAATGTGTGTGTTTCGTCCCTCTCTCTTTCCAACATTTATTTTCCATGGCCTTTTTGACGAGTCTCGGTAATTCCAATAGATTTCTCTCTTAATTTGACAATATTTCGGATGTATGTTTTGCTAGGATTGTTCTTAACCTTCCAAGCTCCACATAAGCCTTCCACTATCACATATGAGTAGAGTAGGTTGAAAATAATCTAGTATATGCTTGAGTGACTTGATGAGATGAGTGTTCCATGAGCTTTTGCAAGAGATTTTCACTTATGTTGGATATGCATCTTTTTGAAAATCTTCCATGTGACAAGGTAATGGTTTGAAGTTCACTTAAGTTTGAGAGCATCATGTTTATTAAATGTGGCTTGTTCTTTATTGTTAGTCTATCTTCCATAATGAAAAAGAAGCCGGTCACAACTTGAACTTTAAAAATAAATTGAAGAGAGAGCAATTTGTCTCGTCATGAATGACTAAGTGCAGGGACAACGTTGGAAGGCAACATTGATTTCCCTTTTAAGCAAGGATTACTTAGTCGAGGACGAGCAAGGTTTAAGCATGGGGGAGATGTTGACGGTGAATTTCCGTCAACCTAGAGTACTTGTTATACATTGGTTTCGATTATGATTTGCAACTAACCCGCCACTAGGCATACTAATGATGTAACAAGTTCACACTTGCATGTCGATTTTGGAGTTTGTTGTTTACGCGGGAAATCTACGCTAAAGAGGAGACTTTCGGGATAAGTTCACCAAGCACTTTGGAAGAAGATCATGAAGCCCGACAAGAGTCAAGACACGAGATGAACATGACTCCAAATGACCCGAGGACCGAAGCGTCAACGTGCAAATCTTCAGGGACTCAACTAGAAAACAGCGAAGCTTGCATAGCAAGGATTCAAGCCTTAACCGTGAAGGAAACGATGTCAAAGGCCCACATGCAAGTGCACACGAATAAGGGATCACGCGAGAAGCAACCGGGGAGGAAACCGGGGCCGAACCGGGCCGAAGTGGGCCTGGGCCGACCGGCCCAGCCCACTCCGGGGTCGGTTCGGTCCCTCCTTTGCCCTAGGTGTTTGTCTATTTATTGCCTCCGCCGCCGTCGGCCGCCACATCGAACAAATCATCCTACCGACGCCAATCACCAGAAAACCGCCGCCGCAAGATGAGGGAGAGAGTTAGATGAGCTCGTCGCAAGGATCAACACCGGCGGAGAGAAGGAAGCAAGAGGAGGACTCCAAGCCGCTGGCCTAGGGGTGTTCCCAAGCTCCATCGCCGCCATCTTCATCGACGACGTTCTCCGAGTCTCCATCACCCCTATGTGCTTCAATCCGTGTAAGATGATGGGGCAATGTCTCCGTTCATCCCTAGGATTAGATGGATACATGCTATGTGATTGCTACTCGATTTGTGGTTTCAATCTATTGTTTTCATGTTGATGATGCTTTGATGATTAAGGTTAGCTACCATGTTTTTCGAGCGTATGATATCCGCTACTCCCATAGATTCCATCAACATACCGTGTCCATCATAGGTCTAGTCACGAATACCTTCGCGTAGTGACGATACTAGAGGAGGGAAAGGGCGAAATCGTGGTCACAACCCCCGGTAGATTGGTTTACCACTCTCGTGTAGTAGATGCATACCATGTTATCCTAGATCCTAGGGAGGGAACGCTTATCTTTCTTAATCACTCTCTTGTGTTCACCCTTTACCATATAGTTTAACCCTAGATTTGTTTGATCAACTTAACTTAGATTAACTTAGGTTAGATTGTTTTACCTTTAGATAAATACTCTTTCAAAGGTTTTCCATTCAACTAGATTAGTGCTTGGTTAAGCGCTAGCAATCCCCTTGCTCCGCGGATTGACAAGAACCTTGGGAATCCCGTGGTGAAAAAGGTGTAGGTCCGTACGCTTGCAGATCGTAGGTGGATACGAGTTTTATCCGTCAACAGGCGGCTCAGGGGCTATGGTTCGGGGTCGAGGGGGCGGCACGGCTGGGGTGGCGGCCTTTATAGGCCCGGGGCAGGCGCATCGGCGTGCGGGCCCGCGGGGCAAGTAGCGCGGCGCGGGAACCGGAGTCGGACCCGATTCCGGCTTGGTCCATGGCGCCAGGTTGGGGATGACGTGCGGGTCTTGCACGTTAGCGACCGCAGACGGCGGCGCGTGCAAAAGTCTGCGCTGGGCCGAAAACTGAACGCGGCGAGGAGACGACCGGCTGGGCCTCGCTGGGTTGAGGGGGAGCAGCGCAAGCGGACCAGGCCGGGAAACCTAAGGGGCGGCAGCAGACTTTGGTGACTTTGGGCTCAAACATAAACGAGCCAGAATTGGTAGAAGGAAGGAGATGAAAAGAGAAAGGGTTTTCTATTTTTGAAAAAACAACCAACCCAATGAATTCAAACACAAATTTGAATTCAAACACTCAAAAACAATACGCCAGCATGTTTGCAACAGTAAACTCCTATATTTCATTATTTTAGTTAACAAAAATGATTATATGCCTAGGAAATCACAAACACCTTAAATTCCTTAAACGAGAATGATGGTTGCTAAGAAAATTTTTATTTGAACTCAAAGGTGAAAATTAGGGTGTTACATGGATGGGGGAGGCGGGATCAACATGCTCTATGCGTCAATGCTTTACGACATGGGCATCCCGCGGTCCGCGCTGAGGCTGTCAACTGCGCCATTCCACGAGGTCGTGCCCGGGATGGAGGTGCTCCCCATCGGGCAGATCGATCTACCCGTCACGTCTGGGGACGTGAGGAACTTCTGCATGGAAACCCTCACCATAGAAGTGGTGGGGTTCTCGGGGATGTACAATGCAATCCTCAGGAGGCCGGCATATGCGAAGTTTATGGTTGTGTCGAACTATACGTACTTGAAACTGAAGATTCCCGGTCCGAAGGGGATCATCACAGTAGGGCCAATGTACCAGCGTGCATACGAGTGTGACGCTGAATGCTTTCAGTTCGCTGAGGCAATCATCCCGTCCGAGAGGCTCCGCGCCGAGCCTCGATCAGAGGATCAGGATGTCCCCAAGTCGTCCAAGTGAGTGGCCTGCTCTTTCGAGCCCGCCAAGGACGTCAAGGATGCGGTCGTCTCCGACGACGGTCGTACGCTCCGTATCGGGACGACGCTCGATCATAAATAGGAAAGTGCGCTCGCCGACTTCCTCAAAGCGAACCTCGATGTGTTTGCATGGAAACCTTCTGACATGAAGGGGATCCCGAGAGAGGTTGCCGAGCACAAGTTAAACATCAAGCCGAGATCGAAACCGGTGAAACAGCGCCTTCGCCACTTCAACGACGAGAAGTGCAAGGCAATTTGGCGAGGTGATCGTGAAGCTCCTTAGTGCAGGGTTCATTCGAGAAGTCTTCGACCCTGAGTGGCTGGCAAACCCTGTACTTGTAAAGAAGAAGAACAAGAAATGGAGGATGTGTGTTGAATATACGAGCCTACACAAGGTGTGTCCCAAGGATCCGTTTCCTTTGCCTCGCATAGATCAGGTAGTCGATTCAATAGCAGGGTGCGAAACCCTCTGTTTTCTCGATGCGTACTCCGGGTACCACTAGATAGCGATGTGCATAGCAGACCAACTCACGACCTTGTTCATCACTCTGTTCGGAGCGTACTGCTACCAGACGATGCCCTTTGGGCTCAAGAATGCAGGTGCCACTTTCCAATGATGCATGCGATGTGTCTTTCGAGAGTTGATAGGACGCATCATAGAAGAGTACGTCGACGACATCGTAGTCAAGTCCAAAAAGACAGGGGATCTGGTTCCCGACCTCATTGAGGTATTCATGAAGCTACGACAACACGAGGTAAAGCTAAACCTAGAGAAATGCTTTTTCGGGGTTCTGAGTGGCATGCTCCTCGGCTTTGTCATTTCGGAACGCGACATTGAAGTTAATCCCTAGAAGATCTCAGCCATCATGGACATGAGGCCGATCAAGAACCTGAATGGCGTATAGTGTGTCACGGGCTGTCTCGCAGCTCTAAGTCACTTCATAGCACGACTCGAAGAGCGCAGCCTGCCGCTGTACAAGCTGATGAAGAAATCCGACCACTTCACATGGACCCCTGAGGCGCAAGAGGCACTCGATTCTCTCAAGAATGTGCTCAAGAGTTCTCCGATACTGACTGCTCCGACCCCTGAAGAGCCAATGCTCCTGTACATCTCAGCGACAACCCAAGTGGTCAGTGCAGCATTGGTGGTCGAGTGAGAAGAGCTTGGGAGGTGGCAGAAGGTGCAACGACCGGTGTAATTCGTCAGTGAGGTACTCTCCGACTCCAAGGCACGCTACTCTCAAATGCAAAAGCTTGTGTATGCGATCTTGATGACCAAGCGCAAGCTCCGCCACTACTTCGACGGACACCCCATCACCGTGGTGTCCAAGTATTCGCTCGGGGAGGTCATCCAGAACCCCAAGGCCGAGGGAAGGATTGGCAAGTGGACTCTTGAGCTGATGGGACAGAAGATCACGTACGCACCGTGCAACGCCATCAAGTCCCAAGTACTCACAGACTTCGTGGCCGAGTGGACGGAGATTCAAACTCCCCCAGTGTCGATCGAGCACGAGTCTTGGACCATGTATTTCGACGGCTCGGTCATGAAGGAGGGAGCTAGTGTAGGCCTTGTCTTCATCTCGCCTCTTGGCGTGCGCATGGAGTACTTGGTACGACTACATTTCCTGGCATCAAACAACGCCGCCGAGTATGAAGCCCTGATCAATGGTCTCCAAATCGCCGTTGAACTCGGGATCAAGCGCCTCGAGATCAGGGGTGATTCGGAGCTGGTCGTGGATCAAGTCATGAAGGACAAGAACTGTGCCGACCCAAAGATGGTAGTGTACTGTCAAGCCGTACGAGATCTGGAGGGCAAGTTCCATGACCTCGAGCTGCATCATGTGCTGCGTGACTACAACAAAGCAGCCAACGTATTCACAAAGACCGCATCCAGTCGCAGCCGAGTGCCTCATGGGGTCTTCGCGAGTGATCAACATGCACCCTCTATGCAGCGGAGGGCGAGAAGCCACCCGAGGAGTCGAAACTCGAGGTCATGGCGATTGACCAGCCGCCCGAGCTGAACCTCGAAGATCCCGATTGGCAGTTCCCAATCCTCGAGTGGTTAGTTGAGGGGAAGCTCCCCTCTGACCAGACGGAGGCCCAGCACATCGACCGCCGAGCAAAATCATTCGTTCTCATCGACGGCAAACTCTACAAACGCGGGGCTGCCGGCATACTCATGCAGTGCATCCTCGGGGATCAAGGCCACGAGCTGTTGCAAGAGATACATGCTGACACCTTTGGTCACCACGCCGGTCTGAGAGCACTTGCCGGGAAGGCTTTTCGACAAGGTTTCTACTGGCCCACAGCAGTCGCTGACTCAAAGGACATCGTGCGGCGCTGTGAAGGGTGTTTTAGACCATCAACCTATAAAGGGGAGTACCCGAGGTAGATGAATGTGGCCTCACCGAGATCGGTAACTCGAAGGAAGAGACACGTGGCACACAATTTAGACAAATTCGGGCCGCGAGGTGCGTAATACCCTACGTCTTGTATGCTGTGTAGCTCTGGATTGATTAGGTGTGTTTACAAGATGATGCGTATGAGAGAGAAGGGTCCCTGCCTCGCCTTATATAGCTCAGGAGGCAGGTTTACAAGTCGGTTTGAGGAGAGAGTACAAGTCGGGTACGTCTAGGAGTTCTCTACACAGTACAAGACATGTATAGCTTCCTATTCGAGTACTCCTCCACCGTAGTCCTTGTGGCCCATGCCATCAGGTGCCGTGTGGCACAAGTCGAGTAGTCCCAGGGGCCCACTGAGTAGTCGGTCCTGGTACCCACCGAGGTAGTGGGCCCAGGGAGGTCCATACGACAAGCCCCCGAGTACTTTGTAGTTGATCAGGATAGTTTCGAGTAGTCTTGACGGCCTTGACGAGTAATCCTCAGGCGTCCCCGAGTACTACAAACCAAAAGTCCTCAAAAGTACTTGAAGCATCCCGAGGTTGGAAGGTACTCCAGCTAATCCTTGAGTGGTCTTGAAGTCTTCTCGAGTAGTTCCCAAGCGTCCTCGAGTTCTCCTCTTGAAGGTCTTCAATAGTACTCGCATTGTCTTGAAGAAGAAACCATATGGAAAATGCGATTCGAAGAATCGCATTCCATATGGATTGTAGCCCCCGAGCCTTAGGTCGAATCGTAGATTCAAGCTAAGGGTCAATCCAAAGTTCTGGCAAGATTATCCCGTAAAACCCGGAGAAAAAAATGAAGGACACGTGGCACGGAGCTCCCGAGCCTTGAGTCGAGTACTTCCTCTCGAATTGAAGGGTCATCTTGAATGTAGAATGTGTCCTGAGTTGCTCTTGAATCTTTTCACCACCCAGGAAGTCTAACAGATGTAGCCGAGCCCCTGATATGGAGTGCATCGAGTACTGGAAGACGAAGAGTCAGGCGGCCAGTGCTGAGTCAGCCGCCGATACTTATCCATCCGGTCGTTGGAGCGCTGCCGGTTAGGTTATAAATAGAAGCCTAAACCCTTAGGGTTTTTCCATTCCCCACAGTCGAAGCCGCTGGAGTAGATCTAGCCAAGCGCCCTTCTACTGCTGCATCTGCCGCCGCGCTGTAGAGTGCCGGTCAACGCTCGCCACCACTACTCGCCACCAGCACAGCCCCCGAGCGGATGCGAGTGAAGACTCTATGCATTTGGAGTATGAAGCGTGGATCGGGAGCGTCCCGGTGGTCGATGGATGACCGCTCCTCGGTGATGAGTGATTGACAACGGGTGTTGGACCGACTCTTGGCTTAGTGCGCGGTGTAGGCGGCGACCTAGTTCGTGTTGTTGCGTGGAAGAACGGGCGCGAAAGGTCTTCGGCCTTGAGGGGCCTCCGGAGATGGAGAGACAAGTAGGCTCGGTTCGAGGGACCCGGTGGACGGCGGGGCCGGGTGCGGGCCACATGGTGGCGACACAAGCAAGACGAAGTCATGGACAAGTGAGCCGGTGCACGGTGGCGGTCAAGTCAAGTGGTTTGGCGGGAGGCCGGACCGGCACGCGGGGTTTGGTGGTTTGCCCACAAAACCATCGGCGACGGTTTCTTGGTTTGGGCCTCAAAACCAAGTCCGAGGGCCCAACACGACGGAGACGGGATCCGGCGTGTCGGGGAAGCTTCGAGGCGGAGGACACGCGGCGGGATCGCATGGCTTGCGTCGGGAGGACGCGGGGGTGCGGCAAAGGCGTGGCCGTCCGATGGCAAGACCCACAAACATTACCAAAATGCCCCTACGTGGGTTGTATCGCCGGTAGTGTAGTTAGGGGTAGTCGAGTCATTTACCACTCCGGCGTGACCCGATATATAAGCCCGGAGTGTGTGTTGATGGTTCTCGCTCTCCGCGACTTAGGGTTTCATTTGCTCCCTCCTCTTTCTCATTTTTGTAGCTATTTTCCTTCCTATTTTCTCTAGGCTAGCATGAGAGCTTCATGAGAGATTTGTTGAGAGGGATGGATGCTAGGGCGGCATGCTAGACCTTGTGAATCTTTCCTGGTTTGTTTTTCGTGGCTTTTTGTGCTTATTTTCGTGCCTTTGTTCCCGGTGTGATTCCGCGGATTTGAGTGAGTTTCTTCCCGGATTTCTTTGAGGGAAACATGGATAGATGTCTTGTGCATCTTTGTGCTTGATCTTGTGCCCTCAAACGCCGGGAAATTACTTCGATTCGTGAGTTTTCGTTCGGTGCTCTAGCTTTTGGTGGTGCTCAAAGGATTCGCGATTCCCGGTGATTTAGGGAGTTAGGAGGCAAGATTTTTGGGCTATAGCATCCTTGTGTGACGCTTTTCAAGTACCCAAACCCTTGTCTCCACAGCTTCAACCGTTTGGGAAATCCGATGATGATTTGGGGGAGTTGACTTTCGAGGTCGGGCATTTTTCTCGTTCGTCCGAGCCTCGCGGACGGTCCGCTCCCTCCCGGGCGGACGGTCCGCGCCGCTCGAGTTCGTCCCGAGTTCTTCGTGTTCTTGCTCGTCCTTTGTTTCGATCCATTGTGATTTTGGTTTTTGGTTGGACGAAGTTTCGGACGGTCCGCGGTGTCGGGCGGACGGTCCGCGGGTGCTTGGCGGACGGTCCGCGTGCTCCCCGCGGACGGTCCGTGGCACGGGGGTGTCTTTGGACCGTTCGTGTAAATTAACGGACGGTCCGCGGCTAAGGCCGGACGGTCCGCGGCTCGGGTGCGGACGGTCCCCGCAATACCCGGCCGGACGGTCCGCGCGGCTCTTGCGGACGGTCCGCCCCTCCTCGCGCGGACGGTCCGCCGAGCTCGTGTGCTTTGCTTCTTGGTTCGATTCCTTCCTTCCTTTCTAGTGCTTCCGCGTGTGCTTTGAGGAATCGTTCCTAAGGCTAGAGGTTGATCCATAACCTCGTGGTCTTGGCGATTGGTGCGTGATTCGATCCATCGCTTGTGTGTGACCGGGATTTGAGTAGGACATAGGCCGGTTTCTTTGGGAAGAATTTTTACCGGCTCCTATTCACTCCCCCCCCTCTCTAGTCGCCATCCGATCCTTCAATTGGTATCAGAGCTTGGTGCCGGATTCTTTGCGACTTTGACAAGTCTCGAATCCTAAGATGGCGTACGTTGAGCGGGGCGGTCCGCCGCACTTCGATGGCAAGGGTTACCACAAGTGGGCGGCTCGTATGATGATCTTTCTTCGGGGAAAGCTGTTGGATTTTATTGTGCTTGACAAGACTTATGCTATTCCGGTCAACATCCATACTCTTATGGTGACCGATGCCGATGCCAAGGCCAAGTATGAGGCTAATGCAAAAGCCATTGATCACTTGTGCGGAGCTTGTGTGATCCGAGTTTGATCGTGTTCGCCATTTGAATCTTGCTTGGCAAATTTGGGATAAGTTGTTGGTTGCTCACGGTGGTGATAACCATGTGAAGGCTCGCCTCTTTGTCTCTTACCGGATGCAATATGAGAATTTCACTCCACTTCCCGGTGAGGACATTGATGCGATGTTTCGCAGGTTCATCGCCATCGTGAACAACATGAAGGCTAATGTTGAGGATTTTCCGTACTCCGAGCATGATCGGGCTTTGAAGCTCTTGCATGTCTTGGATCCAAATGTTTGGGGTGCTAAGGTTGAGGCCATCAAGGAGTCCGGGAATTATTTGACTATTGAGTTGGATGACCTCTTTTCTAAGCTCAAGTCGGCCGAGGTTGACGGGAAGATGCTATCCAAGCATGAGGGCTCGACCGACCATAGTCTTGCTCTTGTGGGAGGATCAAAGGGCAAATCTAACCCTTCCGTCGACGCTTTCCTTGTCCTCTCTTATGTCCATTCCAGATGAGGAGTTTGATGTGCTGGGCGAGGAGGAGCTGGCCTTGATCTCAAGAAGATTTGAACGACTACACGAGAGTCGGAGGAACGCAAGGCGGAGCTCAGGGACGTGCTACAAGTGTGGCAAGCGTGGCCACTTCATCGCCGAGTGCCCGGAAGCGGAGGAGAACAAGTACAAGGTGAACGAGTACAAGGCGCACCCGAGGCGTGAAGACAAGTACTCCTCCAAGGGCAAGCACTTCAACAAGTCCAAGAGCAAGGACAAGGACAAGCGGCGACCGAGCAAGAGCACCTACAAGAAGAACAAGGCAAGAGCGATGGTGGCCGGTGCGAGCGACGTCGACTCAAGCTCAAGCGAGGAGCGATCAAGCTCAAGCGGCGAAGATGAAGACGCCGGGAGGCGCCGGGCAAGAAGAGTGCAAGCCGGAACCTCGGCGGGCCGAGCCGTGTGGCGCTCGAGGGCTTTTGTGGCATGGCCCATAGCTCGAGCAAGAAGAAGAGTGTGAAGGAGGACGGCGACTCCGACTCGGAGGATGAGGTAAACCGTGATCCCGACTCTTTGCTTGCCGAGATTGCTAGGTTGAATGGTTTGCTTGATAACCGTGATAGTGTGCCGAGAGATGCCAAAAAGATGAGGAAAGATCTTAGGGCTCAGCTTGAGAATGCTAGCGAGAAAGTAGGAGAGTTAGAGTCAAAATTGCTTGAATTGAAACTTGAGAATGACTCTTTGAAACTTGCTCCTACTTCTCCTGATGATGTTGAATGTGTTGAATGTGATGCTTGGTTGAATGAGATCAAAATGCTTAATGAGAAGAATGCTTCTATTTTGGCTCAACTAGATGCTCTTAGGATCGAACATGATGAGCTTAAGGCTAGACCCACTTTGCTTGGTGCTTGCAAATCATGTCCTACTATGCATGCTAAGCTTGTTGATGCTCGCTATACTATTAGTTCTTTGGAAGCATCTTTGAAATCTCCTGTTGCAAATGCATGTTCTAGCCGTGATGAAGTCACTTTGCGTAATCTTGAGCTTACTTCCCGGTTGGAGGTCATTTATGAGGAGAATGACTATTTGAGAAAAGTGTTGGGTCGGGCATGTCAGGCGGGAACCTCAATTGAAAATCATGATTGAGGAGTTCAAGAGAGCCGATGGTCGTGGTTTGGGGTTTGAGAAGTTGGGTGAGAAAGTGGGAGAGAACAAGTGGGGAGAGTGTGTATGAGAAGTGTGTTGAGTCTAACCCCGGGTTTGAGGTGATCGGAGAGATCCAAGTCCCACTCCCAAAAGCACCCAAGAACTCTTTCACACCAAAGCCCAACCACCTTTGCAACAAGCTTGACACAACCCAAGATCCACCCAAATTCCCACCTAAGACAAATGATTTCCGAAACCAAGAAGTTTGTGGGTGAGAAGGGTGAGAAGCCTAAAGAGAAGCCGTAGCCAAAACCAAAACCCATCCCCTTCGGTGTGAGTATTGTGGCAAGGAGAGGCATCTTGCAGAGTTTTGCTACAAGAGGAAGAGGGATGAGAGGCTTGCTAGGGAGCAAGCAAACCAGGACAGGTATCGCCAGTCTCGCGGTATTCCTGAGCCTAGAGTGCCACTTCCACGGGGTGTGGGAAGTGTGAGGAGTGTTGGCAGGTTCCCATAGAGAGGTGGTGGTGAGAGGTTTGTCAGGAGAGATGATGGTGTGCGTGCTGGTGAGAGGTTTGGTCGGGCTCGTGGTGGTTTTGCTGGACGTCCTCCTACTCGTCCTCAGTACGGGTTTAGGGGAGATGATCGCAGCTTTGGGTTCCAGAGGAACTACGGACCACGTTTTCCCCCTCGTGGTGCTCGTACTCCTCCCATGGGACATGGGAAGTTTGGTGGCAAGGGAGTGATGTTTGCTAACCCCTCTTTTGAGCGCATGGCTCGACACTCGGTTTAACTTTCTTTGTGCTAACCCCGAGTGTCGAGTCGCTAGCTCATTCTCGTTCTTGTTTCGATCGCAGGCGGAGGCTTGGAGAACATTTGGTTGATCGACTCCGGGTGTTCTCGACACATGACCGGAGATAAGAAGTGGTTCTCCACCCTCACCCCGTTGAAGGAAAAGATGTACATCACATTTGGGGACAATGGACGAGGTAGGGTGCTTCGTCCGAGGGTGTTGTGCATGTGAGTGACAAGGTAACGCTCGAAGAGAGTGGCTCTTGTGAAGTCCTTGGGTTTCCATTTGCTTTCGGTTTCTCGGTTGCTTGATGAAGGTTTTGAGGTGCGTTTCAAGTCCGGCGAGTCTCGTTTGCTTGATTCTCGAGGTGATCTTGTCCGTATGATCATCCCCGAGGGTCGATTTTCGGGGCCGATTTCTCTCGTTCTTTGGGTCCTCGCTCGCCGTTTGATGGCCGGTCCTTCTTCCGATTTGTGGAAATGGCATAGGCGGTTGGGACACTTGAGCTTTGATTTGGTTTCCCGCTTGAGTGGTCTTGACCTCGGTCCGAGGATTGCCGAAGTTGAAGTTTGAGAAGGATTTGGTTTGTGCTCCTTGTAGGCATGGTAAGATGGTAGCCACTCCCCATCCACCCCCGACCGATGTCATGACCGAGCGTCCGACGTAGCCGTTGCATATGGACCTTGTTGGGCCGGCTCGAGTTCGCTCGGTGGGTGGGAAGTGGTATGTCCTTGTTGTGGTGGACGATTACTCTCGCTATGCCCGGGTGTTCTTCTTGGAGGATAAGAGTGAGACTTTTGGTTTTGTTTGAGATCCGATCGTGAGGTTGAAAAACGAGAGGCATGGAAATGCTATTCGAGCTATCCGCAAGGATAATGGCTCTGAGTTCAAGAACTCTCGTTTTGATGCTTTTTGTCGTGATCTAGGTCTTGAACATCAGTATTCGACCCCTTATGTGCCCCCTCAAAATGGAGTCGTGGAAAGGAAAAATCGGACTCTTTGTGAGATGGCTAGGACGATGCTCGATGAGCACAGGACTCCTAGGAGGTTTTGGGCTGAGGCGGTCAATACAGCTTGTCATGTTTCCAATCGGATTTTATTGAGAGCTTTCAAGAAGAAGACCTGTTATGAGCTTATGCATGGTCGGGCACCCAAAGTGAGTCATTTCCGAGTTTTGGCTGCAAATGCTTTATTCTGAAAAAGGGAAAACTCGATAAGTTTGAGGCTAGGTCTAGTGATGGTATTTTCTTTGGATATGCTAACCACTCTAGAGCCTATAGGGTGCTTAACCTTGAGACTAACAAAATCATGGAGACTTGCCAGGTGACCTTCGACGAGACAATGCCATTTACCTCTCTTGGCTTTGAATGTGCAGGTGATGAAGAGATGGCCGAGGACCTCTTTGAGGAGGAGAAAGATGAAGCTGGAGATGATGATGGGGAGAACCATGCGCCCGAAGCCGAGCATGTACCCACTACTTCCCCTACGACTACTTTGGAGCATGGACCGTCTACTTCATGGACAACGACGGTGCAACAAGAGGACCAAAGCGAGAGAAGCCGGAGTTGAAGGGGAGGTAGTCTCGAGGCGTGAGGCTCCCCGGCGGATTCAAGAAATGCATCCCCCGTCGAAGATTATTGGAGACATCAATGAACGCACTACACGGTCGAGGTCCAGGAATTCCTCTCATTTTGCTCATGCTGCTTTTGTTGCTACTTTTGAGCCCAAGGACATTGGACATGCTTTATCTGATGCAAACTGGGTCAATTCTATGCATGAGGAGTTGGAAAATTTTGAGAGGAACCAGGTGTGGGAGTTAGTTGAACCACCTCCAAATTGCCATCCCATAGGAACCAAGTGGGTTTGGAAGAACAAAGAGGGAGAGAATGGGATGGTTGTGAGGAACAAGTCCAGACTTGTTGCTCGGGGGTTCGGTCGAGAAGGAGGGGATCGACTATGAGGAGACCTTTGCTCCTGTGGCCCGTCTTGAGGCAATTCGGATCCTTCTAGCCTTTGCCGTGGCTAAAGGGTTCAAGTTGTTTCAGATGGACGTGAAGAGTGCTTTTCTGAATGGGGTCATAGAGGAGGAGGTGTATGTGAAGCAGCCACCTGGGTTTGAGAGCGAGTTGTACCCACACAGGGTATACAGGTTGAAAAGGGCTCTGTATGGGTTGAAACAGGCGCCCCGTGCTTGGTATGGGAGATTGAGAGGTTTTCTTTTGAGCAGAGGGTTTGTGATGGGTACCGTGGATAGAACCTTGTTTCTCCTCAAGCATAGGAATGACTTGCTGATTGTGCAGATATACGTGGATGATATTGTCTTTGGTGGCTCGTCACATAACCTTGTTGCTAAGTTTGCAGATGAGATGAGCAGGGAGTTCGAGATGAGCATGATGGGCGAGTTGCGGTATTTTCTCGGGCCCAGCATCAAGCAAGTGAAGGACGGTACATTTGTGCACCAAACCAAGTACACGAAAGACATGCTGAGGAAGTTCCAGATGCAAGATGTGAAGCCGATGTCGACTCCCATGGGGAGTACGGCCACTTTGGATGCGGATGAGGACGGAGAACCGGTGGACCGGCGGGAGTACAGGAGCATGATCGGCTCCCTCCTCTACTTGACGGCGACGAGGCCGGACATACGGTTCGGCCGTGTGTCCGTGCGCTCGTTTTCGAGCTTCGCCGAGGACATCACATCGACGGGCCGTCAAGAGGATTTTCGGTACCTACGTCCCCCTCGGTCTTGGCCTTTGGTATTCTTCCTCCTCGACTCGTCTCTTCATGGTTTTTCCGATGCGGATTTTGCCGGTTGTCGAGTCGAGAGGAAGTCTACTTCGGCACTTGTCGGTTTCTTGGTTCTTCGTTGGTCTCATGGTCTTCCCGCAAGCGCTCTAGTGTAGCTCGGTCTACCACGGAGGCGGAGTATGTTGCTTTGCCGCTAGTTGTTGCTCCCGCTTGTTGTGGATTTCATACACTTTGAGAGACTTTGGTGAGGAGTGCACCCGCATCCCACTTCTTTGTGATAGCACTAGTGCCATAAGCGTAGCCAAAAACCCAAAGGCTTCACTCCCGAACCAAACACATAGAGGTGAGGTATCATTTCTTGAGGGACAATGTGGAGAAAGGAACCATTGTTTTGAGCCATGTCCCTACCCAAGATCGCCTAGCCGACATCTTTACAAAGCCTCTCGACCAAGCTACATTTGTGCGCTTGCGGGGGAACTTGGGGTTTGTTGCCCTTTCTAGTTGACTCTTGGGGGATTTCCTTTTTGTACCATATGTATCATACCATGTTTACTTTGATGTATATACATGCTTTGCTTGATAAACCATGGTAGGATAGCCATCTTGTCATATATCATGTTGCATTTGTGTCATATTGCATTTTAGGATGATGAGCTTCTTTTACATGCCATATGTGAGTCTCTTTGGCTATTTGTGAGATTTTGGTTATATGTGTGGAGAAATGGTGATGTGAGGCTATGCTCTTGGAATATTTGAGATATATGTGTGGTGAGATAGCCCCTTTTTGAGATAAATGCTTAACTTGACTAATTTTTGATGAAATATGCTCCACTCGTGTGTAGTTGTGTATCCATGTCACAGCTTTGGTCTAAATGTGCTTTTCATGCTTAGATTGTGCTTGGATGCCTGTTCTTGCATTTGGGCCAAAGGCCGAATATCATTGTGAATGTTTAGCCTATGTTGCATTCATGGGGGAGCATAAGCTTCTTTTTGCCGCAAAGGCACTTCATGTACCATGAAATAAATCAATCTTGAAAAGAAGTGCATAATGCTTGAAAAATGCTCCATCCATCATGTCTACGCTTAAAATGTCTTATCTTTCACATATGGGTGCAAAACATGTTGCATGATGTTCACCAGTGGAGAAGTCTCCCCGAAGTGGACACATGGCTCATGAGCTTTGACATGACATGCTTTGCTTTATGGGTGTTTGCCATGATCTTTTGCTGAGAATTTGATATCCTTGTATGATCTTTGAGTAATATGCATGTTTGTGGCTCAAGTGGTGACATGGATAGGCTTTTACATGTGAAGCGAGCCTTCTTTTGGTAAAACTGCTTAAATCTGAAAATTTTGCTTTGTCACATGCTTGTATTTTCATATATTACTTGTGGCAATGCTTTGACTATGCTATGATTCATGTGTGTGATCTTTGTCTCATTTTTAGCCTTTGACACTAGATTTGGCCTATTTGAGAAGCTCATGTAGTTGTTTATATGCTTTGCTTTGCATTTCGCATTTTCACCTTGATTCATACATTGCCAACAAGGGGGAGAAAAGGTGTGCTTAGCTTAATGAAAATTCAGAAGAGGTGAGCTGAAATTTGGGAGTTTGCATGAGTTTGCATCCACATGTTCGGGGGAGGCATTTGTTCGGGGGAGCTTTCTTGTCGTTTTTTCGGTGTGGATTTTGTGCTTTGCTTGGCTTGTGACCTTTCTTTGCCTTTCTTCGGTTTTGGTCATGAGTTGAGTTTCTTCGTTTTTCTTTCTTCTTCTTTTCTCTTTTACTCGAATTTCATTTCGTGTTGTGTGTTGTCAATGCACTCATCAAGGGGGAGATTGTGGATCGGGAGCGTCCCGGTGGTCGATGGATGACCGCTCCTCGGTGATGAGTGATTGACAACGGGTGTTGGACCGACTCTTGGCTTAGTGCGCGGGTGTAGGCGGCGGCCTAGTTCGTGTTGTTGCGGGTGAAGAACGGGCGCGAAAGGTCTTCGGCCTTGAGGGGCCTCCGGGAGATGGAGAGACAAGTAGGCTCGGTTCGAGGGACCCGGTGGACGGCGGGATCGGGTGCGGGCCACATGGTGGCGACACAAGCAAGACGAAGTCATGGACAAGTGAGCCGGTGCACGGTGGCGGTCAAGTCAAGTGGTTTGGCGGGAGGCCGGACCGGGCACGCGGGGGTTTGGTGGTTTGCCCACAAAACCATCGGCGACGGTTTCTTGGTTTGGGCCTCAAAACCAAGTCCGAGGGCCCAACACGACGGAGACGGGATCCGGCGTGTCGGGAAGCTTCGAGGCGGAGGACACGCGGCGGGATCGCATGGCTTGCGTCGGGAGGACGCGGGGTGCGGCAAAGGCGTGGCCGTCCGATGGCAAGACCCACAAACATTACCAAAATGCCCCTACGTGGGTTGTATCGCCAGTAGTGTAGTTAGGGGTAGTCGAGTCATTTACCACTCCGGCGGGACCCGATATATAAGCCCGGAGTGTGTGTTGATGGTTCTCGCTCTCCGCGACTTAGGGTTTCATTTGCTCCCTCCTCTTTCTCATTTTTGTAGCTATTTTCCTTCCTATTTTCTCTAGGCTAGCATGAGAGCTTCATGAGAGATTTGTTGAGAGGGATGGATGCTAGGGCGGCATGCTAGACCTTGTGAATCTTTCCTGGTTTGTTTTTCGTGACTTTTTGTGCTTATTTTCGTGCCTTTGTTCCCGGTGTGATTCCGCGGATTTGAGTGAGTTTCTTCCCGGATTTCTTTGAGGGAAACATGGATAGATGTCTTGTGCATCTTTGTGCTTGATCTTGTGCCCTCAAACGCCGGGAAATTACTTCGATTCGTGAGTTTTCGTTCGGTGCTCTAGCTTTTGGTGGTGCTCAAAGGATTCGCGATTCCCGGTGATTTAGGGAGTTAGGAGGCAAGATTTTTGGGCTATAGCATCCTTGTATGACGCTTTTCAAGTACCCAAACCCTTGTCTCCACAAACTTCAACCGTTTGGGAAATCCGATGATGATTTGGGGGAGTTGACTTTCGAGGTCGGGCATTTTTACGTTCGTCCGAGCCTCGCGGACGGTCCACGCCCTCCCGGCGGACGGTCCGCGCCGCTCGAGTTCGTCCCGAGTTCTTCGTGTTCTTGCTCGTCCTTTGTTTCGATCCGTTGTGATTTTGGTTTTTGGTTGGACGAAGTTTCGGACGGTCCGCGGTGTCGGGCGGACGGTCCGCGGGTGCTTGGCGGACGGTCCGCGTGCTCCCCGCGGACGGTCCGTGGCACGGGGGTGTCTTTGGATCATTCTCGTGTAAATTAACGGACGGTCCGCGGCTAAGGCCGGACGGTCCGCGGCTCGGGTGCGGACGGTCCGCAATACCCGGCCGGACGGTCCGCGCGGCTCTTGCGGACGGTCCGCCCCTCCTGCGCGGACGGTCCGCCAGAGCCTGTGTGCTTTGCTTCTTGGTTCGATTCCTTCCTTCCTTTCTAGTGCTTCCGCGTGTGCTTTGAGGAATCGTTCCTAAGGCTAGAGGTTGATCCATAACCTCGTGGTCTTGGCGATTGGTGCGTGATTCGATCCATCGCTTGTGTGTGACCGGATTTGAGTAGGACATAGGCCGGTTTCTTTGGGAAGAATTTTTACCGGCTCCTATTCACTCCCCCCCCTCTCTAGTCGCCATCCGATCCTTCGAAGCCTTCCCCTTCCAAGAGCTCCAAGGCTGGTGCGGGAAGAAAAGCTCCTGCAGCGAGGGGGAGGAATCTGCCCAAGGGTCATCACCCCCGACTTCTCCCGTGTGCCCCAATCCGAACAAGGAGTGGAACAAGTCGAAGATGAAGACTGAAGACCTACTGGAGCTGGTGAACAGTGGATTCCTCCAGGAGAAGGAGATACACATGTGGCGCCCATGGAGAAGAACCCCGACGAGGTGTCCATGTTCGCCCGGTTCGTGGAGCGCGGACTTGCACTCCCGGCAAGCGACTTCTTCAAAGGTCTTCTCAAGTACTATTGTATCGAGTACTTGAACTTGAACCCCAATGGTATTTTTCATGTCTTTGTCTTTGTCCACTTCTGCGAAGCCTTCTTGGGGATCCAGCCCCACTGGGTCTTGTTCCGCAAATTCTTCCGCTTGAAGCCACAGCCTAGTGCCAACGACCCAAGAGTAGTCCGTGGAGCCAGAATCCAGATGTGTGAAGATGCCGCCAACCAGTACTTGGCATACAAGCTCATCGACTTGAACCAAGACTGGCAGGCCAAGTGGTTTTATGTCATGAACCACCACCCGGAGCTGCCGAAGCCCAGCGGGAAGCAGCCGAAGCATCGGGCATGGTGGAACACTGAGCCGACGATGCAGGAGGGTATCCAGCTACCCGAGTTGCTGCAGAAGATTAAGGCTTTGAGCGAAGCCGGGCTGTAGCCGTTGATGGCACGCGGCACCCTCAGGTACCAGTACACCGGCGACGAGGATACATCGACGTTGCCCGGCAACGAAATCGACGATGAAGACATTGTCAAGAGGCTGGGTAGGATTTTTTAAGGATATGCCGTCGTACACACACTGCCCAGTCCCCGAGTACTCCGCAGCTCGTACGCCGAACAAGGTTAGTAGCTGAACTGTGTCTCCGAGTACTCATTGCATTGTAGTAGTCGTGCTCACCAAAGCTATTTGCTGCAGGATGACATTGCGAAGTTTGTCTCCGAGCCAGCTTCGCCTCCCCGACTTGTAGATATTCTGGAGGAGGGCAAGGGCAAGGCCAAAGAACGCCATGAAGTCGGCGAAGGTGATGACACTATCACTATAGAAGATACAACCGATGAGGAGGATGGGGAGACGCTGCAGGAGCGGTTCCATTTGCGGTCCAGGTTCAGCCGACCTGGGCTGCCCCAGATCCCCCTCATCGAGGATCCACCGACTAGCCTGGAGGCTAGTCTCCCTGCGCCGCCGAGGAGGTCGCACAATGTGGTGCGCAAACATGTCGCCAAGAAGTTGAAGGTGACCGAGACTACGTCTCAACAGGTGATCTCCTCGAGTAGAGTAGTCTGGTACTTGACTTGAAGTAGTGTGTATGCTGACAATTGAATTCTGAGTTGTCACAGGAGATCCCCTCGTCCGACCCTGTTGATCAAGGGGAAGGAGAGGATTGGGACACGGTGGGCGAGCCGACTGAAAGGAGCCGCAGTCCAGCCCCCACCATTGAAGACCTTCTAGCGCAGCTCGCACAACAGACAACTGGAGTTGTCGAGCAGCAAGTGCCGGCAGAGGAGAGCAGGCCGAGGCCAAGCACGACTACTGGAGCCGAAGAGCTAGTAGCGGCATAAGCTGCAGAGGAGGTGCCCGCCAAAGCCGGGCTTGTGGACATCGCCAACATACTTGGTGCTCCGACCGTGACTGTCGTCCGGTCTAGCTTGTAAGTGGAAATCTTTCCCGAGTAGTACTTATAATTTGGTAATCTTACTTGGTTGACCACCAATCTTGTACTGTGCAGGAAGTCGACCGATTTTTCCTGGGAAGGCGATGAACCCAGCACGGCAGCAGCCAAAGAGAATCCAACGCTCACCGTCGAGGAGTCCGCTCCCCTCCCTCAGGACGAAACCGTGGCGCCGGGCGCAGAGGCTACGCTGTCGGGAGCCACTGTAGTAGAAGGTAAGTAGACTGCGGTGATGCGGCCTACCCCAAGTAGAAGTCATAGCCCCCGGGTATTGATGTGTGGCTTGTATTGACAGGAGCACAAGTCGAGGGAACCACCATCCCCGAAGCCGTAACGGTTGAAGGCGTCGAGCCTGAAACCGAGATGACCGCACGAGCAGCGTCCGAGCCTGCGGAGACAGCAGCCCCCGGGGAGACAGAAGGAGTGCATGACGAAGCACTGCCAGAGACAAGGACGTAGTCATCCGGTCGCCGGAGATCCAAGACGCAGAGCCGATCCGTTCGGCGCCGATGTCAGAGGCCATAGCAAGGCGGGCTTGAGCTTCTAGCAGATGACCTCATCGACCCGACGACGGTGGCCCGCAACTTGGAGTCAATGCACCGAGCTGAGCAATGGATGAAGGTACGCGACTGTACCCTTGAGTAGTTGAAGGACCGATTAGGCGACCAGAGAGGGGGGAGTGAATGGGAGTCGATAAAAATTCTTCTACTAAGAGAGAACTCGGTCTATACCCCAAATTCACAACCAAGGATTCCCACAAGAGTTTGCCAAGGTCACGTAGTCACTACGGACTTACCAACCCTAGGAACAAACCCCAAACGATCCCAAAACGGAAGCACGAAGCAAGAAGCAAAGGACTTCGCTGTTCTGCAGCAGCCCTGGCGGACAGTCCGCGGCCCTGGGGCGGACGGTCCGCGGTCATCGTGCGGATGGTCCACGGCCCACGGTGGACAGTCCGTTAAACATGAACAGAACGACCCAACCGGCACCTCGACACGCGGACGGTTCGTATCACGTCCTCGGACGGTCTGCGAGCAACTCGTGCCGCGCGAACAGTCCGGGACATCCGGGCGGGCGGTCTACCAAACACCCTCTGGTCAAAAACGACTGGCCAACCGGATCGAAACCAAAGAGCTCAAGAACACGCGACGAACACGAAGAACACATGGACGAACTCCTCCACGCAGACAGTCCGCGAGCACCCCGCGGACGGTCCTCCAGGCATGGGAACAGCAGCCCGAACCTCAAACCGAAACCACCAAAGCTCCTACTCGTCCATGGATCTCCCAAACGGCTGAAGCTCTTGAAGAACGATTTGGGGAAGATGTGAAGCGTCCCTAGAGGATGCTATGCCCCAAAACTTGGGTCCTCAAACAACCTAAATCGCCGGGAATCGAATTGCCACCGAAACCAACCAAAAACCTAGGACCCAACCGAAATCCTTCAATCGGAGGCCGAACTCGAAGTTTGGGGATCAAGATCAAGCACAAAGATGCACGAGGAAACTATCCATGATTCCCACCAACAAATTCAAGCCCAAACACCTCAGAATCAAAATAACAAGCCGCACATGAAAAACCGACGAAAATAGCTTGAAAAAGACACGAAAATCCAACGAGCTACAAACCGGGAATCGACACAACTATGAAAGCTTCCATTCACTCAGAGGTCAGATTTTTTATAAACGGAGGAAAAATCTAACCCTAGGGAGCAAGGAAATGAGAAGCAGTCCGGATGGATAGTTTGCCTGGAAACCCTAGAGCTAATATATATGAGTCCCCTCCGGGCCAGGCAAAAGACCACACTACCCCTAGCACATAAGTTGTGATACAACCCCTCAGGGGCAAATAGGTCATGTGGCACTCCTCTTCATCGCACGGTCATGCCGTTGCCGCAGACCGCGTCCTCCCGACGCAAACCCTGCGATCCTGCCACGCGTCCGCCGGCATCGAAGCTTCTCGGCGCGCCCGGATCCCGTCTCCGCCCGCCGAGACTTCGGTCTTGGTTTTGTGGCTCAACCAAGTAACCCGACGGTTTTCTGGTGAATCACCGCAAGCCCCGCGTGCAGACTCCAGTCGTGAGCCGCTACCCTGCACCAGCTCCGGTCGACGACTTCGTCTTGCTTTTCTTGCCACCATGCGGCCCGCATTTGACCCAGCTGGCCACCGGGTCCCTCGAGTCAGGCCTACTTGTCTCTCCACTCCACGGAGGCCCCTCAAGGCATAGACCTTTCGCGCCCACTCTTCACCTGCACCAACGCAAATCAAGCCACAACCTGCACCTGCAATACTCGGCCAAGAGTCAGTCCACACCACGTTGTCAATCACTCATCACATCCAGGAGCGACCATCCACCGGTCCTCGGACGCTCCGGTCCTCAATCTCCCCCTTGATGAGTGCATTGACAACACACACAAGTAACCGATTCAGAGAAAAGAGAAAAAGAAAAGAAATGAAGGAAAAACTCAAGCAAGTGATCAAAAGCCAAACAAAAGCCAAGAAAAGATCACTTGAGTGAGAAAAATCTCGGTCCCCTAAGATAAGGGAAACGACTCGGTCCCCTCAAGGAGTGGCAAAAGGGCTCGACACCATCAGCAAAAGATCATGACTAAAATTCAAGCAAAAAGAGCTAGCTCCCAAAAGCATGAATGCAAGCTCCCCCTGAACAAATGCATTTCCCCCAATTTTTGTTGGTAATGCATGAATCAAGTTTACAAGTGCAAGCATGTGCTTCTCAAATATACAAAGAGCACTACAACATGCTTAAAATTGAGACATAGACAAGCAATATAGCCACAATTTGAGTACAAGCATCGCCAACAAGACACAAGGGAACATATAAGCAAGTGATCTAGCCATGATGAAAATGAAGCATTTTTTAGAAAAATTTCCCTCTCATCAGCATAGGACCTAATCATGAGCAAAAAGAGCACCCACAACATATAACGCACAAACTTCATGCAAGGTCACAAATTCTCATCACACGATCATCACAAACACCTACAATCTATCTCATGTCATGTCGAAGCCACCGAGCCATGTGTCCACTTCTAGATATGAGACTTCTCATTGGTGAACATCATGCAACGGTTTAGCACCCAAGATAAGGAATTTAAAGAATTTTAGACATGGAAGCACATTTTTCAAGCTTAGGCATCTCACATACCATTTTTTATGATTTACAAATACAAGCATGGTACATGAAGTGCCTTTGCGGCAAAAAGAAGCTTAGGCTTCTCCACAAGGTAGCATGTAGGATAAACATTCATGATGGTAAATGGATCTTTGATCCCAAATGAAAAGAATATGGTTCCAAGCACAGATTAAGCAAGATAGAGCCATAAGCACCCAAAATGAACATGAAAGGCATTCTACCCATAAGAGAGGATCATATAGCATTTTTACAAAAGAAAGCCATCAACAAGCGTATATATCCCAAAGCTACCAAGAGCATAGCTATACATCTCATGAGCATCACAAGCAATGTCATAACCTCATCTCTAGCATATCATGGTGATCAAAGCATATGAGAGAAGCACATCTCTATGACATATGTTACAAGTGTAGTCTATGATACAAAGATGCAAGCATGATATGATACATATATGGAAATGCAACATGCATATGTACATCAACCCTCCCAACTGAAGCTCAAAAAGAAAAAACAACTCCAAGCTCTCCTCGCAAACGAGCAAATGTAACTTTGTCCAAAGGCTTGGTTAGGATATCTGCAAGCTGCTTTTCTGTGGGTACATGGATGAGGTCTATGTTTCCCTTCTCGACATTATCTCTCAGAAAGTGGTACCTCAGTTCAATGTGTTTGGTTCTAGAGTGGAGCATAGGGTTTTTGGCAACACTAATGGCACTCGTGCTATCACACATGAGAGGAACATGGGAACACTCCTAACCAAAGTCACTCAGCGTGTATGTGATCCAAAGTAGCTGGGAGCAACAACTAGCGGCAGCAACATACTCGGCTTCTGTGGTAGACTGAGCTACACTAGACTATTTGCGAGAAGACCAATAAAGAAGCGAGGAACCCAAAAACTGACACGTGCCCAAAGTCGACTTCCTATCGACTCGACACCCCGCAAAATCGGCATCTGAAAAACCAAGAAGAGAAAGAGAAGAGGACGCCAAGTACCAAAGACCAAGCTCAGGAGTGTATCGAAGAAACCTGAAGATCCGCTTGACGGCCTGCCGATGTGAAGTCCTCGGCGACGCCTGAAAACAAGCGCACAGACACACAGAAAACTGGATGTCTGGCCTCGTTGCTGTCAAGTACAAGAGGGAGCCGATCATGCTTCGGTACTCCTTCTGTTCCACGGGCTCTCCGTCCTCGTCCGCGTCAAGCGCTGTAGTCGTACTCATTGGTGTCGACAGGGGCTTCGAATCGTCCATCTTGAACTTCTTGAGGATGTCCTTCGTGTACTTGGCATGATGTACAAAGGTTCCTTCCTTCATCTGCTTGATCTGAAGCCCGAGAAAGAACTGCAATTCTCCCATCATAGACATCTCAAATTCTTTGCTCATATCCTCTGCAAACCTTGCAACCAAAGAGTGAGACAAGCTGCCAAAGACAATATCATCCACGTATACCTGAACAATTAGGATATGATCACCCTGCCTGAGGAGAAAGAGTGTCTTATCTACCTTGCCCATCTCAAACCCCTTGCTGAACAAGAACCCCCTCAAACGGCCATACCAAGCACGGGGAGCTTGTTTCAGCCCATACAATGCCTTTCTCAACCTATACACCTTGTGTGGAAACTCAACACTCTCAAAGCCCGGTGGTTGCTTCACATACACTTCCTCCTCTAAGAACCCATTCAAGAAGACACTCTTCACATCCATTTGGTACAACTTGAACCCTTTAGCCATAGAAAAAGCTAGAAGGATCCTAATTCCCTCCAAATGGGCTACAGGAGCAAATGTCTCCTCATAGTCTATCCCCTCCTTTTGACTATAGCCCTGAGCAACCAACCTCGATTTGTTCCTCACCACCTCACCATTTTCTCCCTCTTTGTTTTTCCACACCCATTTTGTCCCAATGGGTTTGCAATTTGGTGGTGGCTCCACTAACTCCCACACTTGGTTTCTCTCAAAGTTCTCTAACTCCTCGTGCATCGCATTCACCCAATTAGGATCAGATAGAGCGTGTCTAATGTCTTTCGACTCAAAGGTAGCAACAAAAGCTGAATGAGCAAAGTGAGAAGCATTTCTGGACCTCGAACGTGTCGTACGCTCATTGATGTCACCGATGATTACCGAGGGTGGATGATCAACTTGAACTCGCCTCGGTGCCTCTCGCCTTGAGGCAACCTCCCCCTCAGCTGCTGCTTCCACTTGATCTTGCTGAGTCGTAGGCGGTGTAGGGGATGGACCATCCTGCACCGTAGTCGTCGTAGTGGAAGTAGAGGGTACACGTGTGGATGGAGCTTCACCATCATCACCATCATCTTCTCCAGCATCATCCTCCTCATCCTCAAAGATCTTCTTGCCAACTTCATCATCACCTGCACACTCAAAGACAGACAAATTGCATGGTTGTGTCTCGTCGATGGTCACCTCGCAAGTCTCCATGACTAGGTTAGTATCAAGGTTGAGCACACAAAATGCTCTAGAATGACTAGCATAACCCAAGAAAATCCCATCGGAAGACCTCGACTCAAACTTATCAAGCCTACCCTTCTTGAGAATGAAGCACCGACAACCAAAAGCCCTGAAATGGGTCACTCTAGGTGTTCGCCCATGCATAATCTCATAGCACGTCTTGTTCAAGAATGCCCTTAGAAAAATCCGATTCCCAACATGGCAAGCGGTATTCACCGCCTCAGCACAATATCTCCTCGGAGTCCTATGCTCATTCGAGCCATCTCACAAATGGAACGATTTTTCCTCTCAACCACACCATTCTGACAAGCCACATAGGGAGAAGAAAACTGATGTTCGAGACCCAAATCACGACAAAAGGTTTCGAAACGAGAGTTTTTAAATTCACTGCCATTGTCGCTACGAATAGCTCGAACAACATCTCCATGTCTCTCGTTCTTCAACCTCAAGATCAGATCTCTCACAAAACCAAATGTCTCCCCCTTGTCAGCCAAAAAGAAGATCCAAGCATAGCGAGAATAGTCATCCACAATCACAAGGACATACCATTTCCCACCCACCGAGCACACACGAGCTGGACCAACCAAGTCCATATGGAACAACTCGCATGGTCTCTCTGTCATAACGAATGTCAGAGGCGGATGAGAAGCGGCGACCATCTTGCCATGCCTACACGGAGCACATACCAAATCCTTTTGGTATTTCAACTTAGGCAATCCTCGGAGTAATTCTAGCCCACTCAAGCGTGACAACAAGTCAAAACTCAAGTGACCTAGTCTTCTATGCCATTTCCAAAGCTCCGCCGAAACACCAGCAACCAGACAATGAGAAGAGCCAACACACTGAGAAAAATCAGCTCTGAAAATTTGACCCTCGGGGATGATCATACACACAAGATCGCCTTGAGAATCCAAAACACAAGAACAGCCCGTTTTGAAAAGGACTTCAAAACCCTCATCAAGAAGTTGGGAGACAGAGAGAAGATTGTACCCCAAAGACTTGACACGAGAAACACGCCTAAGAGTCACAGACTCACTCACCTTCACCGTGCCCACTGAAAGCACTCTACCTTTCCCATTATCCCCAAAAGTGATGTACTCCTTGGTCATCACCGGGTGAGGCCGGAGAACCACCGTCGATCTCTCGGTGATGTGTCGAGAGCAACCGAGTCGATCAACCAAAAGCCCTCCAAGCCTCCCACCCGCAAAATAAAAAATGAGAGCGAGAGTGAGCAAAGGACTCAAGATCGGGGTTAGTACAAAACGAATCAAACCAGTGCCTCGCCATTTTCTCAAACGTGGGGTTAGCAAAATCCATCCTATCTCTCCTAGGTGGAACACCCACACGTCCCCTTGGAGGACTACACGTACCACGAAGGGGAGACCGTGGTCCGTAGCTCCTCTGGGACCTAAAGCTGCGATCGTTCCCCCCATACTCATATTGGCCACGATCAAAGGAACGTCCAACAAACTCACCACGACCAAACCCAACACGCCTACCACCTTCTCTATGCGGTGGATCACCTCGAGGCATAAACTCACGCCTCCCACAAGGATGAATGGTACGCACCATTCCCTCACCTCTTGGCATCAACCTAGGCTCAGGCACACCGCGAGAAGAGCAGTACCTGTCCTTGTTGGCCAACTCTCTAGCCAACCTCTCCTCACGCTTCTTCCTGAAGCAAAACTTAGCAAGGTGCCCATCCCTCTCACAATGCTCACAATGGAAGGGTTTCAGTTTTGGCTTTGATTTTGGGTTCTCCTTGGGCTCTAGCTTCTCCTCACTAGGTTTCTCCTCACTCAGTTTCTCTCCCTTCTTCCCAAAGAATTCATTCCCCAGAACACTCTTGAACTTGATGGGTTCCTGGAAGTTGTTGGTATGTGGAGCAAACACGGGTGGAGCTGGGGTTGTGTCTAGTCGATTCCTAAGATGATTCGGCTTAGGAACAAAGGCATTTTTGTGGTGGGTTTTTGGTGGCTCTGGAATATCACTCTCACCACTTCCCTCACTCACTTTTTTCCCCAAGTGCTTCCCCATCCTGGCGCTTGTATGTTTCGATCATTATCCTCAACTGAGGCTCATGACCACACAACCAACCCATCGACTTCCTCAGCTCATCATTCTCATCTTGCAAACGATCAACACAATGTGCAAGCTCCATATTCTTCACAGCATTCACTTCACAAGTAGAACAAATTGTAGAAATAGGAGCTTTCAGCTGAGCCTCTAGAGATCTAGTATAAGCAAACGAAACATCTAGCTTCTCATGCAAAATGGGACAAGAAGTACAAGCACCAGGCAAGGAGGGCCTAGATTTCATCTCATCTAGCTCGACCCTAAGCACATCTAGTTCCTCAACCTTGGAGATATACTTCTCCTTAAGAACAGTCAATTCACCAAGAAAAGTGGAACAATCAGTGCATTCAGGTTCATTGGTCACAACGGGAGCTGACTTAAGGGAATCTATTTGAGCCCTAGCATCAACAAGCAAAGACTCTAGCTCAACCACCTTCTCCTTAGCCTCTCGAAGCAAAGACCTATACTCCCTCTTCTCCTTGTTGGTGTTTCTAAGCACATCATTACGATTGTCGAGCAAGTCATTCAACCTAGCATTCTCCGCTATCAAGAAGGATGGGCTATTGTTTACCTCTTCCTCAGAGTCAGAGCCCGAGTCATCCTTTTTGCTCTTCTTGCTTGCGGTGCTATGTGCCATGCCGCAAAAGCCTTGGGCGGCGAAGCACAAGCCATTGATGTTCTTGCTCGAATGCTTGCCCTTGTGCCGGCTCTCTTCTTCATCGCTTGAGCTCGATGAACAGTAGCAGGAGCTTGAGTCGATGTCGCTCGCACCGGCCACCATCGCCCACTCCTTCTTCTTGTGACCACCACTATTCCTTGGCCTCCGCTCGGACTTGTTCTTGCCCTTGTAGTCATCCCTCGAGCGGTGCTTGTGGTCGGTCCTCGGACGGTGCTTGTACTCGGGCTTGACCTCCATGGCTTCCGGGCACTCGGCGATGAAGTGTCTGTGCTTCCCGCACCGGTAGCACATGCCCGAGTTCCTCTGAGCGTTCTTCCGGTTCGTGTACATGCGCTCGAACCGCCTACTCAGCAACGCGAGATCCTCCTCGCCCAGCACGTCGAACTCCTCATCTGGCATGGACACAAGGCAAGACAAAGAAAATTGTCTCGAAGACATGTTAGCATTAGTCCTTGAACCAGACACGAGAGCCAGACTATGGGGATCAGTCGGGTTCTCGATCTTTGCACGCACCCCACGGTCCACCTCGGACGACTTGAGCTTGGAAAATAGCTCGTCCACCATGAGGGTCTCATACTTCTCCGACTCAAGAATGGCCTCAACCTTCCCACTCCACTTGGTACGTACCAGAGAATGCATGAGCTCGACAGCCCTATCATGGTCATCATACGGGAGCACGACCACATTAGCCCTCATGTTGTTCACGATCACCATGAAACGCTAAAACATGGCATCTATGGACTCACCGGGGAGATGAGTGAAGTTCTCGTACTCTCTCCGGTAGGTCGCAAAGAGCCGAGCCTGAACTTGGGAGTTCCCGGCATGAGCATTCTTCAACTGCTCCCAAATCCTGCACGCCAAGTCCTCTGTCCGAACCAGTTCAAATTATAATTCACACAGAGAATAGTACAGGTAGTCGACCGCCTTGTTGTTGGCGTCGAGCATGTCCCTCGATCTTGGAGCAATGAAGTTCATTAGATGAACATAAGTTGTGTTCACCATGACATCCCACAGGATCTGACCCTTGCCGCGGAGGAAAGCGGCCATCCGCCTTTGCCACATATGGTAGTTCTTACCATCAAAGTGTGGAGGACCCGAACCCTGTTCCTGGTATGCCATCTTTGGATCTTAGACTGGTTAGAATCACGAAGATCCGTAACCGGCTCTGATACCAATTGAAGAACCGATTAGGCGACCAGAGAGGGGGGAGTGAATGGGAGCCGATAAAAATTCTTCTCCTAAGAGAGAACTCGGCCTATACCCCAAATTCACAACCAAGGATTCCCACACGAGTTTGCCAAGGTCATGTAGTCACTACGGACTTACCAACCCTAGGAACAAACCCCAAACGATCCCAAAGTGGGAGCACGAAGCAAAAAGCAAAGGACTTAGCTGTTCTGTAGCAGCCCTTGCGGACAGCCCGCGGCCCTGGGGCGGACAGTCCGCGGTCACCGTGCGGACGGTCCGCGACCCACGGCGGACTGTCCGTTAAACACGAACAGAACAACCCAACTGGCACCTCGACACTGGATGGTCCGTACCACATCCTTGGACGGTCCGCGAGCAACTCGTGCCGCGCGGATAGTCCGCGACGTCCGGGCGGACGGTCCGCCAAACACCCTCCGGTCAAAAACGTCTGGCCAACTGGATCGAAACCAAAGCGCTCAAGAACACGCGACGAACACGAAGAACACCTAGACGAACTCCTCCACGCGGTCAGTCCGCGAGCACCCCACAGACGGTCCACCAGGCACGGGAACAGCAGCCCGAACCTAAAACGGAAACAACCAAAGCTCTTACTCGTCCATGGATCTCCCAAACGGCTGAAGCTCTTGAGGAAAGATTTGGGGAAGATGTGAAGCGTCCCTAGGGGATGCTATGCCCCAAAACTTGGGTCCTCAATCGAATCACCACCGAAACCAACCAAAAACCTAGGACCCAACCGAAATCCTTCAATCGGAGGCCGAACTAGAAGTTTGGGGGATCGAGGTCAAGCACAAAGATGCACGAGGCAACTATCCATGATTCCCACCAACAAATTCGAGCCCAAACACCTCAGAATCAAAGGAACAAGCCGCACATGAAAAACCGACGAAAATAGCTCTAAAAAGACACAAAAATCCAATGAGCTACAAACCGGGAATCGACGCAACCATGAAAGCTTCTATTCACTCGGAGGTCAGATTCTTTACAAACAGAGGAAAAATCTAACCCTAGGGAGCAAGGAAATGAGGAAAAATCTAACCCTAGGGAGGCCCCGCAAGGCATAGACCTTTCGCGCCCACTCTTCACCTGTACCAACGCAAATCAAGCCGCAACCTACACCTGCAATACTCAGCCAAGAGTCAGTCCACACCATGTTGTCAATCACTCATCACAGCCAAGAGCGACCATCCACCGGTCCTCGGAAGCTCCGGTCCTCAGTAGTCGAATTCCAGCAGAACGAGTACCCAAGTAAGAGTAGTTGCATTGTGCAGGATGTCGTGGAGAGATCTTGACAGAAGTCCGATATGCTCCAGGGGTATGGTGATACAGTGCTTCGAGGGGAATCGTTGGAGAAGGAACTCAACAAGGCCAGGAAGCACTCCGCCATGCTGCAGTCCAAGCTCGATGGTGCCTTCGCCCAGTCCCACAATGAGGTACAAGACATGCAGGCGAAGAGCGATGAATTGGTGTGCAAGAACAAGTCGTTGCGCCAAAAGAACAAAGGTATGCTGATGTCAGCCTGTTGAGTACTTATTGTAGGTACCCTGTGGTAGTATAACATCTCCCTTGAGTTGTTTGTAGATCTTGAAGCCCGGGTGGAGCAGCAGAAGGCATCGGAGACTGATATGAGGAATCTCTTCTACCGAGAGAAAGATGCCCGCGAGGTACTTGAGTACGATTATAAGTAGCTGGCCCATGAGTGTTATACGCACATGGAGCTTTGGATCGCCTCGGACCGTGACCTTGTCAACTGCTATAAATCTCTGCAGAAGCTTGGTGAAGACTGTGAGAAGCTGCGGGGTCAACTCAAGGAGCTTGAAGAAGCCGCACTACCCATCGCAAGGCTGCTGGTGCCTCACCCGGGCGGGCCAAAGATTGCTCCGTTGGTCGATCGGCTGAAGGAATCCCCCGGACGTCTGGCGACGTATGTTAAGCATTTGGCGAAGTCCATCCCCAACCAGGTCTTGCCGTTCATGAAGTCTTACTTCCCCAAGGCTCCAGTTGATGTAGTCGTAGGTGGACTAGCCGCCAATTGCTCAGATGATCAATACAAAGAGCTTCTGGAGCAGATGGCGCCCATCGTCGAGCAAGTCGCGGAGAAGTTGAACCTCTAGTAGTTGTCCTGTAGGGTTAGCTTATGGCAACATATGTAATATAAACAAAGTTGTAAAAAACTTGTTTAAGTTGTTATGAAAAAGACTTCCATGAAATGAGTACTCGTTGTCACGATGTATGTATGCTGAGTGCCCATGTATGGAGTTGTGAGTGAGTAGTAGTACTCGCCAATAGACCCGTTGAGGGAGACACAGTAAAAGAGTTGGTCGATAACCAAACTTTATTACTGAAAGAGTACACCTGGATGGCCAGGGCCGTTTACAAGTGTAGTCGCCAGGACCCAAAGGCCGCCTACGGCTGAGTAGTGCTAGAGCGCGTGACCGCTTACAGCTAAAGATCCGTTAGTAGCCATATAGGCTGGATCTAGAAGTACATGGTCTCTTGATAGACTGCTGCTAGGGTCCTTTGACGCCCTGAGCAGCCCGAGATCCGTTAGTAGCCGTTAGCGCTGGATCTTGGAGTAGAGTAGTCCGGAGACTAGTGCCTGGACCCAGAGGCCGCTTACAACAAAGGATCCTGGGGTAGTCGTGTAGACTTAGCCCCCCAGAGTAGTCGAGAGACTAGGCGTAGAATCGACAAAGCTAGTCGATGTTCCACGAGTTGCTGACGTCGTCACCTTCAAGAGTCTGGAGACGATACGAGCCTGGTCCGGTCACCTTTGCAACTGTGAAGGGACCTTCCCATGGCGAGCTGAGCTTGTGTAGTCCTTCCGTATTCTGGATGTGGCAGAGGACGAGATCACCAATATTGAAGGAGCGTTCCTTGACATTGTGATCGTGGTAGCGTCGGATACCCTTGAGGTACCTTGCTGATTGGATGAGGGCGGCACAGCGAGCTTCTTTGAGTCTGTTGATGTCAACTCGCCTACTGTCTTCAGATATGCCCTCATCGTATTGCTCTACTGCCGGTGAATCCCACATGACGTCGGCAGGTAGGATAGTTTCGGAGCCGTAGACCAGGAAATATGGTGACTGTCCCGTCGGCTTGGTGGGTTGAGTATGCAGCCTCCAGAGTGCGGCAGTTCTTTGATCCACTTTCCTCCTTTTGTGTTAGCAACATCATGCAGTCGCTTCTTGAGAGCGTCGAGTACCATCCCATTGACGCACTCGACTTGTCCGTTGGCCCGTGGATGGGAGACTGAGACATACCGGATGTCGATCCCGCTATTCTCGCAGTACTCCCTGAACTGGTGGTTGTTGAAGTCGGAACCCAGGTCTGTGATGATGCGATGGGGTAGTCTGTAGCGGTGCACGAGTTCATCCAAGAAGTTGAGTACTCTGTCGGCCTTGGGGCATGTGACCGGCTTGACTTCGATCCACTTGGTGAACTTGTCGATGGCCACCAGAACTCTGTTGAATCCTCCTGACGCAATCGGAAGAGGCCCAATCATGTCGAGCCCCAGCAGGAGAAAGGCCAGGTTGGTGGTTGCTGACGGTGTATTTCGGTACACCAAACATGTTCATTACACTTTGGTTTGGATTTGATTATGGAACTAACCCGCCACTAGGCACACTAATCATATAACAAGTTCATCTATGTGCATGCATTTGGAAGTGTTGTGTTTATGCAGGAAAACATGGACATAAAGGATGGATTCGCAACAAGTTCTAAGGAGCATTTATGGAGTCTTGTTCGTGTTCATGAGCTTGATGAAATCACTTCCAATGGTGGCAAGGACCGAAGTGCTACGTAGGAACACCCCCGGGGGTTGAAGCGTAAAAGACCGAACTTCATGCGCGGAGAACCTCCATATTGGACGCGAGGATGACATCGTCAAAATCATGCAAGTGGAAGGGACAAAATGCATAATCACCTGAGGACCCACGGGAGCGAAGGGGTGACGAAATCGGGCCGAAATGGGACTGGGCCTGTCGACCCAGGCCGGCCGGTCGTGCCCACTTCCGAGATTTTTGCTATTTTGACCACGAAAGTGACGGGCTTCTCTAAAATGACCACCATACACTGGGCTTCTCTAAAATGATCATGAATCCATTGTCTCATGCGCTAGAATGACCACAGCAGTTGTTTAACAGTTTTTGCTGTTATTTAGAGCTATTTAGCTACGGGAAAAGACTAAAGTACCCCTAGTTCTATTTGGCAGCCCTCTAGGCACCTAGGAAGGTAACAGACAAAAAAATTGTAAGACCACTGTCATGTGCCAAAAAATCACCCAGGCCACTGTTAGCGGTATGGATCTAGATCGGGGACGGGAGAGAGAAAGAAGATGAGAGATCGATTTTTTCGTCGGGAGCGACGTGGAAACGAATGGATTGGAGTCAAGGGTAGTTTAGTCCGTTCACGTGGAGAAAATTTAACAAAAATTCTAAAACTCAGATTTGGTCATTCTAGCGTATGGAACAACGGGTTCATGATCATTTTAGAGAAACCCAGTGTATGGTGGTCATTTTAGAGAAGCTCGTCGCTTTGGTAGTCAAAATAGCAAAAATCTCCCCACTTCCGGCGTCGGTTCGGCCCCCTTTCCTTGCACCCGAAGGATCTTCAACCCTAAAACCCTGGAGCGCCGCCATTCGCAGAGGGAGAACCATTCGCACCAGGAAGCCATCCACAAGCTAGAGAGAGAGGAGGGAGATCTCCGAAGGGGGATCGACCACCTCGAAGGAAGCACCCACAAGTGGAGAAGAAGGAAGACACCGTCAGAAGGGTGACCATGATCAACGGTGCTATGTCTAGCACTTGATGGGGTAATCTCCTTATTCGTCCACGGGTTGTAATCGATCTTGAGATGTAATCGTACTTTGTCGGATTATCTATCTATCATCTTGTGTTGAATATACTTTAATGCTTAAGGTTAGCTACCATGCCGTAAAGGGAGTAGAGCTCCAATGCTTCCTTGGATCCATTCAATACGCCGTGTCCATCATAGGTCTAGTTACGATTACCTTCGCGTAGTGACAGTACGAGAGGAGGGAAAGGGTGAAACCGTGGTCACAACCCCCGATAGATTAGATTGGTTTTCATGTTTAAAGCGATTGCATGTTCTAGTATCATAGACCCATGGGCGGGTGTCTCCTATCTTGATAGCTTAATCATTCTCTCTAGTGTAGTTTAGTCGTTTTCTAGTTTAATCATAGTTAGGGTTTGAGTAGTTAGTGAGTAGAGGTAGATCAAACGCTTGTAATCCCCTTGCTCCGCGGATTGACAAGAACCTTGGGAATCCCGTGGTGAAAAAGGTGTAGGTCTGTACGCTTGCGGATCATAGGTGGATACGTCTTTTATCCGTCAACAAGCCCCTTTTTCTGGCGCCGTTGCCGGGGAGCAAGCTAGTTTACATTGTTTGGTTTGCATCTAACTTAGTTTTATATTTATTTTATCTTTTGTTTGCTAATACCTAACACATATTACCTAGAAAACCACTTTATTTTGTTTTGGTTTTTGTTTTTATCTTGTTGTCTAGATGGCGTTCGTCAATCAACCCGTGGAAGAACCAGAGAAATCACTAAGGGATTACACTAGCCCTTGATGTGAAGACATAAAAGTAAAAGAGTCAGATTCGAAGCTCGAAGCGACCAAGTATGAAATTAAATCCAAGATCATCGAGATGGTGGCGGCAAACCCGTTTGAAGGGATGGTTACGGAGAACCCATATAGACACATAAGGCATTACAAAATGCTATGCAACATGGTGCGTCAAGGAGTTCCCGATGAATGTTTCAAATGTAATCTCTTTCCCTACTCACTTGTCGGTGAAGCAAAAACGTGGTACTCGTTTGCATCCTTTGAAGTTGAAGGCAATTGGAACAAGTTGACAAAGAAGTTTTGCAAGAAGTTCTTTCCAATTAGCAAGATTCAACATCTAAGGAGGCAAGTGCTCACTTTCACACAAAGAGAAGAGGAAGGGATAGACCAAGCTTGGAATATGTTTAATGAGTTGATCGAACAAGGACCAAGACTCGGCTTCTCCGGTGACATACTCTTGCATACATTTTTCTTTTCCCTAACCCCTAGTTGCATGCAACACGACCAAATGTTTGCAGGTGGGAATCTCATGGAAAAAACACTCACGGAAGCCGCTCAACTTCTACAAAAAATTAGTAGAGCGGCTGCCATGCGAAGAGATTGGGAAACAAGACTTGCGGGAGAGCCGGAATATAACTCAAGGATGAAGAAGTGTGCTGAATTTTCTAAAGAGGCAACTCCGGAAGTCACAAAAGAAGAGCCAATCCTGGAAAAGCATGAAGAAGAACACATCAAGTCAAGAACTACCTCGAGCGTTGACTTCACCGTACCAAATGAGACAAACAAGAGAAGCATGTCAAGCGCGAAGCCACTAAGGGAGTTCGAACCAATGGATTGGGTTCCTATCGATTACGGAGAAGTATTCGACAAGAGAAGACCGTTCCCTAATCAAAAGGGGATGGCAAGAGCATTGGAAGTGGATTTCCCACCGGAGAAGAAAGCGGAAGATTCATACGACCTTGAAACCACCGGTGAGATCTTTGAAAAGCTCTTTGGAGATGATGAAGTGGATCCGGAACACATAACTGAGGTGAAGAGAATCATGGGGATCAAGCCCGAAGCATCACCATACGCTCGCCTTGCCGAAGCTTACGCGATAGGATCCGAAGAAGAAGAGAAGATGACACCACACTTGAGTTGCGAGATCAATGGAGTTCAATGCAAAGCTTTATGCGACATCGGAGCCCAAGTAAGTGTCCTATCTTCTAAAATTTACGATAAAGTTCAAGACCACAACCTAGACTTAGCTCAACATCAACGAAATTAATCATGGGAGATGGTAGACCTATTAGACCTCTAGGTATTGCTTGCAACATGAATGTAAAAATCTCTGGAAAATGTATACCAACCGAATTCTTTGTTATTGATGCTTACCATAGTAATCATGATCACATAATCCTAGGTAGGCCCTTTCTTAAGTTGGTTGATGCCGTGTTGGATGCCGGAAAAGGCAAAGTAACAATGAACCTTAATGAAAAGAAGTACACATATAATTTTCTTCGCGTTTCTAAACACCCTACACCCTTTCCTCTCGAAGACGAAGTAGAGGGGATAGATAGTCTTTGTTTTGTTGAAGCCCTTAGAGACCCTCTGCAAAGAGCGATGGAAAATCAAATTAATGATCAACAAGATGAAGAGCTAGAAGAAGCAACAAAAGGCTTAGAGCTGCATGATGGAAGCGTGGAGGAAGAAAGATTCGAGGACATAGGAGAGATTAAACCCGAGGAGCCACAAGTGCCCGAGGTAGACCTTAAACCTTTGCCCAGAGGATTAAAGTATACATTTTTGGGCCCAGACAAGACTTATCCAGTCATCGTGAGTGACGAGTTGAGTCCCGAAGAAAATGAGAAGTTGCTGATTTTATTGAAAAAACATAGGAAGGTGATTGGATATTCAATCAATGATCTCAAAGGTCTTAGCCTAGCCTTTTGAACTCATCGTATACCAATGGAAGACCAATGTAAGCCCGTAGTGGACCACCAAAGGAGGCTAACTCATGCCATGCGAGAGGTAGTAAATAAAGAGGTCATCAAGTTACTTGATGCCGGAATCATCTACCCGGTTCCGCATAACGAATCGGTGAGCCCGGTACATTGTGTACCGAAGAAAGGAGGTATAACCGTGGTGAAGAATGAGAAGAACGAGTTGATACCGCAAAGAACTGTGACTGGGTGGTGGATGTGTATCGATTATCGTAAGCTTAAGAAAGCGACGAAGAAAGATCACTTCCCCCTACCGTTCATCGACGAGATGCTTGAGAGATTGGCAAACCATGCTTATTTTTTCATTCTCGATGGATACTCGGGGTTCATGCAAATTCCCATTCACCCGGACGATCAACATAAAACAACATTTACATGCCCTTATGGAATGTTTGCATATCGAAGGATGTCCTTCGGTCTATGCAACGCTCCGGCCTCTTTTCAACGTTGCATGATGGTCGTATTCTCGGAATTCATAGAAGAAATTGTCGAGGTGTTTATGGATGATTTTTCCATTTACGGGAAGACATTCATGGATTGCTTGGCAAACTTGGATAGGGTCCTCACGAGGTGTGCGGAGGTAGACGTGGTGTTAAATTGGGAAAACTGCCACTTCATGGTTAAGCAAGGCATAGTGCTCGGACATGTTATATCCGAGAGAGGCATTGAAGTGGACAAGGCTAAGGTAGAGACGGTTGAGCAACTCCCACCTCCGACGGTTAAGTCCTTAAGGAGCTTTCTAGGCCATGTCGGATTTTATTGGAGATTTATTAAGGACTTCTCAAAGATCACTAAGCCTTTAACGCATCTCCTTCAAAAGGATGTGGCTTTTGACTTTGATGAGAAGTGCCTAGCGGCATTCCGGACCTTGAAAACTGCGTTGGTGAGTGCTCTCATTATTCAACCTCCGGATTGGAGCCAACCTTTCGAGATCATGTGTGACGCAAGTGAATACACCGTAGGCGCGGTTTTGGGTGAAAGAAAGGAAGGCCGAGTTCACGCCGTTTACTACGCTAGCAAAACACTTAATGGGGCAAAATTAAACTATGCCACTAAGGAAAAGGAGTTGCTAGCGGTGGTATTCGCCTTCAAAATTTTCATATCTTACATTGTGAACTCGAAGGTCATTGTTTACACCGATCACGCGGCCATCAAGTATCTCTTGGCTAAGAAGGATGCTAAACCACGATTGATCCGTTGGATCCTTCTTCTTCAAGAGTTCGATGTTGAAATTCGTGATAAGAAGGGGGTGGAGAATGTTGTGGCCGATCATTTGTCTAGGATGAATCGTGGACAAGATGATAAAGAGCCCATAGAAGACAAGATGAGAGATGACCACCTCTATCGAGTGCTCGATAAAGACACTTGGATGATTGATATCATTCGAGCGATTCGGAAGATGCCTATTGACCATCTAGATAAAAACATTCAAAAGAAGATAATCTCCGAAAGTAAGAAGTACTATTGGGATGCACCATACCTCTTCAAACTTGGAAACGATGGAGTTATGAGAAGATGTGTGCCAAGAGAAGAGAGGTTAGAAATTTTGAGAAAGTGCCACGCGGCGGAGTACGGTGGACACTATAACCATTTTCGGACTCAAGCAAACGTATGGTCAAGTGGATTCTATTGACTGGAGATGCATGAAGATACTAAAAGATATGTTGCATCATGCCCCGAATGCCAAAGAACCGGAAACATCTCTCAAAGAAATTCTATGCCTTTAAAATACAATCTACAAATCGATTTATTCGATGTATGTGGTATAGACTTCATGGGGCCTTTCAAAAACTCACACGGATTTGAGCATATTCGAGTCATGGTTGATTATGTATCCAAGTGGGTAGAGGCCATGCCATGTCGTAAAGCTTCCACGGAGGAGTCCATTACTATTATCAAGAACGTGATTTTTCCTCGTTTCGGTACACCGAGAATCTTGATAAGCGATGGAGGAACTCACTTCACTGGGAAGAATTTCAAAAAGTGCTTGTCCAAGTTGGGAATTGAACATAGGGTCTATACGGCCTATCACCCAGAAACCAACGGACAAGCGGAAATGTCGAATAGGCAATTAAAAAGCATCCTCTACAAAACCATAGAGAAGGGAGGCAAGGATTGGTCAAAGAAATTAGACGGAGCTTTGTGGGCTTACCGAACGGCGTTCAAGACACCAATAGGTATGACCCCTTATCAATTCGTCTATGGAAAAGCTTGCCACCTTCCGGTTGAGTTGGAACATAAAGCCTATTGGGTGATTAAACAGATGAACCTTGATCTCGATGCCGCGGTGGTGAAAGGAAGGATTCAAATAAGCGAGCTAGAGGAGATGAGGTTGAAAGCATACGAGAATGCAAGCATATACAAAGAGAGAATTAAAAGGTGGTATGACAAAAGGTTGAAAAAGAAAGAGTTTAAAGAAGGAGATAAGGTCCTCCTCTACAATTCGAGGTTTAAAACCTTCGGAAAGGGGAAATTGCAAAGCAAGTGGGACAGACCTTATGTTGTTCATTCGGTGCTCTCCAACGGAGCGGTAACCATTATGGATGTGAAAGGTGATCAATTTATGGTGAATGGTCAATGGCTTAAGGTTTACTACGAACCCGACATTGTGCCCCTTCACCTTGTTGATGTTTTCACCATGGAAGAAGAGCCCGAACGTCCCGCCTAGGATGAAAATCAAGGCATGGGTTTTTGTAAATAGTTTTGCTTTTATTTTTCTGGAGTTTCTCGTGAAGATTTACTGGGCCAACTTTTTCCCATGGGCTAAGAAAGCGAAAAAAGGGCGGTACACGGGAAACCGGACCGGACCGGCCCCCGAGACAGGGTGGGCCGGCCGGCCCAGTCCGACCGGCCCAGGTGGGTCCCGGAGGCGTCTCGCCCCAGTTTTTGCCCGATTTGCTCCTTTTCGACTTCCTTCTTCGGTCAGAAAATTTTAAGGGAAGTTTGAATAAGGAAAACGAGGTTTCTAGGGGTTTCCTTTTCGGACTATTTATTTGGCCGAATTGGGAGCTCGGGAATCCATCCCATCAAGCAATCTTTTTCACCCACGCAGCAGCCATGGTGTCTCCTAGGAGCGTAGAGTTGAAGCAAGACGCCGAGGTGGCATCGATGGAGGAGGCGAAGCGATGCGAGCTCAAGCTGCCCGTCGAGATCAAGAGGACCGCCCGCATCCGTAGCGGAGGGCGTGTCCCAACCGGAGCTATCGCATCTCGCAACACCGTCAAGGAGGAGAAGGTCCCTACTCCCGTTCGATGGTCGGCGCGCATCCGAGGCATGAAGCGGAAGGACTACAAGGAGGTGTCGCCCGAGCCTAAGGACTATGGGGGTAGCGACTACTCCGACGATCGTAGCCTGAGCTTTTTTTTGAAGAAATCGTAGCCCGAGCTTGTGGGCGGCCGCCGGAAGAGATGATAACGATATTTACATTTGGGAAGAGGTGCCCAAGGAGAAGACTCCCGAAGGCCTCAACGGCGGCGGCAACGACGGTGGAGACGACAATGGTGATGGCAACGACGGTGGCGACGACAATGGTGATGGCGACGATGGCGGCGACAACGGCGGAGACCCTGGTGATGACGACCCTTTCGGGTTGCATCTGATGTGTTGTGCGGCTTGCCGTCACTCCATCTCAGAGCTCTACGCATTGGTCGACGAATGTTTCCAGACCATGGAGGCGATGAGGCAGCGTAAGGAGGATTTGGAGCGCGTAGTCGAAGACGACTACAAGTTCCTAAACCGCAACGTGTGCAAACTTTTTGGCATGGTTGGGAACATGAAGGGCAAGTGGTGCAATAGTTGCGGGAAGTACCAATAGGTTTAGTTTTCCCCTTAGGAATTTTGTAAGATGCGACGAGGACGTCGTATGATTTTAGCGTGGGTGAGAGCTAGCTACCTAGCCTTTAGTTTTGTGCTTCAAGTTTAGATTGGTTCGGTTTAGTCTTCGAGAGAGTTTAGTTTTCAAGAGAGTCTTAGAGTTTAAGAGTCTTTAGTTTTGAGTGCGTTTTTAAATTTTTGCAAGTGTCTTAATTTAGTGTTTGCGTCAAAGAAAATCAAATAAAAAGAGTCCTTTAAATTTTGTGTCTTGTATGTTGCTTATCTTGATTTACTCATTCGTTCATCTTTAGTTTTGATATGAACATAAGTATGTAGTTTGAAAAACGTTTACCGTGGTGCTTAGTGGAATTGCTACTACTAAAAGTACCCATACCACACTTCGATCTTGAGCTTCACATGTTGGTTGCGCTATGTTCAATGCTAAAGGTTGGAGGAATTCAATTCTGAAAATTATTCAAAAACCCTTGTAATAAAGGTCAGCAAAACCTCTTTTTCCAAGTTGAGAGTATGAAAAAAACCCTATACAAAGCCAAATTTATTTTTTTGCTCCACCATAAGTGTGATTAGCACGATGAGTTGGGCTAGGACCCTTCTCTCTTGGGAGTTTTAATTTCGAGCAATGATCATGTCCTTGTGCTTATCTTTTGTTGCTAGTCTTGTCATGCATTCGGTAACGTGACTTTCACATTGGAAGTCCCGTACATCACCAAATTCCATACCCAACCCTATACATCTCTTTTCTACATCACATTCCTTGAACACAACCTACTTTCAAGGTTTCGTCTCGTCTCTAGCATGGTTTATTTAAAATTTCAGATTGTGTGCATGCAAGAAAGAGAGGAGTTGAGAGCTTTGGGAAGAAATAAAAGATGTCAAGAGAGGGAAAAATAAAGAGAAGAGTATGTGTGTGGAAAAGAAAGAAAGAAAAAAATAGAAAATAAAGAAAGTAAAATAAGTATGTGTATGAGAGAATGAAAAAGAGAAGAAAGAAGGAAAAGAGAAAAGAGGAGTGGCAATAAAGATATGAGAGGGATGAATCAAGTAAAAGAGAAAAAATATAGAGTGCAAGGAAGGATGTCACGTTGTTGAGAGACGGAACTTTCAATCTTTTTCCAACCATGTGCAATACGACGATCAGGACGTCATCGGTGCCTCGTAGTCATATTTTCTTTTGCCCTTGCACATGTCCACCATTCTAAATCTTCTCATCCGTGATATCCCTACATATGGATTAATTCTCATGATCATTGGCTTTGAAAGGTAAACAACCATTAGAGGAAGTTCTTAGTTTGACAATACTTGTGTTGATTGCACTAGCCCTACCCATAGCTCCACTTTACATGTCATATGAGAGATTTATGGGAGGTGAGAGTTTTATAAAACTTGACTAGGATAGCCACCTCATATGAGTGACTTGAGAGAGCTTGGAGAAAAGTTTTTGTCCAACACTTGTTGCAGGAATTTTATTTCAAAGAATCATAAAAACCCTCCGATGGAAGCCAAGAAGTAAGCATGGCTGAAATTGAAGACTTCGAGTGAAGAGTTTGAGTTGTGAGGTAAATCTTGACGTAGTAAAAAATCTAAACACCCATGTTTATGTGTGATGAAATTTCTTTATGTTTATGTATTAAAGACAAAAGATTGACTAACTTGTGAAGAAGGATTAGCGGTACACGATTACAACACTTTGGACGAGCAAGAGCTAAGCGTGGGGGAGATGTTGACGGTGTATTTTGATACACCAAACATGTTCATTACACTTTGGTTTGGATTTGATTATGGAACTAACCCTCCACTAGGCACACTAATCATATAACAAGTTCATCTATGTGCATGCATTTGGAAGTGTTGTGTTTATGCAGGAAAACATGGACATAAAGGACAGATTCGCAACAAGTTCGAAGAAGCATTTATGGAGTCTTGTTCGTGTTCATGAGCTTGATGAAATCACTTCCAATGGTGGCAAGGACCGAAGTGCTACGTAGGAACACCCCCGGGGATTGAAGCGTAAAAGACCGAACTTCATGCGCGGAGAACCTCCATCTTGGACGCGAGGATGACATCATCAAAATCATGCAAGTGGAAGGGGCAAAGTGCATAACCACCTGAGGACCCACGGGAGCGAAGGGGCGACGGAACCGGGGCGAAATGGGCCTTGGCCGATCGGCGTAGGCCGGCCGGCCCAGCCCACTTCCGGCGTCGGTTCGGCCCCGCTTTCATTGCACCCGAAGGATCTTCAACCCGAAAACCCTGGAGGCGCCGCCATTCGCAGAGGGAGAGCCATTCGCACCAGGAGGCCATCCACAAGTTAGATAGAGAGGAGGGAGATCTCCGGAGGGGGATCGACCACCTCAAAGGAAGCACCCACAAGTGGAGAAGAAGGAATACACCGTCGGAACGGTGACCATGATCAACGGTGCTATGTCTAGCACCTTGATGGGGTAATCTCCTTATTCGTCCATGAGTTGTAATCGATCTTGAGATGTAATCATACTTTGTCGGATTATCTATCTATCATCTTGTGTTGAATATACTTTAATGCTTAAGGTTAGCTACCATGCTGTAAAGGGAGTAGAGCTCCAATGCTTCCTTGGATCCATTCAATACGCCGTGTCCATCATAGGTTTAGTCACGATTACCTTCGCGTAGTGACAGTACGAGAGGAGGGAAAGTGCAAAACCGTGGTCACAACCCCCGATAGATTAGATTTGTTTTCATGTTTAAAGCGATTGCATGTTCTAGTATCATGGACCCATGGGCGAGTGTCTCCTATCTTGATAGCATAATCATTCTCTCTAGTGTAGTTTAGTCGTTTTCTAGTTTAAACATAGTTAGGGTTTGAGTAGTTAGTGAGTAGAGGTAGATCAAACGCTTGTAATCCCCTTGCTCCGCGGATTGACAAGAACCTTGGGAATCCCGTGGTGAAAAAGGTGTAGGTCCGTATGCTTGCGGATCGTAGGTGGATACATCTTTTATCCGTCAACATTGGTATGGTGACTAGTTTGTATGCTGGGACGTGCTGTTGCATGGTGAAGTACTGGCACCCTTGGCACCTTCTGACGAGTTCCTCGGCATCACCCATAGGTGTGGGCCAGTAGAAAGCTCGTCGGAAGGCTTTGTTGACCAACGTGCGTGAAGACGCGTGGTTGCCGCAGACGCCTTTGTGAATCTCCTCCAAGATGTCCTTGACTTCTTCTCGGAGAACGCACTTCATGAGTACTCTAGAAGTGGCGCCTTGCCTGTGGAGCTTGTCTCTGACTAGGATGTAGGACTTGGCACGGCGGACAAGTTGCTTGGCCAAGTTCTTATCCGTGGGAAACTTCTGCTCGCGGATGTAGTCGATGAAGGGTTGTCACCAGTCCACATCTATCATCATGACCTCCTTGTGTGTTACACCCGCCCAATTTGGATGGCCCATGAGTGGCCCATGAGCGCGGTGCGCATGTTTAGTGCCACATTGCTAGTTGAGCAAGGGTGGAGCCAACTTATAAACCTTTGTCCACCAGCCATACCACCCTCGGGTTAACCCTTTTACACGAAGCGAGGACGAAAGTGTAAGCAGGGTGATATGTGTATGTGTGCTCGCCCCTACGGAAGGGCTGGGCGGTGCGGCTTTGGTGGGCGAGGTGTTACAAATGGTATCAGAGCCGACCCTCGCGGTTGCGCGTACGGGTCAGTGTGCGGACATAGGGCGCATGGCGCGTGTGGGCCTGAGATGGGACACACGACATGGCATATGGGTCGGCACTGGACGTACGGACGTGCGCTAAGAGGGAAGGTTCCTGGACATTTGCTCGGGTCAGTGTGCGGACATATGCATGCGCATGTGGGCCTGGGATGGGGCACATGGCATGGCGTATGGGTCGGCACTGGACGGGTGAGTTGGACCGACGAGGACGTCGGGTTCTTTGAGGGGGGTGAATGTCACACCCGCCCAATTTGAATGGCCCATGAGTGGCCCATGAGCGCGTGTGCGCATGTTTAGTGCCACATTGCTAGTTGAGCAAGGGTAGATCCAACTTATAAACCTTTGTCCACCAGCCATACCACCCTTCGGGTTAACCCTTTTACACGAAGCGAGGACGAAAGTGTAAGCGGGGTGATATGTGTACGTGTGCTCGCCCCTACGGAAGGGCCGGGCGGTGCGGCTTTGGTGGGCGAGGTGTTACATTGTGTGACAACCCACCCAGGAAAATACCGTACTATCGCCTAAAACCAATCCACTTTGGTCATTAAGAAATAGTAAAGTATCATCCTGTCATTAGTTGTCGGGTTAACGCCCGGTAAATCACTTGGAATTCATATAGAGGATCGACAATATGCATTAAAACTCACCCGAAGGCGAGTCTAGAGTACAACACAGATTAAATCCAATTTATTACAAACCATTGTTCACACATGAAGTAAAGATTCAGAGTTCGAAAACAGCGGAAATAAATAAATTAGCGCAATGATACACATCACAGGAGGCCATCCGTGATGCTATCACTCGTCCTCTTCCACCCATTCCAGCTCCCAGCCAGGTGGAATCTCACAAGGCCAAACAACACCTGCAACAACATTTTTAAAGCAAGGCTGAGTATACTAATACTCAACAAGACTTAACCACCGGGTGATAACTACATCACCAAACTCTAGACATGAGAGGCTTTGGCCGGTGGAGTTCTTTTGCTGAAGACCAACAAAGAGTAGGTCCTTACTTTCAATACTTTAGCACAAGTTCTAGTTGATTACCCTTTCTAAGTGTGCCAAACAATTCAAGCAAGAATTGTACAAGCAATTAATACATACACCAATATTCACCAACTTCCATCTTTACGGGATATCATGGCCAGTTGATTAAGCAGTCTCGGATAACAGTGAGAGGCCGACAATCGATTGGTTTATAACCTTGCAAGGTGGACCTAAACACACGGAAGAATGCATACCCCAAAAAGGTCTAACAAAAACGAAACGGGGTACACACCGACCAGGCGGTTCCCGTCGATCTTCAGCTCGGGAGCGGAACCTACATTCCTTGGTACAAGGCTTACTGGCTCGCCCACACAGGAACGTCCAGACTCACGCAGGTACCACACTGTTGCAAGTAGGGCGACACATCTCTGTGCCCCAGGTGTAGTAGGGAAAGGTTCCCTTGCCGCGTCAATCGGGTACTAGGCTTACCGGTCCCATTCCCCGGCAAGTGTTTAGTACGTTCAAAAGCTTAGCCCACGAAAGCCACTGGACCGGAGCCCAAATCCCATGCTCTTACCACATGAGCAATCCATTTATAGATATCTTATGAGACCAACATAAGAACCTATTCTCGCGAGTGACGAACATCACTCGACTTCTCCCGTGTCCTATAGCATAGCAGCTATCGACCTAGCATACTAGTAAAAGAACATAGGTACCTAGGGATCATGCATCTAGGGTTTCAAATCAACTCCTGAAACGTAAATGCACAATCATAGCAACGATAATTACATAAATTTCAAAAACAGGGTTAATGATCTGGGGCTTGCCTTCGATGGCAAGGTTGGCCTTGGGCCTGTCTGGACGTTGGTCCAGGTCTTGCTCTACAACGACGTGGTGCGCGTCTCCGTCAGCTCCTCCATCTCCTCCTTCCGGTACACTCGTACAGCTACCGTTCGGGAGATCTACACGAGGATGCAAATGCAAGATTTAATGGACGATTTTTAATTTAATTAACTACAAACAACATATGACAACCATGAAGAGTATGGTTGGCCATATTCACCTTAACAAACACACCTTGGCATAAACTTTTTACTAAAGTAATTTCTTACAGTGCTTTATTTATTTATTTATTGATAATGACTGCGTACATATTTATGTAAATAAAATAATTTATCTTTCACAAACAGCAAGGGATTGATCTTTATCATTTTGAAATGATTTACATCACACACATAGGACTATTAGATATGTAGTTGATGATTTTCTCATTTAATTAAGATTAAGCTTTAATAGGCTTCGATAGATTTGTTCATAAAATAATTTAATAAAATTCAGTGGGAGGTGTTATGAAGTATTTCCAAACCTACACAAGCCACTGCACACACATGCACTCCTGGGAGAGCTATGAATTTAATCATACCGAAAATAACAAAAGCTAGTCAGCCAAACATGAGAAATGCATACAAAAATAAATACACATCAAAATGATTCAAACTTTTCACACATGATCTATGGTCCAAACCTAAGCTAGGAATGCAACCTATACACCTAGAACTATTATGCATCTCGAGTTATGCATTTTCAAAGAAAAACAAGCATATTTCAAGAATAAATATTTCTGATAATTATACAATTGTGATTAATTCACCAAAGGTGCATTTTGGCATAACAAGATAGCATCCATAAGTTGGGCACAAAAACTTAATTATTTTTAGCTACAAAAATCATTTGGACAGATTCTGCAGAAAAAGAAAATAATTTTTATAAAACGATTTACAACATAACTTTGTGCAATTGTTGGTACAGAAGCTAGGCATGGCATGACACACAACATATCCAAAATTTAGATACAGAGGACTTATGGATTTTGAGATATAGCAGATCTAGGGTTTTCACATTTCTATTTTTCATGCCAAAAATATTAGGCAACAGCTCAGACGAGAATAACAAAAGTTGTAGGATTTTTCACAATGAATCCAACAAAATTGGGTTTGCATTTTTCTAATTTTTCAACGATTTTATACGAATTTTCAAAGTTTCAGCAAAAGCCATTTGCTATTTAAGACTAGGTTTTACCGGCAGGCCCCTGGAACTCTTGTTTCTATTACGGATAGGTCCCTGGTTCACGAAAAACACCCTGAAAATAACGAAAGAGACGCAATGTAGTCCCTTGGCCATGGAGGCGGCTGTTCCGGCCGAAATTGGCCGGCTCCGGTGGAGAGTTTAGCCGGGAAAGGGGTGGGGAAGGACGAGGGGCTCACCGGGGCTTGATTTGTGGCCGGAGACGGGGCGGTAAGGCCATCGGTGAGGTGGGGCGGCGGAGTCCGGCGGCGGCGGTCGCTGGAGTAGCTGTTCCGGCGCAACGGCGACCACAACAGAGCAATCGATGGTGGTGGAAGCTCACGTGGATGCTAAAGGAGGTTCTGGAGTTTTCGGATGGCCCTGGAAACGGCGGAGGAGGAGGTGTCGTCCGCGGCGACCCTCAAGGCGGCCATGACGGACGACGACACCGCTCTGCGCGGGTGGGAGCGAGCTAGGTGTAGGCGAGGGCGACTGACAGCGGCTTTAAAGCCGGGGCGGCCGCCTGCCTTCGCAACTAAGGGAAACCCCCCCATAACTGCGGCGGTACGGCGTCAAGTGTGACTGGGGGGTTGGCGTCGCGGGCGCACAGGTGCGACGCGTGGCCTGCACGGCCCCCAGGTCGAGGCATCACCTCGGAATCAGCGCGTGAGGCTGACGCCAGCATGACACGCACACGCACCCGGCGATCGCAGGCCGTCTCGGCGTGTGTACATGGCAGACGTGGCGCGGCGCGCGCGGCGCGCTCTGGAGCGCGGCACGACACACTCTAGCGCAGCACGGTTTAACCGTCTTGAACACAGTTTTTCTCAAAATTTTGCAACTTAAGTGCACTGAGTGATAAATAGGAAAGTTGTAGATCTCACTACCCTCTACAACTTTTACAAAGGCTCTACGGTGTTTTTCTCAATGGATTTTGCACAAATCGCAGCCAAACTTTGAATGTCGCCATTTCTTGGTGAACAGGAGCTGCTGGTAGTTGTCCACGTTTTTCTCCCTTTTCCACTCAAAATTTGAAATGCCATCCAACACGAAAGTTGTGTTCCTCGAAAAACTAGACAACTTTTATATTGGTAGAATTTGAAGTGTTTAGGTGAAATTTGGAGAATGCGGCAAAAGTTCCAGAATGATAAGGAGTGGCAAGGGGTTTGACTAGGGTTTCAGCTAGTGTTTGACAAAGCTTTGACCACAAAAGTGTGTTGACTTAATTAGGGGTGTCATTAGCACTAAGCAAGGTAATTACACACGTGAGGTGTTGCAGCCTACCCCCCTTACAAGGAATCTCGTCCCGAGATTCAGAAATTAAAGACAAAGGTAGGGGTAATGTTCTTACTGTTTCGCGACTGGAGAAAACCCGGATACTTGGTGTTGAGGAAGTGCTCTGTCTCCCAAGTAGCTTCTTCTTCAGTATGGTGACTACATTGTATCTTGTACATCTTCATGGTATGTCTCCTGGTTTGTCTTTCTTTTTGATCTAGCACTCTCAGCGGATGCTCGACCACTGAAAGATCTGGCTCCATCCAAGCATTCGCTTGTGTGATGACCTCTGTCTCGGGTACCTTCACACCTTTCTTCAATTGTGTCACATGAAACACGTTGTGCACAGCCGAGAATCGATCCGGAAGTCGGATACGATAAGCGACTGGTCCACATACCTCGATGATCTCGTATGGGCTAATATACCGTGGGGATAATTTCCCTTTGACGCCAAATCTTTTTACACCTTTGGTCAGTGAAACCTTGAGGTATACATAATCACCCACTTTATAGTGTCGGGGTGCTATTGAGGACCATGTGTGGTTCGAGGACCGGTGGATGGTCGCTTCCTTGTGTGATGAGTGATTGACAACGTTGTGTGGACTGATTCTTGGCTAAGTATTGCGGTGCGAGGTTGCGGTTTGACCGGTGTTGGTGCGGGTGAAGAACAAGCGCGAAAGGTCGTCGCCGGTGAGGCCTCCGTGTGTGGAGAAGACAAGTAGGCTTCGTTCGAGGGACCCGGTGGCCAGCGGGGTCAAGTGCGGGCCGCATGGTGGCATGAACAGCAAGATGAAGTAGTGGACGGTTTCTAGGTTGAGCCTCAAAACCAAGGTCGAGCCGGGACTACGTGGGAGCCAAGTCATGAGTGGAGATTGGCGGAGGCTACACCGAGTTCGCGGGGTTTCCGGTAGTTCACCAGAAAACCACTGGGTTCCTTGGTTGATCCACAAAGCCAAGACCGGAGAACCGAAGACGATGCTGCAGTAGCGCCAGACCGGTCTGACCGGTGGGTCAGACCGGTGGGGACCGGTCAGACCGGTTCTAACCGGTGTGCGACGATGCAGTCCGGAGACTTCGAAGCGGAGGACACGCGTCGGGATCGCATGGCTTGCGTCGAGGCTACGCAGGGTGCGGTCGCCGGGCATCCGTCCGATGGTGAAGACATCAAGAATTCCAAATCCGCCCTTGAGGGGCTTGTATCCCTAGTTAGTAGAGAAGGGCGTTTTAGACATTCGGTTGCCTCCATATAACCCAAGAGGTGAGAGGATGGCAGCCAACTCTTGGAACCCTAGCTCATTAGTTTTCCTATTTTTCCACCTATTTTCCTTAGGTTTTCTTTAGGACTAGCAAGAGAGCTTCACGGCGAGATCTTGTTGAGAGGGATGGATGATCGGGCGGCTTGCTAGACCTTGTATGAACCTTTCTTTCATGTATAGATGATTCGGTGTGGTTCCTCAAGGTTTGGATGTGTTTTCCCCGGTTGTTCTTGGTGGTGATTTTCGGAGCCCTCTCTTTGTGATTTCTTTGTGTTGTTTTCGGGATCTTTTTCTTGGGGATTTGATGGGGGAAATTTGTGGGAACCCTTCGTGGTTCTTTGGGCTGTGATTCCCCTCCCAAATCCGTGAGTAAAGGTGCTCGATTTTGGAGTTTCTTGAGTTCTTGGGTTGGAAGTGCTCTTGGCGGGATTTCCTTGATTCCTCCTTTTTGAACGAGTTTTGGTGGGATTAAACTTGGCTATGGACTCCTCATGAGGTGTTCCTAATATCCCCAAAGTCTTGTTCAAGTCCGTGGAGCGATTCGGGAGATCGAGATTTGGATTTGGGGGAGTTGACCGCGGGTGCTTCGTTCATCCCGAGCGCCCGTGCTACACCGGCCCGACCGGTGCTCTTGACCGGTCCGACCGGTGCGAGCCCCGGTGGGTTTTTGCTCGGGTGAACGTCTTGGTGTGTTTGTTGTTGTCCCGTGTTGCTGCTGTTTCGAGTTTGGGTCAGTTTGGTGGTCGGTTGGCCTGTTTGGTGCCTTGGGGGCTTTCGGTCGCGATCGGTCTGACCGGTGTGTCTCACCGGTCTGACCGGTGTAGAGCCACTTAGTGAAAGTTGCTCAGTTTCACCAGCAGGGACCGGTCTGACCGGTGGTGCTCACCGGTCTGACCGGTGTGGGTCTGTAGACTCGAGGTTTGGTTTTCCGCTGCGTTCTCGGGTCGGAAGGTTGTGTGTTGGTTCCTAGGTCCAGTGGTACTCCAGTGGCTACGTGGGCTTGACCAACTTGGGTAGTGAGTCGGAGACGTGTGTTGGAAGCCGTGTTCATCTTGTTGGAGTTTCCATCTCCTTCGAGAAGAATTTTTATCGGCTCCCATTCACTCCCCCCCCCCCCTCGGTTCGCCGTATCGGTCCTTCAAGTGGTATCGAGCCGGTTCGGGTCTTTGTTGACTCTAACCGCCTAAGATCCAAGGATGGCGTACCGAGAACGGGGTTCGGGTCCTCCACACTTCGATGGCAAGAACTACCAGATGTGGAGCAAGCGGATGGGTGCGTTCCTCCGCGGAAAGGGTCAGATCCTTTGGGATGTTACGGTGGACACAGGCTATGTCCAGCCGATGGACTTCCTCGCTCCAGGATCGAGGGACAGATTCGACGCCAACAATAAGGCGCGAGCGATGGTTGGAGCGAGCGACGTCGACTCCGGGTTCCGCATACTCCACCTCGAGCTCGAGCAGCGGTGAAGATGAAGGTGATCGTCGCAAGAACAAGAAGTCGTCCAAGAACCCGAGCGGGGCCGAGCGCTTCGCGAGAGACGACTTCGCACCATGGCGCCGAGCTCCGGCAGCAAGAAGAGGACACGGAGCGACTCGGACTCGAGTCCGACGACGAGGTGTGTGATGAACTTCCCTTCTTGCGCCGGAGAATGATAGACTTGTCACTTTGCTTGATAACCGTGATGACATGCTTAGAGAGGCCAAGAAAATGAGGAAAGAGCTTAGGGCTTCACTCGAGGATGCTAGGACTAGAGTGGCCGAGCTAGAGACACCGGTGCTTGATAGCAAGCTTGAGAATGATTCCCTTAAGGCTAGCCCCGTTGTTTCGGATGAGAATGATTGTGCTGATTTCTCCATATTCCTTGATGATCTTGCTTTGTTTAAGGAGAAGCATGCCTCCAAGTGTGAGGAACTAGATGTGCTTAGGGTTGAAGTGGGCGAGCTTAAGTCTAGACTCGCTTTGCTAGGTGCTTGCACCGCTTTCCCCGTTTTGCATGCTAAGATTGATGAAATGCATGCTTACACTAGTTCTCTTGAGGCTAAATTGAAGGAACCCATGCCTACATCTTGCTCTACCCGTGAAATGCATGCATTGAAAAATTTGGAACTTGCACATTATGTTGATCATTTGCGGGATGAGAATGATGACTTGAGGAAGTTGATGGGTTGGTTGTCCGGTCATGAGCCTCGGTTGAGGATGATGATCGAGGCCTTTAAGATGCATGATGGTGAGGGACTTGGGGCAAACAAGGTTGGTGAGGGAAGTGAAGAGAATATCCCGAGCCACCAAAAACCCACCACAAGAATGATTTCCCTCCAAAACCCAACCATCTTAGGAACCGTCTAGACACAACCCCGGCCTCCACCCGTGTTTCCTAAACCCACAAATGATCTCTCGAAAGCCTATCAAGTTTGTGAGCACTTCGGGGAAAGTGTTCTTTGGGAAGGAGAGTGAGAAGGCTAGCGGTGAGAAACCGATGGAGGAGTTGAGTGGAGAAAATCAAAGTGAACAGCCACATCCCAAGCCAAATCCTAAGCTTGTGAGGTTCCATTGTGGCTATTGTGAGAGAGATGTCCATAACGAGGAGTTTTGCTTCAAGAGGAAGCGTGAGGAGAGAATGGCAAAGGAGTGGGCTAACAAGGACAAGTACCACCCTTCTGATGGTGTACTTGAGCCTCGTATGCAGATGCCCAGGGACAAGGCGAGTGTGAGGACAGCTCGGGCTTGGGGAGAGCGAGAAGGTCGTTGGTGGTCCCGCTGCCCGTGTCACACCGGTCGGACCGGTTGAAGGATCGGATGGCGACTAGAGAGGGGGGGAGTGAATAGGAGCCGGTAAAAATTCTTCCCAAAGAACCCGGCCTATGTCCTACTCAAAACCCGGTCACACACAAGCGATGGATCGAATCACGCACCAATCTCCAAGACCACGAGGTTATGGATCAACCTCTAGCCTTAGGAACGATTCCTCGAAGCACACGCGGAAGCACTAGAAAGGGGAGGAAGGAATCGAACCAAGAAGCAAAGCACACAGGCTCTGGAGGACCGTCCCCGCAGGAGGGGCGGACCGTCCGCAAGAGCCGCGCGGACCGTCCGGCCGGTATCGCGGACCGTCCGCACCCGGCCGCGGACCGTCCGGCCTTAGCCGCGGACCGTCCGTTAATTTACACAGAACGACCCAAAGACACCCCCGTGCCACGGACCGTCCGCGGGGAGCACGCGGACCGTCCGCCAGCACCCGCGGACCGTCCGCCCGACACCGCGGACTGTCCGAAACTTCGTCCAACCAAAAACCAAAAACACAACGGATCGAAACAAAGGACGAGCAAGAACACGAAGAACTCGGGACGAACTCGAGCGGCGCGGACCGTCCGCCAGAGGCCGCGGACCGTCCGCGAGGCTCGGACGAACCGAAAAATGCCCGACCTCGAAAGTCAACTCCCCCAAATCATCATCGGATTTCCCAAACGGTTGAAGCCGTGGAGACAAGGGTTTGGGTACTTGAAAAGCGTCACACAAGGATGCTATAGCCCAAAAATCTTGCCTCCTAACTCCCTAAATCACCGGAATCGCGAATCCTTTGAGCACCACCAAAACCTAGAGCACCGAACGAAAACTCACGAATCGAAGTAGTTTCCCGGCGTTTGAGGGCACAAGATCAAGCACAAAGATGCACAAGACATCTATCCATGTTTCCCTCAAAGAAATCCGGGAAGAAACTCACTCAAATCCGCGGAAACACACCGGGAACAAAGGCACGAAAATAAGCACAAAAAGCCACGAAAAACAACCCCGAATCTTCTATACAAACCAGGAAAGATTCACAAGGTCTAGCATGCCGCCCTAGCATCCATCCCTCTCAACAAATCTCTCATGAAGCTCTCATCCTAGCCTAGAGAAAAATGGAAGAAAAATGGCTACGAAAATGAGAAAGAGGAGGGAGCAAATGAAACCCTAAGTCGCGGAGAGAGCAAGCCATCAACACACACTCCCGGCTTATATATCGTGCCCGCCGGAGTGGTAAATGACTCGACTACCCCTAACTACACTACCGGCGATACAACCCACGTAGGGGCATTTTGGTAATGTTTGTGGGTCATGCCATCGGACGGCCACGCCTTTGCCGCACCCCCGCGTCCTCCCGACGCAAGCCATGCGAACCCGCAGCCGTGTCCTCCGCTTCGAAGCTTCCCGACACGCCCCGATCCCGTCTCCGTCGTGTTGGGCCCTCGGACTTGGTTTTGAGGCCCAAACCAAGAAACCGTCCGCCGATGGTTTTGTGGGCAAACCACCAAACCCCGCGTGCTCCGGTCCGGCCTCCCGCCAAACCACTTGACTTGACCGCCACCGTGCACCGGCTCACTTGTCCATGACTTCGTCTTGCTTGTGTCGCCACCATGTGACCCGCACCCGGGCCCCGCCGTCCACCGGGTCCCTCGAACCGAGCCTACTTGTCTCTCCATCTCCCGGAGGCCCCTCAAGGCCGAAGACCTTTCGCGCCCGTTCTTCACCCCGCAACAACACGAACTAGGCCGCAGCCCTACACCCTCGCGCACTAAGCCAAGAGTCGGTCCCAACACCCGTTGTCAATCACTCATCACTAAGGAGCGGTCATCCACCGACCACCGGGACGCTCCCGGTCCTCAATCTCCCCCCTTGATGAGTGCATTGACAACACACAACGCGGAATGAAATTCGGAGTAAAAGAGAAAGAAAGAAGAAAGAAAAACAAAGACGCTCAACTCATGACAAAAACCGAAGAAAGGCGGAGAAAGGTCACAAGCCAGGCAAAGCACAAAATCCACACCGAAAACAGCAAGAAAGCTCCCCCTGAACATGTGGATGCAAACTCATGCAAACTCCCAAATTTCAGCTCACCTCTTCTGAATTTTCATAAAGCTCACCTTTTCTCCCCCTTGTTGACAATGTATGAATCAAGGTGAAAAATGCGAAATGCAAAGCAAAACATATAAACAACTACATGAGCTTCTCAAATAGGCCAAATCTAGTGTCAAAGGTTAAAAACGAGACAAAGATCACACACATGAATCATAGCATAGTCACAAATTGCCACAAGTAATATATGAAAATACAAGCATGTGACAAAGCAAAATTTTCAGATTTAAGCAAGCTTTATCAAAAGAAGGCTCGCTTCACATGTAAAAGCCTATCCATGTCACACTTGAGCCACAAACATGCATACCATTTAAAGATCATACAAGGATATCAAATTCTCAAAGCAAAAGATCATGGCAAACACCCATAAAGCAAAGCATGTCATGTCAAAGCTCATGAGCCATGTGTCCACTTCGGGGAGACTTCTCCACCGGTGAACATCATGCAACATGTTTTGCACCCATATGTGAAAGATAAGACATTTTAAACATAGACATGAAGGGTGGAGCATTTTTCAAGCATTATGCACTTCTTTTCAAGATTAATTCATTTCATGGTACATGAAGTGCCTTTGCGGCAAAAAGAAGCTTATGCTCCCCCATGAGTGCAACATAGGCTAAACATTCACAATGATATCCGGCCTTTGGCCCAAATGCAAGAACAAGGCATCCAAGCACAATCTAAGCATGAAAAGCACATTGAGAGCAAACTGTGACATGGATACACAACTACACACGAGTGGAGCATATTTCATCAAAAATTAGTCAAGTTAAGCATTTATCTCAAAAAGGGGCTATCTCACCACACATATATCTCAAATATTCCAAGAGCATAGCCTCACATCACCATTTCTCCACACATATAACCAATATCTCACAAATAGCCAAAGAGACTCGTATATGGCATATGAAAGAAGCTCATCATCCTAAAATGCAATATGATACAAATGCAACATGATATATGACAAGATGGCTATCCTACCATGGTTTATACATCAAGCGAGCATGTATATACATCAAAGTAAACATGGTATGATACATATGATACACAAAGGAAATCTCCCAAGAATCAACTAGAAAGGACAACAAACCCCAAGTTCCCCCCGCAAGCGCACAAATGTAGCTTGGTCGAGAGGCTTTGTAAAGATGTCTGCAAGCTGATCTTGGGTAGGGACATGGCTCAAAACAATGGTTCCTTTCTCCACATTGTCCCTCAGGAAATGATACCTCACCTCTATGTGTTTGGTTCTGGAGTGAAGCACTGGGTTTTTGGCTACGCTTATGGCACTGGTGCTATCACAAAGAAGTGGGATCTGGGTGCACTCCTCACCAAAGTCTCTCAAAGTGTATGAAATCCACAACAACTGGGAGCAACAACTAGCGGCAGCAACATACTCCGCCTCTGTGGTAGACTGAGCTACACTAGACTGCTTGCGGGAAGACCATGAGACCAACGAGGAACCAAGAAACTGACAAGAACCAGAAGTAGACTTCCTCTCGACCCGACAACCAGCAAAATCCGCATCAGAAAAACCATGAAGAGACAGAGTCGAGGAGGAAGAATACCAAAGGCCAAGACCAGGGGCAGACTGTAGGTACCTGAAAATCCTCTTGACGGCCTGTCGATGTGACGTCCTCGGCGAAGCCTGAAAACGAGCGCACAGACACACGCTGAACTGTATGTCTGGCCTCGTCGCCGTCAAGTAGAGGAGGGAGCCGATCATGCTCCTGTACTCCCGCTGGTCCACTGGTTCTCCGTCCTCATCCGCATCCAAAGTTGCCGTACTCCCCATGGGAGTCGACATCGGCTTCACATCTTGCATCCGGAACTTCCTCGCATGTCTTTCGTGTACTTGGTTTGGTGCACAAATGTGCCGTCCTTCACTTGCTTGATCTGCGGCCCCGAGAAAATACCGCAACTCGCCCATCATGCTCATCTCGAACTCCCCGCTCATCTCATCCGCAAACTTGGCAACAAGGTTATGTGACGAGCCACCAAAGACAATATCATCCACGTATATCCGCACAATCGCAAGTCATTCCTATGCTTGAGGAGAAACAAGGTTCTATCCACGGTACCCATCACAAACCCTCTCGCTCAAAAGAAAACCTCTCAATCTCCCATACCAAGCACGGGCGCCCGTTTCAACCCATACGAGCCCTTTTCAACCCGTATACCCCGTGTGGGTACAACTCGCTCTCAAACCCAGGTGGCTGCTTCACATACACCTCCTCCTCTATGACCCCATTCAGAAAAGCACTCTTCACGTCCATCTGAAACAACTTGAACCCTTTAGCCACGGCAAAGGCTAGAAGGATCCGAATTGCCTCAAGACGGGCCACAGGAGCAAAGGTCTCCTCATAGTCGATCCCCTCCTTCTGACTAAACCCCTGAGCAACAAGTCTGGACTTGTTCCTCACAACCATCCCATTCTCTCCCTCTTTGTTCTTCCAAACCCACTTGGTTCCTATGGGATGGCAATTTGGAGGTGGTTCAACTAACTCCCACACACCGGTTCCTCTCAAAGTTTTCCAACTCCTCATGCATAGAATTTACCCGGTTGCATCGGATAAAGCATGTCCAATGTCCTTGGGCTCAAAAGTAGCAACAAAAGCAAAGCATGAGCAAAATGAGAGGAATTCCCGGACCTCGACCGTGTAGTGCGTTCATTGATGTCTCCAATGATCTTCGACGGGGGATGCACTTCTTGAATCCGCCGGGAGCCTCACGCCTCGAGACTACCTCCCCCTCAACTTCAGCCTTCTCTCGCCCGGTCCTCTTGTTGCACCGTCGTTGTCCATGAAGTAGACGGTCCATTCTCCAAAGTGGTCGTAGGGGAAGTAGTGGGTACATGCTCGCCTTCGGGCGCATGGTTCTCCCCATCATCATCTCCACCTTCATCTTTCTCCTCTTCAAAGAGGTTCTCGGCCATCTCTTCATCACCTCGCACATTCAAAGCCAAGAGAAGTACATGGCATTGTCTCGTCGAAGGTTACCTCGCAAGTCTCCATGATTTTGTTAGTCTCAAGGTTAAGCACCCTATAGGCTCTAGAGTGGTTAGCATATCCAAAGAAAATACCATCACTAGACCTAGCCTCAAACTTGTCGAGTTTTCCCTTTTTCAAAATAAAGCACTTGCAGCCAAAAACTCGGAAATGACTTACTTTGGGTGCCCGACCATGCATAAGCTCATAACAGGTCTTCTTCTTGAAAGCTCTCAATAAAATCCGATTGGAAACATGACAAGCTGTATTGATCGCCTCAGCCCAAAACCTCCTAGGAGTCCTGTGCTCATCGAGCATCGTCCTAGCCATCTCACAAAGAGTCCGATTTTTCCTTTCCACGACTCCATTTTGAGGGGGGCACATAAGGGGTCGAATACTGATGTTCAAGACCTAGATCACGACAAAAGGCATCAAAACGAGAGTTCTTAAACTCGCAGCCATTATCACTGCGAATAGCTCGAATAGCATTCCCATGCCTCTCGTTTTTCAACCTCACGATCAGATCTCGAACAAAGCCAAAAGTCTCGGTCTTATCCTCCAAGAAGAACACCCGTGCATAGCGAGAGTAATCGTCCACCACAACAAGGACATACCACTTCCCACCCACCGAGCGAACTCGAGCTGGCCCAACAAGGTCCATATGCAACAGCTCTGTCGGACGCTCGGTCATGACATCGGTCAGGGGTGGATGGGGAGTGGCTACCATCTTACCATGCCTACAAGGAGCACAAACCAAATCCTTCTCAAACTTCAACTTCGGCAATCCTCGGACAAGGTCAAGACCACTCAAGCGGGAAACCAAATCAAAGCTCAAGTGTCCCAACCGCCTATGCCATTTCCACAAATCGAAGAAGGACCGGCCATCAAACAAATGAAAGCGGACCCAAAGAACGAGAGAAATCAGCCCCGAAAATCGACCGTCGGGGATGATCATACAGACAAGATCACCTCGAGAATCAAGCAAGCGAGACTCGCCAGACTTGAAACGCACCTCAAAACCCTCATCAAGCAACTGAGAAACCGAAAGCAAGTTAAAACCCAAAGACTTCACAAGAGCCACTCTCTTCAACGTTACCTTGTCACTCACATGCACAACACCCTCTGAAAGCACCCTACCTCGTCCATTGTCCCCAAAAGTGATGTACATCTTTTCCTTCACTGGGGTGAGGCTGGAGAACCACTTCTTATCTCCGGTCATGTGTCGAGAACACCCGGAGTCAATCAACCAAATGTTCTCCAAGCCTCCCCGCCGCTGAAATCGAAACAAGAACGAGAATGAGCTAGCGACTCGACACCGGGGTTAGCACAGAGAAAGTTAAACCGTGTCGAGCCATCTCGCTCAAAAGAGGGGTTAGCAAACATCACTCCCTTGCCACCAAACTTCCCATGTCCCATGGGAGGAGTACGAGCACCACGAGGGGGAAAACGTGGTCCGTAGTTCCTCCGGAACCCAAAGCTGCGATCATCTCCCCTAAACCCGTACCGAGGACGAGTAGGAGGACGTCCAAAGCACAACCACCACGAGCCCGACCAAACCTCTCACCAAGCACGCACACCATCATCTCTCCCGACAAACCTCTCACCACCACCTCTCCGTGGGAACCCGCCAACACTCCTTACACTTCCCACACCCCGTGGAAGTGGCACTCTAGGTTCGGGAATACCGCGAGGCCGGCGATACTCGTCCCGGTTTGCTTGCTCCCTAGCAAGCCTCTCATCCCTCTTCCTCTTGTAGCAAAACTCGCAAGATGCCTCTCCTTACCACAATACTCACACCCGAAAGGGATGGGTTTTGGTTTTGGCTCGGCTTCTCTCTAGGCTTCTCACCCTTCTCACCCACAAACTTCACTCGGTTTCGAAAATCATTTGTCTTAGGTGGGAATTTGGGTGGATCTTGGGTTGTGTCAAGCTTGTTGCAAAGGTGGTTGGGCTTTGGTGTGAAAGAGTTCTTGGGTGCTTTTGGGAGTGGGACTTGGATCTCTCCGATCACCTCAAACCCGGGTTAGACTCAACACACTTCTCGTACACACTCTCCCCACCGTTCTCTCCCACTTTCTCACCCAACTTCTCAAAACCCAAACCACGACCATCGCCTCTCTTGAACTCCTCAATCATGATTTTCAATTGAGGTTCCCGCCCGTACAACCAACCCAACACTTTCCTCAAATAGTCATTCTCCTCATAGATGACATCCAACCGGAAGTAAGTTCAAGATTACGCAAAGTGACTTCATCACGCCTAGAGCATGCATTTGCAACAGGAGATTTCAAAGATGCTTCCAAAGAACTAATGGTAGAACGAGCATCGACAAGCTTAGCATGCATAGTAGGACATGATTTGCAAGCACCAAGCAAAGTAGGTCTAGCCTTAAGCTCATCATGTTCGGTCCTAAGAGCATCTAGTTGAGCCAAAATAGAAGCATTCTTCTCATTAAGCATTTTGATCTCATTCAACCAAGCATCACATTCAACACATTCAACATCATCGGGAGAAGTAGGAGCAAGTTTCAAAGAGTCATTCTCAAGTTTCAATTCTAGCAATTTTGACTCTAACTCTCCTACTTTCTCACTAGCATTCTCAAGCCGAGCCCTAAGATCTTTCCTCATCTTTTTGGCATCTCTCAAAGACACTATCACGGTTATCAAGCAAACCATTCAACCTAGCAATCTCAGCAAGCAAATAGTCGGGGTCACGATTTACCTCATCCTCCGAGTCGGAGTCGCCGTCTTCCTTCACACTCTTCTTGCCGCTTGAGCTATGGGCCATGCCACAAAAGCCCTCGAGCGCCACACAGCTCAGCCCGCTGAGGTTCCGGCTTGCACTCTTCTTGCCACCGCGCCTCCCGGCGTCTTCATCTTCGCCGCTCGAGCTTGATCCGCTCCTCGCTTGAGCTTGAGTCGACGTCGCTCGCACCGGCCACCATCGCTCTTGCCTTGTTCTTCTTGTAGGTGCTCTTGCTCGGTCGCCGCTTGTCCTTGTCCTTGCCCTTGGACTTGTTGAAGTGCTTGCCCTTGGAGGAGTACTTGTCTTCACGCCTCGGGTGCGCCTTGTACTCGTTCACCTTGTACTTGTTCTCCTCCGCTTCCGGGCACTCGGCGATGAAGTGGCCACGCTTGCCACACTTGTAGCACGTCCCTGAGCTCCGCCTTGCGTTTCTCCGACTCTCGTGTAGTCGTTCAAACCTTCTTGAGAGCAAGGCCAGCTCCTCCTCCCCCCCCAAAGACATCAAACTCCTCATCCGGAATGGACATAAGAGAGGACAAAGAAAACCGTCGACAGGAAGGGTTAGATTTGCCCTTTGATCCTCCCACAAGAGCAAGACTATGGTCGGTCCGAGCTCTCATGCTTGGATAGCATCTTCCCGTCAACCTCACCGACTTGAGCTTAGAAAAGAGGTCATCCAACTCAATAGTCAAATAATTCCCGCACTCCTTGATGGACTCAACCTTAGCACCCCAAACATTTGGATCCAAGACATGCAAGAGCTTCAAAGCCTCGATCATGCTCGGAGTACGGAAAATCCTCAACATTAGCCTTCATGTTGTTCACGATGGCGATGAACCTCTGAAACATCGCATCAATGTCCTCACCGGGAAGTGGAGTGAAATTCTCATATTGCATCCGGTAAGAGACAAAGAGGCGAGCCTTCACATGGTTATCACCACCGTGAGCAACCAACAACTTATCCCAAATTTGCCAAGCAAGATCCAAATGGCGAACACGATCAAACTCGGATCACACAAGCTCCGCACAAGTGATCAACGGCTTTTGCATTAGCCTCATACTTGGCCTTGGCATCGGCATCGGTCACCATAAGAGTATGGATGTTGACCGGAATAGCATATGTCTTGTCAAGCACAATAAACTCCAACAGCTTTCCTCGAAGAAAAATCCTCATACGAGCCGCCCACTTGTGGTAACCCTTGCCATCGAAGTGCGGCGGACCGCCCCGCTCAACGTACGCCATCTTAGGATTCGAGACTTGTCAAAGTCGCAAAGAATCCGGCACCAAGCTCTGATACCAATTGAAGGATCGAATGGCGACTAGAGAGGGGGGGAGTGAATAGGAGCCGGTAAAAATTCTTCCCAAAGAACCCGGCCTATGTCCTACTCAAAACCCGGTCACACACAAGCGATGGATCGAATCACGCACCAATCGCCAAGACCACGAGGTTATGGATCAACCTCTAGCCTTAGGAACGATTCCTCGAAGCACACGCGGAAGCACTAGAAAGGGGAGGAAGGAATCGAACCAAGAAGCAAAGCACACGGGCTCCGCGACCGTCCGCGCAGAGGGGCGGACCGTCCGCAAGAGCCGCGCGGACCGTCCGGCCGGGTATCGCGGACTCGTCCGCACCCGGCCGCGGACCGTCCGGCCTTAGCCGCGGACCGTCCGTTAATTTACACGAACGACCCAAAGACACCCTCGTGCCACGGACCGTCCGCGGGGAGCACGCGGACCGTCCGCCAAGCACCCGCGGACCGTCCGCCCGACACCGCGGACTGTCCGAAACTTCGTCCAACCAAAAACCAAAAACACAACGGATCGAAACAAAGGACGAGCAAGAACACGAAGAACTCGGGACGAACTCGAGCGGCGCGGACCGTCCGCCAGGAGGCCGCGGACCGTCCGCGAGGCTCGGACAGAACAGAAAAATGCCCGACCTCGAAAGTCAACTCCCCCAAATCATCATCGGATTTCCCAAACGGTTGAAGCTGTGGAGACAAGGGTTTGGGTACTTGAAAAGCGTCACACAAGGATGCTATAGCCCAAAAATCTTGCCTCCTAACTCCCTAAATCACCGGAATCGCGAATCCTTTGAGCACCACCAAAACCTAGAGCACCGAACGAAAACTCACGAATCGAAGTAGTTTCCCGGCGTTTGAGGGCACAAGATCAAGCACAAAGATGCACAAGACATCTATCCATGTTTCCCTCAAAGAAATCCGGAAGAAACTCACTCAAATCCGCGGAAACACACCGGGAACAAAGGCACGAAAATAAGCACAAAAAGCCACGAAAAACAACCCCGAATCTTCTATACAAACCAGGAAAGATTCACAAGGTCTAGCATGCCGCCCTAGCATCCATCCCTCTCAACAAATCTCTCATGAAGCTCTCATGCTAGCCTAGAGAAAAATGGAAGAAAAATGGCTACGAAAATGAGAAAGAGGAGGGAGCAAATGAAACCCTAAGTCGCGGAGAGAGCAATCCATCAACACACACTCCAGGCTTATATATCAGGTCCCGCCGGAGTGGTAAATGACTCGACTACCCCTAACTACACTACTGGCGATACAACCCACGTAGGGGCATTTTGGTAATGTTTGTGGGTCTTGCCATCGGACGGCCACGCCTTTGCCGCACCCCGCGTCCTCCCGACGCAAGCCATGCGAACCCGCCGCGTGTCCTCCGCTTCGAAGCTTCCCGACACGCCCGGATCCCGTCTCCGTCGTGTTGGGCCCTCGGACTTGGTTTTGAGGCCCAAACCAAGAAACCGTCCGCCGATGGTTTTGTGGGCAAACCACCAAACCCCGCGTGCCCGGTCCGCCTCCCGCCAAACCACTTGACTTGACCGCCACCGTGCACCGGCTCACTTGTCCATGACTTCGTCTTGCTTGTGTCGCCACCATGTGACCCGCACCCAGTCCCCGCCGTCCACCGGGTCCCTCGAACCGAGCCTACTTGTCTCTCCATCTCCCGAGGCCCCTCAAGGCCGAAGACCTTTCGCGCCCGTTCTTCACCCGCAACAACACGAACTAGGCCGCGGCCTACACACCGCGCACTAAGCCAAGAGTCAGTCCAACACCCGTTGTCAATCACTCATCACTAAGGAGCGGTCATCCACCGACCACCGGGACGCTCCCGGTCCTCACCGGTGTGGAGCACCGGTCGACCGGTGCGGGCCCGGACGGACGGTACCGTTTGGGTTTCGAGCTCGTACAGGTGCGAGGGTTGTTTCTGGTGGTCGTGGTTCTGGTGGCTGGGCTGGAAATGGTGCAGGTGATAAGTTTGCTAGGTGTTCTCCTCCTCGTGCTCAATACGGGGATCGGAGGAGTCGTAGCTTTGAGTTGGAGAGGAAGGACGTTCCACGGGCTTTCTTGCGTGGATTTGGTCCTCCTCCAGGCAGAGAGGGATGGTTCCCTCAGGGTGGTTACCGTGATGGTGATCGTGGAGGTAGCTTTGGTAGGAGAGATGCTTTGATTGGTGCTAACCCCACTTTCGAGCAAATGGCTCGGCACTGGTTTTACTCTTTTGGTACTAACCCCAGTGCTGAGTCATTTGTTCGCTCACGTGCTCGTTGTTGAATTTCAGGTGGGAGACTTGAAGAACATTTAGTTGATTAACTCCGGTTGCTCGAGGCATATGACCAGAGACAGGGGGTGGTTCTCAAGTCTCGTCCCGGTGGTGACGAAGAGGTACATCACCTTTGGGGACAATGGGCGTGGGTGAGTGCTTTCAGAAGGTGAGATCAAAGTGAGTGACAAGATCACTCTGAGGCGTGTTGCTCTTGTTCAATCGCTGGGGTACAATTTGCTTTCTGTGTCCCAGTTGTTGGATGAGGGCTTTAAGGTGTTGTTTCGGCCAGGTGGTTCTCGGATTGTGGACTCTCGAGGGGACCTTGTCTGTATGGTCGTTCCCGAGGGTCAGGTGTTTCGTGCTGATTTTTCTCAGTCTTCGGGTGTGGAGTGTTGTTTCGTGCTGGTTCTTCGAGTGAGTTGTGGAAGGGGCATAGGAAGTTGGGTCACTTGAGCTTTGACCTTTTGTCTCGCTTGAATAAACTCAATTTGGTCCGAGGATTGCCACGGTTGAGGCTTGAGAAAGAGTTAGTTTGTGCTCCGTGTAGGCATGCCAAGATGGTGGCCTCTTCTCACCCACCTCTCACCGATGTGATGACTGAGCGTCCATGCGAGCTGCTCCATATGGACCTTTTTGGCCCAGCTCGTGTGCGATCTGCAGGTGGGAAGTGGTATGTCCTTGTTGTGGTGGACGACTATTCTCGGTATGCGTGGGTGTTCTTTCTCGAGGATAAGGGGGAGACGTTTGGTTTTGTTTGAGATCTAGTCTTGGGGTTGAGGAACAAGAGGCACGGAGATGCCATACGAGCTATCCGCAAGGATAATGGCTCGGAATTCGTAAACTCTCGTTTTGAAACCTTTTGCCATGACTTGGGTCTTGAGCACCGCTTATCAAGTCCGTATACGCCTCCCCGTAATGGTGTTGTGGAAAGGAAGAACAGGACCTTGTGCGAGATGGCTCGGACGATGCTTGATGAGCATAGGACTCCGAGGAGGTATTGGGCTGAGGCGGTGAATACCGCGTGCTATGTGTCGAACAGGATATACCTCAGAGTGCACAAGAAGAAGACATGCTATGAGTTGATGCATGGTCGCACACCCAAGGTGAGCCACTTCCATGTCTTTGGTTGCAAGTGTTTCATTCTGAAGAAAGGCAGGAAGTTGGATAAGTTTGAGGCTAGGTCTGTCGATGGCATTTTCTTTGGTTATGCATCTCATTCTAGAGCATATCGTGTGCTCAATCTTGAAACTAACCAAATCGTGTAGACTTGCGAGGTAACCTTCGACGAGACAGAGCCACGTAGTCAGCTTGTCTTTGAGTGTGCAGGTGATGATGAACTTGGCGAGGAGATCTTTCAGGAGGAGGAGCATGAACATGGTGATGATGAAGATGGCGGTGTGGTGCCCCCGCCGAACATGTACCCACTACTTCGACTACGGTGATGGACGCGACCCTCTCCTACACCTACGACGACAAATCAAGAACGAGGAGAAGCTGATGTTGAGGGGGAGGTAGCATCGAGGCGAGAACCTCCCCGGCGAATACGGATGGATCACCCGGCTTCGAGGATCATCGGCGACATGAATGAACGCACTACACGGTCGAGGGTTCGGAACAACTCTCATTTCGCTCATGCTGCATTTGTTGCTTCTTTCGAGCCCAAAGACATTGGACACGCACTATCTAATCACAATTGGGTTAATTCGATGCATGAGGAGTTGGAGAACTTTGAGAGGAATCAGGTGTGGGAGTTGGTTGACCTTCCCCCAGGGTGTAAGCCAATTGGTACAAATTGGGTGTGGAAAAACAAAGAGGATGAGAAGGGTGAGGTTGTGAGGAACAAGTCGAGACTTGTTGCTCAAGGGTTCAGTCAGAAGGAGGGGATCGACTACGAGGAGACTTTTGCTCCCGTAGCCCGTTTGGAGGCGATTAGGATCCTTCTAGCCTTTTCTGTGGCTAAAGGGTTCAAGTTGCACCAGATGGATGTGAAGAGTGCTTTTCCGAATGGTGTGTTGGAGGAAGAAGTGTATGTGAGGCGACCTCCGAGGTTTGAGAGTGAGAAGTACCCCCACCGGTGTACAAGTTGAGGAAGGCGCCGTATGGGTTGAAGCAGCGCCTAGAGCTTGGTATGGCGAGGTTGAGGGGGTTTCGTTTGAGAGAGGTTTTGAGATGGGGAAGGTCGATCGGACCTTGTTTTTGCCGAGGGGCGGAGATATCCCGATTGTTCGTGTGTACGTGGATGATATTGTCTTTGGTGGCTCATCTAACTCTCTTGTTGCAAGGTTTGCAGATGATATGAGCAGGGAATTTGAGATGAGCATGATGGGCGAGTTGCAGTTCTTCCTCGGGCTACAAATCAAGCAATCAAAGGAAGGAACATTTGTGCACTAGGCTAAGTACACCAAGGACATTGTGCGGAAGTTCAAGATGGAGGACTCCAAGGCTATGACGACGCCGATGAGTACGACTACGGCTCTTGATGCGGACGAGGAAGGTGAACATGTGGACCAGAAGGAGTACCAGAGCATGATCGGGTCACTCCTCTACTTGACGGCGACGAGGCCGGACATACGGTTCTCGGTGTGTCCGTGTGCTCGTCTTCGGGCGTCTCTCCGAGGGACTTCGCATCGACAAGCGGTGAAGCGAATTTTCGTGTACTTGCGTCACACTCCCGACTTCGGCCTTTGGTACTCCGCGTCCTCTTCTTTGGCGCTTCATGGTTTTTCGGACGCGGATTTTGCCGGTGTCGGTTGGATAGGAAGTCCACTTCGGGACTTGCCAGTTTTTGGGTTCTTCTTTGGTGTCTTGGTCTTCCCGCAAGTAGTCGAGTGTTGCTCAATCCACGACCGAGGCCGAGTATGTTGCCGCTGCTAGTTGTTGCTCTCAACTCCTTTGGAGCACCTACACCATGAGTGACTTTGGTGAGGAGCATACCCATGTCCCACTTCAATGTGATAGCACCAGTGCCATAAGCATTGCAAAGAACCCAGTGCTCCATTCCAAAACTAAGCACATAGAAGTGAGGTACCATTTTCTGAGAGACAACGTAGAGAAAGGAAAGATAGCTTTGATCCATCAACCCACACATGACCAACTAGCCGATATTTTCACCAAACCCCTAGATCAAGCAACTTTCACTCGTTTGCGGGGGGAACTTGGTGTGTGTTTGATTTCTTGAGTTGGGTGTGTGGGAGCTCTCTCTTGTAGCATATGTATAGCTTTTCTTTGTGCTTTCTTGCATTTGGCATGGCATATGTAACATGATGTATAGGCATCCTTGTATCTTAGATTGCATGCATTTTGTATCATATGCATCGGTTAGGAAAAGCTTCTCTCATATACATTGTTCACCATGGAATGAGATATATGTCTTTGTGAGCTTGTTTGGTATGCTATGGTTAGTTTGGCTTAGCTCTTGATGATCTTGATGAATAATCCATGGTTGTTAGCTATGTTTTTGGAAAATGTCACATGTATGCTCTCTCATGTGTAAATGCCTTTATATGATCTTGACATGTTTTAGTGGCTTGGTCATGCTTAATTTGTGGTTGGATTGCTAGTTTATTGATCATATGGGGCCAAAGGCTCATTTGCCATCATGAATGTTTAGCCCTCTTGTTTTATCTTGTGGAGGGGCATAAGTTCCTTTTTGTCGCAAAGACATTTCATGTACCATTTACAAATCTGAAAATGAAATGAAAAATGCTTGGAAATGTGTTCCCATGTCATATGTGCTAATTTTAATTTGCTTTGGGTGCTAAACCGTTGCATGATGCCTACCAATGAGAAGTCTCATACATAGAAGTAGGCACATGGCTCGGTGGCTTTGACATGACATGAGGTGCTTGTGGGTGTTTGTGATGGTCTTATGATTAGAATGGCTGTCCTAGCATGAAGTTTGTGTGGCTTTGCCATTTTGATATGCTTTGATCATGTTTAGGACTTTGCTCATGAGAGGCAAGTTTTTCGCAAAATTGCCAAAATCCATCTTAGCTTCGTCCAATGGTTGTGCAACTTGGTGATCATGTAGTTGAGATCGATACGAAGCCGTAGAGTATCTAACTTGCTCATTTGGACATGTGTAGCATTCTTTGTTGAATTTTGTCTATTTGAGAAGCTCTAGGTTGAAAGTTTTTGTTGACGGTGTATTTTGGTGCACCTAGCATGTTCATTACACTTTGGTTTGGATTTGATTATGGAACTAACCCGCCACTAGGCACACTAATCATATAACAAGTTCATCTTTGTGCATGCATTTGGAAGTGTTGTGTTTATGTAGGAAAACATGGACATAAAGGACGGATTCGCAACAAGTTCAAAGGAGCATTCACGGAGTCATGTTCGTGTTCATGAGCTTGCTGAAATCACTTCCAATGGTAGCGAGGACCGAAGTGCTACGAGGAACACCCCGGGGATTGAAGCGTAAAAGATCAAACTTCATGCAAAGAGAGCCTCCATCTTGGACGCGAGGATAACAAAGATCAAAATCATGCAAGTGGAGGGGGCAAAGTACATAAGTGCACGAGGACCCACGGAGCAAAAGGGGCGACCGAACCGGCCGACTGGGCCGGCCGGCCGGCCTAGGCCGGCCGGCCCCCACCCGGGCTCCGCACCCCGGTTCGGTCCCGTTTTCCTTGCCCTCGAAGGATCTTCAACCCTAAAAGCCCCGAGGTGCCGCCAACACCGGGAGAGGAGTCATTCGCACCAGAAGGCCATCCACAAGCTAGAGAGAGAGGAGGAGGATCTCCGGTGGGAGATCAACCACCTCGAAGGAAGCACCCTCTCGTGGAGAAGAAGGAAGACACCGGCGGAAGGGAAACCATGATCAACGGTGCCATGATCAGCACCTTTATGGGGTAATCTTCTCATTCGTCCATGGGTTGTAATCGATATTGAGATGTAATCGCACTTTGTCTTATCTATCTATCATCTTGTGTTGAATATACTTTCATGCTTAAGGTTCGCCACCGTGCCGTAGAGGGAGTACGAGCTCCAATGCTTCCTTGGATCCATTCAATACGCCGTGTCCATCAAAGGTCTAGTCATGAATACCTTCGCGTAGTGACAGTACGAGAGAAGGGAAAGGGCGAAACCGTGGTCACAACCCCGATAGATTAGATTGGTTTTCATGTCTTTAAGCGATTGCATGCTCTAGTATCGTAGACCCGTGGGCGAGTGTCTTCTACCTTGATATCTTAATCATTCTCTCTAGTGTAGTTTAGTGTTTTCTAGTTTAATAGTAAGTTAGGGTTTTAGTAGCTAGTGTGTCGTTGTTGATCGAACGCTTGTAATCCCTTGCTCCGCGGATTGACAAGAACCTTGGGAATCCCGTGGTGAAAAAAGGTGTGGGGTCCGTACGCTTGCGGATTGTAGAGGGATACGTCTTTTATCCGTCAACAAGCCCCTTTTTCTGGCGCCGTTGCCGGGGAGCAAGTTAGTTTACATCGTTTGATTTGCATCTAACTTAGTTTTATATTTAGTTTATCTTTTATTTGCTATATCTAACATATATTATCTAGAAAAACACTTGTTTCGTTTTTGTTTTTGTTTTTATCTTATTGTCTAGATGGAGTTCGTTAATCAACCCGTGGAAGAACCGGAGAAATCATTAAGGGATTACGCTAGCCCTCGATGTGAAGACATAAAAGTACAAGAGTCGGATTCGAAGCTCGAAGCGACCAAGTATGAAATTAAATCCAAGATCATCAAGATGGTGGCGGAAAACCCATTTGAAGGGATGATTACGGAGAACCCATATAGACACATAAGGGATTTCACGACAATATGCAACACGGTGCGTCAAGAAGGAGTTCCCGATGAATGGTTCAAATGGAATCTCTTTCCCTACTCACTTGCCGGCAAAGCAAAGACATGGTATTCGCTTGCGTCCTTTGAAGTTGAAGGCAATTGGAACAAGTTGACAAAGAAGTTTTGCGAGAAGTTCTTTCCAATTAGCAAGGTTCAACATCTAAGGAGGCAAGTGATCACTTTCATGCAAGGAGAAGAGGAAGGGATAGACCAAGCCTCGGGATAGGTTTAATGAATTAATCGAACAAGGACCAAAACTCGGCTTCACCGGTGACGTACTCTTGCATACATTTTTCTTTTCCCTAACCCCTAGTTGCATGCGACATGTCGAAATGTGTGCGCGGTGGGGATCTCATGGAGAAAACACTCATGGAAGCCGCCCAACTTCTACAAAAAGTTAGTAAAGCGGCTGCCATGCGAAGAGATTGGGAAACAAGACTTGCGGAAGAGCCGGAATTCAATTCAAGGAAGAAGAAGCTTGCTGATTTTTCTAAAGAGGCAACCCCGAAGTCACAAAAGAGGAACCGATCATGGAAAAGCTTGAACAAGAACACATCAATTCAAGAACTACGCCAAGCGTCGACTTCGCCACACCAAATGAGACGAACAAGAGAAGCATGTCAAGCGCAAAGCCACTAAGGGAGTTCGAACCAATGGATTGGGTTCCTATTGATTACGGAGAAGTATTCGACAAGAGAAGACCGTTCCCTAATCAAAAGGGAATGGCAAGAGCATTGGAAGTGGATTTCCCACCGGAGAAGAAAGCTGAAAATTCATACGACCTCGAAACCACCGGTGAGATTTTTGAAAAGCTCTTTGGAGATGACGTGGTGGTTCCGAACATATTGCCGAGGTGAAGAGAATCATGGGGATCAAGCCCGAAGCATCACCATACGCTCACCTCGCTGAAATCTACTCGATAGGATCCGAAAAAGAAGAGAAGATGACGCCACACTTGAGTTGCGAGATCAACGGAGTTCAATGCAAAGCTTTATGCGACATCGTAGCCCAAGTAATTGTTCTATCTTCTAAAATTTACGATAAAGTTCAATACCACAACCTAGACTTAGCTCCAACATCAATGAAATTAATTATGGGAGATGGTAGAACTATCAAACCTCTAGGTATTGCTTGCAACATGAAAGTAAAAATCTCTAGAAACTATATACCAACCGATTTCTTTGTTATTGATGCTTACCATAGTAATTCTGATCATATAATCTTAGGTAGGCCTTTTATTAAGTTGGTTGATGCCGTGTTAGATGCCGGAGAAGGCAAAGTAACAATGAACCTTAATGGAACAAAGTACACATATAACTTTCTTCGTGCTTCTAAACACCTTACACCTTTTCCTCCCAAAGATGAAGAAGTAGAAGAAATAGATAGTCTTTGTTTTGTTGAAACCCTTAGAGACCCGCTGCAAAGAGTGATGGAAAATCAAATTAGTAATCAACAAGATGAAGAACTAGAGGAAGCAACAAAAGGCTTAGAGCCGCATGATGGTAGCGTGGAGGAAGAGAAATTCGAAGACATAGGAGAAATCAAACCCGAGGAGCCACAACGCCCGAGGTAGACCTTAAACCTTTGCCCAAGGGATTAAAGTATGAATTTTTGGGCCCGGACAAAACTTATCCGGTCATTGTGAGCGACGAGTTGAGTCCCGAAGAAAATGAAGCGTTGCTGATTTTATTAAAAAAACATAGGAAGGTGATTGGATATTCAATTAATGATCTCAAAGGTATTAGCCCGGCCTTTTGCACTCATCGTATACCAATGGAAGACCAATGTAAGCCTGTAGTGGACCACCAAAGGAGGCTAACCCATGCCATTCGAGAGGTAGTAAAGAAAGAGGTTATCAAGTTACTTGATGCCGAATCATCTACCCGGTTCCGCATAGCGAGTGGGTGAGCCCGGACATTGTGTACCAAAGAAAGGAGGTTTGACCGTGGTGAAGAATGAGAAGAACGAGTTGATACCGCAAAGAACCGTGACCGGGTGGCGGATGTGTATCGATTACCGTAAGCTTAACAAAGCGACGAAGAAAGATCACTTCCCCCTGCCGTTCATTGACGAGATGCTCGAGAGGTTAGCAAACCACGCTTATTTTTGCTTTCTCGATGGATACTCGGGGTTCATGCAAATTCCTATTCACCCAGAAGATCAACATAAGACAACGTTTACGTGTCCTTACGAACGTTTGCATATAGGAGGATGCCCTTCGGCCTATGCAACGCTCCGGCCTCTTTTCAACGTTGCATGATGGCCGTGTTTTCGGAATTCATCGAAGAAATTGTTGAAGTGTTTATGGATGATTTTTCCGTTTACGGAAGACATTCATGGATTGCTTAGCAAACTTAGAAAAGGTCCTTACAAGGTGTGCGGAGGTAGATTTGGTTTTAAATTGGGAAAAGTGCCACTTCATGGTTAAGCAAGGCATAGTGCTCGGACATGTTATATCCGAGAGAGGAATTGAAGTGGACAAGGCTAAGGTAGAGACGGTTGAGCAACTCCCACCTCCTACGGATGTTAAGTCCTTAAGGAGCTTTCTAGGCCATGCCGGATTTTATAGAAGATTTATAAAGGACTTCTCGAAGATCACTAAGCCTTTAACACATCTCCTTCAAAAGGATGTGGCTTTCGACTTTGATGAGAAGTGTCTAGCGGCATTCCGGACCTTGAAAAATGCGTTGGTGAGTGCTCCCATCATCCAACCTCCAGATTGGAGCCAACCTTTCGAGATCATGTGTGACGCAAGTGACTACACCGTAGGCGCGGTCTTGGGTCAAAGAAAGGAATGCCGAGTTCACGCCGTTTACTACGCTAGCAAAACTCTTAGTGGGGCACAATTAAATTATGCCACTACGGAAAAAGAGTTGATAGCGGTGGTTTTCGCTTTCGAAAAATTCAGATCTTACATCGTGAACTCGAAGGTCATTGTTAACACCAATCACGCAGCCATCAAGTATCTCTTGGCTAAGAAGGAAGCTAAACCACGTTTGATTCGTTGGATCCATCTTCTCAAAGAGTTTTATGTTGAAATTCGTGATAAAAAGGGAGTGGAAAATGTTGTGGCCGATCATTTGTCTAGGATGAATCATGGACAAGATGATAAAGAGCCCATCGAAGATAAGATGAGAGATGACCACCTCTATCGAGGGCTTGATAAGGATACTTGGATAATCGACATCATTCGAGCAATTCGAAAGATGCCCCTCGATCTTCTAGATAAAAACACTCAAAGGAAGATAATCTCTGAAAGTAAGAAATATTTTTTGGGATGCACCATACCTCTTCAAGCTTGGCAATGATGGAGTGATGAGAAGATGTGTGCCAAGAGAAGAGAGGATTGAGCCTCGGTGGGATCCCCCGCCGCTGCCCTCGCCGGCTCTCGAACACGACATGTGGGGCACCCTCGAGCCGGCGGTGCTCGAGGAACGGCTCGAATGTGCGTGCCCTCGTCGTCCCCGACTCCGTGATCTCTGGGGCGCCCTCGTTCGAACCCGTCGAGGGTCGCCTGAACCCCCCATCGCAGGGCCGTGTGGGGTGGCGCCCGGGCGGCCCCATCTTTGCATCTGCGCTCCATCGAGGGGCCTAGGCAAGCCAGCCCTCGTGGCGCTGATCAGTAAGGTGGTGCGGGGCGGCGCCTAAGCGCTCCCGCCCGGCATCCGCGCTCCTTCAGGGCTCCGGGCGAGGCTGTGCCCCTCGGTGTGGCGCCGATCAGTAATACAAGATGGCACGGGTGCTTATGTGTGCCTATTTTGTTTCAAACAGCCCCGAGGCGACCTTCTCACGCCCGTACCCTTTCTGGGGTTGAAGTTTTCCCCGAGCCCGGAGCCCGTGCCGCTCGAGGGTTCTCCTTACTTTGTAAGGAACCTGCCATTAAATGCTCCACAGTAGAGGCCGTGGTTTTTCGTCGCGGGCGCGCTTTTTCAGGCGTTGCAGCGCGCACGCGCACGTATCGGGCGTGGGCGCTGGACAGACCGCCCTCGCCCCGTCCTTGCTATTCTTCACCGTGATGATGGCCCGTTCGCGTGATGTGGCCGCCGCGATCGTGGTGGGGCCCGCCCGTCGCCGAGAAGAAAAGATTCCCCCGCAAGCACGCGAGCTACGGACGTCCACCCCCGGGAGAGCACGCCTGCGGCTTATAACCGAGGGGAGGGAAAACGCGCGGCTTTACCTTAGCGCTCCGTCGTTCTTCCCCGAGCTCTTGCCTCTGCTCTTGCTCTCGCCACCGGCGCCTTCGCCATTAGAGCTCTTCTCCTTCTTCTTGTCCTCCGCCTCCGCATTCCTTGTCCTCGGCCGATGGCGCTCGCTTCCGCCCCTCACGATCCTCGACCCGTACGCCTGGGAGCGGTCGACGGTCAACCGGCTGGCCCTTGGCGAATTGGTCTCCGCCGGCGTTGGCGGCGAACGAGGGAGGGGCCGGCCGGCGAGTGGGTTGTGCCGCCCGGCGGGGGACCACGCGCCCAACTCCGGCCGGAGGGCTACGTGTGAGCTTCATCCGCCATGAGTGCGGCTTCGCCGCGCCGCCGAGCCGCTTCATGCGGCGCCGTGCCACCACTACGCGTGGAGTTGCACAACTTCGCGCCGAACGCGATTTCGCGCGGCCACGTTCGTGGGCGTCCGCGAGGGGTATTCCAGGATCCTACCAACCGGGAGCTCGGGATACACTTTCCGCGCCGAGCTCTTCACGCAGCCCACGACGGAAAGGTAGGACCCGCGCGTGCGCGCCGGGTGGGGATGTCGCCGCCCCGCGAGCGTAGTTCAAGGACGACTACATCCCCCGCACCATGACGACGAACAACGCCGCGCGGGGGAGCGGGGATGGTTCTACCTGCGCAACGCTCGAGCTCGGCCTCCTCGCCACACCTACCGGTACTCCGGGAGAAGCCCAACTCTCGGTCACGGCGTGTGTCCACTACCAAAGACCGGAGGCGGCCGGACTCGGTCCTCGCCGCCCCGAAGAACTCCGGCGACGCGCGGCGGACCGCGGTGGGCGTCTCGGCTTCCTCCACCACCGGCGGGTTGTGCCCCCGATGGAGAGGCCGCTCGTATCTACGAGATGACAGAGGAGGCGACCCCCGTCGTGCCGGCGAGGTCGCGGATGCTCCCAACCCCCTCGAGCAACGTGCAGGCGTCACCCGCGCGAACGCCGTCGACCCTGAGTGCTGCGGGGCCGCCAGGATCGGTCCCCGTGGGACCCTCGAGATGCTCCCCACCTACCACCGGTGAGCATGACCCCGACTCCATTTTTGTTCCTCGGAAGGCTCTCCGGCTCCCGACGCCCCCTTGACGTTCTTGCTCGGGTACCGGTGACCTTCAGCGCCGCGGGTGTCCATTCCGCCCACCACCGACTCCCGCGCGCTTGGTCGGACGGCGCAGCTAGCCGGGGAGCAGAGGCGCGGGCGGCGCGCAAGAGAGAGCGCGCGAGGCGGCACGCGAGGCGCCGCGAGCCGGGGCGGAACCGAGGAGTACCCCGCCGGCGTGAGGAGCCGGGGGCTTTCCTGGGACCGAGGGAGTACTTGTCCCTCGCAGGAGGACGAAGAGGAAGAGGCCGAGGGGCAGGGGCCCCTCGATAGGGTGGGAGCCTCGCGCTTCGTCACCGAGCCGCTCCGGCGGCGCGGGCGGCGGGGCCGCCGCGCGCGCATGCGCCCGCCGCCGTGCAATCGACACGGGGAGCGGCGCGAGCCGCGGAGGTGCCGGCGCGCACGCGCGCCCGTGCGCGCGGTGGTGACGTCGGGAGGCGCGGCGTGCCGGCCTCATCCGCCGAGGCCTCGAGGAAGAGGAAGCGCGTCTTCTCCTCTTCGAGGTAAGGGGCTCGCCCTTCTGTGAGGTTTGATTTTCTGGCGGCCAAGCGTTTTGATTTTTTGCTCGTGCCTATGCAGGGTGGTGCCAACCGTGCCTCCTCTCGCGCCGGCTGAGGTGCTGAGGGCGGACACGTCCGTTCCCACCCGGCGGCGCTCGCTCTAGGGCGCCGCCGGGGCGGGCGAGCACGGCGGCGGCGCGAGAGTCACAGGCCCTACCGGGAGGCCCCGAGGGCCCCTACCGGCGGATCGGCCGCGTCGCGGCGCGTGCTCGGTGGTCGTCGAGGAGCGGCGGGCGACGGCCGCGGCGGTGACGCAGCCCGCGGCGGCGGCCGTGATGGGAGACGCGGCCGTTGGCCGCCGCGACGAGGCGCTGGCCGCGGCGCCGGCCGCGGCGATGCGCAGCGGCGGCGGCTGAGGAGGGCGGTCGGGCGCCCGTGGTCACGGAGGCGGGGCGCGGCCGGAGGCGGTGGCCGCGGCGCCGCCGGGGCGCCCGCGCGCCGGAGGCGGAAGCGGCGGCACCGGCGGAGGCGACACAGCACGGCCGCCACAGCCTCCCGGCGTGGTGGTGGAGATCCCGGACGATGACTCCCCGCCGCCCGGGTGGGATCAGTGGGCGAGCTCCACGCTCTCCCCAGGGTCCCAGGAGGGGGCCCTCGTGAGGCGGCGCGAGGGCCACATGGTGGCGGGGGCCGAGGGTACAGCCGAGGCTCCCGTTCTCCCCGCGCCGCCACTCCGCCTGCATGGAGGGGGCCGCTAGCACCCGCCTCTCGCGTTCGCCGACGCCCGTGGGGAGCAAGCGGAGCTCGGGGAGAGCCCGCCAGCCCACGGTGCCACGCTTGACCGTGCGTTGAACGAGGCGCTGAGGGTCCATGGCGGCCCGACATGGCGTGTCTTCCGGTGGGGTGCCATGGCTTGGCTTCCCTTTTTCCTTGTTTCCCTCGCGCTTATCTTCGCGACATGGTGTTTACGGGTTTTGATTCGTGGGTGCCGTAGCTCGACGCCGCGCCATGACAAGTACGACACACTCTTCGACGGCACGCCGAGCTCCACCATCTCCGGGGAGTATGCGCGCCTTTCGACGTGCTCGTCGACGCCTTCAGGACTCCGCATGGCCGGTTGTCGCACGGCCATGGCCTTGCGCGATGAACTCCCCGAGAGCACAAGGCAAGACCCGACGCGTCGTTCTAGCCTTGAGCGGGTCCGCACGCCTCATCGACCGTGATGAGGCGCCGTAAGGTGCGCGCTCGACCGGAGAAGATGCGCACGCCGGCGACCAACCGGGAGGCGGAGGTGGCCGCCGTCCGCAAGCCGAGAACCGGGGGCTCCGCTCGTCCCTCGAGGGGCGCAGCAGCGAGCGCGGCCGAGGAGCGGCGCGCGTTTGAGCAAAGGGTCAAGGAGGCCGACGACTTGAAGGCCGCCTCTGACGCCAAGGTCGCGGCGCTCGCCGTAGCTGAGGACCAGCTCCCCGGCAGAGCGCACCGCCCGTCAAGGAGCCGAGGGCGGCTCCGGCGAGAGCAGGCCGCCCCCTCGTCGACGCCGTTGGCCCCCGGAGCGGAGCGTCGCTCGTGAGGCGGCGTGTATGTTCCCTCGGGAGGACCGAACACCGAGTTCTCCAGGGTCGAGGGCGAGCTGATAGTGCTCAGCATTACGAACGCGAACCAGGAGCTGGCCCTCCAGGAGCAAGGCGAGACCGTCCGGGGCCTCGAGCAGACGGTCGAGGCCGAGCGCCGCGCCCGAGGTGGAGAGGAAGCAAGTCGAAGGGTGAGCCGCCGTTTGACTCCCCGTGTTGTTGGGCGTCTTCTCAGAGGTTCGCACTCTTTTTCTCGACTTCTTCTCGTCCGGCGACCCTGTGCTTGCGCACCGCACCGCACGCGGCTGAGCAGCGGCCGAGGCGTCGCAGGGCCTCCTACAACTCTTCCGAGCAGGAGCGCAGGAGTTGCGCGACAGGCTCCTCGGAGACCGCCGGATCCGTGGAGAAGGGCGAGGCGTGCCTAAGCTCGCCGGCCAAGCGCCCGCCCGCGCGCCCCCAGCGGCCACGTCACCGAGCGCATGCGCCGGCGCCGCATCTTGGCGTGTGTAAGGCCCCAGGCGGTACGGTCCCACTACGAGGTTGACTTCGAGGCGCTGGCGGAAGGCTACGTTGTCCCCGAGGGTGTCGAGGATGAGGTGGCGATGGAGCGCGTGGACGCGCTCGCCGCCGACGCCGCCGGGTCGCTCGCCGAAGCCTTCGAGGAGTTCCTCTCCCGACGCCGCCGACGCCACCGCCTCCCTCCCCGAGGACCACCGGGGCGCTAGGCCCGTTTTTGCTTGTGTATCGTACTCGCCGTGCGGCCTTTGTAAATAAACAAGTTGTTTTTGGTCGTGAACATTTGTCGATGTGAAATGAAGTCTTATGTTTATTGCGCTTTTTTGTTTCTCCTTCTTCCTGAGTAGATTCTAATTAGGGAGTTCGATTTTCGTGGGTGGCCCTCGCCGGTTGGAGGCGAGAGAGAAGGGTCGCATCCTCGCGGAGGCGTAGGCTATCCCTCGGTCGGCGCGATCCCTTTCGCTAGGCTGCCCACGCCCTGTTCGAACCGTTGCTCGAGGCCGAAGTAGAAAACAAACTTAGCGCGCGTGAGTTATTTCGTTTTTGCGCGGAAAATGGGACCATTTGGGGGGATGCCCCCCATAGTAGCCCCCGAGGGGTAACTTGGCTTTCTGGGAAAGCCGAGTTGCCCTTTTCATTAGACTTATGGCGTTTACATGGTCGTCACCAACTCGGGGCGCCGGTCATGTGGTTTTTACAAATGTGCAATGCTTGGAAATCCCAGTCAGGGGTAGAAGCGACGCAGTCGTTGGATGTTCCAGGCGTTGGTGAGCTCTTCACCGTCCTCGTTGGCCACCAGGCGTGCCGGGCTTGAGCACCTTCACCACGATGTAGGGTCCCTCCCACGGAGGCGACAACTTGTGACGTCCCTGGGCTGTTCCAAGGCAAATTTCAGGGACCGCATCCCTCTCAATCGAAGTCCCGCCGGCGTATCTTGCGCGCTTGGTAGCGCTTGAGGGACTCCGCTCGATACCTCGCGGAGTGCATCAAGGCCACGAGGCGTGCCCTGGTCCACCGGGTCCACGGAGTCCTCGTGGCCCACTGCTGGCATCCTCGTCGTAGCCTCGAACCCCCGGGCGACCCGTATTCGCAAGTCTGCGGGGGGAGGACGGCCTCCGCCATGGACTAGAAAAACGGGGTGAACCCGTGGCTCTCGTCGTGGTGGTCCTTAGGCCCACACGACCGCCGGGTAACTTGGAGCCATTTCGGGCCGTATTTGTTTAGCTGGTCGAAAAATTCTAGGCTTAAGGCCTTGTAAGATCATGCCGTTGGCACGCTCTACTCGGGCCGTTGGTCCGTGGGTGTGCTGCGTCTGCCCAATCCACACCTGGGATGTGGAACTTGTCGCAGAACTCCAAGAATTTCCTGCCCGTGAACTGGGACCCGTTGTCGGTGATGATGGAGTTTGGCACTCCGAAGCGGTGGACGATGTCGGTGAAGAATGTTACCGCTTGCTCCGCCCTGAGATTCGTAATGGGGCGCACCTCCACCCACTTGGAGAACTTGTCGATCGCAACCAACAAGTGGGTGAAGCCCCCGGGCGCCTTCCGCAAGGGCCCGACGATGTCCAACCCCCACACGGCGAACGGCCATGTTATGGGGATGGTCTGCAGGGCATGAGCGGGAAGGTTGGACTTGCGGGCGTAGAACTGGCACCCTTCGCAGGTGCGTACGATTTCGCTGGGTGTCCGCGACCGCGGCAGGCCGCAAAAGCCTGGGCGGAAAGCGTTGCCACCCCAGGGTGCGAGGCGCGCATGATGGCCACAGCATCCCGGCGGATGTCCCGTAGGAGCTCGCGCCCCTCGGGGATTGGCACGCACCGCTGTAAGATGCTGGAGGCGGCGCGCTTGTACAGCTCGCCGTCCGACGAGGCAAAGGACTTGGCCATCCCGGGCGATGCGCTCTCGGCCGTGGCCCGATCCGAGGAGCTCTCCTCGAGCCATCCAAGCGATGTATTTGTCGCGCCGCCGACTCTTGATAGAGCCGGCTCAATGTCCATCACGGCCGGCCACGTAGGAGCTGTACCCCTCGAGGAGGAGAGCACATACGTCTCGTTCGAGGGGTCCTCATCCATGGGTTCCGCACCCGCTGGATTCGAGGGAGCCCCCGAGGGTTCTCGCGGCTCGAGGGGTGAGGCTCGAGGACGACCGAGGGCTGGGCGATGTCGCCAAAAACGCCGGGGGACGGTGATCCGCCCGGACGCGATCTTGGCCAGCTCGTCCGCCTCCTCGTTGTACCGGCGGGGCACGTGGTTGAGCTCGATGCCATAAAACTTGTCTTCGAGGGCTCGCACCCGCCCTTGCAACGCAGGCCTCCATCTTCGTCGTCATGATGCCTCGCGTTCTTCATGACTTGATCGATTACGAGCCGCGAGTCCCCCCGTACGTCGAGGCGCTTGACGCCTAACTCAATGGCGATTTTGAGGCCGCGCAGAGGGCCCTATTCCCTGCCATATTGTTAGATGCGGGGAAGTGGAGGCGCACCGCGTACGTATGTGCGCCCTCCGAGGGGTGACACGAAGAGCGAGGTGCCCGCGCCCGCACCCGTTTTCATCACCGAGCCATCGAAACATGCCGCAGTCCAGCACTCCGCTTGGATCTGTGGCGGCGGTAGCTGCGTATCTGTCCATTCGGCCGACGAAATCCGCCGTATCCGGGACTTGATGGCCTTGCATGGGGTGTAGGCGAGCGTCTCGCCCCATCACCTCCACGGACCACTTGGCGATCCCGCTTCGCCGCGTCGGGATTACGGACAGATCCCCCCTAGCGGGAAGGGGAGGAGACCACCGTGACGGGGTGGGCCTCGAAGTAATGGCGGAGCTTGCGCTGCGCGAGGGACTACCGCATACGCAGCTTCGATTCGAGGGTAGCGTGTCTTGGTGTCGACAGACTCCGCCGATGGTAGACCGGCCGCTAGACCCGCAGGCGTGCCCTTTCCTCCATGCGCTCTACCACGATCACGGCGCTGACCACCGGGTGGTTGCGGCCACGTAGAGCTGTGCGTGTGGGTTCGCCACACCCGCGTGGCGTGAGGACGGGCGTGCGTTAAGGGACGCCTTAGCTTGTCGAGCGCATCCCGGGCCTCGACGCGTCCGGAGAAGCGCTCGTGCTCTTGGAGGAGGCGATAGAGGGGCAGTTTTCCCGCCGAGTCGCGGATGAAACGGCTCAAGGCGGCACCCGCACCTTTGCACCCTTGAGATCCCGCATCGGGCCCATTCTCCCCGAGGGCCGCGGGACCTTCTCAGGTTGGCCTCGATTCCCCGTTGGGAGACGATGTACCCCAGAGCATGCTCGCGCACTCAAAAGACACATTTTTCGGGGTTTAATTTGACCCCATTGGCCCGTAGGCAAAACTCGAACGCGATGCCAAGGTCACCAACCAGGTCGTCCGCCTTCCTGGTTTTCACGACGATGTCGTCTACATACGCCTCGACCGTCCGCCCGATGTGATCTCCGAAAACGTGCTGCATGCAGCCGTTGATACGTTGCGCCCGCGTTTCGGAGGCCAAACGGCATCGTGACGTAGCAAAACATCCCGAACGGCGTGATGAACGAAGTCGCAAGCTGGTCGGACTCCTTCATCTTAATTTGGTGATACCCGGAGTAGGCATCAAGGAAGCAAAGTAATTCACACCCAAATTTCGTTGAATCAACGATTTGATCAATACGTGGCAAAGGAAAAGGAACTTAGGACATGCTTTATTAATACTAGTATAGTCTTATGCTACACATCCGCCACTTCCCATTCTTTTTCTTTACAAGTACGGGGTTTGCTAGCCACGTTGGTGGAACACCTCCTCGATGAACCCTACCAGAAGCCCGGTAGCCCGCTCCGACAGCCCGTCGCCACTCCTCGTCGAAGCGGCGGAGCGTTGTTGCACGGCGCGGGCGTGAGGCAGGATGTCAAGGAGTGCTTCGATGACCCCTCGGGATGCCTGGCATATCCGAGGGGCTCCACGCGAAGACATCGGCGTTGGCGCGGAGGAAGTCGACGAGCACCACTTCCTATTTAGGGTCGAGGGTGGAGCTGACCCTCAACGCCTTGCCCGGGGCCGCGGGGCGAGGGGTGCCTCCTGGTTCGCTCCGCGCCCGAAGGTGCCGTGTGCTTGGAGGCGGAGTCGAGGTCCTCGCGACCATCTTCTCCAGTGGTCACCAGCGCCCATCCAGCCGCCGTTGCTTCGCGTGCTCTACGCACTCAACGTCTAGCTGAATGCGTGCTCGATGGACGAGCCTACGAGATGACGCCGTTTGGTCCTGGCATCTTCATCTTCAAGTAGGTGTAGTTGGGGACCGCCATGAATTTGGCGTAGTAGGGCCGCCCAAGTATAGCGTGGTAGGCGCCTCTGAACCCCACCACCTCGAAGGTGAGCATTTCCTCGCGGAAATTCTTCGCGGTACCAACCAAACCCAAGATGTCGACCGCCCGAGGGGCTGGACCCCGGTTGTCGCTGCCATGGAACGGCTTCGTGCCGGGCCGCGCCTGGTCCAACCCGATCCCCATCAAGCGCGCCGTATGCGCGTAGAGTGATGTCGAGGCCGTCGCTCCGTCCATCAAGACTTTTGAAACCGTGCGTTCCAATGATTGGCCGACCACCGCCGGCATCGGCCCGGTTAGGGATGCGGCGTCTTGATGGTCCTCCCGCTGAAGGTGATGGCGTCCCTCCGACCGCCTGAGGAAGGAGGAGGCGCTCCGCGGGCGAGGACTTCCATGCCTCTCCCCGCTTGCGCCGGCGGTCGACATGTCACCCGTGGGTCCCCCGAAGATGAGGAACACGTTATCCACGGCGGGGAAGCACGGCGTCACTGGCTCGTCTTCCCTTTTCTTGGCCTCCGTCTCCTTTGCGGCGCCGCGGCCATAGAACTTCTTGAGCATATCGCATCGCTCAAGGGTGTAGTTTACTAGGGTCTGTGGTAAGGACATGGCTTCTTCAAGATGTCATCAAACACCCCGACCTCGAGGGGCCGAAGCCGAGGGCCCCGTCGAGCCGGTCAACAAAGAAGAGCCTCGCCCTCATCACCGCCGCGTCTCCTCGCTCGCGCGCCGCGGCGCGGCTTCTTTCCCTTCTTGCCCCGCTTGTCCTTGCGTGGGGTGGGGGCTCCCCGGACTTGCTGCCCTCCGCGGGCGCATCGTCCGAGCGCCCTCGCCCTTCTTGCCGTCAAAGATCGCCCCCACGGCCTCCTCTCCCCCGAGGCGGCCGGTGGCGATGTCGGGGTCAGGCCCGTTGGAGTCCGTGGGCGGGCTTCGCTGCGTCCCGCTCACGCACGAGGTCCCGGCATGTGGTGCCTCGAGGAAGGCGTGCACACTCGATTGCGCCACGCCGGGGAGCCCGTACGTCGTTTGGAGAAGCGTCGTATGAAGTCCCGCGTCGACTCGGGCCGGCTTCCGAGTGCAGATGCGCATCCCGTGAATTTTCGTGCGCACGTACGTGCCCCTGAAGTTGCCCACGAACGTGCGAACCAGATCGTCCCGGGGCCAGGATCCGTCGGCGGCGCCCTCGCTCGAGCCATGTCCGAGCCGAATCGGGCCGAGGTGCGGTGTTGCGGATGATGACCTGCCGCCGGTGGCTCCGCCCCGCCCGGCACGCCAAGCGGTAGTCGTTGAGCCACACGCGGGGATCCGTCTCCCCGTTGTACTTGACGATGGTCGAGGGTTGGCGGAAGCGCTGGGGAAGGCCGCGCGGATCTCCCGCCGAACACACGGGGGTCCGGGGGCCCCGCGTCGGGGAGCGGTCCGCCGCCGCCGTAGCGTCCGCCCCGTCGAGGGTGGTGGCCCACCGCCACTAGGCGTCCGCCCGCTCGTGCGGCGGCGTTGATGACGTTGCGGGCGTCACCGTTCAGCGCCCGGGGGCCGCGTGTCAAGGAGCCGCTCCTTGGCCGCCGCGCGTCCCGAGTTGGCGGGATGCCCCTACCTTCACTCGCGTGGACCGAGGGTTCGCCCCCCTATGCCCCCCCCCCCCCCCCCGTCTCCCCGCGCATCCCCCCCGCCGGCGGATACGTGGGGCCGAGCTTTCGTCCGCCGGACCCGCCGCTTGCTCACGAGAGCCCGCACCCTCACGCGTGCTCCGCGCCCTCGGGGTCGAGGGTGCCGGCATAGCTCGGCAGCGCGTCGCGCGCAACGAGCTTCGACTTGCCCGTGAAGGCGCGTCATGGTTGTCGGCGTTGATGCGGTCGCTGCCCCGGCCGCCCTGCATCCCGCACGCGCTCGCCGCGGCGAGCGGAGGCCTCTCCACTCATCGAGGCGCGGAGCAGCCGCACCGTGCGTACCGCCGCCTTGGCCTCGAGCTCGCGTGCCCGGGCCGCCCGTGCGTTCGGCCGCCCCACAGAGTGCTTGGCCCCGCGGCCGTGCGTGGAGCGATCCCCGGGCAGCGCACCTCCCCGTCTCCCGCACCCACAAGACCGTGGCGTTTGCCGGTCGTTGGCGACGACGACGCAGCGCACTCCCGCGGGGTCGTAGCTCCCAAGCCGGGAGTCATCGGGAGCGCCCAATCCGCAGTCCGTAGCGTTAAGGAAACACCCGAACATGACCGGGTCCCCCGAGACGCCGAGAAGTCCCACTCCGCATACCCGTGAAGGTTGGCGTGCGGCAACGCGTCGAGGGAACCCGTGGACGACTCGTCACCCGCCGGCGCCGGGATCCCCGGGCAATGAAGACGTGACGGCTGTGCGGGACCCCCGCATCGTGGTGCTGACATTGGCGTTGAAGGCCGTCATGGCACCACGCAGCCCCAATGGGAAAGCGCGGCCCGAGACCGTGCGCCGTCCCGCCGGGATGGTGGTTATCGTGGGCGGGCAGCGCACCCCGTGGCCGAGAGGCGCGCGCTACTCGCTCGTCGCCGACCGTGCTTGGCGCGAACGCCGACCGCAGCGGCGGCGGCGTCGTGGCTGCCGACGGCCCGCGCACCGCGCCGGGCGGGTGTCCGCGCCGTGGTGGTGCGCGCAGCGGGGACCGGAGCGACCCGCCAGGCGCCGTGCGGAGCTCCTCACGGTTGGTGAGGCGCATGAGGAAGCCGTTCCCCGTGGCTCGAAAGTTCGCTCCCCGAACCGGATTTCGAACCCGGCAGGGAGATCATCAAGATGGTGGCGGAAAACCCATTTGAAGGGATGATTACGGAGAACCCATATAGACACATAAGGGATTTCACGACAATATGCAACACGGTGCGTCAAGAAGGAGTTCCCGATGAATGGTTCAAATGGAATCTCTTTCCCTACTCACTTGCCGGCAAAGCAAAGACATGGTATTCGGTTGCGTCCTTTGAAGTTGAAGGCAATTGGAACAAGTTGACAAAGAAGTTTTGCGAGAAGTTCTTTCCAATTAGCAAGGTTCAACATCTAAGGAGGCAAGTGATCACTTTCATGCAAGGAGAAGAGGAAGGGATAGACCAAGCCTGGGATAGGTTTAATGAATTAATCGAACAAGGACCAAAACTCGGCTTCACCGGTGACGTACTCTTGCATACATTTTTCTTTTCCCTAACCCCTAGTTGCATGCGACATGTCGAAATGTGTGCGGAGTGGGGATCTCATGGAGAAAACACTCATGGAAGCCGCCCAACTTCTACAAAAAGTTAGTAAAGCGGCTGCCATGCGAAGAGATTGGGAAACAAGACTTGCGGAAGAGCCGAATTCAATTCAAGGAAGAAGAAGCTTGCTGATTTTTCTAAAGAGGCAACCCCGGAAGTCACAAAAGAGGAACCGATCATGGAAAAGCTTGAACAAGAACACATCAATTCAAGAACTACGCCAAGCGTCGACTTCGCCACACCAAATGAGACGAACAAGAGAAGCATGTCAAGCGCAAAGCCACTAAGGGAGTTCGAACCAATGGATTGGGTTCCTATTGATTACGGAGAAGTATTCGACAAGAGAAGACCGTTCCCTAATCAAAAGGGAATGGCAAGAGCATTGGAAGTGGATTTCCCACCGGAGAAGAAAGCTGAAAATTCATACGACCTCGAAACCACCGGTGAGATTTTTGAAAAGCTCTTTGGAGATGACGTGGTGGTTCCGAACATATTGCCGAGGTGAAGAGAATCATGGGGATCAAGCCCGAAGCATCACCATACGCTCACCTCGCTGAAATCTACTCGATAGGATCCGAAAAAGAAGAGAAGATGACGCCACACTTGAGTTGCGAGATCAACGGAGTTCAATGCAAAGCTTTATGCGACATCGAGCCCAAGTAATTGTTCTATCTTCTAAAATTTACGATAAAGTTCAATACCACAACCTAGACTTAGCTCCAACATCAATGAAATTAATTATGGGAGATGGTAGAACTATCAAACCTCTAGGTATTGCTTGCAACATGAAAGTAAAAATCTCTAGAAACTATATACCAACCGATTTCTTTGTTATTGATGCTTACCATAGTAATTCGATCATATAATCTTAGGTAGGCCTTTTATTAAGTTGGTTGATGCCGTGTTAGATGCCGGAGAAGGCAAAGTAACAATGAACCTTAATGGAACAAAGTACACATATAACTTTCTTCGTGCTTCTAAACACCTTACACCTTTTCCTCCCGAAGACGAAGAAGTAGAAGAGATAGATAGTCTTTGTTTTGTTGAAACCCTTAGAGACCCGCTGCAAAGAGTGATGGAAAATCAAATTAGTAATCAACAAGATGAAGAACTAGAGGAAGCAACAAAAGGCTTAGAGCCGCATGATGGTAGCGTGGAGGAAGAGAAATTCAAAGACATAGGAGAAATCAAACCCGAGGAGCCACAATCGCCCGAGGTAGACCTTAAACCTTTGCCCAAGGGATTAAAGTATGAATTTTTGGGCCCGGACAAAACTTATCCAGTCATTGTGAGCGACGAGTTGAGTCCCGAAGAAAATGAAGCGTTGCTGATTTTATTAAAAAAACATAGGAAGGTGATTGGATATTCAATTAATGATCTCAAAGGTATTAGCCCGGCCTTTTGCACTCATCGTATACCAATGGAAGACCAATGTAAGCCTGTAGTGGACCACCAAAGGAGGCTAACCCATGCCATTCGAGAGGTAGTAAAGAAAGAGGTTATCAAGTTACTTGATGCCGAATCATCTACCCGGTTCCGCATAGCGAGTGGGTGAGCCCGGTACATTGTGTACCAAAGAAAGGAGGTTTGACCGTGGTGAAGAATGAGAAGAATGAGTTGATACCGCAAACAACCGTGACCGGGTGGCGGATGTGTATCGATTACCGTAAGCTTAACAAAGCGACGAAGAAAGATCACTTCCCCCTACCGTTCATTGACGAGATGCTCGAGAGGTTAGCAAACCACGCTTATTTTTGCTTTCTCGATGGATACTCGGGGTTCATGCAAATTCCTATTCACCGGAAGATCAACATAAGACAACGTTTACATGTCCTTACGGAACGTTTGCATATAGGAGGATGCCCTTCGGCCTATGCAACGCTCCGGCCTCTTTTCAACGTTGCATGATGGCCGTGTTTTCGGAATTCATCGAAGAAATTGTTGAAGTGTTTATGGATGATTTTTCCGTTTACGGGAAGACATTCATGGATTGCTTAGCAAACTTAGAAAAGGTCCTTACAAGGTGTGCGGAGGTAGATTTGGTTTTAAATTGGGAAAAGTGCCACTTCATGGTTAAGCAAGGCATAGTGCTCGGACATGTTATATCCGAGAGAGGAATTGAAGTGGACAAGGCTAAGGTAGAGACGGTTGAGCAACTCCCACCTCCTACGGATGTTAAGTCCTTAAGGAGCTTTCTAGGCCATGCCGGATTTTATAGAAGATTTATAAAGGACTTCTCGAAGATCACTAAGCCTTTAACACATCTCCTTCAAAAGGATGTGGCTTTCGACTTTGATGAGAAGTGTCTAGCGGCATTCCGGACCTTGAAAAATGCGTTGGTGAGTGCTCCCATCATCCAACCTCCGCATTGGAGCCAACCTTTCGAGATCATGTGTGACGCAAGTGACTACACCGTAGGCGCGGTCTTGGGTCAAAGAAAGGAATGCCGAGTTCACGCCGTTTACTACGCTAGCAAAACTCTTAGTGGGGCACAATTAAATTATGCCACTACGGAAAAAGAGTTGCTAGCGGTGGTATTCGCTTTTGAAAAATTCAGATCTTACATCGTGAACTCGAAAGTCATTGTTTACACCGATCACGCAGCCATCAAGTATCTCTTGGCTAAGAAGGAAGCTAAACCACATTTGATTCGTTGGATCCTTCTTCTCCAAGAGTTTTATGTTGAAATTCGTGATAAAAAGGGGGTGGAAAATGTTGTGGCCGATCATTTGTCTAGGATGAATCGTGGACAAGATGATAAAGAGCCCATAGAAGACAAGATGAGAGATGACCACCTCTATAGAGTGCTTGATAAAGATACTTGGATGATCGTCATCATTCGAGCAATTCGAAAGATGCCCCTCGATCATCTAGATAAAAACACTCAAAGGAAGATAATCTCCGAATGTAAAAAATATTTTTGGGATGCACCATACCTCTTCAAGCTTGGCAATGATGGAGTGATGAGAAGATGTGTGCCAAGAGAAGAGAGGATTGAGATTCTAAGGAAGTGCCACTCGGCGGAGTACGGTGGGCACTATAGCCATTTTCGAACCGAAGCAAAAGTATGGTCGAGCGGATTCTATTGGCCGGAGATGCATGAAGATACTAAAAGATATGTTGCGTCATGCCCCGAATGCCAAAGAACCGGAAACATCTCTCAAAGAAATTCTATGCCTTTGAAATACAACTTACAAATCGACATATTCGATGTATGGGGCATAGACTTCATGGGGCCTTTTAAAAACTCATTTGGATTCGAGTATATCCTTGTTATGGTTGATTATGTATCCAAGTGGGTAGAGGCTATACCATGTCGTAAAGCTTCCACAGAGGAGTCCATCACTATGATCAAGAACGTGATTTTTCCCGTTTCGGTACACCGAGAATCTTGATAAGTGATGGAGGAACTCATTTCACCGGAAAGAACTTCAAAAAGTGCTTGTCCAAGTTGGGAATTGAGCATAGGGTCTCCACGGCCTATCACCCACAAACCAACGGACAAGCGGAGACGTCAAATAGGCAATTAAAAAGCATACTTAACAAGACCATAGAGAAGGGAGGCAAGGATTGGTCAAAGAAATTAGACGGAGCTTTATGGGCTTATCGAACGGCGTTTAAAACACCGATAGGTATGACCCCTTATCAATTCGTCTATGGAAAATCTTGCCATCTTCCGGTTGAGTTGGAACATAAAGCCTATTGGGCGATTAAAGAGATGAACCTTGATCTCGATGCCGCGGTGGAGAAACGAAGAATTCAAATAAGCGAGCTAGAGGAGTTGAGGTTGAAGGCATATGAAAACGCAAGCATATACAAGGAGAGAATCCAATGGTGGTATGATAAAAGATTGAAGAAAAAAGAATTTAAAGAAGGAGATAAGGTCCTCCTCTACAATTCGAGGTTTAAAACCTTCGGAAAGGGGAAATTGCAAAGCAACGGACCTTATGTTGTGCATTCGGGGTTCTCCAACGGAGCGGTAACCATTATGGATATAAACGGCGATCAATTTGTGGTGAATGGACAGGTGGCTTAAGGTTTACTACGAACCCGATGTCGTGCCCCTTCACCATGTTGACGTCTTCACCATGGAGGAAGAGCCCGAACGTCCCGCCTAGGACGAAAAACAAGGCATCAACTTCGTAAATAATTTTTCTTTTAGTTTTCCGGAGTTTTTCGCAAAGATTTCTTGGGCCAACTTTTTCTCATGGGCTAAGGAAGAAAAAATAGGGCGGTGTGCAAAAACCCGGACCGGCCCGGCCCCCGAGGGGGTGGGCCGGCCGGCCAGGCGGACCGGCGCCGAGAGGGGCCCGACGTCCGATGATGCCGAATTTCGCCCGAATTGCTCCTTTTTGACTTCCTTGTTTGGTCGGAAAATTTTAAGGGAAGTGTAAAAAAGGAAAATAAGGTTCCCGTGGCTTTTCTCTCAGGACTATTTATTTGGCTGAATTGGGAGCTCGAGGATCAAACGTTTCAAGCAATATTTTGCACCCTTGTAGCAGCCATTGTGCCCCCAAGGAGCTTAGAGTTGAAGCTAGAAGCCAAGAAGCCATCGATGGAGGAGGCGATGCGATGCGAGCTCAAGCTACCCGTCAAGAGGACCGCACGCATCCGTTGCGGAGGACGTGTCTCGACCGAAGCTCTTGCATCTCGCAACCCCGTCGAAGAAGAGAAGGTCCCTACACCCGTCCGAAGGTCGGCACGCATCCAAGGCATCAAGCGCAAAGACTACAAGGAGGTGTCACCAGAGCCTAAGGATTATGGGGATAGCGACTACTCCGACGATCGTAGCCCGAGCTCGTGGGCGGCCGCCGGTAGAGATGATGATGATTGGGATGAGCATCCCAAGGAAAGGACTCCCGAAGGCCCCAACGGCAATGACGGCAACGAAGGCAACGACAATGGAGGTGGCAACGACGGTGGTGACAACGGTGGAGATTATGGCGACGACGACCCCTTTGAATTGCATCTGATGTGTTGTCGAGTTTGCCGTCAATCCATCGCGGATCTCTACACGTCGGCCGATGAATGTCTCCAAGCCATGGAAGCGATGAAGCAGTGTATGGAGGACTTGGAGCGCGTAGTTGAAGATGACTACAAGTTCCTTAACCGCAACGTGCGCAAACTTTTCGGCATGGTTGGAAACATGAGAGGCAAGTGGTGCAAAACTTGCTTGAAGTACCACTAGATCTAGTTTTCCCCTTAGGATTTTTGTAAGATACGACGAGGACGTCGTATGTTTTAAGTGTGGGGGAGAGCTAGCTCGCTAGCCTTAGCTTTTGAACTTCAAGTTTAGGTTCGGTTTAATCTTCGTGTGTGAGTCTTAATGTTTTAATGAGTATTTAGTTTCTGAGTGTGTTTTAAAAATTTTGCAAGTGTCTTAAATTAGTGTTGAGTCAAGAAAATCAAATAAAAAGAGTCTATATATCTTTGTGCTTTATGTATTGTTTATCTTTATTTACTTGTTTGTTTAATCTTCGATTCTTGATATATGAACACAAGTATGTGGTTTGAAAAACGTTTACCATGGTGCTTAGTGGAATCGCTACTACTTAAAGTACCCATACCGCACTTCGATCTTGAGCTTCACATGTTAGTTGTGCTATGTTCGATGCTAAAAATTGGAGGATTTCAGTTCTGAAAATTATCTTAAAACCCTTGTAATAAAGGTTAGCAAAACCTCTTTTTCCAAGTTGAGAGTAAGAAAAAATTCCTATCCAAAGCCAAGTTTATTTTTTTTCGCTCCACCATAAGTGTGATTAGCACGATGAGTTAGGCTAGGACCCTTCTCACTTGGTGAGTTTTAATTTCAAGCAATGATCATGTCCTTGTGCTTATCTTTTGTTGCTAGCCTCGTCATATGTTCGGTACGTCACTTTCACAACGAATGTCACGATTGTCGCCGGATTCCATACCCAACCCTATACATCTCTTTTGTACATCGTATTCCTTGAACACAACCTATTTTCAAAGTTTCGTCTCGTCTCTAGCATGATTTATTTAAAATTTCAGATTGTATGCATGCGAGGAAAGAGAGAATTGAAAGCTTTGAAAAGTTGTCAAGAGAGAGAAAAATAAAGAGAAAAAGTATGTGTATGGAGAAGAAAGAAAGAAAGAAAGAAAAAGAATCATATGTGAGTGAAAGAAAAAGAGAAAAAGATGAGGTAGAAATGAAGATATGAGAGGGATGGATCAAGTGAAAGAAAAGAAAAAATAAAGTGTAAGGAAGGGTGTCGCGTTGATTGTGAGACGAAACTTTTACTCTATTTCCAACCATGTGCAATCCGACAACGAGGACATCATCGGTGCCTTGTAGTCACAATTTTCTTTTGCCCTTGCACATGTCCACCATTCTAAATCTTCTCATCCTTGATATCCCTACATATGGTTAATTCTCATGATCATTGGCTTTGAAAGGTAGACAACCATTAGAGGAAGTTCTTAGTTTGACAATACTTGTGTTGATTGCGCTAGCCCTACCTATAGCTCCACTTTACATGATATATGAGAGATTAATGGGAGGTGAGAGTTTTATAAAATTTGGTTAGGATAGCCACTTTATATGAGTGACTTGAGAGGTGAGGTGCAAAGAACCCAGTGCTCCATTCCAAAACTAAGCACATAGAAGTGAGGTACCATTTTCTGAGAGACAACGTAGAGAAAGGAAAGATAGCTTTGATCCATGTACCCACACATGACCAACTAGCCGATATTTTCACCAAACCCCTAGATCAAGCAACTTTCACTCATTTGCGGGGGGAACTTGGTGTGTGTTTGATTTCTTGAGTTGGGTGTGTGGGAGCTCTCTCTTGTAGCATATGTATAGCTTTTCTTTGTGCTTTCTTGCATTTGGCATGGCATATGTAACATGATGTATAGGCATCCTTGTATCTTAGATTGCATGCATTTTGTATCATATGCATCGGTTAGGAAAAGCTTCTCTCATATACATTGTTCACCATGGAATGAGATATATGTCTTTGTGAGCTTGTTTGGTATGCTATGGTTAGTTTGGCTTAGCTCTTGATGATCTTGATGAATAATCCATGGTTGTTAGCTATGTTTTTGGAAAATGTCACATGTATGCTCTCTCATGTGTAAATGCCTTTATATGATCTTGACATGTTTTAGTGGCTTGGTCATGCTTAATTTGTGGTTGGATAGCTAGTTTATTGATCATATGGGGCCAAAGGCTCATTTGCCATCATGAATGTTTAGCCCTCTTGTTTTATCTTGTGGAGGGGCATAAGTTCCTTTTTGTCGCAAAGACATTTCATGTACCATTTACAAATCTGAAAATGAAATGAAAAATGCTTGGAAATGTGTTCCCATGTCATATGTGCTAATTTTAATTTCTTTGGGTGCTAAACCGTTGCATGATGCCTACCAATCGAAGTCTCATACATAGAAGTAGGCACATGGCTCGGTGGCTTTGACATGACACGAGGTGCTTGTGGGTGTTTGTGATGGTCTTATGATTATAATGGCTGTCCTAGCATGAAGTTTGTGTGGCTTTGCCATTTTGATATGCTTGATCATGTTTAGGACTTTGCTCATGAGAGGCAAGTTTTTCGCAAAATTGCCAAAATCCATCTTAGCTTTGTCCAATGGTTGTGCAATTTGGTGATCATGTAGTTGTGATCGATACGAAGCCGTAGAGTATCTAACTTGCTCATTTGGACATGTGTAGCATTCTTTGTTGAATTTTGTCTATTTGAGAAGCTCTAGGTTGAAAGTTTTTGTTGACGGTGTATTTTGGTGCACCTAGCATGTTCATTACACTTTGGTTTGGATTTGATTATGGAACTAACCCGCCACTAGGCACACTAATCATATAACAAGTTCATCTTTGTGCATGCATTTGGAAGTGTTGTGTTTATGTAGGAAAACATGGACATAAAGGACGGATTCGCAACAAGTTCAAAGGAGCATTCACGGAGTCTTGTTCGTGTTCATGAGCTTGCTGAAATCACTTCCAATGGTGGCGAGGACCGAAGTGCTACGAGGAACACCCCGGGGATTGAAGCGTAAAAGATCAAACTTCATGCAAAGAGAGCCTCCATCTTGGACGCGAGGATAACAACATCAAAATCATGCAAGTGGAGGGGGCAAAGTACATAAGTGCACGAGGACCCACGGAGCAAAGGGGCGACCGAACCGGGCCGAATTGGGCTGGGCCGGCCGGCCCAGCCGGCCGGCCCGGCCCGGTTCCGGCACCGGTTCGGTCCCGTTTTCCTTGCCCTCGAAGGATCTTCAACCCTAAAACACCCGAGGCGCCGCCAACACCGGAGAGGAGTCATTCGCACCAGAAGGCCATCCACAAGCTAGAGAGAGAGGAGGAGGATCTCCGGCGGGAGATCAACCACCTCGTAGGAAGCACCCTCTCGTGGAGAAGAAGGAAGACACCGGCGGAAGGGAAACCATGATCAACGGTGCCATGATCAGCACCTTGATGGGGTAATCTTCTCATTCGTCCATGGGTTGTAATCGATATTGAGATGTAATCGCACTTTGTCGGATTATCTATCTATCATCTTGTGTTGAATATACTTTCATGCTTAAGGTTCGCTACCGTGCCGTAGAGGGAGTACGAGCTCCAAAGGTTCCTTGGATCCATTCAATACGCCGTGTCCATCAAAGGTCTAGTCATGAATACCTTCGCGTAGTGACAGTACGAGAGGAGGGAAAGGGCGAAACCGTGGTCACAACCCCGATAGATTAGATTGGTTTTCATGTCTTTAAGCGATTGCATGCTCTAGTATCGTAGACCCGTGGGCGAGTGTCTTCTACCTTGATATCTTAATCATTCTCTCTAGTGTAGTTTAGTGTTTTCTAGTTTAATAGTAAGTTAGGGTTTTAGTAGCTAGTGTGTCGTTGTTGATCGAACGCTTGTAATCCCCTTGCTCCGCGGATTGACAAGAACCTTGGGAATCCCGTGGTGAAAAAGGTGTGGGGTCCGTACGCTTGCGGATCATAGAGGGATACGTCTTTTATCCGTCAACAAGCCCCCTTTTCCTGGCGCCGTTGCCGGGGAGCAATTTAGTTTACATCGTTTGATTTGCATCTAACTTAGTTTTATATTTAGTTTATCTTTTATTTTCTATATCTAACATATATTATCTAGAAAAACACTTGTTTCGTTTTTGTTTTTTTTATCTTATTGTCTAGATGGAGTTCGTTAATCAACCCGTGGAAGAACCGGAGAAATCATTAAGGGATTACGCTAGCCCTCGATGTGAAGACATAAAAGTACAAGAGTCGGATTCGAAGCTCGAAGCGACCAAGTATGAAATTAAATCCAAGATCATCAAGAGGGTCACTGGTCTGACCGGTGTGAGTGCTGGTTCTATTCACATGTTGCACACCGGTCTGACCGGTGGTGTTGACCGGTCTGACCGGTCGGGGGCGAGTCGTTGCAGCGCCCGTTTCAAGTGGTATCTTGCATGCATTCGTCCAGGGGGAGGTGCATTGGTTCAGGGGGAGCTTGCGTGTGTGCTGGGGGAGCTTTTTGTGGTTGTTCGAGCTTTGATTCGGTGGTTTGCGCTCTTTGCTTGAGCTTTGCTTTGTCTCGGATGTGTCGAGCCGTTGCCCTTGCCTAAGGGGTCCGAGACTTGTCTTCTTCAAGTGATCTTGCTCTTTGCCTTTGTTTGGCTTTCGATCGCTTGTTGGAGTTTCTTTTTGTTCGTTTCTTTTCTTTTTCTTTTCTCTCTTGTTACTTTCGTGTGGGTGTTGTCAATGCACTCATCAAGGGGGAGATTGAGGACCATGTGTTGTTCGAGGATCGGTGGATGGTCGCTTCCTTGTGTGATGAGTGATTGACAACGTTGTGTGGACTGATTCTTGGCTAAGTATTGCAGGTGCAGATTGCGGCTTGACTGGTGTTGGTGCAGGTGAAGAACAAGCGCGAAAGGTCGTCGCCGGTGAGGCCTCCAGGTGTGGAGAAGACAAGTAGGCTTCGTTCGAGGGACCCGGTGGCCAGCGGGGTCAAGTGCGGGCCGCATGGTGGCATGAACAGCAAGATGAAGTCGTGGACGGTTTCTTGGTTGAGCCTCAAAACCAAGGTCGAGCAGGGACTACGTGGGGGCCAAGTCATGAGTGGAGATTGGCGGAGGCTACACCGAGTTCGCGGGGTTTCCGGTGGTTCACCAGAAAACCACTGGGTTCCTTGGTTGATCCACAAAGCCAAGACTGGAGAACCGAAGACGGTGCTGCAGCAGCGCCAGACCGGTCTGACCGGTGGGTCTGACCGGTCTGACCGGTGGGGGCCGGTCCGGCCCGGTGAGGAGCACCGGTCTGACCGGTGTGCGACGACGAAGTCCGGAGACTTCGAAGCAGAGGACACGCGTCGGGATCGCATGGCTTGCGTCGAGGCTATGCAGGGTGCGGTCGCCGGGCATCCATCCGATGGTGAAGACATCAAGAATTCCAAATCCGCCCTTGAGGGGCTTGTGTCCCTAGTTAGTAGAGAAGGGCGTTTTAGATATTCGGTTGCCTCCATATAACCCAAGAGGTGAGAGGATGGCAGCCAACTCTTGGAACCCTAGGTCATTAGTTTTCCTATTTTTCCACCTATTTTCCTTAGGTTTTCTTTAGGACTTGCAAGAGAGCTTCACGGAGAGATCTTGTTGAGAGGGATGGATGATCGGGCGGCTTGCTAGACCTTGTATGAACCTTTGTTTCATGTATAGATGATTCGGCGTGGTTCCTCAAGGTTTGGATGTGTTTTCCCCGGTTGTTCTTGGTGGTGATTTTCGGAGCCCTCTCTTTGTGATTTCTTTGTGTTGTTTTCGGGACCTTTTTCTTGGGGATTTGATGGGGGAAATTTGTGGGAACCCTTCGTGGTTCTTTGGGCTGTGATTCCCCTCCCAAATCCGTGAGTAAAGGTGCTCGATTTTGGAGTTTCTTGAATTCTTGGGTTGGAAGTGCTCATGGCGGGATTTCCTTCATTCCTCCTTTTTGAACGAGTTTTGGTGGGATTAAACTTGTCTATGGACTCCTCATGAGGTGTTCCTAATATCCCCAAAGTCTTGTTCAAGTCCGTGGAGCGATTCGGGAGATCGAGATTTGGATTTGGGGGAGTTGACCCGCGAGTGCTTTGTTCATCCCGAGTCGCCCCGTGCTACACCGGTCGACCGGTGCTCTTGACCGGTCGACCGGTGCGAGCCCCGGTGGGTTTTTGCTCGGGTGAACGTCTCGGTGTGTTCGTTGTTGTCCCGTGTTGCTGCTTGTTTCGAGTTTGGGTCGGTTTGGTGGTCGGTTGGCTGTTTGGTGCCTTGGAGGCTTTCAGGCTGCGATCGGTCTGACCGGTGTGTCTCACCGGTCTGACCGGTGTAGAGCCACTTAGTGAAAGTTGCTCAGTTTCACCAGCAGGGACCGGTCTGACCGGTGGTGCTCACCGGTCTGACCGGTGTGGGTCTGTAGACTCGAGGTTTGGTTTTCCGCTACGTTCTCGGGTCGGAAGGTTGTGTGTTGGTTCCTAGGTCCAGTGGTACTCCAGTGGCTACGTGGGCTTGACCAACTTGGGTAGTGAGTCGGAGACGTGTGTTGGAAGCTGTGTTCGTCTTGTTGGAGTTTCCATCTCCTTCGAGAAGATTTTTTATCAGCTCCCATTCACTACTCCCCTCTCTGGTTCGCCGTATCGGTCCTTCAGCTATCCCTTTGTCGTGGTAACTCTTTTGTCTCATTTGAGCTAACTTCAAGTTTTCTCTGATCACTTCCACCTTCTCTTCTGCGTCTTTAACTAAATCTGGGCCAAAGAGCGTTTGCTCTCCAGCTTCTGACCAATTCAAAGGAGTTCAACATCTTTGTCCATAAAGAGCTTCAAATGGTGCCATCTTCAAACTGGCTTGATAACTATTGTTATAAGAGAATTCTGCCAAAGACAGACACTTGTCCCAACTCTTATCAAAATGCATGATGCTTGCTCTCAGCATGTCTTCCACAATATGATTGACTCGCTCGGTCTGACCATCGGTTTGAGGATGATAACTCGAACTACGAATCAATTTGGTTCCCAAAGATTCATGCAATTGTTCTCAGAAACGAGCCACAAATTTGAGTACCTCGATCAGAAACAATGGTCTTGGGAATCCCATGCAGGCGCATAATTTGATCGATATAGTGCTCTGCATAATCTTGGACGGAGTACGTGGTGCGCACTGCGATGAAATGAGCAGTCTTGGTCAATCGGTCCACTATAACCCAAATAGAATCCTTCTTTCTCACAGTCAGGGGTAAACCCACTATAAAATCCATACTTATGTCATCCCACTTCCACAAAGGTATAGTCAACGGTTGAAGTACACCGGCTGATTTCAAATGGCTGGCTTTGACTCGATGACAAGTATCACACTCTGCCACATATTTAGCTATGTCTACCTTCATGTTCGACCACCAAAAGTGTTTCCTCAAATCTTGATACATTTTGGTTCTTCTGAGGTGAATAGAGAATTTGGAAAGATGAGCTTCATTGAAAATTTCCTTTCGAAGTTCCGGGTCAATAGGAAATACGAGACGTTGCTCAAACCACACCACATCTTTTGCATCCTTGTGGAAACAACAATATTTGGGGTCTCCTTCAGCTAATTTCTGTTTGATTAGCTGGACGCCTTCATCATTGAGTTGAGCCAAAACAATTCTGTCATATAGATTGGACTCAGCAGAGATAGCATTCAAATTTCCTTGCTCCACAATTTCCAATCGGAGCTTCCTCAAGTCTTCATACAAAGTCTCACTATATGACTCCACGGTTAAGAAGTTGCAGTGAACCTTACAGCTAAGCGCATCTGCAACAACATTGGCTTTTCCGGGATGATAGTGTACTTCCAGATCATAGTCTTTTATCAGTTCCAACCATCTTCTCTGCCTCATATTCAATTCCGATTGAGTGAAGATATACTTAAGACTCTTGGGATCGGTGAAGATATTACAGTGGGTTCCCATAAGATAATGAGAGCATGAACAGCCGCGGCTAACTCAAGATCGTGGGTCGGGTAATTCACTTCATGGTGAAGGATCGAATGGCGACTAGAGAGGGGGGGAGTGAATAGGAGCCGGTAAAAATTATTCTCAAAGAACCTGGCCTATACCCTAGACAAATCCCGGTCACACACGAGCGATGGATCGAATCACACACCAACCGCCAAGACAACAAGGTTATGGATCAACCTCAAGTCTTAGGAACGATTCCTTGAAACACACGCGGAAGCACGAAAGAAGGAAGGGAGGAATCGAACCAAAGAGAAAAACAGCCAGGAACTAGCGGACTGTCCGGCCAGGTGGGGCGGACTGTCCGCACAGGCCACGTGGACTGTCCGCACCCGTGCCTCGGACTGTCCGGCCTAGAGCTGCGGACCGTCCGTTAAATCCAACAGAACCTCCAGTAGCGAACCCCAAAAAATGGACCGTCCGCGGGGAGCACGCGGACTGTCCGCTAGGCACCCGCGGACTGTCCGCCCGGCACACGCGGACCGTCCGAAACCTCGTCCAACAACAGATCGAAAGCAAAGACGAGCAAGAACACGAAGAACACGACGAACACTGTGCGCGTGGACCGTCCGCCAGGCGCTCGTGGACCGTCCATGAGGCACGAACAGAACTGAAAACTGCTCGACCTCGAAAGTCAACACTCCCAATCCATCACCGGATCTCCCAAACGGTAGAAGCTATTGAGACAAGAGTTTGGGGACATGAAAAGCGTCAACCAAGGATGCTATACCCCAAAAATTTCGCCTCCTAACTTCCTAAATCATCGGGAATCACGGATCCTTTGAACACCACCAAAAGCTAGAGCTCCGAACGAAAATCCTTGAATCGAAGTGGTTTCCCGGCATTTCAGTGCACAAGATCAATCCCAAAGATGCACAAGACATCAATCCATGTTTCCCTCAAAGAAATCCGGGGAGAAACCCACTCAAAGCTGCGGAACCACACCAAGAACAAAGGCGCCAAAAACAAGCACAAAAAAGACCACGAAATTCACAACGCCGAATCTTCTATACAAATCAGGAAAGATTCACAAGGTCTAGCATGCCGCCCTAGCATCCATCCCTCTCAACAAATCTCTCATGAAGCTCTCATGCTAGCCTAGAGAAAATGGAGAAGAATATGGTCCAGGAAAAAGAGAAATGGAAGGGGGGGGGATGAAACCCTAAGTCGCCGAGAGAGAACATCCACACACACTCATGGCTTATATATCGGGTCCCGCCGGTGTGGGAAATGACTCGACTACGCCTAACTCAACTACGGCGATACAACCCACGCAGGGGCATTTATGTAATGCTTGTGGGTCTTGCCATCGGACGGCCACGGCTTCGCCGCAGCCCGCGTCCTCCCGACGCAAGCCATGCGATCCCGCCGCGTGTCTTCCGCTTCGAAGCTTCCCGACATGCCCGGATCCCGTCTCCGTCGTGTTGGGCCTTCGGACTTGTTTTGAGGCCCAAACCAAGAAACCGTCCTCCGATGGTTTTGTGGGCAAACCACCAAACCCCATGTGCTCGGCCCGGCCTCCCACCAAGCCTCTTGACTCGGCCGCCACCGTGCACCGGCTCGATCGTCCATGACTTCGTCTTGCTCGTCTCGCCACCATGTGACCCGCACCTAGTCCCGCCGTCCACCGGGTCCCTCGAACCAAGCCTACTTGTCTCTCCATCTCCCGGAGGCCCCTCAAGGCTGAAGACCTTTCGCGCCCGTTCTTCACCTGCAACAACACGAACTAGGCCGCAGCCTACACCTGCGCACTGAGCCAAGAGTCAGTCCAACACCCGCTGTCAATCACTCATCACTGAGGACCAGTCATCCATCGACCACCGGGACGCTCCTGGTCCTCAATCTTCCCCTTGATGAGTACATTGAAAACACATAACGCGAAATGAAATTCAGAGAAAGAAAGTAAGAAGAAAGAAAAACAAAGAAGCTCAACTCATGACCAAAACCAAGGAAAGGCAAAGAAAGGTCACAAGCCGAGCAAAGCACAAACTCCACACTGAAAACAGCAAGAAAGCTCCCCCTGAACATGTGGATGCAAACTTCCAAATTTTAGATGCATTTTTCTGAATTTTTCATTAAGCTCACCTCTTCACCTCTTCTCCCCCTTGTTGACAATGTATGAATCAAGGTGAAAATGCAGAAATGTAGGACAAATCATATAAACATCTACATGAGCTTCTCAAATAGGCCAAATCTAGTGTCAAAGGGTAGAAGTGAGACAAAGAGCACATATATGGATCATAACATAGTCAAAGCATTGCCACAAGTAATATATTAAAATATGGGCATGTGACAAAGCCAATTTTCAGATTTGAGCAGTTTTATCAAAAGATGGATCACTTCAAATGTAAAGGCCTATCCATGTCATATTCGAGCCAAAAACATGCGTATCATCCAGAGATCATACAAGGATATCCAATTCTCAACAAAAGATCATTGCAAACACCCATAAAGCAAAGCTTGTCATGTTAAAGCTCATGAGCCATGTATCCACTTCGGGGAGACTTCTCCACTGGTGAACATCATGCAACATGTTTTGCACCCATGTGTAAAAGATAAGACATTTTAAGCATAAACATGGTGGATGGAGCATTTTTCAAGCATACCCACTTCATTTCAAGATTAATTCATTTCATGGTACATGAAGTGCCTTTGCGGCAAAAAGAAGCTTATGCTCCTCCATGAATGCAACATAGGCTAAACATTCACAATGATATCGACCTTTGGCCCAAATGCAAGAAAGAAACATCCAAGCACAATCTAAGCATGAAAGGCACATTTAGACCACACATGAGTGGAGCACATTTCAACAAATTTAGTCAAGATTAGCATTTGATTCAAAAAGGGCTATCTCACAACACATATATCTCAAATATTCCAAGAGCATAGCCTCACATAGCCATTTCTCCACACACATGACCAATATCTCACAAATAGCCAAAGAAACTCAAATAAGGCATATGAAAGAAGCTCATCATCCTAAAATGCAATATGATACAAATGCAACATGATATATAACAAGATGGCTATCCTATCATGGTTTATACATCAAGCAAGGCATGTATATACATCAAAGTAAACATGGTATGATACATATGGTACAAAATTAAATCCCCCAAGAAACAACTAGAAAGGGCAACAAACCCCAAGTTCCCCCCGCAAGCGCACAAATGTAGCTTGGTCGAGAGGCTTTGTAAAGATGTCTGCAAGCTGATCTTGGGTAGAGACATGACTCAACACAATGGTCCCTTTCTCCACATTGTCTCTCAAGAAATGATACCTCACTTCTATGTGTTTGGTTCTGGAATGAAGCACTGGGTTTTTCGCTACGCTTATGGCACTGGTGCTATCACAAAGAAGTGGGATCTGGGTGCACTCCTCACCAAAGTCTCTCAAAGTGTATGAGATCCACAACAGTACCGGGAACAACAACTCGCACCGCAACATACTCTGCCTCGGTGTTAGAGCGAGCTACACTAGACTGCTTGCGGGAAGACCACGAAACCAACGAGGACCCAAGAAACTGACAAGAACCAGAAGTAGACTTCCTCTCGACTCGGCCACCAGCAAAATCCGCATCAGAAAAACCATGAAGTGAAAGAGTCGAGGAGGAAGAATACCAAAGACCAAGACCAGGGGCAGACTGTAGGTACTTGAAGATCCTCTTTACAGCCTATCGATGTGATGTCCTCGGCGAAGCCTGAAAACGAGCGCACAGACACACACTGAATTGTATGTCTGGCCTCGTCGTCGTCAAGTAGAGGAGGGAGTCGATCATGCTCCGGTACTCCCGCTGGTCCACCGGTTCTCCGTCCTCGTCCGCATCCAAAGTAGTCGTACTCCCCATGGGCGTCGACATAGGCTTCACATCTTGCATCTGGATCTTCCTCAGCCTGTCTTTCGTGTACTTGGTCTGATGTACAAATGTTCCGTCCTTCACTTGCTTGATCTGCAACCCGAGAAAGTACTGCAACTCGCCCATCATGCTCATTTCGAATTCCCTGCTCATCTCATCTGCAAACTTGGCAACAAGGTTATGTGACGAGCCACAAAAGACAATATCATCCACGTATATCTACACAACGAACAAGTCATTCCCATGCTTGAGGAGAAACAAGGTCCTATCAACGGTACCCATCACGAACCCTCTGCTCAACAGAAAACCTCTCAATCTCCCATACCAAGCCGGGGCGCCTGTTTCAACCCATACAGAACCCTTTTCAACCTGTACACCCTGTGAGGATACTTCTCACTCTCGAACCCCGGTGGCTGCTTCACATACACCTCCTCCTCTATGACCCCATTCAAAAAAGCACTCTTCACATCCATTTGAAATAACTTGAACCCTTTAGCCACGGCAAATGCTAGAAGGATCCGAATTGCCTCAAGACGGGCCACAGGAGCAAAGGTCTCCTCATAGTCGATCCCCTCCTTCTGACTATATCCCTGAGCAACAAGTCTGGACTTGTTTCTCACAACCATCCCATTCTCACCCTCTTTGTTCTTCCAAACCCATCTGGTTCCTATAGGATGGCAATTTGGAGGTGGTTCAACTAACTCCCACACTTGGTTCCTCTCAAAGTTTTCTAACTCCTCATGCATAGAATTGACCCAGTTTGCATCAGATAAAGTGTGTCCAATGTCCTTGGGCTCAAAGGTGGCAACAAATGCAGCATGAGCGAAATGAGAGGAATCTCTGGACCTTGACCGCGTAGTATGTTCGTCGATGTCCCCAATGATCTTCGATAGGGGATGCACTTCTTGAATCCGCCGGGGAGCCTCACGCCTCGAAACTACCTCCCCCTCAACTTCAGCTTCTCTCGCCTGGTCCTCTTGTCGCACCGTCGTTGTCCATGAAGTAGACGGTCCACCCTCCGTAGTGGTCGTAGGGGAAGTAGTGGGTACACCTTCAGCTTCAAGCGCATGGTTCTCTCCATCATCATCTCCTGCTTCATCCTTCTCCTCTTCGAAGAGGTCCTCGGCCATCTCTTCATCACCTGCACATTCAAAGGCAAGAGAGGTACATGGCATTGTTTCATCGAAGGTTACCTCGCAAGTCTCCATGATTTTGTTAGTCTCAAGGTTAAGCACTCTATAAGCTCTAGAATGGTTAGCATATCCAAAGAAAATTCCATCACTAGACCTAGCCCCAAACTTGTCGAGTTTTCCCTTCTTAAGAATAAAGCACTTGCAGCCAAAGACTCGAAAATGACTCACCTTGGGTGCCCGACCATGCATAAGCTCATAACAGGTCTTCCTCTTGAAAGCTCGCAATAAAATCCTGTTGGAGACATGACAAGCCGTATTGACCGCCTCAGCCCAATACCTCCTAGGTGTCCTGTGCTCATCGAGCATCGTCCTAGCCATCTCACAAAGAGTCCAATTTTTCCTTTCCACGACTCCATTTTGAGGGGGCACATAAGGGGTCGAATACTGATGTTCAAGACCTAGATCACGACAGAAGGCATCAAAACGAGAGTTCTTGAACTCTGAGCCATTATCACTACGGATAGCTTGAATGGCATTCCCATGCCTCTCGTTTTTCAACCTCACGATCAGATCTCGAACAACCAAATGTCTCACTCTTGTCTTCCAAGAAAAACACCCAGGCATAGCGAGAGTAATCGTCCACCACAACAAGGACATACCACTTCCCACCCACCGAGCGAACTCGAGCTGGCCCAACATGGTCCATATGCAACAGCTCTGTCAAGCGCTCGGTCATGACATCGGTCAGGGGTGGATGGGGAGTGGCTACCATCTTGCCATGCCTACACGGAGCACAGACCAAATCCTTCTCAAACTTCAACTTTGGCAATCCTCGGACAAGGTCAAGACCACTCAAGCGGGATACCAAATCAAAGCTCAAGTGGCCCAACCTCCTATGCCATTTACACAAATCAGAAGAAGGACCGGCCATCAAACAGCGAGCAGGACCCAAAGAACGAGAGAAACCGCCACGAAAATGCGACCCTCGGGGATGATCATACAAACAAGATCACCTCGAGAATCCAAAGCAAACGAGACTCGCCGGACTTGAAACACACCTCAAAGCCCTCATCAAGCAAGCGAGAAACCGAAAGCAAATTGAAACCCAAAGACTTCACAAGAGTAACCCTCTTCAACGTTACCTTGTCACTCAAATGCACCACACCCTCGAAATCACCCTTCCTCGTCCATTGTTTCCAAACATGATGTACATCTTTTCCTTCACTAGGGTGAGGGCTGGAGAACCACTTCTTGTCGCCGGTCATGTGTCGGGAACATTCGGAGTCGATCAACCAAATGTTCTCCAAGCCTCCCCGCTGCGATCGGGAAACAAGAACGAGAGTGAGCTAGCGACTCGACAACGGGGTTAGCACAAAGAAAGTTAAACCGGTGTCGAGCCATCGCTCAAAAGAGGGGTTAGCAAACATCATTCCCTTGCCACCAAACTTCCCATGTCCCATGGAGGGAGTACGAGCACCACGAGGGGGGAAACGTGGTCCTTAGTTCCTCTGGAACCCAAAGCTGCGATAATCTCCCCTAAACCTGTATTTAGGACGAGTAGGGGGACGTCCAGCAAAACCACCACGAGCCCGACCAAACCTCTCACCAGCACGCACACCATCATCTCTCCTATCAAACCTCTCACCACCACCTCTCTGTGGGAACCTGCCACCCTGAGCTCCAACTCTACCAACACTCCTCACACTTCCCACACCACGTGGAAGTGGCACTCTAGGCTCAGGAATACCATGATACTGGTGATACCTATCTTGATTTGCTTGCTCCCTAGCAAGCCTCTCATCCCTCTTCCTCTTGTAGCAAAACTCTGCTAGATGTCTCTCCTTGCCACAATACTCACACCTGAAGGGGATGGGTTTTGGCTCTGGCTCTGGCTTCTCTTTAGGTTTCTCACCCTTCTCACTCACAAACTTCACCGGTTTCTGGAAGTCATTTGTTTTAGGTGGGAATTTGGGTGGATCTTGGGTTGTGTCAAGCTTGTTGCAAAGGCGGTTGGGCTTTGGAGTGAAAGAGTTCTTGGGTGCTTTTGGAAGTGGGACTTGGATGTCTCCGATCACCTCAAACTCAGGGTTAGACTCAACACACTTCTCATACACACTCTCCCCACTGTTCTCTCCCACTTTCTCACCCAACTTCTCAAAACCCAAACCACGACCATCCGCTCTCTTGAACTCCTCAATCATGATTTTCAATTGAGGTTCCTGCCCAGACAACCAACCCAACACCTTCCTCAAATAATCATTCTCCTCATAGATGACATCCAAACGGGAAGTAAGTTCAATATTGGGCAAAGTAACTTCATCACAGCTAGTGCATGCATTGACAATAGGAGATTTCAAAGAAGCTTCCTAAGTGCTAATGGTAGAACGAGCATCAACAAGCTTAGCATGCATAGTAGGACATGATTTACAAGCACCAAGCAAAGTGCGTCTAGCCTTAAGCTCATCATACTCAGTCCTAAGAGCATCTAGTTTAGCCAAAGTGGAAGCATTGCTCTCATTAAGCAATTTGATCTCATTCAACCATGCATTACATTCAGAGCATTCAACATCATCAGAAATGGTAGGAGTTAATTTCAAACATTCATTCTCAAGTTTCAATTCAAGCAATTTAGACTCTAACTCTCCTACTTTCTCACAAGCATTCTCAAGTTGAGCCCTAAGATCTCTCCTCATTTTCTTAGCATCTCTCAACACACTATCACGGTTGTCAATCAAGCCATTCAACCTAGTGATCTCAGCAAGCAAAGAGTCGGGGTCACGGTTTACCTCATCCTCTGAGTCGGAGTCGGTGTCTTCCTTCTCGTCCTTCTTGCTGCTTGAGCTATGGGCCATGCCACAAAAGCCTCCAAGCGCCACACAGCTCAAACCACTGAGGTTCCGGCTTGCATTCTTCTTGCCCTTGCGCCTCCCGGCGTCTTCATCCTCACTGCTTGAGCTTGAATGCACATCGCTTGAGCTCGAGTCGACGTCGCTTGCACCTGCCACCATGACTCTTGCCTTGTCCTTCTTGTAGCCGCCCTTGCTCGATCGCCGCTTGTCCTTGTCCTTGCTCTTGGACTTGCCGTAGTGCTTGCCCTTGGAGGAGTACTTGTCTTCACGCCTCGGGTGCGCCTTGTACTCGCTCATCTTGTACTTGTTCTCCTCCGCTTCCGGGCACTCGGCGATGAAGTGTCCACGCTTGCCACACTTGTAGCATGTCCCCGAGCTCCGCCTTGCATTCCTCCGGCTCTCATGTAGTCGATCAAACCTCCTTGAGAGCAAGGCCAGCTCCTCCTCGCCTAGCACATCAAACTCCTCATCTGGAATAGACATAAGAGAAGACAAGGAAAACTGTCGACAGGAAGGGTTAGCTTTGCCCTTTGATCCGCCCACAAGAGCAAGACTATGATCAGTCGAGCCCTCATGCTTGGATTGCAACTTCTTGTCAACCTCAGCCGACTTGAGCTTAGAAAAGAGGTCATCCAACTCAATGGTCAAATATTGCCCGGACTCCTTGATGGCCTCAACCTTAGCACCCCAAACATTTGGGTCCAAGATATGCAAGAGCTTCAAAGCTTGATCATGCTCAGTGTAAGGGAAATTCTCAACATTGGCCTTCATGTTGTTCACGATGGCGGTGAATCTCTGAAACATCGCATCAATGTCCTCACCGGGAAGTTGAGTAAAGTTCTCATATTGCATCTGGTAAGAAACAAAGAGGCGAGCCTTCACATGGTTATCACCACCGTGAGCAACCAACAACTTCTCCCAAATTTGCCAAGCAAGATTCAAATGGCGAACACGCTCAAACTCAGGATCACACAAGCTTCGGACCAAGTGATCAACGGCCTCTGCATTTGCCTCATACTTGGCCTTAGCACCGGCATCAGTTACCATAAGGGTGTGGATCTCAGCCGGAATAGCATAGGTCTTATCAAGCACAATGAAATCCAACAACTTGTCACAAAGAAAGATCACCATACGAGCCGCCCACTTGTGGTAACCCTTCCCATCGAAGTGCGGCGGACCGCCCCGCTCAACGTACGCCATCTTAGGATTCAAGACTTGTCAAAGTCACCACGAATCCGGCACCAAGCTCTGATACCAATTGAAGGATCGGATGGCGACTAGAGAGGGGGGGAGTGAATAGGAGCCGGTAAAAATTCTTCTCAAAGAACCCGGCCTATACCCTAGACAAATCCCGGTCACACACGAGCGATGGATCGAATCACACACCAACCGCCAAGACAACAAGGTTATGGATCAAGCTTAAGTCTTAGGAACGATTCCTTGAAACACACGTGGAAGCACGAAAGAAGGAAGGGAGGAATCGAACCAAAGAGCAAAACGACCGAGGAGCGGCGGAGGACCGTCCGGCCGGGGTGGGGCGGACTCGTCCGCGCGGATCGTCCGGCAAGGTATCACGGACTGTCCGCACCCGTGCCTCGGACCGTCCGGCCTAGAGCTGCGGACCGTCCGTTAAATCCAACAGAACCTCCAGTAGCGAACCCCAAAAAAAATGGACCGTCCTCGGGGAGCACGCGGACCGTCCGCCAGGCACCCGCAGACTGTCCGCCCGGTACACGCGGACCGTCTGAAACCTCGTCCAACGAAAACTCAAAGCCACAACAGATCGAAAGCAAAGACGAGCAAGAACACGAAGAACACATGACGAACACTGTGCGCGCGGACCGTCCGCCAGGCCCTTGCGGACCGTACGCGAGGCACAAACAGAACTGAAAACTGCTCGACCCCGAAAGTCAACACTCCCAATCCATCACCGGATCTCCCAAACGGTAGAAGCTGTTAAGACAAGAGTTTGGGGACATGAAAAGCGTCAAGAAAGGATGCTATACCCCAAAAATTTCGCCTCCTAACTCCCTAAATCATTAGGAATCGCGGATCCTTTGAACACCACCAAAAGCTAGAGCTCCGAACGAAAATCCTTGAATCGAAGTGGTTTCCCGGCATTTCAGTGCACAAGATCAATCCCAAAGATGCACAAGACATCAATCCATGTTTCCCTCAAAGAAATCCGGGGAGAAACCCACTCAAAGCTGCGGAACCACACCAAGAACAAAGGCACCAAAAACAAGCACGAAAAAGACCACGAAATTCACAACGCCGAATCTTCTATACAAACCAGGAAAGATTCACAAGGTCTAGCATGCCGCCCTAGCATCCATCCCTCTCAACAAATCTCTCATGAAGCTCTCATGCTAGCCTAGAGAAAATGGAGAAGAAAATGGTCCAGGAAAAAGAGAAATGGAAGGGGGAAATGAAACCCTAAGTTGCCGAGAGAGAACATCCACACACACTCATGGCTTATATATCGGGTCCCGCCGGTGTGGGGAATGACTCGACTACCCCTAACTCAACTACTGGCGATACAACCCACGCAGGGGCATTTATGTAATGTTTGTGGGTCTTGCCATCGGACGGCCACGCCTTCGCCGCACCCCGCGTCCTCCCGACACAAGCCATGCGATCCCGCCGCGTGTCCTCCGCTTCGAAGCTTCCCGACACGCCCGGATCCCGTCTCCGTCGTGTTGGGCCTTCGGACTTGGTTTTGAGGCCCAAACCAAGAAACCGTCCTCCGATGGTTTTGTGGGCAAACCACCAAACCCCGCGTGCTCGGCCCGGCCTCCCGCCAAGCCTCTTGACTCGGCCGCCACCGTGCACTGGCTCGATCGTCCGTGACTTCGTCTTGCTCGTCTCACCACCATGTGACCCCCACCTAGTCCCGCCCTCCACCGGGTCCCTCGAACCAAGCCTACTTGTCTCTCTATCTCCTGGAGGCCCCTCAAGGCTGAAGACCTTTCGCGCCCGTTCTTCACCTGCAACAACACGAACTAGGCCGCAACCTACACCTGCGCACTGAGCCAAGAGTCAGTCCAACACCCGTTGTCAATCACTCATCACTGAGGAGCGGTCATCCATCGACCACCGGGACGCTCCTGGTCCTCACATGGGGTCGAAGCGATCGTGAGGCATAGGCAATGACTCGATTTTCTTGCATGAAAACACAACCGAGACCAGTACCCGAAGCATCACAAAAGACTTCAAACAGTTTAGAATTATCCGGCTGCACTAGCACTGGGGCTGTAGTCAGATGTTGCCTCAATGTGTGGAAAGCTTTTTCACAATCTTTGCTCCACACAAACTTAACTCGCTTCTTTAATAGTTCAGTCATAGGTTTAGCGATCCTGGAAAAATCCGGAATGAAACGACGATAATAGCCTGCTAAACCCAGAAAACTACGGATTTGATGTACGGTCTTGGGTGGTTTCCATTCCATAACCTCTTGCACTTTGCTAGGATCCACAGATATGCCTTTCTTGGAAATAGTGTGCCCCAAAAATTTCACACTATCTAACCAAAATTCACATTTGGAGAAGTTTGCATAAAGCTTATGATCTCGCTAACATTGCAAAACAATTCGGAGATGTTCTGCATGTTCTTTTTAATTTTTGGAATAGATTAAAATATCATCAATGAATACCACTACAAACTTGTCTAGTTCTGTCATGAATATGGAATTAATGAGATACTTGAAATAAGCAGGTGCATTGGTAAGACCAAAGGACATCACCAAATACTCATAAAGACCGTATCGGGTGGAGAAAGCTGTTTTGGGAATATCACATGGCCTGATCTTTATTTGATGGTACCCTGACCGAAGATCAATCTTGGAGAAAACTTTGGCTCCAGCCAACTGATCAAAAAGAACATCGATGCGGGGTAATGGATACTTGTTCTTGATTGTTACCGCATTGAGAGGTCGATAGTCCACACACAACCTTAAGCTACCATCTTTCTTCTTCAAAAATAAAGCTGGGCAACCCCAAGGTGAAGAACTTGGGCGAATATAACCCTTATCTAGCAACTCTTGAAGTTGGGTCTTCAATTCTGCCAATTTCTTAGGTGGCATGCGGTAAGGTCTTTTAGAGATAGGGGCTGTGCTCGGTTGAAGTTCGATGACAAACTCGACATCTCTGTCAGGTGGCATACCCGACAATTCATCGGGAAAAACATCTGCAAACTCTCGAATCACTAGAATTTCTTCCAGCTGAGAAGTGATTGCCACATAAGAATGAGGATTCACACCCTCTTTGAAAGGTATGTATAGAGTCGTGGCTCCAACAATTGGTGAGTTGATCTCTACCATTATCTCTGAAATATCCAGTACTACCTTATGTCGGTTCATCCAATCCATTCCTAGAATGACATCAATGCCTTCTAATCCCAAAATGATAAGATCCGTGTCAACAGTTCTGCTGCCTAATTCCAGGGTACTCCCTTGGTCACCAACTCAGAAGAGATGTTCCCTCTCGTTGTTTTAATCATAAATGCGTCATTGGTGTTGCAAGAGTTTAGTCCTACTTTGCTCAACGTCTTTCCATTCATGAAACTATGTGTAGCACCAGATCAAACAACACACGGATAGGTTTGCCTTGAATAGAGAATGTGCCCATCATTACTGGTGCTCCTTTTGGAATATCGACGACCGAAGTGAAGCTAAGTCTTCCCTTCCTGGCTTGAGCAACCTTCTTCTTGCCCTTGTTGCTGGACTTGGAAACTTGTCTCTGATTAGGCTGTGTTAGCTGATGCTGCCTGTTGGCCTGGCACGGTTGCAGGCATGACTTAGCGATGTGTCCTGGTTCACCACACTTGAAACAACGATGCTCACTGCTACCATTAGGACTAGGTACCATAGGCTTGGGAGTCGGTTGTTTAGTGTTGGGAAGGTGAAGATTTTCTTGAGTCCGATCCTAGGACAACTTAGCCTCTAACTTTTGTGACTGTGAAGCCTACTGGAAGTCTGGGAAAGTCTTCTGTATAATGGGTATCTAGAAACACTGCACATTATTGGGCATGGAGTTAGCCTTTCTTTTCCTCTTGGCTTGGGCCCTCTTCATGGCATCTTCCTGGGAGATAGCTTTGTTCACTAGCATGGGGTAGCTGTCAAATTTTACCAGATTCAGCCGTTCAGCCAATTTACTATTCAGACCTTCGCGAAAAAGCTCCATCTTCTTCATGTCTGTATCCACATGATATCCTCCATACTGGCAGAGGTTATTAAACTTCTGCGCGTATTGGTACACCGTGTCTGGCCCTTGCTTGAGAGCCAATAACTCTCTCATTTTCCTATCGGTAAGTGCTTTAGGAATATGATTGTCTCTGAAAGCCTTTTTGAATTCTTCCCAAGTGATTTCATACTCAGGCTGTTGCATGGATTTGTAGTGTTCCCACCACATTAAAGCAGAACCACGAAGCTACAATGCCGTGAATTTAGCCTTGTGTCCTTCTGAACATGGTAAGGTAAACACAGCGAACATGGCTTCATTGGCCCGAATCCAGGCACCAGCATCCAGGGGTTCTTCCCTCCCAGTAAACTGTGGGGGATTCATATCTAGGAAGTGCTTGTACTCGGTCACTTGACCTTGGCCATCAATTCGATTTCCATGTGGCTTCTGCTACCGCGATTGCTACTGCAAGTATAGAAGAATTTGGCACATCATCTCGGTTTGAGTAGCCACCGTTGTCGGGTCCAGTGGTGGTGGCGGCTGGTTGCGGCCACTAGAATCACTGAAACCATTCGGAGTGCAGCGTGTCGAGCCCACCATCTGAAATATTTGAGTTTTCATAAGTTACACATTCGTAAGCTTGTTCAACAAGTAGAACATGCACGACGAAAACTCCAATTGACCAAATAGTCAGACTCGGGACAGTTGCACTGCATCGAAATGACAATTTCTAACATTCCAAAACCACAGTTCACAATTTTTTTTAATTTTCTGGCAACTTGGCAAGTTCGGAGACAAACTTGGCATTCAAGGGTTAAGCTAGATGAGTCAGGAACAAGGTGCAAAGGTGCAAGATTCGGAGTGACGTGTTCCGGAAAGACGGTAAGACCTTGGTTTACTATCTGAGCATAGCTTGAGATTTGAAAACCTATGATCATGAAAAGATTTGTCGGTAAGGATTTGGATAGATAGGGAGCACTTGGGTGTAAATCACTTATACGACAACCCTGCACAAAGGCCGGAGGGAAGGTCACGACAACAGGGTTGACTAGACGGTCCAACAACAACACCTTAGATTTGGTTAAAGGTTGTAATTGTTGTTATTATTATCATTAATTAAGGAGAACAACACATGTGAGTTTTTTATCAGCGGGTTCTTAACATGATGCAGGAACAACCTATTCGTCCTTACCAAGCAATTAAGCCAAAAATCGGAGTTAGTGCTGGTGGCAAGACAACAAATACGTCTCTCCCTATAATAACTAGTCGATATTGTCGGTACTCGCTTAGCGACTTACGAATATGGTTAGTGTACCTGCAGAAGATCCCAAAACACAACGAACCTTTCATGCCAGCACTCATGAAAGCGTCCACATACATTACTATTCACTATAGAAACGACACCCATGCATTAAGCTGCTGCATGGACAGCGTCCAACCTCGGACACCCTCCGTTTGAATGGAGTGTATCCTTGCCTCGCATACTCGATATGTGGAATGCACACGTATAAAACACGTGGCGACAACCCAACTCATGACCAGACGCGAAGATGGGATCCGTGGAATGGATCACTCCATCAACCCTCGCAATTCCCGTGATGCGGTACAACACACGTATAAAACACGTGGCTCATCTAGTTTGGTTGTGCAAGAATGTAAGTCTGACATAAAGTAAAATGTGCTGGAAGTTAGCAAGATAAACCATAGATTACTAGGCCACCAGAAAGAACCCAAAATTTCCGTCTAGGGCCTTTCAGTCTATTTCATCCTTAACAAACCAACGCATTTTGTAAACACAACCAATCTTGACAAGTTTTATTCAAAAACTAGTGATTAGTGTTGTTAATTAACTCTGGTGCATATAATCGCTCTGATACCAGCTGTGACTACTCGCCCAGGAAAATACCGTACTATCGCCTAAAACCAATCCACTTTGGTCATTAAGCAATAGTAAAGTATCATCCTGAAATTAGTTGCTGGGTTAACGCCCGGTAAATCACTTGGAATTCATACAGAGGATCGACAATATGCATTAAAACTCACTCGAAGGCGAGTCCAGAGTACAACACAGATTAAATCCAATTTATTACAATACATTGTTCACACAGGAAGTAAAGATTCAGAGTTCGAAAACAGCGGAAATAAATAAACTAGCGCAATGATACACATCACAAGAGGCCATCCGTGATGCCATCACTTGTCCTCTTCCACCCATTCCAGCTCCCAGCCAGGTGGAATCTCACAAGGCCAAACAACACCTGCAACAACATTTTTAAAGCAAGGCTGAGTATACTAATACTCAGCAAGACTTAACCGTCGGGTGATAACTACACCAAACTCTAGACATGAGAGGCTTTTTGGCCGGTGGAGTTCTTTTGGCCGGTGGAGTTCCTTACTTTCAATATTTTAGCACAAGTTCTAGTTGATTACCCTTTCTAAGTGTGCCAACTAATTCAATCAAGAATTGTACAAGCAATTAATACATATAACAATATTCACCAAATTCCATCCTTACGGGATATAATGGCCAGTTGATTAAGCAGTCTCGGATAACGGTGAGAGGCCGACAATAGATTGGTTTATAACCTTGCAAGGTGGACCTAAACACACGGAAGAATGCATACCCCAAAAAGGTCCAACAAAAATGAAATGGGGTATACACCGACCAGGCGGTTCCCGTCGATCTTCAGCTCGGGAGCGGAACCTACAATTCTTGGTACAAGGCTTACTGGCTCGCCCACACACGAACATCCAGACTCACGCAGGTACCACACTGTTGCAAGCAGGGGGACACATCTCTGTGCCCCAGGTGTAGTAGGGAAAGGTGTCGGTGTTTTAGACCGGCAACCTACCAAGGGGAGTACCCGAGGTAGATGAATGTGGCCTCGCCGAGATCGGTAACTCGAAGGAAGAGACACGTGGCACACAATTTAGACAGGTTCGGGCCGCGAGGTGCGTAATACCCTACGTCCTGTATGCTGCGTAGCTCTGGATTGATTGGGTGAGATTACAAGATGATGCGCAATCTCGTGTTGTCGTGAGAGAGAGAGGGGTCCTACCTCGCCTTATATAGTCTGGGAGGTAGGGTTACAAGTCGGTTTAGGGAGAGAGTACTAGTCGAGTACGTCTAGGAGTCCTCTATACAGTGCAGGACATGTACAGTTTCCTATCCGAGTACTTCTCCATCATAGTCCTTGCACCTCACGCCAACAGGTACCGTGCGGCACAAGTCAGGTAGTCCCAGGGGCCCACCGAGTAGTCGGTCCTGGTACCCACCGAGGTAGTGGGCCCAGGGAGGTCCATACGACAAAAGGTTCCCTTGCCGCGTCAATCGAGTACTAGGCTTACTGGTCCCATTCCTGGCAAGTGTTTAGTACGTTCAAAAGCTTAGCCCATGAAAGCCACTGGACCGAGCCCAAATCTCATGCTCTTACCACATGAGCAATCCATTTATAGAGATCTTATGAGACCAACATAAGAACCTATTTGTCGGTGTTTTGGACCGGCAACCTACTAAGGGGAGTACCCGAAGTAGATGAATGTGGCCTCGCCGAGATCGGTAACTCGAAGGAAGAGACACGTGGCACACAATTTAGACAGGTTCGGGCCGCGAGGTGCGTAATACCCTACGTCCTGTATGCTGCGTAGCTCTGGATTGATTGGGCACGATTACAAGATGATGTAATTGTGCGCCGTGATATCAGATTGGATGCTAGCGAAGGGTCCCCGCCTCGCCTTATGTAGTCAGAGAGGCAGGGTTACAAGTCGGAGTAGGGAGAGAGTACTAGTCGAGTACGTCTAGGAGTCTTCCATACAGCGCGAGACATGTACAGCTTCCTAACTGAGTACTTCTCCTCCGTAGTCCTTGGGCTCCACGCCATCAGGTGTCGTGTATCGGAAGCCGGGTATTCCCAGGGACCCACCGAGTAGTCGGTCCTGGTACCCACCGAGGTAGTGGGCCCAGGGAGGTCCATACGACAAGCCCCCGAGTACTTTGTAGTTGAGAAGGATAGCTTCAAGTAATCTTGACGGCCTTAACCCGTAGTCCTCAAGCGTCCCCGAGTACTACAAGTCAAAAGTCCTCAAGAGTAGTCGAAGCATCCGGAGGTTGGAATGTACTCCAGTTGATATCTGAGCAATCCTGAAGTCTTCTCGAGTAGTCCCAAGCGTCCTCGAGTGCTGCCCTCGAAGGTCTTAAAAAATGCCCGCATTGTCTTGAAGCCGAAGCTGATATGGAGGTGCGATTGCAAAATCGCACTCCATATGGAGTTGCCCCGAGCCTTAGGTTGAGTCGTAGGCTGCGGGCCGAGGGTCCATCCGTAGTTTTGGCAAGAATATCCCGAAAAATCCGGAGAGAAAAACCGAAGGACATGTGGCACGGAGCCCCCGAGCCTTGAGTCGAGTACTTCCTCTCGAATTGAAGGGTCATCTTGTACAATGTGTCCGAGATGCTTCGAATCTTGTCGCTTCCCGGGGTAGTCGAGTGGTAGTAGCCGAGCCCCCAAGGTGAGGTGCATCGACTAGTAGAATACGAGTCACGCGCGACCGGCCGAGTCGGCCCGAGCGCGGACTTATCCATGCGGCCGTTGGAGGGCCGTTTTGACTTATAAATAGAAGCCAAAACCCTTAGGGTTTTCACCCATTGCTGTTGTAGCCATTTTGACTAGATCTTGGCCAGAGTCGCCTCCAGCGCACGCCGCCGCCGCTGTAGATCTAAGCGCGCCGCCACCCAGAGCTGCCAGAGTAGCCCCCGAGCGAATGCGCGTGAAGACGTCGTGCACTTGGAGAATGAAGCCATTGCCGTCCAAGACCGCGAAGACCGCCGGGAAGAAGAGGGGCCGTGACGAGGCCGCCGTGTCTGCCGCAGGGGCAACACCGCCGATGTCTCCACCGCGGCCAGATCCGAGCTGCGAGTGGAAAAAGTCGAAGACAAAGACCGAAGATTTGCTGGCCCTCCTCAACAACGGATTCATCCGTGAGAAGGAGATGGACAGTTGGAGGGCTGCCGCCGGGGACCCGTACCCCATGGAGAAGAGCGAAGACGAGATTCCGATGTTCGCACGCTTCGCGGAGCGCGGACTCGCGCTTCCGGCGAGCGACTTCTTCAAAGGCCTCCTGGGGTACTACGGCGTCGAGTACCTCAACGTCAACCCCAACGGTATTTTCCATACCGCTGTCTTCGTCCACTTTTGTGAAGCGTTCCTGGGGATCAAGCCCCACTGGATCTTGTTCCGAAAATTCTTCCGGGTGAAGCCGCAGCCGAGCGCCAGCAACCCGTGAGTAGTTGGTGGAGCAGGAATTCAGATGCGGGAGGACGCCGCCGAGCAGTACCTCTCGTACAAGCTCACGACTCCAACCAAGACTAGAAGGCGAAATGGTTCTACATCATGAACCACCACCCCGGGTTGCCGAAGCCGAGCGGGAAGCAACCCAAACATCGCACCTGGTGGAACACGGAGCCCACGATGCGGGGAGGGGATCCGGCTCCCGAGGCGGTGGCGCGCATCAAGGTGCCGAGAGAAGCCGGGGGCGAGGGCCGAGCACGTGGCCTTCGGCTTCATGAAGCGCGAGTGCGGCCACCGATGGCCCGCGACACCTTGGGCTTTGAGTACACCGGCGACGACGACACGTCGCGGATGCCTGGAGGCGAAGTCAACAACGACGACATCGTCGATTGGCTAATGCGCATCTTCAAGGACAAGCCACTGTACACGGCGTGCCCTGTCCCAGAGTACTCCGCCGCGCGCCCGCCGAAGGAGGTAAGTAGTCGTACCCCTCCCCAGTCAAGTACCCATTCCTTGTGAGTAGTCGCACTGATGTCTTGTGTCTTACAGGACGACTTGAAGAAGTTCGTCTCCGAGCCGCAGCCGCCCCCTCAGGAAGTCGAGATCCCGGAGGAGGGAAAGACCAAAGCCAAGGAGCGGCAAGAAGTCGGCGAAGGAGATGACACCGTCATCATGGAGGACACGTCCGACGAGGACAACGACGAGGAGACGCTGCAGCACCGCTTCCAGCTGCGGTCGAGGTTCAGCCGTCCCGGCCTACCTCACGTGCCCCTCGTGCAAGATCCGCCGGATAGCCTGGAGGCTAGTCTGGCTGCGCCGCCACGGAGGCCGCGCAACCCCGCCTGCAAGCGGGTGACGAAGAAGTTGAAGGTCTCTGAGACCACGCCTCAGGAGGTAAGACGTCTTGAGTAGTGTAGTCGAGTACTAGTCTCTCGAGTTCACTTGCTGACGACTGAACTTCCATGCTTGCAGGAGGTGCCGCCTATGGAGCCCGCCGATCGGGCGACGAAGGCGAGTGGGACACGGTGGGGGAACCCGCCGGGAGTCGTAGCCCCGGCCCCCACCGTTGAAGAGCTCTTGGCGCGGCTAGAGCGCCAACCCCCTGCTCCTCGAGGGAGCGCGGAGCCTGCGGCCCGCCGCCGCTGCGAAGAGGTGGTGGCCGCGAGGAGCACGGGGAGGGCGGCGCACCGGCCGCCATCGCTGCGCGAAGAGGCGGTGGCCGCGAGAGGCGCAAGAGGAGGCACCCGCCGAGGGTGGGTGGTAGACATTACCGGCATCCTCGGCGCCCCGACCGTGACGATAGTCCGGTCAAGCTTGTAAGTGCTGAGCCTTCCCGAGTAGTACTTGATGTAGTAGTTGAGCTTGATTGACAACCAATTTGTGTACTTCTGCAGGAAATCTACAGATCTGTCTTGGGAGGGGGATGAGCCTTCTATGGCGGTGGCGGAGGAAGAAGCCGCGCCGCCCGCCGAGGAGTCCACTCATGCCCCTCGGGCGGAGTACGAAGCACCGATTCTTTGGAGCTGCATTGCCCGAGGCCAGCATGGTCGAAGGTAAGTACTCTGCTGAGGCTTTAGTATTCCCCAAAGAGTAGTCGTAGTCGCTAATGCACTTGTCTTCTTCTTGACAGGGCGCGAGGCCGAAGGGGAGCGACATCCCGACGAGTGGTGCCCATGCGGGAATTTGACACCACAAGTGCCGGAGGCTACTGAAGGAGCCCCCGAGCCGATGGAGGAGGCCGCCGAGGAGGCCGCCGTGGCGACCGAAGGAGAGGAGGCCACCGTGCCACCAGAGGCTGCTCTGGAGGTGGTTGTTGACTCCCCGGAGATCCAAGATGCAGAGCCCATCCGCTCTGCGCCGATGACTGAAGCCGCCACGAGTAGTCGTGGCGGGGTGGAGTTGTTGGCAGACGACTTGGTCGACCCGGCGACGGTGGCCAGGCACCTGGAGGCGGTCCGCTAGGTTGAACGATGGATGAAGGTGAGTATTCTTAACTCCTGAGTAGTCAATCCTCTGTTGTTGAGTACTCATTTGACGTGTGTTGTCTGTGCAGGACGTCGTGGGGATGTCCCGCGAGAAGTCTAACATGCTGCAAGCCTTCGGCGACGCGGTGCTCCGGGCTGAAGCGCTGGAAGATCAACTCTTGAAGTCGCGGAAGCACGCGACCGCCATGCAATCCAAGCTCGACGCCGCCTTCGCCAAATATCACAATGACATCTAGGAGACGCAGGCAAAGAGCGACAACTTGGTGCGGAAGAACAAGACACTCCGCAACAAGAACAAAGGTACACCGCTTGACTTGTTGAGTAGTTGTTGGAGGTCAGGAGGTAGTCTAACCCGCCGCGCCTTGTTGTTTTGCAGAGCTTGAGACCCGGGTGGAGCAGTTGAGGACCTCAGAGACGGATATGAAGAACCTCTTCAACCGGGAGCGGGGAGGCCCGCCGGTACTCGAGCTTGACTATAAGGAACTTGCCTTCGAGTGCGACAAGCACATGGAGCTTCGCATTGCTTCCGATCGTGACCTCGTCAACTGCTACAAATCGTTGCAGAAGTTGAACGAGGATCGCGAGGCGCCGCGGACCCGGGCCGAAGGAACTTGAAGAAGCCACGGCGCCCATTGCAAGACTCTTGGTGCCTCATCCTGGCGGCCCCAAGATAGCACCGCTCGTGGATCGCCTCAAGGAAGCCCCCGGCCCGGCCGGCGACGTATGTGAAGCATCCGGCGAGGTCGATCCCGAACCGGTGGCCGGCCTTCATGAAGTCTTACTTCCCAAAGGCGCCCGTGGAAGTAGTCGGCCGGCGGGGTAGCCGCCAAGCGTACGGACGAGCAAGATGCGAGGCTGCCTGGAGCAGATGGCGCCCATTGCGGAGCAAGTCGCCGAAAAGCTTAACCTCCAGTAGCCCTGTAATAGTTAGCTCATAGTAGTATGTGTACAAAAACATTCGTAATGTAATTATTTAAGTATCAATGAAAAAAAAGTTCCATCCATGAGTACTCGTAGTCGCGATCTTAGAGTGCGGAGCCCCATCGTGGAGTTGATACGAGTAGTCATACTCGGCGGTAGTCCCGTTGAGGGAAGTAGACAGTAAAGAAGTTGATGATCAGTCAGACTTTATTACTGAAGAAGTACACCTGGATGGCCAGGGCCGTAGTTACAGAGTAGTCGCCTGGACCCGGAGGCCACTTACGGCTAAGTGGTGGTAGGGCGAGTAGCCGCTTACTGCAGTAGATCCGTAGGTAGCCGTGTAGGCTGGATCTTGGAGTACATTGTCTCTCAGTAGACCGCTGTTAGAGTCCTTTGTCGCTCGTCGTAGCCCAGGATCCGTAGGTAGCCGCGCGGGCGGATCTTGGAGAGGAGTAGTCCGGAGGCCGGTGCCCGGACCGGAGGCCGCTTACGGCGGAGGGGTCTTCATGTAGTCGTGTAGACTTGAGCCCGAGGTAGTCGTGTAGACTAGGTGTATAACCGACAGAGCGGGTCGAAGTTCCCCGAGTTGTTGATGTCTTCGCCTTCAAGAGTACGGAGGCGGTAGGAGCCCGGCTCTGGTCACCTTTGCCACGGTGAAGGGACCTTCCCGGGGGGAGCCGAGCTTGTGTAGTCCTTCCGTGTTCGGGATACGAGGGAGGACAAGAACACCAATGTCGAAGGAGCGTTCCTTGACGTTGCGATCATGGTAGCGTCGGATACCCTCCGGGTACCTTGCCGATTGGACGAGAGCAGCGCAGCGAGCTTCTTCGAGTCCATCGATGTCAACTCTTCTGCTGTCTTCAGAGACGCCTTCGTCGTAATGCTCCACTGCTGGTGAGTTCCATATGGCATCAGTAGGGAGGATTGCTTCGGAGCCGTAGACCAGGAAGTAAGGGGATTGCCCCGTTGGCTTGGAGGGCTGAGTACGTAGCCCCCAGAGTGCATTGGGTAGTTCCTTGATCCACTTGCCTCCTTTGGTGTTAGCGGCGTCATGTAGCCGCTTCTTGAGAGCATCGAGCACCATCCAGTTGGCACGCTCGACTTGTCCGTTGGCCCGAGGATGGGAAACTGAGACGTATCGGACGTCGAGGCCGCTGTTCTCGCAGTACTCCCAGAACTGGTGATTGTTGAAGTTGGAGCCCAGATCTGTGATGATGCGGTGGGGTAGTCCGTAGCGACGCACGAGTTCATCCGGGGAAGTCGAGTACTCTGTCGGCCTTGGGGCATGTGAGCGGCTTGACCTCGATCCACTTGGTGAACTTGTCGATGGCCACCAATAGTCCGTTGAAACCACCGGCGCGGTTGGCGGTGGCTCAATCATGTCGAGCCCCCCGGCGGGCAAAGGGGCCGGGTTCTGGTATGGTGACTAGCTTGTAGGCCGGGACGTGTTCTTTGCTTGGCGAAGTATTGGCATCCTTGGCACCTTCTGACGAGTTCTTCGGCGTCGCCCGGGGCGTGGTCCGGTAGAAGGCTCGCGGAAGGCCTGGGCCGACCGGCGTGCGGGAAGACGCGTGGTTGCCGCGAGACGCCCTTGTGGATCTCCTCCAAGATGTCCTTGCCTTCTTGCCGAGGGACGCACTTCATGAGTACTCCGAGAAGATGCGCCACCGCTTGTAAAGCTTGTCTCCGACGAGGACGTAGGACTTGGCGCGGCGTATGAGCTGCTCGGCAAAGTTCTTGTCCGAGGGAACCTTCGCTCGGCCGAGGTAGTCGATGAAGGGTTTCCTCCGGTCCACGTCGATCATCATGACCTCTGTCCGGCCGATGGGTGCGGCGCGGGACGGTGGTCGGTGGCGCCGGCTCCGGGATGGATGGCGTGTGAAGCTCGTGAACAAAGACACCCGCTGGTACTTGAGCGCGGGTAGATCCAAGCTTCGACAGGACGCCCGCTGCAACGTTGTTGTCGCAGACGATGTGGTGGAACTCGAGACCGTAGAACTTGTTCTCGATCTTTCAGACTTCTAGGCAGTAGGCATCCATGTTCTCCTTGTTGGGGTCCCAGGACTTGTTGACTTGGTTGAAGACCACTGCGGAGGCGCCGTAGACTAGTAGCCGCTTGATGCCCAGTGAAGCCGCGAGGCGGAGCCCGTGTAGGAGAGCTTCATACTCGGCTTCGTTGTTTGAGACCTTCCAGAAGATCGCGGGACGTGCACCGAGTTGTTCGCCGTTGGAGAGATCATGAGTACCCCCGCACTGCGCCCTTGAGGTTGAGTGAGCCGTCGAAGTACATCACCCAATGCTCGGTCGCACGGTTGGAGTAGGTAGGCTGGTTCTCCCGCCACTGCGCCATGAAGTCGACTAGCGCCCGCGACTTGATGGTGTGTGTGGCTTGAAGTCGATGGTGAGGGCGCCGAGTTCGACCGCCCACTTGGAGATTCTTCCGGTAGCATCTTGGTTACGCGGGGATGTCACCGCAGAGCGGGTAGTCGGTGACGACGGAGATTGAGAACTCACGGAAGTAGTGTCGTAGCTTCCACGAGGTGATGAGTCCCGCGTACGGAAGCTTCGCATAGGGCGATAGCGTGCCTTGGACTACGACGGGACCTCGTTGACGAAGTAGGCCGGGCGCGGGCCCCGGGTAAGCGTGGCCGTCTTCCCCGCCGCTCGACGATGATGGCGATGCGACCACGTGAGTAGTCGCGGCGAGGTAGAGCGATGGGCGCTCGCCTTTGCGAGGAGCCGTGAGGACCGGTGGCTTCGATAGGAAGTCCCTGAGCTGGGCAAGGGCTTGATCCGCCTCTGGAGTCCACACGAACTTCTCTTAGTGCTTGAGTAGTTTGAAGAAGGGGAGCCCCCGTTCTCCAAGCTTCAAGATGAATTTGTTCAATGCCGCCATGCACCCGGTCAGCTTCTGGACGTCTTTGATGCATGTGGGAGCTTTCATGCTGGTGATGGCGGAGATCTTCTCGGGGTTGGCTTCGATGCCGCGTTGGCTGATGATGAAGCCGAGTAGTTTGCCCGAAGGTACGCCGAAGACACACTTGTTCGGGTTGAGCTTCCAGCGGTACTCGCGCAGAGATGCGAAAGTCTCTTCAAGGTCGTCGATGAGGGTACTAGAGTTTCTGGTCTGGACGAACACATCATCCACATAGGCTTCGACGTTCTTTTTGAGTTGCTTCTTGAAGCAAGCCTGAATAGCTCGTTGGTAGGTGGCGCCGGCATTCTTCAACCCGAAGGACATGGTCGTGTAGCAGTACGCGCCAAATGGGGTGATGAACGCGGTCTTCTCCTAGTCTTCTTCCTTGATCGCGATCTGGTGGTACCGGAGTAGCGATCGAGGAAGCGGAGAGCGAGTCGCGGCCCCGCCGTGGAGTCGATGACTTGATCAATCCGCGGCAACCCGAAGGGGTCCTTGGGGCGTGCTTGTTGAGGTCGGTGTAGTCGACGCACATCCTCCACTCGTTCGAGTTCTTCTTACGGACGAGGACGGGGGTTGGCGAGCCACTCAGGATGGAAGACTTCTCTGATGAAGCCAGCCGCGAGTAGTTTGGCGAGTTCCTTCTTGATGGCATCCCGTCTGTCGTCGGCAAAGCGTCGGAGGTGTTGTCGCTTGGGGGTGGCCTTAGGATCGACGTTGAGGCAGTGCTCGATCAACTCCCTGGGCACTCCTGGCATGTCCGCTGGCTTCCACGCGAAGATGTCGCGGTTAGCCCGGAGGAAGTTGATGAGCGCGTCTTCCTATTTGGGGTCGAGGCCGGCCCCGATGGTGGTGGTCTTCTTCGGAGTCGCTGTTCGAGGTCGATCGTCTTGACTAGAACCTCCTCAGCTGGCTGAGGCTTGTTGGCGCCCGTCGGACTTCTCGGGATGTCGAGTTCACTTGTAGCAAGCTTCTTCGACGCAGCGTAGACCTCCATCATAGCGTTGGGTACTTGATTTGTAGAGGCGATCTCCACGGCTTCTGTATCGCAGTCGTGGGAGATCTTCAAGTCCCCTTGGAGAGAGAGTACACCCGCTGGGCTTGGCATCTTGAGTACCAAGTAGGTGTAGTGGGGCACCGCCATGAATTTGGCGATGGCCGGTCCGTCGAGGATGGCGTGGTAGGAATTCTCGAAGTCCGCGACCTCGAAATTGATGTACTCGGTACGGTAGTTGTCCCGAGATTCCCCGAAGGTAGCGGCGGGACCACCGAGCCCGGTGGGATAGCCGCGTTGCGGGGACGATGCCGTAGAAGGGCGTGTTGCTCTTGGTGAGCATGTGGGTGATGTCGAGCTTCATCTTCTTCAAGGTCTTGGTGAAAAGGACGTTGAGCCCGCTTCCACCGTCGATGTGGACCTTGTTGAGCTTGGAGCCCGCGACCACCGGCTTCAGGACTAGGGGGAACCGTCCTGATTCGGAGAAGCTGGTCCATTGATCCGCGCGGGAGAAGGTAATGGGTACCTCCGACCACCTGAGTGGGGTCAGGACCGCTGGTTCAATGCTCATGACTTCTCGACGGGTAGTCTTTTTCTCCCGCCTGCTGGGTAGTCCGCCGAAGAGGACGTTGACAGTCTTGTCGGGTTCCTAGAAGTCGTTGTTATCTCCGTCGTTCTTTTTCTTGCCCTTTTTTTCGTGAGGGTGCGGTGGCTCTGGAGTACTCTTGAGTGCATGCCTAAGCTGGTAGCACTGCTCGGTGGTGTGGTTGTCATTCAGATGCCACAGGCACTTCTCCTTTAGCAAGTCTTTGAAGCCACCGGAGTTCTTCTTCGAGTTCTCCTTCGCAGGGCGCTGGATAGCCGCGACAGTGTTGTCTGGCTTGCGCTTGTGGTTGGGACCCGAGTAGATGTTGTTGTTCTTTGCGACCGCCTTGGTTCCCGTTGTTGCCGGCCGCCGCCCGTGTTCTCGCTTGTTCTTGCCACGGATGGCGTCGTACTTGGCGTTGGCCTTGTCTTCTTCATCCGCCCAGGACGTGATCATGTCCTTGAGATAGGGGATGGACTTGGGGCGGCGACGACCGAAGTCTTCAAAGGTGCGGCGGTGGTAGAGGCCGTCTTGGAAGAGGTCGATGACCTCCTTGTCGGTGACGTCGACTATGGTAGCGCGCTTGTCGAAGAAGCGGCGCATGTACTTGCGGAGGGTCTCGCCTTGTTCTTGCTTGACCATGGCCAGGTCCATGCGAGTACCCGATCGGCCCATGGCGCCCGCGAAGTTGCTGGTGAACTGCTCCTTCAGCTGGTCCCACTTGTCGATCGAGTGCTTGTCCAGCGACTCGAGCCATGTGAGTGGAGCTTGGTCCAGGCAGAAGGGGAAGTAGAGGCACTTGGTGTCGTTGTTGCCGCCAGCGTTCTCGATGGAGAGGGTGTAGCACCTGAGCCGCTGGATGGGGTCCTGCTTCGCGTCGTATTTGGTGATCCCCAAAGGCTTGAACTTGTCAGGGAGGAGCAAGTTGCGAAGTCGAGGTGAGAAGGCGGGGAAGCCGTCATTGTCGCAAGCGGTGGTTGACTTCTTCCGCCGTAGCTCCTCAATCTTCTGGCGGTCGTCGTAGCCGCCCTGTGAGGCGCCAGAGGCGTGGCTGTTCGCGTGGCCACGGCCACCGCGGCCGCCGCCGCCGCCGGCCCTCCTATTGGCTCCATGGATGGAGCTTCCGTCGTCGCTGCCGCCGCCGTCAGGGTCGCGGCCGCCGACGCCGGCAGGAGCATGGTGAGGAACGACCTCGCGGTCGCTGTTGCCACCCTGTGGAGGTCCGTCGGCGTTTGAGCGAGTACGGTTGGGCTGAGCTGGGAGCTCAGCTCGAGTACAGTTGGGTCAGAGGTTGGCGTTGTGACTTGTAGCTTCGTTGTCGCGGTGCCTGGCGGGAGGATGCTGGTAGACCCTGTTGTCGACCCGCATGAAGTAGGCATCTTCGGCGAGCTTGGCGATGACCTCTCCAGTGCGTATGCCCCGAGCACGGCGTGCGATCGGCGCGGATCGACATGAGGCATTGCTCGGGGGTAGTGTGTACTCTTCTCTCGGCGCCGAGAGCTTCCGCGAGGTTGCGGATGGGGAGGTTGTCCGGAGACGTCGGCACCGTTCGGTTGCGCTTCTGCTGCGCTCGCGTCGAGCGTCTCTGTTGGCGGGGGTCTCGTCTGCTAGTGCATTGGCAGACAGCTCATCGGAGGAGATGTCTTCAAGGTACTTGTCTTGATCCGTCCCTGAAGGTCCTGGAGTCTCGCCAGCAGCCATGAAGACTTGGCGATCAGGGGTGCCGAGGCTGGACTCAGAAGCCGCCACCTTAGTGGTGTTCCCTCCTGGAACGGGAGCGAGTCGATGTAGGCGACGTAGCGTGAGTCTCCGCTTATCAAGTCAGCGGGCTTGCGGTCTGGCCAGTAGACGAATCTTCCGGCCGGTGTGGATGTTATAACCAGCCCAGAGGCCGGCCCTGATAAGGGATACTCAGTGGAGTTGTCCTCGGACTCGGGATCCTCTGGGTCCGACCCGAAGTCGAACTCGTATGCGGAATCCGAGTAGAACCCGGAGAGGGGGTTGGAGTCCGAAGCGTGGTCGTGGGCGGTGTCGGAGTCCGAGTTGTACTCGGGTACGGGTTCCTTGCCGGCCCGGCGCGAAGAGGGAGCCTCCGTGCGGGCCCGGCTGGTGATGCGGGGACCACGCGCAGAGCGCTCACGGGGTGATGGGACCACGTGCGATGGCTGAGCAGCCGGCTCGCATGCGATGGCCCACGGAGACGTCGAGTTCGAGTTGGAAGCGGACTCGAGCTCGAAGTCAGCGTGATGGTTGAAGAGCAAAATTTCGCCGAACATGCGGCGAGTTCACGTGACAACTTCAGGGAGCGTCACGAAGCCGGTCTCCGGGTTGGGCGGCATGGTGAGGCGGCGCTGGAAAGATCCCGCGCCGTCAGCAGTGCAGACCCAGGCGCCGAACACGAAGGTGTCGCCGCGGTTGAAGGAGACGGTTGGCTTGAAGTAGACGGGGAGCCGTCGAGTTCGCCATGTGATCTCGAGCGAGAGCCCCTACGGCGCGCCGGTGTCGGTGTTTTAGACCGGCAACCTACTAAGGGGAGTACCCGAAGTAGATGAATGTGGCCTCACCGAGATCGGTAACTCGAAGGAAGAGATATGTGGCACACAATTTAGACGAGGTTCGGGTCGCGAGGTGCGTAATACCCTATGTCCGTATGCTTTGCGTAGCTACGTATTGATTGGGCACGATTACAAGATGATGTAATTGTGCGCCGTGATATCAGATTGGATGCTAGAGAAGGGTCCCTGCCTCGCCTTATATAGTCCGGGAGGCAGGGTTACAAGTCGGAGTAGGGAGAAAGTACTAGTAGAGTACGTCTAGGAGTCTTCCATACAGCGCGGGACATGTACAGCTTCCTAACCGAGTACTTCTCCTCTGTAGTCCTTGGGCTCCACGCCATCAGGTGCTGTGTAGCGCAAGCCGGGTAGTCCCAGGGGCCCACCGAGTAGTCGGTCCAGGTACCCACCGATGTAGTGGGCCCAGGGAGGTCCATACGACACTATTCTCGCGAGTGACGAACATCACTCGACTTCTACCGGGTCCTATAGCATAGCAGCTATCGAAGTAGCATACTAGTAAAAGAACATAGGTACCTAGGGATCATGCATCTAGGGTTTCAACTCAACTCCTGAAACGTAAATGCTCAATCATAGCAACGATAATTACATAAATTTCAAAAACAGGGTTAATGATCCGGGGCTTGCCTTCGATGGCAAGGTTGGCCTTGGGCCCTTCTGGACGTTGGTCCAGGTCTTGCTCTACAACAACGTGGTGCACGTCTCCGTCAGCTCCTCCATCTCCTCCTTCTGGTACACGTGTACAACTACCATTCGGGAGATCTACACGAGGATGCAAATGCAAGATTTAATGGACGATTTTTAATTTAATTAATTACAAACAACATATGACAACCATGAAGAGTATGGTTGGCCATATTCACCTTAACAAACACACCTTGGCAGAAACTTTTTATTAAAGTATTTTCTTACAGCGCTTTATTATTTATTTATTTATTGATAATGACTACGTACATATTTATGTCAATAAAATAATTTATCTTTCACAAACAGCAAGGGGTTGATCTTTCTCATTTCGAAATGATTTACATCACACACATAGGACCTTTAGATATGTTGTTGATGATTTTCTCATTTAATTAAGATTAAGCTTTAATAGGCTCCCATAGCTTTTATTCATAAAATAATTTAATAAAATTCAGTGGGAGGTGTTATGAAGTATTTCCAAACCTACACAAGCCACTGCACACACATGCACTCTTAGGAGAGCTATGAATTTAATTATACCGAAAATAACAAAAGCTAGTCAGCCAAACATGAGAAATGCATACAAAAATAAATACACATCAAAATGATTCAAACTTTCTCACACATGATCTACGGTCCAAACCTAAGCTAGGAATGCAACCTATACACCTAGAACTATTATGGATCTCGAGTTATGCATTTTCAAAGAAAAACAAGCATATTTCAAGAATAAATATTTCTGATAACTATAAAATTGTGATTAATTCACCAAAGGTGCATTTTGGCATAACAAGATACCATGCAGAAGTTGGGCACAAAAACTTAATTATGTTTAGCTACAAAAATCATTTGGACAGATTCTGCAGAAAAGGAAAACAATTTTTATAAAATGATTTACAACATAACGTTCTGCAATTGTTGGTACAGGAGCTAGGCATGGCATGAAACACAACATATCCAAAATTTAGATACAGAGGACTTATGGATTTTGAGATATAGCAAATCTAGGGTTTTCACATTTCTATTTTTCATGCCAAAAATATTAGGAAACAGCTCAGGCGAATCCAACAAAATTGGGTTTGCATTTTTCTGATTTTTCTATGATTTTATACGAATTTTCAAAGTTTTAGTAAAAGCCATTTACTATTTAAGACTAGGTTTTACCGGCAGGCCCCTGGAACTCTTGTTTCTATTACGGATAGGTCCCTGGTTCACGAAAAACACCCTGGAAATAACGAAAGAGACGCAATGTAGTCCCTTGGCCATGGAGGCGGCGGTTCCGACCGAAATTGGGCGGCTCCGGTGGCGGCTTTGGCCGGGAAAGGGGTGGGGAAGGACGAGGGGCTCACCGGGGCTCGATTTGTGGCCGGAGACGGGGCGGTAAGGCCGCCGGTGAGGTGGGGCGGCGGAGTCCGGCGGCGGCAGTCGCTGGAGTAGCTGTTCCGGCGCGACGGTGACCACAACGGAGCAACCGCTGGTGGTGGAAGCTCACGTGGATGCTAAAGGAGGCTCTGGAGTTTTCGGATGGCCCCGGAAACGGCGAAGAAGGAGGTTTCGTCCGCGGCGACTCTCAAGGCGGCCACGACGGATGACAACGCCGCTCCGCGCGGGTCGGAGCGAGGTAGGTTTAGGCGAGGGCGACTGACAGCGGCTTTAAAGCCGGGGCGGCCGCCTGCCTTCGCAACGAAGGGAAAACCCCCATAACTGCGGTGGTACGGTGTCGGGTGTGACAGGGGGGTTGGCGTCACGGGCGCACAGGCGCGGCGCGTGGCCTGCGCGGCTCCTTGGTCGAGGCACCTCCTCGGAATCGGCGCGAGAGGGCGACGCCGGCACGGCACGCACATAGACCGGCGGTGGCGGGCCGTCTCGGCGTGCGTACGGCGTGGCCGACGTGGCGCGGCGCACGCGGCGCGCTCTGGAGCGCGGCACAATGTCGCGGCGTGACACACTCCAGCGCAGCACGGTTTAACCGTCTTGAACACAGTTTTTTTCAAAATTTTGGAACTAAAGTGCACTGAGTGATGAATAGGAAAGTTGTAGATCTCACTACCCTCTACAACTTTTACAAAGGCTCTACAGAGTTTTTCTCAATGGATTTTGCACAAATCGCAGCCAAACTTTGAATGTCGCCATTTCTCGGTGAACAGGAGCTGCTGGTAGTTGTCCACGTTTTTCTCCCTTTTCCACTCAAAATTTGAAATGCCATCCAGCACAAAAGTTGTGTTCCTCGAAAAACTGGACAACTTTTATATTGGTAGAATTTGAAGTGTTTAGGAGAAATTTGGAGAACGCGGCAAAAGTTCCAGAATGACAAGGAGGTGCAAGGGGTTTGACTAGGGCTTCAGCTAGTGTTCGACCAAGCTTTGACCACAAAAGTGTGTTGACTTAATTAGGGGTGTCATTAGCACTAAGCAAGGTAATTAAACACCTGAGGTGTTACACTTGGCCAGCTGGAAAAGGTGCTGGATCAGTGGTCGTCGGCGCCGGCTCCTAGATGGATGGCGCGCAAAGCTCGTGGACGAAGACACCCGCTGGTACTTGAGCGCGAGTAGAACCAAGCTTCGACAGGACGTCCACTACAACATTGTTGTCGTGGATGACGTGATGGAACTCGAGACCGTAGTACTTATTCTCGAGCTTGTTGACTTCTAGGCAGTAGGCGTCCATGTTCTCCTTGTTACGATCCCAAGACTTGTTGACTTGGTGAGGACCATGTGTGGTTCGAGGACCGTTGGATGGTCGCTTCCTTGTGTGATGAGTGATTGACAACGTTGTGTGGACTAATTCTTGGCTAAGTATTGCAGGTGCAGGTTGCGGCTTGATTGGTGATGGTGCAGGTGAAGAACAAGCGCGAAAGGTCGTCGCTGGTGAGGCCTCCAGGTGTGGAGAAGACAAGTAGGCTTCGTTCGAGGGACCCGGTGGCCGGCGGGGGTCAAGTGCGGGCCGCATGGTGGCATGAACAACAAGATGAAGTCGTGGACGGTTTCTTGGTTGAGCCTCAAAACCAAGGTCGAGCCGGGACTACGTGGGAGCCGAGTCATGAGTGGAAATTGGCGGAGGCTACACCGAGTTCGCGGAGTTTCGGTGGTTCACCGAGAAAACCACCGGGTTCCTTGGTTGATCCACAAAGCCAAGACCGAAGAACCGAAGATGGAGGCTGCGGCGGCACCCGGATCGGTCCGACGGGTGGGTCCGACCGGTCGACCGGTGGGGACCGGTCGGCCGGTGAGGAGCACCGGTCTGACCGGTGTGCGACGACGCAGTCCGGATACTTCGAAGCGGAGGACACGTGTCGGGATCGCATGGCTTGCGTCGAGGCTACGCAGGGTGCAGTTGCCGGGCATTTTAGACTTTCGGTTGCCTCTATATAACCGAAGAGGTGAGAGGATGGCAGCCAACTCTTGGAACCCTAGCTCATTTGTTTTCCCATTTTCCTTCCTATTTTCCTTAGGTTTTCCATAGGACTAGCTTGAGAGCTTCATGGAGAGATCTTGTTGAGAGGGATGGATGATCGGGCGGCTTGCTAGACCTTGTATGAACCTTTGTTTCATGTATAGATGATTCGGCGTGGTTCCTCAAGGTTTGGATGTGTTTCCCGGTTGTTTTTGGTGGTGATTTTCGGAGCCCTCTCTTGGTGATTTCTTTGGGTTGTTTTCGGGACTTTTCTCTTGGGGATTTGATGGGGGAAATTTGTTGGAACCCTTCGTGGTTCTTTGGGTTGTGATTCCCCTCCCAAATCCGTGAGTAAAGGTGCTCGATTTTGGGGTTTCTTGAGTCTTGGGTTGGAAGTGCTCTTGGCGGGATTTCCTTGATTCCTCCTTTTTGGACGAGTTTTGGTGGGATTAAACTTGGCTATAGATTCCTCATGAGGTGTTTCTAATATCCCCAAAGTCTTGTTCAAGTCCGTGGCGCGATTCGGGAGATCGAGGTTTGGATTTGGGAGAGTTGACCCACGGGTGCTGTTCATCCCGAGTCGCCCGAACTACACCGGTCCGCGGTGCTCTTGACCGGTCTGACCGGTGCAACCCTTGGTGGGATTTTGCTCGGGTGAACGTCTTGGTGTGTTCGCTGTTGTCCTATGGTGCTTCTTTGTTTCGAGTTTGGGTCGGTTGGTGGTCGGTTGGCTTTGTTTGGTGCCTTGGGGGCTTTCAAGGCGTGATCGGTCCGACCGGTGTGTCTCACCGGTCGGCGGCCCGGTGTAGAGCCACTTAGTGAAAGTTGCTCGGTTTCACCGAGCGAGGGACCGGTCGACCGGTGGTGCTCACCGTCCGGCCGGTGTGGGTCTGTAGACTCGAGGTTTGGTGTTCCGCTGCGTTCTCGAGTTGGAAGGTTGTGTGTTGGTTCCTAGGTCCAGTGGCTACGTGGGCTTGACCAACTTGGGTAGTGAGTCGGAGACGTGTGTTGGAAGCCTTGTTCATCTTGTTGGAGTTTCTATCTCCTTCGAGAAGAATTTTTATCAGCTCCCATTCACTTCCCCCCTCTCTGGTTCGCCGTATCGGTCCATCAAGTGGTATCAGAGCAGGTTCGGATCTTTATTGACTCTAACCAGTCTAAGATCGAAGGATGGCGTACCAGGAATGGGGTTCGGGTCCTCCACACTTCGATGGCAAGAACTACCAGATGTGGAGTAAGCGGATGGGTGCGTTCCTCCGCGGAAAGGGTCAGATCCTTTGGGATGTCACGGTGGACACGAGGGCTATGTCCGGCAGATGGACTTCCTCGCTCCGGGGTCGAGGGACAGATTCGACGCCAACAATAAGGCGGTCGACTACTTGTTTCGTGCTTTGTGTCAGCCTGAGTTCGATCGGGTGCACACCGAGCACTTGGCTTGTAGGATTTGGGCGGTGTTGAAGGAGGCTCATGTTGGGAATGCCCAGGTTCAGGCACGGATGTATGCGACCTACCGGAGAGAGTACGAGAACTTCACTCATCTCCCCGGTGAGTCCATCAATGCCTTGTTTCAGAGGTTCACGGTGGTTGTGAACAACATGAGGGCCAATGTGGACGTGCTCCCGTACGATGATCATGATAGAGCGGTCAAGCTTTTACACTCTTTGGATCGTACGATTTGGGGCGGAAAGTTCGAGGCCATTGTGGAGTCGGAGAAGTATGACACTCGACGGTGAACGAGGCTGTTCTCGAAGCTCAAGTCTGCGAGGTGGATAGGTGCATGAGCGCCAAGCTCGAGGGACCGACGATTCCCATAGTCTTGCCCTCGTTGGTGGTTCGAAAGGAAAGGCTAACACTAACCCATCCACCGGGATGTTCTCTTTTTCCTCTTTGATGTCTATGCCAGATGAGGAGTTCGACGAGCTTGGAGAGGACGAGTTGGAGCTCTTGACGAGGCGGTTCGAGAGGCCGCACGAGAACCGAGTGAACATGAGGAGGAACATGAGGACTTGCTTCCGGTGCGGCAAGCGGGACACTTCGTCACCGACTACCGGAGAAGTTCGAGAACAAGGACAACTACAAGCACAAGTCGAGGACGGATGTTAAGTACCGGTCGAGGCGCAACCACAAGAGCAAGCACAAGAACAAGTACAAGGACGAGCGACGATCGAGGAAGAAGGAGAGCCGAGGCAAGGCCCGAGCGATGGTGGGAGCGAGCGACGTCGATTCCAGTTCCGCGTACTCCACCTCGAGCTCGAGCAGCAGTGAAGATGAAGGTGGTCGTGTTAACACCAAAATTTGGCAAGGAGTCTGACTTGTGGTTCCGGCTCGATGAAGAGTCCGTCTGGTGGAAGGAAGGATCTTTTCAGAGATATTCGGCAAAGAGATCTGCGCTCGGCTATCGCGCTCCGGTTCGGCAAAGGAACAAGAGAGCTGATTTTGCGGGATTGGACGGTGACGTGGCTCAATCGGGGGAGAACGAATGGATGGATAGGCGATCAAGCTTAGAGATAAGTTAGGCAACGAATCCATTCGAAGTTGTACTTGACGGGGTATAAATATGACCCCCGAATGTATGTAAAAATCACAATCATTCTTCAATACAAACCGGCCTTACGCCAAACCCTAGAGTCCTTTTGTCGTGTCGTTGAGTTCTTCGAGAGGGTTCATCGATCCGTCGACCTCCGTGAGTACCGGCAACCTTGTATCATGTCTAGTATCATGTGGTGGATTTAGATGCGATGCAAGTAGTCTTGTTACCATGCTTCGTGTCATGCGGTAGACTCAAGCTTGGTTCAAGAGGGTTTCTTGTTAGGTCATGAGCCATGCGGTAGGCTAAGATCTAGCTTGAAGCTAGTTATCGGCTCTATTGGATTTTGGCAAGATCCAATGGATTCATTAAGTTACCCCGTGTTGCTTCGAGTTTTTACTTTATGTTTAGATTCATGTAACACACTTTTGCCCAATCTAGATAGATTTGGATCGGCTTTACCCTTCTGTGATCCCTGTACGAGTCGAGTTCGTGTTTTAACACGTGGATCTTGTGCTTTCCGATAGCCGAAACCAAATCGATCTAGGTTGTCACGTGTTGCGGGTTCAAGCTTGCCAATGTTGGTATAAATCTTGAAAGAACCGGGTATCATGCGGTATATGCAGGTTTTTGGGTTGCTTTGGAGCTAGTCATCCAGTGGATTAGATTTCGAGTCAATCTGATAGATTTAATCGCTTGGTAATGTTCGTTCCTTCTTCATGGACCCCGAATCGGCTGTTCAGCCGTATTCGGTTATGTTTCTTCACGAGTGGAACACGTGCGTGATTCATGCTTTAAATAATGTATGATTTTAGCTTTCCATATTTGGGTTGTATCATGCGGTGGATAGATCTATTTGTGGAAAGTGGTACGGTTTTCATGCAAGTTGTATCATGCGGTGGATAGATTTGCTTGATATCGTACCCGACGGGTTTTAAAGTACCTAGACATGCGGTAGACTAGTGCTTTGGATCTATGCATACTTGTTTATTACATGTTCATGTTCGTGCTTTACTTTATTCATTTATTTAATGTTAATCATCATGGGGATCGGTCATGGCCTCGTGTATATGCATCTTTGTTTAAACAAAGACCGATCGCTGTCTTGCTTGCGTCATCCATTCGGCAATGTTACTTTTCCCTTGTTACAAGTTCCCGAATGGTTTCAGCTTGTTGGCAGATAGCTCTTCATAGCTATGTGTCATCCCGTCTGGCTTTCTAGCCGTAAATATGGAAGCGTGCGGTACCACCGGCAAGTTCCAAGCTTTGGTATCTAACTCCTTTATCTTTTGTTAATTTTCGGGAAAAATTGAGCGGCACCTCTCGTGACTCTGCGCGTGTAAAGCCGGCTTGTTCGGCTTCTTTGTGTGTTTGGCGCTAGGTGCACGTTTTGCGTCAACACACTTTTTGGCACGCCGGTGGGACGACGGCCGAATAGGTCAAGATGCCCGACATCACGGACATAATGAACGTCAACATTGAGGACCTCTCTCCGAGCGACGGCGGCAACTCCGGGACGCCATGGACCGGTTCCGGCAAAAATGTCTGCGTCCTTCAAGAAAAATAGAAGCGGCGTCCGTACTTGAAGAATGAGATGCCCGGGGTGTTGCTACCGGGGGGAGAGCGATGCCCCACCTCGGCGGGGAGAAAGAGGAGTGCATGCAAGCATTCGGGAATCTGCCCGAGACTACATGTTGAGCAAGCACCACAAAACTTTCCTCGGTGCGCTCCGGCGGATGATGGTGGCCGTCTTTGGCCCGGGCATGGAACAAGCACTCGGCAAGGCACCCATCCAAGGGGGCACCGTGGAGCCGGGCGAGTCAAGCTCTCAACCACCGTTACGGAGCCGGCCACATCGGCCTCCTCCTCGAGCTGCGGAAGTCAAGCTTTCCGGCCTCCTCCGCGAGGGTGCTGGGAGTCAGCCAGTTCAGCCCCCACTACAGGCCTCAGGAGGGCAGCCAATTCAGCCACCACCGTAGGGCAGCACGGGTCAACCTGTGCAACAGCCGAATCCGTACCAGCCTACGTACGGAGAGCTAGCATTCGGCTCGCACCGGAGCCCCACTTGCCTCCGGCCACGGGATTGCTCCGGCGAACAAGCGGATTTGCGGAGAGGAACTTATACGGCGGAGGCTACTATGAGGTGGGAAATTACGGGGCATTTGACGCTTTCCCGCATCCAGGATACGCGCCAGCTGCAGGCGCACAAGAGGACGACGCCCTGGCACGGAAGATGGCCGAGTTGATGCAAAATCAGTTCGGCCTCAAGCCAAAAATGCAGGGACCTGCCTACAAGCCGCCATTCCCAGAGTGGTACTACAACGTGCTCCTTCCGCCAAGGGTGAAGCCGCCGACGGAGTTCACGAAATTTTCAGGGCAGGACGACACGAGCACAGTGGAGCACATCGCTCGTTACCTCATGCAGCTCGGGGAATGCTCGGCTGAGGAAACATTCAGGGTCCGCTACTTCCCCGCGTCGCTGGCGGGTCCAGCATTCCAGTGGTTCTCGTCCCTACCTCTTGAGTCAGTTAGCAGATGGAAGGACCTGGAGCGCAAATTCCACGCTCATTATTTCGGCGGCGGCTCGGAGAAGAAGGCCGATCGACCTTGCCACCCGAAGCGAGAGGCACAGCGAGACGCCGTTAGAGTTTCTCAGGAGATTCAGGGAGGTTAAAGGCATGTGCTTCTCGCTTAACTTGCCAGATGACCAGTTGGTTGATATGGCCGTCGCCGGGATGCTGCCGGGCGTACGTGAGAAACTGTTCGGGATGGAGTTCGAAAACCTGGGCCAGCTATCACAGAAGCTATCATTGATGAGCAATCAGGCATATGGCTTCAAAAAGGATGCTAAGTTTGGCAAGCAGCATGATGTTGCTGACATCTACAACCAGTTCCTAGACAAGGCTGATCTGATCGAGGATTCTGATGATGAACTGGATGTGGCCGCAGCCGAGATCATGTGGGGGAAAGAGCCTTTAGCGATGAATCAGCGCTGGGTCAAACAGACCAAGGGCACCTACGATTTCGATATCACAAAGGCTGACAAACTGTTTGAGCTCCTAGTGAAGGAAGGCCGAATCAGACTGCCTGAGGGGCATTCCATGCTTCGGCCCGATGGAGTTAAAGGGAAACGTTACCGTGGCTTCCACGACAAGGATTCGCACTCCATCAATGATTGCGGGGTCTTCGGTATGAGGATCCGAAAGCCATCCGGGAGGGGCACCTCAAGTTCGACAACAAGATGAAGGCTGGATGGCCACCCCTTCCCTCAGAACATGGTGGGCTTTTCTGTTAACATGGTGACGGCTGAGGAGAAGGGAAAGGTCAAAGTCTTGACCTCAGCCAGGGCCAGACAAGATGGAGCAGTGGACCTGGGGCGCCAAGTGACTCTGGAACAGGTACATGGTGAAGCCCCCCGCATTCTCAAGAGCCACATCGAAATCGGGGAATCGTCCAGAGCCAAGCCCAGAGTGACCACGCGCATCCTCCTCAACAAGTGGTAGCGCCAGATGGAAAAGGAGCGCTACCAGAAGCGAAGATACGAGGAGGAGAAGCGCAAAGCCGAAGAAGAAGCACACAGAAGGGACCGGGAGCAATACACGCGAGAGCAGGAACGCGCGCACTGGGGATGTGCGTTCTTCAGGCACTGCTGGAATGAGGGCTTGAAGCTGCCCACGTTGAGGAACTGTCCTGAATGCAGTGACAGATATTTTGAGTACAGGCAGGAGACTGCCAATCGCCGATCCGTCCACGAGAGAATTGGAAGGATCCACCCTAACGGGGATCGGCGCCAAAAAATTGAAGTTATTGATCACCCCAGGAAGCGCCAAGCTGATCTAAGGTGGGCTGATCAAGAAGAGGATGAGGACGACTACATACGGCGAAGGGGCAATGGTGCTCGCCCGGCCTACGCAAAAGTCAGAAGAGACGGGTTCAACGCTTGAGGAACCGTGAACTAAGGCAGGCCGGGATCCAAACAAAGTAGGTGTGGCGCCCAAAAGACCAACCGGGAAGGATCGAGGCGTTCGGCTCCAACTTTCATGGTATATTTTTTGCCGAATGAATTCATGGCTCCTGCTAACCGAGGTTGTGCGGGATGAGGCGTCCCTAGATGATGAGCGAGGTCGAGGGGATGATGGCACAAGCGGGTGCCGGCCAAGCGAGGCAATTTTCGACAAACCGGCCAAGAATCGACATATGAGGCCGTTGTACTTGAGAGGATACGTCAATGGCAACCCATTGACCAAGATGTTTGTCGACGGTGGAGCGGCGGTCAACGTAATGCCGTACACCACCTTCGGGGAAACTTGGCATGGGACCGAGCGATCGACGCCTACAAGCATAATACCGAATGATTTCGTTGAGAATCCTTCGAATACCAAGGGATGCGCTCACGTGGATTTGATGATCGGGTCCAAGACGCCGCTCACTACCTTATTTGTCATCGAACGTAAAGGAGCCTACAACCTACGCTTGGGCGAGACCGGATTCATGCCAATTGTTGCGTCCCATCCACCATGCACCGGCGGCTTATCCGGTGGGTGGATGATGAGATTGAGGTCGTCCAAGCGAGATGACTCCGTGAGCGTGGCGAACATGGAACCGACCTTACGGGAATACCAAGGTATTGATTGTTTCTCGGGGAAAGGGCGGGGAGAAGGTCCGTTGAACTGTCGGTAGTGATCAACTGCCGATTCAAGCAGTCGGCTCTTATAGTAATTTTTAATGGAGAACCCCGTAGATGGCACTAATGGCAAGTTGGGGCGAGGATTCATGTCGGTGATAAATTAGAAGAGGTTGACATTGGAAGCGGTGATAAGCCAAGGACGACGTTCATCGGCGCAAACTTGCAGCCCGGACTTCGGGGGGGAATTAATTAAGCTTCTCAAGGAATACAAGGATTGCTTCGCACGGGGATTATTCGGAGATGCCGGATTGGATCGTTCTATCGTCGAGCATCGGTTGCCAATCAAATCTGGTTTCAAACCATACAAGCAACCACCCCGGAAAATATACAAGGATGAGGTATTGGCCGATGTGAAGAAAGAGGTTGAAAGATTACTTGATGCAAACTTCGTTCGGCCATGCAGATATGCGGAGTGGATTTCTAACATTGTCCCTGTGTACAAGAAGAATGGAAAGATGAGGGTCTGCATAGATTTCAGGGACCTGAATAGGGCTACTCCGATAGATGGTTACCCAATGCCTATTGCCGATTTCTTGATTGACGCCGCGGTGGACACAAAGTCATCAGTTTCATGGACGGCAATGCGGGTTACAACCAAATCTTCATGGCAATAGAGGACATATCAAAGACGGCCTTCAGATGTCCTGGTCATATAGGCCTGTTTGAATGGATAGTCATGACATTTGGGTTAAAAAATGCCGGTGCAACTTATCAGCGAGCCATGAATTACATTTTTCACGAGTTGATCGGCAAAATTGTGGAAATCTACATTGATGATGTGGTAATCAAGTCCCTAAGTCATGACACACATTTGGAAGATGTGAAGAGGACCTTGGAGCGCACCCGGAAGCATGGTTTAAAGATGAACCCAAACAATTGCGCTTTTGGGGTATCAGCTGGGGAGTTCTTGGGATTTCTGGTTCACGAAGGGGGAATTGAAGTTGGCAAGAAGAGCATGAAGGCCATCGATGAAGTTGTTCCTCCAACTAATCTCAAGGAGTTACAATCATTGCTCGGCAAAATCAATTTCGTGAGAAGATTCATTTCAAATTTATCACAGAAGGTTTTGCCATTCTCTCCATTGCTGAAGCTAAAGAAAGATCAGAAGTTCACATGGGGCGACGAACAACAAAAGGCTTTCGACGAGATCAAGCAGTACATGAAGGAGCCACCGGTGTTGGTTCCTCCTCAACTGGATAAGCCTTTCAAGTTGTACGTGGCGGCCGATACCCAAACCATTGGATCGGCCCTTATTCAAGAATTCGAAGGAAAGGAGCGGGTAGTAGCATATCTTAGCCGAAAATTACTTGATCCTGAAACCAGGTATTCGGCTGTAGAGAAGCTGTGTCTTTGCGTGTACTACTCGTGTACAAAGTTTCGGCACTACCTGTTGAATGCCGAATGCACTGTGTATTCCAAGTTCGATGTAATAAAACATATGTTGTCTATGCCAATTTTGAACGGCGGGATTGGCAAATGGATCTTGGCCTTATCAGAGTTCGAGTTAAAGTTCGAATCGGCAAAGGCTATCAAGGGACAGATCATTGCCGATTTTATAACTGAACATCGCGATCCGTCAATTGATTTGCTTGAAATTACCCCTTGGGCTTTATTTTTTGATGGATCATCATGTGGTAAAGGTGGGGGAGTAGGGATCCTACTGATTTCGCCTAAAGGTGAGATGTTTGAATTTGCCATCCCTATACAGCCCACTGTCACAAATAACCAGGCTGAATATGAAGCATTACTTCGAGGGCTTCAATATTTGAGAGAAGCTGGGGCCGTTTCAGTTGAAGTTTATGGAGATTCAGAGCTGGTGATCAAGCAATTGAACGGCCAATAAAAGTGCAAAAGTGAAGCGCTGAGGAGTTACTACGAAGAATGCAGGGAAATCTTGAAGAGCTTCCCGTTGGTAACTCTACAGCATATTCCTAGGGAGCATAACGAAGAAGCAAATAGGCTGGCTCAAAGTGCCTCTGGTTACAAGGAGAGTCAAGAAGCGTTTGCTGCAGAGGTGTGTGCACTAGGGACGGATCTTGCAGAAAATGATTGGAGAAAAGAGATCGTTGATTACTTGAAGGATCCATCCCGAAAGGTCTCTAGGAAGCTCAGGTACAAGGCTATAAAGTTCGTTCTTCTGGATGATAATTTATTCTATAAATCATTAGATGGGGTATTATTACGATGCCTGGGTCCAGAAGAAGCCAAGAAAATGATGAGCGAAGTGCACGATGGGATATGTGGAGCACACCAATCGGCCTACCGTATGAAATGGGTTATTAGACAAGCTGGGTGCTTTTGGCCGACGATATTAGAGGATTGCTTTGAGTATTACAAGGGATGTCAGGATTGCCAGAGGTTTGGAAATATTCAAAGGGTCCCCGCATCAGCATTGAATCCCATCATCAAGCCATGGCCATTCAGGGGCTGGGGTATAGACTTGATTGGCCAGATTAATCCACCATCTAGCAAGGGGCATAAGTTCGTGCTTTTGGCTACGGATTATTTTACCAAATGGGTTGAGGCGATTCCGCTGAAGAAGGTGACATCAGAAAACATGGTTGAATTTTTCAAGGAGCACATCATCTATTGGTTTGGAATCCCTCAGATGATCACCACTGATCAAGGGGCACAATTCGTGTCACTGGAGTTCAGAGAATTTGCCGAAAGCATGGGGATCAAGTTGTTTAACTCTTCTCCCTATTACGCCCAAGCTAATGGTCAAGCAGAGGCTTCTAATAAGATCATGACCAAGCTGATCCAAAAGAAGATCGACCAGAAGCCAAGAAAGTGGCATTCGGTACTCAGTGAGGCACTGTGGGCTTACCGAATGGCCCCCCATGGAGCTACAAAGACCTCTCCTTATGAATTGGTTTACGGGCATCACGCGGTTCTACCGTGGGAAGTGCAATCTGATTCAAGGAGGGTTGTGTTACAGAAAGATTTGAGCTCCAAGGATTACAGTGGTCTAATGATGGACGAGCTAGAGAATTTACACATGATCCGTCTTAGAGCCCTGGAAAACATCGAGAAGAACAAGCTGCGGGTTGCCAAGTACTACAACAAGAAGGTAAAAGTAAGGCAATTTGCGGAAGGCGATTTGGTTTGGAAAGCGCTATTGCCGATTGGAACTAAATACGATGAATTTGGCAAATGGTCCCCTAGCGGGAAGGACCTTTCCGTGTGGTCAGATGCGTCCCTAGTAATGCATATATATTAAAAACTTTGCTAGGAGAAGAATTTTCCGCTGCAATAAATGGAAGATATCTAAAGAAATATTATCCTAGCATTGAGATCGATCGATGATTACACACATCTGACACAGAGACAGCCGACACTCAAGAACGAGGCCGCCTTCAGAACAAAAAATCCACAAACAGAAGAAATGGCCAGTGCCTAGATGCATTGCCCTTAGCACAAAAAATACATTACAACTGCTTCTTGCGAGTTTACATCCAACGACCCCCGGTGATCGAACCTCAAGGAGGTGGGAAGCGAAGGCGTGGAGGAAGAAGCGAAAGTATGATTCAATCTTTGCTTTGCTTCTTCTCCGCCGCTCCCTCTTCGGTTGTTCCAAGACCACCGTGACGGCAACTTGGAAGGCACGGGAGTGACTATGGTTCGCGGCCTCGACCAAGCTGTCCCGTGTTGTCTTCGGGTTGTTGTACCCGTCGAGACATACGAAGCAAAGGAGTGGATGTTAGGGGCAAGAAATCCGGATGCGGGCACGAAATCAAGAAGTCGAAACGTTTACCCCCTACTAGTGCCTCCCGAGCCATGCGGCGCTCACGTTCGGCTTGGCAACGAGCGGTGATGTCCCTGAGGCTGTGCTCCAAGTGCCGAACGCGGCGGCGCGGTTGATGGCTAGCCCTGCGTTCGGGCGTGGCGTCCCTCGCTTCGAGGGAGGAATCGGAGGAGATGTACTCGAGCACATCTTCGGTTCCGATGATTTCTTCAAGGAGCAAATCATGGCTGAAAGAGGAAAAGAAGAGGAGGTAAAGCGCAAGATCATGTGGGAAACGGGGAAGTGAATCAAGGGAAAACTCACCTTCGAATTGTGCGTTTCTTTGGAGGGCTCCTCTCATGGGGGCGCTTGCCCTTGTCCATGGCCTTGGGGTTTTTTCCTGCGGAGACGGGGGAAGACATGAGAAGTGATGGGGGGTGCTTGTAGTGGGGCGAATACAAGCGAGGCGGGAGAGGAAGCGTGGCTCCCAAGTCCCCGGTGAGTAGGCGAAGATGTTGTGGGAGAATAAGAGAGTGAGTGCACGGTGCGGCCGTGTTCCTCCGGATTCGTCCCCCGCGGGCGGGGGCTCGCCTTCCCTTTTATAGGCCAAGGGAGCGGCGGGTTACATGCACGCCGCGCTACCTAGCTGCGTGTGGTAGCACGTCGTGCTACGGTGTAGAGCGGGCGGCCGTCCGGTCGATCTTCGCTACGATCCGGCCATGATGGCCTACCTTGTACCCGAACAGGTGGCGGTTCGAGGGTAGGAGGCGGCGGATGGCGATGGCGTCCCCCGATAGGCTTCGAGGGAGGTGTTTGATGATGGGCGGTACGGGGCACGGGGAGCGGGGCGAACGGCGCTCCTTCCCAATGAGCTATGCGGTGGTGGAGTGGTTGCTTTGCGGTGTTCGGGCGTGCGCCGCGAAGTCGGGGCGTGAGCCCGCGCGCGTGGGTACGGCGGCCGCGCCGCGCGGTGGCCGGGATGGCCACCCACCGGCCTAGCGTCCCTCACCTAACTGCGGGGTCACGGGGAAAGTGGGATCGAGGGTGCGCCGGCCCCCTTTCGAGGGTTGGGCGCGTTAGTCGTACGGTGGCGTGCGCACGGTGTTATGGGACGACACCGGCCGTACCGCACGGTCCTCCCCACGGTGGCGGGGATGGGCTCCTCCCCGGGGAGGCGGTGCGGCGGCACCGGGGCGTGAGCCCGGGCGCATGATGGCGCCGTCCGCGGCGTCGGGGCGTTAAATGCCCAAGTACGGGGCGGGCGCACGCGTGCGGGGCGCCCGTGAGCGTGGCGGGCCCCGGCCGAGGGTGGAGCGAACCCTCGAGCGAGGGCGAGGCCCGCTCGAGGGGGAGCGGGCCCTCGAGCGGGGCGGGACCGCTCGAGGGAAGGGTCACCCCTCGATCGGGGCGGAACCCGTTCGAGGAGGGGGTTGCCCCTCGAGCGGGGGCGGAGCCCGTTCGAGGAGGAGGTGTACCCTCGGGCGGCGGAGCACTCGCTCGAGGGGTCTCGTGGTCGGGCTATCTTGGCGGGGCCTCCGAAGTCCTGCCGCATGGGCCACGTCCGCATGGTTAGTTCCCCGCATGGTTAGGCCTAGTTCATTTGATGCGGGAATTTAAGTGAGGGTTCCCCCATCGTTTGAGGGGACCCCTAGGGCGGTCCCCGACAATTGCGATCATGGTACCGTCGGATACCCTCTAGGTACCTTGCGATTGGACGAGGGCGGCACGGCGAGCTTCTTCGAGGGCGTCGATGTCAACTCGTCCGCTATCTTACGAGACGCCTTCGTCGTAGTACTCCACCGCCGGCAAGTTCCACATGACGTCGGCAGGGAGGATTGCTTCGGAGCCGTAGACCGGGGAAGTAAGGGGATTGCCCCGTTGGCTTGGATGGGCCGAGTCCGTAGCCCCTAAAGTGCGTTGGGTAGTTCCTTGATCCACTTGCCCCCTTTGGAGTTAGCAGCGTCATGTAGCCGCTTCTTGAGAGCGTCGAGCACCATCCCATTGGCGCGCTCGACTTGTCCGTTGGCCCGAGGATGGGCAGGCGGGAGACGTATCGGACATCGATCCCGCTGTGCTCGCAGTACTCCCAGAACTGGTGGTTGTTGAAGTTGGAGCCCAAATCTGTGATGATGCGGTGGGGTAGTCCGTAGCGATGTACGAGTTAATCCACGAAGTCGAGTACTCTGTCAGCCTTGGGGCATGTGACCGGCTTGACCTCGATCCACTTGGTGAACTTTTCGATGGCCACCAATACTCGTTGAAACCACACGGCGCGGTTGGCGGTGGCCCAATCATGTCGAGCCCCCCGGCGGGCAAAGGGCCGGGTTGGCGGTATGGTGACTAGTTTGTAGGCCGGGACGTGTTCTCGCTTGGCGAAATGCGGCATCCCTGGCACCTTCTGACGAGTTCTTCGCCATCGCCCAGAGCTGTGGGCCAGTAAAAAGCTCACCGGAAGGCCTTGCTGACCAGCGTGCGTGAGGACGCGTGGTTGCCGCAGACGCCCTTGTGGATCTCCTCCAAGATGTCCTTGCCTTCTTCCCGAGGGACGCACTTCATGAGTACTCCAGAAGATGCACCACATTTGTAAAGCTTGTTTCCGACGAGGACGTAGGACTTGGCACGGCGGACGAGCTGCTCGGCCGAGTTCTTGTCGGAGGGAACCTTCTGCTCGCTGAGGTAGTCGATGAAGGGTTGCCTCCAGTCCACGTCGATCATCATGACCTCCGTCTAGGCCGGTGGGTGAGGCCGGGATAGTGGTCGGTGGCGCCGGCTCCGGAAGGGATGGCGCGGGAAGCTCGTGAACGGAGACACCCGGCCGGTACTTGAGCGCGGGTAGATCCGAGCTTCGAGAGGACGTCCGCTGCGACGTTGTTGTCACTGACGATGTGATGGAACTCGAGACCATAGAACTTGTTCTCGAGCTTGCGGACTTCTAGGCAGTAGGCGTCCATGTTCTCCTTATTGCGGTCCCAGGACTTGTTGACTTGGTTGATGACCACTGCGGAGTCGCCGTAGACTAGTAGCCGCTTGATGCCTAGTGAAGCCGCGAGGCGAATCCCGTGTAGGAGAGCTTCGTACTCGGCTTCGTTGTTTGAGACCTTCCAAAAGATCTGCAGGACGTACTTGAGTTGTTCGCCCGTTGGAGAGATCAAGAGTACCCCTACACCTGTGCCCTCGAGGTTGAGTGAGCCGTCGAAGTACATCACCCAATGCTCTGGTCGCACGGTGGGAGTAGGTAGCTGGTTCTCCCGCCACTCCGCCATGAAGTCGACTAGTGCCTGCGACTTGATGGCCGTGCGTGGCTTGAAGTCGATGGTGAGGGCGCCGAGCTCGACCGCCCACTTGGAGATTCTTCCGGTAGCGTCTTGGTTTCGCGAGGATGTCGCCGAGCGGGTAGTCGGTGACAACGAAGATCGAGTACTGCTGGAAGTAGTGTCGTAGCATCCGCGAGGTGATGAGTACCGCGTACGGGGGAGCCTCGCACGGCCGATATCGTGCCTTGGACTCTGATAGAACCTCGCTGACGAAGTAGGCCGGGCACCGGACCGGGTAGGCATGGCCTTCTTCCCGCCGCTCAACGACGATGGCAGATGCGACCACGTGAGTAATCGCGGCGAGGTGGAGCGATGGCCGCTCGCCCTTGTGAGGAGCCGTGAGGATCGGCGGTTTTGATAGGAAGTCCTTGAGGCCGGGCAAGGGCTTGATCGCGCCTCCGGAGTCCACATGAACTTCTCTTGATGCTTGAGTAGTTTGAAGAAGGGGAGCCCCCGTTCTCCGAGCCTCGAGATAAATACGTTCAATGCCGCCATGCACCGGTCGGCTTACGGGACGTCTTTGATGCTCGTGGGAGCTTTCATGCTGGTGATGGCGGAGATCTTCTCGGGGTTGGCTTCGATGCCATGTTGGCTAATGATGAAGCCGTTTAGTTTGCCCGAAGGTACGCCGAAGACGCACTTGTTTGGGTTGAGCTTCCAGCGGTACTCGCGCAGTGATGCAAAAGTCTCTTCAAGGTCGTCGATGAGGGTACTGGAGTTTCTGGTCTTGACGACCACGTCATCCACGTAGGCTTCGACATTCTTGTTGAGTTGCCTCTTGAAGCAGGCCTGGATAGCTCGTTGGTAGGTAGCGCCGGCGTTCTTCAACCCGAAGGACATGGTCGTGTAGCAGTACGCGCCAAACGGGGTGATGAACGCGGTCTTCTCGGTCTTCTTCCTTGATCGCGATCTAGTGGTACCGGAGTAGCGATCGAGGAAGCGAAAGCGAGGTCGCAGCCCCCGCCGTGGAGTCGATTACTTGATCAAGTTCTTCTTGCGGACGAGGACGGGGTTGGCGAGCCACTCGGGATGGAAGACTTCTCTCGATGAAGCCGGCCGCGAGTAGTTTGGCGAGTTCCTTCTTGATGGCGTCCCGTCCGTCGTCGGCGAAGCGTCGGAGGTGTTGTCACTTGGAGGTGGCCTTAGGATCAACGTTGAGGCAAGTGCTCAATCGGCTCCCACGGGCACTCCTAGCATGTCCGCCGGCTTCCATGCGAAGATGTCGCGGTTAGCCCGAAGGAAGCCGATGAGCGCGTCTTCCTATTTGGGGTCGAGACCAGCCCCGATGGTGGTGGTCTTGCTTGGGGTCGCTCGTTTCGAGGTCGATCGTCTTGACGAGTACCTCCTCGGGTGGCCGAGGCTTGTTGGCACCGTCGGACTTCTGCGGGATGTCGAGTTCACTTGTGGCAAGCTTCTTCGACGCGGCGTAGACCTCCATCATCGTGTTGGGTACTTGATTCGTATAAGCGATCTCCACGGCTTCGTGTCGCAAGTCGTGAGAGATCTTCAAGTCCCCTTGAAGAGAGAGTACACCGGCTGGGCTTGGCATCTTGAGTACCAAGTAGGTGTAGTGGGGCACCGCCATGAATTTGGCGATGGCCGGTCTGCCGAGGATGGCGTGGTAGGAAGTCTCGAAGTCCGCGACCTCGAACTTGATGTACTCGGTACGGTAGTTGTCCCGAGATTCCCCGAAGGTAACTGGCAGGACCACTCAGCCCAGTGGAATAGCCGCGTTGCCGGGGATGATGCCGTAGAAGGGCATGTTGCTCTTGGTGAGCATGTGAGTGATGTCGAGCTTCATCTTCTTCAAGGTCTTGGTGAAAAGGACGTTGATCCCGCTTCCACCGTCGATAAGCCCCTTGTTGAGTTTGGAGCCCGCGACCACCGGCTTCAGGATGAGGGGGAACCGTCCTGGTTCAGAGAAGCTGGTCCATTGATCCGCGCGGGAGAAGGTGATGGGTACCTCCGACCACCTGAGAGGGGTCGGGACCGGCGGCTCAATGGACATGACTTCACGACGGGTAGCCTCTCGCTCCCGCCCTGGCCGGGCGATCGGCCCGAAGAGGATGTTGATGGTCTTGTCGGGTTCCCCGGAAGTCGTTTTTGTCACCGTCCTTCTTCTTGCCCTTTTTGTCGTGAGGGTGCGGTGGCTCCTGCGTATCCTTGAGTGCGTGCCTGAGTTGGTAGCACTGCTCGGTGGTGTGGTTGGCGTTTGGGTGCCACGGGCACCTTTCCTTCAACGCAGTCCTTGAAGCCACCGGAGTTCTTCTTCGAGTTCTCCTTCGCAGGGCGCTGGATAGCCGCGACAGTGTTGTCTGGCTTGCGCTTGCGGTTGGGACCCGAGTAGTTGCTGTTGTTGTTGTTGTTGCGACCGCCTTGGTTCCCGTTGTTGCCGCCGCCGCCGCCCATGTTCTCGCTTGCTCTTGCCACGGATGGCGTCGTACTTGGCGTTGGCCTTGTCTTCTTCATCCGCCCAGGACGTGATCATGTCCTTGAGGTGGGGGATGGACTTGGGGCGGCGACGACCAAAGTCTTCAAAGGTGCGGCGATGGTAGAGGTCATCTTGGAAGAGGTCGATGACCTCCTTTTCGGTGACGTTGACTACGGTAGCGCGCTTGTGGAAGAAGCGGCGCATGTACTTGCGGAGGGTCTCGCCTTGTTCTGCTTCACCATGGCCGGGTCCATGCGAGTACCCGATCGGCCCATGGCGCCCGCGAAGTAGGCGGTGAAGTGCTCCTTTAGCTGGTCCCACTTGTCGATCGAGTGCTTGTCCAGCGACTCGAGCCATGTGAGTGGAGCTTGGTCCAGGCAAAAGGGGAAGTAGAGGCACTTGGTGTCGTTGTTGCCGCCAGCATTCTCGATGGAGAGGGCGTAGCACCTGAGCCACTAGATGGGGTCCTGCTTCGCGTCGTACTTGGTGATCCCCAAAGGCTTGAACTTGTCGGGGAGGAGCAAGTTGCGAAGTCGAGGTGAGAAGGCGGGGAAGCCGTCGTTGTCACCTGCGGTGGTCGACTTCTTCCGCCGCAGCTCCTCGATCTTCTCGGCGGGCGTCGTAGCCACCCCCGTGAGGCACCGAGAGGCGTGGTGTTCGCGTGGCCTCGGCCGCCGCGAATGCCGCCGCCGCCGGCCCTCCCGTTGGCTCCATGGTTGGAGCTTCCACCGTCGCCGCCGCCGCCGTCGGGGTCGTGGCCGCCGCCGCCGGCCGGAGCGCGGTGGGGGACGACCTCGCGGTTCTTGTTGTCACGTTGTGGGGGTCCGCCGGCGTTGGAGCGATGACGGTTCGGCTCGGCCTGGGAGCTCGGCTCGAGTACGGTTGGGACCGTTGTTGGCGCCGCGACTTGTGGCTTCGTTGCCGCGGTGCACGGGCCGGAGGAGGTTGGTTGACTCTATTGTCGACCCGCATGAAGTAGGCGTCTTCGGCCGAGCTTGGCGATGACCTCTCCGGCGCGTATGCCCCGAGCCCGGCGTGCGATCGCTCGTGATCGACATGAGGCATTGCTCGGTGGTAGTGTGTACTCTGCTCTCGACCGCCTCGAGAGCTTTCGCAAGATTGCGGACGGGGAAGTTGTCGGCCGAGGCGTCGGTGACGTTCGCCGTGCTTCCGATTACGCTCACGTCGAGCGTCTCGTCTGCGGGGTTCTCGTTTGGTGGAGCATCGGCGAGAGAGCTCGTCGGAGGAGATGTCTTCCGGAGTATCCGTCTTGGGCCGTCCCCGAAGGCCACGGGGCGTCGCCGACGCCCATGAAGACTTGGCGATCCGGGGTGCCAAGGCTGGACTCGAAGGCGCCACCTCCGTTGGTGTGCTCGAGTCGGCCGGGCTAGCGGTGTTCCCTCCGGAACGGTAGCGAGTCGATGTAGGCGACGTAGCATGAGTCTCTCGCTTATCGGGTCAACGGACTTGCGATCCGGCCAGAGACGAATCTCCCGACCGGTGTGGATGTTATAACCGGCCCGAAGCCGATCTTGACAAGGGAAGCTCGGTGGAGTTGTCCTCGGACTCGGGCTCCTCGGGGTCCGACCCGAAGTCGAACTCGTAATCGGGGTTCGAGTAGAACTCGGAGAGAGGGTTGGAGTCCGAAGCGTGGCCGGGGGGCGGTGTCGGAGTCCGAGTTGTACTTGGGTACGGGCTACTTGCCGGTCCGACGCGAAGAGGGAGCCCCCCGTGCGGGCCGGCCGAGGGCGCGGGGGCCACGCGCGGAGCGCTCACGAGGTGAGGGGACCGCCTGCGATGGCTGAGCAACCGGCTCGCATGCGATGGCCCATGGAGACGTCGAGTTCGAGTTGGAAACGGACTCGAGCTCAAAGTCAGCGTGGTGGTTGAAGAGCGAAACTTCGCCGAATTTGCCGGCGAGTTCGCCTGTGACAACTTTGGGAAGCGTCACGAAACCGGTCTTCGGGTCGGGCGGCATGGTTAGGCGGCGCTGGAAGGAGCCCGCGCCGTCAGCAGTACAGACCCAGGCGCCGAACACGAAGGTGTCGCCGCGGTTGAAGGCGACGGTTGGCTTGAAGTAGACGGGAGCCGTCGAGTTCGCCATGTGATCTCGGGCGAGAACCCCTACCTGGCGTGCCAGCTGTCGGTATTTTAGACCGGCAACCTACTAAGGCGAGTACCGAAGTAGATGAATGTGGCCTCGCCGAGATCGGTAACTCGAAGGAAGAGACACGTGGCACACAATTTAGACAGGTTCGGGCCGCGAGGTGCGTAATACCCTATGTCCTGTATGCTGCGTAGCTCTGGATTGATTGGGCACGATTACAAGATGGTGCAATAGTGCGCCGTGAGTTGTATGAGATGCTAGAGGACGGTCCCTACCCCGCCTTATATAGTCCGGGAGGTAGGGTTACAAGTCGGAGTAGGGAGAGAGTACTAGTCGGGTACGTCTAGGAGTCTTCCATACAATGCAGGACATGTACAGCTTCCTAACCGAGTACTTCTCCTCCGCAGTCCTTGTGCTCCACACCTTCAGGTGCCGTGTAGCGCAAGCCGGGTAGTCCTAGGGGCCCACCGAGTAGTCGGTCTTGGTACCCACCGAGGTAGTGGGCCCAGGGAAGTCCATACGACACTACATGCAGAGGCTTCAAGACTACTCGAACTAGTACACTCGACTACAATGTGCTCGGGGGCTTGTCGGGCATACACCCCGAGTACTCATGCAAGGAAGGAAGAAGACAGAGACTCCTACTAGAATTCCCCTGTAATCCTACTAGGACTTGTTCCGTGTAATCCTACTAGGACTCCTGCCTTGTAACTGACTAGGAACCCGCTCCCTGGACTATATAAGGAGGGCCGGGTACCTAGACGGGCACCTGATCTCAACCCAACACCAAGCGCAGGGCGCCATACTTGATACCCCAAACAGGACGTAGGGCTCGCCACCTTGGCGACCCGAACATGTATAAATCTTGTGTCCCGTGTCCTCGCGCGTACCTTCGAGTTCTCGGTCTCCCGATCATGATCCTCCACCGCACAATCTACTACCTCGAGTACCCCCTTGGTAGGTTTGCCGGTCTAAAACACCGACACAAGCGAAGATGTCTCGGTTAGCCCGGAGGAAGCTGACGAGTGCGTCTTCCTATTTCGGGTCAAGGCCCGCCCCGATGGTAGTAGTCTTGCTGCTGTCCCTGTCCCTAGGTCGATCATCTTGACTTGCACTTCCTCAGCTGGCTGAGGCTTGTTGGTTGTGTCCGACTTCTCTGGATGTCGAGTTCGCTTGGGGCTAGCTTCTTAGATGCAGCGTAGATCTCCATCATGGCGTTGGGTACTTGATTGGTGGCTGCGAGTTCCACAGCTTCTGTGTCGCAGTCAAAGGATATCTTCAAGTCCCCTTGTAGCAAGAGTACACCGGCCGGACTTGGCATCTTGAGTACCAAGTACGTGTAGTGGGGTACCGCCATGAACTTGGCGATAGCTGGTCTGTCGAGGATGGCATGGTAGGAAGTCTCAAAGTCCGCGACTTCAAACTTGATGTACTCCATGTGGTAATTTTCTCTGGTTTCCCCGAAGGTAACTGGTAGGACCACTGAGCCTAGTGGGATAGCCGCGTTCCCGGGGACGATGCTGCAGAAGGGCAAAGTGCTCTTGGTGAGCATATGAGTGATGTCGAGCTTCATCTTCTTCAAGGTCTTGGTGAAAAGGATGTTGAGCCCGCTCCCACCGTCGATGAGTACCTTGTTGAGTTTGGAGCCCGCGACTACCGGTTTCAGGACGAGTGGAAACCGCCCTAGTTCAGAGAAGCTTGTCCATTGATCCAAGCAAGAGAAGGTTATGGGTACCTCCGACCACCTGAGAGGGGTCGGGACCGCTGGTTCGATGTTCAAGACTTCCCGTCTGGTGGCCTTCTGAGACCGTCTGGTGGGTAGTCCGCCGAAGAGGACGTTCACCGTTTTGTCGGGTTCTTGGAAGTCGCCATTGCCTTCGTCAGCTTTTTTCTTTCCTTCTTCTCGTGAGGAGGCCATGGGTCTGGAGTTTCCTTGAGTGCTCGCCGGAGTTGGTAGCCGCTCGGTAGTGTGGTTGCCCTCTAGGTGCCAAGGGCACTTCTCATTCGGCAAGTCCTTGAAGCCGCCGGAGGTCTTCTTCGAGTTGTCTTTCGCAGGGCGCTGGATAGCCGCGACTGTGTTGTCTGGCTTGCGCTTGCGATTAGGACCCGAGTAGTTGTTACTGCGACCACCTTGATCCCTATTGTTGTTATTGTTGCCGCCCAGTGTTCTGTTTGCTCTTGCCACGAATAGCATCGTACTTGGCATTCGCCTTGTCTTCTTCATCAGCCCATGAAGTAATCATGTCTTTGAGGTGGGTGATGGAACTCGGGTGGCGGCGACAGTGGTACAAACCGTCTTGGAAGAGGTCGATGACCACCTTATCGGTAACATCGACTATGGTGGCGCTCTTGTCGAAGAAGCGCCGCATGTACTTGCATAGGGTCTTGCCCTGATCCTGCTTCACCATTGACAGGTCCATGCGAGTACCCGAGTGACCCATAGAGCCCACGAAGTTGCTGGTAAACTGTTCCTTGAGCTGGTCCCACTTGTCGATCGAGTACTTCTCGAGTGACTCGAGCCATGTAAGTGGAGCTTGGTCCAGGCAGAAGGGAAAGTAGAGGCACTTTGTATCATTGTTGCCACCAGCGTTTTCGATGGAGAGGGCGTAGCATCTGAGCCACTGGATTGGGTCTTGCTTTGCGTCGTACTTGGTGATCCCCAGGGGTTTGAATTTCTTCGTGAGAAGCAGATTGCGAAGCCGAGCAGAGAAGGCAGGGAAGCCGTCGTTGTCGCCTGCCGTGGAGGACTTTTTGCGTCGAATTTCTTCAATTCTACGGCGAGCATCATAGCTGCTGCGTGAGGCACCGGTGACGTGGCTGTCCGCGTGGCCTCAGCCTCCGCGATCGCCTCCGCCACCGGCTCTCCCCGCCCCCGTGTGAGCGGCCTCCCGCCGCCCATCGCCTCCGCCACCGGCATCACCATGAGCGGCGGCACCGCGACTACCGCCGGCGCCGCCGGCACCGTTGCCGCCCGAGAAGGTCCACCGGCTCTCGCCCTAGTACGGTTGGGGTTTTGCGGTAGGTCTCCACGAGTGCGGTTGCATTCATTGTTTGCTGGACTGCGACTTGTGGCTTCATGGTTGTTGGGTTCACGAATTCTGAGGGGAGTCACTTGAGTGACTTTGTTGTAGACTCTCATGAAGTAGGCGTCCTCCGCGAGCTTGGCGATGACTTCTCCCGCACGCATCCCCTGAGCCTGACGTGCTATCGTAGTGATAGACATGAGGCATTGTTTTGGGATGGTGTGCACCCGATTTTTGACTTGGTCAAGAGCCTCTGCGAGATTCTGTATGGGTAGGGTCTCACGGAGACGTTGACGCCGTTCATTCCGCTTTCTGTTGCAATCACGTCAGGCGTTCTTGTCGTCGTTGGTTTCGTCTGTGGGTGCATTGGCGGCACAACTCGTCCGCCGAGATATCTTCAAGGTAATGGTCGGGGCGTGTCCCCGAGGGTCCCGGCGTCTCGCCGGCGGCCATGAAGACTTGGCGATAGGAGGTGCCGAGACCGGAGTTGGTAGTCGCCACCTCGTTGGGGTGTGCTCCTCTCCGCCGGAGCTAGTGGTGTTCCCTCCTGGAAGAGAAGCGAGTCAAGGTAGGCGACGCGAGTGAGTTCCCGTCCGTCGGGTCCGCGGGCTTGCGGTCCGGCCGTGGAGACGAATCTCCCGGCGGTTGTAGATGTTATAACCAGCCGGAAGTCGGGTCCCGACGGCGATTGCTCGGTCGTGGAGTTCTCGGACTCGGGCTCATTCGGGTCCGACCCAAAGTCGAACTCGTAGGAGGAGTCCGAGTAGTAGCCGGAGATGGGGTTGGAGTCCGAGGCGTAGTCGGAGACGATCTCCTTGCCGGCCCAGCGCGTAGTGAGAGCATTCGCGTGGGCCTTGCTGGCGTTGCAGATGCCGTATGGGAAGTGCTCATGGAGTGGGAAGTCCGCACACGATGGCTCAGTAGCCGGCTCGCATGCGATGGCCCACGGGGGACGTCAAGTTCGAGTTGGAGGTGGATCCAAACTCGAAGTCGACGTGTTGGTTGTAGAGCGAAATTTCGCCGAATTTTCGGCGAGTTCGCCCGTGATCACTTCGGGGAAGTGTCACGAGCCCCGTACTCGGGTTGGGAGCCATGGTGAGGCGGCGTTGGAAGGATCCGACACTTCCGCGGACGAGGACGGGGTTGGCGAGCCACTCGAGATGGAAGACTTCTCCGATGAAGCCGCCGCGAGTAGTTTGGCGAGTTCCTTCTTGATGGCGTCCCGTCCGTCGTCGGCGAAGCGTCGGAGGTGTTGTCACTTGGAGGTGGCCTTAGGATCAACGTTGAGGCGGTGCTCAATCGGCTCCCCGGGCACTCCTAGCATGTCCGCCGGCTTCCATGCGAAGATGTCGCGGTTAGCCCGAAGGAAGCCGATGAGCGCGTCTTCCTATTTGGGGTCGAGACCAGCCCCGATGGTGGTGGTCTTGCCGGGGTCGCTCGTTTCGAGGTCGATCGTCTTGACGAGTACCTCCTCGGGTGGCCGAGGCTTGTTGGCACTCGTCGACTTCTCCGGGATGTCGAGTTCACTTGTGGCAAGCTTCTTCGACGCGGCGTAGACCTCCATCATCGTGTTGGGTACTTGATTCGTATAAGCGATCTCCACGGCTTCTGTGTCGCAGTCGTGAGAGATCTTCAAGTCCCCCTTGAAGAGAGAGTACACCGGCCGGGGCTTGGCATCTTGAGTACTAAGTAGGTGTAGTGGGGCACCGCCATGAATTTGGCGATGGCCGGTCTGCCGAGGATGGCGTGGCAGGAAGTCTCGAAGTCCGCGACCTCGAACTTGATGTACTCGGTACGGTAGTTGTCCCGAGATTCCCCGAAGGTAACTGGCAGGACCACTGAGCCCAGTGGAATAGCCGCGTTGCCGGGGATGATGCCGTAGAAGGGCGTGTTGCTCTTGGTGAGCATGTGAGTGATGTCGAGCTTCATCTTCTTCAAGGTCTTGGTGAAAAGGACGTTGAGCCCGCTTCCACCGTCGATAAGCACCTTGTTGAGTTTGGAGCCCGCGACCACCGGCTTCAGGACGAGGGGGGAACCGTCCCGGTTCGGAGAAGCCGGTCCATTGTTCCGCGCGGGAGAAGGTGATGGGTACCTCCGACCACCTGAGAGGGGTCGGGACCGCTGGCTCAATGGACATGACTTCACGACGGGTAGCCTTCGCTCCCGCCCGCCGGGCGATCGGCCGAAGAGGATGTTGACGGTCTTGTCAGGTTCCTGGAAGTCGTTGTTGTCGCCGTCCTTCTTCTTGCCCTTTTTGTCGTGAGGGTGCGGTGGCTCCGGCGTGTCCTTGAGTGCATGCCTGAGTTGGTAGCACTGCTCGGTGGTGTGGTTGCCGTTTGGGTGCCACGGGCACCTTTCCTTCAGCAGGTCCTTGAAGCCACCGGAGTTCTTCTTTGAGTTCTCCTTCACAGGGTGCTGGATAGCCGCGACAGTGTTGTCTGGCTTGCGCTTGCGGTTCGGACCCGAGTAGTTGCTGTTGTTGTTGTTGCGACCGCCTTGGTTCCCGTTGTTGCGCCGCCGCCGCCCATGTTCGCTTGCTCTTGCCACGGATGGCGTCGTACTTGGCGTTGGCCTTGTCTTCTTCATCCGCCCGGTGACGTGATCATGTCCTTGAGGTGGGGGATGGACTTGGGGGCGGCGACGACCAAAGTCTTCAAAGGTGCGGCGATGGTAGAGGTCATCTTGGAAGAGGTCGATGACCTCCTTTTCGGTGACGTTGACTACGGTAGCGCGCTTGTGGAAGAAGCGGCGCATGTACTTGCGGAGGGTCTCGCCTTGTTCTGCTTCACCATGGCCGTGTCCATGCGAGTACCCGATCGGCCCATGGCGCCCGCGAAGTAGCCGGTGAAGTGCTCCTTTAGCCGGTTCCACTTGTCGATCGAGTGCTTGTCCGGCGACTCGAGCCATGTGAGTGGAGCTTGGTCCGGGCAAAAGGGGAAGTAGAGGCACTTGGTGTCGTTGTTGCCGCCGCATTCTCGATGGAGAGGGCGTAGCACCCGAGCCACCGGATGGGGTCCGCTTCGCGTCGTACTTGGTGATCCCCAAAGGCTTGAACTTGTCGGGGAGGAGCAAGTTGCGAAGTCGAGGTGAGAAGGCGGGGAAGCCGTCGTTGTCACCGCGGTGGTCGACTTCTTCCGCCGCAGCTCCTCGATCTTCTGGCGGGCGTCGTAGCCACCCTGTGAGGCACCGAGGCGTGGCCGTTCGCGTGGCCTCGGCCGCCGCGAATGCCGCCGCCGCCGGCCCTCCCGTTGGCTCCATGGTTGGAGCTTCCACCGCCGCCGCCGCCGTCGGGGGTCGTGGCCGCCGCCGCCACCGGAGCGCGGTGGGGGACGACCTCGCGGGTTGCTGTTGTCACGCTATGGGGGTCCGCCGGCGTTGGAGCGATGACGGTTCGGCTCGGCTGGGAGCTCAGCTCGAGTACGGTTGGGACCGTTGTTGGCGCTGCGACTTGTGGCTTCGTTGTCGCGGTGCCTGGCTGGAGGAGGTTGGTTGACTCTATTGTCGACCCGCATGAAGTAGGCGTCTTCAGCGAGCTTGGCGATGACCTCTCCAGCGCGTATGCCCTGAGCCTGGCGTGCGATCGCTGTGATCAACATGAGGCATTGCTCGGTGGTAGTGTGTACTCGCTCTCGACCGCCTCGAGAGCTTTCGCAAGATTGCGGACGGGGAAGTTGTCGCCGAGGCGTCGGTGACGTTCGCCGTGCTTCCGATTACGCTCACGTCGAGCGTCTCCGTCTGGCGGGGTTCTCGTTTGGTGGAGCATCGGCAGAGAGCTCGTCGGAGGAGATGTCTTCCCGGGTATCCGTCTTGGGCCGTCCCCGAAGGCCCCGGGGCGTCGCCGCCGAGCCCATGAAGACTTGGCGATCCGGGGTGCCAAGGCCGGGACTCGAAGGCGCCACCTCCGTTGGTGTGCTCGAGTCGGCCCGGCTAGCGGTGTTCCCTCTCGGAACGGTAGCGAGTCGATGTAGGCGACGTAGCATGAGTCTCTCGCTTATCGGGGTCAACGGACTTGCGATCCGGCCGAAGAGACGAATCTCCCGACCGGTGTGGATGTTATAACCAGCCCAGAGGCCGGTCCTGACAAGGGAAGCTCAGTGGAGTTGTCCTCGGTCTCGGGCTCCTCAGGGTCCGACCCGAAGTCGAACTCGTAATCTGGGTTCGAGTAGAACTCGGAGAGAGGGCTGGAGTCCGAAGCGTGGCCGGGGGCGGTGTCGGAGTCCGAGTTGTACTTGGGTACGGGCTACTTGCCGGTCCGACGCGAAGAGGGAGCCCCCGTGCGGGCCCGGCTGAGGGCGCGGGGGCCACGCGCGGAGCGCTCACGAGGTGAGGGGACCGCCTGCGATGGCTGAGCAACCGGCTCGCATGCGATGGCCCATGGAGACGTCGAGTTCGAGTTGGAAACGGACTCGAGCTCAAAGTCAGCGTGGTGGTTGAAGAGCGAAACTTCGCCGAATTTGCCGGCGAGTTCGCCTGTGACAACTTTGGGAAGCGTCACGAAACCGGTCTTCGGGTCGGGCGGCATGGTTAGGCGGCGCTGGAAGGAGCCCGCGCCGTCGGCCAGCATGCACCCGTGCGCCGAACACGAAGGTGTCGCCGTGGTTGAAGGCGACGGTTGAATTGAAGTAGACGGGAGCCGTCGAGTTCGCCATGTGATCTCGGGCGAGAACCCCTACCCGGCGCGCCACCGTCGTATTTTAGACCGGCAACCTACTAAGGGGAGTACCGAAGTAGATGAATGTGGCCTCGCCGAGATCGGTAACTCGAAGGAAGAGACACGTGGCACACAATTTAGACGGGTTCGGGCCGCGAGGTGCGTAATACCCTACGTCCTGTATGCTGCGTAGCTCTGGATTGATTGGGCACGATTACAAGATGGTGCAATGGTGCGCCGTGAGTTGTATGTGATGCTAGAGAACGGTCCCTGCCTCGCCTTACATAGTCCAGGAGGCAGGGTTACAAGTCGGAGTAGGGAGAGAGTACTAGTCGGGTACGTCTAGGAGTCTTCCATACAATGCAGGACATGTACAGCTTCCTAACCGAGTACTTCTCCTCCGCAGTCCTTGTGCTCCACACCTTCAGGTGCCGTGTAGCGCAAGCCGGGTAGTCCTAGGGGCCCACCGAGTAGTCGGTCTTGGTACCCACCGAGGTAGTGGGCCCAGGGAAGTCCATACGACACTACATGCAGAGGCTTCAAGACTACTCGAACTAGTACACTCGACTACAATGTGCTCGGGGGCTTGTCGGGCATACACCCCGAGTACTCATGCAAGGAAGGAAGAAGACGGACTCCTACTAGAATTCCCCTGTAATCCTACTAGGACTTGTTCCGTGTAATCCTACTAGGACTCCTGCCTTGTAACTGACTAGGAACCCGCTCCCTGGACTATATAAGGAGGGCCGGGTACCTAGACGGGCACCTAATCTCAACCCAACACCAAGCGCAGGATGCCATACTTGATACCCCAAACAGGACGTAGGGCTCGCCACCTTGGCGACCCGAACCTGTATAAATCTTGTGTCCTGTGTCCTCGCGCGTACCTTCGAGTTCTCGGTCTCCCGATCACGATCCTCCACCGCACAATCTACTACCTCGAGTACCCCCTTGGTAGGTTTGCCGGTCTAAAACACCGACACAAGCGAAGATGTCTCGGTTAGCCCGGAGGAAGCTGACGAGTGCGTCTTCCTATTTCGGGTCAAGGCCCGCCCCGATGGTAGTAGTCTTGCTGCTGTCCCTGTCCCTAGGTCGATCATCTTGACTTGCACTTCCTCAGCTGGCTGAGGCTTGTTGGTTGTGTCCGACTTCTCTGGATGTCGAGTTCGCTTGGGGCTAGCTTCTTAGATGCAGCGTAGATCTCCATCATGGCGTTGGGTACTTGATTGGTGGCTGCGAGTTCCACAGCTTCTGTGTCGCAGTCAAAGGATATCTTCAAGTCCCCTTGTAGCAAGAGTACACCGGCCGGACTTGGCATCTTGAGTACCAAGTACGTGTAGTGGGGTACCGCCATGAACTTGGCGATAGCTGGTCTGTCGAGGATGGCATGGTAGGAAGTCTCAAAGTCCGCGACTTCAAACTTGATGTACTCCATGTGGTAATTTTCTCTGGTTTCCCCGAAGGTAACTGGTAGGACCACTGAGCCTAGTGGGATAGCCGCGTTCCGGGGACGATCTCGTAGAAGGGCAAAGTGCTCTTGGTGAGCATATGAGTGATGTCGAGCTTCATCTTCTTCAAGGTCTTGGTAAAAAGGATGTTGAGCCTCGCTCCCACCGTCGATGAGTACCTTGTTGAGTTTGGAGCCCGCGACTACCGGTTTCAGGACGAGTGGAAACCGCCCTAGTTCGAGAAGCTTGTCCATTGATCCAAGCGGGGAGAAGGTTATGGGTACCTCGACCACCTGAGAGGGGTCGGGACCGCTGGTTCGATGTTCAAGACTTCCCGTCTGGTGGCCTTCTGAGACCGTCTGGTGGGTAGTCCGCCGAAGAGGACGTTCACCGTTTTGTCGGGTTCTTGGAAGTCGCCATTGCCTTCGTCAGCTTTTTTCTTTCCTTCTTCTCGTGAGGAGGCCATGGGTCTGGAGTTTCCTTGAGTGCTCGCCGGAGTTGGTAGCACTGCTCGGTAGTGTGGTTGCCCTCTAGGTGCCACGGGCACTTCTCTTTCAGCAAGTCCTTGAAGCCGCTGGAGGTCTTCTTCGAGTTGTCTTTCGCAGGGCGCTGGATAGCCGCGACTGTGTTGTCTGGCTTGCGCTTGCGATTAGGACCCGAGTAGTTGTTACTGCGACCACCTTGATCCCTATTGTTGTTATTGTTGCCGCCCAGTGTTCTGTTTGCTCTTGCCACGAATAGCATCGTACTTGGCATTCGCCTTGTCTTCTTCATCAGCCCATGAAGTAATCATGTCTTTGAGGTGGGTGATGGAACTCAGGTGGCGGCGACCGAAGTCTTCAAAGGTGCGACAGTGGTACAAACCGTCTTGGAAGAGGTCGATGACCACCTTATCGGTAACATCGACTATGGTGGCGCTCTTGTCGAAGAAGCGCCGCATGTACTTGCATAGGGTCTTGCCCTGATCCTGCTTCACCATTGACAGGTCCATGCGAGTACCCGAGTGACCCATAGAGCCCACGAAGTTGCTGGTAAACTGTTCCTTGAGCTGGTCCCACTTGTCGATCGAGTACTTCTCGAGTGACTCGAGCCATGTAAGTGGAGCTTGGTCCAGGCAGAAGGGAAAGTAGAGGCACTTTGTATCATTGTTGCCACCAGCGTTTTCGATGGAGAGGGCGTAGCATCCGAGCCATTGGATTGGGTCTTGCTTTGCGTCGTACTTGGTGATCCCCGTGGGTTTGAATTTCTTCGTGAGAAGCGATTGCGAAGCCGAGCAGAGAAGGCAGGGAAGCCGTCGTTGTCGCCTGCCGTGGAGGACTTTTTGCGTCGAATTTCTTCAATTCTACGGCGAGCATCATAGCTGCTGCGTGAGGCACCGGTGACGTGGCTGTCCGCGTGGCCTCAGCCTCCGCGATCGCCTCCACCACCGGCTCTCCTGCCAGCCCTGTGTGAGCAGCTCCCGCCGCCACTGCCTCCGCCACCAGCATCACCATGAGCAGCGGCACCGCGACTACCGCCGGCGCCGCCGGCACTGTTGCCGGCCTGAGAAGGTCCACCAGCTTCTGCCCTAGTACGGTTGGGGTTTTGCGGTAGGTCTCCACGAGTGCGGTTGCATTCATTGTTTGCTGGACTGCGACTTGTGGCTTCATGGTTGTTGGGTTCACGAATTCTGAGGGGAGTCACTTGAGTGACTTTGTTGTAGACTCTCATGAAGTAGGCGTCCTCCGCGAGCTTGGCGATGACTTCTCCCGCACGCATCCCCTGAGCCTGACGTGCTATCGTAGTGATAGACATGAGGCATTGTTTTGGGATGGTGTGCACCCGATTTTTGACTTGGTCAAGAGCCTCTGCGAGATTCTGTATGGGTAGGGTCTCACGGAGACGTTGACGCCGTTCATTCCGCTTTCTGTTGCAATCACGTCAGGCGTTCTTGTCGTCGTTGGTTTCGTCTGCGGGTGCATTGGCAAACAACTCGTCTGCTGAGATATCTTCAAGGTAACGGTCAGGGCGTGTCCCTGAGGGTCCCGGCGTCTCACCAGCAGCCATGAAGACTTGGCGATAGGAGGTGCCAAGACTGGAGTTGGTAGTCGCCACCTCTGTTGGGGTGTGCTCCTCTGCTGGAGCTAGTGGTGTTCCCTCCTGGAAGAGAAGCGAGTCAAGGTAGGCGACGCAGAGTGAGTTCCCGTCTGTCAGGTCTGCAGGCTTGCGGTCTGGCCAGTAGACGAATCTCCCGGCGGTTGTAGATGTTATAACCAGGCCGGAAGCTGGTCCTGACAGCGATTGCTCGGTCGTGGAGTTCTCGGACTCGGGCTCATTCGGGTCCGACCCAAAGTCGAACTCGTAGGAGGAGTCCGAGTAGTAGCCGGAGATGGGGTTGGAGTCCGAGGCGTAGTCGGAGACGATCTCCTTGCCGGCCCAGCGCGTAGTGAGAGCATTCGCGTGGGCCTTGCTGGCGTTGCAGATGCCGTATGGGAAGTGCTCATGGAGTGGGAAGTCCGCACACGATGGCTCAGTAGCCGGCTCGCATGCGATGGCCCACGGGGACGTCAAGTTCGAGTTGGAGGTGGATCCAAACTCGAAGTCGACGTGTTGGTTGTAGAGCGAAATTTCGCCGAATTTTCTGGCGAGTTCGCCCGTGATCACTTCAGGAAGTGTCACGAGCCCGGTACTCAGGTTGGGAGCCATGGTGAGGCGGCGTTGGAAGGATCCGACACCGTCAGCAGTGCAAACACAAGACCCGAAGACGAAGGTGTCGCCGTGGTTGAAAGCGACGGTTGTCTTGATGGAGATTGAAGCCGTCGAGTTCGCCATGAGATCTTCGGCAAGATCCCCTACCTGGCACGCCAGTTGTTGGTGTTTTAGACCGGCAACCTACCAAGGGGAGTACCCGAGGTAGATGAATATGGCCTCGCCGAGATCGGTAACTCGAAGGAAGAGACACGTGGCACACAATTTAGATAGGTCCGGGACGCGAGGTGCGTAATGCCCTACGTCATGTATGCTGCGTAACTCTGGATTGATTGGGTGTGTTTACAAGATGATGCGTATGAGAGAGAAGGGTCCCTCCCTCGCCTTATATAGCCCGGGAGGTAGGGTTACAAGTCGGTTTGAGGAGAGAGTACAAGTCGGGTACGTCTAGGAGCTCTCTACACAATACAGGACATGTATAGCTTCCTATTTGAGTACTCCTCCACCATAGTCCTTGCGCCCCACGCCATCAGGTGCCGTGTGGCACAAACCGAGTAGTCCCAGGGGCCCACCGAGTAGTCGGTCCTGGTACCCACCGAGGTAGTGGGTCCAGGGAGGTCCATACGACAGGTTCCCAGACTCCTGGTCGGTTACAACCAGGAGACCTAAGTCTACGTTACACATCTTGCCATATCCCGTCGATCTGCTTTGGTCAAATCCACTGAGATCTTACCTTGTATGCCAAGTCTTGAGGTCGTTCTGAATGAGGTCGTCTGGGGAATCTTCTGGAAAGTCTCCAGGAGGTCGTGTGGGATACCAACGAGGTCGGTTGGGCCCACTGACAGGTCGGTGGGTCTTCTAGTAGGCCGGACCCACTTGTCAGGGACGGTCGTGAGCCTGGTCGGTGGGGACCCAGGGGTACCCATGTCTCACAAGCCCCCGAGTGAGGTGTAGGCGTAGTGACCTTAGAAAGGTCATGACGAAGTCGTAAAGCTATCGACAGGTTGAATAGCTTGCACGTTGGTCCAAAAGAAAAAAGAAAAAGTTCAGCTTAGCAGCCGACCTGTTTGTAGTCTTTGCCGAACGAAGAGAGGTCAAGTGACGACCTATAGGAAGCAGGCTTCCAGTAGGTCGAAATGACAATGAAAAAATTAAGAGGGCATCAAAGATGCACTCATAGAGTAGTATCCGAGCATCGTGGCAGACAGGATGGCTGGTATGATGATCCAAAAAAATGAGGAGAAAGTAGGTCGAGAAACGACGTGATGGGATACAGGTTTCCCAACAGGTCGGTACGACGAGGGAAACAAGAGGGCGTCAAAGACGAACTCGTAGAGTAGTCCCCGAGCATTGAAGCAGGCAGCATGGCTGGTTTGATGCTCAAAAGAGAAGAAAAACTAAGGCATGGTCTTGATCGAACGAAGTGTAGAGACACCCAGATCTCCAAGCATGACTGCAAGGAGTCTGGCAGGGCCGACCTCAAGGAAACCTTGTAGGCATGCCGACCACGTAGAGGCCTTAAATCATCTATGCCCAGTATCGGAAGATACCCAGCAAGATCTTGAAAGGCGCGTTGCACGAAGAGGTCATTGATTACGTCGTAGCTGAAGTTGCGATGTCCGGGGTTGGTGTTGACAGTTCAAAACCGTGCTCAAGTTTACCGCAAGCCTACGGGTGACTTGGTGCCTTTTTCACCAAGGAGGGTTCTCCCTAGATTTGTCAATCCAAGGATCGGAAGCAAACCATTAAGGTTCTCTATCTAACCTACCGGTCTAACCCTATGTGAAGCATTGATTGCATAAAGATAACATACAAACACGAAGGGATGTATGGATCACATCCACCTAGCCATAAAGATAAGCAAACCAAAGGTAAACCTAGCCTATCGTCTTCTTGTTGCCGTTCCGGCCAAGGTGATAAACCAATCTAAACCTATACTATGATAAGGATTACACTCGATGTGGAGTAACTCGATATGGAGTGGTTCGATGCACGTTCACTCGCCGCTTTCTCCCCTCTCGTACTGTCACTACGCGAGGATAATCATCACCGAGCAACAACCTTGGTCCGTGCACTACTATGGTGTATCCGCAAGACAAGACTAATCACCATGATTCGATCTAGTCCTACTAAAGGCATATGGTAGGTACACATATGAGTAAGCATAACTCGTAGTACATCAAAGTATGACAAGATATAGTTACATCACCGAATGTTGAAGGTACAAACGACTTGACGAATTGAAGTCGCGGCTCCGGAACTCCACCATGGCTTCACCACGCAGGGCCAACCGTGGTGGCTAGGGCATGGCCTAAGCCATCTCCTAGGCAACTTGAGGACTCGCGGCGGCTGACAGCTTCCTCCCGGTGCTTCTCTTTCGTCTCGGCGGCTCTCTGATGAAAGGATGGATGTGGCAGCCGGTGCAGGCAGAGGCAATAAATAGACAAGCACCTAGGGCAAAACGGGGGCGCGAACCGGGCCCGGAGTGGGCTGGGCCGGTCGGCCCAGGCTGGCCGGCCCAAGCCCATTTCGGCCCGGTTCAGCCCCGGTTTGCTCCCCGGTTGCTTCTCGCGTGATCCCTTATTTGGGTGCACTTGCATGTGGGCCTTTGACGTTGTTTCCTTCACGGTTTAGGCTTGAATCCTTGCCATGCAAGCTTCGCTATTTTCTGGTTGAGTCCCTGAAGACTTGCACGTTGACGCTTCGGTCCTCAGGTCAGTTGGAGTCATGTTCATCGCGTGTATTGACTTGTGACGGGCTTCATGATCTTCTCTTGAAGTGCTTGGTAAACTTATCCCGAAAGTCTCCTCTTTAACGTAAATTTCCTGCGTAAACAACAAACTCCAAAATCGACATGCAAGTGTGAACTTGTTACATCATTAGTATGCCTAGTGGCGGGTTAGTTCCAAATCATAATCGAAACCAATGTATAACAAGTACTCTAGGTTGACGGAAATTCACCGTCAACAGTTGGTCGGCGATGAAGCCCAAAATCTGTTGTCTAGAACATATGGAGTGTAAAGACACCCAGATATCCTGCATGGCTGCAAGGAGTCCGATAGAGCCACCCGAGGCATGCCGACCTTAAGAAGGTCTCAAATGAAGAAGCGCCCAAGCACCCAAAAGTACTTGGCAGGGCCATTAGGCGCGCACCCCACATGGAGGCCTTCATCCCCGACGTAAAATCCTGGTGCCCAGAACAGGCTGGCAGGGCTACAAGAGCACACAGACCTCAGAAGGTCATGCATCCGGGGCGCCCAACTAGGTTGGCAGGGCCATAGACACACAGAGGTATTGCAAGACCTAGGTTTTAAGGCACGCCGACCCCAAACGACCAGCATAGCTGATGACCATCCAACGGAGCCATTGTACTAAGGTATTGGTGACCTCAGCAATAGGCACACCGACCACGGGGTCCTGATGAAATCGCAGATGTAAAGTTTTGCGACCTTCATGGTGCTACTAATCTCGAGGCGCCTAGACGGATCTGCCATAGCAGCAAGGCATGCCTACCCCGGAAGGTCTTCAATCGAACCTACAACCATTCTGCTTAGGAAACAGAAATATAGGCTGATTGGAATAGGTCCGTTTACGTGCAAAGCCATAGCGGGTGCACCAGGACGCAAAGCCTAGTGGGTGCAGATAATAGACATCAGGTCGTAGAGGTAGGTCGTGGAGTTGTCGTCGAAAGGAGGCTAAATTAGGCACTGAGCCATCCGACGTGGGGTCAGATTTTTGTCGTGTAGCGTAGACTGCAGGATCACGGGTCAACAGCGATCGGAGATGCTCTTGCCATCCAAAAAATGACAAACTTCCCACTGATCGAGGGGTTACTGTAGCCATGTGACCTCTGCGGTGGGGCTTAGGCACCATTGATGCGCTAGCGACAAGGACGTCGCGAGTCTGAGAAAGTAATGTCATCGCCTTTAATCAGGCACAAGCTACAGGTCCTAGTATCACGTGGTGACAGTGTCATTACTTCGCCAGCTGCCCGGGGTGCGGATTTTGGCTATAAATAGCACCTTTGAAGCTGAAGGGAGCAATCACCGAGCATAGTTGAGCTATGAAGCCGAAGTGTAGCATTCTTATCATGCCATGGGCATGTGTTCGTCCACCAGATTGTAAAGTCGTGCACTTGTAGAGGCTTGGAGCTAGAAGAACTCTCGCGAAGTGTAGGCAACATCTCCATCCTCTGAGCCCTGCCTCTGCGGGGTATCAGGTAGAGTTTGGAGGTGATGCTGTCCAAGCTAGGGCTATAGAAGGACGTCTCTGGTGAGCACCAGGAGCTCACTAGGGCTTGGATTTCAACGCCGAAGAGCAAGCTCGTGTCTCCATTCCAATAGTTGGAGTCGAGCATGCCTTAGGTTGCGTGTCGTCCTGTAGCTGCCTCCCGCAAGGCCGCCATCAAGGTCCTGGTGCTAGGAGAAGTATCGCGATGTACTCTACTTCGGTAAAGTAGGTCGTGGTTTGCTCTGGGTGGCCCAGGACTTTTAGTATGTTTGCCTTGCACATCGGGTTCTGGATCCAATGAGGTCACAGACGACTTGTGTACCTTCGAATTCTGGATCCATGTAATGTTTGCACTCTTCTATCATGTACTTGGTCGATTTGGCAAAATGATTTGTCAAAGACCTAAATTAATGTGACGTGGGGGCTTGCAAAATATATGTTTCCCATCAGGATGATCTGATGTTGTTTTATTGTTTTGCTGATGACCTAAACTCGGGGTTTAGGTCATGGCTGTAACCAATTAGCGACAAATCCGTCGAGATTATCTCGCAAACTTATCAGGATAGAGCTGTTGAGGTGTGTTGTACGGGGGAAGGAACCGTAATGGGCAGATTCGGTGGACCCCCTATAAATAGGGCGGCCCGAGGCGGGTTGACCCCATTCCTCTTTCTTCTTCCTCGTGTCACTTTCGCTTTCACTGCTATCGCCTTCGCACTGCCATAGCAATCTTGCGACCGTCTTGCTCCCGAGCGTGCGCGTGTCCACCCTCCAAGTCTGGCTAGCCATGCACTAACAACGCCGCCCCGCGCCGCGCTCCTCTTGCACATGCGCATCAAGACCCTGCGCAACATTAGATCCAACACAAACCCTAGCGGCGAAATGGCGGCGGAGGCGACTTCCATCCTGGACCCGCAGGCGGCGTGGGTCCGGTCGACGATGACCGAGGCCAAGAGGTCAGGGGCCAGCCTCAAATTGACCTGGCGCTAGGAGGTCTAGGAACATCTGGTGCGTAGGTACCTCCATTTTCGTCTCCGTGCCTGAGGTTGCCGCGGCGGTCAATTAACTGGAATCACACCCCTTGGCAGGAGGACTGGTTTGAAGACAACGAGGACATGCAGGCCTTGCGGACCAGCATCGTTACCATCAATACCACGTTGACGGTGAGTTATTCTCGACTTGTTGTTGTTACTTGATTATGTGCAATTGAAGTAATGTTGATGACCTTGTTGTACTGTAACAGTCACTGGCAGAACGGGCCAAAGGCCAGGCCGACCTGCTGAAAAATGTGTCAGAGAAGGAGCAACGGGTTGTCGACCTTGAGCGAGAGCTCAAGGAGGTTCGTGAAGCGCCTGATGCTGAGAAGAAAAGGCTCGAGGACAGGCTCGCTGAGGAGAGGCGCAATGCCGTAGAGGCCACTGCTCAGTTCAATACTATGGCTACACCGAATATTGTATGCTGATGATCTTTATTGAGAAGAAGGTTTTTTAGCTATGTGCTAACTATTGCCTCTTGCAGAGTTCCGTAACCGCGAAGAGGAGCTGAAGAACGCCCTCGCGGCTTCCAAGAGCAAGGCTCGGGACCTGGAGATATCACTTAGGGAGGCCGAGGTCGGGGGCCAGGAGCTGAAACGAGCGATGAAAGTAGCCACTGACAGTGAGTATGCCGTATCTCAAAAGTTGGCTTATGAGACAGGAGCTTCTCAGGGCCATGAAAACCGAATTCGAAGTTGTTTTGAAGTTAGAGTGACCAAATCACCATTACAGGGTATGAGGTGGAGCTGAACGACCTCAAGGGTGCTGCCAACTATGCAATGGCTTGCATAGCTGTTCCAGAAGAAGGGGAGGAGCGGCAATCCATTGTTGATCGCCTGATAGATACTCCTAACAGGCTCTTGACCTTGCTGAGGGCGACAAGCTTGGCGGTGGTGAGTGATGCGTTGGTGAGAGTTAAGTCTCACTATCCTGACGTCGGCATGGCCAAGGTTGGAGGCGGTGCTGACACCACGAAGGACCTCCAGGCCCTAGAGCTTGAAGTTGAAGATGCCGCCATGGAGGTGATGGAGAACATTAATTTTGAAGGTGATGGTGGCGACCAGTAGACTTGAGTTAGGAGCTGTACCTCCCCCTCCTCTCACAATTTGTAAACAATGCTTCACGAATATGATTAAGAAGCCTTAATGAAGTACTTTCCTTTTGCCTGCACGAGCTTGGTTAACCTTGTAGGTGACGATGTCTTGTGTTCTTGACTCGCTAACCACTACTCACGAAGAGGCTGGCTTACCAACCTCCATAGCTCAGTGTGGAGGCTTACGTGAGGTCGGCGCGCGAGGGAGGAGCCTAGGGCTCAGGTCTCGTGACCTTTTCGATCAAGCATGCTTGCAGCGGCAGGAGGCTTCATATTCATTAGGCATAGTGTCCTCAGGTCGAATGACCCCTAGCCGTAGCGAAAGCGAGTCTTCATAGGGCGATTGTCACTGCTTATGGACCCGAACCTGGGTGATCTATCCATGACTAGGATGAAGCTTAGATGAAACTAAGCAGAGGTCCGAACCGAATGATGTTGAAGAATCAACGGATGAGTTGTGGTTAGGGGTGAAATGCTACTCGAACCCAGAGCTAGATGGTTCTCCCCGAAATGCGTTGAGGCGCAGCAGTTGACTGGACATCTAGGGGTAAAGCATTGTTTCGGTGCGGGCTGCGCGAGCGATACCAAATCGAGGCAAACTCGGAATACTAGATATGACCCAAAAATAACAGGGGTCAAGGTCGGCCAGTGAGACGATGGGGGATAAGCTTCATCGTCGAGAGGGAAACGGCCCGGATCACCGGCTAAGGCCCCTAAATGACCGCTCGGTGATAAAGGAGGTGGGGGGTGCAAAGATAGCCAGGAGGTTTACCTAGAAGCAGCCACCCTTTAAAGAGTGCGTCATAGCTCACTGATCGAGCGCCCTTGTGCTGAAGATGAACGAGGCTAAGCAATCTGCCGAAGCTGTTGGATGTCAAAATGCATCGGTAGGGGAGCGTTCCACCTTAGAGGGAAGCAAACGCGAAAGCGGGGGCTCGACGAAGCGGAAGTGAGAATGTCGGCTTGAGTAACGAAAACATTGGTGAGAATCTAATGCCTCGAAAACCTAAGGTTTCCTCCGCAAAGTTCGTCCACGGAGGGTGAGTCAGGGCCTAAGATCAGGCCGAAAGGCGTAGTCGATGGACAACAGGTTTAAGGACACAAGGTGCCCTGCTTTTTCAGGGTAAGAAGGGGTAGAGAAAATGCCTCGAGCCGAGGTCCGAGTACCAAGCGCTGCAGCGCTGAAGTATGAGCCCCGTGGACTAGCCATTGTTTCTCCACGAGACTCATACCGGCGCTACGGCGGCTGAAGTATGTAACCCATGCCATACTCCCAGGAAAAGCTCGAACGACCTTCAACAAAAGGGTACCTGTACCCGAAACCGACACAGGTGGGTAGGTAGAGAATACCTAGGGGCGCGAGACAACTCTCTCTAAAGAACTCGGCAAAATAGCCCCGTAACTTCGGGAGAAAGGGTGCCCCCTCGCAAAAGGGGGTCGCAGTGACCAGGCCCGGTCGACTGTTTACCAAAAACACAGGTCTCTGCAAAGTCGTAAGACCATGTATGGGGGCTGACGCCTGCCCAGCTTTGTGCCAAGCCCCCGAGCATGTCGAGGGGGAGGAACAAAACAGACTAGGAACCCTCGGGTTTTGCAACCCGTATGTTGGCTTTAGCCAAGCCCCCGAGCATGTCGGAGGGGAGGGTTTATTGTATGAGGGAGGAGAAGGTAGTGCTCGACTCATAGTAGATGACTTATATATTTATTTATTTAATGAAAAAGGGTACAAGAAAAGGAAATACATAGCTTAAAATTAAAACTATTCTACGGATAGAATCGTCATAGATGCTCCACGTTCCAGGGGTTGGGTACTCCTTGCCCGTCGCCCCACTGGAGGCAATATGTTGACGGGCTGATGACCTCAGTGATGATGAAGGGTCCCTCCCAAGGGGCAGAGAGCTTGTGCATGCTGTCGGTCTTCTGGATGCGCCTAAGGACGAGGTCACCGACGTTGAAGGAAGTTTCCTTAATGTTGCGGTCATGATAGCGTCAGAGCTATTGGTGATGATGAGCTTGTCTCATAACAGTAGTCAGTCTTTGTTCTTCGAGGCTGTCAAGGTCGATGCGACGTGTTTGCTCGGCCTCTCTTTCCCCGTAGAACTGGATGCGTGGAGCTCCGAAGGCGACGTCAGTAGGTAATACAACTTCTGATCCGTAGACCAGAAAGAAGGGTGAGAACCCTGTAGCAGAGCTGACTTGAGTCCTGAGGCCCCAAATCACGTGTGGTAGCTCAGCTAACAACCGAGTGGCATAGTTGGAGGCGTTGTCGTAAATACGATCTTTGAGAGCTTGAAGCACCATGCCGTTAGCTCGTTCGACCTGGCCGTTGCACCGGGGGCGGGCGGCCGAGGAGTAGTAGACGTCGATAGTATTGTCTTGGCAAAAGTCCTAGAAGACCGAGCTAGTGAAAGATGCACCCAGGTCAGTGATGATCCTATTGCGCACACCAAAGTGATGCTTGATGTCTCCGATGAATTTCTTCTTCCGATGTTACTTTCGCAACAGGTCGGACTTCAATCCACTTGGTGAATTTGTCGACGGCCACCAGTATATGTTTGTAGCCACCTGGAGCGGTACGAAACGGTCCCACAGCGTCAAGACCCCACATAGTGAAGGGCCATCATGGAGGGATGGTGCGCAGAACCTAGGCTGGCAGGTGCTGCTGTTTAGCAAAGAATTGGTATCCTTTGCACCTCTTTACGAGGTCTTTAGCATCGGTTATGGCCGTGGTCTAGTAGAATCTAGATCGGTATGCTTTACCGACCAAATTGGTAGATGTCGCGTGGCAACAACATTTGTCGCTGTGGATCTCAGCTAAGAGCTGGAGACCTTCTGATCGTAGGATACACTTCATCAAGATGCTGGTAGAGGCAGCTTTTCTGTATAGGTCAGAACCAATCACGACGTAGTTAGCACTTCGTTGTGTGTTATGTTCTCGCTCTGTTTTGTCGTCGGGGATGAGCTAGTCGAGTATGAAGTCTATGAAGGGCTTGCGCCAATCATTTTCTATTTCAGACATCAGCACATCGCGGGGAGGTATTGAGTTTTGATCATTTGAGGGTGGTTCTGGGTTGTCTGGGTCCAGAAGCTTGATTGAAGGCTTGCGTAACTCCGGGACGAACACGCCTGCGGGAACTAGAGCTCGTCGAGAGCCTAGTTTGGAAAGCACATCGGCAGTGATGTTGTTGTTTCGTGGAACATGCTGGAATTCGATCCCCTCAAAGTGGCCTTCAAGTTTGCGAATCTCAGTGTAGTAAGCATCCCTTGTGTCCTTGACGTAGTCCCACTCCTTGTTGACTTGCTCAATGACGACCTTGGAATCACCAAAAGCCAGTAGTTGCTTGATACCAAGGGACACTTCTATCCGGAGCCCGTGGATCAGGGCTTCATATTCTGCACCATTGTTGGAGGCCTTGTAGTGGATTTGCAAGACGTACTTGAGCTGCTCTTCCTAAGGAGAGATAAGTCATACCCCTGCACCCGCTTCTTCGAGGTTGAGGGCACCATCAAAGTACATTATCCAGTGTTCAGGCCGCTCCTTGGGAGGGGGCATCTGGATCTCTGTCCATTCAGACACAAAGTCTGCGAGGATCTGCGACTTGATCACTTGCCTGGGGCAAAACTCAATTTCGAATTCTCCAAGCTCGACTAACCACTTGACGATGCATCTGTTGGCGTCGCGGTTGCGGATGATTTCCCCTAGTGGGAACGAGGATGGAACCACGATCCTGTGAGCTTGAAAGTAATGGCGGAGCTTTCTCGATGTAATCAGGAGCGCGTAGAGCAACTTTTGAGGTTGTGTATGATGTGTTTTAACGTCGGCCAGGACCTCTCTCACATAATACACAGGTCGTTGAATAGGATAGGCCCGCCCTTCTTCCTCTCGCTCGGCGACGAGAACTGTGCTGACCACATTAGTGGTGGCAGAGATGTAAAGTAGGAGCATTTCCTTTGGGATTGGAGGTGTCATGGACTCTTTGAGAGCCTCGAATGCTTTTTGTGCTTCGTCGTCCCACACGAACTTGTCGGCCTTCTTCAATAGCTTGAAGAAGGGTAATCCTTTTTCACCGATCTTGCTGATGAAACGACCTAGAGCCGCCATCATACCTATGAGCTTCATGACGTCTTTCTTGTTGGATGGCTTGGCCATCTTGCGTATAGCGTCGACCTTCGCTGGGTTGGCTTCGATGCCTTGGTGCCCGACCATGAAGCCCAGAAGCAACCCGGAAGGCACACTGAAGACGCACTTGGTTGGGTTGATCATCCACTGGAACTCTCGTAAGTTGGCGAAGGTTTCGGCGAGGTCGGTGATGAGCTTATCTTCTTCTTTGGTTTTGACGACAACATCATCTATGTAGGCTTCGACGTTTTTCCTGATCTGTGATGCTAGGCACTTCTGAATTGCCTTCTGATATGTAGCTCCAGCATTTTTCAGGCCAAAGGTCATGACCTTGTAGCAATGGATGTCGTGAGGCATTATGAACGTCGTTTTAACTTTGTCATCAGGGTGCAGGGCTATCTGGTGGTACCCTGAGTAGCAGTCGAGGAAGCAGAGTAGGACGCTACCAGCCGTGGAGTCCATGACCTGGTCGATACGAGGAAGAGGGAAAGGATCCTTCGGGAAGTGTTTGTTGAGGTCGGTGTAATCGATACACATCCTTAATGCGCCAGTTTTCTTTGGTACAAGAACCGGGTTTGAGAGCCAAACCGGGTGTTTACATTCTCTGATAAATCCTGCAGCTAAGAGCTTGCAAACTTCTACTTCTATAGCATGTTTTCTATCTTTTGCAAATCGCTGGAGCTTTTGCTTGATAGGTCATTGTTGACGGTGAAAATCCGTCAACCTAGCCATGAGTTTACCTTCGGCGTTGACATAAGTTTTATACCTTATCCATTGGTACTAACCCCCGTGTTATAACAAGTTCACTTGTGCATGTCGGTTTTGGAGTTTAGTGTTTATGCAGGGTTTTAGCGTTGAAAGCAAGACTTTCGGGATAAGTTCATCAAGCACCTTGTGACAAGACCTTGAAGCCCCGTACAAGTCATGCAATGAAGCAAACTTGACTCCAAGAAGCCTAGGGACCTAAGCCGAGAAGATGACAAACTCTGAGGACCTACCCAGAAAAGTGTCGAATCTTGCGGGACAAGGAGCTACGTCCAACTCGGAGAGAAACTGACGACAAGGGCCCACATGCAGAAGGGGGAAGGGTCTAGAAGACTCGGGAACCGACGCCACGCGAAGAAGGCGGGGAACTGGGCCTAGATGGGCCCAGGCCGGCCGGCCCAACCCAGTACAGGGCCCATTTGCCCCCTCTTGTGACCTAGCCGCCATTCGGGCTATTTATAGCCCCGGGGTCGAGAGCCACACATGAATCAATTCGTCATTGGCCGCCGAGGAGCAGAGAAGAGAAGGACACCATCCCAGAGAGGAGAGAGTCAAGCTAGTTGACTAGGGTTACCCTAGCCGACATGGGAACCTTGCAAAGAAGACCACGTCGGAGTTCCCGGAGCTAGAAGCAAGATCAAGGTAGGATCCTGGTGGTGTTCTTGTTTATGTATCATTGTACTAGTTGAATTATCAAGTTGAATCCGATTTCTATCGATCAAGTGTTTCTTCGACGTCTTTGTTTTTTGATCGGCTTTGCTTATTCTAGATCTATTCTCGAGATAAATCACATAGGGTGTTCTTTTAGCCGCGGTGGCTAGAGGTGCACGCCGGATCTTCCGAAAGAACTCGACTTGTCCTTGGACTCGCCCTAGACTACCCGCATGAATAGGAGTACGTTGTGACGAACGGGGGGTGTTGACGGTGAAAATCCGTCAACCTAGCCATGAGTTTACCTTCGGTGTTGGCATGAATTTTCTACTTTATCCATTGGTACTAACCCCCGTGGTATAACAAGTTCACGTGTGCATGTTGTTTTTGGAGTTTAATGTTTATGCAGGGATTTAGTGTTGAATGCAAGACTTTTGGGATAAGTTCATCAAGCACCTCATGACAAGACCTTGAAGTCCTGAACAAGTCATGCAATGAAGTGATATTAACTCCAAGAAGCCGGGGACTCGATCCGAGAAGACAACAAACTCCAGGGACCTGACCGAAAAGTGCTTCGAAGCTTGCAAGACAAGGAGTTGAGTCCAATTCGGAGAGAAACCGACGACATGGACCCATATGCGAAGGGGGAAGCATCCGGGAAGCAAGGGAACCGACCTCGGGCAAAGGAGCCCGCGGGCGGGCCTAAATGGGCCCGGGCGGCCGGCCCAAGAGGATCGGCCCGGGCCCATTTAGGGCCCAAATGCGACGTCCTTTGCCCTAGCTGCCGATCGGGCTATTTATAGTCCCCCGACCGAGAGCCACGCGAGAGGAGATTTCGTCTTCGGCCGCCGAGAAGCGAGAGAGGAGAGGGACATCATCTAGGAGAGGAGAGGGTCGAGCTAGTTGACTAGGGTTTCCCTAGCCGACGTGGGAACCTTGCAAGGAAGACCACGTCGGAGTTCCGGAGCTAGAAGCAAGATCAAGGAAGGATCCCGGTGGTGATCTTGTGTATGTATCATTGTTATAGTTGAATTATCAAGTTGAATCTTTTCTCAGCGATCAAGTGTTTCCTCGAAGATTTCGTTTTTCGATCGGCTTTGCTTATTCCAATTCTATTCTCGAGATAGATTACATAGGGTGTTCTTGTAGCCGCGGTGGCTAGAGGTACACGCCGGATCCTCCGAAAGAATCTCGACTTGTCTTTTGACTCGCCCTAAGCTCCCCGCATGAATAGGGATACGTTGTGACAGAACGGGGGTCTCGAAAGGCGGATGTTTTCGGATTTGGACGGGAAACCACGATTTAAAGAGGCTTTTATTAAGATTCGATTTGCTACTTCTTCTTTTGCTTGGAACTTCAACGAAAGGCTTACCCCGATCCCTCTAGATCGGTTTATCTACCCAATCTTACTTTGTCTTCTCCGGTTTTTAGTAGATTAGATTCGTTTTGTGTCTTTTACTTAGATGCATTAGGTCTTTTATCGATTATTGAAGATTACTTGGCTTTAATAGATTAATTCTTGCGTCACACATTTGTTCCACGGATTCGATACCTTGGGTTCACCACTCGAGGGAAGAAGGGTCCCTTGACTACGACGGGAGACTTGTACGCTTGCGAGTCACGAACGAACTTTGATACAAACATTAACCGTCAACAAGCCCCTTTTTTTCGGCGCCGTTGCCGGGGAACAAGTGATCAAGATTTGATTTTTTATTGCTTTTTTTTGTAATTTTCAGTACTGATTTTGTTTTATTTTTGCATCTAATAAGCTTCAATCATCCTCAAAATACATCTAATCTAGTTTGCCTTACTCTAGTCTTTATAGATTTGTTTTGTTTTCTAGTTTCTTTTGCATATTTTGTTTATCGCTAACCCTAACGGGAGATGGACGGCTACCTCTCCAACAAACCCAATAATTTTGTGGATGATCCGGGAAAAACTTTACGAGGCTAAGGAGACGCGAAGCACATCAAGCTAAAAAGCTGGATTTTGTAGATTCGGAGTCGGAAGACGAAGGATCGCAGAATCTCGGAAAATTCACCACCTCAAAGTCCGAGGGAGAACCGACGTCCACCAATGGGTGACCAACCACCGGAAGAACGCAAGATTGGGGAGCTATGCACCCCAGACATCATCGACCTACCAATCTTGAACCTCGACGAGATCGGAAGACCGTTCGAGATCAAGACCTCAACAATCCGCATGGTGCAACATTCACCCTTCACCGGCAAAGAGGATCCGAACCTTCACCTCCAAGCATTCATTCAACTATGTCAGACTTTCAACATGGAGGGGGTGACTCAAGATCAAATGAGGGCAAGGCTTTTTCCGTTTTCACTACTCGGGAAGGCGTTGCAATGGTTCCACTCTCAACCGGCGGAGACGGTGCAAAATTGGAACACGTTGATGAAGGCTTTCATGAAGGAATACTACTCACCGGGTAAAACTCAAAGCTTGCGTAATAAGATTGCCACCTTTGTTCAATATCCTACGAAACTATCTCGGAGGCATACGAGCGCTTCAACGAGTACACCGGGCGGTTCCACATCACAAGTTCCCGAAAGAAGACCTCGTGCAAAAGTTCTATCAAGGACTCACCATGGCGTCAAGGACGATCATCGATGCATCGGCGGGAGGATCTATCATCGAGCTTACACCGACGGAAGCTCTCACGCTATTCAAGAAGGTCGCGGATAATGACACGTGGGCGTCATCCGGCGCCTACACCCGGCTCAACCTATGGGGAACGTCAAAGGAGTCTTGCAAGTGGAGAAGGAAGACAAACTTGGAGGCAAGATCGACTCGCTCATGAGGAGGTTGGAGAAGATGGAGATAGAAAAGAAAGAGGCTCAAGACTTGAAGGCCGCCGAAGCAAGGTCCACATGCGAAGAATGTGGAGAGTATGGCCATGTCCGCAAAGATTGTCCGGAGGAAGCCAAAGTGCTCGACTACATGAGGAAGGGAGAATTGCCGAACTTCCGCTACGGGCAAGGTAGGCCTCAATTTAATGCAAGCTCATCTATTCCTAACGCGGTTCCACTTCGGATACAATTGAAGGAGTTCATGGATGAGCAAGCTAAGATCAACAAGGACACCGTCACCAAGTTCAAGACCATAGACAAGGTGTTGGAGAACATCGATAGCAAAGTGACGGAGGTCGGAAGTTCCAATCATCAAGTGCTCAACATGATGAAGATGCTCGAGACGCAAGTTGGACAACTTGCGGGGCGCCTCACTAATGATGAAGGGAAGCTTCGGGACAACCCAAATGTCCCGAATCGGCGAAGGCCATTCAAACACGTTCGGGGAAGGAGACCGAAGATCCGGAACGTTCCGCGGGAGCAAGGAAGCTTAAACCATCCACCGAGGTGGAGGGAGGCGCTAAAGAGAAGGTTACGGGGATCGTCACCGAGGAACCCGAATTCGAGATGCCGGAAGATGACACGAGGATACCGCAACTCAAGCCACGCTACTTCCGAGGTAAACTTGACAACCACTTTGAGAAGTTTGTGGAAGTTGTGCGTAGACTTAGCATCAACATGCCGTTACTAGATGCCCTACAAGTACCTACATATTCTCGTTACTTTAAAGACATTCTTGCAAATAAATATGAGATAGCAACACTCGGGGTAGATCATGTCAAGATGTCCGAGGAGTGTAGTGCGGCTATTGCTTATGGGCTAGAGAAGCAAAAAGACCCCGGGTGCCCTACAATTCCATGTTCGGTTGGTTCTTTCAACTTCGAGAAGGCGTTATGCGACCTTGGAGCTAGTGTGAGTGTCATGCCGAGGGATGTGTTCGAGAAGTTACGCCTACCGATGGAGCCTACGGGAATATGTTTGGAGGCGGGTGACAACTCCATTCGCTATCCCTTGGGCATTGCCGAAGATGTACCCGTGAAGATTGGACACCACTTCATCCCCGTCGACTTCGTTGTGCTCGAGATGGGAGAGAGGGAGAAGCCGCCGCTCATCCTAGGGAGGCCGTTCCTCAAGACCGTGGGAGCAACTATTGATGTTGGCAAGGGGGAGATCATGTTCGATATCAACGGAGAAAGGAGTTCCTTCAAGTTCCGTCCAAGGATTGAGGCATGCAACATGATTGGAGTGAAGATAGAACCAAAACAAACGGAGGGGCTGAAAAAGAAGAAGGAGCCGGAAAAAGTGAACGTAACGAAAATTAAAGAAGGTGTTGCATCCGTCAAGACAAAGGAAGAGAAGCCGCTGTGAAGACCAAAAAAATAACTAAGCCGCCCAAGCCAAAAGACAAGCCCGCGCCCAAGATGGTGCGGAAGTGGGTACCCAAGATTGCAACGCCCGCAAAGAGCGTTGATCCGGAGTAATCAAGTGAAGAAGTCTAGCTATAGACTATAAACGAAGCGCTAGGCGGGAGGCAACCCGTTTCGTCAAGTCAAGTCAAGAATAAGCTACGGGAGGACAACCCGATTCCAGGTTTTTCGAGTATTTTTAATAATTTAGTTTTTGAGTTTTACTACGCAAAGACATTAGACTTAGAAGTGGTTGAACAATATTAGAGACATAATTCTTGATTGAATGTTTGCTTTATCATAAACCCTTTGCATGAACCCTCCTATGTGCTTGTTTGATTCTTTTCTTTTCGAGAAACCCCTCAACCAAATAATTTCAGAACCTTAGCTCAACCTTTCACCCTCATTATGGTGCTGAGGTTGGCTTATTTTTCATGCTAAAACCACACGAGTAGAGCCACGATTTATATTCAAGTGTTATAAAAATTCAGCACGTGGTAGGACTCGCGTGAACCTAGAAATCAAAGCTTTTGGTTGATCTTAAAAATCTTTATCCTTGGTTTCTCTAGGATTAGAATTTTTCTAAGCCTATTCTAATTTTGTTCTGTTCAAAATCTTTCTTATTTAGCCAAAATTAGAACCTAAACCTATGCCCCCATGATCAAACCGGGAAAACGTTCGCTCTCAACCGATGAAAGCAAACTTTACCGGTAAGACCAAAATCGACGTAGTCGAAAAATATTTTCGACTTACATTTGTTTTTAATGGTTTAAAAACTTCTCTAAAATTATGTTCAAGCTCTTGCATGGCTCTGAAAAATATTTTAAAATTCGAATTAGAGGAGTGCTTAACCTTAAACACACCTAAATGGAGGCAATCAAGTTTGAATTAATCATGCATGCACCATTGGATCCCCTTTTATCAACTTTCACCCACTCCATATGCAAAGGACAAGCATGGTGGGCAGCAAGCATCAACTTTGCAGGATTTCAATGGTGGCATGTGAAGCAAGTGGAGCTAGGGAGCATGGACATGACCCAAAGCATGGAGCATCAAGTGGGAGGACCAATAATTCAAGAAAAGGAGTGGACGAGAGCGTTTGGGCGGTGCAACTTGTGGAGCACGCGGGCGGGGAAAGTTGCGCAGAGGCGAAATGATCGTGGCTCGGGAGAAAGACGCGCCGAAGGAGAGCCGGAGGACCCCTCGGGCCGGCCGGCCTAGGCCGGCCGGCCTGCCCTATAAATGGTGCCCCCCGGCGCCCGTCTTCGCAGCAAGCTTCCCTCTCCTTCCCTTGTTTGTGTGTTCAAGTTTGTGTGCTCAGAACCTCCGTAGACTTAGCCAACCACCCAAGCTTGAGAGCTCAAGAAAAAATCCACCTCCCTAATCCACTCAAAGTCCACATCCGAAGCAAAGAGTTTAAGTGCCTAGTTTACCGGTTGCAACCCGGATTTTTAGTTGAAGAGAGAGTGCAGCAAGCATGTGGAAGAAGACCACAAGTCTCTTCTCTAAGAAGAAGAGTTCGTCGTCGTCCAAGCCGTCATCAACCACGTCTTCGAGGAGGCACTCGATTTCCGAGTCTCCCGGAGCATGGAGACGGACACGGCACCACCGAGGAGGAGCGACGCTCTCCTCCTTGGTGGGATGAGGGCTGCGAGAAGCACTTCCATGAGGTTCACCGAACCTCGTGGGCACACGGAGGAGCAGCCCGCGCCACCACGACGATCGACTCGCTCAACCGCACCACCTCCTTACACCCCGACACAATCTTCGTACGGCTTCATCATCATGTCGGCGGAGGAGGAGGATAGGCTCGCCAATCTTGAGAAGAGGCTTGTGCCAAATGTCGAGATCGACGACCAAGCACTCCACACCTTGGGTTTTCGCACCGACATAAACTACATGTTGGGGCACCTCGGGTGGACTCAATTCTCCAACGGAATCTCGGTGGACACCCACTTGGGTTACACCTTGGAAATTTTAATGACTATGGCACCCATCGTTGATGATGATGGGGTGCAATGCTTGTCATTCCGTTTGGAGGGAATCCAACAAGTGGTTCCCTACGAGCACGTAAGGGAGCTGCTTGGGTTCCACAAGGGCGCTCCGGAGAAAGTCGACGTGCCTCCCGGCATGTTGGCGGAATTTTGGGGCATGATCTCCGGAGATGCCCATCAACAACGCAAAAGCATCCGCAACCCCATTATCCGGATATTTCACTCTTGGATGTGCAAGAGGGTATTGGGGAGGATGAGGGAAACAAAGGTGACCGACACGGAGTTAAATTGGCTATACTCGGCTTTGATTGCCGGGCAGCCGATCGACCCCTCCTACCTCATGATCAACCGTTGGTGTTGTGAAGCAACATCGGGGGCTAGTGATATTGGTTCGGGGTGTTACCTCTCCATGTTGGCCTATTCCTTGCGACCGGGGATCGCAAGAAACCCCGCTCACCTTTTGCGCGGTACCTCTCTCGGTTTTGAGTACTTGCGGCAAGGCAAGTACATTAGTGGAGATGAGAGAAGAGGTTACCGATTGGCCATTGTGAACCTCCCTCTTCCGGATGAGAGGCTTAGGCTTTTCACCGAAGGAAGGGAAGATTGGTTGGAAGAGGGAATACTTGTCCCTGCAAGGAAAAATAAAAGAGGAAGGATCGTAGAAGAGGGAACATCCTCCGCACAAGAGGGTGGAGCACAACCCAATGTGCAACCATCCGGCGGGGTTCCTCCTCCGCCAAGTTATTACGGAGGGTCTCAACAACAAGCATGGGGGGGTGGTGCACCGGTACCCCCTCAAAATTATGTTGTGCCCAACGTTAACTTCGCGGAGGCCTACGCTCATCATCCCCAACCACAACAAAGCATGGCTATTATTGGAGGATACGCTGCAAGAAATGCTCAAAATATCGCAGCCATCCAATCCAACGCAGCTCAACTCGGTGAAGGCAACGCGAATATTGCCTTTGAACTTGGTCGCCTTCACCTTGTAGAGCCAAATCAATTCGACGGAGGAAGCGTTCATTCATATTATGAGCAAGGCTATTATTATCAAGACTATCAACATCAACCACCGGCGGAGGATTAGAGGACTTAAGGAACTTTAGTTTTCTTTTCTTTTCTATTTCTCTGTAATTTTCAGCTTTTGCTCTTATGTGTTTGCGTAGTATTTTTCTGTTTTTATTTAATTTTCAGCAAGCATGTTTCTTTATTTTCAGTGTGTATTTCAGCTTGATATCACATTTAATAAAGTCACCACCTTGATCTTATCATTGGAAAAGTTACAAAATTTGTGCCATGTTGATATATGATTAAAATTGCAGCTTTGTTCATCTTTGTAGTTGATTTATGCATGTTTAAGCTAGTGCTCTCTTAAAAATACAGATCTGAATTTATTTAAATGCTAGCTTAATTTTCAGCGGAGGTTATGATTAAAATAAAGACCCATAGTGTTTTATGTGCTCTCAAGTTAAGAATGGATTGAAGATGTCTTTTATGCTCAAAAATATTGCTAACCTTGTCACAAATATCACTTGTGTGTTGCTCAACCTATCCAAAGCCTTATATATATTTGAGTGTATGAACCTTAGTGTACAAGATTTATTTTTGAGTGAGTTATTGCAAGCCATGATTTCTGCGGCCCGAGACTAAGAAGCTGGTCATTCCGTTTTTGCGTATCTATCTTTTTGCTAGCCTTTTATCCGTGCATTGTGTATCCCCGCATCGGTGGTCTCACAAACTTCGCCGGATATCCACCCTTAAACCAAATATCAATTTTTGTGATTACCTCCTTGACCACAACCTATCATTGAGAATGGATCATCAATTCAAGGAAGATCGCAAGACGGTGCCAACGTTGAAGATTTCAAGTATCTCTCCAAGGAAAATATCTCCGGTACCTACCTTATTTTTCGCCTCTTTGCTCGAGGACGAGCAACGTCTAAGCATGGGGGAGGAGGTAGGTACGGTGCTGCCTTAGAGTTCAAAAGGGAGTATTTTAAAAAAAAATATATAATGATGAAAGAAAAAAATTCGGCGATGTACATGACTTCCAAGGTGAAGAAAGAAAAAATATATATATATAATGAATGAAAGAAAGAAAGAAAGAAAGAAAGAAAGAAAAGAATGGGAAATATAAGAAAGAGAAGAAAGAGGAAAAATATATTTGTGCGTAAAATGAACTCCCCGGTTCTCTAAGAGTGCATTCAAGGCTTCAAGATAAAAAGATCCATTCTCATTTTCCAACCATGTGCAATCCGATAACGAGGACTTCTTTTGTGCCTCGGGATCACTCTCTGCCATTTGCACATGTCCACCTATCTAAAAGTGTGTGTATTTTTCTCTTTCCCCTCCTTGATTTAACATTATTTTCCAATGACCTTTTTGACGAGTCTCGGTAAGACCATGAGAAGCTTGTCTTGTTACGACAACACCTCACTTATAAATTCTTGTTAGGACTAAACTTTCCCAAAAGCTCCTTATAAAGCCTACCACATACATATGAGAGGGAAAGGAGTAGAATATATAGGCTTGAGAGACAAGTGAGATGAGAGTTTATGAGCAATACATGAGATGATTTAAATTTGTGAATTTGGTTTAGCTTTTCTTATCTCGATCTTCATTTCAAAAATTCGAGATCCATTTAAAACTTTGTGAGCATGTTAATGCTTGTGGGATAAGCTTAATAAGAATCCACCCTCCGTGGAGATGAAGGCTAGTACATTATGGAACTTTGATGAATTAATATTTTGAGAGCATTATGTTTTCTCATGTATGGTCAAATGCAAGGTTTAAACATTGTTTAGCAATGATGATATCCATCGAAGGCTTACTCGAGGACGAGCAAGGTTTAAGCATGGGGGAGATGTTGACGGTGAAAATCCGTCAACCTAGCCATGAGTTTACCTTCGGTGTTGGCATGAATTTTCTACTTTATCCATTGGTACTAACCCCCGTGGTATAACAAGTTCACGTGTGCATGTTGTTTTTGGAGTTTAATGTTTATGCGGGGATTTAGTGTTGAATGCAAGACTTTTGGGATAAGTTCATCAAGCACCTCATGACAAGACCTTGAAGTCCCGAACAAGTCATGCAATGAAGTGATATTAACTCCAAGAAGCCGGGGACTCGATCCGAGAAGACAACAAACTCCGGGGACACGACCGAGAAAAGTCTTTGAAGCTTGCAAGACAAGGAGTTGAGTCCAATTCGGAGAGAAACCGACGACATGGACCCATATGCGAAGGGGGAAGCATCCGGGAAGCAAGGGAACCGACCTCGGGCAAAGGAGCCCGCGGGGCCGGGCCTAAATGGGCCCGGGCCGGCCGGCCCGATAGGATCGGCCCGGTGCCCATTTAGGGCCCAAATGCGACGTCCTTTGCCCTAGGCTGGCCGATCGGGCTATTTATAGTCCCCCGACCGAGAGCCACGCGAGAGGAGATTTCGTCTTCGGCCGCCGAGAAGCGAGAGAGGAGAGGGACATCATCTAGGAGAGGAGAGGGTCGAGCTAGTTGACTAGGGTTTCCCTAGCCGACGTGGGAACCTTGCAAGGAAGACCACGTCGGAGTTCCGGAGCTAGAAGCAAGATCAAGGAAGGATCCCGGTGGTGATCTTGTGTATGTATCATTGTTATAGTTGAATTATCAAGTTGAATCTTTTCTCAGCGATCAAGTGTTTCCTCGAAGATTTCGTTTTTCGATCGGCTTTGCTTATTCCAATTCTATTCTCGAGATAGATTACATAGGGTGTTCTTGTAGCCGCGGTGGCTAGAGGTACACGCCGGATCCTCCGAAAGAATCTCGACTTGTCTTTTGACTCGCCCTAAGCTCCCCGCATGAATAGGGATACGTTGTGACGAACGGGGGTCTCGAAAGGCGGATGTTTTCGGATTTGGACGGGAAACCACGATTTAAAGAGGCTTTTATTAAGATTCGATTTGCTACTTCTTCTTTTGCTTGGAACTTCAACGAAAGGCTTACCCCGATCCCTCTAGATCGGTTTATCTACCCAATCTTACTTTGTCTTCTCCGGTTTTTAGTAGATTAGATTCGTTTTGTGTCTTTTACTTAGATGCATTAGGTCTTTTATCGATTATTGAAGATTACTTGGCTTTAATAGATTAATTCTTGCGTCACACATTTGTTCCACGGATTCGATACCTTGGGTTCACCACTCGAGGGAAGAAGGGTCCCTTGACTACGACGGGAGACTTGTACGCTTGCGAGTCACGAACGAACTTTGATACAAACATTAACCGTCAACGGGGGGCTCTGAAAGGCGGGCGTTTTCGGAGTCGGACGGGAAACCACGATTTAAAGAGGCTTCTAATGAGATTCGATTTGCTACTTCTTCTACTTGGAACTTCAACAAAAGGCTTAACCCGATCTCTCTAGATCGGTTTATCTACCCTATCTATCTTTGTTACCTCCGGTCTTTAGTATATTAGATTCGTTTTGTGTTCTTTATCTAGATGCATTAGGGTTTCACTTTACCAAAGATTGAAGTTACTTGGCTTTACTAGATCATCTTTTGCGTCACACATTTGTTCCACGGATTCGATACCTTGGGTTCACCACTTGAGGGAAGAAGGGTCCCTTAACTACGACGGGAGACTTGTCCGCTTGCAAGTCTAAACAAACTTTGATACAACTGTTAACCGTCAACAGTCGTGCAGTCTTGTTTACTTCAAGTGCGTGCTCAGCCAGCTCCCTAGGGATACCAAGCATATCGGATGGACTCCATGCAAAATGTCAGTGTTGTCCCTGAGGAAACTGGTGAGCGCGAGTTCCTATTTGGGGTCCAGGTCGGCCTCGATGACAACTTCCTTGGATGCACCGGGCAAGCCGAGGCAAACCTTCTTGACAGCTGGACTTGGGTCCAAAGCTATGCTTGTACGCTTCTGCTCTGGTACCTGCAGAGTGGTTTGGTCGATCTTGGCTACCTGGGTGACCATGACCGTTGTTGCGGCTTTAATCACTGAATCTTTGGAGAGCTCGACGGTAGTTCTTTCACAGTTGTAGGAGACCATGATGTCCCCGAGGACGGAAAGGATTCCGTTTAGCGCTGGCATCTTCATGATGAGGTAGGTGTGGTGTGTTATGGCCATGAACTTGGCGTGGTATGGTGAGCGGAAGTCCGCAACCTTGAATGTCAAGTACTCCGTACGGAAGTTCTCCTCTGTGCCGAAGGTGACTGGTAGGCATACACGACCTATGGGGTACGCAGCCTTACCGGGCATGACCCCATAGAAGGGCTCATCGCAGGCGGTCATCTTGTTGAAGTCAAACTCCATCTTGCGTAGTGTCTCTGTGAAGATGATGTTCAAGCTGCTGCCCCCGTCGATAAGGGTCTTAGGCAGGAAGGCCCCGTTGACTATGGGGTTAACGACCAGCGGGTATGTCCCGGGGTCAGGTATGTGAACCCAATGATCTTTCCTGGAGAAAGTGATTGGGAATTTAGACTAACGCAGAGGTCGTGGGTTCTTAGTGTTGACATGCTCGATCTCCCTAGCGTTTGATCGGGTCTGCCTGTTGCTTTTGATCGCTTGGCGACCTCCAACGATGAAGTTGATCTCGCGGTTGGCCTTGTAAAACGCGCCATTGGGGTTGCCCCTTTAGGCGGTGGTGGTGGAGTTCGCTCCTTCCGGTTGTTGTCGTGGTGATTATAGTTGTCCTGGCGACGTTGATCATCTCGTCGGTCATTGCGCTGGTCGTCGTGGCAATCATCTTGACGATCACTCCTGTGGTCGTCACGCCTGTCGTTGCGGTCATCTCGACAGTAGTCGTCGCGTCTGTCATCGCGATGGTAGTCGCAGCGATAATCACGTCGATCCCTATTATCGTTGCGAGGATAGGGCCTGCAGTCACGGTAATCTCATCGATCAGGTCGACGATTATGGTTGTCGAGGCGTTGGCCACCGTTCCGATCGTCGTTGTTGTTGCTCCTAGTCTTGTTGGAGGTAGATGGTACTCCAAGGGTGTGCTTTAGCTATTCACACTCTCTCATGGTGTGCTTAGCATCTCGGTGAAATTGGCACTGGTCGTCCATGACCATGTTGAAGTCGCCTTCGAGGAAGGTGGAAGGTCTTGGAGGATCCACCACATAGGCCTCGCCAGATTGCTTGTGCGACCTAGTACCGCCGTCGCCGTGGTCTTCTCCGTTGAAGTCGTGCATGACCGCGTCTTGCGTGTCGACAAGAATGTCGACGTAGTCCATGAGGTCGCCAATAGTGTGTGCGTCAGCCTCGTGGATCTTCTCAAACAGCTTGATGTTGGTGATTCCCTTTTTGTAGTAAGTAATGACATCTTTGTCTTTGACACCTGCAAGGGTGTTGTGATTCTCGAAGTACCGGTTGGTGTACTCACAGAGAGTTTCATCACGTCTCATCCGTACTCTGGTGAGGTGGTGAGTATTGCTAGGACGATTGTAGGTCGCCTGGTAGTTGGTCGTGAAGAGGCGAGATAAAGTTGCCCAGGAGGTGATGCACTCTGCTAGGAGGTTGTCAAGCCACAGGAGTGGTGCCTTGCCCATCACAAGGGGGAAAGGATCCCGCCATGTGATCTTCATTATCGCCGGAGGCACGTGCTGCAATGTTGTACATCTTGAGCCATATACTTGGGTCGGAGCGACCGTCGTACTTCTCAATAGCTAGCTTGAAGTCTTTGGGGTATCTGATCGTCCGAAGATGTCGTGAGAATGCTGGAAAATTATTAACCGCTCCTGGGCTTGCTGACGGAGCGTGAGCTGCCAGGATGACGTAAAGATCATCAGGAGGGCCATTGTCTTGGTTGTACTGGGCATGTCATAGGAGTTCCTGGTCGTGCATAATCCGAAAATCTGCAGCTTGAATGGGGTTGTTGGCGTCAAGGGCAACGGGAACTCCATGTTTGCGGTCGTAGTTAGCACGCCGGGCTATCTCCACTTCATCTCTGATGCGATGATGTTGGCTTCCTTCTGCACGATTGGCCTGGACTAGAGGAGGCTGGGCTCCTGCATTGTGTCTTGGGTTTGGAGCGGCGTTCCCCTGGATGTTGGCAGTGTTGGCTGCGTTGTTAATGGCATTGCTAGCGACATTGGCTGGAGCGTTTGCTGGAGCGTTAGTTGTAGGGTTGGCTGGAGCATTAGCTGCAACGTTGGCAGCGGGGTTGACCGGCTGCACTACTTCGTTTTCGCCTCAACCTTCTTCAGCCACTGGGTCGAGGGGACCTTGGCTACGATGTCGCTGGGGAGGACGCTCAGATCTGCTCCTGGAGTAGGAACTTGTCGCGGACCTACTGTATCCAGGGCCTCTTTCTTTGATGTGAACAGCGGTGACGCGAACGTTGGCTTGAAGACGCCGCACTGCTAGAGAATCTTCGAAGTGATTTAGAGCCGCAAGAGCGGCTCCCAAATTGGTTTGTGGCGAGTTGTAGACTTCAAGGCCATCACGTTCAAATTTCCTAAGGAGGTCTCTTGCATGTAGGTGGTTGGCACGAGGTGGATCATCATGGCGTTGCTGCTGAGGAGCTGCAGGTGCATGTTGCCCAGCGTTGTCGTTGACTTGTGCGGCATTAACTAGTTGTTGACCTGCACCTGGAGCCAGAGCAGCGAGCTCTTGTTGTCGTCGAGCAGCTCGGGCAGCGTTGGCGTTCTTGCGCTTGGCGTTGCTCATCGATTTCTCCATCTTGAGGTGGTACATGAGTAGAAACGACCAAGATCTGGCGATCTAGGGTTTCGGGTTCCTCTCCCGGATAGTTCGGGGAGATCGTTGTGTGGGCGACCTGGAACGCAAGGCGGTCCGGAGACGACTCTTGGTTCAATCGACGGCGATGGGCCGCAGTAAGGGGTCGACGAAGCTTCATGAGGACACAGCACTGGCAGGCCGTGTGTTTGGGCTTCTCATGGATAGAGCAGGGTTCATCGAAGTGATTTCTGTGACTTCCACGATCTTGAGAGTTGGGCCCAGACTCGATCTGGATCTTGCGCTTCATGTAGCGTGATGCTATGTGGGAAACATTGCGCAAGCCAAGAGGCATGCTGGATGGCGACGAGGTCGTGCGAGGGCGCTTGACGCGTTCGCAAATTTTGATTGTGTCGCAGAGCATGCCCTCGACACGATCCATCCCGGCGATCGTGTCGCTAAGAGTGGGTGGGTGGGTTTCCGTTACCGCATCTGTTCCAATCTGTTGGTCGGGGAGACCGCGCCGCCCTCGATGACGAGGCATGCGGCCGGAGTGGTGGATGTCACCGACATCGAGCCAAAGCGGATGTCGACGGGGTCGGCGAGGATGTCCTCCATGCTCTCCGGGAAGATGACGTCGTTGGTCAAAGCCATCGAGTTACACGAAGAACCTCGACTTCCCCCTGCTCGGCGTGCCAACTATCGGATGGTGAGATCCGGACAGCCCACGGGGGTGTTAATCCCCGTGGTTTAGTTGTTCGGTGGGGTGAAGTCTAAGGCTAAGAACACGAAGGTCACACACGAGTATGTGGAACACGAGAGAACATGGCGAGTTTATACTGGTTCGGTCCTCCGGAGAGTAAAACCCTACGTCCAGTTCTTCGGTTTGTATTGCTGAGGATTGCAGGATTGATTGGTGATACACAAGGGATCGCCCCGTCCGCCTTATATTGGCCAGCGGATGAGCTCGGTTCCCAGACTCCTGGTTGGTTACGACCAGGAGACCTAAGTCTACGTTACACATCTTGCCATATCCTATCGATCTGCTTTGCTCAAAATCCACCGAGATCTTGCCTTGTACGCCAAGTCTTGAGGTCGTTCTGAATAAGGTCAACTGGGAATCTTCTGGAAAGTCTTTAGGAGGTCGTGTGGGCTACCAACGAGGTCGGTTGGGCCCACTGACAGGTCGGCGGGTCTTCTAGTAGGCCCGACCCACTTGTCGGGGACAGCCGTGAGCCTGGTCGGTGGGGACCCAGGGGTACCCATGTCTCACAGTGCCGAGCCACGAGGTTCACGCCCTTCTTCATGGTGCATGGATCCAAAGTGGTGTTGCCCACGGACATCGACTATAGCAGCCCGCGAGTATGAGCCTACACCAAGGAAAGAAATCAAGTCGCTCTCGAGGATGCGATCGATCAACTCGACGAGGCACGCGACGTGGTGCTTCTGCGAACCGCCAAGTACCAGCAGGCCCTGCGGCGCTACCACGAGCGCAACGTGCGCCCCCGCGAGTTCCACGTCGGGGATCTTGTTCTCCGACGAGTTAAAGGAAGCAAGGACAGGCACAATCTATCACCACCTTGGGAGGGGCCGTTCATCATCCATGAGGTGCTCCGACCAGGGGCATACAAGATCTAGTACGAGGACAGGAGGATCGTCTCCAACGCATGGAACATCAAACACCTGCGCCCATTCTATCCTTAAGTAAATGTTCAAACCTCGTACAATCGATAAATAGATATTGCATGCCTTGTTCACATGTCTCTAAGTTCGAAAAACTTATCGTTTGGCTGTGTTCATGTGTTTGCGACAACGCTTGGGGCTGAGCAGCGAGCATCTTTGCACCAGTGCAAAGACGCTCCCTGCTCGAGGGCTACCCAGGGCCCGATGCCCTCTCTTGTTTTTTACGAAATTTATCAAAAAATTCCGACAACCTTATCGAGACCAATCGCACGAGCGAAAGGTTTTTTGATGGGAGCTCGATCTCCCGAAAAGTAAAGACAACAGCCTGCGAGGGGTTAGGGACCACTGTTCGTTCAAAGCTCCTAGTGCTTACGCCTCCGCGGCTACGGCACGAAGACTTGCGAACACACTCCGAGTCCCCAGGTCTTCGTCCGACCTCTTTTCAAGAAGCATTCGAGCAACCGCATGGACTCCGGTCCAAAAAAGCGATTTCACAAGTGTTGACGGTGTATTTTGGTACACCTAGCATGTTCATTACACTTTGGTTTGGATTTGATTATGGAACTAACCCACCACTAGCCACACTAATCATATAAAAAGTTCATCTATGTGCATGCATTTGGAAGTGTTGTGTTTATGTAGGAAAACATGGACATAAAGGACGGATTCGCAACAAGTTCAAAGGAGCATTTACGGAGTCTTGTTCATGTTCATGAGCTTGATGAAATCACTTCCAATGGTGGTGTTGATGGTGTATTTGGGTACACCTAGCATGTTCATTACACTTTGGTTTGGTTTTGATTATGGAACTAACCCGCCACTAGGCACACTAATCATATAACAAGTTAATCTATGTGCATGCATTTGGAAGTGTTGTGTTTATGTAGGAAAACATGGACATAAAGGACGGATTCGCAACAAGTTAAAAGGAGCATTTACGGAGTCTTGTTCGTGTTCATGAGCTTGATGAAATCACTTCCAATGGTGGCAAGGACCGAAGTGCTACGAGGAACACCCCCGGGGATTGAAGCGTAAAAGACCGAACTTCATGCGAAGAGAACCTCCATATTGGACGCGAGGATAACATCATCAAAATCATGCAAGTGGAGGGGGCAAAGTACATAAATGCATAAGGACCCACGGAGCGAAAGGGGCGACCGAACCGGGCCGAGGTGGGCCCAGGCCGGCCGGCCCAGCCCATCCCAGTGGCCGGTTCGGTCCCGTTTTCCTTGCACCCGAAGGATCTTGAACTCTAAAAAGCCTGGGCGCCGCCATTCGATAGGGGGAGAGGCATTCGCACCAGGAGGCTGTCCACAAGCTAGAGAGAGAGGAGGAGGATCTCTGGAGGGAGATCAACCACCTCGAAGGAAGCACCCTCTCGTGGAGAAGAAGGAAGACACCGTCGGAAGGGAAACCATGATCAACGGTGCCATGATCAGCACCTTGATGGGGTAATCTTCTCATTCGTCCATGGGTTGTAATCGATCGTAAGATGTAATCATACTTTGTCGGATTATCTATCTATCATCTAGTGTTGAATATACTTTAATGCTTAAGGTTAGCTACCATGCCATAAAGGGAGTATGAGCTCCAGTGCTTCCTAGGATCCATTCAATGTGCCGCGTCCATCATAGGTCTAGTCATGAATATCTTCGCATAGTGACAGTACGAGAGGAGAGAAAGGGCGAAACCATGGTCACAACCCCCGATAGATTAGATTGGTTTAATGTCTTTAATTGATTGCATGATCATAGTCCCATGGGCGAGTGTCTCCTACTTTGATCACTTATCGTTCTCTCTAGTGTAGTTTAGTTGTTTTCTAGTATAATAGTAGTTAGGGTTTTAGTAGCTAGTGCTTAGAAGTAGATTGAACGCTTGTAATCCCCTTGCTCCGCGGATTGACAAGAACCTTGGGAATCCCGTGGTGAAAAAGGTGTGGGGTTCGTACGCTTGTGGATCGTAGAGGGATACGTCTTTTATCCGTCAACAGGTGGCGAGGACCGAAGTGCTACGAAGAACAACCCTGGGGATTGAAGCGTAAAAGACCGAACTTCATGCGAAGAGAACCTCCATCTTGGACGCAAGGATGACATCGTCAAAATCATGCAAGTGGAGGGGGCAAAGTACATAATTACATGAGGACCCACGGGAGCGAAGGGGCGACTGAACCGGGCCGAGGTGGGCCCAGGCCGGTCGGCCCAGGACGGCCGGCCCAGCCCACTCCGGTGGCCGGTTCGACCCCCCTTTCCTTGCATCCGAAGGATCTTCAATCCTAAAACCCTGGAGGTGCCGCCAATCGACAGGGAGAGAGCCATTCGCACCAGGAGGCCATCCACAAGCTAAAGAAAGAGAGGAGGAAGATCTCCGAAGGGAGATCGTCCACCTCGAGGGAAGCACCCACAAGTGGAGAAGAAGGAAGACACCGTCGGAAGGGAAACCATGATAAACGGTGCTATGTCCAGCACTTTGATGGGGTAATCTCCTTATTCGTCCATGGGTTGTAATCGATCTTGAGATGTAATCATACTTTGTCAGTTTATCTATCTATCATCTTGTGTTGAATATACTTTAATGCTTAAGGTTAGCTACCATGCCGTAAAGGGAGTAAGAGCTCCAATGCTTCCTTGGATTCATTCCATACGCCATGTCCATCATAGGTCTAGTCATGAATACCTTCACGTAGTGACAGTATGAGAGGAGGGAAAGGGCGAAACCGTGGTCACAACCCCGATAGATTAGATTGGTTTTCATGTCTTTAAGCGATTGCATGCTCTAGTATCGCAGACCCGTGGGCGAGTGTCTTTTATCTTGATATCTTAATCACTCTCTCTAGTGTAGTTAGTTGTTTTCTAGTATAATAGTAGTTAGGGTTTTAGTAGCTAGTGCTTAGAAGTAGATTGAACGCTTGTAATCCCCTTGCTCCGCGGATTGACAAGAACCTTGGGAATCCCGTGGTTAAAAAGGTGTGGGGTCCATACGCTTGCGGATCGTAGAGGGATACGTCTTTTATCCGTCAACAAGCCCCTTTTTCTGGCGCCGTTGCCGGGGAGCAAGCTAGTTTACATCATTTGGTTTGCATTTAACTTAGTTTTATATTTTAGTTTATCTTTTCTTTGCTATATCTAATACCTATTATCTAGAAAAACCTTTGTTTTGTTTTTGTTTTTGTTTTTATCTTATTGTCTAGATGGCATTCATCAATCAACCCATGGAAGAACCGGAGAAATCATTAAGGGATTACACTAGCCCTCGATGTGAAGACATAAAAGTACAAGAGTCGGATTTGAAGCTCGAAGCGACCAAGTATGAGATTAAATCCAAGATCATCGAGATGGTGGCGGCAAACCCGTTTGAAGGGATGGTTACAAAGAACCCATATAGACACATAAGGCATTTCACGACGATATGCAACACGATGCATTAAGAAGGAGTTCCCGATAAATGGTTCAAATGGAATCTCTTTCCCTACTCACTTGCTGGCAATGCAAAGACATGGTACTCGTTTGCGTCCTTTGAAGTTGAAGGCAATTGGAACAAGTTGAAAAAGAAGTTTTGTGAGAAGTTCTTTCCAATTAGCAAGGTTCAACATTTAAGGAGGCAAGTGATCAATTTCATGCAAGGAGAAGAGGAAGGGATAGACCAAGCCTGGGATAGGTTTAATGGGTTGATCGAACAAGGACCAAGACTCGGCTTCTCCGGTGACGTACTCTTGCATACATTTTTCTTTTCCCTAACCCCTAGTTGCATGCAACACATCGAAATGTGTGCAGGTGGGGATCTCATGGAGAAAACACTCACGGAAGCCGCTCAACTTCTACAAAAAATTAGTAAAGCGGCTGCCATGCGAAGAGATTGGGAAACAAGACTTGCGGAAGAGCCGGAATATAATTCGAGGAAGAAAAAGTGTGCTGAATTTTCTAAAGAGGCAACCCCGAATGTCACAAAAGAGGAACCAATCACGGAAAAGCTTGAAGAGGAACACCTCAAGTCAAGAACTACACCGAGCATTGACTTCGCCGTACCAAATGAGACAAACAAGAGAAGCATGTCAAGCGCGAAGCCACTAAGGGAGTTCGAACCAATGGATTGGGTTCCTTTCGATTACGGAGAAGTATTCGACAAGAGAAGACCATTCCCTAATCAAAAGGGAATGGCGAGAGCAATGGAAGTGGACTTCCCACCGGAGAAGGAAGCGGAAAATTCATACGACCTTGAAACCACCGGTAAGATTTTCCAAAAACTCTTTGGAGATGACATAGTGGAACCGAAACACATAGCCGAGGTGAAGAGAATCATGGGGATCAAGCCCGAAGCATCACCATACGCTCGCCTCACCAAAATCTACGCGATAGGATCCGAAGAAGAAGATAAGATGACACCACACTTGAATTGCGAGATCAACGGAGCTCAATGCAAAGCTTTATGCGACATCGGAGCACAAGTAAGTGTTCTATCTTCTAAAATTTACGATAAAGTTCAAGACCACAACCTAGACTTAGCTCCAACATCAATGAAATTAATTATGGGTGATGGTAGAACTATTAAACCTCTAGGTATTGCTTGCAACATGAAAGTAAAAATCTCTAGAAATTATATACCAACCGATTTCTTTGTTATTGATGCTTACCATAGTAATCATGATCACATAATCTTAGGTAGGCCCTTTCTTAAGTTGGTTTATGCTGTGTTAGATGCCAGAGAAGGCAAAGTAACAATGAACCATAATGGAACAAAGTACACATATAACTTTCTTCGTGCTTCTAAACACCTTGCACCCTTTCCTCCCGAAGACAAAGAAGTAGAAGAGATAGATAGCCTTTGTTTTGTTGAAACCCTTAGAGACCCGCTGCAAAGAGCGATGGAAAATCAAATTAGTAATCAACAAGATGAAGAACTAGAAGAAGCAACAGAAGGCTTGGATCCACATGATGGAAGCGTGGAGGAAGGAAAATTTGAAGACATAGGAGAAATAAAACCCGAGGAGCCACAAGCGCCCGAGGTAGACCTTAAACCTTTGCCCAAAGGGTTAAAGTATGAATTTTTTGGCCCAGACAAGACTTATCCAGTCATCGTGAGCGACGAGTTGAGTCCGAAAGGAAATGAGGCGTTGCTGATTTTATTGAAAAACATAGGAAGGTGATTGGATATTCGATTAATGATCTCAAAGGTATTAGCCCAGCCTTTTGCAGTCATCGTATACCAATGGAAGACCAATGTAAGCCCGTAGTGGACCACCAAAGGAGGCTAACTAATGCCATGCGAGAGGTAGTAAAGAAAGAGATCATCAAGTTACTTGATGCCGGAATCATCTACCCGGTTCTGCATAGCGAGTGGGTGAGCCCGGTACATTGTGTACCAAAGAAAGGAGGTTTGACCGTGGTGAAGAATGAGAAGAACGAATTGATACCGCAAAGAACCGTGACCGGGTGAAGGATGTGTATCGATTATCGTAAGCTTAACAAAGCGACGAAGAAAGATCACTTCCCCCTACCGTTCATTGACGAGATGCTCGAGAGGTTAGCAAACCAAACTTATTTTTGCTTTCTCGATGGGTACTCAAGGTTCATGCAAATTCCTATTCACCCAGATGATCAACACAAAACAACGTTTACAAGCCCTTACGGAACATTTGCATATAGAAGGATTCCCTTCGGCCTATGCAACGCTCCGGCCTCTTTTCAATGTTGCATGATGGTCGTATTTTCGGAATTCATCGAAGAAATTGTTGAGGTGTTCATGGATGATTTTTCCATTTATGGGAAGACGTTCATGGATTGCTTGGCAAACTTGGAAAAGGTCCTCACGAGGTGTGCGGAGGTAGACTTGGTGTTAAATTGGGAAAAGTGCCACTTCATGGTTAAGCAAGGCATAGTGCTCGGACATGTTATATCCGAGAGAGGAATTGAAGTGGACAAGGCTAAGGTAGAGACGGTTGAGCAACTCCCACCTCCTACGGATGTTAAGTCCTTAAGGAGCTTTCTAGGCCATCCCGGATTCTATAGAAGATTTATCAAGGACTTCTCGAAGATCACTAAGCCTTTAACGCATTTCCTTCAAAAGGATGTGGCTTTTGACTTTGATGAGAAGTGCCTAGCGGCATTCCGGACCTTGAAAAGTGCGTTGGTGAGTGCTCCCATCATCCAACCTCCGGATTGGAGCCAACCTTTCGAGATCATGTGTGACGCAAGTGACTACGCCGTAGGCGCGGTTTTGGGTCAAAGAAAGGAAGGCTGAGTTCACGTCGTTTACTATGCTAGCAAAACTCTTAGTGGGGCGCAATTAAATTATGCCACTACAGAAAAGGAGTTGCTAGCAGTGGTATTCGCTTTCAAAAAATTCAGATCTTACATCGCGAACTCGAAGGTCATTTCTTACACCGATCACGCAGCCATCAAGTATCTCTTGGCTAAGAAGGAAGCTAAACCACGTTTGATTCATTGGATCCTTCTTCTCCAAGAGTTTGATGTTGAATTTCGTGATAAAAAGGGGGTGGAAAATGTCGTGGCCGATCATTTGTCTAGGATGAATCATGGACAAGAAGATAAAGAGCCCATCGAAGATAAGATGAGAGATGACCACCTCTATCGAGTGCTTGATAAAGATACTTGGATGATCGATATCATTCGAGCAATTCGAAAGATGCCTCTCGATCATCTAGACAAAAACTCTCAAAACAAGATAATCTCCGAAAGTAGGAAATACTTTTGGGATGCACCATACCTCTTCAAACTTGGCAATGATGGAGTGATGAGAAGATGTGTGCCAAGAGAAGAGAGGGTAGAAATTCTAAGGAAGGGCCACTCGGCGGAGTACGGTGGGCACTATAACCATTTTCGAACCCAAGCAAAAGTATGGTCGAGCGGATTCTTTTGGCCGGAGATGCATGAAGATACTAAAAGATATGTTACATCATGCCCCGAATGCCAAAGAACCGGAAACATCTCTCAATGAAATTCTATGCCTTTGAAATACAACCTACAAATCGACATATTCGATGTATGGGGTATAGACTTCATGGGGCCTTTTAAAAACTCATTTGGATTTGAGTATATCCTAGTCATGGTTGATTATGTATCCAAGTGGGTAGAGGCTATACCATGTCGTAAAGCTTCCACCGACGAGTCCATTACTATGATGAAGAACGTGATTTTTCCTCGTTTCGGTACACCGAGAATCTTGATAAGTGATGGAGGAATTCAATTCACCGGGAAGAATTTCAAAAGGTGCTTGTCCAAGTTGGGAATTGAGCATAGGGTCTCTACTGACCTATCACCCACAAACCAACGGACAAGCGGAAACGTCAAATAGGCAATTAAAAAGCATCCTCAACAAAACCATAGAGAAGGGAGGCAAAGATTGGTCAAAGAAATTAGACGGAGCTTTATGGGCTTACCGAACGGCGTTCAAGACACCAATAGGTATGACCCCTTATCAATTCGTCTATGGAAAAGCTTGCCACCTTCCGGTTGAGTTGGAACATAAAGCCTATTGGGTGATTAAATAAATGAACCTTGATCTCGATGTTGCGGTGGTGAAAGGAAGGATTCAAATAAGCGAGCTAGAGGAGATGAGGTTGAAAGCATACGAGAATGCAAGCATATACAAAGAGAGAATTAAAAGGTGGTATGACAAAAGGTTGAAAAAGAAAGAGTTTAAAGAAGGAGATAAGGTCCTCCTCTACAATTCGAGGTTTAAAACCTTCGGAAAGGGGAAATTGCAAAGCAAGTGGGACGGACCTTATGTTGTGAATTCGGTGCTCTCCAACGGAGCGGTAACCATTATGGATATAAAAGGCGATCAATTTATGGTGAATGGTCAGCGGCTTAAGGTTTACTACGAACCCGACATTGTGCCCCTTCACCATGTTGATGTCTTCACCATGGAAGAAGAGCCCGAACGTCCCGCCTAGGACGAAAAACAAGGCATGAATTTATGTAAATAGTTTTTCTTTTAGTTTTCTGGAGTTTCTCGCGAAGATTTACTGGGTCAACTTTTTCCCATGGGCTAAGGAGCCAAAAAAGGGCGGGGCGCGAAAAACCGGACCGGCCCGGCCCCCGAGACGAGGGTGGGCCGGCCGGCCCAGGCCGACCGGCCCAGGTGGGTCCCGGCGCCAGACGTCCCCGATTTTTGCCCGAATTGCTCCTTTTCAACTTCCTTCTTTGGCCAGAAAATTTTAAGGGAAGTTTAAAAAAGGAAAATGAGGTTTCTAGGGCTTTCCTCTCCGAACTATTTATTTGGCCGAATTGGGAGCTCGGGAATCAACCCCACCAAGCAATATTTTGCACCCTTGCAGCAGCCATTGTGCCCCCAAGAAGCTTAGAGTTGAAGCTAGAAGCCAAGGAGCCATCGATGGAGGAGGCGAAGCGATGCGAGCTCAAGCTACCCGTCGAGATCAAGAGGACCGCCCGCATCCGTTGCGGAGGGCGTGTCCCAACCGGAGCTATTGCATCTCGCAACCCCGTCGAAGGAGAGAAGGTCCCTACGCCCGTTCGAAGGTCGGTGCGCATCCAAGGCATGAAGCGGAAAGACTACAAGGAGGTGTCGCCCGAGCCTAAAGATTATGGGGGTAGCGACTACTCTGACGATCGTAGCCCGAGCTTGTGGGCGGCCGCCGGAAGAGATGATAACGACCTCTACATTTGGGATGAGGTGCCCATGGAGAAGACTCCCGAAGGCCCTAACGACGGCGGCAACGGCGGCGGCGACGACAATGGTGGTGGCGACAACGGCGGCGACGACGGTGGTGATGACGGTGGAGACAATGGCGATGACGACCCCTTCGGATTGCATCCGATGTGTTGTCGAGCTTGCCGTCAATCCATCGTGGATCTCTACGTGTCGGTCGACGAATGTCTCCAAGCCATGGAAGCGATGAAGCAGCGTATGGAGGACTTGGAGCGCATAGTCGAAAACGACTACAAGTTCCTAAACCGTAACGTGCGCAAACTTTTTGGCATGGTTGGAAACATGAGAGCCAAGTGGTGCAATACTTGCTTAAAGTACCACTAGGTCTAGTTTTCCCCTTAGGAATTTTGTAAGATACGACGAGGACGTCGTATGTTTTTAGCGTGGGGGAGAGCTAGCTAGCTAGCCTTAGCTTTTGAGTTTCAAAGTTTAGGTTTGGTTTAGTCTTCGAGAGAGCGAGAGTCTTAGAGTTTAATGAGTCTTAGTTTTCGAGTGTGTTTTTAATTTTTGTAAGTTTGAAAGTGTCTTAAATTAGTGTTGAGTCAAAGAAAATCAAATAAAAAAGTCTTTATATATTTTGTGTCTTGTGTGATGCTTAACTTTATTCGCTTGTTTGTTTATCTTTGATTCTTGATATATGAACATAAGTAGTAGCAATTCCACTAAGCACCACGATAAACGTTTTCGAACCACACACTTATGTTCATATATCAAGAATCAAAGATAAACAAACAAGTTATCTTTATTCGCTTGTTTGTTTATCTTTGATTCTTGATATATGAACATAAGTGTGTGGTTCGAAAAACGTTTATCGTGGTGCTTAGTGGAATTGCTACTACTTAAAGTACCCATACCACACTTCGATCTTGAGCTTCACATGTTAAGTTGTGCTATGTTCAATGCTAAAAGTTGGAGGATTTCAGTTCTGAAAATTATCTTAAAACCCTTGTAATAAAGGTTAGCAAAACCTATTTTTCCAAATTGAGAGTAAGAAAAAAATCCTATACAAAGCCAATTTATTTTTTGCTCCACCATAAGTGTGATTAGCACGATGAGTTAGGCTAGGATCCCTCTCTCTTGGGAGTTTTAATTTCGAGCAATGATCATGTTCTTGTGCTTATCTTTAGTTGCTAGCCTCGTCATACATTCGGTAATGTGACTTTCACATTGGAAGTCCCGTACATCACCGAATTCCTACCCAACCCTATACATCTCTTTTGTACATCGCATTCTTTGAACACAACCTATTCTCAAAGTTTTGTCTCGTCTCTAGCATGGTTTAATTAAAATTTCAGATTGTATGCATGCAAGAAAGAGAGGAGTTGAGAGCTTTGAAAAGTTGTCAAGAGAGGGAAAATAAAGAGAAAAGTATGAGTATGGAAAAGAAAGAATGAAAGAAAAATATAAGAATGAAAGAATGAAAGAAGAAAAGAAAAAGAGAAAAGAGGAGGTAGCAATAAAGGTATGAGAGGGATGAATCAAGTGAAAGAACAGAAAAATAAAGTGTAAGGAAGGATGTCACGTTATTGAGAGACGAAACTTTCACTCTTTTTCCGACCATGTGCAATCCGACAACGAGGACGTCATCGGTGCCTTGTAGTCATAATTTTCTTTTGCCCTTGCACATGTCCACCATTCTAAATCTTCTCATTACACCTAGCATGTTCATTAAACTTTGGTTTGGATTTGATTATGGAACTAACCCACCACTAGGCACACTAATCATATAACAAGTTCATCTATGTGCATGCAATTGGAAGTGTTGTGTTTATGTAGGAAAACATGGACATAAAGGACGGATTCGCAACAAGTTCAAAAGAGCATTTACGGAGTCTTGTTCGTGTTCATGAGCTTGATGAAATCACTTCCAATGGTGGCGAGGACCGAAGTGCTACGAGGAACACCCCCGGGGATTGAAGCGTAAAAGACCGAATTTCATGCGAAGAGAACCTCCATCTTGGACGCGAGGATGACATCGTCAAAATCATGCAAGTGGAGGGGGCAAAGTACATAATTACATGAGGACCCACGGGAGCGAAGGGGCGACCGAAGCGGGCCGAGGTGGGCCCGGGCCGGTCAGCCCGGGGCCGGCCGGCCCAGCCCACTCCGGTGGCCGGTTCGACCCCCCTTTCCTTGCACTTGAAGGATCTTCAATCCTAAAACCCTGGAGGCGCCGCCAATCGACAGGGAGAGAGCCATTCGCACCAGGAGGCCATCCACAAGCTAGAGAGAGAGAGGAGGAAGATCTCCGGAGGGAGATCGTCCACCTCGAAGGAAGCACCCACAAGTGGAGCAGAAGGAAGACATCGTCGGAAGGGAAACCATGATCAACGGTGCTATGTCCAGCACTTTGATGGGGTAATCTCCTTATTCGTCCATGGGTTGTAATCGATCTTGAGATGTAATCATACTTTGTCAGATTATCTATCTATCATCTTGTGTTGAATATACTTTAATGCTTAAGGTTAGCTACCATGCCGTAAAGGGAGTAAGAGCTCCAATGCTTCCTTGGATCCATTCAATACACCGTATCCATCATAGGTCTAGTCATGAATACCTTCGCGTAGTGACAGTACGAGAGGAGGGAAAGTGCGAAACCATGGTCACAACCCCGATAGATTAGATTGGTTTTCATGTCTTTAAGCGATTGCATGCTATAGTATCGTAGACCCATGGGCGAGTGTCTTTTATCTTGATATCTTAATCACTCTATCTAGTGTAGTTAGTTGTTTTCTAGTATAATAGTAGTTAGGGTTTTAGTAGCTAGTGCTTAGAAGTAGATTGAACGCTTGTAATCCCCTTACTCCGCGGATTGACAAGAACCTTGGGAATCCCGTGGTGAAAAAGGTGTGGGGTCCATACGCTTGCGGATCGTAGAGGGATACGTCTTTCATCCATCAACAACAAGCAAATTCACGCCAAGTTACCTCCAGAACCTTCCGAGTTCTCGGGGGCTGCGAACGAATGGTCGCGCTTAGTGGATTGGGGAGACTAAGCCTTCAGACTCCTAGACCTCCGTGGCTCCAGAGTAAGGCTCGGTCCCCTCGGTTTTCTAAGATCAGTTGCGCGTTGCTGCAGTCATCTTCGGGCGCTCGAAAACGTTCATGAAGTAACACAACTCGAATGAAATACTTAGCTACACAGCTGGTAGCGGTTTGTTCGACTTGTTACATAAAACAATTTATGGTACAATTAACTCGAGGGCCCGGGGGCTTCCGGGTCCTCTGATGCATCCTGTGGCAGCAGCTCTAGGTTCTTCAAGGCGGCGTCGGCCATGTCGCAGGCGAAGGGCGTGCAGTATTCTTCCAACTCGTCACACTGCTCGTCGGAAATACCAGGGGCCCAACCGCCACTCAGCGCCATGCGATCGAGCCCTTGGTAGTGCGTCTAGAACATGGCGAGGACTCGGTGCACTGCTCGCCGGGTTGTCATCAGCTCAAGCTCTCGCACCACGCCAGGGAGGCACCCAACCTCTTCAATCAACATCTCAGGCATCATTGGTCCGAGCATCACGCCTAGCCCGGACATAGCCATGCTCATCGCTCTCCCGAGCTTGGCGATGTCCCCGATGACCTTCTGGCTGATGGCCTCCGACTTGTGCTGGGCGTCCCGGGCCTGGCCCATGGCGGTCGCGTCCTGCTCCCGGGCCATCTGCAACTGCTCCAGCTCGGTCTTGACCTCTGAAAGGCGAACAAAACGACAAGTTACAACAAACCCACGCACAAGGGAGAGACAGAGTCAAGTTCCAACACTTACTCTAGAGCTGCTCCAACAAGCGCCCGATCACGCCATCCTTCTCGATGACCTTGAGGAGGGCGGTGTTCAGCTCCTGCTTCACCTCCACCAACTTCGTGGTCAACCTGACATGATACACAGGCGCCCCTGCGGCCACGACCAGCAAGTCAGAATGTGACAAGAAGCCAGCAGCGAGCGAAATAAAGAAAGACAGCAGCTACGCAACTCACCCTCAAGATCCTGCAATAGCTTGGTGTTGCTCTCGCGCAGCGGCATCGCCTCCTCGGAGACCACCTGGAGTTGGTTTGTGCCCTGAGAGAACTGGCGGCCAGCCGTCGCCAAGTCCATCGTGGCTGTACCCAAGAGTTGCTCCAGCTCTGATACCCTCGCCTCGAGCTCCGCCTTCTCGCGAGCAGCGGCTTGGGCGGCAGTTTCGATGGCAGCGGCGGTGGTCTTGGCCCTCTCGGTGGCCTCTTCAGCAGACACCGCGGCCGCACGGAGCTTCTCGACCTTGGCCTCAGCAAGAGCCAGCTGTGACGCCAGCGAGTCCCGCTCGGTAGCAGCAACTGCGGCGGCGGTCTGGGTAGTGGTGGCACGGTCCTTCGCGGATTGTCGGGTGGCTTCAAGGGATGTCCGGTTGACGCCTCGCTTGCCACCGCTGCGGCTGCCGCCACCCGAGCTACAACAAGCTGCATGTCCAGCTGGGCCCACTCCGCGCGGAGCCCACGTGTTGCGTGAGCCCGCCTCCTGCCTAATGTTGCAAGAGTCTACCCCGAGCAAGATAACAATAAGCCACCTTTCTCGAAAGAACCAGACAGCTATTATAAATGAGAAGTCTAGCATTGGATCCCATTTTGTTTGGTTAAAGTGCACTATGATTGATGTCCTCAACATATATGAGAGATCATATGAACATATGTATTACGTTGTATGTTCATAGATGTATGAACAGATGTATCCATGTGTAAAGTTGAGATTTGATTGTAAACGTGTGTATGCAAATAAAGGGAAAAATAGCATTTGCAAATTTCAATTCTTTTTTTTGTTTTTTTAAATTCACATTGGTACCAGGCAAAGAATGTTACCCGGTACCAATAACATACATTGGTAACGGGCATAAAAGGCAGCCCGTTACCATTGTTCTGTTATTGGTAACAGGCATGTTGCACGTTACCGTTGATGGGTTATTTGTAACGCTATATCGGTAATGGGTGTGATGCCCGTTACCAATGACGATCTATGCCCGTTACTAATGACCCTTTTTCACGTAGTGGCAGCAAATCTCTGTTCTTCGAGGTTGTCAAGGTCGATGCGGTGTGTTTGCTCGGACTCTCCTTCCTCGTAGAACTGGATGCGTGGAGCTTCGAAAGCGACGTCGGTAGGTAGCACGGCTTCTGATCTGTAGACCAGAAAGAAGGGCGAAAAGCCGGAGGCGGAGCTGACTTGGGTCCTTAGACCCCAAATCACGTGCGATAGCTCGGCTAACCACCGGGTAGCATAGTTAGAAGCATCGTCGTAGATACGATCTTTAAGAGCTCGAAGCACCATGCCATTGGCTCATTCGGCCTGGCCGTTGCACCGAGGGTGGGCGACTGAGGAGTAATAGACGCCAATGGTGTTTTCTTGGCAGAAGTCCCAGAACACGGAGCCGATGAAAGCTTTGCCTAGGTCGGTAATGATCCTATTAGGCATGCCAAAGTGATGTTTGATGTCCCTGATGAACTTTACCACTTCTTCTGATGTTACTTTCGCAACATGTAGGACTTCAATCCACTTGGTGAATTTGTCGACAGCTACCAGTATATGTTTGTAGCCGCCCGGGGCAGTACAGAATGGTACTACAGCGTCGAGACCCAACATAGCGAAGGGCCACGACGGAGGGATGGTGCGTAGGGCCTGAGCTGGCAGGTGCTGCTGTTTGGCAAAGAATTGGCATCCTTTGCACCTTTTGACGAGGTCTTTTGCATCAGTCATGGTTGTGGGCCAGTAGAATCCAGATTTGTATGCCTTGCTGACCAGATTAGTGGATGTCGCGTGTCAGCCACATTCGCCGCTGTGAATCTCTGCTTAAAAGCTAGAGACCTTCTGATCGTAAGATGCACTTCATCAAGACGCCAGTAGAGGCAGCTTTTCTGTAAAGGTCGATGCCAATCACGACGTAGTTGGCACTTCTTCGTGTGATGCGTTCTTTCTCTGCTTTGTCGTCTGGGCCGAGCTGGTCGAGTATGAAGTCTATGAAGGGCTTGCGCCAATCACCTTTTTCTGACATCAGCACGTCGCGGGGAGGTGCTGGGTTTTGATCATGTGGAGGTGGTTCTGGGTTATCTGGGTCCAGAAGCTTGATTCAAGGCTTGCGTAGGTCTTGGACGAACACTCCTGCTGGGACTAGAGCTCGTCGAGAACCAAGTTTGGAAAGTACATAAGCGGCCATGATATTGTTTCATGGAACATGCTGAAACTCCATCCCCCCGAAGTGGCCTTCGAGTTTGCGAATCTCAGCGCAGTAAGCGTCCATCGTGTCCTTGACGCAGTCCCACTCTTTGTTGACTTGCTCGATGACGACCTTGGAATCGCCAAAAGCCAGTACTCGCTTGATGCCAAGGGACACTGCTATGCGGAGCCCGTGGATCAGGGCTTCATACTCTGCGCCATTGTTGGAGGCCTTGTAGTGGATCTATAGGACGTCCTTGAGCTGCTCCCCCTAAGGAGATATGAGTAATACGCCTGCTCCGGCTCCTTCGAGGTTGAGTGCACCGTAGAAGTACATTATCCAGGTGTTCGTGCCGCTCCTTGGGAGGGGGCATTTGGATCTCTATCCACTCAGACACGAAGTCTGTGAGGATCTGCAACTTGATCGCTCGCCTAGGGCAATACTCGATTTAAAATTCTCCCAGCTCGACTGACCACCTGATGATGCGGTCGTTGGCGTCGCGGTTGCGGATGATTTCTCCCAGTCGGAACGATGATGGGACCACGATCTTGTGAGCTTGGAAGTAATGACGAATCTTTCTCGATGTGATCAGGAGCGCATAGAGAAACTTATGAGGTTGTGTGTAACATGTCTTAGTGTTGGCCAGGACCTCGCTTACGTAGTACAGAGGTCGTTGAACAGGATAGGCCTGCCCTTCTTCTTCTCGCTCAATGACGAGGACTGTGTTGACCACATTAGTGGTGGCAGAGATGTAGAGTAGGAGTGTTTCCTTTGGGATTGGTGGAGTCATGATTGGTGGTGTCGTCAAGGACACTTTGAGAGCTTTAGACGCCTTCTGGGCTTCGTCGTCCCACACGAACTTGTCGGTCTTCTTCAATAGCTTGAAGAAGGGTAAGCCTTTTTCGCCAAGCTTGCTAATGAAACGACCTAGAGCCGCCATCATTCCTGTTAGCTTCACGACATCTTTCTTGTTGGATGGCCTGGCCATCTTGCGTATAGCGTCGACCTTCGCAGGATTGGCTTCAATGCCTCGGTGCCCGACCATGAAGCCCAGGAGCAACCCGGAAGGCACACCGAAGACGCACTTGGTTGGATTGAGCTTCCACTAGAATTCCCGTAGATTGGCGAAGGTTTCCATGAGGTCTTGAGGACCATGTGTGGTTCGAGAACCGGTGGATGGTCGCTTCCTTGTGTGATGAGTGATTGACAACGTTGTGTGGACTGATTCTTGGCTAAGTATTGCAGGTGCAGGTTGCGGCTTGACTGGTGTTGGTGCAGGTGAAGAACAAGCGTGAAAGGTCGTCGCCGGTGAGGCCTCCGGGTGTGGAGAAGACAAGTAGGCTTCGTTGGAGGGACCGGTGGCCGGCGGGGTCAAGTGCGGGCCGCATGGTGGCATGAACAAGCAAGATGAAGTCATGGACGGTTTCTTGGTTGAGCCTCAAAACCAAGGTCGAGCCGGGACTACGTGGGAGCCAAGTCATGAGTGGAGATTGGCGGAGGCTACACCGAGTTCGCGGGGTTTCGGTGGTTCACCGAAAACCACTGGGTTCCTTGGTTGATCCACAAAGCCAAGACCGGAGAACCGAAGACGGAGCTGCAGCAGCACCAGACCGGTCTGACCGGTGGGTCTGACCGGTCTGACCGGTGGGGACCGGTCTGACCGGTGAGGAGCACCGGTCTGACCGGTGTGCGACGACGCAGTCCGGAGACTTCGAAGCGGAGGACACGCGTCGGGATCGCATGGCTTGCGTCGAGGCTACGCAGGGTGCGGTTGCCGGGCATCCGTCCGATGGTGATGACATCAAGAATTCCAAATCCGCCCTTGGGGGGCTTGTATCCCTAGTTAGTAGCGAAGGGCGTTTTAGACATTCGGTTGCCTCCATATAACCCAAGAGGTGAGAGGATGGCAGCCAACTCTTGGAACCCTAGCTCATTAGTTTTCCTATTTTCCACCTATTTTCTCTTAGGTTTTCCTTAGGACTAGCAAGGGAGCTTCACGGAGAGATCTTGTTGAGAGGGTTGGATGATTGGGCGGCTTGCTAGACCTTGTACAAACCTTTGTTTCATGTATAGATGATTCGGCGTGGTTCCTCAAGGTTTGGATGTGTTTTCCCCGGTTGTTCTTGGTGGTGATTTTCGAGCTCTCTCTCGGTGATTTCTTTGAGTTGTTTTCGGGACTTTTCTCTTGGGGATTTGATGGGGGAAATATGTGGGAACCCTTCATGGTTCTTTGGGCCGTGATTCCACTCCCAAATCCATGAGAAAAGGTGCTCGATTTTGGGGTTTCTTGAGTTCTTGGGTTGGAAGCGATTTCGGCGGGATTTCTTCGATTCCTCCTTTTTGGACGGGTTTTGGTGGGATTAAACTTGGCTATGGACTCCTCATGAGGTGTTCCCGATATCCCCAAAGTCTTGTTCAAGTCCGTGGAGTGATTCGGGAGATCGAGTTTTGGATTTGAGGGAGTTGAGCCGCGGGTGCTGTTCATCCCGAGCCGCCCGTGCTACACCGGTCCGACCGTGCTCTTGGACCGGTCTGACCGGTGCGAGTCCTTGTGGGATTTTGCTCGGGTGAACGTCTTGGTGTGTTCGTTGTTGTCCCGTGTTGCCGCTTCGTTTCGAGTTTGGGTCTGTTTGGTGATCGGTTGGCCTGTTTGGTGCCTTGGGGGCTTTCGAGTCGCCATCGGTCCCGACCGGTGTAGAGCCACTTAGTGGAAGTTGCTCGGTTTCACCGGCAGGGACCGGTCGATCGGTGGTGCTCATCGGTCCGACCGGTGTGGGTCCGTAGGCTCGAGGTTTGGTTTTTCCTCGTCGCGTTTCTCGGGTCGGAAGGTGGTGTGTTGGTTCCTAGGTCCGGTGGCACTCCGGTGGCTACGTGGGCTTGACCAACCTTGGTAGTGAGTCGGAGACTTGTGTTGGAAGCCGTGTTCATCTTGTTGGAGTGTCCATCTCCTTCGAGAAGAATTTTTTTATCGGCTCCCATTCACCCCCCCCTCTCGGTTCGCCGTATCGGTCCTTCAAGTGGTATCAGAGCCGGTTCGGGTCTTTGTTGACTCTAACCAGTCTAAGATCCAAGGATGGCGTACCAGAACGGGGTTCGGGTCCTCCACACTTCGATGGCAAGAACTACCAGATGTGGAGCAAGCGGATGGGTGCGTTTCTCCGCGGAAAGGGTCAGATCCTTTGGGATGTCACGGTGGACACAGAGCTATGTCCGGCCGATGGACTTCCTCGCTCCGAGATCGAGGGACGGATTCGACGCCAACAATAAGGCGGTCGACTACTTGTTTCGTGCTTTGTGTCGGCCCCGAGTTCGATCGGGTGCACACCGAGCACTTGGCTTGTAGGATTTGGGCGGTGTTGAAGGAGGCTCATGTTGGGAATGCCCGGTGTTCGAGGCACGGATGTATGCGACCTACCGGAGAGAGTACGAGAACTTCACTCATCTCCCTGGTGAGTCCATCGATGCCTTGTTTCAGAGGTTCACAGTGGTTGTGAACAACATTAGGGCCAATGTGGACGTGCTCCCGTACGATGATCATGATAGAGCGGTCAAGCTCTTACACTCTTTGGATCGTACGATTTGGGGTGGAAAGTTCGAGGCTATTGTGGAGTCGGAGAAGTATGACACTCTGACGGTGAACGAGCTGTTCTCGAAGCTCAAGTCGGCTGAGGTGGATAGGGGCATGACTGCCAAGCTCGAGGGACCGACTGATTCCCATAGTCTTGCCCTCGTTGGTGGTTCCAAAGGAAAGGCTAACTCTAACCCATCCACCAGGATGTTCTCTTTCTCCTCTTTGATGTCCATGGCGGATGAAGAGTTCGACGAGCTTGGAGAGGACGAGCCGGCGCTCCCGACGAGGCGGTTCGAGAGGCCGCACGAGAACCGCGTGAATATGAGGAGAAACACGAGGACTTGCTTCCGGTGCGGCAAGCCGGGACACTTCGTCACCGACCGCCCGTGAGAAAGCCGAGAACAAGGATAGCTACAAGCACAAGCCGAGGATGGACGGCAAGTACCGTTCGAGGTGTGACCACAAGAGCAAGCACAAGAACAAGTACAAGGACGAGCAACGATCGAGGAAGAAGGAGAGCCGAGGCAAGGCCCGAACGATGGTTGGAGCGAGCGACGTCGACTCCGGCTCCGCGTACTCCACCTCGAGCTCGAGCAGCAGTGAAGACGAAGGTGATCGTCGCAAGAACAAGAAGTCATCCAAGAACCTGAGCGGGCTGAGCTGCTTCGCGAGAGACGGCTTCTGCACCATGGCGCTGAGCTCCGACAGCAAGAAGAGCACACAGAGCGACTCGGACTCTGGGTCTGACGACAAGGTGCGTGATGAACTTCCCTTCTTGTGCCAGGAGAATGAGAGGCTTGGCTCTTTGCTTGATAACCGTGATGACATGCTTAGAGAGGCCAAGAAAATGAGAAAAGAGCTTAGGGCTTCACTCGAGGATGCTAGGACTAGAGTGGCCGAGCTAGAGGCACGGATGCTTGATAGCAAGCTTGAGATTGATTCCCTTAAGGCTAGCCCCGTTGTTTCGATGAGAATGATTGTACTAATTGCTCCATATTCCTTGCCGATCTTGCTTTGTTTAAGGAGAAGCATGCCTCCAAGTGTGAGGAACTAGATGTGCTTAGGGTTGAAGAGGCTAAGCTTAAGTCTAGACCGCTTTGCTAGGTGCTTGCACTTCTTGCCCCGTTTTGCATGCTAAGATTGATGAGATGCATGCTTACACTAGTTCGCTCGAGGCTAAATTGAAGGAACCCATGCCTACATCTTGCTCTACCTCGCGAAATGCATGCATTGAGAAATTTGGAGCTTGCACATTATGTTGATTGTTTGTAGGATGAGAATGATGATTTGAGGAAGTTGATGGGTTGGTTGTCCGGTCATGAGCCTCAGTTGAGGATGATGATCGAGGCCTTTAAGAGGCAAGATGGTGAGGGACTTGGGGCAAACAAGGTTGGTGAGGGAAGTGGAGAGAATATCCCGGAGCCACCAAAAACCCACCACAAAAATGATTTCCCCCCAAAACCTAACCATCTTAGGAACCGACTAGACACAACCCCTGCTCCACCCGTGTTTCTTATACCCACAAATGATCTACAAAAGCCTATCAAGTTTGTGAGCACTTCGGGGAAAGTGTTCTTTGGGAAAGGAAGTGAGAAGGCTAGTGAGGGGAAATCGGTGGAGGATTTGAGTGGAGAGAAACCGAGTGAGCAGCCACATCCCAAGCCTAAGCCTAAGCTTGTGAGGTTCCATTGTGGCTATTGTGGGAGAGATGGCCATAAGGAGGAGTTTTGCTTCAAGAGGAAGCGTGAGGAGAGAATGGCAAAGGAGTGGGCTAACAAGGACAAGTACCACCCTTCCGATGGTGTACTTGAGCCTCGTGTGCAGATGCCCAGGGCCAAGGCGAGTGTGAGGACAGTTCGGGCTTGGGGAGAGCGGAAGGCTGCTGGTGGTGCTGCTTTGCCTGTGCCACACCGGTCAGACCGGTGTGGGGCACCGGCCGACCGGGTGCGGGGCACAGACAACACCGTCCGGGTTTCGAGCTCGTGCGGTGCGCGAGGGTTGTTTCGGTGGTCGTGGTTCTGGTGGTTGGGCTGGAAAGGGTGCAGGTGGTCAGTTTGCTAGGCGTTCTCCTCCTCGTGCTCAATACGGGGATCGGAGGAGTCGTAGCTTTGATTTGGAGAGGAAGGACGTTCCATGGGCCTTCTTGTGTGGATTTGGTCCTCCTCCAGGCAGAGAGGGGTGGTTTCCTCAGGGTGGTTACCGTGGTGGTGTTCGTGGAGGTAGCTTTGGTAGGAGAGATGCCTTGGTTGGTGCTAACCCCACTTTCGAGCAAATGGCTCGGCACTGGTTTTCCTCTTTTGGTGCTAACCCCTTGTCGAGTCGTTTGTTCGCTCACGTGCTTATTTTTTAATTTCGGGTGGGAGACTTGAAGAACATTTGGTTGATTGACTCCGGTTGCTCGAGTCATATGACCGGAGACAGGGGGGTGGTTCTCAAGTCTCGTCCCGGTGGTGACAAGGAGGTACATCACTTTTGGGGGACAATGGGCGTGGGCGTGTGCTTTCGAAGGTGAGATCAAAGTGAGTGACAAGATCACTGCGAGGCATGTTGCTCTTGTTCAATCGCCGGGGTACAATTTGCTTTCTATGTCCCGGTTGTTGGATGAGGGCTTTGAGGTGTTGTTCGGCCGGGTGGTTCTCGGATTTTGGACTCTCGAGGGGACCTTGTCCGTATGGTCGTTTCCGAGGGTCGGGTGTTTCGTGTCGATTTTTCTCAGTCTTCGGGTGTGGAGCGTTGTTTCTTGGCTGGTTCTTCGAGTGAGTTGTGGAGGTGGCATAGGAAGTTGGGTCACTTGAGCTTTGACCTTTTGTCTCGCTTGAGTAAACTCAATTTGGTCCGAGGATTGCCACGGTTGAGGCTTGAGAAAGAGTTGGTTTGTGCTCCGTGTAGGCATGCCAAGATGGTGGCCTCTTCTCATCCGCCTCTCACCGATGTGATGACTGAGCGTCCATGCGAGCTGCTCCATATGGACCTTGTTGGCCCAGCTCGTGTGCGATCTCGCGAGTGGGAAGTGGTATGTCCTTGTTGTGGTGGACGACTATTCTCGGTATGCGTGGGTGTTCTTTCTTGAGGATAAGGGGGGAGACGTTTGGTTTTGTTCGAGATCTAGTCTTGAGGTTGAGGAACGAGAGGCACGGAGATGCCATACGAGCTATCCGCAGTGATAATGGCTCGGAATTCAGGAACTCTCGTTTTGAAACCTTTTGCCATGACTTGGGTCTTGAGCACCAGTTTTCGAGTCCGTATACGCCTCCTCAGAATGGTGTTGTGGAAAGGAAGAACAGGACCTTGTGTGAGATGGCTCGGACGATGCTTGATGAGCATAGGACTTCGAGGAGGTATTGGGCTGAGGCGGTGAATACTGCGTGCTATGTGTCGAACAGGATATACCTCAGAGTGCACAAGAAGAAGACATGCTATGAGTTGATGCATGGTCGCACACCCAAGGTGAGTCACTTCCATGTCTTTGGTTGCAAGTGTTTCATTCGAAGAAAGGCGAGGAAGTTGGATAAGTTTGAGGCTAGGTCCGTCGATGGCATTTTCTTTGGTTATGCATCTCATTCTAGAGCATATCGTGTGCTCAATCTTGAAACTAACCAAATCGTGGAGACTTGCGAGGTAACCTTCGACGAGACGAGCCACGTAGTCGGCTTGTTTTTGAGTGTGCAGGTGATGATGAGCTTGGCGAGGAGATCTTTCAGGAGGAGGAGCATGAACTTGGTGATGATGAGGATGGCGGTGCGGTGCCCCCGCCGAACATGTAACCACTACTTCGACTACCATGATGGGTGGACCCTCTTGCTACACCTACAACGACAAATCAACAACAAGGAGAAGCTGATGTTGAGGGGGAGGTAGCTTCGAGGCGAGAACCTCCCCGGCGAGTTCAAGTGGATCACCCAGCTTCGAGGATCATCGGCGACATGAATGAACGCACTACACGGTCGAGGGTTCGGAACAACTCTCATTTCGCTCATGCTGCATTTGTTGCTTCTTTCGAGCCCAAAGACATTGGACACGCACTATCTGATCACAATTGGGTTAATTCGATGCATGAGGAGTTGGAGAACTTTGAGAGGAATCAGGTGTGGGAGTTGGTTGATCCTCCCCCAGGGTGTAAGCCGATTGGTACCAAGTGGGTGTGGAAAAACAAAGAGGGAGAAAAGGGTGAGGTTGTGAGGAACAAGTCGAGACTTGTTGCTCAAGGGTTCAGTCAGAAGGAGGGGATCGACTACGAGGAGACCTTTGCTCCCGTAGCCCGTTTGGAGGCGATTAGGATCCTTCTAGCCTTTTCGTGGCTAAAGGGTTCAAGTTGCACCAAATGGATGTGAAGAGTGCTTTTCGAATGGTGTGTTGGAGGAAGAAGTGTATGTGAGGCGACCTCCGGGGGTTTGAGAGTGAGAAGTACCCCCACCGAGTGTACAAGTTGAGGAAGGCGCCGTATGGGTTGAAGCAGCGCCTAGAGCTTGGTATGGCGAGGTTGAGGGGGTTCTTGTTTGAGAGAGGTTTTGAGATGGGGAAGGTCGATCGGACCTTGTTTTTGCCGAGGCGGGGGCGGAGATATCCCGATTGTGCGGGTGTACGTGGATGATATTGTCTTTGGTGGCTCGTCTAACTCTCTTGTTGCAAGGTTTGCGGATGATATGAGCGGGGAGTTCGAGATGAGCATGATGGGTGAGTGTTGACGGTGAAAATCCGTCAACCTAGCCATGAGTTTACCTTCGGTGTTGGCATGAGTTTTATACCTTATCCATTGGTACTAACCCCCGTGGTATAACAAGTTCACGTGTGCATGTCGGCTTTGGAGTTTAATGTTTATGCAGGGTTTTAGTGTTGAATGCAAGACTTTCGGGATAAGTTCATCAAGCACCTCATGACAAGACCTTGAAGCCCCGTACAAGTCATGCAATGAAGCAAACTTAACTCCAAGAAGCCGGGGACTTGATCCGAGAAGACGACAGACTCCAGGGACCTGACCAGAAAAGTGTTGAATCTTGCAAGACAAGGAGTTGAGTCCAATTCGGAGAGAAACCGACGACATGGACCTACATGCAGAAGGGGGAAACATCCAGGAAGCAAGGGAACCGACGTGGAGCGAAGGAGCCCTCGGGGCCGGGGCCTAAATGGGCCCGGGGCAGCCGCCGGCCCGGCCGGTCGGCCCGAGCCCATTTAGGGCCCAAACGCCCTCTCCTTTGCCCTAGCCGCCAATCGGGCTATTTATAGCCCCCCGACCGAGAGCCTCGGGGAGAAGATTTCGTTATCCGCCGCCGAGGAGCGAGAGAAGAGAGGGACACCATCTCGGAGAGGAGAGGGTCGAGCTAGTTGACTAGGGTTCCCCTAGCCGACGTGGGAACCTTGCACGGAAGACCACGTCGGAGTTCCCGAGCTAGAAGCAAGATCAAGGAAGGATCCCGGTGGTGATCTTGTGTATGTATCATTGTTATAGTTGAATTATCAAGTTGAATCTTTTCCTAGCGATCAAGTGTTTCCTCGAAGATTTCGTTTTTCGATCGGCTTTGCTTATTCCAATTCTATTCTCGAGATAGATTACATAGGGTGTTCTTGTAGCCGCGGTGGCTAGAGGTACACGCCGGATCCTCCGAAAGAATCTCGACTTGTCTTTTGACTCACCCTAAACTCCCCGCATGAATAGGGATACGTTGTGACAGAACGGGGGTCTCGAAAGGCGGATGTTTTCGGATTTGGACGGGAAACCACGATTTAAAGAGGCTTATATTAAGATTCGATTTTCTACTTCTTCTCTTGCTTGGAACTTCAACAAAAGTCTTACTCCGATCCCTCTAGATCGGTTTATCTACCCAATCTTACTTTGTTTTCTCCGGTCTTTAGTAGATTAGATTCGTTTCATGTCTTTTACTTAGATGCATTAGTGTTTCTTTATCGAAGATTGGAGTTACATGGCTTTATTAGATTAAGTTTTGCGTCACACATTTGTTCCACGGATTCGATACCTTGGGTTCACCACTCGAGGGAAGAAGGGTCCCTTGACTACGACGGGAGACTTGTACGCTTGCGAGTCACAAACGAACTTTGATACAATTATTAACCGTCAACAAGCCCCTTTTTCTGGCGCCGTTGCCGGGGAACAAGTGATCAAGATTTGATTTTTTTATTGCCTTTTTGTAATTTTCAGTTTTCTTTTTGCATCTACTAAATTTTGATCATCCTCAAAATACATCTAATCTAGTTTGTCTAACTCTAGTTTTTATAGATTTGTTTTTACTTTCTAGTTTTTTGCATACTTTGTTTATTGCTAACCCTAACAGGAGATGGACGGCTACCTCTCCAACAAACCCAATAATTTTGTGGATGATCCGAGAAAAACTTTACAAGGGCTAAGGAGACGCGAAGCACATCAAGCTAAAAAGCTGGATTTTGTAGATTCGGAGTCGGAAGACAAAGGATCGCAGGAATCTCCGAAGAATTCACCACCTCAAAGTCCGCGGGAGAATCGACTTCCACCAATGGGTGACCAACCACCGCAAGAACGCAAGATTGGGGAGCTATGCACCCCAGACATCATCGACCTACCAATCTTGAACCTCGAGGAGATCGGAAGACCGTTCGAGATCAAGACCTCAACAATCCGCATGGTGCAACATTCACCCTTCACCGGCAAAGAGGATCCGAACCTTCACCTCCAAGCATTCATTCAACTATGTCAGACTTTCAACATGGATGGGGTGACTCAAGATCAAATGAGGGCAAGGCTTTTCCCGTTCTCACTGCTCGGGAAGGCTTTGCAATGGTTCCACTCTCAACCGGCGGAGACGGTGCAAAATTGGAACACGTTGATGAAGGCTTTCATGAAGGAATACTACTCATCGGGTAAAACTCAAAGCTTGCGTAATAAGATTGCCACCTTTGTTCAATATCCTACAGAAACTATCTCGGAGGCATTCGAGCGCTTCAACGAGTACACCGGGCGGTTCCACATCACAAGTTCCCGAAAGAAGACCTCGTGCAAAAGTTCTATCAAGGACTCACCATGGCGTCAAGGACGATCATCGATGCATCGGCGGGAGGATCTATCATCGAGCTTACACCGACGGAAGCTTTCACGCTATTCAAGAAGGTCGCGGATAATGACACGTGGGCGTCATCCGGCGCCTACATCCGGTTCAACCCACGGGGAACGTCAAAGGAGTCTTGCAAGTGGAGAAGGAGGACATACTTGAAGGCAAGATCGACTCGCTCATGAGGAGGTTGGAGAAGATGGAGATGGAAAAGAAAGAGGCTCAAGACTTGAAGGCCGCCGAAGCAAGGTCCACATGCGAAGAATGTGGAGAGTATGGCCATGTCCGCAAAGATTGTCCGGAGGAAGCCAAAGTGCTCGACTACATGAGGAAGGGAGAATTGCCGAACTTCCGCTATGGGCAAGGTAGGCCTCAATTTAATGCAAGCTCATCTATTCCTAACGTGGTTCCGCTACGTATACAATTGAAGGAGTTCATGGATGAGCAAGCTAAGATCAACAAGGACACCGTCACCAAGTTCAAGGCCATAGACAAGGTGTTGGAGAACATCGATAGCAAAGTGACGGAGGTCGGAAGTTCCAATCATCAAGTGCTCAACATGATGAAGATGCTCGAGACGCAAGTTGGACAACTTGCGGGGCGCCTCACTAATGATGAAGGGAAGCTTCCGGGACAACCCAAATGTCCCGAATCGGCGAAGGCCATTCAAACACGTTCGGGGAAGGAGACCGAAGATCCGGAACGTTCCGCGGGAGCAAGGAAGCTTAAACCAACCACCAAGGTGGAAGGAATTGCTAAAGAGAAGGTTACGGGGATCGTCACCGAGGAACCCGAATTCGAGATGCCGGAGGAAGACACGAGGATACCGCAACTCAAGCCACGCTACTTCCGAGGTAAACTTGACAACCACTTTGAGAAGTTTGTGGAAGTTGTGCGTAGACTTAGCATCAACATGCCATTACTAGATGCCCTACAAGTACCTACATATTCTCATTACTTTAAAGACATACTTGCAAATAAATATGAGATAGCAACACTCGGGGTAGATCATGTCAAGATGTCCGAGGAGTGTAGTGCGGCTATTGCTAATGGGCTAGAGAAGCAAAAAAGACCCCGGTGCCCTACAATTCCATGTTCGGTTGGTTCTTTCAACTTCGAGAAGGCGTTATGCGACCTTGGAGCTAGTGTGAGCGTCATGCCGAGGGATGTGTTCGAGAAGCTACGCCTACCAATGGAGCCTACGGGAATATGTTTGGAGTTGGGCGACAACTCCATTCCCTATCCCTTGGGCATTGCCGAAGATGTACCCGTGAAGATTGGACACCACTTCATCTCCGTCGACTTCGTTGTGCTCGAGATGGGAGAGAGGGAGAAGCCGCCGCTCATCCTAGGGAGGCCGTTCCTCAAGACCGTAGGAGCTACTATTGATGTTGGCAAGGGGGAGATCATGTTCGATATCAACGAGAGAAAGGAGTTCCTTCAAGTTCCGTCCAAGGATTGAGGCATGCAACATGATTGGAGTGAAGGGAGAACCAAAACAAACGGAGGGGCTGAAAAAGAAGAAGGAGCCGAAAAAAATGAACGTAAAGAAAATCAAAGAAGGTGTTGCATCCGTCAAGAAAAAGGAAGAGAAGCCGCCGTGAAGACCAAAAAAATGACTAAGCCAACTAAGCCGGAAGACAAGCCCGCGCCCAAGATGGTGCGGAAGTGGGTACCCAAGATTGCAACGCCCGCAAAGAGCGTTGATCCGGAGTAATCAAGTGAAGAAGTCTAGCTATAGACTATAAACGAAGCGCTAGGCGGGAGGCAACCCGTTTCGTCGAGTCAAGAATAAGCTACGGGAGGACAACCCGATTCCAGGTTTTTCGAGTATTTTTAATAATTTAGTTTTTGAGTTTTATTACGCAAAGACATTAGACTTAGAAGTGGTTGAACAATATTAGAGACATAATTCTTGATTGAATGTTTGCTTTATCATGAACCCTTTGCATGAACCCTCCTATGTGCTTGTTTGTTCTTTTCTTTTCGAGAAACCTCAACCAAATAATTTCAGAACCTAACTCAACCTTTCACCCTCATTATGGTGCTGAGGTAGACTTATTTTTCATGCTAAAACCACACGAGTAGAGCCACGATTTATATTTAAGTGTTAATAAAATTCAGCACGTGGTAGGACTCGCGTGAACCTAGAAATCAAAGCTTTTGGTTGGTTTTAAAAATCTTTATCCTTGGTTTCTCTAGGATTAGAATTTTTCTAATCCTATTCTAATTTTGTTTTATTCAAAATCTTTCTTATTTAGCCAAAATTAGAACCTAAACCTATGCCCCCATGATCAAGCCGGGAAAATGTCCGCTCTCAACCGATGAAAGCAAACTATACCGGTGAGACCGAAATCGACGTAGTCGAAAAATATTTTCGACTTACATTTGTTTTTAATGGTTTAAAAACTTCTCTAAAATTATGTTTGAGCTCTTGCATGGCTCTGAAAAATATTTTAAATTTCGAATTAGAGGAGTGCTTAACCTTAAACACACCTTAATGGAGGCAATCTAGTTTGAATTAATCATGCATGCACCATTGGATTCCCTTTTATCAACTTTCACCAATTCCACATGCAAAGGACAAGCATGGTGGGCAGCAAGCATCAACTTTGCAGGATTTTCATGGTGGCATGTGAAGCAAGTGGAGCTATGGAGCATGGACATGACCCAAAGCATGGAGCATCAAGTGGGAGGACCAATAATGCAAGAAAAGGAGTGGACGAGAGCATTTGGGCGGTGCAACTCGTGGAGCACGCGGGCGGGGAAAGTTGCGAGGCGAAATGATCGTGCTGGAAGAAAGACGCGGCGGGGAGGAGCCGGGGAGGCCCCCGGGCCGGCCGGCCCCGTGCCGGCCGGCCTCACCTACTTAAGGAGCCCCCCGGCTCCCATTTTCCGCGGCAAGCTTCCCTCTCCTTCCCTTGTTTGTGTGTTCAAGTTTGTGTGCTCAAAACCTCCGTAGACATAGCCAACCATCCCAAGCTTGATAGCTCATGAAAAAAAATCCACATCCTTAATCCACTCAAAGTCCACATCCGAAGCAAAGAGTTTAAGTGCCTAGTTTACCGGTTGCAACCCGGAATTTTAGTTGAAGAAAGAGTGCAGCAACCATGTGGAAGAAGACCACAAGTCTCTTCTCCAAGAAGAAGAGTTCGTCGTCATCCAAGCCGTCATCAACCACGTCTTCGAGGAGGCACTCGGTTTCCGAGTCTCCCGGAGCATGGAGACGGATACGGCACCACCGAGGAGGAACGATGCTCTCCTCCTTGGTGGTATGAGGGCTGCAAGAAGCACTTCCATGAGGTTCACCGAACCTCGTGGGCACACGGAGGAGCAGCCCGCGCCACCACGACGATCGACTCGCTCAACCGCACCACCTCCTTACACCCCCGACATACTCTTCGTACGGCTTCATCATCTTGTCGGCGGAGGAGGAGGAGAGGCTCGCCAATCTTGAGAAGAGGCTTGTGCCGAACGTCGAGTTCGACGACCAAGCACTCTACACCTTGGGTTTTGGCACCGACATATACTATATGTTGGGGCACCTTGGATGGGTGCAGTTCTCCAACGGAGTATCGGTGGACACCCATTTGGGGTTCACCTTGGAAATCTTGATGACTATTGCGCCCATCGTTGATGATGATGGGGTGCAAAGCTTCTCATTCCGTTTGGAGGGAGTCCAACAAGTGGTTCCCTACGAGCACGTTAGGGAGCTGCTTGGATTCCACAAGGGAGCTCCGGAGAAGGTTGACGTGCCACCCGTCTTGTTAGCGGGATTTTGGAACATGATCTCCGGAGAAGCCCATCAACAACGCAATTGCATCCGCAACCCCATTATCCGGATATTTCACTCTTGGATGTGCAAGAGGGTATTGGGGAGGATGAAGGAAACAAAGGTGACCGACATGGAGTTGAATTGGCTATACTCGGCTTTAATTGCCAGGCAGCCAATAGACCCCTCTTACCTCATGATCAACCGTTGGTGTTGTGAAGCAACATCGGGGGCGGGTAATATTGGTTCGGGGTGTTACCTCTCCATGTTGGCCTTTTCCTTGCGGTCGGGGATCGCAAGAAACCCCGACCACCTTTTGCGTGGTACCTTTCTCGGCATTGAGTATTTCCGGCAAGGCAAATACATTAGTGGAGATGAGAGAGGAGGTTATCGGTTGGCCATAGTGAACCTTCCCCTTCCCAACGAGAGGCTTAGGCTTTTCAACGAAGGGAGAGAAGATTGGTTGGAAGAGGGACTACTTGTCCCTGCAAGGAAGAACAAAAGAGGAAGAATCGTAGAGGAGGGAACATCCTCCGCACAAGCGAGTGGAGCACAACCCAATGTGCAACCATTCGGCGGGGTCCCTCCTCCGCCAAGTTATTACGGAGGGCCACAAGAGCAAGCATGGGGGGGTGGTGCACCGGTACCCCCACAAAATTATGTTGTGCCCAACACTAACTTCGCGGAGTCCTACGCTCATCATCCCCAACCACAACAAAGCATGGCCATTATGTTTTTGGGTTCTTCTTTGGTGTCTTGGTCTTCCCGCAAACAGTCGAGTGTTGCTCAATCCACGACCGAGGCCGAGTATGTTGCCGCTGCTAGTTGTTGCTCTCAGCTCCTTTGGATCACCTACACCATGAGTGACTTTGGTGAGGAGTATACCCATGTCCCACTTCAATGTGATAGCACCAGTGCCATAAGCGTTGCAAAGAACCCAGTGCTCCATTCCAAAACTAAACACATAGAAGTGAGGTACCACTTTCTGAGAGACAACGTAGAGAAAGGGAAGATAGCTTTGATCCATGTACCCACACATGACCAACTAGCCGATATTTTCACCAAACCCCTAGATCAAGCAACTTTCACTCGTTTGCGGGGGGAACTTGGTGTGTGTTTGGTTTCTTGAGTTGGGTGTGTGGGAGCTCTCTTTTGCCAGTGGTGTCGAGCCCGTTTTGCCTCCCCTCGAGGAGCCGGTGGTAGCATATGTATAGCTTTTCTTTGTGCATTTCTTGCATTTTGCATGGCATATGTAACATGATGTATAGGCATCCTTGTATCTTAGATTGCATGCATTTTGTATCATATGCATTGGTTAGGAAAAGCTTCTCTCATATACATTGTTCACCATGGAATGAGATATATGTCTTTGTGAGCTTGTTTGGTATGCTATGGTTAGTTTGGCTTAGCTCTTGATGATCTTGATGAATAATCCATGGTTGATAGCTATGCTTTTGAAAAATGTCACATGTATGTTCTCTCATGTGTAAATGCCTTTACATGCTCTTGACATATTTTTGTGGCCTTGCTATGCTTAATTTATGGTTGGATAGCTAGTTTATTGATCATATGGGGCCAGAGGCTCATTTGCCATCATGAATGTTTAGCCCACTTGTTTTATCTTGTGGAGGGGCATAAGTTCCTTTTTGTCGCAAAGACATTTCATGTACCATTTACAAATCTGAAAATGAAATGAAAAATGCTTGGAAATTATGTTCCCATGTCATATGTGCTGAATTTAATTCGCTTTGGGTGCTAAACCGTTGCATGATGCCTACCAATGAGAAGTCTCATACATAGAAGTAGGCACATGGCTCGGTGGCTTTGACATGACATGAGGTGCTTGTGGGTGTTTGTGATGGTCTTATGATTAGAATGGCTGTCCTAGCATGAAGTTTGTGTGGCTTTGCCATTTTGATATGCTTTGATCATGTTCAGGACTTTGCTCATGAGAGGCAAGTTTTTCGCAAAATTGCCAAAATCCATCTTAGCTTCGTCCAATGGTTGTGCAACTTGGTGATCATGTAGTTGAGATCAATACAAAGCCGTAGAGTATCTAACTTGCTCATTTGGACATGTGTAGCATTCTTTGTTGAATTTTGTCTATTTGAGAAGCTCTAGGTTGGAAGTTTTGCATTTTTGGCTTGATTCATGCATTGCCAACAAGGGGGGGAAGTTTGAGCTTGAAATGGCTTGTTGGGCGCTTTTAGAAGGTTTTCAGGTGGTTTCGAGCCATTTCTGGGCTCTGTTGTGCACCGGTCTGACCGGTCAGGGTCACCGGTCTGACCGGTGTGAGTGCTAGTTCTGTACACATGTTGCACACCGGTCTGACCGGTGGTGTGGACCGGTCTGACCGGTCAGGGCTGTTTTGTTGCAGCTGCCCTGTTTCAAGTGGTGTCTTGCATGCATTCGTCCAGGGGGAGGTGCATTGGTTCAGGGGGAGCTTGCATGTGTGCAGGGGGAGCTCTTTGTGAGTTTTCGAGCTTTGGTTTGGTGGTCTGCGCTCTTTGTTTGAGCTTTGCTTTTGTCTCGGAGGTGTCGAGCCGTTGCCCTTGCCTAAGGGGTCCAAGACTTGTCTTCTTCAAGTGATCTTGCTCTTTGCCTTTGTTTGGCTTTCGATCGCTTGTTGGAGTTTCTTTTTGTTTGTTTCTTTTCTTTTTCTTTTCTCTCTTGTTACTTTCGTGTGGGTGTTGTCAATGCACTCATCAAGGGGGAGATTGAGGACCATGTGTGGTTCGAGGACCGGTGGATGGTCGCTTCCTTGTGTGATGAGTGATTGACAACGTTGTGTGGATCGATTCTTGGCTATGTATTGCGGGTGCGGGTTGCGGCTTGACCGGTGTTGGTGCGGGTGAAGAACAAGCGCGAAAGGTCGTCGCCGGTGAGGCCTCCGGGTGTGGAGAAGACAAGTAGGCTTCGTTCGAGGGACCCGGTGGCCGGCGGGGGTCAAGTGCGGGCCGCATGGTGGCATGAACAAGCAAGATGAAGTCATGGACGGTTTCTTGGTTGAGCCTCAAAACCAAGGTCGAGCCGGGACTACGTGGGAGCCAAGTCATGACCGGAGATTGGCGGAGGCTACACCGAGTTTGTGGGGTTTCCGGTGGTTCACCAGAAAACCACTAGGTTCCTTGGTTGATCCACAAAGCCAAGAGCGGAGAACCAAAGACGGAGCGCGCAAAGCACTCGGACCGGCCCGACCTGGGGCTCGGCCGGTGGGGACCGGTCTGACCGGTGAGGAGCACCGGTCAGACCGGTGTGCGACGACGCAGTCCGGATACTTCGAAGCGGAGGACACGCGTCGGGATTGCATGGCTTGCGTCGAGGCTACGCAGGGTGCGGTTGCCGGGCATCCGTCCGATGGTGAAGACATCAAGAATTCCAAATCCGCCCTTGAGGGGCTTGTATCCCTAGTTAGTAGAGAAGGGCGTTTTAGACATTCGGTTGCCTCCATATAACCCAAGAGGTGAGAGGATGGCAGCCAACTCTTGGAACCCTAGCTCATTAGTTTTCCTATTTTCCACCTATTTTCTCTTAGGTTTTCCTTAGGACTAGCAAGGGAGCTTCACGGAGAGATCTTGTTGAGAGGGTTGGATGATTGGGCGGCTTGCTAGACCTTGTACAAACCTTTGTTTCATGTATAGATGATTCGGCGTGGTTCCTCAAGGTTTGGATGTGTTTTCCCCGGTTGTTCTTGGTGGTGATTTTTGGAGCTCTCTCTCGGTGATTTCTTTGAGTTGTTTTCGGGACTTTTCTCTTGGGGATTTGATGGGGGAAATATGTGGGAACCCTTCGTGGTTCTTTGGGCTGTGATTCCCCTCCCAAATCCGTGAGAAAAGGTGCTCGATTTTGGGGTTTCTTGAGTTCTTGGGTTGGAAGCGCTTTCGGCGGGATTTCTTCGATTCCTCCTTTTTGGACGGGTTTTGGTGGGATTAAACTTGGCTATGGACTCCTCATGAGGTGTTCCTGATATCCCAAAGTCTTGTTCAAGTCCGTGGAGTGCTTCGGGAGATCGAGTTTTGGATTTGAGGGAGTTGACCGCGGGTCTTGTTCATCCCGAGTCGCCCGAGCTACACCGGTCCGACCGTGCTCTTGACCGGTCCGACCGGTGCGAGTCCTTGTGGGATTTTGCTCGAGTGAACGTCTTGGTGTGTTCGTTGTTCTCCCGTGTTGCCGCCGTTTCGAGTTTGGGTCCGTTTGGTGGTCGATTGGCCCGTTTGGTGCCTTGGGGGCTTTCAGCCGCCATCGGTCCGACCGGTGTGTCTCATCGGTCCGACCGGTGTAGAGCCACTTAGTGGAAGTTGCTCGGTTCACCGGCGGGGACCGGTCCGACCGGTGGTGCTCATCGGTCCGACCGGTGTGGGTCCGTAGGCTCGAGGTTTGGTTTTTCCGCTGCGTTTATCGGGTCGGAAGGTGGTGTGTTGGTTCCTAGGTCCGGTGGCACTCCACCGGCTACGTGGGCTTGACCAACCTTGGTAGTGAGTCGGAGACTTGTGTTGGAAGCCGTGTTCATCTTGTTGGAGTGTCCATCTCCTTCGAGAAGAATTTTTTTATCGGCTCCCATTCACTCCCCCCCTCTCTAGTTCGCCGTATCGGTCCTTCGGTCCGCGATGAGCTGGTCTTCTATGGTAGTCTTGACGACTACGTCGTCTACATAGGCTTCTACGTTTGTCCCAATCTATGATGCTAGGCACTTCTGAATTGCCTTTTGATATGTAGCTCCCGCGTTTTTCAGGCCCAAGGTCATGACCATGTAGCAGTAGATGCCGTGAGGCATTATGAATGTGGTTTTATCTTCGTCGTCGGGATGTAGGGCTATCTGGTGATACCCTGAGTAGCAGAAGAGGAAGCAGAGTAGAACACTACTAGCCATGGAGTCCACGACCTGGTCGATGCGAGGAAGCGGGAAAGGAACCTTCGGCCAGTGCTTGTTAAGGTCGGTGTAATCGATACACATCTTTAATCTGCAAGTTTTCTTGGGTACAAGAACCGGGTTTGCGAGCCAAACCGGGTGCTTACATTCTCTCGATGAATTTTGCGGCTAAGAGCATACGGACTTCTACTTCTATGGCTTGTTTTCTATCTTTTGCAAATCTCTAGAGCTTTTGCTTGATAGGTCGTGCGGTCGTTTTTACTTCAAGTGTGTGCTCGGCCCGGCTCCCTAGGAACACTAGGCATGTCAGACGGGCTCCATGCGAAGATGTCGGCGTTATCCCCGAGAAAACTGGTGAGCGCGAGTTCCTATTTGGGGTCGAGGTTGGCCCTGATGACGACTTCCTTGGATGCGTCGGGCAGGCCGAGGCAAACTTTCTTGACAGCTGGGCTTGGGTCCAAAGCTGTGCTTGTGCGTTTCTGCTCTGGCACCTCCAGAGTGGTTTGGTCGATCTTGGCTGCCTAGGTGACCATGACCGTTCTTTGCGACTTTGATTGCGGATTCTTTGGAGAGCTCGACCGTAGCGCTTTCGCGCTTGTAGGAGACCATGATGTCCCCGAGAATGGAGAGAATCCCATTTGGTGCTAGCATCTTAATGATGAGGTAGGTGTGATGAGGTATGGCCATGAACTTGGCGAGCATAGGTCGCCGAGGATGGCGTGGTACGATGAGCGAGAAGTCCGCGACCTCGAATGTCAAGTATTCCGTGCGGAAGTTTTCCTTTGTACCAAAGGTGACCGATAGGCATACACAACCTATGGGGTAAGCAACTTTGCCAGGCACGAACCCGTAGAAGGGTTCATCACAGGTGGTCTTCTTGTTGAAGTCGAAGTCCATCTTACGTAGCGTCTTTGTGAAGATGATGTTCAAACTGCTGCCCCGTCAATAAGGGTCTTAGGCAAAAAGGCCCCATCGACTACGGGGTTAATGACCGGCGGGTATGTCCCGAGGTCGGGGGATGTAGACCCAATGATCTTTCCGGAGAAAGTGGGCGGGAACTCGGACCAACGCGAGAGGTTGTGGGGTTTCGGTCTTGACGTGCCCGATCTCCCTTGTGTTTGATCGGATCTATCCGTTGCTTTTGGCCGCTTGGTGACCACCAACGATGAAGTTGATCTCTCGGTTGGGCCGACCGGAACGCACCATTGGGGTTGCCCCTTTAGGCGGTGGTGGTGGAGTTCGCTCCTTGCGATTGTTGTCGTGGCGGATACGGTCGTCTTGGCGACGTCGATCATCGCGTCGGTCGTCTCATCGGTCGTTACGTTGGTCGTCACGGAATTCACTCTTGCGGTCGTCGTGCTTGTCGTTATGGTCGTTGCGACGGTAGTCGTTGTGTCCGTCGTCGCGGCGATAGTCGCGGCGATAATCACGTCAATCCCTATCGTCGTTGCGATGATAGGGCCTCGCGATCACGGTAATCACGTCGATAAGGCCAATGGTTACGGTTGTCGAAGCGCGGGCCACCATTCGGTCGTCATTGTTGTTGTTGTTGGTCTTCTTGGAGTCGAACGGTACTCCGAGGGCACGCTTCGGCTACTCGCACTCCCTCATGGTGTGTTTGGCGTCGTGGTGGAACCGGCATTGGTCGTCCATGACCATGTTGAAGTCACCTTCAAGAAAGGTGGAAGGTCTTGGTGGATCCGTCATGTAGGCTCCATTAGATCGCTTGCGTGATCCGTTCCCGCCGTCGTCGTGGTCTTCTCCGTTGAAGTCGTGCATGACTGCGTCTTGAGTCTAGACTAGCTTGGCGACGTAGGCCATGAGGTCAGCAATGGTATGTGTGTCGGCTTCGTGGATCTTTTCGAATAGCTTGATGTTGGTGATCCCCTTCTTGTAGTAGGTGATGACGTCCTCGTCTTTGACACACGCAAGGGTGTTGCGGTTTTCGAAGTAACGATTAGTGTACTCACGGAGAGTTTCATCACGTCTATCCACACTTTGGCGAGGTGGTGAGTGTTGCCAGGACGATTATAGGTTGCCTGGTAATTGGTCATGAAGAGGCGAGACAGAGTTGCCCAGGAGGTGATGCACTCTGCTGGGAGCTTATCAAGCCACAAGAGTGGTGCCTTGCCCATCACAAGGGGGAAGTACCCCGCCATATGGTCTTCATTGCCCCCAGAGGCGCGCGCTGCAATGTTATACATCTTGAGCCATATACTCAGGTCAGAGCGACCATCGTACTTCTCAATGGCCGGCTTGAAGTCCTTGGGGTATCTGATCGTCCGGAGACGTCATGAAAACGTTGGGAAGTTATTGACCACTCCCGGGCTTTCTTACGGGGCGTGGGCTACTGGGATGACGTAGAGGTCATCGGGAGGGCCATTGTCTTGATCGTACCGGGCACGTCGCAGGAGTTCCTGGTTGTGCATGTGCCGGAGGTCGGCTGCTTGAACGAGGTTGTTGGCGTCAAGGGCGTTGGGGACCCCGTGTTCACGATCGTAGTTAGAACGTTGTGTTATTTCCACTTCATCTCTTATGCGTTGACGCTGGCTTCCTTCTACGTGATTGGCCTGTATTGGATGAGGTTGAGCTCCCACATTATGCCTGGGGTTTGGGGCAGCGTTTCCCTGAATATTGGTAGCATTAGCTGTGTTGTTGAAGATGTTGTCGGCGGCGTTGGCTGGAGCCTTTGCCGGAGCATTAGATGTAGGGTTGGTTGGAGCATTAGCTGCAGCATTGGCAGTGGGATTGAACGGCTGCACTACTTCATTTTCACCTCGTCCCTCTTCAGCCACTGGCTCAAGGGGACCCTGGCTACACCTTCGTTGGCGAGGACGTTCCGATATGCTCCTGGAGTAGGAACTTGCTGCGGATCTGTTGTACCCAGGACCTCTCTCTTCGATCTGTGCAGCGGCGACACAGACGTTGGTTTGAAGACGTTGTACCGCTGGGAATCTTTGAGGTGGTTTAGGGCGGCAAGAGCGGCTCCTAAGTTGGTTTGTGGAGAGTTGTAGACTTCAAGGCCGTCGCGTTCGAAGTCCCTGAGAAGGTCTCTTGCACGTATTCGGTCGGCACGAGGTTGATCATCGTGGCGTCGCTGCTGAGGAGCAGCTGGTGCCGCAGGCTCTTGTTGACCGGCATTGTCGTTGGCTTGTGTGGCGTTAACAGTTGCTGAACAGGTTGTTGTCCTGCACCTGGGGTAGGAGCAGTGAGTTCTTGTTGTCGTCGAACAGCTCTGGCAGCGTTGGCGTTCTCGCACTCTTGGCGCTGTTCATCTGTCTCTCCATCTTGTGGTGGTACGTTTGCAGAAACGACCAAGATCTCGCGATCTAGAGTCTCGAGCTCTTCTCCTGGATAGTTCGGGGAAATGGTTGTGTGGGCAATCTGAAATGTGAGGCGATCCGGAGATGTCTCTTCGTTCAGCTGGCGGCGATGAGCCGCAGTAAGAGGTCGATGAAGTTTCTTGAAGACTAAGCACTGGCACGCCGTGTGTTTAGGATTCTCATGGATAGGGCAGGGTTCATCGAGGTGGCTCCTGCGGCTTCCACGATCTTAGGTCTTGGGTCCAGATTCGATCTGGATCTTGCGCTTCATGTAGCGTGATGCTACGTGAGGTGCGTTGCGCAAGCCAAGAGGCATGCTAGAGGGCGATGAGGTCATGCGAGGGCATTTGACGTGTTCACAGACTTTGATTGTGTCTGAGAGCATGCCCTCGACACGATCGATCCTAGCGATCAGGTCATTAGGAGTGGGTGGGCGGGTTCCGTCAACAGATCTGTCCCGATCTGTTGGTCAGCGGTGACCGCATTGCTATCAATGACAAGGCAGGCAGCTGGAGTGATGGATTACGCCGGCGTCGAGCCAAAGCCATCAAGTTGCACGAAGAACCTTGATTCCCCCCTACCTGGCACGCCAACTGTCGGATGGTGAGACCTGGACAGCCCACGGGGGTGTTAATCCCTGTGGTTTAGTTGTTCGGTGGGGTGAAATCTAAGGCTAATAACTCAAAGGTCGCACGAGAGTACGCAGAACATAGAGAACACTGCGAGTTTATACTGGTTCAGGCCTCCGGAGAGTAAAACCCTACGTCCAGTTCTTCAGTTTGTATTGGTGGAGGATTGCGTATGTTAAAAGGGGTCGCTTCGCGCCTTATATTGGCCAGCGGATGAGGTCGGTTCCCAGACTCCTGGTCGGTTACGACCAGGAGACCTAAGTCTAAGTTACACATCTTGCCATATCCCGTCGATTTGCTTTGGTCGAAATCCACCGAGGTCTTGTCTTGTACGCTAAGTCTTGAGGTCGTACTGAACTAGGTCGTATGGGAATCTTATGGAAGGTCTTCAGGAGGTCGTGTGGGCCGCCAACTAGGTCGGTTGGGCCCACTGACAGGTCGGCGGGTCTTCTAGTAGGCCGGACCCACTTGTCGGGGACGACCGTAAGCCTGGTCTGTGGGGACCCAGGGGTACCCATGTCTCACATCTTCCTTTATTGCTTGATATTTGTCACATATGCATTAGGATCATTCACATATTTGTCTTCTCCAATGTGAGCCATATAATATTCATTGACAAATAAATACTCCAATAATTACTCATGAATATCTAAATAAAACCTGCTCACAATTCTAGACAAATACATTAGTCCTTTAATCAATTTGTCATCCAATTCACCAAAATCCATTTAGGGTCTTAGATGCACTTTCACCCCAACTAATCTGGGCCCGCGTCAAAGGGCGTGTTGGTGATCCTCCGAGCATAGGGGATCAAGAACTTCGACACCGCATCTCCCTGCGAGCTGCAAAACATCACGAACCCAAACAGCCACAACAAGTATGCCTCTAGGAACCTGTTAACTATCTCAGGCCGGGCATCATCTGGTAGGTAATTAGCCTGCACAACCGAAATCAAACGTTCGTTACATTATCTCCACAACTATAAAAACAAAGAAAAAATATGAGGTCAAGATACGTACGCTGAATTGCTGCAACCAGACCAAGGTGGGTCTGTGAGCGTTCACAAACGGTTGGTACGACACGGGGGTGCGATCGTTTGGAGGAACGTTCGCGAACCGAGTGAGGAACTCGTCACGCCAAGTGCTGGCCGGGATGTCCACAACCCCCATCACCTCGCCCTCACAAGGAAGGCCCATCAACAGGGATGTGTCTTGAAGAGTTGGCGTCAGTTCGCCGACAGTGAGTGGAACGTGTGGGTCTCGGGCCTTCGGTGGTCCAGAAGCGTGCAGAGGAGTGGGAAGTCGAACTGGAACCGTGTGATGCAATTCTTTCGAGGAATCGCATCCCTCCCCCTCGACTAACCGCTCTACAGGCAATAATCCTGCAGTGAGTAGCTATAGGCAATAGTCCTGCAACACGTAGCTTCAAACAAATAAGGTTAATTTATTAGTACAAACATAAGTATAAGTGAAGGTAGATACACTAACATAGCATGATTCACGTACTTGGGAACCCAAAGGTCATGGATCGGCATCAACGTGCGTGTAGTGCGAGAATGTACGTGTCCAAGATCCTCTCTGAGGATGGCGGACAGGTACGAGCGGTGCTTGAGGTCGACCCGAGGGTCCAACAACTCTGGCCACACGTACGCAACAGTCGCCTCAGCCCGAGCCTGATCCATAGTTGCAGCTGCATAAAAAAATTTAAAGTAAAATTACAAAAAACCAGATAAATTAATTTTCTACAATTTCTATACAAGATAATGTAACATATCCTCTCTGAGGACGGCGGACAGGTACGAGCGGTGCTTGAGGTTGACCCGAGGGTCCAACAACTCTGGCCACACGTACGCAGTAGCCGCCTCAGCCCGAGCTTTAGCCCGAGCCTGATCCATAGTTGCAGCTGCATAAAAAAATTTAAAGTAAAATTACAAAAAAAACCAGATAAATTAATTTTCTACAATTTCTAAACAAGATAATGTAACATTTGTAGAATTTCCAGACGAGATAAAGTAATTTTCTACAATGTCTAAACCAGATAAAGTAATTTTCTACAATTCCTAAACCAGATGAAGTAATTTTGTACATTTTCTAAACCAGATAAAGTAATTTTCTACAATTTATAAAACAGATAAAGTAAATTTCTAGAATTTCTAAACCAAATAACCTACAATTCTAGAATTTCTAAACTAGATAATTTCTAAAATAGATAAAGTAATTTTCTAGTATTTCCAAACTAAATAAAGTAATTTTCTATATTTTCTAAACTAGATAAAGTAATTTTATAGAACTTCTAAACCAGATAAATTAATTTCCTAGAATTTCCAAACCAGATAAAGTCATTTTCTACCATTTCTAAACAGATAAAGTAAGTTTCTAGAATTTCTAAACCAGATAAAGTAGTTTTCTACAATTTCAGAAACAGATAAAGTTATTTTCTAGAATTTCTAAACCAGATATAGAAATTTTCTACATTTTCTAAACCGGAGAAAGTAATTTTCTAGAATTTCTAAACCGGATAAAGTATTTTTCTACAATTTGTATAACAGATAAGGTAATTTTCTATAAATTCTAAACCACGTAAACTGATTGCCTAAAATTTCTAAACTAGATAATGCAATTTTCAAAATTTCTATATCAGATAAATTGGTTGTCTAAAATTTATAAACTACATAAAGTAAATTTCTAATATTTCTAAACTAGATAAATTAATTTTTTATAGTTTTTAAAGCGGATAAACTAATTTTCTACATTTTCTAAACGAGCTAAACTAATTTTCTACATTTTCTAAACCAGAAAATTAATTTCCTATAGATAAAGTATTTTTCTACATTTGCTAAATCAGATAAACTAATTTTCTACATTTTCTAAACCATATAAATTAATTTTCTATAATTTTGAAAGTAGGTAACCTAATTTTGAACAATTTCTAAACTAAATAAACTAATTTTCTAAATTTCTAAACTAAATAAACTAATTTATAAATTCTAATCTAAAAACTAGTTTCTAATTTTCTAAACTAATTACACTAGTTCTAAACTAATTAAACTAATTAAATAAAAGGGGAAACTTATCTGAGAGGAGGGAGAGGGGCGGCAAGGGTGGGGTGGGGGGGGGGACGACGGCGGTCATCACCCCTTTATATAGGCATGGCTTGGAGTGGGTCATGCTGCTCCTTGGGCGGGGCTACCATGGCTGTATGTGCCTCGCCTCCCTGTGCGCGCAGTTAGGGGCGGCCGCGGCACCTTGGACCAGCAGGCGGGTCGCCTCGTATAAGGCCCCTTCGTCCTTCTCCCCCGTGATGAGTAGATGGCGCAAGAGCACGTCGGGGAGGCCGCGGGGGCAGGGCCGGAGAAGGAGGCGGGCTCGCACCAGCGGCCATGGAGGACGACCATCTTCGATCTCCCCGGATACTGCACGGTAGCAAGAGTCACGTAGGAGAATGGAAAGCTCTCAAGATGTAGAACGTGGTGGTGTGACATCCATAGCCTGATTCATGGATTTGGAGGTAGGATTTGAGAGAGGAAGAAGAGGATGTGTTCTTGTGTTCTTTCTGTTGTTCAACGTGAGGAGAGAGAGGGAGAGGTGAACGCCAGAGGAAGGGGTGTGCGAGTGTGCGGCGAACGTGAGAGATGAGGGGGTGCGGCAGACGCAAGGGCTAAGAAAACTGCATTTAATCAAAACTTCGGGTCTGGATTGAATCATTGTATCAGTAACGGGCCAAATTTTATCTGTTACATGTGAGTTTATTGGTAACGGGCCACAAATAATACTCGTTACCTATAAGACTCTATCGGATTTCACAGTCTTGAAAAATCCAATTAGTAACGAGCATTGTCTGTGGTCTGTTACTAGAAATTTTTAGTAATGAGTACTATTTGCCCATTACAAATGTTGCGTGACCTATTTGAGGTTTCACGTAGTGCGAGCTCGGGGAGGGAGTGGTGTGTCTCACCATGGCCACTCGTGGGAGGATCTACATGCAAGGTGTTGAGCATGACCTGTACTGGGAGTGAAGGCGCCGTTGCTGCCATAGCTCCGGGGGTCTCGTCGCGGGAGGAGGGAGCGAGGGAAGGGCGCAACATGGCCGCCTGAGATTTGGGGGCCTCAATGTGGGAGGAGGGCTGGGCGATGAGCGGGCGAGACGACGACAACAGAGGCAGATAGGGAGGAGGAGGGCAGGCGAGAGGGGACAACAGGGGCAACGGGGGAGTGGAGGAGTGGCTAGGGTTCAGGTCACGGCACCCGGGGGGAGGGGGTTAGTTGGCCGGTGGGGTGGTGGGAGGGTGTATTCGCAAAATGGCTTAGGGGGTTGGTTGAAAAAAGATGCATATCGATTTTCTTTCTTTGGGTGGAAATAAATACTAATCTGAGGGCTTATTCGAAAAAGAAATGAACGAGGTTACTGTGCACTATTGCACGATACGTAGAAAGTTAGAGTAGTTTTCTGCAAAATCACCACGCTCATTGGGCCAACAATGTGTTGACGGTGTATTTTGGTACACCAAGCAAGTTCATTACACTTTGGTTTGGATTTGATTATGGAACTAACCCGCCACTAGGCACACTAATCATATAACAAGTCATCTATGTGCATGCATTTGGAAGTGTTATGTTTATGTAGGAAAACATGGACATAAAGGACGGATTCGCAACAAGTTCAAAGGAGCATTTACAGAGTCTTGTTCGTGTTCATGAGCTTGATGAAATCACTTCCAATGGTGGCAAGGACCGAAGTGCTACGAAGGAACACCCCCGAGGATTGAAGCGTAAAAGACCGAACTTCATGCGCGGAGAACCTCCATCTTGGACGCGAGGATGACATCGTCAAAATCATGCAAGCGGAGGGGGCAAAGTGCATAAATGCATGAGGACCCACGGGATCGAAGGGGCGACCGAACCGGGCTGAGGTGGGCCCAGGCCGGTCAACCAGCCCGGTCGGCCCAGCCCACTCCGGGGGTCGGTTCGGCCCCCCTTTCCTTGCACCCGAAGAATCTTCAACCCTAAAACCCTGGAGGAGCCGCCATTCAACGGGAGGAGAGCCATTCGCACCAGGAGGCCATCCACAAGCTAGAGAGAGAGGAGGAAGATCTCCGGAGGGAGATCAACCACCTCGAAGGAAGCACCCACACGTGGAGAAGAAGGAAGACACCGTCGGAAAGGAAACCATGATCAATGGTGCTATGTCCAGCACATTGATGGGGTAAACTCCTTATTCGTCCATGGGTTGTAATCGATCTTGAGATGTAATCATACTTTGTCGGATTATCTATCTATCATCTTGTGTTGAATATACTTTAATGCTTAAGGTTAGCTACCATGCCGTAAATGGAGTAAGAGCTCCAATGCTTCCTTGGATCCATTCAATACGTTGTGTCCATCATAGGTCTAGTCATGAATACCTTCGCGTAGTGACAGTACGAGAGGAGGGAAAGGGAGAAACCGTGGTCACAACCCTAATAGATTAGATTGGTTTTCATGTCTTTAAGTGATTGCATGTTCTAGTATCGTAGACCCATGGGCGGGTGTCGGTGTTTTAGACCGGCAACCTACTAAGGGGAGTACCCGAAGTAGATGAATGTGGCCTCGCCGAGATCGGTAACTCGAAGGAAGAGACACGTGGCACACAATTTAGACAGGTTCGGGCCGCGAGGTGCGTAATACCCTACGTCCTGTATGCTGCGTGGCTCTGGATTGATTGGGCACGATTACAAGATGGTGTAATAGTGCTCCGTGAGATTGGATGCTAGAGAAAGGTCCCTGCCTCGCCTTATATAGTCCGGGAAGCAGGGTTACAAGTCGGAGTAGGGAGAGAGTACTAGTCGAGTACGTCTAGGAGTCTTCCATATAGTGCGGGACATGTACAGCTTCCTAACCGAGTACTTCTCCTCCGTAGTCCTTGTGCTCCACGCCATCAGGTGCCGTGTAGCGCAAGCCGGGTAGTCCCAGGGGCCCACCGAGTAGTCGGTCCTGGTACCCACCGAGGTAGTGGGCCCAAGGAGGTCCATACGACAAGCCCCCGAGTACTTTGTAGTCGAGAAGGATAGCTTCAAGTAATCTTGACGGCCTTAACGAGTAGTCCTCAAGCGTCCCCGAGTACTACAAGTCAAAAGTCCTCAAGAGTAGTCGAAGCATCCCGAGGCTGGAACGTACTCCAGCTGATGTTTGAGCAATCTTGAAGTCTTCTCGAGTAGTCTCAAGCGTCCTCGAGTGCTGCCCTCGAAGGTCTTCAAAAATGCCCGCCTTGTCTTGAAGCCGAAGCTGATATGGAAGTGCGATTGCAAAATCGCACTCCATATGGAGTAGCCCCCGAGCCTTAGGTTGAACCATAGGCTCTGGCTGAGGGTCCATCTGATGTCTTGGCAAGAATATCCCGAAAAGTCCGGAGAGAGAAAACCGAAGGACACGTGGCACGGAGCCCCCGAGCCTTGAGTCGAGTACTTCCTCTCGAATTGAAGGGTCATCCTGTAGAACATGTCCTGAGATGCTCCTGAGTCTTGTCGCTTCTCAGGTAGTCAAGTAGAGGTAGCCGAGCCCCCGAGGTGAGGCGCGTCGACTAGTAGAATGCGAAGAGTCACGCGCGGCCGCTGAGTCAGCCGAGCGCGGACTCACCCGTCCGGCCCTTGGAGGTCCGTTTTGGCTTATAAATAGAAACCAAAACCCTTAGGGTTTTCCACCCATCGCTGCTGTAGCCATTTCGAATAGATCTTGGCTAGATTCACTTCTAGCGCACGCCGCAGCCGCTGTAGATCTAAGCGCGCCGCCACCCAGAGCTGCCAGAGTAGCCCCCGAGCGAATGCGCGTGAAGACGTCGTGCACTTGGAGAATGAAGGTGTCACCGTACAAGTCCGCGAAGACCGCTGGGAAGAAGAGGGGCCGTGACGAGGCCGCCGCGGCTGCCGCGGGGGCAGCACCGCCGATGTCTCCACCGTGGCCAGATCCGAGCCGCGAGTGGAAAAAGTCGAAGACGAAGACCGAGGATCTTCTGGCCCTCCTTAACAGCGGGTTCATCCGTGAAAAGGAGATGGACATGTGGAGGGTCTCCGCCGGGGATCCGTACCCCATGGAGAAGAGCAAGGACGAGATTCTGATGTTCGCGCGCTTCGCGGAGCGCAGACTCGCGCTCCCAGCAAAGCGACTTCTTCAAGGGCCTCCTGGGGTACTACGACGTCGAGTACCTCAATCTCAACCCCAACGGTATTTTCCATACCGCCGTCTTCGTGCACTTCTGCGAAGCGTTCCTGGGGATCAAGCCCCACTGGATCCTGTTCCGGAAGTTTTTCCGGGTGAAGCCACAGCCGAGCGCCAGCAACCCTCGAGTAGTCGGCGGAGCAGGCATCCAGATGCGGGAGGATGCCGCCGAGCAGTACCTCGCGTACAAGCTCATCGACTCCAACCAGGATTGGAAGGCGAGGTGGTTCTACGTCACGAACCACCACCCCGGCTTGCCGAAGCCGAGCGGAAGGCAGCCCGGACACCGGGGACCGGTGGAACACGGAGCCACGATGCGGGGAGGGGATCCGGCTCCCCGAGTTGTTGGCACGCATCAAGGTGCTCGGAGAAACCGGGGCCGAGGGCCGAGCACGTGGCCTTCGGCTTTATAAAGCGCGGGGTGCATCCACCGATGACCCGCGACACCCCGGGCTTCGAGTACACCGGTGACGATGACACGTCGCGGATGCTCGGAGGTGAAGTCAACGACGACAACATCATTGATAGGGCCGACGCGCATCTTCAAGGACATGCCACCGTACACGACGTGCCCGGTCCAAGAGTACTCCGCCGCGCGCCCGCCTAAGGAGGTAAGTAGCCGTACCCCCTAGTCGAGTAGTCATTGCTTGTGAGTAGTCGCACTGATGTCTTGTGTCTTGCAGGACGACTTGAAGAAGTTCGTCTCCGAGCCGCAGCCGCCCCCTCAGGGAGTCGAGATTCCGGAGGGAGGAAAGACCAAGGTCAAGGAGCGGCGGGAAGTCGGCGAAGGAGATGACACCATCATCGTAGAAGACACGTCCGAGGAGGACGACGACGAGGAGACGCTGCAAGACCGCTTCCAGCTGCAGTCGAGGTTTAGCCGTCCTGGCTTGCCTCATGTACCCCTCGTGCAAGACCCGCCGGCTAGCCTGGAGGCTAGTCTGGCAGCGCCGCCATGGAGGCCGCGCAACCCCGCCCGCAAGCGGGTGACGAAGAAGCTGAAGGTCTCAGAGACCACGCCTCAAGAGGTAAGTTGTCTTGACTAGTGTAGTCGAGTACTAGTCGCTCGAATTCACTTGCTGATGTCCAAGCTTCCTTTGCTTGTAGGAGGTGCCGCCCACGGAGCCCGTCGATCAGGGCGACGAAGGCGAGTGGGATACAGTGGGGGAGCGCGCTGGGAGTCGTAGCCCAGCCCCCACTGTTGAAGAGCTCATAGCACAGTTGGAGCACCAGCCCCCTGCTCATCAAGAGAGCACGGAACCCGCAGCCCCTGCCGTCGAAGAGGTGGTGGCCACAGGGGCGCAGGAGGGCGCTGCACCAGCTACCGTTGCTGCAGAAGAGGCAATGGCTGCAGAGGCGCAAGAGGAGGCGCCCACCGAGGGTGGACTGGTAGACATTGCCAGCATCCTCGGTGCCCCGACCGTGACGATAGTCCGGTCAAGTTTGTAAGTGCTGAGCCGTCCCGAGTGGTACTTTGTGTAGTAGTCGAGCTTGAATGACAACCAATTTTGTGTACTTCTGCAGGAAATCAACAGACCTATCCTGGGAGGGAGATGAGCCCTCCACGACGGTGGCGGAGGAAGAAGTCGTGCCGCCCGCCGAGGAGTCTACCCCAGCCCCTCAGGCGGAGTCTGAAGCGCCAGCTGCTGGGGCTGCATTGCCCGAGGCCAGCGTGGTCGAGGGTGAGTACTCTACTGAGGCTTTAGCCTTCCCTATAGAGTAGTCATAGTTTCTAATGCACTTGTCTTCTTCTTGACAGGTGCCAAGGCCGAAGGGAGCGACATCCCGGCGGCGGTGCCCATGCAGAACTTGACACCACAGGAGTCGGAGGCTACCCGAGGAGCCCCCGAGCAGGTGGAGGAGGCCGCCGAAGAGGCCGCCGCGGCCACCGGAGGAGAGGAAGCCACCGTGCCGCCAGAGGTTGCTCTGGAGGTGGTTGTCCGCTCCCCGGAGATCCAGGACGCAGAGCCCATCCGCTCTGCGCCGATGACTGAGGCCGCCACGAGTAGTCGTGGCGGGGTGGAGCTGCTTGCGGACGATCTGGTCGACCCGGCGACGGTGGCCAGGCACTTGGAGGCGGTCCGTCAAGCTGAACAATGGATGAAGGTGAGTAGTCTTAACTCCTGAGTAGTCAATCCTCTATTGTTGAGTACTCATTTGACACGTGTTGTCTGTGCAGGACGTCGTGGAGAGGTCCCGCGAGAAGTCCAACATGCTGCAAGGCTTTGGTGACGCGGTGCTTCGGGCTGAAGCGCTAGAAGATCAACTCTTGAAGTCGCGGAAGCATGCGGGCGCCATGCAGTCCAAGCTCGACGCCACTTTTGCCAAGTATCATAATGACGTCCAGGAGTTGCAGGCAAAGGGCGACAACTTGGTGCGGAAGAACAAGACACTCCGCAACAAAAACAAAGGTACACCGCTTAACTTGTTGGGTAGTTGTTGGAGGTCGAGAGGTAGTCTGACCCGCTGCGCCTTGTTGTTTTGCAGAGCTTGAGACCCGGGTGGAGCAGTTGAGGACCTCAGAGACAGATATGAAGAACCTCTTCTACCGGGAGCAGGAGGCCCGCCAGGTACTCGAGCTTGACTATAAGGAACTTGCCTTCAAGTGCGAGAAGCACATGGAGCTTCAGATTGCTTCTGATCGTGATCTCTTCAACTGCTACAAATCGTTGCAGAAGTTGAATGAAGATTGCGAGGCGCTGCGGGCCCAGCTGAAGGAACTTGAGGAAGCCGCGCTGCCGATTGCAAGGCTCTTGGGGCCTCATCCTGGCGGCCCCAAGATCGCTCCGCTCGTGGATCGCCTCAGGGAAGCCCCCAGCCGGCTGGCGACTTATGTGAAACATCTGGCGAGGTCGATCCCGAAGCAAGTGTTGGCCTTCATGAAGTCTTACTTCCCGAAGGCGCCCGTGGAAGTAGTCGCTGGCGGGATAGCCGCCAACTGTACAGATGAGCAGTACGCGGAGCTGCTGGAGCAGATGGCGCCCATTGCGGAGCAGGTTGCCGAGAAGCTTAACCTCCAGTAGCCCTGTAGTAGTTAGCTCACAGTAGTATGTGTACAAAAACATTTGCAATGTAATTGTTTAAGTGTTAATGAAAGAAAAGTTCCATCAATGAGTACAGTCGCGATATTAGAGTGCGGAGCCCCATCGTGGAGGTGATGCGAGTAGTCGTACTCGGCAGTAGTCCCGTTGAGGGAAGTAGACAATAAAGAAGTTGATAATTGATCAAGCTTTATTACTGAAGAAGTACACCTGGATGGCCGGGGCCGTAGTTACAGAGTAGTCGCCTGGACCCGGAGGCCGCTTACAGCTAAGTGGTGCTAGGGCGAGTAGCCGCTTACAGCAGTAGGTCCGTAAGTAGCCGTGTAGGCTGGATCTTGGAGTACATGGTCTCTTAGTAGACCGCTGCTAGAGTCCTTTGTCGCTCATCGCAGCCCAGGATCCGTATGTAGCCGCATGGGCTGGATCCGGAGAGGAGTAGTCCGGAGGACCGGAGCCGGGACCGGAGGCCGCTTATGGCGGAGGGGTGTTGATGTAGTCGTGTAGACTTGAACCCCTGAGTAGTCGTGTAGACTAGGCGTAGAACCGACAGAGCTGGTCGACGTTCCACGAGTTGTTGATGTCTTCGCCTTCGAGTGTCTGGAGGCGGTAGGAGCCCGGCCCGGTCACCTTTGCCACGGTGAAGGGACCTTCCCAGGGGGGAGCTGAGCTTGTGTAGTCCTTCCGTGTTCTGGATACGACGGAGGACAAGATCACCAACGTTGAAGGAGCGTTCCTTGACGTTGCGATCGTGGTAGCGTCGGATACCCTCCAGGTACCTTGCTGATTGGACGAGGGCGGCCACGGCCGAGCTTCTTCGAGGCTGTCAATGTCAACTCGTCTGCTGTCTTTAGAGACGCCTTCGTCGTAATGCTCCACTGCTGGTGAGTTCCATATGACATCGGCAGGGAGGATTGCTTCGGAGCCATAGACCAGGAAGTAGGGGATTGCCCCGTTGGATTGGAGGGCTGAGTACGTAGCCCCCAGAGTGCGTTGGGTAGTTCCTTGATCCACTTGCCTCCTTTGGAGTTAGCAGCATCGTGTAGCCGCTTCTTGAGAGCGTCGAGCACCATCCCGTTGGCGTGCTCGACTTGTCCATTGGCCCGAGGATGGGCAACTGAAACGTAACGTACGTCGATCCCGCTGTTCTTGCAGTACTCCCAGAACTGGTGGTTGTTGAAGTTGGAGCCCAGATCTGTGATAATGCGGTGGGGTAGTTCGTAGCGATGTACGAGTTCATCCAGGAAGTCGAGTACTCTGTCAGCCTTGGGGCATGTGACCGGCTTGACCTCGATCCACTTGGTGAACTTGTCAATGGCCACCAGTACTCTATTGAAACCACCTAGCGCAGTTGGCAGTGGCCCAATCTTGTCGAGCCCCAAGCAGGCGAAGGGCCAGGTTGGCGGTATGGTGACTAGCTTGTAGGCTGGGACGTGTTGCTGCTTGGCGAAATACTAGCATCCTTGGCACCTTCTGACGAGTTCTTCAGTGTCACCCCCGAGCGAGAGGGCCAGTAGAAAGCTCGCCGGAAGGCCTTGCTGACCAGCGTGCGGGAAGACGCATGGTTGCCGCAGACGCCCTTGTGGATCTCCTCCAAAATGCCCTTGCCTTCTTGCCGAGGGACGCACTTCATGAGTACTCCGGAACATGTGCCCCGCTTGTAAAGCTTGTCTCCGATGAGGACGTAGGACTTGGCGCGGCGGATGAGCTGCTCGGCCAAGTTCTTGTCCGAGGGAACCTTCTGCTCGCTGAGGTAGTCGATGAAGGGTTGCCTCCAGTCCACGTCGATCATCATGACCTCCTGTCCGGCCGGTGGGTGCGCCGGTACGGTGGTTGGTGGCGCCGGCTCCGGGATGGATGGCGCATGAAGCTCGTGAACAAAGACACCCGCCGGTACTTGAGCGCGGGTAGATCCAACCTTCCAGAGAACGTCCGCCGCAACATTGTTGTCGCGGATGATGTGGTGGAACTCGAGACCGTAGAACTAGTTCTCGAGCTTGCGGACTTCTAGGCAATAGGCGTCCATGTTCTCCTTGTTGCGGTCCCGGGACTTGTTGACTTGGTTGATGACCACCGCGGAGTCACCGTAGACTAGTAGCCGCTTGATGCCCGGTGAAGCCGCGAGGCGGAGCCCGTGTAGGAGAGCTTCGTACTCGGCTTCGTTGTTTGAGACCTTCCGGAAAATCGCGGGACGTACTTGAGTTGTTCGCCCGTTGGAGAGATCGGGGGAGTACCCCTGCACCTGCGCCCTCGAGGTTGAGTGAGCCGTCGAAGTACATCACCCAATGCTCTAGCCGCACGGTTGGAGTAGGTAGCTGGTTCTCCCGCCACTCGCCATGAAGTCGACTAGCGCCGCGACTTGATGGTTGTGCGTGGCTTGAAGTCAATGGTGAGGGCGCCGAGCTCGACTGCCCACTTGGAGATTCTTCCAGTAGCATCTTGGTTCGCGCAGATGTCGCCGAGCGGGTAGTCGGTGACGACGGAGATCGAGTACTCCCCGGAAGTAGTGTCGTAGCTTCCGCGAGGTGATGAGTACCGCGTACGGGGAGCTTCTCGCACGGGGCCGATAGCGTGCCTTGGACTACGATAGGACCTCGCCGACGAAGTAGACGGGGCGTTGGACCGGGTAGGCGTGGCCGTCTTCCCCGCCGCTCGACGATGATGGCGATCCGACCACATGAGTAGTCGCGGCGAGGTAGAGCGAGGGCGCTCGCCCTTGCGAGGAGCCGTGAGGACCGGCGGCTTCGATAGGAAGTCCTTGAGCCGGGCAAGGGCTTGATCCGCCTCTCGGAGCCCACACGAACTTCTCTTGGTGCTTGAGTAGTTTGAAGAAGGGGAGCCCCCGTTCTCCAAGCTTCGAGATAAATCTGTTCAGTGCCGCCATGCACCCAGTCAGCTTCTGGACGTCTTTGATGCTCGTGGGAGCTTTCATGCTGGTGATGGCGGAGATCTTCTCGGGGTTGGCTTCGATGCCGCGTTGGCTGATGATGAAGCCGAGTAGTTTGCTCGAAGGTACGCCGAAGACACACTTGTTCGGGTTGAGCTTCCAGCGGTACTCGCGTAGAGATGCGAAAGTCTCTTCAAGGTCATCGATGAGGGTACTGGAATTTCTGGTCTTGACGACCACGTCATCCACGTAGGCTTCGACGTTCTTGTTGAGTTGCTTCTTGAAGCAGGCCTGGATAGCTCGTTGGTAGGTGGCGCCAGTGTTCTTCAACCCGAAAGACATGGTCGTGTAGCAGTACGCGCCAAACGGGGTGATGAACGCGGTCTTCTCCTGGTCTTCTTCCTTGATCGCGATCTGGTGGTATCCGGAGTAGCAGAGGAAGCAGAAGCGGTCGCGGCCCGCCGTGGAGTCGATGACTTGATCAATCCGTGGCAACCCGAAGGGGTCCTTGGGGCGAGTGCTTGTTGAGGTCGGTGTAGTCGACGCACATCCTCCACTCGTTCGAGTTCTTCTTGCGGACGAGGACCGGGTTGGCGAGCCACTCAGGCTGGAAGACTTCTCCGATGAATCCGGCCGCGAGTAGTTTGGCGAGTTCCTTCTTGATGGCGTCCCGTCTGTCGTCGGCAAAGCGTCGGAGGTGTTGTCGCTTGGGGGTGGCCTTAGGATCGACATTGAGGCAGTGCTCGATCAACTCCCTGGGCACTCCTGGCATGTCCGCTGGCTTCCACGCGAAGATGTCGCGGTTAGCCCGGAGGAAGTTGATGAGCACGTCTTCCTATTTGGGGTCGAGGCCGGCCCCGATGGTGGTGGTCTTGCTGGGGTCACCTGTTCTGAGGTCGATCGTCTTGACAAGAACCTCCTCAGGTGGCTGAGGCTTGTTGGCGTTGTCAGACTTCTTCGGGATGTCGAGTTCACTTGTAGCAAGCTTCTTCGACGCGGCGTAGACCTCCATCATCGCGTTGGGTACTTGATTCGTAGAGGCGATCTCCACGGCTTCTGTGTCGCAGTCGTGGGAGATCTTCAAGTCCCCTTGGAGAGAGAGTACACCTGCCGGGCTTGGCATCTTGAGTACCAAGTAGGTGTAGTGGGGCACCGCCATGAACTTGGTGATGGCCGGTCTGCCGAGGATGGCGTGGTAGGAAGTCTCGAAATCCGCGACCTCGAACTTGATGTACTCGGTACGGTAGTTGGCCCCAGATTCCCCGAAGGTAACTGGCAGGACCACTGAGCCCAGTGGGATAGCCGCGTTACCGGGGACGATGCCGTAGAAGGGTGTGTTGCTCTTGGTGAGCATGTGGGTGATGTCGAGCTTCATCTTCTTCAAGGTCTTGGTGAAAAGGACGTTGAGCCCGCTTCCACCGTCGATGAGGACCTTGTTGAGCTTGGAGCCCGCGACCACCGGCTTCGAACGAGGAGGAACCGTCTGGTTCGGAGAAGCTGGTCCATTGATCCGCGCGGGAGAAGGTGATGGGTACCTCCGACCACCTGAGAGGGGTCGGAACCGCTGGCTCAATGCTCATGACTTCTCGGCGGGTAGCCTTCGCTCCCGCCCGTCGGGTAGTCCGCCGAAGAGGACGTTGACGGTCTTGTCGGGTTCCTGGAAGTCGTCGTTGTCTCCGTCATTCTTCTTCTTGCCCTTTTTATCGTGAGGGTGCGGTGGCTGCGGTGTACCCTTGAGTGCATGCTCGAGCCGGTAGCACTGCTCGGTGGTGTGGTTGCCGTTCAGATGCCACGGGCACTTCTCCTTCAACAGGTCTTTGAAGCCGCCGGAGTTCTTCTTCGAGTTCTCCTTCGCAGGGCGCTGTATAGCCGTGACAGTGTTGTCTGGCTTGCGCTTGCGGTTGGGACCCGAGTAGTTGTTGTTGTTGTTGCTGCGACCGCCTTGGTTCCCGTTGTTGCCGCTGCCGCCGCCCGTGTTCTGCTTGCTCTTGCCACGGATGGCGTCGTACTTGGCGTTGGCCTTGTCTTCTTCATCCGCCCAGGACGTGATCATGTCCTTGAGGTGGGGGATGGACTTGGGGCGGCGACGACCGAAGTCTTCAAAGGTGCGGCGATGGTAGAGGCCGTCTTGGAAGAGGTCGATGACCTCCTTGTCGGTGACGTCGACTACGGTAGCGCGCTTGTCGAAGAAGCGGCGCATGTACTTGCGGAGGGTCTCGCCTTGTTCTGCTTGACCATGGCCGTGTCCATGCGAGTACCCGATCGGCCCATGGCGCCCGCGAAGTTGCTGGTGAAGTGCTCCTTTAGCTGGTCCCACTTGTCGATCGAGTGCTTGTCCAGCGACTCGAGCCATGTGAGTGGAGCTTGGTCCAGGCAGAAGGGGAAGTAGAGGCACTTGGTGTCGTTGTTGCCGCCAGCATTCTCGATGGAGAGGGCGTAGCACCTGAGCCACTGGATGGGGTCCTGCTTCGCGTCGTACTTGGTGATCCCCAAAGGCTTGAACTTGTCGGGGAGGAGCAAGTTGCGAAGTCGAGGTGAGAAGGCGGGGAAGCCGTCGTTGTCGCCTGCGGTGGTCGACTTCTTCCGCCGCAGCTCCTCGATCTTCTGGCGGGCGTCGTAGCCGCCCTGTGAGGCACCAGAGGCGTGGCTGTTCGCGTGGCCACGGCTGGCCGCGGCGCCGCCGCCGCCGGCCCTCCCGTCGGCTCCATGGTTGGAGCTTCCGCCATCGCCGCCACCGCCGTCAGGGTCGCGGCCGCCGCCGCCAGCAGGAGCGCGGTGAGGGACGACATCGCGGTTGCTGTTGCCACCTTGTGGAGGTCCGCCGGCGTTCGAGCGAGTGCGGTTGGGCTGAGCGGGAAGCTCAGCTCGAGTACGGTTGGGACCGTTGTTGGCGCTGCGACTTGTAGCTTCGTTGTCGCGGTGCCTGGCGGGAGGAGGTTGGTTGACCCTGTTGTCGACCCGCATGAAGTAGGCATCTTCAGCGAGCTTGGCGATGACCTCTCCAGCGCGTATGCCCTGAGCCTGACGTGCGATCGCTGTGATCGACATGAGGCATTGCTCAGGGGTAGTGTGTACTCGCTCTTGATCGCCTCGAGAGCTTCCGCCGAGGTTGCGGATGGGGAGGTTGTCTCGGAGACGCCGGCGCCGTTCGCTGCGCTTCCTGTTGCGCTCGCGTCGAGCGTCCCTGTTGGCGGGGGTCTCGTCTGCTGGAGCATCGGCAGACAGCTCGTCGGAAGAGATGTCTTCAAGGTACTTGTCCTGAGCCGTCCCTAAAGGTCCTGGGGTGTCGCTGGCAGCCATGAAGACTTGGCGATCAGGGGTGCCAAGGCTGGACTCAGAAACCGCCACCTCAGTTGGGGTGTTCGAGTCAACTCGGGAAAGTGGTGTTCCCTCCTGGAACGGTAGCGAGTCGATGTAGGCGACTTAGCGTGAGTCTCCACTTATTAGTTCAGCAGGCTTGTGGTCTGGCCAGTAGACGAATCTCCCGGCCGGTGTGGATGTTTCAACCGGCCCAGAGGCCGGCCCTGACAAGGGATGCTCAGTGGAGTTGTCCTCGGACTCGGGATCCTCAGAGTCCGACCCGAAGTCGAACTCGTATGCGGGATTCAAGTAGAACTCGGAGAGAGGGCTGGAGTCCGAAGCGTGCCCGGGGGCGGTGTCGGAGTCCGAGTTGTACTCGGGTACGGGCTCCTAGCCGGCCCGGTGCGAAGATGGAGCCTCCGTGCGGGCCCGGATGAGGATGCGGGGGCCACGCGCGGAGCGCTCACGGAGTGGTGGGACCACATGCGATGGCTGAGCAGCCGGCTCGCGTGCGATAGCCCATGGAGACGTCGAGTTCGAGTTGGAAGCGGATTCGAGCTCGAAGTCAGCGTGATGGTTGAAGAGCGAAATTTCGCTGAACTTGCTCGGCGAGTTCGCTTGTGACAACTTCGGGGAAGCGTCACGAAGCCGGTCTTCGGCTTGGGCGGCATGGTGAGGCGGCGCGGAAAGAGCCCGCGCCGTCCGCAAAGTGCGGACCCGGGCGCCGAACACGAAGGTGTCGTCGCGGTTGAAGGCGACGGTTGGCTTGAAGTAGACGGGAGCCGTCGAGTTCGCCATGTGATCTCGGGCGAGATCCCCCCTACCGGCGCGCCGGTGTCGGTGTTTTAGATCGGCAACCTACTAAGGGGAGTACCCGAAGTAGATGAATGTGGCCTCGCCGAGATCGGTAACTCGAAGGAAGAGACACGTGGCACACAATTTACACAGGTTCGGGCCGCGAGGTGCGTAATACCCTACGTCCTGTATGTTGCGTAGCTCTGGATTGATTGGGCACGATTACAAGATGGTGTAATAGTGCGCCGTGAGATTGGATGCTAGAGAAAGGTCCCTGCCTCGCCTTATATAGTCCGGGAGGCAGGGTTACAAGTCGGAGTAGGGAGAGAGTACTAGTCGAGTACGTCTAGGAGTCTTCCATACAATGCAGGACATGTACAGCTTCCTAACCGAGTACTTCTCCTCTGTAGTCCTTGTGCTCCACGCCATCAGGTGCCGTGTAGCGCAAGTCGGGTAGTCCCAGGGGCCCACCGAGTAGTTGGTCCTGGTACCCACCGAGGTAGTGGGCCCAGGGAGGTCCATACGACAGCGAGTGTCTCCTATCTTGATTGCTTATCATTCTCTCTAATGTAGTTTAGTTGTTTTCTAGTTTAATCATAGTTAGGGTTTGAGTAGCTAGTGTGTAGAAGTATATTAAACGCTTGTAATCCCCTTGCTCCGCGGATTGACAAGAACCTTTAGAATCCCGTGGTGAAAAAGATGTGGGGTCTGTACGCTTGCGGATCGTAGAGGGATACATCTTTTATCCATCAACAAGCCCCCTTTTTCTGGCGCCGTTGCCGGGGAGCAAGCTAGTTTACATCGTTTGGTTTGCATCTAACTTAGTTTTATATTTAGTTTATCTTTAGTTTGTTTTATCTAACTTATATTATCTAGAAAAACACTTTGTTTGTTTTTGTTTTTTGTTTCTTTATCTTATTTTCTAGATGGCGTTCGTCAATCAACCCGTGGAAGAACAGGAGAAATCACTTAGGGATTACGCTAGCCCTCGATGTGAAGACATAAAAGTACAAGAGTCGGATTCGAAGCTCGAAGCGACCAAGTATGAGATTAAATCCAAGATCATCGAGATGGTGGCGGCAAACCCGTTTGAAGGGATGGTTACAAAGAACCCATATAGACACATAAGGCATTTCACGACGATATGCAACACGATGCATTAAGAAGGAGTTCCCGATAAATGGTTCAAATAGAATCTCTTTCCCTACTCACTTGCTGGCAATGCAAAGACATGGTACTCGTTTGCGTCCTTTGAAGTTGAAGGCAATTGGAACAAGTTGAAAAAGAAGTTTTGTGAGAAGTTCTTTCCAATTAGCAAGGTTCAACATTTAAGGAGGCAAGTGATCAATTTCATGCAAGGAGAAGAGGAAGGGATAGACCAAGCACGGGATAGGTTTAATGGGTTGATCGAACAAGGACCAAGACTCGGCTTCTCCGTGACGTACTCTTCCATACATTTTTCTTTTCCCTAACCCCTAGTTGCATGCAACACGTCGAAATGTGTGCAGGTGGGGATCTCATGGAGAAAACACTCACGGAAGCCGCTCAACTTCTACAAAAAATTAGTAAAGCGGCTGCCATGCGAAGAGATTGGGAAACAAGACTTGCGGAAGAGCCGGAATATAATTCGAGGAAGAAAAAGTGTGCTGAATTTTCTAAAGAGGCAACCCCGGAAGTCACAAAAGAGGAGCCAATCCCGGAAAAGTTTGAAGAAGAACACATCAAGTCAAGAACTACCCCTAGCATTGACTTCGCCGTATCAAATTAGACAATCAAGAGAAGCATGTCAAGCGCGAAGCCACTAAGGGAGTTTGAACTAATGGATTGGGTTCCTATCGATTACGAAGAAGTATTCGACAAGAGAAGACCGTTCCCTAATCAAAAGGGGATGGCAAGAGCATTGGAAGTGGATTTCCCACCGGAGAAGAAAGCGGAAGATTCATACGACCTTGAAACTACCGGTGAGATCTTTCAAAAACTCTTTGGACATGATGAAGTGGATCCAGATCACATAGCCGAGGTGAAGAGAATCATGGGGATCAAGCCCGAAGCATCACCATACACTCGCTTCGCCGAAATTTACGCAATAGGATCCGAAGAAGAAGAGAAGATGGCACCACGCTTGTGTTGCGAGATCGGAGTTCAATGCAAAGCTTTATGCGACATCAGAGCCCAAGTAAGTGTCCTATCTTCTAAAATTTACGATAAAGTTCAAGACCACAACCTAGACTTAGCTCCAACATCAATGAAATTAATTATGGGAGATGGTAGAACTATTAAACCTCTAGGTATTGCTTGCAACATGAAAGTAAAAATCTTTAGAAATTATATACCAACCGATTTCTTTGTTATTGATGCTTACCATAGTAATCATGATCACATAATCCTAGGTAGGCCCTTTCTTAAGTTGGTTGATGCCGTGTTGGATGCCGGAGAAGGCAAAGTAACAATGAACCTTCATGGAACAAAGTACACATATAACTTTCTTCGTGTTTCTAAACACCTTACACCCTTTCCTCCCGAAGACGAAGAAGTAGAGGAGATAGATAGCCTTTGTTTTGTTGAAACCCTTAGAGACCCGCTGCAAAGAGCGATGGAAAATCAAATTAGTAATCAACAAGATGAAGAACTAGAAGAAGCAACAAAAGGCTTAGAACCACAAGATGGAAGCATGGAGGAAGGAAAATTCGAAGACATAGGAGAGATTAAACCCGAGGAGCCACAAGTGCCCGAGGTAGACCTTAAACAATTGCCCAAAGGATTAAAATATGAATTTTTGGGCCCAGACAAAACTTAACCAGTCATCTTGAGCGACGAGTTGAGTCCCGAAGAAAATGAAAAGTTGCTGATTTTATTGAAAAAACATAGGAAGGTGATTGGATATTCGATTAATGATCTCAAAGGTATTAGCCCAGCCTTTTGCACTCATCGTATACCAATGGAAGACCAATGTAAGCCCGTAGTGGACCGCCAAAGGAGGCTAACTCATGCCATGCGAGAGGTAGTAAAGAAAGAGGTCATCAAGTTACTTGATGCCGGAATCATCTACCTGGTTCCGCATAGCGAGTGGGTGAGCCCGGTACATTGTGTACTAAAGAAAGGAGGTTTGACCGTGGTGAAGAATGAGAAGAACGAATTGATACCGCAAAGAACCGTGACCGGGTGGCCGATGTGTATCGATTATCGTAAGCTTAACAAAGCGACGAAGAAAGATCACTTCCCCCTACCGTTCATTGATGAGATGCTCGAGAGGTTAGCAAACCACGCTTATTTTTGCTTTATCGATGGGTACTCGGGGTTCATGCAAATTCCTATTCACCCAGATGATCAACACAAAACAACGTTTACATGCCCTTACGGAACGTTTGCATATAGAAGGATGCCCTTCGGCCTATGCAACGCTCCGGCCTCTTTTCAACGTTGCATGGTGGCCGTATTCTCGGAATTCATCAAAGAAATTATTGAGGTGTTCATGGATGATTTTTCCGTTTACGGGAAGACGTTCATGGATTGCTTGGCAAACTTGGAAAAGGTCTTCACGAGGTGTGTGGAGGTAGACTTGGTGTTAAATTGGGAAAAGTGCCACTTCATGGTTAAGCAAGGCATAGTGCTTGGACATGTTATATCCGAGAGAGGAATTGAAGTGGACAAGGCTAAGGTGGAGACGGTTGAGCAACTCCCACCTCCGACAGATGTTAAGTCCTTAAGGAGCTTTCTAGGTCATGCCGGATTTTATAGAAGGTTTATTAAAGACTTCTCAAAGATCACTAAGACTTTAACGCATCTCCTTCAAAAGGATGTGGCTTTTGACTGAAGTGCCTAGCGGCATTCCGGACCCTGAAAAGTGCATTGGTGAGTGCTCCCATCATTCAACCTCCGGATTGGAGCCAACCTCTCGAGATCATGTGTGACGCAAGTGACTACGCCATAGGCACAGTTTTGGGTCAAAGAAAGGAAGGTCGAGTTCACGCCATTTACTATGCTAGCAAAACTCTTAGTGGGGCACAATTAAATTATGCCACTACGGAAAAGGAGTTGCTAGCGGTGGTATTCACTTTCGAAAAATTCAGATTTTACTCGTGAACTCGAAGGTCATTGTTTACACCGATCACGCAGCCATCAAGTATCTCTTGGCTAAGAAGGAAGCTAAACCACATTTGATTCGTTGGATCCTTCTTCTCCAAGAATTTGATGTTGAAATTCGTGATAAAAAGGGGGTGGAGAATGTTGTGGCCGATCATTTGTCTGGGATGAATCGTGGACAAGATGATAAAGAGCCCATAGAAGATAAGATGAGAGATGACCACCTCTATGGAGTGCTTGATAAAGACACTTGGATGATTGATATCATTCGAGCAATTCGAAAGATGCCTCTCGATCATCTAGATAAAAACTCTCAAAAGAAGATAATCTATGAAAGTAGGAAATATTTTTGGGATGCACCATACCTCTTCAAACTTGGCAATGATGGAGTCATGAGAAGATGTGTGCCAAGACAAGAAAGGGTAGAAATTTTGAGAAAGTGCCACTCGACGGAGTACGGTGGACACTATAGCCATTTTCGAACCCAAGCAAAAGTATGGTCGAGCGGATTCTATTGGCCGGAGATGCATGAAGATATTAAAAGATATGTTGCATCATGCCCCGAATGCCAAAGAACCGGAAACATCTCTCAAAGAAATTCTATGCCCTTGAAATACAATCTACAAATCGACGTATTCGATGTATGGGGTATAGACTTCATGGGGCCTTTCAAAAACTCATGTGGATATGAGTATATTCTAGTCATGGTTGATTATGTATCCAAATGGGTAGAGGCCATGCCATGTCGTAAAGCTTCCACGGAGGAATCCATTACTATGATCAAGAACATGATTTTTCCTCGTTTCGGTACACTGAGAATCTTGCTAAGTGATGGAGGAACTCACTTCACCGGGAAGAATTTCAAAAGGTGCTTGTCCAAGTTGGGAATTGAGCATAGGGTCTCTACGACCTTTTACCCACAAACCAACGGACAAGCGGAAACGTCAAATAGGCAATTAAAAAGCATCCTCAACAAAACCATAGAGAAGGGAGGCAAAGATTGGTCAAAGAAATTAGACGGAGCTTTATGGGCTTATCGAACGGCGTTCAAGACACCGATAGGTGTGACCCCTTATAAATTCGTCTATGGAAAAGCCTGCCACCTTCCGGTTGAGTTGGAACACAGCTTATTGGACGATTAAAGAGATGAACCTTGATCTCGATGCCGCGGTGGTGAAACAAAGATTTCAAATAAGCGAGCTAGAGGAGATGAGGTTGAAGGCGTATGAAAATGCAAGCATATACAAAGAGAGAATCAAAAGGTGGTATGATAAAAGATTGAAAAAGAAAGAGTTTAAAGAAGGAGATAAGGTCCTCCTCTATAATTCGAGGTTTAAAACCTTCGGAAAGGGGAAATTGCAAAGCAAGTGGGACGGACCTTATGTTGTGCATTCGGTGCTCTCCAACGGAGCGGTAACCATTATGGATATAAAAGGCGATCAATTTATGGTGAATGGTCAATGACTTAAGGTTTACTACGAACCCGACGTTGTGCCCCTTCACCATGTTGACGTCTTCACCATGGAAGAAGAGCCTGAACGTCCCGCGTAGGACGAAAAACAAGGCATGGATTTTTGTAAATAGTTTTTCTTTTAATTTTCTGGAGTTTCTCGCGAAGATTTACTGGGCCAACATTTTCCCATGGGCAAAGAAGGTGAAAAAAGGGCGGTGTGCGAAAAACCGGACCGGCCCGACCCCCGAGACAGGGTGGGCCGGCCGGCCCAGTCCGACCGGCCCAGGTGGGTCCCGGCGGCGGTCGATCCCAGTTTTTGCCCAAATTGCTCCTTTTCGACTTCCTTCTTCGGTCAGAAAAATTTCAGGGAACTTTAAGAAAAGAAAATGAGGTTCCTATGGTTTTCCTCTTCGGACTATTTATTTGGCCGAATTGGGAGCTCGGGAATCAATCCCTTCAAGCAATATTTTGCACCCCTGCAGCAGCCATTGTGTCCCCGGGAAGCTTAGAGTTGAAGCAAGAAGCCAAGGAGCCATCGATGGAGGAGGCGAAGTGATGCGAGCTCAAGCTACCCATCGAGATCAAGAGGACCGCCCGCATCCGTTGCGGAGGGCGTGTCCCGACCGAAGCTATCACATCTCGCAACTCCGTCAAGAAGGAGAACATCCCTTCGCCCGCATCCGTGGCATGAAGCGGAAAGACTACAAGGAGGTGTCGCCTGAGCCTAAGGACTATGGGGGTAGCGACTACTCCGACGATCGCAGCCCGAGCTCGTGGGCGGCCGCTGGAAGAGATGATAACGATCTTTACATTTGGGATGAGGAGCCCAAGGAGAGGACTCCCGAAGGCCCCAACGGCGGCGGCAACGACGGCAACGACGGTGACGACAATGGTGGTGGCGACGACAGCGGTGATGATGGCGGAGACCCTGGCAATGACGACCCTTTCGGGTTGCATCCGATGTGTTGTGCGGCTTGCCGTCACTCCATCTCGGACCTCTACGCAACGGTCGACGAATGTTTCCAAGCCATGGAGGCGATGAGGCAGAGGATTTGGAGCGCGTAGTCGAAGATGACTACAAGTTCCTATACCGAAATGTGCGCAAACTTTTTGGCATGGTTGGGAACATGAGAGGCAAGTGGTGCAATAGTTGCAGGAAGTGCCACTAGGTCTAGTTTTCCCCTTAGGAATTTTGTAAGATACGACGAGGATGTCGTATGTTTTTAGCGTGGGGGGGAGCTAGCTAGCTAGCCTTAGTTTTTGAGCTTCAAGTTTAGGTTTGGTTTAATTTTCGAGAGAGTCTTAGAGTTTTAATGAGTCTTTAGTTTTATGTGTGTTTTTAAATTTTTGCAAGTGTCTTAAATTAGTGTTGAGTCAAAGAAAATCACTTAAAAAGAGTCTTTATATATTGTTGTGTCTTGTGTGATGCTTATCTTTATTCACTTGTTTGATTATCTTCGATTCTTGATATATGAACACAAGTGTGTGGTTTGAAAAACGTTTACCGTGGTGCTTAGTGGAATTGCTACTACTTAAAGTATCCATACCACACTTCGATCTTGAGCTTCATATGTTAGTTGTGCTATGTTCAATGCTAAAAGTTGGAGGATTTCATTCTGAATATTATCTAAAAAACCTTGTAATAAAGGTTAGCAAAACCACTTTTTCCAAGTTGAGAAAAAAATCCTATACAAAGCCAAATTTATTTTTTGCTCCACCATAAGTGTGATTAGCACGATGAGTTGGGCTAGGACCCTTCTCTCTTGTGAGTTTTAATTTCAAGCAATGATCATGTTCTTGTGCTTATCTCTTGTTGCTAGCCTCGTCATGCATTCGGTAACGTGGCTTTCACATCGGAAGTCCCGTACATCGCCGAATTCCATACCCAACCCTATACATCTCTTTTGTACATCGCATTCCTTGAACACAACCTACTCTCAAAGTTTCATCTCATCTCTAGCATGGTTTATTTAAAATTTCAAATTGTATGCTTGCAAGAAAGAGAGGAGTTGAGAGCTTTGAAAAGTTGTCAAGAGAAGGAAAAATTAAGAGAAAAGTATGAGTATGGAAAAGAAAGAAAGAAAAAATATAGAAAAGTAAAGAAAGAGAAAAATGTGAGAATGAAAAAAGAAGAAAAGGAGAAAAGAGGAGTGGCAATAAAGAGATGAGAGGGATGAATCAAGTAAAAGAAAAGAAAAATAAAGTGTAAGGAAGGATGTCACGTTGTTGAGAGACGAAACTTTCACTCTTTTTCCAACCATGTGCAATCCGACAACGAGGACGTCATCGGTGCCTTGTAGTCATAATTTTCTCTTGCCCTTGCACATGTCCACCATTCTAAACCTTCTCATCCTTGATATCCCTACATATGGTTAATTCTCATGATCACTGGCTTTGAAAGGTAAACAACCATTAGAGGAAGTTCTTAGTTTGACAACATTTGTGTTGATTGCACTAGCCCTACCTATAGCTCCACTTTACATGTTATGAGAGATTTATGGGAGGTGAGAGTTTTATAAAATTTGGTTAGGATAGCCACCTCATATGAGTGACTGGAGAGAGCTTGGAGAAAGGTTTTTGCCTAACAGTTGTTGCAGGAATTTTATTTTGAAAAATCATAAAAGCCCTCCGATGGAAGCAAAGAAGTAAGCATGGCTGAGATTGAAGGCTTCGAGTAAAGAGTTTGAGTTGTGGGGTAAATCTTGATGTGGTAAAAATTCTAAACGCCCATGTTTATGTTTGACGATCATTACTTTATGTTTATGTATTAAAGACGAAAAGATTGACTAACTTGTGAAGAAGGATTAGCGGTACACGATTACAACACTTTGGACGAAGTTCTTTTATGAGTACTTGCTCGAGGACGAGCAAGAGCTAAGCGTGGGGGAGATGTTGACGGTGTATTTTGGTACACCAAGCAAGTTCATTACACTTTGGTTTGGATTTGATTATGGAACTAACCCGCCACCAGGCACACTAATCATATAACAAGTTCATCTATGTGCATGCATTTGGAAGTGTTATGTTAATGTAGGAAAACATGGACATAAAGGACGGATTCGCAACAAGTTCAAGGGAGCCTTTACAGAGTCTTGTTCGTGTTCATGAGCTTGATGAAATCACTTCTAGGCAAGGACCGAAGTGCTACGAAGGAACACCCCCGGGGATTGAAGCGTAAAAGACCGAACTTCATGCGCGGAGAACCTCCATCTTGGACGCGAGGATGACATCGTCAAAATCATGCAAGTGGAGGGGGCAAACTGCATAAATGCATGAGGACCCACAGGAGCGAAGGGGCGACCGAACCGGGCCGAGGTGGGCCCAGGCCGGTCGGCCCAGGCCGGCCGGCCCAGCCCACTCCAGGGGTCGGTTCGGCCCCCCTTTCCTTGCTTTCGAAGGATCTTCAACCCTAAAACCCTAGAGGCGCCGCCATTCAACAGGAGGAGAGCCATTCGCACCAGGAGGCCATCCACAAGCTAGAGAGAGAGGAGGAAGATCTCCGGAGGGAGATCAACCACCTCGATGGAAGCACCCACACGTGTAGAAGAAGGAAGACATCGTCGGAAGGGAAACCATGATCAACGGTGCTATGTCTAGCACTTTGATGGGGTAAACTCCTTATTCGTCCATGGGTTGTAATCGATCTTGAGATGTAATCATACTTTGTCGGATTATCTATCTATCATCTTGTGTTGAATATACTTTAATGCTTAAGGTTAGTTACCATGCCGTAAAGGGAGTAAGAGCTCCAATGCTTCCTTGGATCCATTCAATACGCCGTGTCCATCATAGGTCTAGTCACGAATACCTTCGCGTAGTGACAGTACGAGAGGAGGGAAAGGGCGAAACTGTGGTCACAACCCCAATAAATTAGATTGGTTTTCATGTCTTTAAGCAATTGCATCTTCCAGTATCGTAGACCCATGGACGAGTGTCTCCTATCTTGATTGCTTATCGTTCTCTCTACTGTAGTTTAGTTGTTTTCTAGTTTAATCATAGTTAGGGTTTGAGTAGATAGTATGTAGAAGTAGATTAAACACTTGTAATCCCCTTGCTCCGCGGATTGACAAGAACCTTGGGAATCCCGTGGTGAAAAAGGTGTGGGGTTCGTACGCTTGCGGATCGTAGAGGGATACGTCTTTTATCCGTCAACACAATGCTTCAATTGTTTTTTTACTAAATGCTTCAATTGTTGTGGTGCTGAGAAAGGGTAGTAGCTTTTCATTTCCCTGATGTGACCATAATACGATCCTGATCGCCATCTCGTATGTTTTGCAGGACGCAGTGGGAAACTAATAACATCTCTATGTAGTCTCTGGCGGCAACATTGGTTATATCTTCGAGGAGGTAAATGTTGGAGTATAAGTGAATTGCCCACCTTTCCTCATCAGCTTAAACTTTTGGGTTGAACTGGTTGGTGCATGCAACTCAATATGGTATCAAAGTCAGAGGTCTCGAGTTCAAGTCCTGGCGGCCGCTGTGAATTTCCCACCTTTCCTCATTAGCTTAAGCTTTTGGTGTTGGAGTATAAGTGAATTGTCCACCTTTCCTCATTAGCTTAAGCTTTTGGGTTGAACTGGTCGGTGTCGTATGGACCTCCCTGGGCCCACTACCTCGGTGGGTACCAGGACCGACTACTCGGTGGGCCCCTGGGACTACCCGGCTTGCGCTACACGGCACCTGAAGGCGTGGAGCACAAGGACTGCAGAGGAGAAGTACTCGGTTAGGAAGCTGTACATGTCCTGCACTATATGGAAGACTCCTAGACGTACCCGACTAGTACTCTCTCCCTACTCCGACTTGTAACCCTGCCTCCCGGACTATATAAGGCGGCAGGGACCGATCTCTAGGATCACCTTACCACAACACATCTCATACAACTCACGGCGCACCATTGCACCATCTTGCAATCGTGCCCAATCAATCCAGAGCTACGCAGCATACAGGACGTAGGGTATTACGCACCTCGCGGCCCGAACCTGTCTAAATTGTGTGCCGCGTGTCTCTTCCTTCGAGTTACCGATCTCGGCGAGGCCAGATTCATCTAGTTCGGGTACTCCCCTTAGTAGGTTGCCGATCTAAAACACCGACAGCTGGCGCGCCAGGTAGGGCGTCTCGCCCGAGATCACATGGCGAACTCGACGGCTCCCGTCTACTTCAAGCCAACCGTCGCCTTCAACCACGGCGACACCTTCGTGTTCGGCGCCTGGGTCTGCACTGCTGACGGCGCGGGCTCCTTCCAGCGCTGCCTAACCATGCAGCCCAACCCGAAGACCGGCTTCATGATGCTTCCCGAAGTTGTCACAGGCGAACTCGCCGGCAAGTTCGGCGAAATTTCGCTCTTCAACCACCACGCTGACTTCGAGCTCGAGTCCGCTTCCAACTCGAACTCGACGTCTCCATGGGCCATCGCAGGCGGTCCCCTCGCCATCGCAGGCGGTCCCCTCGCCTCGTGAACGCTCCGCGCCCGGCCCCCGCACCCTCGGCCGGGCCCGCGCGGGGGCTCCCACTTCGCGCCGGGCCGGCAAGGAGCCCGTACCCGAGTACAACTCGGACTCCAACGCCGCCCCCGGCCACGCTTCGGACTCCAACCCTCTCTCCGAGCTCTACTCAAACCCCGCATACGAGTTCGACTTTGGGTCGGACCTTGAGGAACCCGAGTCCGAGGACAACTCCATCGAGCATCCCTTATCAGGGCCAGCCTCTGGGCTGGTTATAACGTCCACACCGGCCAGTAGATTCGTCTACTGGCCAGACCGAAAGCCTGCTGACTTGATAAGTGGAGACTCACGCTACGTCGCCTACATCGACTCGCTACCGTTCCAGGAGGGAACACCCCTAGCACGGGCTGAATCGAGCACACCAACTGAGGTGGCACCTTCTGAGTCCAGCCTTGGCACCCCCGATCGCCAAGTTTTCATGGCTGCTGGCGACACCCCGGTGGCCTTCGGAGCACGGCTCAAGACAAGTACCCGGAAGACATCTCCTCCGATGAGCTCTCTCGCCGATGCTCCACCGAACGAGAACCCCGCAGACAGAGACGCTCGACGCGAGCGTAACCGAAGCGCAAGCCGAACGTCGCCGTGCCTCCGCGACAACTTCCCCGTCCGCAACCTTGCGGAAGCTCTCGAGGCGGTTGAGAGCAGAGTACACACTACCCCTGAGCAATGCCTCACGTCGATCACAGCGATCGCACGCCAGGCTCAAGGCATACGTGCTGGAGAAGTCATCGCCAAGCTAGCCGAAGATGCCTACTTCATGCGAGTCGACAACAGGGTCAACCAACCTCTCCCCGCCTGGCAACGCGACAACGAGGCTACAAGTCGTAGCGCTGGCAACTGTCCTAACCGTACTCGAGCTGACCTCCCAGCCGAGCCAAACCGTCATCGCTCCACCGCCGGTGGACCTCCAGAGCGGGACAACAGCAATCGCGAGGTCGTCCCCCACCGCGCTCCGGCCGGCGGTGGCGGCAACGACCCCGACGGCGGCGGTAGCGACGGCGGAAGCTCCAACCACGGAGCCAACAGAGGGTTGGCGGCGGCGGCGGGCCGCGGCGGCCGAGGCCACGCGAACAGCCACACTTCCGGCACTTCACAGGGCGGGTACGACGCCCGCCAGAAGATTGAGGAGCTGCGGCGGAAGAAGTCGACCACTGCAGGCGACGGCGACGGCTTCCCCGCCTTCTCACCTCGACTTTGCAACTTGCTCCTCCCCGACAAGTTCAAGCCTTTGGGGATCACCAAGTACGACGCGAAGCAGACCCCATCCGGTGGCTCGGTGCTACGCCCTCTCCATCGAGAACGCCGGCGGCAACAACGACACCAAGTGCCTCTACTTCCCCTTCGCCCGGACCAAGCTCCACTCACATGGCTCGAGTCGCCGGACAAGCACTCGATTGACAAGTGGGACCAGCCGAAGGAGCAAGACACCAAAGCAACTTTGCGGGCACCATGGGCCGATAGGGTACTCGCATGGACCTGGCCATGATCAAGCAGGAACAAGGCGAGACCCTCTGCAAGTACATGTGCCGCTTCTTCGACAAGCGCGCTACCGTCGGTGACGTCACCGACAAGGAGGTCATCGACCTTTTCCAAGACGGTCTCTACCACCGCCGCACCTTCGAAGACTTCAGTCGCCGCCGCCCAAGGTCCATCCCCCACCTCAAGGACATGATCACGTCCTGGGCGGATGAAGAAGACAAGGCTAACGCCAAGTACGATGCCATCCGCGGCAAGACCAAGCAGAACCAGGGCGGCGGCAGCGGCAGCAACGCGAACCAAGGCGGTCGCAACAACAACAACAACTACTACTCGGGTCCCAACCGCAAGCGCAAGCCGACAACACCGTCGCGGCTATCCGGCGCCCGCGAAAGGGAACTCGAAGAAGAACTCCGGTGGTTTCAAAGACCTGCTGAAGGAGAAGTGCCCGTGGCATCCAAACGGCAACCACACCACCGAGCGGTGCTACCAACTCGTGCATGCACTCAAGGATACGCCGAGCCACCGCACCCTCATGACCAAGAGGGCAAGAAGAAGGACGGCGACAACAACGACTTCCGGAGCCCGACAAGACCGTCAACGTCCTCTTCGGAGGATTGCCCGGCAGGCGGGAGCGAAGGCTACCCGTCGTGAAGTCATGTCCATTGAGCCAGTGGTCCCGACCCCTCTCGGTGGTCGGAGGTACCCATCACCTTCTCCCGCGCGGATCAATAGACCAGCCTTCTCCAAACCAGGACGGTTCCCCCTCGTCCTGAAGCCGGTGGTCGCGGGCTCCAAACTCAACAAGGTGCTTATCAACGGTGGAAGCGGGCTCAACGTCCTTTTCACTAAGACCTTGAAGAAAATGAAGCTCGACATCACCCACATGCTCACCAAGAGCAACACGCCCTTCTACGGCATCGTCCCCGGCAACGCGGCTATTCCACCGGGCTCAGTGGTCCTGCCAATTACCTTCGGGGCATCTCGGGACAATTACCGTACCGAGTACATCAAGTTCGAGGTCGCGGACTTCGAGACTTCCTACCACGCCATCCTCGGCAGACCGGCCATCGCCAAGTTCATGGCGGTGCCCCCACTACACCTACTTGGTACTCAAAATGCCAAGCCCAAACCGGTGTACTCTCCCTTCAAGGGGACTTGAAGATCTCTCACGACCGCGACACGAAGCCGTAGAGATCGTCTCTACAAACCAAGTACCCAACGCGATGATGGAGGTCTACGCCACGTCGAAGAAGCTTGCTACAAGTGAACTCGACATCCCGCAGAAGTCCGACGGTGCCAACAAGCCCTCGCCCACCCGAGGAGGTACTCGTCAAGACGATCGACCTCGAACGAGCGACCCCAAAGAAGACCACCACCATCGTGGCCGGCCTCGACCCCAAATAGGAAGACGCGCTCATCGCCTTCCTTCGGGCTAACCACGACATCTTCGCGTGGAAGCCGGTGGACATGCCGAGAGTGCCCCGGGAGCCGATTGAGCACTACCTCAACGTCGATCCTAAGGCCACCCCCAAGCGACAACACCTCCGACGCTTTGCCGACGACGGACGGGACGCCATCAAGAAGGAACTCGCCAAACTACTCGCGGCTGGCTTCATCAGAGAAGTCTTCCATCCTGAGTGGCTCGCCAACCCCGTCCTCGTCCGCAAGAAGAACTCGAACGAGTGGAGGATGTGCGTCGACTACACCGACCTCAACAAGCACCGCCCCAAGGACCCCTTCGGGTTGCCGCGGATTGATCAAGTCATCGACTCCACGGCGGGCCGCGACTCGCTCGCTTCCTCGATCGCTACTCCGGTACCACCAGATCGCGATCAAGGAAGAAGACTAGGAGAAGACCGCGTTCATCACCCCGTTTGGCGCGTACTGCTACACGACCATGTCCTTCGGGCTGAAGAACGCCGGCACTACCTACCAACGAGCTATCCAGGCCTGCTTCAAGAGGCAACTCAACAAGAACGTCGAAGCCTACGTGGACGACGTGGTTATTAAGACCAGAAACTCCAGTACCCTCATCGACGACCTTGAAGAGACTTTCACATCACTACGCGAGTACCGCTGGAAGCTCAACCCGAACAAGTGCGTCTTCGGCGTACCTTCGGGCAAACTGCTCGGCTTCATCATCAGCCAGCGCGGCATCGAAGCCAACCCCGAGAAGATCTCCGCCATCACCAAAGATGAAAGCTCCCACGAGCATCAAAGATGTCCGTAAGCCGACACGGTGCATGGCGGCACCGAACGTATTTATCTCGAGGCTAGGAGAACAGGGGCTCCTCTTCTTCAAACTACTCAAGCATCAAGAGAAGTTCGTGTGGACTCCGAGAGGCGGATCAAGCCCTTGCCCGACTCAAGGACTTCCTATCAAAGCCGCCGATCCTCACGGCTCCTCACAAGGGCGAGCAACTGCCGCTCTACCTCGCCGCGACTACCCACGTGGTCGGATCGCCATTGTCGTCGAGCGGCAAGAAGACGGCCACGCCTATCCGGTCCGGCCGCCCGGCCTACTTCGTCGGCCGAGGTTCTATCGTAGTCCAAGGCCCGCTATCGGCCCGTGCGAAGCTCCTGTACGCGGTACTCATCACCTCGCGGAAGCTACGACACTACTTCCGTGAGTACTCGATCCCCGTCGTCACCGACTACCCGCTCGGTGACATCCGCGGAACCTAGATGCTACCGGAAGAACCTCCAAGTGGGCGGGTCGAGCTCGGCGTCCTCACCATCGACTTCAAGCCACGCACGCCCATCAAGTCGCGAGCACTAGTCAACTTCATGGCAGAGTGGCGGGAGAACCGACTACCGACTCCCACCGTGCGACCAGAGCATTGGGTGATGTACTTCGACGGCTCACTCAACCTCGAGGGCGCAGGTGCAGGGGTACTCCTGATCTCTCCAACGGGCAAACAACTCAAGTACGTCCTGCAGATCTTCTGGAAGGTCTCAAACAACGAAGCCGAGTACGAAGCCCTTCTACACGGGCTCCGCCTCGCGGCTTCACTGGGCATCAAGCGGCTACTAGTCTACGGCGACTCCGCAGTGGTCATCAACCAAGTCAACAAGTCCTGGGACCGCAACAAGGAGAACATGGATGCCTACTGCCTAGAAGTCCGCAAGCTCGAGAACAAATTCTATGGTCTCGAGTTCCACCACATCGTCCGCGACAACAACGTTGCAGCAGACGTCCTTTCGAAGCTTGGATCCACCCGCGCTCAAGTACCAGCGGGTGTCTTCGTTCACGAGCTTCACGCGCCATCCATCACGGAGCCGGCGCCACCGACCACTGTCCCCGTCCATCCACCAGCTGGGCAGGAGGTCATGATGATCGACGTGGACTGGAGGCAACCCTTCATCGACTACCTCAGCGAGCAAAAGGTTCCCTCAGATAAGAACTTAGCTGAGTAGCTCGTCCGCCATGCCAAGTCCTACGTCCTCATTGGAGACAAGCTTTACAAGCGGGGCGCATCTTCCGGAGTACTCATGAAGTGCGTCCCTCGTGAAGAAGGCAAGGACATCTTGGAGGAGATCCACAAGGGCGTCGCGGTAACCACGCGTCCTCACGCACGCCGGTCGGCAAGGCCTTTCGGCGAGCTTTCTACCGGCCCACGGCCCCGGGCGACGCCGAAGAACTCGTCGAAGGTGCCAAGGATGCCGCATTTCGCCAAGCGGCAACACGTCCCGGCCTACAAGCTAGTCACCATACCGCCAACCCGGCCCTTTGCCCGCCGGGGGCTCGACATGATTGGGCCATCGCCAATGGCACCAGGCGGTTTCAACAGGGTATTGGTGGCCATCGACAAGTTCACCAAGTGGATTGAGGTCAAGCCGGTCACATGCCCCAAGGCTGACAGAGTACTCGACTTCCTGGATGAACTCGTACATCGCTACGGACTACCCCACCGCATCATCACAGATCTGGGCTCCAACTTCAACAACCACCAGTTCTGGGAGTACTGCAAGAACAGCGGGATCGACGTACGTTACGTTTCAGTTGCCCATCCTCGGGCCAATGGACAAGTCGAGCACGCCAACGGGATGGTGCTCGACGCTCTCAAGAAGCGGCTACACGATGCTGCTAACTCCAAAGGAGGCAAGTGGATCAAGGAACTACCCAACGCACTCTGGGGGCTACGTACTCAGCCCTCCAATCCAACGGGGCAATCCCCTACTTCCTGGTCTATGGCTCCGAAGCAATCCTCCCTGCCGATGTCATATGGAACTCACCAGCAGTGGAGCATTACGACGAAGGCGTCTCCGAAGACAGCAGACGAGTTGACATCGACGGCCTCGAAGAAGCTTGCTGCGCCGCCCTCGTCCAATCAGCAAGGTACCTGGAGGGTATCCGATGCTACCACGATCGCAACGTCAAAGAACGCTCCTTCAACGTTGGTGATCTCGTCCTCCGTCGCATCCAGAACACGGAGGACTACACAAGCTCAGCTCTCCTTGGGAAGGTCCCTTCACCGTGGCAAAGGTGACCGGGCCGGGCTCCTACCGCCTCCGTACACTTGAAGGCGAAGACATCAACAACTCGTGGAACGTCGACCACTCTCCGTCGATTCTACGCCTAGTCTACACGACTACTCCGGGGTTCAAGTCTACACGACTACATCAACACCCCCCCCCGCCGTAAGCGGCCTCCGGTCCCCGGCTCCGGTCTCCGGACTTCTCCTCTCCAGGATCCAGCCCGTGCGGCTACCTACGGATCCTGGGCTGCGACAAGCGTCAAGGACTCTAGCAGCGGTCTACTAAAAGACCACATACTCCAAGATCCAGCCTACACGGCTACTTACGGATCTACTGCTGTAAGCGGCTACCCGCTCCAGCACTACTCAGCTGTAATCGGCCTCTGGGTCCAGGCGACTAATCTGTAACTACGGCCCTGGCCATCCAGGCGTACTTCTTCAGTAATAAAGTTTGATCATTCATCAACTTCTTTACTGTCTACTCCCTTCAACGGGACCACTACTGCCGAGTACGACTACTCGCACCCACTCCACGATGGGCTCCGCACTCTGAGATCGCGACTACGAGTACTCATTGCTGGAAATTTTCTTTCATTAATACTTAAGCAATTCATTACAATTGTTTTTGTACAACTTTGGCTACTAGCTATCTATTACAGGGCTACAAGAGATTAAGCTTATCAGCTACTTGCTCCGCGATGGGAGCCATCTCGCTCCAGCCAGCCTCCGAGCTTCGCTCATCGGTGCGGTTGGCGGCTACCCCCGCCGCCGACTACCTCCACCGGGGCCTTCGGAAAGTAGGACTTCATGAAGGCCAAGACCTGCTTTGGGATCGACCTCGCCATGTGCTTCACATAAGCCGCCAGCCGGCTTGGGGCTTCCTTGAGGCGATCCACCAGTGGAGCAATCTTGGGGCCGCCCGGGTGCGGCACCAAGAGCCTTGCGATCGGCAGCACGGCCTCCTCAAGCTCCTTCAGTTGGGCCCGCAGCGCCTTGCAGTTTTCATTCAACTTCTGCAATGATTTGTAGCAGTTGACGAGATCGCGGTCAGATGCAATCCGGAGCTCCATGTGCTTCTCGCACTCGAAGGCAAGTTCTTTGTAGTCGAGCTCGAGTACCTGGCGGGCTTCTTGCTCCCGGTAGAAGAGATTCTTCATGCTCGTCTCCGAGGACTTCACTGCTCCACTCCGGCCTTCAAACTCGCAACACAAAGCAACGATACGGCGGGTCGACTACCTCTCGACCTCCAACAACTACCCGACAAGTCCCGGCGGCGTACCTTTGTTCCTGTTGCGGAGGCTCTTATTCTTCCGCACCAAGTCGTTGCCCTTTGCCTACAACTCTTGGACATCATTGTGATATTTTGCGAAGGCGGCGTCGAGCTTAGGATCGCATGGCGGCCGCGTGCTTCCGCGACTTCAAAAGCTGCTCTTCCGGCGCCTCGGCCGAGCACCATGTCACCAAAGCTCTGCAGCATGTTGGACTTCTCGTGGGACCTCTCCGCGACGTCCTGCACGGACAACACACGTCAACAAGTACTCAACGACAGAGGATTGACTACTCAGAAGTTACGGCTACTTACCTTCATCCACTGCTCGGCCTGGCGGATCGCCTCTAGGTGCTTGGCCACCATCGCCGGCTCGACAAGATCGTCCGCGAGCAGCTCTATCCCGCCACGGCTACTCGCGGTGGCCTCCGTCATCGGTGCAGAGCGGATGGGCTCTGCGTACTGGATCTCCGGGGAGCGGATAGCCACCTCCAGAGCGACCTCTGGCGACGTGGTGACCCCCTCTCCTCCGGCCGCCACGGCGGCTTCCTCGACGACTTCCTCCATGGGCTCGGGGGCTCCTCCGGCGAGCCTCCGCACGCCACGGTGTCGACTCGCATTAGCACCCCCACAGGAATGTCACTCCTTTCGGCCTCAGCACCTGTCAAGGAGAAGACAAGTGTATCAGCGACTACGACTACTCGTCGAGGAGCTCAACGGCTTCGGGAAGAGTACTCTCCTTCGACTACGGCGGCCTCCGGCAACGGCGCTTCGCATGGCCGGCGGCTCGGGCACCGCACGGGAAGCAGGGAGCGGACTCCTCGGCGGGCGGCGTGACTTCTTCCGCCACCGCCGAAGAGGGTTCATTCCCCCTCCCGGGACGGATCCGTCGATTTCTGCGAGAAGCACACACAATTGGTCGTCGGTCAACCTCGACTACTACAACAAGTACTACTCGGGAAGATGCGGTACTTACAAGTTTGACCGGACTATTGTCACGGCGGGGCACCGAGGATGCGGCAATGTCTACCGATCCACCCTCGGCGGGCGCCTCTTCCCCGCACCCCCGCGGCTACCGCCTCCTCTGCAAGCAACGGCGGCCGGTGCAGTGCCCTCCTGCGCTCCTGTAGTCACCACCTCTTCAACGGCGGCGGCTGCGGGCTTCGTGCTCTCTTGTGGAGCAGGGGGCTGGCGCTCCAACTGCGCCAAGAGCTCCTCGATAGTGGGGGCTGGACTACGACTTCCGACCGGCTCCCCCACTGTGTCCCATCCGCCTTCGTCGCCCTCCTCGACGGGTTCTGCTGGCGGCACCTCCTGCATACAAGGAAGACTACTCATCAGCAAAGCGTACTTGTACGATGGGTACTCGACTACTCTAGTCAAGACATCTTACCTCCTGAGGCGTGGTCTCTGAGACCTTGAGCTTCTTTGTCACCTGCTTGCGGGCGGGGTTGCGCGCCTTCCGTGGCGGCGCAGCCAGTCTAGCCTCTAGGCTAGTCGGGGGGTCTTGCACAAGAGGCACATGAGGTAAGCCTGGACGTCTAAACCTCGACCGCAACTGAAAGCGGTCCTGCAACGTCTCATCGTCGTCGTCGTCATCGTCATCGGTGGTGTCCTCCACGATGACGGTGTCATCGCCTTCGCCGACTTCTCGCCGCTCTTTGTCTTTGGCCTTCCCTTCCTTCGGGATCTCGATCCCATAAGAGGGCGGCTGCGGCTCGGAGACGAACTTTTTCAAGTCATCCTGCAAAGACGCAAGACATCAGCACGTCTACTCCAAGCAAGGACTACTCGACTAGGGGAGTACGACTACTCACCTCTTTTGGCGGGCGCGCGGCGGAGTACTCCTGGACAGGGCACGCCGTGTACGGCGGCATATCCTTGAAGATCTGCGTCAGCCTCTCGATGATGTCTCCGTCGTCCAACTCGCCTCCGGGCATCCGCGACGTGTCGTCGTCGCCGGTGTACTCGAAGCCTAAGGTGTCGCGGGCCATCAGTGGCTGCACCCTCCGCTTCATGAAACTGAAGGCCACGTGCTCTGCCCTCAGTCCAGCTTCCCTCAGCACCTTGATGCGTGCCAGCAGCTCGGGGAGCTGGATCCCTTCTTGCATGGTGGCCTCCGTGTTCCACCACTCGCGGTGCCTGGGCTGCCTTCCGCTCGGCTTCGGCAGGCCGGGGTGGTGGTTTGTGATGTAGAACCACCTCGTCGTCCAATCGGTGTTAGAGTCAACGAGCTTGTACGCCAGGTACTGCTCCGTGGCGTCTTCTCTCAACTGAATGCTGGCTCCTCCGACTACTCTTGGGTTGGTGGTGCTTGGCTGTGGCTTCACCCAAAAAAACTTGCGGAAGAGGATCCAGTGCGGCTTGATCCCATGGAAAGCCTCGCAGAAATGCACGAAGACCGCGGTATGGAAAATACCGTTAGGGTTCAGATTCAGGTACTCGACTCCATAGTACCCGAGGAGGCCCTTGAAGAAATCACTAGCCGGGAGCGCGAGTCCGCGCTCCACGAACCGCGCAAATATTGGAATCTCGTCTTCGGCTTTCTCCATCGGATATGGATCTCCGGCAGCGGCCCTCCACATATCAACCTCCTTTACCTGGATGAATCCGCTGTTCAGGAGGGCCAACAGATCTTCTGTCTTCACTTTTGATTTCTTCCACTCGCGGCTTGGATCGGCCCGCGGTGGAGACATTGGCGGTGCTGCTTCAGTGGCAGCCGCGGCGGCCTCTTCGCGGCCCCTCTTCTTCCCGGCGGCCTTCGCAGACTTGGACGGTCACGGCTTCATTCTCCAAGTACATGGCATCTTCACGCGCATCCGCTCGGGGGCTACCCTAAAAAGCTCTGGGTGGCGGCACACTTGGATCTACTAAGGCGGCAGCGCGCGCTGGAAGTAGATCTACCTCAGATGGATTCGGAATGACTAAAGCACAGATGGGTGAAAAACCCTAAGGGTTTTTGGCTTCTATTTATAAGTCAAACCGGCTCCGCAACGGCCGGCGGGATAAGTCCACGCGCGGCTGACTCAGCGGCTAAGCGTGACTCTTCGTATTCTACTAGTCGACGCGCCTCACCTCGGGGGCTCGGCTACTTCTACTCGACTACCTGAACATCGGCAAGGCTCAGGAGCGTCTCAGGACACATTCTTCAAGATGACCCTTCAATTCGAGACGAAGTACTCGACTCAAGGCTCGGGGGCTCCGTGCCACGTGTCCTTCAGTTTTTTCTCTACGGATTTTTCGGGATTTTCTTGCCAAGACTTCAGATGGACCCACAGCCAGAGCCTGTGGCTCAACCTAAGGCTCGGGGGCTACTCCATATGGAGTGCGATTTTGCAATCGCACCTCCATATCAGTTCCGGCTTCAAGACAAGACGGGCATTTCTTGAAGACCTTCGAAGGCAGCACTCGAGGACGCTTGGGACTACTCGAGAAGACTTCAAGATTGCTCAAACATCAGTACCGGAGTACATTCCGGACCTCGGGATGCTTCGACTACTCTTGAGGACTTTTGACTTGTAGTACTCGGGGACGCTTGAGGGCTACTCGTTAAGGCCATCAAGACTACTTGAAGCTATCCTTCTCGACTACAAAGTACTCGGGGGCTTGTCGTATGGACCTCCCCGGGCCCACTACCTCGGTGGGTACCAGGACCGACTACTCGGTGGGCCCCCGGGACTACCGGCTTGCGCTACATGGCACCCGAAGGCGTGGAGCATAAGGACTGCAGAGGAGAAGTACTCGGTTAGGAAGCTGTACATGTCCCGCACTGTATGGAAGACTCCTAGACGTACTCGACTAGTACTCTCTCCCTACTCCTACTTGTAACCCTGCCTCCCAGACTATATAAGGCGAGGCAGGGACCTATCTCTAGGATCACCTTACCACAACACATCTCATACAACTCACGGCGCACCATTGCACCATCTTGTAATCGTGCCCAATCAATCCAGAGCTACGCAGCATACAGGACGTAGGGTATTACGCACCTCGCGGCCCGAACCTGTCTAAATTGTGTGCCACGTGTCTCTTCCTTCGAGTTACCGATCTCGGAGAGGCCACATTCATCTACTTCGGGTACTCCCCTTAGTAGGTTGCCGGTCTAAAACACCGACAGTCGGTGCATGCAACTCAATATTAAGCACTAATTTAGAGGCAGAAAGACCGAGAGAGACTTTTGGAATGCGACTACATGGGTTGTGCACATATTTGAAATAGTGGTCAATTCTTTAAATATACGAAGTGGAAGGGAATATTAGAGGCAGAAAGATCGAGAGAGACTTTTGGAATGCGACTGCATGGGTTGTGCACATATTTGAAATAGGGGAAGTGCTAGCGCTCGGACGTCCGATCCGGGCTCTAGCCATCAGATGGGTCCGCAGCCGTCGGATCCTAAGATATTTAATCGTCAGCCGTTAGATCTAAAGCCCAGCGAGTAAATGTTGCGAGCGTGTTGCGAACGCGGTTACGTGCAACATCCAACATTAGGAGTCTTTCTTCCCTCCCCCATGTTGCGACCATGTTGCGACTATATTGCGACCATGTTGCGACCCGTGTTGCATGCAACATCCAACATCAGGAGCCTCTTCTCCCTTATCCTCGACACAACACCCAACATCATATGTCTGCAACATCGAAACGCAACACCCGCAACATTGAAAAATAATGTTTGCAGCATCAACAACACATGTCTGCAATATCGAGACTCAACATCCGCAGGATCGAAACTTAATGGTTGCAACATCCAACATCAGGGGCCCTCCCCCCGACACAAACACACAACATGTCTGTAGCATCAAAACTCAACATCCGCCACATCTAAAATTAATGTTTGCGATATCAAAAATATGTTAAAAGTAGTTGCAACATCCACAACATTCGAACAACACTGAATGAAACATTTCAATCAATTCATGCAATAACGAATGACGCAATTCATGCAACATCGAATGGCACAAGATGAAACGTCTCAACTCAAGTCATGCAACATCGGAAAACACAGACCCCCATGATTCGGCCACGGGCACAACGGCTGAGGATGACGTCGCATCGGCAACGGGTGGGACGGCGGACGACAGCTGCTCGTATCCGCCAGTGGGAGAGCCCACCCACAGCTACGGGGGACGGCGCGCGCAGCTGGCCTGCCCTCCGGCAGCAGAGAACGGTGGCAGCGGCGCCCACGCGGGGATTCGGCCCCGGGAGTGGGTGGTGGGCATCCGGATCTGGCAACGAGGAGTCTGCATGGCTTGTCGGCGGGTGGATCAGGGGGAGGGGCACGGCCGCGCGGCTCGCCTGCGCGTCGGCGGGGCAGGGAAGGGGTCGACCTCGCAGCTCGCCGACGGGTAAAGCAGGGGAGGGCCGTATGCGCAACTTGCCGTCAGGTGGGTGGAGCAGGGGAGGCCCCATGGTCGTCGACGTCTCCCCCACTCCCATATCACATGCCATGTCATCCTCACCGCGGGGGAGCAGTTGTGACGCCCCAGGTTTTTAGTCGGGTTCTTTAACCCTAATCATCCGATCAACAGTATTGACTTTGGTCAAACGACGGTCAACCTGGGCCATCACCTCGAAAACATCACCAATGACCCCTAATGACCCCTTTGGTCAACCATAGTCAACCTTTGGTCAAAACCCTACTCAAAACCCCTTGAACCCCTTTTGACCCACCAGTGTCGCCCGGAACTTTTGCCGCGCTCTCCGAATTTCACCTAAACACTTCAAAATCTCCCAAAGTAAAAGTTGTGTGTTTGTCAAGGGACACAACTTTTATGTTGAGTGGCATTGGAGATTTAGAGTGGAAGAGGGTGAAAAGTGCAGGTCAACGCCTCGGGTCACTATTCACCAGCGCCCAGAAAACTGCCGACTTGGCATAGCTCTTGTGCAAAAATGGTTGAGAAAAACCCCATACGCCCTTTGTAGAAGTTGTAGAGGGGTATGAGATCTACAACTTTCCTATTGTCCACTTGGTCCACTTCAGTGGGAAAATTTGGAGCAAAACGTGATCTAAGGGTGCTAGTCTGAATGGTTTTTGGCCTTTGGCGCCCTGAGCACGCCGTCGCGCGCCACCCGCGCTGCGACCCCGCCGGGGCCCGCACGCCGAGGCCGACTTCGGTCCCCCCGGTCCATGCGCCGTGGCCGCCCATGCCGAACCGCCATCCCGAACCTCTCCCCGTGCGCCACGCATTCACGCACGCCGCGCCGACCACCCAACCGCGACACCGACGTACGCGCGCCGCGCCGCCCCTGGGCTGCCATTGGCCGTCGCGCCTCTCCACCGCCTTGCAGTGCCCATACTGTGGACGGTCGTGACCCCCTCCACAAGGCACGAGTGCTTATAAAAGGGAGTTAAGCTCGCCGCCGCGCGCATTGCCCAGGAACCGAGCCGCCATTGCTGCCGCCAGTGGTGCCCACGGCAAGCTCAACCCTCTGGCCGCTTGCACCGCCAACGCGTGTTGCTCCTGCCTGCCCTAGGGTCCCCAGTAGCTCCCCCTTTCGCTTGTTGCTCAGGCTGAGCCACCAGCTCGCCGGAGTGATTCCTCCAGTGGCCACCACCACCAGTTTCCGCCGTGGCCGCTCGCCGGCACCAATTCCACCGCAAGTGAGCGCTCAAATCGAGCCTATGCGAACCATAGACCACTTTCCCCCACTTTCCCGTCCACCCCCGCCGTCGGCCTCGCCGGAATCCGGCAAGCCGCGCCGCCCCTTGCCCCTTGGACCACATTGCAAAGCCCCAAGTAGTTCCAGGGAGTTTGGTGCAAACTAGGGGCCTGTCTGTGATCTTTTGAAAAGTTCCAGGGGGGCCTTTCGCAAAATGAATCTTCACCCCTTTGTGTGTTATAGCTGAAACTTGTAAATTCAATATAAAATCGTAGAAAAATCCAAAAAAATGCAAACTTAATTTTGTTGTGCTCTGTGTAACTAGTGCTACAACTTTCCCGAAACATGTATATACTTTTGAGCTACAGTTTCTGCTTGAAAAATTGAAATGTAAAATACCTAGATCTGTGATTCTGCAAAATCCATACATGATCTTGAGCTGGATTTTGGATATGTTGTGAGCACTAGCATGTGTAGTTCTTGTGCCAAAAATTGCACAAAGTTACTGTAGAAATCTTTTTATATAAATTATCTTGTGTTATGGATAAATCAGCCTAGATGATTTTGTAGCTTAAAATATAATTATTTTTGGGCCCAACTTTTGGCTATTGTCATGTTATACCAGAATGCATTCTTAGTGAATTTATGATGATTTTATCTCTGTTAGAAATACCATTTACCAATTTATGCTTGTTTTTAATCATAAATGTGCAGATTAAGATCTAGATGTGTTTGTTGGTCTCCTAGGCTTGTTTTGGACCATAGAAGCAGTGAGAGAAAGTTTGGGTTCATTTCTGCTATATTTATTTTATATGCATTTATCTATTAAATACTAGCTAGAAATGCCTTTATTTTGTGTATTTAATTTCAGTGGTGCAAAAACTAGTTGCTTGCTGTCCAAGGGAGTGTTCCTTGTCATTAGAGCCAGTGGGCACTGTTGGGCAAGTTTGAAGTACGATTGGTTGATTAAAAGAGTGCAAACTAGATTAATCTAGTAAAGGAAAAAAAGGAAAAATACATCCTTTTGTGCATAAGTTAAATAAATGAGTTAGGAAGGTAAATTTGTGACACAAAAGTAAATTCCCTTGCTGTTTGTAATTAAATAAATATTCTTTATAGATGTGTACACAATCACCATCAAGAAGTGTTGCATAGTCTTTTTGTGTTACTTAAACGGGTAAGTGTTTAGATGCTTTCTTTTATGTGAATTTGGCCAACCCTATGCATCTTGTGACTGTTGCTACTGTTTTATTATGTGAATCAAATTAATTCATTTGTATATATACGTACACAGCCACCGTTAAGAAGTCTAGCTAATAAAGCATCCCACAATGCTCCTTTATAGGAAGAGTATGTTGAATGTATTATTATCTAGGTGAATGTTGTCAACCATGTACCCCATGGTTGTCATAAGTTGTTTTAAAATTAATTAAATCAAATTGTCACTTAAGTCTTGCATTGCATCCTCCGTATAGAAGTTCCCGACGGTAGCTACACGCTCGTGCCAGTGGACGTGAACGAGGGAGCTGGAGGAGACGTGCACTACGTCACCATAGAGCAAGACCCGGGCCAAAGTCCAGAAGTTTGTCTAACTTCTTGTGCCAACGAAGGCAAGCCCCGGTTTATCATTAACCCATGTTTTATTTAAATTATGCAACTATCTTTGTTATTCTATGTGCATTTACGTTCAGGAATTGAATGAAACCCTAGTTGCACGATCCCTAGGTGCCTATGTTCTTTTACTAGTATGCTAGGTCGTTAGATGCTATGCTCTAAGGACCGGTAAAAGTCGAGTGATGTTCGTCACTCACGAGAATAGGATTTCCTTTTTGGAATCACCCTATTTATAAATGGATCACTCATGTGGTAAGAGCATGGTATTTGGGCTCCGATCCAGTGGCTTCGTGGGCTAAGCTTTTAAACGTACTAAGCACTTGTTGGGAATGGGACTAGTAAGCCTAGTACCTTAATGAGACGGCTCAGGATTTTACTACTACTACTCTCGATTCGTCTCATGCCCGGCTTGCAACCGGGAGGAGGGTACTTGTGTGAGGCTGGGTGTACTAGGTGGGGCATGCCAGATAGCCTTGTACCCGGGAATGTAGGCTATCATCCCAACCCGAGGATTTTTGGGAACCGTTTGGTCGGTGTCGGCTCTGTTGGGGCACCGCTCCGTGTCTTTAGGTTTACCTTGCAAGGTTTTATGAATCAATCGATTGTCGGCCTCTCACCATTATCCGAGACTGCTTAATCAACTGGCCATGATATCCCTTAATGATGGAACTATGTGAAATCTCTTGCGTGAATTAATTGTATTGTACAATCCTTGATTGTATTAGTTGCTCATTATAGTAATGATAATCTCACTAGAATCTGAGCTAAAATATTGAAAGTAAGGATCCATGATCCTAGTTGCTTTTGGCAAAACAAACCCACCAGCCAAAAGCCTACATGTCTTGAGGTAAACTTTGTCGGGTAAGTCTTGCTGAGTATTAGTATACTCAGCCTTGCTATAATTGTTGTTTTCAGGTGAAGTTGTTTGGCCTGGTGAGATTCCACCCGGCTGGGAGCTCGAATGGGTGGATGATGACGCCGAGTAATGGCATCACAGATGGCTTCCCGTTAGGTCATATCGTATCGCTATTAGTACTTCCACTGTTTTAATGAAACTCTGAATCATTTACTTTTATGTCAAGAACTATGATTGTAATAATTGGACCCTACGGGAAGATTGGTATTAATATGTAAGGCACTTTGGACTCTCCTTCGTGGGAGTTTAATGCATACATTCGATCCTCTCTGTGATTTCAAGTGATTTACCGGGTGTAAACCCAGCAACGCTCAACGGGATGGTTCTTTATTATCGCTTAATGACCAAATGGAGTGGTTTAGACGATAGTACGGAATTATCTTGGATGGGGTTGTCACAGCAGTGGTTGGCGTCTGCATGGGCAAAAATCACAGCCGGCGCGGCTCACCCTCCCCTTCCTCGCTGCGAGGAAGCGGTGGCCAGCCACCTATCTAGGCAAGCGGCGACTTCCTCGCCCCTCCTTGCCGCAGGGGAGCTTCGGCGAGCGGTGGTATTGTTTCGTCAGGGACTGCATGAGAGAGATGAGTTTGTGAGGAAGGGATAAGGTATGTGCATGTGGTGTGTGGTGTGGGAGATGGTGGGGCTGAGTAGCGCGTTTAATTAGGTGTAGGTGTAGCAGGGTAGTTCTTTCCATGGTGAGAGTGCTCCACGTCGCATCCGATATTTCTATGTCGCATCGGACGCACGGGTTGGAGCATTTCCGTTGAAATAGTGGTTGAGTCTTTAAATATACCAAGTGGAAGGGATAATGGTACAAAACTTCTCCATGTCACACCCTATCGTCGAAAACACTACAACGGTTAACCCTTCTCTCTCGACTTCACACTCTCTCCCCCACGGCCCCACCCGCCGCCACCAAAAAATTCTCTCTCAACTTCACTCTCTCTCCCCCACCCCGCCACCATCGAAAAATACCTCTTCAGACATCATGAATGAAAAGAAGGCATCAAGAATGTTATTGTGTTTTTTGCAAAACTAAAAGAAAATGAGGGGAAAAGTGAGGGGAAAATGAAAGAAGAATAAACGATCGTCCAGACGAGCACACGCCGCCCCGCCCACCGCGGCGCTGCGGTTTCCGCGTCCTAACCACAGCAGGCCTCAAGAGCCTCCACAATTTAATAAAAAAAATGAAAATGCTTCCGTCCGGGCGTCCGACACGTCCGGGCGCCCGGACGTCTTCGTTCCCACGCAACTCTCTCCTATCGCGAGAAATAAAAAAAGCCGCAGCCCCGCACCCGTAACGAGCCGTGCTCCCCCTCCGCCGCTTCCCGGCCCTCCGCCGCCGCCAGATCTCCCACCTCCGGTCACCTCTGCCCGAACCGAGCCCCGATTTGTGATCTCCGTTGCTCCACCTTTCTATTCCTCCTGGTTTCGCCTCCTCCCGTGGTATGTGCGCGGAGATCGGGCACCCACCGCCAGCGTCGTTCGTCGTGGTAGGGGGCGCGACCACCGCCTCCCCGTTGTGTGATTCGTGAGCTCCTCGACGACGAGGACCCCTCTCCACTACCTCGCCTCCCTTCCTCCCCGAGCCCTGCGCCGACCGTTGCCGTCCTCCCGCGTGGGGGGCTCCCTCGCGGCCGGAGGGCGGGCGAGCCCCCCGCCGCCGCTCTCCGCGGCCGGGAGCGGGCGAGGCGAGCTGCTACGGCCCGCCACCGCCTCATCTCCTTTGTTGCGGCGAGGAGGTCACGCCAGCCAGGGACCGAGCTCGCGGCAGCCGGGGGCGGAGCTCGGTGATGTTGCAATCGTTGTTCGGAGATGTTGCAACCAGTGTCTGCAAATGTTGCATGAATGTACTCGGTCATGTTGCAATCGTTTTCTAGATATGTTTCAATCATTGTCTACATATGTTTGCATTTGCGTTCATGTTGCAGTACATGATATCGGTGTTCGTGTTTGCAATCGTTTTTTAATGTCGCAATTGTTGTTCACAAATGTTGTATTAGTTGCATATCAATGTTGCATAGGTTTTATATCGATGTAATGCCTGAGATGTAATCGTTTCTCGTTTATGTTGCAATCGTTGTGAACATGTTGCATTCGCGTCCTTGGCATGTTACAAGTGTCCCATGCGAATGTTTCAAAATTAGATCTAAATATTTTTGATGTTGTAAACATCGATTTTCGATGTTGCGGACGTCGAGACTCAATGTTGCAGACATGTGTTGTTGGGTGTTGTAAACATTAAATTTTAATGTTGTGAATGTTGAGTTTCGATGTTGTAGACATGTGATGTTGGGTTTGTGTCGAGGAGGGGGTAGAGGCTCCTGATGTTGAATGTTGCACGCAACACGAGTCGCAACATGGTCGAATATAGTTGCAACATGAGGGAGGAGGGAGGAGACCTACTGATAATGTTGCACGCAACCTTCTCGCAACATTTGCTCCCTGGCTTTGAAACAGACGGCTAAGATTGATTTGATTCTCATCTGACAGTCACAAGGTGTGCTATGCATGTCCGGATCAGACGTGCGGACCCTAGCAACTTAAAAAAATAGCCTCCACGGCTCCACGTAGAGATGTGGCGTGCAGGCTGCAGCCAAAAATAATGATACCGTGAGCCCGTGACCTCCTCGGGAGTCGACACGTCGCACAACAGAGTGAATAGATACAACCACCGTGACCTGCTACTCCATTAGTGCCGCCCACCTTCTCCCTCTCTACCCAGCTCTCCTCACCTCAGTTGTTCTTGCTCCTGTCCGGCAGCCTGCGGGGATGGGCATGGGGGCTTCGTTCCCTCCGCCGCCATGGCGGCGTCACCGCCTTTGCTCCGCGTTCCTCGTCGTATTCCTCCTCCTATGGTTAGAACTTAGAACGCAAACTATTAAATTCATTTCTAGTTGTTTAACTTTATATACATGTTGGATGTGTGTTTTTTGTTTAGTTTTTTTTTGGCGATTCTCTGGTTAAATCACGGATGCGGTGCCATTTTTTGGTGCTCAGGAACTCACTACTTTCCTTCAGCAAATAACTTGGTCGCAACGCGGCGATTTTGCATCCGATTATACTAGAAAGACTGTCAGGCTAAGTTAATTTTGCACTAAATGCTTGAAATCTCTAGAGTACTCAATTGTTTCAGAAAACTTTGGGAGGACAGTCCCAATAACTGAGCATCCTGATTTAATTTCACACTCAACTAATGGGACATAGCCACATATATAGGTTATGCTTGTAGCCCTGTACTTTCCTAATCATAACAATGAATAATGAACCAACCCTTATGGTCTAAATATCCAGAAAATTCTATCCCGCACTACTTCAAATAAATGAGAATACTGATGGTTTGTGCATGTTGATCAAAATTACCTCTATTTGGTCGAAAGTCCATTACTTCAAATTTATCCTAGAATAAGGTTTTATTTGCGTGGCATAATTTCTGCACCCTTACTGTTTGAAGTGACTGTTATGTTCGGTAGGAAGTACTTCAGGCGTCAGCCGGCAGCAGCATAAATCCCACGTTCTGTGTAGTTGCAGGCATCGTTTGAATTCGAATTAGTGTAACGTGTGTGCTATTGTACCTTGTGTGTTATCAGTTGTAATTCAGGTACTCTATATCTGGAGAACTGGAATTAAGGAAAGGTATGTTTGGAGATTATTGAGATCTCCTGGCGTCTGTGCAACTACTCTATTTTCCCCTGCTTCCAATCTTCCCGAGCGCCGGCCGCCAAGGACGGCGTTCTCCCGCCGCCGCCGCCGCCTAGACTTCTGGCCTCGGCCTTCCACCAGCCACGAGTATAACCTCAGGCAGTTCTAACAAAATGGTATCAAACTCAGTCGATCTGAAATGTCTGGGACTTCCACCACCGCCCGGATGTCCACCACGCCGTCGTCTGCCTCCTCCGCGCCACTCTCGTCTTCCCAAGCCGCCGTCACCTCCGTGCCGGTCACCGCGCTCAACACACTCACATCTGCCATCCACAACCTCCAGCAGCATATCGGGCACTTTTCCTTACGCCTCAAGACGGTTGAGCTTTGAGCGCTATCGACTTCAGCACCATCATCGTCAGCACATTGGACGATCACCGCGCCTGCCGCGGATGACTTGTCCGTGGAGCTGTCTTCGCCGGCACCGTCCACGGCATCCGGTCCACTCAGTTAAGCTGCCCTTGTGCCCGAACAATTTGCGTCGCCGTCCTCGACACCTACTTCAACATCGTGGCTGTTCGGCCTGCCCGGTTATGGGGGCATTCCACCATCAACCTCCGTCATCGTGCGCCTACAAATCCACTACCCATTCACCAAATTCCCTTTCCATCATCCCCATTCATCGTCCCCACCTTGCAAGACCCACCACCTGATTATCCTGGCTCCGCGCCGAGGCCGACATACCCTGCACCCACAGTCAAGTACCAAAACTGGTTGTTTCCTACTTATAATGGCGCTGAAGACCCAATGGATTGGCTCAACAGATGTGAGCATTTCTTCCATGCTCAGTACACTCATGAAGATGACAAGGTGGAGATCGCAGTGTTCCACCTCACAGGTGTGGCACAACACTGGTTTCATCTGCTTGAGCATGACCTCCATGGCCTTCACAATATCACCTGGCCTGCCTTTCGAGCCTTCCGCCAACAACGTTTTGGACCTCCATTTGGTACGAATCACTTGGCTGATTTAGCCAGATTGCAATTTAGGGGCTCAGTCGTCGAGTACCAGGAGGCTTTCCAGCACCGCATGGCCCATCCTGGGTATTTGTCCCAAAGCAGCAAGTTCAATTGTTCACTGGAGGATTGCCAAAGCCCATCAAAACAGATGTCTGAGTTGCAAGCACCTACTGACTTGTAGTGTGCCATGCTTCTCGCTTGAGCCTATGAACGCCACAGCACACCCTCGCCACCCACTACTGCTACCAAGCCTCATCGCTTCTCCACAAAACATTTCCTACCAGCCCCCCTCACCACACACCGCGTCTACATTTTCTGGGACTGCAGCAAACCCTCCACGCCCGTTCAAGCGTCTCACACCCACTAAAATGGCAGAATGGCGCAAGTTAGGGCTCTATTACAATTGTGATGAGCCTTATGTTCGCGGTCATAAGTGCCCGTGCTTGTTCTATTTGGAAGTTTGAGATTATGAAGAAGTGGATCTGCTATTGGCGGAAGAGGAACAAGAACCTGACAAACAGACCCCAACGATTTCTCTACATGCTATGACAGGAATTCCACATGAAGAGACTATGAAACTGCACGTAGCAATCGGTAACCAAAACTTACAGCTCTTGTTGATTTTGGTTCCACTCAAAACTTCATCCAAAAGCATGTGGCTAAACGCAATGGCCTGCATTGTCAAGAAACTAGAGGTGCAAATGTGATTGTAGCAAATGGGGATTGACTGAACTGCAGTGGCTTAGCATCAGATGTTGCCCTTTGCATTGGTTAGAAGTGTTTCTGAGTTTATTGTTACACCATAAACCTTGACTGAAGGTTAAGTCTAGTTGTTTACTATTTACCTAAATACCCTATGTATCCCTGGATATTATGTTGGGCAATTGAGAAAGTCATTTTGGGCCAACAAATGGTATCAAGAGCCTAACTTTTCCCCACCTTCTCTTCACTCCCGTGCTCCTCTTCTCCACCTAGAAAGGCCCGATCCCGGCAGCGGAGCTCTTTCCCCGACTGATCCAGTGGTGGAATTCCTTCCTCTAAACATCTCGCACTCTGATCTGGCGCAGGTGTGCGCGGATCGGGCGGAGGCACGACGTATCGACAGTCGGCCGACGCGCGTTGACTCGGGTTGGGAGCTCGACTCCGGCGCGGCGCGGCTCGATCCGGACGGTGAGGAGGTTCCCAGGCGAGGCGGAGTAAGGCGGAGGCGCGGGTGACGGGCGGTGAGTGTGCGCGGGCGTGCGCACGCGAGCAAGGCGGCAATTTTCCCTCTCTTCTTCAACTTCCTCGTCCATGGTGAGTTCCAGGAGGTCGTACCAAAGCATGGGCGGTCTCAGCCAGGCGGGTGCGTAGGGCGCAGGTGGCGGCGATGCGCAAAGCGCGGGCAGCAGGGCCGTTGTGGATCTGCTGGGCCGCGCGCCACCACCGCTGGGTGGCGACGAGGCTTCGTTCGTGCGCTCGTGGGTCTCCTCTCCGCCTAAGCGCGCGACAGCGTGCAGAGGCGGAGGAATAGCTGCGCGAGGCAGAGCGACTTGAGGAGGAGGCGGAGGTGCGCGCGCAGCGACTCCGGGCAGGAGACGTGCGTGCTTGAGTAGCCCGTCGGGTGCAGGTTGGCGTGCGGTTGCAGCACGTGCAGTGGCCTTGGAGCGCGAGGCGGCTCGTGCGGACGCCGAAGCCCGTCGCGCCCGGGCGGAGGCGACCCAACGCCGAATGGCGGCGGATCGGCTGCGTGAGGCAGATGCGACACGCGAGATGGCGCGACGTGATGCAGACCTGTTGCGTGAACCACAGGCACCACCAGCCGACGACGTACCGCAGGGTGACCCACCCAGGTCGGCGGGCGGCGCAGGCAGCGCCGTCGACGCTGGAACACAGCGAGGCGAGGACATGGACCGGTGGATCGACAACATGCACTTTGGCTCTGACCACGGCTCCGACCATGGTGCCGACCTCGAGTATGACCACGGGGGTGCACCCCCGAGGGTGATCTAGACCATCATCAAGGACTCCGGCAACACAGTTGCCGGTCTTGATGAAGACGAACTACGCCAAATGGTCATCGATGATGAAGTTGAAGCTCGAGGCGCGGCGGATGTGGAACATCATGCGCTTGGGCGGCGCGAGTCGTCATGAGGACCGGCGGGCGCTGGAGGTGTTGCTTTCCGCGATCCTGCCGGAGATGCTCTCAGGCAAGCCTACGGCAAGGACGCCTGGGATGCCATTGCCACTGCCCAGATCGGTAGTGATCGTGTCCGCAAGTCCACGCTACAGAAGCTTCGACAGGAATGGGATCACTTGGCTTTCAAGCATGGTGAGGACGTCGACGACTTTGCTCTCCACCTCACCGGCCTAAGGCAACGACTAGAGTAGCTCGGTGATTATGACATCACTGAAGAGCGAGTTGTCACCAAGTTCCTCTGCTGTTCTCCGGCTAAGTACCTGCAGCTGAAGATTTCCATCCAAACGATGCTTGACATCTCGACCTTGACGATCGAGAGGGTTGTAGGGTGGTTCAAGGCCGTCAATGAGGAGGAGGCATTAGCGGTTGCAGATTCAGTTGCTACTGGTGGCAAGCTTCATTATCACGAGCTACATCTGCCAGAAGAAGGGGGAGCTTTCTCTCTCCTCTGGTGGTCGCAAGCGCATGCCACGTAGAGCGCCCAAGGCGCGTGGAGGTGGCAAGGGTGAGGTGCGAGGAGGCGCCGGTGGCACGGCGCAACGCGATGCTGCAGGCGACACACATGGAGGCAGTGAGCGCGCCGGTGGCGGCGAGCGTATGTCGCCGCGAGACGACACCTGTCGCAACTCGCAGGCGGCGCACAGTAGGGCGGGCCACTGGGCCAGGGACTGCCGCCAACCGACGCGCGGCCAGGCTCACGTCGTGCAGGTTGCGGTGGACGATGAGCCGACTCTGTTCTTGGTCCACAAGACCATCGAGCAGCTCCCAACGGCATCGACCGTGACGGCTCTCTATGTCGACGAGCCGCGCGCACGCGTCTTCCTCGTCGACGGCTCGAGCGATGACAAGATTGACGGCTGGTTCCTTCATAGTGGTGCGACACACCACATGACCGGGCGTCGGGAGTTCTTCTCCAACCTAAACTCCAACGTGCGCGGCTCCGTCAAGTTCAACGACTTTTCAGGCGTGGACATAAAGGGCATCGGCTCCGTCATCCTCGTTGCCAAGAGCGGTGAGCACCGCCTTCTCAGCGAGGTTTTCTACATCCCCGCACTACGCAACTCCATCATCAGCCTTGGATAGCTGGACGTGAACGGTTTGCGTGTGGAGATCAAGGACGACGTGCTGCGCATCTGGGACCGACAACAACTTCTTCTTGCTAAGGTCCAGGGCAGCAACTACTACGTCCTCATCGCTAAGGTGGAGCAGCCTCTGTGCCTTGTAGCTCGTCGCGACGACGAGGCTTGGAGGTGGCACGAGCGCTTTGGGCACATTCACTTTGAGGGTTTGCGGCAGCTCAGCATCAAGGAGATGGTGCAGGGCATGCCGTGTGTGGACCACGTCAAGCAGCTCTGCGACACCTACGTCATGACCAAGCAGAAGCACCTCTCCTTTCCTCTCCGGGCGAGCTTCCGAGCCAAGGAGCGGCTCGAGCTCATGCACGGCGATCTCTGCGGGCCGGTGACGCCTGCCACACTGGGAGGACGACACTACTTCCTTCGACGATGTCTCCCGCTACATGTGGGTGGTTCTCCTCAGGACCAAGGGAGCTGCGGCGGACGCCATCAAGCACATCCAGGCAGCCGTGGAGAACGAGAGCGGGACGTCAAGAGGATCGCTACGTTGCGGGTACTCTGGACTACGACCTATTCTGCCCCAGGAGCCCTGGCGCGACAAGCTTCATCGGCTACAACGACAGCGACCACGTCGGCGACATCGACACCAGCAGGAGTACAAGTAGGATGCTCTTCTTCCTCAGCAAGAGCCTCATCAGTTGGCAATCGGTGAAGCAACAGGTGGTAGCTCCCTCAAGCTGTGAAGCTGAGTACATTGTTGCCTCCTCTACTTCTACTCAGGCACTCTGGCTTGCTCGGTGACCTCCTTGGCAAAGATGCTGAAGCAGTTGATCTCAGGGTGGACAGCAAGCCTGCTCTTGCGTTGGCAAGGAACCCGATCTTCCACGACCGCAACAAGCACATTCGGGTGAAGTATCACTTCATCCGGGACTGTCTAGAGGAAGGAAGCGTGAAGGCATACTACATCTGCACCAAGGATCCTCTTGTTGACCACCTCACTAAGTCTCTCGGGATCAAGTTCCATGAACTTTGCTCAAGGATTGGAATGGTGTATCTACCTTTCAAGACCTAGTTCAATAGGCTTATCTATCTGTGTAATAACTGCTAGACTTAGGGGGAGAATGAAGGTTAAGTCTAGTAGCTCCCTCTAGTTGTTTACTATTTACCTAAATACCCCTGTTAAGACTATACGTATCCCTGGATATTATGTTGGGAAATTGAGAAAGTCATTTTGGACCAACATTGACTGCTATGATATGGTACTGGGCATCTCTTTTCTTCGCACCCTTGGACCGATCTTATGAAATTTCGAGGATCTCTGCAAGTCTTTCTTGTGGCAAGGGCGCAGGGTACTGTGGAAAGGAATGGGTTCAAAATGTTGGGACATTCCATCCACCCGACACATCCACTCCCTATGTAAGTCTGAACAACCTTTGTTAGATCAACTACTTGTTTCCTTTTAAGATGTTTTTGAACCTCCCACTGGTCTACCACCTGCACGACCGTGTGATCATCGGATACACCTCCTGCTAAACACTGCTCCTCTAGTCGCTGTTCACTCCTACTGATACCCACATCTTCAGAAGGATGAGCTGGAAACTCAGTGTGCAAACATGTTAGCCCAAGGCATTATCAGGCCAAGTACTTCCCCATTCTCAGCTCTAGTACTCCTTGTGAAGAAACATGATGACACTTGGCGCTTTTGTGTTGACTATAGAGCTCTGAATGATCAAACAGTTAAAGATAAGTTTCCAATTCCCATAGTGTAAGAGCTCCTAGATGGACTCCATGGTGCTTGCTTTTTCACCAAACTGGATTTACGAGCTAGCTATCATCAAGGTCGGGTGCATCCAGAAGATGTCGCCAAGACAACCTTTCGCACACAACATGACCATTTTGAATTTTTGGTCATGCCGTTCGGTGTTACCAATGCCCCACTCATTTTCCAAAGCCTGATGAATTATGTCCTGCAACCTTTCTTACTGTTGGAGTATAAGTGAATTGCCCACCTTTCCTCACCGGCTTAAGCTTTTGGGTTGAATTGGTTGGTGCATGCAACTCAATATGGTATCAAAGCCAGAGGTCTCGAGTTTGAGTCCTGACAGGCGCGTTAATTAAAGTAATTACAACCCACTCCGATATCCACGTATGCGGCCTGGGGAGCCTGCACGTGAGGGGGAGTGTTGGAGTATAAGTGAATTTTCCACCTTTCCTCATGAGCTTAAGTTTTTGGGTTGAACTGGTTGGTGCATGCAACTCAATACTTACGCAAGTGTGTTCTTGTCTTTGATGACATTTTGATTTACAACAATTCTTGGTCCCGAACATCTGCAACACTTGCGCTCTGTTTTCTCGGTCCTACGTGCCAACCATCTGAAAGCGAAGAAATCTAAGTGTGCTTTTGCAACACCATCAGTAGCATATTTGGGCCATGTTATTTCTGCTTCTGGGGTAGCACCGGATACTAACAAGGTTGAATCTGTCACAACTTGGCCACAACCTGTTTCAGCTAGAGGACTGCATGGATTTCTTGGCTTAGCAGGTTAATACAGACGCTTCATCAAGGATTTTGGGGTTTTAGCTGCACCTCTCACATGCCTACTGAAGAAGGATGTGTTCCATTGGACAGAAGAGGCCACATTGGCGTTTGAACGGCTCAAGCAGGCACTATCTTCAGCTCATGTATTACATCTTCCCATTTTCACCTTACCCTTCATTGTCGATTGTGATGCTTCCGGGATAGGCTTTGGGGCAGTACTCCGTCAAAACGCAGGGCCTCTTGCCTTTTACAGTAAACCCTTTGCTGCTCGCCATCTGAAAATAGCTGCATATGAAAGAGAATTGATTGGGCTCGTTCAAGCCGTCATGCATTGACGACCTTATTTGTGGGGGCAGACAGTTTATAGTCCGCACCGATCAATATGCTCTCAAGTTTATGCTTGATCAACGTCTGTCGACAAGCCCCCAACATCAGTGGATCAGTAAATTATTTGACTATGACTTCACAGTCGAATACCGCCCAGGACGTCTCAATGTAGCAGCAGATGCTCTCTCGCCGTGACCAACCTGACATGTCTCTGAACTCCATTTCAAGCACTCTAAAAATTTATCATATCTTTGTATCTCTTTGATCTATGTCCAACATTGTGTTTTGTTATAACGTAACCTCAATGCATCACTGTGGAACATGATGCAATGATATTTTGGAAGTACTAAAATTTACAAGGTAGAAAGCTTCAGGGTTTGATCCATTGTAACCAAGGATACACATAAGTAAAGACAAATGACTATTACTTCTGTTTTTTCATGGATGTAAATTTCAGGGGTACTTCTGAGGCAAATGAAGAAGTTGCCGCGTTGCCACCAAGAGGTTGGAACTCATATGATTCTTTTTCTTGGCTGGTGGATGAAAGTGCATACCTGAAAAACGCCCAGATTTTGGCAGAGAAGTTACTCCCACATGGATATCAGGTTATTTATAGGAGTACTTTACCTTGACTATAAATAATATCATAAAAAATATGAATGAATAAAACTATGACCACTTGTTTAACTATTTATTATATCTCATAATAGTATGCAGTTATTGATTTCCTCTGGTACCGGAAGTATGTTGATGGGGCATACACAGATTCATATGGATTTGATAACATTGATAAATGGGGTCGACCATTTCCGGACCTTCAAAGGTTTCCATCATCTAAGGTTGACAGAGGGTTTAGTCAAATTGCCAGTAAGGTCCATGGAATGGGCTTGAAATTTGGCATCCATTTGATGAAAGGTATAAGTGTGCAAGCTGTAATGCAAGTACGCCAATCTTGGACATTAAGACGGTAATATTCTTCATTTAATTGCTAGTATAGTTTATGACAATTAATGGTAAAGTAGTATTATATTTGAGAAAGCTTGTTACATGTTTCATCAGGGTCCCTTGACTTTGCTACTAATCCTTGTTATCATTATTTTGTATAGCCGAGAATGAATAATAGTCCTTGTTAATGTTAACTTGTATATACAAAAACCACCCTTAGTTTTTCTTTGAATCTTGATATGAAAGATGAATTTGAAATTTATGTTTGACAGGATTACATAACTTTATCTGTACTACCTGTGCTATCTTTTTTTTTCTAATAGTTTTTGGAACATAGCAAAAAAATGTTAGATAACATGTATCTTGCTCATGCAGATGGTTCCCCTGGGAACTAACCAATTTTAATTTAATTATATTCTCTATCATTCGTTACTATTGTATGAAACGATCTACCCCATAGTATTTTTAATATCTATCTGACATTTCTGTAATTTCATATTATGTGATGTTTTGAACAAATGAAAGACTTAGTTTGTGTTTTCCTGTGAAATCTTAAACTTCTATATTTGATTTAACAAATGAATCTTGAAAACAGGGCATTGCACTTAGCAAAAACTCAACTATGAATGGAAATTGCTGTACTCTAGTTTATAACGTTTTAATTTGTTCCTTTCTGATTTTTATTTCAGGAAAAACCATATGTAGAGAATGGTCGTCAATGGACAGCACGAGACATAGGTCTCACTCACAGAACTTGTGCATGGATGCCACATGGATTTATGAGTGTTAACACAGACACTGGAGCTGGGCGGGCCTTTTTAAGATCTCTTTATCGACAATATGCTGATTGGGGTGTTGATTTTGGTAAGCTTATTGGTTATATGTCATTTTAAGTGCATGGACCTGTAGATAGCATGGAGTGGTTGATAGGGTTCCTAGCCCTACCGGGGATCTCTCGTAGGGAATACGAGTGAGAAGGAGGCGGAGGCGGTGGACGACGGCAGCGCTGGTGCGCCGTGATCGCAGGAAGAAGAAGAGGGGCGGCGCTACAGTACTCGCGGCTACTGTAGCGCGAGGGGAGGAGTTGAGGGGTCTAGGGTTGGCCCTTGAGGCCAGCAATCAGATTGATCGCCAACTTATTCAATCCTTCCCGGATCGGGAGTATATATCTCCAATTACAAAAATATCTAAGGAAAGTAATCCATTTACGAAAAGGAAACCAACTAGCCACGATTACGGAAACGGCGGCGGAAATAGGTGATGGGCCTGGGGGCCCCACCACCTCTGGCCGCGCCGGGCCTTGGAGTTGCTGGCCCATAACATCTCTCCCCTCCTCCACAAACAGCTCGTCCTCGAGCTGGAATGCAGGAAAACGCGCCTTGAAGTCTTGGAGTGGTTCCCAGGTGATCTCCTTGTCAGGCTCGCCCTCCCATTCGACCTGCAGCTCCCAAGAGTCTTGCGTGCGCCGAGCCTGTAGTACCTTCGCAGGAATGGACACTAGGCGGCCCTCCTCGAGAGCCGGTAGAGGAGGGGGCGCTGGCGGTGGAGCGCTGTAGAAGGGCTTCAGCAAGCCGACGTGGAAGACGTCGTGGAGACGAGCGCCTTCCGGCAATGCCAAGCGATAGGCCACCTGCCCGATGCGCTCGACAATGCGGAATGGCCCCGTATAGCGAGGGCCGAGCTTCCCTTTTTGCTCGCGGCTCCAGGGACCGAGTCGGGCGATGCGGGGGGGCGCGGCGGAGACCCAATCCCCCAACGGCAAACTCCAGCTCGCGATGACGACGATCGTAGTAGTGCTTGGCATAGTTGCGAGCTTGAAGGAGCCGTTCCCTGATGTCGGCGATGAAGGAGTCGCGGTCCCGGAGTAGCTGAGAGGCCTCCTCCGATGCCTCAGTGCCTGGCGCATGGGGAAGGAGAGGTGGCGGGGGTCGGCCGTACACCACCTCAAACGGCGTCGCGCGGAGCGCCGTGTGATATGAAGTTTTGTAACAATACTCCGCCCAAGAAAGCCAGTCCACCCAGGCCCGTGGGCGGTGGCCGGTCGCACAACAGAGGTACATGGCGATCACCTTGTTGACTACCTCCGACTGGCCATCCGTCTGGGGGTGGAACGCCGTGCTGAAGCGAAGCTGTACACCGGGACAGCTTGAAGAGGTCCCTCCACAGGCGGCTGGTGAAGACCGGGTCCCGATCACTGACGATGGAACTCGGGTAGCCGTGCAAGCGGACGACCCCGTCGAAGAAGGCGCGGGCGACAGAGGCGGCCGTGTACGGGTGGCTTAGTGGGATGAAGTGTGCATACTCGAGAATCGGTCCACCACCGTCAGGATCACCGAGCGCCCGTGGACCTTAGGCAGCCCCTCGATGAAGTCCATGGAGATGTCCGCCCAGACCTGGGAAGGCACCTCAAGGGGCTGCAGCAGGCGAGCCGGCTGGAGCGTCTGGGTCTTGTTGCGCTGGCACGTCGCGCATGTCCGTACATGGTCCTGGACGAGACGCTTGTTGTGTGGGATGTAGAACTCCGCACGGAGGCGCTGGAGCGTCTTCTGTACGCCCTCATGACCCACTGCATGGACCAGGTCCAGGGCGCGCGTGCGCAAGTCGGCGATATCGGGGATGAAAATGCGCTTGCCGTGGAGGAGAAGACCATCGGCCAAGCGCCAGGGCGCCCCCAGCTCGCCGGCCTGGAGGCGCTGTGTGAGGCGGCTGGCCTCGGCGTCTGTAGGGTGGCCGCCCGCGGCTCGTCGAGGAAGGCGAACGTCGGCCCCGAGATCGCGAGCGCCCGTGGCGTGTCGGAGGCGTCCTCGTCGCGGCGAGACAGGGCGTCGGCCACGGAGTTCAAGTGCCCTGGACGGTACTCCACCGCGAAGTCAAACCCAAACAGCTTGCTGAGCCACTGATGTTGAAGAACACTGGACTGCCGCTGGTCGAGTAGGAACTTCAAGCTGTAGTGGTCAGTGCGGACGAGGAAACGCCGGCCCCAGAGGTAGGGGCGCCAGTGCCGCACCGCCTGTACCAGGCCGATGAGCTCCCGCTCGTAAGCCGCCAGCTTGCTGTGGCGAGCAGCGAATGGGCGGCTGAAGAAGGCCAGGGGTCCCTCCCCCTGGTGAAGCACGGCGCCGAAGCCCGTGCCCGAGGCGTCACAGTCGACGATGAATTGCCGGCTGAAGTCCGGCATCTGGAGCACTAGTCCCATAGACAGCGCCCGCTTGAGCGCCGCGAAGCCCTCCGCCGCCTCTGGCGTCCAGGCGAAGGCCTCCTTGCGGAGGAGGCGCGTGAGCGGGGCGGCGATGGAGCCGAAGTCGCGGATGAACTTGCGGTAGTATCCCGCAAGGCCCAGGAAACCGCGAACGCCCCGTGCCGACCGAGGCTCCGGCCAGGAGGTGACCGTCTCCACCTTGTCGCCGTCCATGGCGACGCCATTAGCGGAGATGACGTGGCCCAGATAGGCCACCGAGCGCTCGCCGAAGGAGCACTTGGAACGCTTGACGTGGAGGCTATGGCGTCGGAGGGCCTCGAGTGCGAGGCGGATGTGCTGCAAGTGCTCAGTCTAAGACGAACTGTAGATCAAGATGTCATCGAAGAAAACAAGCACAAACCGACGTAAGAATGGCTGGAGGATGTCGTTCATGAGCGCCTGGAAGGTAGCCGGTGCATTGGAGAGACTGAACGGCATCACCAGGAACTCGAAATGGCCATGATGTGTACGGAACGCTGTATTCTCCACGTCAGACAGGTGCATATGCACCTGATGATACCCCGAGCGCAGGTCCAGCTTGGTGAAGAAGCACGCGCCATGGAGCTCGTCGAGGAGCTCGTTGACCACCAGGATCGGGAACTTGTCCTTGGACGTCTTCTCGTTGAGGGCGCCGTAGTCGATGCAGAAGCTCCATGAGTCGTCGACTTTCTTGACAAGCAGCACCGGTGCAGAGAACGGCGACGTGCTCGGCCGGATGATGCCTTATGCCAGCATGGCGGAACACTGGCGCTCGAGCTCATCCTTCTGCAGCTGGGGGTAGCGGTATGGCCGAACCGCCACTGGTGCTGTCCCGGGCAGAAGGTGGATCCTGTGGTCGTAGGGGCGGGACGGTAGTAGCCCGTGCGGCTCGGCGAAGACGTCGTCGTACTCCCGCAGCAGGTCGTCGATGAAGGGCCGGTCGGGGTCGGCGTCGACGGAGTGGGCGTGCGCCTCGGGCCCCTCCGAATGGGGCGCCCCAAGCCCCCGCCAGAACACCCGCCGTCCCCGCCACTGAAACGCCATGCGGAGGGAGTCGAGATCCAGCAGGATAGTGCCGAGGGTGCGTAGGTAGTCAGCGCCTAGCACCAAGTCGAAACCGCCGAGGCCGATGCTGAAGCAAGTGATGGGAAACTCTTCGCGCCGGACGAGCATCAGAATGCCTCGCGCCACCGCTGCGCAGGGCACCTTGTCGCCATTGGCGACCGTCACACGGAGGTTGGCCGGCTCGGACTCCAGCTTGATGCGTCGCGCAACCGCCGTGTCGACGGAGGTGTGGGAGGAGCCGGTGTCGACGAGGGCCTCCAAGCGCTGACAGTTGACGAAGACCGGAATCACGATGGTGTCCCGGGTGCGGATGCCTGCGATCGCGTAGAGCGACACGCGCGGTGTCTCCTCGGTGGGGGTCGCCTACCCCTCCTGCGTGGGCTGCTCCGCCATGAGAGCCGCGTGCAAGGCGGCCTCGCCGCGGCGTCGGCCGCGCGGGTCCTCGGATCGTTGGTGATGAGGAGGTTGAAGAGCCGCTTGCATTGATGCCCGCGAACGAACTATTCGTCGCAGTTGTAGCAGAGGCCCAAGCGGCGACGCTCCCCCATCTCGGCGGTGTGAGACGGCGGAGTGGGGCGCGGGGGGCGCCCGCACCTAGGCCGGTGGTGGCGCGGGTGCGCGTGGGCGCGCTCGGTGGACGGCGCAGGAAGCGCCGGCAGGGGTGCGCGCGCGGCGGTGGCGGCGAGGAAGCGCGTGGGCGCCCGGGGCGGACGGGGGCGCGGACAGCAGCTGCGACGCCGCCGCGCGCCGTTCGTATGCCCGCGCCAAGTACATGGCCGTCTGAAGGTCGTTCTGCTGGCGCAGCTCAACGTCGACTCGGAAATGGTCCGGGAGACCGCCGATGAACAGGTCCGCTTTCTGGTGTGGCAGAAGGTCGTCGGTGTGGCAGACGAGTTCATTGAAGCGCTCCTGGTACTCCTGGACTGAGCCCGTGAAGGCAAGGCGCGCCAACTCGGAGAGGCGGTTGGTGCGCAACGCCGGGCCGAACCGTTGGTGGCACAATTCCGTGAAGCGATCCCACGTCGGTACGCCCTTGTCGATCTCCAAGGCGTAGTACCACGTCTGGGCGACTCCCTTCAGGTGGTAAGAGGCGAGCCAGACGCGGTCAGCCGGCGCCGTGCGCTATCCGCGAAGAAGGGCTGGTCGCAACGGCGCGGCCGGGTTCGGCGGATCGACGAAAGCGTCGTAGGAGGGGAACTCCGGCTTGCCGAAGCGCGGAACGCCCGGCCCCCGGAATGCGCGCGCCGCCCGCGCCGCCGAGAGGGGGCTGCTGGTAGGCGCGATAGGCGTTGGAGGCGCCCCCTGCAGCATCGCCTGTCCTGCGGCCGGTCACAGTTGGGTTAGGCTGGTCGGTGAAGAGTGGTGTCTGCGACGGCGAGTGGGGAAACGGGATCTCTGTGATCGGCTTCGGCGCCGATGTCGCCTGGGGGGTCGTCGTAGACGGCGTTGTCGGGCATACACCCCGGGTACTCATGCAAGGAAGGAAGAAGACAGACTCCTAGTAGAATTCCCCTGTACTCCTACTAGGACTCGCTATGTGTACAACTACACATTGCGCTGCGACTACTCGTCACCCGGCCGCATGGGCTCTACGTCAACCTTGTCGTGCGCCGCGAGTACTCGTCTCTCGGCCGCAGCGGCTCTACATCGACTACGCCGTACGCCGCCGCGACGTCGTCTTCTGGGCGTACGACTACTTCGACTACTCATCTCGACTGGTTTCAACTAGAAAACTAGTCGAGGACGGCTCCCGCGACATCAACAACTAGTCGGATCCACCTCCGACTTGTCGACTTCAGCAACAACCGTCGCGGCTCCATCACCGACCGCCACGGCTTCGACGACTTACGTCCGCGAATCAAGCTAAGTCACTTATTTCAATAATTATTTTTTCTTTGGCTTGCTCTCCACATACAGGAACCAACGACAAAGACTACTTCGTGTACGCCTCTCAACGGCTACCTGCCAGCAGAGCTACACCGTGCCAGCTATTCCTTGGGGACCGTTGACTGATTGTCACAGGCTTGGTACACCAAATTAGGAGGCTCTTGCCACGACGTTTCGTGTACTGAGTGCTGGAGGCGCACAACGGCTGCACCCTGAGGAGGCACTGCGCAATCCTGCTCTTCGCCATGCAGAACAACGAGCAATCGCGCTCTCTCTTGTTGCCATGTCGACTACTTTCGTCTACCTCTTAATGGTCTCGCTACAGTAGCACAAGCCTTGAGCCGCGCAAAGCCTCGGCTCTCCTGTCATGCCTCCACGCCCCCAGCGGCTATGGCTAAACAGGCCCCTCAGGGACCGAGCGCTTAAACCAGCTCTCCTGTCATGCCTCCACACCCCCAGCGGCTATGGCTAAACAGCGACCAAAGGGACTGGGCGCTAAACCGCATCAGGCTAACTACTCGACGCCTAACGACCGCAACAAGAGCATGACACATGACATTTACATCTATATTCATATTTGTATTTGTCATTTGTAGATTCAATTTCTACAAAAATGCTACATAATGTACGCATCTTTACTTTCAGGTCAAGCTTCGGCAACGACTTTCCAGTACGCTCCGCGTACCTCCACCGGCGCGGCTAGTTCCCGAACTCGGGGGCTACGCACCAAATTACTACTCGATGACAACTCGAGTAGTCTCCGCTAGCTCTCTAGCTCGGGGGCTCAGCACCAACAAATACTCGACGTGGCTCCTACGGCTCACCTGGCGATAAGCTCGGGGGCTAAACGCTACAAGATTACTCAAATGATGACTTCCGCAGACACTAAAGACCCTCGGACCGATTCTTCAATCGTTCCAAGGCTCGGGGGCTACTAGGCTACACCCATCAATTGATTTTTTTCAAGACGGAAGCAGAATCAAGATTGACCCTCAGTCAGAGTCTACAACTCAACCTAAGGCTCGGGGGCTACTCCATATGGAGTGCGATTTCGCAATCGCACTTCCATATAATCTCGACTTCAAGACTAATGAGCTGGACCACCTTCTAGCCTCGCGTCAGTTCAAGTACTATTGAAGGCTTCTCCAAGCAGTACTCGAGGATGCTCAAGAACTACTCGAAGAGGCTTCAAGACTACTCGAACTACTACTCTCGACTCCAACGTGCTCGGGGGCTTGTCGGGCATACACCCCGGGTACTCATGCAAGGAAGGAACAAGACAGACTCCTAGTAGAATCCCCCTGTACTCCTACTAGGACTCGCTCTGTGTAATCCTACTAGGACTCCTACCTTGTAACCGACTAGGAACCCGCCCCCCGGACTATATAAAGGAGGGTCGGGTACCTAGCCGAGCATCCACAATCCCTCGGGGAACAACACCAAACGGGACGTAGGGTAGCTACTCCGGCTACCCGAACCTATATAAATCTCGTGTCTTGTGTCCTCGCACGTACCTTTGGCGATCACCACCTTCTACCTTGCTGCGGGTACCTCCCATGGAGGTCGAGAGGTTTAAACACCGATCGGCGCGGAAGTCGGTGGAGTGCCGCCATAGCCCGGCAGCCCGTACGAAAACCAGGCCAATGTCAGGTGTCAAGGGCCTAATGGGCCGGAAGGCCCGTTAGGGTTAGGTTTAGGGATAAGATCGAGTCCTTACTTAGGGGTCAAGTAATCCTCTCTATTTAAAGAGAGGAGATGTATCAATTTAATCAAGCAAGAGATTAGAAGGAAAACCCTTCTCTCTTGCCGGCCGTGGGCGAAGCCCCGCGGCCGGCGTTCCCTGCGCCCCTCCAGCCCTAGCCGTCGCCACAACCCTAGACGTGAACAGTACCCGCGGGTACTGTAGCACCGCAAGTACTGTAGCACGCAGCCCTAATTCCCCCCACAAATCAGCCTCGAATCCTCCAATTCACTTCCCCTCGCATCCAATCCATAACAACCTGGTATTAGCTATGCCAGGCGACGACGACAAGACGAAGGACACCAGTCCGGAGCCCACTTTGGCCGAGCTCGCCAAGATCATGCGGGAGACCTGCTCGGCTGTCAAGGACCTGAGCGCCCGCGTCCAGGCGCTCGAGGTGGCCGCCCAGGCCACCACCGTCGCCATGCCGGTCGTTTCGCTACCGGCATCCCTGGCCCCAACCGCATGGCCGCCGTCACCGACCGGTGTGGACGGAGGGCGCCAACTCCCCGAGGGGGGTCGGTCTCCACGAGGGTGAGCACCGAGCGGCCGCGACGGGGGGTGGTTCCAACGCCCACCACCGGCGCGCGTCGTCCTCCAACACCCGTTCGTCGACGGGATATTCTACAAGGGCACGGCGTCCGGCGAGGTTCGGGTGTCGGCGGTAGTGCGGCTGCGAGGGGCGCGGCGCGCGGCCTCCTTGCGCGGCGGCGGCTCCGCGAGATGCAGCAGATCGAGCAAGTCGTGGCGGTGCGGGCGCGGGGCCGTGGCACACGGCCTTTTAGCGCGGCGGCAGCTGCAGGAGATGCGCCGGCAGATGCGGAATCAAGAGGTGGCCTTGCCAGCGGTTGCCTTCGATGCACAGGGCCAAGACCTCGACTCGTTTGACGGCCTCCAACAATTGCGCCGACCCGCTGCTGTACCCAAGGGTGTGCATGGTGTTTTTCCTGCGAATGGCGTACTCTAACTCTGCGGGAGCGGAGGTAGAGGAGGTGTCTTCCTCTTTGTCATCGACGGGGACGCGCTACCTAGCGCCCCAGCTTTCCGTCTCCGACCACCGCGAGGACGTCTCCACTGGTTTTCGTCGCGACTGCCTCCAGGTGGTTGTGCCCCTGCATCCCTCTCGTTCAGATGGTCTCCATGGGATCTAGGTGGCGGATGGTGCCTACCGCCGGGGAGTCGCACAATAAAAAGTCTGAGTCTATTTTAGATCAAGAATAATCAAATAAGCCGAGATGTCAAAGGCTTATTTTTAGGTCATAAGTTTGTGTGGAGTGGAGTCATTGTCAAGGTGCCCATGCTGCAGCTCGAGGACGAGCTGCTCGGAAAAGGGCGGGGTAATGTCAGGTGTCAAGGGCCTAATGGGCCGGGAGGCCCGTTAGGGTTAGGTTTAGGGATAAGATCGAGTCCTTACTTAGGGGTCAAGTAATCCTCTCTATTTAAAGAGAGGAGATGTATCAATTTAATCAAGCAAGAGATTAGAAGGAAAACCCTTCTCTCTTGCCGGCCGTGGGCGAAGCCCCGCGGCCGGTGTTCCCTGCGCCCCTCCAGCCCTAGCCGTCGCCACAACCCTAGACGTGAACAGTACCCACGGGTACCGTAGCACCGCGGTACGTAGCACGCAGCCCTAATGCCCCCCCCCCACAAATCAGCCTCGAATCCTCCAATTCACTTCCCTTCGCATCCAATCCATACCAGTTGTCTTAAAAAGTTTTAGCTGTCCCTATCCCTGTGCTGCCAAAACTGAGGCTTGAATAAATGCTTCCATATGTACCGTTCTGCCTTTTTTGCAGTGAAGGTCGATTGTATCTTCGGCACAGATTATAGCCCAGAAGAAATCATCACTATTTCAGAGGTAAATAATTTTTCATCCTAAAACTAATTACACTAGTTCCAATGAAACCATTCCAGAGTCAGCTAATACCTATATTGCAGCTATTGCAAGAGATCGATCGTCCGATCATCCTGTCCCTCTCACCAGGAACTGAAGTTACTCCAGCATTAGCTGAGAATATTAGCAATCATGTTAATATGTACAGAATAACTGGAGATGATTGGGATCACTGGAATGATGTGAGCTCACATTTTTCTGTGGCAAGGTAACTGATATTTTCACTTTCTCTTGTTTTCTTAAATACTTATCATTTTCCTTAGCTTGTTTATGTATATTGTCTAGTAAATAAGAACTTCTTCCTTATTTTCCTTTGGATGTTGTATGCAGTTCCTTCGCTGCTGCAAAGAAGATTGGAGCCACTGGGTTGCGAGGAAGATCTTGGCCAGACTTAGACATGCTTCCATTTGGATGGCTTACCGATCCAGGTATGGAATTACCTTTATTTTATTTTTTCAAAAAATTAAATTAGACTTGATTCTTGTCTTGCTCTCGTGCCTTTTACCCATGAAGCAAACTCAGACTTTTCAGGACAAAACGCACCATAACTTCCTGTTAAATGCGCATGTTAGTGAATTTTGGCATCAGACTTGATTCTTGTCTTGCTCTGGTGTCGTTTACCCATGAAGAAAACTCAGAATTTTCAGGACAAAATGCACGATAATTTTCTGTTAAATGCACATGTTAGTGAATTTTGGCACCAACCATCAAGAAAAAGTTGTAGCACACCAGTTTAAGTTCTTCCACAGACTTCATGGATGCACATGCTGTTACATTGTAGTATGGAATATCTCAATATAAGGAAACTGCAGAAAATCTAATCTTAAACTTATATGCGATGAAGTTTTTAGAGAAAGACATTCAAGCAGATGAGAGGAATTGAGCCTAGCTCCACCCCTACCATCTAGATTCAATTTTGGAGAATTAATTAATTCACCTACGTGTGACTCATATGCTTGAATGTTTTCTTGAGTAAATCATATCTAGTGAATTGGCTTGTAGTCCAATAGTAGGACGGTCCAGTGGGACGCTACCCACTAATATAAATCCTGGTTGTCGGGGTTCTCTACCACCAACAAGTACGATTTCTACGATCGTGTGTCTAGGATTGGATGATGACTCAAGTGACACTCGGATTTATGCTGGTTCGGGCCTCCGGAGAGTAATACCCTATGTCGAGTTGCGTGCTTAGTGTATTCGAGCCCAAATTCGAGTTTGTATTAGGGGCTACAAACTAGTCATGAGAGGGTATGTGGCTATAGGTGTCCATTCGGGCCGCCCGACCCGGCCCTGGCACGAGCCCGAGGTGGCCCGCTCATCTTCGTGCCGGGCCGGCCCAACACTATCATCTATCGGGCCCGTGCCGTGCTAGCCCACGGGCTCGGGGGGCAGCCCATGCCCGGGCCCGTCGTGCCGTTTCGGGCCGGGCTAGCCCGTTCAGCACGGGCACTAACGGGTTGACAGGCCAGCCCATAGCCCGTGGAGAGAAAAACCCATCTCTCTTGTCCAAAATTCACAAGTTACAAAGATATCACAATATCACATTTGTTCAACATTTCAAGTTTTCAACAATTTCAAGTCTTCAACAGAATTCAGCAAGGAAGTTCACAACTTCATAGACAAATTTGTACAAGTTTTCATCACTTCAATTGTTCAAGTGTTCAACATAAAAGTGATGAAACAAAAGCAATTGCAGATCTGTTTACACTTGATCATTATGATCAAGTGATAGCTGCCTCATTAAAAACCTTCCAGGTAAAACTCACCCTTGTGAGAAACCCTGGAAGGGAAAAAGAGTACAGCCCAGATCTACAATTCAAGCAAGTTAATTGTTCATTACATGCATCACATGCAGACAATTACAAGAATAGAACACAAATGCAACAGAATAAGTCTCTCAGCTGCCTTGCTGCCTTGCACTTGCATCATTCTCGTCCTTGCTTCCCAAAAGACCAAAAGCACTTGCATCTCCTTCACTTCACACAGTTGGTGCAGATCCAGTGACAGACCCACTGGCAGTGGCACCACCAGCACTCCTAGCAAAGATTTCAAACATGTATCACATTATCAGTAAGACATTATCAGTATCAGTAAGACACAATCACACTGAGAGTACACAGTCACTTACTCAGTTGGTGCTGGTGGCCCTTCATCTGCTTCAACCTCCACTAGCCCTTCTCCTTTCAGCTCCATCATCCCCTTCTCAACTTCATGTTGTGCCCTTGCATCCCCCAGTTCCCAGTCCTTGACACATGTGAGCATCTCCACTGTATGTGGCAGCAACCGCCGACGCCGCTCCTCAATCACCCTGCCAGTTAGACTAAAGCAAGACTCCGAAGAAACTGTGGAAACTGGAACAACCATTATATCTCTTGCCATTATAGAAAGAATAGGATATGTAAGTTTGTGCTCATGCCACCAATTCATAAGATTGAACTCATCATCAAAACATGTGACAGTGTCGCTGTCCAAGTAAGAAGCCAACTCAGAAACAGCAGCTATAGGAGTAACAGATGTAGATGAATGAGTGGAAGAACCAGGAGGAGGAGCAGGAGACCCATAGATCTTACCCCATGCAGTTTTTTTCTTACCAGTAGATCCAGTTGCTTGAGTGTTTCTTTGACCCCTAACAGCACCAAACTTGGTTTCATATTTGTTATACAGTTTATATAATTCAGTTCTTACCTCACTGTAGTAATTGGAATAATCAAAACCAAGAAGCTGAGAAAGAATAGTGAGAACATTATGAAAACCTCTCATCTTAGCTCTAGGATCCAAAACAAAAGCAAAGGAATACAAGAGAGGTATGTTCTGCCAGTACTTAAGGAACTTCAGTTTCATAGGACTCACAATGTTCATCAGCAATGCATTTGACTCTTGGGCATATAAATGACCAGCAATGTCAATTATATGATGAAGAATCAAAGGACTTGTAGGATAGTAAACACCAGATAAAGCAACTGTTGATTCATAAAACAATTCAAGAAACTCAAGAATTTTCTGAGCAACAACCCAATGCCCCTCAACGAGTAGAGGCTCACTATTAACCAAACCATAGTTAGCACCAATGAGCTCGTTAGGATTTAATAGTCAGCCCATATTGGGCGTGTGGCCCATTGGGCCTTGTACACTGTAACCCTAGCCTATTAGGCTATATAATGAAGGTCACCCCCCCTGATTGGGTGTGTGGTGGTTCTCTACATGGTATCAGCCTAATTAGATCCTTCCCTTCCGCTTTTCTCTCGCTCCACACCACCGAACGGGTCGCGCCATCTACGCATCGACCCAGGCCGCGCGAGCTCCACCGTGCGAGCTCCGCCGCGCCGCCTCCTCCCCGGCCGCGCGCTCCACCGCGCCGCCGCCGGCCGCGCGCTCCGTCGCGCCGCCTCCTCTCCCGGCCGCGCGCTCGCCGCCGCGCCGCCGCCGGCCGCGCGCGCGCGCCGCGCGCGGCCGGCCGCGCGCGCCGACGCGCCGCCTCCTCTCCCGGCCGCGCGCTCGTCGCGCCGCCGCCCGCCCGCCCGACCGCCCGCGCCCGTCGCGCCGCGCGCCGGGCCGCGCGCCTGTCGCGCTGCTCCCGTCCGGGTCGTCGCCGGCCGCGCGCTTCTCGCGCCGCCGCATCCGCGCCGCCATGACGGGGACCTCCGGCGCCAAGGAGGATGCGGTTGCTCCTCCCTTCTACGCCGCCTACACCTGCGTCAGCGTGAAGCGAGCACGTCCCGATCGCCCTCGGCCCTCGAGCGCCCCAACTACTCCAAATGGAAGGCGTTCTTCACCGCCCCTCGCGCCAAGTACGGGCTACTCGGCCACATCGACGGCACGGAGCCCTCGCGTCCGACCGATCCCCCGGTCCCGGCCCCCGATGCATGCGTCCGCGGCTGGATGTACGGCTCCATCGACGACCTCGTCCTCGACCTCGCCATGGAGCCCGACCAAGATGCACGTGCCCTGTACGTCTCCGTCGAGGCTCTGTTCCAGGCAAACAAGGAGTCCCGCGCCGTCGTCCTCGAACAGGAGTTTCACAACTGTCTCGGGGCGATCTCTCCATCGACGCCTACGCCCGGCGGCGAGGCGCATCGCCGATGCTCTTCGGGAGGTCGGCCACACCGTTTCTCCGGCGCAGCTCGTCCTCAACCTGCTGCGCGGTCTCGACGCCCGCTACTGCACCACTGCCGACATCATCGCCAACACGTCTCCCTTCCCCACCTTCAAGGCCGCCACCAACATGCTACGCGTCAAGGAACTCAGCCTCGGCCCAGCGAGCAAGGAGGCGTCTGCCTCGGCCCTTCACGCCTCCTCCGTGCCTGCCTGTACGTCGCCTTCCTGCCCCTCCACTGTTACTGCGTCCAGCAGTCGCGGCGGCGGTGGCAAAGGCAAAGGAGGCAAGGGCAAAGGCGGGCGTGGTGGCAACCAGCAGCAGGGCGGAGGCAACTTCGGCGGCGGGCGCAAGCGACGGGTGCCGTCTCCGGCGGCCGTCGGGGGCCCCGGCCGGCCGGTCCATGGGTGCTGCTACAACCCTTGGGCGGGGCATGGCCTCCACGGCGAGCGGCCGGTGGGCGGCACCGGCCGCGGCTCCTCCACCCCGGCGGCGGTGGCCCGCGCGAGCCCATACGCGCCCGCGCCGCCCCGGTTCTCCACGGCCGGCGGACCTCCCGGGGGGGCCGGGACGCCGGCGGTCGATAGGCGCTCTTAACCGGATGGCTATCCGGGGGGGGCCTCGCTCCCGGGTCATGGACGACGGTGCTACCTCCCACATGTCCTCCAATGACGGTATTCTACTCTCCCGTCTCCCTTCGCCATCTTCTTCCATTACGGTCGGCAATGGCAATTCCATTCTGTTCATAGTCGTGGCACTTCCTTTATTCAAATAGGCGATCGTCCTTTTCACTCGAACAATGTTCTTATTGCTCCACAACTTACTAGTAATGCGTTATACGTTAGACCGCCTTACTCGCGATAATAATTGTTCCATTGACTTTGACGCCTGCGGTTTTTCTATTAAGGATCTTCGGACCAAGACGGTCCTTCTTCGGTGCAATAGTAGCGGGGACCTCTACACCATTCCACATCGTCCATCGCCTCGCCGCCATGTCGCCGTCGTCTCCCCGAGCTATGGCACTCACGTCTTGGTCATCCCGCACCCGCGATCGTCACCACTCTCCATAAACTTTCGGCTATTCGGTGTAATAAAGCGGCGCCCCGCCTTTGCCATGCTGTCGGCTAGGCAAACACGCTAGGCTGCCATTTGCTAGTTCGGTTTCTAGTACTTACGCACCTTTTGAACTCGTTCACCGTGATGTCTGGACCTCTCCAGTTTCGAGTATTTCTGGTTATAAATTTTATCTTGCGATGGTTGATGATTATACTCATTATTGTTGGACGTTTCCCCTCCGCCATAAATCCGAAGTTCATGATCATATTGTTCAGTTTGTTGCTTACGCTCACACACAATTCAGTGTCCCTGTACTGTTTGTTTTCGGGCGGATAACGGCAACGAGTTCATCAACAATGCCACCGCTTCCTTCACGGCTAGCCGCGGCACTCGCTTCGTACCTCGTGCCCCTACACGTCCGCGCCCGAACGGCAAAGCCGAGCGGATGCTTCGCACCCCCGAACAATGTTGTTCGCACGCTTCTGATCCATGCTGCCATGCCTTCGTCCTATTGGGTCGAAGCTCTCTCCACCGCCGTGTTTCTGATTAACCGGCGGCCGTCATCGTCCATCCATAATGGTATTCCCTACCATCTTCTCCATCGCAAGATGCCAGACTACTCCATCCTTCGAGTTTTCGGTTGCCTGTGCTATCCGAACCTTAGTGCCACGACTCCCCACAAATTGTCTCCTCGCTCCACAGCGTGTGTCTTCCTCGGCTACCCTTCTTCCCAGAAGGGCTACCGGTGCCTTGACCTTTCCACTCGCAAGATCATCATCTCGCGGCACGTTGTCTTTGATGAGACTCACTTCCCGTTTGCGGCTTCCAAGCCTCGACCGGACTCTCTTGATTTTCTGTTACGGGACATCCCGCCCACGGGCGCTCGGGCGTTGAGCACTCGCGGCCCTCGGCAGACGACACCGATCCCATTGAGGGTGGACCCCCGCCATCTTGTGGCACGGTGGCGCCTCTCGGCAGCCACAAGTGCCTCGGCCCGCCGCCTCGACGTCTGCTGCGGCTCCTCCCCCGAGCACCGGCGCCTCCGCTCTCGTCGCCGTGGGGGCGGCGGTTCGGCATCCCACTACGGCCCGCGGCCCCACTCCACCGGCCCCGGCTCCACCATCGCCGCCGGCTCCCGGCCACCGCGGCGGCGGTTCCTCCGGCGCCGGCACCCTTCGTGCGGGAGACTCGTTCTCGGACAGGCTCCCTCGCCGCCGCCCATGGACCGCTACGGCTTCACCGCGGCGGTCTCCGGCCCCCGGCCTCGCCGGCCGCCGAGGGCAACTCCCGCGCTGCACTCGCCGATCCACACTGGCGTGCGGCCATGGCCGACGAATACAAGGCGCTCGTGGACAATGGTACCTGGCGCCTCGTTCCTCGACCACCTGGCGCCAATGTCATCACCGGCAAATGGGTCTTCAAGCACAAGCATCACGCGGACGGCTCCCTAGCTCGTCGGCCGAGGCTAGATGGGTTGTTCGTGGCTTTTCGCGCGCGATGCGGCATCGACTACGACGAGACGTTCAGCCCGGTGGTCAAACCGGCCACGATTCGGCTCGTCCTCAGCATCGCCGTCTCCCGCTCCTGGCCGATCCATCAGCTGGATGTCAAGAACGCGTTCCTCCACGGCCATCTGAGCGAGACGGTCTACTGTCAGCAGCCGCCCGGCTTCGTCAACCCGGCGACTCCTGACTACGTCTGTCTCCTGCAAAAGTCCCTGTATGGACTCAAGCAGGCGCCCCGGGCGTGGAACCATCGGTTCTCCAGCTTCGTCCAGCAGTCTGGCTTCGCTGCATCGGTCTCCGACCCGTCTCTCTTTGTTTACAAAGAGGGCGCCGACATTGCCTACTTGCTACTCTACGTCGACGACATCATCCTGACAGCCTCGTCGACCGCGCTTCTTCTGCGCCTCACCAGGCTCCTCCACTCCGAGTTCGCCATGACGGATCTCGGGGATCTCCACCACTTCCTCGGGATCTCTCGTCACGCGATCCGGCCGGCCGGCCTCTTCCTCTCTCGGCGCCGGACGTTCGTGGATGCCTTCGGCGCGCCGGCATGGCTGAGTGTCACTCTACGGCAACTCCTGTTGACACTCATGCCAAGCTCTCTGCTACGGATGGCCCCCCGGTGGCGGACGCCACTCAGTACCGCAGTCTTGCTGGTGCCCTCCAGTACCTCACGCTGACTCGCCCGGATCTCGCCTATGCGGTTCGGCGAGTGCCCGCCTTTTCATGCATGACCCGCGCGAGCCTCATCTTGCCATGCTCAAGCGTGTCTTGCGGTATGTCAAGGGCACCCTGTCCACTGGGCTGCACATCGGGACCGGCAGCATCACCAGCTTGACTGCCTACTCCCGACGCCGCCGGGCCGGGGTGGGCGTCCCGACTCTCGGCGCTCCACTTCAGGCTACTGTGTCTTCCTCGGCGACAACCTCGTCTCTTGGTCCTCGAAACGCCAGACTACGGTCTCTCGTTCGAGTGCGGAGGGCGAGTACGCGTCGTTGTTGCGCACGTTGTGGCAGAGACTTGTTGGCTTCGTCAGTTGCTTCAGGAGCTCCATGCACCCATCACTTCAGCGACGATCGTTTACTGCGACAATGTCAGTGCTGTCTACATGACCGCCAACCCAGTACATCATCGTCGCACAAAGCATATTGAGATAGATATTCACTTTGTCCGTGAGAAGGTTGCTTTGGGACAGGTCCGGGTGCTCCACGTCCCTTCATCTCATCAGTTCGCGGACATTATGACCAAAGGGTTACCTGTACAGTTGTTCACTGACTTTAGGTCCAGTCTTTGTGTTCGTGACACTCCCGCTTAGACTGAGGGAGGGTGTTAGGATTTAATAGTCAGCCCATATTGGGCGTGTGGCCCATTGGGCCTTGTACACTGTAACCCTAGCCTATTAGGCTATATAATGAAGGTCACCCCCCCTGATTGGGTGTGTGGTGGTTCTCTACATGAACGTAGAGAAAACCTCTTTATATGGTAAAAGATGCTTAAGCATCAGATAAGTAGAGTTCCATCTTACATCCATATCCAAATTAAATTTTTGAGGCCGAACATTCTTCACAATGCAAAGTTATGAAACTGAGCAATGCGTTGGTTAGAAGAGTTCAAAAAAGAAATTGCAGACCTGAAAGCCTCAAGATAGACCTTGATCCTTTTCAAACCAGACTTGACAATTAGATTTATAATGCGGCATGCACAGCGCTGGTGCAAGAGGCCACACAAGTTATCATTAGCATTATCAAGTGGTTCAGGATCAGGACCAAGATAACCAACAAATTTAGTATGAGCCTTGACATGGCAGAAGCATTTGAAGAAGCATTATAAGTGTGACAGAGAAAACCTTATCAATCAAACCAAATGAGAAACAACATCTTCAACACGTTCAGCAATGTTTACACCAGAATGAGAACAATCAATGAGCTTAAAACCGATTACTCTCTTCTCTAACTCCCAATCAGCAGAGACATAATGAACAACCACACTAAGATAATCTTCCTTAGCATTGCCAGACGAAATATCAGATGTCAAACAAACAGATGAAACAGATTTAAGTTTATCAATCAGTTCATATCTACGAGCAAGTCAATACTTCTCAAGATCTCTGGTGGTGGTTTTCCTAGATACATATTTAAAACGAGGGTTGTGAGCACGCTGAATGTACTCCTCAAAAGTAGTTTCAAAGCCAAAACCTAGAGGCAAATCAAGTCTAGCAATCAAACGACAAAGTTCTTTACGAGCAACATCAGGCTTATACTCCCATGTAGTAAGAACAGTACCATCAGCTTTCATTTGCAGACGAGTCTGAACTAGAGCAGCTTGTTGAGTCTTAGTAACACATACCTTCTGGTGCCGGAGCAAATGTCCAGTACCAGCAGAAGAGCGCCCAGAAAGAACCTGGCCACAGTGCTTGCACTTGGCACCGATTCTCACCTTCTTGCCAGTGGGCAAAGTGTCGAAGATCTCATTGAAGTCGTTCCAGGCAGGAGACCGGACACGCTTCAATCGAATGCCGTCGGTGGTGTTCACGGATTGTGTAGAGGAAGGCATCCCGGGCTCGACAAGAGGAGGAGGAGGAGGAGGAGCAGCAGCACCTGCACCTCTATCACTGCCATCAACATTGATCGGAGCAGAACCGCTACCGAGCAGTGCCTCGCCACCGGACGCCAGGTCGTCCTCGTCGTCACCAGGGAGCCCACAGGCCCTGAGGTCGTCGTTGATGGTGTATTCTTCCATGTCGTCCATCACGGCGACCTCTTCCTGAAGCTCGCCTCCGCGGCTCCGTTCCTCAACGGCGCGCGACCCCACGCACCATCTCCTGATCTGCACGAGACCTGCAAGCATTCGAGACACGAGAGCACAGATCTATCAGAGAAAGGAGATACCTAGATCTAGGGTTAGGGTTAGGGAGGGTCACGCACCTGCGCAACCGGAGCCCGAAGCCGTGAGAGACGGCGAAGACGAAGACCAACCAGCACCGTGACCGAACCGAGCAGCGGAGAGTCGGAGGCGGGAGCAGAGAGGATGAGAGGCGGGGGAGTGGGGGGAGGGGGGGAGTGGGGGAGGCGACGAGGGAGGAACCGAGGAGTCGCGGCGGCGAAGCTCGGATCTACGACATCTACTCACCGGCGGCGAGGAGATCGACGGGGAAACGAGGAGAGAAGGCGGTGGGGAAGTGGTGGATCCGCGGATCGGAGGCGGAGACGACGAGTCGACGAGAGCGGCGCGGCGCGCCGGCTGCGGCGTGAGGTGAATGGGGAATGGGATTAGGGTTAGGGCAACGGGAGGGCGCCGCGCGCGCGGGGGCGTTTTATACGCGGGTTGGCGGTGGGGGTTGGGTGGGTTGGGCCGTTGCCGGTTATGTGGGGGCGGGGGGGGGGGAGGGGGGAGGGGTTAACGGGCCCTAGCGGGCCCGGCCTTTGTTCCCACCGTGCCGGCGCGTGCCGCCGACGAGGGGCGGGGGTGGCGGCCCACGCCGGGCACGGTGCACGGGCGGGCGGCCGGCACGGTGTACGGGCCGGGCCGGCCCGGGCACGCTTCTTACCGGGTCGTGCCGTGTTTGGGCCGTGCCGTTGCAGTGGGCTTTCGGGCGAGCTGCCATTCACCGGGCCAGATGGATATCTATATATGTGGCCCCAAGTCCCGGAATGAGTGTGTGTATTCCGGGATCAGGTGCCTGGCAGCTTCCTAAGTGAGTTCGCCCATGTGCGTTCGACCTTCTATCGACACCCCTAGCCCCACGTGTATCTCCTCCCCCCTTATAGTCGCAAGGAGAGGAAAGGATGGGGGTAAGAAGGGAATTACCGTTCGAGTTACACTGTTCGGGTCCTCGCTGTCGCCCTGAAGTCTCGGCCGTACACAGTGAGCAGATGCTCGCTGTTGATGAGCCGACGTTGACGGAATGCGTGGCGCCTTGATTGGGGAGAGTGGCCTCCGAGTAGGTGCTCGGAGCAACCGCTTGGATGCCGGCGTCGAGAGGGTCCGGTGATACTTGACCGTTACAGTATGTGCTTGACCGTTGCGGCCATCGCCTGAGTGGCTAGACGTCTCATCCCGAATCCTATGGAGCTCTTGTTAGGATAAGACGGTCGTCACTGTGGCTTTCATGGCCTTGGCAGGTGCCCATCCCGTTGTGACAGACGCGGTACCGGTTGGGTACGACCCAGAGTGGGCAAAACCGTCGGGGTGGCACTTCGAAGTCAAGTCAGGTGAAGCATAGACTCATCTAGCGAGTGGGTCCCCTCGGAGGTTGCTTAGGAGTGAAGGCGGAAACTAGTCGAGCGAGGCGAAGACTAGTTAGGGGAACAAGGGCTTAGTCGGGCGAGGCAGAAATCACTCGGAAGTGGTAGGCCCCTTTTGGTCGGTACAAAACTTGTCCGGACGACGTGAGACTCCCCCAGCTAAGTTATCTTGCTTATGTCCACAAGGAGCACCTGGTCAACCCCGGTCTAGAGCATCATCAGTAGCCCGCTAGTTATGGACCCGCTATCAGGTTCGGTAGTTGCAAAGGGGTCAGAAGTTGTTTTCCGTCTGGTGGGGGTGTGCAAGCGCACCCGTCGGGTGTAGTCCCCGATTCCGTGGTAGAGTTGGAAATTCTACAGCGGGGTTTTGTAGTATTTTAGGTGCCAGCTCGTCTTTTGAGGAGTTGGTGTGGTTTCGACCGCGTATTTATTACTGCGTCCCATCATGCCTAGCTAGCTCTGGCGCTGGCTCAGTTGATGCGATGGCGCGAGAGCCAGGCTTTTGACTATGTCGCCGCCCTGAGGCCGCGTACGGACGACGCTGGGGGTTCACAAGAGAAACAATCTTCCCATGGCTATGCTTAATGCGAGGTTGCCGCCATCGCGGGCCTATAAATAGGCCCATCCTCGCGATGGTGAGACACCATGACAACATAATGGAGAAGCAAGTATCCCTACTGTTTTTCTTGTCAGGACGAGGTCGCCCCGAACGTAATGGTGGAGTTTGCTGGTCTCAGTGTTACGGGAAGGCTCGTGTATGGAGGGGAATGAGCGAGGCGGGTCATCCCTTCCCTAGTGTGCTTTGGCCTATTTCGAGATGGGCATAGCAACTTGGGTTTGGGTTTTCCTATACTCGCTCGCCCACAACGCCCATGTTGTACCCGTCGTCCTCGTCGTTCACTCCACTGCCCGGGGCACCATTTTCTCATGGTATTGCGGGTGGCGCGTAGGTAGGCTCGGCAACGCAGTGGCTAGGGTCTCTGTCATGAAAGCCTCATCCCGAGGCCATCTGTTGACGGTTAATAGTTGTATCAAAGTTCGTTTAGACTTGCAAACGAACAAGTCTCCCGTCGTAGTCAAGGGACCCTTCTTCCCTCGAGCGGTGAACCCAAGGTATCGAATCTGTGGAACAAATATGTGACGCAAGAGGTGGTCTAGTAATGCCAAGTAACTTCAATCTTTGAAAGGTGAAACCCTGATGCATCTAGTCAAAGAACATAAAAAACGAATCTAATCTACTAAAGACCGGAGGTAGCAAGAGATAGAGGGGGTAGATAAACCGATCTAGAGAGATCGGGTCAAGCCTTTTGTTGAAGTTCCAAGCAAAAGAAGAAGTAGCAAGTTTAATCTCATTAGAAGCCTCTTTAAACCGTGGTTTCCCGTCCGACTCCGAAAACGCCCGCCTTTCAGAGCCACCCTTCTGTCACAACGCACCCCTATTCATGCGGGTAGTCTAGGGCGAGTCCGAGGACAAGTCGAGATCTTTCGAAAGGTCAGGCGTGCACCCCTAGCCACCACGGCTACAAGAACACCCTATGCGATCTATCTTGAGAATAGATCTAAAATAAGCAAAGCCGATCGAAAACGAAGACTTCGGAGAAACACTTGATCGCTAGAAATCGGATTCAACTTGATACATCGACTAGTACAATGATACATGAACAAGATCACCACCGGGATCCTACCTTGATCTTGTTTCTAGCTCCGGGAACTCCGACGAGGTCTTCCTTGCAAGGTTCCCACGTCGGCTAGGGAGACCCTAGTCAACTAGCTCGACCCTCTCCACTCCGAGATGGTGTCCCTCCCTTCTCTGCTCCTCGGCGGCCGATGACGAATGGATTGATGCGTGGCTCTCGACCCCGAATGGCGGCTAGGTCAAAGGGGGGGTGACTGGGCCCTGGAATGGGCCCGGGCCAGCCGCCCTGGGCCAACCGACCTGGGCCCACCTCGGCCCAGTTGCCTGCCTCCTTTGCCCTACGTCGGTTCCCGAGTCTTCTAGATCCTTCCCCCTTCTGCATGTGGGCTCTTGTCGTCAGTTTCTCTCCGAGTTGGACGTAACTCCTTGTCCCGCAAGATTCGACACTTTTCTGGGTAGGTCCTCGGAGTTTGTTATCCTCTCGGGTTTGGTCCCTGGGCTTCTTGGAGTCAAGTTTGCTACATTGCATGACTTGTACGGGGCTTCAAGGTCTTGTCACAAGATGCTTGATGAACTTATCCCAGAAGTCTTGCTTTCAACGCTAAAACCCTGAATAAACACTAAACTCCAAAACCGACATACACGAATGAACTTGCTATACCAAAGGGGTTAGTACCAATGGATAAGGTATAAAAGTTATGCCAACACCGAAGGTAAACTCATGGCTAGGTTGACGGAATTTCACTGTCAACATCTCCCCCATGCTTAAACCTTGCTCGTCCTCGAGTAAGCCTTTGATGGATATCATCGCTGCCCTTCATTGTTTAAACCTTGCACTTGATCATACATAAGAAAACATAGTGCTCTCGAAAATTTAATTCGTTAAAGTTCCATAATGTACTAAGCTTCATCCCTAAGGAGGGTAGATTATTAATTAAGCTTATCCCACAAGTATTAACATGCTCCAAAGTTTAAATAGATCTCAAGAATTTTAAAATAAAGAACGAGATGAAAAAGAGCTAAACCAAGTTCAGAAATTTAAATCATCTTGCATATTGCTTATGAACTCTCATCTCATCTTGTCTCTCAAGCCTATTTATTCTACTCCTTTCCCTCTCATAACATATATATGTGTTAGGCTTTATATGGAGCTTTTTGGGAAAGTTTAGTGCTACCAAGATTTTATAAATGAGATGTTGTCAAAACAAGACAAGCTTCTCATGGTCTTACCGAGACTCATCAAAAAGGTCATTGGAAAATAATGTTATATCAAGGCGGACATGTGCAAATGACAAAGTGATCTCGAGGCACAAAGGAAGTCTTCGTTATCAGATTGCACATGGTTGGAAAATGAGTATGGATCTTTCAATCTTGAAGCCTTGAAATTCCTAATGCACTTTAGAGAACCGGAGAGTTCACTTTATTTCATTTTTACACATACTCATATTTTTTTCTCTTTTTCTTTATACTCATATTTTTCTTTTTCTTTCTTTTTTCTTTTTTTCTTTCTCATCATTTTTTTTTTCATTTACTCCCCTTTGAACTCTAAAATTGCATTGTATCTACCTCCTCCCCCATGCTTAGACGTTTGCTCGTCCTCGGGCAAAGAGGTGATAGAGATAAGGTAGGTACCGGAAATATTTTTCCATCGGAGAGATACTTGAAATCTTAAATCGTGGCACTGTCTTGCAGTCTTTCTTGAATTGATGATCCATACTCAACGATAGGTTGTGGTCAAGGAGGTAATCACAAAAGATGATATTTGGTTTTAAGGGTGGATATCCGGTGAGGTTTGTGAGATCTCCGATGTGGTTATACATAATGCACGGATAAAAGGCTAGCAATACGATAGATACGCAAAAACGGAATGACCAGCTTCTTAGTCTCGGGCTAGAGAAATCATGGCCTACAAAAACTCACTCAAAAATAAATCTTCTACACTAAGGTTTATGCACTCAAATATATATAAGGCTCTGGATAGGTAGAGCAACACACAAGTGATATTCATGACAAGGTTAGCATTACTTTTTAAAACCATCTTTAATCCATCTAAAACTTGAGAGCACATAAAACACTATGGGCTTTTATTTTAATCATAACCTCCACTGAAGATTAAGTTAGCATTTAGATAAATTTAGATTTGTATTTTAAGAGAGCACTAGCTTTAACATGCATAAATCAATTACAAAGATAAACAAAGCGGCAATTATAATCATATATCATCATGGCACAAATTTTGTAACTTTTCCAAAGGTGTAAACAAGGTGGTGCCTTTATTCATGAAGGAAACAAACTAAAACACATGATGAAAATAAACTAACACACTTGCTGAAATTTAAATAAAAATTGAAAATAGTACGCAAACACAAGCAAACACAAGCTGAGAATTACAGAAAAAGGGAACAGAAAATAAAACTAAAGCTCATCCTTCTTCCTAATCCTCCGCCGGTGGTTGGTATTGATGATCTTGGTAGTTGTACCCTTGCTCGTAGTAGGTTTGGACATCCCCTCCAACAAATTGATCTGGTAGTATTAGGTGAACACGCCCAAGCTCATAGGCAATATTTGCATTGCCTTCACCAAGTTGTGCCGCGTTGGATTGGATGGCTGCGACGTTTTGCATGTTTCTCGCAACATACCCTCCAATTATGGACATGCTTTGTTGTGGTGGGGGGTGTTGTGTGTAGAGCTCCGCAAAGGTTACGTTTGGCACCACATAACTTTGTGATGGCATCAGTGCACTACTCCCCCATGCTTGCATTGGTGGCCCTCCGTAATAATTTGCGGAGTAGGGATTCCTCCTTGGCGGTGTCGTGTCCACCTCCATGCTCCGAGGAGACTCGGAGACTGAGTGCCTCCTCGAAGACGTCGTCGAAGATGGCTTGGACGACGATGACCCCTTCTTCTTGGTGAAGAAACTTATGGTTTTCTTCCACGTGATTGCAACACTCTTCTCTCTACTAAAATTCCGGGTTTCAACCGGTAACTAGGCACTTCAAAAATTACTTCGGAATGTGGACTTTGAGTTGATTAAGGGTGTGAATTGTTTGAGCAATCAAGCTCAGGAAGGATGGCTATGTATACAGTGGTTACGGGGCGGGGAAAAAGTCTATTTTTGACCATCAAATTATAGGCTAAGTTTGGTTTTGGCCATCGAACTTCAAAACCGGATATCTTTGACCATCCAAGTTGTCAAAACCGTTCAAATTTGGCCATCGGGTGGTTTTGATAGGCGGTTTTCAATTTTTTTATTAAAATTTAGTCCTTAGATCTTAAAATGATTATTACTTTTTGCTCATACTTCCGATTTCGGTGATTCTTGCGGTCATGTGTTCATAATTGTGAGCTTTGTCTTTTCGGATGTTATTTATACTATTTTGCACTATTTTGTTATATTATTCTTATGTTGTGGTGTAGGAACAACAATATACGAAAAGTAAAATAAACGGATACAAAATAATATGAATAACATTTTAAAATATAAATCTCATCGTTAAGAACGCATGACCACAAAAATCATTTAAATCGAGAGATACAAGTATAAAATAGTAATCATTTTAAGTTAGGAGGACTAAATTGTAAATAAAATGATTAAAAGAGTTCTTGGATCTTAAAATGATTACTATTTTTCCCTCATATTTTCGATTTAAGTGATTCTTGTGGGCATGCGTTCCTAACGATGAGCTTTATATTTTAAAATGTTATTCGTATTATTTTGTACTGTTTATTTTACTTTTCATATATTGTTGTTTCTACATCACAACATAAGAATAATATAACAAATAGTGATAAAATAGTATAAATAACATTTGAAAAGACAAAGCTCACCATTACGAATGCGTGACCGCAAGAATCACCAAAATCGAAGTACGAGAAAAAAGTAATAATCATTTTAAGATCTAAGGACTAAATTGTAAATAAAAGAATTGGAAACCACCCATCAAAACTGCCTAATGGCTAAATGTGAACGGTTTTGACGAGTTAGATGGTCAAAGATGTCCGGTTTTGAAGTTCGATGGCCAAAACCAAACTTAGGCTATAGTTAAATGGTCAAAAATGGACTTTTTCCACAAAAACTTGAACACACAAACAAGGGAAGGAGAAGGCTACTTGCCTGCAGAAGACGGGTGCCGGGGGCACCATTTATAGGCCAGGCCGGCCGGCCTAGGCTGACCGGCTTGGGGTCGTTTGCCCCCTGGCTTGGCTCTTTCTCCCAGCACGATCATTTCCCCTTCGTGACTTTCTTGCCCGCGTGCTCCACGAGTTGAACCGCCCAAACGCTCTCGTCCACTCCTTTTCATGCCTTGAGTCATGTCCATGCTCCCTTGCTCCACTTACTTCACATACTACCATGAATTTTCTGCAAAGTCATGCTTGCTGCTCACCCATGCTTGTCCTTTGCATGTGGTCTTGATGAAAGTTGTTGGGAGGGCATCCAATGATGCATCATGGTGCATGCATGATTAACTTAACTAGATTGCCTCCCCTAGGCATGTTTAAGGCTAAGCACTCCTCTAATTTTGAAAATTAAAAATATTTTCAGAGCTATGGAGAAGCTCAAGCATAAATTTAGAGAAGTTTGTAAATCATTAAAAAGAAATGTGAGTCGAAAATACTTTCCGACTACATTGATATCGGTCTCATCGGTATAGTTTGCCTTCATTGGTTGAGAGCAAACTTTTCCCGGCTTGATCATGGGGGGATAGGTTTAGGTTCTAATTTTGGTTAAATGGGAGAGATTTTGAACGAAATAAAATTAAATGAGGCTTAGAAAAATTCTAATCTTAGAGAAACCAAGGATATAGATTTTTAGACCAACCAAAAGTTTAGTTTCTAGGTCCACGCGAGTCCTACCACGTGCTGAAATTTAATTAACACCTAGGTACAAGTCGTGGCTCTACTCATGTGTTTTTAGCATGAAAAACAAGACAACCACAACATCATAAAGGCGATGAATGGTTGAGTTAGGTTCTGAATTTATTTGGTTGTGGTTTCTCGAAAAGAAGCAAACAAACACATAGGAGGGTTCATTTAAAGGGTTTATGATCAAAGCAAAATATTCAACCAAGAATTATGTCTCTAATATTGTTTAACCACTTCTAAGTCTAATGTCTTTGCGTAGTAAAATTCAAAACTAAATTACTCGAAAAGACTCGAAAAACCTGGAATCGGGTTGTCCTCCCGGTAGCTTATTCTTTACTTGATAGAACAGGTTGACTCCGGTCTAGCGCTTCGTTTATAGTCCATGGCTAGACTTCTTCACTTGATTACTTCGGATCAACGCTCTTTGCGGGCGTTGCAATCTTGGGTACCCACTTCTGCACCATCTTAGGCACGGGCTTATTCTCTGGCTTAGTCATCTTTTTGGTCTTCACAGGCGCCTTTTATTCCTTCGTCTTGACGGATGCAACAACTTCCTTGATTTTCTTCACGTCCTTCTTCTTCGGCTCTTTCTTCTTCTTCAGCCCTTCCTTCTCCCTTGGTTCCTCCTTAACAACGCGACGATGAGGTGGAACATTTTTAACTTCAACTAGTACAATGATACATGAACAAGATCACCACCGGGATCCTACCTTGATCTTGCTTCTAGCTCCGGGAACTCCGACGTAGTCTTCCTTGCAAGGTTCCCATGTCGGCTAGGGAGATCCTAGTCACTAGCTCGACCCTCTCCTCTCTGAGATGGTGTCCCTCTCTTCTCTGCTCCTCGGCGACCGATGATGAATGAATTGATGCGTGGCTCTTGGCCTCGGGGCTATAAATAGCCCGAATGGCGGCTAGGTCAAAGGGGGGTCGACTGAGCTTGGAAATGGACTGGGCCGGTCGGCCTGGGCCCATTTCAGCCCAGCCGATGGCCTGCTTTGCCTGGTGTCGGTTCCCGAGTCTTCTAGACCCTTCCCCCTGCTGCATGTGGGCCCTTGTCGTCAGTTTCTCCTCGAATTGGATGAAGCTCCTTGTCCCGCAAGATTCGACACTTTTCTGACTGGGTCCTCGGAGTTTTTCATTTTCTCGGGTTTGGTCGCTGGGCTTCTTGAAGTCATGTTTGTCGGTGTTTAAACCACTCGACCTCCATGGGAGGTACCCGCAGCAAGGTAGAAGGTGGGGATCGCCATGATCTGGAACCCGAAGGTACGCGCGAGGACACAAGACACGAGATTTATACAGGTTCGGGTAGCCGGAGTAGCTACCCTACGTCCTGTTTGGGGTAGTATTGCGCCCTGCGCTTGGTGTTGTTCCCCGGAGGGATTGAGGATGATCGGCTAGGTACCCGGCCCTCCTTTATATAGTCCAGGGGACGGGTTCCTAGTCGGTTACAAGGCAGGAGTCCTAGTAGGACTACATGGAACGAGTCCTAGTAGAATTACAAGGGAAGTCTAGTAGGAGTCTGTCTTCTTCCTTCCTTGCATGAGTACTCGGGGTGTATGCCCGACAATGTTCACTTCATTGCTTGACTTGTACCGGGCTTCAAGGTCTTGTCATGAGTAGCTTGATGAACTTATCCCGGGAGTCTTGCTTTCAACACTAAAAACCCAACATAAACACTTAACTCCAAAACCGACATGCACGAACGAACTTATTATACCAAGGGGGTTAGTACCAATAGATAAGGTATAAAAGTCATGCCAACACCGAAGGAAAGCTCATGGCTAGGTTGACGGAATTTCACCGTCAACATGCTGGCGTTGGGCCGGAGGGCCACTCAACCGCCGCGTCTTTGGGGATTGTTGTTAGCCTCGTGGTGGGCGCCATCGAGAGCTCCCAGCCAGTTGCCTCCCTGTCTGTGGTGGCTATCGAGGCCACCAGAGCGGTCGTCGCGGAAGCTTCGTCGGAAGTCATCGTCATCGGGGATTCACATGTATGTGGGCTTTAGGGACACGGGGAGTATCCGGCGGCCGCACCGTGATCATCGTCCATAGGACCCACGAGCAAGAGCTCGCGGGGCAGCGGCCAGCGCTATCTCTTCGATCACCCTAGAACGCATCCGGTGGACCATCTCTACAACGCGATTGCGCCTGTCGAGAGCAACCTGAACGAGCCCTGCGAAGGCAAGCTGAGGTGGGTCGATGCAACGACAGGGGTCGGACCATCTTTGAGCTGGACGATGATGCAGAGAGGTCGGATTGGGTCAGCTTTGCACGTGGCCTGCAGGAAGTAAAGAAGACGTTCGAGAAGGTGATCCTTTCGACCTGTGGGTGAGCTTTGATCTTTCTTGTTCCTTTCCTTTATCCTCATACGGTCTTTTCCATCCGATACCTGATGATGCATTTTCCTACCTTTAACTTTTTGGGTGCAGAGACTGATGGTGACCAGTCAAGACAAGTTCGTGTTCCTTCGTCGGGAGGCCAGTCTGTGGAGTGCTGAAGAGATGAAGGCGGAAAAGGAGCGGATGGACCACTCGGAAACCACTCGGAAGTGGTGTGCCCTTTTTGGTCGGTACAAAACTTGTCCGAACGAGATGGGACCTGCCTGGCTAAGTTGTCTTGCTTATGTGATTATGTCTACAAGGACCCCCGGCCACGTGGCGCTTGGTTTAGGAGGTTGACTAGTCAACCCCGGTCTAGACCCTCGTCTGTGTTGCTCGCACCTTTTCTTGGGATTTTCTCAAGATTTACAGGCATTGTGCGTTAAGTGATAAGCAGCATTCCAGTCGAGAATGAGGCACCAAAGGTGACTTCGGGAATCTCTAGACCGGGTGCTCAGTCCTTTGGAGGTGCTCATAGAGGTAGGGTTTACGTACGTGTGTTCATGGGGGGGTGTAGGGCTGCGTTGTACTGTGTAAGTCCCAAAAAAATCATATCTATATGTCGTTTTTTATTTCTTTACCTTTTTTAGGATTATATTGAATGATATAATAGATATGCTGTTGTATCAAAAACAGACCCTTTTCTTCTGTAAGTGCAGGTGTAAATCAGGGCCCTCACAGGAAATGTAACCTTACTCTTGATGAACAGAAAACACAGGTTGATTATGGTCATTTTGGTTTTTATAAATTCTAAATGTGCTATATCTTTTTTATATGATAAGGAACTCTATTTTCTTCTGACTGACCTTACAGATGGCACTTTGGTCAATGGCTAAATCGCCTCTTATGTACGGAGGAGATTTGACACATCTTGATAATAGTACATTAAGCATAATTACAAATCCAACTTTATTGAAGATAAACCATCACAGTAAAAATAACATGGAGGTACCTGCACTTCAAAATTTCTACCAAAACTGTTTACGCTTTGTAAGTAAAAAAAACTGTATGCTGACTTGTAGATATTTTCAGTTCCATTATGTGTACAGTGAAAGGACGTCAAAAGAAGAACATTCTGCCCGCTTTAGGTCTCCTTATCATGTTCACCTTACAAAGAATGATGGCATGTTTGTCAGTCTCAGTGCCTGCAACGATGATACAGCTAATGGATGGTATGTGGTTTCACAAGATGGGAAGCCAGATCATATATGCAGGAACTATGAAATACAGAATGGCAAAAGTAGATCAATTTGCCTTGGGAAAACAAAACCACTTCTTGCATCGTAAGATCCACGCTCTTCATAAATGGAGAAGTGCTCGCTCAATGATTTGTTTTAACACATTTTGTACATTGTAGGGATATCATTACAACGGACGGCATAGAGCACCAATCAAAATTTCATCTTTCAGCTAGAAACACGGGTGATACTTGTTTGGATGCATCTGCTGGCCAAAGGCGATCTGCCTCAGATATCAGGTTTCCAATCTTCTCGGCATGCAGGTGGCATGCAAAACAGGTAAGATCTCCATTGCTACCACCCGACTACCAACCTAGTCTTTTTTTTACTGGACACAAAATTTTAGCACTTTATTTAGTTATGAGGTTTGTGAATGAGACTTATCCTGTGTGGCAACTGAACTTATGGCATTGGTTACGCATGAATGTGTGAGTGCAGATGTGGCAGCTAAATGCAAATGGAAATCTTGTGAGCAGCTATTCAGGATTATGCGCCACAGTGGAATCAAGGGATGAAGGAGGTACATATTAGTTAACTCTATTGTGAGCTAATCAGAATCATTGCACTGTCATCACAGTTTTCTATGAAATAGGTACTATTGGAGCTCGTGCATGGGTTGCAACTGGAAGTAAAGGTTAGTTATCTTATATGTACTCAACAGGGGACCCTGTGAAATGGTTTACTCCTGTGTGGAATATATATGTATGTCGGTTAGTAACATACACAATTCTTTTAATTGTTTCCTCTGTACAATATATGATAACCTGTTACCAGAATTGCAATGTTTCAATGTGGTATTGGTACATGACCTTCTGCTTTGTTAACAAAAATTTTGATAGATAGACCATGATAGTCTTGGAGTAACCATAGGACACATAAAAACCCACAAAGATTGCAGGATCAACAGTGGATAACAGAGAACTTAAGCTACCTGGCTGGCATAATTTAGACAGGGAATGCAAAAACTGACTTTCATAGCTTCAATTGTAAGGGGAGACGCAAGACTAGAGTATCTGTGTGTGCCTACCACCATCAAGTAGTTTTCCCCCTCAACCGTCACCTATTTTGAGTCTAACGATCTCTTGACTCCAAAGTTTCAACCTTATACACAAGACTAGCATTGCCATTCTTGCGAATCGTCTTAACATCTGAAACCTTTACATTTCTTCTTTTAACAAATTTTTATACATGAATATAATGGTTACAAACTGTTGACCCTTTTGTTTGCAAATAAAGCCTTGAGGACCTGATACAATGTCACATAACCTTGTTGCACCTATCTGATTTGAGGTGGATAAGCCATCACCAACATCTACCTCTAGAGGATCAACGGACGTAAACCCTTATCCTAACTTGGTCAAATCATCAAAGTCTTCGATGGCCTCATACATATCATTCTTATGCGCCTGATAGTGCCCACGCCTCTGCTGTAACCATTTTAGATTTGTATCCATCAAATCACAAGAGATGATGTAGCCTCATCTCCGATGGACTTTATAATAGCAGTAGCAAAACCATCCTTGGTAGAAGCAATGATCTTTAAATCAGATAAATCCAAACCAGTTTAGCATTAGGATTTTCGTAATTATTTATATTAGTACTATCAACCACTGCAACACAAGCCGACGTATCACCATGAACAACCTCTACCTTGTCGCTTACCCATTGAATTAAGAATTGATACAAAGTAGAAGGCACGCATTAATTTGCATGAATCCAATCATGGTCAAGGATTAAACTTAAATTACCTTGGGTCTCAGCGATGAAGAAAGCGGTAGGCAACATCTTGCTCCCAACGGTGAGCTCCATAGAGACAACGCTTCTTAGCTCTCATAGACTCACCTCCTCCCATAATGCGACGGTCATGTTGGCCTTGATCAGTTCATAATCTGAACCTCCCAGCTTCTTGAACAAAGAATACGACATCAAGTTGACGATCGCTCCTCTGCCCACTAGCATGCTAGAGATAGGATTCCGTTGATGTGACCCTTCATGTACAAAGCATTTAGATGATTTTATGGTGTAGGTGCCAACGTGAACTTGTCATCACAAACCATAGGATCTGAGGAAGAAAAACTGGGCGACCTCTCTGGGCCACCGGTCTGACCGACACCGGCCACCGGTCTGACTAGTTTGAACGGTTCTAGCTGGGAGTTGGTCTTGATTCTCCACTCTTTCCCCTGAGTTACCATGGGTCTGTACTGCTTGAACGCCTCATCTCTTTGCTTCTTTAGGTCCTTCTCCTTTTTCTCTTGAAACCTCAGGCATTGAAGCTTTCTCCTTTGTGTGTGAGTTAATCTGGAGGACACCACCTTGGAAAAAAGTATTTGCAGTTGAAACTACTTCCACTTACCTCATGGTTATTAGCAGCGGTAGATGCTCCTGGAGTTGGTGTCACAACCTTATTGTTTGCAACAATCGGTCTTTTGCCACCATCTTTAATAGGAACATCCATTGACCCCTCCTCTTTCTGTTTTGGCTTAACTTGCTTCATGGGAGGCGGTACAGTCTGTCGGTGGTGACTAGTGCCGGGGGCCGGTCTAACCGGTGGGGTCTGATGAACTTGACCATCTGTTCGCTTGGCTTATCAGCCACCAACCAGCATTACTTTTCTCTCAGAACAAACCAGCCATCAGCAACCAGCCAGCAGTACTTTTCTCTCAGAACAAATCAGCACTAGCCACCGGTCACCAGCTAAACGAACAAGATGCTGAATGGCGGGGCGCCCATCGGTCTTGGATTGGCCTGGAGATCCTATCCATAGCTGATTTTCTTGGTCCTCCACATCCAGGGTGGAAGGAAGGTTGATATGGCACCCACATAACTCCATTGTCATCATAAATTGGGTGAGGCGGATTTGAACTTGACAGCGCCCAAGATGGGGTGAAGTGTTGCCTTTGCTGAGATGATTCACCCTTGTATCTTGTGGCAGCTCTTGGAGGTGAAGACGACCCTCCTTGATGTGTAGGTGACCTCATCCTTTTTTTAACGGCTGATCACTCGTAACGGCCTTTTGCTTGGAATATTTGTCAAATAGTATGTCAAAAGTGACCTTTGGCTTAGGACCACCCCTGATTTTTTTGCCACATTAAGCTTCCAGTTTCCAATCTCCGGGCGGCTTGGCTTGATCATCCTCGGACAGCTCTGGCAGACGACCCTTGCCCCCCATGTCTAGAGGCTCTCACAGTAACCTTGAAAGTCTCTTTACCATCAGGAGTTTTCTCATACGCAACTTCTCACACTAGCCCTTTTCCTCTCAAATCGGGCTTAGCTTTCCCGACCTTACCCTTAGTTCCTTCAGCTTGATGTGACCGAACCAATACTTTGGGCTTCTATAACTCCATGTGTTGATAACAAAAGGAGCTTTATCCACTTGCATTTCTTGAAACATCAAACGACCTTCATTTATGACCGATTGAACCTATGGACGAAACACATTGCAATCATTAGTAGCATGAGAAAAAGAATTACGGAATCTGCAATATGCACGCCTTTTCAACTCCTCAAGTGGAGGTATAATGTGAGTCAATTTAATGTTTCCGGATTTAAGTAATTCATCAAAAATACGATCTCACATGGAAACATCAAAAGTAAATTTAATTTCTTTTTACCTACCTTTACTAGACGGCTTAAGTGATGAACAAGAAAAAGATTTTTCCTTAGAGGGCCAAATAAATTCAGCAGCATAAAGTTCTTTTTCACTGTCGCTCTATCGAAATTAAGCACTCTTCGCCTAGCTGAGCATTGTATTGACTAATGTGTTCTCATCTGGTTCGTTCATCATCACCACTAAATTTAATTAAGTCAAGCATACGCCGACCACGTGGTAGAGGGAAATTATCAAACTCAGCATCATATGGTTTTTGATACAAATTTGTATTACCAATATCAACACTAAGTTTAGTTTTTACCACATTGGCCGAATCTTCCTTCAATTTATTAAATTCCGACCAATTAGGATTATTTGGTTGTCGTGGCTCTAGTTACACCAAATTCATCTTATTTAAATATGAAGCTATCTTAGCTTGAGCTATCCTATAACTTACTAATACATCATCCGGGGTTATGGTCTTTTGGGCCGATGTATTTATTGTCATACTATAATGCGGTCTAGTATTACTAATTGTATTAGAAAAAGTAGGAACTAATGAACTCGACACGATAGAAAGTGTCAAACGATGTTCGGGCACCATCTCCAACGCATTGGTCAGACCGGTACCCTGCATCGGTCCAACCGATGTGGCCATATTTGGCCTTGTCGATTGAAACTACTGGTTTGACCAAAGGAAGTCTCTGGTGGCATACCATATGCATTATTTACGTTATTAGTAACAGTCAAAGGAGCTAAGCTACGATACTACCCCATGAGAATTAATTTTAGGAGCACTACTACTAGTTTGATTATTATTACAAGCAATGTTCCTATCTTTTTCAAGATCCTATAAATGTTCTAAACGAGCAATATAGAAAGCAAGCAATTAACCACTATCCACCGTAGTTTTTTCAAGATCCTATAAACATTTTAAACGAGCAATATATGAAGCAAGCAATTCACCACTATCCACCGTAGATTTCTGAGCCGATGAAGTAGGAGGTGGTTTGCTTACAGTTGGAATTACCTCAACCTTGTCACTTAGCTTGATCGCCGACAGTTCGAACTCTTTCAATCTTGCCACCTTGCCATGATGATTCTTCTTTATGCGAGCCAGAAATTGTAATTTCATGTGCTCTTGAAGCGCCTGGTACTTCTATTGTTCCTCCAGAGTGAGATCTTCCATCTTCTATGGACGTAGTGACGATGTTGTTCATGCCGAGTTCGCCCGAGATCCCATCTGGCTAGGGCCAGATTAAACGGTCTTTGAAACCAGATCTTTCGTCCCCAGCAGAGTCACCAAAACATGATGATGCTTTTACCGGTCAACACACGAATGTGTTAGATCGCGCAACAGTCGAAACGCTGAACTCGCTGCAGATCCTGCCCGGACTGGTCCAACTGGTCAGGGACACCGGTCTAACCGGTGTACGCAGAGGTGCCGGTGAAAACCTGCGAGCACCGTCTCGAGAGGGACCCCGTCGGAGGTGGCGCGCTAGGGTTTAGAGATAAATGTCGAAGTATTTGATCGATTGGGTGATAGCCTCAACCTGCCGCGGCCCTTCATATTTATAAGATGGGGAGGTCTTGCCCTGCAAGGAAATCATTTACGACTCGAAAAACATCAGCACTCCTCAATTCTACTCGGACTCGGGGAGGCGCCGGTTAGAGCGTTCAGGTCCACCGGTCATACCGTTGTGGCCCTTGTCGGACCGGCTACAGGACGGGACTGGTCAGACCGCCTGGAGACACCATTCTAACCGGTCACGCCCAACGTGGTCAGCTGAGTGCCACTTTGGTTGTCAACAAAATTTGAGTGAAAATGAAGAAGAAAGAGGTAAGAACAGGGGCAAGGCAAGCAACTTGCCAGCTTTCTCGCCGGCGACGCTGGGGAATAAATGGGAAAAACCCAATGTTCGTGGTGTACGGTGTGGAGCAGAGCGTGGCGGAGATCATCACAGAGGCCAACTTCGGTGTGGACGTGGTCGCCAACGACGAGGCCACCGACACGCGGGTGTTCCGGAAGCTGCAGGCCATGCGGGTGATGTTGTTCTAATCGAACCGGTTGGTGGGCTTACCACTGGTGTTGGGGAAGTTGTTGCACCCGCGCTAGGCGTACGAGGCGTGGAAGCTCGATCGGGAGATCGACTCATTGCTAATGGAGATCATCAACCAAAGGTTGTCGTTGAACGGGGGTGATAGGAACAAGGATCGGTGTCTCTGCTGCTGGCCTCCTCGTCGTCAGAGCACCCCTAAAGACAGACACAAACGAGCACCTGGGAGCTTGTGGACGAGTGCAAGACCTTCGGCAGGCACCAGACGATGACGTTGGCGTTGTCATGGACGTTGCTGATGCAAGCGGCGCACCCGGAGTGGCAGGAGGCACTGCGGGGAGAGGTGGAGCGGGAGGTGGAGAGCATCCGCACCCACACGACGGCGAGAGGCGATGCAGGAGGAGGTGGAGCGGAAGGCGGCCACGATAGCCCCTGCGGCGGCCACTCGTTCCCCACGCGACGGAGACCTGGGCGAGTAGGAGCCTCATCGTCGAGGGCACCGGCCGGGCCGAAGACGAATTTGAAGGATGAAAGGGTAGGGGTATTTTGGACATCTTTATTCTCTGGGCCCACATGCCAGGTTAGCTTAACGGTGGAAATTGGACGTATCGTGGCACACAGGTCGCAAAAGTTTATTTAGTAGTATGAGGGTGTGAACAATCTTTTTAGTGGCATACAAGTCGGAGCCAACTTTTTTAATGGCATACAGGTAAAACCCTCTAACATAAACATGGTATCATGACTTTTCGCTGAAATTATATTGAAGTTATGTGTTCACAAAAGTATATTATTGTTTCATCTAATTACTATTCTCCTTTCATAACATGAATAAAATATGCTTAGAAGTTGTCAGAATTTCATTGTATGGTGCATAGCCTTGGGAAAGTTGGACATTCTGATTCCACATTTCATTGGGAGACTGGAAATGTGTGAAGCTAACTACATATATGGTTGATTGCATTACTCAGAAATGGAAGATTTAGCGGTCTGATTGATTTTGGTACTTCCAATTGAGATTGTTTCAGCTTCAAACAACGACTGTTTTGTTTTGTTCTTTTTGGGCAATGGATGAGAAAAGAATTTTATGCTGATGCATTGTCTTCCATCGTGCTCGTGCAGGAGAAATCTATCTCGCATTTTTCAACCTTGACTCCACGAGCAGGAAGATGGCTGCACGAATATCAGACCTTGGAAAGGCTCTCAAAAGAGCATTCTTGAGAAAACACCTATGTAGATGCACTGAAGTTTGGAGCGGGAAGAATTTCAGTCTCACGAAGGAAGTGATTTCAGCAGTGGTTAATCCACATGGCTCCATGGTGTTTGAAATCGTATGTTGAGATTGTGGTACCGGGCAAATAGTTCTGGTAGTTTGTAATCGTACGCTGGATATGGAGATTTTTTTTTTGAAAGTACCTGGATATGGAGATAAACCATGTAAGTAGATAGCTGAAGGATTATATTATAACAGAGAAAAATAAACAAGGTGATCCTTCTGTTTTTGTTTGATGTCCGAAAGGATTCGGTGAGTTCTATTTAGTTATACAGGCTTCAGCAATTCATGATTAAGAGAGGAACATGCAACATATATAGTTTGGAGGTTCAAATCACGTATCACTCAGACATGGCTATTTGTCCAACGGACGTAAGTAAATCTAGTAATCAAGATAATAACAGACAGATAGATGTTTTACCACATGGAATCATCTGACGAGCAGGGCCCACGAGCAGGGACATTCAGAACTAAATAACAAATGCAAAATGAACACATGGCAGAACTGAAGCTCGTATACCAGGAATACAGTACATCAGATACACTCATAATGCACACATACTCATCCATATGAACACACGTACGCAAACCCTACCCTTACCAGCATCTTCGAAGACTGGACCGACAAATCCTCGGGATCGAGGAAGTTACCACAGACGCATCGCTGTCGACGGGAACGTCGCCTACCATTAAAAACACAAACATGGTTAAATCATGATAATTTCGCTTCTACGGGGAGTCGAACCCAGGACTTGGAGGTGCTACTAGGGCTCCTATAACCACTAGGTTACATGCCCTTTCGCGGTATCAGCCTATCACGAAGCTGAAAGAGCAATCAATAACCGCCAAGCTGAGACAGATCATGCATGCAGCTTGACAACTTGTTAAGCATAACCAACAGCCTGTTCGTTTGGCTAGTGGCTGATGGTTGGTGCTGATTTGTTCTGAGAGAAAAGTACTGCTGGCTGGTTGCTGGCTGGTTTGTTCTGAGAGAAAAGTACTGTTGGCTAGTAGCTGATAAGCCAAGCGAACAGGGCGCAAGTTACAACCTGCGATATAAGTACCCACAGAACATTCCTAAATGCCGCCACCTTATAGAGATCCCTACTACTTGGACATGCAACGATCAGCTACGACTAGAACTACTTAGGCCCTCTTCGTCTTTACTTGGCCAATGTGGAACTGGGCGGTTTTGGAGCAGGAGAGGAATTCTGTAGCCAGTCTTTTGCGCAGAACAGTGCCTCCAAGGTTTCAGGATGCAGTGAACTCCGGTAGTCATCAAGCATCCTGGCTTCACTTCCAGTTGATGAGAATACAGAGGTGCGGCTACTGTGGAGACTGGGATGGCAAGAACATCTGGGATAATCCTTGAGAGGGTTGGGTACTTGAGAGCATTAAGCCTCCACCACTTCAGAATGTCAAAATCCCGGATGCGTGGGAGCAGGGCTTCTTCCAAGTACTGATCTAGCTCTGACTTTGGGATCTGGCTCAGCACCGCCTCTGAGAGGTAAATGTCAAAGTCTGAAAGTGGATTGCTAGTGGAAGGTGGAATTGTTAGGATTTTACTCTCATCAGTAAGCAGAGTGCCATTGGGCCCTTGCTAACCATCGGCAGGTACTAACGTAAGTGGCTGTCTAACATATTCTTTGTAAAGCTCACGAACAGCATCATTGACTACCTTGACATACTTTACACCCTTCGGGCCATAAATTTTGGAGTAACCGAACTCGACAATCTTCATCTGGATACGGGGATCCATCACAACAGCAATGGCCAGCACCACATTGCAATCTTTCCAGTACTTGTCAAATCTCTCATGCATGTCTTTTGCAATTCTACTCGAAATTGGATCTTGATGATCTGTGCCACTTAAAATCTCTCTGAATCGTCCAAGACTCATGGAAAAGATGTTTGCAGTTGGATCTTCTATCGCCATAATGCTATGTGTAGTGTCATACAACAGCTTAATATACCTAAAAAAACCTCGACTTCCACCCAGTCCACTGCAGAAGGTGCTTGATTGTAGTTATCATTAGATCTTTCCAGCATGGTGAATGCCTGCATATAATCCAGAGCTGCCAGCAGCATGACATAGGTGGTATTCCACTGGGCTTTAACATCGAGACATAAGGTCTTGTTACTTGGAATTTGCAGTTGATGATGCTGAATGATGTTAGTAAACTGCAGCTCATGACTAGTACAAGATTTTATAAACTTTATACTTTCACGGATTTTGTAGATAACACTTTGAAGTGAAGCAGTGACATCACTTGCATCTGCATTCAATATATGGGCATATGTTGATGGTGTATATTCGTATCAAACTTCAATTGGACTTGCAAGCGGACAAGTCCATCGTCGTAGTCAACAGACTCTTTTCCCCTCAAGTGTGAACCGAAGGTATCGAATCCGTGGAACAAATGCGTGACGCAAGAATAAATATAATAAAGTCGAGAACTTTGATCTTTAAAGGAGAATCTTATGCATCTAATCTAGAGAACATCATGAAAACGAATCTAATCTATGAAAACCGGAGGTAACAAGAGGTAGAGAGGGATAGATAAACCAATCTAGAGAGAGTGGATCAAGCCTTCGTTGAAGTTCCGAGCAAAGAAGAAGTAACCAAGTTCAATCTCATAAAAAGCATCTTTAAATCACGGTTTCCCGTCCGACTCCGAAAACGCCCGCCTTTTGAAGCCACTGTTCTGTCACAACGCACCCCTATTCATGCGGGTTAGTCTAGAGCGAGTCCAATGGACAAGTTTGTAACACCCTAATTTTCACTTTTGAACTTGATTAAAAATTTGCTTAGCAACCTTCGCTCTCGTTTAAGGAATATAAGGTGTTTGTGCTTTTCTAGGCATTTAATCATTTTTTTCTTAATTAAATAATGAAATATAGGAGTTCCTATTGCATACATGCTGGTGCATTGTTTTTGAGTGTTTGAATTCAAACTCTTGTTTGAATTCATTTGTTTGAATGTTTTTGAAAAATGGAAAACCTTTTCTCTTTACCCCTCCAACCTTCTTCCTTTTTGGCCCGTTCCAGCTTCGCAGCCCAGCTCTACCGCAGCGCGCGTAGCAGCCCAGCCGAGCTTCCGACCCAGCGCGGCCCGCCTCCCTCTCCCCACGTGCGGCCGCCGACGGGCGGGACCCGCCGCCATCCCGCCCCGCCGCGCCGGCCGAGACGGAGCCGGGGTCGAGCTCGGGTCCGGCCCCGACTCGGCGTCCGTGCCGTGTCCCCCGCGGCCGGGCGCGTCGCCCGACCTATTTAAGGCGCCACCTTTGCCCAGCCGCGCCGCCTTCGCCCCAAGCTCTAACCCCAGAGCCTTCTGTCGGCGTCGAGCTCGCTCGTGGTTCCGTCGCGAGGTAAAGGACCCGTGGGTGTCGCTTGCTCTCGCCGCCGGGCTCCACTTCACCGAGGCGAGGTCGCCGGATTCGCGCTGCCGCGCCCGGCCGCCGTTCGCCGCCCCGAGTCCTCGCCGCCGCCCCCGGAGTCCGCCTTTGAGTTCGCCGTGAGCTCACCGTCGTCCCGGCGTGATCCGCGCGGCAAATGGGGCACCCCGGCCCCCCCACATCCGCCTCGCACCGCCGCTCGCCGCCGCGAACCGCCGCTCGCCGCCGGTTCACGCCGCCGCCCCGCGCACGCGCTCGTCCAGGGCCGTTGGATTGAGATCCAACGGGTCGGGTCAGCCTTGACCCGGGACCCGCCGATCAAACCCGCCGTCCGCCGCCCGCACCCACCTGAGCCGCCGGATCTCGATCCGACAGATCAGATCCGTTTGCCCGCCTTGACCGTGCATTTTTACAAAGAAAGCCCTCTGTTTCCTTAGATTTTCAAGCCGGTCCTTCCACCGTATATTTTTCTCGCGGATAGGTCCTGTTTTCTTCGGTTTAGCCCAGATAGTTTAGTTTTCTTTTCAGTTTAGCCTCTAAACTTGTTTTAGCCATATCTTGCCGTTTTAACTCCGTTTTTAGCATTCTTTATGTCCACACGATCGTCTCGACGAGTAGATCAGTTTAGTGCCTCTGTTTTGTTCTGTCGATACTGTTTGGTGATTGTTTCTGAATTTATTCTATTGTATGCTTGTATGTGAATGTGTGGAGCATAGAGTACGAGCAGTTCGAGGACTTCGCTGCCGTTGAAGATTTTCAAGACCCTGAGCAGTTTCCGAAGCTGGTAGAAGGCAAGTCCTTGCTGCATTCCCGTTGATCCTATTACAACATGCATTTTAATTACACCATTATTTATTATTGTTTTGCATTAAATTGAAGGGTCATATTGCTAAGGTTCGACTAGCTTTGTTTATCCTATGTCTTGATCAACCTGGGTTTACTTTATGTTCGGTAGCACATGCTAGAGCTTTACCTTGGTTTTGGGTGGTTTAAATGAACACTTATCAATATGGATTTATTTATGCTGTTATTCATGTATTATAAGAACACCTTATGCCTGTTAATCGGAACATGGAGAACCACCCAGGAAAATAGTACAACCACAAGACATATGGCTCTGTCTTGACCTAATAATTAGAGAACTAGGTGTTAGGTATGCTTTACCTGATAAGGGTTGGGGGCTGACGGTAGATGGTGTATAGACCTTCTCTTGCGGGGAGTTGGGCTTGGCTAAGACACGGTACTCTCCAGGGAGCTTTATACGCTGCACTGATCAGGTAACCTAGCGGGCAGCCTGCACCTGGGGATCTTTGTAACGGCCTCGTAGGGTCCCTATGCAGCCAAACCTCAGTAGTGTGGTATTGTGCCTACTTTTGCACAGCATGGTTGGGTCTAAAACTCTTTCGGGTTTTTACGCAACTTGTGGGTAAAGATGTACAACCTCTGCAGAGTGTAAAACTGACTAGTTAGCCGTGCCCACGGTCAAGGGCGGCCTGGACCCTCACATGAGTAATTTATGAAAGATGTAACTTTTAATCTTGTGCATTGCATTCTATGGTTCCATTGCATTTGTTATTTGGGTTTGGTATATACTTTCACTTGCTAGTAACAGCTGCTAAATAAAACTTGACCAACTAAAATGCTGACTTGCTTTATAACCATCAGCTTCCACCATAAAGCCTTGCATGTTATTGTAGAACTTTTCTCTTGTTGAGTACGACATGTGCTCATGCTTGTTGTTCTTATATTGCATCTACACTACCCGACTGCTGCTCAGATGGACATTTTGAGGATTTCCCAGGAGAGTTTGATGAGTTCTAGGCGTTCGTTCCCCAGTCAGCTGCCTGTGGAGGACTTCTACGTGTGTTTCTTTTCCGCTGTTAGCTACTCAAACGATTGTTACATTGAGACATTCGGTCATGTAATAAATGTTTAATACTCTCTTTACGCTTTACACTGTATTTTGGTATTCACTAAGTCGATGCATGTGTGTAACTTGATCCTGGTGCACATGTATTCTTGCATCCGGATTTGCCCTTAAATCCGAGTGTGACAAAGTTGAAATCTCACAGAAGGTCAGGCATGCACCTCTAGCCACCACGGCTATCAGAACACCCTCAATGATCTATCTCGAGAATAGATCTTAAGATACGAAAAGACGATTGAAATCAAAATCGTAGGAGAAACACTCGATCGCTAGAAATCGGATTGCAACTTGATAATTCAACATAATACATGAATCAAGATCGCCACCGGGATCCTACCTTGATCTTGCTTCTAACTCCGGGAACTCCAACGTGGTCTTCGTTGCAAGGTTCCCACGCTGGCTAGGGAGACCCTAGTCAACTAGCTCGACCCTCTCCTCTCCGAGATGGTGTCCCTCTCTTCTCTGCTCCTCGCCGGCGGATGGCGAATGAATTGATGTGTGGCTTTTGGCCTCGTGGCTATAAATAGTCCGAATGGTGGCTAGGTCAAAGGGGGCCGACTGGGCCTCGAAGTGGGCTGGGCCGGCTGGCCTGGGCCCACTTCGGCCCAGCCCGCGGCCTCCTTCGCTTGGTGTTGCTTCCCGAGTCTTCTAGAGTATTCCCCCAACTGCATGTGGGCCCTTGACGTCAGTTTCTCCGCGGTTTAGATGAAGCTCCTTGTCCCGCAAGATTCGACATTTTCTGTCCGGGTCCTCGGAGTTTTCCATCTTCACGGGTTTGGTCCTTGGGCTTCTTGGAGTCATGTTCACTTCATTGCTTGACTTGTACTGAGCTTCGAAGTCTTGTCACGAGGTGCTTAATGAACTTTACCCGGAAGTCTTGCTTTCAATGCTAAATTCCTGCATAAACACTAAATTCAAAAACTAACATGCACAAACGAACTTGTTATACCAAGGGGGTTAGTACCAATGGATAAGATATAAATTTCATGCCAACACCGAAGGTAAACTCATGGCTAGGTTGACGGAAATTCACTGTCAACAGCATAGCACCTCAAAACCAAAAATTGCCCCCTAAGCATTAGGATGTTCTTTTTGGAGAGGTCATCTCTCAAATTCATAATGTAGATTGTTATATCTTGCGGATCAACTAGGTGTAGATCATTGGGGATCTCTTTGTAGAGATGGTGATTAACATGGTGATCCGGTGATTATCCGGGAGAAACTCGAGAGAGGGAGAGAACAGAAAACATAGAGAGATTCACCTTGGGGTGTAGGAAGTAGAGGATGAACTCGTCGGTGTAGAGGGCTCTGGCGATGCCGTGCAGTGCAGTCGCGACCGGTGGTGGAGCGCAGAGGCGGCCGATAGTGGGCTTCCCGTCGACGGCAGCACCCCTCTCGATCGGACTAGGGTTTAGGAACGGTGGGGAGTGGCGGTGGCAGTGTTTTTTAGACCAAGTCACTCTATGCTTTATTGATTAGAGGGACAGATATGATTACAAATGCCATCAGGCGGGCTAATGAACCAAACATGTCTTCCTAGGGAATCATAAACTGAACTTCTAGCTACTTTATGGGCGTCACCATTTGACGTTCTTTTCTCATGAACAAAGCTCACAGCTGCAAAATCGGAAGCCCGCCTTGATCTCTCTGACGATTTGACCATGAGGACCCATACCAGCTTCCCTCAAGCTTCGGATAACATTAACGTTGTCGCAGGCCAAAGTGAACCTCTGCAACAGCAAGTCGCTCACCAACACCATACCCTCATTGCATGTCATGATCTCCATAATCTCAGGGTCCATTACCCCCTCTCTCTCTCTCACCACCGAAGAAGCCCCCAAAAATTTCCAGCTTCGTCTCTTGCCACAGCAGCTGCTGTCGACTTCCTCATATTTTTAGAAATCGCGGCGTCCACATTTATCTTCATCATACCCGCTGGTGGATGGATCCAACCCAGGTTGGTGAGTGTGCGAGCCCCTACCGGTCTCTGTTGTGTCGGTCCCTTTACCATCTCTAGTTCAGATATGAACTTCTCCACAAACAAATGTGTTGAGAGCAGGCTCTGGAAGATGCTATCATGGATGGCTTTCCGTCGAGCGTACCAAATAGCCCATAATGTGACTACTATCTTTGTCAACTCTTCATGCTTCACTAACACAAAGGTCACTGCCAGCCAACCTCGTGCATCAGTTTCTTGAATCCTGCACAAATGTTTAGTTACCTCTTCCCGCTCAAGCGCCCAAACGCACCTTGCCATATTGCAGTCTATAAGCGAATGTTTCCATGAATCTTGAGCTCCACAAAGCACACATGTGTCCATCGTTGCCATGTTTTTATGGTGCAATACATCAGCTGAGGGTAGTGAATGTCGGGCCAGGCGCCATAAGAATATACGTATCTTGGAGGGAACCTGCACCTTCCACAATGATGATCACTCCTTCTCAATTGCCCTTGTATCTGATCTTTCGGACACATTATTTATGAATGATGTTGATTGCTCTTTCATCAAGACCAACATTTTATATGCTGATCGGACAAAGAATAGTCCAATTTTCTCATAGTGCCAAGCCCAGAAATCGCTCTGGTTCCTTGTACAAAGCGGTATGTTGATGATTACCTCCACATCCGCCGGATGGAAGCTCTCAACAAGTCTCTGCTTATTCCACGCTGGAACAGATGCGTCTATTAAATCACTGACGCATTGCAGAGGGTTTTCCTGTTCCTTGAACAAAGGCTTGAGGCTGCCACCTTTAGGAAGCCAATTCATTGACCAGATTTCAGTAGATTCTCCATCTCTTATTCTTCGTATTAAGCCCCTCTGCAACACCTCTCTCCCTTCTAAGATGGACCTCCAAATTCGTGAGGGCGAGCTGCCCAAAACAACATCTAGCAAGTCACCTGATGGGAAATAAACACCTTTCCAAATTTTTGCACTTAGAGAGTTGGGATCTTGTATAACCCTCCATGCTTGCTTTGCAAGTAAGGCTAAATTAAACATCTCCATATCTCGGAAGCCCAATCCTTCAAGGTGCTTTGGTTTCACCATTTCATCCCAGGCAACCCAGCATGTCTTCCTCTTCCCCTCTTTACTGCCCCACCAAAATCTTTTTAACAAACCAATGATGTGTTCGCAAAGGCCTTTCGGTAACTTGAAACAAGACATGGAGTATGTGGGTATAGCTTGTGCCACAACCTTGATGAGAACTTCCTTCCCTCCAGCTGATAAACACTGCTCCATCCATCCCTACACCTTATTCCATACTCGATCTTTCAAATATTTGAAAGTACCATAGGTTGCAATTCCAACATTTGATGGCATCCCCAAGTATTTAGCACTCAACACCTCTGATTGGACATTAAGTGTGTTCTTGATTTCATCTCTAATCACTTGCCTGACACCTTTTGCAAAGTGAATCGAGCATTTGTCTAGATTTACCTGTTGACCTGATGCATCGCAATACAAGGAAAAAACTTCCTTCACCACTCGAGCACCTTCCCCATCAGCTCTAAAAAACAGCAAGCTATCATCTGCAAAGAGTAAGTGGTTCACTGTCGGAGCCGACTCGGCCACTTTAGTTCCTTTGAGCGCTGATGATTCATGTCTTGATTTCAAAAGGCACGAAAGGCCCTCTGCTGATATCAAAAACAAATAGGGAGAGATGGGGTCGCCTTGGCGGATCCCCCTCGAGGGTTGAAAACTGTCCAACCTGTCACCATTTAGCAGTACAAAAAAAGAGACAGAAGTCACCAATCTCATTACCTTGTCAACCCAAAGTCGATGGAAGCCCAACTTGCACATTATCGCCTTTAAGTAGCTCCATTCGACCCTGTCATAAGCTTTCTTCATATCAAGTTTCAAAGCGCAACATCTCAGCTCACTTTGACGTTTGCTCTTCATAAAGTGAAGACATTCATATGTTGTGATAATATTGTCCGTAATGAGGCGCCCAGGCACAAAGGTTGATTGTTCCTCTGATATAATCTCTAGTAGAATGACCTTGAGCCTATTGGCAAGCACTTTTGATGTTATCTTATAGATGACATTGCATAGGCTTATTGGGCGGAATTGACCTAAATCCTCTGGATTAGCAACCTTTGGAACTAAAACAATGAAAGTGTTGTTGATCATCACTGGATCATCTTCTCCATTTAACACTCGCAACACCACAGTCGAAACCTCTACACCACACAACTCCCAATGTCGCTGAAAAAATGGGCAGGGTAGCCGTCAGGAACTGGCGCCTTTGTTGGAAACATTTGAAACAGGGCCGCCTTCACTTCTCCGGTGTCAAAAGGAGCCAAAAGTTGAGAGTTCATTTCAGCTGTAACTTTCACCGGGACGGTGTCTAACACTTCATCTACTGACCTCGTGCCCTCCAACGTGTATAATGCCTTATAGAACTCCATGGTCATCTTGGCAATCTCACCCTCATCTGATGTGAAAACACCATTATGTTTCTTGAGCTTATTAATCCTATTTTTCCTCTTTCATCTGCTCGCTCGAATACAGAAAAAACGAGTATTTTTTTCTCCTGCGGTTAGCCACTGGATCCTTGAGCGTTGCCGAGTGGTGGTGGCAGTTAAACTCCTAGTTTGTGTCGCGGCCCCCACCTCCTATTTATGGCATGGCACGGCAGCGGCCCACCAACCATTTATTGGGATGGGTGTTGACGGTCGATTTTGGTACACCTAGCTATAAGTTTACCGTCAAAATTTGCACGTATTTGATATTCTAACCAATGGTACTAACCCCCCGGAGGTATCAAGTTCACTCTTGCATGTTGATTTCGGAGTTTGTTGTTTACGCAGGAAATTAACGTTAAAGAGGAGACTTTCGGGATAAGTTCATCAAGCACTTCAAGAGAAGATCATGAAGCTTGACACAAGTCAAGACACCTCATGAATATGACTCCAAAGGGCCCAGGGACCGAAGCATGAATCCGAAAAACTCCAGGGACCTGGACAGAAGATGTTGAAGCTTGCGCAACAAGGAGCTCTGTCTAAACCGTGGAGAAGACGACGTCATGGGTCCACATGCATAAGGGAGCAAGTCAACAATTGACCGAGAAGCATCGGGGAGCGAGACGGGGCGGAACCGGGCCGAAACGGGCCTGGGCCAGTCAGCCCAGGCTGGCCGGCCTGTCCTGTTTTGGGCCCGGTTCGCGCACCCCTTTGACCTAGGTGCTCGTCTATTTATTGCCTCTGCCTCCGCCAGCCGCCACATCCATCCATTCATCGGAGAGCCACCAACACGAGGAGAAGCATCGGGAGGAAGCCGACGGCCGCCGCAAGTCCTCAAGTTGCCTAGGAGATGGCCTAGGCCATGCCCTAACCACCATGGTTGGCCCTGCGTGGTGAAGCCATGGTGGAGTTCCGGAGCCCATGCCTTGATTCCATCAAGGCAACTATACATTCTACATTCGATGGTGATGTAATCATATCTTGTCCTACTTTGATCTACATCGATGAGTGTTTTATTCATATGTGTAGCTAGCATATGCCCTTAGTAGGAATAGAGTAATCATGGTGGTTAGTCTATCTCTTGCGGATACATCGTTGTAGTGCACGGACCGAGGTTGTCGTTCGGTGATGAATATCCTTGTGTAGTGACAGTACGATGGAGGAGAAAGTGGCGAATGAACGTATCAGACCACTCCATATAGGGTTACTCCATATCGAATGTACTCCTTATCATAGTATAGGATTAGATTGGTTTGTCATCGTGGCCGGAGTGGCGACAAGAAGACGATAGGCTAGGGTTACCCCTTTGGATGCTTACCTTTATGGCTAGGTGGATGTGATCCATACATCCTTTCATGTATGTTTAATCTTTATGCAATCAACACTTCACATAGGGTTAGACCGGTAGGTTAGATAAAGAACCTTAGTGGTTTGCTTCCGATCCTTGGATTGACAAATCTAGGGAGGACCCTCCTTGGTGAAAAAGGCACCAAGTCACCCGTAGGCTTGCGGTGAACTTGAGCATGGTTTTGCACCGTCAACACTGGGCTCCCCAGATCAGGCAGTGGTCAAGGGCCCGGTTGGCCTTTGGGCCAACCGGTGGAGATCAAACTAACATTCTCCCCCTTGATCTCATCTTATGTCTCTTCAACTTCAGCTCTTCTGTTAGTACCCACTTCATCACAAATAGGCATATCAGATTAACCAGTCACGATATGTTTATACGTTTAATCAACCGGGTCACAAGCCGACCCAGATAGCTGAATCGATGGACAATACCAAGTTCATTACACTAGAACAATCGGCACGCGATGCGTGCCCTATAAAAAACGCATGCACATTTCTAAACACCAACATAGAAAGCAAATCACGATCAAAGTTCCTAGTTACCAAACATCTAGGATGGTAACATAGAATACAAATCTGAAGCAAGTACCAATCAAATTCAAGGAACCTGAAGTTTTGTTCAAATGCATACAAAAATCCTAATTCTGTAACACAGTAAAAAACTAATATGTATTCCTAACACATAAATATGTAAAAAAACTAACACCATTCCTAATACATTAATGTAACACCCCGTGTTTTTGTGTAGGGTCAACTAGTGCTATTGATCACCTTAATCAAGTCATTAAGTACCCATGGTCAAACCTTGGTCAAACCCTAGCTAAAACCCTAGTCAAACCCTTGACCTACCTAGCTCTTCTAGAACTTTTGCCGCATCCTCCAAAGTTCACCTACACACTTCATTTTCTCCCAAAATAAAAGTTGTGCAGTTTGTCGAGGGACACAACTTTCGTTGAGTGGCAATGCCAATTCGAAGTGCAAAAGGGTGAAAAAGCCTGGTCAACGCCATGAGTTCCTGTTCCCGAGCGTCGAGGAAATCTCCTTTTTGCTCAGCAGTTTATGCAAAATCCAGTGACTAAAACACCTACCAGACTTTGTAAAAGTTGTAAATGGTTGCTAGATCTACGAATTTGGTATTCATTGCTTGTAGAACTTTAGTTAAAAATTTGGAGAAACACGCGTCTAAACAGAGCCACTTGAAAATTCAAACGGGCTAAAAGCCGGCGCACGACACCGTCGCGCGCACATGCCACTTCGGCTTCGCCGCCGTACCCCAAGCGCGCACGCCGAGGCACCCCAAGGACCGCCGGTCTGAGGCCATCGCCGTGGGCACTATCCTCCTAAGTGCGGTGGGTGCCAGGCCCCTAGGACGGTGCCACGCGGCACCTGTGCACACGCCGGCGCCCACACCACCTTCCTCCATTGGCCGTCGCCCATGCGCACCGCCTCCACGCCATACCGCGACTCCTGTTGATGACGAGGGTCGGACAAACCACCTCTCCTTGCCTCACCGTGTTTATAAAACCTCCACTCTTCTCTCCCCTACGCGAGCTCACTCACCTGTTGTCCGCCATTTCCGCCGCCGTCAGTGAAACCCTTCCCCTCTGTTCACGCCTTTGGCCAACCAACGACACAAAGCTCCTCCCTAGCACCCATTAGAGCTTCCACAACCACACATGGCCTAGCTCCGTCCCCACATTCACCGGAAACCGAGCCGAGGCAGTCGCGCCGCCGCGACCTTGCCGGAGCCACCTCCGATCACACCTCTGCCACCAATCGAACCATAGTGAGCCCAGTCGCACTTTTCCCAGTTGTTTACCTCCTCCGGCCGTGCATCGCTGCCGGCGAGCTCACCCACCGCCCGAAGGGCATGGTAGAACTCCAGGGACTGTTCTGTGAATAAAGGACTTGTTTGTAACGATCTTTATCTTAGTTTTCTTCCAACTAGGTCCAGTGACTTGGAAAATTCATATAAAATCACATAAAAATCATAAAAATGTAAAACCAATTTTGTTGGCTTCCTTGTGAGCAGACCTACATCTTTTTCAAAGCAAGACCATGCTTTTGAGTGATAGTTTTTGCATGAAAAATTGAAATTAGTTTAACCTACTTTTGTTGTAGTTCCAAATCTATATGTGATTCTTGGCTGATTTTTGGATATGTTGTGAGTAGTGCCATGTGTAGGCTCTGAACCAAATTTTGCACAAAGTTACTGAGAAAAACTTTTGTTATGATTTATCTTTTATTTATGCTATATCTGTCTTAATGATTTTTGTAGCAAAAATTAAATAGAGTTTTGAGCTCCACTTCTGAGTATAGTATTAAAATGCCTAGTTGCATCTTTCCTGATTTAATCTTGATTTTATATCTATTACAAATATTGTTCCTGATGTATGCTTTTTTTTAATCATAAATGCTTAGTTCAAGATCTAAAGTAGCTATTGATATGTTTGTTGGTTTCCTAGACTTGTTTTAAGTTAGAGATAATGTAGGAGAAAGATTAGATCCAGAAGTGATGTATTTATTTTTGTATACTTTATCTCTTTTGTGATAGCTAGAAATGTTATTTTTGGTATGTTTAATCTATAGCTCAAACAAATGTGCTTGCTAGTCCAGTGGACTTGTATGAGGTTAGAGAGCTCAGGTAGGTCACCACTGCAATTTTATAAATTAAATTGATGAATACAAATGAGAAAGTCATTTTATGCTTAATAAGGAGTTAAATGGAAAACCACCCTACCATCCTTAGGAACCCTATGGATGCGTTGTGGAGGTGGTTTAGGAGCTGAAACCACCCTTGTTGTTTTGTGCAAATAAATTAATTAATTTATTTAAATATGTACACAATCAATATAAAGATAAGCATAAATAATAATGCACTTCACAATAATCTTTAAAAGAAAGAGAATGATGAATATATTTTGTCAAGGTGAATATGGTCAACCATATGCTTCTTGTTGTCTTTTTTTTGCTATTTTAATTTAATTAAATTAATTTCACCACTAATTATTGAATATGCATCCTCCGTGTAGAAGTTCCCGACGGTAGCTACACGCTTGTACCGGCTAGCGAAGACGAGGGAGCAGGAGGAGATGTGCACTACGTGTCCGTAGATCAAGACCCGGACCAAAGTTCGGAAGTTTGTTTGACTGCTTGTGCTGACGAAGGCAAGCCCCGGTTTATCATTAACCTATGTGTTTCTTTTAAACTTCGAATTTACCTTTGCTTATCTATGTGCATTTACGTTCGGGAGTTGAATTGAAACCCTAGTTGCATTTCCTTAGGTACCTATAATCTTTTACGGTGTATGCTAGGTTGCTAGTTGCTATGCCCTAAGGATGCGGTACAAGTCGAGTGATGTTCATCACTCGCGAGAATAGGATCTTATTTATGGAATCTCCGTATTTATTAATGGATTTCTCATGTGGTAAAAGTATGGGATTGGGCTTCGGTCCGGTGGTTCGTGGGTTAAGTGTTTGAACGTACTAAGCACTTGTCGGAAATGGGTATGGTAAGCTTAGTACCTAAATGAGGCGGTACGGGATTTTACTATCACTACTCTTAGGGTTGTGGCCCGGGCTCGCCACCCGAGTACATGCGTGAGGCCGGGTGACCTTGGTGGCATAGCCCGGATAAACCTTGTACTTAAAAGCGTGAGCTATTATTCCCAAACCGAAGAATGACGGGAAACGTCTAGTTGGTGAACCGTTAGTGAGGGCACCTCCCGTGTGTTTAGGTTTACCTCGCAAGGGTTTAATCAATCGATTGTCGGCCTCTCATCGTTATCCGAGACTACTTAATCTACCGACCATGATTGTCGTATGGACCTCCCCGGGCCCACTACCTCGGTGGGTACCGGGACCGACTACTCGGTGGGCCCTCGGGACTACCCGACTTGCGCTACACGGCACCCGAAGGCGTGGAGCACAAGGAACGACACAGAGTAGTACTCGGATAGGACTCGTACATGTTCCGCACCGTGTAGAGGTCTTCTAGACGTACTCGACTAGTACTCCTTCCCTACTCCGACTTGTAACCCCGCCTCCCGACTATATAAGGCGAGGCGGGGACCGATCCCGGATCACCTCATCCAATCTCAACTCACGGCGCACCATTGCACCATCCCGTAATCGTGCCCTATCAATCCCGAGCTACGCGGCATACGAGACGTAGGGTATTACGCACCTCGCGGCCCGAACCTGTCTAAATTGTGTGTCGCGTGCCTCTTCCTTCGAGTTACCGATCTCGGCGAGTCACATTCATCTACTTCGGGTACTCTCCGTAGTAGGTTGCCGGTCCAAAACACCGACACCGGCGCGCCGGTAGGGGCTCTCGCTCGAGATCACATGGCGAACTCGACGGCTCCCGTTCTCATCAAGCCAACCGCCGCCTTCAACCGCGGTGACACCTTCGTCTTCGGCGCCCGGGTCCGCATTGCCGATGGCGTGGGCTCCTTCCGCCGCCGCTTGATCATGCAACCCGACTCGAGGACGGACGCCTTGTGACGCTTCCCGAAGTTGTCACGGGCAAGCTCGCCGCAAGTTCGGCGAAATTTCGCTCTCCAACCTCCACGCTGACTTCGAGCTCGAGTCCGTCTCCAACTCGAACCCGACGTCGCCATGGGCCATCGCATGCGAGCCGGCTCCTCAGCCATCGCAGGCGGTCCCCTCTCCACGTCAGCGCTCTGTGCGTGGCCCTCGCGTTCCCGGCGGGCCCGCACGGAGGCTTCTACGCCACGCCGGCCGGCAAGGAGCCCGTAACCGAGTACAACTCGGACTCCGACGCCGTCTCCAACCGCGTCTCGGACTCCGGCCCTCTCTCCGAGTTCTACTCGAACCCGGACTACGAGTTCGACTTCGGGTCGGACCCACGAGGAGCCTGAGTCCGAAGACAACTCCTCTGAGCTTCCCTTGTCAGGGCCAGCCTCTGGGCTGGTTATAAGATCAACGCCGGCCGGGAGATACGTCTACTGGCCAGACCGCAAACCTGCCGAGCTGACAACAGAGGACTCACGCTACGTCGCCTACATCGACTCGCTACCGTTCCAGGAGGGAACACCACTAGCCCAAGCTGACTCAAGCACACCAACTGAGGTGGCACCTTCTGAGCCAAGCTTGGGTACCCCTGATCGTCAAGTCTTCATGGCTGCCGGCGACACCCCGGAACCTCAGGCACGGCCGCAGACAAGTACCTGGAGGACATCTCCGCAGACGAGCTGTCTGCTGATGCCCCTGCGGACGAGACCGACGCCAACAGGGACGCCCGGCGCGAACGTAACAGGAAGCGCAACGAACGACGCCGGCGGCTCAGAGACAACCTCCCCATCCGCAACCTTGCGGAAGCTCTCGAAGCAGTCGAGAGCAGAGTTCACACCACTCCTGAGCAATGCCTCATGTCGATCACAACGATCGCACGGCAGGCTCAGGGCATACGGGCTGGAGAAGTCATCGCCAAGCTCGCTGAGGAAGCCTACTTCATGCGGGTCGACAAGAGAGTCGCCCAACCTCTCCCGGCCAAGACTCGCGACAACGAGGCTACTAGTCGCGGTGTTGACCCCGGTCCTAACCGTACTCGGGGCGACATCCCGGACCGAACCAAACCGTCGACGCTCCACCGCCGGCGGACCCTCACGACAAGACAACGTCAACCGAGAAGTCGTCCCCCACCGTGCTCCGGCCGGTGGTGGCGGCAACGACCCCCGACGGCGGCGGCAGCCGACGGCGGCGGCCTCCAACCACGGAGCCAACAAGAAAGCCGGAGGCGGCGGCGGCAGCCGCGGCGGCCGCGGCCACGCGCACGGCCATGCCTCCGGCGCCTCTCACGGCGGGTACGATGCTCGCCGAGAGAATCGATGAGTTGCGGCGAAGAAGTCGACGACCGCCGCCGAAGGCGACGGCTTCCCCGCCTTCTCACCTCGGCTTCGCAACCTCGCTCCTCCCCGACAAGTTCAAGCCTTTGGGGATCACCAAATACGACGCGAAGCAGATCCCATCCGGTGGCTCCGATGCTATGCTCTCTCCATCGAGAACGCCGGCGGCAACGGCCGACACCAAGTGCCTCTACTTCCCCTTCTCGCCGGGACCAAGCCCCACTCACGTGGCTCGAGTCGCCGGACAAGCACTCAATCGACAAGTGGGACCACCGAAGGAGCAATTCACAAGCAACTTCGCGGGCGCCATGGGCCGTTCGGGTACTCGCATGGACCTTGCCATGATCAAGCGAGAACAAGGCGAGACCCTCCGCAAGTACATGCGCCGCTTCTTCGACAAGCGCGCTACCGTCGTGGACGTCACCGACAAGGAGGTCATCGACCTCTTCCAGACGGGCTCTACCATCGCCGCACCTTCGAGGACTTCGGCCGGCGCCGCCCCAAGTCCATTCCCCACCTCAAGGACATGATCACGTCCTGGGCGGATGAAGAGGACAAGGCCAACGCCAAGTACGACGCCATCCGCGGCAAGTCCAAGCAGAACCAAGGCGGCAGGTAGCCGGCAACCCAAACCAAGGCGGCCGCAACAACAACAACAACAACAACAACTTCTCGGGTCCCAACCGCAAGCGCAAGCCGACAACACCGTCGCGGCTATCCGGCCGTCCCCCGAAAGGGAACTCGAAGAAGAACTCCGGCGGGTTTAAAGACCCGCCGAAGGAGAAGTGCCCGTGGCATCCAAACGGCAACCACACCACCGAGCAAAGTGCTACCGGCTCAGGGCATGCGCTCAAGGATACGCCGAGCCACCGCACCCTCACGATCGAAGAACAAGAAGAAGGACGGCGACGACTTCCAAGAACCCGAGAAGACCGTCAACGTCCTCTTCGGCGGACTACCCCGCGGGCGGGAGCGAAGGCTACTCGCCGTGAAGTGATGTCCATTGAACCGGCGGTTATGACCCCTCTCGGGTGGTCGAGACGCCCATCACCTTCTCCCGCGCGGACCAATGGACCGGCCTTCTCCGAACCGGGACGCTTCCCTCTCGTCCCGAAACCAACAAAGTGGCGGGCTCTAAGCTCAACAAGGTGCTCATCGACGGCGGAAGCGGGCTCAACGTCCTCTTCACCAAGACTCTCGGGAAGATGAACCTTGACGTCACCCCCATGCTCGACAAGAGCAGCATGCCTTTCTACGGCATTGTCCCAGGCAACGCGGCTATCCCACTGGGCTCAGTGGTACTGCCAGTTACCTTCGGGGCGTCCCGCGACAACTACCGCACCGAATACATCAAGTTCGAGGTCGCGGATATCGAGACTTCCTACCATGCCATCCTCGGCAGACCGGCCATCGCCAAGTTCATGGCGGTGCCCCACTACACATACTTGGTACTCAAAATGCCAAGCCCACTCGGCGTACTCTCCCTCCAAGGGGACTTGAAGATCTCTCACGACCGCGATACGAGGCCGTGGTGATTGCTTCGACAAATCAAGTACCCACCCCAATGATGGAGGTCTACGCCGCGTCGAAGAAGCTTGCCACAAGCGAACTCGACATCCCGCAGAAGTCCGACGGCGCCAACAAGCCTCGGCCACCCGAGGAGGTGCTCACCAAGTCTGGCCGACCTCGGAACGGGCGACCCCACCAAGACTACCACCATCGGGGCCGGCCTCGACCCCAAATAGGAAGACGCGCTCATCGGCTTCCTTCGGGCTAACCGCGACATCTTCGCGTGGAGGCCGACGGACATGCCGGGAGTGCCCGGGGAGCCGATCGAGCACCGCCTCAACGTCGACCCAAAGGCTACCCCCAAGCGACAACATCTCCGACGCTTCGCCGACGACGGACGGGATGCCATCAAGAAGGAGCTCGCCAAGCTACTCGCCGCCGGCTTCATCGAGAAGTCTTCCATCCTGAGTGGCTCGCCAACCCCGTCCTCGTCCGCAAGAAGAACTCGAACGAGTGGAGGATGTGCGTCGACTACACCGACCTCAACAAGCACTGCCCCAAGGACCCCTTCGGGTTGCCGCGGATTGATCAAGTCATCGACTCCACGGCGGGCTGCGATCTGCTCTGCTTCCTCGACTGCTACTCCGGGTACCACCAGATCGCAATCAAGGAGGAAGACCAGGAGAAGACCGCGTTCATCACCCCGTTTGGCGCGTACTGCTACACGACCATGTCCTTCGGGTTGAAGAACGCCGGCGCTACCTACCAACGGGCCATCCAGCTTGCTTCAAGCGGCAACTCAACAAGAACGTCGAGGCCTACGTGGATGACGTGGTTGTCAAAACCAGGGACTCCAGTACCCTCATCAACGACCTTGAAGAGACCTTCGCATCGCTGCGCGAGTACCGCTGGAAGCTCAACCCGAACAAGTGCGTCTTCGGCGTACCTTCGGGCAAACTACTCGGCTTCATCATCAGCCAACGTGGCATCGAAGCCAACCCCGAGAAGATCTCCGCCATCACCAGCATGAAAGCTCCCACGAGCATCAAGGACGTCCAGAAGCTGACGGGGTGCATGGCGGCATTGAACGATTCATCTCGAAGCTAGGAGAACGGGGTCTCCCCTTCTTCAAACTACTCAAGCACCACGAGAAGTTCGTGTGGACCGCAGAGGCGGACCAAGCCCTTGCCCGGCTCAAGGACTTCCCGTCGAAGCCCCCGGTCCTCACGGCTCCCTACAAGGGCGAGCACCGCCGCTCTACCTCGCCGCGACTACTCACGTGGTCGGCATCGCCATCGTCGTCGAGCGGCGGGAAGACCGGCCACGCCTACCCGGTCCGGCGTCCCGCCTACTTCGTCGCCGAGGTTCTATCGGAGTCCAAGGCTCGCTACCAGCCCCGTGCGAAGCTCCCGTACGCTCTACTCATCACCTCGCGGAAGCTACGACACTACTTCCGGAGAGTACTCGGCCTCCGTCGTCACCGACTACCCACTCGGCGACATCCCGAGGAACCCGTACGCCACCGAAGGATCTCCAAATGGGCCGTCGAGCTCGGCGCCCTCGCCATCGACTTCAAGCCACGCACGGCCATCAAGTCGCAAGCTCTAGTCGACTTCATGGCAGCAGTGGCGGGAGAACCGCCTACCTACTCCCACCGTGCGACCGAGCATTGGGTGATGTACTTCGACGGCTCACTCAACCTCGAGGGCGCAGCGCAGGGGTACTCTTGATCTCCCCAACGGGCGAACAACTCAAGTACGTCCCGCAGATCTTCCGGAAGGTCTCGAACAACGAAGCCGAGTACGAAGCCCTCCTACACGGGCTCCGCCTCGCGGCTTCACTGGGCATCAAGCGGCTACTAGTCTACGGCGACTCCGCAAAGTGGTCATCAACCAAGTCAACAAGTCCCGGGACCGCAACAAGGAGAACATGGACGCCATCGCCTAGAAGTCCGCAAGCTCGAGAACAAATTTTACGGTCTCGAGTTCCATCACATCGTTCGCGACAACAACGTTGCGGCGGACGTCCTCTCGAAGCTCGGATCCACCCGCGCCCAAGTACCCGCGGCGTCTTCGTCCATGAGCTTCACGCGCCATCCATCCCGGAGCCGGCGCCACCGACCACCGTCCCGGCTAACCAACCACCGGGCAGGAGGTCATGATGATCGACGTGGACCGGAGGCAACCCTTCATCGACTACCTCGGCCGAGCGAAGGTCCCCTCCGACAAGAACGCAGCCGAACAACTCGTCCGCCGCGCCAAGTCTTACGTCCTCGTCGGCGACAAGCTTTACAAGCGAGGCGCATCTTCCGGAGTACTCATGAAATGCGTTCCTCGCGAAGAAGGCAAGGACATCTTGGAGGAGATCCACAAGGGTGTCTGCGGCAACCACGCGTCCTCCCGCACGCCGGTCGCCAAGGCCTTCCGCAAGCCTTCTACCGGCCCACAGCCCTGGGCGATGCCGAAGAACTCGTCAGAAGGTGCCAAGGATGTCGGTTCTTCGCCAAGCGAAGCAACACGTCCCCGCCTACAAGCTAGTCACCATACCGCCAACCCGGCCCTTTGCCCGCCGGGGGGCTCGACATGATTGGGCCACCGCCAACCGCGCCGGGAGGATTCAACCGGCACCGGTGGCTATCGACAAGTTCACCAAGTGGATCGAGGTCAAGCCGGTCACATGCCCCAAGGCCGACAGAGTACTCGACTTCCCGGATGAACTCGTACACCGCTACGGGCTACCCCACCGCATCATCACGGACACCGGGGTCCAACTTCAACAACCACCGGCTCCGGGGAGTACCGCGAGAACGCCGGAATCGACGTCGATACGTCTCCGTCGCCCACCCACGGGCCAACGGACAAGTCGAGCGCGCCAACGGGATGGTGCTCGACGCCCTCAAGAAGCGGCTACACGACGCCGCTAACTCAAAAGGGGGCAAGTGGATCAAGGAACTACCCAACGCACTCGGGGGGCCGCGACTCAACCATCCAAGCCAACGGGGCAATCCCCCTACTTCCCGGTCTACGGCTCCGAAGCCATCCTCCCCGCCGATGTCATATGGAACTCGCCGCCAGCGGGGGAGCACTACGACGAAGGCGTCTCGAAGACAAGCAGACGAGTTGATATCGACGGCCCTCGAAGAAGCTCGCCGTGCCGCCCTCGTCCAATCGAAGCAAGGTACTCGGAGGGTATCCGACGCTACCACGATCGCAACGTCAAGGAACGCTCCTTCAACGTTGGAGATCTTGTCCTCCGCCGTATCCGAACACGGAAGGACTTCACAAGCTCGGCCCCCTCGGGAAGGCCCCTTCACCGTGGCTAAGGTGACCGGGCCGGGCTCCTACCGCCTCCAAACACTCGAAGGCGAAGAAGTCAACAACTCGTGGAACGTCGACCGGCTCTCGTCGATTCTACGCCTAGTCCGTTCGACTACTCCGGGTTCAAGTCCACGCGACTACATCAACACCCCCTTGCCGCAAACGACCCTCCGGTCCCGGCTTCAAGTCTCCGGACTATTCTACTCCGTGTCCGGCCCGTGCGGCTACCTACGGACCCCCGGGCCGCAATGAGCGTCAAGGACTCTAGCAGCGGTCTACCAAGAAGACCACACCCCAAGATCCGGCCGCGCGGCTACTTACGGATCCGCGATCCGCCACCGCACGGCTATCTACGGATCACTCACCGTAAGCGGCTACCCGCTCCGGTACTACTCACCGTAAGCGGCCCTCGGGTCCGTGCGACTACTTGTAACTACGGCCCCGGCCACCCGTGTGTACTTCTTCGTAATAAAGTTCGATTGTTCATCAACTTCTTTACCGCCTACTCCCCGCGACGGGACTACTAAGCCGAGTACTACTACTCGCACCTACTCCACGATGGGCGCTCCGCACTCCGAGATCGCGGTTACGAGTACTCATTGATGGAACTTCACATTTCATTGATATATGAGATAGTTCATTACAACCGTTTCCTATACAACCATGGCTACTAGCTATCTATGCGAGAGCTACCGGAGATTCAACTTATCGGCTACTCGCTCCGCGATGGGAGCCATCTCGCTCCAAGGCAACTCCGCATATCGCTCGTCCGAGCAGCTTGGCGGCTACTCCGCCGGCGACTACCTCCACGGGGCCTTCGGGAAGTACGACTTCATGAAGGCGCACCTCGCTTCGGGATCGACCTAGCCATGTGCTTCACGTAGGCGGCCGGCCGGCTTGGCGCCTCACGAAGTCGATCCGCCAACGGAGCGATCTTGGGGCCGCCCGGGTGCGGCACCGGGAGCCTCGCGATCGGGGAGGGCGGCCTCTTCAAGGTCCTTCGCTGGGCCCGAAGCGCCTCACGTCCTCGTTCAACTTTCGCAAGGATTTGTAGCGGTTGACAAGATCCCGATCGAAGCAATTCGCAACTCCATGTGCTTCTCGCACTCGAAGGCGCGCCTCCTTGTAGTCGAGTTCAAGTACCGGCGAGCTTCCTCGCTCCCGTAGAAGAGATTCTTCATGCGTCGATCTCCGAGCCCTTCGGCCGCTCCACTCCGGCCTTCGAGTTCGCAACATCGGAACACACACAACGGGTCGAGCTTGATGACTCCTAACAAGTACCCGACGAGTCAAGAGACATACCTCTATTCTTGTTGCGGAGGCCCTTGTTCTTCCGCACCGCTCGTCGCTCTTCGCCCGCAAGTCCATCACATCGTTGTGGTACTTGGCGAAGGCGGCGTCAAGCTTCGACCGCATGGCGGCCGCGTGCTTCCTCGACTTCATGAGCGCTCCTCCAAGGCTTCGGCTCGCAAAGCACCGTGTCGCCGTAGCCTTGCGGCAGATTTGACTTCTCGCGGGATCGCTCCGCGACGTCCCCGCACAAAACCAATTCAAGTCAAGCGAGTACTCAACGAAAGGATTGACTACTCGGGAGGCAACGGCTACGTACCTTCATCCACCGTTCGGCTCGCCGCATCGCCTCCGGATGTCGCGCCAACACCGCCGGCTCGACGAGATCGTCGGCAAGCAACTCGATCCCGCCACGGCTACTTGTCGTAGCCTCCGTCATTGGCGCCGAGCGGATAGGCTCCGCGTCTTGGATCTCCGGGGACCGGATCGCCACCTCCGGGGCAACCCCCGGCGACGTGGCGCCCGCCTCCTCCTCGGCGGACTTCTCGACGGTTTCCCCCATGGGCTCGGGGGCTCCTACCGCAGCCCCTCCGGGACTCCGGTGTCAACTCCCGCATGGGCACCCCCGCGGGGATGTCACCCCCTTCGGCCCGTCGTCGCAAAGAGCACGCGCATCGCATCTACGACTACTCTTTTTGGGGCTCTACAGCTTCAAGAAGAGTACTCACCTTCGACCACGACCGCCTCCGGCGCGGCGCTTTGGCGGCACCGGGGGCTCGGCCGCGGCTTGGGCCTCCGGAGCGGGCTTTTCGACGGGCGGCGCGGCCTTCTCTCGCCTCCGCCGCCGTGGGCTCCTCTCCGTCCCGCCTCAAGTCCGTGGATTTTCTCGCACAAGTATCCACGGAGGATCGTCGAACAAGATCGACTACTCTAATGAGTACTACTGAAGAAAGCGTGGTACTTACAAGCTCGACCGGACGATAGTCACGGCCGGAGCACCGAGGATGCTGGCGATATCGACCAGTCCACCCTCGGCGGGCGTTTCTTCCTCCGCCTCTCTCGACTACCGCCTCCTCCACGGCGGCGGCGGTCGGCGCAGAAGTTTTCTGCGCTCCGGCGGCTTCCACCTCTTCAACGGCGGCGGCCGCGGGTACTCGCTCCCTTCCGGAGCAGGGGGCCGGCGCCCCACCGCGCGCGGGAGTTCCTCGACAGCGGGGAGCCGGACTTCGGCTTCCGGCCGGTTCCCCCACCGTGGGCCACGTGCCCTCATCGCCCTCCTCCACCGGGCCCGCCGGCGGCCTCTCCCGCACATGGGGATAACTACTCGTCGCACCGTACTCGATCATTGGGTACTCGACGCCTTCTCGCTCAAGATGATTTACCTCAGGAGGCGTGGTCTCTGAGACCTTCATCTTCTTGGCTACCCGTTTCTTGGCGGGGTTGCGCGGCTTCCTCGGCGGCGCGGCAAGGCTAGCCTCCAGGCTAGCCGGAGGGTCTTGGATGAGAGGCACATGAGGCAAGCCCGGACGGCTAAACCTCGACCGCAACCGGAAGCGATCCTGCGCCGTCTCCTCGTCCTCTTCGTCATCGGAGGTATCCTCCACGATGACGGGATCGTCGTCGTCTCCCACTACTCGGCGCTCCTTCACCTTCTCCACCGCCGGAATCTCAATTCCGCTCGGTGGTGGCCGCGGTTCGGAGACAAACCGCTTCACATCGTCCCGCATCAAAAAGACACAAAAGGCGTTAGCAACTCGCTACAAGTGCCTACTACTCGACGAGGCGGGTACGGCTACTTACCTCGTTGGGCGGGCGCGCGGCGGAGAACTCCTCGACAGGCACGCCGTGTACTCCGCATGTCCTTGAAGATCCTCGACAACCTCTCGATGATGTCGTTGTCTTCAATCTCGCCCCCCGCATCCGCGACGTGTCGTCGTCGCCGTGTACTCGAAGCCCATCGTATCCCGCGCTGACAGCGGCTGGATCCGACGCTTCATGAAACCGAAGGCCACATGCTCGGCCCTCGTCCCGCATCACGCGGGGCCTTGATTCGTCCCGGCAACTCCGGAGCCGGATCCCCTCTTGCATGGTGGGTTCCGTGTTCCACCACTCTTGGTGCTTGGGCCGCCGTCCGCTCGGCTTCGGCGGCTCGGGATGGTGGTTCGTGGTATAGAACCACCTCGTCTTCCAATCCGTGTTGGAGTCCACGAGCTTGTACGCGGTGAGTGCGCTCGGCGGCATCTTCCCTCAACCGGATCCCGCCCCGCCGACTACTGCGGGGTTGGAGGCGCCGGGTCGCGGCTTCACGCGGAAGAATTTCCGAAGAGAATCCAATGCGGCTTGATCCCCAAGAATGCTTCGCGTAAATGGACGAAGACGAAGTGTGGAAGATTCCGTTGGGGTTCAAGTTGAGGTACTCGATGCCATAGTACCCGAGAAGCCCTTTGAAGAAATCGCTCGCCGGGAGCGCAAGCCCGCGCTCCACGAAGCGCGAGAACATCGGGATCTCGTCTTGCGCCTTCTCCATTGGATAGGGATCTCTCCGCGCGTTGCATCTCCACATATCGATCTCCTTCTCCCCGATGAACCCGAGTTCAACGGGGTCGCAAGTCCTCGGTCTTCACCTTCGACCTTTTCCACTCGCGGCTTGGGTCGGCGCGCGGTGGAGACGTGGGCGGCGCCGCTCCGGCACCGGCCGCGGCAGCCTTCTCGCATGGCTCCTCTTCTTCCCGCCGGCCTTCAACGTCTTCGACGGGGGACGGCTTCATCCTCCAAGAACAGGGGAGTCTTCACTCGCATCCGCTCGGGGGGCTACCCTGCGGCTTTCGGGTGGCGATGCGCTTGGATCTACCGCGGCGGCGGTGCTCGTTGGAGTGGATCTACTTCAAGATTCAAGTGGCGAATGACCGCGGCTCACTTGGGTGAAAAACCCTAAGGGTTTCGGCTTGAATTTATAAGCCAAATCGCCTCCGTAACGGGCGGCCGGGATAAGTCCGCGCGTGGCCGACTCGGCCGGCCGCGCGTGACTCTTCGTATTCTACTAGTCGACGTGCCTCACCTCGGTGGCTCGGCTACTTCTACTCGACTACCGGGACGCGGCTAGTCTCAAGAGCATCTCAGGACACATTCTTCAAGAAGACCCTTCAATTCGAGAGGAAGTACTCGACTCAAGGCTCGGGGGCTCCGTGCCACGTGTCCTTCGGTTTTTTCTCTCCGGATTTTTCGGGATTTTCTCGCGAAGGCTTCGGATAGATCCTCAGCCAGAGCCCGCGGCTCGAGGCTCGGGGGCTACCCTACGTGGATTGCGGTTCCGCAAATCGTATCTTCTTGACGGCTCCGGCTTCAAGACAAGACAGGCATTTTTGAAGACCTTCGAAGGCGGATTTCAAGGACGCTTGGGACTACTCGAGAAGACTTCAAGATTGCTCAAACATCGACCGGAGTACATTCCGGCCTCGGGATGCTTCGACTACTCTTGAGGACTTTTGACTTGTAGCACTCAGGGACGCTTGAGAACTACTCGTTAAGGCCGTCAAGACTACCGGAAGCTATCCTTCTCGACTACAAAGTACTCGGGGGCTTGTCGTATGGACCTCCCGGGCCCACTACCTCGGTGGGTACCGGGGACCGACTACTCGGTGGGCCCCCGGGACTACCCGACTTGCGCTACACGGCACCCGAAGGCGTGGAGCACAAGGACAAGACGAGAGTAGTACTCGGATAGGACTCGTACATGTTCCGCACCGTGTAGAGGTCTTCTAGACGTACTCGACTAGTACTCCTTCCCTACTCCGACTTGTAACCCCGCCTCCGGACTATATAAGGCGAGGCGAGGGACCGATCCCCGGATCACCTCATCCAATCTCAACTCACGGCGCACCATTGCACCATCCTGTAATCGTGCCCTATCAATCCGGAGCTACGCAAAGCATACGAGACGTAGGGTATTACGCACCTCGCGGCCCGAACCTCGTCTAAATTGTGTGTCGCGTGCCTCTTCCTTCGAGTTACCGATCTCGGCGAGTCACATTCATCTACTTCGGGTACTCTCCGTAGTAGGTTGCCGGTCCAAAACACCGACAATGATATCCCATATGATGGAACGTTGTGAATATTTTTATTTGATTAATTGTATTGTACAACTTATGATTGCAATAGATTGCTTATCATGATTTAATCTACTAGAATTTGAGCTAAAATGTGAAAGCAAGGATTCACTACTTAGTAGCATTTTGGCAAAATAAACCCACTAGCCAAAATTCTTGCATGATTAGAGGTAAAGTTTTATTTTTAGACGGGTAAGCCTTGTTGAGTATTAGTATACTCACGCCTAGCTATTTAAATGTTGTTTCCAGGAAATGCATGTAATGATGTGTGGCTCGGAGAGATTCCACCCTATTGGGAGCCGGAATGGGTGGATGATGAAAAATGATTGCATCATGGACATCCTCCTATGATGCTTGTCGTATTGCTTAGTTGTTTCCGCTGTTTTAATAAACTCGAATTATTTACTTTCATGACCGTGACGCCCCTGTGTTTTTAATTACCGTCATTAACGTTAATGACAGAATTAGTCGGTCAAATAGTCAACCCTAGGTCAACCCCGGGCCCTCACCATGAAAACTCCCTAACACACCCCTAGAGACCCCTAATGAATAGTATTAACACTTGTGGGGCCAACCCATGGTCAAAGGGTGGGTCAAACCCCCTTGCCATCCAAGGTGTCCACAGGTGTCTACCTAACTTTTGTCGCGTTCTCCAAAATTCACCTAAACACTAAAAATTCTACCTTTGGGAAAGTTGTAGGTCTTGTTGAGGGACACAACTTTCATGTAGAGTGGCATTGCGGATTTGGAGGGGAAAATTGTGAAAAAGCCCTTGCAAGCCAGGGTTTACTGTTGGCAAGCACAGGCTGACATTCAAAGTTGGCACTCCCATGATTCAAATCTAGAGAGAAAAACCCCATAGACCTTTGTGAAAGTTGTATGGCCGGTACTTAGATCTACAACTTTGGTATTCATTGCTTGGTCAAGTTGTATTCAAAATTTTGGAGAAACAGTGAGCTCAAACATAGCACCAGCAAGACCCGCGTGGCCGTAGCGCGCCGAGCGCGACGTCGTGCGCGACCCGTGCGCCGCCGCCACCGCCCCGCCGCCGGCCGCCCCGCGTCCGTGCCCGCGCCGCCCAAGGTCTCGACGCCCGCGCCGTGCCCCGTCCCGATGCCCCACGCCCCTAGATCGCGCCGTCCCGAGGTGCCCCGAGGTCCGCGCCGCCACGCGCGCGCGCGCCACGGACGGCCGGCCACGCGTCGCCCGCGCCGCCGCCGCCGTACGCGCGCGCCTCGAGCCGCCGCAGCCCCGCCGGCATCTCCGTCGTCATCCCCGCGTCACCCACGGGCCGCCCGAGCAGGTATTTAAGCCCTTTGCTCCTCCTCGCGCGCCACCCCCGAGCGCCCCGCCGCCATTGCCGCCGCCGCCTGGCGGCGGAGCTCACCGCTCGTGCTCGCCGTCGTCCAAGCCCTTAGATAGCCTCCTTAGCACCCGTGCAAGCTCACGTGCGCGCTTGTTGGCTTCAATTTGGCCTCCACGCCGCTACACCCCGAGCCGCCGTGTGCGCCGCCGCCGCCACCGCCGTGCGCGCGTCGGCCGGAGCTCCGCCCGACCCCCGCCACCACCACCCGCCGAACCGTGGTGAGCCCAATTACATCCCTGTGCCGCTTGTTGTCGTGGCCGGGCCCCACATCGCCGCCGGCGAGCCCTCCCCGCCGCCGCCGAGGGCATAGTTGTGAATCCAAGGGCCTAGTTGCAAGGAAACTTAACTTAGTTTTATTGCAGATCAGTCCAAGGTCTTAGGAAATTCCTAGAAATTCACAGAAAATTCAGAAAATTCTCAAACCAATTTTGTAGGCTTCAGGATGTTAAACCCCACCTCCTTGTTGAACACTTGTGGCTAGATTCGGAATAGTTTTGGCAGGAAAATTACAAATGTGTTATACTTGTATCCTGTCATAACTTGATTTATATAGATTCTCCGTAGCCAAGTTTTGGATATGTTGTGTGTTAGAATATGACTAGATCCTATGGCAAAAATTGCACAAAGTTATAATGTAAATCTTTGTATAAAAATGTTTTTCCATTTCTCGACGTAACCGCATAAATGATTTTTCATGTTAAATATATTCATTTTCTTGAGCCCAACTTGTGCACACTGTCTTGTGCTGTCAAAAGGCACATCTTGTGAGTTAATCATGAATTTTGGATTAACAGAAATAATTATTCTTGAATTATGCATGTTTCCTTTGTAAATTAATAAACCAAGTTCGGTAGAGGTTCCATGTGAACATGCTCGGCTTTTTAGGCTTGTTTAGGATCGGAGAGCATGCACAAGAAAGTTTGGATCATTTTGGTGCTTATTTATTTTTATATGCATTTAAATTGAATCACTAGCTAGCTTTTGTTATTTTTCCATAATATTTAATTTCCTAGCATCCAACACTTACATGTGGGTCCAATGGACCAGGATAGGTGCTAGTAGGCTTAAGAAACACTCATCTAATTTTTGGTAATTTAATTGTGTAATAAAAAGCTTAAAAGCCCTTTTAATATTAAAGGGAAATTAAATAAAAGAAAATCCTTAATTAAATCTTTTTCCTTTTTCAAAGCATTATTTAATATAAATAAAATAAATTTAATTATCAGCTCCGATAAGGAGTTAATTCACAAATAAAATATTAATTACACCATGTTGGTAAAAATAAAATGAAATAAAGCTTTCACATGAAATAACAAGTCAAGGACCGATACGGCGAACCGGAGAGGGGGGGAGTGAATGGGAGCCGATAAAAATTCTTCTCGATGGAGATGAGAACTCCAACAAGACGAACGCGGCTTCCAACACACGTCTCCGACTCACTACCCAAGTTGGCCAAGCCCACGTAGCCACCGGGGGTGCCACCGGACCTAGGAACCAACACACACGGCCTTCCGACTCGAGAACGCAGCGGAACAACAAACCCCGAGTCTACGGACCCACACCGGCCGAAGGGTGAGCACCACCGGTGGCGGGACCGGTCCCCGCCGGTGAACCCGAGCAACTTTCACTAAGTGGCTTTACACCGGTCGGGCCGGTGAGACGCACACGGGTGCCGACCGATGGCGGCACGGTAAAGCCCCCCAAGGCACTAAACAAAGCCACCGACCACCAAACGAACCCAAACTCGAAACAAAGCAGCACCACGGGACAACAAAGAACACACCAAGACGCTCACCCGAGCGAAAACCCACAAGGGCCTCGCACCGTCGGACCGGCCAAGAGCACCGGCCGGGGACCGTGTAGCTCCGGGCGACTCGGGATGAACAAAGCACCCGCGGGTCAACTCCCCCAAATCCAAATCTCGATCTCCCGAATCGCTCCACGGACTTGAACAAGACTTTGGGGATATCGTGAGCACCTCATGAGGAGTCCATAGCCAAGTTTAATCCCACCAAATCACGTCCAAAAAGGAGGAATCGAAGAAATCCCGCCGAAAGCACTTCCAACCCAAGAACTCAAGAAACCCCAAATTCGAGCAACTTTTCTCACGGATTTGGGAGGGGAATCACGGCCCAAAGAACCACGAAGGGTTCCCACAAATTTCCCCCACCGAATCACCAAGAGAAAAGCCCCAAAAACGCTCCAAAGAAATCACCTAAGAGGGCTCCGAAAATCACCACCAAAAACAACCGGTAAAACACATCCAAACCTTGAGGAATCACGCCGAATCATCTATACATGAAACAAGGATTCGTACAAGGTCTAGCAAGCCGCCCGATCATCCATCCCTCTCTACAAGATCTCTCCGTGAAGCTCTCTTGCTAGTCCTAAGGAAAACCTAGAGAAAATAGGTGGAAAATAGGAAAACTAATGAGCTAGGGTTCCAAGAGTTGGCTGCCATCCTCTCACCTCTTGGGTTATATAGGCGGCAACCGAATGTCTAAAATGCCCTTCTCTACTAACTAGGGATACAAGCCCCTCAAGGGCGGATTTGGAATTCTTGATGTCTTCACCATCGGACGGATGCCCGCGACCGCACTCGCGTAGCCTCGACGCAAGCCATGCGATCCCGACGCGTGTCCTCCGCTTCGAAGATTCCGGACCGCGTCGTCGCACACGGCCGACCGGTGCTCCTCACCGGCCGACCGGTCCCCACCGGCCGGTCGATGTCGCCGACCCACCGGCCGACCGGTCCGGTGCCGCCGCACCTCCGTCTTCGGTTCTCCGGTCTTGGCTTTGTGGATCAAGCAAGGAACCCGGTGGTTTTCTCGGTGAACCACCGGAAACCCCGCGAACTCGGTGTAGCCTCCGCCAATCTCCACTCATGACTTGGCTCCCACGTAGTCCCGGCCGACCTTGGTTTTGAGGCTCAACCAAGAAACCGTCCACGACTTCATCTTCTTGGTTCATGCCACCATGCGGCCCGCACTTGACCCCCGCCGGCCACCGGTCCCTCGAACGAAGCCTACTTGTCTTCTCCACACCCGGAGGCCTCACCGGCGACGACCTTTCGCGCTTGTTCTTCACCCGCACCAACACGAGTCAAGCCGCAACCCGCACCTGCAATACTTAGCCAAGAATCCGGTCCACACAACGTTGTCAATCACTCATCACACAAGGAAGCGACCATCCACCGGTCCTCGAACCACACATGGTCCTCAATCTCCCCCTTGATGAGTGCATTGACAACACCCACACGAAGGTAACAAGAGAGAAAAGAAAAAGAAAAGAAACGAACAAAAAGGAACTCCTACAAGCGATCGAAAGCCAAACAAAGGCAAAGAGCAAGATCACTTGAAGAAGACAAGTCTCGGACCCCTTAGGCAAGGGCAACGGCTCGACACATCCGAGACAAAGCAAAGCTCAAGCAAAGAGCGCAAACCACCAAAACAAAGCTCGAACAACCACAAAGAGCTCCCCCTGCACACATGCAAGCTCCCCCTGAACCAATGCAACTCCCCCCGGATGAAAGCATACAAGAAACCACAAGAAACAGCAAAGGGCTAGCGGCAAAGAACTTCAGCTTACACCGGTCAGACCGGTCATCACCACCGGTCGGACCGGTGTCCAACATATGTACAGACCTGGAAGACTCACACCGGTCGGACCGGTGCTCTTCACCGGTCGGACCGGTGTACAACGAGAGCCCGTAAATGGCTCGAAACCACCGAAAACCTTCTAAATGCGCCCGTAAGCCATTTCAAGCTCAAACTTCTCCCCCTTGTTGGCAATGCATGAATCAAGCCAAAAATGCAAAACTTTCAACCTAGAGCTTCTCAAATAGACAAAATTCAACAAAGAATGCTACACATGTCCAAATGAGCAAGCTAGGTACTCTACGGCTTCGTATCGATCTCAACTACATTATCACCAAGTTTCACAACCATTGGACGAAGCTAAAATGGATTTTGGCAATTTTGCGAAACAACTTGCCTCTCATGAGCAAAGTCCTAAACATGATCAAAGCATATCAAAATGGCAAAGCCACACAAACTTCATGCTAGGACAGCCATTCTAATCATAAGACCATCACAAACACCCACAAGCACCTCATGTCATGTCAAAGCCACCGAGCCATGTGCCTACTTCTATTTATGAGACTTCTCATTGGTAGGCATCATGCAAAGCTTAGCACCCAAAGCAAATTAAATTCAGCACGTATGACATGGGAGCACATTTCCAAGCATTTTTCATTTCATTTTCAGATTTGTAAATGGTACATGAAATGTCTTTGCGACAAAAAGGAACTTATGCTCCTCCACAAGATAAGTCAAGAGGGCTAAACATTCATGATGGCAAATGAGCCTTTGGCACCATATGATCAATAAACTAGCTATCCAACCACAAATTAAGCATAGCAAGGCCACAAAAACATGTCAAGAGCATGTAAAGGCATTTACACATGAGAGAGCATACATGTGACATTTTTCAAAAGCATAGCTATCAACCATGGATTATTCATCAAGATCATCAAGAGCTAAGTCAAACTAACCATATCATACCAAACAAGCTCATAACGACATATATCTCATTCCATGGTGAACAAAGTATATGAGAGAAGCTTTCCTAACCAATGCATATGATACAAAATGCATGCAATCTAAGATACAAGGATGCCTATACATCATGTTACATATGCCATGCCAAAAGCAAGAAATGCACAAAGGAAAGCTATACATATGCTACAAACCGGCTCCTCGAGGGGAGGCAAAACGGGCTCGACACCACCGGCAAAAAGAGCTCCCACACACCCAACTCAAGAAATCAAACACACACCAAGTTCCCCCCGCAAACGAGTGAAAGTGGCTTGATCTAGGGGTTTGGTGAAAATATCGGCTAGTTGGTCATGTGTGGGTACATGGATCAAAGCTATCTTTCCTTTCTCGACGTTGTCTCTCAGGAAATGGTACCTCACTTCTATGTGCTTGGTTTTGGAATGGAGCACTGGGTTCTTTGCAACGCTTATGGCACTGGTGCTATCACATTGAAGTGGGACATGGGTATACTCCTCACCAAAGTCACTCATGGTGTAGGTGATCCAAAGGAGCCGAGAGCAACAACTAGCAAGCCGGCAACATACTCGGCTTCGGTCGTGGATTGAGCAACACTCGACCGCTTACGAGAAGACCAAGACACCAACGAAGAACCCAAAACTCGGCAAGTCCCGGAAGTGGACTTCCTATCCAACCGACACCCGGCAAAATCCGCGTCCGAAAAGCCATGAAGCGCCAAAGAAGAGGACGCGGAGTACCAAAGGCCGAAGTCGGGAGTGTGACGCAAGTACCGAAAATTCTCTTCACCGCTTGCCGATGCGAAGTCCTCGGAGACGCTTGAAAACGAGCGCACGGACACACCGAGAACCGTATGTCCGGCCTCGTCGCCGTCAAGTAGAGGAGTGACCCGATCATGCTCCGTACTCCTTCCGGTCCACGTGTTCACCTTCCTCGTCCGCATCAAGAGCCGTAGTCGTACTCATCGGCGTCGTCATAGCCTTGGAGTCCTCCATCTTGAACTTCCTCACAATGTCCTTGGTGTACTTAGCTCCGGTGCACAAATGTTCCTTCCTTTGATTGCTTGATTTGTAGCCCGAGGAAGAACCGCAACTCACCCATCATGCTCATCTCAAACTCCCCGCTCATATCATCCGCAAACCTCGCCACAAGAGAGTTAGACGAGCCACCAAAGACAATATCATCCACGTACACCCGCACAATCGGGATATCTCTCCGCCCGCCTCAAGAAAAACAAGGTCCGATCGACCTTCCCCATCTCAAAACCTCTCTCAAACAAGAACCCCCTCAACCTCGCCATACCAAGCTCTAGGCGCCCGCTTCAACCCATACAGCGCCTTCCTCAACTTGTACACCCGGTGGGGGTACTTCTCACTCTCAAACCCCGGAGGCCGCCTCACATACACTTCTTCCTCCGAAAGACACCATTCGGAGAAAGCACTCTTCACACCCATTTGGTGCAACTTGAACCCTTTAGCCACGGAAAAGGCTAGAAGAATCCTAATCGCCTCCAAACGGGCTACGGGAGCAAATGTCTCCTCGTAGTCGATCCCCTCCTTTTGACTGAACCCCTGAGCAACAAGCCTCGACTTATTCCTCACAACCTCACCCTTCTCTCCCTCTTTGTTCTTCCACACCCACTTGGTACCAATCGGCTTACACCCTGGGGGAGGGTCAACCAACTCCCACACCTGATTCCTCTCAAAGTTCTCCAACTTCTCATGCATCGAGTTAACCCAATTGTGATCAGATAGTGCGTGTCCAATGTCTTTGGGCTCAAAAGAAGCAACAAATGCAGCATGAGCAAAATGGGAATTGTTTCGAACCCTCGACCGTGTAGTGCGTTCATTTATGTCGCCGATGATCCTCGAAGCCGGGTGATCCACTTGAACTCGTCGGGGAGGTTCTCGCCTCGAAGCTACCTCCCCCTCAACATCGCCTTCTCCTCGTTCTTGATTTGTCGTCGTAGGTGTAGCGGAAGGTCCATCCATCATCGTAGTCGAAGTAGTGGGTACATGTTCGGCCGGGGGGCACCACACCGCCATCTTCATCATCACCATGTTCATGCTCCTCCTCCCGAAAGATCTCCTCGCCAAGCTCATCATCACCGCACACTCAAAGACAAGCCGACTACGTGGCTCGTCTCGTCGAAGGTTACCTCGCAAGTCTCCACGATTTGGTTAGTTTCAAGATTGAGCACACGATATGCTCTAGAATGAGATGCATAACCAAAGAAAATGCCATCGACAGACCTAGCCTCAAACTTATCCAACTTCCCCGCCTTTCTTCGTGAATGAAACACTTGCAACCAAAGACATGGAAGTGACTCACCTTGGGTGTGCGACCATGCATCAACTCATAGCATGTCTTCTTCTTGTGCACTCGAGGTATATTTTGTTCGACACATAGCATGCGGTATTCACCGCCTCGGCCCAATACCTCCTCGGAGTCCTATGCTCATCAAGCATCGTCCGAGCCATCTCGCACAAGGTCCTCGTTCTTCCTTTCCACAACACCATTCGGGGAGGCGTATACGGACTCGAAAACCGGTGCTCAAGACCCAAGTCATGACAAAAGGTTTCAAAACGAGAGTTCCCGAATTCCGAGCCATTATCGCCGCGGATAGCTCGTATGGCATCTCCGTGCCTCTCGTTCCTCAACCTCAAGACTAGATCTCGAACAAAACCAAACGTCTCCCCCTTATCCTCAAGAAAGAACACCCACGCATACCGAGAATAGTCGTCCACCACAACAAGGACATACCACTTCCCACCCGCGAGATCGCACACGAGCTGGGCCAACAAGGTCCATATGGAGCAGCTCGCATGGACGCTCAGTCATCACATCGGTGAGAGGCGGGTGAGAAGAGGCCACCATCTTGGCATGCCTACACGGAGCACAAACCAACTCTTTCTCAAGCCTCAAACGTGGCAATCCTCGGACCAAATTGAGTTTACTCAAGCGAGACAAAAGGTCAAAGCTCAAGTGACCCAACTTCCTATGCCACTTCCACAACTCACTCGAAGAACCGCCCAAGAAACAACGCTCCACACCCGAAGACTGAGAAAAATCAGCACGAAACACCTGACCCTCGGGAACGACCATACAAACAAGGTCCCCTCGAGAGTCCACAATCCGAGAACCACCGGCCGAAACAACACCTCAAAACCCTCATCCAACAACCGAGACACGAAAGCAAATTGTACCCCAGGCGATTGAACAAGAGCAACACGCCTCGCAGTGATCTTGTCACTCACTTTTATCTCACCTTCCGAAAGCACACGCCCACGCCCATTGTCCCCAAAGGTGATGTACCTCTTCGTCACCACCGGACGAGACTTGAGAACCACCCCCTGTCTCCGGTCATATGCCTCGAGCAACCGGAGTCAATCAACCAAATGTTCTTCAAGTCTCCCACCCGAAAATCAAAAATAGGCACGTGAGCGAACAAACGACTCAAAGACGGGGTTAGTACCAAAGGAGGAAAACCGGTGCCGAGCCATTTGCTCGAAAGTGGGGTTAGCACCAACCAAAGCATCTCTCCTACCAAAGCTACCTCCACGAACACCACCACGGTAACCACCCCGAGGGAACCACCCCTCTCTCGCCCGGAGGAGGACCGAAACCACGCAAGAAAGCCCGTGGAACGTCCTTCCTCTCCAACTCAACGCCACGACTCCTCCAATCCCCGTATTGAGCACGAGGAGGAGAACGCCTAGCAACCGACCACCCGCACTCTTTCCCGGCCCAACCACCGAACCACGACCACCGAAACAACCCTCGCACCGTACGAGCTCGAAACCCGAACATCCGTCCGTCCGTGCCCGCACCCGTCCGACCGGTGCTCCACACCGGTCCCGACGGGGTGTGACCTCGGGCAAAGCAACACCACCTGCCGACCTTCTTCTCTCCCAAAGCCCGAACCGTCCTCACAATCGCCTTGCCCCCGGGCATCCGCATACGAGGCTCAAGTACACCATCGGAAGGGTGGTACTTGTCCTTGTTAGCCCACTCCTTCCTCATTCTCTCCTCTCGCTTCCTCTTGAAGCAAAACTCCTCCTTATGGCCATCTCTCCCACAATAGCCACAATGGAACCTCACAAGCTTAGGCTTTGGCTTGGGATGTGGTCGCTCACTTGGTTTCTCTCCACTCAAACCCTCCACCGGTTTCTCACCACTAGCCTTCTCACTCTCCTTCCCAAAGAACACTTTCCCCGAAGTGCTCACAAACTTGATAGGCTTTTGTAGGTCATTTGTGGGTGTAGGAAACACGGGTGGAGGCGGGGTTGTGTCTAGTCGGTTCCTTAGATGGTTAGGTTTTGGTGGGAAATCATTCTTGTGGTGGGTTTTTGGTGGCTCCGGATATTCTCTCCACTTCCCTCACCAACCTTGTTTGCCCCAAGCCCCTCACCATCTTGCCTCTTAAAGGCCTCGATCATCATCCTCAACCGAGGCTCGTGGCCAGGACAACCAACCCATCAACTTCCTCAAATCATCATTCTCATCCCGCAAACGGTCAACATAATGTGCAAGCTCCAAATTTTTCAATGCATGCATTTCACGGGTAGAGCAAGATGTAGGCATGGGTTCCTTCAATTTAGCCTCGAGCGAACTAGTGTAAGCATGCATCTCATCAATCTTAGCATGCAAAACGAGGCAAGAAGTGCAAGCACCTAGCAAAGCAGTCTAGACTTAAGCTCCCCACCTCAACCCTAAGCACATCTAGTTCCTCACACTTGGAGGCATGCTTCTCCTTAAACACGAGCAAGATCGGCAAGGAATATGGAGCAATCGGCGCAATCATTCTCATCGAAACAACGGGGCTAGCCTTAAGCGAATCAATCTCAAGCTTGCTATCAAGCACTCCGTGTCTCTAGCTCGCCCACTCTAGTCCTAGCATCCTCGAGTGAAGCCCTAAGCTCTTTCCTCATTTTCTTGGCCTCTCTAAGCATGTCATCACGGTTATCAAGCAAAGAGCCAAGCCTCTCATTCTCCTGGCGCAAGAAGGGAAGTTCATCACGCACCTCGTCGTCGGACTCAGAGTCCGAGTCGCTCTGTGTGCTCTTCTTGCCGCCGGAGCTCAGCGCCATGGTGCAGAAGCCATCTCTCGCGGGCGGCTCGGCCCCGCTCGGGTTCTTGGACGACTTCTTGTTCTTGCGGCGATCTCCCTCGTCTTCACCGCCGCTCGAGCACGAGGTGGAGTACGCGGAACTCGGAGTCGACGTCGCTCGCTCCAACCATCGCTCGGGCCTTGCCTCGGCCCTCCTTCTTCCTCGATCGTCGCTCGTCCTTGTACTTGTTCTTGTGCTTGCTCTTGTGGTCGCGCCTCGAACGGTACTTGCCATCGTTCATCCTCGGCTTGTGCTTGTAGTCGTCCTTGTTCTCGGCCTTCTCCGGGCGGTCGGCGACGAAGTGTCCCCGCTTGCCGCACCGGAAGCAAGTCCTCGTGTTCCTCCTCATGTTCACGCGGTTCTCGTGCGGCCTCTCGAACCGCCTCGTCAACGGCGCCGCTCGTCCTCTCCAAGGTCATCAAACTCCTCATCCGGCATAGACATCAAAGAGGAAAACGAGAACATCCCGGTGGATGGGTTAGAGTTAGTCTTTCCTTTGGAACCACCAACGAGGGCAAGACTATGGGAATCGGTCGGTCCCTCGAGCTTGGCCGTCATGCCCCTATCCACCTCGGCCCGACTTGAGCTTCGAGAACGGCTCGTTCACCGTCGAGTATCATACCTCTCCGACTCGACTATGGCCTCGAACTTTCCGCCCCATATCGTACGATCCAAAGAGTGTAAGAGCTTGACGGCTCTATCATGATCATCGTACGGGAGCACGTCCACATTGGCCCTCATGTTGTTCACCACCACCGTGAACCTCTGAAACAAGGCATCGATGGACTCACCGGGGAGATGAGTGAAGTTCTCGTACTCTCTCCGGTAGGTCGCATACAACCGTGCTCCGAACACGGGCGTTCCCAACATGAGCCTCCTTCAACACCGCCCAAATCCTACAAGCCAAGTGCTCGGTGTGCACCCGATCGAACTCGGGCCGACACAAAGCACGAAACAAGTAGTCGACCGCTTTATTGTTGGCGTCGAATCTGTCCCTCGACCCTGGAGCAAGGAAATCCATCGGTTGGACATAGCCTGTGTCCACCGTGACATCCCAAAGGTGCCTCGACCCTTTCCGCGGAGGAACGCACCCATCCGCTTGCTCCACATCCGGTAGTTCTTGCCATCGAAGTGTGGAGGACCCGAACCCCGTTCCTGGTACGCCATCCTTGGATCTTAGACTGGTTAGAGTCAACAAAGACCCGAACCGGCTCGATACCACTTGAAGGACCGATACGGCGAACCGAGAGGGGGGGGAGTGAATGGGAGCCGATAAAAATTCTTCTCGATGGAGATGAGAACTCCAACAAGACGAACGCGGCTTCCAACACACGTCTCCGACTCACTACCCAAGTTGGCCAAGCCCACGTAGCCACCGGGGGTGCCACCGGACCTAGGAACCAACACACACGGCCTTCCGACTCGAGAACGCAGCGGAACAACAAACCCCGAGTCTACGGACCCACACCGGTCGGACGGTGAGCACCACCGGCCGACCGGTCCCCCGCCGGTGAACCCGAGCAACTTTCACTAAGTGGCTCTACACCGGTCGGACCGGTGAGACGCACCGGTCGGACCGATGGCGACCGAAAGCCCCCAAGGCACTAAACAGAGCCACCGACCACCAAACGAACCCAAACTCGAAACAGGAAGCACCACGGGACAACAAAGAACACACCAAGACGCTCACCCGAGCGAAAACCCACAAGGGCCCGCACCGGTCGGACCGGTCAAGAGCACCGGTCGGACCGGTGTAGCACGGGCGACTCGGGATGAACAAGACCCGCGGGTCAACTCCCCCAAATCCAAATCTCGATCTCCCGAATCGCTCCACGGACTTGAACAAGACTTTGGGGATATCAGGAGCACCTCATGAGGAGTCCATAGCCAAGTTTAATCCCACCAAATCACGTCCAAAAAGGAGGAATCGAAGAAATCCCGCCGAAAGCACTTCCAACCCAAGAACTCAAGAAACCCCAAATTCAAGCAACTTTTCTCACGAATTTGGGAGGGGAATCACAGCCCAAAGAACCACGAAGGGTTCCCACAAATTTCCCCCACCGAATCATCAAGAGAAAAGCCCCAAAAACGCTCCAAAGAAATCACCGGAAGAGGGCTCCGAAAATCACCACCAAAAACAACCGGGTAAAACACATCCAAACCTTGAGGAATCACGCCGAATCATCTATACATGAAACAAGGATTCGTACAAGGTCTAGCAAGCCGCCCGATCATCCATCCCTCTCTACAAGATCTCTCCGTGAAGCTCTCTTGCTAGTCCTAAGGAAAACCTAGAGAAAATAGGTGGAAAATAGGAAAACTAATGAGCTAGGGTTCCAAGAGTTGGCTGCCATCCTCTCACCTCTTGGGTTATATAGGCGGCAACCGAATGTCTAAAATGCCCTTCTCTACTAACTAGGGATACAAGCCCCTCAAGGGCGGATTTGGAATTCTTGATGTCTTCACCATCGGACGGATGCCCGGCGACCGCACTCGCGTAGCCTCGACGCAAGCCATGCGATCCCGACGCGTGTCCTCCGCTTCGAAGATTCGGACCGCGTCGTCGCACACCGGTCGACCGGTGCTCCTCACCGGCCGACCGGTCCCCACCGGTCGGACGGGCCGACCCACCGGTCAGACCGGTCTGGTGCTACTGCACCTCCGTCTTTGGTTCTCCGGTCTTGGCTTTGTGGATCAACCAAGGAACCCGGTGGTTTTTCGGTGAACCACCGGAAACCCCGCGAACTCGGTGTAGCCTCCGCCAATCTCCACTCATGACTTGGCTCCCACGTAGTCCCGGCTCGACCTTGGTTTTGAGGCTCAACCAAGAAACCGTCCACGACTTCATCTTGTCGTTCATGCCACCATGCGGCCCGCACTTGACCTCGCCGGCCACCGGGTCCCTCGAACGAAGCCTACTTGTCTTCTCCACACACCGGAGGCCTCACCGGCGACGACCTTTCGCGCTTGTTCTTCACCCGCACCAACACGAGTCAAGCCGCAACCCGCACCCGCAATACTTAGCCAAGAATCAGTCCACACAACGTTGTCAATCACTCATCACACAAGGAAGCGACCATCCACCGGTCCTCGAACCACACATGGTCCTCAATCTCCCCCTTGATGAGTGCATTGACAACACCCACACGAAGGTAACAAGAGAGAAAAGAAAAAGAAAAGAAACGAACAAAAAGAAACTCCTACAAGCGATCGAAAGCCAAACAAAGGCAAAGAGCAAGATCACTTGAAGAAGACAAGTCTCGGACCCCTTAGGCAAGGGCAACGGCTCGACACATCCGAGACAAAGCAAAGCTCAAGCAAAGAGCGCAAACCACCAAAACAAAGCTCGAACAACCACAAAGAGCTCCCCCTGCACACATGCAAGCTCCCCCTGAACCAATGCAACTCCCCCCGGACGAAAGCATACAAGAAACCACAAGAAACGGGGCAGCCGCAAAGCAACTTCGGCTTACACCGGTCGGACCGGTCATCACCACCGGTCGGACCGGTGTCCAACATATGTACGGGACCAAGCACTCACACCGGGCCGACGGGGTGCTCTTCACCGGTCGACCGGTGTACAACGGACTCGACACCGAGGGTGCCCAAGCTAACCTAGTCGACGAAGGCAAGCTCCGTGCATCTAACCTAGTTTTTAAAGTTCTTTATTCAATTATCTATGAATGATTGTGCATTTACGTACGGGAGTTGAATGAAACCCTAGATGCATGATCCATAGGTACCTTTGGTCCCTACTAGTATGATAGGTCGATAGTCGCTAAGCTATAGTACCGTTACAAGTCGGGTGATGACCTCACTCGTGAGAATAGGTTCCTAGATAGGAATCATTCTATATCCTTGAATGGATTGCTCACGTGGTAAGAGCATGGGATCCGGGCTCCGGTCCGGTGGTTATGTGGGTTAAGTGTTTGAACGTACTAAGCACATGCGGGTATGGGACCGGTAAGCCTAGTACCATAATGAGGCGGCGAGGGATCCTACTATTACTACTCTTGGGATTCGCTCTCACGGCTAGCTACCGGTGGTGTATGGTGACTCCGGGTATGTCCCGGGGTATGCGGATATCCTGCACCAAAGACTGTAAGATTCGATCCCAACCCGAGGATTTATGGGGACGGTCTGGGGAGTTGTCCTCGCGGGGGCAGCCGACCGTGTGTTTGGGTCTCCCTTGCAAGGTTTTAATCAATCGATTGTCGGCCTCTCACCGTTATCCGAGACTACTTACTCCACTAGTCATGTGATCCCTAATGATGGAAGTTGATGAATATGATGTTTGATTAATTGTATTGTACAACTTTGCTTGTACTAGTTGGCTAATGTAGTAAAGATTAAACTACTAGAACTTGTGCTAAAATCTTGAAAGTAAGGACCTACTCTTTGTTACTTTTTAGCAAAAGCAACCCAAGAGACAAAAAGCCTTTCATGGTCTAGATTTGGTGAAGTAGATATCACCGACGGGTAAGACTTGCCGAGTATTAGTATACTCGGCCTTGCTATAATGTGTTGATCCAGGTAATGCCTTCGGTGATGTGTGGCCGGTGAGATCCCGCCGGCCGGGAGCCGGAGTGGGTGGAGGACGACCACCGAAGCATCATGGATGGCCTCCCGTGGTGACTTTGCCGCCGCTAGTTAAATTCCGCCGCTTTTCAAAACTCGAACTATTCTCGTCATGATCAAACTATGGTTTGTAATAATTAAACCCTTCGGGGTAAGAATTTGGATATTAATGTTGTTGTATCTCCGGACTCGCCTTCGAGTGAGTTTTAATGCATATATTCGATCCTTGTGCTCTCAAGTGATTTACGGGCGTTAACCGGTGACTTACGACAGGATGGTACTTTATTATTGCTTAATGACCAAAGTGGATCGGTCTTAGGCGATAGTACGGTATTTTCTGGGCGGGTTGTCACAATGACAAGAACCATGGTTTGTAATAATGGACCCTACGGGGAAGATTTACTTTAATTTGTAAGGCACTCGCACTCTCATTTGTGGGAGTTTTAAAGTATACATTTTGATCCTCCGTGTGTTTCAAGTGATTTACCGGATTGTGACCCGGCAACACTCAACGAGATGATTCTTTATTATCGCTTAATGACCAACTAGAGTGGTTTAGGCGATAATACGGAATTATCTCGGATGAGGTTGTTACGGTTGGCATCGAGCATCCGTATACACCGCAGTGATTAGATTAATACTAATCACATGACTTACGGTAAAACTTTCCAAGATTGATTGAATTTTGAAAATATGTTGGATCGTTAAGGGATGATCTAAGTTGAGAGGCCCTAGAGGGAATTTTGGGTTCTTTAAGCTAGCTTAATAATCTATGGTTTATTTTGCTAACTTCCAGCACTTTGCTTTATGCCGGACTTATTTTCTTGCGGAACCACACTTTGGATGAAGCCACGTGTCTTATACGTGTGCTTTGTCGACGGAATGATCTATTCCACGGATCCCATCTTCTCGGTTGGATGCTCACGTGTTTTATACGTGTGCTTTCCGTATGCAAGTCATACAAAGCATGGCGTGTTCTATTCCGGATGAACATGTCATGAGTGTTGATATCGCTACGTTTTGCCATACGTGTGCGTTTCACATTACGAATATGCGAGGTAAGGATACACCCCATTAAAAACAAGCAAAGTCCTATGAGCCTAGAAGGAACTTTCAGAAGAAGATATCATATGTAGACTACTCTGACTCAGAAGACGAAGACAACATGATAGGGCTCGCAGAGTGGGTCAAAGGAAAGAAGACAGTGTCCTGTACCTTTGGCAAGAAAGAGCCAGAGAAATTCGGCTTTGACATTACTAAAGCCGATAAGATATTTGATCTGTTGCTTCAAAGCAAGGAAAGATTAAACTCTCTCGTTCCGTACCATACCATTGTTGACGGTGTATTTTGGTACACCAAACATGTTCATTACACTTTAGTTTGGATTTGATTATGAAACTAACCCGCCACTAGGCACACTAATCATATAACAAGTTCCTCTGTGTGCATGCATTTGGAAGTGTTGTGTTTATGCGAGAAAACATGGACATAAAGGACGGATTCACAACAAGTTCAAAGGAGCATTTACGGAGTCTTGTTCGTGTTCATGAGCTTGATGAAATCACTTCCAATTGTGGCAAGGACCGAAGTGCTACGTAGGAACACCCCCCGGGATTGGAGCATAAAAGATCGAACTTCATGCGCGGAGAACCTCCATCTTGGACGCGAGGATGACATCGTCAAAATCATGCAAGTGGAGGGGCAAAGTGCATAATCACCCGAGGACCCACGGGGAGTGAAGGGGCGACCGAACCGGCCGAAATGGGCTCGGCCGGTCGGCCCGGGCCGGCCGGCCCGGCCCACTTCGGGGGGTCGGTTCGGCCCCCCTTTCCTTGCTCCCAAAGGATCTTCAACCCTAAAACCCCGGAGGCGCCGCCATTTGCGGGGGAGGGAGAGCCATTCGCACCATGAGGCCATCCACAAGCTAGAGAGAGAGAGGAGGGAGATCTCCGGAGGGGGATCGATCACCGGAAGGAAGCAACCACAAGTGGAGAAGAAGGAAGACACCGTCGAAGGGTGACCATGATCAACGGTGCTATGTCTAGCACCTTGATGGGGTAATCTCCTTATTCATCCATGGGTTGTAATCGATCTTGAGATGTAATCGTACTTTGTTGGATTATCTATCTATCATCTTGTGTTGAATATACTTTAATGCTTAAGGTTAGCTACCATGCCGTAAAGGGAGTAGAGCTCCAATGCTTCTTTGGATCCATTCAATACGCCGTGTCCATCGTAGGTCCAGTCACGATTACCTTCGCATAGTGACAGCACGAGAGGAGGGAAAGGCGAAACTGTGGTCACAACCCCCGATAGATTAGATTGGTTTTCTTGTTCAAAACGATTGCATGTTCTAGTATCATAGACCCATGGGCGAGTGTCTCCTACCTTGATAGCTTAATCATTCTCTCTAGTGTAGTTTACTCATTTTCTAGTTTAATTATAGTTAGGGTTTAAGTAGTTAGTGAGTAGAGGTAGATCAAACACTTGTAATCCCCTTGCTCCGCTGATTGACAAGAACCTTGGGAATCCCGTGGTGAAAAAGGTGTAGGTCCGTACGCTTGCGGATCGTAGGTGGATACGTCTTTTATCCGTCAACAAGCCCCTTTTTCTGGCGCCGTTGCCGAGGAGCAAGCTAGTTTACATCGTTTGGTTTGCATCTAACTTAGTTTTATATTTAGTTTATCTTTTGTTTACTAATATCTAACACATATTACCTAGAAAACCACTTTGTTTGTTTTTGTTTTTGTTTTTATCTTGTTGTCTAGATGGCGTTCGTCAATCAACCCGTGGAAGAACCGGAGAAATCACTAAGGGATTACGCTAGCCCTCGATGTGAAGACATAATAGTACGAGAGTCAGATTTGAAGCTCGAAGCGACCAAGTATGAAATCAAATCCAAGTTCATTGAGATGGTGGCGGCAAGCCCGTTTGAAGGGATGGTTACGGAGAACCCATATAGACACATAAGACATTTCATGACACTATGCAACATGTTGCATCAAGAAGGAGTTCCCGATGAATGGTTCAAATGGAATCTCTTTCCCTACTCACTTGCCGGTGAAGCAAAGACGTGGTACTCGTTTGCGTCTTTTGAAGTTGAAGACAATTGGAACAAGTTGACAAAGAAGTTTTGCGAGAAGTTCTTTCCAATTAGCAAGGTTCAACATCTAAGGAGGCAAGTGATCACTTTCACGCAAGGAGAAGAGGAGGGGATAGACCAAGCTTGGAATAGGTTTAATGAGTTGATCGAACAAGGACCAAGACTCGGCTTCTCCGGTGACGTACTCTTGCATACATTTTTCTTTTCCCTAACACCTAGTTGCATGCAGCACGTCCAAATGTGTGCAGGTGGGGATCTTATGGAGAAAACACTCACAGAAGCCGCTCAACTTCTACAAAAAATTAGTAAAGCGGCTGCCATGCGAAGAGATTGGGAAACAAGACTTGCGGGAGACCCGGAATCTAACTCGAGGATGAAGAAGTGTGCTGAATTTTCTAAAGAGGCGACCCCGGAAGTGACAAAAGAGGAGCCAATCCCGGAAAGGCTTGAACAAGAACACATCAAGACAAGAACTACCCCGAGCGTTGACTTCGCCGTACCAAATGAGACAAACAAGAGAAGCATGTCAAGCGCGAAGCCACTAAGGGGGTTCGAACCAATGGATTGGGTTCCCATCGATTACGGAAAAGTATACAACAAGAGAAGACCGTTCCCTGACCAAAAGGGGATGGCAAGAGCACTGGAAGTGGATTTCCCACCGGAGAAGAAAGCGGAAGATTCATACGACCTTGAAACCACCGGTGAGATCTTTCAAAAGCTCTTTGGAGATGATGAAGTGGATCCGGAACACATAGCCGAGGTGAAGAAAATCATGGGGATCTAGCCTGAAGCATCACCATATGCTCGCCTTGCCGAAGTTTATGCGATAGGATCCGAAGAAGAAGAGAAGACGACACCACACTTGAGTTGCGAGATCAACGGAGTTCAATGCAAAGCTTTATGCGACATCGGAGCCCAAGTAAGTGTCATGTCTTCTAAAATTTACGATAAAGTTCAAGACCACAACCTAGACTTAGCTCCAACATCAACAAAATTAATTATGGGAGATGGTAGAACTATTAGACCTCTAGGTATTGCTTGCAACATGAATGTAAAAAATTTCTGGAAAATGTATACCAACTGATTTCTTTGTTATTGATGCTTACCATAGTAATCATGATCACATAATCCTAGGTAGGCCCTTTCTTAAGTTGGTTGATGCCATGTTGGATTCCAGAAAAGGCAAAGTAACAATGAACCTTAATGGAAAGAATTACACATATAATTTTTTTGTGTTTCTAAACACCCTACACCTTTTCCTCCTGAAGACGAAGTAGAGGAGGTAGATAGCATTTGTTTTATTGAAACCCTTGGAGACCCACTGCAAAGAGAGATGGAAAATCAAATTAATGATCAACAGGATGAAGAGCTAGAAGAAGCAACAAAAGGCTTAGAACCACAAGATGGAAGCGTGGAGGAAGAAAAATTCGAGGACATAGGAGAGGAGCCACAAGTGCCCGAGGAAGACCTTAAACCTTTGCCCAAAGGATTAAAGTATGAATTTTTTGGCCCAGACAAGACTTATCCAGTCATTGTGAGCGACGAGTTGAGTCCCGAAGAAAATGAGAAGTTGCTGATTTTATTGAAAAAACATAGGAAGGTGATTGCATATTCAATCAATGATCTCAAAGGTCTTAGCCCAGCCTTTTGCACTCATCGTATACCAATGGAAGACCAATGCAAGCCCGTAGTGTACCATCAAAGGAGGCTAACTCATGCCATGCGAGAGGTAGTAAAGAAAGAGGTCATCAAGTTACTTGATGCCGGAATCATCTACCCGGTTCTGCATAGCGAATGGGTGAGCCCGGTACATTGTGTACCAAAGAAAGGAGGTTTAACCGTGGTGAAGAATGAGAAGAACGAGTTGATATCGCAAAGAACCGTGACCGGGTGGCGGATGTGTATCAATTATCGAAAGCTAAACAAAGCAACGAAGAAAGACCACTTCCCCCTACCGTTCATTGATGAGATGCTCGAGACATTAGCGAACCACGCTTATTTTTGCTTTCTCTATGGGTACTCAGGGTTCATGCAAATTCCCATTCACTCGGATGATCAACACAAAACAACATTTACATGCCCTTATGGAACATATGCATATAGAAGGATGCCCTTCGGTCTATGCAACGCTTCGGCCTCTTTTCAACGTTGCATGATGGCCGTATTCTCGGAATTCATCGAAGAAATTGTCGAGGTGTTCATGGATGACTTTTTCATTTACGGGAAGACGTTCATGGATTGCTTGGCAAACTTGGATAAGGTCCTCACGAGGTGTACGGAGGTAGATTTGGTGTTAAATTGGGAAAAGTGTCAATTCATGGTTAAGCAAGGCATAGTGCTCGGACATGTTATATCCGAGAGAGGCATTGAAGTGGACAAGGCTAAGGTAGAGACGGTTGAGCAACTCCCACCTCCGACGGATGTTAAGTCCTTGAGAAGCTTTCTAGGCCATGCCGGATTTTATAGAAGATTTATTAAGGACTCCTCAAAGATCACTAAGCCTTTAACACATCTTATTCAAAAGGATGTGGCTTTTGATTTTGATGAGAAGTGCCTAGCGGCATTCCGGACCTTGAAAAGTGCATTGGTGAGTGCTCCCATTATTCAACCTTCGGATTGGAGCCAACCTTCCGAGATCATGTGTGATGCAAGTGACTACACCATAGGCGCGGTTTTGGGTCAAAGAAAGGAAGGCCGAGTTCACGCCGTTTACTACGCTAGCAAAACTCTTAATAAGGCACAATTGAATTATGCCACTACGGAAAAGGAGTTGCTAGCAGTAGTATTCGCCTTCGAAAAATTCAGATCTTACATCGTGAACTCGAAGGTAATTGTTTACACCGATCACGCGGCCATCAAGTGTCTCTTGGCTAAGAAGGATGCTAAACCACGATTGATTCATTGGATCCTTCTTCTTCAAGAGTTCGATGTTGAAATTCGTGATAAGAAGGGGGTGGAGAATGTTGTGGTCGATCATTTGTCTAGGATGAATCGTGGACAAGATGATAAAGAGCTCATAGAAGACAAGATGAGAGATGACCACCTCTATCAAGTGCTCGATAAAGACATTTGGATGATTGATATCATTCGAGCAATTTGGAAGATGTCTCTTGACCATCTAGATAGAAACTCTCAAAGGAAGGTAATCTCCGAAGTAATAAATACTTTTGAGATGCACCGTACCTCTTCAAACTTCGCAATGATGGAGTCATGAGAAGATGTGTGCCAAGAGAAGAGAGGCTAGATATTTTGAGAAAGTGTCACTCGGCGGAGTGCGGTGGACACTACAACCATTTTAGGACCCAAGCAAAAGTGTGGTCTAGCGGATTCTATTGGCCGGAGATGCATGAAGATACTAAAAGATATGTTGCATCATGCCCCGAAAGCCAAAGAACCGGAAACATCTCTCAAAGAAATTCTATGCCCTTGAGATATAATCTACAAATCAATTTATTCGATGTATGGGGAATATACTTCATGGGGCCTTTCAAAAACTCACATGGATATGAGCATATCTTAGTCATGGTTGATTATGTATCCAAGTGGGTAGAGGCTATGCCATGTCGTAAAGCTTCCACTGAGGAGTCCATTACTATGATCAAGAACGTAATTTTTCCTCGTTTCGGTACACCGAGAATCTTGATAAGCGATGGAGGAACTCACTTCACCAGGAAGAATTTCAAAAAGTGCTTGTCCAAGTTGGGAGTTGAACATAGGGTCTCTACAGCCTATCACCCGCAAACCAACATACAAGCGGAAACGTCGAATAGGCAATTAAAAAGCATCCTCAACAAAACCATAGAGAAAGGAGGCAAAGATTGGTCGAAGAAATTAGACGGAGCTTTGTGGGCTTATCGAACGGCGTTCAAGACACTGATAGGTATGACCCCTTATCAATCCGTTTATGGAAAATCTTGCCACCTTCCGGTTGAGTTGGAACATAAAGCCTATTGGGCGATTAAAGAGATGAACCTTGATCTCGATGTTGCGGTGGTAAAACGAAGGATTCAAATAAGTGAGCTAGAAGAGATGAGGTTGAAAGCATACGAGAATGCAAGCATATACAAGGACAGAATTAAAAGGTGGTATGACAAAAGGTTGAAGAAAAAAGGGTTTAAAGAAGGAGATAAGGTCCTCCTCTACAATTCGAGGTTTAAAACCTTCGGAAAGGGGAAATTGCAAAGCAAGTGGGACGGACCTTATGTTGTGCATTCGGTGCTCTCCAATGGAGCGGTAACCATTATGGATGTGAAAGGTGATCAATTCATGGTGAATGGTCAACGGCTTAAGGTTTACTACGAACCTGACGTTGTGCCCCTTCACCATATTGATGTCTTCACCATGGAAGAAGAGCCCGAACGTCCCGCCTAGGACGAAAAACAAGGTATGGATTTTTGTAAATAGTTTTTCTTTTATTTTTCTGGAGTTTCTTGTGAAGATTTTCTAGGCTAACTTTTTCTCGTGGGCTGAGAAGGCGAAAAAAGGGCGGTACACGGGAAACCGGACCGGACCGGCCCCCGAGACAGGGTGGGTCGGCCGGCCCGGTCCGACCGGCCCAGCAGGATTCCGGCGGCGGTTCGCCCCGGTTTTTCCCTAATTTGCTCCTTTTCGACTTCCTTCTTCGGTCAGAAAATTTTAAGGGAAGTTTGAATAAGGAAAATGAGGTTCCTAGGGTTTTCCTCTTCGGACTATTTATTTGGCCGAATTGGGAGCTCGGGAATCCATTCCATCTAGCAATCTTTTGCACCCACGCAGCAGCCATGGTGTTCCCGAGGAGCTTAGAGTTGAAGCAAGGTGCCGAGGAACCATCGATGGAGGAGGCGAAGCGATGCGAGCTCAAGCTACCCGTCGAGATCAAGAGGACCGCCCGCATCCGTTACGGAGGGCGTGTCCCGACAGGAGCTATCGCATCTCGCAACCCCGTCAAGGAGGAGAAGGTCCCTACTCCGTTCGAAGGTCGGCGCGCATCCGAGGCATGAAGCGGAAAGACTACAAGGAGGTGTCGCCCGAGCCTAAGGACTATGGGGATAGCGACTACTCCGACGATCGTAGCCCGAGCTCGTGGGCGGCCGTTGGAAGAGATGATAACGATTTGTACATTTGGGAAGAGGTGCCCAAGGAGAAGACTCTTGAAGGCCCCAACGGCGGTGGCAACGTCGGTGGCGACGACAATGGTGATGGCGACAACAACGGCGACGACGATGGAAACCCTGGTGATGACGATCCTTTCGAGATGCATCCGATGTGTTGTGCGGCTTGCCGTCACTAGAAAACCTCACATCCATGACCATTTCCCCGTGACCATTTATATATTGGTCATAGAAGTGTAGTCTTCAGTGACGATTTACATAATTTGGTCACAGATGAGGTGTTACGCCGCCAGGCCACTAAGGAATAATGACGAATAGGAAAAAATGGTCACAGAATAATAATCCTATTGGTCACACTTGCATGGCCTTTCTCCACACCCGCCCGACCTTTCTCCCCCGCGCCGCTCGGCTGCTCGGCCCACCACCGACCACCTAGGGCCGGTGCGCGAGCGGGAGAAGGTAGTCCGGGGCGGTGGAGGCGGGTCGGCTGGGGGTTATGGGCTTCTTTCTCTTTTCCTTTTCTTCTTTTCTTTCCTTTCTATTTTCTTTATTTTGTAAACATTTGAATTCAAATTTCATTTACAATTTTGATTTTTCCACTCTTTCTTTCTTTTTGAATTTGGTTTACAAATTCAATTTTCAAAACTAGTACGTGGAAGTTAGAGCAAGAAAGGATGGTGAGCATGATAATTTTAGGCCGATACTTTTTCCTAATTTTTTCTAAAATCTCCCGTGCCAACTTTTCTAAAAACAATTATATTTGTTAAATACAAAAAAATTTACCACCCAATTTGTCCGAAGCCGAGCCGGCTGGTCATGCTCCAAATACATTTTGTGAAGCAACCACCAAGTTTGAGATTTTTTTGGAATTCGTTTGGTACTTTTTTTTCGGATTAATTGAATTTCCACGCGACTTCGCTCGGTAATTCGTGTTGAACTAGGCCCACCCTCGAAAAGATCGGGAATTGCGCCAAACTTCGCCACAAGGTCCCTTGTGTCCTAGGAAACAAATACATGTGGAAGTCGCTGCATAATTATAGAGTTTTCAATGTATAATTCACCATATTTTGTCTCACACAACAGAAAAAAATATAAATATTAAAATAATTGTCCAAAAAATGTAAGTTCTTGTGAGGGACCCTATTTTTGCTACAAATGACTACCAAAAATCTCAAGTCATTTCAAAAAAGTTGAGTGCTATTTAGTCCAAATATAATAAGTCACTCACATAGTTCTTAAACTATGTGAGTGGCTTGTTATATTTGAACTACATAATATCACCACTTCCTCAAATGGAAATTTGACCTACACAAAGTTTGTTAGTCTCGACAAGTTATGAAACTTTTGTGTTCAAAATATTTTCATCCGAGTTCATTTCGTGTTTTGTTTGACTGAGTTTTGACCGAGTCAAACTTGGATTTTAAAATTTGAATTGCTCATGTTTTGTTGCATTAAGAAATGATTGAATCCAACACCATAACGTGATAAATCATGATTTTAAAAATTTTTAGGAAGAAGAATCACCTCATTTCGAGTTCGTATGAGGGAGAATGACTAGTTACAAGTTTTAATCCGAGGAAAAAAAGAAAAATCGATCAGTTCATTCCAGTTCGTCACGTGTTCATGAAGAAGGACCGATTTCTCTTTTTTTCCTCGGATTAAAAATTGTAAATAGTCTTTCTCCCTCATACGAACTCAAAATCGGTTGATTCTTTTTCCTAATTTTTTCTAAAATTGAGATGTTTTACTCAGTGCCATTTGTTTGTATCTTAATTACTATTTCTTGATTGCTTTTCATACAACATATCTTTTCCAACTAAAAAGAGAATATAAAAAACATGTTTTTCCATAATAATTGCTAATATAACTTAATATTCTCTAATGTTATGGTCAACACAAGGTTGCATCCAAATTTGAGGTGCCCATGAGTAAGAAAGGATTTGAGTGTGTACAAACTTTGAAATTTAAGTTGAGTTGTATGAAACAATGTGATGATCTAGCTATAGTTTATGAACAATGTATACTCCAATTTTCACAAAATCTTACAAAACTTTTTTGTCAAGCTTGTACATTGATAAAATGATCCTATGCCAATTTACATAATTTTTTGATAAGTTTTATTTATTATTATCATTATTTTATAACAAGGTGACTAGTAGAAGTTTGAAATTTCCTACAAGCCAATTGATTTTTTCGTTAATCTCCTAGATGTGGCCTAGAATGGACCATAGGCGCCTAAATATAATTTTTTTGAATTTTTTAAACTTATTAGATGCACATATAGGTCAATTTTGAATTACTTTCGGTAAACACGTAGAAATTCATTTAAATGATAGAAAATAGCAAATCCACTCGAAAAATCTGGAAACTCCTAGATGAAAACTTGTATCCATACTCGTTATATATAAAAAATATATTTGTACATATAACGAATTATGTTTTAGTGTTACTTCACAATGGTGCAATAAAAAGGAAAAAGAAAAAGAAAAACAATAAACAGAGAAGCCCATGTCGGCCTAAATAGCCCAACGATTTGCAGCCATCGATCGTCGATCCAATGGTTCTCATCGTGTTTCCTTGGTATATAACGCAGCATCCAACCCTAACCCTAACCCCATCCACCTCCTCCCGCGTCCTTCCTCCCCACCTCCGCCCGCCCCATCGGTTCTGTTCCCGACCGCCTCTCTGCCCTTGTATCCAGTGTCGCCCTCTCTCCTCATCCCATCCTCCACCGCCCTCTCCGTCGGCCAGGAGGAGCGTGCCTCCCGTGCCGGACCTCCCCGTCTCCTCCCATCTCATCTAGCAAACTTTATCACTTCGACTCGCATTGCAATCTCTCTCTCACACACCTTCACTTCTCGTTGCTCTACGGATCCGGATGTGAGGGATCGGGGAGCCGGCGGCGCGGGGAGGCGGCCCGATGGGGACCGATCCGCTCGCTTTTTCCCCCTCTCGCCTCCGCCTCCGCTCAAACCCTCGACGACGAGCGCGGGGACCAATGGCGGCCGTTGCGTCCTCCACGCTACACGGCGTCGGCGCCGTCGCATCCGCCAAGCCGAGATCCGCCGCCCCGGTACGCATGCACGCCTCCGTGAGACCCCGGCCGACGACGAAGCGGCGGGCGGCGACCGACCGACCGACCGATCCGATCCGATTCTCTTCGCTTCGCTTTTTTCCCCGTTGCGGTGGTGGCGAGGAGGAGCGTGCGGGTGGCCGCCGCGGCGGCGAAGGGAGGAGGAGCGGGATCGGCGCGAGGCGAGCCGGGGTGGCTCGCAACGCCGTTGCGGTTACGTACCGGCTTCCGTTCATCTTCCCTCTCGCTTTGTCATCTCCGTGGTGCGCTCGCGCTTGCTTGCCGCGTCGTGTCGATTTGTTTTTCCTTCCCACGCGGGAATTGTCGTTGTGCGTGTGCGGCGAAGGTAGATGAGGCGGGCTGCGGTGTCGGGATCCAAGTCGGGCGAGTGTAAGATTCGAGATAGTGTGCGCCAATCCGAATCAAAATCTATCGTAATTTGGTTTGGTGCAAACGAGCTTCGGTTGGTTTGGATGTCACCGTGACATGTAGCATGCCGATTGGACCGAATCCGAGCAGGCATACGGTGTAGGTCCCGAATTCGTCCGTTGTCAATGAATTATCGTTTATAGGTAGCTCGGAGGACTCTTAGTCCTTCCTTTTTGCAGCTTAAATGGATTCCGGTGAATTTTTTTACTCTTTTCGTGCTGACGTGATGCATATACTTTAGATTTAGTGGAATAAGACAGGATTTGTGTGGTTTAAGTGCCGATCCTGTTACCTGGGATTTGAGGGAGACAAGTAGAGCAAGCAAGATCGCTCTTTATTTCTTAAATTTAGTAACACAAACATGGGATTGGACAATTGAATACAAATGGGATGGGGTAGATCAAACTTGTCCAGTGGATTTGCTCACTAACTCTGGTGATAATGACATTCAACACGTTTTAATTCAGCCATGTTTGTGCACATGCACATTTGATGTGGTTATTGATGTGAGAAAAATACTAGTTGCTCTATGATATAATCTCAATGAACACTGCCTTCTACCTTGAATTCCAGAGAGAGAAAAAAATAAAAGGTTGATGAATTCTATCTTGCTTAGTTTGAATGTAAAATTGGCGTGTTGGATTCTAGTGCTAGAATAGTAGAAGTATAACATGATAGACTATGCCAGCTTATACTAGACCTGGTCGGTCGAAGCATTCTTCTTTGGCAAGAGAGTCAGTAACTCGTTGGTTTCTTTGAAACTTGTCTTGGCTCCTTTCCCGAACTCCAAACAATAAGTTGCTCTCCGGCTAGTAAACTTAGTCACCGACTATTAAAATTTACGTCATTTCGTTATCTTTGAATGTAAGCGAGAATGGATTTGCATTTTGGCAATTTGCATCTGCCGGGTTTCAAAGCTTCTCACCACATGATTTCGGTCAATACATGAGTTCTTTGATTCACCGAGTATTAGTTTGATTCTAGGGAAATATCTATGCGGCTCGGACAGCTTTTAAGGAGTAATGTGGAATTGATTTTCGGTATTTTATATATCAATTGCCCACCGACAAGTGTTTGGCAATGTTCCATTTTTAGGTCGAGGATCATCAAAAAGCGAGCCATTATAAGTGATTGGATTAGAGAGCAAGTGATATCGCTAGAGATGCTACAAGAATACATTTGATCTGTTTTTTGATGTCATGTTATGGTGTTCTTGTCTGGAATTACTTGTGATTTCTGAGCTTTTTCTGCATTTTGATAACTCGGTTGAAAATTAGGCCCGCATTTTGATGAGTTTTATATGGGCTTTGTACTTATTGTTGAATTATTGTAAAAACCGATCCGTTGGGATGAATTTTATGTGGGCTGAATTTTATATGAGATGTGTATATTTTTGAATGACACGAATTGTGCAATGGGTCGTGGTGGGACGGAAATGGGCCGTGTAGAGCTACGTAGTTATTTGGCCATGTCATCATCCAAGTGGGCGCCATGTCGGCGTCACGTGGCCGCCATGTAAGCGGCACGTGGTCGCCGCGTCGGCGTCGTGTTCTTCGCCACTCGGTGCCACACGTGGACAAACCGCGGCGCGACACGTGGCGCTGTGTCAAAGAGCCACGTCATCATATCCATGTCAGCACGCGCCTTGCCACGTCGGCGGCCCGGCATGGGGCGTGCCACGTGGCATCCCCTTCCGTGACCAATTTCGTGACCATTTGGCTTGGTCATAGAAGAAATATACTTCTATGACGAAAAACGTGTTGGTCATGGAAAAGTTCCACTTCTATGACCAAAATGACCGATTGGTCATGGTAGACCAAATGTGACGGAGCTTCTGTGAACAATTCAATTTGGTCATAAGTTGGTCATAAAAAATGTTCCGTGACCAAATTTGCATGCACCGTGACCAAACCGTTTGGTCATTGATGCTGAGTACTGTACTAGTGACTCCATCTCGGAGGTCTACGCATCAGTCGACGAATGTTTCCAGGACATGGAGGCAATGAGGTAGCGTATGGAGGATTTGGAGCGCGTGGTCGAAGACGACTACAAGTTCCTAAACCGTAACGTGCGCAAACTTTTTGGCAAGGTTGGGAACATGAAGGGCAAGTGGTGCAATAGTTGCGGGAAGTACCACTAGGTTTAGTTTTCCCCCTTAGGATTTTTGTAAGATACAACGAGGACATCGTATGATTTTAGCATGGGAGAGAGCTAGCTAGCTAGCCTTTAGTTTTTGAGCTTCAACTTTAGATTGGTTTGGTTTAGTCTTCGAGAGAGTTTTAGAGTTTAAGAGTCTTTAGTTTTTCTTGAGTGTTCTTTTAAATTTTTGCAAGTGTCTTAATTTAGTGTTTGCATCAAAGAAAATCAAATAAAAAGAGTCCTTTAAATTTTGTGTCTTGTGTGTTGCTTATCTTGATTTACTTGTTTGTTCATCTTTAGTTTTTGATATAAGAACATAAGTGTGTGGTTTGAAAAACGTTTACCGTGGTGCTTAGTGGAATTGCTACTACTAAAAGTACTCATACCACACTTCGATCTTGAGCTTCACATGTTGGTTGTGCTATATTCAATGCTAAAATTTGGAGGAATTCAATTCTGAAAATAATCTAAAAACCCTTGTAATAAAGGTTAGCAAAACCTCTTTCTCCAAGATGAGAGTAAGAAAAAAATCCTATATAAAGCCAATTTATTTTTTGCTCCACCATAAGTGTGATTAGCACGATGAGTTGGGCTAGGACCCTTCTCTCTTGGGAGTTTTAATTTCGAGCAATGATCATGTCCTTGTGCTTATCTTTCGTTGCTATCCTCGTCATGCATTCGGTAACGTGACTTTCACATCGGAAGTCCCGTACATCGCCGAATTCCATACCCAACCCTATACATCTCTTTTGTACATCGCATTCCTTGAACACAACCTACTCTCAAAGTTTCATCTCGTCTCTAGCATGGTTTATTTAAAATTTTAGATTGTATGCATGCAAGAAAGAGAGGAGTTTGAGAGCTTTGGAAAGAGAGAAAAGATGTCAAGAGAGGGAAAAATAAAGAGAAAAGTATGTGTCTGGAAAAGAAAGAAAGAAAAATAAATATATGTGTATGAACGAAAGAGAGAAGAAAAAGAGAAAAGAGGAGTGGCAATGAAGATATGAGAGGGATGAATTAAGTAAAAAAAATAATATAGTGCGAGGAAGGATGTCACGTTGTTGAGAGACGGAACTTTCAATCTTTTTCCAACCATGTGCAATCCGACAACGAGGACGTCATCGGTGCCTCGTAGTCATATTTTCTTTTGCCCTTGCACATGTCCACCATTCTATATCTTCTCATCCTTGATATCCCTACATATGGATTAATTCTCATCATCATTGGCTTTGAAAGGTAAACAACCACTCGAGGAAGTTCTTAGTTTCACAATACTTGTGTTGATTGCACTAGCCCTACCTATAGCTCCACTTTACATGTCATAGGAGAGATTTATGGGAGGTGAGAGTTTTATAAAATTTGTTTAGGATAGCCACCTCATATGAGTAACTTGAGAGAGCTTGGAGAAAGGTTTTTGTCTAACACTTATTGCAGGAATTTTATTTTTGAAAATCATAAAAACCCTCCGATGGAAGCAAAGAAGTAAGCATGGCTGAAATTGAAGACTTCGAGTGAAGAGTTTGAGTTGTGGGGTAAATCTTGATGTGGTAAAGATTCTAAACGCCCATGTTTATGTATGATGATCATTACTTTATGTTTATGTATTAAAGATAAAAGATTGACTAACTTGTGAAGAAGGATTAGCGGTACACGATTACAACACTTTGGACGAAGTTCTTTTACGAGTACTTGCTCGAGGACGAGAAAGAGCTAAGCGCGGGGGAGATGTTGACGGTGTATTTTGGTACACCAAACATGTTCATTACACTTTGGTTTGGATTTGATTATGAAACTAACCCACCACTAGGCACACTAATCATATAACAAGTTCATCTATGTGCATGCATTTGGAAGTGTTGTGTTTATGCAGGAAAACATGGACATAAAGGACGGATTCGCAACAAGTTCAAAGGAGCATTTACAGAGTCTTGTTCGTGTTCATGAGCTTGATGAAATCACTTCCAATGGTGGCAAGGACTGAAGTGCTACGTAGGAACACCCTCGGGGATTGAAGTGTAAAAGATCGAACTTCATGCGTGGAGAACCTCCATCTTGGACGCGAGGATGACATCATCAAAATCATGCAAGTGGAGGGGGCAAAGTGCATAATCACCTGAGGACACACGGGAGTGAAGGGGCGACCAAACCGGGCCGAAATGGGCCAGGCCAGTCGGCCCAGGCCGGCCGGCCCAGCCCACTTTGGGGGTCGGTTCGGCCCCCCTTTCCTTGCTCCCGAAGGATCTTCAACCCTAAAACCCTGGAGGCGCCTCCATTCGCAGGGGAGGGAGAGCCATTCGCACCAGGAGGCCATCCACAAGCTAGAGAGAGAGGAGGGAGATCTCTGGAGGGGGATCGATCACCTCGAAGGAAGCACCCACAAGTGGAGAAGAAGGAAGACACCATCGGAAGGGTGACCATGATCAACGGTGCTATGTCTAGCACCTTGATGGGGTAATCTCCTTATTTCGTCCATGGGTTGTAATCGATCTTGAGATGTAATCGTACTTTGTTGGATTATCTATCTATCATATTGTGTTGAATATACTTTAATGCTTAAGGTTAGCTACCATGCCGTAAAGGGAGTAGAGCTCCAATGCTTCCTTGGATCCATTCAATACGCCGTGTCCATCATAGGTCTAGTCACGAATACCTTCGCGTAGTGACAGTACGAGAGGAGGGAAAGGGCGAAATCGTGGTCACAACCCTCGATAGATTAGATTAGTTTTCTTGTTCAAAATGATTGCATGTTCTAGTATCGTAGACCCATGGGCGAGTGTCTCCTATCTTGATAGCTTAATCATTCTCTCTAGTGTAGTTTAGTCATTTTCTAGTTTAATCATAGTTAGGGTTTGAGTAGTTAGTGAGTAGAGGTAGATCAAACGCTTGTAATCCCCTTGCTCCGCGGATTGACAAGAACCTTGGGAATCCCGTGGTGAAAAAGGTGCAGGTCCGTACGCTTGCGGATCGTGGGTGGATACGTCTTTTATCTGTCAACAACCATCTACAGGAAAACTGAAGAGGATGAAGTATTGCAGGTGGCACAATGCAACGTCGCATGACACCAATGATTGCAAGATCTTCAGATAACAGATCCAATCAGCTGTTGAGCAAGGGAGGCTTAAATTTGAAACTCTTACCAAAGCTGAAAAGCCGATGAAGATTGATCAGCACCCCTTCCCAACTAATACAGTTGAGGTGTCTAGCAAAGACACGTCACGAGTTAAGCTGCTGACATCTGATTCGGCTCAAAATAAAGGAGCCGTTGATCCCAAGGTGCAAGTAACCGCTACTGATGTCAAAGGAAAAGGGTTACTGCTTGAAGAAGGAGATTTAAAGCAACGACAGCTTTTCACATCCCAGATGTTGATCAACAAGTTCCAACGCCGACAAGAGAAGGCGAGGGAAAGAGAAGAATGGGCACGACGTAATGAAGGACACTGGAGATGTCCATTATTCAAGTATTGTTGGGAAGAAGGGATCAAGCTTCCAACGGCAGAAAACTGTCCAAAATGCAACGGGACTCACAATAATAGCAACTCATCCAAAAGGGTTTTCTTTGATGACAGAAGACCTGCGGCCAAGGATCACCGTGAATTTGACAATCAATGGGTCTCGGTTCATGATCGGCTGGGCGGCAAGGCCAGTGTCCACGATCGGCTGGGGGCAAGGCCAACGTTCATGATCGGCTAGGAGGTCGAGGCAATGAACAGTCGAACGATCGACTAGAAGAGATGGCCGATTCTCTGATCCCTGATGAGGACATCATGTGCAGAGTTCCTGAACGTCGATGCACATTATAACTGGATGATGAAGGATCAAGCCAAACACGCAAGAAGCCCAATCCACAATAGTGTCCAGATGGCTTGACCAAATCCCAGAAGAGAAGAGTCCAACGCCTATATCAGCTAGAACAACATGAAGAAGCAGAGAGACTTGCGCTAGACAATAAGAAGGTTCGGTCTAAACTTTGGCGTCCAAAGCCTAAGGCCGATGGTGAGGAAGATGATAAGCTCCGAGCTGATATAGACATGGTTGTCTTCCTACCAAAAGAGTTCATGGCTCTAGTTGATTCGGATGTGTCCGATGAGGAGCTTGGCATGGCTCAATTAACACTGGAACCTAAACAAGCTATCTTTGAGAAGCCAGAAGATGGAAAAAAAGACAACACTTGAAGGCCCTATTTCTCAAAGGATATGTTAATGGGAAACCAGTCACCAGGATGCTTGTGGATGGAGGAGCAGTAGTCATCCTAATGCCTTACACCATGCTGCGCAAGATTGGGAAATCTGATGAAGATGTAACCCAAACTGATATCATGTTCGTGGACTTCGAAGGCAACGCCTCTCTAGCTCAAGGAGCCATCTGCGTGGAGCTCACCATTGGCAGTAAGACCCTTCCAAATGCTTTCTTTGTCATTAAAGGGATGGGATCTTATAATCTACTATTTTGGGTCGGGATTGGATACATGCCAATTGTTGCATACCATCTACAATGCATCAATGCATCATCTAATGGATTGGAGATTCAGTGGAGGTGGTGCAAGGAGAAACCTCCTTGACAATAGCAGCTACAGCGTGTGAGCTGCATATCTGGAAAAGCATGGAATACCGAGTAACTCAAAGTGTCCGATTTTGGACTAAAGCCGGTTCAAGTAGTCGGCTCTGATGACAAGATTTAATGGATCAATTCATTGAAGATGAAGGGAAGCTTGGGCATGGGTTCACGTTGGCTAAAGAATTAGAAAAATAGATCTTGGAGATGGAAGCAAACAAAGGCCGACATACATCAGTGTCAAGCTAGAAGAGGAGTACAAGAGAGAGTTGATCACATTACTAAAGAAATTCAAGGATTGCTTTGCTTGGGAATATTATGAGATGCCTGATTTAGACCGATCCATTGTTGAGCATCGATTGCCCATCAAGCCTGGATATCGACCGTTTCAACAACACCCAAGGCAATGTAATCCAAAAATTTATCCTGATATAAAAGCCAAGATAACAAAGTTACTCGAAGCTAGTTTTATTCGGCAATGTCGGTATGCCAAATGGATCTCCAATATAGTCCCTGTCTACAAGAAAAATGTCAAACTACGTGTGTGCATTGATTTTAGGGACTTAAACAAAGCTACGCCGATGGATGGATATCCGATGCCAGTAGCCGATGCATTGTCAACACTGCTGCAGGACACAAAGTCATCAGCTTCATGGATGGTAGTGCTGGGTACAATCAAATATTTATGGCCATAGAAGACATCGCAAAAACTGCTTTCAGGTGCCCTGGCCATGTCGGGTTGTATGAGTAGATTGTCATGACCTTTGGATTGAAGAATGATAGCGCCACTCATCAAAGAGCCATGAATTACATATTCCATGAACTCATCGACAAGATAGTAGAAATCTACATTGATGATGTGGTTGTCAAGTCAAAGAGCTACAAGGAACACTTGGCAGACCTACGAAGAACACTGGAATGCACAAGAAAGCATGGTTTAAAGATGAATCCCAATAAATGTGCTTTCGGAGTTTTAGCTGGTCGGTTCTTGGGTTTCCTAATACACGAAAGGGGAATCGAAATAGGCACGAAGTCAATCAGCGCCATTGACAATATAAAAGCGCCAACAAACAAGAAAGAGCTCCAGTCATTAATTAGCAAAATCAATTTCATCAGAAGGTTTATATCTAACCTATCGGAAAGGATTCAGCCATTTACACCTCTACTGAAGCTTAAGGCCGATCAGAAATTCGTATGGGAAGAAGAGCAGCAAAAGACTTTAGATAACGTCAAGCATTATCTGAAATCTCCTCCTGTCCTAATGCCTCCTCAAGATAAGAAGCCATTCAAGTTATACTTATCGGCTAATGAGCAGGATATTGGATCGGCCCTCGCGCAAGAGTTTGAAGGAAAAGAACGAGTTGCGTATTTCGTGAGCAGAAGACTCTTGGATGCAGAAACAAGATATTCAACAGTGGAAAGACTATGCTTGTGCTTATGTTTCTCATGCACAAAGTTGAGACCTTATTTATTAACAGTTGAATGCACCGTGGTGTGCAAAGATGATGTGGTCAAATACATGTTGTCATTACCAATCTTGAAGGGTAGGATTGGAAAATGGATCTTAGTTTTGTCAGAATTTGACCTAACCTATCAATCGGCCAAAGTTATCAAAGGACAGGTAATGGCTGATTTAGTAACTCATCATTGTGGGTCTAAAGTTGCAGTCATAGAACCTATTCCATGGACTATGTTCTTTGATGGACTATCATGTGGAGTAGGATCTGGGATCAGAATCGTTCTTATCTCACCTCAAGGAATAAGTTACGAGTTTTCCATCCCAATTGAGAAAACTTCAACAAACAATCAGGCTGAGTACCAGGCAGTACTAAAGGGGATAAAGCTACTACGAGAAGTCAATGTTGAAGTCACTGAAATATTTAGAGATTCTCAACTCGTGATAAATCAATTGGCAGGAGAATATGAATGCAATGACGATATATTAAGGGTTCATCATGAAGAATGCCTTCAGTTACTCTGAGAGTTCAAAATAGTGAGACTTGAACATACCCCAAAAATTCACAATAGTGAAGCTAATCGGTTGGCCTAAGGAGCATCAAGATATCAGCCGATTCTAACTGTGGGGTTATTGACTAAAGATTGGAGGAAAGAAATAATACATTATTTGAAGAATCCATCCAAGAAAGTTGATAAACAACTGAGATACTGGGCCATTAAGTATGTTCTGCTGGAAGATGAGCTGTATTATCATACCATTGATGGAGTTCTGCTCAATTGTCTTGGTGAAGATGAAGCTAAAATTTTGATGGGAGAGATTCACGAGGGAGTCTGTGGAGCTCATCAATCAGCATTCAAGATGAAATATATGATCAGGAACAATAGTTATTATTGGCCAACAATATTGGAAGATTGCTTCAAGTATTACAAAGGATGCCAAGAGTTCCAGCATCGGCAATGAACCTAATAATCAAGCTAGGGTCGTTCAGAGGATGGGAAATTGATTTGATCGGGCATATATACTCACCATCAAGCAAAGGTCATAAATTCGTGTTGGTAGCTACAGATTATTTCACAAAGTAGGTTGAAGCCATCCCAATCAAGACTGTGACAACAGGCAATATGATTGATTTTGTCAATGAGCATATTGTTTATCGGTTTGGTATACCTCAAACCATCAAAACCGATCAAGGAAGTCAATTCATCTCAGGGGAGTTTGAGGAATATGCAAATTCTTTAGGAATCAAACTATTAAACTCATCTCCCTATTATGCTCAGGTGAATGGATAGGTAGAGGCAGCAAACAAGGGCATCATCAAATTAATCAAACGCAAGATTGATGAAAGTCCTAAGTGATGGCATTTGTTCCTTAATGAAGCACTATGGGCATACAAGATGGCATGCCACGGAGCAACCAAGGTATCACCATATTAGCTGGTGTATGGTCATGATATCGTACTACCTTGGGAGTTGAGAACCAGATCTAGGAAGACTTCTTTACAAGATCAACTATCGGCCGATGATTATTCAGCTATGATGAAGGAGGAATTAGAAGATCTTGCTGGTAATCGGCTGAGAGCTTTAGAGAACATTGAAAAGAATAAGAGAAGAGTGGCCTCGTGGTATGACAAGAAGGTCAAAGGTAAAGAATTTGCTGAAGGAGATCTGGTTTGGAAACTCATTTTACCAATTGGCTCTAGGGATACTAAATATGGGAAGTGGTCACCTAACTGGGAAGGACCATATCGGATCAGTCAATGCGTACCAGGCAACGCATATATATTGGAAACATTGGAAGGAGAGAAGTTTGCCAAAGCATTGAACGGAAGATATTTAAAGAAATACTATCCAAGCATATGGGTGTAGATGCTTAGTCCAATCTGAGCCTAATCAGCTGATTTGAGACTCAAGTTGCAGCCGATCATAGGAAAATCGTCTTTAGTGAGAAAAAGTCGAATCATCGAAGCATGCTCGGTTTTATGTTATGGCCGATGTACAAATCGCCCTTAGAATAAAAATATATACACATATATTTTCTCTCATCTTCGATGATATCACAAGCACAAATCTGAAGAATACCTTTGAAGGTAACTCAGATGATTCATCACAGGTATATTACATCAGTCATCGACGAAACAGGCGATGGAGACGAAGAAAGAGAAAAATAAAAAGAAAATGCAAATTTGACGAAGATGAATCACCAAATGAGGTAACTCTTCTCGTCAAGTTTGTTGGGAAAGAAGACATAGGATTGTTCTTCTTTCCACAACGTCCAGCAACGACTTCCACCCTCCTCCACCAGCTGATGCACCTACGTTGCATCACAAGGCTTCTTCTAGCTGTTGGACCTCCTGGCTTCATAAAAGGAGACTAGAGAGAGGAGCATGTTCTGGATAATTTCACAAGAATTCTTCTAGCCATCTTGAGTCAGAGGAAGAAGAAAGAATCAAAGAGTAAGAGTCTAAAGCTCCCTGGGTCTATATCTCAAGCCATGGTCAAAGGAATGCGGTCTCCATGAAGGAATATAGATGATTATTTATAGCCGGAGCGCCAGAAGAGATAGAGATGGAAGAGCCAGAAAAGACGGAAACTAAAAATGCCAGATCCGGCAAAAAGGAAACAGAAGACCCGTGAGTGGCTCAGTTTCCAAAAAAGATGACTAATTCAAGGAAACAACTCCTAAATAAAGGATGACTCATATATATCTAAACGATGGAGAGTTTCTCTGTCGTGCCGACAGATTACAGAGCATGGTTCACAGACATCATCTGACCAATATCACAAACAGAGTCTACTAGCTCACTAGCAGTACTCAAGAGGAATGCTATTTTGAGTTAAAGTCTGTTAATGGCCAGTGGTGATCATCGATGCGAGCAGAGTTTTCCAAGGGAAGATACCTCTCATACCTATAAGGCTGAAAAAGTTAACATCTACATCAAGAAAAACCCAAGGTGGGTACAAGAACCTACGGGTAAAAGAGCGAGTTTTATAGGGAAGGGGAATGAGAGATGCCAAAGAGTCACGTGGAGAATAACCCCGAAGGAAAATAGATGGAAAGGACGAGACGTATCAATGGAGATTGATCAGGTCGATCATGGGGAGATTTGACAATTACTCAAAGGATATCAAGCGAATTTCAGAGCAACAGGATCATTTACTCCGAAACGGGGTGGCATGTGTTGACACTGTATTTGGAAAAACAGGGTCAAAGAGGATAATGAGAGACAGCCGATGAAAACAAAGTGTAATCGACCGATTGAAGGGAGAATAGAGCAGTCAACAAGATCTGTCGATGGTCAGGAGAGATCAGCCCTGACAGTGGGTCAGCAGGTCAGAGTGATCAGTCGATGGCAAATTAGAGGATCGGTCGATAGGCATGAAGAAGGTGGTATTCAAAGGAATACGCTAGATGGAAAGTACGGTGGAGGCGGGTCAGTCCACCATTGACAATGGGTCAAGAGTCAATTTTTAGAAGGTCTTAGACTCCTACGAGAGTCCTTTTTCTATTTTTAGTAATTTTTGTCTTTAGATACAAGTAAATAGCATCGTGATCGGCTAGGAGTCGGGTTTGTCCCCAGGACATAAATAGCGACCCTGCGTGGTCGGGAAAAAGTGTACACACCAATATCAAACAAACCACCTCCGGGCAAACCCTTTACCTTTATTGCATCTACTTTTCGGTGACTTCGCCATTGCATTTTTTCCTCTTTTCTACAACGACGTGCTTCGAGTTCGTCGGGCTGCATCAACTGATCTCCGGCAAGCTTCACTAGTAGAAAACCTCACATCCATGACCATTTCCCCGTGACCATTTATGTATTGGTCATAGAAGTGTAGTCTTCAGTGATGATTTACATAATTTGGTCACAGATGAGGTGTTACGCCGCCAGGCCACTAAGGAATAATGACGAATAGGAAAAAATGGTCACAGAATAATAATCCTATTGGTCACAGTTGCATAGCCTTTCTCCACACACTCGCCCGCCTTTCTCCCCGCGGCCGCTCGGCTTTGATCGGCCCACCACCCGGCCACCTAGGGCCGGTGCGCGAGCGGGAGAAGGTAGTCCGGGCCGGTGGAGGCGGGCGGCTGGGGGTTATGGGCTTCTTTCTCTTTTCCTTTTCTTCTTTTTTTCCTTTCTATTTTCTTTATTTTGTAAACTTTTGAATTCAAATTTCATTTACAATTTTGATTTTTCCACTCTTTCTTTCTTTTTGAATTTGATTTACAAATTCAATTTTCAAAACTAGTACGTGGAAGTTTAGAGCAAGAAAGGATGGTGAGCATGATAATTTTAGGCCGATACTTTTTCCTAATTTTTTCTAAAATCTCCCGTGCCAACTTTTCTAAAAACAATTATATTTGTTAAATACAAAAAAATTTACCACCCAGCCGTCCGAAGCCAGGCCAGCCTGGTCATGCTCCAAATACATTATGTGAAGCAACCACCAAGTTTGAGATTTTTTTGGAATTCGTTTGGTACTTTTTTCAGATTAATTGAATTCCCACGCGACTTCGCTCGGTAATTCTGTGTTGAACTAGGCCCACCCTCGAAAAGATCAGGAATTGCGCCAAACTTCGCCACAAGGTCCCTTGTGTCCTAGGAAACAAATACATGTGGAAGTCGCTGCATAATTATAGAGTTTTCAATGTATAATTCACCATATTTTGTCTCACACAACAGAAAAAAATATAAATATTAAAATAATTGTCCAAAAAATGTAAGTTCTTGTGAGGGACCCTATTTTTGCTACAAATGACTACCAAAAAATCTCAAGTCATTTCAAAAAAGTTGAGTGCTATGTAGTCCAAATATAACAAGTCACTCACATAGTTCTTAAATGAGTGGCTTTTTATATTTGAACTACATAATATCACCACTTCCTCAAATGGAAATTTGACCTACACAAAGTTTGTTAGTCTCGATAAGTTATGAAACTTTTGTGTTCAAAATATTTTCATCCGAGTTCATTTCGTGTTTTGTTTGACTGAGTTTTGACCGAGTCAAACTTGGATTTTAAAATTTGAATTGCTCATGTTTTGTTGCATTAAGAAATGATTGAATCCAACACCATAACGTGATAAATCATGATTTTAGAAATTTTTAGGAAGAAGAATCACCTCATCTCGAGTTCGTATGAGGGAGAACGACTAGTTACAAGTTTTAATCCGAGGAAAAAAAGAAAAATCGATAAGTTCATTCCAGTTCGTCACGTGTTCATGAAGAAGGACCGATTTCTCTTTTTTTCCTCGGATTAAAAATTGTAAATAGTCTTTCTCCCTCGTACGAACTCAAAATCGGTTGATTATTTTTTCTAATTTTTTCTAAAATCGAGATGTTTTACTCAGTGCCATTTGTTTGTATCTTAATTACTATTTCTTGATTGCTTTTCATACAACATATCTTTTCCAACTAAAAAGAGAATATAAAAAACATGTTTTTCCATAATAATTGCTAATATAACTTAATATTCTCTAATGTTATGGTCAACACAAGGTTGCATTTAAATTTGAGGTGCCCATGAGTAAGAAAGGATTTGAGTGTGTACAAACTTCGAAACTTAAGTTGAGTTGTATGAAACAATGTGATGATCTAGCTATAGTTTATGAACAATGTATACTTCAATTTTCACAAAATCTTACGAAACTTTTTTGTCAAGCTTGTATATTGATAAAATGATCCTATGCCAATTTACATAATTTTTTATAAGTTTTATTTATTATTATCATTATTTTATAACAAGGTGACTAGTAGAAGTTTGAAATTTCCTAAAAGCCAATTGAATTTTTCGTCAATCTCCTAGATGTGGCCTACAATGGACCATAGGCGCCTAAATATAATTTTTTTTGAATTTTTTAAACTTATTAGATCCACATATAGGTCAATTTTGAATTACTTTCAGTAAACACGTAGAAATTCATTTAAATGATAGAAAATATCAAATCCACTAGAAAAATCTGGAAACTCCTAGATGAAAACTTGTATCCATACTGTTATATATAAAAAATATATTTGTACATATAACAGAATTATGTTTTAGTGTTACTTCACAATGGTGCAATAAAAAGGAAAAAGAAAAAGAAAAACAATAAACAGAGAAGCCCATGTCGGCCCAAATAGCCCAATGATTTGCAGCCATCGATCGTCGATCCAATGGTTCTCATCGTGTTTCCTTGGTATATAACGCAGCATCCAACCCTAACCCTAACCCCATCCACCTCCTCCCGCGGTCCTTCCTCCCCACCTCCGCCCGCCCCATCGGTTCTGTTCCCGACCGCCTCTCTGCCCTTGTATCCAGTGTCGCCCTCTCTCCTCATCCCATCCTCCACCGCCCTCTCCGTCGGCCAGGAGGAGCGTGCCTCCCGTGCCGGACCTCCCCGTCTCCTCCCATCTCATGTAGCAAACTTTATCACTTCGACTCAGATTGCAATCTCTCTCTCTCACACACCTTCACTTCTCGTTGCTCTACAGATCCAGATGTGAGGGCTCAAGGAGCCGACGGCGCGGGGAGGCGGCCCGATGGGGACCGATCCGCTTCGCTTTTTTCCCCCTCCGCCTCCGCCTCCGCTCAAACCCTCGACGACGAGCGCGGGGACCAATGGTGGCTGCTGTGTCCTCCACGCTGCACGGCGTCGCGCGCGCGTCGCATCCGCCAAGCCGAGATCCGCCGCCCCAGGTACGCACGCACGCCTCCGCGAGACCCCGGGCTGACGACGAAGCGGCGGGCGACTGACTGACTAACTGACCGATCCGATCCGATTCTCTTCGCTTCACTTTTTTTTCCTGCTGCAGCGGTGGCGAGGAGGAGCGTGCGGGTGGCCGCCGCGGCGGCGAAGGGAGGAGGAGCGGGATCGGCGCGAGGCAGGCTGGTGACTCGCAACGCCGTTGCAGTTACGTACCGGCTTCCGTTCATCTTCCCTCTCGCTTTGTCATCTCTGTGGTGCGCTCGCGCTTGCTTGCTGCGTCGTGCTGATTTGTTTTAACTTCCCACGCGGGAATTGCTGCTGTGCGTGTGCAGGCGAAGGCGGATGAGGCGGCTGCAGTGCCGGATCCAAGTCAGGCAGGTAAGATTCTAAGATAGTGTGCTGCTAATCTGAATCGAAATCTATCGTAATTGGGTTTGGTGCAAACAGTTCCGGTTGGTTTGGATGTCACTGTGACATGTAGCATGCTGATTGGACCGAATCTGAGCAGGCATACGGTGTAGGTCCTGAATTCTGTCTGTTGTCCATGAATTATCATTTATAGGTAGCTCGGAGGACTCTTAGTCCTTCCTTTTGCAGCTTAAATGGATTCTGGTGAATTTTTTTACTCTTTTCGTGCTGACGTGATGCATATACTTTAGATTTAGTGGAATAAGACAGGATTTGTGTGGTTTAAGTGCCGATCCTGTTACCTGGGATTTGAGGGAGACAAGCAGAGCAAGCAAGATCGCTCTTTATTTCTTAAATTTAGTAACACAAACATGGGATTGGACAATTGAATACAAATGGGATGGGGTAGATCAAACTTGTCCAGGTGGATTTGCTCACTAACTCTGGTGATAATGACATTCAACACGTTTTAATTCAGCCATGTTTGTGCACATGCACATTTGATGTGGTTATTGATGTGAGAAAAATACTAGTTGCTCTATGATATAATCTCAATGAACACTGCCTTCTACCTTCAATTCCAGAGAGAGAAAAAATAAAAGGTTGATGAATTCTATCTTGCTTAGTTTGAATGTAAAATTGGCGTGTTGGATTCTAGTGCTAGAATAGTAGAAGTATAACATCATAGACTATGCCAGCTTATACTAGACTGGTCGGCTGAAGCATTCTTGCTGGCAGTAGAGCTGGAACTCGTTGGTTTCTTTGAAACTTGTCTTGGCTCCTTTCCTGAACTCCAAACAATAAGTTGCTCTCCGGCTAGTAAACTTAGTCACTGACTATTAAAATTTACTGTCATTCTGTTATCTTTGAATGTAACTGAGAATGGATTTGCATTTTAGCAATTTGCATCTGCCGGGTTTCAAAGCTTCTCACCACATGATTTCTGGTCAATACATGAGTTCTTTGATTCACTAAGTATTAGTTTGATTCTAGGGAAATATCTATGCAGCTCAGACAGTTTTTAAGGAGTAATGTGGAATTGATTTTCAGTATTTTATATATCAATTGCCCACTGACAAGTGTTTGGCAATGTTCCATTTTTAGGTCGAGGATCATCAAGAAGCGAGCCATTATAAGTGATTGGATTAGGGAGCAAGTGATACTGCTAGAGATGCTACAAGAATACATTTGATCTGTTGTTTTGATGTCATGTTATGGTGTTCTTGTCTGGAATTACTTGTGATTTCTGAGCTTTTTCTGCATTTTGATAACTCCGGTTGAAAATTAGGCCTGCATTTTGATGAGTTTTATATGGGCTTTGTAATTATTGTTGAATTATTGTAAAAACTGATCCTGTTGGGATGAATTTTATGTGGGCTGAATTTTATATGAGATGTGTATATTTTTGAATGACACGAGTTGTGCAATGGGCTGTGGTGGGACGGAAATGGGCCGTGTAGAGCTACGTAGTTATTTGGCCACGTCATCATCCATGTGGCTGCCATGTCAGCGTCACGTGGCTGCCATGTAAGCGGCATGTGGTTGCCGCGTCAGCGTCGTGTTGCTACCACTCAGTGCCACACGTGGACAAACCGCAGCGTGACACGTGGCGCTGTGTCAAAGAGCCACGTCATCATATCCATGTCAGCACGCGCCTTGCCACGTCAGCAGCCAGCATGGGCTGTGACACGTGGCATCCCCTTCCGTGACCAATTTCGTGACCATTTGGCTTGGTCATAGAAGAAATATACTTCTATGACGAAAAACGTGTTGGTCATGGAAAAGTTCCACTTCTATGACCAAAATGACCGATTGGTCATGGTAGACCAAATGTGGCGGAGCTTCTGTGACCAATTCAATTTGGTCATAAGTTGGTCATAAAAAAATGTTCCGTGACCAAATTTGCATGTACCGTGACCAAACCGTTTGGTCATTGATGCTGAGTACTGTACTAGTGCTTTGTGAGTACCGTTTTACCGAATCCTAGGCTTTAACCTCCGGGCGCATCGCTCAGGTTTCGTCTAGTTCTTTATTCACCCTTATCGATATTAGCTAGATCTACAAGTTTTCGTACTAATTCTTGTGGTTTTAGCTATTATCATTATCATCCGCTCGATCTAGATCCTATCGGCTTCTAACACCGCAGCCAATTCCGACCTACCGAGCGCTGACGTCACGATCGGCCGATCCAGCCGATCGCAACCGCGCTTCGGTCGCTTTCGAGCCGGCCGATCCCGCTTTACTTGTATTGGCCGATTGGCTATTACACGTGTCACTAAAAAGGCCATCGGTTCTCTAACCAATTCATAATATTTTCCATTGTCAATCAACTGGTCACATTGGTTGGCACGCCTCGCTACAGACCGGGGAGTCACGTGTGCTGCGCGCGGAGGTGACGTCCTATTTTCGCGTCAACACAAGGGCATTGAATGACCTCGTCCTCAGGAGGCGACGATGCGCCCGGATCCCGCACGCACAGGAGATTTCCTACAATGGCAAGAGAGGGCGGAGTCGGGGGAGGATGACGCGCTCAGCACGGCGAGCTGCAACAGTTGGTAGAGGTGGAGCAGCAACAGAGGGGCGGCGTCGACAAGCCCCGGCGGAGGAGCTCACCCGCCCGCAGATCCGGCCGGCCATGCCGCCACTCCCCAGCAGAGGAGTTCACTCGCCCGAGCGCCCTCCCATCCTCCATCTCGCCACGACACCACCGCCAGCTCACCGCCGGAGGAGCAGCAGAGGAGGGACCACGCGCCCCCACATCTCACCGGATCCCATTTGGGCAGGAACAGTAGTAGCAGCATGCGGCAGTTAAGATGAATCTGGACGACACATCCCGCCGGAGGAGCTCCTCATTGCGCCGTTCCGCAGAGCAGCCACCGCAGGTCCTCACCTCCCCGTCCTCCTCGACCTCTGCTGGATCTGAGCCGAAGGGAGGCGTAGGAGCTGCTCTGCTCCACCGCGACCAGGTGAAGGAGGCCACCACGGGCAGGTCGGCCGTCGCGACCTCTGCTGCGAGGAGGAGCTCGGAGGAGCACCTTTGTGAGAAGATGCTACTCCTTTGCACCTAGCGTGGGGGACTGGGAAAAGGAGCAGAGAGGGAGTGTGTGGTGGCACCGAGAGAGAGGAGGTGCTCTGCTTGCTGCCAGACTTCCTATGCATGCGGTGTGTGCTGCCAGACTTCCTATGCATGCGGTGTGTGCTGCCAGACTTCCTATGCATGCGGTGTGTGCTATCGACCGTGTGTGCATGCTAGACTTGGTCTACAGTGTTAGTCTCTGATCATAGCGAGCAAGATGATAGAGACTTGTGATCAGATAGGTTGCCCTTCGTATAAATTGGTAGATAAAATTAGTGAATTGAAAGCAAAGATGATTTTGTAAAAATTTGGCTATCAAAGTTCAACAAACATATGGATAATTGAAGAAGAATCTAATCGAGACACACAATGGTACACACAAATATATTCGTAGTTGATCTCTAGCTACACACAAAACATTAAACAACGTATAAACAACATCTCTATGTGTGGGTTGTATGTACATATGTTTTTATGCTAAATTCGAGTTTCTGCAGTGCACGTGCCCTTTTGTAAAACGACATTTTTTCGAAAAGCCCCGGGCTCTGCCACCGACGGTCGCGCGTCGCCTGCGGAGGCGACGCGGCGACGCCTCCGTCCCGTTCCCAAAGGCGGAATCGACGCGTTGCAGAACACGCCGCCCGCACGCCTCCTCCTCCCGTCCGCTTCCACCTTCCCCGCGCCTCCTTTCCCCGTCGAGCGCGCAAGAAGGTCGCCTCCTCCCTGCCAAAAGCTCACATCCTGCTTTGCCTTCCTCGCCGTCGTCGTGGGAAGGCCGCTGGCGCGCGCGAGATCCACGCTGTTGTGACCTCGAAGATCCGTCGCCACCGGCCCAAGCTCTAGGACGGCGAGCATGCCGGCCTGCTCCTCGCTCATCTACAACCCGGGGTGGCACCGTGGTGCTCGATTGGAGAAGGATGCGGCTGTCGCTGCCCCTCATCCTCCGCCGCTGCCGGCACACTGCTGCCCCTCCTATTCTGCCGATAGGTCTGAAGCTCTATGGAGCGGTAGCCCTCTCCTTCGTCGTGGTCATGGCACGGTGGAAGCCTCCATCCCCTTTGGTCGCGTCTACAGTTCCAGCAGCGGTGGGGAAAGCCAGAGTAGCCTCCTGCTCTATATGATTTTGCAATTTCGGTGGACCCCTTTTCGTATTTTGCACTTCCACCATTTGCTCACTGGTACATGAGCTTTTGATGTTTATTTGAAATATTTTGAAATACTCATTGGGCTAGGCTCGTTATTTCATCATACTAGCATTTGGATCAAACAAATCCTGAAACGACCTAGCAGGTTAGCAACAATTGGCTGGCTCTTCAACCAAATCGGCAAAGCCAATCAGAAGTAATTGGTGGACAGAAATTTTTCGTTCCCCTTCACGTAATTCCAAGGGTTTGGTGTGCCAAATCATTTTTGCGGGAGCCGCAGCCCTGCAACTTGCGTCGGATCGTGGATCTTCCAAGGATTCTCAGCACCAAATTCCGCATATTCGTGCACCCGATCCCCACGCAAAATCCCATGTGTCTATGTCATTAATATCATAATCAAGCGCTTAAATTAAATTTGTCTTGTGCTTCTCAACTTGGCCTCGTCCAGTCGCCCTCTCCTCTGAATGCTTCAAGTCACATTCAGGCTGATGAATGTAAATTTGAATTTTGTGTTTACGCCTTGTGATCGTACTAACCTTGTCGTGCGGGCGGTGGGCAAATGACGTTTAACTTGGGACTAACCGGTTCCACGGACTGGCCTGAGTTAGCCGTAGTTAGATTTCGGTTTGAAACGGCGCTGTTTTTGAAAACTACGAGGTAAAAGACTAAAAAGGAAAGAAGTAAAGTATTAAATCTATAGTAATTACAAAATTAATTACATAAGTCGTAGCTAATTCGCTAAACAAATCTATTAAACCTAATACTCCCCCGGTTTGGTAAATGATGTGGTTTTGAACAAGATTTGAGTCAAACATTGAAAATATATATCATGAATATTGAATTAGTCGTTGAGTCTGAAAATATGAAAACTTCATGAATAAATTTGTTTTGCGAAATACTTTCATAAAAGTATACATATGTTAGTTTTTAATAAATATTTTTAAAAATGGGTTAAGTTGTACTTTTGAACCCGTGTCGCTGACCTAAACGACTTCATTTACCATAATGTAGAGATTAAGTCTACAATTTGAAAATGTTATGCTACAATAAAATATACTAGTGTTGAGTTAATTAGAAATAATAGATGCATCTCAAGAATTAGCCGCAACTTATGTAATTAGTTGTACAATTTTACATCATATTTAATCCTCTTAGTTAACATCGAACATCCAATGTGATACATACAAAATTTAAATTTTAGTTCAAGGATCAAACACCTCTTAACATGATTATAATTGTCGTGGCACGCTGAACAAGCTTTGCCATTTCACTTGTGTGGCGTCTCCTCCTTCAGCAGGAAATGTACATACGGAAATAATTCCAGTTCTTTTCCCTTCGCTATCGCTCGCAACGCTACGATGTGGCCCATAACGCTTGCCACGTCACACCACGTGGGCCACACCGACCCTACAAAACGTGCGGGGGCAAACACGTCCATCTGTCAGCCTATGCAGTCCCTCCCTCCTGGTACCGACTCACACGAACCTAGCTTTCCATCAAAACTAAAAAAAAAACAGATCAGGAAGAAGAGATTCGATCAAGAAAAAGGGGAGACAAGCCAAAAGCTGCCCAAATTTGGAAGGCACAGCCCTCCTCTGATCCTTCCCCTTCCTTCCACGGTGCGCCCGTGCACCTACCGGTAGTGGTGTGGCCATCGATCGGCTCGCTCGCCACCCGCACCCACTTCCCTTCCCCAAACCGCACTTCGAAGCCAGACAATCCGTATAAATCCTCCCCGGGGAATCTATGACCGGCGAGGAGGAGGACGACGAGGAGCACGGGGGGCACAGGTACGTCCGGATGCCGCCAGAGCCGCCCGAGCCGGCGGAGTGGATGGCCGCCGCGTCCTCGGCGTCGTTCCGGCTGCCGGAGTCGGCGCGGGTGTTCGACGAGCTGCCGCGGGCCAGGATCGTCGGGGTGTCCCGCCCCGACGCCGGAGACATCACGCCCATGCTGCTGTCCTACACCATCGAGGTCCACTACAAGCAGGTCCGTCCGCGGGCGCCTCCTCTGCTCCCGGTCCCGGGTTCGTTAGTGAATGCGTGATCCGCCGCGCTGCCTTGGGTCGGACGACCGCGCGCATGTGGTGGTTTAATGAATTGGGTCGTCGTTTGGGGGATTTGTTTCTCAGACAGGCTCCGACTACATTTTTCTTGATGATGTTGGAAGGTTCGGCTATCCCCTTTTTGGGCGTCGGGAATTGAGTTCTCCTTTGGTTCGGAGGGTCTGTTAGTAGCTTGTGGATGAATTCGCGCTGCTCTGATGTGGAGGTTCTGTTAGTAGTTTTTTTCTTAGTGTTTATTTGCACTATTATATGATAGCTTTTCTGGTGCTTGGATTCTTAAGTATTGAATCCTTATTCCTTTTTTTGTAACAACTTATATGTGCTTGGGATTGCAACAGTGCCAGTGAGTGGCTCAATGATTGCATGAGTTCAGTTTAATGCATTTTTGTTTATCTGATTTGGGTGGTCCTTGTGTGCCATTAATACTTGATAAATATTTTTTTAGAAAAAAAGGGAGGCCTCGAGTTTAATTAAAATGAAACCACAACCGTAATTAAACATTTCTTAGATTCGGAGCTTTTGTTTGTCCATTGAGAAACAGAAGAGTATGATGGAAGTCTGGCAGTTTTTGTTTTAACTCTTTTGCTGTCAAAGGGAGGCTAACTTTTCGTTTTTTTTGTAATATATTAAGGTGTAATTTAGTGGGGAATGTCTGGCGCATTCAGTGCCATGTTGTTATATTACTGGGTTAAGTAGTTGAGTGGAGACAGAGAACAGAATGTGCATTGAGATACTGGTTTGTGGGCCAGTAAACCAAGGAACAAAATTGATATACCATTGTGCAATTTTTCTGAAACAGCACTCAATTTGTGCCGGGTTGGGATCGAGTCAATTCCCCAAAATTTGAACTCTGAATCCATGAAATAATGTTCACTAGTTCGTCTATCAGTTTAGGTGGCTGCTACATAAGAAGGCCTCACAAGTGCTATATCTACACTTTGCATTGAAGAGACGTGCGTTCCTTGAAGAATTCCATGAGAAACAGGAACAGGTTGGTTGCATAATCTTTATTGTTTTGAGTGGTACTTGAATATACTTGTCCTTTCTGGTTAAGCATTAAATGCTCTATTTACAGCACATTGCAGATACCTATTATAGTGGAAGAACTCACACAACTTTCTCTTAGCAAAATTTCAATTATAACCAAATAAGATTGGCTTCTGGTTATGTTTGCATTTCACTACGTTTTCTATCATTTCACTTGCTTGGGCCAACAAATACAGATTCCTTGCAATCTGTTTACGTTCTAATGTTGTAGTCATGCAAGGCAAGTGTAGCTTCGAAATGAGGGTTTTTGCTGATCACCCTGATTCCATCTTTTTTTTTACTATCAATTGTACCTGGCATGATATCATTGGTTTGTGTGACAACTGCATTTTAAACCATGAATAATTAAATTTATCTTTTTTTAATTCAAGGTCAAAGAATGGCTTCAAAATTTGGGAATCGGGGAGCATATGCCAGTTGTACATGATGACGATGAAGCTGATGACATGCATGTTCCTTCACAACATGATGAACACTCTATCAAAAATAGGTAATTTGTGGCCTTACTAACCATGTTCCCATTATATATTTTTTTATAAACTATTATGTCCACTTATATTGAACTAAGAGCGAAATGAAAACTTTACCAATTATATCTTATGCATAATTTGGAGCAGCTAGCTTCCCTTACGTACTCATATGCATACTTAAACTGTTGTTGCAGAAATGTTCCTTCACGTGCTGTTTTGCCTGTTATTCGACCAGCACTTGGTCGTCAGCAATCGATTTCTGATCGTGCAAAGGTTGCCATGCAAGAGTACTTGAACCATTTTATGGGAAACTTGGATATTGTCAACTCAAGAGAGGTAACAAAATCCATGTTCTGGTACAAAACATCGAAGTTTAAATATCGCCAAAACATTTTGCATGTATGAATTGGAAGGGATCTTCCTTTTGCTCATTTTCTTTAAGGCCATAACATCTGTGAAAACGCAGGTTTGCAAATTTCTGGAAGTTTCATTGTTATCATTTCTGCCGGAGTATGGACCTAAGCTAAAGGAAGATTATGTTACAGTAAAACACTTGCCAAAAATTGAGACGGGCAGTAAAGGGAGATGCTGTTCATCCTGCTGTTTTAATTTTTGCAGCAGTAACTGGCAAAAGGTACTGCAAATATATGATTATTTTATTTTGTTTTACTAGCATGATGCTGACTTATGTATGAACTGTTAAATTGATCACTTCTTGGTAGGTTTGGGCTGTACTGAAGCCAGGATTCTTGGCTTTACTCCAAGATCCATTTGATCCTAAGCTTTTGGACATAGTCATCTTTGAGGTGTCACCTTGCACTGATAGAAATGGAGAAGGTCAAACCACTCTAGCAAATGAGATAAAGGAACACAATCCATTGCATTTTGGATTTGAGGTATTTTTTTTCTGTTTAAGAATTGTTTGGTCTATCAGCTTGATATATGACTCAAACCAAACAAGCAATATTATTATGTGGGTGTCTCCTCAGACCCCAGTGGACTTATCACATTATTGTTCCTACCAAACAACCAAATGGGTTCTTTAATCTTTAGCCTAAAATGTTACCTATTCGCCAGTTTGGTTTGGTTGCTTACATAAGAAGTGTCAGTTTTCCAAGGGAATGAGTTTCAGGTAGCACCGTAGGACTAGGAGGTGGCTTGTCTAAGTCAAGTCTAATTGTATGGAGAACTTGGATGTTTTGTGACATTTGTACCTAAGCTTCCGTTAAAACTTCAACAAAGTTTGATTATTTGTTTTCTACAGTAAATAAGACAGACAATTAATAAGTCTTTCCACTCAAAGTGACTAGGTTTACCTTGCTCAATGCTTTATCTGCAACAGATGTGAAAGTCCACTATTGTTGAAATCATACCTTGTCAGAGAGGGATACTGCATTTTATTTCTAGTATAAGGACTATCTTGCAGTATATGTTGCCAAATGCTAGACTAATAATTAATCATAGTATTGTAAGTCTCGCTTTTTTCTGAACTTTCATGACAAATTCAGCCAGCATGTCCCTATGTAGAAATACGTTAAAAGTTATTGATATAATACATTATGTTACTTATTAGTAAGGACTTTGGTTACATTTAACCTATGTAGTACTTGAAAGCAATTTATTATCCTTTGTAATTGAAATGTTGTAACACGGCTGATATGGGGTGAGTGGGACAATGTGTACACCAGGCCATATCCAATTGGGCCAATATGTAGTTGTCCAAGTATCCATATTTATTCTCTCTTTTTCCCACAAATACAACGAATATACATATCAGCCACGTGCCTGACGTGTATCCATATTGGTGTTGTGGACTCCTTTTATTATAAGTATACTTATGGGCGCAGGAGACAGCCCAAAGAGTCCACAACTAATAAAAGTGGCTGAGATTTTGGTCCAAGGAAAAGATTTGTAGAGATATGTTAGAGATATGTTAGAGATAAGCTAGGAGATTTGTTAGCATGAGAGTTCTGTTAGTTGCTAGATTTGGTGGCCCTCTGATCTATAAAGAGTGGCCGGTCGTTTGTACCAGGGGCATCGAAGAATAAAGCTCTTCCGTTGCCGGGCTTGAGAGCAGCTCACCGCCTCCATACATCATGCGCTCTTGTTCCCAAGCTTCCCTGCTCCTTCATTCTCCTCTACGCTCGCCTAGACGGCCACGCCGTATCATTGGCTACGCTAGAAAATACACAAAATGCACCTTCCTGGGTGTATATGTGGTGCATAGCTGTGGATGTGTGAACTGAGCGACTCTGGTGGCTACCTGTAGGGGTGAAGCAGTGAATGGATAGAACTGCAGTTTCAGGATGGTGTAGGTTATGTATGACTTGATTAATAAAACAACAATAGCAACAACATAGTCTTTTGTCCCAAGCAAGTTGGGGTAGACTGGAGATGAAACCCAAAAGAAACAAGGGTAGGAGAAACACAAAAAGGCACAAGATAGCAGGTATAGTTAAGGGTAAACAAAGAAAGAAGAAGCAAAGGTCATGGCTCAGGCACATTGATTGCTAGTCTCCAAGCACTCCTATTCATAGCTAAATCTTCGGAGATGTTCCACTCCTTAAGATCTCTCTTAGCCGACTCGGTATGACTTGATTAATGGGCTGCATATATGTAGATGAGCCAGAAGTGCGGTGAGTAAATTTGGTGGAGCCCCATGTAAGTTCTAGGGGGAAAACCTGGACCCAACCCTGTCCCCACCCCTAATGGGCAGATTGCCACCTCCACAGGGATTGTTACCATCCATATTGCAAATAACTTACCCCAATTTGTGTCACAAGAAAATATTTCCAGTGATGCATTTATTTTCTCAAAAAGAAAGATGATAAATATACACAAGCTTGTACTGGCCTTGATTTATCTGAGCAAGCATCATAGTATTTCTATTTTCTAATTTCTGTTACATGTGGAAGGTATCTTCTGGGGGGCGGTCAATAAAGTTGAGGACAAGAAGTTCAGCTAAGGTAAAAGATTGGGTTACTGCAATAAATGCTGCTCGACGACCCCCAGAGGGATGGTGCCACCCTCACCGTTTTGGTTCATTTGCACCACCTAGGGGCTTGACTGAAGATGGTAGTGTGGTGCAATGGTTCATAGATGGACGTGCTGCATTTGATGCTATTGCTTCTTCCATTGAGGAAGCTAAATCAGAGGTTAGTGTACTTAATGAAGTGAGAATATTTCTGCTACTATTTGAATTTATTTAAATGTCTTTTTTTGAGAATAATTTATTTACATGTCTTGAAGATAATTAAATACTGAATGCAGATATTTATAACTGACTGGTGGCTGTGCCCAGAATTGTATCTTAGACGCCCTTTTCACTTCCATGGATCCTCTAGGCTTGATATTCTGCTGGAATCAAGGGCAAAGCAAGGTGTACAGGTATTCAATTATCATAATATAAGAGAAACTGTTCAGACCTTGTTTGATGAGCTAATCTCACAATGGTTTCTTTGGATTGAAAACCTAGCAGCATCATGATTGAGCATATTTTATGTATATTGGAATGCCTAAGATATAACTGAGTCAATATTTCTACTTCTTAGCCTGCCTAATCAGATACCTATCTCTACTCTACTAGTCTAGTATATCCATTTATGCTTTTAAGTGCACAGTTATCTTTTTTTTTTTGAAACGCAGGAGAACTGCGCTTCATTGCAATAGAGAGAAATAAGAGCCCCCCTGAAGGACCGATACGGCGAACCAGAGAGGGGGGGAGTGAATGGGAGCCGATAAAAATTCTTCTCGAAGGAGATGGAAACTCCTACAAGATGAACACGGCTTCCAACACACGTCTCCGACTCACTACCCAAGTTGGCCAAGCCCACGTAGCCACTGAAGTGCCACTGGACCTAGGAACCAACACACACAACCTTCCGACCCGAGAACGCAGCGGAACACCAAACCTCGAGTCTACAGACCCACACCGGTCAGACCGGTGAGCACCACCGGTCAGACCGGTCCCTGCTGGTGAAACTGAGCAACTTTCACTAAGTGGCTCTACACCGGCCGACCGGTGAGACACACCGGTCAGACCGATCGCAGCCTCAAAGCCCCCAAGGCACCAAACAGAGCCAACCGACCACCAAACGGACCCAAACTCGAAACAACAAGCACCACGAGAAAACGGCGAACACACCAAGACGTTCACCCGAGCAAAATCCCACCGAGGGTTGCACCGGCCGACCGGTCAAGAGCACCGGTCAGACCGGTGTAACCTGGGCAGCTCGGGATGAACAGCACCCGCTGGTCAACTTCCCCAAATCCAAATCTCGATCTCCCGAATCGCTCCACGGACTTGAACAAGACTTTGGAGATATTAGGAACACCTCATGAGGAGTCCATAGCCAAGTTTAATCCCACCAAAACTCGTCCAAAAAGGAGGAATCAAGGAAATCCCGCCAAAAGCACTTCCAACCCAAGAACTCAAGAAACCCCAAAATCGAGCACCTTTTCTCACGGATTTGGGAGGGGAATCACAGCCCAAAGAACCACGAAGGGTTCCCACAAATTTCCCCCATCAAATCCCCAAGAGAAAAGTCCCGAAAACAATCCAAAGAAATCACCAAGAGAGGGCTCCGAAAATCACCACCAAGAACAACCGGGAAAAACACATACAAACCTTTGAGGAACCACGCCGAATCATCTATACATGAAGCAAAGGTTCATACAAGGTCTAGCAAGCCGCCCGATCATCCATCCCTCTCAACAAGATCTCTCCATGAAGCTCTCTTGCTAGTCCTATGGAAAACCTAAGGAAAATAGGAAGGAAAATAGGAAAACAAATGAGCTAGGGTTCCAAGAGTTGGCTGCCATCCTCTCACCTCTTGGGTTATATGGAGGCAACCGAAAGTCTAAAATACCCTTCTCTAACAACTAGGGATACAAGCCCCTCAAGGGCGGATTTGGAAGTATTCACGTCTTCGCCATCGGACGGATGCCCGGCGACCGCACCCTGCGTAGCCTCGACGCAAGCCATGCGATCCCGACGCGTGTCCTCCGCTTCGAAGTCTCCGGACTGCGTCGTCTCACACCGGTCGACCGGTACCCACCGTCGGCCGGCCGGCGCGCCTGGCCGCAAAGACCGTCTTCGGTTCTTCGGTCTTGGCTTTGTGGATCAACCAAGGAACCCACCGGGAAACCCCGCGAACTCGGTGTAGCCTCCGCCAATCTCCACTCATGACTTGGCTCCCACGTAGTCCCGGCTCGACCTTGGTTTTGAGGCTCAACCAAGAAACCGTCCATAACTTCATCTTCTTGTTCATGCCAACATGCGGCCCGCACTTGACCCCGCCGGCCACCGGGTCCCTCGAACAAAGCCTACATGTCTTCTCCACACCTAGAGGCCTCACCAGCGACGACCTTTCGCGCTTGTTCTTCACCTGCACCAACACCAGTCAAGCCGCAAGCTGCACCTGCAATACTTAGCCAAGAATCAGTCCACACAACGTTGTCAATCACTCATCACACAAGGAAACGACCATCCACCGGTCCTCGAACCACACATGGTCCTCACCCCCCCCTACAAAGCCTAACTCTCATACGGGGGAAAATGAGAGCAGGATACAACAAAAAAAAAGAAGAAAAACCGAGCAAACTACAAAGGACCTGCCCACAGAACTCTAACCCTCGAGCACTAGAGGGCTCCAGCAAGACCCAGGCCCTGCAGCCTTTTGGCGCCGGCCATACACCATAAGCTATATTCCTCTTTCATGGCAGTGGTGAAAGAGGGAGATGCCCCATCGAAGACACAGGCATTCCGGTGCTTCCAGATAACCCAGGCTCCAAGAATGATGAGAGAATTAACACCTTTTTTGTATTTCCTTTTGACATGTTTAAGCACTCTGCGCCACCATGCAGCAAAGCTCTCTTCTTGGTGCCCAGGGATAAACTCACCAAGATTTAAAAGGGATAGGACATTAAACCAAAACTGTCGTGTCACCACACATGTAGTTAGTAAGTGTTGAATGGACTCCCCTTCCTGATCACATAAGGGGCAATGCTCAGGATGTGGCAGCCCCCTTCGCTCGAGCTTGTCAGCTGTCCAGCACCTATTGCGGATTGCAAGCCAAAGGAAGAGCTTACATTTATTTGGGGCCCAAGACTTCCATAATCTTTTCCATGGCTCGAAGGTAATCGACCCTTGAAAAAAAGCACGATAGGCTGATTTAGCAGTATAGTGTCCTCCAGCTTCGAGCCTCCAGATATGTTTGTCCTCCTCCTCATTCAACATGATGCTCTGTAAGTAGTCCCAAAGGTACATGAAATCCCTGATACCGACCCAAGACAAGCCTCCTTGAATAACCGAAGTCCATCTGTTGTTGTTCAAAGCTTCAGCAACAGTTTGGCTTTTTAAGGACTCGAGGAGGCACACTAGCAAAGACCAGCGGCGCAAGAGACTCCAGCGAGTTGCCTAATATCCATCTGTCAGTCCAAAACAAAGTGGAATTGCCATTGCCTAACTCTGTGTGTACAGCCATTGCAACTAAGGCCAGCGAGTTGGGATGCAAAGGGAGTTCCAGGTCCGTCCAGGGCCGGTCAGTACGACTCTTTTTTTGCCACTGCCATCTTGCCTATAAAGCCCAGGCCATCACTTCCAAGTTGAGAATGCCCAGCCCACCAAGATCCAACGGCCGCATAACCTTTTCCCAAGCAACAAGACAGCATCCTCCATTAGCCTGATCCTTTACTTTCCAAAGGAACCCTCTTCGGATTTTGTCAATCGCTTTAATAAACCATTTGGGGACATTCACCGCGATGAGGAGGTGGATTGGAACAGCAGAGAGGACAAACCGAACCATAGTTACACGACCAGCCCTATTCATCTGACTTGCCTTCCATCCAGGCAATTTATCAGCGACCTTCTCAAACCATGGCAGTAGATCACCTTTTCTCAATTTCCTGTGGGAGAGGCAGGCCAAGATATGTACAAGGGAAGTCCGCAATTGGGCAAGGGAGGGCTTCATTTACAGTCACAAGGGAGGTGTCCTCACACCGGATTGGGACAATGCTGCTCTTATGGAGGTTAGTTTGCAGCCCTGAAGCTTTCCCAAAAATATCTAAGATATGTCTTGTGATCTGTAAATCATCACTCACCGGTCTTATGAAAAGGGCCACATCATCAGCATATATGGACAGCTGCTGTGCAGCAGCACGATGTGACAGAGGTTGCAGCAATCCTTCTTCCCCAGCCTTTACAAAAAGACTATTGAGTACATCCATGATAAGAATGAAAAGCATGGAGGATAGAGGGTCACCTTGACGGAGGCCCCGCTGATGCTGAATAAATTCTCCAGGAACTCCATTAATCATCACTCGGGTGGGTGACGTAGATAGAAGGTTAGAGATCAGGTTGCACCACGCAAGTCCAAACCCTAAGTATGAGAGCACCTCCAGCAAGAACGACCAGGCCACAGAATCAAAGGCTTTTGAGATGTCCAATTTAAGGGAGAGGCTAGGAACCTTTTGTCTATGTAGGACTTTCACAGGTTGCTGAACCAAAATAAAATTATCATGAATGCAGCGTCCTTTAATGAATGCACTCTGATTTGTGGCTACCATGGAGTCGAGGAGAGGCGCAAGTCTGTTGGCTAGGATTTTGGTGACCAATTTAGCAAAGTTGTGCACCAAGCTGATGGGACGGAAGTCTTTAGCCAAGACAGCATCCACCTTTTTCGGAATAAGGGTAATGTAAGCCGCATTAAGCAACCCAAGCCCCCTGGCATTGCCTTGTTGTAAGGTGATGATGGCTGCCATAAAATCAGCCTTAATCACCTCCCAGCACTTCTTATAGAATCTGCCAGTGAAACCATCCGGGCCCGGAGCTCTATCCATCGGCAAGGATCTTATAGTAGCCCACACCTCTTCTTCGGTGATTGGTTCATCAAGAACAGACAGATCCAGTCATGGTCTATGAAACGCCGGGAGATCAAGCGAAATTGACCGATCAGCAGATTTCCCAATTAAATCATTATAAAAATTGAACATGATCTCCTCCTTGTCTTCCTGGGAAGTGGCCACCATATCCCCCTCCAACAGTTTGGGAATGAAGTTCTTTCGCTTTCGATGAGCAGCTTGTTTGTGGAAGAAGGATGTGTTAGCATCACCCTCTTTAAGAAACCGTACCTGGGAGCGCAGCCTTGCCATGGTTCTTTCAAAAGAGGACAGACATAAACAAAGGCGCTTAAGCTCACGCCTCAACCAATCCTCATCTGGGGAAAGCTGCCTCAGATCTTGGGCCATCTCTAACCTATGCAGGACCTCACGAGCAAGGGCCAATTGAGTTTTTATGTGGCCAACCTTTTTAGAGCTCCAAGACTGAAGAGCACGGGACAGTCGCTTGAGTTTAACAGAAATGCGCTGCAGAGGGCCAACACGATCCACCAGCTGTTCCCAAGAAGCCTTAACAGTATCCAAGAAATCTGGAAGTTGCGTCCAGCAGCTTTCAAAGTGGAATCTCCTTTTGCCTTGAACGCTGTCCTTAAGCCCCAAAACCAAGGGGCAGTGGTCAGAGATCTCTGTTTCCTGGCTCTGCAGCACGCAATCCGGAAAGATATCCTCCCAGTCACTTGTACAGAGAACTCGGTCCAGTTTGACAAGAGTAGGGGAGGCCCTCTCATTAGACCATGTATAACGTCGACCCAACAGTGGAATTTCCTTGAGTTCCATCTCGTTAACAAAGCGCCGGAACCTCCCCATCATTGCCCTGTTGATATTATCATTATTCTTGTCTTCAGAGGAGTAGATCATGTTAAAATCCCCGACCAGCATCCACGGCCCAGCACAGTGGCCTCTTACTTCTCTAAGTTCTTCAAGAAAGGAAGGCTTGTCAGCATCTACATGAGGCCCATAGACTCCCGAGAACCACCAGGAGTGCACATCATCAGACCGAAACTTGACAGAGACAGAGTGACGAAGAACTCGATGACATTCAGCAGCAAAGTCAACCCTCCAAGCAACTAAAATACCTCCCCTAGATCCTTGGGCAGGCAAGAACACAAAGGAGGAGTAGCCCTTCCCCAGAATAGGGAGAAGATCATGCACAGAGATGTGAGGCAGCTTTGTTTCCTGCAAACATACAATAGCTGGCTGGCAAGACTGAACAACTTGATGAACTGCATCCCTTCGTGCTTTATCATTGAGACAGATAACTGTGCACAACATTATCTTAAGTGTTTATATGTTTTATTGATCAACAAAGATTAATTAGATGCTTACTTATCATGAATCATTAACATACTAGAATTAGTTAGATGCTTAACAATTAGTTATATCAACGGTAAGTCAATTAACTAAAAATGTGATATTGTTTTGCAGATTTACATTCTTTTGTACAAGGAAGTTTCTCTTGCATTGAAAATTAACAGCATGTACAGTAAACGGAGGCTACTTAACATTCATGAGAATGTTAAAGTTCTGCGTTACCCTGATCATTTCTCGACTGGCATATATTTATGGTACAATGGAAACTCCACTTTTTGTTTATTTTTTCTTTGTTATAGTAGCAGTGGATTAAATTCTCAGTTGCTATGGCTTGAAGGTCTCACCATGAAAAAATTGTTGTGGTTGATAATCAAGTATGCTATATTGGAGGCCTTGATTTGTGCTTTGGTCGTTTTGATTCTCCTGAGCATAAAGTTGCGGATTTTCCTCCTTCAACATGGCCAGGAAAGGATTACTACAATCCTAGGTAGTTTTCTTCAGATTTTTTTTCTCAGATTTCATGCATGCACATGTTTCATGTAAATTCTTTAGCTTGTATATCTTATTGTTATTGTTTTTTAACCTTTTGTAAGGGAATATGAGCCAAATTCTTGGGAGGATACAATGAAAGATGAGCTTGATCGTACTAAATATCCTCGTATGCCTTGGCATGATGTTCAGTGTGCACTTTATGGTCCAGCGTGTAGAGATGTAGCAAGGCATTTTGTTCAGAGATGGAACTATGCAAAGGTCAATTTACTTGATTTAGGACTACTTGTCATTTGTATCATTGCAGAACTTGACAATGTCACCTATTGCAGAGGAATAAAGCACCAAATGAGCAAGCAATTCCATTATTAATGCCTCATCATCACATGGTAATTCCTCATTACATGGGTACAAGCAAAGAAACAGATGGGGAAACAGAGAGTAAACAGAACCACAACATGGATATTAAATTTAATAGGTTAAGCTCTTTGACAACACCAGCATCGTGTCAGGACATTCCGTTGCTTTTGCCGCATGAGCCTGATCACCATGCATTTGGCGAGTTTGGACTGAATGGTATGGATATCAGCAATGGTCTTTCAGATCACACAAATAAAACCAATCGGAACCAGCCACTACCCAACCGAAAGGCCAAAGTAGATATTTCTTCAGAAGATTTACAGATGAAAGGATTTGTGGATAATGTTGGCTCTCCTGAGGTTTCAGTGTCTAAACACTGTGACACCTCAAAACCAGATATGCAAAACATAGATAAGGAGTGGTGGGAGGCGCAAGAACGGGGAGACCAAGTTGCCTCCGTGCTTGATGTTGGAGAAGTTGGTCCTCGAGCAGCATGTCATTGCCAGGTTAGTTACTTCTGTGTACTGGTGATTAAACTGTGTTTTCATGCTATAGTTTTGCTAAATGGTATACAACAGTTTACTGATTCAGCTGCACATGGCTTTGTGTCATGACTCATGTAATTTAGAGCTATTCGTTGTTGCACATGTAACCCTGAAGTGTGATTAAGGAAAACTTGAATCATAAGAAAACCATAGTTACAAGACAATGTCATGTTTGTCAAAATGGAATCTGAAAGCAGCATTGCTTCTTTTACCAGCAGATGAGCGGACTTGCCTGGACATGTCTTTGCCCGTGTTTGTTTTTTTTTTGTCTCAAATTAAAATCTCACCGTCAATTCCATAACACTTCAATGGAGAATCTGAGACCATGTGCCTTTTCTTTGTTACATAGTTTTGGTCATGCAAAACGATTCGGAGGTTTTTTTCATGAAAGCTAACAGATTTTGAGTTTTAAAATAATTAAGGTAGCATGAGCATGTGTTGTATAATGGAGCATCATGCGGTTTCGTTTGCACTTCTCGCTTGCCAAAGTTGTTGAAGTATCCATAGTGATTTCAGTCCAATAAAATGAAGAGTGCCCATCGACAATAAGCATGAACAGTTCCTAGTTGTAGGGAATCCTTGTCTCCTCTCCTTCTTAATATAATGAAGCGCAGTTCTCCTGTGTCTTTGGAGAAAAAAAACCATTGTCTCCAATTATCATGCAGCATTTGTTAGAATCAGGTTGAATCTATTGACCTAGTCTCAAATTGGACTGAAGTGAATCAGAGATTGTGTTTTTGTCCTATTAGCTTGCTTTCATACCAAGTAATAACGAAAGTTATATTTGACTGTAATACCAAGTAATAACGAAAGTTATATTTGACTGTACTACATATATCTCACCAATTAAATTTTCTTTTATTTAGGTGGTTAGAAGTGTTGGCCCATGGTCAGCAGGAACAACTCAAATTGAAGGAAGCATCCACAATGCCTATTTTTCTCTAATTGAAAAAGCAGAACATTTTGTTTACATTGAAGTAAGTTTTTTTCCCAATCCTAAGTCAAAAGATTGAAGTTTCCATGTAATACTTGATATTTGGAACTAGTTGCACTCATATGTTTGAGAACCAGTGGAGACTTGAAGTTTCTATATGCATGTAATTACAGCATAGACTTGACATCCTTGTAATACATTTCTTTCTGCTGGCCTTTGCAGAATCAGTTTTTCATATCAGGTCTTTCAGGAGATGATACAATTAAAAATCGTGTATTAGAAGCATTGTACAGGCGTATACTTAGAGCAGAAAAGGAGAAGAAGCGCTTCCGGGTTATTATTGTAATACCACTTTTACCTGGTTTTCAGGTAATACAAAGTACCAATTACATAAGGTTTGGTGCTTCATGGTGGCTGGGTAGTTATATAGTTTGTTTCAGGGTGGCATTGATGATGGTGGAGCTGCATCCGTGAGGGCAATTATGCACTGGCAATACCGGACTATTTGTAGAGGGCCTAATTCAATACTTAAGAATTTATATGATGTGGTGGGCTCAAAGGCACATGATTATATCTCATTTTATGGTCTTAGAGCACATGGCAGGCTTGGTGATGGTGGCCCTTTGGTCACCAATCAGGTAAAGTATTTTCTTTTTGAAGTGTTCTGTTTAATAGTACTGGTTATAGCTTTAGGCAATGGTTGATCTTTGTGTACTTTCCTTTCATTCTTTTGCTAACAATCTGAATTTTGCAGATATATGTGCACAGTAAATTGATGATTATAGATGATCGCATGGCATTAATTGGCTCAGCTAACATAAATGATAGAAGCTTGCTTGGATCAAGAGATTCTGAGGTATAACTTTCTGAATTAGAATTACAACTTATGTATAATTGTGTTCTACTCGATAATTATCTTTTTTAGGGGCACTACTCTTATAGTTATCTGGCCAATAGAGGAATGCACCTAGAGCTTAAAGTTTCATACAGACAATAACAGTTGAACTTAAAAATAGGAATTTTGCTATTGAAGAGCATTTCTTTCATGATCTACTGCAATTAGTGAAGATCAAATGTCAGCATTAGGTGGGCTACTTTGATAACCTTCTCCAGATCCTGCTATTGACACTATGATGCATTGTTACTATTCTTTAGATTGGCATGATTATTGAAGATAAAGAGGTTGTCAGTTCTATAATGGATGGAAAACCTTGGGGAGCTGGGAAGTTCTCTCTCAGCCTACGACTTTCTCTATGGGCGGAACACCTTGGTCTTCTTCCAGCAGAGGTTTGTATTATATCATTTAGGCTTTAACTACCAATTGCAATAAGTGCATATGCAATGGGAGAGAGAACAATTTATAGTTTTTTTTTGTCGACTTGTTTGATTTTTGGTGTTTTCTCAAGTTGTTTATATAATTTTGTGATGCTAAGTCGTAGGATGTCAAGATAGTAGCTTCAACTTCATTTTCTTGTATTCCTGCCATGATACCCATATAGTTCCTCATCCCATCTGGCCTATAACAATTAACACCCTCCTAGTTTTATGTTTGACCCCATACCCTAAAGTCCATCTACAGTTTTGAATGCAAAAATCAACAATATTCAGTGCATGGACTGAGCTATGATATCCCTTAGCCTTTCTGCACTTCTCGTTCTACATCATGTACACCGGTGCAAAAGGGGTAAAGAAGTAAAACAGGCAACTTGTAGAACCATCACTAGAGGTACAACACATTGAAGGGGTAGGTAACAGAGAAGATCAGCAGGGAATCAGAACAAACCTAACCCTAGTGATACATTTCTCCCATCTACCCATTTGAACACATCCAACTGAATCAATTCTAACCCTTAAGGATACAACACACTGAAGCAGCGAGGAATCGATTCAGTGTTCATGCTCACCGGATGGTCCTTGTGGGAGGAACGAAATGGCCGAGTCTTCAACAATCTGCCCTTGGCCCGCATTGTAAAAACATCTTTTCTTAATACAAAGATACGCAGCACTAATGCGTGTTAGCGAAAAAAACCCTTAGCTTTTTAGTTTTGAAAGACATGGTAGTGTTGCATGATGCATATACTGTATAGAGGCTCTTTGTGAATTTGATTCCAACAAATTTGCATTCTCTCTCAGGTTAGTTGCATTATGGATCCTGTGGATGATTCAGCGTACAAAAACATCTGGATGGCCACTGCCAAGGTGAGTGTAGTGGGAATATGGTGGGCGTTTTTAAACTTGACGAGCTGACATACCTTTTCTGAACTAATTGAAACAATTTGAGTATGACTTTGCACCTGTCCAATGAATGCCGTGATTTCATTAGCTGATAATTTTCTATTGTCTTTTATGTTCATTAGTATTTCTCCATCCTGAGCACTTTTACTTTTTTTATTCCCTCAAACTGAACAAATTGATACTTGGCAGGTGAACACCATGATCTACCAACAAGTATTCTCATGTGTTCCCAACGATCACATCCATTCCAGGTTAGGCATGTGGAATCTGTCTCCCAGTTTTTCTTCCATTGTGGAAGAAACATTATGCTCAATGGTTGATCAACATCCTGCAGGTACCAATTTCGGCAAAGCTTTGCTCATCGGAAGGAGAAGAATGGCCATACGACCATCGACTTGGGTGTTGCATTAGAGAAACAAGAAACTAAACAAGATAGAGACCTAGCAGATGGTGACCCTATGGAGCAGTTGCAGGCTGTTCGAGGTCACATCGTTACCTTCCCTTTAGAGTTCATGTGCCAAGAGGACTTGAGACCGTTCTTTAGTGAAAGCGAGTATTATACATCCCCACAAGTTTTCCATTAGTTTTTCCCCTGGTGGTGGAAGTACATTCATAGGATCAGCTGTACATGTTATTATGGTTAATATAGGAAGAAGCAAAAAGAAAGGGGTTATTTGGATAGGTACCATTACAATTTTCCAAAGTTGGAGATATACCACTACAATTCACCTATTTTGAAATATACCATTGCAATTCTTTGGTTCCCACAAAAATGCCATGGAATACGTATGAATCTAACATGGGCCCAGTTGCAGGTGTATCCAAATACATATACTTTGCTGCAGCTTGTCTCCCCTATCACTGACGTGTGGGCCCCACTCGTCGTCATCTTCTTCCTCCACTTGCCGTCCCCGATCTCCTCCTCTCTCCCGCGGATCGGCCCGCCATGGCCAGCGTTGCCGTCGCCGCTGCCGAGCCTTCGCGACGAGGATCCGCCGCCTCTGCCGAGCCTCCGTGACGAGGATCTATCGCCACGACCCCGTTTCCCCTGTCGAATCGCACGACACAATTGCCCACGACGCGAAATTGTTGCATCTGCCCTTTGAATCGCGCGGCACAACTGCTCAGAAGAAATCAGACAGGGGGAGCGGCAGTGGGGAGTGGCGGCGGAGATCAGGAGCGCGCGCGAAATCGCAGGCGGCGAGCGCGGCCATCTGGTGGCACAAGGAGAGCTAGAGCTCCGGGAAGCCATGGAGGAGGACGAGCACCGTCACATCCGCGGGGCCCGGCTCGGCGACGTGGATGAGACGTCGTTGACCTCCTCGTTGCAGTGCCGCATCGCCGCCGTCCATGCTTGGCTCGTCGCTTTGCTCTGGTTGGCTGCTATGTCGGGGGCAGGGGTAACGAGGGCCGTGGTGGTGGATCCTCAGCGCGGAGCCGTGGCGGATGGGCCATGGGGGGTGGCTGCTCGGCCGACGAGGGACCAAGGCTCGACGGAGGCGACGACAGCGCTAGTGGCAGATTGAGCTGCGAGGGTGAGGAGGAGAGTGGCGCAGGTCTGAGGAGGAAGAAGAAGATGACAGTTGGGGCCCATGCGTAAGTGATAGGGGAGGGAAGCTACAACAAATTATACGTATTCGTATACACCTGCAGTTGGGCCCAAGTTAGATTCATACGTATTCCATGGCATTTTTGTGGGAATCAAAGAATTGCAATGATATATTTCAAAATAGGTGAATTGTAGTGTTATATCTCCAACGTTGGAAAATTGTAATGGTACCTATCCAAATAACCCAGAAAGAAAACCATAGGAAGAACCATTGCAAATTTCAAGTAGAGGACATTAGGTCTAAAAGCTTTTTTATACGCTTCATGCTCACTTTTTATTCATCACACAGAGGGCCAGTATACGAAAAAGTTTACAAAACTAGAGAGGATCTTCCAAATATTTGGATTATCTGGGCTCGAGCTAAGCGTACATTGATTACATGAACGTGGAATTGAAATACAGGAACGTTCAACTGAAACAACACCACACTAACAAAATGCTATATTGTAGAGCAGAGGTCATATTTTGCACGAGGATCAGTGCAGCAAGTTGCCACTATTCTTTTGTTGTCTTCTCGTACTCGCTGTTGTTTACTTCACTAAATTGTCAATATTCATTTGTGATGTCGAAAAGTATACTCTCTCTATGCACGAGACTCATTGCGGCAAGTTGCCACTATGATTTTGCTGTCATCTACCAAAGCTCCTCTAATCTATTTGGTTAGAGGGGCTGAGGTATGGTCGCAATCAGGAGACCAAGAAATGATTCCTCATATGAGTGAATTATGGAGCTGTTTTTTTTAAAAAAAATCTCTCCGGTGAAACCGAAGTTGGGAGTTTTTCTAAGCCCGGAGAAAATTCCTTTTTAATGAAAACCGTGGGGCGGTCTTAGCCCACCGGGCCTACTTTTTTATTTTGCTGTCATCTGGTACTTCATAACAAATCAATCGTACAAATCGATTTGCCAAACAAACTTGCGATTTTGCACCATTTGAGATCTTCATTGTTGCAACTGAAGCGTATTGCATTTTAAACGTTGTAAATTACGTGCATGTCCTTGTAAAATTTGTTGACTTTTGTCCATTGTCTGCGATTTTGGAGCACCAGATCTAAACAGTTTAGCTTGCGTATACAAATTTATTATTGAGTCCTAACTCAACACACTTGCAACTTTTGGATTTCGTTACTTCTGATATCAGAGTGAGGAACCATTTGTTGTGCCAAGTGCCGCACAATCAAACAACGTACAATGTGAAGATATGCGACAATTTGTCACGGGAATTCTGACGAGGAACATTACTACCTCACAAACCAGAAACCAACTACTTCCCAGAGGCCCAACTTCAAAATCCTGTGGGTCCAAATTGTCACAGGTATACTGATAAACGGCACTACCACCTCCACCATTTCTTCCAAGAAGCCACCCAGCCCTGGGAACTCTCCTCTGGAGTTACTTCCGTCATCTGAGAGCTTTCCTCCGGAGTTGCTTGATCTGGTACAACTGGCTTGCAGTTCAGGCACCAACGCTGCATGACAATAATGTCAATCAGACAAGCACAGTTAACACTTAACATCAAACAATTAAAAACAATTTACCACATGACAACAATGTCAATCGACAAGCACGGTTTACACTAATATCCAACAATTAAAAACAATTTACCTCATCTCTCGGGTTTCGTTGATCGCTCCCGAAGGAAATCCAGCTTGAAATTCACGGTGTTGAGTTCAGTCTTAGGGCAAGTACAACGCCCGACTACGAGCCGTCTGCGAGCCGAACATTTAGTAGAAACACCCCCGCCGGTGCCGAGCGACGAGCTCGTCGTCCCTTCGCGAAAGGACGAAGGGGGCTCGTTCTCCCAAGCCATATCGCCAAGGTCGGCAGCGTTGTACGCCCGAGCTCGATCTCTTGCGGCCTCCGAGATTTGGCGCCCACGCGGGAGGATGCCGCCACAACTCCCTCTCCTGCAACAGCGAAGGGCCTTGGTGGCGCGGGACGGCGGCGGGGCGGAAAGGGTGTGGCAGTGGCGGGGCGGAAAGATGTTGCGAGTCGTCGACGGCGACTCAGATCCGATGCGCGCGTTTCCCCTCCAAATCAACCTCTGTAGACGCAAAATCCGCACCCTGCGCCAAACACACAGCAAGCCGAACAAGATAGCTTCACACACGAGCAGATTCCAAAGCGTGCCAATCAATTTTCCCTGAAAATTAACAAAAGACAAAGTAGTTAAATACCAAAGCTTGGAACTTGCCGGGTGGTACCAGACAGTTCCATATTTACAGCTAGAAAGCCATGTAAGATGACATATAGCTATGAGAAGCTATCTGCCAACAAATTAGAAACCATTCGGGAGTTTTAAAACGTAAAACAGAACATAGCCGAACGGATGACGTATGCATGACGATAGATCAGTCTTTGTTTGAATAACATTGCTCATGCACAAGATCGTGACCGATCCTCGAGGATAAGTAACAATAAACAATAAATGAAGTAAAGCATGATTACAAACATGTAATGAACAAGCATGCATAGGCCCAAAGCACTAGTCTACCGCATGTCTAGGTACTTTAAAACCCGTCGAGCATGAAACCAAACAAGTTAATCCACCGCATGATACAACTTGTTTGAAATCACACCACTAACCACAAAAAGATCTATCCACCGCATGATACAATCTAAATATGGAAAGCTAAAAGCATGCGTTATTTAAAACATAACTTATAAACACGTTTTACTCATGAAAGCATAACCGACTACGGCTGTACAGCCGAATCGGGATCCGTGGAGAAGGAACAAACATTGCCAAAGATGATAAACCTATCCGATTGAATCGAAATCTAATCCACCGGATGATTAGCTCTAAAACAACCCAAAAACCTGCATCTACCGCATGATACCCGGTTCTGTCAAGGTTTACACAAGATTAACAAGTTTGAACCCGCAACACGTGACAACTTAGATTGATTCGGTTTCGGCTATTTGAGATCACGTGATCCACGTGCCTTATTGAGGCAAAGATGTGAGCGTGCAATGTAAAGATCACAAAATAAGATAAAGCCGATTCAAATCAATCTAAATTGGGCAAAAGAGTGTTACGTGAATTTAAACATAAAGTAAAAACTCAAAGCAACACGTGGTAACTTAATGAATCTATTGGATCTTGCCAAAATCTAATAGAGTCGATAACTAGCTCCAAGCTAGATCTTAGCCCACCGCGTGGCTCATGATGTAACAAGAAACCCTCTTGAACCAAGCTTAAATCCACCGCATGATACTAAGCATGGTAACAAGACTACTTGCATCACGATCTAAATCCACCGCATGATACTAGACATGATACAAGGTTGGCGGTATTTAAGGAGGTCGACGGATCGATGAACCCTCTCGAAGAACTCGATGACACGACTAGAGGACTCGAAGGTTTGGCGTATGAGAATGTTCGATTACAATTACATACATCCAGGGTTCATATTTATACCCTGTCGTGGCATGACTCCTGGTGGACTACGAGCATAATATTTGATACCTAATTTAACGCCCAAATGCGAATGCTTATCCATCCATTCGTCCCTTCCGCTCGGGCCATGTCACCATGCAATCCCGCGAAATCAGCGCAAACAGTTCCTTTGCGGAACGGAAGCGAAACTGCCGACCGCAAGCATCTCTGCCGAATCTTTTGAAGAAATCATCCTCCGCTGGACGGGATTTTTTACCAAGTCAGGCCCACAAATCAGACTCCCTCCTGTATCAGTTTTTGGTGTTAACATATGCCCCTTCAATTACGGGATAAAAGTAATTTTATTCCGAAATTGACTGCAATTGCCAACGTCTTCAAGTCAAATCTGCTTAACACCTATTCTCTCTCCCTGCAATCCATCGGAGTCTTCGTCCAGATCCAAACCCTAGGTCATCTTTTCCCCAAGCTCAAATCTTCAATGGCGGGTCAAAATCAAGCTGCTCAGGTAAATTTCATCCCCTTAAGGTTCATTCGGCATTGTCCTTTTCGATTTTTACCTCAGATTCCTCCCCCCCGTCTTTTCTTGATAGGAGCTTTCCACCGAGCTTTTGATTCGTACTGAAACCAACTCGACATCTTATTTCCTCGGACCTGTGGGAACTTCCGATCCCCGCGAGTTCATTGCAGCCGAATCCAAAAGAATCCCCTTCAAAGCGGCTTTATCAGGGCCTCCCCTATGGCAAGATGCTTTCAAGAACTGGCATTTGCCCCCAATTGCAGGTTGGAGAAATTGGTATAAGAGGATACTTGCAGATAATAGCACCAAGACCAGCAATTGGGACAGCCTCCGCATTGCTTAATGCTTGGAGTTATCCTTGGCCGAAACCCCAAAGAATGAAAATCTTTTGATAGCAGCTTGCCATTTTTGGTCAAATGGCGTCAATGCTTTCCTCTTTGGTCACAGCCCAATGTCCCCAACTTTCGGTGCGGAATGTGGTCCCGACACTAACCGATAGTAAGCGCCGTGGTCTATCCCTCAATGGTCGATGCTAAGTAACAAATGACACAGAAGTTTTTATCCCGGTTCCGCCGAGGGGGCCGTACGTCCAGCAGTGGCGTGCTCAAGGCACTATATTACTTAGCACCGGGGGTGCCTGTAGTGGGGCTGCTACAAGCAACGCGGGAGAGGAAGCCTGGCTTCCAAGTCCCTGGTGTAGTGGCTGAAGATGTTGTGGGAGAATTGGAGAGCAAGTGCGTGGCGCAGCTCGTCTCCAGTTGTGTTGTGTCTGTGTTCCCTTCGTCGTCTCCCCCTGCGGCAGGGGGGGGTTCGTCCCCCTTTTATAGATCAAGGAGGGAGCGAATCACATGAGCGCCGTTCTATCTAGCTACGTGAAGGGGCGTGGCGTGCCATGCTGTAGAGTGGGCGGCCGTCCAGACGATCCTTGCAGCGATCCGGCTATCATGGCCTATCTTGTACCCGAATAGTGGCGGTTCGAGGGTAGAAGGGCGGCAGATGGCGGTGATGTCTTCTGATGGGCTCGAGGGAGCTGCTGACGTTGGCCTGTACGGAGTACAGGGGTAGGTAAAACGGCGTCCCGTTCCAATACGTCTCACCGTACGGAGTTGTTGCTACAGCGCCAGGCGTGCGCCTGCACGCACGGGGACAGCTGCCATGCCGTAACAGTGGCAGGGATGGCATTCCTCCCGCCTAGCGCCTTCACCTAACCCTGTAGGGTCACAAGAAAGCAAATCGAGGGTGAAGCCGGCCCCCCATCGAGGGCTCGGCGCGTTAGCCGCATCGGGAGCAGCGCACGGCGTCACGGGACCGACACCGGCCGCGCCGCACCGTCCCTCCCCACGCGGAAGGGGATGGGCTCCCTCCCGGGGAGTTGGTGCGGCGCACCGGGGTGCGAGCCCCGGCGCATGATGGCACCGTCCCGCCGGTGTCGGGGCATTAAATGCCCGTGTACGGGGGGCAGGGCGCACGCGAGCGGGGGCGCCCTCAAGCGAGGCGGACACCGGTCGAGGGCGGGTCGGACCCTCGAGCGAGGCGGAGCCTCGCTCGAGGGGGGGGAGCGGGCCCTCGAGCGGGGCGGAGCCCGCTCGAGGGAAGCGCACCCCTTCAAACGGGACGAAGCCTCGCTCGAGGGAGGCGCGCACCCTCGAGCGAGGCGAAGCCTCGCTCGAGGGGATCTTCGAGAGGGTCGCCTTGGTGGGCCGTTGAGGTCCTTGCGGCGTGGGCCGTATCCCCGCAAGGTTAGGCAAAGTGTGTTTGGTTTTGTTGCGGGTTTTAAGTGGGGATTTCCCGGTTGTTAAAGGGGACCCCTAGGGCTGTCCCTCGACGCAGCCCCCGAGCATCCGTGGGTTTGCCATTCGAGGCTCCCGCGGATGCCGGAACCTACCGATAGGACGTTCTTCCCTCCTTGTCTTGCGAACGCTTTCCGTGGGGCCGCGTCGGCGGACCCGCGGGTCTAGCCCGGCGAAGCCCGCAGAGCGTGGATGCTTCGCGCAGGGGTTAACCGTGAGAACCGGTCGAGGGCGTGGCACATGTTTCAACCGGCGTCGGCAATATCTCGCCCGGCTTCGGTGGCGCATGCGCCGCCGGCACCGTGTCTCCGGCGGGTGCAATTCAAGGAGGTGTAGCCGTGCGTCAAGCCCCCGAGCCTCGGGCCTCGTTCGAGGCGATCGGGTAGAGCTTTACGACTTGTTTCTTAACGCGCCCTCGCCGTCCCTCCGCGGGACGGAGGGTGAGGCAACCCCCATCGAGCGGGTCGCGAATTGCGGATTCCTCATCGAGCTGCTAGCGGGTGGTTCGAGTGGACGCCCATGCCCCGTTCGATAAGGGTAGGCTGCGTGGTCCGGAGACACGTCCATTGAAGCGCTTGCGTGGGTTTGCTAGGTGGGGCTCGGTCCCGTTCGATAGGGACCGAGGGCGCGGAAGCTCTCCCTCGGTGGGATCCCCCGGCTAGCTGCCCTCGCTGGCTCTCGAACACGACATGTGGGGCACCCTCGAGCCGATGGGCTCATGGAACGGCTCGGATGCGCGTGCCCTCGTCGTCCCTGACTCTGCGATCTGGGGCGCCTGTTCGAACCCGTCGAGGGTCAGGCTTCGAACCTCTGATCAGTAGGGCCGTGCGGGGCGGCGTCTGGGCAACCCCGTCTTTGCGTTCGCGGCCGTCGAGGGGTCTGGGCCTACCAGCCCCCGAGGCATTGGTCAGCGGCACTACGTGGCATGGGTGCTCGCGGTGCCCGCTTTGTTTCAGGCGGGCCTCGGGGCGACCTTCTCACGCTTGTGCCCCTTTAGAAGGTTGATATTGTCTCGAGCCGGGGGTTCGTGCCGCTCGAGGGTCCTACGTGGCATGGGTGCTCACGAGGCCCACTATGTCTCGGTGGGCCTCGGGGCGACCTTCTCACGCTTGTACTTACTCGAGGGTTGACGTTGTCTCGAGCCGGGGGCTCGTGTCGCTCGAGGGTGCTACGTGGCATGGGTGCTCGCGAGGCCCACTTTGTCTCGGGGCGGGCCTCGGGGCGACCTTCTCACGCTTGCACCTCGCTCGAGGGCCGAATTTATCCCGAGCCGGGAGCCCGTGCCGCTCGAGGGTTCTCCTTGTTTCACAAGGGACCGGCCATTAAATGCTCCACGAAGAGAGGCCGTGGTTTTTGCACCACGGGCGCGCCTTTTTAGGCGTTGCGGCCGCACGCGCGCGCGCGTAGTGGGCGGCGTGGGCAGGCGGACGTGACCGCCTGCCACGGCCCCGGCTAGTCTTCACCGTGATGATGGCCCGTTGCGGTGATGTGGCTGCTGCGGTCGTGGTGGGGTCCGCTCGCCAGCGAGAAGAGAAGATTCCCTGCAGTTAATGCGCGCGGGACATCCGCCCCGGAGAGCTCGCCCGCGGCTTATAAATCTGAGGAGAAGGGGAAACGGCGGTTTTTTACCTTAGCGCTCCGCCATTTTAGCCCTCCGTGCTTTCTTCCCCGCTTTGCCTTTGCCACCGTGCGGCTTCGCCATTAGAGCTCGTTCTCCTCTTCCTGTCCTTCGTTCTTCGCATCCTTTGCCCTTCCTCATGGCGCCGCCTCAGCCCCTCACGATCCTTGAGCCGTACGCCTGGGAGCGGTCGACGGTGACCCGGCTGGCCCTTGGCGAGCCGGTTACCGCCGCCACCGGCGGCTAACGAGGATGGCCGCCGGCGGAATGGATAGTGCCACCGGCGGGGGACCGCGCACCCAACCCGCCGGGAAGGCTATGTGGTGAGCTTCGTCCGCTTCCACGAGCGAGGCTTCAACGCGCCGGCGAGCCGCTTCATGCGAGCGCTGTGCCACTACTACGGCGTGGAGTTGCACAACTTCGCGCCCAACGCGATCTCGCAGGCGGCCACGTTCGTGGGCGTCTGCGAGGGGTACCTGGGGATCCCAGTCAACTGGGAGCTCTGGGTGCACCTCTTCCGCGCGGAGCTCTTCACGCAGCCCCCCACGACGGAGCCGAGGACCCGCCGCGCGGTGCGCGCCGGCGGGATGTCACTCGCCCTGCGGGCGCAGTTCAAGGACGACTACATCCCCTGCACCATGACGACGAACAACGCCGGCTGGGAGCGGGGATGGTTCTACCTCGCGCAACGCCGAGCTCGGCGTCCCCCCCTTACACCGGTCGGGTATTCAAGGAGAAGCCCGGCTCACGGGGCTACGGGGTGTCCACGCCCACAGCATCGGAGGCGGCGAGGAGTCGGTTCCGGCCGCCCCCGAGGAGCCCGACGGCGTGAGGGCCGACCGCGGCGAGCGTCCTCGCCTTCCTCCATCACCGGCGGGTCGTGTCTCCGATGGAGAGGCCGCCTCGCATCTTTCGGATGACGAGAGGAGGCGGACCCCGCCGCGCCGGCGAGGTCGCGGATGCTCCCGACCCCCTCGGGCGGCCGTACGCGCTCACCCGGCGCGGAACGCCGTCGACACCCGGATGCCGGCGCACCCGGACCGACCCCGTGGGACATCGAGATGCTCCCCACCGGCCCGCCGGGTGAGTTCGAATCTTGATTCGTTTTAGTTCTTGGTGTTGCCCTCCGCCTCCCCGACGCGTCTTTGTCGTTCCCCGTATGCACCGGTGAGCTTCACCGCCGCGAAGTCCGTTCCGCCCACCCCCGACTCCCGCACGCTCGGTCGGGCGGCGCAACAACGGGAGCGGGGGAGCGGGCGGTGCGCAAGAGGGAGCGCGCGAGGCGACACCAAGAGCGCCGCGAGCGACGGAACGCGGAGTACGGCGCGCGCGAGGAACCGGGGCTCTCCTCCCCGGGGACGAGAGGAGTACTCGTCCTCGGAGGAGGACGAAGAGGAAGAGGCCGAGGGGGAGGGCCCCTCTCGACGGTGGGAGCCTACACCCCCGTCGGCCGGGAGCCGGCGCCGGCGGCAAGGGCGGCATCGCGCGGGGCGGGCGCAACGGCGCCCGCCGCCGGTGCAATCGACAACCGGGGCGGCGCGCGCCCGCGGAGGTGCCGGTGCGTGCCGCGGAGGCGCGCTCGGCAAGCGTGCTCGCGCGCTCGGCAAGCGTGCCCGCGCGCGGGGTGAGCGTGCCCGCGCGCGGGGCGGGGCCCGCGCGCGCGGTGGCGTCGTCGGGGAGGCGCGCGCGGCGGGCGCGCCCGCCCTCATCCGCTGAGGCTTCGAGGAAAAGGAAACGTGCCTTTTCCTCTTCGAGGTAAGGGGCTCGCTTTTTCGCTTGATTTGGTTTTGTGACGACCAGACATTCTAACTTTTGTTTGTGCTTGCACAGGGTGGTGCCAACTGTGCCTCCCCTCGCACCGGCCAAGGTGCTGAGGGCGGACGCATCCATCCCCACCCGGCGGCGCTCGTCGAGGGCGTCGCGGGCGGGGGCAAGCACGGCGGCGGGCGAGAGCTCGCAAAGCCCGCCGAGGCTTCGAGGCCTCGGTCCGCAGAACCGCCCGCCATGGCGCGGCCGGTGGTCACCGAGGAGCGGCCGGCGCCGGCCATGGTGGGGACGCAGGCCGCGACGGCCGGCCGTGGCGAGGCGCGGCCGCGGAGGCCGCCGCTACGGAGGCGCGGCCCGTGGCGCCGACCGGCAGAGGAGGCGGAGCGGGTGCAACCCGTGGCGGCGCCCGTGGTCGCGGAGGCACGGCCGTGAGGTGGTGGCCGCGGCGCCGCGTCGGGCGCCGCGGCCGCGAGGCGCAAGTGGAGGCGCCGGCGGAGGCGGCGCAAGGGCCGGCGCCCGCCGGCGGTTCCCGGCGGAGGTGGTGGAGGTCCGGATGACGACTCCCCGCCGCCCGGGTGGGATCCGTGGGCGAGCTTCCCCACACACTCCCCCGAGCCCCGGGGAGGGGGCCCTCGTGAGGCGGCACGAGGGTCACATGGTGGCGGGGGACCGAGGACACGCCGCCGAGGCCTCGTCCTCCCCGCGCGCCGGCCACCCCGCCCGGGGTGGAGGGGGGCGCGGCGATCCCCCCGCATTTGCCGATGCCAGGGGGGAGCAGGAGCTTTGGGGAGAGCTCCGGAGCCACGGCGCCACGCTCAACCGCGCGCTGAACGAGGCGCTGAGGGTCCATGGCGGCCCCGCATGGCGCGTCTTCCAGGTAGGGCGTCGTTGCTCGTTTCTTCTTTCTCTCATTTTTTGTGTGCTGCTTCTGTGTCATGGCGCTTACGGGTTTTGTTTTGCGGGTGCCAGAAGCTCGAGCGTCACGCCCACGACAAATACGACGCCTTCGATCGGGTGAACGCCGAGCTCCACCAGCTCCGGGAGCGATGCAGCGCTTTCGACGCGCTTGCTGACGCCCTCAGGACCCCGGACGGCTGGCTGGCGTACCGGGCCATGGCCTGGCGTGACGAACTCCCCGAAAGCTCGAGGTAGGACCCGGCGCGTCGCTCTAGCCTCGAGCGGGTCTGCGCAGCCCTCATCGACCGTGATGAGGCGCTGTGGCGGGCGCGCTCGACCGGAGAAGATGCGGACGCCGGCAACCAACCGGGGAGGCGGAGGTGGCCAACGTCCGAGGCGAGAACCGGGGGCTCCGCTCGTCGCTCGAGGGGGCGCAAGCGCGGCGCCGCCGGCCGAGGAGCGGGCGCGCGGCCGGGAGCGACGGGCCAAGGAGGCCGACAATTTGAAGGCCGCCCTCGACGCCAAGGTCGCGGCGCTCGCCGTCGCCGAGGAGCGGCTCCTCGCAAAAGCGCACCACCCGCCAAGGGGCCGAGGGGCGGCTCCGGCGAGAGCAAGCCGCCCTCGTCGACGCCGGTCGGCGCCGGGAGCAGAGCGCGTCGCTCGCGAGGCGGCGCGGGTCGTTGGAGGAGCGGAACACCGCGTTCTCCAAGGCCGAGGGCGAGCCGATTGTGCTCGGCATCACAAATGCAAATAATGAGCCGGCCCTCCGGGAGCAAGGTGAGACCGTCAAGCGCCTCGAGCCGGCGGTCGAGGCCTTGCGCCGCGACCTCGAGGTGGAGAAGAAGCAAGTCGAAGGTGAGTGGCGTCGCTTGACTTTTGTTTGGTTGGTTTTTCGTTTGGGAATTCACACTCCCTTTTCTCGATTTCTCTCTTGTCTTGGTGACTCCGGGCTTGCGCACCGCTCCGGGGCACGCACCGAGCGGGCCGAGGCGCCGCAGCTTCCTATAACTCCTCCGAGCGGAGAGCCGGCAGGAGCTGCGTGGTGCGGCCCTCGAGACCTCGCCAAGCCGTGGAGGAGGGCGAAGCACGGGCGGCGGCTCGGCCGGCCGCCCGCCCGCACACCCCCGGCGGCCACGTCACCGAGCGGATGCGCCGAGCACTGCGTCTGGGCGTCCAGAAGGCCCTCGGAGTGGTACGATCCCACTACGAGGTCAACTTCGAGGCGCTGGCGGAGGGCTACGTCGTCCCCGAGGGTGTCGAGGACGAGGTGGCGATGGAGCGTGTGGACGCGCTCGCCGCTGACGCCGCCGGTCGCTCGTCGAAGCCTTCGAAGAGTTCCTCTTCCCGACGCCGTTGACGCCGCCGCTCCTCCCCGCCCGAAGACCAGCGGGCACTAGGCCCATTTTTATGTGTGTATCGTATTCCGGCCTCGTGGCCTTTGTAAATGAACAAGTTGTTTTTGACGTAAACATCCGCCGTAATGAAGTCTTTTGTTTTGTACGCTTTTTGTTTCTCCTTCTTCCTGAGTAGATTCTAGTTAGGGGAGTTCGATTTTCGCGGGGGCCCGCCGGGTTGGAGGCGAGAGAGAAGGGCCATATCCATGCGGCGTAGGCTATCTCTGGCTCGCACGCTCCTTCCGCTGGGCCGCCTGCGCCCTGTTCGAATCGTTGCTCGTAGTTGAAGTAGAAAACAAACTTAGCGCGCGTGAGTTGTTTCGTTTTTGCGCGAAAAATGGGACCATTTTGGGGGGGGGGGGGGCCCCCCGCAATAGCCCCCGAGGGTAACTTGGGTTTCGGGGGAAAGCCGAGTTGCCTTTTTTATTAAACTTGAAGCATTTACATAGTTGTTACCAACTGGGGCGTTGGTCATGTGGTTTTTACAATAAAAGGTACTTGGAAATCCTAGCTAGGGGTAGAAGCGACGTAGCTGTTGGATGTTCCAAGCGTTGGTGAGCTCTTCACCGTCCTCGTTGGCCAGCTTGTACGTGCCGGGCTTGAGTACCTTCACCACGACGTAGGGTCCCTCCCATGGGGGCGATAGCTTGTGGCGCCCTCGGTTGTCTTGGCGTAGCCTTAGGACCAAATCCCCTTCACTAAAGTCCCGTCGACGTATCTTGCGTGCTTGGTAGCGTCTTAGGGACTGTTGATATCTTGCGGAATGCATTAAGGCTACGAGGCGTGCCTCGTCCGTACCGATCCGGCCGAGTCCTCGCGGGCTCGGCCGGTTGGCATCCTCGTCATAGCCTCGAACCCTGGGCGATCCGTATTCTAGGTCCGTGGGGAGGACGGCCTCCGCACCATGGACTAGGAAAAACGGGGTGAACCCGGTGGCTCGCTCGGGGTGGTCCTTAGGCTTCACACAACCGCCGGTAGCTCTTGGAGCCATTTTCGCCCGCATTTGTTGAGCTGGTCGAAAATTCGGGCTTAAGGCCCCGTAGGATCATGCCGTTGGCACGCTCTACTTGGCCGTTGGTCCGTGGGTGTGCCACGGCCGCCCAATCCACACGGATGTGGAATTTGTCGCAAAACTCCAAAAACTTCCCCGCCCGTGAACTCGGGACCCATTGTTCGTGATGATGGAGTTTGGCACTCCAAAGCGGTAGATGATGTCGGTGAAGAATGTTACCGCCCGTTCGCCCTCGGATTCGTGATGGGGCGCACCTCTACCCACTTGGAGAACTTGTCGATTGCGACCAGCAAATGGGTGAAGCCCCGGGCACCTTTCGCGGGGCCCAACGATGTCCGGCCCCCACACGGCAAATGGCCATGCTACGGGGATGGTCCGTAGGGCATGGGCGGGCGAGGTTGGACTTGCGGGGCATAGAAGCGGCACCCTTCGGGGTGCGTACGATTTCGCCGGCGTCCGCAACCGCGGTAGGCCGAAAAAAGACTTGTCGGAACGCATTGCCGACGAGGGTACGAGGCGCCGCGTGATGGCCGCGGATCCGTGTGGATGTCCCGCGAGAGTTCGCGCCCTTCGGGGAATGGGCACGCACCGCCGCAGATGCCGCAGGCGGCGCGCTTGTACGGCTCGCCGTCAACGAGGGCAAAAGACTTGGCCATCCTGGCAATGCGCCTGGCCGCGGCCCGGTCCGCGGGGAGTTCCCCTCGAGCCATCCAGGCAATGTATTTGTCACGCCAGTCCGTTTTGACGAGGAGCTGGCTCGATGTCCATCACGTCAGCCCCGTAAGCGCCATACCCCTCGAGGAGGGATAGCACGTACGCCTCGTTCGAGGGGTCCTCATCCATGGGTTCCGCACCCGTTGGGTTCGAGGGAGCCCTCGAGGGTTCGGCGTGACTCGAGGGGTGGGGCTCGAAGATGACCGAGGGTTGAGCAACGTCGCGCGCGAACGCGTTCGGGGGAACGGTGATCCGCCCGACGCAATCTTGGCCGTTCATCCGCCTCCTCGTTGTACCCGCGGGGCACATGGTTGAGCTCGATGCCGTAGAACTTGTCCTCGAGGGCTCGCACGGCTTTGCAGTAGGCCTCCATCTTGTCGTCATGGCAGCTCGCATTCTTCATGACTTGATCGATTACGAGCCGCGAGTCCCCCCCGCACGTCAAGGCGCTTGACGCCTAACTCAATGGCGATTTTGAGACCACGAGAGGAGGGCCTCGTATTCGGCCATATTGTTAGACGCGGGGAAGTGGAGGCGCACTGCATAGCGCATGTGCTCCCCAAGGGGTGACACGAAGAGCAGGCCCGCGCCCGCCCCCTGTTTTCGTCACCGAGCCGTCGAAGAACGCAGTCCGGCACTCGCTTGGATGCGGGGGCGGCGGTGCGTATCCGTCCACTCGGCCGACGAAATCCGCCGAGATTTGAGACTTGATGGCCTTGCACGGGGCGTAGGCAAGCGTCTCGCCCATCAGCTCCACGGACCACTTGGCAATCCTGCCTGCGGCGTCGGGGTTGCGGATGATCTCCCCCAGCGGAAAAGAGGAGACCACCGTGACGGGGTGGGCCTCGAAGTAGTGGCAGAGCTTGCGCCGTGCAAGGACTACCGCGTACAGCAACTTCTGGACCTGGGGGTAGCGCGTCTTGGTGTCTGATAGGACCTCGCTGACGTAATAGACGGGCCGCTGTACAGGTAAAGCATGCCCTTCCTCCGTGCACTCCACGACGATCACAGCGCTGACCACCTGGGTGGTCGCGGCAACGTAGAGCTGCAAGGGCTCGCCGTCCTGCGGCGGCGTGAGAATAGGGGCACGCGCTAAGGATGCCTTTAGTTTGTCGAGCGCGTCCTGGGCCTCGGCGGTCCAGGAGAAGCGTTCGTGCTTCTTGAGGAGGCGATAGAGGGGCAGGCCCTTCTCGCCGAGCCTCGAGATGAAGCGGATCAAGGCGGCAAGGCACCCCAGCACCTTTTGCACCCCTTTGAGGTCCCGGATCGGACCCATTCGTTCGAGGGCGGCAACCTTTTCGGGGTTGGCCTCGATTCCCCGTTGGGAGACAATGTATCCCAGGAGCATGCCTCGCGGCACTCCGAAGACACACTTTTCGGGGTTTAACTTGACCCCATTTGCCCGTAGGCAACCGAACGCGACGCCATGGTCGCCAACCAGGTCGTCCGCCTTCCTGGTTTTTACGATGATGTCATCCACATACGCCTCGACCGTCCGCCCGATATGGTCTCCGAAAACGTGCTGCATGCGAAGGCTGGTACGTCACACCGCGTTTCGGAGGCCAAATGGCATCGTGACGTAGCGAGAACATCCCAAACGGCGTGATGAACGAAGTTGCGAGCTGGTCGGACTCCTTCATCTTTATTTGGTGATACCGGAGTAAGCATCGAGGAAGCAAAGCAATTCACACCCGTACCGTTGAATCGACGATTTGGTCAACACGTGGCAAAGGAAAAGGAACTTTAGGACATGCTTTATTAAGACCGGGTGTAGTCTATACACATCCGCCATTTCCCATTCTTTTTCTTTACAAGCACGGGATTTGCTAGCCACATTGGGTGGAACACCTCCTTGATGAACCCGGCCTCGAGAAGCTTCCGCCTCCGCTCCGATTGCCGTCGCCGCTCCTCGTCGAAGCGGCGGAGCCGTTGTTGCACGACGCGGGCGTGAGGCGGAGACGTCAAGGGAGTGCTCGGCGACCTCCCTCGGGATGCCCGGCATATCCGAGGGGCTCCACGCGAAGATGTCGGCGTTGGCGCGGAGGAAGTCGACGGGTACCACTTCCTATTTGGGGTCGAGGGTGGAGCCGAACCTCAACGCCTTGCCCTCGGGGGCGAAGGATCGAGGGGGACCTCCTTGGTCCGCTCCGCGGCCTCGAACGTGCCGGTGTGCTTGGCGGCGAAGTCGAGGTCGTCGTTGACCATCTTCTCCAAAGTGGTCACAAGTGCTTCGTCCCGGCGCTAGCGCCTCCGTGTGTTCTACGCACTCGACGTCGCGAGTCGAATGCGTGCTCGATGGACGAGCCGACGGTGATGACGCCGTTCGGTCCTGGCATCTTCATCTTCAAGTAAGTATAGTTGGGGACCGCCATGAATTTGGCGTAACAGGGTCGCCCAAGTATAGCGTGGTAGGCTCCCTTGAACCCTACCACCTCGAAGGTGAGGATCTCCTTGCGGAAATTCTTCGCGGTGCCAAACCAAACCGGCGGTCGATCCGCCCGAGGGGATGGACTCGCTTGCCGGCGCGATGCCATGGAACGGCTTCGTCTTGGGCCGCGTGCCCGGTCCAACCCGATCCCCATCGGGGGCGCGGCGTATGCGCGTAGAGGATGTTGAGGCTGCTGCCCCCGTCCATCAAGACCTTTGAGAACCGCGCGTTCCCGATGATGGGGTCGACCACCGGTGGGTGCGGCCCGGGTTGGGGACGCGGTTCGGGTGGTCCTCCCGGCTGAAGGTGATGGCGTCCTCCGACCAATTGAGGAAGGAGGGAGGCGCCTTCTCCGCGGCGAGGACCTCGTGCCGCTCCTTCTTGCGGCGGCGGGTCGACATGTCGACGGTTGGCCCCCAAAGATGAGGAACACGTTTTCCACGGCGGGGAAGGCGCGGCGTCGCCATCTCCTCCGTCTTTCTTGGCCTGCGCCTCCTTCGCGGCGGCGCGGCCATAGAACTTCTTGAGCATGTCGCACTTTGCTCAAGGGTGTGGTTTCATCGGGGTCTTGTGATAAGGATATGGCTTCTTCGGCATGTCGTCAAACACCCCCGGGCCTCGAGGGGCCGGTCGAGGGCCCCGTCGAGCCGGGTCAACGGTGAGGGCCTCGGCATTACCGTCGTCGCGCCCCTGCTCGCGCGCCTCACGGCGCGGCCTCTTTCCCTTCTTGCCCCGCTTGTCGTTGTGGTGGGGCTCCCTGGACTTGCTCGCCCTCCGCGGGCGCGTCCTCCGAGCGCTTGCCCCTCTTGCCGTCGAAGATCGCCCCCACGGCCTCCTCTCCGAGGCGAAGGCGGTGGCGATGTCAAACGGCTTGTTGGAGTCCGCGGGCGGGCTGCGTCCCGGCTCCCGCACGAGGTCCCCGCACGTGGTTCCCTCGAGGAAGGCATGCACGATCTCGGATCGCGCGCCACGCTTGGGAGCTGCGTGCGGCGCTTGGAGAAGCGCCGTATGAAGTCCCGCGGCGACTCGCCGGCTTCGTGTGCAGGAGCGCGGGTCCCGGGGGTGCAGGGGGCGCACGTACGTGCCCCGGAAGTTGCCTACGAACGTGCGGACCGGATCGATCCAATTGTGGATTTGGTGGCGGGCGGGTGCTCGAGCCATGTCCGGCCGCATCGCCGAGGTGCGGGGGGCAAGTTGCGGATGATGACCTCGTCGGCCGGTTGCCCCGCCCGGTGGCAAGCCAAGCGGTAGTCGTTGAGCCACACGCGGGGATCCGTCTCCCCGTTGTACTTGACAATGGTCGAGGGGCGGCGGAAGCGCTAAGGGAAGGTCGCCGTGCGGATCTCCCGGCCCGAACACACGGGTCCCTGGGGGCTCCGGCGTCGGGGAGCGGTCCTCGCCGCTGTCGTAGCGTCCGCCCCGTCGAGGGTGGTAGCCCACCGCTGCTCGCGCGTCCGCCTTGCTCGTGCGGCGGGCGTTGATGACGTTGCGAGCGTCACCGTCCAGAGCTCTGCGCGTGTCAAGGAGCCGTTCCTTGGCCGGTGCGCGTCCTGAGTTGGCGGGACGCTCCGCCGCCCCTCCTGCGTGGACCGAGGGTTCGCCCCCTTGTGCGGCCCCGTCGCCCGCGCATCCCCTTGTTGGCGGATGCGCGACGCCGAGCTCTCGGCCTGGCCGGGACGGCCGCTTGCTCGATGAGAGTCCGCACCTCGCGGTGCGGATCTCATGCCTCGGGGAGTCGAGGGTGCCGGCATGGCTGTAGCGACATTGCGGCGGCAATGAGCTTCGACTTGCCGCGGCGGCATGTCGGGGGTTGTCGGCGTTGATGCGGTCGTGGGCTGTCCGCCCAACTCCCGCACGCGTTCGCCACGAGCGGAAGCTTCCCCGGCCATCGAGGCGCGGAGCGGCCGCACCGTCCGGTACTCCTCCGCCGGCCTTGGCCTCGAGCTCGCGGGCTTGGGCACCGTGCGTCGGCGTCGGCCCCGGCGAGAGCGCTTGGCCCCGCGGCTAGGCGCACGGCGATCCCCAGGGCGGCGTGACCTCCCCGTCTCCCGGCGCCCCCGGCCGGGTCGTTGGTGATGACGGCGTAGCACTCCCGCGCGGGGTCGTAGCTCCCGTGCGCTGGAGTCGTCGGAGCGACCGAACCGCAGGTCCGTAGCTTCAAGGAAACGCCCGAACATGACCGGGTACGGCACGCCGGGAGAAGTCCCCGTCCCGCATAGCCGTGGCGGTTGGCGGGTGGCAACGCGTCGAGGGAGCCCGAGAGACGACTCGTCGGCCACCGAGGCGCGGGGATCCCCGGCGACGAGGACGTGACGGCCGGGCGGGACCCCGCGCATCGTGGTGCCGACGTTGTTGTTGCGGGCCGACGTGGCACCACCGAAGCGTCCCCTCATCGGAGGTGACTAAATGTGACACAAATACCGGTCCCGGGGAGGTGGGTAACACATTTATTACAACCAGGTGGAATCGAGTCTTTTACATCACGGCGACACAAAGGGCACGGTAGTGCCAACGCTACAAGGAACAACACAAACGCTAACGACCACACTACAATAGCAAAGGCTTCCATAGCCTCCTCGCAGTACCACACCATGGAAGCTTTCGGTAGGGCCCCGGGTACACGAGCACGGTTGGGTGTAGGGCACGACCTACTCAACGTCTTCGGGAATGTAATCGGGATCCTCCTCTCGTAAAATAGTTAGTAAAACAAGGGTGAGCACACACGTACTCGGCAAATCCAACCCCACCCACGGAGGGGCTTATAAGCGAGAATCATGCATAAGGTATAACAAGGATCGGGTTAAGGTTCATTTTGCAATCTTACACATGCGGGGGTTCATTTTCAAAAGGTTTTCGCAAACACTTTCATACCCAAGTAACTCAATTGTTTTAAGGAAAAACCCTCGTGGATCTACTGGGACTTCCCGTCCGTCGTAGCCCGAGCACACGGCCACACATTTCACCCGAGAAAACAACTCACGCCGGAAAACATCCCATCCCAAACACTAGTTTTTGTGACCACACCGTGACTCGTCCAATACCGTGGACACGGCTATTCGAATAGGTTTGACACTGCGAGAGGTTGTACATCTTTACCCACAAGTAGGGTACGGTTACACGGACACCTCGGTCGGTACGGATCCTATCAAAGCCATTACCCACCTTAGCTAACACTACGAGCCACCACGGAAGCACCCAAGGGGTTATACCACATAACCGGGGCGTACCTCACACGAGCGTACCCCTACTCCTTGGTCTCCCGTCGCTCACCCGCACACCGGATGGCAAGTAGATTAACTAGTGGGGTTTATGCTAAGCCGTTGCCACATACAACGGTCGAGTGGTTGTACGATGATTTGGGTCAGGTGAGATGTCACGCAACCCGGTCCTTAACCGACAAGATGGACAACTCCCAACACGCTCAACCACACGGTACGAGCTCACCCATACTCCCGACACACACGTCCATCCCGTCTACCCGAGTTCTTTACTCATTTTCCAAACATATCCCCTTTTTGCTTTTAAAGCACTCACACATTTTGAAAGCACACACATTTTTAAAGCACTCGTTTAGGCCAAAACAAGGTTCAATCATAGCAATCAAGGGTGGCTATCCTACCATGTTTTGCAGTAAAACAATATGCAATTTATAAAACGGGAATAGGGTATATTTATAAAACTAGGACGAAGCATGCATCAAAGGGGGAGGTTGAACTTGCCGTCTTCGAAGTCTTCGGGAGTGCCGGCTCGACGTTCGGGGCTTCGGGCTCCCGCTCGCGTAGTCGGCTTCGATCTCCGGCTCGGGGTACCTTCCTTCGTTTACTTCGTCGGCTATAGCGCACACACATGCAAGCATGCAATCATTATAAGTACACACAATTTCCGAGTGAGCTCGAGGAAATAAATACATTGATAGTGAGGGAGTAAATAATTATTTATGGATATATGGCTAGGCGGAATTAATCCCGGAAAAGATGTGGCAAAGTTTGGGACTAAGAGCTAGAACCATTCATACATGATAAGTTAAAGACGGGGAAAAATAGTTGGAATTGTTAGAATATGATTTTATAGGAATTTAGGAAAAAGAATCAAGTGAATCGGAGTTGGAACGTGGAAGATATGATTGTGTAAAGATTGAGTGCTAATTAAATTCCGAAAATAATTCAACATAATCGGATGGGAATAATTGCGGGGCAATGCGTGAGTGTCCTGGATGGGCTTTTCGACTTGTTCATGGGCCGACTATTATTTTTACTTGTCTTTGGTTTGGGCTTTACGAGAGTGTATGGATGGCTTTGGTTGTTTTCCGAGAGAAGAATAGGGACATGACGAGGGACGAGCAGAAAGGGCGTCGTGCTCGTCCGCCATGGAGGGGCGACCGAAGCTCCCTCGAGCTTTGCTGCATGGCGATTCCGACCGCCGATTCCAAATCCAAGGATATGGGGGAAGAGAGGAGTGAATGGAGATGCTCATCCGGGCTCACCTTGGGCGGGGGCGGCTCGGAGAGGGAGATCGACGAGGGCGACATGCGCGTGACGGTGGTGGTTCGGTGGTGGCTTGTTCGGGAGTTCGGGAGGGAAAGGGAGGCGGCCCGGGGGTGTGAGGCGAGGTAGGGGACGGCTTGCCTCCTTTTATAGCCGCGGGAAGGCGGTGGAGCGGCGGGGGTCGAGCTCGTGGAGCTCGTGCTTGGCTTGTTAATGGAGGTCGGCCGGCTCGCGCGCAATGGCGGCCGCCGGCCGACGAGACGGGAGCGGTAGCGGTGTCGTGGACGTGACTCGTCGGGCGGCGGGGCGGACGACGGCTTGCGGCGGCGATGGTAGCGTGGAGGTGATGGTTCGTGCACGGCACGGGACGATGGGATGGCACGGCGAGCTCGGCAAGACGTTTTGCGTGCACTTGCGCGGTGCGCGCGGCGGGAAGCCTCGGCGTGCGGCTTTTGCTTAGCGTCGCGCGGCATCATTGCGTGTTGCCTGCTGCCTCGGTCCGTGTTGCTGTGTGTCGTTTGCTGGTGTCGTGCATGGCGTGGCAAAGGACTTGCGTTGCACGCTCGTATGTGGTGTGAAGGTGCTTGCTGTTGCTATGCGAGGTAGGAGACACGGGAAGAAGTAGAGTATTTTCATAAAGATAGATGGAGATAGCTGATTGGTTGTATGGTTGAAAGGAATTAGGCACGAGAAGTATTATGGATAAACAAAAGTTGAGCTCAAACGATGAAAAGATTTTGAAAATGTTTTTAGCGAGTGATTTAACCGGAGAAAGTTTAGGAGAAAAGGAAGAAAAGATTTTAGTGGAATTTTCCGAGTTTTCGGGTGCCGGCGTAATTTCGGGATGGCGGTGATGGCAAGGCGGAACGGCCGGCGGGACCGCGGCGTGCGCGGGATTCCCGGCACGGTGGCCGACCGCGGCACCGGGGTGGCACACGACGGGCGACGGCCGGCGCGAGCGGTGCCGGCGGGATTCGCGGCACGCACGCCGATGGTGAGAGAGGGGGACGGTGACAAGGGTTTGAGAGGGGGTAATGGAGCTCGGTGGACGGTTTTGAAAATACGCACGATTTATTAGGTGATTTATTTGGTGCTAAAAACGCGGGCGTTACAAACCTACCCCACTTAAAATGAATCTCGTCCTCGAGATTCGGCTAAGTTTCGAACAAGTGGGGAAAATCCTTCTTCAACGCGTCCTCTCGTTCCCACGTGGCTTCTTCCACTCCGTGTCTGCTCCATTGGACTCTGCACACCCGTACTTCTGATGTTCTCGTCCGCTTGACCACTGTGTCCAAAATCTTGACGGGCACCTCCTGGTACCTAAGGTCTGGCTGCAGATCGATGGTTTCCACTGGTACTCGCTTTTCTTCAAGAACTTTCAAACATCTACGTAGCTGGGAGATATGAAACACTGGGTGTATATCTGACATTTCTTCGGGTAGCTCCAACCGGTATGCTATCGCTCCGACTCTCTTTAGCACTTTATACGGTCCGATGTACCGAGGGGCCAACTTTCCGTGCACTTGAAATCTCCGAGTCCCTCGGATAGGTGAAACCTTGAGGTAGGCGAAATCTCCGGACCGAAGCTCGCTTCACGCCTTTTCTTGTCCGCGTAGCTCTTTTGTCGGGGCCGGGCGGCTCTCAACTTTTCTCGGATATCGGCTACTCGCTCCTCGGCTTCCTTTATAAGTGCGGGCCCAACCAGGGCACGCTCTCCTACTTCTGACCACATCAGGGGTGTCCTACATTTTCTCCCGTATAGTGCTTCGAATGGCGACATTCCCAGACTTGCTTGGTAGCCGTTGTTGTAGGAAAATTCCGCATATGGCGAGGCTATGCTCCCAATCTTTGCCATAGGTGAGGACACATGCTCTCAACATATCTTCCAAAATTTGATTCACCCTTTCGGTCCGTCCGTCCGTCCGTGGGTGGTACGGCGAGTCGAAGTCTAGCTTGGTGCCCATGGCTTTGTGTAGGCTTTTCCGGGAACCTAGAAGTGAACTGGGTCCCTCTCGTGCGAGACTATTACGCTAGGCACTCCATGCGGCTTCACTATATTTTCTATGTAGAGTTTTGCCAATTTCTCTCCACCATAAGTGGTCCGTACGGGTAGAAAGTGAGCGACTTTAGTGAGTCGGTCCACGATCACCCATATGGAGTCATGTCCCTTCTGAGTCCTTGGCAACCCTACTACGAAGTCCATACCTATATCATCCCACTTCCATACTGGGATTGGTAAAGGTTGCAACAATCCTGCTGGCTTCTGATGTTCAGCTTTGATCCTCTGGCAAGTGTCACAGTGGGCGACGAATCGTGCAATGTCTGCCTTCATCCCATTCCACCAGTACTTCTGCTTGAGGTCCATGTACATCTTGGTGGATCCCGGGTGAATGGAGTATGCTGAGTTGTGTGCCTCATCCATGATGGTCTGTCGGAAATCTCCACCTTCGGGCACGCATATCCTATTCTTGTACCATAGGGTGCCTTGGTCATCTACCCTGAAGTCAGGGGCCTTGTTCTCTCCGGTATGCTTGCGGATCCTCATCAGATCCTCGTCGGCTTCTTGGGCCTTCGGATCTTCTCTTCTAGGGTAGGTCGAACACTCAGCTGGCGGACGTAGCCTTGGGGGACGATGTGTACGTTGAGTCGGGCCATCTCTTCTTGCAACTGGGCACTCTTGGGTGCCGCTTTCTCATAGGTTTTCCGGCTTAGGGCATCCGCTACTACATTGGCCTTCCCCGGGTGGTAGTGAATTTCTAGGTTATAGTCCTTGACTAGCTCTAGCCATCTTCTCTGCCTTAGGTTTAGGTCGGGCTGGGTGAAGATGTACTTTAGACTCTTGTGGTCTGTGTAGATTTCACACTTGTTCCCGATCAGATAGTGTCTCCAGATCTTCAGGGCATGCACTACGGCTGCAAACTCCAGATCGTGGGTGGGATAGTTCGCTCATGGGGTTTGAGCCGACGGGAGGCATATGCCACTACCTTCCCATCTTGCATGAGAACACATCCCAACCCTTGTCGGGAGGCGTCGCAATAGACGACAAAGTCCCGTTGAATGTCCGGCGGGGGTTAGCACGGGGGGCCGTGGTCAACCTCTTCTTCAACTCTTGGAAACTTCTTTCACGAGGCCTCGGTCCGGTTAAACTTCTTCTCTTTCTTAAGCGGCTACGTCATGGGCGGGCGATCTTGGAGAATCCCTCGATAAATCTCCGGTAGTACCGCTAAACCTAGGAAACTCCCGATCTCACTCACGTTGGTTAGTTGTCGCCGGTTGGAGACCGCCTCAACTTTCCCGGGGTCTACAGCTACTCCTTCTGCAGTCAATATGTGTCCAAGGAAGGATATTTTCTCTAGCCAAAATTCACACTTGCTGAACTTGGCGTATAGCTTTGTGCCCTCAATTTTCCCAGCACTACTCGAAGATGTTGTTCATGCTCCTCCACGCTCTTGGAGTAGACAAGTATGTCGTCAATGAAGACCACGACAAACTTGTCCAGCTCTTCCATGAACACCTTATTCATGAGGTTCATGAAGTATGCTGGTGCATTGGTTAGTCCAAATGACATCACCGTGAACTCATATTGCCCGTAGCGAGTGACAAAGGCAGTCTTGGGGATGTCACTTTCCCTAATCTTGAGCTGGTGGTACCCTGATCTTAGATCCACCTTCGAGAAATACTTGGCTCCCTTCAGTTGGTCAAACAGGTCATCTATTCTGGGAAGAGGGTACTTGTTTTTAATAGTGACCTCGTTCAGCGAGCGATAGTCCACACACATCCTCATGCTCTTATCCTTCTTCTCCACGAAAAGCACTGGGGCTCCCCAAGGTGATGAACTTGGTCTGATGAACCCACTTCGCTGGAGCTCTGCTAGCTGCTTCTTCAATTCTGCCAACTCAGGGGCTGCCATCCTATAGGGTCTCTTGGCTATGGGAGAGGTTCCAGGGATAAGGTTGATTATGAACTCTATGTCCCTATCGGGTGGCATTCCGGGGAGTTCTTCGGGGAACACATCCGGGTATTCTCGTACTATCGGGACATCTTCTATGGACTTGGCTTCTATGTTGAAAGCCATTATATCCGCCTTGTGTCCCGGGTGTGGCGGGTCACTTGTATCCCGTCCGGGTTGGTCAAGTGCACTACTTTGTCGGTGCAACTTATGAGGCCATGGTGTTGGCTTAACCAGTCCATACCAAGGATCACATCTATCCCCTTGGATTTTAGTACTACCAGGTCTTCTAGGAACTCTACCCCACTTAAAATAATCCTTACCGGGGGCATCCCGGTTGACACTTAATGTCACCTTCGGGTGTTCGAGTTATTAGGGGTGCTTTGAGTAGTACCTTGTGGGTATGCTATGCTTTTCCACAAAGCTTGAGGATATGAATGAGTGCGATGCTCCCGAATCGAATAGTATGGTAGCCAAAGCGAGCCGACCGGGAACTCACCGAGTACCACTCCTTGTGCTTCTTGTGCCTCCGCGCATTGATGTGATTCACCCGGGGCGCGTCCATACGACCGCCGGGGCTGCCTCATCCGCTGGTTGCTTGGTGTTGTTGCCGAAGTTGTTGTTCTTTGCGCGCACCGGCATGCGGTTGGCTCTCGACGCAAGTGGCCTTGGCCCGTTCACCGAGTTGGAGTAGGTGGTGGTGGCGGCTTTTTAGCATAGGGGCGGTTGGCGATGAAGTGCCGGTTTCTCGCGGTTGAAACACACTCGGGAGCCGTTGTTATTGTTGTTGGTAGTGATCCGGCTGGTGTTGTTCGTGGGGGCTTCATGGCATTCTGGTTGTAGGAGAGCTTGAACGCGGGCTGCGGGGGCTTGTGAGCTCGTGGCTTGGGATTGGGTTACGATCGCATAGGGGCTTGGAACCCGGACATGGGGTGTCCAAAGTTTCTCGGCCTCCGGGACCGCTCTTTCTTGCTTGGCCTTGTGTTCCATGAACTTGCGCTTGTTTTCCTTCTTTTCCTCGGCCTTTGCTCTTTCCGTGAGGATTGCCATGTTCATAAGGGTGTTAAAGTCGGGTAAATGCGAGGGGTCAGCAGTGTCCTCAGCTCCGGAGTCAGCCCCTTCTTGAACATCTCTTGCTTTTTGGAGTCTTTATCCACCTCCTCGGGGGCATAGCGTGCCGGCTCTATGAAGCGGGTACGTGTATTCCTCCACAGACATGTTGCCTTGGCGGAGTTCGCGGAACTCGTCTGCCTTCCGCTTCAGTGTGGCCTCCGGGATGTGGTAGCGACGGAACTCCTCCACGAATTCATCCCATGTGATGGTGGAGGGATCCTTGGCGGCGGCGCAGTAATTTTCCCACCAGGCTAGGGCTGTCCCGGTGAGCTGATGAGCTGCCGGGGAGAACCCTGTCATGGTCCTCGCAGTGGAGGGGCTCCAGTTCCCTCAGGATGGCTCTCAGCCAATCGTCAGCGTCCAAAGGATTCACCGACCCGCTAAAGGTGGGCGGCTTAGTCCCGAGGAACTCAATCGCCTTCTCATTCATGCTCATGGCACGGGGTCTTGGGCGGTTGATGGCATTGAAGATAGCCTCCATCGGGACGATCGGTTGGCTAAGACTTGGGCCAAGTCAATAGGAGGGGGTGGTGGTGGCAGGACCACGTTCTCTCCTCCATCTTCATTTTGGTTAACCTCCTGGTCGTGGAGACGCTCCCTCCGATCGGCTTGCGATCCCTCAGCGTCCGATCGGTGGGTCCTGACAGGGCGCCTGGAAACCATCTGTAAAGAAACGGGTTTTCTAAGAGGTCTAGTTTTATGTGATGTTTAAGTGGATTATAACGGATTTCTTTTTGAAAAGGCAGGGTTTTATTCTGTCGGTAAGCACACAACAAGCACATAGCAAACAAGCAAGCACAAACAAGTTTTCATTACAAACCAGCGAGGAGGATACATCCCGACTACGCGGACATACTACACGACTAAAGACTAAGGGCGCGACTTGGACCGATACGGCTTCATTCCCCGGGTCTTGGGGCACACTACTCACGAGGGGAGGCGTCTTCCGGGGTCGAGTGTTCCTCCGGCGGAATGAGCAACTCGTCATCGTTTACGCCTTCGGGGTCTCCGTTTTCCGAGGCCGTGCCGCGGCTTCGGTGGTAGCCGTTGGGGGTTTGGTGACCGCCGGTGGTGCTGGTGGGACTTCTATGGTTCCTCCCCATCCTACAAGGGGTGTTCCCGGCGGGACTTGAGGTTCTCCTATGGCCGGAACGGGCGTTCCGCCGTGGGTCCATTCTTGCATGCGTTGGTCCCGGATCCTTCCGAGGCTTTCCCGGGCAACGACTTCACCGCTATGGCTGCCGCGGTCCTCGCTTCGGCTTGAGCCACTCGGACTTGGTGCATCCGCACCGTGACTTCGACTTGCTCGGCCCGCCGATCTGCTCCCTCAAGTGTCCGGCCTCGGTCATCAAAGAGCTTGTCCGGGGAGACAAGGTAGGCGACTACATGGTACGGCGGGTCTTCTTGGTGGCGACGTCGTTCCGGGTTCCTCATGCGGGCTTGCCAAGCGGGGGTTCGATGGCGGGGGAAAGTACCTCATTGGTGTGGGGACGAGGTGTTCCTCGTAGATTCGGCACGGGTAGCGGAGGGCTTTTTCGAGGGCCAAAGGGTAGGTGTCCGGTGTCGGAACCCCCGTGGTGGTCACGCGCCACGGCTCGATGTTGGTGTGGCGGTTGCTTCTAGCGACGGAGAGGACCACTCTACAGCGGAGAGTGCCGAGTTGCTCGTACTCTCTGCTGTAGTACCTAGGGCGCTCAGTGATACCGAGGCGCTCCAGGGAGTTGATGAGCAGGCGAGCAAAACCAGGCTCCTCCTGGCACACGCCTTGGGTCCATCCATCTTCCGCCATCTGAAAACAAAGATAGGGTTGAACAGGTTGTGGTGGGGTACAAAAGATGGATAACTTTATTTAGTAGGAAGGTTGGGGTACATCCTTCGGGGTACACTTATTACTAGGACTCAACTTCTAGCCTAACACCCTAGTCTTATCCTCATGGTGACTCTTCCTCTAGCTGGATACGACGCTTCTTTAGTGGAAGATCTTGCTCCAGTATCTCATCTTCAGTCTGGGTTCCTTTGTCCCAGTGGGTTTCTTCGGGTTCATTCTCTCTCGCTCGGCTCCTTCATCTCTCGCTTCTACGCTCCTTTAGTTCATCCCATAGGGCTTTGTGGGCCAACAGCGTGCGCTCTCTTTCCCGAGGTATTCTTGCTTGGTGTTGTGTAGTTCAACTTCGCTATGGTTGTCTTCACCCTTTCTAGTTCTATCCTCTCGTTCGCTCTTTCCGCTCCGTCGATCCGTTGCTTCGCTTGCTTGGGCTTGCTCCCGATAAAGGTGGTCTAGGCCTCCGAGGTATGTGGATAGGTGGGAAAGCCGCCTCTTCTAAGTCTTCTTCTTCTCGTTCTAGACCTCTCATGCGATCGATCCACGAGCGTCCTCTTCCTCCGGAGGGTGGAAAGAATCCCATTGGAGTCCTTCGGAGGTGCCGTCTATAAACCACTCATAGCCGTCGCATGGCCTTCCGAGCAGCCTTGGGGTAGGTGTCGGCAAAGCGAAAACCGGTGGCGTTGACGAACCATGGCTCTATGTCGGGGTAAAGCGTGCTCTTTCCCAAAAAGATCGGCGGCTTACACCGAGGGGTGCCGAAGCGTTCGTACTCCCGTAGACGAACTGCGGCGGATCCCTTACTCCGACGCGCTCTAGGCCGAGTAGCAATAGGATAGGGAGGCCGAGCCGGACGGGGCAAATTCCTCCGTTCCACTCGGGGTTAGGCATCCGGAAACGAGGCAAGAATCAAGGTAAGGATTTGGGAAAAGGTGAGTTCGAAGCAAAGGAAAGGTTAGAGAGGACCGAGAGGAGGTCTCGTATCCTAGGGGTCATGTCCTACGGCCAACCTACGGCTCGATACCACACCGAAGCGTCCCCTCATCAGAGGTGACTAAATGTGACACAAATACCAGTCCCAGGAGGCTGGTAACACATTTATTACAACAGGTGGAATCAGTCTTTTACATCACGGTGACACAAAGGGCACGGTAGTGCCAACGCTACAAGGAACAACACAAACGCTAACGACCACACTACAATAGCAAAGGCTTCCATAGCCTCCTCAGAGTACCACACCATGGAAGCTTTCGGTAGGGCCCTGGGTACACAGGCACGGTTGGGTGTAGGGCACGACCTACTCAACGTCTTCGGGAATGTAATCGGGATCCTCCTCTCGTAAAATAGTTAGTAAAACAAGGGTGAGCACACACGTACTCGGCAAATCCAACCCCACCCACGGAGGGGGCTTATAAGCGAGAATCATGCATAAGGTATAACAAGGATCGGGTTAAGGTTCATTTTGCAATCTTACACATGCGGGGGTTCATTTTAAAAGGTTTTCGCAAACACTTTCATACCCAAGTAACTCAATTGTTTTAAGGAAAAACCCTGTGGATCTACCGGACTTCCCGTCCGTCGTAGCCCAGGCACACAGCCACACATTTCACCCAGAAAACAACTCACGCCAGAAAACATCCCATCCCAAACACTAGTTTTTGTGACCACACCGTGACTCGTCCAATACCGTGGACACGGCTATTCGAATAGGTTTGACACTTTGCAGAGGTTGTACATCTTTACCCACAAGTAGGGTACCGTCACACGGACACCTCAGTGCCGGTACGGATCCTATCAAAGCCATTACCCACCTTAGCTAACACTACGAGCCACCACGGAAGCACCCAAGGGGTTATACCACATAACCGGGGCGTACCTCACACAGAGCGTACCCCTACTCCTTGGTCTCCCGCTGCTCACCCGCACACCAGATGGCAAGTAGATTAACTAGTGGGGTTTATGCTAAGCCGTTGCCACATACAACGGTCGAGTGGTTGTACGATGATTTGGGTCAGGTGAGATGTCACGCAACCCGGTCCTTAACCGACAAGATGGACAACTCCCAACACGCTCAACCACACAGGTACGAGCTCACCCATACTCCTGACACACACGTCCATCCCGTCTACCCAGTTCTTTACTCATTTTCCAAACATATCCCCTTTTTGCTTTTAAAGCACTCACACATTTTGAAAGCACACACACATTTTTAAAGCACTCATTTAGGCCAAAACAAGGTTCAATCATAGCAATCAAGGGTGGCTATCCTACCATGTTTTGCAGTAAAACAATATGCAATTTATAAAACGGGTATAGGGTATATTTATAAAACTAGGACAGAAGCATGCATCAAAGGGGGAGGTTGAACTTGCCGTCTTCGAAGTCTTCGGGGAGTGCCGGCTCGACGCTCGGGGCTTCGGGCTCCTGCTCGCAGTAGTCGGCTTCGATCTCCGGCTCGGGGTACCTTCCTTCGTTTACTTCGTCGGCTATAGCACACACACAGGCAAGCATGCAATCATTATAAGTACACACAATTTCCGGCTGAGCTCGAGGAAATAAATACATTGATAGTGAGGGAGTAAATAATTATTTATGGATATATGGCTAGGCGGAATTAATCCCGGAAAAGATGTGGCAAAGTTTGGGACTAAGAGCTAGAACCATTCATACATGATAAGTTAAAGACGGGGAAAAATAGTTGGAATTGTTAGAATATGATTTTATAGGAATTTAGGAAAAAGAATCAAGTGAATCGGAGTTGGAACGTGGAAGATATGATTCGTGTAAAGATTGAGTGCTAATTAAATTCCGAAAATAATTCAACATAATCGGATGGGAATAATTGCGGGGCAATGCGTGAGTGTCCTGGATGAGCTTTTCGACTTGTTCATGGGCTGACTATTATTTTTACTTGTGCTGGTTTGGGCTTTACGAGAGTGTATGGATGGCTTTGGTTGTTTTCCCAGAGAAGAATAGGGACATGACGAGGGACGAGCGGAGCGGGCGTCGTGCTCGTCCGCCATGGAGGGGCGACCGAAGCTCCCTCGAGCTTTGCTGCATGGCGATTCCGACCGCCGATTCCAAATCCAAGGATATGGGGGAAGAGAGGAGTGAATGGAGATGCTCATCCCGGGCTCACCTTGGGCAGGGGCGTCTCGGAGAGGGAGATCGACGAGGGCGACATGCGTGGCGGTGGTGGTTCCGGTGGTGGCTTGTTCGGGAGTTCGGGAGGGAAAGGGAGGCGACTGGGGGTGTGAGGCGAGGTAGGGGACGGCTTGCCTCCTTTTATAGCCGCGGGAAGGCGGTGGAGCGGCGGGGGTCGAGCTCGTGGAGCTCGTGCTTGACTGTTAATGGAGGTCCGGCCGGCTCGCAGTAATGGCGCTGCTGGCCGACGAGACGGGAGCGGCAGCGGTGCTGTGGACGTGACTCGTCGGGCAGCGGGGCGGACGACGGCTTGCGGCGGCGATGGTAGAGTGGAGGTGATGGTTCGTGCACGGCACAGGACGATGGGATGGCACAGCGAGCTCGGCAGGACGCTGCTGCGTGCACTTGCGCGGTGCTGCTGGCAGGGAAGCCTGGCGTGCGGCTTTTGCTTAGCGTCGCGCGGCATCATTGTGTGTTGCTGCTGCCTCTGGTCTGTGTTGCTGTGTGTCGTTTGCTGGTGGCGTGCATGGCGTGGCAAAGGACTTGCGTTGCACGCTCGTATGTGGTGTGAAGGTGCTGCTGCTGCTATGCGAGGTAGGAGACACGGGAAGAAGTAGAGTATTTTCATAAAGATAGATGGAGATAGCTGATTGGTTGTATGGTTGAAAGGAATTAGGCTTGAGAAGTATTATGGATAAACAAAAGTTGAGCTCAAACGATGAAAAGATTTTGAAAATGTTTTTAGCGAGTGATTTAACTGGAGAAAGTTTAGGAGAAAAGGAAGAAAAGATTTTAGTGGAATTTTCCGGGTTTTCGGGTGCCGGCGTAATTTCCGGGATGGCGGTGATGGCAAGGCGGAACGGCCGGCGGGACCGCGGCGTGCGCGGGATTCCCGACACGGTGGCCGACCGCGGCGCCGGGGTGGCACACGACGGGCGACGGCCCGAGCGCGAGCGGTGCCGGCGGGATTCGCGGCACGCACGCCGATGGTGAGAGAGGGGGACGGTGACAAGGGTTTGAGAGGGGGGTAATGGAGCTCGGACCGGACGGTTTTGAAAATACGCACGATTTATTAGGTGATTTATTTGGTGCTAAAAACGCGGGCGTTACAACCACGCAACCCAATGGGGATGCGCGGTTCGGAGACCGCGCGCTGTCCCGCCGGGGCGGTGGCGGTCGTCGTGGCGGTGGGCGCGTCGTGTTGAGAGGCGGCGCGCTCGGCCGCCGTCGCTCCGACCGCGCCCGGTGCGAACGTAGCCCGGAGCGGCGGCGGCGTCGTGGCGCCGACGGGCTCGCGGCATCCGCGCTGCGGGCGTCTGCGCCGTGGTGGTGCGTGCAGCGGGGACCGTAGCGGGCCCAGCCTGGCGCTGCGCGCGGAGCTCCTCACGGTTGGTGAGGTGCATGAGGTAGCCATTCCCCGTAGCCTGAAAGTTCAGGCCCCCGAACCGGATTTCGAACCCGGCGGGGAGGGGTCCGAGCTGCCCATGCAGTAGCGTGTACCGCAGTACTCAGTGCGGATCACCATGGAGGGAGTTGACGGATTGACCTTAGGCGCTCGGATTGCCCCACGGTGGGCGCCAACTGTCGGTGCAGAATGTGGTCCCGACACTAACCAGTAGTAAGCGCCGTGGTCTATCCCTCAATGGTCGATGCTAAGTAACAAATGACACAGAGTTTTTATCCGGTTCCGCCGAGGGGGCCGTACGTCCCGGCGGTGGCGTGCTCAAGGCACTATATTACTTAGCACGGGGGTGCTCGTAGTGGGTCCGCTACAAGCAACGCGGGAGAGGAAGCCTGGCTTCCAAGTCCCTGGTGTAGTGGCTGAAGATGTTGTGGGAGAATTGGAGAGCAAGTGCGTGGCGCAGCTCGTCTCCAGTTGTGTTGTGTCTGTGTTCCCTTCGTCGTCTCCCCCTGCGGCAGGGGGGTTCGTCCCCCTTTTATAGATCAAGGAGGGAGCGAATCACATGAGTGCCGCGCTATCTAGCTACGTGAAGGGGCGTGGCGTGCCATGCTGTAGAGTGGGCGGCCGTCCAGACGATCCTTGCAGCGATCCGGCCATCATGGCCTATCTTGTACCCGAACAGTGGCGGTTCGAGGGTAGGAGGGCGGCGGATGGCGGTGATGTCTTCCGATGGGCTCGAGGGAGCTGGCGACGTTGGCCGTACGGAGTACGGGGGTAGGTAAAACGGCGTCCCGTTCCTATACGCTTCACCGTACCGGAGTTGTTGCTACAGCGCCGGGCGTGCGCCTGCACGCACGGGGACGGCTGCCATGCCGTAACAGTGGCAGGGATGGCGTTCCTCGGCCTAGCGCCTCCACCTAACCCTGTAGGGTCACAAGAAAGCAAATCGAGGGTGAAGCCGGCCCCCCATCGAGGGCTCGGCGCGTTAGCCGTACTGGAGCAGGCGCACGGCGTCACGGGACTGACACCGGCCGCGCTGCACAGTCCCTCCCCACAGTGATGGGGATGGGCTCCCTCCTGGGGAGTTGGTGCGACGGCACTGGGGTGCGAGCCCCGGGCGCATGATGGCACTGTCCCGCCGGTGTCAGGGCGTTAAATGCCCGTGTACGGGGGTAGGCGCACGCGAGCGGGGGGCACCCTCGAGCGAGGCGGACACCGGTCGAGGGCGGGTCGGACCCTCGAGCGAGGAGGAGCCCCGCTCGAGGGGGAGCGGGCCCTCGAGCGGGGCGGAGCCCGCTCGAGGGAAGCGCACCCCTTCGAACGGGACGAAGCCTCGCTCGAGGGAGGCGCGCACCCTCGAGCGAGGCGAGGCCTGCTCGAGGGGATCTTCGAGAGGGTCGCCTTGGTGGGTCGTCGAGGTCCTTGCGGCGCGGGCCGTACCCTGCATGGTTAGGCAAAGTGTGTTTGGTTTTGTTGCAGGTTTTAAGTGGGGATTTCCTGGTTGTTTAAGGGGACCCCTAGGGCTGTCCCCGACACCAACTTTGGCCGATGTGTACATGATCATCAACCTTGACATTTCAGGAGCCATGTACCCCTGGGAATTCAAAGGCTACACAAGGCAAACAGGAGTGAAGTCAGGAAGCGGATACAAATCATATATCCAAAATCACATGAAAGACGGCCCTCTGAGTGAAGTCGAATACAGGGCGTTCCTGAACATGTGGCTGTGTAGATTCATTTTTTGTGGCAAAGCCAATGAGCCAACTTTGAATCACATTGCAATGGCTACACATTTGGCTGCTGGTCGTCGCATTCCTCTTGGAAAATACCTCCTAGAGAGTGTGTATCATATGATCCATCAAACTATTTCTCAAATGCATACGGCGGGAAGATACTATGTGTCAATGGCCCTTGGTGGTTTGTGCGGATGTGGGCGCAATCGTACATTCACCGGATTGTCAACATCAACCTCAACAATCGGCTTTTCCCTTCATCCGGCCACAAAGAAGGGGAAGCTCAAATTACCGAGAGGATGCCAAACCCATGGAGAAGGCGCTTCAACAGCTTCTATTGACCAAAATGTCGATCGGCTTTTCGAGCTCTTCTTCAAAGGCTTCCCTGATCCTCTTTGGCTCCCTTATCTGAACAATGACAATTTAACTCTCCCTTTTGAATTCTCCTTTGAAACTGGATGCCATGATGCAAGATCTATAGAAATCTTTAATATCTTCATCCATCCATGTGCTTTTGCCGGCAGAATTTTGTGGAGGGAGGTTAAATCACAGCACCTATGAGTATTATCAACTAAATATGATGGCCCGACAGCTTGGATGTGGCCAAATGCCCCAAGATTATTCCTTCATGAATTCCTCAAACCCAGAGAGGAAAATCAAGGATAGCATACAAGCCAGAAGGGTTTTTGAATATGAATGCAACCCAACTCCTTATACCTGGCTCTTCACACCCATAACAATAGCTCATCCCTTCTTCATCTCCTGGTGGCAAGAATTCCATGACCATATCTTCAGTGAGCCAGTGCACTCATTCTGCCTAGAGCTGATGCCTGATTTTTAGCCAACCTCAGAGGTAACACACTTGTCTTTTTCCCTTTGATCAGGCATACCTTTCACCACTAACCATGATTTTGATCATCTCTGAGAATACGATTACTCGCCCCTCGAGCCAGGACAATTGCTTATAATGTGGTATGTCCAATTTCAGCTCTGGGATTTAAATCCCCAACTCTAGCTCAGCTGATGGCCAGATATGCTACAATGGATCCAATTCTCATCAGCTCTACTTCTGACAAGAGAAAAGTCCTATCCTTGGTTGCACCTCCAGCTGCCAAGAGGAAAAGAACCACCAAAAAGGTCCTATTGAGGTGAGATCTCCTCTTTCTTGAACACAAGACCACTCTTATTCTGACAAATTCATCCTGTGCAATTTCAGACTAGAACCCAGCAACCATCAGCTTCAGAATCTGCCAATGCTTCATCTGTTGGTATGACCTTTATTACTCTCTTTTTTCTTCAAAGATCATTATTTGCACTGGCATTCACTCTCCATCTGATATTTGCAGAAGAAATATTGGTAGACCATCCTGTGGGAACCTCCTCTCCTCAACATACAAGTTCACCAAGGGCTGAACCATCTTCTGCTCAAGTAGAGATCTTAACTTCACCAGGGACCCAATCACCCTCTCCTCAAGCAGAAGTGCCAGCTTCACCAGAAGTAAACCCATCAGTTCAACCAGAAGCTTCAAGCCCTCTAAGGGTTCAACCTCCCCTTGGCCAAGTAGAAATCCCAGTCGTAACAGAGATAAATCCACCTTCACCTCAGCCAGAAGCCTCAAATTTACCAGGGACTGCACCAGCTTCCCCTCAAGTAGAAGCTTCAGCTTTGCCAAGAGCTCCTCAGACTCCTTTTCCACCAGTTGCCCAAGAAATCCCTCCTGAACCTGAACAAGTCCCTGCCCCAGTTCAGGGAATCAGGCATGAGGTAAGCGCATGCACCCAACTCTGTTATCTTCTTTTAATAAACCATTCCTAACCTGACACTTCTTCTTTTCAGGATCAAACTTCATCACCATCAAGCTCATTTATGGTGAATGATCCAGCTGCCGAAACAGGAGATGGAGGAACTCCAAATCAGGCTCTACCGGAGGAAATTCAGGCAAGGCTCAAAGAAATCTTTGCCTGGCTGCAAAAGGATGCTCGAGAACAAATCAGAGATGTTGATCACTTCGAGGAAATGCTTGAACCCATCAATCAAGAGCTCCCTGAAGACATCATAGCTTCCTTGGAGCCTATCTCAAGTCTGGATATCCATTATGTGGCAATAAGGCGAGCCTTGAAAAGCCAATCCTCCCGACCAGCCATTGAGCAAAAGAAAGCCAAAGCTGAACAAGCTGCGAAGGGAGCACAAACCCAAACCGAGAGCCACAAGGAAATGTTGACCAATCTGTAATCCGCTCTCGAGTTGAAAATTGCCAGAAAGACTGCACTGGAAACTGAGCTAAGGAATTTGTCAGCTGAAATTGAAGGTGACAAGAAGAAGATAGCCGAGCTCCCTGGACTGATAGAGAAAACCCAAAAGGAAGCATCCTCGGCCATAACTGAAGCAAATCAGTTCGAGGCACAGCTCACTGTCCTGTCCAACACTCAGAGAGATTATCAGGAACGGATGAAGAGCATTAATCAGACAATATCAAATGCCTCTAATGTAATTGCAAAGTACTTGACATTTAGTTGTACTGAGCAATGTGTAATCGAATTAACCGTCCTTGTAACATTTGCCTTTTATAAACTTCATTTTCCTTTTCTCTGCATGATTTTGTTTGCAACTCTGGACGATTTATTCAGTAACCATAGTCAAACAGTGCTATACCCGAACAACACTCTGACCGCAACTCAGCCGAGCCAGCCAACCAAATATGACTCAGCTTGAATTCCAAACGACCCGACGGCGAATCGGTTAAGGAAACCTCTCCACTTTCCAAGTTTCTCGGGATATGCACCACGATCCAGGGCCACGATCTTTTCACCAGTCCTATAAATAAAACCGTAGGTGCCCCCAGCCTTTCACCAAGCCTTTAGCCTTCAAATCTTTGCCAACTCAAGCTTGCTTTTCCAATCACCGAGCGCAGCCCCCAAGAACCATGGTGGGTAGCAAGATAACGGGCGCCGCGCCGCCGACGAGGCGGAAGGAAGCGCGCGCCGCGCGCGTCGGAGGGCCGTGATCGTCATCTCCTCTTATGATTCTTTCTAGATTTTTCTCTATTTCGATGATCTTCTCTCGTTTTCGACGATCTTCTCTCGTTTCGACTCATTCAACGGAACTCGGCCCCCGCGCCGGCCATGAATCGCCTCGCCGGACGACTCCTCGAGTCGAACCACTACTCCCCCGTGCCCTACGGGGAGCTCGACGCCCTCCGCTTCAAGGCGGAGCTCGAGGTGGCCCAGCGCGAGCTGGAAGATGTCTCCAAGAAGGCCGGCATCGCCGAACTTGAGTGGGAGGACTAGCGCAAACAGTTGCTGGCCACCATCGATGGTATTTCTCCTTAGATTGCCCCCCCAATCCAATCCGACTTTGATATTAACCACCATTGTTTTGCACTTCGCAGCCCGCGACACCGAGCTTGACCGGCTGAAAATGCTGGTAAAGCAGTTGGCTGACAAAGTGAACGCTCCCGGCGACACGCCAGCGGAGCGCCTCACCGCGGTGGAAGACCGCGTGGACGAGGTGGCCGTCCACGGCATCCGCCTCGGCACCACCCTGGCTTGGCCACCATGGCGACGCATACCGGCGTCGACTACTCCATCTAGCCGCGCGGCTTCCAGGGCGGCGCACCAGAAGACCTCGACGAGATCGAAGTCATCTTGGAGCGCCTCGATGGCCACGGCGATGCCATTGCCGAACTCACTCATCCACAGTCTGTGCTGAACAGGCTTTTCGATTAGATTGTACTAGGGATGTTTGATCTTTGGCAATGAATAAAGAATTTTAATTTCCATGCTTGTGTTGTGATGATCCCCTCCTGCTTGCAACTGCGATCTTTACTTTTCTCAAACGCATTCGGGAACCCTACTTGAGCCGAACACGCGAAAACAAGTGCCCCTTGGCGCAGAATCCACAGAAAATCCTCAATTCGGGAACCATAAACATTGTTCAATGAAAACCCTTCGCATTCGGGAGAAAAAACCCTGCCGCTTGGTATTCCAATAACGTACGCCAACCAGTCATCACTCCCAATGCTCTCTCAGTCAATAAAATAGCTCTCTGGGATGCCCTGCAAATCCACTCGCACACTCATCCATCATTTCACATCTCCCCCCCCCCCCCCCCGCTCCAGAAGAGAAAACCCCATGGTGGACAAAGGCAAGCAACCCATCAAGGAGGACAGCACCCCACCAAAGAAGCACACCATTCGAGAGTGAGTTTTCTTCTAACCTGCCTCTTGCTCTTATTTGCAATCTTATATTTACCCCTTCTTGTTTTTTCCAGCCTCGATCTGCTTCCTGAAGAAATCCTTGGGACCGAAGAAACGCCTGAGTACATCTCCTCTGACTCCTCCCTTGAAGAACAGGACGCCACGCCAGAACAGAAGGTCAATCACCAGTTGCGCCGCCGCGTTCGGCATCTGGAGGATGATCTGCGAGACATCACCGCCTGCTGCCATGTCGAACGCGAACGCCGCATGGCCTTGGAGGCATTAGTAGGGGGTAAAACTTCCATATTTATTTTGACTCCACGCTTGAGCTCAGATCTCTGTTTCTAACAACTTTTCTTTTGTCTTAGATGTTTCCGATGAGTACGGTAACTCGAAAGTCGCTTGGGGACAGCTCGATGGAGGTCGCTAGCCACGGTCATCCCCGAAGCTTCCAAGTTGCCATCACGGTGGTCCTGGAACAATTGAAGAGGGAGGAGCTGAAGAAGCAAAGAAAGAAAAATGATTGAAGCATACTTTCGCTTCTTTCGCCAGGCCTTCTGCTTCCCACCCCCTTGTAATCCTGAGCAACTGGATTGTCAAATAAAAACCTGCAAGAAGTATCTGTAATGTTATGTATCTTCATGCTAAGGGCAATACATCTTAGTATTGACCATTTCCCTTATCAAGATTTTTATTCTAAAGGCGGCTCCTTTCTTGAACGCCGGCTATCTCTGTGTCAAATGCTTGTAACTTTGGTGCTTGTGATCAACGATCGACTTCAATACTAGGATAATATTTCTTCAAATATCTTCCATTTATTGCAACAGAAAATTCTTCTCCTAGTAAAGTTTTTAACATGTAAGCGTTGCCAGGCACACACCTGACTACCCGAAAAGGTCCTTCCCAATTCGGGGACCATTTGCCGAACGTACTATATTTAGTTCCAATTGGCAGTAACGCTTTCCAAACTAAATCTCCTTCTGCAAATTGCCTGACCTTTACTTTCTTGTTGTAATATTTAGCAACTCGCAGCTTGTTCTTTTCAATATTCTCCAAGGCTCTAAGATGGATCATATGCAAATCTTCTAACTCACCCATCATTAAGCCAGTATAATCTTTGGAGCTTAAGTCCTTTTGCAAAACCACTCTCCTAGAATCTGATCGCATTTCCCAAGGCAAAACGGCGTGGTACCCATAAACTAATTCATAAGGACAAGTTTTTGTAGCTCCATGAGGAGCCATTCGGTAAGCCCATAAAGCCTCATTGAGTACCGAATGCCACCTCTTTGGCTTCTGATCGATTTTCTTTTGTATAAGCTTGATCATGATCTTGTTGGAAGCCTCTGCCTGACCATTAGCTTGGGCATAATAAGGAGAAGAATTAAACAATTTGATCCCCATGCTTTCGGCAAACTCCCTGAACTCCAAGGACACAAACTGAGCTCCTTGATCAATTGTAATTGTTTGAGGAATTCCAAACCTGTAGATGATGTGTTCTTTAACAAACTCAACCATGTTTTCTGATGTTACTTTCTTCAGTGGAATTGTCTCAACCCATTTGGTGAAGTAATCTGTTGCTAAAAGCACAAACTTATGCCCCTTGCTAGATGGTGGGTTTATCTGGCCAATCAAATCTACATCCCAGCCTCTGAATGGCCATGGCTTGATAATTGGATTCAGTGCTGACGCTGGAACCCTTTGAATATTTCCAAACTTCTGACAGTCTTGACATCCCTTGTAATATTCAAAGCAATCTTCCAACATCGTCGGCCAAAAGCATCCAGCTTGTCTAATAACCCATTTCATATGATAGGCCGATTGATGTGCTCCACATAGCCCATCATTGTAACATACCAGAAATTTGATTGTTTTCCCATGTGTGAGTTTTCGCAAAAATTTAAAACTTTTTGTTTGAACTTGTGTGCTACCAAGTTTGATCCCAAATTGCTAGCCACTCATCTTAAATTCCATATAATTAAAAACCATATAAAAACTATTTCTAAAATTATGGTATAAATTGTGAGTTGGAGTTCCTTGGATTTTATTTTGGAGTTTGAAATTGAGTGAAGTTTGAATTTGAACTCTATCCAAATTCAAACTATATGATCTATATAAATGCAAAACCCATTTTATTAACCCTACTCAGGCAGAAAGCCTACTAACAGTCTAACCCAGCCCGTCATTCTAACCAGGTCGGCCCACCTTTACCTCCCTGCGAGCAACCCACCACCGACCCACCAAGTAGCCCAGCACCGCGGCCCAGTCTAGCCCGCTGCGCTGCCCCTCTCTTCTCCCTATGTCACGCCAGGCCCGCGTGTCAGCCAGGGGAAACTGTTCCCCTTTCCCCTTCCTCCTGCTGACGTCGCGAGCAACAGCGACAGCGGGCGAGCCGCACTGAGGGATCGCCATGGCGCCACCCCGTGCCGCGCTGGCACCCGTGGATGCACGCCACGCCGCCCCGCACCGCATGCCGCCGCCCACACCGCCAAACCCTAAAGCTCGCCCCCTATAAAGCCTGCGCCATGCCTCTTCTCCCTGTGTCTGCCGCCGCCAGGGAGGAAACCCCAATCCACTGCTGCTATGCGTGAGAGGGAAGAAGAAAGGAGGAGTTGAAGGAAGGGGCGCCCGTGGAGAGGAGCTGGAGCTAGATGCCATCAGCCTACCTCGCCCGAGCGTCCAAGACCGCGTCGCGTCATCGTCGTTGGAAGTGCTGCGTCGCCCATCACGGTCCGGGAGCGTCGGGACCTTGATGTCGAGTGCGTCACCGTCGAGCCGGAGGTGTAGCCGCGAAGGCTGCCTGACGGCCACGCCACGCCATGCTGTGCACGAGGAGGGTCGCGCCAGGAGGAAGCCATCGCTGACCAAGGGCACCACGACGACACCAAGGACCAGGGAGCCATGGGGCTCTGGAGCGTCGACAGGCCTCGCCACCGCCGACCCTGCGTCCTCGACGACGCTGCCACCTGCTGTCGTCCGTGAGGGGCCATGGACACCCACGCCACACCGACGTCGTCAAGGAAATGTCGTCACCGCCTGAGGGCTTTGCATCCCCGCCGTCCTGGGGCCACCACTGCCGCGGTGAAGCTGAGGAAGCCTACAACCTGCTCGACGACCTGCGCATGGGTTGAAGATCCTGTCACTGTTCTGTGTTCAGGAACCACTAGCCCTGACCTTTCTTCCACCTCGCCCATGACGTGCTTGATGTTTTGTTTATGAGGTGAGATGCACGAACCAGTAGCCCTTTCTCTTGCTTGTTGTCCATCGATGGCCTGGTACCTTGCTGCCAGATTCTTTTTCATCCGAAGCTGATGCGTTGCTTGTTTGTGTGATGTTGCCACGACGACCACACGTGAATGGAGGCCAAGCCGGTGGAGCTGCTATTCCTCCCCTCGCCCGATGACCACCAGCCGCCCAAGAAGCTAAAGTCGACGATTCCGTGTACGACGCCGTCCGACCGCAAGTCGAACTGCGACCACCAGCCTGCCTGCACCGCACCAACCCACCACGGCAACGACCTCGCCCTGCTTCGCCTTCTGGCCTCCAACGAGCCCCTGGGTGAGCAGCTTGCACCCAAACCACTTTTTCTTGCCCAGACCTTGCCTGCCTGAGATGGCCGGCCATCGTGCCGTGCATGCTTCGGTTTTCTCTTGAACACCAGAGACCTATGATGGCATGGTTGAAGCTGCACTTTTGCACTCCCACCACATGTTCGATGAATTGTGTGAGAGGGCACAGCCACACGTCTCACTCTTTTGCACCGTGCTATGTCCGGGTTTCGACCCGCGCATCCTTGCCTTGCCGATGCGCCGCAATGCTTTGCCCTGTTTCGCTCCAGCATCATGTGTGCTCGCTTCGTGTTCTTGTAGCAAGGATGTTGTGCGAGTCGGACGGCTGTGCCATGAACAAGGGGGCCCTTGTGTTACGCACGTGCAACCCCGTGTCGCACCCTTGATGTCTAGTCGTCGCCGCAAGCCGCACCGCACTGCATCGTTGCCTTGCCGCTCCGCCGTGGTCCTTGCTCACTGCGCCGCCGCACCGTCATCGTGTCCGTCGCGCCGCCGCGCTACCCCTCTCGGACGCTCGGCCATGATCAGCACCCGTAGCTAGCCGATGCCCTTAGCCATGCCTTGACCGAACCCCACCTCGCCGTCGCCGACGGACGTGCGCCGTCTCGGCCGGGGGCTGCGCTCTGGAACGTTGTGCGACAACGCACGCCTCAGTGGTCACTAGAAGAGATTAGGGGTGCAAAACCGGACTTCTCCGTGTAAACCTTTTTCGGGTTTCAGTTTGAGCTTTGGCCCATCGTAGCCTTCTGACCCAAAGCTAACCAGGCCGAAGCAAACGTAATCCGAAGACCTCCTCTGGACTTTGGAATGTTGGGCCGAACTGGGCCGACCCAATGGACCACTAACACTTTTGGCCCATTGCTTGGTCCACTAACCGACAACTTGGGCCCATCGGTCGACGTCATGCGACGTCATCATGTTTTGAATACAAAATCTTTTCTAATTTAATAAATGTTTTATAAATGCTTTTACCTTTGAAAATTCATAACTAATTATCCAAAGACCCGAAATTATGAAACCACTTGCGTTGGTTTCATAATTCCGAGGCGCTTGCTGCTATCCTATCCTTAACCGCTCTTGCCCTTGAACCGAGCCCTTTATAACCCGCGTTCATGATGCAGAATTCGTGGTCACTGCCCACCACTGTGCCAATGTGGGTCTGGGACGCCGGAGCCCCGCAACTAACCATCGGCGTGCCGCGGACAGGAATCCTACCCCATTATCTCATCGCCGACCTTCTCTACACCTTTTCCTTCCCTCTTTGCGGCTTCGCGCATATCCGCTCTCGCTCTACTTTGCTTCGTGCTGTGAAGCGTGTACCGTGCCATGTTCTTGAAACCAGGATGCCGCACGTGATGGATGGCTGTGTCGTGAGCAGAGGCCTCTCCTTCACGCTCGGCAACCTCGAGCTGCAACCTAGCTTCCTTGCCATGGACATTGCCGCATCATCAGTACATGCCTCGTAGCGCTCTTAAGCACACCTTACCTCATCGCCACCCGATGTCGGTCACAAGTTGATCCTTTCATCCCCTCTAGCTGTCGCCGCATATCTTGGCATGATAATGCCTTTTCTAGTTATCTTTGCTTCGCTCTGCTTTCATCACCCTTCATGCTACCGCTTTGATCATCCAAGAGCTAAAACCTAGCAAGTGCTTGATCTCAGCCTCTCCGCTTTCCTACTTGCAGGCTTGATTACCTAAGATCTTAGCCGTAAGACCCGTAAGCTAACTTTGAACTAACTCTTGATCCTACCCTGTTTTCTAGGATATAAAAACTAGTTGCCTAAACTACTTTTGTTTTAAAACCTATTGCTCTATTTTCATTAATAAAACCAGTGCTTCTTGTATTTACTCTGGAGTTTAATTGGATCTTCTAAATTGGTTCTTATCGATGTTTTTGCATTAGATGAATGCTCGTTATTTATTTCCACGTCGCATCTCGTGTAGGCTTGTGTTCTTGTTGAAGACCCGAGCTGCGACGACTGAGGAGGCGCGACTACCCCGACTTTGCCCGAGAGGATGCTCAACCTCTACTACTCTACGACGACTACCGCGCAGGTGTCATGTCACTCCCAACCATGTAGAACCCATGCATGCTATTAGTTGCTAGTGCTATATTTATGTTACTCGATTTGATGGATTGCATAGCCATTTGTTTAGCCACGCCTTGATATTTGATATATCCTACTTCCTTGCTTTACCTACCTCGGGGCTAGCTACAGACCCCTAGCTAGTCCCATATACCAACTATCCATACTTTTGTTGCTTGATTATTTATGGTTCTCTCGGGTTTGGGACCGAGATGTGGGAGATCTCGGTGTGTTCTAGCGTGAGTTACGGGTGTGTTCTTCCTTGATGTGTTGCGGCGGGAGCGAGCCATTTGGTTACTTGTGAACGCCTACCTCGGGGAGATGCGATGCGGCCTCTCGCCGAGCGGCGTGTCGGACGGGATGGAGATGGTGAGTTCTTGCTCTCGGCCCTTAAGGACCGATCGTCAGTTGACCTTGCTTCAGTGGACTTTTACCGTACAAACCGCCCGCCTTGTATTGGGCGGGGGTGCGGGGTGAGACTCGTAGTGGATAGCACCCCTCCTGTAGGCGGATCGGTGTGATCGTGTTGGGAGACGGCTTTCCTCCTTAGAAGACTTCGCCCCGGCAAGGCCGGGGAAGGGTTCCACAGCTTCGAGGGACCTCTCGCTGGCAGTATGAGCTCTACAGCGGAGGGCGTGCCGGACTCGGAGACGCGAGGAGGTTACTATCCACTTACTTGGACTCCAGCCGTATGGTAGGGTTTCGGGTGGTTCGCTACCATCCGGGCTCTATTCGGGCGGGTACAGTTGTACAACCTCTGCAGAGTGTTAAACCTATAGCTATAGTTCGTGTCCACTAGTTATGGACAGTCCTCTGATCTCTCACCTGGCTAGACTCTTTTCTTGTGCTTCTTCTCTTCCCCGAGTGTGTGAGCCCGGCCTGCGGCCGTTGAGATGTGGGGATAGGAGTAGGTGGGCCCCACATCGCAGATGAGAGTTGGGAGCTGGGTCATGGTTGTGATTCAGTGCTTTGGTGTGGACTTCCCTTGTTGAGGGGTGTGGACCCTAGAGGTGTGGACCTCCCGGAGGTGTGGACCTCAGAGGTGTGGACCTCCCGGAGGTGTGGACCTCGATGCTTATTCTGCATACCTTGATTGTTGCTTTCGCGCTGCTGCATGCATAGCTTTCTACAGCCAAATGTAGGTTTTATCCATGCATATTTGATTCAACCACTGCTTTTGCTCTTTGTTGGGAAGCTGACATGACCTACCCGCTTATCGGGTAGATGCTGGCGTTTGAGACTTGGTAACCGTCTACGACTACAACTTCAACGACGAAGGTGTGAAGACTAGAGCTGGTCCTATGCTCGAGTTTGCCTGTGGAGCTGGAGACGCTTCGCTTCGATAGATCCGCTGCGTAGGTGTTTTGCCTTTCTTGATTTAGTCCTGTCGGACTTGTACCCGGCTTGTGCCGAAGAGTTGTACTCTGATGTTGTAATAATATTATGTAATTCGTCTTTTATTCCCGTGTTGTATGGATTTGGACCACTTGAGATAGGGATTGCACGTGATAGCCTCTTCTTGGGACTATCACAGAGGTGGAGAGAGTCGGGTTTCCGTTCGGAAATTCAGTTCGTTTCAATCATCCACCTCACTCATCATTTTCTTTGCTTCTTCTGGACCCAGGCATCGCAGCAACACCCCATCCAATGATTTGTAAAATAGACTTCCATCCAGAAGAACAAATTTTATACCTTTATACCTGAGCTTCCTAGAGACCTTTCGGGAAGGATCCTCCAGATAATCAACAATTTCCTTCCTCCAATCATCTTCTGTGAGATCACTCCCGAAGCCACATACCTCCATGGCAAACGCTTCTTGATTTTCTCTGTAACCTGAAGCACTCTGAGCTAATCTGTTTGCCTCTTCATTGTGTTCTCTAGGAATATGCTGTAGAATCACTAACTGAAAACCCTTTAAGATTTCCTTGCATTCCTCGTAGTAATTCCTCAGGGCATCACTTTTACATTCATATTGGCCGTTCAATTGCTTTATAACCAGTTCTGAATCTCCATAAATCTCAACTGAAACAGCCCCGACTTCTTTCAAATATTGAAGCCCCCTAAGCAGTGCCTCATACTCAGCTTGATTGTTTGTGACAGTAGGCTGAATAGGGATAGCAAACTCAAACATGTCACCCCTGGGTGAAATTAATAGAATCCCTACTCCCCCACCTTTACCACATGACGATTCATCAAAGAACAGGGCCCAAGGAGTAATTTCAAGCAAATCAATCGACAGTTATAAAATCGGTAATAATCTGACCTTTTATAGCTTTTGCCGATTCGAACTTCAACTCAAACTCAGATAAGGCCAAAATCCACTTGCCAATCCTTCCATTCAAAATTGGCATAGATAACATATGTTTTATTACATCAAACTTGGAGTATACAACGCATTCGGCATTCAACAAGTAGTGCTGAAACTTTGTACACTAGTAAACACACAAGCACAGCTTCTCCACAGCCGAATACCTGGTTTCGGGATCAAGTAACTTTCGGCTAAGGTACGCTACTACCCACTCCTTTCCTTCAAATTCTTGTATAAGGGCCGATCCAATGGTTTGGGTATCGGCCGCCACGTACAACTTGAAAGGCTTATTCAACTGTGGAGGCACCAGCACTGGTGGTTCATTCATGTATCGCTTGATTTCATCAAAAGCCTTTTGTTGTTCGTCACCCCATATGAACTTCTGGTCCTTCTTGAGCTTCAATAACGGAGAAAAGGGCAAAACCTTTTGCGACAGATTTGAAATGAACCTTCTCACAAAATTGATCTTGCCGAGCAGTGATTGCAACTCTTTGAGATTGGTTGGAGGGACAACTTCATCGATAGCTTTCATGCTTTTCTTGCCAACTTCAATCCCCCCTTCATGTACCAGAAACCCCAAGAATTATCCAGCTGATACTCCAAAGGCACACTTGTTTGGATTCATCTTCAAACCATGCTTTCAGGTGCACTCCAGAATTCTCTTTACATCCTCCAAGTGTGAATCATGATCCAAAGACTTGATAACGACATCATCAATATAAATTTCAACAATTTTGCCGATCAACTCATGAAAGATATAATTCATGGCTCGTTGATAAGTTGCACCGGCATTTTTCAACCCAAATGTCATGACTATCCACTAAAACAGTCCTATATGACCAGGACATCTGAAGGCTGTCTTCGATATATCTTCTATTGCCATAAAAATTTGGTCGTAACCTGCATTACCATCCATAAAACTGATAACCTTATGTCCAGCAGCAGCGTCAACCAATAAATCAGCAACAGGCATTGGGTATCCATCCATAGGAGTAGCTCTGTTCAAATCTCTAAAATCTATGCAAACCCTCATCTTCCCATTTTTCTTGTAGACGTGGACGATGTTAGAGATCCACTATGCATACCTGCATGGCCGAATGAAGTTTGCATCAAGTAATCTCTCAACTTCCTTCTTCACATCGGCCAATACTTCATCTTTGTAGATTTTCCGGGGAGGTTGCTTATAAGGTCTAAAACCAGGCTTGATCGGCAACCGATGCTCAACAATAGAACGATCCAAACCAGGCATCTCCGAATAATCCCAAGCGAAGCAATCTGTATATTCCTTTAACAACTTGATTAGCTCCTCTCTGAAACCTGACTCCAAGTTAGCACTGATAAATGCCGGCCTTGGCTTGTCACCATTTCCAATATCGATTTCCTCTAATTTGTCAGCCGACATGAATCCTCGCCCTAACTTCCCATCGGTTCCATCAACTGGATTATCCATTTAAAAATTACTATAAGAGCCGACTGCTTGAATCGGCTGTTGATCACTACTGACAGGCTCAACAGGACCTTCACCCATGTCTTTTCCTGAGAAACAATCGATGCCTTGATATTCCCAGAAAGCTGGTTCGACGTTCGCCACGCTCACTGAATCGTCTGCTTGGACCACCTCAATATCATCATCTACCCACTGAACGAGCTGTTGATGCATGGTAGATGGGATGCAGCAGTTGGCATGGATCCAGGCCCCGCCCAAGCGACAAGCTATAGGCTCCTTTGCCTTCAATGATAAAGAAGGTTGTGAGCAAAGTTTTGGACACGATCATCAAGTCCACGTGCACGCGCCCTTGGTATCCGAAGGATTCCCTGCAAAATCATTCAGAATTATGCTTGTTGGCGTCAAGTCTCCAGGGCCCATGCCAAGCTTCCTGAAGGTAGTGTACGACATCACGTTGACCGCAGCTCCGCCATCAACGAACATCTTAGTCAATGGCTTGCCATTGACGTATCCCTTCAAATACAATAGCCTCATGTGTCGATTCTTGGCCGGTTTGTCAAAGGTGGCACCTTAGCCAACACTAGGCTCGCGCCATTAATCCCCCAAGCTGTTCATCATCATTGATATCTAAAGACGTTTCCTCCTGCACAACTTGGTTAGCGGGAGCCATGAACTCATTCGGCAAAAAATATACCATGCACGCTGGAGCCGAACGACCCGATCCTTCAGGCTTGTCTTTTGGGCGCCACACTTGCTTTCTCTGGATCCCCGCCTGCTTCAATTCCCGGTTCCTCAAGCGTTGAACCCTTCTCTTTTGGCTTTTCTTCAAACCAGGCGGGCACCACTGTCCTTGTTGCCAGATGTACTCGCGCTCCACTTCTTCTTGATCAGCCCATCTTTGGTCAGCTTGGCTCTTTCTTGGGTGATCAATGACCTCATTTATTTTTAGACGCCGATCGTCATTAGGATGCATCCTTCCAATTCTCTCATGGACGGATCGGCGATTGACAGTTTCCTGCCTGTATTCAGAGTACTTGTCACTGCACTCAGGGTAATTCCTCAATGTGGGGAGCTTCAAGCCTTCGTTCCAGCAGTGTCTGAAGAATGCGCACCCCCAGTGTGCACGCTCCTGCTCCCGCGTGTACTCTTCCAGTTCTTTCCTGTGCGCCTCTTCCTCAAACCTGCTCCTCTCCTCTTCATATCTTAGCTTTTGGTAGTGCTCCTTTTCCTGTCGGTGCTGCCATTTGTTAAGGAGAATGCGTGTGGTAACCCTGGGCTTGGTCCTGGATGATTCTCCAACTTCAACCTGGCTCTTGAGGACACGTGGGGCTTCCTTGTGGACTTGCTCCACCGTCACTTGCCGCGTGGGATCTACTGATCCGTCTTGTTTTGCTCTGTCTGAAGTCAGGACCTTCACTTTTCCCTTCTGTTCGGCAGTTACCATGTTGACAGAAAAGCCAACCATGTTTTGAGGGAAAGGGTGACCATCCAGTTTCATCTTGTTATCAAATTTCAGATGCCCCTCCTGGATAGCCTTCTGGATCCTCATCCTGAAGACCCTGCAGTCGTTGATGGAGTGAGAGTTTCTATCATGAAAGCCACAGTAACGTTTCTCTTTAACCCCGTCAGGCCGAAGCATGGAATGCCTTCAGGCAACTTGATCCGGCCTTCTTTTACCAAGAACTCAAAAAGTTTGTCAGCTTTGGTGACATCGAAGTCATACGTGCCCTTGGTTTTTTTGACCCACCGCTGGTTCACAGTCAAGGGCTCCTTGCCCCACATAATTTCAGCGGCAGCCACCTTCTCGTCATCATCAAAATCTTCCACCTAGTCAGCCTTCTCGAGGAACTGGTTGTAGATGTCAGCTATGTCATGATGCTTGGCAAATCTGGTGTCCTTCTGAACCCGTAGGCCTGATTACTCATCAGTGACAGCTTCTGGGACAATTGACCTAGGTTATCAAATTCCATGCCAAACAACTTCTCCCGAATAGCCGGCAACATCCCTGCAACAGCCATGTCAGCCAGCTGATCATCAGGCAGAGTCAAAGAGAAGCACATGCCCTTGACTTCCCTGAATCTTCTGAGGAATTCCAGAGGCGTCTCATTGTGCCTTTGCTTCAAAGTAGCTAGGTCGATCAGCTTCTTCTCTGTGCTACCACAAAAGTAATGTGCATGAAACTTTTGTTCTAGCTCCCTCCATGTGCCAACCGACTGAGGAGGTAAAGAGGTAAACCATTGGAATGCTGAGCCCGTCAATGACAGAGGGAAATACCTAACCCTGAACGCCTCATCAGCTGAGGCTTCTCCAAGCTGCATCAAATATCGAGCAATATGCTCTACCGTGCTTGTATCGTCCTGCCTAGAGAACTTTCTAAACTCCGTAGGAGGCTTCACCCTTGGCGGTAAGATCACCCTGTAGTACCACTCTGGGAAGGGAGGTGTATAAGCTGGTCCTTGCATTTTAGGTTTAAGGCCGAATTAATTTTGCATCAGATCGGCCATTTTCTGTACCAGAATATCATCCTCCTGCATTCCTGCAGCTGTACCGTACCCAGGATTCGGGAGAGCGTCAATAGCGCCATAATCCATGACCTCATGGTAACCCCCACCGTACATGTTTTTCTGCAACCTGTTACTGGCTGGAGCTATCTTGTAAGTGGAATTGGGTGGCACTCCAGACGAACCAAACGTCATTTCCCCATATGTAGGCTGATATGGGTTCGGCTGTTGAACTGGTTGACCTTTATTGCCTTGTAGAGGTGGCTGGACTGGCTGACCCCCCGCGCTGTGTGGAGGAGGCTGGATCGGCTGGCTCCCAACGCTTTGCGGAGGAGGCTGGATCGGCTGGCTCTGCAGTGGCGGTTGAGCTCCCGTTGGTTGAGCAGAGCTGGTTTCTCCGACCTCTGCAGAATGTGCGTGAGGGGATACTCGACTAAACACCTTTTCCATGCCTGGGCCGAACACGCCAATCATCATCTGCTTGAAACATGCCCAAGAAAGCCGTATGATGCCTACCCAACACAACTTCTGCAGTATCCCGAAAAGCCTGCAGAACCTCTTCTTTCTCTTGAAAAGATGTGGCGTCAGACTCCCCCGGCAACAGAACCCTGGGCATTTCAGATTTAAGGTATGGAACGCCACTTCTATTCTTGCCGAACGACATCAAGAATTTCATCTGGAATTGGTCAGTAGCGTCTTTCAGCTGTTGTTGTTGCTCTGGAGATATGTCATCAATGGTGACGTCCATAACGTCGCCGACCTCAGGCATCTTGATTTCAACTAAAGGTCCCACCGGGCGTGCCAAAAAGTGTGTAGACGCAAAATCCGCACCCTGCGCCAAACACACAGCAAGCCGAACAAGCTAGCTTCACACACGAGCAGATTCCAAAGCGTGCCAGTCAATTTTCCCTGAAAATTAACAAAAGGCAAAGTAGTTAAATACCAAAGCTTGGAACTTGCCGGGTGGTACCAGACAGTTCCATATTTACGGCTAGAAAGCCATGTAAGATGACATATAGCTATGAGAAGCTATCTGCCAACAAATTAGAAACCATTCAGGAGTTTTAAAACGTAAAACAGAACATAGCCGAACGGATGACGTATGCATGACGATAGATCAGTCTTTGTTCGAATAACATTGCTCATGCACAAGATCGTGACCGATCCTCGAGGATAAGTAACAATAAACAATAAATGAAGTAAAGCATGATTACAAACATGTAATGAACAAGCATGCATAGGCCCAAAGCACTAGTCTACCGCATGTCTAGGTACTTTAAAACCCGTCGAGCATGAAACCAAACAAGTTAATCCACCGCATGATACAACTTGTTTGGAATCACACCACTAACCACAAAAATATCTATCCACCGCATGATACAATCTAAATATGGAAAGCTAAAAGCATGCGTTATTTAAAACATAACTTATAAACACGTTTTACTCATGAAAGCATAACCGACTACGGCTGTACAGCCGAATCGGGATCCGTGGAGAAGGAACAAACATTGCCAAAGATGATAAACCTATCAGATTGAATCGAAATCTAATCCACCGGATGATTAGCTCTAAAACAACCCAAAAACCTCGCATCTACCACATGATACTCGGTTTCCGTCAAGGTTTACACAAGATTAACTAGTTTGAACCCGCAACACGTGACAACTTAGATTGATTCGGTTTCGGCTATTTGAGATCACGTGATCCACGTGCCTTATTGAGGCAAAGATGTGAGCGTGCAATGTAAAGATCACAAAATAAGATAAAGCCGATTCAAATCAATCTAAATTGGGCAAAAGATTGTTACGTGAATTTAAACATAAAGTAAAAACTCAAAGCAACACGTGGTAACTTAATGAATCTATTAGATCTTGCCAAAATCTAATAGAGCCGATAACTAGCTCCAAGCTAGATCTTAGCCCACCGCGTGGCTCATGATGTAACAAGAAACCCTCTTGAACCAAGCTTAAATCCACCTCATGATACTAAGCATGGTAACAAGACTACTTGCATCACGATCTAAATCCACCGCATGATATTAGACATGATACAAGATTGCCGGTACTTACGGAGGTCGACGGATCGATGAACCCTCTCGAAGAACTCGACGACACGACTAGAGGACTCGAAGGTTTGGCGTAAAGCCGGTTTGTTATGAGAATGTTCGATTACAATTACATACATCCAGGGTTCATATTTATACCCTGTCGTGGCATGACTCCTGGTGGACTACGAGCACAATATTTGATACCTAATTTAACGCCCAAATGCGAATGCTTATCCATCGATTCGTCCCTTCCGCTCGGGCCACGTCATCATGCAATCCCGTGAAATCATCGCAAACAGTTCCTTTGCCGAACGGAAGCAAAACTGTCGACCGCAAGCATCTCTGCCGAATCTTTTGAAGAAATCCTCCTCCGCTGGACGAGATTTTTTACCAAGTCAGGCCCTCAAATCAGACTCCCTCCTGTACCAATTTTTGGTGTTAACAACCTCTCCACCGCGCGAGAGCTGCTCAAGGCAGAGGATTCTCGGCAGCGCAGGGCCGCTGCGCGCAAACGCGCAAGGCTGTCGTGCCGTCAGTGGGGCGTAAAGCATTGGAGGCAGCACATCTGAAGGCCATGGGTGGATCTGTGGCCGCACCGGAGCAGAGGACCAGCAGTGTGGTGCCTGTGCAAGAGAAGAACGGCGGAGCTTCACCTCTCACTGACGGAGAGTTCAGACTACCAGATAGTGCTACTAGAGTATCTATTTGTAGGTGCTAAGATTAGTTTCAGTGTTTGGGTAAACTCTGAAATGCAATATATTGAGCAGATAGGAATTATATGCAAGTAATTTGACCTCGTACTCAGACTTGTTATGCTGGTTTATCAGACTTGTAATTTGGGTAATCTGGTTAATTTTTTTTCAATGCGCAATAGGTAGAATAAGGTGATATGGCACTTTCTTAATTTAGAGTCTGTTGAAGAAGAAAAAAGAGGATATGATTGTATTGATATGCTCTTTGCTAGATGTCTTTGCAAAACTCAATCAAGTTCTGAATGGTCATGCTTTTGCTGATAAAACTTCTATTTAGAAGTCAGTAGTTCATGAAGATGTTCTAAACAAGCTTGCTTTGTCAATCTTGTTGTTCACATTGAAGATGTTCTGAACAACCTTGCTTTGTCAGTTAACTGTTTGAATGTTCTTTGCAAGAAGAGTGGTCTGTGTCAGACCTTGCACTTCAGTTTCAGTTTTACTGTTCGTTTCAAGCATTCCTGCCATGTGTGAAAGCTTTGCATGAACTTTTCAATTTCAGTTGTCAGAATAAACTGGAGATGTTGCATTGTTCTTTCATTTTTATTTTTCAGTAACCTTTCATTTTAAAAACTGATGCAAAATTAGATTTACATAATAATTAATCAGAATGCATTTTTTTCAACTCTTTTCATGTATTTCTAGATCATATGTATATGAATATATATTTCTTACATTTTTCATGTGGCTTATTTAAATATAGCATGTATCATACTGTGCAAGCACAAATAAAGCTACAAAAACCAACTTCTTGTTTGGTCATCATGATTCATGTGCTTGTAGAGGTATTAAATGGCTTGCAGACAGCTAAATAGACAATCCATTGTGTATGTTGTCTGTTTAACTGTCTGTGTATGTCAAATATACAACAACTGTCTAGACTGTTGTACATGCCCTTATGAGATATCGGGGAGAGCGGCAAAAAATGCGGCGCTAACAAACGGGATCTTCTTGTTAAGCGACGAAAGTCGCTTTCAAGCTTGACTTGTTTCAGTGTGAGGTCTTTAATAGCTATGTCCGAATGGTTAATGGTGCGGCCACTGGAAAAGGAAAATTGTTACTTGCTCTACTCTTGCCTTGATCATTCTTTTCTTTGAAAGTTAATGGAGCGATTCGTATAGGACAGCAGTGACATGAGTAGAGGAGCCCTGTCTTGTAGATCATTAGAAGTTGGTAGGCCTACTTTTTCCTTTGTGTATTCTAGTGTGTTAATGTGTTGTCAACAAAAATGTACAATTTAGCGCTGCAACAAACTCTTCACCTGCAGAGTTTAGCCAAAGTCTAACGCTATTACCTAACCACCTCTACCATCAGCACTCAGGGTCAAAACCTGATCATCTGTTGAACACGAACAAGAACTACCAATGCACTCCACCCACAACTTACCAATCCACAAGCATTTCTATCAATCAAGATTTACCATCTATCAATATGCTCAAATCAACATTAGTGGCAAGCAATGAAAGGGTGCCACGCCTCAGCTTTGGGAAAGAAGACACTCAATTCTTGGAAAAGCGCCTGGGCCCTAGCACTTGTAGCAGCTTCAGGTTCCTCCTTGAGGAGCTTGGCTAACTCCTCAGCAACATCTCTCATCTGCCAAAACCAGAGGACTGACCAACAGATTAAATTAGCAACTGTATCTGTCATCTTAAGTTTAGAGAGGGGAAGAATACTACAAACCAAAAGAAAACTTACCACCCTCTTCGTCGAAGGGGAAGAAGAGCTGAGGAGACGGTTAGGCAAGCTCTGACAAATGAATCTGAGGAATCAGAACATAACATATCACATATTCTACCTTATTTTGCAATTTGAGAACAAAAAAGGCACTGCAATTTGAGAACTTATCCCAATCTCAGTGTTCCAAACAAAAAAGGTATAATCCAGCTTGTTTTATGCAGTTTGATAACAAAAAGGCATGCAATTATAGAACATTTATCAATTGACCATCCTACTAGACGATCAAACACAAAAAGTTGCAAACTTGCAGTTCGATTAGATGGGAGGCTAATCTGTTGCCTATTGGCGTGCTGCAGGTTGCAGCAACAGCGGAGGCCCGCGGCCAATCGGCAAGAAGAGCACTACCGTCTCTAATACTCCTATATGCACTAATCAAGTCAAGGTGATTAGTGAGCATTAGGGAGCACAGGCCCCCACACCCCTTGTATCCCCAAAACGCGAATCAGAAGCAAACGTATGAATCCTATATGCACTAACCAAGTCAAGGTGATTAGTGAGCATTGAGGGGGCACAGGCCCCTACACCCGTTGTATCCTCCAAAATGCAAATCAGAATCAAACGTAGGAATGAGCCAAACACGCGAATCAGAAGCAAACGTAGGAATGAGCCAAAGAGACAGAGATGGATGATACCGCACCGCACACCTTGGAGAGAGGAGGGAGCGGGGTCCGGGAGAAGGCCGGAGATGACCCCGTACCGAGCCTTCGCGCTGCCGCCGCCAGCGCCGCCGTCATCGCCATCTGCTAGGGTTCTGACTTTCTCATTTGGATTAAGTTGCGGGTTCGTGTGGTTTCGCTTCCGAGAGGGTTTTTTCGCGTAGTTGCACTGTTGCAAGAGTGGCTTCGTGGGCCTGCGGAGGCCTAGTAGAGATTCAGACGATGACATTTTCATTTTCCTCGTGGTAAACTGGTAACCCATTAAACGAGACTACCCGAGCACATTTCTCAAACTTTTTTTTACCTTTCGAACAAAAGTTCTTTTTTATACAGAAAATACAAAAGTTCCTTCTTTGGATTATCATTTACAACGGGATTTAGATAATAAAAATCTGATAAGAAATAACAAGTAATCCACAGAAGACATATGCTATGAATAGACCAAGAATTGCTAAATTTCCTGAAGAAACTGAACTACTGAGAAATTCATATAGGACCTTTGAGAAAAGTGACCTAAAAGAAAATATCATGATTCATGACACTGCATTTGCTTGCCGCAAAGCGTAAAATAATGTAATACCGAGATTCTGAGAAGGAATCATTCACACATGGTGTCTCAACATTGGTAACCAAAGGCTTTGCTGAACAGATCATTGCAGAAATCCGGACAAACATGAGCTTGAATCAAGTATGAAGTGAAACATATGCAGTCTGAAACTCTGAATATATTGTTAAAGTCAGCTCTGTCTAGAGTCCACCCTTCTGTATATACAGTGTACCCTTTGGAACATGTGTCGACTGCTGTGGCACGTATGCTGATTTTTCATATACCTTATTTCATAATTTGGACACAATTGTTTCAAAGAAAATGTGACTCACTTGCGGACCTCACCTAGATGCCACCAAAACGTAGAAAACATGCATATACTGTTTGGTATACAATACAAAGCCAGTACCTGCAGTATTTGTTGTTTTTTTTCTGGCACGAGCAATGATTAGAAATACTTACCCCAATCCGAAAATAGAAGAAAAAAAATAAGTCAGCGAGGTTAACCCTCACGATTTTCATTAAGAGAAAAGAACCGAATCCCGACTTGTAAAACCTCCCGAACCCTGGTTTGATTTATTTTATATAGTCCTATATAAATTCGCTTCAATGAGAAATAGTAGGCTCTAAAAATTTATAAAGACTCTTGGAGATGTTGTCAAGCACCCTTATTTTAACTAGTCCAAATGTACCACTCCTTACTGCGAACCTAACCATAAAGGCACTCAAAATACAACTTTATCATAGAGTCTAAGGCCAGTCTCAGTGGGGCTTTCATAGACATTAAATAAGCTGTCATGTGAGCACTTTTGATGATGTGGCAGTGTATTAACGAAGAGAGATGTAAAATGAGTTTCATGAGCATGACACTCCATATACACAGTTACCTGGACAAGTTGTGTCTTGCATGCAACCTGGAGAACAACAATAGATGAAATTATGCATTGAGAGTGAGGTGTTTCATTATTGTTTCAAATGTTTCTAGATGATGTGTCACTTTAGATAATCGTGTTGATAACATCTGCACTGAGACTGGCCTAATACTATTTATTACCTCGAATATCTCATAGACTTGGAATTTAGACTTGCAGTCATGTTTTTCTTCCTTTCTCTCTTCCATTAATAAACTACCACATCAACAAAATAAAATAAATATGAAAGTAATAAATAGACTTCGATCGTGTTTAGTAAAATTTTTTGAAGTATTAAATGCGACTTTGACCACTAATTAAGAATATTAAATAAAGGCAGTTTATAAAATTACTTCCACACCCATATTAAATTTCCGAGAGAAATCTAATGAGGACTTTGACCACAGGATCAGAGGATGATTACTATAGCATTACTGTAACAAATTATTAAATTAATTATGCTCATTACATTCAGCACGCAAAGTTACACTCATCTGTGAAAAGGTTTTACAAATAAACTTCATTTAGTGCTCCATGCATACGAGATTCCTTTCTCCGAAAATTAAACACGTAGTTCATTGCAGTGCCCTAATGAGCTAATGAGCACTCATCCCAAAATAAATGAAACTTCCAAATTTAATCCCGCAAAAAATGTTCAGATAGCTTCTAGTGAGTCTCGTCTAACTAAAGTAGCACTCACACAATAATAAGAAGATATATGGAGAAGTGGGTGAAGTCAATCAAATGATCAACTTTTTTCTTATTACATTTTACTGCACACCTTGTACATCTTATGCTAAAATACATACATACACTAATGTAAAGGCGGCGATCCTCAAGACTCAGATTGAATAGCGGCGATCCTCAAGACTCAAGATTGAATAGTAAGATCAAAAATCAATTTCGAGGCTCTACCTATGGCCTCCTAACTCTTTTCACATTGATGCTACTATTCAGAATTTCCTTGATATTTTCCAATTAAAGTACCGCTCTTAGAGTAACTCCAAGAGACTCCCTAAAAATCACTAGCTAAAACCCTGATTTGGCTAGCGTGTAAAATAAAATGACTAGCAAAAAGTTGATGAAATCCAACAAACTAACTAAAACCAACTCTTCATATGCTCCGGCGCTAGCGGGTCATGCCTTCCATACTCATGTATGGGGGATAGCTAGCAGGACTGGCTAGCCAAAGATGGCTAGTGAAGCCCTCGGTTGAGCTAGCGGGGGATAGCGAGGACAAGTTTAACTAGTCTGTCGGATTGATTTTTTGACAAATTTTTCATTTTTAAGCTAGTTATAAGCATAGCTAGTCTCTTGGAGTTACTCTTAGAATGCATTTTTCAATACACGGTGCATTTATTCATGATCCAGGAAAATAAATAGTAGACACTAGACAGCACAGCTTTTAATCACAACTAGTACAATTAATTAGAGGTATCATGGTAATTTCTTTTATAAAAGAAAACTTACTATTTTGAGACGCATTAATTACCATGAGCGTTTTGTCTCCAATAACAAATTAATCCAATGGTGAGGTCCTTGAACAGCAACTTCGAATGGAAAACGCTGGCACTTCGTTAACAAACTACACCAACAGCACACTATTCGGCACTATTAAAAATGATTGAAATTGATGAGCAACAAGATTGAAATAGACACACTCACATGTCACATCTTCTCCAAAAAAACAATACTGTAACACTATTCCGTACTATTCATACACACAAATTTCCTCATGTATACTATAATGCACCATCCCATCGGCACTTTGATTAAAAACCTCAGCAATTCGCGTGAACGCATAAAAGTCGTTCCTGACCGTGTCTGAAGCCAAGGATCGCAGGCGCTTTTAAAAATGCTCAAACGAAACAGTTACCTCGTGAATGGCTCACTGATCAAGAGAACCTGATGTTTTTACTCGAACGGTAGAAATCCTGACACGCGAGATGACAAGATTTGACTGAGGAACACCTAGCGCGGTCACGTCCTCGGAACGAGGACTGTGTCTGTGTGAGGCTATACTTGGGCAAAAACCACAGGTAGGTTGAGCTGGCAGCAGCGGATGCGATGAAATCCCTTGCTCTCTGCAAGGGATCTGACACCGAGACGGCACTACGGCAGAGACGAGCACAAACAGGGTTAGCTTGTGCATTAAAACATACCTGATTAAAATCAAAAAGACATACCGGAGGCACCGTGATTATCACAGCAGTAGTCGTACCAGCGGCTCCGGCATCCGTATGCACGCGCCATCTCAGATCCAAAACATCCTCGTACCTTCTTGACTTGCAGAGGCGGCGCGACGCCTGGGAGGAAGATGAGGCCTCCATGCGGCTGTCCTTTATTTATACCAAGGGGAGTGCGGCCTAGGACAGAAGCGATGGCATCGAACGGCCCACGTGTTTTCCCCAGCAAATCTGACGTCTGCTGTGGCGATCCTTTCCCTTGTCGTCGCGCTCACGCACCGCTCTCGGCCACGGCTCGAATCCCAGCCCATCCATCCACACCATGCCTCCTTCGTACGCTCCAAGTCTCCCAACTCCTACAGAAACTCCCTATCTAGCCTGCAGGCCCCTTCCAGAACCGCAAATAAACGCCTAGAGCAGATCCAGTTCCGTCGGCCGTCGCCGTCTCCGGTTTCCTCGCTGCCTGCGAGAGGGATGGGGCCGTGCCGATTTTTAACGTGCAAAGCACGTTATTCATTAGGAGAAGTGAACAATAACTAAAAGTTTAGACTATATTAGGATGTACGTCTTTCTGGTTCCTACTACATTCTTCTATCCTACGTTGTGCTTTTCGGTTTTACTGTTTTACTAAGAAATATGCGGGCCTTGTTCCTGCACGAGAACCTGTACATTTCTCTGTATTTTACCGGTCGTATGCACTTAGATGAGCTAGCCAAGATAGGTTTTACGCTTTTCAGTACGCTTTCAACTTCACTTTTTTGGCAAGATATTCATATATGTGTTCCCATTTCGTTTAAATATTTTCTTTGAATATGACTGCAATGAATGCCTTTATATTTACTATACTATCCAAAACATCAGTATCTACATCGGTCCCGTAGTAATAATTCAAAGAGTTCAAGAGTTGTTACTTTCGGAGAAACAAGCTGCAGGAGTAAGTGAACACATGCGCCTGACCCAAAGAAGTCAAGTCGCACTTAATTCACTTAATGAAAAAAAGAGAACATGATGCGCATGTGACGATTGCTCGCGAGATGTTAAGGAACATGCAACACTTTGTTCCGAAGAGATGTGCATGATTCGCTTAAAGGCCCACTTTCCGCGGACAAAAAGTCTTCGGCGGCCAATGTGCGAAGCCCCTCAGTAACGCTGCAGGGATAAGTCGACCCGTAAGAGTGCATTGTGTTGCAAAATCGTCCGCTTTATTACAAGCAATGAAAGCCTTCGACGGTGAATGCGCGAAGCAAATTGCGAGACAGGGTTGACGAGCCACCTCAAGGTCATATTCTTCGGAGGCAAATCGAAGTCAAGCTATCAAGCCACTTCGTGCAGCTAGGTCATGCATAGTAGACTAGCTGCCTATTATGCATGACTCGTATTTATCTCATCATGCTACATCACATGTTCACTAACTCTTTGACATGAAATTTGTAGAGTAAAATGCATCGGAGGTCCATCAACTTGTAAGGGCATGTCACTTAGGTCCATTAACTTTGAAAATGCATTTTTAGGTCCATAAACTTATTGCCGCGGGTTCATAACCGTCCATATATGCTTCTATTGTTGTCGACATGATGAATTGGATCCAAAGAACATCTATTAGATGAGGCATTTCAACAAGTAGATTACATACGAGTGAGAGAGACTTGCCATTCCTTGAGCTAAAACGGCGGTAGCCTCATCTCGTGTCACCGCATGGGAGGAGGCTACCGTTGTTCGGATGTAAGTGTTCGATGAAACGCCTTAGCTAAATATGCTTCTTCGAGCCAAGTCATCATGTTATGTCAGTAGTAGAAGCATATGTAGTCAGTTATGGACCTGCAGTAAACTACTCAACAAGTTTATGGACCTAGAAATGCATTTTCGAAGTTGATCAACCTAAATGACACATCCATACAAGCTGATGGACCTCTGGTGCATTTTACTCAAATTTGTAATTTCCGAAGTGGTTCCTTGTCATGAAAATTGTCGGGGTTCTTGTGACACCCTAAAATTCCATCACTAAGAAGTCACCTAGCAACATGTTGACATAGTTTTAAGGATTTAAATTGAAATGCTAATTAAATTGAGCTCTTAATTATTTAATTTAATTTAATTAATCTAGAGACAACAATTGTTTGTGCATCATTATTTGGCTATGCATGGTTTTTGGTTGCTTGTGTGAAGTCTAAAAAGTTTATAAAATGTTGTGAAAAAGTTTTTAAAGTTTTATTTGAATTTGAATTCAAATGGTTTGAATTGAAAAGGATTTAAAAAGGAAAAGCAAAAAAGAAAAGAAAACCTCATCCCCTTACCTTTCGACCCAGCGGCCCACCAGCCCACCTTGGCTCCTCTCGCAGCGGCCCGCATTCCCCTTTCCTCTTTTCTTTTTCCGCAGTCGCTGACACCGGAGCCCCATCTGTCAGCCCCCCTTCTCCTTCCTTCCTCCCTTCCTTTTCCTCTGCTCCGCTCGATCGTGCGCCGTCGTAATCATCGCCGCGCCCGGCCGCCTCCTTTCTCTTCCCCTCCCACCCGAGCCAACCAATTAAGGCATGTGGAATCTGTCTCCCAGTTTTTCTTCCATTGTGGAAGAAACATTATTCTCAATGGTTGATCAACATCCTGCAGGTACCAATTTCGGCAAAGCTTTGCTCATCGGAAGGAGAAGAATGGCCATACGACCATCGACTTGGGTGTTGCATTAGAGAAACAAGAAACTAAATAAGATAGAGACCTAGCAGATGGTGACCCAATGGAGCAGTTGCAGGCTGTTCGAGGTCACATCGTTACCTTCCCTTTAGAGTTCATGTGCCAAGAGGACTTGAGACCGTTCTTTAGTGAAAGCGAGTATTATACATCCCCACAAATTTTCCATTAGTTTTTCCCCTGGTGGTGGAAGTACATTCATAGGATCAGTTGTACATGTTATAATGGTTAATATAGGAAGAAGCAAAAAGAAAACCATAGGAAGAACCATTGCAAATTTCAAGTAGAGGATATCAGGTCCAAAAGCTTTTTTATACGCTTCATGCTCGCTTTTTATTCATCACACAGAGGGCCAGTATACGAAAAAGTTTACAAAACTAGAGAGGATCGTTCCAAATATTTGGATTATCTGGGCTCGAGCTAAGCGTACATTGATTACATGAACGTGGAACTGAAATACAGGAACGTTCAACTGAAACAACACCACACATAACAAAATGCTCGATTGTAGAGTAGAGGTCAGATTTTGCACGAGGATCAGTGCAGCAAGTTGCCACTATTCTTTTGCTGTCTTCTGGTACTCGCTGTTGTTTACTTCACTAAATTGTCAATATTCATTTGTCATGTCAAAAAGTATACTCTCTCTATGCACGAGACTCATTGCGGCAAGTTGCCACTATGATTTTGCTGTCATCTACCAAAGCTCCTCTAATCTATTTGGTTAGAGGGGCTGAGGTATGGTCGCAATCAGGAGACCAAGAATTGATTCCTCATATGAGTGAATTATGGAGCTGTTTTTTTAAAAAAAATCTCACCGGTGAAACCGAAGTTGGGAGTTTTTCTAAGCCCGGAGAAGATTCCTTTCTAATGAAAACCGTGGGGCGGTCTTAGCCCACCGGGCCTACTTTTTTATTTTGCTGTCATGTGGTACTTCATAACAAATCAATCGTACAAATCGATTTGCCAAACAAACTTGCGATTTTGCACCATTTGAGATCTTCATTGTTGCAACTGAAGCGTATTGCATTTTAAACGTTGTAAATTACGTGCATGTCCTTGTAAAATTTGTTGACTTTTGTCCATTGTCTGCGATTTTGGAGCACCAGATCTATAACAGTTTAGCTTGCGTATACAAATTTATTATTGAGTCCTAACTCAACACACTTGCAACTTTTGGATTTCGTTACTTCTGATATCAGAGTGAGGAACCATTTTTTGTGCCAAGTGCCGCACAATCAAACAACGTACAATGTGAAGATATGCGACAATTTGTCACGGGAATTCTGATGAGGAACATTACTACCTCACAAACCAGAAACCAACTACTTCCCAGAGGCCCAGCTTCAAAATCCTGTGGGTCCAATTTGTCACAGGTATACTGATAAACGGCACTACCACCTCCACCATTTCTTCCAAGAAGCCACCCAGCCCTGGGAACTCTCCTCTGGAGTTACTTCTGTCACCTGAGAGCTTTCCTCCGGAGTTGCTTGATCTGGTACAACTGGCTTGCAGTTCAGGCACCAACGCTGCATGACAATAATGTCAATCAGACAAGCACAGTTAACACTTAACATCAAACAATTAAAAACAATTTACCACATGACAACAATGTCAATCAGACAAGCACGGTTTACACTAATATCCAACAATTACAAACAATTTACCTCATCTCTGGGTTTTGTTGACTGCTCCTGAAGGAAATCCAGCTTGAAATTCACGGTGTTGAGTTCAGTCTTAGGGCAAGTACAACGCCCGACTACGAGCCGTCTGCGAGCCGAACATTTAGCAGAAACACCGCCGGTGCCGAGCGACAAGCTCGTCGTCCCTTCGCGAAAGGACGAAGGGGGCTCGTGCTCCCAAGCCATATCGCCAAAGTCGGCAGCGTTGTACGCCCGAGCTCGATCTCCTGCGGCCTCCGAGATTTGGCGCCCACACGGGAGGATGCCGCCACAATTCCCTCTCCCCGCAACAAACGCGGCGAAGGGCCTTGGTGGCGCGGGACGGCGGCGGGGCGGAAAGGGTATGGCAGTGGCGGGGGAGGAAAGATGTTGCGAGTCGTCGACGGCGACTCAGATCCGATGCGCGCGTTTCCCCTCCAAATCAACCTCTCCACCGCGCGAGAGCCGCTCAAGGCAGAAGATTCTCGGCAGTGCAGGGCCGCTGCGTGCAAACGCGCAAGGCTGTCGTGCCGTCAGTGGGGCGTAAAGCATCGGAGGCAGCACATCTGAAGGCCATGGGTGGAGCTGTGGCCACACCGGAGCAGAGGACCAGCAGCGTGGTGCCTGTGCCAGAGAAGAACGGCGGAGCTTCACCTCTCACTGACGGAGAGTTCAGACTACCAGATAGTGCTACCAGAGTATCTATTTGTAGGTGCTAAGATTAGTTTCAGTGCTTGGGTAAACTCTGAAATGCAATATATTGACCAGATAGGAATTATATGCAAGTAATTTGACCTCGTACTCAGACTTGTTATGCTGGTTTATCAGACTTGTAATTTGGGTGATCTGGTTAATTTTTTAATGCGCAATAGGTAGAATAAGGTGATATGGCACTTTCTTAATTTAGAGTCTGTTGAAGAAGAAAAAAAGAGGATATGATTGTATTGATATGGTCTTTGCTAGATGTCTTTGCAAAACTCAATCAAGTTCTGAATGGTCATGCTTTTGCTGATAAAACTTCTATTTAGAAGTCAGCAGTTCATGAAGATGTTCTAAACAAGCTTGCTTTGTCAATCTTGTTGTTCACATTGAAGATGTTCTGAACAAGCTTGCTTTGTCAGTTAACTGTTTGAATGTTCTTTGCAAGGAGAGTGGTCTGTGTCAGACCTTGCACTTCAGTTTCAGTTTTACTGTTCGTTTCAAGCATTCCTGCCATGTGTGAAAGCTTTGCATGAACTTTTCAATTTCAGTTGTCAGAATAAACTCGGAGATGTTGCATTGTTCTTTCATTTTTATTTTTCAAGTAACCTTTCATTTTAAAAACTGATGCAAAATTAGATTTACATAATAATTAATCAGAATGCAATTTTTTCAACTCTTTTCATGTATTTCTAGATCATATGTATATGAATATATATTTCTTACATTTTTCATGTGGCTTATTTAAATATAGCATGTATCATACTGTGCAAGTACAAATAAAGCTACAAAAACCAACTTCTTATTTGGTCATCATGATTCATGTGCTTGTAGAGGTATTAAATGGCTTGCAGATAGCTAAATAGACAATCCATTGTGTATGTTGTCTGTTTAACTGTCTGTGTATGTCAAATAGACAACAACTGTCTAGACTGTTGTACATGCCCTTATGAGATATCAGGAGAGCGGCAAAAATACTGGTGCTAACAAACAGGATCTTGCTGTTAACTGACAGGCTGCTTTCAAGCTTGACTTGTTTCAGTGTGAGGTCTTTAATAGCTATGTCCTGAATGGTTAATGGTGCAGCCACCTAGAAAAGGAAAATTGTTACTTGCTCAACTCTTGCCTTGATCATTCTTTTGCTGAAAGTTAATGGAGCAGTTCGTATAGGACAGCAGTGACATGAGTAGAGGAGCCCTGTCTTGTAGATCATTAGAAGTTGGTAGGCCTACTTTTTCCTTTGTGTATTCTAGTGTGTTAATGTGTTGTCAACAAAAATGTACAATTTAGCGCTGCAACAAACTCTTCACCTGCAGAGTTTAGCCAAAGTCTAACGCTATTACCTAACCACCTCTACCATCGGCACTCGTGGTCAAAACACCGATCATCCGTTGAACACGAACAAGAACTACCAATGCACTCCACCCACAACTTACCAATCCACAAGCATTTCTATCAATCAAGATTTACCATCTATCAATATGCTCAAATCAACATTAGTGGCAAGCAATGAAAGGGTGCCACGCCTCGGCCTTTGGGAAAGAAGACACTCAATTCTTGGAAAAGCGCCCGGGCCCTAGCACTTGTAGCGACTTCGGGTTCCTCCTTGAGGAGCTTGGCTAACTCCTCAAGCAACATCTCTCATCCGCCAAAACCGGAGGACCGACCAACGATTAAATTAGCAACCGTATCCGTCATCTTAAGTTCGGAGAGGGGAAGAATACTACAAACCAAAAGAAAACTTACCACCCTCTTCGTCGAAGGGGAAAAAGAGCTGAGGAGACGGTTAGGCCAGCTCTGACAAATGAATCCGAGGAATCAGAACAGAACATATCGCATATTCTACCTTATTTTGCAATTTGAGAACAAAAAAGGCACTGCAATTTGAGAACTTATCCCAATCTCAGTGTTCCAAACAAACAAGGTTTAATCCAGCTTGTTTTATGCAGTTTGATAACAAAAAGGCATGCAATTATAGAACATTTATCGATTGACCATCCTACCAGCCGATCAAACACAAAAAGTTGCAAACTTGCAGTTCGATTAGATGGGAGGCTAATCTGTTGCCTATTGGCGTGCTGCAGCTTGCAGCAACAGCGGAGGCCCGCGGCCAATCGGCAAGAAGAGCACTACCGTCTCTAATACTCCTATATGCACTAATCAAGTCAAGGTGATTAGTGAGCATTAGGGAGCACAGGCCCCCACACCCCTTGTATCCCCAAAATGCGAATCAGAAGTAAACGTATGAATCCTATATGCACTAACCAAGTCAAGGTGATTAGTGAGCATTGAGGGGGCACAGGCCCTACACCCGTTGTATCCTCCAAAATGCAAATCAGAATCAAACGTAGGAATGAGCCAAACACGCGAATCAGAAGCAAACGTAGGAATGAGCCAAAGAGACAGAGATGGATGATACCGCACCGCACACCTGGGAGAGAGGAGGGAGCGGGGTCCGGGAGAAGGCCGGAGATGACCCCGTAGCGAGCCTTCGCGCTGCCGCCGCCAGCACTGCCGTCATCGCCATCTGCTAGGGTTCTGACTTTCTCATTTGGAGAAAGCTGCGGGTTGGTGTGGTTTTGCTTCCGAGAGGGTTTTTTCGCGTAGTTGCACTGTTGCGGGAGTGGCTTCGTGGGCCTGCGGAGGCCTAGTAGAGATTCAGACGATGACATTTTCATTTTCCTCGTGGTAAACTGGTAACCCATTAAACGAGACTACCCGAGCACATTTCTCAAACTTTTTTTTACCTTTCGAACAAAAGTTCTTTTTTATACAGAAAAATACAAAAGTTCCTTCTTTGGATTATCATTTACAACGGGATTTAGATAATAAAAATCTGATAAGAAATAACAAGTAATCCACAGAAGACGTATGCTATGAATAGACCAAGAATTGCTAAATTTCCTGAAGAAACTGAACTACTGAGAAATTCATATAGGACCTTTGAGAAAAGTGACCTAAAAGAAAATATCATGATTCATGACACTGCATTTGCTTGCCGCAAAGCGTAAAATAATGTAAAACCGAGATTCTGAGAAGCAATCATTCACACATGGTGTCTCAACATTGGTAACCAAAGGCTTTGCTGAACAGATCATTGCAGAAATCCGGACAAACATGAGCTTGCATCAAGTATGAAGTGAAACATATGCAGTCTGAAACTCTGAATATATTGTTAAAGTCAGCTCTGTCTAGAGTCCACCCTTCTGTATATACAGTGTACCCTTTGGAACATGTGTTGACTGCTGCGGCACGTATGCTGATTTTTCATATACCTTATTTCATAATTTGGACACAATTGTTTCAAAGAAAATGTGACTCACTTGCGGACCTCACCTAGATGCCACCAAAACGTAGAAAACATGCATATACTGTTTGGTATACAATACAAAGCCAGTACCTGCAGTATTTGTTGTTTTTTTTCTGGCACGAGCAATGATTAGAAATACTTACCCCAATCCGAAAATAGAAGAAAAAAAATAAGTCAGCGAGGTTAACCCTCACGATTTTCATTAAGAGAAAAGAACCGAATCCCGACTTGGAAAACCTCCCGAACCCTGGTTTGATTTATTTTATATAGTCCTATATAAATTCGCTTCAATGAGAAATAGTAGGCTCTAAAAATTTATGAAGACTCTTGGAGATGCTGTCAAGCACCCTTATTTTAACTAGTCCAAATGTACCACTCCTTACTGGGAACCTAACCATAAAGGCACTCACAATACAACTTTATCATAGAGTCGAAGGCCAGTCTCAGTGGGGGTTTCATAGACATTAAATAAGCTGTCATGTGAGCACTTTTGATGATGTGGCAGTGTATTAACGAAGAGAGATGTAAAATGAGTTTCATGAGCATGACACTCCATATACACAGTTACCTGGACAAGTTGTGTCTTGCATGCAACCTGGAGAACAACAATAGATGAAATTATGCATTGAGAGTGAGGTGTTTCATTATTATTTCAAATGTTTCTAGATGATGTGTCACTTTAGGTAATCGTGTTGATGACATCTGCACTGAGACTGCCCTAATACTATTTATTACCTCGAATCTCTCATAGACTTGGAATTTAGATTTGCAGTCATGTTTTTCTTCCTTTCTCTCTTCCATTAATAAACTACCACATCAACAAAATACAATAAATATGAAAGTAATAAATAGACTTCGATCGTGTTTAGTAAAATTTTTTGAAGTATTAAATGCGACTTTGACCACTAATTAAGAGTATTAAATAAAGGCAGTTTATAAAATTACTTCCACACCCATATTAAATTTCCGAGAGAAATCTAATGAGGACTTTGACCACAGGATCAGAGGATGATTACTGTAGCATTACTGTAACAAATTATTAAATTAATTATGCTCATTACATTCAGCACGCAAAGTTACACTCATCTGTGAAAAGGTTTTACAAATAAACTTCATTTAGTGCTCCGTGCATACGAGATTCCTTTCTCCGAAAATTAAACACGTAGTTCATTGCAGTGCCCTAATGAGCTAATGAGCACTCATCCCAAAATAAATGAAACTTCCCAATTTAATCCCGCAAAAAAATGTTCAGATAGCTTCTAGTGAGTCTCGTCTAACTAAAGTAGCACTCACACAATAATAAGAAGATATATGGAGACGTGGGTGAAGTCAATCAAATGATCAACTTTTTTCTTATTACATTTTACTGCACACCTTGTACATCTTATGCTAAAATACATACATACACTAATATAAAGGCGGCGATCCTCAAGACTCAGATTGAATAGCGGCGATCCTCAAGACTCAAGATTGAATAATCCTCGAGACTCAAGATTGAATAGTCTGATCAAAAATCAATTTCGAGGCTCTACCTATGGCCTCCTAACTCTTTTCACATTGATGCTACTATTCAGAATTTCCTTGACATTTTCCAATTAAAGTACCACTCTTAGAGCAACTCCAAGAGACTCCCTAAAAATCACTAGCTAAAACCCTGATTTGGCTAGCATGTAAAATAAAATGACTAGCAAAAAGTTGATGAAATCTAACAAACTAACTAAAACCAACTCTTCATATGCTCCAGCGCTAGCGGGTCATGCCTGCCATACTCATGTATGGGGGATAGCTAGCAGGACTGGCTAGCCAAAGATGGCTAGTGAAGCCCTCAGTTGAGCTAGCGGGGATAGCGAGGACAAGTTTAACTAGTCTGTTGGATTGATTTTTTGACAAATTTTTCATTTTTTTAAGCTAGTTAAGCATAGCTAGTCTCTTGGAGTTACTCCTAGGATGCATTTTTCAATACACGGTGCATTTATTCATGATCCAGGAAAATAAATAGTAGACACTAGACATCACAGCTTTTAATCACAACTAGTACAATTAATTAGAGGTATCATGGTAATTTCTTTTATAAAAGAAAACTTACTATTTTGAGACGCATTAATTACCATGAGCGTTTTGTCTCCAATAACAAATTAATCCAATGGTGAGGTCCTTGAACAGCAACTTCGAATGGAAAACGATGGCACTTCGTTAACAAACTACACCAACAGCACACTATTCGGCACTATTAAAAATAATTGAAATTGATGAGCAACAAGATTGAAATAGACACACTCACATAGTCACATGTCACATCTTCTCTAAAAAACAATATTGTAACACTATTCCGTACTATTCATACACACAAATTTCCTCATGTATACTATAATGCACCATCCCATCGGCACTTTGATTAAAAACCTCAGCAATTCGCGTGAACGCATAAAAGTCGTTCCGGACCGTGTCTGAAGCCAAGGATCACAGGCGCTTTTAAAAATGCTCAAACGAAACAGTTACCTCGTGAATGGCTCACTGATCAAGAGAACCTGATGTTTTTACTCAAACGGTAGAAATCCTGACATGCGAGATGACAAGATTTGACTGAGGAATACCTAGCGCGGTCACGTCCTCGGAACGAGGACCGTGTCTGTGTGAGGCTATACTTGGGCAAAAACCACAGGTAGGTTAAGCTGGCAGCAGCGGATGCGATGAAATCCCTTGCTCTCTGCAAGGGATCTGACACCGAGACGGCACTACGGCAGAGACGAGCACAAACAGGGTTAGCTTGTGCATTAAAACATACCGGATTAAAATCAAAAAGACATACCGGAGGCACCGTGATTATCACAGCAGTAGTAATACCAGCGGCTCCGGCATCCGTATGCACGTGCCATCTCAGATCCAAAACATCCCCGTACCTTCTTGACTTGCAGAGGCGGCGCGACGCCTGGGAGGAAGATGAGGCCTCCAGACGGTTGTCCTTTATTTATACCAAGAGGAGTGCGGCCTAGGGCAGAAGGGATGCCATCGAACGGCCCACGTGTTTTCCCCAGCAAATCTGACGTCTGCTGCGGCGATCCTTTCCCTCGTCGTCGCGCTCACGCACCGCTCTCGGCCACGGCTCGAATCCCAGCCCATCCATCCACACCATGCCTCCTTCGTACGCTCCAAGTCCCCCAACTCCTACAGAAACTCCCTATCTTGCCTGCGGGCCCCTTCCAGAACCGCCAATAAACGTCTAGAGCAGATCCAGTTCCGTCGGCCGTCGCCGTCTCCGGTTTCCTCGCTGCCTGCGAGAGGGATGGGGCCGTGCCGATTTTTAACGTGCAAAGCACGTTATTCATTAGGAGAAGTGAACAATAACTAAAAGTTTAGACTATATTAGGATGTATGTCTTTCTGGTTCCTACTACATTCTTCTATCCTACGTTGTGCTTTTTGGTTTTACTGTTTTACTAAGAAATATGCGGCCCTTGTTCACATTTCTCTGTATTTTACCAGTCGTATGCACTTAGATGAGCTAGCCAAGATAGGTTTTACGCTTTTCAGTACGCTTTCAACTTCACTTTTTTTGGCAAGATATTCATATATGTGTTCCCCTTTCGTTTAAATATTTTCTTTGAATATGACTGCAATGAATGCCTTTATATTTACTACACTATCCAAAGCATCAGTATCTACGTCGGTCCCGGAGTAATAATTCAAAGAGTTCAAGAGTTGTTACTTTCGGAGAAACAAGCTTCAGGAGTAAGTGAACACATGCGCCTGACCCAAAGAAGTCAAGTCGCACTTAATTCACTTAATGAAAAAAAGTGAACATGAGGCGCATGTGACGATTGCACACGAGATGTTAAGGAACATGCAACACTTTGTTCCGAAGAGATGTGCATGATTCGCTTAAAGGCCCACTTTCCGCGGACAAAAAGTCTTCGGCGGCCAATGTGCGAAGCCCCTCAGTAACGCTGCAGGGATAAGTCGACCCGTAAGAGTGCATTGTGTTGCAAAATCGTCCGCTTTATTACAAGCAATGAAAGCCTTCGACGGTGAATGCGCGAAGCAAATTACGAGACAGGGTTGACGAGCCACCTCAAGGTCATATTCTTCGGAGGCAAATCGAAGTCAAGCTATCAAGCCACTTCGTGCAGCTAGGTCATGCATAGTAGACTAGCTGCCTGTTATGCATGACTCGTATTTATCTCATCATGCTACATCACATGTTCACTAACTCTTTGACATGAAATTTGTAGAGTAAAATGCATCGGAGGTCCATCAACTTGTAAGGGCATGTCACTTAGGTCCATTAACTTTGAAAATGCATTTTTAGGTCCATAAACTTATTGAGTCGCTCACCGCGGGTTCATAACCGTCCATATATGCTTCTATTGTTGTCGACATGATGAATTGGATCCAGCAACATCTATTAGATGAGGCATTTCAACAAGTAGATTACATACAAGCGAGAGAGACTTGCCATTCCTTGAGCTAAAACAGCAGTAGCCTCATCTCGTGTCACCGCATGGGAGGAGGCTACTGCTGTTCAGATGTAAGCTGTTCGATGAAACGCCTTAGCTAAATATGCTTCTTCGAGCCAAGTCATCATGTTATGTCAGTAGTAGAAGCATATGTAGTCAGTTATGGACCTGCAGTAAACTACTCAACAAGTTTATTGACCTAGAAATGCATTTTCAAAGTTGATGGACCTAAATGACACATCCATACAAGCTGATGGACCTCTGGTGCATTTTACTCAAATTTGTAATTTTCGAAGTGGTTCCTTGTCATGAAAATTGTCGGGGTTCTTGTGACACCCTAAAATTCCATCACTAAGAATTCACCTAGCAACATGTTGACATAGTTTTAAGGATTTAAAATGAAATGCTAATTAAATTGAGCTCTTAATTATTTAATTTAATTTAATTAATCTAGAGACAACAAGTGTTTGTGCATCATTATTTGGCTATGCATGGTTTTTGGTTGCTTGTGTGAAGTCTAAAAAGTTTATAAAATGTTGTGAAAAAGTTTTTAAAGTTTTATTTGAATTTGAATTCAAATGGTTTGAATTGAAAAGGATTTTAAAAGGAAAAGCAAAAAAAAAAGAAAACCTCATCCCCTTACCTTTCGGCCCAGCAGCCCACCAGCCCACCTTGGCTCCTCTCGCAGCGGCCCGCATTCCCCTTTCCTCTTTTCTTTTTCCGCAGTCGCTGACACCGGGGCCCCATCTGTCAGCCCCCCTTCTCCTTCCTTCCTCCCTTCCTTTTCCTCTGCTCCGCCCGATCGTGCGCCGTCGTAATCATCGCTGCGCCCGGCCGCCTCCTTCCTCTTCCCCTCCCACCCGAGCCAGCCAATTAAGGCAATTAATCGCCGCCTTCAATCCCCGGCCGTTTCCCCTTTCCTTTTGCTAACTTCACGCCCAGACGATCCGCCGGCCATCTATGGCAAGCCGCCGGCCACTGCGTCCTCTCATCTCCCCTCTCCCTCCATCTCTATTTAAAGCCGAGCTCGAGCTTCCTCTCTCCCCTTTGCACCTGCTTCGCACCTACACACACGCCCGAGCACCGCATACACCCAGCGCCGCCGCTCTGTCTCCGCCGCCGCCGCTGGGGAAGCTCGTCGCTGGTGAAGGACTTTCCCTTCTCTCCCTTTCTTCCTCTCTGATGTTTCTTCCGGTGCTCACTGAACCTATCGTGCCACAGGTTCACTTCCCCGACGTCCTTAGGAGCTGCGCCCCGATCACGCCGGAGCGTTGCCTGACCCGCCGCCGTCGTTGAACTTCTTCACCCTCGCCTCCCCTTCGCCCGAGAGCTCGCCAGACTCTTCTTCACATGGTGAGCAAAGCCTCCTCGCTCACTTTTATCTTCCTTGCGCACAACAGCCATTCCACGGGCTCGCCGGCGAGGCCGACCCGCCCCCTTCCGGCGCCGACTGCCGTGGACACCCGCGCCTCGCCCCTGACCTCCTAGGCGTGTGTGCATGCTTCCTCTCTACGTGTAGAGCCCACGCGCGCGCGAAATGATGCCCTGTGGGCCGATCTAGGGAGCGCCGCCGATCCTCCGGCGAAGCGCCGCCGCGCCACCCCTGTCTCCGGCGCTCGCCACCGCGCCTCGCACGCACAAGTCCTGAGTCGTGCGATCGGTGGCAGATGGTTAGGATCGCGTACCCCTTCGCGTGTTATGATCGGTCCCTTGTGGACTCGTGAGCCGCGACCACGGCGCGGTCCACAACTTCATCAGCCGTTGGATCAAAGATCCATGGCTCAACCGAGCCTTTTTCTTTAAAGAGCTCCTGGATTTCTACGTTTTTGCATGCCGGTCCTTCCACCTATTAAAACCCTTGCAAACAGGTCCTAAATTTTGTGATCTAGCCCCTGTCTTCTTATTATAATAGCACCAGAGGTCCTTTCACTTGTTTTAAGCATATTAGCCCTCCTGTTTTTATACGAAATTATGTTTTAGCCCCTGGTTTTATTTATAAAAGTCCTGTAAACTTAGTTTTCTTATAGAAAGGTCCCTGTAACTTGTTTTAAGCATAACTTTCTTGTTTTAACTCCGTTTTTAGTGTTCTATATACTGAAATGATCATCTCAGTGAGTAGAATTATTTAGACATCGTGTTTTCAGATTTTGTTACTATTTGGTGTACTGTTTATTTATTGTTTGTTGTATATGCTTGTGCGTATATATCGTGCCTGTTTCATCTGAGCTCCCCGTTGGAAGTGATCAGGAAGAGCCTGTCTTTGAAGAGGGGTATACCCAGCTTGTAGAGGAAGGCAAGTGCCTTCCCCCTCTACATTTTCTCTTTTGAACCTATATCACTGCATGCTTAAACAATATTTACTATTCTCGTTGCTATGCATGAAATTGATGGGCAAACACCTTTTTAAGGACTTGACTAGATGTTTTACCCTGTTACCTTGATCAACCCTGTTTATCAAATGCTTTGGGTAGATAATTGCTTAGCTTGCTTAACATGAGAATGGTTATATCTTGGTTATGAAATGCAACTCAGTTCTGTGTATGAAATGTGTTGATGTTTAAGACAAGATCATCTATAATTTAAATGGAACATGGAGAACCACCCAAGACAACAGTACAACCACAGTCCACATGGCTCTGGCTTAGCCAAGTAATTAGGAAAGTGGGTTAGCTAATAGCCTTTTTCCGAGAGGGGCACAAGGGATCGGGGTTGCAGGGGTATAGCCCTGTCGGTGCGGAATGTGGTCCTGACACTAACCAGTAATAAGCGCCAAGGTCTATCCCTCAATGGTCGATGCTAAGCAACTAGAGACATGAGATTTATCCTGGTTCCGGCCGGGGGCCGTACGTCCAGCAGTGGTGTGCTCGGGGCACTATATTGCTCAGCACCGGGGTGCCTGTAGTGGGGCAGCTACAAGCAAGGCGGGAGAGAAGGCGTGGCCTCCAAGTCCCTGGTGAAGTGGTTGAAGATGTTGTGGGAGAATTGGGGAGCGTGTGTGGTGTGTCGTATGTTGCCTGTTGTCTTGTGCTCTGTGTTCTGTCCCTTGCGGCGGGGGCATTCACCTTCCTTTTATAGGCCAAGGAGAGGGCGAATTACAAGCATGCCGCACTATTCAGCTACATGGGGAAGTATGGTGTGCAACGCCGTAGAGTAGGCGGCCTCCTTGATGGTCCTTGCCGCAATCCGGCCATCATGGCGTATCTTGTACCCGAACAAAGGGTAGCTTCGAGGGTAGGGGCGCGCGTGGTTGGCCGTGATGTCCCCGGGGCGGCTTCGAGGAGGTCGCCGACGACGATCCGTACGGGATACGCGGGGCGGCGTGGCGGCGTCCCGTTCCCGCATGCCTTACGCGCCGGGCCGGAGCCGTTACCACGGTGCCCGGCGTGGTGTCGCACACACACGGGGCGGCCGCCCGCAATTAACCGCGTGGCGGGGATGGCGCCCCGCCGGCCTAGCGTCACGACCCGGCCCCCGCAAGGTCACGAGAAAGCATTTCGAGGGTGTGGTCGGCCCCCCTTCGAGGGCTCGGCACGTTAGCCGTACGGGAGTAGGCGGCGCGGCGTCACGAGGCTGACACCGGCCATGTCGCACGCTCCCCCACGGGGCGGGGATGGGTTCCCCCTAGGGAGTTGGTGCAACAGGCCGGGCGTGAGTCCCGGTGCGCATGATGGCGCCGCCCCGCCGTTGTCAGAGCATTAAATGCCCGTACCCGCGTGCGGGAACGGGCGTGCGCGTGCGGAGCGACCTCAAGCGAGGCGGAGCCCACTCGAGGGAGGCGTGCACCCTCGAGCGAGGCGGAGCCTCGCTCGAGGGGGCTTTTGACTGGGCCGCCTTGGTGGGCCGCGGGGGCCACCGCAGCGTGGGACGCGCGCCGTGCGTGCGCCTTAAGCGAGATGCGGTTAGCTTTAGTTTTTCGCAGGTTTTAAGCGGGATTTCCCCAGTTGTTTTAGGGGACCCTCAGGGCTGTCCCCGACAAGCCCGGTTCTTCTGTGGTAGCAGCCTTTGCTAAGGTGATGACCATTAGGGAGGGTTATGGTCCGCCCAGAGCTGTAACTGTTGCGGGCTGTTGGTTTCTCTTCCTTTTTTTGTAAAGGCTTCTTAGTGGACCCCTAGTCACTCACCTTGGAAGTGTTTAAGGTTCTAGCTAACCCAGGCAATGTGGGGAACACGAACTGTGAGTAAAGTGTACAGCCTCTACAGAGTGTAAAACTAATCGATCAGCCGTGCTCACGGTCAAGAGTGTCTTGGACCCTCACATGATAATCTAACTTAAAGATGGATGTAAATCGTGGGTCTTGTGAGTTTTGGTTTGAGAAGTCTTTTAAAGTTAAGTGGGTTGGTATGAACTTACACTTAGTAACTAGGTGTTGTTAACTAAAACTTAAGCAACTTATAAAATGCTTACCGTTGTGAACCATAGTCTATCCTTGGTAGCCTTGCATGTTTCCCCCACTTGCTGAGCTCCAACCATAAGTGTGCTCACCCCTTGCTTACCGCTGTTCAGAGGAGAACATCGGTGAGAAGGAGTACTGGAGCGACTTCAAGGAATTCTAAGGCATGCGGATCCCCCAGTCATTATACCTGTGGAAGCTGAAGAAGGAGCTACTCGTTTTAGTTATCGTTTTGTGTTTGGACCTTCGAGTCCACCCGTCAGAGTGTAATAAAGAATATTGTATCAGTTAAACTCTTGTACGTTTTATTACTGCAATGGTATTACACTCTATTGTCTATCATGTGTGTGTAATTTGATCCTGACGCACATATGAGATGCATTCGGTTTTCCTTGTAAAATCGGGTGTGACAGTTCTCTACCGCCGGCAAGTAAATTTATACGATCGTGTGTTAGATCCGGATGGTTGGCACGGGAGACACAAGGGTTTATCCTAGTTCGGGCCTCCGTAGAGTAACACCCTACGTCCAGTTCGAGCTGCTCGTGTTCTTATGCTTGGATGTTTGTAGTAGGGGGTACAAACTAGTCGGGAGAGGGATTCGAGGCCCAAGTCCCTGGTGCGAGTGATTCGTGTAGCATGAAGGTGTACGTGAGTTTCGGTGTTGAGTGTTGTGGATTGCACGTGGGTGTGTGTAGCGTGTGAAAACTGACCCCCTCCCCCCTTTTATAGTTGCAAGGAGGAGGAGGACAAGGGGTAAAAAGGGAATACAAAGTTATACTACAGTGCTACAGTGTTGGGCGTCCTTCCCCACATCGGGCGACCGTCCACGGACGTGGTGAATAGTTGTGGACTATAGTAGAGTTGTTGTTGACCATATGGGCGTCCCAGAGCAGTTGGCTCCGAGTAGTCGCTGTCGGTGGCTTCTCGGGTACTTCTCTGAGTAGTTTAGCACTGTGGAGTGTTGACCTCGTGCTCCCGCTCCCAGCAGCGTAGTAGGTATATATCTTTCAGGGAGTGGTTTGGTTCCTGTTCCGATTGGATGGCATGCGCTGTGCCGGACGGGACGACACACACTGTGGCGTTCATGGCACGCACTGTGTCGTTCGTGGCATTAGTTAGCAATGGCCGCCCATGGTTTCTGACACCCGGCGTGCCCTGTCAGTATGGTCCGGCATGGGCAAAGGGCACTGTGACGCCCCAGGTTTTCAACCGGAGTGGTTAACCCGAATGAGCAGGTCAACAGTGTTGACTTTGGTCAAACGACGGTCAACCTGGACCATCACCTCGAAAACATCACCGACAATCCCTAATGACACCCCTTGGTCAACCCATGGTCAAGGTTTGGTCAAAACCCTAGTCAAACCCCTTGAACACCCCTTTGCTCTCCAGTGTCAGCCGGAACTTTTGCCGCGTTCTCCAAATTTCACCTAAACACTTCAAAATCTCCCAATGTAAAAGTTGTGTGTTTTGTCTAGGGACACAACTTTCATGTTGAGTGGCATTTGAAATTTTGAGTGGAAATGTGTGAAAAATTCAAATCAACACTGGAGGTTAATATTCATCGGCGCCCAAGAAATTTGCAACTTGGCATGCGCATTGAGCACAAACGGTGGAGAAAAGGACTCTAGAGCTTTTGGCAAAGTTGTAGAGGGTAGTGTGGTGTACAACTTTGGTATAGAAACCTTGGACCACTTCTGTTGAAAAATTTGGAGAAAAACGCTCATGAACACTGCTACTTGAAATTTTCACTGGAGCATGGCGCTCTCGGGCACTGGCCGCCCGATGCCGGCGCGCACGCCACGCGCGCCCGCCACGGTTTTCCCCCGGGCCCGCACGCCATCCACGCATGCCGAGGCCGCCCGCGTCCGCCGGTCCATGCATCGCGCCTTATTCTCCCCCGTGCGTGACGCGAGCGCACACGGGGTTGGCGCCACGCGGCAAGTCCCCACCCGCCGGCGGACGCCACCGCCAGACGCCATTGGACCGCCGCTCCTGCACGTCGCCGCATCGTGTGAGCCCATGTTGAGCCGTAGTTCTGACCGGTCTGCCGCAAACCGCCTCACCCCTCCCCGAGCAGGCTTTAAAAGCCGCCGCCTCTCACTCGCGTGAGCACACCGTGCCCCGCCGTGCGCCATTGAAGGCCCGCCGCCGAGCGTCTCCTCCCACTTGCTCTCCGAGACGTGGCACGCTCCTAGCCCTTGCTCTAGACCGCCCTGAAGCTTGCACGCTCGCTTGTTGCCCCAGCCGCGCTACCCCCTCGCTGGCACTCGAGTTCCAGCGGCGTCCACCGCCGGCCTCCGCCGAGCCCCATCACCGGCGCCGTCCCGACCCTGATTTCAGCCACCATCAGACCCGTGGTGAGCCCCTGCTCGATTTTCCCCACCTCCCTGACCTGCTCCGTCGTCGGTCTTGCCGGATTCCGGTGAGGACCGCCGCCGGCGGGAGCCTAGGACCCAATTGCTTGAGGGTTGTTCTTTCCAGAGTTGTAACTGTAAACTGAGGACTTGTCTGCGACCTTTTAAAGCTTCTAGGGGTGTCCTCGTAAAGAAGAATTTGCACCCTTGTTGTGTGTTTGCAGCGAATTGTAAATTCAACATAAAATCGTAGAAAAATCAAAAAAAATGCAAACTCAATTTTGTTGTACTCCATGTAACTAGAACTACAACATTCCTAAAACATGTATATAATTTTGAGTTTTAGTTTTGCTTGAAAAATTGAAATGTGAAATCCCTAGATCTATGTTTCTGCAAAATCCACCCAAGATCTTGAGCTGGATTTTGGATATGTTGTACTCCATGTCATGAGTGGTCACTACACCAAAAATTGCACAAAGTTACTGTTGACGGTGAAAATCCGTCAACCTAGCCATGAGTTTACCTTCGGTGTTGGCATAAGTTTTATACCTTATCCATTGGTACTAACCCCCGTGGTATAACAAGTTCACGTGTGCATGTCAGTTTTGGAGTTTAGTGTTTATGCAGGGTTTTAGCGTTGAAAGCAAGACTTTCGGGATAAGTTCATCAAGCACCTTATGACAAGACCTTAAAGCCCCGTACAAGTCATGCAATGAAGCAAACTTAACTCCAAGAAGCCAGGGACTTGATCCGAGAAGACGACAAACTCCGAGGACCTGATCAGAAAAGTGTTGAATCTTGCAAGACAAGGAGTTATGCCCAAATCGGAGAGAAACTGACGACATGGACCTACATGCAGAAGGGGGAAACATCTAGGAAGCAAGGGAACCGACATAGAGCAAAGGAGGCCTCGGGCTGGGCCTAGATGGGCCCGGCCGGTCGATCCAGCCCCCCGTCCTGTGGCCCAAGGGAGGCTCCCCTTTGCCCTAGCCGCCATTCAGGTTATTTATAGCCCCCTGACCGAGAGCCACGAAGGGGAGGATTCGTCATCGGCCGCCGAGGAGCAGAGAAGAGAGGGACACCATCTCGGAGAGGAGAGGGTCGAGCTAGTTGACTAGGGTTTCCCTAGCCGACATGGGAACCTTGCACGGAAGACCACGTCGGAGTTCCGGAGCTAGGAGCAAGATCAAGGAAGGATCCGGTGGTGATCTTGTGTATGTATCATTGTTATAGTTGAATTATCAAGTTGAATCTATTCTTAGCGATCAAGTGTTTCCTCGAAGATTTCGTTTTTCGATCGGCTTTGCTTATTCCAATTCTATTCTCGAGATAGATTACATAGGGTGTTCTTGTAGCCGCGGTGGCTAGAGGTACACGCCGGATCTTCCGAAAGAATCTCGACTTGTCTTTTGACTCGCCCTAAGCTCCCCGCATGAGTAGGGATACGTTGTGACAGAACGGGGGTTCCGAAAGGCGGATGTTTTCGGATTTGGACGGGAAACCACGATTTAAAGAGGCTTTTTATAAGATTCGATTTGCTACTTCTTCTCTTGCTTGGAACTTCAACAAAAGGCTTACCCCGATCTCTCTAGATTGGTTTATCTACCCAATCTTACTTTGTTATCTCCGGTCTTTAGTAGATTAGATTAGTTTCATGTCTTTTACCTAGATGCATTAGGGTTTCTTATACCGAAGATTGGAGTTACTTGGCTTTACTAGATCAACTTCTGCGTCACACATTTGTTCCACGGATTCGATACCTTGGGTTCACCACTCGAGGGAAGAAGGGTCCCTTGACTACGACGGGAGACTTGTCCGCTTGCAAGTCATAAACGAACTTTGATATAACTATTAACCGTCAATAGTTACTGTAGAAATCTTTTTATATAAATTATCTTGTGATATTGTCAAATCTGCCTAGATGATTTTTTAGCTTAAAATATAATTATTTTTGAGCCCAACTTCTGGCTATTGTCATGTTATACCAAAATGCATTCTTGGTGAATTTATCATGATTTTATCTCTGTTATAAATATCATTTCCTAATTTAGGCTTGCTTTTATTCATAAATGCATAGTCAAGATCTATAATAGCTCTAGGTGTATTTGTTAGTTACTTAGGCTTGTTTTAAGCCAGAGCATGTGTAGAAGAAATTTTGGACTCAGTTCTGTTATATTTATTTTTATATGCATTTATCTATTAAATACTAGCTAGAAATGCCTTTATTTTGTGCATTTAATTTCAGTGGTGCAAAAACTAGTTGTTTGATGTCCAAGGGAGTGTTCCTGGTCATTAGAGCCAGTGGGCACTGTTGGGCAAGTTTTGAATGTGTTTGGTTGATTAAAAGAATGCAAACTAGATTAATCTAGTAAAGGAAAAATAGGAAAAATACATCCTTTGTGCATAAGTTAAATAAATGAGTTAGGGAAGTAAATTGGTAGCATAAAAGTAAGGTTTCCTTGCTGTTGGTATTAAATAAGATATTCTTTATAGATGTGTACACAATCACCATCATGAAAGTGTCGTATAGTCTTTTTGTGTTACTTTAAATGAGTAAATGTTTAAATGCTTCCTTTAAAGTGAAGTTGGCCAACCCTATGCATCTTGTGGTTGTTGCTACTGTTTTATGATGTGAATTAAATTAATTCATTTGTATATATATGTACACAGCCACCGTTTAAAAGTCTAGTAGTAAGGCATCCCACAATGCTGCTTTATAGGAAGAGTATGCTGAATGTATTGTTATCTAGGTGAATGTGTTCAATCATACACTCCATGGTTGTCATAAGTTGTTCTGAAATTAATTAAATCAAATTTTCACTCAAGTGTGAGGACCATGTGTGGTTCGAGGACCGGTGGATGGTAGCTCTCTTGTGTGATGAGTGATTGACAACGTTGTGTGGACCGATTCTTGGCTAAGTATTGCAGGTGCGGGTTGCGGCTTGACTCGTGTTGGTGCGGGTGAAGAACAAGCGCGAAAGGTCGTTGCGGTGAGGCCTCCGTGTGTGGAGAAGACAAGTAGGCTTCGTTCGAGGGACCGGTGGCCGGCGGGGTCAAGTGCGGGCCGCATGGTGGCATGAACAAAGAAGATGAAGTCGTGGACGGTTTCTTGGTAGAGCCTCAAAACCAAGGTCGAGCCGGGACTACGTGGGAGCCGAGTCATGAGTGGAGATTGGCGGAGGCTACACCGAGTTCGCGGGGTTTGCGGTGGTTCACCGTAAAACCACCGGGTTACTCGGTTGAGCCACAAAACCGAGGCCGAAGACTCGACGAGGAGGTGCGGCCACCCGGGCCGGTTCAACCGCCGGGAGGGGCGGTCGACCGCCCGGGGCCGGTCGGATCCACCGGGTCGGTCCTAACCGCCCGGGGGGGCGGGGCCCGACCGCCCCGGCCGCCGCGCCGAGAAGCTTCGAAGCGGAGGACACGCGTCGGGATCGCAAGGCGTGCGTCGAGGCTACGCGAGGTGCGGTCGCCGGCATCCGTCCGATGGTGAAGACATCAAGAATTCCAAATCCGCCCTTGAGGGGCATGTATCCTTAGTTAGTAGAGAGGGGCATTTTAGACATTCGGTTGCCGCCTATATAACCCAAGAGGTGAGAGGTTGGCGACCAACTCTTGGAACCCTAGCTCATTTCGTTTTTCCATTTTTGTTCTCTATTTTCTCTAGGTTTTTTTAGAAGGATAGTTTGAGAGCTTCATGTGAGATCTAGAGAGAGGGATGGATGTTTGGGTGGCAAACTAGACCTTGTACGAACCATTCATGGCATGTATAGAAGGTTCGGCGTGGTTCTTCATGGTGGTCTTCCCGTCTCTTTGGTGTTGATTTTCGGAGCTCTTTTTGGCGGTGTTTTGAGAACGATTTCTTGGGGTTTTTGGTGGGTGTCACGTATGAGGTTCTTGTGCCTCTTTGGTGGTGACTTTGCCCCCAAATCCCCTTTGAATCGGACTCGATTTGGTGGTTTTTCGAGTTGGGCGAGTTCTTGACCTAGAGAAGCGATTTCTTCGATTCCTCTTGATTGTGAGCGCTTCGGGTCGATTCCTTTGAGGTAGAGGTTGCCCGGGAGGTAACCCGGCTATCCCCGAAGTTTGGCCGCAATCCGTGGAGTGATTCGGGAGATTGGGCGCGAGGAAGTTGAGGTTTGACCCGCGGGTTCGTGTTCGGGAAGGGGCGGTCTAACCGCCTACTGTGGGGGCGGTCTAACCGCCGGGTGTTTCCGGGTCAAAGTTCGTTTCGCCGGATTTTCCTCTCGTGAGTTTGTTCGCCTTGATCGAGGAGTGTCCGGGTGAAATTTGGAGCCGTTTTCGCGCGTTTGCTAGGTGTTCTTGGTTGGAGTTCGTTGCTGGGTACAAGAGGTTAGACCGCCCCGGTAGCCCGGTCTAACCGCCCCTAGGCCCTTGGGTGAAGTTTTGGTTTTCTCCAAGATTTTCTCGGTAGCTAGCATGGCCTTGACCGAGAGATCTCGTTGGTGAAACCGTGGTGTGCTTTGGTGCTCGGAAGAGGCGTTTCGGAGGATTTCTTGGTTGCCGGGTGGAGGCGGTCTAACCGCCCCCTATACCCGGTCTAACCGCCCCGTCCGGTTAGCCGGCTTTCGTGTTGTTTCCGCCGTCGTCGTCGCGTGTGTTGTGGTTGCCGGTAGAGTTTGTTCCTAGGACCGGTAGCACTCCGGTGGCTACGTGGTTTTGGCAAACGGAAGGTAGAAGTGCGGAGCGTGTGATTTCGGGGGTTCGACCGAGCTAGTTCGTCTTGTCGGAGTTTCAATCTCCCTCGAGAAGAATTTTTATCGGCTCCCATTCACTCCCCCCCTCTCGGTCGCCTTATCGGTCCTTCAAAGTGTTGCATTGCATCCTCCGTGTAGAAGTTCCCGACGGTAGCTACATGCTCGTGCCAGTGGATGTGAACGAGGGAACTGAAGGAGACGTGCACTACGTCACCGTAGAGCAAGACCCGGGCCAAAGTCCGGAAGTTTGTCTAACTGCTTGTGCCAACGAAGGCAAGCCCCGGATTTTGTCATTAACCCATGTTTTATTTAAATTTATGCAAATATCTTTGTTATTCTATGTGCATTTACGTTCATGAATTGAATGAAACCCTATTTGTATGATTCCTAGGCGCCTATGTTCTTTTACTAGTATGCTAGGTCGTTAGATGCTATGCTCTAAGGACCTGGTAAAAGTCGAGTGATGTTCGTCACTCGCGAGAATAGGATTTTCCTTTTATAAATGGATTGCTCATGTGGTAAGAGCATGGGATTTGGGCTCCGGTCCAGTGGCTTCATGGGCTAAGTTTTTGAACGTACTAAGCACTTGTCGGGAATGGGACTGGTAAGCCTAGTACCTTAATGAGACGGCACGGGATTTTACTACTACTACTCTCGATTCGTCTCCTGCCCGGCTTGCAACCGGGAGGAGGGTACTTGTGTGAGGCTAGGTGTACTAGGTGGGGCATGCCAGATAGCCTTGTGAAGGACCGATACGGCGAACCAGAGAGGGGGGGGGGTGAACGGGAGCCGATAAAAATTCTTCTCGAAGGAGATGGAAACTCCTACAAGATGAACACGGCTTCCAACACACGTCTCCGACTCACTACCCAAGTTGGTCAAGCCCACGTAGCCACTGGAGTGCCACTGGACCTAGGAACCAACACACACAACCTTCCGACCCGAGAACGCAATAGCGGAACACCAAACCTCGAGTCTACAGACCCACACCGGTCAGACCGGTGAGCACCACCGGCCGACCGGTCCCCGCCGGTGAAACCGAGCAACTTTCACTAAGTGGCTCCACACCGGCCGGGGATCGGTGAGACACACCGGTCGGACCGATCGCACTCGAAAGCCCCCAAGGCACCAAACAAGCCAACCGACCACCAAACTGACCCAAACTCGAAACAGCAGCACCACGGGACAACAGCGAACACACCAAGACGTTCACCCGAGCAAAATCCCACCGAGGGTTGCACCGGTCAGACCGGTCAAGAGCACCGGTCGACCGGGGTAGCTCGGGTAGCTCGGGATGAACAGCACCCGCGGGTCAACTCCCCCAAATCCAAACCTCGATCTCCCGAATCGCTCCACGGACTTGAACAAGACTTTGGGGATATTAGGAACACCTCGTGAGGAGTCCATAGCCAAGTTTAATCCCACCAAAACTCGTCCTAAAAGGAGGAATCAAGGAAATCCCGCCAAGAGCACTTTCAACCCAAGAACTCAAGAAACCCCAAAATCGAGCACCTTTACTCATGGATTTGGGAGGGGAATCACAGCCCAAAGAACCACGAAGGGTTCCCACAAATTTCCCCCATCAAATCCCCAAGAGAAAGGTCCCGAAAACAACCCAAAGAAATCACCAAGAGAGGGCTCCGAAAATCACCACCAAGAACAACCGGGGAAAACACATCCAAACCTTGAGGAACCACGCCGAATCATCTATACATGAAACAAAGGTTCATACAAGGTCTAGCAAGCCGCCCGATCATCCATCCCTCTCAACAAGATCTCTCCATGAAGCTCTCTTGCTAGTCCTATGGAAAACCTAAAGAAAATGGGAAGGAAAATAGGAAAACAAATGAGCTAGGGTTCCAAGAGTTGACTGCCATCCTCTCACCTCTTGGGTTATATGGAGGAAACCGAATGTCTAAAATACCCTTCTCTAACAACTAGGGATACAAGCCCCTCAAGGGCGGATTTGGAAGTCTTCATGTATTCACCATCGGACGGATGCCCGGCGACCGCACCCTGCGTAGCCTCGACGCAAGCCATGCGATCCCGATGTGTGTCCTCCGCTTCGAAGTCTCCGGACTGCGTCGTCGCACACCGGTCGGACCGGCCCCCACCGGTCGACCGGTCCGGCACCTGCCGCAAAGATCGTCTTCGGTTCTTCGGTCTTGGCTTTGTGGATCAACCAAGGAGCCCGGTGGTTTTACGGTGAACCACCGGAAACCCCGCGAACTCGGTGTAGCCTCCGCCAATCTCCACTCATGACTTGGCTCCCACGTAGTCCCGGCTCGACCTTGGTTTTGAGGATCAACCAAGAAACCGTCCACGACTTCATCTTGTCGTTCATGCCACCATGCGGCCCGCACTTAACCCCCGCCGGCCACCGGTCCCTCGAACGAAGCCTACTTGTCTTCTCCACACCGGAGGCCTCACCGGCGACGACCTTTCGCGCTTGTTCTTCACCCGCACCAACACCCGTCAAGCCGCAACCTCGCACCTCGCAATACTTAGCCAAGAATCAGTCCACACAACGTTGTCAATCACTCATCACACAAGGAAGCGACCATCCACCGGTCCTCGAACCACACATGGTCCTCACCTTGTACCCGGGACTGTAGGCTATCATCCCAACCCGAGGATTTTTGGGAACCGTTTGGTCGGTGTCGGCTCTGTTGGGGCACCGCTCCGTGTGTTTAGGTTTACCTTGCAAGGTTTATAAATCAATCGATTGTCGGCCTCTCACCGTTATCCGAGACTGATTAATCAGCTAGCCATGATATCCCATAATGATGGAACTATGTGAAATCTCCTGCGTGAATTAATTGTATTGTACAATTCTTGATTGTATTAGTTGCTCATCATAGTAATGATAATCTCACTAGAATTTGAGCTAAAATATTGAAAGTAAGGATCCATGATCCTAGTTGCTTTTTGGCAAAACAAACCCACTAGCCAAAAGCCCTACATGTCTAGAGGTAACTTTTGTCGGGTAAGTCATGCTGAGTATTAGTATACTCAGCCTTGCTATAATTGTTGTTTTAGGTGAAGTTGTTTGGCCTGGTGAGATTCCACCCGGCTAAGAGCTGTAATGGGTGATGACGACGCCGAGTAATCGCATCACGGATGGCCTCCTGGAATGTCGTAGCATATTGCTATTAGTACTTCCGCTGTTTTAATAAAACTCTGAATGATTTATTTTTATGTCAAGAACTATGTTTTGTAATAATTGGACCCTACGTGGCAATTGGTATTAATTTGTAAGGCACTCTGGACTCTCCTCCGTGGGAGTTTTAATGCATACGTTCGATCCTCTTTGTGATTCCAAGTGATTTACCGGGTGTAAACCCGGCGACGCTCAACGGGATGGTTCTTTATTATCACTTAATGACCAAATGGAGTGGTTTAGGCGATAGTACGGAATTATCTCGGATGGGGTTGTCACAGGCACCTAATGTGGCGTCGTGGGAGTAGGCGTGCGCAGAGGGTCTACCACACTGTGGTGGACCCCACCCAAGCCTTGAGTTCTGCATGAAGACTTGGCCTAGTCGGCGGAGACTGTTAGTGTTTTAGACCCGCAATCTTACCAAGGGGCACCTGAGGTAGATGATTGTGGTGGGGATCGCCAGACCTGAAACTCGAAGGTATGCACAAGGACACAAGACACTAGATTTATACAGGTTCGGGCTGCCAAGGTGGCGAACCCTACATCCTGTTTGGGGATCAAGTATGGCGCCTTGCGATTGATGTTGGTTGAAATGAGTTGTCTAGGCCCCTGAGCAATCTCGAAATCCGTATGCTATTTTATGTGTCTTGCAAGTTCCCGCATAACCCCCTAAATCTTTAGATTCCTTGCAGTCAGATCCATCCCAAACTCTTTTCCAGATCCAACCCTAATTTTAGATCTATTCACGAGCATTGTTTCTTGTGTCTCGTGTTTCTTCTCAACTAGCCCCTGAAGTCTATAGTTAATTGCAGATAGGTCCTCCAATCTTGTTTGTCTCGTAAAATCTTCGTTTTAGCTCCGTTTTAATCCGTTCAAGTTGCGTTAGGTTCATAATAATGTTAAGCACGCGTTAGTGGTGGGTTTTCACCATGTTTTGTTTTTTGAAAATAAAATTAATATTAATTTGATTAATGTCCAGTTATACATGCCTTTTATAAATAAAAGTAATACAGATCTATACATCGTTTTTCATAAGCAAATTTAATTTTATTAATGTTTCTATCACATGTTTTTGTACATAAAAGTTAATTAGATCTTTATCTCGGTTTTCGTAAACCAAATGTTAATTTGTTTAGTAGATAATTAATCTTTTCTAATTAAAAATTTGATTAGACTTTTACATCGGCTTTTATAATAAATGTTAATATGATTAATGTCAGTTCCGTAATGTTTTTAATAATAATATGATCTACTCGAATTACAAAGTTTCGTTTAGATTGTTCATATAGTTTAGTTTTTCTAAATTAAATGTTTAATCGGCTTAATCAATATATGAATCTTTATTAATAAAACTTGACTAGTTCTTTACACCGGTTTCGTAAATAAAGTTTAATATTGCATTAATGTCAACATAGGGTATTTTATTTCTGAAATATCATTTATATTTGTTTTGTTAATTAAAATGAATCTAGCTCATAATCTTGTTCTATCGTAAATGCAAATAATTCGTTAGACATTCGGTGTCAGCTTTATCTTAGTATCTCTTCTGGTCAAGTTTATCAAAAGCACTAAACCTTTCTAGTGTTAGCCCAAGCTAAACTGTGTGCATCTAATCAAGCCTTAGAGTTTCTTCTTAGCTTAGTAGCTTTATCTGTGTGAGTAGTTTGCACTGCTCATTTGCCTATCAAGTAATCTTATCACTCTTGTTTCATGTTTATCTTAGAATCTTGTTTATCAGCATCTAGCTAGTTGATGTCTATCCCATCTCAGTTAGGTTGTCTTTTTATAAATCAGCTATGTTCTTATGCCCAATCTTTCGTAGCTATACCTTTCTTTAGAGCTAATCTTGTTATCGGTTCCTTTACCAACTGGTTTAGCTTACCTTTTACTCAGTTGTTGCCCTTCGGTCTAGTTCTCTTCGTAGACTAGTTTTCCTGAACCCACCTTAAGGTTTTCTTGTGCGTTGATAGTTCGTTTGTGCCGCTCTAGTTCATTTCACCATAACCTATACGTTAGCACGTGTATCACCTGTTACTTGTTTTAACACTAAAGTTGCATGTTAATCTTGACTAATATCTATTCCATCACTTTCAATAAAAGTGACTAAGTTCTATCCCAGTTTTCATAAGCTAAGATCTAATTTGGTTAATTCCTATTTATAACTAGCTTTCTTTAAATAAAAGATGCTTAGCGTTAAACATCGGTTTCCATAATAAAGTTAATATGCCTAATGACATCATAAATGCCTTTTCAATATTAAATATATTTAGTTGAACACGTGACATAAAGTTACTCGTCTAGATATCTTATACTTGCTTTATCTTTCTAAAGTAATTGTTAATTTAACATAACTTCCACTCGAATGTTATAAATAAAACATGATTAGATTTATCGTGATTTATTTAATTAAATGTAACTTGTTTAATGGTAACATAGAGTATTTCTCTGAAATATTCTTTCACATGATTTCTTCATTAAAACATGTCAAGCGTAGTCTCTTGTTGTTTGATAATGATCTCACGATAGTTTCGAGCTTAGTTCTGTTTTCAGCGTTTCTTGCACTTACGTAACAAATGTACAGAAGTACTCTACATTTCAAATTTCTTGTCGCTTTGACTCTTTTTTGATACATTCATTTTATTTATTATATTTCTGGACATAAGTAATGGGCATGTTTGGAGAAATAACCCAGAGTTATTTTGAAGGCTAAAGTTTAACTTACAGAAATAGCCTTTCAATTTAATAGCTTTTGAGATGTTTGGATCCCATAGCTATTTGACAATTAATTTATTTTTCTAATTATTTAACCACAATTATTCAGTCCACCGTCTGGTAAGCTTAGCTCCGTCGTATCCAAATCACAACACAGCAAGCAAGCTAATAGTAGCGAGACAAAAAACTTCCATTCCATTCGCGGCGCACACTACCAGCCTCCGCGATCTTCATGGCCACCGCGAGCGCTGACGACCGGTGCTGCCCGGCGGCCTTCTCGTCCAACGGCGACGACATCTCCGTGACGACTGTTGAGAACCTACCCGCGGACATCATGGCGCAGGTGCTCCGCTGCCTCAATGACGCATCGCTGACTGCGGTCGGCTGCGCGTGCGCCGCCTTCGACAACCTCGCCGTCGACCCGGATGCCTACCTCGCGCTCTGCCCGCCGCGCACCTGACCAATGTGCGGAGCGCCTGCGGCGCGACGCCATCGCCGCTTCCGGGGCAGGGTGCGCCACGAGCGGCTTCTTCTACACGGCAGGCTGCAGCCACGCGAAGATGTGGAACACCTGCCCGTAGCTCCGCGCCATGTACCCCATGGCCTGCGGGCCTGTCCAAGACCTAGATTTTGGCGCAGCCGAAGCGTCGTCGCCGCCGCCGCCGGACGACGAGTCCTCTTGAAGTCGTCGGCGGTGATCTCCTGTATCGACCCCGAGGAGTCCCCGTCCGACCCATCGCCCCCGCCGCCGACGGGAGCAATTAACAATCCCCGCCCGCCGTCACCGCCACCAACCGCGGCTGCTCCCGAGCCATCAGGCCGACCAGCCGCTCTTCATCCTTGGGCGTGACCGTCACGCGCATATGCGACCCGCCCCCTCCGCCACCACCCAACCCCCCTCCAAACTCCCGTCAAAAGCTCCGGCGCTGCCGTCCAGGTCTCGTTCCGCGGGCGCCCAAATCCGACGACCAGCGCCTCGATCCGCAGCCCGCGCCGGCACCGAGAGTTCCCGCACCACAGCTCATGGCCGCCACCACGAATTTCTTCCGCGGAAACAGCTTGGGTCGTGTCACACCCAGCTTTAAAGGCAAAACCGAATGCATTGATCACGTGTGCGCCAACGCTTAGACATCATGAATACCAAAAACAGTGCCACACGAATAAAGAGTTATTACAAACCATAGTCTTCAACGAATCTTAAATAAACGAGTTCTCGCAGCGGACAAAATGCCTCCACAGTGCCGACCGAAGACTACGCACACCTAGAACTCCCCGGAAATCTCCCGGAATATCTTCAAAGTTCTCCCGTCCGAGCAAAAATCCGGTATTAGATGCAAGAGAATAAACAAGCGTGAGCACATATCGTACTCAAGCAAGAGAGAACAACATAACATGCAAGGCCATATGGTGGATGGCTAAGGTTCAAGCACTTTAGCATTTTAGTTGGTCAAGTTTTATTAGCAACCTGATTACTAAAGATGTAAGTTCATACCAACCCAATTAATAAGATATAAGCATCATAAATAAAGAATAAAACAACAATTTAACATTAAAGTTCCATAATTTAATCATGTGAGTGTCCAGGCCGCTCTTGACCGTGAGCACGGCTAATCGATTAGTTTAACACTCTGCAGAGGTTGTACACTTTCACCACAAGCAGCGTAAAAGCTCCGAAGAACTTTTGACCCAACCATGCGGTGTTTGCAAGACACAATATCACACTTCCGAGGTGTGATTGCATAGGGACGCTACATGGCCTTTACAAAGGTTCCCTAGCAAGTTATGACCCACAAGGTCCGGATCGCTTAGCAAGGTATAAAGTCCCCTAGCAGGTCAATACCCCACCATGAAAGAATAACTCACCCAACCCCCCCGCTAGAGCGAGTCCATACCCCACAAGCACCGCCGATCCCTTGTCCTTATCGGTAAGACCATCCCAAGCTAAAGTTCCTAATTATTCGACCCAAGACCATTGCCCATTAGTTCTTGTGGTTGTACCGTTTTCCCGGGTGGTTCTCCATGTTCCAATTATCATATTAAAGTGGTCTTGTAAAGTAAAAGAGCATAAACGGATAGAATAACAAAAGGTAACCAAGTTGATTAATACCAATTCCCGATTGAGCATTCTAAGCAATAACTACTACAAGATTAATTTAATTCCCGGCATCAAGGTAGAGGTAGTAAAAACTAGGCATGATCCTTAATAGGTTCCCATCAAATTAATGCAAGCGGAAAAGTAAAAACGGTGAATTTAAATGCATGTTATGTAGGACAAGCGGGCATGCATCAAGGAATACTTGCCTTCAACAAAGCCTTTCTCGCTCAAACTCTTGCACAACTTGATCTTCAAATCCCTCGAACGAATCGCTCTCTACGGTCCACAATCATCACAAACAAGCATACAATAAGAATAAATAAGAAACAGTCACCAAACAGATCAAACAGATCTAAACAGTAGCATAAAACTAATCTACGCTTCGAGACGAACGCGTGGACATAAAGAACGCTAAAATCGGAGCTAAAACGAGTAAGTTATGGCTTAGGGAAGGTATAGGGACCAATCTGTAAAGATTTGAAAAGGTTTTGGGCTAAAATAAAGAAAAAGGACTAAACTGCGAGAAAACTTCTAGGGTGGAAGGGTATTTTTGCAAATATGGGAAACTCAGGGGCTTTTCTGCAAAATTGCCGTGGGGGGCGGCGGGTTTGACCTAGTTGACCGGTCGGGTTGATTTAGATCCATTGGATCCGGATCTAACCGCCGAGGTCGCTTGCGGTTTAGCGGCGGCGGCGGGCGGATCTAGACCGCCGGATCTAGATGCGGCGGCCGGGGACGCCCGCAGCGCCGAGCGGGCGGCGCGGCGGCGGTGGCCGGCGGTGCACGGCGGCGCTCTCGCCGGAGCACCTCGGTTTCGAGCTAGGGGGCTCGATTTCGGGCGTCTCTTACACCGGGAGATAGCGCACGCGACGGGGAGGCTAGCTAGGGCGGCGGTCATGGTAGAGAGGCGACGGGGGCGGCCGGTCCGCACGGCGGCGCGGGTCGCGGTCTCCGGCGAGGCCACGGGGGGCGACCGGGAGGCGCGGGGTCGACACGAACGGCACCGGCACGACGCTCACCTCCCCGGCGCGGCTCCGGACGTGCTCCTCGGCGGTGCGGCGGCGACGACGGTGAGGGTCCAAGGCGGCGGCGCGGGTTAGGGTTTCGGGCGCGGTGCGGCGCAAGAGGCGGCGGCTCGGGTGCTCGGGCATGGCGTCCGGGGGCGGGGGCGGCTTATAAAGGCCCGGGGACCGCCTTAGCGTGCGGGCCACGCGGAGGGAGGCGTGCTCCCGTCGGACTCGGGCGGCGGCACGGAGTCCCGGGCGGAGCCGGCGGAGCCGGGGGATGACGGGCGGGCCCCCCCCGGTCGGGCCGGTAGCGGCGAGGGAGAGGGCGCGCGCGGCCGGCCGGGCCGGGCCCGGGCCTCGCGAGCGCGCGCGCGCGCGAGCCGGGCCGCGGCGGCTCGCCGCGCCGGTGGGCTTGCCGAGCGGGGTCGAGCGGGCCGCGGCGGCCGTCGTCGCGCGTCCGGCCCAGGGCCGAAAGGCCGGTGGGCTGGATGGGGAAAGGGTAGGGGTTAGGAAATAGGATTTAGGTTTGGATTTTTAGGGGTTTTAGGAAAAAGGCTTCAAACCAAAAGAATTCAAATTTGAATTCCAGCAACCGAAAATAATGCACCAGCATGAATGCAACAATTAATTCCTATATTTTATTGACTTTACTTTAGAAAAGGTTTTAAATGCCTAAAATTAAATAAAACAACCTTATATTCCTTAAGCAATAAAATGGTTTCTAGCAAATTTTTATAAAGCCAAGTTTTTAATAAAATTAGGGTGTTACAAATCCTACCCCCCTTAAGAAGAATCTCGTCCTCGAGATTCGGGCAGATTGGGAAAAAGATCTGGAAATTCTGCTTTCAGCTCATCTTCTCTTTCTCATGTTGCCTCATCCTCTGCATGATTACTCCACCGTACTTTGCACAACTTGATCACACTATTCCTGGTGATCCTTGTCATCGTTTCCAATATCCGAATAGGGTGTTCAACCACTGTGAGATCCTCTTTAATGTTTAGATCATCCAAGGGTAACGGCTCCTTGTCATGAGGACCAAAACCCTTCTTTAACTGAGAGATATGGAATACATCATGCACATCGCCTAGCCGGACCGGCAACTCCAATCCGTAAGCCACTTCTCCCACTCTTTCAAGGATCTTGAAAGGTCCAATAAACCGAGGTGACAACTTTCCTTTAACTCTGAATCGACGCAAACCTCTGATGGGTGACACCTTTAGGTACACATAATCGCCTTCCCGAAAGACCACATCCCTTCATTTGCCATCCGCATAACTTTTCTGCCTAGACTGAGCAATCCTCAAATTTTCTCTGATAATCCGAACTTGTTTCTCCGCTTCTCTCGATGATATCCGCCCCAAATAATCGCCTTTCGCCCGTCTCACTCCAATATAACGGGGTTCTACACTTCCTTCCATACGGGGCCTCAAAGGGTGACATTTTGAGACTAGCTTGGTGTTGTTGTTATAGGAGAACTCAGCATATGGCAAGCTCTTATCCCAACTACAACCATGCTTAAGCGCACAGGCTCTTAGCATGTCTTCTAGGATCTGATTGGTTCTCTCTGTCTGTCCATCTGTCTGTGGATGATAAGCTGAGCTGAAATTTAGCTTAGTATCCAGAGATTCATGCAACTTCCCCCAGAAACGAGAAGTAAACTGAGTACCTCTGTCTGACACGATCTTCTTTGGTACACCATGCAAACACACAATCCTGGACATGTATAGTTCTGCCAACTTAGCTCCTGTATAAGTAGTCTTTACTGGAATGAAGTGAGCTACCTTGGTCAAACGATCCACGATAACCCAAATCGAATCATAACCATCTCGGGTTCGGGGTAAACCCACTATGAAGTCCATTCCGATCTCTTCCCACTTCCACTCAGGCACCTTCAATGGTTGAAGCAAACCGACGGGTCTCCGATGTTCGACCTTAACCCGGTGGCAAGTGTCACACAAAGCCACATGCGCGGCCACATCTCTTTTCATATCGTACCACCAATACCTCTGCTTGAGATCCTGGTACATCTTGGTACCGCCGGATGGATAGAGTAAGCTGAGTCGTGAGCTTCTCTCAAGATCGTCTCTCTGAGATCTCCTGTCTCTGGTACACACAATCGGTTCTTAAACCACACGGTTCCTTGCTCGTCTTCCCGTGAAATCCGGGGCTTCTCCCCGTTGCATACTCTCTTTAATCTTTTGTATTCCAAAGATCCTCTAGCCGCCACTTACGTATCTCTTGCTCCAGAGTGGACTGTACTTCCAAAGTCACTCCTTCTGCATGTGCAACCACTTTCAAGTTGAGCCTTTTAAACTCTTTTACCAACTCATCAGGAAACTGAATGGTCATAGCCATGTTAGTGTGGCCCTTCCGACTCAAAGCATCAGCAACCAAATTTGCTTTACCCGGATGATAGTGGATCTCTAGATCATAGTCCTTGATCAACTCTAACCAACGACGCTGTCTTAGATTGAGATCCTTCTGAGTAAAGATATACTTCAGACTCTTGTGATCAGTATAGATCTGACACTTAGTTCCCATAATGTAATGTCTCCAAATTTTCAATGCATGAACCACCGTCGCTAACTCAAGATCATGCGTAGGGTAGTTCAACTCATGCTTCCTCAACCGACGAGATGCATAGGCTATAACATGACCTTCTTGTATCAACACACATCCTAGACCTTGTCGAGATGCATCACAATATATGTCAAAGCTCTTCCGTAGATCGGGCATTACTAGAACGGGTGTTGTGGTTAACCGCTTCTTTAATTCTTCAAAACTCGGATCGACATGCACCGGTCCATTTGAACTCCCCGTCCTTCTCTAGCAATGTAGTGAGAGGCTTCACAATCTTGGAGAATCCTTCAATAAACCGACGATAGTAACCAAGCAAGTCCAAGAAAACTTCGGATCTCGACACCGTACGAGGGGCTTCCCACTTCAATACATCACTAACCTTGCTGGGATCTACCGCAATACCTCCGTTGGTGATGATATGACCTAGAAAAGACACTTCCTTGAGCCAAAACTCACACTTGCTGAACTTCGCATATAACTCATGCTCTCTCAGCTTCTGCAACACAAGTCTCAAATGCTCCTCATGGTCCTCCTCATTCTTGGAGTAAATCAAAATGTCATCAATGAATACCACAACGAACTTATCCAGATACTCCATAAAGATCTTGTTCATCAAGTACATAAAGTACGCGGGTGCATTGGTTAACCCAAAGGACATAACCGTGTACTCATAAAGTCCGTACCTGGTAGTAAAAGCTGTCTTAGGAATATCCGAAGGCCTAATCTTCAACTGATGATAACCGGATCGCAGATCGATCTTAGAAAACACTTTAGCTCCTCTCATCTGATCAAACAAATCTTCAATACGTGGCAGAGGATACTTGTTCTTGATGGTAACATCATTAAGGGACCTGTAATCAACACACATCCTCTGTGTGCCATCTTTCTTACCCACAAAGATAACGGGTGCTCCCCAAGGTGATGAACTAGCACGAATGAACCCTTTACCCAATAATTCTTTAATCTGAGCTTTAAGTTCTTGTAACTGATCACTAGACATTCTATAAGGGCGCTTAGAGATAGGAGCGGTACCAGGTAAAAGATCAATAACGAACTCAACATCTCGGTCAGGGGGCATACCTGGCAACTCCTCGGGAAACACATCAGGATAATCGCACACTACTCGTATGTCTTCCAAGGCTGCTCCATCAAGCTTATTCACGGCACTGGCATTTGATGGTGCGGGATCTGCTGCAAACTCAAATCTTTCACCAGCTGGACTTGTAAGAAGGATTGACCTCTTAGCACACTGTATCACCGCATCACACGCGGTCAACCATCCCATTCCCAATATCACATCGATCCCCTTTGAATCCAAGATTATAAGGTTGGCACGGAAATCTCTCGCCCACAATCTTGAGATGGACGTTATCACATTTATATATAGCTTTCGGTTCCCCCCGGGTGAGGTAACTAACATGTGGCGAGACATGGGACCGATAGGTAGATTATGTTGAGCTACGAAGCGGGATGTAATGAAAGAATGGGATGCTCCAGAATCAAACAAAACTGAGGCAGGAGTAGACTTGACTAGAAACATACCGAGCACTACTCTGGGGTTCTCCCGAGCGACTTCAGCATCAACGTGCATCGCCTTGCCTCGTGCATAGCTCGTTGTCCTTTGTTAGGCTGCGGGGTTTGGCTTCCGCTCCTTGTCCGTCGCCGGTTCTCCGCACGGGGGTGTGTGGAGGGTTCCTCTTTGGGCAAGCATTGGCATAGTGACCAAGCTCTCCGCACTTGAAGCAAGTGGTGGTAGCGAGGATTGGGCGGTGCCACGGACCTTACGGGGTGTGCCAACCGGGGCTCTCTCGCCGACTCCGCCGGGAAGCCGGGCGGGGAGTCCGAGGAACAGACGCCGAAACCGCCGAGCGGACCGCCGGAACCGCCGAGCAGACGCCGGGCCCGCCGGCCGCCCAAAGTTTCCACCCGGTCCCCCAAAGCGGAACGGGGGTGTTCGGCGGTGGGTTGAAGCGCGGGCGAGACGCACTCCCAAACCGCCCGTAGCCGGCGGCCTTCCTCTTCTCGCTCTCCGAGCTCCTTGCGCTTGTGCTCCAAGCGGATGGCGGCATCAACTAGGCTGGCCGAAAGTTAGGGAAAGGATAGGACATCAGCGGGTACCGCGGCGAACCGGCCTAACCCATCCAGGAACGGCCTCGCTTCTTCCTATCTTCGACAACCTCCTCGCCGCATAGCGAGACAACTCGGTGAACTTGTCTCTATACTCGGCCATCGACATTCCTCCCCCGCTTCGAGAAAGGAACTCCTTCTTCTTGATCTTCATAACTCCGGAGGGTATGTGATGGCTCCCGAAGTTGGTGGTAAACTCCTCCCAAGTGATAGTGTCCGGGGCGGCATGAGCGGCGGAATACGCATCCCACCAAGCGGCCGCAGATCCTTGAAGTCGTCCCGCAAGCATACAGACCTTCTCTCTCGTCGTCACACCGACGAGTAGTGAGCATCTTCGTATTGTCTTTAGCCAATCTTCTCGCTTCAAGTGGATCAGCGGCGTGAGTGAACACAGGAGGGTGATGACTCATGAACTCCCGTGCTTGTTGCGAGGTGCGGGTGGCGGCACCGGTGGATTGTTGACTCGGGCTTGCAAGTTTGTCACGGTGGTGGTCAAGTTCGGGAGGAGCCGGGTCCGTGCCTCCAGGAACCGCCGCAAAGCGGGATCCATTTGTACCGGGCTGGGGTGCTCTTCCGGCTGGTTGATCAACACCTGATCCCGACCTCGGTGTTCACCATGTGAGTGTTAGGGACATTATTTTAGATGATTGCACCAAGGGTTAAATTCAGGAAGTTAAGATAGCAATGATATTCAGATAAGACAGATTCTGTTGACTCCAAACAATCAGGCATAGCTCTCAGTGCAGGTAACCAAAAATTATGGATTTTGGACTGATAAAAGGTAATTAAATTACGAAACTACTCCAACTGGAATCACCTTAATCGGAGTTGTGTAGCTCTGGTTATAAAATAAACAAGTCAGGTAGGTCAGCAGTGTTTAACAGATTCGTGAGGCTGTAATGTTTCAGTTATAACTCTCTGGTTTTCCATCCAAATATTCTGAATTTTTCACAGAAAATCAGTCACGAAATTCTTGAACTTCTCCAATTGGTTTTACTGCAATCGGAGTTCTGTAGCCCGAGATAAAATTAAAACAGTGGAGCTGACTCAGAAAACTGCGCGAACAGATTTTGGGATCTCGAATTTGCATTAAGGGAAAACTTAAAGGGACAAAAAGATTAAGATAGATAGTTGATTGAGATTGAAAGTTAACCCCCACAAACTTACTACTAAACCAATGTCGTTGTGGTCATCACTCCACAACACATTGCACTCAACCAAAAATCCAACTCATACATTGAGCACAAAATCAAGCATTCAACCACACCTCTAATCTAAACACACTTTACCGATCGTCTACTAGCGATTACAAAGAGATCCTATCTTTAATCTTAAACTTAAGGACTATCTTCTGCCATGGCATCTGTGCGGGCGTCAGGGGAGTCGTAGTGTGGCCTCTTGGGTGACGGGGAGGTACATCCTTCTGTGGCTTCATGGGCTTCGGTCGCTCCCTGTTCTGAATTGCAGCTTCTAAGGCACACCTCTGCGTCTCTAGAGTGAAAATCCGCCGCCGTGCCGCATATAGAGTGTTGTTGGCATCATCCAATGCGGTGTTCACAACTGCAAGTAGACTCCGGACATTGTTGAGCGTCCCTTCATAGGCGGGTGGCCGGGGCGATGTAAGTCTTGGCTTCCTCACTTGCTCCGAAAGGTGTGTAACGGCGGTGGGTATCCTCCAACTTGTCACGCTCCTTGTGAGAGAGCACATAGAGCGCCCTCCGAGCCGACTCTCGCTATCCCAAAGCATCCATAGTAGTCCCGTGAGCCACGTCATGATGCTTGGACACCTCCTTCACTCCACGGCATGGAATGTACTCCTCCAAGATGGCAAGACAACCTCCCAATGGGGCTCGAACCACGGATGAGTCCACGACTCACAATGGTAGACAGGGGCTTTATCATAGCCCGGGCGGAGTACCATCGCTCTCGGGTGGTCCGCCATGGGAATGCCTACTCCATCGGCTCCGTAGTGGTACACTTCCCGGATCGCTTCCTCGCCTTCCTCCTCTTGCTCTTGTTCTTCTTCCTCCATCTCTTGATCAAGGTGATCCTCATCTTCTCCGGCGCTTGCTCCTCTAGGTTTGGTCGTTCAGCTAGCTCATCCTCCTCCGGAATCATCTCCTCCGGATCTTCCTCATCGTCGGGCACCATGATAAGGTTAGGGAAAACCACAGAGTGGTGCTCCATCTCAATCTCCTCATCCGTATCTCCATCATGCAAGTCATTGTACCGTTCCCGTGGAGCATACCGATGGACTCCGCTCCACCGAGAGGTCTTCAAACTACGAACCATCCGTAGTGCGGTGCGTAATGAGAAAGATGGTAAGGCAAAAGGATGAGAGCTAAAGCAAACACAAGGTGAAGAATGCGGACACGACTCAAGAGTGAAGCAAAAAGGCAAGAGTAAGGTTAATAAGAATAAAGCAAGCATGTAAGAGAAAGCTTCTATGAGTATAAAATCCTTAGTTCGACCATTTCTATCTAGGCTAGCGTTCCTACGATCCAACACGGCTACGGTACCACTCTGTCACACCCAGTTTTAAAGGCAAAACCGAATGCATTGATCACGTGTGCGCCGGGATCAAGTTACACACACACACGCTTAGACATCATGAATACCAAAAACAAGTGCCACACGAATAAAGAGTTATTACAAACCATAGTCTTAAACGAATCTTAAATAAACGAGTTCTCGCGACGGACAAAATGCCTCCACAAAGTACCGACCGAAGACTACGCACACCTAGAACTCCTGGAAATCTCCTGGAATATCTTCAAAGTTCTCCCAGTCTGAGCAGCAAATCCGGGTATTAGATGCAAGAGAATAAACAAGCGTGAGCACATATCGTACTCAGCAAGAGAGAACAACATAACATGCAAGGCCATATGGTGGATGGCTAAGGTTCAAGCACTTTAGCATTTTAGTTGGTCAAGTTTTATTAGCAACCTGATTACTAAAGATGTAAGTTCATACCAACCCAATTAATAAGATATAAGCATCATAAATAAAGAATAAAACAACAATTTAACATTAAAGTTCCATAATTTAATCATGTGAGTGTCCAGCCGCTCTTGACCGTGAGCACGGCTAATCGATTAGTTTAACACTGCGCGGAGGTTGTACACTTTCACCACAAGCGCCGTAAAAGCTCCGAAGAACTTTTGACCCAACCATGCGGTGTTTGCAAGACACCATATCACACTTCCGAGGTGTGATTGCATAGGGACGCTACATGGCCTTTACAAAGGTTCCCTAGCAAGTTATGACCCACAAGGTCCGGATCAGTTAGCAAGGTATAAAGTCCCCTAGCAGGTCAATACCCCACCATGAAAGAATAACTCACCCAACCCCCTGCTAGAGCGAGTCCATACCCCACGATCGCCGATCCCTTATCCTTATCAGGTAAGACCATCCCAAGCTAAAGTTCCTAATTATTCGGCCAAGACCATTGCCCATTAGTTCTTGTGGTTGTACCGTTTTCCCGGGTGGTTCTCCATGTTCCAATTATCATATTAAAGTGGTCTTGTAAAGTAAAAGAGCATAAACGGATAGAATAACAAAAGGTAACCAAGTTGATTAATACCAATTCCCGAGTTGAGCATGCTAAGCAATAACTACCACAAGATTAATTTAATTCCCGCATCAAGGTAGAGGTAGTAAAAACTAGGCATGATCCTTAATAGGTTCCCATCAAATTAATGCAAGCGGAAAAGTAAAAACGGTGAATTTAAATGCATGTTATGTAGGACAAGCGGGCATGCATCAAGGAATACTTGCCTTCAACAAAGCCTTTCTGCTCAAACTCTTGCACAACTTGATCTTCAAATCCCTCGAACGAATCACTCTCTACGGTCCACAATCATCACAAACAAGCATACAATAAGAATAAATAAGAAACAATCACCAAACAGATCAAACAGATCTAAACAGCAAAGATAAAACTAATCTACGCTTCGAGACAAACGCGTGGACATAAAGAACGCTAAAATCGGAGCTAAAACGAGTAAGTTATGGCTTAGGGAAGGTATAGGGACCAATCTGTAAAGATTTGAAAAGGTTTTGGGCTAAAATAAAGAAAAAGGACTAAACTGCGAGAAAACTTCTAGGGTGGAAGGGTATTTTTGCAAATATGGGAAACTCAGGGGCTTTTCTGCAAAATTGCCAGGGCTGGCGGCGGGTTTGACCTAGTTGACCGGTCGGGTTGATTTAGATCCATTGGATCTGGATCTAACGGCTGAGGTCGCTTGCGGTTTAAGCAGCGGCGGCGGGTGGATCTAGACCGCTGGATCTAGATCTGGCGGCCAGGGACGCCTGCAGCGCCGAGCGGGCGCGCGCGGCGGCGGTGGCCGGCGGTGCACGGCGGCGCTCTCGCCGGAGCACCTCGGTTTCGAGCTAGGGGCTCGATTTCGGGCGTCTCTTACATCGGGGAGATAGCGCACGCGACGGGGGAGGCTAGCTAGGGCGGCGGCCGCGGTGGCGAGAGGCGACGGGGCGGCCGGTGCACGCACGGCGGCGCGGGTCGCGGTCTCCGGCGAGGCCACGGGGGGCGACGGGAGGCGCGGGGTCGACACGAACGGCACCGGCACGACGCTCACCCTCCGGCGCGGCTCCGGACGTGCTCCTCGGCGGTGCGGCGGCGGCGGCGGCGAGGGTCCGCGGGCGGCGGCGCGGGTTAGGGTTTCGGGCGCGGTGCGGCGCAAGAGGCGGCGGCTCGGGTGCTCGGGTAGGGCGTCCGGGGGCGGCGGCGGCTTATAAAGGCCCGGGGACCGCCTTGGCGTGCGGGCCACGCGGAGGGAGGCGTGCTCCCGTCGGACTCGGGCGGCGCGCGGAGTCCCGGGCGGAGCCGGCGGATCCGGGGGATGACGGGGCGGGCCCCCGGTCGGCCGGTAGCGGCGAGGGAGAGGGAGCGGCGCGGGGCCGCCGGGGGCCCGGGCGGCCGCGCGCGCGCGCGCGCGCGGCCGGGCCGCGGCTCGCCGCGCCGGTGGGCTTGCCGAGCGGGGTCGAGCGGCCGCGGCGGCCCTGCCGCGCGCGCGGCCACCGGGCCGAAAGGCTCGGTGGGCTGGATGGGGAAAGGGTAGGGGTTAGGAAATAGGATTTAGGTTTGGATTTTTAGGGGTTTTAGGAAAAAGGCTTCAAACCAAAAGAATTCAAATTTGAATTTGAATTCCAGCAACCGAAAATAATGCACCAGCATGAATGCAACAATTAATTCCTATATTTTATTGACTTTACTTTAGAAAAGGTTTTAAATGCCTAAAATTAAATAAAACAACCTTATATTCCTTAAGCAATAAAATGGTTTCTAGCAAATTTTTATAAAGCCAAGTTTTTAATAAAATTAGGGTGTTACAGGTCGGGGCCGGCGACGCCGATGGGAGGCGGCGGCCGGATCCGGTGGAGGGTGATGCGTCGACGGCCACCGCGGATGGGAAGGGGCGACGCGGTTGGGGGAGCACGGGGTTGGGGGGGAAGGCGGCGGCGGCCGGAAGGGAGGTGGAGCCATGGATGGGGGGGAGATGACGCGGGTGGGGGAGGCGGCGACATGAGTGAAGCTCGCCGCGGTGGGGAAGGTGGCGGCGCGGCCGCGAGAGGCGGCGGCCGTGGCTGGGGCGCCGAGAGGAGATGACGAGTTGCGCCGCGTGCGGATGGATGCATGCGCCGGGAGGAGGGAAGGGACCGCGGGCCCACTTCAAATAGCCCAATTAGCACATCTGAGTAGGATAATTTTTTTGAGTTGGGTAGTTGCAAATAGCTTTGAAATAACTTACCCGTTTGGCTTCTTTTGGGGCTATTTAGGCTAAAAACATGAGGGCTAAAAAATAGCTCATGGATTCAAACACACCCAATGTCTGCACGATAGAAAAGCCAAAACCAGGAGTATAAATAGAAGTGTTCTTAAGAATTAAAGATGGAATGCAATAAGCAAAAGGTGCTGAAAAAATATTGGTCCGGACTCCGGACTAGTAAAATCGATCTACTAGTCGGTTAGCCTTAATTGGGAAAGGTTAACAAATCGGCTCATAGTTAGGCATCAGCTGACGCGGCGAAGCCCCAAACCCCAACCCCCCAACCCATTTCCCCTGCCTGCGCGTCCGCGGCGGGGAAGAAACTGAAGCGAGCCATTTCCGTTTCAGCCCCTGCGGATTTTTTTTGAGGCCCCTCGCCGCGCCGCTCGGGCTAGGGATCCCGCTGCCGCCGCCGTCGGGCGGCCATGGGGACGGCGACGATGGCGACGGCAGTGGGCGCGGCCATGGTGCTGTACTTCGTGCTGAGCCGGCGGCTGGCCGGCGAGGACGTCTCCGTCGGCGGAGGCAGCGGCGGCGGCGGAGGGGCCGGGAAGCGGCGGAGGGGGCGCGCAGCTCGGCGGCCCACGCAGCCGCCGGCGACGTGGATCGAGGCGGTGGGCACGCTCGCGGAGACGCTGCGATTCACCTACTCGGAGACGCTCGGCAAGTGGCCCATCGGGGACCTCGCCTTTGGGATCAAGTACCTCATGCGCCGACAGGTGAGGGATTGGGATAGTCCTTGCTGAACATTTGTCTGATTGTTTACTGCTTGGATCCGAGGGAAATGACGCGGCTTCATTTCTAATTTGGCTGAAATGCGCTTTGGATCTGAAATGGTAGTTCCTCTGCTCGAATTGTCTTTTCCAACAGCACGCTGTGCTGCTGGTTTGCAATAGATTTGTGCTATACAGGCGCGGCAAAGGTTGGTGATATTGTTGGTTGTTGGTCTCTGCCGATAGAAATTGGAACTTTGGAAAGTCTCTTTTTGTGCTCGATTTAGGGACTGATTCTATTATCATGCAGTTGTATGGCTACGTTAAGGCAGAATTGGTTTAATATTGCTGGCGAATTTTAGTCTGCAGATATTTTGACTGGAAGTAATTTTCCCAGTACTATACACTTTTTAAGCTCTAATTTGTGTTTTATTTTTTTAGAAAATTGGGCTTTTTATGATGAAATATCTGAGCTGATTAGGGCACGTTTAATCCTCAGAGAACTGTTAATAAGATTGATCTGAGATAAGATGGTTGTGATTATTCCATAAGTTCCATTTGAGGGATGCAGAGCCGATCTAGTACTTGCACAGTTCATTAAACTATGACCGAGCTTGTGTATTGTTTCTTTTAATGTATTTGATGACAAATCCTGGTTCTTAAGTGTGCACCTAATGACTCACTGTAACCTGGTTGTGTTACATTTCAGGGCAATTTACATGTCGCCAGTGTATATGCTGGAAGCAATTGTATTGAACTGAAAGGATCTGAAATCATGGAAGAGTTGATTGTTTTGCGACGGTTAATCGACCTGTGCTTTCTTTTCTCCAAAAAACCATTTCCTGTGTTCCGGGAATTAGCTGGATTTTCCCAAAAGGATGTTCTTATTGAGGAACCAAAGGCGGGGGTGAGTAAGTACTGATTGCCAGTTTACTTCATTTCTTACAAGGCACGATTTGCTTTTAGTGATGATATGAATTTAGTTGGTTTATGTTGGTGGAAATCGGGCTCGAAGGTGGACGCCGACACAACAGCCCCCTGATCGCTTCCCTTCCTTCACTATTGTTCCGAAGCTACTTCCACTACTCTAGACGAGGAAAGGAAATGAGGAAATACTTAACAGAACAGGAAATGCAACAAGGAAACACTTAGCAGACCGAAGACCGAAAGACTAGCAATAGCCTTCGGTGCTCTCTTCTCATTACAGTGTGTCCGTTTCATTACAAGGGGTTCACTATTTATAGGAGACCCCTGGGCATGATCATCTGCCTCAATTACACCTTTTCCGTTCCTGACAAACAACTTTAAACACTTTACAAGGGTATAACAGTAACTCCTCGCGTCGTACAGGCCTCCAGCGTGTCTTCGTACGGCCGAAACACCTTTACACGCGGCGCCCCTTGTCTCTGCCTCGTACGGTGCCCCCTTTACACGTTTGCAGCAGCCACGTATCGCGGCGCACCGTACCTTCGGCGCCGAAACAGCCCACGATCTCGCCTTGGTCGCGTCGGGCCTTTCGGGGCATCTCGCCCAGGCCGCTTCCATTCCCGAGCCGAGGCACACCCGACGCGTGGCGCTTCTGGTTCCTCCATACCTTCGGCGCCGAAGGTTAATCGTGCGCGCTTTCGGCACCGAAGGCCAGCACTGTTCGGTTGGGCTGTTCCTGCACAACAAAAACTCACATAACTTGAGCAGCATCAGCGTTTCCGTTAAATCGCCATTGCAAAGCTTCCCCCGCTTAGCCGAAGCCACGCGTGAGCCGAAACCGACAACCCGTTCGGACGTGGTAAAAGCTTCCGAAGGCCATTTTCCCCAACAGTTATGTGTTTCTCTTTTCAGTTTCCAACATTTCTTCCTACTTTTACAGATTTTGAAGCCTGCTCATACAATTCTACGTGATGAGTGCACCAAATCCTTTCTTGTTTTGATTCGAGGGACTCATAGCATGAAGGATACACTGACTGCTGCTACAGGGGCTGTGGTACCATTTCACCTCTCACTTTTGGATGAAGGTGGTGTCAGCAAACTAGTGTTAGGCTATGCACACTGTGGAATGGTGGCGGCAGCCCGCTGGATTGCAAGAAGTGTAACACCATGCCTCCGTGAAGCAGTCAGACAGTGCCCAGATTACCAAATCAAGGTGTATATTTTTTTGTTATATGGTTCATACTGTTCATGCCTGATCATGTTCTTATAATCTCGGAGTTCTTGTATCGTGACAATGTTGCATTATTTTGAGTCAATAATCTTCCTAGACTGTTTTGTCATTTGAATTGCTGTTTCTGTCCTCTTAGATTGTTGGCCATTCATTGGGTGGTGGCACTGCTGCATTACTAACCTACATCCTCAGAGAACACACTGAGTTTTCTTCAACAACTTGTGTTGCATTTGCACCAGGTATGTCAACTGGTATTCTGTTGACAATACATCGAGTTAGGATCTACTGACAGTAGAATTTTGTTGTCAGCTTCTTGTATGACATGGGAATTAGCAGAATCAGGCAAGCATTTTGTGACCACAATTGTCAATGGAGCTGATCTGGTTCCCACTGTATCAACTGCATCTATTGATGACCTCCGTTCTGAGGTAACTTCATTTCTCCTTTACTAAACTCATGCAGATTTTTTTTTTTGCCTTGAATACTGTTCTTATCTCTGGGAAGATATGTGTTATACTTGTGATTCGTTTCAATGCACCTTGTACACTAGTAAATGTCACCATGGTTGATTTCTTCAAAACTTGGTAGCAAGGAATTTGATTTCTGCTGCGTCAGTCCTCATTTCTTACCTATCATCCAGGTAACAGCTTCGTCATGGTTGAATGATTTGAGGGATCAAATACAACAGACACGTTTCCTAAATGTTGTTTACCGATCAGCCACTGCTTTAGGAACTCGCTTGCAATCTTTTTCTGGTGCCAGGGAGAGGGTTGCAGGTGCAGGAGCATTTCTGCGCCCTGTTTCAAGCAAAACCCAGGTAAAATATTTGTCCAATAACTGGCAAACTGTACCATGTACATTAATTGATTGCTTAGCCATGTAGCTCATCTTTATTACCCTACGAAACTTGGCTAATAAGAAGGCAAGGGAAGCTGGCCACGTAGCTGGCTCCTCCTGTCCATTGGATCGGCCGGGTGAACGGCCTAGATCAACCGAGCAACGACTATTTTGTAAAAAAGTCCTTCTACTTAGCAAAAATCGATCTCACTTCATGGATTTTAAACATGAGCCCCTAAACTTTTAGGAAAATATGTTTCCAATCAACGAATTTACTAAAAGAACCCTACGGTTTGCAGCAATCCACCAAAAACCCTCAGACTTTAACGGAAAAGACCTCTGATATTTCAAAAATCAACAAATAGCCCAAACTCTGGCAATGATATTTCTGCAAAAAGACCCTTCTATTTAGCATAAATTGAACCCACAATTGACATACTTTTGCAAATGAGTCCCTATACTTTTGAGGAAATATGTTTCATATCCACAATTTTACAAATAAAACCTCACACTTCTCAACAATGGTCTCGAAGGCTCCAGCTTTCATAAAAAACTCCAATCTTCCCAAAAGTCAACACATAACTCAAAGTTATCAACAACGTAAATTTTACAAACTGTACTCACAATTTAATTTCACGTTTCCTCACAAACTAGCGCCTCAGTTTATAAAAAAAAAGTTGTAGCCCACAAATACAAAAAAAAAAACAATCCCAACTTCCAACAACTAACTTGCAAAACTATTGACAACAACCAATCTGTTGCCCATATATTTTCTATGAACACACCCTTCAATTCCTAAATAGTACACACCTAAATCTCAATAATGTAACATCACAAAATTAATCCGCAACATACTAATGTTCCGATTCACCGGACTACCTTGCGATTATTAGTTGATTACTTAATTGGTTTCATGCAAAATCTCTCAACCACAAAAGGAACGAGCTATGCTATAGGGTCAACACAATCTGACTTAGCAACAAATTAAGAACGAATATGAATGAAACATCTTAAAGTCGTGGTCGATTTAACGAAGGGCACTGGTCTCACGCGGCAAGGCCGCGTTGCCTTTCTAGTTCTATTTTATTGTTAGAAAGGTGTGGTGATGTTTGCACCTTATGGGCTTCCTCGTGTCAAATTAAGCATTACTCCCTGTTATACAACATTTAAATCTGGATTTCATATATTGAATAAAATTTTGACATTATTCTAAATCTGATTGGTCACAACTATAAGTGCTGAAAGGGTACTGTTCAAATATTCAGCGCATGAAAGAAGTCCATTTTGTGATAACTTTGTATTTAGTTCTCTTTAGAAAAATTTATGCACCAATCCCAGAGAATAGTGCAGCTGCCTTATCAAATATTCCAATGCAGGTTGTCATGAAACAAGCCCAGAATGTTGCACAGGCCGTTGCTAGAAGCCGATCAGCATTTTCGTCATGGTCATGCATGGGTGCACGTCGGCGAGGTGTAGGCGTAGTTACTGCAAGTTCTAAGGATGATACGACAACAGAAACCCATGTAACATCCACAGTGGAGTCAGAATCCTTCATTGCAGACCAACATGCCACCAAGACCATAGAGGAGCTGCAGTATACTGCAGCTAGTGTTTCTGTTCATGAGGAAGCAGATGAAGAAGATGCCCTTTTGAGTGAGCATGAAACCTCTCGAGAGCATGCCGAAGAAGAAATAACCGAAGGTGAGTTGTGGTACGAGTTTGAGAAGGACTTGGATCGGCAGGTTGAAGTGGAGGCACGCACTCGAGAGGAAGAGGCAGCTGCAGCCAAGGAAATAATGGAGGAGGAAAGTGCTGTCCTAAAAAACGTTGAGGACAGGCAGTCGTTCTCATCAGATAGTTTGGAGTGGCAGCAATTCTACCCCCCTGGTAGGATCATGCACATGGTTGTCATGCCTCCAACAGATGCCGATCCAGATGTCCCAGTTGCTGCTGATGAGTGCTCTGTTGGAATATACGAGACCCCTAGAGATCTTTACAGCAAGATCCGACTGTCGAATACCATGATCAATGATCATTACATGCCAATGTACAAGAAAATGATGGAAATACTGATTGAGAAGTTTGCAAAGGATGAGGACAACTCTTGTACAGGTTCTACTGTGCAAAAATATGAAGGCGCAAATGAACTATATACATCATAACTGTACAATACTCTGTTAGCTGTCATTAGCCCAATATCTGACATTGCGATATACAAGAGATGCTGTTCCTCACCCGTGAGAAAGGATTTTAGATAGGGTTATGTGAGTATGATGTGTAAATGTAGAAGAATAGAATTATGGATTAAGTACCTTCAGTCATATCTGCGTCTGGTTTACAAATTTATGCTAATTGAGTTTGAGGCCAAAATGTTTACAAGACATTTAGCCCAGAGCATCTGATCAGAAATGCTAAAAAAAGGCCTTTTTTTTGTTTTGCGCGGTTCTTAGATTGCAAAGTTTGCAAAAACATTTTGCCAACTTCCTTCACCACCAAATGCAATTTTGCAAACTTCATTCACCACTAAATGACTTTTGGATGAGGTGTTTAAATGCACCAACATTTTTTCCGTTAAATATCTGCGACTAAATAGACTTTTTGCTAGTTTTAAATGTAAGGGGTGTCTAGATTTTCTTTTTGAGTAAAGTACCAAAAACACCAAATTACTCATTGAAGCGCGATTCCAAAATCTTCGTAATAAAGCCATGTGCATTGTGGTGTAGGCCCCATTTCCCAGAGGGTAGCAGGGCCTTCCAAAAATTGGTGCGCGAGCCCACCCGAAAGTAGGGGCGGGACATCACGCACCTTGGCAGTGTGTTCAGTTGGGTGTCGGCACGGCACGTCTGTCTCTATACGATCATCAACGGGCCGCCTCTCACCCCCCAACAGGGCGTGGGTGAGCTCTTCCGTCAGCCTCCCCCGCTCATCTTATAGAGCAACGGCAACCAGCGCGTCGCGTCCCCTCGCGAGGTGGTACAAACCAAAGCGACCGCGCAGTTGGATGTCACGCCTGGCTGCAATATTTATTTTGTGAGGCGGGCGTTCGTTCAAACGGCCCAGAAGTCCACGACGGCCCAAGGTCGTCTTGGGGCGGGGGGGCCTTTTGCCGACGCCACTTTGGCCGCCCGCCGGAGAGGAAGGTCCGCCGGAGGACGCTCCGCGGATCCGCTTGCCGACGAAGCTGCTTTGCAGCTCTGCCATGCTTGCGGCGGCCATCTCAGGTGAGATTCTCCCCCTTCAGCTTGTTCAGGCTCCAGAGGCCGTTCCCTTTCTCAATCTATTCTTAGGTTCTTGATTGACTTTTTGTTTATTGATTTTTTTCGACCCCCTTACCCTTCCTGATCTTCCGTGATTTAGCAACAAATTTGAAGCAGTGCTAGTGCTAGTGCTGCTTTTTTTCATGGCTACTGCACCTTCTCCTTTCGGGCAATAACAGAGAAGAAAAACTTGAGCATTGCAAACCACAAGCACTTGTACCTGATTATTATTGTGAACTTGGCTTTGCATCACTGTGAGAATTAATTTTCTGTCTAATAATAGGGCTATTAGCCAACTTTTTATATTAGATGAGGCTTCTTATTGACTAGAAGAGCTATTTGAGCACGATGAATTGCCTCGTTGGCATTATAACCACAATGACATTGGAACATTTCGTGTTTTCCCAGCATTTTCAGGTAAAAAGAACATACGCTGAGAAGGTCAGCCGTATAAGCTTCAAGTGCCTTGCTGGTTGGGGAGGTTTTGCTAGAGAACTTCTGTCTCTGCTCATTTATTTCTTCAATATATCTAAGCAGCTCTCCTGCTGTCAGGGGGGAGAAAACTTTCATGCTTGTTCCAACACGAAGTTTAATAAAGCTATATGTTTGCATTGGTATTGAATCTCTTTTGGGTGTGTGATTGGAACTTTGGTGACCAAGTTGTCATTAGTACACGATGCAATATCTTGCCTTTCTATCTGCCTTTAGTTTTCAAACTAGTGTGGTTGTCAACCCTGCGTGCATATTTCAACTTGCTCATTATTATTAGCTTTAGTTGGTTTTGCTCAGACATCATATTTGTCTTTTCTCTGCTAATGACCAGATGTGAAGGATTGTTGATCTTGTGAAAGATCCTACAAGACTACAAATTGATCTCAAGATTGCTTTCTCAATTCTCTTATGTTCAACCATGCTGCTCCATGCTAAGGAGTCACTTAAGAAGATGTATCCTGTTGCAAAGAACTACTTTGGAGGGTTGCTCCCATCACATTCATTTTCAGGTACTTTGCTTTCCAAATCCTCTTTCTCTTGCACTAAAGAGCAGCTCTAAGCCTCTAACTCACCCCTTTGCATTTTAATCAGTGTCTGATTCTGTTCATCCTTCAAGATCCTCAAACAGAGCTTCAAGACATGCTATTTCATTCAAGGCTCGTTCCTTTACGCAATGTTCGCTTGAGCGATGTTCAGATGACCAAGAGATTGTGATTGCTATGGGAAGTAATGTGGGTGATAGAGTCAGTACATTCGACAGGGCGTTGCAGCTGATGAAAAACTCAGGTGTGAGCATCACTAGGCATGCCAATCTCTATGAGACTGCCCCTGCTTATGTGACTGATCAGCCATGGTTTCTTAACTCTGCAATTCGGGGCACAACTAGGCTCAGTGCGCATGAGCTTCTTAAAAGGCTTAAAGAAATTGAGAAGGATATAGGCCGCAGTAGTGGAATAAGGTACGGCCCAAGGCCTATTGATTTAGACATACTTCTATATGGTAGCTACCAGATCAATAGTGAGACTCTAGTTGTGCCACATGAGCGCATCCATGAGAGGCCATTTGTTTTAGCTCCTCTTGTGGATCTTCTAGGTGCATCCAGTGATGATGGTATCGAAACAAGTTGGCACTCTCTTTCGAAGTGCAGTGGTGGTTTTTTTGAATTATGGTATAATCTTGGAGGTGAATCTATAGTTGGAACAGAAAGTATCAAAAGGGTATTGCCTGTTGGGGATCGTTTGTTGGATTGGTGTGAGAGAACCCTCGTCATGGGGGTCCTTAATCTAACACCAGACAGCTTTAGTGATGGAGGCAAGTTTCAACAAGTGGAAGCTGCCATTTCTCAGGCTAAGTTATTAATCTCAGAAGGTGCAGATGTCATTGATATTGGTGCTCAATCTACCAGGCCATTTGCTAAGAGATTATCACCAGCCGAAGAACTTGCGAGATTGATTCCTGTTCTGGATGAGCTTAAGAACATTCCTGAGATGGAGGGCAAGTTGCTCTCAGTGGATACATTCTATGCCGAAGTTGCTAGTGAAGCTGTGAAAAGAGGAGTTAACATGATCAATGATGTATCCGGTGGACAGCTTGACCCCGAAATTCTTAAAGTTGCTGCTGAACTCACAGTTCCGTATGTTGCAATGCACATGAGGGGAGATCCATCAACTATGCAAAGTGAACAAAATTTACATTATGATGATGTCTGCAAGGAAGTTGCTTCCGAGCTATATGCGCAGGTGAGAAAAGCAGAGTTATCTGGGATTCCATTGTGGAGGATAGTTTTAGATCCAGGCATTGGCTTCTCCAAGAAATCCAAGCATAATCTTGAAGTAATTATGGGATTGGAATCCATTAGGAAGGAGATAGGTAAAATGAGTATAGGTGCTTCACATGTGCCAATATTACTGGGACCCTCAAGAAAAAGATTTTTGGGTGAAATATGCAATCGTGTTAATCCAGTTGAGAGAGATGTTGCTACTATTGCAGCTGTGACAGCTGGGATTTTGAATGGTGCTAACATAATAAGGGTCCATAATGCTGGATATGGTGTAGATGCTGCAAAGGTTTGTGATGCATTGCATAAGGGAGGAAAATGGGAAGAGTAGGCTTAGCCACCTGATCAAATAGATACCAGACTCTGAGTTTATACAATAAATTTGTGATGCTGGATAGTTACTCTGTTGCTCAATGAGATTATCATATTGCATCATTTCTGGAGTATCTTGTTGTAATAAACCAGTGATGACATTTTTCTTGTATGATTGCCTTTCTAAATTCTTCAATGAAGCAAGTGCTCAACTCAGATCATCTGTCAAGGAATAAGGTTGCAAACTAGTAATTTAAAGATTCTTGCCCCATCCTATCTTAGACAGCTTTTCTATCTTCGATTATGACATTTCATAATTTGATTGTTGACAAGTTTGATTGTGTATCTTTTCTAGTTTATACATAAATGGTAGGTTAGGGTTATACCCAGTTCTCCTTGTACTTTTGTATTTGCACTTTGTTTTCTAAAATACCTGGGAGAGCTTGGCATCATTGTGTTGGAGAAAGTGTATTTTGCACTTTGGTTTGCCCAATGAGGAAACCTCATGTTTTGCAAGTGCTGTATAACATGCATAGTCTCAAGATGTCATCAAGATGGCTATATTTCTTGATGTCCTTTTTGTTTGCTCTTGTGAAATGTATTGGAATTTGATATCAAGTGGAGTTCACTCGCTCAATTTTGTTCAAAACATTTGAGGAATACAAAACTTCAAGAGATTTATACTTTGTTGCACATGCACAAATATAGTGGCACTACATGTAATTAACACCTAATTTATATCGTTGAGTATTAATCATTCACTGAATAGTGAAAATAATATGAACAAAGTTCTATTAACATAATCTATTACAATTGTTCCCTTGTCTGTGTGGTATTTCTCTTGCTATCTTCGGTATGTTAAAAGTTGATTTCAACTGGAATTTCCTCAGAAAGGCTATATACAGGTTTCCTGATGGACGTCTTTGAAGAGAAGTTGATTAGCACACAACAGCCATCTTAGAGCTGAGATTAGATGTAAGAAGATTAAATTAGCTTACCATTGATAAGATCATGAGAGTAAGAAAATTTCTATCATTCCCAATACCATTTACTATCAAAAATTGGTATGTCACTATCTGATCGAAAACTTTAAATCACATCCTGCTCACACATGTTACTAATGAAGCTGTCTGGCAAGGGCAAACAACTTTCTTATATTTCCAAGAGAATGCAGATACAACCTGCTGAGGCAACCTGAAGAAACCATGCAGTGTGGACAGCACAGCATTAAGTTTTAGTCAAATGGAAATGGGATGCCAGCTACAACAATTTGCACAACTTTGAAGTGGACCCCAGTAATTTGTACTCTACTTCTGTTTTGTAAATGCTGAAGCTGTCTGGCTGCTTTGTTTAGTTACATTCAGATTCACCACTTGCTCTCTCTTCTTTGAAACAATCCTAGCCATCATGGTGGTCCAAAGTTCACCACAAATTACATGTAACTAACTGTGATTTGCTATCAATGAATCATGTGAGCCTTTTGATTTTTATGAGCACCAGTCAACATGGTTTCAAATTTCAGCTATTGAAATACTTTAACATCTTTGCTCAAAAAAATACTTGAACATCCTTCCCTGTTCTAGTATATTGAATATTATAGTATGTAGTACACATGTGGCAATATTTACAAAGCTGTATACATACACCAGCGATCTCCAATAAAAGCCTAATATGTATACATGTTCAGAGAACATTTGATGCAGATTTTTCTCCGTCCATGCACTTTATCTAACTTGTACTTTTCACTTATTTGAATGTATGCTATGGTGCTAAGTTGAGATATGTTCCTTTATAGAATGCCCTTAGACCTTATAAAGATACTCTCCACTATTGAAATTATGTTTTCTTGTCCATTCAGGTTGTATGTGTGTTCCCATTGGGTCCCAAGTCCCAAGGTTTTGATGGTCCAGATGTTCGGACTCTTCCCCAGGTTAGTGATATATAAAGTCATTTCTTCCGTTGCTTTTATTAAAATGCAATGATGCAAATTCAAGTTAATATTTGTCCCAAAAAGATGACCACTATCCATCTCTTAGAAGAGCTCTCCATTCTGCAACTTCAGATTGGTCCTAAGAATGGTGAAAGGTTATGTGGTTTTCTGATGTGTCTCAGCACATTGTTTGCTTAACAAAAGCAATTCTTGAGAATCATTAACATCAATAGTTTTAGTAAGTTTGCTATGCTTTAAAAGTTAGAAAAAAATAACTATCACTTCAGAAACCGATCATTTCTTTCTCAAAATCCTTTTTGCAATAACTGCTGAATATTCACATGGCATCACAATTATTCACTGATATGTTTCCTTCTGAAAATTTGAAGTGAGCATCTCTACCCCTCTGCATATATACACAACTTGAACCCATATTTTTTTCTCATAAAATTATATTTCATATCTTTAGGCAAACACTAGCTGTGGCTTAGTAAAAAACTTGAAATAGCAAAATACATAACCTCAATGTTTTTAAGAGTTCTCGCCTCTTTCATGTGATCAGTTATGGCTTGCAAGTTCCAATTTTTAGGGGTTGGTTCATTTTTATAAGGAAAATCAGGGAATAAAGGATGTTTATTTTTATATTCGAAAGAAGTGAAGTACGCAGAGATAGAACTATACTATGATACAACATTGAGTCTATGTTTGAATGGATTGCTTTTACAATCTAATTTTTTTAAATGATACAACATAGAGCTGAATGCCTGCCTGCATAGGTATATACGATACTGAACATACAGTTGGCAAGGTGTAGATCCACTAACCCAGTTGGTCTCCTATTTCCTTTAATCTTATAATTTTCCAAGGTCAACTCTCAATTTTATCCTCTAGCGATTGCGAGAAAGTTGCAGGATACAGAAACATACAGTGCCCACCATTTGCCTTATCCAGTGATGTGCATTTTGGCCTCTTAGGTCAGTACTTCCCCTGCAACAGTGCTCACCTTTTTTTTCCCTTATCCTTGTTAATCGTGCTAGAGATATTGCTTCATGGTGAAATGAAATTAACTAACTTACTGTGTTATCATTTTATCAAATAATTTCACTTTCCTGCATGAAGTTATTACTTCAGGATGTGTTCTGCTAGCTTAATGAAAATAAAAACATCCTGCTTATGCTCCCAAGAAAAATGAAAATTCATTAGACATCAAGATTGCATCATTCCTGTTCCTGCATGTGCATTAGAATAGAGCCAAATTTTGCTACCCATAAAGTAGCCTTAATTTTTGAGAACGCGATGAAGCTTTATGTTTTCAAATAGACTCCTTGTCATGGTTTGCTCTTCAACAGTACACTGCCTTATGTGATAGAAATGACATGTGAAAATTTTAAGGAAAACATGTGTTGTGCCTATCCCTGTCATGCTACTTGCTAGAGAGGTCAAAAAGCTAGACTTGGCCATGGAACAGTGGAGCACCTTTGCCACTTCCTTTTACTGACACACAGGAGCACAACTTTATTACATTCTATAAGGTGGAGGGAGGGTCAGTAAACATAGTGGTGATTGCCAGGAGAATCATCTCCCACTACACGTTAAGCATCTTATTTCCCACTTTCATTACCTTTACTCCCCATCTTAATTACTTACATCATACAAACCCAGCATTTGATTCTTACAACTAAACACTAACCCTTTTACATAGGCCGAAGCATACATCATCTGTCTCTGCACTATGCAACCTTCTATGGCATCAAGGGTCTGCAGAAACAAACTCCTCGCTTAAATCACCGATATCAAACTATGCTGCATGCGTTTGGGTTCTCATCACTGAACATTGAAGTGATCTGGCTGCCATCTCCTTTGCCCCTGCCTGGGTAGAAGTTATAGTTGTAGTACCTGCCTTCTTGATCAGGATAACCTCCATAGCCGTACTCAGCTATATAGGGGCTTGTACTATGGTGGCTGTAGCTGTGCGTTAGATGGTACGGTGCAGCATCATATCTGACCCCATGTATGTCCATGTGGTGGTTCGCCCAGTGCTCCCTGTACATGTGGTGGCCATCGCCATACGGGTAGTCATGCATCTTTTCCATCACGACGGCGTGCATGGCTAGGGGTTCTGCCAGTGGCGCCTCTTTGGTCTCCGGTGTTGGCTCAGATGGAGCTGCCTCTGCTGGAGGGGTATCGGCTGGCGGGTCAGAAGGTGGTGGAGCCTCCCCTTCGGCAGGCGGAGGCTGAGCCTCGGCTGAGGGATCAGTGTGTGAGAAGATAGTTGGGACCCTTCTGATCTTCCTGATGGCCTTGACGATCCTCTCAGGGTCAGCCATCCCCACCACCGTAATCTTGTGATTTGCTTGATCTATGTATACTTCGCTGATACCTGAAAAGAGTCATTCCATAAATTCTAAGATGTCATGCACATTGTCTAGATGCTCTTACAACGTAATGCCATCACAAGTCAAGCTAGATGCCAAATGGTAGGCAATTACCATCAATGGCACACAGGGTCTTCCTGATCTTGTGCTCGCAGCCATGGCAGTCCATCCTTACATGGACCTCTGTCATTCGTGGTGTCTGCAGGGTTTACACAATTACATCAGTATGGCTATCATGAAAGAAAATAGTGAAATACATATGCTTGCAGAGATTAGTTTTATTGTTGTTTTAAACAGACCCAACTACACACTGCATAATTATTGAGATTATGCATACTGGTTACACCATCCTTAATTCACTAGCATGTGAAGAAAAATGAAATGAGGCTATGTAGATTGTCAACAAACCTCTGATTCTGTTGTCATTGTTGAAGTTTGGATTGGAGAATAGGTTTGGGGCTTGAAGGCTTGAAGCTGTAAAGATTCCTAATTGAGAACTTAACACCTTAGCAACACGGCAGGTTGGAGTCACTGACCATGCAATGAGTTGCATTTATATGACATTGCTTTGGGGGGCTGGAATATTTGGTGATCCATTTGTGTGGGTCACCCAAAGAATCATTGGAAAGTGAAAAGGGGGCCCTTTGATTGCTCCTTGTTGGCATAAGCTCCTCTTATTTTCCATGAGTGTAGTTACCTGCAAGTGGTTCTAGGAGTTGCTTACAAGTGGCTCCAATCAACAACATTCCTCCCACGTGTTGGAGTATAAGTGAATTGCCCACCTTCCCTATTAGCTTAAGCTTTTGGGTTGAACTGGTTGGTGCATGCAACTCAATATGGTAAACCAGAGGTCTCGAGTTCGAATCCTGGCGGGCGCGTTAATTAAAATAATTACAGCTCACTCCAATATTCCACGTATGCGGCCTGAGGGGCCTGCACGTGAGGGGGAGTGTTGGAGTATAAGTGAATTGCCCACCTTTCCCTATCAGCTTAAACTTTTGGGTTGAATTGGTTGGTGCATGCAACTCAATATGGTACCAGAGCCAGAGGTCTCGAGTTCGAATCCTGGCGGGCGCGTTAATTAAAATAACTACAGCCCACTCCAATATTCCACGTATGCGTCCTGGGGAGCCTGCACATGAGGGGGAGTGTTGGAGTATAAGTGAATTGCCCACCTTTCCCTATTAGCTTAAGCTTTTGGGTTGAACTAGTTGGTGCATGCAACTCAATACCAGGGTTTCAATAAACTGGTTAATTGTAGTTGGGTGACACAGCAGTTTCATAACGGTAATGTTTATAACTGCATGGAAAAACAGCATTCAATTCATCAAAGATTGCTGCACCCAAGGCTATAATGAACCTTTTTCCAATTGATTTAAACCTCGGTGCATCATGAATTCTGCACTTCCAGATTTTGTGATATTCAGGTCTTTTCTCATGCATCTAAATTCCCTCACCTCCCACGTAGTTCATTCAATTCTATTTTCCCCCTTGTCCAAAGTACCGGATATGTTCCTTGCTTCATGTTTGCTCTTCGGATTTACTGGCAGTCTATCACCAGTTTGCTCTGTGGAATCAAGCTCAAAGCAATCAGCTTCCATAAATGTTTCATATGTGATTGGCTTTTCCATACTCAATTGTGGATTCCATTTTCTTCACTACAACTGTCAGATTATATTCTCTTTTGGGAGCCTCTGGATGTGGTTGTTCTATACAGATAGGGTCATCTCCATATTCGAGCTGGGTTCAGTATGAAATTTTGACATTCACTGATTAGAGTGCAGATGGGAATATCCCCTAACCAGCCACGGAGAAGAATGAAAAGATAGATGGGGAGGCTCCTTTGGTCAAAAGAGGAGCACTTTTGGGAGGGGAGGATATCCACTCCTGTAGAATCCCCTTAGGTAAAGGAAAGCATTTATGTTTGTGTGGTCACGATCAAATCCCATCCTATCTTATCTACTACTCTCTCCGGTTACTATATTAGAAGTCGTTTAGGACGACGACACGGCCACCAAAGACAACTTTGATTTCTCTTTTCTATATAAATCTTTATTGGAAAGTTATATATGAATACTCTTATGAAAGTAATTTTCAAGACAAATCTATTTATATGTTTTCACATTTTCAAACTCAACGACTTAAAAGTTATTCATGATTTATATTCCTAATATTTGACTCAAACATTGTCCAAAATGACTTCTAATAGGGAATCGGACGGAGTATTTACACATGCAAAAATCTCTGTGGTTTTCTGGCGCCCCTAGTTCTTGCAGTTATTCTCTGCAAGTTGGGTGTTAACACTTTTGAATATTGCAGGCAAGTGCAATATTGTTTTGTATGTAGTCGAAGCAATCAATATTCCTTCGTTCAGAAAAAAATCAATTAGGCAGTTTATTAAAAGATACATACTCCATCTGTTCTAAATCTTAGGTATTATTATACATAGGAAGAAGTCCATTTTTGGCCATCGAACTATTGTCAAAGTTTGTTTTTGATCATCGAACGTGAAAACCAGAAATCTTTGGCCCTTCGAACTCTTGAAACTGTTCGTTTTTGGCCATGCGGAGGTTTTGCAAGGTGGTTTCGGTGACGTGGCTGCCACGTGGCGGTGGGGCCCACCTGTCAGTTTATTTTATCCATTCTTTCTCCCCCTCTCTCCCAGGCTAGCGCCGCCGCCTCCGGCGGCCACTTCGGGTCAGCGCCGCTCCTCCTCCTCTCCTCTGCCAGCGCCGCTTCCTCCTCCTCTCCTCTCCGCCGCCAGCACCGCTTCTCCTCCTCTCCACCAGCACCACTCCTCCTCTCCTCTGCCCGCCGCCGCCGACCGGCGAGCCGGAGCTCCACGCGGGCCGGCGCCGTCGCCGACCGCCCCCAGGCGAGCCCGCAAGCTCCGTCGCGCTGCCGCCCACCAACTCCAGGTGAGCCCGCAAGCTCAGCAGCCGGGAGATCGCGCCGTCCTCCATCTCCATTGGCAGCAGGGCCTTCTCGCGCCGCTCTGCCTCCTCCTCCTCCTCGCGCCGCAACGGTGAGCTTCGGCTCCCAAATCACAGAGCACCAAGCCGCCGCCACCACATGGCACCAAGCTACCACCACCATCGAGCACCAGCAGCACCACCACCGCCGGAAATTGAGCACAAATCGCGAGAGAAGAAGAACAACATGACCAAATCCCAAACCAAATCACCAAATCCCCAACCAAATCGGTGGAAACTCGACAAGGAGGCGCCCCTGCAGAGCTCCGCAGGCGCTGCGCCCTCCACCTCGCCTGCGAGTGCGCGCCCCACACCGGGGTCATCGCCAAATCCGCACGGACCTCCCATGCCCCGCTCGCCCGAGCCTTCCTTGCTCACGGTCGCCGGGATCCACGCGGAGGAGCTCGATCTCCGATGCTCGCCTACGGGGGTCGTCGTCGAGGCGGTGGAGGAGCGAGGACGGGGGCGCACGGAGCTCGCCGAAGATCGCGAGAGAGAGAGAGAGAGAGAGAGAGAGAGAGAGAGAGAGAGAGAGAGAGAGAGAGGAGAGGAGAGGAAGAGCGAGCGAGAGATGGCCGGCGGAGAGCTCCGGCAACGCGGCTCCGGCTCGTGCGCGGCGGCGGTCACGGCGGATCCCGGCCTACCGAGCGGGGAGCGCCTTCGCCACGCGGCGGCGGCGGCCCTCCTTTCTATCTCCGCTCACCGGCCGGTGCGCGTGTGGGCGGCACCGTCGAGAGGGAGAGAGAGAGAACGAGAGAGAGAGAGAGAGAGAGAGAGAAGAGAGAGAGGAGAGAGAGAACAGAGAGAGGAATAAAAAAATAGGCTGACAGGTGGGCCCCACCACCACGTCAGCAAAACCGCCCTCCAAAACCGCCCGATGGTCAATTGTGAACGGTTTTAAGAGTTTGATGTCCGAAGATTCCTCGTTTTGGAGTTGGATGGTCAAAACCAAACTCGGACGATAGTTGGATGGTCAAAAATGGACTTCTTCCTTATACATATAGACATAATGTATATCTAAATGCGTAATGATATCTATGAATTTAATAAAGGCAAAATGATATATAATTTGGAATGGAGGGAGGATATTGGAAGGTACTTGGAGTGCCATTCCGTTTTCGTTACATATATATTCGAGGTTATTCAGTGAAATTTTTTGCTGCCACGTTTTTGTTATGTTGAGATAACTGCTAATCTTGAGTCCGAAGAATATGTGGTCGTCATGTAGTTGTCAGTTGTCATGACAATGCTACAGTGAAAGAACTAAAAAGACCTTTTTGTCATGTAGGTGCCATCGAGATCAATCTGTATAGTCATTTTTGTTCTAGTTTCTTCTTAGATTGTAGTGTTTCATACAAATACATTCATAAAATCTGAACTGGTGGTGTTTTAGTTGCGTATTAGGCTTTAAAAGCTCCGTTATTCTTTTGAGATAAGTGTTGAGGAACATTGCCTTCGGAAGCTTTCCCTCACGGCCGGCCGGGATCGCCAACTTCGGACCATCTATATGAAGGGGCTTCGGTATGTGCAATGATGATTTAACGGGTACGCTAACTTTACTTGAAGCGCATGAGTACTGTTTGCAGGTGCTGACTCGTCTGCGGTTGGTTCGGCATTGCGAGGCTTCGGCGCCGAAGGTGCGGATCGATCAGGAACCTCGCTCGTTGAGAAGGCTCCGGTGTTGAACGTGAAGGGGTCATATGGGAGGGCCCGGAGACCTCCCATGGCTGCAACAACGTTGTGGATCGCTTCGGCGCCGAAGGTACGACGCGTGTGGTGGCCTCAGCCTTGTCAGAAGGGCACGCCACACGTAAGCGCGCCGAACGTGTAAAGGGCGCCATACGAAGAGAGACAAAAGACGCGCGTGTAAAGGAGGCTCGACCGTGCGAAGTCACGGCGGTGGCCGTACAAAGCAAGAAGTTCTTGTTATACCCTTGAAAAGCGTGTAAAGGCGTTTGTCGGGGAATGAAAAAGGTGTAATTGGGGTGATTGAGTATCCCCAGGGCCTCCTATAAATAGAGGTTCCCTTGTAACTGAACAGATACACATTAATGAGAAGAGAACTCCGAAGGCTCCGGTTTGATTCCAAGGCTTTTGGTTTAGGTGCTTCGTTTCTTTCATAGCGTATGGTATTCGTAGCTGGGGGTAGAAGTAGAAGTAACTTAGTCGTAGCATAGAGTATCCAGCTTAGCAACAGTAGAAGTTACAGTAGCACGTTCCGTTCGTCTCGGAGGGGGCCTTCGGCCGTGTCCCCTTCGGAGGAGGGCGGAACCTTCAGAGGGGCTGTTGTGTCGGAGTCCACCTTCGTGCCTGATTTCCACCAACAGTTTGGCGCCCACCTCGTAGAAGAATCCAAGACCACATGGCAAGGACGCGATCAGCAGGGGCCGAAGCCACCACGCCCAGACGACGACCCCACCTCCAGCGTCGGAAGCTGCCAACCCTTTGGCCTCAGCCGCTCAGCCTTCGGCGGGAACCGGCGCCGACGCGAGTGCCCCTGTGACAACCCGCCCAGGAAAATACTGTACTATCGCCTAAGACCGATCCACTTTGGTCATTAAGCAATAATAAAGTACCATCCGGTCGTAAGTCGTAGGGTTAACGCCCGTAAATCACTTGAGAGCACAAGGATCGAATATATGCATTAAAACTCACTCGAAGGCGAGTCCAGAGATACAGCAACATTCAAATCCAAATTCGTACCCCGAGGGGTTTAATTATTACAAACCATAGTTTTTTTCATGGCGAAATAGTTCAGAGTTTCGAAAAACAGCGGAAATTAACTAACGGAAGCGAAGACACCACGGGAGGCCATCCATGATGCTTTCAGTAGTCATCCTCCACCCACTCCAGCTCCCAGCCGGGCGGGATCTCACGGGCCACACATCACCGAAGGCATTACCTGGATCAACACATTATAGCAAGGCTAAGTATACTAATACTCGGCAAGTCTTACCCGTCGGTGATATCTACTTCACCAAATCTAGACCATGGAAGGCTTTTTTGGCTCTTGGGTTGCTTTGCTAAAAAGTAACAAAGAGTAGGTCCTTACTTTCAAGATTTTAGCGCAAGTTCTAGTAGTTTTAATCTTTACTACATTAGCCAACTAGTACAAACAAGGTTGTACAATACAATTAATCACGCATAAAGTTCATCAACTTCCATCATTAGGGATCACATGACTAGTGGAGTAAGTAGTCTCGGATAACGGTGAGAGGCCGACAATCGATTGATTTAAACCTTGCAAGGTAGATCCAAACACACGGTAGGGCGCCCACGGAGGGACAACTTTCCCGAGCCGTCCCCGGAAATCCTCGGGTCGGGATCGAATCTTACGGTCTTTAGTGCGGGCTATACGGCATGCCCCACCCGATACACCCGAGTCACCATACACCACCGGTAGCTAGCCGTGAGAGCGAATCCCAAGAGTAGTAACGGTAGGATCCCTTGCCGCCTCATTAAGGTACTAGGCTTACCGGTCCTATACCCGACATGTGCTTGGTACGTTCAAAGACTTAACCCACATAACCACTGGACCGGAGCCCAGATCCCATGCTCTTACCACGTGAGCAATCCATTTAGGATATATTGTGATTCCTATCTAGGAACCTATTCTCTCGAGTGAGGTCATCACCCGACTTGTAACGGTCATATTGCTTAGCAGCTATCGACCTATCATACTAGTAGGACAAAGGTACCTATGGATCATGCATCTAGGGTTTCATTCAACTCCTGTACGTAAATGCACAATCATTCATAGATAATTGAATAAAGAACTTTAAAAACTAGGTTAGATGCCGGAGCTTGCCTTCGTCGGCTATGTTAGCTTGGGCACCCTCGGTGTCGAGTACGTCCACGTCTTTGCAGAGAACCTTCCGCTCCGCTTTCCTCGGTTTCGGGACCGGGGAGTAATCTCACGCCGGAAGATCTACACGGAATGCAATGCAAGATTTAGGTGATGTGATAGTTTGTCGTCTTATCCAACTCTGGGTTGGTCATACTAAGGTTTCTCTTTTAGGAAGGTTATTGGTTGTACATGGGTTACTCTTTTATTCCACATTTGAATAAAGGTTTTTATTAAGCTTATTATTTCATGTGCAAGCTTCATTTCATTTTATCTTTACCAACATGGTGTAATTAATATTTTTATTTATGAATTAATTTCTTATCAGTGATGGTAATTAATGATCTTTTAATTATATTAAATAATACCCTTCAAAAAGGAAAAAGATTTAATTAAGGATTTCTCTTTATTTTAATTTCCCCTTTAATATTAAAAGGGCATTTAAGCCTTTTATTAATCAATTAAATTACAAAAAATTAAATGAGTGTTTCTTAAGCCTACTAGCACCTATCCTGGTCCATTGGAACCACATGTAAGTGTTGGATGCTAGGAAATTAAATATTATGGAAAATAACAAAGGCTAGCTAGTGATTCAAAGTAAATGCATATAAAAATAAATAAGCCTCAAAATGATCCAAACTTTCTTGTGCATGCTCTCTGGTCCTAAACAAGTCTAAAGAACCAGCATGTTCACATGGAATCTCTACTGAACTTGGTTTATTAATTTACAAAGAAAAACATGCATAAATCAAGAATAATTAGTTCTGCTAATCCAAAATTCATGATTAATTCACAAGATGTGCATTTTGGCATTACAAGACAGTGTGCACAAGTTGGGCTCAAGAACATAAATATATTTAGCATGAAAAATCATTTGGGCAGATCTGGCAGAAATGGAAAAACATTTTTAGGAAAAGATTTACATCAGAACTTTGTGCAATTTTTGGCATAGGAGCTAGTAATGATCTAACACACAACATATCCAAAAATTAGCTACAGAGGATTTATATATTTTGAGATATTGCAGATCTAGGTTTTTCACATTTGTATTTTTCATGCAAAAACTAATAGGAATTAGCTCAGGCCAGAATAACAAAAGTTGTAGGATAATTCACCACATATCCAACAAAACTATCCTTGCATTTTTCTGATTTTTCTACGATTTTCTACGCAATTTACAAGAATCAGCCAAAGAATCCTCCCACGTGTTGGAGTATAAGTGAATTGCCCACCTTCCCTATTAGCTTAAGCTTTTGGGTTGAACTGGTTGGTGCATGCAACTCAATATGGTAAACCAGAGGTCTCGAGTTCGAATCCGGCGGGCGCGTTAATTAAAATAATTACGGCTCACTCCAATATTCCACGTATGCGGCTGAGGGAGGCCGCACGTGAGGGGGAGTGTTGGAGTATAAGTGAATTGCCCACCTTTCCCTATCGGCTTAAACTTTTGGGTTGAATTGGTTGGTGCATGCAACTCAATATGGTACCGAGCCGAGAGGTCTCGAGTTCGAATCTGGCGGGCGCGTTAATTAAAATAACTACAGCCCACTCCAATATTCCACGTATGCGTCCTGGGGAGCCTGCACATGAGGGGGGGAGTGTTGGAGTATAAGTGAATTGCCCACCTTTCCCTATTAGCTTAAGCTTTTGGGTTGAACTAGTTGGTGCATGCAACTCAATACCAGGGTTTCAATAAACTGGTTAATTGTAGTTGGGTGACACAGCAGTTTCATAACGGTAATGTTTATAACTGCATGGAAAAACAGCATTCAATTCATCAAAGATTGCTGCACCCAAGGCTATAATGAACCTTTTTCCAATTGATTTAAACCTCGGTGCATCATGAATTCTGCACTTCCAGATTTTGTGATATTCAGGTCTTTTCTCATGCATCTAAATTCCCTCACCTCCCACGTAGTTCATTCAATTCTATTTTCCCCCTTGTCCAAAGTACCGGATATGTTCCTTGCTTCATGTTTGCTCTTCGGATTTACTGGCAGTCTATCACCAGTTTGCTCTGTGGAATCAAGCTCAAAGCAATCAGCTTCCATAAATGTTTCATATGTGATTGGCTTTTCCATACTCAATTGTGGATTCCATTTTCTTCACTACAACTGTCAGATTATATTCTCTTTTGGGAGCCTCTGGATGTGGTTGTTCTATACAGATAGGGTCATCTCCATATTCGAGCTGGGTTCAGTATGAAATTTTGACATTCACTGATTAGAGTGCAGATGGGAATATCCCCTAACCAGCCACGGAGAAGAATGAAAAGATAGATGGGGAGGCTCCTTTGGTCAAAAGAGGAGCACTTTTGGGAGGGGAGGATATCCACTCCTGTAGAATCCCCTTAGGTAAAGGAAAGCATTTATGTTTGTGTGGTCACGATCAAATCCCATCCTATCTTATCTACTACTCTCTCCGGTTCTATATTAGAAGTCGTTTAGGACAGCGACACGGTCACCAAAGCACAACTTTGATTTCTCTTTTTCTATACAAATCTTTATTGGAAAGTTATATATGAATACTCTTATGAAAGTAATTTTCAAGACAAATCTATTTATATGTTTTCACATTTTCAAACTCAACGACTTAAAAGTTATTCATGATTTATATTCCTAATATTTGACTCAAACATTGTCCAAAATGACTTCTAATAGGGAATCGGACGGAGTATTTACACATGCAAAAATCTCTGTGGTTTTCTGGCGCCCCTAGTTCTTGCAGTTATTCTCTGCAAGTTGGGTGTTAACACTTTTGAATATTGCAGGCAAGTGCAATATTGTTTTGTATGTAGTCGAAGCAATCAATATTCCTTCGTTCGAGAAAAAAAATCAATTAGGCAGTTTATTAAAAGATACATACTCCATCTGTTCTAAATCTTAGGTATTATTATACATAGGAAGAAGTCCATTTTTGGCCATTGAACTATTGTCAAAGTTTGTTTTTGATCATCGAACGCGAAAACCGGAAATCTTTGGCCCTTCGAACTCTTGAAACTGTTCGTTTTTGGCCATGCGGAGGTTTTGCAAGGTGGTTTCGGTGACGTGGCTGCCACGTGGCGGTGGGGCCCACCTGTCAGTTTATTTTATCCATTCTTTCTCCCCCTCTCTCCCGAGGCCGGTGCCGCGCCTCCGGCGGCCACTTCGGGTCGGCCGCCGCTCCTCCTCCTCTCCTGCGCGGCGCCGCTTCCTCCTCCTCTCCTCTCCGCCGCCAGCACCGCTTCTCCTCCTCTCCACCGGCACCACTCCTCCTCTCCTGCGCGCGCCGCCGACCGGCGAGCCGGAGCTCCACGCCGGGCCGGCGCGTCGCCGACCGCCCCCGGGCGAGCCCGCAAGCTCGTCGCGGCTCGCCGCACAACAACTCCAGGTGAGCCCGCAAGCTCAGCAGCCGGGAGATCGCGCCGTCCTCCATCTCCATTGGCAGCAGGGCCTTCTCGCGCCGCTCTGCCTCCTCCTCCTCCTCGCGCCGCAACGGTGAGCTTCGGCTCCCAAATCACAGAGCACCAAGCCGCCGCCACCACATGGCACCAAGCTACCACCACCATCGAGCACCAGCGAGCACCACCACCGCCGAAATTGAGCACAAATCGCGAGAGAAGAAGAACAACATGACCAAATCCCAAACCAAATCACCAAATCCCCAACCAAATCGGTGGAAACTCGACAAGGAGGCGCCCCTGCAGAGCTCCGCAGGCGCTGCGCCCTCCACCTCGCCTGCGAGTGCGCGCTCAACCTGGGGTCATCGCCAAATCCGCACGGACCTCCCATGCCCCGCTCGCCCGACCTTCCTTGCTCACGGTCGCCAGGATCCGCGCGGAGGAGCTCGATCTCCGATGCTCGCCTACAGGGGTCGTCGTCGAGGCGGTGGAGGAGCGAGGACGGGGGCGCACGGAGCTCTGCCGAAGATCGCGAGAGAGAGAGAGAGAGAGAGAGAGAGAGAGAGAGAGAGAGAGAGAGAGAGAGAGAGAGAGAGAGAGAGAGAGAGAGAGGAGAGGAAGAGCAGAAGCAGAGATGGCCGGCGGAGAGCTCCGGCAACGGCTCCAGCTCGTGCGCCGGCGGCGGTCACGGCGGATCCCAGCTACTGAGCAGGAGCGCCTTCGCCACGCAGCGGCGGCAGCCTCCTTTCTATCTCCGCTCACCGGCCAGGTGCGCGTGTGGGCGGCACCGTCGAGAGGGAGAGAGAGAAGAGAGAGAGAGGAGAGAGAGAACAGAGAGAGGAGAGAGAGAACAGAGAGAGGAATAAAAAAATAGGCTGACAGGTGGGCCCCACCACCACGTCAGCAAAACCGCCCTCCAAAACCGCCCGATGGTCAATTGTGAACGGTTTTAAGAGTTTGATGTCCGAAGATTCCTCGTTTTGGAGTTGGATGGTCAAAACCAAACTCGGACGATAGTTGGATGGTCAAAAATGGACTTCTTCCTTATACATATAGACATAATGTATATCTAAATGCGTAATGATATCTATGAATTTAATAAAGGCAAAATGATATATAATTTGGAATGGAGGGAGGATATTGGAAGGTACTTGGAGTGCCATTCCGTTTTCGTTACATATATATTCGAGGTTATTCGGTGAAATTTTTTGCTATGTTGAGATAAGCTCGCTAATCTTGAGTCCGAAGAATATGTGGTCGTCATGTAGTTGTCGGTTGTCATGACAATGCTACGGTGAAAGAACTAAAAAGACCTTTTTGTCATGTAGGTGCCATCGAGATCAATCTGTATAGTCATTTTTGTTCTAGTTTCTTCTTAGATTGTAGTGTTTCATACAAATACATTCATAAAATCTGAACTGGTGGTGTTTTAGTTGCGTATTAGGCTTTAAAAGCTCCGTTATTCTTTTGAGATAAGTGTTGAGGAACATTGCCTTCGGAAGCTTTCCCTCACGGCGGTCGGGATCGCCAACTTCGGACCATCTATATGAAGGGGCTTCGGTATGTGCAATGATGATTTAACGGGTACACTAACTTTACTTGAAGCGCATGAGTCTTGTTTGCGTGTGCCGACTCGTCGCGGTTGGTTCGGCATTGCGAGGCTTCGGCGCCGAAGGTGCGGATCGATCGGGAACCTCGCTCGTTGAGAAGGCTCCGTGTTGAACGTGAAGGGGTCATATGGGAGGGCCCGGAGACCTCCCATGGCTGCAACAACGTTGTGGATCGCTTCGGCGCCGAAGGTACGACGCGTGTGGTGGCCTCAGCCTTGTCAGAAGGGCACGCCACACGTAAGCGCGCCGAACGTGTAAAGGGCGCCATACGAAGAGAGACAAAAGACGCCGCGTGTAAAGGAGGCTCGACCGTGCGAAGACACGCTGGTGGCCCGTACAAAGCAAGAAGTTACTGTTATACCCTTGAAAAGCGTGTAAAGCTGTTTGTCAGGAATGAAAAAGGTGTAATTGGGGTGATTGAGTATCCCCAGGGCCTCCTATAAATAGAGGTTCCCTTGTAACTGAACAGATACACATTAATGAGAAGAGAACTCCGAAGGCTCCGGTTTGATTCCAAGGCTTTTGGTTTAGGTGCTTCGTTTCTTTCATAGCGTATGGTATTCGTAGCTGGGGGTAGAAGTAGAAGTAACTTAGTCGTAGCATAGAGTATCCAGCTTAGCAACAGTAGAAGTTACAGTAGCACGTTCCGTTCGTCTCGGAGGGGGCCTTCGGCCGTGTCCCCTTCGGAGGAGGGCGGAACCTTCAGAGGGGCTGTTGTGTCGGAGTCCACCTTCGTGCCTGATTTCCACCAACAGTTTGGCGCCCACCTCGTAGAAGAATCCAAGACCACATGGCAAGGACGCGATCAGCAGGGGCCGAAGCCACCACGCCCAGACGACGACCCCACCTCCCGGGCGCCGAAGCTGCCAACCCTTTGGCCTCAGCCGCTCAGCCTTCGGCGGGAACCGGCGCCGACGCGAGTGCCCCTGTGACAACCCGCCCAGGAAAATACTGTACTATCGCCTAAGACCGATCCACTTTGGTCATTAAGCAATAATAAAGTACCATCCGGTCGTAAGTCGCCGGGTTAACGCCCGTTAAATCACTTGAGAGCACAAGGATCGAATATATGCATTAAAACTCACTCGAAGGCGAGTCCAGAGATACAACAACATTCAAATCCAAATTTGTACCCCGAGGGGTTTAATTGTTACAAACCATAGTTTTTGTCATGGCGAAATAGTTCAGAGTTTCGAAAAACAGCGGAAATTAACTAACGGAAGCGAAGACACCACGGGAGGCCATCCATGATGCTTTCAGTAGTCGTCCTCCACCCACTCCGGCTCCCGGCGGTAGGGCGGGATCTCACGGGCCACACATCACCGAAGGCATTACCGGATCAACACATTATAGCAAGGCTGAGTATACTAATACTCAGCAAGTCTTACCCGTCGGTGATATCTACTTCACCAAATCTAGACCATGGAAGGCTTTTTGGCTACTGGGTTGCTTTGCTAAAAAGTAACAAAGAGTAGGTCCTTACTTTCAAGATTTTAGCACAAGTTCTAGTAGTTTTAATCTTTACTACATTAGCCAACTAGTACAAACAAGGTTGTACAATACAATTAATCACGCATAAAGTTCATCAACTTCCATCATTAGGGATCACATGACTAGTGGAGTAAGTAGTCTCGGATAACGGTGAGAGGCCGACAATCGATTGATTTAAACCTTGCAAGGTAGATCCAAACACACGGTAGGCTGCCCACAGAGGGACAACTTTCCCAGGCCGTCCCCAGAAATCCTCGGGTCGGGATCGAATCTTACAGTCTTTAGTGCAGGCTATCTGGCATGCCCCACCCAGTACACCCAGAGTCACCATACACCACCGGTAGCTAGCCGTGAGAGCGAATCCCAAGAGTAGTAGCGGTAGGATCCCTTGCCACCTCATTAAGGTACTAGGCTTACGGTCCCATACCCGACATGTGCTTGGTACGTTCAAAGACTTAACCCACATAACCACTGGACCGGAGCCCAGATCCCATGCTCTTACCACGTGAGCAATCCATTTAGGATATATTGTGATTCCTATCTAGGAACCTATTCTCTCGAGTGAGGTCATCACCCGACTTGTAACGGTCATATTGCTTAGCAGCTATCGACCTATCATACTAGTAGGACAAAGGTACCTATGGATCATGCATCTAGGGTTTCATTCAACTCCTTTACGTAAATGCACAATCATTCATAGATAATTGAATAAAGAACTTTAAAAACTAGGTTAGATGCACCTTAGCTTGCCTTCGTCAGCTATGTTAGCTTGGGCACCCTCGGTGTCGAGTACGTCCACGTCTTTGCGGGAGAACCTTCCGCTCCGCTTTCCTCGGTTTCGGGACCAGGGAGTAATCTCTGTCCGGAAGATCTACACGGAATGCAATGCAAGATTTAGGTGATGTGATAGTTTGTCGTCTTATCCAACTGCGGGTTGGTCATACTCACCTTAACAAGCATCTATCTAAGGTTTCTCTTTTAGGAAGGTTATTGGTTGTACATGGGTTACTCTTTTATTCCACATTTGAATAAAGGTTTTTATTAAGCTTATTATTTCATGTGCAAGCTTCATTTCATTTTATCTTTACCAACATGGTGTAATTAATATTTTTATTTATGAATTAATTTCTTATCAGTGATGGTAATTAATGATCTTTTAATTATATTAAATAATACCCTTCAAAAAGGAAAAAGATTTAATTAAGGATTTCTCTTTATTTTAATTTCCCCTTTAATATTAAAAGGGCATTTAAGCCTTTTATTAATCAATTAAATTACCAAAAATTAAATGAGTGTTTCTTAAGCCTACTAGCACCTATCCTGGTCCATTGGAACCACATGTAAGTGTTGGATGCTAGGAAATTAAATATTATGGAAAATAACAAAGGCTAGCTAGTGATTCAAAGTAAATGCATATAAAAATAAATAAGCCTCAAAATGATCCAAACTTTCTTGTGCATGCTCTCTGGTCCTAAACAAGTCTAAAGAACCAGCATGTTCACATGGAATCTCTACTGAACTTGGTTTATTAATTTACAAAGAAAAACATGCATAAATCAAGAATAATTAGTTCTGCTAATCCAAAATTCATGATTAATTCACAAGATGTGCATTTTGGCATTACAAGACAGTGTGCACAAGTTGGGCTCAATAACATAAATATATTTAGCATGAAAAATCATTTGGGCAGATCTGGCAGAAATGGAAAAACATTTTTAGGAAAAGATTTACATCCGAACTTTGTGCAATTTTTGGCATAGGAGCTAGTAATTATCTAACACACAATATATCCAAAAATTAGCTACAGAGGATTTATATATTTTGAGATATTGCAGATCTAGGTTTTTCACATTTGTATTTTTCATGCAAAAACTATTAGGAATTAGCTCAGGCCAGAATAACGAAAGTTGTAGTATAATTCACCACGAATCCAACAAAATTGACCTTGCATTTTTCTGATTTTTCTACGATTTTCTACGCAATTTACAAGAATCAGCCAAAGGGTTTTACTATTTGAGTTGACCTTTTGCAGGGAGGCCCTCGGGAAGAATCTGCGTTTTGCAATGTGGTCCAGGGCGCGGCTGGCCGGCGCGGTGGAGTAAAATTCCGGCGAGGTTCGCCGGGATTTGGGCGGGGAATGCTTTGGGGGAAGGGTCTAGGGACTACTATGGACCGATTTGATTTGGTTTTGGGGTAGAGGTGGCCGGCGACGGGGTGTGCAGCGGCGCCGGCGGTTGCCCGCCCGCGGTACGCGCTTGGAGCTCGCCTCCGGCGAGCCCTCGGCCGGAGCAGCAAGGGGGCGGCACGGCGCGGCTTCGGTGGAGTAGGAAGGCGAGGGTTAGGGGCGCCGGAGACTACGGGATGGACCGTGGTAAGGTGTGGCGGCGGCGGGCGCCAAATGCCGACGGCGAGCTCGGGAGGACGGGGAGGAGCGAGGGCGCGTTGCGGCCGGGGGCCGACTCCCCTTTTAAGGCGACCCCGCGCACCCCCTAGGGACCGGCGGACGGCCGAGGATGCTCCCGGGAACTCGCGCGCGGGGACGACGAGGAAGGGACCGCCGGTCCATGGCGTGCTCGTACGACGGCTCGGTTTTCCGCGGCGTTCCGGTGTTCGAGGCGTCGGGAGGCGAGCCGCGACCTCGGGACGACGCGGGCCACCATGGGAACATGCGCCGGAGGGCCCGGACGCCGAGGCGGCGCCGGCTCGCGGCGGGGCGCGCGCGCGCGCGCGCGCGCGCGCGGCCGGCGCGACGTCGCGGCGCGACCGCGCTCCGGCGCCGCCCGTTTCGGACCGCACCACTTCGAGCACGTTTTTCTCTCAAAATTTGAATACAAGTGCACGAAGTGATGAATACAAAAGTTGTAGATCTAGCTACCCTCTACAACTTTTGTAAAGGACGTCTAGTGTTTTTCTCGACGGATTTTGCAGGAACGTCGTGCCAACATTGAATGCCGCCGTGTCTTGGAAAACGAGGAGGTGCTGTCGATCAATCGAGTTTTTCACCAATTTCCACCCAAAATTTGAAATGCCAATCTACATGAAAGTTGTGTCCCTCAACAAGATGGACAACTTTCATAAAGGTAGATTTTGAAGTGTTTAGGTGAAATTTGGGGAACGCGGCAAAAGTTCCGGACGACATTCGCTGACGTCAACGGTTAAGCCGGTTTTGACCGTGCCTTTGGCCAAGGGTTGACTACGGGTGTGTGTAGGCTTGGTCAAGGGGTTCATTAAGGTTCATTGGCGAGGTTTTCGGGGTGATGACCCGGAGTTGACCTAGGTTTGACCGGTTGACTCGGGCGATCCGGTCATTAACGTTAATGACGGTAATTAAAAACCTGGGGCGTCACAGTCTACCCCCCTTAAACAGAATCTCGTCCCGAGATTCGAAAGTAAAAGACAAAGTAGGGAGGTTACTTAGGAAATTCGGTTGGCTTTGCTTCACTTGAAAGCTTGGCTTCTTGTTGCGGTTGCCCTTAGTGGATCCGGGGTTCTGCTTCTGCTGCTGGGGCTTCTGCTGTCTGGGGTTCGGGCACTCATTGGCAAAATGCCCGGGCTGTCTACAATTGTAGCATATGCGGGGCGGGAGTTCCTTAAGCTTGGGCACATGCTGTGGATTCTTTTGGTACTGGAGATTTCCCGAAGGCTTGTCCTGGAGTGGGGTCCTTCTCCACTGCCCAGATGGCGAAGATTGCGAAGACCCATGAGTACGCTTCTTGACAAAGCGGAACTGCTTGCTCGATTCACTGCCGGAAGTGAAATCAGCTTGTCGCTTCCTATCTTCCTGTGCCTTCTTCATAGCATCCTCCTGAGAGATAGCTTTGTTTACTAACTCGTGATAACTATTGGGTTCCAACAGTATTAGCCTTTCGTACAAGTCACCATCGAGACCATCACGTGTCACACCCAGTTTTAAAGGCAAAACCGAATGCATTGATCACGTGTGCGCCAGGATCAAGTTACACACACGCTTAGACATCATGAATACCAAAAACAGTGCCACACGAATAAAGAGTTATTACAAACCATAGTCTTAAATGAATCTTAAATAAACGAGTTCTCGCAGCGGACAAAATGCCTCCACAGGCAGCTGACTGAAGACTACGCACACCTAGAACTCCTGGAAATCTCCTGGAATATCTTCAAAGTTCTCCCAGTCTGAGCAGCAAATCCGGGTATTGTAGATGCAAGAGAATAAACAAGCGTGAGCACATATCGTACTCAAGCAAGAGAGAACAACATAACATGCAAGGCCATATGGTGGATGGCTAAGGTTCAAGCACTTTAGCATTTTAGTTGGTCAAGTTTTATTAGCAACCTGATTACTAAAGATGTAAGTTCATACCAACCCAATTAATAAGATATAAGCATCATAAATAAAGAATAAAACAACAATTTAACATTAAAGTTCCATAATTTAATCATGTGAGTGTCCAGGCCGCTCTTGACCGTGAGCACGACTAATCGATTAGTTTAACACTCGCGAGAGGTTGTACACTTTCACCACAAGCGGCGTAAAAGCTTTGAAGAACTCGGACCCAACCATGCGGTGTTTGCAAGACAACATATCACACTTCCGAGGTGTGATTGCATAGGGACGCTACATGGCCTTTACAAAGGTTCCCTAGCAAGTTATGACCCACAAGGTCCGGATCGGTTAGCAAGGTATAAAGTCCCCTAGCGAGTCAATACCCCACCATGAAAGAATAACTCACCCAACCCCCGCTAGAGCGAGTCCATACCCCACAGTACCGCCGATCCCTTGTCCTTATCAGGTAAGACCATCCCAAGCTAAAGTTCCTAATTATTCAGCCAAGACCATTGCCCATTAGTTCTTGTGGTTGTACTGTTTTCCTGGGTGGTTCTCCATGTTCCGATTATCATATTAAAGTGGTCTTGTAAAGTAAAAGAGCATAAACGGAACATAGAATAACAAAAGGTAACCAAGTTGATTAATACCAATTCCCAGTTGAGCATGCTAAGAAATAACTACCACAAGATTAATTTAATTCCCGGCATCAAGGTAGAGGTAGTAAAAACTAGGCATGATCCTTAATAGGTTCCCATCAAATTAATGCAAGCGGAAAAGTAAAAATAGTGAATTTAAATGCATGTTATGTAGGACAAGCGGGCATGCATCAAGGAATACTTGCCTTCAACAAAGCCTTGCTGCTCAAACTCTTTCACGACTTGATCTTCAAATCCCTCGAACGAATCGCTCTCTACGGTCCACAATCATCACATACAAGCATACAATAAGAATAAATAAGAAACAGTCACCAAACAGATCAAACAGATCTAAACAGTAGCATAAAACTAATCTACGCTTCGAGACGAACGCGTGGACATAAAGAACGCTAAAATCGGAGCTAAAACGACTAAGTTATGGCTTAGGGAAGGTATAGGGACCAATCTGTAAAGATTTGAAAAGGTTTTGGGCTAAAATAAAGAAAAAGGACTAAAATGCGAGAAAACTTCTAGGGTGGAAGGGTATTTTTGCAAATATAGGAACTCAGGGGCTTTTCTGCAAAATTGCCAGGGCTGGCGGCGGGTTTGACCTAGTTGACCGGTCGGGTTGATTTAGATCCATTGGATCTGGATCTAACGGCTGAGGTCGCTTGCGGTTTAAGCAGCGGCGGCGGGTGGATCTAGGCGGCCGGATCTAGATGCGGCGGCCGAGGGGACGCCCTGCGGGCGCGAGCGGCGGCGCGGCGGCGGTGGCCGGCGGTGCATGGCGGCGCTCTCGCCGGAGCACCTCGGTTTCGAGCTAGGGGGCTCGATTTCGGGCGTCTCTTACACCGGAAGATAGCGCACGCGACGGGGGGAGGCTAGCTAGGGCGGCGGCCGTGGCGAGAGGCGACGGGGCGGCCGGCCCGGGACGGCGGCGCGGGTCGCGGTCTCCGGCGAGGCCACGGGGGGGCGACGGAAGGCGCGGGGTCGACACGAATGGCACCGGCACGATGCTCACCTCCTGGCGCAGCTCTGGACGTGCTCCTTGGCGGTGCAGCGGCGACGACGGCGAGGGTCCAAGGCGACGGCGCGGGTTAGGGTTTCGGGCGCGATGCGGCGCAAGAGGTGGCAGCTCGGGTGCTTGGGTAGGGCGTCCGGGGGGCGGCGGCGACTTATAAAGGCCCGGGGACCCTGCCTTGGCGTGCGGGCCACGCGGAGGGGAGGCGTGCACCCGTCGGACTCGGGCGGCGGCGCGGAGTCCGGGGCGGAGCCGGCGGAGCCGGGGGATGACGGGCGGGCCCCCCGGTCGGCGGTAGCGGCGAGGGAGAGGGAGCGGCGCGGGGCCGCCGGGCCGCCCGGGGCTCGCGGCGCGCGCGCGCGCGGGCGGGGGCGGCCGCTGTCGCGGCGGTGGGCTTGCCGAGCGGGGTCGAGCGGCGGGGCTGCCGCGGCGGCTGGCTGGCGCGCGGCCAGCCGGGGTCGAAAGGCGGGTGGGGCCGGATGGGGAAAGGGTAGGGGTTAGGAAATAGGATTTAGGTTTGGATTTTTAGGGGTTTTAGGAAAAAGGCTTCAAACCAAAAGAATTCAAATTTGAATTTGAATTCCAAAGAACCGAAAATAATGCACCAAAGATGAATGCAACAATTAATTCCTATATTTTATTGACTTTACTTGTAGAAAAGGTTTTAAATGCCTATAATTAAATAAAACAACCTTATATTCCTTAAGCAATAAAATGGTTTCTAGCAAATTTTTATAAAGCCAAGTTTTTAATAAAATTAGGGTGTTACAAATCCTACCCCCCTTAAGAAGAATCTCGTCCTCGAGATTCGGACGGATTGGGAAAAAGATGCGGAAACTCCGCTTTCGGGCTCATCCTCTCTTTCCCATGTTGCCTCATCCTCTCGCATGATTACTCCATTGTACTTTGCACATCTTAATCACACTATTCCCGGTGACTCTTGTCATGGTTTCCAATATCCGAATGGGGTGTTCAACAATAGTGAGATCCTCTTTAACATTTAGATCATCCAAGGGTAACGGCTCCTTGTCGTGAGGACCAAAACCCTTCTTTAACCGAGAGATGTGGAATACATCATGCACATCGCCTAGCCGGACCGGCAACTCCAACCCGTAAGCCACTTCTCCCACTCTTTCAAGGATCTTGAAAGGTCCAATAAACCGAGGTGATAACTTTCCTTTGACTGCGAATCGACGCAAACCTCGATGGGTGACACCTTTAGGTACACATAATTGCCTTCCTGAAAGACCACATCTCTTCGTTTGCCATCCGCATAACATTTCCGCCTAGACCGAGCAATCCTCAAATTTTCTCGATGATCCGAACTTGTTTCTCCGCTTCTCCGATGATATCCGCCCCAAATAAACGCCTTTCGGTCGTCTCACTCCAATATAACGGAGTTCTACACTTCCTTCCATACAGGGCCTCAAAGGGTGACATTTTGAGACTAGCTTGGTAGCTGTTGTTATAAGAGAACTCAGCATACGGCAAGCTCTTATCCCAACTACAACCATGCTTAAGCGCACATGCTCTCAGCATGTCTTCTAGGATCTGATTGGTTCTCTCTGTTTGCCCATCTGTCTGTGGATGATAAGCCGAGCTGAAATTTAGCTTGGTATCTAGAGATTCATGCAACTTCCCCCGAAACGAGAAGTAACCGAGTACCTCCGTCCGACACGATTTTCTTTGGTACACCATGTAAACACACAATCCTGGACATGTATAGTTCTCGCCAACTTAGCTCCCGTATAAGTAGTCTTTCTCGGAATGAAATGAGCTACCTTGGTCAAACGATCCACGATAACCCAAATCGAATCATAACCATCTCGGGTTCGGGGTAAACCCACTATGAAGTCCATTCCGATCTCTTCCCACTTCCACTCGGCACCTTCAATGGTTGAAGCAAACCAGCGGGTCTCTGATGTTCAGCCTTAACCCGGTGGCAAGTGTCACACAAAGCCACATGCGCGGCCACATCTCTTTTCATATCGTACCACCAATACCTCTGCTTGAGATCCTGGTACATCTTGGTACTGCCTGGATGGATAGAGTAAGCTGAGTCGTGAGCTTCTCTCAAGATCGTCTCTCTGAGATCTCCTGTCTCTGGTACACACAATCGGTTCTTAAACCACACGGTTCCTTGCTCGTCTTCTGTGAAATCTGGGGCTTCTCCCTGTTGCATACTCTCTTTAATCTTTTGTATTCCAGCATCCTCTAGCTGCCACTTACGTATCTCTTGCTCCAGAGTGGACTGTACTTCCAAAGTCACTCCTTCTGCATGTGCAACCACTTTCAAGTTGAGCCTTTCAAACTCTTTTACCAACTCATCAGGAAACTGAATGGTCATAGCCATGTTAGTGTGGCCCTTCCGACTCAAAGCATCAGCAACCAAATTTGCTTTACCCGGATGATAGTGGATCTCTAGATCATAGTCCTTGATCAACTCTAACCAACGACGCTGTCTTAGATTGAGATCCTTCTGAGTAAAGATATACTTCAGACTCTTGTGATCAGTATAGATCTGACACTTAGTTCCCATAATGTAATGTCTCCAAATTTTCAATGCATGAACCACTGCTGCTAACTCAAGATCATGCGTAGGGTAGTTCAACTCATGCTTCCTCAAGTGACGAGATGCATAGGCTATAACATGACCTTCTTGCATCAACACACATCCTAGACCTTGTCGAGATGCATCACAATATATGTCAAAGCTCTTCCGCAGATCAGGCATTACTAGAACAGAGTCTCGTGGTTAACCGCTTCTTTAATTCTTCAAAAGCGGATCGACATGCACCGGTCCATTTGAACTCCCCGTCCTTCTCTAGCAATGTAGTGAGAGTCTTCACAATCTTGGAGAATCCTTCAATAAACCGACGATAGTAACCAGCAAGTCCAAGAAAACTTCGGATCTCGGACAACCGTACGAGGGGCTTCCCACTTCAATACATCACTAACCTTTGTTGGGATCTACCGCAATACCTCCGTTGGTGATGATATGACCTAGAAAAGACACTTCCTTGAGCCAAAACTCACACTTGCCGAACTTCGCATATAACTCATGCTCTCTCGGCTCTCGCAACACAAGTCTCAAATGCTCCTCATGGTCCTCCTCATTCTTGGAGTAAATCAAAATGTCATCAATGAATGCCACAACGAACTTATCCGGATACTCCATAAAGATCTTGTTCATCAAGTACATAAAGTACGTGGGTGCATTGGTTAACCCAAAGGACATAACCGTGTACTCATAAAGTCCGTATCCGGTAGTAAAAGCTATCTTAGGAATATCCGAAGGCCTAATCTTCAATCGATGATAACCGGATCGCGGATCGATCTTAGAAAACACTTTAGCTCCTCTCATCCGATCAAACAAATCTTCAATACGTGGCGAGAGGATACTTGTTCTTGATGGTAACATCATTAAGGGACCGTAATCAACACACATCCTCTCGTGTGCTATCTTTCTTACCCACAAAGATAACGGGTGCTCCCCAAGGTGATGAACTAGCACGAATGAACCCTTTACCCAATAATTCTTTAATCTGAGCTTTAAGTTCTTGTAACTGATCACTAGACATTCTATAAGGGCGCTTAGAGATAGGAGCGGTACCGGGTAAAAGATCAATAACGAATTCAACATCTCGGTCGGGGGGCATACCCGGCAACTCCTCGGGAAACACATCGGGATAATCGCACACTACTCGTATGTCTTCCAAGGTGCTCCATCAAGCTTATTCACGGCACCGGCATTTGATGGTGCGGGATCGCCGCAAACTCAAATCTTTCACCATTTGGACTTGTAAGAAGGATTGACCTCTTAGCACACCTTGTATCACCGCATCACACGCGGTCAACCATCCCATTCCCAATATCACATTGATCCCCTTTGAATCCAAGATTATAAGATTGGCACGGAAATCTCTCGCCCACAATCTTGAGATGGACGTTATCACATTTATATATAGCTTTCGGTTCCCCCCGGGTGAGGTAACTAACATGTGGCGAGACATGGGACGATAGGTAGATTATGTTGAGCTACGAACTGGGATGTAATGAAAGAATGGGATGCTCCAGAATCAAACAAAACTGAGGCAGGAGTAGAGTTGACTAGAAACATACCGAGCACTACTCTGGGGTTCTCCTGAGCGACTTCAGCATCAACGTGCATCGCCTTGCCTCGTGCATAGCTCTGTTGTCCTTTGTTAGGCTGCGGGGTTTGGCTTCCGCTCCTTGTCTGCTGCTGGTTCTGCACAGGGGTGTGTGGAGGGTTCCTCTTTGGGCAAGCATTGGCATAGTGACCAAGCTCTCCGCACTTGAAGCAAGTGGTGGTAGCAGGATTGGGCGGTGCCACGGTCCTTACAGGTGTGCCAACTGGGGCTCTCTGCTGACTCTGCTGGGAAGCTGGGCGGGGAGTCTGAGGAACAGGACGCTGAAACTGCTGAGCCGATCGGCCGGAACCGCCGAGCGGAGGACGCTGGGACTGCTGCTGCCCAAAGTTTCCACCCGGTCCCCCAAAGCGGAACGGGGTGTTCGGCGGTGGGTTGAAGCGCGGGCGAGACGCACTCCTAAACCGCCCGGAGCCGGCGGCCTTCCTCTTCGCTCTCCGAGCTCCTTGCGCTTGTGCTCCAAGCGGATGGCGGCATCAACTAGTCGCCGAAAGTTAGGGAAAGGATAGGACATCGCTGGTACTGCGGCGAACCGGCCTAACCCATCCAGAACGGCCTCCTCGCTTCTTCCTATCTTCGCAACCTCCTCGCCGCATAGCGAGACAACTCGGTGAACTTGTCTCTATACTCGGCCTACCGACATTCCTCCCCGCTTCGAGAGAAAGGAACTCCTTCTTCTTGATCTTCATAACTCCGGAGGGTATGTGATGGCTCCCGAAGTTGGTGGTAAACTCCTCCCAAGTGATAGTGTCGGGGGCGGCATGAGCGGCGAATACGCATCCCACCAAGCGGCTGCGGATCCTTGAAGTCGTCTGCCGCATACAGACCTTCTCTCTGTCGTCACACCGACGGGTAGTGAGCATCTTCGCATTGTCTTTAGCCAATCTCCGCTTCAAGTGGATCAGCGGCGTGAGTGAACACAGGAGGGTGATGACTCATGAACTCCCGGTGCTTGTTGCGAGGCGCGGGTGGCGGCACCGGTGGATTGTTGACCTGGGCTTGCAAGTTTGTCACGGTGGTGGTCAAGTTCTGGAGGAGCTGGGTCTGTGCCTCCAGGAACTGCTGCAAAGCGGGATCCATTTGTACTGGCTGGGGTGCTCTTCCTGCTGGTTGATCAACACCTGATCCTGACCTGGTGTTCACCATCTGAGTGTTAGGGACATTATTTTAGATGATTGCACCAAGTGTTAAACTCGGGAAGTTAAGATAGCAATGATATTCAGATAAGACAGATTCTGTTGACTCCAAACAATCAGGCATAGCTCTCAGTGCGGGTAACCAAAAATTATGGATTTTGGATTGATAAAAGGTAATGAAATTACGAAACTACTCCAACTGGAATCACCTTAATCGGAGTTGTGTAGCTCTGGTTATAAAATAAAAAAGTCAGGTAGGTCAGCAGTGTTTAACAGATTCGTGAGGCTGTAATGTTTCAGTTATAACTCTCTGGTTTTCCATCCAAATATTCTGAATTTTTCACAGAAAATCAGTCACGAAATTCTTGAACTTCTCCAATTGGTTTTACTGCAATCGGAGTTCTGTAGCCCGAGATAAAATTAAAACAGTGGAGCTGACTCAGAAAACTGCGCGAACAGATTTTGGGATCTCGAATTTGCATTAAGGGAAAACTTAAAGGGACAAAAAGATTAAGATAGATAGTTGATTGAGATTGAAAGTTAACCCCCACAAACTTACTACTAAACCAATGCCGTTGTGGTCATCACTCCACAACACATTGCACTCAACCAAAAATCCAACTCATACATTAAGCACAAAATCAAGCGTTCAACCACACCTCTAATCTAAACACACTTTACCGATCGTCTACTAGCGATTACAAAGAGATCCTATCTTTAATCTTAAACCTAAGGACTATCTTCGCCATGGCATCCGTGCGGGCGTCGGGGAGTCGTAGTGTGGCCTCTTGGGTGACGGGGAGGTACATCCTTCTGTGGCTTCATGGGCTTCGGTCGCTCCCCGTTCGGAAGTGCGGCTTCTAAGGCACGCCTCTGCGTCTCTAGAGTGAAAATCTGCCGCCGTGCTGCAAATAGAGTGTTGTTGTCATCATCCAATGCGGTGTTCACGGCTGCAAGTAGACTCCGGACATTGTTGAGCGTCCCTTCATAGGCCGGTGCTTGGGGCGATGTAAGTCTTGGCTTCCCCACTTGCTGCGAAAGGTGTGTAACGGCGGTGGGTATCCTCCAACTCGTCACGCTCCTTGTGAGAGAGCACATAGAGCGCCCTCCGAGCCGACTCGCTATCCCGGCATCCATAGTAGTCCCGTGAGCCACGTCATGATGCTTGGACACCTCCTTCACTCCACGGCATGGAATGTACTCCTCCAAGATGGCAGCAACCTCCCAATGGGGCTCGAACCACGGATGAGTCCACGGCTCACAATGGACATGGGCATTATCATAGCCCGGGCGGAGTACCATCGCTCTCGGGTGGTCCGCCATGGGAATGCCTACTCCATCGGCTCCGTAGTGGTACACTTCCCCGGATCGCTTCCTCGGCTTCCTCCTCTTGCTCTTGTTCTTCTTCCTCCATCTCTTGATCAAGGTGATCCTCATCTTCTCCGGCGCTTGCTCCTCTAGGTTTGGTCGTTCAGCTAGCTCATCCTCCTCCGGAATCATCTCCTCCGGATCTTCCTCATCGTCGAGGCACTATGATAAGGTTAGGGAAAACCACGAGTGCAGGCTCCATCTCAATCTCCTCATCCGTATCTCCATCATGCAAGTCATTGTACCGTTTCTGTGGAGCATACCGATGGAGCGCTCCCGACCGAGAGGTCTTCAAACTACGAACCATCCGTAGTGCGGTGTAGAATGAGAAAGATGGTAAGGCAAAAGGATGAGAGCTAAAGCAAGCACAAGGTGAAGAATGCGAGACTGACTCAAGAGTGAAGCAAAAAGGCAAGAGTAAGGTTAATAAGAATAAAGCAAGCATGTAAGAGAAAGCTTCTATGAGTATAAAATCCTTAGTTCGACCATTTCTATCTAGGCTAGCGTTCCTACGGTCAACACGGCTACGGTACCACTCTGTCACACCCAGTTTAAAGGCAAAACCGAATGCATTGATCACGTGTGCGCCGGGATCAAGTTACACACACGCTTAGACATCATGAATACCAAAAATAGTGCCACACGAATAAAGAGTTATTACAAACCATAGTCTTAAACGAATCTTAAATAAATGAGTTCTCGCAACGGACAAAATGCCTCCACAGTGACCGACCGAAGACTACGCACACCTAGAACTCCCGGAAATCTCCCGGAATATCTTCAAAGTTCTCCCGACCCGAGCAAGCAAATCCGGGTATTGTAGATGCAAGAGAATAAACAAGCGTGAGCACATATCGTACTCAAGAAGAGAGAACAACATAACATGCAAGGCCATATGGTGGATGGCTAAGGTTCAAGCACTTTAGCATTTTAGTTGGTCAAGTTTTATTAGCAACCCGATTACTAAAGACGTAAGTTCATACCAACCCAATTAATAAGATATAAGCATCATAAATAAAGAATAAAACAAAAATTTAACATTAAAGTTCCATAATTTAATCATGTGAGTGTCCAGGCCGCTCTTGACCGTGAGCACGACTAAACGATTTGTTTAACACTGCGGAGAGGTTGTACACTTTCACCACAAGCGACGTAAAAGCTTCGAAGAACTCGGACCCAACCATGCGGTGTTTGCAAGACACCATATCACACTTCCGAGGTGTGATTGCATAGGGACGCTACATAGCCTTTACAAAGGTTCCCTAGCAAGTTATGACCCACAAGGTCCGGATCAGTTAGCAAGGTATAAAGTCCCCTAGCAGGTCAATACCCCACCATGAAAGAATAACTCACCCAACCCCCTGCTAGAGCGAGTCCATACCCCACAGTACCGCTGATCCCTTGTCCTTATCAGGTAAGACCATCCCAAGCTAAAGTTCCTAATTATTCAGCCAAGACCATTGCCCATTAGCTCTTGTGGTTGTACTGTTTTCCTGGGTGGTTCTCCATGTTCCGATTATCATATTAAAGTGGTCTTGTAAAGTAAAAGAGCATAAACGGAACATAGAATAACAAAAGGTAACCAAGTTGATTAATACCAATTCCCAGTTGAGCATGCTAAGCAATAACTACCACAAGATTAATTTAATTCCCGGCATCAAGGTAGAAGTAGTAAAAACTAGGCATGATCCTTAATAGGTTCCCATCAAATTAATGCAAGCGGAAAAGTAAAAACAGTGAATTTAAATGCATGTTATGTAGGACAAGCGGGCATGCATCAAGGAATACTTGCCTTCAACAAAGCCTTGCTGCTCAAACTCTTGCACGACTTGATCTTCAAATCCCTCGAACGAATCACTCTCTACGGTCCACAATCATCACATACAAGCATACAATAAGAATAAATAAGAAACAGTCACCAAACAGATCAAACAGATCTAAACAGTAGCATAAAACTAATCTACGCTTCGAGACGAACGCGTGGACATAAAGAACGCTAAAATCGGAGCTAAAACGACTAAGTTATGGCTTAGGGAAGGTATAGGGACCAATCAGTAAAGATTTGAAAAGGTTTTGGGCTAAAATAAAGAAAAAGGACTAAACCGGCGAGAAAACTTCTAGGGTGGAAGGGTATTTTTGCAAATATAGGAAACTCGGTGGGCTTTTTCGCAAAATTGCCGTGGCGGCGGCGGGTTTGACCTAGTTGACCGGTCGGGTTGATTTAGATCCATTGGATCCGGATCTAACGGCCGAGCTCGCTTGCGGTTTAGCGACGGCGGCGGGTGGATCTAGACCGCCGGATCTAGATCCGGCGGCCGTGGGACGCCTGCAGCGGCGAGCGGCGGCGCGCGGCGGCGGTGGCCGGCGGTGCACGGCGGCGCTCTCGCCGGAGCACCTCGGTTTCGAGCTAGGGGGCTCGATTTCGGTCGTCTCTTACACCGGAAGATAGCGCACGCGACGGGGGAGGCTAGCTAGGGCGGCGGCGGCCGTAGCGAGAGGCGACGGGGCGGCCGGTCCGCACGGCGGCGCGGGTCGCGGTCTTTGGCGAGGCCACGGGGGGGCGACGAAGGCGCGGGGTCGACATGAACGGCACCGGCACGACGCTCACCTCTCGGCGCGGCTACGGACGTGCTCCTCGGCGGTGCGGCGGCGACGACGGCGAGGGTCCAAGGCGGCGGCGGCGGTTAGGGTTTCGGGCGCGGTGCGGCGCAAGAGGCGGCGGCTCGGGTGCTCGGGTAGGGCGTCCGGGGGGGCGGCGGCGGCTTATAAAGGCCACGGGGACCCGCCTTGGCGTGCGGGCCACGCGGAGGGAGGCGTGCTCCCGTCGGACTCGGGCGGCGGCGCGGAGTCCGGGGGCGGAGCCGACGGAGCCGGGGGATGACGGGCGGGCCCCCCCGGTCGGCGGCGGCGGCGAGGGGAGAGGGAGCGGCGCGTGCTCACCGGGGCCGGCCGGGCTCGCGGGCGCGCGCGCGCGGGCCGGGCCGTGGCTCGCCGCGCCGGTGGGCTTGCCGAGCGGGGTCGAGCGGGGGCCGGCGGCGGCCGTCGGGCCGCGCGGCCGGGTGGGTCGAAAGGCGGTGGGGTGGATGGGGAAAGGGTAGGGGTTAGGAAATAGGATTTAGGTTTGGATTTTTAGGGGTTTTAGGAAAAAGGCTTCAAACCAAAAGAATTCAAATTTGAATTTGAATTCCAGCAACCGAAAATAATGCACCAGCATGAATGCAACAATTAATTCCTATATTTTATTGACTTTACTTTAGAAAAGGTTTTAAATGCCTAAAATTAAATAAAACAACCTTATATTCCTTAAGCAATAAAATGGTTTCTAGCAAATTTTTATAAAGCCAAGTTTTTAATAAAATTAGGGTGTTACATCACGGAAACGTTCCATTTTCTTGGCATCAGTGTCCACGTGATGTCCTCCGTACTGGCAAAGACTATTGAACTTCTGTGCATATTGGTACACGGTGTCAGCTCCTTGCTTCAGAGCCAACAACTCTCTCATTTTTCTGTCCATAAGTCCTTTAGGAATATGGTGGTCCTTGAAAGCTTGCTTGAATTCAACCCAAGTGACTTCATGTCCGGCAGGTTGCATAGACTTGAAATGTTCCCACCACATCAGTGCTTCGCCCCGAAGTTGTAAGGTTGCAAAGGTTGCCTTGCGCTCCTCGGAGCAAGGAAGGGTAAAAGCGAGAAAACTTGGCCTCTATGGCCCTGACCCATGCGTCAGCTTCAAGCGGTTCTTCTGCCTTAGTGAACGTTGGAGGCTTCATCCCAATAAACCGGGTGTAGGTAGTGACCGCATGTGGTCCCTCCCCGATTGGCCCCGTGCGGAGGCCTCTGTTCCGGCCGGCCGCACGCGCCGGTCCGTCCGTTGTCGCATCCGCAGAGCCGGCGCAATAAGTCGGTTTGTGTGGTCAGAAGTGCCTCTGTCGGTGTCTGGGATGGTGGCGGGGGTGGGTCATTACTACTTGAGGCACCAAAACCATTGGGAGTGTTGTGTGTCGGTCCGACCATCTGAAAAATTGAGTTTTTATTAAACACACATTCATAAGCTTGTTCATAATATTGACAAGTAGAATATGTACGACGAAAGCTCATTTATGGTAATTTTTACGGAACCGAACAACACAACGGCCATAAGCATCAATTTCGGGAATCGATGCTCATGCACCGAAAACCCTCATTCATGGTCCGTAGACGTACTTCAAGTTGGTATTCCACCCGGGATCAAGAATGAACACACAATGGATGACTTCTCCACATTGACTATTCGAGAACCCTGACTGCTCAAGAGAGTTTCTATGTCTAAGGCTTCAACATGTTTAAGGGCAAAAGGGGTTGAAGGGAAAATACAAGCCGACGGAAATGACATGATGATAGGAGAATCACCATTGAAGATTGAATTCTAAGATCAAGGCATTCTCTCTGACATAGTATAATAGCATAAGTTCCTTTCTCCGGTTGAGCATTGCTGGGTATTCATGTGCACAAAGGCACAACTGTATGTTAGAGCTTGAAGCGAGCACACATACATAATGACGTGAGGTTCTGGCAGTTGTGAACAAAATTCATAACCAAAAATCCAGAAACCGCAAATCTTTCCCAAGTTTTCTCGGTTCAAAATAAATTCTTTAACACCTAATTAAATTTTAAGGTTGAGCATCGAACAAGGAACAAGGTGGACGGTACTGAACCTAGATGTGCCTAGGAAAGCGTAAACCAAGCCAAAGGAACTAGGATTGAGACTTGCTATTACAAGATAACTAGTTTAGGAGCAATTATTTTTAACAATTTGGTTTAATTGAACCTAGCACAAGGTAAACAACTCTTTTTCACAAAATTTCGGCAGCATGACGGCTAGGTATGGAAGGTACTCTAGTTTATAAAAAGCTCACACTAGCATAAACTTCCTTAGAGAACATATTGAATTTCAATTTTTGGGTCCATGTTATTTGTTTCGATTTTTAACATGCATGCAAGACGTCCTATTCGACCTCACATAGCAATCAAGCCAAAAATCGAAGTTAGTGCCGGTGGCAGGGCTTTTATTCGTCTCTCCCTATAATATCTAGTCGAGAGCTATACGGTACTTGCTTAACAACTAATGAAGCGTTGTTATGTACCTGCAGAAAACGAACCTTTCGTGCCAGCACGTCACGAAAGCGTCCACATTCATTACCGTTCACTATAGAAACGGTATCCATGCGTTAAGCCGCTGCATGGACAGCGTCCTATTTAAGACTCTGACGTGACGTGAGTGCCCATTGGAATAGGCCTCACTCATCCCTCACGGACTTTCCCGTGGTACCATCACGTATGGCAAAACGTGACGAGACTCAAACGCGATGTGGCACCCATTGGAATAGGTCCCACTAGTCCCTCACAGGACTTTCCTGTGGTACCACCACGTATGGCAAAACGTGATGAACTAGTATGGTTGTGCAAGAAGGTAAGTCTGACATAAAGTAATGTGCTGGAAGTTAGCAAATAAACCATAAGTTAATTAAGCCACTTGAAAGAACCCAAAATTCCCTCTAGGGCCTCTCGGTTCTAGTTTATCCTTAGCGGACCAACGTATTTTTGAAAAATTAGAAAATCTTGGCATATTTTATTCAAAAATCAGTGATTAAGGTTTATTAATTAATCTCTGGTGCATATAAGCTCTGATACCAACTGTGACAACCCGCCCAGGAAAGTACCGTACTATCGCCTAAGACCGATCCACTTTGGTCATTAAGCAATAATAAAGTACCATCCTGTCGTAAGTCGCCGGGTTAACGCCCGGTAAATCACTTGAGAGCACAAGGATCGAATATATGCATTAAAACTCACTCGAAGGCGAGTCCAGAGATACAGCAACATTCAAATCCAAATTCGTACCCCGAGGGGTTTAATTATTACAAACCATAGTTTTTTTCATGGCGAAATAGTTCAGAGTTTCGAAAAACAGCGGAAATTAACTAACGGAAGCGAAGATACCACGGGAGGCCATCCATGATGTTTTCAGTAGTCGTCCTCCACCCACTCCAGCTCCCAGCCGGGCGGGATCTCACCGGGCCACACATCACTGAAGGCATTACCTGGATCAACACATTATAGCAAGGCTGAGTATACTAATACTCAAGCAAGTCTTACCCGTCGGTGATATCTACTTCACCAAATCTAGACCATGGAAGGCTTTTTGGCTACTGGGTTGCTTTGCTAAAAAGTAACAAAGAGTAGGTCCTTACTTTCAAGATTTTAGCACAAGTTCTAGTAGTTTTAATCTTTACTACATTAGCCAACTAGTACAAACAAGGTTGTACAATACAATTAATCACGCATAAAGTTCATCAACTTCCATCATTAGGGATCACATGACTAGTGGAGTAAGTAGTCTCGGATAACGGTGAGAGGCCGACAATCGATTGATTTAAACCTTGCAAGGTAGATCCAAACACACGGTAGGCTGCCCACAGAGGGACAACTTTCCCGGGGCCGTCCCCGAAATCCTCGGGTCGGGATCGAATCTTACGATCTTTAGTGCGGGCTATCCGGCATGCCCCACCCGAGACACCCGAGTCACCATACACCACCGGTAGCTAGCCGTGAGAGCGAATCCCAAGAGTAGTAACGGTAGGATCCCTTGCCGCCTCATTAAGGTACTAGGCTTACCGGTCCCATACCCGACATGTGCTTGGTACGTTCAAAGACTTAACCCACATAACCACTGGACCGGAGCCCAGATCCCATGCTCTTACCACGTGAGCAATCCATTTAGGATATATTGTGATTCCTATCTAGGAACCTATTCTCTCGAGTGAGGTCATCACCCGACTTGTAACGGTCATATTGCTTAGCAGCTATCGACCTATCATACTAGTAGGACAAAGGTACCTATGGATCATGCATCTAGGGTTTCATTCAACTCCTGTACGTAAATGCACAATCATTCATAGATAATTGAATAAAGAACTTTAAAAACTAGGTTAGATGCACCGGAGCTTGCCTTCGTCAGCTATGTTAGCTTGGGCACCCTCGGTGTCGAGTACGTCCACGTACTGCAGAGAACCTTCCGCTCCGCCTTCCTCGGTTTCCGGGACCAGGGAGTAATCTCCGTCCGGAAGATCTACACGGAATGCAATGCAAGATTTAGGTGATGTGATAGTTTGTCGTCTTATCCAACTCTGGGTTGGTCATACTAAGGTTTCTCTTTTAGGAAGGTTATTGGTTGTACATGGGTTACTCTTTTATTCCACATTTGAATAAAGGTTTTTATTAAGCTTATTATTTCATGTGCAAGCTTCATTTCATTTTATCTTTACCAACATGGTGCAATTAATATTTTTATTTATGAATTAATTTCTTATCGGGGATGGTAATTAATGATCTTTTAATTATATTAAATAATACCCTTCAAAAAGGGAAAAGATTTAATTAAGGATTTCTCTTTATTTTAATTTCCCCTTTAATATTAAAAGGGCATTTAAGCCTTTTATTAATCAATTAAATTACCAAAAATTAAATGAGTGTTTCTTAAGCCTACTAGCACCTATCCTGGTCCATTGGAACCACATGTAAGTGTTGGATGCTAGGAAATTAAATATTATGGAAAATAACAAAGGCTAGCTAGTGATTCAAAGTAAATGCATATAAAAATAAATAAGCCTCAAAATGATCCAAACTTTCTTGTGCATGCTCTCTGGTCCTAAACAAGTCTAAAGAACCAGCATGTTCACATGGAATCTCTACTGAACTTGGTTTATTAATTTACAAAGAAAAACATGCATAAATCAAGAATAATTAGTTCTGCTAATCCAGAATTCATGATTAAATCACAAGATGTGCATTTTGGCATTACAAGACAGTGTGCACAAGTTGGGCTCAATAACATAAATATATTTAGCATGAAAAATCATTTGGGCAGATCTAGCAGAAATGGAAAAACATTTTTAGGAAAAGATTTACATCAGAACTTTGTGCAATTTTTGGCATAGGAGCTAGTAATTATCTAACACACAACATATCCAAAAATTAGCTACAGAGGATTTATATATTTTGAGATATTGCAGATCTAGGTTTTTCACATTTGTATTTTTCATGCAAAAACTATTCGGAATTAGCTCAGGCCAGAATAACAAAAGTTGTAGTATAATTCACCACGAATCCAACAAAATTGACCTTGCATTTTTCTGATTTATCTACGATTTTCTACGCAATTTACAAGAATCAGCCAAAGGGTTTTACTATTTGAGTTGACCTTTTGCAGGGAGGCCCTCGGGAAGAATCTGCGTTTTGCAATGTGGTCCAGGGCGCGGCTGGCCGGCGCGGTGGAGTAAAATTCCGGCGAGGTTCGCCGGGATTTGGCTGGGGAATGGTGGGGGAAGGGTCTAGGGACTACTATGGACCGATTTGATTTGGTTTTGGGGTAGAGGTGGCCGGCGACGGGGTGTGCAGCGGCGCGGCGGTTGCCAGCCGCGGTACGCGCCTGGAGCTCGCCTCCGGCGAGCCCTCGGCCGGAGCAGCAAGGGGGCGGCGCGGCGCGGCTTCAGTGGAGTAGGAAGGCGAGGGTTAGGGGCGCTGGAGACTGCGGGATGGACCGTGGCAAGGTGTGGCAGCGGCGGGCGCCAAATGCCGACGGCGAGCTCGGGAGGACAGGGAGGAGCAGGGCGCGTCGCGGCCAGGGGCCGGCTCCCCTTTTTAAGGCGACCTGCGCACCCCCTAGGGACCAGCGGACGGCTGAGGATGCTCCTGGGAACTTGCGCGCCGAACGACGAGGAAGGGACCGCCGGTCCATGGCGTGCTCGTACGGCGGCTCGGTTTTCCGCGGCGTTCCCGGTGTTCGAGGCGTCGGGAGGCGAGCCGCGACCTCGGGACGACGCGGACCACCATGGGAACATGCGCCGGAGGGCCGGACGCCGGGCGGCGGCGGCCCGCGGCGGGGCGCGCGGCGCGCGCGCGGCGCGCGGCGGCGCGACGTCGCGGCGCGGCGCGCGCTCGGCGGCGCCCGTTTCGGACCGCACCACTTCGGGCACGTTTTTCTCTCAAAATTTGAATACAAGTGCACGAAGTGATGAATACAAAAGTTGTAGATCTAGCTACCCTCTACAACTTTTGTAAAGGCCGTCTAGTGTTTTTCTCGACGGATTTTGCGAGAACGTCGTGCCAACATTGAATGCCGCTCTGTCTTGGAAAACGAGGAGGTGCTATCGATCAATCGAGTTTTTCACCAATTTCCACCCAAAATTTGAAATGCCAATCTACATGAAAGTTGTGTCTCTCAACAAGATGGACAACTTTCATAAAGGTAGATTTTGAAGCGTTTAGGTGAAATTTGGGGAACGCGGCAAAAGTTCGGACGACATTCGGCGACGTCAACGGTTAAGCCGGTTTTGACCGTGCCTTTGGCCAAGGGTTGACTACGGGTGTGTGTAGGCTTGGTCAAGGGGTTCATTAAGGTTCATTGGCGAGGTTTTCGGGGTGATGACCCAGGTTAACCTAGGTTTGACCGGTGTTTGACCGATTGACTCGGCTGATCCGGTCATTAACGTTAATGACGGTAATTAAAAACCTGGGGCGTCACAGCCCCGAAGGTTGAACACACCGCTTCGGGGGTGTTCGAGGTTAGCCTCGAGGGGCTCGGAGCTTCGACATAGGACATAGAAGCGCTACGAAGGATACGGGCCCTCATCACCGGCAAGGCCGTCGCAACCCAACAAGAGCAGGAAGCTCGACCGTCTTCATCCCAAGCACAGCCGCCCCAGCAGTAGGGCACGTCACCGACGCGTGCAACAGCCGATGACGTCGACTTCAACATCAGGCAGGCTGAGCGTTACTTCGCCCTACTGCAGGGGCAAATCGCCATCATGTTGCCACAACAACACACAACTCCTCCGCCAGCCGCCCCAGCACCAGCAGCCGCCGCGCAGGCCCCGCCGTCGTCCCAGCAGCACGTCTAGCACACTCTGCAGGCCATGCAAGCTCAACTGGACCAATGGAGGCAGCAAAAAGATGCATCTGAAGGTCAGAGCATCGAACACCGGCAAGAACATGGACAAAGGCTGGAACACTTCGCGCTGGACGACGCCCGGTTCTGCAACATTGTCCCGGTGTCCCCGCTCTCGGTCGAGCTCGAGAGCGCACTATGGCCCTGTCGCTTCAATGTCAACACCCTGCCTCAGTACGACGGGGACTACGACCTCAAAGAGTTCCTCATGAAGTTCGAAGCTGCAGTAGAATCCAATGGTGGTGACGCCACAACGAGGGCAAAAGCGCCCGTGATGGCCCTGAAAGGTGAAGTCCAGTACTGGTATGCCAACATACCGAAGGGTCACATAACCTCATGGTTTCAACTCCGCAACAAGCTGTTGTCCAGCTTCAAGGGCATGCAGGTCGAAGAGCTGGATTCTGAAGGACCGAAACGGCGAACCAGAGAGGGGGGAAGTGAATGGGAGCCGATAAAAATTCTTCTCAAAGGAGATAGGGGCTCCAACAAGATGAACACGGCTTCCAACACACGTCTCCGACTCAACTACCAAAGTTGGCCAAGACCACGCATCCACTGGAGTGCTACTGGCCCTAGGAACCAACTACCACCTTCACGGACTCGAGAACGCAGCGGAACACCAACTTGAGCCTCACTGACCTACACCGATCAGGTCGGTGAGCGCCACCGGTCAGACTGGTCCCTGTTGGTAAAACCTGGGAACTTCCACAGAAAGGCCCCTACACCGGTTAGGCCAGTGTAGCTCACCGGTCAGACCGGTTCAAGCCAGGAAACCCCAAATCTACCAAACAGGCATACCGAGCTCCAAACAGACCCAAACTCGAAACAGCAACAACACAGGACAACAGCGAACTCACCCAGGCGTTCACTCGAGCAAAACTCAATAGGAGTCTGCACCGGTCAGACCGGTGAGAGGCACCGGTCTGACCGGTGTGACCTGAGCTCTCAGGATGAACAGCACCCGCGGGTCAACTCCCTCAAATCCAACTCCCGATCTCCCGAATTGCTCCACGGATTTGTGCAAGAGTTTGGGGATAGTAGGAACCTCATGGGTACTCAATAGCCAAGATTTGGTCCACCAAAAACTTGCTAAATCAAGAGGAATCGAAGAAATCCCACCAAGAACGCCTCTAACCCTAGAGCACCGAAAACCCCAAAATCGAGCCCCTTTAAGATTAAACCAAGATTAGATATAATAAATAAAATAAAGCAAACTAAGCTATGTGTGGCTTCTATTATTATAAAATCCTTAGTTTTCGACCAGTTCTAACTAGGCTAACGTCCTACAGTCAACACGGCTCTGGTACCACTTTGTCACACCCGGATTTAAGGGCAAATCCAAATGCAAGAATACATGTGCGCCAGGATCAAGTTACACACATGCATCGACTCAGTGAATACCAAAACACAGTGTAAAGCGTAAAGAGATTATTAAAAAGTTATTACATGACCGAATGTCTCAACTAAACAATCGTTCGAGTAGCTAACAGCGGAAAAGAAACACACCCAGAAGTCCTCCACAGGTAGCCGACTGGAGAACGAACGCCTAGAACTCATCGAACTCTTCATGGAAATCCTCAAAGCGTCCATCTGAGCAGCAACCGGGTGGTGTAGATGCAATAAAGGAACAACAAGCATGAGGACATGTCGTACTCAACAAGGGAAAAGTTCTATAACAACATGCAAGGCTTTATGGTGGAAGCTGATGGTTTATAATCAAGTCAACATTTTAGTTGGTCAAGTTTTATTAAACAACTATTACTAGCAAGTGTAAGTATATACCAAACCCAAATAATAAAATGCAACAGATCCATAGAATGTAATGCGCAAGTTTAAAAGTTCCATCTTCCATAAAATTAATCATGTGAGGGTCAAAGCCGCCCTTGACTGTGGGCACGGCTAACTAGTTAGTTTTACACTCTGCAGAGGTTGTACATCTTTACCCACAAGTCGCGTAAAAACTCCGAAGAGTTTTGGACCCAACCATGTGGTGTTTGCAAGGCACCATACCACACTACCGAGGTGTGATTGCATAGGGACGCTACGAGGCCGTTACAAAGGTCCCCAGATGTAGGCTTCTCGCTAGGTTACCTAGTCAGTGCAACGTATAAAGCTCCCGGACGAGTACCGTGTCTTAGCTAAGCCCACACCTACGCCCGAGCAGGTCCATACGCCACTACCCGCCAGCCCCCAACCCTTATTAGGTAAAGCATACCTAACACCTAGTTCACTAATTATTAAGCCAAGGCAGAGCCATATGTCTTGTGGTAGTACTGTTTTCCTGGGTGGTCGCTCCATGTTCCCATTAACAAGCATAAAGTGTTCATGCATTACATGAATGATAGCATAAATAAATCCATATTAACAAGTGTTCATTTAAACCATCCGAAACCACGTAAAGCGCTAGCATGTGCTACCCAACATAAAGTAAACCCAGGTTGATCAAGGCATATGATAACAAAACTAGTCGAACCTTAGCAATAGGACCCATCAATTTAATGCATAGCAATAATAAATAACAGTGTAATTAAAATGCATGTTGTAATAGGAATTTAACAGGAATGCAGCAAGGACTTGCCTTCTACCAGCACCGGAAACTGCTCAGGGTCTTGATAATCTTCAACAGCAGCGAAGTCCCCGAATTGCTCGTACTCTACGCTCCATACATTCACATACAAGCATACAACGGAAACAAATAAGAAACAGTACACTAATTATCTCAAACAGAAGTAAAAACAACAGAAAACTATTCTACTCGTCGAGACGATCGCGTGGACATAAAGAACGCTAAAAACGGAGCTAAAACGACTAAGTTATGGCTAAAAAACGTTTTAGGGCTAATCTGTAAATAAAGATTAAGTTTTCGGGCTAAACTGAAGAAAACAGGACCTAACTGTAAAGGTTTTCTTAAGGTGGAAGGATATTTTTGTGAAACAGGGAAAACCCAGGGGCTTTTAAGCAAAACAGCGCGGTTAAGCCGAGGGGGTGGATCTGATCCGTCAAATCAAGATCTAACGGTGGGGATCTAAGCACTGGGTTGACCGGTACGGGGCTGCTTTGACTAGGGAGCTTGGCGCGATCTGGATCGTCAGATGAGGATCCAGCGGTGCTGGTGCTGCGCACGCGCGGCGGCGGCCGGGGCGCGGCCGGCGGCCGACGCGAGCACGGCGGCGCGGAGGCGGCGAACGGTGGCGCGGCGGCGAAATCGAGGCGGGGTGCTCCAATCGCGACGGGGACGGTACCGGGACGCTCGGCGGCGAACGGCGAGCACAACGGTGTCCTCCGGAGGCGGCGAGGGCGACGCGACGCGGCGGTCGGCGAGGAGGCGCGGCGGCGGAGCTCGGTGAGCCGGTCACGGCGGAATAGGGCACGGGCGCGTCTTCAAGAAGCACCGGCAGCCCTTTTACCTAGCGGTGAAGGCGTGGAGACGACGGCTTGGTGACGGGAGGCGACAGGAGCTCGGGTCAACGGCGGCGGCTCGACGACGACGGCGGCGATGCGGTGCTTAGGGTTTCGGCGGCGGGGGCGGAGTTTAGGGTTTTAGGCGGCGCGGGTCGGCGCCTTAAATAGGGGCGCGCGCATGGCACGGCATGCGGGCCCGTGGTGGTGTGGCACGGGCGCCGAGTCGGACTCGGCCCCCGGCTCGGTCGCGAAGTGGGGGCGGCGGGTGAGAGGAGGCGGATGATGGGTGGCCCCCACCCGTCGGGCGTCGCGCGGCGCGCGCGCGGGGAAGGCGGCCGTGCCGCGCCCGGGCCGGAAAGGCCGGTTAGGCCGCGAGGAAACTGGGCTGCGTGCGCGGGGAGAAAGACTGGGTTGCGGCTTGCGCGGCTGGCTAGGGCTGGAAAGCGGCAGGAGCAGCGACGCACCGGGCCGAGGAGTGCAGGGGGCGACTGCGGACCTGACCAGCGCTGGGCCAAAGCAAGCACGGGCCAGATTGGGGTAGGGGGCTAAAGGGTTAAAAGGAAAAGGGTTTCTAATTTTTTTGAAAACACCCAAACAATTGAATTCAAACCTAGATTTGAATCCAAACACTCAAAAACAATGCACCAGCATGTATGCAACAATGAACTCCTATATTTTATTAATTAATTAAGGAAAATGATTAAATGCTTATAAAAACACCATCTCCTTATATTCCTTAAACGAGAACGCATTGTTGCTAAGCAAATTTTAGTTAAACTCAAACAGTGGAATTTAGGGTGTTACAAATCCTACCCCCCTTAAGATGAATCTCGTCCTCGAGATTTGGATGGATCAAAGAGATGTGGATATTCTTCTTTCAACTCCTCTTCTCTTTCCCAAGTTGCCTCATCCTCTGCATGATTACTCCACTGCACCTTGCACATTGTGAATGTCCGGTTCCTTGTAATCCGTGTCAACCTGTCCAGGATTCTGATAGGTCGTTATGTAATGGTGAGATCTTCCTTCACATCCAACCCATACATAGGCAAGGGTTCCATATCATGAGGCTTGAGACCCCTCTTTAACTGAGAGATATGGAACACATCATGCACATCTGCAAGCTGTGCTGGCAAATCCAGTCTGTATGCTACCTCTCCCACTCATTGTAAGATCTGAAAAGGTCCAATGTAGCGAGGGGACAACTTTCCTTTCACCTTAAACCTGCGTAAACCTCTGATGGGTGACACCTTTAAGTACACATAGTCACCTTCCTGGAAAGATACATCCCTTCTCTTCCCGTCTGCATAACTCTTCTGTCTGAACTGAGCAACCCTCAAGTTCTCTCTTATGATCTGAGCTTGCCTTTCTGCCTCCTTGATGATGTCTGTCCCAAACAACTGACTCTCACCTGTCTGACTCCAGTACAACAGTGTTCTACACTTTCTCCCATACAGTGCCTCGAAGGGTGCCATCTTCAGGCTGGCTTGATAGCTGTTGTTGTAGGAGAACTCAGCATACGACAAACTCTTATCCCAGCTACCACCATGCTTAAGAGCACAAGCTCTTAACATATCCTCCAGAATCTGATTTGTCCTCTCTGTCTGACCATCTGTCTGCGGATGATAGGCTGAGCTGAAGTGCAGCTTTGTATCCATGGACTCATGAAGCTTCTCCCAGAAACGGGATGTGAACAGGGTACCTCTATCAGATACTATCCTCTTAGGCACACCATGCAAACACACAATACGAGACATGTACAGTTCTGCCAATCTCGCACCTGAATGAGTAGTCTTAACCGGAATGAAATGAGCTACCTTAGTCAAGCGATCCACTATAACCCATATCGAATCATACCCAGCTGGTGTCCGTGGTAATCCCACTATAAAGTCCATACCGATTTCTTACCACTTCCATTCGGGCACCTTCAATGGCTGCAATAACCCAGCTGGCTTCTGATGTTCTACCTTAACTCGATGGCACGTGTCACACAATGCAACATGAGCGGCCACGTCCCTCTTCATCCCATACCACCAATACCTCTGCTTTAGATCTTGATACATCTTCGTGCTGCCTAGGTGGATAGAGTAAGCTGAAACATGGGCCTCTGTCAAGATCGTCTTCCGGAGGTCTCCCACATCAGGCACACAGATCCGATTCTTGAACCGTATCGTACCCTGATCATCCTCAGTGAAATCAGGGGCCTTGCCCCTCTCCATGGTGTCCCTGATCTCCTTGATGTCCACATCCTCCAGCTGCCCTTCACGAATGTGCTGCTCCAGAGTAGACTCTACCTCCAACGTGACTCCCTTAGTGTGAGCAACCATCCCAGATTGAGTCCCTCGAACTCCTTCATCAGCTCTTCAGGCAGCTGGAACGCCAGAGCTGTATTGTCTTGTCCCTTTCGACTCAAAGCATCTGCCACCAGATTAGCCTTCCCAGGATGATACTGTATGTCCAGATCATAGTCCTTGCATTGATCAACTCCAACCATCGCGTTGTCTCAGATTAAGATCCTTCTGAGTGAAGATGTACTTTAAGCTCTTGTGGTCTGTGTAAATCTGGCACTTGGTTCCCATGATGTAATGCCTCCAGATCTTTAAAGCATGAACCACAGCTGCCAGTTCCAGATCATGAGTAGGATAGTTCTACTCATGCTTCCTCAACTGCCTCGATGCATAAGCTATGACGCGTCCCTCCTGCATAAGAACACAACCCAAACCTTGTCTAGATGCATCACAATAGATATCAAAGCCCTTCTGCAAGTCTGGCATCACAAGCACTGGAGCGGTTGTCAACCTCTGCTTCAACTCCTCCAAACTCTGCTGACAGGCATCAGTCCACTTGAACTCTCTATCCTTGTCCAGTAAGGTAGTGAGAGGCTTCACAATCTTAGAGAACCCCTCTATGAATCGTCGGTAGTACCCTGCAAGTCCAAGGAAACTCCTGATCTCCTTAAGCTTGTCCTCCCACTTCAACACATCTTCTACCTTAGGCTGGATCGGCGAGATACCTCCATCCGTGATAATATGCCCATGAAAAGAGACTTCCTTCGGCCGAAATCACACTTGCCGAACTTGGCATACAAGCTAACGTTGCTCTCTCAACTTCTGCAAAACAAGCCTCAAATGCTCCTCATGATCCTCCTCAGTCTTAGAGTAAACCAGAATATCATCGATAAACACCTCAACGAACTTATCCAAGTACTCCATAAACACCTTGTTCATCAGATACATAAAGTAGGTAGGTGCATTTGTCAACCGAAAGGACATAACAATATACTCATACAGCCCATACCTGGTGGTGAATGCAGTTTTAGGAATATCCGACCATCTGATCTTCATCTGATGATAACCAGAACGCAAATCAATCTTGGAGAACACCTTAGCACCTCTCATCTGATCAAACAAGTCTTCAATGCGAGGCAATGGATACTTATTCTTGATAGTAACCTCATTAAGCAATCGATAATCCACACACATCCTCTGAGTACCATCCTTATTCTCAACAAAGATAACTGGTGCCCCCCAAGGTGATGAACTAGGACGGATAAACCCCTTTTCCAACAATTCTTTAATCTGTTTCTTAAGTTCTATCAATTGTGTACTAGATTTTCTATATGGACGTTTAGAAATAGGAGCAGTACCAGGTAATAGATCAATAACAAACTCAATGTCTCGGTCAGGTGGCATACCCGGTAACTCCTCTGGAAACACGTCTGGGTACTCATTGACCACCCTGATCTCCTCCAAAGCTTTGTCATCCAACTGCTGCATAGAACCTCTTGAACCTGAAGGTGGATCAACCACAAGCTCAATCTTTTCTCCGCTAGGACCAGTGAGAAGAACTATCCTCTTAGCACACTGTATCGTCGCATCATGTATGCCCAACCAATCCATACCCAGAATAACATCAAGATCCTTTGATTCCAGCACTATCAAGTTTGCCCAGAAGTCTGCTCCCATGATCTTTAGACTAACATTAGGACACATATATAAAGATTTCATACCCCCCTGGTGATTTAACTATCATGATTTGTTTCATGGGACACATGGGTATGCTATGCTTGGCCACAAATCGAGTAGATATAAACGAATGAGAAGCTCCAGAATCAAATAATACGGATGTGGGGATAGAGTTGACAAAGAACATACCAAGCACCACTTGTGGATTCTCTTGAGCGGTCTCAGTACTCACGTGGTTCACCCTGCCACGACCCTGACTCTGCTACCCCTTGTTGCTCTGCGGGGTCTGGTTCCCACTCCTCTCTGCTGCATCTGCTGGTTCTACACGGGGGTGCCTGGGGGGTGCCTCTTAGGACAGGCATTAGCATAATGCCCAACCTCTCCACATTTGAAGCAAGTGTTGCCCGCGGGGGTGTGAGGTGCACCTGGCCTCACGGGCGTACCAAGTGGAGTCATCGGATGGTCCTGCGGGTACGCAGGGCGTGGAGTCTGTGGTCCAGGACGTAGAAACCGCTGAGGAGTGCGCTGGAACTGCTGATACTGCTGTGGCTGGTATTGATACTGCTGCTATTGGCCATAACCTCCTGACGGGCCTCCTGGACGGAACGGGGCTCCCAGCGGTGAGGTATAGCGGGGTAGAGTGTGGCTCCTGGACTGTCCTGGAGTGGAGGCCTTCCTCTTCAGTTCTCCTAGCTCTCTGTGCATGGACTCCAAGATAATAGCTTTGTCTAACAGCTGCTGGAAGGACGGAAAGGTGTGCGATGTCAGCTGGTAACGAAGCGGTCCAGCCAAACCCTCCAAGAAGCGCTCCTGCTTCTTAGGATCATCAGCTACCTCCTCTGGTGCATAGCAAGACAGCTCGATGAACCTGTCTCGGTACTCTACCACTGACATCCCCCCTGCTTGAGAGAGAGGAACTCCTTCTTTAGCCTCATCACTCAAGCAGGAATGTGGTAGTTCCTGAAGCTCTCTGTGAACTCCTGCCAGGTGATGGCGTCAGGTGTAGCATGGGCGGTAGTGTAAGCATCCCACCATGCTCCTGCAGATCCTTGGAGCATGCCTGCAGCAAACAGGACCTTCTCCCTGTCATCACACTGGGCGGTGGTGAGCATCTTGCCCACAGTCTTCAGCCAATCGTCAGCATCAAGCGGATCAGCAACATGGGTGAAAACTGGCGGACGGTGGCTCATGAACTCCTTGTGCCTGTTCATGGGCGCTGGCTGCTGTCGCGGTGGCTGAGGTGGGTTGTTAGCTTGGGCCTGCATGTTGGCCACAGTGTTGGTCAGGATCTCCCGAAGGGCGCATCCGGTTGCGGGAAGAAGCTGCTTGCATGGGATCCATTGGTGGCGGTGGAGGTGGCGGTGCACTGCCTGAACTGTTGCCTCGACCTTGACGTGCCACTGGAAGATGATCAACCCCTGATCCGGACCTGGTGTTTACCATCTGAGCGTTAGAAACACTGATTTAGATTATGACAGTGATAGAAGAGCTGAAATGATAAATAATGCATGCTTCTAGATTAAGACAGATTCTGATAGCTGTAAAGAAACAAAGATATCTCTCTGTACCAGTAACGAAAAACCACGAATTTTTCTGGAGATATGATGCATAAAATTACTGAACTAACCCAACTGGTTTTGCCTCAATCGGAGGTCTACAACTCTAGATATAAAATAATGAAGTCAGCTATGTCAGCAGGATTTGACAGATTTCTGTTGGCTTAGTGTTTCGTCCATAACTCCCAGAATATATATTGGATAGTGCTGAATTTTTGAAAAAATATCATGTAAAAAATTTGTGAACCAACCCAACTGGTTTTACTGAATTCGGAGTTCTGTAGCTCGAGATAAAAATAAAACACTACTGCTGTGTCAGGAAGTGATGTGAACAGATTTGCAGCAAGATATTCCTCATGATAGATAAAATATGGTAGATAAAGAATAACGAATTTGCAAGATAAAAGATGGATGGAAAAGAACTTAAACCCACTAATCAAACTCTATTACTAAACCAATGTCATTGTGGCATTAATCCACAACACACTGCAATCGAACAAAAATCCAACTCACAGATGTTCGCAAACCAAGCATTCAAACACACCACTTTCTAACACACCGATCCAACGTGTCGTTCTAACGATTACAGACTCGATAACTTGAAGATAAAGACACCTAACACCTATGGCCAAATGATCCTAGTGCGGGATCCAAGCGACCCATAGCTTGTCCTCACGGGTCTCGGTGACATTGCAGGCCAGTTTTCTCCATCTTCCTGCACTTCTTCCGCATCCTGTCCCGCGATCACTGCCTTGAGTCTTTTGATCTCCCTCCGGTCTTCATCTTGCTGGTCACAGAGGTCTTGAAGCTCCATGATGGTGTCATCTAGGTTGGTGTTGAGAGCCACTACGAGTCCCACTTGAGATGCATAGCGTGGTCCCAAGGTTTCATTCGTCAGAGGAATCTCGCTGCCCATAGCTCCAGAACGACGACGGGAAAAGCACCCCACACAGTGTTGGTGAGGTGGTGAGACTCCTCATAACACCATGCGGAAAGAGCCCTTCTAGCAGCATCATCTCTCCCTGCGGCGAAGGTAGCTCTGGTGGCTAGAGCCTGGTGGACAACAACCTCGTATAGTCCGCCCTCCTGTGGATCATCCTCCAAGATGCGCACTAACACATCCCACTGCATTGGATAACGAGGGTGAGTCCTCCGTAGTCCAATGTAGTCAATAGTCACTTGCAGGTGAAGACACTGGAAGAGCCTCCTCAACTTGGACGGAAAGCGTGCATGCCCTCCATCATGGTGACAGATGACCACCTTCCACTCCTCAGGTGCTGGTTGCTCATCAGCACCTCCATCCTCCGGGTCAGAGTCCTCCGGGTCTGGGTGGTTATCTGGATCACCTCCTTGTTCTTTCTCTTCAACTGGCTCCTCTTCTTGTTCTTGTTCTTCAGCTGGCTCCTCTTCTGGCTCATCATCTGACAGCTCAATGACTGAAGGTAGTGAAGCTTGCCCTGAAGCAGAGTTCGCTTCACCTCCCTCTTCAGAAGCTTCTTGGTGCTCATCATTGTCCGTGGAGTAGCAGTAGAAGTCCTGGTCCTCCAGGTACCTTGGAAAGCGGTAAGCACCTGAGCGAGTGGTCTTCAGTCGGCGAACCATCTAAGATAGATGAGACAAGTGCAGATTACTAAATGAGGCAAGATCAAGATTAGATAACAAAAGCAAATCAAGGATAAGATTAAACCAAGTTTAGATATAATAAACAGAATAAAGCAAACTAAGCTATGTGTGGCTTCTATTATTATAAAATCCTTAGTTTTCGACCAGTTCTAACTAGGCTAACGTCCTACAGTCAACATGGCTTTGGTACCACTTTGTCACACCCGGATTTAAGGGAAAATTCGAATGCAAGAATACATGTACGCCAGGATCAAGTTGCACACATGCATCGACTCAGTGAATACCAAAACACAGTGTAAAGCGTAAAGAGAGTATTAAACAATTATTACATGACTGAATGTCTCAACTAAACAATCGTTCGAGTAGCTAACAGCGGAAAAGAAACACACGCAGAAGTCCTCCACAGGCAGCTGACTGGAGAACGAACGCCTAGAACTCATCGAACTCTTCATGGAAATCCTCAAAGCATCCATCTGAGCAGCAGTCGGGTAGTGTAGATGCAATAAAGGAACAACAAGCATGAGCACATGTCGTACTCAACAAGGGAAAAGTTCTATAACATCATGCAAGGCTTTATGGTGGAAGCTGATGGTTTATAAGCAAGTCAGCATTTTAGTTGGTCAAGTTTTATTAAACAACTATTACTAGCAAGTTTAAGTATATACCAAACCCAAATAATAAAATGCAACATATCCATAGAATGTAATGCACAAGTTTAAAAGTTCCATCTTCCATAAAATTAATCATGTGAGGGTCCAGGCCGCCCTTGACCGTGGGCACGGCTAACTAGTTAGTTTTACACTCTGCAGAGGTTGTACATCTTTACCCACAAGTCGCGTAAAAACTCCGAAGAGTTTTGGACCCAACCATGCGGTGTTTGCAAGGCACCATCCACACTACCGAGGTGTGATTGCATAGGGACGCTACGAGGCCGTTACAAAGATCCCCAGATGTAGGCTGCCCGCTAGGTTACCTGGTCAGTGCAATGTATAAAGCTCCCGGACGAGTATCGTGTCTTAGCTAAGCCCACACCTATGCCCGAGCAGGTCCATTCGCCACTACCCGCCAGCCCCCAACCCTTATCAGGTAAAGCATACCTAACACCTAGTTCACTAATTAGTAAGCCAAGACAGAGCCATTTGTCTTGTGGTAGTACTGTTTTCCTGGGTGGTCGCTCCATGTTCCGATTAACAAGCATAAAGTGTTCTTGCATTACATAAATGATAGCGTAAATAAATCCATATTAACAAGTGTTCATTAAACCATCTGAAACCACGTAAAGTGCTAGCATGTGCTACCCAACATAAAGTAAACCCAGGTTGATCAAGGCATAGGATAACAAAGCTAGTCGAACCTTAGAAATAGGACCCATCAATTTAATGCATAGCAATAATAAATAACAGTGTAATTAAAATGCATGTTGTAATAGGAATTTAACGGAATGCAGCAAGGACTTGCCTTCTACCAGCACCGGAAACTGCTCAGGGTCTTGATAATCTTCAACAGCAGCGAAGTCCCCGAATTGCTCGTACTCTACGATCCATACATTCACATACAAGCATACAATGGAAACAAATAAGAAACAGTACACCAATCATCTCAAACAGAAGTAAAAACAACAGAAAACTATTCTACTCGTCGAGACGATCGCGTGGACATAAAGAACACTAAAAACGGAGCTAAAACGACTAAGTTATTGCTAAAACAAGTTTTAGGGCTAATCTATAAATAAAGATTAAGTTTTCGGGCTAAACTGAAGAAAACAGGACCTAACTGTAAAGGTTTTCTTAAGGTGGAAGGATATTTTTGTGAAACAGGGAAAACCCGGGGGCTTTTAAGCAAAACAGCGCGGTTAAGCCTAGGGGGGTGGATCTGATCCGTCGGATCAAGATCCAATGGTGGGGATCTAAGCACTAGGTTGACCGGTATGGGGCTGCTTTGACCAGGGAGCTTGGCGCAATCTGGATCGTCAGATGAGGATCAAGCGGTGCTGGTGCTGCGCACGCGCGGCACCGGCCGGGCGCGGCCGGCGGCTGCGCAAGCATGGCGGCGAACGGCGGCGCGCGACGGCGAAATCAGGCCGGGATGCTCCAATCGCGACGGGGACGGCACCGGGACGCTCGGCGGCGAACGGCGAGCACAACGGTGTCCTCCGGAGGCGGTGAGGGCGACGCGACGCGGCAGTCGGCGAGGAGGCGCGGCAGCGGAGCTCCGGTGAGCCGGTCACGGCGGAATAGGGCACAGGCGCGTCTTCAAGAAGCACCGGTAGACCTCTTACCTAGCGGTGAAGGCGTGGAGACGACGGCTTGGCGACGGGAGGCGACGGGAGCTCGGGTTAACGGCGGCGGCTCGACGACGATGGCGGTGGCGCTGGTGCTAAGGGTTTCGGCGGCGGGGGCGGAGTTTAGGGTTTTAGGCGGCGCGGGTCGGCGCCTTAAATAGGGGCGCGCACACAGCCTGGCGTGCGGGCCCGCGGTGGCGTGGCGCGAACGCCGAGTCGGACTCGGCCCCCGGCTCGGTCGAGAAGCGGGGGCGGCGGGCGAGAGGAGGCGGATGACGGGTGGCCCCCCCCGTCGGCGTCGCGACGGGGCACGCGCGGGGGAAGGCGATCGGGCCGCCCCGGGCCGGAAAGGCCGGTTGGGCCGCAAGGAAACTGGGCTGCGTGCGCGGGGAGAAAGACTGGGCTGCGGCTGGCTAGGGCTGGAAAGCGGCAGGAGCAGCGGTGCACTGGGCCGAGGAGTGCAGGGGGCGACTGCAGACCTGACCAACGCTGGGCCAAAGCAAGCACGAGCCATATTGGGGTAGGGGGTAAAGGGTTAAAAGGAAAAGGGTTTCTAATTTTTTTGAAAACACCCAAACAATTGAATTCAAACCTAGATTTGAATCCAAACACTCAAAAACAATGCACCAGCATGTATGCAACAATGAACTCCTATATTTTATTAATTAATTAAGGAAAATGATTAAATGCCTATAAAAACACCATCTCCTTATATTCCTTAAATGAGAACGCATTGTTGCTAAGCAAATTTTAGTTAAACTCAAACAGTGGAATTTAGGGTGTTACAACCGCCCGATCATTCTCCACTCTCAGAAGATCTCACCATGAAGCTCTCAAGCTAGTCATATAGAAATCCTAAGAAAAAGGAAGGGAAAAATAGGAAAACCAAAATGAGCTAGGGTTCCAAGAGATGGCTGCCATCCTCTCACCACTTGGGTTATATGGAGGCAACTGAAAGTCTAAAATACCTTTACTAGTTAATTAGGGATACATGCCACTCGAGGGTGAATTCGGAAACCTTTGTCATCGCTCCATCGGACGGATGCCCAGCGTCCGCAAACTTGCTTAGCCTTGACGCAAGCCTTGCGATCCCGACGCGTGTCCTCCGCTTCGAAGTCTCAGGACTGCATCGTCGCACACCGGTCAGACCGGTGCTCCTCACCGGTCAGATCGGTACCCACCGGTCAGACCGGTCCGATGCTGCTGCACCTTCGTTTTCGGTTCTTCAGTCCCAATGGTTTTCTGGTGAACCACTGGAAACCCCGCGAACTCGGTGTAGCCTCCGCCAATCGCTACTCATGACTCGGCTCCCACGTAGACCCGGCTCGACCTTGGTTTTGAGGCTCAACCAAGAAACTGTCCATGACTTCATCTTGCCGTTCTTGCCACCATGCGGCCCGCACTTGACTCACTGGCCACAGGGTCCCTTGAACAAAGCCTACTTGTCTTCTCCACACCTGGAGGCCTCACCGGCAACTTCCTTTCGCACTTGTTCTTCACCTGCACCAACGCTAGTCAAGCCGCAACCTGCACCTGCAATACTTAGCCAAGAATTAGTCCACACAACGTTGTCAATCACTCATCACACCAGGAAGCAACCATCCACCGGTCCTCGAACCACACATGGTCCTCAATCTCCCCCTTGATGAGTGCATTGACAACACACACATATAGTAACCTGAGAGAAAAGAAAAAAATAAAAGAAACGAATAAAAAGAAACTCCAACAAGCGATCAAAATCCAAAGAAAGGAAAAGAACAAGATCACTTGAAGAACACAAGTCTCGGACCCCTTAGGCAAGGGAAACGGCTCGACACATCTGAGTCAAAACTATGCTCAAGCAAAGAGTGCAAACCACCAAACCAAAGCTCTAAAACCCCAAAGAGCTCCCCCTGCACATATGCAAGCTCCCCGTAAACCAATGCAACTCCCCTGGACAAATGCATGCAAACCACCTGACGAAAACAAAGCAGCTGCATCAGCTCAGCTCTGACCGGTCAGACTGGTCAACACCACCGGTCAGACCGGTGCTGTCACACCTGATTTTCCGAAGAAAACCAAATGCATCTCATATGTGCGCCAGGATCTAGTTTACACACATATATCAGACGTCATGAGTGAAATATCAATAAACAACAATAAGAACGTACAAGAGTTAAACCATTACATTATCTCTTTATTACACTCAGACGTTAGACTCAAAGGTCTTTACAACGATCAAACGATAACTATGAAGACGTAACTCCATCTTCATCTTCCACAGGCACATTACTGGTGGCACGCCAGTCTCAGAACTCCTCGTAGTCGCTGAAGTACTCTGCTCCAGTGTTCTCCTCTGAACAGCGGGTAAGCAAGGGTGAGCACACTTATGGTTGGAGCTCAGCAAGTGGGGGGAGATGCAAGGCTTATCAAGAATAGGCTAAGGTTTTGCAGCGGTTAGCATTTTTAATGTTGTTCAAATTTTATCAGCAAGCACCTAATTACTAGATGTAAGTTTATACCAACCCACTTAAGCATTTAGGAAAGCATCTCCTCTCGAAAACCCACAAGAAACCACGATTTAATTTCATCTTCAAGCTTATTAATCATGTGAGGGTCCAGGCCGCTTTTGACCGTGAGCACGGCTGATCGATCAGTTTTACACTCTGCAGAGGTTGTACACTTTACCCACAACTCGCGTAAAAGTTCCGAAGAACTTTGAACCCAACAACGTATGTGTTTATCAGACACAATACCACACTACCGAGGTGTGGCTGCATAGGGACGCTACGAAGCCTTTACAAAGATATGCAGAAGACCAACAACCCGCGACAGTTACAGCAGCGGAGCGGACCATAACCCTCCCTAGTGGTCAGCACCTTAGCAAAGGCTGCTACCCCAAAAGAACCGGGCTATACTCCTTCAACTCCGGCCCCCTATGCTCCTTTCGGATGAGGCTGTCAGATAATTCCACACACCTAATTAATTGGCTAAGCCAGAGCCATATGGACTGTGGTTGCACTGTTTTCCTGGGTGGTTCTCCATGTTCCGATTAAACCATATGATCTTGTTATTAACCATAAGCACACACATATATCACCCAAGTTATCATGATCAACATTCATCACATTGTAAAAGATTCATTTGAACCCTCCCAAGTTATAGCAACTAAGCATTTCTACCCAAAACATTTATTTAAAAGGGTTGTCCAAGGTAATAGGGATAAAATTCTAGTCATGTCCTTAAAAAGGTGATTTTCCCATCAAATTTATGCATAGCAACATTTAAATGTAAACTTAGTTATCATGCAAGTTGTGTGGGACAAAAATAGAATATGCAGGGGGAGAAGTCCACTTGCCTTCCTTGCTTAAACACTGGGGTTCTTCTTCTTCAACCACTTGCTGTTGATCCACTCCAACTGGCTGCTCACTTGAAACTGGCACGATGTCTACGAGCACACAAGAAAACATACAATAAATAAAACAATACACCAAGCAAATGTAAACTGATTTGACAAAAGAAATAGATAATAAGGTAGCTTTAAAGAAAGGTGGCTAGGAAAGATTAGGTGTAACAACATAGTTGATTCACCAAGAGAGAACAAGGGTTGGCTCTAGGAACGCGAACCCAAAAGCACTAGGAACTATCGAGAGCTTTGGATGATCACAAACAAGAGCTAGCTATGTGCTTGGTATATTTTAAAATAAAGTCATGTGTATAGGTTATTTCAAAGAAATACCCTATTTATAATTAAGCAAGTTATATTTGTATTTAAAAGACGATGTAAGCCTAGTTCAATTTTATTTATAAATATTCAAGTTTAACTTATGCAAATTAAACATTTAATTTAAAAGAAGCATGTAAAAGCATCTAGGCATATAACTTTATAGTTCGAGTTATTCTAATCAAATTACAACTTAAAAACACATTTATATTCATATTAATCAAATTAACAATTTAATTAAGAAAACTCGAGATGAACCTATATTGCTTTTATATAGGAAGCAAATTGCATGAACATTACTCAAATTAAGTTTGATTATAAAAACCGAGGTACACATCTAATTAACTTTTAATTATAACAAATATTTAACTAGTATTAAGCATATTAACTTTCTTATGAAAACACGTGTTGAACTCTAGCTAGATTTTAATTAACAAGCATGCATAATTATATTTAATCATATTTAACATTTAATAAATTATAAAACAAAGAACATGTACAACATTGGTCCTATCACGTAGATTTAGTTGATATGAGCCTAACACAACTTGAAACGGTGGAAACGGAGCTAAAACGCATAAGATACGACCAAAACAAGGTTCCAAAACTAACGGGCTTGAAAAGACGGTCGCGTGGACACCAAGAATGCTTAAAATGGAGCTAGGACGGAAAAGATATGGCTAAAACAGGGTTCATGGGCTTTTCTGTGAAGAAACAGGACTTCCAGGGGCTTAACTGCAAGAAACCAGGGGCTAAAACATAATTACACATATAAACCGAAGGTTTATAGTATAAAAGATCAAGGATGGACCTCTGATGGGAAGAACTAAAAAGGACAAGGGCTTAAACAGAAGAAACAGAACCTGATATAAAATATTCCTACAGGTGGAAGGGCATTTTTGTGATATTGAAAACTGCAGGGGCTTATTTGCAAAAACGCCTGGGTGGCCGGCGGAGGGGCTGATGGAGCGCCACGTGGCGGACTGTGAGTGGCTGGGCTGACGCAAGCATGACGCGCGGCTTACGTGGCCCGTGGACCGACGCCTGTGGACTTGGTCCACCGGTCCACCGTGGACCGATCCAAGGGGTACGCCCCCCTTTAGATCTTGGCCGTCCGTGCCCATCGGACGGCCCCGGTCGCACATAGGCGACGGGCGGTGGGGAGACGACGGCGCGCGGCGGCGCCGGCGGACGGCGCGGCGCCCGGCTCAGCGGCGATGGCCGGGAAAGAGCTCCGGTGCGCCAAAATCGACGGCAAGTGCATGGAGAGGAAGAGGAGGAGGAGGGGAAACCCACCGGCGACTTGGAAGGGAGGTACGGAGGCCGAAAGAGGAGATCGACGCCGGGCTTGCGGTGGCGCTCCGGGCTCCAGTGGTGGCGGCGCTGCACGGGTGAAAAAGTGGAGGTGCTCGGTGCGGGAGGAGCAGAGGCTCGGGGGGCCCTTAATAGGGTGAAGGAGGAAGGGGAAGGGGCACACAAGGCGGTGGGCGGCAGCGCCCGGCGGGGCCGGCGGCGGATCTCGCCGGGGCATCACCGGAGAAGGCGGCTCGGGGCTACGGAGCACCATTTACGACACGGATTGGACCGGGAGCAAGAGGAGGACAGTGCGAAGCTCACCAGCTGCTCGATGACGGCGGTGGGGTGGTGTAGACGTCGTGCGGCGATGAGGGGCGGTCGGGATCACGGGTGCCCGCCAGGGAGGATGTTGCGGCTTCGGCTGCGTGCTCCTGGGCGTCGGGTTCTTGTGTGGCGGAGTGGAAGGCGAGGGAGGACGCGAGGATGCCGAGGAGTTGCTCACAGGCGACGGGGAGCGCCGGATGGCCGGCGATGGCACGGCGGCGGGTTTCCCTGGCGGCGGCGCGTGCGGAGACGAGGGGAAGGAGGAGGGGATGTGGGAGCACGGGAGAGGACAAAAAGGGCAATTCAAAGCCTTTGGGGTCGGTTTTATAGGGTGAGGACGGGAGGAGAGGGCCACGGCCGGATGCAACGGCCACTAATGGCCATGGCGGTGGCCGGCGGTTTCAAAGCATTCAATAGGGGGAAACGGCTTGATTGAGGAGTAACAGACGGAATTAATGGAGGGGAAGTGCATGGAGGGTTTTACTGAGCCTTGATGGGGAGGATTGAAGGGAAGAAGAGGCTGGAGATGTCGGGAGGGCCAGTGGCGGCGCTGTACTGCGAAGCAGGGGAGGGAAACCAAAGGAAGGGGATGGATCTGACGTGTGGGGCCGGTCTGGCGGTGAGAGAGGGAAGAAGGGTGGAAGTGGGCCGGTGCGGCTAGCTGGGCCGCTTGGAAACTTGGGCTGGCGGGGAAAAGGAGTGGAGCTGGGCCTGCGAGAAAAGAAAAGAGGGGGAAAAAAGAATTGGGCCGGCGGGAGGTTGGGCCGCGGGTTGGAAAGAAAGGGAAGGGGAGAGAGAAGAGAGAGTTGGAGGTTTTTATTTTTTTCAAACCTTCTCAAATTCATTTTTCAAACTTTTGAAGTTGATCTTTTTTTCTTCAAACTTTAAATTCAAACTCTTTTTAACTTTTCAAACTTTCAAAACATTTTAAAGCTTCACCCCAACAAACAAAAAAATACCATGCATTCGAATCATGATGCACAAGCACTTATTGCTTCTGAAATTATTCAAAATGATGTTTAAATATTTTAGGGCATAATTTATTTGATAATTCATTATTCCTTAGAAAACAAAAACTAAAACACCATGTTGCTTACATTAATTTAGTGATGGAATTTTAGGGTGTTACAGGTGCGCAACATGTGAACAGGGCCAGCACTCTGACCGGTCAGACCGGTGACCTCAACCGGTCAGACCGGTGCACAACAGAGCTCAGAAATGGCTTGAAACCACCCGAAAACCTTCTAAATGCATTCAGTAACCCAAAACAAGCTCAAACTTCTCCACCTTGTTGACAATGCATGAATCAAGCCAAAAATGCAAAAAATGCAACCTAAAGCTTCTCAAATAGATAAAATTCAACATAGGATGCTACACATGTCCAAATGAGCAAGTTAGATACTCTATAGCTTCGTAATGACACCAACTTCATGATCACCAAGTTTCACAACCATTGGATGAAGCTAAAATAGAATTGAGAAATTTTGCGAAAATTTTACCTCTCATGAGCAGTCCTAAACATGAGAAAAACATGTCAAAATAGCAAAGCCACACAAACTTCATGCTAGGACGACCATTCTAATCGTAAGACCATCACAAACACCCACAAGCACCTCATGTCATGTCAAAGCCACCGAGTCATGTGCCTACTTCTATATATGAGACTTGGTAGCCATCATGCAATTGTTTAGCACCCAAAGCAAAATAATTTTAGCACATATGGCATGGAAGCACATTTTCCAAGCAATTTACATTTCAATTTCAGATTCATATTTGGTACATGAAATGTCTTTGCAACAAAAAGGAACTTATGCCCGTCCACAAGATAAAGCATGAGGGCTAAACATTCATGATGGCAAATGAGCCTTTGGCCCCATATGATCAAAATAAGATATCCAACCACAAATTAAGCATAGCCAAGCCACTAAAACATGTCAAGATCATATAAAGGCATTTACTCACAAGAGAGCATACATGTAACATTTTTCAAAAACATAGCCATCAACCATGGATATAAACCAAGATTATCAAGAGCTAAGCCAAACTAACCATAGCTTACCAAACAACCTCACAAAGACATAAATATCATTCCATGGTGAACAATGTATATAGGAGAAGCTTTTCCGAACCAATGCATATGATACAAAATGCATGCAATCTAAGATACGAGGATGCCTTTACATCATGTTACATATGCCATGCCAAATGCAAGAAATGCACAAAGGAAAGCTATATATATGCTACAAAGAAGCTCCCACACACCCAACTCAAGAAATCAAACACACACCAAGCTGCCCCCCGCAAACGAGTGAAAGTTGCTTGATCTAGGGGTTCAGTGAAATATCGTCTAGTTGGTCATGTGTGGGTACATGGATCAAATCTATTTTTCTTTTCTCTATATTGTCTCTCAGAAAATGATACCTCACTTCTATGTGCTTTGTTTTGGAATGGAGAATTGTCTTTTCTACACTTATGGCACTGGTGCTGTCACATTGAAGTGGAACATGGGTATACTCCTCACCAAAGTCACACATGGTGTATGTGATCCAAAGGAGCTGAGAGCAACAACTAGCTGCGGCAACTTACTCTGTCTCGGTAGTGGATTGAGCAACACTCGACGGTTTGCGGGAAGACCAAGACACCAAAGAAGATCCCCAAAACTGGCAAGTCCCAGAAGTGGACTTCCTATCCAACCGACACCTGGCAAAATCCGCGTCTGAAAAACCATGAAGAGCCAAAGAAGAAGACACGGAGTACCAAAGGCCGAAGTCGGGAGTGTGATGCAAGTACCTGAATATGTGCTTGACCGCTTGCCGATGCGAAGTCCTTGGAGACGCTTGAAAACGAGCGCACGGACATACCGAGAACTGGATGTCCGGCCTCGTCATCGTCAAGTAGAGGAGTGACCCAATCATTCTTCGGTACTCCTTCTGGTCCATGTGTTCACTTTCCTCATCTGCATCAAGAGCTGTAGTCGTACTCATAGGCATCGTCATGGCCTTGGAGTCCTCCATCTTGAACTTCCTCATAATGTCCTCAGTGTACTTAGCTTGGTGCACAAATGTTCATTCCTTTGATTGATTGATTTGTAGCCCAAGGAAGAACTGCAACTCACCCATCATGCTCATCACAAATTCCCTGCTCATATCCTCTGCAAACCTTGCAACAAGAGAGTTAGCCGAGCCACCAAAGGCAATATCATCCACGTACACCTGCACAATCTGGATATCTCTACCCTGCCTGAGAAGAAACAAGGTCTGATCAACCTTCCCCATCTCGAAACCTCTCTCAAACAGGAACCCCGTCAACCTACCATATCAAGCTCTAGGCGCCTGCTTCAGCCCATACAACGCCTTCCTCAACTTGTACACTCGGTGAGGGTACTTCTCGCTCTCAAACCCCGGTGGCTGCCTCACATACACTTCTTCCTCCAACACACCATTCAAGAAGGCACTCTTCACATCCATTTGGTGCAACTTGAACCCTTTAGCAACGAAAAGAAGGATCCTAATCGCCTCAAAACAAGCTACGTGAGCAAAGGTCTCCTCGTAGTCGATCCCCTCTTTCTGACTATACCCTTGAGCAACAAGCCTTGACTTGTTTGTCACCACTTCACCTTTCTCTCCATCTTTGTTCTTCCACACCTATTTTGTCCCAATCGGTTTACACCCTGGGGGAGGGTCAACCAATTCCCAAACTTGATTCCTCTCAAAGTTCTCCAACTCCTCATGCATCGAATTAACCCAATTATGATCAGATAGTGTGTGTCCAATGTCTTTGGGCTCAAAAGTGGCAACAAAAGCAGCATGAGCGAAATGAGAATTGTTTCGAACCCTCGACCTTGTAGTACGTTCATTCATGTCGCCGATGATTCTCGAATATGGGTGATCCAATTGTACTCTCCGGGGAGGTTCTCACCTTGATGCTACCTCCCCCTCAACAGTAGCTTCTCCTTGATCTTGGTTTGTCGTCATAGGTGTGGGAGAGGGGCTGTCCATCACCGTAGTCGAAGTATTAGGTACATGTGTGACGCCCCAGGTTTTTAATCAGAATCATTAACGCTATTGGCCGGATAGGCCCAGTCAAAACGGCTGACGCTGGTCAAACCTAGGTCAACCTGGGACATCACCTCGAAAACCGAGCCGACAACCCCTATTTACCCCCTTGACCAAGTCAACACAACCTTGTGGTCAACCTTTGGTCAAAGACACGGTCAAACCCCGCTTAAACCCTAACGTCGGTGAATGTCTTCCGAAACTTTTGCCGCGTTCTCCAAATTTCACCTAAACACTTCAAAATCTACCAATATGAAAGTTGTCCAGTTCGTTGAGGGACACAACTTTCATGCAGATTGGCATTTAAAATTTTGAGAGGAAAAGGTGAAAAACTTGGTTAACTGCCAGCAGCTCCTATTTACCGAAACAAAGTGACATTCAAAGTTTGGCAGCAATTTGTACAAAGTCCGTTGAGAAAAACACTATACGACCTTTGTAAAAGTTGTAGAGGGTAGTGAGATCTACAACTTTCCTATTCACCACTTTGTGCACCTCTATTAAAAAATTTGGAGAAAATTGCGGTCAAACCATAGTAGTTGGGATGAAATGCTGGGGGAACGCGACGTCGTGTAGGCCGGTGCGCTAAGCGTGCCCGCGCCGCGCCGTACGCGCGCGTACCGCCGCCCGCGCCCCCACGCGCGCCTTCCCGAGGCTCGCGCCCTCCCAAGGTCGCACGCCTCGAGGCCGTGCACACACCAAGGCGCCTCGAGGTCGGTGCCGCCTCGTGCCGCGTCGCCACTCGCGCCGTACGGCGGCGCCCGCACCGCCCGTCGGGCAAGCCGCCCGCCGCGGTCGGCCCCCTTGGCACGCCGGGACTTCACGCGAGGAGCGGCCATCCGTCTATAAGAAGCCGGAGCCGGTCCTCGCGCGTGCCGAGCCCCCGCCCCGAGCAACCGCCGGTTCGCCGTCGGTCCCGGGCGTGGCCGCCGCCGCGGGACCCTGTCCTGTGCCCTTCCCCAAAGCCGCCCACCACCCCGGCACCTCCTCTTGCCCCCACCGAAGCTCGCCGCTCACCCTTAGCCGCCGTCGTGGCTCCACTTCGCTGGAGCAGGGCGTACCACAGCTTGCAACGGCCGTCGCCACCGCAAGACCTCACTGGCGACGCCTCTGCCCCAAGCAAGCCCTAGAATCGAGCCCCTAGGACCCGCAGGCCCTTCCCCCGCCCACGCCCGGCCGGACACAGTCGCCGGTTCGCCGGATTTTGGCCGGACCGGCGTCGGCCGGCGCCCAAGGATTCAATTACGAGTCCCCAAATCTTTCCAGGGGCCCATCTGTGCAGCAAGGGTATACCTGTAACCCTTTAAAAACTTCTAGGGGTCCCTGCGTAAAAATACATCTTCAATAGTATAGTCATTTGGCTGATTCCTGAAAAATCTCTAGAAAATCGTAGAAAATTCGAAAAAATGCAAACTCAATTTTTCTAGATTCCTGGTGAAGAGTACTACAACTTTTGTTAAACATGTCTAGGCTGTTTCCTAATATTTTTGGCATGAAAAATAGAAATGTGTGAAATCTAGATCTGGAATATCTCAAAATTCTTAAGTCCTCTGTATCTAATTTTTATATATGTTGTGTGTTATGTTAGGACTAGCTCCTGTACCAAAAGTTGCACAAAGTTATGATGTAAATCTTTTTATATGAATTGTTTTCCATTTATGCAGAATCTGTCTAGATGATTTTTGTAGCTAAAAATAATTTTGTTCTTAAGCCCAACTTCTGCATGCTATCTCGTTATGACAAGTTACACCTCTGTGAATTAATCACAATTTTTGAATAAACAGAAGTATTTATTCTTAATATATGCATGCTTTCCTTTGTAATTTAATAATGCAAGATCAGTAGTAGTTCTAGGTGTGCTTGCTGCTTTTCTAGGGTGGTTAGGACCAGAGAGCATGTGTGAAGAAGTTTGGAACAATTAGATGTTTATTTATTTTTATGTGATTTTATCTTGTTTATGTGTTTAACCTTTTGTAATTATTGGTATAATTAATTTTCAAGTTTTTTCAAGCATGCACGTGTGTTCAGTGGCTTAGTAAAGATGTTTTGGTGCTTAAGAAACACACCAATGAATTTTTAGTGATTTATTATTTAAATAAAAGCTTTGGAGGCCTTTATAGGTTTAATGTCTTGTAAAAAAGGAAAATGCCCTTTTTATTCTTTATACCCTTTTTTTGTTTGAAATGGTTGCAAAACTTATTTAAGATCTAAGAATACACCCTTGCTGTTTAAAGAGTTAAATGTAATTAATTATCTTTTGTACATACCTTTACTAGTGAAAGGTGAAGTATTAAATCTTTACATGAAATAACAATTATAAAAGGAAACATTAGTTAAGTTTTTCATTAAAAGAATAAAACACATATCAATAATAACCTTCATCAACAGGAAATTAATGATTAATTATTTGTTAAGGTGAATATGGCCAACAAGAGTTGGATAAGATAAATAATCTATCACATCACCTGAAACCTGCATTGCATTCCGTGTAGACCTTGCCTACGGTGACTACTCACTCGTGCCGGAAGACGAGGAAGGAGGAGCGGAAGCTGCACTGCAGTACGTGGAAGTACTCGAAGACACCGAGGGTGCTCAGGCTAACACTGCTGACGAAGGCAAGCCCCAGTGTATTTAACCCAGTGTTTCAAAATTTCATATACAATATCTATGGATGATTGTTCATTTAAGTTCAGGAGTTGTATGAAACCTTAGATGCATAATCCCTAGGACCTGTGTCCTTACTAGTATGATAGGTCGATAGCTGCTAGGCTATAGGACCGTTACATGTCGAGTGATGCTTGTCACTCGCGAGAATAGGTTCTTATGTTGGAACTATAAGATCTCCTTAAATAGAACACTCATGTGGTAAGAGCATGTGATTTGGGCTCCGGTCCAATGGCTGTTGTGGGTTAAGTGTTTGAACGTACTAAGCACTTGTCGGGAATGGGACCAGTAAGCCTACCTTAATGAGGCGGCAAGGGATCTTACTATTACTCATCTTGGGATGCGTCTCACGGCTAGCTACCGGTGGTGTATGGTGAGTCCGGGTGCCTCGCGGGGTATTCCGGATAGCCTGCACCAAAGACTAAGATTCGATCCCGACCCGAAGAGTTTTGGGAACCGCTTGGTGGTTGTCCTCGTGGGGGCATCCCACCGTGTGTTTAGGTCTACCTTGCAAGGTTTGAATCAATCGATTGTCAGCCTCTCACCGTTATCAAAGACTACTTACTCCACTAGCCATGAGATCCCTAATGATGGAAGTTGATGAATATTGTGCTTGATTAATTGTATTGCACAACACTGTTTGTACTAGATGGCTAATTTAGAAAAGAATAAACTCACTAGAACTTGTGCTAAAATCTTGAAAGTAAGGACATACTCTTTGTTACTTTTCAGCAAAAGAAACCCAGTAGCCAAAAAGCCTAACATGTCTAGAGTTGGTGAAGTAGTTGCCACTGACGGGTAAGTCTTGCTGAGTTTTAGTATACTCAGCCTTGCTATAATCTGTTGTTCCAGGTAATGCCTTTGGTGATGTGTGGCCCAGAGAGATCCCGCCCGGCTGGGAGCTGGAGTGGGTGGAGGACGACGAATGAAGGCATCATGGCTGGCCTCCCGTGGTGTTCTCGTTTTCCGCTTAGTTTAATTCAGCTGTTTTAAAAACTCTGAACCGCGTTGTCATGCCAAAGACTTCGTTTTGTAATAATTAAACCCTTCGGGGGGATTTCTGTTGTTAATTATGATGTATCTCTGGACTCGCCTTCGCGTGAGTTTTAATGCATATATGTCGATCCTTGTTGCTATATAAGTGATTTATCGGGTGTTAACCCGGCGACTAACGATAGGATGATACTTTATTATTGCCTAATGACCAAAGTGGACTCGTTTAGGAGATAGTACGATATTTTCCTAGGCGGGTTATCACAGTTGGCATCAGAGCAATTATATGCACCAGAGATTAATTAATAACCTTAATCACTGGTTTTTGAATAAAATTTGCCAAGATTGTTTTATTTTCCAAAAACACGTTGGTCCGTTAAGGAGAAACTAGACCGAGAGGCCGTAGAGGGAATTTTTGGGTTCTTTCAGGTGGCTTATTAACCTATGGTTTATTTTGCTAACTTCCAGCACATTTACTTTATGTCAGACTTACTTCTTGCACAACCAAACTAGATGAGCCACGTGTTTTATACGTGTGTTGTGCCGCATCACGGGAATTGCGAGGGTTGATGGAGTGATCCATTCCACGGATCCCATCTTCGCGTCTGTTTATGAGTTGTGTTGTCGCCACGTGTTTTATACGTGAGCATTCCGCATGGCGAATATGCGAGGCAAGGATACACTCCATTCAAATGGAGGGTGTCCGAGGTTGGACGCTATCCATGCAGCGGCTTAACGCATGGATGTCGTTTCTATAGTGAACGGTAATGTATGTGGACGCTTCCGTGACGTGCTGGCGCAGAAGGTTCGTTTTCTGCAGGTACATAACATCGCTTCGTTAGTTGCTAAGTGAGTACCGTATAGCTCTCGACTAGATATTATAGGGAGAGACGAACAAAAGCCTTGCCACCGGCACTAACTTCGATTGTTGGCTTGATTGCCATGTGAGGTCGAATAGGACGTCTTGCATGCATGATAAAAATCGAAACAACCAAAATGGACTCAAAACAGAACTTCTATATGCTCTCCAAGGAAGATTTTGCTAGTGTGTGCTTTTTATAAACTAGAGTACGTCTCATGCTTAGCTGTTATGCTGCCCAAATTTTGTAAAAGTTTGTTCGTCCTGCCTTTGCACCATGTTCTAGGAGTAATTAAAATCGGTTGGTTGAACAAAAGTTGCTTCGTACCCAACCTAGTTTTTGCTCACAAGAATTCATGGTCATAGCGTTATTCTATCTCAAGTTATGCTCAGATTTGGAAACCCTGTTTTGCTGTTTTTCCGGAACTCAATCCAAACCTTGCTTAGTTGAGCAACCTTCCTAACCTTCTAGCTCAATCTTTGTATACCACAGATGTGTCTCATATTCTTGCTGAGTGCTGCAATAATTCGAGAATTTTTGGGCTCTGGTTGCTAAGTTATGAATTTTGTTCACAACTGCCAGAAGGTTGTTAGGTGTATATTTGTACCAATGACTACCCCAGTTTTGCCCAGCATGAGGAAAGAACTTTTTATATTCTACCATGTCGGTGGGAATGTCTTGATTTTAGAGTTCGATCGTAAGTGGTGATCTTTCCTGCCTGCATGTATTCCTTCCACCCCATGGTGTGTTTACATGATGGAGCACTAAGCTATTCCTTGTATTCATGTCCTTGTCTGGATTACGTTGATCTTTCAATCATGAGCTTATTCCTCAGGGTCTTGCTCACAACATTTTGAAAATAAATAAATAAATAAACAAACAAACAAACAAACAAATAAATAAATAAATAAATAAATAAATAAATAAATAAATATGTCCCTTCTTGAGCATGCATTTGCATAGCATGTGCATTTGGGAACTTTGGGTGAACTAACGTGCATATGCATGGAGTGTTTCAATATCTCCTACTCTATCTTTTATAATTGGTGACGTTGTTATCACATAACTAAAGGTGCCGTGATGGAACCTAGGGCGTCATATGCGCTGCAGCCATATGATTGCCACTGGGAGCGCACTAGGTATCTTGGTTGTGAGAATGCGACTCGCCACACACACCCTTCTCAACCTAGGCATGTCATCTCAATCACTATCTCATTTGGTGGGTAACCGAGTCGTGCTAACATGCATCATAAGCACCACACTACATGAGCATATGTATCGTGTCTCCATAAACATGTGCATCACACCAATGTTGAAAAGCATTGCACCGTTGTGGCACGAAACAATGCCACTAAGGTTGTAAACTAAATAACATGTGAGCAAGATCATTCGGAAGATCCTATACCAATTTATCTCTCCATACTTTCCGCTTGCATCCGCAAGTAAACTTCGTGCAAAAGCTTTCCATTACTTGTCGCCTTTGACTACTCTTATGGGCTAATCTTGAACCGATGGTGGTTATACTCTTTGCCCAATAATCCCATCGTGTTGCTCCCTCAGAGTAATTTCTGAAAATCTTAGAGGACCACTTCCCCATTTCCCTATCTTGTCCTTGGAATTTTGAATCTCGGGACGAGATTCTTCCTAAGGGGGGTATGCTGTGATGCCTCATGTTTTTAATTAGCATCATTAACGCTAATGGTCGAATCGGCCTAGTCAAACCGGATGACGCAGGTCGAACCTAGGTCAACCTAGGTCATCTCCTCGAAAACCGAGCCAACAACCCCTATTGACCCCTTTGACCATGTCAACACACCCTTGTGGTCAACCTTTGGTCAAAGACACGGTCAAACCCCGTTTAAACCCTGACGTCGATGAATGTCTTCCGGAACTTTTGCCGTGTTCTCCAAATTTCACCTAAACACTACAAAATCTACCAATATGAAAGTTGTCCAGTTTGTCGAGGGACACAACTTTCTTGTAGATTGGCATTTCAAATTTTGAGAGGAAAAAGGTGAAAAACTTGGTTAACTGCCAGCAGCTCCTGTTTACAGAAACAGAGTGGCATTCAAAGTTTGGCAGCAATTTGTACAAAGTCCATTGAGAGAAACACCGTACGACCTTTGTAAAAGTTATAGAGGGTAGTGAGATCTAGAACTTTCCTATTCACCACTTTGTGCACTTCTATTAAAAAATTTGGAGAAAATCGCGGTCAAACCATAGTAGTTAGGATGAAATGCGGCCGGAATGCGACGTCGCATCGGCCAGTGCTCCGGGCGCGCCCGCGCCGCGCCATACGCGTCGTACCGCCGGCCCGTGCCCCCACACGCACTTTCCCCGAGGCTCGCGCCCTCCCAAGGTCGCACACCTTGAGGCCGTGCGCGCAGCAAGGCGCCCCGAGGTCGGTGCCGCCCCGTGCCGCGCGCCCACTTGCGCCGTACGGGCGGCCGCCGCACCGCCCGCCGGCAAGCTGCCTGCCGCGGTCAGCCCCCCTTGGCGTGCCGGGACTTCACGCAGGAGCGACCATCCATCTATAAGAAGCCAGAGCCAGTCCTCACGCATGCCGATCCCGCCCCAAGCAACCGCCGGTCCACCGCCGGTCCACCGTGACCGCCGTCGCGGGACCCTACCCTGTGCCCTTCCCCAAAGCCACCCCACCACCCCGGCACCTCCTCTAGCCCCCAACGAAGCTCGCCGCTCACCCTTAGCCGCCGTCTTGGCTCCACTTCACCGGAGCAGGGTGTACCGCGACTGGCAACGGCCGTCAGCGCCGCAAGACCTCGCTGGCGACGCCTCTACCCCAAGCAAGCCTGAGAATCGAACCCCTAGGACCCACAGGCCCTTCCCCCGCCCACGCCCTGCCGGACACGGCCGCCGGTTCGCCGGATTTTGGCCGGACCAGCGCCGACCGACGCCCAAGGACTCAATTGCGAGTCCCCAAATCATTCCAGGGGCCCATCTGCGTAGCAATGGTATACCTGTAACCCTTTGAAAACTTCTAGGGGTCCCTGCGTAAAAATACATCTTCAATAGTATAGTCATTTGGCTGATTCTTGACAAATCTCTAGAAAATCGTAGAAAATTCAGAAAAATGCAAACTCAATTTTTCTAGATTTCTAGTGAAGAGTACTACAACTTTTGTTAAACTTGTCTAGGCTGTTTCCTAATATTTTTGTCATGAAAAATAGAAATGTGAGAAACCTAGACCTGGAATATCTCAAAATCATTAAGTCCTCTGTATCTAATTTTTATATATGTTGTGTGTTATGTTAGGACTAGCTCTTGTACCAAAAGTTGCACAAAGTTATGATGTAAATCTTTTTATATGAATTGTTTTCCATTTTTGCAAAATCTATCTAGATGTTTTTTGTAGCTAAAAATAATTATGTTCTTGAGCCCAACTTCTGCATGCTGTCTCTTTTTGCCAAGTTACATCTCTGGTGAATTAATCACAATTTTTGAATAATCAGAAGTATTTATTCTTAATATATGCATGCTTTCCTTTGCAATTTAATAATGCAAGATCAGTAGTAGTTCTAGGTGTGCTTGCTGCTTTTCTAGGGTGGTTTAGGACCAGAGAGCATGTGTGAGGAAGTTTGAAACAATTAGATGTTTATTCATTTTTATATGCTTTTATCTTGTTTATGTGTTTAACCTTTTGTAATTATTGGTATAATTAATTATCTAGTTTTTTCAAGCATGCATGTGTGTTGAGTGGCTTAGTAAAGGTGTTTTGGTGCTTAAGAAACACACCAGTGAATTTTTAGTGATTTATTGTTTAAATAAAAGCTTTGGAGGCCTTTATAGGTTTAATGTGTTGTTAAAAAGGAAAATGCCCTTTTTATTCTTTATACCTTTTTTTGTGTGAAATGGTTGCAAAACTTATTTAAGATCTAAGAATACACCCTTGCTGTTTAAAGAGTTAAATGTAATTTAATTATCTTTTGTACACACCTTTACTAGTGAAAGGTGAAGTATTAAATCTTCACATGAAATAACAATTATAAAAAGAAACATTAATTAAGTGTCTAATTAAAAGAATAAAACACATATCAATAATAACCGTCATGAAAAGGAAATTAATAATTAATTATTTGTTAAGGTGAATATGGCCAACAAGAGTTGGATAAGATAAATAATCTATCACATCACCTGAACCCTGCATTGCATTCTGTGTAGACCTTCCCGACGGTGACTACTCGCTCGTGCCGGAAGCCGAGGAAGGAGGAGCGGAAGTGTAAGGAATCATATGCTCGTTAGCCTAAGAGGGGGAGGGGGTGAATTAGGCAACTTAAAAACTTAGCCTATGGCTTCACTAATTTTGTACAAAGGTAAACTAGAACATACTATCTAGATGTGCAACTAGGGTTGTTCTAGTGTGAAACTCCCATCCCAAAACAAGGTTTGCAACCTATAGCCAATCCTAGCATGATACTACTCTAAGAAAGTAAAGGCAAGCAAAGATTGCAATAGAGTAAATGCGGAAATGTAAAGGAGATGAGAGGAAGCAAACCCTTGACACACGATTTATCCCGTGGTATCGGTAGGCACTAAGCCACCCCTAGTCCACGTTGTTGAATCACTCACACAAGAGTATTGCTTCCCGGTCACCAATCTCTCCAAAGAGCACCACTTGACTCCCCACAAAGGCTAGCCACTTAGGCACTTGCCAAGCTCTGTTCGTCACCTTGATGCCGCCTCCACTAAGGAGCTTCTCCACCAAGGAAGGGGGTCTCCACGTCCCCCACACAAAGTGTCCTCGCCGCTCCACACCAAGCCAGAGGGTCGATGACGATTTCCGGTGAGCCACTTAGGCCCCAAGGCTTCCGGCGAAACTTGTACAACTTGATCCACTCAAGAATCACCTCACAAGGTTGGCACAACCTTGCACTCACTCAGCTCTAAGCTAAGCCTAACACTAAGCACATACACTAAGCATATGCAAGTCTAAGGATGAGCAATTAAACACTTGGATGGATTGAATGTGATCTTCAATGTGTCTCGAACTCTTCTGCACTTCCACACAATCCAGCCACCTCAAATGGGCGGGTGGAGGAGGTATAAATAGCCCAAGGCATCAAACTAGCCGTTGGCTAAAAGCTGCTGAAAGTAGTACCGTCGGATGATCCGACACTATCTTTTTCCGGGCGTCGGTTCATCCGGTGCTACTAGCCGTTGCCTTCATCACACATGACCGTTGAAGTTCTCTGACACAACTGCTCCGACGCTATACACCGACGGTGTGTCGGGTCATCCAGTGCTGAAGACCCCGCGACCAAGTCGTCTCTGTTAGCTTTCACGCGACCGTCGGATAGACCGACGCTTCCCCTTGACCAAGGCGTCGGATCATCCGGTGCTGAAGGCTTCGTCTTGGCGCATCTTTGTCTTGATTCAAACTGAGCATCGGATAGACCGACGGTGTCCCCACTCAGACCGTCGGATCCGGTGCTACTGTCTTGGCTGCTCTTCCTCTGCAACTCGTCCGACGCTACTAAAAAGTGGACCGTCGGTTCATCCGACGGTGCCTAGGATTTCACCCAGTGAACCAACTCGTCCGATGATTGCACCGACGCCTGCTATTTAGGTACCGTCGGTTCATCTGATGGTGTCCTTTTCCTTCTTTTTCTTCGTGTCTTCAACTTGGATTCTTGCTTCAACTTAACATACTTAACATGCCATTACTTATAGCCTCAAAATATACACTAAGTCCTCAAATTTGCTGTAAGTAACCTAACATGTCCATGTTATGTTAACTTGTGGTATGACATGTTAGCTTGGGCATGGTATGTTAACATGTGGTAGCATCCATGGGACCTAGGAATGCCTACAGAGACATGCTAGACAATGTGGTTAGTTCCATTGCTTGTGTTAGCATGAATCACCAAAATCAACTCGAACAAATGGCAAATGGGGCCATGTTCGCTACAGGAAGCTGCACTGTAGTACATTGAAGTACTCGAAGACACCGAGGGTGCTCAGGCTAACACTGCTGACGAAGGAAAGCCCCGATGCATTTAACCCAGTGTTTCAAAATTTAATATACAATATCTATGGATGATTGTGCATTTAAGTTCAGGAGTTGTATGAAACCTTAGATGCATAATCCCTAGGTACCTGTGTCCTTACTAGTATGATAGGTCGATAGTTGCTAGACTATAGGACCGTTACAAGTCGAGTGATGCTTGTCACTCGCGAGAATAGGTTCTTATGTTGGAACCATAAGATCTCCTTAAATGGAACGCACATGTGGTAAGAGCATGGGATTTGGGCTCCAGTCCAATGGCTGTTGTGGGTTAAGTGTTTGAACGTACTAAGCACTTGTCGAGAATGGGACCGGTAAGCCTAGTACCTTAATGAGGCGGCAAGGGATCTTACTATTACTCATCTTGGGATGCGTCTCACGGTTAGCTACCAGTGGTGTATGGTGAGTCCGGGTGCCTCGTGGGGTATTTCGGATGGCCTGCACCAAAGACTGTAAGATTCGATCCCGACCCGAAGAGTTTTGGGAACCGCTTGGTGGTTGTCCTCGCGGGGGCATCCCACCGTGTGTTTAGGTCTACCTTGCAAGGTTTGAATCAATCGATTGTCGGCCTCTCACCGTTATCTGAGACTACTTACTCCACTAGCCATGAGATCCCTAATGATGGAAGTTGATGAATATTATGCTTGATTAATTGTATTGCACAACATTGTTTGTACTAGATGGCTAATTTAGAGAAGAATAAACTCACTAGAAATTGTGCTAAAATCTTGAAAGTAAGGACATACTCTTTGTTACTTTTCAGCAAAAGAAACCCAGTAGCCAAAAAGCCTAACATGTCTAGAGTTGGTGAAGTAGTTGCCACCGACAGGTAAGCCTTGCTGAGTATTAGTATACTCAGCCTTGCTATAATCTGTTGCTCCAGGTAATGCCTTTGGTGATGTGTGGCCTAGAGAGATCCCGCTCGGCTGGGACCTGGAGTGGGTGGAGGACGACGAATGAAGGCATCATGGCTGGCCTCCCGTGGTGTTCTCGTTTTCCGCTTAGTTTAATTCCGCTGTTTTAAAAACTCTGAACTGTGTTGTCATGCCAAAGACTTCGTTTTCTAATAATTAAACCCTTCGGGGGGATTTCTGTTGTTAATTATGATGTATCTCTGGACTCGCCTTCACATGAGTTTTAATGCATATATGTCGATCCTTGTTGCTATATAAGTGATTTACCGGGCATTAACCCGACGACTAACGACATGATGATACTTTATTATTGCCTAATGACCAAAGTGGATTGGTTTAGGCGATAGTACGGTATTTTCCTAGGTGGGTTGTCACAACATGCTCAGCCGGAGGCACCATTCCACCATCTTCATCATCACCATGTTCATGCTCCTCCTCCCGAAAGATCTCCTCGCCAAGTTCATCGTCACCTACACATTCAAAAACAAGCTAACTACGTGGCAGTGTCTCGTCGAAGGTTACCTCGCAAGTCTCCACGATTTGGATAGTTTCAAGATTGAGCACACGATATGCTCTAGAGTGAGATGCCGTTGACGGTGAAAATCCGTCAACCTAGCCATGAGTTTACCTTCGGTGTTGACATGAGTTTTGTATCTTATTCATTGGTACTAACCCCCGTGGTATAACAAGTTCACTTGTGCATGTCGGTTTTGGAGTTATGTGTTTACGCGGGGTTTTAACGTTGAAAGCAAGACTTCCGGGATAAGTTCATTAAGCACCTCATGACAAGACCTTGAAGCCCGATACAAGTCAAGCAATGAAGTGAACATGACTCCAAGAGCCCAAGGACCAAGCCCGAGAAGATGATAAACTCCGGGGGACCGAACCGAAAAGTGTTGAATCTTGCAAGACAAGGAGTTGAGTCCAATTCGGAGAGAAACCGACGTCAAGGGCCCACATGCAAAAGGGGGAGAACATCTAGAAGACGTGGGAAGCAACACCGGCGAAGCAGCCGCGGGATGGGCCGAGTGGGCCCGGGCCGGCCGGCCCGGCCGGCCGGCCCGGCCCCATTCGGGGCCCAATCGGCCTCTCCTTTGACCTAATTGCTTCTCGGGCTATAAATAGCCCCCCGACCGAGAGCCACGCGAGAACCGAAGTCGTAATCCGCCGCCGAGGAGCGAGAGAAGCTTGAGGGACACCATCTCGGAGATGAGGGTCGTGCTAGTTGTCTAGGGTTTCCCCGGCCGACGTGGGAACCTTGCATGGAAGACCACGTCGGAGCTCGGAGCGAGGATCAAGATCGAGGGAGGGCCCCGGTGGTGATCTTGTTCATGTAATCATTCATGGTGAAGTTTGTAAGTGAATCCGATTTCTAGCGATTAAGTGCCTTCTCGATGATTTTGATTTCTTCTTGGTTTTGCTTCTTCTACGATCTAGTCTATAGCTAGATTACATAGGGTGCTCTTGTAGCCGCGGTGGCTAGAGGTGCATGCCGGACCGGCCAAGTGATTTCAACTTGTTCTATCGAACTCGCCCTAAGCTCCCCGCATGAATAGGGATACGTTGTGACAGAACGGGGGTCTCGAAAGGCGGATGTTTTCGGAGTCGGATGGGAAGGCCACGATTTAAAGATGCTTTTAATGAGATTCACTTTTCTATCTTCATCTATCTTGTTTGGAGCTACAACATAAGCATGATCTAGATTCTCTAGATTGGTTATCTCTTGCTTTCTCTTGTTACCTCTTTAGTAGATTAGATTAGATTCGTTTACTTGATCATATCTTAGATTAGATGCATCTTTGTTCTTCAATAGATAGCTTTACCTTGCTTTACTAGATTGAATCCTTGCGTTGCACATTGTTCCACGGATTCGATACCTTGGGTTCACCACTCGAGGGAAGAAGGGTCCCTTGACTACGACGGGAGACTTGTCCGCTTGCAAGTCACAAACGAACTTTGATACAACTATTAACCGTCAACAAGCCCCTTTTTCGGCGCCGTTGCCGGGGAGCAAGCAATCAAGATCCGATCTAGTATCGCTTATCTTTCAGTTTTTCTTTTGATTTTCTTTTGCATCTCTTATGTTTGATCATCCTCAAAAAGAGAAAAAAATCAATCTAATCTAGTTTTGATTAACCCTAGTTTTTATGTTTAGATTTTTGTTTTATTGCTAACCCTAACCGGAGATGGTTGGCTACCTCTCCAAGAAACCCAAAACTTTTTTGTGGATGATCCAGGAAAACTTTACAGGCAAAGGTGACGTGCAACACGAGCTAAAGGGTTGGAAACCCTAGATTCAAAAGTTAAAGTCGAAGGACCGTCAAAATCTCCAAGGGAATCAACACCTCCAAGTCAAGACGCCGGAAGGCCGTTCAAGATCAACGAGGACGGAGAAGATGGAGATGGAGAAAGAAGCTCAACACCTAAAGGATGCCAAGGCAAGATCCACATGCGGGGTGTTCATCGTGATGAAGATGTTAGAGACGCAAGTGGGACAACTTGCCGGACAACCGATTGGTGACAATGAAGAATATCCGAGACAACTTCAAGGTCCCAAGACGGCGAAAGGCTACTCAAACTCATTCGTGAGAGATGGAGGATCACACTAAGAAGACCATGAAGATCACAACCGAAGACCGGAGTTCGAGATGCCCAGCCACTACATGGAGAAAGTTGTTGCATCCGTCAAGACCAAAGGACAAAGCCACTGTGAAGACCAAAAAAAAATTGACTAAGCCAAAGTGGGTACCCAAGATTGCAACGCCCACAAAGAGCGTTGATCCGGAGTAATCAAGTGAAGAAGTCTAGCCATGGACTATAAACGAAGCGCTAGGCGGGAGGCAACCCGTTTCGTCGAGTCAAGAATAAGCTACCGGGAGGACAACCCGATTCCAGGTTTTTCAAGTCTTTTTAAATTTAATTCAGTTTTGAATTTTACTACGAAAACATTAGACTTAGAATGGTTGAACAATATTAGAGACATAATTCTTGGTTGAATATTTTGCTTGATCATAAACCCTTTACATGAACCATCCTATGTGTTTGTTTGCTTCTTTTTCGAGAAACCACAACCAAAAAAAAAATTCAGAACCTAACTCAACCCTTCACCCTCATTATGGTGCTGTGGTTGACTTTTTTTTCATGCTAAAAACACTCGAGTAGAGCCACGACTTGTATCTAGATGTTATTTAAATTTCAGCATGTGGTAGGACTCGCGTGAACCTAGAAACTTGATTTTTGGTTGGTTTAAAAAATCCATATCCTTGGTTTCTCTAAGATTAGAATTTTGCTAAGCCTAACTTAATTTTATTTCATTCAAAATCTCTCTCATCTAATCAAAATTAGGACCTAAACCTATGCCCACATGATCAAGCCGGGAAAAGCTTGCTCTCAACTAATGAAGGCAAACAATACCGGCGAGACCGAAATCGACGTAGTCGAAAAATATTTTCGACTTACATTTGTTTTTAATGGTTTAAAAACTTCTCTAATTTTATGTTTGAGCTCTTGCATGGCTCTGAAAAATATTTTTAAATTTCGAAATTAGAGGAGTGCTTAGCCTTAAACACACTTAAAGGGAGGCAATCTAGTTAACCTAACCATGCATGCACCATGATACATCACGGGATGCCCCTCCAACATATTTAAACCACATGCAAAGTACAAGCATGGGGGGCAGCCAAGGCTTTGTTTTGTAGGAATATCATGGATGCATGTGAGGCAAGGGAGTATGGAAGTGAGTCAAAGCGAAAACATCAAGTGGAAGGAGCAATAATGCAAGCAAAGGAGTGGATGGGAACGTTTGGAAGATGTACGCGATCACGAAGCAACATGAATGCACTAGAGAAGAACCAAGCCAAGTGGAGGAGAGAGTCTCCCATCCAGCTCTTTGTTCGTGTGCTCTAGTTTGTAGGCCGGAACCACCTTAGACTTAGCCATCCACCGCGTTTGTTTCGTGGAACAAATCACATCTTTAATCCACTCAAAGTCCAGACTCCAATATAATATTTGTGTACCTTGTTACCGGGTGAAAACCCCGGATATATATTTGTGAGGGAGAGTGCTGCAATCATGGAGGAAAACTACAAGCCTTTTCACCGAAGAAGAAGGGATCATCGTCGTCTAAGCCATCATCGACAACCTCTTCGAGGAGGCACTCGGTTTCCGAGTTTCCTCGGAGTATGGAGGAGGACACGGCACCGCCGAGGAGGAACCACACTCTTCTCCTCGGTGGCATGAGGGCCACACGAAACTCGTTTATGAGGTTTACCAAACTTCAATAACATATGGAGGAGCCGCTCGTCCAACCTCGCCACTTGACACGATCATCCGCTCCACCTCCATGCGCTCCGTGGCATTCCAATGGGTTTATCATCACGACGGAGGAGGAGGAGAAGAAGCTCGCTCGCCTTGGGTAGAGGCTTGTAGCGAACGTCGACATCGACGACCAAGCTCTCCACATATTGGGTTTCGCACGGGACACCGGTGCAATTCTCTAGCGGAGTGTCGGCAAACACCCACAAGGAATTCGCCTAGGAAATTTTCATGACTATGGAGCATACCCTTGATGAAGGAGTGCTGAGTCTCTCATTCCGTTGGAGGGAGCCCACAAGTGGAGAAGAAGGAAGACACCGTCGGAAGGGTAACCTTGATCAATGATGCTATTTCTAGCACCTTGATGGGGTAATCTCCTTTCATCCATGGGTTGCAATCGATCTTGAGATGTAATCACACTTTGTTGGATTATCTATCTATCTTCTTGTGCTGAAAATACTTTAATGCTTAAGGCTAGCAACCATGCGGAAAGGGAGTATAGGCCTCAATGCTTCCTTGGATCCATTCAACACAATCCCCGATAGATTAGATTGGTTTTCATGATTCGAAATGATTGCATGTTCTAGTATCGTAGACCCATGGGCGAGTGTCTCCTATTTTCGAAGGGAGCTCCGGAACAAGTATGTGCATGAAGGCACATGGGAAGGTTTTTGGAGTATGACCACGGGAAGAGACCATCAATGAAAAAAAATACTATCCGGAACCCATTATCCAAGTGTGTCACTTTTGTGCAAGTGGATTTTTGGGAGAACAAGAGAGACAAAGATAACCAACACGGAGTTGAATTGGCTTTACTTGGCTTTGATTGCCAAGTGGCCAATAGACCCCACTCACCTATGATCAACCGGTGGTGTTGTTAGCAACATCGAGTTCGGAAGATATTGGTTCGGGGTGTTGCCTCTCCATATTGGCTATCTCTTTAAAACCGGGTATTACAAGGAACCCAAATCATCTCCTACCCGGGACTTCCCTAGGAATATATGAAGAAAGGAAAATATAAGAGTGAAGATGAGAGAGGAGGCTTACAAGTGGCCTAGGTGAATTTGCCCCTTCCGGATTGAAGATTAAGACTTTTCTTGAGGGGAAGAAGATCGGTTAGAGGAAGAACTTCTTGTGCCGGCGAAGAAAAAAAATAATAGAGAAGGATTAGGAGAAGGTTTTTCCACGACCCAAGAAGGAGGTGCACAACAAAATTATGTCCCACCATTGGGAGGAACCCCGGCGCCGCCAAGTTACTACGGTGATGTACCAATGCAAGCATGGGGGAGTGGTGCAGCCATACCCCCACCATTTTTGCGGTGCCCAACGTAGCCTTTGCGGAGCCATTTGCACACCTTCCTCAACCACAACAAAATGTGGCCACCATTGGAGGATACGCTGCAAGGAACATGCAAATTATTGCAGCCATCCAAACCAATGCAAACCAAATGGGTGAAGGAAATGCAAACGTCGCTTATGTGCTTGGACACCTTCACCTAGCACCGTCAGACAATTCATAGGAGGAGTGGTGCATTCCTATTACAAGTAAGGGTACAACAACCAAGACTATCAATATCAACCACCGGCGGAAGATTAGAGAGAGGAGGAGCTTTAGTTATCTTTCCTTTACCCCCTTTTCTTTAATTTTCAGCTTGTTTGCGCCTATGTATGCGTAGTGTTTTTAGTTTTTTTATTTAAATTTCAGAAAGTGTGTTAGCTTAATTTTTTTCAGCATGTATCTTAGTGTTTATTTTCATCATGAATAATATCACCACCAAGTTTTTACCTTTGGTAAAGTTACAAAGTTTGTGCCATGATGATATATGATTATAATTGCCGCTTTGTTTACCTTTGTAATTGATTTATGCATGTTTGACCTAGTGCTCTGTTAAAAATACAAATCTGAAATTATCTAAATGCTAGCTCAATCTTCAGCGGAGGTTATGATTAAAATAAAGACCCATAGTGTTTTATGTGCTCTCAAGTTATGAATAGATTAAAGATGTCTTTTATGCTCAAAAATATTGCTAACCTTGTCACAAATATCACTTGTGTGTTGCTCAACCTATCCGAGCCTTATATATATTTGAATGCATAAACCTTAGTGTACAAGATTTATTTTTGAGTGAGTTATTGCAGGCCATGATTTCTCTGGCCCGAGACTAAGAAGTTGGTCATTCCGTTTTTGCGTATCTATCTTTTTGCTAGCCTTTTATCCGTGCATTGTGTATCCCCGCATTGGAGATCTCACAAACCTCGCCGGATATCCACCCTTAAACCAAATATCATCTTTTGTGATTACCTCCTTGACCACAACCTATCGTTGAGAATGGATCATCAATTCAAGGAAGATCGCAAGACGGTGCCAACATTGAAGATTTCAAGTATCTCTCCAAGGAAGAATATTTCCGGTACCTACCTTATTTTTCGCCTCTTTGCTCGAGGACGAGCAACGTCTAAGCATGGGGGAGGAGGTAGGTACGGTGCAGTTTTAGAGTTAAAAGGGGAATATTTTAAAAAAAATGATGATGAAAGAAAAAAAATCCAGCGATATTCATGACTTTCAAGGTAAAGAAAAAATATATATAATGAATGAAAGAAAGAAAGAAAGAAAGAAAAGAATGAGAAATATGAGAAAGAAAAAAATGTGCGTAAAGTAAACTCCCCGGTTCTCTAAGAGTGCATTCAAGGCTTCAAGTTAAAAAGATCCATTCTCATTTTCCAACCATGTGCAATCCGATAACGAGGACTTCCTTTGTGCCTCGGGATCACTCTTTGCCATTTGCACATGTCCACTCATCTAAAAGTGTGTGTATTTTTCTCTTTCCCCTCCTTGATTGAACATTATTTTCCAATGACCTTTTTGACGAGTCTCGGTAAGACCATGAGAAGCTTGTCTTGTTTTGACAACACCTCATTTATAAAATCTTGTTAGGACTAAACTTTCCCAAAGCTCCATATAAAGCCTACCACACATATATATATATGAGAGGGAAAGGAGTAGAATATATAGGCTTGAGAGACAAGTGAGATGAGAGTTCATGAGCAATATACAAGATGATTTAAATTTGTGAACTTGGTTTAGCTTTTCTTTATCTCGTTCTTTATTTCAAAAATTCTGAGGTCTATTTAAACTTTGTGAGCATGTTAATACTTGTGGGATAAGCTTAATAAGAATCTACCCTCCGTAGAGGTGAAGGCTAGTACATTATGGAACTTAAACGAATTAAACTTTTGAGAGCATTATGTTTTTTTTTCATGTATGATCAAGTGCAAGGTTTAAACATTGATGGGCAATGATGATATCCATCGAAGGCTTACTCGAGGACGAGCAAGGTTTAAGCATGGGGGAGATGTTGACGGTGAAAATCCGTCAACCTAGCCATGAGTTTACCTTCGGTGTTGACATGAGTTTTGTATCTTATTCATTGGTACTAACCCCCGTGGTATAACAAGTTCACTTGTGCATGTCGGTTTTGGAGTTATGTGTTTACGCCGGGGTTTTAACGTTGAAAGCAAGACTTCCGAGATAAGTTCATTAAGCACCTCATGACAAGACCTTGAAGCCCGATACAAGTCAAGCAATGAAGTGAACATGACTCCAAGAGCCCAAGGACCAAGCCCGAGAAGATGATAAACTCCGAGGACCGAACCGAAAAAGTGCTTGAATCTTGCAAGACAAGGAGTTGAGTCCAATTTGGAGAGAAACCGACGTCAAGGGCCCACATGCAAAAGGGGAGAACATCTAGAAGACGTGGGAAGCAACACCGGCGAAGCGAGCCGCGGGATGGGCCGAATTGGGCCCGGGCCGGCCGGCCCCGGCCGGCCGGCCCGGCCCAGTCGGGGCCCAATCGGCCTCTCCTTTGACCTAATTGCTTCTCGGGCTATAAATAGCCCCCCGACCGAGAGCCACGCGAACCGAAGTCGTAATCCGCCGCCGAGGAGCAGAGAGAAGCTTGAGGGACACCATCTCGGAGATGAGGGTCGTGCTAGTTGTCTAGGGTTTCCCCGGGCCGACGTGGGAACCTTGCATGGAAGACCACGTCGGAGCTCGGAGCGAGGATCAAGATCGAGGGAGGGCCCGGTGGTGATCTTGTTCATGTAATCATTCATGGTGAAGTTTGTAAGTGAATCCGATTTCTAGCGATTAAGTGCCTTCTCGATGATTTTGATTTCTTCTTGGTTTTGCTTCTTCTACGATCTAGTCTATAGCTAGATTACATAGGGTGCTCTTGTAGCCGCGGTGGCTAGAGGTGCATGCCGGACCGGCCAAGTGATTTCAACTTGTTCTATCGAACTCGCCCTAAGCTCCCCGCATGAATAGGGATACGTTGTGACGAACGGGGGTCTCGAAAGGCGGATGTTTTCGAAGTCGGATGGGAAGGCCACGATTTAAAGATGCTTTTAATGAGATTCGCTTTTCTATCTTCATCTATCTTGTTTGGAGCTACAACATAAGCATGATCTAGATTCTCTAGATTGGTTATCTCTTGCTTTCTCTTGTTACCTCTTTAGTAGATTAGATTAGATTCGTTTACTTGATCATATCTTAGATTAGATGCATCTTTGTTCTTCAATAGATAGCTTTACCTTGCTTTACTAGATTGAATCCTTGCGTTGCACATTGTTCCACGGATTCGATACCTTGGGTTCACCACTCGAGGGAAGAAGGGTCCCTTGACTACGACGGGAGACTTGTCCGCTTGCAAGTCACAAACGAACTTTGATACAACTATTAACCGTCAACAGATGCATAACCAAAGAAAATTCCATCGACTAACCTAGCCTCAAACTTATCCAACTTCTTCCCTTTCTTAAGGATAAAGCACTTGCAACCAAAGACATGGAAGTGACTCACCTTGGGTGTGCGACCGTGCATCAACTCGTAACATGTTTTCTTCTTGTGTACTCTGAGGTAGATCCTGTTCGAAACATAGCACGCGGTATTCACTACGTTAGCCCAAAACCTTCTCGGAGTCCTATGCTCATCGAGCATCGTCCGAGCTATCTCACACAGGGTTCTGTTTTTCCTTTCCACAACACCATTTTGGGGAGGCGTATACGGACTCGAAAACTGGTGTTCAAGACCCAAGTCATGGCAAAAGGTTTCGAAGGGAGAGTTTCTGAATTCTGAGCCATTGTCACTGCGGATCGCTCGTATGGCATCTCTGTGCCTCTCGTTCCTAAACCTCAAGACAAGGTCTCGAACAAAACCAAACGTCTACCCTTTCTCCTCAAGAAAGAACACCCATGCATACCGAGAGTAGTCATCCACTACAACAAGGACGTACCACTTCCCACCCACAGATCGCACACGATCTGGGCCAACAAGGTCCATATGGAGCAGCTCGTATGGACGCTAAGTCATCACATCAGTGAGAGGCGGGTCAGAAGAGGCTATCATCTTGGCATACCTACATGGCGCACAAACCAACTGTTTCTCAAACCTCAACCGTGGCAATCCTTAGACCAAATTGGGTTTACTCAAGCGAGACAAATGGTCAAAGCTCAAGTGACCCAACTTCCTATGCCACTTCCACAACTCACTCAAAGACCCAGCCAAGAAGCAATGCTCAACACCAGAAGACTGAGAAAAATCAGCTCAAAACACCTGACCCTCGGGAATGACCATACAGACAAGGTCCACTCGGGAATCCAAATTCTGAGAACCAACAGGCCGAAACAACACCTCAAAACCCTCATCCAATAGCTAGGACATGGAAAGAAAATTGTACCTAAGCGATTGAACAAGAGCAACATGCCTGAGAGTGATCTTGTCACTTACCTTAATCTCACCTTCTGACAGCACACGCCCTCGCCAATTGTCCCCAAAGGTGATGTACCTCTTTGTCACCACCGGGACGAGACTTGAGAACCACCCCTTGTCTCCGATCATATGCCTCAAGCAACCGGAGTCAATCAACCAAATGTTCTTCAAGTCTTCCACCTGAAATTCAAAAGCGAGCACGTGAGTGAACAAACGACTCAGCACTGGGGTTAGTACCAAAAGAGTAAAACCAGTGCCGAGCCATTTGCTCCAAAGTGGGGTTAGCACAATCCAAAACATCTCTCCTATCAAAGCTACCTCCACGAACACCACCACGGTAACCACTACGAGGGAACCAACCCTCTCTAATTGGAGGAGGACCAAAACCACGAAAAGAAGACCGTGGACCGTTCCTCCTCTCCATCTCAAAGCTACGACTCCTCTCGTCCCTGTATTGAGCACAAGGGGGAGAACGCCTAGAAAACTGACCACCTGCAAAGTCTCCAGACTAACCGCCAAAAATACGACCTCCTGAACAAAAATGAGACTCTTCACGGGCACGAAAACCAGCCCCCTATCTGCCCAGACCTGCACCAGTCTGACCGGTGTGGCGCACTGGTCTGACTGGTGTAGCTCGACCAGCAGCACCTCCTGCAGCCTTTCGATCTCCCCAAGCCGGAACCTTCCTCACAATTGCCTTGGCTCTGGGCATCTGCACACGAGGCTCAAGTACACCATTGGAAGGGTGGTACTTGTCCTTGTTATCCCACTCTTTTGCCATTCTCTCCTCACGCTTCCTTTTGAAGCAAAACTCACCCTTGTGACCATCTCTCCCACAATAGTCACAATGAAACCGCACGAGCTTAGGTTTAGGCTTGGGTTGGGGCTGCTCACTTGGTTTCTCTCCACTCGACTTCTCAATCGGTTTCTCCTCACTTAACCTCTCAACCGGTTTCTCCTCACTTGGCTTCTCGCTTTCTTTCCCAAAGAACACATTCCGTAATGTGCTCTTGAACTTAATGGGTTTCTGGAAGTTGTCGGTTTGTGGAGGAAACATGGGAGGAGCTAGGGTTGTGTCTAGTTGGTTCCTAAGATAGTTTGGTTTAGGAACAAAGGCATTTTTGTGGTGGGTTTTTGGTGGCTCTGGGATATCTCCGATCTTCCCCTCACTCTCACCACTTCCCTCACCAACCTTGTTTGCCCCAAATGCTTCCCCATCCTGACGCTTATATGTCTCGATCCTTATCCTCAACTGAGGCTCATGACCAGACAACCAACCCATCAACTTTCTCAACTCATCATTTTCATCCTGCAGACAATCAACATAATGTGCAAGTTCCAAATTCTTCAAAGCATGCAATTCACAGGTAAAGCAAGAAGTAGGAATAGGTTCTTTCAGCTTAGCCTCAAGCAAACACTATAAGCATGCATCTCATCAATTTTTCCATGCAAAACAAGGCAAGAAGTGTATGCACCTAGCAAAGCAGGTCTAGACTTAAGCTCAGCCACTTCAACTCTAAGCACATCTAGTTCCTCACACTTGGAAGCATGCTTTTCCTTAAACATAGCATTTGGAAACATAGTGGTTCTCCGGACCTCACCCCAATGAAGGAAAAGATGTACATCACGTTTGGAGACAACGGACAAGGAAGGGTGATTTCTGAGGGTGTAGTGCATGTGAGTGACAAGGTAACATTGAAGAGGGTTGCTCTTGTGAAGTCTTTGGGCTTCAATTTGCTTTCGGTTTCTCAGTTGCTTGATGAGGGCTTTGAGGTGCGTTTCAAGTCTGGTGAGTCTCGTTTGCTTGATTCTCGAGGTGATCTTGCATGTATGATCATCCCCGAGGGTCAAATTTTCAGGGCTGATTTCTCTCGTTCTTTGGGTCCTACTCGTTGTTTGATGGCTGGTCCTTCTTGTGATTTGTGGAAACGGCATAGGCGGTTGGGTCACTTGAGCTTTGATTTGGTTTCCCACTTGAGTGGTCTTGACCTTGTCCGAGGATTGCCAAGGTTGAAGTTTGAGAAGGATTTGGTTTGTGCTCCGTGTAGGCATGGCAAGATGGTAGCCACTCCCCATCCACCTCTGACCGATGTCATGACCGAGCGTCCGACAGAGCTGTTGCATATGGACCTTGTTGGGCCAGCTCGAGTTCGCTCGGTGGGTGGGAAGTGGTATGTCCTTGTTGTGGTGGACGATTACTCTCGCTATGCCTGGGTGTTTTTCTTGGAGGACAAAAGTGAGACATTTGGTTTTGTTCGAGATCTGATTGTGAGGTTGAAGAACGAGAGGCATGGGAATGCCATTCGAGCTATCCACAGTGATAATGGCTTAGAGTTCAAGAACTCTCGTTTTGATGCCTTCTGTCGTGATCTAGGTCTTGAACATCAGTATTCGACCCCTTATGTGCCCCCTCAAAATGGAGTCGCCGAAAGGAAAAATCAGACTCTTTGTGAGATGTCTAGGACGATGCTCGATGAGCACAGGACTCCTAGGAGGTATTGGGCTGAAGCGGTCAGTATGGCCTGTCATGTCTCCAACAGGATTTTATTGCGAGCTTTCAAGAGGAAGACCTGTTATGAGCTTATGCATGGTCGGGCACCCAAGGTGAGTAATTTCCGAGTCTTTGGCTGCAAGTGCTTTATTCTTAAGAAGGGAAAACTCGACAAGTTTGAAGCTAGGTCTAGTGATGGGATTTTCTTTGGATATGCTAACCATTCTAGAGCCTATAGAGTGCTTAATCTTGAGACTAACAAAATCATGGAGACTTGCGAGGTAACCTTCGACGAGACTATGCCATGTACCTCTCTTGGCTTTGAATGTGCAGGTGATGAGGAGATGGCTGAGGACCTCTTTCAAGAGAAGGATGAAGCTGGAGATGATGATGGAGAGAACCATGCGCACAGGCGAGTGTGTACCCACTACTTCTCCTACGACCACTACGGAGGGTGGACCGTCTACTTCATGGACAACGACGGTGCGACAAGAGGACTAGGCGAGAGAAGCTGAAGTTGAGGGGGAGGTAGCCTCGAGGCGTGAGGCTCCCCGGCGGATTCAAGAAGTGCATCCCCTATCGAAGATCATTGGGGACATCGACGAACGTACCACGCGGTGAAGGTCTAGAAATTCCTCTCATTTCGCTCATGCTGCATTTGTTGCCTCCTTTGAGCCCAAGGACATTGGACACGCTTTATCTGATGCAAACTGGGTCAATTCTATTCATGAGGAGTAGGAAAATTTTGAGAGGAACCAGGTGTGGGAGTTAGTTCAACCACCTCCAAATTGCCATCCTATAGGAACCAAATGGGTTGGGAAGAACAAAGAGGGTGAGAATGGGATGGTTATGAGGAACAAGTCCAGACTTGTTGCTCAGGGATATAGTCAGAAGGAGGGGATCGACTATGAGGAGACCTTTGCTCCCGTGGCCCGTTCTGAGGCAATTCGGATCCTTCTAACCTTTGCCATGGCTAAAGGGTTCAAGTTGTATCAGATGGATGCGAAGAGTGCTTTCCTGAATGGGGTCATAGAGGAGGAGGTGTATGTGAAGCAGCCACCAGGGTTCGAGAGTGAGAAGTACCCACACAGGGTGTACAGGTTAAAAAGGGCTCTGTATGGGTTGAAACGAGCGCCCGGGCTTGGTATGGGAGATTGAGAGGTTTTCTCGTTGAGCGAGAGGGTTCATGATGGGTACCGTGGATAAAACCTTGTTTCTCCTCAAGCATGGGAATGACTTGTTGGTTGTGCGTATATACGTGGATGATATTGTCTTTGGTGGCTCATCACATAACCTTGTTGCCAAGTTTGCAGATGAGATGAGCAGGGAATTCGAGATGAGCATGATGGGCGAGCTGCAGTACTTTCTCGGGTTGCAGATCAAGCAAGTGAAGGACGAAACATTCGTGCATCAGACCAAGTACACGAAAGATATGATGAGGAAGTTCCTGATGCAAGATGTGAATCCTATGTCGACACCCATGGGGAGTACGGCTACTTTTGACGCGGACGAGGACGGAGAACCAGTGGACTAGTGAGAGTACCAGAGCATGATCGGCTCCCTCCTCTATCTGACGGCGACGAGGCCAGACATACAGTTCAGTGTGTGTCTGTGCGCTCGTTTTCAGGCCTCGCCGAGGACATCACATCGACAGGCCGTCAAGAGGATCTTCAGGTACCTACAGTTTGCCCCTGGTCTTGGCCTTTGGTATTCATCCTCCTCGACTCTTTCTCTTCATGGTTTTTCTGATGCGGATTTCGCTGGTTGCCGAGTCGAAAGGAAGTCTACTTCTGGTACTTGCCAGTTTCTTGGGTCCTCGTTGGTTCGTGGTCTTCCCGCAAGCAGTCTAGTGTAGCTCAGTCTACCACCGAGGCTGTCGTATGGACCTCCCTGGGCCCACTACCTCGGTGGGTACCAAGACCGACTACTCGGTGGGCCCCTGGGACTACCCGGCTTGCGCTACATGGCACCTGATGGCGTGGAGCACAAGGACTACGGAGGAGAAGTACTCGGTTAGGAAGTTGTACATGTCCCGCACTGTATGGAAGACTCCTAGACGTACTCGACTAGTACTCTCTCCCTACTCCGACTTGTAACCCTGCCTCCCGGACTATATAAGGCGAGGCAGGGACCCTTCTCTAGCATCCAATCTCATCTCACGGCGTACAATTACACCATCTTGTAATCGTACCCAATCAATCCAGAGCTACGCAGCATACAGGACGTAGGGTATTACGCACCTCGCGGCCCGAACCTGTCTAAATTGTGTGCCACGTGTCTCTTCCTTCGAGTTACCGATCTCGGCGAGGCCACATTCATCTACTTCGGGTACTCCCCTTAGTAGGTTGCCGGTCTAAAACACCGACAGCTGGCGTGCCAGGTAGGGGCTCTCGCCCGAGATCACATGGCGAACTCGACGGCTCCTGTCTACTTCAAGCCAACCGTCGCCTTCAACCGCGGCAACACCTTCATGTTCGGCGCCTAGGTCTACACTGCTGACGGCTCGGGATCTTTCCAGCGCCGCCTCACCATGCCGCCCAACCCTAAGACCAGCTTCGTGATGCTCCCTGAAGTTGTCACAGGCGAACTTGCCGGCAAGTTCGGCGAAATTTCGCTCTTCAACCACCACGCCGACTTTGAGCTCGAGTCTGCTTTCAACTCGAACTCGACGTCTCCATGGGCCATCGCATGCGAGCCGGCTGCTCAGCCATCGCAGGCGGTCCCCTCACCCCGTGAGCGCTCCGCGCGTGGTCCCCGCATCCTCAGCTGGGCCCTCACGGGGGGCTCCTTCTTCGCGCCGGCCGGCAAGGAGCCCGTACCCGAGTACAACTCGGACTCCGACACCGCCCCCGGCCACGCTTTGGACTCCAACCCCCTCTCCCGGGTTCTACTCGGATTCCGCATACAAGTTCGACTTCGGGTCGGACCCAGAGGATCCCGAGTCCGAGGACAACTCTACTGAGCATCCCTTGTCGGGCCGGCCTGCGGGGCGGTTATAACCTCCACACCGACGGGGAGATTCGTCTGCGGCCGGTACCGCAAGCCCGCTGACCTGATAAGTGGAGACTCACGCTACGTCGCCTACATCGACTCGCTCCCGTTCCAGGAGGGAACACCACTTGCCCGAGCTGACTCAAACACCCCAACTGAGGTGGCGGCTTCTGAGTCCAGCCTTGGCACCCCTGATCGCCAAGTCTTCATGGCTGCCGGCGACACCCCAGGACCTTCAGGGACGGCTCAAGACAAGTACCTTGAAGACATCTCCTCCGACGAGCTGTCTGCCGATGCACCAGCAGACGAGACCCCCGCCAACAGAGACGCTCGACGTGAGCGTAACAGGAAGCGCAGCGAACGGCGCCGGCGTCTCCGAGACAATCTCCCCATCCGCAACCTCGCGGAAGCTCTCGAGGCGGTCGAGAGCAGAGTACACACTACCCCTGAGCAATGCCTCATGTCGATCACAGCGATCGCACGCCGTGCCCAGGGAATTCGCGCGGGGAGGTCATCGCCAAGCTCGGCCGAAGACGCCTACTTCATGCGGGTCGACAATAGGGTCAACCGGCCTCCTCCCGCCGGGCACCGCGACAACGAAGCTACAAGTCACGCGCGCCAACCTCGGTCCCAACCGTACTCGAGCCGAGCTCCCGGCCGGCCCCAACCGTACTCGCTCAAATGCGGGTGGACCTCCACGGGGAGGCAACAAGAAGCTGCGAGGTCGTCCCTCACCGTGCTCCCCCGCCGGTGGTGGCGGCCGCGACCCTGACGGCGGCGGCAGCGACGACGGAAGCTCCAACCATGGAGCCAACAGGAGGGCCGGCGGCGGCGGCAGTCGCGGCGGCCGTGGCCACGCGAACAGCCACGCCTCTGGTGCCTCACAGGGCGGCTACGACGCCCGCCAGAAGATTGAGGAGCTGCGGCGGAAGAAGTCAACCACTGCAGGCGACAACGACGGCTTCCCCGCCTTCTCACCTCGACTTCGCAACTTGCTCCTCCCCGACAAGTTCAAGCCTTTGGGGATCACCAAGTACGACGCGAAGCAGGACCCCATCCAGTGGCTCAAGTGCTACGCCCTCTCCATCGAGAACGCCGGGCGGCAACAACGACACCAAGTGCCTCTACTTCCCCTTCTACCGGACCAAGCTCCACTCACATGGCTCGAGTCGCCGGACAAGCACTCGATCAACAAGTGTGTCGGTGCGGAATATGGTCCCGACACTAACCAGTAGATAGCTCCGTGGTCTATCCCTCGATGGTCGATGCTAAGTAACAAGTGACACGAGAGATTTTATCCTGGTTCCGCCGAGGGGGCCGTACGTCGGCACAGAGGCGTGCTCGGGGCACTATATTACTTAGCACCGGGGGTGCTTGTAGTGGGGTCGTTACAAGCAAGGCGGGAGAGGAAGCGTGGCCTCCAAGTCCCTGGTGGTGTGGCTGAAAATATTGTAGGAGAAGAGAATGAGTACGTGGTGAGAGGGGTCTCGTGTGCCGCCGAGTCTCTGTCTGTCTCTCCCCGCGGCCGGGGGTTCGACCCCCCCTTTTATAGATCAAGGGGGCGGCGGGTTACATGCGCGCCGCGCTACCCGGCTACGTGGGGGAGCACGTCGTGCTATGCTTTGTAGAGTGGGCGGCTCGTCCGGACGATCTTCACGCCGATCCGGCCATGATGGCTCGCCTTGTACCCGAACGGTGGCGGTTCGAGGGTAGAAGGGCGGCGGACGGTGGCGACGTTCTCTTATAGGCTTCGAGGGAGGTGCGACGTTGGCTTGTACGGGGCACGGGAGTGGGTAGAACGGCGTCCCTTCCCAACGCGCTTCACGGTGTTGGAGTGGTTGCTACGGCGTCCGGCATGCGCCCGCACGCGCGAGGACGGCGGCCATGCGTTACGGTGGCCGGGATGGCGATCCACCGGCCTAGCGCCTCCACCTAACCCTGTAGGGTCACGAAAAAGTAAATCGAGGGTGCGCCCGGCCCCCCTTCGAGGGTCTGGCGCGTTAGCCGTACTGGAGTAGGCGCGCGGTGTCACGGGACTGACACCGGCCATACTGCACTGTCCCTCCCCACAGTGGCGGGGATGGGCTCCTCCCTGGGGAGTTGGTGCGGCGGCACCGGGGGCGCGAGCCCCGGCGCATGATGGCGCCGTCCCGCCCGTGTCGGGGTGTTAAATGCCCGTGTACGGGGGCCGGCGCACGCGTGAGGGGCGCCCTCGAGCGTGGCGGACCCCGCCGAGGGCGGGGACGTACCCTCGAGCGGGCGGAACCCGCTCGAGGGGGAGTGAGCCCTCGAGCGGGGGCGGAGCCCGCTCGAAGGAAGTGTTGCCCCTCGAGCGGGGGCGGGGGCCCCCGCCCGAGGGGGCGCGCGTCCTCGAGCAAGGCGGGGCCTGCTCGAGGGGGTTACTAAGAGGGCCGCCTTGGTGGGCCGTCGGGGTCCCTGCGGCGTGGGCCGTGTCCTGCATGGTTAGGCACCTGCATGGTTAGGCTTAGCGTGTTTTGGTTTTGTTGCGGGTTTTAAGTGAGGATTTCCCCGTTGTTTAAGGGGACCCCTAGGGCTGTCCCCGACAGTAGCCCCCGAGCATCTGTGGGTTTGCCATTGAGGCTCCCGCGGTGCCGGAACCTGCGATAGGACGTTCTTCCCTCCTTGTTTTGCGAACGCTTTCCGTGGGGCCGCGTCGGCCGGACCCGCGGGTCTAGCCCCCGAAGCCCCGCGGGAGTGTGGGCGCTCTGCGCGAGGGGGTTAACCGTAAGAATTGGTCGAGGGCGTGGCACATATTCCAACCGGCATCGGCGGTGTCTCGGCCGGCTTTGGGGGTGCACGCGCGCCGGCATTGTCCCCGGCGGGTGCAATTTCAAGGAGGTGTAGCCGTGCATCAAGCCCCCGAGCCTTGGCCCGTTCGAGGCGATCGGGTAGAGCTTTACGACTTGTTTTTTAACGCGCCCTCGCCGTCCCTCCGCGGGACGGAGGGTGAGGTTTCCGCAACCCCCATCGGGCGGGTCGCGGATTGCGGATTCCTCGTCGAGGCGCTAGCGGGTGGTTCGGGTGGACGCCCATGCCCCGTTCGATAAGGGTAGGTTGTGCGGTCCGGAGACGCGTCCATGGAAGCGCTTGCGTGGGTTTGCTAGGGTGGGGCTCGGTCCCGTTCGATAGGGACCGAGGGGCGCGGAAGCTCTCCCTCGGTGGGATCCCCCGGCTAGCTGCCCTCGCTGGCTCTCGAACACGACATGTGGGGCACCCTCGAGCCGACGGGCTCGAGGAACGGCTCGAATGCGCGTGCCCTCGTCGTCCCTAACTCTGCGATCTGTGGCGCCTGTTCGAACCCGTCGAGGGTCAGGCTTCGAACCTCTGATCAGTAGGGCCGTGCGGGGCCGCGCCTGAGCGGCCCCGTCTTTTGCGCTTGCGGCCGTCGAGGGGTCTGGGCGAGCCAGCCCCCGAGGCGCTGGTTGGTAGCACAGCGCGGCATGGGTGCTTGCGGTGCCCGCTTTACTTCAAGTAGGCCACGGGCGACCCTCTCACGCGCGTGCCTTCTTTAGAAGGTTGATATTGTCTCGAGCGGGGGATCGCGCCGCTCGAGGGTTTTACGTGGCATGGGTGCCGCGGTGCCCGCTTTACTTCAAGCGAGCCCCGGCGACCTTCTCACGTCGATGTCCTTTCGAGGGTCGACATCATCCGGAGCCAAGGGCCCGTGCCGCTCGAGGGTTTTACGTGACATGGGCGCCGCGGTGCCAACTTTACATCAAGCGGGGTCCGGACGGCCTCCTCACGTCGATGTCCCATCGAGGGCTGTTTTCGTTTTGAGCCAGGGGCTCGCGCCGCTCGAGGGTTTTACGTGGCATGGGTACCCGCGGTGCCCGCTTTACAACAAGCGAGGCCCCGGGTGGCCTTCTCACGCCGATATCCCATCGAGGGTCGTTTTCGTTTTGAGCCAGGGGTTCGCCCCGCTCGAGGGTTCTCCTTGCTTGGCAAGGGACCCGGTTATTAAATGCCTCGCGGTCGAGGCCGCGGTTTTGCGGCGCGGGCGCGCCTTTTGGCGCCGCGGCGCGCGCGCGTGTAGTGGGCTGCGTGGCGGCGGACGTGACGGCTTGCCTCGGCCTCGCGGGTCTTCGCCGTGATGATGGCCCGCCTGCAGTGATGTGGCCGCTGCAGTCGTGGTGGGGCCCGCCCGTCGACGTGAAGGAAAGATTCCCTGCAGTTAATGCGAGCGGGGCATCCGCTCCGGAGAGCTCGCCCGTCGGCTTATAAATCTGAGGGGAGGAGGAGATGGCGGTTTTTTACCTTAACGCCTCACCATTTTCAGTCCCCTGCCCCTTCGTCTTCATCTCGCTCTTGCCACCGTGCGGTGTCGCCGTTAGAGCCTTTCTTCCGTTCCTTGTCCTTCGCTCTCGCTTTCCTTTGCCTCCTTCTCATGGCACCGCCTCGCCCTCCCCCTCACGATCTTGGAGCCGTACGCACGGGAGAGGTCGTCGGTGACCCGGCCGGCCCTTGGCGAGTTGGTCGCCGCCGGTCGGCTGGCGACCAATGAAGACGGGCGCCGGCGGAGTGGATAGTGCCGCCGGCGGGGGACCACGCGCCCAACCCGCCGGGAGGGCTACGTGGTGAGCTTCATCCGCTACCACGAGCGGGGCTTCAACGCGCCGGCGAGCACCTTCATGCGGGCGATGTGCCACCACTACGGAGTGGAGCCGCACAACTTCGCCCCCATGCGATTTCGCGGGCGGCCACGTTCGTGGGCGTCCGCGAAGGGTACTCGGGGATCCCGTCAACCGGGAGCTGCGGGTTCACCTTTCCGCGCGGAGCTCTTCACGCAGCCCACGACGGAGCCGAGGACCCGCCGCGCGGTGCGCGCGGCGGGATGTCGCTTGCCCCGCGGGGGCAATTCAAGAACGTCTACATCCCCCCGCACCATGACGACGAACAACGCCGGCCGGGGAGCGGGGATGGTTCTACTTGCGCAACGCCGAGCCCGGCCTTCCCCCCCTACACCGGTCGGGTGTTCAAGGAGAGGCTCGACTCCCGGGGCTACGGGGTGTCCACGGCCCAAAGATCGGAGGCGGCGGGAATCGGTCCCGGCCGCCCGCGCCGACCGGCGGCGCATGGGCCGACCGCGATGGGCGTCCTCGCCTTCCTCCATCACCGGCGGGTCGTGCCCTCGATGGAGAGGCCGCTCCGCATCTTCGAGATGACGAGAGGCGGCCAACCCCGTCAACTCCGGCGAGATCGCGGATGCTCCCGACGCCCCTCGAGCGGCCATATGCGCTCACCAGGGCGCGGAGCGCCGTCGACACCGGCGCCGATGCTCGGGGCGGCCGGACCCCATGGGACCTCGAGATGCTCCCCACGGGCCCGCCGGTGAGTTTGGTTCTTGATTTCGTTTTGATGTTGCTTCGTCTCCCCGACGCGCCCTTGTTGCTCCCTGTGTGCACCGGTGAGCTTCACCGTTGCCAAGTCCGTTCCGCCCACCCCCGACTCCCGCGCGCTTGGGCCGGGCGGCGCGGCAGCGGGAGCGAGGAGCGGGCGGCGCGCGGGAGGGAGCGCGCGAGGCGACATCAAGCGCGCGCGCGACCGGCGGGCTGCGTAGGCACCGGCGGCGCGAAGAGCCGGGGCTCTCTTCCCGGGGACCGAGGAATACTCATCCTCGGAGGATGACGAAGAGGAAGAGGCCGAGGGGGAGGGCCCCTCCGATAGGTGGCGCCTGCGCCCCCGTCGCCGGAACCGGCCGCGCGCAACAAGGGCGGCTTCGCCGCGGGGCGGGCGCAACGGCGCCCGCCGCCAAGCAATCGACATCGGGGGCGGCGCGCGCCGCGGAGGTGCCGGCGCGCGCCACGGAGGCGCGCGCGCGCGCGAGCTCGCCTGTGTGCGCGTCAAGCGTGCCGTGCGCGGGGCGAGCGTGCCCGCACGCGCGGCACCGTCGTCGGGGGGCGCGGCCGGCAAGCGTGCCCGCACGCGGGACAAGCGTGCCCGCGCGCGCGGCGGCGCCTTCGGGAGGTGCGGCGGCGGGCGCGCCCCGCGCGCGGGGGGGCGCGCTTGCGCGCGCGGCGGCACCGTCGGGGAGGCGCCACGGCGGCGCGGCCACCGCACCGGCCTCATCTGCTGAGGCTTCGAGGAAAAGGAAACGGGCCTTTTCTTCTTCGAGGTAAGGAGCTCGTCTTTTTTCGCTTGGCTTGATTTGTTGATGATCAGGTGCTCTAACCCTCTGTTCGTGCCTGCGCAGGGTGGTGCCAACCGTTCCTCCCCCTTACACCCGGCCAAGGTGCCGAGGACGGACGCATCGATCCCCACCGGCGGCGCTCGTTGAGGGCGTCGCGGCCGGGGACGAGCTCGGCGGCGGGCGCGAGCTCGCAAAGCCCGGCGGGGCCTCGAGGCCCCGGCCGGCGAGATCGGCCTGCCGCGGCGCGGCCGGGAGATCGCCCGGGAGCGGCCGGCGCCGGCCGTCGTGGGGACGCGAGGGCGCGGCGGCGGCCGTGGTGGAGGTGGAGCCCGCGGAGGCGCCGCCGTGGAGGTGCGGCCCACGGCGCCGGCGCAGAGAGGAGGTGGAGCGCGTGCAACTTGTGGCGGCACCGTGGATGCGGCGGCACGGCCAGAGGTGGTGGCCGCGGCGCCACGACGGGCGCCCGTGGCCACGGAGGCGCGGGTGGAGGTGCCGGTGGAGGCGGCACAAGCGGCGGCGCCCGCCGGCAATCTGCAGGCGGAGGTGGTGGAGGTCTCGGACGACTCCCCGCCGCCTGGGTGGGATCAGTGGGCCAGCTGGCCCACGAATTCCCCCGAGCCCCAGGAGGGGGCCCTCGTGAGGCGGCACGAGGGTCACATGGTGGTGGGGGGCCGAGGACACGGCGCCGAGGCCTCGTCCTCCCGCGCGGCCGCCCCGCCCGGTGGACGGGGCCGTCGACGATCCCCCGCGTTCGCCGACGCCGGGGGGGAGCGAGGAGCTGCGGGGCGAGCTCCGGAGCCATGGCGCCACGCTCAGCCGCGCGGCGAACGAAGCGCCGCATGTCCATGGCGGCCCCGCATGGCGCGTTTTCCGGTAGCCGTGGTTGCTCATTTTCTTCTCTCTTTTGTTTTTGTATGCTGCCTTCGTGTCTCGGCACTTATGGGTTTTGATTCTGTGGTTGCCAGGAGCTCGAGCGTCGCGCCCACGACAAGTACGACGCCTTCGACCGGGTGAACGCCGAGGTTCACCAGCTCCGGGAGCGGTGCAGCGCTTTCGACGCGCTTGCTGACGCCCTCAGGACGCCGGACGACTGGCTGGCGTACCGGGCCATGGCGTGGTGCGACGAGCTCCCGGAGAGCTCGAGGCAGGACGCGGCGCGCCGCTCGAGCCTCGAGCGGGTCCGCGCAGCCCTCATCGACAGCGATGAGGCGCCGGCGGCGCGCGCTCGGATTTGGAGAAGACGCGGACGCCGGCCGCCAAGCGGGAGGTGGAGGTGGCTAATGTCCGCGAGCGAGGCCCGGGAGCTCCGCACGTCGCTCGAGGGGGCACAAGCGCAGCAGCGCCAGGCCGAGGAGCGGGCGCGCGGGGCGGGAGCAGCCGGGCCAAGGAGGCCGACGACTTGAAGGCCGCCCTCGACGCCAAGGTTGCGGCGTTCGCCATCGCCGAGGAGCGGTTTTAGCGAGGAGCACACCGCCCGCCAAGGAGCCGAGGGGCGGCTCCCGGCGAGGAGCAAGCCGCCCTCGCCGATGCCCGGACGGCACGCGGAGCAGAGAGCGCATCGCCCGCGAGGCGGCGCGGTCGGGCCGGAGGAGCGGAACACCGCGTTCTCCAAGGTCGAGGACGAGGCGCTTATGCTCAGCATCACCAACGCCAACCAGGAGCCGGCCCTCGGGAGCAAGGCGAAACCGTCCGGCGCCTCGAGCCGACGATCGAGTCCGTGCGCCGTGACTTCGAGACTCGGAGAGGAAGCAAGTTGAGGGTGAGCCGCCGCCCGACTTCTTGTCTGGTTGGTTTTTCATTAGAGGGCTCGCTTCCCCCTTTCGATTTCCTTCTTGTCTTGTCGATCCCGTGCTTGCGCACCGCTCTAGGGCACGCGGCTGAGTGGGCCGAGGCGGCTGCAGGATTTGTACAACTCCTCCGAGCGGGAGCCGCAGGAGGCTGCGTGATGCGGCCCTCGAGACCTCGCCGTGCCGTGGAGGAGGGCGAGGCTCGGGCCGGCGCTCGGCGGCCGGCCGCCTGCGCGCCCTTGGCGGCCACGTCACGGAGCGAATGCGCCGGGCGCTGCATCTGGGCGTCCAGAAGGCCCTCGGAGTGGTGCGATCCCACTACAAGGTCAACTTCGAGGCGCTGGCGGAAGGCTACGTTGTTCCCGAGGGTGTCGAGGACGAGGTGGCCATGGAGCGTGTGGATGCGCTCGCCGCCGACGCCGCCGGGTCGCTCGCCGAGGCCTTCGAGGAGTTCCTCTTCCCCGAGCATCGCCGACGCTGTCGCTCCTCCCCGCCTAAAACGGCTCGGGGCGCTAGGCCCGTTTTTTGTGTATCGGTATTCTGGCCTCGTGGCCTTTGTAAATGAAATACATTTTCTTCATCGTAAACATTTGACGATGCGTAATGAAGTTTTTGCTTATTGCGCCTTTTTGTTTCTCCTTCTTCCTGAGTAGATTTTACTTAGGGGAGTTCGATTTTCGCTGGGGGTCCGCTGGGTTGGAGGCGAGAGAGAAGGGCCATATCCACGCGGCGTAGGCTATCTCTGGCTCGCACGCTCCTCCCGCTGGGCCGCCCGCGCCCTGTTCAAATCGTTGCTCGTAGTTGAAGTAGAAAACAAGCTTAGCGCGTGTGAGTTGTTTTTATTTTTGCGCGAAAAATGGGACCATTTTTGGGGGGGGTGCCCCCCGTAGTAGCCCCCGAGGGTAACTTGGGTTTCAGGGGAAAGCCGAGTTGCCCTTTTATTAGACTTGGAGCATTTACATAGTTGTCACCAACTGGGGTGTTGGCCATGTGATTTTACAACAAAAAGTACTTGGAAATCCTAGCTAAGGGTAGAAGCGACGTAGTCGTTGGATGTTCCAAGCGTTGGTGAGCTCGTCACCGTCCTCGTTGGCCGGCCTTGTATGTGCCGGCTTGAGTATCTTCACCACGACGTAGGGTCCCTCCCATGGGGGCGACAGCTTGTGGCGCCCTCGGTTATCTTGGCGCAGCCTTAGGACCAGATCCCCTTCGCTGAAATCCCGTCGACGTATCTTGCGTGCTTGGTAACGTCGTAGGGACTGTTGATACCTCGCGGAATGCATCAAGGCTACGAGGCGTGCCTCGTCCAGCTGGTCCAGCGAGTCCTCGCGGGCTCGCTGGTTAGCATCCTCGTCATAGCCTCGAACCCTGGGCGATCCGTATTCTAAGTCCGTGGGGAGGACGGCCTCCGCGCCATGGACTAGGAAAAACGGGGTGAACCCGGTGGCTCTGCTCGGGGTGGTCCTTAGGCTCCACACAACCGCTGGTAGTTCTTGGAGCCATTTTCGCCGGTTGTTGAGTCGATCGAAAATTCGGGCTTAAGGCCCCGTAGGATCATGCCGTTGGCACGCTCCACTTGGCCGTTGGTCCGTGGGTGTGCCACGCTGCCCAATCCACATGGATGTGGAACTTGTCGCAGAACTCCAAGAACTTCCGCCCGTGAACCGGGACCCATTGTCCGTGATGATGGAGTTTGGCACTCCAAATCGGTAGACGATGTCGGTGAAGAATGTCACCGCCCTTGCTCGGCCCTTAAATTTGTGATGGGGCGTACCTCCACCCACTTGGAGAACTTTTCAATCGCGACGAGCAAGTGGGTGAAGCCCCCCGGCGCCTTCCGCAGGGGCCGACGATGTCCGGCCCCCACACGGCGAATGGCCATGTTACGGGGATGGTTTGCGAGGCATGGGCGGGCAAGTTGGACTTGCGGGCGTAGAACTGGCACCCTTCGCAGGTGCGCACGATCTCGCTGGCGTCTGCAACCGCGGTAGGCCAGTAAAAGCCCTGGCGGAACGCGTTGCCGACGAGGGGTGCGGGGCGCGGCGTGGTGGCCACGGATCCTGCGTGGATGTCCCGTAGGAGCTCGCTCCCCTCGGGAATGGGCACGCACCGCTGTAGGATGCCGGAGGCGGCGCGCTTGTACAGCTCGCCGTCGACGAGGGCAAAAGACTTGGCCATCCTGGCGATGCGCCTGGCCGCGGCCCGGTCGCGGGGAGCTCCCCTCTAGCGATCCCGGGCGATGTACTTTTCGCACCGGTCCTCTTGGGCAGGAGCCGGCTCGATGTCCATCGCGTCGGCCTCGTGGGAGCCGTACCCCTCGAGGAGGGAGAGCACGTACGCCTCGTTCGAGGGGTCCTCATCCATGGGTTCCGCACCCGCCGGATTCAAGGGGGCCCCCGAGGGTTCGTCGTGACTCGAGGGGTAGGGGCTCGAAGACGACCGAGGGTTGCGCGATGTCGCGCGCGAAAACGTTCGGGGAACGGTGATCCGCCCGGACGCAATGTTTGCCGGTTCATCCGCCTCCTCGTTGTAGCGGCGGGGCACGTGGTTGAGCTCGATGCCGTAGAACTTGTCTTCGAGGGCCCGCACGGCCTTGCGATAGGGCCTCCATTTTGTCGTCATGGCAGCTCGCGTTCTTCATGACCTGATCGATCACGAGCTGTGAGTCCCCCCGCACGTCGAGGCGCTTGACGCCCAACTCAATGGCGATTTTGAGGCCGCAGAGAAGGGCCTCGTATTCAACCATGTTGTTGGACGCGGGGAAGTGGAGGCGCACTGCATAGCGCATGTGTTCCCCGAGGGGTGATACGAAGAGCGGGCCCGCGCCGCTCCCGTTTTCATCACCGAGCCGTCGAAGAACGCAGTCCAGCACTCGCCCGGATTTGTGGGGGCGGCGGGGACCGCGTGTCCGTCCACTCGGCCGACGAAATCCGCCAGGATTTGCGATTTGATGGCTTTGCGCGGGGCGTAGGCGAGCGTTTCGCCCATCAGCTCCACGGACCACTTGGCAATCCTGCCTGCGGCGTCAGGGTTGCGGATGATTTCCCCTAGCGGAAAGGAGGAAACCACCGTGACGCGGTGGGCCTCGAAGTAGTGGCGGAGCTTGCGCCGTGCAAGGACTACCGCATACGGCAACTCGGACACGGGGGTAGCGCGTATTCGTGTCCGATAGGACCTCGCCGATGTAGTAGACCGGCGCCGCCGCACGGGCAAGGAGTGCCCTTCGTCCGTGCGCTCCACGACGATCACGGCGCCGACCACCGGGTGGTTGCGGCCATGTAGAGGCGGCAGGGGTTCGCCATCTTGCGGCGGCGTGAGGATAGGGGCGTGCGTCAGAGACGCCTTCAGCTTGTCGAGTGCGTCCTGGGCCTCGGTGGTCCAAGAGAAGCGCTCGTGCTTCTTGAGCAGGCGGTAGAGGGGCAGGCCCTTCTCACCGAGCCGCGAGATGAAGCGGCTCAAGGCGGCGAGGCACCCCAACACCTTCTGCACCCCTTTGAGGTCCCGGATCGGACCCATTCGTTCGAGGGCCGCGACCTTTTCAGGGTTGGCCTCGATCCCCCACTGGGAGACATTGTATCCCAAGAGCATGCCCCTCGGCACTCCAAAGACGCATTTTTCGGGGTTTAACTTGACCCCGTTGGCCCGTAGGCGGTTGAACGCGACGCCAAGGTCGCCAACCGGGTCGTCCACCTTCTCGGTCTTCACGACGATGTCGTCTACGTATGCTTCGACCGTCCGTCCGATGTGATCCCCAAAAACATGCTGCATGCAACGCTGATATGTTGCGCCCGCATTTCTGAGGCCAAACGGCATCGTGACGTAGCAGAACGTCCCGAACGGCGTGATGAACGAAGTCGCGAGCTGGTCGGACTCCTTCATTTTTATTTGGTGGTACCCGGAGTAAGCATCAAGGAAGCAAAGCAATTCACACCCAGCCGTTGAATCAATGATCTGATCAATGCGTGGCAAAGGAAAAGGAACTTTAGGACATGCTTTATTAAGACTAGTGTAGTCTATACACATCCGCCACTTCCCATTCTTTTTCTTTACAAGCACGGGGTTTGCTAGCCACGTAGGGTGGAACACCTCCTTGATGAATCCGGCATCGAGAAGCTTCCGCAGCCTCCGCTCCGATCGCCCGTCGCCGCTCCTCGTCGAAGCGGCGCGGCCGTTGCTGCACGGCGCGGGCGTTTGGCAGGATGTCAAGGGAGTGCTCGGCGACTTCCCTCGGGATGCCTGGCATATCCGAGGGGCTCCACGCGAAGATGTCGGCGTTGGCGCGGAGGAAGTCGACGAGCACCACTTCCTATTTGGGGTCGAGGGTGGAGCTGACCCTCAACGCCTTGCCCTCGGGGGCTGACGGGTCGAGGGGACCCCCTTGGTCTGCTCCGCAGCCTCGAAGGCGCCGGCATGCTTGGCGGCGGGGTCGAGGTCCTCGTTGACCATCTTCTCCGGCCGTGTTCACCAGCGCTTCGTCCAGCGCCAGCGCCTCTGCGTGCTCCACGCATTCGACGTCGCAGTCGAACGCGTGCTCGATGGATGACCCGACGGTGATGACGCCGTTTGGTCCCGGCATCTTCATCTTCAGGTAAGTATAATTGGGGACCGCCATGAATTTGGCGTAACAGGGTCGCCCAAGTATAGCGTGGTAGGCCCCCTTGAACCCCACCACCTCGAAGGTGAGGGTCTCCTTGCGGAAATTCTTTGGGGTGCCAAACCAAACTGGCGGATCGATGCCCAAGCGGCCGGACACCGCTTGCCGGGCGCGATGCCATGGAACGGCTTCGTGCCGGGCCGCACTGGGTCCAACCCGATCTCCATGAGGCGCAACGTATGTGCGTAGAGGATGCCGAGGCCGCCGCCTCCGTCCATGAGGACCTTCGAGAACCGGGCGTTCCCGATGATGGGATCAACCACCCGGCGGGTACGCGGCCCGGGTTGGGGACGCGGTTCGGGTGGTCCTCCGGCCGAAGGTGATGGCATCCTCCGACCAATTAAGGAAGGACGGAGGTGTCCTCTCCGCGGCGAGGACCTCGTGCCGCTCCCCTTCTTGCGGCGGCGGGTCGACATGTCGACGGTTGGCTCCCCAAAGATGAGGAACACGTTTTCAACGGCGGGGAAACCGCCTGCGTCGCCGTCGCCCCCATCTTTCTTGGCCTCTGCCTCCTTCGCGGCGGCACGGCCATAAAACTTTTTGAGCATATCGCACTGCTCAAGGGTGTGGTTGACCGGAGTCTTGTGGTAAGGACATGGCTTTTTCAGCATGTCGTCGAACACCCCGGGCCTCGAGGGGCCTGTCGAGGGCCCCGTCGAGCCGGGTCAACAGCAAGGGCCTCGGCATTTCCGCCGTCGCGCCCCGGCCCGCGCGCCTCGCGGCGAGGCTTCTCCCCCCTTCTTGCCCCTCTTGTCGTTGCGGTGCGGCTCCTTGGACTTGTTACCCTCGCGGGCGTGTCCTCCGAGCGCTTGCCCTTCTTGCCGTCGAAGATCGCCCCCACGGCCTCCTCTCCGGAGGCGAAGCTGGTGGCGATGTCGAACAGCTCGTTGGAGTCCGCGGGCGGGCTGCGTCCCAGCTCCCGCACGAGATCCCGGCACGTGGTGCCCTCGAGGAAGGCATGCACGATCTCGGACTGCGCCACACTGGGGAGCTCCGTGCAGCGCTTGGAGAAGCGCCGTATGAAGTCCCGCAGCGACTCGCCGGCTTCGCGTGCGGGGGAGCGTAGGTCCCGAATTCCCGGGGCGCACGTACGTGCCCCGGAAGTTGCCCACGAACATGTGGACCGGGTCGTCCCCGTTGTGGATTTGGCTAGCGGGCAAGTGCTCGAGCCATGTCCGGCCGCGTCGCCGAGATGCGGGGGCAAGTTGCGGATGATGACCTCGTCGGCGGTGGCCCCCGCCCACCGACAAGCCAAGTGGTAGTCGTTAAGCCACACGCGGGGGGTCCGTTTCCCCGTTGTACTTGACGATGGTCGAGGGTTGGCGGAAGCGTTGAGGGAACGCCGCCGCGCGGATCTCCCGCCGAACACACGGGTGCCGGTGGCTCCGGCGTCGGGGAGCGGTCCTCGCCGCCGTCGTAGCGTCCACCCCTTCGAGGGTGGTAGCCCCTTGCTGCTCGGGCATCCACCACCGCTCGTGCGCCCGGCGTTAATGACGTTGCGGGCGTCGCCATCCGGCGCCCGCATGCGTCAAGGAGCCGTTCTTTGGCCGGCGTGCGTCCTTGGTCGGCGGGTTGCCCCGCCGGTCCCCCTGCGTGCACCGAGGGTTCGCCTCCCGGTGCGGCTTCGTTGCCCCGCGCGTCTCCCCGTTGGCGGATGCGCGAGGCCGAGCTCTCGGCCGCTGGACGGCCGCTTGCTCGATGAGAGTTTGCACCTCGCGGTGCAGGTCTCGAGCCTCGGGGGTCGAGGGTGCCGGCATGGCGCGCAGCAGCGTCGCGGCGGCGATGAGCTTTTGGCTCGCCCGCGGGGGCGCGTCCGTGTTGTCGACGTTGGGGACGGTGTTGATGCGGTCGCGGACCCGTCGGCCCGGCTCCCGCGCACGTTCGCCGCGCGCGGAGGCTTCCCCCCGCCATTGAGGCGCGGAGCGGCCCGCACCGTCCGTGCATTCCTCCGCCGGCTTTGCCTCGAGCTCGCGGGCTTGGGCCGCGGTGCGCGTCGGCGTCGGCCCCGGCGGGGAGCGCTTGGCCCCCGCGGCCATGCGCGCGGCGATCCCTAGGGCGGGGGTAATCTCCCCATCTCCGGCGCCGCGCCGGCCGGTGTTGGCCGGGTCGTTGGTGATGACGCGCGCAACACTCCCCGCGCGGGGTCGTAGCTCCCGTGCGGGAGTCGTCGGGAGCGTGGGACCAAACCGCATAGTCCGCAGCGTCGAGGAAACGCCTGAACACGACTGGGTCCGGCACGCCGGAGAAGTCCCACTCCGCGTACCCGTGGCGGTTGGCGGGTGGCAACGCATCCATGGAGCCTAGGGACGACTCGTCAGCCATTGAGGCATCGGGATCCCTGGCGACGAAGACGTGGCGGCCGGGCGGAACCCGGCGCATCGTGGTGTTGACGTTGTTATTGTAGGCCGATGTAGCGCCACGCGGCCGATGGGGATGCGTGGTCCGAGACCGCGCGCCGCCCCGCCGGGGCGGTGGCGGTCGTCGTGACGGTGGGCGCGCCGCGCCGAGTGGCGGCGCGCTCGGCCCGGCCGCCGCTCGGACCGCGCCCGGCGCGAACGTAGCCCGGAGCGACGGCGGCGTCGCGGTGTTGACGGACCCGCGGCATCCGTGCCCGCGGGCGCCCGCGCCGTGGTGGTGCGTGCGGTGGAGACCGAGCAGACCTAGCCCGGCGGCCGCGCGCGGAGCTCCTCACGGTTGGTGAGGCGCATGAGATAGCCGTTCCCCATGGCTTGAAAGTTCGAGTCCCCGAAGCGGATTTCGAACCCGGGCGGGAGGGGGGTCCGAGCTGCCCATGCGTAGCGGGTACCACGGTACTCAGTGCGGATCACCATGGAGGGAGTTGACGGAATGACCTTAGGCGCTCGTTTGCCCCACGGTGGGCGCCAACTGTCAGTGCGGAATATGGTCCCGACACTAACCAGTAGATAGCGCCGTGGTCTATCCCTCGATGGTCGATGCTAAGTAACAAGTGACACCGAGATTTTATCCCGGTTCCCGCCGAGGGGGCCGTACGTCCCGACAGAGGCGTGCTCGGGGCACTATATTACTTAGCACCGGGGGTGCTTGTAGTGGGGCTGTTACAAGCAAGGCGGGAGAGGAAGCGTGGCTTCCAAGTCCCTCGGTGGTGTGGTGAAGATATTGTAGGAGAAGAGAATGATTACGTGGTGAGAGGGGTCTCGTGTGCCGCCGAGTCTCTCGTATGTCTCTCCCCGCGGGCGGGGGTTCGCCCCCCCCCCCTTTATAGATCAAGGGGGCGGCGGGTTACATGCGCGCCGCGCTACCCCGGCTACGTGGGGGAGCACGTCGTGCTATGCTTGTAGAGTGGGCGGGCGTCCGGACTATCTTCGCAGCCGATCCGGCCATGATGGCCTGCCTTGTACCCGAACAGTGGCGGTTCGAGGGTAGAAGGGCGGCGGACGGTGGCGACGTCCTCTTATAGGCTTCGAGGGGAGGTGCCGACGTTGGCTTGTACGGGGCACGAAGTGGGTAGAACGGCGTCCCTTCCCCAACGCGCTTCACGGTGTTGGAGTGGTTGCTACGAGTACCGGCATGCGCCCGCACGCGCGGGGACGACGGCCATGCGTTACAGGTGGCCGGGATGGCGATCCACCGGCCTAGCGCCTCCACCTAACCCCCGTAGGGTCACGAGAAAGTGAATCGAGGGTGCGCCCGGCCCCCCTTCGAGGGTCCGGCGCGTTAGCCGTCTTCGGGAGTAGGCGCGCGGTGTCACGGGAGCGACACCGGCCGCATCGCACGGTCCCTCCCCACGGTGGCGGGGATGGGCTCCTCCCCGGGGAGTTGGTGCGGCGGCACCGGGGGCGCGAGCCCCCGGCGCATGATGGTGCCGTCCCGCCCGTGTCGGGGTGTTAAATGCCCGTGTACGGGGGCCGGCGCACGCGTGAGGGGCGCCCTCGAGCGTGGCGGACCCCGGCCGAGGGCGGGACGTACCCTCGAGTGGGGGCGGAGCCCGCTCGAGGGAAGTGTTGCCCCTCGAGCGGGGCGGAGCCCCGCCCGAGGGGGCGCGCGTCCTCGAGCAAGGCGGGGCCTGCTCGAGGGGGTTACTAAGAGGGCCGCCTTGGTGGGCCGTCGGGGTCCCTGCGGCGTGGGCCGTGTCCTGCATGGTTAGGCACCGCATGGTTAGGCTTAGCGTGTTTTGGTTTTGTTGCGGGTTTTAAGTGAGGATTTCCCCGTTGTTTAAGGGGACCCCTAGGGGCTGTCCCCGACAAAGTGGGACCGACCGAAGGAGCAGTTCACCGGCAACTTCGCGGGCGCCATGGGCCGATCGGGTACTCGCATGGACACGGCCATGGTCAAGCGAGAACAAGGCGAGACCCTCCGCAAGTACATGCGCCGCTTCTTCGACAAGCGCGCTACCGTAGTCGACGTCACCGACAAGGAGGTCATCGACCTCTTTCAAGACGGCCTCTACCACCGCCGCACCTTTGAAGACTTTGGTCGTCGTCGCCCCAAGTCCATCCCCCACCTCAAGGACATGATCACGTCCTGGGCGGATGAAGAAGACAAGGCCAACGCCAAGTACGACGCCATCCGCGGCAAGAACAAGCAGAACACGGGTGGCGGCAGCGGCAACAACGGGAACCAAGGAGGTCGCAACAACAACAACAACTACTCGGGTCCCAACCGCAAGCGCAAGCCAGACAACACTGTCGCGGCAATCCAGCGCCCTGCGAAGGAGAACTCGAAGAAGAATTCCGGCAGCTTCAAAGACTTGCTGAAGGAGAAGTGCCCGTGGCATCTGAACGGCAGCCACACCACCGAGTAGTGCTACCAGCTCAGGCATGCACTCAAGAGTACTCCGGAGCCACCGCACCCTCATGACAAAAAGGACAAGAAGAAGAACGACGGAGATAACAATGACTTCCAGGAACCCGACAAGACTGTCAACGTCCTCTTCGGCGGACTACCCAGCAGGCGGGAGCAAAAGGCTACCCGTTGAGAAGTCAAGAGCATTGAACCAGCGGTCCCGACCCTTCTCAGGTGGTCAGAGGTACCCATTACCTTCTCCTGCGCGGATCAATGGACCAGCTTCTCCGAACCAGGACGGTTCCCCCTCGTCCTGAAGCCGGTGGTCACGGGCTCCAAGCTCAACAAGGTCCTCATCGACGGTGGAAGCGGGCTCAACGTCCTTTTCACCAAGACATTGAAGAAGATGAAGCTCGACATCACCCACATGCTCACCAAGAGCAGCACTCCCTTCTACGGTATCATCCTCGGTAACGCGGCTATCCCACTGGGCTCAGTGGTCCTGCTAGTTACCTTCGGGGAATCTCGGGACAACTACCGTACCGAGTACATCAAGTTCGAGGTCACGGACTTCGAGACTTCCTACCATGCCATCCTCGGCAAACCGGCCATCGCCAAATTCATGGCGGTGCCCCACTACACCTACTTGGTACTCAAGATGCCAAGCCCAGCGGGTGTACTCTCTCTCCAAGGGGACTTGAAGATCTCCCACGACTGCGACACAGAAGCCGTGGAGATCGCCTCTATGAATCAAGTACCCAACGCTATGATGGAGGTCTACGCTGCGTCGAAGAAGCTTGCTCCAAGTGAACTCGACATCCCGGAGAAGTCTGACAACGCCAACAAGCCTCAGCCACCTGAGGAGGTTCTAGTCAAGACGATCGACCTCGGAACAGGCAACTCCAGCAAGACCACCACCATCGGGGCCGGCCTCGACCCCAAATAGGAAGACGCGCTCATCAACTTCCTCCGGGCTAACCGCGACATCTTCGCGTGGAAGCCAGCGGACATGCCAGGAGTGCCCAGGGAGTTGATTGAGCACTGCCTCAACGTCGATCCTAAGGCCACCCCCAAGCGACAACACCTCCGACGCTTTGCCGATGACAGACGGGACGCCATCAAGAAGGAACTCGCCAAACTACTCGCGGCTGGCTTCATCAGAGAAGTCTTCCATCCTGAGTGGCTTGCCAACCCCCGTCCCGGTCCGCAAGAAGAACTCGAACTAGTGGAGGATGTGCGTCGACTACACCGACCTCAACAAGCAACGCCCCCAAGGACCCCTTCGGGTTGCCGCGGATTGATCAAGTCATCGACTCCACGGCGGGCTGCGACTCGCTTTGCTTCCTCGCCTGCTACTCCGGGTACCACCAGATCGCGATCAAGGAAGAAGACCAGGAGAAGACCGCGTTCATCACCCCGTTTGGCGCGTACTGCTACACGACCATGTCCTTCGGGTTGAAGAACGCCGGCGCTACTTACCAACGAGCTATCCAGGCCTGCTTCAAGAAGCAACTCAACAAGAACGTCGAAGCCTACGTGGATGACGTGGCCGTCAAGACCAGAAACTCCAGTACCCTCATCGACGACCTTGAAGAGACTTTCGCATCCCTGCGCGAGTACCGCTGGAAGCTCAACCCGAACAAGTGCGTCTTCGGCGTACCTTCGGGCAAACTACTCGGCTTCATCATCAGCCAACGCGGCATCGAAGCCAACCCCGAGAAGATCTCCGCCATCACCAGCATGAAAGCTCCCACGTGCATCAAAGACGTCCAGAAGCTGACCGGGTGCATGGCGGCCTTGAACAGATTCATCTCGAAGCTTGGAGAACGGGGGCTCCCCTTCTTCAAACTACTCAAGCACCAAGAAAAGTTCATGTGGACTCAAGAGGCGGATCAAGCCCTTGCCCAGCTCAAGGACTTCCTATCGAAGCCACCGGTCCTCACGGCTCCTCGCAAAGGTGAGCAGCTGCTCCTTTACCTCGCTGTGACTACTCATGTGGTCATTACTGCCATCATCGTCGAGCGGCAGGAAGACGGTCACGCCTACCCAGTCCAGCGCCCAGTCTACTTCGTCAGCGAGGTCCTATCAGAGTCCAAGGCACACTATCAGCCTATGCAGAAGCTCCTGTACGCAGTACTCATCACCTGGCGGAAGCTACGACACTACTTCTAGGAGTACTCGATCTCCGTCGTCACTGACTACCCACTCGGCGACATCCTGCGGAACTAAGATGCTACTGGAAGAATCTCCAAGTGGGCAGTCAAGCTCGGCGCCCTCACCATCGACTTCAAGCCACGCACGGCCATCAAGTCGCGGGCGCTAGTCGACTTCATGGCGGAGTGGCGGGAGAACCGGCTACCTACTCCAACCGTGCGACCGAGCATTGGGTGATGTACTTCGACGGCTCACTCAACCTCGAGGGCACGAGTGCGGGGGTACTCCTGATCTCTCCAACGGGCGAACAACTCAAGTACGTCCTGCAGATCTTCTGGAAGGTCTCAAACAACAAAGCCGAATACGAAGCCCTCCTACACGGGCTCCGCCTCACGGCTTCACTGGGCATCAAGCGGCTACTAGTCTACGGCGACTCCGCAGTGGTCATCAACCAAGTCAACAAGTCTTGGGACCGCAACAAGGAGAACATGGATGCCTACTTCCTAGAAGTCCGCAAGCTCGAGAACAAGTTCTACGGTCTCGAGTTCCACCACATCGTCCGCGACAACAATGTTGCAGCGGACGTCCTGTCGAAGCTCGGATCTACCCACGCTCAAGTACCAGCGGGTGTCTTCGTTCACAAGCTTAATGCGCCATCCATCCCGGAGCCGGCGCCACCGACCACTGTCCCAGCGCACCCACCGGCTGGACAGGAGGTCATGATGATCGACGTGGACTGGAGGCGACCCTTCATCGACTACCTCAGTGTTGATGGTGAAAATCCGTCAACCTAGCCATGAGTTTACCTTCGGTGTTGGCATAAGTTTTATACCTTATCCATTGGTACTAATCCCCGTGGTATAACAAGTTCACGTGTGCATGTCGGTTTTGGAGTTTAGTGTTTATGCAGGGTTTTAGCGTTGAAAGCAAGACTTTCGGGATTCATCAAGCACCTCATGACAAGACCATTGAAGCCCCATACAAGTCATGCAATGAAGAAAACTTAAATCCAAGAAGCCAGGGACTTGATCCGAGAAGACGACAGACTCCGAGGACCTGACCAGAAAAGTGCTGAATCTTGCAAGACAAGGAGTTATGCCCAATTCGGAGAGAAACTGGCGACATGGACTTACATGCGAAGGGGGAAACATCAAGGAAGAAAGGGAACCGACGTAGAGCAAAGGAGGCCTCGGGGCCGGGCCCGGATGGTCCCGGGCCGGCCGGCCCGAGCCGGTCGGGCTAGCCCCCGTCCGGGGCCCGGGAGGCTCCCCTTTGCCCTAGCCGCCAATCAGGCTATTTATAGCCCCCTGACCGAGTGCCACGCATCATACAATTCGTCATCGGCCATCGAGGAGTAGAGAAGAGAGGGACACCATCTCGGAGAGGAGAGGGTCGAGCTAGTTGACTAGGGTTTCCCTAGCCGACGTGGGAACCTTGCACGGAAGACCACGTCGGAGTTCCCAGAGCTAGAAGCAAGATCAAGGAAGGATCCCGGTGGTGATCTTGTGTATGTATCATTGTTATAGTTGAATTATCAAGTTGAATCTTTTCCTAGCGATCAAGTGTTTCCTCGAAGATTTCGTTTTTCGATCGGCTTTGCTTATTCCAATTCTATTCTCGAGATAGATTACATAGGGTGTTCTTGTAGCCGCGGTGGCTAGAGGTACACGCCAGATCTTCCGAAAGAATCTCGACTTGTCTTTTGACTCGCCCTAAGCTCCCCGCATGAGTAGGGATATGTTGTGACAGAATGGGGGTTCCGAAAGGCGGATGTTTTCAGATTTGGACGGGAAACCACGATTTAAAGAAGCTTCTAATAAGATTCGATCTGCTATTTCTTCTCTTGCTTGGAACTTCAACTCGAGGGAAGAAGGGTCCCTTGACTACGACGGGAGACTTGCTCGCTTGCAAGTCATAAACGAAATTTGATACAACTATTAACCATCAACAAGCCCCTTTCTCTGACGCCGTTGCCGGGGAACAAGTGATCAAGATTTGATTTTTTATTGCCTTTTTGTAATTTTCAGTTTTCGTTTTGTTTTTTTTTGCATCTACTAAATTTTGATCATCCTCAAAATACATCTAATCTAGTTTGTCTAACCCTAGTTTTTATAGATTTGTTTTTACTTTCAAGTTTTTGCATACTTTGTTTATTGCTAACCCTAACAGGAGATGGACGGCTACCTCTCCAACAAACCCGATAGTTTTGTGGATGATCCGGAAAAAGCCGTACGAGGGCTAAGGAGACGCGAAGCACATCAAGCTAAAAAGCTGGATTTTGTAGATTTGGAGTCGGAAGACAAAGGATCGCAGGAATCTCCGAAGAATTCACCACCTCAAAGTCCTCGGGAGAATCGACTTCCACCGATGGGTGACCAACCACCGCAAGAACGCAAGATTGGGGAGCTATGCACCCCGGACATCATCGACCTACCAATCTTGAACCTTGAGGAGATCGGAAGACCGTTCGAGATCAAGACCTCAACAATCCGCATGGTGCAACATTCACCCTTCACCGGTAAAGAGGATCCGAACCTTCACCTCCAAGCATTCATTCAACTATGTCAGACTTTCAACATGGATGGGGTGACTCAAGACCAAATGAGGGCAAGAAGTTTTTCGTTCTCACTACTCGGGAAGGCTTTGCAATGGTTCCACTCTCAACCGGCGGAGACGGTGCAAAATTGGAACACGTTGATGAAGGCTTTCATGAAGGAATACTACTCACCAGGTAAAACTCAAAACTTGCGTAATAAGATTGCCACCTTTGTTCAATTTCCTACGGAAACTATCTCGGAGGCATTCGAGCGCTTCAACGAGTATACCCGGGCGGTTCCACATCACAAGTTCCCGAAGGAAGACCTCGTGCAAAAGTTCTATCAAGGACTCACCATGGCGTCAAGGACGATCATCGATGCATCGGCGGGAGGATCCATCATCGAACTTACACCGACGAAAGCTTTCACTCTATTCAAGAAGGTCGCGGATAATGACACATGGGCGTCGTCCGGGCGCCTACATCCGGTTCAACCCACGGGGAACGTCAAAGGAGTCTTGCAAGTGGAGAAGGAGAACATACTTGAAGGCAAGATCGACTCACTCGTGAGGAGGTTGGAGAAGATGGAGATGGAAAAGAAAGAGGCTCAAGACTTGAAGGCCGCCGAAGCAAGGTCCACATGTGAAGAATGTGGAGAGTATGGCCATGTCCGCAAAGATTGTCCGGAGGAAGCCAAAGTGCTCAACTACATGAGGAAGGGAGAATTGCCGAACTTCCGCTATAGGCAAGGTAGGCCTCAATTTAATGCAAGCTCATCTATTCCTAACGCGGTTCCACTTCGTATACAATTGAAGGAGTTCATGGATGAGCAAGCTAAGATCAACAAGGACACCGTCACCAAGTTCAAGACCATAGACAAGGTGTTGGAGAACATCGATAGCAAAGTGACGGAGGTCGGAAGTTCCAATCATCAAGTGCTCAACATGATGAAGATGCTTGAGACGCAAGTTGGACAACTTGCGGGGCGCCTCACTAATGATGAAGGGAAGCTTCCGGGACAACCCAAAAGTCCCGAATCGGCGAAGGCCATTCAAACACATTCGGGGAAGGAGACCGAAGATCCAGAACGTTCCGCGGGAGCAAGGAAGCTTAAACCATCCACCGAGGTGGAAGGAGTTGCTAAAGAGAAGGTTACGGGGATCGTCACCGAGGAAACCGAATTTGAGATGCCGGAAGAAGACACGAGGATATCGCAACTCAAGCCACGCTACTTCCGAGGTAAACTTGACAACCACTTTGAGAAGTTTGTGGAAGTTGTGCGTAGACTTAGCATCAACATGCCATTACTAGATGCCCTACAAGTACCTACATATTCTCGTTACTTTAAAGACATACTTGCAAATAAATATGAGATAGCAACGCTCGGGGTAGATCATGTCAAGATGTCTGAGGAGTGTACTACCGCTATTGCTAATGGGCTAGAGAAGCAAAAGGACCCCGGGTGCCCTACAATTCCATGTTCGGTTGGTTCTTTCAACTTCGAGAAGGCATTATGCGACCTTGGAGCTAGTGTGAGCGTCATGCCGAGGGATGTGTTCGAGAAGCTACGCCTACCAATGCAGCCTGCGGGTATATGTTTGGAGTTGGGAGACAACTCCATTCGCTATCCCTTGGGCATTGCTGAAGATGTACCCGTGATGGTCGGACACCACTTCATCCCCGTCGACTTCGTTGTGCTCGAGATGGGAGAGAGGGAGAAACCGCCGCTCATCCTAGGGAGGCCTTTCCTCGAGACCGTGGGAGCTACTATTGATGTTGGCAAGGGGGAGATCATGTTCGATATCAACGGAGAAAGAAGTTCCTTCAAGTTCCGTCCAAGAATCGAGGCATGCAACATGATTGGAGTGAAGGGAGAACCAAAGCGAACGGAGGGGCTGAAAACGAAGAAGGAGCCAAAAAAATCAACATAAAGAAAATCAAAGAAGGTGTTGCATCCGTCAAGACAAAGGAAGAGAAGCATCCTGTGAAGACCAAAAAAATGACTAAGCCGGAAGACAAGCCCATGCCCAAGATGGTGCGGAAGTGGGTACCCAAGATTGCAACGCCCGCAAAGAGCGTTGATCCGGAGTAATCAAGTGAAGAAGTCTAGCTATAGACTATAAACGAAGCGCTAGGCGGGCGGCAACCCGTTTCGTCGAGTCAAGAATAAGCTACCGGGAGGACAACCCAATTCCAAGTTTTCGAGTCTTTTTAATAATTTAGTTTTGAGTTTTATTACGCAAAGACATTAGACTTAGAAGTGGTTGAACAATATTAGAGACATAATTCTTGTTTGAATGTTTGCTTTATCATGAACCCTTTGCTTGAACCCTCCTATGTGCTTGTTTGTTCTTTTCGAGAAACCTCAACCAAATAATTTCAGAACCTAAATCAACCTTTCACCCTCATTATGGTGCTGAGGTTGACTTATTTTTCATGCTAAAACCACACGAGTAGAGCCACGACATATATCTAGGTGTTAATAAAATTCAGCACGTGGTAGAACTCGTGTGAACCTAGAAATCAAAACTTTTGGTTTGTTTAAAAATCTATATCCCTCTAAGATTAGAATTTTTCTAAGCCTCATCTAATTTTGTTTTATTCAAAATCTCTCTTATTTAGCCAAAATTAGAACCTAAACCTATGCCCCCATGATCAAGCCGGGAAAAGTTTGCTCTCAACCGATGAAGGCAAACTATACCGGTGAGACCGAAATCGACGTAGTCGAAAAATATTTTCGACTTACATTTGTTTTTAATGGTTTAAAAACTTCTCTAAAATTATGTTTGAGCTCTTGCATGGCTCTGAAAAATATTTTAAATTTCGAATTAGAGGAGTGCTTAACCTTAAACCTACCTAAATGGAGGCAATCTAGTCTGAATTAATCATGCATGCACCATTGGATTCCCTTTCATCAACTTTCACCAATTCCACATGCAAAGGACAAGCATGGTGGGCAGCAAGCATCAACTTTGCAGGAATTTCATGGTGGCATGTGAAGCAAGTGGAGCTAGGGAGCATGGACATGACCCAAAGCATGAAGCATCAAGTGGAAGGACCAATAATGCAAGAAAAGGAGTGGACGAGAGCGTTTGGGCGGTGCAACTCGTGGAGCACGCGGGCAGGAAAGTTGCAGAGGCGAAATGATCATGCTGGAAGAAAGACGAGGCGGGGAGGTGCAGCGAGGCCCCCGGGCCGGTCGGCCCGGGCCGGCCGGCCTACCCTATTTAAGGAGCCCCCCGGCTCTCGTTTTACGCATGCAAGCTTCCCTCTCCTTCCTTTGTTTGTGTGTTTAAGTTTGTGTGCCCAAAACCTCCGTAGACATAGCCAACCTTCCCAAGCTTGATAGCTCAAAAAAATCCACATCCTTAATCCACTCAAAGTCCACATCCGAAGTAAGAGTTTTAGTGCCTAGTTACCGGTTGCAACCCGGAGTTTTAGTTGAAGAAAAGAGTGCAGCAACCATGTGGAAGAAAACCACAAGTCTCTTCTCCAAGAAGAAGAGTTCGTTGTCATCCAAGCCGTCATCAACCACGTCTTTGAGGATGAACTCGGTTTCCAAGTCTCCCCGGAGCATGGAGACGGATACGGCACCACCGAGGAGGAACGATGCTCTCCTCCTTGGTGGTATGAGGGCTGCAAGGAGCACATCCATGAGGTTTACCGAACCTCAAGGGCACACGGAGGAGCAGCCCGCGCCACCACGATGATCGACCCATTCAACCGCGCCACCTCCTTACACTCCGATATACTCTTCGTACGACTTCATCATCTTGTCGTCCTCGGAGGAGGAGAGGCTCTCTCATCTTGAGAAGAGGCTTGTGCCCAACGTCGAATTCGACGACCAAGCACACTTCACCTTGGGTTTTGGCACCGACATATACTACATGTTGGGGCACCTTGGATGGGTGCAATTCTCCAACGGAGTATCGGCGGACACCCACATGGGGTTCGCCTTGGAAATTTTACTGACTATTGCACCTATCCTTGATGATGGGGTGCAAGGCTTGTCATTCCGTTTGGAGGGAGTCCAACTAGTGGTTCCCTACGAGCACGTTAGGGAGCTACTTGGATTCCACGAGGGAGCTCCGGAGAAAGTTGACGTGCCACCCGGCATGTTAGCGGGATTTTGGAATATGATCTCCGGAGAAGCCCATCAACAATGCAATTGCATCCGCAACCCCATTATCCGGATATTTCACTCTTGGATGTGCAAGAGGGTATTGGGGAGGATGAAGGAAACGAAGGTGACCGACACGGAGTTGAATTGGCTCTACTTGGCTTTAATTGCCAGGCAGCCAATAGACCCCTCTTACCTCATGATCAAACGTTGGTGTTGTGAAGCAACATCGGGGGCGGGACATATTGGTTCGGGGTGCTACCTCTCCATGTTGGCCTTCTCCTTACGGCCGGGGATCGCAAGGAACCCCGACCATCTTTTGCGTGGTACCTCTCTCGGCATTGAGTATTTGCGGCAAGGCAAATATATTAGTGGAGATGAGAGAGGAGGTTATCGTTTGGCCATGGTAAACCTACCCCTTCCGGATGCGAGGCTTAGGCTTTTCATCGAAGGGAGGGAAGATTGGTTGGAAGAGGGACTCCTTGTCCCTGCAAGGAAGAACAAAAGAGGAAGAATCGTAGAGGAGGGAACATCATCCGCACAAGAGAGTGGAGCACAACTCAATGTGCAACCATTCGGCGGGATCCCTCCTCCGCCAAGTTATTACGGAGGGCCACAAGAGCAAGCAGGGGGGGGTGCACCGGTACCCCCACCAAATTATGTGGTGCCCAACGCTAACTTCGCGGAGTCCTACGCACATCATCCCCAACCACAACAAAGCATGGCCATAATTGGAGGGTATGCTGCAAGAAACGCCCAAAACATCGCAGCCATCCAAGCTAACGCAGCTCAACTTGGTGAAGGCAATGCAAATATTGCCTTTGATCTTGGACGCCTTCACCTTGTGGAGCCAAATCAATTCGTCAGAGGAACGTCCAATCATATTATGAGCAAGGGTATTACTATCAAGATCATCAACACCAACCACCGGCGGAGGACTAGAAGATTGTGGAACTTTAGTTTTCTTTTCTTTTCTTTTTCTCTATAATTTTCAGCTTTTGTTTATGTGTGTTTGCGTAATATTTTCTGTTTTTATTTAAATTTCAGCAAGCATGTTTGTTTATTTTCAGTTTGTATTTTAACTTGATATCATCATTAATAAAGACACCACCTTGATTATATCATTGGAAAAGTTACAAAAATTTGTGCCATGATGATATATGATTATAATTGTTGCTTTGTTTATCTTTGTAATTGATCTATGCATGTTTAAGCTAGTGCTCTCTTAAAATACGAATCTGAATTTATTTAAATGCTAGCTTAATCTTCAGCGGAGGTTATGATTAAAATAAAGACCCATAGTGTTTTATGTGCTCTCAAGTTATGAATAGATTAAAGATGTCTTTTATGCTCAAAAATATTGCTAACCTTGTCACAAATATCGCTTGTGTGTTGCTCAACCTATCCAAAGCCTAATATATATTTGAGTGCATAAACCTTAGTGTACAAGATTTATTTTTGAGTGAGTTATTGCAGGCCATGATTTCTCTCGCCCGAGACTAAGAAGCTGGTCATTCCATTTTTGCGTATCTATCTTTTTGCTAGCCTTTTTATTCGTGCATTGTGTATCCCCGCATTGGAGATCTCACAAACCTCGCCGGATATCCACCCTTAAAACCAAATATCATCTTTTGTGATTACCTCCTTGACCACAACCTATCGTTGAGAATGGATCATCAATTCAAGGAAGATCGCAAGACGGTGCCTACATTGAAGATTTCAAGTATCTCTCCAAAGGAAAAATATTTCCGGTACCTACCTTATTTCACGCCTCTTTGCTCGAGGACGAGCAACGTCTAAGCATGGGGGAGGAGGTAGGTACGGTGCAGTTATAGAGTTCATAGGGGAGCAATTTTTAAAAAAATGTATGAAAGAATATTCAAAGGTGATGTACGTGACTTCCAAGGTGAAAGTCTCACAAGAAAAAAAATAATATATATATATAATGAATGAATGAATGAATGAATGAATGAATGAATGAATGAATGAATGAAAGAAAGAAAAGAAGGAGAAATATGAGAAAAAGAAATATATGAGTATGCGTAAAGTGAAATCCCCGGTTCTCTAAAGTGCATTCAAGGCTTCAAGTTTAAAAGATCCATTCTCATTTTCCAACCATGTGCAATCCGATAACGAGGACTTCCTTTGTGCCTCGGGATCACTCTTTGCCATTTGCACATGTCCACTCATCTAAAGTGTGTGTATTTTTCTCTTTACCCTCCTTGATTTAACAATATTTTCCAATGACCTTTTTGACGAGTCTCGGTAAGACCATGAGAAGCTTGTCTTGTTTTGACAACATCTCATTTATAAAATCTTGTTAGGACTAAACTTTCCCAAAGCTCCATATAAAACCTACTACACATATGTTATGAGAGGGAAAGGAGTAGAATATATAGGCTTGAGAGACAAGTGAGTTGAGTGTTTATGAGCAATATACAAGATGATTTAAATTTGTGAACTTGGTTTAGCTTTTCTTTATCTCGTTCTTTATTTCAAAAATTCTGAGATCTATTTAAACTTTGTGAGCATGTTAATACTCGTGGGATAAACTTAATAAGAATCTACCCTCCGTAGAGATGAAGGCTAGTACATTATGAAACTTTAATGAATTAAAATTTTGAGAGCATTATGTTTTCTCGTGTATGATCAAGTACAAGGTTTAAACATTGTTTGGCAATGATGATATCCATCGAAGGCTTACTCGAGGACGAGCAAGGTTTAAGCATGGGGGAGATGTTGACGGTGAAAATCCGTCAACCTAGCCATGAGTTTACCTTCGGTGTTGGCATAAGTTTTATACCTTATCCATTGGTACTAACTCCCGTGGTATACCAAGTTCACGTGTGCATGTCGGTTTTGGAGTTTAGTGTTTATGCAGGGTTTTAGCGTTGAATGCAAGACTTTCTGGATAAGTTCATCAAGCACCTCATGACAAGACCTTGAAGCCCCGTACAAGTCATGCAATGAAGAAAACTTAACTCCAAGAAGCCAGGGACTTGATCCGAGAAGACGACAAACTCTGAGGACCTGACCAGAAAAGTGCTGAATCTTGCAAGACAAGGAGTTGTGTCCAATTCGGAGAGAAATTGACGACATGGACCTACATGTAGAAGGGGGGAACATACAGGAAGCAAGGGAACCGACGTAGAGCAAAGGAGGCCTCGGGCTGGGCCTGGATGGGCCCAGGCCGGCCGGTCGGCCCAGCCCTGTCCAGGGCCCAGTGAGGCTCCCCTTTGCCCTACCTGCCAATTAGGCTATTTATAGCCCCTTGACCGAGAGCCACGCATCATACAATTCGTCATCGGCCGCCGAGGAGCAGAGAAGAGAGGGACACCATCTCGGAGAGGAGAGGGTCGAGCTAGTTGACTAGGATTTCCCTAGCCAACGTGGGAACCTTGCACGGAAGACCACGTCGGAGTTCCCGGAGCTAGAAGCAAGATCAAGGAAGGATCCCGGTGGTGATCTTGTGTATGTATCATTGTTATAGTTGAATTATCAAGTTGAATCTTTTCCTAGCAATCAAGTGTTTCCTCAAAGATTTCGTTTTTCGATCGGCTTTGCTTATTCCAATTATATTCTCGAGATAGATTACTTAGGGTGTTCTTGTAGCCGCGGTGGCTAGAGGTACACGCCGGATCTTTCGAAAGCTCCCCGCATGAGTAGGGATATGTTGTGACAGAATGGGGGTTCCGAAAGGCGGATGTTTTCGGATTTGGAGGGGAAACCACGATTTAAAGGAGCTTCTGATAAGATTCGATTTGCTACTTCTTCTCTTGCTTGGAACTTCAACAAAAGGCTTACCCCGATCCCTCTAGATCGGTTTATCTACCCAATCTTACTTTGTTTTCTCCGGTCTTTAGTAGATTAGATTAGTTTCGTGTCTCTTACTTAGATGCATTAGGGTTTCTTTTATCGAAGATTGAAGTTACTTGGCTTTATTAGATTAAGTTTTGCGTCACACATTTGTTCCACGGATTCGATACCTTGGGTTCACCACTCGAGGGAAGAAGGGTCCCTTGACTACGACGGGAGACTTGTCCGCTTGCAAGTCATAAACGAAATTTGATACAACTATTAACCGTCAACACTCAGCGAGAAGAAGGTTCCCTCGGACAAGAACTTGGCCGAGCAGCTCATCCGCCGCGCCAAGTCCTACGTCCTCATCGGAAACAAGCTTTAAAAGCGGGGCACATTTTCTGGAGTACTCATGAAGTGCGTCCCCAGGCAAGAAGGCAACGACATCTTGGAGGAGATCCACAAGGGCGTCTGCGGCAACCACGCGTCTTCCCGCACGGCGGTCGGCAAGGCCTTCGGCGAGCTTTCTGCGGCCCACGGCCACGGGCGACGCCGAAGAACTCGTCGGAAGGTGCCAAGGATGCCAATACTTCGCCAAGCGGCAACACGTCCCAACCTACAACCTAGTCACCATACCGCCAACCTGGCCCTTCGCCTGCTGGGGGCTCGACATGATTGGGCCACTGCCAACTGCGCCAGGTGGTTTCAACAGGGTATTGGTGGCCATCGACAAGTTCACCAAGTGGATCGAGGTCAAGCCGGTCACATGCCCCAAGGCTGACAGAGTACTCGACTTCCTGGATGAACTCGTGCATCGCTATGGACTACCCCACCGCATCATCATAGATCTGGGCTCCATCTTCAACAACCACCAGTTCTGGGAATACTGCGAGAACAGTGGGATCGACGTCTGATACGTCTCAGTCGCCCATCCTCGGGATGGTGCTCGACGCCCTCAAGAAGCGGCTACACGACGCTGCCACCTCCAAAGGAGGCAAGTGGATCAAGGAACTACCCAATGCACTCTGGGGGCTACGTACTCAACCCTCCAAACCAACGGGGCAATCCCCTTACTTCCTGGTCTACGGCTCCGAAGCAATCCTCCCCGCTGACGTCATATGGAACTCACCAGCGGTGGAGAATTACGACGAAGGCGTCTCTGAAGACAACAGAAGAGTTGACATCGATGGACTCGAAGAAGCTCGCTGCGCCGCCCTCATCCAATCAGCAAGGTACCTGGAGGGTATCCGACGCTACCATGATCGCAACGTCAAAGAACGCTCCTTCAACATTGGAGATCTCGTCCTCCGTCGTATCCAGAACACGGAAGGACTACACAAGCTCAGCTCCCCCTGTGAAGGTCCCTTCACGATTGCAAAGGTGACCGGGCCGGGCTCCTACTGCCTCCAGACACTTGAAGGCAAAGATGTCACCAACTCATGGAACGTTAACCAACTCTGTCGGTTCTACGCCTAGTCTACACGACTAATCCGGGGTTCAAGTCTACACGACTACACCAAGACCCCTCCGCCGTAAGCGGCCTCCGGGTCCAGGCACTAGTCTCCGGACTACTCCTCTCCAGGATCCAGCCCGCGCGGCTACCTACGGATCTTGGGCTGCGACGAGCGACAAAGGACTCTTGCGGTGGTCTGCGAGAGACCATGTACTCTAAGATCCGGCCTATACGGCTACTTACGGATCTCTTTGCGTAAGCGGCTACTCGCCCTAGCACCACTTAGCTGTAAGCGGCCTCCGGGTCCAGGCGACTACTCTGTAACTACGGCCCTGGCCATCCAGGTGTACTTCTTCAGTAATAAAGTTTGATCGATCATCAACTTTTTTACTGTATACTTCCCTCAACGGGACTACCGCCGAGTACGAATACTCGCGTCAACTCCACGATGGGACTCCGCACTCTAAGTTCGCGACCACGAATACTCATTGATGGAACTTTTTCTTCATTAACACTTGAATAATTACATTATGAATGTTTTTGTACACATACTGCTATGAGCTAACTATTACAGGACTACCGAAGGTTAAGCTGAGGACCATGTGTGGTTCGAGGATCGGTGGATGGTCGCTCCCGTGTGTGATGAGTGATTGACAACATTGTGTGGACTGATTCTTGGCTAAGTATTGCAGGTGCAGGTTGCGGCTTGACTCATGTTGGTGCAGGTGAAGAACAAGCGCGAAAGGTCGTTGCCAGTGAGGCCTCCAGGTGTGGAGAAGACAAGTAGGCTTCGTTCGAGGGACCCGGTGGCCAGTGGGGTCAAGTGCGGGCCGCATGGTGGCATGAACGGCAAGATGAAGTCGTGGACGATTTCTTGGTAGAGCCTCAAAACCAAGGTCGAGCCGGGACTACGTGGGAGCCGAGTCATGAGTGGAGATTGGCGGAGGCTACACCGAGTTCGCGGGGTTTGCAGTGGTTCACCAGAAAACCACTAGGTTACTCGGTTGAGCCACAAAACCGAGACCGAAGACTCGACGAGGGGGTGCGGCCACCCAGGCCGGTTCAACCGCCCAGGAGGGGCGGTCGGACCGCCCGGGGCCGGTCGGATCTCCCCGGCCGGTCCTAGCAGGTCCGGGGGGCGGTCGGCCGCCACGGCCGCCGGCACCGAGAAGCTTCGAAGCGGAGGACACACGTCGGGATCGCAAGGCTTGCGTCGAGGCTAAGCAGGTTGCTGTCGCCGGGCATCCGTTCGATGGTGAAGACATGAAGACTTCCAAATCCGCCCTCGAGGGGCAAGTATCCCTAGTTATTAGTGAAGTGTAGTTTAGTCTTTTGGGTGCCTCCATATATACTCGTTGAATGGGTGTATGGCAGCCAACTCTTGGAACTATAGCTCATTTGTTTTTCCATTTTCGTTCTCTATTTTTCTTAGGTTTTAGAGGACTAGCTTGAGAGCTTCATGTGAGATCTAGAGAGAGGGATGGATGTTTGGGTGGCAAGCTAGACCTTGTATGAACCTTTCATGGCATGTATAGATGGTTCGGCGTTGCTCATCATGGTGGTTTTCCCGTCTCTTTTGTGTTGATTTTCGGAGCTCTTTGTTGGCGGTGTTTTGAGGACGATTTCTTGGGGTTTTTGGTGGGTGTCACGTATGAGGTTCTTGTGCCTCTTTGGCTGGTGACTTTGCCCCCAAATCTCCTTTGAATCGGACTCGATTTGGTGGTTTCTCGAGTTGGGCGAGTTCTTGACCTAGAGAAGCGATTTCTTCGATTCCTCTTGATTGTGAGCGTTTCGGGTCAATTCCTTTGAGGTAGAGGTTGCCCAGGAGGTAACCCAGCTATTCCCGAAGTTTTGCTGCAATCCGTGGAGTGATTCGGGAGATCGGGCGCGAGGAAGTTGAGGTTTGACCCGCGGGTTCGTTTTACGGGAAGGGGCGGTCTAACCGTCGCGGGGGGCGGTCTAACCGCCACGGGTGTTTCCGGGTCGAAGTCTTGTTTCGCCGGATTTTCCTTTGTGAGTTTGTTCGCCTTGATTAGAGGATCGTCCGGGTAAAATTTGGGGTCGTTCTCGTGTAGTTTGCTAGGAGTTCTTGGTTGGAGTTCGTTGCTCGGGTACGGGAGGTTAGATGGCCCCCGGTCGCCGGTCTAACCGCCCCTAGGCCCACGGGTGGAGTTTTGGTTTTCGCCAAGATTTTTTGGTAGCTAGCATGGCCTTGACCGGATATCTTTGTTTGTGAAACCGTGGTGAGTTTTGGTGCTCGAAAGAGGCATTTCGTAGGATTTCTTGGTTACCGGTGGAGGCGGTCTAACCGCCCCCTATACCCGGTCTAACCGCCCCCCTGCGGTTAGCCGGCTTTCGAGTTGTTTCGTTGTCGTTGCTTTGCGTGTGTGTTGTGGTTCTTTGGTAGAGTTTGTTCCTAGGACCGGTAGCACTCTTGTGGCTACGTGGTTTTGGCAAACGAGAAGGTAGAAGTGCGGAGTGTGTGATTTCGGGGGTTCGGCCAAGAGCTAGTTCATCTTGTCGGAGTTTCAATCTCCCTCGAGAAGAATTTTTATCGGCTCCCATTCACTCCCCCCCCCCTCTCGGTCGCCTAATCGGTCCTTCAAGTGGTATCGAGCCGGTTCGGGTCTTTGTTGACTCTAACCGGTCTAAGATCCAAGGATGGCGTACCGGGCCCGGGTTCGGATCCTCCACACTTCGATGGCAAGAACTACCGGATGTGGAGCAAGCGGATGGGTGCGTTCCTCCGCGGAAAGGGTCGGATCCTTTGGGATGTCACGGTGGACACGGGCTATGTCCGGCCGATGCACTTCCTCGCTCCGGGATCGAGGGACGGATTCGACGCTAACAACAAGGCGGTCGACTACTTGTTTCGTGCTTTGTGTCGACCGAGTTTGATCGGGTGCACACCGAGCACTTGGCTTGTAGGATTTGGGCGGTGTTGAAGGAGGCTCATGTTGGGAACGCCCGGAGTTCGGAGCACGGGTGCATGCGACCTACGGAGAGAGTACGAGAACTTCACTCATCTCCCCGGTGAGTCCATCGATGCCTTGTTTCAGAGGTTCACGGTGGTTGTGAACAACATGAGGGCCAATGTGGACGTGCTCCAGTACGATGATCATGATAGAGAGGTCAAGCTCTTACACTCTTTGGATCGTACGATATGGGGCGGAAAGTTCGAGGCCATTGTGGAGTCGGAGAAGTATGACACTCGACCGTGAACGAGTACGTTCTCAAAGCTCAAGTCGGCCGAGGTGGATAGGGGCATGACTCGCCAAGCTCGAGGGTCCGCCCGACTCCCATAGTCTCGCCCTCGTTGGTGGTTCCAAAGAAAAGGCTAACTCTAACCCATCCACCGGGATGTTCTCTTTCTCCTCCTTGATGTCTATGCCAGATGATGAGTTCGACGAGCTTGGAGAGGACGAGCTGGCGCTCCTGACGAGGCGGTTCGAGAGGCTGCACGAGAACCGCGTGAACATGAGGAGGAACACGAGAACATGCTTCCAGTGCGGCAAGCCAGGACACTTCGTCACCGACCGCCGGAGAAGGCCGAGAACAAGGACAGCTACAAGCACAAGCCGAGGATGGACGGCAAGTACCGTTCGAGGCGCGACCACAAGAGCAAGCACAAGAACAAGTACAAGGACGAGCGACGATCGAGGAAGAAGGAGAGCCGAGGCAAGGCCCGAGTGATGGTGGGAGCGAGCGACGTCGACTCCAGTTCCGCGTACTCCACCTCGAGCTCGAGTAGCAGTGAAGACGAAGGTGATCGTCGCAAGAACAAGAAGTCGTCCAAGAACCTGAGCGGGCTGAGCTGCTTCGCGAGAGACGGATTTCGCACCATGGCGGCCCGAGCTCCGGCGGCAAGAAGAGCACACGGAGCGACTCGGACTGCGAGTCCGACGACGAGGTGCGTGATGAACTTCCCTTCTTGCGCCGGGAGAATGAGAGGCTTGGCTCTTTGCTTGATAACCATGATGACATGCTTAGAGAGGCCAAGAAAATGAGAAAAGAGCTTAGGGCTTCACTCAAGGATGCTAGGACTAGAGTGGGCGAGCTAGAGACACGGGTGCTTGATAGCAAGCTTGAGATTGATTCCTTTAAGGCTAGCCTCGTTGTTTCGGATGAGGTTGATTGTCTTGATTGCTCCATATTCCTTGCCGATCTTGCTTTGTTTAAGGAGAAGCATGCCTCCAAGTGTGAGGAACTAGATGTGCTTAGGGTTGAAGTGGGCTGAGCTTAAGTCTAGACTCGCTTTGCTAGGTGCTTGCACTTCTTGCCCCGTTTTACATGCTAAGATTGATGAGATGCATGCTTACACTAGTTCTCTTGAGGCTAAATTGAAGGAACCCATGCCTACATCTTGCTCTACCGTGAAATGCATGCATTGAAAAATGCGGAACTTGCACATTATGTTGATCGTTTGCAGGATGAGAATGATGACTTGAGGAAGTTGATGGGTTGGTTGTCCGGTCATGAGCCTCAGTTGAGGATGATGATCGAGGCGTTTAAGAGGCAGGATGGTGAGGGTCTTGGGGCAAACAAGGTTGGTGAGGGAAGTGGAGAGAATATCTCAGAACCACCAAAAACCCACCACAAAAATGATTTCCCACCAAACCCAACCATCTTAGGAACCGACTAGACACAACCCCAGCTCCACCTATATTTCCTACACCCACAAATGATCTCCGAAGGCCTATCAAGTTTGTGAGCACTTCCGGGAAAGTGTTCTTTGGGAAAGTGAGTGAGAAGGCTAGTGAGGAGAAATCGGTGGAGGAGTTGAGTGGAGAGAAACCAAGCGAGCAGCTCCAACCCAAGCCTAAACCTAAGCTTGTGAGGTTCCGTTGTGGCCATTGTGGGAAAGAGGGTCACAAGGATGAGTTTTGCTTCAAGAGGAAGCGGGAAGAGAGGATGGCAAAGGAGTGGGCGAACAAGGTGTCGGTGCGGAAAGTGGTCCCGACACTAACCGATAGATAACGCCTAGGTCTATCCCTCGATGGTCGATGCTAAGCAACAAATGACACAAGGATTTATCCCGGTTCCGCCGAGGGGGCCGTACGTCCGACGGTGGTGTGCTCGTGGCACTATATTGCTCGGCGCGGGGTGCTTGTAGTGGGGCGAATACAAGCGAGGCGGGGAGAGGAAGCGTGGCTCCCAAGTCCCCGGTGAGTAGGCGAAGATGTTGTGGGAGAATAAGAGAGTGAGTGCACGGTGCGCCGTGTTCCTCCGGATTCGTCCCCCCGCGGGCGGGGGCTCGCCTTCCCTTTTATAGGCCAAGGGAGCGGCGGGTTACATGCACGCCGCGCTACCTAGCGCGCGTGTGGTAGCACGTCGTGCTACGGTGTAGAGCGGGCGGCCGTCCGGTCGATCTTCGCTACGATCCGGCCATGATGGCCTACCTTGTACCCGAACGGTGGCGGTTCGAGGGTAGGAGGCGGCGGATGGCGATGGCGTCCCCCGATAGGCTTCGAGGGAGGTGTTGATGATGGGCGGTACGGGGCACGGGGAGCGGGCGAACGGCGCTCCTTCCCAATGAGCTATGCGGTGGTGGAGTGGTTCTTGCGGTGTTCGGGCGTGCGCCGCGAAGTCGGGGCGTGAGCCCGCGCGCGTGGGTACGGCGGCCGCGCGCGTTACGGTGGCCGGGATGGCCACCCACCGGCCTAGCGTCCCTCACCTAACCCTGCAGGGTCACGGGAAAGTGGGATCGAGGGTGCGCCCGGCCCCCTTTCGAGGGTTGGGCGCGTTAGTCGTACGGTGGCGTGCGCACGGTGTTATGGGACCGACACGGCCGTACCGCACGGTCCTCCCCACGGTGGCGGGGATGGGCTCCTCCCTGGGGAGGGCGGGTGCGGCGGCACCGGGCGTGAGCCCCGGGCGCATGATGGCGCCGTCCTGCGGCGTCAGGGCGTTAAATGCCCAAGTACGGGGCCGGCGCACGCGTGCGGGCGCCCGTGAGCGTGGCGGGCCCCGGCCGAGGGTGGAGCGAACCCTCGAGCGAGGGCGAGGCCCGCTCGAGGGGGGAGCGGGCCCTCGAGCGGGGCGGGACCGCTCGAGGGAAGGGTCGCCCCTCGAACGGGGCGGAACCCGTTCGAGGAGGGGGTTGCCCCTCGAGCGGGGCGGAGCCCGTTCGAGGAGGAGGTGTACCCTCGGGCGAGGCGGAGCCTGCTCGAGGGGTCTCGTGGTCGGGCTATCTTGGCGGGGCCTCCGAAGTCCTGCTGCATGGGCCACGTCCTGCATGGTTAGTTCCCTGCATGGTTAGGCCTAGTTCATTTGATGCAGGAATTTAAGTGAGGGTTCCCCCATCGTTTGAGGGGACCCCTAGGGCGGTCCCCGACAGTAGCCCCCGAGCATCTGCGGGTTTGCCATTGAGGCTCCCGCAGATGCTGGAACCTACTGATAGGACGTTCTTCCCTCCTTGTTTGCGAACGCTTTCGTGGGGCCGCGCTAGCGGACCCGCGGGTCTAGCCCCCGAAGCCCCGGGGAGTGTGGGCTCTCTGCGCGAGGGGTTTACCGCGAGCAATTCGGTCGAGAAGGCGTGGCACATATGCCAACCGGCATCGGCGGTATTTCGGCGGCATCGGGGGTGCACGCTCCCCTGTCTCGTCTCGGGCGGGTGCAATTCCAAGGAGGTGCGGCCGTGCGTCAAGCCCCCGAGCCTTGGCCTGTTCGAGGCGATCGGGTCGAGCCCGACGACTTGTTTTTTTATCACGCCCTCGCCGTCCCTCCGCGGGTCGGGAGGTGAGGTTTCCACGACTCCCATCGAGCGGGTCGCGAATCGCGGATTCCTCTTCGAGGCGCTAGCGGGTGGTTCAAGTGGACGTCCATGCCCCGTTCGATAAGGGTAGGCCGCGCGGTCGGAGACACGTCCATGGAAGCGCTTGCGTGGGTTTGCTAGGTGGGGCTCGGTCCCGTTCGCTAGGGACCGAGGGCGCGGAAGCTCTCCCTCGGTGGGATCCCCCCCGCTAGGCCGCCCTCGCTGGCTCTCGAACACGACATGTGGGGCACCCTCGAGCCGACGGGCTCGAGGAACGGCTCGAATGCGCGTGCCCTCGTCGTCCCTAACTCTATGATGCGGGGCGCTGTTCGAACCCGTCGAGGGTCGGGCTTCGAACCTCGATCGGTAAGGCCGTGCGGGGCCGTGCCTAGGCCGCCCCCGTCTTTTCGCGTTTGCGGCCGTCGAGGGGTCTGGGCGTGCCGACCCTCGAGGTGCTGGTTGGTGGCATGGCGCGGTATGAGTGCTTTCGGTGTCGCTCTATTTCAAGCGTGACACGGGCGATCCTCTTACGCGCGTGCCTTCTTTAGGGGGTTGACGTCGTCTCGAGTTGGGGGTCATGCCGCTCGAGGGTCCTACGCGGCATGGGTGCCCGCGGTGGCCGCTCTACATCGAGTAGGTCCCGGCGACCTTCTCACGCCGATATCCCATCGAGGGTCGCCTTGTTTCGAGTTGGGGGTCATGCCGCTCGAGGGTCCTACGTGGCATGGGTGCCCGCGGTGGCTCGCTCTACATCGAGTAGGTCCCGGCGACCTTCTCACGCTGATATCCCATCGAGGGTCACCCTTGTCTCGAGCCGAGGATTCGCCTCGCTCGAGGGCTCTCCTTGCTTGGCAAGGGGCCCGGGCATTTAATAGCCTTGCGGTCGTGGCCGCGGGTTTTGCAGCGCTGGCGCGCTTTTTTAGGCGCTGCGGCTGCGCGCGCGCGCGTAGTGGGCGGCGCTGCCGGCAGATGTGACGGTTTCACCTCGGTTGCTGCCGGTCTCGTCGTAATGATGACCCGCCTGCAGTGTTAGAGCTGCCGCGGTCGTGGTGGGGCCCGCTTGTCGACGCGATGGAAAGATTCCTGCAGTTACTGTTGGCGGGACGTGCGCTCCGGAGAACTCGCCCGTCGCCTATAAAACTGCGGGGAGGAGTAGGCGGCGGTTTTTTACCTTGGCTCCTCACCGTTTTAGCCCTCCGCCTCTTCGCCTTCGTCTCATCCTTGCCGTCGCGCGGGCTCGCTTGCTTAGAGCTTTCTCCTTGTTTCCTCGTCCTCCACCTTCGTACTCGTTCGTCCTCCCTCATGGCGCCGCCTCGGCCCTCCGATCGGGGTCCCGGGAGCCGTACGCACGGGAGAAGTCGACCGTGACCCGGCTCGCCCCACGGGCGAAGCGGTCGCCGCCGGCCAGCTCTCGGCCAACGAAGAAGGGCGCCCGGCGGAGTGGATCGTGCCGCCATCGTCGCACCTTGAGCCCAATCCGCCGGAGGGTTACGTGGTGAGCTTCCTCCGCTACCACGAGCGCGGCTTCAATGCGCCGGCGAGCACGTTCATGCGGGCGTTGTGCTACCACTACGGGGTGGAGCTGCACAACTTCGCCCCCAACGCTATCTCGCAGGCGGCCACATTCGTGGGCGTACGCGAAGGGTACCCGGGGATCCCGATCAATTGGGAGCTCTGGGTACACCTCTTCCGCGGGGAGCTGATCACGCAGCCCACGTCGGAGCCGAGGACCCGCCGCGCGGTGCGCGCCGGCGGGATGTCGCTTGCCCTGCGAGGGCAGCTCAAGAACTTCTACATCCCCTCGCACCATGACGACGAACAACGCCGGTTGGGAGCGGGGATGGTTTTATCTCGCGCAACGCCGAGCCCGGCCTCCCTCCCTACACCGGGCGGGTGTTCAAGGAGAGGCGGGACCGCCGGGGCTACGGGTTGTCCACGGCCAACCATCGGGCGCGCCGAGGGGTCCGTCCTCGCCGCCTTGCGGCGGCCGGCGAGGGGAGGGGCTCAACGCGATGGGCGTCCTCGCCTTCCTTCATCACCGGCGAATAGTGCCGTTGATGGAGAGGCCGCTCGCATCTTCGAGATGACGGAGGCGGCCAACCCCCGTCGACACGGCGAGGTCGCGGATGCTCCCCGACGCCGCCGGAGCGGCCGTACGCGCTCACCGGGCGCGGAGCGCCGTCGACACCAGGACGCCGCTACCTGCGGGTCGGACCCCGTGGGACATCGAGATGCTTCCCACCGGCCCGTTGGTGAGTGTGGCTTTCTACTCGTTTTGGTCCTCGTTCTCGTTTATGTTTCTTGACGCGCCATTGTCACTCTTGCGCGCAGTTGGTGCAGTTCAATATCGCCAAGTCCGTTCCACCCACCCCCGACTCCCGTGCGCTCGGCCGGGCGGCGCGGCGGAGAGCGGCGGGGGAGCGGGCGGCGCGCCGGAGGGAGCACGCAAGGCGGCGCCAAGCGCGTCGCGACGCACGGTCCGCCGAGTACCGGCGGCGGGAGGAGCCGGGGCTCTCCTCCCCCGACATCGAGGAGCCCTCATCCTCGGATCGGGGACGAGGGAGGAAGAGTACGAGGGGGAGGGCCCCTCGGACGGGTGGCGGCCCGCGCCCCCGTCGCCGGATCTCGCGCGGCGTCGGGGGCGGCTTCGTCCGGGGCGGGCGCGTCGGCGTCCGCCTCCGGGCGGTCGTCGTCGGGGGCGGCACGCGCCGCGGAGGTGGCCGGCGCGCGCCGCGGAGGCGCGCGCGCGCGCGACGTGCCGCGCGCGCGCGCGTCGAGCGTGCCCGCACGCGGCGGGGAGTGCGTCCGCGCGAGCGGCGTCGTCGTCGAGGGGCGCGTCGGGGAGGCGTGCCCGCGCGCGGGGACAAGCGTGCCCCCGCGCAGCGTGGCGCCGTCGGGGGGGTGCGGCGTCGGGCGCGCCCGCGCACGGGGGCGGCGTGCCCGCGCGTGCGGCGGCGCCATCGGGGAGGCGCTACGTCGGGCGTGACCGCCACACCGGCCCCGTCCGAGGCCTCGAGGAAAAGGAAGCGGGCCTTTTCCTCCGCGAGGTACGTAGCCTTGCCTTCCTTTGTGTGGCTTTGGTGTGTCTTGGTGGTTAGATGTTCTAACTCTCCGTTCGTGATTGCGCGGGCGGTGCCGACCGTTCCTCCTCTTGCACCGGCCAAGGTGCCGAGGACGGACGCGCCGATCCCCACCGGCGGCGCTCGTCGAGGGGGTCGCGCCGGGGAACGAGCGCGGCGGCGGGCATGAGCTCGCAAGGCCCGGCCGAGGCCTCGGGGGCCCGGCCGGCGGATCAACCCGCCGCGGCGCAGCCGGAGGGTTGCCGGGGGCGACCGGCGCCGGTCGCCACGGAGGCGCGAGCCGCGGTGGTGGCTACGGTGGAGGTGCCGCCCGCGGTGGCGGCCGCTACGGAGGAGGCGGAGCGGGCGCGCCTGCGGGAGCGCCCGCGGAGGTGGCGGCGCGGACGGTGGTGGCGGCCACGGCGCCACGACGGGCGCCCGTGGTCGCGGAGGCGCGGTGGAGGCGCGGCGGAGGGCGGCGCGGGCGGCTCCGCCCGCCGGCGGTCCCCGGGCGGAGGTGGTGGGGCTCTCGGATGACTCCCCGCCGCCCGGGTGGAACCGGTGGGCCGGGCCCGCGAACTTCCCCCGAGCCCCGGGAGGGGGCCCTCGTGAGGCGGCACGAGGGTCGCATGACGGCGGGGGGCCGAGGGCACGATGCCGAGACCTCGTCCTCCCGCGCCGGCCGCCCCGCCGGGGGGGGGGGCCGTGGAGGATCCCCCCGGCGTTTGCCGACGCCGGGGGGGGAGCAGAGCTGCGGGGGCGAGCTCCCGGGCCATGGCGCCACGCTCAACCGTGCGTTGAACGAAGCGCCGCGGGTCCACGGCGGCCGCCCGGGACCGTCTTCCGGGTGAGCCACGGTTGCTCGTTTCCCTTCCTTTTTTCGTTTTCGCGTGCTGCACCCAAATTTTGGCACTTACGGGATTCGATGTGTGTTATGCCGGGGAGCTCGAGCGCCGCGCTCGCGAAAAGTACAGCGCGTTCGACCAGGTGAACGCCGAGGCCCGCCAGCTCCGGGAGCGATGCAGCGCTTACGACGCGCTTGCGGATGCCCTCGGGACGCGGACGGCCGGGCCGGTGTGCGGGCGATGGCGTGGTGCGACGTGCTTCCCGAGAGTTCGGGCGGGGACGCGGCGCGTGACCCGAGCCTCGGGCGGATCCGCGCGGCCCTCGTCGATCGTGACGAGGCGCGTGGAACGCGCGCGAGGACCCGGAGAAGACGCGGATGTTGGCCGCCACACGGGAGGCGGAGGTGGCCACCGCTCGCGCCGAGGCCCGGGAGCTCCGCACGTCGCTCGAGGGAGCGCGGGGCGCGGCGGCGGCCGGGGGGGGAGCGGGCGCGCGGGCCGGAGGCGACGCGCCAAGGAGGCCGATGACCCGAAGGCCGCCTTCGACGTGAAGGCGTGGCTCTCGTCGCCGGCGAGGGGGCGGCTCCGGCGGGAGCGCATCGCCCGTCGGGGGCCGAGGGGCGGCTCCCGGCAGAGCAGAGCCGCCCTTCGCGACGCCCCGGACGGCGCGGAGCGGGAGCGCGTCGCGCGCGAGACGGCGGAGAGGTCGGCCCGGAGGAGCGGAACGCCGCATTCTCCGAGGTTGAGGATGAGGCGGCGGCGCTCGGCATCGGCAATGCCGCCCAAGAGATGGCCCTCGTCGAGCAAGGCGAGACCGTCCGGCATCTCGAGCCGGCGCTCGAGTCCGCGCGCCGCGACCTCGATGCGGAGAAGAGGCAAGTCGAGGGTAAGTTCTTGTCGACCTCGCTTGTTAGTTTTTGCTTTAGAGGGTTCGTTTCCCCCTTTCGATTTCTTGTCGTCTTGTCGCTTCCGTGCACGCGCACGGCTTTGGGGCACGGTTGTTGGGCGGGCCGAGGCCCCTGCGCAGCCTCCTACAACTCCTCCGAGCGAGGAGCTGCGGGGGAGGCCGCGGGACGCGGCCCTCGAGACCGTCACGCCGTCGAGGAAGGCGATGTCCGGCCGGCGGCTCGGCCGGCCGGCCGCCTACGCGCCCTCGGCGACCACGTCACGGGGCGGCTGCGTCGGGCGTTGCACGGGCGTGCGAAGGCCCTCGGAGTGGTGCGATCCCACTACGAGGTCAACCTCGAGGCGGTAGCGGAAGGCTACATCGTGCCCGAGGGCGTCAAGGACGAGGTGGCCATGGAGCGTGCGGACGCGCTTGCCTGCCGACGCCGCCGAGTCGCTCGCCGAGGCCTTCGAAGAATTCCTCTTCCGGACGCCGCCGATGCCGCCGCTCCACCCGCTCGAAAGCACACGGGCACTAGGCCCGTTTTTTGTTTGTGTGTATCGGAACTGCGGCCTCGTGGCCTCTTGTAAATAAACAAGTAGTTTCGTGAACATGGTCGGTTTGTAAATGAAATCGCTTTCTTATTGCGCTTTTTGCTTCTTCTTCTTCCGAGTAGATTCTAGTTAGGGAAGTCCGCCTTTCGCGAGGGGGCCGCCGGGTTGGAGGCGAGAGAGACGGGCCATAGCCACGCGGCGTAGGTCGTCTCTCGGCTCGCGCGCTCCTTCCGCCGTGCCGCCTACGCCCGTTCGAATCGTGGCTCGTGGTTGAAGTAGGAGACAAACTTAGCGCGTGTTATTACGTTTTTTGCGCGAAAAAATGGGACCATTTGGGGGGGGTGCCCCCCGCAGTAGCCCCCGAGGGTAACTTGGGTTTCAGGGGAAAGCCGAGTTGCCCTTTTATTGGATTCGGAGTATTTACATAGGTGACACCAACTGGGGCGTTGGCCGTGCGTTTTTACAACGGAAAATACTTGGAAATCCTAGCTAAGGGTAGAAGCGACGTAGCCGTTGGATGTTCCAAGCGTTGGTGAGTTCTTCGCCGTCCTCGTTGGCAAGCTTGTACGTGCCGGTTTGAGCACCTTCACCACGACGTAGGGTCCCTCCCATGGGGGCGATAGCTTGTGGCGCCCTCGGTTGTCTTGGCGTAGCCTTAGGACCGAGTCCCCCTCGGCGAAATCCCTTCGACGTATCTTGCGTGCTTGGTAGCGCCGTAGGGACTGTTGATACCTTGCGGAGTGCATCAACGCCACGAGGCGTACTTCGTCTAGCTGATCCAGTGAGTCCTCGCGGGCTCGCTGGTTAGCGTCCTCGTTGTAGCCTCGAACTTTGGGCGAACCGTATTCCAGATCCGTGGGGAGGATGGCCTCCGCGCCATGGACTAGGAAAAACGGGGTGAACCGGTGGCTCGCTTGGGGTAGTCCTTAGGCTCCATATGACCGCCTTGGTAGTTCTTGGAGCCATTTTCGGCCAGATTTGTTGAGCTGGTCGAAAATTCTGGGTTTGAGGCCCTGTAGGATCATGCCGTTGGCACGTTCCACTTGGCCGTTGGTACGTGGGTGCGCCACGACCGCCCAATCCACTCGGATGTGGAACTTGTCGCGAGAACTCCAAGAACTTCCGGCACTGTGAGGGTGAATGACTTGGCCATCCGGCGATGCGCCTGGGCGTGGCCCGGTCCGCGGGGAGCTCCCCTCGAGCGATCCGGGCGATGTACTTCTCCCGCCGGTCCGCCCGGACGGGGAACCGGCTCGATGTCCATTGCAACGGCCTCGTGGGAGCCGTACCCCTCGAGAAGGGAGAGTACGTACGCCTCGTTCGAGGGGTCCTCTTCCATGGGGTCCGCACCCGCTGGATTCGAGGGAGCCCCCGAGGGTCTGCCGTCGCTCGAGGGGTAAGGCTCGAAGGTTACCGAGGGCTGCGCGACGTCGCGCACGAAAACGTTCGGGGGAACGGTGATCCGCCGGATGCTATCTTTGCCGCCTCATCGCTTCCTCGTTGTACCGGCGGGGTACATGATTAAGCTCGACGCCGTAAAATTTGTCCTCGAGGGCTCGCACGGCTTTACGGTAGGCCTCCATCTTGTCGTCGTGGCGGCTCGCGTTCTTCATGACTTGGTCGATCACGAGTCGCGAATCCCCTCGCACGTCGAGGCGCTTGACGCCCAACTCGATGGCGATCTTGAGGCCGCGAGAGGAGGGCCTCGTATTCCGCCATATTGTTGGACGCGGGGAAATGGAGACGCCTTTGCGTAGCGCATGTGCTCCCCGAGGGGTGACACGAAGAGCGAGGCCCGCGCCCGCTCCTGTCTTCATCACCGAGCCGTCGAAGAACGGAGTCCGGCACTCGCTTGGATGCGAGGGGGCGGCGGCCGCGTGTCCGTCCACTCCGCGACGAAATCGGCAAGGATTTGTGATTTGATGGCCTTGCGCGGGGCGTAGGCGAGCGTTTCGCCCATCAACTCCGCGGACCACTTGGCAGTGCCGCTCGCCGCGTCGGGGTTGCGAATGATTTCTCCTAACGGGAAGGAAGAGACCACCGTGAGCGGGTGGGCCTCGAAGTAGTGGCGGAGCTTGCGCCGCGCGAGGACTACCGCATACAACGACTCGGACACGGGGGTAGCGCGTCTTCGTGTCCGATAGGACCTCGCCGATGTAGTAGACCGGCCCTCGCACGGGCAAGGCATGCCCTTCTTCCGTGCGCTCCACGACGATCACGGCGGCTGACCACCTGGGTGGTCGCGGCCACGTAGAGTTGGAGGGGTTCGCCGTCTTGCGGCGGCGTAAGGATTGGGGCGTGCGTCAGCGATGCCTTCAGCTTGTCGAGCGCTTCCTGGGCCTCGGCGGTCCAAGAGAAGCGCTCGTGCTTCTTGAGCAGCCGGTAGAGGGGCAGGCCCTTCTCACCGAGCCTCGAGACGAAGCGGCTTAAGGCGGCGAGGCACCCCAACACTTTCTGCACTCCTTTGAGGTCCCGAATTGGACCCATTCGCTCGAGGGCCGCGACCTTTTCAGGATTGGCCTCGATTCCCCGTCGGGAGACGATGTATCCTAGGAGCATGCCCCGCGGCACTCCAAAGACACATTTTTCGGGGTTGAGCTTGACCCCCGTTGGCCCGAGGCCCGAATGCGATGCCAAGATTGCCGACCGGGTCGTCCGCCTTCCTGGTTTTGACGACGATGTCGTCTACGTAAGCCTCGACCGTCCGCCCGATATGGTCCCCAAAAACGTGCCGCATGCGGCGCCGATATGTTGCGCCGCGTTTACGAGGCCAAAAGGCATCGTGACGTAACGAACGTCCCGAACGGTGTGATGAACGAAGTCGCGAGCTGGTCGGACTCCTTCATTTTTATTTGGTGATAGCCCGAATAGGCATCAAGGAAACAGAGTAGTTCACACCCGGCGGTGGAATCAATGATCGATCTATGCGCGGCAAAGGAAAAGGAACTTTTGGACATGCTTTATTGAGACCGGTGTAGTCAATACACATCCTCCACTTCCCATTTTTCTTTTTTACAAGCACGGGATTAGCCAACCATGTCGGGTGGAACACTTCCTTGATGAATCCGGCCTCGAGGAGCTTCCGCAGCTCCACTCCGATCGCCCGTCGCCGTTCCTCGTCGAAGCGGCGCGGCCCGCCGCCGAACGAGCCGCGAGCATTAGGCGAGATATCAAGGGAGTGCTCGGCGACCTCCCTCGGAATGCCCGGCATGTCCGAGGGGGCTCCACGCGAAAACGTCGGCGTTGGCGCGGAGGAAGTCGACGAGCACCGCTTCCTATTTAGGATCGAGGGTCGTGCCGACCCTCAACGCTTTGCCCTCGGGGGCCGATGGGTCGAGAGGGACCCCTTTGGTTTGCTCGGCGGCTTCGAACGCGCCGACGTGCTTGGTGGCGGAGGCCGAGGTCGTCGTTGACCATCTTCTCCAGCCGTGTTTACCGGCGCTTCATCCAGCGCTAGCGCCTCGCATGTTCCACGCACTCGACATCGCGATCGAATGCATGCTCGATCGACGACCCGACGGTGATGACGCCGTTTGGACCCGGCATCTTCATCTTCAGGTACGTGTAGTTGGGGACCGCCATGAACTTGGCATAGCATGGTCGCCCAAGGATGGCATGGTAGGCCCCTTTGAATCCCACCACCTCGAAGGTGAGGGTTTCCTTGCGGAAATTCTTGGGGGTCCCGAACCGGACGGGCGGATCGATCCGCCCGAGGGGTTGAACCGCTTTCGGGCGCGATGCCGTGAAACGGCTTCGTGCCGGGCCGCACCGGTCCGGCCCAATCCCCATTAGGCGCAATGTATGCGCGAAGAGGATATTGAGGCTACCGCCTCCGTCCATAAGGACCTTCGAAAACCGGGCGTTCCCAATGATGGGATCGACCACCGTGGGGTACCGGCCGGGTTCGGGATGCGGTTTGGGTGATCATCCCGGCTAAAGGTGATGGCATCCTTCGACCGGTTGAGAAAGGCCGGAGGTGCCCTCTCGCGGCGAGGACTTCGTGCCGCTCCTTCTTGCGCCGCCGGGTTGACATGTCGACGGTGGGTCCCCCAAAAATGAGGAACACATTCTCGACGGCGGGGAAGCCACTGCGTCGCCGTCGCCCCCATCCTTCTTGGCCTCTCCGCCTCCTTCGCGGCGGCACGGCCATGAGAACTTCTTGAGCATGTCGCACCGCTCAAGAGTGTGATTCACGGGGGGTTTTGTGGTAGGGGCATGGCTTCTTCATCATGTCGTCGAACACCCCCGGGCCTCGAGGAGCCGGTCGAGGGCCCCGTCGGGCCGGGTCAACGCCGAGGGCCTCGGCGTTGCCGCCGTTGCGCCCCGCTCGCGCGCCTCGCGGCGCGGCTTCTTCCCCTTCTTGCCCCGCTTGTCGTTGCGGCGCGGCTCCTTGGACCCGCTGCCCTCCGCGGGCGTGTCCTCGGAGCGCTTGCCCTTCTTGCCATCGAAGATTGCCCCCACGGCCTCCTCTCCGGAGGCGAAGCTGGTGGCAATGTCGAACAGCTCGTTCGAGTCCGTGGGCGGGCTGCGTCCCAGCTCGCGCACTAGGTCCCGGCACGTGGTGCCCTCGAGGAACGCGTGCACGATCTCGGATTGTGCCACGCTGGGGAGCTCTGTGCAGCGCTTGGAGAAGCGTCGTATGAAGTCCCGCAGCGATTCGCCTGGCTTCTGCGTGCAGGAGCGCGGATCCCGAGAGTTCCGGGCGCACGTACGTGCCCGGAAGTTGCCCACGAAGGTGTGGACTAGATCGTCCCGGTTGTGGATCCGGGTCGGCGGGCAAGTGCTCGAGCCATGTCGGGCCGCGTCGCCCGGATGCGGGGGCAAGTTGCGGATGATCACTTCGTCGTTGGTGGCCCCGCCCGCCGACGGGGCCGGGCGGTAATCGTTGAGCCAAACACGAGGGTCCGTCTCCCCGTTGTATTTGATGATCGTCGAGGGCCGACGGAAGCGGCGGGGGAACGCCGCCGTGCGGATCTCCCCGCCGAACACGCGGGTGCCGGGGGGCTCCGGCGTTGGGGAGCGATCCTCACCGCCGTCGTAGCGTCCACCCCTTCGAGGGTGGTAGCCCCCGGCCGCTCGCGCGTCCGCCTTGCTGGTGCGCCCGGCGTTGATGACGTTGCGGGCGTCACCATCCGCCGCCCGCGTGTGTCGAGGAGGCGTTCCTTGGCCGGCGTGCGTCCCCGGTCGGCAGGGTCGACCCGCATGCACCGAGGGTTCGCCCCCGGTGCCGGATCATCACCCCGCGCGTCCCCCCGTTGGCGGATGCGTGAGGCCGAGCTTTCGGCTTGCCGGACGCCGCTTGCTCAAGGAGGCCTCCGCACCTCGCGGTGCATGTCTCGAGCCTCGGGGGTCGAGGGTGCCGGCATGGCGCGCGAGCCGGTGTTGCGGCGGCGATGAGCTTTTGGCTCGCCCGCGGCGGAGTATCCGCGTTGTCGACGTTGGGGATGGGGTTGAGGCGGTCTCGGACCTGTCGGCCCCGGCTCCCCGCGCGCGTTCGCCGCGCGCGAGGCCTCTCCCGCCATCGAGGCGCGGAGCGCCCGCACGGTCCGTACTCCTGCGCCGGCTTGGCCTCGAGCTCGCGAGCTTGGGCCACGCGCGCGTCGACATCGGCCCCGGCGGGAGCGCTTGGTCCCGCGGCCGGGGCGTGTGGCGGCCCCTCGGGGCGGCGTGACTTCCCCATCTCCGGCGCCCGCCGCACCGGCGGCGTTGGCCGGGTCGTTGGTGATGACGGCGCAGCATTCCCGCGTGGGGTCGTAGCTCCCGGTGCTGGAGTCGTCGGAGCAGCCGAACCAGTAGTCCGTGGCGTCGAGGAAGCGCCTGAACGCGACTGGGTCCGGCACACCAGAGAAGTCCCACTCCGCGTACCCGTGGCGGCTGGCGGGTGGCATCGTGTCGACGGAGCCCAGGGACGACTCGTCCGCTGCTGAAGTGCCGGGATCCCTGGCGACGAAGACGTGCCGACCAGGCGGAACCCTGCACATTGTAGTGTTGACGTTGGTGTTGTAGGCCGTAGTAGCGCCACGCAGCCCGATGGGGATGCGCGGTCCCGAGATCACGCGCGGTCCCGCCGGGGGCGGTGGCGGTCGTCGCGACGGTGGGCGCACTGCGTTGGGCGGCGGCGCGCTCGGCCCGCCGCCGCTCGGACCGTGCCCGACGCGAGCGTAGCCCGGAGCGGCCGACGGCGTCGCGGCGTCGACGGACCCGCGGCATTCGTGCCTGCAGGTGCCTGCGCCGGCGTCGTGCGTGCGGCGGTGACCAGAGCGGACACGGCCTCCCGCGCGCGCGCGTAGCTCCTCACGGTTGGTGAGGCGCATGAGATAGCCATTCCCCGTGGCCTGGAAGTTCAAGTCCCCGAAGCGGATCTCGAACCCGGCCGGAAGGGGGTCTGAGCTACCCATGTTGTAGCGGGTGCTACGGTACTCAGTGCGAATCACCATGGAGGGAGTTAGCGAAATGACCTTAGGCGCTCGTTAGCCCCACGGTGGGCGCCAACTGTCGGTGCGGAAAGTGGTCCCGACACTAACCAGTAGATAACGCCTAGGTCTATCCCTCGATGGTCGATGCTAAGCAACAAATGACACAAGGATTTATCCCGGTTCCCGCCGAGGGGGCCGTACGTCCAGCAGTGGTGTGCTCGTGGCACTATATTGCTCAGCACCGGGGGTGCTTGTAGTGGGGCGAATACAAGCGAGGCGGGAGAGGAAGCGTGGCTCCCAAGTCCCTGGTGAGTAGCTGAAGATGTTGTGGGAGAATAAGAGAGTGAGTGCACAGTGCGCTGTGTTCCTCCGGATTCGTCCCCCCGCGGCTGGGGGCTCGCCTTCCCTTTTATAGGCCAAGGGAGCGGCGGGTTACATGCACGCCGCGCTACCTAGCTGCGTGTGGTAGCACGTCGTGCTACGGTGTAGAGCGGGCGGCCGTCCGGTCGATCTTCGCTACGATCCGGCCATGATGGCCTACCTTGTACCCGAACGGTGGCGGTTCGAGGGTAGGAGGCGGCGATGGCGATGGCGTCCCCCCGATAGGCTTCGAGGGAGGTGTTGATGATGGGCGGTACAGGGGCACGGGAGCGGGCGAACGGCGCTCCTTCCCAATGAGCTATGCGGTGGTGGAGTGGTTGCTGCAGTGTTCGGGCGTGCGCCGCGAAGTCAGGCGTGAGCCCGCGCGCGTGGGTACGGCGGCCGCGCTCGTTACAGTGGCCGGGATGGCCACCCACCGGCCTAGCGTCCCTCACCTAACCTGCAGGGTCACGGGAAAGTGGGATCGAGGGTGCGCCCGGCCCCCTTTCGAGGGTTGGGCGCGTTAGTCGTACGGGGGCGTGCGCACGGTGTTGATGGGACCGACACCGGCCGTACCGCACGGCTCCTCCCCACGCGTGGCGGGGATGGGCTCCTCCCCGGGGAGCCGGTGCGGCGGCACGCGGGGCGTGAGCCCCGGCGCATGATGGCGCCGCCCCGCGGCGTCGGGGCGTTAAATGCCCAAGTACGGGGCGGGCGCACGCGTGCGGGGCGCCCGTGAGCGTGGCGGGCCCCGGCCGAGGGTGGGAGCGAACCCTCGAGCGAGGCGAGGCCCGCTCGAGGGGGAGCGGGCCCTCGAGCGGGGCGGGACCGCTCGAGGGAAGGGTCGCCCCTCGAACGGGGGCGGAACCCGTTCGAGGAGGGGGGTTGCCCCTCGAGCGGGGGCGGAGCCCGTTCGAGGAGGGAGGTGTACCCTCGGGCGAGGCGGAGCCTGCTCGAGGGGTCTCGTGGTCGGGCTATCTTGGCGGGGCCTCCGAAGTCCTGCTGCATGGGCCACGTCCTGCATGGTTAGTTCCCTGCATGGTTAGGCCTAGTTCATTTGATGCGAGAATTTAAGTGAGGGTTCCCCCATCGTTTGAGGGGACCCCTAGGGCGGTCCCCGACACAAGGATAGGTACAACCCTTCCCATGGTGTACCTAAGCCTCGTATGCCACCGCCTGGGGGGTACGGGCGTGGTGAGAAGTGTTCCGGTGTGGGGAGATGGGAGTTCCCGCGGCCGAGGAGCGATTCCGGGGAGGGGGCGGTCGAGCCGGCCCGGCTAGGCGGTCGAGCCGGCCCAGCCGCAGGGGGGGCGGTTAGACCGGCCCGGCTAGGCGGTTTAACCGCCCCCGACTCCGGGCGGAGTGGTTTTCGAGGTGGTGAGTCGAGAGATTTCAGGTCTAGAGGTGGAGTTGCCGGTGGTTGGTCCGGAGAGACGGCGGGTGGTCGGTTCTAGGCATTCTCCCCCTCGAGTTCACTACGGGGATGGGAGGAGTCGTAGCTTTGAGAAGGAGAGGAGGGATGGTCCACGGGTTGTCTTCCGTGGTTTTGGTCCTCCTCCGTGCGGTGAGGGGTGGTTTCCTCGGAGTGGTTACCGAGGTGGTGTTCGTGGTGGTAGTTATGGTAGGAAAGATGGCTTGATGTGTGCTAACCCCACTTTCGAGCAAATGGCTCGGCACTTGTTTTCCTCTTTTGGTACTAACCCCGGGCCGAGTCGTTTGTTCGCTCACGTGCTTATTTTTGAATTTCAGGTGGGAGACTTGAAGAACATTTGGTTGATTGACTCCGGTTGCTCGAGGCATATGACCGGAAACGGGGGGTGGTTCTCAAGTCTCGTCCCGGTGGTGACGAAGAGGTACAACACTTTTGGGGACAATGGGCGTGGGCGTGTGCTTTCGAAGGTGAGATAAAAGTGAGTGACAAGATCACTACGAGGCGTGTTGCTCTTGTTCAATCGCCGGGGTACAATTTGCTTTCGTGTCCCGCTTGTTGGATGAGGGCTTTGAGGTGTTGTTTCGGCCGGTGGTTCTCGGATTGTGGACTCTCGAGGGGACCTCGTCCGTATGGTCGTTCCCGAGGGTCGGGGTGTTTCGTGCTGATTTTTCTCGGTCTTCGGGTGTGGAGCGTTGTTTCTTGGCTGGTCCTTCGAGTGAGTTGTGGAAGTGGCATAGGAAGTTGGGTCACTTGAGCTTTGACCTTTTGTCACACTTGAGTAAACTCAATTTGGTCCGAGGATTGCCACGGTTGAGGCTTCGTAAAAGAGTTGGTTTGTGCTCCGTGTAGGCATGCCAAGATGGTGGCCTCTTCTCACCCGCCTCTCACCGATGTGATGACCGAGCGTCCATGCGAGCCGCTCGATATGGACCTTGTTGGCCCGGCTCGTGTGCGATCCGCGGGTGGGAAGTGGTATGTCCTTGTTGTGGTGGACGACTATTCTCGGTATGCGTGGGTGTTCTTTCTTGAGGATAAGGGGGAGACGTTTGGTTTTGTTCGAGATCTAGTCTTGAGGTTGAGGAACGAGAGGCACGGAGATGCCATACGAGCTATCCGCAGTGATAATGGCTCGGAATTCAGGAACTCTCGTTTTGAAACCTTTTGCCATGACTTGGGTCTTGAGCACCAGTTTTCGAGTCCGTATACGCCTCCCCAGAATGGTGTTGTGGAAAGAAAGAATAGGACCTTGTGCGAGATGGCTCGGACGATGCTTGATGAGCATAGGACTCCGAGGAGGTATTGGGCTGAGGCGGTGAATACCGCGTGCTATGTGTCGAACAGATATACCTCAGAGTGCACAAGAAGAAGACATGCTATGAGTTGATGCATGGTCGCACACCCAAGGTGAGTCACTTTCATGTCTTTGGTTGCAAGTGTTTCATTCTGAAGAAAGGCAGGAAGTTGGATAAGTTTGAGGCTAGGTCTGTCGATGTTATTTTCTTTGGTTATGCATTTCATTCTAGAGCATATCGTGTGCTCAATCTTGAAACTAACCAAATCATGGAGACTTGCGAGGTAACCTTCGACGAGACAGAGCCACGTAGTCAGCTTGTCTTTGAGTGTGCAGGTGATGATGAGCTTGGCGAGGAGATCTTTCAGGAGGAGGAGCATGAACATGGAGATGATGAAGATGGTGGTGCGGTGCCCCCGGCTGAACATGTACCCACTACTTCGACTACGATGATGGATGGACCCTCTGCTACACCTACAACGACAAATCAAGAACGAGGGGAAGCTGATGTTGAGGGGGAGGTAGCATCGAGGCGAGAACCGCCCCGGCGAGTACAAGTGGATCACCCAGCTTCGAGGATCATCGGCAACATGAATGAACACACTACACGGTCGAGGGTTCGAAACAACTCCCATTTCGCTCATGCTGCATTTGTTGCTACTTTTGAGCCCAAAGACATTGGACACGCACTATCTGATCACAATTGGGTTAATTCGATGCATGAGGAGTTGGAGAACTTTGAGAGGAATCAGGTGTGGGAGTTGGTTGACCCTTCCCCAGGGTGTAAGACGATTGGTACAAAATGGGTGTGGAAAACAAAGAGGGAGAGAAAGGAGAAGTTGTGAGGAACAAGTCGAGGCTTGTTGCTCAGGGGTTCAGTCAGAAGGAGGGGATCGACTACGAGGAGACTTTTGCTCCCGTAGCCCGTTTGGAGGCGATTAGGATCCTTCTAGCCTTCTCTGTGGCTAAAGGGTTCAAGTTGCACCAGATGGAGTGAAGAGTGCTTTTCTGAATGGTGTGTTGGAGGAAGAAGTGTATGTGAGGCAGCCTCCAGGGTTTGAGAGTGAGAAGTACCCCCACCGAGTGTACAAGTTGAGGAAGGCGCTGTATGGGTTGAAGCAGGCGCCTAGAGCTTGGTATGGGAGGTTGAGGGGGTTCTTGTTTGAGAGAGGTTTTGAGATGGGGAAGGTCGACCGGACCTTGTTTTTGCCGAGGGCAAGAGGGGAGATATCCCGATTGTGCGGGTGTACATGGATGATATTGTCTTTGGTGGCTCGTCTAACTCTCTTGTTGCAAGGTTTGCGAGATGATATGAGCAGGGAGTTTGAGATGAGCATGATGGGTGAGTTGCGGTTCTTCCTCGGGCTACAAATCAAGCAATCAAAGGAAGGAACATTTGTGCACCGAGCTAAGTACACCAAGGACATTGTGAGGAAGTTCAAGATGGAGCACTCCAAGGCTATGACGACGCCGATGAGTATGACTACGGCTCTTGATGCGGACGAGGAAGGTGAACACGTGGACCGGAAGGAGTACCGAGCATGATCGGGTCACTCCTCTACTTGACGGCGACGAGGCCGGACATACGATTCTCGGTGTGTCTATGCGCTCGTTTTCAAGCGTCTCCGAGGACTTCGCATCGGCAAGCGGTGAAGCGAATTTTCGGGTACTTGCGTCACACTCCCGACTTCGGCCCGTGGTACTCCGCATCCTCTTCTTTGGCGCTTCATGGTTTTTCGGACGCGGATTTTGCGGGTGTCGGTTGGATAGGAAGTCCATACCGGGACTTGCCAGCTTTTGGGTTCTTCTTTGGTGTCTTGGTCTTCCCGTAAGCGGTCGAGTGTTGCTCAATCCACGACCGAGGCCGAGTATGTTGCCGCCGCTAGTTGTTGCTCTCGGCTCCTTCGGATCACCTACACCATGAGTGACTTTGGTGAGGAGTATACCCATGTCCCACTTCAATGTGATAGCACTAGTGCCATAAGCGTTGCAAAGAACCCGGTGCTTCATTCCAAAACCAAGCACATAGAAGTGAGGTACCATTTTCTGAGAGACAACGTAGAGAAAGGAAAGATAGCTTTGATCCATGTACCCACACATGACCAACTAGCCGATATTTTCACCAAACCCCTAGATCAAGAAACTTTCACTCGTTTGCGGGGGAACTTGGTGTGTGTTTGATTTCTTGAGTTGGGTTTGTGGGAGCTCCTTTGTAGCATATGTATAGCTTTCTTTTGTGCATTTCTTGCATTTGGCATTGCATATGTAACATGATGTATAGGCATCCTTGTATCTTAGATTGCATGCATTTTGTATCATATGCATTGGATAGGAAAAGCTTCTCCTATATACATTGTTCACCATGGGTTGCTATATATGTTCTTGTGAGCTTGTTTGGTATGCTACGGTTAGTTTGGCTTAGCTCTTGATGATCTTGATGAATGATCCATGGTTGATGGCTAAATTTTTGAAAAATGACACATATATATGCTCTCTCATGTGTAAATGCCTTTATATGATCTTGACATGTTTTAGTGACTTTGCTATGCTTAATTTGTGGTTGGATAGCTAGTTTATTGATCAAATGGGGCCAAAGGCTCATTTGCCATCATGAATGTTCAGCCCTCTTGCTTTATCTTATGGAGGGGCATAAGTTCCTTTTTGTCGCAAAGACATTTCATGTACCATTTATCAATCTGAAAATGAAATGAAAAATGCTTGGAAAATATGCTCCCATGTCATATGTGCTGAAATTAATTTGCTTTGGGTGCTAAACCGTTGCATGATGCCTACCAATGAGAAGTCTCATATATAGAAGTAGGCACATGGCTCGGTGGCTTTGACATGACATGAGGTGTTTTTGGGTGTTTATGATGGTCTTATGATTAGAATGGCTGTCCTAGCATGAAGTTTGAGTGGCTTTGCCATTTTGATATGTTTTGCTCATGTTTAGGTATTTGCTTATGAGAGAGTAACTTTTCGCAAAATTACTCAAATCCTTTTTAGCCTTGTCCAATGGTTGTGAGTCTTGGTGATCACGTAGTTAAGGTCATTACGAACCTGTCGAGTATCTAACTTTCTCATTTGGACTTGTGTAGCTCCTTGTGATGAATTTTGTATATTTGAGAAGCTATATGTTGTAAAGTTTCGCATTTTGCCTTGATTCATGCATTGTCAACAAGGGGGAGAAGTTTGTGCATGCTTTGGGCACCTGGGAGTGTTTGGAAGGTGTTCCAATTGGTTCGAGCAAATTTTGGGCAGTTTGGTGCGGGGCCGGTCTCATGGGGCGGTCTAACCGCCCCCAAGGCGGTCAGTTGTGGCACAGGCGGTCTAACCGCCCGTATAGGCGGTCCGACCGCCCCGGGCGAGTGAGCGTGTTTTTGCTCTTTGTTGCATTCCCGCGTTGCATTGCCGCATTTGTTCGGGGGGGAGTGTGCTTTGGCTCGGGGGAGCTTACATATGTGCGGGGGCGGCTCTTTGTGGTGTTCGAGCTCTATTTCGGTGGTTTGCGCTCTTTGCTTGAGCTGTGCTTTGTCTCGGATGTGTCGAGCCGTTGCCCTTGCCTAAGGGGTCCGAGACTTGTCTTCTTCAAGTGATCTTGCTCTTTGCCTTTGTTTGGCTTTCGATCGCTTGTTGGAGTTTCTTTTTGTTTGTTTCTTTTCTTTTTCTTTTCTCTCTTGTTACTTTCGTGTGGGTGTTGTCAATGCACTCATCAAGGGGGAGATTGAGGACCATGTGTGGTTCGAGGACAGGTGGATGGTCGCTCCCGTGTGTGATGAGTGATTGACAACGTTGTGTGGACTGATTCTTGGCTAAGTATTGCAGGTGCAGGTTGCGGCTTGACTCGTGTTGGTGCAGGTGAAGAACAAGCGCGAAAGGTCGTTGCCGGTGAGGCCTCCAGGTGTGGAGAAGACAAGTAGGCTTCGTTCGAGGGACCCGGTGGCCGGTGGTGTCAAGTGCGGGCCGCATGGTGCATGAATAGCAAGATGAAGTCGTGGACGGTTTCTTGGTAGAGCCTCAAAACCAAGGTCGAGCCGGGACTACGTGGGAGCCGAGTCATGAGTGGAGATTGGCGGAGGCTACACCGAGTTCGCGGGGTTTGCGGCGGGTTCACCGAGAAAACCACCGGGTTACTCGGTTGAGCGACAAAACCGAGGCCGAAGACTCGACGAGGGGGTGCGGCCACCCGCACCGGTTCAACCGCCCGAGGGGGGCGGTCGGACCGCCCGGGGCCGGTCTAACCGTCCGGGGGGGGGGGGGCGGTCGACCGCCCGGCCGCCGGCGCCGAGAAGCTTCGAAGCGGAGGACACGCGTCGGGATAGCAAGGCTTGCATCGAGGCTAAGCGGGTTGCCGTCGTCGCCGGCATCCGTCCGATGGTGAAGACATGAAGACTTCCAAATCCGCCCTCGAGGGGCCAGTATCCCTAGTTATTAGTGAAGGGTAGTTTAGTCTTTTGGGTGCCTCCATATATACTCATTGAATGGGTGGATGGCAGCCAACTCTTGGAACTCTAGCTCATTTGTTTTTCCATTTTCGTTCTCTATTTTCCTTAGGTTTTAGAGGACTAGCTTGAGAGCTTCATGTGAGATCTAGAGAAAGGGATGGATGTTTGGGTGGCAAGCTAGACTTTGTACGAACCTTTCACGGCATGTATAGATGGTTCGGCGTTGCTCATCATGGTGGTTTTCCCGTCTCTTTTGTGTTGATTTTCGGAGCTCTTTGTTGGCGGTGTTTTGAGGATGATTTCTTGGGGTTTTTGGTGGGTGTCACGTATGAGGTTCTTGTGCCTCTTTGGCTGGTGACTTTGCCCCCAAATCTCCTTTGAATCAGACTCAATTTGGTGGTTTCTCGAGTTGGGCGAGTTCTTGACCTAGAGAAGCGATTTCTTTGATTCCTCTTGATTTTGAGCGTTTCGGGTCGATTCCTTTGAGGTAGAGGTTGCCCAGGAGGTAACCCAACTATTCCCGAAGTTTTGCTGCAATCCGTGGAGTGATTCGGGAGATCGGGCGCGAGGAAGTTGAGGTTTGACCGCGGGTTCGTTTTCCGGGAAGGGACGGTCTAACCGCCCGCAGGGGGCGGTCTAACCGCCCGGGTGTTTCCGGGTCGAAGTCTTGTTTCGCCGGATTTTCCTTTGTGAGTTTGTTCGCCTTGATCGGAGGAGCGTCCGGGTGAAATTTGGGGTCGTTCTCGTGTAGTTTGATAGGAGTTCTTGGTTGGAGTTCGTTGCGGGTACGGGAGGTTAGACCGCCCCTGGTAGCCGGTCTAACCGCCCCTAGGCCCCTGGGTGGAGTTTTGGTTTTCGCCAAGATTTTCTGGTAGCTAGCATGGCCTTGACCAGATATCTTTGTTGGTGAAACCGTGGTGAGTTTTGGTGCTCGGAAGAGGCATTTCGGAGGATTTCTTGGTTACCAGGTGGAGGCGGTCTAACCGCCCCCTATACCCGGTCTAACCGCCCCCCTCTGGTTAGCCGGCTTTCGAGTTGTTTCCGCTGTCGTTGCTACATGTGTGTTGTGGTTGCTGGTAGAGTTTGTTCCTAGGACCAGTAGCACTCTAGTGGCTACGTGGTTTTGGCAAACGGAAGGTAGAAGTGCGGAGTGTGTGATTTCGGGGGTTCGACCGAACTAGTTCATCTTGTCGGAGTTTCAATCTCCCTCGAGAAGAATTTTTATCGGCTCCCATTCACTCCCCCCCTCTCTGGTCGCCTAATCGGTCCTTCATAAGCTTTTCGGCGACCTGCTCCGCAATGGGCGCCATCTGCTCCAGCAGCTCCGCATACTGCTCGTCTGTACAGTTGGCGGCTACCCCGCCAGCGACTACGTCCACTGGCGCCTTCGGGAAGTAGGACTTCATGAAGGCCAGCACCTGGTTCGGGATCGACCTCGCCAGATGCTTCACATACGCCGCGAGCCGGCTGGGGGCTTCCTTGAGGCGATCCACGAGCGGTGCTATCTTGGGGCCACCAGGATGAGGCACCAAGAGTCTTGCGATAGGAAGCGCGGCTTCTTCAAGTTCATTCGACCGGGCCCGCGCCGCCTCTCGGTCCTCGTTCGGCCTTCTCGCAACGATTTGTAGCAGGTGACGAGGTCACGATCGGAAGCAATACGAAGCTCCATGTGCTTGTCGCACTCGAAGGCAAGCTCCTTATAGTCAAGCTCGAGTACACGGCGGGCCTCCCCGCTCCCGTAGAAGAGGTTCTTCATGTCTGTCTCTGAGGTCCTCAACTGCTCCACCCGGGTCTCAAGCTCTGCAAAACAACAAGGCGCGGCGGGTCAGACTACCTCTCGACCTCCAGCAACTACTCAACAAGTCAAGTGGTGTACCTTTGTTCTTGTTGCGGAGTGACTTGTTCTTCCGCACCAAGTCGTCGCTTTTCGCCTGCATCTCCTGGATGTCGTTGTGATATTTGGCAAAGGCGGCATCAAGCTTGTATTGCATGGCGGCCACGTGCTTCCGCGACTTCAAGAGTTGATCCTCCAGCGCTTCAGCCCGGAGCACCATGTCGCCGAAGCCTTGCAGCATGTTAGACTTCTCGCGGGACCTCTCCACGACATCCTGCACAGACAACACATGTTGAATGAGTACTCAATGACAGAGGATTGACTACTCAAGAGTTAAGACTACTCACCTTCATCCACTGCTCAGCGTGGCGGACCGCCTCCAGGTGCCTGGCCACCGTCGCCGGGTCGACCAAGTCGTCTGCCAGCAACTCCACCCCGCCACGACTACTCGCAGCGGCTTCAGTCATCGGCGCAGAGCGAATGGGCTCCGCGTCTTGGATCTCCGGGGAGCAGACAACCACCTCCAGAGCAGCCTCTGGCGGCACGGTGGCCTCCTCTCCTCCGGTTGCCATGGCGGCCTCCTCGGCGGCCTCCTCCATCGGCTCGGGGGCTCCTTCAGCAGCTTCCGGCACTTGTGGTGTCAACCCCGCATGGGCCCCGCCGCCGGGATGTCGCTCCCTTCAGCCTCGGCACCTGTCAACAAGAAGACGAGCGCATCAGCGACTACGACTACTCTTTGGGAGTACTATACCCTCAGCAGAGTATTTACCTTCGACCACGCCGGCCTCGGGCAATGTAGCTCCAGCAGCCGGCGTCTCGGACTCCGCCTGAGGGGCAGGAGTGGACTCCTCGGTGGGCGGCGCGGCTTCTTCCTCCGCCACCGCCGTAGAGGGCTCATCCCCCTCGCAGGACAGATCTGTTGATTTCCTGCAAAAGTACACAAATTGGTTGTCAATCAAGTTTGACTACTACATCAAGTACTACTCGAGAAGGTTCAGCACTTACAAGCTTGACCGGACTATCGTCACGGTCGGGGCGCCGAGGATGCTGGCAATGTCTACCAGTCCAGCCTCGGCGGGCGCCTCCTCTTGCGCCTCTGCGGCCGCCGCCTTCTTCTACGGCGACGACGGCCCGGTGCGGCCGCCCTCCCCGCGCTCCTTCGGCCACCACTTCTTCGGCGGCGGCGGCCGCAGCTCCGTGCTCCCTTGAGGAGCAGGGGGCTGGCGCTCCAGCTGCGCCAAGAGCTCTTCAATAGTGGGGGCTGGGCTACGACTCCCAGCGGGTTCCCCACCGTATCCCACTCGCCTTCGTCGCCCTGATCAGCAGGCTCCGTCGGCAGCACCTCCTGCAAGCAAGGAAGCTCAATCATCAGCAAGTGAACTCGAGAGACTAGTACTCGACTACACTAGTCAAGACGTCTTACCTCTTGAGGCGTGGTCTCAGAGACCTTCAACTTCTTCGTCACCCGCTTGCGGGCGGGGTTGCGCGGCTTCCGTGGCGGTGCAGCTAGACTAGCCTCCGGGCTAGCTGGTGGATCTTGTACGAGGGCCACGTGAGGTAGCCCGGGACGGCTGAACCTCGACCGCAGCTGGAAGCGGTCCTGCAACGTCTCCTCGTCGTCGTCCTCATCGGATGTGTCCTCCACGATAACGGTGTCGTCTCCTTCGCCGACCTCCCGCTGCTCCTTGGCCTTAGTTTTTCCCTCCTCCGGGATCTCGACTTCCTGAGGGGGCGGCGTCGGCTCGGAGATGAACTTCTTCAAGTCGTCCTGCAAGACACAACTCATCAGCGCGACTACTCAGAAGGACTGGGTACTCGACTGGGGGCTACGGCTACTTACCACCTTTGGCGGGCGCACGGCGGAGTACTCCGGGACAGGACACGCCGTGTACGGTGGCATGTCCTTGAAGATACGCGTCGGCCCTATCGACAATGTCATCGTCGACTTCGCCTCCAGGCATCCGCGACGTGTCGTCGTCGCCGGTGTACTCGAAGCCCAGGGTGTTGCGGGCCATCAGTGGCTGCACCCTGCGCTTCATGAAGCTAAAGGCCACGTGCTCGGCCCTCAGCCCGGCTTCTCTCAGCACCTTGATGCGTGCCAACGGCTCGGGGAGCTGGATCCCCTCTTGCATCGTGGGCTCCGTGTTCCACCACGCGCGATGTTTGGGCTGCTTCTCGCTCGGCTTCGGCAACCCTGGGTGGTGGTTTGTGATGTAGAACAATTTCGCTTTCCAGTCCTAGTTGGAGTCGATAAGCTTGTACGAGAGGTACTGCCCGGCGGCGTCCTCCCGCATCTGGATTCCAGCTCCACCAACTACTCGCGGGTTGCTGGCACTCGGCTGCGGCTTCACCCGGAAGAACTTCCAGAACAAGATCCAATGGGGTTTGATCCCCAGGAACGCTTCACAGAAGTGGACGAAGACAGCGGTATGGTAAATACCGTTGGGGTTGAGGTTGAGGTACTCGATGCCGTAGTACCCCATGAGGCCTTTGAAGAAGTCGCTAGCCGGAAGCGCGAGTCCGCGCTCCGTGAAGCGCGCGAACATCGGGATCTCGTCTTCGCTCTTCTCCATGGGGTACGGATCCCCGGCGGCGGCCCTCCACATGTCCATCTCCTTCTCACGGATGAATCCGCTGTTGAGGAGGGCCAGCAAATCTTCGGTCTTTGTCTTCGACTTTTTCCACTCGCGGTTCGGATCAGGCCGCGGTGGAGACATTGGCGGTGCCGCCCTGCGGCAGACCCGGCGGCCTCGTCACGACCCCTCTTCTTCCCGGTGGTCTTTGCGGTCTTGGACGGCGACGACTTCATTCTCCAAGTGCACGTCGTCTTCACGCGCATTCGCTCGGGGGCTACTCTGGCAGTTCTGGGTGGCGGCGCGCTCAGATCTACAGTGGCAGCGGCGTGCGCTGGAGGTGATACTGGCCAAGATCTATTCGAAATGGGTACAGCAACAATGGGTGAAAAACCCTAAGGGTTTTGGCTTCTATTTATAAGTCAAAACGGCCCTCCAACAGCCGGATGGATAAGTCTACACTCGGCTGACTCAGCGGCCGCGCGTGACTCTTCGTATTCTACTAGTCGCGCGCCTCACCTCGGGGGCTCGACTACTTCTACTCGACTACCTGGGAAGCGACAATACTCAGGAGCATCTCAGGACACATTCTACAAGATGACCCTTCAATTCGAGAGGAAGTACTCGACTCAAGGCTCGGGGGCTCCGTGCCACGTGTCCTTCGGTTTTTTCTCTCCGGATTTTTTGGGATATTCTTGCCAAAACTTCAGATGGACCCTCAGCCAGAGCCTGCGACTCAACCTAAGGCTCGGGGCTACTCCAAATGGAGTGCGATTTTGCAATCGCACTCCCATATCAGCTTCGGCTTCAAGACAACGCGGGCATTTTTGAAGACCTTCGAGGGCAGCACTCGAGGACGATTGGGACTACTCAAGAAGACTTCAAGATTGCTCGGACATCAGCTGGAGTACATTCCAGCCTCGGGATGCTTCGACTACTCTTGAGGACTTTTGACTTGTAGTACTCGGGGACGCTTGAGGACTACTCGTTAAGGCCGTAAAGATTACTTGAAGCTATCCTTCTCGACTACAAAGTACTCGAGGGCTTGTCGTATGGACCTCCCTGGGCCCACTACCTCGGTGGGTACCAAGACCGACTACTCGGTGGGCCCCTGGGACTACCCGGCTTGCGCTACACGGCACCTGATGGCGTGGAGCACAAGGACTACGGAGGAGAAGTACTCGGTTAGGAAGCTGTACATGTCCCGCACTGTATGGAAGACTCCTAGTCGTATTCGACTAGTACTCTTTCCCTACTCCGACTTGTAACCCTGCCTCCCGGACTATATAAGGCGAGGCAGGGACACTTCTCTAGCATCCAATCTCATCTCACGGCGTACAATTACACCATCTTGTAATCGTACCCAATCAATCCGAGCTAAGCGCAAAGCATACGGGATGTAGGGTATTACGCACCTCGCGGCCCGAACCTGTCTAAATTGTGTGCCACGTGTCTGTTCCTTCGAGTTACCGATCTCGGCGAGGCCACATTCATCTACTTCAGGTACTCCCCTTAGTAGGTTGCCGGTCTAAAACACCGACAGAGGCGGAGTATGTTGCAGCCACGAGTTGTTGTTCCCAGCTGTTGTGGATCTCATACACCTTGAGAGACTTTGGTGAGGAGTGCACCCAGATCCCACTTCTTTGTGATAGCACTAGTGCCATAAGCGTAGCAAAAAACCCAGTGCTTCATTCCAGAACCAAACACATAGAAGTGAGGTATCATTTCTTGAGAGACAATGTGGAGAAAGGGACCATTGTGTTGAGTCATGTCCCTACCCAAGATCAGCTTGCAGACATCTTTACAAAGCCTCTCGACCAAGCTACATTTGTGCTCTTGCGGGGGAACTTGGGGTTTGTTGCCCTTTCTAGTTGATTCTTGGGGGATTTATTTTTGTACCATATGTATCATACCATGTTTCCTTTGATGTATATACATGTTTAGCTTGATGTATAAACCATGGTAGGATAGCCATCTTGTTATATATCATGTTGCATTTGTATCATATTGCATTTTAGGATGATGAGCTTCTTCCATATGCCTTATCTGAGTTTCTTTGGCTACTTGTGAGATATTGGTCATGTGTGTGGAGAAATGGCTATGTGAGGCTATGCTCTTGGAATATTTGAGATATATGTGTTGTGAGATAGCCTTTTTGAATCAAATGCTAATCTTGACTAAATTTGATGAAATGTGCTCCACTCATGTGTAGTAGTGTATCCATGTCACTTTTTGGTCTAAATGTGCCTTTCATGCTTAGATTGTGCTTGGATGTCTCTTTCTTGCATTTGGGCCAAAGGCCGATATCATTGTGGATGTTTAGCCTATGTTGCACTCATGAAGGAGCATAAGCTTCTTTTTGCCGCAGAGGCACTTCATGTACCATGAAATGAATTAATCTTGAAAAGAAGTGTGTATGCTTGGAAAATTCTCCATCCATCATGTTTATGCTTAAAATGTCTTATCTTTCACACATGGGTGCAAAACATGTTGCATGATGTTCACCAGTGGAGAAGTCTCCCCGAAGTGGACACATGGCTCATGAGCTTTAACTTGACATGCTTTGCTTTATGGGTGTTTGCAATGATCTTTTGTTAAGAATTTGATATCCTTGTATGATCTCTGGATGATGTTGACGCAAAAAGTGCACCTAGCGCCAAACACACGGCAAGAAGTTGAACAAGCTAGCTTTACACGCGCAAAGAGTCACAAGACGTGCCGATCAATTTTTCCCGAAAATTAACAAAAGATAAAGAAGTTAGATACCAAAGTTTGGAACTTGCCGGGTAGTACCGCACAGTTCCATATTTACGGCTAAGAAGCCAGATGGAAAGACACATAGCTATGAAGAGCTATCTGCCAATAAACTGAAACCATTCGGGAACTTGTAAAAGGGAGAAAGTAACACTGCCGAATGGATGACGTAAGCATGACAGCGATCGGTCTTTGTCTGAACAAAGATGCACATGCACGAGGCCATGACCGATCCCCATGAAGATTAGCATTAAATAAATGAAAGAAGTAAAGCACGGACATAATCATGTAATAAACAAGCATGCATAGATCCAAAGCACTAGTCTACCGCATGTCTAGGTACTTTAAAACCCGTCGGGTACGATATCAAACAAATCTATCCACCGCATGATACAACTTGCATGAAGACCGTACCACTTTCCACAAATAGATCTATCCACCGCATGATAAAATCTAAATATGGAAAGCTAAAAGCATACATCATTTAAAGCATAAATAACGCACGTGTTCTACTCGTGAAGAAACATAACCGAATACGGTGAATGTACCGATTCGGGGTCCATGAAGAAGGAACAAACATTACCAAGCGAATAAATCTATCGATTGATTTGAGATCTAATCCACCGGATGACTAGCTCCAGAGCAACCCAAAAACCCGCATCTACCGCATGATACCCGGCTCTTTCAAGATTTATACCAACATTGGCAAGCTTGAACCCGCAACACGTAACAACCTAGATCGATTCGGTTTCGGCTATCGGAAAGCTCAAGATCCACGTGTTAAAATACGAACTCGACCCGTACAAGGATCACAAAAGGATAAAGCCGATCCAAATCTATCTAGATTGGGCAAAAGTGTGTTACATGAATTTAAACATAAAGTAAAAACTCGAAGCAACACGGGGTAACTTAATGAATCTATTAGATCTTGCCAAAATCCAATAGAGCCGATAACTAGCTTCAAGCTAGATCTTAGCCTACCGCATGGCTCATGACCTAACAAGAAACCTTCTTGAACCAAGCTTGAATCTACCGCATGACATGAAGCATGGTAACAAGACTACTTGCATCAGATCTAAATCCACCGCATGATACTAGACATGATACAAGGTTGCCGGTACTCACGGAGGTCGACGGATCGATGAACCCTCTCGAAGAACTCGACGACACGACAAAAGGACTCTAGGGTTTGGCGTAAGGCCGGTGTGTATTGAAGAATGATTGTGTTCTTTACATACATTCGGGGGTCATATTTATACCCCCGTCAAGTACAACTTCGAATGGATTCATTGCCTAACTTATCTCTAAGCTCGATCGCTTATCCATCCATTCATTCTCCCCGACCGAGCCACATCACCGTCCAATCCCGCGAAATCAGCTCTCTTGTTCCTTTGCCGAACCGGAGCAGATAGCCGACCGCGAGATCTCTTTGCCGAATATCTGCGAAAAGATCCTTCCTTCCACCGGACGGACTCTTCATCGAGCCGGACCCACAAGTCGACTCCTTACCAAATTTTGGTGTTAACACATGCCCCTTCAATTGCGGGATAAAAGTAATTTTGTTCCGCAATTGACTCCGGCCCACAAATACTTTCAAATCAAATCTGTCAATACCGTTCTTCGCAATCCGCCGGAATCTTCATCTAGATCCAAACCCTAGATCCCCTCGTTCCGGGCTCAAATCCCCAATGGCAGCTCAAAACCGAGATGCTCAAGTAAATTCCTCTCCCGTAAGCTTCGTTCGGCATTTAGGTTTTCAATTTTACCTGAGATTTCTTCTTCCGCTTTTCTTCGAGAGCCTTCCACCGAGCTTCGATTCGCACGGGCCAATTCGAGATCCTATTATCTTGGTCCCGTGGGGAACTCGATCCTCAAGATTTCATCGCGGCCGAATCTCGAGGATCCCCTTCAAAGCAGCTCTCTCCGTCCCCACCTCCTCGGTGGCAAGACGCTTTCAAGAACTGGCCTTTACCTCCAATCGCAGGCTGGAAAACTTGGTACCGGAGGATTCTTGCAGACAAGAGTGGATTGACCAAAAACTGGGATACCCTCCGCATTGCTCAATGCTTGGAGTTATCCGTGGCCGAGACCCCCAAGAATGAAGACCTCCTGATAGCAGCCTGCCACTTTTGGTCAAACGACGTCAACACCTTCCTTTTTGGTCATGGCCCAATGTCTCCAACCCTGGCCGATGTGTATATGATCACCGGCCTTGACATCACAAGGTTTGTTCAGCCTTGGGAATTCAAAAATTCTTCTCGGCAAACAGGGGTGAAGCCAGGGAACGGATACAAGAATTACATCTTGAAGCACATGAGAGACAATCCCCTCGGTGATGTCGAATATAGGGCATTTACGAATATGTGGCTGTGCAGATTTGTCTTCTGTGGCAAAGCCAATGAGCCTACCCTGAATCACATCACGATGGCGTCTCATTTGGCCAGTGGCAACCGCCTCCCCCTTGGAAAATTCCTCTTAGGCAGTGTGTACCATATGCTTCACCAAACTGTCACCCAAATGTACACTAGCCAGAGGATAACATGTGTCAACGGTCCTTGGTGGTTTGTTCAAATGTGGCTGCAGCTCCACATGCATCAGATCATTGGTGTCGATTTGAACACCAGGCTCTTCCCCTTATCCAATCACCCTGAAGGGGAGCCCCAAGCCACCAGAGGATGCCAGAATTATGGAGAAGCGGCTTCAACTCGTTCTTGTTCGACGAGACATCGCCTAGCTTTTCGAGCTATTCTCCAAAGGTTTTCGAATCCTCTGCGGCTTCCTTATCCGGAAAATGACACTTTGATTTTCCCCCGTGACTTCTCCTTTGAATCGAACGCCAAGATGGGAGATTCTTTGAGATTCTCAACATCATAATCCGCTCATGCACGCCGCCACCGAATTCAATGGAGGAAGGTCGAACTCCAAGCACTTATGAATATTATCGGCCCAATGTAATGGCTAGGCAACTCGGGTGTGGCCGATGCCCCCAAGGTCGTTCCCGCATGAGTTCCTCAAGCCCGGAGAGGAAATCAAAGAGCTTATGCACAGCAGCAGGGTTTTCCATTATGTGTGTAGTCCCACTATCTACACCTGGCCTTTTGTGCCCACAACCATAGCTCATCCCACCTTCAATTCCTGGTGGCAAGAATTCCATGATCACATCTTCAATGAGCCTGTGCATTCGTTCTGTGCAGAGTTGATGCCTGATTTTCAGCCAACTTCAGAGGTAATATGATGAACCATTGACTCAGACATAATCTCTTTTAATCACGATTCTGACCTTCATCTTCTTACTCACAGAACACAAGGCTCGCCCCTCGATCTAGGAATATCACCTACAATGCCGTAGGCCCAATCTCAAAGATCGGGATTCAAGTCCACAACTCGGCTCGTTAATGGCCGGGTTTGCTACAACGAGACCCTAGCCTCTCTAGCCTTGCCGATGACAAAGGAGGCAAGGTTTGTCTCTCGGTTGCCCCTCCAAATGCCAAGAGGAGGAGAACTGTCAAGAAAATTCTTGTTGAGGTAAAATCTTTTGCTTTCTTGATCACAAGGTTACTCTAGTTCTGACAAATCATCTCTTGTGCATTTTCAGACCGCAGCCCAAAGACGGCCTTCGGTGCGGAACCTGCCAATGCCCCATCCACTGGTATGACCTCTACTGTCCTTTCTTAAGGATGAACACTGGCATTTACCCTTTCAATTTGACACTTGCAGAAGAGACAATGGAAGAACAACTTGTGGATGTCCCGGTGGCTCAACAAGCAAGTCCACCCGGGGTTGAATTACCTATCCCGGTGGAGATCTCATCTTCATCGCCTTCTCGCAGGTAAGCAATGAATTCTCCGGAGATGAATCTCCCAATCCAAACAGAGCCATCAAGTCCTCCAAGGGCACAATCACCGTTGGTCATGCAGAGACAACAATCCCAACAAGAGGTGGATCCAACTCCTCTTCGCCCGTAAGCCCATGAGTTACCAAGGGATCGCATCAACACCCTCTAACTTGGAAGCTTCGGCTTTACCCGGAACACCTTCTTCACCCGTGATTGCCCTCGCTCAAAATCTTGCCCCGACTCAAGAAATCGGCCATGAGGTACTCAATTGCACTTAACTCTCGCTACCTTTGCATTTAGCACTCCTAACTCGGCAATACCGCTTCTTAGGATCAAGCCCCATCATCATCAAGCCCGCCACCGAGGAACAATCCGGTTGCCGAGGCGATGGAAGAAATGCATCGACCTCCGTCGGATGAGGTGCTAGCAAAGCTTAGAGAAATCGTTGCCTGGCCGGGAAAGAGATGCACAACATCGGTTCAAGGATCTCGATCACTTCGAGGAGATGCTTGAATCTATCGCCCAAGATCTTCTCGAGGATATCGGTGCTTCTCGGTATCCATCCGCGGCTTGGACATCCTTTATGCGCCCATAAGGCTCGCTTTGAGAAAATTGCGCTCCCGCCCCGCTATCGAAAAGAAGAGATCCAATTCCGAACAAGCCATGAACGGGGCGCAATCCCAAACGGAGAGAGCCACAAAGATACATTGGCTAGTCCGTCTGCGGCTTCTTGTGATCCGAAAGTTGCCAAGAAAGTCGCTCTAGAAGCGGAGCCGAGAAGCCCGTCGACTGAGATAGAGGCCGATAAAAAGAAAATAGCCGAGCTTCCTGGATTGATAGAAAAGACCCAAGAGGAAGCAAGATCGGCTATAGCCAAGATGGAACAATGCGATGCAGAACTCACCACCTTGTCCAGCGCCCAAAAAGACTGCCAAGAACTATTGGACAATTTCCGCCAAGCAACATCCAATGCTCGTGGTGTGATTGCGAAACACTTGAACATTTGAATCCTCTAACTGATGTATAACCGAATTGGTCACTCTTGTGATATTTTTCTTGCAATTTATTTCCTTTTCTTCTGCGCACCTTCAAATATAACGCTGAACGACCCATTCGGCAATGAAATGCCAACTCCCGAATGGCACTCTGATTCTTCTTAGCCGAGCCGGTCAACTGAATGTGACTCAGCCTAGAACTCCAAGCGACCCGCCGGCGGGCTGGCCAAGGAAACCTTTCCACCTTCCGATTTTCTTGGGATATGCGCCACGATCCAAAGCCCTGACTCGAGGCCACGATTCACCTTGCCAGGCCTATAAATGCAACCGTAGGTGCCCCTAGCTCTCCACCAAGCCTTTTAGCTCTCAAATCTCTACCAATCTCAGTTCTTCCTCTTTCCAAACAGTGCACATCCCAAACCAACATGGTGCGCCGCCTCAACCGCCGCCGCGCCTCCGACGAGGCGAGAGGGGAGCGGCGCCAATGCGTGCGGGAGGAAATGATCGTCGATTCCTCTTCTTTGCTTCAACTTTTGATCTTCTTCTTATTTTGACGATCATCTTCTTTTCGCATTGATTCGGTGGAAACCGTCTCTCGCGCCGGCCAATCAACCCCTTCCAGATGACTCCTCGGAGTCCGATGGCCACTCCCCCGTGCCGTACGGGGAGCTCGACGCCCTCCGCTTCAAGGAGGAGCTGGAGACGGCCCGACGCAAGCTAGAGGACGTCTCCAAGAAGGCGGGCATAGCCGAGCTGGAATGGGAGGACCAGCGCAAACAGCTGCTGGAAGCCATCGATGGTACGGCTCTGAAATCGATTCTTGATCCAACCCGGCTTTTTGATACTAATCTCCTTTCTTCTTGCTCCTTGCGCCCGCGATGCTGAGCTCAACCACCGAAGGCGCCGGTGGAGCACCCGGCCGATAAGGTGAACGCCCGCGGCGACACGCCGGCGGAGCGCCTTGCCGCGGTGGAGCACCGCGTCGACGAGGTGGCCACCCATGGCGTTCGTTTGGGCACCACCTTGGGCACGGCTGCCATGGCGATGCACACGGACGTCGACTACTCCACCAGGCCGCGCGGCTTCGGCCGGGCGGCGCGCCGAGGACATTGAGGAGATCGAGCTCATCCCGGAGCGCCTTGATGGCCATGGCGACGCCATTGCCAAAATTACTCATCCCCAATCCGTGTTGAATGGGCTTTTCGACTAGATTGTATTAGGGATGTTTAAACATCGGCTTGAATTCTGTGCTTGTTCTGTGATGATTCCCTTTACATTTGCATCCGTGAATCTTGTTTTCTCTTTGAACGCATCCGGGAACTATCTTGAGCCGAATACACGCGAACAGATGCCCCTTGGCGCAAAAATCCACAGAAGATCCCTGAATCGGCAATCCGCAAACACTGTTCAAGCAAAAACCCTTCGCATCCGGGAGAAAACCCTGCCGTTTGGTATTCCAACAGTGTGTACTGGCCAGTCATCACTCCCAATGCACCCCTTCGGTCAATAAAATAGCCTGCACGGGATGCCCCGCAAATCCACTCACGCACTCATCCATCATTTCTCATCTCTTCCCCGTCTCTAGAGGAGAAAACCCCAAGGCCATGGACAAGGGCAAGCAACCCCGGGAGAGTAGCTCACCAAAGAAGCGCACAATTCGAAGGTGAGTTCTTCCTTGATCTATTCCTCGTTCTCCACATGATCTTGTGCTTCATGTTTTCTTCTTTTCCTCTTCCAGCCTTGATTTGCTCCCCTCGAAGAAATCATCGGGACCGAAGATATGCCTGAGTACATCTCCTCCGATTCCTCCCTCGAAGCAGAGGACGCCACGCCTGAACAGAGGACCAACCATCAACTGCGCCGCCACGTTCGGCACTTGGAGCACGGCCTCAGGGACATCACCGCCCGTTGCCAAGCCGAGCGCGAGCGTCGCATGGCTCCGGAGGCACTAGTAGGGGGTAAATGCTTCGACCTCTTCTTGACCTTATGCCCGCATTTGGATTTCTTGCCCCTAACACCGATTCCTCCGTTTTAGATGTCTCGACGGGTACAACACCCCGAAGACGGCCCGGGACGGCTTGGTGGAGGCCGCAAACCATGGTCACCCCCATGCGTTCCAAGTTGCCGTTACGGTGGTCCCGGAACAACTCGAAGAGGGAGCGACGAAGAAGCAAAGAAAAGATTGAATCATACTTTCGCTTCTTTCTCCACGCCTTCGCTTCCCACCTCCTTGAAGATCCGACCACCGGGGTTGTTAGATGTAAACCCGCAAGAAGCAGCTTGTAATGTAGTTTTTGTGCTAAGGGCAATGCATCTAGGCACCGGCCATTTCTTCGTTTATGGATTTTTTGTTCCGAAGGCGGCCTCGTTCTTGAGCACCGGCTATTTCTGTGTCGGATGTGTGTAATCATCGATCGATCTCAATGCTAGGATAATATTTCTTCGTATATTTTCCATTTATTGCAGCGGAAAATTCTTCTCCCGGCAAAGTTTTTAATATGTATGCATTACCAGGGACGCATCTGACCACACGGAAAGGTCCTTCCCAATTAGGAGACCATTTGCCGAATTCACTGTATTTAGTTCCAATCGGCAATAGCGCTTTCCAAACCAAATCGCCTTCTGCAAATTGCCTTACTTTTACCTTCTTGTTGTAGTACTTGGCAACCCGCAGCTTGTTCTTCTCGATGTTTTCCGGGGCTCGAGACGGATCATTTGTAAATCCTCCGGCCCGTCCATCATTAGGCCACTGTAATCCTTGGAGCTCAAATCTTTCTGTAACACAACCCTCCTTGAATCTGATTGCACTTCCCAAGGTAGAACCGCGTGGTGTCCATAAACTAATTCATAAGGAGAAGTCTTTGTAGCTCCATGAGGGGCCATTCGGTAAGCCCACGGGGCCTCACTGAGTACCGAATGCCACCTCCTTGGCTTCTGGTCGATCTTCTTTTGTATTAGCTTGATCATGATCTTATTAGAAGCCTCCGCCTGACCATTAGCTTGGGCATAATAGGGAGAAGAGTTAAACAATTTGATCCCCATGCTTTCGGCAAATTCTCTGAACTCTAGTGACACGAATTGTGCCCCTTGATCGCTGGTGATCGTCCGAGGGATCCCAAAGCGATAGATGATGTGCTCCTTGACAAAGTCAACCATGTTTTCTCGATGTCACCTTCTTCGACGGGATCGCCTCGACCCATTTGGTAAAATAATCCGTAGCCAAAAGCACAAACTTATGCCCCTTGCTAGATGGTGGATTAATCGGCCAATCAAGTCTATACCCCAACCCCCGAATGGCCATGGCTTGATGATGGGATTCAATGCCGATGCGGGGACCCTTTGAATATTCCCAAACCTTTGGCAATCCCGACATCCCTTGTAATACTCAAAGCAAGTCCTCTAATATCGTCGACCAAAAGCATCCAGCTTGTCTAAGAACCCACTTCATACCGTAGGCCGATTGGTGTGCTCCACATATCCCATCGTGCACTTCGCTCATCATGTTCTTGGCTTCTTCTCGGGACCCAAGCATCGTAATAATACCCCATCTAATGATTTATAGAATAAATTATCATCCGGAAGAACGAACTTTATGGCCTTGTACCGAGCTTCCTAGAGACTTTTCGGGATGGATCCTTCAAGTAATCAACGATCTCTTTCCTCCAATCATCTTCTCGCAAGATCCGCCCCCGGTGCACACACTTCCGCAAAGAAACGCTTCTTGACTCTCTTTGTAACCGAGGCGCTTTGAGCCGGCCTCGTTTGCTTCTTCGTTATGTTCCCTAGGAATATGCTGTAGAGTTACCAACGGGAAGCTCTTCAAGATTTCCCTGCATTCTTCGTAGTAACTCCTCGCCGCTTCACTTTTGCACTCGTATTGGCCGTTCAATTGCTTGATCACCAGCTCTGAATCTCCATAAACTTCAACTGAAACGGCCCTCGCTTCTCTCAAGTATTGAAGCCCTCGAAGTAATGCCTCGTATTCACTCGGTTATTTGTGACAAGGTCGTATAGGGATGGCAAATTCAAACATCTCACCTTTAGGCGAAATCAGTAGGATCCCTACTCCCCCACCTTTACCACATGATGATCCATGAAAAAACAAAGCCCAAGGGGTAATCTCAAGCGGATCAATTGACGGATCGCGATGTTCGGTTATAAAATCGGCAATGATCCGTCCTTTGATGGCCTTTGCCGATTCAAACTTCAACTCGAACTCGATAAAGCTAAAATCCACTTGCCAATCCCGCCGTTCAAAATTGGCATAGATAACATATGTTTTATCACATCAAACTTGGAATACACGGTGCATTCGGCATTCAACGAGTAGTGCCGAAACTTTGTACATGAGTAGTACACGCAAAGACACACGCCTTCTCTACGGTCGAATACCCGGTTTCAGGATCAAGTAATTTTCGGCTAAGATATGCTACTACCCGCTCCTTCCCTTCAAATTCTCGAATAAGGGCCGATCCAATGGTTTGGGTATCGGCCGCCACGTACAACTTGAAAGGCTTATCCAGTTGAGGAGGAACCAACACCAGTGGCTCCTTCATGTACTGCTTGATCTCATCGAAAGCCCTTTGTTGTTCGTCGCCCCATGTGAACTTCTGATCTTTCTTTAGCTTCAGTAATGGAGAGAATGGCAAAACCTTCTGTGATAAATTTGAAATGAATCTTCTTACGGAATTGATTTTGCCGAGCAGTGATTGCAACTCCTTGAGATTAGTTGGAGGAACAACTTCATCAATGGCCTTCATGCTCTTCTTTCCAACTTCAATTCCTCCTTCGTGGACTAAAAACCCCAACAATTCTCCACTCGATACCCCAAAAGCGCACTTGTTCGGGTTCATCTTTAAACCATGTTTCCGGGTGCACTCTAAAGTCCTTTTCATATCTTCCAAGTGTGTGTCATGACTTAGGGACTTGATTACCACGTCATCGATGTAGATTTCCACAATTTTGCCGATCAACTCATGAAAAATGTAATTCATGGCCCGCCGATAAGTTGCACCGGCATTCTTCAACCCAAATGTCATGACTATCCATTCAAACAGCGTATATGACCAGGACATCTAAAGGTCGTCTTTGATATGTCCTCTATTGCCATGAAGATTTGGTTGTAACCCGCATTACCATCCATGAAACCGATGACTTTGTGTCCACCGCGGCGTCGATCAACAAATCGGCAATAGGCATTGGGTAACCATCCATCGGAGTAGCTCTATTCGAGTCCCCGAAATCTATGCGGACCCTCATCTTTCCATTCTTCTTGTACACAGGGACAATGTTAGAAATCCACTCGCATATCCGCATGGCCGAACGAAGTTTGCATCAAGTAATCTTTCAACTTCCTTCTTCACATCAGCCAATACCTCATCCTTGTAGATTTTCCGGGTGGTTGCTTATATGGTTTGAAACCAGATTTGATTGGCAACCGATGCTCGACGATGGAACGATCCAATCCGGGCATCTCCAAATAATCCCGTGCGAAGCAATCCTTGTATTCTTTGAGAAGCTTAAATAATTCCCCCCGAAGTCCGGGCCGCAAGTTTGCACCGATGAACGTCGGCCTTGGCCTATCACCGCTTCCAATGTCAACCTCTTCTAATTTATCACCCGACATGAATCCTCGTCCTAACTTGCAATCGGTGCCATCTACGGGGTTCTCCATTAAAAATTGCTATAAGAGCCGACCGCTTGAATCGGCCGTTGATCACCGCCGACGAGTTCAACAGACCTTCTCCCCGCCCTTTCCCCGAGAAACAATCAATACCTTGGTATTCCCGTAAGGTCGGTTCTATGTTCGCCACGCTCGCGCAGTCATCTCGCTTGGACGACCTCAATCTTATCATCCACCCACCGGATAAGTCGTTGATGCATGGTGGATGGGACGCAACAGCTTGGCATGAATCCGGGCCCCGCCCAAGCAAAGCAGCCGTAGGCTCCTTTACCTTCGATGACAAAGAAGGTAGTGAGCAGCGTCTTGGATCCAATCATTAAATCCACATGAGCGCATCCCTTGGTATCCGAAGGATTCCCGCCGAAATCATTTAGTATTATGCCGGTAAGCGTCGATCGCTCGGCCCATGCCAAGTTTCTCGAAGGTGGTGTACGGCATTACGTTGACCGCCGCTCCACCGTCGACAAACATCTTGGTCAATGGCTTGCCATTGACGTATCCTCTCAAGTACAGCGGCCTCATATGTCGATTCTTGGCCGGTTTGTCGAAGATTGCCTGCTTGGCTAACACCAGTTGTGCCATCATCCCCTCGGTCTGCTCGTCATCCAAGGAAGCTTCCTCCTGCACAACCTGGTTAGCAGGAGCCATGAACTCGTTCGGCAGAAAGTATACCATGCATGTTGGAGCCGAACGCTTTGACCCTTCAGGTTGATCCTTGGGGCGCCACACCTGCCTTGTCTGGATCCCAGCTTGCCTCAGCTCGCGGTTCCTCAAGCGCTGGACCCGTCTCTTCTGGCTTCTCCTCAGGCCGGGCGGGCACCATTGCCCCTTTTGCCAGATGTAGTCATCTTCATCCTCCTCCCGATCGGCCCACCCGAGGTCGCCTTGCCGCTTCCTAGGATGATCGATGACTTCAATTTTTTGGCGCCGATCCCCATTAGGGTGGATCCTTCCAATTCTCTCGTGGATGGATCGGCGATTGGCGTCTCTCCCGCCCGTACTCAAAATACCGTCACCGCATTCGGGACGCTCTTCAACGTGGGCAGCTTCAAACCCTCATTCCAAAGCAATGCCCGAAGAAGGCACATCCCCGGTGCACGCGCGCCGCTCGCGCGTGTAATTCTCCCGGTCCCTTCGTGTGCTTCTTCTTCGGCTCGCGCTTCTCCTCCTCGTAGCGTCGCTTCGGTAGCGCTCTTTCTCCATCGGCGCCGCCACTTGTTGAGGAGGATGCGTGAGGTCACCCTGGGCTTGGCTCCGGATGACTCCCCGATTTCGATGTGACTCCTAAGAATGCGGGGGGCTTCACCATGCACCTATTCCGCGAGTTACTTGGCGCTCCGGGTCCACCGCTCCGTCTTGTCTAGCCCCGGGCCGAGGTCAAGACCTTGACCTTTCCCTTCTCCTCGGCCGTTATCATGTCAACGTAAAAGCCTACCATGTTCGAGGGGAAGGGGTGGCCATCCGCCTTCATCTTGTTGTCGAACTTAAGGTGTCCCTACCGGATGGCCTTCCGGATCCTCATCCCGAAGACCCCGCAATCATTGATGGAGTGCGAATCACCGTCGTGGAAGCCATAGTAACGTTTTCCTTTAACTCCATCGGGCCGAAGCATGGATAGCCCCTAATGCGGTTTGATTCGGCCTTCCTTCACTAAGAGCTCAAACGAGTTTGTCGACCTTCGTGATATCAAAATCGTAAGTGCCCTTGGTTTGTTTGACCCGCCGCCGATTCATCGTTAAAGGCTCCTTCCCCCACATGATCTCTCTCGCCGCCACATCCAATTCATCATTAGAATCCTCGAACGGATCGGCCTTGTCTAAGAACCGGTTGTAGACGTCGGTGACATCATGTCGCTTGCCAAACTTAGCATTCTTCTTGAAGCCATACGCCTGGTTGCTCATCAGTGATAGCTTCTGCGATAGCTGGCCCAGGTTTTCAAACTCCATCCCGAACAATTTCTCGCGTACGGCCGGCAGCATCCCGGCGACGTCCATATCAGCCAACTGGTCATCTGGCAAGTTAAGCGAGAAGCACATGCCTTTAACCTCCCTGAATCTTCTGAGAAACTCTAACGGCATCTCGTTGTGCCTCTGCTTCAGGGTGGCCAGGTCGATCAACTTTTTATCCGAACTGCCACTGAAATAATGAGCGTGGAATTTCCGCTCTAGGTCCTTCCATCTGCAAACTGATTCAGGGGGTAGGGACGAGAACCACTGGAATGCTGGACCTGTCAGTGATGCGGGGAAGTAGCGGATCCTGAATGTTTCCTCGCCCGAGCATTCCCCGAGCCGCATAAGGTAACGAGCGATGTGCTCCACCGTGCTCGTGTCGTCTTGCCCCGAAAATTTCGTGAACTGCGTCGGCGGCTTCACCCTTGGCGGCAGGAGCACGTTGTAGTACCATTATGGGAACGGCGGCTTATAGGCGGGTCCCTGCATTTTTGGCTTGAGGCCGAACTGATTTTGCATCAACTCGGCCATCTTCCGTGCCAGGGCGTCGTCCTCTTGCGCGCCCGCAGCTGGCGTGTATCCTGGATGCGGGAAGGTGTCAAATGCTCCATAGTTTCCCACCTCATGGTAGCCTCCGCCATACAAGTTCCTCTCGCGGCCGGTTGTTCGCCGGAGCAATCCCGTGGCCGGAGGCAAGTGGGTGTCACACCCCGAAATTTTCCAATTTCGGGATGTGAATAGAAAGAATAATTAAATAACAATTTTCTCATAATTTTAAAATATTTCCAATATTTATTTTTCTTTACGGGAAATATAGCATAGGAAAAAAATCCTTGTTTGATTTCTAAAGTAAATAAAAAGTTGTGAGTGTTGCATTCATGCCGATGCATCTTGGTGCTTCTTGAGTGCTTAAGGTTTCAAAAGGCGTTTAGGAGCTGTCCAAATCCTCCCGAGAATTTTCCGGATTTTTCTGGGATTTATTCTCATTTTCCTTGAGCTATTTCTATTTATTAGAAGGCTCTAAAATCTTTTTCATGAGCACCAAATGCTTTATTTGGATTGTTCATGTCTTAACCTATCTCTAGGAATTTTCCTGGAATTTTTGAGATTTTCTGGGTATTTTCCGTGCCTTTAAACACTTTCTGGGATTTTCCGGAATTTATTTTGCTCTGGAAAATAATTTCCAAAAAAAAACTATCCTAACTAACTGGGCCGAGCCCCAAGGCCCGACCCGGCCTCTCTCTCGCCCGCCGCCGGCCGGTGCCGCGGCCCACGCGGAGCCCATCCGGCCCGGCGGCGCGGTCCGCCATGGGCACGACCGGGCCGCGCCGCCGCCGGTCCCCGCCGCCTACACCGGGCGTGCGCGCCCGGGACTCCCCGGGGGTCCGCGCCCTATTTAACCCCGGCCGCCCCCGCCGCGCGCCGCCCCGAGCCCCCTCGCGCGCCCTTGCTCCCCGAGCCGCCGCCGCTCACACGCGGACGCCGCCGCCGCCGCCCTGCGGTTCGGCCACCGCTCGATTCGGCGCATGGAGGCATCAATTGGAGAAACCGCAACCGCCCGAGGGCCGAGCAACGTCGAGCCTAGTCCGTGGAGCACCCTCCCGTCGGGAATTGAGCACCGAGCACCACCGCCGCGTGAGACCGCCGCCGCCGTTGCCGTGCGCCGCCGCGGGCCATCCTCCCGTCGCTCTCCGCCCAAGGTGGGCACTCCATCTTGGTCCCCTCGTTCTCCTCTCCCTTTTTCCCTAGGCGCCCGAGTTCCTAGCCGCTCCCAGTCGCCGGCACCCAAGGCCACCAGGGCCGCCGCCGCCCCCTCCTATTGCTCGGTGCGCCCGTGCCGGGGAAGAAGATAAGGTGTTGGTTTTGCAAAAAGGCCCCTGCTAGAGCCGGTAATCATTAGATCCGGTTATGTGACCCGTTAATTCTCGCATAACCCCCTGGACCTATTAGATCTTCACAACTAAATCCTACCCAAGCCTTTTATCAGATCTAACCCCGATCCGTAACCTTTTTGCGAGCACTATTCAGTGTGTCTTGCATATCTTCTCTGCTAACCCCCGACATCTATGGTTAATTGCGTTTAGGTCCCTGCTATCTTGTTTATCTTGTAAAATCTCCGTTTTAACTCCGATTTCATCCGTTCAAGTTGCGTTAGGTTCATAATAATGTAAAGCACGCGTTAGCGGAGTGTTTTCACCATGTTTTGTTTTCTGAAAATAAAATTAATATTAATTTTGATTGATGTCTATTTACACATGTCTTTTATAAATAAAAGTAATATAGATCTATATATCGTTTTTTTTATAAGCAAATTTAATTTGATTAATGTTTCTATCACATGTTTTTGCACAAAAAGTTAATTAGATCTTTATCTCGGTTTTCATAAACCAAATGTTAATTTGTTTAATAGTTAATTAATATTTTCTAATTAAAATTTGATTAAGCTTTTACATCGGCTTTCATAATAAATATTCATTTGATTAATGCCAATATTATAATGTTTTTAATAATAATATGATCTACTCGAATTACAAAGTTACGTTTAGATTGTTCATATAGTTTGGTTTTTATAAAATTAAATGTTTAATTGGTATAATCTATATATGAATCTTTGTAAATAAAACTTGACTAGTTCTTTACATCGGTTTTGCAAATAAAGTTTAATCTACTTTAATTCCAACATGGGGTATTTTATTTATGAAATATCCTTACATATGTTTGTTAATTAAGATAAATCTAGCTCATAGCCTTGTTCTCTTATTTATGCAAACAATTCGTTAGACGTTCGGTATCGTCTTTATCTCTTTTGATCAAGTTTATACGAAGCTCTAAATCTTTCTAGTGTTAGCTCAAGCTCAAACCATGTCCGGCTATTCGGATCCTTCCCTTTTAAGCACGGTTTGTGTGCTTTGGTGATCCAAGTAGATATCTTAGAGTTTCGTTCTTATTTCTTTATCAAGTAATCCTACCATGATTATTTCATGTTTCTCGTAGAATCTCGTTCATCAATACCTAGTTCATTCCTATCCTATCCCAGCTAGGTTGTCTCTTTATGAATCAGCTAGGTTCTTGTACCTAATCTATCGTAGCTATCTTTCTTTTGAGTTTACCCTGTTATCCGCTTCACCGTCGGATCGGTTCACCCTTGGTTAGTGTGTCGGTTGTTCATCCGAGTTCTCTTTGTAGGCTAGTTCTCCTAAACCCTAGCCTAAGGTTTGTGTGCGTGCTATAGTTCGTTGTTATCGTTCTAGTTCGTTTCACCTTAAGCGGTACGTTAGCATGTGTATCACTCGTTACTTGTTTTAACATTAAAGATGCATGTTAATCTTGACTAATTCTTATTCCAATGCTTTTATAAATAAAAAGTGATTAGGTTATAATCCGGTTTTCTTTAATCATGATGTAATTGGTTAATCCCTATTCATAACTAGTTTTTCTAAATAAAAGATGTTAGAGTTAAACATCGGTTTTTATAATAAAGTTAATATGCCTAATGACATCATAAATGCCTTTTCAATATTGAATATGTTTAGTTGAACACGTGACATAAAGTTACTCGTTTAGATATCTTACACTTGCTTTATCTTTCTAAAGTAATTGTTAATTTGACATAACTTCCACTCAAATGTTATAAATAAAATATGATTAGGTTTATCGTGATTTCTTTAATTAAATGTAACTGGTTTAACGGCAACATAGGGTATTTCTCTGAAATATTCTTTCACATGATTTCCTAATTAAAATATGCCAAGCGTAGTCTCTTGTTGTTTGATAATAATCTCACGATAGTTCTGAGCTTAGTTACGTTTTCGGCGTTTCTTGCGCTTGCGTAACCAATAGGATCGAGCTCTATCTTAATGTGATCTTTCTGGTCCTTGCTCAATCTTTCGCCATCATCTCTTCAAAGTTAACCAAGCCTTTCCCTTCCTAGCACACTTTGTGTTCTTTAGAGATCCATCCAATCAAGCCTATCCTTTAAGTGCGTTCTTTAAAGCTTTGATTTGATTGTTGTATTGTTCTTAGTTATTCTTGTTTGTTTGCTTTGTGTATGTTTGTGTCCGATGATTGATGCGATTAGAGTGAACATTGTTTGTGGTTCGAGAGCTTTGGAAGAGTATGAAGATGAAGTATTCGAGCAACTACTCTTTGGTTAAAAGCAATTGTGTCCTTGATCTTTTGTCCTAATAACTTTATTAATCACCGTTGCATTGCTTTGCATTAATTTTGATGGGTGCCTATTAAGGATGACTAGCCTCTTTTGACCATTATCTTAAACCCGGTTTTAATTAATTCGATGGTAGATGTTGCTTAGTTTGCTCAATTGGGTTGGTAATAATCAACATGGTTATCATTTTAAGCTCTATGTTCCTTAATGATAATTTTAATACAAGATCACCGTGCATTAATCGGAACATGGAGAACCACCCGAGGAAAACCGTACAACCACAAGAACTAATGGGCAATGGTCTTGGCTGAATAATTAGGAACTTTAGCTTGGGGTGATCTTACCCGATAAGGACAAGGGATCGGCGATCTTGCGGGGTATGGACTCGCTCTAGCAGGGGGTTGGGTGAGTTATTCTTTTTATGGTGGGGTATCGACCGCTAGGGGACTTTATACCTTGCTAACTGATCCGGACCTTGTGGGTCACAACTTGTTGGAGAACCTTTGTAAAGGCCTTGTAGCGTCCCTATGCAACCACACCTCGGTAGTGTGGTATGGTGCCTGCGCAGCATCGCATGGTTGGGTCCAAAGTTCTTCGGAGCTTTTACGCTGCTTGTGGTGAAAGTGTACAACCTCTGCAGAGTGTTAAACTAATCGATTAGCCGTGCTCACGGTCAAGAGCGGCCTGGACCCTCACATGATTAATTGAACTTGAAGATGGACTTAAATTGTGATATGTGTTATGGTTATGTTTGCCATGTGCTTATGGCGTATCTCTTATCTTTATGCTTAATTGTGGGTTGGTATAAACTTATACTTTGTTAGTGATCGAGTGCTAATAAAAATTGACCAACTAAAATGCTAAATGCTTTGAGCCAGTCCACTATAAAGCCTTTGCATTCATTCTTTTCCCCACACTTGCCGAGTACGACAAGTGCTCACCCTTGCTATAAACAATGTTGCTCGAAGGCGGAAGCTACTGCGAAGTCTTGTGAAGATGTTCTTGGTTCTAGGCGTACGCAATCCCCGCCGATCGCTTGTGGTGTTTGGTGTCTTCGTTTCCAGGGTTAAGTGTAAACTCTGATAATCTTCCTTTTTCTTACGAGATATTGTTTCTGTTATTCACTTTTGTCAGCTGTATGCATGAAACTTGATCCTGGCATGCATATAGGTTTGCACTTGGTTTTCTTTGGAAAAACGGGTGTGACGGTGGGGCTCCAGGCGAGCCGAACGCTAGTTCTCCGTACGTAGGCTGGTACGGATTCGGGCCGTTGCACGGGTTGACCCGTGCTTTGCTCGCGGTGGTGGCCGGATTGGCTGCCCTCCTGAAGCCTGTAATGGGGGCCGAATTGGGCGACCCCCGGCACCTGCGGAGGAGGCCGGAACGCTTGACTTCCGAGCTGCGAGGAGGAGGCTGATGTGGCTGGCTCCGTAACGGTGGCTGAGAGCTTGACTCGCCCAGCTCCACGGTGCCCCCTTGGATGGGTGCCTTGCCGAACGCTTGTTCCATGCCTGGGCCAAAGACGGCCACCATCATCTGCTGGAGCGCACCGAGGAAAGCTTTGTTGTGCTTGCTCAGCATGTAGTCTGCAGATTCCTGGAATACTCGCATGCACTCCTCTTTCTCCTGCTGAGCCGTGGTATCGCTCTCCCCTGGCAGCAACACCCTGGGCATCTCGTTCTTCAAGTATGGGACGCCGCTTCTATTTTTCTTGAATGACAGCAGACATTTCTGCTGGAACTGGTCTATGGCGTCCTGGAGTTGCTGCCGCTGCTCGGGAGAGAGATCTTCAAGGTTGACGTCCATGATGTCCCCGATTTCGGGCATCTTGATCTATTCGGCTGTGGTCCCACCGGGCGTGCCAAAAAGTGTGTTGACGCAAAAAGTGCACCTAGCGCCAAACACACAGCAAGCCGAACAAGCTGGCTTTACACGCGCAAAGAGTCACAAGACGTGCCAGTCAATTTTTTCCTGAAAATTAACAAAAGATAAAGAAGTTAGATACCAAAGTTTGGAACTTGCCGGGTAGTACCGCACGGTTCCATATTTACGGCTAAGAAGCCGGATGGGATGACACATAGCTATGAATAGCTATCCGCCAATAAACTGAAACCATTCGGGAACTTGTAAAGGGAAAAAGTAACATTGCCGAATGGATGACGTAAGCATGACAGCGATCGGTCTTTGTCTGAACAAAGATGCACATGCACGAGGCCATGACCGAGCCCCATGAAGATTAGCATTAAATAAATGAAAGAAGTAAAGCACGGACATAATCATGTAATAAACAAGCATGCATAGATCCAAAGCACTAGTCTACCGCATGTCTAGGTACTTTAAAACCCGTCGGGTACGATATCAAACAAATCTATCCACCGCATGATACAACTTGCATGAAGATCGTACCACTTTCCACAAATAGATCTATCCACCGCATGATACTGTTAACACCAAAATTTGGTAAGGAGTCGACTTGTGGGTCCGGTTCGATAAAGAGTCCGTCCGGTGGAAGGAAGGATCTTTTCGAGATATTCGGCAAAGAGATCTACGGTCGGCTATCGCTCCCGGTTCGGCAAAGGAACAAGAGAGCTGATTTTGCGGGATTGGACGGTGACGTGGCTCAATCGGGGGAGAGCGAATGGATGGATAGGTGATCAAGCTTAGAGATAAGTTAGGCAACGAATCCATTCAAAGTTGTACTTGACGGGGTATAAATATGACCCCCGAATGTATGTAACGGGACAATCATTCTTCAATACACACCGGCCTTACGCCAAACCCTAGAGTCCTTTTGTCGTGTCGTCGAGTTCTTCGAGAGGGTTCATCGATCCGTCGACCTCCGTGAGTACCGGCAACCTTGTATCACGTCTAGTATCATGCGGTGGATTTAGATCTGATGCAAGTAGTCTTGTTACCATGCTTCGTGTCATGCGGTAGATTCAAGCTTGGTTCAAGAGGGTTTCTTGTTAGGTCATGAGCCATGCGGTAGGCTAAGATCTAGCTTGAAGCTAGTTATCGGCTCTATTGGATTTTGGCAAGATCTAATAGATTCATTAAGTTACCCCGTGTTACTTTGAGTTTTACTTTATGTTTAAATTCATGTAACACACTTTTGCCCAATCTAGATGGGTTTGGATCGGCTTTACCTCTTTTACGATCCTTGTTCGAGTAGATTTCATGTTTTAACACGTGGATCTTGTGCTCTCCGATAGCCGAAACCGAATCAATCTAGATTGTTACGTGTTGCGGGTCCAAGCTTACTAATGTTGGTATAAATCTTGAAAGAACCGAGTATCATGTGTTAGATGCGGGTTTTTGGGTTGCTTTGGAGCTAGTCATCGGTGGATTAGATTTTCAAATCAATCGATAGATTTATTCACTTGGTAATGTTTGTTCCTTCTTCATGGACCCCGAATCGGTGTTGAATTGTATTCGGTTATGTATCTTCACGAGTAGAACACGTGCGTTATTCATGCTTTAAATAATGTGTGCTTTTAGCTTTCCATATTTAGATTGTATCATGCGGTGGACGAGATCTATTTGTGGAAAGTGGCACGGTTTTTCATGCAAGTTGTATCATGCGGTGGATAGATTTGTTTGATACTTGTACCCGACGGGTTTTAAAGTAACTAGACATGCGGTAGACTAGTGCTTTGGATCTATGCATGCTTGTTTATTACATGATCATGTCCGTGCTTTACTTTATTCATTTATTTAATGCTAATCTTCATGGAGATCGGTCATGGCTTCATGCATGTACATCCTTGTTCAAACAAAGATCGATCACCTTGTCATGCTTACGTCATCCATTCGGCAATATTACTTTTCCCCTTTGCGAGTTCCCGAATGGTTGTAGTTCATTGGCAAATAGCTTTCTATAGCTATGTGTCATCCCATCACGGCTTCTTAGCCGTAAATATGGATCTGTCCGGTACTACCCGGCAAGTTCCAAGCTTTGGTATCTAACTCGCTTTGTCTTTTGTTAATTTTCAGGAAAAATTGAGCGGCACGTCTTGTTACTCTTTGCGCGTGTGAAGCCGAGCTTTGTTCGGCTTGCTATGTGTTTGGCGCGGTGCACGTTTTGCGTCAACACACTTTTTGGCACGCCGAGTGGGACCACAATCTTTTTGAGCGCTAGACAAGGTGGTGAGTTCGCATCGCATTGCTCTATCTTGGTGATAGCCGATTTTGCTTCCGCTTGGGTCTTTTCTATCAATCCGGGGAGCTCGGCTATTTTCTTTTTATCCGCCTCTATCTCGGTCGACGGGCTTCTCGGTTCGCCTCTAGAGCGAGTTTTCTTGGCAACTTTCGGATCACAAGAAGCTGCGGACTAGCCAATGTGTCTTTGTGGCTCTGTTTGGGATTGCGCCCCGTTCATGGCTTGTTCGGCATCGGACCTCTTCTTTTCGATAGCCGGACGGGAGCGCAATTTCCTCAAAGCATGTCTTATGGGCGCATAAAGGACGTCCAGGCCACAGATGGATACCAGAGGAGCACTGATATCCTCAGGAATTTCTTGGCTGATGGATTCAAGCATCTCCTCGAAGTGATCAAGATCCTTGAATTGATCTTGTGCATCTCTTTCCAGCCAGGCGACAATTTCTCTAAGCTTTGCTAGCACCTCATCTGACAGAGGCTGGTGCATCCCTTCCATCGCCTCGGCAACTGGATTGGTCCCCGATGGCAGGCTTGATGATGATGGAGCCTGATCCTAAGAAGCCGTGTTGCCGAGTTAGAGGTGCTAAAAGTAAAGATGGCGAGTTAAGTGCAAATGATTACCTCATGGCCGATTTCTTGAGCAGGGGCAATCACAGGAGAAGTAGGTGTTCCAGGTAAAGCTGAAGCTTCCAAATTAGAGGATGTTGATGCGTCGTCGGTGACTCATGGGCTTCTGGCTGAAGAGGAGTTGGGTCCACCTCTGTTGGGATTGTTGTCTCTGCATGACCAACAGGTGATTGTGCCCTTGGAGGACTTGATGGCTCTATTTGGATTGGGAGATTCATCTCCGGAGAATTCACTCGCTACGCAGAAGGTGATGAAGATGAGATCTCCATTGGGATAGGTAATTCTACCCCGGGTGGACTTGCTTGTTGAGCCACCGGGACTTCTACAAGTTGTTCTTCCATTGTCTCTTCGCAAATGTTAAATTGAAAGGGTAAATGCCAGTGTTCATCCTTAAGAAAGGACAGTAGAGGTCATACCAGTGGATGGGGCATTGGCAGGTTCTGACACTGAAGGCTGTTGGGCTCTGGTCTGAAAATGCACAAGGGATGATTTATCAGAACTAGAGTTACCTTGTGATCAAGAAAGCAAAAGATTTTACCTCAACAAGAATTTTCTTGACGGTTCTCCTCTTGGCATTTGGAGGAGCAACTGTCGGGGGACGACCCTAGGGGTCCCCTTAAACAACGGGGAAATCCTCACTTAAAACCCGCAATGAAACCAAAGCACGCTAAGCCTAACCATGCGGGTGCCTAACCATGCGGGACACGGCCCACGCCGCGGGGACCCCGACGGCCCATCGAGGCGGCCCTCTTAGAAGACCCCTCGAGCGGGCTCCGCCTCGCTCGAGGACGCACTCCCCTCGGGCGGGCTCCGCCCCGTTCGAGGGGCAACACTTCCCTCGGGCGGGCTCCGCCCCGTTCGAGGGGCAACACTTCCCTCGAGCGGGCTCCGCCCCGCTCGAGGGCTCACCCCCCTCGGGCGGGGTTCCGCCTCGCTCGAGGGTACGTCCCGCCCTCGGCGGGGTCCGCCACGCTCTAGGGCGCCCCTCACGCATGCGCCGGCCCCCGTACGCGGGCATTTAACGCCCTGACACAGGCGGGACGGCGCCATCATGCGCCCGGGGCTCGCGCCCCGGTGCCGCCGCACCAACTCCCCAGGGAGGAGCCCATCCCCACCACTGTGGGAGGGACTGTGCAGTGCGGCCGGTGTCAGTCCCGTGACACCGCGCGCCTACTACAGTACGGCTAACGCGCCCGACCCTCGAAGGAGGCCGGGCGCACCCTCGATTTCACTTTCCCGTGACCCTACAGGGTTAGGTGGAGGCGCTAGGCCGGTGGATCGCCATCCCGGCCACTGTAACAGCATGGTCGCCGCCCCCGCGCGTGCAGGCGCACGCCAGGCGCTGTAGCAACCACTCCAACACTGTGAAGCGCGTTGGGAAGGAACGCCGTTCTACCTACTCCTGTGCTCCGTACAAGCCAGCGTCAGCACCTCCCTCGAAGCCTATCGAGGAGGACGCCACCACCATCGCCGCCCTCCTACCCTCGAACCGCCCCTTGTTCGGGTACGAGGCGAGCCATCATGGCCGGATCGCTGCGAAGATTGTCCGGACGGCCGCCCACTCTACGGCGTAGCACGACGTGCTCGGCACGTAGCTAGATAGCGTGGCGCGCATGTAACCCGCCGCCCCCTTGATCTATAAAAGGGGGGGGGCGAACCCCCGCCCGCGGGGGAGACGGACGAACGAGAGACTCGGCACCACACACAACACCACACACCACGTACTCATTCTCGTTCTCCCACAATATCTCCGGCCACTCCTCCGGGGACTTGGAAGCCACACTTCCTCTCCCGCCTTGCTTGTATCGGCCCCACTACATGCACCCCCGGTGCTAAGTAATATAGTGCCCCGAGCACGCCTCTGTCGGGATGTACGGCCCCCTCGGCCGGAACCGGGATAAAATCTCTACGTGTCACTTGTTACTTAGCATCGACCATCGAGGGATAGACCACGGCGCTATCTGCGGTTAGTGTCGGGACAATATTCCGCACCGACGGTTGGCGCCCACCGTGGGGCAAGCGAGCGCCTAAGGTCATTCCGTCAACTCCCTCCATGGTGATCCACACCGAGTACCGTGGTACCCGCTCTCGCATGGGTAGCTCGGACCCCCTCCCGGCCGGATTCGAAATCCGCTTCGGGGACCCGAACTTTCGGGCCATGGGGAACGGTTATCTCATGCGCCTCACCAACCGTGAGGAACTCCGCGCGCGGCGCCGGGCCGGAGTCCGCTGCGGTCTCCGCCGCGCGCGCCACCACGGCACGGGTGCCCGCGGGCACGGATGCCGCGGGTCCATCGACGCCGCGACGCCGCCGCCGCTGCGGGCTACGTTCGCGCCGGGCGCGGTCCCGGCGGCGGCGGGCCGAGCGTGCCGCCACTCGGCGCGACGCGCCCACCATCACGACGACCACCACCGCCACGGCGGGACCGCACGCGGTCTCGGACCTCGCATCCCCATCGGGCTGCGTGGCGCCACCTCGGCCTACAACAACAACGTCAACACCACGATGCGCCGGGTCCCGCCCGGCCGCCACGTCTTCGTCGCTAGGGATCCCGGCGCCTCAATGGCTGACGAGTCGTCCCTAGGCTCCATCGACGCGTTGCCACCCGCCAACCGCCACGGGTACGCGGAGTGGGACTTCTCGGCGTGCGGATCCCGGTCGCGTTCGGGCGTTTCCTCGACGCCGCGGACTGCGGTTTGGTCGTTCCGACGACTCCCCGCACGGGAGCTACGACCCCGCGCGGGAGTGTTACGCCGTCATCACTAACGACCGGCCAATGCCGGCGGCGCGGCGGGCGCCGGAGATGGGGAGATCACTCCGCCCCGGGGGATCGCCACGCGCATGGCCGCGGGGCCAAGCGCTCCCGCCGGGGCCGACGCCGACGCCGACGCGCGGCGGCCCAAGCCCGCGAGCTCGAGGCAAAGCCGGTGGAGGAATGCGGGACGGTGCGGCGCTCCGCGCCTCAATGGCGGGGGGGGAAGCCTCCGCGCGCGGCGAACGCGCGCGGGAGCCGGGCCGACGGGTCCGCGACCGCATCAACACCGTCCCCAATGTCGACAACGCGGACGCACCCCCCGCGGGCGAGCCAAAAGCTCATCGCCTCCGCGACGCCGCCGCGCGCCATGCCGGCACCCTCGACCCCGAAGCTCGAGACCCGCACCGCGAGGTGCAAACTCTCATCGAGCAAGCGGCCGTCCGGGCCGGGCCGAGAGCTCGGCCTCGCGCATCCGCCAACGGGGAGACGCGCGGGGCGATGAAGCCGCACCGGGGAGGCGAACCCTCCGTGCACACGGGGGGGACCGGCGGGGCAACCCGCCGACCAAGGGCGCACGCCGGCCAAGGAACGGCTCCTTGACGCACGCGGGGGCGGCGGATGGCGACGCCCCGCAACGTCATTAACGCCGGGCGCACGAGCGGGGGCGGACGCCCGAGCAGCAAGGGGCTACCACCCTCGACGGGGTGGACGCTACGACGGCGGTGAGGACCGCTCCCCGACGCCGGAGCCCCCCGGGCACCCGTGTGTTCGGCCGGGAGATCCGCGCGGCGGCATTCCCTCAACGCTTCCGCCAGCCCTCGACCATCGTCAAGTACAACGGGGAGACGGACCCCCGCGTGTGGCTTAACGACTACCGCTTGGCTTGCCGGTGGGCGGGGCCACCGGCCGACGAGGTCATCATCCGCAACTTGCCCCTGCACCTCGGCGACGCGGCCCGGACATGGCTCGAGCACTTGCCCGCTAGCCAAATCCACAAGCGGGACGACCCGGTCCACACGTTTGTGGGCAATTTCCGGGGGCACGTACGTGCGCCACGGGAACTCCCGGGACCGCGCGCTCCCGCACGCAAAAGCCGGCGAGTCGCCGCGGGACTTCATACGGCGCTTCTCCAAGCGCCGCACGGAGCTCCCCGGCGTGGCGCGATCCGAGATCGTGCATGCCTTCCTCGAGGGCACCACGTGCGGGACCTCGTGCGGGAACCGGGACGCGGCCCCGCCGCGCGGACTCCAACGAGCCGTTCGACATCGCCACCGGCTTCGCCTCGGGAGAGGAGGCCGTGGGGGGCGATCTTCGACGGCAAGAAGGGCAAGCGCTCGGAGGACGCGCCCGCGGAGGGCAGCAAGTCCAAGGAGCCGCACCACAACGACAAGCGGGGCAAGAAGGGGGAAGAAGCCGCGCGCGAGGCGCGCGAGCGGGCGCGACGGCGGCAATGCCGAGGCCCTCGCTGTTGACCCGGCTCGACGGGGCCCTCGACCGGCCCCTCGAGGCCCGGGGGTGTTCGACGACATGCTGAAAAAGCCATGTCCTTACCGCAAGTCACCGGTGAATCACACCCTTGATCAGTGCGATATGCTCAAGAAGTTTTATGGCCGTGCCGCCGCGAAGGAGGCGGAGGCCAAGAAAGACGGGGGCGATGGCGACGCGGGTGGCTTCCCCGCTGTTGAAAATGTGTTCCTCATCTTTGGGGGGCCAACCGTCGACATGTCGACCCGCCAGCGCAAGAAGGAGCGGCACGAGGTCCTCGCCGCGGAGAGGGCTCCTCCGTCCTTCCTCAATTGGTCGGAGGATGCCATCACCTTCGGCCCGGGAGGACCACCCGAACCGCATCCCCAACCGGGCCGTACCCGCCGGTGGTTGATCCCATCATCGGGAACGCTCGGTTCTCGAAGGTCCTCATGGACGGAGGCGGCGGCCTCAACATCCTCTACGCGCACACGTTGCGCCTCATGGGGATCGGGTTGGACCGAGCCGCGGCCCAGCACGAAGCCGTTCCATGGCATCGCGCCGGCAAGCAGGTCCAGCCCCTCGGGCGATCGATCCGCCGTTTGGTTTGGCACCCCGAAGAATTTCCGCAAGGAGACCCTCACCTTCGAGGTGGTGGGGTTCAAGGGGGCCTACCACGCTATACTTGGGCGACCCTGTTACGCCAAATTCATGGCGGTCCCCAACTACACTTACCTGAAGATGAAGATGCCGGGACCGAACGATGTCATCACCGTCGGGTCATCCATCGAGCACGCGTTCGACTGCGACGTCGAGTGCGTGGAGCACGCGAGGCACGCGGCGCTAGACAAAGCGGCCGGTGAACACGCCTGGAGAAGATGGTCAACGAAGACCTCGACCCCGCCACCAAGCATGCCGGCACCTTCGAGGCTGCGGAGCAGACCAAGGGGGTCCCCCTCGACCCGTCAGCCCCCGAGGGCAAGGCGTTGAGGGTCAGCTCCACCCTCGACCCCAAATAGGAAGTGGTGCTCGTCGACTTCCTCCGCGCCAACGCCGAGGGAAGTCGCCGAGCACTCCCTTGACATCCTACCAAACGCCCGCGTCGTGCGGCAACGGCCGCGCCGCTCCGACGAGGAGCGGCGACGGCGATCGGAGCGGAGGCGCGGAAGCTTCTCGAGGCCGGATTCATCAAGGAGGTGTTCCACCCTACGTGGCTAGCAAACCCCGTGCTTGTAAAGAAAAAGAATGGGAAGTGGCGGATGTGTATAGACTACACTAGTCTTAATAAAGCATGTCCTAAAGTTCCTTTTCCTTTGCCACGCATTGATCAGATCATTGACTCAACAGCTGGGTGTGAATTGCTTTGCTTCCTTGATGCTTACTCCGGGTACCACCAAATAAAAATGAAGGAGTCCGACCAGCTCGCGACTTCGTTCATCACACCGTTCGGGACGTTCTGCTACGTCACGATGCCGTTTGGCCTCAGAAATGCGGGCGCAACATATCAGCGTTGCATGCAGCATGTTTTTGGGGATCACATCGGACGGACGGTCGAAGCATACGTAGACGACATCGTCGTGAAGACCAGGAAGGCGGACGACCTGGTTGGCGACCTTGACGTCGCGTTCAATTGCCTACGGGCCAATGGGGTCAAACTAAACCCCGAAAAGTGTGTCTTCGGAGTGCCGCGAGGCATGCTCCTGGGATACATTGTCTCCCAGCGGGGGATCGAGGCCAACCCTGAAAAGGTCGCGGCCCTCGAACGAATGGGTCCGATCCGGGACCTCAAAGGGGTGCAGAAGGTGTTGGGGTGCCTCGCCGCCCGAGCCGCTTCATCTCGCGCCTCGGTGAAAAGGGCCCCGCCCCTCTACCGCCTGCTTAAAAAGCACGAGCGCTTCTCTTGGACCACCGAGGCCCAGGGCGCACTCGACAAGCTGAAGGCGTCTCTGACGCACGCCCCGATCCTCACGCCGCCACAAGATGGCGAACCCCTGCAGCTCTACGTGGCCGCAACCACCCAGGTGGTCAGCGCCGTGATCGTCGTGGAGCGCACGGAGGAAGGGCACGCCTTGCCTGTACAGAGGCCGGTCTATTACATCAGCGAGGTCCTGTCAGACACGAAGACGCGCTACCCCCAGGTCCAGAAGTTGCTGTACGCGGTAGTCCTTGCGCGTCGCAAGCTCCGCCACTACTTCGAGGCCCACCCGGTCACGGTGGTCCCCTCCTATCCGCTAGGAGAAGTCATCCGCAACCCCGACGCCGCGGGCGGGATTGCCAAGTGGTCCGTGGAGCCGATGGGCGAGACGCTCGCCTACGCCCCGCGCAAGGCCATCAAATCGCAAATCCGGCGGATTTCGTCGGCCGAGTGGACGGACACGCGAGCCGCCGCCCCCCACAAATCCAAGCGAGTGCTAGACTGCGTTCTTCGACGGCTCGGTGATGAAAACGGGAGCGGGCGCGGGCACGCTCTTCGTGTCGCCCCTCGGGGAACACATGCTCTACGCGGTGCGCCTCCACTTCCCCACGTCCAACAACATGGCTGAATACGAGGCCCTTCTCTCGCGGCCTCAAAATCGCCATTGAGTTGGGCGTCAAGCGCCTCGACGTGCGGGGGGACTCGCGCTCGTGATCGATCGGGTCATGAAGAACGCGAGCCGCCACGACGACAATATGGAGGCCTGCGCAAAGCCGTGCGGGCCCTCGAAGACAAGTTCTACGGCATCGAGCTTAACCATGTACCCCGCCGGTACAACGAGGAGGCAGACGAACTGGCAAAGATCGCGTCCGGGCGGATCACCGTTCCCCCGAACGTTTTTGCGCGTGACATCACGCAACGCTCGGTCGTTTTCGAGCCCCTACCCCTCGAGTCACGACGGACCCTCGGGGGCTCCCTCGAATCCAGCGGGTGCGGAACCCATGGATGAGGACCCCTAGAACGAGGCGTACGTGCTCTCCCTCCTCGAGGGGTACGGCTCCCATGAGGCCGACGCGATGGACATCGAGCCGCCCCCCGCCCAAGAGGACCGGCGCGAGAAATACATCGCCGGATCGCTCGAGGGGAACTCCCCGCGGACCGGGCCGCGGCCGGGCGCATCGCCGGGATGGCCAAATCTTTTGCCCTCGTCGACGGCGAGGCCGTACAAGCGCGCCGCCTCCGGCATCCTACGGCGGTGTGTGCCCATTCCCGAGGGGCGCGAGCTCTTACGGGACATCCACGCGGGGATCCGTGGCCACCACGCCGCACCCCGTACCCTCGTCGGCAACGCGTTCCGCCGGGGCTTTTGCGGCCTACCGCGGTTGCGGACGCCGGCCGAGATCGTGCGCACCGCGAAGGGTGCCAGTTCTACGCCCGCAAGTCCAACCTGCCCGCCCATGCCCTGCAAACCATCCCCGTAACATGGCCATTCGCCGTGTGGGGCTGGACATCGCCGGGCCCCTGCGAAAGGCGCCGGGGGCTTCACCCACTTGCTCGTCGCGATTGACAAGTTCTCCAAGTGGGTGGAGGTGCGCCCTATCAAGAATCTAAGGGCAGAGCAGGCGGTAACTTTCTTCACCGACATCGTCTACCGCTTCGGAGTGCCAAACTCCATCATCACGGACAATGGGTCCCGAGTTCACGGGCGGAAGTTCTTGGAGTTACGTGACAAGTTCCACATCCGCGTGGATTGGGCAGTTGTGTGTTGACGGTGAATTTCCATCAACCTAGAGTACTTGTTATACATTGGTTTCGATTTTGATTTGCAACTAACCCGCCACTAGGCATACTAATGATATAACAAGTTCACACTTGCATGTCGATTTTGGAGTTTGTTGTTTACGCAGGAAATCTACGCTAACGAGGAGACTTTCGGGATAAGTTCACCAAGCACTTTGGAAGAAGATTATGAAGCCCGACAAGACTCAAGACATGCGATGAACATGACTCCAAATGACCCAAGGACCGAAGCGTCAACGTGAAAGTCTTCAGGGACTCAACCAGAAAACAGCGAAGCTTGCATAGCAAGGATTCAAGCCTTAACCGTGAAGGAAACGACGTCAAAGGCCCACATGCAAGTGCACACGAATAAGGGATCACGCGAGAAGCAACCGGGGAGAAAACCGGGCCCGAACCGGGCCGAAGTGGGCTGGGCCGGTCGGCCCGGTCCCGGCCGCCCCGCCCCCCACTCGGGGTCGGTTCGGTCCCTCCTTTGCCCTAGGTGTTCGTCTATTTATTCCCTCCGCCGCCGTCGACCGACACATCGAACAAATCATCCTACCGACGCCAATCACCGAGAAAACCGCCGCCGCAAGATGAGGGAGAGAGTTAGATGAGCTCGTCGCAAGGATCAACACCGGCGGAGAGAAGGAAGCAAGAGGAGGACTCCAAGCCGCCGGCCTAGGGGTGTTCCCAAGCTCCATCGCCGCCATCTTCATCGACGACGTTCTCGGAGTCTCCATCACCCCTATGTGCTTCAATCCGTGTAAGATGATGGGGTAATGTCTCCGTTCATCCCTAGGATTAGATGGATACATGCTATGTGATCGCTACTCGATTTGTGGTTTCAATCTATTGTTTTCATGTTGATGATGCTTTGATGATTATGGTTAGCTACCATGTTTTTCGGGCGTATGATATCCGCTACTCCCATAGATTCCATCAACATACCGTGTCCATCATAGGTCTAGTCACGAATACCTTCGCGTAGTGACAGTACGAGAGGAGGGAAAGGGCGACACCGTGGTCACAACCCCCGGTAGATTGGTTTACCGCTTTCGTGTAGTAGATGCATACCATGTTATCCTAGATCCTAGGGAGGGAACGCTTATCTTTCTTAATCACTCTCTTGTGTTCACCCTTTACCATATAGTTTAACCATATATTTGTTTGATCAACTTAACTTAGATTAACTTAGGTTAGATTGTCTTTACTTTTAGATTAATACTCTCTTTCAAAGGTTTTCCATTCAACTAGATTAGTGCTTGGTTAAGCGCTAGTAATCCCCTTGCTCCGCGGATTGACAAGAACCTTGGGAATCCCGTGGTGAAAAAGGTGTGGGGTCCGTACGCTTGCGGATCGTAGAGGGATACGTCTTTTATCCGTCAACAAGCCCCATTTTACGGCGCCGTTGCCGGGGAGCAAGCCGATTTGCTACGTTTAATCTAGTATTAATTTTGTTGATTACTAACACCTAACCCTTATTTTCTAAAAAAAGAAGAAAAAAAAATCTTTTTTGTTTTTCATGCTACTTTTCTTGTGCCTAGATGGATTTGTTCACCTCACCATTGGAAGAAGAAGAGATGTCGCTAAGGGAGCTAGCAATGCCGTCAATGGAAGACATTGAGATGCAAAAATCAGATTTGACATTTGCTACAACCCACTATGAAGTGAAGCACTCCGGAATCATCAAGTTAGTGGTGCCAAAACCATTTAGAGGATTGGAGGATGACAACCCATATAGACACATTAAGGAATTCACGATGATATGCAACACGGTGCAATAAAAGGAGTTCCGACCGCTTGGTTCAAGTGGAATCTTTTTCCATTCTCTCTAGAAGATGAAGCGCGAAAATGGTACACACTTGCGTTCGTTGAAGCAAAAGGAAACTGGGATGATCTAGTGAAGAAGTTTCTTCTGAAGTTCTTTCCCATAAGCAAGGTCCAAGACTTAAGGAGGCAAGTGCTCACTTTCAAGCATGGAGAGGATGAAGGAATTGATGAAGCATGGGACCGTTTTAATTAACTACTTGAGCGAGGCCCGAACTTGGGATTTTCGGGTGACTTAATGTTGCATACATTTTATTTTTCACTAACCCCTAACTCGTCTCGTTTTGTAAGCATGTGTGCAGGCGGTGATATAATGGATAAAACAATTAGTGAAGCCGCACAAATCTTGCAAAGGATAAGCAATGGGCAAAGAACAATACGAGATTGGCAAAGATGTTGTCAAGAGGAGCAAAATGACAAAATCAAGCCCAAGGTGCTTGCTGAAATTTCTGAAAAAGATGAGCCGGAGGTCAAGGAAGATGAACCGACCATACAAGAAAGTGAAGATCCACTTCCCAAGGTAAGAGAAGTCATTTCGGATGTTAAAAATGTTGAAACTAACATGAATGTAGGCCGAAGTATGAGGAATGCTAGACAATTGGCGGAGTTCATTCAATCCGGTTGGGTTCAAGTTGATTTCGCCCCACTAATTAACTACCGAAGGAAGGAGGAACGCCGACACATTGCCAAACTAGTTGAAGATATATTTGATCAAGAGATGAGTGGAGAGTCGATCCAAAAGATGTTTGAAGAAGAAAGAGAAGAAGGAGATGAAGGATGGATCGACCGGTTTGACAACTCAAAGATTTATGATGAAGGAAGAGAAGAGTACAAGTGGCTCAAAAGATAAATGGGAAGAAATAGGACTCAAGCTAGATGATAGCTTGTGTGCCATTGAAGCCTACACACTAGCAAATCAAGACATGGAAGTACTCAAGGATGAAGGAAAGAGTGAATCAACAATGAGCGATCTTAATTACATGTGGTACATGGAAGATAAAGAAAGCAACATACAAGTCTTTGAAGATGAAGATATAGTTGATAAAGAAGACTTCAAAGAAGAGATGAATGCGTACATAGTTGAAGGATTACATGTTCCACATGATGAGTTGAAGAAACTGCAAGATGGTGATGAAGAGGCAACTACACTTGTTGAGATCGATTCGCCTTCAACACCGCTTGATGAACCAAATATCACTCTTGTTGAAAAATCTCTAAGGCCAAGGTACGCGCTGAAATCTCAAGATATTATTGGTATTGATGTTGATAAATTCAAATACTCATGCTCAACCAATAGTATGAATGATAGTTTAATGTCTATGCCTTGTTCCAATAGTGATCATGTTGATAGACTAGATTTTCTTGAGAATGAAAAAGAGGAAACATTTATTTTTGATCCAATTAATATCACTCCTAAACAACCTTTGCCTAATGATGAGCTAAGTGCTATGCATGAAACATATGCTTCTTTTATTTACACCTTGACTTGTTGCTACAATTCACATGTGGTGTTAATTATGGACGCGTATGTTTACAATAAGTTTTGTAAATCTCGATCATGCTTTGCGCTTGGTTGAGATAATGACCTTAAGGAAGAACATGTCGGGAGAAGGCCCGATTTTCACTAACCATGTAGACAAGGCATGAATAATGGAAAAAAGAAGTCATGCCTAAAAGAGTTGCAAGATAAATCATCAACCTCTCCGAATCCCGCGATGGATGCTGCTGTCTTCATCAATTTGAGAGCTTGTTCAGAGGTGTACAAATGAAGAAAATGAGATATTCAGAAGCTCCATCAAATTATCATTCCAACGCATCAAGAACCAACAAGTTTGAAGACCCGTGCAAGGAGTTATGGAGAAAACATTGAGCGTTGCGCGTTCTGAAATTTCAGGACAGATTTCATCGCCGAAGTAAAACGGACGTAACTCTCTTGTCCGGAGTCCGATTTGAGCAAATAAAGACTCGTTGGAAAGGAAATTTTGTGCACTGTGCAATGGAGTAGAGCTTGAGTATACTCTCTGTTCTGGACATTAAAAAAAATTCATGGAGTGAAGGCAGCACCGAAGGATGATAAAGAAGGAGATAATGATGAAACAAAAGGATGTTTTGGGCAAGTCTTCTATAAGTGATCAAGCACAACATGGGAAGTAAATTAAAGCTGCATTGGTACCTTTTCTTCTTGCATGAAGGGCCATGGCTATGCAACGAAAAGAAGGTATGTGAGAAAGTCGAGCTCTATGACTTTAAATGAAGCGCTTTTCGGGGAGGCAACCCGTTTGTTTATATTTTTACTACTTTCTTTGAGAAAATAAAGAATGGCACCATCTTATGATGATCCACTTGTGGTTATTAATATAAGTTTAGTTTTATTTTTAGAACCACCATCATGTTCATGATCATATTTATTTATTTGCATGCATTGCATTTTGTTATCAACATGATGTTTCTTTGCGTATACATGTTTTGCACATAGTTGGCTTGGTTGTTTTGTATACTTAATGATGTATGCTTCATTTTCCATGTTAATACTTCATAAGGCATTATGAGTATTTTCCTTTTGTGATCTTGTGTAAACGTGGTGTTTAAACATGATTGCGGACCATCATCGTTAAATTCGATAAACCTAGCTAGCTTTTCATATGTCTTCATGTTGCTTTGGTCAGTTTATAAGCTTTGCTATGCGCTTAATTTTTCTTGTGCTATAAGAGTTATTGATTTAGGATAGACATGGTGTTTTAACCCTAGATATATAAACCTTTATGGCTATGGAGAAATTCAGCAACCTAGTTGTAAACATGGTGTTTAGAACTAGGTGAAAACATTGTCTTTGTTTATATGCTTTCCTATCATGTGCATACACACCTTGCACCACGTACACTCATTAGGTTTTTATTCCTCATTAAACTAATTATGCCACAAGTTAAGAATCTTAGGAGAAATTGTTGGATTGTTGGCAATTCTATCTACTCCCAACCGTCACCTTGGGGGTAGAATGTGCGTTTAAAACGTCTTACAGGCAAGATAAAGACTCTCACTACAAGGAAATTGAAGGATGGCTAAGAAGTGTTTTGTCTTCTTCTTCCATGACTAGCAAAATGCTAAGCATGGTGGAGACCCTGAATCATCAACACGGAAGTGCAACATGACACTCTAGAAGATAGAATGATCAAGATCATTAACATCTCCGGATCAATGCGCAAGAAGCCACTGATCTCATCAAAATTCTGCATGGTCTCGAAGGGAAAACACTGAATATTTTTGGACATTTAGAAGCCCCATGAAGTTACGATTCCAACAAATCAAGACTCAAGACAATCGGAGGTTCCTACAAGCGGTTATGCCCGAATCACCGAGTACAACACGTCCTGAAATCAGTTTTGGACAGCACGCAGCGCTGAAGTAAAACGGACATAGCTCCCTTGTTTGAACTCCGTTTTCGATGAATGACAACACGTTGGAAAGGTAATTTCATAAACTTTTCAATAGATCTATATTTCGATATATGTTCTGTTCTGGACAGAGGGGGAAATCCATGAAAAAGAGACAGCAAGGAGATGATGAGAACAAGAAAGAGGAGATGGTGATGACAACATTGAAGAGAAGGGTGACCAATGACTCCATTAAGCATAGAAGATCAAATTCAGAAGTTTAGGAGAATTAATAAATCAAGACAAAAGCAAAAGCCACATCGATACATGGAGATGCCGAGAAGAAGGCAACGAAGGATTACAAAGGATGGTAACAACTCCATGGATCTTTTCTTTTCCAAACACAAATGCTTGTAAGTATGCCTTCAACATCAACTAGGTGCAACCTTTTGTTTTTCTCTTCAAACAATAACATGGCTACTAGGAGGACAACCTAGGTTTCTTTTTACTTTCAATAGATAAGCATGACCATGTGTTCACCTCGATGTTCTATATTGCCTATGCTTACGGAAAGATGATGAAAGTTGCCGCTTTGTTTTACCTACATGAAGTTATACATGTCTTGGCTAATTGCTCTCTATAATATGATCTGAAATTAATTTAAATACTGGCTCTTTTATTTGTGGAGGTGAAATGACTATGCTCTAGACCCACATACATATCTTTTCTCTTTGAATTAAGTTTATGGATAGCCGGATAAGTTGTTGTTTTTGTGAAAACTTAACTTTTATGCTATCTACATATTTGTGATGCTCTTGCAAAGTTCTACCTACCAAAGCCATATACATATATGTTTTATGATAACAAAACACGTAGATTGCAAACATATGTTTTGATGAGTTGGATTATGATTGATTTCTATGGTTCGAGACTAAGAAGTTTGGTCATTCCTTTCTGTAACTTTTTCATGCTAGCCTTTTTGTCCATGCATTGTGGGTTTTCACATCGAAAATTTCACAAACTTCGCTGGGCATCCACCCTAAACCAAAAACATCTTTTTGTGATCACATCCTTGTCCACGACCCAATTTGAGTATGGAGTAAAATTCTCGATGGAGATTCAAATATTCCGCAAGATTATGGAATTTATACTTACTTTAGCAGTCATTTCCCCTCTCTTTTATGCTCGAGGACGAGCATCATTCAAGCATGGGGGAGGAGTCATCTCTGACACAAATGCTATGTAAGTATTATGTTGCAAAAAGTTTTTGAGGAGCAAAAGAAAAAAAAGAAAAAAAAAGAAAAAAGAAAAAAGAAAAATTTATGATGAGAAGAAAAGAAAAGTAAGAAAAATAGGAAGAATAAAGTGAAAAAAGAGAGAAAAAAGAGAAGGAAATAAAATAAAGAAAAAATAAAGATGCTCCCCGGTTCTTTTTGCTTCATAAGTTCTCAAGTGCCTTGATGACACATCCATACTCAAATCTTCCAACCATGTGCAATCCGATAACAAGGACTTCACTCGTGCCTCGGGATCATCCATTTGCCACTTGCACATGTCCACTTATCTAAATGTGTGTGTTTCATCCCTCTCTCTTTCCAACATTTATTTTCCATGGCCTTTTTGACGAGTCTCGGTAATTCCAGTAGACCTCTCTCTTAATTTGACAATATTTCGGCTGTATGTTTTGCTAGGATTGTTTTTAACCTTCCAAGCTCCACATAAGCCTTCCACTATCACATATGAGTAGAGTAGGTTGAAAATATTCTAGTATAGGATTGAGTGACTTGATGAGATGAGTGTTCCATGAGGATTTGCAAGAGATTTTCACTTATGTTGGATATGCATCTTTTTGAAAATCTTCCATATGACAAGGAAATGGTTTGAAGTTCACTGAAGTTTGAGAGCATCATGTTAAATGTGGCTTGTTCTTTATGGTTAGTCTATCTTCCATAATCAAAAAGAAGCCGGTCACAACTTGAACTTTAAAAATAAATTCTTAAGAGAGAGCAATTTGTCTCGTCATGAATGACTAAGTGCAGAGATAACATTGGAAGGCAACGCTGATTTCCCTTTTAAGCGAGGACCACTTACTCGAGGACGAGCAAGGTTTAAGCATGGGGGAGATGTTGACGGTGAATTTCCGTCAACCTAGAGTACTTGTTATACATTGGTTTCGATTATGATTTGCAACTAACCTGCCACTAGGCATACTAATGATATAACAAGTTCACACTTGCATGTCGATTTTGGAGTTTGTTGTTTACGGGAAATCTACGCTAAGAGGAGACTTTCGGGATAAGTTCACCAAGAACTTTGGAAGAAGATCATGAAGCCCGACAAGAGTCAAGACATGCGATGAACATGACTCCAAATGACCCAAGGACCGAAGCGTCAACGTGCAAGTCCTCGGGGACTCAACCGAGAAAACGGCGAAGCTTGCATAGCAAGGATTCAAGCCTAAACGCGTGAAGGAAACGACGTCAAAGGCCCACATGCAAGTGCACACGAATAAGGGATCACGCGAGAAGCAACCGGGGAGAAAACCGGGCCCGAACCGGGCCGAAGTGGGCTGGGCCGGTCGGCCCGGTCCGACCGGCCCGGCCCACTCCGGGGTCGGTTCGGTCCCTCCTTTGCCCTAGGTGTTCGTCTATTTATTCCCTCCGCCGCCGTCGGCCCAGGCACATCGTGGTCACAACCCCGGTAGATTGGTTTACCGCTTTCGTGTAGTAGATGCATACCATGTTATCCTAGATCCTAGGGAGGGAACGCTTATCTTTCTTAATCACTCTCTTGTGTTCACCCTTTACCATATAGTTTAACCATATATTTGTTTGATCAACTTAACTTAGATTAACTTAGGTTAGATTGTCCTTACTTTTAGATTAATACTCTTTTTCAAAGGTTTTCCATTCAACTAGATTAGTGCTTGGTTAAGCGCTAGTAATCCCCTTGCTCCGCGGATTGACAAGAACCTTGGGAATCCCGTGGTGAAAAAGGTGTGGGGTCCGTACGCTTGCGGATCGTAGAGGGATACGTCTTTTATCCGTCAACAAGCCCCTTTTTCTGGCGCCGTTGCCGGGGAGCAAGCCAGTTTGCTACGTTTAATCTAGTATTAATTTTGTTGATTACTAACACCTAACCCTTATTTTATAAAAAAAGAAAAAAAATCTTTTTTGTTTTTCTTGCTACTTTTCTTGTGCCTAGATGGATTTGTTCACCTCACCATTGGAAGAAGAAGAGATGTCGCTAAGGGAGCTAGCAATGCCGTCAATGGAAGACATTGAGATGCAAAAATCAGATTTGACGTTTGCTACAACCCACTATGAAGTGAAGCCTAGAATCATCAAGTTAGTGGCGACAAAACCATTTAGAGGATTGGAGGATGACAACCCATATAGACACATTAAGGAATTCACGATGTTATGCAACACGGTGCAACAAAAAGGAGTTCGGCCGCTTGGTTCAAGTGGAATCTTTTTCCATTCTCTCTCGAAGATGAAGTGCGAAGATGGTACACACTTGCGTCCATTGAAGCAAAAGGAAATTAGGATGAGCTAGTGAAGAAGTTTCTTTTGAAGTTCTTTCCCACAAGCAAGGTCCAAGACTTAAGGAGGCAAGTGCTCACTTTCAAGCATGGAGAGGATGAAGGAATTGATGAAGCATGGGACCGTTTTAATTAACTACTTGAGCGAGGCCCGAACTTGGGATTTTCGGGTGACTTAATGTTGCATACATTTTATTTTTCACTAACCCCTAACTCGTCTCGTTTTGTAAGCATGTGTGCGGACGGTGATATATTGGATAAAACAATTAGTGAAGCTGCACAAATCTTGCAAAGGATAAGCAATGGACAAAGAACAATACGAGATTGGCAAAGATGTTGTCAAGAGGAGCAAAATGACAAAATCAAGCCCAAGGTGCTTGCTGAAATTTCTGAAAAAGATGAGCCGGAGGTCAAGGAAGATGAACCGACCATACAAGAAAGTGAAGATCCACTTCCCAAGGTAAGAGAAGTCATTTCGGATGTTAAAAATGTTGAAACTAACATGAATGTAGGCTGAAGTATGAGGAATGCTAGACCATTGGCGGAGTTCATTCAATCCGGTTGGGTTCAAGTTGATTTCGCCCCACTAATTAACTACCGAAGGAAGGAGGAACGCCGACACGTTGCCAAACTAATTGAAGATATATTTGATCAAGAGATGAGTGGAGAGAGTTAGATGAGCTCGTCGCAAGGATCAACGCCGGCGGAGAGAAGGAAGCAAGAGGAGGACTCCAAGCCGGCGGCCTAGGGGTGTTCCCAAGCTCCATCGCCGCCATCTTCATCGACGACGTTCTCACGGAGTCTCCATCACCCCTATGTGCTTCAATCCGTGTAAGATGATGGGGTAATGTCTCCGTTCATCCCTAGGATTAGATGGATACATGCTATGTGATCGCTACTCGATTTGTGGTTTCAATCTATTGTTTTCATGTTGATGATGCTTTGATGATTATGGTTAGCTACCATGTTTTTCGGGCGTATGATATCCGCTACTCCCATAGATTCCATCAACATACCGTGTCCATCATAGGTCTAGTCACGAATACCTTCGCGTAGCGACGATGCGAGAGGAGGGAAAGGGCGACACCGTGGTCACAACCCCGGTAGATTGGTTTACCGCTTTTGTGTAGTAGATGCATACCATGTTATCCTAGATCCTAGGGAGGGAACGCTTATCTTTCTTAATCACTCTCTTGTGTTCACCCTTTACCATATAGTTTAACCATATATTTGTTTGATCAACTTAACTTAGATTAACTTAGGTTAGATTGTCCTTACTTTTAGATTAATACTCTCTTTCAAAGGTTTTCCATTCAACTAGATTAGTGCTTGGTTAAGCGCTAGTAATCCCCTTGCTCCGCGGATTGACAAGAACCTTGGGAATCCCGTGGTGAAAAAGGTGTGGGGTCCGTATGCTTGCGGATCGTAGAGGGATACGTCTTTTATCCGTCAACACCGTGGCACACCCACGGACCAATGGCCAAGTGGAGCGTGCCAACGGCATGATCCTACGGGGCCTCAAGCCCGGAATTTTCGACCCGCTCAACAAATGCGGGGCGAAAATGGCTCCAAGAACTTCCGGCGGTTGTGTGGAGCCTAAGGACCACCCCAAGCGAGCCACGGGTTCACCCCGTTTTTCCTAGTTCATGGCGCGGAGGCCGTCCTCCCCACGGACTTGGAATACGGATCGCCCGGGGTTCGAGGCTACGACGAGGATGCTAACCGGCGAGCCGCCGAGGACTCGTTGGACCCGGTGGACGAGGCACGCCTCGTAGCCTTAATGCATTCCGCGAGGTATCAACGGTCCCTAAGACGGCGCCAAGCACGCAAGATACGTCGACGGGATTTCGGCGAAGGGGATTTGGTCCTAAGGCCGCGCCAAGACAACCGAGGGCGCCACAAGCTATCGCCCCCATGGGAGGGACCCTACGTCGTGGTGAAGGTACTCAAGCCGGGCACATACAAGCTGGCCAACGAGGACGGTGAAGAGCTCACCAACGCTTGGAACATCCAACAGCTACGTCGCTTCTACCCTTAGCTAGGATTTTCCAAGTACTTTCTGTTGTAAAATCACATGGCCAACACCCCAGTCGGTGACAACTATGTAAATGCTCCAAGTCTAATAAAAGGGCAACTCGGCTTTCCCCGAAACCCAAGTTACCCTCGGGGGCTACTTGCGGGGGGGCACCCCCCCCCCAAAAAAATGGTCCCATTTTTTGCGCAAAAATAAAAACAACTCACACGCGCTGAGTCTGTTTTCTACTTCAACTACGAGCAACGATTTGAACAGGGCGCGGGCGGCCCAGCGGGAGGAGCGTGCGAGCCAGAGATAGCCTACGCCGCGTGGATATGGCCCTTCTCTCTCGCCTCCAACCCAGCGGACCCCCAGCGAAAATCGAACTCCCCTAAGTAAAATCTACTCAGGAAGAAGGAGAAACAAAAAGGCGCAATAAGCAAAAACTTCATTACGCATCATCAAATGTTTACGGTGGAGATAATGTACTTATTTACAAAGGTCCCATGGCCAGAATACTAATTCAAGAACAAAAAACGGGCCTAGCGCCCAGCTGTTTCAGGCCGGAGGAGCAGCAGCGTCAGCGACGTCGGGGAAGAGGAACTCCTCGAAGGCCTCGGCGAGCGACCCGGCAGCGTCGGCGGCGAGCGCATCCACACGCTCCATGGCCACCTCGTCCTCGACACCCTCGGGAACAACGTAGCCTTCCGCCAGTGCCTCGAAGTTGACCTCGTAGTGGGATCGCACCACTCCGAGGGCCTTTCGGACGCCCGGGTGCGGCGCCGACGCATTCGCTCGTGACGTGGCCGCCAAGGGCGCGCAAGCGGCTGGCCAGCGAGCTGCCGGCCTGAGCCTCGCCCTCCTCCACGGCACGGCGAGTCCCGAGGGGCCGCCTCACGCGGCTCCTGCGGCTCCGCTCGGAGGAGTTGTACGAAGCCTGCAGCGCCTCGGCCCACTCAGCTGCGTGCCCCAGAGCGGTGCGCAAGCCTGGAATCGACAAGACAAGAAGGAAATCAGAAAGGGGGAAGCGAGCCCTCTAACAAAAAAACCAACCGGACAAGAAGTTGGCGGCAACTGCGAGGACCGGGGAGCGTCCCGGTGGTCGGTGGATGACCGCTCCTTAGTGATGAGTGATTGACAACGGGTGTTGGATCGACTCTTGGCTTAGTGCGCGGGTGTAGGCCGCGGCCTAGTTCGTGTTGTTGCGGGTGAAGAACGGGCGCGAAAGGTCTTCGGCCTTGAGGGGCCTCGGGGAGATGGAGAGACAAGTAGGCTCGGTTCGAGGGACCGGTGGACGAGCGGGGCCGGGTGCGGGCCACATGGTGGCGACACAAGCAAGACGAAGTCATGGACAAGTGAGCGGTGCACGGTGGTGGTCGAGTCAAGTGGCGGCGGCGCGCTCCGCTCGAAGCCGCTCCTCGCCGATAGCGAGCGCCGCGGCTCAAGGCCGTGGGCGCCTTCTCGTCATCGCGCCCTCCTTGGCCCGTCGCTCCGCCCGCGTGCCCGCTCCTCGCCCGGCGTCGGCCGCGCTTGCGCCCCTCGAGCGACGCGCGAGCTCCCGGCCCGCGGGCGGACGTTGGCCACCTCCGCCTCCCGCTTGCGGCCGTCCGCGTCTTCTCCAAGTCCGAGCGCTCGCCACAACGCCCTCATCACGATCGACGAGGGCCGCGCGACCCGCCGAGCCCGAGCGCGCGCTCGCGTCTCCGCGTCCCGAGCTCTCCCAGGGGGAGCTCGCCGCACCATGCCATGTGGCCCGCACGCTCGGGGCCTGCCCATCCGCGTCCCCGAGGGCGTCGCCAAGCGCGTCGGCTGGGGCGCCTGCACCGCTCCCGTGAGGCCGGCGGAACCCCAAGGCTCGGCCCCGTCAAGGCGTCGCATTGCCGTGGGCGCGACGCCGAGCTCCCGGGCAAACTCACAAACCAAAACCCATAAGCACGGCGACACGAGGCAGCATACAAAAACGAAAGAAGGAAGAGGAATGAGCAACCCCGCTCACCCGGAAGACGAGCCATGCCGGCCGCCATGGACCCGCGCGCTCGTTCCGCACGCGCCGGGAGCGTAGCGCCATGGCTCCGAGCTCGCCCTCCCCAGAGTCCCTTCCCCCGGCGGCCGCAAACGCAGGGGGATCCTCGACGCGCCCTCCATCCGGGGCGGGGCGGCCGGTGCGGGAGGACGAAGCCCGCACCGTGTCCTCGGCCCACCACCATGTGACCCTCGTGCCGCCTCACGAGGGCCCCCTCCCCGTCTGTGGGAATTGTGTCACCGGGCCCACCTGATCCCACCTGAAGCGGCGGGAGTCGTCCGAGACCCTCCACCACCTCCGCCGCATTGCCGGGCGGCGCCGCCAGGCCGCTCCACCGCACCTCCACTCGTGCCACCGCGGCCGCAGCGCCCGGGCGCGCGCTCGCGTCCGCCGCCGGGCCGTGGGCCGCCGTCCACGGTGCCCCCGCAGCTTGCGCCCGCTCCACCTCCTCTCGTGCGCCCGCGCCACGGCCGCGCCGCCATGGCGGTCGCTCCGTGGGCGCGCACCTCCACCACCTACGCCGCCGCGCCCGTGTCTCCGCGACGACCGCGCTCGGCCGCCCGACCTTCGGCCGCCGCCGCGTGGCCGGACCGCCGGCCGGGCCTCGAGGCCCCGCCGGCGGAGGAAGCCCGCGCCCGCCGGGGCCCGTGGCGTTTGTCCCCGGCGTGACGCCCTCGACGAGCGCCGCCGGTGGGGATCGATGTGTCCGTCCCCGCACCTTGGCCGGTGCAAGGGGAGGAACCCGTTGGCACCACCCCTCGCGCAGCATCTAACGCAGGGTTAGGGCACCCGATCATCAACAAATCAAACCAAGCGAAAAAAAGACTCGGCTCCTGAGCCTCGAAGAGGAAAAGGCGCGTTTCCTTTTCCTCAAGGCCTCGCCAGATGAGGCCCGCGTGCCGCCGCACTCCGCCGTGGCGCCTCCCCGACGGCGCGCGGCTGCGCGCAGCATCGCCCGCGCGGGAACACGGGGATGCCGCCCCGACGCCGCACCTCCCGAAGTCGCCGCCGCGCGCGCTGCAAGACACTCGCCCCGCGTGCGGCACGCATGCCGTCGCGCCTCCCGGGACGACGCCGCCCCGCGCACAAGCGCACTCGCCTCGCGCGCAGCACGCTTGATGCGCGCACGGCGCGCTCGCCGCGCGCGCCCGCGCGCGCCGCACCCCCGCCGCGCGCGCCGTCCTCGCCGATGTCGACCGCCGGCCGGCGCGGCGCCGTGCGCCCGCCCCGTATAGGCCGCCCCCGCCGCCGCGCGTCGGTTCCGCCGGGACGGGGGCGCAGGCCGACACCTACCGAGGGGCCCTCCCCCTCGACTCCTCTTCCTCTTCGTCCTCCTCCGAGGACGAGTACTCACTCCCCGGGAGGAGAGCCCCGCCCTCTTCGCGCCGCCGGCATCCGGCGGCCACGGCCGCGCGCGCTGGATGTCGCCTTGCGCGCTCCTCTCGCGCGCCGCCCCGCCCCGGCCCCGCCGGCCGCGCCGCCCGCCAAGCGCACGAGCTCCGGGGGTAGGCGAACGGACTTGGCGAGCAGAAGTTCACCAACACGGAGCACAGGAGCATCAAAGACGCGTCGTGAAACGAAAGCAAGACCAAGAACCAAAAACGAGGTCCAAGAACCGAACTCACCGCTCCGTGGGGAGCATCTCGCTGTCCCATGGGGTCCGGCCCGCCAGCATCGCGCGCCTCAGTGTCGACGGCGCTCCGCGCCGTGCGCATGGCCGCCCGAGGCGGCCGGGAGCATCCGCGACCTCGCCAGTCGACGGGCTGGCCGCCCGTCATCCTCGAAGATGCGCAGCGGCCTCCATCACAGGGCACGACCCGGCCGTGGTGGAGGAAGGCGAGGACGCCCATCACATTCAGCCCATGCGCCGCCGCCGCCGCAGGCGGCCAGGACCGACTCCCCGCCGCCTCCGATGCCGGGGCCGTGGACACCCCGTAGCCCCAGGAGTCGCCTCTTCTTGAACACCCGACCGAAGGTAGGGGGGGAAGGCCGGCCCCCGCATCGCGCAAGTAGAACCATCCCCGCTCCCATCCGGCGTTGTTCGTCGTCATGGTGCAGGGATGTAGATGTCCTTGAATTGCTCCCCGCGCAGGCAGTGACACCCCGCCGCGCGCACCGCGCGGGGCGGTCCTCGGCTCCGTCGCGGGTCGCGTGAAGGGCTCCGCGCGAAAGTGAACCTGCAGCTCCCGCCGACCGGGATCCCCGTGTACTTTCGGCAGACGCCCACGAACGTGGCCGCCCGTGCGAAATCGCGTTGGGGGGCGAAGTTGTGCGCCCACCCCGTAAGAGTGGCACATCGCCCGCATGAAGGTGCTCGCCGCCGCGTTGAAGCCCCGCTGTGCACCCGATGAAGCTCACCACGTAGCCCTCCGCGGGTTGGGCTCACCTGGCCCGCCGCCGCCGCACTATCCACTCCGGCCGACGTCCATCTTCATTGGCCGCCACGGCCGAGCGCGGCCGCGCCGGGGCGCCGCCCGGGTCACCGACGACCTCTCCTGTGCGTACGGCTCCAAGATCGTGAGGGGAGGGCCGAGGCGGCGCCATGAGAAGGAGGCAAAGGAAAGTGAGAGCGAAGACAAGGAACGAAGAAAAGCTCTAATGGCGACGCCGCACCCAAGTGGCAAAGGCGAGAGGGAGACGAAGAGGCGGTGGACCGAAAATGGTGAGATGTTAAGGTAAAAAACCGCCGTCTCCTCCTCCCCGCATTTATAAGCCGACCCGGCGAGCTCTCCCGAGGGCCGACGCCCCGCTCGCATTAACCGCAGCGGGAATCTTTCCCTTCGCGTCGACGGCGGGGCCCCACCACGACCGCACGAAGCCACATCACCGGGGCAGCGGCGGGCCATCATCACGGCCAAGACCCGCAGCGGACCGAGGCGAAGCAAATACGTCCGCCCTCGCCACGCCGCCCACTACGCGCGCGCGCGTCGCGCCGTCAGGCGCGCCCGCGCCGCAAAACCGCGCCACGACCGCGAGGAATTTAAATGACGGTCCTTTGCCAAGCAAGGAGAACCCTCGAGCGGGGCGAACCCCCGGCTCGAAACAAAAACAACCCTCGATGGGATATCGACGTGAGAAAGGTCGCCTCGGCTCGCTTGATGTAAGCTGCGGCACCACGGGACCCATGCCACGAAACCTCGAGCGGCACGAGCCCTCGCCCCGTACAAAACAACCCTCGATGGGATATCGACGTGAGAAGCGTCGCCCCCGGATCCGTTCGATGTAGACAGGCACCGGCGGCACCCATGCCACGTAAGCTGAGCCAAGACGAGCCCTCGCTCTAGACAAAACAACTCCGATGGGATATCGACGTGAGAAGGCCGCTCTCGGGACCCGCTTCGATGTAGAGCGGTGCACCGCGGCACCCATGCCACGTAAAACCTCGAGCGGCACGGGCCCTTGGCTCAGGATGATGTCAACCCTCTAAAGAAGGCACGCACGTGAGAGAGTCGCCAGGCCTACTTGAAGTAAAGCCGGCACCGCAAGCACCCATGCCGCGCCGTGGCCGCCAACCGCCGCCTCGAGAGCCGGCTCGCCCCGTACCCCTCGACGGCCGCAAACGCAAAAAGACGGGCCGGCCTGTGCACGGCCCCGCACGGCCCTACCGATCGAGGTTCGAAGCCCGGCCCCTCGACCGGTTCAACGTGCGCCACGCATCGCAGTTAGGGACGACGAGGGCACGCGCATTCGAAAGCCATTCCTTGAGCCCGTCGGCTCGGGTGCCCCACATGTCGTGTCTCGAGAGCCGCCGAGCGGCGCCAGCGTGGGGATCCCACCGAGGAGAGCTTCCGCGCCCCGCTCCCCATCGAACGGACCGAGCCCCACCTAGCAAACCCACGCAAGCGCTTCCATGGACGTGTCTCCGACCGCGGCAGCCTCACTCCTTATCGAACGGGGCATGGGCGTCCACTTGAACCACCCGCTAGCAGCTCGACGAGGAATCCGCAATCCGCGACCCGCTCGATGGGGGTTGCGGAAACTCACCCTCCGTCCCGCGAAGGATTCGCGAGGGCGCGTAAGGAAACAAGTCGTAAAGCCGACCCGATCGCCCCCGAACCCGGCCAAGGCTCGGGCTTGACGCACGGCTACACCTCCTTGAAATTGCACCCGCCGAGAGCCGCCGCGCCGCGTGCACTCGAAGTCGGCCGAGACACCGCCGATGCCGCTGGAATATGTGCCACGCCCTCCTCGACCGACTTACGGCATCCAGAGCATCCACGCCCTGTGGCCGGGCTAGACCCCGCGGGTCCGCCGACGCAGCTCCCCCACCTGGCGTTCTCGCAAAACAAGAAGGGAAGAACGGGCCCCATCGCAGGTTCCGCACCGCGGGAGCCTCAATGGCAAACCCACAAACATGCTCGGTGGGGGCTACCGTCGGGGACAACCCCCTAGGGGTCCCCTTAAACAACGGGGAAATCCTCACTTAAAACCCGCAACAACACCAAAAACACGCTAAGCCTAACCATGCAGGTGCCTAACCATGCAGACACCGCCCGGCGCCGCAGTGGACCCCGACGGCCCATCGAGGCGGCCCTCCTTGAAGTCCCCGAGCAGAAGCTCTCGCGCCTCGCTCGAGGACGCACACCCCCGGCGGCTCCGCCCGTTCGAGGGGCAACACTTCCCTCGAGCGGCTCCGCCTCCGCCGAGGGGGCTCACCCCTCGAGCGGTCTCGCCTCGCTCGAGGGTACGTCCCGGCCGGCCGGCCCGCCACGCTCGAGGGCGCCCTCACGCGTGCGCCCGCCCCCGTACACAGTATTTAACGCCCGACACACTCAGAAGCCCAGGGACCAAGCCCAATGAGATGAAAACTCCGAGGACCCTACGTAAAAGTACCGACCTTGCGGGACAAGGAGCCTATCCAATTCGGAGAAACTAACGAGCAAAGTCCCACATGCAAGGGGCAGGATCTAGAAGACGGGAACCGACACCGCTAAGGAGGCCGTTGACCGGCCGAAATGTGGGACGAGCTCTGCCGACCTGTGCCCGCCGCACCCAACCCATTTCCCGCCTGCCGCCCCCTTGACCTAGGTGCCTCTCGAGCTATTTATAGCCCTGGGTTCAAGAGCCACGAATCAATCAATTGGTCATTCACCGCCGAGGAGCAGAGAAGTGAGGGACACCGTTCCGGAGAGGAGAGGGTCGAGATGGTTGACTAGGGTTCCCCTAACCAACGTGTGAACCTTGGAAGACGGAGCTAGGATTAAGGTCGAGGTAGGATCCCGTGGTGATCTTGATTCATGTATAGCATGTAATGTTGAATTTGCAAGTTGAATCCGATTTCTACGATCAAGTGCTTTCTCTACGACTTTGTCTTCGCTCGGGCTTCATTTCTTCCCCAATCTAGTCTATAGCTAGATTGCTTAGGTGCCTTTGTAGTCTGGTGGCTAGAGGTGCATACCCTAGCCTACCAAGCATTTTCAACTTGTTCTTCTTGGACTCGCCCAGACTAGCCACATGAATAGGGGTGCGTTGTGTTGTGACAACGGTGGCTCGGGAAGGCGGGCGTTTTCGAAGTTGGAACGAAGCCACGATTTAAGGCTCACATGAAGTCCCGCTCGACCTTGGTTTTGTGGCTCAACCAAGAAACCGTCCACCGACTTCATCTTGCCGTTCTTGCCACCATGCGGCCCGCACTCGACCCCGCCGGCCACCGGGTCCCTCGAACGAAGCCTACTTGTCTTCTCCACACCCCGGAGGCCTCACCAAACAACGACCTTTCGCGCTTGTTCTTCACCCGCACCAACACGAGTCAAGCCGCAACCCGCACCCGCAATACTTAGCCAAGAATCGGTCCACACAACGTTGTCAATCACTCATCACACAAGGAAGCGACCATCCACCGGTCCTCGAACCACACATGGTCCTCATAAGCGTCAAACAAGGATGCTATACCCCAAAAATTTTGCCTCCTAACTCCCTAAATCACCGGGAATCGCGGATCCTTTGAGCACCACCAAAAACTAGAACTCCGACCGAAAATCCTTGAATCAAAGTGGTTTCCCGACGTTTGAGGGCACAAGATCAATCCCAAAGATGCACAAGACATCCATCCATGTTCCCCTCAAAGAAATTCGGGGAGAAACCCACTCAAATCCGCGGAATCACACCAAGAACAAAAGCACCAAAAACAAGCACGAAAAAGACCACGGGAAACACAACGACAAATCTTCTATACAAACCAAGAAAGATTCACAAGGTCTAGCTTGCCGCCCTAGCATCCCTCCCTCTCAACAAATCTCTCATGAAGCTCTCAAGCTAGCCTAGACAAGAAATGGAGAAGTCTTCAATAGTGCTTGAGCGTCCTCGAGTACCGCTTGGAGAAGTCTTCAATAGTGCTTGAACCGCCGCGAGGCCGGAAGGTGGTCCACTCATCGGCCTTGAAAAAATTTGAATGACGGGTGTAGCATAGCGACCCCGAGCCTTGAAATGATTAGGTAATCAATCCAAGAGTCTTCAGTGTTCGCGAAGCCATCATCCGAGTACTCTTGCAGCGTGTAGCCCCCGAGATAAGAGAGCCGTATGAGCCACGTTGAGTAGTGATTGGTGAGGAGCCCCCGAGCTTGAGAGCGAGCGAAGCATGCTGAAGTTATCTTCAAGTAGCCCCCGAGCCGGGAGAGATTCCAAGTAGCAGTTTGGCGTCGAGCCGTGGAGCTTGAGAAGTAGTCGTGCCGTCAGAGCGGACTTTAGAATGCGACTTGAAAACCGAAGTCGATTTCGTGCCGCGCGGAGCGGACTTTGAGATGCGACTTAAAAACCGAAGTTGACTTTGTGATGCCGCGTGGAGCGGACTTTGAGTTGCGACTTGAAAACCGAAGTCGACTTTAGGATGCCGCACGGAAGCGGACGTTGATATGCGACTTTAGAAGTCAACTTTAGAATGTCGCGCGAGCGGACTTTGATATGCGACTACAATAGTCGACTTTGTGCCGCGCGGAGCGGACTTTGAGATGCGACTTGAAAACCGAAGTCGACTTTAGAATGCCCGCGAGCGGACTTTGATATGCGACTTTAGAAGTCGACTTTAGTTGCCGCGTAAAGCGGACTTTAGGTGCGACCGCAAAGTAGTCGACTTTAGGATGCCGCGCGGAGCGGACTTTGAGATGCGACTAGAATAGTCGACTTTGTGCCACGCGGGGTGACTTAAGATGCAAAAAATGAAAAGCACTTTCCGGAAAGCCAAAGCGAATAAAAAATCGAGAAAACGAGTAGTTTTGCCGCCGGAGCGGGCTTAAGATTGCGACCGGAGTCGGCTTGTGCCACAGGAGTGGGCTTGGGTGCGACCGGAGTCGGCTTGTGCCACCGGAGTGGGCTTAAGTACCCGAGCCATGGATTTCGGACCCAAAGTACGCTTGCCGCCGGAGCGGGCTTGTGCCACCGGAGTGGTCTTAAGTACCTGAGCCATGGATTTCGGACCCAAGGTACGATTGCCGTCGGAGCGGGCTTGTGCCACCGAGTGGGCTTGAGTACCTGAGCCATGCATTTCAGACCCAAGGTATGGTTGCCGCCAGAGCGGGCTTGAAGGTGCGACCAGAGTCGGCTTGTGTACCTGGGCCATGGATTTCAGACTCAAGGTACGGAGCGTGAGTACTTAGGGTACTTGGACCCATAGTACAGAGCATGAAGACCACGTGCAGCTAGGTTCCATCGTTGCCAGGACCCGAGGGCCACTTAGAGCTAGGTTCCATCGAAGCTTACACACGTAGTATGCCATCGAAGCGTGGGCGAAGATGCGACCGGCGTCGACTTTAAGTTGCCGCACGGAGCGGACTTTAGAATGCGACTTTAGAAGTCGACTTTAGATTGCCGCGTGTAGCGGACTTTAGAAGCTGCCTCCTAGGGATAGCCCCCGAGTTGATGAAGTAGACTCGTGGCGATTTGATTGATATGCCCCAAGAGTAGTCGGCGGGGTGTAGCTCCCGTGAAAACCCGCCGAGAAGCATACACAAATGAGTAGTCGGCAAGTAGTCCTACATGATGAGGAGAACAAGCCAAGAAAACAAGAACCATTTAGATAAATGACTTAGCTATTGCCGCCGGCGCGGACTTGTAGATGGAGCCATGGCGGTCGGCGATGGAGCCGCGACGGTTGTTGTTGAAGTCGACTAGTCGAGTTGATTCCGACTAGTTGTTGGCGGCGTGCATGCGTTCTCGACTAGTTTGGAAAACTAGTCGAGATGAATGGTCGACGCGATGCGACCGAGGAAGATGACGTCGTGGCAGCATGCGGCGCACTCGAAGTAGAGCCAGTGTTGCCGCGAGGCAAGTAGTCACCACGCACGGCGTGGGCGAAATAGAGCCGGCGTGGCCGCAAGACGAAGTCGCGGCGCACGGAGTAGTCGACGACGAGACTGCGCGACGCGGAGTAGTCGACGACGAGCGGCGCGACGAGCCGCGTGACGAGCCGCGCGACGTGCCGAGGCACCCCGACGCGCGGCGTAGGCGAAGTAGTCGACGACCACGAGCCTGCGCGAGGCGGAGTAGTCGACGATGAGCGGTGCGACGAGCCGCATGACGAGACGCGCGACGTGCCGAGGCACCCGGACGCGTGGCGTAGGCGAAGTAGTCGACGACGAGCCTGCGCGAGGCGGAGTTGTCGACGACGAGTGGCACGATAAGCCGCGTGACGAGCCGCGCGACGTGCCGAGGCACCCCGGACGCGCAGCGGAGGCGAAGTAGTCGACGACGAGCCTGCGTGAGGGTGGAGTAGTCGACGATGAGCGGCGCGACGAGCCACATGACGAGCCGCGCGACGTGCCGAGGCACCGGGACGCGCGGCGGAGGCAAAGTAGTCGACGACGAGTCCGGAGTAGTCGACGACGAGTGGCGCGTGGAGCCGCGTGACGAGCCGCGTGACGTGCCGAGGCACCCGACGCGCGGTGTAGGCGAAGTAGTCGACGACGAGCTCGCGCGAGGCGGAGTAGTCGACGATGAGCGGCGCGATAAGACGCGTGACGAGCCGCGTGACGTGCCGAGGCACCGGGACGCGCGGCGGAGGCAAAGTAGTCAACGACGAGCCCGGAGTAGTCGACGACGAGCGGCGCGAGGAGCCGCGTGATGAGCCGCGCGACGTGCCGAGGCACCGGGACGCGTGGCGGAGGCAAAGTAGTCGACGACGAGTCCGGGAGTAGTCGACGACGAGCGGCGCGAGGAGCCGCGTGACGAGCCGCGTGACGTGCCGAGGCACCCCGGACGCGCGGCGTAGGGCGAAGTAGTCGACGACGAGCCCGTGCGAGGCGGAGTAGTCGACGATGAGCGGCGCGATAAGCCGCGTGACGAGCCGCGCGATGTGCCGAGGCACCGGGACGCGCGGCGGAGGCAAAGTAGTCGACGACGAGCCCGGAGTAGTCGACGACGAGCGGCGTGAGGAGCCGCGTGGACGAGCCGCGCGACGTGCCGAGGCACCCGGACGCGCGGCGTAGGCGAAGTAGTCGACGACGACGAGCCCGCACGAGGCGGGAGTAGTCGACGATGAGCGGCACGACGTGCCGCATGACGAGCCACGCGACGTGCCGAGGCACCCGGACGCGCGGCCTAGGGGCGAAGTAGTCGACGACGACGAGCTCGCGCGAGACGGAGTTGTCAACGACGAGCGGCGCGATGAGCCGCGTGACGAGCCGCGCGACGTGCGAGGCACCCGGACGCGTGGCGGAGGCGAAGTAGTCGACGACGAGCCTGCGCGAGGCGGAGTAGTCGACGATGAGCTTGCGCGAGGCGGAGTAGTCGACGATGAGCGGCGCGACGAGCCACATGACGAGCCGCGCGACGTGCCGAGGCACCGGGACGCGCGGGCCGAGGCAAAGTAGTCGACGACGAGTCCGGAGTAGTCGACGACGAGGTAGTAGATTGTGCGGTGAGGGATCGTGATCGGGAGACCGAGAACTCGAAGGTATGCGCAAGGACACAGGACACAAGATTTATACAGGTTCGGGCCGCCAAGGTGGCGAGCCCTACGTCCTGTTTGGGGGATCAAGTATGGCGCCCTGCGCTTGGTGTTGGGTTGTCCCCGGAGGGATTGGGGATGTGCGGCTAGGTACCCGGCCCTCCTTTATATAGTCCAGGGGCGGGTTCCTAGTCGGTTACAAGGCAGGAGTCCTAGTAGGAGTACACAGAGCGAGTCCTAGTAGGAGTACAGGGGAATTCTACTAGGAGTCTCGTCTTCTACTATTCTTCCTTCCTTGCATGAGTACCCGGGGTGTATGCCCGACAGGGAGGAATCGAACCAAGGAACAAAGCCGCCAGGCACTGGCGACCGTCCGGCCAAGAGGGGCGGACGTCCGCAAAGGCCACGCGGACGATCCGGCCCGGGAGCCGTGGGACGGTCCGGCCAGCTACCGCGGACAATCCGGCCAGGGGCCGCGGACAGTCCGTAAAAGCCAACAGAACCACCAGAGATGAACCGGGAAAAATGGACTGTCCGCAAGGACCAGGCGGACCATCCGCACCGGATCCGGACTGTCCGCTACTGAAGCTCGGACCGTCCGCAAAACGGCTGCAACAAAAACCTAAACCAAAACCGGACTGAAAACGAAGACGAGCAAGAACACGACAAACACGCGAGAAACACTGTGCCCGCGGACTGTCCGCGAGGCACACGCGGACTGTCCTCGCCTCACGGATAGAGGCAAAAACAGCTCGACCCCGAAGGTCAAGTCCTCCAACTCATCACCGGATCTCCCAAACGGTAGAAGCTGTTGAGATAAGAGTTTGGGGACATGATAAGCGTCAAACAAGGATGCCATACCCCAAAAATTTTGCCTCCTAACTCCCTAAATCACCGGGAATCGCGGATCCTTTGAGCACCACCAAAAACTAGAACTCCGACCGAAAATCCTTGAATGGAAGTGGTTTCCCGGTGTTTGAGGGCACAAGATCTATCCCAAAGATGCACAAGACATCCATCCATGTTTCCCTTAAAGAAATTCTGGGAGAAACCCACTTGAATTCGTGGAATCACACCAAGCACAAAAGCACCAAAAACAAGCATGAAAAAGACCACGGGAAACACAACGCCAAATCTTCTATACAAACCAGGAAAGATTCACAAGGTCTAGCTTGCCGCCCTAGCATCCATCCCGAAATGGAGAAGAAAATGTCCCGGGGAAATAGGAAAATGGGAGGGGGGAAATGAAACCCTAAGTCGCGGAGAGAGGAAGCCATCCACACACACTCATGGCTTATATATCGGGTCCCGCCGATGTGGTAAATGACTCGACTACACCTAACTCAACTACTGTCGATACAACCCATGCAGGGGCATTTGTGTAACGTTTGTGGGTCTTGCCATCGGACGGCCACGCCTTCGCCGCACCCCGCGTCCTCCCGACGCAAGCCATGCAATTTCGCCGTGTGTCCTCCGCTTCGAAGCTTCCCGATACGCCGGGATCCCGTCTCCGTCGTGTTGGGCCTTCGGACTTGGTTTTGAGGCCCAAACCAAAAAATCGTCCTCCGATGGTTTTGTGGGCAAACCACCAAACCCCCGCGTGCTCGGCCCGGCCTCCCGCCAAGCCTCTTGACTCGACCGCCACCGTGCACCGGCTCGATCGTCCACGACTTCGTCTTGCTCGTCTCGCCACCATGTGACCCGCACCTAGTCCCGCCGTCCACCGGGTCCCTCGAACCGAGCCTACTTATCTCTCCATCTCCCGGAGGCCCCTCAAGGCTAAAGACCTTTCGCGCCCGTTCTTCACCTGCAACAACACAAACTAGGCCGCAGCCTACACCTGCGCACTGAGCCAAGATCAGTCCAACACTCGTTGTCAATCACTCATCACTGAGGAGCGGTCATCCATCGACCACCGGGACGCTCCTGGTCCTCAGCAACTCCTCTTCCGAAGGCATACGTCTTGCGCCAAAGACAGGATCATAGTCAGGCGCGCGAGCAATCACACATGCGCAGTCTTTACAACCGCGGCGCCTCCTGGCGAAGCGTCGGGAATTAAGTACACATACTCAGGAGGCCCGGTAATCCCCTCGTCAACAGGCTCCAATTTGGGAACCACCCCTTCGTCTACGAAGGGCTCTACCGAACCACACTTCATCGCCTGACGGGCGGCGCGCTCCCTAAGAATTGCATCACGACGCTCCGAGTCCTTATAAAACTCCGCAAAAAACGTTTTGCGGACTCATTCCGAACCCGATAGTGCTGCGCACAGTACGAAAAAACTCAAAAAAAGACACGCCAGAATGGCAGATGCTAAATTTCGTCCACACATTTGGCGCAACAAAAAATGAATTCAATGACAAGGGTGGATCACTCGCACCTTCAGTTCCTTGCACAGGCACCACCGAAGGGACTTGCGCAGAGGCATCCTATATTAGGTTTTGAGTACAACCGCAAGGGCAAAAGTACATCAGTTCACTGAAATCTCAACCCTGCAGACCTCAGCCTCGGCAGCAATCGCCGAAGGGGGGCCAGTCTCGACAGGTTCCACGTCGGTGGAGCTTCGCATCCCGGAGAGATGGTGGCAAGGAGTGCTGCCTCAAGCTCGGCCGCGTGCGCCTCGTCGTCGGTGTATCCCCCTGTCGCACCCAATTTTACAAGGAAAACTGAATGCATCTCATATGTGTGCCAGGATCAAATTACACACATGATAGACAATAGAGTGTAATACCATTGCAATAATAAAAACATACAAGAGTTTAACTGATACAATATTCTTTATTACACTCAGACGGGTGGACTCGAAGGTCCGAACACAAAACGATAACTAAAAACAAGTAGATCCTTCTTCAGCTTCCACGGGCATAATGACTATGGAATCCGCATGCCTTAGAATTCCTCGAAGTCGCTCTAGTACTCCTCCTCACCGATGTTCTCCTTTGAACAGCGGTAAGCAAGGGTGAGAACACTTATGGTTGGAGCTCAGCAAGTGGGGGAAACATGCTAGGCTACCAAGGATAGGCTATGGTTCACAACGGTAAGCATTTTATAAGTTGATCAATTTTTAGTTAACATCACCTAGTTACTAAGTGTAATTTTATACCAACCCACTTATACTTTTAAAGACATCTCAAACCAAAACCCACAAGACCCACGATTTACATCCATCTTCAAGTTTGATTATCATGTGAGGGTCCAAGCCGCTCTTGACCGTGAGCACGGCTGATCGATCAGTTTCATACTCTGTAGAGGTTGTACACTTTACCCACAGTTCGTGTTCCCCATGTTGCCCGCATTAGCTAGACCCTTAGACACTTCCAAGGTGAGTGGCTAGGGGTCCACTACGAAGCCTTTACAACGGAAAGCAAAGAATCCAATAGCCCGCGACAGTTACAGCAGCGGAGTGGACCACAACCCTCCCTAATGGTCAGCACCTTAGCCAAGGCTGCTACCCCAAAAGAACCAGGTTATACCCCTTCAACTCTGACCCCCTGTGCCCCTCTCGGAAAAAGGCTATCAGCTAACCCACTCTCCTAATTAATTAGCTAAGCCAGAGCCATGTGGACTGTGGTTGTACTGTTGTCTTGGGTGGTTCTCCATGTTCCATTTAAATTATAGATGATCTTGTCTTAAACATAAATACATTTCATACACAAAACTGAGTTGCATTGCATAACCAACATGGCCAACCCAAGTTAAGCAAGCTAAGCAATTATCTACCCAAAGCATTTGATAAACAGGGTTTATCAAGGTAACAGGGTAAAACATCTAGTCAAGTACTTAAAAAGGTGTTTGCCCATCAATTTAATGCATTGCAACAGATAAAGTAAACCTTGTTTAAGCATGCAGTGATATAGGTTGAAAGAGAAAATGCAGAGGGGGAAAGCCACTTGCCTTCCTCTACAAGCTGGGTATCCTCTTCTTCAAAGATAGGCTCTTCCTAATCACTTCCAACGGGGAGCTCAGACGAAACAGGCACGATATCTACGCACAAGAATATACAACAAACAATAAATAAACAGTGCACCAAACAGTAACAAAATCTGAAAACACTCTCTCTAAATGATTCTACTCGCTGAGATGATCATTTCGGTATATAGAACGCTAAAAACAGAGTTAAAACAAGAAAGTTATGCTTAAAACAAGTTACAGGGAAAAAGGTGGGGTGGTTTTGCTCACCTTGTGAAGAAGAGTCAGGCGAGCTCACGAGCGCAGGGGAGGCGACGATGATGAAGCTCGACGACGGCAGCGGGTCGGGTGGCGCTCCGGCGGACAGGGGCGGCGACGCTGTGTGTATGCGGTGCTCCGGGCGCATGTGTAGGTGCGTTGCAGGTGCAAAGGGGAGAGCGGGAGCTCGAGCTCAGCTTTAAATAGAGATGAAGGGAAAGAGGAGGGGAAATGAGAGGACGCGGCGGCCAGCGGCTTGCCATAGATAGCCAGCGGATTGTCCGGCGTGAAGAGAGTAAAGGGAAGGGGGAAACAGCCGGGGATTGAAAGTGGCGTTTAATTGCCTTAATTGGCTGGCTCGGGTGGAAGGGAAGAGGAAAGGAGGCAGCCGGGCGCGGCGAGGATTGCAGTGGCGCGCGACCCAGGCAGAGCAGAGAAAGGAAGGGGAGGGGAAGGAGAAGGGGGGCTGACAGGTGGGACCAGGGTGTCGGCAACCGCGAGGAAAAAAGAAAAAAAGGCGGAGACACGCGCCGCTGCGGGAGGGCTTAGGTGGGCCGCTGGGCCGAAAGGGAGGTAAGGTCCTTTTCCCTTTTTTCTTTTTCTTTTTCAAACACATTTCAAATCAAACCATTTCAACTCAAATTCAAATCAAATCTTTTCAAACTTTTTCACAAGATTTTATTAACCTTTTAGACCTCACACAAGCAACCAAAAACCAGGCATAGCCAAATAATGATGCACAATCACTTGTTGACTCTAAATTAATTAGATTAAATTGAATAATTTAGAGCTCCAATTTAATTAGCATTTCATTTTAATCCTTAAGACTATTTTGACATGTTGCTAGGTGAATTTTTAGTGATGGAATTTTATGGTGTCACAAATCCTACCCCCTTAAAGAGAATCTCGTCCCGAGATTCAGAAGATTTAGAGAACAGCCGAGGAAAGTATTCCTTGAGTTCATCCTCTCTTTCCCAAGTTGCTTCTTCCTCTGTATGATGACTCCACTGTACTTTACACATCCTGATGATCTTGCTCCTAGTAACCCTTTCTGATGTATCCAAGATCTTGATAGGATATTCCTTACAAGTCAAATCATTCCCCATCTCAATGTCCTCCAACTGTACCGGTTCTGCCTTGACCTCACTCGTACATTTCTTCAACTGTGATACATGGAACACATCATGAACACCTGACAACTGTGCTGACAATTCCAACTGGTAAGCTACTTCTCCTCTCCTTTCTATTATCTTGAAAGTACCTATGAACCGAGGTGATAGCTTCCCTCTGACATTGAACCTTCTCAGCCCACGAATTGGTGACACTCTGAGGTATGCATAGTCACCAACTTCTAAAGCCGCTTCTCTTCTTCGAGGATCAGCATAACTCTTCTGACGTGACTGTACCGCTTTGAGATTCACTCTAATGATCTCAACTTGCCTTTCTGCTTCTCTTATGCTGTCCGGTCCAAAGAGCTGACTTTCTCCAGTCTGGTTCCAAAACAATGGTGTTCTGCACTTTCTTCCATACAAAGCCTCAAAAGGTGACATCTTGATGCTGGACTGATAACTGTTGTTATAAGCAAACTCTGCATATGGCAAACTCTTATCCCAACTGCCACTATTCTTCAACGCACAAGCTCTCAACATGTCCTCGAGGATCTGATTGGTTCTTTCTATCTGCTCATTTGTTTGAGGATGGTATGCTGAACTGAAATTTAGCTTTGTATCCATCGACTCGTGCAACTTCTGCCAAAACCGTGAAGTAAACTGAGTGCCTCGATCCGACACTATCTTTTTTGTACCCCGTGCAAACACCCTATCCTTGAATTGTATAACTCTGCCAGCTTGACTCCTGTATATGTTGTCTTTACTGGAATAAAGTGTGCTACCTTGGTTAACCTATCCACAATAACCCATATAGAATCATACCCATCACGAGTATGAGGTAATCCTACTATGAAATCCATACCAATCTCTTCCCACTTCCACTCGGGTACCTTTAAAAGTTGAAACAATCCTGCTAGTCTTTGATACTCAGCTTTCACTCTTTGACATGTGTCACAAAGCTACATGAGCTGCTACATCTTTTTTCATTCCATACCACCAATACCTCTGTTTCAAATCCTGATACATCTTAGTACTTCCAAGATGGATAGAGTAAGCTGAATTGTGTGCTTCCTTCAAAATAATCTCTCGCAACTCCTTGATCATAGGTACACAGATTCTGTTCTTCAACCACACAGTTCCATGCTCATCTTCCCCGAACTCTAGAACATTGCCTAACTTTATCAGCTTCTTATATTCTGCAATCTTCTCATCAGTCAGCTGCCCTTTCCTAATATCCTGCTCTAGTGTCGACTTGATTTCCAATGTCAAAGTCGCACTCGAAGCAACTATTCCCAAGTTGAGTTGTGCCATCTCCCAACATAACTCCTGAGGTAACAAGTGCCCTATCAACATGTTGGTCTGACTCTTCTGACTCAAAGCGTCTGCTACCACATTTGCTTTACCAGGATGATACTGAATATCCAGATCGTAATCCTTGATTAACTCCAACCATCTTCTTTGCCTTAGATTTAGATCTTTCTAAGTAAAGATGTACTTCAGACTCTTGTGGTCGGTGAAAATCGGACACTTATTCCCAATTATATAGTGCTTCCAGATCTTCAAAGCATGTACAACTGTTGCTAACTCAAGATCATGAGTAGTATAGTTCTACTCATGTTTCCTCAACTGTCTTGAAGCATAAGCTACTACCTTACCTTCCTGCATCAACACACAACCCAATCCTTACCGAGAAGCATCACAATACACATCAAACCTTTTGTGTATATCTGGCATAATCAACACCTGAGTTGTAGTCAATCTTTTCTTCAATTCCTCAAAACTAGCCTGACACCTCTCATCCCACTTAAACTCTTTACCTTTTTCAAGTAGAGTGGTAAGGGGCTTCACAATCTTATAGAATCCCTGATGAACCTACGATAGTATCCTACAAGTCTAAGAAAACTTCTGATCTCCGATACATTCTTAGGCGGACTCCAGTTCAACACATCTTGAACCTTGCTTGGATCCACTGCAATTCCTCCATCTGTGATAATGTGTCCGAGAAAAGAGACCTCCTTCAACCTGAAAGTGTATCTTGGCCCCTAATTGTTTTGGTGATAGTGACAAGGACAATTTGTGGTATTTAATGCTTGATCAAGATGTGTGCAGGACTTAAGTGAATGAAACTCTCACAGTTTTGACCTAAGGAAGGCCCCAACTCCAAGTTGATGTTTTCATCTCGAATCAAGGCTTAATTCATTTTTGATTTTGAATTTGAGTATAGGAAACACCGTACTATAAAGGGGGATGTGAATTGATAGTGAAGAGATGCTAAAAGTGCTCTAGGAGATGACCCAAGTGAGTGAGAAGAGTTTAGAGTTGTCACGTGCACTTTTGCTAATCTTATCCCAAATTCTTAGCCACTGTCGATAGTATCGACACCGGGTCGGTAGTACCGATATGGCTTCAATGGTGAGTTTTAGCCAGGGGGTCAGTAGTACCGACCCAGTGTCGGAACTACCGATAAAGCTTCACTATTAGGTTTCTGGGAAACCCCTCAGTAGTACCCACGCCGTGTCAGTAGTATCGAGGATACCCGACTCAACACAGTAACGACTAGTTTTTGGGCTCTAGTATAAAACCCCCCTTATCCCTCCTCACTCATTGCTGACCAACCACGAGACAAACACTTCCTTGAGCATTCACTTCACTTCTCCCCTCTTCTCTAGAGCCAATCTTTGATTCCCTTGAGCTAGAGTTTGAGTAGAGAGGTGATTCTTAGTGAAGTGTGCACAAGCTTTGAGAGCCCCATCGATTCTCCCCTTCTCAAGAGCACTTGAGCATCTCCGGGTTTTTCGATTCGCATTTGTTACTCATGAAGCTTGCTTCTAGACGGTTAGGCGTCGCCCGTTGATTGCCCTCTTTGTGTGGTGCACCTGGGATCGTTTGTATTACCCTCTCTTTGGTGGAGAATTCTTAGTGAGCACCAATCTTCCTTTGTGGGGGTCGGAAGAGGAAAAAAGGCTCTTGGTGATAGCCCTCCCTTTGTGGGATCCTCAACAGAGACGTAGCATCCTTTGTGGGTGTGAACTTCGGATTAAACCTTTGTGTCTCCATTTGCTTGCTTGATTTCTTTGTCTCTCACTAACCCTAGAACTTGTTTTAGCCCGATCTATAATTTGGTTGCAGGTGGTTCGTAGCCTCTAAACTAAGAGTTTGATTCAAATATAATTGCTAGAATCTCTACTGAATTCAAATTTTGTTTTAGTCAACTGCACTCTGTCGGTAGTACCGACCTGGTACCGGAAGTACCGAGACCCTCGGTAGTTCCGGCACCACGTCGGTAGTACCGACAGGTGTTTTAACCGCCGCTTTTGTTTCAGAAATTCGAAGTGATCCTATTCACCCCCTCTAGGCATCACAAGGTCCTTTCACAACCAGAAATCACACTTGCTAAACTTGGCATACAGCTGATGCTCAAGAAGCTTCTGCAACACAAGCCTTAAGTGTCCTTCATGTTCTTCCTCACTCCGAGAGAATACCAGAATATCATCAATGAATACCACAACAAACTTATCGAGATACTCCATGAATACATGGTTCATCATGTACATGAAGTACACTGGAGCGTTGGTCAAGCCAAAAGACATCACATTGAACTCATATAAACCATATCTAGATGTGAATGGTGTCTTAGGTATATCCTTCATTCGGATTTTCAACTGATGGTAACCTGATCTAAGATCTATCTTGGAGAAAATTTTAGCTCCCCTCATCTGAGCAAACAAATCCTCAATCCGAGGTAAAGGGTATTTGTTCTTGATAGTAACCTCATTAAGAGATATTTAGTCTATACACAACCTCCTAGATCCATCCTTCTTACCAATGAAGAGTGTGGGGGCTCCCCATGGTAATGAACTAGGACAGATAAACCCTTTACTAAGTAGTTCCTCAATTTGTTTCTTTAGTTTAGCTAAATCTTTAACATCCATTCTATAAGGTCTATTTGATATAGGATGAGTACCAGGTATAAGTTCAATACTAAATTCAATATCACGGTCAGGTGGCATACCTAGCAGATCCTCTGGAAACACATCAGGGAATTCACTCACTACCCTTATATTCTCCAAGGCCTTGCCTTCTACTGAGTTCACAGTTCCACTGTTGGATGAGGGTGTACCCACATACTCTATTCTCTCTCCTTGCGGACTGATCAACAATACTGACTTCTTTCAACACTGAATAACTCCATCACAACTTCTTAACCAATCCATCCCAAGAATGACATCTATCCCTCATGATTTTAAAACTACCAGATTAGCAAGAAAGTCTACTCTAATGATATTAATCTTTACTTGTGGGCATATATAACCAGTTTTCATTTCTCCTCCCGGGGAGCTAACTATCAGTGGATTCTTCATTGAGATCATAGATAAGTTATATTTTGTCACAAATTGATCAGTTATGAATGAATGTGATGCTCCCGAATCAAATAATACTGTAGCGGGTATAGAGTTGACAGGAAACGTACCCAATACCATGCCGGAGTCATGCTGGCTTGCTCCATTGATACATGATTAACCTGGCCACACACATAGTTCTGTTGGCCTCTCTTGCTAGGAGTATGTGGAGTAGGAGCCAGTGAAGATGGATGCCCAGATCAATGACCATTGTCCCTCTGAGGAGTCTGCACCACTCTCTTAGGACAGTTGTTGGCATAGTGTCCTAGCTCGCCACACTTGAAGCACCCAATGGGCTCAATAGGAGTAGTGTTTCTAACAGGTTCCCCAGAGCCATTGTTGGAACGTCTCTGTTGAGGAGTAGGAGCTCTGGTTGTCTGTGGGTTGAAGCGTTGTGGCTGAAACGAACGATGCAGCTGCATGTTTTGTGGGTACCACCCACCTTGACCACCAGGACGGTACTGAGACGGACTCTGCTGTGAACTGAAGCGGGGACGGGTGTTGCTGCTTGACTGTCCATGTGACTGGAAATTGTGTTTCTGCTCGCCCAATTCTTTTCTCTTGTTTTTCAGTCCAATTGCCTCGTTCACCATTGTCTGGAAGTCTGGAAAAGTGTGACTCTGCAGCTGATAGTTGAGAGGCCCAATCAAACCATCTAGAAACCTTTCCTGTCTCTTAGGATCAGTGTTCACCTCATCCGGTGCATAACGAGACAGATGAGTGAACTTATCCAAGTACTCGGTCACAGACATGCTTCCCTGCCTCAGTGACAGAACTCCCTCTGCTTAAGCTTGATCACCCCTGAAGGGATGTGATAGGTACGGAAGTTATCACAGAACTCCTGCCAAGTGATATTCTACCTATTAGGATGTGCAGTTCCATATGCATCCCACCAATCTCCAGCTGGACCAACAAGTCTGCCAGCAGCGTACAAGACCATCTCCCTGTCAGTACACTGAACAATCTCCAGCTTCTTGGTAACTGTCTTCAACCAATCATCTGCATCCAGTGGATCAGACGAGTGAGAGAAGGTAGGACGGTTGTGGCTCATGAACTCCTTGTGCCTGTCCCTGGGCGGCGGAGGAGCTAGCTGTGGTGGCTGGTTTTGCTGAGGTTGCATCTTCTGCACAGTGTTAGTGAGATTCTCAATCAACTGCATCTGCGCTGCAAGAAATTGTTGCATAGCCGGATCCATTGCTTGATTGACCGGTGGGGGTGGTGCAGGATTCTGCGGGTTAGCAATGTGAGCACGGATCACAGGCGGTATGTCTTGACCTCCTCCGGACCTTCTGTTTACCATTTGACCATTAGAAAAATATATTTCAGAAAGGTGTACTTGAGTCAATGCATAAGAAGATAACTCAAAATGAATAAGCAACATGACTTCCAACTAGGACAGATTCTGTTGACCTCAAACAACCAAGTGTAACTTTCTGTATAATTGTCCAAAAATCATGAATGTTTACCAGGTTGTGAGGTACAAAATTATGAAACTATTCCAACTGGAATCACCTCAATTGAAGGTCTACTACTCGAGATAAAATTCAAACAGTGCAGCAGTGTTAGCAGAAATTAAAGATTCTAATGAGCTCAATACTTTGTGCATAACTCCCAGTATACATACTGTATAATATTGAATGTTTCATAGAAAATCATCCTTAAAATTTGTGAAGTAACCCAACTGGTTTCATGTCATTTGGAGCTCTGTAGCTCGAGATATAAACGAAACATTACTGCTATGTCAAATGACTGCGAGAACAGATTCGATTCATTCCAATCTTTCATGATAGATAAAATAAAAGATAACCAGATTTGAACCCAAACTAACTTTATTTAACATAAAGGTTTCTTATTGTATCGTGTCCATCACTCCACCATACAACTGACACATAAACAAAATCCAACTCAAACATGTTTTCAAGCAACATTCATTATTACAAGCATACGTCCTCACAGGAATGATCTATCGAATCTTTAAAAGGTAAAGGAAGGCATCCTAAGATCCTAGCCAAGATGAGTCATTGCTTCAGCGGTGCCGTAGCGGAGTCTCTTGTGCAGAGGAGAGGCTGTAGTCTGGTATGGCATCGCTTCTTGAGGAGGTCGCTGACCAACAAGCTGTGCTTCCAGATATGCAATCCTAGCCTGAGCAGTCTGCAACTCTTCATGGTACTTATCCATATTAGTTGTTGCACCTTCAAGGTTAGTGTTCAGAGCAGCAGTCACTCGAGCGAAGACATCAATGTGATCATCACCTCCAGCTGGAACCATAGTCTCCTCTGAGCCACTCACACGACGGGGAACATGGCGGAACTCAGACCCATGTAGACGCTCACACTATGCATTGCAGAGTGACCAGAGAGCCCTTCTTGCTTCATCATTGACTGCAACATCATCAGAAGAGAAGTGAGCTGTACTGTGGTGTGACGAGCGATTCCTCCACCCATCGGTGTCATTCAAAGGTACCCGGATGTAGACTCGGCTGGTGTAGTAGTCCCTCATGCCCGGCTCACTGAAATGCTTTGTGACATAAAGAGGCTTCATGGTGTACCCCAATTGTTGTAGTACCTCACAAAGAAAAATACATAACTAACCGTTGTCATCCTCAGTGGAGTGTTTGTGATACTCAGCTCCACGATAGCGAGGATTATCGTCCTCTTCCTCCTCAGGATCTTCATCAGCGTTGTTGTCGTCGTCATCCTCATCTCCGCTGTCATCCCCAGAATCATCCGGATCACCACCCATAGCATTGGGTGCAGGAGCAACAGGCGCAGGGGGTAAATAATCAGCTGCCACATGTGCCGGTGGGATCACAACATCATCATCAGCATCAACTTCCAGAATAGTGCCATCATATAGCTGTGGCGGCTCCACTGGTTCCTCTTCCATCTCCACTTCTTCTGGATCTTCTTCTTTCTCAGGTTCCGGCTGCACTTCCTCTGGATCCTTCTCGATTTCAGCCTCTGGCTGAATCTCCTTGGGTTCCTCCTCGACAACATCCTCAAGCCGATGACGAGGAGCCAGTTGTCCACAAGGAAAACGTCCACCAGTGCTCTTTCGAGGTGTCAGATAAGTTCTGGCCATCTGACAAAACAAAGCCGAACTTAGTACAAAATAAACCAAAACGATAGAGTTTAAATGATAAACAAGAATAAATTATATTTTTAAGCGTAAATGAGATGATTTGAAGCGTGATATGGCTTTCTAGAACATGAATCCTTAATTTCGACCATTTCTAACTAAGGTTGCGACCTATAGTCATTACGGCTCTGGTACCACTTTGTCACACCCGATTTTACAAGGAAAACTGAATGCATCTCACATGTGCGCCAGGATCAAATTACACACACATGATAGATAATAGAGTGTAATACCATTGCAGTAATAAAAACGTACAAGAGTTTAACTGATACAATATTCTTTATTGCACTCAGACGGGTGGACCCGAAGGTCCGAACACAAAACGATAACTAAAAATGAGTAGCTCCTTCTTCAGCTTCCACAGGCATAATGACTAGGGGATCTGCATGCCTTAGAATTCCTCGAAGTCGCTCCAGCACTCCTCCTCACCGATGTTCTCCTCTGAACAGCGGTAAGCAAGGGTGAGCACACTTATGGTTGGAGCTTAGCAAGTGGGGGAAACATGCAAGGCTACCAAGGATAGACTATGGTTCACAGCGGTAAGCATTTTATAAGTTGATCAATTTTTAGTTAACAGCACCTAGTTACTAAGTGTAAGTTTGTACCAACCGAATTAAACTTTTAAAGACATCTCAAACCAAAACCCACAAGACCCACGATTTAGATCCATCTTTAAGTTTGATTATCATGTGAGGGTCCAAGCCGCTCTTGACCGTGAGCACAACTGATCGATCAGTTTCACAATCTGCAGAGGTTGTACACTTTACCCACAGTTCGTGTTCCCCATGTTGCCTGGGTCAGCTAGACCCTTAAACACTTCCAAAGTGAGTGGCTAGGGGTCCACTACGAAGCCTTTACAAAGGAAAGCAGAGAAACCAACAACCCGCGACAGTTACAGCAGTGGAGCGGACCATAACCCTCCCTAATGGTCAGCACCTTAGTCAAGGCTGCTACCCCAAAAGAATCGGGCTATATGTCGGGGACGCCCCTAGGGGTCCCCTTAAACAACGGGGAAACCCTCACTTAAAACCCGCAACGAAACCAAAGCACGCTAAACCTAACCATGCGGGTGCCTAACCATGCGAGGACACGGCCCACGCCGCGAGGGGACCCCGACGGCCCATCGAGGCGGCCCTCTTAGAAGTCCCCTCGAGCGAGGCTCCGCCTCGCTCGAGGACGCCCTCCCCCTCGGGCGGGCTCCGCCCCGTTCAAGGGGCAACACTTCCCTCGAGCGGGCTCCGCCCGCTCGAGGGCTCACTCTCCCTCGAGCGGGTTTCGCCTCGCTCGAGGGTACGTCCCGCCCTCGGCCGGGGTCCGCCACGCTCGAGGGCCCCCCACGCGTGCGGCGGCCCCCCGTACACGGGCATTTAACGCCCGACACGGGCGGGACGGCGCCATCATGCGCCGGGGCTCGCGCCCGGTGCCGCCGCACCAACCCCCCGGGGAGGAGCCCATCCCCACCCACCGTGGGGAGGGACGTGCGGTACGGCCGGTGTCGGCCCCGTGACACCGCGCACCCACTCCCGATACGGCTAACGCGCCGGACCCTCAAAGGGGGGCCGGGGAGCACCCTCGATTTACATTCTTGTGACCCTACGGGGGGTTAGGTGGAGGCGCTAGGCCGGTGGATCGCCATCCCGGCCACCGTAACAAAGATGGTCACCGCCCCCCGCGCGTGCGGGCGCACGCCGAGCACCGTAGCAACCACTCCGACACCGTGAAGCGCGTTGGGAAGGGACGCCGTTCTACCTACTCTTGTGCCCCGTACAAGCCGGCGCCGACACCTCCCTCGAAGCCTATCCGAAGACGCCACCACCATCCGCCGCCCTTATACCCTCGAACCGCCACCGTTCGGGTACGAGGCAAGCCATCATGGCCGATTGCCGCGAAGATCGTCCGGACGGCCGCCCACTCTACAGCGTAGCATGACGTGCTCCCCCACGTAGCTAGATAGCGCGGCGCGCATGTAACCCGCCGCCCCCTTGATCTATAAAAGGGGGGGCGAACCCCCAGCCGCGGGGGAGAGACAGACGAACAGAGGCTCGGTAGCACCCAAGAGCACTTCACACACCACGTACTCATTATCATTCTCCCACAATATCTTCGACCACTCCTCCAGGGACTTGGAAGCCACGCTTCCTCTCCCGCCTTGCTTGTATCGGCCCCACTACAAGCACCCCCGGTGCTAAGTAATATAGTGCCCCGAGCACGCCTCTGTGGACGTACGGCCCCCTCGGCGGGAACCGGGATAAAATCCCTGTGTCGGTTGTTACTTAGCATCGACCATTGAGGGATAGACCACGGCGCTATCTACTTGGTTAGTGTCGGGACCATATTCCGCACCGACGGTTGGCGCCCACCGTGGGGCAAACGAGAGCCTAAGGTCATTCCGTCAACTCCCTCCATGGTGATCCGCACCGAGTACCGTGGTACCCGCTACCGCATGGGTAGCTCGGACCCCCTCCCGGCCGGGTTCGAAATCCATTTCGGGGACCCGAACTTTCGGGCTACGGGGAATGGCTATCTCATGTGCCTCACCAACCGTGAGGAGCTCCGCGCGCGGCGTCGGGCCGGAGTCCGCTGCGGTCTCCGCCGCGCGCACCACCACGGCGCGGGCGCCCGCGGGCACGGATGTCGCGGGTCCATCGACGCCGCGCCGCCGCCGCCGCTGCGGGCTACGTTCGCGTCGGGGCGCGGTTCGAGCGGCGGCAAGCCGAGCGCGCCGCCACTCGGCGTGGCGCGACCACCGTTACGACAACCGCCACCGCCCCGGCGCGACCGCGCGCGATCTCGGACCGCGCATCCCCATCGGCCGCGTGGCGCCACCTCGGCCTACAACAACAACGTCAACACCATGATGCGCCGGGTCCCGCCCCGGCCGCCACATCTTCGTCGCCGGGGATTCCGGTGCCTCAATGGCCGACGAGTCGTCCCTATGCTCCATCGACGCGTTTCCACCCGCCAACCGCCACGGGTACGCGGAGTGGGACTTCTCCGGCGTGCCGGACCCGGGTCGCGTTCGGGCGTTTCCTCGACGCCGCGGACTGCGGTTTGGTCCGCTCCCGACGACTCCGGCACGGGAGCTACGACCCCTCGCGCGGGAATGTTACGCCGTCATCGCCAACGACCCGGCCAACGCCCGCCGGCGCGGCGGCGCCGGAGATGGGGAGATCACCCCCGCCCCGGGGGATCGCCGCGCGCATGGCCGCGGGTCCAAGCGCTCCCGGCCGGGGCCGACGCCGACGCGCGGCCGGCCCAAGCCCACGAGCTCGAGGCAAAGCCGGCGGAGGAATACGGACGTGCGGCCGCTCCCGCGCCTCAATGGCGGGGGAAGCCTCCGCTCGCGGCGAACGCGCGGGGGGCGGGCCGACGAGTCCGCGACCGCATCAACACCGTCCCCAACGTCGACAACGCGGACGCGCCCCCGCGGGCGAGCCAAAAGCTCATCGCCGCCGCGCGCCTGCCGCGCGCCATGCCGGCACCCTCGACCCCCGAGGCTCGAGACCTGCACCGCGAGGTGCAAACTCTCATCGAGCAAGCGGCCGTCCAGCAGGCCGAGAGCTCGGCCTCGCGCATCCGACAACAAGGGAGACGCGCGGGCGACGAAGCCGCACTAGGAGGCGAACCCTCCGTGCACGCAGGGGGACCGGCGGGGCAACCCGCCGACCAAGGGCGCACGCCGCCCAAGGAGCGGCTCCTTGACGCGCGCAGGGGCGGCCGGATGGCGACGCCCGCAACGTTATTAACGCCGGCGTACGAGCGGGCGGATGCCCGAGCAAAGAAGGGGCTACCACCCTCGAAGGGGTGGACGCTACGACGGTGGTGAGGACCGCTCCCCGACGGGAGCCTCCGGGCACCCGCGTGTTCGGCCGGGAGATCCGCGCGGCGGTGTTCCCCCAACGCTTCCGCCGGCCCTCGACCATCGTCAAGTACAACGGGGAGACGGACCCCTCGCGTGTGGCTTAACGACTACCGCTTGGCTTGCCGCCGGGCGGGGCCACCGAGGACGAGGTCATCATCCGCAACTTGCCCCCGCATCTCGGCGACGCGGCCGACATGGCTCGAGCACTTGCCCGCTAGCCAAATCCACAACTCGGGACGACCCGGTCCACACGTTCGTGGGCAATTTCCCGGGCACGTACGTGCACCCCCGGGAACTCCCGGGACCTTCGCTCCCGCACACGGAGGCCCGGCGAGTCGCCGCGGGACTTCATACGGCGCTTGTCCAAGCGGCGCACGGAGCTCCCCAACGTGGCGCGGTCCGAGATCGTGCATGCCTTCCTCGAGGGCACCACGTGCCCGGATCTCGTGCAAGAGCCGGGACGCAGCCCGCCGGCCGGAATCCAACGAGCTGTTCGACATCGCCACCGGCCTTCGCCTCCGAGAGAGGAGGCCGTGGGGGCGATCTTTGACGGCAAGAAGGGCAAGCGCTCGGAGGACGCGCCCGCGGAGGGCAGCAAGTCCAAGGAGCCGCACCGCAACGACAAGCGGGGCAAGAAGGGGGAAGAAGCCGCGCCGCGAGGCGCGCGAGCAGGCGCGCGACGGCGGCAATGCCGAGGCCCTTGCTGTTGACCCGGCTCGACGGGGCCCTCGACCGGCCCCTCGAGGTCCGGGGGTGTTCGACGACATGCTGAAAAAGCCATGTACTTACCACAAGACTCCGGTGAACCACACCCTTGAGCAGTGTGATATGCTCAAGAAGTTTTATGGCCGTGCCGCCGCGAAGGAGGCAGAGGCCAAGAAAGATGGCGATAGCGACGCGGGCGGCTTCCCCGCTGTTGAAAACGTGTTCCTCATCTTTGGGGGGCCAACCGTCGACATGTCGACACGCCAGCGCAAGAAGGAGCAGCACGAGGTCCTCGCCGCGGAGAGGGCTCCTCCGTCCTTCCTTAATTGGTCGGAGGATGCCATCACCTTCAGCCGGGAGGACCACCCGAACCGCGTCCCCAACCCGGGCCAGTACCCGCTGGTGGTTGATCCCATTATCGGGAACGCCCGGTTTCGAAGGTCCTCATGGACGGAGGGCGGCAGCCTCAACATCCTCTACGCGCATACGTTGCGCCTCATGGGGATCGGGTTGGACCGAGCTCGTGGCCCGGCCACGAAGCCGTTCCATGGCATCGCGCCCGCAAGCGAGGTCCGGCCCCTCGGGCGATCGATGCGCGCCGTTTGGTTTGGCACCCCCGAAGAATTTCCGCAAGGAGACCCTCACCTTCGAGGTGGTGGGGTTCAAGGGGGCCTACCATGCTATACTTGGGCGACCCTGTTACGCCAAATTCATGGCGGTCGCCAATTATACTTACCTGAAGATGAAGATGCCGGGACCGAACGGCGTCATCACCGTCGGGTCATCCATCGAGCACGCGTTCGACTGCGACGTCGAGTGCGTGGAGCACGCAGAGGCGCTGGCGCTGGACGAAGCGCTGGTGAACACGCGCGGAGAAGATGGTCAACGAAGACCTCGACCCCGCCACCAAGCATGCCGGTACCTTCGAGGCGCGGAGCGAACCAAGGAGGTCCCCCTCGACCCGTCGCCCCCGAGGGGCAAGGCGTTGAGGGTCGGCTCCACCCTCGACCCCAAATAGGAAGTGGTGCTCGTCGACTTCCTCCGCGCCAACGCCGACATCTTCGCGTGGAGCCCCTCGGATATGCCGGGCATCCCGAGGGAAGTCGCCGAGCACTCCCTTGACATCCTCGCCAAACGCGCGCGCCGTGCAGCAACGGGGCCGCGCCGCTTCGACGAGGAGCGGCGACGGGCGATCGGAGCGGAGGCTGCGGAAGCTTCTCGAGGCCGGATTCATCAAGGAGGTGTTCCACCCTACGTGGCTAGCAAGCCCCGTGCTTGTAAAGAAAAAGAATGGGAAGTGGCGGATGTGTATAGACTACACTAGTCTTAATAAAGCATGTCCTAAAGTTCCTTTTCCTTTGCCACGCATTGATCGGATCATTGATTCAACGACCGGGTGTGAATTGCTTTGTTTCCTTGATGCTTACTGCGGGTACCACCAAATAAAAATGAAAGAGTCCGACCAGCTCGCGACTTCGTTCATCACACCGTTCGGGACGTTCGCTACGTCACGATGCCGTTTGGCCTCGAAATGCGGGCGCAACATATCGGCGTTGCATGCGGCATGTTTTTGGGGATCACATCGGACGGACGGTCGAAGCATACATGGACGACATCGTCGTAAAGACCGAGAAGGCGGACGACACTGGTTGGCGACCTTGGCATCGCGTTCAGCGCCTACGGGCCAACGGGGTCAAGTTAAACCCCGAAAAATGTGTCTTTGGAGTGCCGCGGGGCATGCTCCTAGGATACATTGTCTCCCAGCGGGGAATCGAGGCCAACCCGGAAAAAGTCGCAGCCCTCGAGCGAATGGGTCCCGTCCAGGGACCTCAAAGGGGTGCAGAAGGTGTTGGGGTGCCTCGCCGCCTTGAGCCGCTTCATCTCGCGGCTCGGTGAGAAGGGCCTGCCCCTCTACCGCCTGCTTAAGAAGCACGAGCGCTTCTCTTGGACCACCGAGGCCCAGGACGCACTCGACAAGCTGAAGGCGTCTCTAACGCACGCCCCGATCCTCACGCCGCCACAAGATGGCGAGCCCCTGCAGCTCTACGTGGCCGCAACCACCCAGGTGGTCAGCGCCGTGATCGTCGTGGAGCGCACGGAGGAAGGGCACGCCTTGCCTGTACAGAGGCCGGTCTATTACATCAGCGAGGTCCTGTCAGACACGAAGACGCGCTACCCCCAGGTCCAGAAGTTGCTGTACGCGGTAGTCCTTGCGCGGCGCAAGCTCCGCCACTACTTCGAGGCCCACCCGGTCACGGTGGTTTCCTCCTTTCCGCTGGGAGAAATCATCCGCAACCCTGACGCCGCAGGCAGGATTGCCAAGTGGTCCGTGGAGCTGATGGGCGAGACGCTCGCCTACGCCCCGCGCAAGGCCATCAAATCGCAAATCCTGGCTGATTTCGTCGCTGAGTGGACGGACACGCAGGCCGCCCCCCACAAATCCAAGCAGAGTGCCGGACCACGATCTTCGACGGATCGGTGATGAAAACGGGAGCAGGCGCGGGCCTGCTCTTCGTATCACCCCTCGGGGAACACATGCGCTACGCAGTGCGCCTCCACTTCCCCGCGTCCAACAACATGGCTGAATACGAGGCCCTTCTCTGCGGCCTCAAAATCGCCATTGAGTTGGGCGTCAAGCGCCTCGACGTGCGGGGGGACTCGCAGCTCGTGATCGATCAGGTCATGAAGAACGCGAGCTGCCATGACGACAAGATGGAGGCCTACTGCAAAGCCGTGCGGGCCCTCGAAGACAAGTTCTACGGCATCGAGCTTAACCATGTACCCCGCCGGTACAACGAGGAGGCAGACGAACTGGCAAAGATCGCGTCCGGGCGGATCACCGTTCCCCCGAACGTTTTCGCGCGTGACATCACGCAACCCTCGGTCGTTTTCGAGCCTTACCCCTCGAGTCACGACGGACCCTCGGGGCTCCCTCGAATCCAGCGGGTGCGGAACCCATGGATGAGGACCCCTCGAACGAGGCGTACATGCTCTCCCTCCTCGAGGGGTACGGCTCCCACGAGGCCGACGCGATGGACATCGAGCCGGCCCCTGCCCAAGAGGACTGGCGCAAAAAATACATCGCCTAGATCGCTCGAGGGGAACTCCCCCGCGACCGGGCCGCGGCCGGGCGCATCGCCAGGATGGCCAAATCTTTTGCCCTCGTCGACGGCGAGCGGCGACAAGCGCGCGCCTCGGCATCCTACGGCGGTGTGTGCCCATTCCCGAGGGGCGCGAGCTCCTACGGGACATCCACGCGGGGATGCGTGGCCACCACGCCGCACCCCGCACCCTCATCGGCAACGCGTTCCGCCGGGGCTTTTGCGGCCTACCGCGGTTGCGGACGCCGACGAGATCGTGCGCACTGCGAAGGGTGCCGGTTCTACGCCCGCAAGTCCAACCTACCCGCTCATGCCACCGCAAACCATCCCCGTAACATGGCCATTCGCCGTGTGGGGGCGGACATCGTCGGGTCCCCGCGAAAAGGCGCCGGGGGCTTCACCCACTGCCGGTCGCGATTGACAAGTTCTCCAAGTGGGTGGAGGTGCCCCCATCACGAATCTAAGGGCGAGCGGGGCGGTAACCTTCTTCACCGACATCGTCTACCGCTTCGGAGTGCCAAACTCCATCATCACGGACAATGGGTCCCGGTTCACGGGCGGAAGTTCTTGGAGTTACGTGACAAGTTCCACATCCGCGTGGATTGGGCGGGCGTGGCACACCCACGGACCAACGGCCAAGTGGAGCGTGCCAAAGGCATGATCTTACAAGGCCTCAAGCCCGGGATTTTCGACCGGCTCAACAAATGCGGGGCGAAAATGGCTCCAAGAACTACCGGCGGTTGTGTGGAGCCTAAGGACCACCCCCGAGCGAGCCACCGGGTTCACCCCGTTTTTCCTAGTCCATGGCGCGGAGGCCGTCCTCCCCACGGACTTAGAATACGGATCGCCCGGGGTTCGAGGCTGTGGACGAGGATGCTAACCGGCGAGCCGCGAGGACTCGGCCTGGACCAGCTGGACGAGGCACGCCTGGTAGCCTTGATGCATTCCGTGAGGTATCAACAGTCCCTACGACGTTACCAAGCACGCAAGATACGTCAACGGAATTTCAGCGAAGGGGATCTGGTCCTAAGGCTGCGCCAAGATAACCGAGGGCGCCACAACCTGTCGCCCCCATGGGAAGGACCCTACGTCGTGGTGAAGGTACTCAAGCCGGGCACATACAAGCTGGCCAACGAGGACGGTGAAGAGCTCACTAACGCTTGGAACATCCAACAGCTACGTCGCTTCTACCCTTAGCTAGGATTTCCAAGTACTTTTTGTTGTAAAATCACATGGCCAACACCCCAGTTGGCGACAACTATGTAAATGCTCCAAGTCTAATAAAAGGGCAACTCGGCTTTCCCCCCGAAACCCAAGTTACCCTCGGGGGGCTCTTGCGGGGGCACCCCCCCCCCCAAAAATGGTCCCATTTTTTGGCGCAAAAATAAAAACAACTCACACGCGCTAAGCTTGTTTTCTACTTCAACTACGAGCAACGATTTGAACGGGGGCGCGGGCGGCCCGGCGGGAGGAGCGGGCGAGCCGGAGATAGCCTACGCCGCGTGGATATGGCCCTTCTCTCTCGCCTCCAACCCGGCGGACCCCCGGCGAAAATCGAACTCCCCTAAGTAAAATCTACTCGGGGAAGAAGGAGAAACAAAAAGGGCGCAATAAGCAAAAACTTCATTACGCATCGTCAAATGTTTACGGTGGAGATAATGTGCTTATTTACAAACGCCCCATGGCCGAATACTAATTCAAGAACAAAAAACGGGCCCGGCGCCCGGTACCACCGGGCGGAGGAGCGGCGGCGTCGGCGGCGTCGGGGAAGAGGAACTCCTCGAAGGCCTCGGCGAGCGACCCCGGCGGCGTCGGCGGCGAGCGCGTCCACACGCTCCATGGCCACCTCGTCCTCGACGCCCTCGGGAACGATGTAGCCTTTCGCCGGCGCCTCGAAGTTGACCTCGTAGTGGGATCGCACCACTCAGGGGCCTGCACGGACGCCCGGGTGCGGCGCCGGCGCATCCGCTCCGTGACGTGGCCGCCAAGGGCGCGCAAGCGGCGGCGGCCGGCGAGGCGCCGGCCACGAGCCTCGCCCTCCTCCACGGCACGGCGGTCTCGAGGGCCGCCTCACGCGGCTCCCTGCGGCTCCCGCTCGGAGGAGTTGTACGAAGCACTGCGGCGCCTCGACCCGCTCGGTGCGTGCCCCCGAGCGGTGCGCAAGCTTTGGAATCGACAAGACAAGAAGGAAATCGGAAAGGGGGAAGCGAGCCCTCTAACGAAAATCCAACCGGACAAGAAGTCGGGCGGCGGCTCACCCTCGACTTGCTTCCTCTCCGTCTCGAAGTCGCGGCGCACGGACTCGATCGTCGGCTCGAGGCGGCGGGACGGTTTCGCCTTGCTCCGGGAGAGCCGGCTCTGGTTGGCGTTGCGATGCGAGCATGAGCGCCTCGTCCTCGACCTTGAAGAACGCGGTGTTCCGCTCCTCCCGGCGACTTCTCCGCCGCCTCGCGGCGGCGCGCTCCCGCTCCCCGCCGTCCGGGCGTCGACGAGGGCGGCTTTGCTCTCGCTTGGAGCCGCCCCTCGGCTCCTTGGCGGGCGGCGCGCTCTCTCCGAAGCCGCTCCTCGGCGATAGCAAGCGCCGCGACCTTGGCGTCATGGGCGGCCTTCAAGTCGTCGGCCTCCTTGGCCCGCTGCTCCCGGCTCGCGCGCCCGCTCCTCGGCACGGCGGCTGGCCGCGCGCTTGCGCCCCCTCGAGCTACGTGCGGAGCTCCCGGGCCTCGCGGCGGACGTTGGCCACCTCCGCCTCCCGGTTGGCGGCCGGCGTCCGCGTCTTCTCCAAGTACGAGCGCGCCGCCACGGCGCCTCATCACGATCGATGAGGGCCGAGCGGACCCGCTCGAGGCTCGAGCGGCGCGCTGCGTCCTACCCCAGGAAGCTCTCCCGGGAGCTCGTCGCACCACGCCATGGCCCGTTACGCCGGCCCGGTCATCCGGCGTCCCGAGGTCGTCGGCAAGCGCGTCGAAGGCGGCGCACCGCTCCGGAGGCCGGTGAACCTCGGCGTTTACCGGTCGAAGGCGTCGTACTTGTCGTGGGCGCGACGCTCGAGCTCCGGCAACCACAAAACCAAAACCCATGAGCACGGCGACACGAGGTAGCACACAAAAACGAAAGAAAGAAGAAAACGAGCAACCACGGCTTACCGGAAAACGCGCCACGCGGGCCGCCGTGGACATGCGGCGCTTCGTTCGGCGCGCGGTTGAGCGTGGAGCGCGTGGCTCGGAGCTCGCCCCGAGCTCTGCTCCCCCCGGCATCGGCGAACGCGGGGAGGATCGTCGACGGCCCCCTCCACACGGGCGGGGCGGCCGGCGCGGGAGGACGAGGCCTCGGCGCCGTGTCCTCGGCCCCCCACCACCATGTGACCCTCGTGCGCCTCACGAGGGCCCCCTCCGGGGCTCGGGGGGGGGTCGTGGGCCGAGGGGCCCCGCGGTCCCACCCGGGCGGCGGGGAGTCGTCCGAGACCTCCACCACCTCCCCGCTGCGGAGCGCCGGCGGGCGCGGCCGCTCGCGCCGCCTCCGCCGGCACCTCCCGCGCCTCGGTGGCCGCGGGCGCCGGGTCGTGGCGTCGCGGCCGCCACCTCCGGGCGTGCCGCTGCATCCCACGGGTGCCCCCGCGGTTCGCGCCCGCTCCACCTCCTCTGCCGGCCCGGCGCCACGGGCCCCGCCGCCATGGCGGCGCCTCCGTGGGCGGCACCTCCCACCACGGCCGCCACCGCGGCCCGCATCCCCACGACGGCCCGCGGCCGGCCGCTCCTCGGCGACCCCCGAGCTGCGCCGTCGCGGGCGATGCGGCGGCGGGGCCTCGAGGCCCCCGGCCGGGCTTTGCGAGCTCGCGCCGCCGCCGTGCTTGTCCCCGGTCGCGACGCCTGGACGAGCGCCGCCGGGGTGGGGATCGATGCGTCGCGTCCTCGGCACCTTGGGCGGTGCAAGGGGAGGAACGGTGGGCACCACCCGCGCGTGCACGAATGGAGGGTTAGAACACCCGATCATCAACAAATCAAACCAAGCGAAAAAAGACGAGCTCCTTACCTCGAAGAAGAAAAGACCCATTTCCTTTTCCTCGAGGCCTCGGCGAACGAGGCCGGTGCGGTTGCCCGCGCACCGCCATGGCGCCCTCCCCGACGGCGCGCGCCGCGCGCAAGCGCGCGCCCGCCCGCGCGCGCGCGCGCCGGCGCCGCACCTCCCAAAGGCGCCGTCGCGCGCGGGGGGCACGCTCGCCCCGCGTGCGGGCACGCCCTGCCCGTCGCGCCCCCGACGACGGTGCCGCGCGTGCGGGCATGCTCGCCCCGCGCGCGGGCACGGCGGACGCGCGCACGGGCGCGCTCGCCGCGCGCGCGCCTCCTTGGCGCGCGCGGCACCCCCGCGCGCGCGCGCGCCGCCCCGATGTAGAGTGCCGGCGGCGGGCGCCGTTGCGCCGCCCCGGGCGAAGCCGCCCTTGTCACCGGCGCCGGTTCGGTGACGGGGGGCGAAGGCGCCACCTATCGGAGGGGCCCTCCCCCTCGGCCTCTTCCTCTTCGTCTTCCTCCGAGGACGAGTACTCCTCGGTCCCCGGGGAGGAGAGCCCCGGCTCTTCGCGCCGCCGTGCTCCGCGGCCCGCCGGTCGCGCGCGCGCTTGATGTCGCCTCGCGCGCTCCCTCTGCGCGCGCCGCCCGCCCGCTCCCGCCGCCGCGCGCGCCCGCCAAGCGCACGGGAGTCGGGGGGTGGGCGGGACGGACTTGGCAACGGTGAAGTTCACCGGTGCGCACACGGGAGCATCAAAGACGCGTTAGGAAACAAAAGCAATACCAAGAACCAAAACAAAATCAAGAACCGAACTCACCGGCGGGCCGTGGGGAGCATCTCATGGTCCCATGGGGTCCGGCCCGCGAGCATCGGCGCCGGGTGTCGACGGCGCTCCGTGCACGGGTGAGCGCATATGGCCGCTCGAGGGGCGTCGGGAGCATCCGCGACCTCGCCGGTCGACGGGGGTTGGCCGCCTCCGTCATCTCGAAGATGCGGAGCGGCCTCTCCATCAAGGGCATGACCCGCCGGTGATGGAGGAAGGCGAGGACGCCCATCACGTTCGGCCCATGCGCCGCCGGTCGGCTGCGGGGCGGCCGGGACCGACTCCGCCGCCTCGGTCTTTGGGCGTGGACACTCCGTAGCCCCGGGGAGTCGGGCCTCTCCTTGAACACCGGCCGGTGTAGGGGGAAGGCCGGGCTCGGCGTTGCGCAAGTAGAACCATCCCCGCTCCCGGCCGGCGTTGTTCGTTGTCATGGTGCGGGGGATGTAGACGTTCTTGAATTGCCCCCGCGGGGGCAAGCGACATCCCGCCGGCGCGCACGGCGCGGCGGGTCCTCGGCTCCGTCGTGGGGCTGCGTGAAGAGCTCCGCACGGAAAAAGGTGAACCCGAGCTCCCGGTTGGGCGGGATCCCTAGGTACCCTTCGCGGACGCCCACGAACGTGGCCGCTCGCGAAATCGCGTTGGAGGCGAAGTTGTGCGGCTCCACCCCGTAGTGGTGGCACATCGCCCGCATGAAGGTGCTCGCCGACGCGTTGAAGCCCCGCTCATGATAACGGATGAAGCTCACCACGTAGCCCTCCGGCGGGGTTGGGCTCACGGTCCGCCGCCGGCGGCACTATCCACTCCGCCGGACGTCCGTCTTCATTGGCCGCGCCGGCCGGCGGCGACCCGGCTCGCCAAGGGCCGGCCGGGTCACCGTCGACCTCTCCCAAGCGTACGGCTCCAAGATCGTGAGGGGAGGGCGAGGCGGCGCCATGAAGAAGGCAAAGAAAAGCGAGGAGCGGAGGACAAGGAACGGAAGGAAGGCTCTAATGGCGACGCCGCACGGTGGCAAGGGCGAAAGGAAGACGAAGGGGCGGGGGACCGAAAATGGTGAGATGTTAAGGTAAAAAACCGCCGTCTCCTCCTTCCCTCGGTTATAAGCCGACGGGCGAGCTCTTCGGAGCGGACGCCCCGCTCGCATTAGCTGCGGGGAATCTTTCCTTCACGACGACGGGCGGGCCCCACCACGACCACGGCGGCCACATCCTTGCGGGCGGGCCATCATCACGGCGAAGACCCGCGGGGAGCGAGGCGAAGCGATCACGTCCGCCGCCACGCCGCCCACTACGCGCGCGCGCGGCCGCAGCGCCTAAAAAGGCGCGCCCGCGCTGCAAAACCGCGGCCACGACTGCGAGGCATTTAAATGACCGGGTCCCTTGCCAAGCAAGGAGAACCCTCGAGCGGGGCGAACCCCTGGCTCGAAACAAAAACAACCCTCGATGGGATATCGACGTGAGAAGGCCGCCGGGACCTCGCTCGACGTAGAGCGAGCACCGCGGGCACCCATGCCACGTAAAACCCTCGAGCGGCACGAGCCCTTGGCTCCAGACAAAAACAACCCTCGATGGGATATCGACGTGAGAAGGCCGCCGGGACCGTTCGATGTAGAGCGAGGCACCGCGGGCACCCATGCCACGTAAAACCCTCGAGCGGCACGGGCCCTTGGCTCGGGATGATGTCAACCCTCGATGGGATATCGGCGTGAGAGGGCCGCCGGGGGCTCGCTTGATGCAAAGCGGGCACCACGGGGACCCATGCCACGTAAAACCCTCGGCGGCGCGAGCCCGGCTCAAGGCAATATCAACCCTCTAAAGAAGGCACGCGCGTGAGAGGGTCACCCGGGGCCTACTTGAAGTAAAGCGGGCACCGCAAGCACCCATGCCGCGCCGTGTCGCCAATCGGCGCCTCGAGAGGCGGCTCGCCCCGGACCCCTCAACGGCCGCAAACGCAAAAGACCGGGGCCGTCCGGGCGCGGCCCCGCACGGCCCCTGCGATCGAGAGGTTCGAAGCCGACCCTCGACGGGTTCGAACGGGCGCCACGGATCGCGAGAGTTAGGGACGACGAGGGCACGCGCATTCGAGCCGTTCCTCGAGCCCGTCGGCTCGAGGGTGCCCCACATGTCGTGTTCGAGAGCCGGCGAGGGCGGCTAGCGGGGGGATCCCACCGAGGGAGAGCACGCGCCCTCGGTCCCCATCGAACGGGACCGAGCCCCACCTAGCAAACCCACGCAAGCGCTTCCATGGACGTGTCTCGGACCGCGCGGCCTACCCTTATCGAACGGGGCATGGGCGTCCACTTGAACCACCCGCTAGCGACTCGACGAGGAATCCGCAATCCGTGACCCGCTCGATGGGGGTTGAGGAAACCTCACCCTCCGTCCCGCGGAGGGACGGCGAGGGCACGTAAGGAAACAAGTCGTAAAGCTCGACCCGATCGCCTCGAACGGGCCAAGGCTCGGGGGCTTGACGCACGGCCACACCTCCTTGAAATTGCACCCGCCGGAGACAGAGCCAGCAGCGCGTGCACCCCCGAAGCCGGCTGAGACACCGCCGATGCCGGTTGGAATATGTGCCACGCCCTCTGACCAATTCTTACGGTTAACCCCTGCAGGAGCATCCACGCTCCTGCAGGGCTTCGGGGGCTAGACCCGCGGGTCCGCTGACGCGGCCCCACGGAAAGCGTTCGCAAAACAAGGAGGGAAGAACGTCCCATCAGTAGGTTCCAGCATCTGCGGGAGCCTCAATGGCAAACCCACAGATGCTCGGGGGCTACCGTCGGGGGAAAGCCCTAGGGGTCCCCTTAAACAACGGGGAAACCCTCACTTAAAACCCGCAACGAAACCAAAGCACGCTAAACCTAACCATGCGGGTGCCTAACCATGCGGGGACACGGCCCACGCCGCGGGGGACCCCGACGGCCCATCGAGGCGGCCCTCTTAGAAGTCCCCCTCGAGCGAGGGCTCCGCCTCGCTCGAGGACGCACTCCCCCTCGGGCGGGCTCCGCCCCGTTCGAGGGGCAACACTTCCCTCGAGCGGGCTCCGCCCCGCTCGAGGGCTCACTCTCCCTCGAGCGGGTTTCGCCTCGCTCGAGGGTACGTCCCGCCCTCGGTCGGGGGTCCGCCACGCTCGAGGGCGCCCCCCACGCGTGCGGCGGCCCCCGTACACGGGCATTTAACGCCCCGACACACGCGGGACGGCGCCATCATGCGCCGGGGCTCGTGCCCCGGTGCCGCCGCACCAACCCCCCCGGGGAAGAGCCCATCCCCACCACGCGTGGGGAGGGGGCGTGCGTACGGCGGTGTCGGCCCCGTGACACCGCGCACCCACTCCCGATGCGGCTAACGCACCGGACCCTCAAAGGGGGTCGGGCGCACCCTCGATTTACTTTCTTGTGACCCTACGGGGGTTAGGTGGAGGCGCTAGGCCGGTGGATCGCCATCCCGGCCACCGTAACGACATGGTCACCGCCCCCGCGCGTGCGGGCGCACGCCGAGGCACCGTAGCAACCACTCCAACACCGTGAAGCGCGTTGGGGAAGGGACGCCGTTCTACCTACTCCGTGCCCCGTACAAGCCGGCGCCGGCACCTCCCTCGAAGCCTATCCGAAGACGCCACCACCATGCGCACTCCCTTATACCCTCGAACCGCCACTGTTCGGGTACGAGGCGGGCCATCATGGCCAGATCGCTGCGAAGATCGTCCGGACGGCCGCCCACTCTACAGCGTAGCACGACGTGCTCCCCCACGTAGCTTGGTAGCGCGGCGCACATGTAACCCGCCGCCCCCTTGATCTATAAAAGGGGGGGCGAACCCCCGGCCGCGGGGGGAGAGGGACGGACGGAGGCTCGGTAGCACCAAGAGTACTTCACACACCACGTACTCATCCTCATTCTCCCACAATATCTTCGGCCACTCCTCCGGGGACTTGGAAGCCACGATTCCTCTCCCGCCTTGCTTGTATCGGCCCCACTACAAGCACCCCGGTGCTAAGTAATATATTGCCCCGAGCACGCCTCTGTGGACGTACGGCCCCCTCGGCGGGAACCGAGGATAAAATCCCCGTGTCACTTGTTACTTAGCATCGACCATTGAGGGATAGACCACGGCGCTATCTACTTGGTTAGTGTCGGGACCATATTCCGCACCGACACTATACCCCTTCAACTCTAGCCCCCTGTGCCCCTCTCGGAAAAAGTCTATCAGCTAACCCACTCTCCTAATTAATTGGCTAAGCCAGAGCCATGTGGAACGTGGTTATACTGTTGTCTTGAGTGGTTCTCCATGTTCCATTTAAATTATATATGGTCTTGTCTTAAACATAAATACATTTCATACACAGAACTGAGTTGCATTGCATAACCAACATAGCCAGCCCAAGTTAAGAAAGATAAGCAATTATCTACCCAAAGCATTTGATAAACAAGGTTGATCAAGGTAACAGGGTAAAACATCTAGTCAAGTCCTTAAAAAGGTGTTTGCCCATCGATTTAATGCACTGCAACAGATAATGTAATCATTATTTAAACATGCATTGATACATGTTCAAAGAGATAATGCAGAGGGGGAAAGCCACTTGCCTTCCTCTACAAGCTGGGTTATCCTCTTCTTCAAAGATAGGCTCTTCCAGATCACTTCCAACGGGGGGCTCAGACGAAACAGGCACGATATCTACGCACAAGCATATACGACAAACAATAAATAAACAGTACACCAAATATTAATAAAAGCTGAAAACACGATGTCTAAATGATTCTACTCGCTGAGACGATCATTTCGGTATATAGAACGCTAAAAACGGAGTTAAAACAAGAAAGTTATGCTGCGACGGTGATGAAGCTCGACGACGACAGCGGGTCGGGCGGCGCTCCGGTGGACAGGGGCGGCGGCGCTGTGTGTATGCAGTGCTCTGGGCGCGTGTGTAGGTGCGTTGCAGGTGCAAAGGGGAGGGCGGGAGCTCAAGCTTGGCTTTAAATAGAGACGAAGGGAGAGAGGAGGGGAAATGAGAGGACGCGACGGCCGGCGACTTGCCATAGATGGCCGGCAGATCGTCCTAGCGTGAAGAGAGTAAAGGGAAGGGGAAACCGCCAGGGATTGAAAGCGGTGATTAATTGCCTTAATTGGCTGGCTCAGGCGGAAGGGAAGAGGAAAGGAGTGAGGAACCAAGTTGAGAAGTACCTTGGTCCGTGTGTGATGAGTGATTGACCGGATGGTTTGAAGCTTTGTGTGTGTAGTGTTGAGTTGTGTTGTGTGTGTTTTCTTTTGAGTATTTACCTTATTGTTTATGTGGTGTGTTGTCAATGCACTCGTGAGGAGTGGTTGACAACGTTGTGTGGATTGACTCTTGGCCTACTATTGCAGGTGTTGGTTGCGGCTTGGTTTGCGTTGGTGCAGGTCAAGAACAGGCGCGAAAGGTCTTAGCCTTGCGGGGCCTCCGAGGAGTGGAGAGACAAGTAGGCTTGGTTCGAGGGACCCGGTGGCCGACGGGATCAAGTGCGAGCCGCATGGTGCAAGAAGAGCAAGACGAAGTCGTGGACATGGTGCGGTGCATCGGTGGTGGCCAAGTCAAGGAACGAGGCAAGACCGAGTAGACCGTCGGGCGCCGGAGGTGAAAGGCTTGGCGGGCTCGACGCTTGGCGTGGTGAGGCCAGGCCGTGTACGAGGGGTTTGGTGGTTTGGCCACAAAACCATCGGAGGAGGGTTTCTCGGTTTGGGCCTCAAAACCGAGCCCGAGGGCCTGGCGTGACGGAGACGGTATCCGGGTGCGTCGGGAAGCTTCGAGGTGGGCGACACGCGGCATGATCAAGGTGCTTGCGTCGAGAGGACGTGAAGGCCTGATGGATGCGCGACCGTCCGAGGGTGAACTTCATGTGTTGACCAAAATGCCCCTGTGAGGGCTTGAGTCGTACTCCTAGTGTAGGGGCACTTCGGTCTTTTCTGGAGGGCCTATATATAGGAGGAGGGGGCTGAATTTTCAGCCAACTCTTGGGCTAGCAGGCTGCGGTACTCTTTCATTTTGGAGTGCTTTGGGAGAGAGGGAGAGAAGGGAGAGTGGCTCTTTGATTGGAGCTTTTTGGCCATCTTAGATTTGGATTCTAGGAGTGGCTTGTAATCGATTGGACAAGATATTCATAGTGAATTCATCCTCTAAATCTTGTGCCAATCTTTCTATTCCCGAGTTGCTCTTGTTGCATTTTCGGAGCTCCTTTTGTGCTATTTTCGTGCTTGACTTGTTTCATCGATTTGAGGGCGTTTCTATCCGGATTTCTTTGAGGGGATCATGGGTGAGTGCTTTGTGCCTCTTTATGGATGATCTTGACCCCTCAAACGCCGAATTGGCCTTCGATTCGTTGACTTTTGGATGAACCCTAGGTCATAGTGTTCTTGGCAAGGATTTGCGATTCGGGAGTTGTAGGATGTTTGAGGCTGTAATTTTTGGGGCATAACCTCTCCTTGGGGTGTTCATCATCTCACCAAAATTTCGTCTCAAGACTCCTTGTGGTTTGGGAGATCCATCGACCGAAGTTTGAGGTTGTTTCTCGTGTTCCTCGGCTGTGCTGATTCGCACTTGGTGGACCGTCCGCGAGGTCACCGCGGACCGTCCGCGAGGTAGCCGTGGACCGTCCGCGAGGTCACCGCGGACCGTCCGTGTGGTGCTCGACGCACCCCAGCTGTTCTTCGTGTTCTTGCGGGTTCTTGAGCGCCTCTCTTTCGATTCATTTTGTCAGTGAGTTTTTGGTGCATGAAGTTTGCGGACGGTCCGTACGTGGAGTGTCGGACGGTCCGTGACGAGGCGGACGGTCCGCGGGTCCATCACGGACGGTCCGTTTTTTCTCGATGCGATGCGGGAGGTTCGGGTAGCAATTTCGGACGGTCCGTGCCCTCCTCGCGGACGGTCCGCGCCCTCCTCGCGGACGGTCCGCCGGACACTACGGACGATCTGCTCGGTGCTTTCCGCATTGCCTAAGTCCCTTGCGTTTTGAGTTGTGCTTCCGCGTTGGATTGGTTTGGGACTTGTTCCTAGGCTTCTTGGTGGTTCCTTTGAGGTTGTTTGAGCCCTGTTTAGGATCTTGTTTGTGCTTGTGGGTTCGTGGAGCTGCGATTGGGGTATAGGCCGAATTCAACCAAAGGGAAGAATTTTTATCGGCTCCCATTCACTCCCCCCCTCTCTGGTCGCCTGAATCGGTCTTTCAAGGAGGCGGCCGGGCGCGGCGAGGATTGCGGCGGCGCGCGACCCGGGCGTAGCAGAGAAAGGAAAGGGAGGAAGGAAGGAGAAGGGGGGCTGACAGGTGGGACCAGGGTGTCGGCGACCGTGAGGGAAAAAGAAAAAAAAGGTGGAGACACGGGCCGCTGTGGGACGGCTTAGGTGGCCACTAGGCCGAAAGGGAGGTAAGGTCCTTTTCCCTTTTTACTTTTTCTTTTTCAAACTCTTTTCAAATCAAACCATTTTTCAACTCAAATTAAAATCAAATCTTTTCAAACCTTTTCACAACATTTTATAAACCTTTTAGACCTCACACAGACAACCAAAAACTATGCATAGCCAAATAATGATGCACAATCACTTGTTGACTATTTTGACATGTTGCTAGGTGAATTTTTAGTAATGGAATTTTAGGGTGTCACACCCCCTGATGACCCGTGCGCAGCTTCGCCCGTTTGCTCGACTGACACGTGAGTGGCACCTTCAGCGTTCGAGGCATCGGCTTTAGGGGAGGTACCAGTCGCGAGCTCAGCACGCTCAGCCACCGCGAGGTGCTCCGCGTCACTTGCAGGATTCTCCTTCGCAGGGACGGTGCGCTCAACCCTTTTGTCGCGCGCAACTTTAGCGCCTTGTTCAGCATCACCGCTGTGCCCCGCTTCAGCACCACCGCCTTCCGCATCCCCGGCGGCCCCATCTTCAGCGGTAGCACCCTCGGTGGCGATCAGGGGGATCCCGGCCATGTCAATCCAGATGCCCTCCTCCATAAACGAAGGTTGAGGCAGCCCCCCAACAGGATGGTGAGGCCGAAGGCGCGCCGCAACACGTGCCTGGAGGCGAGGCCCTATCTGCAAGACAGCAAAAGAACACAATCACGTCATCACAAATCGAAAGCGGGTAGACACGACGACACAAAAGCGCAAGTCACTTCGTCGCACCTGAGCACTCAGACGAACAGATTCATCAAGGGTGACACGGGACCCACGTTCGGCAAAGAAGGTGTTCATGAAAATCTTGGCTAGGTTCTTGGCAAGCACAGGGAGCTTCGACACATCCAACTCTACATCGCTGGGCCACCGGTAGTCATCTTTTGTCAGACGCCGGATGTCACTCTTACTGACTATCTTCTCTGGCAAAGGGCGGTCCGCGGGAACCAATGAGCACACAGAGTACGCCACCGTGCGAACTCCAACCGCAGCCCCAAGCTCACCGAAGATGTTGGTATTCATTGCAACCAGGTCGAAGCAAGCACTCACCCACTCGTAGAAAGACCCGACGGTGCACTGAGGAAATGAGGTTGGGGGGCCTCAAGGTTGCATTGCCCTAGCAGTTCCAACACCTCATCGCGCAGCACCTCCGCACTTCATATATGCTGAGTCTGGTACCTCTCTAGGACATCGTTCAGGCGGCTTGCCTCACTCTTCACACTGGCCAGTTCGGTGTCTTTGTCACGAAGTTGGCCACCTAAGTCCTCCTTCGCACTAGTCAGTCTCTCCACATCGGTACGAAGTGATTCGAGGGAGGCCTGCGACGCTTTCGCACCATCCTCCTTCTCTTGTTGGAGCGGCTGGCTTCGGTCTTTCTCCGTGGACAACAATTTTTCAAGCTCGGTCACCCGGGTTTGCAGGGACGCGACCGCCGTAGCCGACGAGTCTTTCGCTTCGTTCTCCTCTCGCTCCAGCTTTCGGGCAAGACACCGTGACATGACCAAGCTTTTCAATGCCAGGTCCTCGCAAGTAGTCACCACGTCTTCGGAGCTGAAACTGCTGACATACTCCTCTTCATGAGGGATCGCAAAGCTTGACCCAGCCTCTTACAAGAACTTGTGCTCGTGACCACCACTCATCAATCCCCAAAAGCGGATCTGCTTCCCACCAATCCGGTTCACCATTTAGGGGATCTGGAGTCAAGCAGCAGCAGCTTGGGGCTCCTCCAGCGTGACACGGTAGTTTCTTCTTTCGGGCTCCTCTTCCTCCTCGACGTCGGCAACAAAGTCATCCTTCTCGGCGCTCGTGGCCGATGGAGAGGCGGTCTGGCCGGTATTTTCTGTCGATGAACTTGAAGAACCGCTGGACACCGAGCTGGACTTGCCTTCATCGCAAGGGGCTTCGTGACCGAGCGTCGGGCGGCTTCGGTCACGAGGGGCGTCACCAACCGAGGACACCACCCGAACATCACTGTCATTGTCGATGTCTTTCTCCTTTGGGCTCAGCGGCACAAGCAATGGGCCATCAGTCCTTCCACCAGCACCTCCCGGAGGTGCAGCAGCGCGCAAAGGCACGACGACAATGACGGCTCCCACAAAGCCAGTGTCAAAATCAATGAAGCGCGTCTTCTTGGCTGTCGGAGGTGAGTCCGTCGGCCGGGCGCCCCGTTTCTTCCGGGCTTTTCTTTCGGTCGCAGCTGCTGCTGCAACGGCGGGAGCAACCCTCTTCGTGGCCTTCTTCGAAAGCACGCCGCCAGCGCGAGGAGACGTTGCGGTCTCGGCAGTGTCAACTTTGGCGGTGGCAAGCGCGGCAGCTTTCCTCTCGGCCGCCTCGCGATGCTTAGCGAATCCGAGGCGCTCGGGTGCGGTGACCTTGAAAAACTCGAACACGCGGTTCGTTCAAGAACCATTCCGCTCCGCCACCATGTCCTTGTATTCCTTCGGTGACACGGGGCCAAGGATGAAGTCGCCGTGATCCTCCACCTTTCTCTTCTTCAGCACTGCACACTAACAATTAGAAGCGACCGTTAGGTGAACCGAGGCAACATGCAAAGCATGCACTGAATCAAGGGGTTAAAGAAGGGCACGAAAACTGATGGGCCAAGGTGAAGCCAAAAACCTTCGTCCAATCCAGGTAGGGGATGCCGCCAATCTCAGCCACCCAGGTGTCGTCGGCCACTACCCACCCATCCAGCAGCGGGAACATTGGAATGCAACAGTACTCCTCCATGATGTCGTGGTGCTATACTTACGAGCGAACCGGCGAAGCATCATGATAAACTTGTCCCTATCGGGACAAGCTGGATTCTTCGTGTATGAATCATGAAGAGGAGGCATCTCCCTTGTAGCCAGCGGATGCGGCTGCCAGAAGACAAACTGAGTCACGGTGTGGTACAACCAGTGTTGCTGGCAATCCGAAGGCCACTTGTTGCGGTAAGCGGTCACAGGGCTGACAACACCGGACTTGTACGAGAAGTTTAGGCAGTCGAATTGGCAGTCCTTCTCCACAGTGTCATCCCCTTCCTCTTCGAAAACAGTGCGACACTGATGATGGACCTGATGCATCGAAGCGAAACCTTCAGCTGAAGGCTTGATCTTGGTAGCTTGGCATATCCACATATACACCGAAAGGCGTAGGATGGCGTTGGGGGTGAGTTGATGCATATAGATGTTGAAATATCGGAGGATATCGACAACAGCGGGATGAAGGGGAAACCGAAGCCCGACAAACAACAGATCCCGAAATATAACAACCTCATTCTCCCATGGCTTCGGCACGGTTTCTCTTCCGGGAGCCCTCACTGTCCCAATCATCCAGTTCTTCTGAAGGGACGCCACGTCCCCCTTATCTATAAAGCTCCGGCCGAAGGTGTACGTCTTCGGGATTTCCTTTGCGACGACATCATGCCTCCGCCTCGGAGCCATGACTACGAACTATTGCGAAACAAAGGAAAGTTGGGAGATGAAGGGAGCCTTACAGTGCTACCACGAAGGTGTAAGTCTCTCGTCGCGGACCACAGCAGGGGAGCGGGGCAGGCCAAAGGTCAGGCCCCCTTTTATAGTGCGGCGCCCCCTGATAATCTCACGGCTAACACACGATTTTACTTTTTTACCCCGATACGTCAGTCTCTTAACAATCACTTCCTTAAGGGCAATTCATGCCTTTCTTCCGGCCAAAAATCAGTGCGGGCCGTCTGTGGGAGTTCCGAAGCCCATTTTCTCCCTACAAAGAGTGCTCGTAAGTTCGGCCCATCTAAGGAGCGGGACGGCCCTCACTGACAAGGGGCTAATGTTGGGGAACATGGCCTTCGGAAGCGCTCCCTCACAGCCGGCCGAGATCAGCAACTTCAGACCATTTATATGAAGGGGCTTTGGTATGTGCAATGATGATTTAACGGGAACACTAACTTTAGTTGAAGCGCATGAGTACTATTCGCAGGTGTTGACTCACCCGCGGTTGGTTCGGCATTGCGGGGCTTCGGCGCTGAAGGTGCGGATCGATCAGGAACCTCGCTCGTTGAGAAGGCTCCGGTGCCGAACGACAAGGGTCATATGGGAGGCCCCGAAGACCTCCCATGGCTGCAACGGCGCCGTGGATCACTTCGGCACCGAAGGTACGACATGTGTGGTGGCCCTGGCCTTGTCAGAGGGGCACGCCACACGTAAGCGAGCCGGACGTGTAAAGGGCGTCGTACGAAGGAGAGACAAAAGGCACCGCGTGTAAAGGAGGCTCAACCGTGCAAAGACACGCTGGTGGCCCGTACGAAGCAAGGAGTTACTGTTATACCCTTGAAAAGCGTGTAGAGCCATTTGTCGGGAATGAAAAAGGTGTAATTGGGGTGATTGAGTATCCACAGGGCCTCCTATAAATATAGATTCCCTTGTAAGTGAACAGACATACAGTAATGAGAAGAGAGCTCCGAAGGCTACGGTTTGATTCCAAGGCTTTCGGTTTATGTGCTTCATTTCTTTCATAGCGTAAGGTATTCGTAGCTGGGGTAGAAGTAGAAGTAACTTAGTCGTAGCATAGAGTATCCAGCTTAGCAAGAGTAGAAGTTACAGTAGCGCGTTCCGTTCGTCTCCAAGGGGGCCTTCGGCCGTGTCCCCTTCGGAAGAGGGTGGAACCTTCAGGGGGTTGTTGTGTCAGAATCCACCTTCAGGCCCGATTTCCACCAACAATAAGCTCAAGCAAGACATTTATCAATTCATGTCCACATGTTTCTTGTACGAGTAGGGGCATAGTGCCCAAGAGTTACTTTGGACGGACCGACGGAGCTCTCTTGACCATCTTTGTTGCCTTGTTAGGACCGTTTAGTTTGTGATGTGAAACTTTTGAATCTTCTTCCAAGGTTTATTACGAGTATTGAACACACACTAGTTAAAAAAATAATTACACGAATGAACTGAATATTCGTCTAGAAAATTAAGGTATGGGTTGTGGAATGGGTTTTGTCATTAATCTACATTTAATACTCCTAATGAATGTCAGGAGATTTGATTTGACGGGTAGTTGGTGAAATTTTGGGAACTATTCCATTGGTTTATAATCAAATAACAAGTCCAGAAAATACTGTTTAGTTCGCACTTCGCAGCACCGAAAACATGTTCTCGTGCATTCTGTGTTCATCAGAGTGAGTTTGAGTGTTTGACAGTGCTCGCCGGTGTCCACAGCAGGGTCTCTCCAGTGAGTGCCTGACAGTCAAATCGAAAAGCTACAGCGTGACACAAATTGATCATCGGTAATACAGAGAACCCTTCAGTATAAACATTATCTATAGAGGTAGTTTCATTTGTGATTCATCAGGAGAATACTCCTGCAATAAAGTACAACAAAAAATGTGTAATGCCTTTGACAACAATAAATTAGGCAATGATAAAGAAGAGGCAGCTGCATTGGCAATATGACCTTGTAAATATGAAGCTTAAAGCAATGATATGTTCGCGCAAAAAAACACATGCAAGAACAAAACATATAATAGCAAAAAGGAGTGGACAATAACAGAATATGTATTATGGCATGAAGAGCGAATGAAAGGGGTCACTGGAATAGTCAATGAACACAAACGGGCTAGGAAGGTACACAAAAAATGAAAACGATCCAACAAAAATGCACTGGGTTGGATAAATTGAATAGAAATGATACCAAGGCAGATTTATGAGGGAGTACATGATCCATTGCATTACATCTACTTTATTAATATGAAGCTGAATTTCTTTAAAGAAAGCCCTTGAGACATTACAGAATAATGCAAATAAGTCGACTATTATATATAAAAAATGCAAATTGTGTAGCACTACACATATGAAAGCCTCTCGTAGTCCTTGCAAATATATGAGATGCTGCTATTTCACAAAATGAAAATGTGAAACTTGTATAAAAGTAGCTACTGATTATCAAAATAGCACACACACAAAAAAAAACACAAACCAAAGTAGCTCGCAGAGTTAGGCGTGAAAGTACTTTGATGTCGCCTAGAGGGGGATGAATAGGTGAGACGATCAACTTTAACTTTTCTTCCCCGAAAACTTGGTCAGACCGGTGGTGCTGACCGGTCACTGGCTCTGCTTCACAAGAGTCACTGGTCAGACCGTTGCCCTGCACCGGTCCGACCGGTGCGTCACAAAGAACCTACAAAAACAACTTCAAGCTCATCTTGACTTCTAACACAAACCAAAATTGGTGAGTGGCCTTGTAGATGAACACAAGCAAGGTAATGACCCCTACACAGACAAATAGCACACCTAAGTAGATCGAAGCGGAAGCCAATCAAATATGCTAGAAATCAACTTAGAGAAGCAAACCACATTAAGACGCAAGGATTTATTTCCCGAAGGTCACCTCCCACCAAGGAAAGGCTACGTCTCCATTGAGGAGCTTGTAAGGGAACTTCCCCACAACAAGTCGGGTCTCTTTCGACCACTTTCCTCCTTCCACTAAGGCAATCTTTTCCACAAAGAGGCAAGATCACAAACCTCACAAACTTCCCGCTACTCACCACAACATTGGGAGCTAGGCGGCGACGCCTTGCCGTCTAAGAGGCAAACCTCCAAGACTAAAAAATGCTTCAAAGCTTGTAGACGTGAAATCGAAGTGCTCAAGTTATGGGAATGCTCTTGTTAGGTCACAAAGGCTTTGTTAAGCTCACTCTCTCAACCCAACACAAAGAATATGGCTTGGATGCATAAATCTCACAAAGAGAGAGGTTGGGGAGAGCCACTAAGGCTTTGTCTTAGCAAGAAATGGATTAGGAGGCTTGGGGTACTTATACCCCTCAAAGGAGAAAACTAGTTGTTAGCTGTTGGGCGGCACGGTCAGACCAATGTTTGAAAAACTAGTCGTTGGACCACTCAGCACCGGTCAGACTAGTGCCCCTGACCGGTCAGGCCCGAGACACCCCCAAAACCCTTTCTTTCACTCCAATACTTCACCAAAGAGATGAAGTGGCTCAGATTAGGTTAGGAGGGATTGTTAGCACACTCTAAGGCTCTCAAGGCTATTTCTCACAAGGTTTTTCTAAGAGCACTTGACTTGGTCATTAAGCTAAAATTGAATCTCTCTTGATAGTACGACATACCTTTATTCAAGAATAAATAAAGCACACCATGTTAACCTCTTGAGCTTGATTGTCTTCAATCTTGCCATACTTATACAATTTTCATTTGAGGGCTTTCAACTTAGCCACTATCTTGAGCACGTCCATACTTGAGCTATTGACTTAGGATTTTTCAATCTAGCATAGGAATGCACACTTGAATCCTTAAGTCACTCCATATTTCCAATCATAACATTTATATGAGTCGCGTTGCTTCCCTCGGTTAAGGCTTGAATATGATACTTCGAGACCCCACGGCTACTAGCTATTTCACCTTATCAAAACACCAGTGGCAGCCTAGTGTTGACAATGCTAACATCATCGACTAGAAACGGATATAAGATCCATCTCTATCGACGGCACCAGAAATGCAAAGCTATATCTTAACATTATGCTAAGTGTATATTAGAGGTTGCTTTCAGATAAACTAAAATGTGAACACCGACACGATTCATAGCACAACTCAATATAGGTTGACAGCCCTGACAGGTGTGCCAGAAAACGCATGGATATGGTAATCTTACATATGCCTTGGATCTCTAGAAAAGAAGATATATATAAACAGGGAATCCGCAAACGCACATATATGAATATATGTTTACGGTGAAAATCCGTCAACCTAGCCATGAGTTTACCTTCGATGTTTGCATAAGTTTATACCTTATCCATTGGTACTAACCCCCGTGGTATAACAAGTTCACTTGTGCATGTCGGTTTTGGAGTTTAGTGTTTATGCAAGGTTTTAGCGTTGAATGCAAGACTTTCAGAATAAGTTCATCAAGCACCTTGTGACAAGACCTTGAAGCCCCGTACAAGTCATGCAATGAAGCAAACTTAACTCTAGGAAGTTAGGGACTTGATCCGAGAAGATGACAAACTCCGAGGACCTAACTAGAAAAGTGCCGAATCTTGCAAGACAAGGAGTTATGTCCAATTCGAAGAGAAACTGACGACATGGACATACATGCAGAAGGGGGAAGCATCTAGAATACTCGGGAACTGACACCACGCAAAGGAGGCCGCGAGCTGGGCCTGGATGGGCCCAGGCCGGCCGGCCCAACCCTGTGCAGAGCCCGTTTGCTCCCTCCTTTGCCCTAGCCACCACTCGGGCTATTTATAGCCCCGGGGTCGAGAGCCACGCATCATCTAATTCATCATCGGCCGCCGAGGAGCAGAGAAGAGAGGGACACCATCCCGGAGAGGAGAGGGTCGAGCTAGTTGACTAGGGTTTCCCTAGCCGACGTGGGAACCTTGCACGGAAGACCACGTCGGAGTTCCCGGAGCTAGAAGCAAGATCAAGGAAGGATCCCGGTGGTGATCTTATGTATGTATCATTGTCATAGTTAAATTATCAAGTTGAATCTACTCCTAGAGATCAAGTGTTTCCACGAAGATTTCGTTTTTTCAATCGACTTTGCTTATTCTAAATCTATTGTCGAGATAGATTACATAGGGTGTTCTTGTAGCCGCGGTGGCTAGAGGTACACGCCGGATCTTCCGAAAGAATCTTGACTTGTCTTTGGACTCGCCCTAAGCTCCCGGCATGAGTAGGGATACGTTGTGACAGAACGGGGGTTCCGAAAGGCGGATGTTTTCGGATTTGGGGGGGGGGGGAACCACAATTTAAAGAGGCTTCTAATAAGATTTGATTTGCTACTTCTTCTCTTGCTTGGAACTTCAACAAAAGTCTTAACCCGATCTCTCTAGATCGGTTTATCTACCCAATCTTTCTTTGTTATCTCCGATCTTTAGTAGATTAGATTAGTTTCATGTCTTTTATCTAGATGCATTAGGGTTTCTCTTTTACCGAAGATTGAAGTTACTTGGATTTACTAGATCATCTTTTGCGTCACACATTTGTTCCACAGATTCGATACCTTGGGTTCACCACTAGGGGGAAAAAGGGTCCCTTGACTACGACGGGAGACTTGTCCGCTTGCAAGTCTAAACGAACTTTGATATAACTATTAACCATCAACAAGTTCCTTTTTCTGGCGCCGCTGCCGGGGAACAAGTGATCAAGATTTGATCTTTTATTGACTTTTTGTGATTTTCAGTTTTCTTTTAGTTTTTCTTTTTGCATCTACTAAACTTTGATCATCCTCAAAATAAATCTAATCTAGTTTGTCTAACCCTAGTTTTCATAGATTTATTTTTACTTTCTAGTTTTTGCATATTTTGTTTATTGCTAACCCTAACAGGAGATGGACGGCTACCTCTCCAACAAACCCAATAATTTTGTGGATGATCCAGAAAAACTTTACATGCTAAGGAGATGTGAAGCACATCAAGCTAAAAAAGCTGGATTTTGTAGATTCGGAGTCGGAAGACAAAGGATCGAAGGAATCTCCGAAGAATTCACCACCTCAAAGTCCTCGGGGCAATCGACTACCACCGACGCATGGTGCAACATTCACCCTTCACCGGTAAAGAGGATCCGAACCTTCACCTCCAAGCGTTCATTCAACTATGTCAGACTTTCAACATGGATGGGGTGACTCAAGATCAAATGAGGGCAAGGTTTTTTCCGTTGTCACTACTCGGGAAGGCTTTGCAATGGTTCCACTCTCAACTGGCGGAGACGGTGCAAAATTGGAACACGTTGATGAAGGCTTTCATGAAGGAATACTACTCGCCGGGTAAAACTCAAAGCTTGCGTAATAAGATTGCCACCTTTGTTCAATATCCTATGGAAACTATCTCGGAGGCATTCGAGCGCTTCAACGAGTACACTCGGGCGGTTCCACATCACAAGTTCCCGAAGGAAGACCTCGTGCAAAAGTTCTATCAAGGACTCACCATGGCGTCAAGGACGATCATCGATGCATCGGCAGGAGGATCTATCATCGAGCTTACACCGACGGAAGCTTTCACTCTATTCAAGAAGGTCGCGGATAATGACACATGGGCGTCATCCGGGCGCCTACACCCGGTTCAACCCATGGGGAACGTCAAGGGAGTCTTGCAAGTGGAGAAGGAGAACATACTTGAAGGCAAGATCGACTCGCTCATGAGGAGGTTGGAGAAGATGGAGATAGAAAAGAAAGAGGCTCAAGGCTTGAAGGTCGCCGAAGCAAGATCCACATGTGAAGAATGTGGAGAGTATAGCCATGTCCGCAAAGATTGTCCGGAGGAAGCCAAAACGCTCGACTACATGAGGAAGGGAGAATTGCCGAACTTCCGCTACGGGCAAGGTAGACCTCAATTCAATGCAAGCTCATCCATTCCGAATTCGGATCCGCTTCGTATACAATTGAAGGACTTCATGGACGAGCAAGACAAGATCAACAAGGACACCGTCACCAAGTTCAAGACCATAGACAAGGTGTTGGATAACATCGATAGCAAGGTGATGGAGGTCGGAAGTTCCAATCATCAAGTGCTCAACATGATGAAGATGCTCGAGACGCAAGTTGGAAAACTTGCGGGGCGCCTCACTAATGATGACGGGAAGCTTTCGGGACAACCTAAAGGTCCTGAATCGGCGAAGGCTATTCAAACACGTTCGGGAAAGGAGACTGAAGATCCGCAACGTTCCGCGGGAGCAAGGAAGCCTAAACCATCCACTGAGACGGAAGGAAGTGCTAAAGAGAAGGTTACAGGGATCGTCACCGAAGAGCCCGAATTTGAGATGCCGGAAGAAGACACGAGGATACCGCAACTCAAGCCACGCTACTTCCGAGGTAAACTTGACAACCACTTTGAGAAGTTTGTGGAGGTTGTGCGTAGACTTAGCATCAAAATGCCATTACTAGATGCCCTACAAGTACCTACATATTCTCGTTACTTTAAAGACATACTTGCAAATAAATATGAGATAGCAACACTCGGGGTAGATCATGTCAAGATGTCCGAGGAGTGTAGTGCCGCTATTGCTAATGGGCTAGAGAAGCAAAAGGACCCCGGGTGCCCTACAATTCCTTGTTCCGTTGGTTCTTTCAACTTCGAGAAGGCGTTATGCGACCTTGGAGCAAGTGTGAGCGTCATGCCAAGGGATGTGTTGGAGAAGCTATGCCTACCATTGGAGCCTACGGGTATGTGTTTGGAGTTGGGAGAGAACTCCATTCGCTATCCCTTGGGCATTGCCGAAGATCTACCCATGAAGGTTGGACACCACTTCATCCCCATCGACATCGTGGTGCTCGAGATGGGAGAGAGGGAGAAGCCGCTGCTCATCCTTGGGAGGCCTTTCCTCAAGACCGTGGGAGCTACTATTGATGTTGGCAAGGGGGAGATCATGTTCGATATCAACGGAGAAAGGAGTTCCTTCAAGTTTCGACCACGACTCGAGGCATGCAACATGATTGGAGTGAAGGAAGAACCAAAGAAGAAGGAGGGGCTGAAAAAAAAGAAAGAGACGAAAAAATGAACGTAAAGAAAATCAAGGAAGGTGTTGCATCCGTCAAGACAAAGGAAGAAAAGCCGCCTGTGAAGACCAAAAAAATGACTAAGCCGGAAGACAAGCCCGTGCCCAAGATGGTGCGGAAGTGGGTACCCAAGATTGCAATGCCCGCATAGAGCATTGATCCGAAGTAATCAAGTGAAGAAGTCTAGCTATAGACTATAAACGAAGCGCTAGGCGGGAGGCAACCCGTTTCGTCGAGTCAAGAATAAGCTACGGGAGGACAACCCGATTCCAGGTTTTTCGAGTCTTTTTAATAATTTAGTTTTGAGTTTTGTTACGCAAAGACATTAGACTTAGAAGTGGTTGAACAATATTAGAGACATAATTCTTGGTTGAGTATTTTGCTTTATCATAAACCCTTTGCATGAACCCTCCTATGTGTTTGTTTGTTTCTTTTCGAGAAACCACAACCAAATAATTTCAGAACCAAACTCAACCCTTCATCCTCATTATGGTGATGTGGTTGACTTATTATGCTAAAAACACACGAGTAGATCCACGACATATACCTAGGTGTTAATTAAATTTCAGCATGTGGTAGGACTCACGTGAACCTAGAAACTAAACTTTTGGTTGGTTTAAAAATCTATATCCTCGGTTTCTCTAAGATTAGAATTCTTCTAAGCCTTATTTAATTTTGTTTTATTCAAAATATCTCTCATTTAGCCAAAATTGGAACCTAAACCTATGCCCCCATGATCAAGCCGGGAAAAGTTTGCTCTCAACCAATGAAGGCAAATTATACCGGTGAGACCGATATCAATGTAGTCGGAAAATATTTTCATTTACATTTGTTTTTAATGGTTTAAAAACTTCTCTAAATTTATGCTTGAGCTCTTCCATAGCTCTGAAAATGTTTTTAATTTTCGAATTAGAGGAGTGGTTAACCTTAAACACACTTAAAGAAAGGAAATATAGTTTAAATTAATCATGCATGCACCATTGGATACTCTTTCATCAACTTTCGTCAAGACACATGCAAAGGACAAGCATGGGTGGGCAGCAAGCATGCCTTTGCAGGAATTTCATGGTGGCATGTGAAGCAAGTGGAGCAAGGGAGCATGGACATGACTCAAAGCATGAAGCATCAAGTGGAAGGACCAATAATGCAAAAAAAGGAGTGGACAAGAGCGTTTGGGCGGTGCAACTCGTGGAGCACGCGGGTAAGGAAGTCATGGAGGAGAAATGATCGTGCTGGAAGAAAGCCGAGGCAGGGAGGAGCACCAGGCCACCCAGGCCGGTCGGCCCAGGCCGGCTGGCCTCCCCTACTTAAGGAGCTCCCCGGCTCCCGTTTTCTGCAGGCAAGCTTCCCTCTCCTTCCTCAGTTTGTGTGTTCAAGTTTGTGTGCCCACAACCTCCGTAGACATAGCCAACCTTCCCAAGCTTGATAGCTCAAAAAAATACACAACCTTAATCCACTCAAATTCACATCCGAAGATTTTAAGTGCCTAGTTACCAGTTGCAACCCGGAGTTTTAGTGGAGAGAAGAGTGCTGCAACCATGTGGAAGAAAACCACAAGTCTCTTCTCCAAGAAGAAGCGTTCATCGTCATCCAAGCGATTGTTGACGACGTCTTCGAGGAGGCACTCGGTTTCCGAGTCTCCTCAGAGCATGGAGGAGGATACGGCACCACCGAGGAGGAACGACGCTCTCCTCCCCGGTGGCATGAGGGCAACAAGGAGCACGTCCATGAGGTTTACCGAACCTTAAGGGCACACGGAGGAGCCGCCCGTTCCACCTCGACGATCAACCCGTTCAACCGTGCCACCTCCATACACTCCGATATATTCCTCATATGGCTTCATCATATTGTCAGAGGAGGAGGAAGAAACTCTCTCGTCTTGAGAAGAGGCTTGTGCCCAACGTCGACTTCGACGACCAAGCACTCAACTACTTGGGTTTCGGCACTGACACATATTACATGTTGGGGTACCTTGGATGGGTGCAATTCTCCAACGGAGTGCCGGCGGACACCCACAAGGAGTTCGCCATGGAAATCTTGATGACCATTGCACCTATCCTTGATGATGGGGTGAAAAGTTTATGATTCCATTTGGAGGGAGTCCAACAAGTGGTTCCCTACGAGCATGTTAGGGAACTACTTGGGTTCCATAAGGGAGCTCCGGAGAAAGTTGACGTGCCGCCCGGCATGTTAGATGGATTTTGGAATTTAATCTCCAGAGAAGCCCACCAACAACGCAATTGCATCCGCAACCCCATTATCTGAGTATTCCACTCTTGGATGTGCAAGAGGGTATTGGGGAGGATGAGGGAGACGAAGGTGACCGACACGGAGTTGAATTGGCTCTACTCGACTTTAATTGCCAGGCAGCCAATAGACCCCTCATACCTTATGATCAACCGTTGGTGTTGCGAGGCAACATCGGGGGCGGGAGATATTGGTTCGGGGTGCTACCTCTCTATGTTGGCCATCTCCCTACGGCCGGGGATCAGAAGAAACCCCGAACATCTCTTGTGTGGGACCTCTCTCGGCATTGAGTATTTGCGATGAGGCAAATATATTAGTGGAGATGAGAGAGGAGGTTTTTGTTTGGCCACGGTGAACCTACCCCTTCCGGATGCAAGGCTTAGGCTTTTCATCCAAGGGAGGGAAGATTGGTTGGAAGAGGGACTCCTTGTCCCGGCGAAGAAAAATAAAAGAGGAAGAATCGTAGAGGAGGGATCTTCCTCCGCACAAGCGAGTGGTGCACAACCCAATGTGCCACCATTCGGCGGGATCCCTCCTCCGCAAAGTTATTACGGAGGGCCACAAGAGCAAGCATGGGGGGTGGTGCACCGGTGTCCCCACCAAACTATGTGGTGCCCAACGTAAACTTCGCGGAGCCCTACGCACAATATCCCCAACCACAACAAAGTGTGGCCATAATTGGAGGGTATGTTGCGAGAAATGCGCAAAACGTCACAGCTATCCAAGCCAACGCGGCTCAACTTGGTGAGGGCAATGCAAATATTTCCTATGAGCTTGGACGCCTTCACCTAGTGGAGCCGGATCAATTCGTTGGAGGGGATGTCCAACCTTACTACGAGCAAGGGTACTACTATCAAGATTATCAACAACAACCACCGGCGGAGGACTGAGAGGAAGAAGGAACTTTAGTTTTCTTTTCTTTTCCCTTTCTCTGTAATTTTCGGCTTTTGTTTGTGTGTGTTTGCGTAATATTTTCTGTTTTTATTTAAATTTCAGCAAGTGTGTTTGTTCATTTTCAGTTTGTATTTCAGCTTGATTTCATCATTAATAAAGGAACCACCTTGATTATACCTTTGGAAAAGGTACAAAAATTTGTGCCATGATGATATATGATTATAATTGCCGCTTTGTTTATCTTTGTAATTGATTTATGCATGTTAAAGCTAGTGCTCTCTTAAAATACGAATCTGAATTTATTTAATGCTAGCTTAATCTTTAGCGGAGGTTATGATTGAAATAAAGACCCATAGTGTTTTATGTGCTCTCAAGTTATAAACAGATTGAAGATGGTTTTTATTATGCTCAAAAATATCGCTAACCTTGTCATAAATATCACTTGTGTGTTGCTCAACCTATCCAGAGCCTAATATATATTTGAGTGCATAAACCTTAGTGTACAATATTTATTTTTGGGTGAGTTATTGCAGGCCAAGATTTCTCTGGCCCGAGACTAAGAAGCTGGTCATTCCATTTTTGCGTATCTATCTTTTTGCTAGCCTTTTATCCGTGCATTGTGTATCCCCGCATCGGAGATCTCACAAACCTCGCCGGATATCCACCCTTAAACCAAATATCATCTTTTGTGATTACCTCCTTGAACACAACCTATTGTTGAGAATGGATCATCAATTCAAGGAAGATCACAAGACGGTGCCAACATTGAAGACTTCAAGTATCTCTCCAAGAAAAAAATATTTCCGGTACCTACCTTATTTATCACCTCTTTGCTCGAGGATGAGCAAACGTCTAAGCATGGGGGAGGAGGTAGGTACGATGCAATTTTAGAGTTCAAAGGGGAGCAAATAAAAAATTTTATGAGAAAGAAAAAGAAGAAAAAATGAATGAGAAAAGAAAGAAAGAAAGAAAGAAAGAAAAGAAAGAGAAATATGAGAAAGAAAAAATATATATGTGTAAAAATAAAAATAAAGTGAACTCCCCGGTTCTCTAAAGTGCATTAGAAAATTCAAGGCTTCAATATTGAAAGATCCATACTCACTTTCCAACCATGTGCAATCCGATAACGAGGACTTCCTTTGTGCCTCGGGATCACTCTTTGCCATTTGCACATGTCCACTCATCTCAAGTGTGTGTATTTTTCTCTTTCCCCTCCTTGATATAACATTATTTTCCAATGACCTTTTTGACGAGTCTCGGTAAGACCATGAGAAGCTTGTCTTGTTTTGACAACACCTCATTTATAAAATCTTGGTAGGACTAAACTTTCCCAAAAAAGCTCCATATAAAGCCTACCACACATATATGTTATGAGAGGGAAAGGAGTAGAATATATAGGCTTGAGAGACAAGATGAGATGAGAGTTTATGAGCAATATGCAAGGTGATTTAAATTTGTGAACTTGGTTTAGCTCTTTTCCATCTCGTTCTTTATTTCAAAAATTCTGAGATCTATTTAAACTTCGTGAGCATGTTAATACTCGTGGGATAAGCATAATTAAGAATCTACCCTCCGTAGAGATGAAGGCTAGTACATTATGGAACTTTAACGAATTAAAATTTTGAGAGCATTATGTTTTCTCATGTATGATCAAGTGCAAGGTTTAAACATTGATGGGCAACGATGATATCCATCGAAGGCTTACTCGAGGACGAGCAAGGTTTAAGCATGGGGGAGATGTTGACGGTGAAAATCCGTCAACCTAGCCATGAGTTTACCTTCGGTGTTGGCATAAGTTTTATACCTTATCCATTGGTACTAACCCCCGTGGTATAACAAGTTCACTTGTGCATGTCGGTTTTGGAGTTTAGTGTTTATGAAGGGTTTTAGCGTTGAATGCAATAATTTTGGGATAAGTTCATCAAGCACCTTGTGACAAGACCTTGAAGCCCCGTACAATTCATGCAATGAAGCAAACTTAACTCCAAGAAGTCAGGGACTTGATCCGAGAAGATGACAAACTCCGAGGACCTAACCAGAAAAGTGCCGAATCTTGCAAGGCAAGGAGTTATGTCCAATTCGGAGAGAAACTGACGACATGGACCTACATGCAGAAGGGGGAAGCATCTAGAAGACTCGGGAACCGACACCACGCAAAGGAGGTCGCGAGCTGGGCCTGGATGGGCCCAGGCTGGCCGGCCCAGCTCTGTCTAAAGCCCGTTTGCTCCCTCCTTTGCCCTAGCCGCCATTCGGGCTATTTATAGCCCCGGGGTCGAGAGCCACACATCATCTAATTCATCATCGGCCGCCGAGGACAGAGAAGAGAGGGACACCATCCCAGAGAGGAGAGGGTTGAGCTAGTTGACTAGGGTTTCCCTAGCTGATGTGGGAACCTTGCACGGAAGACCACGTCGGAGTTCCCGGAGCTAGAAGCAAGATCAAGGAAGGATCCCGGTGGTGATCTTGTGTATGTATCATTGTCATAGTTGAATTATCAAGTTGAATCTATTCCTAGCGATCAAGTGTTTCCTCAAAGATTTCATTTTTCAATTGGCTTTGCTTATTCTAAATCTATTCTCGAGATAGATTACATAGGGTGTTCTTGTAGCCACGGTGGCTAGAGGTACACGCCGGATCTTCCGAAAGAATCTCGACTTGTCTTTGGAATCGACCTAAGCTCCCCGCATGATTAGGGATACGTTGTGACAGAACGGGGGTTCCGAAAGGCGGATGTTTTCGGATTCGGAGGGGAAACCATGATTTAAAGAGGCTTCTAATAAGATTTGATTTGCTACTTCTTCTCTTACTTGGAACTTCAACAAAAGTCTTAACCCGATCTCTCTAGATCGGTTTATCTACCCAATCTTTCTTTGTTATCTCCGGTCTTTAGTATATTAGATTAGTTTCGTGTCTTTTATCTAGATGCATCAGGGTTTCTCTTTTACCGAAGATTGAAGTTACTTGGCTTTAATAGATCATCTTTTGCGTCACACATTTGTTCCACGGATTCGATACCTTGGGTTCACCACTCGAGGGAAGAAGGGTCCCTTGACTACGACGGGAGACTTGTCTGCTTGCAAGTGTAAACAAACTTTGATATAACTATTAACCATCAACAATATACCATTGTAGCATTTTAACCAGGATTAAAACCAGGTACGGTATTTACATTCTACCATAGGGAAAGAAGTCTTTATAATCCATAATAGCTAATACATGCTCATCTCTCAGTTTTACTCCTAGTAAGTCACATAAAGATAAAGATATTGATAGCATTGTTCAAGTCATAACACCATGAGCAGCTAGAAAGTGTCATTATAGCAGAAACATAGCAAAGTCTAGTTACAGAGGATACTCCTCGGTAATTCTAAACTATATGTCAATGCAAACTATGATTAGTGCAAACATTTAACAATCATGGAAGAAGAATTATTATATTAATGCATGGGGAGACTATCAGGAGGATCAAGGCCGAAAGTTGAAACAACCCAAAAAGTATAAGGCTCCAATAGTCCTATACACGGGGGTGCACTGCGAAGGACTCAATAGTGTTGTCACCACCACGATCTACCACACGATCTACAATATAAGCACCATGCTTACACTGTCTTTACCGTTCACCCATGTTAACAAATGATCTAGGTGAGGGCTATACGACTCCATACATGAATATAAAGGCAAACCCCACTATGCTAAACATGTAATCATAATAAACACCAAAGCATATAATGTCGAATATAATCATTGATAAGAACATATGTCTGTATAACAAATGTAAGGAACTGGATAAGAACTTACAAGAGCGAAGCTAGATCAGTATCTCGATCAGCCTCTAGACGACCAGGAGCCAAGTAGAAGCCTTGCCTCCTCCTAGATCTAGACTAGCTAGCTACTATTCTATATGGTGTTTCTAGGGTGTAGTATCTCTGACTTGATGACTTGATCTGGTGTATGCAAACTCAGGTTTCCAGATGAGTTTCCAGATGCCTCTGCCAGGGGGCAGGGGGGCTACTTATATAGCCCTGAGGGGTAGTCGTGCGTCGTTTGATCAAACCGACCTAAAGAGTTGTTTAGATTGATCCTCATAGGTGGTGGAAGAACGTTCTGGAAGCTGGGCCCATTTGGCACTAGGGGGCCGACCGGCCCCACCACCAGGTCGATCAGGCTGGGGTGGGCCTGCTCGGGGCCCACTTCGGCCAGGTGGTCTGTTCCTTCTTCTAAATGCTTCTTTCTTGGGTGCCAAGTCACGTTGAGTTCCGGAGCCTTCTGGAGTCTTCTAGATTGATTCTTTTAGCACTTTTCTCGAATGGTTCCTGGATTTATATAATTTACCAAATCTCCAGAAAAACTGTTAGTGGCACCATATTCTTTGTTGATATTAACATTTATGCCCTTTTTTAATGTTTAGTTGACTTATAAATATATAGGATAAGATGTGTCAACAAACTCCCCCAAACTTACCCTTTGCTAGTCCCTAGTAAAGATATGCTTTAGCAGGATCAGGAGTTGCTACAATGCTTTCACACCTCAAAAGTACTATGGTTTTCAAAAACTAATTCTCCTCGACAAGATTACTCTCTCTTACATTCAACCTTTAAGCATAGTCTTTTCATAAATCTTGAGCAAATAAAAGACAAAACAATCAAGTCAAGTAGTATATTTTAAATTCTTTGATCAGCTACCATCTTGGGGCTTTGCACATTTTTCAGATAAAACTCAGAGATTTTGTGTATGACCTTCTCAAGTATAGAGTCACACTTAGAAAGATTTGTATGGATGATAGTGTTGGATGGATGAGGGTGAAAGGTGGTAAGCCTCTTTAGCCTAGCTATTGGACCATATCTCTCTTTCTAAGACTTTTAAGATCTGGGCTTCTTCATTCTTGGAGAGGTGGGCTCTACTCGCCCCGGACTTTTGTCCATTTTTCTCTCTCCTTAGAGATGTGGGCTCTACTCTCCCTCGGACATGTGTCCATTATTCATCTTTAAAATTATTTCTTTTAGGAAGGTAGGCCCTTCTCGCCTAGTATGAAACTTGTCCTTTTCTCTCCCTCTCTCTTCTCACTTTTTTCCTCTCTTTTTTTCGAATGTAGCACGAGAATCTTTTTTAACATTGAGAGAGAGGTATACTAGAGTTGAATGAGCTATATGGCTTGATGGAAAATGCATACTTCCATGTCAGAAGCAGCATAAATGGTGGAATCGAATGATCTTGGTGTGTATGACAAGTTCTTTAAGGATCATAGACACAGGAACTCATCATATGAAATTTCATGATTTTTAAGATAAATCCAGGAATCAAGCTTCTCTAGGAAAATGATCAATAGCAACTCAACTTTTCATGAATCATCTTTCAAAGCCTAGGCTCAGATTAAGCATGTACTTGCACAGGTTTTAGGTTTGGAGCAAATTAAGCATTTAAACTTCAGGAGAATCTAGGTCTGAAAACTAAGAACTTTTAAAAGGAATTACGGCGGAGCAACTATTCATCATCTCCAAGCATATATCATCAAGATTATTATTGAAGAGAAAAGCCAACTAGCAGACTCTAGCATTTTATTCAAACTAAGACTTTTAACTAAAACTCAAATAACTAACATAGGATAGTGATACTTATCATGATAACTGGGGGTGCTCTCCCCCAAGCTGGATCTTGAAGTGATTCTTGATTCATCCTTGGAACTTGTTTGCCTTCAGGTCCTTATTAATTTCAACCTGTAAATATTAGTCTCGCACATACCCGAAGGAACAAATTCTAGGATTATGCTGTGAGCCTTCATGTGCCCACTTCTTTTTTGGTTTTTCTAAAATGTGTGGATCTTCATGTGCCCACGTATTTTTGTAAATTTTTATATGCAAAAGAGATGCTAAATGAAAAAACATGTGAATGCAAAAATATATTTAATATTTTTTATGCCGCCACGGTACGGAGTACATGGGGCCTTAAAGAATGCAAAAGCAGATAATATTTTTATGATTTTTTCAATGCAGGTATAGGGAAATAAATATGCTAATCTAAATATGCAGTGCAGAATATAAATATAAATACCGAGTTACCTCTCGGTGAGAGTTCAGAGTACTTACTCCCATGGCATAGATGTAGTGGCCATTGATTGATTAGTTGATGACGTAGGTAGTGATTGGTCTTCCTAAGCTATACTTTGATCTTTCTTCCTCCAAACTTGTTTCGTCAGTGGAGACCTTTCTGGAGTAACAGGTTGAAAATACTAGGCTGGTAGAAGCTGAGTGGACTTCTCCTTAATCTCTTGTTTAATGTATTGACATCCGTCAACTTTGTGTTCAGCTTGCGTTGCAATTTCTGAAGGCATCTCTGCGTCTTGTTCTTCTTGGGCTGCTCAAGATTAGTATAAGTACTGAAGTACCAGCGTACCTTTCCAGTTCTGAAATGGAAGTGGATCACACCAGTCCTGATGTAGATGATTGCTCTTGTTGTGTTCAGGAACGGTCTTCCAAGCACGATGGGAGGATCTTGCTCATCTCCCATGTCTGTGACTAAAAAGTCAGTCAGGACATAGTGGTCCATTATCTTGACAGGTACATCTCGTGCAATTCCTTTCGGGAACCATTGTGATTGATCCGCCATCTGCAACATTATATATGTGAAATACAAAGGTAGGTCACCATATATTAATTCGTAGGTTACCTTAGACATTAGGTTGATGGCCGATCCCGTGTCGCAGACAACTCGCTGGAAGTTCCATTGATTCATGGAGCAGTGGATTGAAGGAACTCCAGGGTCTTCATGCTTTGGTAGTAATGGTGAAGGGAACATGTTCCATTCTCTGATTGAATCGTGTTGATCATCCAAACTTCCTTTTCACATGCGGTTGAGGTCAATTATTCTTCTTATTCCTCATTCTATCTCTTCTCTTCTCTTCTTCTCGACAACTGGCTCGTGTTCTTGGAGGCAAGGATATCGGGGGTGTGCAGGAGCTTTGAGGATCTTGTTTTTGAAATTGAATCTCTCCTTTCTCCCATTGATGGTGAAGACGATTTTAGTGGCGTCGGCGTAGATGATAGCTTTTGCTATGGCAAGGAAAGGATGTCCCAAAATGATTGGAGTGTTCTCACTTCCCCCAGTCTCGACAACAACGAAGTCGGCAACCACATAGGAGCGTCCTACCCCAGACATATGTATTCTAGGATGCCCTCGGGGTGGCATAGTGACAGGTCTACAAGCTGCAAGCACATGGTTGTATACAATAAAGGTGAACCATTGATTTTCTTATATGATACATTAGGCATTATGTTGACGCTAGACCCAAAGTCACAAAGTGCATTCTTGAAGGTGTAGGCTCCAATAGTGATGGTGATGACGGGCCTTCCTGGATCTCCTCTCTTGGCGAGCATGCCCCACTCAGTTCATCTTGGGCCTTCATCTGTCTTACTCGAACACAGATCTGCAGAATAGATATCGACAAGATTTGCAGATTCTAATTCTTTTGGCTGGCCCGGAAAAATCCTACCTGGGTTAGCCATGGGAACAGATGATGCCAGCTGAGAAATCTGAGATCCTAGCATTTTATTAAAGCTATGTTAGTTCTTGATGGCAGAAGAAAAACTTTCCATTTTATTACTAATAGTTTCGAGCATTTTATCATTGGAAGCTAACTTCTTAGACAGATTATCCATAATTCCACCCTAGTTTTGGACTAAGTCTCTTAAGGGTGAGAAATTATTGGAAGAATTATTACCTTGATAGTTACCTGAATAGTTACCTAGGTAGTTGGTCCTCTTCTGAGTCCATCCTTGATTTTGCTGGGGACAATATTGGTCGTTGTTGTTGATGTAGTTCACATCCTCCTCTAGCTGAGGGCATTAACTCCCTGAGTGTCTAGTGTTTCCACACTCTTCACAGGTCATGCGGGATTCGAAGAGTTGCATGACTTCTTTCTTCTCAAGAACTTTTTCTTCAAGCCTCTTCATCAGTAAATCCGTTTTGGCAGACAACATGTCTACCTCCTTGAGCTGATGCATTCCTCTTTCTTTCTTGTGGGGTTGATGTTCCTCATTCCAAGCTTAATTGGACACCATCTTTTCCACAAGTTAGTAGCTTGAGTAAGTGTAAGGGATAGGAAAGCACCTCCAACTGCAGCATCCATCGTTTCATGGGTGTTGGTAGAGAGCCCGTGGTAGAAGGTCTGCAAGAGCAACCAGTTTTCCATTCCACGATGTGGGCATTCTGAAATGTAGCCTTGAAAGCGCTCCCATGCTTCAGGAACAGATTCCTCGTGTTGCTGCTGGAAACTCAAAATTTTCCCCGGTAAGGCATTAGTTTTGCCTATAGGAACGAACTTTACTAGGCAGTAGAACTTATAAATTTGTCTTTGTTGGAGTATAACCATTGCTTCACTCGCCCCAATAGTGAGAATGGGAATAAACGAAGTAGGTCTGCATCACTTTAAACATCTTTGATCATGAAGGTGCTACATATCTCCAAGAAATGTTGAAGGTGTTTGTTGGCATCTTCATGAGCTTTTCCACAAAATTTGCTAGCTTGTAACATTATGTTGATCAGTGCAGGCTTGAGCTCAAAAGTAGCATTTCCTACAGCAACTGTCGGACTAGTATGAATGTTGTCCGGGGTCGGTGCGGAGTATTCGCGTAGGGACTTGTTTGCCATTACTTCAAACGTGGGTGCTAAGCTTCATGCTGTTGAATCTCCCAAGGTAGAAGTCGTGGGTTGAGAATCAGGAGACCTAAGCTTTGACCTTGCCTTCCTAAAGATTTTCTCTGGATCTGAAACGAAGTTTTCTGGAAGAATCTTATTCATACATGACCCTGAAATAAGATAGACAAAAGTGGAAAGAACAAGGGTAAACCTGTTTAAGCAATGATAATTTGGGTTCTCGATACATTATGTGTGAGAGATGCATGCATGCTATTACTGAAACTTTTTCATCTAGGCTATAGACTTTCTTTCCCCAGCAACGGCGCCAAAAAATGCTTGTTGACATTGCTAACGTCATCGACTAGAAACAGATATAAGATCCATCTTTATCGATGGCACCTATAGTGCAAAGGTATATCTTAACATGATGCTAAGTCCATATCAGATGTTGCTTTCAGATAAACTAAAAGGTGAACTCCGACACGATTCATAGCACAACTCGATATAGGTTGTCATCCCTGACAGGTGTGTAGAAAACGCATTGATATGGTACTCTTACATATGCCTTGGATCTCTAGAAAAGAAGATATATATAAACAGAGAATCCGCAAGCGCACAAATATGAATATACCATTGTAGCATTTTAACCAGGAGTAAAACCAGGTATCGTATTTATATTCTACCACAGGGAAAGAAGTCTTTCTAATCCATAATAGCTAATACATGCTCATCTCTCAGTTTTATAATGTAGAGTGGCCAAAATATATATATCAATTGCTATAAACAGGGGTAAGTCACATTGATAGCATTGTTCAAGTCATAACATCATGAGCAGCTAAAAAGTGTCATTATAGCAAGAGAAACAGAGCAAAGTCTAGTTAGAGAGGATACTCCTCGGTAACTCTAAACTATATGTCAATGCAAACTATGATTAGTGCAAACATTTAACAATCATGGAAGAAGAACTATTATATTAATGCATGGGGAGACTATCTAGGAGGATCAAGGCCGAAATTTGAAACAACCCAAACTGTATAAGGCTCCGCTAGTCCTATACATGGGGGGTGGACTGCGAAGGACTCAATAGTGCTGTCACCACCACGGTCTACCACACGACCCAGCATATAGGGTGCAATCGCAGATAAATACAATATAAGCACCATGCTTACACTGTCTGTACCGTTCACCCATGTTAACAAATGATCTTGGTGAGGGCTATATGACTCCATACATGAATATAAAGGCAAAACAACTATGCTAAACATGTAATCATAATAAACACCAAAGCATATAATGTCAAATATAATCATTGATAAGAACAAATGTTTGTATAACAAATGTAAGGAACTGGATAAGAACTTACAAGTGCGAAGCTAGATCAGTATCTCGATCAGCCACTAGACGATCAGGAGCCAAGTAGAAGCCTTGCCTCCTCCTAGATCTAGACTAGCTAGCTACTCTTCTATATGGTGTTTCTAGGGTGTAGTATCTCTGACTTGATGACTTGATCTGGTGTATGTTGTCGGTGCGGAAAGTTGTCTCGACACCAACTAGTAAGAGCGCTGAGATCTATCTCTCGATGGCCGGTGCTAAGCAACACAATGACACTGATTTATCCTGGTTCCGGCCGTGGGCCGTACGTCCAGCAGGGGTGCGCTCGGGGCGCTGTATTGTGTTGCACTGTGGTGCTTGCAGAGGGGAGCTACAAGCAAGGCGCGAGCAGAGGGAAAGCCTCCAGGTCCCTAATGTTTGATTGAGGCGAAGTGGAAATATCGTGAATGTGGACACAAACGTGCAAGTGTGCAGCTATCTGTCGTCCCCTTGTGGCCAGGGGACCGCCTCCTCCTTTTATAGGGCAAGGGGAGGCGGTTTACAATCATGTTGCATGGCTCTAAGCGCTACATATGGCGGCATGGCGCTCAGTGTCATGGAGTTGATAGTTGTCCTGGCGAATCTTGCTCCCGGCGGACATCGTGGCAAGTCTTGTACCCGTCCAGGAGCGGCTTCGAGGGTAGCAGCGTGGGAGCTTCTTGTTTGGTCGCCGTCTGTACGCTGACTTGAGGGCTCAGCTGACGGAAGACCGGACGATGCATAGCAGCGGGTGTGGTGGTGTCTCGTCACCCCGGGCTCCCACAGTGCCGGGGATGACGCTGCCGTGCCTGGGATGGTGGCACAGTGGCAGGGATGTTCGCACAGGGCCAGAAGTGATGGAGGAGACACACTCCGCTGTTCTGATGTCACGACGCCGTCTTGAGCGGGCGCGGGGTAGATGGACGTACCCCTTTCGAGGGTTCCATGTCCTCTTTCAAGGGGTGCAACGTGGAGGCGGTACGGGAGTAGGCGGCACAGTGTCATGGAGTTGACACCGACCTTCCCGCACAGTGCCAGGGATGGCCACACAGGGTGGGTTAGTGGAACAGCGCCTGGATATGATTCCCAGGCGGTGTCAAAGGGCCGGCGTGGCGGGGATTCGCCTTTGACCCGAGTGCCCGAGGCGTACCAAAGCATTTAATGCTCTGGTCGGGAGAGTAGGTGCGGCATCGTGGGCCTGGGGCGGCCTTGAGCGAGGCGGAGAATTTCCGAGGGGGTGTCAGGTCCTCGAGCGAGGCGGAGACTCGCCCGAGGGGGGCGTCGGTCCCTCGAGCGAGGCGGAGACTCCATGGCGTGGCGCTCGGTCCTCGAGCGAGATAGAAGTTCGCCCGAGGGGTACCGCGGCCAATCTTTTGGTGGGTCGTTGCGGCTTCTTGGGCTGTGGGCCCTTCTTTGTTCCGGGTCGTGACCATGCGGAGCATGTTTGCGATTCGTGGGCTTGTTTGTTTACGTTCTATTATTTTTCGAAAGGGGTGTTTTCTCTGGTTATTAGGGGACCCTTATGGTTGTTCCTGATAGTAGCCCCCGAGCCTCTGCAGTGCTATCCGTTAGGAAACCTCAGAGGCTGGCGCCTGCTAATGGGACTTTCTTCCCTCCTAGTCGCTATGTCATTCCGTGGGGGGCGCGCTAGCGCACCCGCGGGTGTAGCCCCCGAAGCCTTGGAGGAGCAAGGATGCTCCTACAAGGTTTTTCCACAGTGTTTTGTCAGTGTGCGAGGTGTTAGTTTCAGCCGGCCTCAGCGGTGCCGTGCGCATGTACCGACATTCGTCTGCGTTCGGTGCGTGTCCAGAAGGTGTAGCCGTGCGTCGAGCCCTCGAGCCTAGACCCACTCAAGGCGATCTAGGCGAGCTCTCTGGCTTTCTTATGCGCCCCTTCACCACCCTTTCGGAGGGCAGAAGGGTGAGGTGTTCACGACTCCCATCGAGCAGGTCGCGAATTGTAGATCCCTCATTGAGCTGTTAACAGGTGGTTCAAGTGGACGTCTGTGCCCCGTTCGATAGGGGTTGGCTCGTGGTTCGGAGACACGTCCATGAAAGCGCTTTACGCGGATGTGCTAGGTAGGGCTCGGTCCCGTTCGATGGGGACCAAGGGCACAGAAGCTCTCCCTCGATGGGATCCCTCGTCTAGTTGCCCTCGTTTGGCCTTGGACACGAACCGTGGGGCACCCTCGAGCTGGTGAGCTCGAGGTCAGGCTCGAGTGCGCGCGCCCCAGTCGTCCCTGACTTTGTCAATCTGGGGCGCCTGTTTGAACCCTCCGAGGGTCAGGCTCCGAACCCCTGATTAGTAGGGCTAGTGTGGGGTGGCAACGAGGTGCCCCCATCTTGGTTTAATCTGTAGAACTCTTCGGGTCGCGGTCGAATCGACCCTTGAGCTACTAATTAGTAATCCTCCGAATCGAAGGCATCTGTGGTGCCTATCCTCGACGGGAGGGACTTAAGACCACTGATTAGTAATCACATCGCTCGAGGGACTAGCCCTCGAATCTCTTGAGTGAGGGTTGGCTTCGCCTGTTTTAGATCGGGGCGCCAATCGCACCCTCAGAGGGTCAATTTTTTCGAGCTCTTGGCCCGGACCGCGTGGGGGTCATCCTTGCTTCGTAAGGGACCCGACAATTAAATGACCACGGTCGTGGCCACGGTTGCGTGTATTGGGCGCACCTTTTCAGGTGGTCTTGTGTAGACGTCGTGGGCGACGTGGTGGCGGACGTGATGGGGTGCCGCGCCCTTCGGTTACCGCGCCATAATGATTGCGCCCACGCGTGTGCGCTGCCGTTTCAGTGCGGTTGGGCCTGCTGGTCAGCGCCGTAAGGTACCGCCTGCAGTAATGTGCGCAGCGCACGGAGTTTTCAGGGGTGTGGCTCCCCTGGATCTATAAATCACGGGGAAGGGAAGGTTGACTTTCTTACCTGACTAGTAGCATCCATTGCCCCTGCTGCCTGCCTTCTTTCCAACTGTGCGCTCCGCCATCCTTGTTCTTCCTTGCGTCCTTTGCGATTCCACCGCCGTCTTAGTCTCCCACTCTCGCTCTCCATGCCCCCCTCAGCCGATCCGGGTACTGGAGCCTCTCCCATGGCCCCAGTTGACAGTGATGCAGCTTGCGCTGAACGAGCTAGTGAACGGCAGGCTGCTGGCGCCGGCCGGTGAAGGGATGTACCCGGTGTGGATGGTCCCACCGGCGACGGACAGGGAGCCCAACCCACCATACGGCTACGTCATCAGTTTCATCCAGCTGCACGAGCATGGCTTCACCACCCTGGCGAGCTGCTTCATACGGGGGTTGTGCTACCACTACGGGTGGAGCTCCACAACTCCGCCCCCAATGCCATATCGCAGGCGGCCTGCTCCGTCGCTGTCTGCGAAGGATTCCTAGGGATCCCAGTGAACTGGGATCTCTGGGTTCACCTGTTCCGCGAACTCCACACCCTCACCATGGGCGAGGCGCGGACATATCGGGCGGTTCGCGCCGGCGTCCTGACGCTCGTGATGCGGGATACGCGCAAGGAGCTGTACCCACCATGCACGATGACATCCAACAACATGGATTGGGAGAAGGGGTGGTTCTACCTCCGCAACGACGGCGCGCAGCCTCCCACCGTACACCGGGAAGGTGCTGATGGCGAAGACGGACGCCTGGCACCACGGCGTGTCGCCTCCCGCGCGGCAGCAGAGGTTGGAGTCACTCCTCACCGCGTTGCGGCACCTGGCGGATGACGGACTGGGGGCGGCCTCGATCATCGCCAACTTTCATCACCGGCGGATTGTCCCCCTCATGGAGAGGGAGCTCCGCATCTTCAAGATGAGCGACGCGGCCAACCCCGTGTCGTTGGCGCGCTCATGGCTGCTACAAGATTGCTTCCCCTAAGAGTACACAGACACAACTCGGTGCCGCACACCAACGACGACCTCTGGTCGTTCGTGATGCTTCCTGACGCGCAGCCGGTGAGTGTGGTTCCTCCTCTCCTTTGGATTCTTGTATTGCATTTTTGTCTGTCTTGACAATCTTTGCCCGCAGCTGGTGACCATGAACGCCGCACGGTCAGACCCACCAACACCTCGGGCTCAGGCCGCCGGCCGCACCGCGCAGCAGCGGGAGTATGAGCGGGCGGCTCGTGCGAAGAAGAGGATCAAGCGGCGGGAACGCCTGAAGTAGCACAATGAGGAGTACCGGCTGAGCGAGCAGCAAGGGCTTTCCCCTCCACCAGCGCTGGCGAACTCGTCGTCAGACGAGGGGGAAAGTGACGGGGAGCGGACCACCTCCGACAGGTGGGAACCCGTGCCCCCGTCGCCTCGGGCCGAGGGATTGGCCGTGGAATTGGTCCCCGAGGCGTGCGCGGAACCGCCTGCCGCCGGGCTGTCAGAGGAGGCGCCAGCAGGTGCCACGGAGGCACCAGCGGGTGCAGTAGAGGTACCCCCCAGCCCTCAAGGAAGAGGAAGCGGGGATTCTCCAATTTGAGGTGAGCAGGGCCTCCCCCCGCGGGCCTTCGATTTCGTGGGGTAGTCGCTCACCCTTTCGCTTCTTTTGTTGACAGGGTGACGACGACCGTTCCCACCCTCACGCTCGTCAAGGCACTCAAGTTGACGACATTCGCAACGACGGGGCGGCGTTCAGAGAGGGCGCTGCGGACAGCGGCGAGCGCGGTGGCGAGCGAGCCGTCGCACGTTACGACTGCGGCCGCAGGGCCATAGCAAGAAGAGGCAGCGGTGGTGGCCTCGCAAGCATTGATCCCCCATGACCCTCACTAAGGACGCGGGCAGGCTCGTTCGAGGAGCCGGCCACCAGGGACCGCGGGGCGGCAGGGTCCCTGCTGATAGTGATTCTTCCCCTAGCAGGGGCCAATCGAGGGGGCGATTCGGGCCAGCCCCCAAGCGCGCGCCTAAGGTGCTGGTGATGCGGGAGGATGGCTGTGTGATGTCGCAGCGCCTGGCGCACGACGCTGAGGCTTCGACATCCCACGCCACGCCACCCGTGCCCGACGTCGCCGTCTCCCATCCGGAGCAGCGACTGCGCCGTCTCATTGCGCCGCCTGCTCATTTCGACGAGGCCCGAGCTGAGGAGGCGATGTGGCAGGAGTTCCGTGACCACGACGTCTCGATCAACAACGCTCTGACCGAGGCATTGCGGATCCACGGGGGCCCTTCGATACGGCTCTTTGAGGTAGGTGTTCTCCGTCCGACTCGAGGCTTGTTCCTCGTCTTTTTCACGTTCGAGTGTTCCTTGATCTGACCCTTCCCCTGTGCCCCCGACTGCTGTTTGCAGGAGCTGGAGGGCCGGGCTCGAGCGAGATACGACCGCCTCGCTCAGCTAAGATCGGAGCTCGACTAGTACCGGGGGCAGTACGATTCCTTTGATGCCCTTGTGGAAGCCCTGCGGATGGACAACGGCTGGTTGGAGTACCGGCTGAGGGCCGTGCAGGATGCACTCCTGGACCAGTGTGCCCAGACCACGGAGGGCGCCTCTGCAGTCGACCGGGTGAAGTTCGTGCTTTTGAAGAGGGAGAGGCGCTAGCAGTGGCGAATGGTCATCTGCAGAAGGCGCGCGCCGCCCTGACTGAGGCGCATACCACAATGGTGGAGAAGGAGACTGCCCTCACCTCGGCGCAGACCCAACTTCAACAGGACCATGCGACCCTCGAGGGGGCACAATCCTGGAAGGTCCAGGCCGAGCAGAAGGCCAAAGAGGCCGAGAGGCTGGGGGCTAAACTAGAGGAGAAGGCCACTTCGCTCGCTGCGATGGAGGAGCAGCTTCGCCAGGAGCAAAGCGCGCGTCAGCAAGCGGAGAGCCAACTCCAGCAGGAGCAGTCCACCCTCAAGGAGGCTCGGGCCTCTCTCCAGCGCGAGTGCTCGGCCCAGGAGCACGCCGCGCTGGAGGAGGCGCGGGCCACGCTTAAGCTCTGGGACGCGGAGATCACGCGGCTCACTGGGGAGCTAGTCCAGGAGGCCATGCCCAATGAGGAGTTGTGACAGGCTGATGAGGAGAAGGATGCCATGATCCTCGAACTATAGCAGGCGACCGAGACTGCGCGCGCCGCCCTCGAGACGGAGAAGAAGCAGGTTGAAGGTAAGTCGCCCTTCTCGCTTTTTGCTTGTCGACTGAATTCGTCGAGATCCACTCTTGACTTAATTCGCGTTTTCGCTTTCAGGCCTACGGATGACCCTCGGGACATCGGCAACCCAAGCCGAGGCAATCCAGTCGGCCTACAATTCCTCTCATCAGGAACTGGAAGACCTGCGGGATGCGGCTCTCAAGGCATGCCAGAGTGTGGAGGAGGGCGACGCGCAAGCGGGAGCTCCATGGCGAGCCGCCTCCGTGCCTTGGGCAGTCATGTCACCCGTCGAATGCGAAGTGCGCTCCGCCTAGGGGTCCAGAAGACCCTCGATGTGGTGGTGTTGAACTACCAAGTCAACCTCGGAGCGTTGTCCACGGGCTACGTCATCCCCGAGGGTCTCGACGACGACGGTGCTGAGGTCGAGATGAACCACGTGGACCCGCTTGCCTCTCCTGCCGCCGACCTCCTCGCGGACGACTTCATGGAGATATGTTCCAGACGCTCCCCCGACCGGTCCCCTCGAGCCTTGAGAATAGTTTGGCGTTCAGGACCTTTAGGTTTCTGTTAGAACTTCGAGCCACACAGCTCATGTAATAAGCATAATCTACTTGACATATCTGTAAGTTTTAATGTCGTTTCGTTTATGCGGTTGTGTCGTTCCGTCTTTTCCTTTTGCTTGGGCGAATTTTAGCTGGAATGGTTCGTTTCCACGAGTAGCTTATCGGCAAAGTGGCGAGGGGGAAGGGTCGTATCTTGCTTGAGCCGTGGGCTATCCCCGACTCGCTCGTCTTCGCCTTTTAGCCGCTCGCGTCCTGCGTGAATTCGCCCGAAGTCAAGGTCGAGACGTACTTAGCGCATTTGCAGAGTACCCCCGCAGTAGCCCCCGAGGGGGACATGGTTTTCGGAGAGAAAGCCAAGTCGCCCTTGACTTTATTCAAAATAGAATTTACATTTGTACAACTGACTGGGGCATCGGATATGTGCAAAAAACTTGGAAATCCTTTTTAAGGTTAGAAGCGACGTAGTTGTTGGATGTTCCAAGCGTTGGTGAGTTCTTCGCCTTCCTCGTTTGCCACCTTGTACATGCCAGGCTTAAGCACCTTGACGACGACGTAGGGCCCCTCCCATGGTGGTGACAGTTTGTGGTAGCCTTGATTGTCTTGCCGCAGCCTTAGGACTAGGTCGCCCTCGTTGAAGTCTCGGCACCGGATCTTCTGGGCTTGGTACCGCCTGCTGGTATCTTTCCGAATGCATCATGGCCACGTCGCGGGCTTCATCAATTTGATCCAGCGAGTCCTCGTGGGCTCGCTGGTTGGCGTTTTTTTCGTAGGCCTTGACCCTGGGTGACCCGTATTCCAAATCCGTGGGGAGAACGGCCTCTGCGCCATAGACTAGTAAGAACGGCGTGAATCCCGAGGCTCTGCTTGCGGTGGTCCGGAGACTCCAAATGACCGATGGCAGCTCCTGAAGCCATTTCTAGCCAGTCTTGTTCAGTCTGTCGAAAATCCTGGGATTAAGGCCTTGTAAAATCATGCTGTTGGCACGTTCCACTTGACCATTAGTCTGTGGATGTGCGACGGCCGCCTAGTCCATGCGGATGTGGTGGTCGTCGCAAAATTCCAGGAATTTTCTACCGGTAAATTGGGAGTCGTTGTCGGTGATGATGGAGTTCGGCACTCCAAACTGGTGGATGATGTCTGTGAAGAAGGACACGACCTGTTCCGCCCTGAGGTTCGTGATTGGGTGTGCCTCGGTCCACTTGGAGAATTTGTCCACGGTGACCAGCGGGTGGGTGTAGCCCCCGGGCGCCTTTCGCAAGGGCCCGACGATGTCCAACCCCCACACGGCAAACATCCTTGTGACGGGTATGGTCTGCAGGGCATGAGCCGGGAGATTGGTCTTGCAGGCGTAAAATTGGCACCCTTCACAGGTGCGCACGACGTCGTTGGCGTTAGCGACCGCGGTGGGCCAATAGAAGCCTTGGCGGAACGCATTGCCCACGAGGGTGCACGGCATTGCGTGGTGGCCACACACGCATGCGTGGATGTCTCGAATAAGTTCACGACCATGGGGGATGGGGATGCACCGCTACAGTTTTCCAGACGGCGCGCTTGTACAGGTCGCCGTCGATTATAGTGAATGACTTGGCCTTCATGGCAATGCATCTGGCTTTAGACTGATCCGAGGGTAGTTTCCCTCGATCAATCTAGGCGAGGTACTTGGCCCGCCAATCCTCTGCGCGGGGGGCTAGCTCAGTCTCCATGGCCTCGTTTTGGTCCGCGCCATACCCCTCGAGCAGGGAGAGCACAAATGCCTCGTTCGAGGTGTCCTCGTCCATGGGATCCAGAACCACTAGATTTGAGGGAGCCCCTAAGGGTTCCTCCTGATTTGAGGGTGCCGGTCTGTGGTCAACGAACGGCTTTGCGATATGTCATGTGAAAACATTCAAGGGAATGGTGATTCGCCCCGACGTGATCTTCGCGAGTTTGTCTGCCTCCTCATTGTACTTGCGACGGACGTGATTGAGCTCGATGCCGTAAAATTATCCTCGAGGGCGCGTACGGCATTGCAGTATGCTTCCATCTTCTTGTCGTGGCAGCTCACGTTATTCATGACTCGGTCAATCACGAGCTGCGAGTCTCCCCTGACGTCGAGGTACTTAAACCCGGTTTTGATGGCGATTCGGAGGCCGCAGAGAAGGGCCTCGTGCTCGGCCATATTGTTAGACACGGGGAAGTGCAAGTGCACTGCGTATCTCATGTGCTTCCCGAGGGGTGAGATGAAGAGCAGGCCCGCCCCTATCCTGGTTTTCATCACTGACCCATCGAAGTAGAGGGTTCAACACTCGGCCTGAATCTGCAATGGGGGCAGCTACGTGTCCGTCCACTCAACGATAAAATCCGCAAGTATCTAGGACTTGATCGCCTTGTGTGGTGCATAGGTGAGTGTTTCACCCATGAGCTCTACAGACCACTTGGCGATCCTGCCCGCAGCGTCCAGGTTGCGAATAATCTCTCCCAATGGGAATGAATACACTACCGTAACCGGGTGGGCCTCGAAGTAGTGCCGCAGATTGCGGCATGTGAGCACCACCGCGTAGAGCAGCTTCTGGATCTGGGGATATCACACCTTGGTTTCAGACAACACCTCGCTGATGTAGTACACTGGCCTTTGGACTAGTAGGGTGTGGTCTTCCTCCGTTCGCTCTACAACGATGACCGCGCTGACCACCTGGGTGGTCGGAGCGACGTAGAGGTATAGAGGTTTTCCTTTTTGAGGCGGCGTGAGGATCGGCGCGTTGGCGAGCGTCGCCTTGAGCTTATCGAGCACCTCCTGGGCTTCGACGGTCTTGGAGAAGCGTTCGTGCTTCTTCAGGAGTCGGTAGAGGGGCAAACCCTTCTCGCCGGGCCGCGAGATAAAGCGGCTTAAGGCGGCAAGGCAGCCCAGCACTTTCTGCACTCCCTTGAGGTCTCGAATCGGGCCCATCCAGTCGAGGGTTGCGACCTTTTCAGGGTTGGGCTCGATGCCCTACTGGGAGACAATGTATCCCAGCAGCATGTCACGCGGCACCCCGAAGACGCATTTTTCGAGGTTTAGTTTTACCCCATTGGCCCGCAGGCAATCAAATGCCACATGCAAATCGTTGACCAGGTCGTCCGCCTTCCTGGTTTTTACGACTATGTCGTCTACGTATGCCTCAACGGTCCACCCGATGTGGTCTCCGAAAATGTGCTGCATACATCGTTGATAAGTAGCGCCCGCGTTTCCGAGGCCGAATGGCATCGTCACCTAGCAAAACATGTCGAATGGTGTGATGAAGGAAGTTGCGAGTTGGTCGGACTCCTTCATCTCTATTTGGTGGTACTCGGAATAGGCATCAAGGAAACATAAAAGTTCGCACCACGCAGTAGAATCTATGATATGATCAATCTGTGGCAAAGGAAAAGGAACTTTGGGATATGCTTTATTTAAACCAGTGTAACCTACACACATCCTCCACTTCTCATTCTTTTTCTTAACTAATACAGGATTTGCTAGCCACATAGGGTGGAAAACTTCCTTGATGAATCTGGCCTCGAGGAGCTTCCGCGGCTCAACTCCGATCGCCCGGCACCACTCTTCGTCGAAGCGTCGCAGCCGTTGTTGCACGGCTCGGGAGTGAGGTACGATGTCAAGGGAGTGCTCGGCGACCTCCCTCGGGATGCCTAGCATGTCCGAGGGGCTCCATGCGAAAATGTCACCGTTGGCACGGAGGAAGTCGATGAGCACCACTTCCTATTTAGAGTCGGGGGTGGAACTGACCCTCAACGTCTTGCCCTCGGGGGCAGCAGGGTCGAGGGGCACCTCCTTCGTTTGCATGGCAGCCTCGAAACTGCCCACGTGCTTGGAGGTGGAGTCGAGGCCCTCATTAGCCAGCTTCTCCAGGTCCGCAACAAGCGTCTCATCGAGCGCCAGGGCTTCAGTGTGCTCCACGCACTCGACGTCGCAGTCGAATGCGTGCTCGATCGATGAGCCCACAGTGATGACACCCTTTGGCTTTGACATCTTTATCTTGAGGTAGGTGTAGTTCGGGCCCGCCATGAACTTGGCGTAGCAAGGACGCCCTAGGATGGCGTGGTATGCACCCCTGAACCCCACCACCTCGAAGGTGAGGGTTTCCTTGCGGAAATTGTCCGGTTTGCCAAACCAGACTGGCAGATCGATCTGCCCGAGGGGCTGGACGCGCTTGCCTGGCACGACACCATGAAACAGCGTCATGCTGGGCTGCAGCTGGTCCAACCCAATCCGCATCAGCCGCAGGGTGTGTGCGCATAGGACGTTGAGGTTGTTGCCTCCGTCCATCAGCACCTTGGAGAACTGCGAGTAGCCGATGACTGGATCCACAACCAGCGGGTACTTGCCCAGGTTGGGGATGCGGTTTGAGTGATCTTCGCGGCATATCACACTGCTCGAGGGTGTGGTTGACTAGGGTCTTGTGGTACGGGCACGGTTTCTTCAACATGTTGTCGAACACGACGGGGCTCAGGGAGTCGCTCGAGGGCCCTTGCGGTCCGGGTCTACTGCGAGGGCCTCGTCCTCGTCGTCGCCGCGCCCCTGCGCACGCGCGTCGCAGCGGGGCTTCTTACGTTTCTGTAACACCCCGGATTTTCATAGAAAACCCAAATCCCTGTACGACCGCGATAGTCCCTGGATCAGTGGCTATCGCGTGTAGAACGTCTAACAGATAGTATCACAAAGTCATACATCGCATCACATAAGAGTAAAAGTACATAATTTATTACATGTCCATTACGGAGTACATCATTACAAGCCTCTTGGCTGAATCAGAGTGAAATTCTACTCAACGGTAGCTAGCATCTCAGAAGGGTCTCCATCTTTTATTCCTCTGGACACAAGCATCCTTGAGCGAAGCGACACATTACTTAGTCGTACCATCCATCGGTGTTGTTGTCGTACTCAGACTCATACACTACACACCCAAAGTCTATGCCCATGGAGTGGGATAGGTCCATGTCACCAACTATATGTAGCTTAAGTGGCCTAACTTCTAAAGGGAAAAAAGAGACAAGGAAGTGGCTCGGGTTTCCTATGTAGCAGCAACATAGTAATATCAAGATATCTCCATCAAGTTCCCAATCCCAAAGCTCTCAACATAGCTCGGAACCACCTGGTCACCCAGGGGCCCATCTCCACAACCTACTCCTATCTAGGGTCGATGTGAGAACTTCGTCTCCTCGCACTTCAATGATTGCAATCAGATCAACGAGGTAGATGGAGCCTCTCTCCTCTAACCGAATGCAACCACGGCTCACCATACACTCATCTATAGGGGGAGGTAGAAATTTCGAAACATGAGAACCAACAATCCACTGGGCTCGTCCATGACTGAGGACGCAGCTATAGCTATAGATCGAACGACTCTGCAGAGTGTGTGCACTTGTACCCATCCCGGAATGGCACCCGGCCGGTGTATGGCCGACCGAGCCCATCCTACTGTGCGAATTCTCGGTAGTTACGGTCCCATCCTGCATCCGGCCCTCAAAACGCCCCCCCTCAAAATGGACGGTACCGGAAATGTGAAATGCCCCCGTGTGGCCACACCAGAGTCACTCTGAGAGGGTGGTCCCACCTCCACCTCTCCTCCACTGATACCCCGCTATCCTCCTCGTAGGTATGGTTCCGCACTTGCCAAGCTCAACTCGGCCCCAACCCCACGCTCGGCAGGGTGGTGTGTACGTAAAGTCCCATGAAGCGATTGGCCCACTTGATTTCAGACTGGGGTGAGCTCATATCCTCTAAGTGCAAGTAAAACTCCAACACCTAGGCTCCGAAAACCGTCAAAGTAGGGATACCCTAAGGAGTGTACCCCTATCCCCGATCCCAGATCGGTTGTTTCGAGCTCACCCCCGCCAAAGTACACAAAATGCCTTCTCTTGTTGGTTTTATCCCACTCGCGCCAAGAACCACTATTCCCATCCCAACACATGCATCGTGAAGCTCAACGTATATACACGCTTATAAACATATATAGTAGTAGGACAATCAAGGACAGGATATTTAAAGTAGGCAGTGCAAGGTTCATAATCATGCATATAAAGTAAAGCACTAGCAATCTACATTGCAATATCTAATAGGTTCTCAAAGTTAGTCGGGCGTGAACCTGGGGTCCGGTAGTCCTCCGCGGCGAAGTCGTCGGTGTAGTCATACTCCGGGTTCAGCTCCCTGGCTCCAACTGCTCCTATTAACACGTAGAAGAAAATAAACAACGCCCCTATAGCAATTAACTCCAAAAGAACGACAATTAAGAGCCAAAAGAGGGCAAACACTAGCCAAGCATGGAGTCTAAGCTTTTAAAGAATTTCTGGAAAAGGTTTTGTATTTTTCGGGGAAAAACGGATTTTAGTAGGATTTTGCAAAGTCAAAATAGTTTTTTGGAATTAAAATACGCATACATAATAGCATTAACTTTAGGTGTCTATTGGCCGGCTCTAAAGGGCTTAAAGCTGGCGGTTAGGTGGCTGCAGGCCGACTGTAGGTGCTGAGGTGGCTGCCACGTAGGAGCCTATAAGCCAGCTAAAGCCCGCGTGGCTGATGGTGTGGCGCGGTGCAAAGGATCCCGCCGGGATCTTCTGTGGCGCACTATGGTGTAGACGAACGTGTGGGAAGATGTGAGTGGTCGGTCGCATGAGATCTGGGCTAATCCAACGCGGCGCGGATTGGGGCGGCCGGTCGTGTGGCGAAGACGGGATAGGTCGGCCGCACCAGATCCGGTGGATTGACTGCGGCCACAGCAGCGTGTGGTTCTGTGTGTGCAAAAAAAACTCCCTTGGGTTTTTGGGGCGGCACACCAGGTGTTCGACACCAGGCCTAAAAGGGACGGTGGAGCGGCTAAGCCTCGACGGAGATGGGAGGGGTCGACGGCTGGGCGACACGTCCCTCGACGAGTCGTGGGTGCCCCAAAGGCTTCGTTTGGCGAGGAAAAAAAGGGAACCTTGGCCCGAAACCTTGGCTCGGCTACGTCCAGAGCTCAGCCCGATGCGTGGGAAACATAGGCAAGCTTGGCGGCGCAGCCGGGGTGGCCATGGCCGGTGAAGCAGCGCACGAGGGGGAAGCGCAGACGTGCGCGCACACCAAACCGACCTGGCGCTTGCAGCACAGGGCAGAAAGTTTTTCCCAACAACGAAGCCTCGGCTCGCAGGCGGAACGCCGGCGAGCTCGGCTGGGACGGCGAGGAACGGAAGAACAAAGCGGCTTTACGGGCCTTGTGAATGCAGATGCGCGTGCTTGGGTGCACGGATGCGTGAACGTGAAGAAAGGTGTGCGCATGCGCATGCCGGCATCAAGACCATTGGCGGCGGTCGAAACGGCGGCGGCGACACAGTGACTGGTACACGAACAGAGAGAGGGATGAGCGGCTAGCGAGCTGCGCGTGAAGCGATGACGGCTGCGGCACCTGCAGGAAGACATCGCAGCACGACACGAAGGCCGGCTTCACACAGTGCCGAGCGCGGCGGCGCGATGCGACGGCGAGCGCCCAAGGCTCGATACGTGGCCGTGACTCAAAGGCCAGGCACCACAAGAGGTGTGGGGGGTTGCAGTGCTCACAAATGGCCTAAGGAGGCCCGGCGGTGAAGACGTCGATGAAGAGGGGCTCGACGCGGTGAAGAGCAAAGGAAGCAGAGGGCGAAGAGGAAGCAGAGCAGCACCCCCAGCGGCTCCCCTTCACGGACGTTCTCCTTCCCTCGCGACGGACGACCAACCTCGCTCCCTTCTCTTCCCCTTCCCCCTCAACGTCAGCGGCGACGGTGGATTGGGATTTGGGGGAGGAATCCCCTGCGCGGCAAGGGTTCGGGGCGCTCCCACAGCGGCTTCTTATAGGAGGTGGTAGGTAGAGCGGATGGCGGTGAGCGTCTCAAGACACGTCGAAGCATCCGGCGGCGGCGGCACAGCTACACGGCTTCTGCTTTACACGGCGGCGCGGTGCCCCTCTCACCGGGAGGAAGAAAGGTGAAGCAAAAGGGGGAAAAAGAAAGGAGGAGGTGGCACTGACATCGCAGGCCTGCGCATCATAGACACCGGGGCGTTAAGGGGGTAGATGGGCCTACTGGGCCGCTCGGCGCATGGGCCAAAGCCGTCTAGGGTGGTTTGGAGGACTAGGAGGGTTGGGTTATGGCCCAAATAGGGTAAAATGGCTTCCTATTATTTTTTCCCTATAAACTATATGATTCAAATTTGAATTCCAATTCAAATTTGAATCCACACAAATAAATCCAAATAAAACCCAAATGAAACTCCAAGTTCTCACACTAGCATATTATATGTCCTAACATTATTGTTTGACCTGGAATAAAATCTAGGATTTTGGGGAAAGGGAAGGGAAGGCATCCTATTGGTTTCATTAGCACACAATTTCAAATCAAGTTTTTGAAATCCCAAAATTTTACATACACACAAATTCAAGGATGTTACACTTTCTTGCCCCGCTTGTGTTTATGCGGGGCTCCTTGGACTTGCTACCCTCCGCGGGCGCGTCGTCCACGTGCTTGCCCTTCTTGCCCTTGAAGATGGCCCACACTGCCTCCTCGCCGGAAGAAAAGCTGGTGGTGATGCCGAACAGCTCGTTGGAGTCGACCGGCGGGCTCCTCCTGACTTCGCGTACAAGGTCCCAACAGGTCGTGCCCTCGAGAAAGGCATGCACATTCTCGGACTAAGCCACGCTCGAGAGCTCAGTGCAGCGCTTGGAGAAGCGTCGTATGAAGTCCTGGAGCGATTCGCCGGGCTTCTGGGTGCACACCCGCAGGTCCCAAGAGTTCCGAGGATGCACGTACGTGCCCTGAAAGTTCCCCACGAACGTGCGGACCAAATCGTCCCAGTTGTGGATCTGACTTGGTGGCAGGTGCTCGAGCCACGTCTGGCTGAGTCCGCGAGGTGCAGCGGCAGATTGCGGATGATCACCTCGTCGGTGGTGGCGCTGCCCAGTTGACAGGCTAGGCGGTAGTTGTTGAGCCATACACGAGGGTCCGTCTCCCCCATGTACTTGTAGATCGAGGTAGGCTGGTGGAAGCACTAGGGAAAGCTCATCGTGCAGATCTCCCGGCTGAACACATGGGTTCCCGGGGGTTCCGGCGTTGGTGAACGATCCTCACAGTTGTTGTAGCGACCGCCCCACCGAGGGTGATAGCCCACCACCGCCCGTGCCTCCGCGTTGCCCTTTCGGTGGGCGTTTATGACGTTGCGGGCATCACTGTCCTGGGCCTGCCCACGCGCGTCAAGGATCTGCTCCCTGACTGGCGTTCTGCTCTGGTTGGATGGCTGTCCCATCGCACCGCCCGCGTGGACGGACGCCTCTTGGCCCTGAGCACTACCGTTGTCTCGCGCACTGCCCTGCTGGCGTATGCAGGATGCCGAGCTTTCGGCCTGTTGCACGACCGCCTGCTCGATGAGGGCCTCGCTTTGCGGGGTAGGTTACGCGCCTCGGGAGTCGAGGGCGCGGGCATGGCTCGAAACAGTGTTGCTGCAGTAATGAGCTTTTAACTTGCACGCGACAGCGTGTTCGGGTTGTCGACGTTGAAGTCGGCGTCGATGCGCTCGCGGGCATAACTACCTAGCTCGCGCACGCGTTCGCCGTGCGCCGAGGATTCTCCAGCAATGGTGGCACACAGAAGTCGCACTTGCCTGTACTCCTCTGCGAGTTTAGCCTCGAGCTCGCGCGCTTGGGCCTGCTGCGCGTTAATGCTGATATCCCCCGTCGGCGATGTGGGGGGCACACTCGGCCTCGGGTTTCGGGGCGCGCTCGGCTCTGGGTTTTGGGGTGTGTCTCCGTCGTGGGCTGTGATGCCCCAGGTTTTTAATTACCGTCATTAATGCTAATGACCGGATCAGCCGAGTCAAACCGGCCGAACACTGTTCAAACCTAGGTCAACCCGGGTCATCACCTCGAAAACCTCGCCAATGGACCCTAATGAACCCCTTGACCAAGTATACACACACCCGTGGTCGACCCCTGGTCAAAGACACGGTCAAACCCCGCTTGAGGATTGACGTCAGCGAATGTCGTCCGGAACTTTTGCCGCGTTCTCCAAATTTCACCTAAACACTTCAAAATCTACTTTTATGAAAGTTGTCCATCTTGTTGAGGGACACAACTTTCATGTAGATTGACATTTCAAATTTTGAGTGGAAGTTGGTGAAAAACTCGGTCAACCGTCAACATCTCCTGTTTAGCAGAACGTGGCGACATTCAAAGTTGGCACGACGTTCCTGCAAAATGCATTGAGAAAAACACTAGACGGCCTTTGTGAAAGTTGTAGAGGGTAGTTGGATCTACAACTTTCCTATTCACCACATATTGCACTTCTATTCAAAAATTTTGGGAAAACGCGGTCGAAGGTCGACGTGCCGACACGTCTTGGCGCGCCGCGCCCGGCCGCGCCGCGCCGGCCGCCTTGGCGTCCCGGCGCCGGCCCCGCACTCCTAGGGCGAGCGCCTGCTCGAGGCCACACGCCCCAAGGCCGCGTGCCCCGAGGGCTCACGCGCCCCGAGCCGTCCGGCGTCGTGCCGAGGCATAAGCGCAGCTGCCGACGCCGTACCGCGGTCGGCGCACCCGGGGGACCGGCGGTCCGTCCGCCGGCCTTCTTGTCCGGTGCGCGACGCACTTTTGCTTATAAGGGGCGGTCTTCTCGTTTGTGCGCGTACACCTCCCCCTCTCCTTCCCTTGCCACGCCTTGCCGGCCCCGGCGAGCACCCGCGGCCCGCGATGCGCCGCGGCGGCGCCGCCACCGGTCATCGGTGCGCCGCGTGCCGTCCGCTCCCAAGGGCAAGCCAACCACCCAAATCGAGTCCCCGGCGGTTGAAGACCCTCCCCCCATCCTCTCCCCGCCGAGAACGCCGGCGAGCGCCGGACTCCGGCGAGCCGCGCGGGCCGGCCGCCCCAGGGGCCACATTGCAAGGTGGGATTTCTTTCTAAGGGCTAAACAGCAAAAGTAAGGGTATAGTTGTGAACCGCAGGGAACTTCAACGGTCTGTCCGCAAAGTGGCAACTTAAATAGTACTTGAGATTTACAGGATCTTGTAAATTGCGTAGAAAATAGTAGGAAAATTGAAAAAATGCAAAATCAATTTTGTTGGATTCGAGATGAAATATCATACAAATTTTGTTATTCTTTCCTGAGCTAGTTCCTGTTGGTTTTTGCATGAAAATTACAAATGTAAAAAACCTAGATCTGCAATATCTCAAAATCTACACATCCTCTGTAGCTAATGTTTGGATATGTTGTGTGTTAGGTCATGTCTAGCTCCTATGCCAAACATTGCACAAAGTTATGATATAAATCTTTTTATAAAAATGTTTTTCCATTTCTACAGGATCTGCATAAATGATTTTTCTAGCTAAAAAGAACTAGGTTTTTGTAACCAACTGTTGCACACTGTCTTTTTATTCAAAACCACACCTTTGGAGAATTAATCACAATTTTATAATTAACAGAAACATTTATTCTTGAATTATGCTTTAATTTCTTTGAAAATACATAACTCAAGTTTCACAATAGTTCTAGGTGTATGTGCTGCACCACTAGGCTAGTTTTGGACCATATAACATGTGTGAGAAAGTTTGGAGCATTTTGTTGAGTATTTATTTTTGTGTGCATTTACCTTGTCCTTCTAGCTAGCTTTTGATTATTTTCAAAATAATTAATTTCTAGCTATCCAAAGTATGCATGTTTGCCCTGTGGCTTGTTAGAGGTGTTTAAAATGTAATACACCCTTCCACTGAATTTTATTAATTAATTTCATGAACAAAAGCTATGTAAGTCATTAAGGGCTTAATAGTCATTAAGTGGGAAAATCACCAAACTATCCTTACTAATCTTGGGTGTGGTTGTAAATCATTTTAAAAGGTTAAATATACCCACCCACTGCTGTTTCTGAAGTTAATTAAATTATTTACATATATATGTACACAGTCACTATCAAAAGGAATATCTAATAAAGAATTGCAAATTGTTCCTTTTTGGAAGAGTATGCTAAATGTATTCTTATCTAGGTGAATGTGTCCAACTAATACAACCCAGGGTTGTGTTTTGATGATTGTAATTAACTAAATTTAAAATCATCCAATAAATCTTGCATTTGCATCTTCGTGTAGATCCTTCCGCCAGTAGACGTACGCTCGTGCCGGCAGGAGGAGACGAAGGTGCCGACGAAGAGCTGCAGTGCGTGGACGTAGCTCAAGACCTGGACCCAAGTCCAAAAGGGCCCAAGGCCAACGTTGCCAGTGAAGGCAAGCCCCGGATCATTAACCCCGTCTTTAAAATTATGCAATTATGTTTGCTACGATTGTGCATTTACGTTTCAGGAGTTGATTTGAAACCCTAGATGCATGATGCCTAGGTACTATGCTCTATCACTAGTATGCTAGGTCGATAGCTGCTATGCTATAGGACCTGATAGAAGTCGAGTGATGTTCATCACTCGCGAGACTAGGTTCTTATGTTGGAATAATAAGATCTTTATAAATGGATTGCTCATGTGGTAAGAGCATGGGATTGGGCTCCGGTCGAGTGCCTTTCGTGGGCTAAGCTTTTGAACATACCAAACATTTGCCGGGAATGGGACCGGTAAGCCTAGTACCTTAATGAGACGGCGCGGGAACTTTTCCCTACTACTCTTGAGTAACCACCTTACCGGCTAGCTACCGGGAAGGGGGGTGTATTGTGTGAGACTGGATACTTTGCGGGGTGTACCAGCTAACCTTGCACCCAGGACTGTCGGCTCTACTCCCAACCAGAGGACCTTTGGGAACTGCCTGGGAACGTTGTCCTTGCGGGGGCCGCCTACCGTGTGTTTGGGTTTACCTTGCAAGGTTAAAATCAATCAATTGTCAGCCTCTCATCGTTATACGAGACTGCTTAATCAACTGGCCATGATATCCCATAATGATGAAACTCGAGGAATATGGTTGTATGAATTAATTGCTTGTCCAATTCTTGATTGAGCTAGATGTCACATATAGAAATGGTAATCAACTAGAACTTGTGCTAAAAGATTGAAAGTAAGGATCTACTCTTAGTAGTTGTTCGGCAAAAGAAACTCCACCGGCCAAAAGCCTTTCATGTCTAGAGTTGGTGATGTAGTTATCGCCCGACGGTTAAGTCTTGCTGAGTATTAGTATACTCATCCTTGCTTTAAAACTGTTGTTGCAAGTGTGATTGACCGGAAGCGTGATGACAAGTAATGACATCACAGATGGCCTCCTGTGATGTTTACCGCTGCGCTAGTTATTTTATTTTCAGCTGTTTTCAAACTCTGAATCTATACTCCATGTCAGGAACAATGGTTTGTAATAAAATGTTTAATTCATGTAGTACTTTGGACTCGCCTTCGCGTGAGTTTTAATGCATGTGTTGATCCTCTGTTCGATGTCCAAGTGATTACCGGGCGTTAACCCGGCAACCAACGACAGGATGATACTTTACTATTGCTTAATGACCAAAGTGGATCGGTCTCAGGAAATAGTACGGTATTTTCCTGGGAGGGTTGTCACAGCTGGTATCAGAGCGATTGCATGCACCAGAGCTTAATTAACAACATTAATCACATGATTTTTGAATAAAAGTTGCCAAGATTGTCTGAGTTCCAAAGCACGTTGGTCCGTTAAGGATAAACTAGACTGAGAGGCCCTATAGGGGATTTTTGGGTTCTTTCATGTGGCTTATTAACCTATGGATTATTTTGCTAACTCCCAGCACATTACTTTATGTCAGACTTACTTCCTTGCACAACGAAACTAGATGAGCCACGTGTTTTATATGTGTGCTGTACCGCATCACGAGAATTGCGAGGGTTGGTGGAGTGATCCATTCCACGGATCCCATCTTCGCGTCTGGTTAAGAGTTGTGTTGTCGCCACGTGTTTATACGTGAGCATTCCGCATGTCGAGTATGCGAGGCAATGATATACTCCATTCAAACGGAGGATGTCCGAGGTTGGACGCTGTCCATGCAGCGGCTTAACGCATGGATACCATTTCCATAGTGAACGGTATTTCATGGGAACGCTTTCATGAGTGCTAGCATGAAAGGTTTGTTGTGTTCTGTGATCTTCTGCAGGTACCCTAACCTCGTTTCGTAAGTCGTTAAGTAAGCATAGACTAGATCTCGACTAGCTATTATAAGGAGACACGTGTATGTGCCATGCCACTGCGCTAACTTCGAGTTTTGGCTTGAATGCCATTGTGAGGACGAATAGGACGTCTTGCATCATGCTAAAAGTCATGGAAAAACCTAAACTGAACTCGTCTCTGTTTCCGTGCTCTCTAAGGTAAAATGGTGATAGTGTGTTTTGTCCTGTCTAGCCTCTCTATGGTAGATGTGTTGTCGTGCATAATTTATTAGAGTTATTGCTTAGATTGCCGTTCTTGTCCAAGAATCTTTTGTCTAGGTGATCTCAACCTAAGCTGCTCCAATCTAATCTAGTTTCTGCTCGCCCAAGGTTCACAATCATAACTTAGATCTATCGCAAGTATGCTCGTTTAGTCAACCCCTGTTGGCTATCTCCCTAGAACCATTTGTAGTCTTGATTAGATAGCACCTTTCCTAATCTTCTAGTTCGACCTTGCACACCCAACTTGAGTTTCATAACCTTGCTAAGTTACTACGCAAAGTTGAGAAGTGTTGGACTACGGTTTGAGTTAGGAAGTTCGGTTTCCGATTATCAGAACCTTGTATCATTTGGTATGCCTGCTCGCTCGAGTTCAGCATACAAGGGTATTTAGTTTCTATGGTTACCCCATACCTTAACCCCTACCTTTATTCGTGGATCGAGTTACCCTTGTACACTCGCACCCGACTTATTCTCACTTTGTCGTTATGTCCAGATGGACAACGCTGGCTCTACGTCGGCTGATGTGGAATCATGGACTCTCGTGAACTACCTCGAGGAGGGTGGATATCCTGCACTTTTGTGGGACACCCTGAAGGACTTTGGGTACACCACTTACCCATAGTACTTGACACGTGAGGTCATGACCACAGGCCAACTCCTTCGTTGTGAAGTAAAGGCGAAGATCTCATTGTGCTCGACCAATCCTGCTTGGGAAGAATGGGAGTGTAAGGCACAAGGGCAAAACTTGTCCGACACTGTGCAGAAGGCTGCTCTCGAAGCACTCACAACTTTCTATGGAAAGCACCCTGCCGAGATAGCCAACTCTGCAGCCAAAGTAATTCCTGTACCTGAGTGACACAATGTCCCTGGTGGCGAATGACAACCTATCCTTCCAGCCCAGAGCAACTCTCACTATAACCCAGATCTTGTCACCTCAGTCCGCTTTTCAGAAGCCATGTACGACACCTACCGATGGATGGTGGGAGAAAGTGTATTCTATCGACACCAAATCTATAGATAGAAAGTTAAGGAAATGGAGTGTACCGCTCAAGCATTGAAGGAAGCCCGAGCCAAGATAGCTACTCTCAAGAAGGAAAGACGCAAGGACAAGGCAAAGATACAAGAATTGAGTGAGATCATACATGAGCAGAATTTTCTGTCGCAGCATAACGTCCAGTATATGCTTGAACTAGAAAACCAACTGGAAGCTATAGCAGCTCCACCCCCAGAACCTGTCATCCCTGGACCAGAAGGGGAAGAAGATGTTGAAGAAGTCCAAGGAGAATCCGGAGTGGAATCTGGACCCGAATCACCATAATCCCTCAGTGTGGAAGACCCAACCCTAGGAAGTTGATCCGTTGGAAATAAAATTCTGAGTCGTAAGAGTGTAGTGTTTGTAAGGAACCCTAGTGTACCATAACTGCGTTTGGTTAACTATTGCGGTCGGTTGAACTAGGAACCTTGTTGTTGCAGCTAGTCTGCATTGTAAATCCAATTGTTGTTGGTAATTCTGAAAACCTCTCAGCGATGTAATGCCTGGATTAAACATCTCTTTCAGCAATAATGTTCGTAAGGCATTATTTATGCTAGTTGTGATCAATCAAGTTCCGTGCTCCATGAACTTCGTACCAATCAAGGATCCAATCGACTCCTCAATCTTGAACTTATTCTTTTCGATCTTGCTCAAAACCTTGTGATTTAAATTATATGTTACTTTTGAGCATGCACTTCATCGCATATGCATTGGGAAGCTTGGGTATACTAACTTGCATTCTCATGAAAACTCCATACCCCTACTCTACTTCTCTTGATGGTGATGTAGTGATCCCATAGCCAAAGGTGCCGCGGCGGAACCTAGGGCATCGGGTGTGCTGCAGCCACACGACTGCCACTAGGGGCGCGCTAGGTATCTTGGTTGTGAGAAAGCAACTCGCCACTCAGATCTTTTCCTGCCTATGATTTCCCTTGAATTCACTAACTCATCATATGGGTAATTGAGTCATTCTAACGAGCATCAGAGCACCATACCGCACAAGCATGTGCATAGTGTCTTCGCAAGCATGAACATCGCTTCAACTTTGGAAATTTTCACACCTTAAAAACAATGAGTTGTCAAAACCCCAAATTTACGAAGTAAGTAAAGGTGTGAGCAAGATTGTTTTGAAGTTCCCACTTGAAGTCATCTTTCGTACAAGAGATTATGGAACTCCTTCATTAGCCTTCCTTTTTCTTCGTAATGGTCTTTTGGAAATCTCTATCGAATTGGCCTCTTGCCGCAAACCTCGACGACCTTGTAGCATCAAATTTCCTTCCTGCTAGCCAAGTGGAAGCAGCAGACGTAGAAGTTCTCCTGAGCAGTCAAGGTTCCCGAATAGTCAGTATAAAGGATTCATCCATCGCGTTTTTGTCTTGATCCGTGCTCATAACCTTCAAATCCTCAGAATCAAGCAAGGAAGTAAACCCAGGATCGATCGAAGCTTTTTGCTACGCTTCTCTTTGTTGCTATCGCGAACATAAAGCGTTGTACACTGCGCTTTCTCGTTTTTCTTCCTATCACGGTCAATTCTTTAGGCCGTTGAACCTCGACGTCGTCAGTGTCACGACCGTACGACGCCGTGACGTCACTCGCCGTCTTTTTACCGTGCTCACGACGCTAAGACCTCACGAGCTGACCATTGTCGAGCTCCGTGTTGCCTGCACTAGATACCCGGCTTGGTCAACTGACCGTTACAGCCCCGCAGCAGTTACAAAATGGAACTCTTTACCCGGAACCGCCGATGCGAAAGCTCCATTTCCATCCAAGCTCGCATTATCACTGTTCTTGTTCTTCCTCCAGCTAGCCTTGGCCACTTTGCCACTAGAGCATCTCTCCCATCTATTCCGTTCCTCGCCGAGCAAGCTGTTCCTCCGTCTTCGTTCCCGACGTCGAGAAGAAGCTCAGAGTAGACCGGAAGAAGAATTCAAGCCAAGCTGCCATCCATGACTCTGTCTTCGGAAGAGGTCGAGTCGTTTTGCTGGACGTTTATAGGGATGTATCTCTGTATCGTAGGAGGATTATGTCTGTTATTAGCTGTGCGTGTGCACATTCATCGCTCGCTTCCTCATGAACGGCGATGAGGTAGTAAGGGAACGTACCTTGTACCTTTTGTTCCATCTGCATTCCTGACTACGGGATGAGTAAGCAAGCCTGACCGAATTGATACTTGTGACTGACTTGATGTCCTGTTCACACTACTTACCATGAACAAGTCTTGTAGAGTATGTTCGAGTTATGAGTTTTCTGAGTGAGATTCCGAACATGTATTAATTAGGGTTTTGATTTTCAGATGTTCCAACCGGCACGGAGTAACCCCAATGGTTTTAGAACGTCGGGTAGCGGTGATCTTACGCTACCGTCGCCCACGACGCTGACCGAAGCTTTCGTAACAGCGCATACCGATGTGTTGTGCCAGATCCTGCAGGCACAACAGCGAATGGCTCAACAACTACAGCAAATGCCGCCGATGCAACCAAAGCTCCAACCTTCCAAGTCCTGTTCACCTGAAGTACCTACCCAGAGTGACATAAATGCCATTGTCGGCGCAACTCAACTGTTGGAAGGGTAGAATTCCATGCTAAACGAGATGGTGTACGATGTCATCCAAGGACATTATGGGAAACCATCTCAAAATAGTTTGGCAGATAGTCTCTCTCAGTCCTTATCTGCCTCTATGGTCGAACAAGCCCGTTTGTTCAATCTGTTGGAGGAGTATGTTAATCAAGACCAACCCCAGGCCTCTGACTCCATATTACCACCTTCTCGACTACCAATGGATCTTAGAGAAGAAGAGAGGGCAGATCGAGGCAACAAACAAGTACTATCTGAGATAGATGTAAGTGAGTGGGAAATTATCTATACGGAGACTCGTCTGCGTGAGAGAAAACGGAGATGCGACACCAGCAAGGCCCCTCAACTCCCTGTTAGTGCAACGCGCTCGTGAGCTGCGAGGTTAAGAAAGAAAAAGAGGAAGAAGCTCCGCCTTATCCAGAAAGCCCAGCAACAAATCTCCAAGCCTGGAGAGTTTCCACTGCGTTTGTGCCACAAATGTAGACAACCCAGGCATAACAGACATAATTGTCCAAATCACCCGCGTTAGGATCAGCACCTCGGAGCAGCTAAGTGTGCTCACGGCAAGAACCCGATTTTTCAAGGAAAACCAGACCGGCTTAATTCTATGGGTAACACCTCTATCCAAGAACCACTTCCCCTTTCTCTTGTAATTTCCAATATCGGAACGAGATTCTTCTTAACGGGGGTAGGCTGTGACGCCCCAAGTTTTTAATTACCGTCATTAATGCTAATGACCGGATCAGCCGAGTCAAACCGGCCGAATACTGGTCAAACCTAGGTCAACCTGGGTCATCACCTCGAAAACCTCGCCAATGGACCCTAATGAACCCCTTGACCAAGTCTACACACACCCGTGGTCGACCTCTGGTCAAAGACACGGTCAAACCCCGCTTGAGGATTGACGTCAGCGAATGTCGTCCAGAACTTTTGCCGTGTTCTCCAAATTTCACCTAAACACTTCAAAATCTACCTTTATTAAAGTTGTCCATCTTGTTGAGGGACACAACTTTCATGTAGATTAGCATTTCAAATTTTGAGTGGAAGTTGGTGAAAAACTCGGTCAACCGTCAGCATCTCCTGTTTAGTAGAACGTGGTGACATTCAAAGTTGGCACGACGTTCCTGCAAAATCCGTTGAGAAAAATAGTAGACGGCCTTTGTGAAAGTTGTAGAGGGTAGTTGGATCTACAACTTTTCTATTCACCACATATTGCACTTCTATTCAAAAATTTTGGGAAAAACACGGCCAAACGTCGACGCACCAACACGTCTTGGACCGCGCCGTGCTGGACCGCGCCGGCCGCGTTGGCGTCCGGCACCGCCCACGCTCCTAGGGCGAGCGCCCCGCCCGAGGCCACACGCCCCAAGGCCGCGCGCCCCGAGGGCTCACGCGCCCCGAGCCGTCCGGCGTCGTACCGCGCGCATAACTGCATTGCGACGCCGTACCGCGGTCGGCGCACCCGGGGGACCGGTGGTCCGTCCGCTGCTGCTGTCCGGTGCTCGACGCCTGCTTATAAGGGGCCGGTCTTCTCGTTTGTGCGCGTACACCTCCCCCACTCCTTCCCTTGCCACGCCTTGCCAGCCCCGGCGAGCACCGCCATGCCGCGGTTGCCAGCGGAGGCCGCCGCCGCCGGTCACCTGTGCGCTGCACGCCGGCCACTCCCAAGGGAAAGCCAACCACCCAAATCGAGTCCCCGGCGATTGAAGACCGTCCCCTCGTCCTCGCCGGCCGGCCGCCCCAGGGGCCACATTGCAAGGTGGAATTTCTTTCTAAGGGCTAAACCGCAAAAGTAAGGGTATAGTTCTGAACCGCAGGGAACTTCAAGGGTCTGTCCGCAAAGTGGAAACTTAAATAGTACTTGAGAATTGCAGGATCTTGTAAATTGTGTAGAAAATTGTAGAAAAATCGTAAAAATGCAAAACCAATTTTGCTAGATTCGTGATGAAATATCATACAAATTTTGTTATTCTTTCCTGAGCTAGTTCCTGTTGTTTTTTTGCATGAAAATTACAAATGTAAAAAGCCTAGATCTGCAATATCTCAAAATCTACGCATCCTCTGTAGCTAATGTTTGGATATGTTGTGTGTTAGGTCATGACTAGCTCCTACGTTAAAAATTGCACAAAGTTATGATATAAATCGTTTTATAAAAATGTTTTTCCATTTCTGCAGGATCTGCATAAATGATTTTTCTAGCTACAAATAATTAGGTTTTTGTAACCAACTATTGCACACTGTCTTTTTATTCCAAACCACACCTCTAGAGAATTAATAACAATTTTATAATTACAAGAAATATTTATTCTTGAGTTATGCTTGAATTTCTTTGAAAATACATAACTCAAGTTTCAGAATAGTTCTAGGTGTATGTGCTGCACCACTAGGCTAGTTTTGGACCATGTAACATGTGTGAGAAAGTTTGGAGCATTTTGTTGAGTATTTATTTTTGTGTGCATTTACCTTGTCCTACTAGCTAGCTTTTGATTATTTTCAAAATAATTAATTTCTAGATATCCAAAGTATGCATGTTTGCCCAGTGGCTTGTTAAAGGTGTTTAAAATGTAGTACACCCTTCCACTGAATTTTATTAATTAATTTCATGAACAAAAGCTATGTAAGTCATTAAGGGCTTAATAGTCATTAAATGGGAAAAATCACCAAACCATACTTACTAATCTTTGGTGTGGTTGTAAATCATTTTAAAAGGTTAAATATACCCACCCACAACTGTTTGTGAAGTTAAATTAAATTATTTACATATATATGTACACAGTCACTATCAAAAGGAATATCTAATAAAGAATTGCAAATTGTTCCTTTTTGGAAGAGTATGCTAAATGTATTCTTATCTAGGTGAATGTGTCCAACTAATACACCCCAGGGTTGTCTTTTGTTGATTGTAATTAACTAAATTTAAAATCATCCAATAAATCTTGCATTTGCATCTTCGTGTAGATCTTTCCGCCAGTAGACGTACGCTCGTGCCGGCAGGAGGAGACGAAGGTGCCGACGAAGAGCTGCAGTGCGTGGACGTAGCTCAAGACCTGGACCCAAGTCCAGAAAGGGCCCAAGGACAACCTTGCCAGCGAAGGCAAGCCCCACATCATTAACCCCAGCTTTTAAAATTATGCAATTATGTTTGCTACGATTGTGCATTTACGTTTCTGGAGTTGATTTGAAACCCTAGATGCATGATCCCTAGGTACCTATGCTCTATCACTAGTATGCTAGGTCGATAGCTGCTATGCTATGGGACCCGATAGAAGTCGAGTGATGTTCGTCACTCGCGAGACTAGGTTCTTATGTTGGAATCATAAGATCTTTATAAATGGATTGCTCATGTGGTAAGAGCATGAGATTGGGCTCCGATCCAGTGGCTTTCATGGGCTAAGCTTTTGAACGTACCAAACATTTGACGGGAATGGGACCGGTAAGCCTAGTACCTTAATGAGACGGCGCGGGAACTTTTCCCTACTACTCTTGATGAAGGATCAGATGGCGACTAGAGAGGGGGGGAGTGAATAGGAGCCGGTAAAAATTCTTCCCAAAGAACCCGGCCTATGCCCTACTCAAATCCCGATCACACACAAGCGATGGATCGAATCACGCACCAATCGCCAAGACCACGAGGTTATGGATCAACCTCTAGCCTTAGGAACGATTCCTAGAAGCACACGCGGAAGCACTAGAAAGGGAGGAAGGAATCGAACCAAGAAGCAAAGCACACGGGCTGCGGCGGACCGTCCGCGCAGGGGGGGCGGACCGTCCGCACGGGGCCGCGCGGACCGTCCGGCCGGTACGCGTGGACCATCCGGCCCGAGCCTCGGACCGTCCGTTAAATCACACGGAACGGACCAAAGACACCCACGAACCACGGACCGTCCGCGGGGAGCACGCGGACCGTCCGCCAAGCACCCGCGGACCGTCCGCCCAACACCGCGGACCGTCCGAAACTCCGTCCAACCAAAAACCAAAAACGCGACGGATTGAAACGAAGGACGAGCAAGAACACGAAGAACACGGGACGAACCCTAGCCGCGCGGACCGTCCGCCGGGTCCGGCGGACCGTCCCGCCGGTGCGGACAGAGCTGAAAACGCCCGACCCCGAAAGTCAACTCCCCCAAATCATCATCGGATTTCCCAAACGGTTGAAGTTGTAGAGACAAGGGTTTGGGTACATGAAAAGCGTCACACAAGGATGCTATAGCCCAAAAATCTTGCCTCCTACCTCCCTAAATCACCGGGAATCGCGAATCCTTTGAGCACCACCAAAAACTAGAGCACCGAACGAAAACTCACTAATCGAAGTGGTTTCCGGCGTTTGAGGGCACAAGATCAAGCACAAAGATGCACAAGACATCTATCCATGTTTCCCTCAAAGAAATCCGGGGAGAAACCCACTCAAATCCGCGGAATCACACCGGGAACAAAGGCACGAACACAAGCACAAAAAGCCACGAAAAACAACCCCGAATCTTCTATACAAACCGGGGAAAGATTCACAAGGTCTAGCATGCCGCCCTAGCATCCATCCCTCTCAACAAATCTCTCATGAAGCTCTCATGCTAGCCTAGAGAAAATAGGAAGGAAAATAGCTACGAAAATGAGAAAGAGGAGGGAGCAAATGAAACCCTAAGTCGCGGAGAGAGGGAGCCATCCACACACACTCATGGCTTATATATCAGGTCCCGCCGGAGTGGTAAATGACTCGACTACCCCTAACTAAACTACTGGCGATACAACCCACGTAGGGGCATTTAGGTAATGTTTGTGGGTCTTGCCATCGGACGGCCACGCCTTTGCCGCACCCCGCGTCCTCTCGACGCAAGCCATGCGATCCCGCCGCGTGTCCTCCGCCTCGAAGCTTCCCGACACGCCGGATCCCGTCTCCGTCGTGTTGGGCCCTCGGACTTGGTTTTGAGGCCCAAACCAAGAAACCGTCCGCCGATGGTTTTGTGGGCAAACCACCAAACCCCACGTGCTCGGTCCGGCCTCCCGCCAAACCACTTGACTTGACCGCCACCGTGCACCGGCTCACTTGTCCATGACTTCGTCTTGCTTGTGTCGCCACCATGTGGCCCGCACCCAGTCCCGCTGTCCACCGGGTCCCTCGAACCGAGCCTACTTGTCTCTCCATCTCCCGGAGGCCCCTCAAGGCGAAGACCTTTCGCGCCCGTTCTTCACCCGCAACAACACGAACTAGGCCGCGGCCTACACCGCGCACTAAGCCAAGAGTCGGTCCAACACCCGTTGTCAATCACTCATCACCGAGGAGCGGTCATCCATCGACCACCGGGACGCTCCCGGTCCTCAATCTCCCCCTTGATGAGTGCATTGACAACACACAACGCGAAATGAAATTCGAGAGAAAAGAGAAAAGAAGAAGAAAGAAAAACAAAGAAGCTCAACTCATGACCAAAACCGAAGAAAGGCGAAGAAAGGTCACAAGCCAAGCAAAGCACAAAATCCACACCGAAAACAAGCAAGAAAGCTCCCCCCGAACAAATGCAAGCTCCCCCCGAACATGTGGATGCACACTTCCAAATTTCGGTTCACCTCTTCGAATTTTCATTAAGCTCACCTTTTCTCCCCCTTGTTGACAATGTATGAATCAAGGTGAAAATGCGAAAGGTAAAGCAAAGCATATAAACAACTACATGAGCTTCTCAAATAGGCCAAATTTAGTGTCAAAGGCTAAAAATGAGACAAAGATCACACACATGAATCATAGCATAGTCAAAGCATTGCCACAAGTAATATATGAAAATACAAGCATGTGACAAAGCAAAATTTTCAGATTTAAGCAATTTTACCAAAAGAAGGCTCGCTTCACATGTAAAAGCCTATCCATGTCACACTTGAGCCACAAACATGCATATTACTCAAAGATCATACAAGGATATCAAATTCTCAAAGCAAAAGATCATGGCAAACACCCATAAAGCAAAGCATGTCATGTCAAAGCTCATGAGCCATGTGTCCACTTCGGGGAGACTTCTCCACTGGTGAACATCATGCAACAAGTTTTGCACCCATATGTGAAAGATAATACATTTTAAGCATAGACATGATGGATGGAGCATTTTTCAAGCATTCACACTTCTTTTCAAGATTAATCCATTTTATGGTACATGAAGTGCCTTTGCGGCAAAAAGAAGCTTATGCTCCCCCATGAATGCAACATAGGCTAAACATTCACAATGATATTCGGTCTTTGGCCCAAATGCAAGAACAAGGCATCCAAGCACCATCTAAGCATGAAACGCACATATAGACCCAACCGTGACATGGATACACAACTACACACAAGTGGAGCAAATTTCATCAAAAATTAGTCAAGTTTAGCATTTATTTCAAAAGGGGCTATCTCACCACACATATATCTCAAATATTCCAAGAGCATAGCCTCACATCACCATTTCTCCACACATATGACCAAAATCTCACAAATAGCCAAAGAGACTCAAATATGGCATATGAAAGAAGCTCATCATCCTAAAATGCAATATGATACAAATGCAACATGATATATGACAAGATGGCTATCCTACCATGGTTTATACATCAAGCAAAGCATGTATATACATCAAAGTAAAACATGGTATGATACATATGGTACAAGGAAAACCCCCAAGAATCAACTAGAAAGGGCAACAAACCCCAAGTTCCCCCGCAAGCGCACAAATGTAGCTTGGTCGAGAGGCTTTGTGAAAATGTCCGCAAGATGATCTTGGGTAGGGACATGGCTCAACACAATGGTTCCTTTCTCCACATTGTCCCTCAAGAAATGATACCTCACTTCTATATGTTTGGTTCCGGGAGTGAAGCACCGGGTTTTTGGCTACGCTTATGGCACCGGTGCTATCACAAAGAAGTGGGATGCGGGTGCACTCCTCACCAAAGTCTCTCAAAGTGTATGAAATCCACAACAATCGGGAGCAACAACTCGCGGCGGCAACATACTCTGCCTCCGTGGTAGACCGAGCTACACTAGACCGCTTGCGGGAAGACCATGAGACCAACGAAGACCCAAGAAAGCGGCAAGTACCGAAGTAGACTTCCTCTCGACTCGACATCCAAAGCAAAATCCGCATCGGAAAAACCATGAAGAGAAAGAGTCGAGGAGGAAGAGTACCAAAGGCCAAGACCGAGGGCGATTGTAGGTACACGAAAATCCTCTTGACGGCCGTCGATGTGATGTCCTCGGCGAAGCACTCGAAAACGAGCGCACGGACACACGCCCGAACCGTATGTCCGGCCTCGTCGCCGTCAAGTAGAGGAGGGAGTCGATCATGCTCCCGTACTCCCGCCGGTCCACTCGGTTCTCCGTCCTCATCCGCATCCAAAGTGGCCTTACTCCCCATGGGAGTCGACATCGGCTTCACATCTTGCATCCGGAACTTCCTCGGCATGTCTTTCGTGTACTTGGTTTGGTGCACAAATGTACCGGCCTTCACTTGCTTGATCTGCAGCCCAAGAAAATACTGCAACTCGCCCATCATGCTCATCTCGAACTCCCTGCTCATCTCATCTGCAAACTTGGCAACAAGGTTATGTGACGAGCCACCAAAGACAATATCATCCACGTATATCTGAACAATCAGCAAATCATTTCCATGCTTGAGGAGAAACAGGGTTCTATCCACGGTACCCATCACAAACCCTCTGCTCAAAAGAAAACCTCTCAATCTCCCATACCAAGCACGGGGCGCCGTTTCAACCCATACGAGCCCTTTTCAACCCGTATACCCTATGTGGGTACAACTCGCTCTCAAACCCGGGTGGTCGCTTCACATACACCTCCTCCTCTATGACCCCATTCGGAAAAGCACTCTTCACGTCCATCCGAAACAACTTGAACCCTTTAGCCACGGCAAAGGCTAGAAGGATCCGAATTGCCTCAAGACGGGCCACGAGAGCAAAGGTCTCCTCATAGTCGATCCCCTCCTTCGACTAAACCCCTGAGCAACAAGTCTGGACTTGTTCCTCACAACCATCCCATTCTCTCCCTCTTTGTTCTTCCAAACCCACTTGGTTCCTATGGGATGGCAATTTGGAGGTGGTTCAACTAACCCCCACACCTGTTTCCTCTCAAAATTTTCCAACTCCTCATGCATAGAATTGACCCAGTTTGCATCAGATAAAGCATGTCCAATGTCCTTGGGCTCAAAAGTAGCAACAAAAGCAGCATGAGCAAAATGAGAGAAATTCCTGGACCTCGACCGTGTAGTGCGTTCATCAATGTTCCCAATGATCTTCGACGGGGGATGCACTTCTTGAATCCGCCGGGGAGCCTCACGCCTCGAGGCTACCTCCCCCTCAACTTCGCCTTCTCTCCGCCTGGTCCTCTTGTTGCACCGTCGTTGTCCATGAAGTAGACGGTCCATGCTCCAAAGTGGTCGTAGGGGAAGTAGTGGGTACATGCTCAGCTTCAGGCGCATGGTTCTCCCCATCATCATCTCCAGCTTCATCCTTCTCCTCTTCAAAGAGGTCCTCGGCCATCTCTTCATCACCTGCACATTCAAAGCCAAGAGAGGTACATGGCATTGTCTCATCGAAGGTCACCTCGCAAGTCTCCATGATTTTGTTAGTCTCAAGGTTAAGCACCCTATAGGCTCTAGAGTGGTTAGCATACCCAAAGAAAATACCATCACTAGACCTAGCCTCAAACTTGTCGAGTTTTCCCTTCTTGGGAATAAAGCATTTGCAGCCAAAGACTCGGAAATGACTCACCTTGGGTGCCCGACCATGCATAAGCTCATAACGAGGTCTTCTTCTTGAAAGCTCTCAATAAAATCCGGTTGGAAACATGACAAGCTGTATTTACCGCCTCGACCCAATACCTCCTAGGAGTCCCGTGCTCATCGAGCATCGTCCTAGCCATCTCACAAAGAGTCCGATTTTTCCTTTCCACGACTCCATTTTGAGGGGGGCACATAAGGGGTCGAATACTGATGCTCAAGACCTAGATCACGACAAAAGGCATCAAAACGAGAGTTCTTGAACTCAGAGCCATTATCACTGCGGATAGCTCGAATAGCATTCCCATGCCTCTCGTTTTTCAACCTCACGATCAGATCTCGAACAAAACCAAAAGTCTCACTCTTATCCTCCAAGAAGAACACCCAGGCATAGCGAGAGTAATCGTCCACCACAACAAGGACATACCACTTCCCACCCACCGAGCGAACTCGAGCTGGCCCAACAAGGTCCATATGCAACGGCTACGTCGGACGCTCGGTCATGACATCGGTCAGGGGTGGATGGGGAGTGGCTACCATCTTACCATGCCTACAAGGAGCACAAACCAAATCCTTCTCAAGCTTCAACCTCGGCAATCCTCGGACAAGGTCAAGACCACTCAAGCGGGAAACCAAATCAAAGCTCAAGTGTCCCAACCGCCTATGCCATTTCCACAAATCAGAAGAAGGACCGGCCATCAAACGGCGAGCAAGGACCCAAAGAACGAGAGAAATCGGGGATGATCATACGGACAAGATCACCTCGAGAATCAAGCAAACGAGACTCGCCGGACTTGAAACGCACCTCAAAACCTTCATCAAGCAACCGAGAAACCGAAAGCAAATTGAAACCCAAAGACTTCACAAGAGCCACTCTCTTCAACGTTACCTTGTCACTCACATGCACAACACCCTCTCGACAAGCACTCTACCTCATCCATTGTCCCCAAATGTGATGTCTCGCTTTTCCTTCACCGGGGTGAGGCCGGAGAACCACTTCTTATCTCCGGTCATGTGTCGAGAACACCGGAGTCGATCAACCAAATGTTCTCCAAGCCTCCCGCTCCGTCGAAACAAGAACGAGAGTGAGCTAGCGACTCGACACCGGGGTTAGCACAAAGAAAGTTAAACCGGTGTCGAGCCATCCGCTCAAAGGAGGGGTTAGCAAACATCATTCCCTTGCCACCAAACTTCCCATGTCCCATGGGAGGAGTACGAGCACCACGAGGGGGAAAACGTGGTCCGTAGTTCCTCTGGAACCCAAAGTTGCGATCATCTCCCCTAAACCCGTACTGAGGACGAGTAGGAGGACGTCCAGCAAAACCACCACGAGCCCGACCAAACCTCTCACCAGCCCGCACACCATCATCCCTCCTGACAAACCTCTCACCACCACCTCTCTCCGTGGGAACTCGCCAACACTCCTCACACTTCCCACACCCCGTGGAGGTGGCGCTCTAGGCTCGGGAATACATCGAGACCGGCGATACCTATCCGGTTTGCTTGCTCCTTAGCAAGCCTCTCATCCCTCTTCCGCTTGTAGCAAAACTCGCAAGATGCCTCTCCTTGCCACAATACTCACACCCGAAGGGGATGGGTTTTGGTTTTGGCTCGGCTTCTCTCTAGGTTTCTCACCCTTCTCACCCACAAACTTCACCGGTTTCGGAAATCATTTGTTTTAGGTGGGAATTTGGGTGGATCTTGGGTTGTGTCAAGCTTGTTGCAAAGGTGGTTGGGCTTTGGTGTGAAAGAGTTCTTGGGTGCTTTTGGGAGTGGGACTTGGATCTCTCCGATCACCTCAAACTCGGGGTTAGACTCAACACACTTCTCGTACACACTCTCCCCACTTGTCCTCTCCCACTTTCTCACCCAACTTCTCAAACCCCAAACCACGACCATCGGCTCTCTTGAACTCCTCAATCATGATTTTCAATTGAGGTTCCCGCCGTACAACCAACCCAATACCTTCCTCAAATAGTCATTCTCCTCATAGATGACATCCAAATGGGAAGTAAGTTCAAGATTGCGCAAAGTAACTTCATCACGGCTAGAACATGCATTTGCAACAGGGAGATTTCAAAGATGCTTCCAAAGAACTAATGGTAGAACGAGCATCGACAAGCTTAGCATGCATAGTAGGACATGATTTGCAAGCACCAAGCAAAGTAGGTCTAGCCTTAAGCTCATCATGTTCGGTCCTAAGAGCATCTAGTTGAGCCAAAATAGAAGCATTCTTCTCATTAAGCGAGTTTGATCTCATTCAACCAAGCATCACATTCAACACATTCAACATCATCGGGAGAAGTAGGAGCAAGTTTCAAAGAGTCATTCTCAAGTTTCAATTCAAGCAATTTTGACTCTAACTCTCCTACTTTCTCGCTAGCATTCTCAAGCCGAGCCCTAAGATCTTTCCTCATCTTTTTGGCATCTCTCAAGACACTATCACGGTTATCAAGCAAACCATTCAACCTAGCAATCTCGGCAAGCAAAGAGTCGGGGTCACGGTTTACCTCATCCTCGCAGTCGGAGTCGTTGTCTTCCTTCTCGCTCTTCTTGCCGCCGGAGCTATGGGCCATGCCACAAAAGCCCTCAAGCGCCACACGGCTCGCCCCGCCGAGGTTCCGGCTTGCACTCTTCTTGTCCTTGCGCCTCCCGGCGTCTTCATATTCGCCGCTTGAGCTTGATCGCTCCTCGCTTGAGCTTGAGTCGACGTCGCTCGCACCGGCCACCATCGCTCTTGCCTTGTTCTTCTTGTAGTCTGCTCTTGCTCGGTCGCCGCTTGTCCTTGTCCTTGCTCTTGGACTTGTTGAAGTGCTTGCCCTTGGAGGAGTACTTGTCTTCACGCCTCGGGTGCGCCTTGTACTCGTTCACCTTGTACTTGTTCTCCTCCGCTTCGGGCACTCGGCGATGAAGTGGCCACGCTTGCCACACTTGTAGCACGTCCCCGAGCTCCGCCTTGCGTTCCTCCGACTCTCGTGTAGTCGTTCAAACCTTCTTGAGAGCAAGGCCGGCTCCTCCTCGCCCGGCCACATCAAACTCCTCATCCGGAATGGACATAAGAGAGGACAAAGAAAACTCGTCGACGGAAGGGTTAGATTTGCCCTTTGATCCTCCCACAAGAGCAAGACTATGGTCGGTCGAGCCCTCATGCTTGGATAGCAACTTCCTGTCAACCTCGGCCGACTTGAGCTTAGAAAAGAGGTCATCCAACTCAATAGTCAAGTAATGCCCGGACTCCTTGATGGCCTCAACCTTAGCACTCCAAACATTTGGGTCCAAGACATTCAAGAGCTTCAAAGCCCGATCATGCTCGGAGTACGGAAAATTCTCAACATTAGCCTTCATGTTGTTCACAATGGCGGTGAACCTCTAAAACATCGCATCAATGTCCTCACCGGGAAGTGGAGTGAAATTCTCATATTGCATCCGGTAAGAGACAAAGAGGCGAGCCTTCACATGGTTATCACCACCATGAGCAACCAACAACTTTTCCCAAATTTGCCAAGCAAGATTCAAATGGCGAACACACTCAAACTCTGGATCACACAAGCTCCGGCACAAGTGATCAACGACTTTTGCATTAGCCTCATACTTGGCCTTGGCACCGGCATCGGTCACCATAAGAGTATGGATGTTGACCGGAATAGCATAGGTCTTGTCAAGCACAATGAAATCCAACAGCTTCCCACGAAGAAAGATCATCATACGAGCCGCCCACTTGTGGTAACCCTTGCCATCGAAGTGCGGCGGACCGCCCCGCTCAACGTATGCCATCTTAGGATTCGAGACTTGTCAAAGTCGCAAAGAATCCGCACCGAGCTCGATACCAATTGAAGGATCGGATGGCGACTAGAGAGGGGGGGGAGTGAATAAGAGCCGGTAAAAATTCTTCCCAAAGAACCCGGCCTATGCCCTACTCAAATCCCTGTCACACACAAGCGATGGATCGAATCACGCACCAATCGCCAAGACCACGAGGTTATGGATCAACCTCTAGCCTTAGGAACGATTCCTAGAAGCACACGCGGAAGCACTAGAAAGGGAGGAAGGAATCGAACCAAGAAGCAAAGCACACAGAGCTCCGGCGGACCGTCCGCGCAGGAGGGGCGGACCGTCCACACGGGGCCGCGCGGACCGTCCGGCGGGTACCGCGGACCGTCCGCACCCGAGCCGCGGACCGTCCGGCCCGAGCCGCGGACCGTCCGTTAAATCACACGAACGGACCAAAGACACCCACGAACCACGGACCGTCCGCGGGGAGCACGCGGACCGTCCGCCAAGCACCCGCGGACCGTCCGCCCAACACCGCGGACCGTCCGAAACTCCGTCCAACCAAAAACCAAAAACGCGACGGATTGAAACGAAGGACGAGCAAGAACACGAAGAACACGGGACGAACCCTAGCCGCGCGGACCGTCCGCCTGGTCCTCGCGGACCGTCCGCCGGTGCGGACAGAGCTGAAAACGCCCGACCCCGAAAGTCAACTCCCCCAAATCATCATCGGATTTCCCAAACGGTTGAAGCTGTAGAGACAAGGCTTTGGGTACATGAAAAGCGTCACACAAGGATGCTATAGCCCAAAAATCTTGCCTCCTAACTCCCTAAATCACCGGGAATCGCGAATCCTTTAGAGCACCGAACGAAAACTCACGAATCGAAGTGGTTTCCCGGTGTTTGAGGGCACAAGATCAAGCACAAAGATGCACAAGACATCTATCCATGTTTCCCTCAAAGAAATCCGGGGAGAAACCCACTCAAATCCGCGGAATCACACCGGGAACAAAGGCACGAACACAAGCACAAAAAGCCACGAAAAACAACCCCGAATCTTCTATACAAACCAGGAAAGATTCACAAGGTCTAGCATGCCGCCCTAGCATCCATCCCTCTCAACAAATCTCTCATGAAGCTCTCATGCTAGCCTAGAGAAAATAGGAAGGAAAATAGCTACGAAAATGAGAAAGAGGAGGGAGCAAATGAAACCCTAAGTCGCGGAGAGAGGGAGCCATCCACACACACTCATGGCTTATATATCAGGTCCCGCCGGAGTGGTAAATGACTCAACTACCCCTAACTTAACTACTGGCGATACAACCCACGTAGGGGCATTTAGGTAATGTTTGTGGGTCTTGCCATCGGACGTCCACGCCGTTCCCTCACCCCGCGTCCTCTCGACGCAAGCCATGCGATCCCGCCACGTGTCCTCCGCCTCGAAGCTTCCCCGACACGCCCGGATCCCGTCTCCGTCGTGTTGGGCCCTCGACTTGGTTTTGAGGCCCAAACCAAGAAACCGTCCGCCGATGGTTTTGTGGGCAAACCACCAAACCCCGCGTGCTCGGTCCGGCCTCCCGCCAAACCACTTGACTTGACCGCCACCGTGCACCGGCTCACTTGTCCATGACTTCGTCTTGCTTGTGTCGCCACCATGTGGCCCGCACCCGGGCCCCGCCGTCCACCGGGTCCCTCGAACCGAGCCTACTTGTCTCTCCATCTCCCGTAGGCCCCTCAAGGCTGAAGACCTTTCGCGCCCGTTCTTCACCTGCAACAACACGAACTAGGCCGCAGCATACACCGCGCACTAAGCCAAGAGTCGTCCAACACCCGTTGTCATTCACTCATCACCGAGGAGCGGTCATCCATCGACCACCGGGACGCTCCCGGTCCTCACTTGAGTAATCACCTTACCGGCTAGCTACCGGGAAGGGGGGTGTATTGTGTGAGATTGGATACTTTGTGGGGTATACCAGCTAACCTGGCACCCAGGACTGTAGGCTCTGCTCCCAACCCGAGGACCTTTGGGAACTGCCTGGGAAAGTTGTCCTTGCGGGGGCAGCCTACCGTGTGTTTGGGTTTACCTTGCAAGGTTTAAATCAATCGATTGTCGGCCTCTCACCGTTATTCGAGACTGCTTAATCAACTAGCCATGGTATCCCATAATGATGAAACTTGAGGAATAAGGTTGTATGAATTAATTGCTTGTCCAATTCTTGATTGAGCTGGATGGCACATGTAGAAATGGTAATCAACTAGAACTTGTGCTAAAAGATTGAAAGTAAGGATCTACTCTTAGTAGCTGTTCAGCAAAAGAAACTCCACCGGCCAAAAGCCTTTCATGTCTAGAGTTGGTGATGTAGTTATCGCCCGACGGTTAAGTCTTGCTGAGTATTAGTATACTCAGCCTTGCTTTAAAACTGTTGTTGCAGGTGTGATTGACCGGAAGGGTACGACAAGTAATGACATCACAGATGGCCTCCTGTGATGTTTACCGCTGCGCTAGTTATTTTATTTTCCTCTGTTTTCGAACTCTGAATCTGTACTCCATGTCAGGAACAATGGTTTGTAATAAAATGTTTAATTCATGTTGTACTCTAGACTCGCCTTCACGTGAGTTTTAATGCATGTGTTGATCCTCTGTTCGATGTCCAAGTGATTTACCAGGCGTTAACCCGGCAACCAACGACAGGATGATACTTTACTATTGCTTAATGACCAAAGTGGATCGGTCTCAGGCAATAGTACGGTATTTTCCTGGGCGGGTTGTCACACGGGCCCCTGTCGCATCCGCGCCGTCGGCATGATCATCGACAACAACCACAATGCACTCGCGTGCTGGGTCGTAGCATCCGGCGCTGGATTCGTCGGAGTAGCCAAACCATTAGTCCGCAACGTCGAGGAACCGCTGGAACATCACTGAGTACGGCATGCTGGAGAAGTCCCACTCGGCGTACACGTGCGAGGTTGCTGGAGGCAGCTCGCTGGCCGAGCCGTGATATGACTCGTCGTTGGTGGTGCCGATGAGGTTCGGGACCGCCAGCAGGTGATGTCCTAGAAGATCCTCGTACGCCGCCACGTTGTTGCTAGCGGATGAAGCGTACGTCGCCGCGGCATTGTGCATCCCGTAGGGGAACTGCGGCCCTGCGGCCGTGTGCTCCCTCGTGGGTGCCGTCGTCTCGTCAGTGGGCGCGTCACCACGCACCGCAGTGCATGCGGCCCGACGCCACTCCATTCACACCTGGCGCAAGAGCAGGCCTAAACGCCGTTGGTGTCGAGGTGCCGAAGTGCACGCAGCATCCGCCTGGGCGGGTGCCGGAGCGTCAGTAGCAGGCGTGGCGGGCATCGGGCCCGGCCTGGTGGACCTCCACGGGTGGAGTTGGTCGCGGTTGGTGATGCGCATGAGGTATTTGTTCCCCGTGGCTTGAAAGTTCAGGCTCCCGAACCGGATTTCGAATTTGGCTGGGAGGCGGTCTGAGCTGCCCATGGAGTACCTCTGGGACCTGTACTCGGTGCGGATCACCATCAAGGTGGCTGGTGAGGAGTTGATCTTCAGTGCGACTACCCTACCTAGCGCGCCAACTATCGGTGCGGAAAGTAGTCCCGACACCAACTAGTAAGAGTGCCGAGATCTATCTCTCGATGGATGGTGCTAAGGAACACAATGACACGGATTAATCCTGGTTCCGGCCATGGGCCGTACGTCCAGCAGGGGTGCACTCAGGGCACTGTATTGCGTTGCACCGTGGTGCTTGCAGAGTGGAGCTACAAGCAAGGCGGGAGAGGAGGGGAAGCCTCCAGGTCCCTGAGGTTCGATTGAGGTGAAGTGCCAATATCGTGGATGTGGGCGGAAACATGCAAGTGTGCAGCTATCCGTCGTCCCCTTGCTGCCAAGGGACCGCCTCCTCCTTTTATAGGCCAAGGGGAGGCGGTTTACAGTCATGCCGCACGGCTCTAAGCGCTACATATGGCGGCATGGCGCACGGTGTTGTGGAGTTGATAGTTGTCCTGGCGAATCTTGCTCCCGGCGGGCGTCGTGGCCAGTCCTGTACCCATCCAGGAGCGGCTTCGAGGGTAGCAGTGTGGGAGCTTCTTGTTTGGTCCCCGTCCGTATGGCGACTCGAGGGCTCGGCTAACGGAATACCGAAGGATGCACAACAGCGGGTGTGGTGGTGTCTCGTCGCCCTAGGCTCCCACAGTGCCGGGGATGACGCAGCAGTGCCTGGGACGGTGGCACAATGGCGGGGATAGTCGCACAGGGCTGGAAGTGACAGAGGAGACGTGATCCGCTGTTCCGATGTCACGGCGCCGTCCTGAGCGGGCGCAGGGTAGATGGCTGTACCCCTTTCGAGGGTTCCACTGTCCTCTTTCGAGGGGTGCAACGTGGAGGCGGTACAAGATTAGGCGGCATAGTGTCATGGAGTTGACACCAGCCTTCCCGCACAGCTCCCGCACAATGCCAGGGATGGCTGCACAGGGTGGGTTAGTGGAACAGCATTGGGATATGATTCCCAGGCGGTGTTAGAGGGCCGGCGTGGCGGGGATTCGCCTTTGACCCGAGCTCCTGCAGCGTGCCAGAGTATTTAATGCTATAGCCGGGGGAGTAGGTGCAGCGTCGTGGGCCTAGGGCGGCCTCGAGCGAGGCGGAGACTCACCCGAGGGAGCGTTAGGCCCTAAAGCGAGGCAGAGAATCGCCCGAGGGGGTGTCAGGCCGTCGAGCGAGGCGGAGAGTCGCCCGAGGGGGCGTCGAGCCCTCGAGCGAGGCGGAGAATCCACGGCACGATGCCCGGTCCTTGAGCGAGACAGAGAATCACCCGAGGGGTAACACGACCAATCTTTTGGTGGGCAGTTGCGGCTTCTTGGGCCGTGGGCCCTTCATTGTTCCGGGCCGTGACCATGCGGAACGTGTTTGCGATTCGCAAGCTTGATTGTTTACGTTCTGTTATTTATCGAAAGGGGTGTTTTCTCTGGTTATTAGGGGACCCTTATGGCTGTCCCCGACATATGCAAACTGAAGTTTCTAGACGAGTTTCCAGATGCCTCTGCCAGGGGGTAGGTTGGCTGCTTATATAGCCCTGAGGGGTAGACGTGGGTCGTTTGATCAAACCGACCTAACAAGTAGTTTAGATTGATCCTCATAGGCAATGGAAGAACCTTCCGGAAGCTGGGCCCATTTGGCACCAGGGGGCCGACCGGCCCCACCACCAGACCGATCGTGCTGGGGTGGGTCCCTCTCGGAGCCCACTTCGGCCAGCTGATCTGTCGCTTCTTCTAGATGCTTCTTTCTTGGTGCCAAGTCACGTTGAGTTCCAGAGCCTTCTGGAGTCTTCTAGATTGCTTCTTTTAGCACTTTTCCCGAATGGTTCCTGGACTTATATAATTTACCAAATCTCCAGAAAAACTGTTAGTGGCACCCTATTCTAAGTTGATATTAACATTTATGCCCTTTTTCATGTTTAGTTGATTTATAAATATATAGGATAAGATGTGTCAACACCTAGCTTGAACCAAAGATTGCTTAGTCCCTCTCTCTAGTCATCTCGGCTGATCTCTTCATCACTTACCCAAACCACTATGAGTTTAACTTTGCTTCATCCATAGTTAATCTTCATTTGAAAAACCATTCAAATGATTTTTCTTGATTGACAAAGAATATGCAAGCTTCCAATTGAGGACCATCAAATATATAATCATCCTTGTACCATTTTTCAATTAACACATGAAGCTTGATTGCCTTTATTCAACGCGAGCCATATAATATTCATTCATCAATACATGTCAACAATAGATCAGGAATATATAAACAAAACCTACTCACATGCTTAGTCAAATGTGTTAGTCCTTTAATCGCTTTGTCATTCAGTTCACCAAAATCCACTTAGGGGCCTAGATGCACTTTCAAGGCGGTGCAGAGCGAGGCCCTAGGCCTCTCATCCTAGCACATTAATTGTTAGCTTGTTGGCCCGCATGCTTGGTGTTATCTAGGTAGATTAGTGGGAGACCACTTTCATCCCACTTAGGCCTAGTCTCTTGTTCTCAGGTATCCCTAATACCGATACCCGACCTTACTAATCACTACAAAGTTCACACCAACAGCAAGTAGCAAACATCGTACACATATATATAAAAACCTAGTGCACATTTACTTAGAAATTGAAATAGGTTTCTATATGTGCTTGGAGCATTAGTTCTTCAGAACATCCAATTCAACCCCCTCCCCCGCGCGGTTATGGTGTCACGGTCTCTTCAGAGCCAAAGCGCATCGACTGATCCGATGTGGGCCATCATATGTGTCGGTGGCTATTGACACTGCACGCTGGTCTTCACTTCTGGTCAACTTCTGACACCGACTTTCTCAGTGGACTTAATTTTTGAGCACCGCAACATGCGTTGACCTCTCCCTGGCCCTGTCGTGACTCTCTCTGTCACTGACTGATTTGGTGACCATAGTGTGTCAACACTATATAGATCGATGGTGTCTGTTTCAGCAGGATTCGCTTCATTGTCATGTGTGTCCTCTTCTCGGCTCCACTTATTTGATGTCTTGGTTGCTTCTAAAGTCTTCTAAGGTCTTGTGCTTGTATCCTTGACCCATTGTGTTTGATTCCTCAAGTCGATCACATCCAAGAGACAATTCCTTTATACTAGCAAACATTTTTAGTCCATGGGTTAGTGTTGACAATCGACCACCAAATCACACTAATGGCCTTGCTAGGTTCATTTTCCTTATAGACATGGTGTCTAGGATAAGGGTCATCCTTTGTTTTCCTTGCATCCCATGGATATATAGTGGTAGGCCATGGGTGGTGATAGGCTGATAGCCTTGTTGGTCTTTTGTATTCTTCCACGTTCGGATACCGCGTAGAGACGTTAGCAGTAGGCGCTTGGATTTCAAGGTAAGCTAGTGTCCGAAGTGAGTTCTATTTCAAGTGATTGATCCTTCACGTATGAATCAGTATGTCTCGGAACCTCCTGATATCTAACCACCTGGGATAAGGTTTGGTGTCCTTGGATAGTTGAACCATATATTCTCACACACGTTCCCTTGGAATCGACAACCCTTGGAATACTCCTTGGATAAGGCTACAATGGTATTCGTGTGCCTGCGTATTTATTCGTGAACATAAGTATATCCGACAGGCTTTGCTGCATCATCTAACATTGACAGGACTAATCCTTCTTTCAAACTTGTCCTAGTAGTTTCATTATGCTCAATATTTATCATGGCTCACCCATGTGTAAGTCTATGATCAACTCCCATGATGCATACTATTTGCAATGTGTATATGATAAATCTCCTTTACACCATGCCATCCTATGGTAAATATAAGTGGTGATACCTTGGAATACTTCCCGGTGAAATTCTACAACGATATATCTATGCGCTTGCGGATCCTTTCGTAACATTAAGACATACCTCTCTAGCACTTCTACACTGTTGCACATACCCTTTGGCACTTCTGCACCATTGTCGGGGAACACCAACCCTAGTGGACACACTAAGAAGTGTCAACAATGATCACGATCGTGTACTTGGTTACATGATCTCCTCTCCTACAAATCAACCACTTGGGTAATCCCCTCTACCAGGCCTCTAAATCTGAATTTACCTAAAATAACATTTTCCATATTTTTTCTTATTTGGTGGAGACTGCTTATCATTTCTTGTTCTCTTGACTTCCACCGACTCTAGGACTCTGATCCTCCCATTCTTCATCATAGCTGCCTCTTCTCATATTGTCTAAAAAGTTTTGACGCCCCCACAACGAAGACAAGGTTCCCACGACAATATTTCATGATTTTGGATTGCACACGTACTGAGAAGTATCACCAAGGTAACTAGCTTGTATGATATAAGGTTTGTGCTGACAGAATTTTATTTTACTCAATGGAAGTGGCGTGAATCTTGGCCAGAGGTGGCTCTCCTCGTTGCAGTTCGAGGAAGAAGAAATGAGTACCTGTCAGCTTGCCAAGCGGACAAGGCTGCCGAACTCGTCGTCGGTTCTCGAAGAAATGGTAGGACTAGGACTTTTTAAAAATGTTGGCTAACATGTAAGCTGGCTACGTGCCATTTTTTCCCTACGTGTCGTCCGATGACCTATTCGCACCTACTTATCAAGTTGTTGTCTTAAATGAACAATTTGAAACATGATGTACCTAAGCGAACCCACTCAACTAGTTCAAGTACTAACAACGGCTTTAACATGTCACTAATGATATGTTACTAATATTGGTGACATAGTTTGTTAAAAAACCGTCACTAGTAAAAATTTATTACTAAAAGTTTATTTTTTTCATCACTAATGTGAATCACATTACCAACAACATTTAGTGACGCAAGAAATTCAGTGACTAATATGGATTTTAGCAGTTACCAGTGTATAGTTTCTTAGGTAATGGAGCACCCATTCTAATTATTTGATCTCAATAATGTATCGGGGAACTATTTGAATTGTTAGTTTATTGATGCTCGAACCGGATAATTGTAGCACTGGTTTTTTATTTAGTTATTAGTACTAAGTATTTGTTGATTATAGTTCTTTTTAAAATGTAGGCTACCTCACTTACACTTTTTTCAATAAATATTGAAATATTGTCATAGGTTTTGATGAACAAAAACATTATTTTCTTTGTTTTCAACCATTTATCCATCGCATGTGCACTTTATTAGTTAATTATTAATATAAATACAATGCTTTTGAGTGACACTCTGGAAGATACAATAAAAGTGTCTCCAACTGGGACTAAAAGTGAGAGACAAAAGCCCCCCTCCTCCCCCTTTAGTCCCGGTAATACCAACGCTAAAAAAATGTTGAAAATTTCATGGGATGCTCACACGCACGTCGCAAGTCACATGATTATTTCACACGAAACATGTGCATGCATGATGTGGGAATTCGAACTCATGACATCTAACTTCGTGCATAGCTCCCTACCATTTCACCTACACAGCACATCTAATTGAGTAGAGGATGCAATCCTCTTATAGTAACTTGTGGGAGACTCTTTAGTCTCGGTTCGTAACACAAACCCAGACTAAAGGACCCCTTTGGTCTCGGTTGGTGTTACGAACTCAAACTAAAGGCCCCCTTTAGTCTGGGTTGGTGCTACGAACCCAAGCTAAAGGCCCCCTTTAGTCTGGGTTGGTGTTACCAACCGACACTAAAGGGCCGGAGCACTCCTGGTATTAGTGGCCACGTCGATGTTCCAAATTTCAACCGGGACAAAAGGGGTTAACCAAAGGTCCATTTTCTACTAGTGGGATCACTTCATCGGCAAGGGTACAAAGTAATACTACAATTACACATAGGTGTAAAATGGAAAGTAATGTAACTCAGTCGGAGAAAAAACGTAAAAGTTTGCATGCTAAAGCGTTGGCGTCATACATGCTGTAGTTCCAATGGGCTTCTTGAGTGAACTGTTGGTAGCGGATCCTCCTTGCTCCATCCAACAAGGTGTGTATGGGAAAGATGCTTCTATACAGCCGTGCTGCCCAGCGATGGAATCGTAGTCCCTTGGAAGCATGTTACCCAAGTCCAGTACGTTCGAAATGTTCAAATCATAGGCAACTGCTCTAGTCAACGTGCTATTCAAGAACACGGTCTCCTTGAAAGGATGAAACCTGTGTAATACTTAATATCCTCTAAGATCCAGGGCCCACGATCTTGTGTTGAATATAGTCTGGATTCGCAAACAGGTGCTTAAGGTTGTTATTTTGATGCTTTAGAACCCACTCTACAGAACCAGAACATTCTTTGAGGATTCAAACTCCAAGTCTGAATTCAAGGTCAACTGCCGCACAAAACCACTGGTGGAGACGGAGGCTTTGGTTCGGGCCTTTAGTCCCGGTTCAACTTTGGAGCCGGGACTAAAGGCTTTTGGTCGACATGGTCCGAAATGCTCACTGGAGACACCCCCCACTTTAGTCTCTCGGTTGGTATAACCAACCGTGACAAAAGGGCTATCTCCCAACGTCATTTTCCCGCAATGATTGACGCGGGCTTTTAGCACTGGGTGGTTGGTAATTCCACTCAGTGCTAATTCTTTAGTCCTGGGAGGAGTTACCAACCGGGACTAAAGTGTGCCCTTTAGTCTCAGTTGGTAACTCCAACCGAGACTAGTAGCTGGCGCCCTGTAAATCCAGCTTCTTCTTCCCTTTTCTCTTGCCTGAGCCATTCTTCACCAAGAGCTCAAGCTCCTCCTCCATGGCGCCTCAACCTTAGAGAGGTGCTGCTGAATTTTTTCTTCATGTATTTGTGAAGTTTTCTCTCCTCTAAAATGTTTTCGAGGTTTGATTCTTGTTCCTCCCATCATTTGTTGCAATTAATTGTTTTTATATATTTTAGAGATGGAGAAAATAGAAATCTTAAATTGAGAGATGAGGTTATTTACATACTTTAAATTGAGAAAAATGTGGTTGGCTAAACACTACCATTGTCTAGTTATCTTTTATATTGATGTAGAGAAAATACAATTTTACTTTTTGATATAATGAAACATAGAACTAATTATGTTTTTACATTTAGCTAATTTTATAGAAGTTAGTTTATAAAAAATATGATCATTAATAAAGGAGATAAAAATGGCCATCAGGTGACCTCTGTATGTCATTGTATCACATTTATGAATTCACGTATTGTGTTGAGATGATTAACATGTTAAGGAAGAATGTAGGTAGGTCTCCAGTTCTCATCATCTAGTTCATAACGGAATACATCATCAAATTCACCATTCTTCATCTTTCTTTTTGTTTACTTTTTAATATAATGAAACATAGAACTAATCTTAATTTAGCATTTAGCTAATTTTATAGAAGTTGGTTTATAAAAAGTATGGTCATTGATAATGGAGATCAAAATGGGCATCAGGTGACCTCTGTATGTCATTGTATCACAAGTCCCAAGCTAAAACTAGTCAGCTTCTAGCTTTTGAACCTGTGCTTCAAACACATTTATGAATTCACGTATTGTGTTGAGATGATCAACATGTTAAGGAAGAATGTACGTAGGTCTCCGGTTCTCATCATCTAGTTCATAATGGAATTCATCATCGAATTCACCCTTCTTCATCTTTCTCTTTGTTTACTTTTTAATATAATGAAACATGGAACTAATCTTAATTTTGCATTTAGCTAATTTTATAGAAGTTAGTTTATAAAAAGTGTGGTCATTGATAATGGAGATCAAAATGGACATCAAGTGACCTTTGTATGTGGTTGTATCACAAGTCCCCAAGCTAAAAGAGTCAGCTTCTAGCTTTTGAACCTCTGCTTCAAACACACATATGAATTCATGTATTGTGTTGAGATGATCAATATGTTAACGAAGAATGTAGGTAGGCCTCCAGTTCTCATCATCTAGTTCATAACAGAATACAACATCGAATTCACCCTTCTTCTTTCTCTTTGTTGACTTTTTAATATGACTAGTGGACTTAATATGATGCAGATGAATCGGCAATGGATGAACGCCGACAGACGATCCCCGGAGTACATTGCTGGCATGCAACCTTTTCTCGAAGTGGCCAAAGCCAACAAGAACCCAAAGGGATTCATGTGTTGTCCATGCTCTTTGTGCATAAACGACAAAGACTACTCTGATTGGGGGACTCTTCACCTCCACTTGATTAAAAATGGATTCATGGTGAACTATGTGCTTTGGACCAGGCACGGTGAAAGAGGGGTTGTGATGGAAGAGAATGAAGATGAGGAGGATGATAATAACATTCCTGACTGGGCCGCGGGGCAAGATTTTGCGGATACTTTAATGGAAGATGCCGACGAAGAAGAGATACCGAAAGAAGGCGGTGTTGATGCACAAAGGGACTGTGAAAATGATAATGAAAAGGCAAAGTTGCGTCGTATGATAGAAGATCATAGAAAACTATTGTACCCAGATTGCAAACAGGGTCACAAAAAGCTTGGTACTACACTTGAAATGTTGCAATGGAAAGCAAAATATGGTGTGTCTGATAAAGCATTTGAGGGGATGCTAAAAATTGTGAAGGACAAGCTTCCCGAGGACAATGAATTACCGTTGACAACATATGAAGCAAAACAGACTGTGTGCCCTCTAGGGTTGGAGGTTGAGAAGATCCATGCCTGCCCTAATGATTGCATCCTATATCGAGGCACGTAACATGAGAATTTGGAAGCTTTTCCTGTGTGCAAAGCGCTACGTTATAAGATCCGGAGAGATGATGATCCTGGTGCTCCCGAGGGGACACCTCCCAAGATGACGAAAGTACCGGCGAAGGTTATGTGGTATTTTCCTATAATACCACGTTTGAAGCATTTGTTTAGGAACAAAGGAAATGCTAAGTTGATGACATGGCACAAAGGCGATCGTAAGCAAGACCACATGCTGAGACATCCGGCAGATGGGTCTCAATGGAGAAAGATTGATAGAAAATACAAAGATTTTGCTGGAAAAGCAAGAAACACAAGATTTGGTTTAAGCGCAAATGGTTTCAATCCATTTGGTGAGTTTAGCAGTGGTCATAGCACTTGGCCTGTGACACTATGCATGTTCAACCTTCCTGGTTGGATGTGCATGAAGCGAAAGTTCATTATGATGTCGGTGCTAATCCAAGGTCCAAAACAACCTGGCAACAAGATTGATGTGTATCTAGGACCATTGGTTGATGAACTATTACTGCTATGGAAGAAAGAAGGTGTACGTGTGTGGGATGAGAATAAGCAAGAGAACTTCAACCTACGAGCATTGTAATTCATTACCATTAACGATTGGCCTGCTTTGAAACCTATCTAGGCACTCTAACAAGGGATATCAGGCGTGCACTCACTATTTACATAAAACAGACGGTATTCATCTGAAAAATTGTAAGAAGGTTGTGTATATGGGTCATCGTCGCTTTCTTCCTGAGAAGCATCCCTTAAGGAAGAAAGGTTTGCATGGAAAGGAAAGGCTGATCATCGTACAAAGCCCCCCCCCCATTTTAAAAGAGATGAGATATTTGAGATGGTAAAGGATCTAAGGGTTGTCTTTGGAAAGGGTGACGGTAGTGAACCCGTTCCACATGATGCTAATGGGTGTGCACCAATGTGGAAGAAGAAATCTATATTTTGGGAGTTATCTTATTGGGAAATTCTTGAGGTCCGGAATGCTATTGACGTGATTCACTAGACGAAGAATCTTTGTCTGAATGTCCTAGGCTTCTTGGGTTGTTACAATAACTCTAAGGATACATTGGAAGCACGACGGGACCTGAAAATATCCATAGGAATGAAGCACCTCCGATAGAGGTTGATGAGGAAGAACCAGATCCTGAAGAGGTTGAGGAGGATGAACAAGATTACTTAGGTCCTGCTAGTTACACCCTAAGCAAGGAAGAGAAGGACATCATGTTTGATTGCCTAAACAGTATGAAGGTTCCATCTGGCTACTCATCGAATATAAAAGGGATAATAAATATGACCGATAAGAAGTTCACAAATCTAAAGGCCCACGACTGCCACATGTTGATGACACAGTTACTTCTAGTTGCGTTGAGGGGTGTTCTACCAGAGAAAGTACGATTAGCGCTCGTAAAGCTTTGTGCATTTCTCAATGCAATTTAACAGAAGGCAATCGATCCAAGGAACCTAGTGAAGCTACAGAATGATGTTGTGCAATGTCTTGTCAGCTTTGAGTTGGCATTTCCACCTTCATTCTTCGATATTATGACTCACCTCCTGGTGCACCTTGTGAAAGAGATTACTATTATTGGACCAGTATTCTTGAACAACATGTGGTCTTTTGAGAGGTTGATGTCAGTCCTCAAGAAATATGTTCTTAACCGCGCACGTCTGGAAGGAAGCATCGCCAAAGAATGTGTAACTAAGGATGTCATTGAGTTTTGTGTGGACTTTGTCGACTCAATTGACTCGATTGGGGTTCCAGTATCACGACACGAGGGGAGGCTACTAGGAAAGGGCACCATTGGAAGGAAAGCATGTTTCAGCAATGATACTGATTTGTTCAATAAAGCACACCTAGCTGTTCTGCAACAATCAACCTTGGTGACTCCGTACATTGAGGAACACAAGCATATTATTTCTTCACAAAATCCAACCAAACTTGAATCATGGGTTACATGCCATCACTTGGAAAATTTCCCCTCATGGTTGAGTGAACAAGTTATTGGTGAATCCATTCGCCCACAACTCACTTTGTTAGCTGGGGGACCTTCTAGCACAATTGTCAAATTCCAAGCTTACGATATAAATGGTTATACTTTTTACACAAGATACCAAGATCGGAAAACCACACACCAAAATAGTGGTGTCCGTATAGATACCATGGACAGCAACAATAACAAGAACTCATATTATTGTGTCATAGAAAAGATATGGGAGCTTGAGTATGGGCCACTTAACATCCCTCTGTTTCTTTCTCAATGGGTAAAACTAACTGGAGGTGGCACAAGGAAAGATCAATATGGAATGACAATAGTGGACCTGACCAAGATTGGTTTCAAAGATGAACCATTCGTCCTTGCCAAAAATGTGCATCAAGCTTTCTATGTCAAGGATATGACTAGCAAACCGAAGAATAAAAATCTCGAAGGACCACAAGAGACAAAGCGACACATTGTTCTTCCAGGTAAAAGATTAATCGTGGGAGTCGAGGACAGAATAGACAAATCAGATAACTATGATCAGTTCGATGGCATGCCTCCATTCGCTGTCGAAGTTGACCCAAGCATACCACTTGGAAATGAAGAGACACCGTACTTACGTCACGACCATGACCACGGAACTTTCGTCAAGAAAAGAAACTTCAATACTGTACTGTAATGATCAATGTTCAAATCATTTGTGTAATGTTCTATGAGTATATTCCTTTAGTTATTTGAACTAAAACTTGTTAAAGCCTTTCAGATGCCCTGTGAGAAGTAACCACAAAGTTTGACATTTTTCTGAATTAGTTGAACATTTTTCTTATGTCTTAGGAGACAAATATTGTCGAGTCCAAAAAGAAAGTAATTATTTCAACTATTAAGTTATTTTTTATATTGGAAAGTTAAGGTTGTTAACACTCAATGAAATATAATTTTGCATGGTTCAAATATTAAACTTACCATTTTTCAAAAATGTTGCAAAGAGAAAGAATGAGAAAATGGGGAGGGAAATTGGGAAAAGAATTAAAGTCCTGCGCAAAATAGACATTTAGTCCGAGGTGGTGTTACGACCCAAGACAAAAGGGGGGCTTTTGTCTCGGGTCGTAAAACCACCCGGGACTAAAGAGGGAAATTTTCCCTTTTGAGACTCCTATGTGAAATCACCCTTTAGTCCCGGGTGGTATCACCAACTGTGAAAAAAGGCCCCCCTTTTGTCACGGTTCGTTACACGACCCGGGAATAAAGATGTGTCTATATATAAAAGCAGCGACCCTCCCCCTCTAGCACTTAGCCACTTTTTCGTCCCCGATCCGCCGCCATTGTCGTTGTCGTGTCCTCCTCCTCCGTCGCCGCCATCATCCTCCTCGACCGCGGGATTCTTCGCCACTGGCGGCCTCCCGAAATCCGCTGTCCACCGACCCACCGACGCCCTCGCCCCCCTCCCCGCCACGCCGTCGGTCACCGCCGTCGGCCCTCGAAACGCGGGCGGCTTCCTCCCTGACCTGCCCCGGCCTCCGGGGCTCCTGATCCCCATACTCGTCGCGTCGGTCTCCTCCCCATCCTCCTCCTCCGTGCCGTCCTCCCCGGGCTTCGGGGCTCCGCCGCCGCCACCGCGCGCCTTGCCGCACGGCCTTCCTGAGCATCGTTGCCTCCGCCAGCGCATCGACATCTCCGCCTCGTCCTGCTAGTAGGGGCGCCTCACGGTTGTCCTCCCTAATGCCGGTAGGGGTGCCCCCCCCCTCGGTCGCCGGCGTACACCGACCCTGCCCGGCCACCCCCAAATTGGGTCTTGCTGACGTAAGCAAATTAATTGTTTGCAATCAACATTTTTTTAATTTCTTTTGAAGAATAAATTTATGTATAAAATTTTACTAAATATTTCTATAATAATTCTAATTAAACATGTTTCTCCCCAGCATCACCGACCGCCATCTGGCCCCGGCTCCCCACTGCCTCCCTCGACGCACCCAAGATCCCGCCGCCGTCTCGCCCCGGCTCCCCACTGCCTCCCTCAATGCACCCAAGATCCCGCCGCCATCTCGCCCCGGCTCCCCACTGCCTCCCTCGACGCACCCCAGGATCTCAGCTCTCGTTCTCCTCGCCGACTGCGGTAGGCGACACTACCGATTCTAGAAATACATAGAAATTATTGTATATTCTCATAAATTCGCGTCGATTTTTAGTAAATTAGTGTTTATTTTATATGTATAGTACAAATAAATATAAATTATTGTATATTCTCATAAATTCGTGTCGATTCATAGAAAATTACTATTTATTCAAGATGGATACTAGAAGTACATAGAAATTATTGTATATTCTCATAAATTCACGTCGATTCATAGAAAATTAGTGTTTATTCTAGATGGATACTAGAAATACATAAAAAATATTGTATATTCTCATAAAGTCGTGTCGATTCATAAAAAATAGTGTTTATTCTAGATGGATACTAGAAATACATCGAAATTGAAAATTAGTGTTTATTCTAGATGGATACCAGAAATACGTAGAAATTGTTGTATATTATCATAAATTTGCATCGATTCTTAGAAAATTAGTGTTTATTCTAGATGGGTACTAGAAATAAATAGAAATTATTGTATATTCTCATAATTTCGTGTGGATTCATAGAAATTACTGTTAATTCTAGATGGATAACAATTACAACGATGGAAGGATTATGGAGGAGATTATTGTTGGCGGTGCAAATGCCTTTGCATCCTACACGGACGAGGAAATTATTCTAAATATGATTGGTCAAGGAGGCGTCACTGCTGATGACTTTGCAAATAACAAGGAAGACATAGCCGCCAACTCAAAAAATAATGACGACCTTGAGGATGCTAATGCAAAAGGTTCCAACGAGGTATACATATCATGCATTAAGTACATTAGTATTAATTCGATAACCCCATTTCTTGTATATTCTCATAAATTTATGTTGATTCATGGAAAATTACTATTAATTCTTGTAGGCTTCTAGATTGATGATGAAAAAGTCCAAGAGAGGTCGTACACAACTAATTGTCGGCGATGTGATGTATCGTATCACGGAGGTGTCAGATCTAGGCCAGCCTTGTGCTCCTAAAAAAGTCAAGGACAAGTTCGTGTCTCAATGCGGGACAATTGTAAGGGACAACGTGCCCATCAAGTATAGAGAATGGAAGGGAAAACCAAGTAATCCATACGTGATTCCAGACTAGCTATGGAATGATGTGCTAAAATACTTTGCACTTCCTAAAGGCATCGACGCAAACCTTGTTAGGTTGGACTCTAGTGAAGATGGCAACTCAATTTCAGAATTTCAAGAAGAAGTTGACTAGAGATTTTATCAAGAACAATCGAACTCCAAATTGGGATGAATATCTGAAGATAAAAGAACACTGGAAGTCCTTTGTTGAATACAAGAAAAGAGAAATTTTTGCCCAAAAAAGTGCCCAAGCAAAGAACAGTGCCAGTAAGAAAGGGGAGTACAACCATCATCTTGGTTGAGGTGGTTACGCGGTAGCAATTCCCAAGTGGCGGAAGATGGAACAAGACCTTATCGCCAAAGGTATCATATTAGTAGTCTTTCACTGGCCCGAAAGGTTAAAGATTTGGTATTATGTGCATGGAGGCAGATTGAACCCCGATGGTGGTACCCTTGAATTCCCAGCCACGCTACGAGAGAAGGCACTTGAGTTAATGAACAAAATAGAAGATGTCAAAGCTGGTAGATTGAAGACCGACAGAGAAATGGATGAGCTCACTATAGCACTCGGGAATCCAGAACACCCAGGACGTTGCAGGGGCTATGGGGTGGTGCCGTGGAAGTATGCCTTCAAGGGAAACCTCGATAGCTATAAAAGCCGCAAAAGAAGAAAAGAGCGCGAAGAGGAGAATTGGTGCCAAATGATGGAGCAAAGACTTAAAGAACAAGAAGAGAAGATGCAGGTAGAGATTGAATGGAGACTGGCCATAACGATATCTCAAATAGCCCAAACTGGAGCACTGCCTAAAGTACCTTTGGATCCCGTAATTAGCCCTTCCGCTCAGAAAAGCAGTTGTGCTTCTACTGAGGTTGCACCAGGTGCTTGCATAGAGGTCGCACCGAGTGCTTGCACAGAAGGCCCTGAAGAGCCGAGGGTAATTGAAGGAGTTCCAGTGGATGACAACAAACAATACCTGGTGGATTTTCTCTCCGTCGGTGCGGGTGGCGTACGGAAGTGCTTTTGCGCATTTTCCTAGACAGACTAGCCACGACATGTCGATTCCACCCGGCTACGCCTCGGTTTCTGTGGAGGAGATGTGTCAGCCACAATTTGAAGGTTTAGAGCTAGACATCCCAGGAGGTGATAGGGAAAGGACACTCAAGGATGCGGTTCACGGTATCATATTGTGGCCCAAACGTTACATTATAATCCCCCAGGCGGAGGGATCAATCCCTCCTACAGATCCCCCGTAGTCGCGACCATTATCATCTCCTTGGTCATCCTCACGACCTTCAATATCACCTCGCTCACCGTCTACACAAGAACCATTATTCATTTCCGAAGGTGCGAGTTCCAGCCATGATATTGACATCAATCCCGAATCACCTCCAAAATAGCAGAAAAAACCAATGGCGGCAAAGCAAGCGCCATCAAAAGCAGAAAAAAACACCATAGCACCGCAGAAAAAACCGTCCAGCCACGTAAGCACATCAGGAAAACTGCCCAGCCACCAAAGCATATCAGAAAAAACTGCGAAACCACCGCAGAAAAAACCACCACAGAAAAAACCACCTAGCAACGAAAGCACAACCAAAAAACCATCGGAGCACAATCTTCCAACCTAGTGCAACCACCAAAACCACCAACGATAAAGAAAATGGTTGAGCCCATCAGCAAAAGGAAGCTAACATGGGAGACGACAAAAGAAGAAGGAAAAACAACGATCAGTGCCCAACATGTGCATGATTTTTTCAACATTCTGAATACAAAACAACAACAAATGGAGCTAGAGAAGATCAAACAAGTAGATCCATCAAAACTTGGGGTTTTCAAACTAATGAGTGAAAACAGCAAGAAAGTAATGCCCATACTAGCGTCGACGTCATCTAAAAAAGATGTGTCGATGAGGAAATAGACTTAAGTTCCCTCCATCCTCAATGCACAGGAACGAGCTGTAGCAGAAATGCTTACACAAGAAGTAGTGAAGCTCCTTGGTTTCATGGAAGAAACAAGGATGCCTTTAGGTCTTGCACTCAGCCATGAAGAACCACCCCGGGATCCAAGTTTCGAGTATAGATGGCCCTTTCAGCTAGGAAAACCTCTTATCAGGCCAGAACTAGTACTTATGCTCTCACCTAAGATGTACAAATTTCATGAGTGGTACATGCGGCAATCACTGAAAGGCGTACATAGCATAGTTATGCTTGCTGCACTTGAAGATTTTGCCATGGAAGGCAACAGGGTGGTCTGGCTGGAATTCAAAGATATTTATGATGTTTACCATCAAGACACCCTGAATACCGATCATATCGTCGCTTGGTGTTTGTAAGTGGCGTCTTTTTTATGTTTATTAATTAAATTATTACGTATGTGGATTTACTAATTAAATTTGTATTTCATTTTTGGCACCCAGCAAAAACATGAGATGCAAAAAAAGATTATTGCCAGTATTGGTTTCATGGACCCATCAAAAGTCAACGAGTTTGAGGTCAAGCATCAACCAAACACAACAATCGCGACAATCTATAGGACCTTGTCTAAGTTTCATGACAAGGATCTCATACTACTACCTTATAGCTGCGAGTATGTGCAATTGCCATCTAATTGTCTTTACTAATTCAATTTAGTTCTAATTTGTACGACTATTATGACCTTGTACGTACAGTTTTCACTGGATTCTTATGATCATTCAAGTCGACAATAGCAGCGTCATGGTGTGGGATTCATTGAGAAAAAACCTCGCAAGTTACCAAAACCTTCAAGATATGTTTCAAGCCTAATAATTCTACTTAAAACATTCTTTTAAATGCAATATATATATATCTTTTACTAACACATTATCTCTTGTTAATTTCCCTCAGATCTTGGCTAAAATTCATTGCAGAGAAAGAAGGTGAATTTAACCCAACAATTACATTCTATACTGATTATCCGGTACGTAATTCAAATAACAACTTCTGAGTTGAGAAAATTTAAATTTATCACACTTATATTTCATAACATTTTCTCCTATCCACTTTAGTGTTTGAGACAGGAACAAGGAAATAATTTATGTGGATACTATGTCTGTGAACACATAAGATGTTTGGCAAGTGCAAAGTACGGAAATTATGATGTAAGTTAATTAAATAAACCTATTAATAATGCATCATTTCCTAACTGCTTCTATATTTAATTGTTGGGTGTAATATATTAACATATTTGCACATTATACAGATGGATATGGTTAAGGACGAGGTCATTCAGAAGGATCGTCTTTCGACGATCCAAGAAAGTCTCTTGAGATTCATCCATGAGGAGGTGGTTGTGCCAACAGGAAAACATCATTACGATGCATCCAAAAATCTAATAGAGACTAGAAATTTGAAGTGAACAATATTTTGATGTATAAATACTATCTATTTGGATGTGTATATTTCTAAGTTTATGTAAGTTTATATATAAGTCTAACTTCAAAAACTTTATATATAAGTCTAACTGCGTATATGGTATATATAGACAGGTATATACCTATATACAAGTTCAAAAACATATACGTGCATATACGGGTTAGACAACAATTAGAATATACGCTCAAATCGAAAACAAAAAAAAAGAGAAACGAGACCCTTTAGTCTCGGTGTCGTATGGACCTCCCTGGGCCCACTACCTCAGTGGATACCAGGACCGCCTACTCGGTGGGCCCTGAGACTATCCGGCTTGCGCTGCACTGCACCTGATGGCGTGAAGAACAAGGACTACAGAGGAGAAGTACTCGGTTAGGAAGCTGTACATGTCCCGCACTGTGTGGAAGACTCCTAGACGTACTCGACTGGTACTCTCTCCCTACTCCAACTTGTAACCCTGCCTCCTGGGCTATATAAGGTGAGGCAGGGACCCCTCTCTGATCATCTCATCTCACGGCGTACAATTGCATCATCTTGTAATCGTACCCAATCAATCCAGAGCTACGCAGCATACAGGACATAGGGTATTACGCACCTCGCGGCCCGAACCTGTCTAAATTGTGTGCCACGTGTCTCTTCCTTCGAGTTACCGATCTCGGCGAGGCCACATTCATCTACTTCGGGTACTCCCCTTAGTAGGTTGCTGGTCTAAAACACCGACAGCTGGCGCGCCAGGTAGGGGCTCTCGCCCGAGATCACATGGCGAACTCGACGGCTCCTGTCTACTTCCTTCCAACCGTCGCCTTCAACCGCGGCGACACCTTTGTTTTCGGCGCTTGGGTCTGCATTGCTGACGGCGCGGGATCTTTCCAGCGCCGCCTCACCATGCCGCCCAACCCGGAGACCGGCTTCGTGACGCTTCCTGAAGTTGTCACAGGCGAACTCGCCGGCAAGTTCGGCGAAATTTCGCTCTTCAACCATCACGCTGACTTCGAGCTCGAGTCCGCTTCCAACTCGAACTCGACGTCTCCATGGGCTATCGCATGCGAGCCGGGCCGCTCGCCCATCGCATGTGGTCCCCCATCCCGCGAGCGCTCCACGCGTGGCCCCCACAACCCCTGCAGGGCCCGCACGGGGGCTCCCTCTTCGCGCCGGGCCGGCAAGGAGCCCGTACCCGAGTACAACTCGGACTCCAACACCGCCCCAGGCCACGATTCGGACTCCAACCCCCTCTCCGGGTTCTACTCGGATTCCACATACGAGTTCGACTTCGGGTCGGACCCAGAGGATCCCGAGTCCGAGGACAACTCTACTGAGCATCCCTTATCAGGGCCGACCTCTGGGCTGGTTATAACCTCCACACCTGCCAGAAGATTCGTCTACTGGCCAGACCGCAAGCCCGCAGACCTGATAAGTGGAGACTCACGCTACGTCGCCTTCATTGACTCGCTCCCGTTCCAGGAGGGAACACCACTTGCCCGAGCTGACTCGAACACCCCAACTTAGGTGGCGAGCTCCGAGTCCAGCCTTGGCACCCCTGATCGCCAAGTCTTCATGGCTGCCGGCGACACCCCCGGACCATCTGGGACGGCTATAGACAAGTACCTTGAAGACATCTCCGCAGACGAGCTGTCTGCCGATGCACCTGCAGACGAGACCGCCGCCAACAGGGACGCTCGGCGTGAGCGTAACAGGAAGCGCAATGAATGGTGCTGGCGGCTCAGAGACAACCTCCCCATCCGCAACCTTGCGGAAGCTCTCGAGGCGGTTGAGAGAAGAGTACATACTACCCCCGAGCAGTGCCACATGTCGATCACAGCGATCGCACGCCAGCCTTAGGGAATTCGCGCTGGAGAAGTCATCGCAAAGCTCGCTGAAAACACTTACTTCATGCGGGTCGACAACAGGGTCAACCAGCCTCCTCTCGCCAGGAACTGCGACAACAAAGCTACAAGTCGCAGCGCCGACCTCGGTCGCAACCGTACTCGAGCTGAGCTCCCAGCTCAGCCCAACTGTCCTCGCGCGAACGCCGGCGGACCCTCACAGGGTGGCAACAGCAACCGCGAGGTCGTCCCTCACCGTGCTCCTAACGGCGGCGGCCGTGACCCTGACGGAGGCGACAGCGACGATGGAAGCTCCAACCATGGAGTCAACAGGAGGGCTGGCGGCGGCGGCAACCGAGGCGGTCGAGACCACGCGAACAGCCACACCTCCAGAGCCTCACAGGGCGGCTACGACGCCCGCCAGAAGATTGAGGAGCTGCGGCGGAAGAAGTCAGCCAATGCAGGCGACAACAACGGCTTCCCCGCCTTCTTACCTCAACTTCGCAACTTTCTCCTCCCCGACAAGTTCAAGCCTTTGGGGATCTCCAAGTACGATGCGAAGCAGGACCCCATCCAGTGGCTCAGGTGCTACGCCCTCTCCATCGAGAACGCTGGCGGCAACAACGACACCAAGTGCCTCTACTTCCCCTTATGCCTAGACCAAGCTCCACTCACATGGCTCAAGTCGCTGGACAAGCACTCGATCGACAAGTGGGACCAGCTGAAGGAGCAGTTCACCAGCAACTTCGTGGGCGCCATGGGCCGATCGGGTACTCGCATGGACCTGGCCATGGTCAAGCAGGAACAAGGCGAGACCCTTCGCAAGTACATTCGCCGCTTCTTCGACAAGCGCGCTACCGTAGTCGACGTCACCGACAAGGAGGTCATCGACCTCTTTCAAGACGGCCTCTACCATCGCCGCACCTTTGAAGACTTCGGTCGTCGCCGCCCCAAGTCCATCCCCCACCTCAAGGACATGATCACGTCCTGGGCGGATGAAGAAGACAAAGCCAATGCCAAGTACGACACCATCTGTGGCAAGAACAAGCAGAACGCGGGCAGCGGCGGCGGCAACAACGGGAACCAAGGCGGTCGCAACAACAACAACAACTACTCGGGTCCCAACCGCAACCGCAAGCGCATGCTACCAGCCTGTGTAGAAGCTTCTGTATTGCAGTACTCATCACCTCGCGGAAGCTACGACACTACTTCCAGGAGTACTCGATCTCCGTTGTCACCGACTACCCGCTCGGCGACATCCTGCGGAACCAAGATGCTACTGGAAGAATCTCCAAATGGGCAGTCGAGCTCGGCGCCCTCACCATCGACTCCAAGCCACGCACAACCATCAAGTCGCAGGCGCTAGTCAACTTCATGGCAGAGTGGCGGGAGAATCAGCTACCTACCCCAACCGTGCGACCAGAACATTGGGTGATGTACTTCGACGGCTCACTCAACCTCGAGGGCGCAGGTGCAGTGGTACTCCTGATCTCTCCAATGGGCGAACAACTCAAGTACGTCCTGCAGATCTTCTGGAAGGTCTCAAACAAATGAAGCCGAGTACGAAGCTCTTCTACACGGGCTCCGCCTCGCGGCTTCACTGGGCATCAAGCGGCTACTAGTCTACGGCGACTCCGCAATGGTCATCAACCAAGTCAACAAGTCTTGGGACCGCAACAAGGAGAACATGGGCGCCTACTGCCTAGAAGTCCGCAAGCTCGAGAACAAGTTCTAAGGTCTCGAGTTCCACCACATCGTCCGCGACAACAATGTTGCAGCGGACGTACTGTCGAAGCTCGGTTCTACTCGCGCTCAAGTACCAGCGGGTGTTTTCGTCCACGAGCTTCACGCGCCATCTATCCCGGAGCCGGCGCCACCGACCACTGTCCCAGCGCATCCGCCAGCTGGCCAGGAGGTCATGATGATCGACGAGGACTGGAGGCAACCCTTCATCGACTACCTCAGCGAGCAGAAGGTTCCCTCCGACAAGAATTTGGCCGAGCAGCTCATCCGCCGCGCCAAGTCCTATGTCCTCGTCGGAGACAAGCTTTACAAGCAGGGCGCATCTTCTGGAGTACTCATGAAGTGCGTCCCCAGACAAGAAGGCAAGGACATCTTGGAGGAGATCCACAAGGGCGGTTGCGGCAACCACGCGTCTTCTCGTACGCTGGTCAGCAAGGCCTTCCGGCGAGCTTTCTACTGGCCCACATCTTTGGGCGACGCCGAAGAACTCATCAGAAGGTGCCAAGGATGTCAATACTTCGCCATACCGCCGACCCGGTCCTTCGCTTGTTGGGGGCTCGACCTTTTTGGGCCACTACCCACTGCGCCAGGTGGTTTCAACAGAGTATTGGTGGCCATTGACAAGTTCACCAAGTGGATCGAGGTCAAGCCGGTCACATGCCCCAAGGCCGACAGAGTACTTGACTTCCTGGATGAACTCGTGCATCGCTACGGACTACCCCACCGCATTATCACAGACCTGGGCTCCAACTTCAACAACCACTAGTTCTGGGAGTACTGCGAGAACAGCGGGATCGACGTCCGATATGTTTCAGTCGCCCATCCTAGGGCCAACGGACAAGTTGAGCGCGCCAACGGGATGGTGTTCGATGCTCTGAAGAAGCGGCTACACGACGCTGCTAACTCTAAAGGAGGCAAGTGGATCAAGGAACTACCCAATGCACTCTGGGGGCTACGTACTTAGCCTTCCAAGCCAACGGGGCAATCCCCTTACTTCCTGGTCTACGACTTCGAAGCAATCCTCCCTGCTGATGTCATATGGAACTGTGACACCCTAAAATTCCATCACTAAAATCACTTAGCAACTTAAATTAGTCTTAAGGATTTAAAGAATTTAAATTGCTATTTAAATTGAGCTCTAAAATATTAAACGTAATTTAATAAACTTAGAGACAACAAGTGTTTGTGCATCATCAGTTGGCTTGCATGGTTTTTGGTTGCTTGTGTGGTTTCTAAAAAGTTTATAAAATTCTTGAGAAAAAGTTTGAAAGAGTTTGATTTGAATTTGAAAAGAAATGTGATTTTAAAATGAAGTTTGAAAAAAAGAAAAAGAAAAAAAAGAGAAAACCTTGCCGGCTCCCCTTTCAGCCCAAACGGCCCAGCGGCCCGTCGTCCATCACCCCGCGCCGGCCCACCTCTCCCTCTCTCTTTTCTTTTTCTTTTGCCGATGCTGACACCTGGGCCCTGCCTGTCAGCCTCCCCTTCCCCTTTCCTTTCTTCTTCTTCTCCTCGCTACCCAACCGGCCCGGCGCCGCCGCGCAATCCTCGCCGCGCCCGGCCGCCCCCATACCTTCCCTTCCTCTCTCCATAGCCAATTAAGGCAATCAAACTCTCTCGTGATCAATTAGGCCGTTACCTCCCATCCTTAAACCCAAGCCGTGATGGCCGCGGCCATCAATGGCAAGCCGCCGGCCGCCCCGTCCCCTTTCCCGCTTCGCCTACCTCCCTGCGCCCCTATTTAAGCTCGCGTTCAAATTCCTGCCCTTCCCTTTGCCTCCGCAGCACACCAACACACGCGCTCGAGCACCAATTCCACCGGTGCCGCCGCCTCGGGTTCCCGCCTCCGCCATCAATTCGTCGCCGCCGGTGAAGGATTGGTTCCTCCGCTCTTTCTTCTTGATTCTTGGGGTCGCCAGGGGCTTATCAAGCACGTTCTGCTGCAGGTTCCTGTCCCCGACGCCCGTGGCAAACGCGCCTCGACCACACCGGAGCGCCGCCCGATCCGCCGCCATTGCCAAGTTCCCTCACCGGCACATTCTCTTCGTTTTTGAGCTCGCCTTCTTCTTCTACACGCGGTGAGCAATAACCCCTGCCCAATTCCCCTTCCTTTCACGCACAGCAGCGCCTCCGCGGGCTCGCCGGAGTAGCCGCGCCGCCCCCTTCCGGTGCCGGCCGCCGGTGAGGCTCGATCGCCCCCCTTGACCCCTTGGTCACGTGCGCATACGCCCGCACTGCGTTTTGCTCCAACCCGTGGTCGAAAAGGTGGCCGGGAGCGCCGTCCAGGGCCAACGCCGGTGAGCTCCCCGCCGCGCGCCGCCTCTCTCCGGCGACGCCGCCGCCGCCCTCGCTTGCACGGGTCCTGGGCCGTTCGATCTCGCGCGGATGGCCAGGATCGCGTACCCCTTCGTTTAAATGGGGTGGTCCACCGTGGACCGGTGCACCGGGCGCACGGTGTGGTCCACGGCGCACGCGCGCGCCCGTGGCCGTTGGATCTGAGATCCACGGTGCTGGGTTGGCCGTTTTATTTAAGAGCCCCTGAGCTTTTATATTTTTGCAAGCCGGTCCTTCCACCTTTGAGAATTCTTACGGTTAGGTCCTGAGTTTTATGTTTTAGCCCCTGGCCAGCCTAGATTCTTTAAATAGAGGTCCTTTTCATTCCTTTTAGCATTTAGACCCCTCTGTTTTATTTTATAATTATGTTTTAGCCCTGATTTTAGTTATAAAAAGCCTTGTAAACTTAGTTTTCTTGCAGATAGGTCCCTGTAAACTGTTTTAATCATATCGTTCTCATTTTAACTCCGTTTTTAGCGTTCTATATACCGAAATGATCGTCTCGACGAATAGAATCTTTTAAACAGAAAATTTACCAGTTTTGTTACTGTTTGGTGTACTGTTTTATTTATTGTTTGTTGTTCATGTTTGACTCGCAGATATCATGCTTATTTCGTCTGAGCTCCCTGTCGGAGGTGATCAGGAAGAACCTGTTTTCGAGGAAGATTTCACTCAGCTTGTAGAGGAAGGCAAGTGGCTTTCCCCCTCTACATTATCTTTTTGAACCTGTGTCACTGCATGCTAAACAATGTTTACTATTCCTGTTGCTATGCATAAACCTGATGGGCAAACACCTAGTTAAGGACTTGACTAGATACTTTACCACTTTACCTTGATCAACCCTGTTCAAACAAATGCTTGGGGTAGATAAATGCTTAGTTTGCTTTACATGAGTTGGTTATGCTTTGTTTTTGTTTTACATCTCAGTTTTGTTTATATAATGTGCTTTGTGCTTAAAACAAGATAACTTGATTTATAATCGGAACATGGAGAATCACCCAAGATAACAGTACAACCACAGTCCACATGGCTCTGGCTTAGCCGATTAATTAGGAGAGTGGGTTAGCTGATAGCTCTTTTCCGAGAGGGGCACAGGGGGCCAGAGTTGAAGGGGTATAGCCCGGTTCTTTTGGGGTAGCAGCCTTGGCTAAGGTGCTGACCATTAGGAAGGGTTATGGTCCGCTCCGCCGCTCAGTAATCGTTGCGGGTCGTTGGTTTTCGTTCTTTCCTTTGTAAAGGCTTCGTAGTGGACCCCTAGCCACTCACCTTGGAAGTGTTTAAGGGTCTAGCTAACCGGGCAAGATGGGGAACACGAACCGTGGGTAAAGTGTACAACCTCTCGCAGAGTGTAAAGCGATCGATCAGCCGTGCTCACGGTCATGAGCGGCTTGGACCCTCACATGATTAATAAACTTGAAGATTAATGCAAATCATGGGTTTGTGGTTTGGTTTAAGGTTTCTTTTAAGGTTAAGTGGGTTGGTATACACTTACACCAAGTAATTAGGTGCTTGCTAATAAAATTTGACCAACTTATAAAATGCTTACCGCTGTGAACCATAGCCTATCCTTGATAGCCTCGCATTGTTTCCCCCACTTGCTGAGCACCAACCATAAGTGTGCTCACCCTTGCTTACCGCTGTTCAGAGGAGAACGTTGGAGGCAAGGACAAGTACTGGAGTGACTACGAGGAGTTCTAGGGCATGCGGATCCCCCAGTCATCATGCCTGTGGAAGTCAAAGATGGAGCTGCTCGTCGCTTAGTTATCGATGTGTTCGGACCTTCGAGTCCACCTCTCTGGATGTAATAATGGATATCGTACTGGTTTAACTCTTGAACGATTTATTACTGCAATGGTATTACTCTCGTTTTGTCTATCATGTGTGTGTAATATGATCCTGGCGCACACGTGAGATGCATTCGGTTTTCCTTGTAAAATCGGGTATGACAGGAACTCACCAGCAGTGGAGCACTACGACGAAGGCGTCTCTGAAGACAGCAGACGAGTTGACATCGATGGACTCGAAGAAGCTCACTGCGCTGCCCTCGTCCAATCAGCAAGGTACCTGGAGGGTATCCGACGCTACTACGTCCGCAACGTCAAGGAACGCTCCTTCAACGTTGGCGATATCATCCTCCGTCATATCCAGAACACGAAAGGACTACATAAGCTCAGCTCTCCCTGGGAAGGTCCCTTCACCGTGGCAAAGGTGACCGGGCCGGGCTCCTACCGCCTCCAGACACTTGAAGGCGAAGATGTCAACAACTCGTGGAACGTCGATCAGCTCTGTCGGTTCTACACCTAAGTCTCCACGACTACCCCGGGGGCTCAAGTCTACACGACTACATCAAGACCCCTCCGCTGTAAGCGGCCTCCGGGTCCAGGCTTCAGTCTCCGGACTACTCCTTCGCTGTAAGCGGCCTCCGGGTCCAGGCTTCAGTCTCCGGACTACTCCTTCGCTGTAAGCGGCCTCCGGGTCCAGGCACTAGTCTCCGGACTACTCTTCTCCAGAATCCAGCCCATGCGGCTACATACGGATCCTGGGCTGCGACGAGCGACAAGGACTCTAGCAGCGATCTACTAAGAGACCATGTACTTCTAGATCCAGCCTATACGGCTACCTACGGATCTATTGCTGTAAGCGGCTACTCGCCCTAGCACCACTTAGCCGTAAGCGGCCACCGGGTCCTGGCGACTACTCTGTAATTACGGCCCTGGGCATCCAGGTGTACTTCTTCAGTAATAAAGTTTGATTGTTCATCAACTTCTTTACTGTCTACTTCCCTCAACGGGACTACTGCCGAGCACGACTACTCGCGACAACTCCACGATGGGACTCCGCACTCTGAGATCGCGACTACGAGTACTCATTGATGGAACTTCTCTTTATTAATACTTAAAAAATTTCATTACAATTGTTTTTGTACATCTATTGCTACGAGCTAACTATTACAGGACTACTGGAGGTTAAGCTTATCGGCTATTTGCTCCGCAATGGGCGCCATCTGCTCCAGCAGCTCCGCATACTACTCATCGGTACGGTTGGTGGCTAGCCCACCGGTGACTACATCCACGGGCGCCTTCGGGAAGTAGGACTTCATGAAGGCTAGCACCTGGTTCGGGATCGACTTCGCCAGATGCTTCACGTAGGCCGCCAGCCGGCTGGGGGCTTCCTTCAGTCGATCCACGAGTGGTGCTATCTTGGGGCCGCCAGGATGAGGCACCAAGAGTCTTGCGATGGGAAGCGCGACTTCCTCGAGCTCCTTCAGCTGGGCCCGCAGCCCCTCGCAGTCCTCGTTCAGCTTCTGCAACAATTTGTAGCAGTTGACGAGGTCACGATCGGAAGCAATACGAAGCTCCATGTGTTTGTCACACTCGAAGGCAAGCTCCTTATAATCTAGCTCGAGTACCTGGCGGGCCTCCTGCTCCTGGTAGAAGAGATTCTTCAGATCCGTCTCTGAAGTCTTCAACTACTCAACCCAGGTCTCAAGCCTTGCAAACGACAAGGCACAGCGGGTTAGACTACCTCTCGACCTCCAATAACTACTCAACAAGACAAGTGGTGTACCTTTGTTCTTGTTGCGGAGCGACTTGTTCTTCCGCACCAAGTCGTCGCTCTTCGCCTGCATCTCCTGGATGTCGTTGTGGTACTTGGTGAAGGCGGTGTCAACCTTGGACTGCATGGCGGCCGCGTGCTTCCGGGACTTCATGAGTTGGTCTTCCAGCGCCTCCGCCCGAAGCACCGCGTCGCCGAAGCCTTGAAGCATGTTGGACTTCTCGCGGGACCTCTCCATGACGTCTTGCACAGACAACATATGTCAAATGGGTACTCAACGCTAAAGGATTGACTACTCAAGAGTTACGACTACTCACCTTCATCCACTGCTCGGCTTGGTGGACTGCCTCCAGATGCCGAGCCACTATTGACGGATCGACCAAGTCATCCGCCAGCAACTCTACCCCGCCGCGACTACTTGTGGCGGCTTCGGTCATCGGCGCAGAGCGGATGGGCTCCGCGTCTTGGATCTCTGGGGAGCGGACGACCACCTCCAGAGCGGGTTCTGGTTGCGCGGTGGCCTCCTCTCCTCCGGTCGCTGTGGCGGCCTCTCCGACGGCCACCTCCATCTGCTCGGGGGCTCCTCTAGCAGCCTCCTACTCTTGTGGTGTCAACCTCTCCATTGGCACCGCCGCGGGGATTTCGCTCCCTTCGGCCTCAACGCCTGTCAACGAGAAGACAAGTGCATTAGCGTCATCTGGCGACTACGACTACTCTTTGAGGGGTACTGCAGCCTCAGCAGAGTACTCACCTTCGACCACGCTGGCTTCGGGCAACGTAGCCTCAGCAGCCGGCGCTTCGGGCTCCGCCTGAGGGGCGGGAGCGGACTCTTCGGCGGGCGGCGTGGCTTCTTCTTCTGCCTCCGCTGTAGAGTGTTCATCCCCCTCCCAGGAAAGATCCGTTGATTTTCTGCAGAGTACACAAGTTGGTTGTCAATCAAGTTCGACTACTACATCAAGTACTACTCGGGAAGATACAACACTTACAAGCTTCACCGGACTATCGTCACGGTCGGGGCGCCGAGGATGCTGGCGATGTCCACCAGTCCAGCCTCAGCGGGCGCCTCTTCTTGCGCCTCTGCGGCCGCTGCCTCCTCTGCAGCAACAGCAGCGGGTGCAGCGCTCTCCTGCGCCTCTGCGGCCATCACTTCTTCCACAGCAGCAGCTGCGGGCTCCGTGCTCTCTTGACGAGCAGGGGGCTGGCGCTCCATCCGTGCCGGGGAGCTCTTCGACGGGTGGGGGGCTGGGCTACGACTCCCAGCGGGTTCCCCCACCGTGTCCCACTCACCTTCGTCGCCCTGATCAGTGGGCTCCGTAGGCGGCACCACCTGCAAGCAAGGAAAGTTCATCGTCAGCAAGCGAACTCGAGCCACGAGTAATCGACTACACTACTCAAGATGGCTCACCTCTGGGGACGTGGTCTCGGTGACCTTCAACTTCTTCGACACGCGCTTGTGGGACGCATTGTGTGGCTTCTGCAGCGGCGCCGCCAGACTAGCCTCTAGGCTAGTCGGTGGATCCTGCACGAGGGGGACGTGAGGTAGGCCAGGACGGCTGAACCTTGACCGCAGCTGGAAGCGGTCCTGTAGTGTCTCCTCGTCGTCGTCCTCGTCGGACGTGTCCTCCACGACAACAGTGTCGTCTCCTTCGCCGACCTCTCGTCGCTCCTTGGCCTTGGTCTTCCCCTCCTCTGGGATCTCGACTTCCTGAGGGGGCGGCGGCGGCTCGGAGACGAACTTCTTCAAGTCATCCTACAAAACACAACCCATCAGAACGACTACTTACACGGAATGGGTACTCGACACGGGGGCACGGCTACTTACCTTCTTTGGCGGGCGCGCGGCGGAGTACTCCGGGACGGGGCACGTCGTTTACGGTGGCATGTCCTTGAAGATCCGCGCCAGCCTGTCAACAATGTCGTCGTCGTCGACTTCGTCTCCAGGCATCCGCGACGTGTCGTCGTCGCCGGTGTACTCGAATCCAAGGGTGTCGCGAGCCATCAGTGGCTGCACCCTGCGCTTCATGAAGCTGAAGGCCACGTGCTCGGCCCTCAGCCCGGCTTCCCTCAGCGCCTTGATCCGCGCCAACAACTCGGGGAGCTGGATCCCCTCCTGCATCGTCGGCTCCGTGTTCCACCACGGGCGATGCTTGGGCTGCTTCCCGCTCGGCTTCGGCAACCCTGGGTGGTGGTTCGTGATGTAGAACCACTTCGCCTTCCAGTATTGGTTGGAGTCGATGAGCTTGTACGAGAGGTACTGCTTGGCGGCATCCTCCCTCATCTGGATTCCCGCTCCTCCGACTACCCGCGGGTTGCTGGCGCTCGGTTGCGGCGTCACCCAGAAGAACTTCCGGAATAGGATCCAATGGGGCTTGATCCCCAGGAACGCTTCACAGAAGTGGACGAAGACGGCGGTGTGGAAAATACCGTTGGGGTTGAGGTTGAGGTACTCGATGCCGTAGTACCCCATGAGCCCCTTGAAGAAGTCGCTCGCCAGGAGCGCAAGCCCGCGCTCCGTGAAGTGCGCGAACATCGGGATCTCGTCCTCGCTCTTCTCCATCGGATACGGATCCCCGGCGGCGGCCCTCCACATGTCCACCTCCTTCTCCTGGATGAATCCGCTGTTGAGGAGGGCCAGCAAGTCTTCGGCCTTCACTTTCGACTTCTTCCACTCGCGGTTCGGATCTGGCCGCGGTGGATACATCGGCGGTGCTGCCCCTGCGGCAGATCCGGCGGCTTCGTCGCGGCTCCTCTTCTTCCCGCCGGTGGTCTTCGAGGTCTTGGATGGCGACGGCTTCATCCTCCAAGTGCACGATGTCTTCACGCGCATTCACTCGGGGGCTATTCCGGTGGCTCTGGACGGCGGCGCACTCAGATCTACAGCGGCGGCGGCGTGCGGCGGCGTACTCGGCCAAGATCTATTCGAAATGGCTACAGCTGCGTAGGGTGAAAAACCCTAAGGGATTTGGCTTCTATTTATAAGTCAACGCGGCCCTCCAACGGCCGGATGGATAAGTCTTGCGCCTGGCTGACTCAGCGGCCGCGCGTGACTCTTCAACTTCAACTAGTCGACGCGCCTCACCTCGAGGGCTCGGCTACCTCTACTCGACTACCTGGGAAGCGACAAAACTCAGGAGCACCTCATGACACATTCTACAAGATGACCCTTCTATTCGAGAGGAAGTACTCGACTCAAGGCTCGGGGGCTCCGTGCCACGTGTCCTTCGGTTTTTTCTCCGGATTTTTCAGGGTATTCTTGCCAAAACATCAGATGGACCCTCAGCCAGAGCCTACGACTCAACCTAAGGCTCGGGGGCTACTCCATATGGAGTGCGTTGCAATCGCACCTCCATATCAGCTTCGGCTTCAAGACAACACGGGCATTTTTGAAGACCTTCGAGAGCAGCACTCGAGGACGCTTGGGACTACCCGAGAAGACATCGGGATTGTTCAAACATCGACCGGAGTACATTCCGGCCTCGGGATGCTTCGACTACTCTTGAGGACTTTTGACTTGTAGTACTCGGGGACGCCCGAGGACTACTCGTTAAGGCCGTCAAGACTACTTGAAGCTATCCTTCTCGACTACAAAGTACTTGGGGGCTTGTCGTATGGACCTCCCCGGGCCCACTACCTCGGTGGGTACCGGGACCGACTACTCGGTGGTCCCCCGGGACTACCGGCTTGCGCTGCACGGCACCTGATGGCGTGAAGCACAAGGACTACGGAGGAGAAGTACTCGGTTAGGAAGCTGTACATGTCCCGCACTGTATGGAAGACTCCTAGACGTACTCGACTTGTACTCTCTCCCTACTCCGACCTGTAACCCTGCCTCTCGGGCTATATAAGGTGAGGCAGGGACCCCTCTCTGATCATCTCATCTCACGGCGTACAATTCCATCATCTTGTAATTGTACCCAATCAATCCAGAGCTACGCAGCATACAGGACGTAGGGTATTACGCACCTCGCGGCCCGAACCTGTCTAAATTGTGTGCCACGTGTCTCTTCCTTCGAGTTACCGATCTCTGCGAGGCCACATTCATCTACTTCGGGTGTCCCCTTAGTAGGTTGCCGGTCTAAAACACCGACACTCGGTTGGTAATGGGGTGGGCGCAAGTGCTGGCGTGCCCCCCCTTTAGTCTCGGTTCGTAATACCACCCGGGACTAAAGGATCCTTTAGTCCCGGTTGGTTCAACCGGGACTAAGGTGGTCATTTGTCTCTAAACATTAGTCCCGGTTGGACTTCAGAGACATATACCCCTTACCAACCGGGACTAGATCCCCTCTCTATACAAGTGTACACTCCATTCTCAGATCTTCCAAGATAAAGTTCTGGATTCTGGTTTGGAACAATGCCTATTGGCAGTTTAATTACTTGGTACGTTCCGTTTAATGTTGATATTCTACAAAAGAAATCATTTTGGCAATGTACATAAAGAGTCCCACGCCAATAATAGACATCGTAATGCTTCTGGCCCATCCTAGCCCGTTGCATGTCAGCCATTGTTCCCGCGAGTTCTCCTTCACGTACAAAGGATCTCTCCTCCCAAGAGTCCCAACAGCATGTTTTTGATGAGAAAACATGTGTCTCGAACAACGATGGTGGCCATTGGGACGCCTGCATCTGGTGATCTAGGTCAGCCCAGGCCGGGACAATGGGGATCAAGAACACCTTGTAGTGAGAAGAAAGTGTTGTGTCAAACACGAGAGTATGGGGAGGGGTGCTTATCTCGTGTTTGACCCAACGCTTGGTTGTAGTGAACATGGCCTCATATGCCATTTGTTCGGAGTTTGATTTTGGTGATTCATGACAACATGATCATTGGGACTAACTATATTGTTTGAGCATGACTTTCTAGACATTTCTAGGTCCCAAGGATGCAACAAAAACCACATGCAAAAATGCCAAAACAAAGGGTCAAAACCGAGCAAGAAAAGGAAAAGAGAAGGCACCGTCGGGTGATCCGACGGTCCCTCATTTACATACGTCGGTGCAATCGTCAAACGAGTTGGTGCACAGGGTCCAACCATAGGTACCATCGGATGAACCGACGGTCCATTATTTAGTAGCGTCGGACGAGTTGTAGAAGAAGAGCAAGGAATACAGTAGCACCGGATGATCCGACGGTCTGATTGGGACCCCGTCGGGCTATCCGACGCTCAGTTTGAATTCATACAGAGACACGCCAAGACGAAGCCTTCAGCACCGGATGATCCGACGCTTTGGTCAGGGTTAGCGTCGGTCTATCTGACGGTCAGTTGGAAGCTAACAGTGGCGACTTGTGCGAGGCCTTCAGCACCGGATGATCCGACGTAGCGTCAGAGCATAGCGTCGGAGTAGTTGTGTCAGAAAACCTCAACGGCTACGTGACATGGGAGGGGCACCAGATGAACCGACGCCCTAGAAAAGCATAGCGTCTGGTCATCCGACGGTACCTTTTTCAACAGCTTATAGCCAACGGCTAGTTTGATGCCTTGGGCTATTTATACCCCCTCCACTCACCCATTTGAGGTTGCTGTATTGTGTGGAAGTGTAGAGGAGTTCAAGACACATTGAAGATCATATCCAATCCATCCAAGTGCTTAATTGCTCATCCTTAGACTTGCATATGCTTGTGTATGTGCTTAGTGCTAGGTTTAGCTTAGAGGTGAGTAAGTGCAAGGTTGTGCCAACCTTGTGAGGTGATTCTTGAGTGAATCCTGTTGTACAAGGTTCGCCGGAAGCCTTGGGGCCTAAGTGGCTCACCGGCAATCGTCATCGACCCTCCGGCTTGGTGTGGAGCGGTGAGGACACTTTGTGCGGGGGACGTGGAGACCCCCTTCCTTGGTGGAGAAGCTCCTTAGTGGAGGCGGCATCAAGGTGACCAAGGGAGCTTGACAAGTGCCTAAGTGGCTAGCCTTTGTGGCGAGTCAAGTGGTGCTCTTGGGAGAGACTTGGTGACCAGGAAGCAATACTCTTGTGTGAGTGCTTCAACAACGTGGATTAGGGGTGGCTTAGTGCCTACCGATACCACGGGATAAATCGCGTGTCAAGAGTTTGCTTCCTCTCATCCCCTTTACGTTTCCACATTTACTCTCTCGCAATCTTTGCTTGCCTTTACTTTCCTAGAGTAGTATCATGCTAGGATTGGCTATAGGTTGCAAACCTTTGTTTGGGATGGGAGTTTCACACTAGAACAACCTTAGTTGCACATATAGATAGTATGTTCTAGTTTACTTTGAGAAAAAGTAGTGAAGCCATAGGTTAAGTTTTTAAGTTGCCTAATTCACCCCTCCCCCTCTTAGGTTAACGGGCATCCGATTCCTTACAAGTGGTATCAGAGCTGGGACTCACTTCCTTCACAAGGAAACGCCAATTCGATTGGTAAATTGTGAAAACCAGCTCATTGGAATGGTTAGGCTTCACCGCCTAGTGAGTTGCTCTATAGAGGAATGAAAGGGGTCGATACCTTAGGTTTGGCTCCACATTTTGATGGCACGGGCTATCCTCGGTGGAAGGTTCTCATGGAGGCCTATCTCCAAGCAAGGGATCTTGATGTTAGGAGAGTCACCGATGAGGGCATGAAAAATGGTACTAGAAAGGAAAAGCAATTTGATGTGATTGCTAAGAGTATCATTTTGTCCTCACTAGATGTAGGCGTTTTCAATAGAGTTTTTACTTGTGAAAATGCTCATGAGCTATGGAAAACCATCAAGGAGCAAAATGAGGGTTCAAAAGAAGTTGCTAATGAACGCTACAGTTGTCTCCTTGAGGAATTCAATAGCTTCAAGCAACTTGCTAATGAAAATGCCGAATCTATGTACTCACGCCTAAATGTGCTTGTCAATGAGATTAATGCCTTAGGTGTGAAGGACATCACGGACTTGAACATCAACCGCAAGATCCTTCAAAGTCTCCGGAAGCCCAATTATGACTTGGTGAAGGCAATCATCTCCGAGAAGAAGCTCGAAGATTTGAAGCCATTGCATATCTTGAGCAAGATCATGGCACATGAGCTTCAACTAATGCCCAAGTCAAAGAAGGCGCCCCAAGAAAAGCCCCAAGAACAATCTTCTCCAACCACAAGCCATGCTCTCTCAAGCCGACAAGAGAAAATGTTGAGTAGGATGGCTACTCATGGAAGCTCAAGCGAAGATGATGGTGATGATGGTGACGATGGAGATTCCTCTAGTGATGAAGAGGTTGAATCCATGGTGGCCGAGTACATGAAGAAGATCTTCAAGTATGTGAAGAAAGTCAACATGTACGGCTACAACGTCCACTTGAGAGAAGGGTGTCATCATCAACACATCAAGTTCACCTAGATCAAGCACAAGCCCAAGAAGAAGGTGGTCAAGGAGAGGAGAACAAGGCAAGAAGCAACAATAGCCGTCCGTGGGTGGACAAGTGGTGGATCAAGTTCTTCTAGCTCAAGCGATGAATCAAGAAAAAACTTCACCACCCGCTTCATGCAAGGTCCTTCATCATCACACATGTGCCTTATGGTCAAAGGTATGGAAAGCAATGTAAGTGATGATGAATCCAACACCACCTCTCTCAATGATCTTGTTGAGCTAATCCATGAGCAAAAAGGAATGCTACCACAAGCTAATGAAATCAAAGAACTCAATGCTCTCAATGATCTTAGTGACACCCTTGCTACAAATTATGAACATTTGTTGTGCAAATTCAAATTGCTTAGCAAGGAGTGTGATGAGCTAAAATCTAAGCTTGAGAGCACTAAGACTAAAACAAGTAATTCCTTTGAGCTTGATGAAACATCTATCCCTTGTGCAATTCCTATCTCCAAGGTAGATGCTTCAACCTCTTGCATTGATTTAATTGATGAATCTTGCTCACCATCTTTCCATGAGAATGTTGTTGTAGAATCATGTGATTATCTCATAGGCAAGGAAAATGATGAGCTCAAGCGAGAAGTGAAATGGCTCCGAGAGAGGTTGGCAAACTTGATGGGCAAGGGCAAGAACAATGAAGAACAAGTGGACATCTCTCAAGACATGAAGAGCCAAGTCCAACCTTCTCAAGATAACCGTGATCCCATGGTGAAGAAGCTTGAGAAGGGTGCAACCGTGACTTGCTACAAGTGTCATAGAGAAGGGCACAAGTTCTACAAATGCCCTCAATTTGTCAAGAAGATGGACAAGGGCGCATAGAAGAAATTGAAGCCCACCATCAAGAGCTCCCTCATCTACACCAAGCCCAACCGCAAGAACAAGACCAAGAGCAACACCTACGTCATCAAGAAGAAAGCAAATGGCAAGGTGGTTGCACACAAGGTTGGGAAGATGAAGGAGGCGCGGGTAGGAACCAACCCATTTGGGTGCCCAAGGAAGTCATCACCAACATGAAGGGGCCTCAAATGGTTTGGGTTCCAAAGGCCACTTGAAGGCCTTGAGAGCGGGGACTTGGGAGGCTTGGCACAATCAAGATGAGAAGATTCAAGCCTATAAGCCGAGCTTGCAAATTGGACATGTGTTGCCCAAGTTCCCCGTTTGAGGTAATGGAAACTAGTACCTATCTCTTGTATCATTGTAGCTCCATTGCCTTATTTAGGTTGCATTTGTTGCAATGTTTGCATATGGTAGGTTGCCTGTGTCATGTGCTAACCCATGAGCAATCTACATGGTTTGATTAGTGTGTAGGAAAGCTACACTTGTTCTTTCATGGTGTATGTTTATATATATATATCTCTTTGCATCATGAGCAAGCTACAGGGTTAGCTTCCCTCTTGTTTTCATAAACAATGTGCATATATTTGGTTGGTGATTCAAACACTAAATGCACACATTTAGGGGGAGCTTATCCTATGGTTTGGTTATGGGACTAACATTATTTCGAGCTTATCTTATGTAGTCCCTTAGCGACGCATTCCGGTGCGGTGTTTCATTCTAAGAGAATGCTATTTCACTCTCAATGTGATCTAACATCTCTAATAGAGTGAATATAGCAATATGAGCTTCATGCTATTGAGTCATGTCCTTCCGAGCTTATGTCTCTATATAAGTTCAAAGGCAATGTACTCATACATTCCTAATCCTTGTGGTACCCCAAGTGTCTTCTATGCAAGCTTCTTTCAAGTGGTGTCACCTAGTGATATCATTTCCAAGTGGCTCATCTCAATGTGGTGCCAACAAGGTAGATAGGATTAACCCCCAGAGGTATGCAATGATCAAAAGACTACAAGTGATATCTACAAGTGGTAATGTAACAAGAACCCATTTGTTTTATCTCTTGTCCCTTAAGCTACCTCCTTGCATGATATGCTCTAAGCTTCCTTGTCTTTCAATTTTGTAGTTGTGCACTTGTTTCTCACTACCCTTCTCTTACAAGTGGTATCCTTTTGTGCACACACTTAGGGGGAGCTTAGTTTGTATCATGCTAGTCTCATGAGCTTGTGATCCACCTTAGTTATTCTCACATGTGGTATCCTCATCGACATCATACATATGGATCATGGTTCATGCGGCTCTCTCCCTTGCATTTAACATCTCTCCTTTGAGCTATGGTTGCTAGATCTTGCTAGTTTCCTTGGACCCGTTTGCTTTGGACTTTTTGGAGATTTTATTCCAAAGGGGGAGAATGTAAGACCAAAGCAAGCTTATGGCTTAAGCTTACAAGTGGGTTCAAGGATGCTTACAAGTGGTTTCAAGGATATGAGGCCAAAGGGGGAGAATGTGAACATAAGATCAAAAAGGGGGAAGTTTGATCTAGGGGGAGTTTGGATGATGGTAAGCATCCAAGCAAGTGTAAGTGGTTCTAATTCTGTCAATTCTAGCAAATTTATGCTTGCTTTGGTGGTGTTGTCATAAATCACCAAAAAGGGGGAGATTGTAGCGAACATGGCCTCATATGCCATTTGTTCGGACTTTGATTTTGGTGATTCATCACAACATGATCATTGGGACTAACTATATTGTTTGAGCATGTCTTTGTAGACATTTCTAGGTCCCAAGGATGCAAGAAAACCACATGCAAAAATGCCAAAACAAAGGGTCAAAACCGAGCAAGTAAAGGAAAAGAGAAGACACCGTCGGATGATCCGACGGTCCCTCATTTACATGTGTCGGTGCAATCGTCAGACGAGTTGGTGCACAGGGTCAAACCCTAGGTACCGTCGGACGAACCGACGGTCCATTATTTAGTAGCGTCGGACGAGTTGCAGAGGAAGAGCAAGGAAGACAGTAGCACCGGATGATCCGACGGTCTGAGTGGGGACCCCGTCGGTCTATCCGACGCTCAGTTTGAATTCATACAGAGACGCGCCAAGATGAAGCCTTCAGCACCGGATGATCCGACGCTTTGGTCAGGGTTAGTGTCGGTCTATCCGACGGTCAGTTGGAAGCTAACAGTGGCGACTTGGACGCGAGGCCTTCAGCACCGGATGATACGACGTAGCATCGGAGCATAGCGTCAGAGTAGTTGTGTCAGAGAACCTCAACGGCTACGTGACGTGGGAGGGGCACCGGATGAACCGACGCCCTGGAAAAGCATAGCGTCGGATCATCCGATAGTACCTTTTTCAGAAGCTTTTAGCCAATGGCTAGTTTGATGCCTTGGGCTATTTATACCCCTTCCACTCACCCATTTGAGGTTGCTGGATTGTGTGGAAGTGCAGAGGAGTTCAAGACTCATTGAAGATCATATCCAATCCATCCAAGTGCTTAATTGCTCATCCTTGGACTTGCATATGCTTGTGTATGTGCTTAGTGCTAGGCTTAGCTTAGAGCTGAGTAAGTGCAAGGTTGTGCCAACCTTGTGAGGTGATTCTTGAGTGAATGCTGTTGTACAAGGTTCGCCGGAAGCCTTGGGGCCTAAGTGGCTCACCGGCAATCGTCATCGACCCTCCGGCTTGGTGTGGAGCGGCGAGGACACTTTGTGCGGGGGACGTGGAGACCCCCTTCCTTGGTGGAGAAGCTCCTTAGTGGAGGCGGCATCAAGGTGACCAAGGGAGCTTGACAAGTGCCTAAGTGGCTAGCCTTTGTGGCGAGTCAAGTGGTGCTTTTGGGAGAGACTTGGTGACCGGGAAGCAATACTCTTGTGTGAGTGCTTCAACAACGTGGACTAGGGGTGGCTTAGTGCCTACCGATACCACGGGATAAATCACCTATCAAGAGTTTGCTTCCTCTCATCCCCTTTACGTTTCCGCATTTACTCTCTTGCAATCTTTGCTTTCCTTTACTTTCCTAGAGTAGTATCATGCTAGGATTGGCTATAGGTTGCAACCCTTTGTTTGGGATGGGAGTTTCACACTAGAACAACCTTAGTTGCACATCTAGATAGTATGTTCTAGTTTACTTTGAGAAAAAGTAGTGAAGCCATAGGTTAAATTTTTAAGTTGCCTAATTCACCCCCTCCCCCTCTTAGGCTAACGGGCATCCGATTCCTTACATTGGTGCCCATTGCCGCGTTGCAGGGTTAGCCACGCTACTGAAGAGTAATAGAAGGCCGTTACAGTGATCCACGACCGAGATATCTGGAGTGTAGGCGAGGTTGCCTGAGATGGCTTGCCCTGTTGTGGGACATGAGAGGAATTCCGTGAGCCCCAGATTGTTGAAGTGGACATAAATGCCGCTCAGTGAGTGCGGGAGAAAATCCGCATGCAGCAACCTGCGGGCGTCAATTATGGCGTTCCAAGCCTTGCAGACGCAGCGGGACCTGGCGAGGCTGCAGGGAGGGAGACGACGGAGCACATCCGTCAGCACGTCCTTCGGTACCACTTGCTCGACCAGGCACTTGTCGTGCTACTCCATCGACCTTCTTGATATGGCCTTACTTCAGCGTGGAGACGTAGAGGATGAGGATCGATTGACGAGTAGTTTGCTTGTGGGGTCTCTTTGGAGGCCCGACCCGAAGGTTCTTTTTAAAGGCCAACACACGCATGATCGTGATCCGAGTCGGAATTTGGTTTAGGCCTCGTTCGTTTGTTCCGGATTGGGCCCAATCCAGCTGGATTTCAATGGACCGTCTCCAATCAAGGTGTACAAGAAAAATGATGTTCGTTTCGGCCCGGTCCGGAAAGGAAACCACATCGGCTGCATTCCGGAGCCCATACCAGCAGTACAACTCCGATCCCCGTCACGGACCGTCCGGTTCGAACCCTACCGTTGCGATGGTGCGATGTGAGGAGGCGGCGAGACGCGAGGCGCGACTAGCTGCGCGGGAGGCGAGCAACCTGTGGCGCGAGGTGGCGGCCTGGAGCCGCGAGGTCACGGCGTGGCGGTGCACATCTCCGCCGGCGAGCACCCCCCGTCCTTCATCCACCGTCTCCACCGGTTTCTCTCCGGTAAGCTTCGCCCTCTTCTCCTTCCCCTCTCTAATTGCTTTGGGATCTATAAGCTATTTTTGTGACATATTAGCAAGTACCATATAGATATTACACTTATAGTACTTCTATGACTTGGATCCTATTTAAATTCCCTTGAAGCTTTGTTGACGGTCGATATTGGTACACCTAGCTATAAGTTTACCGTCAACATTTGCACGTATTTGATATTCTAACCAATGGTACTAACCCCCCGGAGGTATCAAGTTCACTCTCGCATGGCGATTTTGGAGTTTGTTGTTTACGTAGGAAACTAGCGCTTAAAGACAGACTTTCGGGATAAGTTCATCAAGCACTTCAAGAGAGGATCATGAAGCCTGACACAAGTCATGACACATCATGAACATGACTCCAAAGGGTCCAAGGACCGAAGCATGAAGCCGTGAAACTCCAGGGACCTGGACAGAAGATGCTGAAGCTTGCGCGACAAAGAGCTCTGTCCAAACCGTGGAGAAGACGACGTCAAGGGCCCACATGCATAAGGGAGCAATTCAACAATTGGCCGAGAAGCATCGGGAGCGAGACGGGGCCGAACCGGGCCAAAATAGACCTGGGCTGGTCGGCCCAGGCCGGCCGGCCCAGCCTGATCCGAGCCCGGTTCGCGTCCCCCTTTTGCCCTAGGTGCTTGTCTATTTATTGCCTCTGCCTCCGCCGGCCGCCACATCCATCCAATCATCAGAGAGCCGCCGAGACGAAGGAGAAGCATCGGGAGGAAGCCGACGGCCGTCGCGAGTCCTCGAGTTGCCTAGGAGATGGCTTAGGCCACGCCCTAGCCTCCATGGTTGACCCTGCGTGGTGAAGCCATGGTGGAGTTCCGGAGCCGCGACTTGAATTCGTCAAGTCGTTTGTACCTTCAACATTCGGTGATGTAATCATATCTTGTTATACTTTGATCTACTACAAGTTATACTTATTCATATGTGTAGCTACTATATGCCTTTAGTAGGACTAGATAGAATCATGGTGATTAGTCTTGTCTTGCGGACACACCGTAGTAGTGCACGAACCGAGGTTGTTGCTCGGTGATGATTATCCTCGCGTAGTGACAGTACGAGAGGGGAGAAAGCGGCAAGTGAACGTGCATCGGACCACTCCATATCGGGTTACTCCATATTAAGTGTAATCCTTATCAGAGTATAGGTTTAGATTGGTTTATCACCTTGGTCGGAACGGCAATGAGAAGACGATAGGCTAGCTTTACCTTTGGTTTTCTACCTTTATCGCTAGGTGGATGTGATCCATACATCCCTTCGTGTTTGTATGTTACCTTTATGCAATCAATGCTTCACATAGGGTTAGACCGGTAGGTTAGATAGAGAACCTTAGTGGTTTGCTTCCGATCCTTGGATTGACAAATCTAGGGAGGACCCTCCTTGGTGAAAAAGGCACCAAGTCACCCGTAGGCTTGTGGTGAACTTGAGCACGGTTTTACACCGTCAACAAGCCCCTTGATCTGGTGCCGTTGCCGGGGATCGGCAACTCGAACCCTAGGGCGATCTATCTTTCTTTTAACAAACCCTAATTTTTATCATTGCATATACGCTTGCTTTCTTGTTTGTGTCCTTGAAAGTATGTGGAAAACTAGACACAAAGCGATCGAGAAAAGTTTGCAACATTCGAAGCAAACGAAGATGAACAAGGTATGCCTATGTGTCAATTAAGTTTTTAGACTAATGCCTTTTGGAGGATTGTTTGTCTAAGCCATAGGTTTCGGAAATGACCATGTCAAGCACAAGGGCCAAAGGATGCGTGACATGGTGCCCTAAAAGACTTCAAGATGAAGACCACAAGTACATCTCCGAATCGATGGACGAAAGGAGAATGATGTGATCGTAATGTTTGCATAAGCCTCAGCAGAAAACAATTAGATATATTTGGATTTTCAGAAGCTGCATGAAGTCTACGCTCCAACGAATCAAGCGGCAAGGCAATCGGAGGTTCCTACAAGCGGATATGGCCGAATCACCGATGGTTGCACATGCTGAAATCCTGGACAGCAAGCAGTGCTGAAGTGAAACAGCCATAGCTCCCTCATTCGGACTCCGATTAAGGCGAATGAGTACCCATTGGAAAGGTAATTTTATAAATTTTTCAATAGAACTATATTTTGGTATATGTTCTGTTCTGGATGCAGGGGTAAATCCACGAAGAAGAGGCAGCAACAAGGTGATGACGACAAGATAGAGGAGATGGACACAATGATAATAAATAGAAGTTGGGGCAACGGTTCCACAACACGTACATGATGAAATTCAGAAGCTAAGGACTAAAACAAACCCTCTAGAGCAGGGATGAATGAAGACACAAGAGCCACCACTCAACACATGATGATGTTGGAAGCGAACCACGACGGATTTCCTAAAGGCAACATCAAGCTGCATGGCTACTTTGGATTCTCGCACAAGTAACCATGGCTTCACAACAATAAAAAGGTATGTGAGAACTTCAAGCTCTATGAATTTAAATGAGGCGCTTTGCGGGAGGCAACCTGATCTTTTTATATATCTACATAAACAATGACAAGTCTACATTGTGTTCTTTATTTGAAAACGGCAAGTAACATCGTACCATTGCTCTAATAAATGTCACAACCACATGTTGTATGCTTTAATATATACACACACACACACACACATTGAGTGAGTACTTTGCTACTTGAATTTTGGGAAACTTGTAGACCCCTTTTTTGTGTAGTGTTTAGAGTCTTTTTATTTGTGTCTTTAGAGAGAAATATGAAGCATGATCCATTTTGATTCTAAACTTGTGGCTAGTTAAACTTAGGCTAACTTTTGCTTTTGGTTTAGATCACCACCATATCATGTCATATCATTTTGTTCATTCATAATGATGTTGCACTTCATTCCACTTTGTTCTCCACCTTTAAATTATGTTGCATGTTGCATCTCATCTTTTATAACCCTTAAAAAAATCTCATCTTTACCTAAACCTTCATATCAAACCACACCTAGAACCTAGGCCAACAAAGGGCGGGATCGACTTATGTCAAGTCGACAAAGTATATCTCTATGTCTTTCAAATTAAAGTTTTGACTAGCCTCATCCTAAACCCTTAGAAAAAACCCCTCATACCTTTAGTAATCCTAAAACCATAGGCTTGTTTTTATCCGAAAATCTAACCCTTGCTTTTCTTCTTTTTCAAAACCACCTTAGATAGAATTTCTTCACCTGACTTATCTTTTCAAAATTCTTGTCTTAAGCCAAAAATATAGGATACCCATAAGCCTTACCTTAAAACCTTGTTAGCATGTTTTAAGGTCTTTTGATAAAATGTTTTGTTGACAAGACTTTACCTCTCATAAAGTGACTTGCTTGTCATTATAAGGAATAACTTTGAAAGCCTTTTTCAAACATTGCTGACCCTTTTCACTAATTCCTTTTCGCATTTGCATTTTGCATCAGCCCCCCCTTTGTTCTATCATGCATAGGTTAGCTTGGCCTCTTCACAAAACTTTTTGATGAATGCTTTATTTCCTTAATGGTGCTTCACGTGCGAGGCATTTTCTTTTGTAATCTTGTGTAAACATGGTGTTTAGATTTGATTACGGACAATCATCATTTGAGTTTTTTTGAGCCTTGTTAATTTATATTGCATTGGTTGGTTTATAAACTTCACAATGCGCCCTACCTCTCTTACACTATTAATAATTGTTAATCTTGGGATAAACATGGTGTTTTTACCTTGGTTGATAAATCTTTATGGCGGTGGAGAAGTTTGGCAACCACTTTGTAAGCATGGAGCTTAGAATTTGGTGTAAACATTGTTTTTTTATACCCCTTCCTTTCATTTGCATTTTCACCTACACGCACGCACACTCATTAGGCCCTTACTTTTCTCTTTACTAGGTGAGCTATGCCACAAGCCAAGATCTTAGGGATGCATTTGGTTTGTTGGCAATTGTTTCTACTCCCAACAATAACCCCGAGGGTAGAATGTGCATTAGATTTGTTTTGTAGGCATGGAGAAGTGTTCCCATGAGTTCTTGACCAATTGCAATCAAGATCGTTAGTCATCTACAAGGCTTGAGAGGGAAGTTGTTGTTTCCATCAAGATTTGAGCACATGTTCAGAGATGTACAATGGAAGAAAATTTAATTTTCAGAAGCTCCTTCAAACCTTGTTTCGAACTCATCAAGAATCATCAATTTTGAAGACCCGTACAATGAGATATGGCAAAACCATTGAGCGCTGCGCAGTCTGAAATCAGCCTTGGAAAGATTGCATCGCCGGAGTAACATTGGCACAACTCTCTTGTTCGGAACCCCTTTCATGCATTTGATGGCTCGTTGGAAAGATAATTTCATAAACTTCAACATGGAGGGGTGTTTCAGTACATTTTCTGTTCTGGAGGAAAAATAAAAAATGTGGAAGATGAGGCAGCCACAAAGGACGGCATTGAAGTCGGTGATGACGATATGACGAAGGATTGGAACCATGGCTTGATGATAAGGAAAAGTTGAGGGCAAATGAGCAACAAAGGCAAGGAAGTGAAGACGATTCTCAAACACATGGCGAATTACAAGCAATTCAAGTTCTTCCACACTTAGCAACACGCTAAGCATGGGGGAGTATTTGAAGGACGAAAGAGAAAGGCCACATGGAGTACAAGGATCACCTTCAACACAAGATGCTCATCATTCTTTCTCCATGCTAAGCACAATGCTTAAGCATGGGGGAGGCATCGCTGCACTTCATTACAAGCATCGAAAAGGACGGTAACTCGCCCTTAACTTTATCTTTGTTCATCGCCTTTTAAATGCTTGCACTTACATGCTTTCAACCATAGACAACCTTTGTATTTATCTCTCTATCAATAACATGGCTACTAGGAGGACAACCTAGGTTAGTTAGTTTTTAGTTTTCAATAAATAATCACCATCTCTTTTGAGCTTACCACGATGATATTATTTGTATATCTTGATTATGGAAAAATGATGAAAGTTGCCGCCTTGTTTTACTTGCATGATGTTTTATATAATTTGAATATTTGATCTCTATTAAATAGAACTTAAATTGATTAAATATCGGCTCTTTCATTTGTGGAGGTTAAATAATTAATCTTTAGACCCACATACTTTATGTTGCTCTTTGATTTAAGTTTACCGATGACCTATGCCTTGTACTTGTTTTATTTAAAATTATTATGCTATCTACATTTGTGAATCTCTTGCAAGGCTCTACCTACCAAAGCCTATACACATACAAGTACTTTAATGATATAACCTTTAGTTTGCAAACTTATATCTGGATGAGTTGGATTAGGATTGATTTCTGTGGTACGAGACTAAGAAGCTGGTCATTCCTTTGCGTATCTTTTTCATTCTAGCCATTCTTGTCCATGCATTGTGAGTTTCTACATTGGAAATTTCACAAACTTCGATGAGCATCCACCCTAAACTCAAAACATCTTTTTGTGATTACCTCCTTGACCACAACCCAAATTGAGTATGGATGATCTTTCAATGAATTTTCTGAAGATTTTCTGGCAAGATTTCAAGACATATAACATATGGAGGGACTCATCAGTGATTATGTGAGTTTCGACATGGAGGATGCCCTTGAAGATTTCAAAATATTTATAAAGGAATACAATGATTTTTGTACTTCTCTAGCAGCCATAGGTCCCCTCACTCTATGCTCGAGGACGAGCAATCATTTAAGCATGGGGGAGGACTGCTATAGCAAGTACTATGTTGCTTAAAAGTTCAGAGGAGCATAAAAAATGATGAAAAAAAATAAAAAAGAAGAAGAAGAAAACAATGAAGGAAATAAAGAAGAAATAAATGAAGAAGGGAGAAAAAATAAGAAAAGAAAAAAACAAAAAATAAAAATAAAAATGTTCCTCAGTTCTTTTTAGCTTCATTTAAATCTTAGAGAGCTTTGAAGACAACTCCGTACTCAAACTTTTCCAACCATGTGCAATCCGATAACGAGAACTACATCCGTGTCTCGGGATCACCCATTTGCCACTTGCACATGTCCACCTTTCTAAATGTGTGTGTTCCATCTCTCTCCCTTTCCAACATTTATTTTCCATGGCCTTTTTGACTAGTCTCGGTAATTCCAATAGATCTCTCTCTTAGTTTGACAATATTTCAAGTATAATGTTTTGCTAGGATTGTTTTTACCTTCCAAGCTCCACATAAGCTTTTCACTTCCATATATGAGTAGAATAGGTTGAGAATAATCTAGTGTAGGCTTGAGTGACTTGACGAGATGAGTGTTTCCTTGAGCTTTTGCAAGAGAACCTCACTTATGTTAGTCGTGCAACTTTTTGAAAACTCTTCACGATGCAACAAGGTAAAGGTTTGAAGTTTGCTTAAGTTCGAGAGCACTATATTTGTTTTATTTTATTGTGGCATGTTCTTTAATGATAGTTGTTGACGCAAAAAGTGCACTCAACGCCAATCACACAAAGAAGCCGAACAAAGCTGGCTTCACACGCGCAAAGAGCAAATGACGTGCCAGTCAATTTTTCCTGAAAATTAACAAAAGATAAAGCAGTTAGATATCAAAGCTTGGAACTTGCCGGGTGGTACCAGACAGTTCCATATTTACGGCTAAAGAGCCAGATGAGATGACACATAGCTATGAAAAGCTATCTGCCAGAGATCCACGACCATTCGGGAAACCACAAAAGGGAAAAATAACATTGCCGAATGGATGACGTAAGCGTGACAGCGATCGGTCTTTGTATAAACAAAAATGCATGCGCAAAGCTATGACCGATCCCCATGAAGATTAACATATAAATAAAGTAAAGCACGGACATGATCATGTATTAAATAAGCATGCATAGATCCAAAGCACTAGTCTACCACGTGTCTAGTTACTTTGAGATCCGTCGGGTACAATATTAAACAAGTCTATCCACCGCATGATACAACTTGAATGAAAAACCGTACCACTTTCCACAAATAGATCTATCCACCGCATGATACAATCTAAATATGGAAAGCTAAAAGCATACATCATTTAAAACATAAATAACGCACGTGATCTACTCGTGAAGAAACATAACCGAATGCGGCCGAACAGTACCGATTCGGGTCCATGAAGAAGGAACAAACATTACCACGTGAATAAATCTATCGGACCGATTTGGGAATCTAATCCACCGGATGACTAGCCCCAAAGCAACCCAAAAACCTCGCATCTACCGCATGATACCCGGTTCTTTCAAGATTTATACGAACATAGCAAGCTTGAACCCGCAACACGTAACAACCTAGATCGATTCGGTTTCGGCTATCGAAAGCATAAGATCCACATGCTAAAACATGAAACCTACTCGAACAAGGATCATAGAAGGGATATAGCCGATCCGAACCCATCTAGATTGGGCAAAGATGTGTTATATGAATTAAAACATTAAGTAAAACTCAAGATAACACGGGGTAACTTAATGAATCTATTGGATCTTGCCAAAATCCAATAGAGCCGATAACTAGCTTCAAGCCGGATCTTAGCCTACCGCATGGCTCATGATCTAACAAGAAACCTTCTTGAACCAAGCTTGAATCTATCGCATGACACGAAGCATGGTAACAAGACTACTTGCATCGGATCTAAATCCACCGCATGATACTAGACATGATACAAGGTTGCCGATACTCACGGAGGTCGACGGATCGATTGGCCCTCTCGAAGAACTCGACGACACGGCAAGGACTCTAGGGTTTGGCGTAAGGCCGGTGTGTATTGAGGAATGATTGTCCGTTACATACATTCGGGGATTGTATTTATACCCTGTTAAGTACAGCCGCGAATGGATTCGTTGCCTAACTAAGCTCGATCGCCTATCCATCCATTCGTCTCCCCGATTGAGCCACGTCACCGTCCAATCCCGCAAAATCGGCTCTACTATTCCTTTGTCGAACCGGAGCGGATAGCCGACCGCGAGATCTCTTTGCCGAAAATCTCTCGAAAATATCCTTCCTTCCACCGGACGGACTCTTTTTTTGAACCGGACCCACGAGTCGGACTCCTTACCAAATTTTGGTGTTAACAATAGTCTATCTTCCATAATGAAGTAGCTGGTCAAAACTTGAACCTTAAATGCTAAATACTTGAGAGAGCAATATGTCTTGTTGTGTATAACTACGTGCGGGGAAGACATTGAAGGGCAACGCCGATTTCCAAATTAAGCAAAGATCTTGGACTTGCTCGAGGACGAGCAAGGTTTAAGCATGGGGGTATGTTGACGGTCCATTTTGGTACACCTAGCTATAAGTTTACCGTCAACATCTGCACGTATTTGATATTCTAACCAATGGTACTAACCCCCTGGAGGTATCAAGTTCACTCTCGCATGGCAATTTTGGAGTTTGTTGTTTATGTAGGAAACTAGCGCTTAAAGACAGAATTTCGGGATAAGTTCATCAAGCACTTCAAGAGACGATCATGAAGCCCGACACAATTCATGACACATCATGAACATGACTCCAAAGGGTCCAGGGACCGAAGCATGAAGACGTGAAACTCCAGGGACCTGGACAGAAGATGCAGAAGCTTGCGCGACAAGGAGCTCTGTCCAAACCGTGGAGATGATGACGTCAAGGGCCCACATGCATAACGGAGCAAGTCAACAATTGACCGAGAAGCATCGGGGGAGCGAGACGGGGCCGAACCGGGCCAAAATAGGCTGGGCCGGTCGGCCCGAGCCGGCCAACCCGACCGATCCGAGCCCGGTTCGCATCCCCCTTTTTCCCCTAGGTGCTTGTCTATTTATTGCCTCTGCCTCTGCCGGCCGCCACATCCATCCATTCATCAGAGAGCCGCCGAGACGAAGGAGAAGCGTCGGGAGGAAGCCGACGGCCGCCGCGAGTCCTCGAGTTGCCTAGGAGATGGCTTAGGCCATGCCCTAGCCGCCATGGTTGGCCCTGCGTGGTGAAGCCATGGTGGAGTTCCGGAGCCGCGACTTGTATTCGTCAAGTCGTTTGTACCTTCAACATTCGGTGATGTAATGATATCTTGTTATACTTTGATCTACTACGAGTTATACTTATTCACATGTGTAGCTACCATATGCCTTTAGTAGGACTAGATTGAATCATGGTGATTAGTATTGTCTTGCGGACACACCATAGTAGTGCACGGACCGAGGTTGTTGCTCGGTGATGATTATCCTCGCGTAGTGACGGTACGAGATGTAAGAAAGCGGCGAGTGAACGTGCATCGGACCACTCCATATCGGGTTACTCCATATCGACTGTAATCCTTATCATAGTATAGGTTTAGATTGGTTTATCACCTTGGCCGGAACGGCAACGAGAAGACGATAGGCTAGGTTTACCTTTGGCATTCTACCTTTATCGCTAGGTGGATGTGATCCATACATCCCTTCGTGTTTGTATGTTACCTTTATGCAATCAATGCTTCACATAGGGTTAGACCGGTAGGTTAGATAGAGAACCTTAGTGGTTTGCTTCCGATCCTTGGATTGACAAATCTAGGGAGGACCCTCCTTGGTGAAAAAGGCACCAAGTCACCCGTAGGCTTGCGGTGAACTTGAGCACGGTTTTACACCGTCAACAAGCTTTGATATCATTGTGGTTGAAATATATACCTGAAAGTCGTTATTCAATGTAAACTAGGATATCTTTGTCTGTGTATCCCTGTTTTTGTTTTGCACATGTGAAGTACATGATGCTTTAAATGTTGAGCGTCGTCAAGCACATCAAATTTCATTTATTAGAATGACAGTGCATTCTTATTCTATAGGATCTGGAGTGGCGATTTTGTAGGCATACTCACAATAGTGATTCTGAAATTGCTCATGTAGCCATCTGTATTCAGTAATGATCTACATCTAAATTGGCACTTGTCAGTTGGCACTTGATCTGCCTCGTGCTTATTCTATCATCTCGAATTTTCCTCTATTGGCATTGGTTCTGACTGGCCACTGTTTTGCATGCTGCTTATGCTGGTCATCTTGAGGATTTCAGTTTTCCAATGTGGTCTTGCCTTAGTATCTGTGGCCTATTGCATCTTATAGTTGCTAGGTACAGTGGCAGTCTAGCTAAGTCACTGAAAACTGAAGAAAATATTAATCGACATATAGTATTGCCATTGCTGCTTGGCTTGATCCTTCAAATAAAAAGAGAGACCTTTTGCATTTCATGTTGGTATGATATTGGTGTTCAATCTCATGTATGTAGTTTCAGTGCATGGTCTATATTGTCAGTATATATGCATGCAACAGGTTTATATTTTTGTCTCTCTTCCTTCCATTTACTATTACAGCAAGTTAATTTGTTGTATACTGATATCAGTAACTTTTTTAACTTTACAGATTCCTCCGGCCCCAATAAGAGCTGACGAAGGTGAACCACCTCCTTCTTGGGATCTGGTGCCTACACCAAAACGTACTAAATTACTAGTGTCACTTCTATTACTTCTATGAATTGTTTATATGCATATTATAAACTGATTATGAACTTCTATGAATTATATATGCTTGTCACTTTTATTTATATATGCCTGTCACTTCTATGAAAAATGTACATTTACATGTCTTGATTGTTGACTGATATATAAGTGGGGAACTTAGTATAACATACCCACATATTATATGTACGACTTCTTATGAATTGTTTATATCCCTGTGACTTATATTTATACTCTCTTATATATTCTTTAGATCTACAATGAGTATCTCATTGCGAGATGGTATTAGAAAGAGGAGGGAGAAAGATGTTGACGACATGAAGATGTTTGTTTCCCCTGCATTATTTTTGATGAGTTCTGCTAGAGGAGGGGGGTAAGGCAAAAACGTCACACATCAGAGGAAACAGGAGAGATCATGGTCCGTCAACTCCTTGAGGGGCATGTAAAAAACTGTCTAGTGACATTTAGGATGGAACCCTACATCTTCAGAGAGGTTGTGAAGGACCGATACGGCGAACCGGGAGAGGGGGGAGTGAATGGGAGCCGACAAAAATTCTTTTCGAAGGAGATGAAAACTCCAACAAGATGAACGCGGCTTCCAACACAAGTCTCCGACTCACTACCAAGGTTGGTCAAGCCCACGTAGCCACTGTAGTGCCACTGGAACTAGGAACCAACACGCAACCTTCCGACCCGAGAAACGCAGCGGAAAAACCAAACCTCGAGTCTACAGACCCACACCGGTCAGACCGGTGAGCACCACCGGTCGACCGGTCCCCGCCGGTGAAACCGAGCAACTTCCACTAAGTGGCTCTACACCGGTCGGACCGATGAGACGCACCGGTCGGACCGATGGTAGCCGGAAAGCCCCCAAGGCACCAAACGGGCCAACCGACCACCAAACAGACCCAAACTCGAAACAAGGAAGAACACGGGACAACGGCGAACTCACCAAGACGTTCACCCGAGCAAAATCCCACAAGGGCTCGCACCGGTCGGGACCGTTCAAGAGCACCGGTCGGGACCGGTGTAGCACGGGCGACTCGGGATGAACAAAGCACCCGCGGGTCAACTCCCCCAAATCCAAATCTCGATCTCCCGAATCGCTCCACGGACTTGAACAAGACTTTGGGGATATCAGGAACACCTCATGAGGAGTCCATAACCAAGTTTAATCCCACCAAATCTCGTCCAAAAAGGAGGAATCGAAGAAATCCCGCCGGAAGCACTTCCAACCCAAGAACTCAAGAAACCCCAAAATCGAGCACTTTTACTCACGGATTTGGGAGGGGAATCACAGCCCAAAGAACCACGAAGGGTTCCCACAAATTTCCCCCATCAAATCCCCAAGAGAAAAGTCCCGAAAACAACCCAAAGAAATCACCGAGAGAGGGCTCCGAAAATCACCACCAAGAACAACCGGGGAAAACACATCCAAACCTTGAGGAACCACGCCGAATCATCTATACATGAAACAAAGGTTCGTACAAGGTCTAGCAAGCCGCCCGATCATCCATCCCTCTCTACAAGATCTCTCCGTGAAGCTCTCTTGCTAGTCCTAAGGAAAACCTAGAGAAAGTAGGTGGAAAATAGGAAAACTAATGAGCTAGGGTTCCAAGAGTTGGCTGCCATCCTCTCACCTCTTGGGTTATATGGAGGCAACCGAATGTCCAAAATACCCTTCTCTACTAACTAGGGATACAAGCCCCTCAAGGGCGATTTTGGAAGACTTGAAGCTTTCTCCATCGGACGGATGCCGGCGACCGCACCCCGCGTAGCCTCGACGCAAGCCATGCGATCCCGACGCGTGTCCTCCGCTTCGAAGATTCCGGACCGCGTCGTCGCACACCGGCCGACCGGTGCTCCTCACCGGTCGACCGGTCCCCACCGGCCGACCGGGCCGGACCCACCGGTCGGGGACCGGCCCCGGTGCCGCTTGCACCTCCGTCTTCGGTTCTCCGGTCTTGGCTTTGTGGATCAACCAAGGAACCCGGTGGTTTTACGGTGAACCACCGAAACCCCCGCGAACTCGGTGTAGCCTCCGCCAATCTCCACTCATGACTCGGCTCCCACGTAGTCCCGGCTCGACCTTGGTTTTGAGGCTCAACCAAGAAACCGTCCACGACTTCATCTTCTTGTTCATGCCACCATGCGGCCCGCACTTGACCCCCGCCGGCCACCGGGTCCCTCGAACGAAGCCTACTTGTCTTCTCCACACTTGGAGGCCTCTCCGGCGACGACCTTTCGCGCTTGTTCTTCACCCGCACCAACACGAGTTCAGCCGCAACCCGCACCCGCAATACTTAGCCAAGAATCGGTCCACACAACGTTGTCAATCACTCATCACACAAGGAAGCGACCATCCACCGGTCCTCGAACCACACATGGTCCTTAGGTTGCAACTTACCTCAGAAGGAAAAGAATTGTTGTCGATACTAGGATTACCATTGAGGAGAAGTTGGGTTTCTTCCTATACATGTTGAGTAGCAACGCCTCAATGAGGACATTGCAGTGACTTTTGGGCACAACAACGACACGCTTCATCGTCATATCAATCATTTCTTCAAGAATGTCGTTCCCACACTCTCTCAACGCTTCCTTCAACCTCCCAATCCTAATGAAGTGCACCCAAAAATCTAAGAAAATCCTAGTTTCTATCCTTTCTTCAAGAATTGTTTTGGTGCTATTGATGGAACCCATATTCCTGTTTCCATATCTCCCGATAAACACTCCCCTTTTAGAAATAGGAAAGGAACACTAAGCATAAATGTGATGGTCGCGTGTGACTTCGACCTCAACATCACATTTATTTCCAGTGGGTGGGAAGGATCAGCTACTGATTCAAGAGTGTTAAGGTCAGCTATGAGCAAAGGCTTTCAGGTACCTCCAGGCAAATTTTACTTGGTTGACGGAGGATATGCAAATGAGGCACCTTTCCTTGCTCCATACAGAGGGGTTAGATACCATTTGAAAAAGTTTGGAGCCGTGCATCTGTTGACGGTTAATAGTTGTATCAAAGTTCGTTTAGACTTGCAAGCGGACAAGTCTCCCGTCGTAGTCAAGGGACCCTTCTTCCCTCGAGTGGTGAACCCAAGGTATCGAATCCGTGGAACAATGTGCAACGCAAGGATTCAATCTAGTAAAGCAAGGTAAACTATCTTATGAAGAAAAGTTGCATCTAATCTACTAACTCATAAAGAGAACACATCTAATCTAATCTACTAAAGAGGTAACAAGAGAAAGCAAGAGATAACCAATCTAGAGAATCTAGATCATGCTTATGTTGTAGCTCCAAACAAGATAGATGAAGATAGGAAAGCGAATCTCATTAAAAGCATCTTTAAATCGTGGCCTTCCATCCGACTCCGAAAACGCCCGCCTTTCGGAACCCCCGTTCTGTCACAACGTATCCCTACTCATGCGGGTAGTCTAGGGCGAGTTCGATGAGAACAAGTTGAAATCACTTGGCCGGTCTGGTATCCACCTCTAGCCACCGCGGCTACAAGAGCACCCTATGCAATCTAGCTATAGATAGATTGGGGAATAAGCAAAACCAAGAAGAAAACAAAATCATCGAGAAGGCACTTGATCGCTAGAAATCGAATTCCCTATAAAAACTTCACCATGAATGATTACATGAACAAGATCACCACCGAGGCCCTACCTCGATCTTGATCCTCGCTCCGAAGCTCCGACGTGGTCTTCAATGCATGGTTCCCACGTCGGCTAGGGAGACCCTAGACAACTAGCACGACCCTCATCTCCGAGATGGTGTCCCTCAAGCTTCTCGGCTCCTTGGCGGCGGATGACGCATTGGATGATGCGTGGCTCTCGGTCAGGGGGCTATAAATAGCCAAAGATGCAACTAGGTCAAAGGGGAGGCCGATTGGGCTCCGGAACAGGCTGGGCCGGTCGTCCTGGGCCGACCGGCCTGGGCCCTTTCCGGCCCAATCTATGGCCTGCTTCGCCCGGTGTTGCTTCTCTCGTCTTCTAGATTTTCTCCCCATTTGCATGTGGGCCCTTGACGTCGGTTTCTCTCCGAATTGGACTCAACTCCTTGTCTTGCAAGATTCAGCACTTTTCTGGTTCGATCCTCGGAGTTTATCATCTTCTCGGGCTTGGTCCTTAGGCTCTTGGGGTTATGTTCACTTCATTGCTTGACTTGTATCGGGCTTCAAGGTCTTGTCATGAGGTGCTTAATGAACTTATCCCGGAAGTCTTGCTTTCAATGTTAAAACCCTGCATAAACACTTAACTCCAAAACCGACATGCACAAGTGAACTTGTTATACCACGGGGGTTAGTACCAATGGATAAGATAAAAAAGTCATGCCAACACCGAAGGTAAACTCATGGCTAGGTTGATGGATTTTCACCGTCAACATCTCCCCCATGCTTAAACCTTGCTCGTCCTCGAGTAAGCCTTCGATGGATATCATCGTTGCCCTTTATTGTTTAAACCTTGTACTTGATCATACATGAAAAAAAACATAATGCTCTCAAAAGTTAAATTCGTTAAAGTTCCATAATGTACTAGCCTTCATCCCTACGGAGGGTAGATATTTAATTAAGCTTATCCCACAAGTATTAACATGCTCCCAAAATTCAAATGGATCTCGGAAATTTTGAAATAAAGAACAAGATGAAAAAAGGGCTAAACCAAGTTCACAAATTTAAACCACCTTGCATCTTGCTCATGAACTCTCATCTCATCTTTGTCTCTCAAGCCTATTTATTCTACTCCTTTCCCTCTCATAAACACATATATGTGGTAGGCTTTATATGGAGCTTTTTGGGAAAGTTTAGTCCTACCAAGATTTTATAAATGAGATGTTGTCAAAACAAGACAAGCTTCTCATGGTCTTACCGAGACTTGTCAAAAAGGTCATTGGAAAACGATGTTAAATCAAGGAGGGGAAAGAGAAAAATACACACACTTTAGATGAGTGCACATGTGCAAATGGCAAAGAGTGATCCCGAGGCACAAAGGAAGTCCTCGTTATCGGATTGCACATGGTTGGAAAATGAGAATGGATCTTTTAAACTTGAAGCCTTGAATTTTCTAATGCACTTTAGAGAACCAGGGAGTTCACTTTACGCATACTCATATTTTTTTCTCTTTCTCATATTTCTCCTTCTTTTCTTTCTTTCTTTCTTTTTTTCATTAATTCATTTTTTTCTTGTGAGACTTTCACCTTGGAAGTCACGTACATCGCCTTTGAATTTTCTTTCATTCATTATTTTTTTTAAATTGCTCCCTTTGAACTCTAAAAATTGCATCGTACCTACCTCCTCCCCCATGCTTAGACGTTTCTCATCCTCGAGCAAAGAGGCGGTAAATAAGGTAGGTACCAGAAATATTTTTCCTTGGAGAGATACTTGAATTCTTGAATATTGGCACCGTCTTGCGATCTTCCTTGAATTGATGATCCATTCTCAACGATAGGTTGTGGTCAAGGAGGTAAACACAAAAGATGATATTTGGTTTTAAGGGTGGATATCCGGCGAGGTTTGTGAGATCTCCGATGTGGGGATACACAATGCACAGATAAAAAGGCTAGCAAAAAGATAGATACGCAAAAACGGAATGACCAAATCTTCTTAGTCTCGGGCCGAGAAATCATGGCCTGCGATAACTCACTCAAAAATAAATCTTGTATACTAAGTTTTTGCACTCAAATATTTATATGGCTCTGGATAGGTAGAGCAACACGCAAGAGGTATTTATGACAAGGTTAGCTTTACATTTAAGAACAAAAATAAATCATCTTTAATCCATCTAAAACTTGAGAGCACATAAAACACTATGGGTCTTTATTTTTTTCATAACCTCCGCTAAAGATTAAGCTAGCATTTAAATAAATTCAGATTTGTATTTTTAAGAGAGCACTAGGTTAAACATGCATAAATCAATTACAAAGATAAACAAAGCAGCAATTATAATCATATATCATCATGGCACGAACTTTGTAACTTTACTAATGGTAAAAACTTGGTGGTGACATTATTCATGATGAAAATAAAAACTAACACACACGCTGAAAATTAAACTAAAAACTAAAAATTAAAGTAAAGCTGAAAATACTACGCATACATAGGCACATCCAAGCTGAAAATTAAAGAAAAGGGGGTAAAGGAAAGATAACTAAAGCTCCTCCTCTCTCTAATTTTCCACCGGTGTTTGATATTGATAGTCTTGGTTGTTGTACCCTTACTTGTAATAGGAATGCACCACTCCTCCTATGAATTGTCCGACGGTGCTAGGTGAAGGTGTCCAAGCACATAAGCGACGTTTGCATTGGTTAGGATGACTGCAATAATTTGCACGTTCCTTGCAGCGTATCCTCCAATGGTGGCCACATTTTGTTGTGGTTGAGGAAGGTGTGCATATGGCTCCGCAAAGGCTACGTTGGGCACCACAAAAAATAGTGGGGGTATGGCTGCACCACTCCCCCATGCTTGCTTTGGTACACCACCGTAGTAACTCGGCGGCGCCGGGGTTCCTCCCAATGGTGGGACATAATTTTGTTGTACACCTCCTTCTTGGGCCATGAAAGATCCTTCTCCTATAATCCTTCTCTTTTATTTTTCTTCGCCGGAACAAGAAGTCCTTCATCTAACCAAAGTCTTAATTTACTTTGGCCACTTTGAAGCCTCCTCTCTCATCTTCACTTATATATTTTCCTTTCTTCATATATTCCTAGGGAATTCCCGGGTAGGAGATGATTCGGGTTCCTTGTAATACCCGGTTTTAAAGAGATAGCCAATATGGAGAGGCAACACCCCGAACCAATATCTCCCGAACTCGATGTTGCTTAACAACCACCGGTTGATCATAGGTGAGTGGGGTCTATTGGCCACTTGGCAATCAAAGCCGAGTAAAGCCAATTCAACTCTGTGTTGGTTATCTTTGTCTCTCTTATTCTCCCAAAAATCCACTTGCACAAAAGTGACACACTTGGATGATGGGGTTCCAGATAGTATTTCTTTGTTGATAGTCTCCTCCCGTGATCATACTCCAAAAACCTTCCCATGTGCCTTCATGCACATCCACTTATTCCGGAGCTCCGTTTTAAAAATAGGAGACACTCGCCCATGGGTCTACGATACTAGAACATGCAATCATTTTGAACACGAAAACCAATCTAATCTATCGGGGGTTGTGACCACGGTTTTGCCCTTTCCCTCCTCTCGTACTCTCACTACGCGAAGGTATTCATGACTAGACCTATGATGGTCATGGTGTAAGATGATAGATAGATAATCTAGCAAAGTTTGATTACATCTCAAGATCGATTGCAACCCATGGATGAAAGGAGATTACCCCATCAAGGTGCTAAAAGAAATAGCATCGTTGATCAAGGTTACCCTTCCGACGGTGTCTTCCTTCTTCTCCACTTGTGGGCTCCCTCCAAACGGAATGAGAGACTCAGCACTCCTTCATCAAGGGTATGCGCCATGGTCATGAGAATTTCCTAGGTGAATTCCTTGTGGGTGTTTGCCAACACTCCATTGGAGAATTGCACTGGTGCCCCGTATGAAAACCCAATATGTGGAGAGCTTGGTCGTCGAAGTCGACGTTCGCTACAAGCCTCTACTTAAGGCGAGCAAGCTTCTTATCCTCCTCCTCCGTTATGATGACATACCCCTCGGAATACCGCGGAGCGTATGGAGGTGGAGCGGATGATCGTGTCGAGTGGTGAGGTTGGACGGGCGGCTCCTCCATATGTCCTTGAGGTTTGGTGAACCTCATAAACGAGTTTCGTGTAGCCCTCATGCCACCGAGGAGAAGAGTGTGGTTCCTCCTCGGCGGTGTCGTGTCCTCCTCCATACTCCGAGAAAACTCAGAAACCGAGTGCCTCCTCGAAGAAAAGTTTGGGTTAGACGACGATGATCCCTTCTTCTTCGGTGAAAAGGGCTTGTAGTTTTCTTCCATGATTGCAGCACTCTCACTCACGAATATATATCCGGGGTTTTCACCCGGTAACAAGGTACACAAATATTATTTTGGAGTCTGGACTTTGAGTGGATTAAGGGTGTGGATTTTTTTTGAGCTATCAAGCTTGGAAAAGTTGGCTATGTCTACGGAGGTTCTGGGCACACAAACTTGAACACACAAACTTATGAAGGAGAGGGAAGCTTGCCTGCAGAAAACGGGAGCTGGGGGGCTCCTTAGTAGGGGAGGCCGGCCGGCCGTGGCCTCGGTGCTCCTCCCCGCCTCGGCTTTCTTCCAGCACGATCATTTCGCCTCTACAACTTTCCTGCCCGCGTGCTCCACGAGTTGCACCGCCCAAACGCTCTCGTCCACTCATTGGTCCTTCCACTTGATGCTTCATGCCTTGAGTCATGTCCATGCTCCCTTGCTCCACTTGCTTCACATGCCACCATGAAATTCCTGCAAAGTTTATGCTTGCTGCCCACCATGCTTGTCCTTTGCATGTGGACTTGGTGGACTTGGTGCATGCATGATTAATTCAAACTAGATTGCCCCCCTTTAAGTGTGTTTAAGGTTAAGCACTCCTCTAATTTCAAAATTTAAAAATATTTTCAGAGCCATGGAAGAGCTCAAGCATAAATTTAGAGAAGTTTTTAAACCATTAAAAACAAATGTAAGTCGAAAATATTTTCCGACTACATTGATATCGGTCTCACCGGTATAGTTTGCCTTCATTGGTTGAGAGCGAACTTTTCCCGGCTTGATCATGGGGGCATAGGTTTAGGTTCTAATTTTGATTAGATGAGAGAGAATTTGAATAAAATAAAATTAAATGAGGCTTAGAAAAATTCTAATCTTAGAGAAACCTAGGATATGGATTTTTAAATCAACCAAAAATCAAGATTATAGGTTCGCGCGAGTCCTACCACGTGCTGAAATTTAAATAACATCTAGATACAAGTCATGGCTCTACTCGTGTGTTTTTAGCATGAAAAACAAGTCAACCACAACATCATAAAAGAGGATGAAAGGTTGAGTTAGGTTCTGAAATTTTTTTTGGTTTTGGTTTCTCGAAAAGGAAGCAAACAACATAGGATGGTTCATGTAAAGGGTTTATGATCAAGCAAAATATTCAACCAAGAATTATGTCTCTAATATTGTTCAACCATTCTAAGTCTAATGTTTTGCGTAGTAAAATTCAAAAACTAAATTATTAAAAAGACTCGAAAAACCTGGAATCGGGTTGTCCTCCCGGTAGCTTATTCTTGACTCAACGAAACGGGTTGCCTCCCGCCTAGCGCTTCGTTTATAGTCCATGGCTAGACTTCTTCACTTGATTACTCCGGATCAACGCTCTTTGCGGGCGTTGCAATCTTGGGTACCCACTTCGGCTTAGTCATTTTTTTGTCTTCACAGGCTGGCTTTGTCCTTTGGTCTTGACGGATGCAACAACTTTCTCTATCTCCATCTTCTCCATCCTCCTCTTGATTTGAAGGCCTTCCGGCGTCTTGACTTGGAGGTGGTGATTCCCTTGGAGATTTTGATGGTCCTTCGGGTTTGACTTTTGAATCTAGGGTTTCCAACCCTTTAGCTTGTGTTGCATGTCACCTTTGCCTGTAAAGTTTTCCTGGATCATCCACAAAAAAGTTTGGGTTTCTTGGAGAGGTAGCCAACCATCTCCGGTTAGGGTTAGCAATAAAACAAAAATCTGAAAAGAAAAATTAGGGTTAATCAAAACTAGATTAGATTGATTTTTTTTCTTTTGAGGATGATCAAACTTAAGAGATGCAAAATAAAATCAAAAACGAAAAACTGAAAAATCGGATCTTGATTGCTTGTTCCCCGGCAACGGCGCCGTGAAAAAAAGGGGCTTGTTGACGGTTAATAGTTGTATCAAAGTTCGTTTAGACTTGCAAGCGGACAAGTCTCCCGTCGTAGTCAAGGGACCCTTCTTCCCTCGAGTGGTGAACCCAAGGTATCGAATCCGTGGAACAATGTGCAACGCAAGGATTCAATCTAGTAAAGCAAGGTAAACTATCTTATGAAGACAAGTTGCATCTAATCTACTAACTCATAAAGAAAACACATCTAATCTAATCTACTAAAGAGGTAACAAGAGAAAGCAAGAGATAACCAATCTAGAGAATCTAGATCATGCTTATGTTGTAGCTCCAAACAAGATAGATGAAGAAAGGAAAGCGAATCTCATTAAAAGCATCTTTAAATCGTGGCCTTCCATCCGACTCCGAAAACGCCCGCCTTTCGGAACCCCCGTTCTGTCACAACGTATCCCTACTCATGCGGGTAGTCTAGGGCGAGTTCGATGAGAACAAGTTGAAATCACTTGGGCGGTCCGGTATGCACCTCTAGCCACCGCGGCTACAAGAGCACCCTATGCAATCTAGCTATAGATAGATCGGGGAATAAGCAAAACCAAGAAGAAAACCAAATCATCGAGAATGCACTTGATTGCTAGAAATCGAATTCACTATAAAAACTTCACCATGAATGATTACATGAACAAGATCACCACCGGGGCCCTACCTCGATCTTGATCCTCGCTCCGGAGCTCCGACGTGGTCTTCCATGCAAGGTTCCCACGTCGGCTAGGGAGACCCTAGACAACTAGCACGACCCTCATCTCCGAGATGGTGTCCCTCAAGCTTCTCGGCTCCTCGGCGGCGGATGACGAATTGGATGATGCGTGGCACTCGGTCAGGGGGCTATAAATAGCTAGAGATGCAACTAGGTCAAAGGGGAGGCCGATTGGGCTCGGAACAGCCGGGGCCGGTCGTCCCGGGGCCGACCGGCCTGGGCCCTTTCCGGCCCAATCTGTGGCCTGCTTCGCCCGGTGTTGCTTCTCTCGTCTTCTAGATTTTCTCCCCTTTTGCATGTGGGCCCTTGACGTCGGTTTCTCTCCGAATTGGACTCAACTCCTTGTCTTGCAAGATTCAGCACTTTTTTGGTTCGGTCCTCGGAGTTTATCATCTTCTCGAGCTTGGTCCTTGGGCTCTTGGGGTTATGTTCACTTCATTGCTTGACTTGTATCGGGCTTCAAGGTCTTGTCATGAGGTGCTTAATGAACTTATCCCGGAAGTCTTGCTTTCAATGTTAAAACCCTGCGTAAACACTTAACTCCAAAACCGACATGCACAAGTGAACTTGTTATACCACGGGGGTTCGTACAAATGGATAAGATACAAAAGTCATGCCAACACCGAAGGTAAACTCATGGCTAGGTTGACGGATTTTCACCGTCAACAGCATCAAAGGCCACAGAACTCAAAGGAGCTTTTTAACCATCGGCACACACTATTGAGAAATCATGTGGAAAGAGCTTTAGGGGTGCTTAAGAAGCTCTTTCCCATTCTCAAAATTGCCACATTCCATACATTAGAAAATCGGGTTAAAATACCTGTTGCTGATGCCATCTTTCACAATCTGATCCGAGCATTTCATGGTGATGAAGTATGGTTAGATCATCAACCGAATGTTATCAATCCAGCACTATTTGTTGCTCTACCAACCGGTGACCAAACCAATGATCCAGGCACTATAGAAGGCAACATTTGAAGAGATCCCATAGCCGAAGAAATGTGGGCTCAGTACCAGCATTAGTTGTAATATGTTAGCACAAGAATAAGTTGTAATAAGTTGGCCCAAGAATAAGTTGTAATAAGTTAGTTAGCTTAAGAATGAGTTGTAATAAGTAAGTTATCCCAAGAAAATGATGTAATGGTTGTAATAATATTGTATCATGAATAAGCTGATGCATAACTTGTTTTCATTTTAAAAGCAATGGTTGGAAGAAGCTCCCCAAAAGCAAACATGATGGCAAGGGGGTCTCCAAAGCTATGTAGGTTCTTGCCTACAGGTGCTACAAAGAAGAAGCCTTCCCCTAAATCCAGTATGTCAAAGGGTATGTTTTTAAATGTTTATTCATGCTTTGTTGTCAATTTTGTATTATTTATGCTTTGAGATTTATATTGCTGATGACCTGTGCATTGTTTTTGTAGTGAAACAATGGCTGATTGGAATCCAATTCCGGAGAAGTCATTAGTAGAAATTATGCATGACTACAAAGAGAGTGGGCATCGAGGTGACAATGGCTGTTGGAAATCAGAAGGATGGAATAGGATGGTTGAGGAGTTCCACGTGAGGAACAAGTCAGTCTCATTCACAAAGGCTCAAATTCAAGAGAAGGAAGGGCAACTGAAATGAGATTACAAGATGCTGAAAGCGGCTCGGATGCAGAGTGGATCAAAATGGAATGAGCAAAGGAACATGGTTGAAAGACCACCAGCAATGTGGGCCAACCTCATAGTGGTAAGTTGATTACCTCATTGTGCATATAACCACCATAAATAAGAAGTAATTTGATCAATGTTTTCTTGAAATGAGCGGACATTCCCCAAAATCAAGAAGTTCAGAAATAACAAGGCAACATTTCCACTGTTTGATGATCTGGGAGAGCTATATGATGGTTAGAGTTGTTGTTTAAAGTCAACTTTGTGTCCTTGCTGTTAGAAACCAACTTTGTAATCTTATACTCTATTGTGCAGATCATTTGGCTGAAGGAAATTACAATGTCACCTCTCTTCCGCCACAATGTGATAAAGAACCGCTGCAGCAAATTCATGATGTAGAAGATGATGCGCATATTGAGGAATTACATGATGTGGAGGCTGAAACACATGGCTATGAAGGGGAGGATAGGAGTGCTGAGCAAGAACCTTAACAGGAAATTGCAGCTGCATCTGCTGAAAGGCGTTGTCCACAAAAGACCGTTGCAACAAGAAAGAAGCCAATAAAAGAAGAAAGGCCAAGGAAGAAGATAGAAACAATGATGGGGAAATTCTTGGAAATGAGGGATAAACAAGCAGAAAATGAAGCTGCAGAAATGGCAAGGGAAAGAGAGTCCAGAGAAAACGAGGCTGCAGAAGGTGATAAGTACTCCATTAGAAGGTGTGTGTCAGTTATCAACACAATGGAGCTGACCATAGGAGAAAAGGCCAAAGCAATTGTAGTCATCGCCAAGAGCAAAGATAGTAGAGAGGCTTTCTTATGCACCTTTGAAGTAGATCAAGAGTGCGCACTGATTTGGCTTAAGAATGAGATGGCAAAGCAGGTACGTAGAAGACTCCATCTGTTGATTCCATATGAAATTCCATATGCCTTAGTTAATGCATTATTTCTTTCTATCAAATTCCATATGAAAGAACTAAGCTTCACTGCTATTTTTAGTACTATAGTGAATTTTTTGCACTATGTGCATTGAACATGAAATCATGTTTCCTGTACATGATCTATACATGGTAGGGCTTATGAGTTTTCTGTCTGTGCATGTTTATGTTTCAGTCTGTCAGATAGAAATTTCATATGAAATTCCATATGCCTTAGTTAATGCATTGTTTCTTTAACACCTTTGGCTGGAATACTAGATGTTTCACATACCAGTTGCATGCACTATACGCCAGTACTTAGACATGGCAGCGATGCTGCAACTAGATGAATGCTGACGAATAAAAGGCGTATCCCTCTACGATCCGCAAGCGTACGGACCCCACACCTTTTTCACCACGGGATTACCAAGGTTCTTGTCAATCCGCGGAGCAAGGGGATTACAAGCGTTCGATCTACCTCTACACACTAGATACTCAAACCCTAACTATGATTAAACTAGAAAACAACTAAACTACACTAGAGAGAATGATTAAGCAATCAAGATAGGAGACACTCGCCCATGGGTCTCCGATACTAGAACATGCAATAGCTTAAAGACATAAACCCAATCTAATCTACCGGGGGTTGTGACCACGGTTTCGCCCTTTCCCTCCTCTCGTACTGTCACTACGCGAAGGTATTCATGACTAGACCTATGATGGACACGGCGTATTGAATGGATCCAAGGAAGCATTGGATCTCTACTCCCTTTATGACATGGTAGCTAACCTTAAGCAATAAAGTATATTCAACACAAGATGATAGATAGATAATCAGACAAAGAACGATTACATCTCAAGATCGATTACAACCCATGGACGAATAAGGAGATTACCCCATCAAGGTGCTAGGCAAAGCACCGTTGATCATGGTCACCCTTCCGACGGTGTCTTCCTTCTTCTCCACGTGTGGGTGCTTCCTTCGAGGTGGTCGATCCCACTCTGGAGATCTTCCTCCTCTTTCTCTAGCTTGTGGATGGCCTCCTGGTGCGAATGGCTCTCCCCCTTTCGAATGGCGGCGCCTCTAGGGTTTTAGGGTTGAAGATCCTTTGGGTGCAAGGAAAGGGAGGTCGGCCCGGTTCGGTCGCCCTTCGCTCCTGTGGGTCCTCAGGTGATTATGCACTTTGCCCCCTCCACTTGCATGATTTTGACGATGTCATCCTCGCGTCCAAGATGGAGGTTCTCCGCACATGAAGTTCGGTCTTTTACGCTTCAATCCCCAGGGGTGTTCCTTCGTAGCACTTCGGTCCTTGCCACCATTGGAAGTGATTTCATCAAGCTCGTGAACACGAACAAGACTCCGTAAATACTCCTTTGAACTCGTTGCGAATCCATCATTTATGTCCATGTTTTCCTACATAAACACAACACTTCCCAATGCATGCACATAGATGAACTTGTTATATGATTAGTGTACCTAGTGGCGGGTTAGTTCCATAACCAAATCCAAACCAAAGTGTAATGAACATGCTTGGTGTACCAAAATACACCGTCAACATCTCCCCCACGCTTAGCTCTTGCTCGTCCTCGAGAAAGTACTCGTAAAAGAACTTCGTCCAAGGTGTTGTAATCGTGTACCACTAATCCTTCTTCACAAGTTAGTCAATCCTTTATCTTTAATACATAAACATAAACTAATGATCATCAAACATAAACATGGGCGTTTAGAATCTTTACCACGTCAAGATTTACCCCACAACTCAAACTCTTCACTCGAAGCCTTCAACCTCACCCATGCTTACTTCTTTGCTTCCATCAGAGGGGTTTTATGATTTTTCAAAAATAAAATTCCTGCAACAAGTGTTAGGCAAAAACCTTTCTCCAAGCTCTCTCAAGTCACTCATAAGGTGGCTATCCTAACCAAATTTTATAAAACTCCCACCTCCATAAATCTCTCATATAACATGTAAAGTGGAGCTATAGGTAGGGCTAGTGCAATCAACACAAATATTGTCAAACTAAGAATTCCACTAATTGTTGTTTACCTTTCAAAGCCAATGATCATGAGAATAAACCATATGTAGGGATATCAAGGACGAGAAGATTTAGAATGGTGGACATGTGCAAGGGAAAAAGAAAATTATGACTACGAGGCACCGATGACGTCCTCGTTGTCGGATTGCACATGGTTGGAAAAAGACTGAAAGTTTCGTCTCTCAACAACGTGACATCCTTTCTTGCACTTTATTTTTCTTTTCTTTCACTTGATTCATCCCTCTCAAATCTTTATTGCCACTCCTCTTTTCTCTTTCTCTTCTTTTTCTTTCATTCTCATATATTTTTTTCTTTCTTTACTTTTCTATATTTTTTCTTTCTTTCTTTCTTTCTTTCTTTCTTTTCCATACTCATACTTTTCTCTTTATTTTTCCCTCTCCTGACAACTTTTCAAAGCTCTCAACTCCTCTCTTTCTTGCATGCATACAATCTGAAATTTTAAATAAGCCATGCTAGAGACGAGACGAAACTTTGAGAGTAGGTTGTGTTCAAGGAATGCGATGTACAAAAGAGATGTATAGGGTTGGGTATGGAATTCAGCGATGTACGGGACTTCCGATGTGAAAGTCACGTTACCGAATGCATGACGAGGCTAGCAACAAAAGATAAGCACAAGAACATGATCATTGCTCGAAATTAAAACTCCCAAGTGAGAAGGGTCCTAGCCCAACTCATCGTGCTAATCACACTTATGGTGGAGCAAAAAAATAAAGTTGGCTTTGTATAGGATTTTTTCTTACTCTCAACTTGGAAAAAGAGATTTTGCTAACCTTTATTACAAGGGTTTTTACATAATTTCCAGAATTGAAATCCTCCAACTTTTGCATTGAAGCTCAAGATCGAATGTGGTATGGGTACTTCTAGTAGTAGCAAATCCACTAAGCACCACGGTAAACGTTTTTCAAACCACACACTTATGTTCATATATCAAAAACTAAAGATGAACAAATGAGTAAATTAAGATAGGCAATACACAAGACACGAAAATTTAAAGGACTCTTTTTATTTGATTTTCTTCAACTCAACACTAATTTAAGACACTTGCAAAAATTTAAAAACACACTCAAAAACTAAAGACTCTTTAAACTCTAAGACTCTCTCGAAGATTAAACCGAACCTAAACTTGAAGCTCAAAAACTAAGGCTAGCTAGGTAGCTCTCCCCCACGCTAAAAATATACGACGTCCTCGTCGCATCTTACAGAATCCTTAAGGGGAAAACTAAACCTAGTGGTACTTCCCGCAACTATTGCACCACTTGCCTCTCATGTTTCCAACCATGCCAAAAAGTTTGCGCATGTTTCGGGAAGAACTTGTAGTCGTCATCAACTACGCGCTCCAAATCCTCCATACGCTGCCTCATCGCCTCCATGGCTTGGAAACATTTGTCGACCGTTGCGTAGAGATCCGAGATGGAGTGATGGCAAGCCGCACAACACATCGGGTGCAACCTGAAAGGGTCGTCATTGCCAGAGTCTCCGCCGTCATCGTCGCCGTCGTCGCCACCACCATTGTCGTCGCCGCTGTCGTTGCCGTCATTGCCACCGCCGTTGGGGCCTTCGGGAGTCTTGTCCTTGGGCTCCTCATTCCAAATGTAAAGATCGTTATCATCTCTTCCGGCGGCCGCCCACGAGCTCGGGCTGCGATGTCGGAGTAATCGCTACCCCCATAGTCCTTAGGCTCGGGCGACACCTCCTCGTAGTCTTTCCGCTTCATGCCACGGATGCGCGCCGACCTTCGAATGGGAGGAGGGATGTTCTCCTTCTTGATGGGGTTGCGAGATGCGATAGCTCCGGTCGGGACACGCCCTCCGCAACGGATGCGGGCGGTCCTCTTGATCTCGACAGGTAACTTGTGCTCGCATCGCTTCGCCTCCTCCATCGATGGCTCCTTGGCTTCTTGCTTCAACTCTAAGCTCCTTGGGGATACAATGGCTACTGCGTGGGTGCAAAATATTGCTTGATGGGATTGATTCCCGAGCTCCTAATCCGGCCAAATAAATAGTCCGAAGAGGAAAACCCTAGGAACCTCATTTTCCTTTTTTAAACTTTGAAGGACCGATACGGCGAACCAGAGAGGGGGGGGGGAGTGAATGGGAGCCGATAAAAATTCTTCTCGAAGGAGATGGAAACTCCAACAAGATGAACATGGCTTCCAACACGTCTCCGACTCACTACCCAAATTAGCCAAGCCCACGTAGCCACTGGAGTGCCACTGGACCTAGGAACCAACACACAACCTCCCGGCCCGAGAACGCAGCGGAACACCAAACCTCGAGTCTACAGACCAACACCGGTCAGAGCGGTGAGCACCACCGGTCGACCGGTCCCCGCTCGGTGAGAGTTGGCAACTTCCACTAAGTGGCTTCACACCCGGTCGGGCCGGTGTAACACACCGGTCGACCGGTCCAAGCCTCGAAAGCCCCCAAATCACCAAACGGGCCTATCGACCTCCAACCGACCCAAACTTGAAACACCGCAACACGAGACAATAGTGAACACACCCGGACGTTCACCCGAGCAAAAACCCACCGAGGGTTGCACCGTTCGACCGGTCAAGAGCACCGATCGACCGGTGTAGCCTCGGTCGGCTCGGGATGAACAAGACCCGCGGTCAACTCCCCCAAATCCAAACCTCGATCTCCCGAATCGCTCCACGGACTTGAACAAGACTTTGGGGGTAATAGGAACACCTCATGAGGAGTCCATAGCCAAGTTTAATCCCACCAAAACTTGTCCAAAAAGGAGGAATCGAAGAAATCCCGCCAAGAACACCTCAAACCCTAGAACTCGGAAAACCCCCAAAATCGAGCCCCTTTACTCACGGATTTGGGAGGGGAATCACAGCCCAAAGAACCACAAAGGGTCCTCACAAGTTTTCCCCATCAAATCCCCAAGAGAAAGGTCCCAAAAACGACCCAAAGAAATCACAGAGAGAGGGCTCCGAAAATCACCACCAAGAACAACCGGGAACAACACATCCAAACCTTGAGGAACCACGCCGAATCATCTATACAAGCCACAAAGGTTCATACAAGGTCTATGTTGGCGGTGAAAATCCGTCAACCTAGCCATGAGTTTACCTTCGGTGTTGGCATGAGTTTTATACCTTATCCACTGGTACTAACCCCCGTGGTATAACAAGTTCACGTGTGCATGTCGGTTTTGGAGTTTAGTGTTTATGCAAGATTTTAGCGTTGAATGCAAGACTTTCGGGATAAGTTCATCAAGCACTTTATGACAAGACCTTGAAGCCCCGTACAAGTCATGCAATGAAGCAAACTTAACTCCAAGAAGCCAGGGACTTGATCCGAGAAGACGACAAACTCCGAGGACCCGACCGTAAAAGTGCCGAATCTTGCAAGACAAGGAGTTATGCCCAATTCGGAGAGAAACCGACGACATGGACCTACATGCGAAGGGGGAAACATCCGGGAAGCAAGGGAACCGACGTAGAGCAAAGGAGGCCTCGGGGCCGGGCCCGGATGGGCCCGGGTCGGCCGGCCCGGGCCGGTCGGCCTAGCTTTGTCCGGGGCCCAGTGAGGCTCCCCTTTGCCCTAGCCGCCATTCAGGCTATTTATAGCCCCCTGACCGAGAGCCACGCATCATACAATTCGTCATCGTCCGCCGAGGAGCGAGAGAAGAGAGGGACACCATCTCGGAGAGGAGAGGGTCGAGCTAGTTGACTAGGGTTTCCCTAGCCGACGTGGGAACCTTGCACGAAGACCACGTCGGAGTTCCGGAGCTAGAAGCAAGATCAAGGAAGGATCCCGGTGGTGATCTTGTGTATGTATCATTGTTATAGTTGAATTATCAAGTTGAATTTTTTCCTAGCGATCAAGTGTTTCCTCGAAGATTTCATTTTTTGATACGCTTTGCTTATTCCAATTCTATTCTCGAGATAGATTACATAGGGTGTTCTTGTAGCCGCGGTGGCTAGAGGTACACGTCGGATCTTCCGAAAGAATCCCGACTTGTCTTTTGACTCGCCCTAAGCTCCCCGCATGAGTAGGGATACGTTGTGACAGAACGGGGGTTCCGAAAGGCGGATGATTTCGGATTTGGACGAGAAACCACGATTTAAAGAGGCTTCTAATAAGATTCGATTTGCTACTTCTTCTCTTGCTTGGAACTTCAACAAAAGGCTTACCCCAATCTCTCTAGATCGGTTTATCTACCCAATCTTACTTTGTTTTCTCCGGTCTTTAGTAGATTAGATTAGTTTCGAGTCTTTTACTTACATGCATTAGGATTTTATCGAAGATTGAAGTTACTTGGCTTTACTAAATCAACTTTTGTGTCACACATTTGTTCCACGGATTCGATACCTTGGGTTCACCACTCGGGGGAAGAAGGGTCCCTTGACTACGACGGGAGACTTGTCCGCTTGCAAGTCATAAACGAACTTTGATACAACTATTAACCGTCAACAGTCTAGCTTGCCGCCCGATCATCCAACCTTCTCATAAGATCTCACCATGAAGCTCTCAAGCTAGTCCTATGGAAATCCTAAGAAAATAGGAAGGGAAAATAGGAAAGCAAATGAACTAGGGTTCCAAGGCTTGGCTGCCATCCTCTCACCTCTTGGGTTAGATGGAGGCAACCGAAAGTCTAAAATACCCTTCTCTAACAACTACGGATACAAGCCCCTCAAGGGCGGCTTTGGAAGAATTGAAGCTTTCTCCATCGGACGGATGCCCGGCGACCGCACCCTACGTAGCCTCGACGCAAGATATGCGATCCCAACGCGTGTCCTCCGCTTCGAAGATTCCGGACTGCGTCGTCGCACACCGGTGAGACCGGTGCTCCTCACCGGTCAGACCGGTACCACCGGTCAGACCGGTCTTGCACTGCTGGAGCACCATCTTCGGTTCTTCGGTCTTGGCTTTGTGGATCAACCAAGGAACCCAGTGGTTTTCTGGTGAACCACCGGAAACCCCGCGAACTCGGTGTAGCCTCCGCCAATCTCCACTCATGACTTGGCTCCCACGTAGTCCTGGCTCGACCTTGGTTTTGAGGCTCAACCAAGAAACCGTCCATGACTTCATCTTGTTGTTCATGCCACCATGCGGCCCGCACTTGACCCCCGCCGGCCACCGGGTCCCTCAAACGAAGCCTACTTGTCTTCTCCACACCCGGAGGCCTCACCGCAACGACCTTTCGTGCTTGTTCTTCACCCGCACCAACACCCGTCAAGCCGCAACCCGCACCCGCAATACTTAGCCAAGAATCGTCCACACAATGTTGTCAATCACTCATCACACAAGGAAGCGACCATCCACCGGTCCTCGAACCACACATGGTCCTCAATCTCCCCCTTGATGAGTGCATTGACAACACCCACACGAAAGTAACAAGAGAGAAAAGAAAAAAAAAAGAAACAAACGAAAAGAAATTCCAACAAGCGATCGAAAGCCAAACAAAGGCAAAGAGCAAGATCACTTGAAGAAGACAAGTCTCGGACCCCTTAGGCAAGGGCAACGGCTCGACACATCCGAGACACAGCAAAGCTCAAGCAAAGAGCGCAAACCACCGAAACAAAGCTCGAAAAACCACAAAGAGCTCCCCCTGCACACATGGAAGCTCCGCCTGAACCAATGCACCTCCCCCTGGACGAATGCATGCAAACCACTTGAAAACAAGGCAGCTACAATACTTTTAGCTCACACCGGTCAAACCGGTGCCCAACATGTGCACAGGACCAGCACTCACACCGGTCAGACAGGTGACCCCGACCGGTCAGACCAGTGACCAACAGAGCCCAAAAATGGCTCGAAACCACCTGAAAACCTTCTAAATGCATCCAGCAAGCCATTTCAAGCTCAAACTTCTCCCCCTTGTTGGCAATGCATGAATCAAGCCAAAAAAGCAAAACTTTCAACCTAGAGCTTCTCAAATAGACAAAATTCAACATAGAATGCTACACATGTCCAAATGAGCAAGTTAGATACTCTATAGCTTCGTATCGACATCAACTACAAGATCACCAAGTTTCACAACCATTGGACGAAGCTAAGATGGATTTGGGCAATTTGCGAAAAACTTGCCTCTCATGAGCAAAGTCCTAAACATGATCAAAGCATATCAAAATGGCAAACCCACACAAACTTCATGTTAGGACAGCCATTCTAATCATAAGACCATCACAAACAGCTACAAGCACCTCATGTTATGTCAAAGCCACCGAGCCATGTGCCTACTTCTATGTATGAGACTTCTCATTGGTAGGCATCATGCAACGGTTTAGCACCCAAAGCAAATTAAATTCAGCACATATGACATGGGAGCACATTTTCCAAGCATTTTACATTTCATATTCAGATTCACATATGGTACATGAAATGTCTTTGCGACAAAAAGGAACTTATGCCCCTCCACAAGATAAAGCAAGAGGGCTAAACATTCATGATGGCAAATGAGCCTCTAGCCCCATATGATCAATAAACTAGCTATCCAACCACAAAGTAAGCATAACCAAGCCACTAAAACATGTCAAGATCATATAAAGGCATTTACACATGAGAGAGCATACATGTGACATTTTTCAAAAACATAGCCATCAACCATGGATTATTCATCAAGATCATCAAGAGCTAAGCCAAACTAACCATAGCATACCAAACAAGCTCACAAAGACATAAATAGCATTCCATGGTGAACAATGTATATAGGAGAAGCTTTTCCTATCCAATGCATATGATACAAAATGCATGCAATCTAAGATACAAGGATGCCTATACATCATGTTACATATGCCATGCCAAATGCAAGAAATGCACAAAGGAAAGCTATACATATGCTACAAAAGGAGCTCCCACACACCCAACTCAAAAAATCAAACACACACCAAGTTCCCCCCGCAAACGAGTGAAAGTTGCTTGATCTAGGGGTTTGGTGAAATATCGGCTAGTTGGTCATGTGTGGGTACATGAATAAAAGCTATCTTTCCTTTCTCTACGTTGTCTCTCAGAAAATGATACCTCACTTCTATGTGCTTGGTTTTGGAATGGAGCACTGGATTCTTTGCAACGCTTATGGCACTAGTGCTATCACATTGAAGTGGGACATGGGTATACTCCTCACCAATATCACTCATGGTATATGAAACCCAAAGGAGCTGAGAGCAACAACTAGCAGCGGCAATGTACTCGGCCTCGGTAGTGGATTGAGCAACACTCGACTGTTTGCGGGAAGACCAAGACACCAAAGAAGAACCCAAAAACTGGCAAGTCCCAGAAGTGGACTTCCTATCCAACCGACACCCGGCAAAATCCGCATCTGAAAACCCATGAAGCGCCAAAGAAGGGGACGCGGAGTACCAAAGGCCGAAGTCGGGAGTGTAACGCAAGTACCTGAAAATTCGCTTCACCGCTTGCCGATGCGAAGTCCTTGGAAAGGTCCCCAAGAGAAAGGTCCCGAAAACGACCCAAAAAAATCACAAAGAGAGGGCTCCGAAAATCACCACCAAGAACAACCGGGAACAACACATCCAAACCTTGAGGAACCACGCCGAATCATCTATACAAGTCACAAAGGTTCATACAAGGTCTAGCTTGCCGGCCGATCATCCAACCCTCTCACAAAATCTCACCATGAAGCTCTCAAGCTAGTCCTATGGAAATCCTAAAAAATAGGAAGGGGAAATAGGAAAGCAAATGAACTAGGGTTCCAAGGCTTGGCTACCATCCTCTCACCTCTTGGGTTATATGGAGGCAACCGAAAGTCTAAAATACCCTTCTCTAACAACTACGGATACAAGCCCCTCAAGGGAGGTTTTGGAAGACTTGAAGCTTTCTCCATCGGACGGATGCCCGGCGACCGCACCCTGCATAGCCTCGATGCAAGCTATGCGATCCCGACGCGTGTCCTCCGCTTCGAAGATTCCGGACTGCGTCGTCGCACACCGGTCAAACCGGTGCTCCTCATCGGTCAGACCGGTACCCACCGGAAAGACCGGTCAGACCCACCGGTCAGATCGGTCTGGCACTGCTGCAGCACCGTCTTCGGTTCTTCGGTCTTGGCTTTGTGGATCAACCAAGGAACCCAGTGGTTTTCTGGTGAACCACCGGAAACCCCGCGAACTCGGTGTAGCCTCCGTCTATCTCCACTCATGACTTGGCTCCCACGTAGTCCCGGCTCGACCTTGGTTTTGAGGCTCAACCAAGAATCCGTCCATGACTTCATCTTGTTGTTCATGCCACCATGCGGCCCGCTCTTGACCCCGCTGGCCACCGGGTCCCTCAAACGAAGCCTACTTGTCTTCTCCACACCTGGAGGCCTCACCAGCAACGACCTTTCGCGCTTGTTCTTCTCCTGCACCAATACCAGTCAAGGCGCAACCTGCACCTGCAATACTTAGCCAAGCATCAGTCCACACAATGTTGTCAATCACTCATTACACAATGAAGCGACCATCTGAAGGACTGATATGGTGAACCAGAGAGGGGGGAGTGAATGGGAGCCGATAAAAATTCTTCTCGAAGGAGATGGAAACTCCAACAAGATGAACACGGCTTCCAACACACGTCTCCGACTCACTACCCAAGTTGGCCAAGCCCACGTAGCCACTGGAGTGCCACTGGACCTAGGAACCAACACACACACCCTTTCGACTCGAGAACGCAGCGGAACACCAAACCTCGAGTCCACTGACCAACACCGGTCAGACCGGTGAGCACCACCGGTCAGACCGGTCCCTGCTGGTGAAATTGAGCAACTTCCACTAAGTGGCTCCACACCGGTCGACCGTGAGACGCACGGCCGTCGGACCGGTCACACCGAAAGCCCCCAAAGCACCAAACAAAGCCAACCGACCTCCAAACCGACCCAAACTTGAAACAACCGCAACACAGACAACGGCGAACACACCCGGACATTCACCCGAGCAAAAACCCACCGAGGGTTACACCGGTCGACCGGCCAAGAGCACCGCCGACCGGTGTAGCACGGGCAGCTCGGGTTGAACAGCACCCGCGGGTCAACTCCCCCAAAACCAAACCTCGATCTCCCGAATCGCTCCACGGACTTGAACCAGACTTTGGGGATATTAGGAACACCTTATGAAGAGTCCATAGCCAAGTTTAATCCCACCAAATCTTGTCCAAAAAGGAGGAATCGAAGAAATCCCGCCAAGAACACCTCAAACCCTAGAACCCGGAAAACCCCAAAATCGAGTCCCTTTACTCACGGATTTGGGAGGGGAATCACAGCCCAAAGAACCACGAAGGGTTCTCACAAATTTCCCCCATCAAATCCCCAAGAGAAAGGTCCCCAAAACAACCCAAAGAAATCACCAAGAGAGGGCTCCGAAAATCACCACCAAGAACAACCGGGAACAACACATCCAAACCTTGACGAACCACGCCGAATCATCTATACATGCAACAAAGGTTCTTACAAGGTCTAGCTTGCCGCCCGATCATCCAACCCTCTCACAAGATCTCACCATGAAGCTATCAAGCTGGTCCTATGGAAATCCTAAGGAAAATAGGAAGGGAAAAAAAGCAAATGAACTAGGGTTCCAAGGCTTGGCTGCCATCCTCTCACCTCTTGGGTCATATGGAGGCAACCGAAAGTCTAAAATACCCTTCTCTAATAACTACGGATACAAGCCCCTCAAGGGCGGTTTTGGAAGACTTGGAAGCTTTCTCCATCGGACGGATGCCCGGCGACCGCAACCTGCTTAGCTTCGACGCAAGCCTTGCGATCCCGACGCGTGTCCTCCGCTTCGAAGATTCCGGACTGCGTCGTCACACACCGGTCAGACCAGTCAGACCCACCGGTCAGATCGGTCTGGCACTGCTACACCCACATCTTCGGTTCTTCGGTCTTGGCTTTGTGGATCAACCAAGGAACCCAGTGGTTTTCTGGTGAACCACAGGAAACCCCGCGAACTCAGTGTAGCCTCCGCCAATCGCCAATCATGACTCGGCTCCCACGCAGTCCCGGCTCCCCCTTGGTTTTGAGGCTCAACCAAGAAACTGTCCACGACTTCATCTTGTTGTTCATGCCACCATGCGACCCGCACTTGACCCCGCTGGCCACCGGGTCCCTCGAACGAAGCCTACTTGTCTTCTCCACACCTGGAGGCCTCACCGGCGATGACCTTTCGCGCTTGTTCTTCACCTGCACCAACACCCGTCAAGCCGCAACCTCGCACCTACAATACTTAGCCAAGAATCAGTCCACACAACGTTGTCAATCACTCATCACACAAGGAAGCGACCATCCACCGGTCCTCGAACCACACATGGTCCTCAATCTCCCCCTTGATGAGTGCATTGACAACACCCACACAAAGTAACAAGAGAGAAAAGAAAAAGAAAAGAAACGAACAAAAAGAAACTCCAACAAGCGATCGAAAAGCCAAACAAAGGCAAAGAGCAAGATCACTTGAAGAAGACAAGTCTCGGACCCCTTAGGCAAGGGCAACGGCTCGACACATCCGAGACAAAACAAAGCTCAAGCAAAGAGCCCAAACCACCAAAGCAAAGCTCGAAAAACCACAAAGAGCTCCCCCCCGCACACATGCAAGCTCCCCCGAACCAATGCACCTCCCCCGGACAAATGCATGCAAACTAGCCGAAAACAGGGGCAGCCGCAACAACTTCGGCTCACACCGGTCAGACCGGTCATCACCACCGGTCAGACCGGTGCCTAAGATGTGCACAGGATCAGCACTCACACCGGTCAGACCGGTGACCTCGACCGGTCAGACCGGTGCACACCAGAGCCCAGAAATGGCTCGAAACCACCTGAAAACCTTCTAAATGCGTCCAGCAAGCCATTTCAAGCTCAAACTTCTCCCCCTTGTTGGCAATGCATGAATCAAGCCGAAAATGCAAAACTTTCAACCTAGAGCTTCTCAAATAGACAAAATTCAACACAGGATGCTACACATGTCCAAATGAGCAAGTTAGATACTCTACAGCTTCGTATCGATCTCAACTACATGATCACCAAGTTTCACAACCATTGGACGAAGCTAAGATGGATTTCGGCAATTTTGCGAAAAACTTGCCTCTCATGAGCAAAGTCCTAAACATGATCAAAGCATATCAAAATGGCAAACCCACACAAACTTCATGCTAGGACAGCCATTCTAATCATAAGACCATCACAAACACCCACAAGCACCTCATGTCATGTCAAAGCCACCGAGCTATGTGCCTACTTCTATGTACGAGACTTCTCATTGGTAGGCATCATGCAACGGTTTAGCACCCAAAGCAAATTAAATTCAGCACATATGACATGGGAGCACATTTTCCAAGCATTTTACATTTCATTTTTCAGATTTATAAATGGTACATGAAATGTCTTTGCGACAAAAAGGAACTTATGCCCCTCCACAAGATGAAGCAAGAGGGCTAAACATTCATGATGGCAAATGAGCCTTTGGCCCCATATGATCAATTAACTAGCTATCCAACCACAAATTAAGCATAACCAAGCCAATAAAACATGTCAAGATCATGTAAAGTCATTTACACATGAGAGAGCCTATATGTGACATTTTTCAAAAACATAGCCATCAACCATGGATTATTCATCAAGATCATCAAGAGCTAAGCCAAACTAACCATATCATACCAAACAAGCTCACAAAGACATGAATAGCATTCTATGGTGAACAATGTATATAGGAGAAGCTTTTCCTATCCAATGCATATGATACAAAATGCATGCAATCTAAGATACAAGGATGCCTATACATCAGGTTACATATGCCATGCCAAATGCAAGAAATGCACAAAGGAAAGCTATACATATGGTACAAAGGAGCTCCCACACACCCAACTCAAGAAATCAAACAGACACCAAGTTCCCCCCGCAAACGAGTGAAAGTTGCTTGATCTAGGGGTTTGGTGAAAATATCGGCTACTTGGTCATGTGTGGGTACATGGATCAAAGCTATCTTTCCTTTCTCCACGTTGTCTCTCAGGAAATGATACCTCACTTCTATGTGCTTGGTTTTGGAATGGAGCACTGGGTTCTTTGCAACGCTTATGTCACTGGTGCTATCACATTGAAGTGGGACATGGGTATATTCCTCACCAAAGTCACTCATGGTGTATGAAATCCAAAGGAGCTGAGAGCAACAACTAACAGCGGCAACATACTCGGCCTCGGTAGTGGATTTTGCAACACTCGACTGTTTGCGGGAAGACCAAGACACCAAAGATGAACCCAAAACTGACAAGTCCCAGAAGTGGACTTCCTATCCAACCGACACCCGGCAAAATCCGCGCCTGAAAAACCATGAAGCGCCAAAGAAGAGGACGCGGAGTACCCAAGGCCGAAGTCGGGAGTGTGAAGCAAGTACCTGAAAATTCGCTTCACCGCTTACCGATGCGAAGTTCTCGGAGACGTTTAAAAACGAGCGCACAGACACACCGAGAACTGGATGTCTGGCCTCGTCGCCGTCAAGTAGAGGAGTGACCCGATCATGCTTCGGTACTCCTTCTGGTCCACGTGTTCACCTTCCTCATCCGCATCAAGAGCTATAGTCATACTCATCGGCATCGTCATAGCCTTGGACTCCGCCATCTTGAACTTCTGCACAATGCCCTTGGTGTACTTAGCTTGGTGCACAAATGTTCCTTCCTTTGATTGCTTGATTTGTAGCCCGAGGAAGAACTGCAACTCACCCATCATGCTCATCTCAAATTCCCTGCTCATATCCTCTGCAAACCTTGCAACAAGAGAGTTAGACGAGCCACCAAAGACAATATCATCCACGTACACACCGCACAATCGAGATATCTTTGCCCCCGCCAAAGCAAAAACAAGGTCTGATCGAGCTTCCCCATCTCAAAACCTCTCTCAAACAGGAACCCCCTCAACCTACCATACCAAGCTCTAGGTGCCTGCTTCAACCCATATAGCGCCTTCCTCAACTTGTACACCCGGTGGGGGTACTTCTCACTCTCAAACCCTGGAGGCTGCCTCACATACACTTCCTCCAACACACCATTCAGAAAAGCACTCTTCACATCCGTTAGGTGCAACCTGAACCCTTTATCCACGGAAAAGGCTAGAAGGATCCTAATCACCTCCAAACGGGCTACGGGAGCAAAGGTCTCCTCGTAGTCGATCCCCTCCTTCTGACTGAACCCCTGAGCAACAAGCCTCGATTTTTTCTCACAACCTCACCTTTCTCTCCCTCTTTGTTCTTCCACACCCACTTTGTACCAATCGGCTTACACCCTGGGGGAGGGTCAACCAACTCCCAAACCTGATTCCTCTCAAAGTTCTCCAACTCCTCATGCATCAATTTAACCCAATTGTGATCAGATAGTGCGTGTCCAATGTCTTTGGGCTCAAAAGTAGCAACAAATGCAGCATGAGCGAAATGAGAATTGTTTCGAACCCTCGACCGTGTAGTGCGTTCATTCATGTCGCCAGTGATCCTCGAAGCTGGGTGATCCACTTGTACTCACCGGGGAGGTTCTCGCCTCGATGCTACCTCCCCCTCAACATCAGCTTCTCCTCGTTCTTGATTTGTCGTCGTAGGTGTAGGAGAGGGTCCGTCCACCACCGGAGTCGAAGTAGTGGGTACATGTTCAGCCGGGGGCACCACACCGCCATCTTCATCGTGTCCATGTTCATGCTCCTCCTCCTGAAATATCTCCTCGCCAAGCTCATCATCACCTGCACACTCAAAGACAAGCTGACTACGTGGCTCTATCTCGTCGAAGGTTACCTCGGAAGTCTCCATGATTTGGTTAGTTTCAAGATTGAGCACACGATATGCTCTAGAATGAGATGCATAACCAAAGAAAATACCATCGACAGACTGAGGACCAGGAGCATCCCAGTGGTCGATGGATGACCGCTCCTCAGTGATGAGTGATTGACAACGGGTCTTGGACTGACTCTTGGCTTAGTGCGCAGGTGTTGGCTGCGGCCTAGTTCGTGTTGTTGTAGGTGAAGAACGGGCGCGAAAGGTCTTCAGCCTTGAGGGGCCTCCGGGAGATGGAGAGACAAGTAGGCTCAGTTCGAGGGACCCGGTGGACGACGGGATCGGGGTGCGGGCCACATGGTGGCGACACGAGCAAGACGAAGTCATGGACGGACGAGCCGGTGCACGGTGGCGGCCGAGTCAAGTGGTTTGGCGGGAGGCCGGACCGGGCACGCGGGGGTTTGGTGGTTTGCCCACAAAACCATCGGCGGACGGTTTCTTGGTTTGGGCCTCAAAACCAAGTCCGAGGGCCCAACACGACGGGAGACGGGATCCGGGCGTGTCGGGAAGCTTCGAGGGCGGAGGACACGCGGCGGGATCGCATGGCTTGCGTCGGGAGGACGCGGGGGTGCGGCAAAGGCGTGGCCGTCCGATGGCAAGACCCACAAACATTACCTAAATGCCCCTACGTGGGTTGTATCGCCAGTAGTTAAGTTAGGGGTAGTCGAGTCATTTACCACTCCGGCGGGACCTGATATATAAGCCATGAGTGTGTGTGGATGGCTCTCTCTCTCCGCGACTTAGGGTTTCATTTTCCTCCCTCCCCTTTCTCATTTTCGTAGCTATTTTTCTTCCATTTTCTCTAGGCTAGCATGAGAGCTTCATGAGAGATTTGTTGAGAGGGATGGATGCTAGGGCGGCATGCTAGACCTTGTGAATCTTTCCTGGTTTGTATAGAAGATTCGTGGTTGTGTTTTCGTGGTCTTTTTGTGCTTGTTTTCGTGCCTTTGTTCCCGGTTCGATTCCGCGGATTTGAGTGGGTTTCTCCCCGGATTTCTTTGAGGGATACATGGATAGATGTCTCGTGCATCTTTGTGATTGATCTTGTGCCCTCAAACACCAGGAAACCACTTCAATTCGAAGTTTTTCGTTCGGTGCTCTAGCCGTTGGTGGTGTTCAAAGGATTCGCGATTCCGGTGATTTAGGGAGTTAGGAGGCAAGATTTTTGGGCTATAGCATCCTTGTGTGACGCATTTCAAGTCCCCAAACTCTTGTCTTCTCGCCTTCAACCGTTTGGGAAATCCGATGATGATTTGGGGGAGTTGACTTTCGGGGTCGTGGGTTTTCTCGTTCTATCCGCGCGCGCGCGGATGGTCGCGGGGGGGGGGGGGGGGTCGCGGACGGTCCGCGGGTGGGCTGTTCGTCGCGTGTTCGTCGTGTTCTTGCGCGTCCTTGCTTTCGATCCGATTTGGCTTTTGGTTTTGGTTGCGGCCGGTTTGCGGATGGTCCGAGCTCGAGTAGCGGACGGTCCGTGGGTGGCGCGAACGGTCCGCCCGCCTTGGCGGACGGTCCGTTTTTCTCGGGTCACTTCGGTTGTTCCGTGTGCTTTAACGGACGGTCCGCGGCGTAGGGCCGGACGGTCCGCGGGGCTCGCGCGGACGGTCCGCGGCTTCGGGTCGGACGGTCCGCGAGGCTCGCGCGGACGGTCCGCCCCTCCCGGCCGGACGGTCCACCATAGCCTGTGTGCTTTGCTCCTTGGTTCGATTCTTCCCTTCCCTTTCTAGTGCTTCCGCGTGTGCTTCAAGGCATCGTTCCTAGGACTAGAGGTTGATCCATAACCTCGTGGTCTTGGCGATTGGTGTGTGATTCGATCCATCGCACGTGTGTGACCGGGGTTTGACTAGGGTATAGGCCGGGTTCTTTTGAAAGAATTTTTACCGGCTCCTATTCACTCCCCCCCTCTAGTCACCATCCGATCCTTCAATTGGTATCGTAGCTTGGTGCCGGATTCTTTGCGACTTTGACAAGTCCCGAATCCTAAGATGGCGTACGTTGAGCGGGGGCGGTCCGCCGCACTTCGATGGCAAGGGTTACCACAAGTGGGCGGCTCGTATGATGATCTTTCTTCGTGGGAAGTCGTTGGATTTCATTGTGCTTGACAAGACCTATGTTATTCCGGTCAACATCCATACTCTTATGGTGACCGATGCCGGTGCTAAGGCCAAGTATGAGGCAAATGCAAAAGCCGTTGATCACTTGGTCCGAGCTTGTGTGATCCGAGTTTGAGCGTGTTCGCCATTTGAATCTTGCTTGGCAAATTTGGGAGAAGTTGTTGGTTGCTCACGGTGGTGATAACCATGTGAAGGCTCGCCTCTTTGTCTCTTACCGGATGCAATATGAGAATTTCACTCCACTTCCCGGTGAGGACATTGATGCGATGTTTCAGAGGTTCACCGCCATCGTGAACAACATGAAAGCTAATGTTGAGGATTTTCCCTACACCGAGCATGATCAGGCTTTGAAGCTCTTGCATGTCTTGGACCCAAATGTTTGGGGTGCTAAGGTTGAGGCCATCAAGGAGTCTGGGCATTACTTGACTATTGAGTTGGATGACCTCTTTTCTAAGCTCAAGTCGGCTGAGGTTGACAGGAAGTTGCAATCCAAGCATGAGGGCTCGACTGACCATAGTCTTGCTCTTGTGGGCGGATCAAAGGGCAAATCTAACCCTTCCCGTCGACGCTTTTCCTTGTCTTCTCTCATGTCCATTCCGGATGAGGAGTCCGATGTGTTGGGCGAGGAGGAGCCGGCCTTGCTCTCAAGAAGGTTTGAACGACTACACGAGAGTCGGAGGAATGCAAGGCGGAGCTCGGGGACGTGCTACAAGTGTGGCAAGCGTGGCCACTTCATCGCCGAGTGCCCGAAGCGGAGGAGAACAAGTACAAGGTGAACGAGTACAAGGCGCACCCGAGGCGTGAAGACAAGTACTCCTCCAAGGGCAAGCACTTCAACAAGTCCAAGAGCAAGGACAAGGACAAGCGGCGACCGAGCAAGAGCGGCTACAAGAAGAACAAGGCAAGAGCGATGGTGGCCGGTGCGAGCGACGTCGACTCAAGCTCAAGCGAGGAGCAAGCCAAGCTCAAGCAAGCCGAAGATGAAGACGCCGAGAGGTGCAATGGCAAGAAGAGTGCAAGCCGGAACCTCGGCCGGCCGAGCCGTGTGGCGCTTGAGGGTTTTTGTGGCATGGCCCATAGCTCAAGCAAAGCAAGAAGAGTGAGAAGGAAGACAACGACTCCGACTCGGAGGATGAGGTAAACCGTGACCCCGACTCTTTGCTTGCCGAGATTGCTAGGTTGAATGGCTTGCTTGATAACCGTGATAGTGTGCCGAGAGATGCCAAAAAGATGAGGAAAGATCTTAGGGCTCGGCTTGAGAATGCTAGCGAGAAAGTAGGATAGTTAGAGTCAAAATTGCTTGAATGGAAACTTGAGAATGACTCTTTGAAACTTTCTCCTACTACTCCTGATGATGTTGAATGTGTTGAGTGTGATGCTTGGTTGAATGAGATCAAACTGCTTAATGAGAAGAATGCTTCTACTTTGGCTAAACTAGATGCTCTTCGGACTGAGTATGATGAGCTTAAGGCTAGACCTACTTTGCTTGGTGCTTGCAAATCATGTCCTACTATGCATGCTAAGCTTGTTGATGCTCGTACCACCATTAGCTCTTTGGAAGCATCTTTGAAATCTCCTGTTGCAAATGCATGCTCTAGCTGTGATGAAGTTACTTTGCGCAATCTTGAACTCACTTCCCGTTTGGATGTCATCTATGAGGAGAATGACTATTTGAGGAAGGTGTTGGGTTGGTTGTCTGGGCAGGAACCTCAATTGAAAATCATGATTGAGGAGTTCAAGAGAGCTGATGGTCGTGGTTTGGGTTTTGAGAAGTTGGGTGAGAAAGTGGGAGAGAACAGTGGGGAGAGTGTGTATGAGAAGTATGTTGAGTCTAACCCCAAGTTTGAGGTGATCGGAGACATCCAAGTCCCACTTCCAAAAGCACCCAAGAACTCTTTCACACCAAAGCCAAACCACCTTTGCAACAAGCTTGACACAACCCAAGATCCACTTAAATTCCCACTCAAGACAAAGGACCTCAAGAAACCTGTGAAGTTTGTGAGTGAGAAGGGTGTGAAACCTAGAGAGAAGCCAGAACCAAAACCAAAATTTCCCTTAAAATTTTCTCGACCGAAGAAGGAAGTCAAAAAGGAGCAATTCGGGCAAAAATCGGGATCAACCGCCGCCGGGACCCACCTCGGGCCGGTCGGACTGGGCCGGCCGGCCCACCCTGTCTCGGGGCCGGGCCTGTCCGGTTTTTCGTGCACCGCCCTATGTTCGCCTTCTTAGCCCATGGGAAAAAGTTGGCCCAGTAAATCTTCGCGAGAAACTCCGGAAAATTAAAAGAAAAACTATTTACAAAAATTCATGCCTTGTTTTTCGTCCTAGGCAGGACGTTTGGGCTCATCTTCCATGGTGAAGACATCAACATGGTGAAGGGGCACAACGTCGGGTTCGTAGTAGACCTTAATTCGTTGACCATTCACCATATATTGGTCGCCTTTCACATCCATAATGGTTACCACTCCGTTGGAGAGAACCGAATGCACAACATAAGGTCCGTCCCACTTGCTTTGCAAATTCCCCTTTCCGAAGGTTTTAAACCTCGTCCACTACGCGTGCGGTTGCGTCGCTTGAAAAGGCGCGCCCGCGGTGCACGACCACAGCCACGACTGTGGGCATTTAATGGCCTGGTCCCTTACCGAGTAAGCGTGACCCTCGCGCGGCCCGAGCCCAGGGCTCGAAAAACCAGACCCTCGAAGGGTGCGATTACTGATCAGTGGTCTCGAGACCCGCTCGGCGAGAGCGGGCGCCGCAGGTGCCCTCGATTCTAGAGGATTACTGATCAGCAGGTCGAGGGCTGGCTTGGCCGCAAGCCCATGAGCCCTGCAGATGTAAATAAGACGAGGGCATCTTTGCGCCACCCCGCGATGGCCCTACTGATCAGGGGTTCAGAGCCTGACCCTCGAAGCGTTCGAACCGGCGCCCCAGATCAACAGAGTCAGGGACGACGACGGCGTGCGCATTCGAGCCTATCCTCGAGCTTACAAGCTTGAGGGCGCCCCACATGTCGTGTTCGAGAGCCAACGAGGGCCGCTAGTCGAGGGATCCCATCGAGGGAGAGCTTCCGCGCCCTCGGTCCCCAGCGAACGGGACCGAGCCCTTCCTAGCAAACCCACATAAACGCTTTCATGGACGTGTCCCCAGACCATGAGCCTACCCTTATAGAACGGGGCATGGACGTCCACTTGAATCACCCGATAACAACTCAATGAGGAATCCGTAATTCGCGACCAGCTCGATGGGAGTTGCGGAAACCTCACCCTCCGTCCCGCGGAGAGACGGTGAGGGAACGTACGAAACAAGTCGGAGAGCTCGTCCTGATCGCCTCGAACGGGCCCAGGCTCGGGGGCTCGACACACGGCTACACCTCCTGGAGGAGCACCGAACGCAAACGAATGCCAAATACGTGCGCGTGGCACCGCCGAGGCCGGCTGGGATATTGCCGATGCCGACTGAAACTAATGCCCCGCACATCGGTAGACTCTATGGAAAAACCTTGCAGGAACACCCATGCTCCTGCAAGGCTTCGGGGGCTAGACCCGCGGGTCCGCTAGCGTGGCCCCACGGAATGGCACAAGCAGCCAGGAGGGAAGAAAGTCCCATCAGCAAGCGTCAGCATCTGCGGGATCCTAACGAATACACCCGCAGATGCTCGGGGGCTACTGTCAGGGACGGCCATAAGGGTCCCCTAAAAACTGGGGAAAACCCATCTTCTTTCGTAAAAAACGCAAACGCAAACAAATCTGCAAGCCCAAAACACGCATAACATAGTCGCAACCCCGGTGGCCCCCGCGGCCACCTAAACAATTGGACCAGTCGCCCCTTCGGGCAAGGTCCGCCTCACTTGAGGGCCAGCCACCCCCTCGAGCAAGGTCCGCCTCGCTCGAGGGCCAGTCGCCCCCACAGGTGAGGTCCGCCTCGCTCGAGGGCCAGTCGCCCCCACAGGTGAGGTCCGCCTCGCTCGAGGGCTGAACGCCCCCTCGGGTGAGGTCCGCCTCGCTCAAGGGCTGGACGCCCCCTCGGGCACATCGCCCCCGCACATGCTCCCCCGAACGAGCCATTTAATGCTCTGACACCTGCAGGTTCACGCCACACCCCTGACACGCCTGTGAATCACGCCCCGGCGCTGTTCCGCCCACTCCCCCGGTGAGGCCATCCCCGCCACTGTGCGGTGCTGTGCAACATGGCCGGCATTAGTCCCGTCACACTGTGCCACCCACTCTCGTACGGCTGACGCGCCGCGCCCTCGAAAGAGGACGGCGGGACCCTCGAAGGGGGACGAACACCTATTCCACGTTTGCCCAAGACTACGCCGTGACGTCGGGCCAGCGGGACCGGTCACCTTCATCGTCGTCGGTCCTATGCGGCCATCCCCGCCATCACGACACCATCCCGGACACTGCATCGCCATCCCCGACGTTGTGGAAGCACGCGGCGACAGGACATCACCACGCCCTCGGTTGTGCCTCGTACGGCCTCCCGTCAGCGGCACCCTCGAATCACCATGCGGGCGGCCGCTGAACGGGCGACCCCTCAACGCCACCCTCGAAGCCGCTCCTGGACGGATACAGGGAACACCTCACTTGTAGCCCCCCTTTGCAAGCACCGCGGTGCAACGCAATACAGTGCCTCGAGCATACCACTGCTGGACATACGGCCTCGGCCGGAACCAGGATAAACCCAGTGTCACTTAGTTGCTTAGCACCGGCCATCGAGAGATAGATATCAGCGCTCGTACCAGTTAGTGTCGGGACTACTTTCTGCACCGAAAACTGTCTAATTCATTGTTGACGGTGTATTTTGGTACACCAAGCATGTTCATTACACTTTGGTTTCGATTTGATTATGGAACTAACCCGCCACTAGGCACACTAATCATATAACAAGTTCATCTATGTGCATGCATTTGGAAGTGTTGTGTTTATGTAGGAAAACATGGACATAAAGGACGGATTCGCAACGAGTTCAAAAGGAGCATTTACAGAGTCTTGTTTGTGTTCATGAGCTTGATGAAATCACTTCCAATGGTGGCAAGGACCGAAGTGCTACGAAGGAACACCCTCGGGGATTGAAGCGTGAAAGACCGAACTTCATGCGCGCAGAACCTCCATCTTGGACGCGAGGATGACATCGTCAAAATCATGCAAGTGGAGGGGGCAAAGTGCATAATCACCTGAGGACCCACAGGAGCGAAGGGGCGACCAAACCGGGCCGAAATAGGCCTGGGCCGACCAGCCCAGGCCGGCCGGCCCAGCCCACTTTGGAGGTCGGTTCGGCCCCCCTTTCCTTGCACCTGAAGAATCTTCAACCCTAAAACCCTAGAGGCGCCGCCATTCAAAAGGGGGAGATCCATTCGCACCAGGAGGCCATCCACAAGCTAGAGAGAGAAGAGGAAGATCTCCGGGGGGGGATCAACCACCTCGAAGGAAGCACCCACATGTGGAGAAGAAGACACCGTCGGAAGGGTGACCATGATCAACGGTGCTATGCCTAGCACCTTGATGGGGTAATCTCCTTATTCTTCCATGGGTTGTAATCGATCTTGAGATGTAATCGTTCTTTGTTGGATTATCTATCTATCATCTTGTGTTGAATATACTTTATTGCTTAAGGTTAGCTACCATGCCGTAAAGGGAGTAGAGCTCCAATGCTTCCTTGGATCCATTCAATACGTCGTGTCCACCATAGGTCTAGTCATGAATACCTTCGCGTAGTGACAGTACGAGAGGAGGGAAAGGGCGAAACCGTGGTCACAACCCCCGATAGATTAGATTGGTTTTATGTCTTTAAGCGATTGCATGTTCTAGTATCGTAGACCCATGGGTGAGTGTCTCCTATCTTGATTGCTTAATCATTCTCTCTAGTGTAGTTTAGTTGTTTTCTAGTTTAATCATAGTTAGGGTTTGAGTAGCTAGTGTGTAGAGGTAGATCGAACGCTTGTAACCCCCTTGCTCCGCGGATTGACGAGAACCTTGGGAATCCCGTGGTGAAAAAGGTGTGGGGTCCGTAAGCTTGCGGATCGTAGAGGGATACATCTTTTATCCGTCAACAAGCCCCTTTTTCTGGCGCCGTTGCTAGGGAGCAAGCTAGTTTACATCGTTTGATTTGCATTTAACTTAGTTTTATATTTAGTTTATCTTTTGTTTGCTATATCTAACACATATTATCTAGAAAACCACTTTGTTTTGTTTTTGTTTTTATCTTATTGTCTAGATGGTGTTCATTAATCAACCCGTGGAAGAACCGGAGAAATCACTTACGGATTACGTTAGCCCTCGATGTGAACACATAAGAGTACAAGAGTTGGGTTCGAAGCTCGAAGCGACCAAGTATGAGATTAAATTCAAGATCATCGAGATGGTGGCGGCAAACCCGTTTGAAGGGATGGTTTCGGAGAACCCATATAGACACATAAGGAATTTCACGATGCTATGCAACACGGTGCGTTAAGAAGGAGTTCCCGATGAATGGTTCAAATAGAATCTCTTTCCCTTCTCACTTGCCGGTAATGCAAAGACGTGGTACTCGTTTGCGTCCTTTGAAGTTGAAGGCAATTGGAACAAGTTGACAAAGAAGTTTTGCGAGAAGTTCTTTCCAATTAGCAAGGTTCAACATCTAAGGAGGCAAGTGACCAAGCTTGGGATAGGTTTAATGAGTTGATCGAACAAGGACCAAGACTCGGCTTCTCCGGTGACGTACTCTTGCATACATTTTTCTTTTCCCTAACCCCTAGTTGCATGCAACACGTCCAAATGTGTGCAGGAGGGGATCTCATGGAGAAAACACTCACGGAAGCCGCCCAACTTCTACAAAAAATTAGTAAAGCAGCTGCCATGCGAAGAGATTGGGAAACAAGACTTGCGGAAGAGCCGGAATATAATTCAAGGAAGAAAAAGTGTGCTGAATTTTCTAAAGAGGCAACCCCGGAAGTCACAAAAGAGGAGCCAATCCCAGAAAAGTTTGAACAAGAACACATCAAGTCAAGAACTACCCCGAGCGTTGACTTCGTCGTACCAAATGAGACAAACAAGAGAAGCATGTCAAGCGCGAAGCCACTAAGGGAGTTCGAGTCAATGGATTGGGTTCCTATCGATTACTGAGAAGTATTCGATAAGAGAAGACCGTTCCCTAATCAAAAGGGGATGGCAAGAGCATTGGAAGTGGATTTCCCACCAGAGAAGAAAGCAGAAGATTCATACGACCTTGTAACCACCGGTGAGATCTTTCAAAAGCTCTTTGGAGATGATGAAGTGGATCCGGAACACATAGCCGAGTAGAAGAGAATCATTAGGACCAAGCCGGACGCAGCACCATACGCTCTCCTTGCCGAAGTTTACGCGATAGGATCCGAAGAAGAAGAGAAGATGGCACCACACTTGACTTGCGAGATCAACGGAGTTCAATACAAAGCTTTATGCGACATCGGAGCCCAAGTAAGTGTCCTATCTTCTAAAATTTATGATAAAGTTCAAGACCACAACCTAGACTTAGCTCCAACATCAACAAAATTAATTATGGGAGATGGTAGAACTATTAAACCTCTAGGTATTGCTTGCAACATGAAAGTAGAAATCTCTGGAAAATGTATACCAACCGATTTCTTTGTTATTGATGCTTACCATAGTAGTCATGATCACATAATCCTAGGTAGGCCCTTTCTTAAGGTTGTTGATGCCGTGTTGGATGTCGGAGAAGACAAAGTAACAATGAACCTTAATGGAACAAAGTACACATATAATTTTCTTCGCGTTTCTAAACACCCTACACCGTTTCCTCCCGAAGACGAAGTAGAGGAGGTAGATAGTCTTTGTTTTGTTGAAACCCGTAGAGACCCGCTGCAAAGAGCAATGGAAAATCAAATTAGTAATCAACAAGATGAAGAACTAGAAGAAGTAACAAAAGGCTTAGAACCACATGATGGAAGCGTGGAGGAAGAAAAATTTGAAGACATAGGAGAGATTAAAACCGAGGAGCCACATGTGCCCGAGGTAGACCTTAAACCTTTGCCCAAAGGATTAAAGTACGAATTTTTGGGCCCAGACAAAACTTATCCAGTCATCATGAGCGACGAGTTGAGTCCTGAAGAAAATGAAAAGTTGCTGATTTTATTGAAAAAACATAGTAAGGTGATTGGATATTCGATTAATGATCTCAAAGGTATTAGCCCAGCCTTTTGCACTCATCGTATACCAATGGAAGACCAATGTAAGCCCGTAGTGGACCACCAAAGGAGGCTAACTCATGCCATGCGAGAGGTAGTAAAGAAAGAGGTCATCAAGTTACTTGATGTCGGAATCATCTACCCGGTTCCGCATAGCGAATGGGTGAGCCCGGTACATTGTGTACCGAAGAAGGGAGGTTTAACCATGGTGAAGAATGAGAAGAACGAGTTGATACCGCAAAGAACCGTGACTGGGTGGCGAATGTGTATCGATTACCGTAAGCTTAACAAAGCGACGAAGAAAGATCACTTCCCCCTACCGTTCATAGACGAGATGCTCGAGAGGTTAGCAAACCACGCTTATTTTTGCTTTCTCGATGGGTACTCGGGGTTCATGCAAATTCCCATTCACCCGGACGATCATCACAAAACAACGTTTACATGCCCTTATGGAACATTTGCATATAGAAGGATGTCCTTCGGTCTATGCAACACTCTGGCCTCTTTTCAACGTTGCATGATGGCCGTATTCTCGGAATTCATCAAAGAAATTGTCAAGGTGTTCATGATGATTTTTCCGTTTATGAGAAGACGTTTATGGATTGCTCAGCAAACTTGGATAATGTCCTCACGAGGTGCGCGGAGGTAGACTTGGTGTTAAATTGGGAAAAGTGCCACTTCATGGTTAAGCAAAGCATAGTGCTCGGACATGTTATATCCGAGAGAGGCATTGAAGTGGACAAGGCTAAGGTAGAGACGGTTGAGCAACTCCCACCTCCGACGGATGTTAAGTATTTGAGGAGCTTTCTAGGCCATGCCAGATTTTATAGAAGATTTATTAAGGACTTCTCAAAGATCACTAAGCCTTTAACGCATCTCCTTCAAAAGGACGTGGCTTTTGACTTTGATGAGAAGTGCCTAGCGGCATTCCGGACCTTGAAAAGTGCGTTGGTGAGTGCTCCCATTATTCAACCTCCGGATTGGAGCCAACCTTTCGAGATCATGTGTGACGCAAGTGACTACGCCGTAGGCGCAGTTTTGGGTCAAAGAAAGGAAGGCCGAGTTCACGCCGTTTACTACGCTAGCAAAACTCTTAATGGGGCACAATTAAACTATGCCACAATGGAAAAGGAGTTGCTAGTGGTGGTATTCGCGTTCGAAAAATTCAGATCTTACATCGTGAACTCGAAGGTCATTGTTTACACCGATCATGCAGCCATCAAGTATCTCTTGGCTAAGAAGGAAGGTAAACCACGTTTGATTCTTTGGATCCTTCTTCTCCAAGAATTTGATGTTGAAATTCGTGATAAAAAGGGGGTGGGGAATGTTGTGGCCGATCATTTTTCTAGGATGAATCGTGGACAAGATGATAAAGAGCCCATAGAAGATAAGATGAGAGATGACCACCTCTATCAAGTTCTTGATAAAGACACTTGGATGATCGATATCATTCGAGCAATTCGGAAGATGCCTCTCGATCATCTAGATAAAAACTCTCAAAAGAAGATAATCTCCGAAAGTAGGAAATACTTTTGGGATGCACCATACCTCTTCAAAGTTGGCAATGATGGAGTCATGAGAAGATGTGTGCCAAGAGAAGAGAGGGTAGAAATTCTAAGGAAGTGCCACTCGGCGGAGTACGGTGGACACTATAGCCATTTTCGAACCCAAGAAAAAGTATGGTCGAGCGGATTCTATTGGCCGGAGATGCATGAAGATACTAAAAGATATGTTGCATCATGCACCGAATGCCAAAGAACCGGAAACATCTCTCAAAGAAATTCTATGCCTTTGAAATACAATCTACAAATCGACTTATTCGATGTATGGGGTATAGACTTCATGGGGCCTTTCAAAAACTCATGCGGATATGAGTATATTCTAGTCATGGTTGATTATGTATCCAAGTGGGTAGAGGCCGCCATGTCGTAAAGCTTCCATAGAGGAGTCCATTACTATGATCAAGAATGTGATTTTTCCTCGTTTCGGTACACCGAGAATCTTGATAAGCGATGGAGGAACTCACTTCACTGGGAAGAATTTCAAAAAGTGCTTATCCAAGTTGGGAATAGAACATAGGTCTCTACGGCCTATCACCCACAAACCAACGGACAAACGGAAACGTCAAATAGGCAATTAAAAAGCATCCTCAACAAAACCATAGAGAAGGGAGGCAAAGATTGGTCAAAGAAATTAGATGGAGCTTTGTGGGCTTATCAAACGGCGTTCAAGACACTGATAGGTATGACCCCTTATCAATTCGTCTATGGAAAGGCTTGCCACCTTTTGGTTGAGTTGGAACACAACGCCTATTGGGCAATTAAAGAGATGAACCTTGATCTCGATGCCGCGGTAGTGAAACGAAGAATTCAAATAAGCGAGCTAGAGGAGATGAGGTTGAAAGCATATGAAAATGCAAGCGTATACAAAGAGAGAATCAAAAGGTGGTATGATAAAAGATTGAAAAAGAAAGAGTTTAAAGGAGATAAGGTCCTCCTCTACAAACGACGTGGGGGGCGGACGTGACGGGCCGTCTCGGCCCTTCGGTTGCCGCGTCGTAATGATCGCGCATGCGCCTGTGCCCAGCCGTTTTGGTGACGTGGGACCCGCTCGTTAGTGGCGGACGTAGTTACCTGCAGTTAATGCGCGCGGAGCGTGCGCGTCCGGGGGAGCACGGCTCCCCTGGATCTATAAATCAGCGGAGATGGAGGGGGAACCCCTTACCTCAACACTTAGCGTCCACTGCCCCCCGTTCCTTGCTTTCACCACAGAGGGCCACGCGCCCTTTCGCTTCGTCCCCGCATGCCGCTGCCAACCGCCATGGCTCACCCACATCCAATCACGGTGCTGGACCCGCTGCCATAGAACCGCTCGACGATGAAGAGGTTCGCCCTGAGTGAGCTCGTGAACGGTGGCCAGCTCGCGCCGAACGTGGATGGGTAGCCCGCGGCGTGGATAGTTCCTCTGGCAACGGATCGGGAGCCCACCCCGCCGTATAGCTACATCGTCAGCTTCATTCGTCATCACGAGCGTGGCTTCGCGGCACCGGCGAGCCGCTTCATGCGCCGATTGTGCCACCACTACGGGGTGAAGCTGCACAACTTCACGCCCAACGCGATTTCACAGGCGGCCACCTTCGTCAGCGTCTGCGAGGGATTCCTGGGGATCCTGGTGAACTGGGATCTCTGGGTCCACCTCTTCCGCGCGGAGCTGCACACGCTCGCCACGCACGAGCCACGGGTGCGCCGCGCGGTGCGCGCCGGCGGCCTGCCAATTTCGATGCAGGACTCGCGCAGGGAGTTCTACATCCCCCGCACGATGACCTCCAACAACACGGAGTGGGAGCGGGGGTGGTTATACCTCCGCAACGACGACGCCGGCCTCCCCCCTACACCGGTGTTGACGGTTAATAGTTGTATCAAGGTTCGTTTAGACTTGCAAGCGGACAAGTCTCCCGTCGTAGTCAAGGGACCCTTCTTCCCTCGAGTGGTGAACCCAAGGTATCGAATCCGTGGAACAAATGTGTGACGCAAAAGATGATCTAGTAATGCCAAGTAACTTCAATCTTCGAAAGGTGAAAGCCTAATGCATCTAATCATAAGAATCAACACAAGAACGAATCTAATCTACTAAAGACCGGAGGTAACAAAGATAGATGGGGTAGATAAACCGATCTAGAGAGATCGGGTTGAGCCTTTTGTTGAAGTTCCAAGCAAAAGAAGAAGTAACAAATCGAATCTCATTAGAAGCCTCTTTAAATCGTGGTTTCCCGTCCAACTCCGAAAACGCCTGCCTTTCAGAGCCCCCGTTCTGTCACAATGTACTCCTATTCATGCGGGTAGTCTAGGGCGAGTCCAAGGACAAGTCGAGTTCTTTCGGAAGATCAGGCGTGCACCTCTAGCCACCGCGGCTACAAGAACACCCTAAGTGATCTATCTCGAGAATAGATCTAGAATAAGCAAAGCCGATCGAAAAACGAAGACTTCGGAGAAACACTTGATCGCTAGAAATCGGATTCAACTTGGTAATTCAACTAGTACAATGATACATGAATAAGATCACCACCGGGATCCTACCTTGATCTTGCTTCTAGCTCTGGGAACTCTGATGTGGTCTTCCTTGCATGGTTCCCACGTCGGCTAGGGAGACCCTAGTCAACTAGCTCGACCCTCTCCTCTCCGGGATGGTGTCCCGCTCTTCTCTGCTCCTCGACGGCCGATGATGAATTGATTGATGCGTAGCTCTCGAACCCGGGGCTATAAATAGCCCGAATGGCGGCTAGGTCAAAAGGGGAGGCGATTGGGCCCTGGACTGGGCTGGGCCGGCCGACCTAGGCCGACCGGACTTGGCCCATCCAGGCCCAGTTGCCTGCCTCCTTCGCGTGGTTTCGGTTCCCGAGTCTTCAAGATCCTTCCCTCTTCTGTATGTGGGCCCTTGTCGTCAGTTTCTCTCCGAGTTGGACGTAGCTCCTTGTCCCGCAAGATTTAGCACTTTTCTGGTTAGGTCCGCGGAGTTTGTCATCTTCTCGGGTTTGGTCCTTGTGCTTCTTGGAGTCAAGTTTGCTTCATTGCATGACTTGTATGGGGCTTCAAGGTCTTGTCACAAGGTGCTTGATGAACTTATCCCGGAAGTCTTGCTTTCAACGCTAAAACCCTACATAAACACTAAACTCCAAAACCGACATGCACGAATGAACTTGTTATACCAAAGGGGTTAGTACCAATGGATAAGGTATAAAACTTATGCCATCACCGTCATGGCTAGGTTGACGGAATTTCACCGTAAACATCTCCCACATGCTTAAACCTTGCTCGTCCTCGAGTAAGCCTTCGATGGATATCATTGTTTCCCATCATTGTCTAAACCTTGCATTTGATCATACATGATAAAACATAATGCTCAAAAATTTAATTCATTAAGGTTTCATAATGTACTAGCCTTCATCCGTACGGAGGATAGATTCTTAATTAAGCTTATCCCACAAGTATTAACATGCTCCCAAAATTTAGATAGATCTCAGAAATTTTTGAAAATAGAGAACAAGATGAAAAAGAGCTAAACTAAGTTCACAAATTTAAATCATCTTGCATATTGCTCAAGAACTCTCATCTCATCTTGTCTCTCAAGCCTATATATTCTACTCCTTTCCCTCTCATAACATATATATAAGTGGTAGGGTTTATATGGAGCTTTTTGGGAAAGTTTAGTCCTACCAAGATATTATAAATGAGATGTTATCAAAACAATACAAGCTTCTCATGGTCTTACCGAGACTCGTCAAAAAGGTCATTGGAAAATAATGTTATATCAAGGAGGGGAAAGAGAAAAATACACACACTTGAGATATGTGGACATGTGCAAATGGCAGAGAGTGATCCTGAGGCACAAAGGAAGTCCTTGTTATCGGATTGCACATGGTTGGAAAATGAGTATGGGTCTTTTAATCTTGAAGCCTTGAAATTCCTAATGCACTTTAGAGAACTGGGGAGTTCACTTTATTTTTATTTTTACACATATTTTTTCTCTTTTTCTTTATACTCATATTTTTTTCTTTCTTTCTTTCTTTTTCATTTTTTTATTTGCTCCCCTTTGAACTCTAAAATTGCATCGTACCTACCTCCTCTCCCATGCTTACACATTTTCTCATCCTCGGGCAAAGAAGTGATAAATAAGGTAGGTACCGGAAATATTTTTTCCTTTGTAGAGATACTTGAAATCTTCAATGTTAGCACCGTCTTGCAATCTTCCTTGAATTGATGATCCATCCTCAACGATATGTTGTGGTCAAGGAGGTAATCACAAAAGATGCTATTTGGTTTTAAGGGTGGATATCCGGCGAGGTTTGTGAGATCTCCGATGTGGGGATACACAATGCACGGATAAAAGGCTAGCAAAAAGATAGATACGCAAAAACAGAATGACCAGCTTCTTAGTCTCGGGCCAGAGAAATCATGGCCTGCAATAACTCACCCAAAAAATAAATCTTGTACACTAAGGTTTATGCATTCAAATATATAGGGCTCTGGATAGGTAGAGCAACACACAAGTGATATTCATGACAAGGTTAGCATTATTTTTTGGCATAAAAACCATCTTTAATCTATCTAAAACTTGAGAGCTCATAAAACACTATGGTTCTTTATTTTAATCATAACCTCAGCTAAAGATTAAGCTAGTATTTAGATAAATTCAGATTCGTATTTTAAGAGAGCACTAGCTTTAACATGCATAGATCAATTACAAAGATAAACAAAGCGGCAGTTATAATCATATATCATCATGGCACAAATTTTGTAACTTTTCCAATAGTGTAAACAAGGTGGTGTCTTTATTAATGAAGTAAACAAACTGAAATACATGCTGAAAATAAACTAACACACTTGCTGAAATTTAAATAAAACTGAAAAATACTACGCAAACACAAGCTGAAAATTACAGAAAAAGGGAAAAGAAAAGAAAACTAAAGCACCTCCTTCTTCCTAATCCTCCGCCGGTGGTTGGTATTGATGGTCTTGGTAGTTGTACCCTTGCTCGTAGTAGGTTTGGACATTCCCTCCAACGAATTTATCCGGCGGCACTAGGTGAAGACGCCCAAGCTCATAGGCAATATTTGCATTGCCTTCACCAAGTTGAGCCGCGTTGGATTGGATGGCTGCGACGTTTTGCATGTTCCTCGCAGCGTACGTTTCAATTATGGCCATGCTTTGTTTTGGTTGGGGGTATTGTGTGTAGGGCTCCGCGAAGGCTACGTTGGGCACCACATAATTTTGTGGGGGCACCGGTGCACCACCCCCCCCCCCCCCCCCCCATGCTTGCATTTGTGGCCCTCCGTAATAACTTGGCGGAATAGGGATTCCGCCGAATGGTGGCACATAGTTGGGTTGTGCACCACCCGCTTGCGCAGAGGAGAATCCCTCCTCTACAATTCTTCCTCTTTTATTTTTCTTTGCCGGGACAAGGAGTCCCTCCTCCAACCAATCTTCCTTCACTTGAATGAAAAGCCTAAGCCTTGGGTCCGGAAAGGGTAGGTTTACCTTGGCCACATGAAAGCCTCCTCTCTCATCTCCACTAATATATTTTCCTTGTTTCAAATACTCAAATCTGAGAGGGGTCCCACGTAAAAGATGTTCGGGATTCCTTGTAATCCCCGGTCTTAAGGAGATGGCCAACATAGAGAGGTAGCACCCCGAACCAATATCTCCCGATCCCGATGTTGCCTCGCAACACCATCGGTTGATCATAAGGTATGAGGGGTCTATTGGCTGCTTGGCAATTAAAGCCCAGTAGAGCCAATTCAACTCTGTGTCGATCACCTTCATTTCCCTCATCCTCCCCATAATCCTCTTGCACATCCAAGAGTGAAATACTTGGATTATGGGGTTGCGGATGGAATTGCGTTGTTGGTGGGCTTCTCCGGAGATTAAATTCCAAAATCCATCTAACATGCCATCCGGCACGTCAACTTTCTCCGGAGCTCCCTTTTGGAACCCAAGTAGCTCCCTAACATACTCATAGGGAACCACTTGTTGGATTCCCTCCAAACGGAATGATAAACTTTGCACCCCTCATCAAGGATGGGCGCCATAGTCATCAAGATTTCCAAGGCAAACTCCTTGTAAGTGTTTGTCGACACCCCGTTGGAGAATTGCACCCATCCAAGGTGCCCCAACATATAATATATATCCGTGCCGAAACCCAAGTAGTTGAGTGCTTGATCGTCGAAATCGACGTTTGCCACAAGCCTCTTCTCAAGGCGAGAGAGTTTCTTCTCCTCCTCCTCTGACAATATGATGAAGCCATATGTGGAGTACCACGGAGTGTATGGAGGTGGCGCGGATGAACGGGTCAATCGACGAGGTGGGATGGGCGGCTCCTCCGTACGCCCTTGAGCTTCAGTAAACCCCATGGACGTGCTCCTTGTTGCCCTCATGCCACCGAGGGGGAGAGTGTCGTTCCTCCTTGGCGGTGTCGTGTCCTCCTCCATTCTCTAAGGAGACTCGGAAACCGAGTGCCTCCTTGAAGACGTCATTGAAGACAGCTTGGACGACGATGACCCCTTCTTCTTGGTTAAGAGACTTGTGGTTTTCTTCCACACGATTGCAGCACTCTTCTCTCTACTAAAATTCTGGGTTTCAACCGGTGACTAGGTACTTGAAAGATTATTTCAGAATGTGGACTTCGAGTGGATTAAGGATGTGTATTGTTTGAGCTATCAAGCTTGGGAAGGATGGCTATGTCTATGGTGGTTCTGGGCACGAAAACTTGAGCACACAAATTGAGGAAGGAGAGGGATGCTTGCCTGCAGAAGATGGGAGTCGGGGGGCTCCTTTTGTAGGGGAGGCCGGCCGGCCTGGGCCGACCGGCCTGGGTGGCCGCATGCCCCTCCCAGGCTCGGTTTTCCTCCAGCATGATCATTTCTCCTCCGTGACTTTCTTGCCTGCGTGCTCCACAAGTTGCACCGCCCAAACGCTCTCGTCCACTCCTTTTCTTGCATTATTGGTCCTTCCACTTGATGCTTCATGCTTTGAGACATGTCCATGCTCCCTTGCTCCACTTGCTTCACATTCCACCATGAATTTCCTGTAAAGTCATGCTTGCTGCCCACCCATGCTTGTCCTTTGCATGTGGTCTTGATGAAAGTTGATGAAAGGGCATCCAATGGTGCATGCATGATTAACTTTAACTAGATTGCCTCCCTCTAAGTATGTTTAAGGCTAAGCACTCCTCTAATTTCAAAAATTAAAAATATTTTCAGAGCTATGGAAAATCTCAAGTATAAATTTAGAGAAGTTTTTAAACCATTAAAAACAAATGTAAGTCGGAAATATTTTTTTGACTATATTGATATCGGTCTCACCGGTGTAGTTTGCCTTCATTGGTTGAGAGCAAACTTTTTCCGGCTTGATGATGGGGGCATAGGTTTAGGTTCTAATTTTGGCTAAATGAGAGAGATTTTGAATGAAATAAAATTAAGTGAGTCTTAGAAAAATTCTAATCTTAGAGAAACCATGGATATATATTTTTAAATTAACAAAAAGTTTAGTTTATAGGTTCACGCGAGTCCTACCACGTACTGAAATTTAATTAACATCTAAGTATAAGTTGTGGCTCTACTCGTGTGTTTTTAGCATGAAAATCAAGTCAACCACAACATCATAATGAGGATGAATGGTTGAGTTAGGTTCTGAATTTATTTGGTTATGGGTTCTCGAAAAAACACATAGGAGGGTTCATGTAAAGGGTTTATGATCAAAGCAAAATATTCAACCAAGAATTATGTCTCTAATATTGTTCAACCACTTCTAAGTCTAATGTCTTTGCGTAGTAAAATTCAAAACTAAATTATTAAAAAGACTCGAAAAACCTGGAATCGGGTTGTTCTCCCGTAGCTTATTCTTGACTTGACGAAACGGGTTGCCTCCCGTCTAGCGCTTTGTTTATAGTCCATAGCTAGACTTCTTCACTTGATTACTTCGGATCAACGCTCTTTGCGGGCATTGCAATCTTGGGTACCCACTTCCGCACCATCTTGGGCATGGGCTTATCTTCCGGCTTAGTCATTTTTTTGTCTTCACAGGCGGCTTTTCTTCCTTTGTCTTGTCGGATGCAACAACTTTCTTGATTTTCTATATGTCCTTCTTCTTCGGCTCTTTCTTCTTCTTCAGCCCTTCCTTCTCCCTTGGTTCTTCTTTAACAACGCAAAGATGAGGTGGAACATTTTTAACTTCAATCATATTGTATGCCTTGAGTCGTGGTCGGAACTTGAAGGAACTCCTTTCTCCGTTAATATCGAACATGATCTCCCCCTTGCCAACATTAATAGTAGCTCCCACGGTCTTGAGGAAAGGCCTCCCAAGGATGAGCGGCGGCTTCTCCCTCTCTCCCATCTCAAGCACCACGAAGTCGACGGGGATGAAGTGGTGTCCGACCTTCACGGGCACATCTTAGGCAATGCCCAAGGGATAGCGAATGGAGTTATCACCCAACTACAAACACATACCCGTAGGCTCCAACGGTAGGCGTTGCTTCTCGAACACATCCCTTGGCATGACGCTCACACTTGCTCCAGGTCGCATAACGCCTTCTCGAAATTGAATGAACCAACGGAACATGGAATTGTTAGGCATCCGGGGTCCTTTTGCTTCTCTAGCCCATTAGCAATAGCGGCACTACACTCCTCGGACATCTTGACATGATCTACCCTGAGTGTTGATATCTCATATTTATTTGCAAGTATGTCTTTAAAGTAACAAGAATATGTAGGTACTTGAAGGGCATCCAATAATGGTATCTTGATGCTAAGTCTACGCACAACCTCCACAAACTTCTCAAAGTGATTATCAAGTTTACCTTGGAAGTAGCGTGGCTTGAGTTGTGGTATCCTCGTGTCTTCTCCCGGCATTTCAAACTCGGGCTCTTCGGTGACGATCCCCGTAACTTCCTCCTTAGCAAATTCCTCCGTCCCGACGGATGGGTTAGGCTTCCTTGCTCCCGCGGAACATTCCAGATCTTCGGTCTCCTTTCCCGAACGTGTTTGAATAGCCTTTGCCGATTCAGGACCTTTAGGTTGTCCCGAAAGCTTCCCTTCATCATTAGTGAGGCGCCCCACGAGTTGTCCAACTTGCGTCTCAAGCATCTTCATCATGTTGAGCACTTAATGGTTGGAGCTTCCGACCTCTGTCACTTTGCTATCGATGTTCTCCAACACCTTGTCTATGACCTTAAACTTGGTGACGGTGTCCTTGTTGATCTTAGCTTGCTCATCGATGAAGTCCTTCAATTGTATACGAAGCGGAACTGAATTCGGAATGGATGAGCTTGCATTAAATTGAGGTCTACCTTGCTCGTAGCTGAAGTTCGGCAATTCTCCCTTCCTCATGTAGTCGAGCACCTTGGCTTCCTCCGGACAATCTTTATGGACATGGCCATACGCTCCGCATTCTTCGCATGTGGATCTTGCTTTGGCAGCCTTTAAATCTTGAGCCTCTTTCTTCTCTATCTCCATCTTCTCCAACCTCCTCATGAGTGAATCGATCTTGCCTTCAAGTATGTTCTCCTTCTCCACTTGCAAGACTCCTTTGACGTTCCCTGTGGGTTGAACCGGAAGTAGGCATCCAGATGACGCCCATGTGTCATTATCCGCGACCTTCTTGAATAGAGTGAAAGCTTCGGTCGGCGTAAGCTTGATGATAGATCCTCCTGTCGATGCATCGATGATCGTCCTTGACGCCATGGTTAGTCCTTGATAGAACTTTTGCACGAGGTCTTCCTTCGGGAACTTGTGATGTGGAACCGCCCGAGTGTACTCATTGAAGCGCTCGAATGCCTCCGAGATAGTCTCCGTAGGATATTGAGCAAATGTGGCAATCTTATTACGCAAGCTTTGAGTTTTACCCGGCGAGTAGTATTCCTTCATGAAAGCCTTCATCAACGCGTTCCAATTTTGCACCGTCTCCGCCGGTTGAGAGTGGAACCATTGCAAAGCCTTCCCCAGTAGCGAGAACAGAAAAAGCCTTGCCCTCATTTGGTCTTGAGTCACCCCATCCATGTTGAAAGTCTGACATAGTTGAATGAATGCTTGGAGGTGAAGGTTCGGATCCTCTTTACCGGTGAAGGGTAAATGTTGCACCATGCGGATTGTCGCAGTCTTGATCTCGAATGGTCTTCCGATCTCCTCAAGGTTCAAGATTGGTAGGTCGATGATGTCCGGGGTGCATAGTTCCCCAATCTTGCGTTCTTGCGGCGGTTGTTCACCCATCGGTGGAAGTCGATTCTCCCGCGGACTTTGTGGTTGTGAATTCTTCGGAAATTCCGACGATCCTTGGTCTTCCGACTTCGGATCTACAAAATCCAGCTTTTTAGCTTGTTGTGCTTTGCGTCTCCTTAGCCTGTAAAGTTTTTCTGGATCATCCACAAAATTATCGGGTTTGTTGGAGAGGTAGCAGTCCATCTCCTGTTAGGGTTAGCGATAAACAAAATATGCAAAAACAAATCTAAGAAAACTAGGGTTAGACAAACTAGATTAGATTTATTTTGAGGATGATCAAAGATTAGTAGATGCAAAAAGAATTACTAAAAGAAAACTGAAAATCACAAAAAAGCAATAAAAGATCAAATCTTGATCACTTGTTCCCCGGCAACGGCGCCAGAAAAAGGGGCTTGTTGACGGTTAATAGTTGTATCAAAGTTCGTTTAGACTTGCAAGCGGACAAGTCTCCCGTCGTAGTCAAGGGACCCTTCTTCCCTCGAGTGGTGAACCCAAGGTTTCGAATCCGTGGAACAAATGTGTGACGCAAAAGATGATCTAGTAATGTCAAGTAACTTCAATCTTCGAAAGGTGAAACCCTAATGCATCTAATCATAAGAATCAACACAAGAACGAATCTAATCTACTAAAGACCGGAGGTAACAAAGATAGATGGGGTAGATAAACCGATCTAGAGAGATCGGGTTGAGCCTTTTGTTGAAGTTCCAAGCAAAAGAAGAAGTAGCAAATTGAATCTCATTAGAAGCCTCTTCAAATTGTGGTTTCTCGTCCAACTCCGAAAACACCCGCCTTTCAGACCCCTCGTTCTGTCACAATGTAATCCTATTCATGCGGGTAGTCTAGGGCGAGTCCAAGGACAAGTCGAGTTCTTTCGGAAGATCAGGCGTGCACCTCTAGCCACCGCGGCTACAAGAACACCCTAAGTGATCCATCTCAAGAATAGATCTAGAATAAGCAAAGCCGATCGAAAAACGAAGACTTTGGAGAAACACTTGATCGCTAGAAATCAGATTCAACTTGATAATTCAACTAGTACAATGATACATGAACAAGATCACCACCGGAATCCTACCTTGATCTTGCTTCTAGCTCTGGGAACTTCGACGTGGTCTTCCATGCAAGGTTCCCACGTCGGCTAGGGAGACCCTAGTCAACTAGCTCGACCCTCTCCTCTCCGGGATGGTGTCCCTCTCTTCTCTGCTCCTCGGCGCCCGATGACGAATTGATTGATGCGTGGCCCTCGACCCCGGGGCTATAAATAGCCCGAATGGTGGCTAGGTCAAAGGGGGAGGCGATTGGGCCCTGGACTGGGTTGGGTCGGCCGGCCTCGGCCGACCGGCCTCGGCCCATCTAGGCCCAGTTGCTTGCCTCCTTCGCGTGGCGTCGGTTCCCGAGTCTTCTAGATCCTTCCCCCATCTGCATGTGGGCCCTTGTCGTCAGTTTCTCTCCGAGTTGGACGTAGCTCCTTGTCCCGCAAGATTCGGCACTTTTCTGGGTAGGTCCTAGGAGTTTGTCATCTTCTCGGGTTTGGTCCCTGGGTTTCTTGGAGTCAAGTTTGCTTCATTGCATGACTTGTACAGGGCTTCGAGGTCTTGTCACAAGGTGTTGATGAACTTATTTCGGAAGTTTTGCTTTCAACGCTAAAACCCTGCATAAGCACTAAACTCCAAAACCGACATGCACGAATGAACTTGTTATACCAAGGGGGTTAGTACCAATGGATAAGGTATAAAACTTATGCCAACACCGAAGGTAAACTCATGGCTAGGTTGATGGAATTTCACCGTCAACAACCGACATGGTGCTGATGGAGAAGGCCGACTCCTAGCATCACGGCGTGTCCCCCTCCTCGCACCAGGCGCGGCTAGATTCGCTCCTGACCACATTGAAGAACCTGGCGGATGCCGGGTTGGGGGTGGCTTTGGTCCTCGCGAACCTTCATCACCTGTGTCTCATCCCCCTCATGGAGAGGGAGCTCCGCATTTACGAGATGAGCGAGGTGGCCAACCCGACGTCGTTGGCACGCTCGCGGTTCCTTCCTGAGCGCCTCCCTCAGGAATATGCGGCCATGAGAGCAAGGCGGTCCATTAGCCTCAAGACCGTCAGGCACGGCAACGACGACCTCTGGTCGTTTGTTATGCTCCCCAACGCCCCGGTGGTGAGTGGGTCTTCCTTCCCTTCTTACTCTCTCGCAGCGTACCGGCGTGGTTTTGACAATAGTTTTTAGCAGAGGGTGACTGTAGATGCCGTGCGGTCTAACCCGCCCATGCCCCGAGCCCAGGCGGCCGCGTGCGCGCGCGCAGCGGCGGGTGCAAGAGCGGGCGGCGCGCAAAAAAGAGAGGAGGATCCGGCGGCGGGAGCGCCGGGAACAACGGGACGAGGAGTACCGACTGCGCGAGCAGCACGGACTTTCTCCCCCGGCAACCTCGGAGTACTCGTCGTCGGGAGAGGAAGAAGAAGAAAGCGACGGGGGGCAGGCCCCCCTGAGAGGTGGGATCATGCGCCCCCCTCACCGAGAGCCGCAGAGGCGGCAGAGGAGCAAGCGCCCGGGGCGGGCGCGGGCCTCGCCGCCGGGCGGTCTGTGGGAGAGGCGGCGCGCGCTGCGGAAGCGTCTCGGAGCGCTGCAGTGGCGACGGCGGCTGCCTCCACAGCACCCGTTGAGCCCTCGAGGAAGAGGAAGCAGGGTTTCTCCACCTTGAGGTAAGTAGTCGCTCCTCCAGACGTTCTGGTTCCGAGGGGCTGGAGCTCAACCTCCTGTCTCCGTGCTCCCAGGGTGGCGCCGACCGTCCCCGACCTCGCGCCCGCTAAGGTGCTAAGGTCGGGTACGTCCATGCCCACAATGCGGCGCTCGTCGAGGGCGTCGCGGGCAGTAGAGAGCGCAGCGGCGGCGAGTGAGCCACCACGCGGCCGAGGCCACGGGGTTGCGGCGAGGAGGTGGAGACTATAGTGGCGGCCACGGTGGCCGGCAACCGTCGCGTCGGTGGCTCCCCGGCGCCCGTCTCCACCGCGGTCGATCAGGCGGTCCTGGTGGAGATCCCTGACGACGACGCCCCGCCGCCCGGATGGGGCCAGTGGGAGAACTGGCCCGCGCCAGCCCTGAGCTTGCGGCGGGGGTACTGGTGATGCAGGAGGATGGGTGCGTGATGCCGAGGCCTCGTCGTCACGCGCCGGCCTCCCCGCCCCAAATACCACCGTGGCGTGCTTGGAGCAGGAGCAGGATCCCGCCAACGTGCTGCCAGCCTACTTCAATGAGGCCCAGGCCGAGCAGGCGCTGTGGCAGGAATTCCGAGACTATGGGGCTTCGCTCAACAACATGTTGAACGAGGCCCTGCGGATCCATGCTGGTCCCGTGTGGCAAACCTTCAAGGTACGTGCTCTCATCGTCGAATTCGAGATTTTTCCGTGTTGCTTTTGCGCCCGTGCGTTCCCTGACTCTGCCTTCTCCCGCATCTCGTTCACCGTTGACAGGAGCTTGAGGGTCGGGCTCGAGAGAGGTATAACCGTCTCGATCAGCTAAGCTCCGAGCGCAACTGGTACCGGGACCAGTACGACGCTCTGGACGCTCTCGTCAAAGCCCTGTGAACCGAAAGTGGGTGGCTGGAGTACCGGTTGCAAGTTGTGCGGGACGAGCTCCTGGAGCATGACGCCTGGGCTGCGGAAGACATCTCCGTAGTCACGAAGGTGCGGACGGCGCTCCTGGAGCGGGATGAGGCGCTGCGGAGGGCACGCGAAGACTTGGCTGGGGCGCAGACCCTGGCGGCGGAGTGGGAGATGGAAGTGGCTTCAATTCGCACCCAGCTCGAATTGGACCGTGTAACCCTCGAGGGAGCACGGTCATGGCAAAGCCGAGCCGAGGAAAGGGCCAAGGAGGTCAAGCAGCTGAGGACCAGCTTGGCGGACAAGACCGCCTCTCTCTCCTCGACGGGGGAGCAGCTTCAGCGGGAGCGGGAAGCGCGCCAACAGGTGGACGCTCAGCTTCAGCAGGAGCGGGCCGCCCTTGCTGAGGCTTGGGCTGCCCTCGAGCACGAGCGTCTGGCATGGGAAGAGGCCCAGGGCCGGCTCCAGCTAGAGCGCGCTGCACTCAAGGGGGCGCAGGCAACCCTCAAGCAGCAGGACGAGGAAGTCTCGCGGCTCGACGGGGAGCTAAACCAACTTAGCGTCTCACACGAGGATCTGCGACAGTCCCTCGAGGAGCAGGAAGCCATGGTTCTTAGCCTGCGGCAGGCGGCTGAGGACGCGCGCGAGGCCCTTGACTCGGAGTAGAAATAGGTTGAAGGTGAGTCGCCTCTCTCCACTTTTCGCCTATTAGTTTGGTTTACTTGGGATCCGCTCCCAATTTTAGTTTTTTCGTTCATGGTTTTCAGGCCAGTGGAACGCTCTGGGGAACCTGACAACTCAGGCAGAGTCCCTCCAGATAGCCTACAACTCCTCGCAATAGGAGTTGGAGGAGCTGCGGGCCCCCGCCCTCTAGGCGTGCCAGGAGGTCGAGGAGGGCGATGTGCAGGCCGGGAGCTCGATTGTGAGTCGCCTTCACGCCCTTGGCAGGCATGTCACCCAGCGCCTGCACCACGCCCTTCACCTGGGCATCCAGAAGGCCCTCGGTGTGGTAGTCTCCCACTACCAGGTCAACCTTGAGGCCGTCTCCACGGGCTACGCCGTTCCCGTCGGCGTCGAAGATGAGGTGGCGATGGACCGTGCGGACGTGCTTGCAGCTCCTGCCGCCGACATCCTCGCCGAGGACATCACGGACTTCCTCTTCCCGGACACCCCTCCGGCTGGTGGCCCCCAAGCCTAAAAGTAGCTGGGCTTTCGAGCCCTGTATGTTTTTAGTATTGACGTTCGAGCCGTGTGGCTATGTAACGAACAATTGCTTGTTTAAGACACTTTGACATTTGTAATTCGAAACGCCCATTGTTTATTTCGACAATTGTGTTGTTCTGCCTTCCCACTTTCTTAGGTGAACCTTAGTTGAGAAAGTTTAGTTCACACAAGTAGCTTGTAGGCAAAGCGGCAAGGGAGAAGGGTCGTATCCTGCTGGGGGTGTAGGCTATCGCCGCCTCACGCTTCTTTGCCCTCTAGCTACTTGTGTCCCGCGTAAGTTCGCCCAGGATTTGGGTCAAGGCGTACTTGGCACTTCTTGCTCCGAATATTTGCGAAAAAATGGGATCATTTTTCGGGGGGGAATGCCCCCCGCAGTAGCCCCCGAGGGGGACTTGTTTTTTGGGGGAAAGCCGAGTTGCCTTTGACATTATTAATTCGATGAAAATTTACATCCGTGTCGCCAACTGGGGTGTTGGGTATGTAAATAACAAAAGAGACTTGGAAATCCTTTCTAAGGGTAGAAGAGACGTAGCTGTTGAATGTTCCAAGCGTTGGTGAGTTCCTCGCCATCCTCATTGGCCAACTTGTAGGTGCCGAGCTTGAGCACTTTGACAACGACGTAGGGTCCCTCCCATGGGGGCGATAGCTTGTGGCGGCCTCGATTGTATTGGCGCAGCCTTAGGACTAGGTCCCCTTCGTTGAAGTCTCGACGCCGTATCTTCCGGGCCTGGTAGCGCCTCAGAGCCTGTTGGTACCTTGCCGAATGCATCAGGGCCACAGTGAGGGCCTCGTCCAGTTGGTCCAGCAAGTCCTCGTGGGCTCGCTGGTTGGTGCCCTCGTCGTAGCCCCGGACCCTGGGCGACCCATATTTCAGGTCCGTGGGGAGGACGGCCTCCGCGTCATAGACCAGGAAGAACGGGGTGAATCCCGTGGCCCTGCTCGGGGTGGTTCTGAGGCTCCACACGACCGCCGGTAGCTCCTAGAGCCATTTTTGGCTGGATTTGTTCAGTCTATCGAAAATCCTGGGCTTGAGACCTTGCAAGATCATGCCGTTGGCGCGCTCCACTTGACCATTGGTCTGTGGGTGTGCCACGGCGGCCCAATCCACGCGGATGTGGAACTTGTCGCAGAACTCCAGGAACTTCCTGCCGGTGAATTGAGACCCATTGTCGGTGATGATGGAGTTAGGCACCCCGAACCGATAGATGATGTCGGTGAAGAACGTCACGGCCTACTCCGCCTTGAGATTTGTGATTGGGTGCACCTCGACCCATTTGGCAAACTTATCGATGGCAACCAGCACGTGGGTGTAGCCCCTGAGTGCCTTTCATAAGGGCCCGACGATGTCTAGCCCCCACACGGCGAAGAGCAACGTGACCGGAATCATTTGGAGGGCGTGAGCTGGGAGATTGGTCTTGCGGGTGTAGAATTGGCACCCTTCATAGGTGCGCACGATCTCGCTGGCATCAGCAATCACAGTAGGCCAGTAGAAGCTCTGGCGGAATGCGTTGCCTACGAGGGTGCGCGGTGCCGTGTGGTGGCCGCACATGCCTGCGTGGATGTCCCGGAGGAGCTCGCGCCCCTGGGGGATGGGCACGCACCGCTGCAGGACACCTGACACGGCGCGCTTGTATAGCTCGCCGTCCACGAGGGTGAATGATCTGGCCATCCTGGCGATGCGTCTGGCCTCAGATCGGTCTGAGGGAAGTTCCCCTCGATCCATCCAGGCGATGTACTTGTCTCACCAGTCCTCCACGCGGGGGGCTGGCTCCGTGTCCATGGACTCGACCTCGTCCGCGTCGTACCCCTCGAGCAAGGAGAGCACGAACGCCTCGTTCGAGGGGTCCTCATCCATAGTTTCTACGCCTGCTAGATTCGAGGGAGCCACCAAGGGTTCCTCTTGGTTCGAGGGTGTCGGCTCGAGGTTGACCGACGGTTTCGCGACATCCCGCGCAAAGACGTTTGGGGGGGACGGTGATTCGCCTCGACGCGATCTTGGCGAGTTCGCCCGCCTACTCGTTGTACCGACGGGGAATGTGATTGAGCTCGATGTCGTAGGACTTGTCTTCGAGGGCTCATACGGTGTTGCAGTAGGCCTCCATCTTGTCGTCGTGAAAACTCTCATTCTTCATGACCTGGTTGATCACGAGTTGTGAGTCTCCCCTGACGTCGAGGCGTTTGATGCCTGTCTCGATGGTGATTTTGAGGCCGCAAAGGAGGGCCTCGTATTCCACCATGTTGTTGGACGCGGGGAAGTGTAGGCGTACCGCGTACCTCATGTGCTCCCCGAAGGATGAGATGAAGAGCAGGCCCGCGCCCGCCCCCATTTTCATCACCGACCCGTCGAAGTAGAGGGTCCAGCACTCGGCCTAGATCAGCGGCGGCGGCAGTTGCGTGTCCGTCCATTCGGCGACGAAATCCGCCAGGATCTGAGACTTGATTGCCTTGCGCGGCGCATAGGCGAGCGTCTCACCCATGAGTTCCATAGACCACTTGGCAATCCTGCCCGCCGCGTCCGGGTTTCAGATAATCTCCCCCAACAGGAAGGAGGAGACTACCGTAATTGGGTGGGCCTCGAAGTAGTGCCAGAGCCTGCGCCGTGTGAGCACCACCGCGTAGAGCAGCTTCTGAATCTGTGGGTAACGCGCCTTGGTCTCAGATAGCACCTCGCTGATGTAGTATACGGGTCGTTGGACTGCTGGGCGTGCCCTCTTCCTCTATACGCTCTACCACGATGACGGTGCTGACCACCTGGGTGGTTGCGGCGACGTAGAGGTACAGAGGCTCGCCGTCCTGGACAACGTTAAGATTGGCGCGTGGGCGAGCGTCGCCTTGAGCTTGTCAAGTGCCTCCTGGGCCTCGACGGTCCAGGAGAAGCGCTCGTGCTTCTTCAGGAGCCAGTAGAGGAGTAACCCCTTTTCGCAGAGCCGCGAAATGAAATAGCTCAAAGCGGTAAGGCACCACAGCACCTTCTGGACCCCCTTAAGGTCTCGAATCGGGCCCATCCGTTCGAGGGTTGTGACCTTTTTGGGGTTGGGCGCAATGCCCCGCTGGGAAACTATGTATCCAGTAGCATGCCTCGCGGCACTCCGAAGACGCACTTCTCAGGGTTCAACTTCACCCCGTTGGCTCGCAGGCAGTCGAATGCCACACGCAGGTCACTGACCAGGTCGTCCGCCTTCCTAGTTTTCACGACTATGTCGTCTATGTAAGCCTCAGCGGTTCGCCCGATGTAGTCTCTGAAAACGTGTTGCATACATCGCTGGTATGTAGCGCTCGCGTTCCGGAGGCCGAACAACATCGTTACGTAGTAGAACATTCCGAACAGCATGATGAATGAAGTGCGAGCTGGTCGGACTCCTTCATTTTTATTTGGTGGTACCCGGAATAGGCATCAAGGAAGCATAGAAGCTCACACCCTGCAGTCGAGTCAACGATTTGATCGATTCGTGGCAAAGAAAAGGAACTTTTGGACATGCTTTATTCAAGCTAGTGTAATCTACACACATCTGCCACTTCCCATTTTTTTTTCACTAGTACAGGATTAGCTAGCCACGTAGGGTGAAAGACTTCCTTGATGAACGGGTCTCGAGGAGCTTCCGCAGCTCCACTCCGATCGCTCGGCGTCGCTCTTTGTCAAAGCGCCGCAGCCGTTGTTTCACGGCTCGGGAGTAAGGTAGGATATCAAGGGAGTGCTCGGCGACCTCCCTCGGGATGCCTGGCATATCCGAGGGTCTCCATGCGAAGATGTCGGCGTTGGCGCGGAGAAAGTCGACGAGCACCACTTCCTATTTCGGTGGAACTGACCCTCAACGCCTTGCCCTCGGGGGCCGTAGGGTCGAGGGGTACCTCCTTGGTCTGTTCGGCAACCTCGAAGCTGCCGGCATGCTTGGTGGCGGAGTCGAGGTCCTCGTTGACCAACTTCTCCATGCTTGCCATGAGCGCTTCATCCAGTGCTAATGCCTCAACGTGCTCCATGCACTCGATGTCGCAGTCGAACGCGTGCTCGATCGATGAGCCCACGGTGTTGACGCCCTTGGTCCCCGGCATCTTCATCTTAAGGTAGGTGTAATTCGGGGCCGCCATGAACTTGGCGTAGCACGGTCGCCCAAGAATGGCGTGGTACACGCCCCTGAACCCCACCACCTCGAAGGTTAGAGTCTCCTTGCGGAAATTGTCCGGTGTGTCGGACCAGACTGGCAGATCGATCTGCCCGAGGGGCTGGACGCGCTTTCCCGGTGCGACGCCATGGAACAGCGTCGTGCTGGGCCGCAGTTGGTCCAACACGATCCCCAGCAGGCATAGAGTGTGCAAGTAGAGGATGTTGAGGTTGCTGCCTCCGTCCATCAGCACCTTGGAGAACCGCGCGTTGCCGATGACCGGGTCGACGACCAAAGGGTACTGGCCCGGATTGGGGATGCGATTCCGGTGATCCTCGCGGCTGAAGGTGATGGTGTCCTCCGACCAGTCGAGGAATTAGGGAGGAGCCTTTTCCGCGGCGAGGACCTCGTGCCGCTCCCGCTTGCGCTGGCTGTTGGACATATCCACGGTCGGTCCCCCGAAGATGAGAAAGACGTTCTCCACTGCCGAGAAACCACCAACGTCACCATCACCTCCGTCCTTCTTGGCCTCGCCACCCTTCGCGGCGGCGCGACTGTAGTACTTCTTGAGCATGTCGCACTACTCGAGGGTGTGGTTAACCGATGCCTTGTGGTACGGGCAGGGATTCTTGAGCATGTCGTCGAATACGCCGGGGCCTCGAGGAGCCGCTCGAGGGCCCTTTCGAGCCGGGTAACTGCGAGGGCCTCGTCCCTGTCGTCGTCGCGCCCCTGCGCGCGCGCTTCGCAGCGCAGCTTCTTGCCCTTCTTGCCCCGCTTATGCTTCTGCTGGGGCTCCTTGGACTTGCTGCCCTCCGTGGGCATGTCGTCCACGCGCTTGCCCTTCTTGCCGTCGAAGATAGCCCCCACCGCCTCCTCACTGGAGGCAAAGCTGGTGGTGATGTCGAACAGCTCGTTGGAGTGAACCGGCGGGCTACGCCCAAGCTCGCGCACGAGGTCCCAGCAGGTTGTGCCCTCGAGGAAGGAGTGCACGATATCGGACTGGGCGACGCTCGGGAGCTCCTTACAGCGCTTGGAGAAGCGTCGTATGAAGTCCCGGAGCGACTTGCCGGGCTTCTGGGTGCATGCGTGCAGATCCCAGGAGTTCCCAGGGCACACGTACGTGCCCTAAAAGTTTCCCACGAAAGTGCGGACCAAGTCATCCCAGTTGTGGATCTGACTGGCCGGCAGGTGCTTGAGCCACGTCCGCGCCGAGTCTGCGAGGTGCAGCGGCAGGTTGTGAATGATGACCTCATCGGTGGTGGCCCCGTCCAGCTGGCACGCCAGGTGATAGTCGTTGAGCCACACACGAGGGTCCGTCTCCCCTGTGTACTTGTCGATCGAGGTGGGCTGGCGGAAGCATTGGGGGAAGCTCGCCGTGCGGATCTCCTGGCTAAACACGGGGGTCCCCGAGGGCTCCGGCGTCGGTGAGCGATCCTAGCGGCTGTCGTAGTGTCCCCCACCGTGGGTGGTAGCCTACCACCGCCCGCGTCTCCGTGTTGCCCGCCCGGTGGGCGTTGATGACGTTGCGGGCATCACCGTCCTGGGCTTGTCCGCGCGTGTCAAGGATTCGCTCTCTGATCGGCATTCGGTTCTGATTGGCCGGCTGTCGTGCCGCACCGTCCGCATGGGCAGACGCCTCCCTGCCCTGGGCGTTGCCGTCATCCCGCACACTGCCTGGCTGGCGCATGCGGGACGCCGAGCTCTCGGCCTGTTGAACGGCCGCTTGCTCAATGAGCGCCTGCGCCTCGCAGTGCAAGTTCCGGGCCTCGGGCGATGATAGTGCGGGCATGGCCTGTAGCAGCATTGCGGCTGCAACCTGGCTCGCGCATGGCAATGTGTTCAGGTCGTCAACATTGAAGTCGACATTGATGCGCTCGCGATCCTGCTTGCCCAGCTCGCGCACGCGCTCGCCGCCAGCAGAGGCTTCCCCAGCGATGGAGGCACGCAGGAGCCGTACCGCGCGGTACTCCTCCGCGATCTTCACCTCGAGCTCGCGCGCTTGGGCCAGCTGCGCGTTGATGTCGGTGCCACCCGTTGGGGAGGTGGGGGCGCGCTCGGCCCCGGGTTCCGGGGCGCGCTCTCTCCTGGGTCCCGGGGGGTTCTCCATCACCCGCTCCTACCGAGGTCGCGCCGACGACTTCGTCACCGATGGAAACCACAAAGCACTCGTGTGCAGGGTCATGACTGCCGGCGCTCGAGGAGTCGGAGTAGCCGAACCAGTAGTCTGCGGCGTCGAGGAACCGCCGGAACATCACTGGGTCCAGTACGCCGGAGAAGTCCCACTCCGCATACCGTGCGAGGTGGCGGGCGGCAGCTCGCTAGCGGAGCCGTGGCAGGACTCGTCGTTGGTGTAGGCGATGAGGCTCCTGACCGCCAAGAGGTGGTGGCCGGGAAGGTCCTCGTACACCGCCACATCGGTGCTCGCGGACAAGGCGTATGCCATCCCAGCGTTGCGCATCCCGTGGGGGAACCACAGCTCAGGAACCGCATGCTCCCCCGCGGGTGCGGTCGCCGTCTTGCCAGCGGGTGCGTCGCATTGCGAGACGACGCGTGCAGCCCGACGTCGTTCCATCTACGCCTGACGAGAGCGCTGGCCGGAGTGTCGTCAGCGTTGTGGTGCCGAGGGGCGGGCGGGCGGGGCGTCGGTGGCGGCGTGGCGGGAATCGGTCTGGCCCGGTCGACCGCCACGGGTGGAGCTCGGCACGGTTGGTGATGCGCATGAGGTAGTCGTTCCCCGTGGCCTGAAAGTTTAGGCTCCCGAACCGGATTTAGAATCCGTCTGGGAGGGCGTCCGAGGTGCCCATGGAGTACCTCTGGCCCCTGTACTCGATGCGGATCACCATCGAGATGGCTTGTGGAAGCTGATCTTCAGTGTGCAGTCCCCCTACCTGGCACGCCAACTGTTGGTGCGGAAAGTAGTCCCGACACTAACTAGTACGAGCGCTGAGATCTATCTCTCGATGGCTGGTGCTAAGCAACTAAGTGACACTGGGTTTATCCTGGTTCCGGCCGGGGCCGTACGTCCAACAGTGGTATGCTCGAGGCACTGTATTGCGTTGCACCGCGGTGCTTGCAGAGGGGGGGCTACAAGCGAGGCGGGAGAGGAGGCCGGGCCTCCAGGTCCCAGAGGTTTTTTGATTGAGGTGAGTGTCAATATCGTGGTGATGCGAGTGAGTGCTATCTGTCGTCCCCCTGCAGCCAGGGGACTGCCCCTCCTTTTATAGGCCAAGGAGGAGGCAGTTTACATGCCGCACTGTTTTATCTACGTGTGGAGGCATGGCATACAGTGCCGTGGAGTAGACAGCTGTCTTGACGAATCTTGCTTCTGGCGGGACGTCATGGCGTGCCCTGTATCCATCCTGGAGCGGCTTCGAGGGTGGCGGTGAGGGGTCGCCCGTTCGGCGGCCGCCCGCATGCTGATTCGAGGGTGCCGCTGATGGGAGGCCATACGAGGCACAACCGCGAGCGTGGCGATGTCTTGTCGCCGCGTGCTTCCACAGCGTCGGGGGTGGCGATGGAGTGTCCGGGATGGTGTCGTGATGGCGGGGATGGCCGCACAGGACTGACGACGACGGAGGTGACCGGTCCCACTGGCCCGACGTCATGGCATAGTCCTGGGCAAGCGTGGAATAGGCGTTCGTCCCCCCTTCGAGGGTTCCGCCGTCCTCTTTCAAGGGCGCAGTGCGTCAGCCGTATGAGAGTGGGCGGCACAGTGTCACGGGACTGACGCCGGCCATGTCGCACAGCGCCGCATAGTGGCGAGGATGGCCTCACCGGGGGAGTTGGCGGAACAACGCCGGGGCGTGATTTCCAGGCGTGTCAGGGGCGTGGCGTGAACTGCGGTGTCGAGCATTAAATGGCTCGGTCGGGGGGTAGGTGCGGGGGGAGATTTGCCCGTGGGAGCCCTCGGGCGAGGCGGACCTCATCCGAGGGGGCGTTCAGCCCTCGAGCGAGGCGGACCTCACCCGAGGGGTGCCTGGCCCTCGAGCGAGGCGGACCTTGCCCGAGGGGGCGGCTGGGCCAATTGTTTAGGTGGGCCACGGGGGCCACCGGGGTTGCGATTATGTTGTGCGTGTTTTGGGCTTGCGGATTTGTTTGCATTTGCGTTTTTTACAAAAGAAGATGGGTTTTCCCCGGTTTTTTATGGACCCTTATGGCTGTCCCCGACAACAGCCACTACTTGGCTGTTGATACAGGCAAGCCATGCTGCCTACTCTGTACAAGACAGGGCAATGTAATTGTGTGGGAGAGAGGAGAGGAGAGTGATTAGCTGCTCTGTACAAGACAGGGCAATCTGAGAGAGAGGAGAGAGAGAGTGATTAGCTGCAAATTATGTCATAACATTTTCAATCCATTTGCCTATTTGTACATGTTCTTATACCATTTTATCTTCATCATTTTTTTCTGAATGTAGGTTGTTTCAGCAGGATATCTACAAGTCAGATTCATGTTGCTCTTGTCAAGATTCAGATTCCTATCATTTTATTATATTTTTGTCTGTTGATGCTTGTTTATGATCAGTCATGCCGTCGAATCATGTTGCTCTTGTCAGGATTTAGAAACGTGTCATTTAATTATTCTGCTGAAAGTATCTGAATTAATTATGTATGGCCGAAGTCATTTTATGGCTGAACAATGTGAATTGAACATTGATGTCTATGGTTATACGTGTGATGTGCAATACTTTGATTTATGCTGAGCAAGAATAGATTTGTGCAATTGTGAGTCCGTGACCTGATTTCAACCCTGTCAAACGGAACAACAAGCTAGTTGGGTCTGGAATGCTGCTGACCAGGGATAAGTGAAACAACGTGATTCACTCGTTCCTAGGCTGGACTCAAAACTGGACTGGGTCCAAAACTAAAAAACCGAACGAGGCCTTAGTTCGGTTCCGGTCCGCTTGGTTATCATCGATTCCGATCCGCCGCCGCCGGACGCTTCCCTCCGCCGCGCTGTGGCTGCGGCTCTGCCCCCGCGCAGGCGCAGCGGCACGTCCGTTGCAGAGGGGATTAGCCTCAGTAGAGTAGACCTCCCTTCGACACTTCGGATCCATGCCGGTGTCACACACTGCTACCAGCTGGTGCTAGCGACCGACGCGGCGACGCCTGCTTCTCGCCATCGTCGTGAGCCTGAGGTGCTCTCCCAGGCAGAGGTGCGTGTTCGGCTTCGTGCATCCAGCAAGCAATAGGTGACAAGCTTTTTTTTCCTCCTCTACCATGCTCGACGAAATGCCCACAAGAGGCAGTAATGCAAGCACTCAAGAGTCTTCATGTTTTTTTAATCCTTTAGATTTATGTTCGATCGCCTGTTCACAAATACTTGGATCCGCTAGCTCATAAAAACAACTGTGAGCTACAAAGAATCAAGTTACTCCCATCGTTCATTTATCCAAGGCCAATTTGTACTTGACTTAAAACCAAGGAAAAAAATAAAGTCTCTCCCATCATTAATCTCCGGTGAAGTATGTGAGAGGAATTTTATTGCGCTCGCATGGATGCCAAAGCGACGATTTAATGTATTCCAATGCAAAACACAAATAGGCCTTGCATAAATAGAATTTTCAGATTTCAGAATAGGCCTTAGATAAATGGATGGAGCGAGTATACACTTGTTTAGGCCTCCTAGAAAGGCTAAAAATGATTAGTTCTTGTTTAGTACAACGTGTTGAAATTATGTTATGACATTTTAAACGGTTATATTTATTGTTTATTTTTTAAGAAATTTATGGTTTATGTACTGTTTGCATTACTACTATCATCTATTTGTCATTGGTGATGCTATTGTTGTCAGTCACATGCAAATATTTTTGTCTCCCTTCTCACTCTGCAGTTTGTCATGTGAGTCCGCCCATCTAAATTTCTGACCAGCTCCGCCACTACTGGCCAACTAAAAAATATATATGAATGCATTTTGTTCTTCAAATCAGAGCGAACCAGCAGCAAAAAGGGTTTGATTATTTCGGTAAGGGTGAAATTTTATGCTTTGGTCAAGCTAAACGACAAGAAACTATATATTCAAGTTTGTTATAAATTAGGTTCGTATCATTTTCGCTACCTTGGTATTCCATTGCACTTTAGAAAGCTTACCAATGCAATATGAATGGGAAGGCAATAGAAGAACGTTTTTAGAAGAGATTAAGTGGTACTAGCTCCATCTCAGAATATAGTTTCGTTTATCCTTTTCAAATAAAGTAAAAAAAATCAACTTTGACTGTAAAATAACATAAAAATGATATTGGTAGATTTACCATGAAACCCACTATTAAAATATGTAATCACCTCTATCTAAAATAAATTATTTTAAGAGTTACTGTTGAAGTTAAAAAGTTTGACTTTGAAAAAGTCTAAACAAGGCTATATTATGGGACGGAGAGAGTATCAACTAACTCTTCATTGTCAAGTCTTTCTTTCTTTGTGATCGCTAGGGTGTTTTTTAAAAAATATATTATTATATATCAACATTTTTATTGCAATATGATCAACATAAAAAGAATAGAAATTATAGAGTACTTGAAATTAATGGCAGCCATCATCTTCCACACTAGAAGTACCGGAAATACCTAAAGGAAAGTACCAAGTTGGTGGGAGCAACAATCAATTTATTTATTTATTTTGAATTTTTTATTACAGTTGGTGGAAAATTTATAACACAAGGTACCTCCGAGTACCTTCCGTTATCTTATCGTACCGTAACAAAGCTCTAAAAAAGGAGGAATGTGAATACAGAATTTTGATGCAGAACTTTTCTCCATGTTCTTCGCCTCAGAAGGTTATCTCTATACCGGATTTGTTCTTCGCCTCACAAGGTTATCTCTATACCGGATTTATCGTCGGCGGGTGAACCGTTTTCAAATTTTTGAAAGCCAAAGGCAGTCAATGGGGATTCTTATCCATCTCTGTGGAAGATCGATAAGAGTTGAAACTTCCAGTCCATTAAATCTCATCTTAACCTTAACTTCTTCTTCCTCAATCTTCCCATGATGATCTTAAAAAAAACAAAATGTTACAACATTTTTATAAAAGAAGTTGGACCAACAATTTTCATTGAAAGTTCAATTGACATGTTCAGAAAAGAGTTGCACAAATATTTCTTTAGATTAAAAATTGGATCCAACATTTTTTATCTTCCTTCTTGACTCTTTTTTTATTTTCCTCCCCGACTCTGGCTAGCGAGCCCCGCAGCCGGTGGCAGACAGCAGTCGGCGCATCTGGGTCGTTCGTTGGGAATCCTACGCTGACAGCTCTTACATGTGTTCTGCCTCACCATGTGATGGGCCTCGGCCCAACAAGACCACGTTCAAGTCATCCATCGATGTGCCTAGTCACTCATTTTCCCCTCCGCGACCTCTCGCTCACGCCGCCGCCTCCGCCGCCGCCGTCTTCTTCGCCCGCGGCCACGCACCCTGCCTACTTCTTGTGCGCCCTCGCTCACTGAATCCCGCTGCTTCATCTGCCCGGTCGAAGCTATGGCTGCCCGCACTCTGCATCTGGGCATAGCTGCAGCGGAGCACGGCCACACATGTCCTCTTCGCGCTTTGGTTGCGGCTCCGGCGGCCGTGCCCAGCTCCCCTTGCTTCGGCCGCCCATGCGTTGGGCTTGGGTACCCCAGAGCATGGCCGTTCTTTCCTCCTCGCACTTCAGCTGCAGAGCATGGCCAGAGGGCCACCAAATCGCATTGAGCATGGCTGCAAAATCAGGATGGAAGAAGCATTGTGTTGTGCAATTCTCAAGCATTGTATTCTGTAAATTGTCCAGGTGCTAGTAATTCGGACAAGTTGTGATTGTAAAGGAAGGAGCAGAAATTCAACGAAATGTATAGATTGTCAATTATGCTAAAATGTTATGTCATCACTGCAATGTACAGAATGTTTATCAGATTTATTCTCCAAAGGCAAGCATGGATGATTTCATATCAAAGTGTTTGTTAATTCTGCAGATTTTTTAAACTTTAGGAACAGAAGTCACTTGCACACACGTACAAGAATCAAAAGACAGTGCTATTTTCTAGCAATGGAATTGCAGATGGTATTTCGGATTTTTGCAACTTAACAAAATGCAATGCCGTCTTCTAGCAATTGGCAACGCCAAGCATGACTGCTATTTGGGAGCTTGATGCTGACTCTGAGAGCTTAGAAGAAAGAGAATAGTGTCGGGGACAGCTATAAGTGTCCCCTAAACAACCAGGGGAAGCCGCTTAAAACCCAAAAAAAACGCAAAACGTGAACCAACCACGAGCCTAACACACGTGCACGAGACTATTGCGACCGTGGTGGCCCCCTGTGGTCCACAAAGGTGACACAGCAAAGCACCCCCTCGGGCGAGGTCCGCCTCGCTCGAGGCCCCCACGCGCACGCCGCCCCCGTGCCTGCTCCCGCGTGCGAGCATTCAATGCTCTGACACCGCGGGACCGCGCCATGACCCTCACACGCCTGGGAATCACGCCCCGGCGCTGTTCCACCGACTCCCTGGGGGAGGCCATCCCTACCACTGTGGAGCGCTGTGCGGTGAGGCCGGTGTCAGCCTCGTGACACTGTGGCGCCTACTCTTTTACGGCTAACGCGCCGAGCCCTCGAAGGGGGCCGGCGGAACCCTCGAATGCTCTTTCCGTGACCACACAGGGCTACGCCATGACGTCAGGCCGGCGAGAGTGGCCATCCCCGTCGCTGTCAGCTTTGTGCGGCCATCCCCATCACTGCAGCGCCACGCCGCGTACTGCAGCGACACCCCCGACACTGTTGGGACGCACGGGGGCAGGACGTCGCCATACCTGCTGCTATGCCTCGTACGGGCCTCCGTGGACGACCCCCTCGAGCCTGTCCGTGGACGACGGCCAGACAGCCAACCGCTACACCGCCACCCTCGAAGCCGCTCCTGTTCGGGCACAGGGCGCGCCACGACGCCGTGACTGGGATGAGATTCGCCAGGACGGTCGTCAACTCCGTGGCACTGCTCGCCATGCCTACACACGTAGGAGAATAGTGTGGCACGCCTGTAAATCGCCCTCTCCTTGGCCTATGAAAGGAAGGGCGACCCCCCAGCCGCAGGGACGACACCCGACGACGGACAGCGATCACACGCACGCTTTCCGCCCTCGCCACGATATTGGCACTCGCCTCAATCAATACCTCTGGGACTTGGAGGCCAGGCCTCCTCTCCCGCCATGCTTGTAGCCCCGCTCTACGAGCACCACGGTGCAACGCAATACAGTGCCCCGAGCACACCACTGCTGGACGTACGGCTCCGGCCGGAACCAGGATTAAACCAGTGTCCTTAGTTGCTAGCACCGAACCATCGAGAGGTTGATCCCAGCGCTCATTACTAGTTAGTGTCGGGACTACATTCCGCACCGACAGTTGGCGCGCCAGGTAGGGGGTCGCGATGAAGATCAGCTTTCGCTAACCCTCTCGATGGTGATTCGCACCGAGTACCGCGACCAGAGGTATTCCATGGGAAGCTCGGATCCCCTCCCAGCCGGATTCGAAATCCGGTTCGGGAGCCTGAACTTCCAGGCCACGGGGAACAGCTATCTCATGCGCATCACCAACCGCGAAGAACTCTGCGCGCGGCGGCAGACCGGGCTAGCCCCGGTCCCCGTCGCACCGCGCCGGCGGGGCATCAACACCCGCCGGCACGGATGCGCGGGCCCCTCGCGCCTCGACGCCACCAACGCTCGGTCGGCGCTCTCGACGAGAACGGGCGGAATGCCGGCGGGCCGCGCGCCGCCTCGCGGCGCGACGCACTCGGTGGCGGAGACGACCGCCGCCCCGAGCGGGGGGGAGCACTCGGTTTCGGGACCGCGGTTCGCTCTCGGCTCGCGCGGCGCCACGACGACATACGTCGCCTGCGCCGGCACCGACGCGGCGGCGTGCGGGGGCTCGCCCGCCCGCCACTTCCGGCGGTCGGGGAATCCCTCGCGCCTCCGCCGACGACGAGTCGTCCCACGGCTCCGCTAGCGAGCTGCCATCCGCCACCTCACGCGAGTACGCGGAGTGGGACTTCTCCGGCGTACCGGACCCGGTGATGTTGAAGCGTCCCCTCATCAGAGGTGACTAAATGTGACATAGATACCAGTCCCAGGAGGCTGGTAACACATTTATTACAACAGGTGGATCAGTCTTTTACATCACGACGACACAAAGGGCACGGAAGTGCCAACGCTACAAGGAACAACACAAACGCTAACGACCACACTACGATAGCAAAGGCTTCCAAAGCCTCATCAGAGTACCACACCATGGAAGCTCTCTGTGGAGGCCCTGGGTACACAGGCACGGTTGGGTGTAGGGCAGCGACCTACTCGACGTCCTCGGCAATGTAATCGGGATCCTCCTCTGAAAAATAGTTAGTAAAACAAGGGTGAGCACAAACGTACTCAGCAAATCCAACCCCACCCACGAAGGGCTTATAAGCAGAATCATGCATAGAGTATAACAAGGATCAGGTTAAGGTTCATTTTGCAAACTTACTCATGCAGGGGTTCATTTCAAAAAGGTTTTCGCAAATCATTTTCATAACCAAAGTGACTCAATTGTTTTAGGAAAACCACTGTGGAACTACTGGACTTCCCGTCCGCAGGTAGCCTAGGCACACGACTACACACTCAACCGGAGGACAACTCACGCCGGAAAACATCCCAAACCCAAACACTAGTTTTTGTGACCACACCGTGACTTGTCCAATACCGTGGACACGGCTATTCGAATAGGTTTGACACTGCGAGAGGTTGTACATCTTTACCCACAAGTAGGGTACCGTCATACGGACACTCAGTGCCGGTACGGATCCTATCAAAGCCATTACCCACCTTAGCTAACGCTACGAGCCACCACGGGAGCAACCAAGGGGTTATCCCACATAACCAGGGCGTACCTCACACAGAGCGTACCCCTACTCCTTGGTCTCCCGCCGCTCACCCGCACACCAGATGGCAAGTAGATTAACTTGTGGGGTTTATGCTAAGCCGTTGCCACATACAACGGTCGAGTGGTTGTACGATGATTTGGGTCAGGTGAGATGTCACGCAACCCGGTCCTTAACCGACGAGATGGACAACTCCCAACACGCTCAACCACACAGGTACGAGCTCACCCATACTCCTGACACACACGTCCATCCCGTCTACCCAGTTCTTTACTCATTTTCCAAACATATCCCATTCCCATTTAAAAACACTCACACATTTTGAAAGCACTCACACATTTTTAAAGCACTCATTTAGGCCAAAACAAGGTTCAATCATAGCAATCAAGGGCGGCTATCCTACCATGTTTTTGCAGTAAAGCAACATGCAATTTATAAAACGGGTATAGGGTTATATTTAGAAAACTAGGACCAAAGCATGCATCAAAGGATGAGATTGAACTTGCCGTCTTCGAAGTCTTCGGGGAGTGTCGGCTCGGTGTTCGGGATCTCGGGCTCTTGCTCGCAGTAGTCGGCTCCGATCTCCGGCTCGGGGTACCTTCCTTCGTCTACTCCGTCGGCTATAGCGCACACACAGGCAGGCAAGCAATCAATATAATGTGACACCCCAGGTTTCTAATTACCGTCATTAACGCTAATGACCGGATCAGCCGAGTCAAACCAGTCAAACCCCGGTCAAACCTAGGTCAACCTGGGTCATCACCCGGAAACCTCGCCAATGAACCCTAATGAACCCCTTGACCAAGCCTACACACACCCGTAGTAGACCCTTGGTCAAAGACATGGTCAAAACCGGCTTAACCGTTGACGTCAGCGAATGTCGTCCGGAACTTTTGCCGCGTTCTCCAAATTTCACCTAAACACTTCAAAATCTACCTTTATGAAAGTTGTCCACCTTGTTGAGCGACACAACTTTCGTGTAGATTGGCATTCCAAATTTTGAGTGGAAATTGGTGAAAAACTTGATCGACTGACAGTACCTTCTGTTTTCCAGAACAGGCCGGCATTCAATGTTGGCACGACGTTCCTGCAAAATCCGTCGAGAAAAACACCAGACGGCCTTTACAAAAGTTGTAGAGGGTAGTTAGATCTACAACTTTCCTATTCACCACATGTTGCACTTCTATTCAAAAATTTGTAGAAAAACTATTTCAAACAGAGGCCGTCCGAGCAAAGTTTTGCCGAGAGCGCGCCCGCCGCGCCGCGCGCGCCGCCGCGCGCGCGCCGCGCACCCGCGCCGGTCCCTCTCGTTTTCGAACCGCCCGCGCGCCTTCCGAGGTCCCTTCGCCCCTTCCCAACGCAGCTCGCTCCTTCCCCCACGCCGCGCGCATGCCAAGGCCGCCCGGAACACCCCCGCCGTCGTGGTCCTTGCTGCCGCCCGCCGTGCCCGCCGCCGTACCGCCGTGGTCCTTGCTCTGCCCGCGCTGCTCTCTCTCGTTCTCACTCCCGCGCGCGCGCCTATAGGGGTCGTCGCTCCCTCCTGGACGCGAAGGACCCCTTCCCCCACCGCACCACACCCCCGCCCTCACCGAGAACGGCGCCCGCGGCGGCCGCATTCCACCGGCCGCCGCGCGCGCGCCGCCTCGCCGGTGCCACCACCACCCTGTCTAGCGGCCCCAACCGTCCCTCTAGCGTCCCCTAGAGCCGCCACCACCGCCGGATACCGCGCATTGACCGCAACCTCGCCGGAACAGCTCCCACCGCGGCTGCCCCTCCCTGGCCGCCGGTGAGCTGCTCGCCGGAGCCACCTCCGCCCGGTCCAAACCCTCAAATCGAAGCCTAGGGCACCCCTAGACCCTTACCCGTCCTTCCCCTGCCAAGTCCGGCGGCGTGCTCACCGGAATTTCACCGGAGCCGCACCGGCCACCGCCCCTAGGGGCTACATTGCAAACACAGAAACCTTTCCAGGGTCCTCTTTGCAAAAGGTGAACTCCAATAGTTAAATTGATTTCCTATTTCCTGTAAATTGCGTAGAAAATCACAGAAAACTCAGTAAAATGCAAAACCAATTTTGTTGGATTCGTGGTGAATTATACCACAACTTTTGTTATTCTGGCCTGAGCTAATTCCTGTTAGTTTTTGCATGAAAAATACAAATGTGAAAACCCTAAATCTGCAATATCTCAAAAACCATAAATCCTTTGTAGCTAATTTTTTGGATATGTTGTGTGTTAGGTCATGACTAGCGCCTATGCCAACAATTGCACAAAGTTATGATGTAAATCTTTTTATAAAAATGTTTTTCCATTTCTGACAGATCTGCATAAATGATTTTTCTAGCTAAACATAATTAGGTTTTTGCAACCAACTTGTGCACACTATCTTGTAATACCAAAAGACACATCTTGTGAATTAATCATGATTTTTGGCTTTCCAGAAATATTTATCCTATAATTATGCATGTTTTCTTTTGTAAATTAATAAGTTAAGATCCGTAGGGATTTCATGTAGATGTGCTGGTTCTTTAGGCTTGTTTCGGACCAGAGGGCATTCATGGGAAATTTTGGATCATTTTGATGCTTATTTATTTTTGTATGCATTTAAATTGAATCACTAGCTAGCCCTTTGTTATTTTCCATAATATTTAATTTCCTAGCATCCAACACTTACATGTGGGTCCAATGGACCAGTATAGGTGCTAGTAGGCTTAAGAAACACTCCTTTAATTTGTGGTCATTTAATTACTTAATAAAAAGCTTGAAAGCCCTTTTAATATTAAAGAGAAATTAAATAAAGAAAAGCCCTTATTTAATTCTTTTTCCTTTTTGAAAGTATTATCTAATTTAATTAAAAGATAATTAATTCTCATTGCTGATAAGGAATTAATTCATGGATAAAAATATTATTCATATCTTTGCTTGTGAAAGGAAAAGGATTAAAGCTTTCACATGAAATGACAAGTACAAAGAAACCTTTATTCAATTATGCAATAAAAGAATAACCCATGTACAACCAATAACCTTCCTAAAAGAGAAATCACCAAACCACCCATGTTAACTTGAAGGTGGTTGCAAATCATGTTAAAAAGGTTAAATATACCTACCCACTACTGTTGGTGAAGTTAAATTAAATTATTTACATATATATGTACACAATCATCATCAAAAAGAATGTTTAATAAAGAGTTGCATATTGTCCCTTTATGGAAGAGTATGCTGAATGTATTCTTATCTAGGTGAATGTGCCCAACAAATACACCCCTTGATTGTCAATATGGTTTGTAAGTAATTAAAGTAAAAACTATCGAATAAATCTTTCATTTGCATCCTCGTGTAGATCTTTCCGCCAGTAGACGTACGCTCGTGCCGGAAGGAGGAGACGAAGGTGCCGACAAAGAGCTGCCGAGCGTGAACGTAGCTCAAGACCTGGACCCAAGTCCAGAAGGGCCCAAGGCCAACCTTGCCAGCGAAGGCAAGCCCCGGATCATTAACCCCGTCTTTTAAAAATATGCAATTATGTTTGCTATGATTGTGCATTTACGTTTCAGGAATTGATTTGAAACCCTAGATGCATGACCTTTAGGTACCTATGCTCTATCACTAGTATGCTAGGTCGATAGCTGCCATGCTATAGGACCCGATAGAAGTCGAGTGATGTTCGTCACTCGCGAGAATAGGTTCCTAGATAGGAATCATAAGATATCCTTAAATGGATTGCTCATGTGGTAAGAGCATGGGATTGGGCTCCGGTCCAGTGGTCATGTGGGCTAAGCTTTTGAACGTACCAAGCATTTGCCGGGAATGGGACCGGTAAGCCTAGTACCTTAATGAGGCAGCACGGGATCCTACTATTACTACTCTTGAGAAATCTCCCTAACCGGCTAGCTACGGGAAGGGTGGTGTATGGTGACTCCGGGTATCTCGCGGGGTATGCGGATGCCCTGCACCAAGGACTCGTAAGATTCGATCCCAACCCGAGGATTTTTGGGGACGGCACGGGAAAGTTGTCCTTGCGGGGGCGACCTACCGTGTGTTTGGGTTTTCCATGCAAGGTTTAAATCAATCGATTGTCGGCCTCTCACCGTTATCCGAGACTGCTTAATCAGCGGCCATGATATCCCATAATGATGGAACTCGAGGAATATGGTTGGATGAATTAATTGCTTGTCCACTTCTTGATTGAATTAGTTGGCACACTTAGATATGGCAATCAACTAGAACTTGTGCTAAAAGATTGAAAGTAAGGATCTACTCTTAGCGATTTGTTTAGCAAAAGAAACTCCACCGGCCAAAAGCCTTTCATGTCTAGAGGTTGGTGATGTAGTCATCACCCGACGGTTAAGTCTTGCTGAGTATTAGTATACTCAGTCTTGCTTTAAAAACTGTTGTTGCAGGTATGCTTGATCGGAAGGGTGACGACAAGTGATGACATCACGGATGGCCTCCTGTGATGTTTACCGATGCGCTAGTTTAAATTATTTCCGATGTATTTTCGAACTCTGAACCTTTACTCCATGTCATGAGCAATGGTTTGTAATAAATTATGTTAACTCTTGTTGTACTCTGGACTCGCCTTCGCGTGAGTTTTAATGCATGTGTCGATCCTCTGTTCGATGTCCAAGTGATTTACCGGGCGTTAACCCGGCAACCAACGACGGGATGATACTTTACTATGGCTTAATGACCAAAGTGGATCGGTCTTAGGCGATAGTACGGTATTTTCTGGGCGGGTTGTCACAATTTGGTATCGGAAGCGACTGCATGCACCAGAGTTTAATTAACAACTCTAATCACATGATTTTCGAATAAAATTTGCCAAGATTGTTTGATTTGCAAAACACGTTGGTCCGTTAAGGATAAACTAGACCGAGAGGCGCTAGAGGGAAATTTTTGGGTTCTTTCAGGTGGCTTATTAATCTATGGTTTATTTTGCTAACTTCCAGCACATTACTTTATGTCGGACTTACTTTCTTGCACAACCAAACTAGGAGCCACGTGTTTTATACGTGTGCTGTTCCGCATCACGGGAATTGCGAGGGTTGATGGAGTGATCCATTCCACGGATCCCATCTTCGTGTCTGGTTGTAAGTTGTGTCTCGCCACGTGTTTCATACGTGAGCATTCCACATGTCGCTCATGCGAGGCAAGGATATACTCCATTCAAACGGAGAATGTCCGAGGTTGGACGCTGTCCATGCAGCGGCTTAACGCATGGATGCCGTTGTATAGTGAACGGTAATGTATGTGGACGCTTTCATGAGTGCTGGCATGAAAGGTTCGTTGTGTTCTGTGATCTTCTGCAGGTACACTAACCTCGTTACGTAAGTCGCTAAGTAAGCATCGACTAGACCTCGACTAGTTATTATAGGGAGATACGTGTATGTGCCATGCCACCGGCGCTAACTCCGAGTTTCAGCTTGGATGCCTTGTGAGGACGATTAGGACGTCTTGCATCATGCTAAAAGTCGTGAAAGAACCTAAACTGAACCCATGTCTGAATCCGTGTTCTCGGAGGTAAAACTAGTGATAGCGTGTTTTGTCCTGTTTAGCCTCTTTAGGTGTAGATGTGTTGCCATGCTTAAATTTAATAGAATTGTTGCTTAAATTGCTGTTCTTGTCCAAGAACCTTTCGTCTAGGTGATCCTAACCTAGGTTGCTCCAATCTAATCCCGTTCCGCTCGCCCAAGTTCGCGATCATAACTTGGTCTACCGCAGGTTATGCTCGGTTAGTCAACCTTTGTTTTAACATCTTCCTAGAACCTTTTTGATACCTTGCCTAGATAGCACCTTTCCTAATCTTCTAGCAACCTTGCATACTCAACTTGAGTTTCATCACCTTGCTAAGTTACTGTTAACACCAAAATTTGGTAAGGAGTCTGACTTGTGGGTCCAGCCCGGTGAGGAGTCCGTCTGGTGGAAGGAAGGTTTCTTCAGATGCATTCGGCAGAAAGATCCGCGGTCGGCTATTTGCTTCCGTTCGGCAAAAGAACAGTTGAGCTGATTTCGCGGGATTGCATGGTGACGTGGCTCAAGCAGGGAGGACGAATGGATGGATAAGCGACCAAGCTTAGAGATAAATTAGGTATCGAATCCATTCGAGGATGTGCTTGACAGGGTATAAATATGAGCCCTGGTTGTATGTAAAAAGGGACACAATCATTCTCAATACAAACCGGCCTTATGCCAAACCCTAGAGTCCATTTGTCGTGTCGTCGAGTTCTTCGAGAGGGTTCATCGATCCGTCGACCTCCGTGAGTACCGGCAACCTTGTATCATGTCTAGTATCATGCGGTGGATTTAGATCTGATGCAAGTAGTCTTGTTACCATACTTAGTGTCATGCGGTAGATTCAAGCTTGGTTCAAGAGGGTTTCTTGTTAGGTCATGAGCCATGCGGTAGGCTAAGATCTAGCTTGAAGCAAGTTATCGGCTCTATTGGATTTTGGCAAGATCCAATAGATTCATTAAGTTACCCCGTGTTGCTTTGAATTTTTGCTTTACGTTTAAATTCATGTAGCACCTCTTTGCCCAATCTAGATGGGTTTGGATCGGCTTTATATCTTTTAGTGATCCTTATGTGAGTCAAGTTCGTGCTTTGGGTTGATTTAACGCGTGGATTACGTGCTCTTCGGATAGCCGAAACCAAATCGATCTAGGTTGCCACGTGTTGCGGGTTCAAACTTGCCAACGCTTGTATAAATCTTGAAAGAACTGAGTATCACACGGTAGATGCAGGTTTTGGGGTTGTTTTGGAGCTAGTCATCCGGTGGATTAGATTTCAAATCAATCTGATAGATTTATCTCGCTTGGTAATGTTCGTTCCTTCTTCATGGACCCCGAATCGGTACGTTCGGACCGTATTCGGTTATGTTTGTCACGAGTAGAACACGTGTGTAACGCATGCTTTAAATAATGTATGCTTTTAGCTTTCCATACTTAGATTGTATCATGCGGTGGATAGATTTATTTATGGAAAGTGGTGTGATTCCCATGCACCATGCAAGTTGTATCATGCGGTGGATAGATTTGTTTGGCTTCGTACTTGACGGGTTTTAAAGTACCTAGACATGCGGTAGACTAGTGCTTTGGATCTATGCATGCTTGTTTATTACATGTTTACACTCGTGTTTTACTTCATCTATTTATTTAATGTTGATCACCACAGGGATCGGTCGTGATCTAGCGAACGTGCATCTTGGCCCAAGCAAAGACCGATCGCCGTCATGCTTACGTCATCCATTCGGCTATGTTACTTTTTCTATACTTAAGCTCCCGAATGGTGTCAGTTTGCTGGCAGATAGCTTTTTATAGCTATATGTCATCTTACCTGGCTTCGTGGCCGTAAATATGGAACTGTCTGGTACCACCCGGCAAGTTCCAAGCTTTGGTATTTAACTACTTTCTCTTTTGTTAATTTTCAGGGAAAATTGACTGGCACGTCTCGTGATTCTTTGCGCGTGTGAAGCCAGCTTGTTCGGCTTGCTGTGTGTTTGGCGTTAGGTGCACATTCTGCGTCAACACACTTTTTGGCAGGCCTTGTGGGACCACAGCCGAATGATCAAGATGCCTGAGATCGCGGATGTCATGGATGTCAACATTGAGGATCTCTCCCCGAACGAACGGCGGCGGCCTCCGGGGACGCCGTGGACCGGTTCCGGCGGAAGTGCATGCGTCGTCCTTCAAGAAGAATAGGAGTGGCGTCCCGTACCCGAAAAACGAGATGCCCGGGGTATTGTTGCGGGGGGAGAGCGACGCCACGACCCGGCAAGAGAAGGAGGAATGCATACGGGCGTTCGGGACGCCGCGGACCACATCTTGAGCGGGAACCACAAAGATTTCCTTGGTGCATTCAAACGGATGATGGTGGCCGTCTTCGGCCGGGCATGGAGCGAGGCATTCGGCAAGGCGCCCATTCAAGGGAGCACCGTGGAGTTGGGCGAGTCCAGCTCTCAACCGCCATTGCGAGCCAACCAACCCGGCCTCCTCCTCAGAGCGCTGGGAGTCAAGCTTTCCAGCCTCCTCCGCAAGGTGCCGGGGGTCGGCCCGTTCGGCCCCCCACCGCGGGCCGCGAGAGGGCGACCGGTTCGGCCACCACCGCGAGGCGCACGGCACGGGTCGGCCCGTGCAACGCTCGAACCCGTGCCGGCCCACGTATGGGGACTTGGCGTTCGGCTCGCACGGGGGCCCCGCTTGCTTCCGGCCACGAGATTGCTCCGGCGAGCAGCGGCTACGGAGAGGAATCTCTACGGCGGAGGCTACCACGAGGTGGGGAACTACGGTGCCATAGACGCCTTCCCGCATCCGGGTTACGCACCAGCTGCAGGCGCACAAGAGGACGACGCCCTGGCGTAGAAGATGGCCGAGTTGACGCAGAATCAGTTCGGCCTCAAACCAAAAATGCAGGGACCAGCCTACACGCCGCCGTTCCCAGAATGGTACTTCAACGTGCTCCTTCCGCCAAGGGTAAAACCTCCGACGGAGTTCACAAAATTTTCCGGGAAGGACGACACGAGCACGGTGGAGCACATTGCTTGCTACCTGATGCAGCTCGAAGAATGCTCGGCTGAGGAGGCGTTCAGGGTTAGATACTTCCCCGCGTCACTGACGGGCCCGGCGTTCCAGTGGTTTTCATCTTTGCCCCCTAAGTCAGTTAGCACATGGAAGGAGCTGGAACGAAAGTTCCACGCCCACTATTTCAACGGCCGGCTCGGAGAAGAAGCTTATCGACCTCGCTACTGCGAAGCGAGGCACAGTGAGACGCCCTTGGAATTTCTCAGGAGGTTCAAGGAAGTTAAGGGCATGTGCTTTTCACTCAACTTGCCGGACGACCAATTGGGCGACATGGCCGTCGCCGGGATCCGCCGGCCGTGCGTGAGAAGCTGTTTGGCATGGAGTTCGACAATCTGGAGCAGCTGTCCCAAAAGCTATCGTTGATGAGCAACCAAGCGTACGGCTTCAAGAAGGATGTCAGGTTCGGTAAACAGCACGACGTGGCTGATATTTACAACCTGTTCCTAGACAAGGCCGACCTGTTGGAGGATTTTGATGATGAACAAGACGTGGCTGCGGCAGAGATCATGTGGGGAAAGGAGCCATTGACGATGAATCAGCGCTGGGTCAAACAGACCAAAGGCACCTACTATTTCGACATCACAACGGCTGACAAGCTGTTTGAGCTCCTGGTAAAGGAAGGCCGAATCAGATTGCCTGAAGGGCATTCCATGCTTCGGCCCGATGCAGTCAAGGGGAAACGTTACTGTGGCTTCCACGACAGGGACTCGCACTCCATCAACGACTGCAGGGTCTTCAAGATGAGGATCCGAGAGCCATCCGGGAGGGGCACCTCAAATTTGATAACAAGATGAAGGCTGGATGGCCATCCCTTCCCTCGGAACATGGTGGGCTTTTCGCGTCAACATGGTGACGGGCCGAGGAGAAGGGCAAGGTCAAAGTCTTGACCTCGACGGGGCTAGGCGGGATGGAGCGGTGGACCGGAACGTCAAGTAACATTGGAGCGATTGCATGGTGAAGCCCCACGCGTCCTCAAGAGCCAAGTCGAGATCGGGGAATCATCCAGAGCCAAGCCCAGGGTGACCACGCGTATACTCCTCAACAAGTGGCGGCGCCGAGATGGAAAAAGGAGTGCTACCGAGAAGCGAAAGTACGAGGAGGAGAGGCGCCGTTGACGGTGTATTTTGGTGCACCTAGCATGTTCATTACACTTTGGTTTGGATTTGATTATGGAACTAACCCGCCACTAGGCACACTAATCATATAACAAGTTCATCTTTGTGCATGCATTTGGAAGTGTTATGTTTATGTAGGAAAACATGGACATAAAGGACGGATTCGCAATAAGTTCAAACGAGCATTCATGGAGTCTTGTTCATGTTCATGAGCTCGCTGAAATTACTTCCAATGGTGGTGAGGACCGAAGTGCTACGAGGAACACCCCGGGGATTGAAGCGTAAAAGATCAAACTTCATGCAAAGAGAGCCTCCATCTTGATCGCGAGGATAACGGCGTCAAAATCATCCAAGTGGAGGGGGCAAAGTAGATAAGTGCACGAGGACCCACGGAGCAAAAAGGGCGACCGAACCGGGCCGAAACCGGGCCGGGCCGGCCGGCCCCGGGCGGGCCGGCCGGCCCACTTCGGCACCGGTTCGGTCCCGTCTTCCTTGCCCTCGAAGGATCTTCGACCCTAAAACCCCCGACGCGCCGCCAACACCGAGGGGAGGAGTTATTCGCACCAGAAGGCCATCCACAAGCTAGAGAGAGAGGAGGAGGATCTCCGGCGGGAGATCAACCACCTCGAAGGAAGCACCCTCTCGTGGAGAAGAAGGAAGACACCGGCGGAAGGGAAACCATGATCAACGGTGCCATGATCAGCACCTTGATGGGGTAATCTTCTCATTCGTCCATGGGTTGTAATCAATCTTGAGATGTAATCGCACTTTGTCGGATTATCTATCTATCATCTTGTGTTGAATATACTTTAATGCTTAAGGCTTGCAACCGTGCCGTAGAGGGAGTACGAGCTCCAATGCTTCCTTGGATCCATTCAATACACCATGGCCATCAAAGGTCTAGTCATGAATACCTTCGCGTAGTGACGGTGCGAGAGGAGGGAAAGGGGCGAAACCGTGGTCACAACCCCGGTAGATTAGATTGGTTTTCATGTCTTTAAGCGATTGCATGCTCTAGTATCGTAGACCCGTGGGCGAGTGTCTTCTATCTTGATCGTTTATCATTCTCTCTAGTGTAGTTTAGTGTTTTCTAGTATAATAGTAGTTAGGGTTTTAGTAGCTAGTGTGTCGTTGTTGATCGAACGCTTGTAATCCCCTTGCTCCGCGGATTGACAAGAACCTTGGGAATCCCGTGGTGAAAAAGGTGTGGGGTCCGTACGCTTGCGGATCGTAGAGGGATACGTCTTTTATCCGTCAACAAGCCCCTTTTTCTGGCGCCGTTGCGGGGGAGCAAGTTAGTTTACATCGTTTGATTTGCATCTAACTTAGTTTTATATTTTAGTTTATCTTTTATTTGCTTTATCTAACATATATTATCAGAAAAACACTTGTTTCTTTTTTGTTTTTGTTTTTATCTTATTGTCTAGATGGAGTTCGTTAATCAACCCGTGGAAGAACCGGAGAAATCATTAAGGGATTATGCTAGCCCTCGATGTGAAGACATAAAGGTACAAGAGTCGGACTCGAAGCTCGAAGCGACCAAATATGAAATTAAATCCAAGATCATGAAGATGGTGGCGGAAAACCCATTTGAAGGGATGGTTACGAGAGAACCCATATAGACACATAAGGGATTTCACGACAATATGCAACACGGTGCGTCAAGAAGGAGTTCCCGATGAATGGTTCAAATGGAATCTCTTTCCCTACTCACTTGCCGGCAAAGCAAAGACATGGTATTCGGTTGCGTCCTTTGAAGTTGAAGGCAATTGGAACAAGTTGACAAAGAAGTTTTGCGAGAAGTTCTTTCCAATGAGCAAGGTTCAACATCTAAGGAGGCAAGTGATCAATTTCATGCAAGGAGAAGAGGAAGGGATAGACCAAGCACGGGAAAGGTTTAATGAATTAATCGAACAAGGACCAAAACTCGGCTTCACCGGTGACGTACTCTTGCATACATTTTTCTTTTCCCTAACCCCTAGTTGCATGCGACACGTCGAAATGTGTGCGGTGGGGATCTCATGGAGAAAACACTCACGGAAGCCGCCCAACTTCTACAAAAAGTTAGTAAAGCGGCTGCCATGCGAAGAGATTGGGAAACAAGACTTGCGGAAGAGCCGGAATTCAATTCAAGGAAGAAAAAGCTTGCTGATTTTTCTAAAGAGGTGACCCGGAAGTCACAAAAGAGGAGCCAATCATGGAAAAGCTTGAACAAGAACACATCAAGTCAAGAACTACACCAAACGTCGACTTCGCCGCACCAAATGAGACGAACAAGAGAAGCATGTCAAGCGCGAAGCCACTAAGGGAGTTCGAGCCAATGGATTGGGTTCCTATTGATTACGGAGAAGTATTCGACAAGAGAAGACCGTTCCCTAATCAAAAGGGAATGGCAAGAGCATTGGAAGTGGATTTCCCACCGGAGAAGAAAGCTGAAAATTCATACGACCTTGAAACCACCGGTGAGATTTTTGAAAAGCTCTTTGGAGATGATGTGGTGGATCCGGAACATATTGCCGAGGTGAAGAGGATCATGGGGATCAAGCCCGAAGCATCACCATACGCTCGCCTTGCTGAAATTTATTCGATCGGATCCGAAGAAGAAGAGAAGATGACGCCGCACTTGAGTTGCGAGATCAACGGAGTTCAATGCAAAGCTTTATGCGACATCGGAGCCCAAGTAAGTGTTCTATCTTCTAAAATTTATGATAAAGTTCAATACCACAACCTAGACTTAGCTCCAACATCAACGAAATTAATTATGGGAGATGGTAGAACTATCAAACCTCTAGGTATTGCTTGCAACATGAAAGTAAAAATCTCTAGAAACTATATACCAACCGATTTCTTTGTTATTGATGCTTACCATGGTAATTCTGATCATATAATCTTAGGTAGGCCTTTTCTTAAGTTGGTTGATGCCGTGTTAGATGCCGGAGAAGGCAAAGTAACAATGAACCTTAATGGAACAAAGTCCTTTTCCTCCCGAAGATGAAGAAATAGATGAGATAGATAGTCTTTGTTTTGTTGAAACCCTTAGAGACCCGCTGCAAAGAGCGATGGAAAATCAAATTAGCAATCAACAAGATGAAGAACTAGAGGAAGCAACTAAAGGCTTAGAGCCGCATGATGGTAGTGTGGAGGAAGAGAAATTCGAAGACATAGGAGAAATCAAACCCGAGGAGCCACAAGTGCCCGAGGTAGACCTTAAACCTTTGCCCAAGGGATTAAAATATGAATTTTTGGGCCCAGACAAAACTTATCCGGTCATTGTGAGCGACGAGTTGAGCCCCGAAGAAAATGAAGCGTTGCTGATTTTATTAAAAAAACATAGGAAGGTGATTGGATATTCAATTAATGATCTCAAGGGTATTAGCCCAGCCTTTTGCACTCATCGTATACCAATGGAAGACCAATGTAAGCCTGTAGTGGACCATCAAAGGAGGCTAACCCATGCCATGCAAGAGGTAGTAAAGAAAGAGGTTATCAAGTTACTTGATGCCGGAATCATCTACCGGTTCCACATAGCGAATGGGTGAGCCGGTACATTGTGTACCGAAGAAAGGAGATTTGACCGTGGTGAAGAATGAGAAGAACGAATTGATACCGCAAAGAACCGTGACCGGGTGGCGGATGTGTATTGATTACCGTAAGCTTAACAAAGCGACGAAGAAAGATCACTTCCCCCTACCGTTCATAGACGAGATGCTCGAGAGGTTAGCAAACCACGCTTATTTTTGCTTTCTCGATGGATACTCGGGGTTCATGCAAATTCCCATTCACCGGAAGATCAACATAAGACAACATTTACGTGTCCTTACGGAACGTTTGCATATAGGAGGATGCCCTTCGGCCTATGCAACGCTCCGGCCTCTTTTCAACGTTGCATGATGGCCGTGTTTTCGGAATTCATCGAAGAAATTGTTGAAGTGTTTATGGATGATTTTTCCGTTTACGGGAAGACGTTCATGGATTGCTTAGCAAACTTAGAAAAGGTCCTTACAAGGTGTGCGGAGGTAGATTTGGTTTTAAATTGGGAAAAGTGCCACTTCATGGTTAAGCAAGGCATAGTGCTCGGACATGTTATATCCGAGAGAGGAATTGAAGTGGATAAGGCTAAGGTAGAGACGGTTGAGCAACTCCCACCTCCTACGGATGTTAAGTCCTTAAGGAGCTTTCTAGGCCATGCCGGATTCTATAGAAGATTTATAAAGGACTTCTCGAAGATCACTAAGCCTTTAACACACCTTCTTCAAAAGGATGTGGCTTTCGACTTTGATGAGAAGTGTCTAGCGGCATTCGGACCTTGAAAAATGCGTTGGTGAGTGCTCCCATCATCCAACCTCCGGATTGGAGCCAACCTTTCGAGATCATGTGTGACGCAAGTGACTACGCCGTAGGCGCGGTCTTGGGTCAAAGAAAGGAAGGCCGAGTTCACGCCGTTTACTACGCTAGCAAAACTCTTAGTGGGGCACAATTAAATTACGCCACTACGGAAAAAGAATTGCTAGCGGTGGTATTCGCTTTCGAAAAATTCAGATCTTACATCGTGAACTCGAAAGTCATTGTTTACACCGATCACGCGGCCATAAAGTATCTCTTGGCTAAGAAGGAAGCTAAACCACGTTTGATTCGTTGGATCCTTCTTCTCCAAGAGTTCGATGTTGAAATTCGTGATAAAAAGGGGGGTGGAAAATGTTGTGGCCGATCATTTGTCTAGGATGAATCGTGGACAAGATGATAAAGAGCCCATAGAAGATAAGATGAGAGATGACCACCTCTATAGAGTGCTTGATAAAGATACTTGGATGATCGACATCATTCGAGCAATTCGAAAGATGCCCCTCGATCATCTAGACAAAAACACTCAAAGGAAGATAATTTCCGAAAGTAAGAAATATTTTTGGGATGCACCATACCTCTTCAAGCTTGGCAATGATGGAGTGATGAGAAGATGTGTGCCAAGAGAAGAGAGGCTTGAGATTCTAAGGAAGTGCCACTCGGCGGAGTACGGTGGACACTATAGCCATTTTCGAACCGAAGCCAAAGTATGGTCGAGCGGATTCTATTGGCCGGAGATGCATGAAGATACTAAAAGATATGTTGTGTCATGCCCCGAATGCCAAAGAACCGGAAACATCTCTCAAAGAAACTCTATGCCTTTGAAATACAACTTGCAAATCGACATATTCGATGTATGGGGCATAGACTTCATGGGGCCTTTTAAAAACTCATTTGGATTCGAGTATATACTTGTTATGGTCGATTATGTATCCAAGTGGGCGGAGGCTATACCATGTCGTAAAGCTTCCACGGAGGAGTCCATCACTATGATCAAGAACGTGATTTTTCCGCGTTTCGGTACACCGAGAATCTTGATAAGTGATGGAGGAACTCATTTCACCGGGAAGAACTTCAAAAAGTGCTTGTCCAAGTTGGGAATTGAGCATAGGGTCTCCACGGCCTATCACCCACAAACCAACGGACAAGCGGAGACGTCAAATAGGCAATTAAAAAGCATACTTAACAAAACCATAGAGAAGGGAGGCAAGGATTGGTCAAAGAAATTAGACGGAGCTTTATGGGCTTATCGAACGGCGTTTAAAACACCGATAGGTATGACCCCTTATCAATTCGTCTATGGAAAAGCTTGCCACCTTCCGGTTGAGTTAGAACATAAAGCCTATTGGGCAATTAAAGAGATGAACCTTGATCTCGATGCCGCGGTGGTGAAACGGAGAATCCAAATAAGCGAGCTAGAGGAGTTGAGGTTGAAAGCTTATGAAAACGCAAGCATATACAAGGAGAGAATCAAAAGGTGGTATGATAAAAGATTGAAGAAAAAAGAATTTAAAGAAGGAGATAAGGTCCTCCTCTACAATTCGAGGTTTAAAACCTTCGGAAAGGGGAAATTGCAAAGCAAGTGGGACGGACCTTATGTTGTGCATTCGGTGTTCTCCAACGGAGTGGTAACCATTATGGATATAAACGGCGATCAATTTGTGGTGAATGGACAGCGGCTTAAGGTTTACTACGAACCCGACGTCGTGCCCATTCATCATGTTGACGTCTTTACCATGGAGGAAGAGCCCGAACGTCCCGCCTAGGACGAAAAACAAGGCACCAACTTCTCGTAAATAATTTTTCTTTTAGCTTTACGGAGTTTTTCGCGAAAATTAACCGGGCCAACTTTTTCCCATGGGCTGAGGAAGAAAAAAATAGGGCGGTTTGCAAAAAACCGGACCGGCCCGGCCCCCGAGGCGGGGGTGGGCCGGCCGGCCCGGTCGGATCGGCCCGGGGGGTGGCCCGACGCCCGATGTCCCCGAATTTCGCCGAATTGCTCCTTTTTGACTTCCTTGTTTGGTCGGAAAATTTTAAGGGAAGTGTAAAAAAGGAAAATAAGGTTCCCAGGGCTTTTCTCTCAGGACTATATATTTGGCCGAATTGGGAGCTCGAGAATGAAACCTTTCAAGCAATGAATTGCACCCTTGTAGCAGCCATTGAGCCTCCAAAAAGCTTAGAGTTGAAGGTAGAAGCCAAGAAGCCATCGATGGAGGAGGCGATGCGATGCGAGGTCAAGCTACCCGTCAAGAGAACTGCACGTATCCGTTGCGGAGGACGTGTCCCGACCGGAGCTCTTGCATCTCGCAACCCCGTCAAAGGAGAGAAGGTCCCTACACCCGTTCGAAGGTCGGCACGTCTCCAAGGCATCAAGCGCAAGGATTACAAGGAGGTGTCGCCGGAGCCTAAGGATTATGGGGATAGCGACTACTCCGACGATCGTAGCCCGAGCTCGTGGGCGGCTGCCGGTAGAGACGATGACGATTGGGGCGAGCGGCCCTATGAAAGGACTCCCGAAAGCCCCAATGGCGACGGCAACGGCGGTGGCGAAGGTGACAACAATGGAGGTGGCGACGACGGTGGTGACAACGGTGGAGATTATGGCGACGACGACCCCTTCGGATTGCATCCGGTGTCTTGTCGAGTTTGCCGTCAATCCATCGCGGCTCTCTACGCGTCGGCCGACGAATGTCTTCAAACCATGGAAGCGATGAAGCGGCGTATGGAGGACCCGGAGCGCGTAGTTGAAGATGACTACAAGTTCCTTAACCGCAACGTGCGCAAACTTTTCGGCATGGTTGGAAACATGAGAGGCAAGTGGTGCAAAGCTTGCTCGAAGTACCACTAGATCTAGTTTTCCCCTTTGGTTTTTGTAAGATACGACGAGGACGTCGTATGTTTTAAGTGTGGGGGAGAGCTAGCTCGCTAGCCTTAGCTTTTGAACTTCAAGTTTAGGTTCGGTTTAATCTTCGTGTGAGAGTCTTAGTGTTTTAATGAGTCCTTAGTTTTTGAGTCTGTTTTAAAATTTTTGCAAGTGTCTTAAATTAGTGTTGAGTCAAGAAAACCAAATAAAAAGAGTCTTTATATATATCTTTGTGTTTTATGTATTGTTTATCTTTATTTACTTGTTTGTTTAATCTTCGATTCTTGATATATGAGCACAAGTATGTGGTTTGAAAATCGTTTACCGTGGTGCTTAGTGGAATCGCTACTACTTAAAGTACCCATACCACACTTCGATCTTGAGCTTCACATGCTAGTTGTGCTATTTTCAATGCTAAAAATTGGGGGATTTCAGTTCTGAAAATTATTTTAAAACCCTTGTAATAAAGGTTAGCAAAACCTCTTTTTCCAAGATGAGAGTAAGAAAAAAAATTCCTATCCAAAGCCAAGTTTATTTTTTTCGCTCCACCATAAGTGTGATTAGCACGATGAGTTAGGCTAGGACCCTTCTCTCTTGGTGAGTTTTAATTTCGAGCAATGATCATGTCCTTGTGCTTATCTTTTGTTGCTAGCCTCGTCATATATTCGGTTCATGACTTTCACAACGAGAGTCATGTATATCACTGGATTCCATACCCAACCCTATACATCTCTTTTGTACATCGTATTCCTTGAACACAACCTATTTTCAATGTTTCGTCTCGTCTCTAGCATGATTTATTTAAAAAAAATTCAGATTGTATGCATGCGAGAAAAGGGAGAATTGAAAGCTTTGAAAAGTTGTCAAGAGAGAGAAAAATAAAGAGAAAAAGTATGTGTATGGAAAAGAAAGAAAGAAAAATCATATGTGAATGAAAGAAGAAAAGAAAAAGAGAGAAAGATGAGTTAGCAATGAAGATATGAGAGGGATGGATCAAGTGAAAGAAAAGAAAAAAAAATAATAAAGTGTAAGGAAGGATGTCACGTTGATTGTGAGACGAAACTTTTAATCTATTTCCAACCATGTGCAATCCGACAACGAGGACATCATTGGTGCCTTGAAGTCACAATTTTCTTTTGCCTTTGCACATGTCCACCATTCTAAATCTTCTCATCCTTGATATCCCTACATATGGTTAATTCTCATGATCATTGGCTTTGAAAGGTAGACATCCATTAGAGGAAGTTCTTAGTTTGACAATACTTGTGTTGATTGCGCTAGCCCTACCTATAGCTCCACTTTTACATGATATATGAGAGATTAATGGGAGGTGAGAGTTTTATAAATTTTGGTTAGGATAGCCACTTCATATGAGTGACTTGAGAGAGCTTGGAGAAAGGTTTTTGTCTAATACTTGTTGCAGGAATTTTTGTTTTGAAAATCATAAAAAACCCTCCGATGGAAGCAAAGAAGTAAGTATGGCTGAAATTGAAGACTTCAAGTGAAAGGTTTGAGTTGTGGGGTAAATCTTGACGTGGTAAAAATTCTAAACGCCCATGTTTATGTTTGATTATCATTACTTTGTGTTTATGTATTAAAGATGAAGGGATTGACTAACTTGTGAATAAGGATAAGTGGTACACGATTACACTCCTTGGACGAAGTTCTTTTACGAGTACTTGCTCGAGGACGAGCAAGAGCTAAGTGTGGGGGAGATGTTGACGGTGTATTTTGGTGCACCTAGCATGTTCATTACACTTTGGTTTGGATTTGATTATGGAACTAACCCGCCACTAGGCACACTAATCATATAACAAGTTCATCTTTGTGCATGCATTTGGAAGTGTTATGTTTATGTAGGAAAACATGGACATAAAGGACGGATTCGCAATAAGTTCAAAGGAGCATTCATGGAGTCTTGTTCATGTTCATGAGCTCGCTGAAATTACTTCCAATGGTGGTGAGGACCGAAGTGCTACGAGGAACACCCCCGGGGATTGAAGCGTAAAAGATCAAACTTCATGCAAAGAGAGCCTCCATCTTGATCGCGAGGATAACAGCGTCAAAATCATCCAAGTGGAGGGGGCAAAGTAGATAAGTGCACGAGGACCCACGGAGCAAAAAGGGCGACCGAACCGGGCCGAAACCGGGCTCCGGGGCCGGCCGGCCCGGCACCGGTTCGGTCCCGTCTTCCTTGCCCTCGAAGGATCTTCGACCCTAAAACCTTCGACGCGCCGCCAACACGGAGGGGAGGAGTTATTCGCACCGAAGGCCATCCACAAGCTAGAGAGAGAGGAGGAGGATCTCCGGCGGGAGATCAACCACCTCGAAGGAAGCACCCTCTCGTGGAGAAGAAGGAAGACACGGCGGAAGGGAAACCATGATCAACGGTGCCATGACCAGCACCTTGATGGGGTAATCTTCTCATTCGTCCATGGGTTGTAATCGATCTTGAGATGTAATCACACTTTGTCGGATTATCTATCTATCATCTTGTGTTGAATATACTTTAATGCTTAAGGCTTGCAACCGTGCCGTAGAGGGAGTACGAGCTCCAATGCTTCCTTGGATCCATTCAATACACCGTGGCCATCAAAGGTCTAGTCATGAATACCTTCGCGTAGTGACAGTACGAGAGGAGGGAAAGGGCGAAACCGTGGTCACAACCCCGGTAGATTAGATTGGTTTTCATGTCTTTAAGCGATTGCATGCTCTAGTATCGTAGACCCGTGGGCGAGTGTCTTCTATCTTGATCGTTTATCATTCTCTCTAGTGTAGTTTAGTGTTTTCTAGTATAATAGTAGTTAGGGTTTTAGTAGCTAGTGTGTCGTTGTTGATCGAACGCTTGTAATCCCCTTGCTCCGCGGATTGACAAGAACCTTGGGAATCCCGTGGTGAAAAAGGTGTGGGGTCCGTACGCTTGCGGATCGTAGAGGGATACGTCTTTTATCCGTCAACGGGCGCAAAGCCGAAGAGGAAGCACACAGAAGGGACCTGGAGCAATACACGCGCGAGCAGGAGCGCGCGCACTGGGGATGTGCGTTCTTCAGGCACTGTTGGAATGAAGGTTTGAAGCTGCCCACGCTGAGGAACTGCCCTGAGTGCAGTGACAGGTATTTTGAGTACAGGCAGGAGACTGCCAATCGCCGATCCGTCCACGAAAGAATTGGAAGGATGCATCCTAGCGAGGATCGGCGCCAAAAAATTGAAATCATTGATCATCCCAGAAAAAGGCAGGCTGATTTAAGGTGGGCTGATCAAGAAGAAGATGAGGATGCATACATCTGGCAGAAGGGGCAATGGTGCCCACCTGGCCTGAGGAAAAGTCAGAAGAGACGGGTCCAACGCTTGAGGAACCGCGAATTAAGGCGGCCGGGATCCGGACAAGGCGGGGTGTGGCGTCCAAAGGATCAACTCCGAAGGGTCAAAGCGTTCGGCTCCTACATGTATGGTATATTTTACGCCGAATGAATTCATGGCTCCCGCTAATCGGGTTGTGCGGGAAGAGGCGTCCCCGGATGATGAGCGAGGTTGAGGGGCTAATGGCGCAACCGGTATTAGCCAAGCAAGCCGTCTTCGACAAACCGGCCAAGAATCAACACATGAGGCCGTTGTACTTAAAGGGATATGTCAATGGCAAGCCATTGACCAAGATGTTTGTCGATGGTGGAGCGACAGTCAACGTAATGCCGTACACCACCTTCAGGAAACTTGGCATGGGCACTAGCGATCTGACGCCTACAATCATAATACTGAATGATTTCGCTGGGAATCCTTCAGATACCAAGGGATGCACTCACGTGGATCTGATGATCGGGTCCAAGACGCTGCTCACGACCTTTTTTGTCATCGAAGGTAAAGGAGCCTACAGCCTACTGCTCGGACGGGACTGGATTCATGCCAATTGTTGCGTCCCATCCACCATGCATCAGCAGCTCATCCAATGGGTGGATGATGATATTGAGGTGGTCCAAGCAGATGACTCTGTGAGCGCTGCAAACATGGAACCAGCTTTCTGGGAGTATCAAGGCATTGACTGTTTCTCAGGGAAAGACTGGGGGGAAGGTCCTGTTGAACCTGTCAGCAGCGATCAACAACGATTCAAGCAGTCGGCTCTTATAGCAATTTTTAATGGAGAACCCCGTCGACGGCATTGATGGCAAGCTGGGGCGAGGATTTATGTCGGCCGATAAATTAGAAGAAATTGACATTGGAAGCGGAGACAAGCCAAGGCCGACGTTCATCAGCTCAAACTTGCAATCAGACTTCAGGGAGGAATTAATCAAGCTACTCAAGGAATATAAAGATTGCTTCACCTGGGATTATTCGGAGATGCCTGGACTGGATCGTTCCATCGTTGAGCATAGGTTGCCAATCAAATCTGGTTTCAAACCATACAAGCAGCCACCCCGGATGATCTACAAGGATGAAGTATTGGCCGATGTGAAGAAAGAAGTTGAAAGATTACTTGATGCAAACTTCGTTCGGCCATGCAGATACGCGGAGTGGATTTCTAACATTGTCCCTGTTTACAAAAAGAATGGAAAGATGAGGGTTTGCATAGATTTCAGGGACTTGAACTACTCCAATGGATGGCTACCCCATGCCTATTGCCGATTTATTGGTTGACGCCGCTGCTGGGCACAAAGTTATCAGTTTCATGGATGGCAATGCAGGATACAACCAAATTTTTATGGCAATAGAGGATATATTAAAGACGGCCTTCAGGTGTCCTGGTCATATAGGCTTGTTTGAATGGATAGTCATGACGTTTGGGTTGAAAAATGCCGGTTGTTGACGGTTAATAATTGTATCAAAGTTCATTTAGACTTGCAAGCGGACAAGTCTCCCGTCGTAGTCAAGGGACCCTTCTTCCCTCGAGTGGTGAACCCAAGGTATCGAATCCGTGGAACAATGTGCAATGCAAGGATTCAATCTAGTAAAGCAAGGTAAGCTATCTTAAGATGAACTAAGTTGCATCTAATCTACTAACTCATAAAGAAAACGAATCTACTCTAATCTACTAAAGAGGTAACAAGAGAAAGCAAGAGATAACCAATCTAGAGAATCTAGATCATGCTTATGTTGTAGCTCCAAACAAGATAGATGAAGATAGTAAAGCGAATCTCATTAAAAGCATCTTTAAATCGTGGCCTTCCCATCCGACTCCGAAAACGCCCGCCTTTCGGAACCCCCGTTCTGTCACAACGTATCCCTATTCATGCGGGTAGTCTAGGGCGAGTTCGATAGAACAAGTTGAAATCACTTGTCCGGTCCGGTATGCATGTTAACACCAAAATTTGGCAAGGAGTCTGACTTGTGGGTCCCGCTCGATGAAGAGTCCGTCTGGTGGAAGGAAAGATCTTTTCAGATGTATTCGGTTAAGAGATCTGCGGTCGGCTATCTGCTCCCGTTCGGCAAAGGAACAGTAGAGCTGATTTTGCGGGATTGGATGGTGACGTGGCTCAAGCAGTAAGGGCGAATGGATAGATAGGCGATCAAGCTTAGAGATAAGTTAGGCAGAGAATCCATTCGAGATTGTACTTCGCAGGGTATAAATATGAGCCCTGAATGTATGTAACAAACACAATCATTCTTCAATACAAACCGGCCTTACGCCAAACCCTAGAGTCCTTTTGTCGTGTCGTCGAGTTCTTCGAGAGGGTTCATCGATCCGTCGACCTCCGTGAGTACCGGCAACCTTGTATCATGTCTAGTATCATGCGGTGGATTTAGATCTGATGCAAGTAGTCTTGTTACCATGCTTCGTGTCATGCAGTAGATTCAAGCTTGGTTCAAGAGGGTTTCTTGTTAGGTCATGAGCCATGCGGTAGGCTAAGATCTAGCTTGAAGCTAGTTATCGGCTCTATTGGATTTTGGCAAGATCCAATAGATTCATTAAGTTACCCCGTGTTGCTTCGAGTTTTTACTTTATGTTTAGATTCATGTAACACACTTTGCCCAATCTAGATAGGTTTGGATCGGCTTTATCCCTTTTGCGATCCTTGTACGAGTCGAGTTCGTGTTTTAACACGTGGATCTTGTGCTCTCCGATAGCCGAAACCGAATCGATCTAGGTTGTTACGTGTTGCGGGTCCAAGCTTGCCAATGTTGGTATAAATCTTGAAAGAGCCGGGTATCATGCGGTAGATGCAGGTTTTTGGGTTGCTTTGGAGCTAGTCATCCGGTGGATTAGATTTCAAATCAATCTGATAGATTTATTTACTTGGTAATGTTCGTTCCTTCTTCATGGACCCCGAATTGGTCGTTCGGCCGTATTCGGTTATGTTTCCTCACGAGTAGAACACGTGAGTAATTCATGCTTTAAATAATGTATGCTTTTAGCTTTCCATATTTAGATTGTATCATGCGGTGGATAGATATATTTGTGGAAAGTGGTACGGTTTTTTTCATGCAAGTTGTATCATGCGGTGGATAGATTTGCTTGATATCGTGCCCGACGGGTTTTTAAAGTACCTAGGCATGCGGTAGACTAGTGCTTTGGATCTATGCATACTTGTTTATTACATGTTTATGTTCGTGCTTTACTTTGTCCATTTGTTTAATGCTAATCATCATGGGGATCGGTCTTGACCTCGTGTATATGCATCTTTGTTTAAACAAAGACCGATCGCTGTCTTGCTTGCGTCATCCATTCGGCAATGTTACTTTTCCCTTGTTACAAGTTCCCGAATGGTTTCGACTTGTCGGCAGATAGCTCTTCATAGCTATGTGTCATCCCGTCCGGCTTTCTAGCCGTAAATATGGAACCGTCCGGTACCACCCGCAAGTTCCAAGCTTTGGTATCTAACTCCTTTATCTTTTGTTAATTTTCGGGAAAACTTGAGCGGCATGTCTCATGACTCTCTGCGCGTGTAAAGCCAGCTTGTTCGGCTTGCTGTGTGTTTGGCGCTAGGTGCACGTTTTGCGTCAACACACTTTTTGGCACGCCCAGTGGGACGACAGCCGAATAGGTCAAGATGCCTGACATCACGGACATCATGGACGTCAACATTGAGGACCTCTCTCCCGAGCAGCGGCAACAACTCCAGGACGCCATGGACCAGTTCCAGCAAAAATGTCTGCTGTCCTTCAAGAAAAATAGAAGCGGCGTCCCGTACTTGAAGAACGAGATGCCCAGAGTGTTGCTACCAGGGGAGAGCGATGCCACACCTCGGCGAGGAGAAAGAGGAGTGCATGCAAGCATTCCGGGAATCTGCAGACTACATGTTGAGCAAGCACCACAAAGCTTTCCTCGGTGCGCTCCAGCAGATGATGGTGGCCGTCTTTGGCCCAGGCATGGAACAAGCATTCAGCAAGGCACCCGTCCAAGGGGGCACCGTGGAGCTGGGCGAGTCAAGCTCTCAACCACCGTTACGGAGCCAGCCACATCAGCCTCCTCCTCAGAGCTCTGGAAGTCAAGCTTTCCAGCCTCCTCCGCAGGGTGCCGGAGGTCGGCCGTTCGCCCGCCCCCACTACAGGCCTCAGGAGGGCAGCCAATCCAGCCACCGCCACAGGGTAGCACGGGTCAACCTGTGCAACAGCCGAATCCGTGCCGGCCTACGTACGGAGAACTAGCGTTCGGCTCGCCCGGAGCCCCACTTGCCATCGGCCACGGGATTGCTCCGGCGAACAGGCGGCGGCGAGAGGAACTTATACGGTGGAGGCTACCATGAGGTGGGAAATTACGAGGCATTTGACGCTTTCTCGCATCCGGGATACGCGCCGGCAGGGCGCGAGAAGAGGACGACGCCCGGCACGGAAGATGGCCGAGTTGATGCAAAATCGGTTCGGCCTCAAGCCAAAAATGCGGGGACACCGCCTACAAGCCGCCATTCCCAGAGTGGTACTACAACGTGCTCCTTCCGCCAAGGGTGAAGCCGCCGACGGAGTTCACGAAATTTTCAGGGCAGGACGACACGAGCACAGTGGAGCACATCGCTCGTTACCTCATGCAGCTCGGGGAATGTTCGGCTGAGGAAACATTCAGGGTCCGCTACTTCCCCGCATCACTGACAGGTCCAGCATTCCAGTGGTTCTCGTCCCTACCCCCTGAGTCAGTTTGCAGATGGAAGGACCTAGAGCGGAAATTCCACGCTCATTATTTCAGTGGCAGCTCAGAGAAGAAGCTGATCGACCTTGCCACCCCGAAGCGGAGGCACGGCGAGACGCCGTTAGAGTTTCTCAGGAGATTCGGGGGGAGGTTAAAGGCATGTGCTTCTCGCTTAACTTGCCAGATGACCAGTTGGCTGATATGGCCGTCGCCGGGATGCTGTCGGCCGTACGCGAGAAACTTTTCGGGATGGAGTTTGAAAACCTGGGCCAGCTATCGCAGAAGCTATCATTGATGAGCAACCAGGCGTATGGCTTCAAGAAGGATGCTAAGTTTGGCAAGCAGCATGATGTCGCTGATATCTACAACCAGTTCTTAGACAAAGCTGATCTGATCGAGGATTCTGATGATGAATTGGATGTGGCTGCAGCCGAGATCATGTGGGGGAAAGAACCGTTGACGATGAATCAGCACTGGGTCAAACAGACCAAGGGCACCTACGATTTTGATATCACGAAGGCTGACAAACCGTTGGAGTTCTTAGTGAAGGAAGGCCGAATCAGACTGCCTGAAGGGCATTCCATGCTTCGGCCCGATGGAGTTAAGGGGAAACGTTACTGTGGCTTCCACGACAGGGATTCGCACTCCATCAACGATTGCAGGGTCTTCAGGATGAGGATCCAGAAAGCCATCCAGGAGGGGCACCTCAAGTTCGACAACAAGATGAAGCTGGATGGCCACCCCTTCCCTCAGAACATGGTGGGCTTTTCTGTTAACATGGTAACGGCCGAGGAGAAGGGAAAGGTCAAAGTCTTGACCTCGGCCCGGGGCTAGACAAGACGAGAACGGTGGACCCGGAGCGCCAAGTAACTGCGGAACAAGTGTATGGTGAAGCCCCCCGCATTCTCAAGAGCCACATCGAAATCGGGGAATCATCTAGAGCCAAGCCCGGGGTGACCACGCGCATCCTCCTCAACAAGTGGCGGCGCCGGATGGAGAAAGAGTGCTACCGAAGCGACGGTACGAGGAGGAGAAGTGCGGGGCCGAAGAGGAAGCACACGAAGGGACCGGGGAGCAATACACGCGAGAGCGAGGAGCACGCGCACCGGGGATGTGCGTTCTTCGGGCACCGCCGGAATGAGGGTTTGAAGCCGCCCACGCCGAGGAACCGTCCCGAATGCGGGGACGGATATTTTGAGTACGGGCGGAGAGCGCCAATCGCCGATCCGTCCACGAGAGAATTGGAAGGATCCACCCTAACGGGGATCGGCGCCAAAAAAATTGAAGTCATTGATCACCCCAGGAAGCGCCAAGCTGATCTGAGGTGGGCTGATCAAGAAGAGGATGAGGATGACTACATCTGGCAGAAGGGGCAATGGTGCCCGCCCGGCCTACGCAAAAGTCAGAAGAGACGGGTTCAACGCTTGAGGAACCGTGAACTAAGGCAGGCCGGGATCCAAACAAAGCAGGTGTGGCGCCCAAAAGACCAACCAGAAGGATCGAGGCGTTCGGCTCCAACTTGCATGGTATACTTTTTGCCGAACGAATTCATGGCTCCTGCCAACCAGGTTGTGCAGGATGAGGCATCCCTAGATGATGAGAAGGTCGAGGGGATGATGGCACAACTGGTGCTGGCCAAGCAGGCAATCTTCGACAAACCGGCCAAAAATCGACATATGAGGCCGTTGTACTTGAGAGGATACGTCAATGGCAAGCCATTGACCAAGATGTTTGTCGACGGTGGAGCGGCAGTCAACGCAATGCCGTTCACCACCTTCAGGAAACTTGGCATGGGCCCGAGCGATCTGACGCCTACAAGCATAATACTGAATGATTTTGCTGGAAATCCTTCAGATACCAAGGGATGCGCTCACGTGGATTTGATGATCGGGTCCAAGACGCTGCTCACTACCTTCTTTGTCATCGAAGGTAAAGGAGCCTACAGCCTACTGCTTGGGCGGGACTGGATTCATGCCAATTGTTGCGTCCCATCCACCATGCACCAGCAGCTTATCCAGTGGGTGGATGATGAGATTGAGGTCGTCCAAGCAGATGACTCCGTGAGCGTGGCGAACATGGAACCAGCCTTCTGGGAATACCAAGGTATTGATTGTTTCTCGGGGAAAAGGCGGGGAGAAGGTCCCGTTGAACTTGTCAACGGTGATCAACGACCGATTCAAGCATCGGCTCTTATAGTAATTTTTAATGGAGAACCCGTAGATGGCACCGATGGCAAGTTGGGGCGAGGATTCATGTCGGCCGATAAATTAGAGGAGGTTGACATTGGAAGCGGTGATAAGCCAAGGCCGACGTTCATCGGCGCAAACTTGCGGCCGGACTTCGGGGGGGAGTTAATTAAGCTTCTCAATGAATACAAGGATTGCTTCGCACGGGGATTATTCGGAGATGCCCGGATTGGATCGTTCTATCGTCGAGCATCGGTTGCCAATCAAATCTGGATTCAAACCATACAAGCAACCACCCCGGAAAATCTACAAGGATGAGGTATTGGCCGATGTGAAGAAAGAGGTTGAAAGATTACTTGATGCAAACTTCGTTCGGCCATGCGGATATGCGGAGTGGATTTCTAACATTGTCCCCGTGTACAAGAAGAATGGAAAGATGAGGGCTGCATAGATTTCGGGGGACCGAATAGGGCTACTCCGATGGATGGTTACCCAATGCCTATTGCCGATTTGTTGATTGACGCCGCGGTGGACACAAAGTCATCGGTTTCATGGACGGCGGTGCGGGTTACAACCAAATCTTCATGGCAATAGAGGACATATCAAAGACGGCCTTCGATGTCCCGGTCATATAGGCTCGTTTGAATGGATAGTCATGACATTTGGGTTAAAAAATGCCGGTGCAACTTATCAGCGAGCCATGAATTACATTTTTCACGAGTTGATCGGCAAAATTGTGGAAATCTACATTGATGATGTGGTAATCAAGTCCCTAAGTCATGACACACATTTGGAAGATGTGAAGAGGACCTTGGAGTGCACCGGAAGCATGGTTTAAAGATGAACCCGAACAAGTGCGCTTTTGGGGTATCGGTGGGGAGTTCTTGGGATTTCTAGTCCACGAGGGGGAATTGAAGTTGGCAAGAAGAGCATGAAGGCCATCGATGAAGTTGTTCCTCCAACTAATCTCAAGGAGTTACAATCACTGCTCGGCAAAATCAATTTCGTGAGAAGATTCATTTCAAATTTGTCACAGAAGGTTTTGCCATTCTCTCCACTGTTGAAGCTAAAGAAAGATCAGAAGTTCACATGGGGCGACGAACAACAAAAGGCTTTCGACGAGATCAAGCAGTACATGAAGGAGCCACCGGTGTTGGTTCCTCCTCAACTGGATAAGCCTTTCAAGTTGTACGTGGCGGCCGATACCCAAACCATTGGATCGGCCCTTATTCAAGAATTCGAAGGAAAGGAGCGGGTAGTAGCATATCTTAGCCGAAAATTACTTGATCCTGAAACCAGGTATTCGGCTGTAGAGAAGCTGTGTCTTTGCGTGTACTACTCGTGTACAAAGTTTCGGCACTACCTGTTGAATGCCGAATGCACTGTGTATTCCAAGTTCGATGTAATAAAACATATGTTGTCTATGCCAATTTTGAACGGCAGGATTGGCAAATGGATCTTGGCCTTATCAGAGTTCGAGTTAAAGTTCGAATCGGCAAAGGCTATCAAGGGACAGATCATTGCCGATTTTATAACTGAACATCGCGATCCGTCAATTGATTTGCTTGAGATTACCCCTTGGGCTTTATTTTTTGATGGATCATCATGTGGTAAAGGTGGGGGAGTAGGGATCCTACAGATTTCGCCCAAAGGTGAGATGTTTGAATTTTCCATTCCTATACGGCCCCATTGTCACAAATAACCAGGTGAATATGAAGCATTACTTCGAGGGCTTCAATATTTGAGAGAAGCTGGGGCCGTTTCAGTTGAAGTTTATGGAGATTCAGAGCTGGTGATCAAGCAATTGAACGTCCAATACGAGTGCAAAAGTGAAGCGCTGAGGAGTTACTACGAAGAATGCAGGGAAATCTTGAAGAGCTTCCCGTTGGTAACTCTACAGCATATTCCTAGGGAGCATAATGAAGAAGCAAATAGGCTGGCTCAAAGTGCCTCTGGTTACAAGGAGAGTCAAGAAGCGTTTGCTGCAGAGGTGTGTGCACTAGGGACGGATCTTGCAGAAAATGATTGGAGAAAAGAGATCGTTGATTACTTGAAGGATCCATCCCGAAAGGTCTCTAGGAAGCTCAGGTACAAGGCTATAAAGTTTGTTCTTCCGGATGATAATTTATTCTATAAATCATTAGATGGGGTATTATTACGATGCACGGGTCCCGGAAGAAGCCAAGAAAATGATGAGCGAAGTGCACGATGGGATATGTGGAGCACACCAATCGTCCTACCGTATGAAATGGGTTATTAGACAAGGCCGGGTGCTTTTGGCCGACGATATTAGAGGATTGTTTTGAGTATTACAAGGGATGTCGGGATTGCCGAGAGGTTTGGAAATATTCAAAGGGTCCCCGCATCGGCATTGAATCCCATCATCAAGCCATGGCCATTCGGGGCCGGGGTATAGACTTGATTGGCCGATTAATCCACCATCTAGCAAGGGGCATAAGTTCGTGCTTTTGGCTACGGATTATTTTACCAAATGGGTTGAGGCGATTCCGCTGAAGAAGGTGACATCAGAAAACATGGTTGAATTTTTCAAGGAGCACATCATCTATTGGTTTGGAATCCCTCAGATGATCACCACTGATCAAGGGGCACAATTCGTGTCACTGGAGTTCAGAGAATTTGCCGAAAGCATGGGGATCAAGTTGTTTAACTCTTCTCCCTATTACGCCCAAGCTAATGGTCAAGCAGAGGCTTCTAATAAGATCATGACCAAGCTGATCCAAAAGAAGATCGACCAGAAGCCAAGAAAGTGGCATTCGGTACTCAGTGAGGCACTGTGGGCTTACCGAATGGCCCCCCATGGAGCTACAAAGACCTCTCCTTATGAATTGGTCTACGGGCATCACGCGGTTCTACCGTGGGAAGTGCAATCTGATTCAAGGAGGGTTGTGTTACGGAAATATTTGAGCTCCAAGGATTACAGGTGGTCTAATGATGGACGAGCTAGAGGATTTACACATGATCCGTCTTAGGGCCCCGGAAAACATTGAGAAGAACAACCTGCAGTTGCCAAGTACTACAACAAGAAGGTAAAAGTAAGGCAATTTGCGAGAAGGCGATTTGGTTTGGAAAGCGCTATTGCCGATTGGAACTAAATACGGTGAATTCGGCAAATGGTCCCCTAGCGGGAAGGACCTTTCCGTGTGGTCGGATGCGTCCCCGGTAATGCATATATATTGAAAACTTTGCTAGAAGAAGAATTTTCCGCTGCAATAAATGGAAGATATCTGAAGAAATATTATCCTAGCATTGAGATCGATCGATGATTACACACATCTAACACAGAGACAGCCGGCACTCAAGAACGAGGCCGCCTTCAGAACAAAAAAATCCACAAACAGAAGAAATGGCCAGTGCCTAGATGCATTACCCTTAGCACAAAAAATACATTACAACTGCTTCTTGCAGGTTTACATCCAACAGCCCTGGCGATCAGAACCTCAAGGAGGTGGGAAGCAGAAGGCGTGGAGGAAGAAGCGAAAGTATGATTCAATCTTTGCTTTGCTTCTTCTCCGGCTGCTCCCTCTTCAGTTGTTCCAAGACCACCGTGACGGCAACTTGGAAGGCACGGGGGTGACTATGGTTCGCGGCCTCCACCAAGCTGTCCCAGGCCGTCTTCAGGTTGTTGTACCTGTCAGAGACATCTGAAGCAAAGGAGTGGATGTTAGGGGCAAGAAATCCAGATGCAAGCACGAAATCAAGAAGAAGTCAGAAACGTTTACCCCGTACTAGTGCCTCCAGAGCCATGCGGCGCTCGCGTTCGGCTTGGCAGCGAGCGGTGATGTCCCTGAGGCTGTGCTCCAAGTGCCGAACGCGGCGGCGCAGTTGATGGCTGGCCCTCTGTTTAGGTGTGGCGTCCTCTGCTTCGAGGGAGGAATCGGAGGAGATGTACTCAGGCACATCTTCGGTCCCGATGATTTCTTCAGGGAGCAAATCAAGGCTGGAAGAGGAAAAGAAGAGGAGGTAAAGCGCAAGATCATGTGGGAAACAGGAAGTGAATCAAGGGAAAACTCACCTTCGAATCATGCGTTTCTTTGGAGGGCTGCTCTCCTGGGGCTGCTTGCCCTTGTCCATGGCCTTGGGGTTTTTCCTCTGGAGACGGGGGAAGAGATGAGAAGTGATGGATGAGTGTGCGAGTGGATTTGCAGGGCATCTCATCAGGCTATTTTATTGACCGAAGGGGTGCATTGGGAGTGATGACTGGCCAGTACACACTATTGGAATACCAAATGGCAGGGTTTTCTCCCGGACGCGAAGGGTTTTTGCTTGAACAGTGATTACGGATTGCCGATTCAGGGATCTTCTGTGGATTTTGTGCCAAGGGGCATCTGTTCGCGCGCATTCGGCTCAAGACAGTTTCCGGATGCGTTCAAAGAGAAAACAAGATTCACGGATGCAAATGTAAAGAAAACCATCATAGAGCAAGCACGGAGTTCAAAAGTTCTTCATTTATTGCCGATATTCAAACATCCCTAATACAATCTAGTCGAAAAGCTTGTTCAACACAGATTGGGGATGAGTGATTTCGGCAATGGCGTCGCCATGGCCATCAAGGCGCTCCAAGATGAGCTCGATCTCCTCGGTGTCCTGCGGCGTGCCGCCCGGAAGCCGCGCGGCCGATGGAGTAGTCGACGTCCGTGTACGTCGCCATGGTAGCCGTGCCCGGGGTGGTGCCCAAGCGAACGCCATGGGTGGTCACCTCGTCGACGCGGTGCTCCACCGCGGCAAGGCGTTCCGCCGGCGTGTCGCCGCGGGCGTTCACCTTGTCGGCCGCCCCTGCTCCACCGGCGCCTTCAGCCGGTTGAGCTCGGCGCCGCGGCCGCAAGGGAGCAAGAAGAAAGGAGATTAGCATCAAAAGCCGGGTTGGATCAAAGAGGCCGATTTCGGGGGGCCGTACCGTCGATGGTTTCCGGCGGCATTTGTTTGCGCCGGTCCTCCCATTCCGGCTCGGCTATGCCCGCCTTCTTGGAGACGTCCTCCAACTCGCGCCGGGCCGTCTCCAGCTCCTCCTTGAAGCGGAGGGCGTCGAGCTCCCCGTAGGGCACGGGGGGAGTGGCCGTCGGACTCGAGGAGTCGTCGGGAGGGGTTGATTGGCCGGCGCGGGAGACGGATTCCATTGAATCAACTTCGAAAGGGAGATGATCGTCAAACAAGAAAAGATCAAAGTTTAAGCAAAGAAGAGGAATCGACGATCATTGCCTCCGGCGCGCATTGGCTCGCTCCCCTCTGCCTCGTCGGAGGCACGGCGGCGGTTGAGGCGGCGCACCATGTTGGTTTGGGATGTGCCTTTGTTTGGAAAGAGGAAGAACTGAGATTGGCAAAGATTCGAGAGCTAAAAGACTTGGTGGAGAGCTAGGGGCACCTACGGTTTCATTTATAGGCCTGGCAAAGCAGATCGTGGCTTCGAGTTGTGGCTCTGGATCGTGGCGCATATCCCGAGAAAATTGGAAGGTGGAAAGGTTTCCTTGACCGGGCTGCCGATGGGTCGCTTGGAGTTCTAGGCCGAGTCGTATTCGATTGACTGGCTCGGCTGAGAGGAGTCAAAGTGCCATTCGGGTGTTGGCATTTCTTTGCCGAATGGATCGTTCAACATTTACACCTAGAGGTGTGCAGAAGAAAAAGGAGATAAAATTGCAAGGACGAATATTACAAGAGCGATCAATTCGGTTATACATCAATGGAAGCATTCAAATGTTCAAATATTTCGCAATCACACCACGAGCATTGGATGTTGCTTGGCGGAAGTTGTCCAACAGCTCCTGGCAATCTTTTCGGGCGCTAGACAAGGTGGTGAGTTCTGCATCGCATTGTTCCATCTTGGCTATAGCCGATTTTGCTTCCTCTTGGGTCTTTTCTATCAATCCAGGAAGCTCGGCTATTTTCTTTTTATTAGCCTCTATCTCGGTCGACGGGCTTCTCGGTTCCGCTTCTAGAGCAACTTCCTTGGCAATTTTCGGATCACAAGAAGCTTGCGGAGAGCGGCCAATGTATCTTTGTGGCTCTCTGTTTGGGATTGCGCCCCGTTCATGGCTTGTTCAAGACGCGGCTCTCTTCTTTTCAACGGCCGGGCGGGAGCGTAATTTCCTCAGAGCTTGCCTTATGGGCGCATAAAGGATTTCCAAGCCACAGATGGATACCAGAGAAGCACTGACGTCCTCAGGGAGTTCTTGGCTAATAGATTCAAGCATCTCTTCAAAGTGGTCGAGATCCTTGAACTGATCTTGTGCATCTCTTTCTAGCCAGGCAACAATTTCTCTGAGCTTTGCTAGCACCGCATCTGACAGAGTTTGGTGCATTCCTTCCATCTTCTCGGCAGCTGTATTGTTCCCCATTGACAGATTTGATGATAATGGGGCCTGATCCTAAGAAGCAGTATTGCCGAGTTAGGAGTGCTAAATGCAAAGGTAGCAGAGTTAAGTGCAAATGAGTACCTCATGGCTGATTTCTTGAGCTGGGGCAAAATTTTGAACAGGGGCAATCACGGGTGAAGAAGGTGCCCCAGGTAGAGCTGAAGCTTCTAAGTTAGAAGGTGTTGATGTAGTCGCGGGTAACTCATGGGCTTCTGGTTGAAGAGGAGTTGGAATCACCTCCGTTGGATTTGGTGTCTCTGCATGACCAACAGGTGATTGTGCCCTTGGAGGGCTTGGTGGCTCTGGCTGGATTGGAAGACTCATCTCTGGAGAATTCATTGCTTCTGCAGAGGGTGATGAAGATGAGATCTCCACTGGGATAGGTAATTCAACCCTGGGTGGACTTGCTTGCTGGAACACTGGGATGTCCACAAGTTGTTCTTCCATTGTTTCTTCTGCAAGTGTCAAATTAAAAGGGTAAATGCCAGTGTTTATCCTTAAAAGAGGACAATAAAGGTCATACCAGTGGATGGGGCATTGGCAGGTTCTGACACTGAAGGTTGCTGGGCTCTGGTCTGAAAATGCATAAGATGTGATTTATCAGAACCAGAGTAATTTTGTGATCAAGGAAGTAAAAGATTTTACCTCAACAAGAATTTTCTTGACAGTTCTCCTCCTCTTGGCATTTGGAGGAGCAATCAGAGACAAACCTTGCCTCCTATCAGCAGCAAGGCTGGAGAGGCTTGGATCGGTTGTGGCAAACCTGGCCATTAGCTGAGCCAGAGTTGGGGATCGAATCCCGGTCTTTCGAGATCGGGCCTACGGCATTGTAGGTGATATTCCCGGCTCGAGGGGCGAGGCAAGCGTGTTCTCGTGAGTAAAAGAAATGGGATCGAATCATGATTGAAAGGGGGAAATGTCCGATCCAAAGGTTAATTATATTACCTCCGAAGTTGGCCGGAAATCGAGGCATCAACTCGCACGTAACGAGTGCACAGGCTCATTGAAGATATGATCATGGAATTCTTGCCACCAGGAGATGAAGGTGGGGTGAGCTATGGTTGTGGGCACAAAAGGCCAGGTGTAGATAGTGGGACTACACACATAATGGAAAATCCTGCTACTATGCATAAGTTCTTTAATTTCCTCTCTGGGCTTGAGGAACTCATGCAGGAACAGTCTTGGGGGCATCTGGCCACACCCAAGTTGCCTAGCCATTACATTGGGCTGATAATATTCATAAGTACTAGAGTTCAGCCTTCCTCCATTGAATTCAGCTGGCAGCATACATGGGCGGATTATGATGTTGAGGATCTCTAATAATCTCCCATCTTGGCGTTCGGATTCAAAAGAAAAGTCACAAGGGAAGATCAAAGTGTCATTGTCCAGATAAGGAAGCCAGAGAGGATTCTGGAAACCTTTGAAGAATAGCTCGAAAAGCTGGCTGATGTCCTGCTGAACAAGAACAGTTGAAGCCGCTTCTCCATAATTCTGGCATCCTCTGGTGGCTTGGGGCTCCCCTTCAGGGTGATTGGATAAAGGGAAGAGCCTGGTGTCCAAATCAACACCAACGATCTGATGCATGTGGAGCTGCAGCCATATTTGAACAAACCACCAAGGACCGTTGACACATGTTATCCTCTGGCTAGTATACATTTGGGTGACAGTTTGGTGAAGCATATGGTACACACTGCCTAGGAGGAATTTTCCAAGGGGGAGGCGGTTGCCACTGACCAAATGAGACGCCATTGTGATGTGATTCGGGGTAGGCTCATTGGCTTTGCCACGAAGACAAATCTACACGGCCACATGTTCGTAAATGCCCCGTATTCGATTTCACCAAGGGGATTGTCCTTCATGTGCTTCAAGATGTAATGCTTGTATCCATTCCCCGGCTTCAACCCCGTTTGCCGAGAAGAATTTTTGAATTCCCAAGGCTGAACAGATCCTGTAATGTCAAGGCCGGTAATCATATACACATCGGCCAGAGTTGGGGACATCGGGCCGTGGCCGAAGAGGAAGGCGTTGACACCGTTTGACCAAAAGTGGCAAGCTGCTATCAGGAGGTCTTCATTCTTGGGAGTCTCGGCCAAGGATAACTCCAAACACTGAGCAATGCGGAGGGTATCCCAGTTTTTGGTCAATACACTCTTGTCTGCGAGAATCCTCTGGTACCAAGTTTTCCAGCCTGCGATTGGAGGTAAAGGCCAGTTCTTGAAAGCGTCTTGCCACCGAGGAGGTGGGGACAGAGCTGCTTTGAAGGGGATCCTCTGAGATTCAGCCGCGATGAAATCTTGAGGATCAGAGTTCCCCACGGGACCAAGATAATAGGATCTTGAATTGGCCCCGGTGCGAATCAGAAGCTCAGTGGAAGGCTCCTGAAGAAAAAAGCGGAAAAGAAATCTCAGGTAAAATTGAAAACCTAAATGCCGAATGAAGCTCACGGGAGGGAAATTTACCTGAGCATCTTGGTTTTGGGCCGCCATTGGGGATTTGAGCTTCGAGCAAGGGGATCTAGGGTTTGGATCTAGACGAAGATTCCAGCGGATTGCGAAGAAAGAAGATTAGGTGTTGACAGATTCGATTTGAAAGTGTTCGTGGCTGGAGTCAATTGCGGAACAAAATTACTTTTATCCCGCAATTGAAGGGGCATGTGTTAACACCAAAATTTGGCAAGGAGTCTGAGTTGTGGGTCCAGCTCGATGAAGAGTCCGTCTGGTGGAAGGAAAGATCTTTTCAGATGTATTCGGTTAAGAGATCTGCGGTCGACTATCTGCTCCCGTTCGGCAAAGGAACAGTAGAGCTGATTTTGCGGGATTGGATGGTGACGTGGCTCAAGCAGGAAGGGCGAATGGATAGATAGGCGATCAAGCTTAGAGATAAGTTAGGCGAGAGAATCCATTCGAGATTGTACTTCGCAGGGTATAAATATGAGCCCTGAATGTATGTAACAAACACAATCATTCTTCAATACAAACCGGCCTTACGCCAAACCCTAGAGTCCTTTTGTCGTGTCGTCGAGTTCTTCGAGAGGGTTCATCGATCCGTCGACCTCCGTGAGTATCGGCAACCTTGTATCATGTCTAGTATCATGCGGTGGATTTAGATCGATGCAAGTAGTCTTGTTACCATGCTTTGTGTCATGCGGTAGATTCAAGCTTGGTTCAAGAGGGTTTCTTGTTAGGTCATGAGCCATGCGGTAGGCTAAGATCTAGCTTGAAGCTAGTTATCCACTCTATTGGATTTTGGCAAGATCCAATAGATTCATTAAGTTACCCCGTGTTGCTTCGAGTTTTTACTTTATGTTTAGATTCATGTAACACACTTTGCCCAATCTAGATAGGTTTGGATCGGCTTTATCCCTTTTGCGATCCTTGTACGAGTCGAGTTCGTGTTTTAACACGTGTATCTTGTGCTCTCCAATAGCCGAAACCGAATTGATCTAGGTTGTTACGTGTTGCGGGTCCAAGCTTGCCAATGTTGGTATTAATCTTGAAAGAGCCGTGTATCATGCGGTAGATGCAGGTTTTTGGGTTGCTTTGGAGCTAGTCATCCGGTGGATTAGATTTCAAATCAATCTGATAGATTTATTTACTTGGTAATGTTCGTTCCTTCTTCATGGACCCCGAATCGGCTGTTCAGCCGTATTCGGTTATGTTTCCTCACGAGTAGAACACGTGCGTAATTCATGCTTTAAATAATGTATGCTTTTAGCTTTCCATATTTAGATTGTATCATGCGGTGGATAGATCTATTTGTGGAAAGTGGTACGGTTTTTTTCATGCAAGTTGTATCATGCGGTGGATAGATTTGCTTGATATCGTGCCCGACGGGTTTTTAAAGTACCTAGACATGCGGTAGACTAGTGCTTTGGATCTATGCATACTTGTTTATTACATGTTTATGTTCGTGCTTTACTTTGTTCATTTGTTTAATGCTAATCATCATGGGGATCCGTCTTGACCTCATGTATATGCATCTTTGTTTAAACAAAGACCGATCGCTGTCTTGCTTGCGTCATCCATTCGGCAATGTTACTTTTCCCTTGTTACAAGTTCCCGAATGGTTTCAGCTTGTTGGCAGATAGCTCTTCATAGCTATGTGTCATCCCGTCTGGCTTTCTAGCCGTAAATATGGAACTGTCTGGTACCACCCGGCAAGTTCCAAGCTTTGGTATCTAACTCCTTTATCTTTTGTTAATTTTCAGGAAAAATTGACTGGCACGTCTCGTGACTCTCTGCGCGTGTAAAGCCAGCTTGTTCGGCTTGCTGTGTGTTTGGCACTAGGTGCACGTTTTGCGTCAACAATGCACCTCTAGCCACCGCGGCTACAAGAGCACCCTATGTAATCTAGCTATAGACTAGATCGTAGAAGAAGCAAAACCAAGAAGAAAACAAAATCATCGAGAAGACACTTAATCGCTAGAAATCAGATTCACTTACAAACTTCACCATGAATGATTACATGAACAAGATCACCACCGGGGCCCTCCCTCAATCTTGATCCTTGCTCCGAGCTCCGACGTGGTCTTCCATGCAAGGTTCCCACGTCGGCTAGGGAAACCCTAGACAACTAGCACGACCCTCATCTCCGAGATGGTGTCCCTCAAGCTTCTCTCGCTCCTCGGCGGCGGATTACGACTTTGGTTCTCGCGTGGCTATCGGTCCGGGGGCTATTTATAGCCTGAGAAGCAATTAGGTCAAAGGGGAGGCCGATTGGGCCCGAGAAAAGGGCCGGGCCGGCCGGGGCCCCCAATTCGGCCCATCTCGTGGCCTGCTTCGCCGGTGTTGCTTCCCGCGTCTTCTAGATGTTCTCCCCTTTTGCATGTGGGCCCTTGACGTCGGTTTCTCTCCGAATTGGACTCAACTCCTTGTCTTGCAAGATTCAGCACTTTTCTGGTTCGGTCCTCGGAGTTTATCATCTTCTCGGGCTTGGTCCTTGGGCTCTTGGAGTCATGTTCACTTCATTGCTTGACTTGTATCGGGCTTCAAGGTCTTGTCATGAGGTGCTTAATGAACTTATCCCGGAAGTCTTGCTTTCAACGTTAAAACCCTCGCGTAAACACTTAACTCCAAAGCCGACATGCACAAGTGAACTTGTTATACCACGGGGGTTAGTACCAATGGATAAGATACAAAAGTCATGCCAACACCGAAGGTAAACTCATGGCTAGGTTGACGGATTTTCACCGTCAACTCTCCCCCATGCTTAAACCTTGCTCGTCCTCGAGTAAGCCTTCGATGGATATCATCGTTGCCCATCAATGTTTAAACCTTGCACTTGATCATACATGAAAAAAAACATAATGCTCTCAAAAGTTTAATTTCGTTAAAGTTCCATAATGTACTAGCCTTCACTTCTACGGAGGGTAGATTCTTATTAAGCTTATCCCACAAGTATTAACATGCTCACAAAGTTTAAATAGATCTCAGAATTTTTGAAATAAAGAACGAGATAAAGAAAAGAGCTAAACCAAATTCACAAATTTAAATCACCTTGCATGTTGCTCATGAACTCTCATCTCACTTGTCTCTCAATCCTATATATTCTACTCCTTTCCCTCTCATAACATATATGTGTGGTAGGCTTTATATGGAGCTTTGGGAAAGTTTAGTCCTAACAAGATTTTATAAATGAGGTGTTGTCAAAACAAGACAAGCTTCTCATGGTCTTACCGAGACTCGTCAAAAAGGTCATTGGAAAATAATGTTAAATCAAGGAGGGGAAAGAGAAAAATACACACACTTTTAGATGAGTGGACATGTGCAAACGGCAAAGAGTGATCCCGAGGCACAAAGGAAGTCCTCGTTATCGGATTGCACATGGTTGGAAAATGAGAATGGATCTTTTATTGAAGCCCTGAATGCACTCTTAGAGAACCGGGGAGTTCACTTTACGCATACTCATATTTTTTTCTCTTTCTCATATTTCTCATTCTTTTGTTTCTTTCTTTCTTTCTTTCTTTCTTTCTTTCATTATATATATATATATATATATATATATATATATATATATATATATATATTTTTTTTTTTCTTTCTTCTTGTGAGACCTTCACCTTGGAAGTCACGTACATTGCCGAATTTTTTTCATTCATCATTTTTTTAAAATACTCCCCTTTGAACTCTAAAACTGCACCGTACCTACCTCCTCCCCCATGCTTAGACGTTGCTCGTCCTCGAGCAAAGAGGCGAAAAATAAGGTAGGTACCGGAAATATTTTTCCTTTGGAGAGATACTTGAAATCTTCAATGTCGGCACCGTCTTGCGATCTTCCTTGATTTGATGATCCATTCTCAACGATAGGTTGTGGTCAAGGAGGTAATAACAAAAGATGATATTTGGTTTAAGGGTGGATATCCGGCGAAGTTTGTGAGATCTCCAATGCGGGGATACACAATGCACGGATAAAAGGCTAGCAAAAAGATAGATACGCAAAAACGGAATGACCAGCTTCTTAGTCTCGGGCCAGAGAAATCATGGCCTGCAATAACTCACTCAAAAATAAATCTTGTACACTAAGGTTTATGCACTCAAATATGTATAAGGCTTTGGATAGGTTGAGCAACACACAAGCGATATTTGTGACAAGGTTAGCGATATTTTTTAGCATAAAAGACATCTTTAATCTATTCATAACTTGAGAGCACATAAAACACTATGGGTCTTTATTTTAATCATAACCTCCGCTAAAGATTAAGCTAGTTTAAATAATTTCAGATTTGTATTTTTAAGAGAGCACTAGGTTAAACATGCATAAATCAATTACAAAGATAAACAAAGCGGCAATTATAATCATATATCATTATGGCACAAACTTTGTAACTTTACCAAAGGTAAAAACTTAGTGGTTACTTTATTCATGATGAAAATAAACACTAACACACATGCTGAAAATAAACTAACACTCAAAATTAAAGTAAAACTGAAAATACTACGCATACATAGGCACAAACAAGCTGAAAATTAAAGAAAACGGGGTAAAGGAAAGATGACTAAAGCTCCTCCTCTCTCTAATCTTCCGCCGGTGGTTGATATTGATAGTCTTGGTTGTTGTACCCTTATTGTAATAGGAATGCGCCTCTCCTCCTATGAATTGTCCGACGGTGCTAGGTGAAGGTGTCCAAGCACATAAGCGACGTTTGCATTTCCTTCACCCATTTGGTTTGCATTGGTTTGGATGGCTGCAATAATTTGCATGTTCCTTGCAGCGTATCCTCCAATGGTGGCCACATTTTGTTGTGGTTGAGGAAGGTGTGCATAGGGCTCCGCAAAGGCTACGTTGGGCACCGCAAAATTGGTGGGGGTATGGCTGCACCACTCCCCCATGCTTGCATTGGTACACCACCGTAGTAACTCGGTGGCGCCGGGGTTCCTCCCAATGGTGGGACATAATTTTGTTGTGCACCTCCTTCTTGGGTCGTAGAAAAACCTTCTCCTAATCCTTCTCTATTATTATTTTTTTCCTCTTCGCCGGCACAAGAAGTCCTTCCTCTAACCGATCTTCTTCCCCTCAAGAAATGTCTTAATCTTCAATCCGGAAGGGGCAAATTCACCTAGGCCACTTGGAAGCCTCCTCTCTCATCTTCACTCTTATATTTTCCTTTCTTCATACATTCCTAGGGAGGTCCGGGTAGGAGATGATTCGGGTTCCTTGCAATACCCGGTTTTAAAGAGATAGTCAACATGGAGAGGTAACAACCCGATCTCCCGAATCCGATGTTGCCACAACACCACCGGTTGATCATAGGTGAGTAGGGTTGATTGGCTGCGAGTAAAGCCAATTCAACTCCGTGTTGGTTATCTATGTCTCTCTTATTCTCCCCAAAAATCCAATTGCACAAAAGTGACACACTTGGATGATGGGGTTCCGGGTAGTATTTCTTCGTTGATGGTCTCTTCCCGTGATCATACTCCAAAAACCTTCCCATGTGCCTTCATGCACATACTTGTTCCGGAGCTCCCTTTTGAAAATAGGGGACACTCGCCCATGGGTCTACGATACTAGAACATGCAATCGTTTTGAACATGAAAACCAATCTAATCTATCGGGGGTTGTGACCACAGTTTCGCCCTTTCCCTCCTCTCGTACTCACGCGAAGGTACTCATGACTAGACCTATGATGGTCACGGTGTGTTGAATGGATCCAAGGAAGAATTAGAGCTCTACTCCCTTTATGGCATGGTAGCTGACCTTAAGCATTAAAGTATTTCCAACACAAGATGATAGATAGATAATCCAACAAAGTTCGATTACATCTCAAGATCGATTGCAACCCATGGATGAAAGGAGATTACCCCATCAAGGTGCTAGAAATAGCATCATTGATCAAGGTTACCCTTCCGACGATGTCTTCCTTCTTCTCCACTTGTGGGCTCCCTCCAACGGAATGTGAGACTCGGCACTCCTTCATCAAGGGTATGCGCCATGGTCATGAAAATTTCCTAGGCGAATTCCTTGTGGGTGTTTACCGACACTCCGCTAGAGAATTGCACCGGTGTCCCGTGTGAAACCCAATATGTGGAGAGCTTGGTCGTCGATGTCGACGTTCGCTACAAGCCTCTACCCAAGGCGAGCGAGCTTCTTCTCCTCCTCCGTCGTGATGATAAACCCATTGGAATGCCACGGAGCGCATGTAGGTGGAGCGGATGATCGTGTCAAGTGGTGAGGTTGGACAGGCGGCTCCTCCATATGTTATTGAAGTTTGGTAAACCTAATAAACGAGTTTTGTGTGGCCCTCATGCCACCGAGGAGTGTGGTTCCTCCTCGGCGGTGCCGTGTCCTCCTCCATACTCCGAGGAAACTCGGAAACCGAGTGCCTCCTCAAAGAGGTTGTCGATGATGGCTTAGACGACGATGATCCCTTCTTCTTCGGTGAAAAGGTGAAAGGATCTTGTGATGCCTAGAGGGGGGGGGGTGAATAGGATCACTTTTAAAATTCTGCAAAATCTGAGCAGCGGATCAGGGACCGGATGACCCGGCAAAGACGAGCGGCCGGATGACCGGGGTCCGGTCACCCCGGCACTTGTGCCGGATCAACCAGAGGCGTTAGGGAGTAAAACTCAATAACTTGAGGGGAAAGTGAATTTGCAGAAAATATGTGAACCAACTTGGTGTAATTGAAGTGAAGAAGACCTGCAACAAAGGATATTACACACAACAACACAAATATAGAGAACGATTCAAATATAACTTCTAGGGTTAGGGTTGATGGAGATGAACACAAGCAAGCAAGAGACAATCGATTTGTTTACCGAAGTTCACCTCCACTAAGAAGGCTACGTCTCCGTTGAGGTTCCCACAAAGGGAGGGCTATTACGAAGAGCCTCTTGCCTCTCCAATTCACCACAAAGGCAAATTGGTGCTTACTAAGAAAAACTCCACAAAGGAGGGGCAATACAAACAATCCCGGGTGCTCCACACGGAGAGGGCACTCAACGGGCGACGCCTAACCGTCTAGAAGCAAGCTTCAAGAGTAATAAACACAAATCAATCAACCAAAGCCACCACAAGTGCTTCTTGAGAGGAGGAAATGAAAAGCTCTCACAAAGGGGCTAAATCCTACACCTCAAATGCTTTCACACTCAAACCCTAGGAGGAAATCTTGATTAGAGTGCTTGGGAATGAGTTAGAAGAGAGGAGATGAAGCTTGGGGGGTGTAGCAATGGAGGAGAAGGCGGAACCCTAAAGAGGAGGAAGAAGGGGTATATATACCCACTTCCCCCGACTTGACCGTTGGGGGCAGTCTGCGACCTGGCCGGGTCACCCGGCACGGGTGGCCGGGTCACCCGCCTCCCTCCAGCACGGTTCCGGGTGGCCCGGCCACTAGTGCCGGTTGACCCGGTAGGCCTGGAGGAGGAGAGATTTAACAAGAGGGGGCTGTTTTTGAATTATCTAAAGGTTTTTCTAGGTTTTTCACTCTTAGAAAAGATGAGAAAAGATCACAAGAAGCACTTGTAGCAAACCTTGATTAATCGACCGCATCCCTCTTTATAGTACGGTGTTTCCTAAACTCAAAGTCAAAACGAAAATTAAAATTAAATCGCCAATTGAGCTTCAACACCATAAATAAGAAAATGAGGGCCTTCCTTTGAGAATTCATATTTATTTCACTTTAAAGCCTGCACACATCTCATTCAAAGCATTAATCCTCCCTAATTGCATTATCATTATCACCAAAATATATAGGAGCCTAGATGCACTTTCAATCTCCCCCTTTTTGGTGATTGATGACAACACAATTTGGTTAAAAGAAAGAGATGTGTATATCCAACAATTTAGTGAGGAGCTCCCCCTAGATGTGTGCATCGTCAAAGAAGAGAGGCCTCAAATGCCTTTGCACACACATTTGCAAGAACTCCCCCTAAATCTTTGCATAAACACATTGTGCACAAGTGTGAAAAGAATTATCCCGTGATGCAAATGACAAAATATATCACGACAATAAAGTGAGAAATAACAAATCATCAACCAACACAAGCATCACAAATAACCATTGGGATCCTTACATCACACTAGCATGGATAAAAGTACCATAATTAAGTCTTACAAATAAAAGTTTTGCACTTGGCACACCAACATCCATCACACCACACATAGTTCATTACATGTCCACTAGTTCTATTACATAAATAACGATAAGATAGATAAAGATAGAGGTAGGGGCGGCGTCCTTCCACCAAATTCACTCCCCCTTTGGCATCAAGTACCAAAAAGGGAAGCTACTCCTCGTCGTCCTCGTCGTACTCCTCCTCTTCTTCATAATCTTCCTCTTCATCATCAACGGGAACCCAAGAGCCAAGGTCCTCCCAAGGATTTGGAACGGGAGAAGGAGGATCAAAGGTTCTCATCTCATGGACCGGAGAGTGTGGAAGATTAAGACTAGCAGCCATTTCCTTTTGATTTTTCTCTTGCCTATGAAGCTCTTGAGCCAACCACCGACGATCGGCCTCACGCTCCCTAGCATCTTTGCGGAGCATGTTGAAGCAAGCAAACAAACCTTTTGCAAGAAAGTTGAATTTGCCTCTCTTACCCCTAGGAGCCCCATGAGAGTGAGAGGCACCCTCCAAAGGAAGTGGATCATATGGGCCCCTTGCTGGTGGAGCTTGAGAGGAAGAGGCACCCGCATCAGACGGTCCATCAATGGTATAGATACCCGGATAGCTGCCTCTAGCATCAACACCGGTGGTGTGCTTGCCAAGACGGAAAGATTGAGCTAGTTTGCCTTTACTAGTCTTGTAAGACTCATGAACAACATCCGGCTTGAGATCAAGTTGGGTGGCATGCTTAACCAACATGAAAATATAGGGCGCATAGTGACAACCACTAGAAGAAGTATGTGAGCAAATGATAATCTCATTCCAAAGAAAGTGACAAGCGTTGAACTTGGGTTGACCGGGAGCCATTTGATAAAGAAGATTTCTAGCTCTATGAGAGATGTTATCGGAATCCCCACCCCTAGGACAAAGAGTGTATCTAAACAAAAGATTTAGCATCTTGTAATATGGGGTGAGTCCACTAGTATGACCATAGTTGATGTTCCCATAGGCACGATCATACATAAACCTCATCTTAGTCACCTCTAGTTCATGCTCACAATGAAGTCGGACTAGATCACTTTTGAATTGATTGGTTGTGGTTGCACCTCTAAGTTTGAAGAGTTGAGCAAAATCATAAACTGAGATTTTGAAGCGCTTACCACCAAGAGTGAAGTGCATCTCATTTTCATCTTCATCAACATACAAGGTGGCATAGAACTGGGCCACCACTTCCTGAGAGTAGTCACACCGAAGACTCATGAGATAAGAAATCCCCATGAACTGGCACCGAGAGTGAACAGCCTGCATAACCTCCTCAATGGGAGCAGGAAGATCAAGCAAGTACGGCCAATCCACCCACTTCATCTCAGTGGTGACACGTCCCTTGGGTAGAATGGTCGACTCGTACCAATCCGCTTGATGAGCAAGCCAAAACCTGTCATCACTGAAGAAAGACCTCTGAAGCCGCCTCGGATCTTCTGGCCAAAACCGAAGAGACCTCATGTCAGTGCCCGCCTTCATGAAGTTAACCAAAGGTGGATCACGACGAGTGCGCTCCGGACGGTGAACGGGAACGGCCATCTGCTCATAGATAGATAAGTCAATGTTGTCATCATAGCGGTCTCCAACCTCAGCAGCGGTGCTCGCCCTCTTGGTCCTAGCACCGACGGTTGTAGTCTTCTTCTTGAGAATGGGATTGCCATCATGACCACGGCCTCGGCCTTGAGCACGAGAGGGAGGAGCTTGGGGTTTGGTCCTCTTCTCATGCACATGGATGCCAAACTCGTCGCTGGAAGACCGCTCCTCAAATTCCTCAATCTCCTCATCTCCCTCTTCACTTGATTCGGAGCGAATCTCCTTCCCACGAGAGCTAGCTTTCTCACGACCCATCTGAAAAGAATGAGATACATGATTGAAGGTGCACGAAGCAAGCGTCATTGGGTCACCCCCGCCGGAGCCGGGTCAACCGGCATGGGTGGCCGGGTCAACCGGCTCGGCGGGATGAACCCTAGAACGCAAAATCGAAGGTCTGAGAAATGTAGCCATGGGATTGGGACAAGATCATGGGAGGTTGTTCTAGGACCTAAATGGAGGCATTTGACCAAGGGAAATCATCTAGAACGAATCACAAAAGTAGATCGGGAAACCCGGAGTTTGAAATGAGTTTACCGTTGGATTCCCGCGAAGTTCCGGAAAATCCGATGAGAAAGGAGCTCGAGATGTAGAGGAGGTTTGAATCCCCCACCCGGCGCAAGAAACTCCGGAGGGCCGGCGGAATCGCCCGGTGGCGAGAATGGGGGCGGCGGCGGCGGTCCGAAAGAAAAGGAGGAGTTAGGTTCAAAGGCCGCCACCCGCGGCTTTTATACGCCCGGGCGCGGGGGGCGGGCGACCGGCACGGGTGGCGGGCGACCCGGCAACCATCGAGGCGCCCGGGCGACCCGGCACTGTGCCGGTCGACCCGGCGGAGCCTAGGGTTTGCGCTTCCCCTTTTTTTTTCTTGCCACGACGGCTCCCGAGAAAAAGGGGGGGGGGGCGACCGGCACGGGTGGCCGGGCGACCGGCGGCCAACGGAGCCGCCCCGGCGACCGGCACCGGTGGCCGGTCCACCCGGCGGCCAACAGGAGCTCTCCGGGTCAACCGGGCACCCGTGCCGGTTGACCCGCCTCACCCAGAAGGAGGGAGAAGGGATTCTTCAGAAGATGAAGTTTTTTTTTGTTTAAATGTAAATGATTTTACAAGAGAATTGAAGATGGATATATTCTCAAGATTGGAGGAGGATTTTCGACAAAAGAAATTTAAGAGAATGGGTTATGAAAAGTGTTGATAGATGTGAGACCTTTCAAGATTTGAGATTAGTGAAGGATTTATCTAGTGGACACATAATAAACTCTCGGCAACAAGTGACTAGCCACAATCAATCATTCATAACAGTAGTCACTTAGGCCGAGTATTTGATCAAAAGATCTCAAGATCCAAAATTTTCGAAAGACTCACACAAACAAATAAAAATAAAACATTTTCAACCTATCTAGGCAACAATCAAGTATGTGCAATAAGTCAATCCAAGTTACGAGAATCTAAGATGTTTAGCTCACTCCTCAAAGCACAAAACCTTTGCTCGTCTAGAGGCTTAGTGAAAATATCAGCAAGTTGCCTCTCGGTGCTTACGTGACGTAAAGCAATATCGCCCTTAGCCTCATGATCTCTTAAGAAGTGATGTCTAATGTCTATGTGCTTTGTTCTAGAGTGTTGGACTCGGATTGTTCGCTAGCTTGATAGCACTCTCATTATCACACAAGAGTGGAATCTTACTAAACTTGCAACCATAATCACTCAACGTTTGCTTCATCCACAAGAGTTGTGCACAACAAGCACCGCCGCCACATATTCGGCCTCGGCCGTGGATAAAGCAACCGAGTTTTGCTTCTTTGAGCTCCATGACACCAAAGACCTACCAAGAAATTGGCAAGTCCCGATTGTGCTTTTTCGATCTACTTTGCAACCGGCATAGTCCGAATCGGAGTATCCAAGTAGATCAAAAGTGGAGCCTTTGGGATACCACAAGCCTAGGTTAGGAGTGTGAACCAAATATCTAAAGATTCTCTTAACAGCCATTAGATGGCACTCCTTAGGATTGGCTTGAAATCTTGCACACATGCACACACTAAGCATTATATCGGGCCTAGATGCACAAAGGTAAAGGAGGGAGCCAATCATGGAACGGAATACCTTTTGGTCGACCGACTTCCCTTCTTCATTGAGATCAAGATGTCCATTTAATGCCATGGGTGTTTTGATGGGCTTGGAATCGGCCATGTCAAACCTCTTGAGCATATCCTTCACATACTTGGTTTGACATAAGAAAGTCCCTTCCTTCATTTGCTTGATTTGAAACCCAAGAAAGAACTTCAATTCTCCCATCATAGACATCTCAAATCTCTTGGTCATGATCCTACTAAATTCTTCACAAAATTTATCATTAGTAGACCCAAAAATGATATCATCGACATAAATTTGACAAACGAAAATATCTTTTCCATTTCTTTGAATGAAGAGAGTGGAATCGGCTTTGCCTATCTCAAAGCCGTTCTTGAGAAGAAAATCCTTAAGGCATTCATACCATGCTCTAGGAGCTTGCTTAAGCCCGTAGAGCGCCTTATGGAGCTTGTACACATGGTTTGGATATCTTGAATCTTCAAAGCCCGGTGGTTGATCAACATAAACTTCTTCTTGGAGAGGTCCATTCAAGAATGCACTCTTCACATCCATTTGATGAAGCTTGAAATCATGGTGGGTAGCATAGGCTAAAAGAATACGAATTGACTCAAGTCTTGCTACGGAGCATAAGTCTCTCCAAAGTCCAAGCCTTCAACTTGTGTGTAACCCTTGCCAACGAGCCTAGCCTTGTTCTTTGTGACGACACCAAATTCATCTTGCTTGTTTCTAAAAACCCACTTGGTGCCGATCACATTTTGCTTGGGTCTTGGTACCAACTCCCAAACTTCATTTCTCTTGAAGTTGTTCAATTCTTCCTCCATGGCAATAATCCAATCCGGATCCTCAAGAGCTTGTTCCACACTAAGAGGTTCCAAAGAGGAAACAAACGAGTAAAATGCACAAAAATTTGACAATCTTGAGCGAGTTGTTACCCCTCTTCGAATGCTCCCAAGTATGTTGTCAACGGGATGATCCCGTTGAACCATTTGATGTACTCTTGGGTGTGGTGCTTGAGATTGACGTTGAATTGGTCCATCATCATCATTTTCAACTTGTGGAGCTTCTTCTTGAGTTTCACCACCTTGTTCTCCCCCTTGATCAAAGCCCCGTGCATGATCGTCACCATGAACTTGACTCTCATCTTGATGGACTTGAGAACTAGATGGTTCCACTCTTGTTGATGATGATGGATCATGAGCGCTTGTGTCAACCGAGTTTGTGCTTGAATCTCCCGATGCATCACTTCACCGGTCCCCATTCTAAAGATGGATATGCTTGGAGGCTCTTCATCATCTACAAGGTTTTCACTAACTTGCTCTCGTTGAGAGCCGTTGGATTCATCAAATTTCACGTCTACCGTGGTTTCAACACAACCGGTGGTCTTGTTGAAAACACGATAGGCATGCTCGTTAGTTCCATAACCAAGTAGAAAACCTTCATCAACCTTGGATGAAAACTTTGAGGCTTTGGGTTTCTTGTTAAGTATGAAACACTTACACCCAAAGACCCTAAAATAATGCACACTAGGTTTCTTACCGGTGATGATTTCGTAGGGAGTCTTGTTCAAGTACTTGTGGAGGTAGAGTCGGTTGGCGGCGTGGCATGCGGTGTTGATGGCTTCCGCCCAAAATGAGTCCGGAGTCTTGTACTCATCAAGCATTGTCCTTGCCGCTTCTATCAATGTGCGGTTCTTCCTCTCAACAATGCCATTTTGTTGAGGTGTATATGGAGAGGAGAGTTCATGCTTGATGCCTTCTTCATCTAGAAACTCTTCAACTTGTGTGTTGCTAAACTCCGAGCCGTTGTCACTTCTTATGTTCTTTACCTTGAGCTCGAACTCATTTTGAACTCTTCTAATGAACTTCTTCACAATTCCCTTTGCCTCACTTTTATCTTGCAAAAAGAATACCCAAGTGAAACGGGAAAAGTCATCAACAATTACTAAACCATATTTATTACCACCGATGCTTATGTAGGCAAGCTGGTCCAAATAAATCCATGTGTAGCAACTTCAATGGTCTTGATGAGGATAGAATGTTCTTGATGGGATGGTGAGCTCCAACTTGCTTCCCGGCTTGACATGCACTACATAACCTATCTTTCTCAAAAACAACATTTGTTAGTCCTAGGATGTGCTCGTCCTTTTGAAGTTTGGCCAAGTTCCTCATGCCAACATGGGCTAGTCGGCGATGCCATAGCCAACCCAAGTCGGATTTTACCACTAAGCAAGCCTTAGGATCCACCTTTACTTTTGTGAAGTCCACATAGTAAAGTTTTCCCCTTAGATGACCCACAAAGACAATAGAGGAATCCTTCCTTCTAGAGACGGTCACACCCTCATGAGTGAAGAGACAATTGTAGCCTTTCTCACAAAGTTGTGAAACCGACAACAAGTTGTATCCCAACCCTTGCACATGATAAACATCTTCAATTGAATTTGTTGTTGAGATAGCAATTTTACCTAAACCAATGACATCCCCTTGACCATTATCTCCATAAATGATAGTTTCCGTAGGGTTGTCATAACGGTTAAGGGATGCAAACAAGCCTTCATCTCCGGTCATGTGATTAGTGGCACCACTATCAATCAACCATGCACTTCCACCGGAGGAGTAAGCCTACAAAACAAGTTTAAGCTCTTGGTTTAGGTACCCAAAAGGATTTGGGTCCTTGGAGGTTAGATGCAAAAACTTTTGGAACCCACACACTCTTTCTCATGGCCTTCATGGCATAGGCCCCAACATACTTGACAACCATTTTACCATTATGGTCCAAGGTTACAATGTAATCACAAGTGTAGTTGGGTGTGGGTTTGTGCTCAACCACATTCTTCGATGCCTTAGGTGGGGAGTTACTCCCACCAATTCCCTTTGTGGTTTGCACCATCTTTGGAGCTTCCTTGGTTGTGGTAGATGTGGTGACTCCATGGGCAATATCCATTATTGTGTTGAGGTAGCCTCCCTTGTTCCATAAGGGGATCTCATGCCCTTTCACCGTCACCCTACCATTTGCCTTGTTGTTCTTGCGGTGTCCAAGTCCTTGCTTGTCCACCACCTTGGGTATTGGCTTGGCACTAATGTTGCCTTGTGTAAACAACATGTTCAATCGGGCAATTTCCTTGTCCTTGCTCTTAATTTTCTCTTCAAGCCTTGCAAGGTTAGTCTTAATAGCATTCATATCAATGTTAGCGCAAGAAGAGCAAGTTTTGCTAGTGGAGGCACTAGAGTCCAAGTTTGCCGATGGAGTTGCTTTGGTGCTTTCCCAAAGACTACTAAAGTTAGCTTCAAGAGATTTGTATTTCTCCGTCAAGCATGAAAAGCTTGATTGAAGCTCACTATGAGTAGTTTTTAGGGAAGCTAAAGATTCATTTGCCAAGGTGAGATCCTTTGACATCTTCTTATTAGAATCGCCGATCAAGGACAAGTCCATGGTCAACTTTTCCACCTTAGCCTTCTCTTCGGCAAGAGATTTTTCTAAAGCAAGGTTTCTTTCCTTTTCAAGGATAAGCAAGTCTTCTTGCTCATGAAGGATCTCTTTCTTTTTCTCTAGTTTGTCCAATAGCCTTTTAATTTCCTTGTGGCCTTTTTTACCAAATCTCTTTATCATGTTGTTCTCTAGTTCCTTTTCCTCATCTAGGTTTTCTATGTCGCTACTAGAGGTGGATGAAGAGGATGTTAGAGAGGATGAGATGGTCGATTCTTGTACCTTGCTCCCCCTTGCCATGAGGCAAAAATGAGAGTGGTCTTCATCATCGGAGAGGTTGTTGAAGAGGCGTGTTGAGGATGAACCTTGTGCCATGGCAATTGTTGCCATCCTTTGCTTCTTTGGTTCTTCATCTTCATCACTTGAGTCCCATTGTTGACCCACGTGCGCACGCCCTTGATACTTGTTCTTGTATTCTTTGCTTCTCTCCTTGAACCTCTTTTCTTCCTCATTCTTGTTCTTGTTCTTGGGGCATTCGGCGATGAAATGTCCATACTCTCCACACTCATAACACTTTCTTTGTGACTTCTTCCTTCTATCATCTCCACCTTTTCTTGAATTTCTTGACTTCAAGAATTTCTTGTACTTCCTTATAGCAAAGGCGGTTTCTTCATCCGTGCTTTCTTCATCGCTAGTGTCTTCCTTTTTGCTCTTGGAGGGCTTGGGCTTCTCTTCAACAACTTCACTAGAGCTTGCTTTGAGAGCTAGACTCTTGCCCATCTTCAAGGTTAAAGACTTCTCCATATCTTGATCAACTAGTTCTTGATGCAAAATTTCTCCAAGGAGTTGAGTGGGTGTCATTGTTGGATATCTTGGATCTCTTCTTATCATTTGCGTCAAGTTCTTGTCCTTGGGGGCAAAATCTCTTAGCAACTTCTTTGTGACCTTTGAGTCATCCCAATCTTTGCTCCCAAGAGCTCTAATGTCCGAGACAAGCACCATGAGTCTATCATACATTTCTTGAACGGTCTCTCCATCCTTCATGAAGAAAAGCTCAAGTTCCCCATTGATTAGGTCCATCTTGCCTTGTCTCACATGCTCGGTTCCCTCATGTGCTTCCTTGAGTGTGTCCCAAATTACCTTGGCAATTTGGATGTTCCGAACCTTGTTGAATTCTTGTGCACACAAGGATCCCGTGATGACTCTCGTGGCTTGTATGTTGCGGTGAAGATCTTGCTCATGCTCAATGGTGAGGGCTTCTCCTTCGGCGGGAATTGTTACACCTACAACCACAATCTTCCAAAGAGAAGGGTGAAGCCCGTAAAGGTGCATTTGCATATCATAAGCCCATTTGGGATAGTCCTTCCCATCGAAATGAGGAGGCTTTCCCAAATGCACGGAATAAAATTTATCGTTAGAGTTGTTGCCGGAATTTGCCCGTAGTGATGGGGCACTTCGTGGAAGCCGGAGTGAGAGTACTTGGCTTGCTCCTTCTTGATCATCTTCTTGAGGAGCTTCTTTGCCATCTTCTTGGCCTTCTTCTTCTTCTTAGCCTTTCTTCTCTTCTTGGCCGCCTTCTTTGCCGCAAGATCATCGTCCTTGGCATCCTCATCACTTGAGTCGGAATCCGAGTCGGAGTCGGAATCCGATGAGGAGTCGTCGGAGCTGTCCACGTTGGATGGAGTGCGGCTTGGGGCCCTGCCGATGAGGTCGCCGACTTGAGCTGCCGTGAGCTCTCTCTCTCTTGAGCTTCTTTTGCGGCAATTTCTTCGGCGGTTGGGTTGCTTCCAATCCCCGACATCTTGATCCCTTAGCGGTTAATCCTAAATCAAGGGATTAGGCTCGATACCAATTGAAAGGATCTTGTGATGCCTAGAGGGGGGGTGAATAGGATCACTTTTAAAATTCTGCAAAATCTGAGCAGCGGATCAGGGACCGGATGACCGGCGCGGCCGGCACCGGATGACCCGGGGGTCCGGGTCACCCTGGCACTTGTGCCGGATCAACCAGTGCGCAGGAGTAAAACTCAATAACTTGAGGGGAAAGTGAATTTGCAGAAAATATGTGAACCAACTTGGTGTAATTGAAGTGAAGAAGACCTGCAACAAAGGATATTACACACAACAACACAAATATAGAGATCGATTCAAATATAACTTCTAGGGTTAGGGTTGATGATGATGAACACAAGCAAGCAAGAGACAATCGATTTGTTTACCGAAGTTCACCTCCACTAAGAAGGCTACGTCTCCGTTGAGGTTCCCACAAAGGGAGGGCTATCACGAAGAGCCTCTTGCCTCTCCAATTCACCACAAAGGCAAATTGGTGCTCACTACAAAAAACTCCACAAAGGAGGGGCAATACAAACGATCCCGGGTGCTCCACACGGAGAGGGCACTCAACGGGCGACGCCTAGCGTCTAGAAGCAAGCTTCAAGAGTAATAAACACAAATCAATCAACCAAAGCCACCAAAAGTGCTTCTTGAGAGGAGGAAATGAAAAGCTCTCACAAAGGGGCTAAATCCTACACCTCAAATGCTTTCACACTCAAACCCTAGGAGGAAATCTTGATTAGAGTGCTTGGGAATGAGTTAGAAGAGAGGAGATGAAGCTTGGGGGGTGTAGCAATGGAGGAGAAGGCGGAACCCTAAAGAGGAGGAAGAAGGGGTATATATACCCACTTCCCCCGACTTGACCGTTGGGGGCGATCTACGACCGGCCGGGTCACCGGCACGGGTGGCGGGTCACCCGCCTCCCTCCAGCACGGTTCCGGGTGGCCCGGCCACTTGTGCCGGTTGACCCGTAGGCTCCGGAGGAGGAGAGATTTAACAAGAGGGGGCTGTTTTTGAATTATCTAAAGGTTTTTCTAGGTTTTTCACTCTTAGAAAAGATGAGAAAAGATCACAAGAAGCACTTGTAGCAAACCTTGATTAATCGACCGCATCCCTCTTTATAGTACGGTGTTTCCTAAACTCAAATTCAAAACGAAAATCAAAATTAAATCGCCAATTGAGCTTCAACACCATAAATAAGAAAATGAGGGCCTTCCTTTGAGAATTCATATTTATTTCACTTTAAAGCCTGCACACATCTCATTCAAAGCATTAATCCTCCCTAATTGCATTGTCATTATCACCAAAATAATTAGGAGCCTAGATGCACTTTCAAAAGGCTTGTAGTTTTCTTCCATGATTGCGGCGCTCTCCCTCACAAATAAATATCCGGGGTTTTCACCCGGTAACAAGGTACACAAATATTATTTTGGAGTCTCGGACTTTGAGTGGATTAAGGATGTGATTTGTTGCACGAAACAAACGCGGTGGATGGCTAAGTCTAAGGTGATTCCGGCCTACAAACTAGAGCACACGAACAAAGAGTTGGATGAAAGACTTACCTCTCTCCTCCTCTTGGCTCGGTTCTTCTCTAGTGCATTCATGTTGCTTCGTGATCGCGTACACCTTCCAAACGTTCCCGTCCACTCCTTCGCTTGCATTATTGCTCCTTCCACTTGATGTTTTCGCTTTGACTCACTTCCATACTCCCTTGCCTCACATGCATCCATGATATTCCTACAAAACAAAGCCTTGGCTGCCCCCCATGCTTGTACTTTGCATGTGGTTTAAATATGTTGGAGGGGCATCCCGTGATGTATCATGGTGCATGCATGGTTAGGTTAACTAGATTGCCTCCCTTTAAGTGTGTTTAAGGCTAAGCACTCCTCTAATTTCGAAATTTAAAAATATTTTTCAGAGCCATGCAAGAGCTCAAGCATAAATTTAGAGAAGTTTTTAAACCATTAAAAACAAATGTAAGTCGAAAATATTTTTCGACTACGTCGATTTCGGTCTCACCGGTATAGTTTGCCTTCATTAGTTGAGAGCAAACTTTTCCTGGATTGATCATGGGGGCATAGGATTAGGTTCTAATTTTGGCTAAATGATAGAGATTTTCAATAAAATAAAATGAAGTGAGGCTTAGAAAAATTCTAATCTTAGAGAAACCAAGGATATGGATTTTTAAACCAACCAAAAAGTTAAGTTTCTAGGTTCACGTGAGTCCTACCACTTGCTGAAATTTAAATAACATCTAGGTACAAGTCGTGGCTCTACCCGTGTGTTTTTAGCATGTAAAACAAGTCAACCACAGCACCATAATGAGGGTGAAGGGTTGAGTTAGGTTCTGAATTTTTTTTGGTTGCGGTTTCTCGAAAAAGAAGCAAACAATCACATAATATGGTTCATGTAAAGGGTTTATGATCAAGCAAAATATTCAACCAAGAATTATGTCTCTATATTGTTCAACCATTCTAAGTCTAATGTTTTGTGTAGTAAAATTCAAAACTGAATTACTTGAAAAGACTCGAAAAACCCGGAATCGGGTTGTCCTCCCGTAGCTTATTCTTGACTCGACGAAACGGGTTGCCTCCCCGCCTAGCGCTTCGTTTATAGTCCATGGCTAGACTTCTTCACTTGATTACTTCGGATCAACGCTCTTTGCGGGCGTTGCAATCTTGGGTACCCACTTCGGCTTAGTCATTTTTTTTGGTCTCCACAGGCTGGCTTTGTCCTTTGGTCTTGACGGATGCAACAACTTCCTTGTGGCTCGGCATCTCGAACTCCGGTCTTCGGTTGTGATCTTCATGGTCTCTAGTGTGATCCTTCATCTCTCCCGAATGAGCTTGAGTAGCCTTCGCCGTCTTGGGACCTTGGAGTTGTCTCGTATATTCCTCTTTGTTACCCATTGGGCGCCCGGCAAGTTGTCCCACTTGCGTCTCTAGCATCTTCATCATGATGAACACTTCGCATGTGGATCTTGCCTTGGCAGCCTTTAGGTGTTGAGCTTCTTTCTCCATCTCCATCTTCTCCATCCTCCTCTTGATTTGAACGGCCTTCCGGCGTCTTGACTTGGAGGTGGCGATTCGATGGTCATTCGAGTTTGACTTTTGAATCTAGAGTTTCCAACCCTTTAGCTTGTGTTGCACGTCACCTTTGCCTGTAAAGTTTTCCTGGATCATCCACAAAAAAGTTTGGGTTTCTTGGAGAGGTAGCCAACCATCTCCGGTTAGGGTTAGCAATAAAACAAAAATCTAAAAAGAAAAGAAAAATTAGGGTTAATCAAAACTAGATTAGATTGACTCTTTTTTTTTCTTTTTGGGGATGATCAAACATAAGAGATGCAAAAGAAAATCAAAAGAAAAGCTGAAAGATAAGCGATACTAGATCGGATCTTGATTGCTTGTTCCCGGGCAACGGCCCCGAGAAAAAGGGGCTTGTTGACGGTTAATAATTGTATCAAAGTTCGTTTAGACTTGCAAGCGGACAAGTCTCCCGTCGTAGTCAAGGGACCCTTCTTCCCTCGAGTGGTGAACCCAAGGTATCGAATCCGTGGAAAGCAAGGTAAGCTATCTTAAGATGAACTAAGTTGCATCTAATCTACTAACTCATAAAGAAAACGAATCTACTCTAATCTACTAAAGAGGTAACAAGAGAAAGCAAGAGATAACCAATCTAGAGAATCTAGATCATGCTTATGTTGTAGCTCCAAACAAGATAGATGAAGATAGTAAAGCGAATCTCATTAAAAGCATCTTTAAATCGTGTCCTTCCCATCCGACTCCGAAAACGCCCGCCTTTCGGAACCCCCGTCTGTCACAACGTATCCCTATTCATGCGGGTAGTCTAGGGCGAGTTCGATAGAACAAGTTGAAATCACTTGGCCGGTCCGGTATGCACCTCTAGCCACCGCGGCTACAAGAGCACCCTATGTAATCTAGCTATAGACTAGATCGTAGAAGAAGCAAAACTAAGAACAAAACAAAATCATCGAGAAGGCACTTAATCGCTAGAAATCGGATTCACTTACAAACTTCACCATGAATGATTACATGAACAAGATCACCACCGGGGCCCTCCCTCGATCTTGATCCTCGCTCCGGAGCTCCGACGTGGTCTTCCATGCAAGGTTCCCACGTCGGCTAGGGAAACCCTAGAAAACTAGCACGACCCTCATCTCCGAGATGGTGTCCCTCAAGCTTCTCTGCTCCTCGGCGGCGGAATACGACTTCATTTCTGCGTGGCTCTCGGTCAGGGGGCTATTTATAGCCTGAAAAGCAATTAGGTCAAAGGGGAGGCCGATTAGGCCGGAAAAGGGCTGGGCCGGCCGGCCTGGGCCCAATTCGGCCCATCTCGTGGCTCGCTTCGCCGGTGTTGCTTCCCGCGTCTTCTAGATGTTCTCCCCTTTTGCATGTGGGCCCTTGACGTCGGTTTCTCTCCGAATTGGACTCAACTCCTTGTCTTGCAAGATTCAGGCACTTTTTTACGGTTAGGTCCTCGGAGTTTATCATCTTCTCGGCCTTGGTCCTTGGGCTATTGGAGTCATGTTCACTTCATTGCTTGACTTGTATCGGGCTTCAAGGTCTTGTCATGAGGTGCTTAATGAACTTATCCCGGAAGTCTTGCTTTCAACGTTAAAACCCTGCGTAAACACTTAACTCCAAAACCGACATGCACAAGTGAACTTGTTATACCACGGGGGTTAGTACCAATGGATAAGATACAAAAGTCATGCCAACACCGAAGGTAAACTCATGGCTAGGTTGACGGATTTTCACCGTCAACACCGGTGCAACTTATCAGCGAGCCATGAATTACATCTTTCACGAGTTGATCGGCAAAGTTGTTGAAATCTACATTGATGATGTCGTGATCAAGTCCCTAAGTCATGACACACATTTGGAGGATGTGAAAAGGACCTTGGAGTGCACCCGGAAGCATGGCCTAAAGATGAATCCGAACAAATGCGCTTTTGGGGTATCAGCTGGAGAATTCTTGGGATTCTTGGTTCACGAAGGGGGAATTGAGGTTGGCAAGAAGAGCATGAAAGCCATTGATGAAGTTGTCCCTCCAACCAATCTCAAGGAATTGCAATCACTACTCGGCAAAATTAACTTCGTAAGAAGATTCATTTCAAATCTGTCACAGAAGGTTTTGCCGTTCTCTCCATTCGTTGAAGCTAAAGAAAGATCAGAAGTTCACATGGGGCGACGAACAACAAAAGGCTTTTGATGAGATCAAGCAATACATGAAGGAGCCACCGATCGTTGGTCCCTCCTCGGTGGAGAAGCCTTTCAAGTTGTACGTGGCGGCCGATACCCAAACCATTGGATCGGCCCTTATTCAAGAATTCGAAGGAAAGGAGCGGGTAGTAGCGTATCTTAGCCGAAAATTACTTGATCCTGAGACCAGGTATTCGGCTGTAGAGAAGCTGTGTCTGTGCGTGTACTACTCGTGTACAAAGTTTCGGCACTACTTGTTGAATGCCGAATGCACTGTGTATTCCAAGTTTGATGTAATAAAACATATGTTATCAATGCCCATTTTGAACGGCAGGATTGGCAAATGGATCTTGGCTTTATCAGAGTTTGAGTTAAAGTTCGAATCGGCAAAGGCAATTAAGGGACAGATCATTGCCGATTTTATAACCGAACATCGCGATCCGTCAATGAATTTGCTTGAGATTACTCCTTGGGCTTTATTCTTTGATGGATCATCATGTGGTAAAGGTGGGGGAGTAGGGATCCTACCGATTTCGCCTAGAGGTGAGATGTTTGAATTTGCTATCCCTATACGTACCACTGTTACAAACAATCAGGCTGAGTACGAGGCATTACTTCGGGGGCTCCAATATTTGAGAGAAGCCGGGGCCGTTTCAGTTGAAGTTTATGGAGACTCAGAGCTGGTGATTAAGCAATTGAACGGCCAATACGAATGCAAAAGTGAAGCATTGAGGAGTTACTACGAAGAATGCAGGGAAATCTTGAAGAGCTTTCCGTTGGTAACTCTACAGCATATTCCTAGAAAGCATAACAAAGAAGCAAACAGGTTGGCTCAAAGCGCCTCTGGTTACAAAGAGAGCCAGGAAGCGTTTGTTGCAGATATGTGTGCGCTAGGGACGGATCTTGCGGAGGATGATTGGAGAAAAGAGATCGTTGACTATTTGAAAGATCCATCCCGAAAGGCCTCTAGGAAGCTCAGGTACAAGGCTATAAAATTCATTCTTACGGATAACAATTTGTTTTATAAATCATTAGATGGGGTATTGTTACGATGCCGGGTCCAGAAGAAGCGAAGAAGATGATGAGTGAAGTGCATGATGGGATATGTGGAGCACACCAATCGGCCTACCGCATGAAATGGGTGATCAGGCAAGCCGGGTGCTTTTGGCCGACGATATTAGAGGATTGCTTTGAGTATTACAAGGGGTGTCAAGACTGGCGAGAGGTTTGGAAATATTCAAAGGGTCCCCGCATCAGCATTGAATCCCATCATCAAGCCATGGCCATTCAGGGGTTGGGGTATATACTTGATTGGCCAGATTAATCCACCATCTAGCAAGGGGCATAAGTTTGTGCTTTTGGCTACGGATTATTTTACTAAATGGGTTGAGGCGATCCCACTGAAGAAGGTGACATCGGAAAACATGGTTGAATTTGTCAAGGAACACATCATCTATCGATTTGGAATCCCTCAGACCATCACAACTGATCAAGGGGCTCAATTCGTGTCCCTGGAGTTCAGAGAATTTGCCGAAAGCATGGGAATCAAATTGTTTAATTCTTCTCCCTATTATGCCCAAGCTAATGGTCAAGCAGAGGCTTCTAACAAGATCATGATCAAGCTGATACAAAAGAAGATCGACCAGAAGCCAAGGCGATGGCATTCGGTACTCAGTGAAGCATTATGGGCTTACCGAATGACCCCTCATGGAGCTACAAAGACTTCTCCTTACGAATTGGTTTATGGGCATCATGCGGTTCTACCTTGGGAGATGCAATCAGATTCCAGGAGAATCGTGTTACAGAAAGATTTGAGCTCCAAGGATTACAGTGGCCTGATGATGGATGAGCTAGAGGATTTACACATGATCCGTCTCGGGGCCCCGGGAAAACATTGAGAAGAATAAGTTGCGGGTTGCCAAGTATTATAACAAGGTAAAAGTCAGGCAATTCGCAGAAGGGGATTTGGTTTGGAAGGCGCTATTGCCGATTGGAACCAAATACAGCGAATTCGGCAAATGGTCCCCTAACTGGGAAGGACGCTTTCGCGTGGTCAGATGCGTTCCTGGTAATGCATACGTATTGAAAACTTTACTAGGAGAGGAATTTTCCGCTGCAATAAATGGGAGATATTTGAAGAAATATTATCCTAGTATTGAAATCGATCGATGATCACCAGCGGTGGGATTACATGCATCTGACACAGGAAACAGCCGGCGCTCAAGAACGAGGCCGCCTTCGAACAAAATACACAAACCGAAGAAATGGCCGGTGCCCGGATGCATTGCCCTTAGCGCAAAACTACATTACAACCGCCTCTTCTTCGGTTGCTCCCGGGACCACCGTGACAAAGCAACTTGGAATGCACGGGGGTGACCATGATTTGCGGCCTCCACCAAGTCGCCCCAAGCCGCTTTCGGGTTGTTGTACTGTCGGAGACATCCGAAACGAGAGGAGTGGGTGTTAGGGGCAAGAAATCCAAATGTGATCGCGAAGTCGGGGAAGGGGTCGAAACATTTACCCCCTACTAGTGCCTCTAGAGACATGCGACGCTCGCGTTCGGCCTGGCGGGCGAGCGGCGATGTCCCTGAGGCCGTGCTCCAGGTGCCGAACGCGGCGGCGCAGTTGATGGTTGGTCCTCTGTTCAGGCGTAGCCTCCTCTGCTTCGAGGGAGGAATCGGAGGAGATGTACTAAGGCACGTCTTCGGTCCCGATGATTTCTTCAAGAAGCAAATCAAGGCTGAAAGAAGAAAAGAATAAAGGAGGTAAAGTGCAAGATCAGATGGGAAACAAGGAGTGAATCAAGGAAAAACTCACTTTTGAATCGTGTGTCTCTTCGGAGTGCTGCTCTCCTGGGGTTGCTTGCCTTTGTCCATGGCCTTGGTGTTTTCTCCTCTAAGGACGGGGGAGGAAATGAGAAGTGATGGATGAGTGTGTGAGTGGAGTTGCAGGGCATCTCAGCAGGCTATTTTATTGACCAAGGGGATGCATTGGGAGTGATGACTGGCCAGCATGCACTGTTGGAATACCAAGCGACGGGGTTTTCTCCCCAAGTGCGAAGGGTTTTTGCTTGAACAGTGCTTATGGATTGCCGATTCAGGGATCTTCTGTGGATTTTTGCGCCAAGGGGCGTCTGTTCTCGCGTGTTCGGCTCAAGACAGTTCCCGGATATGTTTAAGGAAAAACAAAATTCACGGATGCAAACATGAAGAAGATCATCGCAGTATAAGCACAGAATTCAAAAGTTCTTTATTTATTGCCGATATTCAAGCATCCCTAATACAATCTAGTCGAAAAGTCTATTCGGCATAGATTGGGGATGAGTGATTTCGGCAATGGCGTCGCCGTGGCCATCGAGACGCTCCAAGATGAGCTCAATCTCATCGATGTCCTCTCGGCGCGCCGCCCGGGAAGCCGTGCGGCTCGGTGGAGTAGTCGACGTTGGTGTGCGTCGCCATGGCGGCCGTGCCCGGGGTCGTGCCCAAGCGGACGCCATGGGTGGCCACTTCATCAACGCGGTGCTCCACCGCAGCAAGGCGCTCCGCCGGCGTGTCTCCACGGGCGTTCACCTTATCGGCCAGCTGCTCCACCAGCATCTTAAGCTGGTTGAGCTCAGCATCACTGGCTGCAAAGTGCAAGAAAAAGGGAGATTAACATCAAAAGCCGGATTGGATCAAAGAGCGGCATCGGAGTCATACCATCGATGGTCTCCAGCAGCTGCTTGCGCTGGTCTTCCCATTCCAGCTCGGCTATGCCGGCCTTCTTGGAGACCTCCTCCAGCTCGCGCTGGACCACCTCCAGTTCTCCTTTGAAGCGGAGAGCGTCGAGTTCCCCGTAAGGCACGGGGAGTGGCCGTCAGACTCCGAGGAGTCGTCGGGCAGGGGCTGACCGGCCGGCGCAGGAGATGGATTCCATTGAATCAACCTGAAAAGAAGATAATCATCAAAAACGAAAGGAGATCAAATACGAATCAGAGAGGAGGAATTGACGATCATTGCCTCCGGCGTGCATTGGCGCTACTCCCCTCCGCCTCATCAGAGGCGCGGCGGTGGTTGAGGTGGCGCACCATGCTGCTCTGGGATGTGCACTATTCGGAAAGGAGAAGAAGAGTTGAGATTGGCAAAGATTCGAGAGCTAAAGGTTTGGTGGAAAGCTAGGGGCACCTACGGTTTCATTTATAGGCCCGGCAAGCAGATCGTGGCCTCAAGTCGTGGCTCTGGATCGTGGCGCATATCCCAAGAAAATCGGAAGGTGGAAAGGTTTCCTTGACCAGCCCGCCGATGGGTCGTTTGGAGTTCTAGGCTGAGTCATATTCGGTTGACTGGCTCGGCTAAGAAGGGTCAAAGTGCCATTCGGGTATTCACATTTCTTTGCCGAATGGGTCGTTCAGCATCACGTTCAAGAATGCGCAGAAGAAAAGAGGAAATCAAATTGCAAGAACAAATATTACAAGGACGACCAATTCGATTACACATCAATTGAAGCGTTCAGATGTTCAAGAATTTCGCAATTACACCACGGACGTTTGATGTTTCTTGGCGAAAACTTTCCATCCGCTCTTGGTAATCTTTCTGAGCACTGGATAGGGTGGTAAGTTCTGCATCGCATTGTTTCACCTTAGCCATAGCCGATATTGCTTCCTCTTGGGTCTTCTCGATCAATCCAGGGAGCTCGGCTATTTTCTTGTCATCGGCCTCTATTTCAGCTGACAGGCTTCTCAGTTCTGCCTCCAAGGCGGAGTTTCTGGCAATCTTCAATTCGCGAGAAGCTTGCAGATTGGCCAATGTATCTTTATGGCTCTCAGTCTGAGATTGTGCCCCTTTCATGGTTTGTTCAGCACTGGCCCTCTTCTTTTCGACAGATGGGTTGGATGACACCTTTCTCAAAGCTTGTCTTATGGGAACGTAGTGAATCTCCAGACCAGAGATAGATGCAAGAGAGGCGCTGATGTTCTCAGGGAGTTCTTGGCTAATGGGTTCGAGCATTTCTTCAAAGTGATCGAGATCTTTGAATTGATCTCGCGCATCTCTTTGCATCCAGGCAAAAATTTCCCTAAGTTTTTCTAGCACTTCCTCTGACAGAGTTTGAGGCGCTCCTTCCCTTACCTCGGCAGCTGGATTGTTCCCCATTGATGGACTTAATGATGACGGGGCCTGATCCTAAGAAAGCAATATTGCCGAGTCAGGAGTGCTGGAAATAAAAGGGTAGCAGGGTTAAGTGCAAATAAGTACCTCATGTTTGATTTCCTGAACTGGGGCAGAATTTTGTTCAGAGGTAGCCACTGGTGAAGAGGGTGTTCCAGGCAGAGCTGAAGCTTCTGTGCGGGAAGGCGTTGATGCGGTTCCTGGCAATTCAGAAGCTTCTGGCTGAGGAGAAGATGGGTTCACCTCTGCTGGGATTGATAACTTTGTTTGACCAGTGGGTGATTGGGCCCTGGGAAGAATTGATGGCTCTAGTTGAATGAGGAAATTCATTTCTGGGGAATCTGATACTTCTGTCTGAACAGGGGGTGATTCAGTCCGTGATGAAGATGAAATTTCCACTTGGACAGGTAGCTCAATCCTGGGTGGACTTGCTTGTTGCGACACTGGGACGTCCACAAGTTGATCCTCCGTTGTTTCTTCGCAAATACCAAATTAGGAGTGAATGTCGGTGGTCATCCTCAAGAAAAGACAAGTAAAAGTCATACCAAGTAGATGGGGCATTGGCGAGTTTCGAGCCGAGGATTGCCGATTTACGGCCCGAAAATGCACAAGATATGATTTATCGAGGGACGAATAATCCCGTGATCAAGAAAGAGAGAAATTATACCTCAACAAGGACTTTCTTGACGGTCCTTCTCCTCTTGGCATTTGGAGCAGCAATCGGAGATAAGCCTTGCCTCCTATCGGCAGCAAAGGGGTTGGATAGAGTTGGGTCTGTTGTTGCATACCTAGCCATCAGCTGGGCCAGGGTTGGTGATCTGAACCCCAATGCTGAGATTGGGCCCACTGCATTGTAAGTAATGACCCTGGCCCGAGGAGCAGGCACTGTGTTCTGTGAGCAAAAGGAATAAAATCAGAGTCATGATTACAAAGAGAAGTGTCTGACTTAAGGGTTAATCATATCACCTCTGAAGTTGGCTGGAAGTCAGGCATCAACTCTGTACAGAATAAGTGTACAGGCTCACTGAAGATGTGATCATGGAATTCTTGCCACCAAGAGTTGAAGGTGGGGAGAGATATTAGATATTATTGTGGGAATGAAAGGCCGGTGTAGACGGAAGGATTGCATGCATATTGAAAAACTCGCTAGTTTGAGTGAGGTCCTTGATTTTTTCTCCGGGCTTGAGGAATTCATGCAAGAACAGTCTTGGGGGCATCTGGCCACATCCTAGTTGCCTAGCCATAATATTGGGCTGATAATATTCATAAGTGCTGTAGGTCAGCCTCCCTCCACTGAATTCAGCCGGCAGGATGCATGGGCGGATAATGATATTGAAGATCTCTAGGAATTTTCCATCTTGGCGTTCAGTCTCGAAAGAGAACTCACAAGGGAGAGTCAAGTTGTCATTGTCCAAGTAAGGGAGCCAGAGAGGATTTTGAAAGCCTTTGAAGAAGAGCTCGAAGAGCTGGCTGATATTCTGTTGAATGAGGACAGTTGAAGCAGCTTCTCCATAAGTCTGGCATCCTCTGGTGGCTTGGGGTTCCCCTTCATGATGATTGGATGAAGGGAAGAGCCGGGTGTTCAAGTCAACACCAACAATCTGATGCATGTGCAGCTGCAGCCACATTTGAACAAACCACCAGGGACCGTTGACACATGCTATCCTTTGGCCGGTGTACATCTGGGTGACAGTCTGATGAAGCATATGGTACACACTGCCTAGGAGGTATTTTCCAAGAGGGAAGCACTTGCCCTCGACTAAGTATGAAGCCATTGCAATGTGATTCAGGATAGGCTCATTGGCTTTACCACAGAAGATGAACCTGCATAGCCACATGTTCAGAAATGCCCTGTATTCAATTTCACCAAGGGGGCCATCCTTCATGTGCTTCAGGATATAGTTTTTGTATCCACTCCCTGGTTTCACCCCTGTTTGTCTTGAGGAGCATCTAAAATCCCGGGGGTGAACAGTTCTCGTAATGTCAAGGTCGGTGACCATATACACATCGGCCGAGTTGGAGACATCGGGCCGTGACCAAAAAGGAAGGTGTTGACGCCGTTTGACCAGAAGTGGCAAGCTGCTATCAAGAGGTCTTCATTCTTGGGGGTCTCGGCCAAAGATAACTCCAGGCACTGAGCAATGCGGAGGGTATCCCAATTCTGGGTCCTGACACTCTTGTCTGCGAGAACTCTCCGGTACCAATTTTTCCAGCCTGCGATTGAGGGCAAGGGCCAGTTCTTGAAAGCATCCTGCCACTGAGGAGGTGTGGACAGAGCCGCTTTGAAGGGGATCCTTTGAGACTCGGCTGCGATGAAATCTCGAGGATCAGAGTTTCCCACGGGACCAAGGTAGTAGGATCTTGAATTGGCCTCGGTGCGAATCAAAAGCTCGGTGGAAGGCTCCTGAAAGAAAGCGGAAAAGAAATCTCAGGTAAAAAATTGAAAACCTAAATACCGAATGAAGCTCATAGAAGGGGAATTTACCTAAGCAGCTTGGTTTCGAGTCGCCATTGGGGATTCAAGCTCAGAACAAGGGGATCTAGGGTTTGGATCTAGACGAAGATTCCGGCGGAATGCGAAGAGAGAGAATAGGTGTTGAACAGATTCGATTTGAAGACGTTGGTGGCTGGAGTCAATTCCGGAATAAAATCACTTTTATCCCGCAATTGAAGGGGCATGTGTTAACACCAAAATTTGGTAAGGAGTCTGACTTGTGGGTCCAGCCCGGTGAGGAGTTCGTCTGGCGGAAGGAAGGTTTCTTCAGATACATTCGGCAGAAAGATTGGCGGTCGGCTATTTGCTTCCGTTCGGCAAAAGAACAGTTGAGCTGATTTCGCGGGATTGCATGGTGGCGTGGCTCAAGCAGGGAGGACGAATGGATGGATAAGCGACCAAGCTTAGAGATAAATTAGGTATCGAATCCATTTGAGGATGTGCTTGACAGGGTATAAATATGAGCCCTGGTTGTATGTAAAAAGGGACACAATCATTCTCAATACAAACCGGCCTTACGCCAAACCCTAGAGTCCATTTGTCGTGTCGTCGAGTTCTTTGAGAGGGTTCATCGATCCGTCGACCGCCGTGAGTACCGGCAACCTTGTATCATGTCTAGTATCATGCGGTGGATTTAGATCGATGCAAGTAGTCTTGTTACCATGCTTAGTGTCATGCGGTAGATTCAAGCTTGGTTCAAGAGGGTTTCTTGTTAGGTCATGAGCCATGCGGTAGGCTAAGATCTAGCTTGAAGCAAGTTATCGGCTCTATTGGATTTTGGCAAGATCCAATAGATTCATTAAGTTACCCCGTGTTGCTTTGAATTGTTGCTTTACATTTAAATTCATGTAGCACCTCTTTGCCCAATCTAGATGGGTTTGGATCAGCTTTATATCTTTTAGTGATCCTTATGCGAGTCAAGTTCGTGCTTTGGGTTGATTTAACGCATGGATTACGTGCTCTTCGGATAGCCGAAACCAAATCGATCTAGGTTGCTACGTGTTGCGGGTTCAAACTTGCCAACGCTTGTATAAATCTTGAAAGAATTGAGTATCACGCGGTAGATGCAGGTTTTGGGGTTGTTTTGGAGCTAGTCATCCGGTGGATTAGATTTCAAATCAATCTGATAGATTTATCTCGCTTGGTAATGTTCGTTCCTTCTTCATGGACCCCGAATCGGCTGTTCAGCCGTATTCGGTTATGTTTGTCACGAGTAGAACACGTGTGTAACTCATGCTTTAAATAATGTATGCTTTTAGCTTTCCATACTTAGATTGTATCATGTGGTGGATAGATTTATTTATGGAAAGTGGTGTGATTCCCATGCAAGTTGTATCATGCGGTGGATAGATTTGTTTGGCTTCGTACCTGACGGGTTTTAAAGTACCTAGGCATGCGGTAGACTAGTGCTTTGGATCTATGCATGCTTGTTTATTACATGTTTACGCTCGTGTTTTACTTCATCTATTTATTTAATGTTGATCACCACGGGGATCGGTCGTGATCTAGCGAACGTGCATCTTGGCCCAAGCAAAGACCGATCGCCGTCATGCTTACGTCATCCATTCGGCTATGTTACTTTTTCTTTACTTAAGCTCCCGAATGGTGTCAGTTTGCTAGCAGATAGCTTTTTATAGCTATATGTCATCTTACCTGGCTTCGTGGCCGTAAATATAGAACTGTCTGGTACCACCCGGCAAGTTCCAAGCTTTGGTATTTAACTACTTTCTCTTTTGTTAATTTTCAGGGAAAATTGACTGGCACGTCTCGTGATTCTTTGCGCGTGTGAAGCCAGCTTGTTCAGCTTGCTGTGTGTTTGGCGTTAGGTGCACATTCTGCATCAACAGTTACGCCGCAGACTTGTGAAGTGCTGGACTCTGGTTCAAGTTAGGAAGTCGGTTTCCGATTGCCAGACCTTGTATCGGTTGGTATGCCTGATCGTTCGAGTCCAGCGTACATTGGATCTTAGTATGCATAATTACCATATACCTCGACCTTACCCATACTCGTGGATCGAGTTACCTTTGTACACTCACACCCGCCTGATTCTCACTTTTGTTGTTATGTCCAGATGGACAACGCTGGCTCTACGTCGGCGGATGTGGAATCATGGACTCTCGTGGAGTACCTCGAGGAGGGTGGTTTTCCTGCACTTTTGTGGGACACCCTGAAGGACCTTGGGTACACCACTTGCCCAGAGTACTCGACACGTGAGGTCATGACCACAGGCCAACTCCTTCGTTGTGAAGTAAAGGTGAAGATTTCAGTGTGCCCGACCAATCCTGCTTGGGATGAGTGGGAGTGTATGGCACACGGAAGAAACTTGTCCGACACGGTGCAGAAGGCTGCTCTCGAAGCACTCACAACTTTCTGTGGAAAGCACCCTGCCGAGATAGCCAACTCTGCAGCTAAAGTCATTCCGGTACCCGAGCGACATGTTACACCGGGTGGTGAACGAGAAACTATCCTCCCAGCCCAGAGCAACTCTCACTATAGTCCTGACCTTGTCACCTCAGTCCGCTTTTCAGAAGCTATGTACGACACCTACCGACGAATGGTGGGAGAAAGTGTATTCTATAGACACCAAATCTATAGATACAAAGTTAAGGAAGTGGAGTGTTCAGCTCAGGCGTTGAAGGAAGCCCGAGCAATGATCGCTACTCTCAAGAAGGAAAGACAAAAGGATAAGGCCAAGATACAAGAGCTAACCGAGATCATACATGAGCAGAATTTCTTGTTGCAGCATAACGATCAATATATGCTTGAACTAGAAAATCAACTGGAAGCTCTAGCGCGTCCCACCCCCGGAACTGTCATTCCGGACCGAGCAAGAAGAAGATGTTAAAGATATCCAAGGTGAATCTGGAATTGAGTCTGGACCCGAGTCACCGTAGTCCTTCAGCATGGAAGATCCCACCCTCGGAAGTTGGTCCGTCAGAAATAAAATCCAAGTCGTGAGAATGCAGTGTTGTGAGGAATCCTAGTGTACCATGACCACTTTTGGTCAACTATCGCTGTCGGTTGAACTAGGGACCTTGTCATTGCAGCTAGTCTGCCTTGTAATTCTAAATGTTGTTTGGTAATTCTGAAAACCCCCATCAGTGTAATGCCTTGATTAAACACCTCTTTCCGTAATGATCTTTGTAAGCATCATTTATGCTAGTTGTGATCAAACAAGTTCTGTGCTCCTCCAATCTCGTGTCAATCAGGATCCAATCGATTCCTCAATCCTGAACTTGTTCTTTTCAGTCTTGCTCAAACCTTGAGATTTAAATTAAAATGTGGCTTTTGAGCATGCGCTGCATAGCATATGCATCTGGGAAGCATGGGTATACTAATGTGCATTCTCATGAAACTCCGTACCCCTACTCTACCTCTCTTGATTGGTGACAATGTTATTCCGTAACCAAAGGTGCCGCGACGGAACCTAGGGTATCGTGTGTGCTGCAGCCACACGACTGCCACTAGGAGCGCGCTTGGTATCTTGGTTGTGAGATAGCAACTCGTCACACAGATCCTCTCCCTACTATTGATTGCCCTTCCAATCATCAATGCATATGGGTAACCGAGTCATTCTAACGTGCATCATGAGCACCATACCGCACCAGCATATGCATCGCATCAACTTGAAAAGTATTGCACTTTCAAAACAACGAGTTGTCAAAACCTCAAAGTTTGCGAAATAAGTAAAGGTGTGAGCAAGATTATTCTTTGAAGTTCCCACTTGAAGTCATCTTTCGTACAAGAAAATATGGGAACTCTTTTATTAGCCTTCCTTTTCCTCATAATGCTCTTTTGGAAAGTCCGATCGGCTTGGCATCATGCCGCCAATTCCGACGACCTTGTAGCATCAAATTCCTTTTCTGCCAGCCAAGCGGAGGCCTTAGACGTAGAAATCCTTTTGAGCAGTCAAGGTTCTCGGATAGTCAGTGTGGAAAAGTCATCCATCGTGTATTCGTTCTTGGTCCGTGCTCATAACCTTCAAATCCTCAGAATCGAGCGAGGAAGTACGCCCAGGATCGATCGAAGCTTTATGCTACGCTCCTCCTTGTTGCCATCGCCAACATAAAGCGTTGTACACTGAGCTTTTCTCGTTTCGCTCCCCATTACGGTCGATTAATTAGACCATTGAGCCTCATCTGTATCAGTGTCACGCTCGTACGACGCCATGACGTCGCTCTACCATCAATTTCCGCAACCATATTCCCGACGCCGAAGCCCCACGGGCTGACCATTGTCGAGCTCCGTGTTGTATACACCAGATACTCGGCCGGGTCAGCGGCCGTTACGGTCCGCCGGCGGTTATAAAAATGGAACCTATTACCCGGAACCGCCGATACGAAAGCTCCATTTCCATCAGAGCTCGGCATTATCACTATTCTTGTTCTCCTTCTAGCTAGCCTGGCTACTTGCCACTAGACCACCTCTCCCAGCTACTTCAATCCTCTCGAGCAAACTATTCTCTGTCTTCATTTGCGACGTCAAAAACAAGCTCGGAGTAGACCGAAAGCAGATTTCAATCCAAGCTGCCACCCATGACTCCGTCTTCGGAAGAGCTCGACTCATTTCGCTGGACATTATTAGGGATGTACCTCTGTATCATAGGAGGATTATGTCTGCTATTAGTTGTGCATGTGCACATTCATCGTCCGCTTCCTCATTAACGACGATGAGGTAGTAGGAGAACACACTTGTACCTTTTTGTTCCATCTGCATTCCCCCGTTCATGGGAGGTGTGGACCAAGCTCTACCAATTGGATATTGTGACTGTTTGGGTGTCCGATTTGCATTGCTTACCGTGAACGAGTATCGTAGAGTATGTCAAATTATAAGTTTCTGAGTGAGGGTCTGAACATGTACCAATTAGGAACTTAAAATTTTCAGATGTTCAGACCAGCATGGAATAACCCTTATGGTTTTGATGCATCAGGTAGTGTTGATCTTACGCTACCGCCGCCATGATGTTGACCGAAGCTTTCGCAACAGCTCATACCGAGGTGTTGTGCCAACTCCTGCAAACACAGCAATGGATGGTTCAGCAACTGCCGCGAACGCCACCGTCGCAACAGAAGGTTCAACCTTCCAAGCCCTGCTCACCAGAAGTACCCACCCAGAGGGACATAAACACCATTGTCGGTGCAGCTCGACTGTTAGAAGGGCAGAATTCCATGTCGAACCAGATGGTGTACGATATCATCCAAGGACGTTATGGGAAACCATATCAGAATAGTTTGGCAGACAGTCTCTCTCAGTCCTTATCTGCCTCTATGGTCGAACAAGCCCGTTTGTTCAATCTGTTGGAGGAGTATGTTAATCAAGACCAACCCCAAGCCTCCGACTCAATATTACCACCTTTTCAGCTACCAATGGATCTTAGGGCAGAAGAGAGGGAAAAATAAAGGCAGTAAACGAGAACTATCTGAGATAGATGTAAGTGAGTGGGAAATTACCTGTACGGAGACCCATCTGCACAAGGGCAAATGAAGATGTAACACTAACAAGACCACTCAACTCCCTGCTAGTGAAACACCTTCGCGAGCCACGAAGTCAGCAAAGAAAAAGGAGAGGAAGAGGCTCCGCCTTATCGAGAAAACCCAGCAACTAATCTCCAAACCCAGAGATTTTCCACCCCGTTTGTGCTACAATTGTAGACAGCCCGGGCATTTTGCCAATGAGTGCCCGAACCCCAGACAGCAGAAGCCCCAGCAGCAGAAGCAGAACCCCGGATCCGCTATCAACAACTACGACAACAAGCCGAGCCCTCAAGTGGAGCAAAGCCAACTGAATTTCTTAGGTAACACCTCTATCCTAGAACCATTCCCCCACCTCCTCTTGTAAATTCGAATCTCGGGACGAGATTCTTCTTAAGGGGGGTAGACTGTGACGCCCCAGGTTTCTAATTACCGTCATTAACGCTAATGACCGGATCAGCCGAGTCAAACCAGTCAAACCCCGGTCAAACCTAGGTCAACCTGGGTCATCACCCGAAAACCTTGCCAATGAACCCTAATGAACCCCTTGACCAAGCCTACACACACCCGTAGTGGACCCTTGGTCAAAGACACGGTCAAAACCGGCTTAACCGTTGACGTCAGCGAATGTCGTCTGGAACTTTTGCCGCGTTCTCAAAATTTCACCTAAACACTTCAAAATCTACCTTTATGAAAGTTGTCCACCTTGTTGAGGGACAAAACTTTCGTATAGATTGGCATTCCAAATTTTGAGTGGAAATTGGTGAAAAACTTGATCGACTGACGTACCTCCCCGTTTTCCGAACGGCCGACATTCAATGTTGGCACGACGTTCCTGCAAAATCCGTTGAGAAAAACACCAAACGGCCTTTACAAAAGTTGTAGAGGCTAGTTAGATCTACAACTTTCCTATTCACCACATGTTGCACTTCTATTCAAAAATTTGGAGAAAAACTATTTCAAAAAGAGGCAGTCCGAGCAAAGTTTCGCCGAGAGCGCGCCCGCCGCCGCGCGCCTACCGCGCGCCCGCGCCGGTCCCTCGGTTTTCGAGCCGCCCGTGCGCCTTCCGAGGTCCCTTCGCCCCTTCCCAATGCAGCTCGCTCCTTGCCCACGCCGCATGCATGCCAAGGCCGCCCGGAACGCCGCGCCGCCGTGGTCCTTGCTGCTGCCCGCCGTGGCCACCGTCGTACCGCCGTGGTCCTTGCTCTGCCCGCGCTGCTCTCTCTCGTTCTCACTACCGCGCGCCGCCTATAAGGGTCGCCGCTACCTCCTGGACGCGAAGGACCCCTTCCCCCACTGCACCGCACCTGCCCTCGCCGGGAACGGCAGCCGTGGGGGCCGCATTCACTGGCCGCCGGCGCGCGCGCCGCCGGTGCCACCACCACCCCCGTCCGGGCGGCCCCAACCGTCCCTCTAGCGTCCCCTAGAGCCGCCACCACCGCCGGATCGCGCATTGACCGCAGCCTCGCCGGAACGGCTCTCACCGCGGCCGCCCCTCCCCGCCGCCGGCGAGCTGCTCGCCGGAGCCACCTCCGCCCGGTCCAAACCCTCAAATCGAAGCCTAGGGCACCCCTAGACCCTTCCCCGTCCTTCCCCGGCCAAGTCCGGCGGCGTGCTCGCCGGAATTTCACCGGAGCCGCACCGGCCACCGTCCCTAGGGGCTACATTGCAAACACAGAAATCTTTCCAGGGTCCTCTTTGCAAAAGGTGAAATCCAATAGTTAAATTGATTTCTTGTTTCTTGTAAATTGCGTAGAAAATCACAGAAAAATCAGTAAAATGCAAAATCAATTTTGTTTTATTCGTGGTGAATTATACCACAACTTTTGTTATTCTGGCCCGAGCTATTTCCTGTTAGTTTTTGCATGAAAAATACAAATGTGAAAACGCTAGATCTGCAATATCTCAAAGACCATAAATCCTCTGTAGCTAATTTTTGGATATGTTGTGTGTTAGGTCATGACTAGCGCCTATGACAAAAATTGCACAAAGTTATGATGTAAATCTTTTTATAAAAATGTTTTTCCATTTCTGACAGATCTGCATAAATCATTTTTCTAGCCAAAACTAATTAGGTTTTTGCAACCAACTTGTGCACACTGTTTTGTAATACTAAATGACACATCTTGTGAATTAATCATGACTTTTGGCTTTCCAGAAATATTTATCCTCTAATTATGCATGTTTTCCTTTGTAAATTAATAAGTTAAGATCCGTAGGGATATCATGTGGATGTGCTGGTTCTTTAGGCTTGTTTAGGACCAGAGGGCATTCATGGGAAATTTTGGATCATTTTGATTCTTATTTATTTTTGTATGCATTTAAATTGAATCACTAGCTAGCCCTTTGTTATTTTCCATAATATTTAATTTCCTAGCATCCAACACTTACATGTGGGTCCAATGGACCAGTATAGGTGCTAGTAGGCTTAAGAAACACTCCTTTAATTTGTGGTCATTTAATTACTTAATAAAAAAGCTTGAAAGCCCTTTTAATATTAAAGAGAAATTAAATAAAGAAAAGCCCTTATTTAATTCTTTTTCCTTTTTGAAAGTATTATCTAATTTAATTAAAAGATAATTAATTCTCATTGCTGATAAGGAATTAATTCATGGATAAATATATTATTCATATCTTTGCTTGTGAAAGGAAAAGGATTAAAGCTTTCACATGAAATGACAAGTACAAAGAAACCTTTATTCAATTGTGCAATAAAAGAATAACCCATGTACAACCAATAACCTTCCTAAAAGAGAAATCACCAAACCACCCATGTTAACTTGAAGGTGGTTGCAAATCATGTTAAAAAGGTTAAATATACCTACCCACTACTGTTGGTGAATTTAAATTAAATTATTTACATATATATGTACACAATCACCATCAAAAAGAATGTTTAATAAAGAGTTGCATATTGTACTTTTATGGAAGAGTATGCTGAATGTATTCTTATCTAGGTGAATGTGCCCAACAAATACACCCCTTGATTGTCAATATGGTTTGTAAGTAATTAAAGTAAAAACCATCGAATAAATCTTGCATTTGCATCCTCGTGTAGATCTTTCCGCCAGTAGACGTACGCTCGTGCCGGAAGGAGGAGACGAAGGTGCCGACAAAGAGCTGCCGAGCGTGAACGTAGCTCAAGACCTGGACCCAAGTCCAGAAGGGCCCAAGGCCAACCTTGCCAGCGAAGGCAAGCCCCGGATCATTAACCCCGTCTTTTAAAATTATGCAATTATGTTTGCTATGATTGTGCATTTACGTTTCAGGAATTTTTGAAACCCTAGATGCATGACCTTTAGGTACCTATGCTCTATCACTAGTATGCTAGGTCGATAGCCGCCATGCTCTAGGATCCGATAGAAGTCGAGTGATGTTCGTCACTCGCGAGAATAGGTTCCTAGATAGGAATCATAAGATATCCTTAAATGGATTGCTCATGTGGTAAGAGCATGGGATTGGGCTCCGGTCCAGTGGTCATGTGGGCTAAGCTTTTGAACGTACCAAACATTTGCCGGGAATGGGACCGGTAAGCCTAGTACCTTAATGAGGCGGCACGGGATCCTACCGTTACTACTCTTGAGAAATCTCCTAACCGGCTAGCTACCGGGAAGGGTGGTGTATGGTGACTCCGGGTATCTCGCGGGGTATGCGGATAGCTCGTACCAAGGATCGTAAGATTCGATCCCAACCCGAGGATTTTTGGGGACGGCCTGGGAAAGTTGTCCCTTCGGGGCAGCCTACCGTGTGTTCGGGTTTACCTTGCAAGGTTTAAATCAATCGATTGTCGGCCTCTCACCGTTATCCGAGACTGCTTTATCAGCTGGCCATGATATCCCATAATGATGGAACTCGAGGAATATGGTTGGATGAATTAATTGCTTGTCCAATTCTTGATTGAATTAGTTGGCACACTTAGATATGGTAATCAACTAGAACTTGTGCTAAAAGATTGAAAGTAAGGATCTACTCTTAGCAGCTGTTTAGCAAAAGAAACTCCACCGGCCAAAAGCCTTTCATGTCTAGAGGTTGGTGATGTAGTCATCACCCGACGGTTAAGTCTTGCTGAGTATTAGTATACTCAGCCTTGCTTTAAAAACTGTTGTTGCAGGTATGATTGATCGGAAGGGTGACGACAAGTGATGACATCACGGATGGCCTCCTGTGATGTTTACCGATGCGCTAGTTTAAATTATTCCGCTGTATTTTCGAACTCTGAACCTTTACTCCATGTCTTGAGCAATGGTTTGTAATAAATTATGTTAACTCGTGTTGTACTCTGGACTCGCCTTCGCGTGAGTTTTAATGCATGTGTCGATCCTCTGTTCGATGTCCAAGTGATTTACCGGGCGTTAACCCGGCAACCAACGACAGGATGATACTTTACTATGGCTTAATGACCAAAGTGGATCGGTCTTAGGCGATAGTACGGTATTTTCCTGGGCGGGTTGTCACATATAAGCATACACAATTTCTCCGGCTGAGCTCGCGGGAGGTAATTAAATAAAATGGGGAAATAGATGTTATGCAGGGGTTTTGGGTGACAGATGGGGGGGCGGTATATCCGGCACGGGTGTGAGGAAGGTTGGGCGCAATTTGGATTAAAATCGCGCATGAAATGTCGGGTTAAAAGAGATGTTTAAAATTAATTAGGGCCGGTTAGCAACTTATTTTAAAATAAAATGACCTAAATATAATATCTAGGTAGGGTGTGGGTTTAACTAAAATAGCCTAGGGGCCTATCTAAAAATAACATGGACGTTTTGGTGGAATATCTTAAGGTTTAGGGTTTATTATGGAAAAGAAAGAGAGAGGGAATATAGGAGAGGGCTCGGTCTGGTAAAAGGGAGAGGGGCAGGGGGTTTTGGGCAAAAGCCCTTCTTCCTCCTCCCCGATCCCGAACGGGGGGAGGGAGGCGGGGGCCGGCGGCGGCCGGTCAGGGGGAGGGGGCGCCGGCGGTCCCGCCCATGGCGGCGGTCGGGAAATGGCTTAAAATGGAGAGGAGGCCAAGGGGGATCGATCCCCGTGCTTACCTTGCGCTAGGGTGGTCCGAGGGGGCGGCTCCCTGTGAGGGCGGTGGCTCGGTGGCAGTGCAAAAGGGGCGGCGGCGCTGTGGGGCTTGGGGGAGGCTTGTGAGAGCTCGGTGGTGAGGCGAGGTGCGGCGAGGAGGCCCGGGGCCTATTTATAGGCGGCTAAAGGCGGTTCGGGGGGGATTTTTCCTGCGGGGAGGTCGCCGACGGGGCGGTGCTGGGGGCCGGCCGGGCCGGTCGCCGTGCGGCGACCGGACGGCTCGGGCGGGGCGAGGTCGTCGAGTAGTCGTTGGGTCTCTTCAAGCACGCGGCGCGAGGGGGATGGGACGGGTCGGCCGGGCGCGGCGGTGACAGGGCGGCGGGTCGCGGCGGCGGTGTTCGGCGGAGGCGACGGCTCGGGCGTCGGGGAGGAGTCTTGTCGCGGGCTCGTGCTCGAGCGGCTAGGCGCGGTAGGGCGGCGGCCGCGGTGGCGTGTGGGGGCGGGGGCGTGCGCCGGCACGGGCCGGGCGCGGGCGCGCTCAACGGCGCCGGGCGCGCGCGGCGCGCGCGGGAGGAAGAAGGGGAAAGGAGGAAGAGAGAAGGAAAGAAGAAAAGAAAGAGAAAAGAAAGAAAAGAAAGGAAAGAAAAGAAAAGGAAGGAAGAAAAGGAAGGGAGAAAAAGGAAGGAAGGAGGAAAGAAAAAGAAGAAAATGGAAAAAAAGAAAGGAAAAAGGTTTAGAAATTAGGGAAAATGCTAGGGGAAAAATAGGGGGGAAAGGTTTTGCGGGGTTTTCCGATTTCCGGGCGTCGGCGTGATTTTCGGGACGGCGGTGATGGCGAGCGCGGGCGAACGGCGGGACCGCGGCGTGCGCGGGATTCCCGGCACGGTGGCCGACCGCGGTGCTCGGGGTGGTACGCGTGGGTGCTGTCTTGAGTGCGGGCGGTGCGGCGGGATTGCGGCACGTGCGCCGAGGGTGAGAGAGGGGGCGGTGGCCAGGGTTTTGAAAGGGACAAATGAGCTCAGCTGGACAGCTTTGAAAACACGCATGATTTATTAGGTGTTTTATTAGGAGCTAAAAACGCGAGCGTTACAAACCTACCCCACTTAAAATGAATCTCGCCCTCGAGATTCGGCTAGGTTTCGAACAGGTGTGGAAACTCCTTCTTCAACGCGTCCTCTCGTTCCCACGTGGCCTCTTGCACTCTGTGTCTGCTCCATGGGACTCTGCACACCCGTACTTCTGATGTTCTTGTCCTCTTGACCACTGTGTCTAAAATCTTGATGGGCACTTCCTGGTACCTAAGGTCTGGCTGTAGATCGATGGTTTCTACTGGCACTCGCTTTTCTTCAAGAACCTTCATACATCTTCGTAGCTGGGAGATATGAAATACTGGGTGTATGTCTGACATTTCTTCGGGTAGCTCCAATCGGTATGCTACTGCTCCAACCCTCTTTAGTACTTTATACGGTCCGATGTACCGTGGGGCCAACTTTCCGTGCACTTGAAATCTCCGAGTCCCTCGGATAGGTGAAACCTTGAGGTAAACGAAATCCCCCGGACTGAAACTTGCTTCTCGCCTCTTCTTGTCCGTGTAGCTCTTCTGTCGGGATTGGGCGGCTTTCAACTTTTCTCGGATGTCGGCTACTCGCTCTTCGGCTTCTTTTATAAGTGCGGGCCCAACCAGGGCACGCTCTCCCACTTCTGACCACATTAGAGGTGTCCTACATTTTCTCCCATACAGTGCTTCGAATGGTGACATTCCCAGGCTTGCCTGGTAGCCGTTGTTGTAGGAGAATTCTGCATACGGCACACTCAGCTCCCAATCTTTGCCATAGGTGAAGACACATGCTCTCAACATGTCTTCCAGAATCTGGTTTACCCTTTCGGTCTTTCCATCTGTCTGCGGATGATACGCCGAGCTGAAATCCAGCTTGGTTCCCATGGCTTTGTGCAGACTTTTCCAAAACCTAGAGGTGAACTGGGTCCCTCTATCTGAGACTATCCTGCTAGGCACTCCATGCAACTTTACTATATTCTCTATGTAGAGTTTCACCAACTTCTCTCCACCATAAGTGGTCCGTACGGGTAGAAAGTGAGCGACTTTAGTGAGTCGGTCCACTATCACCCATATGGAGTCATGTCCCTTCTGAGTCCTTGGCAACCCTACTACAAAGTCCATGCCGATCTCGTCCCATTTCCATACCGGGATTGGTAAAGGCTATAGTAGTCCTGCGGGCTTCTGGTGTTCGGTTTGATCCTCTGACAAGTATCACAGTGGGCGATGAATCGGGCAATATCTGCTTTCATCCCATTCCACCAATACTTCTGTTTTAATGTACATCTTGGTGGATCTCGGGTGAATGGAGTATGCCGAGTTGTGTGCCTCGTCCATGATGGTCTGTCGGAAATCTCCGCCTTTAGGCACGCATATCCTATTTTTGTACCACAGGGTGCCTTGGTCATCCACTCTGAAGTCAGGGGCCTTGTTCTCTCCCGTATGCTTGCGGATCTTCATCAGATTCTCATCGGTTTCTTGGGCCTTCCGGATCTTCTCCTCTAGGGTAGGCTGAACACTCAGCTGGCGGATGTAGCCTTGGGGGACAATGTGCACGTTGAGCCGCGCCATTTCTTCTTGCAACTGGGCACTCTTGGGTGCTGCCTTCTCATAGGATTTCCGGCTTAGGGCATCTGCTACTACATTGGCCTTCCTTGGGTGGTAGTGAATATCTAGGTTATAGTCTTTAACTAACTCTAGCCATCTTCTTTGCCTTAGGTTCAGGTCGGGCTGGGTGAAGATGTATTTTAGACTCTTGTGGTCTGTGTAGATTTCACACTTGTTCCCAATCAGGTAGTGCCTCCAGATCTTAAGGGCATGCACTACGGCTGCAAACTCCAGATCATGGTTGAGATAATTCTGCTCATGGGGTTTGAGCTGACGGGAAGCATATGCCACTACCTTCCCATCTTGCATGAGAACACATCCCAACCCTTGTCGAGAGGCGTCGCAATACACAACAAAATCCCGTTGAATGTCTGGCAGGGTCAGCACTGGGGCAATCTTCTCTTCAACTCTTGGAAACTTTTCTCACAGGACTCGGTCCAGTTGAACTTCTTCTCCTTCTTGAGCAACTCTGTCATGGGCCGGGCAATCTTGGAGAATCCTTCAATAAACCTCCGGTAGTATCCTGCTAAACCAAGGAAACTTCTGATCTCGCTCACGTTAGTCGGTTGTTGCCAGTTGGAGACTATTTCAACTTTCCCGGGGTCTATAGCTACTCCTTCCACAGTCAGAATATGCCCAAGGAAAGATATTTTCTCCATCCAGAACTCACACTTGCTGAACTTGGCGTATAGCTTGTGTGCCCTCAATTTCCCCAGTACTACTCGAAGATGCTGCTCATGTTCCTCCACACTCTTGGAGTAAACAAGTATGTCGTCAATGAAGACTACGACAAACTTGTCCAGCTCTTCCATGAACACTTTATTCATGAGGTTCATAAAATATGCTGGTGCATTGGTGAGTCCAAAGGACATCACTGTGAACTCATACTGCCCGTAGCGAGTGACAAAGGCAGTCTTGGGGATGACACTTTCCCTAATTTTGAGTTGGTTGTACCCTGACCTTAGATCCACCTTTGAAAAATACTTGGCTACCTTCAGCTGGTCAAACAGATCATCTATTCTGGGTAGAGGGTACTTGTTTTTGATAGTGACTTCGTTCAGCGAGCGATAGTCCACGCACATCCTCATGCTCTTATCCTTCTTTTCCACGAAAAGCACTAGGGCTCCCCATGGTGATGAGCTTGGTCTGATGAACCCACTTCGCTGGAGTTCTCCTAGCTGCCTCTTCAATTCTGCCAACTCAGGGGCTGCCATCCTATAGGGTCTCTTGGCTATGGGAGAGGTTCCGGGAATAAGGTCGATGACGAACTCTATATCCCTATCTGGTGGTATTCCGGGAAGTTCTTCGGGGAACACATCTGGGTATTCTCGCACTACTGGGACATCCTCTATGGACTTGGCTTCCATGTTGAAAACCATTATGTCTGGCCTGTGCCCTCAGGTATGGCAGGTCACTTGTATTCCGTCTGGGTTGGTTAGGTGCACTACTTTATCGGCGCAACTTATGAGGCCATGGTGTTGGCTTAGCCAATCCATCCCAAGGATCACATCTATCCCTCTGGACTTCAGTACTACCAGGTCTGCTAGGAACTCTACCCCACTTAAAATAATCCTTACCCGGGGGCATCCCAGTTGACACTTAATGTCACCTCCGGGCGTTCGAGTTAATAGGGGTGCTTTTAGTAGTACTGTGGGTATGCTATGCTCTTCCACAAAGCTTGAGGATATGAATGAGTGCGATGCTCCCGAATCGAATAATATGGTAGCCAAGACTGAGCTGACCAGGAACTCACCGAGCACTACGCCTTGTGCTTCCTGCGAATCCTGTGCATTGATGTGGTTGACGCGGGCTCGTCCATACGATTGTTGGGGCTGCCTCATCTGCTGGTTGCTGTTGTTGTTGCCGAAGTTATTGTTGCTGCGCACTGGCATGCGGTTGGCTCCAGACACGAGTGGCCTTGGCCCGTTCATTGAGTTGGAGTAGGTGGTAGTGGTTGGCTTTTTGGCATACGGGCAGTTGGCGATGAAGTGTCCGGTTTCTCGGTAGTTGAAACACACTCGGGAGCTGTTGTTGTTGTTGGCAGTGATCTGGTTGGTGTTGTTCTGTGGGGGTTTCATGGCACTCTGGTTGTTGTAGGGCTTGAACGGGGTTTTGGGGCCTTGCGAGCCCGTGGCTTGGGATTGGGTTCTGTACTGCATGGGAGCTTGGAACCTGGACATGGGGTGTCCAAAGTTTCTCGGCCTCTGGGACCGCTCTTGCTGCTTGGCCTTGTACTCCATAAACTTGTGCTTGTTTTCCTTCTTCTCTTCTGCCCTCGCTCGTTCTGTGAGTATTGCCATGTTCATGAGGGTGTTGAAGTCCGGGTAGATCTGAGGGGTAAGCAGGGTCCTCAGTTCTGGAGTCAGTCCCTTCTTGAACATTTCTTGCTTCTTGGAATCTTTGTCCACTTCCTCGGGGGCATAGCGAGCCAGCTCTATGAACTGGTACGTGTACTCTTCCACGGACATGTTGCCTTGGCGGAGTTCACGGAGCTCATCCGCCTTCCGCTTCAGTGTGGCTTCTGGGATGTGGTAGCGGTGGAACTCTTCCACGAATTCATCCCAGGTGATGGCGGAGGGATCCTCGGCTGTCGCGCAGTAATTCTCCCACTAGGCTAGGGCTGTCCCGGTGAGCTGGTGAGCTGCCAGGAGAACCTTGTCGCGGTCCTCGCAGTTGAAGGGCTCTAGTTCCCTCAGAATGGCTCTGAGCCAGTCATCAGCATCCAAAGAATTCACCGACCCGCCAAAAGTGGGCGGCTTCGTCCTGAGGAACTCTATCAGCTTCTCGTTCATGCCCAGAACTCGGGGTCTTGGGCGGTTGACGGCGTTGAAAATGGCCGCCATCAGGGACGGCGATTGGCCAAAACTTGTGCCAAGTCTATAGGAGGGGGTGGCGGCGGCAGGACCACGTTCTCTCCTCCATCTTCGTCTTGGTTAACTTCCTGGTCGTGAAGACGCTCCCTCTGATCGGCTTGCGATCCTTCAGCGTCCGATTGGCCGGGGCCTTGGTGGGTCCTGACAGGGCGCCTGGAAACCATCTGTAAAGGAGTGGGTTTTCTAAGAGATCTAGCTTTTATGTGATGTTTGAGTGGATTATATCGGATTTCTTTTTGAAAAGGCAGGGTCTACTCCTGCCGGCAAGCACACAACAAGCACATAGCAAACAAACAAGCACAAACCGCTTTTATTACAAACCAGCGAGGAGGATAAATCCTGACTATGCGACTGACTCTACGCGGACACACTACACGACTCAGTGCGGCAAGATCTAAGGGTACGACTTGGACCGGTACGGCTTCATTCCCTGGGGCAGGGTCACTGGGGTATGCTACTCGCGAGGAGAGCCACCTTCCGGGGTCGAGTGCTCTTCTAGCGGAATGAGCAGCTCATCATCATCCCCGCCCTCGGGGTTTCCATTTTCCTGGGGCTGTGCTGCGGCTTCGACGGTCGTCGTCGGGGGTTCGGTGACTACTGGTGGTGCTGGTGGGACTTCGATAGTTCCTCCCCATCCTACAAGGGGTGTTCCCAATAGGACTTGAGCTTCACCAATGGCTAGAACGGGTGTTCCGCTGTTGGTCCATTCTTGCATGCGTTGGTCCTCGATTCGCGTGAGGCTTTCCTAGGCAACGGTTTCACTGCTTATGGCGGCTGTGGTCCTTGCTTCTGCTTGAGCCACTCAGACTTGGTGCATCCTCACTGTGACTTCAGCTTGCTCGGCCCGACTGATTTGCTCCCTCAAGTGCTTGGCTTGGTCATCGAAGAGCTTATCCAGGGAGACAAGGTAGGCGACTACGTGGTACGACGCAGGTCTTCTTGGTGGCGGCGTCGTTCCGGGTTCCTCATGCGGGCTTGCCAAGCGGGGTTCGATGGCGGAGGGAAAGTACCTCATTGGTGTGGGGACGAGGTGTTCCTCGTAGATCCGGCACAGGTAGCGGAGGGCTTTTCTGAGGGCCAAAGGGTAGGTGTCTCGGTGTCGAAACCCTGTGGCGGTCACGCGCCACGGCTCGATGTTGGTGTGGAGATTGCTTCTAGCGACGGAGAGGACCACCCTACAGCGAAGAGTGCCGAGTTGCTCGTACTCTCTGCTGTAGTACCTAGGGCGCTCAGTGATACCGAGGTGCTCCAGGGAGTTGATAAGAAGGCGAGCAAAACCAGGCTCCTCCTGGAACACGCCTTGGGTCCATCCATCTTTCGCCATCTGAAAACAAAGGTAGAGTTGAACAGGTTGTGGTGGGGTACAAGAGGTGGATAACTTTATTCAGTAACAAAATTGGGGTACACTCTTCGGGGTACACTTATTAGTACTAGGACACAACTCTAGCCTAAACATCCTAGTCTTATCTTTATGGTGATTCTTCCTCTAGCTGGATGCGGCGCTTCTTTGGTGGGAGGTCTTGCTCCAGTATCTCGTCCTCGGTCTGGGTCCCTTTGTCCCAGTGAGTTTCTTCGGGTTCATCTTCCTTCACTCCAGCCTCTTCCTCTCTCCTTCTGTGCTCCTTTAATTCATCCCATAGGGCTTTATTGGCTAGTAGAGTACGTTCCCTTTCCCTAAGGTACTCTCGCTTTGTGTTGCGTAGTTCCACTTCCGCCATGGTTGTCTTTATCCTTTCCAGCTCTATCCTTTGCTCCACTCTTTCCACTCTGTCAATCGGTTGCTTCAGTTGCTGGGCTTGCTCTTGGTAGAGGTGGTCTAGGCCGTTGAGGTAGATGGACAGGTGGGAAACTGCTTCTTCTAGATCTTCTTCTTCTCGTTCTAGTCCTCTCATGCGATCAATCCACGAGCGTCCTCTTCCTCCGGAGGGTGGAAAGAATCCCATTGGAGTCCTCCTGAGGTGCTGCCTATAAACCACTCGTAGCTGTCGCAGGGCCTTCCGAGCAGCCTTTGGGTAGGTGTCGGCGAAGCGAAATCCAGTGGCGGAGACAAACCAAGGTTCTATGTCGGGGTGTAGCGTGCTTCTTCCCACGAAGATCAGCACCTTACACCGAAGGGTGCCGTAGCGTTCGTACTCTCGATAGACGAACTCCGGCGGATCCCTTACTCCGACGCGCTCTAAGCTGAGTAGCAGCAGGTTAGGGAGGCCAGGCTGGACGGGGCAGAATCCTCCGTTCCATTCGGGGTTAGCCATTTGGAAACAGGCAAGGATTAAGATAAGGATTTGGGAAAAGATGAGCTCAGCAAAGGAAAGGTTAGAGAGGGCCAGAGGAGGTCTCGTATCCTAGGGGTCGCGTCCTATGGCCAACCTACGGCTCTGATTCCACCTGAAGCGTCCCCTCATCAGAGGTGACTAAATGTGACACAGATACCAGTCCCAGGAGGCTGGTAACACATTTATTACAACAGGTGGATCAGTCTTTTACATCACGGCGACACAAAGGGCAAGGAAGTGCTAACGCTACAAGGAACAACACAAACGCTAACGACCACACTACGATAGCAAAGGCTTCCAAAGCCTCATCAGAGTACCACACCATCGAAGCTCTCTGTGGAGGCCCTGGGTACACAGGCACGGTTGGGTGTAGGGCAGCGACCTACTCGACGTCCTCGGGAATGTAATCGGGATCCTCCTCTGAAAAATAGTTAGTAAAACAAGGGTGAGCACAAACGTACTCAGCAAATCCAACCCCACCCACGGAGGGGCTTATAAGCAGAATCATGCATAGAGTATAGCAAGGATCAGGTTAAGGTTCATTTTGCAAACTTACTCATGCAGGGGTTCATTTCAAAAAGGTTTTCGCAAATCATTTTCATAACCAAAGTGACTCAATTGTTTTAGGAAAACCACTGTGGAACTACCGGACTTCCCGTCCGCAGTAGCCCAGGCACACAGCCACACACTCAACCCGGAGAACAACTCACGCCAGAAAACATCCCAAACCCAAACACTAGTTTTTGTGACCACACCGTGACTCGTCCAATACCGTGGACACGGCTATATGAATAGGTTTGACACTCTGCAGAGGTTGTACATCTTTACCCACAAGTAGGGTACCGTCACACGGACACCTCAGTGCCGGTACGGATCCTATCAAAGCCATTACCCACCTTAGCTAACGCTACGAGCCACCATGGGAGCAACCAGGGGATTATCCCACATAACCAGGGCGTACCTCACACAGAGCATACCCCTACTCCTTGGTCTCCCGCCGCTCACCCGCACACCAGATGGAAAGTAGATTAACTAGTGGGGTTTATGCTAAGCCGTTGCCACATACAACGATCGAGTGGTTGTACGATGATTTGGGTCAGGTGAGATGTCACGCAACCCGGTCCTTAACCGACGAGATGCACAACTCCCAACACGCTCAACCACACAGGTACGAGCTCACCCATACTCCTGACACACACGTCCATCCCGTCTACCTAGTTCTTTACTCATTTTCCAAACATATCCCATTCCCATTTAAAAACACTCACACATTTTGAAAGCACTCACACATTTTTAAAGCACTCATTTAGGCCAAAACAAGGTTCAATCATAGCAATCAAGGGTGGCTATCCTACCATGTTTTTGCAGTAAAGCAACATGCAATTTATAAAATGGGTATAGGGTTATATTTAGAAAACTAGGACCAAAGCATGCATCAAAGGATGAGATTGAACTTGTCGTCTTCGAAGTCTTCGGGGAGTGCCGGCTCGGTGTTCGGGATCTCGGGCTCCTGCTCGCAGTAGTCGGCTCCGATCTCTGGCTCGAGGTACCTTCCTTCGTCTACTCCGTTGGCTATAGCGCACACACAGGTAGGCAAGCAATCAATATAAGCATACACAATTCTCCGGCTGAGCTCGCGGGAGGTAGGGAACATATCTAGTGGAAACCCACCTCTTCATGCAAACTATGAAAACTTCAATCTGAGTCACACGATCTTGATCCAAAGGAGAGCTCACGAGAGGTGGACGGGGTGATTTGCAAAATTCATGGGAGGTGGGAGGCGTGATTTGCAAAGGTGGTTTTGCAAATCACTCCTCCCACCTCCTCTGAGCGCCCAATTAGATCAACATCGTGTGACTCAGATTGAAGTTTCCATAGTTTGCATGAAGAGGTTGGTTTCCACCTGATATGTTGTCTTAAATAAAATGGGGAAATAGATGTTATGCAGCGGTTTTGGATGACGGATGGGGGGCGGTATATCCGGCACGGGTGTGAGGAAGGTTGGGCGCGATTTGGATTAAAATCGCGCATAAATGTCGGGTTAAAAGAGATGTTTAAAATTAATTAGGGCCCGTTAGCAATTTATTTTAAAATAAAATGACCTAAATATAATATCTAGGTAGGGTGAGGGTTTAACTAAAATAGCCTAGGTGTGACACCCTAAAGATTCCATCACTAAAATCACATAGCAACTTAAATTAGTCTTAAGGATTAAAGAATTTAAATTGCTATTTAAATTGAGCTCTAAAATGTTAAATATAATTTAATAAACTTAGAGACAACAAGTGTTTGTGCATCATCAGTTGGCTTGCATGGTTTTTGGTTTCTTGTGTGGTTTCTAAAAAGTTTATAAAATTCTTGAGAAAAAGTTTGAAAAAGTTTGATTTGAATTTGAAAAGAAAAGTGGTTTGAAAAGAAGTTTGAAAAAGAAAAGCAAAAAAAACAAAACCTTACCTGCTCCCCTTCGGCCCAGCCAGGCCTGCCGGCCCAGCTAACCGTCCCGCGCCGGCCCACCTCTCCCTCTCTCTTTTCTTTTTCTTTTGCTGTCGCTGACGCCTGGGCCCTACCTGTCAGCCTCCCTTCCCCCCTTCCTTTTCTTCTTCCCCTGCTCGTCGGCCCGGCCCGCCGCCGCGGCCGTGCGGAATCCGCCGCGCCCCCGCCTTCTCCCCTTCCTTTCTCTCCCCGCGAGCACGCCAACTAAGGCAATTAATCCCCCACTCAAATCTCCGGCCATTTCCCCTTTTCCCCTTGCCTTCTTTACGCCCGGACGGTCCACCGGCCATCAATGGCAAGCCGCCGGCCGCCCCGTCCCCTTCCCACTTCGCCTACCTCCCTGCGCCCCTATTTAAGCTTGCACTCGATCGCCTGCGCCTCCCTTTGCACCCGCAACACACTTACCCGCTTGCTCGAGCTCAATTCCCAAGCGCCGCCGCCTCGGGTCCCCGCCGCCGCCGTGCAAGCGCCGCCGTCAGTGAAGGACCACCTCCGCCGCCTCCCTTCACTTCTCTTTGGGTTCACCAGGGGCTCATCAAGCTCATTTGGCTGCAGGTTCACGTCCTCGAAGCCCGTGGGCGCTGCGCCTCGTCCACGCCGAGCACCGCCCGTCCCCGCCGCCGTTGCCAAGCCCCCCGCCGCCGCTGGATCCTCTTCGTCTTCGAGCTCGCCCGCTTCACCGTTGAACTGTGAGCATTAACCCCCGCCCAATTTCCCTTCCTTTCACGCACAGCAGCGCCTCCATGAGCTCGCCGGAGCAGCCGCGCCGCCCCCTTCCGTGCCGGCCGCCGGTGAGGCACGATCGCCCCCTTGACCCCTCGGTCACGTGCGCATGCGCCCGCACTACGTTTTGCACCAACCCGTGGTCGGGAGAGGTGGCCGGGAGCGCTATCCGGGGCCAACGCCGGCGAGCTCCCGCCGCGCGCGCGCCTCTCTCCGGCGACGCCGCCGCCGCCCTCGCTTGCACGCGTCCGGGCCGTTCGATCTCGCGCGGATGGCCAGGATCGCGTACCCCTTCGTTTAAACGGGGGGTCCACCGTGGACCCATGCACCGGGAGCACGGCGCGGTCCACGGTGCACGCGCGCGTCCGTGGCCGTTGGATCTGAGATCCACGGTGCCGCTCTGGCGATTTTGATTAAGAGCCCCTGACCTTTTATAGTTTCACAAGCCGGTCCTCCCACCTATGAGAACTCTTGCGGATAGGTCCTGATTTTTATGTTTTAGCCCCTGGCCAGCCTAGATTTCTTTAATAGAGGTCCTTTTTCATCCTTTTAGCATTTAGACCCCTCTGTTTAATTTTATAATTATGTTTTAGCCCTGATTTTATTTATAAAAAGCCCTGTAAACTTAGTTTTCTTGCAGATAGGTCCCTGTAACTTGTTTTAATCATATCTTTCTCATTTTAACTCCGTTTTTAGCGTTCTATATACCGAAATGATCGTCTCGACGAGTAGAATCTTTTAAACAGCAAATTTACCAGTTTTGTTACTGTTTGGTGTACTGTTTTATTTATTGTTTGTTGTTCATGTTTGACTCGTAGATATCGTGCCTATTTCGTCTGAGCTCCCTGTCGGAGGTGATCAGGAAGAACCTGTTTTCGAGAAAGATTTCACTCAGCTTGTAGAGGAAGGCAAGTGTCTTTCCCCCTCTGCATTATCTTTTTGAACCTATGTCACTGCATGTTAAACAACGTTTACTATTCCTGTTGCTATGCATAAACCTGATGGGCAAACACCTAGTTAAGGACTTGACTAGATACTTTACCACTTTACCTTGATCAACCCTGTTTAACAAATGCTTGGGGTAGATAAATGCTTAGTTTGCTTTACATGAGTTTGGTTATGCTTTGTTTATGTTATACATCTTAGTTTCGTTTATATAATGTGCTTTGTGCTTAAAACAAGATAACTTGATTTATAATCGGAACACGGAGAACCACCCAAGATAACAGTACAACCACAGTCCACATGGCTCTGGCCTAGCCAATTAATTAGGAGAGTGGGTTAGCTGATAGCTCTTTTCCAAGAGGGGCACAGGGGGCCAGAGTTGAAGGGGTATAGCCCAGTTCTTTTGGGGTAGCAGCCTTGGCTAAGGTGCTGACCATTAGGGAGGGTTATGGTCCGCTCCGCCGCCGTAATGCTTGTTGCGGTCGTTGGTTTCTCTTCTTTCCTTTGTAAAGGCTTCGTAGTGGACCCCTAGCCACTCACCTTGGAAGTGTTTAAGGGTCTAGCTAACCCGGGCAAGATGGGGAACACGAACTGTGGGTAAAGTGTACAACCTCTGCAGTGTGTAAAACTGATCGATCAGCCGTGCTCACGGTCAAGAGCGGCTTGGACCCTCACATGATTAATAAACTTGAATATTAATGCAAATCAAGGGTTTGTGGTTTGGTTTGGGTTTTCTTTTAAGGTTAAGTGGGCTGGTATACACTTACACCTAGTAATTAGGTGCTTGCTAATAAAACTTGACCAACTATTAAAATGCTTACCGCTGTGAACCATAGCCTATCCTTGATAGCCTTGCATTGTTTCCCCCACTTGCTGAGCACCAACCATAAGTGTGCTCACCCTTGCTTATCGCTGTTCAGAGGAGAACGTCAGAGGCGAGGACGAGTACTGGAGTGACTACGAGGAGTTCTAGGGCATGCGGATCCCCCAGTCATCATGCCTGTGGAAGTCAGAGATGGAGCTGCTCGTCGCTTAGTTATCGTTGTGTTCGGACCTTCGAGTCCACCTCTCTGGATGTAATAATGGATATCGTACTGGTTTAACTCTTGAATGATTTATTACTGTAATGGTATTACTCTCGTTTTGTCTATCATGTGTGTGTAAAATGATCCTGGCGCACACGTGAGATGCATTCGGTTTTCCTTGTAAAATCGGGTGTGACAAAGTGGTACCAGAGCCGTGATGACTGTAGGTCGCAGCTTTAGTTAGAAATGGACGAAATTAAGGATTCATGTTCTAGAGAACCTTATCATGCTTCAAATCATCTTATTTACGCATTAAAAATCTAATTTAATTTTGTTTATCATTTTAAACTATCATTTTAATTTATTCTGTACTCTGAGATCAGTTTTGCTTTGACAGATGGCCAGAACCTACATGACCCCTCGCAAGAGCACTGGTGGGCGCTTTCCCTTTGGACAGTTGGTTCCTTGCCATCGCCTTGAGGATGTTGAGGAGGAACCGGAGGAGTTCCAGCCAGAGGTTGAGGTGGAGGAAGACCCAGAGGAGGTTCAGCCGGAACCAGAAGAGGAGGATCCTGAAGAGATTGAGATGGAGGAGGAGGAGCTAGATGAGCCATTGGAACAGCCACAGATGTACGATGGCACCGTGCTAGAGGCAGACGCAGATGGGGACATTGTGATTCCACTGGCACCTGTGGCAAATGAGGAAGCACCCCCTGCACATGTTGATCCAGTGCCTGATGGTGAAGGAGATGACCCGGATGACTCTAGTGATGACAGTGTAGGTGAGGAAGGTGGTAACAATGCTGTTGGCAACCCGGAGGAAGATGAGGATGAAAACCCCCGCTATCACGGAGCAGAATATCACAAACATTCCACTGAAGCTGAGAACGGACACTTTTGCATTCTTCTGTGGGAGGTTCTGCAGTACCTAGGATATACCATAAGGCCTCTCTACGTGACTAAGCACTTCAACAAGCCAGGAATGAGAGACTACTACACCTGCAGAGTCTACATCAGGAAGCCCCTGAATGATACAGAAGGCTGGAGGTATCACTCATCTCACCACAGCATGGCTCAGTTCTCCACAGATGATGTTGCGGTGAATGATGCAACAAGGAGGGCACTCTGGTCAATTTGCAATGCAAATCGGGTGCAGCTGTTTCACTCGGAGTATCGCCATGTGCCTTGTCGTGCAAGTGGCACAGAGGTGACTGTGGTGCCAGCAGGAGGCAATGATCGCATCGACGTCTTGGCACGTGTGACTGCTGCCTTGAACATAGATTTGGAGGGGGCAACTACTGAAATGAACAAGTATCATGAGGAGTTGCAGGCTGCTCAGGTGAAGATATCACGTCTGGAAGCACAGCTGGCAGGACAGCGACTTCCTCAAGAAGTTATGCCATATCAGACCACGGCTTCCCCCTGCGCAAGAGGCTCCGTTACGGCTCCGATGAAGCTACTACTCGTCTTGGCTAGGATCCTAGGATACTCGCCCTTATCATTTACCTTTTCGCTAGATCGTTCCTGCGTGAACGTATTGCTTGTAATAATGAATGCTGTTTGCAAACATGCTTGAGTTGGATCTTTGCTTGATTGTGAATTGTATGGTGGAGTGATGGCCACTATGCAATCAGAATTGTTAAGTTAATTAAAGGATGGTTTGGGTTTTATCGGTTGTCATTGCTTAATCTCTTATGCAAGTTTGATTGGATCAAATCTGTTTTCGCAGTCATATGACATACCAGTAATGTTTTGTTTATAACTCAAGCTAAAGAACTCCAAATGACATGAAACCAATTGGGTTAGTTCACAAATTTAGAGGATGAATTTCTGTCAAAAATTCAATGGTATACAATACATTTTCTGGGAGTTATGCACAAAGTAATGAACATGTCAGAATCTGTAAATTTCTGCTTATACAACTGTACTGTTTGAATTTTATCTCGAGTTATAGATGTCCAAATGAGGTGATTCCAGTTGGGATTGTTCCATAATTTTATACGTCATAATCTGGTAAAACATCGTGGTCATTGGATAATTATACAGAAAGTTATACATAATTCTTTGGGGTCAACAGAATCTGTTCTAACTGAAGAACATGCTGTTATTTCATTTTGAGTTATCCTCTTATGCATTGATTCAAGTACAACTATATGAGATATGATTTTTCTAACAGTCAGATGGTAAACATCAGGTCCGGAGGAGGTCAAGACGTGCCACCTGTGATCCGGGCACATATCGCAAATCAACAGAAACCCAGCACCACCCCCACCGATCAACCAAGCAATGGATCCAAACATGCAGCAGTTTCTGGCAGCGCAGATGCAACTGATTCGGAATCTTACCAACACTGTGCAGTAGACGCAAGCTCAATAGAACCAGCCACCACAGCCGATCCCTCCGCCACCCCCGCCACCAAGGGATAGGAACAAGGAGTTGATGAGCCACCATCCTCCTACGTTTTCCCACTCATCGATCCCCGGATGCGATGGTCGGCCGAAAACCATCACCAAGAAGCTGGAGATCGTGCAATGCACTGATCGGGAGATGGTCCTGTATGCTGCTGGAAGGCTTGTGGGGCAGGCCGCAGACTGGTGGGATGCGTACTCAACTGCTCATCCCAACAGGCAGAACATTACTTGGCAGGAGTTCCGTGACAACTTCCGTACTTACCACATCCCTTCAGGGGTTCTCAATCTTAAGCGAGAGGGAGTTCTTGTCACCGAGGCGGGGCAATATGTCGGTGGCGAGTATCCGGACAAGTTCACTCACTTGTCACGCTATGCACACCGATGAAGTCAACACCGATCCAAAGAGACGGGGAAAGGTTTACGGATGGCTTGATTGGTCCTTTAAACTATCAACCGCCGAGTCACATCTTCCCGGACTTTCGGTACGGCGGTGAACAAAGCTATTGGGTGGAAAGCAAGAGAAAGGAGATGGGTGAACAGAAACGCAAGTTTCGGTCTCATGGACGATCTAGCGACAACACCCGTCCTCGTTACGGTTCTCGGCGAGCTCGACTCCATATCGTCCGGTGGTCAAGGTGGGAGGTACCCACGGAACATGCGAGCTGCGGCGCTCGTTTCGGCCACGGCGCTTCAATCCTCAGACACCCAGAGCTCCTACCCCTCAGCTGAGTCGTCCTAACAATAACTCTGGGGCACCTGTCAGAAACACCAACCCTGTTCAGCCTGGTGGATGCTTCAAGTGTGGAGAGCTGGGGCATTATGCTAACAATTGTCCCAAGAGGGTGATGCAAACTCCGCAGAGAGACAGTGGAAACAGGACCGGGCAGCCATCTTCGCAGGCTCGTACTCCACAGACACCCAGCAAGAGAGGCCAGCAGAGTCATGTGTGTGGCCGAGTTAATCATGTATCAGTGGAGCAAGCTCAGAATGACGCTGGCGTGGTATTGGGTACATTTTTCGTCAACTCTGTACCTGCTACCGTATTATTTGATTCAGGAGCATCACATTCATTCATAACAGATCAATTTGTGGCAAAATATAACTTATCTATGAGCTCAATGAAGAACCCACGATAGTTAGCACTCCTGGTGGAGAAATGAAAAGCTGGTCATATATGCCCACAAGTAAAGATTAATATCATGGGGGTAGACTTTCCTGCTAATGCGGTAGTTCTAAAATCATGGGGAATAGATGTCATTCTTGGCATGGATTGGTTAAGAAGTTGTGATGGAGTTATTCGGTGACGGAAGAGGTCGGTCTTGTTAACCGGTCCTCAAGGGGAGAGAGTAGAATATGTGAGTACACCCTCATCCGGCAAAGGAGTTGTGAACACCGTAGAAGGCAAGGCCTTGGAAGATATAAGGGTAGTGAATGAATTTTTCGATGTGTTTCCGGAGGATTTGTCGGGTATGCCACCCGACCGTGACATTGAATTTAGTATTGAACTTATACCCGGTGCTGCTCGTCGTATGGACCTCCCTGGGCCCACTACCTCGGTGGGTACCAGGACCGACTACTCGGTGGGCCCCGGGGACTTCGGGCTTGCGCTACACGGCACCTGAAGGCGTGGAGCACAAGGACTACACGGGGAGTAGTACTCGGTTAGGGATCTGTACATGTTCCGCACTGTATAGAGGACTCCTAGACGTACTCGACTAGTACTCTTTCCCTACTCCGACTTGTAACCCTGCCTCCCGGACTATATAAGGCGAGGCAGGGACCGATCTCAGGATCACCTCATCCAATCCCCTACAACTCACGGCGCACTATTGCACCATCTTGTAATCGTGCCCTATCAATCCAGAGCTACGCAGCATACAGGACGTAGGGTATTACGCACCTCGCGGCCCGAACTGTCTAAATTGTGTGCCACGTGTCTCTTCCTTCGAGATACCGATATCGGCGAGTCACAATCATCTACTTCGGGTACTCCCCGTAGTAGGTTGCCGGTCTAAAACACCGACAGGCGCGGAGCGCCGGAGTAGGGGATCTCGCTCGAGATCACATGGCGAACTCGACGGCTTCCGTCCACTTCAAGCCAAGCCGTCGCCTTCAACCGCGGCGACACCTTCGTCTTCGGCGCTTGGGTCCGCACCGCCGATGGCGCGGGCTCCTTCCCGGCGCCGCCGACCATGCGGCCCAACCCGAGGACGAGGCCTCGTGACACTTCCCGAAGTTGTCACGGGCGAACTCGCCGGCAAGTTCGGTGAAATTTCGCTCTTCAACCACCATGCCGACTTCGAGCTCGAGTCCGTCTCCAACTCGAACCCGACGTTGCCATGGGCCATCGCATGCGAGCCGGCCGCTCGGCCATCGTAGACGGCCCCCTCACCACGCGAGCACTCCGCGCGCGGCCCACGCGTCACCCGGCGGGCCCGCACGGGGGGCTCCCACTTCGCGCCGGGCCGGCAAGGAGCCCATACCCGAGTACAACTCGGACTCCGACGCCGCCCCCGATCGCGCTTCGGACTCCAGCCCTCTCTCCGAGTTCTACTCGAACCCGGACTACGAGTTCGACTTCGGGTCGGACCCTGAGGAGCCCGAGTCCGAAGACGACTCCACTGAGCTTCCCTTGTCAGGGCCAGCCTCGGGGCTGGTTATAAAATCAACGCCGGCCGGGAGATACGTTTACTGGCCAGACCGCAAGCCCACTGACCTGGTAAAGGGAGACTCGCGCTACGTCGCCTACATCGACTCGCTACCGTTCCAGGAGGGAACACCACTAACCGGGGGCCGACTCAAATACACCAAGCGGGGTGGCACCCTGCGAGTCTAGCACGGGTACCCCCGATCGCCAAGTCTTCATGGCTGCCGGCGACACCCCAGGACCCTCAGGCACGGCTGAGGACAGGTACCTGGAGGACATCTCCGCAGACGAGCTGTCTGCCAACGCACCTGCAGACGAGACCGTCGCCAACAGGGACGCACGATGTGAACGCAACAGGAAGCGCAGCAAACGGCGCCGGCGGCTCAGAGACAACCTCCCCATCCGCAACCTTGCGGAAGCTCTCGAGGCGGTCGAGAGCAGAGTACACACCACCCCCCGAGCGGTGCCTCATGTCGATCACAACGATCGCACGCCAGGCTCAGGGCATACGCGCCGGAGAGGTCATCGCCAAGCTCGGCCCCGAAGAAGCCTACTTCATGCGGGTCGACAACAGAGTCAACCAACCTCCTCCAGCTAAACCCCGCGACAACGAAGCTACTAGTCGCAGCGCCAACGCTGGTCCCAACCGTACTCGAGCTGACCTTCCAGCCGAGCCAAACCGCCGCCGCTCCAACGCCGGCGGACCTTCACTGCAAGACCAAGGCAACCGAGAAGTCGTTCCCCACCGCGCTCCGGCCGGTGGCGGCGGCAACGACCCTGACGGCGGCGGCAGCGCGGTGGCGGCTCCAACCATGGGGCCAACGGGAGAGGGCGGAGGCGGCGGCGGTCGCGGCGGCCGAGGCCACGCGAACGGCCACGCCTCCGGCGCCTCGCACGGCGGGTACGACGCTCGCCGGGGAAGATCGAGGAGCTGCGGCGGAAGAAGTCGACCCCTTGCGGTCGAGGGCGACGGCTTCCCCGCCTTCTCACCTCGACTTCGCAACCTTGCTCCTCCCCGACAAGTTCAAGCCTTTGGGGATCACCAAGTACGACGCGAAGTAGGATCCCATCCGGTGGCTCCGATGCTACGCCCTCTCCATCGAGAACGGCGGCGGCAACGGCGACACCAAGTGCCTCTACTTCCCCTTCGTCCGGACCAAGAACCACTCACATGGCTCGAGTCGCTCGACAAGCACTCGATCGACAAGTGGGACCGGCTCAAGGAGCGAGTTCACGAGCAACATCGCGGGCGCCATGGGCCGTTCGGGTACTCGCATGGACACGGCCATGATCAAGCGAGAACAAGGCGAGACCCTCCGCAAGTACATGCGCCGCTTTTCGACAAGCGCGCTACCGTCGTCGACGTCACCGACAAGGAGGTCATCGACCTCTTCCGGGACGGTCTCTACCATCATCGCACCTTCGAGGACTTCGGTCGTCGCCGTCCCGAGTCCATCCCCCACCTCAAGGACATGATCACGTCCGGGCGGATGAAGAGGACAAAGCCAACGCCAAATACGACGCCATCCGCGGCAAGTCCAAGCGAGAACCGGGCGGCGGCGGCGCGACAATGCAAACCAAGGCGGCCGCAACAACAACTACTACTACTACTACTCGGGTCCCAACCGCAAGCGCAAGCCGGACAACACCGTCGCGGCTATCCGGCGCCTGCGAAAGGGAACTCGAAGAAAAACTCTAGCGGGTTCAAAGACCGCTGAAGGAGAAAGTGCCCGTGGCATCCAAACGGCAACCACACTACCGAGCGGTGCTACCGGCTCGGGCATGCACTCAAAGATACGCCGGAGCCACCGCACCCTCACGACCGGAAGGGCAAGAAGAAGGACGGCGACAACAACGACTTCCAAGTACCCGAGAAGACCGTCAACGTCCTCTTCGGCGGAGCGCCCCGCCGAGCGGGGAGCGAAGGCTACCCGTCGCGAAGTGATGTCCATTGAGCCGGCGGTCCCGACCCCCTCTCGGGTGGTCGGAGGTACCCATCACCTTCTCCCGCGCGGACCAATGGACCAGCTTCTCCGAACCAGGACGGTTCCCCCTCGTCCTGAAGCCAACGATGGTGGGCTCCAAGCTCAACAAGGTGCTCATCGATGGTGGAAGCGGGCTCAACGTCCTCTTCACCAAAACCTTGAAGAAAATGAAGCTCGACGTCACCCCCATGCTCACCAAGAGCAGCACGCCCTTCTACGGCATCGTCCCAGGCAACGCGGCTATCCCACCGGGCTCGGTGGTGCGCCGATTACCTTCGGGGCGTCTTGGGACAACTACCGCACCGAGTACATCCAAGTTCGAGGTCGCGGATTTCGAGACCTCTTACCACGCCATCCTCGGCAGACCGGCCATCGCCAAGTTCATGGCGGTGCCCCATTACACCTACTTGGTACTCAAGATGCCAAGTCCAGCCGGTGTACTCTCCCTCCAAGGGGACTTGAAGATCTCCCACGGCGCGATACGAGAGGCCGTGGTGATCGCTTCCACAAACCAAGTACCCAACGCGATGATGGAGGTCTATGCCGCGTCGAAGAACTCGACATCCCGAGAGAAGTCCGACGGCGCCAACAAACCTCGGCCACACGAGGAGGTACTCGTCAAGACGGTCGACCTCGGAACGGGCGACCCCGGCAAGACCACCACCATCGGGGCCGGCCTCGACCCTAAATAGGAAGACGCGGTCATCGGCTTCCTCCGGGCTAACCGCGACATCTTCGCGTGGAAGCCGGCGGACATGCCGGGAGTGCCCGGGGAGCCGATCGAGCACGCGCCTCAACGTCGATCCAAAGGCCACCCCCAAACGACAACACCTCCGACGTTTTGCCGACGACGGACGGGACGCCATCAAGAAGGAGCTCGCCAAGCTACTCGCGGTGGCTTCATCGGAGAAGTCTTCCATCCCGAGTGGCTCGCCAACCCCGTCCTCGTCCGCAAGAAGAACTCAAACGAGTGGAGGATGTGTGTCGACTACACCGACCTCAACAAGCACTAACCCAAGGACCCCTTCGGGTTGCCGCGGATTGATCAAGTCATCGACTCCACGGCGGGCTGCGACCTGCTCGCTTCCTCGACCGCTACTCCGGGTACCACCGGATCGCAATCAAGGAGGAAGACCGAGGAAAAGACCGCGTTCATCACCCCGTTTGGCGCGTCTTGCTACACGACCATGTCGTTCGGGTTGAAGAACGCCGGCGCTATCTATCAACGGGCCATCCCCGGGCACGCTTCAAGCGGCAACTCAACAAGAACGTCGAGGCTTACGTGGATGACGTGGTTGTCAAAACCGGGGACTCAAGTACCCTCATCGACGACCTTGAAGAGACCTTCGCATCGCTACGCGAGTACCGCGGAAGCTCAACCCGAACAAGTGCGTCTTCGGCGTCCCTTCGGGCAAACTACTCGGCTTCATCATCGCCCGGCGCGGCATTGAAGCCAACCCCGAGAAGATCTCCGCCATCACCGGCATGAAAGATTCCACGAGCATCAAAGACGTCCGAAGCCGACGGGGTGCATGGCGGCGTTGAACGATTCATCTCGAGGCTAGGAGAACGGGGCCTCCCCTTCTTCAAACTACTCAAGCATCACGAGAAGTTCGTGTGGACTCCGAGAGGCGGATCAAGCCCTTGCCCGGCTCAAGGACTTCTGTCAAAGCCACCAATCCTCACGGCTCCTCACAAGGGCGAGCGGCCCTTGCTCTACCTAGGCTGCGACTACTCACGTGGTCGATCATCGCCATCGTTGTCGAGCGGCGGGGAAGACGGCCACGCCTACCGGTCCGGGGCGCCCGGTCTACTTCGTCGGCGAGGTACTATCGAGTCCAAGGCTCGCTACCGGCCCGTGCGAAGCTCCGTACGCTCTACTCATCACCTCGCGGAAGCTACGACACTACTTCCGGGGAGTACTCGGTCTCCGTCGTCACCGACTACCCGCTCGGCGACATCCGGAGGAACCAAGACGCCACCGGGAGAATCTCCAAGTGGTGCGTCGAGCTCGGCGCCCTCACCATCGACTTCAAGCCACGTACGGCCATCAAGTCGCAAGCACTAGTCGACTTCATGGCGAGTGGCGGGAGAACCGACTACCTACTCCCACCGTGCGACCGAGCATTGGGTGATGTACTTTGATGGCTCACTCAACCTCGAGGGCGCGGGCGCGGGGGTACTCTTGATCTCTCCAACGGGCGAACAACTCAAGTACGTCCTGCGGATCTTCACGGAAGGTCTCAAACAACGAAGCCGAGTACGAAGCTCTCCTACACGGGCTCCGCCTCGCGCGCTTCGGGCATCAAGCGGCTGCGGTCTACGGCGACTCCGCGGTGGTCATCAACCAAGTCAACAAGTCACGGGACCGCAACAAGGAGAACATGGACGCCTACTGCCTAGAAGTCCGCAAGCTCGAGAACAAATTCTATGGTCTCGAGTTCCATCATATCGTCCGCGACAACAACGTTGCAGCGGACGTCCTCTCGAAGCTTGGATCCACCCGCGCTCAAGTACCAGCGGGCGTCTTCGTCCATGAGCTTCACGCGCCATCCATCCGGAGCCGGCGCCACCGACCACCGCCCCGCCCATCCACCGGTGGGCGAGGAGGTCATGATGATCGACGTGGACCGGAGGCAACCCTTCATCGACTACCTCGGCGAGCAGAAGGTCCCCCTCCGACAAGAACGGAGCCGAACAACTCGCCCGCCGCGCCAAGTCTTACGTCCTCGTCGGAGGCAAGCTTTACAAGTGGGGCGCATCTTCTCGGAGTGCGATGAAGTGCGTCCCTCGCGAAGAAGGCAAGGACATCTTGGAGGAGATCCACAAGGGCGTGCGGCAACCACGCGTCTTCACGCACGGCCGGTCGGCAAGGCCTTCGGCGAGCTTTCTGCGGCCCACGGCTGCGGGCGATGCCGAAGAACTCGTCGAAGGTGCCAAGGATGTCGGTGCTTCGCCAAGCGGCAACACGTCCCGGCCTACAAGCTAGTCACCATACCGCCAACCCGGCCCTTTGCCTGGCGGGGGCTCGACATGATTGGGCCACCGCCAAGCCGCGCCGGGGAGGATTCAACGGGGTATTGGTGGCTATCGACAAGTTCACCAAGTGGATCGAGGTCAAGCCGGTCACATGCCCCAAGGCCGACGAGTACTCGACTTCTCGGATGAACTCGTACATCGCTATGGGCTACCCAACCGTATCATCACGGACACACGGGGTCCAACTTCAACAACCACCGGTTGCGGGAATACTGCGAGAACGGCGGAATAGACGTCGGTATGTCTCAGTCGCCCATCCACGGGCCAACGGACAAGTCGAGCGCGCCAATGGGATGGTGCTCGACGCCCTCAAGAAGCGGCTGCACGATGCTGCTAACTCCAAAGGGGGCAAGTGGATCAAGGAACTACCCAACGCACTCTGGGGGCTGCGGACCCAACCATCCAAGCCAACGGGGCAATCCCCCTACTTCCTGGTCTATGGCTCTGAAGCCATCCTCCCTGCCGACGTCATATGGAACTCGCCAGCAGTGGAGCACTACGACGAAGGCGTCTCAGAAGACGACGGACGAGCCGACATCGACGACCTCGAAGAAGCTCGGCCGCGCCGCCCTCGTCCAATCAGCAAGGTACCTGGAGGGTATCCGACGCTACCATGATCGCAACATCAAGGAACGCTCCTTCAACGTTGGAGATCTCGTCCTCTGCCGTATCCGGAACACGGAAGGACTTCACAAGCTCGGCTCCCCTTGGGAGGGCCCCTTCACCGTCGCTAAGGTGACCGGGCCGGGCTCCTACCGCCTCCAAACACTTGAAGGCGAAGACGTCAACAACTCGTGGAACGTCGACCAACTCTGTCGATTCTACGCCTAGTCTACACGACTACTCCGGGGTTCAAGTCTAATCGACTACATCAACGCCCCCTGGCCGTAAGCGACCCCCCGGGTCCTGGCCCCAGTCTCCGGACTTCTCCTCTCCAGGGTCCGGCCGCGCGGCTACCTACGAACCACGGGGCTGCGACGAGCGTCAAGGACTCTAGCGACGGTCTACCAAGAGACCACACTCCAAGATCCGGACCGCGCGGCTACCTATGGATGCGCGATCCGGCCTACACGGCTACTTACGGATCACCTGCGCAAGCGGCTACCCGCTCCGGCGCTACTTAGGCGTAAGCGGCCTCACGGTCCGGGCGACTACTTTGTAACTACGGCCCCGGCCACCCCGGGGTGTACTTCTTCAGTAATAAAGATTGATCGTTCATCAACTTATTTACTGCCTACTCCCTACAACGGGACTACTAAGTCGAGTACTACTACTCGCACTCACTCCACGATGGGCGCTCCGCACTCTGAGATCGCGACTACGAGTACTCATTGCTTGGAAAATTCTCTTTCATTGATACTTGAACAATTCATTACAATTGTTTTCTGTACAACTATGGCTACTAGCTACTTATTACGGGGCTACCGGAGGTTCGGCTTCTCGGCTACCTGCTCCGCGATGGCAACCATCCGCTCCGGCGGCTACGCGTGCGCTCATCGGAGCGGTTGGCGGCTACCCCGCCGGCGACTACCTCCCTTTGGGGCCTTCGGGAAGTATAACTTCATGAAGGCCGGGACTTGTCTTGGGATCGACTTGGCCATATGCTTGACGTAGGCGGCCGGCCGGCTTGGAACTTCACGAAGTCGATCCACCGGAGGAGCAATCTTGGGGCCGCCGGGTGCGGCACCGGGAGCCGTGCGATCGGCGAGAGCGGCTTCCTCCAACTCCTTCAGCGGGCCCGCAATGCCTCGCGGTCCACGTTCAATTTACGCAAAGATTTGTAGCGGTTGACGAGATCCCTGTCAGAAGCAATCCGCAGCTCCATATGCTTCTCGCACTCGAAGGCGAGTTCCTTGTAGTCGAGCTCGAGTACCTGGCGGGCTTCTTGCTCCCGGTAGAAGAGGTTCTTCATGCTCACCTCCGAGGCCTTCAGCTGCTCCACTGGCCCTCAAGCTCTGCAACACAGCAATACAACAGCGGGTCAGATGCTTCTCGACTTCCAACAAGTACTCGACAAGTCAAAGGACATACCTTTATTCTTGTTGCGGAGGCCCTTGTTCTTCCGTACCAACTCGTCGCCCTTCGCCCGCAACTCACGGACGTCGTTGTGGTACTTGGCGAAGGCGGCGTCGAGCCTTGACTGCATGGCCGCCGCGTGTTTCCGCGACTTCACGAGCTGCTCCTCCAGCGCCTCTGCTCGGAGCACGGTGTCGCCATAACCTGCGGCGGAGTTCGACTTGTCGCGGGATCGCTCCGCGACGTCCTGCACAAGACAGTTCAAGTCATGACGAGTACTCAACGGCAAAAGGATTGACTACTCGGAAGGCTACGGCTACTTACCTTCATCCATTGCTCGGCTCGACGGATCGCCTCCAGGTGCTTGGCTACCGTCGTCGGCTCGATGAGATCGTCCGCAAGAAGTTCTATCCCGCCGCGGCTACTCGAGGTAGCCTCCCTCATCGGCGCGAGCGGATGGGCTCGCGTCTTGGATCTCGGGGGAGCGGATAGCCACCTCCGGAGCAATCTGCGGTGACGTGGCGACCGCCTCTCCCCCGGCGGTCTTCTCGACGATTTACGCCATAGGCTCGGGGGGCTCCTTCTGCGGCCTCGGGGCCCCTGGTGTCAACTCCGCATTGGCACCCCCGCGGGGATGTCACCACCTTCGGCGCCTTGTTAACAAAACGACAAGTACATTAGCGCCTACGACTACTCCTCCCGGAGCTCCGCGGCTTCACGAAGGGTACTCACCTTCGACTACACTCGCCTCACGGCCGGCGGCACTTCGGTGGCCGGGGGCTCGGTCGCGGCTTGGGCATCGGGAGCGGTCTCCTCGACGGGCGGCGCGACTTCTTCCGCCACCGGCCGATGGGGGCTCGTCCCCATCCCGGCTCGGATCCGTGGATTTTCGCGCGAAATATTCACGGAGGATCGTCGGAACAAGATCGACTACTACGGCAAGTACTACTCGCGAGGATATGGTACTTACAAGCTCGCCAGGACAATGGTCACGGCCGGAGCACCGAGGATGCGGCAATATCAACCGGTCCACCCTCGGCGGGCGCCTCTTCCTCCGCCCCTACGGCTCTTGTCTCCTCCACGGCGGCGGCGGCGGCGCGGGACGTCCCCGCGCTCCTGAGGCCACCACCTCTCCAACGGCGGCGGCCACGGGTCCTGTGCTCTCTTCTGGAGCAGGGGGCTGGCGCTCCAGTTGCGCCAGAAGTTCTTCAACAGTGGGGGCTGGACTACGACTTCCAGCCGGTTCCCCCACCGTATCCCACACGCCCTCGTCGCCCTCTTCGACGGGCTCCGCTGGCGGCACCTCCTGCATACAAAGGAAGACTACTCGTCAGCAACGTACTCGAACAACGGGTACTCGACTACTCTGCTCAAGACGACTTACCTCCTGAGGCGTGGTCTCCGAGACCTTTAGCTTCTTCGTCACCCGCTTCTCGGCGGGGGTTGCGCGGCTTCGTGGCGGCGCAACAAGGCTAGCCTCCGGGCTGGCGGAGGGTCTTGAATCAGTGGAACATGAGGCAAGCCCGGGCGGCTAAACCTCGACCACGGTGGAAGCGGTCTGCGAGCGTCTCTTCGTCTTCGTCGTCGTCATTGGAGGTATCCTCCATGATGACGGTATCGTCGCCTTCACCGAGCTTCGCGGCGCTCCTTCACCTTCCCCTCCATCGGGATCTCGATCCCGCTCGGTGGTGGTTGCGGCTCGGAGACGAACCTCTTCACATCATCTGCGCAAGACACAAGACGTCAGCAACTCTACTACAAGTAATCACTACTCGACGAGGGGGGTACGACTACTCACCTCCTTGGGCGGGCGCGCGGCGGAGTACTCCTCGGCCCCGGGCACGCCGTGTACGGCGGCATGTCCTTGAAGATCCGCGACAACCTCTCGACGATGTCGTTGTCGTCCAGCTCGCCTCCCGGCATCCGCAACGAGTCGACGTCGCCGGTGTACTCGAAGCCCGGTGTCTCCCGCGCCATCGGCGGGCCGGATCCTGCGCTTCATGAGCGAAGGCCACGTGCTCGACCCTCGGTCCCGCCTCCCACGAGCACCTTGATGCGTGCCGGCGGCTCGGGGAGCCGGATTCCTTCTTGCATGGTGGGCTCCGTGTTCCACCACTCACGGTGCACGGGCTGCCGCCCGCTCGGCTTCGGCGGAGCCGGGGTTGTGGTTCGTGATGTAGAACCACCGGCTTTCCAATCCGCGTTGGAGTCGACAAGCTTGTACGCCAAGTGCGCTCCGCGGCATCCTCCCTCGGTGGATGTCGGCTCCTCCGACTACCCTAGGAATGGTAGCACTTGGTTGCGGCTTGACGCGGAAGAACTTCCGGAAAAGCACCCAGTGCGGCTTGATTCCGAGGAAGGCTTCGCGAAGTGGACGAAGACCGACATGTGAAAGATGTCGTTGGGGTTCAGGTTCAGGTACTCGACGCCATAGTACCCGAGCAGCCCCTTGAAGAAGTCGGCGGCCGGGAGCGCAAGACCGCGCTCCACGAACCGCGAGAACATCGGAATCTCGTCCTCGGCCTTCTCCATCGGATATGGATCTCCCGCGGCGGATCTCCACATATCGACTTCCTTCTCCCCGATGAACCCCCTGTTCGGCGGGGGTCAACGAGTCCTCCGTCTTCACCTTGGATTTTTTTCCACTCGTGGCTCGGATCGGCCCGCGGTGGAGACATGGGCGGCGCCGCTCCGGTGGCGGCCGCGGCGGCCTCTTCGCGGCCCCTCTTCTTCCCGGCGGCTTTGGACGTACGGGACGGTGACGGCTTCATCCTCCAAGTGCAAGGCGTCTTCACTCGCATCCGCTCGGGGCTACCCTAAAGGCTTCGGGTGGCGGCGCGCTCGGATCTACTACGGCGGCAGCAGGCGCTGGGAGTGGATTCGCTTCAAGATTCAAATGGAATGACTGCGGCTCGAATGGGTGAAAAACCCTAAGGGTATTGGCTTCTATTTATAAGCCAAATCGGCTCCGCAACGGGCGGCTTGATAAGTCCATGCGTGGCTGACTCAGCGGCTGCGCGTGACTCTTCGTATTCTACTAGTCGACGCGCCTCACCTCGGGGGCTCGGCTACTTCTACTCGACTACCTGGGAAGCGGCTAGTCTCAAGAGCATCTCAGGACACATTCTCCAAGAAGACCCTTCAATTCGAGAGGAAGTACTTGACTCAAGGCTCGGTGGCTCCGTGCCACGTGTCCTTCGGTTTTTCTCTCCGGATTTTTCGGGATTTTCTTGCCAAGATTTCAGATGAACCCTCAGCTAAAGCCCGCGGCTTGCGGCTCGGGGGCTACTCCATGTGGAGAGCGGTTTTGCAAATCGCACCTCCATACCGGCTTCGGCTTCAAGACAAGACAGGCGAGTTTTTGAAGACCTTCGAAGGCGGTTTTCGAGGACGCTTGGGACTACTCGAGAAGACTTCAAGATTGCTCCAACATCGTGCGGAGTACATTCCGGCCTCGGGATGCTTCGACTACTCTTGAGGACTTTTGACTTGTAGCACTCGGGGACGCTTGAGGACTACTCGTTAAGGCCGTCAAGACTACTTGAAGCTATCCTTCTCGACTACAAAGTACTCGGGGGCTTGTCGTATGGACCTCCCGGGCCCACTACCTCGGTGGGTACCAGGACCGACTACTCGGTGGGCCCCTGGGACTTCTCGGCTTGCGCTACACGGCACCTGAAGGCGTGGAGCACAAGGACTACATAGGAGTAGTACTCGGTTAGGGAGCTGTACATGTTCCGCACTGTATAGAGGACTCCTAGACGTACTCGACTAGTACTCTTTCCCTACTCCGACTTGTAACCCTGCCTCCCGGACTATATAAGGCGAGGCAGGGACCGATCTCAGGATCACCTCATCCAATCCCCTACAACTCACGGCGCACTATTGCACCATCTTGTAATCGTGCCCTATCAATCCGAGCTACGCGGCATACGGGACGTAGGGTATTACGCACCTCGCGGCCCGAACTGTCTAAATTGTGTGCCACATGTCTCTTCCTTCAAGTTACCGATCTTGGCGAGTCACAATCATCTACTTCGGGTACTCCCCGTAGTAGGTTGCCGGTCTAAAACACCGACAACTGCTCCCATATCTAAAAGACCATATAGAATGGATGTAAAAGATCTAGCTGAATTAAAGAAACAAATTGAAGAACTGATTAGTAAAGGGTTTATCCGTCCTAGTTCTGTTAACACCAAAAATTGGTAAGGAGTCTGACTTGTGGGTCCAACTCGGTGAGAAATCCGTCCGGTGGAAGGAAGGTTTCTTCAGACGCATTCGGCAGAGAAATCCGCGGTCGGCTATCTACTTCCGTTCGGCAAGGAAACTGTTGAGCTGATTTTGCGGGGTTGTACGGTGACGTGGCCCAAGAGGAAAGGACGAATGGATGGACAAGCGATCGAGCTTAGAGATAAATTAGGTATCAAATCCATTCGAGGTCGTGCTTGGCAGGGTATAAATATGCACCCTGAATGTATGTAACAGATAGACGAAATCATTCTCAATACAAACCGGCTTTACACCAAACCCTAGAGTCCATTTGTCGTGTCGTCGAGTTCTTCGAGAGGGTTCATCGATCCGTCGACCTCCGTGAGTACCGGCAACCTTGTATCATATCTAGTATCATGCAGTGGATTTAGATCTGATGCAAGTAGTCTTGTTACCATGCTTAGAGTCATGCGGTAGATTCAAGCTTGGTTCAAGAAGGTTTCTTGTTAGGTCATGAGCATGCGGTAGGCTAAGATCTAGCTTGAAGCTAGTTATCGGCTCTATTGAATTTTGGCAAGATTCAATAGATTCATTAAGTTACCCCGTGTTGCTTTGAGTTTTTGCTTTACGTTTAAATTCATGTAACACCTTCTTGCCCAATCTAGATGGGTTTGGATCGGCTCTATCCCTTTCGATGATCCTTATGCGAATCAAGTTCGGGCCTTTGGCTAAATTAACACGTGGGTCACATGTTCTTTGATAGCCGAAACTGAGTCGATCTAGGTTGTTATGTGTTGCGGGTTCAAGCTTGCTAAAGTTTGTACAAATCTTGAAAGAACTGGGTATCACGTGGTAGATGCAGGTTTTTGGGTTGCTTTGGAGCTAATCATCCGGTGGATTAGATTTCAAATCAATCTGATAGATTTATCTTACTTGGTAATGTTCGTTCCTTCTTCATGGACCCCGAATCGGTACATTCGGCCGTGTTCGGTTATGATCTTCATGAGTAAAACACATGCGTAATTCATGCTTTAAATAATGTATGCTTTTAGCTTTCCATATTTAGATTGTATCATGCGGTGGATAGATCTATTTGTGGAAGGTGGCACGATCCCAAGCAAGTTGTATCATGCGGTGGATAGATTCGCTTGGTATCGTACCCGACGGGTTCAAAAGTACCTAGACATGCGGTAGACTAGTGCTTTGGATCTATGCATGCTTGTTTATTACATATTTATGCTCGCGCTTTTACTTCATTTATTATTCAATGTTGATCACCACGAGGATCGGTCACGGTCTTGTGCATGTGCATCTTTGTCCAAACAAAGACCGATTGTCGTCATGCTTACGTCATCTATTCGGCTATGTTATTCTTTCCCTTTTAATGCTCCTGAATAGTTTCAGTTTGCTGGCAGATAGCTTTCTATAGCTATGTGTCATCCCATTTGGCTCTATAGCCGCAAATATGGAACTGTCTGGTACCACCCGGCAAGTTCCAAGCTTTGGAATTTAACTAATTTGTCTTTTGTTAATTTTCAGGGAAAATTGAGCGGCACGTGTTGTGATCTCTTTCACGTGTGAAGCCGGCTTGTTCGGCTTGCCGTGTGCTTGGCGCTAGGTGCGGATTTTGCGTCAACACACTTTTTGGCACGCCCAGGTGGGACCACGGTCGAAAATCAAGATGCCCGACATCGGGGATATCATGGATGTCAACATCGAAGACCTCTCTCGGAACGGCGGCAACGGTGCAGAGGATGCCGTGGACCAATTCCTGCGAAGTGTTTGCTATCATTCAAGAAGAACAGGAGTGGCGTCCCATACTTGAAAAATCGGATGCCCGGGGTGTTGTTGCCGGGGGAGAGTGACGCTACAACGCAGCGGGGAGAGGGAGGAATGCATGCAAGCGTTCCGAGATACCGCGGACCATGTCCTAAGCGAGGCACCACGCAGCTTTCCCGGGTGCGTTCAAACAAATGATGGTGGTCGTCTTCGGTCCAGGCATGGAGCAGGTGTTCAGTAAGACACCCATTCAAGGAGGCACCATGGAGATGGGCGAGTCCAGTTCTCAACCGCCATTGCGAGCCGGCCCGGCCCGGCCTCCTCGCGCAGCGCTGGGAGCCAAACCTTCCATCCTCCTCCACAAGGTGCCGGGGGTCGCCGGTTCGGCCCCCCTTTGCGAGCCGCGGAGAGGGCGATCGGTCTAGCCACCACCGCGGGCAGCGCGGGTCAACTCCGTGCAACGCGGCCCGAACCCGTACCAGCCCACGTACGGGGAGCTGGCATTCGGCTCGCCTGGAGCCCCACTTGCTTCTGGCTACAGGATTGCTCCGGCCTAGCAACAAGGCGTGCAGAGGAATTTATACGGCGGAGGCTACCACGAGGTGGGGAACTATGGAGCCATCGATGCTCTCCCGAATCCGGGTTACGGACCAGCTACGGGCACGCAGGAGGATGATATCCTGGCACAGAAGATGGCCGACTTCATGCAGAATCAATTCGGCCTCAAACCAAAAATGTAAGGACCTGCCTACACGCCTCCGTTCCCGGAGTGGTACTACAACGTGATCCTGCCGCCAAGAGTAAAGCCTCCGACGGAATTCACAAAGTTCTCTGGGCAGGATGACACGAGCACGACAGAGCATATTGCTCGCTACTTGATGCAGCTTGGGAAGTGCTCATCTGAAGAGGCATTCAGGGTCAGATACTTCCCCATGTCACTGACGGGCGCGGCGTTCCAATGGTTTTCATCTTTTCCCCCTCAATCAATTAGCACATGGAGAGAGCTAGAACAGAGATTCCACGCCCACTATTTCAGCGGCAGCACGGAGAAGAAGCTGATCGACCTCGCTACCCTGAAGCAGAGGCACAGTGAGACGCCCTTGGAGTTCATCAGGAGGTTCAGGGAAGTCAAGGACATGTGTTTTTCGCTAAATCTGCCAGATGACCAGTTGGCCGACATGGCCGTTGCCGGGATGCTGCCGGTCGTGCATGAAAAGCTGTTCGGCATGGAATTCGATAACCTGGGCCAACTGTCCCAAAAGCTGTCGTTGATGAGCAACCAAGCCTACGGTTTCAAGAAAGATGCCAGGTTCGGCAAACAGCACGACGTGGCGGATATCTACAATCAGTTTCTGGACAAAGCCGACCAAACGGAAGATTCTGATGATGACCAGGACGTGGCTGCAGCCGAAATCATGTGGGGAAAAGAACCGTTGACCATGAATCGGCACTGGGTCAAACAGACCAAAGGCACCTACGATTTCGACATCACCAAGGCTGATAAGCTGTTTGAGCTCCTGGTGAAGGAAGGCCGAATCAAATTGCCTGAAGGGCATTCCATGCTTCGGCCCGATGGAGTAAAGGAGAAACGTTACTGTGGCTTCCATGACAGGAACTCGCACCCCATCAATGACTGCAGGGTCTTCAGGATGAGGATCCAGAGAGCTATCCAGGAGGGACATCTCAAGTTCGATAACAAGATGAAACCGGACGGCAACCCTTTTCCTCAGAACATGATAAGCTTTTCCGTCAACACGGTGACAGCCGAAGAGAAAGGCAAGTTCAAGGTCTTGACTTCAGCCAGGGCAAGGCAGGATGGAACAGTAGACCCAGAACGTCAAGTGACCTTGGAGCAGGTGCATGGTGAGGCCCCCCGCGTTCTCAAGAGCCATGTCGAGATCGGGGAATCGTCCAGAGCCAAACCCAAGGTGACCACACGTATCCTCCTCAATAAGTGGCAGCGCCAGCTGGAAAAAGAGCACCACCAGAAACGAAAGTACAAGGAGGAGAGGTGCAGGGCCGAAGAGGAAGCACGCAGAAGAGATCTAGAGCAATATACGCGCGAGCAGGAGCGCGCGCACTGGGGGTGTGCATTCTTCAGGCACTGCTGGAGCGAAGGGTTGAAGCTACCCACGCTGAGAAACTGCCCTGAATGCAGCGATAGGTATTTTGAGTACAGGCAGGAGACTACCAATCGCCGATCCGTCCATGAAAGAATTGGAAGGATACATCCTAGCGAGGATCGGCGTCAAAAAATTGAAATTATTGATCATCCCAGGAAGAGACAAGCTGATTTAAGGTGGGCTGATCAAGAGGAAGACGAGGACGAGTACATCTGGCAAAAGGGGCAATGGTGCCCGCCTGGCCTAAGAAAGAGTCAGAAGAGGAGGGTTCAACGCTTGAGGAACCGTGAACTGAGGCAGGCAGGGATCCAGACAAGACAGGTGTGGCGTCCAAAGGATAAACCTGAAGGGTCAAACCGTTCGGCTCCAGCGTGCATGGTATATTTTCTGCCGAATGAATTTATGGCTCCTGCTAATCGGGTTGTGCGGGAAGAGGCGTCCCCGGATGATGAGCGAGATTGAGGGACCGATGGCGCGGCCGGTGCTAGCCAAGCAAGCCGTCTTCGACAAACCGGCCAAAAATCGACACATGAGGCCGCTATACTTGAAGGGATATGTCAATGGCAAGCCATTGACCAAGATGTTTGTCGACGGTGGCGCGGCGGTCAATGTAATGCCGTACACCACTTTCGAAAACTTGGCATGGGCCCTGGCGATCTGACACCTACAAGCATAATACCGAATGATTTTGCCGGGAATCCTTCGGACACCAAGGGATGCGCCCACGTGGATCCGATGATCGGGTCCAAGACACGCTCACAACCTTCTTTGTTATCGAAGGTAAAGGAGCCTACGACCCTACCGCTTGGACGGGATCGGGATTCACGCCAACCGCCGCGTCCCATCTACCATGCATCGGCGGCTCATCCAATGGGTAGATGATGATATTGAGGTGGTCCAAGCGAGATGACTCCGTGAGCGTTGCAAATATGGAACCGGCTTTACGAGAGTATCAAGGCATTGATTGTTTCTCGGGGAAAGAGCGGGGAGAAGTTTCGTTGAGCCGTCGGCGAGCCGATCAACAGCCGATTCAAGCAGTCGGCTCTTATAGCAATTTTTAATGGATAACCCCGTCAATGGTACTGATGGCAAGTTGGGGAGAGGATTCATGTCGGCCGATAAATTAGAGGAAGTTGACATTGGAAGCGGTGACAAACCAAGGCCGACATTCATCAGCGCAAATTTGCAATCAGACTTCAGGGAGGAATTAATCAAGCTACTCAAGGAATATAAAGATTGCTTCGCCTGGGATTATTCGAAGATGCCTGGACTGGACCGTTCCATTGTTGAGCATCGGTTGCCAATCAAATCTGGTTTTAAACCATACAAGCAACCACCCAGAAAATCTACAAGGATGAGGTATTGACCGATGTGAAGGAAGAAGTTGAAAGATTACTTGATGCAAACTTCGTTCGGCCATGCAGATACACGGAGTGGATCTCTAATATTGTCCCTGTCTACAAGAAGAATGGAAAGATGAGGGTTTGCATAGATTTCAGGGATTTAAACAGAGCTACTCCCATGGATGGTTACCCCATGCCTGTTGCTGATTTGTTGGTTGACGCCGCTGCTGGACACAAGGTCATTAGTTTCATGGATGGTAATGCAGGGTACAACCAAATTTTTATGGCAATAGAAGATATATCAAAGACGGCCTTCAGATGTCCTGGTCACATAGGCCTGTTTGAATGGATAGTCATGACATTTGGGTTGAAAAATGCCGGTGCAACTTATCAGCGAGCCATGAATTACATCTTTCACGAGTTGATCGGCAAAGTGGTTGAAATTTACATTGATGATGTCGTGATCAAGTCCCTTAGTTATGACACACATTTGGAGGACGTGAAGAGAACCTTGGAGTGCACCCGAAAGCATGGTCTAAAGATGAATCCAAATAAATGTGCTTTTGGGGTATCAGCTGGAGAGTTCTTGGGTTTCTTAGTCCACGAAGGGGGATCGAAGTTGGCAAGAAAAGCATGAAGGCCATTGATGAAGTTGTCCCTCCAACTAATCTCAAGGAATTGCAATCACTGCTCGGCAAGATTGATTTTTTAAGGAGATTCATCTCAAATCTATCACAGAAGGTTTTGCCGTTTTCTCCATTGCTGAAGCTCAAGAAAGATCAGAAGTTCACATGGGGCGACGAACAACAAAAGGCTTTTGACGAAATCAAGCAATACATGAAGGAGCCACCAGTACTGGTCCCTCCTCAGTTGGATAAGCCTTTCAAGTTGTACGTGGCGGTCGATACCCAAACCATTGGATCGGCCCTTATTCAAGAATTCGAAGGAAAGGAGCGGGTAGTAGCATATCTTAGCCGAAAATTACTTGATCCCGAGACCAGGTATTCGGCTGCGGAGAAGCTGTGCCTATGCGTGTACTACTCGTGTACAAAGTTTCGGCACTACTTGTTGAATGCCGAATGCACTGTATATTCTAAGTTCGATGTAATAAAACACATGTTATCTATGCCAATTTTGAATGGCAGGATTGGCAAATGGATCTTGGCTTTATCGAGTTTGAGTTAAAGTTCGAATCGGCAAAAAGCTATTAAAGGTCGGATCATTGCCGATTTTATAACCGAGCATCGTGATCCGTCAATTGATTCGCTTGAAATTACTCCTTGGGCTTTATTTTTTGATGGGTCATCATGTGGTAAAGGTGGGGGAGTAGGGATTCTGCTGATTTCGCCTAGAGGTGAGATGTTTGAGTTTGCCATCCCTATACAACCCACTGTTACAAACAATCAGGCTGAGTACGAGGCATTGCTTCGGGGGCTTCAATATTTGAGAGAAGCCGGGACCGTTTCGGTTGAGGTTTATGGAGATTCAGATTTGGTAATAAAGCAATTGAACGGCCAGTACGAATGCAAAAGTGAAGCGCTGAGGAGTTACTACCAAGAATGCAGGCAGATCTTGAAGAGCTTTCCGTTGGTTATTCTACAGCATATTCCTAGGGAACATAACGAAGAAGCGAACAGAATGGCTCAGAGCGCCTCTGGTTATAAAGAGAGTCAAGAAGCGTTTGCTACGAGCATATGCGCACCGGGAACGGATCTTGCGGAGGACGATTGGAGAAAAGAGATCGTTGACTATTTGAAAGATCCATCCCGAAAGGTCTCTAGGAAGCTCGGGTACAAGGCCATAAAATTCGTTCTTCCGGATGACAATTTGTTTTACAAATCATTAGATGGGGTGTTGTTACGATGCCGGGTTCGAAGAAGCCAAAAGGATGATGAGTGAAGTGCATGATGGGATATGTGGAGCACACCAATCGGCCTACCGCATGAAATGGGTTATCGGGCAAGCTGGGTGCTTTTGGCCGACGATATTGGAGGATTGCTTTGAGTATTACAAGGGATGTCAAGACCGCCGGAGATTTGGAAATATTCAAAGGGTCCCCGCATCAGCGTTAAATCCCATTATCAAGCCATGGCCATTCGGAGGCTGGGGAATAGACTTGATTGGCCGATTAATCCACCATCTAGAAAGGGGCATAAGTTTGTGCTTTTGGCTACGGATTATTTTACTAAATGGGTTGAGGCAATTCCACTAAAGAAGGTGACGTCGGAAAACATGGTTGAATTTGTCAAGGAACACATCATCTATCGGTTTGGAATCCCTCAGACAATCACAACTGATCAAGGAGCCCAATTCGTGTCCTTGGAATTCAGAGAATTTGCCGAAAGCATGGGAATAAAATTGTTTAATTCTTCTCCTTATTATGCCCAAGCTAATGGCCAGGCAGAGGCTTCTAATAAGATCATGATCAAGCTGATACAAAAGAAGATCGACCAAAGGCCAAGGAGGTGGCATTCGGTACTCAGTGAGGCACTATGGGCTTACCGAATGGCCCCTCATGGAGCTACAAAAACATCTCCTTATGAATTGGTGTATGGACACGATGCGGTCTTACCTTGGGAAATACAATCGGATTCTAGGAGAGTTGTTTTACAAAAAAGATTTAAGCTCTAAAGAAAGGGTACAACATTACCTCCCACTAATGCCTCCAAAGCCATGCGAAGCTCGCGCTCGGCCTGGCAACGAGCGGTGATGTCCCTGAGGTCATGCTCCAGGTGCCGAATGCGGCGGCGCAATTGATGGCTGTTTCTCTGTTCAGGCGTGGCATCCTCTGCTTCGAGGGAGGAATCAGAGGAGATGTACTCAGGCATTTCTTTGGTCCCAATGATTTCTTCAGGAAGCAAATCAAGGCTGAAAGAGGAAAGGTAGAGAGGAGGTAAAGCACGAGATCATATGAGAAAACAAGGAGTAAATCGAGGGGAAACTCACCCTCGAATCGTGCGTTTCTTCGGAGTGCTGCTCTCCTGGGGTTGCTTGCCTTTGTCCATGGCCTTAGGGTTTTTTCCTCTGGGGACTAAGGAGGATATGAGAAGTGATGGATGAGTGTGCGAGTGGATTTGCAGGGCATCTCAGCAGACTATTTTATTGACCGAGTGAGTGCATTGGGAGTGATGACTGGCCAGCGTACATTATTGGAATACCAAGCGGCAGGGTTTTCTTCCCGAATGCGAAGGGTTTTCGTCTGAACAGTGCTTACGGATTGCCGATTCAGGGATCTTCTGTGGATTTTGCGCCAAGGGGCATCTGTTTTCGTGTGTTCGGCTCAAGCAAGTTCCCGAATACGTTTAAGAAAAAACAAGATTCACGGATGCAAACATGAAGAAAATCATCGCAGGTGCAAGCACGTAAATCAAAAGTTCTTCATTTATTGCCGATATCAAGCATCCCTAATACAATCTAGTCAAAGAGCCCGTTCAACACGGATTAGGGATGAGTGAGTTTGGCAATGGCGTCGTCGTGGCCATCGAGGCGCTCCAAGATGATCTCGATCTCCTCGATGTCTTCTGGCGCGCCGCCCCGGAAGCCGCGCGACCGATGGAGTAGTCGACGTCAGTGTGCGTCGCCATGGTGGCCAGGCCCAAAGTGGTGCCCAAGCGGATGCCATGGGTGGCCACTTCATCCACGCGGTGCTCCACCGCAGCAAGGCGCTCCGCTGGCGTATCTCCGCGGGCGTTCACCTTATCGGCCAATTGCTCCACCAGCATCTTTAGCTGGTTGAGCTCGGCGTCACGGGCTGCAAAGTGCAAGGAAAGGTGATTAGCATCAAAGGCCGGATCGGATCAAAGAGCGGTTTCGGAGCCGTACCATCGATGGTCTCCAGTAGCTGCTTGCGCTGGTCTTCCCACTCCAATTCGGCTATGCCAGCCTTTTTGGAGACATCTTCCAGCTCGCGCTGGGCCACCTCCAGCTCCGCCTTGAAGCGGAGAGCGTCAAGTTCCCCGTAGGGCACGGGGGAGTGATGGTCGGACTCCGAGGAGTCGTCCGGTAGGGGCTGACCGGCCGGCGCAGAAGATGGATTCCATTGAATCAACCTGAAACAAGGATGATCGTCAAAAACAAAAGGGGATCAAAGATGAATCATAAAAGAAGATTTGATGATCATTGCCTCCGGCGCGCACTGGCACGGCTCCCCTCCGCCTCATCAGCGGTGCGGCGCCGGTTGTTGCTGCTCGCCAAGCTTCTGGGATTTGCGCTGGTTGGAAAAAGAAGACTTGAGATTGGCGAGGATTTGAGAGCTAAAGGCTTGGTGGAAAGCTAGGGGCACCTACGGTTTTCATTTATAGGCCTGGCAAGACAGATCGTGGCCTCAGGTCGTGGCTCTGGATCGTGGCGCATATCCCGAGAAAATTGGAAGGTGGAGAGGTTTCCTTAACCAATCCGTCGTCGGGTCGTTTGGAGTTCAAGGCTGAGTCATATTCGGTTGATTGGCTCGGCTGAAAGGAGTCAAAGTACCGTTCGGGTATTGGCACTTCTTTACCGAATGGGTCGTTCAGCGTTGCAGTTAAGAACATGCAGAGGAAAAGAGAAATAAGATTGCAAGAGCAAATGTTACAAGAGAGACCAGTTCGGTTACACATCAATCAAATATTTCGATGTTCGGTTACACTAGATGTTCAATTATTTCGCAATTACATTGCAGGCATTCGATGTTGCTTGGTGAAAATCCTCCATCCGTTCTTGATAATCTTTCTGGGCGTTGGATAGGATGGTGAGTTCTGCATTACATTGATTCACCTCAGCTATGGCCGATGTTGCTTCCTCTTGGGTCTTTTCTATCAATCCAGGGAGCTCGGCTATTTTCTTGTCATCAGCTTCTATTTCAGCTGACAGACTTCTCGCCCGCCTCCAATGCGGCCTTTCTGGCGATCTTCGGTTCACGAGCAGCTTGCAGTTTGGCCAATGTATCTTTGTGACTCTCAGTCTGAGATTGTGCTCCCTTCACGGCTTGTTCAGCTTAGGCCTTCTCTCGTTCAATAGGCCGGGCGGGAGGACACCTTTCTCAGAGCTCGTCTTATGGGCACGTAATGAATTTCCAGACCGAAGATGGATTCAAGTGAGGCATTGATGTCCTCAGGGAGTTCTTGGCTGTGGGTTCAAGCATTTCTTCAAAGTGATCAAGATCTTTGAACTGATCTCGCGCATCTCTTTGCAGCCAGGCAAAAATCTCCTTGAGCTTTTCTTGCACTTCCTCTGACAAGGCCTGAGGTACCCTTTCCCTCGTCTCGGCAATTGGATTGTTCATCATTGGTGGGACTGATGGTGACTGAGCCTGATCCTAAAAGAGTAACATTGCTGAGTTAGGGGTATCGGGAACTAAAAGATAGCAGGATTAAATGCAAATAAGTACCTCATGTCTGATTTCCTGAACTGGAGCAGGATTTTGTTCAGGAGCGGCCCCTGGAATCACTGGTGAAGGGATGTTCCAGGCAAAGCTGAAGCTTCTGTGTGAGAGGGCGCTGATGCAGTCTCTGGTAACCCTGAAGCTTCTGGCTGGAGAAAAGTTGGATTCGCCTCTACTGGAGTTGATGTTTCGCCTGGCCAGTAGGTGATTGAGCCCTTGGAGGACTTGGAGGATCCGGTTGAAAGGGGGAGTTCATCTCTCGGCGAGTTTGGTGTTTCGTCCGAGCGAGGAGGTGATTGGGTCCCTGATGAAGATGAGATCTCCACGTGGACGGATGGTTCAGCCCTGGGTGGACTTGCTTGTTGAGACACTGGGACATCCACAAGTTGATCCTCCATTGTTTCCTCTGCAAGTGCCAGATTAAGAATGAATGCCAATGTTCATCCTTAAGGAAAGGACAGTAAAAGTCATACCGGTGGATGGAGCATTGGCAGGTTCTGAAGCTGAGGATTGCTGAGTTCTAGTCTGAAAATGCATGAGATGTAATTTATGAGAAAAAAGAGTAATCCTGTGATCAAGAAAGGAAGAAATTTTACCTCAACAAGGACTTTCTTGATGGTTCTTCTCCTCTTAGCATTTGGAGGAGCAATCAGAGACAAGCCTTGCCTTCTATCAATAGTAATGCTGGACAGAGTTGGATCTGTTGTAGCATACCTAGCCATTAATTGAGCCAGGGTTGGTGATCTGAATCCCAATGCTGAGATTGGGCCTACTGCATTGTAAGCAATCTCCCTGGCCAGAGGGGCAGGCATTGTGTTCTGTGGGCAAAGGAAATAAAATCAGGATCATGGTTGGAGGAGGAAATGTCTGATTTAAGGATTAATCATATTACCTCTGAAGTTGGCTGAAAATCAGGCATCAACTCTGTGCAGAATGAGTGTACAGGCTCACTGAAAATGTGATCATGGAATTCTTGCCACCAGGAGTGAAAGGTGGGGTGAGCTACTGTTGTAGGTGTAAAGGGCTAGGTGTAAACAGTTGGACTGCACACGTACTGAAAGACCCTGCTGGTCTGGGTAAGCTCTTTGATTTCCTCTCTGGGCTTAAGGAATTCATGCAGAAACAGTCTCGGGGGCATCTGGCCACATCCAAGTTGCCGAGCCATCATGTTGGGCTGATAATATTCATAAGTACTGTGGTTCAGCCTCCCTCCACTGAATTCAGCTGGCAGAATACATGGATGGATGATGATGTTAAGGATTTCCAGAAATCTTCCATCTTGGCGTCCAGCTTCGAAGGAGAACTCACAGGGAAGAGTTAAATTATCATTGTCCAAATAAGGGAGCCAGAGAGGATTTGGGAAACCTTTGAAGAAGAGCTCAAAGATTTGGCTGACATTTTGCTTGATGGGGACAGTTGAAGCAGCTTCTCCATAGGTATGGCATCCTCTAGTGACTTGGGGTTCCCCTTCATGATAATTGGATGAAGGAAAGAGCCGGGTGTTCAGGTCAACACCAACAATCTGGTGCATGTGCAGTTGTAGCCACATTTGGACAAACCACCAAGGACCGTTGACACATGCTATCCTCTGGCTGGTGTACATTTGGGTGACAGTTTGATGAAGCATGTGGTACACACTGCCCAGGAGGTATTTCCCAAGAGGGAAGCGATTGCCATTGGCTAGGTGTGAAGCCATTGCAATATGATTCAGGGTAGGCTCATTGGCTTTACCACAGAAGATGAACCTGCATAGCCACATGTTCAGAAACGCCCTGTATTCAACTTCACCAAGGGGGCCGTCCTTCATATGGTTCAGGATATAATTTTTGTATCCGCTCCCTGGTTTCACCCCTGTTTGTCTTGTGGAACCTTTGAAATCCCAGGGGCGAACAGATCCTGTAATGTCAAGGCCGGTAATCATGTACACATCGGCCAAAGTTGGGGACATTGGGCCGTGACCAAAAAGGAAGGCGTTGACGCCATTTGACCAGAAGTGGCAAGCTGCTATCAAGAGGTCTTCGTTTTTGGGGGTCTCGGCCAAAGACAGCTCCAGACACTGAGCAATGCTGAGGGTATCCCAGTTTTGGGTCCTGGCACTCTTATTTGCAAGAATTCTTTGGTACCAAGTTCTCCAGCCTGCAATTGGGGGCAAGGGCCAGTTCTTGAAAGCATCCTGCCACTGAGGAGGTTTGGTTAGAGCCGCTTTGAAGGGGATCCTTTGGGATTCAGCTGCGATAAATTCGCGAGGATCAGAAACTCCCACAGGACCAAGGAAGTAGGATCTTGAATTGGCCTCAGTACGGATTAAAAGCTCGGTGGAAAGCTCCTGAGGGAAAGCGGAGAAGAAATTTCAGGTAAAAATTGAAAATCTGAATGCCGAATGAAGCTTATGGTGGAGGAATTTACCTGAGCAGCTTGATTTTGAGCCGCCATTGGGGATTTGAGCTCAGAAAAAGGGGATCTAGGGTTTGGATCTAGACGAAGATTCCGGCGGATTGCGAAGAGAGAGAATGGGTGTTGAACAGATTCGAAGACGTTGGTGGCTGGAGTCAATTCCGGAATAAAATCACTTTTATCCCGTAATTGAAGGGGCATGTGTTAACACCAAAATTTGGTAAGGAGTCTGACTTGTGGGTCCAACTCGGTGAGAAATCCGTCCGGTGGAAGGAAGGTTTCTTCAGACGCATTCGGCAGAGAAATCCGCGGTCGGCTATCTGCTTCTGTTCGGCAAGGAAACTGTTGAGCTGATTTTGCGGGATTGTACGGTGACGTGGCCCAAGTGGAAAGGACGAATGGATGGACAAGCGATCGAGCTTAGAGATAAATTAGGTATCAAATCAATTCGAGGTCGTGCTTGGCAGGGTATAAATATGCACCCTGAATGTATGTAACAGATAGACGAAATCATTCTCAATACAAACCGGCTTTACGCCAAACCCTAGAGTCCATTTGTCGTGTCGTCGTGTTCTTCGAGAGGGTTCATCGATCCGTCAACCGCCATGAGTACCGGCAACATTGTATCATATCTAGTATCATGCGGTGGATTTAGATCTGATGCAAGTAGTCTTGTTACCATGCTTAGAATCATGCGGTAGATTCAAGCTTGGTTCAAGAAGGTTTCTTGTTAGGTCATGAGCCATGCGGTAGGCTAAGATCTAGCTTGAAGCTAGTTATCGACTCTATTGAATTTTTGCAAGATTCAATAGATTCATTAAGTTACCCCTTGTTGCTTTGAGTTTTTGCTTTACGTTTAAATTCATGTAACACCTTCTTGCCCAATCTAGATGGGTTTGGATTGGCTCTATCCCTTTCGATGATCCTTATGCGAATCAAGTTCGGGCCTTTGGCTAAATTAACATGTGGATCACATGTTCTTTGATAGCCGAAACCGAGTCGATCTAGGTTGTTACGTGTTGCGGGTTCAAGCTTGCTAAAGTTTGTATAAATCTTGAAAGAACTGGGTATCACACGGTAGATGCAGGTTTTTGGGTTGCTTTGGAGCAAATCATCCGGTGGATTAGATTTCAAATCAATCTGATAGATTTATCTTACTTGGTAATGTTCGTTCCTTCTTCATGGACCCCGAATCGGCTGTTCAGCCGTGTTCGGTTATGATCTTCATGAGTAAAACACGTGCGTAATTCATGCTTTAAATAATGTATGCTTTTAGCTTTCCATATTTAGATTATATCATGCGGTGGATAGATCTATTTGTGGAAGGTGGCACGATCCCAAGCAAGTTGTATCATGCGGTGGATAGATTCGCTTGGTATCGTACCCGACGGGTTCTAAAGTACCTAGACATGCGGTAGACTAGTGCTTTGGATCTATGCATGCTTGTTTATTACATATTTATGCTCGCGCTTTTACTTCATTTATTATTCAATGTTGATCACCACGAGGATCGGTCACGGTCTTGCGCACGTGCATCTTTGTCCAAACAAAGACCGATCGTCGTCATGCTTACGTCATCTATTTGACTATGTTATTCTTTCCCTTTTAATGCTCCTGAATAGTTTCAGTTTGCTGGCAGATAGCTTTCTATAGCTATGTGTCATCCCATTTGTCTCTATAGCCGCAAATATGGAACTGTCTGGTACCACCCGGCAAGTTCCAAGCTTTGGAATTTAACTACTTTGTCTTTTGTTAATTTTTAGGGAAAATTGACTGGCACGTCTTGTGATCTCTTTCACGTGTGAAGCCAGCTTGTTCGGCTTGCTGTGTGCTTGGCGCTAGGTGCAGATTTTGCGTCAACAAGTTCATCACCATGGGGAGCCCCCACACTCTTCGTTGATAAAAAGGATGGATCTAGGAGGTTGTGTATAGACTATCGATCACTTAATGAGGTTACTATCAAGAACAAATACCCTTTACCTCAGATTGAGGATTTATTTGATCAGATGAGAGGAGCTAAGGCATTCTCTAAGATAGATCTTAGATCAGGTTATCACCAGTTAAAAATCCGAGTGGAGGATATACCAAAGACAGCATTCACATCTAGATACGGGTTGTATGAGTTCACTGTGATGTCCTTTGGCCTGACCAATGCACCAGCCTACTTCATGTATTTTATGAACAAGGTATTCATGGAGTATCTAGATAAGTTTGTTGTGGTATTCATTGATGACATATTGGTATTCTCTCGGAGTGAGGAAGAACATGAAGAACATCTGAGGCTTGTGTTGCAGAAGCTTCGGGAACATCAGCTGTATGCCAAGTTCAGCAAGTGTGCTTTCTGGTTGAAGGAGGTCTCTTTTCTTGGACACATCATCACAGATGGAGGAATTGCAGTCGATCCAAGCAAGGTTCGGGATGTATTGAACTGGAATCCGCCTAAGAATGTACCGGAGATCAGAAGCTTCCTTGGACTTGCAGGATACTATCGGAGGTTCATTGAAGGATTTTCGAAGATAGTGAAGCCACTTAACACTCTACTCGAGAAAGGAAAAGAATTCAAGTGGGATGGGAAATGTCAGGATAGTTTTGAAGAGTTGAAGAAGAGGTTGACCACAGCACCTGTGTTAATCATGCCAGACATACACAAAGGATTCGATGTATACTGTGATGCCTCTCAGCAAGGATTGGGATGTGTGTTGATGCAAGAAGGAAAGGTAGTAGCTTATGCTTCAAGACAGTTGAGGAAACATGAGCAGAACTACCCTACTCATGATCTTGAGTTAGCCGCGGTTGTTCACGCGTTGAAGATTTGGAGACACTACATGATTGGAAACAAGGGTAAGATCTTCACTGACCATAAGAGTCTGAAGTATATCTTTACTCAGAAGGATTTGAATTTGAGGCAAAGAAGGTGGTAGGAGTTAATCAAAGATTATGATTTGGATATTCAGTACCATCCAGGAAAGGCAAATGTTGTGGCAGATGCTTTGAGTCGGAAGGGACAGACTAGCATGCTGATAGGACACCTGTTACCTCAGGAGCTATGTTGGGAGATGGCACAACTCAACTTGGGAATAGTTGCCTCAAGTGAGACTTTGACATTAGAAATTGAGTCGACGCTTGAGCAGGATATCAGGAAAGGACAGTTGACTGATGACAAGATTGCAGAGTACAGGAAGCTGATTAAGTTAGGCAAAGTTCCGGAATTCAGAGAAGATGAGCAAGGAACAGTGTGGTTTAAGAACAGAATCTGTGTACCTGAGATCAAGGAGTTGAGAGAAGCTATCTTGAAGGAAGCACACGATTCAGCTTACTCTATACACCCTGGGAGTACCAAGATGTATCAGGACTTGAAACAGAGGTACTGGTGGTATGGGATGAAGAAAGATGTTGTGGCTCATGTGGCTTTGTGTGATGTGTGTCAAAGAGTGAAGGCTGAGTATCAAAGGCCAGTAGGATTGCTTCAACCTCTGAAGGTACCTGAGTGGAAATGGGAAGAAATCGGTATGGATTTCATAGTGGGATTACCTCGTACTCGTGATGGGTATGACTCTATTTGGGTTATTGTGGATAGATTAACCAAGGTAGCGCACTTTATCCCAGTGAAGACGACCTATACAGGAGTGAAGCTAGCTAAGTTGTATAATCAAGGATAGTGTGTTTGCACGGGGTACCGAAGAAGATAGTGTCAGATCGAGGCACACAGTTCACTTCACAGTTTTGGCAGAAGCTGCATGAATCGATGGATACAAAGTTAAACTTCAGTTCAACATACCATCCTCAGACAGATGGGCAGACGGAGAGAACAAATCAGATTCTTGAGGATATGTTGAGAGCTTGTGCGTTGAAGAACAATGGCAGTTGGGATAAGAGTTTGCCTTATGCAGAGTTTGCTTATAACAACAGCTATCAGTCTAGCATTAAAATGGCACCTTTTGAGGCTCTGTATGGAAGGAAGTGTAGAACACCATTGTTTTGGAACCAGACTGGTGAAAGACAACTCTTTGGACCAGACAAAGATACGGGAAGCGGAAAAGCAAGTTGAAATCATAAGAGAGAATCTTAAAGCGGCACAGTCACGTCAGAAGAGTTATGCTGATCCTCGGAGAAGAGAGGTGATTTTGGAAGTCGGTGATTATGCATACCTCAGAGTGTCACCTATTCGGGGATTACGAAGGTTTAATGTCAGAGGGAAGTTATCACCTCGATTTATCGGACCTTTCAAGATTTTGGAACGAAAAGGAGAAGTAGCATACCAGTTGGAGTTGCCAGCACAGTTGTCGGGAGTCCATGATGTGTTCCATGTATCACAGCTGAAGAAATGTACAAGTGAGGTTAAGATAGAACCAGTACAATTAGAGGATATTCAAATGGAGAATGACTTGACATACAAGGAATACCCTGTTAAGATCTTGGATATATCGAAAGAGTTACCGGGAGTAAAATCATCAGGATGTGTAAAGTACAGTGGAGTCATCATACTGAGGAAGAGGCAACTTGGGAAAGAGAGGATAAACTTAAGGAAGACTTTCCTCAGCTGTTCTCTAAGTCTTCTGAATCTCGGGACGAGATTCTCTTTAAGGGGGTAGGATTTGTGACACCCTAAAAATTCCATCACTAAAATCACATAGCAACTTAAATTAGTCTTAAGGATTAAAGAATTTAAATTGCTATTTAAATTGAGCTCTAAAATATTAAATATAATTTAATAAACTTAGAGACAACAAGTGTTTGTGCATCATCAGTTGGCTTGCATGGTTTTTGGTTGCTTGTGTGGTTTCTAAAAAGTTTATAAAATTCTTGAGAAAAAATTTGAAAAAGTTTGATTTGAATTTGAAAAGAAAAGGGGTTTGAAAAGAAGTTTGAAAAAGAAAAGAAAAAACAAAACCTTACCTGCTCCCCTTCGGCCCAGCTAGGCCTGCCGGCCCAGCTAACCGTTCCGCGCTGGCCCACCTCTCCCTCTCTCTTTTCTTTTTCTTTTGCTGTCGCTGACGCCTGGGCCCCACCTGTCAGCCTCCCTCCCCCCCTCCTTTTCTTCTTGCCCTGCTCGCCGTCCCGCCGCCGCAGCCATGCGGAATCCGCCACGCCCCCGCCTTCTCCCCTTCCATTCTCTCCCCTGCGAGCACGCCAATTAAGGCAATTAATCCCCCACTCAAATCCCCGCCGTTTCGAAGGACCGATACGGCGAACCGAGAGGGGGGGGGAGTGAATGGGAGCCGATAAAAATTCTTCTCGAAGGAGATGAAAACTCCAACAAGACGAACGCGGCTTCCAACACACGTCTCCGACTCACTACCAAGGTTGGTCAAGCCCACGTAGCCACCGGAGTGCCACCGGACCTAGGAACCAACACGCAACCTTCCGACCCGAGAAACGCGGCGGAAAAACCAAACCTCGAGTCTACGAGACCCACACGGTCGGACCGGTGAGCACCACCGGTCGACCGGTCCCCGCCGGTGAAACCGAGCAACTTTCACTAAGTGACTCTACACCGGTCGGACCGGTGAGACACACCGGTCGGACCGATGGCGGCCCGAAAGCCCCCAAGGCACCAAACAAGGCCAACCGACCACCAAACGGACCCAAACTCGAAACAGAAAGCACCACGGGACAACAACGAACACACCAAGATGTTCACCCGAGCAAAAACCCACAAGGGCTTGCACCGGTCGGACCGGTCAAGAGCACCGGTCGACCGGTGTGGCACGGGCGACTCGGGATGAACAAAGACCCGCGGTCAACTCCCCCAAATCCAAATCTCGATTTCCCGAATCGCTCCACGGACTTGAACAAGACTTTGGGGATATCAAGAACACCTCATGAGGAGTTCATAGCCAAGTTTAATCCCACAAAAACTCGTCCAAAAAGGAGGAATCGAAGAAATCCCGCCGAGAGCACTTCCTACCCAAGAACTCAAGAAACCCCAAAATCGAGCACTTTTTCTCACGGATTTGGGAGAGGAATCACAGCCCAAAGAACCACGAAGGGTTCCCACAAATTTCCCCCATCAAATCCCCAAGAGAAAAGCCCCGAAAACACCCCAAAGAAATCACGAAGAGAGGGCTCCGAAAATCACCACCAAGAACAACCGGGGAAAACACATCCAAACCTTGAGGAACCACGCCGAATCATCTATACATGAAACAAAGGTTCGTACAAGGTCTAGCAAGCCGCCCGATCATCCATCCCTCTCTACAAGATCTCTCCGTGAAGCTCTCTTGCTAGTCCTAAGGAAAACCTAGAGAAAATAGGTGAAAAATAGGAAAACTAATGAGCTAGGGTTCCAAGAGTTGGCTGCCATCCTCTCACCTCTTGGGTTATATAGGCGGCAACCGAATGTCTAAAATGCCCTTCTCTAACAACTAGGGATACAAGCCCCTCAAGGGCGGATTTGGAATTCTTGATGTCTTCACCATCGGACGGATGCCCGGCGACCGCACCCTGCGTAGCCTCGACGCAAGCCATGCGATCCCGACGCGTGTCCTCCGCTTCGAAGATTCCGGACTGCGTCGTCGCACACCGGTCGACCGGTGCACCTCACCGGCCGACCGGTCCCACCGGTCGACCGGCCGACCCACTCGGCCGACCGGTCCGGTGCCGCCGCACCTCCGTCTTCGGTTCTCCGGTCTTGGCTTTGTGGATCAACCAAGGAACCCGGTGGTTTTCCGGTGAACCACCGGAAACCCCGCGAACTCGGTGTAGCCTCCGCCAATCTCCACTCATGACTCGGCTCCCACGTAGTCCCGGCTCGACCTTGGTTTTGAGGCTCAACCAAGAAACCGTCCACGACTTCATCTTCTCGTTCATGCCACCATGCGGCCCGCACTTGACCCCCCCGCCGGCCACCGGTCCCTCGAACAAAGCCTACTTGTCTTCTCCACACCGGAGGCCTCACCGGCGACGACCTTTCGCGCTTGTTCTTCACCCGCACCAACACGAGTCAAGCCGCAACCCGCACCCGCAATACTTAGCCAAGAATCGGTCCACACAACGTTGTCAATCCACACAAGGAAGCGACCATCCACCGGTCCTCGAACCACACATGGTCCTCAATCTCCCCCTTGATGAGTGCATTGACAACACCCACACGAAAGTAACAAGAGAGAAAAGAAAAAGAAAAGAAACGAACAAAAAGAACCTCCAACAAGCGATCGAAAGCCAAACAAAGGCAAAGAGCAAGATCACTTGAAGAAGACAAGTCTCGGACCCCTTAGGCAAGGGCAACGGCTCGACACATCCGAGACAAAGCAAAGCTCAAGCAAAGAGCACAAACCACCGAAACAAAGCTCGAAAACTCACAAAGAGCTCCCCCTGCACACATGCAAGCTCCCCCTGAACCAATGCAACTCCCCCTGGACGAATGCATGCAAGAAACCACATGAAACAGGCAGCTGCAAGCAACTTCAGCTCACACCGGTCAGACCGGTCATCACCACCGGTCGACCGGTGCCCAACATATGTACGGGACCAGCACTCACACCGGTCGGACCGGTGCTCATCACCGGTCGACCGGTGTACAACGAGAGCCCGTAAATGGCTCGAAACCACCTCGAAAACCTTCTAAATGCATCCACTAAGCCATTTCAAGCTCAAACTTCTCCCCCTTGTTGGCAATGCATGAATCAAGCCAAAAAATGCAAAACTTTCAACCTAGAGCTTCTCAAATATACAAAATTCAACATAGGATGCTACACATGTCCAAATGAGCAAGTTAGATACTCCACGGCTTCGTATCGATCTCAACTACATGATCACCAAGTTTCACAACCATTGGACGAAGCTAAGATGGATTTGAGCAATTTTGCGAAAAACTTGCCTCTCATGAGCAAAGTCCTAAACATGATCAAAGCATATCAAAATGGCAAAGCCACACAAACTTCATGCTAGGACAGCTATTCTAACCATAAGACCATCACAAACACCCACAAGCACCTCATGTCATGTCAAAGCCACCGAGCCATGTGCCTACTTCTATGTATGAGACTTCTCATTGGTAGGCATCATGCAACGGTTTAGCACCCAAAGCAAATTAAATTCAGCACATATGACATGGGAGCATATTTTCCAAGCATTTTTCATTTCATTTTCAGATTTGTAAATGGTACATGAAATGTCTTTGCGACAAAAAGGAACTTATGCTCCTCCACAAGATAAATCAAGAAGGCTAAACATTCATGATGGCAAATGAGCCTTTGGCCCCATATGATCAATAAACTAGCTATCCAACCACAAATTAAGCATAGCAAGGCCACAAAAACATGTCGAGAGCATGTAAAGGCATTTACACATGAGAGAGCATACATGTGACATTTTTTCAAAAGCATAGCTATTAACCATGGATTATTCAACAAGATCATCAAGAGCTAAGCCAAACTAACCGTAGCATACCAAACAAGCTCACAAAGACATATATCTCATTCCATGGTGAACAATGTATATGAGAGAAGCTTTTCCTAACCGATGCATATGATACAAAATGCATGCAAACTAAGATACAAGGATGCCTATACAACATGCTACATATGCCATGCCAAATGCAAGAAATGCACAAAGGAAAGCTATACATATGCTACAAAGGAGCTCCCACACACAAAGCTCACAAACCACCGGCTCCTCGAGGGGAGGCAAAAAGGGCTCGACACCACCGGCAAAAGAGCAAAGGAGCACAAAACTCACAAGCTCCCCCTAAACACATGCACTAGGGCCAAAGAGCATACAAAGCTCACCCTACACACATGAGATAGAGAAGGAGCAAAACGAACCAAGTGGCTTGACCAGGGCCACACACTCGAAGGTCACAAATACACTTACCTTTATCATTTCTTCACAATTCACTCATCCCGGTCCACCATCCCCGAAAGTGATGCACCTACATGTCACCACCGGGATATGAAGCCGAAGAACCACCCCCCGATATCAACCAAATGTTCTCCGGCCATCCACCCGCAACTCAAAACAAAGAGCGAGAGCGAGCAAACGACTCAACACCGGGGTTTGTTCCAAATGTGTAAAACCGGTGCCTAGCCATTTGCTCGAAAGTGGGGTTAGCACAAGCCAAACCATCTTTCCTACCAAAGCTACCTCCACGAACACCACTACGGTAACCACCATGAGGGAACCAACCCTCTCTGCCTGGAGGAGGACCAAAACCACGAAAGAAAGCCCGTGGACTGTCCCTCCTCTCCTTCTCAAAGCTAAGACTCCTCCCATCCCCATAGTGAGCTCGAGGGGGAGAATGCCTAGCAAACTGACCTCCTGCAAACTCTCCAGCCCAACCACCAGAACCACGAACTCCAGAACCAAACCTCGCACCTGTACGAGCACGAAACCCAAACTGCTGCTCGTCCTGTGCCTGCACCGGTCTGACCGGTGCCCCTCACCGGTCTGACCGGTGTAGCCTGGGCAGCAACACCTCCAACAGCCTTCCGCTCTCCCCAAGCCCGAACTGACCTCACACTCGCCTTGGCCCTGGGCAACTGCACACGAGGCTCAAGTACACCATCGGAAGGGTGGTACTTGTCCTTGTTAGCCCACTCCTTCGCCATTCTCTCCTCACGCTTCCTCTTGAAGCAAAACGCTCTCTTGTGACCATCCTTTCCACAAAACTCACAATGGAAACGGATCGATCTGGGCTTAGGCTTGGGATGAGGCTCTTCACAAGGCTTCTCACTTGGTTTCTCACTAGGCGTTTCACTTGCCTTCTCACTCGGTTTTTCTTTTGGTTGGTTTAGCTTGGATGCAAACTTGTATTTGGGTGTGGGTTGTGGTGGAACCGAAACATTCCCAAATTTCCTTTCTCTCTCACCACCGCCCTCACCAACCTTATCCAATCCCAAAGCCCAACCGTCAAAGCGCTTACGGCCTAGCAATCATCATACCAAGCCGAGGTTCTTGACTCGACAACCAACTCAGCGCTTCACGCAACTTATCATTCTCATCTTGCAAGCGACCAACACATTTTGCAAGATCCAAATTCTTCATAGCATGCAACTCACATGTAGAGCAAGAAGTAGGAATAGGCACTTTCAAATCAGCCTCAAGTGAAACAATGCGAGAACGGAGCTCAACAATTTTCTCATGCAAACTAGGGCAAGAAGTGCAAGCACCAAGCAAAGTGGGTCTAGATTGTAGCTCAGCCAACTCAACCCTAAGCACATCTAGTTCCTCACACTTGGAGGCATACTTCTCCCTAAGATCAGTCAAGTCAGCTAGGAAAGCAGAGCAATCAGCACAATCATTTTCATCAGAAACAACAGGCTAGCCTTGAGCGAATCAATTTCAAGCTTGCTATCAAGAACCCGTGTTTCTAGCTCGGCCACTCTAGTCCTAGCATCCTCGAGCAAAGATCTAAGCTCCTTCCTAAGCTTCTTAGCCTCTCTAAGCATGTGATCGCGATTATCAAGCAAGTCAACCAACTCCTCATTCTCCTTGCGCAAAGAGGAGAGCTCATCACATACCTCATCCTCGGAATCCAAGTCCGAGGCGTCCCTCTCGGCTTCTCTTGCCGCTCGAACCGCGAGCCATGCCGCGAAGTCGTCCTTGAGGCTTAGGCCCGTCACACAAAGGCCGTTGAGATACTTGCCAAAGTTCTTCTTCTTCCTCCTCTTCTTCTCATCCTCTTCGTCTTCATCACTCGAGCTTGAAGACGTGTCCTCGGAATCAGACTCGATGTCGCTTGATCTCTTCATCTTCTCTCGAGACCGTGTCTTCTTCCCATGTCCATGATCCTTCGTCTTGGACTTCTTCTTCTTGTCCTTGAACTTGTGCTTGTCGTGGTTGTTCACCTTTGGACACTCGGCGAAATAGTGTCCGATCTTGCCGCACTTGAAGCATGTCCTCGTGTTCCTCCTCATGTTCACCCGGTTCTCGTGCAGCCTCTCGAACCGCCTCGTCAACGCCGCTAGCTCGTCCTCTCCAAGGTCATCAAATTCCTCATCCGGCATAGACATCAAAGAGGAAAACGAGAACATCCCGGTGGATGGGTTAGAGTTAGTCTTTCCTTTGAAACCACCAAGGAGGGCAAGACTATGGGAATCGGCCGGTCCCTCGAGCTTGGCAGTCATGCCCCTATCCACCTCGGCCGACTTGAGCTTCGAGAACGGCTCGTTCACCGTCGCAGTATCATACCTCTCCGACTCTACTATGGCCTCGAACTTTCCGCCCCATATCGTACGATCCAAGGAGTGTAAGAGCTTGACCGCTCTATCATGATCATCGTACAAGAGCACGTCCACATTGGCCCTCATGTTGTTCACCACCACCATGAACCTCTCGAAACAAGGCATCAATGGACTCACCGGGGAGATGAGTGAAGTTCTCGTACTCTCTCCGTAGGTCGCATACAACCGTGCCCTCGAACCCGGGCGTTCCCAACATGAGCCTCCTTCAACACCGCCCAAATCCCGCAAGCCAAGTGCTCGGTGTGCACCCGATCGAACTCGGGGCCGACACAAAGCACGAAACAAGTAGTCGACCGCCTTATTGTTGGCGTCGAATCCGTCCCTCGACCCTGGAGCAAGGAAATCCATCGGCTGGACATAGCCCGTGTCCACCGTGACATCCCAAAGCAGCTGACCCTTTCCGCGGAGGAACGCACCCATCCGCTTGCTCCACATCTGGTAGTTCTTGCCATCGAAGTGTGGAGGACCCGAACCCCGTTCCTGGTACGCCATCCTTGGATCTTAGACTGGTTAGAGTCAACAAAGACCCGAACCGGCTCGATACCACTTGAAGGACCGATACGGCGAACCGCAGAGGGGGGGAGTGAATGGGAGCCGATAAAAATTCTTCTCGAAGGAGATGAAAACTCCAACAAGACGAACGCGGCTTCCAACACACGTCTCCGACTCACTACCAAGGTTGGTCAAGCCCACGTAGCCACCGGAGTGCCACCGGACCTAGGAACCAACACGCAACCTTCCGACCCGAGAAACGCGGCGGAAAAACCAAACCTCGAGTCTACGGACCCACACCGGTCGGACCGGTGAGCACCACCGGTCGACCGGTCCCTCGCTCGGTAAACCGAGCAACTTTCACTAAGTGACTCTACACCGGTCGACCGGTGAGACACACCGGTCGGACCGATGGCACCGAAAGCCCCCAAGGCACCAAACGAGGCCAACCGACCACCAAACGGACCCAAACTCGAAACAAGGCAGCACCACGGGACAACAACGAACACACCAAGACGTTCACCCGAGCAAAAACCCACAAGGGCTTGCACCGGTCGACCGGTCAAGAGCACCGGTCGACCGGTGTGGCACGGGCACTCGGGATGAACAAGCACCCGCGGTCAACTCCCCCAAATCCAAATCTCGATTTCCCGAATCGCTCCACGGACTTGAACAAGACTTTGGGGATATCATGAACACCTCATGAGGAGTTCATAGCCAAGTTTAATCCCACCAAAACTCGTCCAAAAAGGAGGAATCGAAGAAATCCCGCCGAAAGCACTTCCAACCCAAGAACTCAAGAAACCCCAAAATCGAGCACTTTTTCTCACGGATTTGGGAGAGGAATCACAGCCCAAAGAACCACGAAGGGTTCCCACAAATTTCCCCCATCAAATCCCCAAGAGAAAAGCCCCGAAAACACCCCAAAGAAATCACGAAGAGAGGGCTCCGAAAATCACCACCAAGAACAACCGGGGAAAACACATCCAAACCTTGAGGAACCACGCCGAATCATCTATACATGAAACAAAGGTTCGTACAAGGTCTAGCAAGCCGCCCGATCATCCATCCCTCTCTACAAGATCTCTCCGTGAAGCTCTCTTGCTAGTCCTAAGGAAAACCTAGAGAAAATAGGTGAAAAATAGGAAAACTAATGAGCTAGGGTTCCAAGAGTTGGCTGCCATCCTCTCACCTCTTGGGTTATATAGGCGGCAACCGAATGTCTAAAATGCCCTTCTCTAACAACTAGGGATACAAGCCCCTCAAGGGCGGATTTGGAATTCTTGATGTCTTCACCATCGGACGGATGCCCGGCGACCGCACCCTCGCGTAGCCTCGACGCAAGCCATGCGATCCCGACGCGTGTCCTCCGCTTCGAAGATTCCGGACCGCGTCGTCGCACACCGGCCGACCGGTGCACCTCACCGGTCGGACCGGTCCCACCGGTCGACCGGTCGACCCACCGGTCGGACCGGTCCGGTGCCGCCGCACCTCCGTCTTCGGTTCTCCGGTCTTGGCTTTGTGGATCAACCAAGGAACCCGGTGGTTTTTCGGTGAACCACCGGAAACCCCGCGAACTCGGTGTAGCCTCCGCCAATCTCCACTCATGACTCGGCTCCCACGTAGTCCCGGCTCGACCTTGGTTTTGAGGCTCAACCAAGAAACCGTCCACGACTTCATCTTCTTGTTCATGCCACCATGCGGCCCGCACTTGACCCCCGCCGGCCACCGGTCCCTCGAACAAAGCCTACTTGTCTTCTCCACACACGGAGGCCTCACCGGCGACGACCTTTCGCGCTTGTTCTTCACCCGCACCAACACGAGTCAAGCCGCAACCTCGCACCGCAATACTTAGCCAAGAATCGCTCCACACAACGTTGTCAATCACTCATCACACAAGGAAGCGACCATCCACCGGTCCTCGAACCACACATGGTCCTCGGCTTTCCCCTTTTCCCCTTGCCTTCTTTACGCCCGGACGGTCCGCCGACCATCAATGGCAAGCCGCCGGCCGCTCCGTCCCCTTCCCGCTTCGCCTACCTCCCTGCGCCCCTATTTAAGCTCGCACTCGATCGCCTGCGCCTCCCTTTGCACCCGCAACACACTTACCCGCTTGCTCGAGTTCAATTCCCCAGCGCCACCGCCTCGGGTCCCCGCCGCCGTCGTGCAAGCGCCATCGTCGGTGAAGGACCGCCTCCGCCGCCTCCCTTCACTTCTCTTTGGGTTCACCAGGGGCTCATCAAGCTCATTTGGCTGCAGGTTCGCGTCCTCGGAGCCCGTGGGCGCCGCGCCTCGTCCACGCCGAGCACCGCCCGTCCCGCCGCCGCCGTTGCCAAGCCCCGCCGCCGCCGGATCCTCTTCGTCTTCGAGCTCGCCCGCTTCACCGTTGAACCGTGAGCATTAACCCCGCCCAATTTCCCCTTCCTTTCACGCACGGCGCCGCCTCCACGAGCTCGCCGGGAGCGGCCGCGCCGCCCCCTTCCGGTTTCGGCCGCCGGTGAGGCACGATCGCCCCCCCTTGACCCCTCGGTCACGTGCGCATGCGCCCGCACTACGTTTTGCACCAACCCGTGGTCGGGAGAGGTGGCCGGGAGCGCGGTCCGTGGCCAACACCGGCGAGCTCCCGCCGCGCGCCGCCCTCTCTCCCGGCGACGCCGCCGCCGCCCTCGCTTGCACGCATCCTGGGCCGTTCGATCTCGCGCGGATGGCCAGGATCGCGTACCCCTTCGTTTAAACGGGGTGGTCCACCGTGGACCCATGCACCGGGAGCACGGCGCGGTCCACGGTGCACGCGCGCGTCCGTGGCCGTTGGATCTGAGATCCACGGTGCCGCTCTGGCGATTTTGATTAAGAGCCCCTGACCTTTTATAGTTTCACAAGCCGGTCCTCCCACCTATGAGAACTCTTGCGGATAGGTCCTGATTTTTATGTTTTAGCCCCTGGCCGGCCCTAGATTTCTTTAATAGAGGTCCTTTTTCATCCTTTTAGCATTTAGACCCCTCTGTTTAATTTTATAATTATGTTTTAGCCCTGATTTTATTTATAAAAAGCCCTGTAAACTTAGTTTTCTTGCAGATAGGTCCCTGTAACTTGTTTTAATCATATCTTTCTCATTTTAACTCCGTTTTTAGCGTTCTATATACCGAAATGATCGTCTCGACGAGTAGAATCTTTTAAACAGCAAATTTACCAGTTTTATTACTGTTTGGTGTACTGTTTTATTTATTGTTTGTTGTTCATGTTTGACTCGTAGATATCGTGCCTATTTCGTCTGAGCTCCCTGTCGGAGGTGATCAGGAAGAACCTGTTTTCGAGGAAGATTTCACTCATCTTGTAGAGGAAGGCAAGTGTCTTTCCCCCTCTGCATTATCTTTTTGAACCTATGTCACTGCATGTTAAACAACGTTTACTATTCCTGTTGCTATGCATAAACCTGATGGGCAAACACCTAGTTAAGGACTTGACTAGATACTTTACCACTTTACCTTGATCAACCCTGTTTAACAAATGCTTGGGATAGATAAATGCTTAGTTTGCTTTACATGAGTTTGGTTATGCTTTGTTTATGTTATACATCTCAGTTTCATTTATATAATGTGCTTTGTGCTTAAAACAAGATATCTTGATTTATAATCGGAACATGGAGAACCACCCAAGATAACAGTACAACCACAGTCCACATGGCTCTGGCTTAGCCAATTAATTAGGAGAGTGGGTTAGCTTATAGCTCTTTTCCGAGAGGGGCACGGTGAGGACCATGTGTGGTTCAAGGACCGGTGGATGGTCGCTTCCTTGTGTGATGAGTGATTGACAACGTTGTGTGGACCGATTCTTGGCTAAGTATTGCGGGTGCGGGTTGCGGCTTGACTCGTGTTGGTGCGGGTGAAGAACAAGCGCGAAAGGTCGTCGCGGTGAGGCCTCCGGGGTGTGGAGAAGACAAGTAGGCTTTGTTCGAGGGACCCGGTGGCCAGTGGGGTCAAGTGCGGGCCGCATGGTGGCATGAACAGCAAGATGACGTCGTGGACGGTTTCTTGGTTGAGCCTCAAAACCAAGGTCGAGCCGGGACTACGTGGGAGCCAAGTCATGAGTGGAGATTGGCGGAGGCTACACCGAGTTCGCGGGGTTTCCGGTGGTTCACCGTAAAAACCACCGGGTTCCTTGGTTGATCCACAAAGCCAAGACCGGAGAACCGAAGACGGAGCCGGCAGCAGCGCCGGCCGGTCGACCGGTGGGTCCGACCGGTCCGCGGCCGGGTGGGGACCGGGCTCGCCGAGGAGGTGCACCGGCTCGACCGGTGTGCGACGACGCGGTCCGAATCTTCGAAGCGGAGGACACGCGTCGGGATCGCATGGCTTGCGTCGAGGCTACGCAGGGTGCGGTTGCCGGGCATCCGTCCGATGGTGAAGACATCAAGAATTCCAAATCCGCCCTTGAGGGGCTTGTATCCCTAGTTAGTAGAGAGGGGCATTTTAGACATTCGGTTGCCGCCTATATAACCCAAGAGGTAAGAGGTTGGCAGCTAACTCTTGGAACCCTAGCTCATTAGTTTTCCTATTTTCCACCTATTTTTTCTCTAGGTTTTCCTTAGGACTAGCAAGAGAGCTTCACGGAGAGATCTTGTAGAGAGGGATGGATGATCGGGCGGCTTGCTAGACCTTGTACGAACCTTTGTTTCATGTATAGATGATTCGGCGTGGTTCCTCAAGGTTTGGATGTGTTTTCCCGGTTGTTCTTGGTGGTGATTTTCGGAGCCCTCTCTCGGTGATTTCTTTGGGGTGTTTTCGGGTCTTTTCTCTTGGGGATTTGATGGGGGAAATTTGTGGGAACCCTTCGTGGTTCTTTGGGCTGTGATTCCCCTCCCAAATCCGTGAGGAAAAGTGCTCGATTTTGGGGTTTCTTGAGTTCTTGGGTTGGAAGTGCTTCCGGCGGGATTTCTTCGATTCCTCCTTTTTGGACGAGTTTTGGTGGGATTAAACTTGGCTATGAACTCCTCATGAGGTGTTCATGATATCCCCAAAGTCTTGTTCAAGTCCGTGGAGCGATTCGGGAGATCGAGATTTGGATTTGGGGGAGTTGACCCGCGGGTCTTGTTCATCCCGAGTCGCCGGAGCTACACCGGTCGACCGGTGCTCTTGGCCGGTCTGACCGGTGCAAGCCCTTGTGGGTTTTTGCTCGGGTGAACGTCTTGGTGTGTTCCTTGTTGTCCCGTGTTGCTGCTGTTTCAAGTTTGGGTCCGTTTGGTGGTCGGTTGGCCTGTTTGGTGCCTTGGGGGGCTTTCGGTCGCCATCGGTCTGACCGGTGTGTCTCACCGGTCTGACCGGTGTAGAGCCACTTAGTGGAAGTTGCTCAGTTTCACCAGCAGGGACCGGTCGACCGGTGGTGCTCACCGTCCGACCGGTGTGGGTCTGTAGACTCGAGGCTTGGTTTTTCCGCTGCGTTTCTCGGGTCGGAAGGTGGTGTGTTGGTTCCTAGGTCCAGTGGCACTCCAGTGGCTACGTGGGCTTGACCAACCTTGGTAGTAAGTCGGAGACGTGTGTTGGAAGCCGCGTTCGTCTTGTTGGAGTTTTCATCTCCTTCGAGAAGAATTTTTATCGGCTCCCATTCACTCCCCCCCTCTCTGGTTCGCCGTATCGGTCCTTCAAGTGGTATCGGAGCGAGGGTTCGGGTCTTTGTTGACTCTAACCGTCTAAGATCCAAGGATGGCGTACCGGGAACGGGGTTCGGGTCCTCCACACTTCGATGGCAAGAACTACCGGATGTGGAGCAAGCGGATGGGTGCTTTTCTCCGCGGAAAGGGTCGGATCCTTTGGGATGTCACGGTGGACACGAGGCTATGTCCCGGCGGTTGATTTCCTCGCTCCGAGGATCGAGGGACGGCTTCGACGCCAACAATAAGGCGGTCGACTACTTGTTTCGTGCTTTGTGTCGGCCGAGTTCGATCGGGTGCACACCGAGCACTTGGCTTGTAGGATTTGGGCGGTGTTGAAGGAGGCTCATGTTGGGAACGCCCGGGTTCGAGGCACGGTTGTATGCGACCTACGGAGAGAGTACGAGAACTTCACTCATCTCCCCGGTGAGTCCATCGATGCCTTGTTTCGAGAGGTTCACGGTGGTGGTGAACAACATGAGGGCCAATGTGGACGTGCTCCCGTACGATGATCATGACGAGCGGTCAAGCTCTTACACTCTTTGGATCGTACGATATGGAGCGGAAAGTTCGAGGCCATAGTCGAGTCGGAGCGGTACGATACTCGACGGTGAACGAGCCGTTCTCGAAGCTCAAGTCGGCCGAGGTGGATAGGGGCATGACCGCCAAGCTCGAGGGACCGACCGATTCCCATAGTCTTGCCCTCGTTGGTGGTTCCAAAGGAAAGACTAACTCTAACCCATCCACCGGGGATGTTCTCGTTTTCCTCTCGATGTCTATGCCGGATGAGGAGTTTGATGACCTTGGAGAGGACGAGCCGGCGCCGTTGACGAGGCGGTTCGAGAGGCTGCACGAGAACCGCGTGAACATGAGGAGGAACACGAGGACTTGCTTCCAGTGCGGCAAGCCGGGACACTTCGTCGCCGACTGCCCGGAGAAGGCCGAGAACAAGGACAGCTACAAGCACAAGCCGAGGAAGAACGACGACAAGTACCGTTCGAGGCGCGACCACAAGAGCAAGCACAAGAACAAGTACAAGAACGAGCGACGATCGAGGAAGAAGGAGGGCCGAGGCAAGGCCCGAGCGATGGTTGGAGCGAGCGACGTCGACTCCAGTTCCGCGTACTCCACCTCGAGCTCGAGCAGCGAGCCGACGACGAGGGAGATCGCCGCAAGAACAAGAGGTCGTCCAAGAACCCGAGCGGGGCCGAGCCGCTTCGCGAGAGACGGCTTCGCACCATGGCGTTGAGCTCGGCGGCAAGAAGAGCACACGGAGCGACTCGGACTGCGAGTCCGACGACGAGGTGGGAGACTTGAAGAACATTTGGTTGATTGACTCCGGTTGTTCGAGGCATATGACCGGAGACGGGGGGTGGTTCTCAAGTCTCGTCCGGTGGTGACGAAGAGGTACATCACCTTTGGGGACAATGGGCGTGGGCGTGTGCTTTCAGAAGGTGAGATAAAAGTGAGTGACAAGATCACTCGAGGCGTGTTGCTCTTGTTCAATCGCCGGGGTACAATTTGCTTTCGTGTCTCGGTTGTTGGATGAGGGTTTTGAGGTGTTGTTTCGGCTCGGTGGTTCTCGGATTGTGGACTCTCGAGGGGACCTTGTTTGTATGGTCGTTCCCGAGGGTCAGGTGTTTCGTGCTGATTTTTCTTAGTCTTCGGGTGTGGAGCGTTGTTTCTTGGCCGGTTCTTCGAGTGAGTTGTGGAAGTGGCATAGGAAGTTGGGTCACTTGAGCTTTGACCTTCGTCTCGCTTGAGTAAACTCAATTTGGTCCGAGGATTGCCACGGTTGAGGCTTGAGAAAGAGTTGGTTTGTGCTCCGTGTAGGCATGCCAAGATGGTGGCCTCTTCTCACCCGCCTCTCACCGATGTGATGACCGAGCGTCCATGCGAGCTGCTCCATATGGACCTTGTTGGCCCGGCTCGTGTGCGATCCGCGGGTGGGAAGTGGTATGTCCTTGTTGTGGTGGACGACTATTCTCGGTATGCGTGGGTGTTCTTTACGGAGGATAAGGGGGAGACGTTTGGTTTTGTTCGAGATCTAGTGTTGAGGTTGAGGAACGAGAGGCACGGAGATGCCATACGAGCTATCCGCGGTGATAATGGCTCGGAATTCGGGAACTCTCGTTTTGAAACCTTTTGTCATGACTTGGGTCTTGAGCACCGGTTTTCGAGTCCGTATACGCCTCCCCGTGAATGGTGTTGTGGAAAGAAAGAACGGGACCTTGTGCGAGATGGCTCGGACGATGCTTGATGAGCATAGGACTCCGAGGAGGTATTGGGGCCGAGGCGGTGAACACCGCATGCTATGTGTCGAACGAGGATATACCTCGAGTGCACAAGAAGAAGACATGCTATGAGTTGATGCATGGCCGCACACCCAAGGTGAGTCACTTCCATGTCTTTGGTTGCAAGTGTTTCATTCGAAGAAAGGCGGGGAAGTTGGATAAGTTTGAGGCTAGGTCCGTCGATGGCATTTTCTTTGGTTATGCATCTCATTCTAGAGCATATCGTGTGCTCAATCTTGAAACTAACCAAATCGTGGAGACTTGCGAGGTAACCTTCGACGAGACAGAGCCACGTAGTCGGCTTGTCTTTGAGTGTGCGAGTGATGATGAGCTTGGCGAGGAGATCTTTCGAAGGAGGAGCATGAACATGGAGATGATGAGGATGGAGGTGCGGTGCCCCCGCTGAACATGTACCCACTACTTCGACTACGATGATGGATGGACCTTCGCTACACCTACGACGACAAATCAAGAACGAGGAGAAGCTGATGTTGAGGGGGAGGTAGCTTCGAGGCGAGAACCTCCCCGGCGAGTTCAAGTGGATCACCCAGCTTCGAGGATCATCGGCGATATGAGTGAACGCACTACACGGTCGAGGGTTCGAAACAATTCCCATTTCGCTCATCCTGCGTTTGTTGCTTCTTTTGAGCCCAAAGACATTGGACACGCACTATCCGATCACAATTGGGTTAACTCGATGCATGAGGAGTTGGAGAACTTTGAGAGGAATCGGGTGTGGGAGTTGGTTGACCCTCCCCCGGGTGTAAGCCGATTGGTACAAAGTGGGTGTGGAAAAACAAAGAGGGAGAGAAGGGTGAGGTTGTGAGGAACAAGTCGAGACTTGTTGCTCAAGGGTTCGATCGAAGGAGGGGATCGACTACGAGGAGACCTTTGCTCCCGTAGCCCGTTTGGAGGCGATTAGGATCCTTCTAGCCTTTTTCGTGGCTAAAGGGTTCAAGTTGCACCAAATGGATGTGAAGAGTGCTTTCCTGAATGGTGTGCTGGAGAAAGAAGTGTATGTGAGACGACCTCGGGGTTTGAGAGTGAGAAGTACCCCCACCGGGTGTACAAGTTGAGGAAGGCGCCGTATGGGTTGAAGCGGGGCGCCTAGAGCTTGGTATGGCGAGGTTGAGGGGGTTCTTGTTTGAGAGAGGTTTTGAGATGGGGAAGGTCGATCAGACCTTGTTTTTGCAGAGGCAGGGCAGAGATATCCTGATTGTGCAGGTGTACGTGGATGATATTGTCTTTGGTGGCTCGTCTAACTCTCTTGTTGCGAGGTTTGCGGATGATATGAGCGGGGAGTTCGAGATGAGCATGATGGGTGAGTTGCGGTTCTTCCTCGGGCTACAAATCAAGCAATCAAAGGAAGGAACATTTGTGCACCGGGCTAAGTACACCAAGGACATTGTGAGGAAGTTCAAGATGGAGGACTCCAAGGCTATGACGACGCCGATGAGTACGACTACGGCTCTTGATGCGGACGAGGAAGGTGAACACGTGGACCGGAAGGAGTACCGGAGCATGATCGGGTCACTCCTCTACTTGACGGCGACGAGGCCGGACATACGGTTCTCGGTGTGTCCGTGCGCTCGTTTTCAAGCGTCTCCGAGGACTTCGCATCGGCAAGCGGTGAAGAGAATTTTCGGGTACTTGCGTCACACTCCCGACTTCGGCCTTTGGTACTCCGCGTCCTCCTCTTTGGCGCTTCATGGTTTTTCGGACGCGGATTTTGCGGGTGTCGGTTGGATAGGAAGTCCACTTCCGGGACTTGCCGTTTTTGGGTTCTTCGTTGGTGTCTTGGTCTTCCCGTAAGCGGTCGAGTGTTGCTCAATCCACGACCGAGGCCGAGTATGTTGCCGTCGCTAGTTGTTGCTCTCGGCTCCTTTGGATCACCTACACCATGAGTGACTTTGGTGAGGAGTATACCCATGTCCCACTTCGGTGTGATAGCACCGGTGCCATAAGCGTTGCAAAGAACCCGGTGCTCCATTCCAAAACCAAGCACATAGAAGTGAGGTATCATTTTACGAGAGACAACGTCGAGAAAGGAAAGATAGCTTTGATCCATGTACCCACACATGACCAACTAGCCGATATTTTCACCAAACCCCTAGATCAAGCAACTTTCACTCGTTTGCGGGGGGAACTTGGTGTGTGTTTGATTTCTTGAGTTGGGTGTGTGGGGGCTTTCTTTTGCGGTGGTGTCGAGCCCGTTTTGCCTCCCCTCGAGGAGCCGGTTTGTAGCATATGTATAGCTTTCCTTTGTGCATTTCTTGCATTTGGCATGGCATATGTAACATGATGTATAGGCATCCTTGTATCTTAGATTGCATGCATTTTGTATCATATGCATTGGTTAGGAAAAGCTTCTCTCATATACATTGTTCACCATGGAATGAGATATATGTCCTTGTGAGCTTGTTTGGTATGCTACGGTTAGTTTGGCTTAGCTCTTGATGATCTTGATGAATAATCCATGGTTGATAGCTATGCTTTTGAAAAATGTCACATGTATGCTCTCTCATGTGTAAATGCCTTTACATGCTCTTGACATGTTTTTGTGGCCTTGCTATGCTTAATTTGTGGTTGGATAGCTAGTTTATTGATCATATGGAGCCAAAGGCTCATTTGCCATCATGAATGTTTAGCCCTCTTGATTTATCTTGTGGAGGAGCATAAGTTCCTTTTTGTCGCAAAGACATTTCATGTACCATTTACAAATCTGAAAATGAAATGAAAAATGCTTGGAAAATATGCTCCCATGTCATATGTGCTGAATTTAATTTGCTTTGGGTGCTAAACCGTTGCATGATGCCTACCAATGAGAAGTCTCATACATAGAAGTAGGCACATGGCTCGGTGGCTTTGACATGACATGAGGTGCTTGTGGGTGTTTGTGATGGTCTTATGGTTAGAATAGCTGTCCTAGCATGAAGTTTGTGTGGCTTTGCCACTTTGATATGCTTTGATCATGTTTAGGACTTTGCTCATGAGAGGCAAGTTTTTCGCAAAATTGCCAAAATCCATCTTAGCTTCGTCCAATGGTTGTGAAACTTGGTGATCATGTAGTTGAGATCGATACGAAGCCGTCGAGTACCTAACTTGCTCATTTGGACATGTGTAGCATTCTTGGTTGAATTTTGCATATTTGAGAAGCTCTAGGTTGCAAGTTTTGCATTTTTGGCTTGATTAATGCATTGCCAACAAGGGGGAGAAGTTTGAGCTTGAAATGGCTTGTTGGGCGCGTTTAGAAGGTTTTCAGGTGGTTTCGAGCCATTTCTGGGCTCTGTTGTACACCGGTCTGACCGGTGATGAGCACCGGTCTGACCGGTGTGAGTGCTGGTCCTGTATACATGTTAGGCACCGGTCTGACCGGTGGTGATGACCGGTCTGACCGGTGTGAGCTGAAATTGCTGCAGCTGCCCTGTTTTCAGCTGTTTTGCATGCATTCGTCCAGGGGGAGTTGCATTGGTTTTCAGCTGTTTTGCATGCATTCGTCCAGGGGGAGTTGCATTGGTTCAGGGGGAGCTTGCATGTGTGCAGGGGGAGCTCTTTGTGGTTGTTCGAGCTTTGTTTTGGTGGTTTGCGCTCTTTGCTTGAGCTTTGCCTTGTCTCGGATGTGTCGAGCCGTTGCCCTTGCCTAAGGGGTCCGAGACTTGTCTTCTTCAAGTGATCTTGCTTTTTGCCTTTGTTTGGCTTTCGATCGCTTGTTGGAGTTTCTTTTTGTTCGTTTCTTTTCTTTTTCTTTTCTCTCTTGTTACTTCCGTGTGGATGTTGTCAATGCACTCATCAAGGGGGAGATTGAGGACCATGTGTGGTTCAAGGACCGGTGGATGGTCGCTTCCTTGTGTGATGAGTGATTGACAACGTTGTGTGGACTGATTCTTGGCTAAGTATTGCAGGTGCAGGTTGCGGCTTGACTCGTGTTGGTGCAGGTGAAGAACAAGCGCGAAAGGTCGTCGCGGTGAGGCCTCCGGAGTGTGGAGAAGACAAGTAGGCTTTGTTCGAGGGACCCGGTGGCCAGTGGGGTCAAGTGCGGGCCGCATGGTGGCATGAACAGCAAGATGACGTCGTGGACGGTTTCTTGGTTGAGCCTCAAAACCAAGGTCGAGCCGGGACTACGTGGGAGCCAAGTCATGAGTGGAGATTGGCGGAGGCTACACCGAGTTCGCGGGGTTTCCGGTGGTTCACCAGAAAACCACTGGGTTCCTTGGTTGATCCACAAAGCCAAGACCGGAGAACCGAAGACGGAGGCTGCGACGAGCGCCGGACCGGTCGGCCGGTGGGTGCGGCCGGTCCGGCCGGTGGGGACCGGTCGACCGGTGAGGTGCCCGGTCCGGCCGGTGTGCGACGACGCAGTCCGGAATCTTCGAAGCGGAGGACACGCGTCGGGATCGCATGGCTTGCGTCGAGGCTACGCGGGGGTGCGGTTGCGGGCATCCGTCCGATGGTGAAGACATCAAGAATTCCAAATCCGCCCTTGAGGGGCTTGTATCCCTAGTTAGTAGAGAGGGGCATTTTAGACATTCGGTTGCCGCCTATATAACCCAAGAGGTAAGAGGTTGGCAGCTAACTCTTGGAACCCTAGCTCATTAGTTTTCCTATTTTCCACCTATTTTTTCTCTAGGTTTTCCTTAGGACTAGCAAGAGAGCTTCACGGAGAGATCTTGTAGAGAGGGATGGATGATCGGGCGGCTTGCTAGACCTTGTACGAACCTTTGTTTCATGTATAGATGATTCGGCGTGGTTCCTCAAGGTTTGGATGTGTTTTCCCCGGTTGTTCTTGGTGGTGATTTTCGGAGCCCTCTCTCGGTGATTTCTTTGGGGTGTTTTCGGGGCTTTTCTCTTGGGGATTTGATGGGGGAAATTTGTGGGAACCCTTCGTGGTTCTTTGGGCTGTGATTCCCCTCCCAAATCCGTGAGGAAAAGTGCTCGATTTTGGGGTTTCTTGAGTTCTTGGGTTGGAAGTGCTTCCGGCGGGATTTCTTCGATTCCTCCTTTTTGGACGAGTTTTGGTGGGATTAAACTTGGCTATGAACTCCTCATGAGGTGTTCATGATATCCCCAAAGTCTTGTTCAAGTCCGTGGAGCGATTCGGGAGATCGAGATTTGGATTTGGGGGAGTTGACCGCGGGTCTTTGTTCATCCCGAGTCGCCCGAGCTACACCGGTCGGCCGGTGCTCTTGACCGGTCCGACCGGTGCAAGCCCTTGTGGGTTTTTGCTCGGGTGAACGTCTTGGTGTGTTCCTTGTTGTCCCGTGTTGCTTGCTTGTTTCAAGTTTGGGTCCGTTTGGTGGTCGGTTGGCCTGTTTGGTGCCTTGGGGGCTTTCGAGCCGCCATCGGTCCGACCGGTGTGTCTCACCGGTCCGGCCGGTGTAGAGCCACTTAGTGGAAGTTGCTCGGTTTCACCGGCGGGGACCGGTCGGCCGGTGGTGCTCACCGGTCCCCGACCGGTGTGGGTCCGTAGACTCGAGGCTTGGTTTTTCCGCCTGCGTTTCTCGGGTCGGAAGGTGGTGTGTTGGTTCGTAGGTCCGGTGGCACTCCGGTGGCTACGTGGGCTTGACCAACCTTGGTAGTAAGTCGGAGACGTGTGTTGGAAGCCGCGTTCGTCTTGTTGGAGTTTTCATCTCCTTCGAGAAGAATTTTTATCGGCTCCCATTCACTCCCCCCCCCCTCTCTCGGTTCGCCGTATCGGTCCTTCAACGGGGGGCCGGAGTTGAAGGGGTATAGCCCGGTTCTTTTGGGGTAGCGACCTTGGCTAAGGTGCGACCATTAGGGAGGGTTATGGTCGCTCCATTCTTTATGCTTGTTGCGGGTCGTTGGTTTCTCTTCTTTCCTTTGTAAAGGCTTCGTAGTGGACCCCTAGCCACTCACCTTGGAAGTGTTTAAGGGTCTAGCTAACCGGGCAAGATGGGGAACACGAGCGTGGGTAAAGTGTACAACCTCCGCGAGTGTAAAAGGCGATCGATCAGCCGTGCTCACGGTCAAGAGTGGCTTGGACCCTCACATGATTAATAAACTTGAAGATTAATGCAAATCATGGGTTTGGGGTTTGGTTTGGGGTTTCTTTTAAGGTTAAGTGGGTTGGTATACACTTACACCTAGTAATTAGGTGCTTGCTAATAAAACTTGACCAACTATTAAAATGCTTACCGCTGTGAACCATAGCCTATCCTTGATAGCCTTGCATTGTTTCCCCCACTTGCTGAGCACCAACCATAAGTGTGCTCACCATTGCTTACCACCTGTTCGAGAGGAGAACGTCGGAGGCGAGGACGAGTACCGGAGTGACTACGAGGAGTTCTAGGGCATGCGGATCCCCCGGTCATCATGCCCGTGGAAGTCGGAGATGGAGCGCTCGTCTCTTAGTTATCGTTGTGTTCGGACCTTCGAGTCCACCTCTCTGGATGTAATAATGGATACCGTACTGGTTTAACTCTTGAACAATTTATTACTGCAATGGTATTACTCTCGTTTTGTCTATCATGTGTGTGTAAAATGATCCTGGCGCACACGTGAGATGCATTCGGTTTTCCTTGTAAAATCGGGTGTGACACTAGGGGCCTATCTAAAAATAACAGGGACGTTTTGGTGGAATATCTTAAGGTTTAGGGTTTATTTTGGAAAAGAAAGAGAGCGGGAATATAGGAGGGGGCTCGGTCTGGTAAAAGGGAGAGGGGCAGGGTGTTTTGGGCAAAAAGCCCTTCTTCCTCCTCCCGATCCAGAACAGGGGAGGGAGGCAGGGGCTGAGCGGCGGCCGTTCAGGGGGAGGGGGCGCCGGCGGTCCCGCCCATGGCGGCGGCCGGGAAATGTCTTAAAATGTAGAGGAGGCCAAGGGGGATCGATCCCCGTGCTTACCTTGCGCTAGGGTGGTCCGAGGGGGCGGCTCCCCGTGAGGGTGGTGGCTCGGTGGCGGTGCTAAAGGGGCGGCGGCGCTGTGGGGCTTGGGGGAGGCTTGTGAGAGCTCGGTGGTGAGGTGAGGGGCGGCGAAGAGGCCTGGGACCTATTTATAGGCGGCTAAAGGCGGTTCAGGGGGGAGATTTTTCCGGTGGGGAGGTCGCCGGCGGGGGCGGTCTTTGGGGGCCGGCCGAGGGCCCGGTCGCCGGGCGACGGGACGGCTCGGGCGAGGGCCGAGGTCGTCGGGCGAGGAGGCCGAGGTCGTCGGGCGGTCGTTGGGTCTCTTCAAGCACGCGGCGCGAGGGGATGGGACGGGTCGGCCCGGGCGCGGCGGTGACGGGCGGCGGGTTGCGGCGGCGGTGTTCGGCGGAGGCGACGGCTCGGGCGTCGGGGAGGAGTCTTGTCGCGGGCCCGTGCTCGAGCGGCCGGGCGCGGTAGGGGCGGCGGCCGCGGTGGCGTGTGGGAGCGGGGGCGTGCCGCCAGCCTGGGCCAGGCGCAGGCGCGGTCAACAGCGCCAGGCATGGCCGACTGCGGGAGGAAGAAGGGGAAAGGAGGAAGAGAGAAGGAAAGAAGAAAAGAAAGAGAAAAGAAAGAAAAGAAAGGAAAGAAAAGAAAACGAAGGAAGAAAAGGAAGGGAGAAAAAGGAGAAAACAAAAAGAAGAAAATGAAAAAAAAGAAAGGAAAAAGGTTTAGAAATTAGGGAAAATGCTAGGGGAAAAATAGGGGGAAACGTTTTGCGGGGTTTTCCGATTTCCGGGCGTCGGCGTGATTTTCGGGACAGCGGTGATGGCGAGGCAGACCGACCGGCGGGACCGCGGCGTGCGCGGGATTCCCGGCACGGTGGCCGACCGCGGCGGCGGGGTGGCACGCGTGGGTGCGGCTTGAGTGCGGGCGGTGCGGCGAGGATTTGCGGCACGCGCGACGAGGGTGAGAGAGGGGGCGGTGGCCAGGGTTTTGAAAGGGGCAAATGAGCTCAGCTGGACAGTTTTGAAAACACGCGTGATTTATTAGGTGATTTATTAGGAGCTAAAAATGCGGGCGTTACAGATGTTCCGGCGGTTCCTCGATGCCACTGACTACCGGTTCGGGTACTCCGACGACTCCAGCGCCGGGAGCTACGACCCCGCGTGGAAGTGTTTCGTGATGCTCGCCAACGATCAATCGAGCGCCGCGAACGCGGCAGAAGCCAGCGACGGGGAAGTTCCCCCTGGCCGCACCTGGGTGTGGGGCCAAACGCGCCTCCCCCTCGCTACTGAGGGGGGCCGACATCAACGCGCAACTGGCTCAAGTGCGCGAGCTCGAGGCCAAGCTGGCGGAGGAATACCGCACGATGCGGCTACTTTGCGCCACCATCGCCGGAGAAGCTCGCGAGCGCATCAACGTCGACAATCCGAACACTCCCCCGCGAGCGAGCCAAAAACTCGTTGTCGCCGCGACACTGCTACGGGCCATGTCCGCTCCCTCAACACCGGAGGCACAGAACCTGCACCGCGAGGAGCAGGCGCTCATCGAGCAAGCGGCCATGCAACAGGCCGACAGCTCGGCGTCGCGCATTCGCCAGCAGGGAAGCGTGCGGGATGACGGGGGCGCACAAGGCCCCGAAGCGTCAGCACACACGGGTGGCATGGCGGAGCGACCCGCCAACCAAGGGCGCACGCCGATCAGGGAGCGGATCCTCGACACGCGTGGGCAAGCCCAGAACAGTGACGCTCGCAACATCATCAACACCCGGCGGGCGGGCGACACGAAGACGCGGGCAGTGGTAGGCTACCACCCTCGACGGGGTGGGCGCTACGACAGTCGAGAGGACCGCTCGCCGACGCCGGAACCCCCGGGAACCCGTGTGTTCAGCCGGGAGATCCACACGACAAGCTTTCCTCAACGCTTCCGCCAGCCCACGTCGATTGACAAGTACAATAGGGAGACGGAACCCCGTGTATGGCTCAACAACTACTGCCTGGCATGCCAGCTCGGCGGAGCCACCACCGATGAGGTCATCATCCGCAACCTGCCGTTGCACCTCGCCGACTCAGCGCGGACGTGGCTCGAGCATTTGCCGGCCAGCCACATACACAACTAGGACGACCTAGTCCGCACTTTCGTGGGGAACTTCCAGGGCGCATATGTACGCCCTGGAAACTCCTGGGACTTGCGCGAGTGCACCCAGAAGCCCGGCGAGTCGCTCCGGGACTTCATACGACGCTTCTCCAAGCGCTATACAGAGCTCCCGAGCGTGGCCCAGTCCGAGATCGTGCATGCCTTCCTCGAGGGCACCACCTGCCGGTACCTCGTGCGCGAGCTCAGGCGCAGCCCGCCGGTCGAATTGAACGAGCTGTGCGACATTGCCACCAGCTTTGCCTCCGGCGAGGAGGCAGTGGGGGCGATCTTCGACGGGAAGAAGGGCAAGTGTGTGGACGACGCGCCCGCGGAGGGCAGCAAGTCCAAGGACCCCCAGCAGAAGCACAAGTGGGGAAAGAAAGGGAAGAAGCCGCGTCGCGAGGCGCGCGAGTAGGGGCGCGACAATGGTGGTGATGAAGCCCTAGCTGTTGACCCAGCTCGACGGGGCCCTCGGGCGGCCCCTCGAGGTCCTGGGGTTTTCGACGACATGCTGAATAAGCCCTGTCCCTACCACAAGACGTCGGTCAACCACACCCTCGAGCAGTGCGACATGCTCAAGCGGTACTACGGCCGCGCCACCGCGAAGGACGGCGAGTCCAAGAAGGATGGAGGTGACGGCGATGCCGGCAGCTTCCCCGCAGTGGAGAACGTCTTCCTCATCTTTGGGGGGCCGACCGTCGACATGTCCAATAGCCAGCGCAAGCGGGAGCGGCACGAGGTCCTCGCCGCGTAGAAGGATCCTCCCTCCTTCCTCGACTGGTCGGAGGACGCCATCACCTTCAGCCGCGAGGATCACCCGAACTGCATCCCCAACCCGGGCCAGTACCCGCTGGTGGTCGACCCGGTCATCGGGAACGCGCGATTCTCGAAGGTGCTGATTGGACAGCGGCAGCAGCCACAACATCCTCTACGCGCACACTCTACGCCTGTTGGGGATTGGGTTGGACCAGCTGCGGCCCAGCACGACACTGTTCCATGGTGTCGCGCCGGGCAAGCGCGTCCAGCCCCTCAGACAGATCGACCTGCCAGTCTGGTTCGGCACACCAGACAACTTCCGAAAGGAGACGCTCACCTTCGAGGTGGTGGGGTTCAGGGGCGCGTACCACTCCATCCTTGGGCGGCCTTGCTACGCCAAGTTCATGGCGGTCCCCAACTACACCTACCTCAAGATGAAGATGTCGGGGCCCAAGGGTGTTATCACCGTGGGCTCGTCGATCGAACACGCGTTCGACTGCGATGTCGAGTGCGTGGAGCACGCTGAGGCACTGGCGCTGGATGAAGCGCTCGTGGCGAACCTGGAGAAGCTGGTCAACGAGGACCTCGACTCCACCGCCAAGCACGCTGGTAGCTTCGAGGCTGCTGAGCAGACCAAAGAGGTGCCCCTCGACCCTGCTGCCCCCGAGGGCAAGGCGTTGAGGGTCAGCTCCACCCTCGACCCGAAATAGGAAGTGGTGCTCGTCGACTTCCTCCACGCCAACACTGACATCTTTGCGTGGAGCCCCTCGGATATGCCAGGCATCCCGAGGGAGGTCGTCGAGCACTCCCTTGACATCCTACCTCACTCTCGCGCAGTGCAACAACGGCTGCGCCGCTTTGACGAAGAGCGACGCCGGGCGATCGGAGTGGAGCTGCGGAAGCTCCTGGAGGCCGGGTTCATCGAGGAAGTATTCCACCCTACGTGGCTAGCTAACCCTATTTTAGTTAAGAAAAAGAATGGGAAGTGGCTGATGTGTGTAGACTATACCAGTTTAAATAAAGCATGTCCTAAAGTTCCTTTTCCTTTGCCATGAATCGATCAAATCGTTGACTCGACCGCAGGGTGTGAGCTCTTATGTTTCCTTGATGCCTATTCCGGGTACCACCAAATAAAAATGAAGGAGTCCGACCAGCTCACGACTTCGTTCATCACGCCGTTCGGGATGTATTGCTACGTGACAATGTCGTTCGGTCTCTGAAAGGCGGGCGCTACATACCAGCGATGTATGCAGCACGTTTTCGGGGATCACATCGGGCGGACCGTTGAGGCATACGTAGACGATATAGTCGTAAAAACTAGGAAGGCGGACGACCTGGTTGACGACCTCTGCATCGCGTTCGGCTGCCTACGGGCCAACAGGGTGAAATTGAACCCCGAAAAATGTGTCTTCGGTGTACCGCGGGGCATGCTGTTAGGATACATTGTCTCCCAGTGAGGCATCGAGGCTAACACTGAGAAGGTTGCCGCCCTCGAATGAATGGGTCCGATTCGGGACCTGAAGGGCGTCCAGAAGGTGTTGGGGTGCCTTGCCGCCTTGAGCCGCTTCATCTCGTGGCTCGGCGAGAAGGGCTTACCCCTCTACCGGCTCCTGAAGAAACACAAACGCTTCTCCTGGACCGTCGAGGCCCAGGAGGCGCTTGACAAGCTGAAGGCGACGCTCGCCCATGCCCCAATCCTAACGCCGCCTCAGGACGACGAGCCTCTGTACCTCTACATCACCGCAACCACTTAGGTGGCCAGCGCCGTCATCGTGGTAGAGCGAACGGAGGAAGGGCACGCCTTGCCAGTCCAGCGGCCGGTATACTACATCAGCGAGGTTCTGTCCGAGACCAAGGCACGTTATCCGTAGGTCCAGAAGCTGCTCTACGCGGTGGTCCTCGCGCTGCGCAAGCTCCGCCACTACTTCGAGGCTCACCCGGTTACGGTGGTCTCCTCCTTTCCGTTGGGAGAGATCATCCGAAACCCGGATGCAGCGGGCAGGATTGCCAAGTGGTCAGTGGAGCTGATGGGAGAAACGCTCGCCTACGCGCTGCGCAAGGCGATCAAGTCCCAGATCTTGGCAGATTTCTTCGCCGAGTGGACAGACACGCAGTTACCGCCGCCGCAGATCCAGGCCGAGTGCTGGACTCTCTACTTCGACGGGTCAGTGATGATGGCAGGGGTGGGCGCGGGCCTGCTCTTCATCTCACCCCTTGGGGAGCACATGAGGTACGCGGTGCGCCTACACTTCCCCGCGTCAAACAACATGGCGGAGTATGAGGCCCTCCTCTGCGGCCTCAAAATCACCATTGAGACGGGCATCAAGCGCCTCAACGTAAGGGGGGACTCTGTTGACGGTTCAAAACCGTGCTCAAGTTCACCGCAAGCCTACGGGTGACTTGGTGCCTCTTGCACCAAGGAGGGTTCTCCCTAGATTTGTCAATCCAAGGATCGGAAGTAAACTCCTAGGATTCTTCAAACAACCTATTGATCTAGCCTAACATGAAGCATTTATTGCATAAGAAGATAAACCTTAAAGATGTATGAATTATAGCATAAGGTTGATCACATCCATGAACGTAGACAAGGTAAAGAGCAAACAAGGGAAACTAATGCCTATCATCTTCTAGTCGTAGTTCCAGCCAAAAGAGCAAGCGTGACAGGCATCTCATCCAAAGCCATCTTTCGACTACTATCCTCTGGTCTGATTCCGAAAATGCTCGTCTTTCGGAACCCCCGTTCTGTCACAATGTATTCCTATTCATGCGGGTAGTCTAGGGCGAGTTCGATAGGACAAGTTGAAATCACTTGGTCGGTCCGGTATGAACCTCTAGCCACCGCGGCTACAAGAGCACCTTACGTAATCTAGCTATAGACTAGATTGGGGAAGAAGCATAACCAAGAAGAAAACAAAATCATCGAGGGAGGAATCGAGTCGCTAAAAGATCGAATGACACGAAGTACTTTACTCAAATAATAAATGCGTTTAGATCATCTCCACCGAGTACATACCATTGATGTCCTCAACTAGCTTCAGAACTCCTCCATGGCTCAACCGTGCAAGGCGGCCATGGCGGCTAGGGTAGGCCTAGGCCATCTCCTAGACGACTTTGAGGACTCGCGGCGGCCATCGTCGCTCTATCCTAGGTTTCGCCGAGTTCCTGCGGATGGATGGATGTGGCGGCCGGCGGAGGCAGAGACAATTTATAGACAAGCACCTAGGGCAAAAGGGGGACGCGAACCGGGCCTGGAGTGGGCTGGGCCGGTCGGCCCAGGCCGGCCGGCCCAGGCCCATTTCGGCCCGGTTCGGCCCCGGTTTCCTCCCAGGTTGCTTCTCGTGTGATCCCTTATTTCTGTGCACTTGCATGTGGGCCTTTGACGTCATTTCCTTCACGGTTAAGGCTTGAATCCTTGCCATGCAAGCTTTGCTGTTTTCTGGTTGAGTCCCTGAAGACTTGCACGTTGACGCTTCGATCTTCGGGTCATTTGGAGTCATGTTCATCGCGTGTCTTGGCTCTTGTCGGGCTTCATGATCTTCTCTTGAAGTGCTTGATGAACTTATCCCGAAAGTCTCCTCTTTAACATTAATTTCCTACGTAAACAACAAACTCCAAAATCAACATGCAAGTGTGAACTTGTTACATCATTAGTATGCCTAGTGGTGGGTTAGTTGCAAATCATAATCGAAACCAATGTATAACAAGTACTCTAAGTTGACGGAAATTAACCGTCAACATCTCCCCCAAGCTTAAACCTTGCTCGTCCTCAAGTAAGTTTTCAATGGATATCAACATTGCCTTTCATTGTTCATGCCCTGCACTTGATCACACATGAGAAAGCATAATGCTCTCCAAGTTTATATTTGTTAAAATTCCATAATGTAACTAGCTGTCATCTCTATGGAGGGTAGATATAATTTAAGCTCTTTCCACAAGTAATCAATCATGCTCCACAAAATTCGAATAGGTCTTAGAAACTTTTGAAGTGAAGAACAAGGTGAATAAAAGAGCTAAACCAAGTACAAAAATTTAAACCTTCTTGCATCTTGCTCAAGAACTCATCTCATCTCACAACACTCTCAAGCCTACTTGATCTATATTCTTTCCCTCTCATGTTTGTAGGTGGAAGGGTTTTATTTGGAGCTCATAGGAGAGTTTTTATCCTACCAAGATGCTAAAGTTGAGACTATTATCAAAACAAGGCAAGCTTCTCATGGACTTATCATGACTCGTCAAAAAGGTCATTGGAAAAATAATGTTCACAAGAAGGGGGAAGAGAAAGAACTCACACTTTTAGATAGGTGGACATGTGCAAATGGCAAAGAATGATCCCGAGGCCCCAACGAAGTCCTCGTTATCGGATTGCACATGGTTGGAAAAATGAGTAGGGGTCTTGATCTTGAAGTCCTTGGAAAATCCTTAAGCAACTAGAGAACCGGGGGAGATTATTATGTTTCTTTTTCTTTTTCTTGTTTTCTTCCTTTTTTCTTTTTTTTTCTTTTCGACATGTGAGGTACTTGGATTTTTTTTAATTTTGTCCTCTTATCTTATTCATTTTTTCTATCTCCCCTAGAACTCTAATTTGCATAGTACCTACCTCCTCCCCCATGCTTAGACGTTTGCTCGTCCCCGAGCAAAGAGGAAGTGGTGTTAAGGTAGGTACCGGATGTCTTGATGAGAGGGAACTTGAATCTTCCCTTTGAAGCACCTTCTTGTGACGTGTCGTCTCCATACTCAAGTGATAGGTAGGTAGGTCAAGGAGGTTAACACAAAAGATGATGTTGGTTTAAAGGGTGGATATCCAGCAAGATTTGCAAAGCTTCCGATGTGGGAGCTCACAATGCACGGATAGAATAGGCTAGCAAAAGATAAGTTACGCAAAAATGGAATGACCAGCTTCTAAGTCACTAGCCAAAGAATCGAGCCTTGAATCAATTCACCCAACAATAACTCTTGTAATCTATTGTTGAACTCAATATATAAGGCTCTGGATAGGTAGAGCAAAATGCAAGAGGTATTAATGCCAAGGTTAGCATGACTTTTAAAAAGCAAAAAGTAATATGTTCTTCGACCCATCCAAAGTTGAGAGCATAAAAGAAACCATGGGTTTTTATTTTTATCATGACATCCACAAAAGATTAAGCTAGCATTTGATTAATTTCAGATTTGTATTAGAGAGCAATATCTTAATCATACATAAACAAGCACAAAGTTTAAACAAAGCAGCAACGGTCATCATATATCAACGAGCAAGATCAAGCCAAAATTATTTCATCATGGTGAGGACAAGGTGATAACAATAAACAAAAACTAAAACTAGGTTGTACTCCTAGAAGCCATGTTATTTAACGAGAGAGACATACAAAAGTTGCATCTAAGGTTGTTGAAGGCATATACATATATACAAACATTTAGAAAGACAAGGACAAAGAGAGGGTTAAGGAATTGTTACCGTCCTTTGATGTTCATGATGTAGCGCGCCCTCCCCCATGCTTAAGCATTGTGCTTAGCATGGAAGAAGGAAGATTGGCATCCGTAGCAACCGTGATCCTTGAACTCCATGCGGTCTTCTTTCGTCCACCAAGTCTTCCCACATGCTTAGCATGTTGCTAGGCACGAAAGATGATGAACCATCTTAAAATTCTTGAAGTCCTACCGTCATGCAAGGAGATCATCATCACATTGTTGCCTTTGTTCGTCCTTCAATGTCTGCCCTTTGCCACGAGCCTTGCTCTCAAATGTTTCTCATCCCATCTTCTCCTCCTTCCATGTTGTCCTTTATTGCTGGTTCATATTCCACGAGTTTTCCTTCTACTTCCAGAACTGAGTTTGTACTGAATAATAGCTCCATTGCAGAGTTCTTGAAATTATCTTTCCAATGAGTGGTCATTCATCCTGATCGGACTCCGAACAAGAGAGTTACGCCCTTTTTACTTTGTTAGTGCAAGCTGTCCCAGGCTGATTTCAGAATGTGTAACGCCCAAAGATTTGGTTGTAACTTCTTGCACAAGTCTCCTAAAATGTTGATTCTTGATGCATTGGAAAGTAGACTTAATGGAGCACTTGAATATCTAATTTTTTTCCTTTTTGTACATCTATGAACATGTGCTTAATCTTGATGAAAACAGCAGTGCTCCTTTCGAGATTTTGGAGGTGTTGATGATCTTGATTTCAGCTTTTATCACGAACTCATGAGAGTGATTCACCATGCCTGCAAAATAACTATAATGCACAAAGTACCCCCGAGGTGACGGTAGGGAATACTCACCCTATGCCAACAAACCATGACATCCCTACGATCTTCACTTGTGGCATAGTAAATCTAGTGAAAATACTAATGGGTGTACGTGAGTGCAAGTGTGTATGCAAATGATAGGTTGGTATAAAAACAAAACAATGTTTACACCAAATTCTAAGCTCCATGCTTACAAAGTGGTTGCCAAACTTTCTATTCCCATAGAGATTTGTTAACCAAGGTCAAAACACCACGTTTATCCCAAGATCAATAATTCTTTATAGTGCAAGAAAAGTATGGCGCATTGCTAAGTTTATAAACCAACTAATGCAACATGATAGCTCAGGATATAAGACTAAATTATGGTGGTCTCAAATCATGTCTAAACACCATGTTTACACAAGATTGCAAAAAGTAGTAACGCATGTCAACAAGCATTAACATGGATATGAAAGCATTCATCATAAAGTTTCACAAAAGGTCCCAAGCTAACATAAAGTGGATGATGACAAAGAGATAGATGTAAAATACAAATGCAGAAAGTTAGCACAAACAAACATTAGCAAGGTTTGAAAAACACTTTCAATGTGGTCTATAATAGGAAGTAACCTATCGAAAAGAATCAATCCACCAAACTAATAAGGTTTAAGGGTAGGTTATAGGTATCCTATATTTTTGGCTCAAACGAGGATTTTGAAGAGAGAAAGTCAAGTATAGAAATTCTAACTAAGGTGGCGCTACGAGTCTTTTAATGAAAAACAAACCTATGGTTTTAGGATGTCTATAGGTAGGGGAAGTTTTCCTAAGGATTTTATGGGGAGGCTAGTCAAAGTTCTTAATTAAAAAAGAGGAAAGGGATAGACTTGTTCAACCCGGAGGGTGAGAGCCCTCGGTCAACTCAAGAAATCCTACCTCTATAAGCTATGGTTTTTGGTGGGGGTTATAGGAAGGCTTAGGTTGGTTGGACGAAAAGTTAGATTAACACAACATGCAATGCGATATAACATGGATGAACAAAACAACATGATATGGAGGTTGTCTAAAACAAAAGTTAGCCTAAATTAACTAGCCACAAGTTTAGAATCAAAGGATGGTGCCAACTTAATATATCTCTCTAAAAAGAAACAAAAGAAAACGACTCTAAACTCTAATAGGCACACAAAAAGGTCTACAAGTTTTCCAAGATCAAATAACAAAGCGCTCCCTCAATAGCAATTAGATCATACAACATGGTGTTGTGGTTTTTATTAGAGCAATGGTACAATGTTACTTGATGGTTCGATTAAAGAGCACAATGTAGACGGTCATGTATATATATAAATAAAAACCGGGTTGCCTCCCGCAAAGCACTTCATTTAAAGTCATAGAGCTCGACTTTCTCACATACCTTCTTATTGTTGCAGAGCCATGATCCTTCATGCAAGATTTGAAGATGTTCATGCAGCCTTGATCCACTCTCCATGCTTGACACGATCACTTATGCTCGATGAGAAGCTTGCCCAATCTCATTGCATCGTCATCATCACCTTCTCCATCGCACTTTATCGCTGTCTCTTCTTTCACAAATTTTCCTCTCTGTCCAGATCAGATCACGTAAAGAACAATAGCTTCCATGCGTGGTGCATGAAATTATCTTTCCATCAAGTATCTATTCACCAACAACGGACTCCGATCGAGTGAGTTATGCCCGTTCTACTCCGGCGCTGCAATCTGTCCAAAGCTGATTTCAGACTGCACATCGCTCAATGTTTCTGCCATATCTTCTTGTACGGGTCTTCAAATTCATCGATCTTGGATGCATTGGAACCGGCACTTGATGGAGCTTTTGATTTTAAACTTTTTCTTCCTTGAAAATGTCTGACCAGGTCCTCAAAATTGATGAAAACAGCGACGTCTGTTTTTGAGGTTCGGTGACTGTGATGCACGGGTTTGCAATTCCTTTGGGTATGACTTCTCTCATCTTAATTTATATTTAATGCCCTGCATGGTTAGTGAAACTTGGGATTTCTCCCACAGTTTGCTCTTTTAAGGTCACTAGCTTGACCGAGCACAAAGCAAGTCCAAGATTTACAAATCATATTGCAAACAAATGCATCCATAACTACAATTTATGACAAAGTAAGTTGTGATTAATTATAGCATAAGTTTTCTTGCTCAGCACTAAGCTCTCATTAGGCATGTAACAAATTTTAAGCACAACAAAGGCTCTTTATCACTCTCAAGAAATTCTACCCTATCATGATTATCATAAGAACAATGCATAGAATTGAATCCACCTCACTATTGGATATGAATCATAGATATATCAAAGGAATATTCTCATCTCCAAAAGTGTCTTGAGAGGTTAATTTGTACCTTGGCCTTTGAGCTTTCCATCGTGAGTGGTCTCTCGGAGTTGAAAGCAAACAATCTTCAATGATCGGTGACTCGTATCGTCTTTTCGCAATTCCTTAGTTCGTGCCACACATCATCAAGTTTGCCTTGTGTGGACGCAATCTTCTTATTCATTTATAGGAATTCACACATGTCTCAAATATCTTCATGTAACTCCATGATCCTTGGTGTGAGAGCTCGGAGTATCCGCGCCATTGGATGCTATCATTTGTGTGTAATCCATGGTGATTTGCTTCTAACATCTCCTAGCGTCGGATGTTGCCAACTTGTGCCTTCTTTTGCCGATGCTCTTGGAGTATTTGTTTTGTTCTAAACTTCTGAATTTCATCTCGTGTGGTCTAATGGAAGTGTTGCCCAAGCTTCTCTTTGTTGTACTCGTGCTCATCTCCACTATCTTGTTCTCATCATGTTGCTGCTGCCTCTTTTTCGTGGATTTTCCCCTGTGTACATAACAGAACATATACAAAAATATTGTTCCATTGAAAACTTTATAAAATTACCTTTCCAACGGGTACTCATTCATCTTAATCGGAGCCCAAATGAGGGAGTTATGGTCATTTTGTTTCCGCTCTTGCATGCTGTCCAGAAAATTTCAGAACGCGCAACCTTCGGTAATTCGGCCATACCCGCTTGTAGGAACCTCCGATTGACTTGATTCTTGATTCGTTGGAAGCGTAACTTCATGGGGCTTCTAAATATCCAAAGATATCCTGTTGTTTTCCCTTGAGGTTGTGCAGAAATTGATGGGAACTGAAACTTCTTGTGAATTGATCCGAATATGTTGACGACCTTGATCTTGTGGTCTTCGGGGCGTTACATCGCGTCTCCTTTGGCTTTAAGTCCTCACCATTACTGGACCAGCGAGTAGCATGATGGCACTGGTGTGTCTTCTTCATTATTTTGCTTTAGCCAAAGTGACAGGTGCTTCTCACGCAACGTGATTGCTTCCAACACCTATTGCTTGGACAAACAAACCTCCACAAAGCATTAGTCTTAAAACTTTAATTGACACATTGACATACCTTATTCAACATCACTCGTGTAGGGTGTGGACTCAATAGCGGATGATGGGACACTAACAAAAGTTAGCACCTACCACTAAAGAGTGAATCTTGACGTGGTCATCATCTTGTTGGAGTGGATGTGAATTTCTCGAACGTCTTGTGTCTAGCTTTTCACCTACTTTCAAGGACACAAACAAGAAAGCAAGCATGTATGCAATAATAAAAATTAGGGTTAGTCAAAGAGATAGATGGATCGCCCTAGAGTTCGAGTTGCCGATCCACGGCAACGGCGCCAGAAAAAGGGGCTTGTTGACGGTTCAAAACCGTGCTCAAGTTCACCGCAAGCCTACGGGTGACTTGGTGCCTTTTTCACCAAGGAGGGTTCTCCCTAGATTTGTCAATCCAAGGATCGTAAGCAAACTCCTATGATTCTTCATCTAACCTATTGATCTAGCCTAACATGAAGCATTGATTGCATAAGAAGCTAAACCTTAAAGATGTATGAATTATGGCATAAGGTTGATCGCATCCATGAACGTAGACAAGGTAAAGAGCAAACAAGGGAATCATCTTCTAGTCGTAGTTCCAGCCAAAAGAGCAAGCGCGACATGCATCTCATCCAAAGCCATCTTTAAACTACTATCCTCCGGTCCGATTCCGAAAACGCCCACCTTTCGGAACCCCGTTCTGTCACAACGTATTCCTATTCATGCGGGTAGTCTAGGGCAAGTTCGATAGAACAAGTTGAAATCACTTGGTCGGTCCGGTATGCACCTCTAGCCACCGCAACTACAAGAGCACCCTATGTAATCTAGCTATAGACTAGATTGGGAAAGAAGCATAACCAAGAAGAAACAAAATCATCGAGGGAGGAATCGAGTCGCTAAAACATCAGATGACATGACGTACTTTACTCACATAATAAATGCGTTTAGATCATCTCCACTGAGTACATACCATTGATGACCTCAACTAGCTTCGGAACTCCGCCATGGCTCAACCGTGCAAGGTGGCCATGGAGGCTAGGGTAGGCCTAGGCCATCTCCTAGACGACTTCGAGGACTCGCGGAGGCCGTCGTCGCTCTCTCCTAGGTTTCGCCGAGTTCCTGCGAATGGATGGATATGGTGGCCGGCGGAGGCAGAGACAATTTATAGACAAGCACCTAGGGCAAAAGGGGGACGCGAACCGGGCCCGGAGTGGGCTGGGCCGGTCGGCCCAGGCCGGCCGGCCCAGGCCCATTTCGGCTCGGTTCGGCCCCGGTTTCCTCCCAGGTTGCTTATCGCGTGATCCCTTATTTTTGTGCGCTTGCATGTGGGCCTTTGACGTCGTTTTCTTCATGGTTAAGGCTTGAATCTTTGCCATGCAAGCTTTGACGGGCTTCATGATCTTCTCTTGAAGTGCTTGATGAACTTATCCCGAAAGTATCCTCTTTAACGTTAATTTCCTGCGTAAACAACAAACTCCAAAATCGACATGCAAGTGTGAACTTGTTACATCATTAGTATGCCTAATGGTGGGTTAGTTGCAAATCATAATCGAAACCAATGTATAACAAGTACTCTAAGTTGACGGAAATTCACCGTCAACAGACTCGCAGCTCGTGATCGTCCAGGTCATGAAGAACGCAAGTTGCCATGACGACAATATGGAGGCGTACTGCAAAGCCGTGCGGGCCCTCGAAGACAAGTTCTATGGCATAGAACTCAGCCACGTGCCATGCCGATACAACGAGGAGGCGGACGAGCTCGCCAAAATCGCGTCGGGGCGAATCACTGTTCCCCCGAACGTTTTCGCGCGGGATGTCGCCCAGTCGTCCGTCAATATCGAGCCGTGCCCCTCGAGCCTTGAGGAACCCTCGGGGGCTCCCTCGAGTCTAACAGGCGCGGAGCCTATGGACGAGGACCCCTCGAACGAGGTGTATGTACTCTCCCTGCTCGAGGGATACGGCACCGACGAGGCCGAGGCCATGGACACGGAGCCAGCCCCCACCGAGGGGGACTGGCGCGACAAATACATCGCCTGGATGGATCAAGGGGAGCTACCCTCAGACCGATCCGAGGCTAGACGCATCGCCAGGATGGCCAAGTCGTTCACTCTCGTCGATGGCGAGCTGTACAAGCGCGCCATGTCAGGCGTCCTGCAGCGATGCGTACCTATCCCTCAGGGGCGCCAGCTCCTTCGGGACATACACGCGGGGATATGCGGCCACCACGCGGCGCCACGCACCCTCGTGGGCAACGTGTTCCGCCAAGGCTTCTACTGGACCACCGCGGTCGCTGATGCTAGCGAGATCGTGCGCACCTGCGAGGGATGCCAGTTCTACACCCGCAAGTCCAATCTCCCTGCGCACGTCCTGCAGACCATCCCCGTCATATGGCCCTTTGCCGTGTGGGGCTGGACATTGTTGGGCCTTTGCGAAAAGCGTCCGGGGGCTACACCCACCTACTGGTCGCCATCGACAAGTTCTCCAAGTGGGTTGAGGTGCGCCCCATCACGACCCTCAAGGCGGAGCACGTCGTGACGTTCTTCACCGACATCGTCTACCGCTTCAGAGTGCCCAACTCCATCATCACCGACAACGGGTCCCAATTCACGGGCAGAAAGTTCCTAGAGTTCTGCGATAAATTCCACATCCGCGTGGACTGGGCAGACGTGGCGCATCCACAGACCAACAGTCAGGTGGAGCGCGCTAACGGCATGATCCTACAAGGCCTCAAGCCCAGGATTTTCGACCGACTGAACAAGTCTGGTCGAAAATGGCTCCAAGAGCTGCCAGCGGTTGTGTGGAGCCTTAGGACCACCCCAAGCAGGGCCACTGGATTCACCCCGTTCTTCCTGGTCTATGGCGCGGAGGCTATCATACCCACAGACTTAGAATACGGGTTGCCCAGAGTCCGGGGATACGATGAGGGCGCCAACTAGCGAGCCCGCGAGGACTCGCTGGACCAATTGGACGAGGCCCGCACCTTGGCCCTGATGCACTCCGCAAGATATCCTAAGGCGCTACCAAGCCCGGAAGGTGAGGCGACGAGACTTCAGCGAGGGGGACCTGGTCCTAAGGCTGCGCCAAGACAATCGAGGCCGCCACAAGCTGTCGCCCCCATGGGAGGGACCCTACGTCGTGGTGAAGGTGCTCAAGCCCGGCACATACAAGCTGTCCAACGAGGACGGCGAAGAACTCACCAACGCTTGGAACATCCAGTAGCTACGTTGCTTCTACCCTTAGCAAGGATTTCCAAGTTATTTGTTGTAAATTACATACCCAACACCCCAGTTGGCAGTATAAATGTAAATATCAGCAAATCAATAAAGTTAAAGGGCAACTTGGCTTTCCCCAGAAAACCAAGTCACCCTCGGGGGCTACTACGGGGGGCATCCCCCCCCCCCCCGAAAAAACGGTCCCATTTTTTTGCAAAAATTCGCAAGTGCGCCAATTACGCCTCAACCTAAGCCTTAGGCAAGTTCAGGCGGAGCGTGAGAAACCAAGCAGAAAAGATACGCGAGCCGGAGACAGCCCACGCCTCCAGCAGGATACGACCTTTCTCCCTCGCCTCTGGACCAGTGGGTCGCTCGTGAAATCGAAACTCTCTACCTCAGATTTTCCTAAGTCAAGGAAACGAGTAGCGGAACAGCGTAACAAGCGAAACAAAGACACAACTTTTATTTATAAAATGATTCCAAACAAATAGTTGTTCATTACATAGCCACGAGGCCCGAATACTAACATCTAAACAAAAAAGGGCTCGACGCCCAGTGGTCTTCAGGCTTGAGGGTCGCCGGCGCCAGGAGCATCAGGGAACAACAAGTCCATGAAGTCTTCACCGAGCATGTCAGCAGCGGTGGCGGCGAGCGCGTCTACGTAGTCCATCGCCACTTCGTCTTCAACGCCGACCGGGACGACGTAGCCCGACGCACGGCCTCGAAGTCCACCTGATAGTGGAACGCCACCACGCTGAGAGCCTTCTGGACGCCCAGGTGAAGGGCATGGCACATGCGTCGGGAGACATGCCCACCGAGGGCGCGCAGGCGACTCGCCAGCGAGCTCCCGGCTTGCTCCTCGCCTTCTTCAACCGCCTGGCAGGTCTCGAGGGCGGCAGCCCGCAACTCTTCCAACTCCTGTTGAGAGGAGTTGTAGGCCGCCTGCACAGCCTCGGCCTGAGTGGTCTCGTGTCCCAGGGTGGTCCGCAGGCCTGAAAGCCACGAACAAGAAAAACAAAGTTAGGAGCGAATCCCCAAAGGGCAAATCAACAAAACGAGAAACAAACAGCAACTCACCTTCAACCTGCTTCTTCTCCGCCTCGAGAGCTTGGCGCGCATCCTCGACCGCCTGCCGCAGGCTGAGAACCGTGGCCCCCTGCTCCTCGAGGGACTGGCGCTGGTCCTCATGCGAGATACTGAGCGCGATCAACTCCTCGTCGAGCTTCGAGACCTCGTCCTCCCACTCCTTGAGGGACGCATGCACCACTTCAAGCACGGTACACTCCTGCTGAAGCTTCCCCAGCTCCTCCTCATGCCCTAAGCGCTTATGCTTGAGCGCAGCTCGGGCCTCGACGAGAGCGTCCCTCTCCTGCTGGATCTGGCTTTCAGCCTCTTGGCACGCGGCGCGCTCCTGCCTGAGTTGCTCCTCTGCCGTAACAACCACGGCGGCCTTGTCGACGAGGCTGACCCTCACCTCCTCAGCCTCCTTGGTCCTCTCCTCGGCCTGACTTTGCCAGGACCGCGCTCCCTTGAGGGCTGCGCGGTCCCGCTGAAGCTGGGCGCGGACAGAGGCCACCTCTGCCTCCCACTCGGCTACCACGGCGCGCGCCCCCGCCAAATCCTCCCTCGCCCTCTACAGCGTCTTGTCCCAGTCCATGAGCGCGGTGCGCACCTTCTCGACGGCGGAGGCCCCCTCCGTGGACTGGCCCTCCAGCTGCAGGAGATGGCCTCACAGGGCCTCAGTTCGGTACGCCAGCCACCCGTCGTTAGTGTTGACGGTTAATAGTTGTATCAAAGTTCGTTTGTGACTTGCAAGCGGACAAGTCTCCCGTCGTAGTCAAGGGACCCTTCTTCCCTCGAGTGGTGAACCCAAGGTATCGAATCCGTGGAACAATGTGCAGCGCAAGGATTCAATCTAGTAAAGCAAGGTAAAGCTATCTATTGAAGAACAAAGATGCATCTAATCTAAGATATGATCAAGTAAACGAATCTAATCTAATCTACTAAAGAGGTAACAAGAGAAAGCAAGAGATAACCAATCTAGAGAATCTAGATCATGCTTATGTTGTAGCTCCAAACAAGATAGATGAAGATAGCAAAGAGAATCTCATTAAAAGCATCTTTAAAACGTGACCTTCCCATCCGACTCCGAAAACATCCGCCTTTCGAGACCCCCGTTCTGTCACAACGTATCCCTATTCATGCGGGGAGCTTAGGGCGAGTTCGATAGAACAAGTTGAAATCACTTGGCCGGTCCGGTATGCACCTCTAGCCACCGCGGCTACAAGAGCACCCTATGTAATCTATCTTAAGTATAGATCGTAGAAGAAGCAAAACCAAGAAGAAAACAAAATCATCGAGAAGGCACTTGATCGCTAGAAATCGAATTCACTTACAAACTTCACCATGAATGATTACATGAACAAGATCACCACCGGGGCCCTCCCTCGATCTTGATCCTCGCTCCGAGCTCCGACGTGGTCTTCCATGCAAGGTTCCCACGTCGGCCGGGGAAACCCTAGACAACTAGCACGACCCTCATCTTCAAGTTGGTGTCCCTCAAGCCTCTCTCGCTCCTCGGCGGAGGAATACGACTTCCGTTCGCGTAGCTCTCGGTCGGGGGGCTATTTATAGCCCGAGAAGCAATTAGGTCAAAGGACGACGAATTTGGGCCCTAAATGGGCTCGGGCCGACCGGATCGGGGCCGGCCGGCGGCCCGGGCCCATTTAGGCCCGGCCCGCGGGCTCCTTTGCCCGAGGTCGGTTCCCTTGCTTCCCGGATGCTTCCCCCTTCGCATGTAGGTCCATGTCGTCGGTTTCTCTCCGAATTGGACTCAACTCCTTGTCTTGCAAGATTCAGGCACTTTTCCGGTCGGGTCCCCGGAGTCCGTCGTCTTCTCGGATCAAGTCCCCGGCTTCTTGGAGTTAATTTTGCTTCATTGCATGACTTGTTCAGGACTTCAAGGTCTTGTCATGAGGTGCTTGATGAACTTATCCCGAAAGTCTTGCATTCAACACTAAATCCCTGCATAAACATTAAACTCCAAAAACGACATGCACAAGTGAACTTGTTATACCACGGGGGTTAGTACCAATGAATAAGATACAAAAGTCACGCCAACACCGAAGGTAAACTCATGGCTAGGTTGACGGAATTTCACCGTCAACATCTCCCCCATGCTTAAACCTTGCTCGTCCTCGAGTAAGCCTTCGATGGATATCATCATTGCCCATCAATGTTTAAACCTTGCACTTGATCATACATGAAAAAAAACATAATGCTCTCAAAAGTTTAATTCGTTAAAGTTCCATAATGTACTAGCCTTCACCTCTACGGAGGGTAGATTCTTATTAAGCTTATCCCACAAGTATTAACATGCTCCCAAAATTTAAATAGATCTCGAATTTTTGAAATAAAGAATGAGATAAAGAAAAGAGCTAAACCAAATTCACAAATTTAAATCACCTTGCATATTGCTCATGAACTCTCATCTCGCTTGCCTCTCAAGCCTATATATTCTACTCCTTTCCCTCTCATATATATATTTGTGGTAGGCTTTATATGGAGCTTTGGGAAAGTTTAGTCCTAACAAGATTTTATAAATGAGGTGTTGTCAAAACAAGACAAGCTTCTCATGGTCTTACCGAGACTTGTCAAAAAGGTCATTGGAAAATAATGTTAAGTCAAGGAGGGGAAAGAGAAAAATACGCACACTTTTAGATGAGTGGACATGTGCAAATGGCAAAGAGTGATCCCGAGGCACAAAGGAAGTCCTCGTTATCGGATTGCACATGGTTGGAAAATGAGAATGGATCTTTTTAACTTGAAGCCTTGAATGCACTCTTAGAGAACCGGGGAGTTCACTTTACGCACATATATATATTTTTTTCGTTTCTCATATTTCTCATTCTTTTCTTTCTTTCTTTCTTTCTTTCTTTCTTTCTTTCTTATATATATATATTTTTTTCCTTTCTTCACCTTGGAAGTCACGTACATCGCCGAATTTTTTCTTTCATCATTATATATATATATATTTTTTAAAATACTCCCTTTTGAACTCTAAAACTGCACCGTACCTACCTCCTCCCCCATGCTTAGACGTGCTCGTCCTCGAGCAAAGAGGCGAAAAAATAAGGTAGGTACCGGAATATTTTTCCTTGGAGAGATACTTGAAATCTTCAACGTTGGCACCGTCTTGCGATCTTCCTTGAATTGATGATCCATTCTCAACGATAGGTTGTGGTCAAGGAGGTAATCACAAAAAGATGATATTTGGTTTAAGGGTGGATATCCGGCGAGGTTTGTGAAATCTCCGATGTGGGGATACACAATGCACGAATAAAAGGCTAGCAAAAAGATAGATACGCGAAAACGGAATGACCAGCTTCTTAGTCTCGGGCCAGAGAAATCATGGCCTGCAATAACTCACTCAAAAATAAATCTTGTACACTAAAGTTTATGCACTCAAATATATATAAGGCTCTGGATAGGTTGAGCAACACACAAGTGATATTTGTGACAAGGTTAGCAATATTTTTGAGCATAAAAGACATCTTCAATCTATTCATAACTTGAGAGCACATAAAACACTATGGGTCTTTATTTTAATCATAACCTCCGCTGAAGATTAAGCTAGCATTTAGATAATTTCAGATTTGTATTTTTAAGAGAGCACTAGTTCAAACATGCATAAATCAATTACAAAGATAAACAAAGCGGCAATTATAATCATATATCATCATGGCACAAACTTTGTAACTTTACCAAAGGTAAAAACTTGGTGGCGTCATTATTCATGATGAAAATAAACACTAAGATACACGCTGAAAATTAAACTAAAAACTGAAAATTAAAGCAAAGCTGAAAATACTACGCAAACATAGGCGCAAACAAGCTGAAAATTAAAGAAAAGGGGGTAAAGGAAAGATAACTAAAGCTCCTCCTCTCTCTAATCTTCTGCCGATGGTTGATATTGATAGCCTTGGTTGTTGTTCCCTTACTTGTAATAGGAATGCACCACTCTTCCTATGAATTGTTCGACGGTGCTAGGTGAAGGTGTCCAAGCACATAAGCGACGTTTGCATTTCCTTCACCCATTTGATTTGCATTGGTTTGGATGGCTGCAATTATTTGCATGTTCCTTGCAGCGTATCCTCCAATGGTGGCCACATTTTGTTGTGGTTGAGGAAGGTGTGCATAGGGCTCCGCAAAGGCTACGTTGGGCACCGCAAAAAATGGTGGGGGTATGGCTGCATCACTCCCCCATGCTTGCATTGGTACACCACCGTCGTAACTTGGCGGCGCCGGAATTTCTCCGAATGGTGGGACATAATTTTGTTGTGCACCTCCTTCTTGGGCCATAGAAGATCCTTCTCCTATAATCCTTCTCTTTTATTATTTTTTCTTCGCCGGCACAAGAAGTCCTTCCTCTAACCGATCTTCTTCCCCTCAAGAAAAGTCTTAATCTTCAATCCGGAAGGGGCAAATTCACCTAGGCCACTCGGAAGCCTCCTCTCTCATCTTCACTCTTATATTTTCCTTTCTTCATATATTCCTTGGGAAGTCCCGGGTAGGAGATGATTCGGGTTCCTTGTAATACCCAGTTTTAAAGAGATAGTCAACATGGAGAGGTAACACCCCGAACCAATATCTTCCGAACTCGATGTTGCAACAACACCACCGGTTGATCATAGGTGAGTGGGGTCTATTGGCCACTTGGCAATAAAGCCGAGTAAAGCCAATTCAACTCCGTGTTGGTTATCTTTGTCTCTCTTGTTCTCCCAAAAATCCATTTTCACAAAAGTGACACACTTGGATGATGGGTTCCGGGTAGTATTTCTTCGTTGATGGTCTCTTTCCGTGATCATACTCCAAAAGCCTTCCCATGTGCCTTCATGCATATACTTGTTCCGGAGCTCCCTTTTGAAAGTCGGAGACACTCGCCCATGGGTCTACGATACTAGAACATGCAATCGTTTCGAACATGAAAACCAATCTAGTCTATCAGGGATTGTGTTGAATGGATCCAAGGAAGCATTGAGGCCTTACTCCCTTTACGGCATGGTTGCTAGCCTTAAGCATTAAAGTATTTTCAGCACAAGATGATAGATAGATAATCCAACAAAGTATGATCACATCTCAAGATCGATTGCAACCCATGGATGAAAGGAGATTACCCCATCAAGGTGCTAGAAATAGCATCATTGATCAAGGTTACCCTTCCGACGATGTCTTCCTTCTTCTCCACTTGTGGGCTCCCTCCAACGGAATGAGAGACTCAAGCACTCCTTCATCAAGGGTATGCGCCATGGTCATGAAAATTTCCTAGGCGAATTCCTTGTGGGTGTTTGCCGACACTCCGCTAGAGAATTGCACCGGTGTCCCGTGTGAAACCCAATATGTGGAGAGCTTGGTCGTCGATGTCGACGTTCGCTACAAGCCTCTACTTAAGGCGAGCGAGCTTCTTCTCCTCCTCCGTCATGATGACATACCCCTCGGAATACCGCGGAGCGTATGGAGGTTGAGCGGATGATCGTGTCAAGTGGCGAGGTTGGACAGGCGGCTCCTCCATATGTTATTGAAGTTTGGTAAACCTAATAAACGAGTATTGTGTGGCCCTCATGCCACCAAGGAGAAGAGTGTGGTTCCTCCTCGGCGGTGCCGTGTCCTCCTCCATACTCCAAGGAAACTCGGAAACCGAGTGCCTCCTCGAAGAGGTTGTCGATGATGGCTTAGACGACGATGATCCCTTCTTCTTCGGTGAAAAGACTTGTAGTTTTCTTCCTTGATTGCAGCACTCTCCCTCACAAATAAATATCCGGGGTTTTCACCCGGTAACAAGGTACACAAATATTATTTTGGAGTCTGGACTTTGAGTGGATTAAGGATGTGGATTTTTTTTTTCTTGAGCTATCAAGCTTGGGAAGGTTGGCTATGTCTACGGAGGTTTTGAGCACACAAACTTGAACACACAAACAACGGAAGGAGAGGGAAGCTTGCTCGCAGTAAAAACGGGAGCCGGGGGCTCCTTATGTAGGTGAGGCCGGCCTCGGTGCTCCTCCCCGCCTCGTCTTTCTTCCAAGACGATCATTTCACCTCTCGCAACTTTCCCCGCCCGCGTGCTCCACGAGTTGCACCGCCCCAAACGCTCTCGTCCACTCCTTTATTGGTCCTTCCACTTGATGCTTCATGTTTTGACTCACTTCCATACTCCCTTGCCTCACATGCATCCATGATATTCCTACAAAACAAAGCCTTGGCTGCCCCCCCATGCTTGTACTTTGCATGTGGTTTAAATATGTTGGAGGGGCATCCCGTGATGTACCATGGTGCATGCATGGTTAGGTTAACTAGATTGCCTCCCTTTAAGGCTAAGCACTCCTCTAATTTCGAAATTTAAAAATATTTTTCAGAGCCATGCAAGAGCTCGAACATAATTTTAGAGAAGTTTTTAAACCATTAAAAACAAATGCAAGTCGAAAATATTTTTTTATTACGTCGATTTCGGTCTCACCGGTATAGTTTGCCTTCATTAGTTGAGAGCAAGCTTTTCCCGGCTTGATCAAGGGGCATATGTTTAGGTCCTAATTTCGATTAGATGAGAGAGATTTTGAATGAAATAAAATTAAGTGAGGCTTAGAAAAATTCTAATCTTAGAGAAACCAAGGATATGGATTTTTAAACCAACCAAAAATCAAGTTTCTAGGTTCACGCGAGTCCTACCACATGCTGAAATTTAAATAACATCTAGATACAAGTCGTGGCTCTACTCGTGTGTTTTTAGCATGAAAAACAAGTCAACCTCAGCACCATAATGAGGGTGAAAGGTTGATTAAGGTTCTGAAATTTTTTTTTTGTTTTGGTTGTGGTTTCCCGAAAAGAAGCAAACAATCACATAGGATGGTTCATGTAAAGGGTTTATGATCAAGCAAGATATTCAACCAAGAATTATGTCTCTAATATTGTTCAACCATTCTAAATCTAAGGTTTTTTGTAGTAAAATTCAAAACTGAATTATATTTAAAAAGACTTGAAAAACCTGGAATCAGGTTGTCCTCCTAGTAGCTTATTCTTGACTTGACGAAACGGGTTGCCTCCCGCCTAGCGCTTCGTTTATAGTCCATGGCTAGACTTCTTCACTTGATTAATCCGGATCAATGCTCTTTGCGGGCATTGCAATCCTGGGTACCCACTTTGGCTTAGTCATTTTTTTGGTCTTCACAGATCGGCTTTGTCCTTTGGTCTTGACGGGTGCAACATCTTCCTTGTGGCTCGGCATCTCGAACTCCGGTCCTTTGGTCATGATCTTCATGGTCTCTAGTGTGATCCTTCATCTCTCCCGAATGAGTTTGAGTAGCCTTCGCCGTCTTGGGACCTTGGAGTTGTCTCGGATATTCTTCTTTGTCACCAATCGGTTGTCCGGCAAGTTGTCCCACTTGCGTCTCTAACATCTTCATCACGATGAACACCCCGCATGTGGATCTTGCCTTGGCGGCCTTTAGGTGTTGAGCTTCTTTCTCCATCTCCATCTTCTCCATCCTCGTTGATCTTGAACGGCCTTCCGGCGTCTTGATTTGGAGGTGGTGATCCCCTTGGAGATTTTGATGGTCCTTCGAGCTTGTGTTGCACGTCACCTTTGCTCGTAAAGTTTTCCGGATCATCCACAAAAAAGTTTTGGGTTTCTTGGAGAGGTAGCCAACCATCTCCGGTTAGGGTTAGTAATAAAACAAAAATCTAAACATAAAAACTAGGGTTAATCAAAACTAGATTAGATCGACTCTTTTTTTTCTTTTTGGGGATGATCAAACATAAGAGATGCAAAAGAAAATCAAAAGAAAAGCTGAAAGATAAGCGATACTAGATCGGATCTTGATTGCTTGTTCCCCGGCAACGGCGCTAGAAAAAGGGGCTTGTTGACGGTTAATAGTTGTATCAAAGTTCGTTTGTGATTTGCAAGCGGACAAGTCTCCCGTCGTAGTCAAGGGACCCTTCTTCCCTCGAGTGGTGAACCCAAGGTATCGAATCCGTGGAACAATGTGCAACGCAAGGATTCAATCTAGTAAAGCAAGGTAAAGCTATCTATTGAAGAACAAAGATGCATCTAATCTAAGATATGATCAAGTAAACGAATCTAATCTAATCTACTAAGGAGGTAACAAGAGAAAGCAAGAGATAACCAATCTAGAGAATCTAGATCATGCTTATGTTGTAGCTCCAAACAAGATAGATGAAGATAGCAAAGAGAATCTCATTAAAAGCATCTTTAAATCGTGGCCTTCCCATCCGACTCCGAAAACATCCGCCTTTCGAGACCCCCGTTCGTCACAACGTATCCCTATTCATGCGGGGAGCTTAGGGCGAGTTCGATAGAACAAGTTGAAATCACTTGGCCGGTCCGGTATGCACCTCTAGCCACCGCGGCTACAAGAGCACCCTATGTAATCTATCTTAAGTATAGATCGTAGAAGAAGCAAAACCAAGAAGAAAACAAAATCATCGAGAAGGCACTTGATCGCTAGAAATCGAATTCACTTACAAACTTCACCATGAATGATTACATGAACAAGATCACCACCGGGGGCCCTCCCTCGATCTTGATCCTCGCTCCGGAGCTCCGACGTGGTCTTCCATGCAAGGTTCCCACGTCGGCCAGGGAAACCCTAGACAACTAGCACGACCCTCATCTTCAAGTTGGTGTCCCTCAAGCTTCTCTCGCTCCTCGGCGGCGGAATACGACTTCCGTTCGCGTGGCTCTCGGTCGGGGGGCTATTTATAGCCCGAGAAGCAATTAGGTCAAAGGACGACGAATTTGGGCCCTAAATGGGCACGGGGCCGACCGGACCGGGCCGGCGGCCCGGGCCCATTTAGGCCCGGCCCGCGGGCTCCTTTGCCCGAGGTCGGTTCCCTTGCTTCCCGGATGCTTCCCCCTTCGCATGTAGGTCCATGTCGTCGGTTTCTCTCCGAATTGGACTCAACTCCTTGTCTTGCAAGATTCGGCACTTTTCCGGTCGGGTCCCCGGAGTCCGTCGTCTTCTCGGATCAAGTCCCCGCTTCTTGGAGTTAATTTTGCTTCATTGCATGACTTGTTCGGGACTTCAAGGTCTTGTCATGAGGTGCTTGATGAACTTATCCCGAAAGTCTTGCATTCAACACTAAAACCCCGCATAAACATTAAACTCCAAAACCGACATGCACAAGTGAACTTGTTATACCACGGGGGTTAGTACCAATGAATAAGATACAAAAGTCATGCCAACACCGAAGGTAAACTCATGGCTAGGTTGACGGAATTTCACCGTCAACGGTTAGTCCTCAGGGCCTCGACAAGGGAGTCGAGAGCATCGCGCTGCTCCCGGAGTCGGCGGAGCTCGGAGCTCATCTGGTCGAGGGTGCCGTACCTGTCCCTGGCACGGACCTACAACTCCTGTCGCCAGCAAACGGAGGCTGGTGAGAGCCACTCAAGGGAAGCACAAGCGCAAAAGCAGCCCAGGGAGAAGAGCTGCAGAACCCGACAAGCGACCACGTACCTAAAACACGCGCCATGCTCGGCCGCCATGGATCCGTAGCGCCTCGTTTAGCGCCCGGTTGAGCGAGGCGCCGTGATCGCGGAGCTCCTCCCACAACTCCTGCTCCACCTAAGCCTCAGCAAAATGGGGCGGTGGCGCATCGACGCGCTCCCGCTCCCGCTCTGGGATCGCTGCGAGACCATCCGAGGCTGGGAGGCCGGCGCGCGACGACGAGGCCTCGGCGCCGCTCCCCGGGCGCCCAGCCACCATGCGGTCGTCCCACCTCCTCATGAGCGCCCCCGCCTGGGGCTCGGGGGCTGATGTGTGCAGGCTTGTCCACTAGTCCCATCCAGGTGGCGGGACGTCGTCGTCCGGGATCTCCACCGTCGTCGCCTGGGAGCTGCCGGCAGGGGTGGGAGCCGGCGACGTCGACGGCACAGCAACCGCCACGGTTGTGATCGCCACCATGGTCGTCGTCGTCCGCCGCACCTCCGCGGCCGTCGCCGCCCTGTCGCGTCTCCGCGGCCGCCGCCGTATGTCGCGGCTCCGTGGCCGCCGCCGCCCGCGCGCGGCTCGCGGCCACGGCCCGCGCTCCGTGGGGCCCCACTCACTGCCTCCGCCGCGCCCTCGGTCCCCCGCGATGCCCTCAACGAGCGCCGCCTCGTGGGGACAGCCGCATCCGACCTCAACACCTTAGCAGGTGCGAGGGGGGCACGGTCAGCATCACCCTGCGAACACGTAAACAAGAAAATTAAACCCACGCCGCTCGAGTACAGTGCGCCTCAAGGGATGATTCCTCACCTCAGGGTGGAGAAGCCACGCTTCCTCTTCCTCGAGGGCTCAAAGGACGCTGCGGGCGCGGCTGGCGTTGCCGCCGTCGCTCCCCCCGCACGCCTCCGCCACGCGCACCTACACCTCCGTGGCCGGCGCCGAATCCGTCGTGGACCGCCTGGCGATGGGCGCCCCTGTGCCCGCCCCAGGCGCCTGCTCTCTTGCCGCCTCCGCAGCTTCCGGTGGGGGGCGTGGGCTCCCACCTCTCGGGGAGGGCACGCCCCCCGTCGTCTTCTTCCTCCTCCAACGACGACGACGAATCTTCTGATGTCGCCGGGGGAGAGAGTCCCTGCTGCTCGCGCAGCCGGAACTCCTCGTCTCGCTGCTCCCACCGAGGATCCGCCTCTCCTTCTTGCGCACCACCCGCTCCTGCTCCCACCGCTGCGCCGCGCGCGCGCGCCGGCTCGGGGTGTGGGCGGGTCGGACCGCGCGGCGTCCACGGCCACCACCTGCGAAAGATGGGCAAAACTTCGGGTCACGCCGACACCCCGCGGATCAATAGCGCGAGAGGGGGCGGGAATCCACTCACCAATGGGCCGACCAGGAGCATGACGAACACCCAGAGGCCCTCGTCGTCATTCCTGACGGCCCTGAAGTCGATGGCGTGCCTCGCCCGCGTGGCCGCATACTCCTGCGGAAGGAGGTCGGGCAGCAACCGCGATTGCGCCAACACCACGGGGTCAGCATCCTCGTGCATCTCGAAGATGCGGAGCGGCCTCTCCATTAGAGGGATGATCTGCCGGTGATGGAGATTCGCGAGGACGTAGGCCGCGCCCAGCCCAGCGTCCGCCAGGTGCTTCAACGCAGCCAGAAGCGAATCCAGCCGCGCCTGGTGCGAAGACGGGGACACGCCGTGGTGCCAGCAGTCGGCCTTCTCCTTCAGCACCTTGCCGGTGTAAGGGGAGGTTGGTGCTGTCGTTGCGAAGGTAGAACCACCCCCGCTCCCACTCCGCGTTGTTGGATGTCATCTTGCAGGGAATGTAGAGCTCCCTACGCAGCTCCCGCGGCGCGATGGACACTGCACCGGCGCACACCGCGCGGCGAACCCTCGCCGTCGGTGTGGCGAGGGTGTACAGCTCCGCGCGGAAGAGGTAAACCCAGAGATCCAAGTTTGGTGGGATCCCCAGGAACCCCTCGCACACGCCGACGAAGGTCGCCTCTGGCGAGATCACGTTCGGCGTGAAGTTGTGCAGCTCCACGTCGTAATGGTAGCACAACCCGCGCATGAAGCGACTCGCCGGCGCCGCGAAGCCCCGCTCGTGGAAGCGAATGAAACTAACGGCGTAGTCGTGCGGTGGGTTGGGCTCCCGGTCCGTCGACGGTGGGACTATCCACGCCGCGGGCTCCCCGTCCACGTTCGCCGCAAGCTGGCCGGCGTTCACCAGCTCGCACAACACCAACCTCGTCACCGTCGAGCGAGGCCACGGCATCGGGTCGAGCACGGTGATGGGTTGCTGGCGGGCCATGAGTATCAGTGAGGGGGCACGGAGATGAAGCGAATGATGGGCGGAGGTGAGGGGGCGTGCGGTGCTCTGGAACGAAGGTGAAGGAAGCGGGAGCGATGGATGCTAAGTGCTGAGGTAAGGGGTCTCTCACCCATCCTCTCAGATTTATAGATCCACGGAGCTGCGCTCCCCGAATCGCGCACTCTGCGCATTAACTGCAGGTGAACGGCGCCTGTCACTGACAAGCAGGGCCCGCCACGACCGAAGCGGCCGGGCGCGCGCACGCGCGCGATCATTACGGCGCGGCAACCGAAGAGCCGCGGCGGGCCGTCACGTCCGCCGGCCCATGTCGCCCACTACGCGCGCGGCCGCGGCGCCTGAAAAGGCGCGCCCGCCGCGCATAACTGTGGCCACGACCGCAGTCATGAAACGGCCCGGTCCCTTACCAAGTAAGGACGACCCTCTAGCGGCCCGAGCGCAAGGCTTGAAAAACACGACCCTCGAAGGGTGCAAATACCGACCAGTGGTCTCGAAGCCCGCTCAGCAAGGTGGGCGCCACAGGTGCCCTCGATACACGAGAATTACTGATTAGCAACTCGTAGGTCGATCCAACCTGGAGCCCTCGAGCCTCACATATGCGAAAAAGTCGGGAACACCCAGCTGTCACCCCGCAGTGGCCCTACTGATCAGGGGTTCGAAGCCTGACCCTCGAAGTGTTCGAACAGGCACCCCAGATCGACAGAGTCAGGGACGACGAGGGCGCGCGCGTTCGAGCCTATCCTCGAGCCCACCGGCTCGAGGGCGCCCCACATGTCGTGTTCAAGAGCCAGCGATGGCAGCTAGTCGGGGGGATCCCATCGAGGGAGAGCTTTCGCGCCCTCGGCCCCTAGCGAACGGGACCGAGCCCCACCTAGCAAACCCACGCAAGCAATTCCATGGACGAGTCTCCGGACCACGAGCCAACCCTTATCGAACGGGGCATGGGCATCCACTTGAATTACCCGATAACAGCTCAATGAGGAATCCGCAATCCGCGACCCGACCGATGGGGGTTGCGGAAACCTCACCCACCGCCCCGCGAAGGGACGGCGAGGGAGCGTATAAGTCAAGTCGGAGAGCTCACCCCGATCGCCTCGAATGGGCCCGGGCTCGGGGGCTCGACGCACGGCTACACCTCCTAGGGTGCACCGAACGCAAGCAATGCCAGTCATGCGCGCGTGACTGAACCGACTGGAACATCGCCGATGCTAGTTGAAACAAACACCTCGCACGCTGGTATGTCTCGCGAAAAATCCCTGCAGGAGCATTCACGCTCCTGCAGAGCTTCGGGGGCTAGACCCGTGGGTCCGCTGACGCGGCCCCACGGAACAACATTAGCAACTAGGAGGGAAGAATGTCCCATCAGCTAGCATCAGCATCTGCGGGACCCTAACGGGTACACCCATAGATGCTCGGGGGCTATTGTCGGAGACAGCCATAAGGGTCCCCTAAACAACCAGGGGAAGCCCGCTTAAAACCCACAAAAAAACGCAAAACTTGAACCAACCACGAGCCTAACACACGTGCACGAGACTATTGCGACCCTGGTGGCCCCCTGCGGCCCACCAAGATGACACAGCAAAGCATCCCCTCGGGCGAGGTCCGCCTCGCTCGAGGGCTGAACGCCCCCTCGGGTGAGATCCGCCTCGCTCGAGGGCTAGACACCCCCTCAGGCGAGGTCCGCCTCGCTCGAGGGCTAGAAGCCCCCTCGGGCGAGGTCCGCCTCGCTCGAGGGCCCCCACGCACACGCCGCCCCCGTGCCTGCTCCCGCGTGCGAGCATTCAATGCTCTGACACTGTGGGACCACGCCACGACCCTGACACGCCTAGGAATCACGCCTCGGCGCTATTCCACCGACTCCCTGGGGGAGGCCATCCCCGCCACTGTGGAGCGCTGTGCGGTGAGGCCGGTGTCAGCCTCGTGACACTGTGCCGCCTACTCTTGTACATCAAACGCGTCGAGCCCTCGAAGGGGGCCGGCGGAACCCTCGAATGCTCTTTCCGTGACCACACAGGGCTACGCCATGATGTCAGGCCGGCAGGAGCGGCCATCCCCGTCGCTGTCAGCTCTGTGCAGCCATCCCCGTCACTGCAGCGCCACACCGCGTACTGCAGCTACACCCCCGACACTGTTGGGACGCACGAGGGCAGGACGTCGCCATACCTGCCGCTGTGCCTCGTACGGGCCTCCGTGGACGACCCCCTCGAGCATGTCCGTGGACGATGGCCGGACAGCCAACCGCTACACCGCGACCCTCGAAGCCGCTCCCGTTCGGGCACAGGGCGCACCACGACACCGCGACTGGGATGAGATTAGCCAGGATGGTCGTCAACTCCATGGCACTCTCACCATTCCTCCACATGTAGGAGAATAGTGCGGCACGCCTGTAAATCACCCTCTCATTGGCCTATAAAAGGAAGGGCGACCCCCAGCCGCAGGGGACGACACGCGACGACAGACAGTGATCACACGCACACTTTCCGCCCTCGCCACGATATTGGCACTCACCTCAATCAATACCTCTGGGACTTGGAGTCCAGGCCTCATCTCCCGCCACGCTTGTAGCCCCCCTCTACGAGCACCATGGTGCAACGCAATACAGTGCCCCGAGCACACCACTGCTGGACGTACGGCTCCGGCCGGAACCAGGATAAACCCAGTGTCCTTAGTTGCTAGCACCAAACCATCTAGAGGTTGATCCTAGCGCTCATTACTAGTTAGTGTCGGGACTACATTCCGCACGGACAAATAGCACTATATTTTCTCTCAACTACTGAATTCTAGTAATTAGGTTTTGAGAATAGTTTTTGGTTTTCTAGTTGAAGTGTAAAGTTTAGTGTGATGAACTTGACAGTTGACATTGATGCTTTGCTAGAGAGCAGTACAACATTCTGTGCTTTCCAGTGCTAGAGAATAGCACTATATTTTGATTTTTGTATGTGTGTGAGTGTGTGCAACTAAAACATACTTTGATAACATTCAGTACATTCTAGTGGTTTCCACAGAGGTGATGCCAGAGAAAAACATTCTGAACACTCAAGTGATTTTTTCTCCTTCCTTTTTCTCCTTCCTTTACAACCACAACTTACCCAATTTACTAGCACCTGTACAATTTATAGAACACAATGCTCTTCGAGCTTGACCTTTGCACAACACAATGCTTCTTACCTCCTGAATTTGCAGCCATGCTCAATACTACTATTTGGTGGCCCTCTCTGGCTGGCCATGCTCTGCAACTGGAGTTCAGAGTGAGCAGAGGATGGGCTCAGCGCCTCCACCGCTGCAGCGGAGCACGGCCACGCACTTCCTCTTCGCGCTTCGGTTGCGAGCTCCGGCGACTGTGCCCAGCTCCACCCGTTCTGCAACTGCCCGCACTACCACGACCAACCCCTCGCCTCGGCCTCTGCATCCGGCCCCGGCTCGGCGGCACGGCACCTCGGACTTTCCTCGCTCTCCGTCCGTGGCCTCCGTGGCTATGCCCCGGCGCGGCCGCCGCAGTGCCGCGTGCCCACCTCCGGGCGCTGTAGCCAGCGGCGGCGGCGGCAGGAAAGTAGGCATGGTGCGTGCCACGGTCGAAGAAGACGGCGGCGCGCCGACGCTGTCGTGCAAGTGCAAGAGGGAAAATAAGTCAAACCTGCGAGAGTAAAATGAGTTGTGGGCTACGATGGGACCGAGATTCGGTGACATTGCTCGGTGCCATTCTCGGTGACATTGAGTCACCGACGTGTGGGTCCCACATGTCGGTGGTCCCACACGTCGGTGACTCAATGTCACCGAGAATGGCACCGAGCAATGTCACCGAATCCGAGTCCGCTACGATGGGCCTTTCGACTGGCCTGTATGTAGCTGCAGATGCAGCTGCCGTAGGATCCGAGCGAACGACGGAGATGCATCGACTGCAGCCTACCACCAACACGCCTGATGGTAGAGGATCTCGTTCCGTGGGGGGAGGTCGACGACGGGGTCGACACCGTTGTCAGGGCCTGCGTGGGGGTGCAGCTGGTAGGGCCGTAGGGGTCCCGGGAGGTATGGTGGAGATGGAGTTTGTGGTGTATATCTAAGGACTTTTATTCGTTGCCCAAATCTTGTTATTTGGTGCTCATAAGTACTGAAATAGCTATTGTAGAATGTCCGACAACAGCAAAAACATGAACTGAAATAGCGATTGTACAACATCTGGCAACAGAACTAAAACATGAAAAAATAACACCATGTTTTGAAACAAGAACTACATCTACTATAGACCGTACAAAAGGGAAAAAAGACTACAAACAGAACTCAAACACTGAACATCACTAAACAATGGACATGTAATAGTAGTGTCAACAGATCGTGTAGTACTGTATATGAATGCTAACTTACTTTGCAAGTACCCAATGCAACTCCTCCATCAGCAGGACTAGGACTGACATCTTGCACAGCAGAGGCTCCTTCAACACCAGGATCAGGGTAATGGCCATTGCCATATTCATGATCTGAACCATCTATGAAACAAAAAGGTACTAGTGACCATGGATCGCACTGCAACATCAACATCATGAGTACATGAGCAGATACTACCTTCATCAGGCCCTTCATCATAGGGTGGGTCGCCATCGAGGTCTTTAGACCACACCATGTCGAACTGCAGTTCATGAGCAGGTCCCTCCAACTCAACTCCTCTATCGGCATTGAGGTGTAACATCTGTGCACCTAGGATGAAGGAAGATTGTTGCTCTTATTGTTCTCTCGCCAGTTTATATAACCGATGGAGAGTCTATGGCGGGGTCCGGATTTGGTGTCTGAATTTTGGCGCAATTGAAAAACAGGCAATAGCGGGCGAGGCGATTGAAAAAGGGTGAAGCGCAGATGGAAATTTTGGATTCTGAATTTTGAGATGGCGCCAATCAATTAGGATTTTAGGGCGGCACCTAACAAGTTTTGGAAGGGAACCAATAGATTTTGGGAGGGTGTGGTTTTTTCCATCCAGAACTTATCAGCACGCGCGGGGAGGGATCAACGGAGTTAATGACAAGAAAATAGCGGATGGAGTTTAACAAGGAATAGTAATTATTGTGGGACGTCTCGTTTTCTCACCTTAGTCTTTGCGTCAAAAGATATGGACTTCGAATAGTTAAATGGAGAGAGTACTTTGTGTTGGCACAGTATTCTGAATATGAGCTGGCAGTCACACAAGCATTTACCAAATTGTAATATGTTTGTATTTAATACTAGAAAAAAGTCCATTTTTGACCATCGAATTCTTGCCTCAGTTTAATTCTGGCCATTGAACTTCAAAACTAGGTATCTTTGACCATCCAACTCCTAAAACCGGTCACAATTGGCCATCGGGCAGTTTTGATGAGTGGTTTTAATTTTTTTTTATTTACAGTGCTTAGATCTTAAAATGATTATTACTTTTTGCTGGTACCTCAGACTTAAGTGATTCTTGCGATCACACATTCATAAAAGTGAGTTTTATCTTTTAAAATGTTCTTTATACTATTTCATCACTATTTGTTACATTATTCTTATGTTGTTGTGTAAAAACAATGATATAAGAAATGTAACACAAACAATTACAAAATAGTGTGAACACATTTCAAAAGATAAAACTCATTGTAATTTATGTATGGGCACAAGAATCAATTAAATCGGAGAGACGAGAAAAAATAGTAATCATTTTAATATCAAAAGACTAAACTGTAAATAAAATAATTAAAAATAGTCCTTAAACCTTAAAATGATTATTATTTTTTTCTCGTGTCTCGATTTAAGTGATTCTTACTGGCATGCATTCATAACAATGAGCTTTATCGTTTAAAATGTTGCTCGTATTATTTTGTAATTGTTTGTTTTAATTTTCTTATATTATTATTTTACACAAAAACATAAGAATAATATAAAAAATACTGATAAAGTAGTATAAGAAACATTTTAAAATATACTCCCTCCATCCCATAAAGAGTGCAATTTTAGTTTTTTTAAGACACATCTGTTTGCCAAATGTAGTAAGTTTCGCCATACAAATCAACTCTAACCACTTAATTAGGAATGTGATCAGATCTATTTTCTAGGATCGCATTCTTTGTGAGATTTTTTTTTCAAAAGTTAGGATTGTATTTTTTATGGGACGGAGGGAGTAAATCTCACCATTATGAACATGTGACCACAAGAATCACCTAAATCGGAGCTATGAGAAAAAATTAGTGATAATTTCGAGTTCTAAGGACAAAATTGTAAATAAAAAGTTAAAACCACCATCAAAACCGACTGATGGCCAATTGTGAACGGTTTTAAAAGTTGAATGGTAAAAAATATCCAGTTTTGAAGTTTGATGGCTAAAACCAAACTGAGGTAAAAGTTGGATGGTCAAAAATGAACTTTTCCTTAATAATATTATATGTTTTCTTTGATTTTTTTAGATTTTGAAAGTTTCATTGGAATTTGAGTGGAATTGTCTACAAAACGGTTTTGGGAATTTGGGCCTGACGCGCCGAAGAAGCAAGCCTACCATGGCCACCCAAACTACGCATGCACAAGTTGCTGCTCAAAAGGAAAAAATCTGTATTACTTCCCTCAACTTCTGCCATAGTTAGCTTTTCCTTCCTAAACTAGAAGATGTTTGTGCTCCTTGAACTGTTGAAACCATTCGATTTACCACCCTAAATGGTTTTCAAAGCGGTTTTGCTGACGTGGTGGCACGTCAGCTTGCTTACGCGATGCCACGTTAGCCATCAAAGAGTTAAATTGAACTTTCATGATAGTTCATTATAAAAAAATATAGAAATATGTTTTCCAAAAAAATCCAAATACATTTTTCGAAATAAATGTACATTTAAAAATAGTAAAATGATATTTAGTGTAATAAAATCATAGAAAGTTTGTTTTAAGTAAAAAATATCATAGTTATTCCTTTCTTCCTTTTGTGTTTTTAAGATAATGGAAAAATATTCCTGCTTCACACCTCTGAAAAGAGAGACATCATACCACCAAAAAGTATTTCTCTTTTCCATCATGTCCAATCGCGGACAATTCGTCCGGTTACTTCCTGTAGGTTTTCATAATCGATACGGAAATCATCGAACCATCTGTTATTTTAACTAATAAAAAGTATTTCTATTTTCTATGTCCAATCGTGGATCCTGAAACTCCTACAATAAATTAGATATGTGGCTACGCTAATTTATCTCACTATACACGAATCTATTGTCATTCTACTAGAATAATGAATACCTTGATTAGGTATAAATAGAAAGAATGGGTAAATAAAAAAGAATGGAAAAATATTCCAGCTTCACACCTCTCAAAAGAGAGACATCAGACCACCAAAAATTATTTCTATTTTCCACCATGTCCAATCGCGGACAATTCGTCCGGTTACTTCATGTAGGTTTGCATAATCAATATGGAAATCATCTGTTATTTTAATCAAGAAAAAGTATTTCTATTTTCTATGTACTATCGCGGATCCTGAAATTCCTACAATAAATTAGATATGTGGCTACGTTAATTTATCTCACTATACACGAATCTATTATCATTCTACTAGAATAATGATTACCTTGATTAGGTATAAATAGAAAGAATGGAAAAATATTCCAGCTCCACACCTCTCAAAAGAGAGACATCAAACCACCAAAAAGTATTTCTATTTTCCATCGTGTCCAATCGCGGGCAATTCGTCCGGTTGCTTCCCATAGGTTTTCATAATCGATACGGAAATCATCCATTCATATGTTGTTAACCAAGAAAAGGTATTTCTATTTTCTATGTCCAATCGCGGATCCCGAAATTCCTACAATAAATTAGATATGTGGCTAAGCTATTTAGTTCACTATACACGAAACTATTATCATTCTACTGGAATAATGAATACCTTGCGTAGGTAGAAATATAAAAAATAACACATGTATAGAATAACAGGAAAATTACAAACAAAAATAATGAAATTAGCTCATTAGATCTCATCCAAAATATTTATAAATCCAAAATTGTAGACCCAACAAATTAATAGTTCCCAACAGGGCGGAGTTAAATCCAACAAAAAATCAAGAAATAAAAGAACAAAAATTATTTCTATTTCTTATAAAGTCTAATGGAGTTTATAATGATGTTCAATCTACCTCCCTCATGGTTGACTTGACGCCACGCAAGCTAGCTGACGCGGTGCACATCAGCAAAAACCGCTTGAAAATCACTTAGTGGTAAATTGACCCGTTTCAATAGTTCGAGGAGCACAAACATCCGATTTATTAGTTTAGGGCGAAAAAGTAGACTTTCACAGAAGTTGTAGAAGGTCATATGGACTTTCCAAAAAAAATTTTATGGGACGACCAGCACCCCAGGCCTTCTTATTAAGTGGGCTTCAATGATTAAACTAAACGGGCTTGTGTTACAGAGATAATCTCTACTAAAACTGCTACACACCCGGGCCGGCTCTTCTAACGACGATTTTCTATAGTTGCCGCTTTTGGGGGCTCCTATATGACTTCTAGAAGGTGGATAAGCAAGTGAACTTCCTAGTCCATCAAGAACCATATAACCTTCTTTCTTTCCCACCAGCCCACCAACCAACCCACTAATAATATTCAGTGAATAATATTTGATACAACATTTTGGATGGAACAGAAAATGTTGACCAACATTTTTTTTCAAAATGTTGAATCAAAATTTTCACGCAAATATTTTTCGAATCAAAATTTTTTCTGAATTGTTGGAGAAATTATTTTCAACATTTTTCCGAAAATGTCGAGTGAACATTTTTCTAAAAAAAGTAGAACATTTTTCCAACATTTTTCAAGAAATGCTAAACTAAAATTTCAACATTTTCAAAAAATGAATCTTTCAAGTGGACCAACATTTTTTCAACATTTTTTGAGAAATGTTGAACCAACATTTCAACATTTTCACAAAATATTAAATCTTTCAAAAATGATAGATCAACATTTTCAACATTTTTGAATGTGTTTTGGTCAACATTTTGCAAAATGTTGTAACATTTTATAGAAATGTTAGACCAACATTTTTCCTCCTTCTTCAACCTTTGGCGCACCGGCGAGGGCCCATGCGGTGGCCATGGCGCGCGGGGCGGCCACGGAGGCACGTACGTTGGGCGGCACGGTCGGTCGTGGCGGCGTGGGGCGGACGGTCGGTTGCGGCGGCGCGAGGCCACGGCCGATGCGCGCCGAGAGGCCGCATGCGGGCCGCGCCGGCGGCGGAGGAGGTGGCCATGGCGGGCGCACGGCGCGGGAGGGGCCAGTTTTGGCGCGCGTTCCACGGATGTCGGCGGCGCTCGGGAGGAGAATGGCGGCGGTGGGTCAATGAAGGAAGCATCTGGATGCTAGGGTTTGACGTTGGTGGGCTGTTATTTGGATTTCTAGTGGGTTATAGTTCCCTAAGAAAGTTTCTTCCCAAAAATATATAGGATTTGCCCGGCTTTAGGTTTGAAACAGCCAGGAATCCTATATACCTTCCGGAAGTTTTTTCATCCCACCTTCCAGTGTTTGAGATTCGTGCAGCCCACCAGAACCGTTGGATCCAGCTGGTAACACTAGCCTCACCCCTCTCTCTCCTTTCTCTCTTCTCTCTCCCGTGCCTCATCCATGGCGCCGCTAACCCCCGACCCCGCACGGCTGCCGGTTGCGCCCTGCCTTGCACCGCTCGACGGCATCCGCTCGACGCCGCCGTCGTGGGATCGGCCCGCCGCCCGCCGCTCTACGCCGTCCGCCGCGGGATCCGTCCGCCGACCGCCACTCAACGTCATCCGCCGCGCACACGAGAGCCCGCGGCCGAGCTCGGCGCCGCCGGCCATGGCCGCGCGCCGAGGGCCTACGCACCACCGCGACCTCCCCGCCGGCCGGTCCGCGCGCGCCCGGGCGTCTTGATCCGCCGTGCGCTCCCATCCGTGGCCGCCAGCGCCAGGAGGTCGCCGGCCACCGCCTCACGGTGCCCGCGCGCACTGGAAAAAATTGTTGATTTTTTTCCAACATTTCTGAAAAATGTTTGCAACATTTCGCAAGATGTTGGAAAAATAGTTGACGAAACCAACATTTTTTAAAAATACTGTAACATTTCTGAAAAATGTTGGAAGAAGTCTAAAAAGGAGAAAAATGTTGTCCAACATTTCAAAAAATGCTGCAACATTTAAAAATGTTGACAAGAAATTGTTAATGAAATCAACATTTCTTATAAATGTTGGAACATTTATGTTAGAAGAAGCCTCCAGAAAAATGTTGGAAGAGGCCTCCAGAAAAATGTTGACTAAAAATATGTTGGAACATTTATAAACCGTTGACGAAAAATTACTAGAAATGTTGAAGAAAAAATGTTGTAACATTTTTGAAAAATGTTAGAACATTTTTTTAATAATTATTAAGTGGGCTGGTGGGAAAATAAAAAACATTATTTAGATAGTTTTCAGTGGGCTGGAAGCATGCTTATCTACCTTCCGGAAGACATATAGGAGCGCACTTGAAACAGCGGACTACTTTTGTTAAAGCCTAACGAGACAACGACTAAATCCAAAGAGTTCAAAGTTAGATCATGAGACATTGACACTCTCTATGGTTCAGTACTTGGATATCAAGTAATACAATCTCTCCAAAATACAAACTAAAATCAGAATGAAAAAGAAAACAAGAAAAGCTAAGCCAGCACAAGGACATACAAGATTTTTGTTCGGCATCTCTTTTCTGTTTTTCCTCTCATAATAAATCTATCATAAAAATTAGCATGTGGTAATTTTTTCTCAGAGAAAATCAACCGTACAAATCTGCCGCAGAACGGAATCTCTTTACGCTTTTCACGTCTTGAAGAAATCAAAACCTTTTCCCCTGGCTTTTCTTTCCATGCTAGCTTCATATCTCTCTACTAGAAACCGCAAAAGCATGCGATCGAGCCTAGCCAGAAAAACAAAGGCGCTTTCCAATATCTTCTCTTTACCATCAATTATACACGTATACTACACCTTTTTTAGAAAAGCAACGAACGCCGTGCAAGCAAAGGTTAGCGCATCAGTTCACGGCCAGCCCGAGTCGGGTGTGACGGTGTGTGTTCCGTCCTCTAGAGATCTATGTGCAGTATTTAATTTTATTTTTCCATGGATTATTGCGGTGCTCGTGGCCGGTCGAGAGATTACTACAGTTTGGACCTTGGATGCTTGCTCGCGCACTTCGAGGCCCTGGCAAATTGATGAGTAGGCGGCCAGATTATTGTGTCTTCCACTTCCATTTTCTTCTCCGGGACCAGACGTTTCCTTCGACAGGTTTCACATGATTTCCTCTCACCCGCACAGAGATCTCTACCAACCTCACGATGAAAAATATGAAAATGGATGACAACTGACAAATACGTGCACAACTCACAACTGTCGGTGGACGAGGCACATGTTCATGTTCTGATGTGCACGGCCCAACGGTAAAAAAAGAGGGGAGGGAAAAATTAATCATGGGCTTCTGAGGTAGAAAATGTTATCACAAGATGACAGTAGGGATGAATCCACCAACACAGAACGACTCTACTGCCAGTGGTGAGCATGACTCGTTGCTTGCTCCCTGATGGAAGCACCTCAAGTGATAAAATTGAAGAACATTTTTGGCACGAACAATTCAGTGTTGGATCTCTCTAGAAGACTAGAAGAGTATGGTACTGCTGCTATATATATCATTACTTTGCTGCCATCCTTGTACAATTCGCTACAAGTTTTTATACCGACCGACACATACAAAGTTATGAACCACAAATAAAGAAAGAAGGGGAGGGGAGCCGGGAAATGAGAAATGGAATCGAAATTACAATAAAAATTTACTAGAATACACAGGCCACAATTGAATTGATCAACCAAGCACTTCTGTTCACCCACCACCTCTAGTGTAAGTAAGTGAAAAAACTCACTCGGCAGATCTACCACTGCTGCTGCAGCAGGAGCAGCAGGCCGGAGAGGATCACCGCCAGCAGCGTCGCCGTTGGCGACGAGGCGGCGGTCACGGCCCAGGCGCCGGAGTAGTGCGGCGGCGGCGGGCTGTAGTAGTAGAAGGGGAAGTAGGGCAGGAACGGGTTGGGCGGCGGCGGGGTCGGGTAGGCGCCGCCTCCGCCTCCACCACCGCCACCGCCTTGCTGGGAGGCGCCGTTGTTGCCGCCCCCGCCGGTGGGAGGCGGGTAGTAGAAGCCTGCGCCGCCACCGCCACCGCCGCCGCTGAAAGCGGGAGGGGGAGGGGAGGAGTAGACGACGGGCCCTCCACCGCCGCCACCACCACCACCTCCGCCGCCGCCGCCGGAGGGGGAGGGGTAGGAGGGCGGGCACGGCGTGGTGACGGGCGCCGGTGGAGGAGATGGGGGCGGGTAGTAGGATGGGTTGCAGGGGTTGTCGCAGGACGCGCAGAGGGTGCAGGTGGTGCCGTCCTTTAGCACGATGGTGGCCGGCGCCGCCGGGTCGGCATTGGCGTTGGCGCCGAGGAGGAGGAGGAGCGGGAGCAGGAGGAGAGCGGCCGCCGCAGCCATGGTGATGGTGATGGTAGAGAAGAGAGAAAGGGAGAGGTGATTGGGACGGGAGTGAGAGTGTGGAGTAGTGGAGTGAATGGGGTACTTAATTCGGAAGCAAGGTGGCGGTGGCGTGGTCGGCTCGGCGCGGCAGGTCCGCCGGGACTTGGTCGCTTTCACGTAATCACATGTACCTTTTTTTGGGGCACGGTGGCTGGCACGGGGCCGAACGAAGGACGGTAGAAGCTGCGTCGGCAGTTGCTTACAGCAGCCGGAATGGTGGTGAGCTGAACCGGAAGATGGAGCAGAGTGCCGTGCTAGTCCCAGATGGAGCATGTGAGGCCAAGTGTTGAGACTTGAGACCATCTACTGCAACACGTTGGGTCCAGCCTCCAGTGTCAAAAGTAAACGAGTAAACGTACACGTACCATGCATTGCTTGCGACCGATATGACGCGGCGATGCTGGCGGATCGAGGTACATAGGGCAGCCGGGCAGGGTCAGACTCAGAGGGAGGCGCGCACGGCAGGGTAGCCACTGCACGCCTGGTCCCCGTGGCGAAGAGCCGAAGACTACGTACCACCGGACGTGGACCTTGGTTGCCGGGGCTTGCCATGCCGCCGCCCACGTCGATCGGATGGGGATGGATAGATGGCGAGAGCAGGCAGGCGCTCAGCAGGCCAGGTTGTCGTCGTCCGATTTTTTTTTTTTTTTTGAAATTGTCGTCCAAATTCCAAAACCCCCGCGCGACGCGAGCGCACGCAGCCGCAGCAGGGTACGTCGCGCGGCGTGAGCGCTGCTGCCTGCTAGAGTGCTGGGGCGGCGGATGGATCGGATCGTCGGAAGCTGCGCGGAGGCAGCAGGCGGCTGGCCCCTGGCGTACGTTTTACACATGCGGGCATGCGGCGGCGCGACCTACGGCGGCTGGGCCTGGGCGCGTGAGGTGTGGAACACATGCGCGAGTGGGCTCTGCTTCTATCGCTACAGCCGCGGAGGCACCGCGCCAAAAGGAGACGGTTTCCGTGTTCCGGTTGATAGCTTTGCTCCGACCGGGAACGCATGTGCTTGCTGTCCAGCTGGTGCCTGGTGGCTTTGGCTGCGTGAATGCGCCGCCCACTCCGTCCATCGAGATCTCGACGTGCAGATTGCGGACTAGTCTTCGGCCGTCCAACAAAAAAAACACGGGTCAGCAACTCAGCATGAGTGCATGACAGGCAGATTGGTGGCTACCTGGTTGAAAATAGTCTGAACGAGATCAGTCAACAGAGACGTACTCCATATGTAGTAATGTTTAGCTGGCTGATCGACTCTTGTAGGAGTATATAATACTAATACATATGGAGTAGATCTTCACTACTAACCTGCAACAGAAAAAAAATAAAGATTGCTGTTAGGAGAATGTTAGTTACTACTAACAAAGTAACAATAATATGTTTATTAATAGATGTGGTGCCACAATATAAATGTAACTAACACAATTGACGCGGGCGAAATTAAAAGGGTTTCTCCATTCTACATGAAATAAAACTCTATCTGATCTTTTTCCATCGCAAAATCTAAATGGAGAGACCTCTCCATTTTGGCTTAAATGGAGAGCTCTCCGAGGTTACTTCCTGCGACATAAAAGTTACTTCCCGTGACATAAAGTTATTTCCTGCGACGCAGAGTTAATTTCCGCAACACAAAGTTACTTCCTTTGACACAAAGTTACTTCCTTCAGTGTGCTTATTTTCTGTTGAAAAAAGTAATTTTGCGCCGCGGGAAGTAACCTGGGAGGGCTCTCCATGTATGACTAAAAATTAATTCTTCGCATGTGTTTTTTTTGGAAGAAGTAACTTTTGTTTCGCTGAAAGTAACCTCGGAGGGCTCTCAATTTAAACCTAAATGGAGAGCCCTCCCCGTTTAGTCGCTTCCTTTTCCAATAAGGCCATAACGGACACACGGATGAAACATCCTTTTGGAAGCTCTTTACACCTCAGATCAGATATCAATGTTTGTTTTGAGCAAAGCTTTACACCTCATAATCTCATATATATTCACCCTAGCATGCAATACAAGATCCTCCATCTCTTCCAGAACGCGCGTTGCACTTGCACATGGAGCAATCATGCCGGAGCCCGGAGTACGCCGCCGTAGGCGTAGCTGACAAAACGGCCGGTGAGAGGTGAGCAGGTACGGCCAATTTTCCCATCCCTGATTCTCTTCGCCCAACAAAGTTCCCAGCCAGGTCCGCCGGGCACGGGCAGGCAGCAGAGCGCGTAGAAACGGGATTAGAGATGGGAGTAGACGATGATTTTCGAGAGGACGAAACGAAGGTGGTGGTAGGGTTTGGTGGCGCGGGAGAGCATGACATGTGGTGGTGGTGGTAGTGGAATCTTGCTTGGGGCATGTGACTTGCGAGAGTAAAAAGAACGGCGGCCGCTGGCGCGGCGTGCGGCATTGTTGTGTGGAGCCACTTGGATGGAGCTATAGCTGTTGAAAATTCGCGCCACCCGGGGGAGGGGATGTGCAGGCCCGGGGGTTCATTGTGATTTATGTGATGATGCTTTGTTGGAGCAACTCGAAGATTATGCTACAAAATTGTTCCTAAAAACTATATATTGGGGTGCTTTTAAAAAAAATTTCCCAAAACCAGTGGCGAATCTAGGATATTACGTTATCGGGGTCAAGTAATAAGTGACGGGTCAAACATGCACTGATTCACTATTTTATGAGTGATTTGCATGTGGATGAGAGAATCTTTAGTGGTATTTTCAGAAAGTTATCGGGGTCAGCCGGTCAGCTGACCCCGATAAAAGCCTCTAGATCCACCCCTGCCCAAAACCAAACTATCCCACAGCTGATTCCTAAAAATAAACCCCTAATATTTAAAATCTTACCACAGAAGCATGTGTGCCCCAATTCGCCACCGACGCTCGCCTTCACGAGCCCCTCTCTCCATCCTATCCGGATAATGACGCCCGCCTCCTATGGTTTCACTAAGCATAATTCAATAAGTCTCATCTCATCTACGCATGCAACTGCATGGGAAGGAGGTGAATAAAAGTTAAATTGAATTACTAGTACTTTAGCATGCAGAGTGGAGTATTGCCTGATGAATCCGACAAATTACTGTTAACGTCTTTCTGGAGCCAACAAGCACGGGGAGGAACTCCTTGCAGCGCCTCCACGTAGGGCGGTCAGACTGCGTTGCTGGGGCAGTCAGACTGGGGTCGCTAGGTTCATCGGCGAGAAACCAACGAACGCCCACCCGGGAGGGACCCCGTCAGGGTATGCGCACCTTGGGTTGTTCTAGGCTCAGCAGGCCAGCTAGGACGTCCTCTCATGCCACGGAGGTAGTAGAGGAACAACACATGGGGTTGAAAAAGTAAGGGAACGAGGAAGAAAGGTAAAAGCAATAAAGATTGATTTAATAGATTTGATGGTGGATCTATCTCTTCAATCGGCCATGGCCCTTTATATTTATAGGGAGGGGAGGTCTTGCCCCATTAGGAGTCGAACCCTTACAAAACCATGTTAAAATACAACTCCTAACCCGTATTTGGCAGGGTAGGGCGGCCTAACCACCCTAGGGACGCGGTCTAACCGCGTACCCGACGTGCAGACTTTACAGAAGCCATATCTCCCTCATCCGGACTCTGATTTGGACGTTCTATATATGAATCTTGATCTGCTCGACGAGTCCTATCCAACGGTGAAGTCCAAATTGCCTTTTGAGGACTTTGGTCATGGCGGTCTAACCGGGTATGCTCTACCGGTTAGATCGGCCTACCCAGACCAACCAATTTTGGGTGTCAACAATTACCATTGAGATGAGCTGCTACTTATTGCCGGAAGCAAGGAACACATGGCCTCTACAGCTTTCTCATCGCATCCGGTTTCGCCTTGTGCTCGCCTCTGCCTTGCCAGTTGCCACCCATCTTGCATCACGAAGGACAGAAGGAGCTCCGTCCTCGGCAGCAGCTTCGAGCGATGGCGGCTTGCGGAGGTTGTGCCTATGGAGGCTTGAAGCGGAGCGGCGCGGAAGAGCTCCAGCAGACGCTGGCCTAGTTGCCACACCGCCGAGGAGGACGCCCTGCTTAAAGGATGCACATCCGGTGTCGGTGCACAGGGGAGCTCCTAAATGTGGAGGCTACATCAACAGGGCTGCTTCTTGCGCCGCCACCGCACAACGTGCTAGCCCCGAACTACCACACGTGGGCAAAAGAGTGCAAGAAAGGATTCAACACGAGGAAACGAAGCTCGACAGGCTATTGGGGGAGGAGAGAACTCGCGAAAATATGCGGGCGCCGGCCTCTCGATTCACTGTCGCGAATTTTCACGGGTGTTTTTTGGAGTCTGGTGGAGTCACTTTTTGTAAGGGACAGCCATAAGGGTCCCATAAATAACTAGGGGAAACCCGCCTAAAACTCACAAAAAAACGCAAAACGCGGACTAACTCACGATAAAACACGCGCGCGACACGATCACGACCCTGGTGGCCCCCGCGGCCCGCCAGGACGGCACAGCGGAATGCCTCCTCGGGCGAGGTCCGCCTCGCTCGAGGGCTAAACGCCCCCTCGGGCGAGGTCCGCCTCGCTCAAGGCCCCCACGCGCACGTCGCCCCCGCTCCTGCTCACGCGTACGAGCATTTAATGCTCTGACACCACAGGACTGCGCCACGACCCTGACATGCCTGGGAATCACGCCCCGGTGCTGTTCCACCGACTCCCTAGGGAAGGCCATCCCTGCCACTGTGTAACATTGTGTGGTGAGGCCGGTGTCAGCCCCGTGACACTGTGCCGCCTACTTCTGTACGGCTAACGCGCTGAGCCCTCGAAGGGGGGCCGGCGGAACCCTCGAATGCTTTTCCCGTGACTACATAGGGTTACGCCGTGACGTCGGGCCGACGGGAGCGGTCTTCCCCGTCGCTGTTAGTCCTGTGCGGCCATCCCCGTCACTGCAGCGTCACGCCGGGTACTGCGACGACATCCCCGATGCTGTTGGGGCGCACGGGGACAGGACGTCGCCATGCCTGCCACTGTACCTCGTACGGCCCCCCGTGGACGGCCCCCTCGAGCCGGCCCATGGACAATGGCCGGACAGCCAACCTCTACACCACTTCCCTCGAAGCCGCTCCTGTACGAGCACAGGACGTGCCACGATACCCCGACTGGAACAAGATTCGCCAGGACGGTCGTCAACTCCATGGCACTGCTCGCCATGCCTCCACACGTAGGAGAATAGTGCGACACACTTGTAAATTTCTCTCTCCTTGGCCTATAAAGGAAGGGCCATCCCCCAGCTGCAGGGGACACGACGACGGATAGCGATCGCATACACGCTTTCCGCCTTCGCCACGATATTGGCACTTGCCTCAATCAATACCTCTGGGACTTGGAGGCCTGGCCTCCTCTCCCGCCACGCTTGTAGCCCCCCTCTACGAGCACCATGGTGCAACGCAATATAGTGCCCCGAGCAAGCCACTGCTGGACGTACGGCCCCGGCCGGAACCAGGATAAAATTTAGTATCATTAGCTAGCACCGGACCATCAAAAGGTTGATCTTAGCGCTCATTACTAGTTAGTGTCGGGACTACATTCCGCCCCGACACTTTTTCATGACTTTCCCCTAAAGAAGGTATCCGGGAAAGTTTAGGCATTCTCTTGGAGATGCTCTTATTATTAGGTAAGCTTAGATGCTAGGAGCTAGTGACTAATACGGGTGAAAATAACAAGATTCGCTGTCCGTTGGGGGCTCCACGTTTGCACTTGCGGCCACTCCCACAATTTCACACTGTCACTAGCAGTATAGATATTGCTTATCATCTATTGATGCTCCATTATTCTACTCCCTCCGTTTCAAAATACTTGTTGCTATTGACTTTTTTCTATAACTTTGACCATTCGTCTTATTCAAACAATTGTGCCAATACAATTTATTTTTGTTTGCTATATGTTTTAATGTTGTATGTAATTTAAGCTTGACTTATTGTTTTACATGTTTGCGATAATTTTTTGAATAAGTCAAATGGTAAAATTTGTAAAAAATTCAACATCGACAAGTTTTTTTTCTCACCCAAATTAGGCCCGCCTTAACCCTCATGACGGACCCACCCGTCAGGTTGTGTGATGAGCAAAAAGGTGGAACGACTACAAAAATTGCAATTTGGGGAGCGTTTCTGCCAAATACATAATTTTTTGTCACCCACCCCATGTCTACCCACCCTCCATGCCCGTCGGGCCTACCACCCACCCTTTGACTGCGACACTAGGCTGCAGCGGCGGCTATGGGGAAGGAGGCCGCCAGGAACCGCGCCGGTACCCACGCCCGCCCGTGATGCGCCGACGAGCTCCGGATGGGGGAGATGCTGTGCTCGGACCCACGCCAGGAAGAGGCCCCTGGGCCAGTTCTCGCGCCACACCGACGAGCTCTGGATGGAGCTTCGGCTCATCGTGCCACGGAGACGGGCCGCCGGGGTAGGGGTAAGGTCGAGCCGTCGGCTGCGCGCAGGGAGATGAGACTGCCACCCACCGCCGCCCGCTGTGGAGATAAGGCCAATGTAGATAGGAGTTGAGCACGCTACTCTGTGAGGTATGCGAGGACTTCCTGCAGTCCGCACACCAGCAGCCCCGACCTTAGCGACGCCGATGTTGACGGTGAAATTCCGTCAACCTAGCCATGAGTTTACCTTCGGTGTTGGCATGACTTTTATACCTTATCCATTGGTACTAACCCCCTTGGTATAACAAGTTCATTCGTGCTTGTCGGTTTTGGAGTTTAATGTTTATGCAGGGTTTTATTGTTGAAAGCAAGACTTCTGGGATAAGTTCATCATGCACCTTGTGGAAAGACCTTGAAGCCCAGTACAAGTCATGCAATGAAGTAAACATGACTCCAAGAAGCCCAGGGACCAAACCCGAGAAGATGAAAAACTTCGTGGACCCAGTCAGAAAAGTGCCGAATCTTGCAGGACAAGGAGCTTCATCCAATTCGGAGAGAAACTAACGACAAGGGCCCACATGCAGAAGGGGGAAGGATCTAGAAGACTCAGGAACCAACACCGGGCGAAGGAGGCAGCTAACTGGGCCGAAGTGGGCCCAGGTCGGTCGGCCTAGGCCGGTTAGCCCAGCCCATTTTGAGGCCTAGTCAACCCTCCCTTTGACCTAGCCGCCATTTGGACTATTTATAGCCCCGAGGCCAAGAGCCACGCATCAATTCATTCGTCATCAGCTGCCGAGGAGCAGAGAAGAGAGGTACACCATCTCGGAGAGGAGAGGTTCGAGCTAGTTGACTAGGATCTTCCTAGCCGACGTGGGAACCTTGCAAGGAAGACCACGTCGGAGTTCACGGAGCTAGAAGCAAGATCAAGGTAGGATCCCGATGGTGATCTTGATTCATGTATCATGTACTATGTTGAATTATCAAGTTGCAATCCGATTTCTAGCGATCAAGTGTTTCTCCTACGTCTTTGATTTCGATTGTCTTTTCGTATCTTAAGATCTATTCTCGAGATAGATCACTGAGGATGTTCTTGTAGCCGTGGTGGCTAGAGGTGCATGCCTGACCTTCCGAAAGATTTCAACTTGTCCTTGGACTCGCCCTAGACTAACCCGCATGAATAGGAGTACGTTGTGACAGAACGGTGGCTCCAAAAGGCGGGCGTTTTCGGAGTCGGACGGGAAACCGTGGTTTAAAGAGGCTTCTAATGAGATTGAACTTGTTACTTCTTCCTTTGCTCGGAACTTCAACGAAGGCTTGATCCAATCTCTCAAGATTGGTTTATCTATTCCCCTCTATCTCTTGCTACCTCCGGTCTTTAGTAGATTAGATTCGTTCTTGTGATGTGCTTTAAAATTAGATGCATAGGTTTCACCTCTTTAAGATGTAAGTTTCTCGCTTTAATAGATCACTCTTGCATCACACATTATTCCATGGATTTGATACCTTGGGTTCACCACTTGAGGGAAGAAGGGTCTCTTGACTACGACTGGAGACTTGTCTGCTTGCAAGTCTACTTGAAGTTTAATATGATTATACACCGTCAACAAGCCCCTTTTTCTGGCGCCGTTTCCGGGGAACAAGTGATCAAGATTCGATCTTTTATTGCTTTTTGTGTAATTTTCAGTTTTCTTTTGGTTTTTCTTTTTGCATCTACTAACTTTTTATCATCCTCAAAATCAATCTAATCTAGTTTGTCTAACCCTAGTTTTCTTAGATTTGTTTTTACTTTTCGTTTTTTGTATATTTTGTTTATCGCTAACCCTAACAGGAGATGGACGGCTACCTCTCCAACAAACCCGATAATTTTGTGGATGATCCAGAAAAACTTTAAAAGCTAAGGAGAGGCGAAGCATAACAAGCTAAGAAGATGGATTTTGTAGATTCGAAGTCGGAAGACGAAGGATCGTTGGAATCTCCGAAGAATTCACCACCTCAAAGTCCTCGGGAGAATCGACTTCCACCGATGGGAGAACAACCACAAGAATGCAAAATCGTGGAGCTATGCACCCCAGATATCATCGACCTACCAATCTTGAACCTCGCGGAGATCGGAAGGCCATTCGAGATCAAGACCTCAACAATCCGCATGGTGCAACATTCACTCTTCACCGGTAAAGAAGATCCGAACCTTCACCTCCAAGCGTTCGTTCAACTATGTCAGAAATTCAACATGGACGGGGTGACTCAAGATCAAATGAGGGCAAGGCACTTTCCGTTCTCGCTACTCGGGAAGGCTTTGCAATGGTTCCACTCTCAACCGGTAGAGACGACGCAAAATTGGAATGCGTTGATGAGGGCCTTCATGAAGGAATACTACTCACCGGGTAAAACTCAAGGCTTGTGTAATAAGAGTGATAATTTTGCTTAATATCCTATGGAGACTATCTCGGAGGCATTTGAGCGCTTCAATGAGTACACTCGGGCGGTTCCACATCACAAGTTCCCGAAGGAGGACCTCGTTCAAAAGTTCTACCAAGGACTCACCATGGCATCAATGACGATCATCGATGCATCGGCGGGCTGAAGCTTTCACTCTATTCAAGAAGGTCGCAGACAATGACACGTGGGCATCATCCGGACGCTTACTTCCGGTTCAACCCACGGGGAACGTCAAAGGAGTCTTGCAAGTGGAGAAGGAAGACATACTTAAAGGCAAGATCGATTCACTTATGTGGAGGTTGGAGAAGATGGAGATAGAAAAGAAAGAGGCTCAAGACGTAAAGGCTGCCGAAGCAAGATCCACATGCGAAGAGTGTGGAGAATATGGCCATGTCCACAAGGATTGTCCAGAGGAAGCCAAGGTGCTCAACTACATGAGGAAGGGAGATTTGTCGAACTTCTGCTACGGGCAAGGTAGACCTCAATTTGATGCAAGCTCATCCATTCCGAATTCGGTTCCGCTTCGTATACAATTGAAGGACTTCATGGACGAGCAAGCTAAGATCAACAAGGACACCGTCACCAAGTTCAAGGCCATATACAAGGTGTTGAAGAATATCGATAGCAAAGTGACGGAGGTCGGAAGCTCCAACCATCAAGTGCTCAACATGATGAAGATGCTCGAGACGCAAGTGGGACAACTTGCCGGGCGCCTAACCGCTAATGAAGGGAAGCATCCGGAACAACCTAAAGGTCCCGAAACGGTGAAGACTATTCAAACACGTTCGGGGAAGGAGGCCGAAGATCCGGAACGTTCCGCGGGAGCAAGGAAGCCTAAACCATCTGCCGAGGCAGAGAAATTTGGTAAGGAGGAAGTTACGGAGATCGTCACCGAGGAGCCCGAGTTTGAGATGCCGGGAGAAGATACGAAGATACCGCAACTCAAGCCACGCTACTTCCAAGGTAAACTTGATAACCACTTTGAGAAGTTTGTGGAGGTTGTGCGTAGACTTAGCATCAACATGCCGTTATTGGATGTTCTTCAAGTTCCTACATATTCTCATTACTTCAAAGATATCCTTGCAAATAAATATGAGATAGAAACACTCGGGGTAGATCATGTCAAGATGTCCGAGCAATGTAATATCCCTATTGCTAATGGACTAGAGAAGCAAAAAGACCCCGGATGCCCGACAATTCCATGTTCTGTTGGTTCGTTCAAGTTCGAGAAGGTGTTATGCGACCTTGGAGCAAGTGTGAGCGTCATGCCGAGGGATGTGTTCGAGAAGCTACGCCTACCATTGGAGCCTATGGGTATGTGCTTGGAGTTGGGTGATAAGTCCATTCGCTATCCCTTGGGCATCGCCGAAGATGTGCCCGTGAAGGTCGGACACCACTTCATCCCCGTCGACTTCGTGGTGCTTGAGATGGGAGAGAGGGAGAAGACACCACTCATCCTTGGGAGTCCTTTCTCAAGACCGTGGGAGCTACCATTGATGTTGGCAAGGGGGAGATCATGTTCGACATTAATGGAGAAAGGAGTTCCTTCAAGTTTCGACCACGCCTCGAGGTATGCAATATGATTGAAGTTAAATATGTTCCACCTCATCGCCGCGTTGTTAACGAAGAACCAAGGAAGAAGGAGGAGCCGAAGAAGAAGGAAGAGCCGAAGAAGAAGGATGTGAAGAAAATCAAGGAAGTTGTTGCATCCGTCAAGACAAAGGAACAAAGGCCGCCTGTGAAGACCAAAAAGATGACTAAGCCGGAGAATAAGCCCGTGCCCAAGATGGTGCGGAAGTGGGTACCCAAGATTGCAACACCCGCAAAGAGCGTTGATCCGAAGTAATTAAGTGAAGAAGTCTAGCCATGGACTATAAACGAAGTGCTAGGCGGGAGGCAACCCGTTTCGTCGAGTCAAGAATAAGCTACCAGGAGGACAACCAGATTCCAGGTTTTTCGAGTCTTTCCAAGTAGTTTAGTTTTGAATTTTACTACACAAATACATTATACTTAGAGTGGTTGAACAATATTAGAGACATATTTCTTGGTTGAATATTTTTTCTTAATCAGAAACCCTTTACGTGAACCATCCTATGTGATTGTTTACTTCTTTTCGAGAAACCACAACCAAATAAATTCAGAACCTAACTCAACCATTCATCCTCTTTATGATGTTGTGGTTGACTTGTTTTTCATGCTAAAAACACACGAGTAGAGCCACGACTTGTATCTAGATGTTATTTAATTTTCAGCACGTGGTAGGACTCGCGTGAACCTAGAAACTTGATTTTTGGTTGGTTTAAAAATCTATATCCTTGGTTTTTCTAAGATTATAATTTTTCTAAGCCTCATTTAATTTTATTTAATTCAAAATCTCTCTCATTTAGCCAAAATTAGAACCTAAATCTATGCCCCCATGATCAAGCCGGGAAAAGTTTGCTCTCAACTAATGAAGGCAAACAATACTGGTGAGACCGATATAAATGTAGTCAGAAAATGTTTTCGACTTACATTTGTTTTGAATGGTTTAAAAAATTCTCTAAATTTACGCTTGAGCTCTCCCATAGCTCTGAAATTATTTTTATTTTTCGAAATTAGAGGAGTGCTTAACCTTAAGACATGCTTAGAGGGAGGCAATCTAGTTAAGCAAATCATGCATGCACCATGATTGGATGCCCTTTCAACAACTTTCATCATGACCACATGCAAAGGACAATCATGGCAGGGAGGGGGTGGAGGAAGCATTGTTTTGCAGGAAATTCATGGTGGCATGTGATGCAAGGGAGCATGGACATGACTCAAAGCAAAGGCATCAAGTGGAAGGACCAATAATGCAAGCAAAAGAGTGGACGAGAGAGTTTGGGCGGTGCAACTAGTGGAGCACGCGGGCACGAAAGTCACAAAGGGGAGATCATCACACTGGAGGAAAACCAAGCCAGGGGAGGCACGAGGCACCTAGGCCGGTTGGCCCATGTGACGCCCCAGGTTTTTAATTACCGTCATTAACGCTAATGACCGGATCAGCCGAGTCAAACCAATCAAACCCCGGTCAAACCTAGGTCAACCTGGGCCATCACCCGAAAACCTCGCCAATGAACCCTAATGAACCCCTTGACCAAGTCGACACACACCAGTAGTGGACCCTTGGTCAAAGACACGGTCAAAACCGGCTTAACCGTTGACGTCAGCGAATGTCGTCCGGAACTTTTGCCGCGTTCTCCAAAATTCACCTAAACACTTCAAAATCTACCTTTATGAAAGTTGTCCGTCTTGTTGAGGGACACAACTTTCATGTAGAGTGGCATTTCAAATTTTGGGTGAAAATTGGTGAAAAACTTGATCGATTGACAGTACATCCTGTTTTCCAGGACAAGCCGGCATTCAAAGTTGGCACGACGTTCCTGCAAAATCCGTTGAGAAAAACACCCTAGAGCCTTTTTAGAAGTTGTAGAGGGTGACTAGATCTACAACTTTCATGTTCATCGCTTGGCCAAGTTCTATTCAAAAATTTGGAGAAAACTTAATTTGAACAGGGCTAGTCTGTATGAAAACAAGCCGCCCGCGACGAGCCTAAGCTCCCGCCGCGCCGGGCGCCGCGCCGCCGCGCGCGCGCGTCGCCGTGCGTCCGCCGCGCCCACGCCAAGCCACTCGCCTCGGTGTCCGCGCCCACCCTCGCGCCTTCCCCACGCACCGGGTCTTCCAATGCCCGCGCCCCGAGGCGCCTTGTACCCCGCGCCGCCGTACAAGCCGCGCATGGTCCGCCGGTCCGCCGCGGGCTCCCCCCGCGCGTGCGCCGGTCGAGGCCACTCGCGTACGGTGCACTAGGAGCGAGGTACTTCGCGTCGCGTCGCATTGAAGGCCCCCTTTTCCCCCGCCTACAAAGCAGGCCGCAGCGGTTGCCTACGCACGCCGCCCGTCGCTCGCCCCAGCCTGCGTGGAGTCCCGCCGTCCGCGCCCCCGTCTCGCCAGCCTTGCGTCGATACACCTCCCCTAGGCCACCTGCGTGCTAACCGCACCGCCGCCGCTCGCCTTTGGCCGGAGGCTCGCCGGAGCAAGAAGCTCCGGCGGCGGCCGCCGCCGGGAGCCGCGGTACGCACCGCCGGCCGCCCTCCCTACCCCCTCCGAGCACGGAAATCAACCCCTAGGTGAGCCTTGAGTCTTCCCCCACCTTCTCCCCGCACCCCAGCGCCGCCGGTCGCCGGAATTTGGCCGGAGCCGCGCCGGCCGGCCGCCCAGGGGCCGCATTGCGAGGCCCTCCTTCTTCCCGAGGGCTTATCCGCAAAGCAAGGGCGTTTCTGTAAGAAAACAAAAATTTGATCGAATGGCAGTACCTCCTGTTTTCCAGGACAGGCCGGCATTCAAAGTTGGCACGACGTTACTGCAAAATCCGTTGAGAAAAACACCCTAGAGCCTTTTTAGAAGTTGTAGAGGGTGACTAGATCTACAACTTTCATGTTCACCGCTTGGCCAAGTTCTATTCAAAAATTTGGAGAAAACTTAATTTGAACAGGGCCAGTCCGTATGAAAACAAGCCAGCCGCGACGAGCCCGAGCTCCAGCGCGCCGGGGCGCCGCGCCGCCGCGCGCGCGCGTCGCCGTGCGTCCGCCGCGCCCGCGCCAAGCCACTCGCCTCGGCGTCCGCGCCCACCCTCGCGCCTTCCCCACGCACCACGTCTTCCAATGCCCGCGCCCCGAGGCGCCTTGTACCCCCGCGCCGCCGTACGAGGCCGCGCATGGTCCGCCGGTCCACCGCGGGCTCCCCCCGCGCGCGCACCGGTCGAGGCCACTCGCGTACGGTGCACTAGGAGCGAGGTACTTCGCGTCGCGTCACATTGAAGGCCCCCTTTTCCCCCCCGTCTACAAAGCAGGCCGCGGCGGTTGCACCGCGCACGCCGCCCGCCGCTCGCCCGGCCTCGCGTGGAGTCCCGCCGTCCGCGCCCCCGTCTCGCCGCCCTTGCGTCGATACACCTCCCCTAAGCCACCCGCGTGCTAACCGCACCGCCGCCGCTTGCCTTTGGCCGGAGGCTCGCCGGAGCAAGAAGCTCCCGCGGCGGCCGCCGCCGGGAGCCGCGGTACGCACCGCCGGCCGCCCTTCCTACCCCCTCTGAGCACGGAAATCAACCCCTAGGTGAGCCTTGAGTCTTCCCCCACCTTTTCCCCGCACCCCAGCGCCGCCGGTCACCGGAATTTGGCCGGAGCCGCGCCGGCCGGCCGCCTAGGGGCTGCATTGCGAGGCCCTCCTTCTTCCCGAGGGCTTATCCGCAAAGCAAGGGCGTTTCTGTACGAAAACAAAAATTTGATCGATTGCCAGTACCTCCTGTTTTCCAGGACAGGCCGACATTCAAAGTTGGCACGACGTTCCTGCAAAATCCGTTGAGAAAAACACCCTAGAACCTTTTTAGAAGTTGTAGAGGGTGACTAGATCTACAACTTTCATGTTCACCGCTTGGCCAAGTTCTATTCAAAAATTTGGAGAAAACTTAATTTGAACAGGGCTAGTCCGTATGAAAACAAGCCAGCCGCGACGAGCCCGAGCTCCAGCGCGCCGGGGCGCCGCGCCGCCGCGCGCCGTGTCGCCGTGCGTCCGCCGCGCCCGCGCCAAGCCACTCGCCTCGGCGTCCGCGCCCACCCTCGCGCCTTCCCCCACGCACCGGGTCTTCCAATGCCCGCGCCCCGAGGCGCCTTGTACCCCTCGCCGCCGTACGAGTCGCGCATGGTCTGCCGGTCCACCGCAGGCTCCCCTGTGCGCGCGCCGGTCGAGGCCACTCGCGTACGGTGCACTAGGAGCGAGGTACTTCGCGTCGCGTCGCATTGAAGGCCCCTTTTTCCCCCGCCTACAAAGCAGGCCGCAGCGGTTGCCTGCGCACGCCGCCCGCCGCTCGCCCGCCCCGCGTGGAGTCCCGCCGTCCGCGCCCCCGTCTCGCCGCCCTTGCGTCGATACACCGCCCTAGGCCACCGCGTGCTAACCGCACCGCCGCCGCTCGCCTTTGGCCGGAGGCTCGCCGGAGCAAGAAGCTCCCCGCGGCGGCCGCCGCCGGGAGCCGCGGCACGCACCGCCGGCCGCCCGCCTACCCCCTCCGAGCACGGAAATCAACCCCTAGGTGAGCCTTGAGTCTTCCCCCACCTTCTCCCCACACCCCAGCACCGGCGGTCACCGGAATTTGGCCGGAGCCGCGCCGGCCGGCCGCCCAGGGGCCGCATTGAGAAGCCCTCCTTCTTCCCGAGGGCTTATCCGCAAAGCAAGGGTGTTTCTGTAAGAAAACAAAAACTTCCAGGGTCCTTGCTGCAAAACGGTTCTGAAACAGTACTTGAGAGTTGGCTGATTCTTGTAAATTATGTAGAAAATCACAGAGAAATCAGAAAAATGTAAAACCAATTTTGTTAGCTTCATGGTGAATTATCCTACAACTTTTGTTATTCTGGCCTGAGCTAATTCCTTTTCATTTTTGCATGAAAAATACAAATGTGAAAAACCTAGATCTGAAATATCTCAAAAACCATATATCCTCTGTAGCTAATTTTAGGATATGTTGTGTGTTAGGTCATGGCTAGCTCCTATGCCTAAAATTGCACAAAGTTATAATGTAAATCTTTTTATAAAAATGTGTTTCCATTTCTGGCAGATCTGAATAAATGATTTTTCTTGCTAAATATATTTATGTTTTTGAGCTCAACTTGTGCACACTGTCTTGTAATACCAAAATACAAATCTTGTGAATTAATCATGATTTGTGGTTTTCCAGAAATATTTATCCCCTAATTATGCATGTTTTCCTTTGTAAATTAATAAGCTAAGATCAGTAGAGATTTCATGTGGATGTGCTGATTCTTTAGGCTTGTTTAGGACCAGAGATCATGCATGAGAAAGTTTGGATCATTTTGATGCTTATTTATATTTATATGCATTTAAATTGAATCACTAGCTAGTCCTTGTTATTTTCTCCAATATTTAATATCTTAGCACCCAACACGTACAAGTGGGTCCAATGGACCAGGATAGGTGCTATATGGTTAAGAAACACTCCTTTAATTTTTGGTAATTTAATTGTTTAATAAAAAGCTTAAAAGCCTTTTTTATATTAAAAGGAAAGTTAAATAAAGAAAACCCCTAATTAATTCTTTTTCTTTTTGAAAGTATTATTTAATTTCATTAAAAAGATAATTAATTATCATTGCTGATCAGAAAGTAATTCATAAATAAAAATATTAATTACAACTTGCTTGTGAAGATAAAAGGAATTAAAGCCTTCACATGATATGACAAGTAGAATAAAAACCTTTATTCAAATGTGGAACAAAAGGGTAACCCATGTACAACCAATAACCTTCCTAAAAGAGAAACCCTATCTAAATGCTTGTTAAGGTGAATATGACCAACCCAGAGTTGGATAAGACAACGAACTATCACATCACCTAAATTGCATTGCATTCTGTGTAGATCTTCCGGACGGAGATTACTCCCTTGTCCCGGAAACCGAGGAAGGAGGAGCGGAAGCGTCGCTGCAGTACGTGGAAGTACTCGACACCGAGGGTGCCCAGGCTAACCTAGCTGACGAAGGCAAGCTCGTGCATCTAACCCAGTTTTCAAATTCTTTATTCAATTACCTATGGATGATTGTGCATTTACGTTCAGGAGTTGAATGACACCCTAGATGCATGATCCCTAGGTACCTTTGTCCTTACTAGTATGATAGGTCGATAGCTGCTAAGCTATAGGACCATTACAAGTCGGGTGATGACCTCACTCGCGAGAATAGGTTCCTAGATAGGAATCACAATGTACCTTAAATGGATTGCTCACGTGGTAAGAGCATGGGATCTGGGCTCCGGTCCAGTGGTTATGTGGGTTAAGTCTTTGAACGTACTAAGCACATGTCGGGTATGGGACCGGTAAGCCTAGTACCTTAATGAGACAGCTAGGGATGGAACTATAACTACCCTTGGGATTCGCTCTCACGGCTGGCTACCGGTGGTGTATGGTGACTTCGGGTATCTCGCGGGGTATACCGGATAGCCTGCACCAAAGACTGTGGCCTTTCATCCCGACCCGAGGATTTTTGGGGACGGCCTCGGAAAGTTGTCCTCGTGGGGACAACCTACCGTGTGTTTGGGTCTACCTTGCAAGGTGTACATCAATTGATTGTCGACCTCTCACCGTTATCCAAGACTACTTACTCCACTAGTCATGAGATCCCTAATGATGGAAGTTGATGAAGATGATGTTTGATTAATTGTATTGTACAACTTGTTTGTACTAGTTGGCTAATGTAGTAAAGATTAAACCTACTAGAACTTGTGCTAAAATCTTGAAAGTAAGGACCTACTCTTTGTTACTTTTTAGCAAAGGCAACCTAGTAGCCAAAAAGCCTTTCATGGTCTAGAATTGGTGAAGTAGATATCACCGACGGGTCAGACTTGCTGAGTATTAGTATACTCAGCATTGCTATAATGTGTTGATCCAGGTAATGCCTTCAGTGATGTGTGGCCCGGAGAGATCCCGCCCGGCTGGGAGCTGGAGTGGGTGGAGGACGACTACTGAAAGCATCATGGATGGCCTCCCGTGGTGTCTTCGCTTCCGTTAGTTTATTTCCGCTGCTTTCGAAAACTCTGAACTATCTTATCATGGCAAAAACTATGGTTTGTAATAATTAAACCCCTCGGGGCACGAATTTGGATATTAATGTTGTTGCATCTCTGGACTCGCCTTCGAGTGAGTTTTAATGCATATATTCGATCCTTGTGCTCTTCAAGTGATTTACCGGGCGTTAACTCGACAACTTACGACAGGATGGTACTTTATTATTGCTTAATGACCAAAGTGGATCGGTCTCAGGCGATAGTACGGTATTTTCTTGGGCGGGTTGTCACAGCCCAGGCAGGCCGGCCTCCCCTATAAATTGCACCCCCTGGTGCTCGTCTTCTGCAGGCAAGCAGCTCTTCCCTTCCTCTATTTGTGTGCTCAAGTTTTTAGTCCAGAATCACCATAGACTTAGCCATCCTTCCCAAGTTTGTTTACTCAAACAATTCACACCCTTAATCCACTCAAAGTCCATACTCTGAAGTAATTCTTGAAGTGCTTTGTTACCGGTTGAAACCGCGGAATTATATTAGAGAGAAGAGTGCTGCAATCATGTGGAAGAAAACCACAAGTCTCTTCACCAAGAAGAAGGGGTCGTCATCGTCCAAGCCATCTTTGATGACGTCTTTGAGGAGGCATTCGGTTTCCGAGTCTCCTCGGAGCATGGATGTGACACCCTAAAAATTCCATCACTAAAATTCACCTAAGCAACATGTTAGCATAGTCTTAAGGATTTAAAATGAAATGCTATTTAAATTTGAGCTCTAAAGTATTTGACTTAATTTAATTAATTTAGAGATAACAAGTATTTGTGCATCATTATTTGTCTATGCATGGTTTTTGGTTGCTTGTGTGGGGTCTAAAAGGTTAATAAAATTTTGTGAAAAAGTTTGAAAAGTTTTGAATGAATTTGAGTTGAAAAGGTTTGATTTTAAAAGAGTTTGAAAAAGGAAGAGAAAAAAAAGAAAGAAGAAAAGGACCTCACCTTCTCCTTTCAGCCCGCAGCGGCCCACTGGCCCAACTTCTTCTCCCGCAAATAGCCCACCTCCGCGCCTCCTTTTTCTTTTTCCAGCGGTCGCTGACACGCTGGCCCCACTCGTCAGTCCCCTTCTTCCTCCTGCTCGCGCCCCTCTCTCCTCTGTTTCAGGCCGGCGTCACCACCGTGAAGACCGCTACGCCTGCCCGCGCTCCCTCGCCTCCCCTTCCATTCAGCATTCCAATTAAGGGAAATAAATTACCACAACCCTAACGCCTTTACTCCTTTTCCGTTTCCCCTCCTTTCTTGCCTCCTAACTTTGAGACAGCCGCTGGCCATGAATGGCAAGTCACCTCCGTCGGGGCCTTTCCACGTCTCCTTCTCTCCTCTCTGCCGGTATTTAAGCGGTGCCACATACTCATCCTTCCACTTTCGCTCTCACACTCTTTCCCCCTCGCCGCCACCTCTGCTTCGCACCGCCGCTGGAAGAGCTCACCACTGATGAAGGATCCCCTTTCTTCTTCTCGTTTTCTCCTCTGGTGATACAACTGTGACTCATGGAGTCTTCCCTTGCCACAGGTTCTTTTTCCCGACACCTGCCGGAGCTCTGGTGTCCGCCCGCCGGAGCGCCGCCCGAGCCCGTCGCCATCGCTGTCCCTCCTCGCCATCACCTCTTCCTCGCCAGTGAGCACATTCTCTCCATCCTTGAGTGGTGAGCATTGCTTCGCCGCCATTCTTTGTCATGCGCGCGTGTCGTAGCACCGACGTCTGCACGCCGGCGAGGCCCACGCCGCCCCTTCTGGTGCACGCCTCGTGGTCGCCAGAACCGTCACTCCGTTGACGTGGTTGCGTTCGCGTGTGTCTCAGCTTTCTGTAGAGGCCACTTGTGCACGAAATGATGCTCTGTGCAGTGATCTAGGGCGTGCCGATGAACTTCCGGCGAAGCACCGTTGCGCCGCTCCTGTCACCGGCACTCGCGCCGCCGCACCTCACTTGCTTACATCCTCAGCCTTTGGATCTCACGCCGACGGTTCAGATCAAAACGGGGCGTACTCCTTGGCCTCGGTCCACCGTGGACCCGTGAGCCGGGCTCACGGCACGGTCCACCGCCGCCGCGGTCGTTGGATCAAAGATCCACGACTCAATCGAGCCATTTTCTTTAAAGAGCCATTGGGTTTCTAAATGTTTGCATGCCGGTCCTTCCACCTATATAAACCTTCACAATCAGGTCCTGAATCTTATGTTCTAGCCCCTGCCTTCTCTGTTATATAGCACCAGAGGCCCTTTTTATTTGTTTTAACATGTTAGCCCTTCTATTTTTATATAAAATTATGTTTTAGTCCCTGGTTTTATTCATAACAGTCCTGTAGGCTTAGTGTTCATACATAAAGGTCCCTGTAACTTGTTTTAATCATATCTTTCTTGTTTTAACTCCGTTTTTAGCGTTTTATATACCGAAATGATCGCCTCAGCGAGTAGAACCTTTTAGACGGTGTGTTTCAGCTTTTCTTACTATTTGGTGTACTGTTTATTTATTGTTTGTTTGTATATGCTTGTGCGTAGATATCGTGCCTGTTTCATCTGAGCTCCCCATTGGAGGTACCCAGTTTGTAGAGGAAGGCAAGTGGTTTTCCCACTCGGCATATTCTCGTTTTGAACCTATATAACTGCAAGCTTATACAACATTTACTTTATTTGTTGCTATGCATTAAATTGATGGGCAAACACCTTTCTAAGGATTTGACTAGATGTTTTACCCTGTTACCTTGATCAACCCTGTTTAACAAATGCTTTGGGTAGATAACTGCTTAGTTGCTAAACTTGGGCTGGTTCTGTTAGTTATGTAATGCAATCTGTTCTGTTTATGAAATGTTGTTTAAGAATAAGACAAGATCATATAATTTAAATGGAACATGGAGAACCACCCAAGATAACAATACAACCATAGTCCACATGGCTCTGGCTTAGCCAACTAATTAGGAGAGTGGGTTTATCTGATAGCCTTTTTCCGAGAGCGGCACAGGGGGCTCGGGGTTGCAGGGGTATAGCCCGGTTCTTCTGGGGTAGCAACCTTTGCTAAGGTGTTGACCATTAGGGAGGGTTATGGCCTGCCCTGAGCTGTAACTATCACGGGCTATTGGTTTCTCTGCTTTCCTTTGTAAAGGCTTCATAGTGGACCCCTAGCCACTCACCTCGGAAGTGTTTAAGGGTCTACCTAACTCAGACAACATGGAGAACACGAGCTGTGGGTAAAGTGTACAACCTCTGCAGAGTTAAAACTGATCGATCAACCGTGCTCACGGTCAAGAGTGGCTTGGACCCTCACATGATAATCAAACTTAAAGATGGATGTAAATCGTGGATCTTGTGGATCTTTGGGCTTTGGATGTGTTTAAAAGTTTAAGTGGGTTGGTATAAACTTACATCTAGTAACTAGGTGCTGTTAACTAAAATTTGACCAACTTATAAAATGCTAACCGCTGTAAACCATAGACTATCCTTGGTAGCCTTGTATGTTTCCCCCACTTGCTGAGCTGCAGCCATAAGAGTGCTCACCCTTTCTTACCGCTGTTCAGAGGAGAACATCGGTGAGGAGTACTGGAGCGACTTCGAGGAGTTCTAAGGCATGCGGATCCCCCAGTCATTATGCCTATGGAAGTTGAAGAAGGAGTTGCTCGTTTAGTTATCATTTTGTGTTTGGACCTTCGTGTCCATCTGTTTGAGTGTAATAAATGAATATTGTATCGGTTAAACTCTTGTACGTTTTTATTACAGTTATGGTATTACACTCTATTGTCTATCATGTGTGTGTAATTCTGATCCTGGCGCACATATGAGATGCATTCGGTTTTCCTTGTAAAATCGGGTGTGACAAAGTGGTACCAAAGCCGTAATGACTGTAGGTCGCAACCTTAGTTAGAAATGGTCGAAATTAAGGATTCATGTTCTAGAAAGCCATGTCATGCTTCAAATCATCTTATTCACGCTTAAAAATCTAATTTATTCTTGTTTATCATTTAAACTTTATCATTTTGATTTATTCTGTACTAAGTTCAGCTTTGTTTTGTCAGATGGCTAGGATTTATCTGACTCCCCACAAGAGCACTGGTGGTCGTTTCCCTCGTGGATAGCTGGTTCCTCAACATCAGCCAGAGGTTGTTCTTGAGGAGGAACACGAAGAGGTGCAGCCTGAGGCTGAAATTGAGGAGGATTCGGAAGAAGTGCAGCCGGAACCTAAAATTGAAGAAGATCTTGAAGAAGTGCAGCAGGAGGAGGATCCAGATGAGCAGCCACAGCTGTATGATGGCACTGTTGTGGAGGCTGATGCAGATGGTGACCCTGTGATCCCACCAGCACCTGAAGCAGCAGAAGATGCACCACCTGCGCTAGTTGCTCCTGCACCCAATGCTATGGGTGGTGATCCAGATGATTCGGGGGATGACAGCGGATAGGATGATGAAGACAACAACAATGGAGATGAAGATCCTAAGGAGGAAAAGGATGATGATCCTCTCTATCATGGGACTGAGTACCACAAGCATTCCACTGAAGATGAGAATGGCTAGTTCTGTGTCCTACTGCAGGAGGTACTGCAGCACCTGGGGTACACCATGAAGCCACTTTATGTCACAAAGCATTTCAGTGAGCCTGGTATGAGGGATTACTACACCAGCCGAGTCTAGATCCGTGTGCCTTTGATTGACACCAATGGGTGGAGGAACCACTCATCACAACACAACACAGCTCACTTTTCCACTGATGAGGTTGCGGTCAATGATGCAGCTAGAAGGGCTCTCTGTCCACTCTGCAATGCTCAGCGTGATCGTCTGCATGAGTCTGAGTTCCGCCCGTTCCTCGTCGTGTGAGTGGCTCACAGGATACCATAGTACCTGCTGGAGGTGATGACCGTATTGACATCCTAGCTCGGGTTACTTCTGCACTAAACACTGACCTTGAATGTGCAATAACGGAGATGAATAGGTACCATGAAGAACTGCAGACTGCTCAGGCTAGGATTGCCTATCTGGAAGCACATCTTGCTGGTCAGCGACCCCCTCAGGAAGCAATACCGTACCAAACTACAGCCTCTCCTCCACGCAAGAAGCTCTGCTACGGCACAGCAGAAGCAACGACCCATCTTGGCTAGGATCTTAGGATGCCTGCCTTTACCTTATTAAGTTTCGATAGACTGTTCCTGTGAGGACGTATGCTTGTAATAATGTATGTTGCTTGAACACATGTTTGATTTGGATTTTGCTTGTGTGTGAGTTGTATGGTGGAGTGATGGCCACGATACAACAAGAAACCATTAAGTTAAATAAAGTTAGTTTGGTTTTAAATCTGGATGTCTTCTATTTTATCTCTCATGCAAGTTTGGAATGATGCAAATCTGTTCTCGCAGTTATTTGACATAGCAGTTATGTTTTAATTTTATCTCGAGCTACAGAGCTCCAATTGACATGAAACCAGTTGAGTTAGTTCACAAATTTTGAGGATGATTTTCTGTCAAAAATTCAATATTATACGGTATGTATTCTGGGAGTTATGCACAAGGTATTAGCACATCAGAATCTGTAATTTCTGCTGACACAGCTGCACTGTTTGAATTTTATCTCGAGTTGTAGAACTTAAATTGAGGTGATTCCAGTTGGAATAGTTTCATAATTTTTCACCTCACAACCTGGTAAAAATTCATGATTTTTTGGATAATTATACAGAGAGTTACACCTGATTCGTTGAAGTCAACAGAATCTGTCCTAGTTGGAAGTCTGTATTGCTTTATCGTTTTGAGTTTATCTTATTATGCATCAATTCAATACACCTCTCTGAAATATATTTTTCTAACGATCAGGTGGTAAACACTAGGTCCGGAGGAGGTCAAGATGTACCGTCTGTGATCCGTGCTAATATTGCTAATCAAAAGAATCCTGCACCAACCCCACCGGTCAATCAAGCAATGGATTCGACTATGCAGCAGTTCTTTGAAGCGCAGATGCAGTTGATCCAGAATCTCACCAACACTGTGCAAAACATGCAGGCTCAGCAAAACCAGCCACCACAGCTTGCTCCTCCGCCGCCTAGGGACAGACACAAGGAGTTCATGAGCCACAATCCTCCTACCTACTCTCACTCAACTGATCTGCTAGATGCAGATGATTGGTTGAAGACAATTACAAAGAAGCTGGAGATTGTTTAGTGCATTGACAGGGAGATGGTTTTGTATGCTGCTGGAAGACTTGTGGGACAGGCTGGAGATTGGTGGGATGCTTATGCAACTGCACATCCCAACAGGCAGAATATCACTTGGCAAAAGTTCCGTGACAACTTCTGTACTTATCACATCCCTTCAGGGGTAATCAAGCTTAAGCAAAAGGAGTTCTTGTCGCTGAGGCAAGGAAGCATGTCGGTCACTAAGTACTCGGACAAGTTCACTCATCTATCTCGTTATGCACCGGATGATGTGAACACTGATCCTAAGAGACAGGAAAGATTTCTGGATGGTTTGATTGGGCCTCTCAACTATCAGCTGCAGAGTCACACCTTTCCAGACTTTCAGACACTGGTGAACAAGGCAATTGGATAGGAGAGCAAGAGGAAGGAAATGGGCGAGCAGAAACGCAAGTTCCAGACACATGGACAGTCAAGTAGTAACACTCGTCCTCGCATCAGTTCTCAGCAGAGTCCATCTCAGTACCGTCCTGGTGGACAGGGTGGAAGATATCCACAGAACTTGCAGCTGCAACACTCGTTTCAACCACAGTGCTTCAACCTTCAGACACCCAGAGCTCCTACTCCTCAGCAGAGTTGTTCCAACAATTGCTGTGGGGCACCTGTCAGAAACACTACTCTTGTTCACCCCAATGGGTGTTTCAAGTGTGGAGAGCTGGGACACTATGCTAACAACTGTCCCAAGAGAGCAATGCAGACTCCTTAGAGGGACAATGGTCACAGATCTGGGCAACCATCTTCACAGGCTCGTACTCCACAGACTCCTAGCAAGAGAGGCCAGCAGAACTTTGTGTGTGGCCGGGTGAACCATGTATCAGTGGAGCAAGCTCAGAATGACTCCGGCGTGGTATTGGGTACGTTTCCCGTCAACTCTGTACTCTCTACAGTATTGTTTGACTCAGGAGCATCACATTCATTCATAACTAATCAATTTGTAACAAAACATAACTTATCCATGAGTTCCATGAAGAATCCACTGATAGTTAGCTCCCCAGGAGGAGAAATGAAAACCGGTTATATATGCCCACAAGTAAAGATTAATATCATGAGAGTAGAGTTTCTTGCTAATCTGGCAGTCTTAAAATCATGGGGGATAGATATCATCCTAGGGATGGATTGGTTACAAAAACATGATGGGGTTATCCAGTGTGGGAAGAAGTCAGTATTATTAACAGGTCCACAAGGAGAGAGAATAGAGTATGTGGGTACACCCTCATCCAACAGTGGAACTATGAATTCAGTAGAAGGCAAGGCCTTGGAGGATATAAGGGAAGTGAGTGAATTCCCTGATGTATTTCCAGAGGATCTTCCAACTATGCCACCTGACCGTGACATTGAATTTAGTATTGAACTTATACCTGAAGGATCGAAACGGCGAACCAGAGAGGGGGGGGGGAGTGAATGGGAGCCGATAAAAATTCTTTCTCAAAAGAATTCGGCCTATATCCCAATCGCAACTCCGAGTCACACACAAACAAGCGGAAGCACACACAAACCTCTCTTGATACCTTAGGAACCAAGCTTGAAAGGCTAGGAAGCAAGGCAGAAGCAAACACGAAAGAACTTGAGCAATCAACAAAAAAGGCTGTGACCTACCGGGTCAACCGGCACAAGTGACCAGGTCACCCTGAGCATTACAGTGCCGCACCGGGTCGCCCGGGCACAAGTGACCGGATCAACCTACCCCCTTCGGGTCACCCGAAGACGTAACCGGATCACCCGGGACAGCCCAGAAAACTGCCCGCGAAATCGCCCCAAACTTTAGATCAAAGGATCTCCCAAACCACTTGGAGTCTTGAGACGAAATTTTGGGGAAATTTCGGGGCAAACCACCAAACCCCGCGTGCTCGGTCCGGCCTCCCGCCAAGCCTCTTGACTTGACCGCCACCGTGCACCGGCTCGATTGTCCATGACTTCATCTTGCTCGTATCGCCACCATGTGGCCCGCACCTAGTCCCGCTGTCCACCGGGTCCCTCGAACCGAGCCTACTTGTCTCTCCATCTCCCGGAGGCCCCTCAAGGCTGAAGACCTTTCGCGCCCGTTCTTCACCTGCAACAACACGAACTAGGCCGCAGCCTACACCTGCGCACTGAGCCAAGAGTCAGTCCAACACCCATTGTCAATCACTCATCACTGAGGAGCGGTCATCCATCGACCACCGGGACGCTCCTGGTCCTCAATCTCCCCCTTGATGAGTGCATTGACAACACACAACGCGAAATGAAATTCAGAGAAAGAAAGTAAGAAGAAAGAAAAACAAAGAAGCTCAACTCATGACCAAAACCAAAGAAAGGCAGAGAAAGGTCACAAGCCGAGCAAAGCACAAACTCCACACTGAAATTAGTAGGAAAGCTCCCCCTAGACGAATGCAAGCTCCCCCTGAACATGTGGATGCAAACTTCCAAATTTTCTGAATTTTTCATGAAGCTCACCTCTTCTCCCCCTTGTTGGCAATGTATGAATCAAGGTAAAAATGCAAACATATGAGACAAAGCATATAAACATCTACATGAGCTTCTCAAATAGGTCAAATCTAGTGTCAAAGGCTAGAAATGAAACAAAGATCACACATATGAATCATAGCATAGTCAAAGCATTGCCACAAGTAATATATGAAAATACAAGCATGTGACAAAGCAAAATTTTTAGATTTAAGCAGTTTTATCAAAAGAAGGCTTGCTTCAAATGTAAAGGCCTATCCATGTCACACTCGAGCCACAAACATGCATACCATTCAGAGATCATACAAGGATATCAAATTCTCAACAAAAGATCATTGTAAACACCCATAAAGAAAAGCATGTCATGTCAAAGCTCATGAGCCATGTGTCCACTTCGGGGAGACTTCTCCACTGGTGAACATCATGCAACATGTTTTGCACCCATATGTGAAAGATAAGACATTTTAAGCATAGACATGATGGATGGAGCATTTTTCAAGCATACACACTTCTTTTCAAGATTAATTCATTTCATGGTACATGAAGTGCCTTTGCGGCAAAAAGAAGCTTATGCTCCTCCATGAATGCAACATAGGCTAAATATTCACAATGATATCGGCCTTTGGCCCAAATGCAAGAAAGAAACATCCAAGAACAATCTAAGCATGAAAGGCATATTTAGACCAAAACGTGACATGGATACACTACTACACATGAGTGGAGCACATTTCTCCAAAAAATAGTCAAGATTGGCATTTATTTCAAAAGGGGCTATCTCACCACACAAATATCTCAAATATTCCAAGAGCATAGCCTCACATCACCATTTCTTGACACATATGACCAATATCTCACAAATATCCAAAGAGACTCAAATAAGGCATATGAGTGAAGCTCATCATCCTAAAATGCAATATGATACAAATGCAACATGATATATAACAAGATGGCTATCCTACCATGGTTTGTACATCAAGCAAAGCATGTATATACATCAAAGTAAAGCATGGTTTGATACATATGGTACAACAAAAAAAACCCCCAAGAATCAACTAGAAAGGGCAACAAACCCCAAGTCCCCCCCGCAAGCGCACAAATGTAGCTTGGTCGAGAGGCTTTGTAAAGATGTCTGCTAGCTGATCTTGGGTAGGGACATGACTCAACACAATGGTTCCTTTTTCCACATTGTCCCTCAAGAAATGATACCTCACTTCTATGTGTTTGGTTCGGAGTGAAGCACTCGGGTTTTTGGCTACGCTTATGGCACCGGTGCTATCACAAAGAAGTGGGATCCGGGTGCACTCCTCACCAAAGTCTCTCAAAGTGTATGAAATCCACAACAGCTTGGGAACAACAACTCACGGCCGCAACATACTCCGCCTCGGTGGCGGACCGAGCTACACTAGACTGCTTGCGGGAAGACCATGAAACCAACGAAGACCCAAGAAACTGGCAAGTACCAGAAGTAGACTTCCTCTCGACTCGACAACCAGCAAAATCCGCATCGGAAAAATCATGAAGAGAAAGAGTCGAGGAGGATGAATACCAAAGGCCAAGACCAGGGGCAGACTGTAGGTACCTGAAGATCATCTTGACGGCATGTCGATGTGATGTCCTTGGTGAAGCCTGAAAACGAGCGCACAGACACACGCTGAACTGTATGTCTGGCCTCGTCGCCGTCAAGTAGAGGAGGGAGCCGATCATGCTCCGGTATTCTCACTGGTCCACTGGTTCTCCGTCCTCGTCCGCATCCAAAGTAGCCGTACGCCCCATGGGAGTCGACATTGGCTTCACATCTTGCATCTGGAACTTCCTCAGCATGTCTTTCGTGTACTTGGTCTGGTGCACGAATGTTCCATCCTTCACTTGCTTGATCTGCAGTCCGAGAAAGTACTGCAACTCGCCCATCATGCTCATCTCAAACTCCCTGCTCATCTCATCTGCAAACTTGGCAACAAGGTTATGTGACGAGCCACCAAAGACAATATCATCCACGTATATCTGAACAATCAGCAAATCATTCCCATGCTTGAGGAGAAACAGGGTCCTATCCACGGTACCCATCACAAACCCTCTGCTCAACAGAAAACCTCTCAACCTCCCATACCAAGCACGGGGCGCCCGTTTCAACCCATACGAGCCTTTTTCAACCTGTACACCCTGTGTGGGTACAACTCACTCTCAAACCCGTGTGGTCGCTTCACATACACCTCCTCCTCTATGACCCCATTCAGAAAGGCACTCTTCACATCCATCTGAAACAACTTGAACCCTTTAGCCACGGCAAAGGCTAGAAGGATCCGAATTGCCTCAAGACGGGCCACAGGAGCAAAGGTCTCCTCATAGTCGATCCCCTTCTTCTGACTAAACCCTTGAGCAACAAGTCTAGACTTGTTCCTCACAACCATCCCATTCTCACCCTCTTTGTTCTTCCAAACCCACTTGGTTCCTATAGGATGGCAATTTGGAGGTGGTTCAACTAACTCCCACACCTGGTTCCTCTCAAAGTTTTCCAACTCCTCATGCATAGAATTGACCCAGTTTGCATCGGATAAAGCGTGTCCAATGTCCTTGGGCTCAATGGTGGCAACAAAAGAAGCATGAGCAAAATGAGAGGAATTCCTGGACCTTGACCGTGTAGTACGTTCGTCGATGTCCCCAATGATCTTCGACAGGGGATGCACTTCTTGAATCCGCCGAGGAGCCTCACGCCTCGAGACTACCTCCCCCTCACCTTCGCTTTTTCTCGCCCGGTCCTCTTGTCGCACCGTCGCCGTCCATGAAGTAGACGGTCCACGCTCCATAGTGGTCGTAGGGGAAGTAGTGGGTACACACTCGGCTTCGGGCGCATGGTTCTCTCCATCATCATCTCCGGCCTTCATCCTTCTCCTCTTTAAATAGGTCCTCGGCCATCTCCTCATCACCTGCACATTCAAAGCCAAGAGAGGTACATGGCATTGTCTCGTCGAAGGTTACCTCGCAAGTCTCTATGATTTTGTTAGTCTCAAGGTTAAGCACCCTATAGGCTCTAGAGTGGTTAGCATATCCAAAGAAAATACCATCACTAGACCTAGCCTCAAACTTGTCGAGTTTTCCCTTCTTAAGAATAAAGCACTTGCAGCCAAAAACTCGGAAATGACTCACCTTGGGTGCCCGACCATGCATCGGCTCATAACGAGGTCTTCTTCTTGAAAGCTCGCAATAAAATCCTGTTAGAGACATGAAAATCCGTATTGACCGCCTGAGCCCAATACCTCCTAGGAGTCCTGTGCTCATTGAGCATCGTCCTAGCCATCTCACAAAGAGTCCGAATTTTCCTTTCCACGACTCCATTTTGAGGGGGCACATAAGGGGTCGAATACTGATGTTCAAGACCTAGATCGTGACAGAAGGCATCAAAACGAGAGTTCTTGAACTCTGAGCCATTATCACTGCGGATAGCACGGATGGCATTTCCATGCCTCTCGTTTCTCAACCTCACGATCAGGTCTCGAACAAAACCAAATGTCTCACTCTTATCCTCCAAGAAAAACACCCAGACATAGCGAGAGTAATCGTCCACCACAACAAAGACATACCACTTCCCACCCACCGAGCGAACTCGAGCTGGCCCAACAAGGTCCATATGCAACAGCTCTGTCGGACGCTCGGTCATGACATCAGTCAAGGGTGGATGGGGAGTGGCTACCATCTTGCCATGCCTACACGGAGCACACACCAAATCCTTTTCAAGCTTCAACCTCGGCAATCCTCGGACAAGGTCAAGACCACTCAAGCGGGAAACCAAATCAAAGCTCAAGTGACCTAACCGCCTATGCCATTTCCACAAATCAGAAGAAGGACCGGCCATCAAACAGCGAGCGAGACCCAAGGAACGAGAGAAATCGCCCCGAAAATCGACCCTCGGGGATGATCATACAAACAAGATCACCTCGAGAATCCGACAAACGAAACTCACCGGACTTGAAGCGCACCTCAAAACCCTCATCAAGCAACTGAGAAACCGAAAGCAAATTGAAACCCAAAGACTTCACAAGAGCAACTCTCTTCAACGTTACCTTGTCACTCACATGCACAACACCCTCAGAAATCACCCTTCCTCGTCCATTGTCCCCAAATGTGATGTACATCTTTTCCTTCACTGGGGTGAGGCTGGAGAACCACTTCTTATCTCCGGTCATGTGTCGGGAACATCCGAGTCGATCAACCAAATGTTCTCCAAGCCTCCTGCCTGTAGTCAGAAACAAGAACGAGAATGAGCTAGCGACTCGACACTGGGGTTAGCACAAAGAAAGTTAAACCAGTGTCAAGCCATCTGCTCAAAAGAGGGGTTAGCAAACATCATTCCCTTGCCACCAAACTTCCCATGTCCCATGGAAGGAGTACGAGCACCACGAGGGGGAAAACGTGGTCCGTAGTTCCTCTGGAACCCAAAGCTGCGATCATTTCCCCTAAACCCGTATTGAGGATGAGTAGGGGGGCGTCCAGCAAAACCACCACGAGCCCGACCAAACCTCTCACCAGCACGCACACCATCATCTCTCCTATCAAACCTCTCACCAAAGACCTCTCCGTGGGAACCTACCACCCTGAGCTCCAACTCTACCAACACTCTTCACACTTCCCACACCCCGTGGAAGTGGCACTCAAGGCTCAGGAATACCATGAGACCGGCGATACCTGTCCTGGTTTTCTTGCTCCCTAGCAAGCCTCTCATCCCTTTTCCTCTTATAGCAAAACTCTGCTAGGTGTCTCTCCTTGCCACAATACTCACACCTGAAGGGGATGGGTTTTGGTTTTAGCTCTGGTTTCTCTTTAGGTTTCTCACCCTTCTCACTCACAAACTTCACGGGTTTCTGGAAGTCATTTGTTTTGGGTGGGAATTTGGGTGGACCTTGGGTTGTGTCAAGCTTGTTGCAAAGGTGGTTGGGCTTTGGAGTGAAAGAGTTCTTAGGTGCTTTTGGAAGTGGGACTTGGATGTCTCCGATCACCTCAAACTCGGGGTTAGACTAAACACACTTCTCATACACACTCTCCCCACTGTTCTCTCCTACTTTCTCACCCAACTTCTTAAAACCCAAACCACGACCATCAGCTCTCTTGAACTCCTCAATCATGATTTGCAATTGAGGTTCCTGCCCGGACAACCAACCCAACACCTTCCTCAAGTAATCATTCTCCTCATAAATGACATCCAAACGACAAGTAAGTTCAAGATTGCGCAAAGTAACTTCATCACAGCTAGTGCATGCATTGACAACAGGAGATTTCAAAGAAGCTTCCAAAGTGCTAATAGTAGAACGAGCATCAACAAGCTTAGCATGCATAGTAGGACATGATTTACAAGCACCAAGCAAAGGGGGTCTAGCCTTAAGCTCATCATACTCAGTCCTAAGAGCATCTAGTTTAGCCAAAGTGGAAGCATTCTTCTCATTAAGCAACTTGATCTTGTTCAACCATGCATCACACTCAAGACACTCAACATCATCAGGAGTAGTAGGAGCAAGTTTCAAAGAGTCATTCTCAAGTTTCAATTTAAGCAATTTGGACTCTAACTCTCCTACTTTCTCACTAGCATTCTCAAGTTGAGCCCTAAGATATTTCCTCATCTTCTTAGCATCTCTCAACACACTATCACGGTTGTCAATCAAGCCATTCAACCTAGTGATCTCAGCAAGCAAAGAGTCGGGGTCACGATTTACCTCATCCTCCGAGTCGGAGTCGCTGTCTTCCTTCTCGCTCTTCTTGCTGCTCGAGCTATGGACCATCCCACAAAAGCCTTCAAGCGCCACACAGCTCAACCCACTAAGGTTCTGGCTTGCATTATTCTTGCCCTTGCGCCTCCCGACGTCTTCATCTTAACTGCTTGAGCTTGACTGCGCGTCTCTTGAGCTTGAGTCGACGTCGCTTGCACCGGCCACCATGGCTCTTGCCTTGTCCTTCTTGTAGCCGCCCTTGCTCGGTCGCCGCTTGTCCTTGTCCTTGCTCTTGGACTTGCTGAAGTGCTTGCCCTTGGAGGAGTACTTGTCTTCACGCCTCGGGTGTGCCTTGTACTCGCTCATCTTGTACTTGTTCTCCTCCGCTTCCGGGCACTCGGCGATGAAGTGTCCACGCTTGCCACACTTGTAGCATGTCCCCGAGCTCCGCCTTGCATTCCTCCGGCTCTCGGCCGATCAAACCTCCTTGAGAACAAGGCCGGCTCCTCCTCGCCCAAAGCACATCAAACTCCTCATCCGGAATAGACATAAGAGAAGACAAGGAAAAGCGTCGACGGGAAGGGTTAGCTTTGCCCTTTGGTCCGCCCACAAGAGCAAGACTATGATCGGTTGAGCCCTCATGCTTGGATTGCAACTTCCCGTCAACCTCGACCGACTTGAGCTTAGAAAAGAGGTCATCCAACTCAATGGTCAAATATTGCCCAGACTCCTTGATGGCCTCAACCTTAGCACCCCAAACATTTGGATCCAAGACATGCAAGAGCTTCAAAGCTTGATCATGCTCAGTGTAAGGGAAATCCTCAACATTAGCCTTCATGTTGTTCACGATGGCGGTGAGCCTCTGAAACATCGCATCAATGTCCTCACCGGGAAGTTGAGTGAATTTCTCATATTGCATCCGGTATGAGACAAAGAGGCGAGCCTTCACATGGTTATCACCACCGTGAGCAACCAACAACTTCTCCCAAATTTGCCAAGCAAGATTCAAATGGCGAACACACTCAAACTCAGGATCACACAAGCTCCGGACCAAGTGATCAACGACTTTTGCATTTACCTCATACTTGGCCTTAGCACCATCATCGGTCACCATAAGAGTATGGATGTTGACCGGAATAGCATAGGTCTTGTCAAGGACAATGAAATCCAACAACTTGCCACGAAGAAAGATCATGATACGAGCCGCCCAATTGTGGTAACCCTTGCCATCGAAGTGCGGCGGACCGCCCCGCTCAACGTACGCCATCTTAGGATTCGAGACTTGTTAAAGTTACAAAGAATCCGGCACCAAGCTCTGGTACCAATTGAAGGATCGAAACGGCGAACCAGAGAGGGGGGGGGGGAGTGAATGGGAGCCGATAAAAATTTTTTCTCAAAAGAATTCGACCTATATCACAATCACAACTCCGAGTCACACACAAACAAGTGGAAGCACACACAAACCTCTCTTGATACCTTAGGAACAAAGCTTGAAAGGCTAGGAAGCAAGGCGGAAGCAAACACGAAAGAACTTGAGCAATCAACGAAAAAGGCTGTGACCTACCGGGTCAACCGGCACAAGTGACCGGGTCACCCTGAGCTTTACAGTGCCGCACCGGGTCGCCCGGGCACAAGTGACTGGATCAACCTACCCCCTTCGGGTCACCCGGCACAGGTGACCGGATCACCTGGACGCCCCGTAAAACTGCCCGCGAAATCGCCCCAAACTTTAGATCAAAGGATCTCCCAAACCACTTGGAGTCTTGAGACGAAATTTTGGGGAGATGATGAACACCCCAAGGAGAGGTTATGCCCCAAAAAGTATAGTCTCAAACTCCCTACAACTCCCGGAATCGCAAATCCTTGCCAAGAACACAAAGACCTAGGGTTCATCCAAAAGTCAACGAATCGAAGGCCAAATCCGGCGTTTGAGGGGTCAAGATCATCACCAAAGGTGCGCAAGGCATCCATCCATGTTTCCCTCAAAGAAATCCGGGGAGAAACCAACTCAAATTCGCGGAATCACACCAAGAACAAAGACATGAAAACAAGCACAAAAAGACCACGAAAAACACAACTCCGAATCTTCTATACAAACCAGGAAAGATTCACAAGGTCTAGCATGCCGCCCTAGCATCCATCCCTCTCAACAAATCTCACATGAAGCTCTCATGCTAGCCTAGAGAAAATGGAGAAGAAAATAGCTACGAAAATGAGAAATGGGAGGGGGGAAATGAAACCCTAAGTCGCGGAGGGAGGGAGCCATCCACACACACTCATGGCTTATATATCAGGTCCCGCCGGAGTGGTAAATGACTCGACTACCCCTAACTCAACTACTGGTGATACAACCCACGCAGGGGCATTTAGGTAATGTTAGTGGGTCTTGCCATCAGACGGCCACGCCTTTGCCGCACCCGCGTCCTCCCGACGCAAGCCATGCGATCCCGCCGCGTGTCCTCCGCTCCGAAGCTTCCCGACACGCCCGGATCTCGTCTTCGTCGTGTTGGGCCCTCGGACTTGGTTTTGAGGCCCAAACCAAGAAACCGTTCTCCGATGGTTTTGTGGGCAAACCACCAAACCCTGCGTGCTCGGTCCGGCCTCCCGCCAAGCCTCTTGACTTGACCGCCACCGTGCACCGGCTCGATTGTCCATGACTTCGTCTTGCTCGTATCGCCACCATGTGGCCCGCACCTAGTCCCGCTGTCAACCGGGTCCCTCGAACCGAGCCTACTTGTCTCTCCATCTCCCGGAGGCCCCTCAAGGCTGAAGACCTTTCGCGCCTGTTCTTCACCTGCAACATCACGAACTAGGCCGTAGCCTACACCTGCGCACTGAGCCAAGAGTCAGTCCAACACCCGTTGTCAGTCACTCATCACTGAGGAGCGGTCATCCATCGACCACTGGGACGCTCCTGGTCCTCAATACCTAGTACTGATCCTATATCAAAAAGACATTATAAAATGGATGTTAAAGATTTAGCTGAACTAAAGAGACAAATAGAATAACTACTTAGTAAAGGGTTTATCTGTCCTAGTTCATCACCATGGGGAGCCCCCACACTCTTCTTTGATAAGAAAGATGGATCTAGGAGATTGCGTATAGACTATCGATCTCTTAATGAGGTTACTATCAAGAACAAATACCCTTTACCTCGGATTGAGGATTTGTTTGACTAGATGAGGGGAGCTAAAGTATTCTCGAAGATAGATCTTAGATCAGGTTACCATCAGTTGAAAATCCGAGTGGAGGATATACCAAAGACAACATTCACATCTAGATATGGTTTATATGAGTTCACTGTGATGTCTTTTGGTTTGACCAATGCTCCAGCGTACTTCATGTACTTGATGAACAAGGTATTCATGGAGTATCTCAATAAGTTTGTGGTGGTATTCATTTATGATATTCTAGTATTCTCTCGAAGTGAGGAAGAATATGAAGAACACTTGAGGCTAGTGTTGCAGAAGCTCTGTGAACATCAGCTGTATGCCAAGTTCAACAGGTGTGATTTCTGGTTGAAAGAGGTCTCTTTTCTTGGACACATTATCACTGATGGAGGGATTGCAGTGGACCCAAGCAAGGTTTGGGATGTATTGAACTGGAGTCAGCCTAAGAATGTATCGGAGATCAGAAGTTTTCTTGGACTTGCAGGATACTATCGTAGGTTCATCGAGGGATTTTCTAAGATTGTGAAACCCCTTACAACTCTACTTGAGAAGGGTAAGGAGTTTTAGTGGGATGAGAAGTGTCAGGCTAATTTTGAGGAACTAAAGAAAAGATTGACAACAACTCTTGTGTTGATAATGCCAGATATACACAAAGGGTTTGATGTGTACTGCGATGCTTCTCGCAAGGATTGGGTTGTGTGTTGATGCAGGAAGGAAATGTAGTAGCATATGCTTCACGGCAGTTGAGGAAACATGAGCAGAACTATCCTAGTCACGATCTTGAGCTAGCAGCAGTGGTTCATGCTTTGAAAATTTGGAGGCATTATATGATTGGGAATAAGTGTCAGATTTTTACCGATCATAAGAGTCTGAAGTACATCTTCACTTAGAAGGATCTAAATCTAAGGCAAAGAAGATGGTTGGAGTTAATCAACGATTATGATTTGGATATTCAGTATCATCCTGGTAAGGTGAATGTGGTAGCATATGCTTTGAGTCGGAAGAGTCAGACCAACATGTTGATAAGGCACTTGTTACCACAGGAGTTATGTTGGGAATGGCACAAGTCAACTTGGGAATAGTTGCTCAGAGTGAGACTTTGACACTGGAAATTGAGTCGACACTTGAGCAGGATATTAGAAGAGGGAAGTTGACTGATGAGAAGATTGCAGAGTATAAGAAGCTGATAAAGATGGGTAAAGTTCCAGAATTTAGGGAAGATGAGCAAGGAACTGTGTGGTTCAAGAACAGAATCTGTGTACCTGAGATCAAGAAGCTGCGAGAAACTATTTTGAAGGAAGCACATGATTCAGCTTACTCTATCCATCCTGGAAGTATTAAGATGTATCAGGATTTGAAACAGAGGTATTGGTGTTATGGCATGAAAAAGGATGTAGCAGCTCATGTAGCTTTGTGTGACACATGTCAAAGAGTGAAAGCTGAGTATCAAAGACCAGTAGGATTGCTTCAACCTTTGAAGGTACCTAAGTGGAAGTGGGAAGAGATAGGTATGGATTTCATAGTAGGATTACCTCGTACCCGTGATGGGTATGATTCTATATGGGTTATTGTGGATAGATTAACCAAGATAGCACACTTTATGCCAGTAAAAAGACAACTTATACAGGAGTCAAGTTGGCAGAATTATATAATTCAAGGATAGTGTGTTTGCAGGGGGTACCAAAGAAAATAGTGTCAGATCGAGGCACTTAGTTCACTTCATGGTTTTGGCAGAAGTTGCATGAATCAATGGATACAAAGCTAAATTTCAGTTCAGCATACCATCCTCACATAGATGGGCAGACAGAAAGAACAAATCAGATTCTTGAGGACATGTTGAGAGCTTGTGCGTTGAAGAATAGTGGCAGGTGGAATAAGAGTTTTCCTTATGCAGAGTTTGCTTATAACAACAACTATCAGTCCAGCATCAAGATGGCACCATTTGAAGCTTTGTATGGAAGAAAGTGCAGAACACCGCTGTTTTGGAACCATACTGGAGAGAGTCAGCTCTTTGGACTGGACAACATAAGAGAAGGAGAGAGACAAGTTGAGATCATTAGAGAGAATCTCAAAGCTGCACAGTCACGTCAAAAGAGTTATGTTGATCCTCGAAGAAGATAAGTGGTTTTGGAAGTTGGTGACTATGCATACCTCAGAGTGTCCCCTATCCGTGGTCTGCGAAGGTTCAATTTCAGAGGGAAGTTATCACCTCGGTTCATAGGTCCTTTCAAGATAGTGGAAATAAGAGGAGAAGTAGCCTACCAGTTGGAGTTGCCAGCATAGTTGTCAGGTGTTCATGATGTGTTCCATGTATCACAGTTAAAGAATTGTACGAGTGAGGTCAGAATAGAGCCAGTACTGATGGAAGACATTGAGGTGGGAAAAGATTTGACTTACAAGGAATATCCTATCAAGATCTTGGATACCTCGGAAAAGGTTACTAGGAGCAAGGTCATCAGGATGTGTAAAGTACAGTGGAGTGATCACACAGAGGAAGAGCCAACCTGGGAAAGAGAGGATGAACTCAAAGAAGACTTTCCTCAGCTGTTCTCTAGATCTTCTGAATCATGGGACGAGATTCTCTTTAAGGGGGTAGGATTTGTGACACCCTAAAAATTCCATCACTAAAATTCACCTAAGCAACATGTTAGCACAGTCTTAAGGATTTAAAATGAAATGCTATTTAAATTTGAGCTCTAAAGTATTTAACTTAATTTAATTAATTTAGAGACAACAAGTGTTTGTGCATAATTATTTGGCTATGCATGGTTTCTGGTTGCTTGTGTGGGGTCTAAAAGGTTTATAAAATTTTGTGAAAAAGTTTGAAAAGTTTTGAATGAATTTGAGTTGAAAAGGTTTGATTTTAAAAGAGTTTGAAAAAGGAAGAGAAAAAAAAGAAGAAAAGGACCTCACCTTCTCCTTTCAGCCCGCAGCGGCCCACCGGCCCAACTTCTTCTCCCGCAAACAGCCCAGCTCCGCGCCTCCTTTTTCTTTTTCTCGCGGTCGCTGACACGCCGACCCCACTCGTGAGTCCCCCTTCTTCCTCCTGCCCGCGCCCCTCCCTCCTCTGTTTCAGGCCGGCGTCACCACCGTGAAGACCGCCACGCCTGCCCGCACTCCCTCGCCTCCCCTTCCATTCCAGCATTCCAATTAAGGGAAATAAATCCCCACAACCCTAACCCCTTTACTCCTTTTCCGTTTCCCCTCCTTTTTTGCCTCCTAAGTCCGAGACAGCCGCCAGCCATGAATGGCAAGTCACCACCTCCGGGGCCTTTCCGCATCTCCTTCTCTCCTCTCTACTGGTATTTAAGCCCTGCCACATCATCATCCTTCCCCTTTCGCTCTCACACTCTTTCCCCCGCGCCCGAGCACCATTTTCACCAGCGCCGCCGCCTCTGCTTCGCGCCGCCGCTGGAAGAGCTCTCCGCCGGTGCAAGATCCCCTTTATTCTTCTCTTTTTCTCCTCTGGTGATACAACTATGACTCATGGAGTCTTCCCTTGCCACTGGTTCTTTTTCCCGATGCCTACCGGAGCTCTGGTGTCTGCACGCCGGAGCGCCACCCGAGCCTGCCGCCGTCGCTGTCCCTCATCGCCATCACCTCTTCGTCGCTAATGAGCACGTTCTCTCCATCCTCGAGTCGTAAGCATCACTTCACCGCCATTCTTTGTCATGCACGCGCGTCATAGCACCGGCGTCCGCATGCCGGCGAGGCCCGCGCCGCCCCCTTCTGGTGCACGCCGTCGTGGTCGCCAGAACTGTCACTCCGTTGATGTGGTTGCGTTCGCGTGTGTCTCAGCTTTCTGTAGAGATCACCTGTGCAAGAAATGATGCTCTATGCAGTGATCTACGGCGTGCCAGCGAACTTCCGGCGAAGCACCGCCACGCCGCTCCTGTCTCCGGCACGCGCGCCGCCGCACCTCACTTGCTTACGTCCTCAGCCTTTGGATCTTGCACGGACGGTTCAGATCAAAACGGGGCGTACCCCTTGGCCTCGGTCCACTGTGGACCCGTGAGCCAGGCTCACGGAGCGTCCGTTGGATCAAAGATCCACAGCTCAATCGAGCCGTTTTCTTTAAAGAGCCCCTAGGTTTCTAAATTTTTGCATGCCGGTCCTTCCACCTATATTAACCTTCACAAACAGGTCCTGAATCTTATGTTCTAGCCCCTGCCTTCTCTGTTATATAGCACCCGAGGTCCTTTTTACTTGTTTTAACATGTTAGCCCTTCTATTTTTGTATAAAATTATGGTTTAGTCCCTGGTTTTATTCATAACAGTCCTGTAGGCTTAGTTTTCTTACAGAAATGTTCCTGTAACTTGTTTTAATCATATCTTTCTTGTTTTAACTCCGTTTTTAGCGTTTTATATACCGAAATGATCGTCTTAGCGAGTAGAACCCTTTAGACAGTGTATTTTCAGCTTTTGTTACTGTTTGGTGTACTGTTTATTTATTGTTTGATTGTATATGCTTGTGCGTAGATATCGAGCCTGTTTCGTCTGAGCTCCCCATTGGAGGCGATCAGGAAGAGCCTGTATACGAAGAAGATACCCAGTTTGTAGATGAAGGCAAGTGGTTTTCCCCCTTGGCATATTCTCTTTTTGAACCTATATAACTGCATGCTTATACAACATTTACTTTATTTGTTGTAATGCATTAAATTGATGGGCAAACACGTTTCTAAGGACATGACTAGATGTTTTACCCTGTTACCTTGATCAACCCTGTTTAACAAATGCTTTGGGTAGATAACTGCTTAGTTGCTAAACTTGGGCTGGTTATGTTAGTTATGTAATGCAATCTGTTTTGTTTATGAAATGTTGTTTAAGATAAGACAAGATCATGTAATTTAAATGGAACATGGAGAACTACCCAAGATAACAGTACAACCACAGTCCACATGGCTCTGTCTTAGCCAACTAATTAGGAGAGTGGGTTTATCTGATAGACTTTTTCCGATAGGGGCACTGGGGGCTCGGGGTTGCAGGGGTATAGCCCGGTTCTTTTGGGGTAGCAGCCTTTGCTAAGGTGCTGACCATTAGGGAGGGTTATGGTCCGCCCTGAGCTGTAACTATCGTGGGCTGTTGGTTTCTCTGCTTTCCTTTGTAAGGGCTTCGTAGTGGACCCCTAGCCACTCACCTCGGAAGTGTACAAGGGTCTAGGTAACCCAGGCAACATGGGGAACAGGAGCTGTGGGTAAAGTGTACAACCTCTACAGAGTTAAAACTGATCGATCAGTCGTGCTCACGGTCAAGAGTGGCTTGGACCCTCACATGGTAATCAAACTTAAAGATGGATGTAAATCGTGGATCTTGTGGGTCTTTGGGCTTTGGATGTGTTTAAAAGTTTAAGTAGGTTGGTATAAACTTACATCTAGTAACTAGGTGCTGTTAACTAAAATTTGACCAACTTATAAAATGCTAACCGCTGTAAACCATAGGCTATCCTTGGTAGCCTTGCATGTTTCCCCCACTTGCTGAGCTCCAACCATAAGAGTGCTCACCCTTGCTTACTGCTGTTCAGAGGAGAACATCGGTGATGAGTACTAGAGCGACTTCGAGGAGTTCTAAGGCATGCGGATCCCCCAATCATTATGCCTGTGGAAGTTGAAGAGAGGTTGCTCGTTTGAGTGTAATAAATGAATATTGTATCGGTTAAAGTCTTGTACGTTTTTGTTACAGTTATGGTGTTACACTCTATTGTCTATCATGTGTGTGTAATTCTTATCCTGGCGCACATATGAGATGCATTCGGTTTTCCTTGTAAAATCGGGTGTGACAATGGAGGAGGACACGACACCGCCGAGGAGGAATGACACTCTTCTCCTTGGTGGTATGAGAGCCACAAGGAGCTCGTCCATAAGGTTTACCGAACCTCAAGGACGTACGGAGGAGCCGCCCATCCCACCTCGTCGATCGACCCGATCATCCGCTCAACCTCCATACACTCCGTGGTACTCCACATATGGCTTCATCATCTTGTCGGAGGAGGAGGAGAAGAAACTCTCTCCTCTTGAGAAGAGGCTTGTGGCAAATGTCGATTTCGACGATCAAGCTCTCAACTCATTGGGTTTTGGCATAGACATATATTATATGTTGGGGCACCTTGGATGGGTGCAGTTCTCCAATGGGGTGTCGACAAATACCCACAAGGAATTTTCCTCGGAAATTTTGATGACTATGGCACCTATCCTTGATGAGGGGGTGCCAAGTTTATCATTCCTATTGGAGGGAATTCAGCAAGTGGTTCCCTATGAGCATATTAGGGAGCTACTTGGTTTCCAAAAGGGAGCTCCGGAGAAAGTTGACGTGCCGGAAGGCATGTCAGATGGATTTTGGAATTTAATCTCTGGGGAAGCCCACCAACAATGGAGTTTCATCCGGAGCCCCATCATCCAAGTATTCCACTCATGGATGTGTAAAAGGATTTTGGGGAGGATGAGGGAGACGAAGGTGACCGACACAAAGTTGAATTGGCGTTACTCGGCTTTAATTGCCAGGCAGCCAATAGACCCCTCATACCTTATGATCAACCGATGGTGTTGCGAGGCAACATCGGGATTGGGAGATATTGGTTCGGGGTGCTACCTCTCCATGTTGGCCATCTCCTTGAGACCAGGAATTTCAAGAAATCCCAAACATCTTCTACCTGGAACCTCTCTTGGATTTGAATACTTGAAGCAAGGATAATATAAAAGTGGAGATGAGAGAGGAGGCTTAATGTGGCCAAAGTGAACTTACCCCTTCCGGATCCAAGACTAAGACTCTTCATTCAAGGGAAGGAAGATTGGTTGGAGGAAGGACTCCTTGTGCCGGCAAGGAAGAATAAAAGAGGAAGAATTGTAGAGGAAGGATCCTCCTCGGCACAAGAGGGTGGTGCACAACAAAACTATGTGCCACCGTATGGAGGAATCCCTACACCGCCAAGTTATTACGGAGGGCCACCAATGCAAGCATGGGGGAGTGGTGCAGCCGTTCCCCCACAAAATTATGTGGTGCCCAACGTAACCTTTGCGGAGCCCTATGCACAATACCCCCAACCACAACAAAGCATGGCCATAATCGGAGGATATGCTGTGAGAAACATGCAAAACGTCGCAACCATCCAATCCAACGCGCCTCAATTGGGTGAAGGCAATGCAAATATTGCATATGAACTTAGGCATCTTCACCTAGTACCGCCGGATCAATTCGTTGGAGGGGATGTCCAAACCTATTATGAGCAAGGGTACAACTACCAAGATTATCAATACCAACCACCGGCGGAAGATTAAAAAGGAGGAGCTTTAGTTTTCTTTTCTTTTCCCTTTTTCTTTAATTTTCAGCTTGTGTTTGCTTATGTATTCGTAGTGTTTTCAGTTTTTTTAAATTTCAGCATGTGTGTTAGTTTATTTTCAGCATGTGTGTTAGTTTGTTTCCATCATGAATAAAGTCACCACTTTGTTTTTACCTTTGGTAAAGTTACAAAATTTATGCCATGATGATATATGATTATAATTGCCGCTTTGTTTATCTTTGTATTTGTTTTATGCATGATTAAGCCAATGCTCTCTTAAAATACAAATATGAATTTATCTAAATACTAGATTAATCTTCAGAGGAGGTTATGATTAAAATAAAGACCCATAGTGTTTTATATGCTCTCAAGTTTTAGATGGATTAAAGATGATTTTTATTCCTAAAAGTAATGCTAACCTTGTCATGAATATCACTTGCGTGTTGCTCTACCTATCCAGAGTCTTATAAATATTTGAGTGCATAAACCTTAGTGTACAAGATTTATTTTTGGGTGAGTTATTGCAGGCCATGATTTCTCTGGCCCGAGACTAAGAAGCTGGTCATTCCATTTTTGCATATCTATCTTATTGCTAGCCTTTTATCCGTGCATTGTGTATCCCCACATCAGAGATTTCACAAACCTCGCTGGATATCCACCCTTAAAACCAAATATCATCTTTTGTGATTATCTCCTTGACTACAACCTATCGTTGAGAATGGATCATTAATTCAAGGAAGATCGCAGGATGGTGCCAAGATTGAAGATTTCAAGTATCTCTCTAAAGGAAAAGTATTTCCGATACCTACCTTATCTCTATCACCTCTTTGCCCGAGGACTAGCAAACGTCTAAGCATGGGGGAGGAGGTAGGTACATGGGACGCCCCAGATTGACAATGCAATTTTAGAGTTCAAAGGGGAGCAAATAAAAAATGTTGAGAAAGAAAGAAAAAGAAAAAAATGAGTATAAAGAAAAAAATATATATGTATGAGAAAAAGAAAAGAAAAAAATATGAGTATGTGTAAAAATAAAATAAAGTGAAGTCCCCGGTTCTCTAAAGTGCATTAGGAATTTCAAGGTTTCAAAATTAAAAGATCTGTACTCATTTTCCAACCATGTGGAATCCGGTAACGAGGACTTCCTTTGTGCCTCGGGATCCCTCTTTGCCATTTGCACATGTCCATCTATCTCAAGTGTGTGTATTTTTCTCTCCCCCTCTTTGATATAACATTATTTTCCAATGACCTTTTTGACGAGTCTCGGTAAGACTATGAGGATCTTGTCTTGTTTTGACAACATCTCATTTATACTATCTTGGTAGGACTAAACTTTCCCAAAAAGCTCTATATAAAGCCTACCACGTATATATATGCTATGAGAGGGAAAGGAGTAGAATAAATAGGCTTGAGAGACAAGATGAGATGAGAGTTCATGAGCAAGATGCAAGATGATTTAAATTTGTGAACTTGGTTTAGCTCCTTTTCATCTCGTTCTTTATTTCAAAACTTTTGAGATCTATTTAAATTTTGGGACCATGTTAATACTTGTGGGATAAGCTTAATTAATAATCTACCCTCTATAGGGATGAAGGCTAGTACATTATGAAACTTAAACAAATTAAATTTTTGAGAGCATTATGTTTTCTCATGTATGATCAAAAGCAAGGTTTAAACAATGAAGGGCAACGTTGATATCCATCGAAGGCTTACTCGAGGACGAGCAAGGTTTAAGTATGGGGGACATGTTGATGGTGAAATTCCGTCAACCTAGCCATGAGTTTACCTTCGGTGTTGGCATGACTTTTATACCTTATCCATTGGTACTAACCCCCCTTGGTATAACAAGTTCGTTCGTGCATGTCGGTTTTGGAGCTTAGTGTTTATGCAAGGTTTTAGTGTTGAAAGCAAGACTTCCAAGATAAGTTCATCAAGCACCTTGTGACTAGACCTTGAAGCCCGGTACAAGTCATGCAATGAAGTAAACATGACTCCAAGAAGCCCAGGGACCAAACCCGAGAAGATGAAAAACTCCGAGGACCCAGTCAGAAAAGTGCCGAATCTTGCGGGACAAGGAGCTTCATCCAATTCAGAGAGAAACTGATGACAAGGGCCCACATGCAGAAGGGGGAAGGATCTAGAAGACTCGGGAACCAACACCAGGCGAAGGAGGCAGCTAACTGGGCCGAAGTGGGCCCAGGCCGGCCAGCCCAGCCCATTTCGGGGCCCATTCATCCCCCCTTTGACCTAGCCGCCATTCGGACTATTTATAGCTCCGAGGCCAAGAGCCACACATCAATTCATTTGTCATCGGCCGCCGAGGAGCAGAGAAGAGAGGGACACCATCTCAGAGAGTTGAGGGTTGAGCTAGTTGGCTAGGATCTTCTTAGCCGACGTGGGAACCTTGCAAGGAAGACCACGTCGGAGTTCCCGGAGCTAGAAGCAAGATCAAGGTAGGATCCCAGTGATGATCTTGATTCATGTATCATGTACTATGTTGAATTATCAAGTTGCAATCCGATTTCTAGTGATCAAGTGTTTCTCCTACGTCTTTGATTTCGATCAGTTTTTCGTATCTTAAGATCTATTCTCGAGATAAATCACCGAGGATGTTCTTGTAGCCGTGGTGGCTAGAGGTGCATGCCTGACCTTCCGAAATATTTCAACTTGTCCTTGGACTCGCCCTAGACTAACCCGCATGAATAGGGGTGCGTTGTGATAGAACGGTGGCTCCAAAAGGCAGGCATTTTCGGAGTCGAACGGGAAACCGTGGTTTAAAGAGGCTTCTAATGAGATTGAACTTGTTACTTCTTCCTTTGCTCGGAACTTCAACGAAGGCTTGATCCAATCTCTATAGATTGGTTTAGATATCCCCTCTATCTCTTCCTACCTCCGGTCTTTAGTAGATTAGATTCATTCTTGTGATGTTCTTTAAGATTAGATGCATAGGTTTCACCTCTTGAAGATATAAGTTTCTCGCTTCAATAGATCACTCTTGCATCACGCATTGTTCCACAGATTCGATACCTTGGGTTCACCACTTGAGGGAAGAAGGGTCCCTTGACTACGACGGGAGACTTGTCTGCTTGCAAGTCTACTTGAAGTTTTGTATGATTATACACCATCAATAGCCGACCACATCTTCACCAGGTTCCTTGCCGACCACCAGACAAGCTGTCGGTGCCGCACGCCTACTTCCCAGGAACGATCAATAGACGGCCACCATCGAGTCCGGATTGTACCTCACTGTGAGCTCATGCATGGATGGAGCCCCCCGCCGCCGGCACCATCAGCCTCATCCGGCAGAGCAAAGAATGGGATGGAGACATGGAGTACATAGAACTCGATGTGAGTAGAAGGAGCTCGATGCTCCACAGACGGTCTGCTATGAAATGTGATAAACAAATATGTGGTGGAGAAATTTTGGTGTTTTGCTTATGTTTTCTCACCAAATATCATAAAATATTTTATTATCTTAGACAAATGTATCACAACTATATGTAATATAGGTATTATATCAAATGGCCACATAATGATATACATAGATACATTTACAATTGATTTTAGCTACACACAAAGCATTAAACAGCTTACAGATAACCTCTCTATCTATGGGCTGGTGAGTTGTTTGTACATTTGGCTGTATGCGCAATTCGAGATTCTGTAGATGACATACCCGTAATTCATCCTGTCTATAGAGTGTGAAATTTGCAGAAAGCCCCCTCCCCTCCCCACTGATGCCCTGCGCGTTGCTACACCAGGTGACGCGAGTGTCCCGTTCACCGACGCCGAACAGACGCGCGGCGACGGGCTGTAGGAGGGCGTCTTCACCGAGCGCTGGCGGCTTGGATCCCACACGCTTGTGGATCTCGCGCTACCCCCACCCCTCCCTGCAAAAAGCTCGATCGCGCGCACGCATCTCTTCCCCATCAAAAGCTTGCGCGCGCCTCTGCTCCCCTCTTCGCCGCCTCCGCCATGGCCCCGCCACACCGCGTCGTGCCTCGGCCTCGAGGAGGCCTCCATGGCCGTGACGGGAAGGAGGCCGCCATGGCTCCACATATGTGCGATTGTGGGGAGCTTGCCCGCCCTCCACCCTGGACACCACGAGGAGAAGTAGCTCTGCATGTGGCCGCGTGCGGAGGGAGGAGACAGTCAGGGGAGAGAGAGAGAGAGAGAGAGAGAGAGAGAGAGAGGAGCGCACGCCCATGGCCTCGAGCCTGCGGAGGAGTGCGCGCTGGCCACGGGTGTCGTTGTGGGCTGCTCCACCCCAGTCTTTGCGAGTTGCCCGAGCACCCGTACGCTCATCATGGATCCCGTAGAGGGGGTCGAGGTCGGCGAGGAGGAGTGCCGCGATGACGGAGGTGGGGGTAGAGGAGGCGCAAGCGGAGCTCCACGCGTGGTGCACATGGTGATTCTCGACTCAGTGGTTGCAAACCTCAATTTGATGGTTGTGAGGTCGATATGATGCATGTGATGGTTGATTTGGTGGCGGGAAGCTCAAATCAATGGCAGGAGAGCTTGAATCGGTGGCGGTGAAGCTCCTTGTGGGGATGAGGAGCCCGTGGCCATGGGGCCTGTGGTCGTCTATCTCCGGGGTGATTTCTTGGAAACGCTGGGAGGGATAGATGGAGAAAGCGGTGGCGGAGGGAAAAGGGAGATGCGACTGCCTACTTGATTGATAGATGTTGCATGTGCTCAGTGGAAAAAGAAAGAGAACTCAAGAAGAGAAGAGCCAAATAATGAAGAGACCAGAAGCGTACGAACAGATCGAGAGTGGGGAGAAGGAAGGAGGGTTCCTGTTGTGCTCAGCTGCTCTTGCTGTATAATTCTTTCTTATATTTCTTTTTTATTTCATATTGGTAAAGTTAGGATAGACATATGAGACTAAATGAGATCAATTTGCAAAACTAGTTAGTGTAATATGTTAGCTTTCTGAATATGGCTTTATGTCATTTGTACTAATGGTTTGAAAAATTAGACAAGAATTTTGCAATTATATGAAGTGCGTACAAATGACAATCATAATCCAAGTTTTGCGGACGCACATCGTAAAAATTAGATATAACAAAGTAATGGAAAAAGAAAATTGGATAAAACAGTGTTGTAAATAAATAAATAAATAATATAGTTATCATATTAATGGTTCAAATTATTGTTATCATGCTTATATTATTTATGCTTGATATATTGAAATAGCCACACATTGGTATACACAAATGCATTTGTAGTTGATCTTAAGCTCTATGCAAAACATTAAACAACTTACAGACGGTCTCTCGTCTATGGGATGTATGAGCTCTATGTACATCTGTCCATAGATGACCTGCTGTCTAAGGGTTGTACATGCCCTAAGTAGGGAAAAAAGATCCAATCTCTTCTTTTCTTGTATTTCTCTGGCGCACTCCCGATTCAACAACAATAACAGTTGGGTCCATGCTGTAGAAAAATTCAAGTTTATCTCATTTGATGATTCAGATAGGTATATCTACAGGAATGACTTATTATATCATGAGTTGTCTGAACTCTAAACTACGGTGGGATTTCTCCGTCCGGATGGTGTGTTTGTGCACCTATTGTATTACTAGAACCATCACAAACACAAATGTTTGTGTTTGCCTCATTGTCATACATTTTTCAACATTTTAAGTTTATTTTACATTTTTTGTTGTACTACACGCAAATGGTGTTGCTAGATATATCTGTTTTGAAGAATCACTTGTGGTCTTTTGGTCATAAATTAAAAGAGCACGTGAGCACAAAAGTGCTATTTATATTCAAATCTTTGTAGACAATTCATTTTGTTTAAATGAATCATTTCATAATTCATTCTGCGGGGTGCTGGTTATGATGGGTGTGAGTGTCGGTGTTTTAGACCGGCAACCTACCAAGGGGAGTACCCGAGGTAGATGAATGTGGCCTCGCCGAGATCGGTAACTCGAAGAAGAGACACGTGGCACACAATTTAGACAGGTTCGGGCCGCGAGGTGCGTAATACCCTATGTCCTGTATGCTGCATAGCTCTGGATTGATTGGGTGTGTTTACAAGATGATGCATATGAGAGAAAGAGAAGGGTCCCTACCTCGCCTTATATAGCCCGGGAGGCAGGGTTACAAGTCGGTTTGAGGAGAGAGTACTAGTCGGGTACGTCTAGAAGTTCTCTACATAGTACAGGACATGCACAACTTCCTATCCGAGTACTTCTCCACCGTAGTCCTTGCGCCTCACACCATCAGGTGCTGTGTGGCACAAGCCAAGTAGTCCCAGGGGCCCACCGAGCAGTCGGTCTTGGTTCCCACCGAGGTGGTGGGCCCAGGGAGGTCCATACGACAAGCCCCCGAGTACTTTGTAGTCGAGCATGATAGTTTCGAGTAGTCTTGATGGCCTTGACGAGTAGTTCCCAAGCGTCCCCGAGTACTACAAGCCAAAGGTCCTCAAAATTACTTGAAGCATCCTGAGGATGGAAGGTACACCTGCTGATCTTTGAGTAGTCTTGAAGTCTTTTCGAGTAGTTCCCAAGCGTCCTCGAGTTCTCCTCTTGAAGGTCTTCAATAGTACTCGCATTGTCTTGAAGAAGAAACCATATGGAAAAAGCGATTCGAAGAATCGCATTCCATATGGAATGTTGCCCCCGAGCCTTAGGTCGAATCGTAGATTCAAGCTAAGGGTCAATCTGAAGCTTTGGCAAGATTATCCCGTAAAATCCAGAGAAAAAAACCGAAGGACACGTCGCACAGAGCCCCCGAGCCTTGAGTCGAGTACTTCCTCTCGAATTGAAGGGTCATCTTGATTGTAGAATGTGTCCTGAGTTGCTCTTAAGTCTTGTCGCCACCCAGGAAGTCTAGCATATGTAGCCGAGCCCCCGAGATGGAGTGCATCGAATACTGGAAGATGAAGAGTCAGGCATCCGCCGCTGAGTCAGTCGCCGATACTTATCCATAAGGCCATTGCAGTGCTGCCGGTTAGGTTATAAATAGAGGCCAAAACCCTTAGGGTTTTTCATTCCTCGCAGTAGCAGCCGCTGGAGTAGATCTAGCCAACCATTCACTCGTGCTTCTGCCGCTGCGTTGTAGATTGCATGTTGACGCGCGCCGCCGCTGCTCGCCACCAGTGAAGCCCCCGAGTGGATGCGAGTGAAGACCTCGCGCACTTAGAGGATGAATCCATCTCCGTCCAAGGGCGCAATGGCTGGTGCCGGTGCCAGGAAGAAGAGATCTCCTAGCGAGGTGGAGGGATCTGCCCAGGGGTCAACGCCGCCGACATTTCCGCCGCGCCCCAATCCAACCAAGGAGTGGATGAAATCCAAAATGAAGACAAAAGATCCGCTGGCTTTGGTGAACAGCGGGTTCTTGCGGGAGAAGGAGATGGACATGTGGCGCGCGGCCGCGGGCGATCCGTACCCCATGGAGAAGAATCTCGACGAAGTCCCCATGTTTGCCAGATTCGTGGAGCGCGGTCTCGCACTCCCGGCGAGCCAGTTCTTCAAGGGTATCCTCAAGTACTATGGTATCGAATACTTGAACTTGAACCCTAATGGCATTTTCACGTCTTCGTCTTTGTTCACTTATGCGAAGCCTTCGTGGGGATCAAACCCCACTGGATCTTGTTCCGGAAGTTTTTCCGTGTGAAGCCGCAGCCGAGCGCCAACGACCCGCGAGTAGTCGGAGGAGACGACATCCAGATGCGTGAAGATGCCGCCGACCAGTACTTGGCGTATAAACTCATTGGCTCGAACCAAGACTGGAAGGCCAAGTGGTTTTATGTCACGAACCACCACCCGGAGCTACCGAAGCCCAGCGGGAAGCAGCTGAAGCATCGGGCGTGGTGGAACACTAAGCTGATGATGCAGGAGGGTATCCAACTACCCAAGCTATTGTAGAAGATCAAGGCTTTGAGAGAAGCTGGGCTGAGGGCCGAACACGTGGCCTTCAGCTTCATGAAGAGGAGGGTGCAGCCATTGATGGCACACGACACCCTCGGGTACTAGGACACGGGCGACGAGGATACATCGAGGATGCCCGGCATTGAAGTCGACGATGAAGACATTGTCGAGAGGCTGGGCAGGATATTCAAGGATATGCCACCGTACACACCCTGCCTAGTCCACGAGTACTCCGCGACTCGTCCGCCGAACAAGGTTAGTAGACGATGACCTCTGTCTCCAAGTACTGATTATATTGGACTAGTCACGCTCACCCAAGTCGCTTGCTGCAGGATGACATTGCGAAGTTTGTCTCCGACCCAACTCCCCCTACTCAACTTATAGATATTCCAGAGGAGGGCAAGGGCAAGGCCAAAGAACGCCGTGAAGTCGGCGAAGGTGACGACACCATCACCATTGAAGATACGTCCGACGAGGATGATGGGGAGACGCTTCAGGAGCGGTTTTAGCTATGGTCCAGGTTCAACCGACCTGGGCTGCCCCACATCCCCCTCATTGAGGATCCACTTTCCTCCTTTTGTGTTAGCAGCATCGTGCAGTCGCTTCTTGAGAGCGTCGAGTATCATCCCATTGGCACGCTCGACTTGTCCATTGGCCCGTGGATGGGCGACTAAGACATATCGGATGTCAATCCCGTTGTTCTCGTAGTACTCCCAGAACTGGTGATTGTTGAAGTTGGAACCCATGTCTGTGACGATGCGATGGGGTAGTCCGTAGCGGTGCACGAGTTCATCCAAGAAGTCGAGTACACTATCGGCCTTGGGGCAGGTGACCGGCTTGACTTCGATCCACTTGGTGAACTTGTCGATGGCCACCAGAACTCTGTTGAATCCTCCTGGCACAGTCGGAAGAGGCCCAATCATGTCGAGCCCCCAGCAGGCGAAAGGCCAAGTTGGTGGTATAGTGACTAGCTTGTAGGCCGGGACGTGCTGTTGCTTGGCGAAGTACTAGCACCCTTGGCACCTTCTGACGAGTTCATCAGCATCGCCCAGAGCTGTGGGCCAGTAGAAAGTTCGTCAGAAGGCCTTGCTGACCAGCGTGCGTGAAGACGCGTGGTTGCCGCAGACGCCTTTGTGGATCTCCTCCAAGATGTCCTTGCTTTCTTCTCGGGGAACACACTACATGAGTACTCCAGAAGTGGCACCCCGCTTGTAGAGCTTGTCCCCAACTAGTACGTAGGACATGGCCCGGCGAATGAGCTACTAGGACAGGTTTTTGTCCATGGGAACCTTCTGCTCGCGGATGTAGTAGATGAAGGGTTGTCGCCAGTCCACATCTATCATCATGACCTCCTGGCCAGCTGGAGGAGGCGCTGGGTCAGTGGTCGTGGGCGCCGGCTCCGGGGTGGATGGCCGTGAAGCTCGTGGACGAAGACACCCGCTGGTACTTGAGCGCGAGTAGAACCAAGCTTCGACAGGACGTCTGCTGCAACGTTGTTGTCATGGACGGCGTGATGGAACTCGAGATTGTAGAATTTGTTCTCGAGCTTGCGGACTTCTATGCAGTAGGCATCCATGTTCTCCTTGTTGTGATCCCAAGACTTGTTGACTTGGTTGATGACCACTGCGGAGTCGCCGTAGACTAGTAGTCGCTTGATGCCCAGAGATGCTGCGAGGCGGAGCCCATGTAGCAGAGCTTCGCACTCAGCTTTGTTGTTTGAGACCTTCCAGAAGATCTACAGGACGTACTTGAGTTGTTCGCCCGTTGGAGAAATCAGAAGTACCCCTGCACCCGCGCCTTCGAGCTTGAGCGAGCCGTCGAAGTACATCACCCAATGCTCTGGTCGCTCGGTTGGAGTTGGTAGCTTATTTTCCCGCCACTCTGCCATGAAGTCGACTAGTGCTTGCGACTTGATGGCTGTTCGTGTCTTGAAGTCGATGTTGAGGGCGCCAAGTTCGACTGCCCACTTGGAGATTCTTTCAATATCATCTTGGTTCCATAGGATGTCACCGAGCGGGTAGTCAGTGACGACGGAGATTGAGTACTCCTGGAAGTAGTGTCGTAACTTCCGCGAGGTGATGAGCACTGCATATAGTAGCTTCTGTACTTGTTGGTAGCGTGCCTTAGATTCCGACAGGACCTTGCTCACGAAGTAGACTGGTCGCTGGACTGGGTAGGCGTGGCCATCTTCCTGCCGCTCGACAACGAATGCAGTACTGACCACGTGAGTAGTCGCAGCGAGGTAGGGCAGTAGTTGCTCCTTTTCGCGGGGAGCCATGAGGACTGGTGGCTTGGATAAGAAATCCTTGAGCTGAGCGAGAGCTTGATCTGCCTCTGAGGTCCACACGAACTTCTCTTGGTGCTTGAGTAGTTTGAAGAAGGGTAACCCCCGTTCTCCAAGTTTCGAGATGAATCTGTTCAAGGCCGCCATGCACCCGGTTAGCTTCTGCACGTCTTTGATGCAGGTGGGGGCTTTCATCTTGGTGATGGCGGAGATCTTCTCGGGGTTTGCTTCGATGCCCCGATGGCTAATGATGAAGCCGAGTAGTTTTCCCAAAGGTACGCCGAAGATGCACTTGTTCAGGTTGAGCTTCCATTGGTACTCCCGCAGAGCTGCGAAGTCTCTTCAAGATCGACAATGAGCGTGTCGGAATTTCGGGTCTTGACAACCACGTCATCCACGTAGGCCTCGACATTCTTGTTGAGTTGTTTCTTGAAACACTTCTGGATAGCTCGCTGATAGGTAGCACCGACATTCTTCAACCCGAACGACATTGTCGTGTAGCCGTAGGTGCCGAACGGGGTGATGAATGTGGTCTTCTCTTAGTCTTCTTCCTTGATTGCAATATGGTGGTACCCGAAGTAGCAGTCGAGGAAGCAAAGCAGGTCGCAGCCCACCGTAGAGTCGATGACTTGATCTATCCGCGGCAACACTAAGGGGTCCTTGTGGCAGTGCTTGTTGAGGTCAGTGTAGTCGACACACATCCTCCACTCGTTTGTGTTCTTCTTGCGGACCACTCAGGATGGAAGACTTCTCTGATGAAGCCGGCCACGAGTAGTTTGGCGAGTTCCTTCTTGATGGCGTCCCGTCTATCGTCGGCAAAACGGCGGAGGTGTTGTTGTTTCGGGGTAGCTTTAGGGTCGATGTTTAGAGAGTGCTCGATTAGCCTCCTGGGCACTTCTGGTATGTCCGCTGGCTTCCAAGCGAAGATGTCTTGGTTAGCCGGAAACTGACGAGCGCATCTTCCTATTTCGGGTCAAGGCCCGCCCCGGTCATGGTAGTCTTGCTGCTGTCGCTTGTCCCAAGGTTGATCGCCTTGACTTGCACTTCCTTAATTGACTGAGGCTTGTTGGCTATGTCCGACTTCTCTGGTATATCGAATTCACTTGGGGCAAGCTTCTTGGATGCAGCATAGATCTCCATCATGGCGTTGGGTACTTGATTGGTGGCTGCGAGTTCCACAACTTCTGTGTCTTAGTCAAAGGATATCTTCAGGTCCCCTTGTAGCGAGAGTACACCGGCAGGACTTGGCATTTTGATACCAAGTACGTGTAGTGGGGTACCGCCATGAACGTAGCGATAGCTGGTCTACCGAGGATGGCTTGGTAGAAAGTCTAGAAGTCCGCGACTTCGAACTTGATGTACTCGGTGCGGTAGTTTTCCTTGGTTTCCCTGAAGGTAACTGGCAGGACCACTGAGCCTAGTGGGATAGCCGCGTCCCCGGGGACGATGCCGTAGAAAGGCGATGTGCTCTTGGTGAGCATGTGAGTGATGTCGAGCTTCATCTTCTTCAAGGTCTTGATAAAAAGGTCATTGAGCCCGCTCCCACCGTCGATGAGTACCTTGTTGAGTCTGGAGCCCGCGACTACCGGTTTCAGGACAAGTGGAAACCACCATGGTTCAGAAAAGCTTGTCCATTGATCCACGCGGGAGAAGGTTATGGGTACCTCCGACCACCTGAGAGGTGTCGAGACCGCTGGTTCAATGTTCAAGACTTCTCGTCTAGTGGCCTTCTGAGACCGTCTGGTGGGTAGTCCGCCGAAGAGGACGTTCACCGTCTTTTCGGGTTCCTGGAAGTCACCGTTGCCTTCGTCAGCTTTTTTCTTGCCCTTCTTGTCATGAGGAGGCCGAGGGTATGAAGAGTCCTTGAGTGCTCGCCGGAGTTGGTAGCACTGCTCGGTGGTGTGGTTGCCCTCTAGGTGCCACGGGCACTTCTCTTTCAGCATGTCCTTGAAGCCGCCGGAGGTCTTCTTCGAGTTGTCTTTCGCAGGGCGCTAGATAGCTGCGACTGTGTTGTCTGGCTTGCGCTTGCGGTTAGGACCCGAGTAGTTGTTGTTGCGACTGCCTTGATCCCTGTTGTTGTTGTTGTTGCCCGCGTTTTGCTTGCTCTTGACACGAATAGCATCGTACTTGGCGTTCACCTTGTCTTCTTCGTCGGCCCATGAAGTGATCATGTCTTTGAGCTTTGTGATGGAACTCGGGCGGCGGCGACCGAAGTCTTCGAAGGTGCGCCGATTATAGAGACCGTCTTGGAAGAGGTCGATGACCTCCTTGTCGGTAACATCGACTACCGTAGCGCGCTTGTCGAAGAAGCGCCGCATGTACTTGCGTAGGGTCTCGTCCTATTCCTGCTTCACCATTGCCAGGTCCATGCGAGTACCCGAGCGACCCATTGCGCCCTCAAAGTTGCTGGTGAACTGATCCTTGAGCTGGTCTCACTTGTCGATCGAGTACTTCTGGAGTGACTCGAGCCATGTAAGCGGAGCCTACTCCAGACAGAAGGGAAAGTAGAGGCACTTTTTATCATTTTTGCCACCAACATTTTCGATGGAGAGGGCATACCATCTGAGCCACTGGACTGGATCTTGCTTCGCATCGTACTTGGTGATCCCTAGAGGTTTGAATTTCTCTGGAAGAAGTAGATTGCGAAGCCGAGCAGAGAAGGTGTGGAAGCCGTCATTGTCGCCTGCCGTGGAGGACTTCTTGCGTCGTATATCTTCAATTCTGCGGCGGGTGTCGTAGCCGCCGGGTGAGGCACCAGTGACGTGGCTATCTGTGTGGCCTCGGCCTCCGCGATCGCCTCCGCCACCGGCTCTCCTGCCAGCCCCGTGTGAGGAGCTCTCGCCGCCGCTGCCTCCGCCACCAGCATCGCCATGAGCAGCAGCGCCGCGGCTACCACCGGTGCCGCCGGCACTGTTGCCGCCCTAAGAAGGTCCACCAGCTAATGCCTTGGTACGATTGGGGTTCTGCGGTAGTTCTCCTCGAGTACGGTTGCGTCCATTGTCTGCTGGACTACGACTTGTGGCTTCATGGTTGTCGGGTTTGCGAGTTCTGAGGGGAGGCACTTGAGCGACTCTATTGTCACCTCTCATGAAGTTGGCGTCCTCTGCGAGCTTGGCGATGACTTCTCCCGTGCGCATCACCTGAGCCTGACGTGTTATCGTGGTGATAGACATGAGGCAATGTTCTGGGGTTGTGTGCACCCGTCTTTCGACTTGGTCAAGGGCCTCTGTGAGATTCCATATGGGGAGGTTCTCACAGAGACGTCTACGCCATTCGTTCCGCTTCCTGTTGAGCTCACGTCGGGCGTTCTTGTCGTCGTTGGTTTCATCTGCGGGTGCATTGGCAGACAACTCGTCTGCTGAGATATCTTCGAAGTAACGGTCAGGGCGGGTCCCTAAGGGTCCCGGCGTCTCGCCGGTAGCCATGAAGACTTGGCGATCAGGGGTGCTGAGACCGGAGTCGGTAGTCGCCACCTCTGTTGGAGTGTGCTCCTCTGCTGGAGCTAGTTTTTTTCCTTCCTGGAAGGGAAGCGAGTCGAGGTAGGCGACGCAGCGTGAGTTCCCGTCTGTCAAGTCTGCAGGCTTGCGGTATAGCCAGTAGACGAATCTCCTGGTGAGTGTAGATGTTATAACCAGGCCAGTGGCTGGTCCTAACAGTGGTTGCTCGGTCGTGGAGTTCTCGGACTCGGGCTCGTCAGGGTTCGATCCAAAGTCGAACTCGTAGGAGGAGTCCGAGTGGTAGCCGGAGGCGGTGTTGGAGTCCGAGGTGTAGTCGGAGACGATCTCCTTGCCGGCCCGGCGTGTAGTGAGAGCCTTAGCATGGGCTATGCTAGCATTGCAGAGGCCGTATGGGAAGTGCTGATGGAGTGGGAAGTCCGCACACGATGGCTCAATAGCTAGCTCGCATGCGATGGCCCACAGGGACGACGAGTTCGAGTTGGAGGCGGATCCAAGCTCGAAGTGGGCGTGTTGGTTGTAGTGCGAAATTTCGCCGAATTTTTCGATGAGGTCGCTAGTGATCACTTCGGGAAGCGTCACGAGCCTAGTGCTCGAGTTGGGAGCCATGGTGAGGCGGCGTTGGAAAGATCCGGCGCCGTCAACAGTGCAAACCCAAGACCTGAAGATGAAGGTGTCGCCGCGGTTGAAGGCGACGGTTGGCTTGATGGAGATTGAAGCCATCGAGTTCGCCATGAGATTTTCGGCGAGATCCCCTACCTGGCACGCCAGCTGTCCGTGTTTTAGACCGGCAAGGGGAGTACCCGAGGTAGATGAATGTGGCCTCGCCGAGATCGGTAACTCGAAGGAAGAGACACGTGGCACACAATTTAGACAGGTTCGGACCACAAGGTGCGTAATACCCTACGTCCTGTATGCTGCGTAGCTCTGGATTGATTGAGTGTGTTTACAAGATGACACGTATGAGAGAGAAAAGGGTCCCTGCCTCGCCTTATATAGCCCGGGAGGTAGGGTTACAAGTGTAAGGAATCGGATGCTCGTTAGCCTAAGAGGGGGAGGGGGTGAATTAGGCAATCTAAAACCTTAACCTGTGGCTTCACTAATTTTGCACAAAGGTAAACTAGAACATGCTATCTAGATGAGCAACTAGGGTTGTTCTAGTGTGAAACTCCCATCCCAAATCAAGGTTCGCAACCTATAGCAAATCCTAGCATGATACTACTCTAGGAAAGTAAGGCAAGCAAAGATTGCAATAGAGTAAATGCGGAAACGTAAAGGGTATGAGAGGAAGCAAACTCTTGACACGCAATTTATCCCGTGGTATCGGTAGGCACTAAGCCACCCCTAGTCCATGTTGTTCAAGCACTCACACAAGAGTATTGCTTCCCGGTCACCAAGTCTCTCCCAAGAGCACCACTTGACTTGCCACAAAGTCTAGCTACTTAGGCATTTGCCAAGCTCCCTTGGTCACCTTGATGCCGCCTCCACTAAGGAGCTTCTCCACCAAGGAAGGGGGCCTCCACGTCCCCCGCACAAAGTGTCCTCGCCGCTCCACACCAAGTCGGAGGGTCGATGACGATTGCCAGTGAGCCACTTAGGCCCCAAGGCTTCCGGTGAACCTTGTTCACCTTGCTTCACTCAAGAATCACCTCACAAGGTTGGCACAACCTTGCACTCACTCAGCTCTAAGCTAAGCCTAGCACTAAGCACATACACTAAGAATATACAAGTCTAAGGATGAGCAATTAAGCACTTGGATGGATTGGATATGATCTTCAATGTGTCTTGAACTCCTCTGCACTTCCACACAATCCAGCTACCTCAAATGGGCGGGTGGAGAAGGTATAAATAGACCAAGGCATCAAACTAGCCGTTGGCTAAAAGCTGCTGAAAGTAGTACCGTCGGATGATCCGCGCTATCTTTTTCCGGGCGTCGGTTCATGTTGACGGTGTATTTTGGTGCACCTAGCATGTTCATTACACTTTAGTTTGGATTTGATTATGGAACTAACCCGCCACGAGGCACACTAATCATACAACAAGTTCATCTTTGTGCATGCATTTGGAAGTGTTGTGTTTATGTAGGAAAACATGGACATACAGGACGGATTCGCAACAAGTTCAAACGAGCATTTACGGAGTCTTGTTCGTGTTCATGAGCTTGATGAAATCACTTCCAATGGTGGCGAGGACCGAAGTGCTACGAGGAACACCCCCGGGGATTGAAGCGTAAAAGATCAAACTTCATGCAAAGAGAGCCTCCATCTTGGACGCGAGGATAACAGCATCAAAATCATACAAGTGGAGGGGGCAAAGTACATAAGTGCACGAGGACCCACGGAGCAAAAGGGGCGACCGAACCGGGCCGGGTGGGCACCGGGCCGGCCGGCCCAGCCGGCCGGCCTAGCCCGGTTCCGCACCGGTTCGGTCCCGTTTTCCTTGCCCTCGAAGGATCTTCAACCCTAAAACCCCCGAGGCGCCGCCAACACCAGGAGGAGGAGTCATTCGCACCAGAAGGCCATCCACAAGCTAGAGAGAGAGGAGGAGGATCTCCGGTGGGAGATCAACCACCTCGAAGGAAGCACCCTCTCGTGGAGAAGAAGGAAGACACCGGCGGAAGGGAAACCATGATCAACGGTGCCATGATCAGCACCTTGATGGGGTAATCTTCTCATTCGTCCATGGGTTGTAATCGATATTGAGATGTAATCACACTTTGTAGGATTATCTATCTATCATCTTGTGTTGAATATACTTTCATGCTTAAGGTTCGCTACCATGCCGTAAAGGGAGTATAGGCCTCAATGCTTCCTTGGATCCATTCAATACACCATGTCCATCAAAGGTCTAGTCATGAATACCTTCGCGTAGTGACAGTACGAGAGGAGGGAAAGGGCGAAACCGTGGTCACAACCCCGATAGATTAGATTGGTTTTCATGTCTTTAAGCGATTGCATGCTCTAGTATCGTAGACCCGTGGGCGATTGTCTTCTCCCTTGATATCTTAATCATTCTCTCTAGTGTAGTTTAGTTGTTTTCTATTATAATAGTAGTTAGGGTTTTAGTAGCTGGTGTGTCGTTGTTGATCGAACGCTTGTAATCCCCTTGCTCCGCGGATTGACAAGAACCTTGGGAATCCCGTGGTGAAAAAGGTGTGGGGTCCGTACGCTTGCGGATCGTAGAGGGATACGTCTTTTATCCGTCAACAAGCCCCTTTTTCTGGCGCCGTTGCCGGGGAGCAAGTTAGTTTACATCGTTTGATTTGCATCTAACTCAGTTTTATATTTAGTTTATCTTTTTGCTATATTTAACATATAATATCTAGAAAAACACTTGTTTTGTTTTTGTTTTTTGTTTTTATCTTATTGTCTAGATGGAGTTCGTTAATCAACACGTGGAAGAACCGGAGAAATCATTAAGGGATTACGCTAGCCCTCGATGTGAAGACATAAAAGTACAAGAGTCGGATTCGAAGCTCGAAGCGACCAAGTATGAAATTAAATCTAAGATCATCAAGATGGTGGCGGCGAACCCATTTGAAGGGATGGTTACGGAGAACCCATATAGACACATAAGGGATTTCACGACAATATGCAACACGGTGCGTCAAGGAGTTCCCGATGAATGGTTCAAATGGAATCTCTTTCCCTACTCACTTGCCGGCAAAGCAAAGACATGGTATTCGGTTGCGTCCTTTGAAGTTGAAGGCAATTGGAACAAGTTGACAAAGAAGTTTTGCGAGAAGTTCTTTCCAATTAGCAAGGTTCAACATCTAAGGAGGCAAGTGATCACTTTCATGCAAGGAGAAGAGGAAGGGATAGACCAAGCCCGGGATAGGTTTAATGAATTAATCGAACAAGGACCAAAACTCGGCTTCACCGGTGACGTACTCTTGCATACATTTTTCTTTTCCCTAACCCCTAGTTGCATGCGACACGTCGAAATGTGTGCGGGTGGGGATCTCATGGAGAAAACACTCACGGAAGCTGCCCAACATCTACAAAAAGTTAGTAAAGCGGCTGCCATGCGAAGAGATTGGGAAACAAGACTTGCGGAAGAGCCGGAATACAATTCAAGGAAGAAGAAGCTTGCTGATTTTTCTAAAGAGGCAACCCCGGAAGTCACAAAAGAGGAACCAATCATGGAAAAGCTTGAACAAGAACACATCAAGTCAAGAACTACACCAAACATCGACTTCGCCGCACCAAATGAGACGAACAAGAGAAGCATGTCAAGCGCGAAGCCACTAAGGGAGTTCGAACCAATGGATTGGGTTCCTATTGATTACGGAGAAGTATTCGAAAAGAGAAGATCGTTCCCTAATCAAAAGGGAATGGCAAGAGCATTGGAAGTCGATTTCCCATCGGAGAAGAAAGCTGAAAATTCATACGACCTTGAAACCACCGGTGAGATTTTTGAAAAGCTCTTCGGAGATGACGTGGTGGATCCGGAACATATTGCCGAGGTGAAGAGAATCATGGGGATCAAGCCCGAAGCATCACCATACGCTCGCCTCGCTGAAATCTGCTCGATAGGATCCGAAGAAGAAGAGAAGATGACGCCGCACTTGAGTTGCGAGATCAACGGAGTTCAATGCAAAGCTTTATGCGACATCGGAGCCCAAGTAAGTGTTCTATCTTCTAAAATTTACGATAAAGTTCAATACCACAACCTAGACTTAGCTCTAACATCAACGAAATTAATTATGGGAGATGGTAGAACTATCAAACCTCTAGGTATTGCTTGCAACATGAAAGTAAAAATCTCTAGAAACTATATACCAACCGATTTCTTTGTTATTGATGCTTACCATAGTAATCATGATCACATAATCTTAGGTAGGCCTTTTCTTAAGTTGGTTGATGCCGTGTTAGATGCTGGAGAGAGCAAAGTAACAATGAACCTTAATGGAACAAAGTACACATATAACTTTCTTCGTGCTTCTAAACACCTTACACCTTTTCCTCCCGAAGATGAAGAAGTAGAAGAGATAGATAGTCTTTGTTTTGTTGAAACCCTTAGAGACCCTCTGCAAAGAGCGATGGAAAATCAAATTAGTAATCAACAAGATAAAGAACAAGAGGAAGCAACAAAAGGCTTAGAGCCGCATGATGGTAGCGTGGAGGAAGAGAAATTCAAAGACATAGGAGAAATCAAACCCGAGGAGCCACAAGTGCCCGAGGTAGACCTTAAACCTTTGCCCAAGGGGTTAAAGTATGAATTTTTGGGCCCAGACAAAACTTATCCAGTCATTGTAAGCGACGAGTTGAGTCCCGAAGAAAATGAAGTGTTGCTGATTTTATTAAAAAACATAGGAAGGTGATTGGATATTCAATTAATGATCTCAAAGGAATTAGCCCAGCCTTTTGCACTCATCGTATACCAATGGAAGACCAATGTAAGCCTGTAGTGGACCACCAAAGGAGGCTAACCCATGTCATGCGAGAGGTAGTAAAGAAAGAGGTTATCAAGTTACTTGATGCCGGAATCATCTACCCGGTTCCGCATAGCGAGTGGGTGAGCCCGTACATTGTGTACCGAATAAAGGAGGTTTAACCGTGGTGAAGAATGAGAAGAACGAGTTGATACCGCAAAGAACCGTGACCGGGTGGCGGATGTGTGTCGATTACCGTAAGCTTAACAAAGCGACGAAGAAAGATCATTCCCCCCTTGTCGGGCATACACCCCCGGTACTCATGCAAGGAAGGAAGAATAGTAGAAGACGGACTCCTGGTAGAATTCCCCCGTACTCCTACTAGGACTCGCTCCGTGTACTCCTACTAGGACTCCCGCCTTGTAACCGACTAGGAACCCGCCCCCGGACTATATAAAGGAGGGCCGGTACCTAGCCGCACATCCCCAATCCCTCCGGGACAACCAACACCAAGCGCGGGCGCCATACTTGATCCCCCAAACGAGACGTAGGGTTCGCCACCTTGGCAACCCGAACCTGTATAAATCTTGTGTCCCGTGTCCTTGTGCATACCTTCGAGTTCTCGGTCTCCCGATCACGATCCCCACCGCACAACCTACTACCTCGGGTACCCCCTTGGTAGGTTTGCCGGTCTAAAACACCGACAGCCGGCGCGCCGGTCTTCTCGGGTGCCTCGGCACGCCGCGCGGCTCGTCATGCGGCTCGTTGCGCCGCTCATCGTCGACTACTCCGCCTCACGCGGGCTCGTCGCCGTCGACTACTTCGTCTTCGCCGCGCATGCGGGTGCCTCGGCACGCCGCGCGGCTCGTCACGCGGCTCGTCGCGCCGCTCGTCGTCGACTACACCGCCTCACGCGGGCTCGTCGTCGACTACTTCGTCTTCGCCGCGCATCCGGGTGCCTCGGCACGCCGCGCGGCTCGCCACGCGGCTCGTCGCGCCGCTCGTCGTTGACTACTCCGCCTCACGCGGGCTCGTCGTCGTCGACTACTTCGTCTTCGCCGCTTGTCCGGGTGCCTCGGCACGTCGCGCGGCTCGTCATGCGGCTCGTTGCGCCGCTCGTCGTCGACTACTCCACCTCGCGCGAGCTCGTCGTCGACTACTTCGTCTTCACCGCGCGTCCGGGTGCTTCGGCACATCGCGCGGCTCGTCATGTGGCTCGCCGCGCCGCTCGTCGTCGACTACTCCGCCTCGCGCGAGCTCATCGTCAACTACTTCGCCTCCGCCGCGCGTCCGAGTGCCTCGGCACGCCGCGCGGCTCGTCACGCGGCTCGTCGCGCCACTCGTCGTCGACTACCCGCCTCGCCCGGGCTCGTCGTCGACTACTCGTGCGCCGCGACTTCGTCTTGCGGCCACACCGTCTCTACTTCATCCACGCCGTGCGTCGTGACTAATTGTCTTGCGGCAACACTGGCTCTACTTCGAGTATGCCGCGCGCCGCCACGACGTCACCTTCGGCCGCATCGCGTCGACCATTTATCTTGACTAGTTTTCCAAACTAGTCGAGAACGGCAGTCACGCCCCCAACAACTAGTCGGAATCAACTCTGACTAGTCAACTTTAACAACAACCGTCGCGGCTCCATCGCCGACCGCCACGGCTTCATCATCGGTCCGCCGGGCAAGAACGGCTAAGTCATTCATTTAAATGATTACCGTTCTCTTGGCTTGTTCTCATCATCATGTACGACTACTTGCCGACTACTCATTTGTGTATGCTTCTCGGCGGGTTTTCACGGGAGCTACACTCGCCGACTACTCTTGGGGCATATCGATCAAGTCACCACGAGTCTACTTCATCAACTCGGGGGCTATCCCTAGGAGGCGTTTCTAAAGTCCGCTACGCGCGGCAATCTAAAGTCGACTTCTAAAGTCACATTCTAAAGTCGCATTCTAAAGTCCGCTACGCGCGGCAATCTAAAGTCGACTTCTAAAGTCGCATTCTAAAGTCCGCTACGCGCGACAACTTAAAGTCGACTCCGGTCGCATCTTCGCCTGCTTCGATGGCATACTACGTGTGTAAGCTTCGATGGAACCTAGCTGTAAGCGGCCCTCGGGTCCCGGCGACGATGAAACCTAGCCGCACGTGGTCTTCATGCTCGTACCATGGGTCCAATTACCCTAAGTACTCGCGCTCCGTACCTTGGGTCCGAAATCCATGGCCCAAGTACGCAGTGTCGACTCCGGCCGCACCTTCAAGTCCATCGCGGTGGCAACCATACCTTGGGTCCGTAATTCATGGCCTAGGTACACAAGCCGACTCCGGTCGCACCCTCAAGCCGACTCCGGCCGCACCTTCAAGCCCGCTCCGGCGGCAATCGTACCTTGGGTCCGAAATCCATGGCTCGGTACTTAAGCCCACTCCGGTGGCACAAGTCGACGCTAACGGTCGCATCCAAGCCCACTCCGTGGCACAAGCCCGCTCCGGCGGCAACCGTACCTTGGGTCCGAAATCCATGGCTCCGTACTTAAGCCCACTCCGTGGCACAAGCCGACTCCGGTCGCAATCTTAAGCCCGCTCCGGCGGCAAAACTACTCGTTTTCTCTGATTTTTCATTCGCTTTGGCTTTCCGGAAAGTGCTTTTCGTTTTTTGCATCTTAAGTCCACCCCGCGTGGCACAAAGTCGACTTCTTCAGTCGCATCTCAAAGTCCGTTCTGCGCGGCATTCTAAAGTCGACTTCTAAAGTCGCATATCAAAGTCCGCTTTGTGCGGCACCCTAAAGTCGACTTCGGTTTTCAAGTCGCAACTCAAAGTCCGCTCCGTGCGGCAACTAAAGTCGACTTCGGATTTCAAGTCGCATCTCAAAGTCTGCCCGCGCGGCACAAAGTCGACTTCGGTTTTTAAGTCGCATTCTAAAGTCCGCTCTGACGGCACGACTACTTCTCAAGCTCCACGGCTCGATGCCAAACTGCTACTTGGAATCTCTCCGGCTCGGGGGCTACTCGAAGATAACTTCAAGATGCTTCGCCCGCTCTCAAGCTCGAGGGCTCCTCACCAATCACTACTCGACGTGGCTCATATAGCTCTCTTATCTCGAGGGCTACACGCCGCAAGAGTACTCGGATGATGGCTTCGCGAACACCGAAGACCCTTGGATTGATTACCTAATCATTTCAGGGCTCGGGGGGTCGCTATGCTACACCCATCATTCAAATTTTTTCAAGACCGATGAGCCGGACCACCTTCCGGCCTCGCGGCAGTTCAAGTACTATTGAAGACTTCTCCAAGCGCACTCGAGAACGCTCAAGAACTACTCGAAGAGGCTTCAAGACTACTCGAACTACTACTCTCGACTCCAACGTGCTCGGGGGCTTGTCGGGCATACACCCCGGTACTCATGCAAGGAAGGAAGAATAGTAGAAGACGGACTCCCGGTAGAATTCCCCCGTACTCCTACTAGGACTCGCTCCGTGTACTCCTACTAGGACTCTCGCCTTGTAACCGACTAGGAACCCGCCCCCCGGACTATATAAAGGAGGGCCGGTACCTAGCCGCACATCCCCAATCCCTCCGGGGACAACCAACACCAAGCGCAGGCGCCATACTTGATCCCCCAAACGAGACGTAGGGTTCGCCACCTTGGCAACCCGAACTCCGTATAAATCTTGTGTCCCGTGTCCTTGCGCATACCTTCGAGTTCTCGGTCTCCCGATCACGATCCCCACCGCACAACCTACTACCTCGGGTACCCCCTTGGTAGGTTTGCCGGTCTAAAACACCGACACCCCTACCGTTCATTGACGAGATGCTCGAGAGGTTAGCAAACCACGCTTATTTTTGCTTTCTCGACGGATACTCGGGGTTCATGCAAATTCCCATTCACCCGGAAGATCAACATAAGACAACGTTTACGTGTCCTTACGGAACGTTTGCATATAGGAGGATGCCCTTCGGCCTATGCAATGCTTCGGCCTCTTTTCAACGTTGCATGATGGCCGTGTTTTCGGAATTCATCGAAGAAATTGTTGAAGTGTTTATGGATGATTTTTCCGTTTACGGGAAGACGTTCATGGATTGCTTAGCAAACTTAGAAAAGGTCCTTACAAGGTGTGCGGAGGTAGATTTCGTTTTAAATTGGGAAAAGTGCCACTTCATGGTTAAGCAAGGCATAGTGCTCGGACATGTTATATCCGAGAGAGGGATTGAAGTGGACAAGGCTAAGGTAGAGACGGTTGAGCAACTCCCACCTCCTACGGATGTTAAGTCCTTAAGGAGCTTTCTAGGCCATGCCAGATTCTATAGAAGATTTATAAAGGACTTCTCAAAGATCACTAAGCCTTTAACGCACCTTCTTCAAAAGGATGTGGCTTTCGACTTTGATGAGAAGTGTCTAGCGGCATTCCGGACCTTGAAAAATGCATTGGTGAGTGCTCCCATCATCCAACCTCCGGATTGGAGCCAACCTTTCGAGATCATGTGTGACGCAAGTGACTACGCCGTAGGCGCAGTCTTGGGTCAAAGAAAGGAAGGCCGAGTTCACGCCGTTTACTATGCTAGCAAAACTCTTAGTGGGGCATAATTAAATTATGCCACTACGGAAAAGGAGTTGCTAGCGGTGGTATTCGCTTTCGAAAAATTCAGATCTTACATCGTGAACTCGAAGGTCATTGTTTACACTGATCACGCAGCCATCAAGTATCTCTTGGCTAAGAAGGAAGCTAAACCACGTTTGATTCGTTGGATCCTTCTTCTCCAAGAGTTTGATGTTGAAATTCGTGATAAAAAGGGGGGTGGAGAATGTTGTGGCCGACCATTTGTCTAGGATGAATCGTGGACAAGATGATAAAGAGCCCATAGAAGATAAGATGAGAGATGACCACCTCTATAGAGTGCTTGATAAAGATACTTGGATGATCGACATCATTCGAGCAATTCGGAAGATGCCCCTCGATCATCTAGATAAAAACACTCAAAGGAAGATAATTTTCGAAAGTAAGAAATATTTTTGGGATGCACCATACCTCTTCAAGCTTGGCAATGATGGAGTGATGAGAAGATGTGTGCCAAGAGAAGAGAGGGTTGAGATTCTAAGGAAGTGCCACTCGGCGGAGTACGGTGGACACTATAGCCATTTTCGAATCGAAGCAAAAGTATGGTCGAGCGGATTCTATTGGCCGGAGATGCATGAAGATACTAAAAGATATGTTGCGTCATGCCCCGAATGCCAAAGAACCGGAAACATCTCTCAAAGAAATTCTATGCCTTTGAAATACAACTTACAAATCGAAATATTCGATGTATGGGGCATAGACTTCATGGGGCATTTTAAAAACTCATTTGGATTCGAGTATATCCTTGTTATGGTTGATTATGTATCCAAGTGGGTAGAGGCTATACCATGTCGTAAAGCTTCCACAGAGGAGTCCATCACTATGATCAAGAACGTGATTTTTCCCCATTTCGGTACACCGAGAATCTTGATAAGTGATGGAGGAACTCATTTCACCGGGAAGAACTTCAAAAAGTGCTTGTCCAAGTTGGGAATTGAGCATAGGGTCTCCACGGCCTATCACCCACAAACCAATGGACAAGCGGAGACGTCAAATAGGCAATTAAAAAGCATACTCAACAAAACCATAGAGAAGGGAGGCAAGGATTGGTCAAAGAAATTAGGCGGAGCTTTATGGGCTTATCGAACGGCGTTTAAAACACCGATAGGCATGACCCCTTATCAATTCGTCTATGGAAAAGCTTGCCACCTTCCGGTTGAGTTGGAACATAAAGCCTATTGGGCGATTAAAGAGATGAACCTTGATCTCGATGCCGCGGTGGTGAAACGAAGAATTCAAATAAGCGAGCTAGAGGAGTTGAGGTTGAAGGTGTATGAAAACGCAAGCATATACAAGGAGAGAATCAAAAGGTGGTATGATAAAAGATTGAAGAAAAAAGAATTTAAAGAAGGAGATAAGGTCCTCCTCTACAATTCGAGGTTTAAAACCTTCGGAAAGGGGAAATTGCAAAGCAAGTGGGATGGACCTTATGTTGTGCATCTGGTGTTCTCCAACGGAGCGGTAACCATTATGGATATAAACGGTGATCAATTTGTGGTGAATGGACAGCGGCTTAAGGTTTACTACGAACCCGATGTCGTGCCCCTTCACCATGTTGACGTCTTCACCATGGAGGAAGAGCCCGAACGTCCCGCCTAGGACAAAAAACAAGGCATCAACTTCGTAAATAATTTTTCTTTTAGTTTTCTGGAGTTTTTCGCGAAGATTTCTCGGGCCAACTTTTTCCCATGGGCTAAGGAAGAAAAAAAATAGGGCGGTGTGCAAAAACCCGGACCGGCCCGGCCCCCGAGGCGGGGGTGGGCCGGCCGGCCTGGGCGGACCGGCCCCAGAGGGGCCCGACGTCCGATGACGCCGAATTTCGCCGAATTGCTCCTTTTTGACTTCCTTGTTTGGTCGAAAATTTTAAGGGAAGTGTAAAAAAGGAAAATAAGGTTCCCGGGGCTTTTCTCTCAATACTATTTATTTGGCCGAATTGGGAGCTCGAGGATCAAACCTTTCAAGCAATATTTCGCACCCTTGTAGCAGCCATTGTGCCCCCAAGGAGCTTAGAGTTGAAGCTAGAAGCCAAGAAGCCATCGATGGAGGAGGCGGTGCGATGCGAGCTCAAGCTACCCGTCAAGAGGACCGCACGCATCCGTTGCGGAGGACGTGTCCCGACCGGAGCTCTTGCATCTCGCAACCCCGTCAAAAGGAGAGAAGGTCCCTACACCCGTCCGAAGGTCGGCACGCATCCAAGGCATCAAGCGCAAAGACTACAAGGAGGTGTCACCAGAGCCTAAGGATTATGGGGATAGCGACTACTCCGACGATCGTAGCCCGAGCTCGTGGGCGGCCGCCGGTAGAGATGATGATGATTGGGATGAGCAGCCCAAGGAAAGGACTCCCGAAGGCCCCAACGGCAACGACAACGACGGCAACGAAGGCAACGACAATCGAGGTGGCAACGACGGTGGTGACAACGGTGGAGAATATGGCGACGACGACCCCTTCGGATTGCATCAGATGTGTTGTCGAGTTTGCCGTCAATCCATCGCGGATCTCTACACGTCGGCCGACGAATGTCTCCAAGACATGGAAGCAATGAAGCAGCGTATGGAGGACTTGGAGCGCGTAGTTGAAGATGACTACAAGTTCCTAAACCGTAACGTGCGCAAACTTTTCGGTATGGTTGGAAACATGAGAGGCAAGTGGTGCAATACTTGCTTGAAGTACCACTAGATCTAGTTTTCCCCTTAGGATTTTTGTAAGATACGACGAGGACGTCGTATGTTTTAAGCGTGGGGGAGAGCTAGCTCGCTAGCCTTAGCTTTTGAACTTCAAGTTTAGGTTCGGTTTAATCTTTGTGTGTGAGTCTTTAGTTTTTGAGTGTGTTTTAAGATTTTTGCAAGTGTCTTAAATTAGTGTTGAGTCAAGAAAATCAAATAAAAAGAGTCTTTATATATATCTTTGTGTTTTATGTATTGCTTATCTTTATTTACTTGTTTGTTTAATCTTCGATTCTTGATATATGAACATAAGTATGTGGTTTGAAAAACGTTTACCGTGGTGCTTAGTGGAATTGCTACTACCTAAAGTACCCATACCACACTTCGATCTTGAGCTTCACATGTTAGTTGTGCTATGTTCAATGCTAAAAATTGGAGGATTTCAGTTCTGAAAATTAACTTAAAACCCTTGTAATAAAGGTTAGCAAAACCTCTTTTTCCAAGTTGAGAGTAAGAAAAAAAATTCCTATCCAAAGCCAAGTTTATTTTTTTTTTCGCTCCACCATAAGTGTGATTAGCACGATGAGTTAGGCTAAGACCCTTCTCTCTTGGTGAGTTTTAATTTCGAGCAATGATCATGTCCTTGTGCTTATCTTTTGTTGCTAGCCTCGTCATATATTCGGTACGTGACTTTCACAACGAAAGTCACGATCGTCGCCGGATTCCATACCCAACCCTATACATCTCTTTTGTACATCGTATTCCTTGAACACAACCTATTTTCAAAGTTTCGTCTCGTCTCTAGCATGATTTATTTAAAATTTCAGATTGTATGCATGCGAGGAAAGAGAGAATTGAAAGCTTTGAAAAGTTGTCAAGAGAAAGAAAAATAAAGAGAAAAAGTATGTGTATGGAAAAGAAAGAAAGAAAGAAAAATCATATGTGAATGAAAGAAGAAAAAGAAAAAGAGAAAAAGATGAGGTAGCAATGAAGATATGAGAGGGATGGATCAAGTGAAAGAAAAGAAAAATAATAAAGTGTAAGGAAGGATGTCACGTTGATTGTGAGATGAAACTTTTACTCTATTTCCAACCATGTGCAATCCGACAACGAGGACATCATCGGTGCCTTGTAGTCACAATTTTCTTTTGCCCTTGCACATGTCCACCATTCTAAATCTTCTCATCCTTGATATCCCTACATATGGTTAATTCTCATGATCATTGGCTTTGAAAGGTAGACAACCATTAGAGGAAGTTCTTAGTTTGACAATACTTGTGTTGATTGCGCTAACCCTACCTATAGCTCCGTTTACATGATATATGAGAGATTAATGGGAGGTGAGAGTTTTATAAAATTTGGCTAGGATAGCCACTTCATATGAGTGACTTGAGAGAGCTTGGAGAAAGGTTTTTGTCTAATACTTGTTGCAGGAATTTTTGTTTTGAAAATCATAAAAACCCTCCGATGGAAGCAAAGAAGTAAGTATGGCTGAAATTGAAAGCTTCGAGTGAAGAGTTTGAGTTGTGGGGTAAAACTTGTCGTGGTAAAAATTCTAAACACCCATGTTTATGTTTGATTATCAATACTTTGTGTTTATGTATTAAAGATGAAGGGATTGACTAAGTTGTGAAGAATGATAAGTGGTATATGATTACAACACCTTGGACGAAGTTCTTTTACGAGTACTTGCTCGAGGACGAGCAAGAGCTAAGCGTGGGGGAGATGTTGACGGTGTATTTTGGTGCACCTAGCATGTTCATTACACTTTGGTTTGGATTTGATTATGTAACTAACCTGCCACTAGGCACACTAATCATACAACAAGTTCATCTTTGTGCATGCATTTGGAAGTGTTGTGTTTATGTAGGAAAACATGGACATAAAGGACGGATTCGCAACAAGTTCAAACGAGCATTTATGGAGTCTTGTTCGTGTTCATGAGCTTGATGAAATCACTTCCAATGGTGGCGAGGACCGAAGTGCTACGAGGAACACCCTCGGGGATTGAAGCGTAAAAGATCAAACTTCATGCAAAGAGAGCCTCCATCTTGGACGCGAGGATAACAGCATCAAAATCATGCAAGTGGAGGGGGCAAAGTACATAAGTGCACGAGGACCCACGGAGCAAAAGGGGCGACCGAACCGGGGCCGGGTGGGCTCGGGCCGGCCGGCCCGGCCCGGTTCCGCACCGGTTCGGTCCCGTTTTCCTTGCCCTCGAAGGATCTTCAACCCTAAAACCCCCGAGGCGCCGCCAACACCGAGAGGAGGAGTCATTCGCACCGAAGGCCATCCACAAGCTAGAGAGAGAGGAGGAGGATCTCCGGCGGGAGATCAACCACCTCGAAGGAAGCACCCTCTCGTGGAGAAGAAGGAAGACACCGGCGGAAGGGAAACCATGATCAACGGTGCCATGATCAGCACCTTGATGGGGTAATCTTCTCATTCATCCATGGGTTGTAATCGATATTGATATGTAATCGCACTTTGTCGGATTATCTATCTATCATCTTGTGTTGAATATACTTTCATGCTTAAGGTTCGCTACCATGCCGTAAAGGGAGTATAGGCCTCAATGCTTCCTTGGATCCATTCAATACGCCGTGTCCATCAAAGGTCTAGTCATGAATACCTTCGCGTAGTGACAGTACGAGAGGAGGGAAAGGGAGAAACCGTGGTCACAACCCCGATAGATTAGATTGGTTTTCATGCCTTTAAGCGATTGCATGCTCTAGTATCGTAGACCCGTGGGCGAGTGTCTTCTACCTTGATATCTTAATCATTCTCTCTAGTGTAGTTTAGTTGTTTTCTAGTATAATAGTAGTTAGGGTTTTAGTAGCTAGTGTGTCGTTGTTGATCGAACGCTTGTAATCCCCTTGCTCCGCGGATTGACAAGAACCTTGGGAATCCCGTGGTGAAAAAGGTGTGGGGTCCGTACGTTTGCGGATCGTAGAGGGATACGTCTTTTTATCCGTCAACAGTTCATCCGGCGCTACTAGCCGTTGCCTCCACCGCACATGACCGTTGAAGATCCGCCGACACAGCTGCTTCGGCGCTATGCACCGACGGTGCATCGGATCATCCGGTGCTGAAGACCCCGTGACCAAGTTGTCTCTGTTATCTTCCACACGACCGTCGGATAGACCGACACTTCCTCTCGTCCAAGACGTCGGATCATCTGGTGCTGAAGGCTTCATCTTGGCGCGTCTCTGTCTTGATTCAAACTGAGTGTCGAATAGACCGACGGTGTCCTCACTCAGAACGTCGGATCATCCGGTGCTACTGTCTTCACTGCTCCTCCTCTACAACTCGTCCGATGCTACTAAAAAGTGGACCGCCGGTTCATCCGATGGTGCCTAGGGTTTCACCCTTTGAACTAACTCGTCCAACGATTGCACCAACGCTTGCTATTAAGTGACCGTCGGTTCATCCGACGGTGCCTTTTCTTTTCCTTTTCTTGCTCGGTTTTGACCCTTGATTTTCTCACTTTGGCATGTGATATTCTTGCATCCTTGGGACCTAGAAGTGTCTACAAAGACATTCTAAACACTATGGTTAGTCCCATTGATAATGTTGTCATGAATCACCAAAATAAAACTCGAACTAATGGCATATGGGGCCATGTTCGCTACAACCTCCCCCTATTTGGTGATTTATGACAACACAACCAAAGCAAGCATAAATTTGCAAGAATTGATAGAATTAGAACCACCTACACTTGCTTGGATGCTTACCATCATCCAAAACTCCCCCTAGATCAAACTTCCCCCCTTTTTGATCTTCTCTTCCTATGTTTACACATAGCTTGCCTCTTCCCCCTTTGAAACCACTTAGTTGCTTTGGTCCCACATTCTCCCCCTTTGGAATAAAATCTCCAAAAAGTCCCAAAACAAAAAGGGTCCAAGGAAACTAGCAAGACCTAGCAAACATAGCTCAAAGAGAAATGTTAAATGCAAGGGAGAAAGCCGCATGAACCATGATCCATATGTATGATATCAATGAAGATACCACATGTGCAAAAAAACTAAGGTGGATCACAAGCTCATGAGACTAGCAAGATACAACCTAAGCTCCCCCAAAGTGTGTGCACAAAAGGATACCACTTGTAAGACAAGGATAGTGAGAAACAAGTGCACAACTAAAAAATTGTAAGACAAGGAAGCTTAGAGCATATCATGCAAGGAGGTAGCTTAAAGAACAAGAGATAAAACAAATGGGTTCTTAATACATTACCACTTGTAGATATCACTTGTAGTCTTTTGAACATTGCATACCTCTCGGGGTTGATCCTCTCTACCTTGTTGGCACCTCATTGAGATGAGCCACTTGGAAATGATATAATTAGGTGACACTACTTGAAAGAAGCTTGCATAGAAGACACTTGGGGTACCACAAGGATTAGGAATGTATGAGTACATTTCCTTTGAACTTATATACATAAGCTCGCAAGGACATGACTCAATAGCATGAAGCTCATATTGCTATTTTCACTCTTTTAGAGATGTTAGATCACATTGAGAGTGAAATAGCATTCTCTTAGAATGAAGTACCACACCGGAACGCGTCGCTAAGGGACTACATAAGATAAGCTTGAAACAATGTTAGTCCCATAACCAAACCATAGGATGAGCTCCCCCTAAATGTGTGCATTTAGTGTTTGAATCACCAACCAAATGTATGCACATTGTTTATGACAACAAAAGGGAAGCTAACCCTATAGCTTGCTCATGATGCAAAGAGATATATATGAAAACATGCACCATGAAAGAACAAGTGTAGCTTTCCTACACACTAATCAAACCATGTAAGTTGCTCATGGGTTAGCACATGACACAAGCAACCTACCATATGTAAACATTGCAACAAATACAACCTAAACAAGGCATTGGAGCTACAATGATGCAAGAGATAGGTAGTAGTTTCCATTACCTCAACCGGGGATCTTGGGCAACACATGTCCAACTTGCAAGCTTGGCTTATAGGCTTGAATCTTCTCATCTTGATTGTGCTAAGCCTCCCAAGTCCCCACTCTCAACGCCTTCAAGTGGCCTTTGGAACCCAAACCATTTGAGGCCCCTTCATGTTGATAATGACTTCCTTGGGCACCCAAATGGGTTGGTTCCAACCCCGCTCCTCCTTCATCTTCCCAACCTTGTGTGCAACTACTTTGCCATTAGCCTTCTTCTTGATGACGTAGGTGTTGCTCTTGGTCTTGTTCTTGTGGTTGGGCTTGGTGTAGATGAGGGAGCTCTTGATGGTGGGCTTCAACTTCTTCTTTGTGCCCTTGTCCATCTTCTTGACAAATTGAGGGCATTTGTAGAACTTGTGCCCTTCTCCATGACACTTGTAGCAAGTCACAGTTGCACCCTTCTCAAGCTTCTTCACCATGGGTTCACGGTTATCTTGAGAAGGTTGGACTTTGCTCTTCATGACTTGAGAGATGTCCACTTGTTCCTCATCATTCTTTCCCTTACCCATCAAGCTTGTCAACCTCTCTCGGTGCCATTTCACTTCTTGCTTAAGCTCATCATTCTTCTTGCCTATGAGGGAATCACATGTTTCTACAACAACATTCTCATTGTAAGATGGTGAGCAAGATTCATCAATTAAATCAATGCAAGAAGTTGAAGCATCTACCTTGGAGATAGGAATTTCACAAGGGATAGATGATTCATCAAGATCAAAGGAATTGCTTGTTTTAGTCTCATTGCTCTCAAGCTTAGCTTTTAGCTCATCACACTCCTTGCTAAACAATTTGAATTTGCACAACAAAAGTTCATAATTTTTAGCAAGGGTTGCACTAAGATCATTGAAAGAATTGAGTTCTTTAATTTCATTAGCTTGTTTCTTAAGCATTTTTTTGCTCATGGACAAGCCCAACAAGATCATCAAGAGAGGTGGTGTCGGATTCGTCATCACTTACATTGCTTTCCATACCTTTGGCCATAAGGCACATGTGTAGTGATGATGAAGGACCTTGCACGAAGCGGGTGGTGAAGTTCTTCCTTGATTCATCACTTGAGCTAGAAGAACTTGATTCTCCACCACTTGTCCACTCACGGACGGAGATAGTTGCTTCTTGACTTGGTCTCTTCTCCTTGACCACCTGAGGACCATGTGTGGTTCGAGGACCGGTGGATGGTCGTTTCCTTGTGTGATGAGTGATTGACAACGTTGTGTGGACTGATTCTTGGCTAAGTATTGCAGGTGCAGGTTGCGGCTTGACTGGTGTTGGTGCAGGTGAAGAACAAGCGCAAAAGGTCATCGCCGGTGAGGCCTCCAGGTGTGGAGAAGACAAGTAGGCTTCGTTCGAGGGACCCGGTGGCCAGCAGGGTCAAGTGCAGGCCGCATGGTGGCATGAACAGCAAGATGAAGTAATGGATGGTTTCTTGGTTGAGCCACAAAACCAAGGTCGAGCCGGGACTACGTGGGAGCCGAGTCATGAGTGGCGATTGGCGGAGGCTACACAGAGTTCGCGGGGTTTCCGGACGACGCAGTCCGGAATCTTCGAAGCGGAGGACACGCATCGGGATCGCAAGGCTTGCGTCGAGGCTAAGCAGGTTGCGGTCGCCGGGCATCCGTCCGATGGAGAAAGCTTGAAGACTTCCAAAGCCGCCCTTGAGGGGCATGTATCCTTAGTTACTAGGAAAGGGTATTTTAGACTTTGGGTTGCCTCCATATAACCCATGAGGTGAGAGGATGGCAGCCAATCTCTTGGAACCCTAGTTCATTTGCTTTCCTATTTTCCCTTCCTATTTTCTTAGGATTTCCATAGGACTAGCTTGAGAGCTTCACGGTGAGATCTTGTGAGAGGGTTGGATGATCGGGCGGCAAGCTAGACCTTGTATGAACCTTTCTGGCATGTATAGATGATTCGGCATGGTTCCTCAAGGCCTTGTTGTGTTGTTCCCGGTTGTTCTTGGTGGTGATTTTTCCGAGCCCTTTCTTGGTGTTTTTCTTGGGTTGTTTTCGGGACCTTTGTCTTGGGGATTTGATGGGGGAAATTTGTGGGAACCCTTCGTGGTTCTTTGGGCTGTGATTCCCCTCCCAAATCCGTGAGTGAAGGGGCTCGATTTTGGGGTTTTCCGAGCTCTAGGGTTAGAGGTGTTCTTGGCGGGATTTCTTCGATTCCTCCTTTTTGGACAAGTTTTGGTGGGATTAAACTTGGCTATGGACTCCTCATGAGGTGTTCCTATTATCCCAAAGTCCTGTTCAAGTCCGTGGAGCGATTCGGGAGATCGAGGTTTGGATTTGGGGGAGTTGACCCGCGAGTCTTTGTTCATCCCGAGTTGCCCGAGCTAAACCGGCTCGACCAGGTGCTCTTGACCGGCCTGACCGGTGCAATCCTTGTTGGGTTTTTGCTCGGGTGAACGTCTTGGTGAGTTTGCTGTTGTCCAGTGTTGGGGCTGTTTCGAGTTTGGGTCAGTTTGGAGGTCGGTTGGCCTGTTTGGCGATTTGGGGGTTTCAGGCTTAGACCGGTTTGACCGGTTGTTGACGGTGTATTTTGGTGCACCTAGCATGTTCATTACACTTTGGTTTGGATTTGATTATTGAACTAACCCGCCACTAGGCACACTAATCATATAACAAGTTCATCTTTGTGCATGCATTTGGAAGTGTTGTGTTTATGTAGGAAATCATGGACATAAAGGACGGATTCGCAATAAGTTCAAAGGAGCATTCATGGAGTCTTGTTCGTGTTCATGAGCTCGCTGAAATTACTTCCAATGGTGGTGAGGACCGAAGTGCTACGAGGAACACCCCGGGGATTGAAGCGTAAAAGATCAAACTTCATGCAAAGAGAGCCTCCATCTTGATCGCGAGGATAACGGCGTCAAAATCATCCAAGTGGAAGGGGCAAAGTAGATAAGTGCACGAGGACCCACGGAGCAAAAAGGGCGACCGAACCGGCCGAACCGGGCCCGGGCCGGCCGGCCCCGGCCGGATCGGCCCGGCCCACTTCGGGCACCGGTTCGGTCCCGTCTTCCTTGCCCTCGAAGGATCTTCGACCCTAAAACCCCCGATGTGCCGCCAACACGGGGAGAGAGTTTTATTCGCACCGAAGTCCATCCACAAGCTAGAGAGAGAGGAGGAGGATCTCCGGTGCCGGAGATCAACCACCTCGAAGGAAGCACCCTCTCGTGGAGAAGGAGGAAGACACCGGCGGAAGGGAAACCATGATCAACGGTGCCATGATCAGCACCTTGATGGGGTAATCCTCTCATTCGTCCATGGGTTGTAATCGATCGTGAGATGTAATCGCACTTTGTTGGATTATCTTTCTATCATCTTGTGTTGAATATACTTTAATGCTTAAAGGTTAGCTACCATGCCGTAAAGGGAGTAGAGCTCCAATGCTTCCTTGGATCCATTCAATACGCCGTGGCCATCAAAGGTCTAGTCATGAATACCTTCGCGTAGTGACAAGACGAGAGGAGGGAAAGGGCGAAACCGTGGTCACATCCCCGATAGATTAGATTGGTTTTCATGTCTTTAAGCGATTGCATGCTCTAGTATCGTAGACCCGTGGGCGAGTGTCTTCTCTCTTGATCGTTTATCATTCTCTCTAGTGTAGTTTAGTGTTTTCTAGTATAATAGTTGTTAGGGTTTTAGTAGCTAGTGTGTCGTTGTTGATCGAACGCTTGTAATCCCCTTGCTCCGCGGATTGACAAGAACCTTGGGAATCCCGTGGTGAAAAAGGTGTGGGGTCCGTACGCTTGCGGATCGTAGAGGGATACGTCTTTTATCCATCAACAAGCCCCTTTTTCTGGCGCCGTTGCCGGGGAGCAAGTTAGTTTACATCGTTTGATTTGCATCTAACTTAGTTTTATATTTTAGCTTATCTTTTATTTGCTATATCTAACATATATTATCGAAAAACACTTGTTTCTTTTTTGTTTTTGTTTTTATCTTATTGTCTAGATGGAGTTCGTTAATCAACCCGTGGAAGAGCCGGAGAAATCATTAAGGGATTACGCTAGCCCTCGATGTGAAGACATAAAGGTACAAGAGTCGGATTCGAAGCTCGAAGCGACCAAGTATGAAATTAAATCCAAGATCATGAAGATGGTGGCGGAAAACCCATTTGAAGGGATGGTTACGGAGAACCCATATAGACACATAAGGGATTTCATGACAATATGCAACACGGTGCGTCAAGAAGGAGTTCCCGATGAATGGTTCAAATGGAATCTCTTTCCTTACTCACTTGCCGGCAAAGCAAAGGCATGGTATTCGGTTGCGTCCTTTGAAGTTGAAGGCAATTGGAACAAGTTGACAAAGAAGTTTTGCGAGAAGTTCTTTCCAATGAGCAAGGTGCAACATCTAAGGAGGCAAGTGATCAATTTTATGCAAGGAGAAGAGGAAGGGATAGACCAAGCCTCGGGATAGGTTTAATGAATTAATCGAACAAGGACCAAAACTCGGCTTCACCGGTGACGTACTCTTGCATACATTTTTCTTTTCCCTAACCCCTAGTTGCATGCGACACGTCGAAATGTGTGCGGGTGGGGATCTCATGGAGAAAACACTCACGGAAGCCGCCCAACTTCTACGAAAAGTTAGTAAAGCGGCTGCCATGCGAAGAGATTGGGAAACAAGACTTGCGGAAGAGCCGGAATTCAATTCAAGGAAGAAGAAGCTTGCTGATTTTTCTAAAGAGGCAACCCGGAAGTCACAAAAGAGGAGCCAATCATGGAGAAGCTTGAGCAAGAACACATCAAATCAAGAACTACACCAAACGTCGACTTCGCCGCACCAGATGAGACGAACAAGAGAAGCATGTCAAGCGCGAAGCCACTAAGGGAGTTCGAGCCAATGGATTGGGTTCCTATTGATTACGGAGAAGTATTCGACAAGAGAAGACCGTTCCCTAATCAAAAGGGAATGGCAAGAGCATTGGAAGTCGATTTCCCACCGGAGAAGAAAGCTGAAAATTCATACGACCTCGAAACCACCGGTGAGATTTTTGAAAAGCTCTTTGGAGATGACGTGGTGGATCCGGAACATATTGCCGAGGTGAAGAGGATCATGGGGATCAAGCCCAAAGCATCACCATACGCTCGCCTTGCTGAAATTTATTCGATCGGATCCGAAGAAGAAGAGAAGATGACGCCGCACTTGAGTTGCGAGATCAACGGAGTTCAATGCAAAGCTTTATGCGACATCGGAGCCCAAGTAAGTGTTCTATCTTCTAAAATTTACGATAAAGTTCAATACCACAACCTAGACTTAGCTCCAACATCAACGAAATTAATTATGGGAGATGGTAGAACTATCAAACCTCTAGGTATTGCTTGCAACATGAAAGTAAAAATCTCTAGAAACTATATACCAACCGATTTCTTTGTTATTGATGCTTACCATAGTAATTCTGATCATATAATCTTAGGTAGGCCTTTTCTTAAGTTGGTTGATGCCGTGTTAGATGCCGGAGAAGGCAAAGTAACAATGAACCTTAATGGAACAAAGTACACATATAACTTTCTTCGTGCTTCTAAACACCTTACTACTTTTCCTCCCGAAGATGAAGAAATAGATGAGATAGATAGTCTTTGTTTTGTTGAAACCCTTAGAGACCCGCTGCAAAGAGCGATGGAAAATCAAATTAGTAATCAACAAGATGAAGAACTAGAGGAAGCAACAAAAGGTTTAGAGCCGCATGATGGTAGCGTGGAGGAAGAGAAGTTCGAAAACATAGGAGAAATCAAACCCGAGGAGCCGCAAGTGCCCGAAGTAGACCTTAAACCTTTGCCCAAGGGATTAAAATATGAATTTTTGGGCCCGGACAAAACTTATCCGATCATTGTGAGCGACGAGTTGAGCCCCGAAGAAAATGAAGCGTTGCTGATTTTATTAAAAAACATAGGAAGGTGATTGGATATTCAATTAATGATCTCAAAGGTATTAGCCCACCTTTTGCACTCATCGTATACCAATGGAAGACCAATGTAAGCCTGTAGTGGACCATCAAAGGAGGCTAACCCATGCCATGCGAGAGGTAGTAAAGAAAGAGGTTATCAAGTTACTTGATGCCGGAATCATCTACCCGGTTCCACATAGCGAATGGGTGAGCCGTACATTGTGTACCGAAGAAAGGAGGTTTGACCGTGGTGAAGAATGAGAAGAACGAATTGATACCGCAAAGAACCGTGACCGGGTGGCGGATGTGTATTGATTACCGTAAGCTTAACAAAGCGACGAAGAAAGATCACTTCCCCCTACCGTTCATAGACGAGATGCTCGAGAGGTTAGCAAACCACGCTTATTTTTGCTTTCTCGATGGATACTCGGGGTTCATGCAAATTCCCATTCACCCGGAAGATCAACATAAGACAACATTTACATGTCCTTACGGAACGTTTGCATATAGGAGGATGCCCTTCGGCCTATGCAACGCTCCGGCCTCTTTTCAACGTTGCATGATGGCCGTGTTTTCGGAATTCATCGAAGAAATTGTTGAAGTGTTTATGGATGATTTTTCCGTTTACGGGAAGACGTTCATGGATTGCTTAGCAAACTTAGAAAAGGTCCTTACAAGGTGTGCGGAAGTAGATTTGGTTTTAAATTGGGAAAAGTGCCACTTCATGGTTAAGCAAGGCATAGTGCTCGGACATGTTATATCCGAGAGAGGAATTGAAGTGGACAAGGCTAAGGTAGAGACGGTTGAGCAACTCCCACCTCCTACGGATATTAAGTCCTTAAGGAGCTTTCTAGGTCATGCCGGATTCTATAGAAGATTTATAAAGGACTTCTCGAAGATCACTAAGCCTTTAACACACCTTCTTCAAAAGGATGTGGCTTTCGACTTTGATGAGAAGTGTCTAGCGGCATTCCGGACCTTGAAAATGCGTTGGTGAGTGCTCCCATCATCCAACCTCCGGATTGGAGCCAACCTTTCGAGATCATGTGTGACGCAAGTGACTACGCCGTAGGCGCGGTCTTGGGACAAAGAAAGGAAGGCCGAGTTCACGCCGCTTACTACGCTAGCAAAACTCTTAGTGGGGCACAATTAAATTACGCTACTATGGAAAAAGAGTTGCTAGCGGTGGTATTCGCTTTCGAAAAATTCAGATCTTACATCGTGAACTCGAAAGTCATTGTTTACACCGATCACGCAGCCATAAAGTATCTCTTGGCTAAGAAGGAAGCTAAACCACGTTTGATTCGTTGGATCCTTCTTCTCCAAGAGTTCGATGTTGAAATTCGTGACAAAAAAGGGGGTGGAAAATGTTGTGGCCGATCATTTGTCTAGGATGAATCGTGGGCAAGATGATAAAGAGCCCATAGAAGATAAGATGAGAGATGACCACCTCTATAGAGTGCTTGATAAAGATACTTGGATGATCGACATCATTCGAGCAATTCGAAAGATGCCCCTCGATCATCTAGACAAAAACACTCAAAGGAAGATAATTTCTGAAAGTAAGAAATATTTTTGGGATGCACCATACCTCTTCAAGCTTGGCAATGATGGAGTGATGAGAAGATGTGTGCCAAGAGAAGGGAGGCTTGAGATTCTAAGGAAGTGCCACTCGGCGGAGTACGGTGGGCACTATAGCCATTTTCGAACCGAAGCCAAAGTATGGTCGAGCGGATTCTATTGGCCGGAGATGCATGAAGGTACTAAAAGATATGTTGCGTCATGCCCCGAATGCCAAAGAACCGGAAACATCTCTCAAAGAAATTCTATGCCCTTGAAATACAACTTGCAAATCGACATATTCGATGTATGGGGCATAGACTTCATGGGGCCTTTTAAAAACTCATTTGGATTCGAGTATATACTTGTTATGGTTGATTATGTATCCAAGTGGGTAGAGGCTATACCATGTCGTAAAGCTTCCACGGAGGAGTCCATCACTATGATCAAGAACGTGATTTTTCCCCGTTTCGGTACACCGAGAATCTTGATAAGTGATGGAGGAACTCATTTCACGGGGAAGAACTTCAAAAAGTGCTTGTCCAAGTTGGGAATTGAGCATAGGGTCTCCACGGCCTATCACCCACAAACCAACGGACAAGCGGAGACGTCAAATAGGCAATTAAAAAGCATACTTAACAAAACCATAGAGAAGGGAGGCAAGGATTGGTCAAAGAAATTAGACGGAGCTTTATGGGCTTATCGAACGGCGTTTAAAACACCGATAGGTATGACCCCTTATCAATTCGTCTATGGAAAAGCCCGCCACCTTCCGGTTGAGTTAGAACATAAAGCCTATTGGGCGATTAAAGAGATGAACCTTGATCTCGATGCCGCGGTGGTGAAACGGAGAATTCAAATAAGCGAGCTAGAGGAGTTGAGGTTGAAAGCTTATGAAAACGCAAGCATATACAAGGAGAGAATCAAAAGGTGGTATGATAAAAGATTGAAGAAAAAAGAATTTAAAGAAGGAGATAAGGTCCTCCTCTACAATTCGAGGTTTAAAACCTTCGGAAAGGGGAAATTGCAAAGCAAGTGGGACGGACCTTATGTTGTGCATTCGGTGTTCTCCAACGGAGCGGTAACCATTATGGATATAAACGGCGATCAATTTGTGGTGAATGGACAGCGGCTTAAGGTTTACTACGAACCCGATGTCGTGCCCATTCATCATGTTGACGTCTTTACCATGGAGGAAGAGCCCGAACGTCCCGCCTAGGACGAAAAACAAGGCACCGGCTCGTAAATAATTTTTCTTTTAGCTTTCCGGAGTTTTTCGCGAAGATTAACCGGGCCAACTTTTTCCCATGGGGCGAGGACGAAAAAAAATAGTGCGGTGTGCAAAAACCGGACCGGCCCGCCCCGGCGGGGGTGGGCCGGCCGGCCCGGCCGGATCGGCCCATTAGTGGCCCGACGCCCGATGTCCCCGAATTTCGCCCGAATTGCTCCTTTTTGACTTCCTTGTTTGGTCGGAAAATTTTAAGGGAAGTGTAAAAAAGGAAAATAAGGTTCCCGTGGCTTTTCTCTCAGGACTATATATTTGGCCGAATTGGGAGCTCGAGAATCAAACCTTTCAAGCAATGTGTTGCACCCTTGTAGCAGCCATTGAGCCTCCAAAAAGCTTAGAGTTGAAGATGGAAGCCAAGAAGCCATCGATGGAGGAGGCGATGCGATGCGAGGTCAAGCTACCCGTCAAGAGGACCGCACGTATCCGTTGCGGAGGACGTGTCCCGACCGGAGCTCTTGCATCTCGCAACCCCGTCGAAGGAGAGAAGGTCCCTACACCCGTTCGAAGGTCGGCACGCCTCCAAGGCATCAAGCGCAAGGATTACAAGGAGGTGTCGCCCGAGCCTAAGGATTATGGGGATAGCGACTACTCCGACGATCGTAGCCCGAGCTCATGGGCGGGGGCCGGGGAGAGACGATGACGATTGGGGCGAGCAGCCCTATGAAAGGACTCCCGAAGGCCCCAATGGCGACGGCAACGGCGGAGGCGAAGGCGACAACAATGGAGGTGGCGACGACGGTGGTGACAACGGTGGAGATTATGGCGACGACGACCCCTTCGGATTGCATCCGGTGTCTTGTCGAGTTTGCCGTCAATCCATCGCAGCCTCTCTACGCGTCGGCCGACGAATGTCTTCAAACCATGGAAGCGATGAAGCGGCGTATGGAGGACTTGGAGCGCGTAGTTGAAGATGACTACAAGTTCCTTAACCGTAACGTGCGCAAACTTTTCGGCATGGTTGGAAACATGAGAGGCAAGTGGTGCAAAGCTTGCTCGAAGTACCATTAGATCTAGTTTTCCCCTTTGGTTTTTGTAAGATACGACGAGGACGTCGTATGTTTTAAGTGTGGGGGAGAGCTAGCTCGCTAGCCTTAGCTTTTGAACTCCAAGTTTAGGTTCGGTTTAATCTTCGTGTGAGAGTCTTAGTTTTTTAATGAGTCTTTAGTTTTTGAGTCTCGTTTTTAAAAATTTTCGCAAGTGTCTTAAATTAGTGTTGAGTCAAGAAAACCAAATAAAAAGAGTCTTTATATACATCTTTGTGTTTTATGTATTGTTTATCTTTATTTACTTGTTTATTTAATCTTCGATTCTTGATATATGAACACAAGTATATGGTTTGAAAATCGTTTACCGTGGTGCTTAGTGGAATCGCTACTACTTAAAGTACCCATACCGCACTTCGATCTTGAGCTTCACATGCTAGTTGTGCTATTTTCGATGCTAAAAATTGGAGGATTTCAGTTCTGAAAATTATATTAAAACCCTTGTAATAAAGGTTAGCAAAACCTCTTTTTCCAAGTTGAGAGTAAGAAAAAAATTCCTATCCAAAGCCAAGTTTATTTTTTTCGCTCCACCATAAGTGTGATTAGCACGATGAGTTAGGCTAGGACCCTTCTTTTTTGGTGAGTTTTAATTTCGAGCAATGATCATGTCCTTGTGCTTATCTTTTGTTGCTAGCCTCGTCATATATTCGGTAACGTGACGTTCACAACGGAAGTCACGTATATCGCCGAATTCCATACCCAACCCTATACATCTCTTTTGTACATCGTATTCCTTGAACACAACCTATTTTCAAAGTTTCGTCTCGTCTCTAGCATGATTTATTTAAAAAAATTCAGATTATATGCATGCGAGAAAAGGGAGAATTAAAAGCTTTGAAAAGTTGTCAAGAGAGAGAAAAATAAAGAGAAAAAGTATGTGTATGGAAAAGAAAGAAAGAAAGAAAGAAAGAAAGAAAAATCATATGTGAATGAAAGAAGAAAAAGAAAAGAGAAAGATGAGTTAGCAATGAAGATATGAGAGGGATGGATCAAGTGAAAGAAAAGAAAAAAATAATAAAGTGTAAGGAAGGATGTCACGTTGATTGTGAGACGAAACTTTTACTCTATTTCCGACCATGTGCAATCCGACAACGAGGACATCATTGGTGCCTTGAAGTCAAAATTTTCTTTTGCCCTTGCACATGTCCACCATTCTAAATCTTCTCATCCTTGATATCCCTACATATGGTTAATTCTCATGATCATTGGCTCGAAAGGTAGACAACCATTAGAGGAAGTTCTTAGTTTGACAATACTTGTGTTGATTGTGCTAGCCCTACCTATAGCTCCACTTTTACATGATATATGAGAGATTAATGGGAGGTGAGAGTTTTATAAAATTTGGTTAGGATAGACACTTCATATGAGTGACTTGAGAGAGCTTGGAGAAAGGTTTTTGTCTAACACTTGTTGCAGGAATTTTTGTTTTGAAAATCATAAAAACCCTCCGATGGAAGCAAAGAAGTAAGTATGGCTGAAATTGAAAGCTTCGAGTGAAGAGTTTGAGTTGTGGGGTAAATCTTGACGTGGTAAAAATTCTAAACGCCCATGTTTATGTTTGATTATCATTACTTTGTGTTTATGTATTAAAGATGAAGGGATTGACTAACTTGTGAAGAAGGATAAGTGGTACACGATTACACTCCTTGGACGAAGTTCTTTTACGAGTACTTGCTCGAGGACGAGCAAGAGCTAAGTGTGGGGGAGATGTTGACGGTGTATTTTGGTGCACCTAGCATGTTCATTACACTTTGGTTTGGATTTGATTATTGAACTAACCCGCCACTAGGCACACTAATCATATAACAAGTTCATCTTTGTGCATGCATTTGGAAGTGTTGTGTTTATGTAGGAAATCATGGACATAAAGGACGGATTCGCAATAAGTTCAAAGGAGCATTCATGGAGTCTTGTTCGTGTTCATGAGCTCGCTGAAATTACTTCCAATGGTGGTGAGGACCGAAGTGCTACGAGGAACACCCCGGGGATTGAAGCGTAAAAGATCAAACTTCATGCAAAGAGAGCCTCCATCTTGATCGCGAGGATAACGGCGTCAAAATCATCCAAGTGGAAGGGGCAAAGTAGATAAGTGCACGAGGACCCACGGAGCAAAAAGGGCGACCGAACCGGCCGGAAGCGGGCACGGGCGGGCCGGCCCGGTCGGATCGGCCCGGCCCACTTCGGGCACCGGTTCGGTCCCGTCTTCCTTGCCCTCGAAGGATCTTCGACCCTAAAACCCCCGATGTGCCGCCAACACGGGGAGAGAGTTTTATTCGCACCGAAGGCCATCCACAAGCTAGAGAGAGAGGAGGAGGATCTCGGTGGAGATCAACCACCTCGAAGGAAGCACCCTCTCGTGGAGAAGGAGGAAGACAACGGCGGAAGGGAAACCATGATCAACGGTGCCATGATCAGCACCTTGATGGGGTAATCCTCTCATTCGTCCATGGGTTGTAATCGATCGTGAGATGTAATCGCACTTTGTTGGATTATCTATCTATCATCTTGTGTTGAATATACTTTAATGCTTAAAGGTTAGCTACCATGCCGTAAAGGGAGTAGAGCTCCAATGCTTCCTTGGATCCATTCAATACGCCGTGGCCATCAAAGGTCTAGTCATGAATACCTTCGCGTAGTGACGGAGCGAGAGGAGGGAAAGGGCGAAACCGTGGTCACATCCCCGATAGATTAGATTGGTTTTCATGTCTTTAAGCGATTGCATGCTCTAGTATCGTAGACCCGTGGGCGAGTGTCTTCTCTCTTGATCGTTTATCATTCTCTCTAGTGTAGTTTAGTGTTTTCTAGTATAATAGTTGTTAGGGTTTTAGTAGCTAGTGTGTCGTTGTTGATCGAACGCTTGTAATCCCCTTGCTCCGCGGATTGACAAGAACCTTGGGAATCCCGTGGTGAAAAAGGTGTGGGGTCCGTACGCTTGCGGATCGTAGAGGGATACGTCTTTTATCCGTCAACACCGGTGTTCCACACCAGCCTGACCGGTGTGGAACCACTTAGTGGAAGTCGCCAAGTTTCACCAGCAGGGACCGGTCTGACCGGTGGTGCTCACCGGTCTGACCAGTGTTGGTCAGTGGATTCGAGGTTTGGTGTTCCGCTGCGTTCTCGGGTCAGAAGGTTGTATGTTGGTTCCTAGGTCCACTGGCACTCCAGTGGCTACGTGGGCTTGGCCAATTTGGGTAGTGAGTCGAAGACTTGTGTTGGAAGCCGTGTTCATCTTGCTGGAATTTCCATCTCCTTCGAGAAAAATTTTTATCGGCTCCCATTCACTCCCCCCCTCTCTGGTTCGCCATATCGGTCCTTCAAGTGGTATCGGAGCCGGTTCGGGTCTTTATTGACTCTAACCAGTCTAAGATCCAAGGATGGCGTACCAGGAACGGGGTTCGGGTCCTCCACACTTCGATGGCAAGAACTACCAGATGTGGAGTAAGCGGATGGGCTGCGTTTCTCGGAGGAAAAGGTCGGATCCTTTGGGATGTCACGGTGGACACAAGCTATGTCCGGCCGATGAACTTCCTCGCTCCGAGATCGAGGGACATGTTCGACGCCAACAAAAAGGCGGTCGACTACTTATTTCATGCTCGTGTCGGCCGAGTTTGATCGGGTGCACACCGAGCACTTGGCTTGTAGAATTTGGACGGTCTTCGAAGGAGGCTCATGTTCGGAATGCCCGTGTTCATGCACGGATGTATGAGACCTACCAGAGAGAGTACGAGAACTTCACTCATCTCCCCGGTGAGTCCATCGATGCCTTGTTTCAGAGGTTCACGGTGGTTGTGAACAACATGAGGGCCAATGTGGACGTGCTCCCGTACGATGATCATGATAGAGCCGTCAAGCTCTTACACTCTTTGGATCGTACAATATGGGGCAGAAAGTTCGAGGCCATTGCAGAGTCAGAAAAGTATGACACTCTGACGATGAACAAGCTGTTCTCGAAGCTCAAGTCGGCTGAGGTGGATAGGGGCATGACTGCCAAACTCGAGGGTCCGACTGATTCCCGTAGTCTCGCCCTCGTTGGTGGTTCGAAAGGAAAGGCTAACACTAACCCATCCACCAGGATGTTCTCCTTGTCCTCTTTGATGTCTATGCCAGATGAGGAGTTCGACGTGCTTGGAGAGGACGAGCTGGCGCTCCTGACGAGGTGGTTCGAGAGGCTGCACGAGAACCGGGTGAACATGAGGTGGAACACGAGGACATGCTTCCAGTGCGGCAAGCCGGGACACTTCGTCGCTGACTGCCCGGAGAAGGTCGAGAACAAGGTTGGCTACAAGCACAAGTCGAGGATGGATGGCAAGTACCGGTCGAGGCGTGACCACAAGAGCAAGTACAAGAACAAGCACAAGGACGAGCGACGACCGAGGAAGAAGGAGAGCCGAGGCAAGGCCCGAGCGATGGTGGGAGCAAGTGACGTCGACAACAGTTCTGTGTACTCCACCTCGAGCTCGAGCGGCAGTGAAGACGAAGGTGATCGTCGCAAGAGCAGGAAGTCATCCAAGAACCTGAGCGAGCTAAGCTGCTTCGCTAGCGACGGCTTCTGCACCACGGCTTTGAGCTCCGGCAGCAAGAAGAGCCACCAGAGCGACTCGGACTCCGACTCTGACGACGAGGTGCGTGATGAGCTTCCCTTCTTACGCCAGGAGAATGAATGGCTTGGTACTTTGCTTGATAATCATGATGACATGCTTAGAAAGGCAAAGAAAATGAGAAAAGAGCTTAGGGATTCACTCGAGGATGCTAGGACTAGAGTGGCTGAGCTAGAAACACAGGTTCTTGATAGCAAGCTTGAGATTGATTCCCTTAAGGCTAGCCCTGTTGTTTCGGATGAGGTTGATTGTGCTGATTGCTCCATTTTCCTTGCTGATCTTGCCTTGTTCAAGGAAAAGCATGCCTCCAAGTGTGAGGAACTAGATGTGCTTAGGGTTGAAGTGGCTGAGCTTAAATCGAGATCTGCTTTGCTAGGTGCTTGCACTTCTTGCCCTGTTTTACATGCTAAAATTGATGAGATGCATGCTTACACTAGTTCTCTTGAGGCTAAGCTGAAAGAACCCATTCCTACATCATGCTCTACCTGTGAAATGCATGCTTTGAAGAATTTGGAACTTGCGCATTATGTTGATCGTTTGCAGGATGAGAATGATGAGCTAAGAAAGTTGATGGGTTGGTTGTCTGGTCATGAGCCTCAGTTGAGGATGATGATCGAGGCATTTAAGAGGCAGGATGGTGAGGGACTTGGGGCAAACAAGGTTGGTGAGGGAAGTGGAGAAAATATCCCAGAGCCACCAAAAACCCACCACAAAAATGATTTCCCCCCAAAACCTAACCATCTTAGAAACCGACTAGACACAACCCCAGCTCCACCCGTGTTTCCTATACCATCAAATGATCTCCAAAAGCCTATCAAGTTTGTGAGCACTTCGGGGAAAGTGTTCTTTGGGAAAGAGAGTGAGAAGGCTAGTGAGGAGAAACCGGTGGGGAAGTTGAGTGGAGAAAAACCAAGTGAGCAGCCACAGCCCAAGCCTAAGCCTAAGCTTGTGATGTTCCATTGTGGCTACTGTGGGAGAGATGGCCATAAGGATGAGTTTTGCTTCAAGAGGAAGCGAGAGGAGAGAATGGCGAAGGAGTGGGCTAACAAAGACAAGTACTACCCTTCCGATGGTGTACTTGAGCCTCGTGTGCAGATGCCCAGGGCCAAGGCGAGTGTGAGGACAGTTCGGGCTTGGGGAGAGCAGAAGGCTGTTGGAGGTGTTGCTGCCCAAGCTACACTGGTCAGACCGGTGTGGGGCACCGGTCAGACCGGTGCAGGCCTGGACAGACAGCAGTTTGGTTTTCATGCCCGTATAGGTGCGAGGGTTGTCTCTGGAGGTCGTGGTTCTGGTGGTTGGGCTGGAGAGTTTGCTGGTGGTCAGGTGGCTAGGCATTCTCCCCCTCGAGTTCACTACGGGGATGTGGAGGAGTCGTTGCTTTGAGAAGGAGAGGAGGGACGGTCCACGGGCTTTATTTCGTGGTTTTGGTCCTCCTCCAGGGCAGAGAGGGTTGGTTCCCTCATGGTGGTTACCGTGGTGGTGTTCGTGGAGGTAGCTTTGGTAGGAGAGATGGCTTGGTTTGTGCTAACCCCACTTTCGAGCAAATGGCTCGGCACTGGTTTTACTCTTTTGGTACTAACCCCAGTGTTGAGTCGTTTGTTCGCTCACGTGCTCATTTTTGAATTTCAGGTGGGAGACTTGAAGAACATTTGGTTGATTGACTCCGGTTGCTCGAGGCATATGACCGGAGACAGGGGGTGGTTCTCGAGTCTCGTCCCGGTGGTGACAAAGAGGTATATCACTTTTGGGGACAATGGGCGTGGGCGTGTGCTTTCAGAAGGTGAGATTAAGGTGAGTGACAAGATCACTCTCAGGCGTGTTGCTCTTGTTCAATCGCTAGGGTACAATTTGCTTTCGTGTCCCGTACTCGTTGGATGAGGGTTTTGAGGTGTTGTTTCGGCCTGGTGGTTCTCGGATTTTGGATTCTCGAGGGGACCTTGTCTGTATGGTCGTTCTCGAGGGTCAGGTGTTTCGTGCTGATTTTTCTCAGTCTTCGGGTGTGGAGCGTTGTTTCTTGGCTGGTTCTTCGAGTGAGTTGTGGAAGTGGCATAGGAAGTTGGGTCACTTGAGCTTGACCTTTTGTCTCGCTTGAGTAAACTCAATTTGGTTCGAGGATTGCCAAGGTTGAGGCTTGAGAAAGAGTTGGTTTGTGCGCCGTGTAGGCATGCCAAGATGGTAGCCTCTTCTAACCCACCTCTCACCGATGTGATGACTGAGCGTCCATGCGAGTTGCTCCATATGGACCTTGTTGGCCCATCACTGTGCGATCTGCGGGAGGGAAGTGGTATGTCCTTGTTGTGGTGGACAACTACTCTCGGTATGCGTGGGTGTTCTTTCTTGAGGATAAGGGGGAGACGTTTGGTTTTGTTCGAGATCTAGTCTTGAGGTTGAGGAACGAGAGGCACAGAGATGCCATACGAGCAATCCACAGTGACAATGGCTCGGAATTCAGAAACTCTCGTTTTGAAACCTTTTGCCATGACTTGGGTCTTGAGCACCAGTTTTCGAGTCCGTATACGCCTCCCGGAATGGTCTTATGGAAAGAAAGAACAGGACCTTGTGCGAGATGGCTCGGACGATGCTAGATGAGCATAGGACTCCGAGAAGGTATTGGGCAGAGGCGGTGAATACCGCGTGCTATGTGTCGAACAGGATCTACCTCAGAGTGCACAAGAAGAAAACATGCTACGAACTGATGCATGGTCGCACACCCAAGGTGAGTCACTTCCATGTCTTTGGTTGCAAGTGCTTTATTCTGAAGAAAGGGAGGAAGTTGGATAAGTTTGAGGCTAGGTCTGTTGATGGTATTTTCTTTGGTTATGTATCTCATTCTAGAGCATATCGAATGCTCAATCTTGAAACTAACCAAATCGTGGAGACTTGCGAGGTAACCTTCAACGAGACACAGTCACGTAGTCAGCTTGTCTTTGAGTGTGCAGGTGATGATGAGCTTGGCGAGGAGATCTTTCAGCAGGAGGAGCATGAACATGGAGACGGTGAAGATGGTGGTGTGGTGCCCCCGGCTGAGCACGTACCCACTACTTCGACTACGGTGGTGGACGGACCCTCTCCTACACCTATGACGACAAATCAAGAACGAGGAGAAGCTGTTGTTGAGGGGGAGGTAGCATCGAGGCGAGAACCTCCCCGGCGAGTACAAGTGGATCACCTAGCTTCGAGGATCATCGGCGACATGAATGAACGCACTACACGGTCGAGGGTTCGGAACAATTCTCATTTCACTCATGCTGCATTTGTTGCTACCTTTGAGCCCAAAGACATTGGACATGCGCTATCTGATCACAATTGGGTTAGTTCTGTTAACACCAAAATTTGGTAAGGTAAGGAGTCTGACTTGTGGGTCCAACGCGGTGAGGAATCCGTCCGGCAGAAGGAAAGTTTTCTTCAGAACAATTCGGCAAAAGAGTCCGTGGTCAGCAATTCGCTTCCGTTCGGCAAGAAAACTGTTGCGCTGATTTTGCGGGATTGCGTGGTGACGTGGCCCGAGCGGAAGGGACGAATTGATGGATAAGCGATCGCGTTTAGAGATAAATTAGGTATCATATCCATTCGAAGTCATGCTGTGACAGGGTATATATATAGACCCTAAATGTATGTAATGGTATTCGAAAACATTCTCAATACAAACCGGCTTTATGCCAAACCCTTGAGTCCTTTGTCGTGTCGTCGAGTTCTTCGAGAGGGTTCATCGATCCGTCGACCTCCGTAAGTACCGGCAACCTTGTATCATGTCTAGTATCATGCGGTGGATTTAGATTTGATGCAAGTAGTCTTGTTACCATGCTTAGTGTCATGCGGTAGATTCAAGCTTGGTTCAAGAGGGTTTCTTGTTAGATCATGACCCATGCGGTAGGCTAAGATCTAGCTTGAAGCTAGTTATCGGCTTTATTGAATTTTGGCAAGATTCAATAGATTCATTAAGTTATCCCGTGTTTGCTTCGAGGTTTTACTTTATATTTAAATTCATGCAACACTTCTTTGCCCAATCTAGATGGGTTTGGATCGGCTTTGTCTCCTTTGATGATCCTTGTGCGAATCGAGTTCGTATCTTTGGCTTAAATAGCACGTGGATCACATGTTCCCTAATAGCCGAAACCGAATCGATCTAGGTTGTTACGTGTTGTGGGTTCAAGCTTGCTAAATCTTGTATAAATCTTGAAAGAACTGGGTATCACGCGGTAGATGCAGGTTTTTGGGTTGTTTTGGAGCTAGTCATCCGGTGGATTAGATTTCGATTCAATCTGATAGATTTATCTTATTTGGTAATGCTCGTTCCTTCTTCATGGACCCCGATTCGGCTGTTCAGCCGTATTCGGTTATATTTTCACGAGTGAAACGTGTTCTTAAGCTATCCTTTAAATATCGTATGCTTTTAGCTTGCCATATTTAGATTGTATCATGCGGTGGATAGATCTATTTGTGGACGGTGGTGTGATTTCAAACAAGTTGTATCATGCGGTGGATAGATTTGTTTGGTATCATGCTTGACGGGTTTTAAAGTATCTAGACATGCGGTAGACTAGTGCTTTGGACCTATGCATGCTCGTTTATTACATATTTATGATCATGCTTTTACTTCATTTATTGTTTAATGTTATTTATCACGAGGATCGGTCATGGCTTTGCGCACGTGCATTCTTATCCAAATAAAGATCGATTTATCGTCATGCTTACATCATCCATTCGGCTATGTTACTTTTTGCACTTTGAAGTTCCCGAATGGTTTCTAGTTTTTGTGAGATAGCTCTCTATAGCTATATGTCATCTCACTTGGCTTTCTAGCCGTAAATATGGAACCTGCGGTACCACCCGGCAAGTTCCAAGCTTTGGAATTTAACTACCTTGTCTTTTGTTAATTTTCAGGAAAAATTGACTGGCACGTCTTGGAATCTTTTGCGCGTGTGAAGCCAGCTTGTTCGGCTTGCTGTGTGCTTGGCGTAAGGTGCAGATTTTACGTCAACACACTTTTTGGCACGCTCAGTGGGACTAACAGCCGAAAGTCAAGATGCCCGACATCAGTGTCATCATGGACGTCGCCATCGAGGATCTCTCTCCAGAACAGTTGCAACAGCTGAAGGATGCTACAGATCAGTTCTAACAAAAATGCTTGATGTCATTTAAAAAGAACAGGAGATGCGTTCCATACCTCAAAAATGAGATGCCCAGGGTTCTATTGCCAGGAGAGAGTGACGCTACAACTCTGCAGGAGAAGGAGGAATGCATGCAAGCGTTTCGAGACGCCGCGGACGACGTGCTAAGCAGGCATCATAGAGCTTTCCTGGGTGTGTTCAAGCAGATGATGGTGGCTGTCTTCGGCCTGGGCATGGAGCAGGTATTCAGTCGAGCACCCCTTCAGGGAGGCAGCGTGGAGATTGGAGAGTCCAGTTCTCAGCCGCCATTGCGAAACCAGCTAGTTCAACCTCCTCCGCAGAGCGTTGGAAGCCAAGCCGTCCAGCCTCCTCCACAAGGCGCTGTAGGTCAACCGGTTCAACCCCCTCCACAGGCCGCAGGAGGGTAGCCAGTCCAACCACCTCCACAGGGCAGTACAGGTCAACCGATGCAACAGCCGAACCCATATCAGCCCACGTATGGGGAGTTGGCATTTGGCTCGTCTGGAGTTCCACTTACTTCCACCTACAAGATAGCCCCAGCTAGCAATAGATTACAGAAGAATTTGTACGGTGGAGGCTACCACGAAGTGATGAACAATGGTGCCATCGATGCTCTCCCGAATTCGGGCTACGGCCCAGCTACAGGCGTACAGGAGGACAATATCCTGGTTCAGAAAATGGCCGATTTGATGCAGAATCAATTCGGCCTCAAACCTAAAATGCAGGGACCTGCCTACACGCCTCCGTTCCCGGAGTGGTATTACAAAGTGATCTTGCCGCCAAGGGTAAAACCTCCGACGGAATTTACAAAGTTTTCCGGGCAGGACGACACGAGCACGGTGGAGCACATTGCTCGCTATCTGATGCAGCTTGGAGAGGCCTCATCTAAAGAGGCGTTCAGGGTTAGGTATTTCCCCATGTCACTGACGGGCCCAGCGTTCCAGTGGTTCACATCTTTGCCTCCCCAATCAGTTAGCACATGGAGGGAGTTGGAGCGAAAATTCCACGCTCATTACTTCAGCGGTAGCACGGAAAAGAAGCTCATCGATCTCACCACTCTGAAGCAGAGACACAATGAGACACCCTTGGAGTTCCTCAGGAGGTTCAGGGAAATCGAAGGCATGTGTTTTTCGTTGAATCTGCCAGATGATCAGTTGGCCGACATGGCCATTGCAGGGATGCTGCCGGCCGTACGGGAAAAGCTGTTTGGTATGGAGTTTGATAACCTGGGTCAACTGTCCCAAAAGCTGTCGTTGATGAGCAACCATGCCTACGGGTTTAAGAAAGACACCAGGTTCAGCAAGCAGCACGATATAGCTGATATCTACAATCAGTTCCTGGAGAAGGCCGATCAAATGGAAGACTCTGACGATGATCAGGAAGTGGCTGCTGCTGAGATCATGTGGGGGAAGGAGCCGTTGACCATGAATCAGCGCTGGATCAAGCAGACCAAAGGCACATACGACTTTGACGTCACTAAAGCTGATAAGCTGTTTGAATTCCTGGTGAAGGAAGGCCGAATCAAATTGCCTGAGGGGCATTCCATGCTTCGGCCGATGGAGTAAAAGAGAAGCGTTATCGCGGCTTCCATGACAGAATTCTCACTCTATCAACGGCTGCGGGGTCTTCGGGATGAGGATCCGAAGGCTATCCGGAGGGTCATCTCAAGTTTGACAACAAGATGAAACCGGACGGCCACCCTTTTCCCCGAACATGATAAGATTTTCTCGTCAACATGGTGACCGCCGAGGAAAAGGGCAAGGTTAAGGTCTTGACTTCGGCTAGGGCAAGGCAAGATGGAGCAGTGGACCCAGAACGTCAAGTGACCTTGGAGCAGGTTCATGGAGAAACCCCTCGCGTTCTCAAGAGCCATGTCGAGATTGGGGAGTCGTCCAGGGCCAAACCCAGGGTCACAACGTGCATTGTCCTCAACAAGTGGCAGCGCCAGCTAGAGAAAGAGCGCTATCAGAAACGAAAGCACGAGGAGGAGAGACGCAGGGCCAAAGAAGAAGCGCGCAGGAGAGATTTGGAGCAGTACACGCGCGAGAAGGAGCGCGCACATTGGGGGTGCGCATTCTTCAGGCACTGCTGGAACGAAGGATTGAAGCTTCCTACGGCGAGAAACCGCCCCGAGTGCGGCGACGGATACTTTGAGTATAGGCGAGGAAGCGCAATCGCCGATCCGTCCATGAAAGAATTGGAAGGATACATCCCGGTGAGGATCGGCATCAAAAAATTGAAATCATTGATCACCCCGGGGAAGAGGCAAGCCGATCCGAGATGGGCCGATCGGGAAGAATACGAGGATGAGTACGTCCGGCAAAAGGGACAATGGTGACCGCCGGTTTAAGAAAGAGTCGAAAAGGAGGGTTCGACGCTTGAGGAATCGCGAGTTGAGGCAAGCGGGGATCCGGAAGAGACACGTGTGGCGTCTAAAGGACAAACCTGAAGGGTCAAATCGCTCGGCTCCGGCATGTATGGTATATTTTCTGCCGAATGAGTTTATGGCTCCTGCTAATCAGATTGTGCAGGAAGAAACGTCCCTGGACGTCAATGACGATGAACAACTTGGGGGACTGATGGCGCAACTGGTACTGGCCAAGCAAGCCACCTTCGACAAACCAGCCAAAGATCGACACATGAGGCCGTTGTACTTGAAGGCATACGTCAATGGCAAGCCATTGACCAAGATGTTTGTCGACGGTGGAGCGGCAGTCAACGTGATGCCACACACCACTTTCAGGAAACTTGGCATGGGCCCTGGCGACTTGACACCTACGAGCATAATTCTGAACGATTTCGCTGGGAATCCTTCAGATACCAAGGGGTGCGTCCACGTGGATCTGATGATTGGGTACAAGACATTGCTCACAACCTTCTTTGTCATCAAGGGCAAAGGAGCCTACAGCCTACTGCTTGGGCGGGACTGGATTCATGCCAATTGTTGTATCCCATCCACCATGCATCAACAGCTCATTCAATGGGTGGATGACGATATCGAGGTGGTCCAAGCGAGATGACTCGGTGAGCGTCGCAAATGTGGAACCGACTTTACGGGAATATCGGGGTATTGATTGTTTCTCGGGGAAAAGGCGGGGAGAAGGTCCTGTTGAGCACGTCGGTAGTGATCAACGACCGATTCAAGCGATCGGCTCTTATAGCAATTTTTAATGGATAATCCCGTTGATGGAACTGATGGCAAGTTGGGGCTAGGATTCATGTCGGCCGACAAGTTGGAGGAAGTTGACATTGGAAACGGTGAAAAGCCAAGGCCGACGTTTATCAGCGCAAACTTGGAGTCAGATTTCAGGGAGGAATTGATTAAGCTGTTGAAGGAATATAAAGATTGCTTCGCTTGGGATTATTCGGAGATGCCTGGTTTGGATCGTTCCATCGTAGAGCATCGGTTTGCCAATCAAATCTGGTTTTAAACCATATAAGCAACCTCCCGGAAAATCTACAAAGACGAAGTATTGGCCGATGTGAAGAAAGAAGTTGAAAGACTACTCGATGCAAACTTCATTCGGCCATGCAGATATGCAGAGTGGATTTCTAACATTGTCCCTGTCTACAAGAAGAATGGAAAGATGAGGGTTTGCATAGATTTAAGGGACTTAAACAGAGCTACTGCTATGGATGGGTACCCAATGCCTGTTGCCGATTTATTGGTTGATGCTGCTGCTGGACACAAAGTTATCAGTTTCATAGATGGTAATGCAGGGTACAACCAGATTTTCATGGCAATAGAGGACATATCAAAAACAGCCTTCAGATGTCCTGGTCATATAGGCCTGTTTGAATGGATAGTCATGACATTTGGGTTGAAAAACGCCGGTGCAACTTATCAGCGGGCCATGAACTATATATTTCACGAGTTGATCGGCAAAGTTGTCGAGATTTACATTGACAATGTCATGATCAAGTCTTTGAATCATGACACACACTTGGAGAATGTGAAGAGAACTTTGGAATGCACCCGGAAGCATGGCTTGAAGATGAACCCTAACAAATGTGCTTTTGGGGTATCAGCTGGAGAGTTCTTGGGATTTTTGGTACACGAAGGGGGGATTGAAGTTGGCAAGAAAAGCATGAAAGCTATTGATGAGGTTGTCCCTCCAACCAATCTCAAAAAGTTACAATTATTGCTTGGCAAGATCAATTTTGTCAGAAGGTTCATTTCAAATCTGTCGCAAAAAGTCTTGCCCTTTTCTCCATTGTTGAAGCTTAAGAAGGATCAGAAGTTCACATGGGGTGACGAACAACAAAAGGCTTTTGATGAGATCAAGCAATACATGAAGGAACCACCGCATCGGTCCCTCGCATAGTTGAATAAGCCTTTCAAGTTGTACGTGGCGGTCGATACCCAAACCATTGGATTGGCCCTTATTCAAGAGTTTGAAGGAAAGGAGCGGGTAGTAGCGTACCTTAGCCGAAAATTACTTGATCCCGAAACCGAGGTATTCGGTACGCGGAGAAGTGTGCCTATGTGTGTACTACTCGTGTACAAAATTTCGGCACTACTTGTTGAATGCCGAATGCGTTGTATACTCCAAGTTTGATGTAATAAAACATATGTTATCTATGCCAATTTTGAATGGCAGGATTGGCAAATGGATCTTGGCGTTATCTGAGTTTGAGTTGAAGTTCGAATCGGCAAAAGATATAAAAGGTCAGGTCATTGCCTATTTTATAACTGAACATCGCGATCCGTCAATTGATTTGCTTGAAATTACTCCCTGGGCTTTGTTCTTTGACGGATCATCATGTGGTAAAGGTGGGGGAGTAGGGATTCTATTAATTTCACCCAGGGGTGAGATGTTTGACTTTGCCATCCCTATCCAGCCCACTGTTACAAACAATCAGGCCGAATACGAGGCATTGCTTCGAGGGCTTCAGTATCTAAGAAAGGCCGGGGCTGTTTCAGTTGAGGTTTATGGAGATTCAGAGTTGGTTATCAAGCAATTGAACGGCCAATACGAATGCAAAAGTGATGCCCTGAGGAGTTACTACGAGGAATGCAGAGAGATTCTAAAAAGCTTCCAGTTAGTAATTCTACAGCACATTCCTAGATAACACAATGAAGAAGCGAACAGGCTGGCTCAAAGCGCATCAGGTTATAGGGAAAGTCAAGAAGCGTTGTCCATGGAGATATGCGTGTTGGGAGTGGATCTTGCAGAGGATGATTGGAGAAAAGAGATCGTTGATTATTTGGAGGATCCATCCCGAAAGGTCTCTAGGAAACTCAGGTATAAGGCCATCAAATTTGTTCTTCTGGATGGAAGTCTATTCTATAAATCTTTGGACGGGGTATTACTGCGCTGCCTGGGTCCAGAAGAAGCAAAAAAGATGATGAGTGAGGTGCATGATGGGATATGTGGAGCACATCAATCAGCTTACCGTATGAAATGGGTTATCGAGCGAAATTTGGGTGTTTTTGGCCAACGATGTTGGAAGACTGCTTTGAGTATTACAAGGGATGTCAAGACTGCCAGAGGTTTGGAAATATTCAAAGAGTTCCTGCATCAGCATTAAAACCCATCATCAAGCCATGGCCATTCAGGGGCTGGGGTATAGACTTGATTGGCCAGATTAATCCACCATCTAGCAAGCGGCATAAGGTTGTGCTTTTGGCGACAGATTACTTTACCAAATGGGTTGAGGCAATTTCACTAAAGAAGGTGACATCAGAGAACATGGTTGAATTTGTCAAGGAACATATCATTTATCGATTTGGAATACCTCAAACAATCACAACTGATCAGGGAGCTCAGTTTGTGTCCTTGGAGTTCAGGGAGTTTGCCGAAAGCATGGGAATCAAATTGTTTAATTCTTCTCCCTATTATGCCCAAGCTAATGGTCAGACAGAGGCTTCTAATAAGATCATGATCAAGCTTATACAAAAGAAGATCGACCAGAACCCAAGGAGGTGGCATTCGGTACTCAATGAAGCTTTATGGGCTTACTGAATGGCCCCTCATGTAGCTACAAAAACATCTCCGTACGAATTGGTTTATGGACACCATGCGGTTTTACCTTGGGAGGTACAATCAGATTCTAGGAGAGTGGTTTTGCAAAAGGACTTAAGCTCCAAAGATTACAGTGGCTAAATGATGGACGAGCTAGAAGACTTGCACATGATCCGTCTTAGAGCCCTGGAAAACATCGAAAAGAACAAGCTGCGGGTTGCCAAATATTACAACAAGAAAGTAAAATCTAGGCACTTTGCAGAAGGAGATTTGGTTTGGAAAGCTTTACTGCCGATTGGAACCAAATACAGTGAATTCGGCAAATGGTCCCCTAACTTGGAAGGACCCTTTCGCGTGGTCAGGTGCGTGCCCGGTAATGCCTACATGCTGAAAACTTTACTAGGTGAGGAATTTTCTGCTGCAATAAATGGAAGATATTTGAAGAAATATTATCCTAGTATTGAAATCGATCGTTGATCACATTGGGATTACATGCATCTGATACAGAGGTAGCCGGCGTTCAAAGACGAAGCCGCCTTTAGAACAAAAAATTCCTGAACAGGAGAAATGGCCAATACTTAGATGTATTGCCCTTAGCACAAAACTACATTGCAAATGCTCCTTGCAGGTTTACATCTAACAACCCTGGTGATCAGGACTACGGGGGGGGGGGGGGGGGGGGGGTGGAAAGCAGAAGGCCTAGCGTAAGAAGCGAAAGTATGATTCAATCTTTTCTTTGCTTCTTCAACTGCTCCCTCTTCAGTTGTTCCAGGACCACCGTGACGGCAACTTGGAAGCCGTGGGGATGACCATGGTTTGCTGCCTCCACCAAGCTGTCCCAAGCCGCTCTCAGGTTATTGTACCTATCAGAGACATCTGGGACAGAGGACTAGCTGTTAGGGGCAGAGATCCAGGTGTGAGCACGGAGGCAAGAAGAAGTTGAAGATATTTACCTCCCACTAGTGCCTCCAAAGCCATGCGGCGCTCACGTTCGGCCTGGCAACGAGCGGTGATGTCCCGGAGGTCGTGCTCCAGGTGCCGAACGCGGCGGCGCAGATGATTGTTGACCCTCTGGTCGGGCGTAGCATCCTCTGCTTCAAGGGAAGAATCAGAGGAGATGTACTCAGGCATGTCTTCGGTCCCAATGATTTCCTCAGGAAGCAGATCAAGGCTAAAAGAGAAAAACAGAGAGGAGGTAAAACACGAGATCACACAAGAAAGCAAAAAGCAAGTTAAAGAAAAACTCACTCTCGAATCGTGCATTTCTTTGAGACGTTGTCCTCCTTGGGCTGCTTGCCTTTGTCCATGGCCTTGGGGTTTTCTCTTCTGGAACAGGGGAGGAGATGACAAGTGATGGATGAGTGTGCGAGTGGATTTGCAGGGCATCTCAGCAGGCTATTTTATTGGCTGAGGGAGTGCATTGGGAGTGATGACTGGCTGGCGTGCGTTACTGGAATACCGAGCGGCGGGGCTTCCCTCCCGAATGCGAAGGGTTTTCATTTAAACAGTGCTCATGGATTGCCGAGTCGAGGATTTTCTGCGGATATTGCGCCAAGATGCATCTGTTTTCGCGTGTTCGGCTCAAGCGAGTTCCCGAATACGTTTAAGGAAAAATATGATTCACGGATGCAAACACAGGGGAATCATCGCAATGCAAGCATGGGAATTAAAAGTTCTTTATTTATTGCCGATAATCAAACATCCCTAGTACAATCTAATCAAAGAGCCTATTTAGCATAGACTGGGGATGAGTGAGTTCGGCAATGGCGTCGCCATGGCCGTCGAGGCGCTCCAAGATGACCTCGATCTCGTCGATGTCCTCCGGCGCGCCGCCCTGGAAGCCGCGCGGCCTGGTGGAGTAGTCGACGCCGGTGTGCGTTGCCATGGCGGCCAGGCCCAAAGTGGTGCCCAGACGGATGCCGTGGGTAGCCACCTCGTCCACGCGGTTTTCGACCGCGGCGAGGCGCTCCGCCGGCGTGTCTCCATGGGCGTTCACCTTGTCAGCCAATTGCTCCACCAGCATTTTCAGCTGGTTGAGCTCGGCGTCACAGGCTGCAAAGTGCAAGGAACCAGTGATTAATATTAAAAGCTCGATTGGATTCGGGAGCGACTCCGAACCGTACCATCGATGGTTGCCAGCAGCTGCTTACGCTGGTCCTCCCACTCCAGTTCGGCTATACCAGCCTTCTTGGAGACGTCTTCCAGCTCATGCTGGGCCACCTCAAGTTTCGCCTTGAAGCGGAGAGCGTCAAGTTCCCCATAGGGCACCGGGGAGTAGTGGTCTGACTCCGATGAGTCGTCCGGCAGAGGCTGATTGGCTGGCGCGAGAGATGGGTTCCATTGAATAAGCCTGAAACAGAGATGATCGTCAGAAACGAAAGGGAATCAAAGACGAATCGTAAAGGAAAAGTTGACGATTATTGCCTCCGACGCGCACTAGCACGACTTCCTTCCGCCTCGTCGGTGGCGCGACGCCTGTTGTTGCTGCTCGCCATGATTCTTGGGCTTGCGCTGATTGGGAAAAGGAAGCTTGAGGTTGGCAAAGATTTGAGGGCTAAAGGCTTGGTAACGAGCTGGGGGCACCTACAGTTTTATTTATAGGCCTGGTGAAACAGATCGTGGCCTCAGGTCGTGGCTTTAGATCGTGGCGCATATTCCAAGAAACTTGGAAGTTGGAGAGGTTTCCGTGACCGATCCGCCGTCGGGTCGTTTGGAGTTCAAGGCTGAGTCGCATTCGGTTGACTGACTCGGCTAAGTTACGGTCAAGGTGTCGTTCGGGTATGGCACTATTTGGCTACTCATTACCGAGTGGGCCGTTCAGCGTTGCAGTCAAGGTCGTGCAAGAAGAGGGAAAGTAAACTTACAAAAGGCAAATGTTGCAGGAACGACCAGTTCGGTTACGCATGGATCGGTACAGCTAAATATTTAAATACTTTGCAACTACACTGGAGGTGTTTGATGTTGTTTGGTGAATGTTCTCCATCCGTTCTTGGTAATCTTTCTGGGCGTTGGACAGGGTGGTGAGTTCTGCATCATATTGATTCACCTCAGCTATGGCCGACGATGCTTCCTCTTTGGTCTTCTCTAATAGTCCAGGAAGTTCGGCTATCTTCTTGTCGTCAGCTTCTATTTCCGCTGATAAGCTTTTCAGCTCTGCCTCCAGTGCGGCCTTTCTGGCAATTTTCAATCCACGGGCAGCTTGCAGATTGGCCAGTATCTCCTTATGATTTTCGGTCTGAGATTGTGCTCCCTTCACAGCTTGTTCAGCTTTAGCTTTCTTTTGTTCAACAGCTGGTCGGGAAGATACATTTCTCAAAGCTCGTCTTATGGCCACGTAATGGATATCCAGACCAGAGATGGGTTCTAGTGAAGTCTTGATGTCCTCAGGGAGTTCTTGGCTAACGGGCGCAAGCATTTCCTCGAAATAATCGAGATCTCTGATTTGATCTCGAGCATCTCTCTGCAACCAGGCAAAGATTTCCATGAGCCTTTCTTGTATTTCCTCTGACAAGGCTTGTGTCCTTCCTTTTCTTGTCTCGGCAGTTGGGTTATTCTCCACTAATGAGCTTGATGATGACGGAGCTTGATTCTGAAAGAGTAACATTGCCGAGTCAGGAGTATTGGGAAATAGAGAAGATAACAGAGTTAAGTGCAAGTGTTTACCTCATGCCTGACTTCCTGAACTTGGACAAGGTTTTGTTCAGTTTCAGGGGCGATTTTTGGAATCACTGGTAAAGGAGGGGCTCTTGGCAAAGCTGAGGCTTCTGTGTGAGAGGGTGCTGGTGCAGTCTTTGGCAACTCTGAAGCTTCTGGCTGGAGAGGAGATGAGTTTACCTTTGTTAAGGTTGGGGTTTCTGCCTGGCCAATAGGGGATTGAACCCTTGAAGGGCTTGAAGTCTCTGGTTGGATGGGAGAGTTCATCTCTGGTGAGGTTGGACTCTCTGTTTGAGCAGGAGGTGATTGAGTCCCTGATGAGGATGAAATCTCCACTTGAGCTGGTGGCTCAGCCCTTGGTGGACTTACATGTTGAGGGTCAGGGATGTCCACAGGATGACTCACCAGTGTTTCTTCTGCAAATGTCAGATTAAGGGTAAATGCCAGTGTAAATCTTTGGGAAAAGGTGGTAAAAGATCATACCAATAGATGAACCATTGGCAGGTTCTGAAGCTGAAGGCTGCTGGATTCTAGTCTGAAATTACATAAGATGAAATTTATCAGTAAAGAGTAATCTTGTGATCAAGAAAGGGGAAATTTTACCTTAGCAAGAACTTTCTTGGTGGTTCTTTTTCTCTTAGCAGCCGGAGGTGCAATCAGAGACAGGCCTTTCCTCTTGTCAGTAGTAATACTGGACAGAATTGGGTCTGTTGTGGCATACCTAGCCATCAGCTGAGCCAAGGTTGGTGATCTGAATCCCAGGGCTAAGATTGGGCATCCTGCATTATAAGCAATTGTCCTGGCTCGAGGGGTAGGCACTGTATTCTGCAGGTAGAAAATCAAGACCATGGTTAGAGGAAGAAATGTCTGATTTGAAAAAGGACAATAATGTTACCTCTGAAATTGGCTGAAAATCAGGCATCAACTCTATGCAAAAAGAGTGCACAGGCTCACTGAAAATATGGTCATGGAACTCTTGCCACCAAGAGTTGAAGGTGGGATGAGCTACTGTTGTAGGTGTGAAAGGCCAGGTATAAATGGTTGGACTGCATTCATAATCAAAGACCCTTTTGGATTGCATACTCTCCTTGATTACCTCTTTGGGTTTGAGGAATTCATGCAAGAATAGTCTTGGGGGCATCTGGCCACATCCAAGTTGTCGGGCCACCATATTTGGCTGATAGTATTCATAAGTGCTATTGTTTAATCTTCCTCCACAAAATTCAGCTGGTAGAGAGCATGGATGGATGAGGATATTAAAGATTTCCAGAAACCTTCCATCTTGGTGTCCAGCTTCAAAGGAGAACTCACAGGGGAGGGTTAAATTATCATTGTGCAAGTAAGGAAGCCAGAGAGGATTGGGGAAGCCTTTGAAGAAGAGCTCAAAGAGCTGGGCCGACATTCCGATTAATGGGAACAATTGAAGCGACTTCTCCATAGGTGTGGCATCCTCTCGGTAACCCGAACTTCCCCTTCATGATAGCCGGATGAAGGAAAAAACCGGGTGTTGAGGTCAATACCAACGATCCGGTGCATGTGCGAGTTGCGGCCACATCTGTACAAACCACCAAGGGCTGTTGACACATGCTATCTTCTGGCTGGTGTACATTTGGGTGACAGTTTGATGAAGCATGTGGTATACACTGCCCAGGAGGTATTTTCCAAGGGGAAGGCGCTTACCACCAGCCAATTGTGTAGCCATTACAATATGATTCAGAGTGGGCTCATTGGCTTTACCACAGAAGATAAACCTGCACAACCACATGTTCAGGAATGCCCTATATTCAACTTCACCAAGGGGGCCATCTTTCATGTGATTCTGGATATAAGATTTATATCCACTCCCTGGCTTCACTCCCGTTTGTCTTGTGGAACCTCTGAAGTCCCAGGGATGCACGGATCCTGAAATATCAAGGCCGGTAATCATGTATACATCGGCCAGAGTGGGGGACATTGGGCCGTGAACAAAAAGGAAGGCATTGACACCATTTGACCAAAAATGACAAGCGGCTATCAGGAGATCTTCGTTTTTCGGGGTCTCGACCAAAGAGAGCTCCAAACATTGAGCAATCAGGAGGGTGTCCCAAGTTTGGGTCTCAACACTGTTGTCCGCAAGGACCCTTTTGTACCAATTCCTCCAGCCCGCAATTGGGGGCAAAGGCCAGTTTTTGAAGGCGTCCTGCCACAGGGAAGGCTTGGTTAAAGCCGCTTTGAAGGGGATTCTTTGGGATTCAGCTGCTATGAATTCGTGAGGATCAGAGACTCCCATAGGACCGAGGAAATAAGACGTCCAATTGGCCTCAGTACGAATCAAAAGCTCAGTGGAAGGATCCTGCTGGAGGAAGGCGGAGAAGAAATCTCAGGTAAAAAATCGAAAAGTCAAGTGCCGAATGAAGCTTATGGAGGAGGAATTTACCTGAGCAGCTTGATTTTGACCTGCCATTGAGGATTTGAGCTCTGGAAAGGGTGATCTAGGGTTTGGATCTAGACGAAGACTCCGGCGGATTGCGAAGAGAGAGAATAGGTGTTGAGCAGATTCAAGGCGTTGGTGGCTGGAGTCAATTCCGGAATAAAATCACTTTTATCCCGTAATTGAAGGGGCATATGTTAACACCAAAATTTGGTAAGGTAAGGAGTCTGACTTGTGGGTCCAACGCGGTGAGGAATCCGTCCGGCAGAAGGAAAGTTTTCTTCAGAAGAATTCGGCAAAAGAGTCCGCGGTTGGCAATTCACTTCCGTTCGGCAAGAAAACTGTTGCGCTGATTTTGCGGGATTGCGTGGTGACGTGGCCCGAGCGGAAGGGATGAATGGATGGATAAGCGATCGCGTTTAGAGATAAATTAGGTATCAAATCCATTCGAAGTCATGCTGTGACAGGGTATAAATATAGACCCTGAATGTATGTAATGGTATTCGAAAACATTCTCAATACAAACCGGCTTTACGCCAAACCCTTGAGTCCTTTGTCGTGTCGTCGAGTTCTTCGAGAGGGTTCATCGATCCGTCGACCTCCGTAAGTACCGGCAACCTTGTATCATGTCTAGAATCATGCGATGGATTTAGATTTGATGCAAGTAGTCTTGTTACCATGCTTAGTGTCATGCAGTAGATTCAAGCTTGGTTCAAGAGGGTTTCTTGTTAGATCGTGAGCCATGCGGTAGGCTAAGATCTAGCTTGAAGCTAGTTATCGGCTCTATTGAATTTTGTCAAGATTCAATAGATTCATTAAGTTATCCCGTGTTTGCTTTTAGTTTTTACTTTATGTTTAAATTCATGCAACACATCTTTGCCCAATCTAGATGGGTTTGGATCGGCTTTGTCTCCTTTGATGATCCTTGTGCGAATCGAGTTCGTATCTTTGGCTGAAATAGCACGTGGATCACATGTTCCCTAATAGCCGAAACCGAATCGATCTAGGTTGTTACGTGTTGTGGGTTCAAGCTTGCCAAATCTTGTATAAATCTTGAAAGAACTGGGTATCACGCGATAGATGCAGGTTTTTGGGTTGTTTTGGAGGTAGTCATCCAGTGGATTAAATTTCGATTCAATCTGATAGATTTATCTTATTTGGTAATGCGTGTTCCTTCTTCATGGAACCCGATTCGGCTGTTCAGCCGTATTCGGTTATATTTTCATGAGTGAAACGTGTTCTTAAGCTATGCTTTAAATATCGTATGCTTTTAGCTTTCCATATTTAGATTGTATCATGCGGTGGATAGATCTATTTGTGGACGGTGGTGTGATTTCAAACAAGTTGTATCATGCGGTGGATAGATGTGTTTGGTATCATGCTTGACGGGTTTTAAAGTATCTAGACATGCGGTAGACTAGTGCTTTGGACCTATGCATGCTCGTTTATTACATATTTATGATCATGCTTTTACTTCATTTATTGTTTAATGTTATTTATCACGAGGATCGGTCATGGCTTTGCGCACGTGCATTCTTATCCAAATAAAGATCGATCTATCGTCATGCTTACATCATCCATTCGGCTATGTTACTTTTTGCACTTTGAAGTTCCCGAATGGTTTCTAGTTTGCTGGCAGATAGCTCTCTATAGCTATATGTCATCTCACTTGGCTTTCTAGCCGTAAATATGGAACTGTATGGTACCACCCGGTAAGTTCCAAGCTTTGGAATTTAACTACTTTGTCTTTTGTTAATTTTCAGGAAAAATTGATTGGCACGTCTTGGAATCTTTTGCGCGTGTGAAGCCAGCTTGTTCGGCTTGCTGTGTGCTTGGCGTAAGGTGCAGATTTTACGTCAACAAATTCAATGCATGAGGAGTTGGAGACCTTTGAGAGGAATCAAGTTTGGGAGTTGGTTGACCCTCCCCTGGGGTGTAAGCCGATTGGTACCAAGTGGGTGTGGAAGAACAAAGAGTGAGAGAAAGGTGAGGTTGTGAGAAACAAGTCGAGGCTTGTTGCTCTAGGGTTCAGTCAGAAGGAGGGGATCAACTACGAGGAGACCTTTGCTACCGTAGCCCGTTTGGAGGCAATAAGGATCCTTCTAGCCTTTTCCGTGGCTAAAGGGTTCAAGTTGCACCAAATTGATATGAAGAGTGCTTTCCTGAATGGTGTGTTGGAGGAAGAAGTGTATGTGAGGCAACCTCCGGGGTTTGAGAGTGAGAAGTACCCCCACCGGGTGTACAAGTTGAGGAAGGCGGCGTATGGGTCAAGCAGGTGCCTAGAGCTTGGTATGGCAGGTTGAGGGGGTTCTTGTTTGAGAGAGGTTTTGAGATGGGGAAGGTCGATCAGACCTTGTTTCTACTAAGGCACAACAGAGATATCCTGATTGTGCAGGTGTACGTGGATGATATTGTCTTTGGTGGCTCGTCTAACTCCCTTGTTGCAAGGTTTGTAGAGGATATGAGCAGGGAATTTGAGATGAGCATGATGGGCGAGTTGCAATTCTTCCTCGGGCTACAAATCAAAGAATCAAAGGAAGGAACATTTGTACACCAAGCTAAGTACACCAAGGACATTGTGCTGAAGTTCAAGATGGAGGATTCCACGGCTATGACGACGCCGATGAGTACGACTACAGCTCTTGATGCGGACGAGGAAGGTGAACACGTGGATCAGAAGGAGTACCGGAGCATGATCGGGTCAGTCCTCTACTTGACGGCGACGAGGCCAAACATCCAGTTCTCGGTATGTCTGTGCGCTCGTTTTCAAGCGTCTCCGAGGACTTCGCATCGGCAAGCGGTGAAGCGAATTTTCAGGTACTTGTGTCACACTCCCGACTTCGGCCTTTGGTACTCCGTGTCCTCTTCTTTGGCGCTTCATGGTTTTTCGGATGCGGATTTTGCCGGGTGTCGGTTGGATAGGAAGTCCACCTCGCGGGACATGCCGTTTTTGGGTTCTTCTTTGGTGTCTTGGTCTTCCCGCAAACGGTCGAGTGTTGCACGGTCCACTGCGAGGCCGAGTACGTTGCCGCTGCTAGTTGTTGCTCTCAGCTCCTTTGGATTTCATACACCATGAGTGACTTTGGTGAGTATACACATGTCCCACTTCAATGTGATAGCACCAGTGCCATAAGCGTTGCAAAGAACCCAGTGCTCCATTCCAAAACCAAGCACATAGAAGTGAGGTATCGCTTTCTGGGAGACAACATGGAGAAAGGAAAGATAGCTTTGATCCATGTACCCACACATGACCAACTAGCCGATATTTTCACCAAACCCCTAGATCAAGCAACTTTCACTCGTTTGCGGGGGGAACTTGGTGTGTGTTTGATTTCTTGAGTTGGGTGTGTGGGAGCTCCTTTGTAGCATATGTATAGCTTTCCTTTGTGCATTTCTTGAATTTGGCATGGCATATGTAACATGATGTATAGGCATCCTTGTATCTTAGATTGCATGCATTTTGTATCATATGCATTGGATAGGAAAAGCTTCTCCTATATACATTGTTCACCATGGAATGCCATTTATGTCTTTGTCAGCTTGTTTGGTGTGCTATGGTTAGTTTGGCTTAGCTCTTGATGATCTTGATGAATAATCCACGGTTGATGGCTGTGTTTTTTGAAAAATGTCACATGTATGCTCTCTCATGTGTAAATGCCTTTATATGATCTTGACATGTTTTAGTGGCTTTGCTATGCTTAATTTGTGGTTGGATAGCTAGTTTATTGATCATATGGGGCCAAAGGCTCATTTGCCATCATGAATGTTTAGCCCCCTTGCTTCATCTTGTGGAGGGGCATAAGTTCCCTTTTGTCGCAAAGACATTTCTTGTACCAATTATGAATCTGAAAATGAAATGTAAAATGCTTGGAAATGTGCTCCCATGTCATATGTGCCGAATTTAATTTGCTTTGGGTGCTAAACCGTTGCATGATGCCTACCAATGAGAAGTCTCATACATAGAAGTAGGCACATGGCTCGGTGGCTTTGACATGAGGTGCGTGTGGGTGTTTGTGATGGTCTCATGATTAGAATGGCTGTCCTAGCATGAAGTTTGTGTGGCTTTGCTATTTTGATATGTTTTGATGATGTTTAGGACTTTGCTCATGAGAGGCAAGTTTTTCGCAAAATTGCCCAAATCCATCTTAGCTTCGTCCAATGGTTGTAAATCTTGGTGATCTTGTAGTTGATGTCAATACGAAGCTATAGAGTATCTAACTTGCTCATTTGGACATGTGTAGCATTCTTTGTTGAATTTTGTCTATTTGAGATGCTCTAGGTTGAAAGTTTTGCATTTTTGGCTTGATTCATGCATTGCCAACAAGGGGGAGAAGTGTGAGCTTGAAATGGCTTGCTGGATGCATTTAGAAGATTTTCAGGTGGTTTTGAGCCATTTCTGGGCTCTGTTGTGCACCGGTCTGACCGGTCGAGGTCACCGGTCCGACCGGTCGAGTGCTTGGTCCTGTGCACATGTTGGGCACCGGTCCGGCCGGTGGTGGTGACCGGTCTGACCGGTGTGAGCTGAAGTTGTTGCAGCTGCCCTGTTTTCAAGTGGTTTGCATGCATTCGTCCAGGGGGAGGTGCATTGGTTTCGGGGGAGCTTGCATGTGTGCAGGGGGAGCTCTTTGTGGTCTTTCGAGTTTTGTTTCGGTAGTTTGTGCTCTTTGCTTGAGCTTTGTTTTGTCTCGGATGTGTCGAGCCGTTGCCCTTGCCTAAGGGGTCTGAGATTTGTCTTCTTCAAGTGATCTTGCTCTTTGCCTTTGTTTGGCTTGTATCCCTAGTTATTAGGAAAGGGTATTTTAGTCTTTGGGTTGCCTCCATATAACCCATGAGGTGAGAGGTTGGCAGCCAATCTCTTGGAACCCTAGTTCATTTGCTTACCTATTTTCCCTTCTTATTTTCTTAGGATTTCCATAGGACTAGCTTGAGAGCTTCACGGTGAGATCTTGTGAGAAGGTTGGATGATCGGGCGGCAAGCTAGACCTTGTATGAACCTTTGTGGCATGTATAGATGATTCGACGTGGTTCCTCAAGGCCTTGTTGTGTTGTTCTCGGTTGTTCTTGGTGGTGATTTTCGAAGCCCTTTCTTGGTGTTTTTCTTGGGTTGTTTTCGGGACATTTCTCTTGGGATTTTGATGGGAGAAATTTTTGGGAACCCTTCGTGGTTCTTTGGGCTGTGATTCCCCCTCCCAAATCCATGAGTAAAGGGGCTCTATTTTGGGGTTTTCCGAGCTCTAGGGTTAGAGGTGTTCTTGGCGGGATTTCTTCGATTCCTCCTTTTTGGACAAGTTTTAGTGGGATTAAACTTGGCTATGGACTCCTCATGAGGTGTTCCTATTATCCCCAAAGTCTTGTTCAAGTCTGTGGAGCGATTCGGGAGATCGAGGTTTGGTTTTGGGGGAGTTGACTCGCGGGTGCTGTTCATCCCGAGCTGCCTAGGCTACACCAGTCTGACCGGTGCTCTTGACCGGTCTGACCGGTGCAACCCTTGGTGGGTTTTTGCTCGGGTGAATGTTTGGGTGAGTTTGTTGTTGTCCAGTGTTGGGGATGTTTCGAGTTTGGGTCAGTGTTGGCGATTTGGGGGCTTTTAGGCTTAGACCGGTCTGACCGGTGTGGAACCACTTAGTGGAAGTCACCAAGTGTCACCAGCAGGGTCCGGTCGGACCGGTGGTGCTCACCGGTCTTACCGGTGTTGGTCAGTGGACTCGAGGTTTGGTGTTCCACTGCGTTCTCAGGTCGGAAGGTTGTGTTGGTTCCTAGGTCCAGTGGCACTCCAGTGGCTACGTGGGCTTGGCCAATTTGGGTAGTGAGTCGGAGACGTGTGTTGGAAGCTGTGTTCATCTTGCTGGAGTTTCCATCTTATTCGAGAAGACTTTTTATCGGCTCCCATTCACTCCCCCCCTCTCTGGTTCGCTGTATCGGTCCTTCACCACCTTCTTCTTGGGCTAGTGCTCGATCTTGGTGAACTTGATGTGTTGATGATGACGCCCTTCTCTCAAGTGGACGTTGTAGTCGTACATGTTGACTTTCTTCACATACTTGAAGATCTTCTTCATGTACTCGGCCACCATAGATTCAACCTCTTCATCACTTGAGGAATCTTCATCGTCACCATCATCACCATCATCCTCGCTTGAGCTTCCATGAGTAGACATCCTACTCAACACCTTCTCTTGTTGGCTTGAGAGAGCATGGCTTGTAGTTGGAGAGGATGGTTCTTGGAGCTTTTTTTGGGGCGCTTTCTTTGACTTGGGCATGATTTGAAGCTCATGTGCCGTGATCTTGCTCAAGATTGAGATGGCTTCAAACCCTCGAGCTTCTTCTCGTAGATGATTGCCTTCACCAAGTCATAATTGGGCTTCCGGAGACTTTGAAGGATCTTGCGGTTGATGTTCAAGTCCGTGATGTTCTTCACACCTAAAGCATTGATCTCATTGACAAGAGCATTTGGGCGTGAGTACATAGATTCGACATTTTCATTTGCAAGTTGCTTAAAGCTATTGAATTCCTCAAGGAGACAACCGTAACGTTCATTAGCAACTTCTTTTGAACCCTCATTTTGCTCCTTGATGGTTTTCCATAGCTCATGAGCATTTTCACAATTAAAAACTCTATTGAAAACGCCTACAACTAGTGAGGACAAAATGATACTCTTAGCAATCACATCAAATTTTTTTCCTTTTAGTACCATTTTTCATGCCCTCATCAGTGACTCTCCAAACATCAAGGTCCCTTGCTTGGAGATAGGCCTCCATGAGAACCTTCCACAGAGGATAGCCCGTGCCATCGAAATGTGGAGCCAAACCTAAGGTATCCACCCCTTTCATAACTCTATAGAGCAACTCACTAGGCGGTGAAGCCTAACCGTTCCAATGAGCCGATTTTCACAATTTACCCTTCGAATTGGCGTTTCCTTGTGAAGGAAGTGAGTCCCGGCTCTGATACCACTTGTAAGGAATCGGATGCTCGTTAGCCTAAGAGGGGGAGGGGGTGAATTAGGCAATCTAAAACCTTAACCTATGGCTTCACTAATGCACAAAGGTAAACTAGAACATGCAATCTAGATGTGCAACTAGGGTTGTTCTAGTGTGAAACTCCATCCCAAAACAAGGTTTGCAACCTATAGCCAATCCTAGCATTATACTACTCTAGGAAAGTAAGGCAAGCAAAGATTGCAATAGAGTAAATGCGGAAACATAAAGGGGTGAGAGGAAGCAAACTCTTGACACGCAATTTATCCCGTGGTATCGGTAGGCACTAAGACACCCCTAGTCCACGTTGTTGAAGCACTCACACAAGAGTATTGCTTCCCGGTCACCAAGTCTCTCCCAAGAGCACCACTTGACTTGCCACAAAGGCTAGCCACTTAGGCATTTGCCAAGCTCCCTTGGTCACCTTGATGCCGCGTCCACTAAATAGCTTCTCCACCAAGGAAGGGGGTCTCCACGTCCCCTGCACAAAGTGTCCTCGTCGCTCCACACCAAGCCGGAGGGTCGATGACGATTGCCGGTGAGCCACTTTGGCCCCAAGGATTCCGACGAACCTTGTACACTTTGATTCACTCAACAATCACCTCACAAGGTTGGCACAACCTTGCACTCACTCAGCTCTAAGCTAAGCCTAGCACTACGCACATACACTAAGCATATGCAAGTCTAAGGATGAGCAATTAAGCACTTGGATGGATTGGATATGATCTACAATGTGTCTTGAACTCCTCTGCACTTCCACACAATCCAGCTACCTCAAATGGGCGGGTGGAGGAGGTATAAATAGCCCAAGGCATCAAACTAGCCGTTGGCTAAAAGCTACTGAAAGTAGTACCGTCGGATGATCCGACGGTATCTTTTTTCGGGCGTCGGTTCATCCGGCGCTACTAGCCGTTGCCTCCACCGCACATGACCGTTGAAGATCCACAGACACAGCTGCTCCGACGCTATACACCGACGGTGTGTCGGATCATCCGGTGCTGAAAACCCCGCGACCAAGTCGTCTCTGTTATCTTCCACACGACCGTCGGATAGACCGACACTTCCTCTCGTCCAAGGCGTCAGATCATCTGGTGCTGAAGGCTTCATCTTGGCGCGTCTCTGTCTTGATTCAAACTGAGCGTCGGATAGACCGACGGTGTCCTCACTCAGATCTCGGATCACCCGGCGCTACTGTCTTCACTGCTCCTCCTCTGCAACTCGTCCGATGCTACTAAAAAGTGGACCGTCGGTTCATCCGATGGTGCCTAGGGTTTCACCCTTTGAACTAACTTGTCCAACGATTGCACCAACGCTTGCTATTAAGTGACCGTCGGTTCATCCGACGGTGTCTTTTCTTTTCCTTTTCTTGCTCGGTTTTGACCCTTGATTTTCTCACTTTGGCATGTGATATTCTTGCATCCTTGGGACCTAGAAGTGTCTACAAAGACATGCTAAACACTATGGTTAGTACCATTTATCATGGTGTCATGAATCACCAAAATTAAACTCGAACTAATGGCATATGGCCATGTTCACTACAACAAGTCGGTTTGAGGAGAGAGTACTAGTCGGGTACGTCTAGAAGTTCGCTACATAGTACAGGACATGCACAGCTTCCTATTCGAGTACTTCTGCACCGTAGTCCTTGCGCCCCACGCCATCAGGTGTCGTGTGGCACAAGCCGAGTAGTCCCAGGGGCCCACCGAGTAGTCGGTCCTGGTTCCCACCGAGGTGGTGGGCTCAGAGAGGTCCATACGACAGTGAGTACTTAAGCTGCTGAGATAACAAGGTTAACATATGTGTGATCGAATAAAAAATTGTGTGATGTGATGATGTCACTTGACTAATTCTTGACTAATTCTTGATAAGTTATTTACACGTGGGTGTCATGCACCTTACTAGTATTTTGAAACTAGGGAGTATTTTCTTTTCGTTCTGTATCACCAACTTAACCAACAAAGACGCACAAGCCAGCCGCTCTCTTCTGTGCCAAGCAAGTCACACGCATCAGTGATATAACCAGCGGCACAGCTGCGTGCCTGCGCCTGGTGTTACCACATTTTTCCTTTTGTGTAGGATCAGAGATTAATAGAGTCTTAGAAGCAAAGGCAATGGTCGGCCGGCCCGCAAGCAATAGAACAACCAAGATCAAAGGGGCACTTCTCTCCCATCCCAATTCCCCTAACGCACGGACACGGTTACTACTTTTACACTTTAGTTTCCAAGAGTGTGCACCCTGTTGACATCAGATTTTGACTAAATCTAGAGTCAAATAATCTTGGCTTGGTGATCGGCAGAGAAGAACCGGGAGAAGAGATGGAAAAAAGGAAATATCGGCTGATGAAGTCAGCGCACAAGCATGAGACAAGTACATGCAGGCATATACGTGTATGGATTGGAGAGTTATCAACACTAAAGGAGAAGCTCGTACGAGAAAAGAGGCTAGCGTAGCCAAGACACGTATGAGTACAAGACTCCTATTACTTGTGAGAGCATCGCCTGGATAATAGCGAGAGATGATCGGCCACCAACATATTGGCAAGAATCGGCAAGCAGTGACGATTGGCCGGCAGTGACGATCGGCTGGGCAGGAGGCTAGAATGATGTCGGGACATGCGAGTGCTTAATGCAAAAGTAAGGAAAGATTCACACGTAAAAGGAAAGCTGATTTAAATAAAGAAGTCACATAAGGAGTACTAATTGATTGTGCATTCGTGTTGCTCTCTTGCCGGATAAGTCAGAGGAAATTTTATTAGAAAGGATTCTACGTAAGGAAAATAGAGTCTATATATCTTAGTATTTTCTTTAATTTAGGCATCTGATTAGAGGAGTTCGTGTTGATTAGTTGTGTAACTCGTTAGGAGTCTTTAATTAGGAAGTTTTGAGCCCTTCCGGTTGTAGGAGTCTAAAGGAGCCCAGGGTATAAATATAAGCCCCGACTATTGTAATAGAATCATCACACGATCAATATCAAAACCGCCTCCGGGCACCCCTTTACCAATTATTGCATCTACTTTACTGCATCTACTTTACCACACTACTTTTTGGTGAGTTCGCCTTCGTACCTTTTCTATTTCACGAGTTCTCGCAAACTCGTCGGGCTGCATCGCTTCGATCTCCGGCTTGCAGGTGAGTTCCGCTTTACCGAATAATATTTAGGCTTTAACCTCCAGACGTATCACTGTGGTTTCGTCTAGATTTATTCACAATTTATCAATATCAGCTAGATTAGCAAGTTTATTCTCGTTTCTTTAGCTTTATCACCCAAATATCCAGCTCGATCTAGATCTCGTCGTTCTCACAGCCGACTTAGATTTATTCGAGTGCTGACGTCACGATCGGCTGTCTTGTCCGATCTTTCTACACATATTTACACTTTGGCTGCTTTCGAGCCTGCCGATCCCATTTTACTGTATCGGCCGATTGACAGATACACACACTACCGAATATCCATAGGCTCTCTAGCCGATTTTCCATTGTCAATCAACAGGTCAGATTGGCTGACATGCCTCGCTACAGACCGGTGAGTCACGTGTGCTACGCGCGAAAGTAACGTCCTATTTTCACGTCAACATACCCTTTGTTCCAACTCGCCACTGTCTTTTGATATCCATTCTGCCCAGCCGGATTTTCCAACTTTACTTTGCACCGAAATTTACTACTAGTATTTCCAAACACATGCGTCCTGCCAATGGATTAACTGAAAGTGATAGTATATGATATGCTCTCTTTGATTCCTCAGCCAGATGCCTTAATTGCGGCTAATGATCTTTCCATGATGTTGACTTGTGTGCTCCAACGGATAGTAGTATGTGGGCCCACACGATTGATCAAAGCACCACATCATTCCCATCCAGAAGAACGGCCGGCAGCCTGCTAAGTGCTAACGAAACGGAAAGAACCAAGTTTTTTATATTTATTTTGCTTTGATTTTCGAAAAATAAATGGTCAAATAAAAAATTTCGAGAAATATACATCTGGCGTCATACCCCAGACACGGCGTTAGGGGTGGCGCCAATGGTCGACTCTACTGCCAGGTGGGGCCAAATTCCTGCCGCCGTGGCCCACGGCGCTAGGGCTGCCCCACGGGACAGATACTGGCGCCGTGGGCCACGGTGGCAGCGTCGCCCCTATAAAACCGCTACCGCCGCCGGCCCCCTCCTTCCATTTCCCTCCCTCACTCCTCTAAAACTTCGACTTTCAACCCTTCGGAGCACTTCCGAGTGATTTATGTTTTTAAATTTAGTCCAATTTAGTTAGTATAGTTAGTTAGTTTAGTTAACTTAGTTTAGTTTAGAAATTTAGTTTAGTTAACTTAGTTTAGTTAAATTTAGTTTAGAAATTTAGTTTAGTTAACTTAGGTTAGTTAAATTTAGTTTAGAAATTTAGTGTAGTTAACTTAGTATAGTTTAGAAATTTAATTTAGTTAACTTCGGTTAGTTAAATTGATATAAAATTCGTAGAAAATAGTTTAAATTCACATAGTTTGTTTAAATTCATTTAAAATCTGTAGAAATTGGTTATAATTGACATATTTAAATTCAATTTATATAAAATTTGTAGAAAATTATGTAAATCACATAATTCGTTTAAATTTGTTCTAAATTTCTAGGAAATGGTTATAATTGACATAAATTAGATTACATTGATGTAAAATTTGTAGAAAATTATTTAAATTCACATCATTTGTTTAAATTTGTTTTAAACTTTTAGGAAATAGTTATAATTGACATAATTAGGTTAAATTATATAAAATTTGTAGAAAATTGTTTCAATTGATATAATTCCTTTAAATTGGTTATAATTCACATAATTAGATTAAATTTGTTGTGAAATTCGTAGAAAATGATTTAAATTCACATAATTCATTTCAATTTATTAAAAATTGTTTACATTCACATTATTCATTTCAATTCATTTAAATTTACCAGAAAATGGTTATAATTCGCATTAAATTGAAATAAAAATCGTATAAAATGATTTAAATTTACAAAATTCATTTTTAATTAGTATAATTGAAAAATTGATTCAATTATGTTATTTTTTTGCAGTTACGACTGCACCGCTGGATTACATACGTCCGGAGTTGTTCGACGAGGCGGTGGACCGGCACCACCGCTCGTACGTGTCGGCTGTTCTCGAACATTCGCTCGGGACTATACGTTGCCGGACGACCCGCACGTTGATGCCCATGCACCAGCGGTGGATTCCAAAGTACGTAATTCATATTTTTTTTATTTATTTTTGTTTCTTTACAATAGTAATTGCGTTAGGTAAATTAATATTTTTTCAAATTACACGCTGCAGGACTTCTGCCTGTTGCGTGGTTGGTCGAGGGGGACAGGCTACGAGCTGAGGTTCCCCGGGCGGAGCGGTTGACGCGGTTCTGCTACGACGCCCCGCTGATCCCCGCGTTCATGGACCGGTGGCGACCAAAGACACACACACGTTCCACTTCTCCGTTGGCGAGATGACTCTCAGTTTGGAGGACGGCGCAATGTTAGGTGGACTGCCGTGTGCTGGCCAGGCGATGGGGCCGATCGACATCCCCATGACATGGCACACTGACTTCCTTGCTCGGTTCACGAATGTTCCTCGGAACGATAGCGCGTCGGCGCCGTTTGTGCCCTTCGCCGACACCCACGGGCCAACCTGGACTTGGATCCAGCAGTTCCGTACGTGATTCTAATTCTTTTTTTCAACGTTTGCATGCATTTTAAACGAATGTGACGATGGACCTTTGTGTGTGCAGGTTGACTACATGGCAGACGATGCGGACGACCCGACGTCAGACAGGTTTTTGGAGGTCTACCTGCTCTGGCTGTTCGAGTGGGTGCTGTTCCACGAGTAAGCGGGAGACTCCGTGTCGCGGTACATGATCCCCTGGGCTCAGAGGATCACCGACGCACCCCTCGAGTAGATGTCCTAGATTAGCTGGGGCAGCGCTGTTCTGGCAGCTACTTACAGGGGACTGTGTTCAATAGTGACGAGGCCGATGAGTAGGGAGGCGATCCTCCTGGGGTGCCCTCTCCTGCTGCAGATGTGTATCCACGAGCGGTTCGACATCGGTCGGCCCAGGGCCGACCTCTCGGAGTATGAGCCGCTACCCGACGGCACCGACCCAGCGGACCTCCCCACCATGGGTTCTCTGTGGTGCCTCCGGAAGGTAATGATCTCCCTTATCATTTTCTTCATGTTATGAGTTCTTTAGTTCGATTCACCTAACTTTTCTTGTTCTATGCAGCTTGTTTGGGCTGGGGAGCAGCCGAAGAAGGCGAATAAGGACTTCGTTGGTCAGATAGACCGGATGGTCGATGCCCAGGTCCGGTGGACGCCGTACGCTCCTGCCATGGTCGCTACCCGCGCACCATAGGGGCTATCGTCTCTGTGCTCCCGAGAGCAGGTGTTCTGGATGACGCAGCGACAACTGGTCTTCGACGTCTATGTCGAGGAGTACGCCGTCCACCATGTGATGAGGCAGCTCAGGCTCTTCTTGGAGGCGCCAGTACTCGCTGCGCCGCGTCTACCGCCTAACGCACACAGGTGAGCTACTATTTGCCAGTTATAATTATTTTCCGTTACAAATATTCAATTGCTAATAATTTTATGTTTCATCTATGCTAGGTGGACGCGTAAGGGCGTGGCTGCAGTGACGTCGTTCGTCGACAAGCTGTAGCTGTACGTGGCCGAGTGGGCGTCCGCGACACACGAGCAGAACGTCGTCACCGAGCACTGCCTTCACGACGGCGCGGCCTGGGTAGCGTACTTTCAGTGGTACCTCCCGAGGACGCGGACGCGGGTGACTTACATGCCTTCTACCCCACCACCGCCACCTGTGCCGGACCACGACAGGATCCTGCCAGACATGTCGTACCCGGTGCGCCGAGACCAGACCGCCGACACAGCGGTAAGCTATGATACTGCAAACATATTACATTCATATGACTTTTCATTATAACATGTGTTTCTAATTTTGTGCACAGCACGACGTGCTGGCTGATATCGTTTGGCTCACATCGGCCGCAAGGGAGCAGTGCTTTACCTAGGTCCTCGAGAGAACCAGACCACGTGCGACGGGATCATCACTGCTGCCATGAGGTACTCCACTGCCATGAACTATGCCGGGCCGTAGAGATTCCTCTCCTTCCGCGCCACCCAGCGTCGTCCTCGAGCTCCGCCTCGACACCGGCTTCGCAGCCGACGTCTGCCACCTTTTCCTGCGGCTTCTTAGCTCCGAGGGCACAGCAGCAGCCACAGGCGCAAGGCCCATACACCGACGTGTGGTGGCCATTTGTTCCTCCGGTGCCAGTACTTTCAGTAGACCTTATTTTCAACTAATGCACTCAATTATTGTGTGTTTGTTATTATACTATATTATAATCGTACAGGGCGACCGCCGCCTTTTCCGAAAGCCGGGCCACGACAGCAGGAGCCGTCGCCGATCTATGTGCTAGGAGGTCCTAGATCGCTGGCCTTTCAATTTCTGGCGGTAGATATTCCTTCGTCGTCCACTCCGCATATGTTTCAGCCTACTTTCGACACGACCACCGAGGAGCACCTGGGCTGGGATCAAATGGAGTTCGGCGACGTTCTCGCAACCCTAGATGCCTCGCAGCAGGCCGAGGAGGTTGGCCCGTCACAGTTGATACAAGCACCAGTTTGGACTCAGCCGACACAGCCGGTGGCCGGTGGAGGGACACCGACGGGCGGAGGGACACCGACGGGCGGAGGGACACCGGATGTTGCAGGCTCGTCGCAGGCGGCCATGGCAACATCGTCTCCCGACCAGCTAGGACCGCGGGTGGTCAGGGCACCTGACCCCTGGATGTACGACCGGGACCAGACCTGGGCTAGTGCTAGAGCTGTTAGGTCGAAGAGGGGCCGATGTATTTAGATGTAGTACTACTTTTACCATGATTTTTTATAAACTTTTTGCATCTACTCATTGATTATGATATTCCCTTTTGATTATGCTTACATTTATCAGTTTGTCACTTTTAAAAAGGTTAATAGTGTTTTAAAAATGAAAAACTAAAAAAATTTAAAAAAGGACCTAACGCCACGTCGCACGGCAGTAGGGACCTACCGTCGTGGCGCTTGGCGGCAGGGTCCTAGTGCCGCGCCGCGCCGCCCTGCCGCTAGAAGTGCTATCCTGCCGCCGTGCCCCACGACGGCAGGGATTTAACGCCGTGGGGCACGACGATAGGAACCTGCCGTCATAGGGTATGACGCCAGAGGTATATTTCTCAAAATTTTTGATTCGACCATTTATTTTTCAAAAATTAAATCAAAATAAATTTAAATAAAATTCAGGCATTAACTGAATTTGGGCCGCCTCTTACCTAAACTATTTTGTATCGATGCAGGCCGCCAGGCCCAGGAGGCATCAGATAGGCCCCATGGAGATGAGCGTTGTCGGGGTTCTCTACCACCGGACAATAAATTTGTACCAATCGTGTGTCAGACCCGAATGGTTAGCACGAGAGACACCGGGATTTACACTGGTTCAGGCCTCCGGGGAGTAATACCCTACGTCTAGTGTTGAGCTGTCGTGTTCTTGTGCTAGGGTCGTTTGTAGTAGGGGTTACAAACTGGTCTGGAGGGGGTGTCGAGCACAAGTCCCTGGGGTATGTGAGTTCTCAGTTCGTCAGCCCTTGTGACGGTTGCCCTCCTCTCCCTTTTATCGACGCAAGGGGGAAGGCAAAATGTGAAATAAAGTAAAAGCTACAACGCCGGCCACTGGGATGTCCACTCGTGCATCGATGTCTGTCAGGGTGCATTGAATAGGAGCTGAACCGTGTTGTTGTTAAGGCCGCAGCGTGGCCGGGGCGGGGCTGCTTAATTTGGGCACTTGGCGCTTTCTCCATGAACTTTGGTGCTGACTCAACCCGTCTGAGTACGGGATGAGTACGCCACTTAGGGCCTAATCGTAGGCAACCGCAAACCGTAGGGGACAGTTGAGTGCCTCGGTCGGGTTGGCGTGTTGCAGGGTCGGATGGGGTGGCGTGTTGATGGCTGTGCGGCCCAACTGTGCTACATTAAGGCTCCCGTCAGAGTCAGCTGCCCACACGTGCCGCCAGCTAGTGTGCTTGCATGGCCTGGGGAACTGGCACCCCACGCACTGTAGCGGGTGAGTCCGCGCGTCGGGGTGGCACCACATTGCGTGGACCATGTCTTGGTTGTAGACAGAAACTGCTCGTTCGAACGAGAAGGTTGTTGGGGGCGAGGACTCCTTGTGCGAGGCGGAGACTTGTTGTGCGAGGCGGAGACTTTCGTGCGAGATGAAATTTCGTCGGAGAAGCTTTTTTCTAGTGGGAAACTTGTTGAGGAAGCTCCCAACTAGTCAGAATCAAGACGTCTTGCAAGTGATGGTCTTGACAGGGGTCTTCAATCCTCCTTATCTTGAATCTTGGCCTTCACATTGTCAATGGTGTCAGATGACTCCACCTCAAGAGTGATTATCTCACCTTCAAAGGGGGCCCTAATCTGGACCCTCGTCAGTAGCCCCCGAGCCTGAGAGGGAGTCAAGGACTCGCACACAGGCTCAGATGAAAGGTGTTGAGATGATCTTTTGCTTTTAATCTTCTCGGTGGGTGCGCGCGAGTGCATCCGCCGGATGTAGCCTCCGAGCCCACGAGTGAGTTGTAGACTCGCTTGTGGGGTTTTGATTCTCAATGGCATTGTCATGATTTTTAGATTCTTCTTCGAGGTCGTGGCGATCGTGGGTGTCATGGAGATGGTGGCGGTCGTGGGAATTGGGGAGGTCGTGGCGACGTGGGCGACGTGGCAGATGTGATGGTCTGAGAAGATGGAGCGCATTTGGCTCAGATTCCTGAGCCCAGCGAGCATCGAGGTGTCGCGCAGGCAGGTGTCAGTTACCGCGAGGCATGCGCAGGCGCCTTTTCATCATAGTGGGCCCAGCATTTAAGGTCGGGGCGGCCACGTCCCTTCATTTATAACTGCAAGCCGGCAGAGGGTTCGAAACTTTTTACCTCCCTTTCCTTCTCCAGTGACGTCGCCGGCTGTGTCTCTCACCTTTCGCATCCACTGCGTGGCCGCCTCCTTCACCTTAGCTGTGTCCGAAAACCCGTCGTCGCCATGTCAAACTGGTCGTGCTCCAACGTGACCGCTTCGATGCTGCACCACCTGGTCACCGCCGGGCAGCTCCCTCCGCTCACCGATGCCGAAGATTGGAGGGTGCCCAAAGACGAGTCCGTACCATGCCCACCGAGAGGATTCGTTATCTCATTCGTTGTGTTCCACGAGCACAGTTTCTCCATCCCCGCAGGGCGATTCATCCGGGCGGTTCTCCATGAGTACGGGCTACAGCTCCAACACCTCAACCCGAACAGCGTCCATCAGATGGCGGTGTCCGAGGTGTTGTGCGAGGTGTACTTGGGGATCGGTGCGCACTAGCACCTCTTCAAGTACTTCTTCATGTTCTCCTACTTGAAGGACGGCCCTCTCCCGGCGACCATTGGTTGCGCCAACCTCCGGATGAAGTAGGGTCGAAGCGAGAAGTACATTCCCTTCTCACTGACGAGCTCCAACAACCTCTGGCACAAGGGATGGTTCTACATCATGAACGACCCCGAGCACGCGCTGCCGGAGTTCACCGGAGTTTCCATCTCCCAAGCCCCGAGAAGCTGGAGCGTCGGGCCTCCAAAAGCAGAGCAGGAGAAGGTGCTCAAAGAGCACTGGGCGACGCTGGCTCACCTTCGCCATGCCGAAGTTGACTTGGTGGCCGTCATTGGCCAGTACCACGCCCGCGGGTCCTCCCGCTTTGGAGGCGGCCTCTCCGTCTCTTCGAGATGACGACCAGGAGGGCCCTTTGGGAAGGGACCGTGACAGTGCCTGAGCTGCCGTCGCAAGACGAGGTCCAACGCCGTGTGTCGGTGGTTATCGGGAAGGTGTCCTACTCGTGGCCGCCATCGTGGCTCTTGCCCGTGCTCCCCAACGAGGGGACCGAGAAGCTGATAAGTAGTTTTATCTTCTGATAAGTTTTTTGACTAGTTCGAGGTCTTCGGTTAGTTAGGATCTTCTCGAGATTTTCTGATAGTCATCAATCTTCTTCTTCTCCTCTTAATTTCAGCTGAAGAGCCCCCACCTCGTTCCCATGAAGCCCCCTCTCTTGGAGGAGGTGATCTTCAAGCGCAATCAGGCAGTCGTACATAGGCCGAGAGCGAAGTGCAAGAAGTAGCACAAGGAGAAGGAGATCGCCAAGCACGATCGAAACGACAAGCGTATCAAGTGTCGTAAGGTGGTGGAGACTAGCGTCTCCTCTAACGAAGATCCGTCGCCGCCACCGGCGTGGAGAGGGGACGAGCCAAGCGCGGCGGTCGACTGGAGAGACATATATGGGTCGCCCCTATCTTTGCTGCGCTGGGCGGCAGAGGTGAGCTCAATGCGGCGGTCCGAGCCAGCCGCTCGCGAGAAGGGCATGGGCTCGGGCTCGGGCTCGCTGTCGTGGGCCCGCCCCGCCTGAGAGGATCAAAGGGTGACCCTCTCTCAAGCAACACCTGGTGGTTCGCGCGCCACCTAGGGACGGAGAGACCCTCCACGCCGGGACTATCCGCCCAAGCAGCGGACGGAGCGAGAACCTTCCCCCTCCATCTCTTTGACGGCTCCGACCGCCCGGACTCGGACTCCTCAAAGCGGCATTCGTCATCCAAGGCAAGGTCGATCCCGTCGGTGTCTGCACCGAGCGCGCCGCAAGGAGGGGATACAAACGTCCCCCCGCAGCGCCTCCAATCTCTAGTCATCCGCGGCGGCGGGGCTCCGGTTGTGCAAGTTCCCCTCTCCACTGGTGGGAGTCAGGGGCCGACCTCCGGCACGGCGGTGGCCGGGAGGACAGCCCCTGAGCCGCCACAGGATCGAAACACCACCTCCAACTCGTCAAGGAACGACAGGCTAATCCCCGTGACGGTGGAGCGTCGGGAGCTGGCTTCTCAGCTGGTGGTGGCCAAGAGATCAGCCCCCGAGTAGGGCTCGTCGGAAAGGCCGGTGAAGCTGGTTCAAGTCCAGTGCAACACGTAAATCCTCGCTTGCTATTCCTCGTCATTTTTCTATTCTTCGTCTTCACTGTGCTTCCTGACTTTGAGTCATACTTGGTTCAGCCGCGCCAACATCAGTGTGCTCAGCCTTGCGCCATTGAAATGCATAGTGCTGGGCACGCGCAACCTACAGCTCGAGCCCCGCCCGTTGCCTCCTTACGCCTAACCATTGGTGGAGCAGGCTGGCAGCGGGTTGGTCATCGCGACCTAGGTGGTCGAGTCAGCGACGCTTCCGCTGGTGTCGAACGCCAGCAACTTGGCCGAGGGGCGGGTGGCCCCTTAGGCGGACGCCATCCAAGCGGCAGCCAAGCTGCTGGTCGAGGCCACTGCGAGAGGCAGTGATGCCGTGGTGGCGTCTTCTGAGAAGATCGTGCATCCACTGTCGCCGGTCCGCGGACACGGGGTCGAGGTGTCAGTGGTGGTGGGAGCTTCGATGCATCCAGCATCACAGGCAGGCGAGGACGCGGTGGAGGCACCGACAGCCGACACCATGGCTACCCGCCCTCCTGAAATCATCGATCTTGATGACCTGACCTCCCGGACAACAATAGGTAAATCTTCGAGGCCGTGTTGGAGCGCTTGCTAGGGGGCCCAAAGAAGTCGGGGGTCGAGGCTTCTGCGTCCTCCGCACCCGTGGCCGCGACCACAGCTGGTGCGGCAAAACCCACCAACAAGGAGCCCGCGTCCGATGCAACTGCGATAGAGCAGCCGGTGCTAGGCCTGGTTGGAGCCACCAGGGCCCCCGAGGCCTCAGCCACGTCGGAGGCAGCCAAAGAGGTTCTCGGGGGACCTGCAGCCGACGCAGAGCTGACCCTGGCGACATCCTCGTCCCCTGCCATGGTCGTGAGTACAACTGCAGCGAGCACGCCAAAGTCATCGTCTACCCGGCCTACCGTCCCTGCAAACGAGGCGGCACCCGTCGCAACTCCAACCCTCTCAGCCCCGTAGGAACACGATGTTCCCAAGAGCGCTGTGGGAGTCACCTCCCCGAAGATCCAAGAGGTTGGGGAGGGCTCTGGTGCAGGTTTGAAGCCGGAGATCAAGGAGGATGGCACGCAGATCACCGACATCATGCGCTCGAGCTACGAGGGCGAGGAGGCCGCGAGCTACTGCCTTCACGAGCGGGGTCTCAGGTGGGCGCGTCGTGCGTTCGACGAGCTCATCCTTCCTGTGACAACGGTAAATCCCCTTGATCCAGGAACTTGATCTTGTCTTTCCTGTTCTTGCGAGCCTTATAGTTTGTTGATCCCTCGCCCAGAACAGGTGCTCTCAGAGTGTGGCGTGAGGAAGGCGTGCACCATTGGCGAGCTCCGAGTGGAGAAGACCCAGCTGGAGATGCTGCTGGTGGTCGCTCTCCTGGCCGCCACCGGAGCGGTGGCGAACGAGGCGTCAACAAGGACCGCGCTCGAGGCCACCGTGAAGTCTGCGGAAGACCGCGCCATGACTGCGGAAGCCGCGGCCGCTAGCACTACGATGGAGCGGGAGTCCCTTGAGGCGCGGTTGGCCCAGGCGGAGGTGAAGATCGAGGAGTTGCGGGCCGCCGCGACGACTGAGGATCGGAGCGTCTGAGAACCGATGGATGGCCACTCCTGGCTGTGATGAGTGATTGACAACGTGGTGTGGACTGACTCTTGGCTGAGTATTGCAGGTGTAGGTTGCGGCTTGATTTGCGTTGGTGCAGGTGAAGAGTGGGCGTGAAAGGTCTATGCCTTGCGGGGCTTCCGAGGAGTAGAGAGACAAGTAGGCCTGACTCAACGGACCCGGTGGCCAGCGGGGTCAAGTGTGGGCCGCATGGTGGCAAGAAAAGCAAGACGAAGTCATGGACAGGAGCCGGTGCAGGGTAGCGGCTCACGACCGGAGTCTGCATGTGGGGTTTGCGGCAGTTCACCAGAAAACCGTCGGGTTACATGGTTGAGCCACAAAACTAAGACCAGAGGCTCGGCGGGTAGAGACGGGATCAGGGCGCACCGAGAAGCTTTGATGCCGGCGGACGCGTGGCGGGATCGAAGGGCTTGCGTCAGGAGGACGCAGTCTGCAGCGACGGCGTGGCCGTGCGATGAAGAGGAGTGCTACAAGATCTATTTTCCCCTGAGGGGTTGTATCACAACTTAAGTGCTAGGGGTAGTGTGGTCTTTTTCCTAGCCCGGAGAAGACTCATATATATTAGCTCTAGGGTTTCCAGGCAAACCATCCATCTGTACTGCTTCTCATTTCCTTGCTCCATAGGGTTAGATTTCTCCTCTGTTTGTAAAGAATCTGACCTCCTAGTGAATGGAAGCTTTCATGGTTGCGTCGATTTCGCGGTTGTAGCTCATTGGATTTTCGTGTCTTTTTCGAGCTATTTTCGTCGGGATTTTGTGCGCGGCTTGTTCCTTCGATTCGGAGGTGTTTGGGTTCAGATTTGTTGGTGGGAATCATGGATAGATGCCCTGTGCATCTTTGTGCTTGATCTTGATCCCCAAAACTCCGAATTCGGCCTCCGATTGAAGGATTTCGATTGGAAACCTAGGTTTGTTTTGAGCTCGGTAGAATCTCGATTCAGTGGGGTTGAGGCTACAAATTCGTAGGTATAGCATATACTAGAGACGCTTCATCTTCACCTATGATTTGGTAGCAATCCCTTGGTTGATTCGGGAGATCGGGCAAAGGGAAGGTGGTGTTGACCTTCAAGGGGTCGAGCTCATGCTGCAGGAATTTCTCCTGGCGGACAATCCGTGGGTGCATGGCGGACTGTCCGCGAGGAGCCTGACAGCCCAAGTGTTCTTCATGTTCTTCGCGAGTTCTTGCTTGTCTTTCGTTCAATCCATTGTGTCGGTGGATTTTTGGTGCACGGAGTTCGTGGACGGTCCGCACTAAAGTGCCGGACGGTCCGTGACGGGTCGGACGGTCCGCGGGCCCATTGCGGACGGTCTGTTATTGAGGGTGCAGTACTGGTGGTCGGAGATCATTTTTCGGACAGTCCGCCGCTGCCCGCGGACGGTCCGCCCGGAGGCCGCGGACAGTCCACCTGGTGCACTGCAGAACAACTAAGTCCTTTGCTTCTTGATTCGTGCTTTTGCTTCGGGATTGTTTGGGGTTTGTTCCTAGGGTTGGTAGGTCTGTTGTGACTATGTGACATTGGCAAACTCGTGTGGGAATCCTTGGTTGTGAATTTGGGATATATGCGGAGTTCTCTCTTTGGAGAAGAATTTTTATCGGCTCCCATTCACTTCCCCCTCTCTGGTCATCTAATCATTCCTTCAACGACCGCCAATTATGCTGCCGAGAATGCCACAGCCGCCACCGAGACCGCCGCCTAGAACGCTGCCCAGGCTGCCGCCCAGTAGAAGGCATCACTTGAGTCGAAGGTGGCGGAGCTAGAGCAAGACCTGTTCATTGCTGGAGCGGACCTCAGGACAGCCAACAAACAATTCTCTGAGGTGACCAACAAGCTCTAGGAGGTCACTGGCGAAGTGACCCGGCTCCGAGATGTCAACTCCAAATTGGCGCAGGATGTTGAGGGTAAGTTGACCTTGAATTCTTTCAGTTGCGAGATTCTTTCTATTCATTAGTTTTGTCGATGTTGATTTGTTTTCTCGTGGTCTCGGGGATGCGCACGTATTGCGCTGCGACGACCGTGAAGCTCACAGAAAAACGTAGGAGGTGAACACCGCCGTGCTCAAGATCCTCGAGAAGGACTGCTCGATCAAGTAGTTGTTAGAGCAGCTTGAGAGTAAGTTTCTTCGATCCCGACCTCGCTCTTCTCTTGAATTGGTTGTGCCGTGTTTGCTCATTGTGCTTTGTCAACCTTTTTAGAGACTAGGGCCGTGCTCGATTAGTCCTGGATGGCCCGGGAGCAGGTTGCGATCGAGCTTGAGCAAGCCAAGAACGCTCGGCACGAGTTAGAGACGTCCCGCAAGACGAGCATCTTGGATGACACCAAGCTTGCGAGAGGTATCGGTAGGGTCCTATCAGGGCGTAGCGTTCCCTTCGGGCCGATGCTCCCCGACAGGCTTCTAGAAGAGGTCGAGCGTCTCCTGGAAGTGGTCAAGGAGAGGGAGCTGTCGACTGCTCTGAGGGTGGTGCATCGGGTGCTCGCCATGTTTGACTTGCACTACCAAGGGCTGGACCGCATGGCACTAAGCGGCGGCTGGGCTCCTGGCAGTTCTGACGAGCACTGTGATCAGCTCAAGGAAGACTGCACCTCATTCGCTCGTGATATGGCCGACGTCGCTGTCAAGGACCTAGACCTGATACCAAGAGACGCACCAGAAGACCTAGAGAGCTCTAGGGCTTCACTTTAGATGTATCATACTTGAAGTAGGTGATTAAGAATGATTCATGTGTGTAATGTCATGAATAACTTCATGTTATCGTGTACAGCTCGAACGTTCCCGAGCACCCAGGGTCGACCACAATGACGTGTAGCAGATCTTAGGAATTTGAGATGACTAAGTTCTACTCTAGAGCCATGGGGGCGTAGGAGTCAGGGAGTCCAGCCATCTCGAACTGCTAAAAGGTGCCATGAGTTTGAAGCCTCTGAGTTCTCAGGGAAATTCGAGAAGTAGCTCGCGAATTTTTCATCGAAATTGTTTTAGGTCGGAGCCTGCGTGGTCGCTCGAGCGCTTTTGAAAAGAGGTCAGATGGAGGCCTGAGGACTCGAATTGTGCCCCCAAGCCCTCGCACTGTAGCCGCGGAGGTGTAGGTGCTAGGAGCATTGAACGAGCAGCAGCATCACGCCCCACACAGGACGCCATCTTTACTTCTCGCAAGGTTGAGCCTTCCGCCAAAAGACCTCTCACGCGTGCGATCAGTTGTGACATAGTCGTCGATTTTTGTTTTGAAAAAATATAGAAAACAGAAGGAGGGTATCGGGCCCTAGGTAGCCCCCGAGCGGAGAGCATTTTTGCACAGGTGCAAGGATGCTCACTGCTCAGCCTTTAGACAAGTTGCAACATTCAAAAACATGGCAACCGAAAAGTTTACGAACTCATAGAAGTATGAACAAAGCATGCGGCATTTATTCACAAATTCATAAGATTTGAACATTTACTCAAGGGTAAAAAGGACGCAGATGTTCGATGTTCCAAGCATTGGAGACGACTCGACCGTCCTCATATCACATCATGAACGGCCCCTCCCACGGGGGCCCAAGCTTGTGCCGGTCCTTGCTGCCTTGAACTCGTCGGAGGACCAGGTCCCCGACCTGGAACTCGCGAGCGCGCACGTTGCACTCGTGGTAGCGTCACAAGGCTTGTTGATACTTGGTAGAGTGTAGCAGTGTCACGTCGCGCGCCTCGTCGAGCTGGTTGATCGCATCCTCGAGTGAGACTTGATTGCCTTCCTCTGTATAAGCCTGTACTCGTGGGCTGTCGTAGTTGATGTCTCTGGGGAGGATTGCTTTTGCCCCGTGCACCATTAAGAATGGCTGGTTGCTTGACATGGCGTGGTGCACGGACTCCAAAGAACAGATGGTAGCTTGGCCACCCATCTTGCTCGGAAGTTCTTGAGACGTTTGAAGATGTGAGAGTTTAGCCCTTGTAGGATCATGTTTTTCGCCCTCTTGACTTGTCCATTCGTCTTCAGGTGCGCCATGGTGGACCAGTCCATGAGAATGTTGTTTTCATCGCAGAAGTTAAGGAATTTCTTCCACGTGAACTAGGTGCCGCTGTCGGTGATGATTGTGTTGGGTATGCCGAAATGATAGTTGATGTCGGTGAAAACGCTACGACCTCCGCACGCACCACCACGGCGCGGACGCCCGCAGCGCGGACGCGCGCAGCCCATCGACGCCAAGACGCCGCCGCCGCTGCGGGTTGCGTTCACGCCGGGCGCGGTCCGAGCGACGGCGGGCCGAGCGCGCCGCCTCTCGGCACGGCGCGCCCACCGCCACAACGGCCGCCACCACCCCCGGCGGGGCGGCGCGCGGTCTCGGGACCGCGCATCCCCATTGGGTTGCGTGGTGCCACGTCGGCCTACAACAACAACGTCAACACCACGATGCGGGGGTCCCGCCCGGCCGTCACGTCTTCGTCGCCGGGGATCCCGGCGCCTCGGTGGCGACGAGTCGTCCCCGGGCTCCCTCGACGCGTTGCCACCCGCCGACCGCCACGGGTACGCGGAATGGGGACTTCTCCGGCGTGCGGGACCCGGTCATGTTCGGGCGCTTCCTTGACGCCACGGACTGCTGGTTCGGGCCGCTCCGACGACTCCGGCACGGAAGCTATGACCCCACGCGCGGGGAGTGCTACGCCGTCATCACCAACGACCCGGCCAATGCGCGCCGGTGCGGGTGGGCGCCGAGACGGGGAGATCACGCCCGCCCGGGGATCACCGCACGCCCGGCCGCGGGGGCCAAGCGCTCCGCCGGGGCCGACGCCGACGCGCAAGCGGCCCAAGCCCGCGAGCTCGAGGCCAAGCTGGCGGAGGAGTACCGGACGGTACGGCCGCTCCGCGCCTCGATGGCCGGAGAAGCCTCCGCTCGCGGCGAGCGCGTGCGGGAGGGCCGGGCGACGGGGCCCGCGACCGCATCAACACCGACAACCCTGACATGCCGCCGCGGGCAAGTCAGAAGCTCGTTGCCGCCGCAACGGCGCGCGGGCCATGCCGCACCCTCGACCCCCGAGGCACGAGACCCGCACCGCGAGGTGCGGACTCTCATCGAGCAAGCGGCCGTCCGGCCGGGCCGAGAGCTCGGCGTCGCGCATCCGCCAACAAGGGGATGCGCGGGGTGACAAGGCCGCACAAGGGGGCGAACCCTCGGTCCACGCGGTAGGAGCGGCGGAGCGTCCCGCCAACCCGGGACGCGCACCGGCCGGGGGAACGGCTCCTTGACATGCGCGAGCTGCGGGACGGTGACGCTCGCAACGTCATCAACGCCCGCCGCACGAGCAAGGTGGATGCGCGAGCGGCGGTGGGCTACCACCCTCGAAGGGGCGGACGCTATGACGGCGGTGAGGACCGCTCCCCGACGCCGAGCCCCCGGGCACCCGTGTGTTCGGCGGGAGATCCGCGCGGCGGCCTTCCCCCGGCGCTTCGCCGCGCCCTCGACCATTGTCAAGTACAACGGGGAGACGGATCCCCGCGTGTGGCTCAACAACTACCGCTTGGCTTGCCAGTGGGCGGGGCAACCGGCCGACGAGGTCATCATCCGCAACTTGCCACTGCACCTCGGCGATGCGGCCGGACATGGCTCGAGCACCCGCCCGCCGACCAAATCCACAATTGGGATGATGCGGTCCGCACGTTCGTGGGCAACTTCCGGGGCACGTACGTGCGCCCGGGGAATTCCCCGGGACCCGCGCTCTTGCACACGAAGCCCGGCGAGTCGCGCGCGGGACTTCATACGGCGCTTCTCCAAGCGCCGTACGGAGCTCCCCGCCGTGGCGCAATCCGAAATCGTGCACGCCTTCCTCGAGGGCACCACGTGCGGGACCTCGTGCGGGAGAGCCGGGACGCAGCCCGCCCCCGGACTCCAACGAGCCGTTCGACATTGCCACCGGCTTTGCCTCAGGAGAGGAGGCCGTGGGAGCGATCTTCGACGGCAAGAAGGGCAAGCGCTCGGAGGACGCGCCCGCGGAGGGCAGCAAGTCCGGGGAGCCCCACCGCAACGACAAGCGAGGCAAGAAGGGAAAGAAGCCGCGCGGCGAGGCGCGCGCGCAGGGGCGCAACGGCGGTGAGCCGAGGCCCTCGGCGTTGACCCGGCTCGACGGGGCCCTCGACCGGCCCCTCGAGGTCCGAGGGTGTTTGACGACATGCTGAAGAAGCCATGTCCTTACCATAAGACCCCAAGTAAACCACACCCTTGAGCAAAGGCGACATGCTCAAGAAGTTCTATGGCCGCGTCGCCGCGAAGGAGGCGAGAGGCCAAGAAAGACGGAGGAGATGGCGACGCCGGCGGTTTTCCCGCCGTGGAGAACGTGTTCCTCATCTTTGGGGGGACCCACCGTCGACATGTCGACCCGCCGGCCGCAAGAAGGACCGACACGAGATCCTCGCCGTGGAGAAGGCGCCTCCCTCCTTCCTCAATTGGTCGGAGGACGCCATCACCTTCGGCGGGAGGACCATCCGAACCGCGTCCCCAACCCGAGCTAGTACCCGCCGGTGGTCGACCCCATCATCGGGAACGCGCGGTTCTCGAAGGTCTTGATGGACGGGGGCGGCGGCCTCAACATCCTCTACGCGCATACGGCGCGCTTGATGGGGGATCGGGTTGGACCGTGCGGCCCAGCACGAAGCCGTTCCACGGCATCGCGCCCGGCAAGCAGGTCCATCCCCTCGGGCAGATCGACCTGCCGGTTTGGTTTGGCACCGCGAAGAATTTCCGCAAGGAGATCCTCACCTTCGAGGTGGTGGGGTTCAAGGGAGCCTACCACGCTATACTTGGGCGACCCTGTTACGCCAAATTCATGGCGGTCCCCAACTATACCTACTTGAAGATGAAAATGCCAGGACCGAACGGCGTCATCACCGTCGGTTCGTCCATCGAGCACGCATTCGGACGCGACGTCGAGTGCGTAGAACACGCGGAGGCGCTAGCGGCCGGACGAAGCAACGGTGACCACTTTGGAGAAGATGGTCAACGACGACCTCGTCTCCGCCGCCAAGTACCGGCACGTTCGAGGCCGCGGAGCGAACCAAGGAGGTCCCCCTCAATCCCTCCGCCCCCGAGGGCAAGGCGTTGAGGGTCGGCTCCACCCTCGACCCCAAATAGGAAGTGGTGCTCGTCAACTTCCTCCGCGCCAACGCCGACATCTTCGCGTGGAGCCCCTCGGATATGCCGGGCATCCCGAGGGAGGTCGGCCGAGCACTCCCTTGACATCCTGCCTCACGCGCGCCGTGCAACAACGACTCCGCCGCTTCGACGAGGAGCGGCGACGGCAATCGGAGCGGAGGCCGCGGAAGCTTCTCGAGGCCGGGTTCATCAAGGAGGTGTTCCACCCAACGTGGCTAGCAAACCCCGTGCTTGTAAAGAAAAAGAATGGGAAATGGCGGATGTGTATAGACTACACCGGTCTTAATAAAGCATGTCCTAAAGTTCCTTTTCCTTTGCCACGTATTGACCAAATCGTCGATTCAACGGTGGGTGTGAATTGCTTTGTTTCCTTGATGCTTTCTCCGGGTATCATCAAATAAAGATGAAGGAGTCCGACCAGCTCGCGACTTCGTTCATCACACCGTTCGGGATGTTCGCTACGTCACGATGCCATTTGGCCTCCGAAACGCGGGTGCAACGTACCCGGCGCGCATGCAGCACGTTTTCGGAGACCACATCGAGCGGACGGTCGAGGCGTATGTGGATGACATCATCGTAAAGACCGGGAAGGCGGACGACACGGTCGGCGACCTTGTCATCGTGTTCGGTTGCCTACGGGCAAATGGGGTCAAGTTAAACCCCGAAAAGTGTGTCTTTGGAGTGCCGCGAGGCATGCTCCTGGGATACATTGTCTCCCAGCGGGGAATCGAGGCCAACCCCGAAAAGGTTGCGGCCCTCGAACGAATGGGTCCAATCCGGGACCTCAAAGGGGTGCAAAAGGTCTTTGGGGTGCCTTGCCGCCTTGAGCCGCTTCATCTCGAGGCTCGGCGAGAAGGGCATGCCCCTCTATCGCCTCCTCAAGAAACACGAACGCTTCTCTGGACCGCCGAGGCCCGGGACGCGCTCGACAAGCTAAAGGCGTCCTTAGCGCACGCCCCTATTCTCACGCCGCCGCGGGGACGGCGAGCCCCTTCGAGCTCTACGTTGCCGCGACCACCCGGGTGGTCGGGCCGCGTGATCGTCGTGGAGCGCACGGAGGAAGGGCATGCTCTGCAGTGCGGCGGCTTTGTCTACTACGTCGGCGAGGTCTGTCGGACACCAAGACGCGCTACCCCCGGGTCCGGAAGTTGCGTACGCGGTAGTCCTTGCGCGGCGCAAGCTCCGCCACTACTTCGAGGCCCATCCCGTCACGGTGGTCTCCTCTTTTCCGCGGGGGAGATCATCCGCAACCCCGACGCCACGGGCGGGGATTGCCAAGTGGTCCGTAGAGCCGATGGGCGAGATGCTTGCCTACGCCCCGCGCAAAGCCATCAAGTCTCAAATCTTGGCGGATTTCGTCGGCGAGTGGACGGATACGCGGCGCCGCCCCCGCGGCATCCAAGCGAGTCTTGGACTGCGTTCTTCGACGGCTCGGTGATGAAAACGGGGGCGGGCGCGGGCTTGCTCTTCGTGTCACCCCTTGGGGAGCACATGCGCTACGCGGTGCGCCTCCACTTCCCCGCGTCTAACAATATGGCTGAATACGAGGCCCTCCTCTCGTGGCCTCAAAATCGCCATTGAGTTAGGCGTCAAGCGCCTCGACGTGCGGGGGGACTCGCGGCTCGTAATCGATCAAGTCATGAAGGACGCGAGCTGCCATGACGACAAGATGGAGGCCTGCGCAAGGCGTGCGAGCCCTCGAGGACAAGTTCTACGGCATCGAGCTCAACCATGTGCCCCGCCGGTAAAACGAGGAGGCGGATGAGCCGGACAAGATTGCGTACGGGGCGGATCACCGTTCCCCCGAAGGTTTTCGCGCGTGACGTCGCTCAACCCTCGGTCGTCTTCGAGCCCCACCCCTCGAGTCACGCTGAACCCTCGGGGGCTCCCTCGAACCCAACGGGTGCAGAACCCATGGACGAGGACCCCTCGAACGAGGCGTACGTGCTCTCCCTCCTCGAGGGGTATGGCGCCTACGGGGATGACGTGATGGACATCGAGCCGGCTCCTGCCAACACGGACTGGCGTGATAAATACATTGCCTGGATGGCTCGAGGGGAACTCCCCGTGGACCGGGCCGTGGCCAGGCGCATCGCCAGGATGGCCAAGTCTTTTGCCCTCGTTGACGGCGAGCTGTACAAGCGCGCCGCCTCTGGCATCCTGCAGCGGTGCGTGCCCATTCCTGAAGGGCGCGAGCTCCTGCGGGACATCCACGCCGGGATCTGCGACCATCATGCAGCGCCTCGTACCCTCGTCGGCAATGCGTTCCGCCAAGGCTTTTACTGGCCTACCGCGGTTGCGGACGCCAGCGAAATCGTACGCACACCGCGAAGGGGTGCCGGTTCTACGCCCGCAAGTCCAACCTACCCGCCCATGCCCTACGGACCATTCCGTAACATGGCCATTTGCCGTGTGGGGCCGGACATCGTCGGCCCCCGCGGAAGGCGCCGGGGGCTTCACCCACTTGCCTGGTCGCAATCGACAAGTTCTCCAAGTGGGCGCGAGGTGCGCCCCATCACGAATACGAGGGCGAGAAGCGGGCGGTAACATTCTTCACCGACATCATCTACCGCTTTGGAGTGCCAAACTCCATCATCACGAACAATGGGTCCCGGTTCACGGGCGGGAAGTTTTTGGAGTTTTGCGACAAATTCCACATCCGTGTGGATTGGGCGGCTGTGGCACACCCACAGACCAACGGCCAAGTAGAGCGTGCCAATGGCATGATCCTACAGGGCCTTAAGCCCAGATTTTTCGACCAGCTCAACAAATCTGGGCGAAAATGGCTCCAAGAGCTACCAGCGGTTGTGTGGAGCCTACGGACCACCCCGAGCAGAGCCACTGGGTTCACCCCGTTTTTTCTAGTCCATGGTGTGGAGGCCGTCCTCCCCACGGACTTAGGATACGGATCGCCCAGGGTTCGAGGCTATGACGAGGATGCCAACCAGCGAGCCCGCGAGGACTCGTTGGATCGACCGGACGAGACACGCCTCGTGGCCTTAATGCATTCCGCAAGGTATCAACAGTCCCTAAGACGCTACCAAGCACGCAAGATACGTCGACGAGACTTCGGTGAAGGGGACTTGGTCCTAAGGCTACGCCAAGACAACCGAGGGCGCCACAAGCTATCGCCCCCATGGGAGGGACCCTACGTCGTGGTGAAGGTACTCAAGCCGGCACGTACAAGGCGGCCAACGAGGACGGTGAAGAGCTCACCAACGCTTGGAACATCCAACAGCTACGTCGCTTCTACCCTTAGCTAGGATTTCCAAGTACTTTTTATTGTAAAAACCATATGACCAACGCCCCGGTTGGTAACAACTATGTAAATGCTTCAAGTCTAATAAAAAGGGCAACTCGGCTTTCCCCCGAAACCCAAGTTACCCTCGGGGGCCTCTTGCGGGGGGCCTCCCCCCCCAAAATGGTCCCATTTTCGCGCAAAAACGAAACAACTCACGCGCGCTAAGTTTGTTTTCTACTTCAACACCGAGCAAGCGATTCGAACGGGGCGCGGGCGGCCTAGCGGAAGAGCGCGCGAGCGAGAGATAGCCTACGCCGCGTGGATATGGCCCTTCTCTCTCGCCTCCAACCCGGCGAGCCCCCGCGAAAATCGAACTCCCCTAACTAGAATCTACTCGGGAAGAAGGAGAAACAAAAAGCGTAGTAAACAAAAGACTTCATTTCGGCAAATGATTATGTCAAAAACATCTTGTTCATTTACAAAGGCCGCGAGGCCGCAACAGAATGCGATACACATAAAAATGGGCCAAGTGCCTAGCTATCTTCGAGCGGGAGGAGCGGCGGCGTCAACGGCGTCGGGAAGAGGAACTCCTTGAAGGCTTCGGCGAGTGACCCGGCGGCGTCGGCGGCGAGCGCGTCCACACGCTCCATTGCCACCTCGTCCTCGACACCCTCGGGAAGGACGTAGCCCTCCGCCGGCGCCTCGAAGTTGACCTTGTAGTGGGATCGAACCACTCCGAGGGCCTTACGGGACGCCAAGACGCAACGCTCGACGCATCCGCTTGGTGACGTGGCCGCCAAGGGCGCGCGGGCGGCGGCCGGCGAGCCTGCCGCCCGTGCTCCGCCCTCCTCCACGGCTTGGCAAGTCTAAGGGCCACACCACGCAGCTCCTGCGGCTCTGCTCGGAGGAGTTATAGGAAGCTCCGCAGCGGTGCGCTCGGCCCGCTCGCATGCCCCGGAAGCGGTGCGCAAACCGGAGTCACCAAGACAAGAAAGAAATCGGGGGAAAAGGAGAGCGAATTCCCAAGCGGAAAACCAACCAAACGAGAGTTAAGCGACGGCTCACCTTCGAGTTGCTTCCTCTCCGCCTCGAGGTCGCGGCGCACGGCCTCGACCGCCAGCTCGAGGCGCTTGACGGTCTCACCTTGCTCCTGGAGGGCCAGCTCCTGGTTTGCATTTGTAATGCTGAGCACAATTAGCTCGCCCTCGGCCTTGGAGAACGCGGTGTTCCGCTCCTCCGGCCCGACATCCGCGTCGCCTCGCGAGCGACGCGCTCCTCGCTCCGGCGGCCGACCGGCGTCGACGAGGGCGGCTTGCTCTCCCGGAGCCGCCCCTCGCCCCCTTGGCGGGCGGTGCGCTCTCGCTGAAGCCGCTCCTCGGTGACGTCGAGCGCCGCGACCTTGGCGTCGAGGGCGGCCTTCAAATCGTCGGCCTCCTTGGCCGGCTGCTCCCGCGCGCGCGCGCCGCTCCTCGGCCCGGCGGCTGCCGCGCTTGCGCCCCCTCGAGCGACGAGCGGAGCCCCGGTTCTTGCCGCGGACGCCGGCCACCTCCGCCTCCCGGTTGGTTGCCGGCGTGCGCATCTTCTCCGGGTCCGCGCGCGCCGCCGCGGCCGCCTCATCACGGTCGATGAGGGCTGCGCGGACCCGCTCGAGGCTAGAGCGGCGCGCGGGTCCCCGCCTCGAGCTCTCGGGGAGTTCGTCGCCCCGGGCCATGGCCGTACGCCGGCACCGTCCGGCGGGGTCCTGAGGGCGTCAGCAAGCGTGTCGAAAGCGCTGCACCGCTCCCGGAGCTGGTGGAGCTCGGCGTTCACCCGATCGAAGGCGTCGTACTTGTCGTGGGCGCGGCGCTCGAGCTCCTGGCATCCAAAAATCAAACCCGTAAGCGCCACGACACGGGCGGCACACAAAAATGAGAGAAAGAAAAGAAAACGAAGCAACGACACCCTACCGGAAGACGCGCCATGCGGGGCCGCCATGGACCCTCAGCGCCTCGTTCAGCGCGCGGTTGAGCGTGGCGCGCGTGGCTCGGAGCTCTCCCTCGAGCTCTGCTCCTCCGGGCGTCGGCAAACGCGGTGGGATCGCCGGCGGCCCCCTCCACCGGGCGGAGTGGCCGGCGTGGGAGGACGAGGCCTCGGCGCCGTGTCCTCGGTCCCCGCCACCATGTGACCCTCGTGCGGCCTCACGAGGGCCCCCTCCTGGGGCTCGGGGGAGCGTGGGGAAGCTCGCCCCAGCGATCCCCACCGGGCGGCGGGGAGTCGTCATCCGGGACCTCCACCACCTCCGCCCGGGAGCCGCCCGGCGGGCGCGGGCCCTTGCGCCGTCTCCGCCGGCGCCTCCTGCGCCTCCACGGCCGCGGGCGCCGGCGCGGCACCGCGGCCACCGCCTCCGGCCGCGCCCCGCCGGCCGGCCGTGCGCCGCCCGCCCTCCGCGGCGCCGCCACCACCTCCCGGCGGTGCCTCGCGACCACGGGCGCCGCGCACGGGTTGCACCCCGCCCCGCCTCCTCTGCCGGCCGCGCCACGGAGCGCGCCTCCGTAGCGGCGACCTCCGCGGCGCGCCTCGCCGCGGCCGCTACCGCGGCCCTGCGTCCCCATAACGGCCGGCGCCCGGCCCGCTCCTCGGCGGCCGCCGGCGCGCGCCATGGCGGGGCGGTCCGCCGGCGAGGCCTCGAAGCCTCGGCCGGAGCGCTCTACGAGCTTTCGCCCGCCGCCGCCGTGCTTGCCCCCGCCCGCGGCGCCCTCGACGAGCGCCGCCGGGGTGGGGATGGATGCGTCCGCCCTCGGCACCTTGGCCGGTGCGAGGGGAGGCACGGTTGGCACCACCGCGCAAGCACAAACGAGAAGGTTAGAATGCCCGATCGTCAAAAAACCAAACCAAGCGAAAAGCGAGCTCTTTACCTCGAAGAGGAAAAGGCGCGCTTCCTTTCCTCGAAGCCTCGGCGGACAAGGCGGGTGCGGCGCGGCGCACGCCCCGCCGCCGCGCCCCCGATGATGCCATCGCGCGCGCGGGCCGCGCCGCGCGCGCGCCGCGCGCGCGCGCGCGCGGCGCGCTGCCATGCGCGCCTCCGCGCGCGCGCGCGGGCACCTCCGCGGCGCGCGCGCGCCCGCGTTGTCGATTGCACGGCGGCGGGCGCCATTGCGCCCGCCCCCGGGCGATGCCGCCCTTGCCGCCGGCGCCGGCCCGGCGACGGGGCGCGAGCTCCCACCTATCAGAGGGGCCCTCCCCCTCGGCCCTCTTCCTCTTCGTCCTCCTCCGAGGACGAGTACTCCTCTCGTCCCCGGGGAGGAGAGCCCCGGTTCCTCGCGCCGCCGGTACTCCGCGTTCCGTCGCTCGCGGCGCTCGCCGGTGTTGCCTCGCGCGCTCCCTCTTGCGCGCCGCCGCCGCTCCCGCTCCCGTTCGTCGCGCCGCCCGACCGAGCGCGCGGGAGTCCGGGGTGGGCGGAACGGACTTCGCGGCGGTGAAGCTCACCGGCTGCATACGGAGAACGACAAAGACGCGTCGGGGGAGGCGGAGGCAACACCAAGAACTAAAAACGGAATCAAGAATCGAACTCACCCGGCGGGCCGGTGGGGAGCATCTCGATGTCCCACGGGGTCCGGTCCCGGTGCGCCAGCATCCGGGTGTCGACGGCGTTCCGTGCCCGGGTGAGCGCGTACGGCCGCCCGAGGGGGTCGGGGAGCATCCGCGACCTCGCCAGCGCGACGGGGTCCGCCTCCTCTGTCATCTGAAAGATGCAGAGCGGCCTCTCCATCAGAGGCACGACCCGCCGGTGATGGAGGAAGGCGAGGACGCTCGCCGCGGTCAGCCCTCGCGCCGTCAGGCTCCTCAGGGCGGCCAAAACCGACTCCTGCCGCCTCCGATGCTGGGGCGTGGACACCCCGTAGCCCCAGGAGCTGGGCTTCTCCTTGAACACCCGACCGGTGTAGGGGGGAGGCCGGGCTCGGCGTTGCGCAGGTAGAACCATCCCCGCTCCCAGCCGGCATTGTTCGTCGTCATGGTGCAGGGGATGTAGTCGTCCTTGAACTGCGCCCGCAGGGCGAGTGACATCCCGCCGGCGCGCACCGCGCGGCGGGTCCTCGCTCCGTCGTGGGCTGCGTGAAGAGCTCCGCGCGGAAGAGGTGCACCCGGAGCTCCCGATTGAGCGGGATCCCCGGATATCCCTCGCGAGACGCCCATGAACGTGGCCGCTCGTGAGATCGCGTTGGGCGCGAAGTTGTGCAACTCCACGCCGTAGTAGTGGCACAACGCTCGCATGAAGCGGCTCGCCGCGCGCGTTGAAGCCTCGCTCGTGGAAGCGGACGAAGCTCACCACATAGCCTTCCGGCGGGTTGGGCGCGCGGTCCCCCACAGGTGGCACTATCCACTCCGCGGGCGGCCATCCTCGTTAGCCGCCAGCTGGCCGGCGGTGACCAGCTCGCCAAGGGCCAGCCGGGTCACCGTCGACCTCTCCCGTGCGTACGGCTCGAGGATCGTGAGGGGCGAAGCGGCGCCATGAGGAAGGGCAAAGGATGCGAAGAATGAAGGACGGAGGAAGAGGAGAGCGAGCTCTAATGGCGAAGCCGCGTGGTGGCAAAGGCAAAGCGGGGAAGAAAGCACGGGGGGCTAAAATGGCGGAGCGCTAAGGTAAAAAACCGCCGTTTCCCCTTCTCCTCGCATTTATAGGCCGCGGGCGAGCTCTCCCGGGCGGATGTCCCGCGCGCATTAGACTCGCGGGGAATCTTCTCTTCTCGGCGCGGCGAGCGGACCCCACCACGACCGCGGCGGCCACGTCACCGCAAACGGGCCATCATCACGGTGAAGACTAGCGGGGCGTGGCGGCGGTCACGTCCGCCGCCCACGCCGCCCACTACGCGCGCGCGGGGGCCGCGACGCCTAAAAAGGCGCGCCCGCGATGTGAAACCGCAGGGCCTCTCTTGTGGAGCATTTAATGGCCGGTCCCTTGTAAAACAAGGAGAACCCTCGAGCGGCACGGACTCCTCGGCTCGGGATAAATTCAGGTCCTCAGGGGGGGGGGAGGGGGGAAGAGGATCCCCGGGGAGAGCCCGGTGCAATGTAACACCCTAATTCTATTAAAATTTTGGCTTTGTTAAAATTTGATAGCAACCATTTACTTGCTTAAGGAGCATAAGGTTGTTTTATTTAATTTTAGGCATTTGACACTTTTCAAAAATAACTTTAATGAAGTATAGGAATTATTTGTGGCATTCATCTTGGTGCATTATTTTGGTTCTTCGGAGTTCAAGTTCAAATTTGAATTCTTTTTGGTTTGAAACCCTTTGCCAAAATGCTAAACCCTTTCTTCAATTCCCTTAACCTTTTTTCCCTTCTAGCCCAAGCCCTAACCCGCCGCGGCCGCGCGCAAGCCGACCTTACCGGCCCGCGCTCGCCGGCCCGGCGGGCCGCGCCGCCTTAACCTCGCCCGCGACCCGGCTTTCGGCCCGGCAAGCCGGCGCCCCGGCGCCCGCTCGGCCCGCCGCGGCCCGCTCCCCGCCTCCGCCGGCCGAGGCCGACCCGTGGGCCCCACCTGTCATCCCCTACCCCCGCGCTCGTCTCCGACCCGGACTCGCTCCCCCGCCGCCCGCCGCCGCGCCGCCCGAGTCGAGGAGCGAACGGGGACGCGCAAGGAGGTGAGGAATCCGCCGGAGTCACGCGTCGTCGTCCTTGTGCACCGTAGCACCGGGGAGGCTTCGCCGGAGTTTGCGCTCGCGCCGCCGCGCCGACCTCGCCGCGTGGACCGCCCGCCCGCCGCGTCTCCGCCCGAGCCGCCGCCCTAGATCGATTCGCCCGTTGCCGCGCGCGTCGCATAGGTGCTCTTCGCGTCCACATCCGTGGCCGGGAAACCCTAGATTGGGTCCCGCCGGCGAGCCCCGCCGCCCCGCGCCGCCGCGCCGACCGCTCGCCGCCGCCGCCTCGACCCGCCGCCCGGCCGCCATCCCCGCCGCATGCGCAAGACCTCCGCCCGCCGGAGCCCGATCGAGTTGAAACCCGCCGGCCGGATCCGAGCCGCGCCACCGCAACCCGCCACAGCCCTCGGATCTAGATCCAACGGATCTAGATCGGGTCAACCCGGTCAGCCAGGTCAAACCCGCCGCCAGCCCTGGCGTTTTTGCAGAAAAGCCCCTGGATTTTCTTTATTTACAAAAATATCCTTCCACCGTATAAGATTTCTTACAGTTTAGTCCTTTTTCTTTATTTAAGCCCGAAACCTTTTCAAATCTTCGCAGATTAGTCCCTGGAACTTCCCGAGCCCATATCTTGGTCGTTTTAGCTCCGATTTTAGCGTTCTTTATGTCCACGCGTTCGTCTCGAAGCGTAGATTAGTTTTATGCTACTGTATAGATCTGTTTGATCTGTTTGGTGACTGTTTCTTATTTATTCCTATTGTATGCTTGTATGTGATGATTGTGGATCGTAGAGAGCGATTCGTTCGAGGGATTTGAAGATCCGGTCGTGCAAGAGTTTGAGCAGCAAGGCTTTGTTGAAGGCAAGTATCCCTTGATGCATGCCCGCTTGTCCTACATAACATGCATTTAAATTCACCGTTTTTACTTTTCGCTTGCATTAATTGGATGGGAACCTATTAAGGATCATGCCTAGCTTTTGTCTACCTTTACCTTGATGCCGGGAATTAAATTAATCTTTTGGTAGTTATTGCTTAGCATGCTCAAGCGGGTATTGGTATTAATCTACTTGGTTACCTTTTTGTTATTTCATGTTCCGTTTATGATCTTCTACTTTACAAGACCACTTTAATATGATAATCGGAACATGGAGAACCACCCAGGAAAACAAGTACAACCACAAGAACTAATGGGCAATGGTCTTGGGCGATTAATTAGGAACTTTAGCATGGGATGGTCTTACCCGATAAGGACAAGGGATCGGCGGTACCGTGGGGTATGGACTCGCTCTAGCAGGGGGTTGGGTGAGTTATTCTTTGATGGTGGGGTATCGACCTCGCTAGGGGACTTTATACCTTGCTAATCGATCGGACCTTGTGGGTCATAACTTGCTAGGGAACCTTTGTAAAGGCCATGTAGCGTCCCTATGCAATCACACCTCGGAAGTGTGATATGGTGTCTTGCAAACACCGCATGGTTGGGTCCAAAGTTCTTCGGAGCTTTTACGCTGCTTGTGGTGAAAGTGTACAACCTCTGCGCAGATGTTAAACTAATCGATTAGCCGTGCTCACGGTCCAAGAGCGGCCTGGACACTCACATGATTAAATTATGGAACTTTAATGTTTAAATTGTGGTTTATTCCTTTATTTATGATGCTTATATCTTATTAATTGGGTTGGTATGATCTTACACCTCTAGTAATCAGGGTTGCTAATAAAATTTGACCAACTAAAATGCTAAAGTGCTTGAACCTTAGCCATCCACCATATGGCCTTGCATGTTATGTTGTTTTCCCTTCTTCGAGTACGAAATGTGCTCACGCTTGTTTATTCTCTTGCATCTACAATACCGGATTTGCTGCTCGACCGGGAGAACTTTGAAGATAATCCGGAAGATTTCCGGGAGTTCTAGGTGTGCGTAGTCTTCGTCGGTACTCGTGGAGGCATTTTGTCCCTTGCGAGAACTCGTTTGTTTAAGTTTCGATTAAGACTATGGTTTGTAATAACTCTTTATTCGTGTGGCACCGATTTTGGTATTCATCATGTCTAAGCGTGTGTGTAACTTGATCCCGGCGCACACGTGATCTATGCATTCGGTTTTGCCTTTAAAACCGGGTGTGACAGAGTGGTACCGTAGCCGTGTTGATCGTAGGAACGCTAGCCTAGATAGAAAATGGTCGAATTAAGGATTTTATACTCATAGAAGCTTTCTTACACATGCTTGCTTTATTCTTTACTAACCTTACTCTTGCCTTTTTGCTTCACTCTTAAGTCGTCTCGCATTCTTTATCTTGTGCTTGCTTTAGCTCTCATCCTTTTTACCTTACCATCTTTCTCATTACGCACTACACTACGGATGGTTCGTAGCTTGGAGACTTCTCGGCGGGCCGGAGCGAGTCCACCGTATGCTCCACAGAACAAGTACCATGATTTGCATGATGGAGATACGGATGAGGAGATTGAGATGGAGCCCGCACTCGTGGTTTTCCCTAACCTTATCATGGTGCTCGTTGATGAGGAAGATCCGGAGGAGGTGATCCAAGAGGAGGAAGAGCTAGCCGAACAACCCAACCTAGAGGAGCAAGCGCCGAGAAGAAGATGAAGATTCCTCGGATCAAGAGATGGAGGAACAAGAGCAAGAGGAGGAAGAGAGGGAAGCGATGCGGGAAGTGTACCATTACGGAGCCGATGGAGTAGGCATACCCATGGCGAGACCACCCGAGGGCAATGGTACTTCGCCTAGGCTATGATAAGGCCCCCGTCTACCATTGTGAGCTTTGGACCCATCCGTGGTTCGAGCCCCATTGGGAGGTTTCCCGCCAGCTTGGAGGAGTACATTCCATGCCGTGGAGTGAAGGAGATGTCCAAGCATCATGATGTGGCTCACGGGACTACTATGGATGCCGGGATAGCGAGTCGGCTCGGAGGGCGCTCTATGTGCTCTCTCACAAGGAGCGTGACAGAGTTGGAGGATACCCACCGCCGCTACACACCATTTGGGGCAAGTGGGGAAGCCATGACTTACATCGCCCCAAAGACCACCGGCCTATGAAGGGACGCTCAACAATGTCCGAGGTCTACTTGCAGCCGTGAACACTGCATTGGATGATGCCAACAACACGCTATATGCAAGCACGGCGAGCAAATCTTCACTCCGGAGACGCAGAGGCGTGCCTTGGAAGCCGCACTTTTGAACGAGGAGCGGCCGGAAGCCCATGAAGCCGCGGAAGGATGTACCTCCCCATCACCCAAGAGGCCACACTACGACTCCCCCGACGCTCGCACGGATGCCATGGCGAGAAGATAGTCCTTAGGTTTAAGATTAAGGATAGGATTTCTTTGTAATCGCTAATAGACGATCGGTAAAGTGTGTTTAGCTTAGAGGTGTGGTTGAATGCTTGATTTTGTGCTTAATGTGTGAGTTGGATTTTTGGTTGAGTGCAATGTGTTGTGGAGTGATGACCACAACGACATTGGTTTAGTAGTAAGTTCGTGGGGTTATCTTTCAGTCTCAATCAGTTATCTAGCCTAATCTTTTTGTCCTCTTAAGTTTTTCCTTAATACAAATTCGAGATCCCAAAAATCTGTTCGCACAGTTTTCTGAGTCAGCAGTACTGTTTTAATTTTATCTCGGGCTACAGGACTCCGATTGTAGTAAAACCAATTAGAAAAGTTCAAGAATTTCATTACTGATTTTCTGTGAAAAATTCAGAATATTTGGATGGAAAACCAGAGAGATATGACTAAAACATTACAGCCCCACGAATCTGTTAAACACTGCCGACCTACCTGACTTGTTTATTTTATAACCAGAGCTACACAACTCCGATTGAGGTGATTCCAGTGGGAGTAGTTTCATAATTTCATTACCTTTTATCAGTCCAAAATCCATAATTTTTGGTTACTTATACAGAGAGCTATGCCTGATTGTTTGGAGTCAACAGAATCTGTCTTATCTGAATATCATTGCTATCTTATCTTCCTAAGTTTAAACCTTGGTGCAATCATCTAAAATAATGTTCCTAACACTCAGATGGTGAACACCAGGTCGGGATCAGGTGTTAATCAACCCGCGCAGGAAGAGCACCCCAGCCAAGTACAAATGGATCCCGCTATGCAGCAGTTTTTGGAGGCACGGACCCGGCTCCTCCAAAACTTGGCCACCACTGTGACAAACTTGCAAGCTCGGGTCAACAATCCGCCGGTGCCGCCACCGCGCCTCGCAACAAGCACCGAGAGTTCATGAGTCATCACCCTCCTGTGTTTACTCATGCCGCTGATCCACCGGAAGCGAAGATTGGCTCAAGACAATACTTAAGATGCTCACTACCCGTCGTTGTGACGACAGAGAGAAGGTCCTGTATCTTTGCGGGGACGACTTCGGGGCTCGCGGCCGCTTGGTGGGATGCGTACTCGCCGCTCATGCCGCCCCCGGACACTATCACTTGGGAGGAGTTTACCACCAACTTCGGGAGCCATCACATACCCTCTCGGAGTCATGAAGATCAAGAAGAAGGAGTTCCTTTCTCGAAAGCGGGGAGGAATGTCGGTGGGCGAGTATAGAGACAAGTTCAGCGAGCTATCTCGCTATGCGAGCGAGGAGGTTGCTGAAGATAGGAAGAAGCGGGAGCTGTTCTTGGATGGATTGGTTGGTTTTTGCGGTACCGAGTACCGATGTCATATCCTTTTCCTAACTTTCGGCGGCTAGTTGATGCCGCTATCCGCTTGGAGCACAAGCGCAAGGAGCTCGGAGAGCGAAGAGGAAGGCCGCCGGCTACGGGCGGTTTGGGAGTGCGTCTCGCCCGCGCTTCAACCCACCGCCGAACACCCCGTTCCGCTATGGGGGACCGGGTGGAAACTTTGGGCGACAGCAATCCCGGCGTCCCGTTCGGCGGTTCCGGCGGTCCGCTCGGCGGTTTCGGCGTCTGTTCCTCGGACTCCCCGCCCGGCTTCCCGGCGAGTCGGCAGAGAGCCCCGGTTGGCACACCCGTAAGGACCGTGGCACCGCCCAACCCCGGCCACCACTACTTGCTTCAAGTGCGGAGAACTTGGTCACTATGCCAATGCTTGCCCAAAGAGGAACCCTCCACACACCCCCACACGGAGAACCGGCAGCACACAAGGAGCGGAAGCCAAACCCCGCGGTCTAACAAGGGACAACGAGAGCTATGCACGAGGCAAGGCGATGCACGTTGATGCTTGAAGTCGCCCGGAGAACCCCGAGTAGTGCTCGGTATGTTTCTAGTTAACTCTACTCCTGCCTCGGTTTTGTTTGATTACTGGAGCATCCCATTCTTTCATTACATCCCGAGTTCGTAGCTCAACATAATCTACCTATCGGTCCCATGTCTCGCCACATGTTAGTTACCTCACCGGGGGGGAATTGAAAGCTATCTATAAATGTGATAACGTCCATCTCAAGATCGTGGGCGAGAGATTTCCGTGCCAATCTTATAATCTTGGATTCAAAGGGGATCGATGTGATATTGGGAATGGGATGGTTGACCGCGTGTGATGCGGTGATTCGGTGTGCTAAGAGGTCAATCCTTCTTACAAGTCCCAGGCCGGTGAAAGGTTTGAGTTTGCGGCGAGATCCCGCACCATCAAATGCCGGTCCGTGAATAAGCTTGACGGAGCGGCTTTGGAAGACATACGAGTAGTGTGCGATTATCCCGATGTGTTTCCGAGGAGTTGCCGGGTATGCCCCCGACCGAGATGTTGAGTTCGTTATTGATCTTTTACCGGTATTGCTCCTATCTCTAAGCGCCCATATAGAATGTCTAGCGATCGGTTACAAGAACTTAAAGCTCAGATTAAAGAATTATTGGGTAAAGGGTTCATTCGTGCTAGTTCATCACCTTGGGGAGCACCCGTAATCTTTGTGGGTAAGAAAGATGGCACACGAGAGGATGTGTGTTGATTACAGGTCTCTTAATGATGTTACTATCAAGAACAAGTATCCTCTGCCACGTATTGAAGATTTGTTTGATCAGATGAGAGGAGCAACCGTGTTTTCTAAGATCGATCCGCGATCGAGTTATCATCGATTGAAGATTAGGCCTTGAGATATTCCTAAGACAGCTTTTACTACCGGTACGGACTTTATGAGTACACGGTTATGTCTTTTGGGTTAACCAATGCACCGCGTACTTTATGTACTTGATGAACAAGATCTTTATGGAGTATCTGGACAAGTTCGTTGTGGTATTCATTGATGACATTCGATCTACTCCAAGAATGAGGAGGACCATGAGGAGCATTTGAGACTTGTGTTGCAGAAGCTAAGAGATCATGAGTTATATGCGAAGTTCAGCAAGTGTGAGTTCTGGCTCAAGGAAGTATCTTTCCTAGGTCATATCATCACCAACGGAGGTATTCTTGTGGATCCTAGCAAGATTAGCGATGTATTGAAGTGGGAAGCCCCTCGTACGATTGTCCGAGATTCGGAGTTTCCTTGGACTTGCTGGTTACTATCGTCGGTTTATTGAAGGATTCTCTAAGATTGTGAAGCCCCTCACTACATTGCTAGAGAAGGACGGGGAATTCAAATGGACCAGTGCATGTCGGTCCGAGTTTTGAAGAGTTAAAGAAGCGGTTAACCACAAAGACTGTTCTAGTAATGCCCGATCTACGAAAGGGTTTTGACATATATTGTGATGCATCTCGACAAGGACTAGGATGTGTGTTGATGCAAGAAGGTCATGTTATAGCCTATGCATCTCGTCGGTTGAGGAAGCATGAGTTGAACTATCCTACGCATGATCTTGAGTTAGCGACGAGTGGTTCATGCATTGAAGATTTGGAGACACTACATTATGGGAACTAAGTGCCGGATCTATACCGATCACAAGAGTTTGAAGTACATCTTTACTCGGAAGGATCTTAATCTAAGACGGCGTCGTTGGTTAGAACCGATCAAGGACTATGATCTAGAGATTCACTACCATCGGGTAAAGCGAATGCGGTTGCCGATGCTTTAAGTCGGAAGGGCCACACTAACATGGCAATGACCATTCGGTTTCTCGACGAGTTGGTAAAAGAGTTTGAAAGGCTCAACTTGAAAGTGGTTTCACATGCGGAAGGAGTGACTTTGGAAGTACGATCTACTCTAGAGCAAGAGATACGCAAGTGGCGGCTAGAGGATGCTTGGAATACAAAAGATTAAAGAGAGCATGCAACAAGGAGAAGCCCCGGATTTCACGAGAAGATGAGCAAGGAACCGTGTGGTTTAAGAACCGGTTGTGTGTCCCGGAGACAGGGGAGATCTTAGAGAGAAGATCTTGAGAGAAGCTCACGACTCGGCTTACTCTATCCATCCGAGCGGTACCAAGATGTACCGGGATCTCAAGCGAGAGGTATTGGTGGTACGGTATGAAGAGGGACGTGGCCGCCCATGTGGCTTTGTGCGACACTTGTCACCGGGTTAAGGCCGAACATCAAAGACCCGTTGGTTTGCTTCAACCTTTGAAGGTGCCGAGTGGAAGTGAGAAGAGATCGAAATGGATTTCATAGTGGGTTTACCCCGGACCAGAGATGGTTATGATTCGATTTGGGTTATCGTGGATCGTTTGACTAAGGTAGCTCACTTCATTCGGTAAAGACTACCTATACGGGAGCTAAGTTGGCGAGCTATACATGTCCAGGATCGTGTGTTTGCATGGTGTACCAAAGAAGATCGTGTCGGACGGAGGTACTCGGTTACTTCTCGTTTACGGGGGAAGTTGCATGAATCTCTGGATACTAAGCTAAATTTCAGCTCGGCTTATCATCCACGGACGGATGGACGGACGAGAGAGAACCAATCGGATCCTAGAGGACATGCGAGAGCATGTGCGCTTAAGCATGGTTGTAGTTGGGATAAGAGCTTGTCGTATCTCGAGTTCTCTTATAACAACGGCTACCAAGCTAGTCTCAAAATGTCACCCTTTGAGGCTCTATATGGAAGGAAGTGTAGGACTCCGTTATTTTGGAGTGAGACGGGCGAAAGGCGGTTATTTGGGGCGGATATCATCGGAGAAGCGGAGAAACAAGTTCGGATTATCGAGAGAAAATTTGAGGATTGCTCAGTCTAGACAGAAAAGCTATGCAGATGGTAAACGAAGAGATGTGGTCTTTCAGGAAGGCGATTACGTGTATCTAAAGGTATCACCTATCAGAGGTTTGCGTCGATTCGAGTTAAAGGAAAGTTGTCACCTCGCTTTATTGGACCTTTCAAGATCATTGAGAGAGTGGGAGAAGTGGCTTACGGATTGGAGTTGCCGGTCCGGCTCGGCCGATGTGCATGATGTATTCCATATCTCTCGGTTGAAGAAGGGTTTTGGTCCTCATGACAAGGAGCCGTTACCCTTGGATGATCTAAACGTTGAAGAGGATCTCACTATTGTTGAACACCCCGTTCGAATATTGGAAACCATGACAAGGGTCACCGGGAATAGTGTGATTAAGATGTGCAAAGTACGGTGGAGTAATCATGCGAGAGGATGAGGCAACATGGGAGAGAGAGGATGAGCGAAAGCGAGTTTCCGGATCTTTTTCCCAATCCGTCCGAATCTCGAGGACGAGATTCTTCTTAAGGGGGGTAGGATTTGTAACACCCTAATTCTATTAAAATTTTGGCTTTGTTAAAATTTGATAGCAACCATTTACTTGCTTAAGGAGCATAAGGTTGTTTTATTTAATTTTAGGCATTTGACACTTTTCAAAAATAACTTTAATGAAGTATAGGAATTATTTGTGGCATTCATCTTTGGTGCATTATTTTGGTTCTTTGGAGTTCAAGTTCAAATTTGAATTCTTTTTTGGTTTGAAACCCTTTGCCAAAATGCTAAACCCTTTCTTCAATTCACTTAACTTTTTTTCCCTTCTAGCCCAACGGCCGCCGCGGCCCGCGCAAGCCGACCTGCGGCCCGGCTCGCGGCCCGGCGGCGGGCCGCGCCCCGCCTTGCCGCGCCGCGACCCGGCTTTCGGCCCGGCGGCCGCTCCGTCCCGCCGCGGCCCGCTCCCCGCCTCCGCCGCCGAGGCCGACCCGTGGGCCCCACCGTCATCCCCTACCCCGCGCTCGTCTCCGGCCGGACTCGCTCCGCCGCCGCCCGCGCCGCCCGAGTCCGAGCCCGCGCACGCGTCCTCCGCGTGGCCCGCACGCCAAGGCCGGGCCCCCGGGCTATTTATAGCCGCCCGCCGCCCCCGGACCTCCCACCCCCAGCCGCGCCGCGGAAACCCTAGCCGCGCGCCGCTTTCGGTCTTCGCCGCCGCCGTCGCTTCATCGTCGAGGAGCAGCACCGGGGACGCGCAAGGAGGGTGAGGAATCCGCCGGAGTCACGCGTCGTCGTCCTTGTGCACCGTAGCACCGGGGAGGCTTCGCCGGAGTTCGCGCCGCGCGCCGCCGCGCCGACCGCCGCGTGGACCGCCCGCACCGCCGCGTCTCCGCCCGAGCCGCCGCCCTAGATCGATTCGCCGTTCGCGCGCGTCGCATAGGTGCTCTTCGCGTCCACATCCGTGGCGGAAACCCTAGATTGGGTCCCGCCGGCGAGCCCCGCCGCCTGCGCCGCCGCGGCCGCTCGCCGCCGGCCTCGACCCGCCGCTGGCCGCCACCCCGCCGCATGCGCAAGACCTCGGCCCGCCGGATTGAAACCCGACGGCCGGATCCGAGCCGCGCCACCGCAACCCGCCACGGCCATCGGATCTAGATCCAACGGATCTAGATCGGGTCAACCGGGTCGACCGGAGTCAAACCCGCCGCCGGCCACGGGCGTTTTTGCGAGAAAAGCCCCCGGATTTTCTTTATTTACAAAAATATCCTTCCACCGTATAAGATTTCTTACGGTTTAGTCCTTTTTCTTTATTTAAGCCCGAAACCTTTTCAAATCTTCGCGAGATTAGTCCCTGGAACTTCCCAGAGCCCATATCTTGGTCGTTTTAGCTCCGATTTTAGCGTTCTTTATGTCCACGCGTTCGTCTCGAAGCGTAGATTAGTTTTATGCTACTGTTTAGATCTATTTGATCTGTTTGGTGACTGTTTCTTATTTATTCCTATTGTATGCTTGTATGTGATGATTGTGGATCGTAAAGAGCGATTCGTTCGAGGGATTTGAAGATCCGGTCATGCAAGAGTTTGAGCAGCAAGGCTTTGTTGAAGGCAAGTATTCCTTGATGCATGCCCGCTTGTCCTACATAACATGCATTTAAATTCACTGTTTTTACTTTTCGCTTGCATTAATTTGATGGGAACCTATTAAGGATCATGCCTAGCTTTTGTCTACCTTTACCTTGATGCCGGGAATTAAATTAATCTTGTGGTAGTTATTGCTTAGCATGCTCAACTCGGGTATTGGTATTAATCTACTTGGTTACCTTTTTGTTATTTCATGTTCCGTTTATGATCTTCTACTTTACAAGACCACTTTAATATGATAATCGGAACATGGAGAACCACCCGGGGAAAACAGTACAACCACAAGAACTAATGGGCAATGGTCTTGGGCGATTAATTAGGAACTTTAGCATGGGATGGTCTTACATGATAAGGACAAGGGATCGGCGGTACTTGTGGGGTATGGACTCGCTCTAGCGGGGGGTTGGGTGAGTTATTCTTTGATGGTGGGGTATCGACTGCTAGGGGACTTTATACCTTGCTAAGTGATCCGGACCTTGTGGGTCATAACTTGCTAGGGAACCTTTGTAAAGGCCATGTAGCGTCCCTATGCAATCACACCTCGGAAGTGTGATATGGTGTCTTGCAAACACCGCATGGTTGGGTCCAAAGTTCTTCGGAGCTTTTACGCTGCTTGTGGTGAAAGTGTACAACCTCTACGCAAAGTGTTAAACTAATCGATTAGCCGTGCTCACGGTCAAGAGCGGCCTGGACACTCACATGATTAAGTTATGGAACTTTAATGTTTAAATTGTGGTTTATTCCTTTATCTATGATGCTTATATCTTATTAATTGGGTTGGTATGAACTTACACTCTTAGTAATCAGGTTGCTAATAAAATTTGACCAACTAAAATGCTAAAGTGCTTGAACCCTAGCCATCCACCATATGGCCTTGCATGTTATGTTGTTTTCCCTTGCTGAGTACGAAATGTGCTCACGCTTGTTTATTCTCTTGCATCTACAATACCCGGATTTCTTTGCTCGGAGCCGGGAGAACTTTGAAGATAATCCGAGAAGATTTCCGGGAGTTCTAGGTGTGCGTAGTCTTCGAAGGCCGCCTGTGGAGGCATTTTGTCCATTGCGAGAACTCGTTTGTTTAAGTTTCGATTAAGACTATGGTTTGTAATAACTCTTTATTCGTGTGGCACGATTTTGGTATTCATCATGTCTAAGCGTGTGTGTAACTTGATCCTGGCGCACACGTGATCTATGCATTCGGTTTTGCCTTTAAAACCGGGTGTGACATGCAAGCGTGAGAAGGTCGCCGCGAGGCCCGCACGAAACAAAGCGGGCATCACGAGCACCCATGCCACGTAGCACCCTCGAGCGGCACGAGCCCACGGCTCAAGACAATGTCAACCCTCGAATGGGTACAAGCGTGAGAAGGTCGCCCCGAGGCCTGCACCGAAACAAAGCGGGGATCGCGAGCACCCATGCCACGTAGGACCCTCGAGCGGCGCGAGCCCCGGCTCGAGACAATATCAACCTTCTAAAAGGGCACAAGCATGAGAAGGTTGCCCCGAGGCCCCGCCCGAGACGAGGCGGGTACCACGAGCACCCATGCCACGGCGTGCGCGCCGACCGGCGCCTCGAGGGCCGGCTCGTCCCGGACCCCTCGACGGCCGCGAACGCGAGACGGGGCCGCCCGGGTGCCGCCCCGCACGGCCCTGCGATCGAGAGGTTCGAAGCCCGACCCTCGACGGGTTCGAACGGGCGCCCCGGATCGCGAGTCGGGGGACGACGAAGGCACGCGCATTCGAGCCATTCCACTAGCCCATCGGCTCGAGGGTGCCCCACATGTCGTGTTCGAGAGCCGGCGAGGGCGGCTAGCGGGGGATCCCACCAAGGGAGAGCTTCCGCGCCCTCGGTCCCTATCGAACGGGACCGAGCCCCACCTAGCAAACCCACGCAAGCGCTTCAATGGACGTGTCTGCGGACCACGCGGCCTACCCTTATCGAACGGGGCATGGGCATCCACTCGGACCACCCACTAGCAGCTCAACGAGGAATCCGCAATTCGCGACCCGCTCGATGGGGGTTGCAGAGACCTCACCCTCCGTCCCGCGGAGGGACGGCGAGGGCGCGTTAAGAAACAAGTCGTAAAGCTCTACCCGATCGCCTCGAACGGGCCCAGGCTCGGGGGCTTGACGCACGGCTACACCTCCTTGGTTTGCACCCGCCGGAGACAGTGCCAGCAGCGCGTGCGTCACCGAGGCCGGGCCGAGATGCGCCGACGCCGGTTGAAACATGTGCCACGCCCTCGACCAATTCTCACGGTTAACCCCCTGCGAAGCATCCATGCTCTGCGGGGCTCGGGGAGCTAGACCCGCGGGTCCGCCGACGCGGCCCCACGGAAAGCGTTCGCAAGACAATGAGGGAAGAACGTCTTATCGGTAGGTTCCGGCATGCGCGGGAGCCTCAATGGCAAACCCACGGATGCTCGGGGGCTGCGTCGGGGACGACCCTAGGGGTCCCCTTTAACAACCGGGAAATCCCCACTTAAAACCCGCAACAAAACCAAATACACTTTGCCTAACCATGCGGGTGCCTAACCATGCGGGGGATACGGCCCACGCCGCAAGGACCTCGACGGCCCACCAAGGCAACCCTCTCGAAGATCCCCTCGAGCGAGGCTTCGCCTCGCTCGAGGGCGCGTGCCTCCCTCGTGCCGGCTCCGTCCCGTTCGAGGGGGTGCACTCCCCTCGAGTGGGCTCCACCCCCGCTCGAGGGCCCGCTCCCCCCTCGAGCGAGGCTCCGCCTCGCTCGAGGGTTCGCCTCGCCCTCGGCCGGGGTCCGCCTCGCTCGAGGGTTCGCCTCGCCCTCGACCGGGGTCCGCCTCGCTCGAGGGCGCCCCCGCCGCGTGCGCCTGCCCCCGTACACGGGCCTTTAACGCCACGGCACCGGCGGGACGGCGCCATCATGCGCCGGGACTCGCGCCCGGTGCCGCCGCACCAACTCCCCGGGGAGGGAGCCCATCCCCATAAGCGTAGGGGAGGGAGCGTGCGGCGCGGCGGTGTCGGTCCCGTGACGCCGTGCGCCTGCTCCCGGTGCGGCTAACGCGCCGAGCCCTCGAAGGGGGGCCGGCTTCACCCTCGATTTGCTTTCTTGTGACCCTACGGGGTTACGTGGAAGCGCTAGGCGGAGGAACGCCATCCCCCGCCCTTTGTTACGGCATGGCGGCCGTCCCCGCGCGTGCGGGCGCACACACGGCGCGCGTAGCAACAACTCCGGAGCGGGGGAAACGTGTTGGAACGGGACGCCGTTTCACCTACTCCCGTACTCCGCGTACGGGCCAACGTCGACAACTCCCTCGAGCCCATCGAGAAGACATCACCGCCATCTGCCGCCCCTCTACCCTCGAACCGCCCTTCGTTCGGGTACAAGATAGGCCATGATGGCCGGATCGCTCGCAAGGATCGTCCGGACGGCCGCCCACTCTAGAAGCATAGCACGCCACGCCCCTTCACGTAGCTAGATAGCGCGGCGCGCATGTGATTCGCTCCCTCCTTGATCTATAAAAGGGGGACGAACCCTCCCCGCCGCGGGGGGAGAACAAGGGGAAAAACAACGAAGAGAACACGGACAACACGGTGGAGGCGAGCTACAACACGCACTTGCCCTCCAATTCTCCTACAACACCTTCGGCCACTACACCGGGGACTTGGAAGCCGGGCTTCCTCTCCCCCTTGCTTGTAGCCGCCCCACTACGAGCACCCGGTGCTAAGTAATATAGTGCCTAGAGCACGCCCCGCTGGCCGCTGGACGTACGGCCCCCTCGGCGGGAACCGAGGATAAAACTCTGTGTCACTTGTTGCTTAGCATCGACCATTGAGGGATAGACCTCGGCGCTTACTACTGGTTAGTGTCGGGACCATATTCCGCACCGACGGAATGCTAGACCATTGGCGGAGTTCAAGCAATCCGGTTGGGTTCAAGTTGATTTCGCCCCACTAATCAACTACCGAAGGAAGGAGGAACGCCGACACGTTGCCAAACTAATTGAAGATATATTTGATCAAGAGATGAGTGGAGAGTCAATCCAAAAGATGTTTGAAGAAGAAAGAGAAGAAGGAGATGAAGGATGGATCGACCGGTTTGACAACTCAAGGATTTATGATGAAGGAAGAGAAGAGTACAACCGTGATGAGCCTTGTGACTCAAAGGATAAATGGGAGGAGATAGGACTCAAGCTAGATGATAGCTTGTGTGCTATTGAAGCCTACACACTAGCAAATCAAGACATGGAAGTACTCAAGGATGAAGAAAAGAGTGAATCAACAATGAGCGATCTTGACGACATGTGGTACATGGAAGATAAAGAAAGCAACATACAAGTCTTTGAAGATGAAGATCTGGTTGATAAAGAAGACTTCAAAGAAGAGATGAATGCGTACATAGTTGAAGGATTACATGTTCCACATGATGAGTTGAAGAAACCGCAAGATGGTGATGAAGAGGCAACTACACTTGTTGAGATCGTTTCGCCTTCAACACCGCTAGATGAACCAAATATCACTTTTGTTGAAAAAGCTCTAAGGCCAAGGTACGCGCTGAAATCTCAAGATATTATTGGTATTGATGTTGATAAATTCAAATAATCATGCTCAACCAATAGTATGAATGATAGTTTAATGTCTATGCCTTGTTCCAATAGTGATCATGTTGATAGGCTAGATTTTCTTGAAAATGAAAAAGAGGAAACATTTATTTTTGATCCAATTAATCTCACACCTAAACAACCTTTGCCTAATGATGAGCTAAGTTCTATGCATGAAACATATGCTTCTTTTATTTACACCTTGACTTGTTGCTACAAGTCACATGTGGTGTTAATTATGGACGCGTATGTTTACAATAAGTTTTGTAAATCTCGATCATGCTTTGCGCTTGGTCAAGCTAATGACCTTAAAGAATCATATGTCGGGAAATGCCTGATTTTCACTAACCATGTAGACAAGGCTTGAATAATGAAAAAAAAGAAGTCATGCCTAAAAGAGTTGCAAGATAAATCATCAACCTCTCCGAATCCCGCGATGGATGCTGCTGTCTTCATCAATTTGAGAGCTTGTTCAGAGGTGTACAAACGAAGAAAATGAGATATTCAGAAGCTCCATCCAATTACCATTCCAACGCATCAAGAACCAACAAGTTTGAAGACCCGTGCAAGGAGTTATAGAGAAAACATTGAGCATTGCGCGTTCTGAAATTTCAGGACAGATTTCATCGCCGAAGTAAAACGGGCGTAACTCTCTTGTCCGGAGTCCGATTTGAGCAAATAAAGACTCGTTGGAAAGGAAATTTTGTGCACTGTGCAATGGAGTAGAGTTTGAGTATACTTTCTGTTCTGGACATTAAAAAAATAATAGAGTGAAGGCAGCACCGAAGGATGATAGAGAAGGAGATAACAATGAAACAAAAGGATGCTTTGGGCAAGTCTTCTATAAGTGATCAAGCACAACATGGGAAGTAAATTAAAGCTGCATTGGTACCTTTTCTTCTTGCATGAAGGGCCATGGCCATGCAACGAAAAGAAGGTATGTGAGAAAGTCGAGCTCTATGACTTTAAATGAAGCGCTTTTCGGGAGGCAACCCGTTTTTTATATTTTTACTACTTTCTTAGAGAGAATAAAGAATGGCACCATCTTATGATGATCAACTTGTGGTTATTAATCTAAGTTTAGATTTCCTTTTTAGAACCACCATCATGTTCATGCTCATATTTATTTATTTGCATGCATTGCATTTTGTTGTCCTCGTGATGTTTCTTTGTGTATACATGTTTTGCACATAGTTGGCTTGGTTGTTTTATATACTTAATGATGTATGCTTCAGTTTCCATGTTAATGCTTCATAGGGCCCTATGGGTATTTTCCTTTTGTGATCTTGTGTAAACGTGGTGTTTAAACATGATTGCGGACCATCATCGTTAAGTTCGATAAACCTAGCTAGCTTTTCATATGTTTTCATGTTGCTTTGGTCAGTTTATAAGCTTTGCAATGCGCTTAATTTTTCTTGTGCTATAAGAGTTATTGATTTAGGGATAGACATGGTGTTTTAACCCTAGATATATAAACCTTTATGGCTATGGAGAAATTCAGCAACCTAGTTGTAAACATGGTGTTTAGAACTAGGTGAAAACATTGTCTTTGTTTATATATTTTCCTATCATGTGCATACACACCTTGCACCACATACACTCATTAGGTTTTTATTCATCATTTAACTAATTATGCCACAAGTTAAGAATCTTAGGAGACATTGTTGGATTATTGGCAATTCTATCTACTCCCAACCGTCACCTTGGGGGTAGAATGTGCGTTTAAAACGTCTTATAGGCAAGATAAAGACTCTCACTACAAGGAAATTGAAGGATGGCTAAGACAAAAATGCTTTGTATTCTTCTTCCATGACTAGCAAAATGCTAAGCATGGGGGAGACCCTGAATCTTCAACACGGAAGTGCAACATCACACTCTAGAAGATAGAATGATAAAGATCGTTAACATCTCCGGATCAATGCGCAAGAAGCCACCAATCTCATCAAAATTCTGTATGGTCTCGAACGGAAAACACTGGATATTTTTGGATATTTAGAAGCCCCATGAAGTTACAATTCCAACAAATCAAGAATCAAAACAATCGGAGGTTTCTACAAGAAGTTATGCCCGAATCACCGAGTGCAACACGTCCTGAAATCAGTTTTGGACAGCACGCAGCGCTGAAGTAAAACGGACATAGCTCCCTTGTTTGAACTCCGTTTTCGATGAATGACCACACGTTGGAAAGGTAATTTCATAAACTTTTCAATAGAGCTATATTTCAATATATGTTCTGTTCTGGATAGAGGGGGAATCCATGAAAAAGAGACAGCAAGGAGATGATGAGAACAAGAAAGAGGAGATGGTGATGACAACATTGAAGAGAAGGATGACCAATGACTCCATTAAGCATACAAGATCAAATTCAGAAGTTTAGGAGCATTAATAAATCAAGACAAAAGAAAAAGCCACATCGATACATGGAGATGTCGGAAGAAGGCAACGAAGAATTACAAAGGATGGTAACATCTCCATGGACCTTCTCTTTTCCAAACACAAATGCCTGTAAGTATGCAACCTTTTGTTTTTCTCTTCAAACAATAACATGGCTACTAGGAGGACAACCTAGGTTTCTTTTTACTTTCAATAGATAAGCATGACCATGTGTTCACCTCGATGTTCTATATTGCCTATGCTTACGGAAAGATGATGAAAGTTGCCGCTTTGTTTTACCTACATGAAGTTATACATGTCTTGGCTAATTGCTCTCTATAATATGATCTGAAATTAATTTAAATACCAGCTCTTTTATTTGTGGAGGTGAAATGACTATGCTCTAGACCCACATACATATCTTTGCTCTTTGATTTAAGTTTATGGATAGCCGGATAACTTGTTGTTTTTATGAAAACTTAACTTTTATGCTACCTACATATTTGTGATGCTCTTGCAAAGTTCTACCTACCAAAGCCATATACATATATCTTTTATGATAACAAAACCCGTAGATTGCAAACATATGTTTTGATGAGTTGGATTAGGATTGATTTCTATGGTTCGAGACTAAGAAGCTGGTCATTCCTTTGTGTAACTTTTCATGCTAGCCTTTTTGTCCATGCATTGTGGGTTTTCACATCGAAAATTCCACAAACTTCGCTGGGCATCCACCCTAAACCAAAAACATCTTTTTGTGATCACCTCCTTGTCCACAACCCAATTTGAGTATGGAGTAAAATTCTCGATGGAGATTCAAATATTCTGCAATATTATGGAATTTATACTTACTTTAGCAGTCATTTCCCCTCTCTTTTATGCTCGAGGACGAGCATCGTTCAAGCATGGGGGAGGAGTCATTCTTGGACACAAATGCTATGTAAGTATTATGTTGCAAAAAGTTTTGAGGAGCAAGAGAAAAAAAAGAATGAAAATGAAAAATGGAAAAAAAATATGATAAGAAGAAAAGAAAAGTAAGAAAAATAGGAAGAATAAAGTGAAAAAAAAGAAAGAGAGAAAATGAGAAGGAACTAGAATAAAAGTAAAAAAATAATAATAAACATGCTCCTCGGATCTTTTTGCTTCATAAGTTCTCAAGTGCCTTGATGACACATCCATACTCAAATCTTCCAACCATGTGCAATCCGATAACGAGGACTTCACTCGCGCCTCGGGATCATCCATTTGCCACTTGCACATGTCCACTTATCTAAATGTGTGTGTTTCATCCCTCTCTCTTTCCAACATATATTTTCCGTGGCCTTTTTTACGAGTCTCGGTAATTCCATTAGACCTCTCCCTTAATTTGACAATATTTCGGATATATGTTTTGCTAGGATTGTTTTTAACCTTCCAAGCTCCACATAAGTCTTCCACTATCGCATATGAGTAGAGTAGGTTGAAAATAATCTAGTATAGGCTTGAGTTACTTGATGAGATGAGTGTTCCATGAGCTCTTGCAAGAGATTTTCACTTATGTTGGATATGCATCTTTTTGAAAATCTTCCATGTGACAAGGTAATGGTTTGAAGTTCACTTAAGTTTGAGAGCATTGTGTTAAATGTGGCTTGTTCTTTATTGTTAGTCTATATTCCATAATGAAAAAGAAGTCGGTCACAACTTGAACTTTAAAAATAAATTCTTAAGAGAGAGCAATTTGTCTCGTCATGAATGACTAAGTGCAGGGACAACATTGGAAGGCAACACTGATTTCCCTTTTAAGCAAGGATTACTTACTCGAGGACGAGCGGGGGTTTAAGCATGGGGGAGATGTTGACCGTGAATTTCCGTCAACCTAGAGTACTTGTTATACATTGGTTTCGATTATGATTTGCAACTAACCCACCAGTAGGCATACTAATGATGTAACAAGTTCATACTTGCATGTCGATTTTGGAGTTTGTTGTTTACGCAGGAAATTAACGTTAAAGAGGAGACTTTCGGGATAAGTTCATCAAGCACTTCAAGAGAAGATCATGAAGCCCGTCACAAGTCAAGACACGAAGTGAATAAGACTCCAAACAACCCATGGACCGAAGAATCAACACGCAAAACTCCGGGGACTTGGATGTTTACCAACGAGATCAACTCAGCCCGAGAGATATTCTCGCAGCTCAGGACAACATGATCTTTCAGTACAGATTCGGAGACTTAAAAGGTCTTTAATGGCAAAAGTTTGACTACCAAAGTTGTGGGCCTCGACGATACCTTCGATTTGGACATGTGGAAGGCCCAATTCGGATAAGGGAGCTAGGAGATCCCGAAATCCTGCTGCTTGCGATCGATCCGAAATCGGAACATATTATCTTCCAAGGCCGATTTGGAGATCTTATCTTCGTTTTAAGGAAAGAAATGAATACCAAAGTTGAAGATAATTTCGTGGCACACAACCTGGACACCGAATTTGCATTATTTGGAGTTCGTACGTAGGAGATATGGCCCTGGCAAGGAAGGACTGCGAATCAGGAAAATCTGTCTGATTTCATGGAAACCAAGTTTGCTTCTCTCCCAAGGAGGATCTCGTGCAAGGCAAGGTGGAGCACGCCCAAAGGCACCCCAAGGACATAAATACAACCCCCTAGGTGCCCCAAGATGGTTACCCATCGAACAAATCATCCTACCGACGCCATTGACCAGAAAACCGCCACCGCAAGATGAGGGAGAGAGTTAGATGAGCTCGTCGCAAGGATCAACGCTGGCGGAGAGAAGGAAGCAAGAGGAGGACTCCAAGCTGCTGGCCTAGGGGTGTTCCCAAGCTCCATCGCCGCCATCTTCATCAACGACGTTCTACGGAGTCTCCATCACCCCTATGTGCTTCAATCCGTGTAAGATGATGGGGTAATGTCTCCGTTCATCCCTAGGATTAGATGGATACATGCTATGTGATCGCTACTTGATTCGTGGTTTCAATCTATTGTTTTCATGTTGATGATGCTTTGATGATTAAGGTTAGCTACCGTGTTTTTCGGGCGTATGATATCCGTTGCTCCCATAGATTCCATCAACATACCGTGTCCATCATAGGTCTAGTCACGAATACCTTCGCGTAGTGACGAGTACGAGAGGAGGGAAAGGGCGAAACCGTGGTCACAACCCCCGGTAGATTGGTTTACCATGTTATCCTAGATCCTAGGGAGGGAACGCTTATCTTTCTTACTCACTCTCTTGTGTTCACCTCTTTACCATCTAGTTTAACCCTAGATTTGTTTGATCAACTTAACTTAGATCAACTTAGGTTAGATTGTCTTTACTTTTAGATTAATACCCTCTTTCAAAGGTTTTCCATTCGACTAGATTAGTACGTGGTTAAGCGCTAGTAATCCCCTTGCTCCGCGGATTGACAAGAACCTTGGGAATCCCGTGGTGAAAAAGTTGTAGGTCCGTACGCTTGCGGATCGTAGGTGGATACGAGTTTTATCCGTCAACAGGTGCATATGAGATGTTCTGTCCCATCAGCTCGAGTGCCCACTTGGCTATCCTTTCTTCAGCCTCGGGGTTCTGGATCGCTTCTCCGAGCAGGTATTTGGACACCACCATGATGGGGTGTGCGTCGAAGTAGTGGTGGAGTTTGCGCTTGGTGATCAAAACAACATACACAAGCTTTTGCATTTGTAAGTAACGAGTCTTCGAGTTGGAGAGTACCTCGCTCACGAAGTAGACCGGACGCTGAACCTTGAGTGATCTATCGGGCTCTTCTCGCTCGACCACCGGCGCCAGCACTGACCACATGCATTGTCGCAGCGATGTATAGGAGCATCGGTTCTTCAGGCGCTAGAGCCGTGAGGATCGGTGGACTCTTTAGCAGGTTTTTGAGGGAGTCGAGTGCTTCCTGAGCCTCGGGAGTCCAAGCAAAGTGGTCGGACTTCTTCATTAGGCGATACAATGACAGGATGTGCTCTCCGAGTTGCGCTATGAAATGGCTGAGAGCCGCGAGGCAGCCCGTGACGCATTGTACACCTTTTAAGTTCTGGATTGGCCCCATGTTCATGATGGATGAGATCTTCTTAGGATTGACTTCAATGTCGCATTTCGACACGACAATGCCAAGGAGTATACCCCTCAAAACCCCAAAAATGCACTTCTCGGGGTTAAGCTTCACCCTGTGCTCCCGCAGCTTTGTGAACACCTCCATGAGGTCTGGGACCAGGTCGCCGGTCTTTTTTGACTTGACTACAATGTCATCGATGTATGCCTCGATGTTTCGTCCTATAAGATCTCTAAAGACGCGTCGCATGCATCTTTGGAACGTGGCGCCCGCATTTTTGAGCCCGAAGGGCATCGCCTTGTAGCAGTAGGCGCCAAATGGAGTGATGAACGAAGTTGCGAGTTGGTCCGCTATGCACATCGCTATTTGGTGGTACCCGTAGTACACATCGAAAAAACAGAGGGTTTCGCACCCAGCTGTCGAATCGACTACCTGATCTATGCGAGGCAAAGGAAGCGAATCCTTGGGGCATGCCTTGTTAAGGCCTGTGTAGTCAACGCACATCCTCCATTTCTTATTCTTCTTCTTTACAAGTACAGGGTTAGCATGCCACTCGAGGTGGAATACTTCTCGGATGAACCCTGAACTAAGGAGCTTCTTGATCTCCTTGCCAATCGCCTTGCACTTCTCATCATTGAAGCGACAGAGGCGTTGCTTCACCGGTTTGGATCCCAGCTTGATGTTCAGTTTATGCTCGGCAACCTCTCTCGGAATCCCCTTCATGTCGGAGGGTTTCCATGCAAACACATCGAGGTTCGCTTTGAGGAAGTCGACAAGCGCGCTTTCCTATTTAGGATTGAGCATCATCCAGATATGGAGCGTACGACCATCATCGGAGACGGCTGCATCCTTGACGTCCTTGGCGGGCTCGAAAGAGCAGGCCGCTCGCATGGACGACTCGGGGATATCTTGGTCCTTGGAGGGAGGCTCGACATGGAGCCTCTCGGACCGGATCAGTGCCTCCGCAAATTGGAAGCGCTCAGTGTCGCACTCGAATGCGCACTGGAACGTAGTCCCCACCGTGATGATCCCCTTCAGACCGGTAATCTTCAGCTTGAGGTACGTATAGTTGGGCACGGCCATCAACTTCACATAAGCTGGCCTCCCGAGGATGGCATGGTACGTCTCCGAGAACACCACCACTTCAAAGCTGAGGGTTTATGTGCGAAAGTTTTGCAGCATCCCGAACATGACGGGCAGATTGATCTACCCGATTGGGAGTGCTTCCATCCCAGGGACGACCCATGGAATGGCACAGTTGATGGACACAGTTTGGACCGCGGGATGCCCATGTCATCGAGCGTCGACGCGTAGAGCACGTTGATACTGCTCCCCTATCCATATAGACCTTATGGATCTTCTTGTACCTGAACAGGAGAGCTACCACAAGTGGGTAAGCTCCCGGCTGTGGTATGCAGTCAAGGTGGTCCTTGTGGTCGAAGGTTATCAGAACCTCTGACCACTTCAGGTACGAAGGCGTCGAGGACTCAGCATTGTAGACCCATGCTGGATCAGCTTCTCTTGGCGTCTCGAGGGCCGTACCGGGGACCCGCCAAAGATCATTTGCACTGCCCCATCCTCGCCTAGGTACTGGGCTTTTGCATCATCGTCGTCGTTGTCGAGGACGGGCGCAACCTTCTTGTCACACCCGATTTCCCGAAGGAAACCAAGTGCATACCTATATGCATGCCAGGATAGAGTTTCATGCATATAGTGACATAAAAGTGTATACAGAAAACAGTATCACGAAAGAAAAAGAAAGATTATCAGAGATTTACGCTTAATCCTGGAAACGAAGGCTCCAACATCACAGGCAGTCGACTGGGGGTTGCGTATGCCTAGCTCCAGCAACATCTTCACAAGATTTCAAAGCAGCTTCCTCCTTCTGAGCAACATTGCTTATAGCAAGGGTGAGCACTTGTCGTACTCAGCAAGTGTGGGGAAAAGAATGAATGCAAAGGCTTTATAGTGGACTGAGCTATAAGCATTTAAGCAACTTTAGTTGGTCAAGTTTTATTAGAACTTGATTACTAATATAGTATAAGTATATACCATCCCACGACTAAGCATAAGGTAAGAGATACGCCATAAGCACATGGCAAGCATAACCAGAGAGAACGATTTAACTCCATCTTCAAGTTCAATTATCATGTGAGGGTCCAGGCCGCTCTTGATCGTGAGCACGGCTAATCGATTAGCTTTACACTCTGCAGAGGTTGTACATCTTTACCCACAAGTCGCGTAAAAGTCCCGAAGAACTTTAAACCCAACCATGCGATGCCGGCCAAGCATCATACCACGATCGAGGTGTGATTGCAAAGGGACGCTACGAGGCCTTTACAAAGAGTCCTCCCGTGCGTATTAGTCCATAGTAGTATGTCATAGAGGCTATCTTTCATACCACACTTCTATTACGGACGGTCAGCCATAGAGTCTTCTGTTCCAACACCGCTCCGGAATAGAAGAGCCATAAAAGCATTCCTCCGTCCCCAACCTACTATGCGAGTAATAACCACACAAAGACTTCCCTAATTACTCGGCCAAGACCAGAGCCATATAGTCCTTGTGGCTGCATCGTTGTCCGGGGTGGTCGCTCCATGTTCCGATTAATCATATGGTCTTGTACTAACACCCAAAGATATAACATAAAGGTAAAAGCAAGTTCATCATTGTTGTTCATTAAAACCACCATAACCCAGGTATAGCAACTAAGCATAACTACCCAACATAAATGTAAACCCAGGTTAACAAGGAATGACAATCAAAGACTAGGATAAACCTGATTAGGAACCCATCAAAATTAATGCAAGGAAAGGAATGAGTGATTAATCATAGTTATTGGGACAAAAGATCAAGGACACACTTGCCTTTAACCAAAGTAGTTGCTCAAAATGTCTTCACCTCTCGCTCTTCAAACTTCTCGAACGGCGTTCACTCTAAGCGCATCAATCATCGGGCGCAAACATACACAAAGCAAACAAACAAGCATATACTAAGAACAAAGCACCAATCATAAGAAAGCTTTAAAAGAACGCACTAAAGGATAGGCTTGATTAGATGGATCACTAAAGCACACAAACAATGCTTCGAGGAAGAAAGGCTTGGTTTGCTTTAAAGAGATGGTCGCGGAAGATTGAGCAAGAGCAAGATAGATCACACTTAGATTGAACTGAGAAAAGAACGTCCAACAAACCATTTGCATTTATGAGAGAGCAAGGCTATGAGCTAGGTTCATTTTAATTAACAAAACAAATATAAAGGATATTTCAGAAATAAAATACCCTATGTTGACATTAATGCAATATTAAACTTTATTTATGAAACCGGTGTAAAGAACTAGTCAAGTTTTATTAATAAAGATTCATATATGAATTAACCGATTAAACATTTAATTTAGTAGAACTAAACTATATGAACAATCTAAACGAAACTTTGTAATTCGAGTAGATCATATTATTATTAAAAACATTATGGAACTGACATTAATCGTATTAATATTTATTATAAAAGCCGATGTAAAAGCCTAATCAAATTTTAATTAGAAAAGATTAATTAACTATTAAACAAATTAACATCTGGTTTAAGAAAAATCGAGATAAAGATCTAATTAGATTTTATATAGAAAAGCATGTAAAGCAATCGTTAAGCAAATTAAATTTGATTATGAAAAATGGGTATAGACCTATATTGCTTTTATTTATAAAAGGCATGTATAATTAGACATTAATCAAAAATGAATATTAATTTTATTTCCAGAAAACAAAACATGGTGAAAACACACCACTAATGCGTGCTTTACATTATTATGAATCTAACACAACTTGAACGGATTAAATCGGAGCTAAAACGAAGATTTGATGAGCAAAACAAGATTGAAAGGACCTAGTCGCGATTAACTATAGATTCGGAGGGGTAGCAGAAAAGATTCCCGAGACATAGTAAATAGTGCTCGTGAAAAGGATAAAACTCAGGGTTGGATCTGAAAAAGTGCTTGGGATGGATCTGGATCCAGGGATCTAATAGATCTGGGGGGTCACGTGCAAGATCTGCAAGACACATGAAAAGATCTAAAAAATACCAAGGAAGACGGGGACTTGGATGCAAAACAACCTTATCTTCAACCTCAGGCCAGACCTCGCACAGGCGCACAGGGGGGCGGCGGCGGCGGCCCTGGTGGCCATGGGCGCCGGCGCTCCGGCGAACTAGGGGCTCGATTGAGGCACAAAATCGAAAGAGGAGGTCGAGACGAACACGATGGGGGGCTCACCTCAAGTGGAGGACGACGGCAGCGGCCGGAATTCGAGGTCAACCGTGGCGGGCTCCGTTCGAGCTTGGCTTCGGAAGGGCGGCGGCGCGGCGGGGTGCGGGCGGTGCGGCGGCGCGATCCGCGCGGGGCGGGGGAGGCGGGCTAGGGCGAGGCGCGCGGCCCCGGGCGGCGCCGCCCTTATAGGGGCGCGGCGCGGGGAGCCGGGCGTGCACGCCCGGGCGGCGGCGGCCGTGGCTTTTCCGGCCCTGCGGCCGGAGGGCCTTGCACGGCCGGGCGGGCGGAGCGGGAGCGTAGCGGGTGTGGGCGGGTCGAGCCCACGGGCTTAGCCCAAACCGCTAGGATAGTTTTTTTTCAGAATTTATTTCCAGTGCGAAAACAATTCCAGCAAAAAACTAGAAATTGCTTAAAAGCACGAAAAATACTCTGAAAATCACCAAAATCCTAGGAAAATTCCTAGAGATAGATTATGACATGAACAATCCAAATAAAACATTTGGAGCTCATGAAAAGGATTCTAGAGCCTTCTAATAAATAGAAATAGCTCAAGAAAAATGAGAATAAATCCCAGAAAAATTGGCAAAATTCTCGGAAGGTTTGGACAGCTTCTAATCGCATTTTTGAAACCTTTTTGCACTCAAAAACCACTAGATGCATCGGCATGAATGCAACACACATAACTTTTTATTTAATTTAGAAAATCAAACAAAGGATTTTTCCTATACTATATTCCCTGTAAAGAAAATAAATGTTGGAAAAATTTTAAAATTATGAGAAAATCGTTATTTAATTATTCTTTCTATTCACATCCTGAAATTGGAAATTTCAGGGTGTGACAAATCTACCCCCCTTAAAAGGAATCTCGTCCCGAGATTCGAAAAAGGCTAGCAAGAGACAAGGGTTTATTTCGAACTCTTTTCATATCCTTCAGCAATATTCTTCCTTTCATATTACAGAAAAACTTTCCAAGCCTAACTTATACCAACATCCTTAAATATCGGGGGTCTTGTCTTGCTTGTGTCGTTGTCGCCATTCCCTCTTAAAATGACGATCTAGAAATTTCTTTGGGCGTCTATTGATAAAGTGTCCACCAGCTTTGCAATAGAAACAAGCTTTACTTTCCCTAATGTTTCGACGATTCTGTGGTGTCTCATAAATCACTGGCACTGTGACACCATGAGGATATTCTAGATATGCATCTTCATTGTGATCTTCAGGAAAACCTTCGGCTTGAGACATATGATGTAGGTGAGAGTTGTTATTGGCTTCCCCTGGATATTCCCTTTTTCTCTTCTTACTCATGATCTCTTGTAGCTTGCTTTCTAGCCCAATGGCTTTGTTGATTAAAGCTTGTAGACTGGAATAATCATGTAAGCTTAGTATACTTCGAATATCTTCATTCAACCCTTTGATGAAATGCTCTCGTTTCTTCTTATCACTTTTAGCGATCTTGGGGCATACGAGAGATAATTGAACGAACTTATCCCCGTACTCGTTACCATCATCTCGTCCCTCGCTTTAAGTTAAGGAACTCTTTCCTCTTGAGCTTCATCGCACTCACAGGAGTATGGTGTAAGATAAAGTTGTCTTTGAATTCCTTCCACACAATACTCTCAGGTTGCTGATGTCCATTGGTGTAAGAATTCCACCACTCTGAAGCTGCTCCTATAAGTTGCCAAGATGCATAAAAAACTTTCTCTCCATCATTGCATTGTACCGTATCTAGCTTCTCTTCAATTGTCTTGATCCAGTCTTCAGCTTCTAAGGGGTATGTGGTACTGGAGAACATTGGCGGCTCAGTCTTCATGAACTCTGCATACTTATCATCTGAGGGTGGATATGATAACCCATCTTGATTGTATCCATAGTCACCACTATTCTCATAGCTTTCTCCTTGGTTACCTTCGTTTGGGTTTTACATATGGTTGGTAGATGAAGATTTGATCAGAAGGGGAACAAGAGTAGTGCAAAACGAGTGGGGAGAACAAGGAGGTGGGAGGTACAAAAGAAGAACCCAACTAAGAAACTGATGTTATTGCGAATGTAAGACCCACAATACACCAACACTCACTTCAAAGAACCAACACAAGCAATATCATAAAACCAAGCATCATCATGCAAACACACAATTCCACAAATCAAGGCATAACTAAGGGAACGATACTACACGTTGTTAATATAGGGTATCCTCCTAATAGATCAGATGTGGCTCCCAGCAAGGATCTCCATAAATAATTGATTTTTTCAGATCAAGGAGACTGAAATTATGAGTTCATCCCAACTGGAATTACCTGAATCGGAGGTTTAGAACACGAGATATGAATTAAACAAGATGGCTATGTCAGCAGTGTTGGCAGATTCTGAAAGCTCCATTAATTCGTATGTATCTCCATGGATACAAAACGAATACTGCTGAAATTTGGACAGAGTGAAGCTGATGAAATTCCTGAACTACTCCAATTCGATTTACCTCAATCGGAGGTCTATAGCCTGAGATATAGAATATTGAAGGTAACTAGGTCAGCGAGAGCTTACGGTTTCGTTGGCTCCAATGTTTCGAGCATAGCTCCTGGAACATGTACTGGATAGGGTTGAATTTTTATAGAAATTCACTTATGAAATTTAGGAAATAACCCAACTGGTTTCATGTTGATCGGAGTTCTGTAGCTTGAGAAAGAATTAAAACAGCACTGATGTGTCAGAGAGCTGCACGAACAGATAGAATGTTAAGGGTAACAGTTCTACCAATAAATCAAGGGGGTGTTTATTACTTGAGGGAATGAATAGGCGAGGTCGAAGAGATGTTCAAGGAGAGTGAAGATAAATATACAAGAATTCATGGTACAGAGATAAGAAGTTGGTTAAGATGTGAGATAATTCATCAGAGAGGTCAAGGATAAGGTAAAGAGGGATTGTAGAACAAAAGAGGCATTAAGAACGACCAATACTAACTAGTCTTACGTCCTACAGTCGATACAGCTCCGATACCACTCTGCCACACCCGATTTCCCGAAGGAAACCAAGTGCATACCTATATGCATGCCAGGATCAAGTTTCATGCATATAGTGACATAAAAGTGTATAAAGAAAACAGTATCACGAAAGAAAAAGAAAGATTATCAGAGATTTACGCTTAATCCTGGAAACGAAGGCTCCAACATCACAGGCAGTCGACTGGGGGTTGCGTACGCCTAGCTCCAGCAACATCTTCACCAGACTTCAAAGCAGCTTCCTCCTTCTGAGCAACATTGTTTAAAGCAAGGGTGAGCACTTGTCGTACTCAGCAAGTGTGGGGAAAAGAATGAATGCAAAGGCTTTATAGTGGACTGGGCTATAAGCATTTAAGCAATTTTAGTTGGTCAAGTTTTATTAGCACTTGATTACTAATAAAGTATAAGTATACACCATCCCACGATTAAGCATAAGGTAAGAGATACGCCATAAGCACATGGCAAGCATAACCAAAGAGAACGATTTAAGTCCATCTTCAAGTTCAATTATCATGTGAGGGTCCAGGCCGCTCTTGACCGTGAGCATGGCTAATCGATTAGTTTTACACTCTGTAGAGGTTGTACATCTTTACCCACAAGTCGCGTAAAAGTCCCGAAGAACTTTAAACCCAACCATGCGATGCCGGCCAAGCATCATGCCACACTACCGAGGTGTGATTGCATAGGGACGCTACGAGGCCTTTACAAAGAGTCCTCCCGCGTATTAGTCCATAGTAGTATGTCATAGAGGCTATCTTTCGTACCACACTTCTATTACGGACGGTCAGCCATAGAGTCTTCCGTTCCAACACCGCTCCGGAATAGAAGAGCCATAAAAGCATTCCTCCGTCCCCAACCTACTATGCGAGTAATAACCACACAAAGACTTCCCTAATTACTCAGCCAAGACCAGAGCCATATAGTCCTTGTGGTTGCACTGTTGTCCTGGGTGGTCGCTCCATGTTCCGATTAATCATATGGTCCTGTACTAACATCCAAAGATATAACATAAAGGTAAAACAAGTTCATCATTGTTGTTCATTAAAACCACCATAACCCAGGTATAGCAACTAAGCATAACTACCCAACATAAATGTAAACCCAGGTTAACAAGGAATGACAATCAAAGCCTATGATAAACCTTAATAGGAACCCTTTAAAATTAATGCAAGCAAAGCAATGAGTGATTAATCATAGTTATTGGGACAAAAGATCAAGGACACACTTGCCTTTAACCAAAGTAGTTGCTCAAAATGTCTTCACCTCTCGCTCTTCAAACTTCTCGAACGGCGTTCACTCTAAGCGCATCAATCATCGGGCGCAAACATACACAAAGCAAACAAACAAGCATATACTAAGAACAAAGCACCAATCATAAGAAAGCTTTAAAAGAACACACTAAAGTATAGGCTTGATTAGATGGATCACTAAAGCACACAAACAGTGCTTCGAGGAAGAAAGGCTTGGTTTGCTTTAAAAAGATGGTCGCGGAAGATTGAGCAAGAGCCGGAGAGACACTTAGATTGAACTGAGAAAAGAACGTCTAAAGAACCATTTGCATTTATGAGAGAGCAAGGCTATGAGGTAGGTTCATTTTAATTAACAAAACAAATATAAAGGATATTTCAGAAATAAAATATCTCAGTTGCTAGAAGAATTCTTGTCATATGGGGTGATTGGATTGCTCATCCCTCGAACATAGCTGCCAGAAGAATCCTTGTGACATACCCCTTGCTCGCAGCCGTGTCCGGGGAAGGTAGCCCAGAACCTCCTGGCATCAGGATGAACAAGCCGATGGAAAGCTTGCTGCAGCTTTTCCGTCACACTTGGGCTTCCTTTTGCTTTCCCCTTCTCCTCCAGGAGGAGGGATTTTTAAGGGATATGTTTCCACCCTCTCTGTATATTTCTCTTGTGTTCACTTGTAAGATGAGAAAGTAGCCAGAATCTAGATGGAGCATATATCATTTTTTCCTTGTAAGATGAGCATAATTAAGGAAAGCTTTTGTCTTGCAAACCAAAATTAGGATTGCAAGACATAAGCATTCTTTAATTGGTCATGCCAGGAATCAAGTCTCTAAGCCGCGAACAAGATCGATGTGTGTGTGTGATTTTGCATTTCTCATCATGAAGATATGACCGCATTCTATCCTTGTTCTGATGTATCAATGATGATTGTAATCTGTGTGTGCGATTTTGCATCTCAAGAGACATGCTTGTGTGATTATTTCTATGCAGTACAATTTTTTGTATGATTTACCTACTCACTTGCAAAGCTTGAAGAACAAGCCGATGGGGGTTGGCTAATCCGTGTCTCTTTTGATGTAATTTGTTCGTGATTTCGCATATCTTGCCCATAATAAAGGTGTCGCGGGTTCGTTAATCCTCGTGTCTTGCCCGTAACTTAGGCGACGCGGGTTAGCTAATCCTCGTCTCTATGATATTAATGCCCATTACTGAACTGAAGCAGAATATAAATAGAATATATATAGTATCTTATGTAGAATATATTACAAACAGGATTCAAATTCCACCACATCCCATATTACAAAAAGGATTGAAATTCCACCAATACATCGCATCCTTTATATTACAAAATGGATTCCATTTCCACCAATAGACACATCCTCTGGCATTACAAAAAGGATTCAGCAGAAATCAGGCTTGCTTTTTCTTCCTTGATTTATGTATATGGATTTTTTCACTATGGTCGCTTCGCAAGTATGGTGTTTTGTTAGCTCCGAAGAGTTGGGGCTTGTATGAAGTGTCAAAGGATGGAATTTCGTCAAATTGGTTGTATTCCTCCACCTCAACAACATTTTCAATCCCCACAATCCTTTTTTTTCAGGCATAACCACAGACCAGTTCTTCTTTGCAAGGTCAGGTACATAGAACACTTGCTCAACATTATTGGCGAAGACAAACGGTTCGTTTTTGTAACCAAAGACCCAGAGATTAACACTAACATAACCATATTTGTCCTTGCTCACAGCTCTCTTCCCATTGGTGACCCATCTACACCGAAACAAGGCTACCTTCAAGCTCCCATATCTCCTCTATTTGACCATAATATGTCTCTGTCTCCGTGTCATCATCATCGTCATGACTGTTGTCAATGACGGCCCGTACACGCACACCACTATTTTGATAGACGCTCTTTTTATCCTGGGTCATGGTGTAGAATGTGTATCCATTGATATCCATTCCTTAGTATCTTGTAACAGTGAACAATGGCCCCACTGCTAGATTCCTTATCTTGGCAGTAATTACAGCATTATTGCTGCATATCTCGACATAATCTCGGAGCCACCTGCTGAAACCTTGCATGTGCATCTTTGCAAGCCAAGCCCTACCACGGTTAGGGTTGTCTTCACGTAGTTGTCGTTTGTGCTCATTGGCAAATGATGTAATTAGGTGCAGCTGTTGTATCATGGTGAAATGAGCCTTTTCAAAGGCATCTACTTCCGGAGTGTCTGACCTTTTCCCCATGGTCCCAACACCTGAAAGCCTACCTTCATGTCGTGAGCGAGGCACACCAATGGGGTTTCGTGGGTCCATATAACCCATGGCCCACTCCACTGCTTCGAAGGTCTCATAGCCACGAACAATGGCTCCCTCCGGAAATAACTGGTTATTGTACCAATGATTTCAGAAATCCATAGAACCTCTCATATGGAAACATCTGGTGAAGGTAAGATGGGCCAAGGAACCAGATTTCCCTTGCGAGGTTGTTGACGGTGAAAATCCGTCAACCTAGCCATGAGTTTACTTTCGGTGTTGGCATTAGTTTTATACCTTATCCATTGGTACTAACCCCCGTGGTATAACAAGTTCACGTGTGCATGTCGGTTTTGGAGTTTAATGTTTATGCAGGGTTTTAGTGTTGAATGCAAGACTTTCGGGATAAGTTCATCAAGCACCTCATGACAAGACCTTGAAGCCCCGTACAAGTCATGCAATGAAGCAAACTTAACTCCAAGAAGCCGGGGACTTGATCCGAGAAGACGACGGACTCCGAGGACCCGACCGTAAAAGTATCGAATCTTGCAAGACAAGGAGTTGAGTCCAATTCGGAGAGAAACCGACGACATGGACCTACATGCGAAGGGGGAAACATCCGGGAAGAAAGGGAACCGACGTAGAGCAAAGGAGCCCTCGGGGGCCGGGCCTAGATGGGCCCGGGCCGGCCGGCCGGTCCGGTCGGCCCGGGCCCATCCGGGGCCCATTTGCCCCCTCATTTGCCCTAGCCGCCAATCGGGCTATTTATAGCCCCCTGACCGAGAGCCACGAGGAGGAGAATTCGTCATCGGCCGCCGAGGAGCAAGAGAAGAGAGGGACACCATCTCGGAGAGGAGAGGGTCGAGCTAGTTGACTAGGGTTTCCCTAGCCGACGTGGGAACCTTGCATGGAAGACCACGTCGGAGTTCCGGAGCTAGAAGCAAGATCAAGGAAGGATCCCGGTGGTGATCTTGTGTATGTATCAATGTCATAGTTGAATTATTAAGTTGAATCTTTTCTTAGCGATCAAGTGTTTCCTCGAAGATTTCGTTTTTCGATCGGCTTTGCTTATTCCAATTCTATTCGCGCGATAGATTACATAGGGTGTTCTTGTAGCCGCGGTGGCTAGAGGTACACGCCGGATCTTCCGAAAGAATCTCGACTTGTCTTTTGACTCACCCTAAGCTCCCCGCATGAATAGGGATACGTTGTGACAGAACGGGGGTTCCGAAAGGCGGATGTTTTCGGATTTGGACGGGAAACCACGATTTAAAGAAGCTTCTTATAAGATTCGATTTGCTACTTCTTCTCTTGCTTGGAACTTCAACAAAAGGCTTACCCCGATCCCTCTAGATCGGTTTATCTACCCAATCTTACTTTGTTTTCTCCGGTCTTTAGTAGATTAGATTTATCTTTGTTTTGTGTTCTTATCTAGATGCATTAGGGTTTCTCTTTTACCAAAGATTGAAGTTATTTGACTTTACTAGATCAACTCTTGCGTCACACATTTGTTCCACGGATTCGATACCTTGGGTTCACCACTCGAGGGAAGAAGGGTCCCTTGACTATGACGGGAGACTTGTACGCTTGCAAGTCACAAACGAACTTTGATATAACTATTAACCGTCAACAGAGGTGTGTTGTTAGATGCAGCATGAGATCAAAGAATGACGGTGGGAAGGTAGCTTCAAGCAGGCTTAGGGTCTCGAAATGCCTCCTCTCCAAGTCCAATAGTTTTTCCTTATCAATCACCTTCTATTCTATTGCATTGAAGAATAAACACAAGCTTGTGACCGCGTCGCGAACCAGTTCTGTCTTGATAGCTCTAAGTGCAACAAGAAGAAGAGATGTCATCAACACATGGCAATCATGAGATTTCATCAAGTTGAATTTCATTTTCATGTCCTTCACTGACACTAGCCTCTTGAAGTTTTATGAGTAGCCTGAAGGTACTTTCAAATCATGCAAAAACTGACAAAATTCTTTTCTCTCCGCCTTTGACAAGGTGGTTGCAGCAACGGGAAGGTTCGTCCCCGTCTCTGTTTCCTCTGCATAGAGCTCCGGTCTAATGCCCAACTCTTTAAGATCTTCCCTTGCATTTTTATGATATTTTCCTTTGGACTTTTGTTGTAGCAATGTTCCAAAAGTGGCTTCACACACATTCTTCTTGACGTGCATGTTGTCAATCGAATGACGCACATCCAACATCGGCCAATACTTCAGCTCCCATAGAATTGATTTCTTGTTCCACATTCCTTCTTCTTCTTCACAATCTCATTTCTTTCTTTTGCCAAGGTTTTTTCAGTCAGTTTGGGTTACTCCTCGATAGTTTTGATGTCCTTGACTTTCAAGTGGACCAGATCTCCAGTCACATGCAATAGCGCCTCTTGATTCTCCTTTTCCCCCATTAAACTGACAATCCATGGCCCGATATGGATGATTCTTGCTGAGGAAACGACTGTGCCCCATAAATACATATTTCTTTGAATGTCTTAGCCATATTGCGCAAGTATCTTCCAAGTAGTGTGGGCAAGCCACACCTTTCCTTTTACTTTTGCCAGAGAGGTTGCGTTGAGTCGGGTTGTCATTGATGGTGGTAAACAACATGCCATGCATTGTGAACTCCTCACGCTTGTACTTATCCCAAACCTCCGGCACACCAGGCTTCCACAATACCTTCAACTCATCAACTAGTGGCCTCAAGTAAACATCAATACGGTCGCCAGGTTGCTTTGGCCCAGAGACCAATATTGCCAGCATCATATATTTCTGTTTCTTGCATAGCCAAGGTGGAAGGTTGTACAACGACAGCACGACAGGCCAGGTGCTATGTGTTGAGCTCTGGTTACCAAATGGTTTCACGCCATCTGTGCTCATAGAAAACTGTATGCTCCTTGCATCGTCAAACCATGGGAAGTGGGTATTAATGTTACCCTATTACGCTGCATCTGCGGGGTGCCTAAACTTGCCATCTTTCTTATAATTAAGCACCTTTCGGCCTTCGGCATGCCAATGCAAGAGTGGGGCCTCCTTTTGTGTTGTGAACCATCTTCTCAGCCAAGAAATGATGCAAAAATACCATGCCACCCTCACAGGAGCCCCTCTGTTAGCCTTCTTCTTGCCTCTGATCTAGGTGGGCTCGTTCTCGTTGAAGGACCGAAACGGCGAACCAGAGAGGGGGGAGTGAATGGGAGCCGATAAAAATTCTTCTCGAAGGAGATGAAAGCTCCAACAAGACGAACACGGCTTCCAACACACTTCACCGACTTACTACCCAAGTTGGCCAAGCCCACGTAGCCACTGGACCTAGGAACCAACACACAACCTTCCGACCCGAGAACGCAGTGGAACACCAAACCTCGAGTCCACTGACCAACACCGGTCAGACCGGCGAGCACCACCGGTCAGACCGGTCCCTCCTAGTGAACTTGGCGACTTCCACAGAAAGGCTCCACACCGGTCAGACCGATGCAACGCACCGGTCAGACCGGTCTCAGCCAGAAAGCCCCAAAACACCAAACAGGCCAACCGAGCTCCAAACCGACCCAAACTCGAAACAGCTGCAACACAAGACAACATCATACACACCCAGACGTTCACCCGAGCAAAAACACAACAGGGGTTGCACCGGTCAGACCGGTGAGAGGCCCCGGTCAGACCGGTGTGACTTGGGCTTCTCGAGATGAACAGCACCCGCGGGTCAACACCTCCAAATCCAAGCCTTGATCTCCCGAATCGCTCCACAGGCTTGAACAAGACTTTGGGGACAATAGGAACACCTCATGAGGAGTCCATAGCCAAGTTTAATCCCACCAAAACTTGTCCAAACAAGAGGAATCGAAGAAATCCCGCCAAGACCTCCTCCAACCCTAGAACACCGAAAACCCCAAAATCGAGTCCCTTAACTCACAGATTTGGGAGGGGAATCACAGCCCAAAGAAGGGTTCCCACAAATTTCCCCCAAAAAATCTCGAAGAGCAAGGTCCCAAAAACACCCCAAGGAAATTACCAAGAAAAGGCTCCGAAAATCACTAGCAGGAACAACCGGGAACAACACAACAAGGCCTTGAGGAACCACGCTGAATCATGTATACATACCACAAAGGTTCATACATGGTCTAGCTTGCCGCCCGATCATCCAACCCTCTCAAAAGATCTCACCATGAAGCTCTCAAGCTAGTCCTATGGAAATCCTAAGAAAATAGGAAGGGAAAATAGGAAAGCAAATGAACTAGGGTTCCCAGAGATTGGCTGCCATCCTCTCACCTCAAGGGTTATATGGAGGCAACAGAAAGTCTAAAATACCCTTACTTAATAACTAGGGATACAAGCACCTCAAGGGCGGTTTTGGAAGTCTTCAAGTTTTCTCCATCGGACGGATGCCCGGCGACCGCAACCTGCTTAGCCTCGACGCAAGCCTTGTGATCCCGATGCGTGTCCTCCGCTTCGAAGATTCCGGACTGCGTCATCGCACACCGGTCAGACCGGTGCTCCTCACCGGTCAGACCGGTACCCACCGGTCAGACCGGTTAGACCCACCGGTCAGGCCGGTCTGGCACTGCTGCAGCTCCGTCTTCGGTTCTTCGGTATTGGCTTTGTGGATCAACCAAGGAACCCAGTGGTTTTCTGGTGAACCACCGGAAACCCCGCGAACTCGGTGTAACCTCCGCCAATCTCCACTCATGACTCAGCTCCCACGTAGTCCCGGCTCGACCTTGGTTTTGAGGCTCAACCAAGAAACCGTCCCTGACTTCATCTTCCTGTTCATGCCACCGTGCGTCCCGCACTTGACCCCGCTGGCCACCGGGTCCCTCGAACGAAGCCTACTTGTCTTCTCCACACCTGGAGGCCTCACCGGCGACGACCTTTCGCGCTTGTTCTTCACCATCACCAACACCAGTCAAGCCGCAACCTGCACCTGCAATACTTAGCCAAGAATCAGTCCACACAACATTGTCAATCACTCATCACACAAGGAAGCGACCATCCACCGGTCCTCGAACCAAACATGGTCCTCAATCTCCCCCTTGATGAGTGCATTGACAACACCCACATAAAGTAACAAGAGAGAAATGAAAAAGAAATGAAACGAACAAAAAGAAACTCCAACAAGTGATCGAAAGCCAAACAAAGGCAAAAGGCAAGATCACTTGAAGAAGACAAGTCTCGGACCCCTTAGGCAAGGGCAACGGCTCGACACATCCGAGACAAAACAAAGCTCAAGCAAAGAGCGCAAACCACCAAAACAAGACTCGACAAACCACAAAGAGCTCCCCCTTCACACATGCAAGCTCCCCCTGGACCAATGCAACTCCCCCTGGACGAATGCATGCAAAACACCACTTGACAACAGCGCAACTGCATCAGCTCAGCTCTGACCGGTCTGACCGGTCACCACCACTGGTCAGACCGGTGCCCAACATATGAACAGGGTCAGCACTCTGACCGGTCAGACCGGTGACCACGACCGTCGGCCGACCGGTGCACACCGGAGTCCGAGAAATGGCTCGAAACCACCTGAAAACCTTATAAATGCATCCAGCAAGCCATTTCAAGCTCAAACTTCTCCCCCTTGTTGGCAATGCATGAATCAATCCAAAAATGCAAAACTTTCAACCTAGAGCTTCTCAAATAGACAAAATTCAACAAAGGATGCTACACATGTCCAAGTGAGCAAGTTAGATACTCTATAGCTTCGTGTTGACATCAACTACAAGATCACCAAGTTTCACAACCATTGGACGAAGCTAAGATGGATTTGGGCAATTTTGCGAAAATTTCACCTCACATGAGCAAAGTCCTAAACATGATCAAAACATATCAAAATAGCAAAGCCACACAAACTTCATGCTAGGATAGCCATTCTAATCATAAGACCATCGCAAACACCCACAAGCACCACATGTCATGTTAAAGCCACCGAGCCATGTGCCTACTTCTATGTATGAGACTTCTCATTGGTAGGCATCATGCAACGGTTTAGCACCCAAAGCAAATTAAATTTAGCACATATGACATGGGAGCACATTGTCCAAGCATTTTACATTTCATTTTCAGATTCATATTTGGTACATGAAATGTTTTTGTGACAAAAAAGAACTTAGGCCCCTCCACAAGATAAAGCAAGAGGGCTAAACATTCATGATGTCTAATGAGCCTTTGGCCCCATATGATCAATAAACTAGCTATCCAACCACAGATTAAGCATAACCAAGCCACTAAAACATGTCAAGATCATATAAAGGGATTTACACATGAGAGAGCATATATGTGACATTTTTCAAAAACAGAGCCATCAACCATGGATATAAATCAAGATTATCAAGAGCTAAGCCAAACTAACCATAGCTTACCAAACAAGCTCACAAACACATAAATAGCATTCCATGGTGAACAATGTATATAGGAGAAGCTTTTCCTATGCAATGCATATGATACAAAATGCATGCAATCTAAGATACAAGGATGCCTATACATCATGTTACATATGCCATGCCAAATGCAAGAAATGCACAAAGGAAACTATATATATGCTACAAAGGAGCTCCCACACACCCAACTCAAGAAATCAAACACACACCATGCTCCCCCCGCAAACGAATGAAAGTTGCTTGATCTAGGGGTTTGGTGAAAATATCGGCTAGTTGGTCATGTGTGGGTACATGGATCAAAGCTATCTTTCCTTTCTCTACGTTGTCTCTCAGAAAATGATACCTCACTTCTATGTGCTTGGTTTTGGAATGGAGCACTGGGTACTTTGCAACGCTTATGGCACTGGTGCTATCAAATTGAAGTGGGACATGGGTATACTCCTCACCAAAGTCACTCATGGTGTATGAAATCCAAAGGAGTTGAGAGCAACAACTAGCAGCGGCAACGTACTCTGCCTCGGTAGTGGATTGAGCAACACTAGACTGTTTGCGGGAAGACCAAGACACCAAAGAAGATCCCAAAAAGTGGCAAGTCCCAGAAGTGGACTTCCTATCCTACCGACACCCGGCAAAATCCGCATCCGAAAAACCATGAAGCGCCGTTGACGGATAAAAGACGTATCCCTCTACGATCCGCAAGCGTACGGACCCCACACCTTTTTCACCACGGGATTCCCAAGGTTCTTGTCAATCCGCGGAGCAAGGGGATTACTAGCGCTTAACCAAGTACTAATCTAGTTGAATGGAAAACCTTTGAAAGAGAGTATTAATCTAAAAGTAAAGACAATCTAACCTAAGTTAATCTAAGTTAAGTTGATCAAACAAATATAGGGTTAAACTAGATGGTAAAGGGGTGAACACAAGAGAGTGATTAAGAAAGATAAGCGTTCCCTCCCTAGGATCTAGGATAACATGATATGCAACTACTACACGAAAGCGGTAAACCAATCTACCGGGGGTTGTGACCACGGTTTCGCCCTTTCCCTCCTCTCGTATCGTCACTACGCGAAGGTATTCATGACTAGACCTATGATGGACACGGTATGTTGATGGAATCTATGGGAGTAGCGGATATCGTACGCCCGAAAAACATGGTAGCTAACCTTAATCATCAAAGCATCATCAACATGAAAACAATAGATTGAAACCACAAATCGAGTAGCGATCACATAGCATGTATCCGTCTAATCCTAGGGATTAACGGAGACATTACCCCATCATCTTACACGGATTGAAGCACATAGGGGTGATGGAGACTCCGGACAACGTCGTCGATGAAGATGGCGGCGATGGAGCTTGGGAACACCCCTAGGCCAACGGCTTGGAGTCCTCCTCTTGCTTCCTTCTCTCCGCCGGCGTTGATCCTTGCGACGAGCTCATCTAACTCTCTCCCTCATCTTGTGGCGGCGGTTTTTTCGGTGATTGGCGTCGGTATGATGATTTGTTCGATGTGGCGGCCGACGGAGGCGGAGGGAATAAATAGACGAACACCTAGGGCAAAGGGGGGACCGAACCGACCCCGGAGGTGGGCTGGGCCGGTCGGACCAAGCCGGCCGGCCCGGGCCCACTTCGGCCCGGTTCGGCCCCGGTTTTCTCCCCGGTTGCTTCTCACGTGATCCCTTGTTCGTGTGCACTTGCATGTGGGCCTTTGACATCGTTTCCATCACGGTTTAGGCTTGAATCCTTGCTATGCAAGCTTCGCCGTTTTCTCGGTTGAGTCCCCGAAGACTTGCACGTTGACGCTTGGGTCCTCGGGTCATTTGGAGTCATGTTCATCGCGTGTCTTGACTCTTGTCGGGCTTCATGATCTTCTTCCAAAGTGCTTGGTGAACTTATCCCAAAAGTCTCCTCATTAGCATAGATTTCCTTCGTAAACAACAAACTCCAAAATCGACATGCAAGTGTGAACTTGTTATATCATTAGTATGCCTAGTGGCGGGTTAGTTGCAAATCATAATCGAAACCAATGTATAACAAGTACTCTAGGTTGACGGAAATTCACCGTCAACATCTCCCCCATGCTTAAACCTTGCTCGTCCTCGAGTAAGTGGTCCTCGCTTAAAAGGGAAATCAGCGTTGCCTTCCAATGTTATCCCTGCACTTAGTCATTCATGACGAGACAAATTGCTCTCTCTTAAGAATTTTATTATTAATGTTCAAGTTGTGACCGGCTTCTTTTTCATTATGGAAGATAGACTAACAATAAAGAACAAGCCACATTTAACACGATGCTCTCAAACTTAAGTGAACTTCAAACCATTACCTTGTCACATGGAAGATTTTCAAAAAGATGCATATCCAACTTAAGTGAAAATCTCTTGCAAGAGCTCATGGAACACTCATCTCATCAAGTCACTCAAGCCTATACTAGATTATTTTCAACCTACTCTACTCATATGTGATAGTGGAAGGCTTATGTGGAGCTTGGAAGGTTAAAAACAATCCTAGCAAAACATACATCCGAAATATTGTCAAATTAAGAGAGAGGTCTATTGGAATTACCGAGACTCGTCAAAAAGGCCATGGAAAATAAATGTTGGAAAGAGAGAAGGATGAAACACACACATTTAGATAAGTGGACATGTGCAAGTGGCAAATGGATGATCCCGAGGCACGAGTGAAGTCCTCGTTATCGGATTGCACATGGTTGGAAGATTTGAGTATGGATTTGTCATCAAGGTACTTGAGAACTTACGAAGCAAAAAGAACCGAGGAGCATCTTTATTTTTCTCTTTATTCTATTTCCTTCTCATTTTTTTCTCTCTTTCTTTTTTTCACTTTATTCTTCCTATTTTTCTTACTTTTCTTTTCTTCTTATCATATTTTTTTCATTTTTCATTTTTATTCTTTTTTCTTTTGCTCCTCAAAACTTTTTGCAACATAATACTTACATAGCATTTGTGTCGGAGAATGACTGCTAAAGTAAGTATAAATTCCATAATATTGCAGAATATTTGAATCTCCATCGAGCATTTTACTCCATACTCAAATTCGGTTGTGGACAAGGAGGTGATCACAAAAGGATGTTTTTGGTTTAGGGTGGATGCCCAGCGAAGTTTGTGGAATTTTCGATGTGAAAACCCACAATGCATGAACAAAAAGGCTAGCATGAAAAAGTTACACAAAGGAATGACCAGCTTCTTAGTCTCGAACCATAGAAATCAATCCTAATCCAACTCATCAAAACATATGTTTGCAATCTACGGGTTTTGTTATCATAAAACACATATGTATATGGCTTTGGTAGGTAGAACTTTGCAAGAGCATCACAAATATGTAGATAGCATAAAAGTTAAGTTTTCATAAAAACAACAAGTTATCCGGCTATCCATAAACTTAAATCAAAGAGCAAAGATATGTATGTGGGTCTAGAGCATAGTCATTTCACCTCCACAAATAAAAGAGCCAGTATTTAAATTAATTTCAGATCATATTATGGAGAGCAATTAGCCAAGACATGTATAACTTCATGTAGGTAAAACAAAGCGGCAACTTTCATCATCTTTCCGTAAGCAAAGGCAATATAGAACATCGAGGTGAACACATGGTCATGCTTATCTATTGAAAGTAAAAAGAAACCTAGGTTGTCCTCCTAGTAGCCATGTTATTGTTTGAAGAGAAAAACAAAAGGTTGCACCTAGTTGATGTTGAAGGCATACTTACAAGCATTTGTGTTTGGAAAAGAGAAGGTCCATGGAGATGTTACCATCCTTTGTAATTCTTCGTTGCCTTCTTCCAACATCTCCATGTATCGATGTGGCTTTTGCTTTTGTCTTGATTTATTAATGCTCCTAAACTTCTGAATTTGATCTTGTATACTTAATAGAGTCATTGGTCACCCTTCTCTTCAATGTTGTCATCACCATCTCCTCTTTCTTGTTCTCATCATCTCCTTGCTGTCTCTTTTTCATGGATTTCCCCCTCTGTCCAGAACAGAAAATATATCTAAATATAGCTCTATTGAAAAGTTTATGAAATTACCTTTCCAACGTGTGGTCATTCATCAAAAACGGAGTTCAAACAAGGGAGCTATGTCCGTTTTACTTCAGCTCTGCGTGCTGTCCAAAACTGATTTCAGGACGTGTTGCACTCGGTGATTTGGGCATAACCGCTTGTAGGAACCTCCGATTGTCTTGATTCTTGATTTGTTGGAATCGTAACTTCATGGGGCTTCTAAATATCCAAAAATATCCAGTGTTTTCCCTTCAAGACCATGCAGAATTTTGACGAGATTGGTGGCTTCTTGCGCATTGATCCGGAGATGTTAACGATCTTTATCATTCTATCTTCTAGAGTGTCATGTTGCACTTCCGTGTTGAAGATTCAGGGTCTCCCCCATGCTTAGCATTTTGCTAGTCATGGAAGAAGAAGCCAAAACACTTTTTAGCCATCCTTCAATTTCCTTGTAGTGAGAGTCTTTATCTTGCCTGCAAGACGTTTTAACGCACATTCCACCCCCAAGGTGACGGTTGGGAGTAGATAGAATTGCCAACAATCCAACAATGTCTCCTAAGATTCTTAACTTGTGGCATAATTAGTCTAATGAGGAATAAAAACCTAATGAGTGTATGTGGTGCAAGGTGTGTATGCACATGATAGGAAAGCATATAAACAAAGACAATGTTTTCACCTAGTTCTAAACACCATGTTTACAACTAGGTTGCCGAATTTCTCCATAGCCATAAAGGTTTATTTATCAAGGGTTAAAACACCATGTCTATCCTTAAATCAATAACTCTTATAGCACAAGAAAAATTAAGCGCATTGCAAAGCTTATAAACTAACCAAAGCAACATGAAAACATATGAAAAGCTAGCTAGGTTTATCGAACTCAACGATGATGGTCCGCAATCTTGTTTAAACACCACGTTTACACAAAATCACAAAAGGAAAATACTCATAATGCCTTATGAAGTATTAACATGGAAAAAGAAGAATACATCATTAAGTATATAAAACAACCAAGCCAACTATGTGCAAAACATGTATACACAAACAAACATCACATTGATCACAAAATGCAATGCATGCAAATAAATATGATCATGAACATGATGGTGGTTCTAAAAAGGAAAACTGAACTTAGATTAATAACCACAAGTTGATCATCATAAGATAGTGCCATTCTTTTATTTTCTCTAAGAAAGTAGTAAAAACATAAAGAAACGGGTTGCCTCCCGAAAAGCGCTTCATTTAAAGTCATAAAGCTCGACTTTCTCACATACCTTCTTTTCGTCGCATCGCCATGGCCCTTCATGCAAGAAGAAAAGGTACCAATGCAGCTTTAATTTACTTCCCATGTTGTGCTTGATCACTTATAGAAGACTTGCCCAAAGAATCCTTTTGTTTCATCGTTATCTCCTTCTTTATCGTCCTTCGGTGCTGCCTTCACTCTATTATTTTTTTTAATGTCCAGAACAGAAAGTATACTCAAGCTCTACTCCATTGCACAGTGCACAAAATTTCCTTTCCAACGAGTCTTTATTTGCTCAAATCGGACTCCGGACAAGAGAGTTACGTCCGTTTTACTTCGGCGCTGAAATCTGTCCAGAATTTTCAGAACGCGCAACGCTCAATGTTTCCTCCATAACTCCTTGCACGGGTCTTCAAACTTGTTGGTTCTTGATGCGTTGGAATGGTAGTTTGATGGAGCTTCTGAATATCTCATTTTCTTCATTTGTACACCTCTGAACAAGCTCTCAAATTGATGAAGACAGCAGCATCCATCGCGGGATTCGGAGAGGTTGATGATTTATCTTGCAACTCTTTTAGGCATGACTTCTTTTTTCATTATTCAAGCCTTGTCTACATGGTTAGTGAAAATCGGGCCTTTCCCGACATATGATTCTTTAAGGTTATTAGCTTGACCAAGCGCAAAGCATGATCGAGATTTACAAAACTTATTGTAAACATACGCGTCCATAATTAACACCACATGTGAATTGTAGCAACAAGTCAAGGTGTAAATAAAAGAAGCATATGTTTCATGCATAGCACTTAGCTCATCATTAGGCAAAGGTTGTTTAGGTGTGAGATTAATTGGATCAAAAATAAATGTTTCCTCTTTTTCATTCTCAAGAAAATCTAGCCTATCAACATGATCACTATTGGAACAAGGCATAGACATTAAACTATCATTCATACTATTGGTTGAGCATGAGTATTTGAATTTATCAACATCAATACCAATAATATCTTGAGATTTCAGCGCGTACCTTGGCCTTAGAGATTTTTCAACGGGAGTGATATTTGGTTCATCAAGTGGTGTTGAAGGCGAATCGATCTCAACAAGTGTAGTTGCCTCTTCATCACCATCTTGCAATTTCTTCAACTCATCATGTGGAACATGTAATCCTTCAACTATGTACGCATTCATCTCTTCTTTGAAGTCTTCTTTATCAACCGGATCTTCATCTTCAAAGACTTGTATGTTGCTTTCTTTATCTTCCATGTACCACATGTCATAAAAATCGCTCATTGTTGATTCACTCTTTCCTTCATCCTTGAGTACTTCCATGTCTTGATTTGCTAGTGTGTAGGCTTCAATAGCACACAAGCTATCATCTAGCTTGAGTCCTATCTCCTCCCATTTATCCTTTGAGTCACTAGGCTCATCACGATTGTACTCTTCTCTTCCTTCATCATAAATCTTTGAGTTGTCAAACCGGTCGATCCATCCTTCATCTCCTTCTTCTCTTTCTTCTTCAAACATCTTTTGGATCGACTCTCCACTCATCTCTTGATCAAATATATCTTCAACTAGTTTGGCAACGTGTCGGCGTTCCTCCTTCCTTCGGTAGTTGATTAGTGGGGCGAAATCAACTTGAACCCAACCGGATTGCTTGAACTCCGCCAATGGTCTAGCATTCCACATACTTCGGCCTACATTCATGTTAGTTTCAACATTTTTAACATCCGAAATGACCTCTCTTACCTTGGGAAGTGGATCTTCACTTTCTTGTATGGTCGGTTCATCTTCCTTGACCTTCGGTTCATCTTTTTCAGAAATTTCAGCAAGCACCTTGGGCTTGCTTTTGTCATTTTGCTCCTCTCGACAACATCTTTGCCAATCTTGTATTGTTCTTTGTCCATTGCTTATCCTTTGTAAGATTTGTGCGGCTTCACTAATTGTTTTATCCAATATATCACCGCCCGCACACATGCTTACAAAACGAGATGAGTTAGGGGCTAGTGAAAAATAAAAGGTATGCAACATCAAGTCACCGGAAAATCCCAAGTTCGGGCCTCGCTCAAGTAGTTCATTAAAACGGTCCCATGCTTCATCAATTCCTTCATCCTCTCCTTGCTTGAAAGTGAGCACTTGCCTCCTTAAGTCTTGGACCTTGCTTATGGGAAAGAACTTCAAAAGAAATTTCTTCACCGGCTCATCCCAATTTCCTTTTGCTTCAACGGACGCAAGTGTGTACCATCTTCGCGCTTCATCTTCGAGAGAGAACGGAAAAAGATTCCACTTGAACCAAGCGGCCGGAACTCCTTTTTGTTGCACCGTGTTGCATAACATCGTGAATTCCTTAATGTGTCTATATGGGTTGTCATCCTCCAATCCTCTAAATGGTTTTGTCGCCACTAACTTGATGATTCCGGGCTTCAATTCATAGTGGGTTGTAGCAAGCGCCAAATCTGATTTTTGCATCTCAATGTCTTCCATTGACGGCATTGCTAGCTCCCTTAGCAACATCTCTTCGTCTTCCAATGGTGAGGTGAACAAATCCATCTAGGCACAAGAAAAGTAGAAAGAAAAACAAAAAAAATATTTTTTTCTTTTTTTAGAAAATAAGGGTTAGATGTTAGCAATCAACAAAATTAATACTAGATTAAACGTAGCAAACTGGCTTGCTCCCCGGCAACGGCGCCAGAAAAAGGGGCTTGTTGACGGATAAAAGACGTATCCCTCTACGATCCGCAAGCGTACGGACCCCACACCTTTTTCACCACGGGATTCCCAAGGTTCTTGTCAATCCGCGGAGCAAGGGGATTACTAGCGCTTAACCAAGTACTAATCTAGTTGAATGGAAAATCTTTGAAAGAGAGTATTAATCTAAAAGTAAAGACAATCTAACCTAAGTTAATCTAAGTTAAGTTGATCAAACAAATATAGGGTTAAACTAGATGGTAAAGGGGTGAACACAAGAGAGCGATTAAGAAAGATAAGTGTTCCCTCCCTAGGATCTAGGATAACATGATATGCAACTACTACACGAAAGCGGTAAACCAATCTACGGGGGTTGTGACCACGGTTTCGCCCTTTCCCTCCTCTAGTACTGTCACTACGCGAAGGTATTCGTGACTAGACCTATGATGGACACGGTATGTTGATGGAATCTATGGGAGTAGCGGATATCATACGCGGAAAAACATGGTAGCTAACCTTAATCATCAAAGCATCATCAACATGAAAACAATAGATTGAAACCACAAATCGAGTAGCGATCACATAGCATGTATCCGTCTAATCCTAGGGATTAACGGAGACATTACCCCATCATCTTACACGGATTGAAGCACATAGGGGTGATGGAGACTCCGGAGAACGTCGTCGATGAAGATGGCGGCGATGGAGCTTGGGAACACCCCTAGGCCAACGGCTTGGAGTCCTCCTCTTGCTTCCTTCTCTCCGCCGGTGTTGATCCTTGCGACGAGCTCATCTAACTCTCTCCCTCATCTTGTGGCGGCGGTTTTCGGTGATTGGCGTCGGTAGGATGATTTGTTCGATGTGGCGGCCGACGGCGGCGGAGGGAATAAATAGACGAACACCTAGGGCAAAGGGGGGACCGAACCGACCCCGGAGTGGGCCGGGGCCGGTCGGACCGGGCCGGCCGGCCCGAGCCCACTTCGGCCCGATTCGGCCCCGGTTTTCTCCCCGGTTGCTTCTCGCGTGATCCCTTATTCGTGTGCACTTGCATGTGGGCCTTTGACATCGTTTCCTTCAAGGTTTAGGCTTGAATCCTTGCTATGCAAGCTTCGCCGTTTTCTGGTTGAGTCCCTGAAGATTTGCACGTTGACGCTTCGGTCCTCGGGTCATTTGGAGTCATGTTCATCGCGTGTCTTGACTCTTGTCGGGCTTCATGATCTTCTTCTAAAGTGCTTGGTGAACTTATCCCGAAAGTCTCCTCATTAGCGTAGATTTCCTGCGTAAACAACAAACTCCAAAATCGACATGCAAGTGTGAACTTGTTATATCATTAGTATGCCTAGTGGCGGGTTAGTTGCAAATCATAATCGAAACCAATGTATAACAAGTACTCTAGGTTGACGAGAAATTCACCGTCAACAAGCGCCAAAGAAGAGGACGCGGAGTACCAAAGGCTGAAGTCGGGAGTGTGACGCAAGTACCTGAAAATTCGCTTTACCGCTTGCCGATGTTAAGTCCTCGGAGACGCTTGAAAACGAGCGCACAGACATACCGAGAACTGGATATCTAGCCTCGTCGCCGTCAAGTAGAGGAGTGACCCGATCATGCTTCGATACTCCTTCTGGTCCACGTGTTCACCTTCCTCATCCGCATCAAGAGCTGTAGTCGTACTCATCGGCGTCACCATAGCCTCGGAGTCCTCCATGTTGAACTTCTGCACAATGTCCTTGGTGTACTTAGCTTGGTGCACAAATGTTCCTTCGTTTGATTGCTTGATTTGTAGCCCAAGGAAGAACTGCAACTCACCAATCATGCTTATCTCAAATTCCCTGCTCATATCCTCTGCAAACCTTGCAACAAGAGAGTTAGACGAGCCACCAAAGACAATATCATCCACGTACACCTGCACAATCATGATATCTCACGCCTGCTCGAGAAAAAAAAAAGGTCCGATCGACCTTCCCCATCTCAAAACCTCTCTCAAACAAGAACCCCCTAAACCTACCAAACCAATCTCTAGGCCCCGCTTCAACCCATAAAGCGCCTTCCTCAACTTGTACACCGGTGGGGGTACTTCTCACTCTCAAACCCAGGTGGTTGCCTCACATACACTTCTTCCTCTAACACACCATTCAGAAAAGCACTCTTCACATCCATTTGGTGCAACTTGAACCATTTAGCCACAGAAAAGGCTAGAAGGATCCTAATCGCCTCCAAACGGGCTACGGGAGCAAAGGTCTCCTCGTAGTCGATCCTCTCCTTTGGATTGAACCCCTGAGCAACAAGCCTCGACTTGTTTCTCACCACTTCACCTTTCTCTCCCTCTTTGTTCTTCCACACCCACTTTGTACCAATCGGCTTACATCCTGGGGGAGGTTCAACCAACTCCCAAACCTGATTCCTCTCAAAGTTCTCCAACTCCTCATGCATCGAATTAAACCAATTGTGATCAGATAGTGCGTGTCCAATGTCTTTGGGCTCAAAGGTGGCAACAAATGCAGCATGAGCGAAATGAGAATTGTTTTGAACCCTCGACCGTGTAGTACGTTCATTCATGTCGCCGATGATCCTTGAAACTGGGTGATCCACTTGTACTCGCCGGGGAGGTTCTCGCCTTGATGCTACCTCCCCCTCAACTGTAGTTTCTCCTCGATCATGATTTGTCGTCGTAGGTGTAGGAGAGAGTCCGTCCACCACCGTAGTCGAAGTAGTATGTACAAGTTCAGCCGGGGGCACCACACCGCCATCTTCATCATCTCCAAGTTCATGCTCCTCCTCCTGAAGATCTCCTCGCCAAATGCATCGTCACTTGCACACTCAAAGACATGCTGACTACGTGGCTGTGTCTCGTCGAAGGTTACCTCGCAAGTCTCCACGATTTGGTTAGTTTCAAGATTGAGCACATGATATGCTCTAGAGTGAGATGCATAACCAAAGAAAATACCATCGACAGACCTAGACTCAAACTTATCCAACTTCTTCCCTTTCTTCAGAATAAAGCACTTGCAACCAAAGACATGGAAGTGACTCACCTTGGGTGTGCGACTGTGCATCAACTCGTAGCATGTTTTCTTCTTATGCACTCTGAGGTAGACCCTGTTTGACACATAGCACGCGGTATTCACCGCCTCAGCCCAGAACCTTCTCGGAGTCCTATGCTCATCAAGAATCGTCCGAGCCATCTCACACAAGGTCCTATTCTTCCTTTCCACAACACCATTCTGGGGAGGCGTATATGGACTCGAAAAATGGTGGTCATGGCAAAAGGTTTCAAAACGAGAGTTTCTGAATTCTGAGCCATTGTCACTACGGATTGCTCGTATGGCATCTCCGTGCCTCTCGTTTCTCAACCTCAAGACAAGATCTCGAACAAAACCAAACGTCTACCCCTTATTCTCGAGAAAGAACACCCACGCATACCGAGAGTAGTCGTCCACCACAACAAGGACATACCACTTTCCACCCGCAGATCGCACACGAGCTGGGCCAACAAGGTCCATATGGAGTAGCTCGCATGGACGCTCAGTCATCACATCGGTGAGAGGCGGGTGAGAAGAGGCTACCATCTTGGCATGCCTACACGACGCACAAACCAACTCTTTCTCAAGCCTCAACCGTGGCAATCCTCGGACCAAATTGAGTTTACTCAAGCGAGACAAAAGGTCAAAGCTCAAGTGACCCAACTTCCTATACCACCTCCACAACTCACTCGAAGAACCGGCCAAGAAACAACGCTCCACACCAGAAGACCGAGAAAAATCAGCACGAAACACCTGACCCTCGGGAACGACCATACAGACAAGGTCCCCTCGAGAGTCCAAAATCCGAGAACCACCAGGCCGAAACAAGACCTCAAAACCCTCATCCAACAGCTGGGACACAGAAAGCAAATTGTACCCCAGCGATTGAACAAGATCAACATGCCTGTGAGTGATCTTGTCACTCACCTTAATCTCACCTTCTAAAAGCACACGCCCACGCCCATTGTCCCCAAAAGTGATGTACCTCCTTGTCACCACCGGGACGAGACTTGAGAACCACCCCTTGTCTCCGGTCATATGCCTCGAGCAACTGGAGTCAATCAACCAAATGTTCTTCAAGTCTCCCACCTGAAATTCAAAAATGAGCACTTGAGCGAACAAACGACTCAGCACTAGGGTTAGTACCAAAAGAGTAAAACCAGTCTTGCGGAGCCATTTGCTCGAAAGTGGGGTCGGCACAAACCAAGCCATCTTTCCTACCAAAGCTACCTCCACGAACACCACCACGGTAACCACCATGAGGGAACCAACCCTCTCTGCCTGGAGGAGGACCAAAACCACGAAAGAAAGCCCGTGGACTGTCCCTCCTCTCCTTCTCAAAGCTACGACTCCTCCCATCCCCGTAGTGAACTCGAGGGGGAGAATGCCTAGCAACCTGGCTTCCTGCAAACTCTCCAGCCCAACCACCAGAACCACGACCTCTAGAAACAAACCTCGCACCTGTACGAGAACGAAACCCAAACTGCTGCCTGTCCAGGCCTGCACCGGTTTGACCGGTGCCCCTCACCGGTCTGACCGGTGTAGCCTAGGCAGCAGCACCTCCAACAGCCTTCCGCTCTCCCCAAGCCCGAACTGCCCTCACACTCACCTTGGCCCTGGGCATCTGCACACACGAGGCTCATGTACACTATCGGAAGGGTGGTACTTGTCCTTGTTAGCCCACTCCTTCACCATTCTCTCCTCTCGCTTCCTCTTGAAGCAAAACTCATCATTATGGCCATCTCTCCCACAATAGCCACAATGGAACCTCACAAGCTTAGGCTTAGGCTTGGGCTGTGGCTGCTCACTTGGTTTCTCTCCACTCAACTTCTCCACCGGTTTCTCCTCACTAGCCTTCTCACTTTCTTTCCCAAAGAACACTTTCCCCGAAGTGCTCACAAACTTGATAGGCTTTTGGAGATCATTTGTTGGTGTAGGAAACACGGATGGAGCTGGGGTTGTGTCTAGTCGGTTCCTAAGATGGTTAGGTTTAGGAGGGAAATCATTTTTGTGGTGGGTTTTTGGTGGCTCTGGGGTATTCTTTCCACTTCCCTCACCAACCTTGTTTGCCCCAAGTCCCTCACCATCCTCAACTAAGGCTCATGACCAAACAACCAACCCTATCAACTTTCTCAGCTCATCATTCACATCCTGCAAATGATCAACATAATGTGCAGGTTCCAAGTTCTTCAAAGCATGCATTTCACAGGTAGAGCAAGATGTAGGAATTGGTTCTTTCAGCTTAGCCTCAAGGGAAACAGTGTAAGCATGCATCTCATCAATCTTAGCATGCAAAACAGGGCAAGAAGTGCAAGCACCTAGCAAAGCAGATCTAGATTTAAGCTCAGCCACTTCAACCCTAAGCACATCTAGTTCCTCACACTTGGAGGCGTGCTTTTCCTTAAACACAGAAAGATCAGCAAGGATAATAGAGCAATCAGCACAATCAACCTCATCAGAAACAACAAGGCTAGCCTTAAGGGAATCAATCTCAAGCTTGCTATCAAGAACCTGTGTTTCTAGCTCAGCCACTCTAGTCCTAGCATCCTCGAGTGAAGCCCTAAGCTCTTTTCTCATTTTCTTGGCCTCTCTAAGCATGTCATCACGATTATCAAGCAACGAGCCAAGCCGTTCATTCTCCTGACGCAAGAAGGGAAGTTCATCACGCACCTCGTCGTCGGAGTCAGAGTCCGAGTCGCTCTGTGTGCTCTTCTTGCTGCCGGAGCTCAGCACCACGGTGCAAAAGCCGTCTCTAGCGAAGCATCTCAGCCCGCTCAGGTTCTTGGACGACTTCCTGCTCTTGCGATGATCACCTTCATCTCCACTGTAGCTCGAGGTGGAGTACGCGGAACTGGTGTCGACGTCACTTGCTCCCACCATCTCTTGTTCCTTGCCTCGGCTCTCCTTCTTCCTCGATCATCGCTCGTCCTTGTGCTTGTTCTTGTGCTTGCTCTTGTGGTCACGCCTCGAATGGTACTTGCCATCTATCCTCGACTTGTGCTTGTAGCCATCCTTGTTCTCGACCTTCTCCGAGCAGTCGGCGACGAAGTGTCCCGGCTTGCCGCACTGGAAGCATGTCCTCGTGTTCCTCCTCATGTTCACCCGGTTCTCGTGCAGCCTCTCGAACCTCCTCGCCAGCAACGCCAGCTCGTCCTCTCCAAGCACGTCGAACTCCTCATCTGGCACAAACATCAAAGAGGACAAAGAGAACATCCTGGTGGATGGGTTAGTGTTAGCCTTTCCTTTCGAGCCACCAATGAGGGCAAGACTATGGGAGTCAGTCGACCCTCGAGCTTGGCTGTCATGCCCCTATCCACCTCTGCCGACTTGAGCTTTGAGAACAGCTCGTTCACCGTCAAAGTGTCATACTTCTCCGACTCCACAATGGCCTCGAACTTTCCGCCCCAAATCGTACGATCCAAAGAGTGTAAGAGCTTGACAGCTCTATCATGATCATCCTACAGGAGCACGTCCACATTGGCCCTCATGTTGTTCACAACCATCGTGAACCTCTGAAACAAGGCATCGTTGGACTCACCAGGGAGATGAGTGAAGTTCTCGTACTCTCTCCGGTAGGTCGCATACATCCGAGCCTGAACCTGGGCATTCCCAACATGAGCCTCCTTCAACACCGACCAGATTCTACAAGCCAAGTGCTCGGTGTGCACCCGATCGAACTTAGGCTGACACAAAGCACGAAACAAGTAGTCGATAGCCTTATTGTTGGCGTCAAACATGTCCCTCGATCCTGGAGCAAGGAAGTTCATCGGTTGGACATAGCCTGTGTCCACCATGACATCCCAAAGGATCTGACTCTTTCCGCGGAGAAACGCCGCCATCTGCTTACTCCACATCTGGTAGTTCTTGCCATCGAAGTGTGGAGGACCCGAACCCCATTCCTGGGACGCCATCCTTGGATCTTAGACTGGTTAGAGTTAATAAAGACCCAAACCGGCTCTGGTACCACTTGAAGGACCGAAACGGCAAACCAGAGAGGGGCGAGTGAATGGGAGCCGATAAAAATTCTTCTCGAAGGAGATGAAAGCTCCAACAAGACGAACACGGCTTCCAACACACTTCACCGACTTACTACCCAAGTTGGCCAAGCCCACGTAGCCACTGGAGTGCCACTGGACCTAGGAACCAACACACAATCTTCCGACCCGAGAACACAGCGGAACACCAAACCTCGAGTCCATCGACCAACACCGGTCGGACCGGGTGAGCACCACCGGTCGGACCGGTCCCTGCTGGTGAAACTTGGCGACTTCCACAGAAAGGCTCCACACCGGTCAGACCGATGCAACACACCGGTCAGACCGGTCTCATCCAGAAAGCCCCAAAACACCAAACAGGCCAACCGAGTTCCAAACCGACCCAAACTCGAAACAGCTGCAACACAGGACAACAGCGAACAACCCAAATGTTCACCCGGGCAAAAACCCAACAGGGGTTGCACCGGTTAGACCGGTGAGAGGCACCGGTCAGACCGGTGTGACCTAGGCTTATCGGGATGAATAGCACCCACGGGTCAACACCTCCAAATCCAAGCCTTGATCTCCCGAATCGCTCCACGGGCTTGAACAAGAGTTTGGGGACAATAGGAACACCTCATGAGGAGTCCATAGCCAAGTTTAATCATATCCCACCAAAACTTGTCCAAACAAGAAGAATCGAAGAAATCCTGCCAAGACCTCCTCTAACCCTAGAACACCGAAAAGCCCAAAATCGAGTCCCTTAACTCACGGATTTGGGAGGGGAATCATAGCCCAAAGAAACACGAAGGGTTCCCACAAATTCACCCCATCATATCCTGAAGAGCAAGGTCCCGAAAACACCCCAAGAAAACCACCAAGAGAAGGCTCCGAAAATCACCACCAAGAACAACCGGGAACAACACAACAAGGCCTTGAGGAACCACGCCGAATCATCTATACATACCACAAAGGTTCATACAAGGTCTAGCTTGCCGCCCGATCATCCAACCCTCTCACAAGATCTCACCATGAAGCTCTAAAGCTAGTCCTATGGAAATCCTAAGAAAATAGGAAGGGAAAATAGGAAAGCAAATGAACTAGGGTTTCTAGAGATTGGCTGCCATCCTCTCACCTCATGGGTTATATGGAGGCAACCGAAAGTCTAAAATACCCTTACTTAATAACTAGGGATACAAGCCCCTCAAGGGTGGTTTTGGAAGTCTTCAAGTTTTCTCCATCGGACGGATGCCCGGCGACCGCAACCTTCTTAGACTCGACGCAAGCCCTTGCGATCCCGACGCATGTCATCCGCTTCGAAGATTCTGGACTACGTCGTCGCACACCAGTCAGACCGGTGCTCCTCACCGGTCGACCGTACCCACCGGTCGAGCCGGTCGAACCCACGGTCGGACCGGTCGCACCTTCTTGCGCAGCTCCGTCTTCGGTTCTTCGGTCTTGGCTTTGTGGATCAACCAAGGAACCCAGTGGTTTTCTGGTGAACTACTGAAAACCCAGCGACCTCGGTGTAGCCTCCGCCAATCTCCACTCATGACTCGGCTCCCACGTAGTCCCGGCTCGACCTTGGTTTTGAGGCTCAACCAAGAAACCGTCCATGACTTCATCTTGCTGTTCATGCCACCGTGCGGCCCGCACTTGACCCCGCTGGCCACCGGGTCCCTCGAACGAAGCCTACTTGTCTTCTCCACACCTGGAGGCCTCAACAGCGACGACCTTTCACGCTTGTTCTTCACCTGCACCAACACCAGTCAAGCCGCAACCTGCTCCTGCAATACTTAGCCAAGAATCAGTCCACACAACATTGGTAATCACTCATCACACAAGGAAGTGACCATCCACCGGTCCTCGAACCACACATGGTTCTCAATCTCCCACTTGATGAGTGCATTGACAACACCCACATAAAGTAACAAGAGAGAAATGAAAAAGGAAAGAAACGAACAAAAAGAAACTCCAACAAGTGATCAAAAGCCAAACAAAGGCAAAGAGCAAGATCACTTGAAGAAGACAAGTCTCGGAACCCTTAGGCAAGGGCAACGGCTCGACAAATCCGAGACAAAACAAAGCTCAAGCAAAGAGCGCAAACCACCAAAATAAGGCTCGACAAACCACAAAGAGCTCCCCCTGCACACATGCAAGCTCCCCGTGAACCAATGCAACACCCCCTGGACGAATGCATGCAAGACACCACTTGACAACAGAGCAGCTGCATCAGCTCAGCTCTGACCGGTCTGACCGGTCACCATCACCGGTCAGACCGGTGCCCAACATATGAACAGGGTCAGCACTCTGACCGGTCAGACCGGTGACCTCGACCGGTCAGACCGGTGCACACTAGAGGCCAGAAATGGCTCGAAACCACCTGAAAAACTTCTAAATGCATCCAGCAAGCCATTTCAAGCTCAAACTTCTCCACCTTGTTGGCAATGCATGAATCAATCCGAAAAATGCAAAACTTTCAACCTAGATCTTCTCAAATAGACAAAATTCAACAAAGGATGCTACACATGTCCAAATGAGCAAGTTAGATACTCTATAGCTTCGTGTTGACATCAACAGCAAGATCACCAAGTTTCACAACCATTGGACGAAGCTAAGTTGGATTTGGGAAATTTTGTGAAAATTTCACCTCACATGAGAAAAGTCCTAAACATGATCAAATCATATCAAAATAGCAAATCCACGCAAACTTCATGCTAGGACAGCCATTCTAATCATAAGACCATCACAAACACCCACAATCACCTCATGTCATGTCAAATCCACCGAGCCATGTGCCTACTTCTATGTATGAGACTTCTCATTGGTAGGCATCATGCAACGGTTTAGAACCCAAAGCAAATTAAATTTAGCACATATGACATGGGAGCACATTGTCCAAGCATTTTACATTTCATTTTCAGATTCATATTTGGTACATGAAATGTCTTTGCAACAAAAAGGAACTTAGGCCCCTCCACAAGATAAAGCAAGAGGGCTAAACATTCATGCTACCATGCGACCCGCACGTGACCCCGCTGGCCACCGGGTCCCTCGAACGAAGCCTACTTGTCTTCTCCACACCTGGAGGCCTCACCGGCGACGACCTTTCGCGCTTGTTCTTCACCTGCACCAACACCAGTCAAGCCGCAACCTGCACCTACAATACTTAGCCAAGAATCAATCCACACAACGTTGTCAATCACTCATCATACAAGGAAGCGACCGTCCACTGGTCCTCGAACCACACATGGTCCCCACTCTTCATCAGCATTATTATCATCTCCACCATCCTTTTTCCTCTTGTACCGATCATAGCCACACTTGGGGCACTTGTCAAGGTCTGCATAATCTACACGGAACAATACATAACTGTTCTTGCATGAATGGATTTTTCAACCTCTATTCCCAGAGGACAAATTATCGTCTTCGCCTCATAAACAGACTGTGCTATTTGGTTTCCTTCAAGTAGCATGTCTCTAAGCACATCCAATAGATGTTTGAAACTTTTGTTGCTCCAACCATGATCTGCCTTAAGCTGTAGAAGTTTTAGATCACCAGAAAGGCGAGAGTACTTCTGGCAATCTGGATAGAGGGGTTTCATTGAATCTTCAATGAACTGCTTCAGCCTCGCTAATTCAGAAGGTGTGTACACTTGTTGAAACTCAATATCCCGCATGTTGCAACACCTCACCATCATCGAAGCCCCTAACTTCTTGATTAGTGATATCCTCAAGCCTCAACACATTTGGTGGGAATAATGGTTCATTTTCCTCAAAAGTCCACTGTCATAAAGGTCTTCATCATGGTTAGCATGGTGTTGCACTTCACCTTCATTTATGCATCCTGCTTCGAGTTCATTAAGGCCTTCCTCACCATGTTTATTCCAATACGTGTAATGTTTTGTGAAACCAGGTGTGAACAAATGATGAAAAAAGATTTCCCGTTGTGCGAATTTCTTTTGGTTGAGACAATCAATACAGGGGCAAAGCATTGCCTGAACACCACGGTTTCCCATATCCGCCTCTGCTTCATTTAGAAAACCATTGACCCCACTTAAGAAATTCTCCCAATCTTCTTGGGGTTGTCTGTACATCCAAGCCCGAGTAGCAGATGCCAACTGCATTCCATACACCAAATGAAAATAATTCATCACACAAAAAGACAGATGAAGAATTTCAATAAAATGGGCCAATTAATTTCCACCTTGACGAAGACTTTCTACGAGGCTAGCGCGGCCAAGGAGGTGGATCAAAGGTAGCATCGCGGCCGCGGCGACAATAAAGTGGATGGCGAGGTCAACGTCCGCTCTGGCCCCTTTCGCCGTTGCGCAATCCTCAGAGCGCGCGCAGCTAGCGGCGGCGAATGGGACAAGCCGGGGGGGGGACATCTAAGCACACAGATCGAGCGAGTGACCTTCTGAGGAGATAGAGAGCGAGTGTTGTTGTCAGAACAGGAGTGGCCTAGCTTCTGCGGAGAGAGAGCGAGTGGTGTTGAAAGGATAAGACACAGACACACAGACGAGATAACAACATGCGTCTCCGATGTGAGAAAAAAGGCGACCCTGGGTGCCAATCAAAGGAGACGCATCCTACAAGCATGCGTCTCTAGTACAAACTTATCGGTAACAGACTTTATAGCCTGTTACCAATATGGCAGCGATCAGTAACGGACTTAAGCAGCCCGTTACTGATAGGGCATTGATCGGTAACGAGCTTTAGAAGCCCGTTACCGATAGGTTTGACATTTGTAACGGGCTCTTTTAACATCCGTTATAAAGAATTTATGTAAAGGGTGTTTAAGAAGCTTGTTACCAAAAGTCCACATTGGTAACGGGCATTGTGGAGGCCAACCCCAGGGTCGTCCTGGCGCGCTTATAGGTAACGGGTGCCAAACAACAACCGTTACAGATGAAGGTGGATGTAACGGACATTAAGGGCCCGTTACAAATGCTGCGTGACCTATTTGAAGTTTTCATGTAGTGCCTTAACCACAGTCAGTTCACCAAGAAAAGTGGAACAATCAGTGCATTCAGGTTCATTGGTCACAACAGGAGCAGACTTAAGAGAATCTATTTGAGCCCTAGCATCATCAAGCAAAGATTCTAGCTCAACCACCTTCTCCTTAGCCTCTCCAAGCAAAGACCTACACTCCCTCTTCTCCTTGTTGGTCTTTCTAAGCACATCATCACGGATGTCAAGCAAGTCATTCAACCTAGCATTCTCCACTATCAAGAAGGATGGTTCATTGTTTACCTCTTCCTCGGAGTCGGAGCCCGACTCATCCTTGTTGCTCTTCTTGCTTGCGGAGCTATGTGCCATGCCGCAAAAGCCTTGGGCGGCAAAGCACAATCCGTTGATGTTCTTGCCCGACCGCTTGCCCTTGTGCCGGTTCTCTTCTTCATCACTTGAGCTCGATCAAGAGTGGCAGGAGCTTGTGTCGATGTCGCTCGCACCGGCCACCATCGCTCGCTCCTTCTTATGACCACCACTCTTCCTTGGCCTCCACTCAGACTTGTTCTTGCCCTTGTAGTCGTCCCTCGAGCGATGCTTGTGGTCGGTCTTCGAATGGTGCTTGTGCTCGGGCTTGACCTCCATGGCTTTCGGGCACTCGACGATGAAGTGCCCATGCTTCCCACATCGTAGCATATGCCCGAGCTCCTCCGAGCGTTCTTCCGGTTCGTGTACATGCGCTAGAAACACCTGCTCAGCAACGTGAGATCCTCCTCACCCAGCACGTCGAACTCCCCATATGGCATGGACACAAGGGAAGACAAAGAAAATTGTCTCGAAGGCATGTTATCATTAGTCCTTGAACCAGACATGAGAGCCAGACTATGGGGATCAGTCGGGTTCTCGATCTTTGCACGCATCCCACGGTCCACCTCGGACGACTTGAGCTTAGAAAATAGCTCGTCCACTGTGAGGGTCTCATACTTCTCCGACTCTAGGATTGCCTCATCCTTTCCACTCCACACGGTACGATCCAGAGAATGCAAGAGCTTGACAGCCCTGTCATGGTCATCATACGGGAGCACGGCCACATTAGCCCTCATGTTGTTCACGATCACCGTGAAATGCTGAAACATGGCATCTATAGACTCACCGGGGAGATGAGTGAAGTTCTCGTACTCTCTCCGGTAGGTTGCAAAGAGCCGAGCCTGAACCTGAGCATTCCCAGCATGAGCATTCTTCAACTGCTCCCAAATCCTGCACGCCAAATCCTCTGTCTGAACCCGTCTGAATTCGGATTCACACAGAGAACGGTACAGGTAGTCAACCGCCTTGTTGTTGGCATCGAACATGTCCCTCGATCTTGGAGCAAGAAAGTTCAGCGGATGAACATAAGCTGTGTTCACCGTGACATCCCACAGGATCTGACCCTTGCCACGGAGGAAAGCAGCCATCCACCTTTGCCACATATGGTAGTTCTTACCATCAAAGTTTGGAGGACCCAAACCCTGTTTCTGGAATGCCATCTTTGGATCTTAGACTAGTTATAATCATGAAGATCTGTAACCGTCTCTGATACCAATTGAAGCACCGGATTGGCGACCAGAGAGGGGGTGAATGGGAGCTAATAAAAATTCTTTCTCAAAAGAGTTCGGCCTATATCCCAATCGCAACTCCGAGAGTCACACACGAACAAGTGGAAGCACACACAAACCTCTCTCGGTACCTTAGGAACAAGGCTTGAAAGGCTAGGAAGCAAAGCGGAAGCAAGCATGAAATAACTTGAGCAACAACGAAGAAGGATGAGACCTACCGGGTGAACCGGCACAAGTGACCGGGTCACCTCGAGCCTTACAGAGCCACACCGGGTCACCCGGGCACTAGTGACCGGGTCAACCTACCCCCTTCGGGTCACCCGACACAAGTGACCGGATCACCCGGGGCAGCCCAGAAAACTGCCCGCGAATTCGCCCCAAACTTTTGATAAATGGATCTCCCAAACCACTTGGTGTCTTCAGACGAAATTTTGGGGATATTATGAAGACCCCAAGGAGAGGTTATGCCCCAAAAATTACGGCCTCAAACTTCCTACAACTCCCGGAAACGTGAATCCTTTCCAAGAACACTATGAACTAGGGTTAACCCAAAAATCAACGAATCGAAGGCCAAATCCGGCGTTTGAGGGGTCAAGATCATCCACAAAGAGGCACAAGGCACTCACCCATGCTCCCCTCAAAGAAATAAGGAGAGAAACGCCCTCAAATCGACGAATCGAGTGATGAACGAAAATTCCAAGAAAAGGCTCAGAAAATCACCGAAAAAGAGAAACGGGAGGAGCAACAAGAACACTTGAGAAATCACGCCAAACCTTTTATACACACCATGAAAGATTCATAGAAGGTATAGCTTGCCTCCTCAACATCCATCCCTCTCTCAAGATCTCATCATGAAGCTCTCTAGCTAGTCCTATGGAAAACCTAAGGAAAATAAGAAGGAAAATAGCAAAGGGAAATGCGCTAGGGTTTCAAGAGATGGCTGCCATCCTCTCTCCTCTAAGTATATATAGAGACAACCGAAAGACGAAACTACCCCTATTACATAATACTAGGATACACGCCCCCAGGGGGCACTTTGGGAATTCTCGTCGTAGCACCATCGGACGGATGCCCGGCGACCGCACCTCGCTTAGCCTCGACGCAAGCCTTGCGATCCCGACGTATGTCCTCCGCTTCGAAGCGTCTCGGTGCGCCCGGATCCCGTCTCCGCCCTGTGAGCCTCCGGTCTTGGTTTTGTGGCTCAACCAAGTAACCCGACCGGTTTTGTGGTGAATCGCTGCAAACCCCACGTGCAAACTTCGGTTGTGAGCGGCTAACCTACACCGACTCCGATCGACGACTTCGTCTTGCTTTTCTTGCCACCATGCGGCCCGCACTTGACCCCGCTGGCCACCGGGTCCCTCGAGTCAGGCCTACTTGTCTCTCCACTCCTCGGAGGCCCCGCAAGGCATAGGCCTTTCGCGCCCGCTCTGCACCTACACCAACGCAAATCAAGCCGCAACCTACACCTGCAATACTCGACCAAGAGTCAGTCCACACCACGTTGTCAATCACTCAACACAGTCAGGAGCGACCATCCACTGGTCCTCGGACGCTCTGATCCTCAAAAGGGAACCTCCCAAGAATCTATGGGGGAGTCCTATGGTTTCTATAGACGGGAGGTGGACTACAAAGGACTCAATAGTACTGTCACCACCACGATCTACCTCACGATCCGGAATATAGAAGGCGTTAATAAGCTAGCTAGTCTAAGCACAATGCTTACACTAAACATTCAACTTTAATTCAAGAGTGACAGGAATTAAAGTACTCAAAAAGTTATGAACTGTAAGAACAATAAAAACAATGGTGCTCACTTGAATAAGAAGTTGATCTTTCCTGCAAGGTCTCAGGATCAGGCTCCAATGAAGTTGATCCCAGAGGTAGAAGATGAAGAGGAGACACCGACAGGTTCGGGCCTTCCTTCAGCTTTACCTCAACCGCTCTCTAATCCTCTCGAACAAGATTAGCTAGGTCTAGTTAGGCCATGGCTCTAATCTCTCAACATGATACTAACACTCCAACTCTAATTCTAATCTAGAGCTCTAATCTTAGGTGGGCATGGAGGATCTGATAGAATTCATTGCCCTCTACCCTGGGGTCAGGGGGTCTGCTTATATAGTCCAGAGGAGATGATGTGCACTGTAGTATCAAACCGAACTACATGTGGTTTAGATTGATCTTCATAGGCGGTGGAGGAACATTCCAGAAGCCGGGACCAGTTGGCGCCAGGAGGTGGCCGACCGGCCCCATCACTAGGCCGGTCGGTCTAGTCTGGGCCCCATTCGAGGTCTACTTCAGCCAGGTGGGTCCTTGATCCTTCTAGATGCTTCATTTTTAGGTGCTAAGTCATGTTGAGTTATGGTGCCTTCTGGAGTCTTTTAGAGAGGTTCATTTGCTTATTTTCTCAATAGTCCCTGCAAATTCATAGATTCACCAAAACTCATGGAAATTGTCAATATAAACCCTAATAAGGTGATCTAATCATAGTTTAGTCCTTTTTCCATTTAATGTGAGAGATAAAATTCATGGATAAAAAGTGTCAACACTGCATCAGCAAGAGACGTTAGAAGGACGCCTCGAACTCAGATTTCGAGGATGAGGTATGTGATGATCTCTCTTCCTTGCGCTAGGAGAATGAGTAGTTGGTTGACTTGCTAGATAACCGCGATCACATGCTTAGAGAGGCCAAGAAGCTTAGGAAAGAGCTTAGGGCTTCACTGAAACATGCTAGGAATAGAGTAGCTGAGCTAGAAACCCGAAACCTTGAGGCCAAGCTTGAGATAGATTCGCTTAAGGCCAATCCTGTTGTTTCCAGTGAGGTTGATCGTGGTAATTGCTCTGTCTTCCTAGCTGATTTGACTGCTCTTAAGGAAAAGCATGCCTCCAAGTGTGAGGAACTAGATGTGCTTAGGGTTGAATTGGCTGAGATGCAATCTAGAGCCACTTTGCTTGGTGCATGCACTTATTGCCCTACTTTGCATGAAAAGATTGCTGAGTTTCGCTCTCGCATTGTTTTGCTTGAGGCTGATTTGAAAGTTCCTGTGCCTACTTCTTGCTCTACTTGTGAATTGCATACTGTGAAGAATTTGGAACTTGGACAATGTGTTGATCGCTTGCAAACTGAGAATGATGATTTGCGAAACTTGTTGAGTTAGTTGTCTAGCCAAGAACATCAACTTGGTATGATGATTGCAGCATTTAAGCGCTTTGATGGTCAGGCACTTGGGTTGGATAAGGTAGGGAAGTGTAGTGGTGAGAGAGAAGGGAAGTTTGGGAAAATTCAAGTTCCACCACACACTACACCCAAGAACCAGTTTGCCCCCAAGCCAAACCAGACGCATAAGCCGAGAGAAAAACCAAGTGAGAAGCCGAGTGTGCAAGGCAACAAGCATGAGAAGAAACTGCAACCAAAACCAGTCCGCTTCCATTGTGAGCATTGTGGGAGGGATGGTCATAAGAGAGAGTTTTGCTTCAAGAGGAGAAGGGAGAAGAGGCTTGCTAGGGAGATGGCCAACAAGGACAGGTACCACCCTTCTCGTGGTGTGCCTGAGCCTTGTGTTGTGCCTCGGAGTGAGGGTGTTGTGCATATGGTCCCATCTTGGAGGGATCAGAGCTTTCCTACCTGAGGTGCTCAGAGTTCCCACTTTCGGGGTCCTGGTGTTGATCGGTTTGGTTCCTTTGGTCGTGGTGCATGTGATGGGTATGTTGAGTCTGGCGGTGGTATGTTTGCTAGACGTTCTCCACCTCGTGATCAATACGAGTTTGGGAGAGGTCGCAGCTTTGAGTCTCAGAGGGGCTACGGACCACATTTTCTCCTTCGTGGTGCTCGTACTCCTCCAGCGAGACGTGAGGTGATTTCCTTTGGTGGTCATAGCTTTGGTAGGATGAATTTTTCTAACCCAACTTTTGAGTAGATGGCTCAGCACTGATTTGACTCTTTTTGTGCTAACCCCATTATTGAGTCGAGTGCTCATTCTTGCTCTTGGTTTTGATTGTGCAGGCGAGAGGCTTGAAGGAATTTTGGTGGATCGACTCCCGAGGATGGTGAACAGAGATTGAAGGTGGTCCTCAAGCCTCATCATAGTGGTGTCAAAGGAGAACATCATTTTCGGGGACGATGGATGAGAGTGAATGATCATGGTAAGTAGTTTGGAGATTTTGAGATGTGTGGCTCTTGTTAAGCCACTTGGTCTCTTATGCTCTTTGCCCTTACGCGTGTACTTAGGATGAGCTTTGTATGCTCTTTGATCCTAGTGCATGTATTTAGGGGGAGCTTGTAAGCTTTGTGCTCTTTGCTCTATATCATGTACTTAGGGTGAGCTTTGTATGCTCTTTGTCCCTAGTGCATGTGTTTAGGGGGAGCATGTGAGTTTTGTGCTCTTTTGCCTTTTTGAGTTTGGGTTGGGCATCTCATGTACATATGCATGTTGCATTTTCATATCATGTTTACATCTTTGTATCATAGACTACATTTGTATCATATGCTCTAGAGATGTGCTTCTCCTATATACTTTGATCACCATTATATGCTGGATATGAGTTTATGACTTGCTAGTGATGCTCATGTAATGTATAGTTGTGCTCTTGGTAGATTTGGGATATATATGCTTGTGGATGGCTTTCTTTTGTAAAAATGCTATACATGATCCTCTCTTGTGAGTTGAATGCCTTACATGTTCAAATTGCGCGCTTATGGCTATATCTTGCTTAATCTGTGCTTGGAACCATGTTCTTCTCATTTGGGGTCAAAGACCCATTTGTCATCATGAATGTTTAGCCTACATGCTACCTTGTGGAGAAGCCTAAGCTTCTTTTTGCCACAAAGGCACTTCATGTACCATGCTTAATTTGTAAATCATGAAATTGGTATGTGAAATGCTTGTGCTTGAGAAATATGCTTCCTTGTCATCTATGCTTTGAATTCCTTATATTGGGTGCTAAACCGTTGCACGGTGTTCACCAATGAGAAGTCTCATATCTAGAAGTGGACACATGGCTCGGTGGCTTTGACATGACATGAAATAGCTTGCAGGTGTTTGCGATGATCTTGTGATGAGGACTTGTGACCTAGCATGAATTTGTGAGTTATATATTGTTTGTGCTCAATTTGGTCATGTTGAGGTCCTATGCTCATGAGAGGGAAGTTTTTGTTGCAAATGCTTCATTTTGATCATGGCTATGTCACATGCTTATATGTTCCTTCCTATCTTGTTAGCGATGCTTGTATTGAATATATAGCTATCTTACTTCTCTATGTCTCATTTTTAACATGTTGTAGTGCTCTTTGTCTATTTGAGAAGCTCATACTTGCATTTATAGCCTTGATTCATGCATTACCAACAAGGGGGAGATTGGCCGGTTATCATGTATACATCATCCAAAGTAGGGGACATTGGCCCATGGCCAAAAAGAAAGGCATTAGCGCCATTTGACCAAACATGGCAGGCTGCAATGAGAAGGTTTTCATTTTTAGGTGTCTTAGCCAGAGATAATTCCAAACAATGAGCAATAAGGAGGTTGTCCCAATTGCTTGTCTGGACGCTGTCGTCATCAAGCATCCTCTTGTACTAGTTTCTCTAGCCTGCAATTGGGGGTACGAGCTAGTTCTTGAAAGCATCTTTCCATTCATTGGGTTTCGACAGTGTTGCCTTGAAAGGTATCCTCTGAGATTCGGCTGCAATGAACTTAGAAGGGTCGGAGATTCCCACGGGCCCGAGGAAATAAGATGGTGATTGGTCCTCGACGGGAATAAAGATTTTGGCGGTTAGAGCCTATCAAGAACAAGAGAGGGCAAGAGGAAAAATTTGAGATGAAATTCTAGAAAAGTAATACCGAATGGGCCTGAGGAGGATGAGATTTACCTGAAGAGCTTGGTCTTGGTTCGACATTTGAAGATTTGAGCCTGAAAGATTGATGAACTAGGGTTTGGATCTGAGCGAAAACTCCAACGGTTTGAAGGAGGAAAGAACGGGTGTTGAACGGATTCGGCCTGGTGAGGAACCAAGTTGAGAAGTACCTTGGTCCGTGTGTGATGAGTGATTGACCGGATGGTTTGAAGCTTTGTGTGTGTAGTGTTGAGTTGTGTTGTGTGTGTTTTATTTTGAGTATTTACCTTATTGTTTATGTGGTGTGTTGTCAATGCACTCGTGAGGAATGGTTGACAACGTTGTGTGGACTGACTCTTGGCCTAGTATTGCAGGTGTTGGTTGCGGCTTGGTTTGCGTTGGTGCAGGTGCAGAATAGGCGCGAAAGGTCTTAGCCTTACGGGGCCTCCAAGGAGTGGAGAGACAAGTAGGCTTGGTTCGAGGGACCCGGTGGCCGACGGGATCAAGTGCGAGCCGCATGGTGCAAGAAGAGCAAGACGAAGTCGTGGACATGGAGCCGGTGCATCGGTGGTGGCCAAGTCAAGGAACGAGGCAAGACTGAGTAGACCGTCCGGGCGCCGGAGGTGAAAGGCTTGGCGGGCTCGACGCTTGGCGTGGTGAGGCCGGGCCGTGTACGCGGGGTTTGGTGGTTTCGCCACAAAACCATCGGAGGAGGGTTTCTCGGTTTGGGCCTCAAAACCGAGCCCGAGGGCCTAGCGTGATGGAGACGGTATCCGGTGCGTCGGGAAGCTTCGAGGCGTGCGACACGCGGCATGATCGAGGTGCTTGCGTCGGGAGGACGTGAAGGCCTGATGGATGCGCGGCCGTCCGATGGTGAATTTCATGTGTTGACCAAAATGCCGCTTGTCGGGGCTTGTGTTGTACTCCTAGTGTAGGGGCACTTCGGTCTTTTCCGGAGGACCTATATATAGGAGGAGGGGGCTGAATTTTCAGCCATTTCTTGGGCTAGTAGGTGGTGGTACTCTTTCATTTTGGAGTGCTTTGGGAGAGAGGGAGAGAGGAGAGAGTGGCTCTTTGATTGGAGCTTTTTGCCATCTTAGATTTGGATTCTAGGAGTGGCTTGTAATCGTTTGGACAAGATATTCATAGTGAATTCATCCTCTAAATCTTGTGCCAATCTTTCTATTCCCGAGTTTCTTTTATTGCTTTTTCGGAGCTCTTTTTGTGCTATTTTCGTGCTTGGCTCGATTCGTCATTTCTAGGTCGTTTGGCTTCGAATTTCTTTGAGGGGATCATGGATGGATGTCTTGCACACCTTTGGTGATGATCTTGACCCCTCAAACACCGGGAGTCGGGCTCGATTTGGTGAGGATTGGATGAACTCGGTTTTGTGCTTTGAGTGTACGAGATTTGTGATTTCGGTTGATTGGATTGGTTTAGGGTTCCAAGATTTTGGGCATAGCTTCATGTAGTGACGCTTCTCATCTACCCAAAATTTGGGGTCAATCCGTCCAACGGTTTAGGAGATCCATCAATTGGAAGTTGGAGTTGTTTTCGCGGAGCTCGCGCTTTTGTTTCTGGGTGAGGGGCGGACGGTCCGCGAGATCGTGGCAGACAGTCCGCGGCTAGGGTTGTTATTCACGAGTTCATCGAGTTCTTCACGAGTTCGTCGTTCGATCGATTGGATTTTGATTTCGGTTTTGCTCGTGGTTTGGGGACGGTCCGCGAGAGACCCACGGACAGTCCGCGAGAAGATTTTCTGTGTGGACAGTCCGCGGTTCAATCACGGACAGTCCGATTTTTCGGGGTGCGGCTCTGTTGGTTCGGAGTGCTTTTTCGGGCAGTCCGCGTGTGGTGGCCGGACGGTCCGCGACCCCTTCGCGGACGGTCCTCTGGTCCCACACGGACAGTCCGCACAGGCTATTGCAGTTCAGAGCTTGTGCTTCGGTTCTTGTTTGTTTGCTTCCGCTTCTTGTCCCTAGGCTTCTTGGTGGTTCCTTTGAGGTTGTTTGAGCCCTGTTTGGGACCTTGTTTGTGCGTGTGGGTTCGTGGAGTTGCGATTGGAGTATAGGCCGAATTCAACCAAAGGGAAGAATTTTTATCGGCTCCCATTCACTCCCCCCCCCCCTCTAGTCGCCCGAATCGGTCCTTCAATTGGTATCAGGGCCGGTTGTGGATTCTTGTGGCTCTAACAAGTCTTGAATCCATAGGGTGACTAGAGGAAAGAAGTGCTTTTGCTTGCGACTTTGGTTTGCGCGTTTTGAGTCCGGCAATTTGGAGTTGTGCCCTTGGACAACTATAACTTGAGATACCTTCAGTAAAACGGGCATAACTTTTCGCTCGGTGCTCCGTTTTGGCTCAAATTTCTACAGCGGTTTCGTGACTCCATTTGTAGTCTCTTGGGGTCTTCAAAAATTCAGAAAAAATCAAGAAGATAATTTTGGGGTCTTCAAAAATTCAGAAATAATCAAGAAGATAATTGAAAAATCCTCATTTAAGTCTCTTGTGGCTTTGTCTTGTTTCTTCTGGATTTTCTCTAGGCTTCATTTCACCTTATTTTGAGCTGAAATTTTTTGTGCCTTTATCTTTGGTGCTCCTTGTTCAGTGGTAAAATTTTGGGAGACAGATAAGATCCTTTGCTATTGAACTCGTGAGTACTTGTTAGAGAATTGAGGCATTTTGAGTGCTTTCTTTGCATCGTTGCTTGTTCCTTGAGCTTGGTTTCGGCTAATCCTAACTGGTACTTTGGTTATGGCACCAAGTTCTTCTCCCTGTAGTTCTTTGAGCAGGAGGAGTATGGAGGTTGAGGCGGAAGCCGAAGTGGAGGAGATGATATCTCTCATCGAGGACTATCAAGATGGTGACATCAAGAAAGGCGAGCTCTACCACAAGCTATGAGGCATGAACCAAGGTACACTTTCCAAAGCTATCTTGATCCTATGCAATAGGTTGGATGATTGTGAGCGTGATTGTGGAGACTTGCATAGGAGAAACATAGATTTGTGTGATGCCTTGCATAGGAAGAATGAGAAGATGAAATGCTCTCTTACTAGTTTGAAATGTGGTATGGCTCATTGGAAGTCTTGTGCTTTGAATTCTTGCACTTCTTGTAACACCATGCATGCTAAAAATGATGCTTTGATTGCTTCCATTGCATGCTTGAAATCTGAAATTAAGGTGTTAAATTTCAAAGCTTCTTTGCCTCGCAAATCTTGTGATGCCTTGTGTGCTGAAAATGAGAAATTAAAAGATGAAGTTAATTGTCGCAAAATGCATGTTGAAGATTTTAGAAGAGCATGCAACAATCTTGATTTTGAGAATGACGAATTGAGATCATCTCTTGCTAACTTGCAATCTGAAATTGACTTGTTGAAATCCAATGCTTCTATGCCTTGCAACTCTTGTGTTGCTTTGAATGATGAACTTGATATGGCTAGGAGTAAGATTGCTTTGTTAGAGTCAAGTGCTTCCCTACCATGTGTTTCTTGTGAGTCTTTGCTTGCTGAAATTAATGAACTAAAATTGACTCACACCACATGTGTAGATAAACTTGAACATGCTAGGGCTGAAATTTGTGATATGAAATCCATGCCTTGTAGAAAGTGCTCTTTGTTGCTAGTTGAGGATACTAGCCATACTTCTTGCAATGTTGATAATGCTTTGGGAGATGTAAATGATTTTGCTTGTTCATGTGATTTCATTTGCACCTCATGCATTGATTTGGAAAGTGAAGTTTTGGCTTTGAAAAAGATGTGTGAGGATATGAGTGCTAAGTTGGTTGAGCATGATGAGATGAGTGCCAACCTTGAGAAAGAAAATGAACTCTTGCGTACCACATATGCTAAATGCATTGAAGAAGAAATCAATAATTTGAGAAATATGACAAGTGGTAATTGTGAGCGCCTCAAGTCTCAGAATGAGGATTTGCGCATAAGGTGCAAGAGTCTTTGTGCCAAGGGTTTGGATTCTCGCTTCTCTTGTCACCCCGATGTTGATGCTTCTAAATTTGCTTCTTCTAAACCAGAGTCGACTTCTTCTCTTGAGCGTGAGTCTTTGGATGGTGTTAAGTGTGCTAGTGCTTTGGATAGCTCTCCCATAGCTAGTCCTATGTTTGTTGCTTCTTCCGGTGTTGCCCAAGGTGATTCGAATGGCAAGAGTGCTTCTCATTGCTTTGGAATTCATACTTCCAAACCGAGGTTCCAATGCACCTTTTGCAAGAAGGATGGGCATACTGTTGAGTTTTTCTTTCGCCGTGTCAAGCACGAGCGACGTGTGCGTGCCAAAGCTTTTAAGAAGCCACGTAGCCTTTCATATGGCACGTGTGATTCTAATGTGGGCACCAAGTTGGATGTTGGGGTTGATGCTTCATGCTTTAAGTCCCAAGGGACTTCCCACTTACAGGAGAATGGTGATTCATCCACTCGGACCGTGCATCTCGATAGGCCTTTGTACCATTGCTCTCATTGTGGGAAGGATGGGCATCAAGAGAGATTTTGCTACCGCCGGGCAAGGAGAATACGACAAGGAGGTGCCTCTAGGCCTTTGGTTGTTCATAGCCCTTCTCATGGCATGAACACTTGTGAGCCTAAGAAGGCGCGATTTGTGGACGGGTTTTATGACACTCTTTCTAGTGAGTTAGGCCATGCTCGTGGACATGCTTCTAGTGTTTCTTGTGTTGGTCCGCGACATGCTTCCTGTGGTGCTTGTGTTGGTTCTTCTCCTACGACCCCAAAGGATCTTTGCCTTTTTGCTTGTGGTAGCACTCGACTTTCTTCGCGAGTGACTTCTTTGAGGCATGGTTCCAAGGGTGTTCTAAAGACTTTTCATTCCCACCGGCATTTGCATCATGCTAACCCACGTGATAGGTTGTGTGCACCACTTACCCGTGTGACCAAATATTGGATTCCCAAGTACGTGCTTGCTAACCCTTTGGGATCCAAGGCTCAGTCTTTCACGTCTCCTTGTGTGTAGGTTTGGAGACGTGGTTGGAGAACATGAGTTGGATGGGCTTGATCTCTTCCCGTGAGGAGATCAAGACAAGATGGTTCTCCACACCGTTTTGGATGGCTCTTGAAAGCCTTTGTACACATGTATAGTGAGTTTTCTTTTCCCCTTGTCCTTTCTTGTATATACTTGTGTCTTGCTTGTGTGAAAACCATGGTAGGCTAGCCACCTTGTTCATGATAGCTTTGTGATCTTGAATATATATCTTGCTATCTTTGTATGATTTTATGGTGGATGATATTTATGAACATCTTGTCATGTTTTGTGGTTGATTGCTCGGATATGTCATGTTGTTCATCCATATCATTTTTGTCTAGCTCGATGGTACCTTTCTTGTTAGCATGTCCCCCCATGTATATCTTGTCATGATAGCTTTGTAATATATGGTGGTGGATGATCCATGTGAACTTGTATCATGCCTTTGTTTAGTTCTTATATATTGTTTGGCATGTTGTTCTTTGGTATCTTTTTGGTTAGTGTTGTACCTTATAGACATACTTGCTTGCCCATGCTTATTCATATTTGTGGAATCATGTTACAATGCTCTATTTATGTTAATTGATATTGTCAATGCATTGTGTAACATGTTGTGAGCTTTCCTTGGAGGTTTGGGCTTGTCTTATCTTCGGGTTGTGTTGTTGTTCCTCCTTTTGGTTGGTTTTAGAGTTTTCCTTGCTCTTTCTTTTTCTAGCTTTTGCTTTGTTAGTTGCCCTTGGTTGAGGGGGAGCTTGGCTTCTTTTGATGGGGAATTTGATTCCAAGAAGGCTTGTGGCTTTTTGGGCAGTCTTTGTGATCCTTAAATTGGTATTCCTTCTATGGTACTCAATTGGGATCTTTGCGGTTTTGCAATTGGTACTTTTTCTATGGTACTCAATTGGGACCTTCGGTGGCTCTTCTCTCGCTTGGAGTGATTCTTGGTTGGTGTGTTCCCTCGCGAGCTTTATTGGTGTTAAGTCAAGTTCCTTGTCTCCCTATGCATTTTGTATTGCATTTGTATCATATAGCATGATGTATAGACTTTGGTAGGTTTGACATTTGTGTCTCGCATTCTGTCATATACCATGTTTCCTTTGATGTATATACATGCTTTGCTCGATGTATAAACCATGGTAGGATAGCCATCTTGTTATATATTTTGTTGCATTTGTATCATATTGCATTTTAGGATGATGAGCTTCTTACATATGCCTTATCTGAGTTTCTTTCGCTACTTGTGAGATATTGGTCATGTGTGTGGAGAAATGGCTATGTGAGGCTATGCTCTTGGAATATTTGAGATATATGTGTTGTGAGGTAGCCTTTTTGAATCAAATGCTAATCTTGACTAAATTTGATGAAATGTGCTCCACTCATGTGTAGTAGTGTATCCATGTCACTTTTTGGTCTAAATGTGCCTTTCATGCTTAGATTGTGCTTGGATGTCTCTTTCTTGCATTTGGGCCAAAGGCCGATATCATTGTGAATGTTTAGCCTATGTTGCATTCATGGAGGGCATAAGCTTCTTTTTGCTGCAAAGGCACTTCATGTACCATGAAATGAATTAATCTTGAAAAGAAGTGTGTATGCTTGAAAAATGCTCCATCCATCATGTTTATGCTTAAAATATCTTATTTTTCACACATGGGTGCAAAACATGTTGCATGATGTTTACCATTGGAGAAGTCTCCCCGAAGTGGACACATGGCTCATGAGCTTTAACATGACATGCTTTGCTTTATGGGTGTTTGCAATGATCTTTTGTTAAGAATTTGATATCCTTGTATGATCTCTGGATGATATGCGTGTTTTTGGCTAGAATATGACATGGATAGGCCTTTACATTTGAAGTGAGCCATCTTTTGATAAAATTGCTCAAATCTGAAAATTTGCTTTGTCACATGCCTATATTTCCATATATTACTTGTGGCATTGCTTTGACTATGCTACGACCCATATGTGTGCTCTTTGTCTCACTTCTAGCCTTTGACACTAGATTTGGCCTATTTGAGAAGCTCATGTAGATGTTTATATGCTTTGTCTTACATTCATGCATTTTCACCTTGATTCATACATTGTCAACAAAGGAGAGAAGAGGTGAGCTTAATGAAAAATTCAGAAAACTGCATCTAAAATTTGGAAGTTTGCATCCACATGTTCAGGGGGAGCTTGCATTTGTGTAGGGGGAGCTTTGGTGAGTTTCCTTTGTTTGCCTGAGTTGTGCTTTGGTGGTTGCTTTTTGCTCTATCACGTGTGTTTAGGGTGAGCTTTGTATGCTCTTTTTCCCTAGTGCATGTGTTTCGGGGGAGCTTGTGAGCATGGTCTGCTCTTTTCTCTATCTCATGAGTTTAGGGTCAGCTTTATATGCTCTTTGGCCCTAGTTCATGTGTTTGGGGGAGCTTGTGAGTTTTGTGCTCTTGTGCCAGTGGTGTTGAGCCCCTTTACCTCTTCTTGAGGAGCCGGCGGTTGACTTGTGTTTTCAATTATCACATGATTAGTGTTGAGCCCTTTGTGCCTCTTCTTGAGGGATCGTGTGATTTTGCTTGTCCATGATCGGTGTTGAGCCCTTTGTGCCTCTTCTTGAGGGATCATGCATTCTTGTCTCGGTTGTGTCGAGCCGTTGCCCATGTATTTGGGGACCGAGACATTGAGTTGGCCTTTGTGGTTTCTCTCATGCCAAGTGACCTTGTTCTTTCCTCTTGTGTGGTTTTCTTTCACATGGATGAGTTGTTCGGCTTTTGCCCTCTCAAACCATTTCTTTGTGCTCACTTGCTGTCAATCCGCTCCTCAAGGGGGGAGAAATTTGGAAAATCAAGTTGATATGAACCTTGATTTGATGGTGATGAGCGGTTGACAAGTGTTTTGGTAAGAGTTTTATGGCACTTTGTGTTGAGCATTTTGGTTTGATGGCTTTTAGGGATTGCATGTTGGTAGTGTGTCTCTTCTATTGCGCTTAGCCTTTGTGCTTGCTTTGGTTTCGAGAGAAATTTGTCGGAGCATGCTTTTATCCCTTCTCACTTCGAGTGGCCTTTTGTTTGCCTTTTATTGGCTTTGTGGCGCTTGAATGAGTTCTTGTTTGCTTTTTGACCTTCTTTTGTCAATGCACTCATCAAGGGGGAGATTTAGGAACCAAGTTGAGAAGTACCTTGGTCCGTGTATGATGAGTGATTGACCGGATGGTTTGAAGCTTTGTGTGTGTAGTGTTGAGTTGTGTTGTGTCTATTTTATTTTGAGTATTTACCTTATTTTTTAGGTGGTGTGTTGTCAATGCACTCGTGAGGAGTGGTTGACAACGTTGTGTGGACTGACTCTTGGCCTAGTATTGCAGGTGTTGGTTGCGGCTTGGTTTGCGTTGGTGCAGGCGAAGAACAGGCGCGAAAGGTCTTAGCCTTGCGGGGCCTCCGAGGAGTAGAGAGACAAGTAGGCTTGGTTCGACGGACCCGGTGGCCGACGGGATCAAGTGCGAGCCGCATGGTGCAAGAACAAAGCAAGACGAAGTCGTGGACATGGAGCCGGTGCATCGGTGGTGGCAAAGTCAAGGAACGAGGCAAGACCGAGTAGACCGTCCGGCGCCGGAGGTGAAAGGCTTGGCGGGCTCGACGCTTGGCGTGGTGAGGTCGGGCCGTGTAAGCGGGGGTTTGGTGGTTTGGCCAAAAAACCATCGAGAGGAGGGTTTCTCGGTTTGGGCCTCAAAACCGAGCCCGAGGGCCTGGCGTGAAGGAGACGGTATCCGGGTGCGTCGGGAAGCTTCGAGGAGGGCGACACGCGGCATGATCGACGTGCTTGCGTCGGGAGAACGTGAAGGACTGATGGATGCGCGGCCGTCCGATGGTGAACTTCATGTGTTGACCAAAATGCCCCTGTGAGGGCTTGTGTTGTACTCCTAGTGTAGGGCACTTCGGTCTTTTCCGGAGGGCCTATATATAGGAGGAGGGGGCTGAATTTTCAGCCATCTCTTGGGCTAGTAAGTGGTGGTACTCTTTCATTTTGGAGTGCTTTGGGAGAGAGGGAGAGAGGAGAGAGTGGCTCTTTGATTGGAGCTTTTTGCCATCTTAGATTTGGATTCTAGGAGTGGCTTGTAATCGTTTGGACGAGATATTCATAGTGAATTCATCCTCTAAATCTTGTGCCAATCTTTCTATTCCCGAGGTTCTTTTATTGCTTTTTCCGAGATCTTTTTGTGCTATTTTCGTGCTTGGCTCGATTCGTCGTTTCTAGGTCGTTTGGCTCCGGATTTCTTTGAGGGGATCATGGATGGATGTCTTGCGCACCTTTGGTGATGATCTTGACCCCTCAAACGCCAGGAGTCGGGCTCGATTTGGTGAGGATTGGATGAACTCGGGTTTGTGCTTTGAGTGCACGAGATTTGTGATTCCGGTTGATTGGATTGGTTTAGGGTTCCATGATTTTGGGCATAGCTTCACGTAGTGATGCTTCTCATCTACCCAAAATTTGGGGTAAATCCGTCCAACGGTTTAGGAGATCCATCGATTGGAAGTTGGAGTTGTTTTCGCGGAGCTCGCGCTTTTGTTTCTGGGTGAGGGGTGGACGGTCCGCGAGATCATGGCAGACAGTCCGCGGCTAGGGTTGTTCTTTGCGAGTTCATCGAGTTCTTCACGAGTTCGTCGTTCGATCGATTGGATTTTGATTTCCGTTTTGCTCGTGGTATGCGGACGGTCCGCAAGAGACCCACGGACAGTCCGCGAGAAGATTTTCCGTGTGGACAGTCCGCGGTTCAATCACGGACAGTCCGATTTTTCGGGGTGCGGCTCTGTTGGTTCGGAGTGCTTTTTCAGACAGTCTGCGTGTGGTGGCCGGACGGTCCGCGACCCCTTCGCGGACGGTCCGCCGGTCCCACACGGACAGTCCGCACAGGCTATTGCAGTTCAGAGCTTGTTCTTCGGTTCTTGTTTGTTTGCTTCGGCTTCTTGTGCCTAGGCTTCTTGGTGGTTCCTTTGAGGTTGTTTGAGCCCTGTTTGGGACCTTGTTTGTGCGTGTGGGTTCGTGGAGTTGCGATTGGAGTATAGGTCGAATTAAACCAAAGGGAAGAATTTTTATCGGCTCCCATTCACTCCCCCGCTCTCTGGTCGCCCGAATCGGTCCTTCACCTGGAGACGTTGTGAATTTATGGTCAATTCCGGAATAAAATCACCTTTTATCACATAATTGAAGGGGCTTATGTTAACACCAAAAATTGGTACAGGGAAGAGACTGACCTATGGGCCGAGTTTGGTAAGAGAACACCATTCGGCAAGGTGTTTTCCTCAAAGCATTCGTTAGAGACACCTGCGGTCGGGAGCATGCCATCATTCGGCAGAAGGGCTGTTTCGCGCTTGGAAGAGAAAGCATTCGGGAATATGTGATGACATGGCCTGAATACAAAAAAGGAACGAATTGATGACGGGTGCAAGATGGACATTGGCGCCGGGGCATTAATTTAGGCAATGAATGTTGTAATCGTGGTCGACTAGGAGTCATGTTAGGATAAGGGTATAAATATGTACCCTTAGTGTTTGTAATAGGTATCGAACAATTTCACAACAAACCGGCCCCGTTCCACCTTTCGAGTCCTTTTAGTCGAGTCGTCGAGTTCTTCGAGAGGAGCCATCGATCTGTCGACCTCCGTAAGTACCAGCAACCTTGTATCATGTCTAGTATCATGTGGTGGATTTAGACCGTGATGCAAGTAGTCTTGTTACCATGCTTAGTATCATGCGGTGGATTTAAGCTTGGTTCGAGAGGGCTTTCTTGTTAGATCATGAGCCATGCGGTAGGCTAAGATATACCATGGAGCTAGTTATCGGCTCTATTAGATTCGGCAAGATCTAATAGATTCATTAAGTTACCATGTGTTACTTCGAATGTTGCTCTTATGTTTAATTCATGTAACACTCTTATTGCCCAATTTAGATTGACTAGATTCGGCTCTATCTTGTTTGCAATCCATCTGATGCATGTTCAAATCCTTAACTAGATATGGTGCATGGATCACGTGCACTTTAATAGCCGAATTCGAATCGATCTAGATTGCCACGTATTGCGGGTTCAAGCATGTTAATCTAGCATAGTTTGTTCCTTCTCCACGGAACCCAAATCGGTTGTACAGCTGTATTCGGCAATTCTGCCACGAGTGAGTTTGTTTTAAATAATGTATGCTTTTGGCCTTCCATGTTTAGATTGTATCATGCGGTGGATTGATCTACTCTTGGTTGGTGGTGTGGTTTCAAACAAGTTGTATCATGCAGTGGATTAACTTATTTGGTGTCACGCTCGACGGGTTTGAAAATACCTAGACATGCGGTAGACTAGTGCTTTTGGCCTATGCATGCATGTTTACTGCGAATTTATAATCATGCTTTGCCTTTATTTATTTTATCGTGATTTATCCATGATAATCGGTCATTGTTATGTATTGCAATGTTGTTTAGATAAAGACTGATCTTTCATTATGCTTACGTCATGCATTCGTCTATACCTTGTTTACATGTTTTAAAGTTCCCGAATGATGCTCAGATTGCCGATAGATAGCTTGTTGTAGCTATATGTCGTGTTAATTTGCTTCGTAGCTGTAAATACGAAACTGACTAGTACCACCCGACAAGTTCCAGGTTTTGTCTAACTGTTTTCATCCTTTGTAAGTTTCAGGGAAAATTGACTGGCACGCTTCGGATTCGGCAACGTGTGTTAAGCCAGCTTTTTCGGCTTGCTGTGTGCTTGGCGTGAGGTGCTAATTTTACGTCGACACACTTTTTGGCACGCTCGGTGGGACATTCTAGTTGATCAAGATGCCTGATATCCAAGATGTCATGGATGTCACCTTCGAGGAGCTGTCTACAGAACAACAATTACAATTGAAGGAAGCTATTGAACAATTCCAGCAGAAGTGTCTAATGTCATTTTCCGAAAATAGGAGTGGTGTCCCATTCATCAAGTCAGACATGCCAAGAGTTCTAATGCCAGGAGAACCTGATACCACTGCTGCTGCAGAGAAACAAGAAGTTTTTGGCATGGTACAGAAAACGTTGGAAGACACAATGGCTAGGCACAATACTGCATTTTTAAATAGCTTCCGACAGATGATGGTTGGTATCTTTGGCCCAAGTGCGGACAAACATTTTGAAGGAGAATCAAGTGCCGCTGCGCATTTGGTCGACCAATTCGTCAAGATGCAAGTGTTCAACCGCCTCCACAGAGCATGAGTGGTCAGCCAACTCAACACGTGGATAGCCAACCAGTTCGGCAGAATCCTCGTCAAGCAATACCTAATCCACGTACATATGGAGCAATGGCGTTTGGCACTCCTGGAGTTCAACCTGATTCTACTTACAGGATAGCCCCAGCAAATAACAGATTGCAGAAGAACATGTACGGCACCGGGTATTCGGAGTTCATGGATTACAGTGCTGTTGATGCTCTCCCGAATCCGGGATATGGTGGTGCTACAGGGATGCCTGTTGGAGGACTAGGGAATCAAGATGTCAATATTGATCTCCTGATGCAGAGGATGACCGATGTGCTTCAAAATCAATTCGGTCTAAAGCTTAAAAACCAAGGGCATGTGTATACACCTCCTTTCCCAGAATGGTATAATAGGGTGGCCTTACCGAACAGGGTGAAAGTTCCTGTGGATCTCACGAAGTTTTTAGGGCAAGATGATACTAGCACTGTGGAACATATAGCCCGATACTTGATGCAGCTTGGGGAAGCTTCTGCCGATGAGGCATTCAGGATCAGATATTTCCCTTTATCATTGACAGGCCCGGCCTTTACAAGGTTCACTTCTTTGCCTGCTCACTCAATCTGCTCCTTGAAGGATTTGGGACAGAAGTTTCATGCTCATTATTTCATTGGTAGTAATGAGCAAAAGCTAATTGATCTAACTAACCTGAGGTAGAGGAATACTGAAACACCAATGGAGTTCCTCAGGAGGTTCAGAGAGACAAAAAGCATGTGCTTCTCTTTGAACGTACCAGATGATCAATTGGCTGGCATGGCTGTAGCAGGGATGTTGCCAACTATTCAGGAAAAGCTATTCGGCATGGAGTTCGATAATCTTGGCCAATTGTCACATAGACTGTCATTGATGAGCAACCAAGCTTATGGATTCAAGAAAGACACCAGATTTGTCAAACACAGTGACATAGCAGACGTCTATAATCAATTCCTCGAAAGGGCGGATCAGGGAGAGGAATATGATGAAGAAGAAGAAATAGATGCAGCTGAAATAGTGTGGGGCAAAGAGCCTTTAACAGTAAAAGAGAGGTGGATTAAGCAAGCTAAAGGCACCTATAATTTTGATGTGACCAAGGCAGACAAGCTCTTCGAGTTCCTCGTGAAAGAAGGCCGAATCAAGTTGCCAGATGGGCATTCTATGCTTCGGCCTGATGGAGTGAAAGAAAAAATCTATTGTGGGTTTTATGACAGGAACTCTCACTCCATCAATGAGTGCAGGGTCTTTAAGATGAGAATCCAAAAGGCTATCCAATAAGGTCATCTAAAATTTGGCAATAAGAAGAAATTGGATGGCAATCCTTTTCCTCAGACCATGATTGGGTTCTCAGTCAACATGGTGACTGTTGAAGAGAAAGGAAAACTGAAGGTTTTGACTTCAGCGAAGGCGAAGCAGGATGGCTCAGTTGACCCTGCTCGACAAGTAACATTTGAACAAATTCACAAGGAAGAGCCTCGCATCCTGAAAAGTCAAATTGAAGTGGGTGAATCTTCTAAACCCAGGGTGACTTCGCGTATTCTCCTCAACAAATGGCAGCGTCGGCAAGAAAAGGAGCGCTACCAGAAACAAAAGTACGAGGAGGAGAAACGAAGATATGAGGAAGGAGTGCACAGAAAAGAATGAGAAGAATATGCGCGAGAACAAGAGCGTGCGCATTGGGGATGTGCTTTCTTCAGACACTGCTGGAACGAAGGTTTATAGCTCCCCATGCTGAACAATTGTCCCGAATGTAGTGACAAATATACTGAGTACAGGCAGGATACTGTCAATCGCCGATCCGTCTATGAAAGAATTGGAAGGATGCATCCTAGTGACAGTTGACGCATAAAAATAAATGAAATTAATGATCAACCAAGGAAAAGATATGCTGATCACAGATGGGTTGATCATGAAGAAGAAGAAGATCATGAGTATGTCTGGCAGAAAGGACAGTGGTGCCCACCTGGTTTGAGAAGCCAAAAGAGAAGGGTTCAGCGCTTGAGGAATCAGGAGATGAAGCAGGCAGGAATCAAGAGGAAACAGGTGTGGCGCCCAAAAGATAAGCCTGACGGATCTGGTCGTTCGGCTCCAGCGTGCATGGTATGCTTCTTGCCGAATGAATTTATGGCTCCAGCTAATCAGATTGTGCATGAGGAGGTGTCGCCAGACATTGATGAAGCTGAGCAATTTGGGCTGATGGCACAATTAGTGTTGGCCAAGCAAGCTACTTTTGACAAGCCAGCTAAGAAACGGCACATGAGACCCCTGTACTTAAGAGGATACGTCAATGGGAAGCCATTGACCAAAATGTTTGTTGATGGTGGAGCTGTTGTCAATCTGATGCCGTACACTACATTCAGGAAGCTTGACATGGGCCCTGGAGATTTGACGCCAACAAGCATAGTTCTGAATGATTTTGCTGGAAATCCTTCAGACACCAAGGGTTGTGTGCATGTGGATTTGATGATTGGATCTAAAACTCTGCTCACGACCTTCTTTGTCATTGAAGGCAAAGGGGCATATAGCTTGCTGCTGGGAAGAGATTGGATCCATGCTAACTGCTGCATCCCATCTACCACGCATCAACAGCTTGTCCAATGGGTGGATGATGATGTAGAAGTTGTCCAAGAAGATGACTCAGTAAGCGTGGCTAACGTAGAACCAGCCTTCTGGGAGTATCAAGGTATAGATTGCTTCTCAGGCAAGGACTGGGGTGAAGGTCCTGTTGAACCAGTCAATAGTGATCAACAGCTGATTCGGCTCTTATAGTAATTTTTAATGGAGAATCCAATTGATGGAACTGATGGGAAGTTAGGACATGGATTTATGTCGGCTGACAAACTGGAAGAAATAGACATTGGAGATGGTGACAAGCCAAGAATCCAATTGATGGAACTGATGGGAAGTTAGGACGTGGATTTATGTCGGCTGACAAACTGGAAGAAATATACATTGCAGATGGTGACAAGCCAAGGCAGACATTTATCAGTGCTAACTTGGATTCAAGTTTTAGAGAAGAGTTGATCAAGCTACTGAAAGAATACAAAGATTGTTTCGCTTGGGATTATTCGGAGATGCCTGGTTTGGATCGTTGCATTATTGAGCATCGGTTGCCAATCAAGCCTGGTTTTAGACCTTACAAGCAACCTCCCCGAAAGATCTACAAAGATGAAGTATTGGCTGACGTGAAAAAAGAAGTTGAGAGATTAATAGAAGCAAATCTCATTCGGCCATGCAGATATGCAGAATGGATCTCTAATATTGTTCCCATTTATAAGAAAAATGGGAAGATGAGGGTTTGTATAGACTTTAGAGATCTAAACAAAGCTACACCCATGGATGGATATCCAATGCCTGTTGCTGACTTGTTAGTTGATGCTGCTGCTAGACATAAAGTTATTGGCTTCATGGATGGCAATGCAGGGTACAATCAAATTTTTATGGCAATAGAAGATGTATCAAAAACAGCCTTTAGATGTCCTGGACATATAGGCTTGTTTGAGTGGATTGTCATGACATTTGGGTTGAAAAATGCTGGTGCAACTTATCTAAGAGCAATGAATTATATTTTTCATGAGTTGATCAGCAAAATTGTTGAGATATACATTGATGATGTCGTGATCAAATCTTTGGATCATGAATCACATTTGGATGATGTGAGGAAAACCTTAGAGTGCACTAGAAAACATGGGCTTAAGATGAACCCGAACAAGTGTGCCTTTGGAGTTTCAGCTGGAGAGTTCCTGTGATTTTTGGTGCATGAAGGAGGGATAGAAGTTGGCAAAAAGAGCATGAAAGCTATTGATGAAGTTGTTCCTCCAACCAATCTTAAGAAATTGCAGTCATTGCTTGGCAAAATCAATTTTGTGAGAAGATTTATTTCAAACTTGTCACAAAAGGTGTTGCCTTTCTCTCCACTGTTGAGGATCAAGAAGGATCAGAAGTTTGTATGGGGTGACGATCAGCAAAAGGCTTTCAATGAGATTAAGGAATACATGAAGGAGCCACCAGTATTGGTACCTCCGCAATTGAACAAGCCTTTTAAGTTGTACGTGGTGGCTGATACCCAAACCATTGGATTGGCCCTCATACAAGAATTTGAAGGAAAGGAAAGAGTAGTCGCATACCTTAGCCGAAAATTGCTTGATCCCGAAACAAGATATTCGGCTGCGGAGAAGCTTTGCTTGTGTGTTTATTACTCATGTACAAAGTTTCGGCACTATTTGTTGAATGCCGAATGCATTGTTTACTCAAAATTTGATGTTATTAAACACATGTTGTCTATGCCAATTCTGAATGGAAGGATTGGCAAGTGGATTTTAGCTTTGTCTGAGTTTGAATTAAGGTTTGAATCGGTAAAAGCTGTTAAAGGACAGATTATTGCTGATTTCATTACTGAACATCGTGATCCATCAATTAATTTACTTGAGATTACTCCTTGGGCTTTGTTCTTTGAGGGATAGTAGGAATTTTATTAATTTCACCCAGGGGGGAGATGTTTCAATTTGCTATTCCTATTCAACCTACTGTCACAAATAATCAGGCTGAGTATGAAGCGTTGCTCAGAGGGCTTTAGTACTTGAAAGAAGCAAAGGCCATTTCAGTTGAGATTTTTTGGGATTCAGAGCTAGTTATAAAACAATTGAATGTCCAATATGAATGCAGAAATGATACCTGAGGAATTACTACGAGGAGTGCAAGGAAATCTTGAAAAGATTTCAGTTAGTGATTCTACAACATATCCCTAGAGAAAACAATGAAGAGGCAAACAGGTTAGCTCAAAGTGCTTCGGGTTATAGAGAAAATCAGGAAGTGTTTGCTATCGACGTATATTCTTTTGGGAGTGATTTAGCAGAAGATGATTGGAGAAAAGAAATTGCTGATTATTTGGAGAATCCATCCCGAAAGGTCTCTAGGAAGCTCAGGTATAAAGCTATAAAGTTTGTTCTTCTTGATGGACGTTTGTATTACAAATCATTAGATGGGGTGTTGCTACAATGACAGGGTCAAGAAGAAGCAAATCAGATGATGAGTGAAGTGCATGATGGGCTGTGTGGAGCACATCAGTCGGCTTACCGAATGAAGTGGGTCATCAGGCAAACTGGATGTTATTGGCCGACGATGCTGGAAGATTGCTTTGAGTATTACAAAGGGTGTCAAGATTGTCAAAAGTTTGGAAATATTCAGAGAGTTCCAGCATCAGCTTTGAATCCTATATCAAGCCATGGCCATTCAGAGGTTGGGGCATAGATTTGATTGGCCAAATAAATCCTCCATCTAGCAAGGGGCATAAGTTTGTGCTTTTGGCAACAGATTATTTCACTAAATGTGTTGAGGCAATTCCATTGAAGAAAGTAACATCAGAAAATATGGTTGAGTTTGTCAAAGAACATATCATTTATTGATTTGGGATTCCTCAAATAATTACAACTAATCAAGGAACTCAGTTTACATCTTCAGAGTTCAGAGAATTTGCTGAAAGTATGGGGATCAAATTGTTAAATTCTTCTCCTTATTATGCCCAAGCTAATGGTCAAGCAGAGGCTTCTAACAAGATCATGATCAAAATTATACAAAAGAAGATTGATCAGAAGCCAAAAAGGTGGCATTCGGTACTCAATGAAGCCTTGTGGGCTTACCGAATGGCTCCTCATGGAGCTACACAAACGTCTCCTTATGAGTTGGTTTACGGGCATCTTGCTGTCTTACCATGGGAGATGCAATCAGACTCAAGGAGAGTAGTTTTGCAAAAGGATTTAAGTTCCAAGGATTATAATAGTTTAATGATGGACGAGTTAGAAGATTTGCATATGATTCGTCTTAGGGCCTTGGAGAATACTGAGAAGAACAAAATGCGAGTTGCTAAGTACTATAACAAGAAGGTAAAAGTCAAGCAATTCACAGAAGGAGATTTAGTTTGGAAAGCGTTGTTGCCGATTGGAACTAAGTACAGTACGTTCGGTAAATGGTCCCCGAATTGGGAAGGTCCTTTTCGGGTGGTCAGGTGTATGCCTGGAAATGCGTATATCTTGAAAACTTTACTAGGTGAAGAGTTCACTGCTGCTATAAACGGAAGATACTTGAAGAAATACTATCCTAGTATTGAAGTTGATCGTTAACTGTTGTTACAAGCATAAAAAACATGGAAATAGCCGGCATTCGGGAAAGAAGTCGCCTTCAGAACAAAAATCCTGACAAAAGGAAAATGGCCAATACTAAAGTGTATTGCCCTTAGCACGAAAATATTTTGCATTACAGATGTTCTTGCAGGTTTCTTTACTGGCAACACAGCTACCTAAGTTTACAAGGAAAGGCCTGCAGAAAGCAGGATGCCTGGAGTAAGAAGCGAAAGTATGCTTCATTTCTTTGATTCCACGTTTTTCCTCTTTAGTTCTTCTCTCTTCAGCCGCTCCAGGACCACTGTGACGGCAATGTAGAAGCTTCGGGGGTTGCCGTGCTCTGCAGCTTCCATCAAGCTGTCCCAAGAGGCTTTCAGGTTGTTGTACGTGTCAGAAACATCTGAAGTAGGGGAACAGATTCTCGTTGAACATGGGATCTGAACTTGAGCATGAGAATCAAATAAGGATGAAGATCTTACTTCCTACCAGTGCCTCCAAGCTCATGCGGCGTTCGCATTCGGCACTGCAACGGGCGGTGATGTCCCACAGGTTATGTTCTAGATGCCGGATGCGACGGCGCAGCTGGTGGTTGGTCCTCTGTTCCGGCGTGGCGTCTTCTTCTTCAGCTGAGGAGTCGGAGAGGATGTACTCGGGGATTTCTTCAGTTCCGAAGATTTTCTCGGGTAGCAGATCAAGGATGAAATCAAAGAAGGATGAATTACGAGATTGCAATCAAGATCAAGAGAAAAGGATAAGAAGAAAGATTACTCTCGAATGATTCGCTTCTTTGATGGGAAGCTGTTTTCCTCGACTGGATGTTTCCCCTTGTCCGCCATGGCCTTGGGGGTTTTTTCTGAAGGAGGAGGACGAGAGGACGTGAAAAGATGGAAGTGTATGCGAATGCATTTGCAGAGCACCAGAGGGGCTATTTTATTAGCAGTGAGAGTGCATCAGGAGTGATGAATGGCTAGCGTGCATTGATGGGAACACCAAATGGCGGGGTTTCTCCTTGGATGCAAAGGGTTTTTTGATTGAACAGTATTCATGGCTCCCGAAAAATGATTTTCTGCGGATTCCATGCCAAGAAGCAGGAATTTGTGCGTATTCGGCTAGAGTAAAAGTTCCTGAATGCGTTCAAGATAGTGAAGATTCGTATGCACAAATTAAAGAGATCATCACAAGACAAATACGGAAGATAAAATTTCATCTTTATTGCTGAAATTCCATAACCCCTAGTACAAGCTAATCAAACAGCCTATTCAAAACAGACTGGGGTGGATGGAATCGGCAATGGCGACGCCATGGCCGTCGAGACGCTCCAGAGTGGCCTCGATGTCGTCGACATCCTCCGGCGTGCCACCATAGAAGCCGCGCGGCCACGTGGAGTAGTCGACACCGGTGTGCGTTGCCATGGCGGCCAGGCCCAAGGTGGTGCCTAGGCGAACGCCGTGAAGGGCCAGCTCATCGACGCGGTCTTCCATCGCGCCAAGTCGAGCTTCCGGTGTGTCTCCGGGAGCATTCACCTTGTCCGTCAGTTTCTCAACCAGCGCCTTCAGCCGATTGAGATCGGCGTCGCGATCTGCAAAAATCACAAAGCAATGGCGGTTAGTTCAAGATTAAGTTGAGATTAAACAGGTTACAAGATTCACCATCAATGGCCTCAAGCAGCTGCTTGCGCTGGTTCTCCCACTCGAGCTCGGCGATCCCGGCCTCTTTGGAGATGATCTCCAACTCGTGCAGGGTTTCATCGCATTCCGCCTTGAACCTGCGGGTGTCGCGATCATTGTAGCGCGAGCTGGAATAGTGGGAGCGGCCAGACGATCCCGAGGAATCGCCCGCCATGGCCGGAGTTGTGGCTAGAGCAGAAGCAGGATTCCACTGGATGAGCCTGAAAACACACAAAGAGGATCGTCAGAAACAAAAAGGGATCTAAAAGAGCCGCTAAGAAACCAACGATCACCACCTCCGGCGAGCGCCAGCACGGCTCCCTTCGGCCTCGTCATCGGCCCGACACCTGTTGCTGCTGCCTACCTTGAGCTTCTGGGAGTACTAGTACTGGAGAGAAAAAGCTTGGGTTGACGAAGGCTTGGAAGATAGAGGACTTGGTGAAAGGCTAGGGGCACCCGAGGTTCTTATTTATGAGACTGGCGAAGAGATCGTGGCCGGAGATCGTGGAGCATATCCCAAGAAATTTGGGAAGTGGAGAGACTCTCTCAACCGAACCGTCGTCGGGTCATTTGAGATTCAAGCGGAGTCATATTCAGTTTGGCTGGTTGAAATCCGGCTGTGTTGCAGTCGGGTTGTTTTTCGGGTCTGACACTGTTTGGTCAGAGTTGCCGAATGAATCGTCCAGAAATTGTTGGTCAAAATAAGGCAAGGTAAATATTGGAAAGTAAAGACTGATGGGGAGCAAAATTACAGGGGTGATGAGGCATTCGGCTACAAATTGTTTGTTACAATCATACACCCAAGTGTTTTGTGATTACATTGGAGGCATCTGATATCATCTTATTGATATTCTCCAACAATCTTTGATCAGCTTCTTGGGTTTTAGACAAAGTTGAGAGCTTTGTCTTGAGCTGCTTTCCTGCGGTCATGGTTGTTGTGGCTTCTTTTCGTATTTTCTCCATTGATTCAGGATGTTCAGCCATCTTCTTTTCATTAGCTTCGATTTCAGCTGTTAGGGTTCTCAGTTCGGCCTCCAATTCAGCTTTTCTAGCTTTCTTCAGCTCAAGTTCAGGCTGCAATTTGGTTAGGAGTTCCTTGTGATTCTGCATTGGGATGTGCAGATCTTTCATGGATTGCTTGTTTGCAGCTTGCTCTTGTTCCAGAGCTGGTTGGGAGGATAGATTCTTCAAAGCCCGCTTTACTGCTACAAAGTGATCATCCAGCTTGGAGACAGGTTCTAGGGAAGTCTTAATGTCAGCCGGGAGATCTTGATCGATGAGTTCAAGTGCTTCTCTTAGGAGATCAGCATCCTTGACTTGGTCTTGGACATCCCTTTGCAGCAGAGAAAAGATTTCCTTCAACTTTGCCTGATTTTCCACCGATAAAGCCTGACTGGAAGATGATTCATCCCCTTTTTCGGCAATTAAGTCATCCACAACAAAGGAGTAAATTGGTGATGATACAGTTTCCTCCTGAAAAAGGTTTTCTTCTTGAATTAGTGGTGATTTACTGAATGAAAAAATAGAAAGATGGGTGTTCATGCTTACATCATTTCTGGCTTCCTGAGTTGGGGAAGGAAGTTTTTCAGGCTCGAGGAAGGGCTCTTGGATGTCTAATCGAGGAGAAGCTTGAGGAGTCCTTGGTAGGGCTGAAGCTTCTGGCTAAGGAGAAGCTGGATGTATCCTTGGTGAGGTTGAAGCTTCTGGCTGAGGAGGGATGGTTGGATCCTTGGTGAGGTTGGATTTGAATCATGCTAAGGAGAAGAACTCCCCACAGTTTGGCTCACCAAAGTTTCCTCTGCAACTAATAAGTAGAGGATGAGTACCGATGAAGAGAAAATGATTAGAAAAAAACAAGATGGTGAAAAATTTTACCAGTGGATGAAGCATTAGCGGAATCTGTAATGACCAGTGGTTGCTGAGTTCTGGTCTGAAATTACACAAAGTAAAGATGATCAGGATGAAGAATGGCTTTATGTTCAGGAAAGAAAGGATTCTAACCTGAATGAGAAGTTTTTTGGTTGTTCTTTTCTTCTTCGCAGCTGAAGGAGCAACCAGAGATGGAGCTTTCCTTTTGTCAGAGGCTGAACTGGTGAGAGTTGGATCTAATGTGGCATATCTAGACATCAGTTGAGCCAGCGTAGGAGATTGATATCCCAAAGCAGAGATTGGGCCTTCAATGTTGTAGGAGATTGTCCTGGCAAGAGGGGCAGGTGCTATATCCTGCAGAAAAAAGACAGAATCCTGATCTGTAAAGAAGGGCATGATCGAAAAAGAGGGAAATAAGTATATTACCTCTAAACTTGGATGAAAGTCAGGCATTAGTTCAAGACAAAGAGGATGTACTGGCACATTAAAGATGTGATCATGAAGTTCTTGCCACCAAGAAGTAAAAGAAGGATGAGTTACTGTTATTGGCACAAATGGCCTGGTGCATAAACAGTTGCACTGCACTTGTACTCAAAGACCCTTTTTTGCTTGTATGGATTCCTTGATATCCTCTCTGGGTTTGAGGAATTCATGAAGGAATAGCCTTGGGGGCACTAGGCCGCATCCTAGTTGTCTGGCCATCATGTTTGGCTGGTAGTACTCAAACGTACTCTGAATTTGCCTTCCTCCACAAAATTCTGCTGGCAAGATGAAAGGATGAATGAAGACATTGAAAATTGCTATAGATTGAACATCATTACATCCAGCTTCAAAACTACATTCGCAAGGAAGGGTCAGGTTGTCATTGTCCAGATATGGAAGCCAAAGAGGGTTGGCAAAACCTCTGAAGAAGAGCTCAAAGAGTTGGCCAATGCTTTGATTGATGGACACAATGGAGGCAGCTTCTCCATAAGTTTGGCAACCTTTGGTGCTCTGGTTTTCCCCTTCCTTGTAGTTGGTTGACGGGAAGTGCCGATTGTTGAGGTCAACAGCAACAATATATAATTGGAGCCACATCTGAATAAACCACCAAGGGCAATTAACACAAGAAATTTTTTGGCTGGTGTGCATCAGATAGGTAGTCTGATGGAGCATGTGGTAGACACTTCCTAGGAGGTACTTCCCGAGGGGGATAAAGGTACCAGCAGCCAAGTCCTCAGCCTTTACAATGTGGTTCAGGGTTGGCTCATTGGCTTTGCCACAAAAGATGAATCTGCATAGCCACATGTTCAGAAAAGCTCTGTATTCAACATCAGACAAAGAGCCATCAGACATGTAGTTTTGGATATATTTCTTATATCCAACCCCTGTTCTCACTCTTGTTTTCCTGGAGGAGCCTTTGTACTTGTGTGGGTATACAGTTCGTGTGACTCCGAGGCCGGTTATCATGTATACATCGGCCAAAGTAGGGGATATTGGCCCATGGCCAAAAAGAAAGGTATTAGCGCCATTTGACCAAAAATGACAAGCTGCAATTAGAATGTTTTTATTTTGTGTGTCTCAGCCAGAGATAATTTCAAACAATGAGCAATGCGGAGGTTGTCCCAATTGCTTGTCTTGACGCTGTCGTCATCAAGCATCCTCTTGTACCAGTTTCTCCAGCCTGCAATTGGGGGTAGGGGCCAGTTCTTGAAAGCATATTACCATTCATGGGGTTTCGACAGTGCTACCTTGATAGGGATCCTCTGAGATTCGGCTGCAATGAACTCAGAAGGGTCGGAGATTCCCACGGGCCCGAGGAAATAAGATGGTGATTGGTCCTCGACGGGAATCAAGATTTCGGCGGCTAGAGCCTATCAAGAAGAAGAGAGGGCAAGAGGAAAATTTGAGATGAAATTCGAGAAAAGTAATACCAAATGGGCCTGAGGAGGATGAGATTTACATGAAGAGCTTGGTCTTGGTTCGCCATTTGAAGATTTGAGCTTGAAAGATTGATGAACTAGGGTTTGGATCTGGGTGAAAACTCCAACGGTTTAAAGGAGGAAAGACGGGTGTTGAACGGATTCGGCCTGGAGACGTTGAGCATTTATGGTCAATTCCGGAATAAAATCACCATTATCCCGTAATTGAAGGGGCATATGTTAACACCAAAAATTGGTACAGGGAAGAGACTGACCTATGGGCCGAGTTTGGTAAGAGAACACCATTCGGTAAGGAGTTTTCCTCAAAGCATTCGGTAGAGACGCCCGCGCTCGGGAGCACGCCATCATTCGGCAGAAGGGCTGTTTCGCGCTTGGAAGAGAAAGCATTCGGGAATATGTGATGATGTGGCCTGAATACAAAAAAGGAACGAATTGATGACGGGTGCAAGATGGACATTGGCGCCGGGGCATTAATTTAGGCAATGAATGTTGTAATCGTGGTCGACTAGGAGTCGTGTTAGGACAAGGTATAAGTATGAACCCTTAGTGTTTGTAATAGGTATCGAACAATTTCACAACAAACCGGCCCCGTGCCACCTTTCGAGTCCTTTTAGTCGAGTCGTCGAGTTCTTCGAGAGGAGCCATTGATCCGTCGACATCCGTAAGTACCGGCAACCTTGTATCATGTCTAGTATCATACGGTGGATTTAGACCGTGATGCAAGTAGTCTTGTTACCATGTTTAGGGCGTCTCCAATCGTATGAGCTAGCACTAGCTCTAAGCTGATGAATTTAAACGAGAAAAGAGTGCAACAACTAGCTTTGAATATTGTGCAGTGAGAGAATAGTGTATTGGGAATTGAGCGAGTTTATCTCTTCTCTCCTAGTTAGTCTCTTGTCTTTTGCAATGTTTCATGATTAAAAAATTAGTTTCACTAGCTCTAAGCTAGATTGTTGGAGACGCCCTTAGTATCATGCGGTGGATTTAAGCTTGTTCAAGGGGGCGTTCTTGTTAGATCATGAGCCATGCGGTAGGCTAAGATCTAGCTTGGAGCTAGTTATCGGCTCTATTAGATTTGGCAAGATCTAATAGATTCCTTAAGTTACTGTGTGTTACTTCGAATTTTGCTCTTATGTTTAATTCATGTAACACTCTTATTGCCCAATTTAGATTGACTAGATTCGGCTCTATCTTGTTTGCAATCCATATGATGCATGTTCAAATCCTTAACTCGATATGGTGCATGGATCACATGCTCTTTAATAGCTGAATTCGAATCGATCTAGATTGCCACATGTTGCGGGTTCAAGCATGTTAATCTAGCATAGTTTGTTCCTTCTCCACGAAACCCGAATCGGCTGTACAGCTGTATTCGGCAATTCTGCCACGAGTGAGACGTGTTCATGAGTTTGTTTTAAATAATGTATGCTTTTAGCCTTCCATGTTTAGATTGTATCATGCGCTGGATTGATCTACTCTTGGTTGGTGGTGTGGTTTCAAACAATTTGTATCATGTGGTGGATTAACTTGTTTGGTGTCACGCTCCACGGGTTTGAAAGTACCTAAACATGCGGTAGACTAGTGCTTTTGGCCTATGCATGCATGTTTACTGCGAATTTATAATTATGCTTTGCCTTTATTTATTTTATCGTGATTTATCCTTGATAATCGGTCATGGTTATGTATTGCAATGTTGTTTAGTTAAAGACCGATCTTTCATTATGCTTACGTCATGCATTCGGCTATACCCTGTTTACATGTTTTAAAGTTCCCGAATGATACTCAGAATGCCGTCAGATAGCTTGTTGTAGCTATATGTCGTTTTAATTGGCTTCGTAGCCATAAATACGGAACTGTCTGGTACCACCCGGCAAGTTCCAGGTTATATCTAACTGTTTTCATCCTTTGTCAATTTCAGGGAAAATTGACTAGCACGCTTCGGATTCGGCAACGTGTGTTAAGCCAGCTTTTTCGGCTTGCTGTGTGCTTGGCGTGAGGTGCTGATTTTACGTCAACAGGTTCCTCAAGGCTATTTGTTGTCTCTCCTGTTTTCCCTTTTTGTTGATTTTCGGAGCTCTTTCTTGGGATTTTCGTGAGAAGTTTTTGGAAGTGTTTCTTTGCGGGATTTGTTTTGGGAATCACACATGAGGTTGGTGTGCCTCTTTTCTTGGTGATCTTGCCCCTCGAGTCCAGTAGGAAGCCCTTCGATTTTGGTGGTTTTCGAGTTCTTTGTGTTCTTGAGGTAGAGGCGCGAGATTTGCGATTTCGGGAGTTGTAGTGAGTTAGAGGCCGCAATTTTTGGGTCATATCTTCACTTTAGGGTGCTCATCATCTCCCCAAAATCGTCTCAAGACTTCTTGTGGTTTGGGAGATCCGTCGATCGGAAGTTTGAGGTTGTCTCTCGGGTTTCTCGGCTGTGCTGATTCGCACCTAGTGGACCGTCTGCGAGGTCACAGCGGACCGTTCGCGAGGTAGCCGCGGACCACCCGCGAGGTCACTGCGGACCGTCCACGAGGTGCCTGACAGCCAGGCTGTTCTTCGTGTTCGTGCGAGTTGTTAAGCGCCTTTCTTTCGATCTTTTTGTCGGTGGATTTTTGGTGCATGAAGTTTGCGGACGGTCCGTACTAAAGTGCCGGACGGTCCATGACGAGGCGGACGGTCCGCGGGTCCATCACGGACGGTCCGTTTTTCTCGGTGCATTACTGGAGGTGCGGGTAGCAATTTCGGACGGTCCGCGCCCTCCTCGCGGACAGTCCGCCCGGACACTGCGGACAGTCCGCCTGGTGCTTTCCAGATTGCCTAAGTCCCTTGCTTTTTGAGTTGTGCTTTCGTGTTGGATTGGTTTGAGACTTGTTCTTAGGGTTAGTAGGTCTGTTGTGACTACGCGACCTTGGTAAGCTCGTGTGGGAATCTTTGGTTGTGGATTTGGGGCATAGGCCGAGTTTGACTCTTTGGAGAAGAATATTTATCGACTCCCATTCACTCCCCCCTCTCTGGTCGCTTAATCGGTCCTTCAGAGTTACAATATTTCAACGCACCTATAACTATAGGTTTTCATTGATTTTTTATATAGCAGATTTTCTGTTCTATTCTACTGTAGTGATCCATGTGAGCCATCCATTCTGGATGGGACGGCTCCTAACCTTTCTACCTGCGTCTATGAGGCAGAGGATCTCATTCCGTATAAAACACCCGTTCCCTTTTCTCTCTACCGGCAAGGAGCTTCGATGAGGTTTGTCAGGCTGGTAATTAACGGAATTTGAGTGCCTGGCATTAGAGATATAGTGTCGCCCTGCTATATAAACCCTGATGTGAATCATGCATACGGCTCCACGCCACGGCCGGGGATGGCAGATGGCGGCGGCAATAACGACGCCGCTTCCAAAGAGATCGGGACGACGACGGTGGTGGAATCCCCATGGCGGGCCATGATGCCGAAAAAACCCAAGAAGCGGAGGAAGAAATCTGAATCATCAGATGAGCAGTCGAGCGGAGGCGCCAACGTGTCCGGCTGCCCTGCTCCCGACGGTGACGGCGCCAAAGAGAAGCAAGACGCCAGCAAGAAGGATCGTCTCGTGTGGACTCCTAAGCTGCACGCCAAGTTCGTGAGAGCTTGCAACGAACTTGGGATAAAAGGTATTTAACACTGTCCAGTAATTGTTTCATAGAACATAATAGATAGAAGTATTCTTCCTCTATATCTCGATGGTTGTAGATGCTGTGCCGATGAAAATACTGCGGAGGATGAAAATTAGTGGAGTAACTAGAGCGCAAGTTGCCAGCCACCTTCAGGTGCTTACACGGTTATTGTGCTAAACTGAAAATTTGAAGTAGAGATAGCTGCGCCCATTTAGCTGACAAGTCAAAATCGCAGAAATATCGGGAGAGCCTGTCAAAGCAGAAGGATGAAGAAACCAGCGGAAACAGAGGTGATGCTACCACCGTGATGGCACCCCTTGGCGCCGCTTCGCCCTCTCCGCCAGCGATGGCGACTGCTCCTCCGCCAGCAATTCCGGCCTCCGTGCCGCCTTCTTCGCGATCACCCTTGGAAACTGCTCCCGACACGATGTGTCAACAACCGCCCAATGGCCACAGCAGCGATCACGTCGTCGCTGCGGCAAACTTCCTTCTTCACCCGCAACAGCAACTGCAACTTCTCTTATTACCGCCGGTGCAGCACCAGCATTGCTTTCCGCCGCCACCACTACTCCACCAGGTCGGCGCGGTGACTATCACGGGGGAACAGCCTCCGTGTCTGATGCAGCAACAGGCCGCCGCCGCTTCACAGCACGGTCCAACGCTCGCCGGTGTCGAGCAGGCGGCAGGCGCTCCGATGCCGCCGGCGAGCTGAGCGGAGAACGGCCGTCCGGCGGAGCCACACGTGGTGGAACCGTTCCAAGCAGTGGACATGCTCCGAGGTACGTGCCTGATTGATCCTTCGCATATTCTGTTATTATTTTCTATTTCCGCATTACGATTATTTGCACCAGATCGTACAAGCATTTCTGTGATCTCTGCCCCATTGTCTCGTCGTACAAGCATTTCATAAGGCCAAGAGATTTGAAGAGCCGGAGGAGACACGCATGGCGCCGGCGCTAGTGGACGCCGAAGGTGAAAAGGGGCAACGGCGTGCCGCAGAACAAGAAGCATCTGTCGCAGGCTCCTCGAGCCTGCCTGTCAGCATCATCGAACGATACTGGGGGTAATACGCGGTGAACTCCACCCTTCAAAACGGATGTTGCATTTGCTAGATTCAGTCAGGAACACATCTGATGCGACTGATGCATTGGTTATTGCAGAGTGGCGATCGATCTTCATGGGACTTATTCGGATTACAACCTTATTAGCACGGATGCTGTTGTGCCGACGGGGATTTCCACACTAAAGATCAAGGAAGAGAGTAGGCCAATAATGTGGGGAGACTTTGAGCTTCATGTCAGCTAGTGCCCTGTGTAATGTGTTTGGGCTTTAGAATTGCCGGTAGCGATTAGTACACTAGCTTTTGTATCTTAAGAAGGTCAAGAAGATCTCATAAACAGGATACATTAATTACTCCGTAAGCCCTTCATGGACAAGGCCTCGATCAGTTTGCTATGATACTCTCTTAGTAGTAATTACTATGATACTCTTTTAATTACATGTGATTCATTTTAAAAAATCTAAAAATGACAAGAAAACAAAGTAACTGCAAGTATCACAAGTAGTTCTACGTAACTTAACAAATCTATATCTTTTAAATTTCCACTTGCTTGATTGGTATGCTTCAACTGCAGACATAATCATCAAGTACAGTATAAGCTCTGATGAGAGGTAGAGTCACGAGTCATGAAAAATATTTTTTTTTTGTGATGATCATTTTAACAAGCATAACAATTCTTGGTATAATGAATAAACTTGTAGTTCTATTATTTGCACCGGAAAAATCTGAGCTCACAGATGCGCTGCCGTACCGTTTGCTGCCGCTGCTAAAACGCGAGGGGAGCGAATGGTTTGTGTGTATGTGAATACGCAGCTGGTTTTGTACGGCCAGTTTTCATGGTTTCTTTTTCAGATTTTTTTTTATCAACGGGGTAGTGGAGTTGGGAGGATTTATTTATTTTCTGCCTTTTTTTACCTGAATATTCAGTTGCGGATAATGTGACAGATCGCTCCAAGCTATTTAGGGATGGGTCTTTTTTACCAAATCCCGAAAACCGAATCGAACAGAAACCAAACTAGAATGTCTAGGGTGGGAACAATCTCGTGAACCCGAATTACCCGAACTCAACCCGAAATGCTCGAATCCGATATTCCTGATCACTATTTCGGGTATGAAGTTGAGAATCCCGAAATACTTGAATCCGATAGTCCTGGTCACTATTTCAGGTACCAAGTTGAGAAACCCGAACTCATTTCGGGAAGTTCGGGTATTCGACTTCGGTACCCAAATTACCCGAACTATACTAATATCCATTAAATTATGCACTAGTAGGTTGTAAATGTGTTGAACTTTATTAGTTAGATCTATCGATTTGTCCGTTGCTTGATAAGTATGTGATATGTTAAAATGTGTTTTTGTTTCATCCCATGAACAATGATAGTTGTGGGCATAGCATGATGCTGGTTGAGGACATAGGAAGGTAATTAATTAGGTATTTCAGAAAATCTGAACCTGAACTGACATTTTGCGTATTCTATACTTTGAGTTGTGTTCAGGTAGCAACTTTGAAAACACTAATTACTCGAATGCTCACCTTTGTCGGGTTTTCGTTTTTCGCTTCGGTGTTGGTTCTAGTACCTCTTGGCTTCCATCTGACAAATCTACAACGACGCACGGCGTTTGGCGAGCCGCACGTTGGCGAACCGGTGGCGCGGCGCTCAACAGCTTGGCAGATCAGCTGCACTACGACCCTCGGGAAGCCTGGCGGAGTGATGACGCCTGTGCAAACGTGTACGATTTCCTTTTCATTTTCTGCATTCACTTTTGTGGCGAATCTTCAAGATCCGTGAGGAACTGGTGAAAGCTGAAACACCGAACTGCTACAAGGGATGGCAAATAATGGATGAAAAGTAAAAGATCAAACCGCCGAGGGACACGAGATTTAACGTGGAAAACACTTTTAACACGAGAGGGAAAATCATAGGCGTCAGCCAGCAAAAACTTCACTATTGTTAGGTTAGGTTACAACGCTAACGACGGCGGCTTAGAAGAGATGAAAGAATTATCTCAATGAAACCCGTGCCTCCGTTTCACTTTGTCAGAAGTCAGTCTTCTCTTGTGCAATATAATTTAAATCATGACTCAACACGAACCGAAGATACCGATTCCAAAACCGTTGGTTACTTTATTTTGCACAAGATGCCGATCGGTATTATAATTTGGAACACCGATCAAAATTGTGCACCACCAAAAGTACAACGGTTTAAACGGAATGTCCACCCTACAGCTGTTTTTTTTTGACAACACCCCTACAGCTGTTAACCGTCCCATTCAAAAGCAGCGAGATAGAGATAGTAGTATCCTACCAGACTCGCCACCCGCCGTGCTACATAACCTTCCATCCGTACGCTACGGTGCGATTGTACGGAACATACCACACACAGTACGGGCAAGCTGTGCCAAACAGCGGCATCATCCGCGCGCCCGCAGCCATCTAATAGATCTACCATGGAGGCTGAGCTGCGGGACAAGAAGCCTAGGAAGCGGAAGAAGTCCAGGACGTCCATCTCGGCCGCCGACGACACCACCGTAACTGCTTCTTCCTCGTTGCACAGCGACGGCGATGGCAACGGCGCCGGCCAGCTGCAGCAACTGCACCGCGGGAAGCCGAGGGTCGTTTGGACTCCCGAACTGCACGGCAAATTTCTGAAAGCTTACAATACCCTCGGGGAAGGTAACACACGCAGTGTCTCCTGTGATCTTGTCTCGCTGGCTTACTCAATTTAGCTATCGGTAGTAATGGGTTAGGACTCTGAAGATTAACAAGATATTTTCCTCCTTGACGCTTTTATGTAGATGCTGTGCCGAAGAAAATATTGGCATTGATGAATGTTGATTGGATTAGAAGAGAGAATGTTGCAAGCCACCTTCAGGTGATTAATATTACAAGCCGGTCTCTTTGACACATAGTAGAAACTGCAGTATTTTTTTTCTAATATTCGGTCACACGTTGCAGAAGCATCGATTGAGTCTGAAACGGGAGGAGCAGCGGCGCATCCTAATCCCAGGCAAAGTAAATCGACAACCACCCCATCATGCAGAAGCTTCCTCTCCAACTCCAACGCATGTACATGTGCCCTCTCTGCATCCTCCTGCCCAAGCACCAGCGTCGTCTTCTCCGCACCCCCTTCCTCCTCCGCAACAAGCATCCTTCACATCTCTCACCATGTCTCGTCTACAGATAGGGCATGGCCATCATCAGCATCATCTAGTCCGGACACCACCAGATTATTGTTTCAGCAGCAGCAGCAACGCTGCTCCAACAAGCTTGCTTCTTCATCCACACCCGTGCTTTATTCCCACGGTGCAGCCGATCCAGCAGCTCTTCACGCTGCCCCTGGACCTGGAGGACACCACCGTTGCGACTCGGCGGAAGCTTTTCGAGAAACAACAAGAAGTTGCAGGACGTGAAGAGACGATGGCGCAGCGGGCCGCCGCCGCTTCAGGCTACAACAACAATCTCATGCTCGCGCAGGCGTCTCAATCTGTGAGCATGACCGGAGGTATTTACGTTACATAGAGCCTTAAATTTCTCTCGCTTTTTAGTAACAAACGAAAATGCATGTCCTGCGTAGAAAGCTTTGTTCCTGAGGCCAATGTGAGCTACGAAGCGGCTGGGATACGCATAGAGCACATGCAGATGACCGCCGAAGGTGAAGAGGGACAAGCAGGACGAGCCGCCGAATCAAGAACAGCTGCTGCTGGCTCCTCGAGTCCGCATGGCAGCAGCATCCATGAACAATACTGGAAGGTAACTAGTGATGAACACTAGCTCTCTTAAAAAATGATATCACATTGATATACAGTCAGCGAATAATTGTGATGTCTTGTATATGTGGTCATTGTAGATCGATGACATCACCGATGTTTCATGGGACTTCTGCGGAATCCCTCGGCACAAAACCAGTTAGAATGCATGGTGGGGTGGCTGAAACGGCACACCATACCCAACGACGGCGGCCATAGTGTGAAGTGGAACAAAACCCTCAAGGACAGGGTCGCTGCCCTTTTTTTCTCTCGTGGACTCGCAGAGCCTCAGTTTGCTAAGCTATAGCTAGCTTTGCCTGGTGCTTTCGTCTGGCGTGGATTTGTGATGATTTTTCCCGTTATGTGAGGAAGTGAGGACACGTTGCGTAATAATTATATGGACTTATATATAGTTGAGATCTCTTAGGACGTGGACTCTTGAGGACTACTGCATTTTGATTAAAAAAAATCCATTCATATTTTGTCATTTGTTCGCCGGTATTACGGATAGGCTCCATCGGAACTAACTTCAGTGTAGGGAGAGCACACAATTTAGGCGTACATATAAGGGTGATTGGTTGCATTGCCCAAGAGGGTTTGAGCTGGGATGGAGGGCCTATACAGGCTCATGGGAGGCGGGATGAAAGCATACATGGTGTTGTGTTTGGTTGTATTTGAGGTTGCCATCCCGAACGATAGACACCATGATTGGTTATCTGCGCGGACGCTTTTGATATATGATTTAGTTGCACAACTGCTGATTGGTTCGACGCATGGACGGAGGTGAAGCACCCATGTATACGTTTGGTGAGATTACCACCAATGCATGCATGATCATCAACACATGAACAATAGATTAACACTTGATTAGATCAATTATTTAGAGATCTATAATTACAATTAAATTATGTAGCGTTTGTCCCTATATGTGTTCATTTCATTGATTATTATTTATTTTGCATTTTTTTTTTGGCCGGTGAAAGGACCAAAGTGCCCCTTATTTCTCGGGCTTATATGGCTGGATAGTGGATAGAAATTAGAATCGATCGATTCCATCTTTTCCCCACGGCCGGTCGTCCATCCCATTCGCATCTGCTGGTTGTTCGCCCCCTGCCCACCGGCTAGCTCCACCTGCTGGCCGCTCGTTGGCCGCCGCTACCGCTAGGGGGCTGGAGCTGTGCGTCATCGATAACACCACCAGCCCCTAGGGCCCCCTGCTTCGTCCACCACGACAGCATCCACGTGCTGTGCGCCCAACCTCCCCGTCGCCAACCGTAGGCGCCTTGCCCTGCCGCACGCACCTCTCGCCGTTGGCGTAGCAGGCGGAGACGAGGAGCGCCGGGAGGAAGCAGAGGAAGACGCCCATGGCGACGGCGGCGTCGAGCAGTAGAGGGAGAAGATGCAGCGTGGCATGGCGCTCCTTCCCAGGCGAGGGGCAGCTCGGTCGGCGAGGTGCGGTGGGCGGAGGTAGCTCCGCCGGCGACGAGGACGAGGCACGCGGAGGTGGCCGGCGATAACCTTATCCTCACGCCTGCATCAGAGAGCGGATAGCGTCGTCCTCCATGTGAGTTGTGCGCCGCACCACGCCGTCCGGGATGAGATGGGAAGCTCGATTTGTGTTTCCCATTTGCCTGCATGAAGACGGCCTCCAACGAACGGCCCCGTGCATCGATTTCATACCAGGTAGGAAACCAATCACAACACTGGAACGAGGCCACGTAGGTAAATGGTACAGGGACGGGGCGCTGCGGGCTACGAATCACCCCCATATAGTATGCAAGCAATTTGTGCATGCTAACGCTTGCTGATCGAGTGACACAAGAGGTGGTCAATGAATTTGCAAGGTAGTAAGGTACGCCCTCCTCGATCCAAATGTGAAGTTTAGATTCCTTTAGTTAAGGTTTTTACTGTATATTAAGCTTTGATTATTGCACCAACCCACCCGGTCTGTTGGTTGGGGGGTGGGGTTGGGGGTGGGGGCAGCCAAGGAGGTGGTCGCAGTGATGGTGGTTACGTGTCGAGTTGTGCTAGTGTTTCTGGTTTTTTTATGTTGTGGAGGACTGGTTCACGTCCCAATCCAACTGGGTGAGGCGTGAGCCGAGGGGCGGTGTGCTGTTGACTCGCTGGTGGAGTTGGCGATGCTGGGGACTAGGCTTAGAGGCCTAGTCTTCCGGTGGATGCTAGACCACAGTTTGTCTAGTGGATGTTTTGCTGTCATGGTGTTGTGGAGATCCGGTCGTCCCAATCTGACCAGGTGAAGTCGTCTGGAGATATGGAGGCTTGGTCTTCGGATGGATGCTTGCATTGGCCACCAATTTTTTCGACGAATGCTTTGTCATCATGGTGTTGTGAAGACCCGGTCGACGTCCCAATCTGACCGAGTGAAGTCGTCTGGAGTTGGAGGCCTATTCCTCAGGTGGATGCTTCACCACTGGTTATCTGGCGGATGCTTCACCATTGGTTATTTGGCAGATGCTTTGTCGTCATGAAGTTTCTTTGTGGATGCTTGGCCATCGTTTGTCTGGTAGATGCTTTGCTGTCATGGTGTTTGTGGAGGCCCGGTCGACATCCCAATCCGACCTGGTGAAGTTGTCGAGGCTCGAGTTGATGTCCCAATTCGACTGAGCCAGAGATGTCGACTGTGGAGATGTTGACTGTTTTGAAATCCAACCGGTCGGTGAGGTTAGCAGTAGCCCGCGTTGATGTCCCAATCCAACCGGACGAGTGTAGTCTTTTTCATTTCTTTTATTTCTTTATTAGTTATGATCTCTCATGGTTGTAATTTCTACTGTATCAATGAAACACACTACCTTGTGCCATTCTTTAAATAATAAAAGTAATAATAATGCAGACAATTATGAATCAAGTTCAATGTGGTCAACTAATGGAGAGTTGGAGAGATGAGGAGCTAGAGATGAGAGATGAGAAGTAGGAGATGAATTATGAGTATTTACTCCTCCCTCTATTTATAGAGGGGATTACCCCCTTACAGCTGCGGTTACATCAGTGGAAGCAAAAATAAAAAGCTCTCCCTCTCCTCCTATCCTGCTTGTGTTCTTGTTCTAGTTCTCATACAAATTGTGTGTGTGTTCTAAGTGATCGAGAGACCTGATTTCTAACACGTTATCAGCACAAGCTCTACCGGGCTAAGAAGGTAAAGTCAGGAATCAGTTCTTCTAACTAAGCACATACACACATATGTATCACTGCACAAATCCTTCCTGGTGTCGTTGGCGCCTCGGCAGCGCCAGGTGACATGTAGGCAGCTCAGCCACCATCACCGTCCATAGCCGGAGGTGAACCAGGGCGATGCAAGGAAGGCTCTACCTCCGCTCGCCAAGAAATGGCCCTGAAGAGCCAAAAATCGGCACCATCCTGAAGACGAGTGCGCGAATCGGGTAACCACCATCCTGAAGATGGGCGAACGACCCCCGCTGTCGGATGAAACCAAAGGAGCGGCCGCGCAGTCACCGCTGCCCACATCACCAGCACGAAGATGTGATAGCCGACCGCCGGCCACCGCGGGCGCGCTTCGCCCCGCCGTCCGCCGCCGGCCGGGGCACGAGCGAGGCGCGGCCCCGCCGGTGCGCGTGCGACGCCGCGGCGGCGCGGCCCCGCCGGCCACCTTGGGGCGCGCGGCCCCCGCGGCCGGCGCGCGCCGCCGGCCACCACCGCCCTGCCATGCACCCCTCCTGGGCGCGCCGCCTCGAGCCCTCCCGCCTGCTGCGATGGGATAGGGTGGAGGTGCTAGGGTTAGGTTTGTTGCCCCCTTTTATATTTGGCCAAGGATGCATCTCAGCCATCCATCCTGATCCAACGGCTGCGGATGGCTAGACACCAGCAGCCCTAGCGGGCCAGCCCAACTATAAAAGAGATTGGACCCTGAAAGCCCATTTCGAATTATATTGCATGAAACCTATTGTTTTATGCGAATATAGTGGCCCGAAGCCAACTATAATACCCAAATGTGCGACCCGAAGTCCGCAAAAATATTAGTGGCCTGAAGCCCACTATATTATTTATTTTATTGCATTTATTTATTTCCTGCAATTTATTTATTTATTTATTTAATGTATTATTTAAATTCTTGCATATTTACTTCATCGTAATAATTTATTTAATATTGATTTAATCCTGAAGATACACCTGGGAAATTATTGTATGGTCCTGAAGACTATACAGAATTGTAATCCCGAATATTACACACCGACATTGACTCCCCTGTACATTCACTGTGCAGGCATGTCGGACATCGCAAAGAGGGAGTTCAAGGTACTTGCCGTGGACGGCAGCAACTACCTCACTTGGGCTACCGACGCAAACTCGACGGCATGAGCCTCGATCATACCATTGTCCAGCCTGAAGCTGGCAAGGATGAACGCACAAAGCCTGATAAAGCAAGAGCGTTGCATTTTCTGCGACAGCATCTCCACCCAGACCTGAAGTCTAAGTATATGCGGAGAGACATCCGCTTGTTCTATGGAAGTCCCTGAAGGACCGCTTCAGCCAGCAGCTGACGATTGTGCTCCCTAGAGCACAACAAGCTTGGATCACCCTATGCTTCCAGGACTTCAAGTACGTGGCAGCGTACAACTCTGCTTTGCACAGGATTGTGACCAAAATGCGTCTATGTGGCCAGAAGATCACTGACGTTGATATGATCGAGAAGACCCTATCCACCTTCCACCTTGGCAATATAGTACTACAACAACAATATAGAAACTCAAAGTACCAGAAGTACTCTGAGATGAGTGAAGTACTATCGGTTGCCGAACAACAGAATGCGGTGCTCATGAGCAACCATTCTACCCGGCCCACTGGATCTATGGCTGTGCCAGAAGGACATGCTACCGTTGCTGAGAGGTCTCACAACCGGAAATGGGGCCGGGGAAAGGGGAAATGGAAGGGGAAAAGAGGTGCCTTGCTCAAAGGCAAAGGGAAAAGGAAGCCCAGGGGTAGATCCGAACCCGAGAAGTAAAGAGGTGATCATAGTGGGGAAGAGCAGGGCGAATGCTATAGATGCGGAGCAAGGGGACATTGGTCTCGCAAATGCCGCACCCCCAAACACCTCGTTGACCTCTACCAACAGACCAAGAATAAGGGGAAAGGTCAAAATGAGTCCCACTTCATCACTGAGCCTGAAGCTCAGAAGCGTGATGACATAGTCGTCAACGCAAACGATGAAAAAGTCCATATGGACGGAAGTGAGGAAAACCTTCTCAATGACATGGATATTTTTGGGGACCTGCAGTAATCTCCAAAATACCATGTCAATGCGATGTAGAGTTTGGTCATGCTCCTGAAGAGCATTTGTAACAAGGTCCAAACTTATGTAATATATTTCCCAGGAATAATATAATGTTATTTCATTTATGTGATGTACCTTATGTTAAATACTTGTTTTTATTATTATGGTATTTAACAGAGTCTGTGGGAACTGAATGGCCGAAGCGGAGATCTGTCTTGTTGACAGTGGGACCACCAATACAATTCTAAGGGAAACCAGATATTTCCAAACATTAACAAAGCAAAGTGGAAATATTATGACCATTGCCGGAAGAAATGTTCATATTGTGGGCACCGGAAGTGCCACACTGGTTCTCCCCATGGGTACCCAAATCTTTGTGAAGCTTGCACTGTTGTATCCCAACTCGAAGTGCACGATTTTGAGTTTCAAAGATATCTGTGCGAATGGATTCCATGTTGAAACCGAGATTGAGCATGGTACTGAATACCTGCTCATTACTAAATTCGACGGGTACTAAAAGAGAGTGGTGGAAAGGCTCCCTTCATCGCCATCAGGTTTGTACTATACGTACGTTAAACCCACAGAAGAGTATGTTGCGATGAAGAACATATTTCGAAACATAGAATCGTTTCGAATAAGGCATGACTGTTTGGGTCATCCTGGGTTGAGTATGATGAGAAGGATCATCAACAATTCTGCTGACCATGATGTTAGAAGCTTCCCAAATCCTGAAGATTTTATTTGCACCGCATGTGCAAAGGGAAAGCTAATCACTAGACCATCCCTCCTGAAGATTAGGGATGAGTCACCTGTGTTCATGCAAAGGATACAAGGTGACATTTGTGGACCTATTCAGCCCCTGTCGGGCCCATTTAGGTACTTCATGGCATTGATTGATGCGTCTACCAGATGGAGCTATGTGGACCTGTTGTCCACAAGAAACCATGCTTTCTCCAAGGTCATCGCCCAAATAATCAGGCTAAAAGCAAGTTTCCCTGATAACCACATCCAATCCATTCGGATGGATAATGCTGGTGAGTTCAGGTCGAAAGCCTTTGATGATTATTGTTTATCCATGGGCATTAAGGTAGAGCATTCAGTACCTCATGTCCACACACAAAATGGTCTAGCTGAATCCTTGATCAAAAGGATCAAGTGGATTGCCCGGCCTTGTTACAAAATTTTAGGCTGCCAACCAGTTGTTGGGGCCATGCAGTGTTGCATGCCGCAACACTGACTCAACTCAGGCCAACTGCATACCATGAATCCTCCCGCTTACTGCTGGTGTGTGGGAAAGAACCAAGTATTTCCCGTCTGCGTATATTTGGTAGCGCTGTGTACGTGCCAATACCATCGCCTCAGCGTACATCAATGGGTCCCCACCAGAAGTTGGGGATCTATGTTGGTTATGAGACTCCGTCCATAATCAAGTACTTAGAGCCTATGACTGGGGATCTTCATACGGCTCGGTACGCTGATTGTGTCTTTGATGAAGATCATTTCCCAGCATTAGGGGGAGAGAGGCATCCTGAATAATGCCGGGAAATTGAATGGAATGCAACTGAGATGCAATCCGTAGACCCAAGCACCAGTGAATCCGAACTGGAAGTTCGGAGGATAATACATTTGCAAGGTCTTGCAAATGAGCTGCCAGATGCCTTCACTGATCACAAAAGAGTGACAAGGTCACATATACCTGTAGTAAATGCGCTGGAGAGAGTTCAGGTACCCCAGAAGGCTACCAACTCTATTGTCTCCCCTAACCCTAGCAAGAGGGGGAGACCTCCGGGTGCTCAGGACAAGGTCCCGCAGAGACGTCCGCAGCGGAAAGGACCTGAGCCTCTTTCCTCACTTAAGGATTTAGTTGAAGAAGTTCAACCTGAAGTTGAAAATGCCCCAGAAGTGCAACTCAACCTGAAGTTGAGGAAGTCGCTGAAGGACTCCATCCTGAAGATGGAAACCCCAATGCGTCACACGTAGAATAGCGCATGGGGAAATCAAAACACCCCCACTCAGTAGGTTTGGGAAATCATGAGAGTGGGTGGACGATCATGAGGAGATTGCCACCAATTGTGTGGAATCAGGAGAGTCATATCATAGAAAGACCACTGTTGTCAACATATATTTTGCCTCAAAAAATGCTGACTCATTGGATCCGGATCCAGAACTAAAGTCCATGATTGAGTGCCGAAAGCGCTCAGATTGGGACAAATGGAAAGCAGCAATCGAGGCAGAATTGCACTCGCTTTGTAAAAGAGAGGTTTTTGGGCCTACAGTCCCAACACCTCCTAATGTCATTCCTATAGGATGCAAATGGGTCTTCCTCCGGAAGAGGAATGAACATGGTCAAGTGGTAAGATACAAAGCGAGGCTAGTGGCACAAGGGTTCATGCAAAGACCCGACATCGATTATGATGAGACATACTCTCCTGTTATGAGTGGTATAACGTTCCGATATCTTATTTCTATGGCAGCTAACTTGAATTTGAAAATGCAGTTGATGGATGTCGTGACTGCATACTTATATGGGTCACTTGATTGGGAGATCCATATGAGAGTCCCTGAAGGACTCAAGATCCCTGCACCGAATCAAAACCGCAACATGTTCAGCGTCCGCCTGCAGCGGTCGTTGTATGGGTTGAAACAATCCGGAAGGATGTGGTTCAACCGGTTGAGTAACTTTCTCCTGCAGAGAGGTTACATCAACAATGATGATTGTCCCTGTGTCTTCATAAAGAAATCATGTGATGGATTTTGCATCATCTCCGTCTACGCGGATGATTTGAACATCATCGGTACGACCAGGGAAATTGAGGAAGCGACGGCCTACCTCATGACGGAATTTGAGATGAAAGACTTGGGAAAAAAACAAGTTTTGTTTGGGCCTGCAGCTCGAACACCTCCCTGAAGGAGTGTTTGTTCACCAGTCTACTTATACAAAGAGGGTACTTGAAAAGTTTAATATGAATGAGTGCCACCCTCTGAGAACCCCTATGATCGTTCGATCATTGGAAGCGGATAAGGATCCATTCCGACCCAAGGAGGAGGATGAACAAGGTTTGGGACCTGAAGTCCCATACCTTAGTGCCATTGGGGCACTAATGTACCTTGCAAATTGCACACAGCCAGATATTGCTTTTGTAGTAAATCTGTTGGCCAGGTACAGTGCCGCACCCACCAGAAGACATTGGGTTGGCGTGAAAACCATCCTCAGGTATTTGAAAGGCACTCAGGACCTTGGGTTGTGGTTCCCAAAGGGGGGGATTTGACTATGGTGGGTTATGTAGATGCTGGCTATATGTCCGACCCCCATAACGCTAGATCTCAGACTGGTTGTGTGTTTCTCTGTGGTTGTGCGGCCATCTCATGGCGGTCTATGAAGCAGACTTTGGTTGCCACATCAACCAACCACTCAGAGATAATCGCCCTATATGAAGCCACACAAGAGTGTGTTTGGCTACGGCGAATGGTTAACCACATCCAGGAGTCATGTGGTAAGGGCGTTGTCAACACCCCCACCATTATCTATGAAGAGAATGCTGCTTGTGTTGCACAGATGCATATGAGATATGTGAAGAGCAATCTCACGAAGCATATTGCTCCAAAATTCTTTTATCCCCACGAGCTCCAGAAGAGCGGGGAAATTAAGATCCTGCAAGCAAGATCATGTGACAATCTTGCAGATTTATTCACAAAATCTCTACCGACCTCCAGCTTCTATAAATGCATTTATGGAATTGGAATGAGGCGGATTAAAGATTTGAAGGGTTCAGGGGGAGACTTAACCTAAGAGCCATAGCCCAAGTTTGTGATCCTGAAGATCACAAGTCGGTCCTGAAGACCCGACTCGAGCATCAACTGTTGTAATCTTTTTCCCTTGATGAGTTTTTTCCCACTGGGTTTTCTCATGCAAGGTTTTTAACGAGGCAACAAGTGCAACATAAGTGAGGCCTGTGATGTACTCTTTTCTCCTACCTTTTTTTCCCACTGGGTTTTTGGGGGAGTTTTTAACGAGGCATACACATGGCATGTAATTGGCCAAGGGGGGAGTGTTATGAATCAAGTTCAATGTGGCCAATTAATGGAGAGTTGGAGAGATGAGGAGTTAGAGATGAGAGATGAGAAGTAGGAGATGAATTATGAGTATTTACTCCTTCCTCTATTTATAGATGGGATTACCCCCTGTACAACTGCGGTTACATCAGTGGAAGCAAAAATAAAAAGCTCCCCCTCTCCTTCTCCTATCCTGCTTGTGTTCTTGTTATAGTTCTCATACAAATTGTGTGTGTGTTCTAAGTGGTCGAGAGACCTGATTTCTAACACAGATGAGGATACGAGGCAGCCGCCGCCACCGGCAGCAGCAGAGAGCGTGTGACACAAGCAAACAGGTCAGAGTGTAATCGATTCATTTGGCTGGGCTAGGAGGGGCCTTAACTCAAAGTGTTGAGGTGGCCCAACTTGACCCGTTCTCTTCCTTCTCATTTTCGACTCCGGGAGTAGGGTAATTGGGTTGATTTTACCATGTACCGGAATTAATATTTATTTAATATTTATTGCAGCTTTTTAGGTACATATGGTAAAAATCATTCTTCTTTGTTTTAGTATGCATCTAAATATGGGAGCGTATCAGGTGCAAATCAACGTCTCTGTGAAAACTCGTGTAAACCACGATAAAAAAAAGTCGTCTAAGTTCACCCAAAAAATCACACCAAACTTTATAAAATATGTTGCCCAAACTTGACTTCGTTAGTGAGATATAATAATAATAAAAGTTTAAGTTAGAAATTTGTCCAAATGATTTGTTAGAAATTTCTATTTTTTATATCTCGCAAACGAAGTTGAGTTTGGACAAACCAATTTTAGCTGTGTGGTCAGTTTAGAGAGGCCGTCAGCAGTATTGAGTTTCAGAGAGGCCAGTTCAACAGTATTGAGGTCGTTTTAGCTATTTTTTTTTGAAAAAAAGAGATTACCTCTGCTTTTTATAGAAAGTGATAAAAGAGTTGATACAACGGTGGCCAGCAAGACCACCAGCGTTTAAGCGTAAGCAAAAGCTAATGAAACTTCTGTCCTATTACAACTAGAGCTTTTCATAGCTCCACAATGTCTGAGACCACTATATCTCTGAAATAAAGCCGCCCAACCAGACTTGGATCTTATCTATCACCTTCGCAGTCACCTCCTGATCAGCACCCTTCAAGAGCAAAGACCATTTCTGCACGAACAAAACACCAGAGCGAATTACATCCAACGGATTGGAAGGAAACTTTCTTTCTATCGCCATTTTGTTCCTCGCCCTCCACAGGACCCAAGTTAAACCTGCAAATAAACACATGCATAGTCTATGGGGCATTTGAAGATTGTCTGAAGCCCAACACCCTCGCAGGTCACTCCAGGAAGCAGGGGAATCAATTAACCTGAAGATAATGCGAACATAACACCGAACAAATTACTCCATTGAGCATTGGAAAAAGATGTGATTTTCAGTTTCCACTCTCCCACACAGGCAACAATGTATATCACCCTTCCACCCTCTTTTTTTCAACACTGCTGCTTCCTGTAGCTTATTATTAGCCAATTGCCATAAGAAGATCTTGATTATCAATGGTAATTTAGTTTTCCATATGCTTTGTTTTAAGCAATAAACACTCCCCTGTTGGTTATAAACCTATAAAGTGACAGTGCATCTTGGCCCCTAATTGTTTTGGTGATAATGACAAACATAATTTGTGGTATTTAATAGTTGATCAAGATGTGTGCGGGACTTAAGTGAATAAAAATCGTGGTTTTGACCAAAGGAAGGCCCCCAACTCCAAGTCGATGTTTTCATCTCGAATCAAGGCTTAATTCTATTTTTGATTTTGAATTTGAGTATAGGAACACCGTACTATAAAGGGAGATGCGAATTGGTAGCCAAGAGATGCTAAAAGTTCTCTAGGAGATGATCCAAGCGAGTGAGAGGAGTTTAGAGTCAACACATACACATTTGCCCTTCTTTTCTGAAAAACTCAGCTTTTGTCGGTAGTACCGACGCCGGGTCGGTACTTCCGATAAGCCTTCACTGTTGAGTTTTTGCCAGGGGCTCAGTAGTACCGACCCGGGGTCGGAACTACCGATAAGCCTTCACTGTTGGGTTTCTAGGAAACCCCTCGGTAGTATCGACACCATGTCGGAAGCACCGAGGCTACTCGTTTCTGCACAGTAACGACTAGTTTTTCAGCCTTAGTATAAAAGCCCCCCTTCTCCCTCCTCACTCATTGCTGACCAACCACGGGACAAACACTCACTTGAGCATTCACTCCACTTCTCCCCTCTTCTCTAGAACCAAAATTTGATTCCTTTGAGCTAGGGCTTTAGTAGAGAAGTGATTCCTAGTGAGAATTAGAGAATCTTTGAGAGCCCCTTCGAATCTCCTGATCTCAAGAGCACATGAAGCATCTTCAGGCCTTTGATTCACATTTGTTACTCTTGAAGCTTGCTTCTAGGCAGTTAGGCGTCGACCATTGAGTGCCCTCTTGGTGTGGTGCACCCGGGATCATTTGTATTACCCTCTCCTTGGTGGAGAATTCTTAGTGAGCACCCATCTTCTTTTGTGGGGGTTGGAAGAGGAAAAGAGGCTCTTGGTGATAGCCCTCCCTTTGTGGGATCCTCAACGGAGACGTAGCATCCTTTGGGGGTGTGAACTTCTGATTAAATCCTTGTGTCTTTTTTGCTTGCTTGAATTCTTTGTCTCTCACTAACCCTAGAACTTGTTAAGCCCGATCTATAAATTGGTTGTGTTCCAACTCATATATTTGGTTGCAGGTGGTTCTTAGCTTCTAAACTAAGACTTTGATTCAAATAGAATTGCTAGAATCACTATAGATTTCAAAATCCGTTTTAGTTCATTCTGCCTTGTCGGTAGTACCGACTCGGTACCGGAAGTACCGAGCCCCCTCGGTAGTTCCGACACCACGTTGGTTGTACCGACAATTGTTTTAACCGCTGCATTTGTGAAGGACCGATACGGCAAACCAGAGGGGGGAGTGAATGGGAGCCGATAAAAATTCTTCTCGAAGGAGATGGAAACTCCAACAAGATGAACACGGCTTCCAAACCTCGAGTCCATTGACCAACACCGGTCAGACCGGTGAGCACCACCGGTCAGACCGGTCCCTGCTGGTGAAACTTGGCGACTTCCACTAAGTGGCTGGCTCCACACCGGTCAGGCCGGTGAAACACACCGGTCAAACCAGTCACAACCAGAAAGCCCCAAATCACCAAACAGGTCAATCGACCTCCAAACTGACCCAAACACGAAACAACCCCAACACAGGACAACAGCAAACCCACCCAGACGTTCACTCGAGCAAAAACCCAACAGGGGTTGCACCGGTCAGACCGGTGTGACCTGGGCTTCTCGGGATGAACAGCACCCGTGGGTCAACACCTCAAAATCCAAGCCCTGATCTCCCGAATCGCTCCATAGGCTTGAACAAGAGTTTGGGGACAATAGGAACACCTCATGAGGAGTCCATAGCCAAGTTCAATCCCACCAAAACTTGTCCAAAAAGGAGGAATCGAAGAAATCCCGCCAAAAACACCTCTAACCCTAGAACTCGGAAAACCCCAAAATCGAGCCCCTTTACTCACGAATTTGGGAGGGGAATCACAGCCCAAAGAACCACGAAGGATTCCCACAAATTTCCTCCATCAAATCCCCAAGAGCAAGGTCCCAAAAACAACCCAAAGAAATCACCAAGAGAGGGCTCCGAAAATCACCACCAAGAACAACCGGGAACAACACATCCAAACCTTGAGGAACCACACCGAATCATCTATACATGCCACAAAGGTTCATACAAGGTCTAGCTTGCCGCCCGATCATCCAACCCTTTCAACAAGATCTCACCATGAAGCTCTCAAGCTAGTCCTATGGAAATCCTATGAAAATAGGAAGGAAAATAGCAAAACGAAATGAGCTAGAGTTCCAAGAGATGGCTGCAATCCTCTCACCTCATGGGTTATATGGAGGCAACCGAAAGTCTAAAATACCCTTTCCTAACAACTAGGGATACAAGCCCCTCAAGGGCGGTTTTGGAAGTCTTCATGTCTTCATCATCGGACGGATGCCCGGCGATCGCACCCTGCGTAGCCTCGACGCAAGACATGCGATCCAGACGCGTGTCCTCCGCTTCGAAGTCTCCGGACTGTGTCGTCGCACACCGGTCAGACTGGTGCTCCCCACCGGTCAGACCCGTCAGACCCACCGGTCAGACCCGTCTGGCACTGCTGCAGCACCGTCTTCGGTTCTTCGGTCTTGGCTTTGTGGATCAACCAAGGAACCCAGTGGTTTTACGGGGGTGAACCACCGGAAACCCCGCGAACTTGGTGTAGCCTCCCGCCAATAGCCACTCATGACTCGGCTCCCACGTAGTCCCGGCTCGACCTTGGTTTTGAGGCTCAACCAAGAAACCGTCCATGACTTCATCTTGTTGTTCATGCTACCATGCGGCCAGACTCGACCCCCGCCGGCCACCGGGTCCCTCGAACGAAGCCTACTTGTCTTTTCCACACCGGAGGCCTCACCGGCGACGACCTTTCGCGCTTGTTCTTCACCCGCACCAACACCAGTCAAGCCGCAACATGCACCTTCATTACTTAGCCAAGAATAAGTCCACACAACGTTGTCAATCACTCATCACACAAGGAAGTGACCATCCACCGGTCCTCGAACCACACATGGTCCTCAATCTCCCCCTTGATGAGTGCATTGACAACACCCACATAAAGTAACAAGAGAGGAAAGAAAAAGAAAAGAAACGAACAAAAAGAAACTCCAACAAGCGATCGAAAGCCAAACAAAGGCAAAGAGTAAGATCACTTGGAGAAGCCAAGTCTCGAACCCCTTAGGCAAGGGCAACGGCTCGACACATCCGAGACAAAACAAAACTCAAGCAAACAGCGCAACCCACCGAAACAAAGCTCGAGAAACCACAAAGAGCTTCCCCTGCACACATGCAAGCTCCCCCTGAACCAATGCATCTCCCCCTGGACGAATGCATGCAAACCACTTGAAAACAAGGCATCTGCAACAACTTCAGCTCACACCGGTCAGACCAGTCACCACCACCGGTCAGACCGGTGCCCAACATGTGCATAGGACCAGCACTCTGACCGGTCAGACCGGTGACCACGACCGGTCAGACCGGTACGCAATAGAGCCCAGAAATGGCTCGAAACCACCTGAAAACCTTCTAAATGCATCTAGCAAGCCATTTCAAGCTCAAACTTCTCCCCCTTGTTGGCAATGCATGAATCAAGACAAAAATGCAAAACTTTCAACCTAGAGCTTCTCAAATAGACAAAATACAACATAGGATGCTACACATGTCCAAATAAGCAAGTTAGATACTCTATAGCTTTGTATTGACATCAACTACAAGATCACCAAGTTTCACAACCATTGAACGAAGCTAAGATGGATTTGGGCAATTTTGCGAAAAAATTTGTCTCTCACGAGCAAAGTCCTAAACATGATCAAAACATATCAAAATGGCAAAGCCACACAAATTTCATGCTAGGACAGCCATTCTAATCATAAGACCATCACAAACACCCACAAGCACCTCATGTCATGTCAAAGTCACCGAGCCATGTGCCTACTTCTATGTATGAGACTTCTCATTGGTAGGCATCATGCAACGATTTAGCACCCAAATCAAATTAAATTCAGCACATATGACATGGGAGTACATTTTCCAAGCATTTTACATGTCATTTCAGATTCATAATTGGTACATGAAATGTCTTTGCGACAAAAAGGAACTTATGCCCCTCCACAAGATGAAGCAAGCGGGCTAAACATTCATGATGGCAAATGATCCTTTGGCCGCATATGATCAATAAACTAGCTATCCAATCACAAATTAAGCATAGCCAAGCCACTAAAACATGTCAAGATCATATAAAGGCATTTACACATGAGAGAGCATATATGTGACATTTTTCAAAAACATAGCCATCAACCATGGATTATTCATCAAGATCATCAAGAGCTAAGCCAAACCAACCATAGCATATCAAACAAGCTCACAAAGACATGAATAGCATTCCATGGTGAACAATGTATATGAGAGAAGCTTATCCTAACCAATGCATATGATACAAAAATGCATGCAATCTAAGATACAAGGATGCCTATACATCATGTTACATATGCCATGCCAAATGCGAGAAATGCATAAAGGAAAGCTATACATATGCTACAAAGGAGCTCCCACACACCCAACTCAAGAAATCAAACACACACCAAGCTCCCCCCTCAAACGAGTGAAAGTTGCTTGATCTAGGGGTTTGGTGAAAATATCGGCTAGTTGGTCATGTGTGGGTACATGGATCAAGGATATCTTCCCTTTCTCTACATTGTCTCTCAGAAAGTGATACCTCACTTCTATGTGTTTGGTTTTGGAATGGAGCACTGGATTCTTTGCAACACTTATGGCACTAGTGCTATCATATTGAAGTGGAACATGGGTATACTCCTCACCAAAGTCACTCATGGTGTATGAAATCCAAAGGAGCTGAGAGCAACAACTAGCAGCGGCAACATACTCTGCCTCGGTAGTGGATTGAGCAACACTCGACTGTTTGCGGGAAGACCAAGACACCAAAGAGGAACCCAAAAACTGGCAAGTCCCAGAAGTGGACTTCCTATCCAACCGACACTCGGCAAAATCCGCGTCTGAAAAACCATGAAGTGCTAAAGAAGTGGACGCGGAGTACCAAAGGCCGAAGTTGGGAGTGTGACGCAAGTACCTGAAAATTCACTTCACCGCTTGCTGATGCGAAGTCCTCGGAGACGCTTGAAAACGAGCGCACAGACATACCGAGAACTGGATGTTCGGCCTCGTCGCCGTCAAGTAGAGGAGTGACCCGATCATGCTTCAGTACTCCTTCTGGTCCACATGTTCACCTTCCTCGTCCGCATCAAGAGCCGTAGTCGTACTCATCGGCGTCGTCATAGCCTTAGAATCCTCCCTCTTGAACTTCCACACAATGTCCTTAGTGTACTTGGCTTGGTGCACAAATGTTCCTTCCTTTGATTGCTTGATTTGTAGCCCGAGGAAGAACTGCAACTCGCCCATCATGCTCATCTCAAATTCCCTGCTCATATCCTCTGCAAACCTTGCAACAAGAGAGTTAGATGAGCCACCAAAGAAAATATTATCCACGTACACCTGCACAATCAGGATATCTCCGCCCGCCCTCGCAAAAAACAAGGTCCGATCGACCTTCCCCATCTCAAAACCTCTCTCAAACAAGAACCCCCTCAACCTGCCATACCAAGCTCTAGGCGCCTGCTTCAACCCATACAGTGCCTTCCTCAACTTGTACACCCGGTGGGGGTACTTCTCACTCTCAAACCCCGGAGGTTGCCTCACATACACTTCTTCCTCCAACACAACATTTAGGAAAGCACACTTCACATCCATTTGGTGCAACTTGAACCCTTTAGCCACAGAAAAGGCTAGAAGGATCCTATCGCCTCCAAACGGGCTACGTGTCGTATGGACCTCCCTGGGCCCACTACCTCGGTGGGTACCAGGACTGACTACTCGGTGGGCCCCTGGGACTACCCGGCTTGCGCTACATGGCACCTGAAGGCGTGGAGCGTAAGGACTGCAGAGGAGTAGTACTCGGTTAGGAAGCTGTACATGTCCCGCACTGTATGGAAGACTCCTAGACGTACTCGACTAGTACTCTCTCGCTACTCCGACTTGTAACCCTACCTCCCGGACTATATAAGGCGAGGCAGGGACCGTTCTCTAGGAAGACAACACCTCAACATACCTCATCACGGCGCACCATTGCACCATCTTGTAATCGTGCCCAATCAATCCAGAGCTACGCAAGGCATACGGGACGTAGGGTATTACGCACCTCGCGGCCCGAACCTGTCTAAATTGTGTGCCACGTGTCTCTTCCTTCGAGTTACCGATCTCGGCGAGGCCACATTCATCTACTTCGGGTACTCCCCTTAGTAGGTTGCCGGTCTAAAACACCGACAGCTGGCGCGCCAGGTAGGGGATCTCGCCCGAGATCACATGGCGAACTCGACGGCTCCCGTCTACTTCAAGCCAACCGTCGCCTTCAACCGCGGAGACACCTTCGTGTTCGGCGCCTGGGTCTGCACTGCTGACGGCGCGGGCTCCTTCCAGCGTCGCCTAACCATGCAGCCCAACCCGAAGACGAAGCTTTGTGACGCTTCCCGAAGTTGTCACACGCAAACTCGCCGGCGGGTTCGGCGAAATTTCGCTCTTCGACCACCACGTTGACTTCGAGCCCGAGTCCGCTTCCAACTCGAACTCGACGTCGCCACGGGCCATCGCATGCGAGCCGGCCGCTCGGCCATCGCAGGTGGTCCTCTCACCTCGCGAGCGCTCGCGTGTGGCCCCCGTATCCTCAACCGGGCCCGCACGGGGGCTCCCACTTCGCGCCGGGCCGGCAAGGAGCCTGTGCCCGAGTACAACTCGGACTTCGACGCCACCCCTGATCGCGCTTCGGACTCCAGCCCTCTCTCCGAGTTCTACTCGAACCCGGATTACGAGTTCGACTTCGGGTCGGACCCTGAGGAGCCCGAGTCCGAGGACAACTCCACCGAGCTTCCCTTGTCAGGGCCAGCCTCTGGGCTGGTTATAACATCCACGCCGGCCGGAAGATACATCTACTGGCCAGACCGCAAACCTGCTGACCTGATAAAGGGAGACTCACGCTACGTCGCCTACATCGACTCGCTACCGTTCCAGGAGGGAACACCCCTAGCCCGGGCTGACTCAAGCACACCAACTGAGGTGGCACCCTCCGAGTGCGGCCATGGCACCCCCGATCGCCAAGTCTTCATGGCCGCCGGCGACACCCCGGGGCCTTCGAGCACGGCTCGAGAAAAGTACCCGGAAGACATCTCCTCCGACGAGCTCTCTCGCCGACGCTCCACCGAACGAGAACCCCGCAGACAGGAGACGCTCGACGTGAGCGTAACCGAAGCGCGGCGAACATCGCCGCGCCTCCGCAAGAACTTCCCCGTCCGCAACCTTGCGGAAGTTCTCGAGGCGGTCGAGAGCAGAGTACACACTACCCTTGAGCAATGCCTCATGTCGATCACAGCGATCGCACGCCGGTGCTCGGGGCATACGCGCCGGAGAGGTCATCGCCAAGCTCGCTGAAGACGCCTACTTCATGCGGGTCGACAACAGAGTCAACCAACCTCCTCCGGCCCGGACACCGCGACAACGAAGCCACGAGTCGCGGCCGCTAACAACGGTCCTAACCGTACTCAAGCCGACCTCCCGGCCGAGCCAAACCGTCGTCGCTCCAACGCCGGCGGACCCTCGCGCCGCGACCACGGCAACCGAGAAGTCGTCCCTCACCGCGCTCCGGCCGGCGGGGGCGGCAATGATCCCGACCGGCCGGCGGTAGCGACGGCGGAAGCTCCAACCATGGGGCCAACGGAGAGGGCCGGAGGCGGCGGCGGGCCGCGGCGGCCGAGGCCACGCGAACAGCCCACGCCTGCGGCCCCTCGCAGGCGGCTACGACGCCCGCCGAAGATTGAGGAGCCGCGGCGGAATAAGTCGACAACCGCACTCGAGGGCGATGGCTTCCCCGCCTTCTAACCTCGACTTCGCAACTTGCTTCTCCCCGACAAGTTCAAACCTTTGGGGATCACCAAGTACGATGCGAAGCAGATCCCATCCGGTGGCTCGGTGCTACGCCCTTTCCATCGAGAACGCCGGCGGCAACGGCGACACCAAGTGCCTCTACTTCCCCTTCGCTCGGACCAAGCACCACTCACTTGGCTCGAGTCGCTGGATAAGCACTCGATCGACAAGTGGAACCAGCTGAAGGAGCAGTTCACAAGCAACTTCGCGGGCACCATGGGCCGATCGGGTACTCGCATGGACCTGGCCATGATCAAGCAGGAACAAGGCGAGACCCTCCGCAAGTACATGCGCCGCTTTTTCGACAAGCACGCTACCGTCGTCGACGTCACCGACAAGGAGGTCATCGACCTCTTCCAAGACGGTCTCTATCACCGTCGCACCTTTGAAGACTTCGGTCGTCGCCGCCCCAGGTCCATCCCCCACCTCAAGGACATGATCACGTCCTGGGCGGATGAAGAAGACAAGGCCAATGCCAAATACGACGCCATCCGCGGCAAGGCCAAGCAGAACCAGGGCGGCGGCAGCGGCAGCAACGCAAACCAAGGCGGCCGCAACAACAACAACAACAACAACTACTACTACTACTACTCGGGTCCCAACCGCAAGCGCAAGCCAGACAACACTGTCGCGGCTATCCAGCCGCCTGCGAAAGGGAACTCGAAGAAGAACTCCGGCGGCTTCAAAGACCCGCTCGAAGGAGAAGTGCCCGTGGCATCCAAACGGCAACCACACCACTGAGCAGTGCTACCAACTTAGGCATGCACTCAAGGATACGCCGCAGCCACCGCACCCTCATGACCAAAAGGGCAAGAAGAAGGACGGCGACAACAACGACTTCCAGAGCCCGACAAGACCGTCAACGTCCTCTTCGGCGAATTGCCCGGCGGTGGGAGCAGAAGGCTACCCTTCGTGAAGTCATGTCCATCGAGCCGAAGTCCCGACCCCCTCTCGGGTGGTCGGAGGTACCCATCACCTTCTCCCGCACGGATCAATGGACCGGCTTCTCCGAACCGGGACGGTTTCCCCTCGTCCCGAAGCCGTGGTGGCGGGCTCCAAACTCAACAAGGTGCTCATCGACGGTGGAAGCGGGCTCAACGTCCTCTTCACCAAGACCTTGAAGAAAATGAAGCTCGACATCACTCATATGCTTACCAAGAGCAACACGCCCTTCTACGGCATCGTCCCCCGCAACGCGGCTATTCCACCGGGCTCGGTGGTCCCCGCGATCACCTTCGGGGCGTCTCGGGACAACTACCGTACCGAGTACATCAAGTTCGAGGTCGCGGACTTCGAGACCTCCTACCACGCCATCCTCGGCAGACCGGCCATCGCCAAGTTCATGGCGGTGCCCCACTACGCCTACTTGGTACTCAAAATGCCAAGCCCAGCTAGTGTGCTCTCCCTTCAAGGGGACTTGAAGATCTCCCACGATTGCGACACAGAAGCCATGGAGATCGCCTCTACGAACCAAGTACCCAACGCGATGATGGAGGTCTACGCCACGTCGAAGAAGCTTGCCACAAGTGAACTCGACATCCTAGTGAAGTCTGACAGCACCAACAAGCCTCAACCACCTGAGGAGGTACTCGTCAAGACGATCGACCTCGGAACAGGCGACCCCAGCAAGACCACCACCATCGGGGCAGGCCTCGACCACAAATAGGAAGACACGCTCATCAGCTTCTTTCGGGCTAACCGCGACATCTTCGCGTGGAAGCCAGTGGACATGCCAGGAGTGCCCAGGGAGCTGATTGAGCGCTGCCTCAACGTCGATCCTAAGGCCACCCCCAAGCGACAACACCTCCGACGCTTTGCCGACGACAGACGGAACGCCATCAAGAAGGAACTCGCCAAACTACTCGCGGCTGGCTTCATCAGAGAAGTCTTCCATCCTGAGTGGCTCGCCAACCCTGTCCTCGTCCGCAAGAAGAACTCGAACGAGTGGAGGATGTGCGTCGACTACACCGACCTCAACAAGCACTGCCCCAAGGACCCCTTCGGGTTGCCGCGGATTGATCAAGTCATCGACTCCACGGCGGGCCGCGACCTCGCTCGCTTCCTCGACTGCTACTCCGGGTACCACCAGATCGCGATCAAGGAAGAAGACCAGGAGAAGACCTCGTTCATCACCCCGTTTGGCGCGTACTGCTACACGACCATGTCCTTCGGGTTGAAGAACGCCGGCGCTACCTACCAACGAGCTATCCAGGCCTGCTTCAAGAGGCAACTCAACAAGAACGTCGAGGCCTACGTGGATGACGTGGTTGTCAAGACCAGGGACTCCAGTACCCTCATCGACGACCTTGAAGAGACCTTCGCATCACTGCGCGAGTACCGCTGGAAGCTCAACCCGAACAAGTGCGTCTTCGGCGTCCCTTCGGGCAAACTACTCGGCTTCATCATCGCCCGGCGCGGCATTGAAGCCAACCCCGAGAAGATCTCCGCCATCACCAGCATGGAAGCTCCCACGAGCATCAAAGACGTCCAGAAGCTGACAGGGTGTATGGCGGCGCTGAACAGATTCATCTCAAGGCTAGGAGAATGGGGGCTCCCCTTCTTCAAATTACTCAAGCATCAAGAGAAGTTCGTGTGGACTCCAGAGGCGGATCAAGCCCTTGCCTAGCTCAAGGACTTCTTATCAAAGCCACCGATCCTCACGGCTCCTCACAAGGGCGACAGCCTATTGCTCTACCTCGCCGCGACTACTCATGTGGTCGCATCGCCATCGTTGTCGAGCGGCAAGAAGATGGCCACGCCTACCCGGTCCGGCGCCTAGTCTACTTCGTCGGCCGAGGTTCTATCGAGTCCAAGGCCCGCTATCAGCCTGTGCAGAAGCTCCTGTACGCACTACTCATCACCTCGCGGAAGCTACGACACTACTTCCAGGAGTACTCGATCTCCGTCGTCACCGACTACCCGCTCGGCGACATCCTTCGGAACCAAGATGCTACCGGGAAGAATCTCCAAGTGGGCTGTCGAGCTCGGCGCCCTCACTATCGACTTCAAGCCACGCACGCCCATCAAGTCGCGAGCATTAGTCGACTTCATGGCGAGTGGCGGGAGAACCGCCTACCTACTCTCACCGTGCGACCGAGCATTGGGTGATGTACTTCGACGGCTCACTCAACCTCGAGGGCGCAGGTGCAGGGGTACTCCTGATCTCTCCAACGGGCGAACAACTCAAGTACGTCCCGGATCTTCCGGAAGGTCTCGAACAACGAAGCCGAGTACGAAGCCCTCCTACACGGGCTCCGCCTCGCGGCTTCACCGGACATCAAAAGGCTACTAGTCTATGGCGACTCCGCAGTGGTCATCAACCAAGTCAACAAGTCCTGGGACCGCAACAAGGAGAACATGGACGCCTACTGCCTAGAAGTCCGCAAGCTCGAGAACAAGTTCTATGGTCTCGAGTTCCATCACATCATCCACGACAACAACGTTGCAGCGGACGTCCTCTCGAAGCTTGGATCCACCCGCGCTCAAGTACCAGCGGGTGTCTTCATTCACGAGCTTCATGCGCCATCCATCCCGGAGCGGCGCCACCGACCACCGTCCCGCCCCATCCACCACCGGGCGAGGAGGTCATGATGATCGACGTGGACTGGAGGCAACCCTTCATCGACTATCTCAGCGAGCAGAAGGTCCCCTCCGACAAGAACGCGGCTGAGCAACTCGTCCGCCGCGCCAAGTCCTACGTCCTCATCGGAGACAAGCTTTACAAGCGGGGCGCATCTTCTGGAGTACTCATGAAGTGCGTCCCTCGTGAAGAAGGCAAGGACATCTTGGAGGAGATCCACAAGGGCGTCTGCGGCAACCACGCGTCCTCACGCACGCCGGTCGCGCAAGTCCTTCCGGCGGGCTTTCTACCGGCCCACGGCTCCGGGCAACACCGAAGAACTCGTCGAAAGTGCCAAGGATGTCGGCACTTCGCCAAGCAGCAACACGTCCCGGCCTACAAGCTAGTCACCATACCGCCAACCTGGCCCTTTGCTTGCTGGGGGCTCGACATGATTGGGCCACTGCCAACTACGCCAGGAGGATTCAACAGGGTATTGGTGGCTATCGACAAGTTCACCAAGTGGATCGAGGTCAAGCCGGTCACATGCCCCAAGGCTGACAGAGTACTCGACTTCCTGGATGAACTCGTACACCGCTACGGACTACCCCACCGCATCATCACAAACCTTGGCTCCAACTTCAACAACCACCGCCCGGGGAGTACCGCGAGAACAGCGGGATCGACGTCCGATACGTCTCAGTTGCCCATCCACGGGCCAACGGACAAGTCGAGCGCGCCAACGGGATGGTGCTCGACGCTCTCAAGAAGCGGCTACACGACGCCGCGAACTCCAAAGGGGGCAAGTGGATCAAGGAACTACCCAACGCACTCTGGGGGCTACGGACTCAACCATCCAAGCCAACGGGGCAATCCCCTTACTTCCTGGTCTACAGCTCCGAAGTAATCCTCCCTGCCGACGTCATATGGAACTCGCCGGCGGTGGAGCACTACGACGAAGGCGTCTCGAAGACGACAGACGAGTTGACATCGATAGCCTCGAAGAAGCTCGGCCGCGCCGCCCTCGTCCAATCGAGCAAGATACCTAGAGGGTATCCGACGCTACCATGATCGCAACGTCAAGGAACGCTCCTTCAACGTTGGAGATCTTGTCCTCCGCCGTATCCGAACACGAGAAGGACTTCACAAGCTCGGCCTCCCCTGGGAAGGTCCCTTCACCGTGGCAAAGGTGACCGGGCCGGGCTCCTACCGCCTCCAAACACTTGAAGGCGAAGACATCAACAACTCGTGGAACGTTGACCGGCTCCGTCGATTCTACGCCTAGTCCACACGACTACTCCGGGTTCAAGTCTACACGACTACATCAACACCCCCCCCGCCGTAAGCGGCCTCCGGGTCCTGGCTCCAGTCTCCGGACTTCTCCTCTCCGGGCTCCGCCCCGCACGGCTACCTACGGACCCCCGGGGCGCGACGAGCGTCAAGGACTCTAGCGACGGTCTACCGAGAGACCACACTCCAAGATCCGGCCGCACGCCTACTTACGGATCTACGATCCGGCCTACACGGCTACTCACGGATCTCTCGCTCGTAAGCGGCTACCCGCTCCGGCTCTACTCACCGTAAGCGGCCTCCGGGTCCAAGTGACTACTCTGTAACTACGGTCCTGGCCATCCAGGTGTACTTCTTCAGTAATAAAGTTTGATCGTTCATCAACTTCTTTACTGTCTACTCCCTACAACGGGACCACTAACGCCGAGTACGACTACTCGCATCTACTCCACGATGGGGGCTCTGTACTCTGAGATCGCGACTACGAGTACTCATTGCTGGAAACTTTTCTTTCATTGATACTTAAGCAATTCATTACAATTGTTTTTTGTACAACCCTGGCTGCTACCTATCTATTACAGGGCTACTGGAGATTAAGCTTCTCAGCTACTTGCTCTGCGATGGGAGCCATCTGCTCCAGCAGCTCTGCATACTGCTCGTCAGTGCAGTTGGCGGCTATCCCGCCGGCGACTACTTCCACTGGGGCCTTCGGGAAGTACGACTTCATGAAGGCTAAGACCTGCCTTGGGATCGACCTCGCCATGTGCTTCACATAGGCCGCCAACCGGCTCGGAGCTTCCTTGAGGCGATCCACCAATGGAGCAATCTTGGGGCCGCCCGGGTGCGGCACCAGGAGCCTTGCGATCGGCAGTGCGGCTTCCTCAAGCTCCTTCAATTGGGCTCGCAGTGCCTCACAGTCTTCATTCAACTTCTGCAAGGATTTGTAGCAGTTGACGAGATCGCGGTCAGATGCAATCCGGAGCTCCATGTGCTTCTCGCACTCGAAGGCAAGTTCTTTGTAGTCGAGCTCGAGTACCTGGCGGGCTTCTTGCTCCCGGTAGAAGAGATTCTTCATGCTCGTCTCCGAAGACTTCAGCTGCTCCACCTGGCCCTCAAGCTCTGCAACACAGCAACAGTATAGCGGGTCAAGACTACCTCTCGACCTCCAACAACTAGCCGACAAGTCCAGCGGCGTACCTTTGTTCTTGTTGCGGAGGCCCTTATTCTTACGCACCAAGTCGTCGCCCTTCGCCTGCAACTCTTGGATATCGTTGTGGTATTTGGCGAAGGCGGCGTCGAGCTTCGACTGCATGGCAGCTGCGTGCTTCCACGACTTCACAAGTTGCTCTTCCAGCGCTTCAGCCCGGAGCACCGTGTCACCATAGCCTTGCAGCATGCTGGACTTGTCGCGGGACCTCTCCGCAACATCCTGCAAAGACAACTCAAGTCACACGAGTACTCAACGGCGAGAGGATTGGCTACTCGAAGCTACGGCTACTTACCTTCATCCACCGCTCGGCCCGACGGATCGCCTCCGGATGCTTGGCCACCATCGCCGCTCGACAAGATCGTCTCGCGAGCAGCTCTATCCCGCCTCGACTACTCGTGGTGGCCTCCGTCATCGGCGCGGAGCGGATGGGCTCGCGTCCCGGATCTCCGGGAGCGGATAGCCACCTCCAGAGCGACCTCCGGCGACGTGGTGATCTCCTCTCCCCCGGCCGCCACGGCGGCCTCCTCGACGACTTCTTCCATAGGCTCGGGGGCTCCTCCCGCAGCCTCCGGGACCTCTGGTGTCGACTTCTGCATCGGCACTCCTGCAGGTACGTCACCACCTTCAGCTTCAGCACCTGTCAAAGAGAAGACAATTGCATCAGCGACTACGACTACTCCCCGAGGAGCTCCACAGCTTCAGAAGAGTACTCACCTTCGACTATGCTGGCCTCCGGCAACGACGCTTCGGTAGCCGGCGGCTCGGGCACCGCCTGGGAAGTGGGAGCGGGCTCTTCGGCGGGCGGCGCGACTTCTTCCGCCATCGACGAAGAGGGTTCATCCCCCTCACAGGACAGATCCGAAGATCTCCTGCAGAAACACACATAATTGGTCGTTAGTCAACCTCGACTACTACAACAAGTACTACCTGGGAAGATGCAGTACTTACAAGTTCGACCGGACTATTGTCACGGCCGGGGCACCGAGGATGCTGGCAATGTCGACCAGTCCACCCCCGGCGGGCGCCTCCTCCTGCGCCCCTGCAGCCACCGCCCCCTCTGCAACGGCGGCTCGCGCGGCGCTCTCTTGCGCTCCCGAAGCCACCACCTCTTCAACGGTGGCGGCTACGGGCTCCGTGCTCCCCTGTGGAGCAGGGGGGCCGGCGCTCCGACCGCGCCAAGAGCTCCTCGACAGTGGGGGCTGGACTACGACTTCCGGCCGGCTCCCCCACTGTGTCCCATAAGCCTTCGTCGCCCTCCTCGACGGGCTCCGTTGGCGGCACCTCCTGCATACAAGGGAGACTATCCATCAGCAAGGATATTTACACGATGGGTACTCGACTACTCTAGTCAAGGCATCTTACCTTCTGAGGCGTGGTCTCCGAGACCTTGAGCTTCTTTGCCACCCGCTCGTGGGCGGGGTTGCACGGCTTCCGTGGCGGCGCAGCCAGGCTAGCCTCCAGGCTAGTCGGGGAGTCTTGCACCAGAGGCACATGAGGCAAGCCCGGACGGCTAAACCTCGACCGCAACTGAAAGCGGTCCTGTAACGCCTCGTCGTCGTCATCGTCGTCGTTGGTGGTGTCCTCCACGATGACGGTGTCATTGCCTTCACCGACTTCTTGCCGGTCTTTTGCCTTCCCTTCCTTCGGGATCTCGATCCCGCTCGGGGGCGGGGGCGGCTCGGCGACAAACTTTTTCAAGTCCTCCTGCAAGGCACAAGACGTCAGCAAGTCTACACCAAGCAAGGACTACCGGACTAGGGGAGTACGACTACTCACCTCCTTTGGCGGGCGCGCGATGGAGTACTCTTGGACAGGGCACGCCGTGTACGGCGGCATATCTTTGAAGATCCGCGACAGCCTCTCGATGATGTCGCTGTCGTCCAGCTCACCTCCAGGCATCCGCGACGTGTCGTCGTCGCTGGTGTACTCGAAGCCCAAGGTGTCTCGAGCCATCAACGGCTGCACCCTCCGCTTCATGAAACTGAAGGCCACGTGCTCGGCCCTTAGCCCCGCTTCCCCCGAGCACCTTGATGCGTGCCGCAGCTTGGGAAGCCGGATCCCCTCCCCGCATGGTGGGCTCCGTGTTCCACCACTCGCGGTGCCCGGGCGGCGCCGTCCGCTCGGCTTCGGCGAGCCGGGGGTGGTGGTTCGTGATGTAGAACCACCTCGTCTTCCAGTCGGTGTTGGAGTCAACAAGCTTGTACAACAGGTACTGCTCCGCGGCGTCTTCTCTCAATTGGATGTCGGCTCCTCCGACTACCCTTGGGTTGGTGGCACTTGGCTGCGGCTTGATCCAGAAGAACTTTCGGAAAAGGATCCAGTGCGGCTTGATCCCTAGGAAGGCCTCGCAGAAGTGTACGAAGACTGCAGCATGGAAGATGCCGTTGGGGTTTAGATTCAGGTACTCGATTCCATAGTACCCGAGGAGACCCTTGAAGAAATCGCTAGCCGGGAGCACAAGCCCGCGCTCCACGAACCGCGCGAACATTGGAATCTCGTCTTCGGTCTTCTCCATTGGATATGGATCTCCGCGAGCCGGCCCTCCACATGTCGACCTCCTTCTCCGGATGAACCCACCGTTCGGAGAGGGTCAGCAGATCTTCCGTCTTCACCTTGGATTTCTTCCATTCACGGCTTGGATCAGCCCGTGGTGGAGACATTGGCGGCGCTACTCCGGTGGCGGCCACGGTGGCCTCTTCGCGGCCCCTCTTCTTCCCGGCGGCCTTCGACGACTTGGACGGTGACGGCTTCATCCTCCAAGTACAGGGCGTCTTCACGCGCATCCGCTCGGGGGCTACCCTAAAAGCTTTGGGTGGCGGCGCACTTGAATCTACTACGGCGGCAGCGAGCGCCGGGAGTGGATCTACTACGTATGGAATCGAAATGACCGCAGCTCGGATGGGTGAAAAACCCTAAGGGTTTTGGCTTCTATTTATAAGTCAAACCGGCTCCGCAACGGCCGGCTGGATAAGTCCACGCGCAGCTGACTCAGCGGCTAAGTGTGAACCTTCGTATTCTACTAGTCGACGCGCCTCACCTCGGGGGCTCGGCTACTTCTACTCGACTACCCGGGAAGCCGCTAGTCTCAAGAGCATCTCGAGACACATTCTTCAAGATGACCCTTCAATTCGAGAGGAAGTACTCGACTCAAGGCTCGGGGCTCCGTGCCACGTGTCCTTCGGTTTTTTCTCTCCGGATTTTTCGGGATTTTCTTGCCAAGACTTCGGATGGACCCTCGGCCCGGAGCCCGCGGCTCAACCTAAGGCTCGGGGGCTACTCCATATGGAGTGCGATTTTGCAATCGCACCTCCATATCAGCTCCAGCTTCAAGACAAGACGGGCATTTTTGAAGACCTTCGAAGGCAGTACTCGAGGACGCTTGGGACTACTCGAGAAGACTTCAGGATTGCTCAAACATCAGCTGGAGTACATTCCAGCCTCGGGATGCTATGACTACTCTTAAGGACTTTTGACTTGTAGCACTCAGGGACGCTTGAGGACTACTCGTTAAGGCCTTCAAGACTACTTGAAGCTATCCTTCTCGACTACAAAGTACTCGGGGGCCTGTCGTATGGACCTCCCTGGGCCCACTACCTCGGTGGGTACCAGGACCGACTACTCGGTGGGCCCCTGGGACTACCCGGCTTGCGCTACACGGCACCTGAAGGCGTGGAGCGTAAGGACTGCAGAGGAGTAGTACTCGGTTAGGAAGCTGTACATGTCGCGCACTGTATGGAAGACTCCTACATGTACTCGACTAGTACTCTCTCCCTACTCCGACTTGTTACCCTGCCTCCCGGACTATATAAGGCGAGGCAGGGACCGTTCTCTAGGGAGACAACACCTCAACATACCTCATCACGACGCACCATTGCACCATCTTGTAATCGTGCCCAATCAATCCAGAGCTACGCAGCATACAGGACGTAGGGTATTACGCACCTCGCGGCCCGAACCTGTCTAAATTGTGTGCCACGTGTCTCTTCCTTCGAGTTACTGATCTCGGCGAGGCCACATTCATCTACTTCGGGTACTCCCCTTAGTAGGTTGCCGGTCTAAAACACCGACACTACGGGAGCAAAGGTCTCCTCGTAGTCGATCCCCTCCTTCTGACTGAACCCCTGAGCAACAAGCTTCGACTTGTTTCTCACAACCTCACCTTTCTCTCCCTCTTTGTTCTTCCACACCCACTCTGTACCAATTGGCTTACACCCTGGGGGAGGGTCAACCAACTCCCAAACCTGATTCCTCTCAAAGTTCTCCAACTCCTCATGCATCAAATTTACCCAATTGTGATCAGATAGTGCGTGTCCAATGTCTTTGAGCTCAAAAGCAGCAACAAATGCAGCATGAGCAAAATGAGAATTGTTTCGAACCCTCGACCGTGTAGTGCATTCATTCATGTCGCCGATGATCCTCGAAGCTGGGTGATCCACTTGTACTCGCCGGGGAGGTTCTCGCCTCGATGCTACCTCCCCCTCAACAACAGCTTCTCCTCGATCTTGATTTGTCGTCGTAGGTGTAGGAGAGGGTCCGTCCACCACCGTAGTCGAAGTAGTGGCTACATGTTCGGCGGGGGCACCACACCGCCATCTTCATCGTCTCCATGTTCATGCTCCTCCTCCCGAAAGATCTCCTCGCCAAGCTCATCATCACCCGCACACTCAAAGACAAGCCGACTACGTGGCCGTGTCTCGTCCAAGGCTACCTCGCAAGTCTCCATGATTTGGTTAGTTTCGATTGAGCACACGATATGCTCTAGAATGAGATGCATAACCAAAGAAAATACCATCGACGGACCTAGCCTCAAACTTATCCAAACCTTATTCCCTTTCTTCAGAATAAAGCACTTGCAACCTAAGACATGGAAGTGACTCACCTTGGGTGTGCGGCCGTGCATCAACTCATAGCATGTTTTCTTCTTATGCACTCTGAGGTAGATCCTGTTCGACACATAGCACGAGGTATTCACCGCCTCAGCCCAGTACCTTCTCGGAGTCCTATGCTCATCAAGCTTCGTCCGATCCATCTCGCACAAGGTCCTATTCTTCCTTTCCACAACACCATTCTGGGGAGGCGTATACGGACTCGAAAACTGGTGTTCAAGACCCAAGTCATGGCAAAAGGTTTCAAAACGAGAGTTTCTGAATTTTGAGCCATTGTCACTGCGGATTGCTCGCGTGGCATCTCCGTGCCTCTCGTTCCTCAACCTCAAGACTAGATCTGGAACAAAACCAAATGTCTCCCACTTATCCTCGAGAAAGAACACCCACGCATACCGAGAATAGTCGTCCACCACAACAAGGACATACCACTTCCCACCCGCATCACACACGAGCTGGGCCAACAAGGTCCATATGGAGCAGCTCGCATGGACGCTCAGTCATCACATCGGTGAGAGGCGGGTGAGAAGAGGCTACCATCTTGGCATGCCTACACGGTGCACAAACCAACTCTTTCTCAAGCCTCAACTGTGGCAATCCTCGGACCAAATTGCGTTTACTCAAGCGAGGCAAAAGGTCAAAGCTCAAGTGACCCAACTTCCTATGCCACTTCCACAGCTCACTCGAAGAACCAGCCAAGAAACAACGCTCCACACCCGAAGACTGAGAAAAATCAACACGAAACACATGACCCTCGGGAACGACCATACATACAAGGTCCCCTCGAGAGTCCAAAATCCGAGAACCACCAGGCCGAAACAACACCTCAAAACCCTCATCCAACAACTGGGACACAGAAAGCAGATTGTACCCCAGCGATTGAACAAGAGCAACACGCCTGAGAGTGATCTTGTCACTCACCTTAATCTCACCTTCGAAAGCACACGCCCATGCCCATTGTCCCCAAAAGTGATGTACCTCCTTGTCACCGCCGGACGAGACTTGAGAACCACCCCCTGTCTCCGGTCATATGCCTCGAGCAACCGGATTCAATCAACCAAATGTTCTTCAAGTCTCCCACCTGAAATTCAAAAACGAGCACGTGAGCGAACAAACGACTCAGCACTGGGGTTAGTACCAAAAGAGCAAAACCATTGCCGAGCCATTTGCTCGAAAGTAGGGTTAGCACAAACCAAACCATCTCTCCTACCAAAGCTACTTCCACAAACACCACCACGGTAACCACCTTGAGGAAACCAACCCTCTCTGCCTGGAGGAGGACCAAAACCACGAAAGAAAGCTCGTGGAACGTCCCTCCTCTCCTTCTCAAAGTTACGACTCCTCCCATTCCCGTAGTGAACTCGAGGGGGAGAATGCCTAGCAACCTGACCTCCTTCAAACTATCCAGCCCAACAACCAGAACCATGACCTCCAGAAACAACCCTCGCACCTGTACGAGCACGAAACCCAACCGCCGGGCCGTCCAGCCCGCACCGGCCGGGACCGGCGCCCCACACCGGTCTGACCGGTGTAGCCTGGGCAAAGCAGCACCTCCAACGACCTCTCGCTCTCCCCAAGCCCGAACTGTCCTCACACTCGCCTTGGCCCTGGGCATCTGCACACGAGGCTCAAGTACACCATCAAAAGGGTGGTACTTGTCCTTGTTAGCCCACTCCTTCGCCATTCTCTCCTCTCGCTTCCTCTTGAGGCAAAACTCATCCTTATGGCCATCTCTCCCACAATAGCCAATATGGAACCTCACAAGCTTAGGCTTAGGCTTGGGTTGTGGCTGCTCACTTGGTTTCTCTCCACTCACCATCTCCACCGATTTCTCCTCACTAGCCTTCTCACTCTCTTTCCCAAAGAACGCTTTCCCGGAAGTGCTCACAAACTTGATAGGCTTTTGGAGATCATTTGTATGTGGTGGAAACACGGGTGGAGCTGGAGTTGTGTCTAGTCGGTTCCTTGAATGGTTGGGTTTAGGAGGGAAATCATTCTTGTGGTGGTTTTTTGGTGGCTCAGGGATATTCTCTCCACTTCCCTCACCAACCTTGTTTGCCCCCAGTCCCTCACCATCCTGCCTCTTAAATGCCTCGATCATCATCCTCAACTGAGGCTCATGACCAGAAAACCAACCCATCAACTTTCTCAGCTCATCATTCTCATCCTACAAACGATCAACATAATGTGCAAGTTCCAATTTTTTCAAAGCATGCATTTCACAGGTAGAGCATGATGTAGGAATGGGTTCTTTCAGCTTAGCCTCAAGAGAACTAGTGTAAGCATGCATCTCATCAATTTTATCATGCAAAACAGGACAAGAAGTGCAAGCACCTAGCAAAGCAGATCTAGATTTAAGCTCATCCACTTCAACCCTAAGCACATCTAGTTCTTCACACTTGGAGGCATGCTTTTCCTTGAACAAAGCAAGATCAGCAAGGAAAATGGACCAATCAGCACAATCAACCTCTTCCGAAACAACAGGGCTAGCCTTAAGGGAATCAATCTCAAGCTTGCTAACAAGAACCTGTGTTTCTAGATCAGCCACTCTAGTCCTAGCATCCTCGAGTGAATCCCTAAGCTCTTTTCTCATTTTCTTTGCCTCCTTAAGCATGTCATCACGATTATCAAGCAAAGTACCAAGCCGTTCATTCTCCCCGCCGTAGCTCATCACACACTTCGTCGTCGGAGTCGGAGTCCGAGTCGCTCTGGTGGCTCTTCTTGCTGCCGGAGCTCAAAGCCATGGTGCAGAAGCCGTTGCTAGCGAAGCAGCTCAGCCCGCTCAAGTTCTTGGATGACTTCCTGCTCTTGCGACGATCACCTTCGTCTTCACTGCTGCTCGAGCTCGAGGTGGAGTACGCGAAACTGGAGTTGATGTCGCTTGCTCCCACCATCGCTCGGGCCTTCCCTCGGCTCTCCTTCTTCCTCGATCGACGCTCGTCCTTGTGCTTGTTCTTGTACTTGCTCTTGTGGTCGCGCCTCGACCGGTATTTGTCATCCATCCTCGACTTGTGCTTGTAGCCGTACTTGTTCTCGATGTTCTCCGGGCAATCGGCTATGAAGTGTCCCGGCTTGCCGCACTGGAAGCATGTCCTCGTGTTCCTCCTCATGTTCACCCGGTTCTCGTGCAGCCTCTCGAACCGCCTCGTCAGGAGCGCCAGCTCGTCCTCTCCAAGCATGTCGAACTCCTCATCTGGCATAGACATCAAGGAGGACAAAGAGAACATCCTGGTGGATGGGTTAGCATTAGCCTTTCCTTTTGAACCACCAACGAGGGCAAGACTATGGGAGCCAGTCGGGCCCTCGAGCTTGGCTGTCATGCCTCTATCCACCTCAGCTGACTTGAGCTTCGAGAACAACTCGTTCACCGTCAGAGTGTCATACTTCTCTGACTCCACAATGGCCTCGAACTTTCCGCCCCATATTGTACGATCCAAAGAGTGTAAGAGCTTGACGGCTCTATCATGATCATCGTACGGGAGCACGTCCACATTGGCCCTCATGTTGTTCACAACCACCATGATGAGTGAAGTTCTTGTACTCTCTCCGGTAGGTCGCATACATCCGTGCCTGAACCTGGGCATTCCCAACATGAGCCTCCTTCAGCATCGTCCAAATTCTACAAGACAAGTGCTCGGAGTGCACCCGATCGAACTCAGGCTGATACAGAGCACGAAACAAGTAGTCGATCGCCTTATTGTTGGCGTCGAACATGTCCCTCGATCCTGGAGCGAGGAAGTTCATCGGTTGGACATAGCCTGTGTCCACCGTGACATCCCAAAGGATCTGGCCCTTTCCGCGAAGGAACGCCGCCATCCACTTACCCCACATATGGTAGTTCTTGCCATCGAAGTGTGGAGGACCCGAGCCCCGTTCCTGGTACGTCATCCTTGGATCTTAGACTGGTTAGAGTCAATAAAGACCCGAACCGGGTCTGATACCACTTGAAGGACCGATAAAGACCCGAACCAGAGAGGGGGGGGGGAGTGAATGGGAGCCGATAAAAATTCATCTCGAAGGAGATGGAAACTCCAACATGATGAACACGACTTCCAACACACATCTCCGACTCATTACCCAAGTTGGCCAAGCTCATGTAGCCACTGGAGTGCCACTGGACCTAGGAGCCAACACACAACCTTCCAACCTGAGAACGTAGCGGAACACCAGACCTCGAGTCCACTGACCAACACCGGTCGGAACGGTGAGCACCACCGGTCAGACTGGTCCCTGCTGGTGAAATTTGGCGACTTCCACTAAGTGGCTCCACACCGGTCAGGCCGGTGCAACACACCGGTCAAACCGGTCACAACCAGAAAGCCCCAAATCACCAAACAGGCCAACTGACCTCCAAACTGACCCAAACACGAAACAGCCCCAACACAGGACAACAACAAACCCAACCATATGTTCACCCGAGCAAAAACCCACAAAGGGTTGCACCGGTCATACCGATCAAGAGCACCGGTCAGACCGGTGTAGCCTGGGCAGCTCAGGATGAACAGCACCCGCGGGTCAACTCCCCCAAATTCAAACCTCGATCTCCCGAATCGCTTCACGGACTTGAACAAGACTTTGGGGATAGGAACACCTCATGAGGAGTCCATAGCCAAGTTTAATCCCACCAAAACTTGTCCAAAAAGGAGGAATCGAAGAAATCCCGCCAAGAACACCTCTAACCCTAGAACTCGGAAAACCCCGAGCCCCTTTACTCACGGATTTGGGAGGGGAATTATAGCCCAAAGAACCACGAAGGATTCCCACAAATTTCCCCAATCAAATCCCCAAGAGCAAGGTCTCGAAAACAACCCAAAGAAATCGCCAAGAGAGGGCTCCGAAAATCACCACCAAGAACAACCGGGAACAACACTTCCAAACCTTGAGGAACCACGTGCCACAAAGGTTCATACAAGGTCTAGCTTGCCGCCCGATCATCTAACCCTCTCAACAAGATCTCACCATGAAGCTCTCAAGCTAGTCCTATAGAAATCCTAAGAAAATAGCAAGGAAAATAGCAAAACAAAATGAGCTAGAGTTCCAAGAGATGGCTGCCATCCTCTCACCTCATGGGTTATATGGAGTCAACCGAAAGTCTAAAATACCCTTTCCTAACAACTAGGGATACAAGCCCCTCAAGGGCGGTTTTGGAAGTCTTCATGTCTTCATCATCGGACGGATGCCCGGCGACCGCACCCTGCGTAGCCTCGACGCAAGCCATGCGATCCCGACGCATGTCCTTCACTTCGAAGTCTCCGGACTGCGTCGTCGCACACCGGTCAGACCGGTGCTCCCCACCGGTCAGACCGGTACCAATCGGTCGAGACCGCTCTCTCGCCGCAAAGACCGTCTTCGGTTCTTCGGTCTTGGCTTTGTGGATCAACCAAGGAACCCAGTGGTTTTCTGGTGAACCACTGGAAACCCCACGAACTCGGTGTATTCTCCGCCAATCGCCACTCATGACTCGGCTCCCACGTAGTCTCGGCTCGACCTTGGTTTTGAGGCTCAACCAAGAAACCATCCATGACTTCATCTTGCTTCGTTCAAGCCACCATGCGGCCCGCACTTGACCCCGCCGGCCACCGGATCCCTCGAACAAAGCCTACTTGTCTTCTCCACCCCCGGAGGCGTCACCGCTGACGACCTTTCGCACTTGTTCTTCACCCGCACCAACACCCGTCAAGCCGCAACCCGCACCTCGCATTACTTAGCCATGAATCGGTCCACGTAACGTTGTCAATCACTCATCACACAAGGAAGCGACCATCCATCGGTCCTCGAACCACACATGATCCTCAATTTGTTTCCGAAATTTGAAGTGATCCTATTCACCCCCCTCTAGGCATCACAAGGTCCTTTCAATGCTATGAGAGCCTAATCCCTTAATTTAGGCTTAACCGCTAAGGGATCAAGATGTCGGGGATTGGAAGCAACCCAACCATCGAAGAAATTGCCGCAAAAGAGAGAGAGAGAGAGAGAGAGAGAGAGAGAGAGAGAGAGAGAGAGAGAGCTCAAGGCGGCTCAAGTCGGTGACCTCACCGGCAAGGATCCAAGCCGTACACCATCCAACATTGAGAGCTCGACGACTCTTCATCCGATTCGACTCCGACTCAATTGATGAAGATGTCAAGGATGGTGATGATCCGGCAAAGAAGGCGGCAAAGAAGAGAAGAAAGGCTAAGAAGAAAAAGAAGGCCAAGAAGCTCATCAAGAAGATGATCAAGATGGAGCAAGCCAAGTACACTCACTCCGGCTTCTACGAAGTGCCCCACAACTACGCACAAATTCCGGCAACAACTCTAACGAAAAGTTCTATTCCGTGCATTTGTGAAAGCCTCCTCATTTCAATGGGAAGGACTACCCCAAATGGGCTTATGATATGCAAATGCACCTTTACGGGCTTCACCCTTCTCTTTGGAAGATTGTGGTAGGTGTTTCAATACCCACCGGAGGAGAAGCCCTCACAATTGAGCATGAGCAAGACCTCCACCGCAACGTTCAAGCAACAAGAATCATCACGGGATCCTTGTGTGCCCAATAATTCAACAAGGTGAGGAACATCCTAATTGCCAATGTGATTTGGGATACACTCAAGGAAACACATGAGGGAAGCGAACATGTGAGGCAAAGAAATATGGACCTAATCAACGGAGAGCTTGAGCTATTCTTCATGAAGGATGGAGAGACCGTAAGTGAAATTTATGATAGGCTCATGGTCCTTGTCTCGGACATTAGAGCTCTTGGAAGTAAAGATTGAGATGATTCAAAGGTCACAAAGAAGTTGCTAAGAGTGTTTCCTCCTAAGGACAAGAACTTGACGGCAATGATAAGAAGGGATCCAAGATACCCTACAATGACACCCAATCAACTTCTTGGAGAAATCTTGCATCAAGAGATAGTTGACCAAGATGTGGAGAAGTCTCTAACCTTGAAGATGAACAAGAGCTTAGCCCTCAATGCTAGCTCTAGTGAAGTGGTGCAAGCAAAGCCCAAGACCTCCAAGACCAAGAAGGAAGGCACTAGCGATGAAGGAAGCACGGATGAAGAAACCGCCTTTGCCATAAGGAAGTACAAGAAATTCTTGAAGTGAAAAGCATCTAGAAAAGGCGGAGACGAAAGAAAGAAGAAGTCTCCAAGAAAATGCTATGAGTGTGGAGAGTATGGACACTTTATTGCCGAGTGTCCCAAGAACAAGAACAAGAATGAGGATGAGAAGAAATACAAGGAGAAGAGCAAGGAGTACAAGAACAAGTACCAAGGGCATTCTCACATGGGTCAACAATGGGACTCAAGTGATGAAGATGAGGAACCAAAGAAGCAAGGCATGACAACCGTCGCCATGGCACAAGAGTCATCTTCACCACGCCTCTTCAACAACTTCTCCAATGATGAGGACCACTCCCACTTTTGCATCATGGCAAGGGGGAGCAAGGTACAAGAAACTATCACCTCATCCTCTCCAACCTCTTCTTCATCCACACCTAGTAGTGACATAGAAAACATAGATGAGGAAAAGGAAATGGAAGCTAACATGATAAAGAATTTGGTAAAAAGAGCCACAACAAAATTAAAAAGCTTTTGCACAAACTAGAAGAAAAGAAGGAGATTCTCCATGACCACAGACTTGCTTATCCTTGAAAAGGAAAGAAATCTTGCTCTAGAGAAATCTCTTGCCGAGGAGAAGGCTAAGGTGGAAAAGTTGACCACGGACTTGTCCTTGGCCAATGATTCCAACAAGAGGATGTCAAAGGATTATACTTTAGCAAATGAATCTCTAGATTCCTTAAAGGCTACTCATAGTTCAGGACCGGAGCGTCCGAGGACCGGTGGATGGTCGCCCCTGGCTATGATGAGTGATTGACAACGTGGTGTGGACTGACTCTTGGCCGAGTATTGCAGGTGCAGGTTGCGGCTTGATTTGCGTTGGTGCAGGTGAAGAGTGGGCGCGAAAGGTCCATGCCTTGCGGGGCCTCCGCGGAGTGGAAAGATAAGTAGGCCTGACTCGAGGGACCCATTAGCCAGCTGGGTCAAGTGCGGGACGCATGGTGGCAAGAAAAGCAAGAAGAAGTCGTCGATAGGAGCCAGTGCAGGGTAGTGGCTCACGACCGGAGTCTACACGCGGGGTTTGCGGCGGTTCACCAGAAAACTGTCGGGTTACTTGGTTGAGCAACAAAACCAAGACCGGAGGCTCGACTGGCGGAGACGGGATCCGGGTGCGCCGAGAAGCTTCGATGCCAGCGGACGCTTAGCTGTATCGCAGGGCTTGCGTCGGGAGGATGCGGTCTGCGGCAACGACGTGGCCGTGCAATGAAGAGGATTGCTACATGACCTATTTGCCCCTGAGGGGTTGTATCTCATTTTAAGTGCTAGGGGTAATGTGGTCTTTTGCCTGGCCCAGAAGGGACTCATATATATTAGCTCTAGGGTTTCCAGGCAAACCATCCATCCGGACTGCTTCTCATTTCCTTGCTCTCTAGGGTTAGACTTTTCCTCTGTTTGTAAAGAATCTGACCTCTGAGTGAATGGAAGCTTTCATGGTTGCGTCGATTCCCGGTTTGTAGCTTGTTGGTTTTCATGTCTTTTTCGAGCTATTTTCGTCGTTTTTTGTGCGTGGCTTGTTCCTTTGATTCTGAGGTGTTTGGGCTCAAATTTGTTGCTGGGAATCATGGATCGTTGCCTCGTGCATCTTTGTGCTTGATCTTGACCCCCAAACTTCGAGTTCGGCCTCCGATTGAAGGATATTGGTTGGGTCCTAGGGTTTTGGTTGGTTTAGGTGGCGATTCGATTCCCGGCGATTTAGGTTGTTTGAGGACCCAAGTTTTGGGGCATAGCATCCCCTAGGAACTCTTCACATCTTCCCCAAATCTTTCCTCAAGAGCTTCAACCGTTTGGGGGATCCATGGAAGGATAGGTGGTAGGGTGCTCTCGAGTTGGCTCTCGGGATGCTGTTTTTGCACCTGGCGGACAGTCCGCGAGGAGGGTGCGGATAGTCCGCATCGTGTATTTGGCCCATGTGCTCTTCGTGTTCTTCGCGTGTTCTTGAGTGCCTTCGTTTCGATCCGGTTGGCTAGTGGATTTTGGTGGAAAGTTGTTTGCCGGACAGTCCGCTGGGACGTCGCGGACAGTCCGTGCAGCACGAGTTGCTCGCGGACCGTCCGAGGACGTGGTACAGACTGTCCGCGTGTGGAGGTTCCAGTTGGGTCATTCTGTTAGTGATTAACAGACCGTCCGCCATGTGGCGCGGACCGTCCGCTCAGTGGTCGCGGACCGTCCGCCCCAGGGCCGCGGACCGTCCGCCAGGACTGCTGCAGAACAGCTAAGTCCTTTGCTTCCTGGTTCGTGCTTCCACTTTGGAATAGTTTGGGGTTTGTTCCTAGGGTTGGTATGTCCGTCGTGACTACGTGACCTTGGAAAACTCGTGTGGGAATCCTTGGTTGTGAATTTGGGGTATAAGCCGAGTTCTCTCTTAGGAGAACAATTTTTATCGGCTCCCATTCACTCCCCCCCCCCTCTCTGGTCACCTAATCGGTCCTTCAATAGTGAGCTTCAATGAAGCCTTTCAGGCTTGATGAAGAAATATAAAACTCTTGAAGCAAACTATAGTATTCTTTGGTAAAGCACCAAAGCTACTCCTACGACAACATTGGATTCTAGTGCCATGTAAGGCTAACCATGATGTAAATGCTCTCAAGACTAACCATGTAAGGCTTGAAGAGATAATTAAAATCAAAGACAAGGAAATTGCCCAATTGAACATGTTGATCACTCAAGGCAACATTGGTGCCAAGTCCATACCTAAGGTGGTTGGGAAGTAAGGACTTGGGCACTACAAGAACAAGGCCAATGGTAGAGTAGTGGTGAAAGGGCATGAGATCCCCTTATGGAACAAGGGTGGCTACCTCAACACTTGTGGATATTACCCATGGAGTCACCACCTCTACCACAACCAAGGACATGCCAATGGTAGTGAACACCACAAAGGGAAATGGTGGAGTTAACACTCCACCAAAGGCATCGAAGAATGTGGTTGAACACAAGCCCTGTCCCAACTACACTTGTGACTACATTGTGACCTTGGACCATAATGGTAAAATGGTGGTCAAGTATGTTGGGGCCTACACCATGAAGGCCATGAGGAAGAGTGTGTGGGTTCCAAAAGTTTATACATCTAACCTCTAAGGACCCAAATCTTTTTGGGTACCTAAACCAAAAGCTTAAACTTGTTTTGTAGGCCTACTCCTCCGGTGGAAGCGCATGGTTGATTGATAGTGGTGCCACTAATCATATGACCGGAGATGAAGGCTTATTTCCATCCCTTGATCATTATGACAACCCTATGGAAACTATCATCTATGGAGACAATGGTCAAGGACATGTTGTTGGTCTAAGTAAAATTGCTATCTCAACAACAAATCCAATTGAAGATGTTTATCATGTTCAAGGGTTAGGATACAACTTGTTGTCGGTTTCACAACTTTGTGAGAAAGGCTACAATTGTCACTTTACTCATGAGGGTGTGACCGTCTCTAGAAGGGAGGATTCCTCTATTATATTTACGGGTCATTTACGGAGAAAGCTTTACTATGTGGATTTCACAAAAGTAAAAGTGGACCCTAAGGCTTGCTTAGTGGCAAAATCCGACTTGGGTTGGCTATGGCATCGCCGACTAGCCCATGTTGGCATGAGGAACTTGGTCAAACTTCAAAAACATGAGCACATCCTAGGACTAACAATGTTGTTTTTGAGAAAGATAGATTATGTAGTGCTTGTCAAGCCAGAAAGCATGTTGGAGATCATCATCCCGCCAAGAACATTCTATCCTCATCAAGAACATTGAAGCTACTACACATGGATTTGTTTGGACCAATCGCCTACATAAGCATCGGTGGTAACAAATATGGTTTAGTAATTGTTGATGACTTTCCCGTTTCACTTGGGTATTCTTTTTGCAAGATAAAAGTGAAGCAAAGGTAATTGTGAAGAAGTTCATTAAAAGAGTTGAAAATGAGTTCGAGCTCAAGGTCAAGAACATAAGAAGCGATAACGGCTCAGAGTTTAGGAACACTCAAGTTGAAGAGTTCCTAGATGAAAAAGGCATCAAGCATGAACTCTTGGCTCCGTACACACCTCATCAAAATGGCATTGTTGAGAGGAAGAACCGTACATTGATTGAAGCGGCAAGGACAATGCTTGATGAATACAAGACTCCGGACTCATTTTGGGTGGAAGCCATCAACACTGCATGCCATGCCGCCAACCGCCTCTACCTCCTCAAGTACTTGAACAAGACTCCCTACGAGATCATCACCAGTAAGAAGCTTAGTGTGCATTACTTTAGGGTCTTTGGGTGTAAGTGTTTCATACATAACAAGAAACCCAAAGCCTCAAAGTTTGCATCCAAGTTTGATGAAGGTTTTCTCATTGGTTATGGAACTAACTAGCATGCCTATCGTGTTTTCAACAAAACCACCGGTTGTGTTGAGGCCACGATAAGTGTGAAATTTGATGAATCCAACGGCTCTCAACGAGAGCAAGTTAGTGAAAACCTTGTAGATGATGAAGAGCCCCCAAGTGTATCAATCTTGACCGGTGAAGTGATGCCTCGTGAGGTTCAAGTGCAAGCTTCGGTTGACACAAGCAATCAAGATCCACCATCATCAACAAGAGTGGAACCACCAAGTTCTCAAATTAGTCAATAAGAAAGTCAAGTTCATGGTGACGATCATGGAAGGGGCTTTGATCAAGGGGGAGAACAAGGTGGTGAAGCCCAAGAAGAAGCTCCACAAGTTGAAGAAGATGATGATGAACCAATTCAACGTCAATCTCAAGCACCACACCCAAGAGTACATCAAATGGTTCAAAGGGATCATCCCGTAGACAACATACTCGAGAGCATTCAAAGAGGGGTGACAACTCGCTCAAGGAGACAAAATTTTGTGCATTCTACTGGTTTGTCTCCTCTTTGGAACCTCTTAGTGTGGAATAAGCTCTTGAGGACCTGGATTTGATTATTGCCATGGAGGAAGATTTGAACAACTTCAAGAGAAATGAAGTGTGGGAATTGGTACCAAGACCAAAGAAAAACGTGATCGGCACCAAATGGGTTTTTAGGAACAACAAGATGGATTTGGTGTTGTCACAAAGAACAAGGCAAGGCTTGTTGGCAAAGGATATACTCAAGTTGAAGGCTTGGACTATGGAGAGACTTATACACCGGTAGCAAGGCTTGAGTCAATTCGTATCCTTTTGTCTTATGCTACTCATCATGACTTCAAGCTTCATCAAATAGATGTCAAGAGTGCCTTCTTGAATGGACCTCTCCAAGAAGAAGTATATGTTGAGCAACCATCGGGCTTTGAAGATCCAAACCTCCCCAACCATGTGTACAAGCTCCATAAGGCGCTCTACAGGCTTAAGCAAGCTCCTGGAGCATGGTATGAATGCCTTAAGGAATTTCTTCTCAAGAATGGTTTTGAAATAGGCAAAGCTGATTCTACTCTCTTCATTCAAAGAAATGGAAAAGATATCTTTGTTTGCCAAATTTATGTTGATGCTATTATCTTTGGGTCTACTAATGATAAATTTTGTGAAGAGTTTAGTAGGATCATGACCAAAAGATTTGAGATGTCTATGATGGGTGAATTGAAATTCTTCCTTGCGTTTCAAATCAAGCAAATGAAGGAAGGGACTTTCTTATGTCAAACCAAGTATGTAAAGGATATGCTGAATAGGTTTGGCATGGCGGACTCACTACGTGAAAAACTGGCTTTGGTAACGGGAAATGCGCATGTTACCAATCAAGTGTTACAAATAAGCCAAGAAAGGTAACGGGCAGATGCCCATTACTGATAATACATATTCGCAACAGGCATTAAACAATGACCGTTAACACAACTAGCCACCGGTCATGTGAAATGGCTGTTCTCTGGGCCCACAGGGAACTTTCGTAATGGGCACAAAAGCAAAGCCCGTTACATAAGCTCAACATCAGTGACACCTGATCTGCACCTACGTCTCCACTATCTTGACGAAATGAGATGTGTCTATTTCACACGCGTCTCAGCACAACTAGTATTCCTAACGGGCATCAAACAACGACTGTTACCACAACTAGTCACCGGTCACGTGAAATGACTGTTTCTCTGGGCCCACATGGAACTTTGGTAACAGGCATGAAACAGAGCCCGTTATTGTAAAATTAACATCAGAGACGCATTCTGTGAACCAGTGTCTCCACTGTCTCGACGAAATGAGACACATCTGTTTCTACACGCGTCTGCTTTTTCTCTATTAAAGGCGACGCTTGCTTTCAACCTGCGTCTCCTATATCTCGACAAATGGTCAGGTCCTGGGGCCCACCGGTCAGGACTGGTAACGGGCTTTTACAGTGCCCGTTACATTGTGGGAATTTTTGTGATGGGCTTTACGAATGAAGCCCGTTACTCACTGATCAGTGTTTGTAATGAGCCTTAATTAACGCCCGTTACAAATACGGCGACCACCCCTACCTTAACCTGCCCAGTTGCCGGCTACATCCTGGAACCAGTTAGGATTTGGCAGCCACCAGGGGCTGCATCCTGGAACCAGCCAGGATATGGTAGCCACCACAGCAAGAAGACATCACAAACTCATTCTCAGATCACAGATATAGGCAAAGCAAGATCACATTTATAGACAAGCTAGGATCACATCAAGTTTCAAGTTACTCTCATCAGGGCTTGTTTGGATGGAGTCATGAGAAAACTGCCTGAACCAGGCAGTATCTGACCCCAACCAAGCAAGCCAAGCAGGTTTCTCAGGCAACAACACCTAACTAAGGAAGACTGAATGAGTTCCAAGTTTCTGGTCACAATAAACTCACGGTGCACCACTGTAGAACTTGCCCTTTCGGTCGATGGTCTCCTTAAGAATGTACTCGCACAGCATCTCCCGAACTAGCTTTACATCTTTTGTGGAAACATCTACAGGAGGTTTGAAATCTTGCAAAATACAATCATTTATGAGAATACAAGTAGAGATCATTTTCTAAAATCAGATGGATAATATGAGCAGAGACAAGGTTGAGCATTATTATGTACTTACAGCACCCTTCTTGATGTCTGGTATGTCATTGAGTAGTCTTAACATATGGAATGCCACATGGAATCCACACAAAGAGGACCCCCGTGGCTGCTGAGGACACTGCATCGAGGTACCAACATGACAAGTTAATGCAGTACCAAATAGGTAAGAAGGGACCATAAAAGACCTTGGTCTTAAAGCGAGAATTGTTTTGTGCTTGAGTGTGGCTTTTGGCTTTTTTTCTTTCCTTTCGTCGCTCTGTCCTGTGCATCACCAAGGGCCCTGCATGATCAGCAATACCAATTAGAAACACTAAGAGATTGATTTTTTGTGAACAAAAAAATACTATACCAAAGGCCCTGCATGGTCTGCAATACCTATTAGAAACACTAAGAGATTGAATTTTTGTGCACAAAACCTACAAGAAACTTACCAGTTCAAAACATTTTAGAGGTCTGGGAACTTTAGCGGGGGATGTTGTTTAGCAGAATATAGATACCAAACCTCTTTAAACTTCATACAGATGATCACTGTTAACCAGTGGCTAGTGTAGTAGGCACCCACCATGTAGTAGTTGTTCATCATTGCATTTGAGATTGCTTTGCCAACTTGCTGAGACTGCTGAGAAATATTTGTTGAAGTAAACAAATATGGATCTAAAAACCCAACACCGATCTGCTTCTCCGCTGCCTTGTCCACCATTGTCCTACAAAAAATCAAATTGTTAGCATGCATGAACTCTCCGGTCAAAATTAAAGAAATGTCTTTTTAGGTTTTAAAGGACTTACAAGGTCCACAACCTCATGAAGGTAACATCCAGAGAAGCCAGGATTATAAGGTTAAACACGCTACTGAATTCAATGTTTAACATTAAAGCACCACAACCACCTTTAAAGTAGTCTTGATCCACCTTTGCTGGAAAGGCAGGTTTATCGTTACTGTGTTCCATGACATAAGCATGCAACTTGGCAAAATGTGGTCTAGCAACCTTTACATTTGCTTCTGACAACATAGGTCAACCAGGCTTGTATTTTGATTGGTCCTGTTCTGTCCCATTAACATAGTTAAGAATCTCATCTTTAGACAGAGGTTTCCTGGCCTGGTTCCCCTTCTGCAGTGGAGATCGCCTGGGCTCCTCCTGTTGCAAAGGATGCTGTACTTGTTGCATCTGCTGCTTAGGGGGAGATTGCATGCGCTCCTCCTCCTCCTGCTGGAGAGGCTGCTATTTCGTCTGTTGCTTATTCTCATGTTGCAGCTGCTACTTAGGCGTAGCTTGCCTGGGCTCCTCCTGCTGTTGTCGACACTCCTGCGGCTGGAGAGGCTGATGTTTTGTCTATTGATTATCCTCAAGTTGTAGCTGCTGCTTAGGCGGAGTTTTCCTGGGCTCCTCCTTCGGTTGTTGTCGATGCTCCTGCTGCATAGTTTTGCTGATCTGCTGCTGCTACTACTGCAGCCGCTGTTGAGCCTTCTCTTGCTGACACTGAGCTGCAACACCCCCGTTTGATATTGTACCCCTGCTACTTGTTGCAGTTTCAGGGTTGGGATGTCTCGTCATGGCTGGTATAATGATCCTGTCCTTTGGCCATTGGATCCTTTGAACGAGAGCCGCAGCTACGGTTGCCACGTTACCCCCATCAATTGGTACAGACAGAGGGTATTGACTCGTATTGGCCCACACAAAAGTAGGTTGCACCACAACATACCCATCCTGCACCGGTACTGAATGGAAAGACTTTTGCTAGTACGAGCACTACGGTGCCATCCAAAAGGCTGCACACAGTTGGCTCTGTCAGCTTATCTATTGTGTCCAGCATAGGTGATCGACTATCACTGTGCACTTCATTCGCTTCGTCACCGTTGGCATTCCAATGATCTTGCTCTCTGCCATCTTCCTCCCTGACATGCGCATGTTCTTCCTTGCTGTCATGCCCATCTTGTTTCTCAATGCCATCCGTATCTTCTTCCTCGCTGCTACTGACAGGCACTGGTAATTGGGAAGGAAGAAGTGCATTTTTGGGTATGTTGATGCCTGATAGTCTTAGAGCATGGACAATTAATTGAAACATTTTTTCCGCCATCACATCATGAGCATCAGACCTCTTATTCCTCTTCTTCCTGTACATTCCAGCGAACTCTTTACCAAACCCTTTACCCCAGCCAAGTGAACTAGACATGCCTCCGACCCGATCTCGATGCTCTGGAGTGTCAAGTGCTGCGGTGAGGATATCATCTCCCTAACCCCAAAGAAAGAACCATCGCTACCCTGAGCTGCAAGTGTTGTCACCCTATCTGCTACCCCCACCACCGCAGGGTTACTAAATGTTATGCCCCCGCTTCCTTCACTAGTATACTTCTTCTTCTTCCCTACCCTTGCCCGCAGATAAGGTCTCGAACGTCCAGGAAATTGGTCCCAAGGGTTCTGTTTTCCTTTGGCAGCGAGCTTTGCATCCTCCTCCCACTCTTTCCATTTACCATGATAACCTTTTCTGCCCATCTTGTGTGGCTTATTATGCAATTCTCTCTTTTGTATTATCTCCTGACTCAATTTCTGAAATGCAGGAGAATTGGTTTCCTGCACAAACATGTCCCAGTCTTGATGCTGGAAAAAGGCATGCTTCACAATGGGAGTCTCCTCTTCTCTCACATATTTTTTTCGTAAATGGGCCTTGAACCGCCGTTGCAAGGTTCCAATCTGTGACATATCTGCCTTAACTGCCTTCTTACGAACACATTCTTCTTGATTGGCTGGGTAATCTAGCTTTTCCTCTAAAATTGTGAATAGATGGTCCTTCTCAATTGGTGAGAGATCATCAACCGCCTTGTTGATTGACACCCTCTCTCGAGCAATGAGACCACAGACCAATACAAATCTATCCCTCACAGCATCTGGGGTAGGCCAAAAATTGGCATCAAGTCCAGTTGCAGTCAACTTGTCTTCTGGCCATTTGGTTTGTGTCCTTGACCCGCGGGACCGAGTATTACTCGCAGCAGTCTGTGCTGAGTGACCCTGTGAAGAAGGTTCACCGACGATGGGCTGTGATGATGCATTGGAGGTAGGGGAGTTTGTTGTTGTGGGAGACTGCATAGATGATATGTCAGGTTTGTCAGTAGAGCAACATAAGGAAGACTGAAAATCTAAACTTAATTTTTCTTAGATATAGTGGATACAGTCGTAAAAAAACCAGCATAGACATACACAGTTCATATTTTACTTAATTAGCATACAGGGATAGGTGCTAACCATTTTGACAGAGACACAACAATATGCTTATATATCAAAGCAGAGAATAAATTCCTTCAACTGCTTCCTTGTCCAACTAGAGCAGCGATGGATTGTGTGTTCCATATGTACATGCAACAGGAGGATAAAGCAATGTTCATGACATTATATATGACAGTAGTGAAACAACACTCACAACACATCATGACACCAACAATAACAATATATATGACGGTAGTGAAACAATTAACACTCACAACAAAGCATACGACAATCTAGTTATCACTACCTTATAAACCACTACGATGCAATTCCCACTGACATTATGTGGCCATCAGAATTAAAGTACGCTAACAGGTCCAAAGCATAACTGTCGATCTGGTACATTCAAAGCATAGCAGAATTAAAATATGCTAACATCCTTTATGCTTTTCATGAATTTACAGTGCAAAAATTATAGCACAAGGAACATGAAAATGAATTTCAACATTTCATGTAACTTCATCTTTTAGCAACATTTATTCAAAACAGACTTGGAGCAACAAAATCCATCCATCAAATCCACAGTCAATCAATTGAACATGAACTATTAAGGCATGTCTCCCTAATCCACCTTACATGAATATATAGCAGATTGGGTGGACTACATTATAAACCATTGCGATGCAATTCCCAATGACATTATGTGGCCATCAGAATTAAAATACGCTAACAGGTCCAAAGCATAACTGTCGATCTGAGCGTAGCAGAATTAAAGTATATGCTAACAGGTCCAAAGCATAACTGTCGATCTGGTACATTCAAAGCATAGTAGAATTAAAGTATGCTAACATCCTCGATGCTTTTCATGAATTTACACTACAAAAATTGTAGCACCGGGAACATGAAAATGAATTTCAACGGTTCATATAACTACATCTGTTAGCAACAATTTATTCACACAGACTTGGGGCAACAAAATCCATCAATCAAAACCACAGTCAATCAATTAAAGATGAACTATCTAGGCATGTCTCCCTAATTAATCCACATTGACATGAATATATAGCAGATCGATTTTGGTGGCCGATGAGAGAGAGGGCGTTGGGGGTTGAAGCTGGACTAACCTCTATCGCGGATGAAGTAGTTGTTCTCGTGATGGTCGGAGGGGCCGGATCCACGGCGGCTCGTGGCCTGAGGAGGCCGGCTCGTCGTCGTGGCCAGGGACGACGTCGACGGATCCGCATCAACCGTCTTTAGGTTGGCCGGACGTACGTCTGCACGACGATGACTCGCGTCCTCGTCGGCGTTGTCACGCGAGGAGCGGTGGGGGGCTGGAGAAGAGCAGGGCTGCGGCGGGGAGAGAGCGACGAAGGCGAGCGGGGCGAGTGGTGGCGACGGTGGGGAGAATGCGGGCGTTGTGGATCTGTCTAGTGAGAAGCCGAATATGAACGGCGCAAGTAACTGTGTTTAATGAAACTATTGGTGTGCCCTTGACAGCTCTGTGCAGCAATTGTAATTTCATGGGCACAATAGTAAATATAGGTGGGAAATTTTGAGCAGCCCGCGCACGGTTTGCCTGCTAATGCTTACGAGTGGGCCAGTGTCATGGGCGACGATGGTTAGTGAACCCGGATCGCCTTTGTTGGGAGTTGGGTCAGCGGTTTTCTTTTTATTTTGGCTGCTGCGCTGACGCGTGGGCCAGCCACTATTTTCTTTCGAATGAAATGTGCTTCCCTAAAATATTAGAGCCCATAAAACAACACCTAAAAAATCATAAAAATACGAACAATTCGTATTTGGACATTTAGTATTTGAATAAAATATCAACAGTCACAGTTGTGTGCCCAAGATTCTTAGAATCCGTTTTTACCATGTTAATGATGTAATAATTCTACAAACATCTAGTGTGCTCTGAAAAATCTACAAATTGACTTGCCAACATAAATTGGGTACCTAGACTTGTCTTCAAAATTTCAAAAGGTTTCGATGAAGGAATAATATACTTGTATACAAATGTCTACATCTCTCACATAGTCTCCTATAATGTTTGCTTGAACATTAAATTTTTCCACACTTTGCAACATGTTCGAACTCCTATGCATTTGAAAACTTAACAAAACCTTGTGTTCACCTTAAGCTTACAAAATGTAAAGTTCCATCACTAATGGTTGTGTAAAACAAATATTATTTGTATGTTGTACTTACAAAAAACAAAATAAGGCATATAAACATCACTCAACAAACGGAGTGTACACTAAACAATGAAATTAATGAATAGATGGTGATTTAGAAAAATTTAGAAAAAAGTATCAAATTTGGACTAATAACGACAAAGAAATACTTGTTACAACATTTGATTGCAGATTAAAAGGAGAAATGGGAATTGTTCTTCATTTGAATAGAACTGGCCCCCACAGTCACTTGAATAGAACAAAGGAGGAAGCAGAGGGCACCACCGCCCACCGTCGCCGCCGCCATGCCCGCTTCGGTGGTTTTGACACCCAAGAGAGCATCCCAGGCGTCGTCGGCGGCAAATAAGACCACCGCAACCTTCGATTTGATTCACAAACGTGACAAATCAAATATTATCTATCAAAAACTGAGTGAAAACTGACATCCTGATAAAATCAAATCCGCATTTAGTAATATATCTAATAATTTACATTCAAGATAGATAATGTTCATCGATATATGCTTGCGCCTACATCCCAATGTTCATTCTGCTGACGGCGTACTCCACGGCGAGACGGCCGAAGCTACGCGTCCAGAGGTCGAACTCATGACAGATGCGACACTCAACACTACAGTAGTGGATGATCTCTTTGGTATACGGCTCGTAGCGCCTACATCCTGCTTCCAAAATGCAGATGTAGGGATTCTGGATGGGCAGCAACGGAATGTCATCGTCGTCACCGTCATCAAGCCAGTACCACCACGCAATGTTGTCGAGATCCTGCTTGACGAGGTAGCGCAGTCGCTACAGGTTGGGATTCTTCCACTGGCCGTCAGGGAGCGACGGGCCGCCGCTAATTTCCTGGAGCAGTGCCATGGCTAAAAAGTACTTGGCACCAGAGTCTTCAGCAGCGGCATCTCCGATGAGCTTCAGACCCTTATTGGGGTTCTACCGCCTCATCAACCTCTCCATCCCCTCGAAGCACAATGCCTTCGGAAGATTGGCCTCGCAGAAGCGCCGCTCAAAGCACGACCTGAAGTACCGATTCTTGCATGCCTCACAAAGATCACACAGCGACACGTGCAGTAGTACCTCGTCGGAGTTGCAGATGTGCCGGAAGGTGCAACAGATTTTATTGCGAAGGTTCAAAAAATGGAAAACAGCCACATCCTTGATGGAGTGGATGATGATCTTGGTGAGAAGTTCATCTGGCAGCAGCAGCATCAAGCACACCGCGACGACCATCAATGAGAATGGAGGAAATAGCACAGCGACGAGGTTTGGAATTTGAATGGCGACGAGGGTTGAAGCTGGCGGCGACGAGGGATGAAGTTGGCAAGGAGGATTGAAGTTGAAGAGGGATGAAGTTGGCGATGAGGATTGAAGTTGAAGGTGCCAGGCGACGAGCTCGACGGTTGAAGGTTGAAGATGGCGCCTCGACCATGTCGTAATAAAACAATAAATGGAAACTGAAAAGGCGCCGCAGTTTGGTTGCTGCCGTTGAGAAGTGGGCCTGACATCATTGCCCCACCCCTTCTCCTTCCCGCGTAAGTGAAAGGCGACACGTGGCTTCGCGCCCGAGACGGAGCCTGATGCGCAATCGAGTGGCATGTACTGGCAGTAATGGAGTAGTGGGTGGGGGCAGAGGCGCCTGATAGTTCCACGTCTTGTCAATATAACTCCCTCGCCCAGTCACCCTCCCCTGCTTTCCCCTGCTTCTTCCATAAGCTTATCATCTTTTTATTCACTTCATCTTCCTTCTCGCGATTCACAACAACAGATCTTAGGTAAATAGAGAAGGAGGGGATGGCATCGAGGAGCCCATCGCCATCGAAGCGGGGATGATGGGAGGACGACGACGACGAAAGCCGCCGTCAGAAGAAGTTGGAGAAGGGGAAGGAGCCGGCGGGCAAGGACGCTGACGAGGAACCGCTCTTCAATGACACCCAGTTTGCTGTCGAGCTGCTCAAGAGTGCCTTCAGAAAGTTTGAAGGTGTTGGCGAGGCCTTTGACATCGAGGCACATCATTATGTGTACAAGGACCCGAGTGTGAAGTGTCTCACCTTCAGGATCCACGGGTTGGCTGAGAATCTCGAGAACCTCCCCGTGGTCAAGCGGGCTGCCCGCAGCCACTTCTTCTTCAACGACGACGACTACAACGGCGACGACGGCAACCACAGTGGCGACGACGGTGGGACTCCGACTAATTGATAGACTCCTCTACCAATTAGTAACAATAATGTCTCAGTGTGCTCTTGTGTCTTCGTTCGGTACTTGGACATGAACTGCTTAGTTTGTCTGTAGATCATGAACTGCTTAGTTAATTTGTTTGGTTGTTAGATTTTGTATGTCATGAACTCGATCTAATATACACGAGTAGATCTAACCGCTTTGTGATGAACTGTGTTCTGTTGTGATGAACTGGAGATCTGTTGTGATGAATTAGATCTTATTAGAGTAGTCATTGTTGACGCAGGTTAGCCTGCTGATGCTGACGCTGACGCGTGGGCCAGTGTCATTGGCGACGATGGTTAGTGAACCCGCATCGCATTTGTTGGCAGTTGGGTCCGGGTGGGCAGGCAACGATTATCTTTTTTATATTGGCTGCTGACGCTGATGCGTGGGCCTGTCACAATTTTTTTGGAATGAAACTTGCTTCCGTGATTTATTAGAGCCCATAAAGCAGCACCTAAAAATCATAAAAATACAAACAATTCATATTTGGACATTCAGTATTTGAATAAAATATCAACAGTCACACTTCTGTGCCCAAAATTCATATATTTCATTTTTACACCACATGGTAATTATATAATAATTCTAATAACATCAAATTTGCTCTAAAAAATCCTACAAATTGACTTGGCAACATAATTTGGGTACCAAAACTTGTATTCAAAATCTCAAGTGGTATCAATGAAGGAATAATATACTTGTGTATAAATGTCTTCATCTCTCACATAGTTTCCTAGAATGTTTGCTTGAACATTGAAGTTTTCCACACTTTGCAACATGTTCAAACTCATATGCATTTGAAAACTTAACAAAACCTTGTGTTCACCTTAAGCTTACGAAATGCAATGTTCCATCACTAATGGTTGTGTAAAACAAATATTATTTGTATGTTCTACTTACAAAGAACAAAATAAGCCATATAAACATCACTCAACAAATGGAATGTACACTAAACAATGAAATTAATGAATAGATGGTAATTTTAAAAAATTTAGAAAAAAAAGTATCAAATTTGGACTAATAACGACGAAGAACTACTTGTTACAACATTTGATTGTAGATTAAAAGGAGAAATGTGAACTGTTCTTCATTTGAATAGAACTGGGCCCCCACAGTCATTAGCGACACGGGGCTGATAACCCGCGTCGGATTTGCTGCTCTCCCAAAATTTTACACAGATAATTCGAGCATCATACAAAAGCTAATCTACTATTGATTTCCTATTTTCTGTGCGAACTTCACCATTTCGCAGCGCAGCCTACAATCTTCGCTGCAAAACAGAGAAAAAGCCATCCTTTTCCATGCTACAGCCGCCGCAGGTGCCTGTGCACGGCTGATCGCCGCACACATGTGTCGAAGGCGGCAGCGGTTCACCCCAAATGCGCCAAGTCGAGTAGTGGAGCGCACACGCGGCCTTCTCGCGCAAAGGCAGACACCCCTCGTTGCTCAGCCATCTGGACGTCGTACTGCCGCCGCCCGCGACCCGCCTCATGTACCCCTTTGTGGTGTCGTCGGAGGCGGCACCGCCATTGTCTCTGTAGAGCAAGATGGCATATAGATAGTTCGCCACATCGTGCCCACCCTCGGTGGCGCGCATCGATGAAGAAGGCTTTGATTCTGGGGAGGAAACAAGCCTCCGAATTCCCGAGACCGCTCAACGTTGCAAGGAATGCTTTGTAAGCGGTGGGGTTCCACACTCAAGAAATCTCATCTCGTATCCCCTCTATCGACAAACACCGGCCGACGTCGCCGTGGCCGGCGGCACATGGTCAAGCAAGTACCACGTAGGCTGCGGAGGTCAGCCAAGGGATGCTCCGAGGTCACACCGACGAGCGCCGCAATCTCAATGCGGAGGTCTTGAGGGAGGCCCACCAACAGCGATGACGGCTAGTGCCACGTGCTTCTTCCCGGCATGCTATCCATCTCCGGCCGGGAATGGTGACGACGAGGAGTAGGCTATTGCTGTTTTTCGCGGGTAGAGATGAAGGGGCAGGGGATCTAATTGTTTTGGAAGGAGAAGATACAAGAGATTTCTTTCCAAACACGGATTAATTATGCAATGGAGACAACGTTTCATTACCCCATGTATCATTTAATTCTACATTGGAATCACCACCGCTGCAGCTCTGCTCTCAGCCATTTAATGGCAGCAGTTTCGCCATTGACCGTCTTGTGACGGAACCTCTTCCCATTTCCTGTGCTCTTGATCTTATCCCTTCCTCTCTTTTTTTGGAGATGATGACTACATTGGATGTTTGGGTGGAGGTGTTAGTGCTAGTTTGTAGCAAACTAACACTTTGGAGCCAAACACATGTATTAATTTGGAGGTGTTAAAAACTACCACTAACAGTAACACTAACATCTACCATCCAAACACGGACATTGGAGACAATTTTGCTTACTCCGCGTATCATTTAATTCTACATTGGAATCACTACCTCTGCAGCTCTGCTCTTAGCCAGTGCATAGCAATAGACCAACCGTTTCACCATTGACCGTCTTGGGAACCTTCCCGACCGTTCCTGTGCTCTTGATCTTATCTCTTTCTTGTTTTTTCTATATAAAGGCACCGACGCCTATTGGTCCTCCTCACTTCAAGTTGCTTCCTTCTTCTCCAGATCTAGATATAGCTAGTATATGGTTCCTTCTTCTGACACAATAAAGCGAGTCACTTGCTTCCTTCTTCTGTAGATCTAGATCTAGCTATGGCGCAAAGAATAAATCTTGTAGGGCGCAAGCTTTTGCTTTTCTCTCTTCCTCCTCCTCCTCAATCTCTCAGTTGCTAAAAGAATTCTTGTGATAGAGGGTGATTGGGTTGCTCATCCCTCTAACACAGCTGCAAGCAGAATTCTTGTGACATACTCCTTCCTCGTAGCCGTGTCCGGGGTAGGTAGCCCAGAACCTCCTGGCACCAGGATGAACAATTTCATCTTGTGTCCAATGATCATTGTTTTCAGGATGAACAATCCTTCATCCTTTGTCCAATGATCATTATTTTTTCTATGCTTTCTCCCTCCACTCGCAGAATGCTCTTGCAAACCAAAAGTGCAGGTTTAGAAAGCTTTGTGGTCTCATTGCAAACCAGGAATCAATTCTCTAAGCCATCTGAGGACCAGGAGCGTCCCGGTGGTCGATGGATGACCGCTCCTCAGTGATGAGTGATTGACAACGGGTGTTGGACTGACTCTTGGCTCAGTGCGCAGGTGTAGGCTGCGGCCTAGTTCGTGTTGTTGCAGGTGAAGAATGGGCGCGAAAGGTCTTCAGCATTGAGGGGCCTCTGGGAGATGGAGTGACAAGTAGGTTCGGTTCAAGGGACCCGGTGGACGGCGGGACTAGGTGCGGGCCACATGGTGGCGATACGAGCAAGACGAAGTCATGGACAATCGAGCCGGTGCACGGTGGCGGTCGAGTCAAGTGGTTTGGCGGGAGGCCGGACCGAGCACGCGGGGTTTGGTGGTTTGCCCACAAAACCATCGGAGGACGGTTTCTTGGTTTGGGCCTCAAAACCAAGTCCGAGGGCCCAACACGACGGAGACGGGATCCGGCGTGTCGGGAAGCTTCGAAGCGGAGGACACGCGGCGAGGATCGCATGGCTTGCGTCGGGAGGACGCGAGGGTGCGGCAAAGACGTGGCCGTCCGATGGCAAGACCCACAAACATTACCTAAATGCCCCTACGTGGGTTGTATCGCCAGTAGTTAAGTTAGGGGTAGTCGAGTCATTTACCACTCCGGCGGGACCTGATATATAAGCCATGAGTGTGTGTGGATGGCTCTCTCTCTCTCTACGATTTAGGGTTTCATTTCCCCCCTCTCATTTCTCATTTTTGTAGCTATTTTCTTCTCCTTTTTCTCTAGGCTAGCATGAGAGCTTCATGAGAGATTTGTTGAGAGGGATGGATGCTAGGGCGGCATGCTAGACCTTGTGAATCTTTCCTGGTTTGTATAGAAGATTCGGAGTTGTGTTTTTCGTGGTCTTTTTGTGCTTGTTTTCGTGCCTTTGTTCTTGGTGTGATTCCGCGGATTTGTGTGGGTTTCTCCCTGGATTTCTTTGAGGGAAAGATGGATGGATGTCTAGTGCATCTTTGTGATTGATCTTGTGCCCTAAAACGCCGGAAACCACTTCGATTCAAGGATTTTCGTTCGGTGCTCTACCTCTTGATGGTGCTCAAAGGATTCGCGATTCCCGGTGATTTAGGGAGTTAGGAGGCAAGATTTTTGGGCTATAGCATCCTTGTGTGACGCTTTTCAAGTCCCCAAACCCTTGTCTCTACGGCTTCTACCGTTTGGGAAATCCGATGATGATTTGGGGCGAGTTGACTTTCGGGGTCGGGCCGTTTTCGTTCCGTCCGTGCTCGGCGGATGGTCCGCGAGGGTCGGCGGACGGTCCGCATGAACGGTGTTCTTCGCGTGTTCTTCATGTTCTTGCTCGGCTTCGCTTTTGATCCGTTTTGGTTTTGAGTTTTGGTTGGAAGTGGTTTCGGACGAGTCCGAGGTAGCGGGCGGACGGTCGCGGTGCTCACGGCGGACGGTTCGCATGCTCCCCGCCGACGGTCCGTTTTTCAAGGTTCGCTTCTGGTGGTTCTGTTGGTTTTAACGGACAGTCAGTGGACCAGGCCGGACGGTCCGCCGTACCTTTGCAGACAATCCGCGGTACATTGGCAGACGGTCCGCGTGGCCCGTGCGGACAGTCCGCCTCTCCTGGCCGGACGGTCCGCCAGAGCCTGTGTGCTTTGCTTCTTGGTTCGATTCCTCTCTTCCCTTCTTGTGCTTTCGCGTGTGCTTCAAGGAATCGTTCCTAGGACTAGAGGTTGATCCATAACCTCGTTGTCTTGGCGATTGGTGTGTGATTCGATCCATCGCTTGTGTGTGACCGGGATTTGACTAGGGTATAGGCCGGGTTCTTTGAGAAGAATTTTTACCGGCTCCTATTCACTCCCCCCTCTCTAGTCGCCATCTGATCCTTCACTTGGTATCAGAGCTTGGTGCTGGATTCTTTGCGACTTTGACAAGTCTCGAATCCTAAGATGGGGTATGTTGAGCGGGGCGGTCCGCCGCACTTCGATGGAAAGGGTTACCACAAGTGGGCGGCTCGTATGATGATCTTTCTTCGTGGCAAGTTGTTGAATTTCATTGTGCTTGACAAGACCTATGTTATTCCGGTCAACATCCATATTCTTATGGTGACCGATGCTGGTTCTAAGGCCAAGTATGAGGCAAATGCAAAAGCCGTTGATCACTTGGTCCGGAGCTTGTGTGATCCTGAGTTTGAGCGTGTTCGCCATTTGAATCTTGCTTGGCAAATTTGGGAGAAGTTGTTGGTTGCTCACGGTGGTGATAACCATGTGAAGGCTCGCCTCTTTGTCTCTTACCGGATGCAATATGAGAACTTCACTCAACTTCCCGGTGAGGACATCGATGCGATGTTTCGTAGGTTCACCGCCATCATGAACAACATGAAAGCTAATGTTGAGGATTTTCCTTACACCGAGCATGATCAGGCTTTGAAGCTCTTGCATGTCTTGGATCCAAATGTTTGGGGTGCTAAGGTTGAGGCCATCAAGGAGTCCGGCGTATTTGACTATTGAGTTGGATGACCTCTTCTCTATGCTCAAGTCGGGTGAGGTTGACAGGAAGCTGCAATCCAAGCATGAGGGCTTTATTGACCATAGTCTTTCTCTTGCGGGCGGATCAAAGGGCAAATCTAACCCTTCCTGTCGACAATTTTCCTTGTCTTCTCTTATGTCTATTCCAGATGAGGAGTTTGATGTGCTGGGCGAGGAGGAGCTGGCCTTGCTCTCAAGAAGGTTTGATCGACTACACGAGAGTCAGAGGAATGCAAGGAGGAGCTCAGGGACGTGCTACAAGTGTGGCAAGCATGGCCACTTCATCGCCGAGTGCCAGAAGCGGAGGAGAACAAGTACAAGATGAACGAGTACAAGGCGCACCCGAGGCGTGAAGACAAGTACTCCTCCAAGGGCAAGCACTTCAGCAAGTCCAAGAGCAAGGACAAGGACAAGCGGCGACCGAGCAAGGGCGACTACAAGAAGGACAAGGCAAGAGCTATGGTGGCCGGTGCAAGCGACGTCGACTCAAGCTAAAGCGACGCGCAGTCAAGCTCAAGCAGTGAAGATGAAGACGCAGGGAGGCGCAAGGGCAAGAAGAGTGCAAGCCGGAACCTCAGCGGATTGAGCTGTGTGGCGCTTGAAGGCTTTTGTGACATGGCCCATAGCTCGAGCAGCAAGAAGAGCGACAAGTAAGACAGCGACTCCGACTCGGAGGATGAGGTAAATCGTGACCCGACTCTTTGCTTGCTGAGATCACTAGGTTGAATGGCTTGATTGACAACCGTGATAGTGTGTTGAGAGATGCTAAGAAGATGAGGAAAGATCTTAGGGCTCAACTTGAGAATGCTAGTGAGAAAGTAGGAGAGTTAGAGTCCAAATTGCTTGAATTGAAACTTGAGAATGACTCTTTGAAACTTGCTCCTACTACTCCTGATGATGTTGAATGTCTTGAGTGTGATGCATGGTTGAATGAGATCAAGTTACTTAATGAGAAGAATGCTTCCACTTTGGCTAAACTAGATGCTCTTAGGACTGAGTATGATGAGCCTAAGGCTAGACCCACTTTGCTTGGTGCTTGGTGCTCTTAGCTCGATGAAGTTACTTTGCGCAATCTTGAACTTACTTCCCGTTTGGATGTCATCTATGAGAAGAATGACTATTTGAGGAAGGTGTTGGGTTGGTTGTCTAGGCGGGAACCTCAATTGAAAATCATGATTGAGGAGTTCAAGAGACCTGATGGTCGTGGTTTGGGGTTTGAGAAGTTGGGTGGGAAAGTGGGAGAGAACAGTGGGGAGAGTGTGTATGAGAAGTGTGTTGAGTCTAACCCCGAGTTTGAGGTGATCGGAGACATCCAAGTCCCACTTCCAAAGGCACCCAAGAACACTTTCACACCAAAGCCCAACAACCTTTGCAACAAGCTTGACACAACCCATGATCCACCCAAATTTCCACCCAAAACAAATGACTTCCAGAAACCCATGAAGTTTGTGAGTGAGAAGGGTGAGAAGCCTAGAGAGAAGCCAGAGCCAATACCAAAACCCATCCCCTTCAGGTGTGAGTATTGTGGCAAGGAGAGACATCTAGCAGAGTTTTTCTACAAAAGGAAGAGGGATGAGAGACTTGCTAGGGAGCAAGCAAACCAGGACAGGTATCGCCAGTCTCATGGTATTCCTGAGCCTAGAGTGCCACTTCCACGGGGTGTGGGAAGTGTGAAGAGTGTTGGTAGAGTTGGAGCTCAGGGTGGTAGGTTTGTTAGGAGAGATGATGGTGTGCGTGCTGGTGAGAGGTTTGGTCGGGCTCGTGGTGGTTTTGCTGGACGTCCCCCTACTCGTCCTCAATACGGGTTTAGGGGAGATGATCGCAGCTTTGGGTTCCAGAGGAACTACGGACCACGTTTTCCCCCTCGTGGTGCTCGTACTCCTTCCATGGGACATGGGAAGTTTGGTGGCAAGGGAATGATGTTTGCTAACCCCTCTTTTGAGCAGATGGCTCAACACTAGTTTAACTTTCTTTGTGCTAACCCCAGTGTCAAGTCGCTAGCTCACTCTCGTTCTTGTTTCTGACTACAGGCAGGAGGCTTGGAGTACATTTGGTTGATTGACTCTGGATGTTCCCGACACATGACCGAAGACAAGATGTGGTTCTCCAGCCTCACCCTAGTGAAGGAAAAGATGTACATCACATTTGGGGATAATGGACGAGAAAGGGTGATTTCGGAGGGTGTTGTGCATGTGAGTGACAAGGTAACGTTGAAGAGAGTTGCTCTTGTGAAGTCTTTGGGTTTCAATTTGCTTTCGGTTTCTCAGTTGCTTGATGAAGGTTTTGAGGTGCGTTTCAAGTCTGGTGAGTCTCGTTTTTCGGATTCTCGAGGTGATCTTGTTTGTATGATCATCCCCGAGGGTCGACTTTTCGTGGCCGATTTCTCTCGTTCTTTGGGTCCTCGCTCGTCGTTTGATGGCCGGTCCTTCTTTCGATTTGTGGAAATGGCATAGGCGGTTGGGACACTTGAGCTTTGATTTGGTTTCTCGCTTGAGTGGTCTTGACCTTGTCCGAGGATTGCCGAGGTTGAAGCTTGAGAAGGATTTGGTTTGTGCTCCGTGTAGGCATGGCAAGATGGTAGCCACTCTCCATCCACCCCTGACCGATGTCATGGCCGAGCGTCCGAGCGTAGCCGTTGCATATGGACCTTGTTGGGCCGGCTCGGGTTCGCTCGGTGGGTGGGAAGTGGTATGTCCTTGTTGTGGTGGACGATTACTCTCGCTATGCCTAGGTGTTTTTCTTGGAAGACAAGAGTGAGACATTTGATTTTGTTCGAGATCCGATCGTGAGATTGAAAACACGAGAGGCATGGGAATGCTATTCGAGCTATCCGCAGGTGATAACGGCTCGCAGTTCAAGAACTCTCGTTTTGATGCCTTTTTTCGTGATCTAGGTCTTGAACATCAATATTCGACCCCTTATGTGCCCCCTCAAAATGGAGTTGTGGAAAGGAAAAATCGGACTCTTTGTGAGATGGCTAGGACGATGCTCGATGAGCAAATGACTCCTAGGAGGTATTGGGCTGAGGCGGTCAATACGGCTTGTCATGTTTCCAACAGGATTTTATTGCGAACTTTCAAGAAGAAGACCTGTTATGAGCTTATGCATAGTCGGGCACCCAAGGTGAGTCATTTCTGAGTCTTTGGGTGCAAGTGCTTTATTCTTAAGAAGGGGAAACTCGACAAGTTTGAGGCTAGGTCTAGTGATGGTATTTTCTTTGGATATGCTAACCACTCTAGAGCCTATAGGGTGCTTAACCTTGAGACTAACAAAATCATGGAGACTTGCGAGGTAACCTTCGACGAGACAATGCCATGTACCTCTCTTGGCTTTGAATGTGCAGGTGACGAGGAGATGGCCGAGGACCTCTTTGAAGAGGAGAAGGATGAAGCTGGAGATGATGATGGAGAGAACCATGCACCTGAAGCTGAGTGTATACCCACTACTTCCCCTACGACCACTATAGAGCGTGGACCGTCTACTTCACGGACAATGACGGTGCGACAAGAGGACCAGGTGAGAGAAGCTGAAGGTGAGGGGGAGGTAGTCTCAAGGCGTGAGGCTCCCCGACGGATTCAAGAAGTGCATCCCCTGTCGAAGATCATTGGGGACATCGACGAACGTACTACACGGTCAAGGTCTAGGAATTCCTCTCATTTTGCTCATGCTGCTTTTGTTGCCACCTTTGAGCCCAAGGACATTGGACACGCTTTATCTGATGCAAACTGGGTCAATTCTATGCATGAGGAGTTGGAAAACTTTGAGAGGAACCAGGTGTGGGAGTTAGTTGAACCACCTCCAAATTGCCATCCCATAGGAACCAAGTGGGTTTGGAAGAACAAAGAGGGAGAGAATGGGATGGTTGTGAGGAACAAGTTCAGACTTGTTGCTCAGGGGTTTAGTCAAAAGGAGGGGATCGACTATGAGGAGACCTTTGCTCCTGTGGCCCGTCTTGAGGCAATTCGGATCCTTCTAGCCTTTGCCGTGGCTAAAAGGTTCAAGTTGTTTCAGATGGACGTGAAGAGTGCTTTTCTGAATGGGGTCATAGAGGAGGAGGTGTATGTGAAGCAGCCACCTGGGTTTGAGAGTGAGTTGTACCCACACAGGGTGTACAAAGTTGAAAAGGGCTTTGTATGGCTTGAAACAGGCGCCCGTGCTTGGTATGGGAGATTGAGAGGTTTTCTGTTGAGCAGAGGATTTGTGATGGGTACCGTGGATAGGACCTTGTTTCTCCTCAAGCATGGAAATGACTTGTTGATTGTTCAGATATACGTGGATGATATTGTCTTTGGTGGCTCGTCACATAACCTTGTTGGCAAGTTTGCAGATGAGATGAGCAGGGAGTTCGAGATGAGCGTGATGGGCGAGTTGCAGTATTTTCTCGGGCTGCAGATCAAGCAAGTGAAGGATGGAACATTCATGCACCGGACCAAGTACACGAAAGACATGTCGAAGAAGTTCCGGATGCAAGATGTGAAGCCGATGTCGACTCCCATGGGGAGTACGACCACTTTGGATGCGGAAGAGGACGGAGAACTAGTGGACCGACGGGAGTACGAGAGCATGATTGGCTCCCTCCTCTACTTGACCGCGACGAGGCCGGACATACGGTCCGGTGTGTGTCCGTGCGCTCGTTTTCGTGCTTCGCCGAGGACATCACATCGACGGGCCGTCAAGAGGATTTTCGGTACCTACGATCCGCCCTCTGGTCTTGGCCTTTGGTATTCTTCCTCCTCGACTCTTTCTCTTCATGGTTTTTCCGATGCGGATTTTGTCTTTGGTTGTCGAGTCGAGAGGAAGTCTACTTTCGGTACTTGCCGTTTCTTGGGCTTCGTTGGTTTCTTGGTCTTCTCGTAGCGGTCTAGTGTAGCTCGGTCTACCACCGAGGCGGAGTATGTTGCGGCCCGCGAGTTGTTGTTCCCAACTGTTGTGGATTTCATACACGTTGAGAGACTTTGGTGAGGAGTGCACCCAGATCCCACTTCTTTGTGATAGCACCAGTGCCATAAGCGTACCTAAAAACCCAGTGCTTCACTCCAGAACCAAACACATAGAAGTGAGGTATCATTTCTTCAGGGACAATGTGGAAAAAGGAACCATTGTGTTGAGTCATGTCCCTACCCAAGATCAGCTAGCCGACATATTTACAAAGCCTCTCGACCAAGCTACATTTGTGCGCTTGCGGGGGGAACTTGGGGTTTGTTGTCCTTTTTAGTTGATTCTTGGGGGATTTTCTTTTCTATCATATGTATCCTACCATGTTTTCACTTTGATGTATATACATGTTTTGCTTGATGTACAAACCATGGTAGGATAGCCATCTTGTCATATATCATGTTGCATTTGTATCATATTGTATCTTAGGATGATGAGCTTCTTTCATATGCCTTATTTGAGTCTCTTTGGCTATTTGTGAGATATTAGTCATATGTGTGGAGAAATGGTGATGTGAGGCTATGCTCTTGAAATATTTGAGATATATGTGTGGTGAGATAGCCCCTTTTGAAATAAATGCTAATCTTGACTAATTTTTGGTGAAATGTGCTCCACTCATGTGTAGTAGTGTATCCATGTCACATTTTGGTCTAAATGTGCTTTCTATGCTTAGATTGTGCTTGGATGTCTTTTTCTTGCATTTGGGCTAAAGGCCGAATATCATTGTGAATGTTTAGCCTATGTTGCATTCATGGGGGAGCATAAGCTTCTTTTTGCCGCAAAGGCACTTCATGTACCATGAAATGAATTAATCTTGAAAAGAAGTGTGTATGCTTGAAAAATGCTCCATCCATCATGTCTATGCTTAAAATGTCTTATCTTTCACATATGGGTGCAAAACATGTTGCATGATGTTCACTAGTGGAGAAGTCTCCCCGAAGTGGACACATGGCTCATGCGCTTTGACATGACATGCTTTGCTTTATGGGTGTTTGCCATGATCTTTTGCTAAGAATTTGCTATCCTTGTATGATCTTTGAATGGTATGCATGTTTGTGGCTCAAGTGTGACATGGATAGGCTTTTACATGTGAAGCGAGCCTTCTTTTGGTAAAACTGCTTAAATCTGAAAATTTTGCTTTGTCGCATGCTTGTATTTTCATATATTACTTGTGGCAATGCTTTGTCTATACTATGATTCATATGTGTGATTTTTGTCTCATTTCTAGCCTTTGACACTAGATTTGGCCTATTTGAGAAGCTCATGTAGATGTTTATATGCTTTGTTTTGCATTTCTGCATTTTCACCTTGATTCATACATTGTCAACAAGGGGGAGAAGAGGTGAGCTAAAATTTGGAAGTTTGCATCCACATGTTCAGGGGGAGCTTGCATTTGTTCAGGGGGAGCTTTCTTGCTGCTTTCAGTGTGGAGTTTGTGCTTTGCTTGGCTTGTGACCTTTCTTTGCCTTTCTTTGGTTTTGGTCATGAGTTGAGCTTCTTTGTTTTCCTTTCTTCTTCCTTTCTTTCTTTCTCTGAATTTCATTTCGCGTTGTGTGTTGTCAATGCACTCATCAAGGGGGAGATTGAGGACCAGGAGCGTCCCGGTGGTTGATGGATGACCGCTCCTCAGTGATTAGTGATTGACAACGGGTGTTGGACTGACTCTTGGCTCGGTGTGCGGGGTGTAGGCCGCGGCCTAGTTCGTGTTGTTGCAGGTGAAGAACGGGCGCGAAAGGTCTTCAGCCTTGAGGGGCCTCCGGGAGATGGAGAGACAAGTAGGCTCGGTTCGAGGGACCCGGTGGACGGCGGGACTAGGTGCGGGCTACATGGTCGCGATACGAGCAAGACGAAGTCATGGACAATCGAGCCGGTGCACGGTGGCGGTCGAGTCAAGTGGTTTGGCGGGAGGCCGGACCGAGCACGCGGGGTTTGGTGGTTTGCCCACAAAACCATCGGAGGACGATTTCTTGGTTTGGGCCTCAAAACCAAGTCCGAGGGCCCAACACGACGGAGACGGGATCCGGGCGTGTCGGGAAGCTTCGAAGCGGAGGACACGTGGCGAGATGCGGCAAAGGCGTGGCCATCCGATGGCAAGACCCACAAACATTACCTAATTGCCCTTCGTGGGTTGTATCGCCAGTAGTTAAGTTAGGGGTAGTCGAGTCATTTACCACTCCGGCGGGACCTGATATATAAGCCATGAGTGTGTGTGGATGGCTCTCTCTTTCTGCGATTTAGGGTTTCATTTCCCCCCTCCCATTTCTCATTTTTGTAGCTATTTTCTTCTCCTTTTTCTCTAGGCTAGCATGAGAGCTTCATGAGAGATTTGTTGAGAGGGATGGATGCTAGGGCGGCATGCTAGACCTTGTGAATCTTTCCTGGTTTGTATAGAAGATTCGGAGTTGTGTTTTTCGTGGTCTTTTTGTGCTTGTTTTCGTGCCTTTGTTCTTGGTGTGATTCCGCGGATTTGAGTGGGTTTCTCCCCGGATTTCTTTGAGGGAAACATGGATGGATGTCTCGTGCATCTTTGTGATTGATCTTGTGCCCTCAAACGCTGGGAAACCACTTCGATTCAAGGATTTTCGTTCGGTGCTCTAGCTCTTGATGGTGCTCAAAGGATTCACGATTCCCGGTGATTTAGGGAGTTAGGAGGCAAGATTTTTGGGCTATAGCATCCTTGTGTGACGCTTTTCAAGTCCCCAAACCCTTGTCTCTACAGCTTTTACCATTTGGGAAATCCGATGATGATTTGGGGGAGTTGACTTTCGGGGTCGGGCTGTTTTCAGTTCTGTCCGTGCCTGGCGGTCGGTCCGCGAGGGTTTGGCGGACGGTCCGCGTGAACAGTGTTCTTCGCGTGTTCTTCATGTTCTTGCTCGGCTTCGCTTTCGATCCGTTTTGGTTTTGAGTTTTGGTTGGAAGTGGTTTCGGACAGTCCGCAGCAGCGGGCGGACGGTCCGCGGGTGCCTGGCGGACAGTCCGCGTGCTCCCCGCGGACGGTCCGTTTTTCGGGATTCACTTCTGGTGGTTCTGTTGGTTTTAACAGACAGTCAGCGGCCCAGGCCGGACGGTCCGCTGTACCTTTGCGGACAGTCCGTTGTACATTGGCGGACGGTCCGCGTGGCCCGTGCGGACAGTCCGCCTCTCCTGGCCGGACGGTCCGCCAGAGCCTGTGTGCTTTGCTTCTTGGTTCGATTCCTCTCTTCCCTTCTTGTGCTTCCGCGTGTGCTTCAAGGAATCGTTCCTAGGACTAGAGGTTGATCCATAACCTCGTTGTCTTGGCGATTGGTGTGTGATTCGATCCATCGCTTGTGTGTGACCGGGATTTGACTAGGGTATAGGCCGGGTTCTTTGAGAAGAATTTTTACCGGCTCCTATTCACTCCCCCCTCTCTAGTCGCCATCTGATCCTTCACCATCAACATAGATGGAGCATATTCAATGACCATGTGTAGCAAGATCGATGACCTGCGAGCAAGATCGATGTGTGTGTGATTTTGCATATCTCGTCATGAAGATATGGCCGCATTGTAACCTTGTTCTGATGTATCAATGATGATTGTAATCTATGTCTGTGTGCTTTTGCCTATCACGTCATGAAGATATGGCCGCATTGTAACCTTGTTCTGATGTATCAATGATGACTGTAATCTGTGTGTGTGTGATTTTGCATCTCAAGAGACATGCTTTTGTGATTATCTCCGTGCAGTTCAATTTTTTGCATGATTTACCTACTCACTTGCAAAGCTTGTGATTATCTTAACAGTTTGGCAAATCAACTTGTTTCTCTCAGGATTCCAGATGTAAGTTAGATCTAGATTTGGCAATTATGCCAGATTGTTGGAGATGATCTTTTTTTACTTGACATATCTTTTTAGAAGTAGGCAAAGCACAAGATTTGCCATGTAAAAATTGGCAAACTCTTGGAGATGCTCTACTCCGTGTCTCTTTTGATGTAATCTGTTCATGATTTCACATATCTTCTTGCCCATAACAAAAGCGATGCTGGTCCGTTAGTCCTCGTCTCTTGCCCGTAACAAAGGAAACGCTGGTTCGTTAGTCCTCGTCTCTTGCCCGTAGCAATGGCGACGCGGGTTCGTTAATCCTCGTCTCTTGCCCGTTACTGAACCGGAGAATATAAACAGAGTATATATAGTATCTTTGGCAGAATATATTACAAGCAGGATTCAAATTCCACCACATCCCATATATTATAAAAAGGATTGAAATTCCACGAATACATCGTATCCTTTATATTACAAAACGGATTCCATTTCCACCAATAGACACATCCTCCGGCATTACAAAAAGGATTCAACAGAAATCATGCTTGCTTTTACTTCCTTGATTTCTATATATGGATTTTTTCACTATGGTCGCTTCGCAAGTACGGTGTTTTGTTAGTTCCGAATAGTTGGGGCTTGTATGAAGTGTCAAATGATGGAATTTCGTCAAACTGGTTGTATTCCTCCTCCTCAACAACATTTTCAATCCCCACAATCCTTTTTTCAGGCATAACCACACACTAGTTCTTCTTTGCAAGGTCAGGTACATAGAACACTTGCTCAACATGCGTCTCTAGTACGAAATTATCGGTAACGGACTTTATAGCCCGTTACCAATACGACAGCGATCAGTAAAGGACTTAAGCAGCCCATTACTGATAGGCCATTGATCGGTAATGGACTTTACAAGCCCGTTATCGATAGGTTTAACATTTGTAACTGTCTCTTTTAACATCCGTTACAAAGTATTTATGTAAGGGGCGTTTAAGAAGCCCGTTACCAGAAGTCCATATTGGTAACGGGCGTTGTGGAGATCAACCTCGGGGTCGTCCTGGCGCGCTTATAGGTAATGGGCGCCAAACAAAAACCGTTGTAGATGTGGGTGGATGTAACGGGCGTTAAGGGCCCGTTACAAATGCTGTGTGACCTATTTGAGGTTTGCACGTAGTGACTCCAAGCCCATCAAGACACCAATGGCGCTTAATGAACATCTTGATCTCAATGAAGAAGGGAAGTCGGTCGACCAAAAGGTATTTCGCTTCATGATTGGCTCCTTCCTTTACCTTTGTGCATCTAGGCTCGATATAATGCTTACTGTGTGCATGTGTGTAAGATTTGAGGCTAATCCTATGGAGTGTCATCTAATGGCCGTTAAGAGAATCTTTGATATTTGGTTCACACTCCTAACCTAGGCTTGTGGTATCCCGAGGGCTCCACTTTTGATTTTCTTGGCTACTCCGATTTGGACTATGCCGGTTGCAAAGTAGATCGAAAGAGCACCACCGGGACTTGCCAATTTCTTGGTACATTTTTGGTGTCGTGGAGCTCCAAGAAGCAAAATTCAGTTTTTTTATCCATGGTCGAAGCCGAGTATGTGGCGGCCAGTGCTTGTTGTGCACAACTTTTGTGGATGAAACAAACGTTGAGTGATTACAGTTGTAAGTTTAGTGAGATTCCACTCTTGTGTGACAATGAGAGTGCTATCAAGCTAGCAAACAATCCCGTCCAACACTATGGAACAAAGCACATAGACAGTAGACATCACTTCTTAATGGAACATGAGGCTAAGGGAGATATTGCTCTACGTCATGTGAGCACCGAGAGGCAACTTGCCGATATTTTCACTAAGCCTCTAGAACAGCAAAGGTTTTGTGCTTTGAGTAGTGAGCTAAACATCTTGGATTCTCGTAACTTGGCTTGACTTATTGCACACAAATTTCTTGTTGCCTAGATAGAGAGAAAAACATTTTATTTTCTTCACTTTTTATGTGTCTTACAAAACTTGATTCTTCACATAGTGTTTGGTGATTATAGCTTTGATTGATTGGTTGTGACTAGTCACCAAACTCTATGGGTGTTCTACTTGTCCATAGTTTTTTTCTCTCCAATCTATCTCAGCTAGGCTCTCAATCCTTTTCTCAAAATCCTCAAGTTTGACGGTACTACCGACACGAGGTCGGAAGTACCGATATGAGCTCACTGTTGGAATCTTGAAACTTCAAGGTTTTACCGACGCAATGTCGGTACTACCGGACCCCCTCGGTAGAACCAACCCCATCTTGGTACTTCTGATATGAGCTCACTGTCTCAACAACCCTTCAGTAGTACCGAGCCTATTTCGGTACTACCGATAAACGCCGCTGGGGTATATATACCCCCGAACCAGGGTCTTTCTAGGGTTCTCTCCTTTCAACCGTTGGGCCGCCCACTCCCTCTCTCTCTCAAATCCTTGAGGGGATTCCCAAAATCAACCATAGAAACTCAAATCTAGTCACTCCATTAGATTCTCCATACTCTAGAACATCTCATCCTTGCTGGGAGTTCGTTGATTCGTGCGGGAAAAGCTCAAGGTATTGATTCAAAATCCTCGTCAATCGATCTATCAATGTCGTTGCTTCTAGGAGAAATGCTTTAGGGAATCATCTTTATATCCTTCCTAGAACACTTTCTCATGATCTTGTAGAGTTTCTTTGGCTAAATCTCTCGGTTCATGAAATTTTTGAGACTGCTCCAGCGCCTGTCGGTAGTACCGACCCTATGTCACAAGTGCCAAAGTCCATGAACCGAGCCGACTCTTTTTCAATCCTTCACATCCATCTTATGCAATCTTTTCAAATCCCTCAGATGGGTCATGCCGGCAAGCAAGTTGTTGAAGAGGGCTCCCATGAGGATGACGTCCCTCTTGCTCAAAGGAAGAGAAAGGTGGGCACGGGTGCTTAACACCCATGTGGACGAGATTGTCCTAACCCACTAGCTACTCCTCGTCGCTCCAGTGGCCAAGGTCACTGTGCCTGCACCAAGCAAGCACATCAACCGGATGACCACTACGATGAATATGAAGACATTTCCTTGGACTCTCTCTCGAGCTTTGTCATTAGGCCCTCTCTACGTCCTCGTCCGACAACTCAAATGGGCATCCTCAAGATGGTGGACTACACGAGAGGGTCTCATAATGTGTACAAGGAAAGGTACACCGATCCCACTCTTTGGCAAAAGGAGTTCGATGTGGATATTTGTTTTTGGCTCAAATTCAATGCCGGTTGGTATGAGTCGGTCATCCTTAGCAAGGAGCATTTGACCATTGAAATGAAGTCCATCAAGTAGGACAATCTAAGGTCACTTAACATTCCGGCAGTCAATGAAGCCATTGATATTTGTCATGCCAAGGGATTGACTTCAACAATTGCACTTAACTTTGATTGAAATGAAGAGGTCATTACCCAATTGTATGCGAATCTCTATGTCCGGCGTGAGACAAAGACCTTCCATTGGCTCTTGCAAGGCAAGCCCCTCTCTGTCTCCTATGAAAGATTTGCTCAAATTCTTGGCTTTGGTGAGGAGGATCTCGGTCGTCCTAAGATTCATGGTGGTGAGATTCCACTTGATAGTGAGATGGCTTTCATGTATGACTCCATGTAGGGCAAGGTGGAGTTTGGTACTACTCATGGGATGAAGCTGGTCTATAGGATGTTGAACCAACTCTTCCGCTATACACTCACTCCTAAGATCGGTGACAACTACAACATCTCCAACATTGCCAAGGACATTCTTGTGAGGATGGCACCGGGGAAAGAGGACTTCAGTGTGTTTGATTTTATTTGGGAGGAGATCATTGTGTGCTCTGTGTCCGCTAACAAGAGTTGTCAATACGTCCCTTGGATTTTCAAGATGATTTGTGAGGTGACCGGAGTTGACATTCTCACCGACAAGCCTCACGTGTGGTACAAGCCAAACAAGGGCAATGTTGAATGTCTCCTCAAGTTGGGCAAGCATGCCCCTCCTCGGGCCACCTCCTCGGGTGGACCCTCCACCGCCTCCTTCATCTTCTCTTGGCCGATCGGCTTCAAGAGGCACCGTCCCCCCGGGCAAGAAGAAGAGCATCTTCAACTTTCTATCTCAGGGCCTCTTCGCTTGCTTCAATGTGGGGAAGCATAATGCACAGGAGATCCGTGCCCATAAGCAGCATGTCGATGGGCAGCTCATCAAGTTGGAGACCCGTCAGAAGGCCTTGCTCCCTCAGCACAACATCGAGCACTCTCCCGTCTGCGAGCCTATGGACTTCCCTCCTCCACCTGTCTTCTACAACCCTTGGGAGATCTACGGTGACACATCCATGATGTATGGTGCTCCTCCAGCCGACATCGACGATGAGGACTTTGGTGGTGGTGAGACCGAGGAAGACTACTCTCCTCCAGCGGCCCACTCTCCACATGATGATGATGATTGAAGGGCCTCCTCTTTTTGGCGCTTGATGCCAAAGGGGGAGTGTGCTCACAATTTATCCATGTGGGGGTGGTGTGTATCTCCTTATTTTATCTATCTTTCTTAGGATTGTGGACATGTATGAACTTATTTGTGTGGTGTGATGGATGGTGGTGAACCTAGAACTTTTTTAAATTTGTAACACTTAATCGTGTTAGTGTGGAACTTCGTTTATCTACTTGTGATGCTTGGTGCTTCTTATTTCTCACTTTATTGATTTGTATAACTTGTCATATACATCATGGATCTTATATCACACTTGTGCACTTGTGTATGCAAATGGAGAGTGAGATTTCTTCTAAATGAGTGATAGGCATTTGAGGCCTCCATAAAAGACCAAGCACACATTTAGGGGGAGTTTTATTTTCAATTGTTGGATACACACATCTTTATATGAAAATGAATTGTGTTGTCATCAATCACCAAAAAGGGGGAGATTGAAAGTGCATCTTGGCCCCTAATTGTTTTGGTGATAATGACAAACACAATTTGTGGTATTTAATGCTTGATCAAGATGTGTGCAGGACTTAAGTGAATAAAAATCATGATTTTGACCAAAGGAAGGCCCCCAAATCCGAGTCGATGTTTTCATCTCAAATCAAGGCTTAATCCTATTTTTATTTTGAATTTGAGTATAGGAAACACCTTACTATAAAGGGGGATGCGAATTGGTAGCCAATAGATGCTAAAAGTGCTCTAGGAGATGATCCAAGCGAGTGAGAGGAGTTTAGAGTAAACACGTACATGTTTGCTCTTCTTTTCTGAAAAACCCAGCTTTTGTCGTTGGTACCGACGCCGGGTCGGTACTTCCGATAAGCCTTCACCGGCGAGTTTTTGCCAGGGGCTCGGTAGTACCGACCCGGGGTCGGAACTACCGATAAGCCTTCACTGTTGGGTTTCTAGGAAATGCCTCGGTAGTACCGACACCGTGTCGGAAGTACCGAGGCTACTGGTTTCTGCACAGTAATGGCTAGTTTTTCACCCTTAGTATAAAAGCCCCCCTTCTCCATCCTCACTCATTGCTGACCAACCACGGGACAAACACTCACTTGAGCATTCACTCCACTTCTCCCCTCTTCTCTAGAGCCAAGATTTGATTCCTTTGAGCTAGGGCTTGAGTATAGAAGTGATTCCTAGTGAGAATTAGAAAAGCTTTGAGAGCCCCTTCAAATCTCCTAATCTCAAGAGCACTGGAAGCATCTCCGGGCCTTTGATTCGCATTTGTTACTCTTGAATCTTGCTTCTATACGGTTAGGCGTCGCCCGTTGAGTGCCCTCTTGGTGTGGTGCACCCAGGATCGTTTGTGTAACACCCCGTGTTTTTGCTCAGTGGTAATTAGTGCTAAAGACCCTCTTAATCTATCCCTAACCACCCTTGGTCAACTCCAAGTTCAAACCCTATCTTAAACCCCTAGCTTTCCCTTTGACCTTCAATGCCATCCTAGAACTTTTGGCACGTTCTCCAAAATTTCACTAAACACTTCAAAATCACCCAATGGGAAAAATGTGCAGTTTGGCAAGGCACATAACTTCTTTGTTGAGTGGCATTGCTCGTTTGGAGTGTAAGATGGTGAAAAATGCAAATCAATGTGTTGGATTACTGTTCACAGGTGCTGAGTTTTCTGGCAAGTTCCCCTCCAATTTGTGCTCGATCTGTTGATCAAACCACCCTAGAGCTTTTGTAGGATTGGTAGGGGGTAAGATGCTGAGCAAATTTTGTATTCAAATGTTCATGCACTTTTGTTGCAAAAAGTGGAGAAAAATGGTTGTAAACAGGGCCAAATGGAACTGTTTTTGAGCCGGGTGTGCCTGCACGACTTGCCACGTCGGCCTCGCCACTGTACCGCCGGGTGCGCAAGCCGGAGCAGGCCCGCGACCGCCGGTCCAAGGTCAGACTCCGCGAATACTGTATGCCTACGGGCGTGACACGCCGCCTACCCCTAGGCCGGTGACACGCGGCCGCGGCACACACGCGCGCGCGCCGCCTTCAGCCACTGGCGGAACCCCGCCGCACGTCGCCAACCGCCTTGGCGCCCATGCCATTGCTCCTGTAGGCCACGACGCTTGAGCGAAGCTGCCTTGCGACGCTAATGGCCTATAAAACCCCCCTGGTTTCTTCCTTGCGTGCGCCCGAGAGCACAACTGTCCGCCGCCGTCGCCTTTAACTATGTTTTGTTTCAACTAAGTCTAGTGGCTTGCAAAAATGAAAGAAAATTGTAGGAAACTCCAAAAATTGCAAACCCAATTTTGCTGCGCTCTGTGTGACTAGAACTACAACTTCTACAAAACATGTATATACATGAAAAATAGAAAACCATTTTACCTAGATCTGTTGTTATACAAAATCCACACATGATCATGAGCTGAATTTTGGATATGTTGTGCGTACTAGCATGTGTATGTTCTGTGCAAACATTTGCGCAAAGTTACTGAAGGATCATTAGTTATGATTTATCTTGTATTTATCACTTTCCTTTTTGTATGATTTTTGTAGAAAAAAGTAAATGCAGTTTTGAGCTATACTTCTAGGGATGGTCATGTTATGCCTAAATGTACCGTTACTGAATTAATTATGATTTTTGGACTGCTAGAAATATTTATTCTTGATTTATGCTTGTTTTTAATCATAAAAGTGTAAATCAAGATCTATAATAGCTCTAGGTGTGTTTGTTGGTTTCCTAGGCTTATTTTAGACCAGAAAATGTGTAGGAGAAAATTTGGTTCCATAAGTGTCATATTTAGTTTTATGTGTATTAATCCTTTTCTTGCTAGCTAGAAATGCTTTTGTTTGTGTGCATTATTTTTAGTGGTTCAAATTTGGTTTCTTGCTGTCCAAATAAGTTGTCCCTGGTCAGGAGGACCAGTGGGTACTGTTTGGCTAAGTTTAAGGCTTGTTGGTTGATTAAAAGTAGGGAAACTATATTAGGCTAGTGAGGAAAAATATGGGAAAAATCATCCTTGTTATGCTTTAACCCTATAGATGAGATAGGAGATTAAATTGAGGAGTGGGAACCCAGGTCCTTGCTGTTTTTGCAATTAAAACAATTTATTTCTTTATATGTGTACACAGTCACCATGGAGAGGAGAGTAAATGAGCCTTTTTGTTTATCTTTTAATGGGAAATTGTTAAATGCTTTTGTCATGGTGAATAGGGCCAACCATGTGATCCTTGTGGCTGTTTGCTACTATTTGTTTATTAATTTAATTTAATTCCACTCCTGATCACTATATTGCATCCTCCGTGTAGAAGTTCCCGACGGTAGCTATACGCTCGTGCCGGCTGGCGAGGACGAGGGAGCAGGAGGAGATGTGCAATACGTGACCATAGAGCAAGACCCGGACCAAAGTCCGGAAGTTTGTGTGTCTGCTTGTGCTGACAATGGAAAGCCCCGATTTAATCAATAACCCATGTGTTTACTTTCAAGCTTCTGCATTTATCATTGCTATCTTATGTGCATTTACGTTCAGGAGTTGATTGAAACCCTAGTTGCATGATCCTTAAGTACCTATGATCTTTTACTAGAATGATAGGTCGCTAGTTGCTATGCTCTAAGGATCCGGTACAAGTCGAGTGATGTTCGTTAATCGCGGGAATAGGACCTCCTTTATCGAATCACCATATTGATAAATGGATTGCTAATGTGGTAAGAGCATGAGATTTGGGCTCCGGTCCAATTGCTTCGTTGGTTAAGTGTTTGAAAGTACTAAACACTTGTTGGAAATGGGCACGGTAAGCCTAGTACCTAAATGAGGTGGTATGCGGTTTTACTATCACTACTCTTAGGGTTGCGGCCCCGGGCTCGCCACCTAAGTGCATGCGTGAGACTGGGTGACCTTAATGGCGTAGCCTAGTAAACCTTGTACTTAAGACTGTGAGCTGTTATCCCCAAACCGAAGAATGACGTGAACCGCCTGGTTGGTGAACTCTTAGTGAGGACACCTCCCATGTGTTTAGGTCCATCTTGCAAGGTTTAAATCAATCGATTGTTGGCCTCTCACCGTTATCTGAGACTACTTAATCGCTACTGGCCATGATATCCCCTTTATGATGGAACTTTGTGAAGATTATTATTTGATTAATTGCTTGTACAACTATGATTGCAATAGTTGCTTATCTAGTAATGATTACTTGTACTAGAACTTGAGCTAAAATGTGAAAGTAAGGATTCACTACTTAGTAGCTTTTTGGCAAACAAACCCACTAGCAAAAAGCGTTGCATGATTAGAGGTAAAGTCTTTCTCTTAGACGGGTAAGTCTTGCTGAGTACTAGTATACTCAGCCTTGCTTTATAAATGTTGTTCCAGGTAATGCATGTGATGTGTGGCCCAGAGAACTTCCACCAGGCTGGAAGCTAGAACGGGTGGATGATGAAGAGTGATTGCATCATGGACGACCTCCTATGTTGTTGATCGTACCATTTAGTTTCCGCCGTTTTCAATAAACTCTGAACCATTTACTTTCATTTCAAAGAACTACGTTTGTCTGATGGACCCTACGGGGAATTTGACGTTAATTTGTAACGCTTTCTGGACTCTCCTTCATGGGAGTTTTAATGCATATGTTCGATCCTCTCTGTGTTTTCAAGTGATGAACCGGGTGTAAACCCGGCAACACTCAACGTGATGATTCTTTATTATCACTTAATGACCAAATGGAGTGGTTTAGGTGATAGTACGGAATTTTCTCGAATGGGGTTGTCACAGTTGGTACTAGAGCATCTGTATGAACCGGAGTGATTAGATTAATACTAATCACATGATTTATAGTAAAACTTGCCAGGATTGATTGGATTTTGAAAATTCGTTAGATCGTTAAGGAACGATATAGATCGAGAGGCCCTAGAGGGAATTTTGGGTTCTTTAAGGTGGCATAAGAATCTATGGTTTAATTTGCTAACTTCCAACACTTTACTTTATGTCAGACTTACTTTCTTGCACAACCAAACTAGATGAGCCACGTGTTTTATACGTGTGCTGTTCCGCATCACGGGAATTGCGAGGGTTGATGGAGTGATCTATTCAACGGATCCCATCTTCTCGTCTAGTCGCTCACGCGTCTTATTTATGTGCTTTCCGTATGAAGTCATATGAAGGATGACATGCTCTATTCAAGATGAACTGAGGTGATGTGCTATCTCTTGCAAACGCAGCAGCAACTTGCTCAGCTGCTGCAGAACAAACCCCGTGGGGAGAATCTTGATGGCCAGCCTCGAGTGACCAAGTACGAGCAATTATATGCCATGAAGCCCCCGACTTTCGAGGAGGCCAAAGAGCCACTAGCTGCAGATGCATGGATCAGGGCCATTGTGGCCAAGTTCTATGTGTTCACCTTGCCCTGCTCCAAAGAGCGCAAGGCCAGCTTCGCTGCCCTCCAGCTCCGTGGTGCAGCGCTGATATGGTGGGAAAGTTTCAAGTCCATGATTCCCGTGGGACATCAAATCACATGGGCTGAATTCAAGAGGGTCTTCAAGGAACATCACATTCCTAAAGGTCTCATGGACAGAAAGATGAAGGAGTTTCTTGCACTAAAGCAAGGTTCTGACACAGTTTATGAGTATGCTAAGAAGTTCAATGCTTTGTGTCAGTATGGCGGGCATCATGTTGACAGCGATGCCAATAAGATAAGCGCTTCCGTGATGGGCTACACGGTGATCTCTATGAGAGGCTTAATCTTTATGAGCCTAACAGTTATCAGGACCTTGTGAACAAGGCCATTTCTCAGGAAGATGCCATGACAAAGGCTCAAAAAGATAGGAAGAGGTAGGCCAGCTTCATCACTACTGGAGGGTTAGGCAAGAAATTCTGATTTGTCAAGAAGGGTACTCAGGGTCCTCCCCAGTTATCTTCAACTGGACACTGGAGGGTGACCCCGTCTCAGAACAAGCTGTCTGGGAATTTCCACAGCAGCAGCCATACAAGCCTAGTGCACCCCCAGTCAACAACAACAACAACGCTGCTAAAGACCGCCGCTGCTATAATTGTGGGCAGCCGGGACACTACATCAGTGAGTGCCCCAAACCCAAGCAAAATGAGCAAGGCGAAGGCTCAGGTTTCTGTCAGGGCAATCAAGGCAAGAAACAAGTGGTCCAAGTCAAGCAGGGCAAACTGAACTTCACCACCATGGTTGACATTCCAGAAGGAGCGGCAGTGCTAACGGGTACATTCTCTATCCGTGTTCACCCCGTTAAAATTTGGTTTGATTCTGGAGCAACCCATAGTTTCATAAGTGAAAGTCTAGTGGGAAAATTGGGGTTACATTCTTGCCACACCAAAGAATCTTTTAGGAGGAAGGATTCCCTCCAACACTAAACTAAGGCCGCACCTTTGCAGCTTGGTAGTAAAACTTTCTTGACCAATCTGATTCATTTGGGATTAGGAGGCCTAGATGTAATTCTAGGAATGAATTGGTTGACCCAGCATCAAGTCATTTTGGACATTACCACCAGAATAATAGAAATCCATTCCCCTACTAGTGGTCACACCACTTTGTACTTGCCTAAAGCAGAAGGCATAAATCCTTGTTTCTACGCCGCAGTGACCATCCAGCTAGAAAACATCCCAGTGGTGTGTGAGTATCCAGATGTCTTCCCCGATGACTTGTCTAGCATGCCACCAGACAGGGACGTCATATTTGTCATAGAGCTTCAGCCTGGCACCGCACCTATCTCTAAAAGACCTTACCGAATGCCACCCAAAGAGCTAGCCGAGTTGAAGAATCAATTGCAAGAATTGCTTGATAAAGGGTATATCCGCCCAAGTTCTTCTCCTTGGGGAAGCGCCGCTCTTTTTGTGAAAAAAATATGGTAGTTTGCGGATGTGTGTTGACTATCGTCCACTCAATGCATATCAAGAATAAATATCCCTTGCCCCGCATTGATGTTCTGTTTGATCAATTGGCTGGTGCCAAAGTCTTTTCCAAGATCGATCTTCGATCGAGCTATCATCAATCTAAAATTCGATCATGTGAGATTCCCAAAACGGCTTTCTCTACCAGATATGGTCTTTATGAATTTCTGGTGATGTCTTTCGGTCTCACAAATGCACCTGCCTATTTCATGTACCTTATGAACTCAATCTTCATGAATGAATTGGACAAGTTCGTAGTGGTATTCATTGATAATACCCTCATTTATTCCAAGAATGAAGCCGAGCATGCAAAGCATCTTCATATTGTCTTGCAGCATTTGAGGGATCACAAACTCTCTGCCAAATTCTCTAAATGTGAATTCTGGTTGGATAGTGTGAAGTTCTTGGGTCACACTATTTCCAAGGATGGTATCTCCGTAGATCCTAGCAAAGTGCAAGAGGTCAAGGATTGGAAGCCACCCAAGTCGGTGCATCAAATCCACAGTTTTCAGGGTTTAGCTGGCTATTACCGTCAATTTATTCCAGATTTTTCTAGAATAGCTAAACCCACGACTGAACTATTGAAGAAAGGTTTCAAGTTTGTATGGAGTGAAGAGTGTGATAAAGCCGTCCATACTTTGAGGGAGTATTTAACCTCAGCCCCTGTGTTGATACCGCCGGGCGCGCACGCCGGAGCAGGCCCGCGACCACCAGTCCAAGGCCGGACTCCGCGAACACTGTATGCCTACGGGTGTGACACGCCGCCTACCCCTAGGCCAGAGACACGCGGCCGTGGCACACACGCGCGCGCCGCCTTCCGCCACTGGCCAGAACCCCGCCGCACGTCGCCAACCGCCTTGGTGCCCATGCCATTTCTCCTGTAGGCGATGACACCCGGGCGCGCCCGAGAGCAAAACTATCCGCCGTCGTCGCCATTAACGCCGCCGCGGTGAACCTACTCTTTCGCATGCTCTCCGGCCCGACCAAGCACTTAGGCTCCTTCCCTAACCGCCACCAGAGCTTCCACGACCACTCATGGCTTAGCTCCACCCCACACTTCGCCGGAAACCTCATGTAAAATTGCTAAATGCTTTTGTTAAGGTTAATATGGCCAACCATGTGATCCTTGCAGTTGTTTGCTACTGTTTGTTTATTAAATTAATTTAAGTCCACTCATAATCACTGCATTGCTTCCTCTATGTAGAAGTTCCCAACGGTAGTTGTACGCTCGTGCCGGCTGTCGAGGACGAGGGAGCAGGAGGATACGTGCACTACGTGACAGTAGAGCAAGACCCGGACCAAAGTCCGGAAGTTTGTGTGTCTGCTTGTGCTGACGAAGGCAAGCACCGGTTTAATCATTAACCCATGTGTTTACTTTCAAGCTTCTGAATTCATTGTTGTTATCTTATGTGCATTTACGTTCAGGAGTTTATTAAAACCCTAGTTGCATGATCCTTAAGTACCTATGATCTTTCACTAGCATGATAGGTCACTAGTTGCTATGCTCTAAGGATCCAGTCCAATGGCTTCGTTGGTCAAGTGTTTGAAAGTACTAAACACTTGTCGAAAATGGGCACGGTAAGCCTAGTACCTAAATGAGGTGGTACGGGGTTTTACTATCACTATTCTTAGGGTAGTGGCTCTGGGATCGCCACCTGAGTGCATGCGTGAGACCGGGTGACCTAGTGGCATAGCCCAATAAACCTTGTACTTAAGACTGTGAGCTATTATCCCCAAACCGTAGAATGACGAGAACCGCCTAGTTGGTGAACTTTTAGTGAGGACACCTCCCGTGTGTTTAGGTCCACCTTGCAAAGTTTAAATAAATCGATTGTCGGCCTCTTATCGTTATCTGAGACTACTTAATCTACTAGCCATGATATCCCCTTTATGATGGAACTTTGTGAAGACTATTATTTGATTAATTGCTTGTACAACTATGATTGCAATAGGTGCTTATCTAGTAATGATTACTTCTACTAGAACTTGAGCTACAATGTGAAAGTAAGGATTCACTGCTTAGTAGCTTTTTGGCAAACAAACCCACTAGCCAAAAGCCTTGCATGATTAGTGGTAAAGTATATCTCTTAGACGGGTAAGTCTTGCTGAGTATTAGTATACTCAGCCTTGCTTTATAAATGTTGTTCCAGGTAATGCATGTGATGTGTGGCCTGGAGAAATTCCACCCGGTTGGGAGCTGGAATGGTTGGATGATGACGAGTGATTGCATCATGGACGGCCTCCTATGATGTTGATCGTACCGTTTAGTATCCGCTGTTTTTATTAAACTCAAAACCATTTAGTTTTATGTCAAAGAAATATGTTGGTAATAATGGACCCTATGGGGAATTTGACGTTAATTTGTAAGGCACTCTGGACTCTCCTTCTTGGGAGTTTTAATGAATACGTTCGACCCTCTCTGTGTTTACAAGTGATTCACTGGGTGTAAACCCGCCAACACTCAACGGGATGATTATTTATTATCGCTTAATGACCAAATGGACTGGTTTAGGTGATAGTACGGAAGTATCTCGGATGGGGTTGTCACAGTTTGTATTACCCTCTCCTTGGTGGAGAATTCTCAGAGCACCAATCTTTTTTTGTGGGGGTTGGAAGAGGAAAATAGGCTCTTGGTGATAGCCCTCCCTTTGTGTGTTCCTCAACGGAGATATAGCATCCTTTGTGGGTGTGAAGTTCGGATTAAATCCTTGTGGCTCTTTGCTTGCTTGAATTCTTTGTCTCTCACTAACCCTAGAACTTGTTTTAGCCCGATCTATAAATTGGTTGTGTTCCAACTCATATATTTAGTTGCAGGTCGTTCTTAGCTTCTAAACTAAGACTTTGATTCAAATAGAATTGCTAGAATCGCTGTAGATTTCAAATTTCGATTTAGTTCACTCTGCCTTGTCGGTAGTACCAACCCGGTACTAGAAGTACCAAGCCCCCTCGGTAGTTCCGGCACCACGTTGGTAGTACCGCAATTGTTTTAACTGTTGCATTTGTTTCAGAAATTTGAAGTGATCCTGTTCACCCCCCCTCTAGGCAACTTCATAAAGGTAATTTCATAAAGCAACTTAGTCATGAAGATCTTGGATTTATCTAGACCTCATTCTAGCTCATCCGAGAGGTAGAACATAGGTTACTATTGGAAATACTATTGAGAAGAGCCCTCTTTACTCTACATTTCTCACTGTCAGCGACCTTCTAAAACCAATTTCCCAACACTTCTCTTCTTAGTAATCCATCACTAAGGCCTCTTTGTCATCACAAAATTTATATAGGTTAGGGAATTGTAACTTTAGGGGAATGTTTCCAACCCAAACATCCTCCCAAAAATGGATCTTGTCCCCTTTCTTAGATTTATAGACAACACCCCATTTAAAGAGATGTTTCACTTTGTGCAAACCCTACCAAAACTGGGAGGTTCCTATAACTTTAGAATTGAAGAAATTATTGTCAGGCGTGTAGTTTGCTTGTAGCAGTTTATACAAGAGAGAATCTGAACCCTTCACTATCCTCCATATCCACTTGACCAGAAGGCATTCATTCATAATCCTAGTATTGATAATGCCCAGACCTTCTAGGTATTTATGTTTCCCATCTAGCCATATGGTATTTATGTTCTTCTTTGGCTCCTTGCTAAAAGAACTTACCCCTGATGGAATCTAAAGTATCATGACTTCCTTTATGAAGCAAATAAAAGCCAATAATATAAATGGGTAAGCTAGTTAGACAGGAATTAGTAACAATTAATCCCCCCCACAGAGGACATATGTTTACCCTTCCATGGGTCTAACCTCATCTTGTCTCTAATCCCATAGAATGCAGAGATACCTAACCTACTATCAGAAATTGGAATACCCAAATATCTCAAAGGGCAGCCCCCAACCTGCAATTTAACATATTTGCCATTCTTTCCTGCTCAGCTTGATCAACTCCGAAAACATACACCTAACTTTTATGAAAGTTAATCTTTAGGTCTGACATCCATTCGAAGCAGTAAAGGATTAGTTTAAGATTTAGGATCGAGAGGTCTGACCCATCTGTCATGATAATGGTATCGTCAGCGTGTTAGATATGGGAAATCCCGCCGGGATCAGATTTGGCAAAACCCCAGATAAGTGATGTTTCTATTCAGCTTTATCTGATAAACAATTGAGGGCATCTGCAACCAGATTAAAGAGAAGGGGATACAGAGGGTCCCCCCGCCTGAGCCCTTGCTAGGTTTTGAAATAGCTCCCTCGCTCTCCATTTACATTTACACAAACTCTCCCCACCCCGGACTGTTTGCGTCACCCAATTAATCCATTGAGTAGGAAAACCTTTTCCTTTCATGACTGTTTCCAGAAAGTCCCATTTTACCTTATCATAGACTTTTTCGAAAACTATTTTTAAGATCATCCCCTTGCTCTTTGTTCTTTTTTACTCATGCACTACTTCTTGTAAAATAAGGACCCCTTCTAGGATATTCCTACCTTTGATAAAATTGTTGGGTTTTCTCCTATGACATCCTTGGCCATCGATGTAAGCCTATTGGTCAACACTTTTGTAACCCCTTTATAGTAAACATTTAGAAGACAAATAGGATGATACTGTTTGATATTATTTGCCACCTTTGTTTTAGTAACTAGTATTATGACACCATAGTTTAATCTTTTAATATCTAAATCTCCTCTATGGAAGTCACTCATCATAGCCATATAATCACCCTCGATTATTGGCCAGCAAGATTTAAAGAAGTGGACTCCAAACCGATTCGGGCCTGGAGAGGAATCAACCCGCATTTCAACAATTGCCTTCTTCACTTCCTCTTCATGAAAGCTAGAAATTAAAGTGTTCTTCTGATCTAGAGATAGGGAATGGTGATCTGCCCAGAAATTATCTCCCAGTCTAGTAGTACTGGAAGGTTGAAGCCCAAACAGACCTTTATAGAAGGAAGTTACATGCTCCATTAACTTCGTTGATGTTGGAGCTAAGTCTAGGTTGTGGTCTTGAACTTTATCGTAAATTTTAGAAGATAGGACACTTACTTGGGCTCCGATGTCGCATAAAGCTTTGCATTGAACTCCATTGATCTCGCAACTCAAGTGTGGTGCCATCTTTTCTTTTTCTTCGAATCCTATCGCGTGAACTTTGGCGAGGCGAGCATATGGCGATGCTTTGGGCTTGATCCCCATGATTCTCTTCACCTCGGCTATGTGTTCCGGATCCACTTCATCATCTCCAAAGAGCTTTTGAAATATCTTACGGTGGTTTCAAGGTCGTATGAATCTTCCGCTTTCTTCTCCGGTGGGAAATCCACTTCCAATGCTCTTGCCATCCCCTTTTGATTAGGGAATGGTCTTCTCTTATCGAATACTTCTCCGTAATCAATACGAACCCAATCCATTGGTCCGAACTCCTTATGTGGCTTCGCGCTTGACATGCTTCTCTTGTTTGTCTCGTTTGGTACGGCGAAGTCAACGCTCGGGGTAGTTCTTGACTTGATGTGTTCTTGTTCAAGCTTTTCCGGGATTGGCTCCTCTTTTGTGACTTCCAGGGTTGCCTTTTTAGAAAATTCAGCACACTCTTTCATCCTTGAATTGTGTTCCGACTCTCCCGCAAGTTTTGTTTCCCAATCTCTTCGCATGGCAGCCGCTTTACTAATTTTTTGAAGAAGTTGAACAACTTTCCTGAGTGTTTTCTCCATGAGATCCCCACCTGCACACATTTGGATGTGTTGCATGCAACTAGGGGTTAGGGAAAAGAAAAATGTATGCAAGAGTACGTCACCGGAGAAGCCGAGTTTTGGTCATTGTTCGATCAACTCATTAAACCTATTCCAAGCTTGGTCTATCCCTTCCTCTTCTCCTCGTGTGAAAGTGATCACTTGGCTCCTTAGATGTTGAACCTCGCTAATTGGAATGAACTTCTCGCAAAACTTCTTTGTCAACTTGTTCCAATTGCCTTCAACATCAAAGGATGCAAACGAATACCACGTCTTTGCTTCACCGCCAAGTGACTAGGGAAAGAGATTCCATTTGAACCATTCATCGGGAACTCCTTCTTGATGCACCGTGTTGCATAGCGTCATGAAATGCCTTATGTGTCTATATGGGTTCTCTGAAACCATCCCTTCAAACGGGTTTGCCGCCACCATCTCGATGACCTTGGATTTAATCTCATATTTGGTCGCTTCGAGCTTCGAATCCAACTCTTGTACTCTTATGTCTTCACATCGAGGGCTGGTGTAATCCCTTAGTCTCCGGTTCTTCCATGGGTTGATTGACGAACGCCATCTAGACAACAAGATAAAAACAAAAACAAAAACAAAGTGGTTTTCTAGGTAATACGTGTTATATATTAGAAAACAAAAGATAAACTAAGTATAAAACTAAGTTAGATGCAAACCAAATGATGTAAACTAGCTTGCTCCCCGGCAACGGCGCAGAAAAAGGTGCTTGTTGACAGATAAAAGACGTATCCACCTACGATCCGCAAGCATACGGACCTACACCTTTTTCACCACAGGATTCCCAAGGTTCTTGTCAATCCGCGGAGCAAGGGGATTACAAGCATTTGATCTACCTCTACTCACTAACTACTCAAACCCTAACTATGATTAGACTAGAAAACGACTAAACTACACTAGAGTGAATGATTAAGCTATCAAGATAGGAGACACTCGCCCATGGGTCTACGATACTAGAACATGCAATCGCTTTAAACAAGAAAACCAATCTAATCTATTGGGGTTTGTGACCACGGTTTCGCCCTTTCCCTCCCCTCGTATTGAATGGATCCAAGGAAGCATTGGAGCTCTACTCCCTTTACGACGTGGTAGCTAACCTTAAGCATTAAAGTATATTCAACACAAGATGATAGATAGATAGATAGATAACCCAACAAAGTACGATTACATCTCAAGATCGATTACAACCCATGGATGAATAAGGAGATTACCCCATCAAGGTGCTTGACATAGCACCGTTGATCATGGTCACCCTTCCGACGGTGTCTTCCTTCTTCTCCACTTCTGGGTGCTTCTTTCGAGGTGGTCGATCCGCCTCCAGAGATCTCCCTCCTCTCTCGCTAGCTTGTGGATGGCCTCCTTGTGCGAATGGCTCCCCCCTACGAATGGCGGCGCCTCCGGGGTTTTAGGGTTGAAGATTCTTCGGGTGCAAGGAAAGGAGGACCGAACCAACCCCCGGAGTGGGCTGGGCCGGCCGGCCTGGGCTGACCGGCTCAGGCCCATTTCGGCCTGGTTCGGTCGCCCCTTCGCTCCCATGGGTCCTCAGGTGATTATGCACTTTCCCCTTCCACTTGCATGATTTTGACGATGTCATCCTCGCGTCCAAGTTGGAGGTTCTCCGCGCATGAAGTTTGATCCGTTACACTTCAATCCCCGGGGGTGTTCCTTTGTAGCACTTCGGTCCTTGCCACCATTGGAAGTGATTTCATCAAGCTCATGAATACGAACAAGACTCCGTAAATGCTCCTTTGAACTTGTTGTGAATCCGTCCTTTATGTCCATGTTTTCCTACATAAACACAACACTTCCAAATGCATGCACATAGATGAACTTGTTATATGATTAGTGTGCCTAGTGGCAGGTTAGTTCCATAATCAAATCCAAACCAAAGGGTAATGAACATGTTTGGTATACCAAAATACACCGTCAACACAATCGCCGCCCCGCGGCGCCTGCAGTTGTTGCTCATCCGGGGCGGCGGAGCCTCAGATGTTCATGTGTCCCTCGTTGCCGGCGGGGGCCACGGTCCAGCCCCGGTCATTGCGGAGGCCGGAGGAACAGCCCCCGAGCGCACGGGGGAGAGTGTTGCTGCCGTTGAGGCGGCGGGTCGAAGTGGAGCAGCCCTCGAGACGGCAGGCCCGAGACGTGCAGTCCCTGAGCAGTGTTCGAAGCGCGCAGCCCCCGAGCAGGGCACGTTGGACCGCCTGGTGAAGAAAGCCCGTGTGCGCTCCAAGATGTAAGTTCCCGACTTCAGGTCTTCTTTGTGGTGTTTCTTTCGACTTGTTTGCTGACGTCGTCGTCTGTCCTTCTCGCAGACACGCCGACACTGGCGTGCATAGCCTGGCGCCTTTGAAGCGCCTGGCGTTGAGCGCGCGGGTGATCCCTTCTGAGACTCATCCTCAGCCCCCAAGCACCGAGCCGGCACCACCGGAGGTCGAGGTGGTGCCGATGGCAGCCGCAGCGGCGGAGGCATCGCACTACGTGAAAACCTCAAATAGGTCACGCAACATTTCTAACGGGCCCATAACATCCGTTACATCCACTCACATCTGTAACGGGTGTTGTTTGGCGCCCATTACCTATAAGCGCGCCAGGACGATGCCCATTACCAATGTGGACTTCTGGTAATGGCATTCTTAAACGCCTGTTACATCAATTTTTTGTAACGGATGTTAAAAGAGCCAGTTACAAATGTCAAACCTATTGGTAACGGGCTTGTAAAACCCATTACCGATCAATCCCCTATCAGTAACGGGCTGGTTAAGTCCGTTACTGATCGTTGCCGTATTGGTAACAGGCTATAAAGTCTGTTACCGATAAATTCGTACTGGAGACGCATGCTTGTAGGATACGTCTCCTTTGATTGGCACCCAGGGTCGCCATTTTTGTCACATCAGAGACGCATGTTGTTGTCTCGTATATGTGTTTGTATCTTATCCTTTCGACACCACTCGCTCTCTCTCTGCAGAAGCAAGGCCACTCCTATTCCGACAACAACACTCGCTCTCTCTCTCCTCAGAACGTCACTTGCTCGATCTGTGTGCTCAGATATCCCTGCCGACCTGTCCCGTTCGCCGCCGCCAGCTGCGCGCACTCTGAGGATTGCGCGAAGGTGAAAGGGGCCAGAGCGGACATCGACCGCGCTGTCCTCCATGCTGTCGCCGCGGCTGCGACGCCGCCTCCGATCCTCCTCCTCGGCCGCGCTCGCCTCGTAGAAAGTCCTCATCAAGTTGGAATTTAATTGGCCAATTTTATGGAAATTTTTCAGCTGTCTTTTTGTGTGATGAATCTTGCTCATTTGGTGTATGGAATGCAGATGGCGTCTGCTGCTCAGGCTTGGATGTACACGCAGCCCCAAGAAGACTGGGAGAATTTCTTAAGCGGGGTCAATGGTTTTCTTAATCAAGCAGAGGCGGATATGAGAAACCGTGGTGTTCAGGCAATGCTTTGCCCCTGTATTGAATGTCTCAACCAAAAGAAATTCGCATAATGGGAAATCATTTTTCATCATTTGGTCACACGTGGTTTCAAAAAACATTACACGTGTTGGAATAAACATGGTGAGGAAGGCCTTCATGAAATCTAAGCAGGGTCCCTAATGAAGGTGAAGTGCGACACCATGTTGACCATGATGAAGACCTTGATGACAGTAGACTTTTTGAGGGAAATGAACCATTATTCCCACCAAATGTGTTGAGGCATGAGGATATTACTGATCAACAAGTTAGGGGCTTCGATGATGGTGAGGTGTTGCAATGTGTGCACAATGTTGATCAAATGTTGCGGGATATTGAGTTTAAACGAGTGTACACACCTTCTAAATTAGCGATGCTGAAGCAGTTCATTGAAGATTCAAAGAAACCCCTCTATCCTGATTGCCAGAAGTACTCTCGCCTTTCTGGTGATCTAAAACTTCTGCAGCTTAAGGCAGATCATGGTTGGAGCAACAAAAGTTTCAAACATCTATTAGATGTGCTTATAGACATGCTACCTGAAGGAAACCAAATAGCAGAGTCTGTCTATGAGGCGAAGAAGATAATCTATCCTCTAGGAATAGAGGTTGAAAAAATACATGCATGCAAGAATAGTTGTGCATTGTTCCATGGAGATTATGCAGACCTTGACAAGTGCCCCAAGTGTGGCTATGATCGGTACAAGAGGAAAAAAGATGGTTGAGATGATAATAATGGTGATGACGAGAACGAGCCTGGCGAGATCAGAGGCAAGAAGAAGAAGGCTAACAGAGGGGCTCCTGTGAGGGTGGCATGGTATTTTTGCATCATTCCTTGGCTGAGAAGATGGTTCGCAACACGAAAGGAAGCCCAACTCTTGCATTGGCATGTCGAAGGCCGAAAGGAGCTTAATTATAAGAAAGATGGCAAGTTTAGGCACCCCGCAAATGCAGCACAATGGGGTAACATTAATACTCACTTCCCATGGTTTGACGATGCAAGGAGCATATGGTTTGCTATGAGCACAGATGGCATGAACCCATTCGGTAATCAGAGCTCAACACATAGCACCTGGCCTACCGTGCTGTCGTTATACAACCTTCCACCCTGGCTATTCAAGAAACAGAAATATATGATGCTGACAATATTGGTCTTTGGGCCAAAGCAACCTAGCGACCGTATTGATGACTACTTGAGGCCACTAGTTGATCACTTGAAGATATTGTGGAAACCTGGTGTGCCAGAGGTTTGGGATGAGTACAAGCATGAGGAGTTCACAATGCATGGCATGTTGTTTACCACTATCAATGACAACCTGGCTCAGCGCAACCTCTCTGGCCAGAGTAAAAGGAAAGGTGCAGCTTGCCCACACTTCTTGGAAGATACTTGCGCAATATGGCTAAGACATTCAAAGAAATACATATTTATGGGGCACCATCATTTCCTCGGCAAGAAACATCCATACAAGACCATGGGTTGCCAGTTTAATGGGGAAAAGGAGAATCGAGAGACACCGTTGCATGTGACTGGAGATCTAGTCCACTTGAAAGTCAAGGACATCAAAACTATCGAGGAGTTACCCAAACTAACTGAAAAAACCCTTGGCAAAAGAAAGAAACGAGATGGTGAAGAAGAAGAAGGAATGTGGAACAAGAAATCAATTCTATGGGAGCTAGAGTATTGGCCGATGTTGGATGTGCGTCATTCGATTGACAACATGCACATCAAGAAGAATGTGTGTGAAGCTACTTGTGGAACATTGCTACAACAGAAGTCCAAAGGAAAAGATCATAAAAATGCAAGGGAGGATCTTAAAGATCTGGGCATTAGGCCGGAGCTCTATGTAGAGGAAATAGAGACGGGGACGAACCTTTCCGTTGCTGCAACCACCTTGTCAAAGGCAAAGAGAAAAGAATTCTGTCAAATTTTTCATGATTTGAAAGTACCTTCAGGATACTCATAAGACTTCAAGAGGCTAGTGTTAATGAAGGACATGAAAATGAAATTCAACTTGATGAAATCTCATGATTGCCATGTGTTGATGACAGCTCTTCTTCCTGTTGCACTTAGAGGTATCAAGACAGAACTGGTTCGCGACGCGGTCATGAGCTTGTGTTTATTCTTCAATGCAATAGAACAAAAGGTGATTGATGAGGAAAAACGATTGGACTTGGAGAGGAGGCATTTCGAGACCCTATGCCTGCTTGAAGCTACCTTCCCACTGTCATTCTTTGATCTCATGCTACATCTAACAACACACCTCCTGAGGGAAATCTGGTCCCTTGTCCCATCTTACCTTCATTAGATGTTTCCATATGAGAGGTTCTATGGATTCCTGAAATCATTGGTACATAACCGGTTATTTCTGGAGGGAGCCATTGTTCGTGGCTATGAGACCATCGAAGCAGTGGAGTGGGCCATGGGTTATATGGACCCACAAAACCCAATTGGTGTGCCTCGCTCATGGCATGAAGGTAGGCTTTCAGGTGTTAGGACCACGGGGAAAAGGTCAGTCACTCCGGATGCAGATGCCTTCGAAAAGGCTCATTTCACCGTGATACAACAACTGCACCTAATTACACCGTTTTCCAATGAGCACAAATGACAACTACGTGAAGACAACCCTAACCGTGGTAGGGCATGGCTTGCAAAGATGCACATGCAAGGTTTCAGCAGGTGGCTCTGAGATTGTGTAGAGACATGTAGCAATAATGTTGTAATTACCGACGAGATAAAGAATATAGCAGTGGGGCCATTGTTCACTGTAACAAGATACGAAGGAATAAATATCAATGGATACACGTTCTACACCATGACCCAAGATAAAAAGAGCGTCTATCAAAATAGTGGTGTGCGTGTACGGGTCGTCGTTGACGGCAGTCATGAAGATGATGATGACATGTAGACAGACACATATTATGGTCAAATAGAGGAGATATGGGAGCTTGATTATGTAGGATTGAAGGTAGCCTTGTTTCGGTGTAGATGGGTCACCAATGGGAAGAGAGCTGTGAGAAAGGACAAATACGGTTATGTTAGTGTTGATCTCCAGGTCTTTGGTTACAAAAACGAACCATTTGTCTTTGCCAACGATGTTGAGCAAGTTTTCTTTGTACCTGACTTTGCAACAAAAAACTGGTCTGTGGTTATGCCTAGAAAAAAGGATTGTGGGGATTGAAAATGTTGTTGAGGGGGAGGAATACAACTAGTTTGATGAAATTCCATCCTTTGACACTTCATACAAACCCCAACTCTTCAAAACTAACAAAACACCGTACTTGCTAAGTGACCATAGTGAAAAAAATCCATATACAGAAATCAAAGAAGAAAAAGCAATCCTGATTTCTGCTGAATCCTTTTTGTAATGCCGGAGGATGTGTCTATTGATGGAAATGGAATCCGTTCTGTAATATAAAGGATGCGATGTATTGGTGGAATTTCAATCCTTTTTGTAATATGGGATGTGGTGGAATTTGAATCATGCTTGTAATATATTCTGCCTAAGATACTATATATATTATGTTTATATTCTGCTTCAGTTCAGTAACGGGCGTTAATATCATAGAGACGAGGATTATCCAACCCGCGTCGCCTAAGTTACGGGCAAGAGACAAGGATTAACGAACCCGCGTCTCCTTTATTATGGGTAAGATATGCGAAATCACGAACATATTGCATCAAAAGAGACACGGATTAGCCAACCCCCATCGGCTTGTTCTTCAAGCTTTGCAAGTGAGTAGGTAAATCATACAAAAAATTGTACTGCATAGAAATAATCACACAAGCATGTCTATTGAGATGCAAAATCACACACACAGATTACAGTCATCATTGATACATCAGAACAAGGATAGAATGCGGCCATATCTTCATGACGAGAAATGCAAAATCACACACACCCACATCGATCTAGCTCGCAGGTTGATCTAGCTCGCAGGTCGTCGATCTTGCTGCACGTGGTCATCGAACAAGCTCCAGTTCTGCGGACGGCTTAGAGACTTGATTCCTGGCATGACTAATTAAAGAAAGCTTCTGTCTTGCAACCCTAATTTTTGTTTGCAAGACAGAAGCTTTCCTTAATTATGCTCATCTTACAAGGAAAAAAATGTGATATGCTCCATCCAGATTATGTCTGCTTCCTCATCTTACAAGTGAACACAAGAGAAAGATACATAGAGGGTGGAAACATATACCTTAAAAAATCCCTCCTCTTGGAGGAGAAGGGGAAAGCAAAAGGAAGCCCAAGTCTGACGGAAATGCTGCAGCAAGCTTTCCGTCAGCTTGTTCATCCTGATGCCAGGAGGTTCTGGGCTACCTTCCCCGAACGTGGTTGCGAGCAAGGGGTATGTCACAAGGATTCTTCTGGCAGCTGTGTTCGAGGGATGAGCAACCCAATCACCCCCTATCACAAGAATTCTTCTAGCAACTGAGAGATCGAGGAGGAGGACAAAGAGAGAAAAGCAAAAGCTTGTGCCCTACAAGATCTATTCTTTGCGCCATAGCTAGATCTAGATCTAGAGAAGGAGGAAGCCTCGATTTATTGTATCAGAAGAAGGAACCATATACTAGCTAGAGCTAGATCTAGAGAAGAAGGAAGCAGGTGACTCGCTTTATTGTATCAGAAGAAGGAACCATGTAGCTTGATTTAGATCTACTACAGAAGAATGAAACAACTTGAAGTGAGGAGGACTGATAGGAGTTGGTGCCTTTTTATAGAAAAAACAAGAAAGGGATAAGATCAAGAGCACAGGAACGACCGGGAAGGTTCCCAAGATGGTCAATGGCGAAACTGTTGCCAGTCAATGGCTGAGAGCAGAGCTGCAGAGATAGTGATTCCAATGTAGAATTAAATGATACGCGTAGTAAGCAAACATCGTCTCCAATGGTCGTGTTTAGATGGTAGATGTTAGTGTTACTGTTAGTGATAGTTTTTAACACCTCCAAATTAACACATGTGTTTGGCTCCAAAGTGTTAGTTTTGGTGTCAGCCGTGTGCAGGCACCGGTGACGGCTGCGGTGTGGAAAAGGGATGGCTTCAAATTTCTCTGTTTTGCAGCGAAGATTGTAGGCTGCGCTGCGAAATGGTGAAGTTCGCACAAAGAATAGGAAATCAGTAGTAGAGTAGCTTTTGTATGATGCTCGAATTATCTATGTAAAATATTGGGACGGCAACAAATCCGATGCAGGTTATCAGCCCTGCGTCACTAATGACTGTGGGGCCCAGTTCTATTCAAATGAAGAACAATTCTCATTTCTCCTTTTAATCTGCAATCAAATGTTGTAACAAGTATTTCTTCGTCGTTATTAGTCCAAATTTTATACTTTTTTCTAAATTTTCTAAAATCACCATCTATTCATTAATTTCATTGTTTAGTGTACATTTTGTTTGTTGAGTGATGTTTATGTGCCTTATTTTGTTCTTTGTAAGTACAACATACAAATAATATTTGTTTTTACACAACCATTAGTGATGGAACTTTACATTTCGTAAGCTTAAGGTGAGCACAAGGTTTTTTTAAGTTTTCAAATGCATATGAGTTCGAACATATTGCAAAGTGTGAAAAACTTCAATGTTCAAGCAAACATTCTAGGAAACTACGTGAGAGATGAAGACATTTTTACACAAGTATATTATTCCTTCATCAATACCACTTGAAATTTCGAAGACAAGTTTAGGTACCCAAACTATGTTGCCATGTCAATTTGTAGATTTTTTAGAGCAAATTTGATGTTATTAGAATTATTATATAATTACCATGGGGTGTAAAAATGAAATATATGAATTTTGGGCACACAAGTGTGACTGTTGATATTTTATTCAAATACTGAATGTCGAAATACGAATTATTCATATTTTTATGATTTTTAGGTGCTGTTTTATGGGCTCTAATAAATCAGGAAGCAAGTTTCATTCCAAAAAAATTGTGACAGAACCACGCGTCAGTGCCAACAGCCAATATAAAAAAGATAACCGTTGCCTGCCCGCCCGGACCCAACTGCCAACAAATGCGATGCGGGTTCACTAACCATCATCGCCAATGACACTGACCCACACGTCAGCGTCAGCGTCGGTGTTGACGGTGAAAATCCGTCAACCTAGCCATGAGTTTACTTTCGGTGTTGGCATGAGTTTTATACCTTATCCATTGGTACTAACCCCCGTGGTATAACAAGTTCACGTGTGCATGTCGGTTTTGGAGTTTAATGTTTATGCAGGGTTTTAGTGTTGGATGCAAGACTTTCGGGATAAGTTCATCAAGCACCTCATGACAAGACCTTGAAGCCCCGTACAAGTCATGCAATGAAGCAAACTTAACTCGAAGAAGCCGGGGACTTGATCCGAGAAGACGACGGACTCCGGGGACCCGACCGAGAAAAGTGCTTCGAATCTTGCAAGACAAGGAGTTGAGTCCAATTCGGAGAGAAACCGACGACATGGACCCACATGCGAAGGGGGAAACATCCGGGAAGCAAGGGAACCGACATGGGGCAAAGGAGCCCACGGGCCGGGCCTAAATGGGCCCGGGCCGGCCGGCCCAGCCCATTTTGGGCCCAAATTCGCTCTCCTTTGCCCTAGCCGCCAATCGGGCTATTTATAGTCCCCGACCGAGAGCCACGCGAGAGAAGATTTCGTCTTCGGCCGCCGAGAAGCGAGAGAAGAGAGGGACACCATCTAGGAGAGGAGAGGGTCGAGCTAGTTGACTAGGGTTTCCCTAGCCGACGTGGGAACCTTGCACGGAAGACCACGTCGGAGTTCCGGAGGTAGAAGCAAGATCAAGGAAGGATCCCGGTGGTGATCTTGTGTATGTATCATTGTTATAGTTGAATTATCGAGTTGAATCTTTTCCTAGCGATCAAGTGTTTCCTCGAAGATTTCGTTTTTCGATCGGCTTTGCTTATTCCAATTCTATTCGCGCGATAGATTACATAGGGTGTTCTTGTAGCCGCGGTGGCTAGAGGTACACGCCGGATCTTCCGAAAGAATCTCGACTTGTCTTTTGACTCGCCCTAAGCTCGCCGCATGAATAGGGATACGTTGTGACAGAACGGGGGTCTCGAAAGGCGGATGTTTTCGGATTTGGACGGGAAACCACGATTTAAAGAGGCTTCTATTAAGATTCGATTTGCTACTTCTTCTCTTGCTTGGAACTTCAACAAAAGGCTTACCCCGATCCCTCTAGATCGGTTTATCTACCCAATCTTACTTTGTTTTCTCCGGTTTTTAGTAGATTAGATCTGTTTTGTGTCTTTTACTTAGATGCATTAGGTTCTTTATTGAAGATTGAAGTTATTTGGCTTTAATAGATTAAGTCTTGCATCACACATTTGTTCCACGGATTCGATACCTTGGGTTCACCACTCGAGGGAAGAAGGGTCCCTTGACTACGACGGGAGACTTGTACGCTTGCGAGTCACGAACGAACTTTGATACAATTATTAACCGTCAACGAGCCCCTTTTTCCGGCGCCGTTCCGGGGAACAAGTGATCAAGATTTGATTTTTTATTGCCTTTTTTTGTAATTTTCAGTTTTCTCTTTGTTTTTATTTTTGCATCTACTAAATTTTGATCATCCTCAAAACACATCTAATCTAGTTTGTCTAACTCTAGTTTTTATAGATTTGTTTTTACTTTCTAGTTTTTTGAATACTTTGTTTATTGCTAACCCTAACGGGAGATGGACGGCTACCTCTCCAACAAACCCAATAATTTTGTGGATGATCCGAGAAAAACTTTACGAGCTAAGGAGACGCGAAGCACATCAAGCTAAAAAAGTTGGATTTTGTAGATTCGGAGTCGGAAGACAAAGGATCGCAGGAATCTCCGAAGAATTCACCACCTCAAAGTCCGCGGGAGAATCGACCTCCACCAATGGGTGACCAACCACCGGAAGAACGCAAGATCGGGGAGCTATGCACCCCAGACATCATCGACCTACCAATCTTGAACCTCGAGGATATCGGAAGACCGTTCGAGATCAAGACCTCAACAATCCGCATGGTGCAACATTCACCCTTCACCGGCAAAGAGGATCCAAACCTTCACCTCCAAGCATTCATTCAACTATGTCAGACTTTCAACATGGATGGGGTGACTCAAGATCAAATGAGGGCAAGGCTTTTTCCGTTTTCACTACTCGGGAAGGCTTTGCAATGGTTCCACTCTCAACCGGCGGAGACGGTGCAAAATTGGAACACGTTGATGAAGGCTTTCATGAAGGAATACTACTCACCGGGTAAAATTCAAAGCTTGCGTAATAAGATTGCCACCTTTGTTCAATATCCTACGAAACTATCTCGGAGGCATTCGAGCGCTTCAACGAGTACACCGGGCGGTTCCACATCACAAGTTCCCGAAAGAAGACCTCGTGCAAAAGTTCTATCAAGGACTCACCATGGCGTCAAGGACGATCATCGATGCATCGGCGGGAGGATCTATCACCGAGCTTACACCGACGGAAGCTTTCACGCTATTCAAGAAGGTCGCGGATAATGACACGTGGGCGTCATCCGGGCGCCTACATCCGGTTCAACCCATGGGGAACGTCAAAGGAGTCTTGCAAGTGGAGAAGGAAGACATACTTGAGGGCAAGATCGACTCGCTCATGAGGAGGTTGGAGAAGATGGAGATGGAAAAGAAAGAGGCTCAAGACTTGAAGGCCGCCGAAGCAAGGTCCACATGCGAAGATTGTCCAGAGGAAGCCAAAATGCTCGACTACATGAGGAAGGGAGAATTGCCGAACTTCCGCTACGGGCAAGGTAGGCCTCAATTTAATGCAAGCTCATCTATTCCTAACGCGGTTCCGCTTCGGATACAATTGAAGGAGTTCATGGATGAGCAAGCTAAGATCAACAAGGACACCGTCACCAAGTTCAAGACCATAGACAAGGTGTTGGAGAACATCGATAGCAAAGTGACGGAGGTCGGAAGTTCCAATCATCAAGTGCTCAACATGATGAAGATGCTCGAGACGCAAGTTGGACAACTTGCGGGGGCGCCTCACTAATGATGAAGGGAAGCTTCGGGACAACCCAAATGTCCCGAATCGGCGAAGGCCATTCAAACACGTTCGGGGAAGGAGACCGAAGATCCGGAACGTTCCGCGGGAGCAAGGAAGCTTAAACCGTCCACCGAGGTGGAAGGAGTTGCTAAAGAGAAGGTTACGGGGATCGTCACCGAGGAAACCGAAATCGAGATGCCGGAGGAAGACACGAGGATACCGCAACTCAAGCCACGCTACTTACGAGTTAAACTTGACAACCACTTTGAGAAGTTTGTGGAAGTTGTGCGTAGACTTAGCATCAACATGCCATTACTAGATGCCCTACAAGTACCTCCATATTCTCGTTACTTTAAAGACATACTTGCAAATAAATATGAGATAGCAACACTCGGGGTAGATCATGTCAAGATGTCCGAGGAGTGTAGTGCAGCTATTGCTTATGGGCTAGAGAAGCAAAAAGACCCCGGGTGCCCTACAATTCCATGTTCAGTTGGTTCTTTCAACTTCGAGAAGGCGTTATGCGACCTTGGAGCTAGTGTGAGTGTCATGCCGAGGGATGTGTTCGAGAAGCTACGCCTACCGATGGAGCCTACGGGAATATGTTTGGAGTTGGGCGACAACTCCATTCGCTATCCCTTGGGCATTGCTGAAGATGTACCCGTGAAGATTGGACACCACTTCATCCCCGTCGACTTCGTTGTGCTCGAGATGGGAGAGAGGGAGAAGCCGCCGCTCATCCTAGGGAGGCCGTTCCTCAAGACCGTGGGAGCTACTATTGATGTTGGCAAGGGGGAGATCATGTTCGATATCAACGGAGAAAAGAGTTCCTTCAAGTTCCGTCCAAGGATTGAGGCATGCAACATGATTGGAGTGAAGGGAGAACCAAAACAAACGGAGGGGCTGAAAAAGAAGAAGGAGCCGAAAAAAATGAACGTAACGAAAATCAAAGAAGGTGTTGCATCCGTCAAGACAAAGGAAGAGAAGCCGCCGTGAAGACCAAAAAAAATGACTAAGACAACTAAGCCGGAAGACAAGCCCGCGCCCAAGATGGTGCGGAAGTGGGTACCCAAGATTGCAACGCCCGCAAAGAGCGTTGATCCGGAGTAATCAAGTGAAGAAGTCTAGCTATAGACTATAAACGAAGCGCTAGGCGGGAGGCAACCCGTTTCGTCGAGTCAAGAATAAGCTACGGGAGGACAACCCGATTCCAGGTTTTTCGAGTGTTTTTAATAATTTAGTTTTTGAGTTTTATTACGCAAAGACATTAGACTTAGAAGTGGTTGAACAATATTAGAGACATAATTCTTGATTGAATGTTTGCTTTATCATAAACCCTTTGCATGAACCCTCCTATGTGCTTGTTTGATTCTTTTCTTTTCGAGAAACCCTCAACCAAATAATTTCAGAACCTTAACTCAACCTTTCACCCTCATTATGGTGCTGAGGTTGACTTATTTTTCATGCTAAAACCACACGAGTAGAGCCACGATTTATGTTTAAGTGTTAATAAAATTCAGCACGTGGTAGGACTCGCGTGAACCTAGAAATCAAAGCTTTTGGTTGGTTTTAAAAATCTTTATCCTTGGTTTCTCTAGGATTAGAATTTTTCTAAGCCTATTCTAATTTTGTTTTATTCAAAATCTTTCTTATTTAGCCAAAATTAGAACCTAAACCTATGCCCCCATGATCAAGCCGGAAAATGTTCGCTCTCAACCGATGAAAGCAAACTATACCGGTGAGACCGAAATCGACGTAGTCGAAAAATATTTTCGACTTACATTTGTTTTTAATGGTTTTAAAACTTCTCTAAAATTATGTTTGAACTCTTGCATGGCTCTGAAAAATATTTTAAATTTCGAATTAGAGGAGTGCTTAACCTTAAACACACCTAAATGGAGGCATTCTAGTTTGAATTAATCATGCATGCACCATTGGATTCCCTTTTATCAACTTTCACCAATTCCACATGCAAAGGACAAGCATGGTGGGCAGCAAGCATCAACTTTGCAGGATTTTCATGGTGGCATGTGAAGCAAGTGGAGCTAGGGAGCATGGACATGACCCAAAGCATGGAGCATCAAGTGGGAGGACCAATAATTCAAGAAAAGGAGTGGACGAGAGCGTTTGGGTGGTGCAACTCGTGGAGCACGCGGGCAGGAAAGTTGCAGAGGCGAAATGATCGTGCTGGGAGAAAGACGCGGCGGGGAGGAACCAGAGGACCCCCGGGCCGGCCGGCCCGTGCCGGCCGGCCCGACCTATTTAAGGAGCCCCCGGCTCCCGTTTTCTGCAGGCAAGCTTCCCTCTCCTTCCCTTGTTTGTGTGTTCAAGTTTGTGTGCTCAGAACCTCCGTAGACTTAGCCAACCATCCCAAGCTTGATAGCTCAAGAAAAAATCCACATCCTTAATCCACTCAAAGTCCACATCCGAAGCAAAGAGTTTAAGTGCCTAGTATACCGATTGCATCCCGGAATTTTAGTTGAAGAAAGAGTGCAGCAACCATGTGGAAGAAGACCACAAGTCTCTTCTCCAAGAAGAAGAGTTCGTCGTCGTCCAAGCCGTCATCAACCACGTCTTCGAGGAGGCACTCGGTTTCCGAGTCTCCCGGAGCATGGAGACGGATACGGCACCACCGAGGAGGAACGATGCTCTCCTCCTTGGTGGTATGAGGGGCTGCGAGAAGCACTTCCATGAGGTTCACCGAACCTCGTGGGCACACGGAGGAGCAGCCCGCGCCACCACGACGATCGACTCGCTCAACCGCACCACCTCCTTACACCCCCGACACACTCTTCGTACGGCTTCATCATCTTGTCGGCGGAGGAGGAGGAGAGGCTCGCCAATCTTGAGAAGAGGCTTGTGCCGAACGTCGAGTTCGACGACCAAGCACTCTACACCTTGGGTTTTTGCACCGACATATACTATATGTTGGGGCACCTCGGATGGGTGCGGTTCTCCAACGGAATATCGGTGGACACCCATTTGGGTTACGCCTTGGAAATTTTGATGACTATTGCACCCATCGTTGATGATGATGGAGTGCAAAGCTTGTCATTCCGTTTGGAGGGAATCGAACAAGTGGTTCCCTACGAGCACGTTTGGGAGCTGCTTGGATTCCACAAGGGAGCTTCGGAGAAAGTTGACGTGCCACCCGCATGTTGGCGGGATTTTGGAACATGATCTCCGGAGAAGCCCATCAACAACGCAATTGTATCCGCAACCCCATTATCCGGATATTTCACTCTTGGATGTGCAAGAGGGTATTGGGGAGGATGAAGGAAACAAAGGTGACCGACACGGAGTTGAATTGCCTATACTCGGCTTTAATTGTCGGGCAGCCAATAGACCCCTCTTACCTCATGATCAACCGTTGGTGTTGTGAAGCAACATCGGGGGCGGGTAATATTGGTTCGGGGTGTTACCTCTCCATGTTGGCCTTTTCCTTGCGGCCGGGGATCGCAAGAAACCCCGCTCACCGTTTGCGTGGTACCTCTCTCGGTTTTGAGTATTTGCGGCAAGGCAAATACATTAGTGGAGATGAGAGAGGAGGTTATCGGTTGGCCATAGTGAACCTACCCCTTCCGAATGAGAGGCTTAGGCTTTTCACCGAAGGAAGGGAAGATTGGTTGGAAGAGGGACTACTTGTCCCTGCAAGGAAGAACAAAAGAGGAAGAATCGTAGAGGAGGGAACATCCTCCGCACAAGCGAGTGGAGCACAACCCAATGTGCAACCATTCGGCGGGGTCCCTCCTCTCGCCAAGTTATTACGGAGGGTCACAAGCACAAGCATGGGGGGTGGTGCACCGGTACCCCCACAAAATTATGTTGTGCCCAACGCTAACTTCGCGGAGTCCTACGCTCATCATCCCCAACCACAACAAAGCATGGCCATTATTGGAGGGTATGCTGCAAGAAATGCTCAAAACATCGCAGCCATCCAAGCTAACGCAGCTCAACTCGGTGAAGGAAACGCAAATATTGCCTTTGAACTTGGACGCCTTCACCTTGTGGAGCCAAATCAATTCGTCGGAGGAAGCGTCCAATCGTATTATGAGCAAGGGTATTATTATCAAGGTTATCAACATCAACCACCGGCGGAGGACTAGAAGATTTAGGAACTTTAGTTTTCTTTTCTTTTCTTTTTCTCTGTAATTTTCAGCTTTTGCTTATGTGTGTTTGCGTAGTATTTTCTGTTTTTATTTAAATTTCAGCAAGCATGTTTGTTTATTTTCAGTTTGTATTTCAACTTGATGTCACCATTAATAAATACACCACCTTGATTATATCATTGGAAAAGTTACAAAATTCGTGCCATGATGATATATGATTAAAATTGCAGCTTTGTTCATCTTTGTAATCGATTTATGCATGTTTAAGCTAGTGCTCTCATACAGATCTGAATTTATTTAAATACTAGCTTAATTTTCAGCGGAGGTTATGATTAAAATAAAGACCCATAGTGTTTTATGTGCTCTCAAGTTATGAATAGATTAAAGATGTCTTTTATGCTCAAAAATATTGCTAACCTTGTCACAAATATCACTTGTGTGTTGCTCAACCTATCCAAAGCCTTATATATATTTGAGTGCATAAACCTTAGTGTACAAGATTTATTTTTGAGTGAGTTATTGCAGGCCATGATTTCTCTGGCCCGAGACTAAGAAGCTGGTCATTCCATTTTTGCGTATCTATCTTTTTGCTAGCCTTTTATCCGTGCATTGTGTATCCCCGCATCGGTGATCTCACAAACTTCGCCGGATATCCACCCTTAAACCAAATATCATCTTTTGTGATTACCTCCTTGACCACAACCTATTGTTGAGAATGGATCATCAATTCAAGGAAGATCGCAAGACGGTGCCAACATTGAAGATTTCAAGTATCTCTCCAAGGAAAAATATCTCCGGTACCTACCTTATTTTTCGCCTCTTTGCTCGAGGACGAGCAACGTCTAAGCATGGGGGAGGAGGTAGGTACGGTGCAGTTTTAGAGTTCAAAGGGGGATATTTAAAAAAATGATGATGAAAGAAAAAAAATCCAGCGATACTCATGACTTTCAAGGTAAATAAATAAATAAATATATATATGAAAGAAAGAAAGAAAGAAAAGAATGAGAAATATGAGAAAGAAAAAAATGTGCGTAAAGTAAACTCCCCGGCTCTCTAAAAGTGCATTCAAGGCTTCAAGTTAAAAAGATCCATTCTCATTTTCCAACCATGTGCAATCCGATAACGAGGACTTCCTTTGTGCCTTGGGATCACTCTTTGCCATTTGCACATGTCCACTTATCTAAAAGTGTGTGTATTTTTCTCTTTCCCCTCCTTGATTTAACACTATTTTCCAATGACCTTTTTGACGAGTCTCGGTAAGACCATGAGAAGCTTGTCTTGTTTTGACAACACCTCATTTATAAAATCTTGTTAGGACTAAACTTTCCCAAAGCTCCATATAAAGCCTACCACATATATATATGAGAGGGAAAGGAGTAGAATATATAGGCTTGAGACAAGTGAGATGAGAGTTCATGAGCAATACACGAGATGATTTAAATTTGTGAATTTGGTTTAGCTTTTCTTTATCTCGTTCTTCATTTCAAAAAATTCTGAGATCTATTTAAAACTTTGTGAGCATGTTAATACTTGTGGGATAAGCTTAATAAGAATCTACCCTCCGTAGAGATGAAGGCTAGTGCATTATGGAATTTTAATGAATTAAAATTTTGAGAGCATTATGTTTCCTCATGTGTGATCAAGTGCAAAGTTTAAACATTGTTTGGCAATGGTGATATCCATCGAAGGCTTACTCGAGGAGGAGCAAGGTTTAAGCATGGGGGAGATGTTGACGGTGAAAATCCGTCAACCTAGCCATGAGTTTACTTTCGGTGTTGGCATGAGTTTTCTACCTTATCCATTGGTACTAACCCCCGTGGTATAACAAGTTCACGTGTGCATGTCGGTTTTGGAGTTTAATGTTTATGCGGGGTTCTAGTGTTGAATGCAAGACTTTCGGGATAAGTTCATCAAGCACCTCATGACAAGACCTTGAAGCCCCGTACAAGTCATGCAATGAAGCAAACTTAACTCCAAGAAGCCGGGGACTTGATCCGAGAAGACGACAGACTCCAGGGACCTGACCAGAAAAGTGTTGAATCTTGCAAGACAAGGAGTTGAGTCCAATTCGGAGAGAAACCGACGACATGGACCCACATGCGAAGGGGGAAACATCCGGGAAGCAAGGGAACCGACGTGGGGCAAAGGAGCCCACGGGGCCGGGCCTAAATGGGCCCGGGCCGGCCGGCCCGATCCGGTCGGCCAGGGCCCATTTTGGGCCCAAATTCGCTCTCCTTTGCCCTAGCCGCCAATCGGGCTATTTATAGTCCCCCGACCGAGAGCCACGCGAGAGAAGATTTCGTCTTCGGCCGCCGAGAAGCGAGAGAAGAGAGGGACATCATCTAGGAGAGGAGAGGGTCGAGCTAGTTGACTAGGATTTCCCTAGCCGACGTGGGAACCTTGCACGGAAGACCACGTCGGAGTTCCGGAGCTAGAAGCAAGATCAAGGAAGGATCTGGTGGTGATCTTGTGTATGTATCATTGTTATAGTTGAATTATCGAGTTGAATCTTTTCCTAGCGATCAAGTGTTTCCTCGAAGATTTCGTTTTTCGATCGGTTTTGCTTATTCCAATTCTATTCGCGCGATAGATTACATAGGGTGTTCTTGTAGCCGCGGTGGCTAGAGGTACACGCCGGATCTTCCGAAAGAATCTCGACTTGTCTTTTGACTCGCCCCTAAGCTCCCCGCATGAATAGGGATACGTTGTGACGAACGGGGGTCTCGAAAGGCGGATGTTTTCGGATTTGGACGGGAAACCACGATTTAAAGAGGCTTCTTTTAAGATTCGATTTTCTACTTCTTCTCTTGCTTGGAACTTCAACAAAAGGCTTACCCCGATCCCTCTAGATCGGTTTATCTACCCAATCTTACTTTGTTTTCTCCGCTTTTTAGTAGATTAGATCTGTTTTGTGTCTTTTACTTAGATGCATTAGGTTCTTTATTGAAGATTGAAGTTATTTGGCTTTAATAGATTAAGTCTTGCGTCACACATTTGTTCCACGGATTCGATACCTTGGGTTCACCACTCGAGGGAAGAAGGGTCCCTTGACTACGACGGGAGACTTGTACGCTTGCGGGTCACGAACGAACTTTGATACAATTATTAACCGTCAACGGTCGGCCGGCTAACATGCGTCGGCAATGACTACTCTAATAAGATCTAGTTCATCACAATAGATCTCCAGTTCATCACAAAAGAACACAGTTCATCACAACGCGGTTGGATCTACTCGCGTATATTAGATCGAGTTCATGACAAACAAAATCTAACAACCAAACTAATTAACTAAGCAGTTCATGATCGACAGACAAACTAAGAAGTTCATGTCCAAGAACCGAACGAAGACACAAAAGCACACAGAGACATTATTGTTACTAATTGGTAGAGGAGTCTATCAATTAGTCGGAGTCCCGCCATCGTCGCCGCCGTGGCTGCCGTCGTCGCCGTCAGAGTTGCCGTTGTCGAACAAGAAGTGGCGGCGAGCAGCCCGCTTGACCACGATGAGGTTCTCGAGCTTCTCAGCGAACCCTTGGATCCTGAAGGCGAGACTCTTCACGCTCAGGCCCTTGTACACATCATGATGCGCCTTGATGTCGAAGGCCTCACCAACACCTTTGAAGGACCGAACGACGAACGAGAGAGGGGGGGGGGGGGGGAGTGAATGGGAGTCGATGAACAAGATGAACACGGCTTCCAACACACGTCTCCGACTCAACTACCCTAGTTGGTCAAGACCACGTTGCCACTGGAGTGCTACTGATCCTAGGAACCAACAAACAACCTTCGGAGCCAAAACGCACCAACACGCACAACGGAAACTTGCACGGCTTCCTGCATGTGCTACACCGCTCAGACCGATGGCCTACGCCGGTCAGACTGGTTACACTGGTCAGACGAGTGGTTAGAGCCGGTCAGGCTGTTGGCTACAGCAGCCGCACAACAAATGTTCCAGAAAGCCTCAGTGACTTCTCTAGGCCCTGGAACAAAAACACCCCCAAAACACAACCTGCACGAAAGGAAAACCCTACGCAAAACCTAGCAAAACAACACCAAACAGATCAAGAACTCACCAGCAACAACACAAACCAAAGACACACGGATTAAGCAACTCACCCAAGGCAAATCCCACAAAGGGTTCACACCGGTCAGACCGGTCAAGAGCACCGGTCAGACCGGTGTAACCTGGGCAGCTCGGGATGAACAGAACCCGCGGGTCAACTCCCCCAAATCCAACTCCCAATCTCCCGATTCGCTCCACAGTTTCAAACAAGACTTTGGGGATAGTAGGAACACCTCATCGGCTCTCCATAGCCAAGTTGTGGTCCACTGAAACTCATTGAAACAAAAGGAATCGAAGGATTTCCGCCAAGAACACACCAAAACCTAGGACAACAAAACCCCAAAATCGAGCCCCTTTTCTCACGGATTTGGGAGGGGAATCAAAGGGAAAAGAACCACGAAAGGTTCATGCATACATTCCCCAACAAATCCTCAAGAAAACGGCCTCGAAATCTCTCCAAGAAAATCACCAAGAAAGGGCTCTAAAAATCACCAAAAAGAACGAACAGGAACAACACATCCAAGCCTTGAGGAACCACGTCGAATCATCTATACATCATAAAGAGGTTCATACAAGGTCTAGGTTGTCGCCCGATCATCCAACCCTCTCACAAGATCTCACCATGAAGCTCTCAAGCTAGTTCTATAGAAATCCTAAGGAAAATAGGAAAACCAAATGAGCTAGGGTTCCAAGAGATGGCTGCCATCCTCTCGCCACTTGGGTTATCTGCAGGCAACCGAAAGTCTAAAATACCCTTACTAGCTAACTAGGGATACATGCCCCTCGCGGGCGAATTCGGAAGTCTTTGTCATCGCTCCATTGGACGGATGCCTAGCGACTGCAAACTTGCTTAGCCTCGACGCAAGCCTTGCGATCCCGACGTGTGTCCTCCGCTTCGAAGTCTCCGGACAGCATCGTCGCACACCGGTCAGACCGGTCAGACCCACCGGTCAGATCGGTCCGATGCTGCTGCACCTCCGTCCTCGGTTCTTCAGTCTTGGCTTTGTGGATCAACCAAGGAACTTAGTAGTTATCTGGTGAACCACTGGAAACCCCGCGAACTCGGTGTAGCCTCTGCCAATCGCCACTCATGACTCGGCTCCCACGTAGTCCCGGCTCGACCTTGGTTTTAAGGCTCAACCATGAAACCGTCCATGACTTCATCTTGTTGTTCATGCCACCATGTGGCCCGCACTTGACATCGCTGGCCACCGGGTCCCTCGAACGAAGCCTACTTGTCTTCTCCACACCTGGAGGCCTCACCGGCAATGACCTTTCGCACGTGTTCATCACCTGCACCAACACCAGTCAAGCCGCAACCTGTACCTGCAATACTTAGCCAAGAATTAGTCCACACAACGTTGTCAATCACTCATCATACCAGGAAGCGACCATCCACCGGTCCTCGAACCACACATGGTCCTCAATCTCCCCCTTGATGAGTGCATTGACAACACACACATATAGTAACCTAAGAGGAAAGAAAAAGAAAAGAAATGAATAAAAAAGGCAAACAAAGGCAAAGAGAAACATCACTTGAAGAAGACAAGTCTCGGACCCCTTAGGTAAGGTCAACGACTCAACACATCCGAGACAAAACCATGTTCAAGCAAAGAGCACAAACCACCAAACAAAGCTCAAAAACCACAAAGAGCTCCCCCTACACACATGCAAGCTCCCCCTGAACCAATGCAACTCCCCCTAGACGAATGCATGCAAACCACTTGATGAAAACAGTGCAACTCCATCAGCTCAGCTCTGATCGGTCAGACCGGTCACCACCACAGATCAGACCGGTGCTCAACATATGCACAGGACCAGCACTCTGACCGGTCAGACCGGTGACCTCAACCGGTTAGATTAGTGCACAACGGAGCCCAGAAATGGCTCGAAACCACCTGAAAACCTTCTAAATGCATCCAGTAGCCGAAAACAAGCTCAAACTTCTCCCCCTTGTTGACAATGCATGCATCAAGCCAAAAAATGCAAACAATTCAACCTAGAGATTCTCAAATAGACAAATTTCAACATAGGATGCTACACATGTCCAAATGAGCAAGTTAGATACTCTATATCTTCGTATTGACATCAATTACATCATCACCAAGTTTCACAACCATTGGACGAAGCTAAGAAGGAATTGAGCAATTTTGTGAAAATTTACCCTCTCATGAGCAAAGTCCTAAACATGAGCAAAACATGTCAAAATGGCAAAGCCACACAAACTTCATGCTAGGACGACCATTCTAACCATAACACCATCACAAACACCCGCAAGCACCTCATGTCATGTCAAAGCCACCGAGCCATGTGCCTACTTCTATATATGAGACTTCTCATTGGTAGGCATCATGCAACGGTTTAGCACCCAAAGCAAATTAAATTTAGCACATATGACATGGGAGCACATTTTCCAAGCAATTTCCATTTCATTTTCAGATTCATATTTGGTACATGAAATGTCTTTGTGACAAAAAGGAACTTATGCCCCTCCACAAGATAAAGCATGAGCGCTAAACATTCATGATGGCAAATGAGCCTTTGGCCCCATATGATCAAAATAAGCAATCCAACAACAAATTAAGCATAGCCAAACCACTTAGACATGTCAAGATCATATAAAACCATTTACTCACAAGAGAGCATATACATGACATTTTTCAAAAACATCGCCATCAACCATGGATATAAATCAAGATCATCAAGAGCTAAGCCAAACTAACCATATCATGCCAAACAAGCTCACAAAGACATAAATATCATTCCATCGTGAACAATGTATATAGGAGAAGCTTTCCTATCCAATGCATATGATACAAAATGCATGCAATCTAAGATACAAGGATGCCTATACATCATGTTACATATGCCATGCCAAATGCAATAAATGCCCAAAGAAAAGCTATACATATGCTACAAAAGAGCTCCCAAACACCCAACTCAAGAAATCAAACACACACCGAGCTCCTACCGCAAACGAGTGAAAGTTGCCTGATCTAGGGGTTTGGTGAAAATATCGGCTAGTTGGCCATGTGTGGGTACATGGATGAAGGCTATCTTCCCTTTCTCTATGTTGTCTCTCAAAAAATGGTACCTCACTTCTATGTGCTTGGTTTTGGAATGGAGCACTGGGTTCTTTGCAGCACTTATGGCACTGGTGCTGTCACATTGAAGTGGGACATGGGTATACTCGTCACCGAAATCACTCATGGTGTATGTGATCCAAAGGAGCTAAGAGCAACAACTAGCAGAGGCAACGTACTCTGCCTCGGTAGTGGATTGAGCAACACTAGACTGTTTGCGGGAAAACCAAGACACCAAAGAAGATCCCAAAAACTGGCAAGTCCCAAAAGTGGACTTCCTATCCAACCGACACCCGGCAAAATCCGCGTCTGAAAAACCATGAAGCGCCAAAGAAGAGGACACAGAGTACCAAAGGCCAAAGTCGGGAGTGTGATGCAAGTACCTAAAAATGCACTTGACCGCTTGCCGATGCGAAGTCCTTGGAGACGCTTGAAAACGAGCGCACAGACATACCGAGAACTGGATGTCCGGCCTCGTCGCCGTCAAGTAGAGGAGTGACCCGATCATGCTTCGGTACTCCTTTTGGTCCACGTGTTCACCTTCCTCATCCGCATCAAGAGATGTAGTCGTACTCATAGGCGTCGCCATGGCCTTGGAATCCTCCATCTTGAACTTCCGCACAATGTCCTTGGTGTACTTAGCTTGGTGCACAAATGTTCCTTCCTTTGATTGCTTGATTTGTAGCCCGAGAAAGAACTACAACTCACCCATCATGCTCATCTCAAATTCCTTGCTCATATCCTCTGCAAACCTCGCAACAAGAGAGTTAGACGAGCCACCAAAGACAATATCATCCATGTACACCTGCACAATCAGGATATCTCTGCCCTGCCTGAGAAGAAACAAGGTCTGATCGACCTTCCCCATCTCGAACCCTCTCTCAAACAGGAACCCCCTCAACCTACCATACCAAGCTCTAGGCGCCTGCTTCAACCCATACAACGCCTTCCTCAACTTGTACACCCGGTGGGGGTACTTCTCACTCTCAAACCCTGGTGGCTGCCTCACATACACTTCTTCCTCCAACACACCATTCAAGAAGGCACTCTTCACATCCATTTGGTGCAACTTGAACCCTTTAGCCATGGAAAAGGCTAGAAGGATCCTAATCGCCTCCAAATGGGCTATGGGAGCCAAAGTCTCCTCGTAGTCGATCCCCTCCTTCTGACTGAACCCCTGAGCAATAAGCCTTGACTTGTTTCTCACCACTTCACCTTTCTCTCCCTCTTTGTTCTTCCACACCCATGTTGTCCCAATCGGCTTACACCTTGGGGGAGGATCAACAAATTCCCAAACCTGATTTCTCTCAAAGTTCTCCAACTCCTCATGCATCGAATTTACCTAATTATGATCAGATAGTGTGTGTGTCCAATGTCTTTGGGCTCAAAGGTGGCAATAAATGCAGCATGAGAGAAATGAGAATTGTTCCGAACCCTAGACCGTGTAGTGCGTTCATTCAAGTCGTCGATGATCCTTGAAGCTAGGTGATCCACTTGTACTCGTCGGGGAGCTTCTCGCCTTAATGCTACCTCCCCCTCAACTGTAGCTTCTTTTTTATCTTGGTTTGTCATCGTAGGTGTGGGAGAGGGGCCGTCCATCACCGTAGTTGAAGTAGTAGGTACATGCTCAGTCGCGGGCACCACACCGCCATATTCATCATCTCCATGTTAATGCTCCTCCTCCTGAAAGATCTCCTCTCCAAGTTCATCATCACATGCACACTCAAAGACAAGCTGACTATGTGGCTGTGTCTCATCGAAGATTACCTCGCAAGTCCCCACGATTTGGTTAGTTTCAAGATTTAGCACACGATATGCTCTAGAGTGAGATGCATAACCAAAGAAAATACCATCGACCGACCTAGCCTCAAACTTATCCAACTTCTTCCCTTTCTTCAGGATGTGCGACCGTGCATCAACTCGTAGCATGTTTTCTTCTTATGCACTCTGAGGTAGATCCTGTTCGAAACATAGCATGTGGTATTCACCACCTCAGCCCAGAACCTTCTCGGAGTCCTATGCTCATCAAGCATCGTCCGAGCCATCTCACACAAGGTTCTGTTTTCTCTTTCCACAACACCATTCTGGGGAGGCGTATACAGACTTGAAAACTGGTGTTCAAGACCCAAGTCATGGCAAAAGGTTTTGACACGAGAGTTTCTGAATTCTAAGCCATTATCACTGCGGATTGCTTGTATGGCATCTCCGTGCCTCTCATTCCTTCACCTCAATACAAGATCTCAAACAAAATCAAATGTCTCCCCTTTCTCCTCAAGAAAGAACACCCACGCATACCGAGAGTAATCGTCCACCACAACAAGGATGTACCACTTCCCACCAGCAGATCCCACACGAGTTGGGCCGACAAGGTCCATATGGAGCAGCTCGCATGGACGCTCAGTCATCACATCGGTGAGAGGCGGGTGAGAAGAGGCTACCATCTTGGCATGCCTACACGGCGCACAAACCAACTCTTTCTCAAGCCTCAACCGTGGCAATCTTCGAACCAAATTGAGTTTACTCAAGCGAGACAAAAGGTCAAAGCTCAAGTGACCCAACTTCCTATGCCACTTCCACAACTCACTCAAAGAACCAGCCATGAAACAACGCTCAACACCAGAAGACTGAGAAAAATCAGCTCGAAACACCTGACCCTCAGGAACGACCATACAGACAAGGTCCCCTCGAGAATCCAAAATCCGAGAACCACCAGGCCGAAACAACACTTCAAAACCCTCATCCAATAGCTGGGACACAGAAAGCAAATTGTATCCAAGCGATTGAACAAGAGAAACATGCCTGAGAGTGATCTTGTCACTCACCTTAATCTCACCTTCTAATAGCACATGTCCTCGCCCATTGTCCCCAAAGGTGATGTACCTCTTTGTCACCACCGGGACGAGACTTGAGAACCACCCCTTGTCTCTGGTCATATGCCTCGAGCAACTGGAGTCAATCAACCAAATGTTTTTCAAGTCTCCCACCTGAAATTCAAAAGTGAGCACATGAGCGAACAAATGACTCAGCACTGGGATTAGTACCAAAAGTGTAAAACCAGTGCCGAGCCATTTGCTCAAAAGTGGGGTTAGCACAATCCAAAACATCTTTCCTACCGAAGCTACCTCCACGAACACCACCACGGTAACCACTATGGGGGAACCATCCCTCTCTAACTGGAGGAGAACCAAAACCACGAAAGGAAAACCGTGGACCGTCCCTCTGTTAACTCCAAAATTTGGTAAGGAGTCTGACTTGTGGGTCCAACTCGGTGAGAAATCCGTCCGGCGGAAGGAAGGTTTCCTTAGATGCATTCGGCAGAAGAATCCGCGGTCGGCTATTTGCTTCTGTTCGGCAAGGAAATTATTGAGCTGATTTTGCGGGATTATGTGGTGACGTGGCCTGAGCGGAAAGGATGAATGGATGGATAAGCGATCGCACTTAGAGATAAATTAGGTATCGAATCCATTCGAGGTCATGCTTAGCAGGGTATAAATATGGACCCTGATTGTATGTAACAGACATTCGAAACATTCTCAATACAAACCGGCTTTACGCCAAACCCTAGAGTCCTTCATCGTGTCGTCGAGTTCTTCGAGAGGGTTCATCGATCCGTCGACCTCCGTGAGTACCGGCAACCTTGTATCATGTCTAGTATCATGCGGTGGATTTAGATTTGATGCAAGTAGTCTTGTTACCATGATTAGTGTCATGCGGTAGATTCAAGCTTGGTTCAAGAGGGTTTCTTGTTAGGTCATGAGCCATGCGGTGGGCTAAGATCTAGCTTGAAGCTAGTTATCGGCTCTATTGAATTTTGGCAAGATTCAATAGATTCATTAAGTTACCCCGTGTTGCTTTGAGTTTTTGCTTTATGTTTAAATTCATATAACACTTCTTTGCCCAATCTAGATGGGTTTGGATCGGCTTTATCTTTTTGATGATCCTTATGCGAATCGAGTTCGTACCCTTGGCTTAAATAGCACGTTGATCACATGTTCCCTGATAGCCGAAACCGAATCGATCTAGGTTGTCACGTGTTGCGGGTTCAAGCTTACCAGATCTTGTATAAATCTTGATAGAACTGGGTATCACGCGATAGATACAGGTTTTTGGGTTGTTTTGGAGCTAGTCATCCGGTGGATTAGATTTCAATCTAATCTGATAGATTTATCTCGCTTGGTAATGTTCGTTCCTTCTTCATGGACCCCGAATCGGTTGTTCAGCCGTGTTCGGTTATGCTTTCACGAGTAAAACGTGTTCATAATTCATGCTTTAAATATTGTATGCTTTTGGCTTTCCATATTTAGATTGTATCATGCGGTGGATAGATCTATTTGCGGAAGGTGGTATGATCTCAAACAAGTTGTATCATGCGGTGAATAGATTTGTTTGGTATCATGCTCGACGGGTTTTAAAAGTACCTAGACATGCGGTAGACTAGTGCTTTGGACCTATGCATGCTTGTTTATTACATATTTATGTTCGCGCTTTTACTTCATTCATTATTTAATGTTGTTTATCATGGGGATCGGTCATGGCCTTGCGCACATGCGTCTTTATTCAAATAAAGACCGATCTACCGTCATGCTTACGTCATCTATTCGGCTGTGTTACTTTTCGCACTTTAAAGCTCCCGAATGGTTTCTAGTCTGCTGGCAGATAGCTCTTTATAGCTATATGTCATCTCACTTGGCTTTCTAGCCGTAAATATGGAACTGTCGGTACCACCGGCAAGTTCCAAGCTTTGGAATTTAACTACTTTGTCTTTTGTTAATTTTCAGGGAAAATTGACTGGCACGTCTTGTGATCTCTTCGCGTGTGAAGCCAGCTTGTTCGGCTTGCTGTGTGCTTGGCATGAGGTGCAGATTTTGCGTCAACACACTTTTTGGCACGCCTAGTGGGACGATAGCCGAAAATCAAGATGCCTGACATCTAGGACATTATCGATGTCAACATCGAAGACCTCTCTCCGGAACAGCAGCAACAGCTAAAGGATGTTGCGGATCAGTTCCAACAGAAGTGTTTGCTGTCATTCAAAAAGAACAGGAGTGGCGTCCCATACCTCAAAAATGAGATGCCTAGGGTATTATTGCCAGGAGAGAGTGATGCTACGACTCAGCAGGAGAGGGAGGAATGCATGCAGGCGTTTCGGGACGCCGCAGATGACATACTAGGCAGGCATCATAGAGCTTTCCTAGGTGCGTTCAAACAGATGATGGTGGCTGTCTTCGGCCCAGGCATGGAGCAAGTGTTCAATCGAGCACCCCTTCAGGGAGGCACCGTGGAGATTGGAGAGTCCAGTTCTCAGCCGCCGTCGCGAAGCCAGCCAATCCAGCCTCCCCCGCAGAGCGTTGGAAGCCAAGCCGTCTAGCCTCCTTCGCAAGGTGCTGGAGGTCAGCCAGTTCGACCCCCTTTGTAGGCCATAGGAGGGCAACCAGTCCAACCACCTCCACAGGGCAGCATAGGTCAACCTATGCAACAGCCGAACCCATATCAGCCCACGTACGGGGAGTTGGCATTTGGTTCGTCTGGAGCCCCACTTGCTTCCGGCTACAGGATTGCCCCAGCTAGCAACAGATTGCAGAAGAATTTGTACGGTGGAGGCTACCACGAAGTGATGAACTATGGCACCATCGATGCTCTCCCGAATCCGGGCTACGGCCCAGCCACGGGCGTGCAGGGGAGGATGATATCCTGGCTCGGAAGATGGCCGACTTGGTGCGAGAATCAATTCGGCCTCAAACCTAAAATGCGAGGGCCTACCTACACGCCTCCGTTCCCGGATTGGTATTACAAAGTGATCCCCGCCGCCAAGAGTAAAGCCTCCGACGGAATTTACAAAGTTTTCCGGGCGAGGATGACACGAGCACGGTGGAGCATATTGCTCGCTACCCGATGCGGCTTGGAGAGTGCTCATCCGAAGAGGCGTTCGGGTCGGTACTTCCCCATGTCACCGACGGGCGCGGCGTTCCGGTGGTTCTCATCTTTGCCTCCACAATCGGTTGGCACATGGAGGGAGGCCGGAGCGAAAATTGCACGCCCATTACTTCGGCGGTAGCACGGAAAAGAAGCTCATCGACCTCGCTACCCCGGGAGCGAGAGACACAGTGAGACGCCCTTGGAGTTCCTCAGGAGGTTCAGGGAAATCAAAGGCATGTGTTTTTCGCTAAATCTGCCAGATGATCAGTTGGCCGACATGGCCGTTGCAGGGATGCTACCGGCCGTACGAGAAAAGCTGTTTGGTATGGAGTTCGATAACCTGGGTCAACTGTCCCAAAAGCTGTCATTGATGAGCAACCAGGCCTACGGTTTTAAGAAAGACGCCAGGTTCGGCAAACAGCACGACGTAGCTGATATCTACAATCAGTTCCTGGAAAAGGCCGATCAAATGGAGGACTCTGACGATGACCAGGAAGTGGCCGCTGGCTGAGATCATGTGGGGGAAGGAACCGTTGACCATGAATCGTGGCGGGTCAAACGGACCAAAGGCACCTACGACTTCGACGTCACTAAAGCCGATAAGGCCGTTTGAATTCCTGGTGAAGGAAGGCCGAATCAAGTTGCCTGAAGGGCATTCCATGCTTCGGCCCGATGGAGTAAAGGAGAAACGTTACTGCGGCTTCCATGACAGGAATTCTCACTCCATCAACGACTGCAGGGTCTTCAGGATGAGGATCCAGAGGGCCATTCAGGAGGGTCATCTCAAGTTTGACAACAAGATGAAACTGGACGGCCACCCTTTTCCCCAGAACATGACAAGCTTTTTCGTCAATATGGTGACAGCCGAGGAGAAGGGCAAGGTCAAGGTCTGGACTTCAGCCAGGGAAAGGCAGGACGGAGCAGTAGACCCAGAACGTCAAGTGACTTTGGAGCAGGTTCATGGTGAAGCCCCTCACGTTCTCAAGAGCCATATCGAGATCGGGGAATCGTCAAGGGCCAAACCCAGGGTGACTACGCGCATCCTCCTCAACAAGTGGCAGCGCCAGCTGGAGAAAGAGCGCTACCAGAAACGAAAACACGAGGAGGAAAGGCGCAAGGCCGAAGAAGAAGCGCGCAGAAGAGATTTGGAACAGTATACACGCGAGCAGGAGCGCGCACACTGGGGGTGCGCATTCTTCAGGCACTGCTGGAACGAGGGGTTGAAGCTTCCTACGCTGAGAAACTGCCTTGAGTGCAGCGATAGGTACTTTGAGTATAGGCAGCAAACTGCCAATCGCCGATCCGTCCATGAAAGAATTGGAAGGATACATCCCAGTGAGGATCGGTGTCAAAAAAATTGAAATCGTCGATCATCCCAGGAAGAGACAAGCTGATTTGAGATGGGCTGATCAGGAGGAAGACGAGGACGAGTACGTCTGGCAAAAGGGGCAATGGTGCCCGCTCGGTTTAAGAAAGAGTCAGAAAAGGAGGGTTCAGCGCTTGAGGAACCGCGAAGCGAGGCGGGCGGGGGATCAAGACAAGGCCGGTGTGGCGTCCGAAGGATAAACTCGAAGGATCAAACCGTTCGGCTCCGAGCATGTATGGTATATTTTCTCGCCGAATGAATTTATGGCTCCTGCTAATCGGGTGGTGCGGGGAAGAAGCGTCCCTGTGGACCGGGGAGCGTCCCGGTGGTCGGTGGATGACCGCTCCTTAGTGATGAGTGATTGACAACGGGTGTTGGACCGACTCTTGGCTTAGTGCGCGGGTGTAGGCCGCGGCCTAGTTCGTGTTGTTGCGGGTGAAGAACGGACGCGAAAGGTCTTCGGCCTTGAGGGGCCTGCGGGAGATGGAGAGACAAGTAGGCTCGGTTCGAGGGACCGGTGGACGGCGGGGACTGGGTGCGGGCCACATGGTGGCGACACAAGCAAGACGAAGTCATGGACAAGTGAGCCGGTGCACGGTGGCGGTCAAGTCAAGTGGTTTGGCGGGAGGCCGGACCGGGCACGCGGGGTTTGGTGGTTTACCCACAAAACCATCGGCGGACGGTTTCTTGGTTTGGGCCTCAAAACCAAGTCCGAGGGCCCAACACGACGGAGACGGGATCCGGGCGTGTCGGGAAGCTTCGAAGCGGAGGACACGCGGCGGGATCGCATGGCTTGCGTCGGGAGGACGCGGGGTGCGGCAAAGGCGTGGCCGTCCGATGGCAAGACCCACAAACATTACCAAAATGCCCCTACGTGGGTTGTATCGCCAGTAGTGTAGTTAGGGGTAGTCGAGTCATTTACCACTCCGGCGGGACCTGATATATAAGCCTGGAGTGTGTGTTGATGGCTCCCTCCCTCCGTGACTTAGGGTTTCATTTCCCCCCTTCTCTTTCTCATTTTCGTAGCTATTTTCCTTCCTATTTTCTCTAGGCTAGCATGAGAGCTTCATGAGAGATTTGTTGAGAGGGATGGATGCTAGGGCGGCATGCTAGACCTTGTGAATCTTTCCTGGTTTGTATAGAAGATTCGGGGTTGTTTTTCGTGGCTTTTTGTGCTTATTTTCGTGCCTTTGTTCCCGGTGTGATTCCGCGGATTTGAGTGAGTTTCTTCCCGGATTTCTTTGAGGGAAACATGGATAGATGTCTTGTGCATCTTTGTGCTTGATCTTGCGTCCTCAAACGCCGGAAATCACTTCGATTCGTGAGTTTTCGTTCGGTGCTCTAGTTTTTGGTGGTTCTCAAAGGATTCGCGATTCCGGTGATTTAGGGAGTTAGGAGGCAAAATTTTTGGGCTATAGCATCCTTGTGTGACGCTTTTCAAGTCCCCAAATCCTTGTCTCCACAGCTTCAACCGTTTGGGAAATCCGATGATGATTTGGGGGGGTTGACTTTCGAGGTCGGGCATTTTTACGTTGCGTCCGAGCCTCGCGGACGGTCCGCGGCCTCCCGGCGGACGGTCCGCGCCGCTCGAGTTCGTCCCGAGTTCTTCGTGTTCTTGCTCGTCCTTTGTTTCGATCCGTTGTGATTTTGGTTTTTGGTTGGACGAAGTTTCGGACGGTCCGCGGTGTCGGGCGGACGGTCGCGGGTGCTTGGCGGACGGTCCGCGTGCTCCCCGCGGACGGTCCGTGGCACGGGGGTGTCTTTGGGTCGTTACGTGTAAATTAACGGACGGTCCGCGGCTAAGGTCGGACGGTCCGCGGCCCGGGTGCGGACGGTCCGCGGTGCCGGCCGGACGGTCCGCGCGGCTCTTGCGGACGGTCCGCCCCTCTGCGCGGACGGTCCGCCGAGCTGTGTGCTTTGCTTCTTGGTTCGATTCCTTCCTCCCCTTTCTAGTGCTTCCGCGTGTGCTTCGAGGAATCGTTCCTAAGGCTAGAGGTTGATCCATAACCTCGTGGTCTTGGCGATTGGTGCGTGATTCGATCCATCGCTTGTGTGTGACCGGGATTTGAGTAGGACATAGGCCGGGTTCTTTGGGAAGAATTTTTACCGGCTCCTATTCACTCCCCCCTCTCTAGTCGCCATCTGATCCTTCAATTGGTATCAGAGCTTGGTGCCGGATTCTTTGCGACTTTGACAAGTCTCGAATCCTAAGATGGCGTACGTTGAGCGGGGCGGTCCGCCGCACTTCGATGGCAAGGGTTACCACAAGTGGGCGGCTCGTATGATGATTTTTCTTCGAGGAAAGCTGTTGGATTTTATTGTGCTTGACAAGACCTATGCTATTCCGGTCAACATCCGTACTCTTATGGTGACCGATGCCGATGCCAAGGCCAAGTATGAGGCTAATGCAAAAGCCGTTGATCACTTGTGCCGGAGCTTGTGTGATCCGAGTTTGAGCGTGTTCGCCATTTGAATCTTGCTTGGCAAATTTGGGATAAGTTGGAGGTTGCTCACGGTGGTGATAACCATGTGAAGGCTCGCCTCTTTGTCTCTTACCGGATGCAATATGAGAATTTCACTCCACTTCCCGGTGAGGACATTGATGCGATGTTTCGAGGTTCACCGCCATCGTGAACAACATGAAGGCAAATGTTGAGGATTTTCCGTATTCCGAGCATGATCGGGCTTTGAAGCTCTTGCATGTCTTGGATCCAAATGTTTGGGGTGCTAAGGTTGAGGCCATCAAGGAGTGCGGGAATTATTTGACTATTGAGTTGGATGACCTCTTTTCTAAGCTCAAGTCGGCTGAGGTTGACGGGAAGTTGCTATCCAAGCATGAGGGCTCGGACCGACCATAGTCTTGCTCTTGTGGGAGGATCAAAGGGCAAATCTAACCCTTCCGTCGACGAGTTTTCTTTGTCCTCTCTTATGTCCATTCCGGATGAGGAGTTTGATGTGCTTGGGCGAGGAGGAGGCGGCCTTGCTCTCAAGAAGGTTCGAACGACTACACGAGAGTCGGAGGAACGCAAGGCGGAGCTCGGGGACGTGCTACAAGTGTGGCAAGCGTGGCCACTTCATCGCCGAGTGCCGGAAGCGGAGGAGAACAAGTACAAGGTGAACGAGTACAAGGCGCACCCGAGGCGTGAAGACAAGTACTCCTCCAAGGGCAAGCACTTCAACAAGTCCAAGAGCAAGGATAAGGACAAGCGGCGACCGAGCAAGAGCACCTACAAGAAGAACAAGGCAAGAGCGATGGTGGCCGGTGCGAGCGACGTCGACTCAAGCTCAAGCGAGGAGCGGTCAAGCTCAAGCGGCGAAGATGAAGACGCCGGGAGGCGCGGTGGCAAGAAGAGTGCAAGCCGGAACCTCAGCGGGCTGAGCTGTGTGGCGCTCGATGGCTTTTGTGGCATGGCCCATAGCTCGAGCGGCAAGAAGAGTGTGAAGGAGGACGGCGACTCCGACTCGGAGGATGAGGTAAACCGTGACCCCGACTCTTTGCTTGCCGAGATTGCTAGGTTGAATGGTTTGCTTGATAACCGTGATAGTGAGTGAGAGATGCCAAAAAGATGAGGAAAGATCTTAGGGCTCGGCTTGAGAATGCTAGTGAGAAAGTAGGAGAGTTAGAGTCAAAATTGCTTGAATTGAAACTTGAGAATGACTCTTTGAAACTTGCTCCTACTTCTCCGATGATGTTGAATGTGTTGAATGTGATGCTTGGTTGAATGAGATTAAAGCTGCTTAATGAGAAGAATGCTTCTATTTTGGCTCAACTAGATGCTCTTAGGACTGAACATGATGAGCTTAAGGCTAGACCTACTTTGCTTGGTGCTTGCAAATCATGTCCTACTATGCATGCTAAGCTTGTCGATGTTCGTTCTACCATTAGTTCTTTGGAAGCATCTTTGAAATCTCCTGTTGCAAATGCATGTTCTAGCTGTGATGAAGTCACTTTGCGTAATCTTGAACTTACTTCCCGTTTGGATGTCATCTATGAGGAGAATGACTACTTGAGGAAGGTGTTGGGTTGGTTGTACGGGCGGGAACCTCAATTGAAAATCATGATTGAGGAGTTCAAGAGAGCTGATGGTCGTGGTTTGGGGTTTGAGAAGTTGGGTGAGAAAGTGGGAGAGAACAGTGGGGAGAGTGTGTACGAGAAGTGTGTTGAGTCTAACCCCGCGTTTGAGGTGATCGGAGAGATCCAAGTCCCACTCCCAAAAGCACCCAAGAACTCTTTCACACCAAAGCCCAACCACCTTTGCAACAAGCTTGAAACAACCCAAGATCCACCCAAATTCCCACCTAAGACAAATGATTTCCGAAACCGGTGAAGTTTGTGGGTGAGAAGGGTGAGAAGCCTAAAGAGAAGCCGAGCCAAAACCAAAACCCATTCCCTTCGGTGTGAGTATTGTGGCAAGGAGAGGCATCTTGCGAGTTTTGCTACAAGAGGAAGAGGGATGAGAGGCTTGCTAGGGAGCAAGCAAACCGGGACAGTATCGCCGGCCTCGCGGTATTCCCGAGCCTAGAGTGCCACTTCCACGGGGTGTGGGAAGTGTGAGGAGTGTTGGCGGGTTCCCACGGAGAGGTGGTGGTGAGAGGTTTGTCGGGAGAGATGATGGTGTGCGTGCTTGGTGAGAGGTTTGGTCGGGCTCGTGGTGGTTTCTTTGGACGTCCTCCTACTCGTCCTCGGTACGGGTTTAGGGGAGATGATCGCAGCTTTGGGTTCCGGAGGAACTACGGACCACGTTTTCCCCCTCGTGGTGCTCGTACTCCTCCCATGGGACATGGGAAGTTTGGTGGCAAGGGAGTGATGTTTGCTAACCCCTCTTTTGAGCGAGATGGCTCGACACTTGTTTAACTTTCTCCGTGCTAACCCCGGTGTCGAGTCGCTAGCTCATTCTCGTTCTTGTTTCGACTGCGGGCGGGGAGGCTTGGAGAACATTTGGTTGATCGACTCCGGGTGTTCTCGACACATGACCGGAGATAAGAAGTGGTTCTCCGGCCTCACCCCGGTGAAGGAAAAGATGTACATCACATTTGGGGACAATGGACGAGGTAGGGTCTTTGTCGAGGGTGTTGTGCATGTGAGTGACAAGGTAACGTTGAAGAAAGTGGCTCTTGTGAAGTCTTTGGGGTTTAATTTGCTTTCGGTTTCTCGGTTGCTTGATGAGGGTTTTGAGGTGCGTTTCAAGTCCGGCGAGTCTCGTTTGCTTGATTCTCGAGGTGATCTTGTCCGTATGATCATCCCCGAGGGTCGATTTTCGGGGCTGATTTCTCTCGTTCTTTGGGTCCTGCTCGTTGTTTGATGGCCGGTCCTTCTTCGATTTGTGGAAATGGCATAGGCGGTTGGGACACTTGAGCTTTGATTTGGTTTCCCGCTTGAGTGGTCTTGACTCGGTCCGAGGATTGCCGAAGTTGAAGTTTGAGAAGGATTTGGTTTGTGCTCCTTGTAGGCATGGTAAGATGGTAGCCACTCCCCATCCACCCCCGACCGATGTCATGACCGAGCATCCGACGGGAGCCGTTGCATATGGACCTTGTTGGGCCGGCTCGAGTTCGCTCGGTGGGTGGGAAGTGGTATGTCCTTGTTGTGGTGGATGATTACTCTCGCTATGCACGGGTGTTCTTTTTGGAGGATAAGAGTGAGACTTTTGGCTTTGTTCGAGATCCGATCGTGAGGTTGAAAAACGAGAGGCATGGGAATGCTATTCGAGCTATCCGCAAGTGATAATGGCTGCGAGTTTAAGAACTCTCGTTTTGATGCCTTTTGTCGTGATCTAGGTCTTGAACATCAGTATTCGACCCCTTATGTGCCCCCTCAAAATGGAGTTGTGGAAAGGAAAAATCGGACTCTTTGTGAGATGGCTAGGACGATGCTCGATGAGCACAGGACTCCTAGGAGGTTTTGGGCTGAGGCGGTCAATACAGCTTGTCATGTTTCCAACCGCATTTTATTGAGAGCTTTCAAGAAGAAGACCTGTTATGAGCTTATGCATGGTCGGGCACCCAAGGTGAGTCACTTCCGAGTTTTTGGCTGCAAGTGCTTTATTTTGAAGAAGGGAAAACTCGACAAGTTTGAGGCTAGGTCTAGTGATGGTATTTTCTTTGGATATGCTAACCACTCTAGAGCCTATAGGGTGCTTAACCTTGAGACTAACAAAATCATGGAGACTTGCGAGGTGACCTTCGACGAGACAATGCCATGTACCTCTCTTGGTTTTGAATGTGCGGGTGATGAAGAGATGGCCGAGGACCTCTTTGAGGAGGAGAAAGATGAAGATGGAGATGATGATGGGGAAAACCATGCGCCCGAAGCCGAGCATGTGCCCACTACTTCCCCTACGACCACTTTGGAGCATGGACCGTCTACTTCATGGACAACGACGGTGCGACAAGAGGACCGGGCGAGAGAAGCCGAAGTTGAGGGGGGAGGTAGTCTCGAGGCGTGAGGCTCCCCGGCGGATTCAAGAAGTGCATCCCCTGTCGAAGATCATTGGAGACATCAATGAACGCACTACACGGTCGAGGTCCGGGAATTCCTCTCATTTTGCTCATCTTGCTTTTGTTGCTACTTTTGAGCCCAAGGACATTGGACATGCTTTATCCGATGCAAACCGGGTCAATTCTATGCATGAGGAGTTGGAAAACTTTGAGAGGAACCAGTGTGTGGGAGTTAGTTGAACCACCTCCAAATTGCCATCCCATAGGAACCAAGTGGGTTTGGAAGAACAAAGAGGGAGAGAATGGGATGGTTGTGAGGAACAAGTCCGGACTTGTTGCTCGGGGGTTTAGTCGAAGGAGGGGATCGACTATGAGGAGACCTTTGCTCCGTGGCCCGTCTTGAGGCAATTCGGATCCTTCTAGCCTTTGCCGTGGCTAAAGGGTTCAAGTTGTTTCGGATGGACGTGAAGAGTGCTTTTCGAATGGGGTCATAGAGGAGGAGGTGTATGTGAAGCGAGGCACCCGGGTTTGAGAGCGAGTTGTACCCACACGGGGTATATAGGTTGAAAAGGGCTCGTATGGGTTGAAACAGGGCGCCCGTGCTTGGTATGGGAGATTGAGAGGTTTTCTTTTGAGCAGAGGGTTTGTGATGGGTACCGTGGATAGAACCCTGTTTCTTCTCAAGCATGGAAATGACTTGCTGATTGTTCAGATTTACGTGGATGATATTGTCTTTGGTGGCCCGTCACATAACCTTGTTGCCAAGTTTGCGGATGAGATGAGCGGGGAGTTCGAGATGAGCATGATGGGCGAGTTGCGGTATTTTCTCGGGCTGCGGATCAAGCAAGTGAAGGATGGTACATTTGTGCACCAAACCAAGTACACGAAAGACATGCCGAGGAAGTTCCGGATGCAAGATGTGAAGCCGATGTCGACTCCCATGGGGAGTACGGCCACTTTGGATGCGGATGAGGACGGAGAACCGGTGGACCGGCGGGAATACGGGAGCATGATCGGCTCCCTCCTCTACTTGACGGCGACGAGGCCGGACATACCGTTCGGCGTGTGTCCGTGCGCTCGTTTTCGAGCCTCGCCGAGGACATCACATCGACAGGCCGTCAAGAGGATCTTCGGGTACCTACGATCCGCCCTGGTCTTGGCCTTTGGTATTCTTCCTCCTCGACTCTGTCTCTTCATGGTTTTTCCGATGCGGATTTTTTGGTTGTCGAGTCGAGAGGAAGTCTACTTCGGCACTTGTCGGTTTCTTGGTTCTTCGTTGGTCTCATGGTCTTCCCGCAAGCGGTCTAGTGTAGCTCGGTCTACCACGGAGGCGGAGTATGTTCTTGCCGCTAGTTGTTGCTCCCGTTGTTGTGGATTTCATACACTTTGAGAGACTTTGGTGAGGAGTGCACCCGGATCCCACTTCTTTGTGATAGCACCGGTGCCATAAGCGTAGCCAAAAACCCAGTGCTTCACTCCGGAACCAAACATATAGAGGTGAGGTATCATTTCTTGAGGGACAATGTGGAGAAAGGAACCATTGTTTTGAGCCATGTCCCTACCCGGGATCGGCTTGCGGACATTTTCACAAAGCCTCTCGACCAAGCTACTTTTTTGCGCTTGCGGGGGAACTTGGGGTTTGTTGCCCTTTCTAGTTGATTCTTGGGGGATTTCCTTTGTGTATCATATGTATCATACCATGTTTACTTTGTTGTATATACATGCTTTGCTTGATGTACAAACCATGGTAGGATAGTCATCTTGTCATATATCATGTTGCATTTGTGTCATATTGCATTTTAGGATGATGAGCTTCTTTCATATGCCATATTTGAGTATCTTTGGCTATTTGTGAGATATTGGTTATATGTGTGGAGAAATGGTGATGTGAGGCTATGCTCTTGGAATATTTGAAATATATGTGTGGTGAGATAGCCCCTTTTGAAATAAATGCTAAACTTGACTAATTTTTGATGAAATTTTGCTCCACTCGTGTGTAGTTGTGTATCCATGTCACAGTTTGGTCTAAATATGCTTTTCATGCTTAGATTGTGCTTGGATGCCTTGTTCTTGCATTTGGGCCAAAGGCCGAATATCATTGTGAATGTTTAGCCTATGTTGCATTCATGGGGGAGCATAAGCTTCTTTTTGCCGCAAAGGCACTTCATGTACCATGAAATGAATCAATCTTGAAAAGAAGTGCATAATGCTCGAAAAATGCTCCATCCATCATGTCTATGCTTAAAATGTCTTATTTTTCACATATGGGTGCAAAACATGTTGCATGATGTTCACCAGTGGAGAAGTCTCCCCGAAGTGGACACATGGCTCATGAGCTTTGACATGACATGCTTTGCTTTATGGGTGTTTGCCATGATCTTTTGCTGAGAATTTGATATCCTTGTATGATCTTTAAATGGTATGCATGTTTGTGGCTCAAATGTGACATGGATAGGCTTTTACATGTGAAGCGAGTCTTCTTTTGGTAAAACTGCTTAAATCTGAAAATTTTGCTTTGTCACATGCTTGTATTTTCATATATTACTTGTGGCAATGCTTTGACTATGCTATGATTCATGTGTGTGATCTTTGTCTCATTTTTAGCCTTTGACACTAGATTTGGCCTATTTGAGAAGCTCATGTAGATGTTTATATGCTTTGCTTTGCATTTCGCATTTTCACCTTGATTCATACATTGTCAACAAGGGGGAGAAAAGATGAGCTTAATGAAAATTCAGAAAAAGGTGAGCTGAAATTTGGAAGTGTGCATCCACATGTTCAGGGGGAGGCATTTGTTCAGGGGGAGCTTTCTTGTTGTTTTCGGTGTGGATTTTGTGCTTTGCTTGGCTTGTGACCTTTCTTTGCCTTTCTTCGGTTTTGGTCATGAGTTGAGCTTCTTCGTTTTTCTTTCTTCTTTCTTTCTCTTTTTCTCTGAATTTCATTTCGCGTTGTGTGTTGTCAATGCACTCATCAAGGGGGAGATTGTGGACCGGGAGCGTCCCGGTGGTCGGTGGATGACCGCTCCTTAGTGATGAGTGATTGACAACGGGTGTTGGACCGACTCTTGGCTTAGTGCGCGAGGTGTAGGCTGCGGCCTAGTTCGTGTTGTTGCGGGGTGAAGAACGGGCGCGAAAGGTCTTCGCCCTTGAGGGGCCTCCGGGAGATGAAGAGACAAGTAGGCTCGGTTCGAGGGACCCGGTGGACAGCGGGACTGGGTGCGGGCCACATGGTGGCGACACAAGCAAGACGAAGTCATGGACAAGTGAGCCGGTGCACGGTGGCGGTCAAGTCAAGTGGTTTGGCGGGAGGCCGGACCGGGCACGCGGGGTTTGGTGGTTTACCCACAAAACCATCGGCGGACGGTTTCTTGGTTTGGGCCTCAAAACCAAGTCCGAGGGCCCAACACGACGGAGACGGGATCCGGGCGTGTCGGGAAGCTTCGAAGCGGAGGACACGCGGCGGGATCGCATGGCTTGCGTCGGGAGGACGCGGGGTGCGGCAAAGGCGTGGCCGTCCGATGGCAAGACCCACAAACATTACCAAAATGCCCCTACATGGGTTGTATCGCCAGTAGTGTAGTTAGGGGTAGTCGAGTCATTTACCACTCCGGCGGGACCTGATATATAAGCCTGGAGTGTGTGTTGATGGCTCCCTCTCTCCTCGACTTAGGGTTTCATTTCCCCCCTTCTCTTTCTCATTTTCGTAGCTATTTTCCTTCCTATTTTCTCTAGGCTAGCATGAGAGCTTCATGAGAGATTTGTTGAGAGGGATGGATGCTAGGGCGGCATGCTAGACCTTGTGAATCTTTCCTGGTTTGTATAGAAGATTCGGGGTTGTTTTTCGTGGCTTTTTGTGCTTATTTTCGTGCCTTTGTTCCCGGTGTGATTCCGCGGATTTGAGTGAGTTTCTTCCCGGATTTCTTTGAGGGAAACATGGATAGATGTCTTGTGCATCTTTGTGCTTGATCTTGCGTCCTCAAACGCCGGAAATCACTTCGATTCGTGAGTTTTCGTTCGGTGCTCTAGTTTTTGGTGGTTCTCAAAGGATTCGCGATTCCGGTGATTTAGGGAGTTAGGAGGCAAAATTTTTGGGCTATAGCATCCTTGTGTGACGCTTTTCAAGTCCCCAAATCCTTGTCTCCACAGCTTCAACCGTTTGGGAAATCCGATGATGATTTGGGGGGGTTGACTTTCGAGGTCGGGCATTTTTCTGTTCTGTCCGAGCCTCGCGGACGGTCCGCGGCCTCCTGGCGGACGGTCCGCGCCGCTCGAGTTCGTCCCGAGTTCTTCGTGTTCTTGCTCGTCCTTTGTTTCGATCCGTTGTGATTTTGGTTTTTGGTTGGACGAAGTTTCGGACGGTCCGCGGTGTCGGGCGGACGGTCCGCGGGTGCTTGGCGGACGGTCCGCGTGCTCCCCGCGGACGGTCCGTGGCACGGGGGGTGTCTTTGGGTCGTTTCGTGTAAATTAACGGACGGTCCGCGGCTAAGGCCGGACGGTCCGCGGCCGGGTGCGGACGGTCCGCGGTACCCGGCCGGACGGTCCCGCGCGGCTCTTGCGGACGGTCCGCCCCCTCCGCGCGGACGGTCCGCGGAGCCCGTGTGCTTTGCTTCTTGGTTCGATTCCTTCCTCCCCTTTCTAGTGCTTCCGCGTGTGCTTCGAGGAATCGTTCCTAAGGCTAGAGGTTGATCCATAACCTCGTGGTCTTGGCGATTGGTGTGTGATTCGATCCATCGCTTGTGTGTGACCGGGTTTTGAGTAGGACATAGGCCGGGTTCTTTGGGAAGAATTTTTACCGGCTCCTATTCACTCCCCCCCCTCTCTAGTCGCCATCCGATCTTTCGGTCCCTCTCGCTTGGACGGGACTAGATTCATGCCAACCGCCGCGTCCCATCTACCATGCATCGGCGGCTCATCTAATGGGTAGATGACGATATTGAGGTGGTCCAAGAAGATGACTCCGTGAACGTCTCAAATGTGGAACCGGCTTTCCGGGAATACTAAGGTATTGATCGTTTCTCGAGAAAAGAGCGGGGAGAAGGTCCTATTGAGCCTGTCAGCAGCGACCAACAGCCGATTCAAGCAGTCGGCTCTTATAGCAATTTTTAATGGATAACCCCGTCGATGGCACTGACGGCAAGCTGGGACAAGGGTTCATGTCGGCCGATAAATTGGAGGAAGTTGACATTGGAAGCGGTGACAAACCAAGGCCGACATTCATCAGCACAAACTTGCAATCAGACTTCAGGGAAGAATTGATCAAGTTGCTTAAGGAATATAAAGATTGCTTCGCTTGGGATCATTCGGAGATGCCTGGACTAGACCATTCCATTGTTGAGCATCGGTTGCCAATCAAATCTGGTTTTAAATCATACAAGCAACCTCCCCGGAAAATCTACAAAGATGAAGTATTGGCCGATGTGAAGAAAGAAGTTGAAAGATTACTTGAGGCAAACTTCGTTCGGCCGTGCAGATATGCGGAGTGGATCTCTAATATTGTCCCTGTCTACAAGAAGAATGGAAAGATGAGGGTCTGCATAGATTTCAGGGATTTAAACAGAGCTACTCCTATGGATGGTTACCCCATTCTATTGCCGATTTATTGGTTGACGCCGCTGCTGGACACAAAGTCATCAGTTTCATGGATGGTAATGCGGGATATAACCAAATTTTCATGGCAATAGAGGATATATCGAAAACAGCCTTCAGATGTCCTGGTCATATAGGCCTGTTTGAATGGATAGTCATGACATTTGGGTTGAAGAATGCCGGTGCAACTTATCAGCGAGCCATGAACTGCATCTTTCACGAGTTGATCGGCAAAATTGTCGAAATTTACATTGATGACGTCGTGATCAAATCTCTGAATCATGGCACACATTTGGAAGACGTGAAAAGAAACTTGGAGTGCACCCGGAAGCATGGTTTGAAGATGAATCCAAACAAATGCACTTTCGGGGTATCAGCTGGAGAGTTCTTGGGATTCTTGGTCCACAAAGGGGGGATTGAGGTTGGCAAGAAAAGCATGAAGGCCATTGATGAAGTTGTCCCTCCAACTAATCTCAAGGAGTTGCAATCACTGCTCGGCAAGATTAATTTTGTAAGGAGATTCATCTCAAATCTGTCACAAAAGGTGTTGCCGTTTTCTCCATTGCTGAAGCTTAAGAAAGATCAGAAGTTCACGTGGGGCGACGAACAACAAAAGGCTTTTGACGAGATCAAGCAGTATATGAAGGAGCCACCAGTACTGGTCCCTCCTCAGTTGGATAAGCCTTTCAAGTTGTACGTGGCGGCCGATACCCAAACCATTGGATCGGCCCTTATTCAAGAATTCGAAGGAAAGGAGCGGGTAGTAGCGTATCTTAGCCGAAAATAACTTGATTCCGAAACTAGGTATTCGATTTATGCAGAGAAACTGTGCCTGTGTGTGTACTACTCGTGTACAAAGTTTCGGCACTACTTGTTGAATGCCGAATGCGTTGTATATTCTAAGTTCGATGTAATAAAACACATGTTATCTATGCCAATTTTGAATGGCAGGATTGGCAAGTGGATCTTGGCTTTATCAGAGTTTGAGTTAAAGTTCGAATCGGCAAAAGCTATTAAAGGTCAGATCATTGCCGATTTTATAACTGAACATCATGATCCATCAATAGATTTACTTGAAGTTACTCCTTGGGCTTTATTTTTTGATGGGTCATCATGTGGTAAAGGTGGGGGAATAGGGATTCTGTTGATTTCGCCCAGAGGTGAGATGTTCGAGTTTGCTATCCCTATACAGCCCACTGTCACAAACAATCAGGCTGAGTACGAGGCATTGCTTCGGGGGCTTCAATATTTGAGAGAAGCCAGAGCCGTTTCGGTTGAAGTTTATGGAAATTTAGAATTGGTAATAAAGCAATTGAACGGCCAATACGAATGCAAAAGTGATGCACTGAGGAGTTACTACGAAGAATGCAGGGAAATCTTGAAGAGCTTTCCGTTGGTGACTCTGCAGCATATTCCTAGAGAACATAATGAAGAAGCGAACATGCTGGCTCAGAGCGCTTCCGGTTATAAAGAGAATCAAGAAGCGGTTGCCACGGACATATGTGCGCTGGGAATGGATCTTGCAGAGGATGATTGGAGAAAAGAGATCGTTGACTATTTGAAAGATCCATCCCGAAAGGTCTCTAGGAAGCTCAGGTACAAGGCCATAAAATTTGTTCTTCTGGATGATAATTTGTTTTACAAATCATTAGATGGGGTGTTGTTACGATGCCTGGGTCCAGAGGAAGCTAAAAGGATGATGAGTGAAGTACACGATGGGATATGTGGAGCACACCAACCGGCCTACCGCATGAAATGGGTTATCAGGCAAGCTGGGTGCTTTTGGCCGACGATATTGGAGGACCGCTTTGAATATTACAAGGGATGCCAAGGCGCGGAGGTTTGGAAATATTCAAAGAGTTCCTGCATCAACATTAAATCCCATTATCAAGTCATGGCCATTCAGAGGCTGGGGTATAGACTTGACTGGCCCGATTAATCCACCATCTAGCAAGGGTCATAAGTTTGTGCTTTTGTCCACAGATTACTTTACCAAATGGGTTGAGGAAATTCCACTGAAGAAGGTGACGTCAGAATAGATGGTCGAGTTTGTTAAGGAACACATCATCTATCGGTTTGGAATCCCTCAAACAATCACGACTGATCAAGGAGCCCAATTCGTATCCTTGGAGTTCAGGGAGTTTGCCGAAAGCATGGGAATCAAATTGTTTAATTCCTCTCCTTATTATGCCCAAGCTAATGGTCAGGCAGAGGCTTCCAATAAGATCATGATCAAGCTTATACAAAAGAAGATCGACCAGAAGCCAAGGAGGTGGCATTCGGTACTCAGTGAAGCGTTATGGGCTTACCGAATGGCCCCTCATGGAGCTACAAAAACATCTCCTTATGAATTGGTTTATGGACACCATGCGGTTTTACCTTGGGAAGTACAATCAGATTCTAGGAGAGTGGTTTTGCAGAAAGATTTAAGCTCCAGAGATTACAGTGGCTTAATGATGGATGAGCTAGAAGATTTGCGCATGATCCGTCTTAGGGCCCGGGAAAATATTGAAAAGAACAAGCTGCAGGTTGCCAAGTATTACAACAAGAAAGTAAAAGTTAGGCAATTTGCAGAAGGAGATTTGGTTTCGAAGGCGTTACTGCCGATTGGAACTAAATCCAGTGAATTCGGCAAATGGTCCCCTAACTGAGAAGGACCCTTTAGAGTGGTCAGATGCATGCCTGGCAATGCCTACATGTTGAAAACTTTACTAGGAGAAGAATTTTCCGCTGCAATAAATGGAAGATATTTGAAGAAATATTATCCTAGTATTGAAATAGATCGGTGATCACCAGCATTGGGATTACATGCATCTGATACGGGAATAGCCGGCGCTCAAGAATGAGGCCGCCTTCGAACAAAATCCCCAAACGAGAGGGAATGGCCGGTGCCTAGATGCATTGCCTTTAGCATAAAACTACATTACAAATGCTTCTTGCGAGTTTACATACAACCCGGTGATCGGGACTTCGAGGAGGCGGGGAAGCGAAGGCCCGGCATAAGAAGCGAAAGTATGAATCAATCTTTTCTTTGCTTCTTCGGCTGCTCCCTCTTCAGTTGCTCCAGGACCACCGTGACGGCAACTTGGAATGCGTGGGGGTGACCACGATTTGCTGCCTCCACCAAGCTGTCCCAAGCCGCTTTCAGGTTATTGTACCTATCAGAGACATCTGAGGCAGAGGGGTGGTCATTAGGGGCAAAGATCCAGATGTGAGCGCGGAGTCAAGGAGTTGGAGATGTTTACCTCCTACTAGTGCCACCAAAGCCATGCGACGCTCGCGCTCGGCCTGGCAACGAGCGGTGACATCCCGGAGGTCATGCTCCAGGTGCCGAACGCGGCGGCGCAGCTGATGGCTGATTCTCTGCTCGGGCGTGGCATCCTCTTCTTCAAGAGAGGAATCAGAGGAGATGTACTCAAGGCTGAAAGAGGAAAGGCAGAGAGGAGGTAAAACGCGAGACCACATGAGGAAACAAGAAGCAAATCAAAGGAAAACTCACTCTCGAATCGTGCGTTTCTTTGGGATGTTGCCCTTCTGAAGCTGCTTGCCTTTGTCCATGCCTTTGGGGTTTTTTCTTCTGAGGACAGGGGAGAAGATGAGAAGTGATGGATGAGTGTGCGAGTGGATTTGCAGGGCATCTCGGCGGACTATTTTATTGACTCGGGAGAGTGCGTTGGGAGTGATGACCGGCCGGCGTGCATTATTGGAATACCAAGAGGCGGGGTTTTCTTCCGGATGCGAAGGGTTTTCGTTTGAACAAGTGCTTACGGATTGCCGATTCAAGGATTTTTACGTGGATTTTGCGCCAAGGGGGATCTGTTTTCGCGTGTTCGGCTCAAGCGAGTTCCCGAATACGTTTAAGGAGAAACAAGATTCACAGATGCGAATATAGAAAAAATCATCGCAGTACAAGCACGGGAATTAAAAGTCCTTTATTTATTGCCGATATCAAACATCCCTGATACAATCTAATCAAAGAGCCTGTTTAACACAGACTGGGATGACTGAGTTCGGCAATGGCATCGCCGTGGCCGTCGAGGCGCTCCAAGATGATCTCGATCTCCTCGATGTCTTCTGGTGCGCCGCCCCGGAAGCCGCGCGGCCTGGTGGAGTAGACGACGTCAGTGTGCGTCGCCATGGCGGCCAGGCCCAAAGTGGTGCCCAAGCGAATGCCGTGGGTGGCCACCTCGTCCACGCGGTGCTCCACCGCGGCAAGGCGCTCTGCCGGCGTGTCTCCGCGGGCGTTCACCTTGTCGGCCAATTGCTCCACCAGCATCTTTAGCTGGTTGAGCTCGGCGTCACGGGCTGCAAAATGCAAAATAAAGGTGATTAGTATCAAAAGCCGGATTGGATTAAGGAGCGGTTTCGGAGCCGTACCGTCGATGGTCGCCAGCAGCTTCTTGCGCTGGTCTTCCCACTCCAGTTCGGCTATGCCAGCCTTTTTGGAGACATCTTCCAGCTCGCGCTGGGCCACCTCCAGCTCCGCCTTGAAGCGGAGAGTATCAAGTTCCCCGTAGGGCACGGGGGAGTAATGGTCTGACACCGAGGAGTCGTCCGGCAGGGGCTGACCGACCGGCGCAGAAGATGGATTCCATTGAATAAGCCTGAAACAGAGATGATCGTCAAAAACAAAAGGGAATCGAAGATGAATCGTAAAAGGAAAAGTTGACGATTATTGCCTCCGACGCGCACTGGCGCGACTCCCCTCCGCCTCATCAGCGGCGCTGCGCCTGTTGTTGCTGCTCGCCATGCTTCTGGGATTTCCGCTGATTGGTAAAAGAAGACTTGAGGTTGGCGAAGATTTGAGGGCTAAAGGATTGGTGAAGAGCTGGGGGCACCTACGGTTTTCATTTATAGGCCTGGCAAAATAGATCGTGGCCTCAGGTCGTGGCTTTAGATCGTGGCGCATATCCCAAGAAACTTGGAAGGTGGAGAGGTTTCCTTGACCGATCCGCCGTCGGGTCGTTTGGAGTTCGAGGCTGAGTCGTATTCGGTTGACTGGCTCGGCTAAAAGGAAGTTAAGGTGCCGTTCGGGTATGGCACTTTTTGGCTATCGATTACCGAATGGATCGTTCAACATTGCAATTAAGGACGTCCAGAGAAAAGGGAAAATAAATTTACAGAAGCAAATGTTGCAAGGACGGCCAGTTCGGCTACACATCGATCAATGCATCTAAATATTTAAATACTTTGCAATTACATTGGAGGCGTTCGATGTTGTTTGGTGAATGTTCTCCATCCGTTCTTGATAATCTTTCTGGGCGTCAGACAGGATGGTGAGTTCTGCATTACATTGACTCACCTCAGCTATGGCCGATGTCGCTTCCTCTTGGATCTTCTCTATCAGTTCAGGAAGTTTGGCTATCTTCTTGTCGTCAGCCTCTATTTCGCCGATAAGATTTTCGGCTCGCCTCCGGCCGCGGCCTTTCGTCGATTTTCAACTCACGAGCGACTGCGGATTGGCCAATGTCCCTTTGTGACTCTCGGTTTGAGATTGTGCTCCCTTCACGGGTTGTTCGGCTTTGGCTTTCTTCGTTCAACGGCGGGCGGGAAGACACATTTCTCGAGCTCGTCTTATGGCTACATAATGAACATCCGGACCGAGAGATGGGTTCAAGTGAGGTCTTGATATCCTCGGGAAGTTCTTGGCTGATGGGCCTAAGCATATCCTCGAAATAATCAAGATCTCTGATCTGATCTCGAGCCTCTCTTTGCAGCCAGGCAAAAATTTCCTTGAGCTTTTCTTGCACTTCCTCTGACAAGGCTTGAGGCACTCCTTCCCTTGTCTCGGCAATTGGATTATTCCCCATTGATGGGTTTGATGATGACGGAGCCTGATCCTGAAAAGAATAATATTGCCAAGTCAGGGGTGTTGGGAAATAAAAGATAACAGGATTAAGTGCAAATGTTTACCTCCTGCCTAACTTCCTGAACTGGAACAGGATTTTGTTCAGCCACTGGTGAAGGGGGTGCTCGTGGCAAAGCTGAAGCTTCTGTGTGAGAGGGTGCTGATACAGTCTCTGGCGACTCTGGAGCTTCCGGCTGGAGAGGAGATGGATTCACCTCTGCTAAGGTTGATGTTTCTGCCTGGCTAATGGGTGATTGAGCCCTTGGAGGACATGAAGGCTCTGGTTGGATGGGGAAGTTCATCTCTGGCGAGGTTGGTGTTTCTGTCTGAGTTGGGGGTGATTGAGTCCCTGATGAAGATGAGATCTCTACTTGGACAGATGGCTCAGCCCTGGGTGGACTTGCATGTTGAGAGACAGTGACATCCACAAGTTGATCCACCATTGTTTCCTTTGCAAATACTAGTTTAAGGATAAATGCAGTGTTGATCTTTGAGGAAGGAGTAATAAAGGTCATACCAGTGGATGGAGCATTGGCAAGTTCTGAAGCTGAGGATCGCTGAATTTTAGTCTGAAATCGCACAAGACGAGATTTATCAGAAAAGAATAATCCTGTGATCAAGAGAGAAGAAATTTTACCTCGATAAGGACTTTCTTGATGGTTCTTCTCCTCTTAGCATTTGGAGGTGCGATCAGGGACAGGCCTTTCCTCTTGTCAACAGTAATACTGGACAAAATTGGGTCTGTTGTAGCATACCTAGCCATCAGTTGAGCCAGGGTTGGTGATCTAAATCCCAATGCTGAGATTGGGCCTACTGCATTGTAAGCAATCTCCCGGCTAGAGGGGCGAGCAACCGTGTTCGTGGGTAAAAAAAATCAAGATCATGGTTAGAGGGAGAAATGTCTGATTTGAGGAAAGGGATAATCATGATTACCTCTGAAGTTGGCTGAAAATTAGGCATCAGCTCTATACAAAATAAATGCACAGGCTCACTGAAAATGTGGTCATGGAATTCTTGCCACCAGGAGTTGAAGGTGGGGTGAGCTACTGTTGTAGGTGTGAAGGGTGAGGTGTAAACGGTTGGACTGCATACATACTGAAAAACCCTGCTGGTTTGAGTAAGTTCTTTGATTTCCTCTCTGGGCTTGAGGAATTCATGCAGAAATAGCCTTGGGGGCATCTGGCCACATCCTAGTTCTCAAGCCATCATGTTGGGCTGGTAATATTCGTAAGTACTGTGGTTTAGCCTCCCTCCACTAAATTCAGCTGGCAGAATGCATGGATGGATGAGGATATTGAGGATTTCCAGAAATCTTCCATCTTTGCGTCCAGCTCCAAAGGAGAACTCACAAGGGAGAGTTAAATTATCATTGTCCAAATAAGGAAGCCAGAGAGGATTTGGGAGCCTTTGAAGAAAAGCTCAAAGAGCTGGCTGACATTCTGCTTAATGGGAATGGTTGAAGCAGCTTCTCCATAGGTGTGGCATCCTCTGGTGACTTGGATTTCCCCTTCATGGTAGTTGGATGAAGAACCGGGTGTTGAGGTCCACACCAACAATCTGGTGCATGTGCAATTGCAGCCACATTTGTACAAACCACCAAGGGCCATTGGCACATGCTATCTTCTGGCTGGTGTACATTTGGGTGACAGTTTGATGAAGCATGTGGTATACACTGCCCAGGAGGTATTTTCCAAGGGGAAGGCGATTACCACTAGCTAATTGTGTAGGCATTGCAATATGATTCAGAGTAGGCTCATTGGCTTTACCACAGAAGATGACCTGCACAGCCACATGTTCAGGAACGCCCTGTATTCAACTTCACCAAGGGGGCCATCTTTCATATGATTCTGGATATAATTTTTATATCTGCTCCCTGGTTTCACTCCTGTTTGTCTTGTGGAACCTTTGAAATCCCAGGGGCGAACAGATCCTGAAATGTCAAGGCCGGTAATCATGTATACATCGGCCAGAGTTGGGGACATTGGGCCGTGACCAAGAAGGAAGGCATTGACGCCATTTGACCAGAAGTGGCAAGCCGCTATCAAAAGGTCTTCATTTTTTGGGGTCTCGGCCAAAGAAAGCTCCAAGCATTGAGAAATACGGAGGGTATCCCAGTTTTGGGTCTTGACACTTTTATACGCAAGAATTCTTTTGTACTAATTCCTCCAGCCTGCAATTGGGGGCAAGGGCCAATTCTTGAAGGCGTCCTGCCACTGGGGAGGCTTAGTTAAAGCCGCTTTGAAGGCGTCCTTTTGGATTCGGTTGCGATGAATTCGCGAGGATCAGAAACTCCCACGGGACCAAGGAAGAAGGACGTCGAATTGGCTTCAGTACGAATCAAAAGCTTGGTGGAAAGCTCCTGAGGGAAGGCGGAAAAGAGATCTCAGGTAAAAATTGAAAAGCTGAGTGCCGAATGAAGCTTATGATGGTGGAATTTACCTGAGCAGCTTGATTTTGAGTCGCCATTGAGGATTTGAGTTCAGAAAAGGTGATCTAGGCGAAGACTCCGACGGATTGCGAAGAGAGAGAACGGGTGTTGAGCAGATTCAATTTGAAGACGTTGGTGGCTGGAGTCAATTCCGGAATAAAATCACTTTTATCCCGTAATTGAAGGGGCATATGTTAACGCCAAAATTTGGTAAGGAGTCTGACTTGTGGGTCCAACTCGGTGAGAAATCCGTCTGGCGGAAGGAAGGTTTCCTCAGATGCATTCGGTAGAAGAATCCGCGGTCGGCTATTTGCTTCTGTTCGGCAAGGAAATTATTGAGCTGATTTTGCGGGATTACGTGGTGACGTGGCCCGAGCAGAAAGGATGAATGGATGGATAAGCGATTGCACTTAGAGATAAATTAGCTATCGAATCCATTCGAGGTCATGCTTAGCAGGGTATAAATATGGACCCTGATTGTATGTAACACACATTCGAAACATTCTCAATACAAACCGGCTTTACGCCAAACCCTAGAGTCCTTCGTCGTGTCGTCGAGTTCTTCGAGAGGGTTCATCGATCCGTCGACCTCCGTGAGTACCGGCAACCTTGTATCATGTCTAGTATCATGCAGTGGATTTAGATTTGATGCAAGTAGTCTTGTTACCATGCTTAGTGTCATGTGGTAGATTCAAGCTTGGTTCAAGAGGGTTTCTTGTTAGGTCATGACCCATGCGGTGGGCTAAGATCTAGCTTGAAGCTAGTTATCGGCTCTATTGAATTTTGGCAAGATTCAATAGATTCATTACTTACCCCGTGTTGCTTTGAGTTTTTGCTTTATGTTTAAATTCATGTAACACTTCTTTACCCAATCTAGATGGGTTTGGATCGGCTTTATCTTTTTGATGATCCTTATGCGAATCGAGTTCGTACCCTTGGCTTAAATAGCACGTTGATCACATGTTCCCTGATAGCCGAAACCGAATCGATCTAGGTTGTCACGTGTTGCGGGTTCAAGCTTACCAGATCTTGTATAAATCTTGATAGAACTGGGTATCACGCGGTAGATACAGGTTTTTGGGTTGTTTTGGAGCTAGTCATCTGGTGGATTAGATTTCAATCTAATCTGATAGATTTATCTCGCTTGGTAATGTTCGTTCCTTCTTCATGGACCCCGAATCGGTTGTTCAGCCGTGTTCGGTTATGCTTTCACAAGTAAAACGTGTTCATATTTCATGCTTTAAATATTGTATGCTGTTGGCTTTCCATATTTAGATTGTATCATGCGGTGGATAGATCTATTTGCGGAAGGTGGTATGATCTCAAACAAGTTGTATCATGCGGTGAATAGATTTGTTTGGTATCATGCTCGACGGGTTTTAAAAGTACCTAGACATGTGGTGGACTAGTGCTTTGGACCTATGCATGCTTGTTTATTACATTTTTATGTTCGCGCTTTTACTTCATTCATTATTTAATGTTGTTTATCATGGGGATCGGTCATGGCCTTGCGCACGTGCGTCTTTATTCAAATAAAGACCGATCTACCGTCATGCTTACGTCATCTATTCGGCTGTGTTACTTTTTGCACTTTAAAGCTCCCGAATGGTTTCTAGTCTACTGGCAGATAGCTCTTTATAGCTATATGTCATCTCACTTGGCTTTCTAGCCGTAAATATGGAACTGTACGGTACCACCCGACAAGTTCCAAGCTTTGGAATTTAACTACTTTGTCTTTTGTTAATTTTCAGGGAAAATTGACTGGCACGTCTTGTGATCTCTTCGCGTGTGAAGCCAGCTTGTTCGGCGTGAGGTGCAGATTTTGCGTCAACACCCTCCTCTCCAACTCAAAGCTACGACTCCTCCCATTCCCTTATTGAGCACAAGGGGGAGAACGCCTAGCAAACTGACCTCCTGCAAACTCTCCGGACCAACCACCAGAACCACGACCTCCGGTACCAAACCTAGCATCTGTACGAGCACGAAACCCAAAGTGTTGTCCATCCAGACCTGCACCGGTCTCATCGGTGTGGCGCACCGGTCTGACTGGTGTAGCCCGGACAGCAGCACCTCCTGCAGCCTTTCGCTCTCCCCAAGCCGGAACTGTCCTCACACTCGCCTTGCCCTTGGGCATCTGCACACGAGGCTCAAGTACACCATTTGGAGGGTGGTACTTGTCCTTGTTAGCCCACTCCTTCGCCATTCTCTCCTCTCGCTTCCGCTTGAAGCAAAACTCATCCTTGTGACGATCTCTCCCACAATAGCCACAATGAAACCTCACGAGCTTAGGCTTAGGCTTGAGATGGGGCTACTCACTTGGTTTCTCTCCACTCGGCTTCTCAATCGGTTTCTCCTCACTAGGCTTCTCAACCGGTTTCTCCACACTCGCCTTCTCACTCTCTTTCCCGAGGGGCTTGTATCCCTAGTTGTTAGAGAAGGGTATTTTAGACTTTTGGTTGCCTCCATATAACCCAAGAGGTGAGAGGATGGCAGCCAACTCTTGGAACCCTAGCTCATTAGTTTTCCTATTTTCCACCTATTTTCCTTAGGTTTTCTTTAGGACTAGCAAGAGAGCTTCACGGAGAGATCTTGTTGAGAGGGATGGATGATCGGGCGGCTTGCTAGACCTTGTACGAACCTTTGCTTCATGTATAGATGATTCGGCGTGGTTCCTCAAGGTTTGGATGTGTTTTCCCCGGTTGTTCTTGGTGGTGATTTTCGGAGCCCACTTTCGGTGTTTTTCGTGGACCATGTGTGGTTCGAGGACCGGTGGATGGTCGCTTCCTTGTGTGATGAGTGATTGACAACGTTGTGAGGATCGATTCTTGGCTAAGTATTGCGAGGTGCCGGTTGCGGCTTGACTCGTGTTGGTGCGGGTGAAGAACAAGCGCGAAAGGTCGTCGCCGGTGAGGCCTCCGGGTGTGGAGAAGACAAGTAGGCTTTGTTCGAGGGACCCGGTGGCCGGCGGGGTCAAGTGCGGGCCGCATGGTGGCATGAACGGGGAAGATGAAGTCGTGGATGGTTTCTTGGTTGAGCCTCAAAACCAAGGTCGAGCCGAGACTACGTGGGAGCCAAGTCATGAGTGGAGATTGGCGGAGGCTACACCGAGTTCGCGGGGTTTCCGGTGGTTCACCGAGAAAACCACCGGGTTCCTTGGTTGATCCACAAAGCCAAGACCGGAGAACCAAAGACGGAGGTGCAGGCGGCACGGGCCCGGTCCCGACCGGTGGGTCGACCGGTCCGGCCGGTGGGGACCGGTCGACCGGTGAGGAGCACCGGTCGACCGGTGTGCGACGACGCGGTCCGGAATCTTCGAAGCGAGAGGACACGCGTCGGGATCGCATGGCTTGCGTCGAAGCTACGCGAGGGTGCGGTCGCGGGCATCCGTCCGATGGTGAAGACATCAAGAATTCCAAATCCGCCCTTGAGGGGCTTGTATCCCTAGTTAGTAGAGAAGGGCATTTTAGACATTCGGTTGCCTCCATATAACCCAAGAGGTGAGAGGATGGTAGCCAACTCTTGGAAACCTAGCTCATTAGTTTTCCTATTTTTCCACCTATTTTCTCTAGGTTTTCCTTAGGACTAGCAAGAGAGCTTCACGGAGAGATCTTGTAGAGAGGGATGGATGATCGGGCGGCTTGCTAGACCTTGTACAAACCTTTGTTTAATGTATAGATGATTCGGCGTGGTTCCTCAAGGTTTGGATGTGTTTTCCCGGTTGTTCTTGGTGGTGATTTTCGGAGCCCTCTCTTCGTGATTTCTTTGGGGTGTTTTCGGGGCTTTTCTCTTGGGGATTTGATGGGGGAAATTTGTGGGAACCCTTCGTGGTTCTTTGGGCTGTGTTCCCCTCCCAAATCCGTGAGTAAAAGTGCTCGATTTTGGGGTTTTCTTGAGTTCTTGGGTTGGAAGTGCTTTCGGCGGGATTTCTTCGATTCCTCCTTTTTGGACGAGATTTGGTGGGATTAAACTTGGCTATGGACTCCTCATGAGGTGTTCCTGATATCCCCAAAGTCTTGTTCAAGTCCGTGGAGCGATTCGGGAGATCGAGATTTGGATTTGGGGGGAGTTGACCCGCGGGTCTTGTTCATCCCGAGCCGCCCGAGCTACACCGGTCGACGGTGCTCTTGACCGGCCCGACCGGTGCAACCCTCTCGTGGGATTTTGCTCGGGTGAACGTCTTGGTGTGTTCGTTGTTGTCCCGTGGTGCTTCTTGTTTTGAGTTTGGGTCCGTTTGGTGGTCGGTTGGCTGTTTGGTGCCTTGGGGGCTTTCAGCCGCCATCGGTCCGACCGGTGTGTCTCACCGGTCGGCCGGTGTAGAGCCACTTAGTGAAAGTTGCTCGGTTCACCAACGGGGACCGGTCCGACCGGTGGTGCTCACCGGTCGACCGGTGTGGGTCTCGTAGACTCGGGGTTTGTTGTTCCGCCGCGTTCTCGAGTCGGAAGGCCGTGTGTGTTGGTTCCTAGGTCCGGTGGCACTCCGGTGGCTACGCGGGCTTGGCCAACTTGGGTAGTGAGCCGGAGATGTGTGTTGGAAGCCGTGTTCGTCTTGTTGGAGTTTTCATCTCCTTCGAGAAGAATTTTTATCGGCTCCCATTCACTCCCCCCCCCTCTCGGTTCGCCGTATCGGTCCTTCAAGTGGTATCGAGCCGGTTCGGGTCTTTGTTGACTCTAACCGGTCTAAGATCCAAGGATGGCGTACCGAGAACGGGGTTCGGGTCCTCCACACTTCGATGGCAAGAACTACCGGATGTGGAGCAAGCGGATGGGTGCGTTCCTCCGCGGAAAGGGTTAGTCGCTTTGGGATGTCACGGTGGACACGGGCTATGTCCAGCCGATGGATTTCCTTTCTCCAGGGTCGAGGGACGGATTCGACGCCAACAATAAGGTGGTCGACTACTTGTTTCGTGCTTTGTGTCAGCCTGAGTTCGATCGGGTGCACACCGAGCACTTGGCTTGTAGGATTTGGGCGGTGTTGAAGGAGGCTCGTGTTGGGAACGCCCGGGGTTCGGAGCACGGTTGTATGCGACCTACCGGAGAGAGTACGAGAACTTCACTCATCTCCCCGGTGAGTCCATCGATGCCTTGTTTCGAGAGGTTCACGGTGGTGGTGAACAACATGAGGGCCAATGTGGACGTGCTCCCGTACGATGATCATGATAGAGCGGTCAAGCTCTTACACTCTTTGGATCGTACGATATGGGGCGGAAAGTTCGAGGCCATAGTCGAGTCGGAGAGGTATGATACTGCGACGGTGAACGAGCCGTTCTCGAAGCTCAAGTCGGGCCGAGGTGGATAGGGGCATGATCGCCAAGCTCGAGGGACCGACTGATTCCCATAGTCTTGCCCTCGTTGGTGGTTCCAAAGGAAAGACTAACTCTAACCCATCCACCAGGATGTTCTCGTTTTCCTCTTTGATGTCTATGCCAGATGAGGAGTTTGATGACCTTGGAGAGGACGAGCTGGCGCTGTTGACGAGGCGGTTCGAGAGGCTGCACGAGAACCGTGTGAACATGAGGAGGAACACGAGGACTGCTTCCCGATGCGGCAACCGGGACACTTCGTCGCCGACCGCCGGAGAAGGCCGAGAACAAGGACGGCTACAAGCACAAGCCGAGGATGAACGATGGCAAGTACCGTTCGAGGCGCGACCACAAGAGCAAGCACAAGAACAAGTACAAGGACGAGCGATGATCGAGGAAGAAGGAGGGCCGAGGCAAGGCCCGAGCGATGGTTGGAGCGAGCGACGTCGACTCCAGTTCCGCGTACTCCACCTCGAGCTCGAGTAGCAGTGAAGACGAGGGAGATCGCCGCAAGAACAAGAAGTCGTCCAAGAACCTGAGCGGGCTGAGCTGCTTCACGAGAGATGGCTTCTGCACCATGGCGTTGAGCTCCGGCAGCAAGAAGAGCACACAGAGCGACTCGGACTCTGAGTCCGACGACGAGGTGCGCGATGAACTTCCCCTTCTTGCGCCAGGAGAATGAGAGGCTTGGCTCTTTGCTTGATAACCGTGATGACATGCTTAGAGAGGCCAAGAAAATGAGGAAGGAGCTTAGGGCTTCACCGGAGGATGCTAGGACTAGAGTGGCCGAGCTAGAGATACGGGTGCTTGATAGCAAGCTTGAGATTGATTCGCTTAAGGCTAGCCTTGTTGTTTCGATGAGAATGATTGTCTTGATTGCTCCATATTCCTTGCCGATCTTGCTTTGTTTAAGGAGAAGCATGCCTCCAAGTGTGAGGAACTAGATGTGCTTAGGGTTGAAGTGGCCGAGCTTAAGTCTAGACTCGCTTTGCTAGGTGCTTGCACTTCTTGCCCTGTTTTGCATGCTAAGATTGATGAGATGCATGCTTACACTAGTTCGCTCGAGGCTAAATTGAAGGAACCCATGCCTACATCTTGCTCTACCCGTGAAATGCATGCATTGAAAAATTTGGAGCTTGCACATTATGTTGATCGTTTGCGGGATGAGAATGATGATTTGAGGAAGTTGATGGGTTGGTTGTCCTGGTCATGAGCCTCGTTGAGGATGATGATCGAGGCCTTTAAGAGGCAAGATGGTTAGGGGCTTGGGGCAAACAAGGTTGGTGAGGGAAGTGGAGAGAATATCCGGAGCCACCAAAAACCCACCACAAGAATGATTTCCCACCAAAACCTAACCATCTAAGGAACCGACTAGACACAACCCCGGCTCCACCCGTGTTTCCTACACCCACAAATGATCTACAAAAGGCTATCAAGTTTGTGAGCACTTCGGGGAAAGTGTTCTTTGGGGAGGAGAGTGAGAAGGCTAGTGGTGAGAAACCGGTGGAGGGTTTGAGTGGAGAGAAACCGAGTGAGCGAGCCACATCCCAAGCCTAAGCCTATGCTTGTGAGGTTCCATTGTGGCTATTGTGGGAGAGATGGCCATAAGGAGGAGTTTTGCTTCAAGAGGAAGCGTGAGGAGAGAATGGAGAAGGAGTGGGATAACAAGGACAAGTACCACCCTTCGATGGTGTAGTTGAGCCTCGTATGCGGATGCCCGGGGGCAAGGCGATTGTGAGGATAGTTCGGGCTTGGGGAGAGAAGAAGGCTCCGGTGTGGTGCCGTTGTCCGGGTCACACCGGTCGGACCGGTGTGGGGCACCGGTCGGACCGGTGCGGGCACGGACGGACCGTTGTTCGGGTTTCGAGCTCGTACGAGTCCGAGGGTTGTTTCGGTGGTCGTGGTTACGGTGGTTGGGCTGGAAAGGGTGCATGTGGTCGGTTGCTAGGCGTTCTCCTCCTCGTGCTCAATACGGGGATTGGAGGAGTCGTGGCATTGAGTTGGAGAGGAAGGACATTCCACGGGCTTTCTTGCGTGGTTTTGGTCCTCCTCCGGGCGGAGAGAGGGGTGGTTCCCTCGGGGTGGTTACCGTGGTGGTGTTCGTGGAGGTAGCTTTGGTAGGAGAGATGCTTTGGTTGGTGCTAACCCCACTTTCGAGCAAATGGCTCGGCCTTCGGTTTTCCTCCTTTGGTACTAACCCCGGTCTTTGAGTCGTTTGTTCGCTCACGTGCCTATTTTTGAATTTCGGGTGCGAGACTTGAAGAACATTTGGTTGATTGACTCCGGTTGCTCGAGGCATATGACCGGAGACAGGGGGGTGGTTCTCAAGTCTCGTCCGGTGGTGACGAAGAGGTACATCACTTTTGGGGACAATGGGCGTGGGCATGTGCTTTCGAAGGTGAGATAAAAGTGAGTGACAAGATCACTGCGAGGCGTGTTGCTCTTGTTCAATCGCCGGGGTACAATTTGCTTTTCGTGTCCCGGTTGTTGGATGAGGGTTTTGAGGTGTTGTTTCGGCCGGGTGGTTCTCGGATTGTGGACTCTCGAGGGGACCTTGTACGTATGGTCGTTCCCGAGGGTCGGGTGTTTCGTGCTGATTTTTTCTCGGTCTTCGGGTGTGGAGCGTTGTTTCTTGGCGGGTTCTTCGAGTGAGTCGTGGAAGTGGCATCGGAAGTTGCGTCACTTGAGCTTTGACCTTTTGTCTCGCTTGAGTAAACTCAATTTGGTCCGAGTATTGCCACGGTTGAGGGTTGAGAAAGAGTTGGTTTGTGCTCCGTGTAGGCATGCCAAGATGGTGGCCTCTTCTCACCCGCCTCTCACCGATGTGATGACCGAGCGTCCATGCGAGTCTGCTCCATATGGACCTTGTTGGCCCGGCTCGTGTGCGATCGCGGGTGGGAAGTGGTATGTCCTTGTTGTGGTGGACGACTATTCTCGGTATGCGTGGGTGTTCTTTCTCGAGGATAAGGGGGAGACGTTTGGTTTTGTTCGAGATCTAGTCTTGAGGTTGAGGAACGAGAGGCACGGAGATGCCATACGAGCTATCCGCAGTGATAATGGCTCGGAATTCAGGAACTCTCGTTTTGAAACCTTTTGTCATGACTTGGGTCTTGAGCACCAGTTTTCGAGTCCGTATACGCCTCCCCAAAATGGTGTTGTGGAAAGGAAGAACGGGGCCTTGTGCGAGATGGCTCGGACGATGCTTGATCGGCATAGGACTCCGAGGAGGTATTGGGGGCCGAGGCGGTGAATACCGCATGCTATGTGTCGAACGGAGATATACCTCGGGGTGCACAAGAAGAAGACATGCTATGAGTTGATGCATGGTCGCACACCCAATGTGAGTCACTTCCATGTCTTTGGTTGCAAGTGTTTCATTCGAAGAAGGGCGAGGAAGTTGGATAAGTTTGAGGCTAGGTCGTCGATGGCATTTTCTTTGGTTATGCATCTCATTCTAGAGCATATCGTGTGCTCAATCTTGAAACTAACCAAATCGTGGAGACTTGCGAGGTCACCTTCGACGAGACAAGAGCCACGTAGTCGCCTTGTCTTTGAGTGTGCGAGGTGATGATGAGCTTGGCGAGGAGATCTTTCGGGAGGAGGAGCATGAACGTGGTGATGATGAGGATGGCGGTGTGGTGCCCCCGGCTGAACATGTACCCACTACTTCGTCTACGATGATGGATGGACCCTCTGCTACACCTACGACGACAAATCAAGAACAAGGAGAAGGCCGATGTTGAGTGGGAGGTAGCTTCGAGGCGAGAACCTCCCCGGCGAGTTCGGGTGGATCACCCGGCTTCGAGGATCATCGGCGACGTAAATGAACGCACTACACGGTCGAGGGTTCGAAACAATTCCCATTTTGCTCATGCTTGCGTTTGTTGCTTCTTTCGAGCCCAAAGACATTGGACACGCACTATCCGATCACAATTGGGTTAACTCAATGCATGAGGAGTTGGAGAACTTTGAGAGGAATCGGGTGTGGGAGTTGGTTGACCCTCCCCCCGGGGTGTAAGCCGATTGGTACCAAGTGGGTGTGGAAAAACAAAGAGGGAGAGAAGGGTGAGGTTGTGAGGAACAAGTCGAGACTTGTTGCTCGGGGGGGTTCGGTTAGAAGGAGGGGATCGACTACGAGGAGAACTTTGCTCCCGTAGCCCGTTTGGAGGCGATTAGGATCCTTCTAGCCTTTTCGTGGCTAAATGGTTCAAGTTGCACCAAATAGATGTGAAGAGTGCTTTTCGAATGGAGTGTTGGAGGAAGAAGTGTATGTGAGACGGCCTCGGGGTTTGAGAGTGAGAAGTACCCCCACGGGTCTACAAGTTGAGGAAGGCGGCCGTATGGGTTGAAGCGGGCGCCTAGAGCTTGGTATGGCGAGGTTGAGGGGGTTCTTGTTTGAGAGAGGTTTTGAGATGGGGAAGGTCGATCGGACCTTGTTTTTGCCGAGGCGGGGGCGGAGATATCCCGATTGTGCGGGTGTACGTGGATGATATTGTCTTTGGTGGCTCGTCTAACTCTCTTGTTGCGAGGTTTGCGGATGATATGAGCAGGGAGTTCGAGATGAGCATGATGGGTGAGTTGCGGTTCTTCCTCGGGCTACAAATCAAGCAATCAAAGGAAGGAACATTTGTGCACCGGGCTAAGTACACCAAGGACATTGTGAGGAAGTTCAAGATGGAGGACTCCAAGGCTATGACGACGCCGATGAGTACAACTACGGCTCTTGATGCGGACGAGGAAGGTGAGCACGTGGACCGAAGGAGTACGGAGCATGATCGGGTCACTCCTCTACTTGACGGCGACGAGGCCGGACATACGGTTCTCGGTGTGTCCGTGCGCTCGTTTTCAAGCGTCTCCGAGGACTTCGCATCGGCAAGCGGTGAAGAGAATTTTCGAGGTACTTGCGTCACACTCCCGACTTCGGCCTTTGGTACTCCGCGTCCTCCTCTTTGGCGCCTCATGGTTTTTCGGACGCGGATTTTGCCGGTGTCGGTTGGATAGGAAGTCCACTTCCGGGACTTGCCGAGTTTTTGGGTTCTTCTTTGGTGTCTTGGTCTTCCCGCAAGCCGAGTGTTGCTCAATCCACGACCGAGGCCGAGTATGTTGCCGCTTGCTAGTTGTTGCTCTCGGCTCCTTTGGATCACCTACACCATGAGTGACTTTGGTGAGGAGTATACCCATGTCCCACTTCAATGTGATAGCACTAGTGCCATAAGCGTTGCAAAGAACCCGGTGCTTCATTCCAAAACCAAGCACGTAGAAGTGAGGTATCATTTTTCGAGAGACAATGTCGAGAAAGGAAAGATAGCTTTGATCCATGTACCCACACATGACCAACTAGCCGATATTTTCACCAAACCCCTAGTTCAAGCCACTTTCACTCGTTTGCGGGGGGAACTTGGTGTGTGTTTGATTTCTTGAGTTGGGTGTGTGGGAGCTCTCTTTTGCGGTGGTGTCGAGCCCGTTTTGCCTCCCCTCGAGGAGCCGGCTTATAGCATATGTATAGCTTTTCATTTATGCATTTCTTGCATTTTGGCATGGCATATGTAGCATGGTGTATAGGCATCCTTGTATCTTAGATTGCATGCATTTTGTATCATATGCATTGGTTAGGAAAAGCTTCTCTCATATACATTGTTCACCATGGAATGAGATATATGTCTTTGTGAGCTTGTTTGGTATGCTACGGTTAGTTTGGCTTAGCTCTTGATGATCTTGATGAATAATCCATGGTTGATAGCTATGCTTTTGAAAAATTTCACATATATGCTCTCTCGAGTGTAAATGCCTTTACATGCTCTTGACATGTTTTTGTGGCCTTGGTATGCTTAATTTGTGGTTGGATAGCTAGTTTATTGATCATATGGGGCCAAAGGCTCATTTGCCATCATGAATGTTTAGCCCTCTTGTTTTATCTCGTGGTGATCATGTAGTTGAGATCGATACGAAGCCGTAGAGTATCTAACTTGCTCATTTGGACATGTGTAGCATTTTTTGTTGAATTTTGTCTGTTTGAGAAGCTCTAGGTTGAAAGTTTTGCATTTTTGGCTTGATTCATGCATTGCCAACAAGGGGGAGAAGTTTGAGCTTGAAATGGCTTAATGGACGCATTTAGAAGGTTTTCTGTGTGGTTTCGAGCCATTTCTCGTCTTCAAGGTAAATCGTCCCGATCGGGTGAGGGAGCAATCCCGTCCGACCGGTGTGAGTGCCGGTCCCGTACATATGTTAGCACGGTGTCCGACCTGGCAGATGACCCGCCTCCGGAACGGTGAGCCGAAAGTGATGTACCGGTTCCTCTTTTCAAGTGGTGTCTTGCATGCATTCGTCCAGGGGGGGAGGTTCATTGGTTCGGGGAGCTTGCATGTGTGTGTTAGGTGGGGGAGCCCTTTGTGGTTGTTCGAGCTTGATCGTGTCAGGCTCGTTGGTCGAGCTTTGCTTGTCTCGGATGTGTCGAGCCGTTGCCCTTGCCTAAGGGGTCCGAGACTTGTCTTCTTCAAGTGATCTTGCTCTTTTCCTTTGTTTGGCTTTCGATCGCTTGTTGGAGTTTCTTTTTGTTCGTTTCTTTTCTTTTTTCTTTTCTCTCTTGTTACTTTCATTAGGGTGTTGTCAATGCACTCATCAAGGGGGAGATTGAGGACCATGTGTGGTTCGAGGACCTATGGATGGTCGCTTCCTTGTGTGATGAGTGATTGACAACGTTGTGAGGACCGATTCTTGGCTAAGTATTGCAGTGTGCTGCGGGGGCTTGACTCGTGTTGGTGCACGTGAAGAACAAGCGCGAAAGGTCGTCGGGCTTGGGAGGCCCTCCTGTGTGTGGAGAAAGACAAGTAGGCTTTGTTCGAGGGGGACCCGGTGGGCCGCCGGGCCGAAGTGCGGGCCGCATGGTGGCATGAACAAGAAGATGAAGTCGGGACGGTTTCTTGGTTGAGCCTCAAAACCAAGGTCGAGCCGACTACGTGGGAGCCAAGTCATGAGTGGAGATTGGCAGTAGGCTACGCCGAGTTCGGCGGTGGTTTCGTGGTTCACTCTCGTAAAACCACCTGGTTCCTTGGTTGATCCACAAAGCCAAGACCGAGGAACCGAAGACGAGGTGCAAAGAAGACTCGTAACGGCGTCCGACCGGTGGGAGTCCGAATCGGGCCCGAGCGGTGGGGACCGTCCGACCGGTGAGGAGCACCCCGTCCGACCGAAGTGTGCGACGACGCAACCGAATCTTCGAAGCGGAGGACACGCGTCGAGATCGCATGGCTTGCGTCGAGGCTACGCAGGTGCGTCACGGCATCCTAACCGATGGTGAAGACATCAAGAATTCCAAATCCGCCCTTGAGGGGCTTGTATCCCTAGTTAGTAGAGAAGGGCATTTTAGACATTCAAATTGCCTCCATATAACCCAAGAGGTGAGAGGATGGCAGCCAACTCTTGGAACCCTAATTTCATTAGTTTTCCTATTTTTCCACCTATTTTCTAGGTTTTCCTTAGGACTAGCAAGAGAGCTTCACGGAGAGATCTTGTAGAGAGGGATGGATGATCGGGCGGCTTGCTAGACCTTGTACGAACCTTTGTTTCATGTATAGATGATTCGGCGTGGTTCCTCAAGGTTTGGATGTGTCTTTCCCGTTGTTCTTGGTGGTGATTTTCGGAGCCCTCTTCGTGATTTCTTTGGGGTGTTTTCTGGGCTTTTCTCTTGGGGATTTGATGGGGGAAATTTGTGGGAACCCTCTCGTGGTTCTTTGGGCTGCGGATTCCCCTCCCAAATTCGTGAGTAAAAGTGCTCGATTTTGGGGTTTTCTTGAGTTCTTGGGTTGGAAGTGCTTTCGGCGGGATTTCTTCGATTCTCCTTTTGGACGAGATTTGGTGGGATTAAACTTGGCTATGGACTCCTCATGAGGTTTTCCCCGATATCCCCAAAGTCTTGTTCAAGTCCGTGGGAGCGATCTTGCGGAGATCGAGATTTGGATTTGGGGGAGTTGACCCGCGGGTGCCGTTCATCCCGAGTCGCCAAAGCACCGTCCGACCGTGCTCTTGACCGGTCCGACCGGTGCAACCCTCTGTGGAATTTTGCTCGGGTGAACGTCTTGGTGTGTTCGTTGTTGTCCCGTGGTGCTCGCCGTTTTGAGCCGAGTCCGTTTGGTGGCCTACACCTCGTTTGGTGCCTTGGGGGCTGTGCCGCCATCGTCCGACCTGTGTCTCACCGGCTCCGACCGGTGTAGAGCGGCCTCAGTGAAAGCGTTTCCGCTCACCAACAGGGACCGGTCCGACCGGTGGTGCTCACCGTCCGACCCTGTGGGTCCGTAGACCCCGGCCTGCTGTTCCGCTGCGTCTCGAGCCCAAGGCCGTGTGTGTTGGTTCCTAGGTCCAAGGGCACCCGCGGGCCAGCGCGGGCTTGGCCAACTTGGGTAGTGAGTCGGAGACGTGTGTTGGAAGCCGTGTTCGTCTTGTTGGAGTTTTCATCTCCTTCGAGAAGAATTTTTATCGCCTCCCCATTCACTCCCCCCTCTGCTCCGTCAGACGATTCTTCATTTTCTTTGGGTTGCTTTTCGGGGGTCTTTCTCTTTGGGGATTTGATGGGGAAAATTTGTGGGAACCCTTCGTGGTTCTTTGGGTTGTGATTCCCCTTCCAAATCCGTGAGAAAGGCGCTCGATTTTGGGGTTTCTTGAGTTCTTGGGTTGGAAGTGTCAAGATTTCTTCGATTCCTCTTAGACGAGATTTGGTGAGATTAAACTTGGCTATGGACTCCTCATGAGGTGTTCCCGATATCCCAAAGTCTTGTTCAAGTCCGTTGAGTGATTCGGAGATCGAGATTTGGATTTGGGGGAGTTTACTGCTGGTGTCACCATCCCGAGCCGCCCAGACACACCGGCTCGACCGTGCGCCACCGTCCGACCTCTGCGAGCCCTTGTGGTTTTTTGCTCGGTGAACGTCTTGGTGTGTTCGTTGTTGTCCCGTGCTGTTGCCGTTTCGAGTTTGGGTCCGTTTTGGTGGTCGGTTGGCCCGTTTGGTGCCTTGTGGGCTTTCAAAGCCGCCATCGTCCGACGAAGGTGTTTCACCGGTCCGACCCGTGTAGAGCCACTTAAGAAAGTTGCCCGCTCATCAGCAGGACCTGGCCTCATCGGTGGTGCTCACCCGTTTGACCGTGTGGGTCTATAGACTCGAGGTTTGGTTTTTCCGCTCGCGTTTCTGCCCAAGGTTGTGAGTTGGTTCCTAGGTCCAAGGGCACTCAGCTGGCTACATGGGCTTGACCTTGGTAGTGAGTCGAGACGGTGTTGGAAGCCCTCGTTCGTCTTGTTGGAGTTTTAATCTCCTTCGAGAAGAATTTTTATCGGCTCCCATTCAGCTCCCCGGTTCGCCGTATCGGTCCTTCAAGTGGTACGTAGCCGGTTCGGGTCTTTGTTGACTCTAACCGCCTAAGATCCAAGGATGGCGTACTGTGAATGGGGTTCGGGTCCTCCACACTTCGATGGCAAGAACTACCGTATGTGGGAGCAAGCGGATGGGTGCGTTCCTCCGGCGGAAAGGGTCACTTACTTTGGGATGTCACGCAGGGACACAGGCTATGTCCACCGATGGATTTCCTTGCTCCAGGTCGAGGGGACTGCATTCGACGCCAACAATAAGGCGGTCGACTACTTGTTTCGTGCTTTGTGTCACCGTAGCTCCCGACTGGGAAGGCACACCCCGAGCACTTGGCTTGTAGGATTTGGGCGGTGTTGAAGGAGGCTCATGTTGGGAACGCCCAGGTTCGTGCACTATTGTATGCGACCTACCGAGAGAGTACGAGAACTTCACTATCTCCCGTGAGTCCATCGATGCCTTGTTTCCGCAGGTTCACTGTGGTGGTGAACAACATGAGGGCCAATGTGGACGTGCTCCCGTACGATGACTGCGTATAGAGCGGCCGGGCTCTTACACTCTTTGGATCATACGATATGGGGCGGAAAATTTGAGGCCATAGTCGAGCTCTGAGAGGTAGCGCATCTGACGCGTGAACGAGTCGTTCGAAGCTCAAGCTCTGCCGAGGATAGGGGCATGACCGCCAAGCTCGAGGGACCGACCGATTCCCATACTTTGCCCTCGTTGGTGGTTCCAAAGGAAAGACGAACCCATCCACCAGATGTTCTCGTTTTCTCCTCTTTGATGTCTATGCCGTATGAGGAGTTTGATGACCTTGGGGAGCAGACGAGCGGCGGCGCCGTTGACGAGGCGGTTCGCAGGCCGCACGAGAACCGTGTGAACATGAGGAGGAACACGAGGACCTCGTCTGCTGCGGCAAGCCGGACACTTCGTCGCCGACTCCGCCCGGGGAGAAGGCCGAGAACAAGGACAACATAAGCACACAAGCCGAGGATGAACGATGGCAAGTACCGTTCGAGGCGCGACCACAAGAGCAAGCACAAGAACAAGTACAAGGACGAGCGACGATCGAGGAAGAAGGAGGGCCGAGGCAAGGCCCGAGCGATGGTTGGAGCGAGCGACGCTCGACCCAGCCTCCGCGTACTCAACCTCGAGCTCGAGTATGCGTGAAGACGAGGGAGATCGCCGCAAGAACAAGAAGTCGTCCAAGAACCCGAGCAGTCGAGCCGCCCGCGAGAGATGGCTTCCCCGCACCATGAGTGCTGGAGCTCCCAAGAAGCAAGAAGAGCACACAAGAGCGACTCGACTCCGAGTCCGACGACGAGGTGCGTTACGTAAACTTCCCTTCTGCGCCCGGAGAATGAGAGGCTTGGCCTTTTGCTTCGATAACCGTGATGACATGCTTAGAGAGGCCAAGAAAATGAGGAAAGAGCTTAGGGCTTCACTCGAGGATGCTAGGACTCGTAGTGGCCGAGCTAGGAGACACGTGCTTGATAGCAAGCTTCGAGATTGATTCGCTTAAGGCTAGCCCCGTTGTTTCGATGAGAATGATCGTGCCGATTGCTCCATATTCCTTGCCGATCTTGCTTTGTTTAAGGAGAAGCATGCCTCCAAGTGTGAGGAACTAGATGTGCTTAGGGTTGAAGTGGTCGTAGCTTAAGTCTAGACCCTTTGCTAGGTGCTTGCACTTCTTGCCCCGTTTTGCATGCTAAGATTGATGAGATGCATGCTTACACTAGTTCGCTCGAGGCTAAATTGTAGGAACCCATGCCTACATCTTGCTCTACCCGTGAAATGCATGCATTGAAAAATTTGGAGCTTGCACATTATGATGATCGTTTGCGTATGAGAATGATGATTTGAGGAAGTTGATGGGCTGGTTGTCCTGGGCCATGAGCCTCGCCGAGGATGATGATCGAGGCCTTTCTGCAGGCAAGATGGTGAGGGGCTTGGAGCAAACAAGGTTGGTGAAGGAAGTGGAGAAAAATATTCCGGAGCCACCAAAAACCCACCACAAAATGATTTCCCACCAAAAACCTAACCATCTAAGGAATCGACTACAACCCTGCCCACCCGTGTTTCCTACACCCACAAATGACCTACAAAAGCCTATCAAGTTTGTGAGCACTCTGGGGAAAGTGTTCTTTGGGAAGGAGAGTGAGAAGGCAAGTGGTGAGAAACCAAAGAGGCTTGGAGGGAGAGAAACCGAGTGAGTGCCTACATCCCAAGCCTAAGCCTAAGCTTGTGAGGTTCCATTGTGGCTATTGTGGGAGAGATGGCCATAAGGAGGAGTTTTGCTTCAAGAGGGAAGCGAGAGGAGAGAATGGAGAAGGAGTGGGCTAACAAGGACAAGTACCACCCTTCCGATGGTGTACTTGAGCCTCGTATGCGTATGCCTGTGGGCAAGGCGAGTGTGAGGACAATGCTTGGGGAGAGAAGAAGGCCGCAGTGGTGTTGCCGGTCTGTCACACCGCCGACCGGCAGGGCGCGTCGTACGGCAGCTCGTACGTACGTATGTTCGGGTTTCGAGCTCGCATGTGTGCGAGGGTTGTTTCTCGTGGTCGTGTCTCCGGTGGTTGGGCCGGAAAGGGTGCAGTGGTCGGGCCGAGTGCGTTCCTCGTGCTCAATACGGGGATTGGAGGAGTCGGGCGTTGAGTTGGAGAGAAGGACGTCCCACGGGCTTTCTTGCGTGGTTTTGGTCCTCCTCCAAAGTGCAGGGGTGGTTCCCCGTGGGTGGTCACCGGTGGTGTTCGTGGAGGTAGTTTTGGTAGGAGAGATGCTTTGCTGGTGCTAACCCCACTTTCGAGCAATGGCTCCCAAGATCGGTTTTCCTCCTTTGGTACTAACCCCGTGCCGAGTCGTTTGTTCGCCACAGTCGACGCACTTCCCTCAGGGAGACTTGAAGAACATTTGGTTGATTACCCTCGTTGCTCGAGGCAGGCGACCCGGGAGCATGGGGTGGTTCTCAAGTCTCGTCCCGTGGTGACGAAGAGGTACATCACGTTTGGGGACAATGGGCGTGGGCGTGTGCTTTCGTAAGGTGAGATAAAAGTGAGTGACAAGATCACTTTCGAGGCGTGTTGCTCTTGTTCAATCGCCGGGGTACAATTTGCTTTCGTGTCCCGGGCTTGTTAGATGAGGGCTTGAGGTGTTGTTTCGGCCGTGGGTTCCCTCTGATTGTGGACTCTCTGAGGGGACCTCGTTCGTATGGTTGTTCCCGAGGGTCGTGTGTTTCGTGCTGATTTTTTCCTGGGCCTTCTAGTGTGGAGCGTTGTTTCTCGTCGGTTCTTCGAGTGAGTTGTGGAAGTGGCATAGGAAGTTGGGTCACTGAGCTTTGACCTTTGTCCTGCTTGAGTAAACTCAATTTGGTCCGAGGATTATTACCAAGGAGGCTTGAGAAAGAGTTGGTTTGTGCTCCGTGTAGGCATGCCAAGATGGTGGCCTCTTCTCACCCGCCTCTCACCGATGTGATGACCGAGCGTCCATGCGAGCTGCTCCATATGGACCTTGTTGGCCCAGCCTCGTGTGCGATCTCGGCGGTGGGAAGTGGTATGTCCTTGTTGTGGTGGACTCATCATTCTCGTATGTGTGGGTGTTCTTCTCGAGGATAAGGGGGATATTTTGGTTTTGTTCGAGATCTAGTTCCTGAGGTTGAGGAACGAGAGGCACGGAGATGCCATACGAGCTATCCGCAAGGATAATGGCTCGAATTCAGAACTCTCGTTGAAACCTTTTGTCATGACTTGGGTCTGAGCACCTCGCCTTTGAGTCCGTATACACCTCCCGCAATGGTGTTGTGGAAAGGAAGAACAGACCTTGTGCGAGATGGCTCGAACGATGCTTGATGAGCATAGGACTTCGAGGAGGTATTGGGTCGAGTGTTGACGGTATTTTGGTGCACCTAGCATGTTCATTACACTTTGGTTTGGATTTGATTATGGAACTAACCCGGCCACTAGGCACACTAATCATATAACGAGTTCATCTTTGTGCATGCATTTGGAAGTGTTATGGTTTATGTAGGAAAACATGGACATAAAGGACGGATTCGCAACAAGTTCAAAGGAGCATCCATGGAGTCTTGTTCGTGTTCATGAGCTTGCTGAAATCACTTCCAATGGTGGCGAAAATCGGCGTTACGAGGAACACCCCCGGGATTGAAGCGTAAAAGATCAAACTTCATGCAAAGAGAGCCTCCATCTTGATCGCGAGGATAACAGCGTCAAAATCATGCAAGTGGAGGGGGCAAAGTAGATAAGTGCACGAGGACCCACAGAGCAAAAAGGGCGACCGAACCGGGCCGAAATTGGGCCTGGGGCCGCCGGCCTGTGCGGGCCGGCTCAGCCCCCACTTTCGGCACCGTTCGGTCCCGTCTTCCTTGCCCTCGAAGGATCTTCGACCCTAAAACCCCCGACATGCCGCCAACACAGAGAGAGGGAGTTATCTTCGCACCTCGAAGGCCATCCACAAGCTAGAGAGAGAGGAGGAGGATCTCCGCGGGAGATCAACCACCTCGAAGGAAGCACCCCTCTCGTGGAGAAGAAGGAAGACACCGGCGGAAGGGAAACCATGATCTACGGTGCCATGATCGCACCTTGATGGGGTAATCTTCTCATTCGTCCATGGGTTGTAATCGATATTGAGATGTAATCGATTCTTTGTTGGATTATCTATCTATCATCTTGTGTTGAATATACTTTTTAATGCTTAAGGCTTCCAACCGTTCAAAGAGAGGGAGTAGAGCCCGAATGCTCCCTTGGATCCATTCAATACGCCGTGGCCATCAAAGGTCTAGTCATGAATACCTTCGCGTAGTGACAAGACGAGAGGAGGGAAAGGGCGAAACGTGGTCACATCCCCGACAGATTGGATTGGTTTTCATGTCTTTAAGCGATTACATGCTCTAGTATCGTAGACCCGTGGGCTATGTCTCTATCTTGATCGTTTATTATTCTCTCTAGTGTAGTTTAGTGTTTTCTATATAATAGTAGTTAGGGTTTTGGGGCTAGTGTGTCGTTGTTGATCGAACGCTTGTAATCCCCTTGCTCCGCTTAATACAACCTTGGGAACTTCCGTGGTGAAAAAGGTGTGGGTCCGTACGCTTGCGTATCGTAGAGGGATACGTCTTTATCCGTCAACAAAGCCCCTTTTTCCGGCGCCGTTGCCGGGGAGCAAGTTAGTTTACATCGCGTTTGATTTGCATCTAACTTAGTTTTATATTTTAGTTTATCTTTATTCGCTATATCTAACATATATTTTCCGTAAAAAACACTTGTTTCTTTTTTGTTTTGTTTTTATCTTATTGTCTAGATGGAGTTCGTTAATCAACCCGTGGAAGAACCGAGAAATCATTAAGGGATTACGCTAGCCCTCGATGTGAAGACATAAAAGTACAAGAGCTTCCGATTCGGTTCGTTCTACCAAGTATGAAATTAAATCCAAGATCATCAAGATGGTGGCGGAAAACCCATTTGAAGGGATGGTTACGGAGAACCCATATAGACACATAAGGGATTTCACGACAATATGCAACACTTGCGTCAAGAAGGAGTTCCCGATGAATGGTTCAAATGGAATCTCTTTCCCTACTCACTTGCCGCAAAGCAAAGACATGGTATTCTAAGCAGGCCCTTTGAAGTTGAAGGCAATTGGAACAAGTTGACAAAGAAGTTTTGCGAGAAGTTCTTTCCAATTAGCAAGGTTCAACATCTAAGGAGGCAAGTGATCACTTTCATGCAAGGAGAAGAGGAAGGGATAGACCAAGCTCGGGATAGGTTTAATGAATTAATCGAACAAGGACCAAACCTCGCTTCACCGGTGACGTACTCTGCATACATTTTCTTTTCCCTAACCCCTAGCTGTATTGCGACACGTCGAAATGTGTGCGGTGGGGATCTCATGGAGAAAACACTCACGGAAGCCGCCGCAACTTCTACAAAAGTTAGCAAAGCGGCCGCCATGCGAAGAGATTGGGAAACAAGATTCTATGGAAGAGCCGGAATTCAATTCAAGAAAGAAGAAGCTTGCTGATTTTTCAAAGAGGCAAACCCCGGGTCACAAAAGAGGAGCCAATCATGGAAAAGCTTGAACAAGAACACATCAAGTCAAGAACTACACCAAACGTCGACTTCGCCGCACCAAATGAGACGCAACAAGAGAAGCATGTCAAGCGCGGAAGCCACTAAGGGAGTTCGAACCAATGGATTGGGTTCCTATTGATTACGGGAGAAGTATTCGACAAGAGAAGACCGTTCCCTAATCAAAAGGGAATGGCATGAGCATTAGAAGTGATTTCCACCTGAGAAGAAAGCTGAAAATTTATACGACCTCGAAAACCACCTAAGGAGATTTTTTGAAAAGCTCTTTGGAGATGACGTGGTGGATCCGAACATATTGCCGAGGTGAAGAGAATCATGGGGATCAAGCCCGAAGCATCACCATACGCTCGCCTTGCCGAAATTTATTCGATAGGATCCGAAGAAGAAGAGAAGATGACGCCGCACTTGGAGTTGCGAGATCAACGGAAAGTTCATCGCAAAGCTTTATGCGACATCGGGAGCTCCAAGTAAGTGCTGTTCTATCTTCTAAAAATTTACGATAAGTTCAATACCACAACCTAGACTTAGCCCCCAACATCAACGAAATTAATTATGGGAGATGGTAGAACTATCAAACCTCTAGGTATTGCTTGCAACATGAAAGTAAAACTTCTAGAAACTATATACCAACCGATTTCTTTGTTATTGATGCTTACCATGGTAATTCTCGATCATATAATCTTAGGCAGGCCTTTTCTTAAGTTGGTTGATGCCGTGTTATGCCAAGAAGGCAAAGTAACAATGAACCTTAATGGAACAAAGTACACATATAACTTTCTTCGTGCTTCTAAACACCTTACACCTTTTCCTCCCGAAGATGAAGAAATAGAAGAGATAGATAGTCTTTGTTTTGTTGAAACCTAGAGACCCGCTGCAAAATCGATGGAAAATCAAATTAATAATCAACAAGATGAAGAACTAGAGGAAGCGACAAAAGGCTTAGAGCCGCATGATGGTAGCTTGGAGGAAGAGAAGTTCGAAGACATAGGAGAAATCAAACCCGAGGAGCCACAAGTGCCCGAAGTAGACCTTAAACCTTTGCCCAAGGGATTAAAATATGAATTTTTGGGCCTGCATAAAACTTATCCAAATATTGTGAGCGACGAGTTGAGCCCCGAAGAAAATGAAGCGTTGCTGATTTTATTAAAAATATAGGAAGGTGATTGGATATTCAATTAATGATCTCAAAGGTATTAGCCCAGCCTTTTGCACTCATCGTATACCAATGGAAGACCCAATGTAAGCCCGTAGTGGACCATCAAAGGAGGCTAACCCATGCCATGCGAGAGGTAGTAAAGAAAGAGGTTATCAAGCTACTTGATGCCGAATCATCTACCCGGTTCCGCATAGCGAATGGGTGAGCCCGGTACATTGTGTACCGAAGAAAGGAGGGTTTGACCGTGGTGAAGAATGAGAAGAACGAATTGATACCGCAAAGAACCGTGACCGGTGGCTGACATCGATTACCGTAAGCTTAACAAAGCGACGAAGAAAGATCACTTCCTCCACCGTTCAGAGACGAGATGCTCGAGAGGTTAGCAAACCACGCTTATTTTTGCTTTCGATGGATACTCGGGGTTCATGCAAATTCCTATTCACCCGAAGATCAACATAAGACAACGTTTACGTGTCCTTACGGAACGTTTGCATATAGGAGGATGCCCTTCGGCCTATGCAACACTCGGCCTCTTTTCGACGTTGCATGATGGCCGTGTTTTCGGAATTCATCGAAGAAATTGTTGAAGTGTTTATGGATGATTTTTCCGTTTACGGGAAGACGTTCATGGATTGCTTAGCAAACTTAGAAAAGGTCCTTACAAGGTGTGCGGAGGTAGATTTGGTTTTAAATTGGGAAAAGTGCCACTTCATGGTTAAGCAAGGCATAGTGCTCGGACATGTTATATCCGAGAGAGGAATTGAAGTGGACAAGGCTAAGGTAGAGACGGTTGAGCAACTCCCACCTCCTACGGATGTTAAGTCCTTAAGGAGCTTTCTAGGCCATGCAGATTCTATAGAAGATTTATAAAGGACTTCTCGAAGATCACTAAGCCTTTAACGCACCTTCTTCAAAAGGATGTGGCTTTCGACTTTGATGAGAAGTGTCTAGCGGCATTTCGGACCTTGAAAAATGCGTTGGTGAGTGCTCCCATCATCCAACCTCCGGATTGGAGCCAACCTTTCGAGATCATGTGTGACGCAAGTGACTACGCCGTAGGCGCGGTCTTGGGACAAAGAAAGGAAGGCCGAGTTCACGCCGTTTACTACGCTAGCAAAACTCTTAGTGGGGCACAATTAAATTACGCTACTACGGAAAAGAAGTTGTTAGCGGTGGTATTCGCTTTCGAAAAATTCAGATCTTACATCGTGAACTCGAAAGTCATTGTTTACACCGATCATGCAGCCATCAAGTATCTCTTGGCTAAGAAGGAAGCTAAACCTCGTTTGATTCGTTGGATCCTTCTTCTCCAAGAGTTTGATGTTGAAATTCGTGATAAAAAGGGGGTGGGAAATGTTGTGGCCGACCATTTGTCTAGGATGAATCGTGGGCAAGATGATAAAGAGCCCATAGAAGATAAGATGAGAGATGACCACCTCTATAGAGTGCTTGATAAAGATACTTGGATGATCGACATCATTCGAGCAATTCGAAAGATGCCCCTCGATCATCTAGACAAAAACACTCAAAGGAAGATAATTTCCGAAAGTAAGAAATATTTTTGGGATGCACCATACCTCTTCAAGCTTGGCAATGATGGAGTGATGAGAAGATGTGTGCCAAGAGAAGAGAGGCTTGAGATTCTAAGGAAGTGCCACTCGGCGGAGTACGGTGGACACTATAGCCATTTTCGAACCGAAGCAAAAGTATGGTCGAGCGGATTCTATTGGCCGGAGATGCATGAAGATACTAAAAGATATGTTGCGTCATGCCCCGAATGCCAAAGAACCGGAAACATCTCTCAAAGAAATTTTATGCCTTTGAAATACAACTTGCAAATCGACATATTCGATGTATGGGGCATAGACTTCATGGGGCCTTTTAAAAACTCATTTGGATTCGAGTATATACTTGTTATGGTTGATTATGTATCCAAGTGGGTAGAGGCTATACCATGTCGTAAAGCTTCCACGGAGGAGTCCATCACTATGATCAAGAACGTGATTTTTCCCCGTTTCGGTACACCGAGAATCTTGATAAGTGATGGAGGAACTCATTTCACCAGGAAGAACTTCAAAAAGTGCTTGTCCAAGTTGGGAATTGAGCATAGGGTCTCCACGGCCTATCACCCACAAACCAACAAACAAGCGGAAACGTCAAATAGGCAATTAAAAAGCATACTCAACAAAACCATAGAGAAGGGAGGCAAGGATTGGTCAAAGAAATTAGACGGAGCTTTATGGGCTTATCGAACGGCGTTTAAAACACCGATAGGTATGACCCCTTATCAATTTGTCTATGGAAAAGCTTGCCACCTTCCGGTTGAGTTGGAACATAAAGCCTATTGGGCGATTAAAGAGATGAACCTTGATCTCGATGCCGCGGTAGTGAAACGAAGAATTCAAATAAGCGAGCTAGAGGAGTTGAGGTTGAAAGCATATGAAAACGCAAGCATATACAAGGAGAGAATCAAAAGGTGGTATGATAAAAGATTGAAGAAAAAAGAATTCAAAGAAGGAGATAAGGTCCTCCTCTACAATTCGAGGTTTAAAACCTTCGGAAAGGGGAAATTGCAAAGCAAGTGGGATGGACCTTATGTTGTGCATTCGGTGTTCTCCAACGGAGCGGTAACCATTATGGATATAAACGGCGACCAATTGGTGGTGAATGGACAGCGGCTTAAGGTTTACTACGAACCCGATGTCGTGCCCATTCATCATGTTGACGTCTTCACCATGGAGAAAGAGCCCGAACATCCCGCCTAGGACGAAAAACAAGGCATCAACTTCTCGTAAATAATTTTTCTTTTAGTTTTACGGAGTTTTTCGCGAAGATTTCGGGCCAACTTTTTCCCATGGGCGGAGGAAGAAAAAATAGGGTGGTGTGCAAAAAACCGGACCGGCCCGGCCCCCGAGGCGGGGGTGGGCCGGCCGGCCTGGCGGACCGGCCCGGGGGTGGCCCGACGCCCGATGACCCCGAATTTCGCACGAACCGCTCCTTTTTGACTTCCTTGTTTGGTCGGAAAATTTTAAGGGAAGTGTAAAAAAGGAAAATAAGGTTCCCGGGGCTTTTCTCTCGGGACTATATATTTGGCCGAATTGGGAGCTCGAGAATCAAACCTTTCAAGCAATGTGTTGCACCCTTGTAGCGACCATTGAGCCTCCAAAAAGCTTAGAGTTGAAGCTAGAAGCCAAGAAGCCATCGATGGAGGAGGCGATGCGATGCGAGGTCAAGCTACCCGTCAAGAGGACCGCACGTATCCGTTGCGGAGGACGTGTCCCGACCGGAGCTCTTGCATCTCGCAACCCCGTCGAAGGAGAGAAGGTCCCTACACCCGTTCGAAGGTCGGCACGCCTCCAAGGCATCAAGCGCAAGGATTACAAGGAGGTGTCGCCGGAGCCTAAGGATTATGGGGATAGCGACTACTCCGACGATCGTAGCCCGAGCTCGTGGGCGGCTGCCGGTAGAGACGATGATGATTGGGGTGAGCAGCCCTATGAAAGGACTCCCGAAGGCCCCAACGGCGACGGCAACGGCGGTGGCGAAGGCAACAACAATGGAGGTAGCGACGACGGTGGTGACAACGGCGGAGATTATGGCGACGACGACCCCTTCGGATTGCATCCGGTGTCTTTGTCGAGTTTGCCGTCAATCCATCGCGGATCTCTACACGTCGGCCGACGAATATCTCCAAGCCATGGAAGCGATGAAGCGGCGTATGGAGGACTTGGAGCGCGTAGTTGAAGATGACTACAAGTTCCTTAACCGTAACGTGCGCAAACTTTTCGGCATGGTTGGAAACATGAGAGGCAAGTGGTGCAAAACTTGCTTGAAGTACCACTAGATCTAGTTTTCCCCTTAGGATTTTTGTAAGATACGACGAGGACGTCGTATGTTTTAAGTGTGGGGGAGAGCTAGCTCGCTAGCCTTAGCTTTTGAACTTCAAGTTTAGGTTCGGTTTAATCTTCGTGTGAGAGTCTTAGTGTTTTAATGAGTCTTTAGTTTTTGAGTCTGTTTTAAAATTTTTTGCAAGTGTCTTAAATTAGTGTTGAGTCAAGAAAATCAAATAAAAAGAGTCTTTATATATATCTTTGTGTTTTATGTATTGTTTATCTTTATTTACTTGTTTGTTTAATCTTCGATTCTTGATATATGAGCACAAGTATGTGGTTTGAAAAACGTTTACCGTGGTGCTTAGTGGAATCGCTACTACCTAAAGTACCCATACCGCACTTCGATCTTGAGCTTCACATGTTAGTTGTGCTATGTTCAATGCTAAAAATTGGAGGATTTCAGTTCTGAAAATTATTTTAAAACCCTTGTAATAAAGGTTAGCAAAACCTCTTTTTCCAAGTTGAGAGTAAGAAAAAAATTCCTATCCAAAGCCAAGTTTATTTTTTTTCGCTCCACCATAAGTGTGATTAGCACGATGAGTTAGGCTAGGACCCTTCTCTCTTGGTGAGTTTTAATTTCGAGCAATGATCATATCCTTGTGCTTATCTTTTGTTGCTAGCCTCGTCATATATTCAGTCCATGACTTTCACAACGAAAGTCATGTGTATCACTGGATTCCATACCCAACCCTATACATCTCTTTTGTACATCGTATTCCTTGAACACAACCTATTTTCAAAGTTTCGTCTCGTCTCTAGCATGATTATTTAAGAATTTCAGATTGTATGCATGCGAGGGAAGAGAGAATTGAAAGCTTTGAAAAGTTGTCAAGAGAGAGAAAAATAAAGAGAAAAGTATGTGTATGGAAAAGAAAGAAAGAAAGAAAGAAAAATCATATGTGAATGAAAGAAAAAAAAGAAAAAGAGAAAGATGAGTTAGCAATAAAGGTATGAGAGGGATGGATCAAGTGAAAGAAAAGAAAAAAATATATAAAGTGTAAGGAAGGATGTCACGTTGATTGTGAGATGAAACTTTTACTCTATTTCCAACCATGTGCAATCCGACAACGAGGACATCATTGGTGCCTTGAAGTCACAATTTTCTTTTGCCCTTGCACATGTCCACCATTCTAAATCTTCTCATCCTTGATATCCCTACATATGGTTAATTCTCATGATCATTGGCTTTGAAAGGTAGACAACCATTAGAGGAAGTTCTTAGTTTGACAATACTTGTGTTGATTGCGCTAGCCCTACCTATAGCTCCACTTTTACATGATATATGAGAGATTAATGGGAGGTGAGAGTTTTATAAAATTTGGTTAGGATAGCCACTTCATATGAGTGACTTGAGAGAGCTTGGAGAAAGGTTTTTGTCTAATACTTGTTGCAGGAATTTTTGTTTTGAAAATCATAAAAACCCTCCGATGGAAGCAAAGAAGTAAGTATGGCTGAAATTGAAAGCTTCGAGTGAAGAGGTTGAGTTGTGGGGTGAATCTTGACGTGGTAAAAATTCTAAACGCCCATGTTTATGTTTGATTATCATTACTTTGTGTTTATGTATTAAAGATGAAGGGATTGACTAACTTGTGAAGAAGGATAAGTGGTACACGATTACACTCTTTGGACGAAGTTCTTTTACGAGTACTTGCTCGAGGATGAGCAAGAGCTAAGTGTGGGGGAGATGTTGACGGTGTATTTTGGTGCACCTAGCATGTTCATTACACTTTGGTTTGGATTTGATTATGGAACTAACCCGCCACTAGGCACACTAATCATATAACGAGTTCATCTTTGCGCATGCATTTGGAAGTGTTATGTTTATGTAGGAAAACATGGACATAAAGGACGGATTCGCAACAAGTTCAAAGGAGCATTCATGGAGTCTTGTTCGTGTTCATGAGCTTGCTGAAATCACTTCCAATGGTGGCGAGGACCGAAGTGCTACGAGGAACACCCCCGGGACCGAAGCGTAAAAGATCAAACTTCATGCAAAGAGAGCCTCCATCTTGATCGCGAGGATAACAGCGTCAAAATCATGCAAGTGGAGGGGGCAAAGTAGATAAGTGCACGAGGACCCACGGAGCAAAAAGGGCGACCGAACCGGGCCGAAATTGGGCTCGGGCCGGCCGGCCCGCCCGGCCGGCCCGGCCCCACTTCGGGCACCGGTTCGGTCCCGTCTTCCTTGCCCTCGAAGGATCTTCGACCCTAAAACCCCCCGACGCGCGCCAACACGGAGAGAGGGAGTTATTCGCACCGAGAAGGCCATCCACAAGCTAGAGAGAGAGGAGGAGGATCTCCGGCGGGAGATCAACCACCTCGAAGGAAGCACCCTCTCGTGGAGAAGAAGGAAGACACCGGCGGAAGGGAAACCATGATCAACGGTGCCATGATCAGCACCTTGATGGGGTAATCTTCTCATTCGTCCATGGGTTGTAATCGATATTGAGATGTAATCGCACTTTGTTGGATTATCTATCTATCATCTTGTGTTGAATATACTTTAATGCTTAAGGCTTGCAACCGTGCCGTAGAGGGAGTAGAGCTCCAATGCTCCCTTGGATCCATTCAATACGCCGTGGCCATCAAAGGTCTAGTCATGAATACCTTCGCGTAGTGACAGTACGAGAGGAGGGAAAGGGCGAAACCGTGGTCACATCCCCGATAGATTAGATTGGTTTTCATGTCTTTAAGCGATTGCATGCTCTAGTATCGTAGACCCGTGGGCGCTTGTCTTCTATCTTGATCGTTTATTATTCTCTCTAGTGTAGTTTAGTGTTTTCTAGTATAATAGTAGTTAGGGTTTTAGTAGCTAGTGTGTCGTTGTTGATCGAACGCTTGTAATCCCCTTGCTCGCGGATTGATAAGAACCTTGGGAATCCCGTGGTGAAAAAGGTGTGGGGTCCGTACGCTTGCGGATCGTAGAGGGATACGTCTTTTATCCGTCAACACCGAGGCGGTGAATACCGCATGCTATGTGTCGAACGGGATATACCTCGAGTGCACAAGAAGAATACATGCTATGAGTTGATGCATGGTCGCACACCCAAGGTGAGTCACTTCCATGTCTTTGGTTGCAAGTGTTTCATTCCCAAGAAAGGCGAGGAAGTTGGATAAGTTTGAGGCTAGGTCTGTCGATGGCATTTTCTTTGGTTATGCATCTCATTCTAGAGCATATCGTGTGCTCAATCTTGAAACTAACCAAATTGTGGAGACTTGTGAGGTAACCTTCGACAAGACGAGCCACGTAGTCGGCTTGTCTTTGAGTGTGCGGTGATGATGAGCTTGGCGAGGAGATCTTTCGGGAGGAGGAGCATGAACACGGTGATAATGAGGACGGCGGTGCGGTGCCCCCGGCCGAACAAGTACCCACTACTTCGACTACGATGATGGATGGACCCTCTGCTACACCTACGACGACAAATCAAGAACGAGGAGAAGCGATGTTGAGGGGGAGGTAGCTTCAAGGCGAGAACCTCCCGGGCGAGTTCAAGTGGATCACCCGGCTTCGAGGATCATCGGTGACATGAATGAACGCACTACACGGTCGAGGGTTCGAAACAATTCTCATTTTGCTCATGCTGCGTTTGTTGCGTCTTTTGAGCCCAAAGACATTGGACACGCACTATCTGATCACAATTGGGTGAATTCGATGCATGAGGAGTTGGAGAACTTTGAGAGGAATCAGGTGTGGGAGTTGGTTGACCCTCCCCTAGGGTGTAAGCCGATTGGTACAAAGTGGGTGTGGAAAAACAAAGAGGGAGAGAAGGGTGAGGTTGTGAGGAACAAGTCGAGACTTGTTGCTCAAGGGTTCAGTCAGAAGGAGGGGATCGACTACGAGGAGACCTTTGCTCCCGTAGCTCGTTTGGAGGCGATTAGGATCCTTCTAGCCTTTTCCGTGGCTAAAGGGTTCAAGTTGCACCAAATGGATGTGAAGAGTGCTTTTCGAATGGTGTCTTGGAGGAAGAAGTGTATGTGAGGCGACCTCCGGGGTTTGAGAGTGAGAAGTACCCCCACCGGGTGTACAAGTTGAGGAAGGCGCCGTATGGGTTGAAGCGAGCGCCTAGAGCTTGGTATGGCGGGTTGAGGGGGTTCTTGTTTGAGAGAGGCTTTGAGATGGGGAAGGTCGATCGGACCTTGTTTTTGCCGAGGCAGAGCGAGAGATATCCCGATTGTGCGGGTGTACGTGGATGATATTATCTTCGGTGGCTCGTCTAACTCTCTTGTTGCGAGGTTTGCGAGATGATATGAGCGAGGGAGTTTGAGATGAGCATGATGGGCGAGTTGCGAGTTCTTCCTCGGGCTACAAATCAAGCAATCAAAGGAAGGAACATTTGTGCACCGAGGCTAAGTACACCAAGGACATCGTGAGGAAGTTCAAGATGGAGGACTCCAAGGCTATGACGACGCCGATGAGTACGACTACGGCTCTTGATGCGGACGAGGAAGGTGAACACGTGGATCAGAAGGAGTACCGGAGCATGATCGGGTCACTCCTCTACTTGACGGCGACGAGGCCGAACATACGGTTCTCGGTGTGTCCGTGCGCTCGTTTTCAAGCGTCTCCGAGGACTTCGCATCGGCAAGCAGAGGAAGCGAATTTTCGGTACTTGCGTCACACTCCCGACTTCGGCCTTTGGTACTCCGCGTCCTCTTCTTTGGCGCTTCATGGCTTTTCGGACGCGGATTTTCCCGGTGTCGGTTGGATAGGAAGTCCACTTTCGGGACTTGCCGTTTTTGGGTTCTTCTTTGGTGTCTTGGTCTTCCCGCAAGCGGTCGAGCGTAGCTCAATCCACGACCGAGGCCGAGTATGTTGCTGTCGCTAGTTGTTGCTCTCGGCTCCTTTGGATCACCTACACCATGAGTGACTTTGGTGAGAAGTATACCCATGTCCCACTTCAATGTGATAGCACCGAGTGCCATAAGTGTTGCAAAGAACCCGGTGCTCCATTCCAAAACCAAGCACATAGAAGTGAGGTACCATTTTTCGAGAGACAATGTCGAGAAAGGAAAGATAGCTTTGATCTATGTACCCACACATCACCAACTAGCCGATATTTTCACCAAACCCCTACATCAAGCAACTTTCACTCGTTTACGGGGGGAACTTGGGGTGTGTTTGATTTCTTGAGTTGGGTGTGTGGGAGCTCTCTTTTGCCGATGGTGTCGAGCCCGTTTTGCCTCCCCTCGAGGAGCCGGTTTGTAGCATATGTATAGCTTTCATTTGTGCATTTCTTGCATTTTGGCATGGCATATGTAACATGATGTATAGGCATCCTTGTATCTTAGATTGCATGCATTTTGTATCATATGCATTGGTTAGGAAAAGCTTTTCTCATATACATTGTTCGCCATGGAATGAGATATATGTCTTTGTGAGCTTGTTTGGTATGCTACGGTTAGTTTGGCTTAGCTCTTGATGATCTTGATGAATAATCCATGGTTGATAGCTATGTTTTTGAAAAATGTCACATGTATGCTCTCTCATGTGTAAATGCCTTTACATGCTCTTGACATGTTTTTGTGGCCTTGCTATGCTTAATTTGTGGTTGGATAGCTAGTTTATTAATCATATGGGGCCAAAGGCCCATTTGCCATCATGAATGTTTAGCCCTCTTGATTTATCTTGTGGAGGAGCATAAGTTCCTTTTTGTCGCAAAGACATTTCACGTACCCTTTACCAATCCGAAAATGAAATGAAAAATGCTTGGAAATGTGCTCCCATGTCATATGTGCTGAATTTAATTTGCTTTGGGTGCTAAACCGTTGCATGATGCCTACCAATAAGAAGTCTCATACATAGAAGTAGGCACATGGCTCGGTGGCTTTGACATGACATGAGGTGCTTGTGGGTGTTTGTGATGGTCTTATGATTAGAATGGCTGTCCTAGCATGAAGTTTGTGTGGCTTTGCCATTTTGATATGCTTTGATCATGTTTAGGATTTTGCTCATGAGAGGCAAGTTTTTTTCGCAAAATTGCCAAAATCCATCTTAGCTTCGTCCAATGGTTGTGAAACTTGGTGATCATGTAGTTGAGATCGATACGCGGCCATAGAGTATCTAACTTGCTCATTTGGACATGTGTAGCCTTCTTTGTTGAATTTTGTCTATTTGAGAAGCTCGAGGTTGAAAGTTTTGCATTTTTGGCTTGATTCATGCATTGCCAACAAGGGGGAGAAGTTTGAGCTTGAAATGGCTTGCTTTGGACGTGTTTAGAAGGTTTTCGGGTGGTTTCGAGCCATTTACGGGCTCGTTGTGCACCGGCCCGACCGGTCGGGGTCACCGGTCCGACCAGGTGTGAGTGCTGGTTCTGTACACATGTTGCACACCGGTCTGACCGGTGGTGTGGACCGGTCTGACCGGTCAGGGCTGTTTTGTTGCAGCTGTCCTGTTTCAAGTGGTGTCTTGCATGCATTCGTCCAGGGGGAGGTGCATTCGTCCGGGGGGGAGGTGCATTGGTTCGGGGGGGAGCTTGCATGTGTGCGGGGGAGCTCTTTGTGGTGTTCGAGCTTTGTTTTGGTAGTTTGTGCTCTTTGCTTGAGCTTTGTTTTGTCTCGGATGTGTCGAGCCGTTGCCCTTGCCTAAGGGGTCCGAGACTTGTTTCCTTCAAGTGATCTTGCTCTTTGCCTTTGTTTGGCTTTCGATCGCTTGTTGGAGTTTCTTTTTGTTCGTTTCTTTTTCTTTTCTTTTCTCTCTTATTACTTTCGTGTGGGTGTTGTCAATGCACTCATCAAGGGGGAGATTGAGGACTATGTGTGGTTCGAGGACCGGTGGATGGTCGCTTCCTTGTGTGATGAGTGATTAACAACGTTGTGTGGACCGATTCTTGGCTAAGTATTGCGGGTGCGGGTTGCGGCTTAACTCGTGTTGGTGCGGGTGAAGAACAAGCGCGAAAGGTCGTTGCCGGTGAGGCCTCCGGGTGTGGAGAAGACAAGTAGGCTTTGTTCGAGGGACCGGTGGCCGGCGGGGTCAAGTGCGGGCCGCATAGTGGCATGAACAAGCAAGATGAAGTCGTGGACGGTTTCTTGGTTGAGCCTCAAAACCAAGGTCGAGCCGGGACTACGTGGGAGCCGAGTCATGAGTGGAGATTGGCGGAGGCTACACCGAGTTCGCGGGGTTTCCGGTGGTTCACCGGGAAAACCACCGGGTTCCTTGGTTGATCCACAAAGCCAAGACCGGAGAACCGAAGACGGAGGTGCGGCGGCACGGACCGGTCGACCGGTGGGTCGACCGGCCCGCCCGCGGTGGGGACCGGTCGGCCGGTGAGGAGCACCGGTCGACCGGGTGCGGCGACGACGCGGTCCGGAATCTTCGAAGCGGAGGACACGCGTCGGGATCGCATGGCTTGCGTCGAGGCTACGCGGGGTGCGGTCGGCCGGGCATCCGTCCGATGGTGAAGACATCAAGAATTCCAAATCCGCCCTTGAGGGGCTTGTATCCCTAGTTAGTAGAGAAGGGCGTTTTAGACATTCGGTTGCCTCCATATAACCCAAGAGGTGAGAGGATGGCAGCCAACTCTTGGAACCCTAGCTCATTAGTTTTCCTATTTTCCACCTATTTTCCTTAGGTTTTCTCTAGGACTAGCAAGAGAGCTTCACGGAGAGATCTTGTAGAGAGGGATGGATGATCGGGCGGCTTACTAGACCTTGTACGAACCTTTGTTTCTTGTATAGATGATTCGGCGTGGTTCCTCAAGGTTTGGATGTGTTTTCCCCAGTTGTTCTTGGTGGTGATTTTCGGAGCCCTCTTTCGGTGTTTTCTTTGGGTTGTTTTCGGGGTCTTTCTCTTGGGGATTTGATGGGGAAAATTTGTGGGAACCCTTCGTGGTTCTTTGGGTTGTGATTACCCTTCCAAATACGTGAGAAAAGGCGCTCGATTTTGGGGTTTCTTGAGTTCTTGGGTTGGAAGTGCTTTCGGCGGGATTTTTTCGATTCCTCCTTTTTGGACGAGATTTGGTGAGATTAAACTTGGCTATGGACTCCTCATGAGGTGTTCCGATATCCCAAAGTCTTGTTCAAGTCCGTGGAGTGATTCGGGAGATCGAGATTTGGATTTGGGGGAGTTGACCCACGTGGTCGTTCATCCCGACCGCCCTGTGCCACACCGGTCGACCGGTGCTCTTGGCCGGTCCGACCGGTGCGAGCCCTTGTGGGTTTTTGCTCGGGTGAACGTCTTGGTGTGTTTGTTGTTGTCCCGTGTTGCCGCCGTTTCGAGTTTGGGTCCCTTTGGTGGTCGGTTGGCCTCGTTTGGTGCCTTGGGCGCTTTCAGGTCGCCATCGGTCCGACCGGTGTGTCTCACCGGTCCGACCGATGTAGAGCCACTTAGTGAAAGTTGCTCGGTTTCACCAGCCAGGGACCGGGTCGACCGGTAGTGCTCACCGGTCCGACCGGTGTGGGTCCGTAGACTCGAGGTTTGGTTTTTCCGCTGCGTTTCTCGGGTCGAAGGTTGTGAGTTGGTTCCTAGGTCCGGTGGCACTCCGGTGGCTACGTGGGCTTGACCAACCTTGGTAGTGAGTCGGAGACGTGTGTTGGAAGCCGCGTTCGTCTTGTTGGAGTTTAATCTCCTTCGAGAAGAATTTTTATCGGCTCCCATTCACTCCCCCTCTCTCGGTTCGCCGTATCGGTCCTTCATCAACGACTTTTGCATTAGCCTCATACTTGGCCTTAGCACGGCATCGGTCACCATAAGAGTATGGATGTTGACCGGAATAGCATAGGTCTTGTCAAGCATAATGAAATCCAACAACTTGCCACGAAGAAAGATCATCATACGAGCCGCCCACTTGTGGTAACCCTTGCCATCGAAGTGCGGCGGACCGCCCCGCTCAACGTACGCCATCTTAGGATTCAAGACTTGTCAAAGTCGCAAAGAATCCGGCACCAAGCTCTGATACCAATTGAAGGATCGGATGGCGACTATAGGGGGGGGGGGAGTGAATAGGAGCGGTAAAAATTCATCCCAAAGAACCCGGCCTATGCCCTAGTCAAATCCCGGTCACACACAAACGATGGATCGAATCACACACCAATCGCCAAGACAATGAGGTTATTTATCAACCTCTAGCCTTAGGAACGATTCCTTGAAGCACAAGCGGAAGCATGAGAAAAAAAAGAGAGGAAACGAACCAAGAAGCAAAGCTCACGGGCTGCGGCGGACCGTCCGGCCGGGAGGGGCGGACCGTCCGCCTTGCCTCGCGAACCGTCCGCCCGCGCGCGGGACCGTCCGCGCCAACACGCGGACCGTCCGGCCCTACACCGCGGACCGTCCATTAAATCACACGGAACCAACGAGAAGCGACCCGAGAAAATGGACCGTCCGCGGGGAGCACGCGGACCGTCCGCCGTGCACCCGCGGACCGTCCGCCCGCCGCATCGCGGACCGTCCGAAACTCGGTCCAACCAAAATTCAAAATCGTGACGGATCGAAACGAAAGGCGAGCAAGAACACGAAGAACACGGACGAACTCGCCACCCGCGGACCGTCCACGACCCCCCCGGACCGTCCGCGCCGTGCGGACAAAGCGAGAAAACTGCTCGACCTCGAAGGTCAACTCCCCCAAATCATCATCGGATTTCCCAAACGGCTGAAGCTGTGGAGACAAGGGTTTGGGGACTTGAAAAGCGTCACACAAGTATGCTATAGCCCAAAAATCTTGCCTCCTAACTCCCTAAAACACCGGGAATCGCGAATCCTTTGACCACCACCAAAAGCTAGAGCACCGACCGAAAATCCTCGAATTGAAGTGGTTTCCCGGCGTTTGAGGACACAAGATCAATCACAAAGATGCACGAGACATCTATCCATGTTTCCCTCAAAGAAATCCGGGGAGAAACCCACTCAAATCCGCGGAATCGCACCGAGAACAAAGGCACGAAAACAAGCACAAAAAGACCACAAAAAACACAACTCCGAATCTTCTATACAAACCAGGAAAGATTCACAAGATCTAGCATGCCGCCCTAGCATCCATCCCTCTCAACAAATCTCTCATGCTAGCCTAGAGAAAATGGAAGAAAAATAGCTACCAAAATGAGAAAATGGGAGGGAGGAAATGAAACCCTAAGTCGCGGAAACGGGAGCCATCCACACACACTCATGGGTTATATATCGGGTCCCGCCGGTGTGGGAAATGTCTCGACTACCCCTAACTCAACTACTGGCGATACAACCCATGCAGGGGCATTTATGTAATGTTTGTGGGTCTTGCCATCGGACGGCCATGCCTTCGCCGCACCCCGCGTCCTCCCCACGGAAGCCATGCGATCCCGCCTCGTATCCTCCGCTTCGAAGCATCCCGACACGCCCGAATCCCGTCTCTGTCGTGTTGGGTCTTCGGACTTGGTTTTGAGACCCAAACCAAGAAACCATCCTCCAATGGTTTTGTGGGCAAACCACCAAACCCCGCGTGCTCGGTCCGACCTCCCGCCAAACCACTTGACTTGACCGCCACCGTGCATCGGCTCGACTGTCCATGACTTCGTCTTGCTTGTAACACCACCATGTGGCCCGCACCTAGTCCCGCTGTCCACCGGGTCCCTCGAACCGATCCTACTTGTCTCTCCATCTCCTGGAGGCCCCTCAAGGCTGAAGATCTTTCGCGCCCGTTCTTCACCTGCAACAACACGAACTAGGCGCAGCCTACACCTGTGCACTAAGCCAAGAGTCAGTCCAACACCCGTTGTCAATCACTCATCACTGAGGAGCGGTCATCCATCGACCACTGGGACGCTCCTGGTCCTTAAGCATTGATTAGCATAAGGTTCATGTATAGATTACATATCATGCATCCATCTAACCCTAGGGACGAACGGAGACATTACCCCATCATCTTACACGGATTGAAGCACATAGGGGTGATGGAGACTCCGGAGAACGTCGTCGATGAAGATGGCGGCGATGAAGCTTGGGAACACCCCTAGACCAGCGGCTTGGAGTCCTCCTCTTGCTTCCTTCCCTCCACCGGCGTTGATCCTTGCAACGAGCTCATCTAACTCTCTCCCTCATCTTGCGGCGGTGGTTTTCTGGTGAATGGCGTCTGTAGAATGATTTGTTCGATGTGGCGGCGAACGGAGGAAGAGGCAATAAATAGGGCAAAGGGGGCGCCGAACCGGGCCCGGAGTGGGCTGGGCCGGTCGGCCCAGGCCAGCCGGCCCACGCTAATTTCGGCCCGGTTCAGCCGCGGTTTCCTCCCCGGTTGCTTCTCGCGCGATCCCTTATTTGTGTGCACTTGCATGTGGGCCTTTGACGTCGTTTCCTTCACGGTTAAGGCTTGAATCCTTGCAATCCAAGCTTCGCCGTTTTCTGGTTGAGTCCCTGAAGACTTGCACATTGACGCTTCAGTCCTCGGGTCATTTGGAGTCGTGTTCATTGCGTGTCTTGACTTGTGAGGGGCTTCGTGATCTTCTCTTAAAGTGCTTGATGAACTTATCCCGAAAGTCTCCCCTTTAACGTTAATTTCCTACGTAAACAACAAACTCCAAAATCGACATGCAAGTGTGAACTTGTTACATCATTAGTATGCCTAGTGGCAGGTTAGTTGCAAATCATGATCGAAACCTATGTATAACAAGTACTCTAGGTTGACGGAAATTCACCATCAACACAGACTGATGGCCTGCGTTGGTCGGGCCGGTGGCTACAGCAGCCGCACAACAAATGTTCCAGAAAGCCTCAATGACTTCTCTAGGCCCTGGAACAAAAACACCCCCAAAACACGACATGCACAGAAGGAAAACCTGACACAAAACCTAGCAAAACAACACCAAACAGATCAAGAACTGACTAGCAATAGCACAAACCAAAGACACACGAATTAAGCAACTCACCCAAGGCAAATCCCACAAAGGGTTCACACCGGTCAGACCGGTCAAGAGCACCGGTCAGACCGGTCTAACCTGGGTAGCTCGGGATGAACAGAACCCCGTGTCAACTCCCCCAAATCCAACTCCCGATCTCCTGATTCGCTCAACGGTTTCAAACAACACTATGGGGATAGTAGGAACACCTCATGGGCACTTCATAGCCAAGTTATGGTCCACCAAAACTCATTGAAACAAAAGGAATCGAAGGATTTCCGCCAAGAACACACCAAAACCTAGGACAACGAAAACCCCAAAATGAAGCCCCTTTTCTCACAAATTTGGGAGGGGAATCAAAGGGAAAAGAACCACGAAAGGTTCATGCATAGATCCCCCGAAAAATCCTCAAGAAAATGGCCTCGAAATCTCTCTAAGAAAATTACCAAGAAAGGGCTTCGAAAATCACCAAAAAGAACGAACGGGAACAACACATCCATGCCTTGAGGAACTATGCCGAATCATCTATACATCACAAAGAGGTTCATACAAGATCTAGCTTGCCGCCCGATCATCCAACCCTCTCACAAGATCTCACCATGAAGCTCTCAATCTAGTCCTATAGAAATGAGTTAGGGTTCCAAGAGATGGCTGCCATCCTCTCCCACTTGGTTATATGGAGGCAACCGAAAGTCTAAAATACCCTTACTAGCTAACTAGGGATACATGCCCCTCGAGGGCAAATTCGGAAGTCTTTGTCATCGCTCCATCGGACGGATGCCCAGCGACCGCAAACTTGCTTAGCCTCGACGCAAGCCTTGCGATCCCGACGTGTGTCCTCCGCTTCGAAGTATCCGGACTGCATCATCGCACACCGATCAGACCAGTGCTCCTCACCGGTCAGACCGGTACCCAACGGTTAGACCAGTCAGATGCACCGGTCAGACCGGTCTGATGCTGCTGCACCTCCGTCTTCGGTTCTCCAGTCTTGGCTTTGTGGATCATCCAAGGAACCCAGTGGTTTTCTGGTGAACCACTAGAAACCCCGCGAACTTGGTGTAGCATCCGCCAATCGCCACTCATGACTCGGCTCCCACTTAGTCCCGGCTCGACCTTGGTTTTAAGGCTCAACCAAGAAACCATCCATGACTTTATCTTGTTGTTCATGCCACGATGCGGTCCGCACTTGACTCTGTTGGCGACCAGGTCCCTTGAACGAAGCCTACTTGTCTTCTCCACACCTGAAGGCCTCACCGGAAACGACCTTTCACACTTGTTCTTCACCTGCACCAACACTAGTCAAGCCGCAACCAGCACCTGCAGTACTTGGCCAAGAATTAGTCTACACAACGTTGTCAATCACTCATCACACCAGGAAGCGACCATCCACCAGTCCTCGAACCACACATGGTCCCCAACCTTCAAGCTTTCTGAAGGCGCCCTTGAGCAGCTTGACAGCGAACTTAGTGTCATTGAAGAGCGGTTCCTCGTCGGTGTCCTTGGCTGGCGGCTTCTTCCCCTTCTCCAACTTCTTCCGACGGCGGCTTTTGTCGTTGTCGTCCTCCCTTCGTCCCTGCTTCAATGGTGGTGGGCTCCTCGATGCCATCTCCTCCTTCGCTCGGTGACCGAAGATTTGTAGTGGTAAATCACGAGGAGGAAGAAGAAGAAGTGAAGAAAAAGATGATAAGCTTATGGAAGAAGCAGGGGAAAGCAGGGGAGGGCAACTGGGGGAGGGAGTTATATTGACAAGACGCGGAGCCGTCAGGCACCTCTGCCCCCACCCACTACTCCATTACTACTTGTACGTGCCACTTGATTGCGCATCAGGCTCTGTCTCGGGCACGAAGCCATGCATCGCCTTTCACTTACGCGGCAAGGAGAAGGGGCGGGGCAATGATGTCGGGCCCACTTGTCAATGGTAGCAGCCAAACTGCGGGGCCTTTTCAATTTCCGTTTATTGTTTTATTACGACACGACCGAGGCGCCATCTTCAATCTTCAACCCTCGATCTCGTCGCCTCTCTCCTTCAACTTCAATCCTTGTCACCAACTTCATCCCTCTTCAACTTCAATCCTCCTTGCCAACTTCATCTGTCGTTGCCGCCAACTTCAACCCTCGTCGCCATTCAAATTCCAAACCCCCACCACTTTTCTATTTCCTCCCTTCTCCTTGATGGCCGTCGCGGTGTGCTTGATGCTGCTGCTGCCAGATGAACTTCTCACCAAGATCATCATCCACTCCATCAAGGATGTGGCCGTTTTCCATTTTCTGAACCTTCGCAATAAAATCTGCGGCACCTTCCGGCGCATCCATTGCGTGAAAAACTGGCTTTGGTAACGGGCGTAGATCACCTTTGGTAACGAGCAATGCGCCCGTTAACGATCAAGTGTTACAAATAAGCCAAGAAAGGTAATGGGCAGATGCCTGTTACTGATAAGTCATGTTTGTAACGGGTATTAAACAACGACCGTTACCATAACTAGCCACCGGTCACGTGAAATGGTTGTTTTCTGGGCCCCCAGGGAACTTTCGTAACGGGCACCAAAATAAGGCCCGTTACAGAAGCTCAATATCAGAGACGCCTGATGTGCACCTGCGTCTCCACTATCTTGATGAAATCAGACGCGTCTATTTCACATGCGTCTCAGCACAACTAGTATTCGTAACGGGCATCAAACAACGACCATTACCACAACTAGTCACCGGTCACGTGAAATGGCTGTTTCTCTGGGCCCACATGGAACTTTGGTAATGAGCATGAAAAAGAGCCCGTTACTGTTAAATTAACATCAAAGACGCATTCTGTGAACCGGCGTCTCCACTGTCTCGACGAAATGAGATGCATCTGTTTCTACGCGCGTCTGCTTTCTCTCTGTTAAAGGAGACTCTTGCTTTCAACCTGCGTCTCCTATATCTCGATGAACGGCCAGGTCCTGGGGCCCATTGGTCAGGACTGGTAATGGGCTTTTACACTACCTGTTACATTGTGGGCATTTTTGTAACAAGCTTTCCGAACGAAGCCCGTTACTTATTGATTAATGTTTGTAACAAGCTTTAATTAACGCTTGTAACAGATACAGCGGCCACCACTGCATTAACCTGCGTGGTTGCCGACGGCATGCTTGAACCAGCCAGGATTTCGCAGCCACCAGGGGCTACATCCTAGAACCAGCCAGGATATGGCAGCCACCACAAGCAAGGAGACATCACAAACACATTCTCACATCGCAGATATTGGCAAAGAAAGATCACATTTATAGACAAGCTAGATAGATCACATCAAGTTTCAAGTTACTCTCATCCGGGCTTGTTTGGATGGAGTCATGAGAAAACGGACTGAACCAGGCAGTATCTGAACCCAACCAAGCAAGCCAAGCAGGTTTCTCAGGCAACAACACGTGACTAAAGAAGACTGAATGAGTTTCAAGTTTCTAGTCACAATAAACTCACGGTGCACCACTGTAGAACTTGCCCTTTTGGTCAATGGTCTGCTTAAGAATGTACTCGCACAGCATCTCCCGGACACGCTTTACATCTTCTGTGGAAACATCTACAGGAGGTTTGAGATCCGCAAAATACAATCATTTATGAGAATACAAGTAAAAATCATTTTCTAAAATCGGATGGATAATATGAGCGAGAGACAAGGTTGAGCATTATTGTCAACTTACGAGCGGCCTTCTTGATGTCAGGTATGTCATCGAGTAGCCTTAACATATGTAATGCCACATGGAATCCACACAAAGAGCACCCCCGTGGCTGCTGAGCACACTGCATCGAGGTAACAAAATGACAAGTTAATGCAGTACCAAATAGATAAGAAGGGACCATAAAAAAACCTCGGTCTTACAGCAAGATTTATTTTGTGCTTGAGTGTGGATTTTGGCTTTTTTTCTTTCCTTTCGTCACTCTGTCCTGTGCATCACTAAAGGCCCTACATGATCAGCAATACCAATTAGAAACACTAAGAGATTGATTTTTTGTGAACAAAAAATATTGTACCAAAGGTCCAGCATGGTCCGTAATACCAATTAGAAACACTAAAAGATTGAATTTTTGTGAACAAAACCTACAAGAAATTGACCAGTTCAAAACATTTTGGAGGTCTGGGAACTTTAGGGGGGATGTTGTTTAGCAGAATCTAGATACCAAACCTTTTTGAACTTCATACAGATGATCACTGTTACCCAGTGGCTTGTGCAGTAGGTACTCACCACGCAGTAGTTGTTCATCATTGCATTTGAGATTGCTTTGCAAACTTGCTGAGAACGCTGAGAAATATTTATTGAAGTAAACAAATCTAGATCTAAAACCCCAACATTGATCTGTTTCTCCGCTGCCTTGTACATCATTTTCCTACAAAAAATAAAATTGTTAGCATGCATGAACTTTGCGGTCAAAATTAAAGAAATATCTTTTTAGGTTTTAAAGGTCTTACAATGTCCACAACCTCATGAAGGTAACATCCAGAGAAGCCAGAGTTATAAGGTTAAACACGCTACTGAATTCAATGTCTAACATTAAAGCACCACAACCACCTTTAAAGTAGTCTTGATCCACCTTTAAAGTAGTCTTGATCCACCTTTGCTGGAAAGGCAAGTTTATCCTTACTGTGTTCCATGACATAAGCATGCAACTTGGCAGAATTTGGTCCAGCAACCTTTACATTTGCTTCTTACAACATAGGTGCACCAGGCTTGTATTTTGGTCAGTCCTGTTCTGTCCCATTAACACAGTTAAGAATCTCATCTTTAGACAGAGGTTTCCTGGCCTGGTTCCCCTTTTGCAGTGTAGATTGCCTGGGCTCCTCCTGTTGCAGAGGCTGTTGTACTTGTTGCATCTGCTGCTTAGGGGGAGATTGCCTGCGCTCCTCCTCCTGCTGGAGAGGCTGTTGTTTCGTCTGTTGCTTATCCTCATGTTGCAGCTGCTGCTTAGGCGTAGTTTGCCTGGGCTCCTCTTGCTGTTGTCGACTCTCCTGATGCTGGAGTGGCTGATGTTTCGCCTGTTGATTATCCTCAAGTTGCAGCTGCTACTTAGGCGGAGTTTGCCTGGGCTCCTCCTCCGCTTGTTGTCGACGCTCCTACTGTGTAGTTTTGCTGATATGCTGCTGCTGTTGAGCCTTCTCTTGATGACACTAAGCTGCGGCACCTCCATTTGATGTTGTATCCCTGCTACCTATTGCGACTTCAGGGTTGGGATGTCTTGTCATAGGTGGTATAATGATCCTGTCCTTTGGCCATTGGATCCTTTGAACGTGAGCCGCGGCTAGGGTTGCTACGTCACCCACATCAATTGGTACAGACAGAGGGTATTGACTCGTATTGGCCCACACATAAGTAGGTTGCACCACAACATACCCATCCTGCACGTGATCGAATGGCAAGCCTTTTGAGATGGAAAGACTTTCGCTAGTGCGAGCTTCACGGTGCCATCCAAAAGGCTGCACACGGTTGACTCTGTCAGCTTATCTATTGTGTCCAGCATAGGTGATCGACTACATTGTGCACTTCATTCGCTTCGTCACCGTTGGCATTCCAATGATCTTGCTCTCTGCCATCTTCCTCCCTGACATCATAATGAACTTCCTCGCTGTGATGCCCATCTTCTTCCTCAATGCCATCCATATCTTCTTCGCCGCTGCTACTGACTGGCGCTGGTAATTGGGAAGGAAGAAGTGCATTTTTGGCTATATTGATGACTGGTAGTCTTAGAGCATGGACAATTGATTTAAATGTTTTGTCCGCCATCACATCATGAGCATCAGACCTCTTGTTCCTCTTCTTCCTGTACATTCCAGCGAACTCTTCACCAAACCCTTTACCCCAGCCAAGTGAACTAGACACGCCTCGGACCTGACCTCGATGCTCTAGAGTCTCAAGTGCTGCGATGAGGATATCATCCTCCATAACCCTAGAGAAAGAACCATCACTACCCTAAGCTGCAAGTGTTTTCACCCTTTTTGCTACCCCCACCACCGCAGGGTTACTGAATGTTATGCCCCCGCTTCCTTCACTAGTATTCTTCTTCTTCTTCCCTACCCTTGCCCGCAGATAAGGTCTAAAACGTCCAGGAAATTGGTCCCAAGGGTTCTGTTTTCCTTCGGTAGCGAGCTTTGTATCCTCCTCCTCTCACTCTTTCCTTTTACCACGATAACCTTTTTTGCCCGTCTTGTGTGGCTTATTATGCAATGCTCTCTTTTGTTTCATCTCCTGGCTCAATTGCTGAAATGAAGGAGAATTGGTTTCCTACACAAACATGTCCCAGTCTTGTTGCTGCAAAAAGGCATGCTTCACAAAGGGAGTCTTCTCTTCACTCACATATTTTTTCTTAAATGGGCCTTGAACCATCGTTGCAAGGTTCCAATCTGTGATATAGCTGCCTTAACTGCCTTCTTGTGAACAGATTCTTCCAGATTGGCTGGGTAATCTAGATTTTCCTCTAAAACTATAAACAGATGGTCCTTTTCAATTGGTGAGAGATCATCAACCGCCTTGTTTATAGACACCCTCTCCCAAACAATGAGACCACAGACCAATACAAATCTATCCCTCGCAGCATCTGGGGTAGGCCAAAAATTGGCATCATGTCCAGTTGCAGTCAACTTGTCTTCTGGTCATTTGGTTTGTGTCTTTGACCCGCGGGATCAAGTACTACTTGCGGCGATGCGTGCCGAGTGACCCTGTGAAGAAGGTTCACCGACGATGGGCTGTGATGATGCGCTGGAGGTAGAGGAGTTTGTTGTTGTGGGAGACTGCATAGATGATATGTCAGGTTTGTCAGTTAAGCGACATAAGCAAGAATGAAAATCTAAACTTAATTCTTATTAGAGAAATTTGTTTTCTCTGACAGGCAAAATAGCTGATACAGTCGTAAATAAAATCAGCATAGACATACATAGTTCATATTTTACTTAATTAGCATACACGGATAGGTGCTAACCATTTTGACAAGGACACAACAATATGCTTATATATCAAAGCAGAGAATAAATTCCTTCAACAGGTTCCTTGTCCAACTTGAGCAGCGATAGATTATGTGTTCCATATGTACATGCAACAAGAGGATAAAGCAATGGTCATGACATTATATATGACAGTAGTGAAACAACACTCACAACACATCTGACACCAACAATAACAATATATATGATAGTAGTGAAACAATTAACACTCACAACAAAGCATAAGACAGTCTAGTTATCACTACATTCAAAGCATAGCAGAATTAAAGTATGCTAACGAGTCCAAACCATAACTGTCGATCTGAGCATAGCAGAATTAAAGTATATGCTAACAGGTCCAAAGCATAACTGTCGATCTGGTACATTCAGAGCATAGCAGAATTAAAGTATGCTAACATCCTCGATGCTTTTCATGGATTTACAGTGCAAAAATTGTAGCATCAATAACATGAAATGAATTTCAACAGTTCATATAACTACATCTGTTAGCAATAATTTATTCACACAGACTTGGGGCAACAAAATCCATCAAAACCACTGTCAATCAATTAAAGATGAACTATCCAAGCATGTCTCCCTAATTAATCCACATTGACATGAATATATAGCAGATCGATTTTATGGCCGGTGAGAGAGAGGGCGTTGGGAGTTCAAGTAGGACTAACCTCTGTCACGAATGAAGTAGTTGTTCTCGTGATGGTCGGAGGGGCCGGATCCACGGCGCCTCGTGGCCTGAGGAAGCCGGTCGGCTCGTCGTCGTGGCCGGGGACGACGTCGACGGATCCGCATCAACCGTCTTTAGGTTGGACGAACGTACATCCACACGCCAGTTTCCGCGTCCTTGTCACTATCGTCACGCAGGGAGCGGTGGGGCTGGAGAAGAGCATGGCTGCGGCAGGGAGAGAGCGGCGAAGGCGAGCGGGGCGACTGGCGGTGGCGGTGGGGAGAATGCGGGCGTTGTGGATCTGTCTAGCGAGGAGCCGAATATGAATGGCGCGCGTAACTGTTTTTAATTAAACTACTGGCATGCCCTTGACGGCTCTGTGCAGCAATTGGAATTTCATGAGCACTATAGTAAATATAGGTGGAAAAGTTTGAGCAGCCCGTGCACGGTTTGCCTGCTAACGCTGACGAGTGGGCCAATGTCATGGGCAACGATGGTTAGTGAACCCGGATCGCCTTTGTTGGGAGTTGGGTCAGCGGTTATTTTTTTTATAATGGCTCCTGACGCTGACGTGTGGTCCTGTCACAATTTTTTTGGAACGAAACTTGCTTCTCTGATTTATTAGAGCCCATAAAACAGCACCTAAAAAATCATAAAAATACGAACAATTCGTATTTGGACATTTAGTATTTGAATAAAATATCAATAGTCACACTTGTGTGCCCAAGATTCTTAGAATCCGTTTTTACATCCCATGTTAATGATGTAATAATTCTACTAACATCTAGTTTGCTCTAAAACATCTACAAATTGACTTGGCAACATAATTTGGGTACCTAGACTTGTCTTCAAAATTTCAAATGGTTTCGATGAAGGAATTATATAGTTGTGTACAAATGTCTTCATCTCTCACCTAGTTTCCTAGAATGTTTGCTTGAACATTGAAGTTTTCCACACTTTGCAACATGTTCGAACTCATATGCATTTGAAAACGTAACAAAACCTTGTGTTCACCTTAAGCTTACGAAATGTAAAGTTCCATCACTAATGGTTGTGTAAAACAAATATTATTTGTATGTTGTACTTACAAAGAACAAAATAAGGCATATAAACATCAATCAACAAACGGAATATACACTAAATAATGAAATTAATGAATAGATGGTGATTTTAGAAAAATTTAGAAAACAAGTAACAAATTTGGACTAAAAATGATGAAGAAATACTTGTTACAACATTTGGTTGCAGATTAAAAGGAGAAATGGGAACTGTTCTTCATTTGAATAGAACTGGCCCCCACAGTCATTAGCGACGCGGGGCTGATAACCCGCGTCGAATTTGCTGCTCTCCCAAAATTTTACACAGATAATTCGAGCATCATACAAAAGCTAATCTACTACTGATTTCCTATTCTCTGTGCAAACTTCACCATTTCACAGCGCAGCCTACAGTCTTCGCTGCAAAATAGAAAAATTCAAAGCCATCCTTTTTCCATGCTGTAGCCTCCGCCGATGCCTGCGCACAGCAGATCGCCGTGCACCTGTGCCGGAGGCGGCAGCGGTCCACCCCAAATGCGCCAAGTCGAGTAGTGGAGCGCACGCATGGCCTTCTCGCGCAAAGGTAGACACCCCTCGTTGCTCAGCCATCTCGACGACGTCGTACTGCCGCCGCCCGCGACCCACCTCATGTACCCCTTCGCGGTGTCGTCGGCGGCGGCACCGCCATTGTCTCTGTAGAGCAAGATGGCATATAGATAGGCCGCCGCATCGTGCCCACTCTCGTCGCCGCGCTGAATATCATTGTATCCCCTGTGTTCGATGAAGAAGGCTTTGATTCTGAAAAGGAAACAAGCCTCTGGATTCCTGAGAACGCTCATCATAGCAAGGAATGCTTTGTAAGCAGTGGGGTTCCACACCCAAGAAATCTCATCTCGTATTCCCTCTACCGACAAACGCCGGCCGACGTCGCAGTGGCCGCACACACGGCGCATGGTCAAGCAAGTACCACGTAGGCTGCGGAGGTCAGCCAAGGGCCGCTCTGAGGTTACACCGACGCGTGCCGCAATCTCAATGCGGAGGTCTTGAGGGAGGCCCAGCAGCAGCGATGACGGCTGGTGATGCGTGCTTCTTCCCGGCATGCTATCCATCTCCGGCCGGGAATGGTGACGATGAGGAGTAGGCAGTTGCTATTTTTCGCTGGCAGAGATGAAGGGGCAGGGGATCTAATTGTTTTGGAAGGAGGAGATACAGGAGATTTGTTTCCAAACACGGTTTAAGTATGCAATGGAGACGACATTTCGTTATCCCGCGTATCATTTAATTCTCCATTGGAAACGATGTTTGGCTAATCTGCGTAGAGACGATGTTTCGTTACCCCGTGTATCATTTAATTCTACATTGGAATCACTACCTCTGCAGCTCTGCTCTTAGCCATTGACTGGCAATAGTTTCCCAGCCGTCTTGGCCGTCTTGGGAATCTTCCCAGCCGTTCCTATGCTCTTGATCTTATCCCTTCCTTGTTTTTTCTATAAAAAAGCACCGACGCCTATCGATCCCCCTCACTTCAAGTTGCTTCCTTCTTCTCTAGTAGATCTAGATCTAGCTACATGGTTCCTTCTTCTGATACAATAAAGTGAGTCACTTGCTTCCTTCTTCTCTAGATCTAGCTAGTATATGGTTCCTTCTTATGATACAGTAAAGCGAGGCACTTGCTTCCTTCTTCTCTAGATCTAGATCTAGCTATGGCACAAAGAATAGATCTTGTAGGGCGCAAGCTTTTGCTTTTTTTCTCTTCTTCCTCCTTCTCGATCTCTCAGTTGCTAGAAGAATTCTTGTGATAGGGGTGATTGGGTTGCTCATCCCTCTAACACTGCTGCGAGAAGAATTCTTGTGACATACACCTTCCTCGTAGCCGTGTCCGGGGTAGGTAGCCCAGAACCTCCTGGCATCAAGATGAACAATTTCATCTTGTGTCCAATGATCATTGTTTTCAGGATTAACAATCCTTCATCCTTTGTCCAATGACCATTATTTTTCCTATGCTTTCTCCCTCCACTCGCTGAATGCTCTTGCAAACCAAAAGTGCAGGTTAAGCTAGGAAGCTTTGTGGTCTCATTGCAAGCTAGGAATTAGTTCTCTCAGCCAACAAGAGAAATGGAGCTTGTTTAATAACCCTTTGCAGCAAGATCGATGACCTGTGAGCAAGATCGATGTGTGTGTGTGTGATTTTGCATATCTCGTCATGAAGATATGGCCGCATTGTAACCTTGTTCAGATGTATCGATGATGATTGTAATTTGTGTGTGTGATTTTGCATATCACGTCATGAAGATACGGCCACATTGTAACCTTGTTCTGATGTATCAATGATGATTGTAATCTATGTGTGTGTGATTTTGCATCTCAATAGACATGCTTTTGTGATTATCTCTGTGCAGTACAATTTTTTTATGATTTACCTACTCACTTGCAAAGCTTGTGATTATCTCAACAGTTTGGCAAATCAACTTGTTTCTCTCAGGATTCCTGATCTGGATTTGGCAAGTGAAATCATGCCAGATTGTTGGAGATGAACTCTTTTTTTACTTGGCATATCTTTTTAGAAGTTGGCAAAGCACAAGATTTGTCAAGTAAAATTTGGCAATCTCTTGGAGATGCTCTAATCCGTGTCTCTTTTGATGTAATTTATTCGTGATTTCACATATCTTCTTGCCCATAACAAAAGCGACGCTGGTTCGTTAGTCCTCGTCTCTTGCCCGTAATAAAGGCAACGCTGGTTCATTTGTCCTCGTCTCTTGCCTGTAGTAATGGCGACGCGGGTTCGTCAATCCTCGTCTCTTGGGTTCGTCAATCCTCTCCTCTTGCCCGTTACGGGCGAACGCGAGAATATAAACAGAGTATATATAGTATCTTTAGCAGAATATATTACAAGAAGGATTCAAATTCCACCACATCCCATATATTTCAAAAAGGATTGAAATTCCACCAATACATCGCATCCTTTATATTACAAAACGAAATCCATTTCCACCAATAGACACATCCTCCGGCATTACAAAAAGGATTCAGCAGAAATCAGGCTTGCTTTTTATTCCATGATTTCTGTATATGGATTTTTTCACTATGGTCGCTTCGCAAGTACAGTGTTTTGTTAGTTCCAAATAGTTGGGGCTTGTATGAAGTGTCAAAGGATGGAATTTCGTCAAACTAGTTGTATTCCTCCTCTTCAACAACAACATTTTCAATCCCCACAATCCTTTTTTTCCAGGCATAACCACAGACCAGTTCTTCTTTGCAAGGTCAGGTACATAGAACACTTGCTCAACATGCGTCTCCAGTACGAAATTATCGGTAACGGACTTTATAACCCGTTACCAATACGGCAACGAAGAATCGTTGACGGTTAATAGTTGTATCAAAGTTCGTTTGTGACTTGCAAGCGGACAAGTCTCCCGTCGTAGTCAAGGGACCCTTCTTCCCTCGAGTGGTGAACCCAAGGTATCGAATCCGTGGAACAATGTGCAACGCAAGGATTCAATATAGTAAAGCAAGGTAAGCTATCTTATGAAGGTAAGTTGCATCTAATCTACTAACTCATAAAGAAAACACATCTAATCTAATCTACTAAAGAGGTAGCAAGAGAAAGCAAGAGATAACCAATCTAGAGAATCTAGATCATGCTTATGTTGTAGATCCAACACAAGATAGATGAAGATAGTAGAGCGAATCTCATTAAAAGCATCTTTAAATCGTGGCCTTCCCATCCGACTCGAAAACGCCCCGCCTTTCGGAACCCCCGTTCGTCACAACGTATTCCTATTCATGCGGGTAGTCTAGGGCGAGTTCGATAGAACAAGTTGAAATCACTTGGCCGGTCCGGTATGCACCTCTAGCCACCGTGGCTACAAGAGCACCCTATGTAATCTATCTTAAGTATAGATCGTAGAAGAAGCAAAACCAAGAAGAAAACAAAATCATCGAGAAGGCACTTGATCTCTAGAAATCGAATTCACTTACAAACTTCACCATGAATGATTACATGAACAAGATCACCACCGCGGCCCTCCCTCGATCTTGATCCTCGCTCCGAGCTCCGACGTGGTCTTCCATGCAAGGTTCCCACGTCGGCTAGGGAAACCCTAGACAACTAGCATGACCCTCATCTCCGAGATGGTGTCCCTCAAGCTTCTCTGCTCCTCGGGGGCGGATTACGACTTCGGTTCCGCGTAGCTCTCGGTCGGGGGGCTATTTATAGCCCGAGAAGCAATTAGGTCAAAGGAGAGGCCGATTGGGCCCCGAATTGGGTTGGGCCGGCCGGCTGGGCCGGCCGGCTCGGGCCCAATTCGGCCCATCCCGCGGCTCGTTTCGCCGTGTTGCTTCCCACGTCTTCTAGATGTTCTCCCCTTTTGCATGTGGGCCCTTGACGTCGGTTTCTCTCCGAATTGGACTCAACTCCTTGTCTTGCAAGATTCAGCACTTTTCTGGTTCAGTCCTCGGAGTTTATCATCTTCTCGGGCTTGGTCCTTGGGCTCTTGGAGTCATGTTCACTTCATTGCTTGACTTGTATCGGGCTTCAAGGTCTTGTCATGAGGTGCTTAATGAACTTATCCCGGAAGTCTTGCTTTCAACGTTAAAACCCTGTGTAAACACTTAACTCCAAAAGCAACATACACAAGTGAACTTGTTATACCACGGGGGTTAGTACCAATGAATAAGATACAAAAGTCATGCCAACACCGAAGGTAAACTCATGGCTAGGTTGACGGATTTTCACCGTCAACATCTCCCGCATGCTTAAACCTTGCTCGTCCTCGAGTAAGCCTTCGATGGATATCATTGTTGCCCATCAATGTTTAAACCTTGCACTTGATCATACATGAAAAAAAACATAATGCTCTCAAAAGTTTAATTCGTTAAAGTTCCATAATGTACTAGCCTTCACCTCTACGGAGGGTAGATTCTTATTAAGCTTATCCCACAAGTATTAACATGCTCACAAAGTTTAAATAGACCTCAGAATTTTTGAAATAAAGAACGAGATAAAGAAAAGCTAAACCAAGTTCACAAATTTAAATCACCTTGCATATTGCTCATGAACTCTCATCTCGCTTGTCTCTCAAGCCTATATATTCTACTCCTTTCCCTCTCATAACATATATGTGTGGTAGGCTTTATATGGAGCTTTGGGAAAGTTTAGTCCTAACAAGATTTTATAAATGAGGTGTTGTCAAAACAAGACAAGCTTCTCATGGTCTTACCGAGACTCGTCAAAAAGGTCATTGGAAAATAATGTTAAATCAAGGAGGGGAAAGAGAAAAATACACACACTTTTAGATGAGTGGACATGTGCAAATGGCAAAGAGTGATCCCGAGGCACAAAGGAAGTCCTCGTTATCGGATTGCACATGGTTGGAAAATGAGAATGGATCTTTTTAATTTGAAGCCTTGAATGCACTCTTAGAGAACCGGGGAGTTTACTTTACGCATATTTTTTTTTCCTTTCTCATATTTCTCATTTTTTTTCTTTCTTTCTTTCTTCCTTTCATTATATATATATATTTTTTTCTTTCTGCACCTTGAAAGTCATGAGTATCGCTGGATTTTTTTTTCTTTCATCATCATTTTTTTTAAAATATTCCCCTTTTAACTCTAAAACTGCACCGTACCTACCTCCTCCCCCATGCTTAGACGTTGCTCGTCCTCGAGCAAAGAGGTGAAAAATAAGGTAGGTACCGGAGTATTTTTCCTTGGAGAGATACTTGAAATCTTCAATGTTGGCACCGTCTTGCGATCTTCCTTGAATTGATGATCCATTCTCAACAATAGGTTGTGGTCAAGGAGGTAATCACAAAAAATGATATTTGGTTTAAGGGTGGATATCCGGCGAAGTTTGTGAGATCTCCGATGCGGGGATACACAATGCACGGATAAAAGGCTAGCAAAAAGATAGATACGCAAAAATGGAATGACCAGCTTCTTAGTCTCGGGCCAGAGAAATCATGGCCTGCAATAACTCACTCAAAAATAAATCTTGTACACTAAGGTTTATGCACTCAAATATATATAAGGCTCGGATAGGTTGAGCAACACACAAGTGATATTTATGACAAGGTTAGCAATATTTTTGAGCATAAAAGACATCTTTAATCTATTCATAATTTGAGAGCACATAAAACACTATGGGTCTTTATTTTAATCATAACCTCCGCTAAAGATTAAGCTAGCATTTAGATAATTTCAGATTTGTATTTTTAAGAGAGCACTAGTTCAAACATGCATAAATCAATTACAAAGGTAAACAAAGCAGCAATTATAATCATATATCATCATGGCACAAACCTTGTAACTTTACCAAAGGTAAAAACTTGGTGGCGACATTATTCATGATGAAAATAAACACTAAGACACATGCTGAAAATTAAACTAAAAACTGAAAATTAAAGCAAAGCTGAAAATACTACGCAAACATAGGTGCAAACAAGCTGAAAATTAAAGAAAAGGGGTAAAGGAAAGATAGCTAAAGCTCCTCCTCTCTCTAATCTTCCGCCGGTGGTTGATATTGATAGTCTTGGTTGTTGTACCCTTACTCATAATGCACCACTCCTCATATGAATTGTCCGACGGTGCTAGGTGAAGGTGTCAAAGCTCATAAGCGAATGTTGCATTACCTTCACCCATTTGGTTTGCATTGGTTTGGATGGCTGCAATATTTTGCATGTTTCTTGCAGCGTATCCTCCAATGGTGGCCACATTTTGTTGTGGTTGACGAAGGTGTGCATATGGCTCCGCAAAGGCTACATTGGGCACCGCAAAAATGGTGGGGTATGGCTGCACCACTCCCCCATGCTTGCATTGGTACACCACCGTAGTAATTTGGCGATGCCGGGAATTTCTCCGAATGGTGGCACATAATTTTGTTGTGCACCTCCTTCTTGGGCCATAGAAGATCCTTCTCCTATAATTCTTTTATTTTATTATTTTTTTTCTCTTCGTCGGCACAAGAAGTCCTTCCTCTAACCGATCTTTTTCCCCTCAAGAAAAAGTCTTAATCTTCAATCCGGAAGGGGCAAATTCACCTAGGCCACTTGGAAGCCTCCTCTCTCATCTTCACTCTTATATATTTTCCTTTCTTCATACACTCAAATTCTAGGGAGGTCCCGGGTAGGAGATGATTCGGGTTCCTTGTAATACCCGGTTTTAAAGAGATAGCCAATATGGAGAGGTAACACCCCGAACCAATATCTTCCGAACTCGATGTTGCAACAACACCACCGGTTGATCATAGGTGAGTGGGGTCTATTGGCCACTTGGTAATCAAAGCCAAGTAAAGCCAATTCAACTCGTGTTGGTTATCTTTGTCTCTCTTGTTCTCCCAAAAATCCACTTGCACAAAAGTGACACACTTGGATGATGGGGTTCGGATAGTATTTCTTCGTTGATGGTCTCTTCCCGTGATCATACTCCAAAAACCTTCCCATGTGCCTTCATGCACATACTTGTTCCGGAGCTCCCTTTTGAAAATAGGGGACACCCGCCCATGGGTCTATGATACTAGAACATGTAATCGTTTCGAACATGAAAGCCAATCTAATCTATCGGGGATTGCGTTGAATGGATCCAAGGAAGCATTAGAGCCCTTACTCCCTTTACGGCATGGTCGCTAGCCTTAAGCATTAAAGTATTTTCAACACAAGATGATAGATAGATAATCCAACAAAGTGTGATTACATCTCAAGATCGATTGCAACCTATGGATGAAAGGAGATTACCCCATCAAGGTGCTAGAAATAGCATCATTGATCAAGGTTACCCTTCCGACGGTGTCTTCCTTCTTCTCCTCTTGTGGGCTCCTTCCAACGGAATGAGAGACTCAGCACTCCTTCATCAAGGGTATGCGCCATGGTCATGAAAATTTCCTAGGCGAATTCCTTGTGGGTGTTTGCCGACACTCCGTTAGAGAATTGCACCGGTGTCCCGTGTGAAACCCGGTATGTGGAGAGCTTGGTCGTCGATGTCGACGTTCGCTACAAGCCTCTACTTAAGGCGAGCAAGCTTCTTCTCCTCCTCCGTCATGATGACATACCCCTCGGAATACCGCGGAGCATATGGAGGTGGAGCGGATGATCGTGTCAAGTGGCGAGGTTGGACGAGCGGCTCCTCCATATGTTATTGAAGTTTGGTAAACCTCATAAACGAGTTTCGTGTGGCCCTCATGCCACCAAGGAGAAGAGTGTGGTTCCTCCTCGGTGGTGCCGTGTCCTCCTCCGTACTCCGAGGAAACTCGGAAACCGAGTGCCTCCTCGTAGAGGTTGATGGCTTAGACGACGATGATCCCTTCGTCTTCGGTGAAAAGGCTTGTAGTTTTCTTCCATAATTGCAGCACTCTCCCTCACAAATAAATATCCGGGGTTTTCACCTGGTAACAAGGTACACAAATATTATTTTGGAGTCCGGACTTTGAGTGGATTAAGGATGTGATTTGTTCCACGAAACAAACGCGGTGGATGGCTAAGTCTAAGGTGGTTCCGGCCTACAAACTAGAGCACTCGAACAAAGAGTTGGATGAAAGACTTACCTCTCTCCTCCTCTTGGCTCGGTTCTTCTCTAGTGCATGTTGCTTCGTGACCGCGTACACCTTCCAAACGTTCCCGTCCACTCCTTCGCTTGCATTATTGCTCCTTCCACTTGATGTTTTCGCTTGATTCACTTCCATACTCCCTTGCCTCCCATGCATCCAAGATATTCCTACAAAACAAAGCCTTGGCTGCCCCCCCATGCTTGTACTTTGCATGTGGTTTAAATATGTTGGAGGGGCATCCCGTGATGTATCATGGTGCATGCATGGTTAGGTTAACTAGATTGCCTCCCTTTAAGTGTGTTTAAGGCTAAGCACTCCTCTAATTTCGAAATTTAAAAATATTTTTCAGAGCCATGCAAGAGCTCAAGCATAAATTTAGAGAAGTTTTTAAACCATTAAAAACAAATGTAAGTCGAAAATATTTTTCGACTACGTCGATTTCGGTCTCACCGGTATAGTTTGCCTTCATTAGTTGAGAGCAAGCTTTTCCCGGCTTGATCATGGGGGCATAGGTTTAGGTCCTAATTTTGATTAGATGAGAGAGATTTTGAATGAAATAAAATTAAGTGAGGCTTAGAAAAATTCTAATCTTAGAGAAACCAAGGATATGGATTTTCAAACCAACCAAAAATCAAGTTTCTAGGTTCACGCGAGTCCTACCACATGCTAAAATTTAAATAACATCTAGATACAAGTCGTGGCTTTACTCGTGTGTTTTTAGCATGAAAACAAGTCAACCTCAGCACCATAATGAGGGTGAAGGGTTGAGTTAGGTTCTGAAATTTTTTTTTTGGTTGTGGTTTCTCGAAAAAGAAGCAAACAATCACATAGGATGGTTCATGTAAAGGGTTTATGATCAAGCAAAATATTCAACCAAGAATTACGTCTCTAATATTGTTCAACCATTCTAAGTCTAATGTTTTGCGTAATAAAATTCAAAACTGAATTATATTTAAAAAGACTTTGAAAAACCTGGAATCGGGTTGTCCTCCCGGTAGCTTATTCTTGACTTGACGAAACGGGTTGCCTCCCGCCTAGCGCTTCGTTTATAGTCCATGGCTAGACTTCTTCACTTGATTACTCCGGATCAACGCTCTTTGCGGGCGTTGCAATCTTGGGTACCCACTTTGGCTTAGTCAATTTTTTTGGTCTTCACGAGTTGGCTTTGTCCTTTGGTCTTGACGGATGCAACAACTTCCTTGTGGCTCGGCATCTCGAACTCCGGTCCTTCGGTCGTGATCTTCATGGTCTCTAGTGTGATCCTTCATCTCTCCCGAATGAGCTTGAATAGCCTTCGCCGTCTTAGGACCTTGGAGTTGTCTCCGAAATTCTTCTTTGTTACCCATCGGGCGCCTAGAAAGTTGTCCCACTTGCGTCTCTAGCATCTTCATTATGATGAACACTTCACATGTGGATCTTTCCTTGGCAGCCTTTAGGTGTTGAGCTTCTTTCTCCATCTCCATCTTCTCCATCCTCCTCTTGATCTTGAACGGCCTTCCGGCGTCTTGACTTGAAGGTGGTGATTCCCTTGGAGATTTCGATGGTCCTTCGAGCTTGTGATGCACGTCACCTTTGCCTCGTAAAGTTTTCCGGATCATCCACAAAAAAGTTTTGGGTTTCTTGGAGAGGTAGCCAACCATCTCCGGTTAGGGTTAGTGATAAAATAAAAATCTAACAAAAGAAAAATTAGGGTTAATCAAAACTAGATTAGATTGACTTTTTTTTCTTTTCGGGGATGATCAAACATAAGAGATGCAAAAGAAAATCAAAAAGAAAAACTGAAAGATAAGCGATACTAGATCGGATCTTGATTGCTTGTTCCCCGGCAACGAGCGCCAAAAAAGGGGCTTGTTGACGGTTAGTAGTTGTATCAAAGTTCGTTTGTGACTTGCAAGCGGACAAGTCTCCCGTCGTAGTCAAGGGACCCTTCTTCCCTTGAGTGGTGAACCCAAGGTATCGAATCCGTGGAACAATGTGCAACGCAAGGATTCAATCTAGTAAAGCAAGGTAAGCTATCTTATGAAGGTAAGTTGCATCTAACCTACTAACTCATAAAGAAAACACATCTAATCTAATCTACTAAAGAGGTAGCAAGAGAAAGCAAGAGTTAACCAATCTAGAGAATCTAGATCATGCTTATGTTGTAGCTCCAAACAAGATAGATGAAGATAGAAAACGAATCTCATTAAAAGCATCTTTAAATCGTGGCCTTCCCATCCGACTCCGAAAACGCCCGCCTTTCGGAACCCCCGTTCGTCACAACGTATTCCTATTCATGCGGGTAGTCTAGGGCGAGTTCGATAGAACAAGTTGAAATCACTTGGCCGGTCCGGTATGCACCTCTAGCCACCGCGGCTACAAGAGCACCCTATGTAATCTATCTTAAGTATAGATCGTAGAAGAAGCAAAACCAAGAATAAAACAAAATCATCGAGAAGGCACTTGATCGCTAGAAATCGAATTCACTTACAAACTTCACCATGAATGATTACATGAACAAGATCACCACCGGGGCCCTCCCTCGATCTTGATCCTCGCTCCGAGCTCCGACGTGGTCTTCCATGCAAGGTTCCCACGTCGGCTAGGGGAAACCCTAGACAACTAGCACGACCCTCATCTCCGAGATGGTGTCCCTCAAGCTTCTCTTGCTCCTCGGCGGCGGATTACGACTTCGGTTCGCGTGGCTCTCGGTCGGGGGGCTATTTATAGCCCGAGAAGAAATTAGGTCAAAGGAGGGGCCGATTGGGCCCCGAGTGGGGCGGGGCCGGCCGGGCCCAATTCGGCCCATCCCGCGGCTCGCTTCGCCGGTGTTGCTTCCCACGTCTTCTAGATGTTCTCCCCTTTTGCATGTGGGCCCTTGACGTCGGTTTCTCTCCGAATTGGACTCAACTCCTTGTCTTGCAAGATTCGGCACTTTTTCGGTTCGGTCCTCGGAGTTTATCATCTTCTCGGGCTTGGTCCTTGGGCTCTTGGAGTCATGTTCACTTCATTGCTTGACTTGTATCGGGCTTCAAGGTCTTGTCATGAGGTGCTTAATGAACTTATCCCGAAGTCTTGCTTTCAACGTTAAAACCTTGTGTAAACACTTAACTCCAAAACCAACATACACAAGTGAACTTGTTATACCACGGGGGTTAGTACCAATGAATAAGATACAAAAGTCATGCCAACACCGAAGGTAAACTCATGGCTAGGTTGACGGATTTTCACCGTCAACGAACGGACAAGCGACACATTGCGATAGGGCATTGATCGGTAATGGACTTCACAAGGCCGTTACCGATAGGTTTAACATTTGTAACGGGCTCTTTCAACATCTGCTACAAAGAATTTATGTAACAGGCGTTTAAGAAGCCCGTTACCAGAAGTCCACATTGGTAACGGGTGTTGTGGAGGCCAACCCCGGGGTTGTCCTGGCGCGCTTATAGGTAACGGGCGCCAAACAACAACCGTTACAGAACTGGGTGGATGTAACGGGCGTTAAGGGCCCGTTATAAATGTTGCGTGATCTATTTGAGGTTTCCACGTAGTGATCTGCAACTACGATGAGGTACTATTGCACGTGTCGCTGCGTGATCTTCGTGAGGCGTGCAAGAATCGGTGCGTCAGGTCATGCTTTGAGCGGCGCTTCCGCGAGTCAAATGATCCGGAGGCGTTGTGCTTCGAGGGGATGGAGAGGTTGATGAGGCGGCGGAACCTCGATAAGGGTCTGAAGCTCATCGGAGATGCCGCTGCTGAAGACTTTGGTGCCAAGTACTTCTTAGTGATGCTGAAGTACGATTGCAACCCGACGGACCTGAGGACCAGGAGCGTCCCAGTGGTCGATGGATGACCGCTCCTTAGTGATGAGTGATTGACAACGGGTGTTGGACTGACTCTTGGCTCAGTGCGCAGGTGTAGGCTGCGGCCTAGTTCGTGTTGTTGCAGGTGAAGAACGGGCGTGAAAGGTCTTCAGCCTTGAGGGGCCTCCGGGAGATGGAGAGACAAGTAGGCTCGGTTCGAGGGACCATGTGGACGGCGGGACTAGGTGCGGGCCACATGGTGGCGAGACTAGCAAGACGAAGTCGTGGAAGATCGAGCCGGTGCACGGTGGCGGTCGAGTCAAGAGGCTTGGCGGGAGGCCGGGCCGAGCACGTGGGGTTTGGTGGTTTGCCCACAAAACCATCAGAGGAAGGTTTCTTGGTTTGGACCTCAAAACCAAGTCCGAAGGCCCAACACGACGGAGACGGGATCCAGGCGTGTCGGGAAGCTTCGAAGCGGAGGACACGCGGCGGGATCGCATGGCTTGCGTCGGTTGGACGCGGGGTGCGGCGAAGGCATGGCCGTCCGATGGCAAGACCCACAAACATTACATAAATGCCCCTGCATGGGTTGTATCGCCAGTAGTTGAGTTAGGGGTAGTCGAGTCATTTCCCACACCGGCGGAACCCGATATATATAAGCCATGAGTGTGTGTGGATGGCCCTCTCTCTCGGCGACTTAGGGTTTCATTTCCCCCCTCCCATTTCTCTTTTTCCTGGACTATTTTCTTCTCTATTTTCTCTACGCTAGCATGAGAGCTTCATGAGAGATTTGTTGAGAGGGATGGATGCTAGGGCGGCATGCTAGACCTTGTGAATCCTTCCTAGTTTGTATAGAAGATTCGGCGTTGTGTTTCTCGTGGTCTTTTTCATGCTTGATTTTGGTGCCTTTGTTCTCAGTGTGATTCCGCGGATTTGAGTGGGTTTCTCCCTAGATTTCTTTGAGGGAAACATGGATGGATGTCTTGTGCATCTTAGTGATTGATTTTGTGCCCTCAAACGCCGGGAAACCACTTCGATTCAAGGATTTTCGTTCGGAGCTCTAGCTTTTGGTGGCGTTCAAAGGATCCGCGATTCCCAGTGATTTAGGAAGTTAGGAGGCGAAATTTTTGGGGTATAGCATCCTTGGTTGACACTTATCATGTCCCCAAACTCTTGTCTCAACAGCTTCTACCGTTTGGGAGATCCGGTGATGGATTGGAAGTGTTGACCTTCGAGGCCGAGCAGTTTTCTGCTCTGTCCACAACGCGCGGACAGTCCGCGAGCGTGAGGCGGACGATCCGCGGCTTGGATGTTCAACGTGTGTTCTTCGTGTTCTTGCTCGCCTTCGTTTTTGATCCGTTGGGTTTTCAAGTTTTGGTTGGGCGAGGTTTCGGACGGTCCGCGTGTGAAGGGCGGATAGTCCGCGGGTGCCTGGCGGACAGTCCGCGTGCTCCCCGCGGACGGTCTGTTTTTCGGGGTTCGCTTCTGGAGGTTTTGTTGGCTTTAACGGACAGTCTGCGGCTCAGGCCGGACGGTCCGCCGTACCAGTGCGGACAGTCCGCGGTACCTTGGCGGACAGTCCGTGTGGCTCGCCTCTTTGTTTCTTACCGGATGCAATATGAGAACTTTACTCAACTTCTCGGTCAGGACATTGATGCGATGTTTCAGAGGTTCACCGCCATCGTGAACAACATGATGGCCAATGTTGAGGATTTCCCTTACACTTAGCATGATCAAGCTTTGAAGCTCCTGCATATCTTGGACCAAAATGTTTGGGGTGTTAAGGTTGAGGCCATCAAGGAGTCCGGGCAATACTTGACTATTGAGTTGGATGATCTCTTTTCTAAGCTCAAGTCAGCTGAGGTTGATAGGAAGTTGCAATCCAAGCATGAGGGCTAGACTGATCATAGTCTTGCTCTTGTGGGCAAATCAAAGGGCAAAGCCAACACTAACCCTTCCTGTCGACAGTTTTCCTTGTCTTCTCTCATGTCCATTCCAGATGATGAGTTCGATGTGCTGAGCGAGGAGGAACTGGCCTTGCTCTCAAGGAGGTTTGATCGACTACATGAGAACCGGAGGAATGCAAAGCGGAGCTCGGGGACATGCTACAAGTGTGGCAAGTGTGGACACTTCATCGCTGAGTGCTCGGAAGTGGAGGAGAACAAGTACAAGATGAGCGAGTACAAGGCACACCCTAGGCGTGAAGACAAGTACTCCTCCAAGGGCAAGCACTACGGCAAGTCCAAGAGCAAGGACAAGGACAAGCGATGATCGAGCAAGGGCGGCCACGAGAAGGACAAGGCAAGAGCCATGGTGGCCGGTGCAAGTGACGTCGACACAAGCTCAAGCGACATGCATTCAAGCTCAAGCAGTGAGGATGAAGACACCGGGAGGTGCAAGGGCAAGAAGAATGCAAGCCGGAACCTCAGTGGGTTGAGTTGTGTTGCACTTGGAGGTTTTTGTGGCATGGCCCATAGCTCGAGTAGCAAGAAGGAAGACACCGACTCCGACTCAGAGGATGAGGTAAACCGTGACCCCGACTCTTTGCTTGCTGAGATCACTAGGTTGAATGGCTTGATTGACAACCGTGATAGTGTGTTGAGAGATGCTAAGAAAATGAGGAGAGACATTAGGGCTCAACTTGAGAATGCTTGTGAGAAAGTAGGAGAGTTAGAGTCTAAATTGCTTGAATTGAAACTTGAGAATGACTCTTTGAAACTTACTCCTACCATTTCTGATGATGTTGAATGTTCTTAATGTAATGCTTGGTTGAATGAGATCAAGTTGCTTAATGAGAAGAATGCTTCCACTTTGGCTAAACTAGATGCTCTTAGGACTGAGTATGATGTGCTTAAGGCTAGACCCACTTTGCTTGGTGCTTGTAAATCATGTCCTACTATGCATGCTAAGCTTGTTGATGCTCGTTCTACCATTAGTGCTTTGGAAGCTTCTTTGAAATCTCATGTTGTCAATGCATGCACTAGCTGTGATGAAGTTACTTTGTGCAATCTTGAACTTACTTCCCATTTGGATGTCATCTATGAGGAGAATGATTATTTGAGGAAGGTGTTGGGTTGGTTGTCTAGGCAGGAACCTCAATTGAAAATCATGATTGAGGAGTTCAAGAGAGCGGATGGTCGTGGTTTGGGTTTTGAGAAGTTGGGTGAGAAAGTGGGAGAAAACAGTGGGGAGAGTGTGTATGAGAAGTGTGTTGAGTCTAACCCCGAGTTTGAGGTGATCGGAGACATCCAAGTTCCACTTCCAAAAGCACCCAAGAACTCTTTCACTCCAAAGCCCAACCACCTTTGCAACAAGCTTGACACAACCCAAGATCCACCCAAATTCCCACCCAAAACAATTGACTTCCAGAAACCCGTGAAGTTTGTGAGTGAGAAAGGTGAGAAGCCTAGAGATAAGCCAGAGTCAAAACCAAAACCCATCCCCTTCAGGTGTGAGTACTGTGGCAAGGAGAGGCATCTAGCAGAGTTTTGCTAATAGACGAAGAGGGATGAGAGGCTTGCTAGGGAGCAAGCAAACCAGGACAGGTATCACCAGTCTCATGGTATTCCTGAGCCTAGAGTGCCACTTCCACGGGGTGTGGGAAGTGTGAGGAGTGTTGGTAGAGTTGGAGCTCAGGGTGGTAGGTTCCCACAAAGAGGTGGTGGTGAGAGGTTTGATAGGAGAGATAATGGTATGCGTGCTAGTGAGAGGTTTGGTCGGGCTCGTGGTGGTTTTGCTGGACGTTCCCCTACTCATCCTCAATACGGGTTTAGGAGAGATGATTGCAGCTTTGGGTTCTAGAGGAACTACGAACCACGTTTTCCCCCTCGTGGTGCTCGTACTCCTTCCATGGGAAATGGGAAGTTTGGTGGCAAAGGAATGATGTTTGCTAACCCCTCTTTTGAGCAGATGGCTCGACACTGGTTCAACTTTCTTTGTGCTAACCCCAGTGTTGAGTCGTTAGCTCATTCTCGTTCTTGTTTCGACTACGGGCGGGAGGCTTGGAGAACATTTGGTTGATCGAGTCCGGATGTTCCCAACACATTACCGGACACAAGAAGTGGTTCTCCCGGCCTCACCCTAGTGAAGGAAAAGATGTACATCACGTTTGGGGACAACGGACGAGGAAGGGTGATTTACGAGGGTGTCGTGCATCCGAGTGACAAGGTAACGTTGAAGAGGGTTGCTCTTGTGAAGTCTTTGGGTTTCAATTTGCTTTCGGTTTCTCAGTTGCTTGATGAGGGCTTTGAGGTGCGTTTCAAGTCTGGTGAGTCTCGTTTGCTACATTCTCGAGGTGATCTTGTTTGTATGATCATCCCCGAGGGTCAGATTTTCAGGGCTGATTTCTCTCGCTCTTTGGGTCCTGCTCGCTGTTTGATGGTCGGTCCTTCTTGTGATTTGTGGAAATGGCATAGGCGGTTGGGTCACTTGAGCTTTGATTTGGTTTCCCGCTTGAGTGGTCTTGACCTTGTCCGAGGATTGCCGAGGTTGAAGTTTGAGAAGGATTTGGTTTGTGCTCTGTGTAGGCATGGCAAGATGGTAGCCACTCCCCATCCACCCCTCACTGATGTCATGACCGAGCGACCGACAGAGCTGTTGCATATGGACCTTGTTGGGCCAGCTCGAGTTCGCTCGGTGGGTGGGAAGTGGTATGTCCTTGTTGTGGTGGACAATTACTCTCACTATGCACGGGTGTTTTTCTTGGAGGACAAAAGTGAGACATTTGGTTTTGTTCGAGATCTGATCGTGAGGTTGAAAACCGAGAGGCATGGGAATGCTATTCGAGCTATCCGCAGTGATAATGGCTCAGAGTTCAAGAACTCTCGTTTTGATGCCTTCTGTCGTGATCTAGGTCTTGAACATCAGTATTCGACCCCTTTTGTGCCCCCTCAAAATGGTGTTGTGGAAAGGAAAAATCGGACTCTTTGTGAGATGGCTAGGACGATGCTCGATGAGCACAGGACTCCTAGGAGGTATTGGGCTGAGGCGGTCAATACGGCCTGTCATGTCTCTAATAGGATTTTATTGCGAGCTTTCAAGAAGAAGACCTGTTATGAGCTTATCCATGGTCGGGCACCCAAGGTGAGTCATTTCCGAGTCTTTGGCTGCAAGTGCTTTATTCTTAAGAAGGGAATACTCGACAAGTTTGAGGCTAGGTCTAGTGATGGGATTTTCTTTGGTTATGCTAAGCATTCTAGAGCCTATAGAGTGCTTAACCTTGAGACTAACAAAATCATGGAGACTTGCGAGGTAACCTTCGACGATATAATGCCATGTACCTCTCTTGGCTTTGAATGTGCAGGTGATGAAGAGATGGCTGAGGACCTCTTTGAAGAGGAGAAGGATGAAGGCGGAGATGATGATGGAGAGAACCATGCGCACGAAGCCGAGTGTGTACCCACTACTTCCCCTACGACCACTACGGAGGGTGGACCGTCTACTTCATGGACAACGACGGTGCGACAAGAGGACCGAGCGAGAGAAGGCGAAGTTGAGGGGGAGGTAGTCTTGAGGCGTGAGGCTCCCGGGCGGATTCAAGAAATGCATCCCCTATCGAAGATCATTGGGGACATCGACGAACGTACTACGCGGTCAAGGTCTAGAAATTCCTCTCATTTCGCTCATGCTTGCATTTGTTGCCTCTTTTGAGCCCAAGGACATTGCACACGCTTTATCCGATGCAAGCGGGTCAATTCTATGCATGGGGAGTTGGAAAACTTTGAGAGGAACCAGGTGTGGGAGTTAGTTGAACCACCTCCAAATTGCCATCCTATAGGAACCAAGTGGGTTTGGAAGAAAAAAGAGGGTGAGAATGGGATGGTTGTGAGGAACAAGTCCAGACTTGTTGCTCAGGGATATAGTCAGAAGGAGGGGAGGAGACCTTTGCTCATGTGGCCCGTCTTGAGGCAATTTGGATCCTTCCAGCCTTTGTCGTGGCTAAAGGGTTCAAGTTGTATCAGATGGATGTGAAGAGTGCTTTCCTGAATGGGGTCATAGAGGAGGAGGTGTATGTGAAGCGACCACGGGGTTCGAGAGTGAGAAGTATCCACACGGGGTGTACGGGTTCAAAAGGGCTCGTATGGGTTGAAACGGGCGCCCGGGCTTAGTATGGGAGATTGAGAGGTTTTCTGTTGAGCAGAGGGTTCGTGATGGGTACCGTGGATAGGACCTTGTTTCTCCTCAAGCATGGGAATGACTTGTTGGTTGTGCAGATATACGTGGATGATATGGTCTTTGGTGGCTCGTCATAACCTTATTTCTAAGTTTGCAGATGTGATGAGCAGGGAATTCGAGATGAGCATGATGGCGAGTTGCAGTACTTTCTCGGGTTGCGGATCAAGCAAGTGAAGGACGGAACATTTGTACATCAGACCAAGTACACGAAATACATGCTGAGGAAGTTCCAGATGCAAGATGTGAAGCCTATGTCGACACCCATGGGGAGTATGTCTACTTTGGATGCGGACGAAAATGGAGAACCAGTGGACCAGCGAGAGTATCGGAGCATGATCGGCTCCCTCCTCTACTTGACGGCGACGAGGCCAGATATACAGTTCAGTGTGTGTCTGTGCGCTCGTTTTCAGGCCTCGCCGACGATATCACATCAACAGGCCGTCAAGAGGATCTTCAGGTACCTACAGTCTGCCCCTGGTCTTGGCCTTTGGTATTCGTCCTCCTCGACTCTTTCACTTCATGGTTTTTCTGATGCGGATTTCGCTGGTTGCCGAGTCGAGAGGAAGTCTACTTCTGGTTCTTGCCAGTTTCTTGGGTCTTCGTTGGTTTCGTGGTCTTCCCGCAAGCAGTCTAGTGTAGCTCAGTCCACCACCGAGGCAGAGTATGTTGCAGCCGCGAGTTGTTGTTCCCAGCTGTTGTGGATTTCATACACTTTGAGAGACTTTGGTGAGGAGTGCACCCAGATCCCACTTCTTTGTGATAGCACTAGTTCCATAAGCGTAGCGAAAAACCCAGTGCTTCATTCCAGAACCAGACACATAGAAGTGAGGTACCATTTCTTGAGAGACAATGTGGAGAAGGGACCATTGTGTTGAGTCATGTCCCTACCCAAGATCAGCTTGCAGACATCTTTACAAAGCCTCTCGACCAAGCTACATTTGTGCGCTTGCGGGGGGAACTTGGGGTTTGTTGCCCTTTCTAGTTGATTCTTGGGGGATTTATTTTTGTACCATATGTATCATACCATGTTTACTTTGATGTATATACATGCTTTCTTGATGTATAAACCATGGTAGGATAGCCATCTTGTTATATATCATGTTGCATTTGTATCATATTGCATTTTAGGATGATGAGCTTCTTTCATATGCCTTATTTGAGTTTCTTTGGCTACTTGTGAGAAATTGGTCATGTGTGTGGAGAAATGGCTATGTGAGGCTATGCTCTTGGAAAATCTGAGATATATGTGTTGTGAGATAGCCCTTTTTTTGAATCAAATGCTAATCTTGACTATATTTGATGAAATGTGCTCCACTCATGTGTAATAGTGTATCCATGTCACGTTTTGGTCTAAATGTGTCTTTCATGCTTAGATTGTGCTTGGATGTTTCTTTCTTGCATTTGGGCCAAAGGCCGATATCATTGTGAATGTTTAGCCTATGTTGCATTCGTGGAGGAGCATAAGCTTCTTTTGCCGCAAAGGCACTTCATGTACCACGAAATGAATTAATCTTGAAAAGAAGTGTGTATGCCAGAAAAATGCTCCATCCATCATGTTTATGCTTAAAATGTCTTATCTTTTACACATGGCTGCAAAACATGTTGCATGATGTTCACTAGTGGAGAAGTCTTCCCGAAGTGGGCACATGGCTCATGAGCTTTAACATGACATGCTTTGCTTTATGGGTGTTTGCAATGATCTTTTGTTGAGAGTTTGATATCCTTGTATGATCTCTGGATGATATGCATGTTTTTGGCTAGAATATGACATGGATAGGCCTTTAAATTTGAAGTGAGCAATCTTTTGATAAAACTGCTCAAATCTGAAAATCTGCTTTGTCACATGCCTATATTTCCATATATTACTTGTGGCAATGTTGTGACTATGTTATGATCCATATGTGTGCTCTTTGTCTCACTTCTAGCCTTTGACACTAGATTTGGCCTATTTGAGAAGCTCATGTAGATGTTTATATGCTTTGTCTTACATTCCAGCATTTTCACCTTGATTCATACATTGTCAACAAGGCGGAGAAGAGGTGAGCTTAATGAAGAATTCAGAAAAATGCATCTAAAATTTGGAACTTTGCATCCACATGTTCAGGGGGAGCTTGCATTTGTTCAGGGGGAGCATTCAGTGTGGAGTTTGTGCTTTGCTCGGCTTGTGACCTTTCTTTGCCTTTCTTTGGTTTTGGTCATGAGTTGAGCTTCTTTGTTTTTCTTTCTTCTTACTTTCTTTCTCTGAATTTCATTTCGCGTTGTGTGTTGTCAATGCACTCATCAAGGGGTAGATTGAGGACCAGGAGCGTCCCGGTGGTCGATGGATGACCACTCCTCAGTGATGAGTGATTGACAACAGGTGTTGGACTGACTCTTGGCTCAATGCGCAGGTGTAGGCTGCGGCCTAGTTCGTGTTGTTGCAGGTGAAGAACGGGCGCGAAAGGTCTTCAGCCTTGAGGGGCCTCCGGGAGATGAAGAGACAAGTAGGCTCGGTTCGAGGGACCCGGTGGACGGCGGGACTAGGTGAGGGCCACATGGTGGCCAGACGAGCAAGATGAATTCGTGGATGATCGAGCCGGTGCATGGTGGCGGTCGAGTCAAGAGGCTTGGCGGGAGGACGGGCCGAGCACACGGGATTTGGTGGTTTGCCCACAAAACCATCGGAGGACGGTTTCTTGGTTTGGACCTCAAAACCAAGTCCGAAGGCCCAACACGACGGAGACGGGATCTGGGCATGTCGGGAAGCTTCGAAGCGGAGGACACGCGGCGGGATCGCATGGCTTGCGTCGGGAGGACGCGGGGTGCGGCGAAGGCGTGGCCGTCTGATGGCAAGACCCACAAACATTACATAAATGCCCCTGCGTGGGTTGTATCGCCAGTAGTTGAGTTAGGGGTAGTCGAGTCATTTCCCACATCGGCGGGACCCGATATGTATAAGCCATGAGTGTTTGTGGATGGCCCTCTCTCTCAGCGACTTAGGGTTTCATTACCCCCCTCCCATTTCTCTTTTTCCTGGACTATTTTCTTTTCTATTTTCTCTAGGCTAGCATGAGAGCTTCATGAGAGATTTGTTGAGAGGGATGGATGCTAGGGCGGCATACTAGACCTTGTGAATCTTTCCTGGTTTGTATAGAATATTCGGCATTGTGAATTTCGTGGTCTTTTTCGTGCTTGTTTTTGGTGCCTTTGTTCTTGGTATGGTTCCGCGGATTTGAGTGGGTTTCTCCCCGGATTTCTTTGAGGGAAATATGGATGGATATCTTGTGCATCTTAGTGATTGATTTTGTGCCCTCAAACGCCGGGAAACCACTTCGATTCAAGGATTTTCGTTCGGAGCTCTAGCTTTTCATGGTGTTCAAAGGATCCGCGATTCCCAGTGATTTAGGAAGTTAGGCGAAATATTTGGGGTATAGCATCCTTGGTTGACGCTTTTCATGTCCCCAAACTCTTGTCTCAACAGCTTCTACAGTTTGGGAGATCCGGTGATGGATTGGAAGTGTTGACCTTCGAGGTCGAGCGAGTTTTCGCGCTCCGTCCGCGAGCGTGTGGGGGACGGTCCGCGGCATGGCTGTTCGTCGTGTGTTCTTCGTGTTCTTGCTCGCTTTCATTTTCGATCCGTTGGGTTTTGAAGTTTTGGTTGGGCAAGGTTTCACACGGTCCGCGTGTGCAGGTCGGACAGTCCGCGGGTGCCTGGCGAACAGTCCGCGTGCTCCCTGCGGACGATCCGTTTTTCGGGGTTCGCTTCTGGAGGTTCTGTTGGCTTTAACAGACAGTCCGCGGCTCAGGCTGGACGGTCCACCATACCTGTGCGGACAGTCCGCCCCTCCTGACTGGATGGTCCGCCAGAGCCTGGCTGCGTTGCTCTTTGGTTCAATTCCTCCCTCCTTTCTTTCGTGCTTCCGCGTGTGCTTCAAGGAATCGTTCCTAAGACTTGAGGTTGATCCATAACCTTGTTGTCTTGGCGGTTGGTGTGTGATTCGGTCCATCGCTTGTGTGTGACCGGGATTTGTCTAGGGTATAGGCCGGCTTCTTTGAGAAGAATTTTTACCGGCTCCTATTCACTCCCCCCCTCTCTAGTCGCCATCCGATCCTTCAGGACCCTGAAGCCATGGCACTACTCCAAAAAATGAGCGGTGGCCCGTCGCCCCCTGACGGCCTATGGAAGAACCCCAACCTGTGGTGGCTGCGCTACCTCGTCAAGCAGGATCTCCACAACATTGCGTGGTGGTACTGGCTTAATGACAGCGATGACGACAACATTCTGTTGCTTCCCATCCAGAATCCCCACATCTGCATTTGGGAAAAGGGATGTAGGCGCTACGGGCCGGATACCAAAGAGATCATGCACTACTGCAGCGCCGAGTGTCGCATCCGTCATGAGTTCGACCTTTGGACGCGTAGCTTTGGCCGCCCCGCTGTGGAATACGCTGTCAGCAGGATGAACATCGGAATGTAGGCGCAAGCATCAATGAACATTATCTATCTTGAATGTAAATTATTAGATATATTACTAAACGCGAATTTGATTTTACCAAGATGTCGATTTTTAATCAGTTTTTCATAGATAATATTTGATTTGTCACGTTTGTGAGTCAAATCGAAGGTTGCGATGGTCTCATTTGCCGCCGACGAGGCCTAGGATGCCCTATTGTGTGTCAAAACCGCCGAAGCGGGCACGGCGGGCGGCGGTGCCCTCTGCTTCCTCCTTTGTTCTATTCAAATGACTATGGGGGCAGTTCTATTCAAATGAAGAACAGTTCCCATTTCTCCTTTTAATCTGCAATCAAATGTTGTAACAAGTATTTCTTTGTCGTTATTTGTCCAAATTTGATATTTTTCTATTTTTTCTAAAATCACCATCTATTCAGTAATTTCATTGTTTAGTGTACATCCCGTTTGTTGAGTGATGTTTATATGCCTTATTTTGTTCTTTGTAAGTACAACATACAAATAATAATTGGTTTACACAGCCATTAGTGATGGAACTTTACATTTCATATGCTTAATGTGAACACAAGGTTTTGTTAAGTTTTCAAATGCATATGAGTTCGAACATGTTGCAAAGTGTGGAAAACTTCAATGTTCAAGCAAACATTCTAGGAAACTATGTGAGAGATGTAGACATTTGTACACAAGTATTTTATTCCTTCATCGAAACCATTTGAAATTTTGAAGACAAGTCTAGGTACCCAAATTATGTTGGCAAGTCAATTTGTAGATTTTTTAGAGCAAACTAGATGTTAGTAGAATTATTACATCATTAACATGGGATGTAAAAACGGATTCTAAGAATCTTGGGCACACCGTTGTAATTGTTGATATTTTATTCAAATATTAAATGTCCAAATACGAATTGTTCGTATTTTTATGATTTTTTAGGAGTTGTTTTATGGGTTCTAATATTTTAGTGAAGCACATTTCCTTCGAAAAAATAGTGGTTGGCCCACGCGTTAGCGTCAACAGCCAAAATAAAAAGAAAACCACTGACCCAACTCCCAACAAAGGCGATCTGGGTTCACTAACCATCGTCACCTATGACACTGGCCCACTCGTCAGCGTTAGCAGGCAAACCGTGCGCAGGCTGCTCAAAATTTCCCACCTATATTTACTATAGTGCTCATGAAATTCCAAATCTTGCATAGAGCCGTCAAGCGCACGCCAGTAGTTTCATTGAACATAGTTACGCACGCCGTTCATATTCGGCTCCTCGCTAGACAGATCCACAACGCCCGCATTCTCCCCACCGCCGCCGCCACTCGCCCTGCTCGCCTTTGCCGCTCTCTCCCCGCCGCAGCCCTGCTCTTCTCCAGCCCCACCACTCCCTGCGTGACGACGGTGATGAGGACGCGGTTACAGGCACGACAGTTGACGCGGATCCGTCGACGTCGTCCCCGGCCACGACGACGAGCCGGCAGCCTCAGGCCACGAGCTGCCGTGGATCCGGCCCCTCCGACCATCACAAGAACAACTACTTCATTCGCGACAGAGGTTAGTCCTGCTTGAACCCCCAATGCCCTCTCTCTCATCGGCCACCAAAATCGATCTACTATATATTCATGTCAATGTGAATTAATTAGGTAGACATGCCTGGATAGTTCATCTTTAATTGATTGATTGTGGTTTTGATTGATGGATTTTGTTGCCCCAATTAAGTCTGTGTGAATAAATTGTTGCTAACAGATGTAGTTATATGAACTGTTGAAATTCATTTTCATGTTCCTGGTGATACAATTTTTGCACTGTAAATTCATGAAAAGCATCGAGGATGTTAGCATACTTTAATTCTGCTATGCTTTTTATGTACCAAATCGACAGTTATGCTTTGGACCTGTTAGCATATACTTTAATTCTGCTATGCTCAGATCGACAGTTATGCTTTGGACCTGTTAGCATCTACTTTAATTCGGCTATGGTCAGATCGACAGTTATGCTTTGGGCCTGTTACCATATTTTAATTCTGATGGCCACATAACGTCATTGGGAATTGCATCGTAGTGGTTATAATGTAGTCCACCCAATCTGCTATATATTCATGTCATGGTGGATTAGGGAGACATGCCTTGATAGTTCATCTTTAATTGATTGACTGTGGTTTTGATTGATGGATTTAGTTTCCACAAGTCTATGTGAATAAATTGTTGCTAATAGATGTAGTTATATGAACTGTTGAAATTCATTTTCATGTTCCTGGTGCTACAATTTTTGCACTTTAAATTCATGAAAAGCATCGAGGATGTTAGCATACTTTAATTCTTCTATGCTTTGAATGTACCAGATCGACAATTATGCTTTGGACCTATTAGCATACTTTAATTCTGATGGCCACATAATGTCAATGGGAATTGCATCACAGTGGTTTATAAGGTAGTGATAACTAGACTGTCTTATGCTTTGTTGTGAGTGTTAATTGTTTCACTACTGTCATATATATTCTTATTGTTGGTTTCATGATGTGTTGTGAGTGTTGTTTCACTACTATCATATATAATTGTTGGGTTTTTAGATCCAGATTTGTTTACTTCAACAAAATTTTCGCAGCATTCTCAGCAAGTTGGCAAAGCAATCTCAAATGCAATGATGAACAACTACTATGTGGTGGGTGCCTACTACACTAGACACTGGGTAACAGTGATCATCTGTATGAAGTTCAAAGAGGTTTGGTATCTAGATTCTGCTAAACAACATCTCCCGCTAAAGTTCCCAGACATCCAAAATGTTTTGAACTAGTCAGTTTCTTGTAGGTTTTGTTCACAAATTCAATCTCTTAGTGTTTCTAATTGGTATTGCTGACCATGTAGGGCCTTTAGTACAGTATTTTTTGGGTCACAAAAAAATCAATCTCTTAGTGTTTTTAATTGGTATTGCAGATCATGCAGGGCCTTTGGTGATGCACAGGACAGAGTGACGAGAGGAAAGAAAACAAATCCAAAAGCCACACTCAAGCACAAAACAAATCTCGTTGTAAGACTGAGGTTTTTTTATGGTCCCTTCTTACCTATTTGGTACTTGTGACAACCCGCCCAGTAAAATACCGTACTATCGCCTAAACGAATCCACTTTGGTCATTAAGCAATAATCAAGTATCATCCTGTCGTTAGCCGCCGGGTTAACGCCCGGTAAATCACTTACATAGCAACAAGGATCGACATATATGCATTAAAACTCACGCGAAGGCGAGTCCAGAGATACAACATTATTAACATCCGAAATTTACCCCAAAGGGTTTAATTATTACAAACCGAAGTCTTTGACATGATAACATAGTTCAGAGTTTTTAAAACAGAGGAATTAGACTAAGCGGGAAGCGGAAACACCACGAGAGGAAAGCAATGATGCCTTCATTCGTCATCCTCCACCCACTCCAGCTCCCAGCCGGGCGGGATCTCTCCGGGCCACACATCACCAAAGGCATTACCTGGAGCAACATATAATAGCAAGGCTGAGTATACTAATACTCAGCAAGACTTACCCGTCGGTGATAACTACTTTACCAACTCTAGACATGATAGGCTTTTTGGCACTTGTTTCTTTTGCTGAAAAGTAACAAAGAGTACGTCCTTACTTTCAAGATTTTAGCACAAGCTCTAGTTGATTTATTCTTTTCTAAATTCGCCATCTATTGCAAACAAAGTTGTACAATACAATTAATCAAGCACAATATTTATCAACTTCCATGATTAGGGATCTCATGGCCAGTGGAGTAAGTAGTCTCAGATAACGGTGAGAGGCCGACAATCGATTGGTTTCTAACCTTGCAAGGTAGACCTAAACACACGGTGGGATGCCCCCGCGAGGACAACCACAAAGCAGTTCCCAAAAATCCTTGGGTCGGGATAAAAGGCCGTAATCTTTGGTACCGGTTATCTGGTATACCCCGCGAGGCATCCAAACTCACACGTGCACCACCGGTAGCTAGCCGTGAGACGCATCCTAAGAGTAGTGACAGTGAAATCCCTCACCGCCTCATTAAGGTACTAGCCTTACCGGTCCCATTCCCGACAAGTGCTTAGTACGTTCAAACACTTAACCCACGAAAGCCATTGGACCGAAGCCACATCCCATGCTCTTACCACATGAGCAATCCATTTAAGGAGATCTTATGATTCCAACATAAGAACCTATTCTCGTGAGTGAGAAGCATCACTCGACTTGTAATGGTCCTATAGCATAGCAGCTATCAACCTATCATACTAGTAAAGGACACATGTACCTTGGGATCATGCATCTAAGGTTCCATATCAACTCCTGAACGTAAATGCACAATCATCCATAGATGGTTGCATAAAAATTTTGAAATACTGGGTTTATTGCACCGGAGCTTGCCTTCGTCAGTAGGGTTAGCCTGAGTACCCTCGGTGTCTTCGAGTACTTCCACGTACTGCAGTTCAGCTTCAGCTCCTCCTTCCTTGGCTTCCGGCATGAGCAAGTAGTCATCGTCAGGAAGGTCTACACGGAATGCAATGCAGGGTTCAGGTGATGTGATAGATTAATTATTTTACCCAACTCTTGTTGGCCACATTCACCTTAACAAATAATTAATTATTAATTCTTTTTCCTTAAGGTTATTATAAGCACTTAAGGTTATTATAAGCACTTAACAAATAATTATTTCAATAACCACTTAATTAATGTTTTCTTTTATTATTGTTATTTCATGTGAAGATTTATAATTCCACCTTTCACTAGTAAAGGTGTGCACAAAAGGTAATTATCTCCACTTAATTTCTTAAACAGCAAGAGCGTGTACTTATATCTCCTAAATAAGCTATGCAACGAATTTAAAATGGTTACAAGGAAAAGGAGGACATTTTTCTATTTAACGAAACATTAACCAATACATGCCTCCAAAGCTTTTATTCAATCAATAAATTAATAAAAATCAGAGGAGGGTTTCCCAAGCACCAATTTACCCATACTAAGCCACTGAACACACATGCACGCTTGAAAAAGTTAGAAAATCAATTATACCGAAAATAACAAAATCTAGCTACTAAAGTAAGATAAAAGCATACAAAAATAAATAAGCACCCAAAAGCTCCAAACTTTCTCAAACATGCTCTCTGGTCCAAAACCATCCTAGGAATGCAGCAAGCACACCTAGAACTACCACTGATCTTGCATTATTAAATTACAAAGGAGAACAAGCATATATCAAGAATAAATACTTCTGATAAATACAAAATTTTGATTAATTCACCAGAGGTGTATCTTGCATAAAAAGACCACATGCAGAAGTTGGGCAGAAAAACATAATTGTTTTTAGCTACAAAAATCATCTAGACAGATTCTACATAAATGGAAAACAATTCATATAAAAATATTTACATCAGAACTTTATGCAATTTTTGGTACAGGGGCTAGGCATAACATAACACACAACATATCCAAAAATTAGCTACAGAGGACTTATGATTTTGAGATATCACACATCTAGGTTTTTTCACATTTCCATTTTTCTTGCCAAAAATATCAGGAAAGTTCCTAGACAAGTTTAACAAAAGTTGTAGTGCTCATCACCGGGAGTCTAACAAAATTGGGTTTGCATTTTTCCGATTTTTTTACGATTTTCTAGAGATTTTACAAAAATCACCAGAGTGACTATACTATTGAAGTTCCTCTTTTTCACTGAGACCCCTGGATGTTTTCCAGGACTCACACATATGCCCCTAGATTGTACAAAACTCTCTGGAAAGACCTAGAGCCTTGCAATGCTGCCCTTGGCCATGGGGGCGGTGCGGCTCCAGCCAATCCCGGCGAACCGGCGGCGCTTCTGGCCGGGGAGGTGGTCGGGCTCGACCATAAGGTCACCTAGGACCCAAGGGTGGCCGAAGTTGGAGTGAGGAAATCGCCAGCATGGGCGCACGGCGAGGACCGGCGGCGGCGGCCGCGGCGGCTCAGCTCCGACGACGGCAGGAGCCCAGCCTGGACAACAAGCGGCACATGAAGGTCCTATGGGGTCTAGGGAAGGGGCATGGGCGGTTGCTCGGCAGTGGGAAGCAGAGGGGGCGCAGCTCGACAGGGGCGGAGCGGATGGCACGGTGGGCCGGCGGTGTCGGCACGAGGAGGGGAAAATCACGCGGCGTTTATAAGGGTGGCTCGGCTGGGATGACGACGGCGTGACCGCGGAGATGCGGCTGTGGTACGTCGTCCTCGACCGGCACGCGTACGGCAGGGGGTGCCACCGACGGGCCGGCGGTCCATGGCGCGCACCGGCCGATACGGCGCGGGCGGTGGTGCGTGTGGCCCCGGGGGGAGGACTCCGAGGAGCCTCGGGGTGCGGTGCATGGGGAAGCGCCTCAGTCGGAGGGTGGCCTCAGCCAGCGTGTAGGTGCAGACGCCGAGGTGGCTAGTGCGCGCGACGTCGCGGCGCTGCGGCGCTCTGGCCGACAACGTGTCGATGTGACTGTGTTTGAACCCCAAAAACTCCAATTTTTTGAATAGAAGTGTACAAAACTTTGAATAAGAAAGTTGCTGATATTACTACCCCCTACAACTTTCACAATGGTCATAATGTGTATTTCTCAAAAGATTTTGCATAAAATGTACCCAAAGTTTGAATGCCTCTCTGAGTCAATGAACAGGGGATGCTGGCAGTTGACCAAGATTTCCATCCTTTTCCTCTAAAAATTGGAAATGCCATCCTACATGAAAGTTGTGTCCCTCGACAAACTGGACAACTTTCATATTAGCAGATTTTGAAGTGTTTAGGTGAAATTTGGAGACCGTGACAAAAGTTCCGGCAGACATTCTAGGTCACTAGGGTTTAGGTAGGGTTTGACCGTGCATTTGACCATAGTTTGATCACACATGTGTATTGACTTGACCAATAGGGTCACTAGGGTTGGTTGGTGAGGTTTTCGAGGTGAGGACCCAGGTTGACCGTGGTTTGACCACTGTCAGCAGAGTTGACAGGCCATCATGGTTAAATAAAGACCTGGGGCGTCACAGCCTACCCCCCTTAAATGGAATCTCGTCCCAAGATTCGATTTAAGAAAAACAAGACAGATAATAGAAACTCACGGTTTCGAGATTGTAGGAAGCCCGGGTACTTGGTGTTGAGGTATTCTTTCGTCTCCCAAGTCGCTTCTTCCTCCGTGTGATGACTCCATTGTATCTTGTACATTCTCACGGTCTGTCTTCGGTTCTTTCTCTCCTTTCGGTCCAACACTCTCAGGAGATGCTCGACGAGCGAGAAATCCAGCTCAATCCAAGCATTAGCTTCTGTGATCACCTCATTTTCTGGCACAGGCATACCTTTCTTTAATTGAGTCACATGAAACACATTTTGGACTGTGGAAAACCATTCTAGCAGTTGAATACGATAAGCCACTGGCCCACATACTTCTATGACTTCATAAGGTCCAATGTAGCACGGAGCAAACTTCTCTTTACCGCCGAATCTTTGCACACCTTTGGTGGGGGAAACCTTTGGGTACACATAATCTCCCACTTCAAAGTGTCGGGGTGTCATTCCCTTATCGTGATAACTCTTTTGCTTCATCTGAGCTAATTTCAAATTCTCCCTTATCACTTGCACTTTGTCTTCAGCATCTTTAACTAAGTCCGGACCAAAGAGTGTCCTTTCTCTGCCTTCTGACCAGTTCAACGGGGTGCGACATCTTCGTCCGTAAAGAGCATCGAAGGGTGCCATCTTCAAACTAGCTTGATAGCTATTGTTGTAAGAGAACTCTGCTAAGGACAAACACTTGTCCCAACTCTTATCAAACTATAAGATGCTTGCTCGTAGCATGTCTTCCAAAATTTGATTTATCCTTTCAGTCTGACCATCGGTCTGCGGATGATAGCTGGAACTACGAATTAACTTGTTTCCTAAGCACTCGTGTAACTGCTCCCAGAAGCGAGCTACAAACTGAGTTCCTCTATCAGAGATTATGCTCTTCAGAATCCCATGCAAATGAACTATTTGATCCATGTATATCTCTGCATATTGTTGCACTGAATACGTAGTATGAACTGCAATAAAATAGGCGGTCTTGGTGAGTCTGTCCACGATAACCCAGATAGAATCTTTCTTTCTAGCTATCAGGGGTAAACCCACAATGAATTCCATACTAATGTCATCCCACTTCCACATGAGTATCAACAACAGTTGGAGTACACCTGCCGATTTCAAATGGCTTGCTTTCATCCGGTGGCAAGTATCGCACTCGGCTATATACTTGGCTATATCAACTTTCATATTGGACCACCAGAAATTTTCCTTCAAATCTTGGTACATCTTAGTACTACCGGGGTGGATAGAGAACTTGGACATATGAGCCTTATCAAAGATTGTCTTCCTAATTTCTGGATCAACAAGAACCACAAGGCGTTTCCCAAACCAGATCACATCCTTGTGATCCTTCTGGAAACAGGTATACTTGGGATCTCCCTCTGCTTGTTTCTGTTTGATGTTTTGTATGTCTTCGTCATTGCATTGAGCAGTGACAATTCTATCATAAAAATTAGATTCGGCAGCTAAGGCATAAAGATTTCCTTGCTCTACCACTTCCAAGTTGAGCCTTCTCATCTCTTCACATAATAGTTCAACAACCGGCTTCAACTCTAGATGATTGCAATAGACTTTGTGGCTAAGAGCATCCACAACAACATTTGCTTTCCCGGGGTGATAGTGCACTTCTAGGTCATAATCTTTAATAAGCTCAAGCCATATTCTTTGCCTCATGTTTAGATCCGACTGAGTAAAGATGTATTTGAGACTCTTGTGATCAGTGAAGATATTACAATGATTACCCATCAGATAATGTCTCCATATCTTGAGAGCATGGACAACAGCTGCTAACTCGAGATCATGGGTGGGATAATTGATCTCATGAGGTCGAAGTGCCCGTGAATCATAGGCAATGACTCGGCCTTCTTGCATAAGAACACAACCGAGACTCGTGCCTGATGCGTCACAGAAAACTTCAAAAGGTTTGGAATTATCTGGTTGCACTAACACTGGGGCTGAAGTTAAGTGTTGCCTCAGGGTGTGGAAGGCTTTCTCACATGCTTCACTCCACACGAACTTCACTCCTTTCTTCAGCAGTTCGGTCATAGGTTTAGCGATTCTGGAGAAATCCAGAATGAATCCACGGTAATAACCCGCCAAACCTAAGAAATTGCAGATCTGGTGTACGGAGTTGGGTGGTTTCCAATCCATCACCTCTTGCACTTTGCTAGGATCTACGGAGATGCCATCTTTGGAAATAGTGTGCCCCAAAAATTTCACACTATCTAACCAGAACTCGCATTTGGAGAACTTAGCATAAAGCTTATGATCTCACAAACACTGTACGACAATTCGAAGATGTTTAGCATGCTCCTTCTCATTTTTGGAATAGATGAGGATATCATCGATAAAGACCACTACGAATTTGTCAAGCTTCGTTATAAACACGGAGTTCATGAGGCACATGAAGTAGGCTAGGGCATTTGCGAGACCAAAGGACATCACCAAGAACTCGTAAAGACCATAACGAGTGGAGAAAGCAGTTTTAGGAATATCACAAGGTCGAATTTTGATTTGGTGCTAACCAGAATGAAGGTCGACTTTGGAGAAAACTTTGGCTCCAGCCAATTGATCAAAAACAACATCAATTTGGGGAAGAGGATATTTGTTCTTGATGGTCACTGCATTGAGCTGTATGTAGTCGACACACAGCCTCAAACTACCATCTTTCTTTTTGACAAAGAGAGCGGGACAACCCCAAGGAGAAGAGCTCGGGCGAATATAACCCTAATCTAACAGCTCAATGCCATCCTACATGAAAGTTGTGTCCCTCGACAAACTGTACAACTTTCATATTGGTAGATTTTGAAGTGTTTAGGTGAAATTTGGAGAATGCGACAAAAGTTCCGGCAGACATTCTAGGTCACTAGGGTTTAGGTAGGGTTTGACCGTGCATTTGACCATAGTTTGATCACACATGTGTATTGACTTGACCAATAGGGTCACTAGGGTTGGTTGGTGAGGTTTTCGAGGTGAGGACCAAGGTTGACCATGGTTTGACCACTGTCAGCAGAGTTGACCAGCCATTATGGTTAATTAAAAACCTGGGGTGTCACAGTACTGCATTAACTTGTCATTTTGGTACCTGAATGCAGTATGCTCAGCAGCCACGGGGGTCCTCTTTGTGTGGATTCCATGTGGCATTCCATATGAGAAGAGTACTCGATGACATACCTAACATCAAGAAGGCTGCTGTAAGTAGATAATAATGCTCAACCTTGTCTCTCCTCATATCATCCATCTGATTTTAGAAACTAATTTCTACTTGTATTCTCATAAATGATTGTATTTTGCATGATTTCAAACCTCATCTAGATGTTTCCATAGAAGATGTATAGCGTGTCCGGGAGATGCTGTGCGAGTACATTCTTAAGGAGACCATCAACCGAAAGGAAACTTCTACAATGGAGCACTTTGAGTTTATTGAAACTCATTCAGTCTTCTTTAGTCAGGTGTTGTTGCCTGAGAAACCTTCTTGGCTTGCTTGGTTGGGGCGTCAGATACTGCCTAATTCAGGTAGTTTTCTCATGACTCCATCCAAACAAGCCCTGATGAGAGTAACTTGAAACTTGATGTGATCCTAGCTTGTCTATAAATGTGATCTTTCTTTGCCTATATCTGTGATGTGAGAATGTGTTTGTCATGTCCCCTTGCTATGGTGGCTGCCAAATCCTGGTTGGTTCCAGGATGCAGGCCCTAGTGGCTGCCAAATCCTGGCTGGTTCCAGGATGCTGCCGACAACCGGGCAGGTTACTGTAGGGTGGCCGCCGTATCTGTAACGGGCGTTAAATAAAGCTCGTTACAAACACTGAGCAGTGAGTAATGGGCTTCATTCGTAAAGCTCGTTACAAAAATGCCCACAATGTAACGGGCAGTGTAAAAGCCCGTTACCAGTCCAGACCGGTGGGCCCCAGTACCTGGCCAATCATCGAGATATAGGAGACATAGGTTGAAAGCAAGCGTCTCCTTTAATAGAGAGAAAGCAGACGCGTGTAGAAACAGATGTGTCTCATTCCGTCGAGACAGTGGAGACGTCGGTTCAGAGAATGCGTCTCTGATGTTAATTTCACAGTAACGGGCTATGATTTATGCCCATTACCAACATTCCATGTGGGCTCAGAGAAACAACCATTTCACGTGACCGGTGACTAGTTGTGGTAACAGTCGTTGTTTGATGCCCGTTACGATTCCTATATGTACTGAGAAGCGCTTGAAATATATGTGTCCCAGTTCGTCAAGATAGTGGAGACGCAGGTGGACATCAGGCGTCTCTAATATTGAGCTTCTGTAACGGGCTTTGCTTTGGTGCCCGTTACGAAAGTTCCTTGTGGGCCCAGAAAAATAGTCATTTCACATGACCCGTGGCTAGTTGTGGTAACAGTCGTTGTTTAATGCCCGTTACGAATATGTCTTATCAGTAACGGGCATCTGCCCGTTACCTTTCTTGGCTTATTTGTAACACTTGATTCGTAATGGGTGCATTGCCCATTACCAAAGGCGATCGAAACCCGTTACCAAAGCCAGTTTTTCACGTAGTGCACCGCTACCAGTCCCTGCCACTGCTGTTGAGGAGGGTGAGACGACCACCGAAGCGCCCGCCCCTCGGGCGGCCCTGGTAACACCGACCAAGGCCGGCCCCAGCGACGAGGATGCGGTTGTGGTATTGGACGAGGAGTTGGTGGCTCCCCCATCGTCGGAGAACTGCGATGTCATGATTACCCCGACGTCGGAGCTGGCCCAGGTGGCGGCGATGGCGAGCCTTCTCCCTGCCATAGAGGTGCCGGAGCCCTCCCTAGTGGCAGAAGTTCCGGGTCCTCTTCCGACCGCAGAGGTGGCGGCGACTTCTTCGGCCTGGGTTTCCCTCACTGTCGAGGAGGTGATGGAACTGGCGACGTGCCGGTACATCGACTTCCCCAGCGTTGGGGTAATCGATCTCGAAGCGCCCCAACTTCCGGAGAAAGTGTACGAGGTGGCGTCGGAGCGGATGTTCAACAAGCCGACGATCATGGAGACAATCGCGTCGGTCTCGAAGGCACTACAATAGTACGAGCACACCAGCAGCTTCGCCCCAGCTGTTGCAGCAGACGCGGCGGATGCGGCCCTCATGGCACCCGCGGCCCACATGGAGCTGACAGCAGATGCGCCCGTGCCGCCGCCGGTCAATGAAGGTCGGGAAGCATCACCTCCCCAGTCGGCGGAAGCTGCTAAAGCTCCAGCCTCCATCACAGAGGCAGGCGCGGTGGAGGTCGTTGTCGAAGAGGAGGGATCGTTGCCGCCCGTCCATTTGCTGCTGAAGCCAATGGTGTCGAGACTCGCGTGCCTGACGAGCCGGCCACTGTTGTGCAAGAGTCGGCCGTCCCCGAGACGATGACAAGGGCCGCCTCCTAGGAGATCTAGGAGGCTGAGGAGACGGGGGGCGTCCCTGTCATAGGGCATAGTGGGCGGCGAGGCCCGGACCCTTGAACTCGTGTGCACTTCGTGGGCGGCTTCCTCCAGGCTCGGCGTCGACTTTGAGGACGACAAGGAGGTCACGGCGCGCCACACCTTAGAGCGTGGGATGACTTGGGCGTGCCGCACCTTCGATGAACTCATCCTCCCCGCGACCTCGGTAAGTTTTCTTGTAAAGATTAACTTCTCGATTCTGTGGTCTTCTCGGGTTACGTCACTTTTCTTTGTTTTGTTGGCTACAGACCCTTGAGTCTTCGGGTCGGAGGCGTGCCCGCGAGGTGCGCAAACTTCATGCAGAGTGGACTTAGCTGGAGATGCAGCTCGTCGTGGCCCAGGTGGCGGCGGTTGGTGCCGTGGCGAGCGAGACGTCCGCGCGGACGTCCCTTGAAGCTACCCGCCAATTAGCGGAAGATCGATCCATCTCCGCCGAAACCGCCACTGCAACGGCCGCCACCGAGCGGGACTCGCTGGCGTTGAGGGTTGCGCTTACCGAGGCTGAGATTGAGAAACTCCGAGCAGCCGTAGCGTCAGTGGAGGAGGCGGCCGAGAGAGCCAAGACTGCCGCAGCCACGGCGGAGACCATTGCCCGAGATACCGCTCAGGGCGCCGCTCATGAGAAGGCGGCCCTCAAGGCAAAGGTGTCGGAGCTGGAGAGCGACTTGAACACGGCCACGACGGACTTGGTGACGATGAGCCACCAGTTTTCCCAAATCACGAACCTGCTCCAAGTGGTAACCGAGGAAGCGTCGCGGCTTCGGGACTCCAACGCCAAGTTGTCGCAGGATCTCGAGGGTAAGTCAGATGATCCCCCGATTCTTGTCTGGCTCAGCGCTTGCTCCTTGTCGAGGCCTGACTTGATGACCTTGGTTGCAGGGTCGCGCGTGATCTGTGCGGGGATGGTGGTGCAGCTAGCGATGGTCAAGCAAGAGCGAAACACCGCTATCCTCAAAGTTATCGAGAAGGATGGTGTCCTCAAGTGCTCGTCGGAGCAGCTCCAGAGTGCGTATTGAATTTTGGTGTTGTCCTCCTCTTCTTTTTCTTTTGCCTTTCATTACTTCTCGTTCCTGCTTGTTCCCCATAGGTACAGGCCGAACTGGAGCAGTCACGGGCATCTCGGAAGCAGGACGCGTCCGCCCTGAGCCAGGCCCACGACACCTAGCGCAAGTCGGAAGCCATCAGCGAGAAGGACATCAGAGATATCGCCAAGCTCAGGAGGGCGATGAGTTCGGCCATAGCCGCGCTTGGTGTGTCGCTTGGTCCAAGAACGCCTGAGACGCTGATCGAGGAGGTTAGTCACCTTCCCGACGTGGTGCGGGAACATGAGATGTCGACGGCTCATCGTGCGGTACACCGAGTCCTCGCCATGATCGAGTCACACTACCAAGGGCTAGACCACACGGCGCTGAGTGACAGCTGGGCCCCAGGCGTGTCCGACGATCAGGGCAACGAACTGGAGGTGGACTGCGCTGCCTTCTCCCGCGAGATGGCCGATGCCGCATTGAAGGATCTGGAGCTGCTGCCACAAAACGAGTCAGAGGCCCCGGGAGTTCCCGGGGCCCCGAATTAAACATGCCACAAACTATTTTAGTGTAATAACTTGAACAGGTCGCCAGACCACCGTGTAGCTAGGATTTTTATCTGGCGTCATCTCTTGACTGCTTCCGAGCGCCCGAGGACGACTGCAGCAACGTGCAGTCGAACTTAAAGAAACAAAATAGTCAAGCCGTACTCCGGAGCCGCAGGGGCGTAAGAATCGTAAGGCTTAGCCCCTTCGAACTGCTAAGCACAACCGTTCGTTCGCATCCCCCGGGACCTCGACAGGTTCGAGAGATAACATTAGCTGAGGTTTTGGTCGCGAAAACACCTTTTTTGGACCGGAGTCCCGGTGGTCACTCGAATGTTCTCGAAAAGAGGTCAGATGAAAGCAAGACACTAGAGAAGTACTCGCAAGTTTTCGTGATGTAGCCGCGGGGGCGTTAGCACTGGGAGCTTTGAACGAGTAGCGACTCGCCATCCCATGCAAACTGTCATCTTCTCTTTTCTCGAGTTTGAGTTTCCATCAAAAAACTTCTCTCTTGTGTGATTGGTCTCGACAAAGTTGTCGGAATTTTTTGGAAAAAAAATCAAAAAACGTTGAGGACATGAGGGCATTGTGCCCTTGGTAGCCCCCGAGCAGGGAGCGTCTTTGCCTTGGTGCAAAGACGCTGCCTGCTCAAGCCTAAGCATTGCCGTAAAAAGAAAAGTACACAGCCGAATATAAACTTGAACTCGGAGGCATGTGAACAAAGGCAAGCAGCATGTATTTATTTACGTATGAGTTCTGAACATTTACTCAAGGATAAAATGGGCGCACGTGTTCGATGTTCCATATGTTGGTGACGACCCTCCCGTCCTCGTACTGGATCTTGTACGTCCCTGGTCGGAGCACCTCGTGGATATTGAAAGGCCCCTCCCAAGGTGGCGACAGCTTGTGCCGGTCCTGGCCACCTTGAACCCGTCGGAGAACGCGGTCGCCGACATGGAACTCGCGCAGGTGCATGCTACGCTCGTGTAGCGCCGTAACGCCTGCTGGTATTTGGCGCTCCGCAGCAGCACCACGTCGCGTGCCTTGTCCAGTTGGTCGATCGTGTCCTCGAGCACGACTTGATTTCCTTCTTCGGTGTATGCTCGCACCCATGGGCTGTCGTAGTCAATGTCGGTCGGCAGGACCGCCTCGGAGCCATGCACCATGAAGAAAGGCGTGAACCCCACGGCCCGACTCGACGTGGTGCGCAGACTCCATAGCACGGATGGCAGCTCTACTACCCATCTTGCGTGAAACTTGTCGAGCCGCTTGAAGATTCTCGGCTTCAAGCCTTGCAGGATCATGTCGTCTGCCCTCTCGACTTGCTCGTTCGTCTTTGGGTGAGTAACAGCTGTCCAATCCACGCAGATGTGGTTGTCGTCGCAGAAGTTGAGGAATTTCTTCCCCGTGAACTTGGTGCCGTTGTCGGTGATGATCGTGTTGGGAATAACGAAGCGGTAAATGATGTCGGTGAAGAACGAGACAGCCTCCTCGGAGCGAATGTTGACGATGGGTCGGGCCTCGATCCATTTTGAGAACTTGTCGACCACCACGAGGAGGTGAGTGAAGCCCCTGGGTGCTTGTCGGAGAGGTCCCACCATGTCGAGGTTCCAAACCACGAAGGGCCACGTGATGGGGATCATCTGCAACGCTTGCATCGGGAGGTGAGTTTTCCTAGCGTAGAATTGGCACCCCTCACAGCGCCGCACAATGTCCTTTGAGTCGGCGACCGCTGTAGGCCAGTAGAAACCTTGTCGGAAAGCTTTTCTGACAAGGATTCTTGGGCCAGCATGGTGACCACGGGTGCCGGCGTGTATCTCTTGCAGCAGCTCGCGGCCTTGGTCTCCGGGGATACACCGCATGAGTATGCTGGCGTCCCCACGCTTGTAGAGCTCGCCGTTGATGAGGACAAACACTTTGGCTCGACGGGCGATGCACCAGGCTTCTGTCTGGTCGGAAGGGAGCTTCTCCTCGACTAGCCACTTGAGGATGGGGAACCGCCAGTCGGGATTCTCAAGGTTTACTTCCGGTGGCTCGTCAATTGCCATGACCTTGGGCCCCAGCCCTCGGGTGGCTTCTCGCCTTCTTCTCGTACCGACGGCTGATGTTGATCGCTCGTGAAGACCCCATGGGGAACCAGGCTGCAACTGGATGCTGCTTTCGCAAGCACGTCAGACGCCTTATTGTAGTCGCGTAGCACGTGGTGCAGCTCGAGACCGTGGAACTTGCCCTCCGAATCTCGTATGGCTTGGCAATATGGCGCCATCTTTGGGTCAATGCAGTTCTTGTCCTCCATGACTTGTCCCGCAACTAGTTCTGAGTCGCCCCTGATCTTGAGACGCTTGATCCCGAGCTCGACAGCGATCTGGAGACCATTGATCAGGGCTTCGTACTCGACGGTGTTGTTTGATGTCGGGAAATGTAGTCGGACCATGTACTCCATGTGCACGCCCAGAGGCGAGATGAAGACTAGGCCTACGTCGGCTCCTTCCTTCATGACCGAGCCATCGAAGTACATGATCCAGGTCTCATGCTCGATTTTCGCTGGTGGAGTTTGCATCTTCGTCCACTCGGCCACGAAATCTGCGAGTACTTGGGACTTGATCGCGCTGCGTGGAGCATACGTGATATTTTGCACCATCAACTCAAGCGCCCATTTGGCGATTCTTCCTTCGGCCTCGGGGTTCTGGATGACCTCCCCGAGTGGATACTTGGACACCATGGTGATGGTATGTACGTCAAAGTAGTGCCGGAGCTTGCGCTTGGTCATCAAGATCGTGTACACGAGCTTTTGCATCTGTGAGTAGCGCGTCTTGGAGTTGGAGAGTACCTTGCTGACGAAGTACACTGGTCGTTGTACCTTTTGGGACCTCCTGGGTTCTTCCCGCTCTACCACCAAAGTCGCGCTGATGACCTGGGTCGTCGCCGAGATATATAGGAGCATTGGCTCTTCCGAGGTCGGAGTAGTCAATATCGGAGGACTCTTGAGGATGTTCTTGAGAGATTCAAGTGCTTCTTGCGCCTCAGGGGTCCACGTAAAGTGGTCGGACCTCTTCATCAGTTTGTGCACTGGTAGGCTACACTCTCTAAGTCGTGCTATGAAACGACTCAGAGCTGCAAGACAGCCCGTGACGCATTGTACGCCCTTCAGGTTCTTGATTGGCCCCATGTCCATGATGGCCGAGATCTTCACCCCGTGCTGTCGTAGCTTCGCGAAGACCTCAGTGAGGTCGGGGACCAGATCCCCTGTTTTCTTCGACTTGACTACGATGTCGTCGACGTATGCTTCTATGATGTGGCCTATCAGCTCCCCAAAGACGCGGTTCATGCATTGTTAGAAAGTAGCGCTCGTATTTTTTAGCCCAAAGGGCATCGTTTGATAACAGTACGTGCCAAACGGAGTAATGAATGATGTTGCGAGTTGGTCCATTATGCACATCGCAATCTGGTGGTACCCGGAGTACGCATCGAGAAAATAGAGGATCTCGCACCCTGTCATTGAATCAACTACCTGATCTATGCGAGGCAAAGGAAACAGATCCTTGGGACATGCCTTGTTAAGGCTCGTATAGTCAACACACATCCTCCATTTCTTATTCTTCTTCTTTACAAGTACAGGGTTTGCTAACCACTCGGGGTGGTAGACTTCACGGATGAACCCTACACTATGGAGCTACAAGATCTCCTCACCAATCGCCTTGCACTTGTCGTCGTTGAAGCGGCGTAGGCGCTGTTTCACTGGCTTCGATCTCAGCTTGATGTTCAGTTTGTGCTCGGCATCCTCTCTCGAGATCCCCTTCATGTCGGAGGGTTTCCGTGCGAACACGTCGAGGTTCTCTTTGAGGAAGTCGACGAGCGCTCTTTCCTATTTAGGATCGAGCGCCATCCCGATACGGAGCGTGCGGCCGTCGTCGCAGATGACCGCATCCTTGACGTCCTTGGCGGGTTTGGAAGAGCAGGCTGCATTCTTAGACGACTCGGGGACATCCTAGTCCTCGGAACAAGGCTTAGCGTGGAGCCTCTCAGATCGGATGGTTGCTTCAGCGAACTGAAAGCACTCAGCGTCGCACTCGTATGCGCGCTGGTACGTAGGCCCTACTGTGATGATCCCCTTTGGTCTGGGAATCTTTAGTTTCAGGTTCGTATAGTTGGGCACAGCCATAAACTTCACGTATGCCGGCCTCCCGAGGATCACATGGTACGTCCCCGAGAACCCCACCACTTCGAAAGTGAGGGTTTTTGTGCAGAAGTTCCGCATGTCCCCGAATGTGACGGGCAGATTGATCTTCCCGAGGGGGAGCGCCTCGATTCCAGGTACGACCCCATGGAATGGAACCGTCGACGGCCTCAGCGCGACCGCGGGATGCCCATCTCGTCAAGCGTAGACACGTAGAGCATGTTGATCCCGCTTCCCCCCATCCATCATGACCTTGTGGATCCTTCTGGATTTGAACAGGGGGGCTACCACTAGTGGGTAGGATCCCGGCTGAGGTACGGTGTCGTGATGGTCCTTGTGATCGATGGTTATCGGAACCTACGACCACTTTAAATAGGACGGTGTCGCGACGTCGGTGTTCATGACTTCACGCCCGATGAGCTTCTCACACCACCTCGAGGGTCTCACCGGTGATCCTCCAAAGATCATGTGCACCGCTCCGTCTTCACCGGGAAACACAGCCCCCGCGCCATCGTCATTGTCATGGGAGGGGCCTTGCTTGTCGGGATGGTCCGCCGTCTTCGGCTTGAGGGTGCTCTTGACGTAGTTCTTCATGAGTTGGCACTCTCTGAGCGTGTGCTTGACGGGGACCTCGTGGTTTGGGCACGGTGCATCCAGGAGCTTTTCGAAGTGGTCCCTGGTCAGTGCGGGCTTGCCCTGATTGCCCTTGGGGCGCGAAGCCTTGCGTTCCACCGCCGCGACAAAGTTGTCGTCACGACGGCGCTTGTCATTCTTCTTCTTCTTTTTGAAGCACGAGGACATTCCCTCGCCATGGTCCACGACTTGTTTCCCCATTCCCTGAGGGGTGTTGAGTGTCGCGGCCACCGCCTCCTCACCGTCAGCATGGTTGCTCGCAATGTCAAGGAGCTCACGGGTCGTACGTGGCATGCGACGCCCGAGCCGATGGATGAGGGAGGTGCACGTCGTCCCGTTCTGAAATGCCGAGATGGCATCATTATCAGTCGCGCCGGGGAGCTCGGTGCAGCGCTTGGAGAAGCGCCATGTGTACTCACGGAGACTCTCCCCCAGCTGTAGCTTGCAGTTTCGCAACTCCCATTGCTTGCTGGGCGCATGTACATACATGCCCTGGAAGTTGCCAACGAAGACCCGACACAGGTCCGTCTAGTCTTAGATCTTGTCGCGTGGCAAGTGCTCGAGCCATGTGCATGCGGAGTCGCCGAGGTAGAGCGGCAAGTTCTTGATCATGAAGAGATCGTCAGTCGCCCCACCGGTGTGGCATGCGAGCCGGTAGTCCTCGATCCACACACTGGGGTTGATGTCCTCGTCGTATCTCAGCATGTTGGTCGGAGCCCGAAAACGCAAGGGGAACTTCACGTCTCGGATGCGCCGGCCAAAAGCCCGTGGACCCCGCTAGTTTGGTGACCAGCTGCGCTCGCGATCGTCGTCGCTGTCATGGCCCCGCCTGCGCCCACGATCGTCGTTGTGGCGCGAGCGGTTGTCGTGGTTGTTGTCGACGCTCTCAGCTCGCCGGCGAGCTTCGATGGTGTTCTGGACGTCGTGGTGGGGCCAATGATGGCTCTTGACCGCCGACACCGCGGCTCCGACTCCGCCCCCGTGTCCCTGTTGCTGAGGAGGAGGCGGATTCGGGCCGTGGGCGGATGGCTCTCTAGCCCGCCCGCGCTCCGAGCGCTGGCGCGAGGCGGAGCTTTTCGCTTGCTGTGCTGCCGCAGCTCCAAGCAGTGCCTTCAACTGCTCTCGCACACACTGCTCCTCGAAGGTTGTGGGGTCTGGGCAACCGCGCAGTAGCATGGCCGCAGCGGCTAGGTTCTGGGACACCTGTTATAAGAGAGGCGGTGCGTCGGCGTCGGCATTTGGGCCTTCATTGGCGCGTCGATTGTTGTCGGGCTCCGGTGCGTGCGCAGGCGGCGTAGGTGCGCGACCACACGGCTGGTCTGCAGCCAGTCGGCATCTAGGGTTTCATTCAACTCCTAAAACGTAAATGCACAATCATAGCAACAATGATTGCATAATTTTAAAAACAAGGTTAATGATCCGGGGCTTGCCTTCGATGGCAAGGTTGGCCTTGGGCCCTTCTGGACGTTGGTCCAGGTCTTGCTCTACAACGACGTGGTGCACGTCTCCGTCAGCTCCTCCGTCTCCTCCTTCCGGCACACGCGTACAGCTACTGCTCGAGAGATCTACATGAGGATGGAAATGCAAGATTTAATTGATGATTTTTAATTTAATTATTTACAAACAACATATGACAACCATGAAGAGTATAGTTGGCCATATTCACCTTGACAAACACACCTTGGCATAACCTTTCTATTTAAGTAATTTGTTATGGTGCTTTATTATTTATTTATTTATTTATTTATTGATAATGACTGTGTACATATTTTATGTAAATAAAATAATTTATCTTTCACAAACAGAAAGGTTTGATCTTTATCATTTTAAAATGATTTACATCACACACATTGGGCCTTTAGATGTGTAGTTTGATGATTTCTCATTTAATTTAATATTAAGCTTTAAAAGGCTTCCATAGCTTTTATTCATAAAATAATTTCATAAAATTCAGTGGGATGTGTTATGAAGCATTTTCGAACCTATACAAGCCACTGCACCCACATGCACACTTAGGAGAGCTATGAATTTAATTATACTGAAAATAACAAAAGCTAGTCACTCAAACATGAGAAATGCATACAAACAAAATACACATCAAAATGATTCAAACTTTCTCACACATGATCTATGGTCCAAACCTAAGCTAGGAATGCAACATATACACCTAGAACTATTATGGAACTTGACTTATGCAATTACAAAGAAAAACAAGCTAATTTCAAGAACAAATATTTCTGACAAATATAAAATTGTGATTAATTCACCAGAGGTGCACTTTGGCATAAAAAGATAGCATGCAGAAGTTGGGCACAAAAACTTAATTAGTTTTAGCTACAAAAATCATTTGGTCAAATTCTGCAGAAAAGGAAAACAATTTTTATAAAACGATTTACATCATAACTTTGTGCAATTGTTGGTACAAGATCTAGGCATGGCATGACACACAACATATCCAAAATTTAGATACAGAGGACTTATTGATTTTGAGATATAGCAGATCTAGTGTTTTCACATTTCTATTTTTCGTGCCAAAAATATTAGGAAACAACTCTGGCAAGAATGATAAAAGTTGTAGTATTGTTCACAGCAAATCCAACAAAATTGGGTTTGCATTTTTCTGATTTTTCTACGATTTTCTACGAATTTTACAAGATTCAGCACCTTCACCTAGATCTAGAAGAGACAGATTTATGAACAGGCCCTCGAATTTCGCAGACAGGCCCTCGGGACGAAAATTTAGATTGCAATTGGGTCCCTGGCGCCATGGCCGGCGGTGGGAGCTCAATTTCGGCGAGGGGAAGGCTCAGCTCGGCCAGGAAAGGGTTGGGGAGTGCTCAGGGGCTCACCTACGACCGATTCCGGGGGTTGGACGGCTCCGAGGGCGTGCCGGTGAGGGGGCTCGGCGGCACCAGCCTCCGGTGGCCGCTGTGAGCTTGCCTCCGGCGAAGCTGTGGCGAGGCCGGGCCAATACGCGGCACTGGAGGCTCCAGTGGATCCTAGTGAAGGCGGCTAGGGTGTCACATGGCTGCGGGAAAGAGCAGGAGGGCGAGCTCGCCGTGGAGGCGCAAATGGCGGACCGTGACGAGCAGCCTGTGCTCGGCACCGCGGGCGACTTTTATAGCCGGCCGGCTCCTCGGCTTGCGTGTCGAACTAAGAGCTCGACGTTACTCCGCAGTACGGCGACCTGCCTTGGCTTGCATGCTTGCAGGAGGACAGACGACGGACCGCTAGGTAGCGTGCGACGGCGGTACGACGTGACACGCACTCCTAGGCGATGGGCTCACGTTCCTATTTGACAGACGTGAAGGGAAGCAACGGCCCGAGCCTCGAGGCAGTGGGAACCGGGCCAGCACAGACGCAGAGGCGGTGCGGTGGCATGCGCACAGCGCGTGGCGCAGCCAAGCCGGTAGGGCGCCCGGCGCGCCGGCGGCGCTCTAGAGCATGCTGATCCGTTTCTCAGACGGTCAACCCTACTTTGACTGCGTGTTTCTCCAAAAAGTTGAACTGTGCGACAAAAACGGTAGATACGAAAGTTGTAGATGAGACATCCCTCTACAATATTTGTAAAGGTCGTCCTATGTTTTTCTCGACGGTTTGAGCAGGAATGCCAAGAAAAGTTTGGGTTTTGCAGAGCGCTGATGAATAGTGAAAACTGCAATTGACCAAGTTTTTCACCCTTTTCCGCTCAAAATTTGAAATGCCATCCAACATGAAAGTTGTGTCCCTCGAAAAACTGGACAACTTTTACATTGGTAGAATTTGAAGTGTTTAGGTGAAATTTGGAGAACGCGGCAAAAGTTCCAGAAGGATAAGGAATGACAAGGGGTTTGACTAGGGTTTTGTCGGTGCGGAAAGTAGTCCCGACACTAACTAGTAATGAGCACTGGGATCAACCTCTCGATGGTTCGGTGCTAGCAAGTAAGGACACTGGGTTTATCCTGGTTCCGGCCAGGGCCGTACGTCCAGCAGTGGTGTGCTCGAGGCACTGTATTGCGTTGCACCGTGGTGCTTGTAGAGGGGGGCTACAAGCACGGAGGGAGAGGAGGCCTGGCCTCCAAGTCCCAGAGGTATTGATTGAGGCAAGTTCCAATATCGTGGCGAAGGCGGAAAGCGTGCGTGTGTTCACCGTCCGTCGTCGCCTGATGCCGTCCCCTGCGGCTAGGGGATCGCCCTTCCTTTTATAGGCCAAGGAGAGAGCGATTTACAGGCATGCCACACTATTCTCCTACGTGGGAAGGCATGGGTGAGCAATGCCCTGGAGTTGACGGCCGTCCTGGCGAATCTCGTTCCAGTCGTGGCGCCGTGGCGCGTCTTGTGCCCGAACAGGAGCGGCTTCGAGGGTAGTGGCGTAGTGGTTGGCCGTCCGATCGTCGTCCACACACAGGCTCGAGGGGGCCGTTGACAGAGGCCCGTACGAGGTACAGCGGCAGGTATGGTGGCGTCCCGCCCCCGTGCGCTCCAATAGTGTCGGGGTTGTTGCAGCAGTATGCGGCGTGGCGCTGCAGGGGTGGGGATAGCCGCACAGGGTTGACAGCGACGGGGATGACCGCTCCCGCCGGCCTGACGTCATGGCTTAGCTCTGTGTAATCACGGAAAGAGCATTCGAGGGTTCCGTCGGCCCCCTTCGAGGGCTCAGCGTGTTAGCCGTACAGGAGTTGTGGCATAGTGTCACGGAGCTGACACCGGCCTCACCGCACAGCGTTATACAGTGGCGGGGATGGGTTCCCCCAGGGAGTCAGTGGAACAGCACCGGGGCGTGATTCCCAGGCGTGTCAAAGCAGTGGCGCGGTCCTGCAGTATCAGAGCATTAAATGCCCGCACGCGTGAGCAGGAACGAGGGCGACGTGTGCGCGGGAGCCCTCGAGCGAGGCGGACCTCGCCCGAGGGGGCGTCTAGCCCTCGAGCGAGGCGGACCTCGCCCGAGGGGGGTGCTTTGCTGCGTCGCCTTGGTGGGCCGCAGGGGGCCACCGAGGTAGCAATCGCGTGGTGCGCGTGTTTTAGGTTCGTGGGTCAATTCATGTTTTGCGTTTTTTGCGGGTTTAAGCGGGTTTCCCTCGATTGTTTAGGGGGCCCTTATGGCTGTCCCTGACAGTAGCCCCCAAGCATCTATGGGTATACCCGTTAGGGTCCCGCAGATGTTGATGCTAGCTGATGGGACGTTCTTCCCTCCTAGTTGCTAATGCAATTCCGTGGGGCCGCATCAACGGACCCGCGGGTCTAGCCCCCGAAGCCCTGCAGGAGTGTGAGTGCTCCTGCAGGGGTTTTTTCACGAGTCCTACCAGCGTGCGGGGTGTTTATTTCAACCGACATCGGCGATGTTCCAGCCGGCCTCGGTCACACGCGCATGGCTGGTGCTGCTTGCGTTCGGTGCACCCTAGGAGGTGTAATCGTGCGTCGAGCCCCTGAGCCTAGGCCCGTTTGAGGCGATCGGGGTAGGCTCTCCGACTTGTTTTGTACTCCCCCTCGCCGTCCCTTCGCGGAGGGTGAGGTTTCCACAACCCCCATCGGTCGGGTCGCGGATTGCAGATTCCTCATCGAGCTGTTATCGGGTGATTCAAGTGGACGCCCATGCCCCGTTCGATAAGGGTTGGCTCGTGGTCCGGAGACTCGTCCATGAAAGCGCTCGCGTGGGTTTGCTAGGTGGGGCTCGGTCCCGTTCGCTAGGGACTGAGGGCGCAGAAGCTCTCCCTCGATGGGATTCCCCCGACTAGCTACCCTCGCTGACTCTTGAACACGACATGTGGGGCACCCTCGAGCCGATGGGCTCGAGGATAGGCTCGAATGCGCGCGCCCTCGTCGTCCCTGACTATTGATCTGGGGCGCCTGTTCGAACCCTTTGAGGGTTAGGCTTCGAACCCCTGATCAGTAGGGCCACTTTGGGATGGCAACTTGGTGCCCCCGATTTTTTGCATCTGCGAGGCTCGAGGGCTCGAGGGTAGGTTCGGCCCACGAGTTGCTGATCAGTAATTCTCATGTATCGAGGGCACCTGTGGCACCCACCTTGCTGAGGGGGCTTCGAGACCACTGGTCGGTATTTGCACCCTTCGAGGGTCGGGTTTTTTGAGTCTTGCGCTCGGCCCGCTCGAGGGTCGTCCCTACTTGGTAAGGGGACCGGGCCATTTTGTGATTGTGGTCGTGGCCTCAGTTACGCGCGGCCGGCGCGCCTTTTCAGGCGCCGCAGCCGCGCGCGTAGTGGGCGACGTGCGCGGGAGGACGTGATGGCCCGCCGCGGCTCTTCGATTGCCGTGCCGTAATGATCACGCGCGTGCGCGTGCCCAGCCGTTTCGGTCGTGGTGGGCCCTACTTGTCAGTGACAGGCGTCGTTCACCTGCAGTTAATGCGCAGAGCGCGCGATTCGGGGAGCGCGGCTCCGTGGATCTATAAATCTGAGAGGATGGGTGGGAGACCCCTTACCTCAGCACTTAGCATCCGTCGCCCCTGCTTCCTTCGCCCTCGTTTTTGAGCACCGCGCGCCCATTCTCTTTAACTCCTTGTTCGCTTCGTCTCCGCGCGCCTCCACTGGTCCGTATGGCTCCCCCACAGCCCATCGTCGTGATTGATCCATTGTCGTGGCCCCGCTCCACGACGACGAGGTTGGACCTGAGCGAGTTGGTGAACGCTGGCCAGCTGGCGGCGAACGTGGATGGACAGCCTCCGGCGTGGATCGACCCGCCGGCGAGGGACCGGGAGCCCAACCCGCCGTTCGGCTACGTCGTCAGCTTCATCCACTTCCACGAGCGGGGCTTCACGGCGCCGGCGAGCCGCTTCATGCGCGGGTTGTGCTACCACTACGGCGTGGAGCTGCACAACTTGACGCTGAACATGATTTCGCAGGTGGCCACGTTCGTCAGCGTGTGCGAGGGTTTCCTGGGGATCCCAGTGAACTGGGATCTCTGGGTTCACCTCTTCCGCGCAGAGCTGCATACACTCTCTACGCCGGAGCCGAAGACGCGCCGCGCGGTGCACGCCGGCGGCGTGACTATCGCGCTGCGGAATACGCGCAGGGAGTTCTACATCCCCTGCATGATGACTTCCAACAATGCGGAGTGGGAGCGGGGGTGGTTCTACCTCCGCAACGACGGGGCCGGCCTTCCCCCCTACTCCGGCAAGGTGCTGAAGGAGAAGGCCGACTCCTGGCACCACGAGGTGTCCCCGTCTTCACACCAAGCGCGGCTGGATTCGCTTCTGGCCGCGTTGAAGGCCCTGGCGGACGGCGGGTTGAGCGTGGGCTGCGTCCTCGCAAATCTTTATCACCGACGGATCATCCCTCTAATGGAGAGGCTGCTCCGCATCATCGAGATGCACGAGGAGGCTGACCCCGTCACGCTGGCGCAGTCGCAGTTGTTGCCCGACCTCTTTTCGCGGGAGTACGCGGCCACACGGGCGAGGTGCGCCATCGACCTCAGGGCCGCCCGGAACGACGACGAGGCCCTCTGGGCGTTCACCATGCTCCCGGTCGGCCCATTGGTGAGTGGACTTCCGCCGCCTCTTGCGCTGTTGATTCGCGGGGTGTTGGCGTGATTGAAGCTTTGCCCATTCCTCGCAGGTGGCGGTCGTGGACGCCGCACGGTCCGACCCACCCATGCCCCGCGCCTATGCGCGCGCGCGGTGCAACGGCGGGAGCAAGAGCGGGTGGCGCGCCGGAGGGAGAGGCGGCTCCGGCGGTGTGAGCGCCGAGAGCGGCGGGATGACGAGTTCCGCCGCGTGAGTAGCGAGGGACTCTCTACCCCAACGACATCGGAAGATTCGTCGTCGTCGGAGGAGGAGGAGGAAGACGATGGGGGACGAGGGCTCTCCCCGATAGGTGGGAGCCCACGCCCCCCACCGGAAGCCGCGAGGCGGCAAGAGAGCGAGCTCCGGGGGTGGGCGCGGGGGCGCCGCCGCCGGGCGATCCACAACGGAGGCGCGCGGGGGCCGCAAATGTGCCGGCGCGCGCCGCGAGGTGTCCGCATGCGCGGCGGGAGGGCGTCTGGGGGCGTGGTGGCGGCCACGCCAGCTGCACCCGCAGCGCCCGCTGAGCCCTCGAGGAAGAGGAAGCGCAACTTCTCTACCCTGAGGTGAGGAATCGTCCCTCGAGGAGTCCTACATTCGAGCGGTGGGGGTTTAACCTTATTGTTTTTGTGCTCGCAGGGTGACGCCGACCGTGCCCCCCCTCGCACTGGCTAAGGTGTTGAGGTCTAATGCGGCTGTCCCCACGAGGTGGCGTTCATCGAGGACGTCGCGGGGGACCGAGGGCGCGGCAGCGGCAACGAGTGGGACCCCGCCGAGCGCAGCTGTGGCCGCGAGCCGCGGCGGGCGGCGACGGCCACGGAGTCGCGACGGATGGCGGGGCGGCCGCGGAGGCGCGGCGGACGGCGGCGGCGCCGCGGGTTCGCGGCGGCCGGCGATGGCCGCGGAGGTCGGCGGGCGGCCGACGGCCGCGGAGGTGGAGCGACGGCGACGGCCGCGAAGGTGGAGAGCGGCGGCGGCGGTCGCGGGGCCGCGGCGGACGGCGGCGGCCGCGGAGGTGCAGTAGGTGGCCGTGGTCGCGTTGACGTCGCCGACGCCCGTCCCTGCCGGCAGCTCCCAGGCGACGGCGGTGGAGATCCCGAACGACGGTGTATTGCCTCCTGGATGGGACCAGTGGGCAAGCTTGCCCACATCAGCCCCCGAGCCCCAGGCGGGGGTGCTCGTGAGGAGGTGGGACGGCCGCATGGTGGCTGGGCACCCTAGGCACGGCGCCGAGGCCTCGTCGTCTCACGTCGGCCTCCCGGCCTCGGGTGTTCCCGCGGCGAGCCGGAGCGGGGGCGGGAGCACGTCGATGCGCCGCTGCCCCACTTTGCCGACGCTCAGGCGGAGCAGGAGCTGTGGGAGGAGCTCCGCGATCACGGCGCCTCGCTCAACCAGGCGCTGAACGAGGCGCTGTGAATCCATGGATGCTCGGTGTGGCGCGTCTTTCAGGTACGTGGTCACTTGTCGATTTTCCGCGATTTTTCCTCCCCCGTCTATCGCTTTTGTGCACGTACTTCCCTTGAGTGGCGCTCACCAGCCTTCATTCGCTGATGGCAGGAGTTGGAGATCCGCGCCTGGGACCGATACGGCACCCTCGACCAGATGAGCTCCGAGCTCCGCCGACTTCAGGAGCAGCGTGACGCCCTCGACGCCCTCGTCGAGGCCTCGAGGACCAACGACGGGTGGCTGGCGTACCGGGCCGAAGCCCTGCGAGACCACCTCCTGGAGCTGGAGGGCCAGTCCACGGAGGGTGCCTCCGCCGTCGAGAAGGTCCGCACGGCGCTCATCGACCGGGATGAGGCGCTGCAGAGGGCGAGGGAGGACCTGGCGGGGGCGCACACCGTGGCAGCTAAATGGGAGGTGGAGGTGGCCTATGTCCGCGCCCAGCTTCAGCGGGACCGCGCAGCCCTCTGGGGAGCGCGGTCCTGGCAAAGCTAGGCCGAGGAGAGGGCCAAGGAGGCCGAGGAGCTGAAGCCCAGCCACGCCGACAAGGTCGTTGCGGTCGTCGCAGCAGAGGAGCAACTCAGGCAGGAGCGCGCCGCACGCCAAGAGGCTGAAAGTCGGCTCCAGCAGGAGCGGGCTGCTCTTGTCGATGCCCGGGCTGCGCTCGAGCGGGAGCGCTTGGCGTGTGAGGAGGCACTGGGGCAGCTCCAGCGGGAGCGCGCTGCGCTCGAGGGGGTGCGGGCATCCCTCATGGAGCGGGAGGACGAGGTCTCGAAGCTCGACGGGGAGCTGATCGCCCTCAGCATCTCGCACGAGGACCAGCGCCGGTCCCTCGAGGAGCAGGGAGCCACGGTCGTCAGCCTGCAGCAGGCGGTCGAGGGCGGGCGCCAGGCTCTCGAGGCAGAGAAGAAGCAGGTTGATGGTCAGTCGCTGTTTGTTTCTTGTTTTGTTGATCTTCCCTTTGGGGATTCGCTCCCAACTTTATTTTTCTTATTTGTGGCTTCTAGGCCTGCGGACTGGTCTGGGACACGCGACCACCCTGGCCGAGGCTGTGTGGGCGGCCTACAACTCCTCGCAACAGGAGTTGGAAGAGCTGCGGGCCGCCGCCCTCGAGACCTGCCAGGCGGTCGAAGAAGGCGAGGTGCAAGTCGGGAGCTCGCTGGCGAGTCGCCTGCGTGCCCTTGGTGGGCATGTCTCCTGGCGCATGCGCCACGCCCTTCACCTGGGCGTCCAGAAGGCCCTCGACGTGGTGGGGTCCCACTATCAGGTGGGCTTCGTGGCTGTGGCGTCGGGCTACGTCGTCCCGGTCGGCGTTGAAGACAAAGTGGCGATGGAGCGCGCAGACGCGCTTGCCGCCGCCGCCGCTGAGACGCTCTTGTTCCCTGACGCTCCTGACGCCGGCGAGCCTCAAGCCTGAAGACCACTGGGCGTCGAGCCCTTTTTGTTTAGACGTTAGCATTCGGGCCTCGTGGCCATGTAATGGACAGTTATTCATTTTGAAGTGTTTTGTAAGTAAAAGTTGTGTCTTCGTTTCGCTTGTTACGCTGTTCCGCTACTCGCTTCCTTGACTTAGGCAAATATTAGGTGGAGAGTTTCGATTTCACGAGTGACCCGCTGGTCCAGAGGCGAGGGAGAAGGGTCGTATCTTGCTGGAGGCATAGGCTATCTGTTGACGGCGAATTTCCGTCAACTTAGAGTACTTGTTATACATTGGTTTCGATTATGATTTGCAACTAACCCGCCACTAGGCATACTAATGATGTAACAAGTTCACACTTGCATGTCGATTTTGGAGTTTGTTGTTTACGCAGGAAATCTACACTAAAGAGGAGACTTTCGGGATAAGTTCACCAAGCACTTTGGAAGAAGATCATGAAGCCCGATAAGAGTCAAGACACGCGATGAACATGACTCCAAATGACCCGAGGACCGAAGCGTCATCGTGCAAGTCTTCAGGGACTCAACCAGAAAACAGCGAAGCTTGCATAGCAAGGATTCAAGCCTTAACCGTGAAGGAAACAACGTCAAAGGCCCACATGCAAGTGCACACAAATAAGGGATCACGCGAGAAGCAACCGGGGGAGGAAACCGGGGCCGAACCGGGCCGAAATGGGCACGGGCCGGCCGGCCGGGCCGACCGGCCCGGCCCACTCCGGGGTCGGTTCGGTCCCTCCTTTGCCCTAGGTGTTTGTCTATTTATTGCCTCCCGCCGCCGTCGGCCGCCACGAACAAATCATCCTACCGACGCCAATCACCGGAAAACCGCCGCCGCAAGATGAGGGAGAGAGTTAGATGAGCTCGTCGCAAGGATCAACGCCGGCGAAGAGAAGGAAGCAAGAGGAGGACTCCAAGCCGCCGGCCTAGGGGTGTTCTCAAGCTCCATCGCCGCCATCTTCATCGACGATGTTCTCCGGAGTCTCCATCACCCCTATGTGCTTCAATCGTGTAAGATGATGGGGTAATGTCTCCGTTCATCCCTAGGATTAGATGGATACATGCTATGTGATCGCTACTTGATTCGTGGTTTCAATCTATTATTTTCATGTTGATGATGCTTTGATGATTAAGGTAGGCCACCGTGTTTTTCGGGCGTATGATATCCGCTACTCCCATAGATTCCATCAACATACCGTGTCCATCATAGGTCTAGTCACGAATACCTTCGCGTAGTGATAGTACGAGAGGAGGGAAAGGGCGAAACCGTGGTCACAACCCCCGGTAGATTGGTTTACCGCTTTCGTGTAGTAGATGCATACCATGTTATCCTAGATCCTAGGGAGGGGATGCTTATCTTTCTTACTCACTCTCTTGTGTTCACCCCTTTATCATCTAGTTTAACCCTAGATTTGTTTGATCAACTTAACTTAGATTAACTTACGTTAGATTGTCTTTACTTTTAGATTAATACTCTCCTTAAAGGTTTCCTTAGTCAACTAGATTAGTACTTGGTTAAGCGCTAGTAATCCCCTTGCTCCGCGGATTGACAAGAACCTTGGGAATCCCGTGGTGAAAAAGGTGTAGGTCCGTACGCTTGCGGATCGTAGGTGGATACGAGTTTTATCCGTCAACAAGCCCCTTTTCCTGGCGCCGTTGCCGGGGAGCAAGCCAGTTTGCTACGTTTAATCTAGTATTAATTTTGTTGATTACTAACACCTAACCCTTATTTTCTAAAAAAAGAAAAAAATATTTTTTGTTTTTCTTTCTACTTTTCTTGTGCCTAGATGGATTTGTTCACCTCACCATTGGAAGACGAAGAGATGTCGCTAAGGGAGCTAGCAATGCCGTCAATGGAAGACATTGAGATGCAAAAATCAGATTTGACGTTTGCTACAACCGACTATGAAGTGAAGCACTGGAATCATCAAGTTAGTGGCGACAAAACCATTTAGAGGATTGGAGGATGACAACCCATATATACACATTAAGGAATTCACGATGTTATGCAACACGGTGCAACAAAAAGGAGTTCCGCCGCTTGGTTCAAGTGGAATCTTTTTCCGTTCGTCTCGAAGATGAAGCGCGAAGATGGTACACACTTGCGTCCGTTGAAGCAAAAGGAAATTGGGATGATTTAGTGAAGAAGTTTCTTTTGAAGTTCTTTCCCTTAAGCAAGGTCCAAGACTTAAGGAGGCAAGTGCTCAATTTCAAGCAAGGAGAGGATGAAGGAATTGATGAAGCAAGGGACCGATTTAATGAACTACTAGAGCGAGGCCCGAACTTGGGATTTTCCGGTGACTTGATGTTGCATACCTTTTATTTTTCACTAACCCCTAACTCATCTCGTTTTGTAAGCATGTGTGCGGGCGGTGATATAATGGATAAAACAATTAGTGAAGCCGCACAAATCTTACAAAGGATAAGCAATGGACAAAGAACACTACGAGATTGGCAAAGATGTTGTCGAGAGGAGCAAAATGACAAAAGCAAGCCCAAGGTGCTTGCTGAAATTTCTGAAAAAGATGAACCGGAGGTCAAGGAAGATGAACTGACCATACAAGAAAGTGAAGATGCACTCCCCAAGGTAAGAGAGGTCATTTCGGATGTTAAAAATGTTGAAACTAACATGAATGTAGGCCGAAGTATGTGGAATGCTAGACCATTGGCGGAGTTCATTCAATCCGGTTGGGTTCAAGTTGATTTCGCCCCACTAATTAACTACCGAAGGAAGGATGAACGCCGACACGTTGCCAAACTAATTGAAGATATATTTGATCAAGAGATGAGTGGAGAGTCGATCCAAAAGATGTTTGAAGAAGAAAGAGAAGAAGGAGATGAAGGATGGATCGACCGGTTTGACAACTCAAAGATTTATGATGAAGAAAGAGAAGAGTACAACCGTGATGATCCTAGTGACTCAAAGGATAAATGGGAGGAGATAGGACTCAAGCTAGATGATAGCTTGTGTGCTATTGAAGCCTACACACTAGCAAATCAAGACATGGAAGTACTCAAGAATGAAGGAAAGAGTGAATCAACAATGAGCGATCTTGACGACATGTGGTACATGGAAGATAAAGAAAGCAACATACAAGTCTTTGAAGATGAAGATCTGGTTGATAAAGAAGACTTCAAAGAAGAGATGAATGCGCACATAGTTGAAGGATTACATGTTCCACATGATGAGTTGAAGAAATTGCAAGATGGTGATGAAGAGGCAACTACACTTGTTGAGATCGATTCGCCCTCAATACCGCTAGATGAACCAAATGTCACTCTTGTTGAAAAAGCTCTAAGGCCAAGGACAGATTTCATCACCGAAGTAAAACGGACGTAACTCTCTTGTCCAGAGTCCGATTTGGGCAAATGAAGACTCGTTGGAAAGGAAATTTTGTGCACTGTGCAATGGAGTAGAGCTTGAGTATACTTTCTGTTCTGGACATTAAAAAAATTCATGAAGTGAAGGCAGCACCGAAGGATGATAAAGAAGGAGATAGTGATGAAACAAAAGGATGCTTTGGGCAAGTCTTCTACAAGTGATCAAGCACAACATGGGAAGTAAATTAAAGCTGCATTGGTACATTTTCTTCTTGCATGAAGGGCCATGGCTATGCAACGAAAAGAAGGTATGTGAGAAAGTCCAGCTCTATGACTTCAAATGAAGCGCTTTTCGGGAGGCAACCCGTTTCTTTATATTTTTACTACTTTCTTAGAGAAAATAAAGAATGGCACTATCTTATGATGATCAACTTGTGGTTATTAATCTAAGTTCAGTTTTCCTTTTTAGAACCACCATCATGTTCATGCTCATATTTATTTATTTGCATGCATTGCATTTTGTTGTCCTTGTGATGTTTCTTTGTGTATACATGTTTTGCACATAGTTGGCTTGGTTGTTTTATATACTTAATGATGTATGCTTCAGTTTCCATGTTAATGCTTCATAGGGCCCTATGGGTATTTTCCTTTTGTGATCTTGTGTAAACGTGGTGTTTAAACATGATTGCGGACCATCATCGTTAAGTTCGATAAACCTAGCTAGCTTTTCATATGTTTTCATGTTACTTTGGTTAGTTTATAAGCTTTGCAACGCGCTTAATTTTTCTTGTGCTATAAGAGTTATTGATTTAAGGATAGACATGGTGTTTTAACCCTAGATTTATAAACCTTTATGGCTATGGAGAAATTCGGCAACCTAGTTGTAAACATGGTGCTTAGAACTAGGTGAAAACATTGTCTTGTTTATATGCTTTCGTATCATGTGCATACACACCTTGCACCACGTACACTCATTAGGTTTTTATTCCTCATTAGACTAATTATGCCACAAGTTAAGAATCTTAGGAGACATTGTTGGATTATTGGCAATTCTATCTACTCCCAACCATCACCTTGGGGGTAGAATGTGCGTTTAAAACGTCTTACAGGCAAGATAAAGACTCTCACTACAAGGAAATTGAAGGATGGCTAAGATAAAAATGTTTTGTCTTCTTCTTCCATGACTAGCAAAATGCTAAGCATGGGGGAGACCCTGAATCTTCAACACGGAAGTGCAACAACTCTAGAAGATAGAATGATAAAGATCGTTAACATCTCCGGATCAATACGCAAGAAGCCACCAATTACATCAAAATTCTGCATGGTCTCAAAGGGAAAACACTGGATATTTTTGGATATTTAGAAGCCCCATGAAGTTACGATTCCAATAAATCAAGAATCAAGACAATCGGAGGTTCCTACAAGCGGTTATGCCCGAATCACCGAGTGCAACACGTCCTGAAATCAGTTTTGGACAGCACGCAGCGCTGAAGTAAAACAGACATAGCCCCCTTGTTTGAACTCTGTTTTTGATGAATGACCACACGTTGGAAAGGTAATTTCATAAACTTTTCAATAGAGCTATATTTCGATATATTTTCTGTTCTGGACAGAGGGGGAAATCCATGAAAAAGAGACAGCAAGGAAATGATGAGAAAAAAAAAGAGGAGATGGTGATGACAACATTGAAGAGAAGGGTGACCAATGACTCCATTAAGCATACAAGATCAAATTCATAAGTTTAGGAGCATTAATAAATCAAGACAAAAGAAAAAGCCACATCGATACATGGAGATGTCGGAAGAAGGCAACGAAGAATTACAAAGGATGGTAACATCTCCATGGACCTTCTCTTTTCCAAACACAAATGCTTGTAAGTATGCCTTCAACATCAACTAGGTGCAACCTTTTGTTTTTCTCTTCAAACAATGACATGGCTACTAGGAGGACAACCTAGGTTTTTTTACTTTCAATACATAAGCATGACCATGTGTTCACCTCGATGTTCTATATTGCCTATGCTTACGGAAAGATGATGAAAGTTGCCGCTTTGTTTTACCTACATGAAGTTATACATGTCTTGGCTAATTGCTCTCTATAATGTGATCTGAAATTAATTTAAATACTGGCTCTTTTATTTGTGGAGGTGAAATTACTATGCTCTAGACCCACATACATATATTTGCTCTTTGATTTAATTTTATGGATAGCCGGATAACTTGTTTTTTTATGAAAACTTAACTTTTATGCTATCTACATATTTCTGATGCTCTTGCAAAGTTCTACCTACCAAAGCCATATACATATAAGTTTTATGATAACAAAACCCGTAGATTGCAAACATATGTTTTGATGAGTTGTATTTGGATTGATTTCTATGGTTCGAGACTAAGAAGCTGGTCATTCCTTTGTGTAACTTTTTCATGCTAGCCTTTTTGTCCATGCATTGTGGGTTTTCACATCGAAAATTCCACAAACTTCACTGGGCATCCACCCTAAACCAAAAACATCTTTTTGTGATCACCTCCTTGTCCACAACCCAATTTGAGTATGGAGTAAAATTCTCGATGGAGATTCAAATATTCCGCAAGATTATGGAATTTATACTTACTTTAGCAGTCATTTCCCCTCTCTTTTATGCTCGAGGACGAGCATCGTTCAAGCATGGGGGAGGAGTCATTCTCTGACACAAATGCTATGTAAGTATTATGTTGCAAAAAGTTTTGAGGGGAGCAAAAGAAAAAAAAGAAAAAAAAATGAAAGAAGAAAAAATTATTATGATGAGAAGAAAAGAAAAGTAAGGAAAAAGAAAGAAAGAAAGAAAGAAAGAGAGAGAGAGAGAGAAAAATGAGAAGGAAATAAAATAAAAGTAAAAATAATAATAATAATGCTCCTCGGATCTTTTTGCTTCATAAGTTCTCAAGTGCCTTGATGACAAATCCATACTCAAATCTTCCAACCATGTGCAATCCGATAACGAGGACTTCACTCGTGCCTCGGGATCATCCATTTGCCACTTGCACATGTCCACTTATCTAAATGTGTGTGTTTCGTCCCTCTCTCTTTCCAACATTTATTTTCCATGGCCTTTTTGACGAGTCTCGGTAATTCCAATAGACCTCTCTCTTAATTTGACAATATTTCGGATGTATGTTTTGCTAGGATTGTTTTTAACCTTCCAAGCTCCACATAAGCCTTCCACTATCACATATGAGTAGAGTAGGTTGAAAATAATCTAGTATAGGTTTGGGTGACTTGATGAGATGAGTGTTTCCATGAGTTTTTGCAAGAGATTTTCACTTATGTTGGATATGCATCTTTTTGAAAATCTTCCATGTGACAAGGTAATGGTTTGAAGTTCACTTAAGTTTGAGAGCATCGTGTTAAATGTGGCTTGTTCTTTATTGTTAGTCTATCTTCCATGATGAAAAAGAAGCCGGTCACAACTTGAACTTTAAAAATAAATTCTTAAGAGAGAGCAATTTGCCTCGTCATGAATGACTAAGTGCAGGGACAACATTGGAAGGCAACATTGATTTCCCTTTTAAGCAAGGATTACTTACTCGAGGACGAGCAAGGTTTAAGCATGGGGGAGATGTTGACGGTGAATTTCCGTCAACTTAGAGTACTTGTTATACATTGGTTTCGATTATGATTTGCAACTAACCCGCCACTAGGCATACTAATGATATGACAAGTTCACACTTGCATGTCGATTTTGGAGTTTGTTGTTTACGCAAGAAATCTACGCTAAAGAGGAGACTTTCGGGATAAGTTCACCAAGCACTTTGGAAGAAGATCATGAAGCCCGATAAGAGTCAAGACACGCGATGAACATGACTCCAAATGACCCGAGGACCGAAGTGTCAACGTGCAAGTCTTCAGGGACTCAACCAGAAAACAGCGAAGCTTGCATAGCAAGGATTCAAGCCTTAACCGTGAAGGAAACGACGTCAAAGGCCCACATGCAAGTGCACACAAATAAGGGATCACGCGAGAAGCAACCGGGGAGGAAACCGGGGCCGAACCGGCCGAAATGGGCACGGGCCGGCCGGCCGGGCCGACCGGCCCGGCCCACTCCGGTGTCGGTTCGGTCCCTCCTTTGCCCTAGGTGTTTGTCTATTTATTGCCTCCGCCGCCGTCGGCCGCCACATCGAACAAATCATCCTACCGACGCCAATCACCGAAAACCGCCGCCGCAAGATGAGGGAGAGAGTTAGATGAGCTCGTCGCAAGGATCAACACCGGCGAAGAGAAGGAAGCAAGAGGAGGACTCCAAGCCGCCGGCCTAGGGGTGTTCCCAAGCTCCACCGCCGCCATCTTCATCGACGACGTTCTCCGGAGTCTCCATCACCCCTATGTGCTTCAATCCGTGTAAGATGATGGGGTAATGTCTCCGTTCATCCCTAGGATTAGATGGATACATGCTATGTGATCGCTACTTGATTCGTGGTTTCAATCTATTGTTTTCATGTTGATGATGCTTTGATCATTAAGGTAGGCCATCGTGTTTTTCGGGCGTATGGTATCCGCTACTCCCATAGTTTCCATCAACATACCGTGTCCACCATAGGTCTAGTCATGAATACCTTCGCGTAGTGACGATACGAGAGGAGGGAAAGGGCGAAACCGTGGTCACAACCCCGGTATATTGGTTTACCGCTTTCGTGTAGTAGATGCATACCATGTTATCCTAGATCCTAGGGAGGGAACGCTTATCTTTCTTACTCACTCTCTTGTGTTCACCCCTTTATCATCTAGTTTTGTCGGGGACAGCCCCGGGGGGTCCCCTTAAACAACGGGGAAAACCTCACTTAAAGCCCGCAATGAAACCCAAATACGTTAAGCCTAACCATGCGGGCGCCTAACCATGCGAGGACACGGCCCACGGGGGACTCCGACGGCCCATCGAGGCGGCCCACATAAGGATCCCCTCGAACGAGGCTCCGCCTCGTTCAAGGATGCGCGCTCCCTTCGGGCGGGCATCGCCCCGCTCGAGGGGCAGCACTTCCCCTCGAGCGGGCTCCGCCTCGCTCGAGGGTACGCCCCGCCCTCGGTCGGGGTCCGCCACGCTCGAGGGTGCCCCTCACGCGTGCGCCGGCCCCGTACACGGGCATTTAACGCCCCGACGCCGCGGGGACGGCGCCATCATGCGCCGGGGCTCGCGCCCCGGTGCCGCCGCACCAACTCCCCAGGGAGGAGCCCATCCCCACCAATGTGGGAAGGGACTGTGCAGTACGGCCGGTGTCGGTCCGTGACACCGCGCGCCTACTACAGTACGGCTAACGCGCCCGACCCTCGAAGGGGGGCCGGGCGCACCCTCGATTTCACTTTTCCGTGACCCTACGGGGGGTTGGGTGGAGGCGCTAGGCCGGTGGATTGCCATCCCGGCCACTGTAACGGCGTGGCCGCCGCACCCGCGCGTGCGGCGCACGTCGGACCCTGTAGCAACGACTCCAGCCCCGTGAAGCACGTTGGGAAGGAACGCCGTTCGCTCGCCCCTGTACTCCGTACAAGCTTGCGTCAGCACCGCCCTCGAGCCTATCAGAGGACATCACCGCCATTCGTTGCTCTCCTACCCTCGAACCGCCACTGTTCGGGTACAAGTCAGACCATGATGACCAGATCGCTGCGGGGATCGCCCGGACGGCCGCCCACTCTACACCGTAGCACGTCGCGCTTCTCCACATAGCTAGGTAGCGCGGCGCGCATGTAACCCGCTGCCCCCTTGATCTATAAAAGGGGGGGTGAACCCCCAGCCGCGGGGAGAGACAGACGGATAGAGGCAAGAACACTTCACACACCACGTACTCATTCTCATTCTCCCACAATATCTTCAGCCACTCCTCCAGGGACTTGGAAGCTACACTTCCTCTCCCGCCTTGCTTGTATTTGCCCCACTACAAGCACCCCCGGTGCTAAGTAATATAGTGCCCCGAGCACGCCCCTGCTGGACGTACGGCCCCCTCGGCCGGAACCAGGATAAACCCTTCGTGTCACTTGTTACTTAGCATCGACCATTGAGGGATAGACCACGGCGCTATCTACTGGTTAGTGTCGGGACCATATTCCGCACCGACAGTTGGCGCCCACCGTGGGGCAAGCGAGCGCCTAAGGTCATTTCGCCAACTCCCTCCATGGTGATCCGCACTGAGTACCGTGGTACCCGCTACTGCATGGGTAGCTCGGACCCCCTCCCAGCCGGGTTCGAAATCCGCTTCGGGGACCTGAACTTTCAGGCCACGGGGAACGGCTATCTCATGCGCCTCACCAACCGTGAGGAGCTTCGCGCGCGGCGCCGGGGCCGGGTCCACTGCGGTCTCCGCCGCACGCACGACACCGGCGCGGGTGCCCGCGGGCACGGATGCCGCGGGTCCATCGACGCCGCGACGCCGCCGTCTCTGCGGGCTACGCTCGCGCCGGGGCGCGGTCCGGCGGCGGCGGGCCGAGCGCGCCGCCACTCAGCGCGACGCGCCCACCGTTACGACTGCCGCCACCGCCCCAGCGGGACCGCGTGCGGTCTCCGGACCGCGCATCCCCATCGGGCTGCGTGGCGCCACGACGGCCTACAACAACAACGTCAACACCACGATGCGCCGGGTCCCGCCCGGCCGCCATGTCTTTGTCGCCAGGGATTCCGGCGCCTCAATGGCCGACGAATCGTCCCTAGGCTCCATCGACGCGTTGCCACCCGCCAACCGCCACGGGTACGCGGAGTGGGACTTCTCCGGCGTGCCGGACCCAGTCGCGTTCAGGCGTTTCCTCGACGCCACGGACTACTGGTTTGGCTGCTCCGACGACTCCGACGACCGGGAGCTACGACCCCACGCGGGAGTGTTACACCGTCATCACCAACGACCCGGCCAACGCCGCCGGTGCGGCGAGCGCCGGGAGACGGGGGAAGTCACGCCCGCCCCGGGGGATCGCTACGCGCCCGGCCGCGGGGCCAAGCGCTCCGCCGGGGCCGACGTCGACGCACGGCGGCCCAAGCCTGCGAGCTCGAGGCCAAGCTGGCGGAAGAGTACAGAACGGTACGACTGCTCCGCGCCTCAATGGCAGGGGAGGCCTCCGCGCGCGGCGAACGCGCGCGGGGGAACTGGGCCGACAGGTCCGTGACCGCATCAACACCGTCCCCAACGTCGACAACGCGGACGCGCCCCCGCGGGCGAGCCAAAAGCTCATCGCTGCCGCGACATTGCTGCGCGCCATGCCGGCACCCTCGACCCCCGAGGCTCGAGACATGCACCGCGAGGTGCAGACTCTCATCGAGCAAGCGGCCGTCCAACAGGCCGAGAGCTCGGCCTCACGCATCCGCCAACAAGGGGACGCGCGGGGCGATGAAGCGGCACCAGGAGGCGAACCCTCGGTGCACGCGGGGCGACCCACCGAGCAAGGGCGCACGCCAGCCAAGGAGCGACTCCTCGACGCGCGCGGGCGGCCGGATGGCGACGCCCGCAACGTCATCAACGCCAGGCGCACCAGCAAGGCGGACGCACGAGCAGCAAGGGGTTACCACCCTCGACGGGGTGGACGCTACGACAGCAGCGAAGATCGCTCCCCGACACCGGAGCCCCCTGGCACCCGTGTGTTCAGCCGGGAGATCCGCGCGGCAACGTTCCCCCAACGCTTCTGCCAACCCTCGACGATCGTCAAGTACAACGGGGAGACGGACCCCCGTGTCTGGCTCACGACTACCGCCTAGCCTGTCAGCTGGGCGGGGCCACCAGTGACGAGGTCATCATCCGCAACTTGCCCCTGCATCCGGGCGACGCGGCCGGACATGGCTCGAGCACTTGCCCGCCAGCCAGATCCATAACTGGGACGACCTAGTCCACACATTCGTGGGCAACTTCCGGGGCACATACGTGCGCCCTGGAAACTCATGGGACTCGCGCTCCCGCATGCGAGAAGCCCGGCGACTCGTTGCGGGACTTCATACGGCGCTTCTCCAAGCGCCGCACGGAGCTCCCCGGCGTGGCACGGTCCGAGATTGTGCACGCGTTCCTCGAGGGCACCACGTGCGGGACCTCGTGCGTGAGCTAGGACGCAGCCCGCCTGCGGACTCCAACGAGCCGTTCGACATCGCCACCGGCTTCGCCTCGGAGAGGAGGCCGTGGGGGCAATCTTCGACGGCAAGAAGGGCAAGCGCTCCGAGTGTGGACCGGGGAGCGTCCCGGTGGTCGATGGATGACCGCTCCTCGGTGATGAGTGATTGACAACGGGTGTTGGACCGACTCTTGGCTTAGTGCGTAGGTGTAGGCTGCGGCCTAGTTCGTGTTGTTGCGAGGTGAAGGACGGGGCGCGAAAGGTCTTCGGCCTTGAGGGGCCTCGGGAGATGGAGAGACAAGTAGGCTCGGTTCGAGGGACCCGGTGGACGGCGGGGACTGGGTGCGGGCCACATGGTGGCGACACAAGCAAGACGAAGTCATGGACAAGTGAGCCGGTGCACGGTGGCGGTCAAGTCAAGTGGTTTGGCGGGAGGCCGGACCGGGCACGCGGGGTTTGGTGGTTTGCCCATAAAACCATCGGCGGACGGTTTCTTGGTTTGGGCCTCAAAACCAAGTCCGAGGGCCCAACACGACGGAGACGGGATCCGGGCGTGTCGGGAAGCTTCGAGGCGGAGGACACGCGGCGGGATCGCATGGCTTGCGTCGGGAGGACGCGGGGGTGCGGCAAAGGCGTGGCCGTCCGATGGGAAGACCCACAAACATTACCAAAATGCCCCTACGTGGGTTGTATCGCCGTAGTGTAGTTAGGGGTAGTCGAGTCATTTACCACTCCGGCGGGACCTGATATATAAGCCATGAGTGTGTGTTGATGGCTCTCTCTCTCTGCGACTTAGGGTTTCATTTGCTCCCTCCTCTTTCTCATTTTCGTAGCTATTTTCCTTCCTATTTTCTCTAGGCTAGCATGAGAGCTTCATGAGAGATTTGTTGAGAGGGATGGATGCTAGGGCGGCATGCTAGACCTTGTGAATCTTTCCTGGTTTGTATAGAAGATTCGGGGTTGTTTTTAGTGGCTTTACGTGCTTATTTTCGTGCCTTTGTTCCCGGTGTGATTCCGCGGATTTGAGTGAGTTTCTTCCGGATTTCTTTGAGGAAAACATGGATAGATGGCTTGTGCATCTTTGTGCTTGATCTTGTGCCCTCAAACGCCGGAAACTACTTCGATTCGTGAGTTTTCGTTCGGTGCTCTAGTTTTTGGTGGTGCTCAAAGGATTCGCGATTCCCGGTGATTTAGGGAGTTAGGAGGCAAGATGTTTGGGCTATAGCATCCTTGTGTGACGCTTTTCAAGTCCCCAAACCCTTGTCTCCATAGCTTCAACCGTTTGGGAAATCCGATGATGATTTGGGGGAGTTGACTTTCGGGGTCGGGCTATTTGCTGCTCGTCCGCACACGGCGGACGGTCCACGTGGAGGTCGCGGACGGTCCGCGTGGGTCGAGTTCGTCCCGAGTTCTTCGTATTCTTGCTCGTCCTTTGTTTCGATCCGTCGTGATTTTGATTTTTGGTTGGACGGAGTTTCGGACGGTCCGCGGTGTCGGGCGGACGGTCCGCGGGTGCTTGGCGGACGGTCCGCGTGCTCCCCGCGGACGGTCCGTGGCACGGGGGGTGGCTTTGGGTCGTTCGTGTGATTTAACGGACGGTCCGCGGTTCGAGCCGGACGGTCCGCGGCTCGGGTGCGGACGGTCCGCGATGCCGGCCCCCGACGGTCCGCGCGGCTCTTGCGGACGGTCCGCCCCTCTGCCACGCGGAAGCACGAGAAAGGGAGGAAGGAATCGAACCAAGAAGCAAAGCACACGAGCTGCGGCGGACGGTCCGCCGAGCCCGTGTGCTTTGCTTCTTGGTTCGATTCCTTCCTCCCTTTCTCGTGCTTCCGCGTGTGCTTTGAGGAATCGTTCCTAAGACTAGAGGTTGGTCCATAACCTCGTGGTCTTGGCGATTGGTGCGTGATTCGATCCATCTCTTGTGTGTGACCGAGATTTGAGTAGGACATAGGCCGGGTTCTTTGGGAAGAATTTTTACCGGCTCCTATTCACCCCCCCCTCTCTAGTCGCCATCTGATCCTTCAATTGGTATCAGAGCTCGGTGCCGGATTCTTTGCGACTTTGACAAGTCTCGAATCCTAAGATGGCGTACGTTGAGCGGGGCGGTCCGCCGCACTTCGATGGCAAGGGTTACCACAAGTGGGCGGCTCGTATGATGATTTTCCTTTGAGGGAAGCTGTTGGATTTTATTGTGCTTGACAAGACCTATGCTATTCCGGTCAACATCCATACTCTTATGGTGACCGATGCCGATGCCAAGGCCAAGTATGAGGCTAATGCAAAAGCCGTTGATCACTTGTGCCGGAGCTTGTGTGATCCAGAGTTTGAGCGTGTTCGCCATTTGAATCTTGCTTGGCAAATTTGGGATAAGTTGTTGGTTGCTCACGGTGGTGATAACCATGTGAAGGCTCGCCTCTTTGTCTCTTACGGGATGCAATATGAGAATTTCACTCCACTTCCCGGTGAGGACTTTGATGCGATGTTTCGAGAGGTTCACCGCCATCGTGAACAACATGAATGCAAATGTTGAGGATTTTCCATATTCCGAGCATGATCAGGGCTTTGAAGCTCTTGCATGTCTTGGATCCAAATGTTTGGGGTGCTAAGGTTGAGGCCATCAAGGAGTACGGGAATTATTTGACTATTGAGTTGGATGACCTCTTTTCTAAGCTCAAGTCGGCTGAGGTTGACAGGAAGTTGCTATCCAAGCATGAGGGCTCGACTGACCATAGTCTTGCTCTTGTGGGAGGATCAAAGGGCAAATCTAACCCTTCCTGTCGACAGTTTTCTTTGTCCTCTCTTATGTCCATTCCAGATGAGGAGTTTGATGTGCTGGGCGAGGAGGAGTTGGCCTTGCTCTCAAGAAGGTTTGAACGACTACACGAGAGTCGGAGGAACGCAAGGCGGAGCTCAGGGACGTGCTACAAGTGTGGCAAGCGTGGCCACTTCATCGCCGAGTGCCGGAAGCGGAGGAGAACAAGTACAAGGTGAACGAGTACAAGGCGCACCCGAGGCGTGAAGACAGTACTCCTCCAAGGGCAAGCACTTCAACAAGTCCAAGAGCAAGGACAAGGACAAGCGGCGACCGAGCAAGAGCACCTACAAGAAGAACAAGGCAAGAGCGATGGTGGCGGTGCGAGCGACGTTGACTCAAGCTCAAGCGAGGAGCGATCAAGCTCAAGCGGCCGAAGATGAAGACGCCGGGAGGCGCGATGGCAAGAAGAGTGCAAGCCGGAACCTCGGCGGGCTGAGCCGTGTGGCGCTCGAGGGCTTTTGTGGCATGGCCCATAGTTCAAGCGGCAAGAAGAGCGAGAAGGAGGACGGCGACTCCGACTGCGAGGATGAGGTAAACCGTGACCCCGACTCTTTGCTTGTTGAGATTGCTAGGTTGAATGGCTTGCTTGATAATCGTGATAGTGTGCTTGAGAGATGCCAAAAGGATGAGGAAAGATCTTAGGGCTCGGCTTGAGAATGCTAGTGAGAAAGTAGGAGAGTTAGAGTCAAAATTGCTTGAATTGAAACTTGAGAATGACTCTTTGAAACTTGCTCCTACTACTCCCGATGATGTTGAATGTGTTGAATGTGATGCTTGGTTGAATGAGATCAAACTCGCTTAATGAGAAGAATGCTTCTATTTTGGCTCAACTAGATGCTCTTAGGAGTCGAACATGATGAGCTTAAGGCTAGACCTACTTTGCTTGGTGCTTGCAAATCATGTCCTACTATGCATGCTAAGCTTGTCGATGCTCGTTCTACCATTAGTTCTTTGGAAGCATCTTTGAAATCTCCTGTTGCAAATGCATGTTCTAGGCTGTGATGAAGTCACTTTGCGTAATCTTGAAGTTACTTCCCGTTTGGATGTCATTTATGAGGAAAATGATTATTTGAGGAAGGCGTTGGGTTGGTTGTACGGGCGGGAACCTCAATTGAAAATCATGATTGAGGAGTTCAAGAGAGGCGATGGTCGTGGTTTGGGTTTTGAGAAGTTGGGTGAGAAAGTGGGAGAGAACGAGGGGGGAGAGTGTGTACGAGAAGTGTGTTGAGTCTAACCCCGGGTTTGAGGTGATCGGAGAGATCCAAGTCCCACTCCCAAAAGCACCCAAGAACTCTTTCACACCAAAGCCCAACCACCTTTGCAACAAGCTTGACACAACCCAAGATCCACCCAAATTCCCACCTAAGACAAATGATTTCCAGAAACCAGTGAAGTTTGTGGGTGAGAAGGGTGAGAAGCCTAGGGAGAAGCCAGAGCCAAAACCAAAACCCATCCCCTTCAGGTGTGAGTATTGTGGCAAGGAGAGGCATCTTGCGAGTTTTGCTACAAGAGGAAGAGGGATGAGAGGCTTGCTAGGGAGCAAGCGAACCGAGACGGTATCGCCGACCTCATGGTATTCCTGAGCCTAGAGTGCCACTTCCACGGGGTGTGGGAAGTGTGAGGAGTGTTGGCAGGTTCCCACAGAGAGGTGGTGGTGAGAGGTTTGTCAGGAGAGATGATGGTGTGAGGGCTGGTGAGAGGTTTGGTCGGGCTCGTGGTGGTTTTGCTGGACGTCCTCCTACTCGTCCTCAGTACGGGTTTAGGGGAGATGATCGCAGCTTTGGGTTCCGGGAGGAACTACGGACCACGTTTTCCCCCTCGTGGTGCTCGTACTCCTCCCATGGGACATGGGAAGTTTGGTGGCAAGGGAGTGATGTTTGCTAACCCCTCTTTTGAGCAGATGGCTCGACACTGGTTTAACTTTCTTTGTGCTAACCCCAGTGTCGAGTCGCTAGCTCATTCTCGTTCTTGTTTCTGACTGCAGGCAGGAGGCTTGGAGAACATTTGGTTGATCGACTCCGGGTGTTCTCGACACATGACCGGAGATAAGAAGTGGTTCTCCAGCCTCACCCCAGTGAAGGAAAAGCAGTACATCACATTTGGGGACAATGGACGAGGTAGGGTGCTTTCAGAGGGTGTTGTGCATGTGAGTGACAAGGTAACGTTGAAGAGAGTGGCTCTTGTGAAGTCTTTGGGTTTTAATTTGCTTTCGGTTTCTCAGCTGCTTGATGAGGGTTTTGAGGTGCGTTTCAAGTCTGGCGAGTCTCGTTTGCTTGATTCTCGAGGTGATCTTGTACGTATGATTATCCCCGAGGGTCGATTTTCGGGGCTGATTTTTCTCGTTCTTTGGGTCCTCGCTCTCCATTTGTTTGATGGCCGGTCCTTCTTTTGATTTGTGGAAATGGCATAGGCGGTTGGGACACTTGAGCTTTGATTTGGTTTCCCGCTTGAGTGGTCTTGACCTTGTCCGAGGATTGCCGAGGTTGAAGCTTGAGAAGGATTTGGTTTGTGCTCCTTGTAGGCATGGCAAGATGGTAGCCACTCCCCATCCACCCCTGACCGATGTCATGACCGAGCGTCCGACAGAGCTGTTGCATATGGACCTTGTTGGGCCGGCTCGAGTTCGCTCGGTGGGTGGGAAGTGGTATGTCCTTTTTGTGGTGGACGATTACTCTCGCTATGCACGGGTGTTCTTCTTGGAGGATAAGAGTGAGACTTTTGGCTTTGTTCGAGATCCGATCGTGAGGTTGAAAAACGAGAGGCATGGGAATGCTATTCGAGCTATCCGCGGTGATAATGGCTGCGAGTTCAAGAACTCTTGTTTTGATGCCTTTTGTCGTGATCTAGGTCTTGAACATCAGTATTCGACCCCTTATGTGCCCCCTCAAAATGGAGTTGTGGAAAGGAAAAATCGGACTCTTTGTGAGATGGCCGGGACGATGCTCGATGAGCACGGGACTCCTAGGAGGTATTGGCTGAGGCGGTCAATACAGCTTGTCATGTTTCCAATCGGATTTTATTGAGAGCTTTCAAGAAGAAGACCTGTTATGAGCTTATGCATGGTCGGGCACCTAAGGTGAGTCACTTCGAGTTTTTGGTTGCAAGTGCTTTATTTTGAAGAAGGGAAAACTCGACAAGTTTGAGGCTAGGTCTAGTGATGGTATTTTCTTTGGATATGCTAACCACTCTAGAGCCTATAGGGTGCTTAACCTTGAGACTAACAAAATCATGGAGACTTGCGAGGTAACCTTCGACGAGACAATGCCATGTACCTCTCTTGGCTTTGAATGTGCAGGTGATGAAGAGATGGCCGAGGACCTCTTTGAAGAGGAGAAAGATGAAGCTGGAGATGATGATGGGGAGAACCATGCGCCTGAAGCTGAGCATGTACCCACTACTTCCCCTACGACCACTTTGGAGCATGGACCGTCTACTTCATGGACAACGACGGTGCAACCGGAGAGGACCGGGCGAGAGAAGGCGGAAGTTGAGGGGGAGGTAGTCTCGAGGCGTGAGGCTCCCCGGCGGATTCAAGAAGTGCATCCCCTATCGAAGATCATTGGGAACATTGATGAACGTACTACACGGTCGAGGTCCGAGAATTCCTCTCATTTTGCTCATCGTTGCTTTTGTTGCTACTTTTGAGCCCAAGGACATTGGACATGCTTTATACGATGCAAACCGGGTCAATTCTATGCATGAGGAGTTGGAAAACTTTGAGAGGAACCAGGTGTGGGAGTTAGTTGAACCACCTCCAAATTGCCATCCCATAGGAACCAAGTGGGTTTGGAAGAACAAAGAGGGAGAGAATGGGATGGTTGTGAGGAACAAGTCCAGACTTGTTGCTCAGGGGTTTAGTCGAAGGAGGGGATCGACTATGAGGAGACCTTTGCTCCCGTGGCCCGTCTTGAGGCAATTCGGATCCTTCTAGCCTTTGCCGTGGCTAAAGGGTTCAAGTTGTTTCGGATGGACGTGAAGAGTGCTTTTCGAATGGGATCATAGAGGAGGAGGTGTATGTGAAGCGACCACCCGGGTTTGAGAGCGAGTTGTACCCACACGGGGTATACGGGTTGAAAAGGGCTCGTATGGGTTGAAACGGGCGCCCCGTGCTTGGTATGGGAGATTGAGAGGTTTTCTTTTGAGCAGAGGGTTTGTGATGGGTACCGTGGATAGAACCTTGTTTCTCCTCAAGCATAGGAATGACTTGCGATTGTGCAGATATACGTGGATGATATTGTCTTTGGTGGCTCGTCACATAACCTTGTTGCCAAGTTTGCAGATGAGATGAGCAGGGAGTTCGAGATGAGCATGATGGGCGAGTTGCGGTATTTTCTCGGTGCAGATCAAGCAAGTGAAGGACGGTACATTTGTGCACCAAACCAAGTACACGAAAGACATGCGAGGAAGTTCCGGATGCAAGATGTGAAGCCGATGTCAACTCCCATGGGGAGTACGGCAACTTTGGATGCGGATGAGGACGGAGAACCGGTGGACCGGCGGGAGTACAGGAGCATGATCGGCTCCCTCCTCTACTTGACGGCGACGAGGCCAGACATACAGTTCAGCGTGTGTCTGTGCGCTCGTTTTCGAAGGCTTCGCCGAGGACATCACATCGACAGGCCGTCAAGAGGATCTTCAGGTACCTACAGTCTGCCCCTGGTCTTGGCCTTTGGTATTCTTCCTCCTCGACTCTGTCTCTTCATGGTTTTTCCGATGCGGATTTTGCTGGTTGTCGAGTCGAGAGGAAGTCTACTTCTGGCACTTGTCAGTTTCTTGGTTCTTCGTTGGTCTCATGGTCTTCCCGCAAGCAGTCTAGTGTAGCTCAGTCTACCACAGAGGCGGAGTATGTTGCTGCCGCGAGTTGTTGTTCCCAGCTGCTGTGGATTTCATACACTTTGAGAGACTTTGGTGAGGAGTGCACCCAGATCCCACTTCTTTGTGATAGCACCAGTGCCATAAGCGTAGCCAAAAACCCAGTGCTTCACTCCAGAACCAAACACATAGAGGTGAGGTATCATTTCCTGAGGGACAATGTGGAGAAAGGAACCATTGTTTTGAGCCATGTCCCTACCCAAGATCAGCTAGCCGACATCTTTACAAAGCCTCTCGACCAAGCTACATTTGTGCGCTTGCGGGGGAACTTGGGGTTTGTTGCCCTTTCTAGTTGATTCTTGGGGGGATTTCCTTTTGTACCATATGTATCAAACCATGTTTTACTTTGATGTATATACATGCTTTGCTTGATGTTCAAACCATGGTAGGATAGCCATCTTGTTATATATCATGTTGCATTTGTCATATATTGCATTTTAGGATGATGAGCTTCTTTCATATGCCATATGTGAGTCTCTTTGGCTATGTGTGAGATTTTGGTTACATGTGTGGAGAAATGGTGATGTGAGGCTATGCTCTTGGAATATTTGAGATATATGTGTGGTGAGATAGCCCCTTTTGAAATACATGCTTAACTTGACTAATTTCTGATGAAATATGCTCCACTCGTGTGTAGTTGTGTATCCATGTCACAGTTTGGTCTAAATGTGCTTTTCATGCTTAGATTGTGCTTGGATGCCTGTTCTTGCATTTGGGCCAAAGGCCGAATATCATTGTGAATGTTTAGCCTATGTTGCATTCACGGGGGAGCATAAGCTTCTTTTTGCCGCAAAGGCACTTCATGTACCATGAAATGAATTAATCTTGAAAAGAAGTGCATAATGCTTGAAAAATGCTCCATCCATCATGTCTATGTTTAAAATGTCTTATCTTTCACATATGGGTGCAAAACATGTTGCATGTTGTTCACCAGTGGAGAAGTCTCCCCGAAGTGGACACATGGCTCATGAGCTTTGACATGACATGCTTTGCTTTATGGGTGTTTGCCATGATCTTTTGCTGAGAATTTGATATCCTTGTATGATCTTTGAATGGTATGCATGTTTGTGGCTCAAGTGTGACATGGATAGGCTTTTACATGTGAAGCGAGCCTTATTTTGGTAAAACTGCTTAAATCTGAAAATTTTGCTTTGTCACATGCTTGTATTTTCATATATTACTTGTGGCAATGCTTTGACTATGCTATGATTCATGTGTGTGATCTTTGTCTCATTTTTAGCCTTTGACACTAGATTTGGCCTATTTGAGAAGCTCATGTAGATGTTTATATGCTTTGCTTTGCATTTCTGCATTTTCACCTTGATTCATACATTGTCAACAAGGGGGGAAAAGGTGAGCTTAATGAAAATTCAAAAAAAGGTGAGCTGAAATTTGGAAGTGTGCATCCACATGTTCAGGGGGAGGCATTTGTTCAGGGGGAGCTTTCTTGCTGTTTTCGGTGTGGATTTTGTGCTTTGCTTGGCTTGTGACCTTTCTTTGCCTTTCTTCGGTTTTGGTCATGAGTTGAGCTTCTTTGTTTTTCTTTCTTCTTCTTTTCTCTTTTACTCTGAATTTCATTTCGTGTTGTGTGTTGTCAATGCACTCATCAAGGGGGAGATTGTGGACCAGGAGCGTCCCAGTGGTCGATGGATGACCGCTCCTCAGTGATGAGTGATTGACAACGGGTGTTGGACTGACTCTTGGCTTAGTGCGCAGGTGTAGGCGCGGCCTAGTTCGTGTTGTTGCGAGGTGAAGGACGGGCGCGAAAGGTCTTCGGCCTTGAGGGGCCTCCGGGAGATGGAGAGACAAGTAGGCTCGGTTCGAGGGACCCGGTGGACGGCGGGACCGGGTGCGGGCCACATGGTGGCGACACAAGCAAGACGAAGTCATGGACAAGTGAGCCGGTGCACGGTGGCGGTCAAGTCAAGTGGTTTGGCGGGAGGCCGGACCGGGCACGCGGGGTTTGGTGGTTTGCCCACAAAACCATCGGCGGACGGTTTCTTGGTTTGGGCCTCAAAACCAAGTCCGAGGGCCCGAAGCACGACGGAGACGGGATCCGGGCGTGTCGGGAAGCTTCGAGGCGGAGGACACGCGGCGGGATCGCATGGCTTGCGTCGGGAGGACGCGGGGTGCGGCAAAGGCGTGGCCATCCGATGGCAAGACCCACAAACATTACCTAAATGCCCCTACGTGGGTTGTATCGCCAGTAGTGTAGTTAGGGGTAGTCGAGTCATTTACCACTCCGGCGGGACCTGATATTTAAGCCATGAGTGTGTGTGGATGGCTCTCTCTCTCTCTGCGACTTAGGGTTTCATTTGCTCCCTCCTCTTTCTCATTTTCGTAGCTATTTTCCTTCCTATTTTCTCTAGGCTAGCATGAGAGCTTCATGAGAGATTTGTTGAGAGGGATGGATGCTAGGGCGGCATTCTAGACCTTGTGAATCTTTCCTGGTTTGTATAGAAGATTCGGGGTTGTTTTTCGTGGCTTTCGTGCTTATTTTCGTGCCTTTGTTCCCGGTGTGATTCCACGGATTTGAGTGAGTTTCTTCCCGGATTTCTTTGAGGAAAACATGGATAGATGGCTTATGCATCTTTGTGCTTGATCTTGTGCCCTCAAACGCCGGGAAACTACTTCGATTCGTGAGTTTTCGTTCGGTGCTCTAGTTTTTGGTGGTGCTCAAAGGATTCGCGATTCCCGGTGATTTAGGGAGTTAGGAGGCAAGATTTTTGGGCTATAGCATCCTTGTGTGACGCTTTTCAAGTCCCCAAACCCTTGTCTCCATAGCTTCAACCGTTTGGGAAATCCGATGATGATTTGGGGGAGTTGACTTTCGGGGTCGGGCTATTTCTGCTCTGTCCGCACCTGGCGGACAGTCCGCGTGGAGGTCGCGGACGGTCCGCGTGGGTCGAGTTCGTCCCGAGTTCTTCGTGTTCTTGCTCGTCCTTTGTTTCGATCCGTTGTGATTTTGATTTTTGGTTGGACGGAGTTTCGGACGGTCCGCGGTGTCGGGCGGACGGTCCGCGGGTGCTTGGCGGACGGTCCGCGTGCTCCCCGCGGACGGTCCGTGGCACGGGGGTGGCTTTGGGTCGTTGTGTGATTTAACGGACGGTCCGCGGTTCGGGCCGGACGGTCCGCGGCTCGGGTGCGGACAGTCCGCGATACCCGGCCGGACGGTCCGCGCGGCTCTTGCGGACGGTCCGCCCCTCCTGCGCGGACGGTCCGCCAGAGCCTGTGTGCTTTGCTTCTTGGTTCGATTCCTTCCTCCCTTTCTAGTGCTTCCGCGTGTGCTTTGAGGAATCGTTCCTAAGGCTAGAGGTTGGTCCATAACCTCGTGGTCTTGGCGATTGGTGCGTGATTCGATCCATCTCTTGTGTGTGACCGAGATTTGAGTAGGACATAGGCCGGGTTCTTTGGGAAGAATTTTTACCGGCTCCTATTCACTCCCCCCCCCCCTCTCTAGTCGCCATCCGATCCTTCACCGAGGACACGCCCGCGTAGGGCGGCGGGTCCAAGGAGCCGCACCACAACGACAAGCGGGGCAAGAAGGGGGAAGAAGCCGCGCCGCAAGACGCGCGAGCAGGGGCGCAACGGCGGCAACGGCGAGGCCCTCGGCCGTTGACCCGGCTCGACGGGGCCCTCGACCGGCTCCTCGAGGCCCGGGGGTGTTTGACGACATGCTGAAGAAGCCATGTCCCTACCACAAGACTCCCGTGAACCACACTCTTGAGCAGTGCGATATGCTCAAGAAGTTCTATGGCCGTGCCGCCGCGAAGGAGGTCGAGGCCAAGAAAGACGGAGGCGATGGCGACGCGGGTGGTTTCCCTCGTCGAAAATGTGTTCCTCATCTTTGGGGGACCTACGCGTCGACATGTCAACCCGGCCGGCGCAAGAAGGAGCGGCACGAAGTCCTGGCCGCGAGAGAGGGCGCCTCCGGCCTTTCTCAATTGGTCGGAGGACGTCATCACCTTTAGCCGGGATGACCACCCAAACCGCATCCCCAACCGGGCCGTACCCGCCGGTGGTCGATCCCATCATTGGGAACGCCGGTTTTCGAAGGTCCTTATGGACGGAGGCGATAGCCTCAACATCCTCTTCGCGCATACATTGCGCCTGATGGGGATCGGGTTGGATCGAGTGCGGCCCGGCCACGAAGCCGTTCCACGGCATCGCGCCCGGCAAGCAGGTTCAACCCCTCGGGCAGATCGACCTGCCGGTCTGGTTTGGCACCCCCAAGAACTTCCGCAAGGAAACCCTCACCTTCGAGGTGGTGGGGTTCAAAGGGGCCTACCACGCTATACTTGGGCGACCCTGCTACGCCAAATTCATGGCGGTCCCCAACTATACCTACCTGAAGATGAAGATGCCCGGGCCAAACGGCATCATCACCGTCGGGTCGTCCATCGAGCACGCATTCGAGCGCGACGTCGATTGCGTGGAACACGCGAGGCACCGGCGCCGGATGAAGTGCTTGGTGAACACGGCCGGAGAAGATGGTCAACGATGACCTCAGCTCCGCCGCCAAACACGTCGGCACCTTCGAGGCCGCGGAGCAGACCAAAGGGGTCCCCCTCGACCCCTCAGCCCCCGAGGGCAAGGCGTTGAGGGTCAGCTCCACCCTCGACCCCAAATAGGAAGCAGTGCTCGTCGACTTCCTCCGCGCCAACGCCGACATCTTCACGTGGAGCCCCTCGGACATGCCAGGCATCCCGAGGGAAGTCGCCGAGCACTCCCTTGACATCCTGCCTAATGCCCGCGCCGTGCAGCAGCGGCTGCGCCGCTTCGACGAGGAGTGGCGACGGGCAATCGGAGCGGAGCTGCGGAAGCTTCTCGAGGCCGGATTCATCAAGGAAGTATTCCACCCTACGTGGCTAGCTAATCCCGTGCTTGTAAAGAAGAAGAATGGGAAGTGGCGGATGTGTGTAGACTACACTAGTCTTAATAAAGCATATCCTAAAGTTCCTTTTCCTTTGCCACGCATAGATCAAATCGTTGATTCAACGGCTGGGTGCGAATCGCTCTGTTTCCTTGATGCTTACTCCGGGTACCACCAAATAAAAATGAAGGAGTCCGACCAGCTCGCGACTTCGTTCATCACACCGTTCGGGACGTTCTGTTACGTCACGATGCCATTTGGCCTCAGAAACGCGGGTGCAACATATCAGCGTTGCATGCAACACGTTTTTGGGGACCACATCGGACGGACGGTCGAAGCCTACGTGGACGACATCGTCGTAAAGACCAGGAAGGCGGACGACCTGGTTGGCGACCTTGGCGTCGCGTTCAGCTGCCTACGGGCCAATGGGGTCAAGTTAAACCCCGAAAAATGTGTCTTTGGAGTGCCGCGAGGCATGCTCCTGGGGTACATTGTCTCCCAGCGGGGAATCGAGGCCAACCCTGAAAAGGTCACGGCCCTCGAACGAATGGGTCCGATCCGGGACCTCAAAGGGGTGCAGAAGGTGTTGGGGTGCCTTGCCGCCTTGAGCCGCTTCATCTCGCGGCTCGGTGAGAAGGGCCTACCCCTCTACCGCCTGCTTAAGAAGCACGAGCGTTTCTCCTGGACCGCCGAGGCCCAGGACGCGCTCGACAAGCTGAAGGCGTCTCTGACGCACGCTCCGATCCTCACGCCGCCCCAGGACGACGAGCCCCTGCAGCTCTACGTGGCCGCAACCACCCAGGTGGTCAGCGCCGTGATCGTCGTGGAGCGCACGGAGGAAGGGCATGTCTTGCCTGTGCAGCGGCCAGTCTACTACATTAGCAAGGTCCTGTCGGACACGAAGACGCGCTACCCCCAGGTCCAGAAGCTGCTATACGCGGTAGTCCTTGCGCGGCGCAAGCTCCGCCACTACTTCGAGGCCCACCCGGTCACGGTGGTCTCCTCCTTCCCGCTAGGAGAGATCATTCGCAACCACGACGCGCGGGGCGGGGATTGCCGAATGGTCCGTGGGGCCGATGGGCGAGACGCTCGCCTACGCCCCACACAAGGCTATCAAATCGCAAATCCTGGTGGATTTCGTCGCTGAGTGGACAGACACGCAGCTGCCACCCCCACAAATCCAAGCGAGTGCCGGACTGCGTTCTTCGACGGCTCAGTGATGAAAACGGGAGCAGGCGCGGGCCTGCTCTTCGTATCACCCCTCGGGGAGCACATGCGCTACGCGGTGCGCCTCCACTTCCCCGCGTCCAACAATATGGCGGAATACGAGGCCCTTCTCTCGTGGCCTCAAAATCGCCATTGAGTTGGGCGTCAAGCGCCTCGACGTGCGAGGGGACTCGCGGCTCGTGATCGATCAAATCATGAAGAACGCGAGCTGCCACGACGACAAGATGGAGGCCCTGCGCAAAGCCGTACGGGCCCTTGAAGACAAGTTCTACGGCATTGAGCTCAATCATGTACCCCGCCGGTACAACGAGGAGGCAGACGAGCTGGCCAAGATCGCGTCCGGGCGGATCACTGTCCCCCCGAACGTTTTCGCGCGCGACATTGCGCAACCCTCGGTCGTTTTCGAGCCCCACCCCTCGAGTCACGACGGACCCTCGGGGGCTCCCTCGAATCCAACGGGTGCGGAACCCATGGACGAGGACCCCTCGAACGAGGTGTACGTGCTTTCCCTCCTCGAGGGGTACGGCTCCCACAAGGCCGATGCGATGGACATCGAGCCGGTTCCTGTCCAAGAGGACTGGCGCGAAAAATACGTCGCCTGGATCGCTCGTGGGGAACTCCCCGCGGACCGGGCCGCAGCCAGGCGCATCGCCAGGATGGCCAAATCTTTCACCCTCGTCGACGGCGAGCTGTACAAGCGCGCCGCCTCCGGCATCCTACAGCGGTGTGTGCCCATTCCCGAGGGGCGCGAGCTCCTACGGGACATCCACGCGGGGATCTGTGGCCACCACGCCGCACCCCGCACCCTCGTCGGCAACGCGTTCCGCCAAGGCTTTTACTGGCCCACCGCGGTCGCGGACGCCAGCGAAATCGTACGCACCTGCGAAGGGTGCCAGTTCTATGCCCGCAAATCCAACTTGCCCGCTCACGCCTTGCAAACAATCCCCGTAACATGGCCGTTCGCCGTATGGGGGCTGGATATCGTCGGGCCCTTACGAAAGGCGCCCGGGGGCTTCACCCACCTGCTGGTCGCAATTGACAAGTTCTCCAAGTGGGTGGAGGTGCGCCCCATCACGAATTTAAGGGCTGAGCAGGCGGTCACGTTCTTCACCGACATCGTATACCGCTTTGGAGTGCCAAACTCCATCATCACAGACAATGGGTCCCAATTCACGGGCCGGAAGTTTTTGGAGTTTACGTGACAAGTTCCACATCCGCGTGGATTGGGCGGGCGTGGCACACCCACGGACCAACGGCCAAGTGTAGCGTGCCAACGGCATGATCCTACGGGGCCTCAAGCCCGAGAATTTTCGACCGGCTCAACAAATGCGGGCGAAAATGGCTCCAAGAACTACCAGCGGTTGTGTGGAGCCTAAGGACCACCCCAAGCGAGCCACCGGGTTCACCCCATTTTTCCTAGTCCATGGCGCGGAGGCCGTCCTCCCCACAGACTTGGAATACGGATCGCCCAGGGTTCGAGGCTACGACGAGGATGCTAACCAGCGAGCCCGCGAGGACTCGCTGGACCAGCTGGACGAGGTACGCCTCGTAGCGTTGATGCATTCCGCAAGGTATCAACAGTCCCTACGACGTTACCAGGCACGCAAGATACGTCGAAGGGATTTCAGCGAAGGGGATCTGGTCCTAAGGCCGCGCCAAGATAACCGAGGGCGCCACAAGCTATCGCCCCCATGGGAGGGACCCTACGTCGTGGTGAAGGTACTCAAGCCGGGCACATACAAGCTGGCCAACGAGGACGGTGAAGAGCTCACCAACGGATGGAACATCCAACGGCTACATCGCTTCTACCCTTAGCTAGGATTTTCCAAGTATTTCTGTTGTAAAAATCACATCGCCAACGCCCCAGTTGGCAACGACTATGTAAATACTTCAAGACTGAATGTAAAGGATAACTCGGCTTTCCCCCGAAACCCAAGTTACCCTCGGGGGCTGCGCGGGGGGGCACCCCCCCCCCCCCCAAAACGGCCCCATTTTTTGCGCAAAATTAAAAATAGCTCAGACGCGCTAAGTTTGTTTTCTACTTCAACTATGAGCAACGATTTGAACAGGGCGCGGGCGGCCCCGCGGGGAGGAGTGTGCGAGCCAGAGATAGCCTACGCCGCGTGGATATGGCCCTTCTCTCTCGCCTCCAACCCAGCGGACCCCCAGCGAAAATCGAACTTCCCTAAGTAAAATCTACTCAGGAAGAAGGAGAAACAAAAAGCGTGATAAATAAATAACTTCATTTACAGCAGATGTTTATGGAACGGCTTGTTTATTTACAAAGGCCACGAGGCCAGAATACTGATACACATCAAAAAATGGGCCTAGCGCCCAAACTGCTTTCAGGCGGGAGGAGCAGCAGCATCCGCGGCGTCCGGAAAGAGGAACTCCTCGAAGGCCTCGGCAAGCGACCCGGCGGCGTCGGCAGCGAGCGCATCCACACGCTCCATGGCCACCTCGTCCTCGACGCCCTCGGGAACGACGTAGCCCTCCGCCAGCGCCTCGAAGTTAACCTCGTAGTGGGATCGCACCACCCCGAGGGCCTTCACGGGACGCCCAGCTGCAACGCCCGGCGCATCCGCTCGGTGACATGGCCACCAAGGGCACGCGGACGGCCGGCCGGGGAGCCGCCGGCACGGGCCTCGCCCTCCTCGACGACACGGCGGGTCTCGAGGGCCGCATCGCGCGGCGCCCGCGGCCTCTGCTCGGAGGAGTTGTAGGAAGCCTGCAGCGCCTCGGCCCGCTCAGCCGCGTGCCCCAGGGCGGTGCGCAAGCCTGGAAACGCCAAAGAAAGAAAGAAATCAGAAAAAGGGAATGCGAGTTCCCAAACGAAAAACCAACAAGCAAGAGTCAAACAGTGGCTCACCTTCGACTTGCTTCCTCTCCATCTCGAGGGCGCGGCGCTCGGCCTCGACCGCCAGCTCGAGGCGCTTGACGGCCTCGCTGCGCTCCCCGGAGGGCCATCTCCTGGTTCGCGCTCGCAATGCTGAGCACGATGACCTCACCCTCGACCTTGGAGAGCTTGGCGTCCCGATCCGCCAAGGTCTTCCGCGACACCTCGTGGGCAACGCGCTCCTGCTCCAGCGCTGCACGGGCGTTGACGAGGGCAGCCTGCTCCTGCTGGAGCCGCCCCTCAGCCCCCTGGCGGGCGATGCGCTCTTGCTGAAGCTGCTCCTCAGCGGCGACGAGGGCCGCGGCCTTGGCGTCGAGGGCGGCCTTCAGGTCGTCGGCCTCCTTGGCGCGCTGCTCCAACCCGCGCGCCCGCTCCTCAGCCCCTAGCGGCCCGTTGCGCCTGCGCCCCCTCGAGCGACGTGCGGAGCTCCGGGTTTCGGCGCGAGCGGTGGCCACCTCCGCCTCCCAGTTGGCGGCCGGCGTCCGCGTCTTCTCCGTGTCCGCGCGCGCATTCCACGGCGCCTCGTCGCGATCGATGAGGGCTGCGCGCGGACCCGCTCGAGGCTCGAGCGACGCGCCGTGTCTGCTGCCTCGAGCTCTCGGGGAGCTCGTCAGGCCAGGCCAGGGCCCGGTACGCCAGCCAGCTGTCCGGCGTCCTAAGGGCGTCAGCAAGCGCGTCGAAAGCGCTGCACTGCTCCCGGAGCTGGTGGGCCTCGGCGTTCACCCGGTCGAACGCATCGTACTTGTCGTGGGCGCGGCGCTCGAGCTCCTGGCATCCACACACCAAATTCCGTAAGCACTACGGCACGAATGCAGCGTACAAAAACGAAAGAGGAAAAAGAACGAGCAACCACGGCTCACCTGGAAAACGAGCCACGCCGGACCGCCATGGACCCGCAGCGCCTCGTTCAGCGCGCGGTTGAGCGTAGCGCCATGGCTCCGGTGCTCTCCCCAGAGCTCCTGCTCCCCCCCCGGCGTTGGCGAACGCGGGGGGGTCCTCGACGGCCCCCCTCCACCGGGCGGGGCGGCCGGAGCGGGGAGGACGAGGCCTCGGCCCCGTGTCCTCGGCCCCCCACCACCATGTGACCCTCGTGCCGCCTCACGAGGGCCCCCCTCTGGGGCTCGGGGGGAGTTCGTGGGCCGGCCGGCCCACCGATTCCACCCGGGCGGCGGAGAGTCGTCCGAGACTTCCACCACCTCCGCCCGTAGATCGCTCGCGGGCTCGGCCCGCTTGCGTCGCCTCCGCCGGCACCTCCCCCGCGCCTCCGTGGCCACGGGCGCCGTCGTGGCGCCGTGGCCGCCACCTCGGCCGTGCCGCCGCGTCCACGGGCGCCCCCGCGAGGCCGCGCCCGCTCCACCTCCTCTGCGGCCCGGCGCGCGTGGGCCGCGCCTCCTCGGCCGGCGGCCTCCGCGGGCCGTACCTCCACCACGGTCGCCGCCGCGGCGCGCGCGTCTCCACAACGGCGCGCCGGCCGCCCCACGGTGATCTCTAGGCGCGCCGCGGCGGCGGCTGATCCGCCGGCCGGGGCCTCGAGGCCCCGGCCCGGGCTTTGCGAGCTCGTGCCCGCCGCCGTGCTTGTCCCCGGGCGCGACGCCCTTGACGAGCGCCGCCGGGTGGGGATCGATGCGTCCGTCCTCGGCACCTTGGGCGGTGCAAGAGGGAGGAACGGTTGGCACCACCCCCGGCACGGACGGACGAAGGTTAGGGCACACGATCATCGACAAGTCAAACCAAACGAAGAAAGACGGGATCCTTACCTCGAAGAAGAAAAGGCCCGTTTCCTCTTCCTCGAGGCCTCGGCGAGACGAGGCCGGCGCGCCGCCGCGCGCGCCGAAGTGCCTCCCGACGGCGCCGCCGCACGCGCGGACACGCCCGCCCCGTGCACGGGCGCGCCCGCCGCCGCACCTCCCGAAGGCGCCGCCGCGCGCGGAGGCACGCTCGCCCCGCGTGCGGGCACGCCCGCCGTCGTGCCCCCCGACGATGGTGCCGCGCGTGCGGGCACGCTCGCCCCGCGCGCGAGGCACGCGCGCGCGCGCGCGCAGCTCGCTTGCCGCGCGCGCCTCCGTGGCGCGCGCCGGCGCACCTCCGCGGCGCGTGCCGCCCCGATGTCGATTGCCGGCGGCGGCGCGCTGTTGCGCCCGCCCCGGGCGAAGCCGCCCTTGTCGCCGGCGCCGGTTGCGGCGACGGGGGGCGCGGCCGCCACCCGTCGGAGGGGCCCCTCCCCCTCGGCCTCTTCCTCCTCGTCCTCCTCCGAGGACGAGGGCTCCTCGATCTCCGGGGAGGAGAGCCCCAGCTCCTCGCGTCGCCGGTACTCCGCGGCCCGCCGGTCGCGGCGTGCTTGACGTCGCCTCGCGTGCTCCCTCTTGCGCGCCGCCCGCTCCTGCTGCTGCTGCTGCGCCGCCCGGCCGAGCGCACGGGAGTCGGGGGTGGGCGGAACGGACTTGGCGATGGTGAAGTTCACCAGCTGCACACAGGAGCATCAAAGACACGTCAGGAAACAAAAGCGAGACCAAGAACTAAAACAAAATTAAGAGCCAAACTCACCAGCGGGCCGGTGGGGAGCATCTCGATGTCCCATGGGGTCCGACCCGCAGGCGGCGGCGCCGGGTGTCGGCTCGCGCTCCGCGCCCAGGTGAGCGCGTACGGCCGCTCGAGGGGCGTCGGGAGCATCCGCGACCTCGCCAGGTCGATGGGATTGGCCGCCTCTGTCATCTCGAAGATGCAGAGCGGCCTCTACATCAACGGCACGATCCGCCGGTGATGAAGGAAGGCGAGGACGCCCATCGCGTTCAACCCCATCTTCGCCAGGCGCTGCAGCGCGGCCAGGACCGACTCCTGCCGCCTCCGATGCTGGACCGTGGACACCCCGTAACCCCGGGAGTCGGTCCTCTCCTTGAACACCGGCCGGGTGTAGGGGGGGAGGCCGGGCTCGGTGTTACGCAAATAGAACCATCCCCGCTCCCGGCCGGCGTTGTTCGTCGTCATGGTGCGGGGGATGTAGACGTCCTTGAATTGCCCCCGCAGGGCAAGCGACATCCCGCCGGCGCGCATCGCGCGGCGGGTCCTCGGCTCCGTCGTGGGCTGCATGATGAGCTACGCGCGGAAAAGGTGTACCCAGAGCTCCCAATTGACTGGGATCCCCAGGTACCCTTCGCAGACGCCCACGAACGTGGCCGTCTGGGAGATCGCGTTGGGGGCGAAGTTGTGCAGCTCCACTCCGTAGTGGTGGCACATCGCCCGCATGAAGGTGCTCGCCGGCGCGTTGAAACCGCGCTCGTGGTAGCGGATGAAGCTCACCACGTAGCCCTCCGGCGGGTTGGGCTCGCGGTCCGCCGCCGGCGGCACGATCCACTCCGCCGGGCGTCCGTCTTCATTAGCCGCCAGCTGGCCGGCGGAGACCAGCTCGCCAAGGGCCAGCCGGGTCACCGTCGACCTCTCCCAGGCGTACGGCTCCAGGATCGTGAGGGGAGGCTGAGGCGGCGCCATGAAGAAGGCGAAGAAAAGCGGGGAGCGGAGGACAAGGAACGGAGGAAAAAGCGCTAATGGCAACGCCGCACGGAAGCAAAAGCGAGAGGAAGACGAAGGGGCGGGGGGACCGAAAATGGTGAGATGCCAAGGTAAAAAACCGCCGTCCCCTCCTCCCCCCGCGGCTTTATAGGCCGACGGGCGAGCTCTCCGGAGCGGACGCCCCGCTAGCATTAACTGCAGGGAATCTCTCCATCGCGTCGACGGGCGGGCCCCACCACGACCGCAGCGGCCACATCACTGCAGGCGGGCCATCATTACGGCAAAGACCGGCAGCGACCGAGGCGAAGCGGTCACGTCCGCCTGCCACGCCGCCCACTACACGCGCGCGCGCGCGGCTGCAGCGCCTAAAAAGACGCGCCCGCGCTGCAAAACCGCGGCCACGACCGCAAGGCACTTAAATGCCCGGGTCCCTTGCCAAGCAAGGAGAACCCTCGAGCGGGGCGAGCCCCCGGCTCGAAACAAAAACAACCCTCGACGGGATATCGACGTGAGAAGGTCGCCCGGGACCTGCTCGATGTAGAGCAGGCACCGCGGGCACCCATGCCACGTAAAACCCTCGAGCGGCGCGAGCCCTTGGCTCAGGATGACGTCAACCCTCGATGGGATATCGACGTGAGAAGGTCGCCCGGGACCTGCTCGATGTAGAGTAGGCACCGCGGGCACCCATGCCACGCAAAACCCTCGAGCGACGCGAGCCCCCGGCTCGAGACAATGTCAACCCTCTAAAAGAAGGCACGCGCGTGAGAGGGTCGCCCAGGGCCTGCTTGAAGTAAAGCGGGCACCGCAAGCACCCATGCCGCGCTGTGCGCCAACCCAGCGCCTCGAGGGCTGGCTCACCCAGACCCCTCGACGGCCGCAAACGCGAAAAGACGGGGGCTGTCCGGACACGGCCCCGCACGGCCCCTGCGATCGGAGGTTCGAAGCCCGACCCTCGACGGGTTCGAACGGGCGCCTCGGATCTCGAGTCAGGGACGACGAGGGCACGCGCATTCGAGCCGTTCCTCGAGCCTGCCAGCTCGAGGGTGCCCCACATGTCGTGTTCGAGAGCCAGCGAGGGGCAGCTAGCCGGGGGATCCCACCGAGGGAGAGCTTCCGCGCCCTCGGTCCCTAGCGAACGGGACCGAGCCCCACCTAGCAAACCCACGCAAGCGCTTCCATGGACGTGTCTCCGGAGCGCGCGGCCTACCCTTATCGAACGGGGCATGGGCGTCCACTTGGACCACCCGCTACCGGCTCGAAGAGGAATCCGCAATTCGCGACCCGCCCGATGGGAGTTGCGGAAACCTCACCCTCCGTCCCGCGGAGGGACGGCGAGGGCGCGTAAGAAAACAAGTCGTAAAGCTCGACCCGATCGCCTTGAACGAGGCCAAGGCTCGGGGGCTTGACGCACGGCTACACCTCCTTGAAACTGCACCCGCCGGGAGAGCGGTGACGGCGGTGCGTGCACCCCCGAAGCCGGCCGAAATACCGCCGATGCCGGTTGGCATATGTGCCACGCCTCTCTGACCAAAATTCTCGCGGTTAACCCCTGTAGGAGAACACACACTCTGCGGGGCTTCGGGGCTAGACCCGCGGGTCCGGCGACGCGGCCCCACGGAAAGCGTTCGCAAACAAGGAGGGAAGAACGTCCTATCGGCGGTTTCCGGCATCCGCGGGAGCCTCAATGGCAAACCCACGGATGCTCGGGGGCTCTTGTCGGGGGACGCCCCGGGGGTCCACTTAAACAACGGGGAAAACCTCACTTAAAGCCCGCAATGAAACCCAAATACGTTAAGCCTAACCATGCAGGCGCCTAACCATGCAGGACACAGCCCACAGGGACTTCGACAGCCCATCGAGGCGGCCCACATAAGGATCCCCTCGAACAGGCTCCGCCTCGTTCGAGGATGCGCGCTCCCTTCGGGCGGGCGTCGCCCCGCTCGAGGGGCAGCACTTCCCTCGAGCGGGCTCCGCCTCGCTCGAGGGTACGCCCCGCCCTCGGTCGGGGTCCGCCACGCTCGAGGGTGCCCCTCACGCGTGCGCCGGCCCCGTACACGGGCATTTAACGCCCGACGCCGCCGGACCGGCGCCATCATGCGCCGGGGCTCGCGCCCGGTGCCGCCGCACCAACTCCCCGGGGAGGAGCCCATCCCCATCACTGTGGGAAGGGACGTGCGGTACGGCCGGTGTCAGTCCCGTGACACCGCGCGCCTACTACAGTACGGCTAACGCGCCCGAGCCCTCGAAGGGGGCCGGGCGCACCCTCGATTTCACTTTCCCGTGACCCTACGGGGGGTTAGGTGGAGGCGCTAGGCCGGTGGATTGCCATCCCGGCCACTGTAACGGCGTGGCCGCCGTACCCGCGCGTGCAGGCGCACGCCGGACCCTGTAGCAACGACTCCAGCCCCGTGAAGCACGTTGGGAAGGAACGCCGTTCTGCCTGCCCCTGTACTCCGTACAAGCTTGCGTCAGCACCGCCCTCGAGCCTATCAGAGGACATCACCGCCATTCGTTGCTCTCCTACCCTCGAACCGCCACTGTTCGGGTACAAGTCAGACCATGATGACCAGATCGCTGCGGGGATCGCCCGGACGGCCGCCCACTCTACACCGTAGCACGTCGCGCTTCTCCACATAGCTAGGTAGCGCGGTGCGCATGTAACCCGCTGCCCCCTTGATCTATAAAAGGGGGGTGAACCCCCAGCCGCGGGGGGGACAGACGAATAAAGAGAAGGACACTTCACACACCACGTACTCATTCTCATTCTCCCACAATATCTTCAGCCACTCCTCCAGGGACTTGGAAGCTACACTTCCTCTCTCGCCTTGCTTGTATTTGCCCCACTACAAGCACCCCCGGTGCTAAGTAATATAGTGCCCCGAGCACGCCCCTGCTGGACGTACGGCCCCCTCGGCGGAACCGGGATAAACCTCTCGTGTCACTTGTTACTTAGCATCGACCATTGAGGGATAGACCACGGCGCTATCTACGGGTTAGTGTCGGGACCATATTCCGCACCGACGGGTTGGCGCCCACCGTGGGGCAAGAGAGCGCCTAAGGTCATTTCGCCAACTCCCTCCATGGTGATCAACTTAACTTAGATTAACTTAGGTTAGATTGTCTTTACTTTTAGATTAATACTCTCATTAAAGGTTTTCTTAGTCAACTAGATTAGTACTTGGTTAAGCGCTAGTAATCCCCTTGCTCCGCGGATGGACAAGAACCTTGGGAATCCCGTGGTGAAAAAGGTGTAGGTCCGTACGCTTGTGGATCGTAGGTGGATACGAGTTTTATCCGTCAACACTATCTCCGTCTCGCATGTCTTTTCCTCTTGGTTGCTCGCACTCCTCCTGAACTTGCCTAAGGCTTAGGTTGAGGCGTAGTTGGTGCACTTGCGAATTTTGCGAAAAATGGGACCAATTTTTCGGGGGGGGGGGGCCGTAGTAGCCCCCGAGGGTGACTTGGTTTTATGGGGAAAGCCAAGTTGCCCTTTGACTTTATTGATTTGCTGCTATTTACATTTATACTGCCAACTGGGGCGTTGGGCATGTAATTTACAACAAAAAACTTGGAAATCTTTGCTAAGGGTAGAAGCGACGTAGCTGCTGCATGTTCCAAGCATTGGTGAGTTCCTCTCCGTCCTCGTTGGCCAGCTTGTACGTGCCGGGCTTGAGCACCTTCACCACGACGTAGGGTCCCTCCCATGGGGGAGACAGCTTATGGCGGCCTCGATTGTCTTGGCGTAGCCTTAGGACCAGGTCCCCTTCGCTGAAGTCTCGTCGTCGCACCTTCCGGGCTTGGTAGCGCCTTAGAGACTGCTGATATTTTGCGGAGTGCATCAGGGCCACGGTGCGGGCCTCGTCCAATTGGTCCAGCGAGTCCTCGCGGGCTCGCTGTTTGGCGCCCTCGTCGTAGCCCCAAACTCTGGGCGACCCGTACTCCAAGTCTGTGGGGAGGATAGCTTCCGCGCCATAGACCACGAGAACGGGGTGAATTCGGTGGCCCTGCTTGGGGTGGTCCTGAGGCTCCACACAACCGCCGGTAGCTCTTGGAGCCATTTTCGACTAGACTTGTTCAACCGGTCGAAAATTCTGGGCTTGAGGCCTTGTAGGATCATGCCGTTGGCGCGTTCCACCTGACCGTTGGTCTATGGGTGCGCCACGGCTGCCCAGTCCACGCGGATGTGGAATTTGTCGCGGAACTCTAGGAACTTTCTGCCTGTGAATTGGGACCCGTTGTCGGTAATGATGGTGTTGGGCACTCCGAAGCGGTAGACTATGTCAGTGAAGAACGTTACGGCCTGCTTCGCCCTGAGGTTCGTAATGGGGCGTACTTCGGCCCACTTGGAGAACTTGTCGATGGCGACCAGTAGGTGGGTGTAGCCCCCGGGCGCTTTTTGCAAAGGCCCGACGATGTCCAGCCCCCACACAGCAAAGGGCCATGTGACGGGGATGGTCTGCAGGACGTGCGCAGGGAGGTTGGACTTGCGGGTGTAAAACTGGCACCCCTCGCAGGTGCGCACGATCTCGCTGGCATCAGCGACCGCGGTGGGCCAGTAGAAGCCTTGGCGGAACGCGTTGCCCACGAGAGTGCGTGGCGCCGCGTGGTGGCCGCATACTCCCGCGTGTATGTCTTGGAGGAGCTGGCGCCCCTGAGGGATAGGGCGAAGGATCGGATGGCGACTAGAGAGGGGGGGAGTGAATAGGAGCGGTAAAAATTCTTCCCAAAGAACCCGGCCTATGCCCTACTCAAATCCCGGTCACACACAAGCGATGGATCGAATCACGCACCAATCGCCAAGACCACGAGGTTATGGATCAACCTCTAGCCTTAGGAACGATTCCTAGAAGCACACGCGGAAGTACTAGAAAGGGAGGAAGGAAACGAACCAAGAAGCAAAGCACACAGGGCTGCGGCGGACCGTCCGCGCAGAGGGGCGGACCGTCCGCATAGGGCCGCGCGGACCGTCCGGCCGGGTACCGCGGACCGTCCGCACCCGGCCGCGGACCATCCGGCCCGAGCCGCGGACCGTCCGTTAAATCACACGAACGGACCAAAGCCACCCACGAACCACGGACCATCCGCGGGGAGCACGCGGACCGTCCGCCAAGCACCCCGCGGACCGTCCGCCCAACACCGCGGACCGTCCGAAACTCCGTCCAACCAAAACTCAAAATCGCGACGGATCGAAACGAAGGACGAGCAAGAACACGAAGAACACGGGACGAACACGACCCACGCGGACCGTCCGCGACCTCCCCGCGGACTGTCCGCCAGGTGCGGACAGAGCAGAAACAGCCCGACCCCGAAAGTCAACTCCCCCAAATCATCATCGGATTTCCCAAACGGTTGAAGCTGTAGAGACAAGGGTTTGGGTACTTGAAAAGCGTCACACAAGGATGCTATAGCCCAAAAATCTTGCCTCCTAACTCCCTAAATCACCGGGAATCGCGAATCCTTTGAGCACCACCAAAAGCTAGAGCACCGAACGAAAACTCACGAATCGAAGTGGTTTCCCGGCGTTTGAGGGCACAAGATCAAGCACAAAGATGCACAAGACATCTATCCATGTTTCCCTCAAAGAAATCCGGGGAGAAACCCACTCAAATCCGCGGAATCACACCGGGAACAAAGGCACGAAAACAAGCACGAAAAGCCAAGAAAAACAACCCCGAATCTTCTATACAAAACCAGGAAAGCTTCACAAGGTCTAGCATGCCGCCCTAGCATCCATCCCTCTCAACAAATCTCTCATGAAGCTCTCATGCTAGCCTAGAGAAAATAGGAAGGAAAATAGCTACGAAAATGAGAAAGAGGAGGGAGCAAATGAAACCCTAAGTCGCGGAGAGAGAGAGCCATCCACACACACTCATGGCTTATATATCAGGTCCCGCCGGAGTGGTAAATGACTCGACTACCCCTAACTACACTACTGGCGATACAACCCACGTAGGGGCATTTTGGTAACGTTTGTGGGTCTTGCCATCGGACGGCCACGCCTTTGCCGCACCCCGCGTCCTCCCGACGCAAGCCATGCGATCCCGCCGCGTGTCCTTCCGCCTCGAAACTTCCCGACACGCCCGGATCCCGTCTCCGTCGTGTTGGGCCCTCGGACTTGGTTTTGAGGCCCAAATCAAGAAACCGTCCGCCGGTGGTTTTGTGGGCAAACCACCAAACCCCGCGTGCCCGGTCCGGCCTCCCCGCCAAACCACTTGACTTGACCGCCACCGGGCACCGCTCGCTTGTCCATGACTTCGTCTTGCTTGTGTCGCCACCATGTGACCCGCACCCAGTCCCGCTGTCCACCGGGTCCCTTGAACCGAGCCTACTTGTCTCTCCATCTCCCGGAGGCCCCTCAAGGCTGAAGACCTTTCGCGCCCGTTCTTCACCTGCAACAACACGAACTAGGCCGCAGCCTACACCTGCGCACTAAGCCAAGAGTCAGTCCAACACCCGTTGTCAATCACTCATCACTGAGGAGCGGTCATCCATCGACCACTGGGACGCTCCTGGTCCTCAATCTCCCCCTTGATGAGTGCATTGACAACACACAACGCGAAATGAAATTCAGAGTAAAAGAGAAAAGAAAGAAGAAAGAAAAACAAAGAAGCTCAACTCATGACCAAAACCGAAGAAAGGCGAAGAAAGGTCACAAGCCAAGCAAAGCACAAAATCCACACCGAAAACAAGCAAGAAAGCTCCCCCCGAACAAATGCAAGCTCCCCCCTGAACATGTGGATGCACACTTCCAAATTTCAGCTCACCTCTTCTGAATTTTCATTAAGCTCACCTTTTCTCCCCCTTGTTGACAATGTATGAATCAAGGTGAAAATGCAGAAATGCAAAAGCAAAGCATATAAACAACTACATGAGCTTCTCAAATAGGCCAAATCTAGTGTCAAAGGCTAAAAATGAGACAAAGATCACATATATGAATCATAGCATAGTCAAAGCATTGCCACAAGTAATAGATGAAAATACAAGCATGTGACAGAGCAAAATTTTCAGATTTAAGTAGTTTTATCAAAAGAAGGCTCGCTTCACATGTAAAAGCCTATCCATGTCACACTTGAGCCACAAACGTGCATACCATTCAAAGATCATACAAGGATATCAAATTCTCAGCAAAAGATCATGGCAAACACCCATAAAGCAAAGCATGTCATGTCAAAGCTCATGAGCCATGTGTCCACTTCGGGGAGACTTCTCCACTGGTGAACATCATGCAACATGTTTTGCACCCATATGTGAAAGATAAAACATTTTAAGCATAGACATGATGGATGGAGAATTTGTCAAGCATTCACACTTCTTTGCAAGATTAATTCATTTTATGGTACATGAAGTGCCTTTGCGGCAAAAAGAAGCTTATGCTCCCCCATGAATGCAGCATAGGCTAAACATTCACAATGATATTCGGCCTTTGGCCCAAATGCAAGAACAAGGCATCCAAGCACAATCTAAGCATGAAAAGCACATTTAGACCAAACTGTGACATGGATACACAACTACACACGAGTGGAGCAAATTTCATCGAAAATTAGTCAAGTTTAGCATTTATTTCAAAAGGGGCTATCTCACCACACATATATCTCAAATATTCCAAGAGCATAACCTCACATCACCATTTCTCCACACATATAACCAATATCTCACAAATAGCCAAAGAGACTCAAATATGGCATATGAAAGAAGCTCATCATCCTAAAATGCAATATGATACAAATGCAACGTGATATATAACAAGATGGCTATCCTACCATGGTTTGTACATCAAACAAAGCATGTATATACATCAAAGTAAACAAGGTTTAATACATATGATACAAAAAGGAAATCCCCCAAGAATCAACTAGAAAGGGCAACAAACCCCAAGTTCCCCCGCAAGCGCACAAATATAGCTTGGTCGAGAGGCTTTGTAAAGATGTCGGCTAGCTGATCTTGGGTAGGGACATGGCTCAAAACAATGGTTCCTTTCTCCACATTGTCCCTCGGGAAATGATACCTCACTTCTATATGTTTAGTTCCGGAGTGAAGCACCGGGTTTTTGGCTACACTTATGGCACTAGTGCTATCACAAAGAAGTGGGATCCGGGTGCACTCCTCACCGAAGTCTCTCAAAGTGTATGAAATCCACAACAGTCGGGAACAACAACTCGCGGCAAGCAACATACTCCGCCTCCGTGGTAGACCGAGCTACACTAGACCGCTTGCGGGAAGACCATGAGACCAACGAAGAACCAAGAAACCGACAAGTACCGAAGTAGACTTCCTCTCGACTCGACAACCGACAAAATCCGCATCGGAAAAACCATGTAGAGAAAGAGTCGAGGAGGAAGAATACCAAAGGCCAAGACCGGGGGCGGATCGTAGGTACCGAAAATCCTCTTGACGGCCTGTCGATGTGATGTCCTCGGTGAAGCACGAAAACGAGCGCACGGACACACGCCCGAACCGTATGTCTGGCCTCGTCGCCGTCAAGTAGAGGAGGGAGCCGATCATGCTCCTGTACTCCCGCTGGTCCACTGTTTCTCCGTCCTCATCCGCATCCAAAGTGGCCGTACTCCCCATGGGAGTCGACATCGGCTTCACATCTTGCATCTGGAACTTCCTCAGCATGTCTTTCGTGTACTTGGTCTGGTGCACAAATGTACCGTCCTTCACTTGCTTGATCTGCAGCCCGAGAAAATACTGCAACTCGCCCATCATGCTCATCTCGAACTCCCTGCTCATCTCATCTGCAAACTTGGCAACAAGGTTATGTGACGAGCCACCAAAGACAATATCATCCACGTATATCTGCACAATCAACAAGTCATTTCCATGCTTGAGGAGAAACAGGGTTCTATCCACGGTACCCATCACAAACCCTCTACTCAACAGAAAACCTCTCAATCTCCCATACCAAGCACGGGGCGCCTGTTTCAACCCATACAGAGCCCTTTTCAACCTGTATACCCTGTGTGGGTACAACTCGCTCTCAAACCCAGGTGGCTGCTTCACATACACCTCCTCCTCTATGACCCCATTCAGAAAGGCACTCTTCACGTCCATCTGAAACAACTTGAACCCTTTAGCCACGGCAAAGGCTAGAAGGATCCGAATTGCCTCAAGACGGGCCACAGGAGCAAAGGTCTCCTCATAGTCGATCCCCTCCTTTTGACTAAACCCCTGAGCAACAAGTCTGGACTTGTTCCTCACAACCATCCCATTCTCTCCCTCTTTGTTCTTCCAAACCCACTTGGTTCCTATGGGATGGCAATTTGGAGGTGGTTCAACTAACTCCCACACCTGGTTCCTCTCAAAGTTTTCCAACTCCTCATGCATAGAATTGACCCAGTTTGCATCAGATAAAGCATGTCCAATGTCCTTGGGCTCAAAAGTAGCAACAAAAGCAAGCATGAGCAAAATGAGAGGAATTCCGGACCTCGACCGTGTAGTGCGTTCATCGATGTTCCCAATGATCTTCGACGGGGGATGCACTTCCCCGAATCCGCGGGGAGCCTCACGCCTCGAGACTACCTCCCCCTCAACTTCAGCTTCTCTCGCCTGGTCCTCTTGTTGCACCGTCGTTGTCCATGAAGTAGACGGTCCATGCTCCAAAGTGGTCGTAGGGGAAGTAGTGGGTACATGCTCAGCTTCAGGCGCATGGTTCTCCCCATCATCATCTCCATCTTCATCTTTCTCCTCCTCAAAGAGGTCCTCGGCCATCTCTTCATCACCTGCACATTCAAAACCAAGAGAGGTACATGGCATTGTCTCGTCGAAGGTCACCTCGCAAGTCTCCATGATTTTGTTAGTCTCAAGGTTAAGCACCCTATAGGCTCTAGAGTGGTTAGCATATCCAAAGAAAATACCATCACTAGACCTAGCCTCAAACTTGTCGAGTTTTCCCTTCTTCAAAATAAAGCACTTGCAGCCAAAAACTCGGAAGTGACTCACCTTGGGTGCCCGACCATGCATAAGCTCATAACAGGTCTTCTTCTTGAAAGCTCGCAATAAAATCCGGTTGGAAACATGACAAGCTGTATTGACCGCCTCAGCCCAATACCTCCTAGGAGTCCTGTGCTCATCGAGCATCGTCCTAGCCATCTCACAAAGAGTCCGATTTTTCCTTTCCACGACTCCATTTTGAGGGGGCACATAAGGGGTCGAATACTGATGTTCAAGACCTAGATCACGACAAAAGGCATCAAAACGAGAGTTCTTGAACTCGAGCCATTATCCTTGCGGATAGCTCGAATAGCATTCCCATGCCTCTCGTTTTTCAATCTCACGATCGGATCTCGAACAAAACTAAAAGTCTCACTCTTATCCTCCAAGAAGAACACCCGGGCATAGCGAGAGTAATCGTCCACCACAACAAGGACATACCACTTCCCACCCACCGAGCGAACTCGAGCCGGCCCAACAAGGTCCATATGCAACGGCTCCGTCGGACGCTCGGTCATGACATCGGTCGGGGGTGGATGGGGAGTGGCTACCATCTTACCATGCCTACAAGGAGCACAAACCAAATCCTTCTCAAGCTTCAACCTCGGCAATCCTCGGACAAGGTCAAGACCACTCAAGCGGGAAACCAAATCAAAGCTCAAGTGTCCCAACCGCCTATGCCATTTCCACAAATCGAGAAGAAGGACCGCCATCAAACGGCGAGCGAGGACCCAAAGAACGAGAGAAATCAGCCACGAAAATCGACCCTCGGGGATGATCATACGGACAAGATCACCTCGAGAATCAAGCAAACGAGACTCGCCAGACTTGAAACGCACCTCAAAACCCTCATCAAGCAACTGAGAAACCGAAAGCAAATTAAAACCCAAAGACTTCACAAGAGCCACTCTCTTCAACGTTACCTTGTCACTCACATGCACAACACCCTCTGAAAGCACCCTACCTCGTCCATTGTCCCCAAATGTGATGTACTGCTTTTCCTTCACTAGGGTGAGGCTGGAGAACCACTTCTTATCTCCGGTCATGTGTCGAGAACACCGGAGTCGATCAACCAAATGTTCTCCAAGCCTCCTGCCTGCAGTCAGAAACAAGAACGAGAATGAGCTAGCGACTCGACACTGGGGTTAGCACAAAGAAAGTTAAACCAGTGTCGAGCCATCTGCTCAAAAGAGGGGTTAGCAAACATCACTCCCTTGCCACCAAACTTCCCATGTCCCATGGGAGGAGTACGAGCACCACGAGGGGGAAAACGTGGTCCGTAGTTCCTCTGGAACCCAAAGCTGCGATCATCTCCCCTAAACCCGTACTGAGGACGAGTAGGAGGACGTCCAGCAAAACCACCACGAGCCCGACCAAACCTCTCACCAGCACGCACACCATCATCTCTCCTGACAAACCTCTCACCACCTCCCCTCTGTGGGAACCTGCCAACACTCCTCACACTTCCCACACCCCGTGGAAGTGGCACTCTAGGCTCAGGAATACCATGAGGCTGGCGATACCTGTCCTGGTTCGCTTGCTCCCTAGCAAGCCTCTCATCCCTCTTCCTCTTGTAGCAAAACTCTGCAAGATGCCTCTCCTTGCCACAATACTCACACCTGAAGGGGATGGGTTTTGGTTTTGGCTCTGGCTTCTCTCTAGGCTTCTCACCCTTCTCACCCACAAACTTCACTGGTTTCTGGAAATCATTTGTCTTAGGTGGGAATTTGGGTGGATCTTGGGTTGTGTCAAGCTTGTTGCAAAGGTGGTTGGGCTTTGGTGTGAAAGAGTTCTTGGGTGCTTTTGAGAGTGGGACTTGGATCTCTCCGATCACTTCAAACCCGGGGTTAGACTCAACACACTTCTCGTACACACTCTCCCCACTGTTCTCTCCCACTTTCTCACCCAACTTCTCAAACCCCAAACCACGACCATCAGCTCTCTTGAACTCTTCAATCATGATTTTCAATTGAGGTTCCTGCCCAGACAACCAACCCAACACCTTCCTCAAATAGTCATTCTCCTCATAGATGACATCCAAACGGGAAGTAAGTTCAAGATTACGCAAAGTGACTTCATCACAGCTAGAACATGCATTTGCAACAGGAGATTTCAAAGATGCTTCCAAAGAACTAATGGTAGAACGAGCATCGACAAGCTTAGCATGCATAGTAGGACATGATTTGCAAGCACCAAGCAAAGTAGGTCCGAGGACCGGGGAGCGTCCCGGTGGTCAATGGATGACCGCTCCTTAGTGATGAGTGATTGACAACGGGTGTTGGACTGACTCTTGGCTTAGTGCGCAGGTGTAGGCTGCGGCCTAGTTCGTGTTGTTGCAGGTGAAGAACGGGCGCGAAAGGTCTTCAGCCTTGAGGGGCCTCGGGAGATGGAGAGACAAGTAGGCTCGGTTCGAGGGACCCGGTGGACAGCGGGACTGGGTGCGGGCCACATGGTGGCGACACAAGCAAGACGAAGTCATGGACAGATGAGCCGGTGCACGGTGGCGGTCAAGTCAAGTGGTTTGGCGGGAGGCCGGACCGGGCACGCGGGGTTTGGTGGTTTGCCCACAAAACCATCGGCGGACGGTTTCTTGGTTTGGGCCTCAAAACCAAGTCCGAGGGCCCAACACGACGGAGACGGGATCCGGGCGTGTCGGGAAGCTTCGAGGCGGAGGACACGCGGCGGGATCGCATGGCTTGCGTCGGGAGGACGCGGGGGGTGCGGCGAAGGCGTGGCCGTCCTATGGGAAGACCCACAAACATTACCAAAATGCCCCTATGAAGGACCGATACGGCGAACCGGAGAGGGGGGGGGGGAGTGAATGGGAGCCGATAAAAATTCTTCTCGAAGGAGATGAAAACTCCAACAAGACGAACTTGGCTTCCAACACACGTCTCCGACTCACTACCCAAGTTGGCCAAGCCCACGTAGCCACTGGAGTGCCACTGGACCTAGGAACCAACACACACGGCCTTCCGAGCTCGAGAACGCGGCGGAACAACAAACCCCGAGTCTACAGACCCACACCGGTCAGACCGGTGAGCACCACCGGTCAGACCGGTCCCTGCTGGTGAACCTGAGCAATTTCCACTAAGTGGCTCTACACCGGTCAGACCGGTGAGACACACCGGTCAGACCGATGGAAGCCAGAAAGCCCCCAAGGCACCAAACAGGCCAACCGACCACCAAACGGACCCAAACTTGAAACAGCAGCACCACGGGTCAACAGAGAACACACCAAGACGCTCACCCGAGCGAAAACCCACAAGGGCTTGCACCGGTCAGACCGGTCAAGAGCACCGGTCAGACCGGTGTAGCACAGGCGACTCGGAATGAACGAAGCACCCGCGGGTCAACTCCCCCAAATCCAAATCTCGATCTCCCGAATCGCTCCACGGACTTGAACAAGACTTTGGGGATATCGGGGAGCACCTCATGAGGAGTCCATAGCCAAGTTTAATCCCACCAAATCTCGTCCAAAAGGGAGGAATCGAAGAAATCCCGCCGGAAGCACTTCCAACCCAAGAACTCAAGAAACCCCAAAAACGAGCACTTTTACTCACGGATTTGGGAGGGGAATCACGGCCCAAAGAACCACGAAGGGTTCCCACAAATTTCCCCCATCAAATCCCCAAGAGAAAAGCCCCGAAAACACCCCAAAGAAATCACGAAGAGAGAGCTCCGAAAATCACCACCAAGAACAACCGGGGAAAACACATCCAAACCTTGAGGAACCACGCCGAATCATCTATACATGAAACAAAGGTTCGTACAAGGTCTAGCAAGCCGCCCGATCATCCATCTCTCTCTACAAGATCTCTCCGTGAAGCTCTCTTGCTAGTCCTAGAGAAAACCTAAGGAAAATAGGTGGAAAATAGGAAAACAAATGAGCTAGGGTTCCAAGAGTTGGCTGCCATCCTCTCACCTCTTGGGTTATATAGGCGGCAACCGAATGTCTAAAATGCCCCTCTCTACTAACTAGGGATACATGCCCCTCAAGGGCGGATTCGGAATTCTTGATGTCTTCACCATCGGACGGATGCCCGGCGACCGCACCTGCGTAGCCTCGACGCAAGCGATGCGATCCCGACGCGTGTCCTCCGCTTCGAAGATTCGGCTGCGTCGTCGCACACCGGTCAGACCGGTGCTCCTCACCGGTCAGACCGGTCCCCACCGGTCGGGCCGGTCGGACCCTCGGTCGGACCGGTCTGGTGCTTCTTGCACCTCCATCTTCGGTTCTCCGGTCTTGGCTTTGTGGATCAACCAAGGAACCCAGTGGTTTTATGGTGAACCACCGGAAACCCCGCGAACTCGGTGTAGCCTCCGCCAATCTCCACTCATGACTTGGCTCCCACGTAGTCCCGGCTCGACCTTGGTTTTGAGGCTCAACCAAGAAACCGTCCACGACATCATCTTGCTGTTCATGCCACCATGCGGCCCGCACTTGACCCCGCTGGCCACCGGGTCCCTCGAACACGACCTACTTGTCTTCTCCACACACGGAGGCCTCACCGGCGACGACCTTTCGCGCTTGTTCTTCACCCGCACCAACATGAGTCAAGCCGCAACCCGCACCCGCAATACTTAGCCAAGAATTAGTCCACACAACGTTGTCAATCACTCATCACACAAGGAAGCGACCATCCACCGGTCCTCGAACCACACATGGTCCTCAATCTCCCCCTTGATGAGTGCATTGACAACACCCACACGAAAGTAACAAGAGAGAAAAGAAAAAGAAAAGAAACGAACAAAAAGAAACTCCAACAAGCGATCGAAAGCCAAACAAAGGCAAAGAGCAAGATCACTTGAAGAAGACAAGTCTCGGACCCCTTAGGCAAGGGCAACGGCTCGACACATCCGAGACAAAGCAAAGCTCAAGCAAAGAGCGCAAACCACCGAATCAAAGCTCGAAAACTCACAAAGAGCTCCCCCTGCACACATGCAAGCTCCCCCTGAACCAATGCAACTCCCCCTGGACGAATGCATGCAAAACAGCTGAAAACAGGGCAGGCTGCGGCAATTTCAGCTCACACCGGTCAGACCGGTCATCACCACCGGTCAGACCGGTGCCCAACATATGTACGAGACCAGCACTCACACCGGTCGGACCGGTGCTCTTCACCGGTCGGGGGACCGGTGTACAACGAAACCCGAAATGGCTCGAAACCACACGAAAACCTTCTAAATGCATCCACTAAGCCATTTCAAGCTCAAACTTCTCCCCCTTGTTGGCAATGCATGAATCAAGCCAAAAATGCAAAACTTTCAACCTAGAGCTTCTCAAATATACAAAATTCAACAAAGAATGCTACATATGTCCAAATGAGCAAGTTAGGTACTCTACGGCTTCGTATCGATCTCAACTACATGATCACCAAGTTTCACAACCATTGGACGAAGCTAAGATGGATTTTGGCAATTTTGCGAAAAACTCGCCTCTCATGAGCAAAGGCCTAAACATGATCAAAGCATATCAAAATGGCAAAGCCACACAAACTTCATGCTAGGACAGCCATTCTAATCATAAGACCATCACAAACACCCACAAGCACCTCATGTCATGTCAAAGCTACCGAGCCATGTGCCTACTTCTATGTATGAGACTTCTCATTGGTAGGCATCATGCAACGGTTTAGCACCCAAAGCAAATTAAATTCAGCACATATGACATGGGAGCATATTTTCCAAGCATTTTTCATTTCATTTTCAGATTTGTAAATGGTACATGAAATGTCTTTGCGACAAAAAGGAACTTATGCTCCTCCACAAGATAAATCAAGAGGGCTAAACATTCATGATGGCAAATGAGCCTTTGGCTCCATATGATCAATAAACTAGCCATCCAACCACAAATTAAGCATAGCAAGGCCACAAAAACATGTCAAGAGCATGTAAAGGCATTTACACATGAGAGAGCATACATGTATCATTTTTCAAAAGCATAGCTATCAACCATGGATTATTCATCAAGATCATCAAGAGCTAAGCCAAACTAACCGTAGCATACCAAACAAGCTCACAAAGACTTATATCTCATTCCATGGTGAACAATGTATATGAGAGAAGCTTTTCCTAACCAATGCATATGATACAAAATGCATGCAATCTAAGATACAAGGATGTCTATACATCATGTTACATATGCCATGCCAAATGCAAGAAATGCACAAAGGAAAGCTATACATATGCTACAAATCGGCTCCTCGAGGGGAGGCAAAACGGGGCTCGACACCACCGGCAAAGAGCTCCCACACACCCAACTCAAGAAATCAAACACACACCAAGTTCCCCCCGCAAACGAGTGAAAGTTGCTTGATCTAGGGGTTTGGTGAAAATATCGGCTAGTTGGTCATGTGTGGGTACATGGATCAAAGCTATCTTCCCTTTCTCTACGTTGTCTCTCAGGAAATGATACCTCACTTCTATGTGTTTGGTTTTGGAATGGAGCACTGGGTTCTTTGCAACGCTTATGGCACTGGTGCTATCACAATGAAGTGGGACATGGGTATACTCCTCACCAAAGTCACTCATGGTGTAGGTGATCCAAAGGAGCTGAGAGCAACAACTAGCAGCGGCAACATACTCGGCTTCGGTCGTGGATTGAGCAACACTCGACTGCTTACGAGAAGACCAAGACACCAACGAAGAACCCAAAAACTGGCAAGTCCCAGAAGTGGACTTCCTATCCAACCGACACCCGGCAAAATCCGCGTCTGAAAAGCCATGAAGCGCCAAAGAGGAGGACGCGGAGTACCAAAGGCCGAAGTCGGGAGTGTGACGCAAGTACCTGAAAATTCTCTTCACTGCTTGCCGATGCGAAGTCCTCGGAGACGCTTGAAAACGAGCGCACAGACACACCGAGAACTGTATGTCCGGCCTCGTCGCCGTCAAGTAGAGGAGTGACCCGATCATGCTCCGGTACTCCTTCTGGTCCACATGTTCACCTTCCTCGTCCGCATCAAGAGCTGTAGTCGTACTCATCGGCGTCGTCATAGCCTTGGAGTCCTCCATCTTGAACTTCCTCACAATGTCCTTGGTGTACTTAGCCTGGTGCACAAATGTTCCTTCCTTTGATTGCTTGATTTGTAGCCCGAGAAAGAACGCGCAACTCACCCATCATGCTCATCTCGAACTCCTCGCTCATATCATCTGCAAACCTCGCAACAAGAGAGTTAGACGAGCCACCAAAGACAATGTCATCCACGTATACCGCACAATCAGGATATCTCTGCCCTGCCTCAGCAAAAACAAGGTCTGATCGACCTTCCCCATCTCAAAACCTCTCTCAAACAAGAACCCCCTCAACCTGCCATACCAAGCTCTAGGCGCCTGCTTCAACCCATACAGCGCCTTCCTCAACTTGTACACCCGGTGGGGGTACCTCTCACTCTCAAACCCCGGAGGCTGCCTCACATACACTTCTTCCTCCAGCACACCATTCAGAAAAGCACTCTTCACATCCATTTGGTGCAACTTGAACCCTTTAGCCACAGAAAAGGCTAGAAGGATCCTAATCGCCTCCAAACGGGCTACGGGAGCAAAGGTCTCCTCGTAGTCAATCCCCTCCTTACGACCGAACCCCCGGGCAACAAGTCTCGACTTGTTCCTCACAACCTCACCCTTCTCTCCCTCTTTGTTTTTCCACACCCACTTGGTACCAATCGGCTTACACCACGGGGGAGGGTCAACCAACTCCCACACCGATTCCTCTCAAAGTTCTCCAACTCCTCATGCATCGAGTTAACCCAATTGTGATCGGATAGTGCGTGTCCAATGTCTTTGGGCTCAAAAGAAGCAACAAATGCAGCATGAGCAAAATGGGAATTGTTTCGAACCCTCGACCGTGTAGTGCGTTCATTCATGTCGCCGATGATCCTCGAAGCCGGGTGATCCACCCGAACTCGCCGGGGAGGTTCTTGCCTCGAAGCTACCTCCCCCTCAACATCGCCTTCTCCTCGTTCTTGATTTGTCGTCGTAGGTGTAGTAGAGGGTCCATCCATCATCGTCGTCGAAGTAGTGGGTACATGTTCGGCGGGGGCACCGCACCACCATCCTCATCATCACCATGTTCATGCTCCTCCTCCCGAAAGATCTCCTCGCCAAGCTCATCATCACCGCACACTCAAAGACAAGGCCGACTACGTGGCTCTGTCTCGTCGAAGGTTACCTCGCAAGTCTCCACGATTTGGTTAGTTTCAAGATTGAGCACACGATATGCTCTAGAATGAGATGCATAACCAAAGAAAATGCCATCGACAAGACCTAGCCTCAAACTTATCCAACTTCCCCGCCTTTCTTCGAATGAAACACTTGCAACCAAAGACATGGAAGTGACTCACCTTGGGTGTGCGACCATGCATCAACTCATAGCATGTCTTCTTCTTGTGCACTCTGAGGTATATCCTGTTCGACACATAGCATGCGGTATTCACCGCCTCAGCCCAATACCTCCTCGGAGTCCTATGCTCATCAAGCATCGTCCGAGCCATCTCGCACAAGGTCCTGTTCTTCCTTTCCACAACACCATTCTGGGGAGGCGTATACGGACTCGAAAACTGGTGCTCAAGACCCAAGTCATGACAAAAGGTTTCAAAACGAGAGTTCCTGAATTCCGAGCCATTATCACTACGGATAGCTCGTATGGCATCTCCGTGCCTCTCGTTCCTCAACCTCAGGACTAGATCTCGAACAAAACCAAACGTCTCCCCCTTATCCTCCAGAAAGAACACCCACGCATACCGAGAATAGTCGTCCACCACAACAAGGACATACCACTTCCCACCCGCAGATCGCACACGAGCTGGGCCAATAAGGTCCATATGGAGCAGCTCGCATGGACGCTCAGTCATCACATCGGTGAGAGGCGGGTGAGAAGAGGCCACCATCTTGGCATGCCTACACGGAGCACAAACCAACTCTTTCTCAAGCCTCAACCGTGGCAATCCTCGGACCAAATTGAGTTTACTCAAGCGAGACAAAAGGTCAAAGCTCAAGTGACCCAACTTCCTATGCCACTTCCACAACTCACTCGAAGAACCAGCCAAGAAACAACGCTCCACACCCGAAGACTGAGAAAAATCAGCACGAAACACCTGACCCTCGGGAACGACCATACAGACAAGATCCCCTCGAGAGTCCACAATCCGAGAACCACCGGGCCGAAACAACACCTCAAAACCCTCATCCAACAAGCGGGACACGAAAGCAAATTGTACCCCGGCGATTGAACAAGAGCAACACGCCTCGAGTGATCTTGTCACTCACTTTTATCTCACCTTACGAAAGCACACGCCCACGCCCATTGTCCCCAAAGGTGATGTACCTCTTCGTCACCACGGGACGAGACTTGAGAACCACCCCCTGTCTCCGGTCATATGCCTCGAACAACCGGAGTCAATCAACCAAATGTTCTTCAAGTCTCCCACCTGTACATCAAAAATAGGCACGTGAGCGAACAAACGACTCAGCACTGGGGTTAGTACCAAAAGAGGAAAACCAGTGCCGAGCCATTTGCTCGAAAGTGGGGTTAGCACCAACCAAAGCATCTCTCCTACCAAAGCTACCTCCTCGAACACCACCACGATAACCACCCTGAGGGAACCACCCCTCTCTGCCTGGAGGAGGACCAAAACCACGCAAGAAAGCCCGTGGAACGTCCTTCCTCTCCAACTCACCACCACGACTCCTCCAATCCCCGTATTGAGCACGAGGTGAAGAACGCCTAGCAAACTGACCACCTGCACCCTTTCCAGCCCAACCACCAGAACCACGACCACCAGAAACAACCCTCGCACCTGCACGAGCTCGAAACCCGAACATCCGTCCGTCGGGGCCCGCACCGGTCCGGCCGGTGCCCCACACCGGTCCGACCGTGTGGTCCGGGCGCATCACCACCCGCAGCCCTCTTCTCTCCCCAAGCCCGAACCGTCCGCACAATCGCCTTGCCCCCGGGCATCCGCATACGAGGCTCAAGTACACCATCGGAAGGGTGGTACTTGTCCTTGTTAGCCCACTCCTTCTCCATTCTCTCCTCTCGCTTCCTCTTGAAGCAAAACTCCTCCTTATGGCCATCTCTCCCACAATAGCCACAATGGAACCTCACAAGCTTAGGCTTTGGCTTGGGATGTGGCTGTTCACTCGGTTTCTCTCCACTCAAACCCTCCACCGGTTTCTCACCACTAGCCTTCTCACTCTCCTTCCCAAAGAACACTTTCCCCGAAGTGCTCACAAACTTGATAGGCTTTTGTAGGTCATTTGTGGGTGTAGGAAACACGGGTGGAGCTGGGGTTGTGTCTAGTCGGTTCCTTAGATGGTTAGGTTTTGGTGGGAAATCATTCTTGTGGTGGGTTTTTGGTGGCTCCGGATATTCTCTCCACTTCCCTCACCAACCTTGTTTGCCCCAAGCCCCTCACCATCTTGCCTCTTAAAGGCCTCGATCATCATCCTCAAGCGAGGCTCGTGACCGGACAACCAACCCATCAACTTCCTCAAATCATCATTCTCATCCCGCAAACGATCAACATAATGTGCAAGCTCCAAATTTTTCAATGCATGCATTTCACAGGTAGAGCAAGATGTAGGCATGGGTTCCTTCAATTTAGCCTCGAGCGAACTAGTGTAAGCATGCATCTCATCAATCTTAGCATGCAAAACAGGGCAAGAAGTGCAAGCACCTAGCAAAGCAGGTCTAGACTTAAGCTCAGCCACTTCAACCCTAAGCACATCTAGTTCCTCACACTTGGAGGCATGCTTCTCTTTGAACAAAGCAAGATCAGCAAGGAAAATAGAGCAATCAGCACAATCATTCTCATCAGAAACAACAGGGCTAGCCTTAAGCGAATCAATCTCAAGCTTGCTATCAAGCACCTGTGTCTCTAGCTCGGCCACTCTAGTCCTAGCATCCTCGAGTGAAGCCCTAAGCTCTTTCCTCATTCTCTTGGCCTCTCTAAGCATGTCATCACGGTTATCAAGCAACGAGCCAAGCCTCTCATTCTCCTGGCGCAAGAAGGGAAGCTCATCACGCACCTCGTCTTCGGACTCGCAGTCCGAGTCGCTCCGTGTGCTCTTCTTGCCGCCGGAGCTCAACGCCATGGTGCAGAAGCCGTCTCTCGCGAAGCAGCTCAGCCCGCTCAGGTTCTTGGACGACCTCTTGTTCTTGCGGCGATCTCCCTCGTCGTCGCTGCTGCTCGAGCTCGAGGTGGAGTACGCGGAACCTGGAGTCGACGTCGCTCGCTCCAACCATCGCTCGGGCCTTGCCTCGGCCCTCCTTCTTCCTCGATCGTCGCTCGTTCTTGTACTTGTTCTTGTGCTTGCTCTTGTGGTCGCGCCTCGAACGGTACTTGTCGTCGTTCTTCCTCGGCTTGTGCTTGTAGCCGTCCTTGTTCTCGGCCTTCTCGGGGCGGTCGGCGACGAAGTGTCCCGGCTTGCCGCACTGGAAGCAAGTCCTCGTGTTCCTCCTCATGTTCACGCGGTTCTCGTGCAGCCTCTCGAACCGCCTCGTCAACAGCGCCAGCTCGTCCTCTCCAAGGTCATCAAACTCCTCATCTGGCATAGACATCAAAGAGGAAAACGAGAACATCCTGGTGGATGGGTTAGAGTTAGTCTTTCCTTTGGAACCACCAACGAGAGCAAGACTATGGGAATCAGTCGGTCCCTCGAGCTTGGCAGTCATGCCCCTATCCACCTCAGCCGACTTGAGCTTCGAGAACGACTCGTTCACCGTCGAGTATCGTACCGCTCCGACTCGACTATGGCCTCGAACTTTCCGCTCCATATCGTACGATCCAAAGAGTGTAAGAGCTTGACCGCTCTATCATGATCATCGTACGGGAGCACGTCCACATTGGCCCTCATGTTGTTCACCACCACCGTGAACCTCGCGAAACAAGGCATCGATGGACTCACCGGGGAGATGAGTGAAGTTCTCGTACTCTCTCCGGTAGGTCGCCTACAACCGTGCCTCGAACTCCGGGCGTTCCCAACATGAGCCTCCTTCAACACCGCCCAAATCCTACAAGCCAAGTGCTCGGTGTGCACCCGATCGAACTCGGCCGACACAAAGCACGAAACAAGTAGTCGACCGCCTTATTGTTGGCGTCGAAGCCGTCCCTCGATCCCGGAGCGAGGAAATCAACCGGCCGGACATACTTCGTGTCCACCGTGACATCCCAAAGGATCCGACCCTTTCCGCGGAGAAACGCACCCATCCGCTTGCTCCACATCCGGTAGTTCTTGCCATCGAAGTGTGGAGGACCCGAACCCCGTTCTCGGTACGCCATCCTTGGATCTTAGACTGGTTAGAGTCAATAAAGACCCGAACCGGCTCTGATACCACTTGAAGGACCGATACGGCGAACCAGAGAGGGGGGGAGTGAATGGGAGCCGATAAAAATTCTTCTCGAAGGAGATGAAAACTCCAACAAGACGAACTTGGCTTCCAACACACGTCTCGGACTCACTACCCAAGTTGGCCAAGCCCACGTAGCCACCGGAGTGCCACCGGACCTAGGAACCAACACACACGACCTTCCGAGCTCGAGAACGCGGCGGAACAACAAACCCCGAGTCTACGGACCCACACCGGTCGGACCGGTGAGCACCACCGGTCGGACCGGTCCCCGCCGGTGAACACGAGCAATTTCCACTAAGTGGCTCTACACCGGTCGGACCGGTGAGACACACCGGCCGACCGATGGAAGCCGAAAGCCCCCAAGGCACCAAAATGTGCCAACCGACCACCAAACGGACCCAAACTTGAAACAAGAAGCACCACGGGTCAACGAGAGAACACACCAAGACGCTCACCCGAGCGAAAACCCACAAGGGCTTGCACCGGTCGGACCGGTCAAGAGCACCGGTCGGACCGGTGTAGCACGGGCGACTCGGAATGAACGAAGACCCGCGGGTCAGCTCCCCCAAATCCAAATCTCGATCTCCCGAATCGCTCCACGGACTTGAACAAGACTTTGGGGATATCGGGGAGCACCTCATGAGGAGTCCATAACCAATTTTAATCCCACCAAATCTCGTCCAAAAGGGAGGAATCGAAGAAATCCCGCCGGAAGCACTTCCAACCCAAGAACTCAAGAAACCCCAAAAACGAGCACTTTTACTCACGGATTTGGGAGGGGAATCACAGCCCAAAGAACCACGAAGGGTTCCCACAAATTTCCCCCATCAAATCCCCAAGAGAAAAGCCCCGAAAACACCCCAAAGAAATCACGAAGAGAGAGCTCCGAAAATCACCACCAAGAACAACGGGGAAAACACATCCAAACCTTGAGGAACCACGCCGAATCATCTATACATGAAACAAAGGTTCGTACAAGGTCTAGCAAGCCGCCCGATCATCCATCCCTCTCTACAAGATCTCTCCGTGAAGCTCTCTTGCTAGTCCTAGAGAAAACCTAAGGAAAATAGGTGGAAAATAGGAAAACAAATGAGCTAGGGTTCCAAGAGTTGGCTGCCATCCTCTCACCTCTTGGGTTATATAGGCGGCAACCGAATGTCTAAAATGCCCCTCTCTACTAACTAGGGATACATGCCCCTCAAGGGCGGATTCGGAATTCTTGATGTCTTCACCATCGGACGGATGCCGGCGACCGCACCCTTGCGTAGCCTCGACGCAAGCGATGCGATCCCGACGCGTGTCCTCCGCTTCGAAGATTCGGATTGCGTCGTCGCACACGGTCGGACCGGTGCTCCTCACCGGTCGGACCGGTCCCCACCGGTCGGACCGGGTCGGACCCACCGGTCGGACCGGTGCGGTCTTTCGCCGCACCTCCGTCTTCGGTTCTCCGGTCTTGGCTTTGTGGATCAACCAAGGAACCCGGTGGTTTTTACGGTGAACCACCGGAAACCCCGCGAACTCGGTGTAGCCTCCGCCAATCTCCACTCATGACTTGGCTCCCACGTAGTCCCGGCTCGACCTTGGTTTTGAGGCTCAACCAAGAAACCGTCCACGACATCATCTTCTTGTTCATGCCACCATGCGGCCCGCACTTGACCCCGGCGGCCACCGGGTCCCTCGAACACGACCTACTTGTCTTCTCCACACACGGAGGCCTCACCGGCGACGACCTTTCGCGCTTGTTCTTCACCTCGCACCAACATGAGTCAAGCCGCAACTCGCACCTTTCGCAATACTTAGCCAAGAATTAGTCCACACAACGTTGTCAATCACTCATCACACAAGGAAGCGACCATCCACCGGTCCTCGAACCACACATGGTCCTCACCCTACGTGGGTTGTATCGCCGATAGTATAGTTAGGGGTAGTCGAGTCATTTACCACTCCGGCGGGACCGATATATAAGCCATGAGTGTGTGTTGATGGCTCTCTCCCTCCGTGACTTAGGATTTCATTTCCCCCCCTTCTCTTTCTCATTTTCGTAGCTTTTTTTCCTTCCTATTTTCTCTAGGCTAGCATGAGAGCTTCATGTGAGATTTGTTGAGAGGGATGGATGCTAGGGCGGCATGCTAGACCTTGTGAATCTTTCCTGGTTTGTATAGAAGATTCGGGGTTGTTTTTCGTGGCTTTTTGTGCTTATTTTCGTGCCCTTGTTTCCGGTGTGATTCCGCGGATTTGAGTGAGTTTCTTCCCGGATTTCTTTGAGGGAAACATGGATAGATGCCTTGTGCATCTTTGTGCTTGATCTTGTGCCCTCAAACGCCGGGAAACTACTTCGATTCGTGAGTTTTTCATTCGGTGCTCTAGTTTTGGTGGTGCTCAAAGGATTCGCGATTCCCGGTGATTTAGAGAGTTAGGAGGCAAGATTTTTGGGCTATAGCATCCTTGTGTGACGCTTTTCAAGTCCCCAAACCCTTGTCTCTACAGCTTCAACCGTTTGGGAAATCCGATGATGATTTGGGGGAGTTGACTTTCGGGGTCGGGCTATTTTTACGTTCGTCCGCACGGCGGACGGTCCCGCGAGGACCGGGCGGACGGTCCGCGCGGCTCCCGGTTCGTCCCGTGTTCTTCGTGTTCTTGCTCGTCCTTTGTTTCGATCCGTTGTGATTTTGGTTTTTGGTTGGACGAGGTTTCGGACGATTCGCGGTGTCGGGCGGACGGTCCGCGGGTGCTTGGCGGACGGTCCGCGTGCTCCCCGGACGGTCCGTGGCACGGGGGTGTCTTTGGGTCGTTACGTGTAAATTAACGGACGGTCCGCGGCTAAGGCCGGACGGTCCGCGGCTCGGGTGCGGACGGTCGCAATACCCGGCCGGACGGTCGCGCGGCTCTTGCGGACGGTCCGCCCCTCTGCGCGGACGGGTCCGCCGTAGATGTATGCTTTGCTTCTTGGTTCGATTCCTTCCTCCCTTTCTAGTGCTTCCGCGTGTGCTTTGAGGAATCGTTCCTAAGGCTAGAGGTTGATCCATAACCTCATGGTCTTGGCGATTGGTGCGTGATTCGATCCATCGCTCGTGTGTGAACGGGATTTGAGTAGGACATAGGTCGGGTTCTTTGGGAAGAATTTTTATCGGCTCCTATTCACTCCCCCCCCCTCTCTAGTCGCCATCTGATCCTTCAATTGGTATCAGAGCTTGGTGCCGGATTCTTTGCGACTTTGACAAGTCTTGAATCCCAAGATGGCGTACGTTGAGCGGGGCGGTCCGCCGCACTTCGATGGCAAGGGTTACCACAAGTGGGCGGCTCGTATGATGATTTTTCTTCGAGGAAAGCTGTTGGATTTTATTGTGCTTGACAAGACATCTCCCTCACGCTTCCTCTTGAAGCAAAACGCTCTCTTGTGACCACCTTTCCACAAAACTCACAATGGAAACGGATCGATGCAGGCTTAGGCTTGGGACGAGGCTCTTCACAAGGCTTCTCACTTGGTTTCTCACTAGGCGTTTCACTTGCCTTCTCACTCGGTTTTTCTCTTGGTTGGTTTGGCTTGGATGCAAACTTGTCTTTGGGTGTGGGTTGTGGTGGGCAGAGAAATATTCCCAAATTTCCTTTTCCTCTCACCATGTTCCCTCACCAACCTTATCCAATCCCAAAGCCCAACCGTCAAAGCTTCTGACTAGCAATCATCATACAGTGAGGTTCACGACTCGACAACGACTCGGCGCTTCACGCAACTTATCATTCTCATCTTGCAAGCGACCAACACATTTTGCAAGGTCCAAATTCTTCATAGCATGCAACTCACATGTAGAGCAAGAAGTAGGAATAGGCACTTTCAAATCGATCTCAAGCGAAACAATGCGAGAACGAAGCTCACGCAATTTTTCATGCAAACCGGAGACGAAGTGCGAAGCACCAAGCAAAGTGGGTCTAGATTGTAGCTCGACCAACTCAACCTAAGCACATCTAGTTCCTCACACTTGGAGGCATACTTCTCCCTAAGATCGGTCAAGTCGGCCGGGAAAGCGGAAGCGATCGGCACAATCGTTATCATCGGGGAAATAACGGGGCTAGCCTTAAAAGAATCAATTTCAAGCTTGCTATCAAGAACATGTGTTTCTAGCTCGGCCACTCTAGTCCTAGCATCCTCCAGCAAAGATCTAAGCTCCTTCCTAAGCTTCTTAGCCTCTAAGCATGTGATCGTGATTATCAAACGAGTCAACCAACTCCTCATTCTCCTTGCGCAAGAAAGAGAACTCATCACATACCTCATCCTTGGAATCCAGAGTACGGCGTCCTTCGGCTTCTCTTGTTGCTCGAGCTGCGAGCCATGCCACGAAGTCATCCTTGTGGCTTAAGCCGAAAATCACACGAAGTAGTTGAGATACTTGCCAAGGTTCTTCTTCTTCTTCCTCTTCTTCTCATCCTCTTCGTCTTCATCACTCGAGCTTGAAGACGTGTCCTTGGAATCAAACTCGATGTCGCTTGATCTCTTCATGCTTCTCCTCGAGAATAGAGCCTTCTTCCCATGTTCATGATCCTTCTTCTTGGACTTCTTCCTCTTGTCCATGAACTTGTGCTTGGCGTGGTTGTTCACCTTCGGACATTCGGCGAAATAGTGTCCGGCCTTGCCGCCGCAGAAAACATGTCCTCATGTTCCTCCTCATGTTCGCTCGGTTCTCGTGCGGCCTCTCGACGCCTCGTCGGGAGCGCCCGGCTCGTCCTCTCCAAGCACGTCGAACTCCTCATACGGCATAGACATCAAAGAGGACAAAGAGAACATTCTGGTTGATGGGTTAGTGTTAGCCTTAATTTTCGAACCACCAACGAGGGCAAGACTATGGGAATCGGTCGGACCCTCGAGCTTGGCGATCATGCCCCTATCCACCTCGGCAGAGCTTGAGCTTCGAGAACGGCTCGTTCCGCAGGTCGAGTGTCATACTTCTCAGAATCCACAATGGCCTCGAACTTTCCGCCCCAAATCGTACGATCCAAAGAGGGTAAGAGCTTGGCCAGCTCTATCATGATCATCATACGGAGCACGTCCACATTGCCCTCATGTTGTTCGCAACCACCATGAACCTGCGAAACAAGGCATCAATGGATTGGCAGGAGATGAGTGAAGTTCTCGTACTCTCTCGAATGAGTCGCATACATCAGGTGCTGAACACAGGCATTCCAACATGAGCCTCCTTGCAGAGCCAAATTCTACAAGCCAAGTACTCGGTGTGCACCGTCGAACTCGGTCGACACAAAGCGCAAAACAAGTAGTCGACGCCTTGTTGTTGGCGTCGAATCTGTCCTCGATCTGGACGAGGAAGTCCATGTTTGGACATAGCATGTGTCCACCGTGACATCCCGAAGGATCTTGTCCATTTCGCGGAGAAACGCACCCATCAAGCTTGCTCCACATCACGGTAGTTCTTGCCATCGAAGTGTGGAGGACCCAAACTCTTGTTCTTGGTACGCCATCCTTGGATCTTCGTGGTTAGAGTCGGTAGGGCCGAACCTTGCTGCGATACCACTTGAAGGACCGATACGGCGAACCGAGAGAGGGGAAGTGAATGGGAGGCGATAAAAATTCTTCTCGAAGGAGATGGAAACTCCAAAAAAAGATAAACACGGCTTCCAACACACGTCTGCGACTCACTACCCAAGTTGGTCAAGCCCACGTAGCCTTTGGAGTGCCATGGACCTAGGAACCAACACACAACCTTGGGCAGAGAACACGGCGGAACACCAATCCTCGAGTCTACGAGATCCACCGTCCGGACGGGTCCCTAACAGTGAGCGGGCAACTTTCACTAAGTGGCTCCACAGAGTCAATAGGTGAGACACACCGGTCGAGACCGATCCCCGGCTGAAAGCCCCCCAAAGCACCAAACGAGCCCAGCAGAGCCACCAAAGCTGATCCAAACTCGAAACGGCGGCAACACAAGACAACGAGAGAACACACCCAGATGTTCACCCGAGCGAAAACCCACCGAGGGTTGCCTTAGGTCGAGACCGGTCAAGAGCACGGAGTCCGAGACCGGTGTAACTGAGCAGCTCGGGATGAACGGCTTTTAAGCGGGTCAACTCCTCTAAATCCCAAAGCTCGATCTCTTTCGAATCGCTCCACGGACTTGAACGAAGACTTTGGGGATAGTAGGAACACCTCATGAGGGAGTCCATAGACAAGTTTAATCCCACCAAAACTCGTCCAAACGGGAGGCATCAAGGAAATCCCGCCAAGAGCACTTCCAACCCCGAGAACTCAAGAAACCCCAAAATCGAGCACCTTTACTCACGGATTTGGGAGGGGAATCACAGCCCAAAGAACCACGAAGGGTTCCCACAAATTTCCCCCATCAAATCCCCAAGAGAAAGGTCCACAAAGAAAACAACCAAAGAAATCACCAAGAGAGGGCTGCGAAAATCACCACCAAGAACAACCGGGAACAACACATCCAAACCTTGAGGAACCACGTCGAATCATCTATACAGAGAACAAAGGTTCATCTGAGGTCTAACCAACGCCCGCCGATCATCCATGCCTCTCAACAAGATCTCTCCATGAAGCTCTCAAGCTAGTCCTATGGAAAACCTAAGGAAAATAGGAAGGAAAATAGGAAAACAAATGAGCTAGGGTTCCAAGAGTTGGAACGCCATCCTCTCACCTCTTGGGTTATATGGAGGCAACGAAAGTCTAAAATGCCCTTTCCTAATAACTAAGGATACGAAGCCCCTCAGGGCGGTTTTGGAAGACTTGAAGCTTTCTCCATCGAACGGATGCCGGCGACGCAGCACAGCACGCCTCGACGCAAGCCTTGCGATCCCCGGCCAGCGTGTCCTCGCGCTTCGAAGATTCGGTTGCGTCGTCGCACCTTCGGTCGGGCAGGTGCTCCTCACGAGTCGGTGGGTACCCCTTCGTCGGGGCCAGGTGCAGAGGTCTTGTGGCACGTCTTCGGTTCTCGGTCTTGGCTTTGTGGATCAACCAAGGAACCCGATTGGTTTTGGTGGACACTAGGAAACCCCGCCGAACTCGGTGTAGCCTCGCCAATCACCACTCATGACTCGACTCCCATGTAGTCTCGGCTCGACCTTGGTTTTGAGGCTCAACCAAGAAACCGTCCATGACTTCATCTTGTTCATGCGACCATGCGGCCGCACTTGACCCCCGTGACACGGGTCCCTCGAACGAAGCCTACTTGTCTTCTCCACACTGGAGACCTCACGGCGATGACCTTTCGCGCTTGTTCTTCCCTTTGCACCAACACCGGTCAAGACGCGGCACACTGCAATACTTAGCCAGAATCGAGTCCACACAACGTTGTCAATCACTCATCACACAGGAAACGACGATCCACCGGTCCTCGAACCACACATGGTCCTCACTTTTGCACAACATGGTTGAGTCTAAAGTCTTTCGGGTTTACGTGACTTGTGGGTAAACATGTACAACCTCGCCGAGTGTCGTGACTAGTTAGCTAGTGCCCATGGTCGAGGGCGGCACGGACCCTCACATGAGTAATTTATGGAAGATGGAACTTTTAAACTTGTGCATTGCATTCTTGGTTAGTTGCACTTGTTAATTGGGTTTGGTATATACTTTCACTTGCTAGTAACTTGTTTGATTAATAAAACTTGACCAACTAAAATCTTGACTTGCTTATAACCCTTGACTTCCACCATAAAGCCTTGCATGTTGTTATAGAACTTTTCCCTTGTTGAGTACGACATGTGCTCATGCTGGCCATTTACGTATTCCACATCTACACTACTAGGGTGCCGCTCGGATGAACGCTTTGAGGATTTCCCTGGAGAGTTTGATGAGTTCTAGGCACTGAATTCTCAAATCAGTTGCCTATGGAGGACCTGTGTGTGTTTCTTTTACGTGAGTAGCTACTCGAATGATTGTTAGTTGAGACATTCGGTCATGTAATAATTGTTTAATACTCTCTTTATGATTTACACTTTGTTTTGGTATTCACTAAGTCGATGCATGTGTGTAACTTGATCCTGGCGCACATGTATTCTTGCATTCGGATTTGCCCTTAAATCCGGGTGTGACAGGATCTCATGGAGAAAACACTCACGAAAGCCGCTCAACTTTTGCAAAAGATTAGTAAAGCGGCGGCCATGCGAAGAGATTGGGAAACAATACTTGCGGGAGAGTCGGAATACAATTCAAGGATGAAGAAGTGTGCTGGAATTTCTAAAGAGGCGACCCCGGAAGTCACAAAAGAGGAGCCAATCCCGAAAAAGCTTGAAGAAGAGCACATCAAGTCAAGAACTACCCCCGGCGTTGACTTCGCCAAGATCAAATGAAACAAACGAAGTATGTCAAGCGCGAAGCCATCCGGGAGTTCGAACAAATGGATTGATTTCCAATTGATTACGGAGAAGAATACGACAAGAGAAGACCGTTCCCTAACCAAAAGGGTATGCTTGAAGGCATTGGAAACGAATTTCCAGGAAGAAAGCGGAAGATTCATCGACCTTGGAAACCACTTAGGTGAGATCTTTCAAAAGCTCTTTGGAGATGATGAAGTGGATCGGAACATATAGGCAGAGGTGATAAGAATCATGGGGATCAAGCCCGAATCATCACCATATGCTGTACTTCTTGAAGTTTACGCGATAAGGATCGAAGAAGAGGAGAAGACGACACCACACTTGAGTTGTGAGATCAATGGAGTTGATACCAAAGCTTTGTGCGACATTGGAGCCCAAGTAAGTGTGCACATGTCTAAAATTTACGATAAAGTTCAAGACCACAACCTAGACTTAGCTCCAACATCAACGAAATTAATCATGGTAGATGGTAGAACTATTAGAACTCTAGGTATTGCTTGCAACATGAATGTAAACATCTCTGGAAAATGTATACCAACGGAATTTGTTTGTTATTGATGCTTACCATAGTAATCATGATCATATAATCCTAGGTAAGCCCTTTCTTAAGTTGGTTGATCTTTGTGTTGGATGCGGAAAGGCAAAGTAACAATGAACCTTAATGGAAAGAAGTGCACATATAATTTTCTTCGCGTTTCTAAACACCCTTCACCTTTTCCTAACGAAGACGAAGAAGTAGAGGAGGTAGATAGTCTTTGTTTTGTTGAAACCCTTAGAGACCTTGCAAAGACGAGGGAGAATCAAGCTAATGATCAACAAGATGAAGAACTAGAAAAAACAGCAAAGGATTAGAACCACAAGATGGAAGCATGGAGGAAGAGAAATTCGAGAACATAGGAGAGATTAAACCCGATGGGCCACAGTGCCGAGGTGGATCTTATACCTTTGCCCAAAGGATTAAAGTAAGAATTTTAAGGCCCCGGACAAGACTTATCCGATCATGTGGCAGCGAGTTGATCCCAGAAGAAAATAAGAGGTTGCTGAATTTATTAAAAAAGCATAGAAAGGTGATTGGATATTCGATCAATGATCTCAAAGGACTTAGCCCCACCTTTTGCACTTATCGTATACCTATAGAAGACCAATGTAAGCCCGTGGTAGACGACCAAGGAGGCTAACTCGAGGCCATGCGAGAGGTAGTAAAGAAGAGATTATCAAGTTACTTGATGCGGAATCCATCTGCCGGTCGCGCATAGCGAATGGAGTGAGCCGTATTGTGCGAAGAAAGGAGGTTTAACGTGGTGAAGAATGAGAAGAACGAATTGATACGCAAGCAGTATTAGGATGACTTAGAGAATGTGTATCGATTATCGAAAGCTAAACAAAGCAACAAAAAAGAAAGATGACTTCCCCTATCATTCATCGACGAGATGCTCGAGAGATTAGCAAACCACGCTTATTTTTTTTTGCTTTCTCGATGGGTACCTCGGGGTTCATGCAAATTCCCATTCACCGGATGATCAACACAAAACAACATTTGCATGCCCCGCCCATGGAACATTTGCATATAGAAGGATGCCCTTCGGTCTATGCAACGCTCGACCTCTTTTCAACGTTCCATGATGGCGTATTCTGGAATTCATCAGACAATTCTTGAGGTGTTCATGGATGACTTTTAGTTTATGGAGAGAAGACGTTCGTGGATTGCTTGGCAAACTTGGATAAGGTCTCACGAGGTGTGCGGAGGTAGACTTGGTGCTAAATTGAGAAAAGTGCCACTTCATGGTAAAACGAGGCATAGTGCTCGGACATGTTATGTCAAGAGAGGAATCGAAGTGTACAAGGCTAAGGTAGGGCAGTTGAGCAACTCCCACCTCAGAACGGATGTTAGGGCCTTGAGGAGCTTTCTAGGCCATGCGGGATTCGATCATTTGTCTAGGATGAATCATGGAAAAGATTTGGACAAGATGAGAGATAAAACCACCTCTATCCCATTTGCTCGATAAAGACACTTGGTTGATCGATATCATTTGAGCGGTCGGAAGATGCCTCTTAATCATTTCGATAAAAACTCTCAAAAGGAGGATAATCTCTGAATGCTCGAAAATACTTTTGGGATGCACCTTACCTCTTCAAACTTGTCAGTGATGGAGTCGTGAGAAGATGTGTGCCAAGAAGAGGCTAGAAATTTTGAGAAAGTGCCACTTGGGGGAGTACGGTGGACACTATAGCCATGGGACCCCGAGCAAAAGTGTGGTCCGGCGGATTCTATTGGCCGGAGATGCATGAAGATGCTAAAGATACATTGTGTCATGCCTCGAATGCCAAAGAGCAGGGAATATCTCTCAAAGAAATTCTATGCCCTTGAGATATAATATACAAATCGACTTATTCGATGTGTGGGGAATAGACACATGGGCCTTTCAAAAACTCACATGGATTTGAGCATATCCTGGTCATGGTTGATTATGTATCCAAGTGGGTAGAGCCATGCCATGTTGTAAAGCTTTCACGGAGGAGTCCATTGCAATGATCAAGAGCATGATTTTCCCTCACTTAGTTACTCAGAGAATCTTGATAAACGATGGAGGAACTCCTTCAGGAAGAATTTCAAAAAGTGCTTGTCCAAGTTGGGAATTGAACATAGGATCTCTACGCCCTATCATCCACAAAATAATGGACAAGCGGAAACATCAAATAGGCAATTAAAGAGCACGCCTTAACAAAACCATAGAGAAGGGAGGCAAGAAGGAGTGGTCAAAGAAATTAGACGGAGCTTTGTAGGCATATCTAACGGTGTTCAAGAAGCCAGAGTAGGTATGACCCTTCTCAATTCGTCATGGCAAAGCTTTGCCATCTTCGGTTGAGTTGGAACATAAAGCCTATTGGGCGATCAAAGAGATGAACCTCGATCTAGATGCGTGGTGGTAAAGCGAAGGATCCAAATAAGCGAGATAAAGGAGATGAGGTTGAAGGCATATGAGAATGCGAGCATATACAAAGAGAGGATTAAAAGGTGGTATGACAAAAGGTTGAAGAAAAAGGAATTCAAAAAAGGAGATAAGGTAGAAATTGCAAAGCAAGTGGGACGGACCTTACATTGTTCATTCGGTGCTCTCCGACGGAGCGACAACCATCATGGATGTGAAAGGTGATCAATTTATGATGAATGGTCAACGGCTTAAGGTTTACTACGAACCAGGCAATGTGCCTCTTCACCATATTGATGTCTTCACCTTGGAAGAAAAGGAAACCGAACGTCAAGCCTAGGACGTAAAACAAGGTGAGGATTTTGTAAATAGTTTTTCATTTATTTTTTTGGAGTTTCTCACGAAGTTTTACCGGGCCATCTTTTTCTCACGGGCTTAATATGCAAAATAAAAGAGGTACACGAAAAACCGGTGCGAACCGAGGGCGAGGCCGGCCGGCCGGTCCCGACCCCGGCCCAAGGGGCCGGGCGGCGGTTCGCCCGCGTTTTCCCTAGTATGTGCCTTTTTGACTTCCTTCTTTGGTCGAAATATTTAAGTGAAGTTTGAAAAGGAAAATGCGAGTTTAAGTATTCCTTTTCGGACTATTTAATTGGTGAGATGGGACCTAGAGTCCATCCCATCTCGCATTCTCTTGCACACGCGGCGGCCATGACGTCCCCAAAGAGCATAGAGTTGAAGCTAGGTGCCAAGGAGCCATCAATGGAGGAGGCGAAGCGATGCGAGCTCAAGCTGCCGTGGAGATCAAAGTAGCCGCATCGTTACGGAGGGCGTGTCCCGGCTCGGAGCAATCGCATCTCGCAACCCGTCCAAGGGAGGAGAAGGTCCTACTCTAGGTTCGAGAGAGTCGGCGCGCATCGAGGCATGAAGAGGAAGGATTACAAAGAGGTGTCGCAGAGCCTAAAGACTATGGAGGGAGTGAATATTCCAGGTGTTGTGCTTGAGCTCCAAGGGCGGCTACCGAAGAGATGATGATTTGTATTATTGGGGAAGAGGTGCCCAAGGAGAAGACTTCGAAGGCCAGAACGGCGGCAACAACGACGACGACGGCGATGATGGAACGGCCGGCGGTGACGACGACCCTTTCGGGATGCATCGATGTGTTGTGCGGCTTGCCGTCCTCCGTCTCGGAGCTCTACGCATTGGTCGACGAATGTTTCTAGGCCATGGAGGCGATGAGGCGGCGCATGGAAGTTTTGGAACACGTGAAGGTTGAAGACGTATAAGTTTTGAATCACAACGTGCGGAAGTTATTCGGCATGAGCAATACATGTCTTGTACTTCGTTCAGTTACGTATTGCTCATGCCGAATAACTTCCGCCACGTTGTGATTCAAAACTTATAGTCGTCTTCAACCACGTGTTCCAAAGCCTTTTCCATCTTGTTGCCCTCGCCACCTCCATGGCACAAAGCATTCGTCGACCAATGCGTAGAGCTCGAGAGATGGAGTGACGGCAAGCCGCACAACACATCGGATGCATCACGGAGTCGTCGTCACCGCCGTCGTCTCCATCATGTTGTCGTCGTCGTTGTTGCCGGCTGTCGGGGCTTGATCTTCTCCTTGGGCACCTCTTCCCAATAATACAAATCATTATCATCTCTTCTGGTAGCGCCCTTGAGCTCGGGCTACGATCATCGGAATATTCACTCCCTCCATAGTCTTTAGGCTCGGGCGACACCTCTTTGTAATCCTTCCTCTTCATGCCTCGGATGCGCGCCGACCTTCGAACGGAGTAGGGACCTTCTCCTCCTTGACGGGGTTGCGAGATGCGATTGCTCCGGTCGGGACACGCCCTCCGTAACGGATGCGGGCGGTCCTCTTGATCTCCACGGGTAGCTTGAGCTCGCATCGCTTCGCCTCCTCCATCGATGGCTCCTTGGCACCTAGCTTCAACTCTATGCTCTTTGGGGACGTCATGGCTGCGTGGGTGCAAGAGAATGCGAGATGGGATGGATTCTGAGGTCCCATCTCGGCCAATTAAATAGTCAGAAAAGGAATACTCTAAAAGCGCATTTTCCTTTTCCAAACTTCACTTAAATATTTCGACCAAGGAAGTCAAAAAGGCACATACTAGGGAAAACGGGGGCGGAGCCGCCGCCGGGCCCCTTGGGGTTTGGTCGGGCTTAGGGCCGGCGGCCTGCCTCGGGTTCGGGCCAGGTTTTCGTGTACCTCTTTTATTTTGCATTTTTAGCCCATGAGAAAAAGATGGCCTGGTAAAACTTCGTGAGAAACTCCAAAAAAATAAAAAAGAAAAACTATTTACAAAATCCACACCTTGTTTTATGTCCTAGGCTAGACGTTCGGGCTCTTCTTCCAAGGTGAAGACATCAATATGGTGAGGCACAATGTCGGGTTCGTAGTAAGCACCAATAGATTGACCATTCATCATAAATTGATCACCTTTCACATCCATGATGGTTACCTTTCCGTTGGAGAGCACCGAATGAACAATGTAAGGTCCGTCCCACTTGCTTTGCAATTTCTACCTTATCTCCTTTTTTATTTTCTTCAACCTTTTGTCATACCACCTTTTAATCCTCTCTTTGTATATGCTCGCATTCTCATATGCCTTCAACCTCATCTCCTTTATCTCGCTTATTTGGATCCTTCGCTTTACCACCACGGCATCTAGATCGAGGTTCATCTCTTTGATCGCCCAATAGGCTTTATGTTCCAACTCAGCGGAAGATGGCAAGCTTTGCCATAAGCGAATTGAGAAGGGGTCATACCTATCGGTTTCTTGAACTGCCAGATTGGGTATGCCTACAAAGCTCGATCTAATTTCTTTGACCAGTCCTTGCCTCCCTTCTCTATGGTTTTGTTAAGGCTGCTCTTTAATTGCCTATTTGATGTTTCCGCTTGTCCATTATTTTGTGGATGATAGGGCGTAGAGATCCTATGTTCAATTCCCAACTTGGACAAGCACTTTTTGAAATTCTTCCGGTGAAGTGAGTTCCTCCATCGTTTATCGAATTCTCCGGAGTACAAAGTGAGGGAAAATCATGCTCTTGATCATTGCAATGGACTCCTCAGTGAAAGCTTTACAACATGGCATGGCCTCTACCCACTTGGATACATAATCAACCATGACCGGGATATGCTCAAATCCATGTGAGTTTTGAAAGGCCCCACTGAAGTCTATTCCCCACACATCGGAATAAGTCGATTTGTATATTATATCTCAAGGGCATAGAATTTCTTTGAGAGATATTCACGGTTCTTTAGCATTCGAGGCATGACACAATGTATCTTTTAGTATCTTCATGCATCTCCGGCCAATAGAATCGGCTGGACCACACTTTTGTTGGGTCCGGAAGTGGCTATAGTGTCCACCGTACTCCCCCAAGTGGCACTTTCTCAAAATTTCTAGCCTCTCTTCTCTTGGCACACATCTTCTCATGACTCCATCATTGACAAGTTTGAAGAGGTAAGGTGCATCCCAAAAGTATTTTCGACATTCGGGAATTATCCTCCTTTGAGAGTTTTTATCTAAATGATTAAGAGGCATCTTAGAATCGCTCAAATGATATCGATCAACCAAGTGTCTTTATCGAGCGATAGAGGTGGTCATCTCATCTTGTGCCGGCCCTCGAGGTGCTTGTTGGCGACGTGGCGCGGTATGAGTGCTTTCGGTGTCGCTCTATTTCAAGCGTGACACCGAAGGCGATCCTCTTGCAACGCGTGCAGCTTCTTTCGGAGAGGGTTGACATCGTCTCGAGTTGGGGGTCACGTCGCTCGAGGTCCTACGTGGCATGGGTGCCCGCGGTGGTCGCTCTCGTCGAGCGAGTCTTTGAGCCGACCTTCTCACGGCGACATCCCATCGAGGGTCGCCTTGTTTCGAGTTGAGGGTCGCATGCGCTCGAGGGTTCTACGTGACATGGGTGCCGCCGGTCGGTACGCCCTACATCGAAGACGAGGGTCCGGGCGGCCTCCTCACGGCGAAATCCCATCGAGGTCGCCTTTGTTTCGAGGCGTGGGTTCGCCTCGCTCGAGGGCTCTCACGGCAACGGCAAGGGGCCAGGAGCATTTGTCGCCTTGCGGTCCGTGGCCGCGATTTTTGCGGCGCGGGCGCGCCTTTTTGGCGGCTGGCGGCGCGCGCGCGCGCGCGTAGTGGCGGCGTGGCGGCGGGCGTGACGGTTTCGCCTCGGTCGCTGCCGGTCTCGCGTAATGATGACTCGCCTGAAGTGTTAGAGGCTGGCTGGCGGTCGCGGTGGGGCCCGCCGGTCGATGCGATGGAAAGATTCCTGCCCGGTTAATGCCGGCGGGGCGTCGCTCGGAGGAGCTCGCACGCCGCCTATAAAGCTGGGGAGGGTAGACGGCGGTTTTTTACCTTGGCACCTTACCACTCTCGGTCTCCCGCCCCTTCGCCCACAGGGCACATCGCCACGCGGGGCGGTCTCGGCTGGCGAGAGCTTTTTTCCTCGCTTCCTTGTCCTCGAACTTCGCATTCGTCCGTCCCTCCTTGTAGGCGACGCCTCGGCCCTCCCCTTAGGATCTTGGAGCCATGCGCACCGGGAAGAGGTCCACGGTGACCCGGCTCGCCTTGGGCGAGGCGGTCGCCGCCGACGACACCAGGCGGCTAACGAAGGTGGGCGCCGGCGGAATGGATCGTGCCGGCGGTGAGACCGCACCGTGCCCAGCCCGGCGAGGAGGTTACGTGGGTGAGCTTCCTCGAATCGCACGTGCGTGGTTTCAACGCGCCCGGCGAGCACATTCATGCGGGCAATGTGCCACTACTACGGGGGTGGAGTTGCACAACTTCGCCCCCCAATGCGTTCTCGCGGGCGGCCACGTTCGTGGGCGTCCGCGAAGGAGTACACAGGGATCCCGATCCAGGCGGGATCTCTGGGTGGACCTTTTCACATGAGGGAGCTCTTTACGCGACCTGCGGCAAGACAGGGACCGCCCGCGCGGTGCGCGGCGGCGGGATGTCGCTTGCTGCGGGCGGGGGCCCCAAGAACGTCTACATCCCACCGCACCCGTGACGACGACGAATAACGCCCCGGCGGGAGCGGGGATGGTTTGTACGCGCCGCCGGGGCCGGGCCTTCCCCCCTACCTTGGGCGGGTGTTCGGGGGAGAGAGCCTAGCTCTTGGGGCTACGGGGTGTGTCCACGCCCCGGCCGACCAGGAGGCGGGGCGGGGAAGTCGACCCGCGGGGAGCCGCCTGGACCCGGGCGAGGAGGCACGGGGTGGCCGCGATGGGCGTCCTCGCCTTCCTTCACCATCGGCGGGTCGTGCGGGTCGGTGGAGAGGCCCTGCCCCATCTTCGAGATGACGGAGAGGCGGCTAACCCGTCGACACTGGCGAGGAGTCGCGGATGCTGCCCGGCCGCGGGGCGGAGCGAGCGTGCGCGCTCACGGCCCGCGGCGGGCTCGTCCGGCACCGGACGCCGCCCCGCGCGGGGGCGGACCCGTGGGACGTCGAGATGCTTCCCTTCGGACCGCGGGTGAGTTGGGTCCACGATCTCGTTTTGGTTCTTGGTCTTGCTTTCGTCGACGGTCCGCCATTGTTTCTCTTGTGCGCGATTTTGGTGGAGTTCAACATCGCCAAGTCGCGTTCGGCCACCCACGAACTCCGTGCGCTCGGCGGGGGCGCGGCGGGGGCCGGGCGGGGAGCGGGCGGCGCGCGAGAGGAGCACCAAGGCGGCGCCGAGCGCGCGGCCGCGGGGGGCCCGCGGGGTGCGGGCGGCGGGAGGGGCTAGGGCTCTCCTCCCCGGACATCGAGGAGCCCTCGTCCTCGGAGCGGGGACGAGGAGGAAGAGTACGAGGGGGAGGGTCCCTCGGACGGGTGGCGGCCCCTGCGCCCCGTCGCCGGATCCGCGCCGGCGTCAGAGGCAGCTTCGTACAGGGGCGGGGGCGCGGCGCCGGCCGCGGGGGCTGTCATCGTCGGGCGGCCGCATGCGTGGCGGAGGTGCCGGCGCGTGCCGGCGGGCACGGCGCGGCGGACGTGCGGGCGCGCGCGTCCCGACGTGCCGGCGCGCGCGCGCGGGAGCGCGTCGCCCGGCGGCGGCGCGCGTCATCGAGGGGCGCGTCGAGGGAGGCGTGCCCCGGCGCGCGGGGCGAGCGTGCCTCCGGCGCAGCTGCCCCGGCGTCGTCGGGAGATGCGGCATCGGGCGGCGCGCCGCGCGCGGGGGCGGGCGTGCCGTGCGCGCGGCGAGTGCGTCGGGAGGGGCGCGTCGGGGCGCGGCATTTGCAGGGGCAGAAGCCTCGTCGAAGGCCTCGAGGAAAGGAAGCGGAGCCTTTTCCTCCGCGGGGGTAGAGGCCTCTCTTCCTTCGTTTGGCTTCGGTGTGTTGGCGATTAGATGTTCTAACCCTCCGTTCGTGTTTGCGCGAGGGCGGTGCCAGCGGAGTCCCTCCTCTTGCACGGCCAAGGTGCGAGGACGGACGCGTCAATCCCCACCGGCGGCGCTCGTCGAGGGGTCGCGCCCGAGGGGACGGGCGCGGCGGCGGGCACGAGCTCGCAAGGCCGGGCGGGGCCTCGAGAGCCCCGGCCGGCGGATCCGGCTCGGGGTGGCGCGGCCGAGGAGGTCGGCGGGGGGCGGCGGGCGCGGTCGCTGCGGAGCGCGGGAGCCGCGGCGGTGGCCACCGGGGGTGGAGGTGCGCCCGCGGTGGCGGCCCTTGCGGAGGAGGTGGAGCGGGCGCAGCGACGGGGGCGCCGTAGATGCGGCGGCGCGGACGGGGAGGTGGCGGCGGCGGCGCCCACGGCGGTAGGGGTGGCGGCGGAGGCGCGAGGTGGAGGCGCCGGCGGAGGGCGGAGGGCGGGCGGCTCCTCCGCCCGGCGGTCTTCGAGGGGCGGTGGTGGGAGTTGTCGGATGACTCCCCGCCGCACGGGTGGAACCGGTGGGCAGTGGCCGCCGAACTCCCCAGAGCCCCGGGGGGGGGGCCCTGCGTGAGGCGGCACGAGGGTCACATGATAGTGGGGGGCCGAGGGCAGGCACGATCGCGCGAGCCTCGTCCTCCCACGCCGGCCGCCCCGCTCGGGTGGAGGGGCCGTGGAGGATGGCCGGCGTTTGCGCGCCCGAGGAGGAGCGAGGAGCTGCAGGGGCAGGCCGGGCCATGGCGCCACGCTCGGCGCGCGTTGAACGAGGGCGGCGCGGGTCCCCGCAGCGGCCGGCTGGGATCGTCTTCCGGAGTGAGCCACGGTTGCTCGTCTCCCTTCTTTTTTGTTTCCGTGTCTTTGCGTTCGAGCCTTGACACTTACGGAGTTCGGTGTGTGGATGCCGGGAGCTCGAGCGCCGGCGCTCGTGACAAGTACAGGCGCGTTCGACCGAGGGTGAACGCGGGGCCGCCCGGCTCACGGGAGCGATGCGGCGCTTTCGACGCGCTTGCGGATGCTCTCCGGACGCCGGACGGTGTTTTTGTTGTGCAGGGCAATGGCATGGTGCGACGTGCTCTAGAGAGCTCGGGGCACGGCACGGCGCGTCACCGGAGTCTCGGGCGGATCGGCGCAGCCCTCGTCGATCGCGAGGCAGAGGGGCGTGGAGAGACGCGCGCGAGGACACGGACAAGACGCGGACGGCGGCGGCCGCCACAGGGAGGCGGAGGTGGCCCACCGCTCGCGGCGGGGCCGGGGAGCTCCGCACGTCGCTCGTGGGGGCGCGAGGGCGCGGCGGTGGGGGGGGCGGGGAGCGGGGGCGCGCGGGGGCGGGGCGGCCCGGCGCGAGGGGCGAGGGCGGTCTGGGGGGCTGCCCTCGACGCCGAGCCGCAGCCCTCGTCGCCACTGAGGGGCAGCTCCAGCAGGAGCGCGTCGCCCGCCGGGGGCAGGGCGGCTCCAGCAGGGAGCGATGCTGCCCCTTGGCGACGCCCGAGCGGCGCTGGAGCGGGAGCGCGTCGCGCGCGAGGCGGCGGAGAGGTCGCTGGAGGAGCGGAACGCCGCGTTCTCCAAGGTTGAGGACGAGGCGCTGGCGCTCAGCATCAGCAGTGCCAGTCAGGAGATGGCCCTCGTCGAGCAAGGCGAGACCATCCAGCGCCTCGAGGCGGCGCTTGAGTCCGCGCGCCGCGACCTCGACCTGGGGAGGGCTTAGATTGGAGGGTAAGTTACCATTTGACCCTACTTGTTAATTCTTGCTTTAGAGGGTTAGTTTCCCCCTTTCTGATTTCTTGTCGTCTTGTTGCTTCCAGGCTTGCGCACTGCCTTGGGGCACGCTGCCGGGCGGGCCGAGGCCCTGCAGGCTTCCTACAACTCCTCTGAGCAGGAGCTGCAGGAACTGCGCGACGCGGCCCTCGAAACCTGCCGCGTCGTCGAGGAAGGCGAAGCCCAGGCCGGCAGCTCGCTGGCCAGTCGCCTGCGCGCCCTCGGCGGCCACGTCACGGAGCGGATGCGCCAGGCGTTGCACCTAGGCGTGCAAGAGGCCCCTCGGAGTGGTGCGATCCCACTACGAGGTCAACCTCGAGGCGGTGGCGGAGGGCTACATCGTGCCCGAGGGCGTCGAGGACGAGGTGGCCCATGGAGCGCGCGGACGCGCTTGTTGCTGACGCCGCCGGGTCGCTCGCCGAGGCCTTCGAAGAGTTCCTCTTCCCAGATGCCGCCGATGCCGCCGCTCCGCCCGCCTGAAAGCACCTGGGCGCTAGGCCCGTTTTTGTTTTCATGTATCAGAATTCTGGCCTCGTGGCCTCTTTGTAAATAAACAAGACATTTCGTGAACACGGGCAGCTGTTTGTAAATGAAACCGTTTGATTATTGCGCTTTTTGCTTCTTCTTCTTCCTGAGTAGATTCTAGTTAGGGGAGTTCGCTTTTCGCAGGGGCCCGCTGGGTTGGAGGCGAGAGAGACGGGCCTTAGCCGCGCGGCGTGGGCTGTCTCTGGCTCAAATGCTCAACTTCCGCATGTGCCGCCTACGCCCTGTTCGAATCATGGCTCGAGGTTGAAGTGGGGAACAAACTTAGCGCGTGTTGTTTGTTTTTTTTTGCGCGAAAAAATGGGACCATTTGGGGGGGGTGCCCCCCGCAGTAACTTAGCGTGACTTGGGTTTCAGGGGAAAGCCGAGTTGCCCTTTTATTATACTTGGAGTATTTACATAGGTGACACCAACTGGGGCGTTGGCCGTGTGTTTGTACAACAGAAAATACTTGGAAATCCTAGCTAAGGGTAGAAGCGACGTAGCTGTTGGATGTTCCAAGCGTTGGTGAGTTCTTCGCCGTCTTCGTTGGCCAGCTTGTACGTGCCCGGTTTGAGCACCTTCACCACGACGTAGGGTCCCTCCCATGGGGGCGATAGCTTGTGGCGCCCTCGATTGTCTTGGCGTAGCCTTAGGACCAAGTCCCCCTCGCTGAAATCCCTGCAGAAGGCGTATCTTGCGGTGTAAGTAGTAGCCGTAGGGCTTGTTGATATCTTGCGGAGTGCATCAACGCCCACGGGGCGTGCTTCATCCGGGCGGTCCGGCGGGGTCCTCGCAGACTCGTTTGTGTTCGCATCCTCGTTGTAGCCTCGAACCTTGGGCGGCCATTGCTCCCGGATCCTTGGGGAGGACGGCCTGGGCGCGTGGACTAGGAAAAGCGGGGTGAACCGGTGGCTCTGCTTGGGGTGGTCCTTGGGCTCCACCACCGGTAGCTGGCGCGAGTTCTTGGGCCATTTTCGGCAAAATTTGTTGAGGTGGTCGAAAATTGGGGCTTGAGGCCTTGTAGAATCATGCGGATTGTACGTTCCCACTTGGCCGTTTGTACGTAGGTGTGCCACAGCTGCCAATCCACGCGGATGTGGAACTTGTCGCGAACTCTAAGAACTTACGGCCGTCGGCGGGACCCGTTGGTACGTGATGATGGAGTTTGGCACTCCAAAAGCGGTAGACGATGTCGGTGAAGAACGTGGCCTTTGCTCGGCTCTCAAATTCGTGATGGGGCGCACCTCCCACCCCGCGGAGAACTTGTCAATTGCAACCGGCGGTGGGTGGGCGCCCCGGGGGGCGCCTTCCGCCGGGGGGGGGGCCGGGGCGATGTCCAACCCCCACACGAGCGAACGACTGTTACGGGGGATCGTTTGTAGGCGTGAGCGGGCAAGTTGGTCTTGCGGGGCGTGGGCGGCACCCTTCGCAGAGTGCGTACAATTTCGTTGAGCGTCGCGGCACGCGGCCAGGCCCAATAGAAGCCACGGCGGAACGCGTTGCGCGAGGGTGCGTGGCGCGGCGGCGGTGGCCGCCAGAGATTCCCGCATGGATATCCGTTGAAGGAGCTCGCGCCCCTCGAGGATGGTGTCTGTCGGCGGAGGATTTCGACCCGGCGCGCTTGTGCGGCTCGCCGTCAACGAGGGTGAAGGATTTGGCCATCCTGGCGATGCGCCTGTTGCGGCCCGATCTTCGGGGAGTTCCCCTCGGCCGATCCGGGCGGTGTCGCTTTTCCGCCAATCCGCTTGGACGGGCCGCGACTCCTACATCCATCGCGTCGACTTCGTGGGGAGCCGTACCCCTCGAGAAGGGGGAGAGCACGTACGCCTCGTTCGAGGGGTCCTCTTCCATGGGTTCCGCACCCGGCGCGGTTCGAGGGAGGCCCGGGGTCGGCGTCGCTCGAGGGGTAGGGCTCGAAGGTGGCCAGGTAGGTTTGTGCGATGTCGCGCGCAAAAGCGTTCGGGGGGAACGGTGATCCGCCGGACGCTATTCCTGAGACTCGTGCAGCTTCCTCGTTGTACGGCGGGGTACGCAGTTAAGCTCGATGCGGTAGAATTTGTCTTCGAGGTAACGCACGGCGCTGCGGTAGGCCTCCCATCTTGTCGTCGTCGCGTCGCGTTCTTCGCGGCTTCGGTCGTCCGCCCTTGTTGCGAATCCCCTCGCACGTCGAGGCGCTTGATGGCCTGCTCGTGGCGATCTTGGGGCCGCGAGAGGAGGGCCTCGTATTCCGCCATATTGTTAGACCGGGGAAGTGGAGGCCCCGCCGTGGCGCATGTGTTCCCAGGGTGACGTGAAGAGCAAGACCGCGCCCGCTCTGTTTTTCATCACCGAGCCGTCGAAAAACGGAGTCCGAGCACTACCGCGGAGATGGGGGGGCGGCGGTGAGTGTCCGTCCGCCTCGGCCGACAAAATCAGCCAAGATTTCCGACGGGATGGCCTTGCGGAGGGCGTCGGGCGAGCGTCTCGCCCATCGACTCCACGGACCCGCGAGCGAGTCTGCTGTAGCGTCGGGGTTGCGAATGATCTCTCCCGGCGGGAAAGGAAGGAACCACCGTGGCACGGGTGGGCCCCTCGAGTAGTGGCGGAGCTTGCGCCGCGCGGGGTCCCACCGCGTGCAACGGCTCCCCGGACACCGGGGGTGGCGAGTCTTCGTGTGCGTCAAGGACTTCGGCCCGTGTAGTAGGCAGAAGCGACTGCACGGGCGAGGGCATGTCCTTCCTCCGTGCGCTCCCGACAATCACGGCCCGACCACACGGGTGGTTGCGGCCACGTAAGGCGAGGAGGGGTTCGGCCTCTCGCGGCGGCATAAGGATTGGGGGCGTGCGTCGGGGAGACGCCCCCAGCTTGTCGAGCGCTTCCTGTGCCTCGGTGGTCCAAAAGGCGCTCGTGCTTCTTGAGCGGCGGTAGGGGGCGAGGGCCCTTCTCCAGGAGCCTCGAGACGAAGCGGCTCGGGGCGGCAAGACACCCCAACACCGCCCACGCACCCTTTGAGGTCCCGAATTGGACCCATGCGCTCGAGGCCGCGGCCTTTCGGGGGTTGGCCTCGATTCCTAGTTGGGGAGGAGACGATGTATCTAGGGCATGCCCGCGGCACTCATTAGACACAATTTTCGGGGTTGAGCTTGTACATGGTTAGCCCGCGAGAAGCGGTCGAGATGCGATGCCAAGATGGGCGACTTGGTCGTCGCCTTCACAGGTGCGGCGACGATGTCGTCCACGTGAGCCTCGGCCGTCGCCCGTTGTGGTCCCCAAAAACGTGCGCATGCGACGGCTGATATTCGCCGCCGCGTTTACGAGGCAAAAAGGCATCGTGACGTAACGAACGTCCCGAGAACGGTGTGATGAACGAAGTCGCGAAATTTGGTCGGACTCCTTCATCTTTATTTGATGAGTGTCCCGAATAGGCATCAAGGAAACGAGTAGTTCACAGGCGGACTGACGGAATCAACGATCCGATCTATGCGTGGTAAAGAGAAGGGAACTTTTGGACATGCTTTATTGAAGGCTGACGGATACTCGATACACATCCTGCACTTCCCATTTTTCTTTTTTACAAGCACGAGTTTAGCTAGCCACGTGGGGTGGAACACTTCCTTGATGAATGGCGACCTCGAGGAGGGGGCGCGGCTGCGCTCCCGTCCGCCGTCGCCGCTCCTCGTCGAAGCGGCGCGGCCGGCTGTTGAACGAGCGCGGGGCGTTGGCGAAGTATCAAGGAGTGCTCGGCGGCCTCCACCGAGGTGCAGCATGTCCGAGGGGGCTCCACGCGAAGACGTCGGCGGTGGCGCGGAGGAAGTCGACGAACGCAAGGCCTGTCACGGATCGAGGGTCGGCCCCGACCCTCAAAGCCTTGCCCTCGGGCGGGAAACGGGTCGAGGGGGACCCCTTTGGTTTGCTCGGCGGCCTCGAACGTGCGCGACGTGCTTGGTGGCGGAGAGTGAGGTCGTCGTTGACCATCTTCTCCCGGTGTGTTCACCGGCGCTTCATCCGGCGCTAGTGCTTCCCGCATGCTCCACGCACTGCTGCGACATGGGGGTCGACCCGCCGCCTCGTCGACGACCGACGGTGATGACGCCGGTTGGACCGGCATCTTCATCTTCGAGGGTACGTGTAGTTGGGGACCGCCATGAACTTGGCATAGCATGGTCGCCCAAGGATGGCGTGGTAGGCCCCTTTGAATCCCGCACGTGTGGGGTTTCCTTGCGGAAATTCTTGGGGGTCCCAAACCGGACGGGCGGATCGATGCACCGGGGATGAACCCTTTTGCCGGGCGCGATGCGGGTGAAACGGCTTCGTCTTCAGGCACTTGTTGAATGCGGCCAATCCCCATCGAGCGCAATGTATGCGCGAAGAGGATATTGAGGCCTCTTGCCTCCGTCCATGAGACCTTCGAAAAGCCGGCGTTCCCAATGATGGGATCGACCACCGGGGGGGGTGCGCTTCAAAGGGTTCGGGATGCGATTTGGGTGATCATCCCGGCTAAAGGTGATGGCATCCTTCGACCCGGTTGAGAAGGCCGGAGGTGCCCTCTCTGCGGCGGAGGACTTCGTCCTGCTCCTTCTTCGCTGCCCAGGGTCGACATGTCGACGGTGGAGTCCCCCAAAGCGAGGAACACGTTTTCGACGGTGAGAAAAGCCACGGCGTCGCCTCGGCCCCATCCTTCTTGGCCTCGCCTCCTTCGCGGCGGCACGGCCATAGAACTTCTTGAGGCATGTCGCAACGCTAAGAGTGTGATTCACGGGGGTTTTGTGGTGGGGGCATGGCTTCTTCATCATGTCATCGAACACCCCGGGCCTCGAGGAGCCGGTCGAGACCCCGGTCGGACGCCCGGGTCCGGCGAGGGCCTCGGCGTTGCCGCCGGCGCGCCCTGCTCGCGCGCCTCGCGGCGGCGGCCCTTCCCCTTCTTGCCCAGCTTGTCTGAACGCGGCGCGGCTCCTTGGACCGGCGCATAAGCGGGCGCGTCCTCGGAGCGCTTGCCCTTCTTGCGGGTCGAAAATTCTGCCCCCACGGCCTCCTCTGGGGGAGCGGGGGGCGGTGGCAATGTCGGGCGGCTGGTCGAGTCCGTGGGCGAGAGTTGCGTCCCGGCTTCGCGCACAAGGTCCCGGCACGTGGTGCCCTCGAGGAACGCATGCACGATCTCGGATTGCGCCACGCTGGGGAGCTCTGTGCAGCGCTTGGAGAAGCGCCGTATGAAGTCCCGCAGCGACTCGCCTGGCTTCTGCGTGCAGGAGCGCAGATCCCAGGAGTTCCCAGGGCGCACGTATGTGCCCTGGAAGTTGCCCACGAAGGTGTGGACTAGATCGTCCCAGTTGTGGATCTGGCTGGCGGGCAAGTGCTCGAGCCATGTCCGGGCCGCATCGCCCAGATGCAAGGGCAAGTTGCGGATGATCACTTCGTCGTTGGTGGCCCCGCCCAGCTGACAGGCCAGGCGGTAATCATTGAAGCGGACTCATGGGTCGTCTTCGTTGTAGCCGACGTTTGTCGAGGAAACGGCTGGAGAAGCGCGGGCGACGCCCTCGTCGCGGATCTTTCCCGAGGCCTGGGGTACAGGCGCCGGACTCTGTCGCGTTGGGAAGCGATCCTCACCTTGGCCTGTCGACAGCGTCCACCCCTTCAAGCGGCTGGCCGTCCTGTTGTCGCGCACGTCCTCCGCCCTGCTGGTGCGTCTGGCGTTGATGACGTTGCGGGCGTCTCCATCCAGCGCCCTGCGTGTGTCAAGGAGCCGCTCCTTGGCCGGCGTGCGTCCCTGTTCAGCAAGTTGACCACGTGCACCGAGGGTTCGCCCCCTGGTGCCGGATCGTCACCCCGCGCGTCCCCCTGTTGGCGGATGCGTGAGGCCGAGCTCTCGGCCTGCTGGACGGCCGCTTGCTCAAGGAGGGTCTGCACCTCGCGGTGCATTTCTCGAGCCTCGGGGGTCGAGGGTGCCGGCATGGCGCGCAGCAGTGTCGCGGCGGCGATGAGCTTTTGGCTCGCCCGCGGCGGAGTATCCGCGTTGTCGACGTTGGGGACGGGGTTGAGGCGGTCACGGACTTGTCGGCCCAGCTCCCGCGCGCGTTCGCCGCGCGCGGAGGCCTCCCCTGCCATCGAGGCGCGGAGTAGCCGCACTGTCCGGTACTCCTCTGCCAGCTTGGCCTCGAGCTCGCGAGCTTGGGCCAGCTGTGCGTCGACGTCGGCCCCAGCAGGAGCGCTTGGCCCCGCGGCCAGGCGCGTGGCGACCCCTGGGGCTGGCGTGACTTCCCCGCTGTCTCGGCGCCCGCCACCGGCAGCCGTTGGGCCGGAGTCGTTAGTGATGACGGCGCAGCATTCCCGCGTGGGGTCGTAGCTCCCAGTGCTGGAGTCGTCCAGGCAGCCGAACCAGTGGTCATGTGGCGTCGAGGAAGCGCCACCAGACGCGACTGGGTCCGGCACACCGGAGAAGTCCCACTCCGGCGTACCCATGGCGGTTGGCGGGTGGCATCGTGTCGACGGAGCCCAGAGACGACTCGTCCGCTGCTGAAGTGCCAGGATCCCTGGCGACGAAGACGTGGCGACCAGGAGGAACCCGGCGCATTGTCGTGTTGACGGGCGCGTTGTAGGCCGTAGTGGCGCCGCGCGGCCGGTGGGGATGCGTGGTCGGAGGCCGCGCGCGGTCGCGGCCCCCGGGAGGGCGGTGGCGGTCGTCGTTACGGTGGGCGCACGCGTTGGGCGGCGGCGCGCTCGGCCCTGCCGCCGCTCGGGCGCGCGCCGGCGTGAGCGTGGCCCGGAAGCGACGACGGCGTCGCGGCGTTGGCGGGCCGCCGGCATCCGTGCACTGCGGGTGCACTGCCGGTGTCGTGCGTGCGGCGGCGGAGACCGAAGCGGACTGGCCTCGCGGCCCCGCGGCGGCCGCTCCTCCCACGGTTGGTGAGGCGCATGAGATAGCCGTTCCCCGTGGCCGGAGTTCAAGTCCCCGAAGCGGATCTCAAACCCGGCCGGAAGAGGGTCGAGCTACCCATGTTGTAGCGAGAGCTGCGGTACTCGGTACGGATCACCATGGAGGAGTTAGCGAAATGACCTTAGGCGCTCGTGTGCCCCACGGTGGCGCCAGCGTCGGTGCGGAATATGGTCCCGAGCACTAACCGGTAGATAACGCCTAGGTCTATCCCTCAATGAGTCGATGCTAAGCAACAAATGACACAAGGTTTTATCCGTGGTTCGTGCGGGGGCCGTACGTCCCGACGGTGGCGTGCTCGTGGCACTATATTGCTCGGCACGGGGGTGCTTGTAGTGGGGCAAGTACAAGCAAGGCGGGAGAGGAAGCGTGGCTTCCAAGTCCACGGGTGAGTGGGCGAAGATGTTATGGGAGAGTAAGAGAGTGAGTGCACGGTGCGTTGTGTTCGTCGTGTGCTTGTTCCTGCGAACTCGTCCCTCACCGAACTCGTCCCCGCGGTGCGGGGGCTCGCCTCCTTTTATAGGCCAAGGGGGGCGGCGAGTTACATGCACGCCGCGCTACCTAGCTACGTGTGGGAGCACGTCGCGCTACGGTGTAGAGCGGGCGGCCGTCGGACGATCTCGCGCTACGATCACGGTCATGATGGCCTACCTCGTGCCGAGACGGTGGCGGTTCGAGGGTAGGAGGCGGCGGATGGCGATGGCGTTCTCGATGGGCTTCGAGGGAGGTGCGATGACGATCGGTACGGAGTACGGGGAGCGGGGCGAACGGCGTTCCTTCCCAATGAGCTCTGCGGTGGCGGAGTGGTTCTTTGCGGTGTTCGGGCGTGCGCTGCGGGAGTCGGGCGTGCGCCCCGCACGCGGGTACGGCGGCCGCGCGCGGCTACGGTGGCCGGGATGGCCACCCAGCCGTACGCGCCCTCACACTGGCTCGCGGGGTCACGGGAAAGTGGAGTCGAGGGTGCGCCGGCCCCCTTTCGAGGGTCGGGCGCGTTAGCCGTACGGTGGCGTGCGCACGGTGTCACGGGACGACGCGGCGTGCGCACGGTCCATCCCACGGTGGCGGGGATGGGCTCCTTCCCTGGGGAGTTGGTGCGGCGGCGCGGGCGCGAGCCGGGCGCATGATGGCGGCCGAGTCTGCGGCGTCGGGGCGTTCAATGCCCAAGTACGGGGCCGGCGCACGCGTGCGGGCGCCGTGAGCGCGCGTGTGCTTCTAGGAATCGTTCCTAAGGCTAGAGGTTGATCCATAACTTCGTGGTCTTGGCGATTGGTGCGTGATTCGATCCATCGCTCGTGTGTGATCCGGGATTTGAGTAGGACATAGGCGGGTTCTTTGGGAAGAATTTTTACGGCTCCTATTCACTCCCCCCTCTCTAGTCGCCATCGATCCTTCGGACGGAGCGGTCATCCATCGACCCTTTGGGACGCTCCTGGTCCTCATAGGCATGCAACAACGCGGGACTCCGACATGGCGCGCTTGTACGGCTCACCGTCGACAAGGGTGAACGTTTTGTTGAGGACCGGGGAGCGTCCCGGTGGTCGATGGATGGCCGCTCCTCGGTGATGAGTGATTGACAACGGGTTTTGGGCCGACTCTTGGCTCGGTGCGCGAGGTGTGGGCTGCGGCCTAGTTTGTATTGTTGCGAGGGTGAAGAACGGGCGCGAAAGGTCTTCGGCCTTGAGGGGCCTCGGGGAGATGGAGAGACAAGTAGGCTCGGTTCGAGGGACCGGTGGACGGCGGGACTAGGTGCGAGCCGAGATGGTGGCAAGACGAGCAAGACGAAGTGCGTGGACGATCGGCGGTGCACGGTGGCGGTCGAGTCAAAAGGCTTGGCGGGGAGGGCTGAGGCGGAGCACGCGGGGTTTGTTGGTTTGCCCACAAAACCATCATAGGACGGTTTCTTGGTTTGGGCCTCAAAACCAAGTCCGAAGGCCCAACACGACGAAGACGGGATCCGGGTGTGTCGGGAAGCTTCGAAGCGGAGGACACGCTGCGGGATCGCATGGCTTGCGTCGGGAGGACGCGGGGTGCGGCGAAGGCGTGGCCGTCCGATGGCAAGACCCACAAACATTACATAAATGCACCTGCGTGGGTTGTATCGCCAGTAGTTGAGTTAGGAGTAGTCGAGTCATTTACCACACCGGCAGGACCCGATATATAAGCCATGAGTGTGAGTGGATGGCTCTCTCTCTCTCCGCGACTTAGGGTTTCATTTCCCTCCTCCCATTTCTCATTTTCCGAGACATTTTCTTCTCCATTTCTTGTCTAGGCTAGCTTGAAAGCTTCATGAGAGATTTGTTGAGAGGGATGGATTCTAGGGCGGCAAGCTAGACCTTGTGTATCTTTCCCGGTTTGTATAGAAGATTCGGCGTTGTGTTTCCCGTGGTCTTCTTCGTGCTTGTTTTTGGTGCCTTTGTTCTTGGTGTGATTTCGCATATTTGAGTGTGTTTCTCCTCGGATTTCTTTGAGGGAAATATGGATGCATGTCTTGTGCATCTTTGGGATTGATCTTGTGCCCTCAAACTCCGGGAAACCACTTCGATTCAAGGATTTTCGGTCGGAGCTCTAGTTTTTGGTGGTGCCCAAAGGATCCGCGATTCCCGGTGATTTAGGGAGTTAGGAGGCAAATTGTTTGGGGTATAGCATCCTTGGTTGACGCATATCATGTCCCCAAACTCTTTTCTCAACAGCTTCTACTGTTTGGGAGATCCGGTGATGAGTTGGGGGAGTTGACCTTCGGGGGTCGGCGAGTTTTGCCTGCGCGCTCGGTGAGGCGCGGACGGTCTGCGAGCTTGTGGCGGACAGTCTGCGGCTAGGGCTGTTCTTCGTGTGTTCGTTGTGTTCTTGCTCGTCTTCGTTTTCGATCCGTTTTGATTTTGTGTTTTGGTTGGATGAGGCTTCGGACGGTCGCGGCGAGAGGCGCGGACGGTTCGCGGGCGGCCGAACGATCCGCGACCACCCCGCGGACGGTCCGTTTTCCGGGGGTCGCTGCGCGGATGTTACGTTGGCTTTTTCGGACGGTCGCGGCTCGGGCGGGCCGGTCCCGCGTGCGCGTGCGGACGGTCCCGCCCCTCCGGCCGGACGGTCGCCGGTGCCTGGCGACTTTGCTCCTTGGTTCGATTCCTCCCTCCCTTCTTTCGTGCTTCGCGTGTGCTTCAAGGAATCATTCCTAAGACTTGAGGTTGATCCATAACCTTGTTGTCTTGGCGATTGGTGTGTGATTCGATCCATCGCTCGTGTGTGGCCGGGGGTTGTTTAGGGTATAGGCGGGTTCTTTGAAAAGAATTTTTACGGCTCCTATTCACCCTCCCCCTCTTTAGTCGCCATCGATCCTTCAATTGGTATCGAGCTTGGTGCGGATTCGTGGTGACTTTGACGGTCTTGAATCCTAAGATGGCGTACGTTGAGCGGGGTGGTCCGCCGCACTTCGATGGGAAGGGTTACCACAAGTGGGCTGCTCGAATGATGATCTTTCTTCGTGGTAAGTTGTTGGATTTTATTGTGCTTGACAAGACCTATGTTATTCGGCGGATATCCACACTCTTATGGTGCTCGATGCCGGTGCTAAGGCCAAGTATGAGGCAAATGCAAAAGCCCGCGACCACTTGGTCCGAAGCTTGTGTGATCCGAGTTTTAGCGTGTTCGCCATTTGAATCTTGCACGGCAAATTTGGGAGAAGTTGTTGGTTGCTCACGGTGGTGATAACCATGTGAAGGCTCGCCTCTTTGTTTCTTACTGGGATGCGATATGAGAACTTTATTCAACTTCCGGTGAGGACATTGATGCGATGTTTCAGAGGTTCACCGCCATCGTGAACAACATGAAGGCCAATGTTGAGGATTTCCCTTACACCAAGCATGATCAAGCTTTGAAGCTCTTGCATATCTTGGACCAAAATGTTTGCGGTGCTAAGGTTGAGGCCATCAAGGAGTCCGGGCAATACTTGACTATTGAGTTGGATGATCTCTTTTCTAAGCTCAAGTCGGCTGAGGTTGACAGGAAGTTGCACTCCAAGCATGAGGGCTCGACCGATCATAGTCTTGCTCTTGTGGGCGGATCAAAGGGCAAAGCCAACACTAACCCTTCCTGTCGACAGTTTTCCTTGTCTTCTCACATGTCTATTCCAGATGAAGAGTTCGATGTACTGGGCGAGGAGGAACTGGCCTTGCTCTCAAGGAGAATTGATTGACTACATGAGAACCGGAGGAATGCAAGGCGGAGCTTGGGGACATGCTACAAGTGTGGCAAGCGTGGACACTTCATCACCGAGTGCCCTGAAGTGGAGGAGAACAAGTACAATATGAGCGAGTACAAGGCGCACCTGAGGCGTGAAGACAAGTACTCTTCCAAGGGCAAGCACTACAGCAAGTCCAAGAGCAAAGACAAGGACAAGCGGCGTTCGAGCAAGGGAGGCCACAAGAAGGACAAGGCAAGAGCCATGGTGGCCGGTGCAAGCGACGTCGACACAAGCTCAAGAGACGCGCATTCAAGCTCAAGCAGTGAGGATGAAGACACCGGGAGGCGCAAGGGCAAGAAGAATGCAAGCCGGAACCTCAGTGGGTTGAGCTTGTGTTTGAGGAACCAAGTTGAGAAGTACCTTGGTTCGTGTGTGATGAGTGATTGAGGCGGATGGTTTGAAGCTTTGTGTGTGTAGTGTTGAGTTGTGTTGTGTGTGTTTTATTTTGTGTATTTACATTATTGTTTATGTGGTGTGTTGTCAATGCACTCGTGAGGAGTGGTTGACAACGTTGTGTGGGCCCGACTCTTGGCCTAGTATTGCGGGTGTTGGTTGCGGCTTGGTTTGCGTTGGTGCGGGTGAAGAACGGGCGCGAAAGGTCTTAGCCTTGCGGGGCCTCGAGGAGTGGAGAGACAAGTAGGCTTGGTTCGAGGGACCGGTGGCCGACGGGATCAAGTGCGAGCCGCATGGTGCAAGAAGAGCAAGACGAAGTCGTGGACATGGAGCCGGTGCATCGGTGGTGGCCAAGTCAAGGAACGAGGCAAGGCGAGTAGGCCGTCCGGGCGCCGGAGGTGAAAGGCTTGGCGAGCTCGGCCGCTTGGCGTGGTGAGGCCGGGCGGGTGTACGCGGGGGTTTGGTGGTTTGGCCACAAAACCATCGGAGGAGGGTTTCTCGGTTTGGGCCTCAAAAGCGAGCCCGAGGGGCTGGCGTGACGGAGACGGTATCGGGTGCGTCGGGAAGCTTCGAGGCGGGCGACATGCGGCATGATCGAGGTGCTTGCGTCGGGAGGACGTGAAGGCACGATGGATGCGCGGCCGTCCGATGGTGAACTTCATGTGTTGACCAAAATGCCCCTGTGAGGGGCTTGTGTTGTACTCCTGGTGTAGGGGCACTTCGGTCTTTTCGGAGGGCCTATATATAGGAGGAGGGGGCTGAATTTTCAGCCAACTCTTGGGCTAGAGGAGCCGCGGTACTCTTTCATTTTGGAGTGCTTTGGGAGAGAGGGAGAGAGGGGAGAGTGGCTCTTTGATTGGAGCTTTTTGCCATCTTAGATTTGATTTCTAGGAGTGGCTTGTAATCGTTTGGACAAGATATTCATAGTGATTTCATCCTCTAAATCTTGTGCCAATCTTTCTATTCCCGAATTTCTTTTATTGCTTTTCGGAGCTCTTATTGTGCTATTTTCGTGCTTGTTTTCGTGCCTTTGTTCCCGGTGTGATTCCGCGGATTTGAGTGGGTTTCTCCCGGATTTCTTTGAGGGAAACATGGATAGATGTCTTGTGCATCTTTGTGCTTGATCTTGTGCCCTCAAACGCGGGAAATCACTTCGATTCGTGAGTTTTCGTTCGGTGCTCTAGCTTTTGGTGGTGCTCAAAGGATTCGCGATTCCCGGTGATTTAGGGAGTTAGGAGGCAAGATTTTTGGGCTATAGCATCCTTGTGTGACGCTTTTCAAGTACCCAAACCCTTGTCTCTACGGCTTCAACCGTTTGGGAAATCCGATGATGATTTGGGGGAGTTGACTTTCGGGGTCGGGCGTTTTCGGCTGCGCGTCCGCACGGCGGACGGTCGCGAGGGCCGGGCGGACGGTCGCGTGTACGGTGTTCTTCGCGTGTTCTTCGTGTTCTTGAGCGCTTTTGTTTTCGATCCGGTTTGGCTTTTTGCTTTTTGTTGCGACGGTTTGCGGACGGTCGGGCTTCGGTAGCGGACGGTCCGCGGGTGGCGCGGACGGTCCGCCGGCCTCGGCGGACGGTCCGTTTTTCTCGGGTCGCTTCGGTGTTGTGTGCTTTAACGGACGGTCGCGGTGTACGGCCGGACGATCCGCGGGGTTGGCGCGGACGGTCGCGAGGGCGGCCGGACGGTCGCGAGGCTGCGCGGACGGTCGCCCCCTCTGTCCGGACGGTCCGCGAGCACCGGCGCTTTGCTCTTTGGTTCGATTCCTCCCTCCTTCATTCGTGCTTCCGCGTGTGTTTCTAGGAATCGTTGTTTTGGCGATTGGTGTGTGATTCGTTCCAACGCTTGTGTGTGCCGGGTTTTGACTAGGGTATAGGCCGGGTTCTTTGAGAAGAATTTTACGGCTCCTATTCACTCCCCCCCCCTCTCTAGTCGCCATCAGATCCTTCGGTGTTGCACTTGGAGGCTTTTGTGGCATGGCCCATAGCTCAAGAAGCAAGAAGAGCAAGAAGGAAGACACAGACTCCGACTCAGAGGATGAGGTAAACCGTGACCCCGACTCTTTGCTTGCTGAGATCACTAGGTTGAATGGCTTGATTGACAATCGTGATAGTGTGTTGAGATGCCAAGAATATGAGGAAAGAACTTAGGGCTCAACTTGAGAATGCTAGTGAGAAAGTAGGAGAGTTAGAGTCTAAACTGCTTGAATTAAAGCTTGAGAATGACTCTTTGAAACTTACTCCTACCATTTCTGATGATGTTGAATGTCCTGAATGTGATGCATGGTTGAATGAGATCAAATTGCTTAATGAGAAGAATGCTTCCACTTTGGCTAAACTAGATGCTCTTAGGATTGAGTATGTTGAGCTTAAGGCTAGACCCACTTTGCTTGGTGCTTGTAAATCATGTCCTACTATGCATGCTAAGCCTGTTGATGCTCGTTCTACCATTAGCATTTTGGAAGCTTCTTTGAAATCTCCTGTTGTCAATGCAAGCACTAGTTGTGATGAAGTTACTTTGCGCAATCTTGAACTTACTTCCCGTTTGGATGTCATTTATGAGGAGAATGATTATTTGAGGAAGGTGTTGGGTTGGTTGTCTGGGCAGGAACCTCAATTCAAAATAATGATTGAGGAGTTCAAGAGAGCGGATGGTCGTGGTTTGGGTTTTGAGAAGTTGGGTGAGAAAGTGGGAAAAAATAGTGGGGAGAGTGTGTATGAGAAGTGTGTTGAGTCTAACCCCGAGTTTGAGGTGATCGGAGACATCCAAGTTCCACTTCCAAAAGCACCCAAGAACTCTTTCACTCCAAAGCCAACCACCTTTGCAACAATCTTGACACAACCCAAGATCCACCCAAATTCCCACCTAAAACAAATGACTTCCAGAAACCGGTGAAGTTTGTGAGTGAGAAGGGTGTGAAGCCTAGAGAGAAGCCTGAGCCAAAATCAAAACCCATCCCCTTCAGGTGTGAGTATTGTGGCAAGGAGAGGCATCTAGCAGAGTTTTGCTACAAAAGGAAGAGGGATGAGAGGCTTGCTAGGGAGCAAGCAAACCAGGACAGGTATCGCCAGTCTCATGGTATTCTTGAGCCTAGAGTGCCACTTCCACGGGGTGTGGGAAGTGTGAGGAGTGTTGGTAGAGTTGGAGCTCAGGGTGGTAGGTTCCCACAGAGAGGTAGTGGTGAGAGGTTTGATAGGAGAGATGATGGTGTGCGTGCTGGTGAGAGGTTTAGTCGCGCTCGTCGTGGTTTTGCTGGATGTCCCCCTACTCGTCCTCAATACGGGTCTAGGGGAGATGATCACAGCTTTGGGTTCCAGAGGAACTACGGACCACGTTTTTCCCCTCGTGGTGCTCGTACTCCTTCCATGGGACATGGGAAATTTGGTGGCAACGGAATGATGTTTGCTAACCCCTCTTTTGTGCAGATGGCTCGACACTGGTTTAACTTTCTTTGTGCTAACCCCAGTGTCGAGTCGTTGGCTCATTCTCGTTCTTGTTTCTGACTACAGGCAGGGAGGCTTGGAGAACATTTGGTTGATCGACTCCGGATGTTCCCGAGACATTACCGGACACAAGAAGTGGTTCTCCAGCCTCACCCTAGTGAAGGAAAAGATGTACATCACGTTTGGGGACAACGGACGAGGAAGGGTGATTTCTAAGGGTGTAGTGCATCTGAGTGACAAGGTAACGTTGAAGAGGGTTGCTCTTGTGAAGTCTTTGGGTTTCAATTTGCTTTCGGTTTCTCAGTTGCTTGATGAGGGCTTTGAGGTGCGTTTCAAGTCTGGTGAGTCTCGTTTGCTGAATTCTCGAGGTGATCTTTTTTGTATGATCATCCCCGAGGGTCAGATTTTCAGGGCTGATTTCTCTCGTTCTTTGGGTCCTGCTCGTTGTTTGATGGCCGGTCCTTCATGTGATTTGTGGAAATGGCATTGGCGGTTGGGTCACTTTAGCTTTGATTTGGTTTCCCGCTTGAGTGGTCTTGACCTTGTCCGAGGATTGCCAAAGTTGAAGTTTGAGAAGGATTTGGTACGTACTCGGTGTAGGCATGCCAAGATGGTAGCCACTCCCCATCCACCCACGGCGATGTCATGGCCGAGCGTCCAACGGAGGCCGTTGCACATGGACCTTGTTGGGCCAGCTCGAGTTCGCTAAGTGGGTGGGAAGTGGTATGTCCTTGTTGTGGTGGACGATTACTCTTGCTATGCCTGGGTGTTTTTCTTGGAGGACAAAAGTGAGACATTTGGTCTTGTTCGAGATCTGATCGTGAGGTTGAAGAACAAGAGGCATGGGAATGCCATTCGAGCTATCCGCAGTGATAATGGCTCAGAGTTCAAGAACTCTCGTTTTGATGCCTTCTGTCGTTATCTAGGTCTTGAACATCAGTATTCGACCCCTTATGTGCCCCCTCAAAATGGAGTCGTGGAAAGGAAAAATCGGACTCTTTGTGAGATGGCTAGGACGATGCTCGATGAGCACAGGACTCCTAGGAGGTATTGGGGTGAGGCGGTCAATACGGCTTTGTCATGTCTCCAACGGGATTTTATTGTGAGCTTTCAAAGAGGAAGACTGTTATGAGCTTATGCACGGTCGGGCACCCAAGGTGAGTCATTTCGAGTCTTTGGTTGCAAGTGCTTTATTCTTAAGAAGGGAAAACTCGACAAGTTTGAGGCTAGGTCTAGTGATGGGATTTTCTTTGGATATGCTAACCATTCTAGAGCCTATAGAGTGCTTAATCTTGAGACTAACAAAATCATGGAGACTTGCAAGGTAACCTTCGACGAGACAATGCCATGTACCTCTCTTGGCTTTGAATGTGCAGGTGATGAGGAGATGGCTGAGGACCTCTTTGAAGAGGAGAAGGATGAAGCTGGAGATGATGATGGAGAGAACCATGCGGCTGAAGCTGAGTGTGTACCCACTACTTCCCCTACGACCACTACGGAGGGTGGACCGTCTACTTTATGGACAACGACGGTGCGACAAGAGGACTAGGTGAGAGAAGCTGAAGTTGAGGGGGAGGTAGTCTTGAGGCGTGAGACTCCCCGGCAGATTCAAGAAGTGCATCCCCTATCAAAGATCATTGGGGACATCGACGAACGTACCACGCGGTCAAGGTCCAGAAATTCCTCTCATTTCGCTCATGCTGCATTTGTTGCCTCCTTTGAGCCTAAGGACATTGGACACACTTTATCTGATGCAAACTGGGTCAATTCTATGCATGAGGAGTTGGAACATTTTGAGAGGAACTAGGTGTGGGAGTTAGTTGAACCACCTCCAAATTGCCATCCTATAGGAACCAAATGGGTTTGGAAGAACAAAGAGAGTGAGAATGGGATGGTTGTGAGGAACAAGTCCAGACTTGTTGCTCAGGGATTTAGTCAGAAGGAGGGGATCGACTATGAGTAGACCTTTGCTCCTGTGGCCCGTCTTGAGGCAATTCGGATCCTTCTAGCCTTTGCCGTGGCTAAAGGGTTCAAGTTGTATCAGATGGATGTGAAGAGTGCTTTCTGAATGGGGTCATAGAGGAGGAGGTGTATGTGAAGCGACCACGGGGGTTTGAGAGTGAGAAGTATCCACACGGGGTGTACGGGTTGAAAAGGGCTCTATATGGGTTGAAACGGGCGCCCGGGCTTGGTATGGGAGATTGAGAGGTTTTACGTTGAGCGAGAGGGTTCATGATGGGTACTGTGGATAAAACCTTGTTTCTCCTCGAAGCATGGGAATGTGCGGGTGATGAGGAGATGGTGAGGACCTCTTTGAAGAGGAGAAGGATGAAGGCTGGAGATGATGATGGAGAGAACCATGCGCAGACAGGCTGAGTGTGTACCCACTACTTCCCCTACGACCACTACGGAGGGTGGACCGTCTACTTCATGGACAACGACGGTGCGACAAGAGGACTAGGCGAGAGAAGGCTGAAGTTGAGGGGGAGGTAGTCTCGAGGCGTGAGGCTCCCGGCGGATTCAAGAAGTGCATCCCCTATCGAAGATCATTGGGAACATTGATGAACGTACTACACGGTCGAGGTCCGGGAATTCCTCTCATTTTGCTCATCTTGCTTTTGTTGCTACTTTTGAGCCCAAGGACATTGGACATGCTTTATACGATGCAAGCTGGGTCAATTCTATGCATGAGGAGTTGGAAAACTTTGAGAGGAACCGAGGTGTGGGAGTTAGTTGAACCACCTCCAAATTGCCATCCCATAGGAACCAAGTGGGTTTGGAAGAACAAAGAGGGAGAGAATGGGATGGTTGTGAGGAACAAGTCCGGACTTGTTGCTCGGGGGTTTAGTCGGGAAGGAGGGGATCGACTATGAGGAGACCTTTGCTCCTGTGGCCGTCTTGAGGCAATTCGGATCCTTCTAGCCTTTGCGTGGCTAAAGGGTTCAAGTTGTTTCGGATGGACGTGAAGAGTGCTTTTCGAATGGGATCATAGAGGAGGAGGTGTATGTGAAGCGACCACACGGGTTTGAGAGCGAGTTGTACCCACACGGGGTATACGGGTTGAAAAGGGCTGCGTATGGGTTGAAACGGGCGCCCGTGCTTGGTATGGGAGATTGAGAGGTTTTCTTTTGAGCGAGAGGGTTTGTGATGGGTACCGTGGATAGAACCTTGTTTCTCCTCAAGCATAGGAATGACTTGCGATTGTGCGGATATACGTGGATGATATTGTCTTTGGTGGCTCGTCACATAACCTTGTTGCCAAGTTTGCGAGATGAGATGAGCGGGGAGTTCGAGACGAGCATGATGGGCGAGTTGCGGTACTTTCTCGGGTTGCGGATCAAGCAAGTGAAGGACGGAACATTCGTGCATCGGACCAAGTACACGAAAGACATGCTTGAGGAAGTTCCAAATGCAAGATGTGAAGCCTATGTCGACACCCATGGGGAGTACGGCTAAGTTGGATGCGGACGAGGACGGAGAACCGGTGGACCGGCGAGAGTCTCGGAGCATGATCGGCTCCCTCCTCTACGGTTCGGTGTGCGTCTGTGCGCTCGTTTTCAGGCCTCGCCGAGGACATCACATCGACAGGCCGTTAAAAGGATTTTCAGGTACCTACAGTCTGCCCCTGGTATTGGCCTTTGGTATTCATCCTCCTCGACTCTTTCACTTCATGGTTTTTCTGATGCGGATTTTGCTGGTTTCTGAGTCGAGAGGAAGTCTACTTCTGGTACTTGCCAGTTTCTTGGGTCTTCGTTGGTTTCGTGGTCTTCCCGCAAGCAGTCTAGTGTAGCTCAGTCCACCACCGAGGCGGAGTATGTTGTAGCCGTGAGTTGTTGTTCCCAGCTGTTGTGGATCTCATACACCTTGAGAGACTTTGGTGAGGAGTGCACCCAGATCCCACTTCTTTGTGATAGCACCAGTGCCATAAGCGTAGCAAAACACCCAGTGCTTCATTCCAGAACCAAACACATAGAAGTGAGGTATCATTTCTTGAGAGACAATGTGGAGAAAGGGATCATTGTGTTGAGTCATGTCTCTACCCAAGATCAGCTTGGAGACATCTTTATAAAGCCTCTCGACCAAGCTACATTTGTGCGCTTGCGGGGGGAACTTGAGGTTTCTTGCCCTTTCTAGTTGATTCTTGGGGGTTTTATTTTTGTACCATATGTATCATACCATGTTTCCTTTGATGTATATACATGCTTTGCTTGATGTATAAACCATGGTAGGATAGCCATCTTGTTATATATCATGTTGCATTTGTATCATATTGCATTTTAGGATGATGAGCTTCTTCCATATGCCTTATCTGAGTTTCTTTGGCTACTTGTGAGATATTGGTCATGTGTGTGGAGAAATGGCTATGTGAGGCTATGCTCTTGGAATATTTGAGATATATGTGTTGTGAGATAGCCTTTTTGAATCAAATGCTAATCTTGACTAAATTTGATGAAATGTGCTCCACTCATGTGTAGTAGTGTATCCATGTCACTTTTTTGGTCTAAATGTGCCTTTCATGCTTAGATTGTGCTTGGATGTCTCTTTCTTGCACTTGGGCCAAAAGCCGATATCATTGTGAATGTTTAGCCTATGTTGCATTCGTGGAGAAGCATAAGCTTCTTTTTGCCGCAAAGGCACTTCATGTACCATGAAATGAATTAATCTTGAAAAGAAGTGTGTATGCTTGAAAAATGCTCCATCCATCATGTTTATGCTTAAAATGTCTTATCTTTCACACATGGGTGCAAAACATGTTGCATGATGTTCACTAGTGGAGAAGTCTCCCCGAAGTGGACACATGGCTCATGAGCTTTAACATGACATGCTTTGCTTTATGGGTGTTTGCAATGATCTTTTGTTAAGAATTTGATATCCTTGTATGATCTCTGGATGATATGCGTGTTTTTGGCTAGAATATGACATGGATAGGCCTTTACATTTGAAGTGAGCCGTCTTTTGATAAAATTGCTCAAATCTGAAAATTTCCTTTGTCACATGCCTATATTTCCATATATTACTTGTGGCAATGCTTTGACTTTGCTATGATCCATATGTGTGCTCTTTGTCTCACTTCTAGCCTTTGCACTAGATTTGGCCTATTTGAGAAGCTCATGTAGATGTTTATATGCTGTCTTACTTTCCTGCATTTTCACCTTCATTCATACATTGTCAACAAGGGGGAGAAGAGGTGAGCTTAATGAAAAATTCAGAAAACTGCATCTAAAATTTTGAAGTTTGCATCCACATGTTCAGGGGGAGCTTGCATTTGTTCAGGGGGAGCTTTCTTGCTATTTTCAGTGTGGAGTTCGTTCTTTGCTCGGCTTGTGACATTTCTTTGCCTTTCTTTGGTTTTGGTCATGTGTTGAGCTTCTTTGTTTTTCTTTCTTCTTACTTTCTTTCTCTGAATTTCATTTCACGTTGTGTGTTGTCAGTGCACTCATCAAGGGGGAGATTGAGGACCAGGAGCGTCCCGGTGGTCGATGGATGACCGCTCCTCAGTGATGAGTGATTGACAATGGGTGTTGGACTGACTCTTGGCTCGGTGCGCGGTGTAGGGCCGCGGCCTAGTTCGTGTTGTTGCGGGGTGAAGAACGGGCGCGAAAGGTCTTCAGCCTTGAGGGGCCTTCGGGAGATGGAGAGACAAGTAGGCTTGGTTCGAGGGACCCGGTGGACGGCGGGACTAGGTGCGGGCCACATGGTGGCGAGACGAGCAAGACGAAGTCGTGGACAATCGAGCCGGTGCACGGTGGCGGTTGAGTCAAGAGGCTTGGGGGGAGGCCGGGCCGAGCAGGTGGGGTTTGTTGGTTTGCCCACAAAACCATCGGAGGACGGTTTCTTGGTTTGGGCCTCCAAACCAAGTCTGAAGGCCCAACACGACGGAGACGGGATCCGGGCGTGTTTGGAAGCTTCGAAGCGGAGGACACGCGGCGGGATCACATGGCTTGCGTCGGGAGGACGCGGGGGTGTGGTGAAGGCGTGGCCGTCCGATGGCAAGACCCACAAACATTACATAAATGCCCCTGCATGGGTTGTATCGCCAGTAGTTGAGTTAGGGGTAGTCGAGTCATTTACCACACCGGCGGGACCCGATATATAAGCCATGAGTGTGAGTGGATGGCTCTCTCTCTCTCCGCGACTTAGGGTTTCATTTCCCCCCTCCCATTTCTCATTTTCCTGAGACATTTTCTTCTCCATTTCTTGTCTAGTCTAGCTTGAAAGCTTCATGAGAGATTTGTTGAGAGGGATGGATGCTAGGGCGGCAAGCTAGACCTTGTGAATCTTTCCTGGTTTGTATAGAAGATTCAGCGTTGTGTTTCCCGTGGTCTTCTTCATGCTTGTGTTTGGTGCCTTTGTTCTTGGTGTGATTCCGCTGATTTGAGTGGGTTTCTCCCCGGATTTCTTGGAGGGAAACATGGATGGATGTCTTGTGCATCTTTGGGATTGACCTTGTGCCCTCAAACGCCGGGAAACCACTTCGATTCAAGGATTTTCGGTCGGAGCTCTAGTTTTTGGTGGTGCTCAAAGGATCCGCGATTCCCGGTGATTTAGGGAGTTAGGAGGCAAATTTTTGGGGTATAGCATCCTTGTTTGATGCATATCATGTCCCGAAACTCTTGTCTCAACAGCTTCTACCGTTTGGGAGATCCGGTGATGAGTTGGGGGAGTTGACCTTCGGGGTCGAGCAGTTTTTGCCTCTGTCCGTGAGGCGCGGACGATCCGCGAGCTTGTGGCGGACGGTCCGGGGCTATGGCTGTTCTTCGTGTGTTCGTCGTGTTCTTGCTCGTCTTCGTTTTCGATCCGTTTTGTTTTCGTGTTTTGGTTGGACAAGGTTTCGGACAGTCCGCGGCGAGGCGCGGACGGTCCGCGGGCGAGCGAACGATCGCGACCACCCCGCGGACGGTCCGTTTTCCGGGGGTCGCTGCGGAGGTTCGCTAGCTTTTTCGGACGATCCGCGGCTCGGGCGGGACGGTCCACCGGACTTGGCGGACGATCGCGTGGCCGTGCGGACGTCCGCCCCTCTGGCCGGACGGTGCGCCGGTGCACAGCGGCTTTGCTCCTTGGTTCGATTCCTTCCTCCCTTCTTTCGTGCTTCCATGTGTGCTTCAAGGAATCGTTCCTAAGACTTGAGGTTGATCCATAACCTTGTTGTCTTGGCGATTGGTGTGTGATTCGATCCATCGCTCGTGTGTGACTGAGATTTGTTTAGGGTATAGGCCGGGTTCTTTGAAAAGAATTTTTACCGGCTCCTATTCACCCCCCCCCCCTCTCTAGTCGCCATCCGATCCTTCATTTGGCCATCTTGGCGATGCGTCGAGCCTCGGATCGGTCCGAGGGTAGCTCCCCACGATCCATCTAGGCGATGTATCCATGGCCTCGACCTCGTCGGTGCCGTATCCCTCGAGCAGGGAGAGTACATACGCCTCGTTCGAGGGGTCCTCGTCCATAGGCTCTGTGCCTATTGGACGCGAGGGAGCCCCTGAGGGTTCCTCATAGCTCGAGGGGCACGGCTCAAGGTTGACAGACGGCTGGGTGACGTCCCGTGCAAAGACGTTCGGGGGAACAGTGATTCGCCCCGACGCGATTTTGGCGAGCTCGTCCGCCTCCTCGTTGTACCGGCGTGGCACGTGATTGAGTTCTAGGTCGTAGAACTTGTCCTCGAGGGCCCGCACGGCTTTGCAGTACGCCTCCATCTTGTCGTCATGGCAACTCACGTTCTTCATGACCTGGTCAATCACGAGCTGCGAGTCTCCCCTCACGTCGAGGCACTTGATGCCAGTCTCGATGGTGATTCTGAGGCCACAGACGAGGGCCTCGTACTCTGCCATGTTATTTGACGCGGTGAAGTGTAGGCGCACCGCGTATCTCATGTGCTCCCCGAGGGGTGAGATGAAGAGCAGGCCTGCGCCCCGCCCCCGTTTTCATCACCGACCTATCGAAGTAGAGAGTCCAAGCACTCGGCCTAGATCCGCGGTGGCGGTAACTGTGTGTCTGTCCACTCGGCGACGAAATCTACCAAGATCTGGGACTTGATTGCCTTGCGCGGCGCGTAGGCGAGCGTTTCACCCATCAACTCCACCGACCACTTGGCAATCCTGCCCGCTGCGTCTGTGTTCCGGATGATCTCTCCCAACGGAAAGGAGGAGACCACCGTGACTGGGTGAGCCTCGAAGTAGTGGCGGAGTTTGTGTCGCGTGAGGACCACTGTGTAAAGCAGCTTTTGGACTTGTGGATAGCGCGCCTTGGTCTCGGACAAGACCTCACTGATGTAGTACACCGGCCGCTGGACCGGCAGGGCATGCCCTTCCTCCGTTCGCTCTACCACGATGACGGCGCTGACCACCTGAGTGGTTGCAGCGACGTAGAGGTACAGAGGCTCGCCGTCCTGAGGCGGTGTTAAGATTGGAGCGTGGGCGAGCGTCGCCTTCAGCTTGTCAAGCGCCTCTTGGGCCTCGACGGTCCAGGAGAAGCGTTCCTGTTTTTCAGGAGCCGGTAGAGGGGTAAGCCCTTCTCGCCGAGCCGCGAGATGAAGCGGCTCAAGGCGGTGAGGCATCCAAATACCTTCTGGACCCCCTTCAGGTCACGAATCGGACCCATCCGCTCGAGGGCGGCAACCTTCTCAGGGTTGGCCTCGATGCCTCGCTGGGAGACGATGTATCCCAACAGCATGCCTCGTTGCACGCCGAAGACACACTTTTCGGGGTTTAATTTTACCCCGTTGGCCCGTAGGCAGCCGAACGCGATGCGGAGGTCATCAACCAGGTCGTCCGCCTTCCTGGTCTTCACGACTATATCGTCTACGTACGCCTCGACGGTTCGTCCGATATGATCCCCGAAAATGTGCTGCATACATCGCTGGTATTTAGCGCCCGCATTTCGGAGACCGAACGGCATCGTCACGTAGTAATACATCAAGAACGGCGTGATGAACGAAGTCGCGAGCTGGTCGGACTCCTTCATTTTTATTTGGTGGTACCCGGAATAAGCATCAAGGAAACAGAAGATCTCACACCCTGCGGTCGAGTCAATGATCTGATCGATTCGTGGCAAAGGAAAAGGAACTTTAGGACATGCTTTATTTAAACTGGTATAGTCTACACACATCCGCCACTTCCCATTCTTTTTCTTAACTAAAATGGGGTTAGCTAGCCACGTAGGGTGGAACACTTCCTTGATGAACCCGGCCTCGAGGAGCTTCCGCAGCTCCACCCCGATTGCCCGGCGCCGCTCTTCGTCAAAGCGGCGCAGCCGTTGTTGCACGATGCGAGAGTGAGGTAGGATGTCAAGGGAGTGCTCGGCGACCTCCCTCGGGATGCCTGTCATATCCGAGGGGCTCCACGTGAAGATGTCGGCGTTGGCGCAGAGGAAGTCGACGAGCACCACTTCCTATTTCGGGTCGAGGGTGGAGCTGACCCTCAACGCCTTGCCCTCGGGGGCAGCAGGGTCGAGGGGCACCTCTTTGGTCTGCTCAGCAGCCTCGAAGCTGCCAGCGTGCTTGGCGGTGGAGTCGAGGTCCTCGTTGACCAGCTTCTCCAGGTTCGCCACGAGCGCTTCATCCAGCGCTAGCGCCTCAGCGTGCTCCACGCACTCGACATCGCAGTCGAACGCGTGCTCGATCGACGAGCCCACGGTGATGACACCCTTGGGCCCCGGCATCTTCATCTTGAGGTAGGTGTAGTTGGGGACCGCCATGAACTTGGCGTAGCACGGCCGCCCAAGGATAGCATGGTACACGCCCCTGAACCCCACCACCTCGAAGGTGAGCGTCTCTTTTCGGAAGTTGTCTGGCGTGCCGAACCAGACTGGCAGGTTGATCTGCCCGAGGGGCTGGACGCGCTTGCCCGGCGCGACACCATCGAACGGCGTCGTGCTGGGCCGCAGCTAGTCCAACCCGATCCCCAGCAGGCGTAGCGTGGGCGCGTAGAGGATGTTGAGGTTGCTGCCTTCGCCCATTAGCACCTTCGAGAACCGCTTGTTCCCGATGACCGAGTCGACCACCAGTGGGTACTGGCCCGGGTTGGGGATGCGGTTCGGGTGATCCTCGCGGCTGAAGGTGATGTCGTCCTCCGACCAGTTGAGGAAGGAGGGAGGAGCCTTCTCCGCGGTGAGGACCTCGAGCTGCTCCCGCTTGCGTTGGCTGTTGGACATGTCGACGGTCGCCCCCCCCCCCCCGAAGATGAGGAAGACGTTCTCCACAGTGGGGAAGCCGCCAGCGTCGCTATCACCCCCATCCTTCTTCGCATCGCCATCCTTCGCGGCGGTGGCGCGGCCATAGAACCGCTTGAGCATGTCGCACTGCTCGAGGGTGTGGTTGACTGGCATCTTGTGGTAGGGACAGGGCTTATTTAGCATGTTGTCGAAAACCCCAGGACCTCGAGCGGCCGCCCTAGGGCCCCGTCGAGCTGGGTCAACAGCTAGGGCTTCATCGCCACCGTCGTCGCGCCCCTGCTCGCGCGCCTCGCGGCGCGGCTTTTTTCCTTTCTTCCCCCGCTTATGCTTCTGCTGGGGGTCCTTGGACTTGCTGCCCTCCGCGGGCGCGTCGTCCACACGCTTGCTCTTCTTTCAGTCGAAGATCGCCCCCACCACCTCCTCGTCGGAGGCAAAGCTGGTGGCGATGTCGAACAGTTCTTTCGAGTCGACCGGCGGGCTGCGCCCGAGCTCGCGCACGAGGTCTCGGCAGGTGGTGCCCTCGAGGAAGGCGTGCACGATCTCGGACTGGGCCACGCTCGGGAGCTCTGTACAGCGCTTGGAGAGGCACCGTATGAAGTCCCGGAGTGACTCGTTGGGCTTCTGGGTGCACGCGCGCAGGTCCCAGCAGTTTCCAGGGCGCACATACATTCCCTGGAAGTTCCCCACAAATGTGCGGACTAGGTCATCCCAGTTGTGTATCTGGCTGGCCGGCAGATGCTCGAGCCACGTCCGTGCTGAGTCAGCGAGGTGCAACGGCAGGTTGCGGATGATGACCTCGTCGGTGGTGGCTCCGCCCAGCTGGCACGCTAGGTGGTAGTCGTTGAGCCATACGCGGGGGTCCGTCTCCCCGTTGTACTTGTCGATAGACATGGGCTGGCGGAAGCGTCGAGGGAAGCTCGCCGTGCGGATATCCCGGCTGAACACACGAGTTCCCGGGGGCTCCGGCGTCGGTGAGCGATCCTCTCGGCTGTCGTAGCGCCCACCCCGTCGAGGGCGGTAGCCTACCGCCGCCCGTGTCTCCGTGTTGGCCGCCCGCCGTGCGTTGATGACGTTGCGAGCGTCACCGTCTTAGGGTTGCCCGCGCGTGTCGAGGATCCACTCCTTGACCAGCGTGCGCCCTTGGTTGGCGGGACGCTCCGCCGCGTCGCCCGCGTGTACTGACGCTTCGGGGCCTTGCGGGCCCCCGTCGTCTCGCGCGCTTCCCTGGTGGCGAATGCACGATGCCGAGCTCTCGGCCTGTTGCACGGCCCCTTGCTCGATCAGCACCTGCGCCTCGCGGTGCAGGTTTCGCGCCTCGGGTGTTGAGGGAGCGGGCATGGCCCGCAGCAGAGTCGTGGCAGCAATGAGCTTTTGGCTCGCTCGCAGGGGAGTGTTCGGGTTGTCGACGTCGAAGTCGGCGTTGATGCGATCGCGGGCTTGCCTGCCCAACTCGCGTGCACGTTCTCCGCGCGCGGAGGCTTCTCCGGCAATGGTGGCGCGAAGTAGCCGCACCGTGCGGTATTCTTCCGCCAGCTTGGCCTCGAGCTCGCGTGCCTGAGCCAGTTGCACATTGATGTCGGCCCCCCTCGGCGGCGAGGGGGGAGACGCGTTTGGCCTCGCACCCGGGCCAGGGGGAACTTCCCCGTCGCCGGCTTCCACCGCGTTTGCGGCGCCCGCTTGATCGTTGGCGAGTACCACGAAACACTCCCGTGCGGGGTCGTAGCTCCCGGCACTGGAGTCGTCGGAGTAGCCGAACTAGTAATCCGTGGCGTCGAGGAACCGCCGAACATTACAGGGTCTGGTATGCCGGAGAAGTCCCACTCCGCGTACCTGTGTGAGGTGGCGGTTGGGAGCTCGCTAGCGGAGCCATGGGATGACTTGTCATCGGCGGAGGCACTGGGGTTCCTGACCGCCGAGGCGTGGCGGGCCGGACGTGCCCTGCACGTCACTGCGTCGGTGTTGGTGGAGGCGATGTACGCCGTTGTAGCGCCGCGCAAGCCGAGGGGGAACCGCGGTCCTGAAACCGAGCGCTCCCTCGTTGGGCGGCTGTTATCTCGCCGATGAGGGCGTCGCGCCGAGGCGGCACACATAGCTTTGTCGGTGTTGCGTCCGCACTCGTCGAGAGCGCCGACCGGAGCGCCGACGGCGTCGAGGTGCTGAGGGGCCCGCAACATCCCTGCTGGCGGGTGTTGATCCCCCAGCGGCAGGTGCGATGGGGGCCAGGGCTGGCCCGGTCTGCCGTCACGCATGGAGTTTTTCGCGGTTGGTGATGCGCATGAGGTAGCTGTTCCCCGTGGCCTGAAAGTTCAGGCTCCCGAACCGGATTTCGAATCCGGCCGGGAGGGGGTCCGAGCTGCCCATGGAATACCTCTGGCCGCGGTACTCGATGCGAATCACCATCGAGAGGGTTAGCGAAAGCTGATCTTCAGCGCGATCCCCCTACCTGGCGCGCCAACTGTTAGTGCGGAAAGTAGTCCCGACACAAACTAGTAATGAACGTTGGGATCAACCTCTCGATGGTTCGGTGCTAGCAACTAAGGACACTGGGTTTATCCTGGTTCCGGCCGGGGTCATACGTCCAGTAGTAGTGTGCTCAAGGCACTGTATTTCGTTGCACCGTGGTGCTTGTAGAGGGGGGCTACAAGCGCGGAGGGAGAGGAGGCCTGGCCTCCAAGTCCCAGAGGTATTGATTGAGGCAAGTGCCAATATCGTGGCGAAGGCGGAAAGCATGCGTGTGGTCGCCGTCCGTCGTCGCCTGATGCCGTCCCCTGCGGCTGGGGGATCGCCCTTCCTTTTATAGGCCAAGGAGAGAGCGATTTACAGGCATGCCACACTATTCTCCTACGTGTGAAGGCATGGTGAGCAGTGTTGTGGAGTTGACGGCCGTCCTGGCGAATCTCGTTCCAGTCGTGGCGTCGTGGCGCGTCCTGTGCCCGAACAGGAGCGGCTTCGAGTGTAGTGGCGTAGTGGTTGGCCGTCCGATCGTCGTCCGCGGACAGGCTCGAGGGGGCTGTTGACGGAGGCCCGTACGAGGTACAGCGGCAGGTATGGTGGCGTCCCGCCCCCGTGCGCTCCAATAGTGCAGGGGTTGTTGCAGCAGTACGCGGCGTGGCGCTGCAGGGGCGGGTATGGCCGCACAGGGTTGACAGCGACGGGGATGACCGCTCCTGCCAGCCTGACGTCATGGCTTAGCCCTGTGTAATCACGGAAAGATCATTCGAGGGTTCCGCCGGCCCCCTTCGAGGGTTCGGCGTGTTAGCCGTACAGGAGTGGGCAGCACAGTGTCACGGAGCTGGCACTGGCCTCACCGCACATCGTTATACAGTGGCGGGGATGGGTTCCCCCAGGAAGTTAGTGGAACAACACCGGGGCGTGATTCCCAGGCGTGTCAAAGCAGTGGCGCGGTCCTGCAGTGTCAGAGCATTAAATGCCCGCACGTGTGAGCAGGAACGAGGGCGACGTGCACGCGGGAGCCCTTGAGCGAGGCGGACCTCGCCCGAGGGGGTTGCTTTGCTGCGTCGCCTTGGTGGGCCGCGGGGGGCACTGAGGTTGCAATCGCATGGTGCGCGTGTTTTAGGTTCGTGGGTCAATTCATGTTTTGCGTTTTTTGCGGGTTTTAAGCGGGTTTCCCTCGATTGTTTACAGGACCCTTATGGCTGTCCCCGACAGGTTTCAACTAGAGTTTGACCAAGCTTTGACCACAAAAGTGTGTTGACTTAATTAGGAGTGTCATTAGCACTAAGTAAGGTAATTAAACACTTGAGGTGTTACAGCTGGCCTGGAAGGAGAGTTCGGCGAGGTAGTAGGCGGCGAGCCTAAAACGCTCCTGTGTTGGGTTGGCCCCAACATGCCGACTATGACGTCGTCCGAGAAGCCTCAGACGAAAGCCTCGCGTCCTGCAGCCCCCGTGAGGACATTGGGGCGAGGCGGCCGGCCGAAGGTACGGCCGGTGACGGGCTCCACCGACCCGGTGTAGACGAAGCCGAGGGAGCCGAAGCGCAGGGTGGTCCAGGGAGTCAGCGTGACCCCGCGACCGTCCATCCGATCTGCTGAGTTCGTCGAGACACACGATGTGCCCCTACCTGGCATGCCAACTATCGAGGTTCTCTACCGCTGGCAGTAAATTTCTATCGATCGTGCGTCGGGCTCGGATGGTTAGTGCAGGAGACAATATGATTTATACTGGTTCGGGCCTCTGAGGAGTAATACCCTACGTCTAGTGTGTAGCTGCTGTGTTCCTGATTCAGGTGTGCTCGTAGTAGGGGTTACAAGCTGGTCGGGAGAGGGAGTTCGTTCCCAGGTCCCGGGAGGTGGTGTTCTGTCCTATGAAGGTCTAACCCTTGTGACCGTTGCCCTCCTCTCCCTTTTATAGTCACAAGGGGAGGGGCACAAGGGGAAGTAAAAAAGAGTTACAGTGCTTGGCAGCTGGCACGTCCCGTCGCATGTCGCCGTCTGTCGGGATGCATTGAAGCCGAGTCGCGATGCCTTGTCGGGGAAACCGCCGCGTGCCGGGTTGGACTGTTCCCTCCGGGACGTTTGTCCTTCTCCCCGAGTAGTTTGGGTTTGTCTTAGTCTCCCGGGTGCTTGCCTAGCTTGCCACGCCCGAGCCTAAGTCTAGGCTCGTGCGCGTCGTAGAGGGTGCTTGAGTGCCTCGGGTTGAGTCTTGCGTGTGGCAGAGTGGGACATGATGGCGATGTGATGGTTGCACGGCTAGTCAGATCTGCATTAAGGCTCTTGCCGGGGCAGGTTGTCTGCATGGCCGCCAGCTGTTGTTCCCGCGTGACGTGGAGATTCGCTCCTTCATGCGTGTCGGTGGCAATGCCCGAGCCGCGCGTCTGGGCCCACGCACTAGTCGGAGCCGGACTTGTCGTGCGAGGCGGAGACTGGTTCCTCTAGTGGGAAACTGGTCGGAGATGCAGCCACCTTGCCAAAGACTGGTCGTCTTGCTAGTGAGGGTCTTGACGAAGATCTGCATGCCTTCCCTGAGACGCAGCAGTAAAGGTACGACCATCCTCAAGCTGCTTGCTAGTGAACGGGGAACTCCTCCTTGAGGGTAATGATTTTATTATTTTGAGAGGTATAATCATGCCGTCAAGGGGGCCTAATCCGGGCCCTCGTCACCCTACTTTCCTCCCACTTTCTCTTTTAGCTATTTTTACATCACATTTTAGCATTTCGGGCCTTATTAGTTTGATACCCAAATATTAGCATGCCAAAATGAAAATGGACACTGTTTGGTGGTTACCAATTTTTGTCCGCATCATTCATACGTCCTACAAAAATTTTGACAAATTTTCTGCTGGGCATCAGGGCATGTAAAAAATTTGGCATCAAACCAATGAAGCCCTTCGTTAGTAAATTGAAAACGTGGCGTACTATTATTGCATTTGCTTGCACCAGTAGCTAAACCACAAGACAACAGGCACACAGTTTTCGATTCCACTTTTCCAAATATGTGAATCCTTTTTTTTTATGAATTGTGGATGAAGAATGGATTAACCGTAATCTGTAGACAAGAAATGCTTTGAGGGGGCGCGCGAAAGATACACTCGGCCGGTAGGACGGTCGTACAAGGAGTTCAGTAGTTGTGATAAGTAAGCGAGAAGAATACATCTTATTTCGTTGCCGCTCAAACAGCCGTGGGCAGCCGTAGGGTGGCGGCGGGGGCGGCAGGTGCACCGACGCCAGCGCCGTCGCCGGGGACGGCGAGAGGCAGCGGCCCGCCGCGCGCGAGTATGGACCTGTAGATCTCGACCAGCACCTTCTCGTCGTACTCTTTCAGCTGCGGCGGCTGTGCGAAGGCGGCCCCGCGGGGCGCCGTGGCGCAGTAGGGCGTGCCGGCGCCGTACCCGACGGCCGGGGAGGAGGCCAGTCGCAGCATGGCCGAAACGTACGCGTCCCGGAGCTTGACGAGCCACCGGCGCGGCGAGAGCGCGCGGAGCAGGCGCCGCCCGAGCTGGCCGCGGCGCACGCGCCACCCACGGCGGCGACGCCGGGCGGAGCCGTCCTCCGGTGACGGCTGGGCGATACCACCTCCGAGCTCCGCGGTGGGCAGCGGCGGGCGGCGCTGCGCGGCGGCGGCGTCGACGCGGTAGTAGCCCCGGCGCTTCCAGTACGCCTTGATGCCGCCCTTGTAAGTGCGGTCCATGCCTTCGTTCTTGGCAGTTGGAAGACAGCCGGCCGGCGCGCGCTCGATTGGGATTGGGAGGTGGACGAAGCTTGTGGGAGAGGGCCTGTACAGAAACGTTGGTGTACGATGCGACGGAGCGAGGCACTGGCAGAATGGAGTAGGTCGGCAGCTGATGTAGGATTTATGATTGAGCAATCTGATTCTATTTTTAATGTGCAATGAAACCCTTGCAAGATCCAAATATGCAGTGAAGCCCTTGAAAGAACAACAGGAAGTAGCACCGAAGGAAAAGAGAATAATTAAAGTTCACAACAATAAAAAAAAAGCGAAGTCATAAACTTTCTCAATTTTGAGTTTTGCATGGGGTTCAGGCCAGTTGGTCTTGCTCTAAACAAAACGAAGTCAGCTGGTCTTGCAAAACTCAAAAAGAGTATGAATTACTCGGTAGAGGTTTATTACTATGTCCTCCCTTCGTCCCACAAAAGACGGTTCGTTTAGAAAATTTAAGCCATGCTAGTAGTTGTGACAAATGACTTTGTTATCCCTAATTAATTATGCATTGGAACTTGAAAGAGTCATAAAATAAGCATTTCATTGGCTACATGTGTTTCTCAATGCAATATTTCCTTGGTATTTGGTGTTAGTTTAATAAGAAGAGCATTTCATACGAGCTAAAAAACACTCTTTGTGCGACAAATTTTGAAAGAAATATGAACAGTCTTTGCGGGACGGATGGAGTATATAGTTTTTTGAATCCTATTTAAAGGAAGAGTAATTTTATGAATTTACTCAGAAGGGATTAAGACATAGGAATAACAGGCCAAAATTTATGTTTAACAAGTTGAGTTTGCTTGTGTTTATGTTAACTTGTACTGGTTTTGTAAGAGAAAAATAATCCAAACAATTTCAAAATTACAATTTTATTAATGCGAGATTATAATTGTACATATGATGTTGTTGACATTTTGTGCTATTCGATGTGTGATGACTTGCACTCAATATTATATTATCTACTTTGGTGTTTCTGTAACCAAATAAAGTAATATAACATCGTAATCATGAGCGTACATCTAAGGAGAAACCAGAGCTAGTGAAGTAATTTTGATATGTCCATTATTGACTTTTATGTAGTCATCTCAATTCCAGTACTCCCTCTGGTCCCTTTGGAAGTCGTTTTGGATAATGTTTGAGTCAAACATTGAGAATATAAATTATGAATAACTTTTAAGTCGTTGAGTTTGAAAATGTGAAAATCATATAAATAGATTTGTCTTGAAAATACTTCGTAATAATATACATATATAACTTTCCAATAAATATTTTTATAGAAAAGAGAAGTCAAAGTTGTGCTTTGGTGACCGTGTCACTGTCCTAAATGACTTCTAATATGAAACCGGAGGGAGTACTTGCATTAGCTTGACAAACAATAACCACCATTCCGTGATTGGCTATTTCTTTAGTCTAATCGTAAAATCACTTTAGCATTACAGTTAAACAGAGTGTGTACTCCATTCAGTTGTGAATACTTGACATTCAGAGAAGATTTTGGACAAGTTTTTTGTTTTTGCATTTCATTATCAATAGCTTTCAGAATTTATGGCTGCAAACGTATAGTACTCCTATATACATTAAAAGCACATGCACGTATCTGCCTTAAACAATATTTTCATAATTATTGGAATTCACAAATACATACATACTCCATGCTCTCTTCCGGAAAAGATTAATTAGGTATAGGTGGCATGAACACGTGACGAGATTATCATGGCAACAAATTATGCCTTATAGGTTTGGGGAGTTGTTCCGTAACACACCTGCCTACTGGTTGGTACTCTGCCTTGTGATGAAAGTGCAGAGCAGGCTACCGCATGGCACATGGTTTTGCCGGCCACGAGTATGACTGTACACGAGTGCATCGTCTCGGAAACGTGCCTTCTTGAACACCGCGCCTAGGCCTCTTGTTTGTGCACCAGGTTTTCACCAGAATTTTTTGTTCTTCGTACCAGCTGTTTTATTCTAGAGCAGCAGCTTGAACACAGGTGCCGTCCGGACTCCAGGAGCCATGCCGAGCAGAATTACTCAGCAACGGGCAATTGCAGGATCTTGCGAGGGCGTATGTGCGAATGCGTTACAAAGAAAGGCAACGAAGGGATGGCGTCGCATTTAAAGGTTGGCAAGGGCGGCGGTTGGGTGTCCGCGTTCCTTCTGTCCCGCCGCAATTAATGGCGGATCGGTGTGTGGTGCGGCGACGGCCGGTGGTGGTGGGGCGTGCTGTGCCTGGTACGGTGACGGGGCTGACGGTCAGATCCGAGGCCGGGGGACTGGGGAGAACGTCGCGCACTGCACCGCCGTGCCGCTGTGTGCCCATGCGGTCGCGGACTCGAGTGGCATGTGCGGTGTACGTGTACCCTGATCCTGATCCCGATCCCGAGCCCGTGTCCGCTGACGACGCCCGGGGGCTCCATGACCGACGCCCCGCCGGATTTATGCTCCCATCGCCGTCCTTTACTTTGGTCGTGAATACAGACAGACACAGGTTGGTTGGCTGGTGGAGAATGCATCCGCAGGGCACCACCACCTCAACCTGCTTCGTCCGAGGCTTGGGGTTGAAAAGGCTTCAGCCCTAGCGGAGCTAGTGGGCAGTAATAACCTTGGACCCGGATCAAAGGACAAGCCGATTTGTGGCACGTCTCCACTCTAGCTACTTATATATAGCTAGCAAAGCATGCCTTTAATTTGTTTGAGTCGCGTGCAACAACGAACAGCCATCTATCACAAAGAACCGAATGCGGGACACGATCGGCTGCGAATCAATCAAACCACGATAATGTGATGTCACTGTCTCGGGTACGTGCTCGTCTCAAACTCGAAAGCAAAGCGGACCTGATGAACCAAAGGCTCGGGATTGGCGCATCTCCTGGTCCATGGTTCTCAACCGTGGAAAAGCGTCGTCGTTGATGAATGATGAACATGTGCGCTATGGTACTATTACTACGAAGAGAACGCATTGCTCAAGCATCCGTGCGCGTAGGTGTTTTAAGTGCCGCCGCCTTATGCGTACACTACATGAAACTATTTAATTTGTGACGCATTCTCCGCAACGTTTTCAGAAAACGTCACGAATGTGCATTGCAGACCAAAACACTGCGACGATTTCTTTAATTCGTCGCGATTCTACGACGTATTCCTTTTTTCGTCACGGATGTGCATTGAAGCCCAAAACACTGCGACGATTTGTTAAATTCGTCGCGATTCTACGACATATTCCTATTTTTCATCACAAACATCGCGACGATTTGTTTAGTTTGTCGCGATTCTACGCGTATTCACATTTTTCGTCACGGACGTGCATCGATGGATATTGAAGCCCAAACCATCACGACGATTTGTTAAATTCGTCGCAATACAGCCCACAACACCGTGACGTTTTAGCAGATTCGTCGCGATCCCTAAAAAACAGCCACCTCACTAGCACCAAGGACCCACCCGCACTGCCACGCAGACGCCACCTCACCCAAGCACCACATACGTCACCACCACGTGAGCGCCCAGGGCCCACCTCACTGCCACGCAGGCACCAACTCACCAGGCGCCACCTCACCACCACGTGAGCGCCAAGGGCCCACCACACTGCCACGCAGGCGCCACCTCACCCAGGCGCCACATCACCACCACGAGAGCGCCAGGGGCCCACCTCACTGCCACGCAGGCGCCACCTCACCCAGGCGCCACGTCACCACCACGTGAGCGCCGGGGCCCACCTCACCGCCACGTAGACGCCACCTCACCCGGGCGCCACGTCACCACCACGCGAGCGCCGGGGCCCACCTCACCGCCCACGCAGCGCCACCTCACCCGGGCGCCACGTCACCACCACGGGAGCGCCGGGGCCCACCTCACCGCCACGCAGCGCCACCTCACCCGGGCGCCACGTCACCACCACGTGAGCGCCGGGGCCCACCACACCGCCACGCAGCGCCACCTCACCCGGTGCGCCACGTCACCACCACGCGAGCGCCGGGGGCCCACCTCACCGCCACGCAGCGCCACCTCACTTAGGCGCCACGTCACCACCACGCGAGCGCGAGGGGCCCACCTCACCGCCACGCGAGCGCCACCTCACCCGGGCGCCACGTCACCACCATGTAAGCGCCGGGGCCCACCTCACCGCCTCGCAGCGCCACCTCACCCGGAGCGCCACGTCACCACCACGTGAGTGCCCCGGCCCACCACACCGCCACGCGAGCGCCACCTCACGCGGAGCGCCACGTCACCACCACGCGAGCGCCGGGGGGGCCCACCTCACCGCCACGCGAGCGCCACCTCACCGAGGCGCCACGTCACCACCACGTGAGCGCCGGGGCCCACCTCACTGCCACGCAGGCGCCACCTCACCCAGGCGCCACGTCACCACCACGGGAGCGCCAAGGGCCCACCACACTGCCACGCAGGCGCCACCTTACTCAGGCGCCACGTCACAACCACGCGAGCGCCAGGGGCCCACCTCACTACCACGCAGGCGCCACCTCACCGAGGCGGCACGTCACCACCACGTGAGCTCCTGGGGCCCACCTCACTGCCACGCAGGCGCCACCTCACCCAGGTGCCACGTCACCACCACGTGAGCGCCCAGGGCCCACCACACTGCCACGCAGGCGCCACCTCACCCAGGCGCCAGCCTCCTCCCCGCCCCCGTCTCCACCTCCATGTCCAACCAAATCGATCGATCCCCACCCAACCCAACCAAATCGAGGGAGCAAACCCTAGCTCTACCACCATGTCCGGTGCCCGCATCGACCTCAACGACGCCTCCTCCGACCCTCCTCCTCCCCCGCCCAAGCGCGGTCGCGGCCTTGTGCTCTTCGTCAAAAATCGATCTCGTCAGGATGTCGTGCTGCGGAGGCAACTGCGGGTGCGGCTCCGGCTGCAAGTGCGGCAGCGGCTGCAAGTCCACCCTCCTTGCCTTCCCCACCTCCACTACTGCAAGTCCATCCTTCTCCTTCCTCTCTCTCTCCGCTCCCTCCTTCCCCCTCGAATCGATCGATAGATCCCCACCCAAATCCAAATCCGAATCCAAATCGCCAACCACGCCACCATGAGGGAGATCCTTCACATCCAGGGCGGCCAGTGCGGCAACCAGATCGGCGCCAAGTTCTGGGAGGTGGTCTGCGCCGAGCACGACATCGACGCCACCAGCCGCTACGGCGGCGACTCGGACCTCCAGCTTGAGCGCGTCAACGTCTACTACAACGAGGCCTCGTGCGGCCGCTTCGTGCCCCGCGCGGTGCTCATGGACCTCGAGCCGGGGACCATGGACTCGGTGCGCTCGGGGCCCTACGGCAACATCTTCCGCCCGGACAACTTCGTCTTCGGCCAGTCGGGGGCGGGGAAAACTCGGGCCAAGGGGCACTACACCGAGGGGGCGGAGCTCATCGACTCGGTGCTCGACGTCGCCGGGAAGGAGGCGAGAAGCTGCGACCGCCCGGGGTGCGGTGCCTTGATTGATTCATTTTGTCGGTTTCGGATCCGTACCGCGACTCACCCCCGCATTGGATCCGCCGCCCGCGAGCTTCCGGTGTCCGCCACTCCCTCGGCGGCGGCACCGGCTCCAAGCATAGGCACCCTCCTCATCTCCAAGATCCGCGAGGAGTACCCCCGACCGGATGATGCTCACCTTCTCCGTCTTCCCGTCGCCCAAGGTCTCCGACACCGTCGTCGAGCCCTACAACGCCACGCTCTCCGTGCACCAACTCGTCGAGAACGCCGATGAGTGCATGGTGCTCGACAACGAGGCGCTCTACGACATATGCTTCGGGACGCTCAAGCCGACAACGCCAAGCCGTGAGTGCTTGCTTGCTTCGGCTCGCCTTCTTCTCTTATCTTCTTCTTTCTTCGATTCGATTGCTTTGCTTGCTTCGGCGGCCTCACCAAACATTCACTTGCTTGATCGGGTTAGTATATTCAAAATAACGCATCTTGGTTGTTCTACATCTTGGTCGTTCTCGGTCGGATGAAGGTCTGCATTGTTGTTCTGCATCTTGGATGAGTTTACTGAAATATGGATGCCACTGTATAATTCGTGCTCTAGTCAATGGATTGGTCTTTATGGAATTCTAGTTCATCAATAAATATGATTACTAGACAAGGTATGTCAGGGTGAAAGGCACCTGGCTGCTGGTCTTGGACATATCTTGTATAAAATGTCGTTGCCTGCAGCATATAAGGATCCAGTTAGTGTTAGTCCTCCTTATGTTTGTAGATCATTGCCTCTTGCTCTTCATGTTTTAAGAAAAATAATATATGTCCAATTATGTAGGGAATGAGAGCATAACAGTCTCATACAAAGTTACCCCAGGTAATATATGTGGTCTTTTTTCCCATCTACTAGGGAGATTATTAGTTTTCAATCTACCAGGGACATTGGATGTAATTTTGTACAAAACTAATTGTCATTTTTCATTTTTTTTCTCTATGCAAGTCATGCCCGTGTCAATAGAATGCATCCCGATCCATATAAGTTCGGTTAGAATATGTCGACCTTTTTTTAAAGGGATATGCAATGCTAGTTTAATTCACTCGTTCTCGCCTTTTGCTTCGAAGTGAGCTTGTATATTCTATCGTGTATTTTTTTACGAAACACTTTCATGTTACTCGAAGTGAGCTAGTTTTTTAAACAACTTTTTTTGTTTTTTACGGTGTACTTTAGTCCGTGAGTATTGATTTAGTCATAAGGGCGGTTCATGATAGATTGATTTGCGATCCGGACGGTTCGTTGATTTAAGTAGCACTAGGAAATTTGTACCTTGCCGTAAAGAATGTATACCTTTTTTTTACGGATTCGACTTCGGTTTCTTTGGACGACTAGTTGATGCTCTTGACAATGTTGACCGGCATTGCGGTATGCAATTTCCGGCGGTGGCTGTGATGGTGCCGACAACATCTAGTGCTTTTTCAGGAGCAGGCTATTTTGGTTTTTTGACGGTGGCCAAGACAAAGTTTGGTCTGTCCAGGATGTATTTTGGTAGGAAACATAATTGTGACATTTGAACCCATATGCCATACTCACAATTTTCATGAATTTAGTTTTTGTAGAAACTTGATTTAGCTCATGTATGTCATGATAGATTGATTTACCAAACCGGAGGAAGTAAGCGCATGCCGTGGCTATGTATTTGGATAGTGGATGTGGCAAGGAGGGAACAAACAACCTCAGGCATACCGGATCGGATGGCGGCAGATACCATCCGGAGTATCGGTACCCATAATAAACTCTTTTGCTCTTGCACACACAACATCATCTGTTTTGGCTTAGTGCTATCCCGAATTAGTTGACTCGACAATTGATGCTCTACCGGTGTTAGTGCAGTTTTGTTTTGTTTAACATCTACTAGTGAATAGTGCGGTACCGGTTAAATCGATCTCGAACTCGTTTAAAATGCCTTGATAATTCGAAGCTCCGGTATTCGATTTCACTTTTGAGAAGTGTGTGTATCCGTGATCTATGACCATTGCTGTTAGGGTTGGATTTGTTAAGTCACAACTCACAATTACTCTAGTGATTAATGTGTCCAATTGTTTCGAACTAGAGTGGCTACAATTTGAAAAGAACTCACGAAAACTACCGGATCAATTTTGTTGATAATTGTTGTCTTTGAATTTTGCCATATAGAGCCGCATTCTTGATTTTGGATAGGTGATGTTCCGGCTTGATCCTATTTAAGTCACTAGGATAACGGGTGCAAGAATTCCGTAGTAGTCCCACCTTGCTAGCGCTAAGGTTGGTAATGACCAAGAGATAAGGCCATAAAAAACCAGGGTGACTACCTCCAATCGGTTGACCCGACGGTTGATGCTCCACCAGGTGCTACTATGCCGAGTATATGTCAACATAATAATGGAGGTTAAGCGCATATTCCGAGAACCGAGTCAACATCATAGCGAGGAAGGACATGATTGCAGCAATCGGCCCCGTGCGGCTTCTCAAGTTCCTAATTTAAAGTCGGATCGCAAACGCCTCTTTCTTGAGCTTTTTGGCACTATATAAGCTTCTGATTGCACTGCCATGCATCTCTAGGAGCATGTTTAACAAGACTGTTCCAGTGAAATCTTTGGTTTTTGTGACATCTATTTTTCAGAACTTACAACGATGACAACAATTTCTTTTAATTATAGTTGCATCTCAACTCCGTAACTTAATCTTTGAACTCCTTGAAATAACTTACTCGATTGTCTTGTTTGTCAAGAGTGTGGTCCGTATGCTAATAATTTTGGTTTGAGCGAGAAAATAGATGAAGTCTGTCTAAACTAACCCAAGGACCATTTCATGATTTACAGGTGCCTTTGTGGTCTCCTCACGGCTCGAGTCGGCAAAGCATTTTTACACGATTTATAGAGCGAGTTAGTCAAAATTCGTCATCTATGACTAATATCGTCATGCTACGCAATGTATGCGGGAGCATGTTTCGTGTTATTTCCACGTTGTTTGGCTTCAAACCGGCCAAGCATCCGTTGTTTGGCTACGCAATGTATCTTTGGTAAGTGAACAACTACTAGCTAACCGTTGTAGGTATTGTTTCTTGATTGAAATTCTTACGGTATTGTCTCGTTTGCATCCGTGGTAGCTGATTATTTCCCTTGTGTGTGTCATCTATAGATCAAGGCTCGATTATTGTATGTGGCCCGTAGAGATTTAATATCACAACCAATTCTCGGAGCATTTTAATCGGTTCTGTCAACACATACGGGAAGGCATTTTAATACCGCCAAGTAAACAATTTTCTAAATGAAATCGAGAGGATGCCCCGTTTGGGGGAAAGAAAACTTCGTTTGATCTCTCGCCTCTAGTTGATTTGAGTATTCGCATCCGCAATAGTACCTTGTGAATGGAAACTAACTTTTTTTCCGAAAAGGAAACTAAGCTATTTGATCATGGTGATCCTCTATTAACCATTCGGTTAATTTTCGGGTGTCAACATTGAATTTAAGTTATTTGGTTGAACCCAAAGTTATTTTTGCTTGTCGGTTAACGCCGTCAACAAAGTTATGTTCGAACTTCGATGCTCATGCATATGATCATTGATCAATGGATGTGGTTTGTCGGTAGAGCATGTTTCCAAGTGCAGATTTCATGTGTTGTCTCAGATATTGCTCTCATATGCTCTACTATAGGCTAAATTAGCACAACAAGCTTCTTTTTGCATCATTCCTATTCTGTTGATTTATGATGCCAATTGTATGCTTATAGTGATACTTTCATTGTACAATGCACGTTTTATCTAGAACTCCGAGCTTTTAGTTTGGTTTCCCCTTATATATATATACCTTGCCGAGAAAATTCAAAGTTGAGTTGTCCTATATTTGATTGTCTTTTCTCATTGGATTCCGGTTTCCTTTATTTCGGGATTTATACGAACTCGCAAGGAGTCGAGAGAAAAGAGTGGCGGAATAACAAAGAGAAAGGTGTAGTGTTTTAGGAATGGTAGATATCTGAAAGCATGTGTTATCTGCCTCAATATCTGATTGTGTTTGCTGGGTTTTTTTGGCCCAGAGATTGTATCTGATTTTTCTGTTCATTGAATTTTGGTAAATGTGTTGGAAAAATGTACCCTCTGAAAAATGGACTGAAGATGGGCTAATTTTGCTAATTTTATGCTAGAATATAATTCTGAAATGGGCTGTGGTGGGCCAGAATTTGTATCTGTTGGGCTTAAAATTTTTGCCACGTCATCGTCCACGTACGGTGCCACATCATCGTCCACGTACGGTGCCACGTCATCGTCCACGTAGGATGCCACGTCATCGTCCACGTAGGATGCCACGTCATCGTCCACGTAGGATGCCACGTCATCGTCCACGCAGGGATGCCACGTCATCGTCCACGTAGGATGCCATGTCATCATCCACGCAGGATGCCACGTCATCGTCCACGCAGGATGCCATGTCATCGTCCATGTAGGATGCCACGTCATTGTCCACGTAGGATGCCACATCATCGTCCATGTCAGCTGACACGTTGTAGCAATCCGTGACGATTTTATTTTGTCACGGATAGTGAGCCATGGGTTGGGCTGCATGGGCCTCGGGCTGCTCCGTGACGATTCAGATACGTCACGGATCGCGACGTTTATTAAGGGAACGTCGAGAGATTTAATCAATGACGCTCGTTCCACCACGAAAATGTAAATCGTCGCGGATGCTGATTTGCGAAGAATTTTATTTAATCCGTGACAGAATGGTTACGTCACGGATTAAATAGTTTCTTGTAGTGGTAGTAGTGGACTAGTGGTACGAGTCGATCCTTCTCTTGGTTACACACCACATCCCTACATGATATGCTTCCAACAACTAGTGTAACGACAAGGCCACCAAGAGCATGGGGTTCTATATGGCTAACGAAAGTGGCTAAGGTCTGAACTTCGAACCTACCAAATCCCACCTAAGATTACTTGTTAGTAGTTTCCATCCTTCCCACTTAGGGTTGGCAAAAAGCTCGAAGCTCGTGAGTTAACTCAACTCGTTTACATGTTTGGCTCGGCTCGATCTTTAAACGAGCCAAGTTGCGCTTCAATTTCAGCTCGTTTTATTAACGAGCCAACTCGCAAAATACTCACAATATGTTCGATTAGCTTATTAGACTCGATAAAGATGAAATATCAAAATTGTTTTTATGAGTAGACTTGTATTACTATTACTTGGTTAAAATTTTTTGTTCAACTTGCAAGTAAAATCTAGTACTGATTAAGTCTATTTTGAGTCTCTAAACATTTATATTATCTTATTTATTGACTTATGTATACACATTTTCATAATATAATCATAAATTAAACTTCTAAATATTGCTAACATACTTAAATTATCATATATTAATTAATAATATATTTATCATACTATTTATTTTAATAAGACTAAGCTCGTGAGCCAAACAAGCTGATTTGAACTTTCAAACGAATGGAGGCGGACTTGATTTTTAGCTCGTTTCTTTAGCGAGCAAACTGAACTCGTCTCGTTATCGAACGAGCCAGAATGACCCGAGCGAGCCTTAACGAGCTGAGGTGGCTCGTCAGCCACCCCTATTCCCACCTCATGAGTATTAAATAAAAATTCTTGACACAGTTTTCAAAAATGTTGCAATAATTTTCGTGTTGCGATACTTTTAAGAAATGTTGTTAACATTTATTCGTCAGCAAAATGTTGACACATTTTTTAAAATGTTGTCAACATTTTTCCGTTAGCATTTCTCCGTCAACATTTTTGTCATCATTTTTCGAATTGTTGCAATATTTTTTTTGAAATGTTGACACCATTTTTGGGACTGACTTCTTCTCCGGCACCGGTTGCGACGACAGCACGCGTCAGCCGGCGGCGACGGGCGACAGAGAAGGTGCGGGGCTGGCCGCCGCGGGGCACGCCATCCATCCACCACGGCATGTGGTGGGCGCGACCCGCGGCTGCCCGACGGTGGAGGGTGGTGTGCCAACCAGGGCTAGAGGCGCGCTGGTCGGCCCCAACAGCACACCAGCGCGGCGATCGGCCCCAACGGTGCATTAGCATGGGGTGGTCGGCGAGCGGTGCATGGGCCAGCCACAGGTCCCCGGCCATGCACGCGGGTGCGGGAGCCAGCGGTCCGGTAGCAGCACGGTCCGGTAGCAGCGCGCCCCGGCTGGGGTGGCAACGAGGGCATGGGAAGCACAGTGTGCGAGAGAAAGAAGATGGAGAGAAGGTAGGGTTTGGCTATTGTTGAGCTTTGGTGGGTTGTACGTTATTGGGTTTATAGTTTCGACTATCTTCCGGGAGATAAAAGATATATAGGTTTACCGGTTGGCGGGCATGGACCCAAATGGGCCTCCATCTATTGAGCTTAAGAAGATATGTACTCACTCCAATTTAGTAAATGATGTCGGTTCGGACAAGATTAGAGTCAAGTATTGAGAATATAAATCATGAATAAGTTTTAAGTTGTTGATGAGTTTGAAATCTGGAAACTTAATGTCTACATGAATAGATTAATCATGCAAAATACTTTCATAAAATTATACATATGTTGGTTTTTAATAAATATTTTTATAAAAGTAAGAAGTCAAAGTTGTACTTTGGAGACCGTGTCGCTGTACTAAACGACTTCATTTACCAAACCGGAGGGAGTACGTGGCCCTAATTTTTTAAAGAAACATGTGGCTGTAATTAGCATTTTTTTATCAAACATGCTTGTATTACGTCAAAAATACTGTACAAAGACCATACCACATACAAGTACATTCTGGATGGATCCAGAGGATAGCTGTTCCACTAGACTATTTGCACAAAGGTCTTTAGAAAATACAAAAATTACATTCAAGATCTTGGAACCCTTGCACATCGGATCCTGCCGCTGTCTTTCGCCACCAGCATTCATCCGGAATCGCTACCACGAACCGTAGATCGACCGGAACTCCATCGTTCATAGCTTTCACAAGAGCCGCAATAGATACTTGACGAGGGCCCGGATTAGGGCCCCCTTTGACAGCGAGATAATCACTCTTGAGGTGGAGTCATCTGAGACCATTGACAATGTGAAGGTGAGGACTGGAGCGTCCGAGGACCGGTGGATGGTCGTTCCTGGATGCGATGAGTGATTGACAACGTGGTCTGTACTGAATCTTGGCTAAGTAATGCAGGTGTAGGTTGCGTCTTGAGTTGCGTTGGTGTAGGTGAAGAGCGGGTGCGAAAGGTCTATGCCTTGCGGGGCCTCCGAAGAGTGGAGAGACAAGTAGGCTCGGTTCGCGGGACCCGGTGACCAGCGGGGTCAAGTGCGGGCCGCATGGTGGCAAGAAAAGCAATACGAAGTCGTCGATCGGAGCCCGTGCAGGGTAGCGGCTCACAACCGAAGTCTGCACGCGGGGTTTACGGCAGTTCACCATAAAACCGGTCAGGTTACTTGGTTGAGCCACAAAACCAAGACCAGAGGCTCGACGGACGGAGACGGGATCCGGGCGCGCCGAGAAGCTTCGATGCCGGTGGACACATGGCGAGATTGCAGGGGTTGAGTCGGGAGGACGCGGAATGTGGCGAAGGCGTGGCCGTGCGATGCAGATGAGTGCTACATGACCTATTTGCCCCTGAGGGGTTTTAATCTCAACTTAAGTGCTAGGGGTAGCTTGGTCTTTTGCCTAACCCAGAGGGACTCATATATATTAACTCTAGGGTTTCTGGGCAATCCATCCTTCCATACTGCTTCTCATTTCCTTGCTCCATAGGCATAGATTTTCTTCACCGCTTTGTAGAGAATCTGACCTCCGAGTGTATGGAAGCATTCATGGCTGCGTTGATTTCCTTCTTGTAGCTCGTGTGATTTTCATGTCTTTTTCGATCTATTTTTGTTGGATTTTCATGCGTGCCTTGTTTTTTCGAAACTGAGGTGTTTGGGTTTGGATTTGTTGGTGGGGATCATGGATAAATGTCTTGTGCATCTTTGTGCTTGATCTTGACCCCCCAATCTCCGGATTTAGCCTCCGATTGAAGGATTTCGATTGGAACCCTAGCTTTTTGGTAGAGCTCAGTTGCGATTTGATTCTTGGAGATTTAGTTCGTTTGAAGGCTCAATTTTTGGGGCATAGCATCCCCTAAGAACACTTCACATATCTCCCAAATCTTTCCTCAAAAAGCTTAAGCTGTTTGGGAGATCCATGGACGGATAGGGGATTTCGTGGTTGCGTTTTCGAGCTCGGGCTGCTCTGTCCGCACCTGGCGGACCATCCGCGCCTGGTCAGCGGACCATCTGCGAGGAGCCCGACAGCCGGTTGTTCTTCGTGTTCTTCGCGAGTTCATGCGTTGCTTTGTTTCGATCCATTCGGTCGATAGGTTTTGGTTGGAAGTTGTTGGTCTGACCGTCCGCCCGGTGAGGCCGGACTGTCCGCATGGAGCAGACCTTCTGCGGTGAGCTCGCGGACTGTCCAAATTTTGGAGCATACTGGAGGTTTGGGGTCTATTTTCGGACCATCCGCCCCTGACCCGCGGACCATCCGCTCAGCCCACGCAGACCGTCCACCCGGTCACCTCGGATTGTCCGCCTGGGACTTTGCAGGTTGCCTAAGTCCTTTGTTTCTTAAGTTGCGCTTCCGTGTTGCTTTGAGTTGGGGTTTGCTCCTAGGGTTGGTAGGTCCGTTGTGACTACGCGACCTTAGAGAACTCGTGTGGGAATCCTTGGTTGTGGATTTGGGGCATAGGCTGAGTTCATCCTTCTGGAAGAATTTTTATCGGCTCCCATTCACTCCCCCTCTCTGGTCGCCTAATCGGTCCTTCAACTGGTATCAAAGCCGGTTACGGATCTTCGTGATTCTAACCAGTCTAAGATCTAAAAATGGCATAACGGGAACGAGGTTTGGGTCCTCCACACTTTGATGGTAAGAACTACCAGATGTGGCAAAGGCGGATGGCTGCATTCCTCCGCGACAAGGGTCAGATCCTGTGGGATGTCACGGTGAACACAACTTATGTTCATCTTGTGAACTTCCTTGCTCCAGGATCGAGGGACATGTTTGACACCAACAACAAGGAGGTCGACTACCTATACCATGCTCTATGTTAATCCGAATTCGATCGGGTTCAGATAGAGGATTTGGCGTGCAGGATTTGGGAGTAGCTGAAGAATGCTCATGCCGGGAACGCTCAAGTTCAGGCTCGGCTCTTTGCGATCTACCGGAGAGAGTACGAGAACTTCACGCATATCCCCATTGAGTCCATAGATGCCATGTTCCAGCGGTTCATGGTGATTGTGAACAACATGAGGGCTAATGTGGTCGTGCTCCCGTATGATGATCATGACAGAGCTATCAAGCTTTTGCATTCTCTGGATTGTACCATGTGGAGTGAGAAGGTCAAGGCCATTCTGGAGTCGGAGAAGTATGAAACCCTCACGGTGGACGAGCTGTTTTCTAAGTCCAAGTCGTCCAAGGTGGACCGTGGGGTGCGTGCAAAGATCGAGAACCTGACTGACCCTCATAGTCTGTCTCTCATGTTTGGATCAAAGACTAACGCTAACATGTCTTCGAGACATTTGTCTTTGTCTTGTGTCTATGCCAGATGACGAATTTGACATGCTGGGCGAGGAAGACTTTGTGTTGCTGAGCAGGCGGTTCGAGCGCATGTACACGAACCGGAAGAACGCTCGGAGGAGCTTGGGCATGTGTTACCGATGCGGGAAGCACGTGCACTTCATCACTGAGTGCCCGGAAACCATGGAGGTCAAGCTCGAGCACAAGCACCGTCCGAGGACTGACAACAAGCACCGCTCGAGGGACGACCGAGGGACGACTACAAGGGCAAGAAAAAGTCCGAGCGGGGCCAAGGAAGAGTGGTGGTCACAAGAAGAAGGAGCGGGCGATTGTCGCCAGTGCAAACAACATCGACTCAAGCTCCTGCTACTCTTCATTGAGCTCAAGTGATGAAGATGAGAACCGGCACAAGGGCAAGTGGTCAAGCAAGAACATCAACGGCCTGTGCTTCGTCGCTCAAGGCTTTTGCGGCATGGCACATAGCTCCGCAAGCAAGAAGAGCTACAAGGATGACTCGGGCTCCGACTCTGAGGAAGAGGTAAACAATGATCCATCCTTCTTGATAGTGGAGAATGCTAGGTTGAATGATTTGTTTGACAACCGTGATGATGTGCTTAGGAAGACCAACAAGAAAAAGAGGGAGTATAGGTCTTTGCTTGGAGAGGCTAAGGAGAAGGTGGTTGAACTAGAATCTTTGCTTGATGATGTTGGGGCTCAAATAGATTCTCTTAAGTCTACTCCTGTTGTGGCCAATGAACTTGAATGCACTGATTGTTCTGTTTTTCTTGAGGACTTGACTGTGCTTAAGGAAAAAGTATGCCTCCAAGGTCGAGGAACTAGATGTGCTTAGGGTTGAGCTAGATGAGATGAAATCTAGGCCCTCTTTGCTTGGTGCTTGCACTTCTTGTCCTTCTTTGCATGAGAAGCTAGATGTTTCACTTGTTTATGCTAAATCACTAGAGGTTCCGATGAAAGATCATATTCCTACATCTTTCTCTACTTGTGAAATAAATGTTGTGAAGAATATGGAGCTTGCACACTATGTTGATTACTTGCAGGATGAGAATGATGAGTTGAGAAAGATGATGGGTTGGTTGTCTGGTCATGAGCCTCAGCTTAGGATGATGATCGAGACATACAAGCACTATGATGGGAAGCGCTTGGGGCAAACAAGGTTGGTGAGGGAAGTGGTGAGAATTAGGGGAAGATCGGAGATATCCCAAGCCACCAATAACCCACCACAAAAATGCTTATACTGTTGACGCAAAATCCGCACCCCGCGTCAATCACACAGCAAGCCGAACAAGCTAGCTTCACACACGAGCAGATTCCAAAGCGTGCCAGTCAATTTTCCCTGAAAATTATCAAAATACAAAGTAGTTAAATACCAAAGCTTGGAACTTGCCGGGTGGTACCAGACAGTTCCATATTTGCAGCTAGAAAGCCATGCAAGGTGACATATAGCTATGAGAAGCTATCTGCCAACAGATTAGAAACCATTCGGGAGCTTTGAAAGCGTAAACATAACATAGACGAGCGGATGATGTATGCATGACGATAGATCAGTCTTCTTTTTAATAACATTGCTCGTGCACAAGTCCATGACCGATCCTCGAAAATGGATAACAATAAACTATAAATGAGGTAAAGCGTGATTACAAACATATAATGAACAAGCATGCATAGGCCCAAAGCACTAGTCTACCGCATGTCTAGGTACTTTAAAAACCCGTCGAGCATGAAACCAAACAAGTCAATCCACCGCATGATACAACTTGTTTGAAATCACACCACTAACCACAAAAAGAACTATCCACCGCATGATACAATCTAAATATGGGAAGCTAAAAGCATGCATTATTTAAAACATAACTTATAAACACGTTTTACTCGTGAAAGCGTAACCGAATGCGGCTGTACAGCCGAATCGGGGTCCATGAAGAAGGAACAAACATTGCCAAAGATGATAAACCTATCATATTGAATCGAAATCTAACCCACCGGATGATTTGCTCTAAAACAACCCAAAAACCTGCATCTACCGCATGATACCCGGTTTTGTCAAGGTTTACACAAGATTAGCAAGCTTGAACCCGCAACACGTGACAACTTAGATTGATTCGGTTTCGGCTGTTTGAGATCACGTGATCCACGTGCCTTAGTGAAGCAAATATGTAAGTGTGTAATGTAAAGATCACAAAATAAGATAAAGCCGACTCAAATCAATCTAAATTGGGCAAAAGAGTGTTACATGAATTTAGACATAAAGTAAAAACTCAAAGCAACACATGGTAACTTAATGAATCTATTGGATCTTGCCAAAATCGAATAGAGACGATAACTAGCTCCATGCTAGATCTTAGCCCACCGCATGGCTCATGATCTAACAAGAAACCCTCTTGAACCAAGCTTAAATCCACCGCACAATACTAAGCATGGTAACAAGAATACTTGCATCACGATCTAAATCCACCGCATGATACTAGACATGATACAAGGTTGCCGGTACTTACGGAGGTCGACGGATCGATGACCCTCTTGTAGAACTCGACGACACGACTAGAGGACTCTAAGATTTGGCGTAAAGCCGGTTTGTTATGAGAATGTTCGATTACAATTACATACATCCAGGGTTCATATTTATACCCTGTCGTGGCATGACTCCTGGTGGACTACGAGCACAATATTTGATACCTAATTTAACGCCCAAATGCGAATGCTTATCCATCCATTCGCCCCTTCCGCTCGAGCCACGTCACCATGCGATCCCGCGAAATTAGCGCAAACAGTTCCCTTGCCGAACGGAAGAAAAACTGCCGACCACAAGCATCTCTGCCGAATCTTTTGAAGAAATCCTCCTCCGCTGGACGGGATTTTTTACCAAGTTAGGCCCACAAATCAGACTCCCTCCTGTACCAATTTTTGGTGTTAACATATACTCCTAAGCCAAACTGTCGGGGTTCTCTACCGCCGGCAGTAAATTTCTATCGATCGTGCGTCGGGCTCGGATGGTTAGCACAGGAGACAACGAGATTTATACTGGTTCGGGCCTCCAGGAGTAATACCCTACGTCAAGTGTGCTGTAGCCATGTTCCTGAGCCAGGTGTGCTCGTAGTAGGGGTTACAAGATAGTCGGGAGAGGGAGTTCGTTCCCAAGTCCCGAGAGATGGTGTTCGATCCTATAGAGGTCTAACCCTTGTAATCATTGCCCTCCTCTCCCTTTTATAGTCACAAGGGGAGGGGCACAAGGGGAAGTAAAGAAGAGTTACAATGCTTGGCAGCTGGCATGTCCCGTCGTACGTCGCTATCCGTCGAGGTGCATTGAAGCCAAGTCGCTATGCCTTGTCGGGGGAGCTGTCGCGTGACCAGGCCAGACTGTTTAATTTGGGACACTTGGGCTCCTCCCCGAGTAGTTTGGACTTGTCTTGGTCTGCCCGAGTACCTACCTAGCTTGCCACGCCTGAGCCTAAGTCTAGGCTTGTGCGCATCGTAGAGGGTGCTTGAGTGCCTTGAGTTTTTCGTGCGGCAGAGTGGGAGATGATAGCGATGTGATGGTCGTGCAGCTGGTTAGACCTGCATTAAGGCTCTTGCCAGAGTAGGTCGCCTGCATGGCCGCTAGCTGTTGTTCCCGCATGACATGGAGATTCGTTCCTCCACACGCGTCGGTGGCGATGCTCGTGCCGTGCGTCTGGGCCCACGTATCAGTCGGGCCGGACTTCTCGTGTGAGGCGGAGACTCCTTGTGCGAGGCGGAGACTTGTCGTGCGAGGCCGAGACTTGTCGTGTGAGGCGGAGACTTGTCGTGCGAGGCCGAGACTTGTCGTGCGAGGCCGAGACTTGTCGTGGGGGTTCCTCTAGTGGGAAACTGGTCGGAGATGCAGCCAACTGGTCAAAGACTAGACGTCTTGCCAGTGTGGGTCTTGACCAGGATCTTCTCTCCTCCTTGTCCTGAATCTTTACCTTGACGTTGTCGATCTTGGCCTTCACATTGTCAATGGTGTTGGAATGTCTTGTCTTTTTAGGGGAGATAATCTCGCTGTCAAAGGGGGGGCCTAATCCGGGCCCTCGTCAGTAGCCGCCGAGCCTGAGTGGGAGTCAAGGGGTCATGCTCAGGCTCACCTGGACGATCTTGGTGTTGGTGGTGTTCTTCAAGTTCTCAGTGGATGCGCGCGAGCGCATCTGCCGGATGTAGCCCCTGAGCTCGTGAGTGAGTTGGCGACTTGCTCACGAGCTTTTATTTGTAATTGTAGCCGTTGTAGCTTGGGGACGTTTCGTCAGGGCAGTTATGGCCGTCGTGGTGACGTGGACACAGTTATGGGCCCGGGTATCTCGACCGACGTGACGGACGTGACCGCGCCATCAGGACCGCGCGCAGACTCTGCCAGTCCGCATTCCGCGGGAACCGAGGCATCGCGCGAGTGGGTAGTTGTTTCGCTGGGGCGCGCGCGCGTGGGCGAAAGTCTTGCTGACATGGCGGGCCCAGTGTTGAAGGTGAGGAGTCAGGCCTGCCCCCTTTAAAACTGCGCGTCGAGCGCTAGTTCGAGACTTTTCCTTCCCATCTGCTTCTTCTTCCTCTCGCACTTACCCCTTGCACTTCGAGCTCTTCCGCATCCACAGCACCACCGCTGCTCGCACTTCCAGCCTGCCCAAGACCCCACCGTTGTGATGTTGTTTTGGACGCGCTCCAACGTCTCCCGCGAGTAGCTCCTCCATCTCGTTGAAGCGGGCTAGCTTCCTCCCCTCACCGACGCCGTCGAGTCGATTGTCCCCGCCGACGAGTCCATGCCGCGCCCCCAAGGGGTATGTGGTGTCGTTAGTGGTCTTCCACCAGCGCGGCTTCTCCGTCCCCACCAGCCGGTTCATCTGCGGGGTGCTGTTCGCGTACGGGCTGCAACTCCAGCACCTTAACCCGAACAGCATCCAACAGTTGGCCGTGTTCGAAGTGATGTGCATTGGTACCTTGGCATCGGCGCCCACTGGCACCTGTTCCAGTATTTCTTCAGGTTCACCTGCCTGAGGAACGGCTCCCGCGTGACAACGATCGGCTGCGCCAATCTTCGGACGAAGCAAGGCCGTGGCGACGACTACATCCCTGTGATGCTGACCAACTCGAACAGTGGCTGGCACAAGGGGTGGTTCTACTTGCGGAACGACCCCGAGTTCGCGCTCCTGTCGTACACCGGGTGCTCCATCGCAAAGTCGCAGAGGAACTGGGCAGATGGCCCCGCCAAGAAAGAGTAGGAGAAGATGCTCAAGCTTCACTGGGCCGTGCTGGGGTGTCTCCGAAACGCCGGAGTCACCCTGGTAGAAGTAATTGGGCAGTACCACGCCCGAGGTGTCGTGCCACTCCGGAGGTGACCGCTTCGCCTCTGCGAGATGACGGCTGACAGGACCCCTTTGAGGGGACCGTGACCGCGCCGTCGCCCCCGTCGCCACTCGAGGTCCAGTGCCGCGTGGCACAAGCAATTGGGAGGTCGACCTACTCGTGGCCGCCATCACGACTGCTCCCGATGCTCCCCAACGCGGGGACAGAAAAATTTGTAAGTTGTTCGTCTTCTCGACATGTTTCATTCGCCTTTTGTCGTGGTGTCGATCTTCTCGGGTTTGTCTTCTCCGGCTGACCTTCGCGCCTTCTTGTCATTGCAGTTGAAGTGCGCCCACCTTGTTCCGGCCAAGTCACCTCTCCTAGAGGAGGCGATATTTAACCAGAACAAGGCCGCGGTGGAGAAGTGGCGCGCTGCATGCAAGGCATAGCACAAAAAGCGCCAGATCGCCAAGCGAGATCGTGATGACAACCGCAACAAGAGGTGGAAGGCGGGGGAGCTTGGCGTCTCCTCTGATTAAGACCCATCGCCTAAGCCGTCACGGAGCGGGGATATCGCCAGTGCGGCAGTCGACTGGAGCAACATGTCGGGGTCGTCCTCATCGTCACCTCCCCGCGGCACTGAAGTGTCGTCGTCGCGCCGGCTGCAGGCGACTGGGCGCAACAAGACAGTAGGCTCGAGCTTGCGTCAGGCGGCTCCCTCCGCCCGAGAGGACCAGTGGACAGTCCGCCCCCGAGCTGTGCCCAGCAGGATGGGTGCTTCCGAGCCGCAGAGATCTACGCCCGTCAAGTCGATCCCCCAAGAAGGTCGGAGGAGCGGCCGTCGTCCACCTACCAGCTTTATGATGGCTCCGACCGCCCCGACTCCGGTCGCGGGGGAGGTCGTCGGACTCGGCGTCGACGCCGATCGCGTAGCCGGTGGCGGTGCCAAGTGCTGCACTGTGGCGCTTGCAGTCGTTGCTTATCTGGGGCGGTGGAGCCCCAGACGTTCATGTGTCCCTCGTCGCCGGTGGGCCCACGGTCCAACCCCGGCCATCGCGGAGGTCGGGGGGCCAGCCCCCAGGCGAGCGGGGGAGAGTGTTGCCACCGTTGAGGTGGCGGGTCGCGCGGAGCAACCCTCGAGACGGCGTCCCTAAGCGTGCAGTGTTGTACCTGTTTTTCCAAAGAAAACCAAGTGCATAACTATATGCATGCCAGGATCAAGTACCATGCATATAGTGACAAATAAGTGTATACAGAAATAGTATCACGTAAGAAAAGAAAGATTATCGGACATTTACGCTTAATCCTGGAAACGAAGGCTCCAAACATCACAAGCAGTCAATTGGGGGCTGCGTACGCCTAGCACTAGCAACATCTTCACAAGACTTCAGAGCAGCTTCCTCTTTCTGAGCAACATTGTTTATAGCAAGGGTGATCACTTGTCGTACTCAGCAAGTGTGGGGAAGTATGAATGCAAAGGCTTTATAGTGGTCTAGGCTATAAGCATTTAGTATTTTAGTTGGTAATTTTATTAGCACCTTATTACTAATAAAGTATAAGTTTATACCAACCCGCATTAAGAATAATATAAGATGCACCATAAGAATATGGCTAGCATAACCAGAAAACACGATTTAAGTCCATCTTCAAGTTGAATTATCATGTGTGGGTCCAGGCCGCTCTTGACCGTAAGCACGACTAACTAGTCAGTTTAACACTCTGCAGAGGTTGTACACTTTCACCACAAGTCGCGTAAAAACTCAGAGAGTTTTGGACCCAACCATGCTGTGCAAAAGTAGGCACAATACAACACTACCGAGGTGTGGTTGCATAGGGACGCTACGAGGCCTTTACGAAGATCCTCCAATGAGCAACAACCCACTAGGTTTCAGGTCGAAGCGGGGCACAAAGCTCCCTAGCGGGTCAATACCCCATCACAAAATAACAAACCCAACTCCCCGCTAGAGCAGGTCTATGATCCGTCAATGCCTCCCCATTTGTCCCTTTCAGGTAAGTTTGCTACATCACTACCATCTCTAGTTATTCAGCCAAGGCAAAGCCATGTGCCTTGTGGTTGTACGGTATTCCTGGGTGGTTCTCCACGTTCCGATTAATTCATATGATCTTGTATTTAGCAAGCAAAGATATATAACATGAAGGTAAAGAAAGTTCATCTTTAATGTTCATATTAACCACCATAACCCAAATATAGCAACTAATCATAGCTACCCAACATAAAGGTAAAACCCAGTTGACAAGGAATGACAAAGACTAGGCAAACCTTAATAGGACCCATCAATATTAATGCAAAGCATATGCAAAGTGATTAAATATAGTTATTAGGACAAAAGAACAAGGACACACTTGACTTTAACCAGAGTAGTGATGTTGCTCAGAATGTCATCAACTTTCAGCTCTCCAAAGCTCTCGAACCACATTCACTCTACTCGCATCAATCATTGGCACAAGCATACAAAGCAAACAAACAAGTATATACTAAGAACAAAGCACCAATTAAAAGAAAAAACTTTAAAAGAACGCACTAAAGGATAGGCTCGATTAGATGGATCACTAAAGCACACAAACCATGCTTGGAGGAAGAAAGGCTTGGTTAACTTTAAAGAGATGGTTGTGGAAGATTGAGCAAGGACCGAAAAGATCACACTGAGATATGGCTTGGTAAAGAACATCTATCGAACGATTTGCATCTATGAACATATAAGACTTCAGGTTTGTTTTAATTAGCATATGTATAGGGTATCTTCATAAAGAAAAGTACCCTAAGTTAACATTAAAGCAAATTAAACTTTATTTGCAAAACCGTGGAAGAAAGAACCTAGTCAAGTTTTATCCATAAATGTTTATGTATAAATTGTACTAATTAAACATTTAACTTAGAAAAGATAAACTATATGAATAATCTAAACGTAAGTTTGTGAGTAGATCATGTTGTTATTAAAAACAACATTACATTGGCATTAATCGAAATTAGTATTTATTTATAAAACCGGAGTAAAAGCCTAATCAACTTTTAATTATAAAAGTTAATTAATCATTAAGCAAATTAATATTTGACTTATGGAAAACCGGGTAAAAGATCTAATTAGATTTTATTTACAAAAGCATGGGAGAGAAACATTAATCAAATTAAATTTGATTATGAAAAACGTTGTATAGATCTATATTGCAGTTATTTGGAAAAGCATATTTAACCAGGCATTAATCAAAATTAATATGAAAACACACCACTAATGCATGCTTTATTTTATTATGAACATAACGCAACTTGAACAGATTAAAACGGAGCTAAAACAAAGATTCTATGAGCAGAACAAGATTAAAAGGACCTAGTTGTGATTAACTATAGATCTGGAGGGCTAGCAGAAAAGATACTAGAGACACATCAAATAGTGCTCGTGAAAAGGACAAAAGACAGGGTTAGATCTAAAAAAGACTCAGGTGGGGTTTATGTGTGAAAGTTGGGATTTACGTAGGGGGTTTTCTATAGATTGGCTAAGACACAAGATTGGATCTATAGGTTACAGAAAAACCTAGGGACCTATTCGCAAAGCGACCTTATCTTTTTCAACCTCCAGCTTTGGACGGACAGAAGCTTCTTAGGTATAGGAACTTGCCCTGGCGCATAAAATCCGCAGAGTTCTGGGCAGCTAGGGGCTTGGTTGAGATGCAAAACGGAGAGAGGAGATCAAGGGGATTGCGATGATGTGCTCACCAGCACGGGAGATGGACGGGAGCGGTCGGAATTTGAAGAGGGGCGGACGACGGAGATGGCGGCCTGCGGCTCCGTCTCCATCCACAGGCGGCGCTCTAGTGAACTTCCGGCGATGGGAACCATCGGAGGAGCTGCGGCTTCGCGTCCTGGAGCTCCTGGTGGCATCGCCTTGCTCCGGAAACCGACGAGCTCGACGAATCGGCGACGGAGACAGCCATGGCGCACTACTCCAGCGGCGACGCTGTGCTGCGCAAGAGAGGGTACGACGGCTAGGGCACGAGGGCTAGGGCACGCGGCGCATGGCGGCTTGGCCTTGCCCTTTATAGGGGCGCAACACGCAGAGGCCGTGGCGCGCACGCCAAGGATGGCTGCGGCGGCGCCATGTGCAGCAACAGCCCTACTGCTTTGCGGCCGGGCCTAGATGGGTCTCACGTGGGCTCGTGGCCCGGATGGAGCGGGTCGGGCCTTCGGGCTCGACCCGGTAGGGAAGGATATAGTTTTGTTTTTATTTCTGAATTTATTTTTAATGCAAAAACAATTCAAGAAAAATCTAGAAAATGTTTTAAAGCACCAAAAATATTCAGAAAATTTAAAAACAATTCCAAGAAAGTTCCCAGAGACAGATTGTGACACGAACAATCTAAATAAAGTATTTGGTGCCCATGAAAAAGATTTTAGAGCCTTCTAATGAATAGAATAAGCTCAGGGTAAAATGAGAAAAATTTCCAGAAAAGTCCGGAAAATTCTCGAAAGGATTTGGACAGCACCTAACGCATTTTTGAAACCTTTTGCACTCAAGAAGCACCAAGATGCATTGGCATGAATGCAACACACATAACTTTTTATTTGATTGAGAAAATCAAACAAGGATTTTTCCAATACTATATTTCCTTTAAAGAAAATAAATGTTGGAACAATTTTAAAATCATGAAAAAAGCATTGTTTAATTGTTCTCTCTATTCACATCCTGAAATTGGAAATTTCAGGGTGTGACAAATCTACCCTCTTAAACGGAATCTCGTCCCGAGATTCGAAGAAAGAAGAAACAAGGAGAAGGGAGATAAACAAGAACATTGCTGCCAAGGTTGGTAGTCATCGATCGGTGTGTAGGATCTTGAATGTTCATCTTTCTTGGTCGTCATGGTCTTCATCAGAGTGAGCTAGGTGGGATAAAAGAAAGCATAAGGTGGAAAAGAAAATAGTGTAAAGTCTTCTTTTCTTCAACTTGCTCACTTCTAAATGGCGGTGATAGTAGCATTTGCTTGTTGGCACGCTTTTTGGCATTTGGTGAGGGCTTCAATTTCTTCTTCTGAAGTTCTTCATTTGATGAGTAGAGAGGAAGGAAGGTGACAAGGAGATGGGAGGTACAATAGAAGAACCCAACTAGGCAACTGATGTCATTGCAGATATAAGACCCACAATACACCAACACTCACTTCAAAGAACCAACACAAGCAATGTCATAAAACCAAGCATCATCATGCAAGCACAGAACTTCACCAAACAAGACATGGTTAAGGGAACGATACTACACGTTGTTAATAAAGTCAGAGGGTATCCTCCTAATAGATCAGATGTATCTCCCGGCAAGGATATCCATAAATAATGGATTTTTCCCAGATCAAGGAGGACGAAATTATGAGTTTATCCCAACTGGAATCACCTCAATCGGAGGTTTAAAACTCGAGATATGAATTAAACAAGATGACTATGTCAGCGATGTTGACAGATTCTGAATGCTCCACTAGTTCGTATGTCTCCCTGGATACAGAACGAATATTGCTGAATTTTTGACAGAAATTAATACATGAAATTCTGGACCTAACCCAACTGATTTCATGTCAATCGGAATTCTGTAGCTCGATATAAAATTAAAACGGTGCTGATGTGTCGGAGAGTTGTGCGAACAGATTTGACACCAATTTAACTGAGATGTTGAATAGGTAGATGGGTAAACAAACTTGGTGGAGATAGATATATTGGAAATTAAGGAGGGGATATCTTTTTTTAAAAGGACATGTTGATAGAATATCAGGGATAACGATTCCACCAAGGAGATGCCATTGCTTGGGAGAATGTACAGCCGACGTCCAGAAGCGTTCAAGGAAAGTGAAGTTACAAGAATTCATGGTTTAGCATTTGTGAAGAAAAGTGCAAATGCTAGGATTCAAGTAGGAGAGCAGAGTTTTCATGGTGGGGAGGGAAGAAGATGGTTAAGAAGTGAAAACTTTCACCGGAGAGGTAAAGGATAAGGTAAGAATAGATTGTAGAACAAAGAGACATTAAGAAACGACCAGTGCTAACTTGGCTTACATCCTACAGTCGATACAACTCTGATACCACTCTGTCACACCTGTTTTTCCAAAGAAAACCAAGTGCATAACTATATGCATGCCAGGATCAAGTTCCATGCATATAGTGACAAATAAGTGTATACAAAAACAGTATCACGTAAGAAAAGAAAGATTATCAGAGATTTACGCTTAATCCTGGAAACGAAGGCTCCAAACATCACAGGCAGTCGATTGGGGATTGCGTACGCCTAGCACCAGCAACATCTTCACAAGACTTCGGAGCAGCTTCCTCTTTCTGAGCAACATTGTTTATAGCAATGGTGAGCACTTGTTGTACTCATCAAGTGTGGGGCTAAGTATGAATGCAAAGGCTTTATAATGGACTGGGCTATAAGCATTTAGCATTTTAGTTGGTCAAATTTTATTAGCACCTTATTACTAATAAAGTATAAGTTTATACCAACCCGCATTAAGCATAAGATAAGATGTGTTAACACCAAAATTTGGTAAGGAGTCTGACTCGTGGGTCCAACTCGGTGAGAAATCCGTCCGGCGGAAGGAAGGTTTCTTCAGATGCATTCGGCAGAAAAATCCGCGGTCAGCTATCTGCTTCCATTCGGCAAGGAAACTGTTGAGCTGATTTTGCGGGATTATATGATGACGTGGCCCGAGCGGAAAGGACGAATGGATGGATAAGCGATCGGGCTTAGAGATAAATTAGGTATCAAATCCATTCGAGGTCGTGCTTGGCAGGGTATAAATATGAACCCTGGATGTATGTAACAGAGATACGAAATCATTCTCAATACAAACCGGCTTTACGCCAAACCCTAGAGTCCATTTGTCGTGTCGTCGAGTTCTTCGAGAGGGTTCATCGATCCGTCGACCTCCGTGAGTACCAGAAACCTTGTATCATATCTAGTATCATGCGGTGGATTTAGATCTGATGCCAGTAGTCTTGTTACCATGCTTAGTGTCATGTGGTAGATTCAAGCTTAGTTCAAGAAGGTTTCTTGTTAGGTCATGAGCCATGCGGTAGGCTAAGATCTAGCTTGAAGCTAGTTATCGGCTCTATTGAATTTTGGCAAGATTCAATAGATTCATTAAGTTACCCTGTGTTGCTTTGAGTTTTTGCTTTATGTTTAAATTCATGTAACACCTTTTTGCCCAATCTAGATTGGTTTGGATCGGCTTTATTTCCCTTGGGTGATCCTCATGAGATTCAAGCTCGTACCCATAGCTTCAACAACACATGGATCACATGCTCTTTGATAGCCGAAACCGAGTCGATCTAGGTTGTTACGTGTTGCGGGTTCAAGCTTGCCAAAGCTTGTATAAATCTTGAAAGAACTGGGTATCACGCGGTAGATGCAGGTTTTTGGGTTGTTTTGGAGCTGATCATCCGGTGGATCGGATTTCAAATCAATCGATAGATTTATCTTACTTGGTAATGTTCGTTCCTTCTTCATGGACCCCGAATCGACTGTTCAGCCGTGTTCGGTTATGTTCTTCATGAGTAAAACACATGCATAATTCATGTTTTAAATATTGTATGCTTTTAGCTTTCCATATTTAGATCGTATCATGCGGTGGATAGATCTGTTTGTGGAAGGTGGCACGATCCCAAGCAAGTTGTATCATGCGGTGGATAGATTCGCTCGGTGTCGTACCCGATGGGTTTTAAAGTACCTAGACATGTGGTAGACTAGTGCTTCGGATCTTTGCATGCTTGTTTATTACATATTTATGCTCGCGCTTTTACTTCATTTATTATTTAATGTTGATCACCACGTGGATCGGTCACGATCTTGCGCACGTGTATCTTTGTCCAGATAAAGACCGATTCGTCGTCATGCTTACGCCATCTATTCGGCTATGTTACTTTTTCCTCTTTAAAGCTCCCGAATAGTTTCGGTTTTTGTGCGATAGCTTTCTATAGCTATATGTCATCCCATTTGGCTCTATAGCCATAAATATGGAACTGTCTAGTACCACCGGCAAGTTCCAAGCTTTGGAATTTAACTACTTTGTCTTTTGTTAATTTTCGGGGAAAATTGGGCGGCACCTCTTGTGATCTCTTCGCGTGTGAAGCCGACTTGTTCGGCTTCTTGTGTGCTTGGTGCTAGGTGCGGATTTTGCGTCAACACACTTTTTGGCACGCCGGTGGGACAACAGCCGAAAATCAAGATGCTTGACATCGGGGATATCATGGATCTCAACGTCGAAGGCCTCTCTCGGAACGGCGGCAACGGTGCGCAGGATGCCGTGGATCAATTCCAACGAAGTGTTTCTTTGTCATTCAAGAAGAACAGGAGCGGCGTCCCATACTTAAAAAATGAGATGCCCAGGGTGTTGTTGCCAGGAGAGAGTGACGCTACAACCCAGCAGGAGAGGGAGGAATGCATGCAAGCGTTCCGAGATACCGCGGACCACGTCTTAAGCAGGCACCATAGAGCTTTCCTGGGTGCGTTCAAACAAATGATGGTGGCTGTCTTCGGTCCAGGCATGGAGCAGGTGTTCAATAAAACACCCTTTCAAGGAGGCACCGTGGAGATGGGTGAGTCCAGTTCTCAACCGCCATTGCAGAGCCAGCCAGCCCAGCCTCCTCCGCAGAGCGTTGGGAGCCAAGCCTTCCAGCCTCCTCCACAAGGTGCTGGAGGTCAGCCAGTTCAGCCCCCACTACGGGCCGCGGGGAGGGCAACCGGTCCGGCCACCACCGCGGGCGGCGCGGGACAACCCGTGCAACGCGGCCGAACCCGTACCGGCCCACGTGCCCCACTTGCTTCCGGCTACGGGGATTGCTCCGGCTAGCAACGAGTCGGCAGAGGAATTTATACGGCGGAGGCTACCACGAGGTGGGGAACTACGGAGCCATCGATGCTCTCCCGAATCCGGGTTACGGACCAGCTACGGGCATGCAGGAAGATGATATCCTGGCTCAGAAGATGGCCGACTTGATGCAGAATCAATTCAGCCTCAAACCTAAGATGCAGGGACCTACCTACACGCCTTCGTTCCCGGAGTGGTATTACAACGTGATCCTGCCGCCAAGAGTAAAGCCTCCGACGGAATTTACAAAGTTTCCCGGACAGGATGACACGAGCACGGTGGAGCATATTGCTCGCTACCTGATGCAGCTTGGAGAGTGCTCATCTGAAGAAGCGTTCAGGGTCAGGTACTTCCCCATGTCACTGATGGGCGCGGCGTTCCAATGGTTTTCATCTTTGTCCCCTCAATCAGTTGGCACATGGAAGGAGCTAGAACGGAAATTCCACACCCATTATTTCAGTGGCAGCACGGAAAAGAAGCTGATTGACCTCGCTACCCTGAAGCAGAGACACAGTGAGACGCCCTTGGAGTTCCTCAGGAGGTTCAGGGAAATCAAGGGCATGTGTTTTTCGCTAAATCTGCCAGATGACCAGTTGGCCGACATGGCCGTTGCCGGGATGCTGTCGGCCGTGCGTGAAAAGCTGTTCGGCATGGAATTCGATAACCGGGTCAATCTGTCCCAAAAGCCGTCGGCCGATGAGCAACCAAGCCTACGGTTTTAAGAAAGACGCCGGGTTCGGCAAACAACACGACGTGGCGGATATCTACAATCGGTTCTCGGAGAAAGCCGACCGGATGGAGGACTCGATGATGACCGGGACGTGGGCACGCCTCGAAATCATGTGGGGGAAAGAACCGTTGACCATGAATCAGCGCTGGGTCAAACAGACTAAAGGCACCTACGATTTCGACGTCACTAAAGCTGATAAGCTGTTCGAGTTCCTGGTGAAGGAAGGCCGAATCAAATTGCCTGAGGGGCATTCCATGCTTCGGCCCGATGGAGTAAAAGAGAAACGTTACTGCAGCTTCCACGACAGGAATTCTCACTCCATCAATGACTGCAGGGTCTTCAGGATGAGGATCCATAGAGCCATCCAGGAGGGACATCTCAAATTTGATAACAAGATGAAACTGGACGGCCACCCTTTTCCTCAGAACATGATAAGCTTTTCGGTCAACATGGAGACAACCGAGGAGAAGGGCAAGGTCAAGGTCTTGACTTCAGCCGGGGCAAGGCGGAGATGGAGCAAAGAGACCCGAACGTCAAGTGACCTTGGAGCAGGTGCATGGTGAAGCCCCCCGCGTTCTCAAGAGCCATGTGGAGATCGGGGAATCGTCCAGGGCCAAACCCAGGGTGACCACGCGCATCCTCCTCAATAAGTGGCAGCGCCAGCTGGAGAAAGAGCGCTACCAGAAACGAAGGAACGAGGAGGAGAGGCGCAGGGCCGAAGAGGAAGCGTGCAGGAGAGATCTAGAGCAATATACGCGCGAGCAGGAACGCGCGCACTGGGGGTGTGCATTCTTCGGCTGCACCGCCGGAACGAAGGGTTGAAGCTTCCCACGCCGAGAAACGCGCCCGAATGCAACGATAGGTATTTTGAGTATAGGCAGGAGACTGCCAATCGCCGATCCGTCCATGAAAGAATTGGAAGGATACATCCTAGCGAGGATCGGCGTCAGAAAATTGAAATAATTGATCATCCCAGGAAGAGAAAAGCTGATTTGAGGTGGGCTGATCAGGAGGAAGACGAGGACGAGTACATCTAGCAAAAGGGGCAATGGTGCCTGCCTGGCCTAAGGAAGAGTCAGAAAAGGAGGGTTCAACGCTTGAGGAACCACGAACTGAGGCAGGCAGGGATCCAGACAAGACAGGTGTGGCGTCCAAAGGATAAACCTGAAGGGTCAAACCGTTCGGCTCCAGCGTGTATGGTATATTTTCTGCCGAATGAATTTATGGCTCCTGCTAATCAGGTTGTGCAGGAAGAGGCGTCCCTGGACGATGAACAGCTTGAGGGACTGATGGCGCAGCTAGTGCTAGCCAAGCAAGCCGTCTTCGACAAACCGGCCAAAAATCGACACATGAGGCCGCTATACTTGAAGGGATATGTCAATGGCAAGCCATTGACCAAGATGTTTGTCGACGGTGGAGCGGCGGTCAATGTAATGCCGTACACCACTTTCAGAAAACTTGGCATGGGCCCTGGCGATCTGACACCTACAAGCATAATACTGAACGATTTCGTCGGGAATCCTTCAGACACCAAGGGATGCGCCCACGTGGATCTGATGATCGGGTCCAAAACACTTGCTCACAACCTTCTTCGTCATCGAAGGTAAAGGATCCTACGGCCCTCGCTTGGACGGGACCGGATTCACGCCAAGCGCTCGCGTCCCATCTACCATGCATCGGCGGCTCATCCAATGGGTAGATGATGATATTGAGGTGGTCCAAGCGAGATGACTCCGTGAGCGTTGCAAATGTGGAACCGGCTTTTACGGGAATATCAAGGCATTGATTGCTTCTCGGGGAAAAGGCGGGGAGAATGTCCTGTTGAGCTGTCGGCGGCGATCAACGACCGATTCAAGCGAGTTGGCTCTTATAGCAATTTTTAATGGATAACCCCGTCGATGGTACTGATGGCAAGTTGGGGCGAGGATTCATGTCGGCCGATAAATTAGAGGAAGTTGACATTGGAAGCGGTGACGAACTAAGGCCGACATTCATCAGCGCAAACTTGCAATCAGACTTCAGGGAGGAATTAATCAAGCTACTTAAGGAATATAAAGATTGCTTCACCTGGGATTATTCAGAGATGCCTGGGTTGGACCGTTCCATTGTTGAGCATCGGTTGCCAATCAAATCTGGTTTTAAACCATACAAGCAACCACCCCGGAAAATCTACAAGGATGAGGTATTGGCCGATGTGAAGAAAGAAGTTGAAAGATTACTTGATGCAAACTTCGTTCGGCCATGCAGATACGCGGAGTGGATCTCTAATATTGTCCCTGTCTACAAGAAGAATGGAAAGATGAGGGTCCGCATAGATTTCGGGGATTTAAACGAGCTACTCCTATGGATGGTTACCCCATGCCTGTTGCCGATTTGTTGGTTGACGCCGCTGCTGGACACAAGGTCATCAGTTTCATGGATGGTAATGCGGGGTATAATCAAATTTTCATGGTAATAGAGGATATATCAAAGACAGCCTTCAGATGTCCTGGTCACATAGGCCTGTTTGAATGAATAGTCATGACATTTGGGTTGAAGAATGCCGGTGCAACTTATCAGCGAGCCATGAACTACATCTTTCACGAGCTGATCGACAAAATTGTCGAAATTTACATTGATGACGTCGTGATCAAGTCTTTGAGTCATGACACGCATTTGGAAGATGTAAAAAGAACCTTGGAATGCACCCGAAAGCATGGTCTGAAGATGAATCCAAACAAGTGCGTTTTTGGGGTATCAGCTGGAGAGTTCTTGGGATTTTTAGTCCACGAAGGGGGATTGAAGTTGGCAAGAAAAGCATGAAGGACATTGATGAAGTTGTCCCTCCAACTAATCTCAAGGAGTTGCAACCACTGCTCGGCAAAATTAATTTCGTAAGGAGATTCATCTCAAATCTGTCACAGAAGGTTTTGCCGTTTTCTCCATTGCTGAAGCTCAAGAAAGATCAGAAGTTCACGTGGGGCGACGAACAACAAAAAGCTTTTGACGAGATCAAGCAATACATGAAGGAGCCACCAGCGCTAGTCCCTCCTCAGTTGGATAAGCCTTTCAATTTGTACGTGGCGGCCGATACCCAAACCATTGGATCGGCCCTTATTCAAGAATTCGAAGGAAAGGAGCGGGTGGTAGCGTATCTCAGCCGAAAATTACTTGATCCTGAGACCAGGTATTCGGCTGCAGAGAAGCTGTGCCTGTGCATGTACTACTCGTGTACAAAGTTTCGGCACTACTTGTTGAATGCCGAATGCATTGTATATTCTATGTTTGATGTAATAAAACACATGTTATCCATGCCAATTTTGAATGGCAGGATTGGCAAATGGATATTGGCTTTATCAGAGTTTGAGTTGAAGTTCGAATCGGCAAAAGCTATCAAAGGTCAGATCATTGCCGATTTTATAACTGAACATCGTGATCCGTCAATAGATTTGCTTGAAATTACTCCTTGGGCTTTATTTTTTGATGGGTCATCATGTGGTAAAGGTGGGGGAGTAGGGATTCTGTTGATTTCGCCCAAGGGTGAGATGTTTGAGTTTGCTATCCCTATACAGCCCACTGTTACAAACAATCAGGCTGAATACGAGGCGTTGCTACGGGGGCTTCAATATTTAAGAGAAGCCGGGGCCGTTTCGGTTGAGGTTTATGGAGATTCAGAGTTGGTGATCAAGCAATTGAACGGTCAATACGAATGCAAAAGTGAAGCGCTGAGGAGTTACTACGAAGAATGCAGGGAGATCTTGAAGAGCTTTCCGTTGGTTACTCTACAGCATATTCCTAGGGAACATAACGAAGAAGCGAACAGGTTGGCTCAGAGCGCCTCTGGTTATAAAGAGAGTCAAGAAGCGTTTGCTACAAACATATGTGCACTGGGAACGGATCTTGCGGAGGATGATTGGAGAAAAGAGATCGTTGACTATTTGAAAGATCCATCCCGAAAGGTCTCTAGGAAGCTCAGGTTTACATCCAACAACCCTGGCGATCAGGACTTCGAGGAGGTGGGAAGCAGAAGGCCTGGAGTAAGAAGCGAAAGTATGATTCAATCTTTTCTTTGCTTCTTCGGTACGCTCTCTCTTCGGTTGCTCCGGGACCACCGTGACGGCAACTTGGAATGCATGGGGGTGACCCCGATTTGCTGCCTCCACCAAGGCTGTCCCAAGCCGCTTTCGGGTTATTGTACCTATCAAAGACATCCGAGACAAAGGAGTGGTCATTAGGGGCAAAGATCCAGACGTGAACGCAGAGTCAAGAAGAAGCCAGAGACATTTACCTCCCACTAGTGCCTCTAAAGCCATGCGACGCTCGCACTCGCCTGGCAACGAGCTGTGATGTCCCTCAGGTCATGCTCCAGGTGCTGAACGCGGCGGCGCAGTTGATGGCTGGTTCTCTGCTTGGGCGTGGCATCCTCTACTTCGAGGGAAGAATCAGAGGAGATGTACTCAGGCATGTCTTCGGTCCCGATGATTTCCTCAGGAAGCAGGTCAAGGCTGAAAGAGGAAAGGTGGGGAGGAGGTAAAGCGCGAGATTACATGAAGAAACAAGGAGCACATCAAGGGAAAACTCACTCTCGAATCGTGCGCTTCTTCGGGGTGCTGCCCTCCTGGGGCTGCTTGCCTTTGTCCATGGCCTTGGGGTTTTTTCCTCTGAGGACAGAGGGGGAGATGAGAAGTGATGGATGAGTGTGTGAGTGGATTTGCAGGGCATCTCATCAGACTATTTTATTGACTGAGGGAGTGCGTTGGGAGTGATGACTGGCCGGCGTGCACTGTTGGAATACCAAGCGGCAGTGTTTTCTTCCCGAATGCGAAGGGTTTTTGTTTGAATAGTATTTACAGATTGCCGATTCGAGGTTCTTCTGCGGATTTTGCGCCAAGGGGCATCTGTTATCACGTGTTCGGCTCAAGCGAGTTCCCGAATACGTTTAAGGAGAAGCAAGATCCACGGATGCAAACGCAGGAAAAATCATCGCAGTACAAGCACGGAAATTAAAAGTTCTTTATTTATTGCCGATATCAAACATCCCTAATACAATCTAGTCAAAGAGCCTGTTTAACACAGACTGGGGATGAGTGAGTTCGGCAATGGCGTCGCCGTGGCCATCGAGGCGCTCCTGGATGATCTCGATCTCCTCGATGTCTTCTGGTGCGCCGCCCCCGAAGCCGCGCGGCCTGGTGGAGTAGTCGACGTCAGTATGCGTCGCCATGGCGGCCAGGCCCAAAGTGGTGCCTAAGCGGATGCCATGGGTGGCCACTTCATCCACGCGGTGCTCCACCATGGCAAGGCGCTCCGCCGGCGTGTCTCCGCGGGCGTTCACCTTGTCGGCCAATTGCTCCACCAGCATCTTTAGCTGGTTGAGCTCGGCGTCACGGGCTGCAAAGTGCAAGAAAAGGGTGATTAGCATCAAAAGCCGGGTTGGATTAAAGAGCGGTTTCGGAGCCGTACCGTCGATGGTCTCCAGCAGCTGCTTGCGCTGGTCTTCCCGATCCATTCGGCTATGCCGGCCTTTTTGGAGACATATTCCAGCTCGCGCTGGGCCACCTCCAGCTCCGCCTTAAAGCGGAGAGCATCGAACTCCCCGTAGGGCACGGGGGAGTAATGGTCGGACTCCGAGGAGTCGTCCGGTAGGGGCTGACCGGCCGGTGCAGAGGATGGATTCCATTGAATCAACCTGAAACAAGGATGATCGTCAAAAACAAAAAGGGGATCAAAGATGAATCGTAAAAGAAGAATTGACGATCATTGCCTCCGACGCGCACTGGCGCGGCTCCCCTCCGCCTCATCAGCGGCGCGGCGCCGGTTGTTGCTGCTCGCCATGCTTCTGGGATTTGCGCTGGTTGGAAAAAGAAGACTTGAGATTGGCGAAGATTTGAGAGCTAAAGGCTTGGTGGAGAGCTGGGGGGCACCTACGGTTTTCATTTATAGGCCTGGCAAGACAGATCGTGGCCTCAGGTCGTGGCTCTAGATCGTGGCGCATATCCCAAGAAAATCGGAAGGTGGAGAGGTTTCCTTGACCAATCCACCGTCGGGTCGTTTGGAGTTCAAGGCTGAGTCGTATTCGGTTGATTGGCTTGGCTGAAGGGAGTCAAAGTGCCGTTCAGGTATTGGCACTTCTTTACCGAATGGGTCGTTCAGCGTTGCAGTTAAGGACGTGCAGAGGAAAAGAGAAATAAAATTGCAAGAGCAAATGTTACAAGAGCGACCAGTTCGGTTACACATCGATCGAAACATCTAGATGTTCAAATACTTCGCAATTACATTGGAGGCATTCGATGTTGCTTGGTGAAAGTTCTCCATCCGTTCTTGATAATCTTTCTGGCCGTCGGACAGGATGGTGAGTTCTGCATTACATTGATTTACCTCAGCTATGGCCGATGTTGCTTCCTCTTGGATCTTCTCTATCAGTCCAGGGAGTTCGGCTATTTTCTTGTCATCGGCTTCAATTTCGGTGACGAGACTTCTCGGTTCCGCCTCCAATGCGGCTTTTCGGCGAACTTCAATTCACGAGCGGCTTGCGGATTGGCCAATGTCTTTTTGTGACTCTCGGCCGAGATTGTGCTCCCTTCACGGCTTGTTCAGCTTTGGCCCTCTTACGTTCAACGGTGGGCGGGAAGACACCTTTCTCAGAGCTTGTCTTATGGCCATGTAATGAATATCCAGACCGGAGATGGATTCAAGTGAGGCATTGATGTCCTCAGGGAATTCTCGGCTGATGGGTCCAAGCATTTCTTCAAAGTGATCAAGCTCTTTGAATTGATCTCGTGCATCTCTTTGCAGCCAGGCGAAAATTTCCTTGAGTTTTTCTTGCACTATCTCTGACAAAGTTTGAGGCACTCCTTCCCTTGTCTCGGCAACTGGATTGTTCCCCATTGATGGGTTTGATGATGATGGAGCTTGATTCTGAGAGAGTAATATTGCCGAGTCAGGAGTATTGGAAGTAAAGGATAACAAGATTAGGTGCAAATGTTTACCTCATGCTTGACTTCCGAACCGGAGCGAGATTTTGTTCGGGGGGCGACCCCTAGAATCACTAGTGAAGGGGATGTTCCGGTGCAAAGGCCGGCGCATTTGGCAACTCGGGAGCTTCTGGCTGGAGAGGAAATGGGTTCACCTCTGCTAAGGTTGATGTTTCTGCCTGGCCAATGGGTGATTGAGCCCTTGGAGGACTTGATGGCTCCGGTTGGATGGGGAAATTTACCTCTGGAGAGGTTGGTGTTTCTGTCTGAGCAGGGGGTGATTGAGTCCCTGATGAAGATAAGATCTCTACTTGGGCAGATGGCTCAGCCCTGGGTGGACTTGCATGCTGAAAGACGGGGACATCCACAAGTTGATCCTCCATTGTTTCCTCTGCAAATGCCAGATTAAGAATGAATGCCAGTGTTCATCCTTAAGGAAAGGACAGTAAAGGTCATACCAGTGGGTGGAGCATTGGCAGGTTCTGAAATTGAAGGCTGTTGAGTTCTAGTCTGAAATCACACAGGACGAGATTTATCAGAAAAGAGTAATCCTGTGATCAAGAAAGAGAGAATTTTACCTCAATGAGGACTTTCTTGATGGTTCTTCTCCTCTTAGCATTTGGAGGTGCAATCAGAGACAAGCCTTGCCTCCTGTCAACAGTAATGCTGGACAGAGTTGGATCTGTTGTAGCACACCTAGCCATCAGTTGAGCCAGGGTTGGTGATCTAAATCCCAATGCTGAGATTGGGCCCACTGCATTGTAAGAAATCTCCCTGGCTAGAGGGGCAGGCACTGTGTTCTGTGGGCAAAAAATTAAAATCATGATTGGAGGAAGAAATGTCTGATTTGAGGAAAGGGATAATCATGTTACCTCTGAAGTTGGCTGAAAATCAGGCATCAGCTCTATACAAAATAAGTGTACAGGCTCACTGAAAATGTGATCATGGAATTCTTGCCACCAGGAGTTAAAGGTGGGGTGAGCTACTGTTGTAGGTGTGAAGGGCAGTGTAAACAGTTGAACTGCATACATACTGAAAAACCCTGCTGGTTTGAGTAAGTTCTTTGATTTCCTCTCGGGGCTTGAGAAATTCATGCAAAAGCAGTCTCGGGGGCATCTGGCCACATCCAAGTTGCCGAGCCATCATGTTGGGCTGATAGTATTCATAAGTACTGTGGTTTAGCCTCCCTCCACTAAATTCAGCTGGCAGAATGCATGGGTGGATGATGATGTTGAAGATTTCCAGAAATCTTCCATCTTGGCGTTCAGTTTGGAAGAAGAACTCACAAGGGAGACTTAAATTGTCATTATCTAAATAAGGAAGCCAAAGAGGATTTTGGAAGCCTTTGAAAAAGAGCTCGAAGAGCTGGCTAACGTTCTGCTTGATGAGAACAGTTGAAGCAGCTTCTCCATAAGTGTGGCATCTTATGGTAACTTGGGGTTCCCCTTCATGATAGTTGGATGAAGGGAAAAGCCGGGTGTTCAGGTCAACACCAACAATCCGGTGCATGTGCAGTTGTAGCCACATTTGTACAAACCACCAAGGACCATTGACACATGCTATCCTCTGGTTGGTGTACATTTGGGTGACAGTTTGATGAAGCATGTGGTACACACTGCCCAGGAGGTATTTCCCAAGAGGAAGGCGATTACCATTGGCTAAGCGTGAAGCCATTGCAATGTGATTCAGAGTAGGCTCATTGGCTTTACCACAGAAGATGAACCCGCTTTTGCCCACATGTTCAGGAACGCCCTGTATTCAACTTCACCAAGGGGGCCATCCTTCATATGATTCTAGATATAATTTTTGTATCCGCTCCCTGGTTTCACCCCTGTTTGTCTTGTGGGACCTCTGAAATCCCAGGGACGAACAGATCCTGTAATATCAAGGCCGGTAATCATATATACATCGGCCAGAGTTGGGGACATTGGGCTGTGACCGAAAAGGAAGGCATTGACGCCATTTGACCAGAAGTGGCAAGCTGCTATCAAGAGGTCTTCGTTTTTGGGGGTCTCGGCCAAAGACAACTCCAGGCATTGAGCAATGCAGAGGGTATCCTAGTTTTGGGTCCTGACACTCTTATCCGCAAGAATTCTTTGGTACCAATTCTTCCAGCCTGCGATTGGGGGCAAGGGCCAGTTCTTGAAAGCATCCCGCCACAGGGGAGGCTTAGTTAAAGCCGCTTTGAAGGGGATCCTTTGGGATTCAGCTGCGATAAATTCGCGAGGATAAGAAACTCCCACAGGACCAAGGAAGTAGGATCTTGAATTGGCCTCAGTGCGATCAAAAGCTCGGTGGAAAGCTCCTGAGGGAAAGCGGAGAAGAAATTTCAGGTAAAAATTGAAAATCTGAATACCGAATGAAGCTTATGGTGGAGGAATTTACCTGAGCAGCTTGATTTTGAGCCGCCATTGGGGATTTGAGCTCAGGAGAGGTGATCTAGGGTTTGAATCTAGACGAAGACTCCAGCGGATTGCGAAGAGAGAGAACGGGTGTTGAACAGATTTGATTTGAAGACGTTGGTGGCTGGAGTCAATTCCGGAATAAAATCATTTTTATCCCGTAATTGAAGGGGCATGTGTTAACACCAAAATTTGGTAAGGAGTCTGACTCGTGGGTCCAACTCGGTGAGAAATCCGTCCGGCGGAAGGAAGGTTTCTTCAGATGCATTCGGCAGAAAAATCCGCGGTCGGCTATCTGCTTCCGTTCGGCAAGGAAACTGTTGAGCTGATTTTGCGGGATTATATGATGACGTGGCCCGAGCGGAAAGGACGAATGGATGGATAAGCGATCGGGCTTAGAGATAAATTAGGTATCAAATCCATTCGAGGTCGTGCTTGGCAGGGTATAAATATGAACCCTGGATGTATGTAACAGAGATACGAAATCATTCTCAATACAAACCGGCTTTACGCCAAACCCTAGAGTCCATTTGTCGTGTCGTCGAGTTCTTCGAGAGGGTTCATCGATCCGTCGACCTCCGTGAGTACCGGCAACCTTGTATCATATCTAGTATCATGCGGTGGATTTAGATCTGATGCAAGTAGTCTTGTTACCATGCTTAGTGTCATGTGGTAGATTCAAGCTTGGTTCAATAAGGTTTCTTGTTAGGTCATGAGCCATGCGGTAGGCTAAGATTTAGCTTGAAGCTAGTTATCGGCTCTATTGAATTTTGGCAAGATTCAATTGATTCATTAAGTTACCCTGTGTTGCTTTGAGTTTTTGCTTTATGTTTAAATTCATGTAACACCTTTTTGCCCAATCTAGATTGGTTTGGATCGGCTTTATTTCCCTTGGGTGATCCTCATGAGATTCGAGCTCGTACCCATAGCTTCAACAACACGTGGATCACATGCTCTTTGATAGCCGAAACCGAGTCGATCTAGGTTGTTACGTGTTGCGGGTTCAAGCTTGCCAAAGCTTGTATAAATCTTGAAAGAACTGGGTATCACGCGGTAGATGCAGGTTTTTGGGTTGTTTTGGAGCTGATCATCCGGTGGATTAGATTTCAAATCAATCTGATAGATTTATCTTACTTGGTAATGTTCGTTCCTTCTTCATGGACCCCGAATCGGTTGTTCAGCCGTGTTCGGTTATGTTCTTCATGAGTAAAACACGTGCATAATTCATGCTTTAAATATTGTATGCTTTTAGCTTTCCATATTTAGATCGTATCATGTGGTGGATAGATCTGTTTGTGGAAGGTGGCACGATCCCAAGCAAGTTGTATCATGCGGTGGATAGATTCGCTTGGTGTCGTACCCGACGGGTTTTAAAGTACCTAGACATGCGGTAGACTAGTGCTTTGGATCTATGCATGCTTGTTTATTACATATTTATGCTCGCTCTTTTACTTCATTTATTATTTAATGTTGATCACCACGGGGATCGGTCACGGTCTTGCGCACGTGTATCTTTGTCCAGATAAAGACCCATTCGTCGTAATGCTTACGTCATCTATTCGGCTATGTTACTTTTTCCTCTTTAAAGCTCCCGAATAGTTTTAGTTTGCTGGCAGATAGCTTTCTATAGCTATATGTCATCCCATTTGGCTCTATAGCCGTAAATATGGAACTGTCTGGTACCACCCGGCAAGTTCCAAGCTTTGGAATTTAACTACTCTATAGCCGTATATATGTAGGGCTAGCAGAAAAGATACTAGAGACACATCAAATAGTGCTCGTGAAAATGACAAAAGACAGGGTTAGATCTGAAAAAGACTCACGTGGGGTTTATGTGTGAAAGGTGGGATTTCCGTATGTGGTTTTCTATAGATTGGCCAAGACACAAGATTGGATCTAAAGGTTACAGAAAAACCTAGGGGCCTATTCGCAAAGTGACCTTATCTTTTTCAACCACCAGCTTGGGACGGGCAGAAGCTTCTCAGGTACAGGAACTTGCCCTGGCGCATAAAATCCACAGAGTTCTGGGCAGCTAGGGGCTTGGGTGAGAAGCAAAACGAAGAGAGGAGATCAAGGGGATCGCGATGATGTGCTCACCAGTGTGGGAGACGGACGGGAGCGGTCGAATTTTGAAGTGGGGCGGACGACAGAGATGGCGGCCTGCGGCTCTGTCTCCATCCACAGGCGGTGCTCTGGTGAACTTCCGGCGACGGGAACCATCGAAGGAGCCGCGGCTTCGCATCCTAGAGCTCCTAGTGGCATCGCCTTGCTCCGGAAACCGACAAGCTCGACGAATCAGCGACGGAGAAAGCCATGGCGCACTACTCCGGCGGCGACGCTGTGCTGCACAAGAGAGGGTGCGACGGTTAGGGCACGAGGGCTAGGGCACGCGGTGCACGACGGCTTGGCCTCGCCCTTTATAGGGGCACAACACACAGAGGCCGTGGCACGCACGCCAAGGATGGCGGCGGCGCCGCCGTGCGCACCAGTAGCCCTGCTGCTTTGCGGCCGGGCCCACATGGGCTAACGCGGGCTCGTGGCCGGGATGGAGCGGGTCGGGCCTTTGGGCTCAGCCCGGTAGGAAAGGATAGAGAATTGTTTTTTCCAAATCTATTTTCAATGCGAAAACAATTTCACAACAATCTAGAAAATGTTTTAAAGCACGAAACATATTCAGAAAATTCAAAAATAAATCCAGGAAAATTCTCAGAGACAGATTGAGACACAAACAATCCAAATAAAGTATTTGGTGCCCATGAAAAAGATTTTAGAGCCTTCTAATAAATAGAATAAGCTCAGGGAAAAATGAGAAAAATTTCTAGAAAAGTCCGAAAAATTCTAGGAAGGATTTGGACAGCACCTAACACATTTTGAAACCTTTTGCACTCAAGAAGCACCAAGATGCATTGGTATGAATGCAACACACATAACTTTTTATTTGATTCAGAAAATCATACAAGGATTCTTTCCTATACTATGGGCGTGTTTGGCAGGGCTCCGGCTCCACCAAACCCACTCTGGAGCTGCTGCTCCACCAATTTGCAGCTCCACCGTGGAGCTGGCTCTCCCTTTGGAGCTGAAGAAATGTATTTGGCAGATATAACAACTCTAGCTCCAGAAAATAAAAATTTGAATAGATTGCCCTCTTTTCTCCATCTTTTGTTTATCCCAGTACGCTGGTGTGCTATGCATGTGCGTGTGTATCTACATGAAAATCCCTAGCTCATGCTGATCGGAGACTTCTTTGAGCAAAGGAATATGGTTCTGTGTTAGCGTGCGTGAGCATAACATACATGTCTTTGATCGTCTTTCTAATTGCCACGTTAGCTTGGCCGGTGAGCACCGAAAAATACATCTTGACAAACCCGGCACCAACAAGTGGAGGAGGGACGAGCGCATGGCGATGGAGGTCCATGGCTCCAGGCGGCACCAGGACGCCGGCGTTAAGGTGAAGTTCATTGAGACGTAGTTCATCAGCTCCGACACTGCCAGCTTCAAGTCCGTCGTGCAGCGCCTCACCGGCAACTCCCCCTCCCAAGCCGCTGCCTCGCCGGTGCCGCATCCGTCGAGGCCGCGCCCGTACCGGCCGACCTTTGCCGGTGGCGCGAGGCCGGCAGGCGCCCGCCGGGGTGGCCGCAGCAAAGACCAACCTCTCGATGATCGTGCCGGCGCCGGCGGGGAGCGCCGGTGGCAGAGGCGCCTCGCCTGGAGGAGATGCACGAGCTCTGCGACTTCTCCGACCTGTCCTACACCACCGCCACCGCGTGCACGCGGTACAATGGCGCCGACAACGCCTTCCCTTACTGAAATGATGGTGCGGGCCTTGATTTTCATTGTGTGGAGCTCGAAGCCTCGAATGCTTTGTAGTTTGCCGTTGCAAATTCGGAGTGTGCAGAGGATTGTGAAGAGGGCGCGGGGACGCGTTACGGGAGGGAGGCGACAGGAGGCACGGGAGAAATAGAAATGAACCGGTAAGCTGTGTAATGGGTGGCAAAGGTGGGTAATTTCCACCCAACTCCACGAGTTAGTACGAAACAAGGCTTCGCAGAGTACCCCTTGAGGCACTCCATGGATTTGGTGGAGTTGGGAGCTAAATCCATAGATTTGGTGGATCTGGAGTTTTTGGAGCTGGGGTGTTTGGCAGAAAAAAATGGAGTAGAGCTGTTTTTGTGGATCTGGAGCTGCGTGGAGCTCTCCCAAACACACCCTAAATTTCCTGTAATGAAAATAAATGTTGGAACAATTTTAAAATCATGAGAAAATCATTGTTTAATTGTTCTCTCTATTCACATCCTGAAATTGGAAATTTCTGGGTGTGACACGTAGCCCCCAAGCCGGCGGGCTCGAAGCGCGCAGCCCCCAAGCAGGGCTCATCAGACCGCTCCTGGATGCGCACAGGACGCGCTATGACGCCCCGCCAGAAGCAAGATTCGCCAGGACAGCCATCTACTCCATGGCGCTGTACGCCATGCCTCCATGCATAGATAAATTAGTGTAGCACAATGTAGATTGCCTCCTCCTTGGCCTATAAAAGGAGGGGTAGTCCCCTAGCCATAGGGGGGGACGATGGACGGCGCACACTCAAACACTTTCCGCCTTCAGCACGATATTGGCACTTGCCTCAATCAGTATCTCTGGGACGTGGAGGACCACCCTCCTCTCCCGCCTCGCTTGTAGCACCCCTCTGCAAGCACATGGTGCACCGCAATATAGTGCCCCGAGCACACCTTTGCTGGCCGTACGGCCCCGGCCGGAACCAGGATAAACCCAGTGTCACTAGTTGCTTAGCACCGGCCATCAAAAGATATATCTCAGCGCTTCTTACTAGTTAGTGTCGGGACTACTTTCTGCACCGATAGTAGGTGCGCCAGGTAGGGGCAACGAGCTGAAGATCAGCTTCCACCAGCCATCTCGATGGTGATCCGCACCGAGTACAGGGGCCAGAGATACTCCATGGGCATCCGTTGACGGATAAAACTCGTATCCACCTACGATCCGCAAACGTACGGACCTACACCTTTTTCACCACAGGATTCCCAAGGTTCTTGTCAATCCAGAGAGCAAGGGGATTGCTAGCGCTTAACCAAGTACTAATCTAGTTGAATGGAAAACCTTTGAAAGAGAGTATTAATCTAAAAGTAAAGACTATCTAACCTAAGTTAATCTAAGTTAAGTTGATCAAACAAATCGAGGGTTAAACTAGATGATAAAGGGTGAGCGCAAGAGAGTGATTAAGATAGATAAGCGTTCCCTCCCTAGGATCTAGGATAACATGGTATGCATCTACTACACGAAAGCGGTAAACCAATCTACGGGGGGTTGTGACCACGGTTTCGCCCTTTCCCTCCTCTTGTACTTGTCACTACGCGAAGGTATTCGTGACTAGACCTATGATGGACACGGTATGTTGATGGAATCTATGGGAGTAGCGGATATCATACGCCCGAAAAACACGGTAGCTAACCTTAATCATTAAAGCATCATCAACATGAAAACAATAGATTGAAACCACGAATCAAGTAGCGATCACATAGCATGTATCCATCTAATCCTAGGGATGAATGGAGACATTACCCCATCATCTTACACGGATTGAAGCACATAGGGGTGATGGAGACTCCGGAGAACGTCGTCGATGAAGATGGCGGCGATGGAGCTTGGGAACACCCCTAGGCCAACGGCTTGGAGTCCTCCTCTTGCTTCCTTCTCTCTGCCGGCGTTGATCCTTGCGACGAGCTCATCTAACTCTCTCCCTCATCTTGTGGCGGCGGTTTTCGGTGATTGGCGTCGGTAGGATGATTTGTTCGATGTGTCGGTCGACGGCGGCGGAGGGAATAAATAGACGAACACCTAGGGCAAAGGGGGGACCGAACCGACCCCGGAGTGGGCCGGGCCGGTCGGACCGGGCCGGCGGCCCGAGCCCACTTCGGCCCGCCCGCCCGACCCCGGTTTTCTCCCCGGTTGCTTCTCGCGTGATCCCTTATTCGTGTGCACTTGCATGTGGGCCTTTGACGTCGTTTCCTTCACGGTTTAGGCTTGAATCCTTGCTATGCAAGCTTCGCTGTTTTCTGGTTGAGTCCCTGAAGACTTGCACGTTGACGCTTCGGTCCTCGGGTCATTTGGAGTCATGTTCATCGCGTGTCTTGACTCTTGTCGGGTTTCATGATCTTCTTCCAAAGTGCTTGGTGAACTTATCCCGAAAGTCTCCTCATTAGCGTAGATTTCCTGCGTAAACAACAAACTCCAAAATCGACATGCAAGTGTGAACTTGTTACATCATTAGTATGCCTAGTGGCGGGTTAGTTGCAAATCATATTCGAAACCAATGTATAACAAGTACTCTAGGTTGACGGAAATTCACCGTCAACATCTCCCCCATGCTTAAACCTTGCTCGTCCTCGAGTAAGTAATCCTTGCTTAAAAGGGAAATCGGTGTTGCCTTCCAATGTTGTCCCTGCACTTAGTCATTCATGACGAGGCAAATTGCTCTCTCTTAAGAATTTATTTTTAAAGTTCAAGTTGTGACCGACTTCTTTTTCAATATGGAAGATAGACTAACAATAAAGAACAAGCCACATCTAACACGATGCTCTCAAACTTAAGTGAACTTCAAACCATTACCTTGTCACATGGAAGATTTTCAAAAAGATGCATATCCAACATAAGTGAAAATCTCTTGCAAAAGCTCATGGAAACACTCATCTCATCACGTCACTCAAGCCTATACTAGATTATTTTCAACCTACTCTACTCATATGTGATAGTGGAAGGCTTATGTGAAGCTTGGAAGGTTAAAAACAATCCTAGCAAAACATACATCCGAAATATTGTCAAATTAAGAGAGAGGTCTATTGGAATTACCGAGACTCGTCAAAAAGGCCATGGAAAATAAATGTTGGAAAGAGAGAAGGATGAAACACACACATTTAGATAAGTGGACATGTGCAAGTGGCAAATGGATGATCCCGAGGCACGAGTGAAGTCCTCGTTATCGGATTGCACATGGTTGGAAGATTTGAGTATGGATTTGTCATCAAGGCACTTGAGAACTTATGAAGCAAAAAGAACCAAGGAGCATCTTTATTTTTTTCTTTATTCTATTTCCTTCTCATTTTTCTCTCTTTCTTTTTTTTTCACTTTATTCTTCCTATTTTTCTTACTTTTCTTTTCTTCTTATCATATTTTTTTCATTTTCATTTTTTTTCTTTTGCTCCTCAAAACTTTTTGCAACATAATACTTACATAGCATTTGTGTCGAGAATGACTCCTCCCCCATGCTTGAACGATGCTCGTCCTCGAGCATAAAAGAGAGGGGAAATGACTGCTAAAGTAAGTATAAATTCCATAATATTGCGGAATATTTGAATCTCCATCGAGAATTTTACTCCATACTCAAATTGGGTTGTGGACAAGGAGGTGATCACAAAAAGATGTTTTTGGTTTAGGGTGGATGCCCGGCGAAGTTTGTGAAATTATCGATGTGAAAACCCACAATGCATGGACAAAAAGGCTAGCATGAAAAAGTTACACAAAGGAATGACCAGCTTCTTAGTCTCGAACCATAGAAATCAATCCTAATCCAACTCATCAAAACATATGTTTGCAATCTACGGGTTTTGTTATCATAAAACATATATGTATATGGCTTTGGTAGGTAGAACTTTGCAAGAGCATCACAAATATGTAGATAGCATAAAAGTTAAGTTTTCATAAAAACAACAAGTTATCCGGCTATCCATAAACTTAAATCAAAGAGCAAAGATATGTATGTGGGTCTAGAGCATAGTCATTTCACCTCCACAAATAAAAGAGCCGGTATTTAAATTAATTTCAGATCATATTATAGAGAGCAATTAGCCAAGACATGTATAACTTCATGTAGGTAAAACAAAGCGGCAACTTTCATCATCTTTCCTTAAGCATAGGCAATATAGAACATCGAGGTGAACACATGGTCATGCTTATCTATTGAAAGTAAAAAGAAACCTAGGTTGTCCTCCTAGTAGCCATGTTATTGTTTGAAGAGAAAAACAAAAGGTTGCACCTAGTTGATGTTGAAGGCATACTTACAAGCATTTGTGTTTGGAAAAGAGAAGGTCCATGGAGATGTTACCATCCTTTGTAATTCTTCGTTGCCTTCTTCCAACATCTCCATGTATCGATGTGGCTTTTGCTTTAGTCTTGATTTATCAATGCTCCTAAACTTCTGAATTTAATCTTGTATGCTTAATGGAGTCATTGGTCGCCCTTCTCTTCAATGTTGTCATCACCATCTCCTCTTTCTTGTTCTCATCATCTCCTTGCTGTCTCTTTTTCATGGATTTCCCCCTCTGTCCAGAACAGAACATATATCGAAATATAGATCTATTGAAAAGTTTATGAAATTACCTTTCCAACGTGTGGTCATTCATCAAAAACGGAGTTCAAACAAGGGAGCTATGTCCGTTTTACTTCAGCACTGCGTGCTGTCCAAAACTGATTTCAGTACGTGTTGCACTCGGTGATTCGGGCATAACCGCTTGTAGCAACCTCCGATTGTCTTGATTCTTGATTTGTTGGAATCGTAACTTCATGGGGCTTCTAAATATCCAAAAATACCCAGTGTTTTCCCTTCAAGACCATGCAGAATTTTGATGAGATCGATAGCTTTTCGCGCATTGATCCGGTGATGTTAACTTCCGTGTTGAAGATTCAGGGTCTCCCCCATGCTTAGCTTTTTGCTAGTCATGGAAGAAGAAGACAAAGCACTTCTTAGCCATCCTTCAATTTCCTTGTAGTGAGAGTCTTTATCTTGCCTGTAAGACGTTTTAAACGCACATTCTACCCCCAAGGTGATGGTTGGGAGTAGATAGAATTGCCAACAATCCAACAATGTCTCCTAAGATTCTTAACTTGTGGCATAATTAGTCTAACGAGGAATAAAAACCTAATGAGTGTACGTGGTGCAATGTGTGTATGCACATGATAGGAAAGCATATAAACAAAGACAATGTTTTCACCTAGTTCTAAACACCATGTTTACAACTAGGTTGCCGAATTTCTCCATAGCCATAAAGGTTTATATATCTAGGGTTAAAACACCATGTCTATCCCTAAATCAATAACTCTTATAGCACAAGAAAAATTAAGCGCATTGCAAAGCTTATAATCTGACCAAAGTAACATGAAAACATATGAAAAGCTAGCTAGGTTTATCGAACTTAACGATGATAGTCCGCAATCATGTTTAAACACCACGTTTACACAAGATCACAAAAGGAAAATACTCATAATGCCTTATGAAGTATTAACATGGAAAATGAAGCATACATCATTAAGTATACAAAACAACCAAGCCAACTATGTGCAAAACATGTATACGCAAAGAAATATCATGTTGATAACAAAATGCAATGCATGCAAAAAAATATGATCATGAACATGATGGTGGTTCTAAAAATAAAACTAAACTTATATTAATAACCACAAGTTGATCATCATAAGATGGTGCCATTTTTTTATTTTCTCTAAGAAAGTAGTAAAAACATAAAGAAACGGGTTGCCTCCCGAAAAGCGCTTCATTTAAAGTCATAGAGCTCGACTTTCTCACATACCTTCTTTTCGTTGCATAGCCATGGCCCTTCATGCAAGAAGAAAAGGTACCAATACAGCTTTAATTTACTTCCCATGTTGTGCTTGATCACTTATAGAAGACTTGCCCAAAGCATCCTTTTGTTTCATCGTTATCTCCTTCTCTATCATCCTTCGGTGCTGCCTTCACTCCATGAATTTTTTTTTAATGTCCAGAACAGAAAGTATACTCAAGCTCTACTCCATCGCACAGTACACAAAATTTCCTTTCCAACGAGTCTTTATTTGCTCAAATCGGACTCCGGACAAGAGAGTTACGTCCGTTTTACTTCGGCGATGAAATCTGTCCTGAAATTTCAGAACGCGCAACGCTCAATGTTTCCTCTATAACTCCTTGCACGGGTCTTCAAACTTGTTGGTTCTTGATGCGTTGGAATGGTAACTTGATGGAGCTTCTGGATATCTCATTTTCTCCATTTGTACACCTCTGAACAAGCTCTCAAATTGATGAAGACAGAAGCATCCATCGCGGGATTCGGAGAGGTTGATGATTTATCTTGCAACTCTTTTAGGCATGACTTCTTTTTTTCATTATTCAAGTCTTGTCTACATGGTTAGTGAAAATCGGGCCTTCTCCCAACATGTTCTTCTTTAAGGTCATTAGCTCGACCAAGCGCAAAGCATGATCGAGATTTACAAAACTTATTGTAAACATACGCGTCCATAATTAACACCACATGTGAATTGTAGCAACAAGTCAAGGTGTAAATAAAAGAAGCATATGTTTCATGCATAGCACTTAGCTCATCATTAGGCAAAGGTTGTTTAGGTGTGAGATTAATTGGATCAAAAATAAATGTTTCCTCTTTTTCATTCTCAAGAAAATCTAGCCTATCAACATGATCAATATTGGAACAAGGCATAGACATTAAACTATCATTCATACTATTGGTTGAGCATGAGTATTTGAATTTATCAACATCAATACCAATAATATCTTGAGATTTCAGCGCGTACCTTGGCCTTAGAGATTTTTCAACAAGAGTGATATTTGGTTCATCAAGCGGTGTTGAAGGCGAATCGATCTCAACAAGTGTAGTTGCCTCTTCATCACCATCTCGCAATTTCTTCAACTCATCATGTGGAACATGTAATCCTTCAACTATGTACGCATTCATCTCTTCTTTGAAGTCTTCTTTATCAACCAGATCTTCATCTTCAAAGACTTGTATGTTGCTTTCTTTATCTTCCATGTACCACATGTCATCAAGATCGCTCATTGTTGATTCACTCTTTCCTTCATCCTTGAGTACTTCCATGTCTTGATTTGCTAGTGTGTAGGCTTCAATAGCACACAAGCTATCATCTAGCTTGAGTCCTATCTCCTCCCATTTATCCTTTGAGTCACTAGGCTCATCACGGTTGTACTCTTCTCTTCCTTTATTGCAAATCTTTGAGTTGTCAAACCGGTCGATCCATCCTTCATCTCCTTCTTCTCTTTCTTCTTCAAACATCTTTTGGATCGACTCTCCACTCATCTCTTGATCAAATATATCTTCAACTAGTTTGGCAACGTGTCGGCGTTCCTCCTTCCTTCGGTAGTTGATTAGTGGGGCGAAATCAACTTGAACCCAACCGGATTGCTTGAACTCCGCCAATGGTCTAGCATTCCACATACTTGGGCCTACATTCATGTTAGTTTCAACATTTTTAACATCCGAAATGACTTCTCTTACCTTGGGAAGTGGATCTTCACTTTCTTGTATGGTCGGTTCATCTTCCTTGACCTTCGGTTCATCTTTTTCAGAAATTTCAGCAAGCACCTTGGGCTTGATTTTGTCATTTTGCTCCTCTCGACAACATCTTTGCCAATCTCGTATTGTTCTTTGTCCATTGCTTATCCTTTGTAAGATTTGTGCGGCTTCACTAATTGTTTTATCCATTATATCACCGCCGCGCACATGCTTACAAAACGAGACGAGTCGGGGGTTAGTGAAAAATAAAAGGTATGCAACATCAAGTCACCGGAAAATCCCAAGTTCGGGCCTCGCTCAAGTAGTTCATTAAAACGGTCCCATGCTTCATCAATTCCTTCATCCTCTCCTTGCTTGAAAGTGAGCACTTGCCTCCTTAAGTCTTGGACCTTTCTTATGGGAAAGAACTTCAAAAGAAATTTCTTCACTAGCTCGTCCCAATTTCCTTTTGCTTCAACGGACGCAAGTGTGTACCATCTTCGTGCTTCATCTTCGAGAGAGAATGGAAAAAGATTCCACTTGAACCAAGCGGCCGGAACTCCTTTTTGTTGGACCGTGTTGCATAACATCGTGAATTCCTTAATGTGTCTATATGGGTTGTCATCCTCCAATCCTCTAAATGGTTTTGTCGCCACTAACTCGATGATTCCAGGCTTCACTTCATAGTGGGTTGTAGCAAACGTCAAATCTGATTTTTGCATCTCAATGTCTTCCATTGACGGCATTGCTAGCTCCCTTAGAGACATCTCTTCGTCTTCCAATGGTGAGGTGAACAAATCCATCTAGGCACAAAAAAAGTAGAAAGAAAAACAAAAAAAGATTTTTTTTTCTTTTTTTAGAAAATAAGGGTTAGGTGTTAGTAATCAACAAAATTAATACTAGATTAAACGTAGCAAACCGGCTTGCTCCCCGGCAACGGCGCCGAGAAAAAGGGGCTTGTTGACGGATAAAACTCGTATCCACCTACGATCCGCAAGCGTACGGACCTACACCTTTTTCACCACGGGATTCCCAAGGTTCTTGTCAATCCGCGGAGCAAGGGGATTACGAGCGCTTAACCAAGTACTAATCTAGTTGAATGGAAAACCTTTGAAAGAGAGTATTAATCTAAAAGTAAAGACTATCTAACCTAAGTTAATCTAAGTTAAGTTGATCAAACAAATCGAGGGTTAAACTAGATGATAAAGGGTGAGCGCAAGAGAGTGATTAAGATACATAAGCGTTCCCTCCCTAGGATCTAGGATAACATGGTATGCATCTACTACACGAAAGCGGTAAACCAATCTACCGGGGGTTGTGACCACGGTTTCGCCCTTTCCCTCCTCTCGTACTGTCACTACGCGAAGGTATTCGTGACTAGACCTATGATGGACACGGTATGTTGATGGAATCTATGGGAGTAGCGGATATCATACGCCCGAAAAACACGGTAGCTAACCTTAATCATTAAAGCATCATCAACATGAAAACAATAGATTGAAACCACGAATCAAGTAGCGATCACATAGCATGTATCCATCTAATCCTAGGGATGAATGGAGACATTACCCCATCATCTTACACGGATGGAAGCACATAGGGGTGATGGAGACTCCGGAGAATGTCGTCGATGAAGATGGCGGCGATGGAGCTTGGGAACACCCCTAGGCCAGCAGCTTGGAGTCCTCCTCTTGCTTCCTTCTCTCCGCCGGCGTTGATCCTTGCGACGAGCTCATCTAACTCTCTCCCTCATCTTGCGGCGGCGGTTTTCCGGTGATTGGCGTCGGTAGGATGATTTGTTCGATGTGTCGTTCGACGGCGGCGGAGGGAATAAATAGACGAACACCTAGGGAAAAGGGGGGACCGAACCGACCGGAGTGGGCCGGGCCGGTCGGACCAGCCGGCCGGCCCGGGCCCACTTCGGCCCGGTTCGGCCCCGGTTTTCTCCCGGTTTCTTCTCGCGTGATCCCTTATTCGTGTGCACTTGCATGTGGGCCTTTGATGTCGTTTCCTTCACGGTTTAGGCTTGAATCATTGCTATGCAAGCTTCGCCGTTTTCTCGGTTGAGTCCCTGAAGACTTGCACGTTGACGCTTCGGTCCTCGGGTCATTTGGAGTCATGTTCATCGCGTGTCTTGACTCTTGTCGGGTTTCATGATCTTCTTCCAAAGTGCTTGGTGAACTTATCCCGAAAGTCTCCTCATTAGCGTAGATTTCCTGCGTAAACAACAAACTCCAAAATCGACATGCAAGTGTGAACTTGTTACATCATTAGTATGCCTAGTGGCGGGTTAGTTGCAAATCATAATCGAAACCAATGTATAACAAGTACTCTAGGTTGACGGAAATTCACCGTCAACAAGCATCTCGGACCCCTCCCAGCTAGATTCGAAATCCAGTTCGGGAGCCTGAACTTTCAGGTCACGGGGAATGACTACCTCATGTGCATCACCAACCGCAGCGAGCTTCACCCGTGGAGGTCGACCGGGCCAGGACCGGTCCCCGTCACACCCGCTGCTAACGCCCCGGCACCCGCCCAAGCGGACATTGCGGGCCCTTCAGCACCTCAACGTCGACGACACTCCGGCCAGTGCTTTCGAAAGGCACGAATGGAACGACGTCGGGCTGCACGCGTCGCCTCACAACGCGACGCGACCACTTGAGAGATGGCGACAGCTCCTGCGGGGGAGCGCGCGGTTCCCGAGCCGCAGTTCCCCCTCGGCATGCGCAACGCCGCGATGGCGTACGCCTCATCCGCCAGCACCGATGTGGCGGCACGCGGGGGCCGTCCTAGCCGCCATGTCCCGGTGGCCAAGAACCTTACCGCCACCACCAACGACGAGTCCTACCATGGCTTTGCTAGCGAGCGGCCACCCGCCACCTCACACGGGTACGCGGAGTGGGACTTCTCCGGCGTGCTGGATCCGGTGATGTTCCAGCGGTTCCTCGACGCCGCAGACTACTAGTTCGGCTACTCTGACGACTCCAGCGCCGGGAGCTACGACCCCGCGCGTCAGTGCTTCAAGGTGGTCGTCGACGACCAGGCGAATGGCGCGAACGCAGGGCCGGCGACAGAGAAGCCCCTCGGAGCCCGGGAACTGGACTACTCCAGGGCGCGGGGCAGAGCGCACCCCCCACCTCGCCAGCGGAGGGCGCCGACATCAACACGCAGCTTGCCCAAACGCATGAGCTCGAGGCCAAACTTGCGGAGGAGTACTGCACGGTGTGACTACTTCGCGCCTCCATCACCGGAGAAGCCTCCGCGTGCGGCGAACACACGCGTGAGCTAGGCAAGCAGGCCCGCGAGCGCATCAACGCCGACTTCGACGTCGACAACCCGAGCACGCCACCACGAGCAAACCAAAAGCTCATCGCAGTCGCGACACTGCTGCGAGCCATGCCCGCTCCTTCGACGCCCGAGGCGCGGAACCTGCACCGCGAGGCGCAGGCGCTCATCGAGCAAGCGGTCATGCAACAGGCCCAGAGCTCGGCGTCCCGCATTTGCCAGCTGGGGAGCGCGCGGAACGACGAAGGTGCGCAAGGCCCTCAGACGTCAGTTCACGCAGGCGGCGCGACGGGGCAGCCCGCAAACCAAGGCCGGACGCTGGTCAGGGAGCGGATCCTCGACATGCGAGGGCAGGCCAAGGACGGCGACGCTCGCAACGTCATTAACGCCCGGCGAACGGGCAACGCAGAGGCACGGGCGGTGGCAGGCTACCACCCACGTCGGGGTGGGCACTACGTCAGCCGTGAGGACCGCTCACCAACGCCGGAGCCCCCGGGGACCCGTGTGTTCAGCCGGGAGATCCGCACGGCGAGCTTCCCGCAGCGCTTCCGCCAGCCCACGTCCATCGATAAGTACACGGGGGAGACGGACCCCCGTGTATTGCTCAACGATTATCGCCTGGCATGCCAGCTGGGCGGAGCCACCACCGATGAGGTCATCATCGGCAACCTGCCGCTACACCTCGCCGACTTGGCGCGGACGTGGCTCGAGCACCTGCCGCCCAGTCAGATTCACAACTGGGACGACCTGGTCTGCACCTTCGTGGGGAACTTCCAAGGCACGTATGTACGCCCTGGGAAATCCTGGGATCTGCGCGTGTGCACCCAGAAGCCCAGCGAGTCGCTCGGGGACTTCATACAACGCTTCTCCAAGCGCTGCATGGAGCTCCCGAGCATGGCCCAGTCCGAGATCGTACACGCCTTCCTCGAGGGCACGACCTACCGAGACCTCGTGCGCGAGCTCGGGCGCAGTCCGCCCGTTGACTCCAACGAGCTGTTCGACATTGCCACCAGCTTTGCCTCCGACGAGGAGGCGGTGGGGGCCATCTTTGACGGGAAGAAGGGCAAGCGCGTGGACGACGCGCCCGCGGAAGGCAGGAAGTCAAAGGAGCCCCAGCAGAAGCACAAGCGGGGCAAAAAAGGCAAGATGTCGCGCCGTGAGGTGCGCGTACAGGGGCGCGACGACGACGGGGATGCAGCCCTCGCTGTTGACCCAGCACGAAGGGGTCCTCGAGCAGCCCCTTGAGGCCCCAACGTATTCGATGACATGTTGAAGAAACCCTGCCCGTACCACAAGATGCCGGTCAACCGCACCCTCGAGCAGTGTGATATGCTCAAAAAATACTACAGTCGCGCCGCTGCGAAGGATGGCCTGGCCAAGAAGGATGGGGGTGACGGCAACGCCAGCGGCTTCCTTGCGGTGGAAAACGTCTTTGCCACGGACATGTCCAACAACCAGCGCAATTGGGAGCGGCACGAGGTCCTTGCCACGGAGAAGGCACCTCCCTCCTTCCTCGACTGGTCGGAGGACGCCATCACCTTCAGCCGCGAGAATCACCCGAACCGCATCCCCAATCCGGGCCAGTACCCGCTGGTTGTCGACCCGGTCATCCAGAACGCACGGTTCTCTAAGGTGTTGATGGACGGGGGCAGAAGCCTAACATCCTCTACGCGCACACCATGCGCCTGCTGGGGATTGGGTTGGACCAGCTGTGGCCCAACACGACGTCGTTCCATGGCGTCGCGCCGGGAAAGCGCGTCCAGCCCCTCGGGCAGATCGATCTGCCAGTCTGGTTCGACACGCCAGACAACTTCCGCAAGGAGACACTCATCTTCGAGGTGGTGGGGTTCAGGGGTGCGTACCACGCCATTCTTGGGCAGCAGTGCTACGCCAGGTTCATGGCAGTCCCGAACTACACCTACCTCAAGATGAAGATGTTGGGGCCTAAGGGCGTCATCACTGTGGGCTCATCGATCGAGCATGCGTTCGACTGTGACGTCGAGTGCGTGGAGCACGCTGAGGCACTAGCGCTGGATGAAGCGCTTGTGGCGAGCATGGAGAAGCTGGTCAACGAGGACCTCGACTCCACCGTCAAGCACGCCGGCAGCTTCGAGGCTGCTGAGCAAACTAAGGAGGTGCCCCTCGACCCTGCTGCCCCCGAGGGCAAGGCGTTGAGGGTTAGTTCTACCCTCGACCCAAAATAGGAAGTGATGCTCGTCGACTTTCTCCGCGCCAACGCCGACATCTTTGCATGGAGCCCCTCGGATATGCCAGGCATCCCGAGGGAGGTCGCTGAGCAATCCCTTGACATCCTACCTCACTCCCGCACCGTGCAGCAACGGCTACGCCGCTTTGATGAAGAGCGACGCCGGGCGATCGGAGTGGAGCTGTGGAAGCTCCTCGAGGCTGGGTTCATCAAGGAAGTTTTCCACCCTACGTGGATTGCCAATCCTGTACTAGTTAAGAAAAAGAATGGGAAGTGGCGGATGTGTGTAGATTACACTAGCTTGAATAAAGCATGTCCTAAAGTCCCTTTTCCTTTGCCACGAATCGATCAAATCGTTGACTCGACTGCAGGGTGCGAACTCTTATGCTTCCTTGATGCCTATTCCGGGTACCACCAAATAAAAATGAAGGAGTTCGACCAGCTCGCAACTTCATTCATCACGCCATTTGGGATGTATTGCTACGTAACAATGTCGTTTGCTCTCCGAAACGCAGGCGCTACATACCAGCGATGTATGCAGCACGATTTCGGAGACTACATCGGGTGAACCGTTGAGGCTTACGTAGACGACATAGTCGTAAAAACCAGGAAGGCGAAAGACCTAGTTAGCGACCTGTGCGCGTCATTCGGTTGCCTGCGAGCCAACGAGGTGATGCTGAACCCCGAGAAGTGCGTCTTCGGAGCGCTGCGAGGCATGCTGCTGGGGTACATCATCTCCCAGCGGGGAATCGATGCCAACCCCGAGAAGGTCACAGCCCTCGAACCGATGGGCCCAATTCGAGACCTAAAGGGGGTCCAGAAGGTGCTAGGGTGCCTTGCCGCCTTGAGCCGTTTCATTTTGCGGCTCGACGAGAAGGGCTTCGAGTACACCGGCGACGACGACACGTCGCGGATGCCTGGAGGCGAAGTCGTCGACGATGACATTGTCGATAGGCTGACGCGCATCCTCAAGGACATGCCACCGTACACGGCGTGCGCTGTCCCAGAGTACTCCGCCGCGCGCCCGCCAAAGGAGGTAAGTAGCCATACCCCCTAGTCGAGTACCCATTCATTGTGAGTAGCCGCGTTGATGTCTTGTGTCTTGCAGGACGACTTGAAGAAAAAGTTCGTCTCCGAGCCGCAGCCGCCCCCTCAGGAAGTCGAGATCCCGGAGGAGGGAAACACCAAAGTCAAGGAGCGGCGGGAAGTCAGCGAAGGAGACGACACCGTAGTCGTGGAAGATACGTCCGACGAGGACGATGACGAGGAGACGCCGCAGGACCGCTTCCACGTGCGGTCGAGGTTCAGCCGTCCCGGCCTACCTCACGTGCCCCTCGTGCAAGATCTGCCGGCAAGCCTGGAGGCTAGTCTGGCTGCGCCGCCACGGAGGCCGCGCAACCTCGCCCGCAAGCGGGTGACGAAGAAATTGAAGGTCTCTGAGACCACGCCTCAAGAGGTAAGTCGTCTTGACTAGTGTAGTCGAGTACTAGTCCCAGGAGTTCACTTGCTGATGATTGATCTTCCTTGCTTGCAGGAGGTGCCGCCGATGGAGCCCGCTGATCAGGGCGACAAAGGCGAGTGGGATACGGTGGGGGAACCCGCTGGGAGTCGTAGCCCAGCCCCCACTGTTGAAGAGCTTCTGGCGCAGCTGGAGCGCCAGCCCCCTGCTCCTCAAGGGAGCACGGAGTCCACAGCCGCTGCTACTGAAAAGGTGGTGGCCGCAGGAGCGCAGGAGGGCGCTGCACCGGCTGCCATCGCCGCAGAGGAGGCAGCGGTTGCGGAGGCGCAAGACGAGGCGCCCGCCGAGGGTGGACTAGTAGACATTGCCAGTATCCTCGGCGCCCCGACCGTGACGATAGTTCGGTCAAGCTTGTAAGTACTAAGCCTTCTCGAGTAGTACTTGGTTTAGTAGTTGAACTTGATTGACAACCAATTTGTGTACTTCTGCAGGAAATCAACAGATCTGTCCTAGGAGGGGGATGAACCCTCTACGGCGGTGGCAGAGGAAGAAGCTGTGCTGCCCGCCGAAGGGTCTACTCCTGCCCCTCAGGCGGAGTCTGAGACGCCGGCTGCTGGAGCTACATTGCCCGAGGCCAGCGTGGTCGAAGGTAAGTACTCTGCTGAGGGTATTGTACTCCCAAAGAGTAGTTGTAGTCGCCGATGCACTTGTCTTCTTCTTGACAGGTGCCGAGGCCGAAGGGAGCGACATCCCGGCGGCGGTGCCCATGCAGAATTTGACACCACAAGGGCTGGAGGCTACTGAGGGAGCCCCCGAGCCGATGGAGGAGGCCGCCGAGGAGGCCGCCGTGGCGACCGGAGGAGAGGAGGCCACCGTGCCGCCGGAGGCTGCTCTGGAGGTGGTTGTCCACTCCCCAGAGATCCAAGATGCGGAGCCCATCCGCTCTGCTCCGATGACTGAGGCCGCCACGAGTAGTCATGGCGGGGTGGAGTTGCTGGCAGACGACTTGGTCGACCCAGCGATGGTGGCCAAGCACCTGGAGGCGGTCCGCCAGGCTGAACAGTGGATGAAGGTGAGTAGTCTTAACCCCTGAGTAGTCAATCCTCTGTCATTGAGTACTCATTTGACATGTGTTGTCTGCGCAGGACGTCGTGGAGAGGTCCCGCGAGAAGTCTAGCATGCTGCAAGGCTTCGGCGACACGGTGCTCCAGGCTGAAGCGCTGGAAGATCAAGTCTTGAAGTCGCAGAAGCACGCGGCCGCCATGCAATCCAAGCTTGACGCCGCCGTCGCCAAATATCACAATGACATCCAGGAGATGCAGGCAAAGAGCAACGACTTGGTGCGGAAGAACAATACATTCCGCAACAAGAACAAAGGTACACCGCTTGACTTGTTGAGTAGTTGTTGGAGGTCGAAGGTAGTCTAACCCACTGCGCCTTGTTGTTTTGCAGAGCTTGAGACCCGGGTGGAGCAGTTGAGGACCTCAGAGATAGACATGAAGAACCTCTTCTACCGGGAGCAGGAGGCCCGCCAGGTACTCGAGCTTGACTATAAGGAACTTGCCTTCGAGTGCGACAAGCACATGGAGCTTCGCATTGCTTCCGATCGTGACCTCGTCAACCTGCTACAACCCGTTGCGATGTTGAACGAGGACCGCGGCACCGGCGGGCCCAAACTCGAAGGAACTTGAAGAAGCCGCGCTTCCCATTGCAAGACTCTTGGTGCCTCATCCTGGCGGCCCCAAGATAGCACCGCTCGTGGATCGCCTCAAGGAAGCCCCCCCGGCGGGGGCGGCGTATGTGAAGCATCTGGCGAGGTCGATCCCGAACCAAGTGCTGGCCTTCATGAAGTCCTACTTCCCGAAGGCGCCCGTAGAAGTATTCGCTGGAAGGGTAGCCGCCAACTGTACAGACGAGCAGTATGGAAGGAGCGTTCTTTGACGTTGCGATCATGGTAGCGTCGGATACCCTCCAGGTACCTTGCTGATTGGACGAGGGCAGCGCAGCGAACTTCTTCGAGTCCATCGATGTCAACTCTTCTGCTATCTTTAGAGATGCCTTCTTCGTAATGCTCCACTGCTGGTGAGTTCCATATGACATCAGCAAGGAGGATTGCTTCGGAGCCGTAGACCAGGAAGTAAGGGGATTGCCCCGTTGGCTTGGAGGGCTGAGTACGTAGCCCCCAGAGTGCATTGGGTAGTTCCTTGATCCACTTGCCTCCTTTGGAGTTAGCAGCGTCGTGTAGCCGCTTCTTGAGAGCGTCGAGCACCATCCCGTTGGCGCGCTCGACTTGTCCGTTGGCCCGAGGATGGGCGACTGAGATGTATCGGACATCGATCCCGCTGTTCTCGCAGTAGTCCCAGAACTGGTGGTTGTTGAAGTTGGAGCCCAGATCTGTGATGATGCGGTGGGGTAGTCCGTAGTGATGCACGAGTCCATCCAGGAAGTCGAGTAATCTGTCAGCCTTGGGGCATGTGACCGGCCTGACCTCGATCCACTTGGTGAACTTGTCGATGGCCACAAATACTCTGTTGAAACCACCTGGCGCAGTTGGCAGTGGCCCAATCATGTTAAGCCCCCAGCAGGCAAAGGGCCAGGTTGGCAGTATGGTGACTAGCTTGTAGGCTGGGATGTGTTGCTGCTTGGCGAAGTATTGGCATCCTTGGCACCTTCTGACGAGTTCTTCAGCATCGCCCAGAGCTGTGGGCCAGTAGAAAGCTCGCCGGAAGGCCTTGGCCGACCGGCGTGCGGGAAGATGCGTGGTTGCCGCGGACGCCCTTGTGGATCTCCTCCAAGATGTCCTTTCCTTCTTGCACGGGGACGCACTTCATGAGTACTCCGGAAGATGCGCCCCGCTTGTAAAGCTTGTCTCCGACGAGGACGTAGGACTTGGCGCGGCGGATGAGCTGCTCGGCCAAGTTCTTGTCCGAGGGAACCTCTCGCTCACCGAGGTAGTCGATGAAGGGTTGCCTCCGGTCCACGTCGATCATCATGACCTCCTGTCCAGCCGGTGGGTGCGCTGGGACAGTGGTCGGTGGCGCCGGCTCCGGGATGGATGGCGTGTGAAGCTCGTGAACGAAGACACCCGCTGGTGAGCGCGGGTAGATCCAAGCTTCGACAGGACGTCCGCTGCAACGTTGTTGTCGCGGACGATGTGGTGGAACTCGAGACCGTAGAACTTGTTCTCGAGCTTGCGGAATTCTAGGAAGTAGGCGTCCATGTTCTCCTTGTTGCGGTCACAGGACTTGTTGACTTGGTTGATGACCACTGCGGAGTCGTCGTAGACTAGTAGCCGCTTGATGCCCAGTGAAGCCGCGAGGCGGAGCCCGTGTAGGAGAGCTTCGTACTCGGCTTCGTTGTTTGAGACCTTCCAGAAGATCTGCAGGACGTACTTAAGTTGTTCGCCCATTGGGGAGATCAGGAGTACCCCTGCACTTGCGCCCTCGAGGTTGAGTGATCCGTAGAAGTACATCACCCAATGCTCTGGTCGCACGGTTGGAGTAGGTAGTTGGTTCCCCCGCCACTCCGCCATGAAGTCGACTAGCACCTGCGACTTGATGGCTGTGCGTGGCTTGAAGTCGATGGTGAGGGCGCCGAGCTCGACTGCCCACTTGGAGATTTTTCCAGTAGCATCTTGGTTCCGCCAGCCGCCGAGCGGGTAGTCGGTGACGACGGAGATCGAGTACTCCTGGAAGTAGTGTCGTAGCTTCCGCGAGGTGATGAGTACTGCGTACGAAGCTTCGCACAAGCCGATAGCGTGCCTTGGACTCCGACAGACCTCACCGACGAAGTAGACCGGGCGCCGGACCGGGTAGGCGTGGCCGTCTTCCCCGCCGCTCGACGTTGATGGCAGATCGACCACGTGAGTAGTCGCAGCGAGGTAGAGCAAGATGTTGCTCGCCTTTGCGAGGAGCCGTGAGGACCGGTGGCTTCGTTAGGAAGTCCTTGAGCCGGGAAGGGCTTGATCCGCCTCTCGGAGTCCACACGAACTTCTCTTGGTGCTTGAGTAGTTTGAAGAAGGGGAGCCCCCGTCCTCCAAGCTTCGAGATGAATCGTTCAATGCCGCCATGCACCCGGTCGGCTTACGGATGTCTTTGATGCACGTGGGAGCTTTCGTGCGGGTGATGGCGGAGATCTTCTCGCGGTTGGCTTCGATGCCTCGTTGGTCGATGATGAAGCCGAGTAGTTTGCTCGAAGGTACGCCGAAGACGCACTTGTTCGGGTTGAGCTTCCGGCGGTACTCGTGCGAGAGATGCGAAAGTCTCTTCAAGGTCGTCGATGAGGGTACCGGAGTTTACGGTCTTGACGACCATGTCATCCACATAGGCTTCGACGTTCTTGTTGAGTTGCTTCTTGAAGCGGACCACGGATAGCTCGTTGGTAGGTAGCGCCGGCGTTCTTCAACCCGAAGGACATGGTCGTGTAGCAAGACGCGCCAAATGGGGTGATGAACGCGGTCTTCTCCTCGGTCTTCTTCCTTGATCGCGATCCGGTGGTACCCGGAGTAGCAAGAGAGGAAGCGAGCACGTTGCGGCCGCCGTGGAGTCGATGACCGATCGATCCGCGGCAACCCGAAGGGGTCCTTGGGGCAAGTGCTTGTTGAGGTCGGTGTAGTCGACGCACATCATCCACTCGTTTGAGTTCTTCTTGCGGACGAGGACGGGGTTGGCGAGCCACTCGAGATGGAAGACTTCTCCGATGAAGCCATCCGCGAGTAGTTTGGCGAGTTCCTTCTTGATGGCATCCCGTCCGTCGTCGGCAAAGCGTTAGAGGTGTTGTCGCTTGGGGGTGGCCTTAGGATCGACGTTGTGGCGGTGCTCGATCAACTCCACGGGCACTCCGGCATGTCCGCCGGCTTCCACGCGAAGATGTCACGGTTAGCCCGGAGGAAGTTGATGAGCGCGTCTTCCTATTTGGCGTCGAGGCCGGCCCGATGGTGGTGGTCTTGCCGGAGTCGCCCGTTCCGAGGTCGACCGTCTTGACTAGAACCTCCTCACCGGTTCGGACTTCTCGGGGATGTCGAGTTCACTTGTAGCAAGCTTCTTCGATGCGCCGTAGACCTCCATCATAGCGTTGGGTACTTGATTCGTAGAGGCGATCTCCACGGCTTCGTGTCGCGGTCGTGGGAGATCTTCAAGTCCCCTTGAAGAGAGAGTACACCCGCCGGGCTTGGCATCTTGAGTACCAAGTAGGTGTAGTGGGGCACCGCCACTACATTTGGCGATGGCCGTCCGCCGAGGATGGCATGGTAGGAAGTCTCGAAGTCCGCGACCTCGAACTTGATGTACTCGGTACGGTAGTTCTCCCGAGATTCCCCGAAGGTAGCGGGGAGACCACCGAGCCCAGTGGGATAGCCACGTTGCCGGGGACGATGCCGTAGAAGAGCGTGTTGCACTTGGTGAGCATGTGGGTGATGTCGAGCTTCATCTTCTTCAAGCTCTTGGTGAAAAGGACGTTGAGCCCGCTTCCACTGTCGATGAGGACCATGTTGAGCTTGGAGCCCGCGACCACCGGCTTCAGGACGAGAGGGAACCGTCCTGGTTCAGAGAAGCTGGTCCATTGATCCACGCGGGAGAAGGTAATGGGTACCTCCGACCACCTGAGAGGGGTCGGGACCGCTGGTTCAATGCTCATGACTTCTCGACGGGTAGCATTTTGTTCCCGCCTGCTTGGTAGTCCGCCGAAGAGGACGTTGACAGTCTTGTCGGGTTCCTGGAAGTCATTGTTATCTCCGTCGTTCTTCTTCTTGCCCTTTTTGTCGTGAGGGTGCGGTGGCTCTGGGGTATTCTTGAGTGCATGCCTAAGTTGGTAGCACTGCTCGGTGGTGTGGTTGCCATTCAGGTGCCACGGGCACTTCTCCTTTAGCAAGTCTTTGAAGCCGCCGGAGTTCTTCTTCGAGTTCTCCTTCGCAGGGCGCTGGATAGCCGCGACGGTGTTGTCTGGCTTGCGCTTGCGGTTGAGCCCCGAGTAGTAGTTGTTGTTGTTGCGACCGCCTTGGTTCCCGTTGTTGCTGCTGCCGCCACCCGCATTCTGCTTGTTATTGCAACGGATGGCGTCGTACTTGGCTTTGGCCTTGTCTTCTTCATCCGCCCAGGACGTGATCATGTCCTTGAGGTGGGGGATGGACTTGGGGCGGCGACGACCGAAGTCTTCAAAGGTGCGGCGGTGGTAGAGGCCGTCTTGGAAGAGGTCGATGACCTCCTTGTCGGTGACGTCGACTACGGTAGCGCGCTTGTCGAAGAAGCGGTGCATGTACTTGCGGAGGGTCTCGCCTTGGTCCTCGTTGGACCATGGCCGTGTCCATGCGAGTACCCGATCGGCCCATGGCGCCCGCGAAGTTTCTGGTGAACTGCTCCTTCAGCTGGTCCCACTTGTCGATCGAGTGCTTGTCCAGCGACTCGAGCCATGTGAGTGGAGCTTGGTCCAGGCAGAAGGGGGAGTAGAGGCACTTGGTGTCGTTGTAGTCGCCGGCGTTCTCGATGGAGAGGGCATAGCACCTGAGCCACTGGATGGGGTCCTGCTTCGCGTCGTACTTAGTGATCCTCAAAGGCTTGAACTTGTCGGGGAGGAGCAAGTTGCGAAGTCGAGGTGAGAAGGAGGGGAAGCCGTCGTTGTCGCCTGCGGTGGTTGACTTCTTCCGCCGCAGCTCCTTAATCTTCTGGCGGGCATCGTAGCCGCCCTGTGAGGCGCTCGAGGAGTGGCTGTTCGCGTGGCCACGGCCGCCGCGACTGCTGCCTCCGCCAGCCCTCCTGTTGGCTCCGTGGTTGGAGCTCCCATCGTCGCTGCCGCCGTCGTCAGGGTCGCGGCCGCCGCCACCGGACAGGGGCACGGTGAGGGACGACCTCGCGGTTGCTGTTGCCACCCCGTGGAGGTCCGCCGGCGTTTGAGCGAGTCCGGTTGGGGCCGAGCTAAAAGCTCGGCTCGAGTACGGTTGGGACCGAGGTTGGTGCTACGACTTGTAACTTCGTTGTCGCGGTGCCCGGCGGGGAGGAGGTCGGTTGACCATGTTGTCGACCCGCATGAAGTAGGCGTCTTCAGCGAGCTTGGCAATGACCTCCCCGGCGCGAATTCCCTGGGCCTGGCCTGCGATCGCTGTGATCGACATGAGGCATTGCTCAGGGGTAGTGTGTACTCTGCTCTCGACCGCCTCGAGAGCTTCTGCGAGGTTGCGGATGGGGAGGTTGTCTCGGAGACGCCGACACCGTTCGCTGCGCTTCCTGTTACGCTCGCGTCGAGCGTCTCTGTTGGCGGGGGTCTCGTCTGCTGGTGCATCGGCAGACAGCTCGTCGGAGGAGATGTCTTCAAGGTACTTGTCTTGAGCCGTCCCTGAAGGTCCTGGGGTGTCGCCGGCAGCCATGAAGACTTGGCGATCAGGGGTGCCAAGGCTGGACTCAGAAGCCGCCACCTCGAGTCAGCTCGGGCAAGTGGTGTTCCCTCCTGGAACGGGAGCGAGTCGATGTAGGCGATGTAGTGTGAGTCTCCGCTTATCAGGTCAGCAGGGTTGCGGTCTGGCCAGTAGACGAATCTCCCGGCCGGTGTGGATATTATAACCAGCCCCGCGGCCGGCCCTGATAAGGGATGCTTAGTAGAGTTGTCCTCGGACTCGGGATCCTCTGGGTCCGTCCCGAAGTCGAACTCGTATGCGGAATCCGAGTAGAACCCGGAGAGGGGGTTGGAGTCCGAAGCGTGGCCGGGGGTGGTGTCGGAGTCCGAGTTGTACTCGGGTACGGGTTCCTTGCCGGCCCATCGCGAAGAAGGAGCCTCCGTGTGGGCCCGGCTGAGGATGCGGGGACCACGCGCGGGGCGCTCACGGGGCGAGGGGACCACATGCGATGGCTGAGCCGCCGGCTCGCATGCGATAGCCCATGGAGACGTCGAGTTCGAGTTGGAAGCGGACTCGAGCTCGAAGTCAGCGTGATGGTTGAAGAGTGAAATTTCGCCGAACTTACCGGCGAGCTCCCCTGTGACAACTTCTGGAAGCGTCACGAAGCCGGTCTTCGGGTTGGGCGGCATGGTGAGGCGGCGCTGGAAAGATCCCGCGCCGTCGGCGGTGCCCGGGGGCCGAACACGAAGGTGTCGCCGCGGTTGAAGGCGACGGTTGGCTTGAAGTAGACAGGAGCCGTTGAGTTCGCCATGTGATCTCAGGTGAGAGCCCCTACCTGGCACGCCAGCTGTCGGTGTTTTAGACCGGCAACCTACTAAGGGGAATACCCGAAGTAGATGAATGTGGCCTCACCGAGATTGGTAACTCAAAGGAAGAGACACGTGGCACACAATTTAGACAGTTCGGGCCGCGAGGTGCGTAATACCCTATGTCCCGTATGCTGCGTAGCTCGGATTGATTGGGCACGATTACAAGATGGTGTAATTGTGCGTCGTGAGATGAGATTGGATGCTAGAGAAAGGTTCTGCCTCGCCTTATATACTCCGAGAGGCAAGGTCACAAGTCGGAGTAGGGAGAGAGTACCGGTCGGGTACATCTAGGGGTCTTCCATACAGTGCGGGACATGTACAGCTTCCTAACCGAGTACTTCTCCTCCGTAGTCCTTGTGCTCCACGCCATTAGGTGCCGTGTAGCGCAAGCCGGGTAGTCCCGGGGGCCCACCGAGTAGTCGGTCATGGTACCCACCAAGGTAGTGGGCCCAGGGAGGTCCATACGACAAGCCGTTGTCGGTGTTTTAGACCGGCAACCTACTAAGGGGAATACCCAAAGTAGATGAATATGGCCTCGCCGAGATCGGTAACTCGAAGGAAGAGACACGTGGCACACAATTTAGACAGGTTCGGGCCGCGAGGTGCGTAATACCCTACGTCCTGTATGTTGCGTAGCTCTGGATTTATTGGGCACGATTACAAGATGGTGTAATTGTGCGCCGTGAGATGAGAATGGATGCTAGAGAAAGGTACCTGTCTCGCCTTATATAGTCCGGGAGGCAGGGTTACAAGTCGGAGCAGGGAGAGAGTACTAGTCAAGTACGTCTAGGAGTCTTCCATACAGTGCGGGACATGTCCAGCTTCCTAACCGAGTACTTCTCCTCCGTAGTCCTTGTGCTCCACGCCATCAGGTGCCGTGTAGCGCAAGCTGGGTAGTCCCAGGGGCCCACCGAGTAGTCGGTCCTGGTACCCACCGAAGTAGTGGGCCCAGGGAGGTCCATACGATAAGCCCCCGAGTACTTTGTAGTCGTGAAGGATAGCTTCAAGTAATCTTGACGGCCTTAACGAGTAGTCCTCAGGCGTCCCCGAGTACTACAAGTCAAAAGTCCTCAAGAGTAGTCGAAGCATCCCGAGGCTGGAATGTACTCTAGCTGATATCTGAGCAATCCTGAAGTCTTCTCGAGTAGTCCCAAGCGTCCTCGAGTGCTGCCCTCGAAGGTCTTCAAAAATGCCCGCGTTGTCTTGAAGCCGAAGCTGATATAGAAGTGCGATTGCAAAATCGCACTCCATATGGAGTAGCCCTCGAGCCTTAGGTTGAGTCGTAGGCTCTGGCTGAGGGTCCATCTGAAGTTTTGGCAAGAATATCCCGAAAAATCCGGAGAGAGAAAAACCGAAGGACACGTGGCACGGAGCCCCCGAGCCTTGAGTCGAGTACTTCCTCTCGAATTGAAGGGTCATCTTGTAGAATGTGTCCTGAGATGCTCCTGAGTCTTGTCGCTTCCCAGGTAGTCGAGTAGAAGTAGCCGAGCCCCCGAGGTGAAGCGCGTCGACTAGTAGAATACGAAGAGTCACGCGCGGCCGCTGAGTCAGCCGAGCGCAGACTTATCCACCCGGCCGTTGGAGGGCCATTTTCACTTATAAATAGAAGCCAAAACCCTTAGGGTTTTTCACCCATCGCTGCTGTAGCCATTTCGAATAGATCTTGGCCATAATCTCCTCCAGCGCACGCCGCCGCCGCTGTAGATCTGAGCGCGCCGCCACCCAGAGCTGCCAGAGTAGCCCCGAGCGAATACGTGTGAAGACGCCGTGTACTTGGAAAATGAAGCCATCAACATCCAAGACTGCGAAAACCGTCGGGAAGAAGAGGGGCCGTGACGAGGCCGCCGTGGCTGCCGCGGGAGCAGCACCGCTGATGTCTCCACCGTGGCCAGATCTGAGCCGCGAGTGGAAAAAGTCGAAGACGAAGACCGAAGATTTGCTGGCCCTCCTCAACAGCGGATTCATCTGTGAGAAGGAGATGGACAGTTGGAGGGCCGCCGCCGGGGACCCGTACCCCATGGAGAAGAGCGAAGACGAGATCCCGATGTTCGCGCGCTTCGCGGAGCGCGGACTCGCGCTTCCGGCGAGCAACTTCTTCAAAGGCCTCCTGGGGTACTACAGCGTCGAGTACCTCAACCTCAACCCCAATGGTATTTTTCATACCACTGTCTTCGTCCACTTCTGTGAAGCGTTCCTGGGGATCAAGCCCCACTGGATCTTGTTCCGGAAGTTCTTTCGGGTGAAGCCACAGCCGAGCGCCAGCAAACCGCGAGTAGTTGGTGGAGCAGGAATCCAGATGCGGGAAGACGCCGCCGAGCAGTACCTCTCGTACAAGCTCATCGATTCCAACCAGGACAGGAAGGCGAAATGGTTCTACATCACGAACCACCACCCCGGGTTGCCGAAGCCGAGCGGGAAGCAGCCCAAACATCGCACCTGGTGGAACACGGAGCCCACGATGCAGGAGGGGATTCAGCTCCCCGAGCTATTAGCGCGCATCAAGGTGCTGAGAGAAGCCGGACTGAGGGCCGAGCACGTGGCCTTCAGCTTCATGAAGCGCAGGGTGCAACCACTGATGGCCCGCGACACCCTGGGCTTCGAGTACACCGGCGACGACGACACGTCGCGGATGCCTGGAGGCGAAGTCGACGACGACATTGTCGATAGGCTGACGCACATCTTCAAGGACATGCCACTGTACACGGCGTGCCCTGTCCCAGAGTACTTCGCCGCGCGCCCGCCAAAGGAGGTAAGTAGCCGTACCCCCCAGTCGAGTACCCATTCATTGTGAGTAGTCACGCTGATGTCTTGTGTCTTGCAGGACGACTTGAAGAAGTTCGTCTCCGAGCCGCAGCTGCGCCCTCAGGAAGTCGAGATCCCGGAGGAGGGAAAAACCAAAGTCAAGGAGCGGCGGGAAGTCGGCGAAGGAGACGACACCGTAGTCGTGGAAGATACGTCCGACGAGGACGACGACGAGGAGACGCTCGCAGACCGCTTCCGACCGGCGGTCGAGGTTCAGCCGTCCCGACCTACCTCAAGTGCCCCTCGTGCAAGATCCGCCGGCTAGCCTAGAGGCTAGTCTGGCTACGTCGCCACGGAGGCCGCGCAACCCCGCCCGCAAGCGGGTGACGAAGAAATTGAAGGTCTCTGAGACCACGCCTCAAGAGGTAAGTTGTCTTGACTAGTGTAGTCGAGTACTAGTCTCTCGAGTTCACTTGCTGATGATTGATCTTCCTTGCTTGCAGGAGGTGCCGCCGACAGAGCCCGTTGATCAGGGCGACGAAGGCGAGTGGGATACGGTGGGGGAACCCGCTGGGAGTCGTAGCCCAGCCCCCACTGTTGAAGAGCTTCGCGCGCGCCGGAGCGCCGCCCCCTTGCTCCTCGAGGGAGCACGGAGTCCGGGGCCGTCGGCCATCGAAGAGGTGGTGGCCGGCAGGAGCGTAGGAGGGCGCCGCACGGCCGCCGTCGCCGCGAGGAGGCGGCCGGCCGGCGGAGGCGCAAGAGCAGGCGCCCGCCGAGGGTGGACTGGTAGACATTGCCAGTATCCTCGGCGCCCCGACCGTGACGATAGTCCGGTCAAGCTTGTAAGTACTAAGCCATCCCGAGTAGTACTTGGTGTAGTAGTCGAACTTGATTGACAACAAATTTGTGTACTTCTACAGGAAATCAACAGATCTGTCCTGGGAGGGGGATGAACCCTCTACGGCGGTGGCGGAAGAAGAAGCTGCACCGCTCGCCGAAGGGTCTACTCCTGCCCCTCAGGCGGAGTCCGAGACGCCGGCTGCTGGAGCTACATTGCCCGAGGCCAGCGTGGTCGAAGGTAAGTACTCTGCTGAGGGTATTGTACTCCCAAAGAGTAGTTGTAGTCGCTGATGCACTTGTCTTCTTCTTGACAGGTGCCGACGCCGAAGGGAGCGACATCCCGGCGGCGGTGCCCATGCAGAATTTGACACCATAAGGGCCGGAGGCTGTTGAGGGAGCCCCCTAGCCGATGGAGGAGGTCGCCGAGGAGGCCACCGTGGCAACCGGAGGAGAGGAGGCCACCGTGCCGCCGGAGGCTGCTCTGGAGGTGGTTGTCCGCTCCCCGAAGATCCAAGACGCGGAGCCCATCCGCTCTGCGCCGATGACTGAGGCCTCCACGAGTAGTCGTGGCGGGGTGGAGTTGCTGGCAGACGACTTGGTCGACCCGGCGACGGTGGCCAAGCACCTGGAGGCGGTCCGCAAGGCTGAACAGTGGATAAAGGTGAGTAGTCTTAACCACTGAGTAGTCAATCCTCTGTCGTTGAGTACTCATTTGACATGTGTTGTCTGTGCAGGATGTCGTGGAGAGGTCCCGCAAGAAGTCTAGCATACTGCAAGGCTTCGGCGACACGGTGCTCCGGGCTGAAGCGCTGGAAGATCAACTCTTGAAGTCGCGGAAGCACGCGGCCGCCATGCAATCCAAGCTTGACGCCGCCTTCGCCAAATATCATGATGACATCCAGAAGATGCATGCAAAGAGCGACGACTTGGTGCGGAAGAACAAGACATTCCGCAACAAGAACAAAGGTACACCGCTTGACTTGTTGAGTAGTTGTTGGAGGTCGAGAGGTAGTCTAACCCGCTGCGCCTTGTTGTTTTGCGGAGCTTGAGACCCGGGTGGAGCAGTTGAGGACCTCAGAGACAGATATGAAGAACCTCTTCTACCGGGAGCAAGAGGCCCGCCAGGTACTCGAGCTTAACTATAAGGAACTTGCCTTCGAGTGCGACAAGCACATGGAGCTTCACATTGCTTCCGATCGTGACCTCGTCAACTGCTACAAATCGTTGCAGAAGTTGAACGAGGACTGCGAGGCGCTGCAGGCCCACTGAAAGAACTTGAAGAAGCCGCGCTTCCCATTGCAAGACTCTTGGTGCCTCATCCTGGCGGCCCCAAGATAGCACCGCTCGTGGATCGCCTCAAGGAAGCCCCCAGCCTGCTGGCGGCGTATGTGAAGCATCTGGCGAGGTCGATCCCCGAACCGTGTGCCGGCCTTCATGAAGTCCTACTTCCCGAAGGCGCCCGTGGAAGTAGTCGGCGGCGGGGTAGCCGCCAACCGTACGTACGAGCAAAGATGCGGAGCCGCCGGGAGCGATAGCCCCCATTGCGGAGCAAGTCGCCGAAAAGCTTAACCTGCAATAGCCCTGTAATAGTTAGCTCATAGTAGTATGTGTACAAAAACATTTGTAATGTAATTGTTCAAGTATTAAGGAAAGAAAAGTTCCATCAATGAGTACTCGTAGTCGCGATCTTAGAGTGCGGAGCCCCATCGTGGAGTTGATGCGAGAAGTCGTACTCGGCGGTAGTCCTGTTGAGGGAAGTAAACAGTAAAGAAGTTGATGATCAATCAGACTTTATTACTGAAGGAGTACACCTGGATGGCCAGGGCCGTAGTTACAGAGTAGTCGCCTGGACCCGGAGGCCGCTTACAGCTAAGAGGTGCTAGGGCGGGTAGCCGCTTACAGCAGTAGATCCGTAAGTAGCCGTGTAGGCTGGATCTTGAAGTACATGGTGTCTTAGTAGACCACTGCTAGAGTCCTTTGTCGCTCGTCGCAGCCCAGGATCCGTAGGTAGCCGCGCAGGCTGGATCTTGGAGGGGAGTAGTCCGGAGACTAGTGCCTGGACCCGGAGGCCGCTTACGGCGAAGGAGTAGTCCGGAGACTAGTGCCTGGACCCGGAGGCCGCTTACGGTGGGGGGGGGGTCTTGATGTAGTCGTGTAGACTTGAGCCCCGGAGTAGTCGTGTAGACTAGGCATAGAACCGACAGAGCTGGTCGACGTTCCACGAGTTGTTGATGTCTCCGCCTTCAAGTGTCTGGAGGCAGTGGGAGCCCGGCCTGGTCACCTTTGCCACAGTGAAGGGGCCTTCCCAGGGGGAGCTGAGCTTGTGTAGTCCTTCCGTGTTTTGGATACAACGGAGGACAAGATCACCAACGTTGAAGGAGCGTTATTTGATGTTGTGATCATGGTAGCGTCGGATACCCTCCAAGTACCTTGCTGATTGGACAAGGGCAGCGCAGCGAGCTTCTTCGAGTTCATCGATGTCAACTCTTCTGCTGTCTTCAGAGATGCCTTCGTCGTAATGCTCCACTGCTGGTGAGTTCCATATGACATCAGCAGGGAGGATTGCTTCGGAGCCGTAGACCAGGAAGTAAGGGGATTGCCCCGTTGGCTTGGAGGGTTGAGTACGTAGCCCCCAGAGTGCATTGGGTAGTTCCTTGATCCACTTGCCTCCTTTGGAGTTAGCAGCGTCGTGTAGCCGCTTCTTGAGAGCGTCGAGCACCATCCCGTTGGTGTGCTCGACTTGTCCGTTGGCTCGAGGATTGGCGACTGAGACGTATCAGACGTCGATCCCGCTGTTCTCGTAGTACTCCCAGAACTGGTGGTTGTTGAAGTTGGAGCCCAGATCTGTGATGATGCGGTGGGGTAGTCCGTAGCGATGCACGAGTTCATCCGAGAAGTCGAGTACTCGTTAGCCTTGGGGCATGTGACCGGCCCGACCTCGATCCACTTGGTGAACTTGTCGATGGCCACCAATACTCGTTGAAACCACCGGCGCAGTTGGCGGTGGCCTAATCATGTCGAGCCCCCGAAGCAAGCGAAGGGCCAGGTTGGCGGTATGGTGACTAGCTTGTAGGCTGGGACGTGTTGCTGCTTGGCGAAGTATTGGCATCCTTGGCACCTTCTGACGAGTTCTTCGGCGTCGCCCAGGGCTGTGGGCCAGTAGAAAGCTCGCCGGAAGGCCTTGCTGACCAGCGTGCGGGAAGACGCGTGGTTGCCGCAGACGCCCTTGTGGATCTCCTCCAAGATGTCCTTGCCTTCTTGCCTGGGGACGCACTTCATGAGTACTCCAGAAGATGCACCCCGCTTGTAAAGCTTGTCTCCGACGAGGACGTAGGACTTGGCGCGGCGGATGAGCTGCTCGGCCAAGTTCTTGTCCGAGGGAACCTTCGTTCGCCGAGGTAGTCGATGAAGGGTTGCCTCCAGTCCACGTCGATCATCATGACCTCCTGTCCAGCCGGTGTGTGCGCTGGGACAGTGGTCGGTGGCACCGGCTCCGGGATGGATGGCGCGTGAAGCTCGTGAACGAAGACACCCGCTGGTACTTGAGCGCGGGTAGATCCAAGCTTCGACAGGACGTCCGCTGCATCGTTGTTGTCGCGGACGATGTGGTGGAACTCGAGACCGTAGAACTTGTTCTCGAGCTTGCGGACTTCTAGGAAGTAGGCGTCCATGTTCTCCTTGTTGCGGTCCCAAGACATGTTGACTTGGTTGATGACCACTGCGGAGTCGCCGTAGACTAGTAGCCGCTTGATGCCCAGTGAAGCCGCGAGGCGGAGCCCGTGTAGGAGAGCTTCGTACTCGGCTTCGTTGTTTGAGACCTTCCAGAAGATCTGCAGGACATACTTGAGTTATTCGCCTGTTGGGGAGATCAGGAGTACCCCTGCACTTGCGCCCTCGAGGTTGAGTGAGCCGTCGAAGTACATCACCCAATGCTCGGTTGCACGGTTGTAGTAGGTAGTCGGTTCTCCCGCCACTCCGCCATGAAGTCGACTAGCGCCTGCGACTTGATGGCTGTGCGTGGCTTGAAGTCGATGGTGAGGGCGCCGAGCTCGATCGCCCACTTGGAGATTCTTCCGCAGCATCTTGGTTCCGCAGATGTCGCCGAGCGGGTAGTCGGTGACGACGGAGATCGAGTACTCCCGGAAGTAGTGTCGTAGCTTCCGCGAGGTGATGAGTACCGCGTACGAAGCTTCTACACGGCCGATAGCGTGCCTTGGACTCGACGAGACCTCGCCGACGAAGTAGGACCGGGCGCCGGCCCGGGTAGGCGTTGCCGTCTTCCCCGCCACTCGACGATGATAGCACTACCGACCACGTGAGTAGTCGCAGCGAGGTAGAGCAAGAGGCGCTCGCCTTTGCGAGGAGCCGTGAGGACCGGTGGCTTCGATAGGAAGTCCTTGAGCTGGGCAAGGGCTTGATCCGCCTCTGGAGTCCACACGAACTTCTCTTGGTGCTTGAGTAGTTTGAAGAAGGGGAGCTCCCGTTCTCCAATCTTCGAGATGAATCGTTCAATGCCGCCATGCACCCCGTCCGCTCTCGGGATGTCTTTGATGCACGTGGGAGCTTTCATGCTGGTGATGGCGGAGATCTTCTCGGGGTTGGCTTCGATGCTGCGTTGGTTGATGATGAAGCCGAGTAGTTTGCCCGAAGGTACGCCGAAGACGCACTTGTTCGGGTTGAGCTTCCAGCGGTACTCGCGCAGAGATGCGAAAGTCTCTTCAAGGTCGTCGATGAGGGTACTGGAGTTTCTGGTCTTGACGACCACGTCATCCATGTAGGCTTCGACGTTCTTGTTGAGTTGCTTCTTGAAGCAGGCCTGGATAGCTTGTTGGTAGGTAGCGTCGGCGTTCTTCAACCCGAAGGACATGGTCGTGTAGCAGTACGCGCCTAATGGGGTGATGAACGCGGTCTTCTCCTGGTCTTCTTCATTGATCGCGATCTGGTGGTACCCGGAGTAGCAGTCGAGGAAGCAGAGCAGTCACGCCCCGCCGTGGAGTCGATGACCTGATCGATCCGCGGCAACCCGAAGGGGTCCTTGGGGCAGTGCTTGTTGAGGTCGGTGTAGTCGACGCACATCCTCCACTCGTTCGAGTTCTTCTTGCGGACGAGGACGGGGTTGGCGAGCCACTCGTAGATGGAAGACTTCTCTGATGAAGCCAGCCGCGAGTAGTTTGGCGAGTTCCTTCTTGATGGCATCCCGTCTGTCGTCGGCAAAGCGTCGGAGGTGTTGTCGCTTGGGGGTGGCCTTAGGATCGACGTTGAGGCAGTGCTCGATCAACTCCCTGGGCACTCCTGGCATGTCCGCTGGCTTCCACGCGAAGATGTCACGGTTAGCCCGGAGGAAGTTGATGAGCGCGTCTTCCTATTTGGGGTCGAGGCCGGCCCCGATGGTGGTGGTCTTGCTGGAGTCGCCTGTTCCAAGGTCGATCGTCTTGACTAGAACCTCCTCAGCTGGTTGAGGCTTGTTGGCACTGTCAGACTTCTCCGGAATGTCGAGTTCACTTGTAGCAAGCTTCTTCGACGCAGCGTAGACCTCCATCATAGCTTGGGTACTTGATTCGGAGAGGCGATCTCCACGGCTTTTGTGTCGCAGTCGTGGGAGATCTTCAAGTCCCCTTCAAGAGAGAGTACACCCGCTGGGCTTGGCATCTTGAGTACCAAGTAGGTGTAGTGGGGCACCGCCATGAATTTGGCGATGGCCGGTCTGCCGAGGATGGCATGGTAGGAAGTCTCGAAGTCCGCGAGCTTGAACTTGATGTACTCGGTACGATAGTTGTCCCGAGATTGCCCGAAGGTAACTGGCAGGACCACTGAGCCCAGTGGGATAGCCGTGTTGCCGGGGACGATGCTGTAGAAGGGTGTGTTGCTCTTGGTGAGCATGTGGGTGATGTCGAGCTTCATCTTCTTCAAGGTCTTGGTGAAAAGGATGTTGAGCCCGCTTCCACCGTCGATGAGGACCTTGTTGAGCTTGGAGCCTGCAACCACCGGCTTCAAGACGAGAGGGACCAAGTCCATTGATCCGCGCGGGAGAAGGTAATGGGTACCTCCGACCACCTGAGAGGGGTCGGGACCGCTGGTTCAATGCTCATGACTTCTCGACGGGTAGCCTTTTGTTCCCGCCTGCTCGGTAGTCCGCCGAAGAGGACATTGACGGTCTTGTCGGGTTCCTGGAAGTCATTGTTATCTCTGTCGTTCTTCTTCTCGCCCTCTTTGTCGTTGCTCGGTGGTGTGGTTGCCGTTCAGGTGCCACGGGCACTTCTCCTTTAGCAAGTCTTTGAAGCCGCCGGAGTTCTTCTTCGAGTTCTCCTTCGCAGGGCGCTGGATAGCCGCGACGGTGTTGTCTGTCTTGCGCTTGCGGTTGGGACCCGAGTAGTAGTCGTTGTTGTTGCGACCGCCTTGGTTCCCGTTGTTGCCGCTGCCACCGCCTCGCGTTCGCTTGTTCTTGCCACGGATGGCATCGTACTTGGCGTTGGCCTTGTCTTCTTCATCCGCCCAGGATGTGATCATGTCCTTGAGGTGGGGGATGGACTTGGGGCGGCGACGACCGAAGTCTTCAAAGGTGCGGCGGTGGTAGAGGCCGTCTTGGAAGAGGTCGATGACCTCCTTGTCGGTGACGTCGACTACGGTAGCGCGCTTGTCGAAGAAGTGGCGCATGTACTTGCGGAGGGTCTCGCCTTGTTCCTCGTTGACCATGGCCGTGTCCATGCGAGTACTCGATCGGCCCATGGCGCCCACGAAGTTGCCGGTGACTCGCTCCTTCGACTGGTCCCACTTGTCGATCGAGTGCTTGTCCGGCGACTCGAGCCATGTGAGTGGTGTTTGGTCCGAGCGAGAAGGGGAAGTAGAGGCACTTGGTGTCGTTGTTGCCGCCGCCGTTCTCAATGGAGAGGGCGTAGCACCCGAGCCACCGGATGGGGTCTGCTTCGCGTCGTACTTGGTGATCCCCAAAGGCTTGAACTTGTCGAGGAGGAGCAAGTTGCGAAGTCGAGGTGAGAAGGCGGGGAAGCCGTCATTGTCGCTCGCGGTGGTTGACTTCTTCCGCCGCGGCTCCTCAATCTTCTCGGCGGGCATCGTAGCCGCCCCGTGGAGGCGCTAGAGGCGTGGCTGTTCGCGTGGCCACGACTGCCGCGACTACCGCCGCCGCCAGCCCTCCTGTTGGCTCCATGGTTGGAGCTTCCGTCATCGCTGCCGCCGCCGCCGGCCGTGTCGCGCCGCCGCCACCGGCGACAGACCACGGTGAGGGACGACCTCGTGGTTGCTGTTGCCACCCTGTGGAGGTCCGCCGGCATTTGAGCGAGTACGGTTGGGCTAAGCTGGAAGCTCAGCTCGAGTACGGTTGGGACCAAGGTTGGCACTACGACTTGTAGCTTCGTTGTCGCGGTGCCTGGCGGGAGGAGGCTGGTTGACCCTGTTGTCGACCCGCATGAAGTAGGCGTCTTCAGCGAGCTTGGCAATGACCTCCCCGACGCGAATTCCCTGGGCCTGGCCTGCGATCGCTGTGATCGACATGAGGCATTGCTCAGGGGTAGTGTGTACTCTGCTCTCGACCGCCTCGAGAGCTTCTGCGAGGTTGCGGATGGGGAGGTTGTCTCGGAGACGCCGGCGCCGTTCGCCGCGCTTCCCCGTTACGCTCGCGTCGAGCGTCTCTCGGTGGCGGGGGTCTCGTCCGCCGGTGCATCCGCGGACGGCCTCGTCGGAGGAGATGTCTTCAAGGTACTTGTCTTGAGCCGTCCCCGAAGGTCCGGGGTGTCGTCGGCGGCCATGAAGACTTGGCGATCGTGGGTGCCAAGGCCGGACTCGAAGCCGCCACCTCAGTTGGGGTGTTTGAGTCAGCTCGGGCAAGTGGTGTTCCCTCCTGGAACGGGAGCGAGTCGATGTAGGCGACGTAGTGTGATTATCCACTTATCAGGTCAGCGGGCTTGCGGTCTGGCCAGTAGACGAATCTCCCGGCCGGTGTGGAGGTTATAACCAGCCCAGAGGCCGGCCCTGATAAGGGATGCTCAGTAGAGTTGTCCTCGGACTCGGGGTCCTCTGGGTCCGACCCGAAGTTGAACTCGTATGCGGAATCCGAGTAGAACCCGGAGAGGGGCTTGGAGTCCGAAGCGTGGCCGGGGGTGGTGTCAGAATCCGAGTTGTACTCGGGTACGGGTTCCTTGCCGGCCCGTCGCGAAGAAGGAGCCTCCGTGTGGGCCCGGCTGAGGATGCGGGGACCACGCGCGGGGCGCTCACAGGGTGAGGGGACCACATGCGATGGCTGAGCCACCGGCTCGCATGTGATAGCCCATGGAGACGTCGAGTTCGAATTGGAAGCGGACTCGAGCTCGAAGTCGGCGTGGTGGTTGAAGAGCGAAATTTTGCCGAACTTGCCGGCGAGTTCGCCTGTGACAACTTCTGGAAGCGTCACGAAGCCGGTCTTCGGGTTGGGCGGCGTGGTGAGGCGGCGCGCCGGAAAGATCCCGCGCCGTCGGCGGTGCGGACCCGGTGCGCCGAACACGAAGGTGTCGCCGTGGTTGAAGGCGATGGTTGGCTTGAAGTAGACGAGAGCCGTCGAGTTCGCCATGTGATCTCGGGCGAGAGCCCCTACCGGCGCGCCCACCGTGTCGGTGTTTTAGACCGGCAACCTACTAAGGGGAATACCCGAAGTAGATGAATGTGGCCTCGCCGAGATCGGTAACTCAAAAGAAGAGACACGTGGCACACAATTTAGACAGAGTTCGGCCGCGAGGTGCGTAATACCCTATGTCTTGTATGCCGCGTAGCTCGGGATTGATTGGGCACGGTTACAAGATGGTGTAATTGTGCACCGTGAGATGAGATTGGATGCTAGAAAAAGGTCCATGCCTCGCCTTATATAGTCCGGGAGGCAGGGTTACAAGTCGGAGCAGGGAGAGAGTACTGGTCGAGTACGTCTAGGAGTCTTCCACACAGTGTGGGACATGTACAGCTTCCTAACCGAGTACTTCTCCTCCGTAGTCCTTGTGCTGCACGCCATCAGGTGCCGTGTAGTGCAAGCCGGGTAGTCCCAGGGGCCCACCGAGTAGTCGGTCCTGGTACCCACCGAAGTAGTGGGCCCAGGGAGGTCCATACGACAGTTACCGCTCTATCGGCTCCTGAAGAAGCACGAGTGCTTCTCGTAGACCGTCGAGGCCTAGGAGGCGCTTGACATGCTCAAGGAAATGCTCGCCCATGCGCCGATTTTAACGCCACCCCGGGACGGCGAGCCTTTGTACCTCTACGTCGCCGCAACTACCCAGGTGGTTAGCGCCGTCATCGTGGTGGAGCATACGGAGGAAGGGCACACCCTACCATTCCAACGCCCCATATACTACATCAACGAGGTGCTGTCCAAGACTTACCTCTACGTCGCCGCAACTACCCAGGTGGTTAGCGCCGTCATCGTGGTGGAGCATACGGAGGAAGGGCACACCCTACCATTCCAACGCCCCATATACTACATCAACGAGGTGTTGTCCAAGACAAAGACACATTACCCGCAAATCCAGAAGCTGCTCTACATGGTGCTGCTTGCACGGCGCAAGCTCCGGCACTACTTCGAGGCCCACCCGGTTACGGTAGTCTCCTCTTTCCCGTTGGGGAAGATTATCCGGAACCCGGACGCGGCGGGCAGGATCGCCATGTGGTCCGTGGAACTCATGGGCGAGATGCCTACGTGCTGCGCAAGGCAATCAAGTCCCAGATCCTAGCGGATTTCATCACCGAATGGACGGACACACAGTTGCCACCGCCGCAAATCCAGGCTGAGTGCTAGACCCTCTACTTCGATGGGTCGGTAATGAAAACGGGGGCGGGTGCGGGCCTGCTCTTCGTCTCACCCCTCGGGGAGCACATGAGGTACGCAGTGTGCCTGCATTTCCCCGCGTCAAATATCATGGCGGAGTATGAGGCCCTTCTCTACGGCCTCAGAATCACCCTCGAGACGGGCATCAAGCGCCTCGACGTTAGGGGGCACTCGCAGCTCGTGATTGACCGGGTCATGAAGAATGCGAGTTGTCACGATGACAAGATGGAGGCATACTGCAACGCTGTATGGGCCCTCGAAGACAAGTTCTACGACATAGAGCTTAATCACGTGCCCCGCCGGCACAACGAGGAGGTGGACGAGCTCGCCAAAATTGCTTCGGGGCGAATCACCGTTCTGAGGACCAGGAGTGTCTCGGTGGTCGATGGATGACCGCTCCTCAGTGATGAGTGATTGACAATGGGTGTTGGACTAACTCTTGGCTCAGTGCGCAGGTGTAGGTTGCGGCCTAGTTCGTGTTGTTGCAGGTGAAGAATGTGCGCGAAAGGTCTTCAGCCTTGAGGGGCCTCCGGGAGATGGAGAGACAAGTAGGCTCGGTTCGAGGGACCTGGTGGACGGCAGGACTAGGTGCGGGCCACATGGTGGCGAGACGAGCAAGACGAAGTCATGGACGATTGAGCCGGTGCACGGTGGCGGTCGAGTCAAGGGGCTTGGCGGGAGGCCAGGCCGAGCACACGGGGTTTGGTGGTTTGCCCACAAAACCATCGGAGGACGGTTTCTTGGTTTGGGCCTCAAAACCAAGTCTGAAGACCCAACACGACGGAGACGGGATCCGGGCGTTTCGGGAAGCTTCGAAGCGGAGGACACGCGGCGGGATCGCATGACTTGCATCGGGAGGACGCGGGGTGCGGCGAAGGCATGGCCGTCCGACGGCAAGACCCACAAACATTACATAAGTGCCCCTGCGTGGGTTGTATCGCCAGTAGTTGAGTTAGGGGTAGTCGAGTCATTTTCCACACCGGCGGGACCCGATATATAAGCCTTGAGTGTGTGTGGATGGCTCTCTCTCTCTCGGTGACTTAGGGTTTCATTTCCCCCCCTCCTCTTTCTCATTTTCTTGGACTATTTTCTTCTCCATTTTTCTCTAGGCTAGCATGAGAGCTTCATGAGAGATTTGTTGAGAGGGATGGATGCTAGGGCGGCATGCTAGACCTTGTGAATCTTTCCTGGTTTGTATAGAAGATTCGGCGTTGTGTTTCTCGTGGTCTTTTTCATGCTTGATTTTGGTGCCTTTGTTCTCAGTGTGATTCCGCGGATTTGAGTGAGTTTCTCCCCGGATTTCTTTGAGGGAAACATGGATAGATGTCTCATGCATCTTTGTGATTGATCTTGTTCCCTCAAACGCCGAGAAACCACTTCGATTCAAGGATTTTCGTTCGGTGCTCTAGCTTTTGGTGGTGCTCAAAGGATTCGCAATTCCCGTTGATTTCGGGAGTTAGGAGGCAAGATTTTTGGGCTATAGGATCCTTGTGTGACGCTTTTCAAGTCCCCAAACCATTGTCTCCACAGCTTCTACCATTTGGGAAATCCGATGATGATTTGGGGGAGTTGACCTTCGAGGTTGGTCGTTTTCGTGTCCGTCCGTGAGGCGCGGACAGTCCGGGAGGGACCGGCGGACGGTCCGCGAGGAGCGTGTTCTTCCCGTGTCCTTCGTGTTCTTCCTCGGTCTCGTTTTCGATCCGTCGTGGCTTTGAGTTTTCATTGGGCAAGGTTTCAGACAGTCCGCGGCGGCGGGCGGACGGTCCGTCCGCGGTGAGCGCGCGGACGGTCCGCGTGCTCCCGTGGACGGTCCGTTATTCGGGGCCGTCTCTCGGAGGTTCGTGTGCTTTTTCGGACGCTCCGCGGCAGCAGCCGGACGGTCCGCGTGGCCCGTGCGGACGGTCCGCCCCACCCGGCCGGGACGGTCCGCCAGAGCCTAAGTGCTTTGTTCCTTGGTTCGATTCCTCCCTTCCTTCTTTCGTGCTTCCGCGTGTGCTTCAAGGAATCGTTCCTAAGACTAGAGGTTGATCCATAACCTCGTTGTCTTGGCGATTGGTGTGTGATTCGATCCCTCGCTTGTGTGTGACCGGGATATGACTAGGGTATAGGCCGGGTTCTTGGAGAAGAATTTTTACCGGCTCCTATTCACTCTCCCCCTCTCTAGTCGCCATCTGATCCTTCAATTGGTATCAGAGCTTGGTGTCGGATTCTTTGCAACTTTGACATGTCTTGAATCCTAAGATTGCGTACGTTGAGCGGGGCGGTCCGCCGCACATTGATGGGTAGGGTTACCAGAAGTGGGCGGCTCGTATGATGACCTTTCTTCGTGACAAGTTGTTGGATTTCATTGTGCTTGACAAGACCTATGCTATTCCGGTCAACATCCATACTCTTATGGTGACCTATGCTGGTGCTAAGTCCAAGTGTGAGGCAAATGCAAAAGCCGTTGATCACTTGGTCCGGAGCTTGTGTGATCCTGAGTTTGAGCGTGTTCGCCATTTGAATCTTGCTTGGCAAATTTGGGAGAAGTTGTTGGTTGCTCATGGTGGTGATAACCATGTGAAGGCTCGCCTCTTTGTCTCTTACCGGATGCAATATGAGAACTTCACTCAACTTCCCGGTGAGGACATTGATGCGATGTTTCAGAGGTTCACCGCCATCGTGAACAACATGAAGGCTAATGTTGAGGATTTTCCTTACACTGAGCATGATCAAGCTTTGAAGCTCTTGCATGTCTTGGACCCAAATGTTTGGGGTGCCAAGGTTGAGGTCATCAAGGAGTCTGGGCAATATTTGACCATTGAGTTGGATGACCTCTTTTCTAAGCTCAAGTCGGCCGAGGTTGACACGAAGTTGCAATCCAAGCATGAGGGGTCGACTAACCATAGTCTTGCTCTTGTGGGCGGATCAAAGGGCAAATCTAACCCTTCCTGTCGACAGTTTTCCTTGTCTTCTCTTATGTCTATTCCAGATGAGGAGTTTGATGTGCTGGGAGAGGAGGAGCTGGCCTTGTTCTCAAGGAGGTTTGATCGACTACATGAGAGCTAGAGGAATGCAAGGCGGAGCTCGGGGACATGCTACAAGTGTGGCAAGCGTGGACACTTCATTGCCGAGTGCCCGGAAGCGGAGGAGAACATGTACAAGATGAGTGAGTACAAGGCGCACCCGAGGCGTGAAGACAAGTACTCCTCCAAGGGCAAGCACTTCAGCAAGTCCAAGAGCAAGGACAAGGACAAGCGTCGACTGAGCAAGGGCGGCTACAAGAAGGACAAGGCAAGAGCCATGGTGGCCGGTGCAAGAGACATCGACTCAAGCTCAAGCGACGCGCAGTCAAGCTCAAGCAGTGAAGATGAAGACGCAGGGAGGCGCAAGGGCAAGAAGACCGCAAGCCGAACCTCGGTGGGTTGAGCTATGTGGCGCTTGAAGGCTTTTGTGGGATGGCCCATAGCTCGAGCAAGAAGAAGAGCGAGAAGGAAGACAAAGGACTCCGACTCGAAGGATGAGGTAAATCGTGACCCCGACTTTTTGCTTGCTGAGATCACTAGGTTGAATGGCTTGATTGACAACCGTGATAGTGTGTTGAGAGATGCTAAGAAGATGAGGAAAGATCTTAGGGCTCGACTTGAGAATGCTAGTGGGAAAGTAGGAGAGTTAGAGTCCAAATTTCTTGAATTGAAACTTGAGAATGACTCTTTGAAACTTGCTCCTACTACTCCTGATGATGTTGAGTGTCTTGAGTGTGATGCATGGTTGAATGAGATCAAGTTGCTTAATGAGAAGAATGCTTCCACTTTGGCTAAACTAGATGCTCTTAGGACTGAGTATGATGAGCTTAAGGCTAGACCCACTTTGCTTGGTGCTTGTAAATCATGTCCTACTATGCATGCTAAGCTTGTTGATGGTCGTTCTACTATTAGCACTTTGGAAGCTTCTTTGAAATCTCCTGTTGTCAATGCATGCTCTAGCTGTGATGAAGTTACTTTGCGCAATCTTGAACTTACTTCCCGTTTGGGTGTCATCTTTGAGGAGAATGACTATTTGAGGAAGTTGTTGGGTTGGTTGTCTGGGCAGGAACCTCAATTGAAAATCATGATTGAGGAGTTCAAGAGAGTTGATGGTCGTGGTTTGGGTTTTGAGAAGTTGGGTGAGAAAGTGGGAGAGAACAGTGGGGAGAGTGTGTATGAGAAGTGTGTTGAGTCTAACCCCGAGTTTGAGGTGATCGGAGACATCCAAGTCTCACTTCCAAAACCACCCAAGAACTCTTTCACACCAAAGCCCAACCACCTTTGCAACAAGCTTGACACAACCCAAGATCCACCCAAATTCCCACCTAAGACAAATGACTTCCGTAAACCAGGTGAAGTTTGTGAGTGAGAAGGGTGAGAAGCCTAGAGAGAAGCTGGGAGCCAAAACCAAAACCCATCTCCTTCGGTGTGAGTATTGTGGCAAGGAGAGGCATCTAGCGAGTTTTGCTACAAGAGGAAGAGGGATGAGAGGCTTGCTAGGGAGCAAGCAAACCCAGCCAGTATCGCCTGTCTCATGGTATTCCTGAGCCTAGAGTGCCACTTCCACGGGGTGTGGGAAGTGTGAAGAGTGTTGGTAGAGTTGGAGCTTAGGGTGGTAGGTTCCCACAGAGAGGTGGTGGTGAGAGGTTTGTTAGGAGAGATGATGGTGTGCGTGCTGGTGAGAGGTTTGGTCGGGCTCGTGGTGGTTTTGCTGGACGTCCCCCTACTCGTCCTCAATACGGGTTTAGGGGAGATGATCGCAGCTTTGGGTTCCAGAGGAACTACGGACCACGTTTTCCCCCTCGTGGTGCTCGTACTCCTTCCATGGGACATGGGAAGTTTGGTGGCAAGGGAATGATGTTTGCTAACCCCTCCTTTGAGAAGATGGCTCGACACCGGTTCAACTTTCGTGTGCTAACCCTAGTGTCGAGTCGCTAGCTCATTCTCATTCTTGTTTCGACTACGAGCGAGGAGGCTTGGAGAACATTTGGTTGATTGACTCCGGATGTTCCCAACACATGACCGGAGATAAGAAGTGGTTCTCCAGACCCTCACCCCAGTGAAGGAAAAGATGTACATCACATTTGGGGACAATGGACGAGGAAGGGTGATTTCTGAGGGTGTTGTGCATGTGAGTGACAAGGTAACATTGAAGAGGGTTGCTCTTGTGAAGTCTTTGGGTTTCAATTTGCTTTCGGTTTCTCAGTTGCTTGATGAGGGTTTTGAGGTGCGTTTCAAGTCTGGTGAGTCTCGTTTGCTGGATTCTCGAGGTGATCTTGTCTGTATGATCATCCCCGAGGGTCGCATTTTCGATGTCGATTTCTCTCGTTCTTTGGGTCCTGCTCGCTGTTTGATGGCTGGTCCTTCTTCTGATTTGTGGAAATGGCATAAGCGGTTGGGACACTTGAGCTTTGATTTGGTTTCCCGCTTGAGTGGTCTTGACCTTGTCCGAGGATTGCCGAGGTTGAAGTTTGAGAAGGATTTGGTTTGTGCTCCGTGTAGGCATGGCAAGATGGTAGCACTCCCCATCCATCCCCGACCGATGTCATGACCGAGCGTCCGACAGAGCTGTTGCATATGGACCTTATTGGGCCAGCTCGAGTTCGCTCGGTGGGTGGGAAGTGGTATGTCCTTGTTGTGGTGGACGATTACTCTAGCTATGCCTGGGTGTTTTTCTTGGAAGATAAGAGTGAGACATTTGGTTTTGTTCGAGATCTGATCGTGAGGTTGAAAAACGAGAGGCATGGGAACACTATTCGAGCTATTCCCAGTGATAATGACTCAGAGTTCAAGAACTCTCGTTTTGATGCCTTTTGTCGTGATCTAGGTCTTGAACATCAGTATTCAACCCCTTATGTGCCCCCTCAAAATGGAGTCGTGGAAAGGAAAAATCGGACTCTTTGTGAGATGGCTAGGACGATGTTCGATGAGCACAGGACTCCTAGATGGTATTGGGCTGAGGCGGTCAATACGGCTTGTCATGTTTCCAACCGGATTTTATTGCGAGCTTTCAAGAAGAAGACCCGTTATGAGCTTATGCATGGTCGGGCACCCAAGGAGAGTCATTTCCGGTTTTTGGCCGCAAGTGCTTTATTCTTAAGAAGGGAAAACTCGACAAGTTTGAGGCTAGGTCTAGTGATGGTATTTTCTTTGGATATGCTAACCATTCTAGTGCCTATAGGGTGCTTAACCTTGAGACTAACAAAATCATGGAGACTTGCGAGGTAACCTTCGACGAGACAATGCCATGTACCTCTCTTGGCTTTGAATGTGCAGGTGAAGAGGAGATGGCCGAGGACCTCTTTGAAGAGGAGAAGGATGAAGCTGGAGATGATGATGGGGAGAACCATGCGCCTGAAGCTGAGTGTGTACCCACTACTTCCCCTACGACCATTATGGAGCGTGGACCATCTACTTCATGGACAACGACGGTGCGACAAGAGGACCAGGCGAGAGAAGCTGAAGGTGAGGGGGAGGTAGTATCGAGGCATGAGGCTCCCCGGCGGATTCAAGAAGTGCATCCTCTCGTCGAAGATCATTGGGGACATCGACGAATGTACTACACGGTCAATGTCCGAGAATTCCTCTCATTTTGCTCATGCTGTCGCTTTTGTTGCCACTTTTGAGCCCAAGGACAAGTGGACACACTTTATCCGATGCAAACCGGGTCAATTCTATGCATGAAGAGTTGGAAAACTTTGAGAGGAACCAGGTGTGGGAGTTAGTTGAACCACCTCCAAATTGCCATCCTATAGGAACCAAGTGGGTTTGGAAGAACAAAGAGGGTGAGAATGGGATGGTTGTGAGGAACAAGTCCAGACTTGTTGCTCAGGGTTATAGTCAGAAGGAGGGGATCGACTAGGAGGAGACCTTTGCTCCTGTGGCCCGTCTTGAGGCAATTCAAATTCTTCTAGCCTTTGCCGTGGCTAAAGGGTTCAAGTTGTTTTAGATGGATGTGAAGAGTGCCTTTCTGAATGGGGTCATACAGGAGGAGGTGTATGTGAAGCGCCCACCGGGTTCGAGAGTGAGTTGTACCCACACGGGGTGTACGAGGTTGAAAAGGGCTCGTATGGGTTGAAACAGCGCCCCGTGCTTGGTATGGGAGATTGAGAGGTTTTCTCGTTGAGCGAGAGGGTTTGTGATGGGTACCGTGGATAGGACCTTGTTCCTCCTCAAGCATGGAAATGACTTGTTGATTGTGCGGTATATACGTGGATGATATTGTCTTTGGTGGCTTGTCACATAACCTTGTTGCCAAGTTTGCGGATGAGATGAGCAGGGAATTCGAGATGAGCATGATGGGCGAGTTGCGGTACTTTCTCGGGTTGCGCATCAAGCAAGTGAAGGACGGAACATTTGTACATCGACCAAGTACACGAAAGACATGCCGAGGAAGTTCCGGATGCAAGATGTGAAGCCTATGTCGACACCCATGGGGAGTACGACTACTTTGGATGTGGACGAGGACGGAGAACCGGTGGACCGACGGGAGTACGGGAGCATGATCGACTCCCTCCTCTACTTGACGGCGACGAGGCCGGACATACGGTTCGGTGTGTGTCCGTGCGCTCGTTTTCGGTGCTTCATGAGGACATCACATTGACAAAGCCGTCAAGAGGATCTTCGTGTACCTATAGTCTCCCCTCGGTCTTGGCCTTTGGTATTCGTCCTCCTCGACTCTTTCTCTTCATGGTTTTTCTGATGCGGATTTTGCTGGTTGCCGAGTCGAGAGGAAGTCTACTTCTGGTTCTTGTCAGTTTCTTCGGTCCTCGTTGGTTTCGTGGTCTTCCCGCAAGAAGTCTAGTGTAGCTCAATCTACCACCAAGGCAGAGTATGTTGCAGCCGCGAGTTGTTGTTCCCAGCTGTTGTGGATTTCATACACTTTGAGAGACTTTGGTGAGGAGTGCACCCAGATCCCACTTCTTTGTGATAGCACCAGTGCCACAAGCGTAGCCAAAAACCATGTGCTTCATTCCAGAACCAAACACATAGAAGTGAGGTACCATTTCTTGAGAGACAATGTGGAGAAAGGGACCATTGTGTTGAGCCATATCTCTGCCCAAGATCAGCTTGCAGACATTTTCACAAAGCCTCTCGACCAAGCTACATTTGTGCACTTGCGGGAGGAACTTGGGGTTTGTTGCCCTTTCTAGTTGATTCTTGGGGAATTTCTTTTTTGTACCATATGTATCATACCATGTTTACTTTGATGTATATACATGCTTTGCTTGATGTATAAACCATGGTAGGATAGCCATCTTGTTATATATCATATCGCATTTGTATCATATTGCATTTTAGGATGATGAGCTTCTTTTATATGCCTTATTTGAGTTTCTTTGGCTATTTGTGAGATATTGGTCATGTGTGTGGAGAAATGGCTATGTGAGGCTATGCTCTTGGAATATTTGAGATATATATGTTGTGAGATAGCCCTTTTCGAATCAAATGCTAATCTTGACTAAATTTGATGAAATGTGCTCCACTCATGTGTAGTAGTGTATCCATGTCACGTTTTCGTCTAAATGTGCTTTCTATGCTTAGATTGTGCTTGGATGTCTTTTGCTTGCATTTGGGCCAAAGGCCGAATATCATTGTGAATGTTTAGCCTATGTTGCATTCATGGGGGAGCATAAGCTTCTTTTTGCCGCAAAGGCACTTCATGTACCATGAAATGAATTGATCTTGAAAAGTAGTGTGTATGCTTGAACAATGCTCTACCCACTATGTTTATGCTTAAAATGTTTTATCTTTCACACATGGGTGCAAAACATGTTGCATGATGTTCACCAGTGGAGAAGTCTCCCCGAAGTGGACACATGGCTCATGAGCTTTAACATGACATGCTTTGATTTATGGTTGTTTGCAATGATCTTTTGTTAAGAATTGGATATCCTTGTATGATCTCTGGATGATATGCATGTTTTTGGCTCGAATATGACATGGATAGACTTTTACATTTGAAGTGAGCCATCTTTTGAAATAATTATTCAAATCTGAAAATTTGCTTTGTCACATGCCTATATTTTCATATATTACTTGTGGCAATGCTTTGACTATGTTATGATCCATAAATATGCTCTTTGTCTCATTTCTAGCCTTTGACACTGAATTTGGCCTATTTGAGAAGCTCATGTAGATGTTTATATGCTTTGTTTTGCATTTCGCATTTTCACCTTGATTCATACATTGTCAACAAGGGGGAGAAGAGGTGAGCTTAATGAAAATTCAGAAGAGGTGAGCTAAAATTTGGAAGTTTGCATCCACATGTTCAGGGGGAGCTTGCATTTGTTCAGGGGGAGCTTTCTTGCTGTTTTCAGTGTGGAGTTTGTGCTTTGCTCGGCTTGTGACCTTTCTTTGCCTTTCCTTGGTTTTGTTCATGAGTTGAGCTTCTTTGTTTTTCTTTCTTCTTTCTTTCTTTCTCTGAATTTCATTTCGCGTTGTGTGTTGTCAATGCACTCATCAAGGGGAAGATTGAGGACCAGGAGCGTCCCGGTGGTCGATGGATGACCGCTCCTCAGTGATGAGTGATTGACAACGGGTGTTGGACTGACTCTTGGCTCAGTGCGCAGGTGTAGGCTGCGGCCTAGTTCGTGTTGTTGCAGGTGAAGAACGGGCGCGAAAGGTCTTCAGCCTTGAGGGGCCTCCGGAGATGGAGAGACAAGTAGGCTCGGTTCGAGGGACCCGGTGGACGGCGGGACTAGATGCGGGCACATGGTGGCGAGACGAGCAAGACGAAGTCATGGACGATCGAGCCGGTGCACGGTGGCGGTCGAGTCAAGGGGCTTGGCGGGAGGCCGTGCCAAGCACGCGGGGTTTGGTGGTTTGCCCACAAAACCATCGGAGGACCGGTTTCTTGGTTTGGGCCTCAAAACCAAGTCCGAAGACCCAACACGACGGAGACAGATCCGTGCATGTTGGGAAGCTTCGAAGCGGAGGACACGGGATCGCATGGCTTGCGTCGGGAGGACGCGGGGTGTGGCGAAGGCGTGGCCGTCCGACGGCAAGACCCACAAACATTACATAAGTGCCCCTGCGTGGGTTGTATCGCCAGTAGTTGAGTTAGGGGTAGTCGAGTCATTTTCCACACCGGCGGGACCCGATATATAAGCCATGAGTGTGTGTGGATGGCTCTCTCTCTCGGTTACTTAGGGTTTCATTTCCCCCCTCCTCTTTCTCATTTTCCTGGACTATTTTCTTCTCCATTTTTCTCTAGGCTAGCATGAGAGCTTCGAGAGAGATTTGTTGGAGAGGGATGGATGCTAGGGAGGCATGCTAGACCTTGTGAATCTTTCCCGGTTTGTATAGAAGATTCGGCGTTGTGTTTCTCGTGGTCTTTTTCGTGCTTGTTTTTGGTGCCTTTGTTCTCGGTGTGATTCCGCGGATTTGAGTGGGTTTCTCCCCGGATTTCTTTGAGGGGAACATGGATGGATGTCTCATGCATCTTTGTGATTGATCTTGTGCCCTCAAACGCCGGGAAACCACTTCGATTCAAGGATTTTCGTTCGGTGCTCTAGCTTTCGGTGGTGCTCAAAGGATTCGCGATTCCCGTTGATTTAGGGAGTTAGGAGGCAAGATTTTTGGGCTATAGCATCCTTGTGTGACGCTTTTCAAGCCCCCAAACCCTTATCTCCACAGCTTCTACCGTTTGGGAAATCCGATGATGATTTGGGGGAGTTGACCTACGAGGTTGGGCTGTTTTCGCCCGTCCGTGAGGCGCGGACGCCCTCGAGGGACCGGCGGACGGTCCGCGAGGAGCGTGTTCTTCCCGTGTTCTTCGTGTTCTTGCTCGGCCTCGTTTTCGATCCGTCTTGGCTTTGAGTTTTCGTTGGGCAAGGTTTCGGACAGTCCGCAAGCCAGGCGGACGGTCCGCGGTGCCCGGCGGACGTCCGCGTGCTCCCCGCGACGGTCCGTTATTCGGGGTCGTCTCGGAGGTTCCGTGTGCTTTTCGGACAGGGGCCCGCGGCAGCGAGGTCGGGACGGTCCGCGTGGCCCGTGCGGATGGTCCGCCCCACCCGGCTCCGACGGTCCGCCGCAGCCCGAGTGCTTTGTTCCTTGGTTCGATTCCTCCCTTCCTTCTTTCGTGCTTCCGCGTGTGCTTCAAGGAATCATTCCTAAGACTAGAGGTTGATCCATAACCTCGTTGTCTTGGCGATTGGTGTGTGATTCGATCCATCTCTTGTGTGTAACCGGGATTTGACTAGGGTATAGGCCAGGTTCTTTGAGAAGAATTTTTACCGGCTCCTATTCACTCCCCCCCCCTCTCTAGTCGCCATCTGATCCTTCACGTTCACCCGAACATTTTTGCGCGGGATGTCTCTAGACCGTCGGTCAACCTCGAACCGACACCCTCGAACCAAGAAGAACCCTCGGGGGCTCCCTCGGACCCAACAGGCGCAGAGCCTATGGACGAGGACCCCTCGAACGAGGCGTTCGTACTCTCCCTGCTTGAGGGGTATGGCGCGGACGAGGCCGAAGACATGGACACAGAGTCAATCCCCGCACGGAGGACTGGCGAGACAAATACATCACCTGGATGGATCGAGGGGAACTCCCCTCGGACCGATCCGAGGCCAGACGCATTGCCAGGATGGCCAAGTCGTTGGCCCTCGTCGACGGCGAGCTGTACAAGCATGCCGCGTTGGGAGTCTTGCAGCGATGCGTGTCCATCTCTCAGCGACGCGAGCTCCTTCGAGACATTCACACGGGCGTATGCGGCCACCACGCAGCGCCACACACTCTCATGGGCAACGCGTTCCGCTAGGGCTTCTACTGGCCCACTGCGGTCGCTGATGCCAGCGAGATCGTGCGCACCTGCGATGGGTGCCAGTTTTATGCCCGCAAGACTAACCTCCCGGCGCATGCCCTCCAGACAATCCCCGTCACATGGCCATTTGTCGTGTGGGGGATGCTACACCCACTTGCTGGTTGCCATCGACAAGTTTTCCATGTGGGTCGAGGTACGCCCGATCACAAATATCAGGGCAGAGCAGGCCGTGACGTTCTTCACCGACATCATCTACCGGTTCGAGGTGCCTAACTCCATCATCACCGACAATGGGTCCCAATTCTCTGGCAGAAAGTTCCTGGAGTTCTGCAACAAGTTCCACATCTGTGTGGATTGGGTGGCCGTGGCGCACCCACAGACCAATGGTCAGGTGGAGCGCGCCAACGGAGTGATCATACAAGGTATCAAGCCCAGGATTTTCGACAGACTGAACAAGTCCGGTCGAAAATGGCTCTAGGAGCTACCAGCAGTAGTGTGGAGCCTCAAAACTATCCCGAGCAGGGTCACGGGATTCACCCGTTCTTCCTAGTATATGGCGTGGAGGCTATCCGCCCCACGGACCTGGAATATGGGTCGCCCAGAGTCCGGGGATACGACGAGGGCACCAACCAGTGAGCCCGCGAGGACTCGCTGGACCAACTGGACGAAGCTCGCACCGTGGCCCTGATGCACTCGGCAAGGTACCAGCAGGCTCTGAGGCCTACCAGGCCCGGAAGATACGACGCCACGAAGGGGACCTAGTCCTAAGGCTGCGCCAACACAATCGAGGCCGCCACAAGCTATCGCCCCCGTGGGAGGGACCCTACATCGTGGTCAAGGTGCTCAAGCCCGGCACTTACAAGCTGACCAACGAGGATGGTGAAGAACTCACCAACGCTTGGAACATCCAACAACTACGTCGCTTCTACCATTAGGAAGGATTTCCAAGCTCTTTTTGTTATTTATGCACGAAACACCCCAGTTGGCTGTACTAATGTAAACTTTCACCAAGATTAATAAACTCAAAGGGCGACTTGGCTTTCCCTAGAAAACCAAGCCACCCTCGGGGGCTACTGCGGGGGGGGGGGGCATCCCCCCTCAAAATGCTCCCATTTTTTCGCAAAAACCCTTCGCAAATGTACCAAGTACGCCTCGACCCAAGTTCTGTGTGAACTTACGCGGGACGCGAGCGGCTAAAGGGTGAAGAAGCGCGAGTCGGGGATAGCCTATGCCTTCGGCAGGATACGGCCCTTCCCCCTCGCCGCTTCACCTACAAGCTACTCGTGCGAATGAACTTTTCCCAGCCAGGGTTCACCTAAGAAAATTGGGAGGCAGAACAGTACAGTTGCCGGAGTAAGAAACATTGCTTCATTTTACAAACATCCAAATGTTTCAAATAAGTAATCGTTTATTACATAGCTGCATGGCTCGAATGCTAATACTTAAAACAACAAGGGCACAAACGCCCAGTGATCTTCAGGCTTGGGGGCCGCATGCCACAGGAGCATCGGGGAAGAGGAAGTCCATGAAGTCCTCGGCAAGCACGTCGGTGGCAGGGGCGGCGAGCGCGTCTGCACAATTCATCACCGTCTCGTCGTCGACGCCTTCGGGGATGACGTAGCCCGTGGAGACAGCCTCGAAGTTGACTTGGTAGTGCGACGCCACCACGCCAAGAGCCTTTTGGATGCCCAGGTGAAGAGTTCGATGCATGCGTCGGGCGACATGCCCGCCGAGGGCACGAAGGCGACTCGCCATCAAGCTCCCAGCTTGCGCCTCACCTTCCTTGACCTCCTGGCAAGCCTCGTGGGCGGCGGCCCGCAGCTCCTCCAACTCCTGTTGTGAGGAGTTGTAGGCCGTGTGCACAGCGTGATCCTGGGTTGTCGAGTTCCCCAGGGCGACCCACAGGCCTTAAAGCCACAAACAAGAAACGAAAAATTGGGAGCGGATCCCTAAAAAGACGAATCAACAAGCGAGAAGACAGACGAAAGATAACCCACCTTCAACTTGCTTCCTCTCCGCCTCTAGGGAGGCACGCGCGTCTTCGGCCGCCTGCCGCAGGTTGAAAACCGTAGCTTCCTGCTCCTCGAGGGACTAGCGTAGGTCCTCGTGCTAGACGCTGAGTTGGGTCAGCTCCCCGTTGAGTCGTGAGACCTCGTCATCCCGCTAGTTGTGGGTCGCCTGTGCCCCCTCAAGTGCGGTGCGCTCTTGCTGTTGCTGGCCCTGCGCCTCTTCCCGCGCCAGATGCTCGCGCTCGAGGGCAGCTCGGGCCACAGCAAGGGCGGTCCGCTCCTGCTGTAGCTGGGCCTCCACCTACTGGCGTGTGACCCGTTCCTACCGAAGCTGCTCCTCCGTCGTGGCGAGAGAGGCGGCCTTGTCTGCCAAGTTGGTCCTCAGCTCCTCCGCCTCCTTGGCCATCTCTTCGGCCTGGCTCTGCCAAGCACGTGCTCCGTCAAGGGTCGCGCGGTCTTGCTGGAGCTGGGCCCGAACAGAGGCCACCTCGGCCTCCCACTCCGCCGCCAAGGTCCGTGCCCCCGCCAGATCCTCCCGCGCCTTCTGCAGCGCCTCGTCCTGATCCACGAGCGCTGTTTTCACCCTCTCAACCGCGGAGATGTCCTCCGCAGCTTGGGCGTCCAGCTCTGGGACCTGGTCCTGCAGAGCTTCTACCCGGTACGCCAGCCACCCGTCAGGGGTCCTCAGGGCCTTGACGAGGGATTCAAGAGTGTTGTACTTCTTCCGGTACCAGCTCAGCTCGACGTCCAGCTGGTCGAGAGCGCTGTATCTCTCCTGGGCCCGACCCTCCAACTCCTGCCACCGGCGGACAAAGCAGGAGAATACAAGAGTCAGGGGAAGTGCAAACGCAGAAGAAATGAGGGCGGAAAGACCGCAAAACCCAGCGAGAAGCCGCAAACCTGGAAGACGCACCACACGGGACCTCCATGGATCTGTAGTGCCTCGTTCAGCGCTCGGTTGAGCGAGGTGCCGTGGTCGCGAACCTCGCCACGCCCTCCCGGCTCGGCCGGGCTTCGCAGGGCGGGGCGGCAAGCATGTTGACGCGCTCCCGCTCCTGCTCCGGACGCGCAGCCGATGCCACCCCGAAGCGAGAAGGGCGGCGCGGGACGACAAGGCCTCGGCGTCGTGTGTCGGGCGCCCCGACATCACGCAGTCATCCTCCCTCATCATGAGCACCCCCGCCGGGGGCTCGGGGCTGGTGCGGGCAGGCTCTCCCACTGGCCCCATCCAGGCGGCCGGACCCTCATCGTCCGAGATATCCACCACTGCCACCTGATTGTCGCCGGCGGGGGCAGGCACCGGCAAAGCCTACGACGCGGTGGCCACCACGGTCATCACCGCCATTATGGCCGTCGCCACTTGCTGCGGCTCCCTGTTGCGCGTGGCTCGCCTGTTGCCGCCATCGTGCTCCCTGTCACCCTCGGCGCCCTTGACGAACGTCTCCTCTTGGGGAAGGACGCATCCGACCTAAGGGCCTTGGCGGGCACGAGAGGGGGGACGGTCGGCGCCACCCTGTGAACGCAAGACGGAAGGATCAGACTCCTGCCTCTCGAGAACGGGGCATCTGGAGGAGCGATTACCTACCTCAAGGTGAAGAAACCCCACTTCCCCTTCCTCGAGGGCTCGACGGGCGTAGTGGCGGCGGCCGGCGTCGCCACCGCCGCGCTACCAGACGCCTCCGTGGCGCGTGCCGGCGCTTCCGCAATGCGTGCCGCCCCTTCCGTAGACCGCCCGGTGGCGGGCGCTTCCGCGACCGCCCCAGGTGCTTGCTCCTCTGCCGCCTCCACGGCTCTCGGTTAGGCGGGCGCAGGCTCCCACCTCTCAGGGGGGCCTGCCCCCCGTCGTTCTCTTCCTCCTCTTCCTCTCCCGACGACGAGTACTCCGAGGTCGCCGGGGGATAGAGTCCCTGCTGCTCGCGCAGCCGAAATTGCTCGTCCCTCTGTTCCCAGTGCTCCCACTGTCGGTTCCTTTGCTCCTTCTTGCGCGCCGCTCGCTCCTGTTCCCGCTGCTGCGGCGCGCGCGCTTGGGCTCGGGGCGTGGGCGGGTCGGACCGCGTGGCGTTCACGGCCACCCTCTGCTGGGAAGAGTGAAAAGTCAGAGCCACGCCGATGCATTGCGAATGAATAAAGGAAAAGGGGGAGAGCCCACTCACCAGCGGGGCATCGGGAAGCATAACGAACGACCAGAGGTCATCGTTGCTATTCCTGACGGCCTTGAGGTTGATGGCGCGCCTCGCGCTCGTGGACGTATACTCCAGGGGGAAGCGGTCATGCACCAATCGTGAGCGCGCCAGTGACACAGGGTTGGCCGTCTCACCCATCTCTATGATGCTGAGCTCCCTCTCCATGAGGGGATAGATCCGCCTGTGGTGGAGGTTCACGAGGACCGAAGCCGCGCCCAGCCCAGTGTCCGCCAGGCTCTTCAATGCGAGCAGGGCTGACTCCAGCCGATCCTGGTGTGAAGAGGGTGACAGGCCGTGCCACCAAGAGTCGGCCTTCTCCAGAACCTTGCCGGTGTAGGGGGGAGGCCGGGCTCATCGTTATAGAGGTAGAACCACCCCCGCTCCCACTCTGCGTTGTCGGAGGTCATTTTGTAGGGAATGTAAAATTCCCTGCGCGACTCTTGTAGTGAAATCGACATGCCGTCGGCGTGCACCGCGCGGCGCACCCGCGGCCCAGGCGTGGTGGGCGTGTGCAGCTCCGCATGGAAGAGGTGGACCCAGAGATCCCAGTTCACTGGGATCCCCAGGAACCCCTCGCAGACACCGACGAAGGTAGCCGCCTGCGAGATCGCGTTCGGGGCGAAGTTGTGCAACTCCACCCTGTAGTGGTGGCATAGCTCGCACATGAAGCGGCTCACCGGCGCGGTGAAGCCGCGTTCATGGTGCCGGACGAAGCTGACCACGTAGCCGTGCAGCGGGTTGGGCTCCCGATCCATCGACGACGGGACTATCCACGCCGCGGGCTGCCCATCCACATTCTGCGCGAGCTGGCCGCCGTGCACAAGCTCGCTCAAGGCGAACCTCGTCACCATTGAGCGGCTCCACGACAGCGGGTCCACCATAGTGATTGACTGCGGGGGAGGATTTCAATCGGCGAAGGAGCGCGGGGACGAGGCGAACGCTAGGTGAAAACGAAGGGGCGCGCGGTGCTGTGGAGCGGAAGCAAGGAGCAAGGGACGACGAGCGCTAAGTGTTGAGGTAAGGGACTCCCCTTCCTTCCCCTACGATTTATAGATCCATAGGAGCCATGCTCCCGAACCGCGCGCACCGCGCGCATTAACTGCAGGCGACGGCACCGGTCACTGACGAGCGGACCCCACCATGACCGAAATGGCCATGCGCACGCATGCGCGCGATCATTATGGCACGGCAACCGAAAAGCCGTGGCGGGCCGTCAAGTCCGCCAGCCCACATTGCCCACTACGCGCGCGGCTGCGTCGCTTGAAAAGGTGCGCCCGCAGCGCACGACCACGGTCACGACTATGGGCATTAAGACGGCCTGGCTCCTTACCACGTAAGCGAGGCCCTCGAACGGCCCGGGCGCAGCACTTGAAAAGTCAAACCCTCGAAGGGTGCGATTACCGACCAGTGGTCTCAAGGCCCGCTCGGCGAGAGTGGGCACCACAGGTGCCTTCGATTTTAGAGGATTACTGATCAACAACTCAAGGGCCGGCTCGGCCGCAAGCCCATGAGCCCTGCAGATGTAAAAAGACGGGAGCACCTAGTTGCCACCCCGCAACGGCCCTACTGATCAGGGGTTCGGATCCTGACCCTCGAAGGGTTCGAATAGGCGCCCACGCATTCGAGCCTATCTTCGAGCTCACCAGCTCAGGGGCGCCCCGCATGTCGTGTTCAAGAGCCAACGAGGGCAACTAGTCGAGGGATCCCACCGAGGGAGAGCTTCCGCGCCCTCGGTCCCCAGCGAACTGGATCGAGCCCTACCTAGCAAACCCACGTAAGCACTTTCATGGACGAGTCTCCGGACCACGAGCCTACCCTTATCGAACGGGGCATGGGCGTCCACTTGAATCGCCTGATAACAGCTCAACAAGGAATCTGCAATTCGCGATCCGCTCGATGGGGGTTGCGAAAACCTCACCCTCTGTCTTGCGGAGGGACAGTGAGGGAGCGTACAACTAGTCGGAGAGCCCACCCCGATCGCCTCGAACTGGCCCAGGCTCGGTGGCTCGACGCAAGGCTACACCTCCTGGGATGCACCGAATGTAGACAATGCCAGATACATGTGCGTGGCTCCGCTGAGGCTGGCTGGAATATTGCCGATGCCGGCTGAAATTAACACCCCGCACACTGACAGATCTTGTGAAAAAACCTTGCAGGAGCACTCACGCTCCTGCAAGGCTTCGGGGGCTACACCAGGGGGGAAGAATGTCCCATCAGCAAGCGTCAGCATCTGCTGGATCCTAACGAATACACCCACAGATGCTCGGGGGCTACTATCGGGGACTGCCATAAGGGTGCCCTAAACAACCACGGAAGACCCACTTACCTTCGTAAAAAAACAAACGCAAACGAACCTAAAAACACGTGTAAGATAAACCCACAGGCCCACAACCCACCAGACAATCGGCCTAGCCACCCTCGGGCAGAACTCCGCTTCGCCCGAGGGGCACGGTGCCGCACCGGTAAAGCTCCGCCTCGCTCGAGGGCCGGTCGCCCCCTCGGGTAAGGTTCCGCCTCGCTCGAGGGCTGGTCGCCCCGTCGAGCCGGACTCCACCTCGCTCGGGGGCTGGACGCCCCTCGAGCGAGGTACCGTCTCGATCGAGAGCCGAACGCACCCTCGAGCGAGGTTCCGTCTCGCTCGAGGACCTCGCGGGCCTGTCGCCTCCATACCTTCTCCCCCGATAGGGGGATTTAATGCACTGACATTTGTACGACGCGGGAATCACGCCCCGACACTGCTCCGCCGACTCCCCCGGCGAGACCATCCCCGCCGCTGTGTGACACTGTGCAGCATGGCCAGCAACAACCTCGTGGCACTGTGCCACCCACTCCCGTACGGCTGACGCGCCGCACCCTCGAAAAAGGACGGCGGAGCCCTCGAAGGGAAGACGAACGACTACTCCACGCCCGCACAGGATTACGCCGTGACGTCAGGCCAGTGGGGGCAGTCACCTCCGTCGCCGTCGGCCCTGTGCGACCATCCCTACCATCGCGACGCCATCTCGGCCACTGCATCACCATCCCCGACGCTGTGGAAGCGTGCAGCGACAAGACACCACCACACCGGCTACTGTGCCTCGTACAGACTTACGTCAACGGCACCCTCGAGTCCTCACGCGGACGGCCATCAAACAGGCGACCTCTACACCGCCACCCTCGAAGCCGCTCCTGGACGTGCACAGGACGCGCTATGACGCCCCGCAAGAAGCAAGATTCGCCAGGACGGCCGTCTACACCATGGCGCTGTATGCCATGCCTCCACGCGTAGATAAAACAGTGCGGCACGATGTAAATTGCCTCCTCCTTGGCCTATAAAAGGAGGGGCAGTCCTCTAGCCGCAAGTGGGGGGGGACGACGCACGGCGCACACTCACACGCTTTCGGCCTTCACCACGATATTGGCACTTGCCTCAATCAGTACATCTGGGACCTGGAGGACCAGCCTCCTCTCCTACCTCGCTTGTAGCACCCCTCTGCAAGCACACGGCGCACCGCAATATAGTGCCCCGAGCACACCTCTGCTGAACGTACGGCCCCGGCTGGAACCAGGATAAACCCAGTGTCACTAGTTACTTAGCACCGGCCATCGAGAGATAGATCTCAGTGCTTCTTACTAGTTAGTGTCGGGACTACTTTCCGCACCGACAACATTGACTTCCCCAAAGTCAGGATCACCGACCTTGAGGCGCCCTAACTCCCGAAGAAGGTGTTGGAGGTGGCAACAGAGCGGATGTTCGCTGAGCCGTCGATCATGGATACAATCGCATCGGTCTTGAAGGCTCTGCAAAAGTACGAGCGCACAGGCGGCTTTGCTCCCACCGTTGCAGCAGAGGCAACGAATGCGGCTCTTGAGGTGCCCGCGGCCAGTATGGAGCCCACTGCAGATGCGCCCGTGCCAACGCCGGCCAGTGAGAGTTAGTAGGCGTCCCTCCCCCAGCCGTTGGAAGCTTCTGAATCTACAGCCGCCGTCACAACGACCGGTGTGGTAGAGGATGTTGTCGGAGATGCGGGATCGTTGCCGCCTCGCCCAATCGCTGCTGGCGTCGATGAGGTTCACGCTCTTGACGAGCCTACCACCGCCGTCCAAGAGCGAGCCGCTCCCGAGGGTTCGGCAAGGGCCGCCTCCCCAGAGATCCAAGAGGTCGAGGAGACGGGGGCGTCCTTGTCTCAGGCCGCAAGAAGCGGTGAAGCCCGGGCCCTCGAGCTTGCCTGCACACCGTGGGCGGCCGTTTTCGGGTCCGGCGACGACTCCGAGGACAACGAGGAGGTTGCGTCGCGCAACACCTTGGAGCGTGGGCCGAACGAGGCGCGTCGCGCCTTCGATGAGCTCATCCTCCCCGCGACCTTGGTAAGTTCTCTTGTTCGAAGGTCAAGTTCTCGATTTCGTGGTCTTCTCGGGGTACGCCACTTATCTTTACCTTGTTGGCGGCAGACCCTCGAGTCGTCAGGCCAGAGACGTGCCCGCGAGGTGCGAGAGCTCCGTGAGGGACGGACTTAGCTGGAGATGTAGCTCGTCATGGCTCGGGTAGCGGCGACCACTGCTGTGGCGAGCGAGGCGTCCGCGTGAATGTCCCTCGAGGCTGCCCGCCAGTCAATTGAGGACCGGGCCGCCACCGTCGAGACTGCTGCCGCAACAGCTGCCACCGAGTGAGACTCACTGGCGTTGAGGCTTGCGCTCGCCGAGGCCGAGATTAAGAAGCTCCGGGCAGCCGCAGCGTTAGCGGAGGAGGCCGTCGAGAGGACCAAGACCGTTGCGGCCACGACTGAGACAGTTGCCCGAGATGCCACCCAGACCGCCGCTCGTGAGAAGGCGACCCTTGAAGCAAGGGTGTCGAAGCTGGAGGGTGACCTGGGCACGGCCACATCGGACTTGGCGCCGACTAGTCGCCAATTCTCCCAAGTCACCAACCAGCTCCAGGTGGCTACCGAGGAGGCAGCACGGCTTCGTGACGCCAACACCAAGTTGTCGCAAGATCTTGATGGTAAGTTGGACGGTCCCCTCCTCTCCTTGTTCGGTTTTTGCTTGTTCCTTGTCGGGCCCTGATTCGTTGGCAATGGTTGCAGGGACGCGTGTGATTCGCGCCGGAATGGTGGCAAAGCTGGAGGCGGTCAAGTAGGAGCGGAACGCTGCTATGCTCAAGGTCATCGAGAAGGAGGGTGCCATCATGCGCTTGTCGGAGCAGCTCCAGAGTGAGTGTTGAACCTTGGTCTTGTCCTCCTCTTCTTCTCGAGCCCCACCATGACTTATTGTTCTTGCTTGTCTTTCAGAGGTCCAGGCCAAGCTGGAGCAGTCTCGAGCATCCCGGAAGCAGGACGCAACCGCCCCGAGCCAGGCCCGTGACGCCCAACGCAAGTTGGAAGCCATTAGCGAGAAGGCCATCGGGGACATCGCCAAGCTCGGGAGGGCAATGAGTTCGGTCATGGGTGGGCTTGGCATGTCGCTTGGTCCACGAACGCCCGAGATGCTGATCGATGAGGTCGGGCGCCTTCCCGGCGTGGTGCGTGTCGGGGACAGCCCTAGGGGTCCCCTTAAACAACGGGGAAATCCTCACTTAAAACCCGCAACAACACCAAAACACGCTAAGCCTAACCATGCAGGTGCCTAACCATGCAGGACACGGCCCACGCCGCAGGGACCCCGACGGCCCACCAAGACGGCCCTCTTAGAAGTCCCCTCGAGCAGGCTCCGCCTCGCTCGAGGGCGCGCTCCCCCTCGGGAGGGCTCCGCCCCCGTCCGAGGGGCGACACTTCCCTCGGGCGGCCCCGCCCCCGCTCGAGGGCTCACCCCCCCTCGATCGGGGCTCGCCGCCGAGGGCACGTCCCGCCCCCCGGGGTCCGCCACGCCGAGGGCGCCCTCACGCGTGCGCCGGCCCCCGCACACGGGCATTTAACGCCCGACACAGCGGGGCGCGCCATCATGCGCCCGGGGCTCGCGCCCCGTGCCGCCGCACCAACTCCCCGGGAGGAGCCCATCCCCACCACCGTGGGGAGGGACTTTGCGTACGGCCGTGTCGGCCCCGTGACACCGCGCGCCTACCACGCACGGCTAACGCGCCGACCCTCGAAGGGGGCCGGCGCACCCTCGATTTCACTTTCCCGTGACCCTGCGCGGGTTGGGTGGAGGTGCTAGGCCGGCGGATCGCCATCCCGCCACCGTAACAAAGATGGTCACCGCCCCCGCGCGTGCCGGCGCACGCCGTGCGCCGTAGCAACCACTCCACCACCGTGAAGCGCGTTGGGAAGGAACGCCGTTCCTCCCCGCTCCCCGTGCCCCGTACAAGCCGCCGTCGCACCTCCCTCGAAGCCTATCGAGGACGCCACCACCATCCGCCGCCCTCCTACCCTCGAACCGCCACCGTTCGGGTACGAGGCAAGGCCATCGGTGGCCGGATCGCGCGGAGATCGTCCGGACGGCCGCCCACTCTGCGAGCCGTAGCACGACGTGCTCCCTCACGTAGCTAGGTAGCGCGGCGCGCATGTAACCCGCCGCCCCCTTGATCTATAAAAGGAGGGGCGAACCCCCGCCCGCGGGGGACAGACGGACAAACAGAGACTCGGCTCCCTTACGCAGCACTTCACACACCACGTACTCATACTCATTCTCCCACGATATCTTCGCCCACTCCTCCGTGGACTTGGAAACCACGCTTCCTCTCCCGCCTTGCTTGTATCGGCCCCACCGCAAGCACCCCGTGCTAAGTAATATAGTGCCCCGAGCACGCCTCCGCGGGACGTACGCGCCCCCCGCCGAACCGAGGATAAAATCTCCGTGTCACTTGTTACTTAGCATCGACCATTGAGGGATAGACCACGGCGCTATCTACCGGTTAGTGTCGTGACCATATTCCGCACCGACGCTGGCGCCCACCGTGGGGCCGAGCGCCCGAGGTCATTCCGCCAACTCCCTCCATGGTGATCCGCACCGAGTACCGTGGTACCCGCACATCGCATGGGTAGCTCGGACCCCCGCGCCCGGGTTCGAAATCCGCTTCGGGGACCTCGAACTTTCGTGCCACGGGGAACGGCTATCTCATGCACCTCACCAACCGTGAGGAGCTCCGCGTGCGGCGCCGAGCCGGGGTCCGCTCCGGTCTCGCCGCGCGCACCACTACGGCGCGGGCGCCCGCGGGCACGGATGCCGGCGGCCCATCGACGCCGCGACGCCGTCGCCGCTTTGGGCTACGTTCGCGCCGGGCCCGGCCCGAGCGGCGACAGCCGAACGCGCCGCCACCCGCCGCGACGCGCCCACCATCACGACGACCACCACCACCCTAGCGGACCGCGCGCGGTCTCCGACCGCGCATCTCCATCGGGTTGCGTGGCGCCACCTCGGCCCACAACAAAAACGTCAACACCACGATGCGCCGGTCCCGCCCGGCCGCCACGTCTTCGTCGCCGTGATTCCGTGCCTCAATGGCCGACGAATCGTCCCTAGGCTCCATCGACGTGTTGCCACCCGCCAACCGCCACGGCACGCGGAGTGGGACTTCTCCGCGTGCCGGACCCGGGGCCGCGTTCCGCGTTTCCTCGATGCCGCGACTACCGGTTTGGTCGCTCCGACGACTCCGCACCGGGAGCTACGACCCCGCGGGGGAGGAGCTACGACCCCGCGCGGGAGTGTTACGCCGTCATCACCAACGACCCGGCCAACGCCGCCGGCGCGGCGGCGCCGGGAGATGGGGAGATCACCCCCGCCCCGGGATCGCGCGCGCGCGCATGGCCGCGGGGCCAAGCGCCCCGCCGGGGCCGACGCCGACGCGCACTGGCCCAAGCTCGCGAGATCGAGGCAAAGCCGGCGGAGGAATACGGGACGCGCGCGGCCGCCCGCGCCTCAATGGCGGGGAAGCCTCCGCGCGCGGCGAATGCGCGCGGAGCCGGGCCGACGGAGTCCGCGACCGCATCAACACCGTCCCCAACGTCAACAACGCGGACGCGCCCCGCGGACGAGCCAAAAGCTCATCGCCGCCGCGACGCCGCGCTACGCGCCATGCCGGCACCCTCGACCTCCGAGGCTCGAGACTCGCACCGCCGTCGGGGACAGCCCCTAGGGGTCCCCTTAAGCAACGGGGAAATCCTCACTTAAATCCCGCATCGAAACACGCTAAGCCTAACCATGCGGGTAACTAACCGTGCAGGACATGGCCTACGCGGCAGACTCCGGCGGCCCACCAAGACGGCCCGCTGAGAAGACCCCTCGAGCAAGTTCCGCCGCTCGAGGGCGCGCCCTCCTCGAGCGGGCTCCGCCCCGCCGAGGGGCAACTCTTCCCTCGAGCGGTCCCGCCCGCCGAGGGCTCGCTCCCCCTCGAGTGGGTCTCGTCCTCGCTCGAGGGTCCGCTCCGCCCTCGGCCGGGCCCGCCACGCTCACGGGCACCCCGCACGCGTGCGCCGGTCCCGTACACGGGCATTTAACGCCCGACGCCGCGGGACGGCGCCATCATGCGCCCGGGGCTCGCACCCCGGTGCCGCCGCACCAACTCCCCGGGAGGAGCCCATCCCCGCCACCGTGGAGATGGACCGTGCGTACGGCCGGTGTCGTCCCGTGACACCGAGCGCCCACCACAAGATGCGGCAACGCGCCCGACCCTCGAAGGAGGGCCGGCGCACCCTCGATTTCACTTTCCCGTGACCCTACGGTGCGGTTAGGTGGGGGGGCGCTAGGCCGGTGGATGGCCATCCCCGGTCACCGTAACGCGCGGCCGCCGTACCCACGCGCGTGCGCACGCCCGACACCGCGGCGCACGCCCGGCGGCCGTAGCAACCACTCGCTACCGCGGAGCGCATTGGGAAGGAACGCCGTTCGCCCGCTCCCCGTGCCCCGTACCCGCCCGTCATCGCACCTCCCTCGAAGCCTATCAAAGGACGCCACCGCCATCCGCCACCTTCCTACCCTCGAACCGCCACCGTTCGGGCACGGGTAGGCCATCATGGCCGGACCGCGGCGAAGATCGTCCGGCAGGCCGCCCACTCTACGAAAGATAGCACGACGTGCACCCCCACGTAGCCGGATAGCGCGGCGTGCATGTAACTCGCGGCCCCCTTAGCCTATAAAAGGGGAGGAGAGCCCCCGCCCGCGGGGGACGAACGACTCGCCTTCAACACAACACACCGTGCACTCACTCTCTTATTCTCCCACAACATCTTCGACCACTCGACCGGGACTTGGAAGCCCCGCTTCCTCTCCCGCCTCGCTTGTATTTGCCCCCACTACAAGCACCCCTAGGCCGAGCAATATAGTGCCACAAGCACAACCCTCGTCGGATGTACGCCCCCTCGGCCGGAACCAGGATAAAACCCTTGTGTCATTTGTTGCTTGGCATCGACCATTGAGGGATAGACCTAGGCGCTATCTACCGGTTAGTGTCGGGACCATATTCCGCACCGACAGCTTGGCACCCACCGTGGGGCTAACGAGCGCCCGAGGTCATTTCGCCAACCCCCTCCATGGTGATTCGCACCGAGTACCGTGCTACGCGCTACAACATGGGTAGCTCGACCCTCTCCCGCCGGTTCGAGATCCGCTTCGGGACCTCGAACTTCCGTGCCACGGGGAACGGCCATCTCATGCGCCTCACTAATCGTGAGGAGCCGCGCGGCAGCCGCGAGGCCAGTCCACTCGGGTCGCCGCCGCACGCACGACACCGCACGTGCGCCCGCAGCACGGATGCCGCGGGTCCATCGACGCCGCGACGCTCGTCGTCGCTCCGGGCTACGCTCACGCCAGGCGCGGTCCGAGCGGCGGCAGCCGAGCGCGCCGCCGCCCAACGCGGCACGACCACCGTCACCACGGCCGCCACCGCCCCGGCGGGACCGCGTGCGGCCTCCGACCACGCGTCCCCATCGGGCCGCGTGGCGCCACGACGGCCTACAACGCCAACGTCAACACGACGATGCGCAAGGTTCCACCGGCCGCCATGTCTTCGTCGCCGGGGACCCCCGCACCTCGGCCAGCGAGAGGAGTCATCCCCGGGCTCCGTCGACACGATGCCACCCGCCAACCGCCACGGGTACGCGGAGTGGGACTTCTCCGGCGTGCCGGACCCGGGCCGCGTTCGGTGCGCTTCCTCGACGCCACGGACCACGGGTTTGGTCGCTCCGACGACTCCGCGCACGACCGGGAGCTACGACCCCACACCCGGGAGTGTTGCGCCGTCATCACCAACGACCGCCAACGCCGCCGTGCGGCAGGCGCCGGGAGACGGGGAAGTCACGCCCTCGCCCAGGGATCGCCGCGCGCGCCGGCCGCAGGGCCAAGCGCTCTTGGCCGGGGCCGACGTCGACGCACACCGGCCCAAGCCCGCGAGCTCGAGGCCAAGCCGCGCAGGAATACGGACAAGGCGGTCGCTCCGCGCCTCGATGGCGGGAGAGGCTTCGCGCGTGGCGAACGCGCGCGGAGCCGGGGCCGACGGTGTCCGTGACCGCCCCAACACCGCCCCCAACGCGGACAACGCGACGTCCCGCCGCGAGCAAGCCGTAGCTCGCCGCCGCCGCGACGCCGCTACGGGCCATGCCGACACCCTCGACCCCCCGAGGCTCGAGATATGCACCGCGAGGTGCAAACTCTCATCGAGCAAGCGGCCGTCCAACAAAGCCGAGAGCTCGCCCTCACGCATTCGCCACCGGGGGGGATGCGCGGGCGATGGAACCGCACCAGGGGCCGAACCCTCGGTGCACGCAGCCAACCCGCCGACCAGGACGCACGCCGGCCAAGGAGCGGCTCCTTGACGCGCGCGCAGGCGCCGGATGGCGATGCCCGCAACGTCATCAACGCCAGGCGCACCAGCCAAGGCGCGACGCATGAGCGGCCGGGGGCTACCACCCTCGAAGGGGAGGGTGCTACGACAGCGGTGAGGATCGCTCCCCAACACCGGAACCCCCGGCACCCGTGTGTTCGCCCGGGAGATCCGCACGGCAGCGTTCCCCCGCCGCTGCCGTCGCCCTTCGACGATCGTCAAGTACAACGGGGAGACCGACCCCCGCGTCCGGCTCAACGACTACCGCCTAGCCTCGCCGCCCGGGCGGGGCCACCAACGACGAAGTGATCATCCGCAACTTGCCCCTCGCATCCGGGCGACGCGGCCCGACATGGCTCGAGCACTTGCCCGCCGCCCGCATCCATAACGGGACGATCTAGTCCACACGTTTGTGGGCAACTTCCGGGGCACGTACGTGCGCCCGGGAACTCCCGGGACCTACGCTCCGCACGCAAGCCCGGCGAGTCGTTGCGGGACTTCACACGGCGCTTCTCCAAGCGCCGCACGGAAGCCCCCGCCGTGGCACGGGGGCCCGAGATCGTGCACGCGTTCCTCGAAGGCACCACGTGCCGGGACCTTGTGCGTGAGGCCGGGACGCAGCCCGCCTACGGACTCAAACGAGCTCTTCGACATCGCCACCGGCTTCGCCCTCCGGAGAGGAGGCCGTGGGGCAATCTTCGACGGCAAGAAGGGCAAGCGCTCCGAGGACGCGCCCGCGAGGGGGGCCGGGTCCAAAGAGCCGCGCCGCAACGACAAGCGGGGCAAGAAGGGGGAAGAAGCCGCGCCGCGAGGCGCGCGAGCGGGCGCAATGGCGGCAACGCCGAGGCCCTCGCCGCTGACCCGGGCCCGACGGGCCCTCGACCGGCTCCCCGAGGCCCGGGTGGTTCGACGACATGATGAAGAAGCCATGCCCCTACCACAAGACTCCCGTGAACCACACTCTTGAGCAATGCGACATGCTCAAGAAGTTCTATGGCCGTGCCGCCGCAAAGGAGGCAGAGGCCAAGAAAGATGGGGGCGATGGCGATGCGGTGGCTTCCCCGCCGTCGAAAACATGTTCCTCATCTTTGGGGGACCTACCGTCGACATGTCGACCCTGCAGCGCAAGAAGGAGCGGCATGAAGTCCTCGCCGCAAAGGGCGCCTCCGCCTTCCTCAACCGGTCGAAGGATGCCATCACCTTTAGCCGGGACGACCACCCAAACCGCATCCCGAACCCGGCCAAGACCCGCCGGTGGTCGATCCCATCATTGGGAACGCCCCGGCTTTCGAAGGTCCTTATGGACGGAGGCGTAGCCTCAATATCCTCTTCGCGCACACTTTGCGCTCGATGGGATCGGCTGGACCACTGCGGCCCCGAAGCACGAAGCCGTTTCACCGCATCGCGCCCGGCAAGGTGTTCAACCCCTGGGGCGATCGATCCGCCGTCCGGTTTGGGACCCCCAAGAATTTCCGCAAGGAAACCCTCACCTTCGAGGTGGTGGGGTTCAAAGGGGCCTACCATGCCATACTTGGGCGACCTTGCTACGCCAAATTCATGGCGGTCCCCAACTACACGTACTCGAAGATGAAGATGCCGGTCCAAACGGCGTCATCACCTTCGGGTCGTCGATCGAGCACGCCTTCGATCGGCGACGTCGAGTGCATGGAACATGCAGGCACTAGCGCCGGATGAAGCGCCGGTGAACACGTCGGGAGAAGATGGTCAACGACGACCCCGCGCTCCGCCGCCAAGCACGTCGCACCTTCGAGGCCGCCGAGCAAACCAAAGGGGTCCCCCCTCGACCCGTCATCCCCCGAGGGCAAGGCGTTGAGGGTCGGCCGACCCTCGACCCTAAATAGGAAGCAAGTGCTCGTCGACTTCCTCCGCGCCAACGCCGACGTCTTCGCGTGGAGCCCCTCGGACATGCCGGTGCATCCCGAGGGAGGTCGCCGAGCACTCCCTTGATATCCTCGCCAAACGCCCGCGCCGTGCGCGGCGGGCCGCGCCGCTTCGACGAGGAGCGGCGACGGGCGGACGGAGCGGAGCCGCGGAAGCTCCTCGAGGCCGGATTCATCAAGGAAGTGTTCCACCCTACGTGGCTAGCTAATCCGTGCTTGTAAAAAAGAAAAATGGGAAGTGGAGGATGTGTATAGACTACACTAGTCTCAATAAAGCATGTCCAAAAGTTCCTTTTCCTTTGCCACGTATAGATCAAATCGTTGATTCAACAACGGGTGTGAACTACTTCCGTTTCCTTGATGCTTATTCGGGATATCACCAAATAAAAATGAAGGAGTCCGACCAGCTCGCGACTTCGTTCATCACACCGTTCGGGACGTTCGTTACGTCACGATGCCTTTTGGCCTCGGGAACGCGGGCGCAACATATACCGCCGCCGCATGCAGGCACGTTTTTGGGGATCACACGGGCGGACGGTCGAAGCCTACGTGGACGACATCGTCGTCAAAACCGAGAAGGCGGACGACCGGTTAGCGACCTTGCCGTCGCGTTCACCGCCACGGGCCAACGGGGTCAAGCTAAACCCCGAAAAATGTGTCTTTGGAGTGCCGCGGGGCATGCTCCTAGGATACATCGTCTCCCGGCCGGGGAATCGAGGCCAACCCCGAAAAGGTCGCGGCCCTCGAACGAATGGGTCCAATTCGGGACCTCAAAGGGGTGCGAAGGTGTTGGGGTGCCTCGCCGCCTTAAGCCGCTTCATCTCGAGGCTCGGTGAGAAGGGCCTACCCCTCTACCGGCTGCTCAAGAAGCACGAGCGCTTCTCTTGGACCGCCGAGGCCCGAGAAGCGCTCGACAAGTCGAAGGCGTCCCCGACGCACGCCCCAATCCTCACGCCGCCGCGAGACGGCGAACCCCCGCAGCTCTACGTGGCCGCAACCACCCAGTGGTCGGCCGCCGTGATCGTCGTGGAGCGCACGGAGGAAGGGGCACGCCTTGCCCGTGCAGAGAGGCCGGTCTACTACATCGCCGAAGTCCCGTCGGACACGAAGACGCGCTACCCCCGTGTCCGAAGGCGGCCGCATGCAATAGTCCTCGCGCGGCGCAAGCTCCGCCACTACTTCGAGGCCCACCCGGCCACGGTGGTCTCCTCCTTCCCGCTAGGAGAGATCATTCGCAACCCCCGACGCGGCGGGAAGGATTGCCAAATGGTCCGTGGAGCCGATGGGCGAGACGCTCGCCTACGCCCCGCGTAAAGCCATCAAATCGCAAATCCTAGCTGATTTCGTCGCCGAGTGGACGGACACGCACCGCCGCCCCTCGCATTCAAGCGAGGTCTTGGACCCCGTTCTTCGACGGCTCGAGTGATGAAGACGAGGAGCGGGCGCGGGCTCGCTCTTCGTGTCACCCCTCGGAGAGCACATGCGCTACGCAGAGGCGCCTCCACTTCCCCGCATCCAACAATATGGCGAAATACGAGGCCCTCCTCTGCGGCCTCAAAATCGCCATTGAGTTGGGCGTCAAGCGCCTCGACATGCGAGGGGACTCGCAGCTCGTGATCGATCAAGTCATGAAGAACGCGAGCTGCCACGACGACAAGATGGAGGCCTACTGCAAAGCCGTGCGGGCCCTCGAAGACAAGTTCTACGGCATCGAGCTTAATCACGTACCCCGCCGGTACAACGAGGAAGCGACGAGCGGCGAAGATCGCGTCCGGCGGATCACCGTTCCCCCCGAACGTTTTCGCGCGCGACATCGCGCGCCCCTCGGTCGCCCTCGAGCCCTACCCCTCGAGCGACGGTGGACCCTCGGGGGCTCCCTCGAATCCGGGGCCGGGTGCGGAACCCATGGATGAGGACCCCTCGAACGAGGCGTACGTGCTCTCCCTTCTCGAGGGGTACGGCTCCATCGAGGTCGATGCGATGGACATAGAGCCGGCTCCTGTCCAAGCGGATTGGCGGGAAAAATACATCGCCTGGATCGATCGAGGGGAACTCCCCGCGGACCGGGCCGCAGCCAGGCGCATCGCCAGGATGGCCAAATCTTTCACCCTCGTCGACGGCGAGCTGTACAAGCGCGCCGCGTCAGGCATCCTCCAGCGGTGTATACCCATTCCCGAGGGGCGCGAGCTCCTACGGGACATCCACGCAGGGATCTGTGGCCACCACGCTGCGCCGCGCACCCTCGTCGGCAACGCGTTCCGCCAGGGCTTCTATTGGCCTACCGCGGTCGCGGACGCCAACGAAATCGTACGCACCTGCGAAGGGTGCCAGTTCTACGCCCGCAAGTCCAACTTGCCCGCTCATGCCCTGCAAACGATCCCCGTGACATGGCCGTTCGCCGTGTGGGGTTTGGACATCGTCGGGCCCCTCGCGGAAGGCGCCGGGGGCTTCACCCATCTGCTTGTCGCGATCGACAAATTCTCCAAGTGGGTGGAGGTGCGCCCCATCACGAATTTAAGGGCTGAGCAGGCGGTCACGTTCTTCACCGACATCGTCTACCGCTTTGGAGCGCCAAACTCCATCATCACAGACAATGGGTCCCAGTTCACGGGCCGGAAGTTCTTGGAGTTCTGCGACAAGTTCCACATCCGCGTGGATTGGGCAGCTGTGGCACACCCACAGACCAACGGCCAAGTGGAGCGTGCCAACGGCATGATTCTACAAGGCCTCAAGCCCAGGATTTTCGACCGGCTCAACAAATGCGGCCGAAAATGGCTCCAAGAACTACCGGCGGTCGTGTGGAGCCTCAGGACCACCCCAAGCGAGCCACCCCGGGTTCACCCCTTTTTTCCTAGTCCATGGCGCGGAGGCCGTCCTCCCCACGGACCTGGAATATGGGTCGCCCAGGGTTCGAGGCTACGACGAGGATGCTAACCAGCGAGCCCGCGAGGACTCGGCCCCGGACCAGCTAGACGAAGTACGCCTCGTGGCGTTGATGCACTCCGCAAGGTATCAACAGTCCCTACGACGTTACCAAGCACGCAAGATACGTCGGAGGGATTTCAGCGAAGGGGATCTGGTCCTAAGGCTACGCCAAGACAACCGAGGGCGCCACAAGCTATCGCCCCCATGGGAGGGACCCTACGTCGTGGTGAAGGTGCTCAAGCCGGGCACGTACAAGCTGGCCAACGAGGACGGCGAAGAACTCACCAACGCTTGGAACATCCAACAGCTACGTCGCTTCTACCCTTAGCTAGGATTTCCAAGTACTTTTGTAAAATTACATGGCCAACACCCCAGTTGGTGTCAACTATGTAAATACTGCAAGTCTAATAAAAGGGCAACTCGGCTTTCCCCCGAAACCCAAGTTACCCTCGGGGGCTGCTGCGGGGGGGCACTCCCCCCCCCCCAAAATGGTCCCATTTTTCGCGCAAAAGTAAAAAACAACTCACAAGCGCTACGTTTGTTTCTTACTTAAACCTCGAGCCACGATTCGAACGGGCGCGGGCGGCACGGCGGAAGGAGCGTGCGAGCCGAAGATAGCCTACGCCGCGTGGCTATGGCCCTTCTCTCTCGCCTCCAACCCGGCGGGCCCCCTACGAAAATCGAACTCCCCCTAACTAGAATCTACTCGGGAAGAAGGAGAAACAAAAAGTGTGATAAACAAACGATTTCATTTACAGCAAATGCCCATGTTCATGAAACGACTTGTTTATTTACAAAAGGCCACGAGGCCAGAGTACTGATACACGGAAAAAACGGGCCTAGCGCCCCGGACCACTTTCGGGGGCGGGAGAGAGCGGCGGCGTCGCGGACGTCGGGGAAGAGGAACTCCTCGAAGGCCTCGGCGAGCGATCCGGCGGCGTCAGCAGCGAGCGCATCCATACGCTCCATGGCCACCTCGTCCTCGACGCCCTCGGGAACGATGTAGCCTTCAGCCAGCGCCTCGAAGTTGACCTCGTAGTGGGATCGCACCACTCCGAGGGCCTTCTGGACGCCTAGGTGCAACGCCCGGCGCATCCGCTCGGTGACATGGCCACCGGGGGCACGCGAACGGGCGGCCGGTGAGCCGCCGGCCGTGCCTCGCCCTCCTCGACGGCGTGGCAAGTCTCGAGGGCGCATCGCGCGGCTCTGCGGCTCTGCTCGGAGGAGTTGTAGGAGGCTGCGGCGCCTCGGCCCGCCCGAAGCGTGCCCCGGGGCGGTGCGCAAGCACGGAATCGACAAGACGAAAAGAAATTAGAAAGGGGGAAGAGAACCCTCCAAAGCAAAAACCAACAAGCGAGTCAAACGGTGGCTCACCCTCGACTTGCTTCCTCTCCAAATCGAAGTCGCGGCGCGCGGACTCGATCGCCAACTCGAGGCGCCCGGACGGTTTCGCGTTGCTCGCGGAGGGCCGGCCTCTGGTTGGCGTGGGCGATGCCGAGCGCGAGCGCCTCGTCCTCAACCTCGGAGAATGCGGCGTTCCTCTCCTCCGGCGACTTCTCCGCCGCCTCGCGCGCGACGCGCTCCCGCTCCCGGCCGCCGTTCGGGCGTCGCGGGGGCGGCCTGCTCCGTTGGAGCCGCCCCTCGGCCCACGGCGGGCGATGCGCTCCTGCCGCGCATCGCTCCTCGGCCGGCGATGAGGGCCGCGGCCTTGGCGTCGAGGGCGGCCCTCGGATCGTCGGCCTCCTTGGCGCGCTGCTCCAACCCGCGCACCCGCTCCTCGGCCGGCGCCGTTGCGCTGCGCCCCCTCGAGCGACGTGCGGAGCTCACGGGTTTCGGCGCGAGCGGTGGCCACCTCCGCCTCCCGGTTGGCAGGCCGGCGTCCGCGTCTCTCTCTCCGGGTGTCCGCGCGCGCGTTCCACGGCGCCTCGTCGCGATCGAAGAGGGCTGCGCGGACCCGCTCGAGGCTCGAGCGACGCGCCGCGTCTGCCTCGAGCTCTCGGGGAGCTCGTCGGGCCGTGCCGGGCCCGTGCACGCCAACCGGCTGTCCCGGCCTCCTAAGAGCGTCTGCAAGCGCGTCGAAAGCGCTGCATTGCTCCCGGAGCCGCTGGGCTTCGGCGTTCACCCGGTCGAACGCGTCGTACTTGTCGTGGGCGCGGCGCTCGAGCTCCTGGCATCCACACGTCAAATCCCGTAAGCGCCAAGGCTTGAATGCAACATACGAAAACGAAAAGGGAAGAGGGACGAGCAACCATGGCTCACCTGGAAGACGAGCCAGGCCGGGCCGCCGTGGACTTGCAGCGCCTCGTTCAACGCGCGGTTGAGCGTGGCGCCGTGGTTCCGGAGCTCGCCCCAGAGCTCCTGCTCCCCCCGGGCGTCAGCAAACGCCGGGGGATCATCGACGGCCCCCTCCACCTGGGCAGGGCGGCCAGCGTGGGAGGACGAGGCCTCGGCACCATGTCCTCGGCCCCCCACCACCATGTGACCCTCGTGCCGCCTCACGAGGGCCCCCTCCTGGGGCTCGGGGGGAGTTCGTGGGCCGGGCGGCCCACCGATTCCACCCGGGCGGCGGGGAGTCATCCGAGAGCTCCACCACCTCCCGCCCGCAAATCTCCGGCGGACGCCGCCGCCTGCGCCGCCTCCGCCGGCACCTCCACCGCGCCTCCGCGGCCACGGGCGCCGTCGTGGCGCCGTGGCCGCCACCTCCGGCCGTACCGCCGCATCCACGGGGCGCTCCCGCAGGTTGCGCCCCGCTCCACCTCCTCCGCGGTGGCCGCCACCCGCGGGCCGCACCTCCACCGTCGCCGCCGCCGCGCCGCGTCTCCGTGACGACCGGCGCCGGCCGTCCCCGGCGGCCTCCCGCTGCGCGCGGCGGGCGATCTGCGCCGGCCGGGGCCTCGAGGCCCCGGCCGGGCCTTGCGAGCTCGTGCCCGCCGCCGTGCTTGTCCCCGGGCGCGACCCCCCCCTCGACGAGCGCCGCGGTGGGGATCGATGCGTCCGTCCTCAACACCTTGGCGGTGCAAGAGGAGGAACGGTTGGCACCGCCCGCGCGGGCACGGACGGGGGGTTAGAGCACTTAGTCATCGACGAGCCAAACCAAACGAAGAAGGACGGGCTCCTTACCTCGCGAGAGGAAAAGGCCCGCTTCCTTTTCCTCGAGGCCTGCGGAGACGAGGCCGGTGCGGTGTCGCGCCCGCCGTAGCGCCTCCCAACGGCGCCACCGCGCGCGCGGGCACGCCCCGCCCCATGCGCGGGCGCGCCCGATGCCGCACCTCCCGAAGGCGCCACCGCGCGCGGGGGCACGCTCGCCCCGCGCGCGGCACGCCCTCCCGACGCGCCCCCTTGACGATGACGTCGCGCGCGCGGGTACGCTCCCCCCGCGCGCGGGCACGCTTGACGCGCGCCCGGGCACGCCGCGCGCGCGTGCCTCGCGCGCGCGCGCGGCACCTCCGGCGCGTGCCGCCCCCGACGACGATTGCACGGCGGCGGGCGCCGGTGCGCCCGCCCCGAGACGAAGCCACCCACGACGCCGGCGCGGGGTTCCGGCGACGGGGCGCAGGGCCGCCACCGCGTGCGAGGGGCCCTCCCCCTCGGCCTCTTCCTCCTCGTCCTCGTCCGAAGACGAGGGCTCCTCGATATCGGGGAGGAGAGCCCCGGCTCCTCGCGCCGCCGTACTCCGCGGCCCGCCGGTCGCGGCGAGCTTGACGTCGCCTCGCGTGCTCCCTCTTGCGCGCCGCCCGCTCCTCGCCGCTCCCGGCTCGCGCCGCCCGCCGAGCGCACGGGAGTCGGGGGGTGGGTGGAACGGACTTGGCGATGTTGAACTCCACCGAGTTGCGCACGGGAGCGACAATGGCGCATCGGGAAACAAAAGCAAGACCAAGAACTAAAACAAAATCGGGAACCCAACTCACCGCGGGCCCGTGGGGGAGCATCTCAAGGTCCCACGGGGTCCGACCCGCGGGTGGCGGCGTCCGGGTGTCGACGGCGTTCCGCGCCGGGTGAGCGCATACGGCCGCTCCAGCAGCGTCGGGAGCATCCGCGACCTCGCCAGGTCGACGGGGTTGGCTGCCTCCGTCATCTCGAAGATGCGAGTGGCCTCTCGCATCGGAGGCACGACCCGCGGTGGTGGAGGAAGGCGAGGACGCCCATCTCGTTGAGCCCGTGCTTCGCCGGCCGCCGGCGGCGGCAAGGACGGACTCTTGCCGCGCCCGTCTTTGGACCGTAGACACCCCGTAGCCCCGGGAGTCCGGCCTCTTCTTGAACACCGGCCGGTGTAGGGAGGAAGGCCGGGCTCGGCGTTGCGCGGGTAGAACCATCCCCGCTCCCGGCCGGCGTTGTTCGTCGTCATGGTGCGGGGGATGTAGAAATCCTGAGCCGCCCCCGCGGGGCAAGCGACATCCCGCCGGCGCGCACCGCGCGCGCGAGTCCTCGGCTCCGACGTGGGGCTGCGTGATGAGCTCCCCCGCGTAAAAGGTGAACCCGAGAGATCCCGGTTGGACCGGGATCCCCGAGGTATCCTTCGCGGACGCCCACGAACGTGGCCGGCGCGAGATCGCGTTGGGGGCGAAGTTGTGCAGCTCCACCCCGTAGTAGTAGCACATCGCCCGCATGAAGGTGCTCGCCGGCGCGTTGAAGCCACGCTCGTGGTAGCGGAGGAAGCTCACCACGTAGCCCTCCGGCGGGTTGGGCTCGTGGTGCGCCGCCGGCGGCACGATCCACTCCGCCGGGCGCCCTTCTTCGTTAGCCGCCAGCTGACCGGCGGCGACCAGCTCGCCAAGGGCGAGCCGGGTCACCGTCGACCTCTCCCAGGCGTACGGCTCCGGGATCCTAACGGGAAGGCCGGGGTGGCGCCATGAAGAGGACGAAAGCGAGCGAGGCGGAGGACAAGGAGCGGAGGAAAAAGCTCTAACAGCCGAGCCGCGCGGTGGCAAGAGCAAGACGAAGGCGAAGGGGCGGGGGGACTAAAAACGGTGAGAAGCTAAGGTAAAAAACCGCCGTCCTTTCCTCCCCGCGGTTTATAGGCCGACGGGCGAGCTCTCCGGAGCGGACGCCCCGACTAGCATTAATGCAGGGGAATCTTCCCATCGCGTCGACGGATGGGCCCCACCACGACCGCAGCGGCTATAACACTCGCGGGCGGGTCATCATTGCAGCAAAGACCGGCGGCGACCGAGGCAAAACCGTCACGTCCGCCCGCCGCGCCGCCCACTACGCGCGCGCGGCTGCAGCCGCCTAAAAGGCGCCGCCCGCGCTGCAAAACCGCGGCCACGACCGCGAGGCATTTAAATGCCGGGTCCCTTGCCAAGCAAGGAGCACCCTCGAGCGGGGGCGGACTCCCGCTCGAAACAAAGGCGACCCTCGATGGGATATCAGCGTGAGAAGGCCGTCCGGGACCTGCTCGATGTAGAGCAGGCAACCGCGGGCACCCATGCCGCGCAAAACCCTCGAGCGGCATGACCCTCGGCTCGAAGCAAAGGCAACCCTCGATGGGATATCAGCGTGAGAAGGCCGTCGGGACCTCGCTCGATGTAGAGCAGGCAACCACGGGCACCCATGCCACGTAAAACCCTCGAGCGGCATGACCCTTGGCTCAAAATGACGTCAACCCTCGATGGGATATCGACGTGAGAAGGTCATCCGGGACCTGCTCGATGTAGAGCAGGCAACCGCGGGCACCCATGCCACGGCAAACCCTCGAGCGGCACGAGCCCTTGGCTCGAGACAATGTCAACCCTCCGAAAGAAAGCACATACGCCGTGCTACCAACCAGCACCTCGAGGGTCGGCACGCCCAGACCCCTCGACGGCCGCAAACGTGAAAAGACGGGGCTGTCTAGGCACGGCCCCGCACGGCCTTACTGATCAGAGGTTCGAAGCCTGACCCTCGACGGGTTCGAACAGGCGCCTCAGATCACAGAGTTAGGGACGACGAGGGCACGCGCATTCGAGCCGTTCCTCGAGCCCGTCGGCTCGAGGGTGCCCCACATGTCGTGTTCGAGAGCCAGCGAGGGCAGCCTAGCCGGGGATCCCACCGAGGGGAGAGCTTCCGCGCCCTCGGTCCCTAGCGAACGGGACCGAGCCCCACCTAGCAAACCCACGCAAGCGCTTCCATGGACGTGTCTCCGGACCGCGCGGCCCTACCCTTATCGAACGGGGCATGGACGTCCACTTGAACCACCCGCTAGCGGCTCGACGAGGAATCGCGATTCGCGACCCGCTCGATGGGAGTCGCGGAAAACCTCACCCTCCGTCCCGCGGAGGGACGGCGAGGGCGCGTTAAAAAACAAGCCGTCGGGCTCGACCCGATCGCCTCGAACGGGCCAAGGCACGGGGGCTTGACGCACGGCTACACCTCCTTGAAATTGCACCCGCCGGGAGAGACGGTGACGGGGGAGCGTGCACCCCCGAAGCCGGCCGAAACACCGCCGATGCCGGTTGGCATATGTGCCACGCCTTTCGACCAAAGTTCTCGCGGTTAACCCCCCGCGGGAGAACCCACACTCTGCGGGGCTTCGGGGGCTAGACCCGCGGGTCCGCCGACGCGGCCCCACGGAAAGCGTTCGCAAGCAAGGAGGGAAGAACGTCCTATCGGTAGGTTCCGGCATCCGCGGGAGCCTCAGCGGCAAACCCGCGGATGCTCGGGGGCTGCGTCGGGGGACAGCCCTAGGGGTCCCCTTAAGCAACGGGGAAATCCTCACTTAAATCCCGCATCGAAACACGCTAAGCCTAACCATGCGGGTAACTAACCGTGCGGGACATGGCCTACGCGGCGGGACTCCGGCGGCCCACCAAGACGGCCCGCTTAGAAGACCCCTCGAGCGGGCTCCGCCTCGCTCGAGGGCGCCCCTCCTCGAGCGGGCTCCACCCCCGCTCGAGGGGCAACTCTTCCCTCGAGCGGTCCCGCCCCGCTCGAGGGCTCGCTCCCCTCGAGTGGGTCTCGTCTCGCTCGAGGGTCCGCTCCGGCCTCGGCGGGGGCCCGCCACGCTCACGGGCACCCCCGCACGCGTGCGCCGGTCCCGTACACGGGCATTTAACGCCCGACGCCGCGGACCGGCACCATCATGCGCCCGGGGCTCGCACCCCGGTGCCGCCGCACCAACTCCCCAGGGAGGAGCCCATCCCCGCCACTGTGGAGATGGACTGTGCGGTACGGCCGGTGTCAGTCCCGTGACACCGAGCGCCCACTACAGTACGGCTAACGCGCCCGACCCTCGAAGGGGGGCCGGGCGCACCCTCGATTTCACTTTCCCGTGACCCTACAGGTTAGGTGGGGGGCGCTAGGCCGGTGGATGGCCATCCCGGTCACTGTAACGGCGCGGCCGCCGTACCCACGCGTGCAGGCGCACGCCCGACACCGCAGGCGCACGCCGGGCGCGCGTAGCAACCACTCCGCTACCGCGGAGCGCATTGGGAAGGAACGCCGTTCGCCCGCTCCCCGTGCCCCGTACCGGCCCGTCATCGCACCTCCCTCGAAGCCTATCAAAGGACGCCACCGCCATCCGCCACCTTCCTACCCTCGAACCGCCCTTTGTTCGGGTACGGGGTAGGCCATCATGGCCGGACCGCGGCGAAGATCGTCGGGCAGCCGCCCACTCTACAAAGATAGCACGACGTGCACCCCCACATAGGCCGGATAGCGCGGCGTGCATGTAACTCGCCGCCCCCTTAGCCTATAAAAGGGGGAGGCGAGCCCCCGGCCACGGGGGGACGAACGAGTCGAGTTCAACACAACACACCGTGCACTCACTCTCTTATTCTCCCACAACATCTTGACCACTCGACCGGGGACTTGGAAGCCCCGCTTCCTCTCCCGCCTCGCTTGTATTTGCCCCACTACAAGCACCCCGGTGCCGAGCAATATAGTGCCACGAGCACAACCCTGCTGGACGTACGGCCCCCTCGGCGGAACCGGGATAAAACCTTGTGTCATTTGTTGCTTGGCATCGACCATTGAGGGATAGACCTAGGCGCTATCTACTAGTTAGTGTCGGGACTATATTCCGCACCGACAACCGCGAGGTGCAAACTCTCATCGAGCAAGCGGCCGTCCGGCGGGCCGAGAGCTCGGCCTCACGCATCCGCCAACGGGGGAGATGCGCGGGGCGACGAAGCCGCACCGGAGGCGACCTCTCCGTGCACGCGGGGGACCGGCGGGGCAACCCGCCGACCAAGGGCGCACGCCGGCCAAGGAACGACTCCTTGACGCGCGCGGGCGGCGGATGGCGACGCCCGCAACGTCATTAACACCGGGCGCACGAGCGGGGCGGACGCCGGGCAGCAAGGGGCTACCACCCTCGACGGGGTGGACGCTACGGCGGCGGTGAGGACCGCTCCCCGACGCGGAGCCCCCGGGCACTCGTTTGTTCGGCGGGAGATCCGCGCGGCGGCGTTCCCCCAACGCTTCCGCCGGCCCTCAACCATCGTTAAGTACAACGGGGAGACGGACCCCCGCGTGTGGCTTAACGACTACCGCTTGGCTTGCCGACCGGGCGAGGCCACCGGCGACGAGGTCATCATCCGCAACTTGCCCTCGCACCTCGGCGACGCGGCTCGGACATGGCTCGAGCACTTGCCCGCTAGCCAAATCCACAACCGGGACGACTCGGTCCACACGTTCGTGGGCAATTTCCGGGGGCACGTACGTGCGCCACGGGAACTCCCCGGGACCTTCGCTCCCGCACACGAAGCCCGGCGAGTCGCTACGGGACTTCATACGGCGCTTCTCCAAGCGGCGCACGAAAGCTCCCCAGCGTGGCGCAGTCCGAGATCGTGCACGCCTTCCTCGAGGGCACCACGTGCCGGGACCTCGTGCGGGAACTGGGACGCAGCCCGCCTGCGGACTCCAACGAGCTGTTCGACATAGCCACCAGCTTCGCCTCCGGAGAGGAGGCCGTGGGGGCGATCTTCGACGGCAAGAAGGGCAAGCGCTCGGAGGACGCGCCCGCGGAGGGCAGCAAGTCCAAGGAGCTGCACCGCAATGACAAGCGGGGCAAGAAGGGGAAGAAGCCGCGCCGCGAGGCGCGCGAGCAGGGGCGCGACGGCGGCAATGCCGAGGCCCTTGCTGTTGACCCGGCTCGACGGGGGCCCTCGACCGGCCCCTCGAGGTCCGGGGGTGTTCGACGACATGCTTTGAAAAAGCCATGTCCCTACCACAAGACTCCGGTGAACCACACCCTTGAGCAAGGTGTGATATGCTCAAGAAGTTTTATGGCCGTGCCGCCGCGAAGGAGGCAGAGGCCAAGAAAGACGGGGGCGACGGCGACGCGGGTGGCTTCCCCGCTGTCGAAAATGTGTTCCTCATTTTTGGGGGGCCAACCGTCGATATGTCGACGCGCCAGCGCAAGAAGGAGCGGCACGAGGTCCTCGCCGCGGAGAGGGCTCCTCCGTCCTTCCTCAATTGGTCGGAGGATGCCATCACCTTCAGCCGGGAGGACCACCCGAACCGCGTCCCCAACCCGGGCCAGTACCCGCTGGTGGTTGATCCCATCATCGGGAACGCCCGGTTCTCGAAGGTCCTCATGGACGGAGGCAGCAGCCTCAACATCCTCTACGCGCATACGTTGCGCCTCATGGGGATCGGGTTGGACCAGCTGCGGCCCAGCACGAAGCCGTTCCACGGCATCGCGCCCGGCAAGCGAGTCCGGCCCCCTTGGGCGGATCGATGCCGCCTTGGTTTGGCACCCCAAAGAATTTCCGCAAGGAGACCCTCACCTTCGAGGTGGTGGGGTTCAAGGGGGCCTACCACGCTATACTTGGGCGACCCTGTTACGCCAAATTCATGGCGGTCCCCAATTATACCTACCTGAAGATGAAGATGCCGGGACCAAACGGCGTCATCACCGTCGGGTCATCCATCGAGCACGCGTTCGACTGCGACGTCGAATGCGTAGAGCACGCAGAGGCGCTGGCGCTGGATGAAGCGCTGGTGAACACGCTGGAGAAGATGGTCAACGAGGACCTCGACCCCGCCGCCAAGCACGCCGGCACCTTCGAGGCCGGCGGAGCGGACTAAGGGGTCCCCCCTCGACCCGTCGGCCCCCGAGGGCAAGGCGTTGAGGGTCAGCTCCACCCTCGACCCCAAATAGGAAGTGGTGCTCATCGACTTCCCTCCGCGCCAACGCCGACATCTTCGCGTGGAGCCCCTCGGATATGCCGGGCATCCCGAGGGAAGTCGCCGAGCACTCCCTTGACATCCGCCAAACGCCCGCGCCGTGCGCGAACGGCCGCGCCGCTTCGACGAGGAGCGGCGACGGGCGATCGGAGCGGAGCCGCGGAAGCTTCTCGAGGCCGGATTCATCAAGGAGGTGTTCCACCCTACGTGGCTAGCAAACCCCGTGCTTGTAAAGAAAAAGAATGGGAAGTGGCGGATGTGTGTAGACTACACTAGTCTTAATAAAGCATGTCCTAAAGTTCCTTTTTCCTTTGCCACGCATTGATCGATCATTGACTCAACGGTCGGGTGTGAATTGCTTTGCTTCCTTGATGCTTACTCCGGTACCACCAAATAAAAATGAAGGAGTCCGACCAGCTCGCGACTTCGTTCATCACGCCGTTCGGGACGTTCGTTACGTCACGATGCCATTTGGCCTCAAAAACGCGGGTGCAACATATCGGCGTTGCATGCAACACGTTTTTGGGGACCACATTGGACGGACGGTCGAAGCCTACGTAGACGACATCGTCGTAAAGACCGAGAAGGCGGACGACTGGTTGGCGACCTTGGCGTCGCGTTCAACTGCCTACGGGCCAACGGGGGTCAAGCTAAACCCCGAAAAATGCGTCTTTGGAGTGCCGCAAGGCATGCTCCTAGGATACATTGTCTCCCGGCGGGGAATCGAGGCCAACCCTGAAAAGGTCGCGGCCCTCGAGCGAATGGGTCCGATCCGGACCTCAAAGGGGTGCGAGAAGGTGTTGGGGTGCCTCGCCGCCTAAGCCGCTTCATCTCGCGGCTCCTGGGGAGAAGGGCCTCGCCCTCTACCGCCTCGCTAAGAAGCACGAGCGCTTCTCTTGGACCGCCGAGGCCCGGGACGCGCTCGACAAGCCGAAGGCGTCTCTAACGCATGCCCCGATCCTCACGCCGCCACAAGACGGCGAGCCCCCTGCAGCTCTACGTGGCCGCAACCACCCGGGTGGTCGGCGCCGTGATCGTCGTGGAGCGCACGGAGGAAGGGCATGCCTTGCGTCCGTACGAGAGGCCGGTCTATTACATCGCCGAGGTCCCCGTCGACACGAAGACGCGCTACCCCCGGTGTCCGAAGTTGCTGTATGCGGTAGTCCTCGCGCGTCGCAAGCTCCGCCACTACTTCGAGGCCCACCCGGTCACGGTGGTTTCCTCCTTTCCGCTGGGAGAAATCATCCGCAACCCCGACGCCGCAGCGGGATTGCCAAGTGGTCCGTGGAGCCGATGGGCGAGACGCTCGCCTATGCCCCCGCGCAAGGCCATCAAATCGCAAATCCTGGCCGATTTCGTCGGCCGAGAGGACCGGACACGCAGCCGCCACCCCCACAAATCCAAGCAGAGGCCGGACTCCGTTCTTCGACGGCTCGGTGATGAAAACGGGAGCAAAGGCGCGGGCCGCTCTTCGTGTCGCCCCCTCGGGGAACACATGCGCTATGCAAGGCGTCTCCACTTCCCCGCGTCCAAAACATGGCGGAATACGAGGCCCTTCTCTCGCGGCCTCAAAATCGCCATTGAGTTGGGCGTCAAGCGCCTCGACGTGCGGGGGGGACTCGCACTCATGATCGATCGGGTCATGAAGAACGCGAGCTGCCATGATGACAAGATGGAGGCCTACCGCAAAGCCGTGCGGGCCCTCAAAGACAAGTTCTACGGCATCGAGCTTAACCATGTACCCCGCCGGTACAACGAGGAGGCGAGACGAACCGGCAAAGATCGCGTCCGGCGGATCACCGTCCCCCCGAACGTTTTCGCGCGCGACATCGCGCAACCCTCGGTCGTTTTCGAGCCCCACCCCTCGAGTCACGACGGACCCTCGGGGGCTCCCCTCAAATCCGGGCGGGTGCGGAACCCATGGATGAGGACCCCTCGAACGAGGCGTACGTGCTCTCCCTCCTCGAGGGGTACGGCTCCCACGAGGTCGACGCGATGGACGTCGAGCCGGCCCCTGCCCAAGAGGACTGGCGCGAAAAATACATCGCCTGGATTGCTCGAGGGGAACTCCCCACGGACCGGGCCGCGGCCAGGCGCATCGCCAGGATGGCCAAATCTTTCACCCTCGTCGACGGCGAGCTGTACAAGCGCGCCGCCTCCGACATCCTGCGGGCCGGTGCGTGCCCATTCCCGAGGGGCACGAGCTCCTACGGGACATCCACGCGGGGATCTGTGGCCACCACGCCGCACCCCACACCCTCGTCGGCAACGCGTTCCGCCGGGGCTTTTGCGGCCTACCGCGGTTGCGGACGCCGCCGAGATCGTGCGCACCGCGAGGGGTGCCGCTCTACGCCCGCAAGTCCAACTTGCCCGCCCATGCCCCGCAAACCATCCCCGTAACATGGCCATTCGCCGTGTGGGGGCCGGACATCGTCGGGCCCCCGCGGAAGGCGCCGGGGGGCTTCACCCACTCGCCGGTCGCGATTGACAAGTTCTCCAAGTGGGTAGAGGTGCGCCCCATCACGAATCTAAGGGCGAAAGCGGTGGTAACTTTCTTCACCGACATCGTCTACGGCTTCGGAGTGCCAAACTCCATCATCACGTACAATGGGTCCCGGCTCACGGCCGGAAGTTCTTGGAGTTCTGTGACAAGTTCCACATCCGCGTGGATTGGGCAGCTGTGGCACACCCACAGACCAACGGCCAAGTGGAGCGTGCCAACGGCATGATCCTACAGGGCCTCAAGCCCAGAATTTTCGACCAGCTCAACAAATCTGGGCGAAAATGGCTCCAAGAACTACCAGCAGTTGTGTGGAGCCTAAGGACCACCCCAAGCAGAGCCACCGGGTTCACCCCGTTTTTCCTAGTCCATGGCGCGGAGGCCGTCCTCCCCACGGACTTGGAATACGGATCGCCCAGGGTTCGAGGCTACGACGAGGATGCTAACCAGCGAGCCCGCGAGGACTCGCCGGACCGCGCGGACGAGGCACGCCTCGTAGCCTTAATGCATTCCGCGAGGTATCAACGGCCTCTAAGACGCTACCGTGCACGCAAGATACGTCGGCGGGATTTCGCCGAAGGGGATGCGGTCCTAAGGCCGCGCCAAGATAACCGAGGGCGCCACAAGCTATCGCCCCCATGGGAGGGACCCTACATCGTGGTGAAGGTACTCAAGCCGGCACATACAAGCTGGCCAACGAGGACGGTGAAGAGCTCACCAACGCTTGGAACATCCAACAGCTACGTCGCTTCTACCCTTAGCTAGGATTTTTCCAAGTATTTTCTGTTGTAAAATCACATGGCCAATGCCCCGGTTGGTGACAACTATGTAAACGCTCCAAGTCTAATAAAAGGGCAACTCGGCTTTCCCCCGGAAACCCAAGTTACCCTCGGGGGCTACTGCGGGAGGCACCCCCCAAAAATGGTCCCATTTTTTGCGCAAAAATAAAAACAACTCACACGCGCTAAGTTGTTTTCTACTTCAACTACGAACAACGATTTGAACAGGGCGCGGGCGGCCCAGCGGGAGGAGCGTGCGAGTCAGAGATAGCCTACGCCGCGTGGATATGGCCCTTCTCTCTCGCCTCCAACCCAGCGGACCCCCAGCGAAAATCGAACTTCCCTAAGTAAAATCTACTCAGGAAGAAGGAGAAACAAAAAGGCGCAATAAGCAAAAACTTCATTACGCATCATCAAATGTTTACGATGGAAGATAATGTACTTATTTACAAAGGCCACGAGGCCAGACTACTAATTCAAGAACAAAAAACGGGCCAAACGCCCACCGTTTCGGGCCGGAGGAGCAAAGAGCGGCGTCGGCCGATGTCGGGGAAGAGGAACTCCTCGAAGGCCTCGGCGAGCGACCCGGCGGCGTCGGCGGCGAGCGCATCCACACGCTCCATGGCCACCTCGTCCTCGACACCCTCGGGAACAACGTAGCCTTCCGCCGGCGCCTCGAAGTTAACCTCGTAGTGGGATCGCACCACTCCGAGGGCCTCTCGGACGCCCGTGTGCGCCGCCCGCTCATCCGCTCCGTGACGTGGCCTCCAAGGGCGCGCGGGCGGCCGGCCGCCGAGCCGCCGCCCGAGCCTCGCCCTCCTCCACAAAGCACGACGAGTCTCGAGGGCCGCCTCACGCAGCCTCCCCCCGCAGCCTCCCGCTCGGAGGAGTTGTACGAAGCCCGGCAGCCGCCGGCCCGCTCACCGCGTGCCCCGCAGCGGTGCGCAAGCCGGAATCGACAAGACAACAAGGAAATCGAAAGGGGGAAGCGAGCCCTCTAGCGAAGAACCAATCAAACAAGAAGTTAGCCGGCAGCTCACCCTCGACTTGCTTCCTCTCCGCCTCGAAGTCGCGGCGCACGGCCTCGACCGTCAGCTCGAGGCGCCGGACGGTTTCGCCTTGCTCCCGGAGGGCCGCCCTCCCCGGTTGGCGTTGCTGATGCTGAGCATGAGCGCCTCGTCCTCGACCTTGGAGAATGCGGTGTTCCGCTCCTCCAGCGACTTCTCCGCCGCCTCGCGAGCGACGCGCTCCCGCTCCAGCGCCGTCCGGCGTCGACGAGGGCGGCTCCTCGCTCTCGCCGGAGCCGCCCCTCGGCTCCTTGGCGGGCGGCGCGCTCCTCGCCGAAGCCGCTCCTCGGCGACGCCGAGCACCGCGGCCTTGGCGTCGTGGGCGGCCTTCAAGTCGTCGGCCTCCTTGGCCCGTCGCTCCCGCGCCGCGTGCCCGCTCCTCGGCCGGCGCCGCCGCGCTTGCGCCCCCTCGAGCGATGTGCGGAGCTCCCGGGCCTCGCGGCGGACGTTGGCCACCTCCGCCTCCCGGCCTGGCGGCCGGCGTCCGCGTCCTCTCCAAGTCCGAGCGCGCCGCCACGGTGCCTCATCACGATCGACGAGGGCTGCGCGGACCCGCTCGAGGCTCGAGCGGCGCGCCGCGTCCCCGCCCCGAGTTCTCGGGGAGCTCGTCGCACCACGCCATGGCCCGCACGCCGGCCCGCCCGTCCGGCGTCCCGAGGGCGTCGGCAAGCGCGTCGAAGGCGCCGCACCGCTCCCGGAGCCGGTGAACCTCGGCGTTCACCCGGTCGAAGGCGTCGTACTTGTCGTGGGGCGCGACGCTCGAGCTCCCGGCAACCACAAAACCAAAACCCATAAGCACGGCGACACAAGGCATCATACACAAACGAAAGAAGGAAGAGAACGAGCAACCACACGGCTTACCCGGAAGACGAGCCATGCCGGGCCGCCATGGACCCGCGGCGCCCGCTCGGCGCGCGGCCGCCGAGCGTAGCGCCATGGCTCCGAGCTCGCCCCGCAGCTCCTCGCTCCCCCCGGCGTCGGCAAACGCAGGGGGATCCTCGACGGCCCCCTCCACCCGGGCGGGGGGCGGCGGCGCGGGAGGACGAGGCCTCGGCCCCGTGTCCTCGGCCCCCCACCACCATGTGACCCTCGTGCCGCCTCACGAGGGCCCCCCTCTCGGGGCTCGAAGGAATTCGTGGGCCAGCTGGCCCACTGATTCCACCCAGGCGGCGGGGAATCGTCCGAGACCTCCACCACCTCCGCCTGCATTGCCGACGGGCGCCGCCGCTTGCGCCGCCCTCCACCGGCACCTTCACCGCGCCCCGTGGCCACGGGCGCCCGTCGTGGCGCCGTAGCCACCACCTCTAGCCGCGCCGCCGCATCCACGGGCGCCGCCACAGGGTTGCGCCCGCTCCACCTCCTCTCGCAGCCGGCGCCGTGGGTCGCGCCTCCACGGGGCCGGCGCCCCCGCGGGCCGTACCTCCACCACGGCCGCCGCCGCGGCCCGCGTCCCCACGATGGCCGGCGCCGGCCGCTCCTCGACGACCTCCCGCGCGCGCCGCCGCGGGCCGATCCGCCGGCCGGGGCCGCGAGACCCCGCCCGGGCCTTGCGAGCTCGCGCCCGCTGCCGTGCTTGTCCCCGGGTGCGACGCCCTCGACGAGCGCCGCCGGGTGGGGATCGATGCGTCCGTCCTCAGCACTTTGGCTGGTGCAAGGGGAGGAACGGTTGGCACCACCCTGCGCAGGCACAAACAGAAGGTTAGAACACTTGATCATCAACAAACCAAACCAAGCGAAAAAAGATGAGCTCCTTACCTCGAAGAGGAAAAGGCCCGTTTCCTTTTCCTCGAGGCCTCAGCAGACGAGGCCGGCGCAGCTGTCGCGCCTGTTGTAGCACCTCCTGACGGCGCCGCCGCGCGCGCAGGCGCGCCCACCCCGCGCGCGGTCACGTCCCGGCGCCGTGCCTCCCCGGGTCGCCGCCGCGCGCGCGCCGCACGCTCGCCCCGCGTGCGGGCACGCCCGCCGCCGCGCCTCCCCGACGACGCCGCCCCCCCGCACGGGCGCGCTCGCCTCGCGCGCAGGCACGCTTGATGCGCGCACGGCGCGCGCTCGCCGCGCACCTCCGCGCGCGCGCGCGCGCACCTCCACGGCGCGCGCCGTCCTCGATGTCGATTGCCGGCGGCGGCGGCGCCGTTGCGCCCGCCCCGGCGAAGCCGCTCTTGTCGCCGGCGCTAGTTCCCGGCGACGGGGGCGAGGGCCGCCACCTATCGAGGGGCCCTCCCCCTCAGCCTCTTCCTCTTCGTCCTCTTCCGAGGACGAGTACTCCTCGGTCCCCGGGGAGGAGAGCCCCGGCTCTTCGCGCCGCCGTGCCTCCGCGGCCCGCCGGTCGCGGCGCGCTTGATGTCGCCTTGCGCGCTCCCTCCGCGCGCCGCCCGCTCCTCGCTCCCGCGCCGCCGCGCCGCCCGCCGAGCGCACGGGAGTCGGGGGTGGGCGGAATGGACTTGGCGATGGTGAAGTTCACCACCGCATACGGGGAGCATCAAAGACGCGTCGGAGAAACGAAAGCAAGAGCAAGAACCAAAACAAAGTCAAAAACCGAACTCACCAGCGGGCCCGTGGGGAGCATCTCAAGGTCCCATGGGGTCCGGCCCGCAGCATCGGCGCCGGGTGTCGACGGCGCTCCGCGCCCGAGGTGAGCGCATATGGCTACTCGAGGGGCGTCGGGAGCATCCGCGACCTTGCCAGGTCGACGGGGTTGGCCGCCTCCGTCATCTCGAAGATGCGGAGCGGCCTCTCCATCAAGGGCACGACCCGCCGGTGATGGAGGAAGGCGAGGACACCCATCGCGTTCGGCCCGTGCGCCGCCGGTCGCCGCAGGCGGCCGAGACCGACTCCCCGCCGCCTCCGATGCTGGGCCGTGGACACTCCGTAGCCCCAGGAGTCAGGCCTCTTCTTGAACACCCGACCGGTGTAGGGGGGAAGGCCGGGCTCGGCATTGCGCAAGTAGAACCATCCCCGCTCCCAGCCGGCGTTGTTCGACGTCATGGTGCAGGGGATGTAGATGTCCTTGAATTGCCCCCGCAGGGCAAGTGACATCCCGCCGGCGCGCACCGCGCGGCGGGTCCTTGGCTCCGTCGTGGGCTGCGTGAAGAGCTCCCCGCGGAAAAGGTGAACCCGCAGCTCCCGCTGATCGGGATCCCCGAGTACCCCTCGCGGACGCCCACGAACGTGGCCGCCGCGAAATCACGTTGGGGGCGAAGTTGTGCGGCTCCACCCCGTAGTAGTGGCACATCGCCCGCATGAAGGTGCTCGCCGGCGCGTTGAAGCCCCGCTCGTGGTAGCGGATGAAGCTCACCACGTAACCCTCCGGAGGGTTGGGCTCGTGGTCCGCAGCCGGCCGGCACTATCCACTCCGCCGGACGTCTGTCTTCATTGGCCGCCAGCTGGCCGGCGACGACCAGCTCGCCAAGGGCCAGCTGGGTCACCGTTGACCTCTCCCAAGCGTACGGCTCCAAGATCGTGAGGGGAGGCTGAGGCGGCGCCATGAAGAAGGCAAAGGAAAGCGGGAGCGGAGGACAAGGAACGGAAGAAAGGCTCTAATGGCGACACCGCATGGTGGCAAGGGCGAGAGGAAGACAAAGGGGCGAGGGGACTGAAAATGGTGAGATGCTAAGGTAAAAAAACCGCCGTCTCCTCCTCCCCCGCGCATTTATAGGCCGACGGGCGAGCTCTCCGGAGCGGACGCCCCGCTAGCATTAACTGCAGGGAATCTTTCCTTCGCGTCGACGGGCGGGCCCCACCACGACCGCAGCGGCCACATCACTTTGCGGGTGGGCCATCATCACGGCGAAGACCCGCCGGGACCGAGGCGAAGCGATCACGTCCGCCCGCCACGCCGCCCACTACGCGCGCGCGCGGCGCGCCGCCTAAAAAGGCGCGCCCGCGCCGCAAAACCGCGGCCACGACAGAGAGGCATTTAAATGACCGTGTCCCTTGCCAAGCAAGGAGAACCCTCGAGCGGGGCGAACCCATAGCTCGAAACAAAAACAACCCTTGACGGGATATCGACGTGAGAAGGCCGCCCGAGACCCGCTCGACGTAGAGTAGGCACCGCGGGCACCCATTCCACGTAAAACCCTCGAGCGGCACGAGCCCTTGGCTCCGTACAAGAAACAACCCTCGACGGGATATCGACGTGAGAAGGCCGCCCGAAGTCGCTCGATGTAGAGCGAGGCACCGCGGGCACCCATGCCACATAAAACCCTCGAGCGGCACGGGCCCTTGGCTCGAGATGATGTCAACCCTCGATGGGATATCGACGTGAGAAGGCCGCCGGGACCTCGCTCGACGTAGAGCGGGCACCACGGGGACCCATGCCACGTAAAACCCTCGAGCGGCGTGAGCCCCGCTCAGACAATATCAACCCTCTAAAGAAGGCACGCGCGTGAGAGGGTCGCCCGTGGCCTACTTGAAGTAAAGCGGGCACCGCAAGCACCCATGCCGCGCCGTGCCGCCAACCGGCCGCCTCGAGAGCCGGCTCGCCCCGCACCCCTCGACGGCCGCGAACGCAAAAAGACGGGGCCGTCCAGGCACGGCCCCGCACGGCCCTACTGATCGGAGGTTCGAAGCCTGACCCTCGACGGGTTCGAACGAGCGCCACGGATCGCGAGTTATGGACGACGAGGGCACGCGCATTCGAGCCGTTCCTCGAGCCCGTCGGCTCGAGGGTGCCCCACATGTCGTGTTCAAGAGCCGGCCGAGGGCGGCTAGCGGGGGGATCCCACCGAGGGAGAGCTTCCGCGCCCTCGGTCCCCATCGAACGGCACCGAGCCCCACCTAGCAAACCCACACAAGCGCTTCCATGGACGTGTCTCCGACCGCGCGGCCTACCCTTATCGAACGGGGCATGGGCGTCCACTTGAACCACCCGCTAGCAGCCTCGACGAGGAATCCGCAATCCGCGACCCGCTCGATGGGGGTTGCGGAAACCTCACCCCTCCGTCCCGCGGAGGGACGGCGAGGGAGCGTAAGAAAACAAGTCGTAAAGCTCGACCCGATCGCCTCGAACGGGCCAAGGTTCGGGGGCTTGACGCACGGCTACACCTCCTTGAAATTGCACCCGCCGGAGACGATGCGCGCGGCGCGTGCACCCCCGAAGCCGGCCGAGACACCGCCGATGCCGGTTGGAATATGTGCCATGCCCTCTCGACCAATTCTTACGGTTAACCCCTGCAGAGCATCCACGCCCCGCAGGCTTCGGGGCTAGACCCGCGGGTCCGCCGACGCGGCCCCACGGAAAGCGTTCGCAAACAAGGAGGGAAGAACGTCCTATCGCAGGTTCCGGCATCCGCGGGAGCCTCAATGGCAAACCCACGGATGCTCGGGGGCACCGTCGGGGGACAGCCCCTAGGGGTCCCCTTAAACAACGGGGAAACCCTCACTTAAAACCCGCAACCACACCAAAACACGCTAAGCCTAACCATGCAGGTGCCTAACCATGCGAGACACGGCCCACGCCACAAGGGACCCCGACGGCCCACCAAGACGGCCCTCATAGAAGTCCCCTCGAGCAGGCTCCGCCCTCGCTCGAGGGCGCGCTCCCCCTCGGGTGGGCTCCGCCCCCATCCGAGGGGCGACACTTCCCTCGGGCGGGCCCCGCCCCGCTCGAGGGCTCACCTCCCCTCGAGCGGGTTTCGCCTCGCTCGAGGGTACGTCCCGCCCTCGGCCGGGGTCCGCCACGCTCGAGGGCGCCCCTCACGCGTGCGCCGGCCCCCGTACACGGGCATTTAACGCCCGACACGGGCGGGGCGGCGCCATCATGCGCCGGGGCTCGCGCCCGGTGCCGCCGCACCAACTCCCCGGGGAGGAGCCCATCCCCACCACCGTGGGGAGGGACCGTGCGGTACGGCCGGTGTCGGTCCCGTGACACCGCGCGCCTACTACGCGCACGGCTAACGCGCCGACCCTCGAAGGGGGGCCGGGTGCACCCTCGATTTCACTTTCCCCGTGACCCTACGGGGGTTAGGTGGAGGCGCTAGGCCGGTGGATCGCCATCCCGACACCGTAACAAAGATGGTCACCGCCCCCGCGCGTGCGGTGCGCACGCCGTGCGCCGTAGCAACCACTCCAACACTATGAAGCGTGTTGGGAAGGAACGCCGTTCCACCGCTCCCCGTGCCCCGTACAAGCCGGCGTCGCACCTCCCTCGAAGCCTATCGAGGACGCCACCACCATCCGCCGCCCTCCTACCCTCGAACCGCCACCGTTCGTGTACGAGGCAGCCATCATGGCCGCATCGCCGCGGAGATCGTCCGACGGCCGCCCACTCTACGCCGTAGCACGACATGCTCCCTCACGTAGCTAGGTAGCGCGCGCGCGCATGTAACCCCTCCGCCCCCTTGATCTATAAAAGGGGGGGGCGAACCCCCGCCCGCGGGGGACAGACGGACAAACAGAGACTCGGCTCCACACGAGCACTTCACACACCACATACTCATACTCATTCTCCCACGATATCTTCAGCCACTCCTCCGGGGACTTGGAAACCACGCTTCCTCTCCCCGCCTTGCTTGTATCGCCCCACCGCAAGCACCCCGGTGCTAAGTAATATAGTGCCCCGAGCACGCCTCTCGTCGGGATGTACGGCCCCCTCGGCCGGAACCGGGATAAAATCTCTCGTGTCACTTGTTACTTAGCATCGACCATTGAGGGATAGACCATGGCGCTATCTACCGGTTAGTGTCGGGACCATATTCCGCACCGACAAGTGCGGGAACTCGAGTTGTCGACTGCTCGTCGTGCGGTGCACCGGGTCCTCGCCATGTTCGAGTCGCATTACTAAGGGTTGGACCGCACGGGGCTGAGCGGTGGCTGGGCCCCAGGTGTCTCCAACGATTAGTGCGATGAGCTGGAGGAGGACTGCGCCGCTTTTGCTCGTGAGATGGCAAACACCACCCTGAAGGATCTGGAGTTGCTGCAACAAGACGAGTCAGAGGCCCCAGGAGTTCCCAAGCCCCCAAATTAAACATGCCACAAACTATTTTGTTGTAATAATTTGAACCAGTCACAAGGTTATCGTGTAGCTAGATTGTTTATCTTGTGTTATCCCTCGATTACTTCCGAGCGCCCGAGGACGACTGCAGCAACGTGCAGTCAAACTTAGACAATCGAAGTAGTCGTGTTGTACTCCGGAGCCGCGGGGGCGTAGGAGACTTAAGGCCTGGCCTCTTCAATCCGCCAAGTGCAACCGTCTGTTCGTAGCCCCCGAGAACTCGAAAGGTTCAGGAGATAACTAGCCGAGATTTTGCTCGTGAAAACATCTTTTCGGACTGGAGTCCCGACGGTCACTCGAGCGCTCTTGAAAAGAGATCGGATGAAAGCTGGAGACTAGAGAAGTACTCGCACATCTTCATGCTGTAGTCGCGGGAGCGTTGGCATTAGAAGCTTTGAAAGAGTGGCAACTCGTCATCCCACACAAGCCATCATCTTTCCTTTTCACGAGTTTGAGTTTCTGTCAAAAAACCTTTTGCTCATGCGATCGGTCTCGACATAGTTGTCGGTTTTTTTTGAAAATTTTCGAAAAAACGAGAAGGGCATTAGGGCATCGTGCCCTTGGTAGCCCCGGAGCAGGGAGCGTCTTTGCCTTGGTGCAAAGCCGCTGACTGCTCAAGCTTAAATGTTGCAATAAAGTAATGAACACAACCGAATATAAGTTTGGAACTCAGAGACATGTGAACAAAGGCAAGCAACATTTGTTTATCGACACATGAGTTTTGATTATTTACTCAAGGATAAAACGGGCGCAGGTGTTTGATGTTCCACGCGTTGGTGACGACCCTCCCGTCCTCGTACTAGATCTTGTATGTCCCTGGTCAGAGCACTTTGTGGACGATGAAAGGCCGCTCCCAAGGTGGCGACAGCTTGTGCCGGTCCTTGCTACCTTGAACCTGTCGAAGAACAAGGTCGCCGACGTGGAACTCGCGCCGGGGCATGTTATGCTCGTGGTAGCACCGCAATGCCTGCTGGTACTTGGCGCCCCGCAGCAGTGCCACATCACGCGCCTCGTCGAGTTGGTCGGTCGTGTCCTCGAGCGCGACTTGATTCCCTTTTTCGCTGTAAGCTCGCACCCATGGGTTGCCGTAGTCGATGTTCGTGGGTAGGACCGCCTCGGAGCCGTGCACCATGAAGAAAGGCGTGAACCCCGTGGCCCGACTTGGCGTGGTGCGCATACTCCATAGCACGGACGGCAGCTCGGCTACCCATCTTGCTCGCAACTTGTCGAGCCGCTTGAAGATTCAAGGCTTCAAGCATTGCAGGATCATGTCGTTTTCCCTCTCAACTTGCCCGTTCGTCTTCTGGTGAGCGACAGCTGACCAATCCACACGGATGTTGTTGTCGTCGCAGAAGTTGAGGAATTTCTTCCCCGTGAACTGGGTGCCGTTGTCGGTGATGATCGTGTTGGGAATGCCGAAACGATATATGATGTCGGTGAAGAACGAGACTGCCTCCTCAGAGCGGACGTTGAAAATGGGCCGGGCCTCGATCCACTTTGAGAACTTGTCGACCGCCACGAGAAGGTGAGTGAAGCCCGCGGGCGCTTATCGGAGAGGTCCCACCATGTCGAGGTTCCAGATTGCGAAGGGCATGTGATGGGGATTGTCTACATTGCTTGCACCGGGAGGTGAGTTTTCCTAGCGTAGAATTGGCACCCTTCGCAGTGTCGCACAATGTCCTTTGAGTCCGCGACCGCCGTGGGCAAGTAGAAACCTTGTCAGAAAGCCTTCCCGACAAGTGTTCTCGGTCCAGCATGGTGACCACAGGTGTCGGCATGTATCTCTTGTAACAACAAGCGGCCTTGATCTCCCAGGATGCACCGCATGAGTATGCCGGCAGCCCCGCGCTTGTAGAGCTCGCCGTCGATGAGGACAAAAGCTTTAGCTCGGCAGGCGATGCTCCGGGCTTTAGTCTGGTCGGAAGGGAGCTTCCCCTCGACTAGCCACTCAAGGATGGGGAATCGCCAGTCGGGATCCTCGAGGTTCACTTCTTGTGGTTGATCGATCGCCATGACCTCAGGCTCCGGATCCTCGGGTGGCTTCTCGCCTTCTTCTCGTACAGACGATTGATGTTGGTCACTTGCGAAGACCCCGTGGAGAACTGGACTGCGACTGGATGCAGCCTTCGCAAGCACGTCGGCCGCCTTGTTGTAGTCGCGCATCACGTGGTGTAGCTTGAGGCCATGGAACTTGCCCTCCAGATCTCGTACGACTTAGCAATACACCGCCATCTTCGGGTCAACACAGTTCTTGTCCTTCATGACTTGTCCCACGACTAGCTTCGAGTCACCTCTGATCTCAAGACGCTTGATCCCGAACTTGGTAGCGATCCGGAGACTGTTGATGAGAGCTTCATACTTGGCGGTGTTGTTTGATGTCGGGAAATGTAGTCGCACCATGTACTCCATACGCACGCCCAGAGGTGAGATGAAGACAAGGCCCACACTGGATCCTTCCTTAATGACCGAGCCATCGAACTACATGATCCAAGTCTCGTGCTTGATCTTTGCTGGGGGAGTTTGAATCTCCGTCCACTCGGCCACAAAGTCCGCGAGTACTTGGGACTTCATCGTGCTGCGTGGAGCATACGTGATATTCTGCCCCATCAACTCAAGTGCCCACTTGGCGATCCTTCCTTCGGCCTCGGGGTTTTGAATGACCTCCCCGAGTGGATATTTGGACACCATGGTGATGGGATGCGCATCGAAGTATTGTCGGAGCTTGCGCTTGGTCCTCAAGATCGCGTACACAAGTTTCTGCATTTGCGAGTAGCGCATCTTGGAGTTGGAGAGTACCTCGCTAACGAAGTACACTGTCCGTTGCACCTTTTGGGACCTGTCGGGTTCTTCCCACTCGACCACCAAAGTCGCGCTGACCACTTGGGTTGTCACTGAGATGTACAGGAGCATTGGCTCTTCTGTAGTCAGAGCAGTCAATATCGGAGGACTCTTGAGGATGTTCTTTAGCGAGTCGAGTGCCTCTTGCACCTCGGGGGTCTATGTGAAGTGGTTGGACTTCTTCATTAGCTTGTACAATGGCAGGTTGCGCTCTCCGAGTCGTGCTATGAAACGACTTAGAGCTGCGAGACAGCCCGTGACACACTGCATGCCCTTCAAGTTCTTGATTGGTCCCATGTCCATAATGGCTGACATCTTCTCGAGATTAGCTTTGATGCCGCATTCTGACACGACAAAGCCAAGGAGCATGCCCCTCGGAACCCCGAAAACGCACTTCTCGGGATTCAGCTTCACCTCGTGCTGTCGCAGCTTCGTGAAGTCCTCATTGAGGTCGGGGACCAGATCCCCCGTCTTCTTCAACTTGACTACAACGTTGTCGACGTACGCTTCTATGATGCGGCCTATCAACTCCCCGAAGACACATCACATGCATCGTTGGAAACTAGCGCCCGCATTTTTGAGCCCAAAGGGCATCATTTGATAGCAGTACGCACCGAACAAAAGAATGAACGAGGTTGCTAGTTGGTTCGCTATGCACATCGCAATCTGGTGGTACCAAGAGTACGCATCGAGAAAACAGAAGGTCTCGCACCCTACCGTTGAATCGACTACCTGATCTATGCGAGGCAAAGGAAACGGATCCTTGGGACATGCCTTGTTAAGGCTCGTGTAGTCAACACACATCCTCCATTTCTTATTCTTCTTCTTTACAAGTACAGGGTTTGCTAACCACTCGGGGTGGAAGACTTTACGGATAAACCCTGCACTAAGGAGCCTCAGGATCTCCTCACTAATTGCCTTGCACTTCTCGTTGTTGAAGCGGCGAAGGCATTGTTTCACCGGTTTCGATCCCGGCTTGATGTTCAGTTTGTGCTCGGCAGCCCCTCTCGGGATCCCCTTCATGTCGGAGGGTTTCCATGCAAACACGTCGAGGTTCACTTTGAAGAAGTGGACAAGCGCGCTTTCCAATTTAGGATCGAGCGCTGTCCCGATACGGAGCGTACGACCGTCGGCAAAGACGACCGCATCCTTGACGTCCTTGGCATGCTCGAAAGAGCAGGCCGCACGCTTGGACGACTTGGGGACATCTTGTTCCTCAGAACGAGGCTCGGCATGGAGCCTCTCGAACAGGATGGTTGCTTCAGCGAACTGAAAGCATTCAGCATCGCACTCATATGCGCGCCGATACGTTGGCCCTACTGTGATGATCCCCTTCGGTCTGGGAATCTTCAACTTCAGGTACGTATAGTTGGGCACGTCCATAAACTTCGCGTATGCCGCCCTCCCGAGGATCGCATGGTACGTCCCCGAGAACCGCACCACTTCGGAGGCGAGGATTTCTGTGCGGAAGTTCTGCATGTCCCCGAACGTGATGGGCAGATCGATCTGCCCGAGGGGGAGTGCCTCGATTCTAGGTACGACTCCATGGAATGGCACTGTCGACGGCCTCAGTGCGGACCGCGGGATGCCCATCTCATCAAGCGTTGACACATAGAGCACGTTGATACCGCTCCCCCATCCACCAGGACCTTGTGGATCCTTCTGGACATGAACAGGGGAGCTACCACTAGTGGGTAGGATCCAGGCTGAGGCACATTGTCAGGATGGTCCTTGCGGTTGAAGGTTATCGGAACCTCCGACCACTTTAGGTAGGACGGCTTCGCGACGTTGACGTTCATGACTTCACGCCGGATGAGCTTCTCCCGCCGCCTCGAGGGTCTTGCCGGTGATCCCCCAAAGATCATGTGCACCACACAGTCTTCACCAGGGAACATAGCCTCCGCGCCATCATCGTTGTCGTGGGAGGGGCCTTGCTCTTGTCAGGCTGGTTCTTCATGAGCCGGCACTCCCTGAGTGTGTGCTTGACGGGGACCTCGTGGTGTGGGAATGACACATCCAAGAGCTTCTAGAAGTGGTCCCTGGATGGTGTGGGCTTGGCCGGGTTTCCCTTGGGGCGCGACGCCTTGCGCTCCACCGCCGTGACAAAGTTGTCGTCGCAACGGCGCTTGTTGTTCGTCTTCTTCTTTTTGAAGCGCGAGGACGTCCCCGCGCCATGGTCCACGACTTGCTTCCCCTTTCCCTGAGGGGTGTTCAGTGTTGCGGCCACCGCCTCCTCGCTGTCGGCATGGTTGCTCGCGATGTCGAGGAGTTCACGGGTCGTACGCGGCATGCGACGCCCGAGACAGTGGATGAGGGAGGTGCACGACGTGCCATTCTGAAATGCCAAGATGGCGTCGTTGTCTGTCGCGTCAGGGAGCTCGGTGCAGCGCTTGGAGAAGCGCCGTATGTACTCGCGGAGACTCTCCCCCGGCTGCTGCCTGCAGTCGCGCAGCTCCCACTGCTTGCCGGGGCGCATGTAGGTGCCCTGGAAGTTGCCGACGAAGACTCGACGCAGGTCGGTCCAGTCGTTGATCTTGTCGCACGGCAAGTGCTCGAGCAATGTGCGTGCCGAGTTGCCGAGGTAGAGCGGCAAGTTCTTGATCACAAAAAGATCGTTGGTCGCCCCACCGGCGTGGCATGCAAGCCGATAGTCCTCGAGCCACACAATGGGGTTGGTGTCCCCATCGTATCGTGGCATGTTGGTCGGAGCCCGGAAGCGCGAGGGAAACATCACGTCGCGGATGCTCCGCCCGAAAGCCTGCGGACCCCGTTGGTTCGGTGACCAACTGCGCTCGCGGTCGTCATCGCTGTCGTGGTGCCACCTGCGCCCACGGTCGTCGTTGAGGCGCGAGCGGTTGTCGTGGTTGTTGTCGACGCTCTCAGCTCGCCGACGGGTTTCTATGGTGTTCCGGGCGTCGCGGTTGGGCCCGAGACGACTCTTGACCGCCGATGCTGCGGCTCCGACCCCATCCCCGTGTCCATGTTGTTGAGAAGGAGGTGGATTCGGGCCATGGGCAGATGGCGCTCCAGCCCGCCTGCGCTTCAAGCGCTGGCGCGAAGCGGAGCTTTCCGCTTGCTGCGCTGCCGCAGCGTCGATCAACGTCTTCAACTGATTACGCACTCGTCGCTCCTCAGAGGTTGCACGGTCCTAGCAGCCGCGCAATAGCATAGCCGCAGCGGCAAGGTTCTGGGACGCCCGCTGGAAAAGTAGCGGTGCGTCGGCGTCGACGTTGGCGTTCGCGCCCCCATTTGCGCGTCGATTGTTATCAGGCTCTAGCATGCGCACCAGTGGCGTAGGTGCACGGCCGTGCGACTGGTCTGCAGCCGGACGACGCTCATGTCTATTGCCATTCCCGTCGCGGGACTCGTCCTGCACGGGAACGTCCAGCGCCGGGCGTCGATCGTCGTTCCCCTCTTGGGCCTGCCCCTGCACAGGCACACCCTGCGCAGGTTGTCGATCGCGGGGCTCGACATCCACGCCAAGTTCTTGGTGTAGAGGGGCCAGCTCCTCGTCGAGCCGGCGTCTCGCGTCCGCAAGTTCGTCGAGCCGAGCCCGCCGCTGGGCGTCGGCGCCGCGATGGCGCGGAGCCGGCTCCGATTCGGAGCTGCTCGACGCAGGAGCCATGCAAACGTTGCACTCCCGCGTGGGGTTGTGGTGTCACGCGGTCGGTGCCCTCCGAGTCGTCGGAGACCCATGGGCAGTGCCGGTCGTGCAGAGGCCGTTGACGTAGGCCGTCACCGGGTCGTCCGAGAGGTCGGGCTGTCTACAGGGGTACATTGCGGTGTACCGCTCCATGAACTCCCCCCAGCCCAGCGATTCGTCTTCGCTGGCCTAGAAGGCGAGGTCGGTGAGGTAGTACGCGGCGAGCCTAAAACGCTCCTGCGTTCGGTTTGGCCCGAACATGCCGACGATGACGTCGTCCGAGAAGCCTCGGACGAAGGCGCGTCCTGCAGCCCCCGTGAGGACATTGGGGCGAGACGGCCGGGTGAAGGTGCGCCCGACGACGGGCTCCACCGGCCTGGTGTAGACGAAGTTGAGGGAGCCGAAGCGTAGGGTTGTCCCAGGAGTCAGTGTGACCCTGCGACCGTCCATCCGATCCGCTGGAGTTCGTCGAGACACACGATGTGCCCCTACCTGGCACGCCAACTGTCGGGGTTCTCTACCGCCGGCAGTAAATTTCTATCGATCGTGCGTCAGGATTGGATGGTTAGCTCAGGAGACAACAAGATTTATACTGGTTCGGGCCTCCGAGGAGTAATACCGTACGTCTAGTGTGCTGCAGCTGTGTTCCTGAGCCAGGTGTGCTCGTAGTAGGGGTTACAAGCTAGTCGGGAGAGGGAGTTCATTCCCAAGTCTCGAGAGATGGTGTTTGATCATATAGAGGTCTAACCCTTGTAACCGTTGCCCTCCTCTCCCTTTTATAGTCACAAGGGGAGGGGCACAAGGGGAAGTAAAGAAGAGTTATAGTGCTTGGCAGCTGGCATGTCCCGTCGTACGTCGCTGTCCGTCGGGGCGCATTGAAGCCAAGTCGCTATGCCTTGTCGGGGGAGCTGCCACATGGCCAGGCCAGACTGTTTACTCCAGAACGCTTGGCCTCCTCCCCGAGTAGTTTTGTCTTGTCTTGGTCTGCCCAAGTACCTGCCTAGCTTGCCACGCCCGAGCCTAAGTCTAAGCTTGTGCGCGTCGTAGAGGGTGCTTGAGTGCCTCGGGCTGAGTTTTGCGTGTAACAGAGTGGGAGATGATGGCGATGCGATGGCCGCGCAGCTGGTCAGACCTGCATTAAGGCTCTTACCGGGGTAGGCCTCCTGCATGGCCGCCAGCTATTGTTCCCGCATGACGTGGAGATTCGTTCCTCCACACGCGTGGGTGGCGATGCTCGTGCCGTGCGTCTGGGCCCACGTACCAGTCGGGGCCAGACTTCTCGTGCGAGGCGGAGACTTCTCATGTAAGGCAGAGACTTGTCGTGCAAGGCCGAGACTTGTCGTGCGGGGCGGAGACTTGTTGTGCGAGGCCGAGACTTGCCGTGCTAGGCGGAGACTTGTCATCGGGGGTTCCTCTAGTGGGAAACTGGTCGGAGATGCATCCAACTGGCCAAAGACTGGACGTCTTGGGTTGGTCAGACTGTCAGCTAGGACCCCGCGGACTGTGCGCCGGGGCCTCGTAGGTAGGCCGCGTACCGTCCGCTCGGTCCACCCGAGCTGCACACCGTTTTGTATGATTCAAGGTTAATTTCGGTCTGTCTGCCGAGGACACGCGGACTATCCACCCAGAAGAGATTTTTCTCGAAAAACTTTGCCAAAAACTTTAGATATTAAATAAACTTCAAAGGCCCGCGACCGTCCACCCCAAGGGCCCGAACTATTCGCTCCACAGTAGAATATTGAGTTTTCTCAAGATTTTCAACAAAACCTTTTTATCAAATGAAATCACCACTCATCTAAATGCAATGCATGCAAATTTTTGATCAAAGTGGCACTATGGAAAGTCAAGCCAATGAAATTGATCCCTCTTGTTAGTACGGTTATATATCCTATCAATCCGGTCATTTCTCATCCTCTAATCACCTTATGGCCAGCAAAAATAAAAACCTTAGCTTTTACCTTTGTGTTTGGCTCCTTTCCAACACATGACATACAAGCCATCCTTTTTCATATCCCATGAGCTCATCTTTTAATCAGACTAACCTATTCTTATATCTCAATAAAAATGTTAGTCCACAATGATTGTCATTAATTACCAAAACACGAATTAGGGGCCTAGATGCCCTCAATCTCCCCTTTTTGGTAATGGATGACAACCATTTAAAGGAGTGATATAAGAAAGGTTTTGAGTTTTGGAAACACGTACTATTCTCAAAGAACATCAATAAAAGGATAGAGTGGATGTCTCCAAAACAAAGCAATAGAGAGAACTCCCCCTACACATGTGCATATAATTTTCACTTGATTTCTACACATATGCATAGATATAAATATTTTGAAGGAGTTGCCCCTACAAAATAGAGATCAAGGCAACAACCACATATATATCCAGTAAAGTTAATAAAAGGGGTTAGCCTCAAAACTCTACAAGAACTAGAACAAGCCATAAGATAAGCAAATTAAAATCACAAACATATATCATCACATAAACAACCACAAGTTCTAGTTCTCAACCACATCACAAACCACAAAGTCTCACAAATTATTACAAGCAATCCAAAGTTCACGCATGATTGAAATTAAACATGCAAGTTCAATGCAAGAGTTCAAAGTTCCAAATGCATGCAAAGAAGTGAGCTCCCCCTAAAAATCACACATCACTCCTCCAAATTTCTCCCCCTTTGGCATCAAATACCAAAAGGTCTAGTAATCCTGAGGCGGCGGAGGAGGAGGATACAATGGCAGGGGGACAGAACTGCGGTGGTGGAGCTGGTGCTGGATAGTAGTGATAAAAATGATCTCTGAAATCCCCAAAAGCTGTGTTCAACGTGTTGAAGTTGCTCTCAAGCTGGGTCTGACGATCAGAGATCTGCTGGTACTGCTCTGAAGTGGACAACTCAGAAAATCTATCATTCAGAGCACTAAGTTCATTCTGAAGGCTTTTTTGCATATCATCCAACCTTGTCATGATGGGCTCATGCATGGTGTTGTAGACATGTTGACCAGAAGTGTTAAGGCTAGTGTCAATTTGCTACTGACAACCCTACTGCATAGTCTGAAATGTATCATTCATCTGCTGCCCATATGCCTCAAAATGGGAGTTGAACCCGGATTGCATCTGCTGGAATTGGGTATTCATTGACTACTGAATATTAGAGAAATATGAATCAAAGTATCCAGCTGGAGGCTCCCACTGTGGCTGCATGGGATGAACTGGAGGAGGAGGAGGAGGTGGCATAACATAAGCATCTTCATCAACATTGATATGACCCGAGTTATCAACATTAGCATTGTCATCATCACTAGCATGTTCATCAACATTTTCATCAACATTTAGACCCTCTGCAGCTTGCCCATATGGTGTCAATGGCTTGTTGAGAAGAGCTTTGGCATTGTAAAAACGTCGATAAAGTTCATGCTTCACATCACATAGACCATTGAACCCAGTCTTAGTTTTGATCAAAGATATAATGTAAGGAGCAAAGTAATGCTATCTCTGACAAGACGCTTTTTGACTATCAACTTCTCAAGAATAAGAAGCACAACATCAAACCTAGTTTCATTCATTATATGGTCTATCACATTTCAATAGTGCTCTCGGACCTTGTCCTTATTCCCACTTTTAGGCATGAATGTGTGTCTGATGATGTTATTTATGATAGCAAGATGATGTCTAAGCCCTATTGCTAGCTAGTTCATGATAGTTGTAGCAGAAGTACCAGGCTCATAAGAGATATCAGTGTTCTCAAGAATATCTTCACTACACACATTGACACCCTCACTAAAATATGCATAATCAAGGTAATTTGCTACTGCAAACTCTGCAAAAGTGTCTTCATACTCACTTTTTCCTGTCATCCACTTAATAGTTTTTGCATCAAAGTCCATCTCATTGGTGGCATAAAACTGTCGCATAATTGTGTCATTCCCATCACACCTATGTTCAAGGAAGGGTTTCAAGCCTAAATTCTCAAGTTTAGTGGCCACACCAGCTAAAACAGATTTAGACTCGAGATATCCAAAATCAACCCTGTGATGAGCAAACACAGTGCAATCCATTAAACTACTGAAGAAAGCTTGTTCTTGCACAGTGGTACGGAAATATATATTGCATGTGTCACGAGGCTCATTATAAGCATTTGCATTTCTAGCAATAGCAAATTCCCTTTGGGTCCACTGCCTCCTCCTAGGGACTATGTAATTGAGAACATCAATGATGTCAGCAATGTTACCTGGCCCTTGATAGATCTCCTCTTCATATACCATGAATGAGGCACTTACACTTTCATCAGCTGGATCAAAATCACTGTCATTGGGATTATCGGGCTCTTCTTCTTCCTCAGAAGTATCATTTTTATGACGCCTCTTAGATGTGCCCACATCCTTGTTCTTCTTCTTTGAAGTAGCCTTTTTAGTCACCTTCTTCGTTGCAATAGCCTTGCGAGCACTGTCATAAATCAAGTGTTTGAATGAGTATCAACAATGTGGAACAATTATTAGTAGAATTGAAGCCCAATCCATAAAGATACTAGCCACAAGTGTGGCTGCCAGGGTCACGTGACCGTCCGTGCAGAGGCGGTGGACAGTCCGATCGGTCCGGACAGGCGCACACTTGTGTACAGTAGTGTCCGATTTTGCAATCCTCATTACTCCATAAATACCAAGTGTTGATCCACCAAAAATTAGCCATAGCATCATACGAGTATACCAAACACATTCACCAAGACAAAAACTTGGATCCATGAATGATTTTTAGATCACAACATCAAACACTAACCACCTTCTTGCTCAAAATCCGAGAGAGAGAGAGAGTGAGTTATTTGATAAAATACCCGGATGACATGGTGGAGAACCTTGCGTAGAGTCCATGAATATGCTCAGATGGTCCGAGGAGTGCCCCAATCGAAATCCCTAAGGAGGGTGTTGACGGATAAAAGACGTATCCCTCTACGATCCGCAAACGTACGGACCTACACCTTTTTCACCACAAGATTCCCAAGGTTCTTGTCAATCTGCGGAGCAAGGGGATTACAAGCATTTGATCTACCTCTACTCACTAGTTACTCAAACCCTAACTATGATTATACTAGAAAACGACTAAACTACACTAGAGAGAATGATTAAGCAATCAAGATAGGAGACACTCGCCCATGGGTCTACGATACTAGAACATGCAATCATTTCAAACATGAAAACCAATCTAATCTATCGGGGGTTGTGACCACAGTTTCCCCCTTTCCCTCCTCTCGTACTGTCACTACGCGAAGGCATTCACGACTAGACCTATGATGGACACGGCTTATTGAATGGATCCAAGAAAGCATTGGAGCTCTACTCCCTTTAAGGCATGGTAGCTAACCTTAAGCAATAAATTATGTTCAACACAAGATGATAGATAGATAATCCGACAAAGTATGATTACATCTCAAGATCGATTACAACCCATGGACGAATAAGGAGATTACCCCATCAAGGTGCTAGACATAGCACCGTTGATCATGGTCACCCTTCCGACGGTGTCTTCCTTCTTCTCCACTTGTGGGTGCTTCCTTCGAGGTGGTCGATCCCCCTCCAGAGATCTCCCTACTCTCTCTCTAGCTTGTGGATGGCCTCCCGGTGAGAATGGCTCTCTCTCTTCCGAATGGTGGCGCCTCTGGGGTTTTAGGGTTAAAGATCCTTCGGGTGCAAGGAAAGGGGGGCCGAACCGACCCCCGGAGTGGGCTGGGCCGGCCGGCCTGGGCCGACCGGCCCAGGCCCAATTTGGCCCGGTTCGGTCGCCCCTTCGCTCCCGTGGGTCCTCAGGTGATTATGCACTTTGCCCCCTCCACTTGCATGATTTTGACGATGTCATCCTCGCATCCAAGATGGAGGTTCTCCGCTCATGAAGTTCGGTCTTTTACGCTTCAATCCCCGGGGGTATTCCTACATAGCACTTCGGTCCTTGCCACCATTGGAAGTGATTTCAAAAAGCTCATGAACACGAACAAGACTCCATAAATGCTTCTTTGAACTTGTTGCAAATCTGTCCTTTATGTCCATGTCTTCCTGCATAAACACAACACTTCCGAATGCATGTACATAGTGGCGGGTTAGTTCCATAATCAAATCCAAACCAAAGTGTAATGAACATGTTTGGTGTACCAAAATACACCGTCAACATCTCCCCCACTCTTAGCTCTTGCTCGTCCTCGAGCAAGTACTCGTAAAAGAACTTCGTCCAAAGTGTTGTAATCGTGTACCGCTAATCCTTCTTCACAAGTTAGTCAATCCTTTTGTCTTTAATACATAAACATAAAGTAATGATCATCAAACATAAACATGGGCGTTTAGAATTTTTACCATGTCAAGATTTACCCCACAACTCAAACTCTTCGCTAGAAGCCTTCAATCTCAGCCATGCTTACTTCTTTGCTTCCATCGGACGGTTTTTATGATTTTTCAAAAATAAAATTCCTGCAACAAGTGTTATACAAAATCCTTTCTCCAAGCTCTCTCTAGTCACTTATGAGGTGGCTATCCTGACCAAATTTTATAAAACTCTCACCTCCCATAAATCTCTCATATAACATGTAAAGTGGAGCTATAGGTAGGGCTAGTGCAATCAACACAAATATTGTCAAACTAAGAACTTCCTCTAATGGTTGCTTACCTTTCAATGCCAATGATCATGAGAATTAATCCATTTGTAGGGATATCAAGGATGAGAAGATTTAGAATGGTGGACATGTGCAAGGGCAAAAGAAAATTATGACAACGAGGCACCGATGCGTCCTCGTTGTCGGATTGCACATGGTTGGAAAAAGAGTGAAAGTTTCGTCTCTCAACAACGTGACATCCTTCCTTGCACTTTATTTTTCTTTTCTTTTACTTGATTCATCCCTCTCATATCTTTATTGCCACTCCTCTTTTCTCTTTCTTCTTTTTTTCTTTCATTCTTTCATTCTCATATTTTTCTCTTTCTTTACTTTTCTATTATATATATATAATTTTTTTCTTTCCTTCTTTGTTTCTTTTCCATACTCATACATTTCTCTTTATTTTTTCCTCTCTTGACAACTTTTCAAAGCTCTCAACTCCTCTCTTTCTTGCATGCATACAATCTGAAATTTTAAATAAACCATGCTAGAGACAGATGAAACTTTGAGAGTAGGTTGTGTTCAAGGAATGCGATGTACAAAAGAGATGTATAGGGTTGGGTATGGAATTCGGTGATGTACGGGACTTCCGATGTGAAAGTCACGTTACCGAATGCATGACGAGGCTAGCAACAAAAAATAAGCACAAGAACATGATCATTGCTCGAAATTAAATCTCCCAAAAGAGAAGGGTCCTAGCCCAACTCATCGTGCTAATCACACTTATGGTGGAGCAAAAAATAAATTTGGCTTTGTATAGGATTTTTTTCTTACTCTCAACTTGGAAAAAGAGTTTTTTCTAACCTTTATTACAAGGGCTTTTAGATAATTTTCAGAATTGAAATCCTCCAACTTTTAGCATCGAACATAGCACAACCAACATGTGAAGCTCAAGATTGAAGTGTGGTATGGGTACTTCTAGTAGTAGCAATTCCACTAAGCACCACGGTAAACGTTTTTCAAACCACACACTTATGTTCATATATCAAAAACTAAAGATGAACAAACAAGTAAATTAAGAAAAGCAATGCACAAGACACAAAATTTAAAGGACTCTTTTTATTTGATTTTCTTTGACTCAACACTAATTTAAGACACTTGCAAACTTGCAAAAATTTAAAAAAACACGCTCAAAAACTAAAGAATCTTTAAACTCTAATACTCTCTCGAATATTAAACCAAACCTAAACTTGAAGCTCAAAAGCTAAAAGGCTAGATAGCTAGCCCTCCGCCACGTTAAAAACATACGACGTCCTCGTCGTATCTTAAAAAATTCCTAAGTGGAAAACTAAACCTAGAGGTACTTCTTGCAACTATTGCACCACTTGCCTCTCATGTTCCTAACCATGCCAAAAAGTTTGCGCACGTTGCGGTTTAGGAACTTGTAGTCGTCTTCGACTACGCGCTCCAAATCCTCCATACGCTGCCTCATCGCCTCCATGGCTTGGAAACATTCGTCGACCGTTGCGTAGAGATCCGAGATGGAGTGACGGCAAGCCGCACAACACATCGGATGCAACCCGAAAGGGTCGTCATCGCCAGGGTCTCCGCCGTCGTCGCCATCACCATTGTCGTCGCCACCGTCGTTGCCGCTGCCGTTGGGGCCCCCGGGAGTCTTCTCCTTGGGCTCCTCATCCCAAATGTAAATATCATTATCATCTCTTCCGGCGGCCGCCCACGAGCTCGGGCTACGATCTTCGGAGTAATCGCTACCCCGATAGTCTTTAGGCTCGGACGACACCTCCTTGTAGTCTTTCCGCTTCATGCCTCGGATGCGTGCCGAACTTCGAACGAGAGTAGGGACGTTCTCCTTCTTGACGGGGTTGCGAGATGCGATAGCTCCGGTTGGGACACGCCCTCCGCAACGGATGCGGGCGGTCCTCTTGATCTCGACGGGTAGCTTGAGCTTGCATCGCTTCGCCTCCTCCATCGATGGCTCCTTGGCGCCTTGCTTCAACTCTAAGCTCCTCGGGGACACCATGGCTGCTGCGTGGGTGCAAAATATTGCTTGATGGGATTGATTCCCGAGCTCCCAATTCGGCCAAATAAATAGTCCGAAGAGGAATACCCTAGGAACCTCGTTTTCCTTATTCAAACATCCCTTAAAATTTTCTGACCAAAGAAGGAAGTCGAAAAGGAGCAATTCGGGCAAAAACTGGGACGAGACGCCGCCGGGACCCACCTGGGCCGGTCGGACTGGGCCGGCCGGCCCACCCTATCTCGGGGGCTGGGCCGGTCCGGTTTTCCGTGTATCGTAAATCTTCGGGAGAAACTCCACAAAATTAATAGAAAAACTATTTACAAAAATTCATGACTTTTTTCGTCCTAGGCGGGACATTCAAACTCTTCTTCCATGGTGAAGACATCAACATGGTGAAGGGGCACAACGTCGGGTTCGTAGTAAACCTTAAGCCGTTGACCATTCACCATAAATTGATCACCTTTCACATCCATAATGGTTACCACCCCGTTGGAGAGCACCGAATGAACAACATAAGGTCCGTCCCACTTGCTTTGCAATTTCCCCTTTCCGAAGGTTTTAAACCTCGAATTGTAGAGGAGGACCTTATCTCCTTCTTTAAACTATTCTTTTTCAACCTTTTATCATACCATCTTTTGATTCTCTCTTTGTATATGCTTGCATTTTCATATTCTTTCAACCTCATCGCCTCTAGCTCGCTTATTTGAATTCTTCGTTTCACCACCGCGGCATCGAGATCAAGGTTCATCTCTTTAATCGCCAAATAGGCTTTATGTTTCAACTCAACCGGAAGGTGGCAAGCTTTTCCATAGACGAATTGATAAGGGGTCGTACCTATCGGTGTCTTGAACGCCGTTCGATAAGCCCACAAAGCTCTGTTTAATTTCTTTGATCAATCTTTGCCTCCCATCTCTATTTTTTTGTTAAGGATGCTTTTTAATTGCCTATTTGATGTTTCCGCTTGTCCGTTGGTTTGTGGGTGATAGGCCATAGAGACCCTATGTTCAATTACCAACTTGGACAAGAACTTTTTGAAATTCTTCCCGGTGAACTGAGTTCCTCCATTCCTTATAAAGATTCTCAGTGTACCGAAACGAGGAAAAATCACATTCGTGATCATGGTTATGGACTCCTCCGTGGAAGCTTTACGACATGGCATGGCCTCTACCCACTTGGATACATAATCAACCATGACTAGAATATACTCATAAACGCATGAGTTTTTGAAAGGCCCCATGAAGTCTATACCCCATACATCGAATAAATCGATTTGTAGATTGTATTTCAAAGGCATAGAATTTCTTTGAGAGATGTTTCCGGTTCTTTGGCATTCGGGGCATGATGCAACATATCTTTTAGTATCTTCATGCATCTCCGGCCAATAGAATCCGCTGGACCATACTTTTGCTTGGGTTCGAAAATGGCTATAGTGTCCACCGTACTCCGCCGAGTGGCACTTAGAATTTCTACCCTCTCTTCTCTTAGCACACATCTTCTCATGACTCCATCATAGCCAAGTTTGAAGAGGTATGGTGCATCCCAAAAGTATTTCCTACTTTCGGAGATTATCTTCTATTGAGAGTTTTTATCTAGATGATCGTGAGGCATCTTTCGAATTGCTCGAATGATATCAATCATCCAAGTGTCTTTATCGAGCACTCGATAGAGGTGGTCATCTCTCATCTTATCTTCTATGGGCTCTTTATCATCTTGTCCACGATTCATCCTAGACAAATGATCGACCACAATATTCTCCACCCCCTTCTTATCACGAATTTCAATGTCAAATTCTTGGAGAAGAAGGATCCAATGAATCAAATGTGGCTTGGCTTCCTTCTTAGCCAAGAGATACTTGATGGCTGCTTGATCGGTGTAAACAATGACCTTCGAGTTCACGATGTAAGATCTGAATTTTTCGAAAGCGAACACCACCGCTAGCAACTCTTTTTCCGTAGTGGCATAGTTTAATTGTGCCCCATTAAGAGTTTTGCTAGCGTAGTAAACGACGTGAACTCGGCCTTCCTTTCTTTGACCCAAAACCGCGCCTACGGCGTAGTCACTTGCGTCACACATGATCTCAAAAGGTTGGCTCCAATCCGGAGGTTGAATAATGGGAGCACTCAAAAGGATGTGTTTTCAAGGTCCGGAATGCCGCTAGGCACTTCTCATCAAAGTCAAAAGCCACATCCTTTTGAAGGAGATGTATTAATGGGTTAGTGATCTCTGAGTAGTCCTTAATAAATCTTCTATTAAATCCGGCATGGCCTAGAAAGCTCCTCAAGGACTTAACATCCGTCGGAGGTGGGAGTTGCTCAACCGTCTCTACCTTAGCCTTGTCCACTTCAATGCCTCTCTCGAATATAACATGCCCGATCACTATGCCTGGCTTAACCATAAAGTGGCACTTTTCCCAATTTAACACCAGGTCTACCTCCACGCACCTCGTGAGGACCTTATCCAAATTTACCAAGCAATCCATGAACGTCTTCCCATAAACGGAAAAATCATCCATGAACACCTCGACAATTTCTTCAATGAATTCCGAGAATATGTCCATCATGCAATGTTGAAAATAGGCCGGAGCGTTGCATAGGCCGAAGGGCATCCTTCTATATGCAAACGTTCCATAAGGGCATGTAAACGTTGTTTTGTGTTGATCATCCGGGTGAATGGGAATTTGCATGAACCCCGAGTACCCCTCGAGAAAGCAAAAAATAAGCGTGGTTCGCTAATCTCTCGAGCATCTCGTCAATGAATGGTAGGGGGAAGTGATCTTTCTTCGTTGCTTTATTAAGCTTACGATAATCGATACACATCCGCCACCCGGTCACGGTTCTTTGCAGTATCAACTCATTCTTCTCATTCTTCACATGATAATCGATACACATCCTCCACCCGGTCACGGATCCTATCACATAAACTTCTTCTTCGGTGAAGTATTCGACAAGAGAAGACTGTTCCCTAACCAAAAGGGGATGGCAAGAGCATTGGAAACGGATTTCCCACCGGAAAAAAAAGCGAAAGATTCATACGACCTTGAAACCACTGGTGAGGTATTTCAAAAGCTCTTTGGAGATGATGAAGTGGATCTGGAACACATAGCCGAGGTGAAGAGAATCATGGGGATCAAGCCCGAAGCATTGCCATACGCTCGCCTCACCGAAGTTTATGTGATAGGATCCGAAGATGAAGAGAAGATGGCACCACACTTGAGTTGCGAGATTAATGGAGTTCAATGCAAAGCTATGTGTGACATCAGAGCCCAAGTAAGTGTCCTATCTTCTAAAATTTATGATAGAGTTCAAGACCACAACCTAGACTTAGCTCCAACATCAACAAAATTAATCATGGGAGATGGTAGAACTATTAGACCTCTAGGTATTGCTTGCAACATGGATGTAAACATCTCTGGAAAATGTATACCAACCGATTTCTTTGTTATTGATGCTTACCATAGTAATCATAATCACATAATCCTAGGTAGGCCCTTTCTTAAGTTGGTTGATGCCGTGTTGGATGCCAGAAAAGGCAAAGTAACAATGAACCATAATGGAAAGAAGTACACATATAACTTTCTTCGCGTTTCTAAATACTCTTCACCTTTTCCTCCTGATGATGTTTGGAGAGATAAGTTCTAGGCATACGCAACCCCCAGTCGACTGCCTGTGATGTTTGGAGCCTTCGTTTCCAGGATTAAGCGTAAATCTCTGATAATCTTTCTTTTTCTTACGTGATACTGTTTCTGCATACACTTATATGTCACTATATGCATGAAAATTGATCCTGTCATGCATATAGGTATGCACTTGGTTTCCTTCGGAAAAGCAGGTGTGACAGAGTGGTATCAGAGTTGTATCGACTGTAGGACGTAAGCCTAGATAGCAATGGTCGTTTCTTAAGGTTTCCTTTGATCTAAAATTCATCACTACCTTTCCCTTGAACCCTGTGATGAATATTCTCGCTCCTTGAACCATTATCTTTCATCAATCCTCCTTAATGGCTCACCGTTGACTGTCACATTTTCATTTGCACATCATTGTTTTGCAAATGATTATGATCTCTACCCTTGCCTAATTATTTACTCTTCCCTTGGTCTTGATCTTGTCTCTCCTTTCCACTTCTCTTAAGCAATTCCACCAATAAATCAAAAAGTGGAATTGTTACCCTTAACATTCTATTTATTCGTGCAGCTCTCCGACACATCAACACTGTTTTAATTTTATCTCGAGCTACCGAAGTCTGATTGACATGAAATCAGTTGGGTTAGTTCCATAATTTCATGTATTAATATCTGTCCATAATTCAGAAGTATTCGTTTTCTATCTAGGGAGATACATACGAAACAGTGGAACATTTAGAATCTGCCAACACTGCTGACATAGCCATCTTGTTTAATTCCTTTCTCGAGTTCTAAACCTCCGATTGAGGTGATTCCAGTTGGGATGACTCATAATTTCGGCCTCCTTGATCTGGGGAAAATCCATTATTTATGGAGATCCCTGCTGGGAGCTACATCTGATCTATTAGAAATACCCTCTGACTTTATTAACAACGTGTAGTGTCGTTCCCTTTAGCTATGCCTTGATTGGTGGAATTCAGTGTTTGCATGATGATGCTTGGTTTTATGAACTTGATTGATTCGCTTCTTTGATGTGAGTGTTGGTGTATTGTGGGTCTTATATCTGCAATAATATCAGTTGCTTAGTTGGGTTCTTCTTTTGTACCTTCCACATCCTTGTTGTCTTTCTTTCTCTCCACCTGGATCAAATGAAGTACTTCAGAAGAAGAAATTGAAGCACGCACCAATGCCAACAAGCAAATGCTACTGCTACCGTCGTCATTTAGAAGTGAGCAAGTTGAAGAAAAGAAGACTTCACTCTTCCTTCCACCTTGTGCTGGCTTTTATCCCATCTATCTCACTCTGATGAAGACCCCACCAACCAAGAATGATGAATACTGAAGATCCTACACAGAGACAACAAAAGAGGATGACCGTCTACCAATCTCAGAAAATAATCTTGTTTGTCTCCCTCCTCCTTGTTTCTTCTTTCTTCAAATCTCGGGACGAGATTCCTTTTAAGGGGGGTAGATTTGTCACACCCTGAAATTTCAAATTTCAGGATGTGAATAGAAAGAATAATTAAATAACGATTTTCTCATAATTTTAAAACATTTTCCAACATTTAGTTTTCTTTACAGGAAATATAGTATAGGAAAAATCCTATGTTTGACTTTCCGAATTAAAACAAAGTTGAGAGTGCTGCATTCATGCCGATGCATCTAGTGGTTCTTGAGTGCTAAAGGTTTCAAAAATGCGTTTAGGAGCTGTCCTAACTCTTCCAAGAATTTTCCGGATTTTTCTGGAATTTATTCTCATTTTCTCTGAGCATATTCTATTTATTAGAAGGCTCTAAAATCTTTTTCACGGGCTCCGAATACTTTATTTGGATTGTTCATACCCCAATCTGGCTCTGGGAATTTTCCTGGATTTTTTCAGATTTTTTGAGTATTTTTCGTGCCTTTAAAACAATTTCTAGATTTTCTGGAATTGTTTCTGGCATTAAAAATAAATTCGAAAAAAAATACAACCTATCCTACCGGATTGGTTTGAGCCCGTGGGCCCGACCCTAACCGCCGGCCCGGCCGGCAGGCCCGTTGAAGCCCATCGGGGCCCGGCGGAGCCCGCGCGGCCGGAGAAGGCCGCGACCTTCACGGCCGGCGGCGCCGCCACCCCGGCGTCCGTGCCTGCGGCGGGTCCGCGCCTATTTAAGGCGGGCCGAGTCCGCTCGCCGCGCGCCCTAGCCGCCGCCTCGTCCCGCGCCCGGCCGCTCGCGCCGCCGCCCGTGCTTGCCCGAGCCGGCCGCCATGGCCTTCCGCCGCCGACGGGATTCCAGTCGCTCTCGTACAGCTCCTCCGCTGGTGAGCCGCTCCACTCGACCGTCATGACCTCCTCTTCCTTTTTCGTGACTCATCCGAGCTTGTAGGCCACTGGAACCCCGACACCGTTGCGAAATCCGGCCGCCCCGAGTTCGACCGCCGGCGCCGTCCACCCCGAAATCCGGCCGTCTCCCTCGCACCCCGCCGCCGGTAGGCCCTCCATCGCGTTTCCCTCGATCTCCTCTTCCTTTTCCCCAACTCAATCGAGCCCTAGGCCGTCTAATCGCCAGTCCCGCCAAGGGCCAGTGGCCTCCCTATCCGCCGGCCATCTCTGTCCACAGGTAGGAGATGAAGGTTGGTCGGATTTCTAGTAGCCCCCTGAAGTTTCCTTTAATCCATAAGTTAGTATGTCCCTTGCATCTTTTTCATGTAAAACGCTAGGTCTTTAGATTCCTTTCAAACAGGTCCAACCCGAGAGCTTTTATAGATCTAACCGTGTCCTTTGTCCTTTTCGTGAGCACTATTCAATGTGTCTTGCAAATTTCCTCTGCTACTCCTTGAGATCTATAGTTAATCACTAACAGGTCCTCCAATCTTGCTTTCTCCATATCTTTCTCGTTTTAGCTCTGTTTTAATTTAATTCATTCAAGTTGCGTTAGGTTCATAATAATGTAAACTATGCGTTAGTAGTGTGTTATCATCATGATTGTTTCCTGAAAATTAATTTAATATTAATTTTGATTAATGGTTAGTTATACATGCCTTTTATAACCAAAAGCAATATAGTGCTACACACCGTTTTTCATAGTTAATGTTAATTTTATTAATAATTATATCACATGCTTTTATATATAAAATCTAATTAGATATTTATCTCAGTTTCTCTTAAACCAAATGTTAATTTGTTTAATAGTTAATTAATCTTTTCTAATTAAAATTTGATTAGGCCTTTACATCGGCTTTTATAATAAATATTAATTTGATTAATGCCAATACCATAATGTTTTTAATAATAATATGATCTACTCGAATTACAAAGTTTCATTTAGATTGTTCCTATAGTCTAGTTTTTCTAAATTAAATGTTTAATTGGTTAATTCATATATGAACCTTTATTAATAAAACTTGACTAGTTCTTTACACCAGTTTCGTAAATAAAGTTTAATATTGCATTAATGTCAACATAGGGTATTTATTTCTGAAATATCCTTTATATTTGTTTTGTTAATTAAAATGAACCTAGCTCATAATCTTGTTCTATCATAAATGCAAATAATTCGTTAGACGTTCGGTGTCAGCTTTATCTTCGTATCTCTTTTGAGCAAATTTATCAGAAGCTCTAAACCTTTCTAGTGTTAGCCCAAGCTCAACCGTGTGCATCTAATCAAGCCTTAGACTTTCTGCTTAGCTTAGTAGCTTTATCTGTGTGAGTAGTTTGCACTGCTCATTTGCCTATCAAGTAATCTTATCACTCTTGTTTCATGTTTATCTTATAATCGTTTTTATTAGCATCTAGCTAGTTGATGTTTATCCCATCTCTGTTAGGTTGTCTTTTTATAAATCAGTTATGTTATTATGCCCAATCTTTCGTATCTATACCTTTCTTTAGAGCTACTCTTGTTATCGGTTCCTTTACCAACTCGTTTAGCTTACCTTTTGCTTAGTTGTCGCCCTTCGGTCTAGTTCTCTTCGTAAACTAGTTTTCCTAAACCCACCTTAAGGTTTTCTTTTGCATTGATAGTTCATTTGTGCCGTTCTCGTTCATTTCACCTTAACTTGTACGTTAGCATGTGTATCACCTATTATTTATTTTAATACTAAAGATGCATTTAATCTTGACTAATTCTTATTCCAATGCTTTTATAAATAAAAAGTGATTAGGTTCTGATCCGGTTTTCTTTAATCATGGTTAGGTCTAAAGTTCTTCGGGAGTTTACGTGACTTGTGGGTAAAGATGTACAACCTCTGCAGAGTGTAAAACTAATTGATTAGCCGTGCTCATGGTCAAGAGTGGCCTGGACCCTCACATGATAATTGAACTTGAAGATGGACTCAAATCGTGTTCTCTGGTTATGGTGGCCATATGCTTATGGCGTATCTTATCTATCTCTTTATGATAATTGTGGGTTGGTATAAACTTATACTTTATTAGTAATCAGGTGCTAATAAAACTTGACCAACTAAAATTGCTTAAATGCTTATAGCCCAGTCCACTATAAAGCCTTTGCATTCATTCTTTCTCCCACACTTGCTGAGTACGACAAGTGCTCACCCTTGCTATAAACAATGTTGCTCAGAAGGAGGAAGCTACACGAAGATGATGTGAAGATGTTGTGGAGTTCTGGGCGTACGCAACCCCCAGTCGGCTGCCTGTGATGTTTGGAGCCTTCGTTTCCAGGATTAAGCGTAAATCTCTGATAATCTTTCTTTTTCTTACGTGATATTGTTTATGTATACACTTATATGTCACTATATGCGTGAAACTTGATCCTCGCATGCATATAGGCATGCACTTGGTTTCCTTCGGAAAAGCAGGTGTGACATTGCGTCAAACAAAATCAAATAATAAGAGTCCTTTAAATTCTTGTGTGATTCTTATCTTGATTTACTTGTTTGTTCGTCTTTAGTTTTTGATATATGAACATAAGTGTGTGGTTTGAAAAACGTTTACCGTGGTGCTTAGTGGAATTGCTACCTCTAAAAGTACCCATAGCATACTTCGATCTTGAGCTCTACATTATGGTTGTGCTATGTTCGATGCTAAAAGTTGGAGGAATTCAATTCTGAAAATTTTCTAAAAACCCTTGTAATAAAGTTTAGCAAATTCTGTTTTTCCAAGTTGAGAGTAAGAAGAAAAAAATCCTATACAAAGCCAAACATATTTTTCGCTCCACCATAAGTGTGATTAGCATGATGAGTTGGGCTAGGATCCTTCTCTCTTGGGAGTTTTAATTTCAAGCAATGATCCTTGTGCTTATCTTTTGTTGCTAGCCTTGTCATGCATTCGGTAACGTGACTTTCACATCGGAAGTCCCGTACATCGCCAAATTCCATACCCAACCCTATACATCTCTTTTGTACATCGCATTCCTTGAACACAACCTACTCTCAAAGTTTCATCTCATCTCAAGCATGGTTTTATTTAAAATTTCAGTTTGTGTTTATGCAAGAAAGAGAGGAGTTGAGAGCTTTGAGAAGAGGGATAACGATGTCAAGAGGGGGAAAGTAAAGAGAAAAATATGTGTATGGAAAATAAAGAAAGAAAAATAGAAAAGTAAAGAAAAATATGTGTATGAGAGAATGAAAGAGAGTGATTGAAGAAGGAAAAGAAAAGAAAGAGAGAAGAGGAGTGGTAAGAAAGATATGAGAGGGATGAATCATGTAAAAGAAAAATAAAGTGCAAGGAAGGATGTCACGTTGTTGAGAGACAAAACTTTCACTCTTTTTCCAACCATGTGCAATCCGACAACAAGGACGTCATCGGTGCCTCGTGGTCATATTTTCTTTTGCCCTTGCACATGTCCACCATTCTATATCTTCTCATCCTTGATATCGCCACATATGGATTAATTCTCATGATCATTGACTTTGAAAGGTAAACAACCATTAGAGGAAGTTCTTCATTTGACAATAATTGTGTTGATTGTGCTAGCCATACCTATAGCTCCACTTTACATGTTATATGAGAGATTGATGGGAGGTGAGAGTTTTATAAAACTTGTTTAGGATAGTGAAGGACCGAAATGGCGAACCAGAGAGGGGGGAGTGAATGGGAGCTGATAAAAATTCTTCTTGAAAAAGATGAAGGCTCCAACAAGACGAACACAGCTTCCAACACACGTCTCCGACTCACTACCCAAATTGGCCAAGTCCACGTAGCCACTGGAGTGCTACTGAACCTAGGAACCAACCTTCAACCTCACAGACCCAAGAACATAGAGGAACACCAACCTCGAGTCCACTTACCAACACCGGTCAGACCGGTCCCTGCTGGTGAGACTTGACGACTTCCACAGAAAGGCTTCACACAGGTCAGACCGGTCTTAGCCTGAAAGCCCCCAAATCACCAAACAGGCCTACCGACCTCGAAACAGACCCGAACTCGAAACTGCTGCAACACAGGACAACAGCGAACACACCAGACGTTCACCCGAGCATAAACCCAATAGGGGTTGCACCGGTCAGACCGGTCAAGAGCACCGGTCAGACCGGTGTAACCTGGGCAGCTCGTGATGAACAACACCCGTGGGTCAACTCCTCCAAAACCAAGCCTTGATCTCTCGAATCGCTCCACAGGCTCAAACATGACTTCGGGGATATTAGGAACACCTCATGAGGAGTCCATAGCCACGATTAATCCCACCAAAACTTGTCCAAACAAGAGGAATCGAGGAAATCCCACCAAGAACGCCTCTGACCCTAGAACACGGAAACCCCAAAATCGAGCCCCTTAACTCATGGATTTGGGAGAGGAATCACAACCCAAAGAACCACGAAGGGTTCCCACAAACTTCCCCCATCAAATCCCCAAGAGCAAGGTCCCAAAAACACATCGAGAGAATCACAAAGAGAGGGCTCTGAAAATCACCACCAAGAACAACCAGGAACAACTCATCCAAACCTTGAGAAACCACGCTGAATCATTTATACATGCCACAAAGGTTCATACAAGGTCTAGCTTGCCGCCCGATCATCCAACCCTCTCAACAAGATCTCACCATGAAGCTCTCAAGCTAGTCCTATCGAAATCCTCATGAAATAGGAAGGGAAAATAGGAAATCAAATGAACTAGGGTTCCATGAGATTGGCTGCCATCCTCTCACCTCATGGGTTATATGGAGGCAACAGAAAGTCTAAAATACCCTTACTTAACTACTAGGGATACAAGCCCCTCGAGGGCAGTTTTGGAAGTCTTCATGTCTTCTCCATCAGACGGATGCCCGGCGACCGCACCCTGCGTAGCCTCGACGCAAACCATGCGATCCCGACGCGTGTCCTCCGTTTCGAGGTCTCTAGACTGCATCGTCGCACATCGGTCAGACTGGTGCTCACCACCGGTCAGACCGGTACCCACCGGTAAGACCGGTCTGGAGCTGCTGCAGCACCGTCTTCGGTTCTTCGGTCTTGGTTTTGTCGGTCAACCAAGGAACCCAGTCGTTTTCTGGTGAACCACTGGAAACCCTGTGATTTCGGTGTAGCCTCCGCCAATCACCACTCATGACTCGGCTCCCACGTAGTCCCGGCTCGACCTTGGTTTTCAGGCTCAACCAAGAAACCGTCCATGACTTCCTCTTGCTGTTCATGCCACCAGGAGGCCCGCAGTTGACCCCGCTAGCCACCGGGTCCCTCGAACGAAGCCTACTTGTCTTCTCCACACCTGGAGGCCTCACCGGCGACGACCTTTCACACTTGTTCTTCACCAGCACCAACACCAGTCAAGCCGCAACCTGCACTTGCAATACTTAGCTAAGAATCAGTCCACACAACGTTGTCAATCACTCATCACACAAGGAAGCGACCATCCACCGGTCCTCGAACCACACATGGCCCTCAATCTCCCCCTTGATGAGTGCATTGACAACACCCACAAAAAGTAACACAAGAGAAAAGAAAAGGAAAAGAAACGAATAAAAAAACTCCAACAAGCGATCGAAAGCCAAACAAAGGCAAAGAGCAAGATCATTTGAAGAAGACAAGTCTCGGACCCCTTAGGCAAGGGCAACGACTCGACACACCCGAGACAAACTATGCTCAAGCAAAGAGCGCAAACCACCAAACCAAAGCTCGAAAAACCACAAAGAGCTCCCCCTGCACACATGCAAGTTCCCCCTGAACCAATGCAACTCCCCCTGGACAAATGCATGCAAACCTCTTGAAGAAACCAGAGCAGCTGCATCAGCTCAGCTCTCACCGGTCAGACCGGTCACCACCACCGGTCAGACCGGTGCCCAACATATGAACATAGCCAGCACTCTGATCGGTCAGACCGGTGACCTCGACCGGTCAGACCGGTGCACACCAGAGCCCATAAAAGGCTCGAAACCACCTGAAAACCTTCTAAATGCATCCAGCAAGCCATTTCAAGCTCAAATTTCTCCCCCTTGTTGGCAATGCATGAATGAAGACAAAAATGCAAAAATGCAACCTAGAGCTTCTCAAATAGGCAAAATTAAATATGGAATGCTACACATGTCCAAATGAGCAAGTTAGATACTCTATAGCTTCATATCAATCTCAAATACATGATCACCAAGTTTCACAACCATTGGACGAAGCTAAGATGGATTTGGGCAATTTTGCGAAAAATTTGCCTCTCATGAGCAAAGCCCTAAACATGAGCAAAACATGTCAAAATGGCAAGGCCACACAAACTTCATGATTGGACAACCATTCTAATCATAAGACCATCACAAACACCCACAAGCACCACATGTCATGTCCAAGCCACCGAGCCATGTGCCTACTTCTATGTACGAGACTTCTCATTGGTAGGCATCATGCAATGGTTTAGCACCCAAAGCAATTTAAATTTAGCACATATGACATGGGAGCACATTTTCAAGCATTTTACATTTCATTTTCAGATTCTTATATGGTACATGAAATGTCTTTGCGACAAAAAGGAACTTATGCCCCTCCACAAGATAAAGCAAGAGGGCTAAACATTCATGATGGCAAATGAGCCTTTGGCCCCATATGATCAATAAACTAGCTATCCAACCACAAATTGAGCATAACCAAGCCACTAAACCATGTCAAGATCATATAAAGGCATTTACACATGAGAGAGCATATATGTGATATTTTTCAAAAGCATAGCCATCAACCATGGATATAAACCAAGATTATCAAGAGCTAAGCCAAACTAACCATAGCATACCAAAGAAGCTCACAAAGACATATATCTCATTCCATGGTGAACAATGGATATGAGAGAAGCTTTTCCTAATCAATGCATATGATACAAAATGCAGGAAATCTAAGATACAAGGATGCCTATACATCATGTTACATATGCCATGCCAAATGCAAGAAATGCACAAAGGAAAGCTATACATATGCTACAAAGGAGCCACACACCCAACTCAAGAAATCAAACACACACCAAGCTCCCCCCGCAAACGAGTGAAAGTTGCTTGATCTAGGGGTTTGGTGAAAATATCGGCTAGTTGGTCATGTGTGGGTACATGGATCAAGGATATCTTCCCTTTCTCTACATTGTCTCTCAGAAAATGATACCTCACTTCTATGTGTTTTCGTTTTGGAATGGAGCACTGGGTTCTTTGCAACGCTTATGGCACTGGTGCTATCACAATGAAGTGGGACATGGGTATACTCCTCACCAAAGTCACTCATGGTGTATGTAATCCAAAGGAGCTGAGAGCAACAACTAGCAGCGGCAACGTACTCTGCCTCGGTAGTGGAATTAGCAACACTCGACTGTTTGCGGGAAGACCAAGACACCAAAGAGGAACCCAAAAACTGGCAAGTCCCAGAAGTGGACTTCCTATCCAACCGACAGCCGACAAAGTCCGCATCCGAAAAACCATGAAGCGCCAAAGAAGAGGACACGGAGTACCAAAGGTCGAAGTCGGGAGTGTGACGCAAGCACCTGAAAATTCGCTTCACCGCTTGCCGCTGCGAAGTCCCTGGAGACGCTTGAAAATGAGCGCACAGACATACCGAGAACTGGATGTCCGGCCTCGTCGTTGTCAAGTAGAGGAGTGACCCAATCATGCTTCGGTACTCCTTCTGGTCCACATGTTCACCTTCCTCATCCGCATCAAGACCTGTAGTCGTACTCATCGGCGTCGTCATAGCCTTGGAATCCTCCATCTTGAACTTCCGCACAATGTCCTTGGTGTACTTAGCTTGGTGCACAAATGTTCCTTCCTTTAATTGCTTGATTTGTAGCCCGAGGAAGAACTGCAACTCGCCCACCATGCTCATCTCAAATTCCCTGCTCATATCCTCCGCAAACCTTGCAACAAGAGAGTTAGACGAGCCACCAAAGACAATATCATCCACGTACACCTGCACAATTAGGATATCGCTGCCCTGCCTCAGTTGAAACAAGGTCTGATCGACCTTCCCCATCTCAAAACCTCTCTCAAACAAGAACCCCCTCAACCTACCATACCAAGCTCTAGGCACCTGCTTCAACCCATAAAGCGCATTGCTCAACTTGTACACCCGGTGGGGGTACTTCTCACTCTCAAACCCTGGTGGTTGCCTCACATACACTTCTTCCTCCAACACACCATTCAAGAAGGCACTCTTCACATCCATTTGGTGCAACTTGAACCCTTTATCCGCAGAAAAGGCTAGAAGGATCAATCGCCTCCAAACAGGCTACCGGAGCAAAGGTCTCCTCGTAGTCAATCCCCTCCTTCTGACTGAACCCCTGAGCAACAAGCCTTGACTTGTTCCTCACCACTTCACCTTTCTCTCCCTCTTTGTTCTTCCACACCCACTTTGTACCAATTGGCTTACACCCTGGGGGAGGGTCAACCAATTCCCAAACCTGATTCCTCTCAAAGTTCTCCAACTCCTCATGCATCGAATTAACCCAATTATGATCAGATAGTGTGTGTCCAATGTCTTTAGGCACAAAAGTAGCAACAAATGCAGCATGAGCGAAATGAGAATTGTTCCGAACCCTCGACCTTGTATTGTGTTCACTCATGTCGCCGATGATCCTTGAAGCTGGGTGATCCACTTGTACTCGCCGGGGAGGTTCCCGCCTTGATGCTACATCCCCCTCAACAAAAGTTTCTACTTGATCCTGGTTTGTCGTCGTAGGTGTGGGAGTGGGTCCGTCCACCACCGTAGTCGAAGTAGTAGGTACATGTTCAGCCGGGGGCACCACACCACCATCTTCATCGTCTCCATGTTCATGCTCCTCTTCCAGAAAGATCTCCTCACCAAGTTCATCATCATCTGCACACTCAAAGACAAGCTGACTACGTGGTTGTGTCTCGTCAAAGGTTACCTCGCAAGTCTCCACCATTTGGTTAGTTTCCAGATTGAGCACACGATATGCTCTAGAATGAGATGCATAACCAAAGAAAATACCATCGACCAACCTAGCCTCAAACTTATCCAACTTCTTGCCTTTCTTCAGAATAAAGCACTTGCAACCAAAGACATGGAAGTGACTCACCTTGGGTGTGCGACCGTGCATCAGCTCTTAGCAGGTTTTCTTCATATGCACTCTGAGGTAGATCCTGTTCGACACATAGCACGCGGTATTCACCGCCTCAGCCCGGAACCTTCTCTGAGTCCTATGCTCATCAAGCATCGTTCGAGCCATCTCACACAAAGCCCTGTTCTTCCTTTCCACAACACCATTCTGGGAAGGCGTATACGGACTCGAAAACTGATGTTCAAGACCCAAGTCATGGCAAAAGGTTTCAAAACGAGAGTTCCTGAATTCTGAGCCATTGTCACTGCGGATAGCTCGTACGGCATCTCCGTGCCTCTCGTTCCTCAACCTCAAGATCTCGAACAAAACCAAACGTCTCCCCCTTATCCTCGAGAAAGAACACCCACGCATACCGAGAGTAGTCGTCCACCACAACAAGGACGTACCACTTCCCACCCGCAGATCGCACACGAGCTGGGCCAACAAGGTCCATATGGAGCAGCTCGCATGGACGCTCAGTCATCACATCGGTGAGAGGTGGGTGAGAAGAGGCTACCATCTTGGCATGCCTACAAGGCGCACAAACCAACTCTTTCTCAAGCCTCAACCGTGGCAATCCTCGGACCAAATTGAGTTTACTCAAGCGAGACAAAAGGTCAAAGCTCAAGTGACCCAACTTCCTATGCCACTTCCACAACTCACTCGAAGAACCAGCCAAGAAACAATGCTCCACACCAGAAGACTGAGAAAAATCAGCCCGAAACACCTGACCATTGGGAACGACCATACAGACAAGGTCCCCTCGAGAGTCCAAAATCCGAGAACCACTAGGCCGAAACAACAACTCAAAACCCTCATCCAACAGCTGGGACACAGAAAGCAAACTGTATCCAAGCGATTGAACAAGAGCAACACGCCTGAGAGTGATCTTGTCACTCACCTTAATCTCACCTTCGGAAAGCACACGCCCATGCCCATTGTCCCCAAAAGTGATGTACCTCCTGGTCACCACCGGGACAAGACTTGAGAACCACCCCTGGTCTCCGGTCATATGCCTCGAGCAACCGGAGTCAATCAACCAAATGTTCTTGAAGTCTCCCACCTGAAATTAAAAAACGAGCACGTGAGCGAACAAATGACTCAGCACTAGGGTTAGTACCATAAGAGTAAAACTAGTGCCGAGCCATTTGCTTGAAAGTGGGGTTAGCACCAACCAAACCATCTTTCCTACCAAAGCTACCTCCACGAACACCACCACGGTAACCACCATGAGGGAACCATCCCTCTCTAACTGGAGGAGGACCAAAACCACAAAAGAAATCCCGTGGAACGTCCCTCCTCTCCAACTCAAAGCTACGACCCCTCCCATCCCCGTATTGAGCACGAGGGGGAGAACGCCTAGCAAAATGACCTCCTGCAAACTCTCCAGACCAACCACCAGAACCACGACCTCCAGAAACAACCCTCGCACCTGTACGAGCACGAAACCCAAACTGCTGCCTGTCCAGGCCTGCACCGGTCTGATCGGTGCCCCTCACCGGTCTGATCGGTGTAGTCTGGGCAGCAGCACCTCCAACAGCCTTTCGCTCATGAGGCTAGAACTGTTTTCACACTAGCTTTGGCCCTGGGCATCTACACATTAGGCTCAAGTACACCATTAGAAGGGTGGTACTTGTCCTTGTTGGCCCACTCCTTCGCTATTCTCTCCTCTCGCTTCCTCTTGAAGCAAAACTCATCCTTGTGGCCATCTCTCCCGCAATAGCCACAATGGAACCTCACAAGCTTAGGCTTAGGCATGGGTTGTGGCTGCTCACTCGGTTTCTCTCCACTCACCCTCTCCACCGGTTTCTCCTCACTAGCCTTCTCACTCTCTTTCCCAAAGAACACTTTCCCCGAAGTGTTCACAAACTTGATAGGCTTTTGGAGATCATTTGTTTGTGAGGGAAACATGGGTGGAGCTGGGGTTGTGTCTAGTCGGTTCCTAAGATGGTTGGGTTTAGGAGGGAAATCATTCTTGTGGTGGGTTTTTGGTGGCTCTGGGATATTTTCTCCATTTCCCTCACCAACCTTGTTTGCCCCAAGTCCCTCACCATCCTGCCACTTAAATGCCTCGATCATCATCCTCAACTAAGGCTCATGACCAGACAACCAACCCATCAACTTTCTCAGCTCTTCATTCTCATCCTGCAAACGATCAACATAATGTGCAAGTTCCAAATTCTTCAAAGTATGCATTTCACAAGTAGAGCATGATGTAGGAATTGGTTCTTTCAGCTTAGCCTCAAGAGAAACAGTGTAAGCATGCATCTCATCAATTTTAGCATGCAAAACAGGGAAAGAAGTGCAAGCACCTAGCAAAGCAGATCTAGATTTAAGCTGAGCCACTTCAACCCTAATCACATCTAGTTCCTCACACATGGAGGCATGCTTTTCCTTGAACAAAGCAAGATCAGCAAGGAAAATAGAGCAATCAGCACAATCAACCTCATCAGAAACAATAGGGCTAGCCTTAAGGGAATCAATCTCAAGCTTGCTATCAATAATCGGTGTTTCTAGCTCAGCCACTCTAGTCCTAGCATCCTCAAGTGAAGTCCTAATCTCTTTCCTCATTTTCTTTGCCTCTCTAAGCATGTCATCATGATTATCAAGCAAAGAACCAAGTCATTCATTCTCCTAGCGCAAGAAGGGAAGTTCATCACACACCTCGTCGTCGAAGTCAGAGTCCGAGTCACTCTGTGTGCTCTTCTTGCTGCCGGAGCTCAGCGCCATGGTGCAGAAGCCATCACTAGCGAAGCAGCTCAGCCCGCTCAAGTTCTTGGATGACTTCCTACTCGAGCTCGAGGTGGAGTACGCGGAACTAGAGTCGACGTCGCTTGCTGCCACCATCGCTCGGGCCTTGCCTCGGCTCTCCTTCTTCCTCGATCGTCGCTCGTCCTTGTGCTTGTTCTTGTGCTTGTTCTTGTGCTTGCTCTTGTGGTCGCGCCTCGACCGGTACTTGCCATCCATCCTTGACTTGTGCTTGTAGCCGTCCTTGTTCTCGACCTTCTCCGAGCAGTCGGCGACGAAGTGTCCCGGCTTGCTGCACTGGATACATGTCTTCATGTTCCTCCTCATGTTCACCCGGTTCTTGTGCAGCCTCTCGAACCTCCTCGTCAGGAGCGCCAGTTCGTCCTCTCCAAGCACATCGAACTCCTCATCTGGCATAGACATCGAAGAGGACAAGGAGAACATCCTAGTGGATGGGTTAGCGTTAGCCTTTCCTTTTGAACCACCAACGAGGGCAAGACTATGGGAGTCAGTCGGGCCCTCGAGCTTGGCTGTCATGCACCTATCCACCTCAGCCGACTTGAGCTTCGAGAACAGCTCGTTCACCGTCAGAGTGTCATACTTCTCCGACTCCACAATGGCCTCGAACTTTCCGCCCCATATCGCACGATCCAAAGAGTGTAAGAGCTTGACAGCTCTATCATGATCGTCGTACGGGAGCACATCCACATTGGCCCTCATGTTGTTCACAACCACCGTGAAACTCTGAAACAAAGCATCGATGGACTCACCGGGGAGATGAGTGAAGTTCTCGTACTCTCTCCGGTAGGTTGCATACATCCGTGCCTAAACCTGGGCATTCCGAACATGAGCCTCCTTCAGCACCGACCAAATTCTACAAGCCAAGTGCTCGGTGTGCACCCGATCGAACTCAGGCTGACACAAAGCACGAAACAAGTAGTCGACTTCCTTATTGTTGGCATCGAACATGTCCCTCGATCCTGGAGCAAGGAAGTTCATCGACTGGACATAGCTGTTGTCCGCCGTGACATCCCAAAGGATCTGACCTTTCCCGCGGAGCAATGCCGCCATCCGCTTACTCCACATCTGGTAGTCCTTGCCATCGAAGTGTGGAGGACCCGAACCCCGTTCCTGGTACGCCATCCTTGGATCTTAGACTTGTTAGAGTCAATAAAGACTCGAACTAGCTCTGATACCACTTGAAGAGCCAAAACGGCAAACCAGAGAGGGGGGAGCGAATGGGAGCCGATAAAAATTCTTCTCGAAGGAGATGAAGGCTCCAACAAGATGAACACAGCTTCCAACAGACGTCTCCGACTCACTACTCAAAATGGCCAAGTCCACGTAGCCACTGGAGTGCTACTGAACCTAGGAACCAACCTTCAACCTCACAGACCCGAGAACGCAGCGAGACACCAACCTCGAGTCCACTGACCAACACCGGTCAGACCGGTGAGCACCACCGGTCAGACCGGTCCCTGCTGGTGAGACTTGACGACTTCCACAGAAAGGCTTCACACAGGTCAGGCCAGTGAGACACACCAGTCAGACCGGTCTTAGCCTGAAAGCCCCCAAATCACCAAACAGGCCTACCGACCTCCAAACAGACCCAAACTCGAAACTGCTGCAACACAGGACAATAGCGAACACACCTAGATGTTCACCCGAGCAAAAACCCAACAGGGGTTGCACCGGTCAGACCGGTGTAGCCTGGGCAGCTCGGGATGAACAACACCCGTGGGTCAACTCCTCCAAAAGCAAGCCTTGATCTCCCGAATCGCTCCACAGGCTCGAACAAGACTTTGGGGATATTAGGAACACCTCATGAGGAGACCATAGCCACGATTAATCCCACAAAACTTGTCCAAACAAGAGGAATCGAGAAAATCCCACCAAGAACGCCTCTAACCCTAGAACATGGAAAACCCCAAAATCGAGCCCCTTAACTCACAGATTTGGGAGGGGAATCACAGCCCAAAGAACCACGAAGGGTCCTCACAAATTTCACCTATCAAATCCTCAAGAGCAAGGTCCCTAAAACACACCGAGAGAATCACAAAGAGAGGGCTCCGAAAATCACCACCAAGAACAACCGGGAACAACTCATCCAAACCTTGAGGAACCACGCCAAATCATCTATACATGCCACAAAGGTTCATACAAGGTCTAGCTTGCCGCCCGATCATCCAACCCTCTCAACAAGATCTCACCATGAAGCTCTCAAGCTAGTCCTATTGAAATCCTCAGGAAATAGGAAGGGAAAATAGGAAAGCAAATGAACTAGGTTTCCAAGAGATTGGCTGCCATCCTCTCACCTCATGGGTTATATGGAGGCAACCGAAAGTCTAAAATACCCTTACTTGACTACTAGGGATACAAGCCCTTCGAGGGCGGTTTTGGAAGTCTTCATGTCTTCTTCATCGGACGGATGCCCGGCGACTGCACCCTGCGTAGCCTCGACGCAAGCCATGTGATCCCGACGCGTGTCCTCCGCCTCGAAGTGTCCAAACTACATCGTCGCACACCGGTCAGACCGGTGCTCACCACCGGTCAGACCGGTCAGACCCACCGGTCAGACCGGTCTGGAGCTGCTGCAGCACCGTCTTCGGTTCTTCGGTCTTGGCTTTGTGGATCAACCAAGGAACCAGTGGTTTTTTGGTGAACCACTGGAAACCTCGCGAACTCAGTGTAGCCTCCGCCAATCGCCACTCATGACTCGGGTCCCACGTAGTCCCGGCTCGACCTTGGTTTTCAGGCTCAACCAAGAAATCGTCCATGACTTCATCTTGCTGTTCATGCCACCATGCGGCCCACACTTGACCCCGCTGGCCACCGGGTCCCTCGAACGAAGCCTACTTGTCTTCTCCACACCTGGAGGCCTCATCGGCGATGACCTTTTGCGCTTGTTCTTCACCTGCACCAACACCAGTCAAGCCGCAACCTGCACCTGCAATACTTAGCCAAGAATCAGTCCACACAACGTTGTCAATCACTCATCACACAAGAAAGCGACAATCCACCGGTCCTCGAACCACACATGGTCCTTAGATAGCCACTTTATAAGAATGACATGACAGAGCTTGGAGAAAGGTTTTTGTCTAACACTTGTTGCAGGAATTTTATTTTTGAAAATCATAAAAACCCTCCAATGGAAGAAAAGAAGTAAGCATGGCTGAAATTGACTTCGAGTGAAGTGTTTGAGTTGTGGGGTAAATCTTGATGTGGTAAAGATTCTAAACGCCCATGTTTTTATCTGATGATAATTACTTTATGTTTATGTATTAAAGATAAAATATTGACTAACTTGTGAATAAAGATTTAGCGAAACACGATTACAATGCCTTGGACAAAGTTCTTCTATGAGTACTTGCTCGAAGATGAGCAAGATCTAAGCGTGGGGGAGATGTTGACGGTGTATTTTGGTACACCAAATATGTTCATTACACTTTGGTTCGGATTTGATTATGGAACTAACCCGCCACTAGGCACACTAATCATATAACAAGTTCATCTATGTGCATGCATTTGGAAGTGTTGTGTTTATGCCGGAAAACATGGACATAAAGGATGGATTCACAACAAGTTCAAATGAGAATTTACGGAGTCTTGTTCGTGTTCATGAGCTTGATGAAATCACTTCCAATGGTGGCAAGGACCGAAGTGCTACGTAGGAACACCCTCGGGGATTGAAGCATAAAAGACCAAACTTCATGCACGGAAAACCTCCATCTTGGACACGAGGATGACATCGTACAAATCATGCAAATGGAAGGGGCAAAGTGCATAATCACCTGAGGACCAACAGGAGCGAAGGGGCGACCAAATCGGGCTGGGAAGGGCCTGGGCCGGTAGGCCTGGCCCACTCCGGGTGTCGGTTCGGCGCCCCTTTCCTTGCACGTGAAGGATCTTCAACCCTAAAGTCCTGGAGGCGCCGCTATTCGCAAGAGAGAGCCATTCGCACCAGCAGGCCATCCACAAGCTAGAGAGAGAGAGGAGGGAGATCTCTGGAGGAGGATCGACCATCTCAAAGGAAGCACCCACAAGTGGAGAAGAAGGAAGACACTGTCGGAAGCGTCAGCATGATCAACGGTGCTGTGTCTAGCACCTTGATGGGGTAATCTTCTCATTTGTCCATGGGTTGTAATCGATCTTGAGATGTAATCGCTACCTTGTTGGAACATCCATCTATCATTATGTGTTTAATATGCTTTAATGTTTAAGGTTAGCTACCATGCCGTAAAGGGATGTAGAGCTCCAATGCCCCCTTAGATCCATTCAATACGCCGTGTCCATGATAGGTCTAGTCACGAATACCTCCGCGTAGTGACAGTACGGGGGGAGGGAAAGGGCAAAACCGTGGTCACAATCCCGGATAGATTAGATCGGTTTTCATGTTTAAAGCGGTTGTATGTTCAAGTATCGTAGACCCGTGGGCGGGTGTCTTTTATCTTGTTAGCTTAATCGTCCTCTCTAGTGTAGTGTAGTCATTTTCTAGTCTAATCATAGTTAGAGTTTGAGTAGTCAGTGAGTAGAGGTAGATCAAACGCTTGTAATCCCCTTGCTCCGCGGATTGACAAGAACCTTGGGAATCCCGTGGTGAAAAAGGTGTAGGTCCGTACACTTGGGGATTGTAGAGGGATACGTCTTTTATCCGTCAACAGCGGCGCGCAGATGGTTCAGGACCCCAGCGTGGACGGTCTGAAATTACTTCCAGAGCATCCAGTACCTCCCCGTGCTCCTTCGACCCGCGCGGATGGTCCGCACGCACCGCGGATGGTCCGCACGCACTGGCAGACGGTCCACCTGGTACGGCCGGACAGTCCGACCCACTGCCGTGGACAGTCCGACCAACCTTTTCTTTTCAGCTTGAGATATTTTGAGATAGAGATTGGAATGATGAACGTTTTGGGATCATTGCTCATAAAACATGAAATGAACTTGCCATGTGATGTAATGTAGTTAGAATGCAAGACAATTATGCGAAACATAAGCTTCGCAAAGGTTATAGACCAAAGACATATAGTTAGCAAGACAATATTAAAAGAGATAAAATAAAGATAAAGCATACGAAGAAACACATGTGCTAGCTCTCAAGACACATTTGAGAAGTCTATGGCATTTAGCTCATTCTTCAATTTGCAAAAACGAGATTCATCCAAAGGCTTGGTAAATATATCCGCTAATTGATCGTTTGTGCTCACTTCATCAATCTTGATATCCCCTTTGCTCACTTGATCTCTAAGAAAATGATGCCTAATATCAATGTGCTTGGTTCTAGAATGTTGAACCAGATTGTTGGCAATCTTGATGGCACTTTCATCATCACATAGGAGAGGAATTTCCTTGAATTTTACCCCATAATGTAGAAGAGTTTGCTTCATCCATAACAATTGAGCACAAAAACTTCCCGCTAAGATATATTCGGCCTCGGTGGTAGAAAGAGCCACAGAATTTTGCTTCTTTGATGACCAAGATACAAGAGAACATCTAAGAAGTTGACAACCACTAGAAGTACGTTTTCTATCAACCTTGCAACCGGCATAATCGGAGTCCGAATAACCAACTAATTCAAATTGAACACCTTTGGATACCAAAGACCAATGTTAGGAGAATACTTCAAATATCTCATTATGCGTTTTACGATGGTCAAATGACATTCTTTTGGTGCGGCTTGAAATCTAGCACACATGCACACACTAAACATGATATCGGGCCTAGATATGATAAGGTAAAGCAAACTACCAATCATAGACCTATAAAGCTAAAGATCAACCAGTTTACCTCTCTCATCAAGATCAAGATGTCCGTTAGTAGCCATAGGAGTCTTGATGGGTTTTGCATCTTCCATGCCAAATTTCTTCAAGATTTCCTTCACATATTTAGATTGGCAAACAAATGTGCCCTCCTTCAATTGTTTGATTTGAATACCAAGGAAGAAGCTCAATTCACCAATCATAGACATTTCAAATTCCCTAGACATCATTTCTCCAAATTCGTTACAAAAATCTTCATTTGTTGAACCAAATATAATATCATCAACATAGATTTGACAAATGAAATGTCATTTCCAATCTTCTTGGTGAACAATGTAGTATCAACCTTTCCAATTTTGAAGCCCTTTGAAAGAAGAAAATCCCTAAGTCTTTCATACCAAGCACGAGGAAGTTTCAACCCATATAGAGGCTTAGAGAGCTTATACACATTATTAGGCTTTGTAGGATCCTCAAAACCGGGAGGCTTCTCAACATACACTAGTTCACTAATTGTCCCATTCAAGAAAGCACTTTTGACATCCATTTGATATAACTTGATATTGCGAGAACAAGCATAAGAAAGTAAGATTCTTATTTTTTCAAGTCTAGCTACAGGAGCAAAAGTTTCATCAAAATCCAAGCCCTCCACTTGAGTATAGCCTTGAGCAACCAATCTAGATTTGTTCTTCACCGTGATATCATCTTCATTTTCTTTGTTCCGGTAGACCCATTTAGTACCAATGACATTGTGATTCTTGGGTCTTTCAACCAACACCCAAACTTGATTATAGTAAAATTATTTAATTCTTCTTGCATGGAAATCACCCAATCCGGATCATCAAGTGCTTCATCTACACGCTTAGGCTCATGAAGAGATACAAAAGAACAATGTTGACAAAATGAAGCATCACGAGATCGAGTTTGAACACCCTTACTAATATCACCCATAATTTGGTCAATGGGGTGATCTTTGGCAACTTGATGAGGAACTTTAGATTAATCAATCGGTTCTTGAGTTGATGTAGAAGGTTTAGTCTTAGAGGCCATTTAATCATCTTCTTGAGGTGAGCAATTGTTGCTTGAGTTACACTCTTGTTGATTTTGATGATTTGTTGTGAAAGTAGATGGATTTCCTTGAATAGAAATTGATGGACCTTCATCATCATCTTCTTCTCTAGGCATGATATCTCCGATAGCTATGGTCTTCATTGCCTTACTCAATTCTTCACCTCTCACATCATAAGCTTCGTCAACAAATCCTTTGGACTTGTTGTATACTCTATAAGCCTTGGAATTTGAAGAATATCCAAGAAGAAATCCCTCATCACAGTTGCTTTGGAATTTAGATAACCGACAACCTTTCCTCAAAATATAGCACTCGCAACCAAAAACCCGAAAATAAGAAATATTTGGCTTCCTTCCATTTAGAAGTTCATATGATGTCTTGTTGAAGAATCTATGACAATTAGCCTATTTGAAGCATGGCAAGCGGTGTTGATAGCTTCGGCCCAAAAATCTGAAACTTTGTACTCATCTAGTATTGATATTATCATCTCAATTAAGGACCTATTTTCCTCTCAACTACACCATTTTGCTACGGTGTATATGTAGTTAGAACTCCTGTTTTATCCCTTTATCATCACAAAATTCTTCAACATTTGTGTTCTTGAATTCACTACCATTATCACTTCTCACTTTCTTCAATTTTAACTCAAATTCATTTTTGGACATTCTTACAAATGTCTTGAAAATGTCACAAGTATGAGATTTGTCATGAAGAAACAATACCCATGTGTGTCTTGAATAATCATCGACAATCACAAGAAATTAGGTATTTCCACCGATACTTCTATAAGTAGTGGGACCAAAGAAATCAATATGTAATAAATCCAATGGTCTTGTGGTTGACATAATGCTTTTGTTGGGATGTGAGTTGGCAACTAGCTTCCCGGCTTGACAAGCACTACGCAATTTATCTTTCTCAAATTTGACATCTTTTAAGCCAAGAACTAAGTCATGCTTAACTAATCAGTGGAGTTGGTACATGCCAACATGACCAAGTCTTCTATGCCATAACCAACCCATAGAGACCTTTGAGAATAAGCAAGTAGTCAAACTAGCCTTCTTAGATGAGAAGTCCACTAGATATAAGCTCTCATGATGAAAACCCTTAAAAATAGAATCTTTCCCATCAAGTGAGGTGACCTCAAAATCATTGCTAGTGAATGTGCATTTATAACTATTGTCACAAAGTTGAGAAATAATAGCAAATTGAAATTGAGAGAATCAACTAACAAGATATTAGAGAGACTGTAATCCTTAGACATAGGTACGTCACCAATGCCTTTTACACCTCCCTTGCTATCATCTTCAAAAGTGATGATGACAAAATCAGAAATATCTTCATCAGGATCTGAGAATATTTTTCTTTCACCGGTTATGTGGTTTGTACAACCACTATCAATAACCTAATGTCTTCCACCAGCTTTATAGTTCACCTACAAAAGAAATTACTTCGTTTTAGGTACCCAAATTTTCTTGGGTCTTTCAATGTTAGTGACCAAAATTTTTGGCACCCAAATGGATTTATTTTTATTACTACCATGAGAGGGACCAACAAATTTAGCACAAATAGCACCCTTGGAATATTTCTTACGAATATAGGAAGGATCCAATGATATGGCCTTCTTGCTCTTGCATTGGTGATTCACATCAACTTTTGCCTTGCACTTATGACACATCTTGACTTCTTCTTCCTCTTATGTCACATTTGAAGTCACAAAGATTTTCCCCTTAGGAATGAAAGCCTCTTTTCCTTTCTTGGGCAAATAACCAAGCCCATTTTTCTCTAAGGTGAATTTTCTATTTGTCCAAATATGATTAAACCGCACATGACTTCCAAAATACCGTGCAAGATCTTTTGACAAACACTCAATCTCCTTCTTCAAAGACTCATTTCCCAACAAGAGAGAATCACAAGACATATCCTTACTAATGCAAGAGCTAGTGCATGTGCTATAAGATGGGTTAGTTGCACATGAAGAAATATTCGATATATTACATTCAACACCCATGCTCATTTTTCCTTTGACCTCTTGTGCAATGAGAGAGTTGTGAGCTTCCTTAAGCTCCTCAGGCTTCTCTTTAAGAGTTCCCCACAAAGTGTTAAGTGTTTCATGGGAAATCTAAAGATTTTCATGAGTAGTTGTTGATGGTGAATTTCCGTCAACCTAGCTATGAGTTTATCTTTAATGTTGGTATTGATTTATTATTCTAACCACTGGAACTAACCCCCCGTATATAACAAGTTCACTCTTGCATGTCGATTTTGGAGTTCATTGTTTACGCAGGAAATCTACGCTAAAGAGGAGACTTTCGGGATAAGTTCACCGAGCACTTTGGAAGAAGATCATGACGCCCGACAAGAGTCAAGACACGCGATGAACATGACTCCAAATGACTCGAGGACCGAAGCGTCAACGTGCAAGTCTTTAGGGACTCAACCAGAAAACAGCGAAGCTTGCATAGCAAGGATTCAAGCCTTAACCATGAAGGAAACGACGTCAAAGGCCCACATGCAAGTGCACACAAATAAGGAATCATGTGAGAAGCAACTGGGGAGGCACACGGGCCCGAACCGACACAGAAAGGGCCTGGACCGTCCGGCCCAGTTGGATCGGCCCAGGGGCCTTTTGGCCCGGTTCGATGCCCCCTTTGCCCTAGGTATTCGTTTATTTATTGCCTCCGCCACCGTCGGCCGCCACATCGAACAAATCATTCTACCGATGCCATTCACCAGAAAACCGCCACCACAAGATGAGGGAGAGAGTTGGATGAGCTTGTCGCAAGGATCAACACCGGTGGAGGGAAGGAAGCAAGAGGAGGACTCCAAGCCGCTGGCCTAGGGGTGTTCCCAAGCTTCATCGCCGCCATCTTCATCGATGACGTTCTCCGGAGTCTCCATCACCCCTATGTGCTTCAATCCATGTAAGATGACGGGGTAATGTCTGTCGGTGTTTTAGACCGGCAACCTACTGAGCGGAGTACCCGAAGTAGATGAATGTGGCCTCGCCGAGATCGGTAACTCGAAGGAAGAGACACGTGGCACACAATTTAGACAGGTTCGGGCCACGAGGTGAGTAATACCCTACGTCCTATATGCTGTGTAGCTCTGGATTGATTGGGTACGATTACAAGATGGTGCACTTGTACGCCGTGAGATGAGATGATCAAAGAGGGGTCCCTGCCTCGCCTTATATAGCCCGGGAGGCAGGGTTACAAGTCGAAATAGGGAGAGAGTACTAGTCGAGTACGTCTAGGAGTCTTCCATATAGTGCGGGACATGTACAGCTTCCTAACCGAGTACTTCTCCTCCGTAGTCCTTGTGCTTCACGCCATCAGGTGTCGTGCAGCGCAAGCCGGGTAGTCCCAGGAGCCCACCGAGTAGTCGGTCCTGGTACCACCGAGGTAGTGGGCCCAGGGAGGTCCATACGACAATGTCTCCGTTCGTCCCTAGGGTTAGATGGATGCATGATATGTAATCTATACATGAACCTTATGCCAATCAATGCTTTATGGTCTATGTCTTCGCGTATGCTTTGTTTACATATGTTTGCGCAACATGTGGTCTTAGTAGGGTTTGTGGTAATCGTGGTGTTTAGCTTAACCCTATGGATGCTTGGGCACAGATGCGGTTATACGTGAAAGTGTTCGATTACATTGTGTAGTGGCAGTACAATTTAGGGAAAAGGCTTAGCGGCCGCATAATCGCCATGAAGCTAGTGTAGGCAACTCCCTTTTCATGTAGTAGATGCATGTCATGTGATCCTAAACCCTAGGGAGGGAACACTTATCTATCTTAACCTCTCTTCCTTGTGTCCACCCTTTACCATTTAGTTTAACCCTATATTTGTTTGATCAACTTAGGTTAGATTGTCTTTACCTTTAGATTAATACCCGTTTCAAAGGTTTCCCATCAACTAGATTAGTACTTGGTTAAGCGCTAGCAATTCCCTTGCTCCGCGGATTGATAAGAACCTAGGGAATCCCCATGGTGAAAAAGGTGTAGGTCCGTACGCTTGCGGATCGTAGGTGGATACGAGTTTTATCCGTGAACAAGCCCCTTTTTCTGGTGCCGTTGCTGGGGAGCAAGCCAGTTTGCTACGTTTAATCCAGTATTAATTTTGTTGATTACTAACATCTAACCCTTATTTTCTAGAAAAAAATATATTTGTTCGTTTTTCTTTCTACTTTTCTTGTTCCTAGATGGATTGGTTCACCTCACCATTGGAAGACGAAGAGATGTCGCTAAGGGAGCTAGCAATGCCGTCAATGAAAGACATTGAGATGCAAAAATCAGATTTGACGCTTGCTACAACCCACTATGAAGTGAAGCCTGGAATCATCAAGTTAGTGGCGACAAAACCATTTAGAGGATTGGAGGATGACAACCCATATAGACACATTGAGGAATTCACGATGATATGCAACACCGTGCAACAAGAAGGAGTTTCGGCCGCTTGGTTCCAGTGGAATCTTTTTTCATTCTCTCTCGAAGATGAAGTGCGAAGATGGTACACACTTGCGTCCATTGAAGAAAAAGGAAATCGGGATGAGCTAGTGAAGAAGTTTCTTTTGAAGTTCTTGCCCATAAGCAAGGTCCAAGACTTAAGGAGGCAAGTGCTCACTTTCAAGAAAGGAGAGGATGAAGGAATTGATGAAGCTTGGGACCGTTTTAATGAACTACTCGAGCGAGGCCCGAGCTTGGGATTTTCCGGTGACTTGATGTTGCATACCTTTTATTTTTCACTAACCCCTAACTCGTCTTGTTTTGTAAGCATGTGTGCATGGATAAAACAATTAGTGAAGCCACACAAATCTTACAAATGATAACGAATGGACAAAGAACGTAACGAGATTGGCAAAGACATTGTCGAGATGAGCAAAACGACAAAAGCAAGCCCAAGGTGCTTACTGAAACTTCTGAAAAAGATGAACCGGAGGTCAAAGAAGATGAACCGACCATACAAGAAATTGAAGATCCACTTCCCAAGGTAAGAGAAGTCATTTTGGATGTTAAAATTGTTGAAACTAACATGGATGTAGGCCGAAATATGGGGAATGCTAGACCTTTGGTGGAGTTCAATCAATTTGGTTTGATTCAAGTTGATTTTCCCCACTAGTCAACTACCGAAGGAAGGAGGAACGCCGACACATTGCCAAACTAGTTGAAGATATATTTGATCAAGAGATGAGTGGAGAGTCGATCCAAAAGATATTTGAAGAAGAAATAGAAGAAGATGATGAAGTATGGATCGATTGATTTGACAACTCTAAGATTTGCAATGAAGGAAGAGAAGAGTACAACCGTGATGAGCCTAGTGACCCGAGGGATAAATGGGAGAAGATAGGACTCAAGCTAGAAGATGAATGGTAAGGAGTTGACATAGAGCAAGTACTCAATGAAGGCCCCTCCCCACAAGGTGATAGCTTGTGTGCTATTGAAGCATACACACTAGCAAATCAAGATATGGAAGTGCTTAATGATGATGAAAAGAGTGAATCAACTAAGAGTGTTCTTGACGACATGTGGTACATGGGAGATAAAGAAAGTAACATACAAGACCTTGAAGACGAAGATTGGGATGACAATGAAGACTTCATAGAAGAGACAAATGCAAATGTAGTTGATGGATTACACGTTCCACATGATGAGATGGAGGGAGTGCAAAAAGGTAACAAAGAGACACCTTCACTTGTTGAGATTGATTCGACTTCAACACCGCTAGATGAACCAAATATCGCTCTTGTTGAAAAAGCTCTAAGGCCAAGGTACGCACTGAAATCTCAGGATATTATTGGTATTGACGTTGATAAATTCAAATACTCATGCTTAACCAATAGTATGAATGATAGTTTAAATTCTATGCCTTGTTCCAATAATTATCATGTTGATAGGCTAGATTTTCTTGAGAATGAAAAAGAGGAAACATTTATGTTCGAACCAATTAATCTCACACCTAAAGAACCTTTGCCTAATGATGAGCTAAGTGCTATGCATGAAACATATGCTTCTTTTATTTACACCTTGACTTGTAGCTACAATTCGCATGTGGTGTTAATTATGGACGCGTATGTCTACAATAAGTTTTGTAAATCTCAATCATGCTTTGCGCTTGGTCAAGCTAATGACCTTAAATAAGAACATGTTGGGAAAGGCCCGATTTTCACTAACCATGTAGACAAGGCTCGAATAATTAGAAAAAGAAGTCATGCCTAGAGAGTTGCAAGATAAATCATCAACCTCTCCAAATCCCACAATGGATGTTGTCGTCTTCATCGATTTGAGAGCTTGTTCAGAGGTGTACAAATGAAGAAAATGAGATATCCAGAAGCTCGATCAAGTTACCATTCCAACGTATCAAGAACCAACAAGTTTGAAGACCCGTGCAACGAGTTATGGAGAAAACATTGAGCGTTGCGCGTTCTGAAATTTCAGGACATATTTCAACGCCAAAGTAAAACAGACGTAACTCTCTTGTCCGGAGTCCGATTTGAGCAAATAAAGACTCCTTGGAAAGAAAATCTTGGCACTGTGCAATAGAGTAGAGCTTTAGTATACTTTCTGATCTGGACATTAAAGAAAAAATTCATGGAGTGAAGGCAGCACCGAAGGATGATAAGGAAGGAGATAGCGATGAAACAAAAGGATGCCTTGGGCAAGTCTACTATAAGTGATCAAGCACAACATGGGAAGTAAATTAAAGCTGCATTGGTACCTTTTCTTCTTGCATGAAGGGCCATGGCTATGCGACAAAAAGAAGGTATGTGAGAAAGTCGAGCTCTATGACTTTAAATGAAGCACTTTTCGGGAGGCAACCCGTTTCTTTATGTTTTTATTCCTTTCTTAGAGAAAATAAAGAATGGCACTATCTTATGATGATCAACTTCTGGTTATTAATCTAAGTTTAGTTTTATTTTTAGAACTACCATCATGTTCATGATCATATTTATTTATTTGCATGCATTACATTTGTTATCAACGTGAAGTTTCTTTGCATGTACATGTTTTGCATATAGTTGGCTTGGTTGTTTTAAGGCTTAATGATGTATGCATTCATATCCATGTTAATGCTCCAGCTGGGCATTTTCCTTTTGTGATCTTGTGTAAACGTGGTGTTTAAACATGATTGCGGACCATCATCATTAAGTTCGATAAACCTTGCTAGCTTTTCATAAGTTTTCATGTTGCATTGGTTAGTTTATAAGCTCTGCAATGTGCTTAATTTTTCTTGTGCTATAAGAGTTATTGATTTAGGGATAGACATGGTGTCTTAACCCTTGATAAATAAACCTTTATGGCTATGGAAAAATTCGGCAACCTAGTTTTAAACATGGTGTTTAGAACTAGGTGAAAACATTGTCTTTGTTTATATGCTCTCCTCTCATGTGCATACACACCTTGCACCACGTACACTCATTAGGTTTTCATTCCTCATTAGACTAATTATGCCACAAGTTAAGAATCTTAGGAGACATTGTTGGATTATTGGCAATTCTATCTACTCCCAACCGTCACCTTGAGGTAGAATGTGCACTTAAAACATCTTACAGGCAAGATAAAGACTCTCACTACAAGGAAATTGAAGGATGGCTAAGATAAAAATGCTTTGTCTTCTTCTTCCATGACTAGCAAAATTCTAAGCATGGGGGAGACCCTGAATCTTCAACACGGAAGTGCAACATGACGCTCTAGAAGATAGAATGATCAAGATCATTAACGTCTCCGGATCAATGCGCAAGAAGCCACCGATCTCATCAAAATTCTGCATGGTCTCAAAGGGAAAACACTGTATATTTTTGGATATTTAGAAGCCCCATGAAGTTACGATTCCAACAAATCAAGAATCAAGACAATCGGAGGTTCCTACAAGCGGTTATGCCCGAATCACCGAGTGCAACACGTCCTGAAATCAGTTTTGGACAGCACACAGTACTAAAGTAAAACGGACATAGCTACCTTGTTTGAACTCCGTTTTCAATAAATGACCACACGTTGAAAAGGTAATTTCATAAACTTTTCAATAGAGCTATATTTAGTATGTTCTGTTCTGGACAGAGGGGGAAATCCATGAAAAAGAGATAGCAAGGAGATGATGAGAACAAGAAAGAGGAGATGGTGATAACAACATTGAAGAGAAGGGCGACCAATTACTGCATTAAGCATACAAGATTAAATTCAGAAGTTTAGAAGTGTTGATAAATCAAGACAAAATCAAAAGCCACGTCGATATATGGAGATGTCGGAAGAAGGCAACGAAGAACTACAAAGGATGGTAACATCTCCGTAGACCTTCTCTTTTCCAAACACAAATGCTTGTAAGTATGCCTTCAACCTTATTAGGTGCAACATTTTGTTTTTATCTTCCAACAATAACATGGCTACTAGGAGGACAACCTAGGTTTCTTTTTACTTTCAATAGATGGGCACGACCATGTGTTCACCTCGATGTTTTATATTGCCTATGCTGACGGAAAGATGATGAAAGTTGCCGCTTTGTTTTACCTACATGAAGTTATACATGTCTTGGCTAATTGCTCTCTATAATATGATATGAAATTAAATTAAATACAGGCTCTTTTATTTGTGGAGGTGAAATGACTATGCTCTAGACCCACATATATATCTTTGCTCTTTGATTTAAGTTTGTGGATAGCCGGATAACTTGTTGTTTTTATGAAAACTTAACTTTTAGGCTATCTACATGTTTGTGATGCTCTTGCAAAGTTCTACCTACCAAAGCCTTAAACATATATGTTTTATGATAACAAAACTCGTATATTGTAAACATATATGTTTTATGATAACAAAACCCGTATATTGTAAACATATGGTTCGAGACTAAGAAGCTAGTCATTCCTTTGTGTAACTTTTCATGCTAGCCTTTTTGTTCATGCATTGTGGGTTTTCACATTGAAAATTTCACAAACTTCGTTGGGCATCCACCCTAAACCAAAAACATCTTTTTGTGATGACCTCCTTGTCCACAACCCAATTTGAGTATGGAGTGAAATTCTCGATGGAGATTCAAATATTTCGCAAGATTATAGAATTTATACTTACTTTAGCAGTCATTTCCATCTCTTTTATGCTCGAGGACGAGCATCGTTCAAGCATGGGGGAGGAGTCATTACATCATATCTGACAAATGCTATGTGAGTATTATGTTGCAAAAGTTCTGAGGAGCAAACGAAAAAAATATGAAAAATGGAAAAAATATGATGAGAAGAAAAGAAAAGTAAGAAAAAAGGTAGAAGAAAGAAAAAAGAAAGAGAAACAATGAGCAGGAAATAAAATAAAATTAAGAAAAAAAATAAAGATGCTCCTAGGTTCTTTTTGCTTCATAAGTTCTCAAGTGCCTTGGTGACAAATCCATACTCAAATCTTCCAACCATGTGCAATTCGATAACAAGGACTTCACTCGTGCCTCGGGATAATCTATTTGCCACTTGCACATGGCCACCTTTCTAAATGTGTGTGTTTCATCCCTCTCTCTTTCCAACATTTATTTTCCATGGCCTTTTTGACGAGTCTCGGTAATTCCAATAGATCTCTTTCTTAATTTGACAATATTTCGGATGTATGTTTTGCTAGGATTGTTTTTAACCTTCCAAGCTCCACATAAGACTTCCACTATCACATATGAGTAGAATAGGTTGAAAATAATCTAGTATAGGCTTGAGTGACTTGATGAGATGAGTGTTTCCATGAGCTTTTGCAAGAGATTTTCACTTATGTTGGATATGCATCTTTTTGAAAAATCTTCCATGTGACAAGGTAATGGTTTGAAGTTCACTTAAGTTTGAGAGCATCGTGTTTATTAAATGTGGCTTGCTCTTTATTGTTAGTCTATCTTCCATAATGAAAAAGAAGCCGGTCACAACTTGAACTTTAAAAATAAATTCTTAAGAGAGGGCAATTTGCCTCGTCATGAATGATTAAGTGCAGGGACAACATTGGAAGGCAACGCTGATTTCCCTTTTAAATGAGGATTACTTACTCGAGGACGAGCAAGTTTAAGCATGGGGGAGATGTTGACGGTGAATTTCCGTCAACCTAGCTATGAGTTTACCTTTAATGTTGGTATTGATTTATTATTCTAACGACTGGAACTAACCCCCCCGTATATAACAAGTTCACTCTTGCATGTCGATTTTGGAGTTCATTGTTTACGCAGGAAATCTACGCTAAAGAGGAGACTTTCGGGATAAGTTCACCGAGCACTTTGGAAGAAGATCATGAAGCCCGACAAGAGTCAAGACACGCGATGAACATGACTCCAAATGACCCTAGGACCGAAGCGTCAACGTGCAAGTCTTCAGGGACTCAACCAGAAAACAGCGAAGCTTGCATAGCAAGGATTCAAGTCTTAACCGTGAAGAAAACGATGTCAAAGGCCCACATGCAAGTGCACACAAATAAGAAATCATGTGAGAAGCAACAGGGGAGGCACACGGACCCGAACCGACCCAGAAAGGGCCTGGGCCGGCCGGCCCAGTCGGATCGGCCCAGGGGCCTTTTGGCCCGGTTCGGCGCCCCCTTTGCCCTAGGTGTTCGTCTATTTATTGCCTCTGCCACCGTCGGCCTCCACATCGAACAAATCATTCTACCGACGCCATTCACCAGAAAACCGCCACCGCAAGATGAGGGAGAGAGTTGGATGAGCTCGTCGCAAGGATCAACACTGACGGAGGGAAGGAAGCAATAGGAGGACTTCAAGCCGCTGGACTAGGGGTGTTCCCAAGCTTCATCGCCGCCATCTTCATCGACGACGTTCTCCGGAGTCTCCATCACCCCTATGTGCTTCAATCCATGTAAGATGATGGGGTAATGTCTCCGTTCGTCCCTAGGGTTGGATGGATGCATGTATGTAATCTATACATGAACCTTATGCCAATCAATGCTTTATGGTCTATGTCTTCGTGTATGCTTTGTTTACATATGTTTGCTCAACATGTGGTCTTAGTAGGGTTTGTGGTAATCGTGGTGATTATCTTAACCCTATGGATGCTTGGGCATAAATGTGGTTATACGTGAAAGTGTTTGATTACCTTGCGCAGTGACAATACGATTTAGGGAAAAGGCTTGGCGGCCGCATAATCACCATGAAGCTAGTGTAGGTAACTCCCTTTCCATGTAGTAGATGCATGTCATGTGATCTAAACTTTAGGGAGGGAAGGCTTATCTATCTTAACCTCTCTCTCTTGTGTCCACCCTTTACCATTTAGTTTAACCCTAGATTTATTTGATCAACTTAGGTTAGATTGTCTTTACCTTTAGATTAATACCCCTTTCAAAGGTTTCCCATCAACTAGATTAGTACTTGGTTAAGCGCTAGCAATCCGCTTGCTCTGCGAATTGATAAGAACTTAGGGAATCCCCGTGGTGAAAAAGGTGTAGGTCTGTACACTTGCGGATCGTAGGTGGATACGAGTTTTATCCGTCAACAGTAGGCTTTAGCTCCTCAAAAGAATTTTGATGTGAAACATTTTTCACCTCTAAATCCCTCAACTTTGATCTCTCCATGCGCAATTTTCATCGAACTTAATAACCATGGCAACAAGATCATCATAAGATAAAGCGTTATTATCATTATCACTATCACAATCATCATCATCTTCCTCGAGTATTACCTTTGATTCACCTTTTGCCATGAGACAATATGGCTTGGAGAAGAGTGATGGAGCTTCCTTGATAGCAACCCAACAAGACCCTTTGAAGGCCTGTCATCATCATCTTCATCGAAGCTTGCATCGTAATCCCACTCAACAAAATAGGCTTGGCCACTCTTCTCCTTCTTAAAATATTTATTCCACTTTTGCACATTTTTCTTGTCCTTCTTCTTGCCATATTTGTCTTCTTTCTTGTTTGGACAATTAATTGATATATGTCCAATCTCACCACAATTGAAGCAATCTTTACCCTCAAAAGGATTCTTTTTTTATGATTGTCCCTTCTTGCCAAACTTCTTCTTGTTCATAATTCTTTTAAGCCTTTTTACAATAAGAGCCATTTCTTCATTTGAGTCAATCTCTTGGTTCTCACCATCTTCCTCTTCTTGAGTGACCATGGCATTGAGAGCAATGTTTTTCTTCTCTTCATTATTTGATTCACCTTGGACTTCATTTTGTGATTGCTTGAACAAGTCATGAGTTAGCACTTCACCGAGCGCTTCTGTAGGTGTCATTTTCTTTAAATCGGACCTCACAAGTAAAGTCATAATTGTCTCATATTTCCCCAGAAGGCATCTAAGAAACTTATGAGAGAAGTATTTATTTGTAACATTAAAATCAAGACACTTGAGTTCATTCACAATATCATTCAACCGGTTGAACATGGTTGAAACATCTTCATCCTTCTTCATAGTGAACTCATTGAGCTTGCCCTTGTACACATAGAGCTTTGCTTATTTCACGGTGGATGTTCTATCATAGATTTCCATAAGCTTCTCCCATATCTCATTTGCCTTTTCAAGTCCCTTCACGCTATTGAATTCACTAAGAGCGAGAGCATTGTAGAGTACACTCAAAGCTCGATCATTGAGTTGTTCATTTTTATCATCATTACTAGTCTTATTCTTAGGATCCAAAATGACATATCCATCCATTACAATTCTCCACAAATTTATTCCCAATGCCTTCAAGTGAATCTCCATTCTTTTCTTCCAATAATCATAATTGTTCCAATCAAAGACCAGAGGCTTCCCAACATGAAAATTATCTTCCTCAACCATTTATCCTACTACGAGATGGTTAAATCTTTCAAAGAATGAGTCCTTAGCTATGATACCACTTGTAGGATCTAGGATACCGACTAGAGGGAGGGTGAATAGGCGGCTTAAAATCTAAAAGAACAACACTAGAGAAATTTAATTAGAACCACAAGGAGGATTAAATTTCTAGCTATTCTATTCCTATTCAGCGGGTTTGCAACCTAGGATGACAAGATACAATTCAATCTCTTGAAAGTAAATGCTCAAAGTAAAGTACTTAAAAAGAAATTGAGAAAAGAAATAACCGAGCACAAGAGACGAATTTTATCCCGTAGTACCGATGACTTATCGGTCACCCCTAATCCACGTTGAGGTGGATTCAATGTTCAACCGCTCCTCTATCATGACACCACTTGATCTTGAGCCGGTTAGAACCAAAGAACCACTCCACACCTCGATTCCACTAGTGTTGCTCTTCACCGCTCCGGTGAGGTGAGCACAAGACCTCTCACAACAAGAAATCTGGAGCCACGCACAATCTTGTTGCGATCTTCACGGATTCTTCCACCACCAAGCCGTCTAGGAAGCGGCAACTTCCAAGAGTAACAAATCAATCACTTGCTTGATGATTCCCTAGTGCCGCAAAGATCAAAACCATGATGCAATGCACTAGATGCTCTCATTCTAACCAAAGATGGAACCACTAAGCAAAGTGAGTGAGAGAGAGGAGAGGGAAAGCTCTACAATGGAGTACGAACCTTTCAAAGTGCCAAGAGAGGCACTCCCAACCCGGGCATGGAGTATTTATACTCCCCCTTCCAGTTACTAGCCATTATGTCAAAAATGTGTACCTCGCGGACTGTCCGCGATGGCCTCACGAACCGTCCACCAAGACCCTGTGGACTGTCCGCTGGGGCCTCGCGGACTGTCCTCCGGGGCCTCGCGGACTGTCCGTGGGTAGGTCGCGGACCGTCCGCCCGGTCCACCCGAACTGCGCACCATTTTGTATGATTTGAGGTTAATTTCGTACTGTCCGCGGAGGACACGCAGACTGTGTACCCAGAAGAGATTTTTCTCAAAAAACTTTGCCAAAAACATCAGATATCAAATAAACTTCAAAGGCCCGCGCACCATTCGCCCCAAGGGCCCGGACTGTCCGCTCCACAGCATAAAACTGACTTTTCTCAAGATTTTCAACAAAACCTTTTTATCAAATGAAATCGCCACTCATCTAAATACAATGCTTGCAAATTCTTGATCAAAGTGGCACTATGGATAGTCAAGCCAATGAAATTGATCCCTCTTGATAATACAACTATCTATCCTATCAATCCAGTCATTTATCATCTTCTAATCCACTTATGACCGGCAAAAATAAAAACCCTAGCTTTTACCCTTGCCTTTAGCTCCTTTACAACACATGACATACAAGCCATCCTTTTTCATATCCCATGAGCTCATCTTTTCATCGGACTAACCTATTCTTATATCTCAATAAAAATGTTAGTCCTCAATGATTGTCATTAATTACCATAACACGAATTAGGGGCCTAGATGCCTTCAGTGAGCCACCACATAGAGATGGTGGTAGGCATGTTGGGTTTGGGCGTGACGAGTTTGTTGGATGTTCCTTTGCTCGTGGTTTAGGTCCCACAGGAGCTACAGGCCACGGTCTCCCCTTCGTGGTACGCGTAGTCCTCCAAGGGGATGTCTGGGTGTCCCACCTAGGAGAGATAGGATTGATTTTGCTAACCCCAATATTGAGTCGTTTGCTCACTCTTGCTCTTGTTTTTGATTTTACAGGTGGGAGGCATGGAGGGCTTTTGGTTGATCGACTCCGGTTTGTTCTCGACACATGATGGGGATGACCAAAGAGTACATCACTTTTGGAAACTATGGGAAATGTATAGTGCTTTCAGTGGGCACGGTGAAGGTGTGCGAGTCTGTGACTCTTCAGCATGTTTCTCTTGTCAAGTCTTTGGGTTACAATCTTCTCTCTGTTCACAGCTTCTTGGTGAGGGTTTTGAAGTCCGTTTCAAAACGGGTTGTTCTCATGTTTTGGACTCTCGAGGTGATCTCATGTGCACGATCGTCCCCGAGGGTCAGATTTTCAGAGCCGATTTTTCTCAATGTGTTGGCTCTTCTCGTTGCTTGGTTTCTGGTGTTTCGGCGGAGCTTTGTAAATGACATAAGAGACTAGGTCACTTGAGTTTTGACTTGTTGTCACACTTGAGTGGGCTAGGCTTGGTCCGAAAATTGCTAAAGTTGAAATACCAAAAGGATTTGGTATGTGCTCTGTGTAGGCATGGTAAGATGGTCGCCGCTTTTCACCCGCCTCTAACATCCGTTATGATAAAGAGGCCATGCGAGCTGCTCCATATGGACTTCGTTGGTCCAACTCGTGTGTGCTCGGCGGGTGGGAAATGGTATGTCCTGTGATAATGGACGACTATTCTCGCTATGCTTGAGTCTTCTTTTTGGCTGACAAGGGGGAGACGTTTGGTTTTGTTCGGGATCTAATCTTGAGGTTGAAGAATGAGAGGAATGGAGATGCTATTTGAGCTATTCGTAGCGATAATGGCACTGAATTTAAAAACTCTCATTTCGAAACCTTTTGTCGTGATTTGGGTCTCGAACATCATTTCCCTTCTCCCTATGTGGCTTGTCAGAATAGTGTAGTTGAGAGGAAAAATTGTTCCCTTTGTGAGATGACTCAGACGATGCTCAACGAGCATAGGACTCTGAGAAGATATTGAGCGGAGGCAGACCTCTTGCCACGTTGGGAACCGGATTTTTCTCAAGGCCTTCTTGAACAAGACGTGCTATGAGCTCATGCACGAGCGAGCACCTAGAGTGAGCCATTTCAGGGCTTTTGGTTGTCGGTGCTTTAATCTCAAGAAGGGTAGGCTTGATTAGTTTGAGTCGAATTCCTCTGATGGGGTTTTCTTTGGTTATGCTACTCATTCTCGAGCATTTCATGTGCTCAACCTTGATACTAACCAAGTCATGGAGACTTGCGAGGTTACCTTCGATGAGATACAGCCATGCAATTCGTCTGTCTTTGAGTGTGCTGGTGATAAAGAAGTTGGCAAGAAGATCTTTGAGGATGAGGAGGATGACGCTGGAGAGGATGATGGTGACGATGGTCAAGCTCCAGCCACGCATGTACTCTCTACTTCCACTACGACGACAACGGTGCAGGATGGTCCATCCCCTACACTGCCTATGATCCAGCAAGATCAAGTGGAAGCAAATGCCGAGGGGGAGGTTGTCTCTAGACGAGAGGCACCGAGGTGTGTTCAAGTTAATCATCCACCCTCAAGAATCATCAGGGACATCAATGAGTGTACGACACGGTCGAGGTCCAGAAATGCTTCTCACTTTGCTCATTCAGCTTTTGTTACTACCTTTGAGACGAAAGACATTGGACACGAGCTATCTGATCCTACTTGGGTGAATACCATGCATGAGGAGTTAGAGAATTTTGAGAGAAACCAGGTCTGGGAGTTAGTGGAGCCACCACCAAACTGCAAACCTATTGGGACAAAATGGGTGTGGAAAAACAAAGATGGTGAGAATGGTGAGGTGGTGAGGAACAAGTTGAGGTTGGTTGCTCAGGGTTATAGTGAGAAGGAGCGGATGGACTATGAGGAGACATTTGCTCCTGTCGCCTGTTTGGAGGCAATCAAGATTCTTCTAGCCTTTTCTGTGGCTAAAGGATTCAGGTTGTACCAAATGGATGTGAAAAGTGCATTCTTGAATGGGTTTTCGGATGAGGAAGTTTATGTGAGGCAACCACCTGGTTTGAGAGTGTTGAGTTTCCCCACCGAGTGTACAAGCTGAGGAAGGCCTTGTATGGGATGAAACAAGCTCCCAGGGCATGGTATGGCAGGTTGAGGGGGTTCTTGTTCAACAAGGGGTTTGAGATGGGCAAGGTTGATAAGACTCTTTTTCTCCTCAGGGGGGCGATGATAGCCTAATAGTTCAAGTGTATGTTGATGATATTATCTTTGGCGGCTCGTCGCACTCTTTGGTAGCGAGGTTTGCAGAGGATATGAGCAAAGAATTCGAAATGTCCATGTTGGGAGAGTTGCAGTTCTTTCTCGGGCTTTAGATTAAGCAAGCGAAGGAGGGAACCTTTGTGCATCAAGCCAAGTACACAAAGGACATACTCAAAAAGTTTAAGATGGATGATTTGAAGCACCTGTCGACACCGATGAGTACGACTATAGCGCTCGACACGGACAACGACGGAGAGCTTGTGGACTAAAAGGAGTACTGAAGCATGATGAGCTCCCTCTTGTACTTGACAGCGACGAGGCCGGACATCCAGTTTTCTATGTGTCTGTGCGCTCGTTTTCAAGCATCAACGAGGACTTCACATCGGCAGGCCGTCAAGTGGATCCTATGGTATCTTCGATACTCCTGAGCTTGGTCTTTGGTACTCGTCATCCTCCTCCCTTTCGCTTCTTGTTTTTTCGGATGCCGACTTTGCGGGGTGTCTATTCAATTGGAAATCGACTTCGGGTACTAGCCAGTTTCTGGGTTCTTTGCTTGTTTCTTGGTCTTCTCTCAAACAATCTAGTGTAGCTCAGTCTACCACAGAAGCTGAGTATGTTGCTACAGCTAGTTGTGCTCACAACTGCTTTGGATCATATACACGCTGAGTGACTTTGGTGAGGAGTGTCCGCATGTACCTCTCATGTGTGATAGCATGAGTGCCATTAGTGTTGCCAAAAACCCCGTGCTTCACTACAAAACCAAACATATTGAGGTGAGGTACCACTTCTTGAGAGACAATGTTGAGAAGGGAAACATAGACCTCATCCATGTGCCAAAAAAAGCAACTTGCCGAATCCTAATCAAGCCCTTGGACCAAGCTATATTTGTGCATTTGCAGGGAGATCTTGGAGTCGTTTTTCCTTTTTGAGTTTTGGTTGGGAGGGTTGATGTACATATGCATGTTGCATTTTCATTTCTGTATCATATCATGTTTGCATCTTTGTATCATAGACTGCATTTGTATCATATGCCATAGAGATGTGCTTCTCTCATATGCTTTGATCACCATGATATGCTAGATATGATGTTATGACTTTGCTTGTGATGCTCATGAGATGTATAGCTGTGCTCTTGGTAGCTTTGAGAGATATATATATGCTTGTGGATGGCTTTCTTTTGTAAAAATGCTATATGATCCTCTCTTGTGAGTAGAATGCCTCTCATGTTCAAATTGGGTGCTTATGGCTATATCTTGCTTAATTTGTGCTTGGACCATGTTCTTTTCATCTGGGGTCAAAGATCCTTTTATCATCATAAATGTTTAGCCTACATGCTACCTTGTGGAGAAGCCTAAGCTTCTTTTTGCTGCAAAGGCACTTCATGTACCATGCTTAATTTGAAATCATGATTTTGGTATGTGAGACGCCTATGCTTGAAAAATATGTTTCATGTCATAAATGCTTTAAATTCCCTGTCTTGGGCGCTAAACCGTTGCATGATGTTCACCAATGAGAAGTCTCATACCTAGAAGTGGACACATGGCTCGGTGGCTTTGACATGACATGAGGTAGCTTGTAGGTGTTTGTGATGATCTTGTGATGAGAATGTGTGACCTTGCATGAAGTTTGTGAGCTATATGTTGTTTGTGCTCATTTTGACCATGTGTAGGTCATATGCTCATGAGAGGGAAAGTTTTCTGAAAAATGCTTCATTTTGACCATGGCTATGTCACATGTTTATATGTCCCTATCTATCTTGTTGTTGATGCTTGTACTCATCTTGCTTGTCTATGTCTTCATTTTTAGCATGTTGTAGTGCTCTTTGTATATTTGATAAGCACATGCTTGCATTTGTAGACTTGATTCATGCATTACCAACAAGGGGGAGGAAAGTACCCAATTCATTTTTCCAGGAGGAGTTCTGCATCAAGGGAAGAAAAATTGGGAGAAATGCATTGGTTCAGGGGGAGCTTGCATTCATGCATTTGGGAGAGCTCTTTTTCACCTAAATTTTAGTTGTGCTCGTTTGCCGATGGTGTTGAGCCCATTTGCCTCACCTTGAGGAGTCGGTAATTTTGGAGCATTTTTTCTCGGTTGTGTCGAGCCGTTGCCCTTGCCTTAGGGGAACAATATATTTCTCACTCAAGTGATCTTGTCTTGGCTTTTGGTTTGGCTTTTGATCACTTGTTTGAGTTCTTTAGTCGTTTCTTTTCTTTTTCTCTTTTCTCTGAATTGGTTATTGTGTGTGTTGTCAATGCACTCATCAAGGGGGAGATTGAGGACCGGAACGTCCGAGGACCGGTGGATGGTCGCTCCTGGCCGTGATGAGTGATTCACAACGTGGTGTGGACTGAATCTTGGCCGAGTATTACATGTGTTGGTTGCAGCTTGATATGTGTTGGTGCAGTGCGAAAGGTCTATGCCTTGCGGGCCCCCCCGAGGAGTGGAGAGACAAGTAGGCTCGGCTCGAGGGACCCGGTGGCCAGCGGGGTCAAGTGCGGGCTGCATGGTGGCAAGAAAAGCAAGACGAAGTCATCGATCGGAGGCCGGTGCGGGGTAGCGGCTCACAATCGAGTCCGCACGCGGGGGTTTACGACGATTCACCATAAAATCGGTTGGGTTACTTGGTTGAGCCACAAAACCATGACCGGAGGCTCGGCGTGCAAAGACAGGATCTAGGTGCGCTGAGAAGCTTAGATGCCAGTGGGCACGTGGCGGGATCGCAGGGGTAGTGTCGGGAGGACGCGGACTGCGGTAAAGGAGTGGCCGTGCGATGAAGAGGAGTGCTACATGACCTATTTGCCCCTGAAGGGTTTGTATCTCAACTTAAGTGCTAGGGGTAGCTTGGTCTTTTGCCCAACCCAAAAGGACTCATATATATTAACACTAGGTTTTCTGGGCAATCCATCATTACAGACTAGTTCTCATTTCCTTGCTGCATAGGCGTAGGTTTTTTCACCGCTTTGTAGAGACTCTGACCTCCGAGTGTATGGAAGCATTCATGGTTGCGTTGATTTTCTTCTTGTAGCTCGTGTGATTTCGTGTCTTTTTCGAGCTATTTTCGTTGGATTTTTGTGCGTGCCTTGTTCCTTCGATTCTGAGGTGTTTGGGTTCGGATTTGTTGGTGGGGATCATGGATAGATTTCTTGTGCATCTTTGTCCTTGATCTTGACCCCCCAATCTCCGGATTTAGCCTCCGATTGAAGGATTTCGGTTGGAAACCTAGGTTTTTGGTAGAGCTCGGTTGCCATTCGATTCTCTGCGATTTAGTTTGTTTGGAGGCTCAAGTTTTGGGGCATAGCATCCGCTAGGGACGCTTCACATCTCCCCCAAATCTTTGCTTAAGAGCTTAGGCCCTTTGGGATATCCATGGACGATTAGGGGATTTTCGTGTTTGCGTTTTCGAGCTCGGGCTGCTCTGTCCGCACCTGGCGGACCGTTCGCGCCTAGTCGGCGGACCGTCCGTGAGGAGCCCGACAACCGACTGTTCTTCGTGTTCTTCTCGAGTTCATGTGTTGCTTCATTTTGATCCGTTCGGTCGGTAGGTTTTGGTTGGAAGTTGTTGGTCGAACCGTCCACCTGGTGAGGCCGGACTGTCCGCGAGGAGCGGACCGTCCGCGGTGAGCTCGCAGTTTGTCCGAATTTTGGAGGGTGCATACTGGAGGTTCGGGGTATATTTTTAGATCGTTTGCCCCTGACCCGCAGACCATCCGCCCAGCCCACGTGGACCGTCAGCCCAGCCACCTCACTCTGTCCGCCTAGGACTTCGCAGGTTGCCTAAGTCTTTTGTTTTTTGAGTTGTTCTTCCATGTTGCTTTCAGTTGTGGTTTGTTCCTAGGGTTGGTAGGTCCGTTGTGACTAAGCGACCTTGACAAACTCATGTGGGAATCCTTGGTTGTGGATTTGGGCATAGGCCGAGTTCATCCTTCGGGAAGAATTTTTATCGGCTCAAATTCACTCCCCCTCTCTGGTCACCTAATCGGTCCTTAAGAAGGCCAAGATTCAAGATAAAGAGGACTGAAGACCCTTGTCAAGACCATCACTGGCAAGACATCTTGATTCCGACCAGTTGGGAGCTTCCTCGACAAGTTTCCCACTAGGATAAACCTTCTCCAACAAGTCTTCGCCTCACACGACAAGTCTGCGCCTCGCACGATAGGTCTTCCCCTCGCACGACAAGTATCCTCGCACGCGGAGTCCTCGCAGCCGACAACCTGCTCGTTCGCACGAGCAGCTTCCATCTCCAACTGTTGACGGTCAATTTTCGTCAACCTAGCTATGAGTTTACCTTTAATGTTGGTATTGAATTATTATTCTAACCACTGGAACTAACCCCCCGTATATAACAAGTTCACTCTTGCATGTCGATTTTGGACTTTATTGTTTACGTAGGAAATCTACGCTAAAGAGGAGACTTTCGGGATAAGTTCACCAAGCACTTTGGAAGAAGATCATGAAGCATGACAAGAGTCAAGACACACGATGAACATGATTCCAAATGACCTGAGGACCGAAGCGTCAACGTGCAAGTCTTCAGGGACTCAACCAGAAAACAGCGAAGCTTCGATAACAAGGATTCAAGCCTTAACCGTGAAGGAAACGATGTCAAAGGCCCACATGCAAGTACACACAAATAAGGAATCACGCGAGAAGCAACTGAGGAGAAACCGCGGTCGAACTGGCACGAAACAGGCCTGGGCCGGCCGGCCTGGGCCGACTGGCCCAGCCTACTCTGGGCCCATCGGTTCGCCCCTTGCCCTAGGAGTTCGTCTATTTATTGCCTCTGCCTCCATCGGCCGCCACATCGATCCAATCATTCTAACGACACCATTCACAAGAAAACCGTTGCCGCAAGATGAGGGAGAGAGTTGGATGAGCTCGTCGCAAGGATCAACACCGGTGGAGGGCAGGAAGCAAGAGGAGGACTCCAAGCCGCTAGCCTTGGGGTGTTCTCAAGCTTCATCGCCGCCATCTTCATTGACGACATTCTTCGGAGTCTCTATCACCCCTATGTGCTTCAATCCTTGTAAGATGATGGGGTAATGTCTCCGTTCATCCCTAGGGTTAGATGGATACATGTTATGTGATTGCTACATGAACCATATGCCTTTCGATGCTTAATGGTCTATGTCTATGCGAGTGCTTTATTCACATATGTATGTACAACATGTGTTCTTAGTAGGGTTTGTGGTAATCGTGGTGATTAGCTTAACCCCATGGATGCTTAGGTATAGATGCGGTTATACGTGAAAGTGTTTGATTACCTTGCGTAGTGACAGTACGGTGGAGGAAAAAGGCTTAGCAGCCGCATAACTACCATAAAGCTAGTGTAGGTTACACCCTTTTGATGTAGTAGATGCATGTTCATGCGATCCTAAACCCTAGGGAGGGAACACTTATCTATCTTAATCTCTCTCGTGTGTCCACCCTTTGCCATCTAGTTTCACTCTAGACTTCTTAGATTAACTTAGGTTAGATCGCTTTTACCTTAGAGTATCCTCTCTTTCAAGGCTTTCCAATCAACTAGATTAGTGCTTGGTTAAGCGCTAGCAATCCCCTTGCTCCTTGGATTGACAAGAAACTTGGGGTCACCCCTTGGTAAAATAAGTGTAGGTCCGTACGCTTGCAGATCGAAGGTTGTTGCGTATTTCAACCGTCAACAAGCCCCTTTTTCTGGCGTCGTTATCGGGGAGCAAGCTAGTTTGCTATGTTTAATCTTGTATTAGTTTTGTTGTTTACTAACATCTAACCCTCGTTTTCTAGAAATAAAACATTTTGTGTTTTTGTTTTTTATTTTTAGTGCCTAGATGGATTTGTTCACCTCACCTTCAGAGGACGAAGAAATGTCGTTAAGGGAGCTAGCAATGCCGTCAATGGAAGACATTGAGATGCAAAAATCAAATTTGGCGTTTGCTACAACCCACTACGAAGTGAAGCCTAGAATCATCAAGTTAGTGGCGACAACCCCTTTAGAGGATTGGAGGATGAAGACCCATATAGACACACTAAGGAATTCACGATGATATGCAACACTGTGCAACAAGAAAGAGTTCCGGCGGCTTGGTTCAAGTGGAATCTTTTTCCTTTCTCTCTCGAAGATGAAGCGCGAAGATGGCATACACTTACATCTATTGAAGTGAAAGGAAGTTGGGATGAGCTCGTGAAGAAATTTCTTTCAAAGTTCTTTCCCCTAAGAAAGGCCCAAGAATTAAGGAGGCAAGTGCTCACTTTCAAGCAAGAAGAGGATGAAGAAATTGATGAGGCATGGGACCGTTTTAATGAACTACTTGAGCGAGGCCCGAACTTGGGATTTTCCGGTGACTTGATGTTGCATACCTTTTATTTTTCACTAACCCCTAACTCGTCTCGTTTTGTAAGCATGTGTGCAGGTGGTGATATAATGGATAAAACAATTAGTGAAGCCGCACAAATCTTACAAAGGATAAGCAATGTACAAAGAACGCAACGAGATTGGCAAAGATGTTGTCGGGAGGAGCAAAACGACAAAAGCAAGCCCAAGGTGCTAGCTGAATTTTCTGAAGAAGATGAACCGGAGGTCAAGGAAGATGAACTGACCATACAAGAAATTAAAGATCCACTTCCCAAGGTAAGAGAAGTCATTTCGGATATTAAAAATGTTGAAACTAACATGAATGTAGGCCGAAGTATGTGGAATGCTAGACCATTGGCGGAGTTCAATCAATCCGGTTGGGTTCAAGTTGATTTTGCCCAACTAATCAACTACCGAAGGAAGGAGGAACGCTGACACGTTGCCAAACAAGTTGAGGATATATTTGATCAAGAAATGAGTGGAGAATCGATCCAAAATATGTTTGAAGAAGAAAGAGAAGAAGATGATGAAGCATGGATCAACCGATTTGACAATTCAAAGATGATTTATGATGAAGAAAGAGAAGAGTACAACTGTGACAAGCCTAGTGACTCAAAGGACAAATGGGAGAAGATAGGACTCAAGCTAGAAGGTTATAGCTTGTGTGTTATTAAAGCCCACACACTAGCAAAGCAAGACATGGAAGTACTCACAGATGAAGGAAAGAGTGAATCAACGACAAGCGATCTTGACGACATGTGGTACACGGGAGATAAAGAAAGCAACATACAAGACTTTGAAGATGAAGATTTGGTTCATAAAGAAGACTTCAAAGAAAAGATGAATGCGTACATAGTTGAAGGATTACATGTTCCACATGATGAGTTGAAGAAATTGCAAGATGGTGATGAAGAGGCAAGTACACCTTGAAGAGGCAACATATAAGATTGATTTGACTTCAACACCACTAGATGAACCAAATATCACTCCTGTCAAGGAAGCTCTGAGGCAAAGGTACACGCTGAAATATCAAGATATTATTGGTATTAATGATGATATGTTCAAATATTCATGTTGGACCAATAGTATGAATAATAATTTAAATTATATGCCTTGTTTCAATAATGATCATGTTGATAGGATGGATTTTCTTGAGAATGAAAAAGAGGAAATATTTATGTTCGAACCAATTAATCTCACATCTAAAGAACCTTTGCCTAATGATGAGCTAAGTGCTATGCATGAAACTTATGCTTCTTTTGTTTACACCTTGACTTGTTGCTACAATTCGCATGTGGTGTTAATTATGGACGCGTTTGTTTACAATAAGTTTTGTAAATCTCAATCATGCTTTGCACTTGGTCAAGCTAATGACCTTAAAGAAGCACATGTCGGGAGAAGGGCCGATCAAATAATTAAAAGAGAAGTCATGCCTAAAGAGTTGCAAGATAAATCATCAACCTCTCCAAATCCCGCGATAGATGCTGATGTCTTCTTAAATTTTAGAGCTTTTTCAGAGGTGTACAAATGAATAAAATGATATATTTAGAAGCTCCATCAAGTTACCATTCCAACTCATCAAGAACCAACGAATTTGAAGACCCATGCAAGGAGTTATAGAGAAAACGTTGAGCGTCGCGCGTTCTGAAATTTCAGGACAGATTTCATCTCCGAAATAAAACGGACGTAACTCTCTTGTCCGGAGTCCGATTTGGGAAAATTTGGGCAAATAAAGACTCGTTGGAAAGGAAATTTCGTGCACTATGCAATGGAGTAGAGATTAGGTATACTTTATGTTCTGAACATTGAAGAAAAATTCTTGGAGTGAAGGCAACACCGAAGGGTGATAAAGAAGGAGAGAGCGATGAAACAGAAGGATGCCTTGGGCAAGTCTTCTATAAGTGATCAAGCACAACATGGAAAGTAAATTAAAGCTGCATTGGTACCTTTTTTCTTTCATGAGGGACAATGGCTATGCAATGAAAAGAAGGTATGTGAGAAAGTCGAGTTCTATGACTTTAAATGAAGCACTTTCCGGGAGGCAACCTGTTTCTTTTTGTTTTTATTCCTTTCTTAGAGAAAATGAAAAATGTCACCATCTTATGAGATCAACTTGTGGTTATTAATCTATGTTTAGTTTTCTTTTTAGAACCACCATCATGTTCATGCTCATATTTATTTATTTGCATGCATTGCATTTTGTTATCAACGTGATGTTGCTTTGCGTATGCATGTTTTGCACATAGTAGGCTTGGTTGTTTAGATACTTAATGATGCATGCTTCAGTTTCCATGTTAATGCTTCATAAGGCCCTATGAGTATTTTCCTTTTGTGATCTTGTGTAAACATGGTGTTTAAACATGATTGCGGACCATCATCTTTAAGTTCGATAAACCTTTATAGCTTTTCATATGTTTTCATGTTGCATTGGTTAGTTTATAAGCTTTGCAATGCATTTAATTTTTCTTGCGCTATAAGAGTTCTTGACCTAGGTATAGACATGGTGTTTTAACCCTAGATTTATCAACCTTTATGGCTATGGAGAAATTCGGCAACCTAGTTGTAAACACGGTGTTTAGAACTATGTGAAAACATTGTCTCTGTTTATATGATTTCCTATCATGTGCATACACACCTTGAACCATGTACACTCGTTAGAATTTTATTTCTCATTAGACTAATTATGCCACAAGTTGAGTCTTAGGAAACATTGTTGGATTGTTGGTAATTCCATCTACTCCCAACCGTCACCTTGGGGGTAGAATGTGCGCTTAAAACGTCTTGCATGCAAGATAAAGACTCACTACAAGGAAATTGAAGGATGGCTAAGATAAAAATGCTTTGTCTTCTTCTTCCATGCCTAGCAAAATGCTAAGCATGGGGGAGACTCTGGGCGACCAATGACTCCATTAAGCTTACAAGATCAAATTCAGAGGTTTAGGAGCATTGATAAATCAAGACAAAAGCAAAAGCCACATCGATACATGGAGATGTCGAAAGAAGGCAACGAAGAACTACAAAGGATGGTAACATCTCCATGGACCATCTCTTTTTCGAACATAAATGCTTGTAAGTATGCCTTCAACCATAGGTGCAACATTTTGTTTTTCTCTTCCAACAATAACATGGCTACTAGGAGGACAACCTAGGTTTCTTTTTATTTTCAATAGATAGACATGACCATGTGTTCACCTCGATGTCTTATATTGCCTATGCTTACGGAAAGATGATGAAATTTGCCGCTTTGTTTTACCTACATGATGTTATACATGTCTTGGCTAATTGCTCTCGATAATATGATTTAAAATTAATTTAAATACCGGCTCTTTTATTTGTGGAGGTGAAATGACTATGCTCTGGACCCAAATACATATCTTTGCTCTTTGATTTATGTTTATGGATAGTCAGATAACTTGTTGTTTTTATGAAAACTTAACTTTTATGCTATTTACATGTTTGTGATGCTCTTGCAATGTTCTACCTACCAAAGCCATATACATATATGTTCTATGATAACAAAACCCGTAGATTCCAAACATATGTTTTGATGAGTTGGATTAGATTGATTTCTACGGTTCGAGACTAAGGAGCTGGTCATTCCTTTGTGTAACTTTTGTCCGTGCATTGTGGGTTTTCACATCGAAAATTTCACAAACTTCGCTGGGCATCCACCCTAAACCAAAAATATCTTTTTGTGATCACCTCCTTGTCCACAACCCAATTTGAGTATGGAGTAAAATTCTCGATGGAGATTCAAATATTCCGCAAGGTTATGGGATTTGTACTTACTTTAGCAGTCATTTCCCCTCTGTTTTATGCTCGAGGACGAGCATCGTTCAAGCATGGTGGAGGAGTCATTACATCATCTCTGACAAATGCTATGTAAGTATTACATTGAAAAAAGTTCTAAGGAGCAAAAGAAAAAAATGAAAAATGAAAAAACATTATGATGAGAAGAAAAGAAAAGTAAGGGAAAAGGAAGGAAGAAGAAAGGAAAAAAAGAAAGAGAGAAAAATGAGAAGGAAATAAAATAAACTTAAAAAATAATAAAGATGCTCCTCGGTTCTTTTTGCTTCATAAGTTCTCAACTGCCTTGATGACAAATCCATACTCAATTCTTCCAACCATGTGCAATCCGATATCGAGGACTTCACTCGTGCCTCGGGATCCTCCATTTTCCAGTTGCACATGTCCACCTATCTAAATGTGTGTGTTTCATCCCTATCTCTTTCCAACATTTATTTTCCATGGCCTTTTTGACGAGTCTCGGTAATTCTAATAGATCTCTCTCTTAATTTTACAATTTTTTTGATGTATGTTTTGCTAGGATTGTTTTTAACCTTTCAAGCTCTACATAAGCCTTCCACTATCACATATGAGTAGAATAGGTTTGAAATATTCTAGTATAGGCTTCAGTGACTTGATGAGATGAGTGTTTCCATGAGCTTTTGCAAGATATTTTCACTTATGTTGGATATGCATCTTTTTGAAAAGTCTTCCATGTAACAAGGTAACGGTTTGAAGTTCACTTAAGTTTGAGAACATCGTGTTTATTAAATGTGGCTTGTTCTTTATTGTGAGTCTATCTTCCATACTGAAAAAGAAGTCGGTCACAACTTGAACTTTAAAAATAAATTCTTAAAAGAGAGCAATTTGCTTCGTCATGAATGACTAAGTGCAGGGACAACATTGGAAGGCAACATTGATTTCCCTTTTAAGAGAGGATTATCGTCAACCTAGCTATGAGTTTATGTTGACGGTGAATTTCCGTCAACCTAGCCATGAGTTTACCATTAATGTTGGCATTGATTTATTATTTTAACAACTAGAACTAACGCCCCGTATATAACAAGTTCACTCTTGCATGTCGATTTTAGAGTTTATTGTTTATGCAGGAAATCTACGCTAAAGAGGAGACTTTTGGGATAAGTTCATCAAGCGCTTTGGAAGAATATCATGAAGCCCGACAAGAGTCAAGACAAGCCATGAACATGACTCCAAATGACGTACAAATCTTCAGGGACTCAATAAGAAAATAGCGAAGTCTGGATAGCAAGGATTTAAGCCTTAACCGTGAAGAAAATGACGTCAAGGCACAAATGCAAGTGCACACAAATAAGGAATCACGCGAGAAGCAACCGGGAAGGAAACCGGGGCCGAACCGGGCCGATTCCGGGCTCGGTTCAGCACCCCCTTTGACCTATCCGCCCTTCAGAATATTTATAGCACCCCTGCCAAGAGCCACGAAGAAATACATTCGTCATCCACCGCAGAGGAGCATAGAAGAGAAGGACACCATCCCGGGGAGGATAGGGTCGAGATGGTTAACTAGGGTCCCCCTAGACGGCGTGGGAACCTTGCATGGAAGACCACGTCGGATTTCTAGGAGCTAGGATCAAGATCAAGGTAGGATCCTGATGGTGATCTTGTCCATGTGTTACTTCCATGTTGAATTAGTAGATTGAATCCGATTCTTAGGATCAAGTGCTTTCGTTGTGATTTTTTCTTTGCTTGGGTGTTTTCCTCCTCGATCTATCCCACGGGTAGATTGCAAAGGATGTTCTTGTAGCCATGGTGGCTAGTGGTGCATACCCGATCTACCAAACGTTTTCATCTTGTTCTTCTTGAACTCGCCAAGTAGTACCAACTCGTATGATTATCCCTCATAGTGACAGTACGATAAAGGAGAAATACGGGCGTCCTCGGAGTCGGAACGAGAGCCATGCTTTCAATGAGATTCATTTTGCTACATTCTTCTTTACTTTGGAACTTCAACAAAAGACCCAATCCAATCTCTAGATTGGTTCTCCCCTCTCTTTCTCTTGCTATCTTCGATGTGCGGTAGACTAGATGAGTTTTGATGATGATCTAGTAGATTAGATGCAGAACCCCTATTCAAGATCAAAGTGTTTTCCGCTTATTAGATTGGATCTTGCGTTACACATTGTTCCACAGATTCGATACATTGGGTTCACACATTAAGGGAAGAAGGGTCCCTTGTCTATGATGGAGGACTTGTCTGCTTGCAAGTCCAAACGAAATTGGATACGCATATACACCATCAACAAGCCCCTTTTTCTGGCACCGTTACCGGAGGTCAAGTAATCAAGATTCAATCTAGTTAGCGTTTGTGATTATTTTCAGTTTTTGTCTTGATTTTTATTTTGCATCTCTTAATTTTGATCATCCTCAAAACAAAAAAAAATCAATCTAGGGTCTTGCTAAACCCTAGTTTTCTTTTTAGCTTTTGTATATATTTTGTTTATTGCTAACCCTAACCAGAGATGGACGGCTACATCTCCAACAAAAAACATAAATTCTTTGGATGGTCTAGAAAAAATTTGCAGGCAAAGGTGACGTGCAACACAATATCTAAAAGCAGAGGCCGAAGAGCGTTTGAATCTCCAAGAGAAACTCCACCTCCAAGAGGAGATCAACCTCATCGCCACTCATCCTAGGGAGATCGTTCCTCAAGATTGTCGGAGCAATCGGCATCGGCAAAGGGGAGATCAAGTTCGACATCGATGGCGTGAGGAGTGCATTCAAGTCAACCATGATTCAAGGTATGCAACACGATTCATGTTAAATGCATTCTACCGTATCATCGCATTGGAAGGGAGGAGTCAAGGGAGAATGAAGAAAAGAAGACACAAAAGTTGTTGCATCCGTCAAGACCAAGAATCAACCCTCTCTTGCAAAGGCCAAAAAGATGACTAAGTCGAAGAATAAACCTACACCAAAGCCAAGGATGGTGTAGAAGTGGGGTCCCCAAGATTGCAACACCCACAAAGAGCATTGATCTGAAGTAAAGAAAAGAAGAAGTCTATCTATAGACTATAAACGAAGCGCTTTGCGGGATGCAACTCGTTCGTCGAGTCAAGAATAAGCTATCGGGGGGACAACCCGTTGAAGAGTCAAGCTACCGGGAGGGCATCCCGAAGATTTTTTCAAGTTTTTTCGAGTAAGTTGGTCTTAGAATTTGCTATGCATTACATATTATAAATTTCTATGTGGTTGAATAGTTTTTAGAGACATTATAATTGCTCGGTCATTTTATTTGAACTTTATGATTTTGATCATAAACCGATGACTTGAGCCATCCCAAGTTTTGTTTGCATCTTTTAGAGAAACTAGTAAAAAAAAGTCAGCACCTACCCCAACCTTTCATCCTCTCCATGATGTTTAGGTTGACTTGTTTGACATGTTAAAAGCACACGAGTAGAGATGTTCTTTAGTGTTTTTAATCTTTGATGCATGGTAGGACTCGCGTGAACCTAAGCAACTTGATTTTTGGTTTCATTCAATCCATTAGTTTCTCTAGAATTAGAATTTTTCTAAGCCCTATTGATTTTATTTTTATACAAAATCTCTTTCTCATGTTTGGCCAAAATTAAAACCTAAACCTATGCCCCCATGGTCAAACCGGAGGAACTTGCTATCAATTAATGAAAGCAATCGATCCCGGTGCAACCAAAATAAACTTTATAATTGTTTTTGATGCCTAAGATCTCCTCTAATGATATGTTTGTACTCACTGCTAGCGCTGAGTTAATTTTTAAAGTTTCAAACCTAGTGGAGTGGTTAGCATCTAAACATGTTTAAGGGAGGATTTTGAGCTTGATTAACATATTGTGCCTCACGATGCATCACATGTCCACCATTTGGCATCTTGGGCACATGCAAAGGACAAGCATGGGGGAAGCAAGGGCTTTGTTTTGCAGGAAATTAGTGGAAGCGCAAGAGGTAAGAGAAAAAGGGGGAGCGACACAAAGCAAAACAATAGAGGTCACACATGAGGAATCACGCCAAACCTTCTATACACACCATGAAAGATTCATACAAGGTCTAGCTTGCCTCCTCAACATCCATCCCTCTCTCAAGATCTCACCATGAAGCTCTCAAGCTAGTCCTATGGAAAACCTAAGGAAAATAGGTAGCGAAAATAGCAAAGGGAAATGAGCTAGGATTTCAAGAGATGGCTGCCGTCCTCTCTCCTCTAAGTATATATGGAGACAACCGAAAGACGAAACTACCCCTGTTACATAAAACTAGGATACACACCCCCGAAGGGCACTTTGGGAATTATCATCGTAGCACCATCGGACCAATGCCCGGCGACCGCACCTCGCTTAGCCTCGACGCAAGCCTTGCGATACCGACGCATGTCCTCCGCTTCGAAGCTTCTCGACGCGCCCGGATCCCGTCTCCGCCCGCCGAGCCTCCGGTCTTGGTTTTGTGGTTCAACCAAGTAACCCGACGGTTTTCTGGTGAACCGCAGCAAACCCCGTGTGCAGACTCCGGTTGTGAGCCGCTACCCTGCATCGGTGCCGATCGACGACTTCGTCTTGCTTTTCTTGCCACCATGCGGCCCGCACTTGACCCCACTGGCCTCGGGTCCCTCGAGTCAGGCCTACTTGTCTCTCCACTCCTCGGAGGCCCCGCAAGGCATAGACCTTTCGCGCCCACTCTTCACCTGCACCAACGCAAATCAAGCTGCAACCTGCACCTGAAATACTCGACCAAGAGTCAGCCCACACCACGTTGTCAATCACTCATCACAGCCAGGAGCGACCATCCACCAGTCCTCAGGCGCTCCAGTCCTCAATCTCCCCCTTGATGAGTGCATTGACAACACACACAAGTAACCAATTCAGAGAACAGAGAAAAAGAAAAGAACAGAAAGAAAAACTCAAGCAAGTGATCAAAAGCCAAACAAAAGCCAAGAAAAGATCACTTCAGTGAGAAAGGTCTCGGTCCCCTAAGCCAAGGGCAACAGCTCGACACAACTGAGATAAAATGCTCCAGAATTGCCGACTCCTCAAGGTGAGGCAAAAGGGCTCGACACCATCGGCAAACGAGCACAACTAAAATTCAGGCGAAAAAGAGCTCCCAAATGCATGAATGCAAGCTCCCCCTGAACAAATGCATTTCCCCCAATTTTTTTTCCTCGATGCAAAACTCCCCCTAGAAACATGAATTAGGTACTTTCCTCCCCCTTGTTGGTAATGCATGAATCAGGTCTACAAATGCAAGTATGTGCTTCTCAAATATACAAATAGCACTACAACATGCTAAAATTGAGACATAGAAAAGCAAGATAGCCACAATTTGAGCACAAACATCGCCAACAAGACACAAAGGGACATATAAGCAAGTGACAGAGCCATGATGAAAATGATGCATTTTTTTACAAAAATTTCCCTCTCACGAGCATAGGACCTAACCATGAGCAAAAAGAGCACACACAACATATAACTCACAAACTTCATGCAAGGTCACAAATTCTCATCACACGGTCATCACAAACACCTACAAGCTATCTCATGTCATGTCAAAGCCACCGAGCCATGTGTCCACTTTTAGATATGAGACTTCTCATTGGTGGACATCATGCAACGGTTTAGCACCCAAGATAACAAATTTAAAGCATTTATGACATGGAAGCAAAATATTTAAGCATAGGCATCTCACATACCATTTTCATGATTGACAAATTAAGCATGGTACATGAAGTGCCTTTGCGGCAAATAGAAGCTTAGGCTTCTCCATAAGGTAGCATGTAGGCTAAACATTCATGATGATAAATGGATCTTTGATCCCAAATGGAAAGAACATGGTTCCAAGCACAAATTAAGCAAGATATAGCCATAAGCACCCAAAATGAACATGAAAGGCATTCTACCCACAAGAGAGGATCATATAGCATTTTTACAAAAGAAAGTCGTCCACAAGCATATACATCCCAAAGCTACCAAGAGCATAGCTATACATCTCATGAGCATCACAAGCAAGGTCAATCTCATCTCTAGCATATCATTGTGAGCAAAGCATATGAGAGAAGCACATCTTTAATGCATATGTTACAAATGCAGTCTATGATACAAAGATGCAAGCATGATATGATACAAATATGGAAATGTAACATGCATATGTACATCAACCCTCCAACCGTAGCTCAAAAAGGAAAAACAACTCCAAGCTCTCCTCGCAAACGAGCAAATGTAGCTTGGTCCAAAGGCTTGGTTATGATATCGGCAAGCTGTTTTTCTGTAGGTTCATGGATGAGGTCTATGTTTCCCTTCTCAACATTGTCTCTCAAAAAGTGATACCTCACTTCAATGTGTTTGGTTCTGGAGTGAAGCACTGGATTTTTGGCAACACCAATGGCATTCGTGCTATCACACATGAGAGGCACATGGGAACACTCCTCACCAAAATCACTCAGCGTGTATGTGATCCAAAGCAGTTGGGAGCAAAAACTAGCGACAGTAACATATTCGGCTTCTGTGGTAGACTGAGCTACACTAGACTGTTTGCGAGAAGACCAAGAAACAAGCGAGGAACCCAAAAACTGACAAGTCCCCGAAGTCGACTTCCTATCGACTCGACACCCCGCAAAGTCGGCATCCGAAAAACCAAGAAACGAAAGGGAAGAGGATGCTGAGTACCAAAGACCGAGCTCAAGAGTGTATCGAAGATACCTGAAGATCCACTTGACGGCCTGCTGATGTGAAGTCCTCGGTGACGCCTGAAAACAAGCGCACAGACACACAGAAAACTGGATGTCCGGCCTCGTCGCCGTCAAGTACAAGAGGGAGCCGATCATGCTCCGGTACTCTTTCTGGTCCATAGGCTCTCCGTCCTCGTCCTCATCAAGCGTTGTAGTCATACTCGTCGGTGTCGACACGGGCTTCGAGTCGTCCATCTTGAACTTCTTGAGTATGTCCTTCGTGTACTTGGCTTGATGTACAAAGGTTCCCTCCTTCGTCTGCTTGATCTGGAGCCCGAGAAAGAGCCGCAATTCTCACATCATAGACATCTCGAATTCTTTGCTCATATCTTCTGCAAACCTCACAACCAAAGAGTGAGACGAGCCGCCAAAGACAATATCATCCACATATACCTGAACAATTAGGATATCATTACCCTGCCTGAGGAGAAAACGAGTCTTACCAACCTTGCCCATCTCAAACCCCTTGCTGGACAAGAACCCCCTCAAACGGCCATACCAAGCACGGGGAGCTTGTTTCAGCCCATACAGCGCCTTTCTCAACCTATACACCTTGTGGGGAAACTCAACACTCTCAAAGCCCGGTGGTTGCCTCACATAAACTTCCTCCTCTAAGAACCCATTCAAGATGGCACTCTTCACATCCATTTGGTACAATTTGAACCCTTTAGCCACAAAAAAGGCTAGAAGGGTCCTAATTGCCTCCAAACGAGCTACAGTAGCAAATATCTCCTCATAGTCTATCCCCTCCTTCTGACTATAGCCCTGAGCAACAAACCTCGACTTGTTCCTCACCACCTCACCATTTTCTCCCTCTTTGTTTTTCCATATCCATTTTGTCCCAATAGGTTTGCAATTTGGTGGTGGCTCCACTAACTCCCACACCTGGTTTCTCTCAAAGTTCTCTAACTCCTCATGCATGGCATTCACCCAATTAGGATCAGATAGAGCGTATCCAATGTCTTTCGGCTCAAAGGTAGCAACAAAGGCTGAATGAGCAAAGTGAGAAGCATTTCTGGACCTCGACAGTGTCGTGCGCTCATTGATGTTGCCGATGATTACTGAGGGTGGATGCTCAACTTGAACGCGCCTCGGTGCCTCTCGCCTTGAGGCAACCTCCCCCTCAGCAACTGCTTCCACTTGATCTTGCTGGATCGTAGGCGGTGTAGGAGATGGACCATCCTGCACCGTAGTCGTCGTAGTGGAAGTAGAGGGTACATGCGTGGCTGGAGCTTCACCATCATCACCATCATCCTCTCCAGCATAATCCTCCTCATCCTCAAAAATCTTCTTGCCAACTTCATCATCACCTGCACACTCAAATACAGACGAATTGCATGGTTGTGTCTCGTCGAAGGTCACCTCGCAAGTCTCCATGACTAGGTTAGTATCAAGGTTGAGCACACAAAATGCTCTAGAATGACTAGCATAACCCAAGAAAATCTTATCGGAAGACCTCGACTCAAACTTATCTAGCCTACCCTTCTTGAGAATGAAGCACCGACAACCAAAAGCCCTGAAATGGCTTACTCTAGGTGCTCGCCCATGCATAAGCTCATAGCACGTCTTGTTCAAGAAGGCCCTCAGAAAAATTCGGTTCCCAACATGGCAAGCAGTATTCACCGCTTCCGCCCAATATCTCCTCGGAGTCCTATGCTCATCAACCATCGTCCGAGCCATCTCACAAAGGGAACGATTTTTCCTCTCTACAACACCATTCTGACAAGCCACATTGGGAGAAGAAAACTGATGTTCGAGACCCAAATCATGACAAAAGGTTTCAAAATGAGAGTTTTTAAATTCACTGCCATTGTCGCTACTAATAGCTCGAACAGCATCTCCATGTCTCTCGTTCTTCAACCTCGAGATTAAATCCCTCACAAAACCAAACGTCTCCCCCTTGCCAGCGAAAAAGAAGACCCAAGCATAGCGAGAATAGTCGTCCACAATCACAAGGACATACCATTTCCCACCTGCCGAGCACACACGAGCTGGACCAACCAAGTCCATATGGAATAGCTCGCATGGCCTCTCTGTCATAACGGATGTCAGAGGCGGATGAGAAGCGGCGACCATCTTGCCATGCCTACATGGAGCACATACCAAATCATTTTGGTATTTCAACTTTGGCAATCCTCAGACTCAAGCATGACAACAAGTCAAAACTCAAGTGACCCAGTCTCCTATGCCATTTCCAAAGCTCCGCCGAAACACCAGCAACCAAGCAACGAGAAGAGCCAACACACTGAGAAAAATCAGCTCTGAAAATTTGACCCTAGGGGACGATCGTACACACAAGATCGCCTCGAGAATCCAAAACACGAGAACAACCCGTTTTGAAACGGACTTCAAACCCCTCATCAAGAAGTTGGAAGAAAAAGAGAAGGTTGTACCCCAAAGACTTGACAAAAGAAACACGCCTAAGAGTCACAGACTCACTCACCTTCACTGTGCCCACTGAAAGCACTCTACCTTTCCCATTATCCCCAAAAGTGATGTACTCTTGGTCATCATCGGGGTGAGGCTGGAGAACCACCGTCGATCTCGGTAATATGTCGAGAGCAACCGGAGTCGATCAACCAAAAGACCTCCATGCCTATGTTGTGGGGAAAGCCGCAGCTTTCGCACACGAACAATGAGAGAGGACAAAAGCTCAAGAACCAAAAGCCAAAATGCTGAACGAAGGACAAACAAAAGCTTCTTTCTCAACAGTAGATTTCTCAAAAGCTGATCCCCTTTATAAGTGCCAGTCCGTCTCCCTTTATAGGGAGGCGGGCGGACTTTTTACATTCCGAGAACACCCTCGTGTAAAACGAATCAAAATAGAATGTGCTAGGCTATCTTCGGGTAATCTCCAATTAGGTCTCCACGTAATCGGCGCTTCATGATGTCACGCCGCAAATCGCGACGCCTTTCCAGCTCTTATCACGTGCGCCTGTCGGGGTGAAAACCCCCGAGCCTTTGGAGATCCCCCCTTTCGCCTAGCACTCTTCGTCACCTGAAACAAAAACCACACTCAAGTTTGAACTCGTTAAGTGTTAGGAACGACGAAACCCCCTGTGCGAAACCCAGGCCGAGGCTCCCTGAGTGAACAATATTTGCCCTAGAGGCTTCGTCGCGGAATAAGTTGCCAAGCGAGACTTCGACACCCTGTGCTATGCTAGATTCGTTTGGCTGCTTCGTTGGCGACGAAGGGCACCGGCCAAAACGCAACGTCCGGAGGGTGGAAATGGAATCCGCTGTTTCTGGGGTTTTGCTGTCGGACCTTTCGCATAGCCGCTTTTTATTTTTAGGTATACGAAAGGCTTGATTCCGAATCCCCCCAACAGCCTCCCACCTGCAAAATCAAAAACGAGAGCGAGAGTGAGCAAAGGACTCAACATTGGGGTTAGTACAAAACGAATCAAACCAGTGCCTCGCTATTTGCTCAAACGTGGGGTTAGCAAAATCCATCCTATCTCTCCTAGGTGGAACACCCACACGTCCCCTTGGAGGACTACGTGTACCACGAAGGGGAGACTGTGGTCCGTAGCTCCTCTAGGACCTAAAACTGCGATCGTCCCCCCCCATACTCTTATTGGCCACGAGCAAAGGAACGTCCAACAAACTCACCACGCCCAAACCCAACACGCCTACCACCTTCTTTATGCGGTGGATCACCTCGAGGCACAAACTCACGCCTCCCACGAGGGTAAATGGTACTCACCATTCCCTCACCTCTTGGCACCAACCTAGGCTCAGGCACACCACGAGAAGGGCGGTACCTGTCTTTGTTGGCCAACTCTCTAGCGAACCTCTCCTCATGCTTCCTCCTGAAGCAAAACTCAGTAAGGTGCCCATCCCTCCCACAATGCTCACAATGGAAGGGTTTCGGTTTTTGCTTTGATTTTGGGTTCTCTTTGGGCTCTGGATTCTCCTCACTCGGTTTCTCCTCACTAGGTTTCTCTCCCTTCTTCCCAAAGAACTCATTCCCAGGACACTCTTGAAATTGATGGGTTTCTGGAAGTTGTCGGTTTATGGAGGAAACACGGGTGGAGCTGGGGTTGTGTCTAGACGGTTCCTAAGATGGTTTGGTTTAGGAATAAAATCATTTTTGAAGGATCGTATGGCGACTAGAGAGGGGGGGGAGTGAATAGGAGCCGGTAAAAATTCTTCCCAAAGAACCCGGCCTATGTCCTACTCAAATCCCGGTCACACACGAGCGATGAATCGAATCACGCACCAATCGCCAAGACCACGAGGTTATGGATCAACCTCTAGCCTTAGGAACGATTCCTCAAAGCACACGCGGAAGCACTAGAAAGGGAGGAAGGAATCGAACCAAGAAGCAAAGCACACGGGCTCGCGGACCGTCCGCGCAAGGGGGGCGGACCGTCCGCAAGAGCCGCGCGGGACCGTCCGGCGGGGCATCGCGGACCGTCCGCACCCGGCCGCGGACCGTCCGGCCTTAGCCGCGACCGTCCGTTAATTTACACGAACGACCCAAAGACACCCGCGTGTCACGGACCGTCCGCGGGGAGCACGCGGACCGTCCGCCTAGCACCCGCGGACCGTCCGCCCGACACCGCGGACCGTCCGAAACTTCGTCCAACCAAAAACCAAAATCACAACGGATCGAAACAAAAGACGAGCAAGAACACGAAGAACACGGGATGAATCGGACCCGCGCGGACCGTCCGCCAGAGGCCGCGGACCGTCCGCGAGGCTCGGACGAACGAGAAAAATGCCCGACCTCGAAAGTCAACTCCCCCAAATCATCATCGGATTTCCCAAACGGTTGAAGCTGTGGAGACAAGGGTTTGGGTACTTGAAAAGCGTCACACAAGGATGCTATAGCCCAAAAATCTTGCCTCCTAACTCCCTAAATCACCGGGAATCTCGAATCCTTTGAGCACCACCAAAACCTAGAGCACCAAACGAAAACTCACGAATCGAAGTAGTTTCCGGCGTTTGAGGGCACAAGATCAAGCACAAAGATGCACAAGACATCTATCCATGTTTTCCTCAAAGAAATCCGGGAAGAAACTCACTCAAATCCGCGGAATCACACCGAGAACAAAGGCACGAAAATAGGCACAAAAAGGCACGAAAAACAACCCCGAATCTTCTATACAAACCAGGAAAGATTCACAAGGTCTAGCATGCCGCCCTAGCATCCATCCCTCTCAACAAATCTCTCATGAAGCTCTCATGCTAGCCTAGAGAAAATAGGAAGAAAAATGAAACCCTAAGTCGCGGAGAGAGAGAGCCATCAACACACACTCCGGGCTTATATATCGAGTCCCGCCGGAGTGGTAAATGACTCGACTACCCCTAACTACACTACCGGCGATACAACCCACGTAGGGGCATTTTGGTAATGTTTGTGGGTCTTGCCATCGGACGGCCACGCCTTTGCCGCACCCCCGCGTCCTCCCGACGCAAGCCATGCGATCCCGCCGCGTGTCCTCCGCTTCGAAGCTTCCCGACACGCCCGGATCCCGTCTCCGTCGTGTTGGGCCCTCGGACTTGGTTTTGAGGCCCAAACCAAGAAACCGTCCTCCGATGGTTTTGTGGCCAAACCACCAAACCCCCGCGTACACGGCCCGGCCTCACCACGCCAAGCGTCGAGCCCGCCAAGCCTTTCACCTCCGGCGCCGGACGGTCTACTCGGCCTTGCCTCGTTCCTTGACTTGGCCACCACCGATGCACCGGCTCCATGTCCACGACTTCGTCTTGCTCTTCTTGCACCATGCGGCTCGCACTTGATCCCGTCGACCACCGGTCCCTCGAACCAAGCCTACTTGTCTCTCCACTCCTCGGAGGCCCCGCAAGGCTAAGACCTTTCGCGCCTGTTCTTCACCCTCGCACCAACGCAAACCAAGCCACAACCAACACCCGCAATACTAGGCCAAGAGTCGGTCCACACAACGTTGTCAACCACTCCTCACGAGTGCATTGACAACACACCACATAAACAATAAGGTAAATACACAAAATAAAACACACACAACACAACTCAACACTACACACACAAAGCTTCAAACCATCCGGTCAATCACTCATCACACACGAACCAAGGTACTTCTCAACTTGGTTCCTCAATCTCCCCTTGATGAGTGCATTGACAAAAGAAGGTCAAAAAGCAAACAAGAACTCATTCAAGCGCCACAAAGCCAATAAAAAGCAAACAAAAGGCCACTTGAAGTGAGAAGGGATAAAAACATGCTCCGACAAATTCCTCTCGAAACCAAAGCAAGCACAAGGCTAAGCGCAATCGAAGAGACACACTACCAACATGCAATCCCTAAAAGCCATCAAACCAAAATGCTCAACACAAAGTGCCATAAAACTCTTACCAAAACACTTGTCAACCGCTCATCACCATCAAATCAAGGTTCATATCAACTTGATTTTCCAAATTTCTCCCCCTTGAGGAGCGGATTGACAACAAGTGAACACAAAGAAATGGTTTGAGAGGGCAAAGACCGAACACCTCATCCAAGTGAAAGAAAACCACACAAGAGCAAAGAACAAGGTCACTTGGCATGAGAGAAACCACAAAGGCCAACTCAATGTCTCGGTCCCCAAAGACATGGGCAACGGCTCGACACAACCGAGACAAGAATGCATGATCCCTCAAGAAGAGGCACAAAGGGCTCAACACCAATCATGTGATAATCAAAAACATACGTCAACCGCCGGCTCCTCAAGAAGAGGCAAAGGGGCTCAACACCACCGGCACAAGAGCACAAAACTCACAAGCTCCCCCTAAACACATGCACTAGGGACAAAGAGCATACAAAGCTCACCCTAAACTCATGAGATAGAGAAAAGAGCACACCAAGCTCACAAGCTCCCCCTAAACACATGCACTAGGGACAAAGAGCATACAAAGCTCACCCTAAACACACGTGATAGAGCAAAAAGCAACCACCAAAGCACAACTCAGGCAAACAAAGGAGACTCACCAAAGCTCCCCCTACACAAATGCAAGCTCCCCCTGAACAAGTGGAGCAAACTCCCAAATTTTAAATGCAGTTTTCTGAATTTTTCATTAAGCTCACCTCTTCTCCCCCTTGTTGACAATGTATGAAGCAAGGTGAAAATGCGAAATGCAAAACAAAGCATATAAACATCTACATGAGCTTCTCAAATAGGCCAAATTTAGTGACAAAGGCTAGAAATGAGACAAAAAGCACATATATGGATCATAACAAAGTCAAAGCATTGCCACAAGTAATATATGGAAATATAGGCATGTGACAAAGCAAATTTTCAGATTTGAGTAATTATATCAAAAGATGGCTCACTTCAAATGTAAAAGCCCATCCATGTCACACTTGAGCCACAAAACATGCATACCATTCAAAGATCATACAAGGATATCAAATTCTCAGCAAAAGATCATGGCAAACACCCATAAAGCAAAGCATGTCATGTCAAAGCTCATGAGCCATGTGTCCACTTCGGGGAGACTTCTCCACCGGTGAACATCATGCAACATGTTTAGCACCCATATGTGAAAGATAATACATTTTTAAGCATAAACATGATGGATGGAGCATTTTTCAAGCATGCACACTTCTTTTCAAGATTAATTCATTTCATGGTACATGAAGTGCCTTTGCGGCAAAAAGGAGCTTATGCTCCTCCATGAATGCAACATAGGCTAAACATTCACAATGATATCCGGCCTTTGGCCCAAATGCAAGAACAGGGCATCCAAGCACAATCTAAGCATGAAAAGCATATTTAGACCAAACCGTGACATGGATACACAACTACACACGAGTGGAGCATATTTCATCAAAAATTAGTCAAGTTAAGTATTTATCTCAAAAGGGGCTATCTCACCACACATATAACCAATATCTCACGGATAGCCAAAGAGACTCAAATATGGCATATGAAAGAAGCTCATCATCCTAAAATGCAATATGACACAAATGCAACAAGATATGTACATCAAAAGAAACATGATATATGACGAGATGCAAGACACAAATGTCAAACCTACCAAAGTCTATACATCATGATATATGATACAAATGCAATGCAGAATGCATAGGGAGACAAGGAACTTGACTTAACACCAATAAAGCTCACGAGGGAACACACCAACCAAGAATCGCTCCAAGCGAGAGAAGAGCCACCAAAGGTCCCAATTGAGTACCATAGAAAAAGTACCAATTGCAAAACCGCAAAGATCCCAATTGAATACCATAGAAGGAATATCAATTGGAGGATCACAAAGACCGCCCAAAAAGCCACAACCCTTCTTGGAATCAAATTCCCTATCAAAAGAAGCCAAGCTCCCCCTCAACCAAGGGCAACTAACAAAGAAAAAGCTAGGAAAAGGAAGAGCAAGGAAAAACTCTAAAACCAACCGAAAAGAGGAACAACAACACAACTCGAAGACAAGACAAGCCCAAAACTCCAAGGAAAGCTCACAACATGCTACACAAAGCATTGATAATATCACTTAACATAAATAGAGCATTGTAACATGATTCCACAAATATGAATAAGCATGGGCAAGCAAGCATGTCAACAAGGTACAACACTAAACCGAAATGATACCAAAGAACAACATGCCAAACAATATACAAGAACTAAACAAAGGCATGATACAAGATCACATGGATCACCCACCAACATATATTACAAAGCTAGCATGACAAGATATACATGGGGGACAAACATGCTAACAGGAAAGGTACCATCGAGCTAGACAAACATGATATGAATGAACAACATGACATATCCGAGCAATCAACCATAAAGCATGACATGATGTTCATAAATATCACCCACCATAAAATCATACAAAGATAGCAAGATAGATATTCAAGATCACAAAGCTATCATGAACAAGGTGGCTAGCCTACCATGGTTTTCACACAAGCAAGACACAAGTATATACAAGAGAGTACAAGGGGAAAAGAAAACTCACTATACATGTGTACAAAGGCTTTCAAGAGCCATTCTCTTCAACGTTACCTTATCACTCACATGCACAACACCCTCGACAAAGACCCTACCTCGACCATTGTCCCCAAATGTGATGTATAACTTTTCCTTCACCGGGGTGAGGCCGGAGAACCACTTCTTATCTCCGGTCATGTGTCGAGAACACCGGAGTCGATCAACCAAATGTTCTCCAAGCCTCCGCCCGCAAATCGGAAACAAGAACGAGAACGAGCTAGCGACTCGACACCGGGGTTAGCACAGAGAAAGTTAAACCAGGTGTCGAGCCATCCGCTCAAAAGAGGGGTTAGCAAACATCACTCCCTTGCCACCAAACTTCCCATGTCCCATGGGAGGAGTACGAGCACCACGAGGGGGAAAACGTGGTCCGTAGTTCCTCCGGAACCCAAAGCTGCGATCATCTCCCCCGAACCCGTACCGAGGACGAGTAGGAGGACGTCCGCAGAAACCACCACGAGCCCGACCAAACCTCTCACCAAAGACGCACACCATCATCTCTCCCGACAAACCTCTCACCACCACCACCTCTCCGTGGGAACCCGCCGACACTCCTCACACTTCCCACACCCCGTGGAAGTGGCACTCTAGGCTCGGGTATACCGCGAGACCGGCGATACTGTCCCGGTTTGCTTCCTCCCTAGCAAGCCTCTCATCCCTCTTCCTCTTGTAGCAAAACTCCGCAAGATGCCTCTCCTTGCCACAATACTCACACCTGAAGGGGATGGGTTTTGGTTTTGGCTCTGGCTTCTCTCTAGGCTTCTCACCCTTCTCACCCACAAACTTCACCGGTTTCTGGAAATCATTTGTCTTAGGTGGGAATTTGGGTGGATCTTGGGTTGTGTCAAGCTTGTTGCAAAGGTGGTTGGGCTTTGGTGTGAAAGAGTTCTTGGGTGCTTTTGGGATTGAGACTTGGATCTCTCCGATCACCTCAAACCCGGGGTTAGACTCAACACACTTCTCGTACACACTCTCCCCACCGTTTTCTCCCACTTTCTCACCCAACTTCTCAAAACCCAAGCCACGACCATCAGCTCTCTTGAACTCCTCAATCATGATTTTCAATTGAGGTTCCTGCCCAGACAACCAACCCAACACCTTCCTCAAATAATCATTTTCCTCATAAATGACATCCAAACGGGAAGTAAGTTCAAGATTACGCAAAGTGACTTCATCACAGCTAGAACATGCATTTGCAATAGGAGATTTCAAAGATGCTTCCAAAGAACTAATAGTAGAGCGAGCATCAACAAGCTTAGCATGCATAGTAGGACATGATTTGCAAGCACCAAGCAAAGTGGGTCTAGCCTTAAGCTCATCATGTTCGATCCTAAGAGCATCTAGTTGAGCCAAAATAGAAGCATTCTTCTCATTAAGCATTTTGATCTCATTCAACCAAGCATCACATTCAACACATTCAACATCATCGGGAGTAGTAGGAGCAAGTTTCAAAGAGTCATTCTCAAGTTTCAATTCAAGCAATTTTGACTCTAACTCTCCTACTTTCTCGCTAGCATTCTCAAGCCGAGCCCTAAGATCTTTCCTCATCTTTTTGGCATCTCTCGACACACTATCACGGTTATCAAGCAAACCATTCAACCTAGCAATCTCAAGCAAGCAAAGAGTCGGGATCACGGTTTACCTCATCCTCCGAGTCGGAGTCGCCGTCCTCCTTCACACTCTTCTTGCTGCTCGAGCTATGGGCCATGCCACAAAAGCCCTCGAGCGCCACACGGCACGCCACCCCGCCGAGGTTCCGCTTGCACTCTTCTTGCCACCGCGCCTTCCGGCGTCTTCATCTTCGGGCCGCTTGAGCTTGATCGCTCCTCGCTTGAGCTTGAGTCGACGTCGCTCGCACCGGCCACCATCGCTCTTGCCTTGTTCTTCTTGTAGGTGCTCTTGCTCGGTCGCCGCTTGTCCTTGTCCTTGCTCTTGGACTTGTTGAATTGCTTGCCCTTGGGAGAGTACTTGTCTTCACGCCTCGGGTGCGCCTTGTACTCGTTCTCCTCCGCTTCCGGCACTCGGCGATGAAGTGGCCACGCTTGCCACACTTGTAGCACGTCCCCGAGCTCCGCCTTGCGTTCCTCCGACTCTCGTGTAGTCGTTCAAACCTTCTTGAGAGCAAGGCCAGCCTCCTCCTCGCCCAAGACATCAAACTCCTCATCCGGAATGGACATAAGAGAGGACAAAGAAAACCGTCGACAGGAAGGGTTAGATTTGCCCTTTGATCCTCCCACAAGAGCAAGACTATGGTCGGTCGAGCCCTCATGCTTGGATAGCATCTTCCCGTCAACCTCGACCGACTTGAGCTTAGAAAAGAGGTCATCCAACTCAATAGTCAAATAATTCCCGGACTCCTTGATGGCCTCAACCTTAGCACCCCAAACATTTGGATCCAAGACATGCAAGAGCTTCAAAGCCTCGATCATGCTCGGAGTACGGAAAATCCTCAACATTAGCCTTCATGTTGTTCACGATGGCGATGAACCTCTGAAACATCGCATCAATGTCCTCACCGGGAAGTGGAGAAAAATTCTCATATTGCATCCGGTAAGAGACAAAGAGGCGAGCCTTCACATGGTTATCACCACCGTGAGCAACCAACAACTTATCCCAAATTTGCCAAGCAAGATCCAAATGGCGAACACGATCAAACTCGGATCACACAAGCTCCGCACAAGTGATCAACGGCTTTTGCATTAGCCTCATACTTGGCCTTGGCATCGGCATCGGTCACCATAAGAGTATGGATGTTGACCGGAATAGCATATGTCTTGTCAAGCACAATAAACTCCAACAGCTTTCCTCGAAGAAAAATCCTCATACGAGCCGCCCACTTGTGGTAACCCTTGCCATCGAAGTGCGGCGGACCGCCCCGCTCAACATACGCCATCTTAGGATTCGAGACTTGTCAAAGTCGCAAAGAATCCGGCACCAAGCTCTGATACCAATTGAAGGATCAGATGGCGACTAGAGAGGGGGGGGGGAGTGAATAGGAGCCGGTAAAAATTCTTCCCAAAGAACCCGGCCTATGTCCTACTCAAATCCCGGTCACACACGAGCGATGGATCGAATCACGCACCAATCGCCAAGACCACGAGGTTATGGATCAACCTCTAGCCTTAGGAACGATTCCTCAAAGCACACGCGGAAGCACTAGAAAGGGAGGAAGGAATCGAACCAAGAAGCAAAGCACACGAGCTGCGGCGGACCGTCCGCGCAAGGGGGGGCGGACCGTCCGCAAGAGCCGCGCGGACCGTCCGGCCGGCATCGCGGACCGTCCGCACCCGGCCGCGGACCGTCCGGCCTTAGCCGCGGACCGTCCGTTAATTTACACAGAACGACCCAAAGACACCCGCGTGTCACGGACCGTCCGCGGGGAGCACGCGGACCGTCCGCCTAGCACCCGCGGACCGTCCGCCCGACACCGCGGACTGTCCGAAACTTCGTCCAACCAAAAACCAAAATCACAACGGATCGAAACAAAAGACGAGCAAGAACACGAAGAACACGGGATGAACTGGACCCGCGCGGACCGTCCGCCAGGAGGCCGCGGACCGTCCGCGAGGCTCGGACAGAACAGAAAAATGCCCGACCTCGAAAGTCAACTCCCCCAAATCATCATCGGATTTCCCAAACGGTTGAAGTTTGTGGAGACAAGGGTTTGGGTACTTGAAAAGCGTCACACAAGGATGCTATAGCCCAAAAATCTTGCCTCCTAACTCCCTAAATCACCGGGAATCGCGAATCCTTTGAGCACCACCAAAACCTAGAGCACCAAACGAAAACTCACGAATCGAAGTAGTTTCCCGGCGTTTGAGGGCACAAGATCAAGCACAAAGATGCACAAGACATCTATCCATGTTTTCCTCAAAGAAATCCGGGAAGAAACTCACTCAAATCCGCGGAATCACACCGAGAACAAAGGCACGAAAATAGGCACAAAAAGGCACGAAAAACAACCCCGAATCTTCTATACAAACCAGGAAAGATTCACAAGGTCTAGCATGCCGCCCTAGCATCCATCCCTCTCAACAAATCTCTCATGAAGCTCTCATGCTAGCCTAGAGAAAATAGGAAGAAAAATGGCTACGAAAATGAGAAAGAGAAGGGGGGAAATGAAACCCTAAGTCGCGGAGAGAGAGAGCCATCAACACACACTCCAGGCTTATATATCAGGTCCCGCCGGAGTGGTAAATGACTCGACTACCCCTAACTACACTACTGGCGATACAACCCACGTAGGGGCATTTTGGTAATGTTTGTGGGTCTTGCCATCGGACGGCCACGCCTTTGCCGCACCCCCGCGTCCTCCCGACGCAAGCCATGCGATCCCGCCGCGTGTCCTCCGCTTCGAAGCTTCCCGACACGCCCGGATCCCGTCTCCGTCGTGTTGGGCCCTCGGACTTGGTTTTGAGGCCCAAACCAAGAAACCGTCCTCCGATGGTTTTGTGGCCAAACCACCAAACCCCGCGTACACGGCCCGGCCTCACCACGCCAAGCGTCGAGCCCGCCAAGCCTTTCACCTCCGGCGCCGGACGGTCTACTCGGCCTTGCCTCGTTCCTTGACTTGGCCACCACCGATGCACCGGCTCCATGTCCACGACTTCGTCTTGCTCTTCTTGCACCATGCGGCTCGCACTTGATCCCGTCGGCCACCGGGTCCCTCGAACCAAGCCTACTTGTCTCTCCACTCCTCGGAGGCCCCGCAAGGCTAAGACCTTTCGCGCCCGTTCTTCACCTCGCACCAACGCAAACCAAGCCACAACCAACACCCGCAATACTAGGCCAAGAGTCGGTCCACACAACGTTGTCAACCACTCCTCACGAGTGCATTGACAACACACCACATAAACAATAAGGTAAATACACAAAATAAAACACACACAACACAACTCAACACTACACACACAAAGCTTCAAACCATCCGGTCAATCACTCATCACACACGAACCAAGGTACTTCTCAACTTGGTTCCTCAATTTTTGTTGTGGGTTTTTGGTGGTTCTGGGATATCACTCTCACCACTTCCATCACCCACTTTCTTTGCCCCAAGCGCTTCCCCATCTTGGCGCTTATATGTTTCGATCATTATCCTCAACTGAGGCTCATGACCAGACAACCAACCCATTAACTTTCTCAGATCATCATTCCCATCCTACAAACGATCAACATAATGTGCAAGCTCCATATTCTTCACAGCATTCACTTCACAAGTAGAACAAATTGTAGGAATAGGAGCTTTCAGCTGAGCCTCTAGAGATCTAGCATAAGCAAGCGAAACATCTATCTTCTCATGCAAAATAGGACAAGAAGTACAAGCACCAAGCAAGGAGGGCCTAGATTTCATCTCATCTAGCTCAACCCTAAGTACATCTAGTTCCTCAACCTTGGAGGCATACTTCTCCTTAAGCACAGTCAATTCACCAAGAAAAGTGGAACAATCAGTGCATTCAGGTTCATTGGTCACAACAGGAGCAGACTTAAGGGAATCTATTTGAGCCCTAGCATCAACAAGCAAAGACTCTAGCTCAACCACCTTCTCCATAGCCTCTCCAAGCAAAGACCTATACTCCCTCTTCTCCTTGTTGGTCTTTCTAAGCACATCATCACGGTTATCAAGCAAGTCATTCAACCTAGCATTCTCCGCTATCAAGAAGGATGGGCTATTGTTTACCTCTTCCTCGGAGTCGGAGCCTGAGTCATCTTTGTTGCTCTTCTTGCTTGCGGTGCTTTGTGCCATGCCACAAAAGCCTTGGGCGGCGAAGCACAAATCGTTGATGTTCTAGCTCGAACGCTTGCTCTTGTGCCGGTTCTCTTCTTCATCACTTGAGCTTGCTGAAGAATAGCAGGAGCTTGAGTCGATGTCGCTCGCACCGGCCACCATCGCTCGCTCCTTCTTCTTGTGACCACCATTCTTCCTCGGCCACCACTCGGACTTGTTCTTGCCCTTGTAGTCATCCCTCGAGCGGTGCTTGTCGTCGGTCCTCAAATGGTGCTTGTGCTCGGGTTTGACCTCTATGGCTTCCAGGCGGCGATGAAGTGCCCGTGCTTCCCGCACCGGTAGCACATGCCCGAGCTCCTCCGAGCGTTCTTCCGGTTCGTGTACATGCGCTCGAACCGCCTGCTCAACAACGCAAGATCCTCCTCGCCCAGCACGTCGAACTCCTCATCTAGCATGGACACAAGGCAAGACAAAGAAAATTGTCTCAAAGACATGTTAGCATTGGTCCTTGAACCAGACACGAGAGACAGACTATGGGGATCAGTCGGGTTCTCGATCTTTGCACGCACCCCACGGTCCACCTCGGACGACCTGAGTTTGGAAAACAGCTTGTCCACCTTGAGGGTCTCATACTTCTCCGACTCTAGGATGGCCTCGACCTTCCCACTCCATAAGGTACGATCCAGAGAATGCAAGAGCTTGACAGCCCTGTCATGGTCATCATACGAGAGCACGGCCACGTTAGCCCTCATGTTGTTCACGGTCACCGTGAAACGCTGAAACATGGCATCTATGGACTCACTGGGGAGATAAGTGAAGTTCTCGTACTCTCTTCGGTAGGTAGCAAAGAGCCGAGCCTGAACCTGAGCGTTCCCGGCATGAGCAGTCTTTAGCTGCTCCCAAATCCTGCACGCCAAATCCTCTGTCCGAACCCGTTCAAATTCGGATTCACACAAAGAACGGTACAGGTAGTCGACCGCCTTATTGTTGGCGTCGAACATGTCCCTCGATCCTGGAGCAAGAAAGTTCATCGGATGAACATAGGCTGTGTTCACCGTGACATCCCACAAGATCTGACCCTTACCGCGGAGGAAAGCGGCCATCCGCCTTTGCCACATATGGTAGTTCTTACCATCAAAGTGTGGAGGACCCGAACACCGTTCCTGGTACGCCATCTTTGGATCTTGGACTGGTTAGAATCACGAAGATCCGTAACCGGCTCTGATACCAATTGAAGGACCGATTAGGCGACCAGAGGGGGGGGAGTGAATGGGAGCCGATAAAAATTCTTCTCAAGAACTTGGCCTTTGCCCCCAAATCACTTCCGAAGAATCTCACACACACTTTCCAAGATCACGTAGTCACAACGGACCTACTGACCCTAGGAACAAGTTAGATCAAGCCTAAGAACAAAGCGGAAGCAAGCGCCAAACGAACCGCGAGAAAAAGCTAGCGCGAGGCAAACCGCAGCAGAAATTGTCGGTACTACCGGCCCCAGGTCGGTACTACCGATATGGGCTTACTGGCACCTAAAAACCAGGTTATCAGTACTACCGGCACTGGGTCGGTACTTCCGACTATCGGTACTACCGACCTTGTCGTGGTACTACCGATAAAGACTCTCTGGCAGCTGAAAACCAGGTCATCGGTACTACTTGCACAGTGTCGGTAGTTGTTGACAGTGTATTTTGGTACACCAAGCATGTTCATTACACTTTGGTTTGGATTTGATTATGGAACTAACCCGCCACTAGGCACACTAATCATATAACAAGTTCATCTATGTGCATGCATTTGGAAGTGTTGTGTTTATGTAGGAAAACATGGACATAAAGGACAAATTCGGAACAAGTTCAAAGGAGCATTTACGGAGTCTTGTTCGTGTTCATGAGCTTGATGAAATCACTTCCAATGGTGGCAAGGACCGAAGTGCTAGGAGGAACACCCCCGGGGATTGAAGCGTAAAAGACCAAACTTCATGCGCGGAGAACCTCCATCTTGGACGCGAGGATGACATCGTGAAAATCATGCAAGTGGAGGGGGCAAAGTGCATAATCACCTGAGGACCCACGGGAGCGAAGGGGCGACCGAACCGGCCGAGATGGGCTCGGGCCGGTCGGCCCAGCCGACCGGCCCAGCCCCACTCCGGTGGTCGGTTCGAGCCCCCTTTCCTTGCACCCGAAGGATCTTCAACCCTAAAACCCTGGAGGCGCCGCCATTCGACAGGGGAGAGCCATTCGCACCAGGAGGCCATCCACAAGCCGGAGAGAGAGAGAGAGGAGGGGGATCTCCGGAGGGAGATCGTCCACCGCGAAGGTAATCGATCTTGAGATGTAATCGTACTTTGTCGGATTATCTATCTATCATCTTGTGTTAAATGTACTTTAATGCTTAAGGTTCACCACCATGCCGTAAAGGGAGTAAGAGCTCCAATGCTTCCTTGGATCCATTCATTACGTCGTGTCCATCATATGTCTAGTCATGAATACCTTCGTATAGTGACAGTACGAGAGGAGGGAAAGGGCGAAACCGTAGTCACAACCTCGATAGATTAGATTGGTTTTCAATGTCTTTAAGCGATTGCATGCTCTAGTATCGTAGACCCATGGGCGAGTGTCTTTTATCTTGATATCTTAATCATTCCCTCTACTGTAGTTTAGTTGTTTTCTAGTTTAATCGTAGTTAGAGGTTTGAGTAGCTAGAGTGTGAAGGTAGATCGAACGCTTGTAATCCCCTTGCTCAGATTGACAAGAACCTTGAGAATCCCATGGTGAAAAAGGTGTGGGGGTCCGTACACTTGCGGATCGTAGAGGGATACGTCTTTTATCCGTCAACAAGCCCCTTTTTCTGGCGCCGTTGCCGGGGAGCAAGCTAGTTTACATCGTTTGGTTTGCATCTAACTTAGTTTTATATTTAGTTTATCTTTTATTTGCTATATCTAACATATATTATCTAGAAAACCACTTGTTTCGTTTTTGTTTTTGTCTTTATCTTATTGTCTAGATGGCGTTCGTCAATCAACCCGTGGAAGAACCGGAGAAATCACTAAGGGATTACGCTAGCCCTCGATGTGAAGACATAAAAGTACAAGAGTCGGATTCGAAGCTCGAAGCGACCAAGTATGAAATTAAATCCAAGATCATCGAGATGGTGGCGGCAAACCCGTTTGAAGAGATGGTTATGGACAACCCATATAAACACATAAGGCATTTCACAACGCTATGCAACACGGTGCGTCAAGAAGGAGTTCCCGATGAATGGTTCAAATGGAATCTCTTTCCCTACTCACTTGCCGACAATGCAAAGACATGGTACTCGTTTGCGTCTTTTGAAGTTGAAGGCAATTGGAACAAGTTGACAAATAAGTTTTGCGAGAAGTTCTTTCCAATTAGCAAGGTTCAACATCTAAGGAGGCAAGTGATCACTTTCATGCTAGGAGAAGAGGAAGGGATAGACCAAGCTTGGGATAAGTTTAATGAGTTAATCGAACAAGGACCAAGACTCGGCTTCTCCGATGACGTACTCTTGCATACATTTTTCTTTTCCCTAACCCCTAGTTGCATGCAACACGTCCAAATGTGTGCAGGTGGGGATCTCATGGAGAAAACACTCATGGAAGCCGCCCAACTTCTACAAAAGATTAGTAAAGCGGCTGACATGCGAAGAGATTGGGAAGCAAGACTTGCGGAAGAGCCGGAATACAATTCAAGGAAGAAGAAGTGTGCTGAATTTTCTAAAGAGGCAACCCTGGAAGTCACAAAAGAGGATCCAATCCCGGAAAAGCTTGAGGAAGAACACAACAAGTCAAGAACTACCCCGAGCATTGACTTCGCCGTATCAAATGAAACAAACAAGAGAAGCATGTCAAGCGCGAAGCCACTAAGGGAGTTCGAACCAATGGATTGGGTTCCTATCGATTACGAAGAAGTATTCGACAAGAGAAGACCGTTCCCTAATCAAAAGGGAATGGCAAGAGCATTGGAAGTGGATTTCCCACCGGAAAGGAAAGCGGAAGAATCATACGACCTTGAAACCACCGGTGAGATCTTTCAAAAGCTCTTTGGAGATGATGAAGTGGATCCGGAACACATAGCCGAGGTGAAGAGAATCATGGGGATCAAGCCCGAAGCATCACCATACGCTCGCCTCGCCGAAATTTACGCGATAGGATCCGAAGAAGAAGAGAAGATGGCACCACGCTTGAGTTGCGAGAACAACGGAGTTCAATGTATAGCCTTATGGGACATCGGAGCCCAAGTGTCCTATGTTCTAAAATTTATGATAAAGTTCAAGAGCACAACCTAGACTTAGCTCCAACATCAACGAAATTAATTATGGGAGATGGTAGAACTATTAAACCTCTAGGTATTGCTTGCAACATGAAAGTAAAAATCTCTGGAAATGTATACCAATCGGTTTCTTTGTTATTTATGCTTACCATAGTAATCATGATCACATAATCTTAGGTAGGCCCTTTCTTAAGTTGGTTGATGTCGTGTTAGATGCCGGAGAAGGCAAAGTAACAATGAACCTTAATGGAACAAAGTACACATATAATTTTCTTCGCGTATCTAAACACCCTACACCCTTTCCTCCCGAAGACGAAGAAGTGGAGGAGATAGATAGCCTTTGTTTTGTTGAAACCCTTAGAGACCCACTTCAAAGAGCGATGGAAAATCAAATTAGTAATCAACAAGATGAAGAACTAGAAGAAGCAACAAAAGGCTTGGAACCACATGATGGAAGCGTGGAGGAAGGAAAATTCGAAGGTATAAGAGAGATTAAACCCGAGGAGCCACAAGCGCCCGAGGTGGACCTTAAACCTTTGCCCAAAGGATTAAAGTATGAATTTTTGGGCCTAGACAAGACCTATCCAGTCATCATGAGCGACGAGTTGAGTCCCGAAGAAAATGAGAAGTTGCTGATTTTATTGAAAAAACATAGGAAGGTGATTGGATATTCGATTAATGATCTCAATTAGTAATCAACAAGATGAAGAACTAGAAGGAGCAACAAAAGGCTTGGAACCACATGATGGAAGCGTGGAGGAAGGAAAATTCGAAGGTATAGGAGAGATTAAACCCGAGGAGCCAAAAGCGCCCGAGGTGGACCTTAAACCTTTGCCCAAAGGATTAAAGTATGAATTTTTGGGCCCAGACAAGACCTATCCAGTCATTGTGAGCGACGAGTTGAGTCCCGAAGAAAATGAGAAGTTGCTGATTTTATTGAAAAAACATAGGAAGGTGATTGGATATTCGATTAATGATCTCAAAGGTATTAGCCCAGCCTTTTGCACTCATCATATACCGATGGAAGACCAATGTAAGCCCGTAGTGGACCACCAAAGGAGGCTAACTCATGCCATGCGAGAGGTAGTAAAGAAAGAGGTCATCAAGTTACTTGATGCCGGAATCATCTACCCGGTTCCGCATAACGAATGGGTGAGCCTGATACATTGTGTACCAAAGAAAGGAGGTTTGACCGTGGTGAAGAATGAGAAGAACAAATTGATACCACAAAGAACCGTGACTGGGTGGCGGATGTGTATTGATTATCGTAAGCTTAACAAAGCGACGAAGAAAGATCACTTCCCCCTACCGTTCATCGACGAGATGCTCGAGAGATTAGCAAACCACGCTTATTTTTGCTTTCTCAATGGGTACGCGGGGTTCATGCCAATTCCCATTCACCCGGACGATCAACACAAAACAACGTTTACATGCCCTTACGGAATGTTTTCATATAGAAGGATGCCCTTCGGTCTATGCAACGCTCCAGCCTCTTTTCAACGTTGCATGATGGCTGTATTTTTGGAATTCATCGAAGAAATTGTCGAGGTGTTCATGGATGATTTTTCCGTTTATGGGAAGACATTCATGGATTGCTTGGGAAACTTGGAAAAGGTCCTCACGAGGTGTGCGGAGGTAGACTTGGTGTTAAATTGAGAAAAGTTCCACTTCATCGTTAAGTAAGGCATAGTGCTCGGACATGTTATATCCGAGAGAGGCATTGAAGTGGACAAGGCTAAGGTAGAGACTGTTGAGCAACTCCCACCTCCGACGGATGTTAAGTCCTTAAGGAGCTTTCTAGGCCATGCCGGATTCTATACAAGATTTATTAAGGACTTCTCAAAGATGTCTAAGCCTTTAACGCATCTTCTTCAAAAGGATGTGGCTTTCGACTTTGATGAGAAGTGCCTAGCGGCATTTCGGACCTTGAAAAGTGCGTTGGTGAGTGCTCCCATTATTCAACATCCGGATTGGAACCAACCTTTAGAGATCATGTGTGACGCAAGTGTACGCCGTAGGCGCGGTTTTGGGTCAAAGAAAGGAAGGTCGAGTTCACGCCGTTTACCATGCTAGCAAAACTCTTAGTGGGGTGCAATTAAATTATGCCACTACGGAAAAGGAGTTGCTAGCGGTGGTTTTTGCTTTCGAAAAATTCAGATCTTACATCGTGAACTCGAAGGTCATTGTTTACACCGATCACGCATCCATCAAAAATCTCTTGGCTAAGAAGGAAGATAAACCACGTTTGATTCGTCGGACCCTTCTTCTCCAAGAATTTGATGTTGAAATTCGTGATAAAAAGGGGGTGGAGAATGTTGTGGCCGATCATTTGTCTAGGATGAATCGTGGACAAGATGATAAAGAGCCCATAGAAGATAAGATGAGAGATGACCACCTCTATCGAGTGCTCGATAAAGACACTTGGATGATTGATATCTTTCGAGGAATTCGGAAGATGCCTCACGATCATCTAGATAAAAACTCTCAATAGAAGACAATCTCCGAAAGTAGGAAATACTTTTGGGATGCACCATACCTCTTCAAACTTGGCAATGATGGAGTCATGAGAAGATGTGTGCCAAGAGAAGAGAGGGTAGAAATTCTAAGTGCCACTCGGCGGAGTACGGTGGACACTATAGCCATTTTCGAACCCAAGCAAAAGTATGGTCGAGTGGATTCTATTGACCGGAGATGCATGAAGATACTAAAAGATATGGTGCATCATGCCCCGAATGCCAAAGAACCGGAAACATCTCTCAAAGGAATTCTATGCCCTTGAATTACAATCTACAAATCGATTTATTCGATGTATGGGGTATAGACTTCATGGGGCCTTTCAAAAACTCATGCGGATATGAACATATTCTAGTCATGGTTGATTATGTATCCAAATGGGTAGAAGCTAAGCCATGTCGTAAAGCTTCCACGGAGGAGTCCATTACTATGATCAAGAACGTTATTTTTCCTCGTTTCGGTACACCAAGAATCTTGATAAGTGATAGAGGAACTCACTTCACCGGGAAGAATTTCAAAAAGTGCTTGTCCAAGTTGGGGATTGAACATAGGGTCTCTACAGCCTATCACCCACAAACCAACAGACAAGGGGAAATGTCAAATAGGCAATTAAAAGGCATCCTCAACAAAACCATAGAGAAGGGAGGCAAAGATTGGTCAAAGAAGTTAGACGGAGCTTTATGGGCTTATCGAACGACGTTCAAGAAACCGATAGGTATGACCCCTTATCAATTAGTCTATGGAAAAGCTTGCCACCTTCCGGTTGAGTTGGAACATAAAGCCTATTGGGCGATTAAAGAGATGAACCTTGATCTCGATGCCGCGGTGGTGAAACGAAGGATCCAAATAAGCGAGCTAGAGGAGATGAGGTTGAAAGCATATGAAAATGCAAGCATATACAAAGAGAGAATCAAAAGGTGGTATGATAAAAGATTGAAAAAGAAAGAGTTTAAAGAAGGAGATAAGGTCCTCCTCTACAATTCGAGGTTTAAAACCTTCGGAAAGGGCAATTGCAAAGCAAGTGGGATGGACCTTATGTTGTGCATTCGGTGCTCTCCAATGGAGCAGTAACCATTATGGATATAAAAGGCGATCAATTTATGATGAATGGTCAACGGCTTAAGGTTTACTACGAACCCGACATTGTGCCCCTTCACCATGTTGATGTCTTCACCATGGAAGAAGAGCCCGAACGTCCCGCCTAGGACGAAAAACAAGGCATGAATTTCTGTAAATAGTTTTTCTTTTAATTTTCTGGAGTTTCTCGCAAAGATTTACTGGGCCAACTTTTTCCCATGGGCTAAGCAGGTGAAAAAAGGGCGGTGCACGAAAAACTGGACTGGCCCGGCCCCCGAATTGCACGAAAAGGGAGTTTGCCCGAATTGCTCCTTTTCAACTTCCTTCTTCGGTCAGAAAATTTTAAGGGAAGTTTAAAAAGGGAAAATGAGGTTCCTAGGGTTTTTCTCTTCGGACTATTTATTTGGCCGAATTGGGAGCTCGGGAATCAATCCCATCAAGCAATATTTTGCATCCACACAGCAGCCATTGCGTCCCCGAGGAGCTTAGAGTTGAAGCTAGAAGCCAAGGAGCCATCGATGGAGGAGGCAAAGTGGTGTGAGCTCAAGCTACCCGTCGTGATCAAGAGGACCACCCGCATCCGTTGCGGAGGGCGTGTCCCGATCGGAGCTATTGCATCTCGCAACCCCATCGAAGGAGAGAAGGTCCCTACGCCCGTTCGAAGGTCGCGTGCATCCAAGGCATGAAGCGGAAAGATTACAAGGAGGTGTCTCCCGAGCCTAAGGATCATGGGGGTAGCGACTACTCTGACGATCGTATCCCGAGCTCGTGGGCGGCCGCCGGAAGAGATGATAACGACCTCTACATTTGGGATGAGGTGCCCAAGGAGAAGACTCCCGAAGGCCCCAACGGCGGCGGTGGCGACGACGGCGACGACAATGGTGGTGGCAACGACGGCGGCGACGACGGTGGTGATGACGGTGGAGACGATGGCAATGACGACCCATTCGGATTGCATCCAATGTGTTGGGCGGCTTGCCGTCACTCCATTGGGGATCTCTAAGCGTCGGTCGACGAATGTCTCCAAGCCATGAAGGCGATGAAGCAGCGTTTGGAGGATTTGGAGCGCGTAGTTGAAGATGACTACAAGTTCCTTAACCGCAATGTGCGCAAACTCTTTGGCATGGTCGGGAACATGAGAGGCAAGTGGCGCAATACTTGCGGAAAGTACCACTAGGTCTAGTTTTCCCCTTAGGAATTTTGTAAGATACGACGAGGACGTCGTATGTTTTTAGCGTGGGGGAGAGCTAGCTAGGTAGCCTTAGTTTTTGAGTTTCAAAGTTTAGGTTCGGTTTAGTCTTCGAGAGAAGAGAGTCTTAGAGTTTAATGAGTCTTAGTTTTCGAGGGTGTTTTAAATTTTTGCAAGTTTGAAGTGTCTTAAAATAGTGTTGAGTCAAAGAAAATCAAATAAAAAGAGTCTTTATATATTTTGTGTCTTGTGTGACGCTTACCTTTATTCACTTGTTTGTTTATCTTTGATTCTTTATATATCAACATAAGTGTGTTGTTCGAAAAACGTTTACTGTGGTGCTTAGTGGAATTGCTACTACTTAAAGTACCCATACCGCACTTCGATCTTGAGCTTCACATGTTAGTTGTGCTATGTTCAATGCTAAAAATTGGAGGATTTCAGTTCTGAAAATTATCTTAAGAACCTTGTAATAAAGTTTAGAAAAACCTCTTTTTCTGAGTTGAGAGTGAAAAGAAAAAAATCCTATACAAAGCCAATTTATTTTTTTTGCTCCACCATAAGTGTGATTAGCATGATGAGTTAGGCTAGGATCCTTCTCTCTTGGGAGTTTTAATTTCGAGCAATGATCATGTTCTTGTTCTTATCTTTTGTTTCTAGCCTCGTCATGCATTCGGTAACGTGACTTTCGCATCGGAAGTCCCGTACATTGCCGAATTCCATACCCAACACTATACATCTCTTTTGTACATCGCATTCCTTGAACACAACCTACTCTCAAAGTTTCGTCTCGTCTCTAGCATGATTTATTTAAAATTTCAGATTGTATGCATGTGAGAAAGAGAGGAGTTGAGAAATTTGAAAAGTTGTCAAGAGAAGGAAAAATAAAGAGAAAAGTATGAGTATTGAAAAGAAAGAAAGAAAGAAAAAAAATATGGAGAAGTAAAGAAAGAGAAAAATATGAGAAAGAAAGAATGAAAGAAAAAGAAGAGAAAGAAAAAGAGGAGTGGCAAGAAGGATATGAGAGGGATGAATCAAGTAAAGAAAAAAAATAAAAGTGTAAGGAAGGATGTCACGTTGTTGAGAGACGAAACTTTCATTCTTTTCCAACCATGTGCAATCCGACAATGAGGACGTCATCGTTGCCTCGTAGTCATAATTTCCTTTTACCCTTGCACATGTCTACCATTCTAAATCTTTTCATCCTTGATATCCCTACATATGGTTTATTCTCATGATCATTGGCTTTGAAAGGTAAACAACCATTAGAGGAAGTTCTTAGTTTTGCGATACTTGTGTTGACTGCACTAGCCCTACCTATAGCTCCACTTTACATGTTATATGAGAGACTTATGGGAGGTGAGAGTTTTATAAAATTGGTTTAGGATAGCCACCTCATATGAGTGACTTGAGAGAGCTTGGAGAAAGGTTTTTGTCTAATACTTGTTGCAGAAATTTTGTTTGAAGAATCATAAAAACCCTCCGATGGAAGCAAAGAAGTAAGCATGGCTGAAATTGAAGACTTCGAGTGAAGAGTTTGAGTTGTGAGGTAAATCTTGACGTGGTAAAGATTCTAAACGCCCATGTTTATGTTTGATGATCATTACTTTATGTTTATGTATTAAAGATGAAAGGATTGACTAACTTGTGAAGAAGGATTAGCGGTACACGATTACAACACTTTGGACGAAGTTCTTGTACGAGTACTTGCTCGAGGACGAGCAAGAGCTAAGCACGGGGGAGATTTGGTACACCAAGCCTGTTCATTACACTTTTGTTTGGATTTTATTATGGAACTAACCCGCCACTAGGCACGCTAATCATATAACAAGTTCATCTATTTGCATGCATTTGGAAGTGTTGTGTTTATGTAGGAAAACATGGACATAAAGGACGGATTCGCAACAAGTTCAAAGGAGCATTTACGGAGTCTTGTTCGTGTTCATGAGCTTGATGAAATCACTTCCAATGGTGGCAAGGACCGAAGTGCTACGAGGAACACCCCCGGGGATTGAAGCGTCAAAGACCGAACTTCATGCGCGGAGAACCTCCATCTTGGACGCGAGGATGACATCGTCAAAATCATGCAAGTGGAGGGGGCAAAGTGCATAATCACCTAAGGACCCACAGGAGCGAAGGGGCGACCGAACCGGGCCGAGATGGGCCTAGGCCGGTCGGCCCAGGCCGGCCGGCCCAGCCCACTCAGGTGGTCGGTTCGGCCCCCCTTTCCTTGCACCCGAAGGATCTTCAACCCTAAAACCCTGGAGGCGCCGCCATTCGACAGGGGGAGAGCCATTCGCCCAGGAGGCCATCCAAAAGCTAGAGAGAGAGGAGGGGGATCTCCTGAGGGAGATCATCCACCTCGGAGGAAGCACCCACAAGTGGGGAAGAAGGAAGACACCGTCGGAAGGGAAACCATGATCAACGGTGCTATGTCCAGCACCTTGATGGGGTAATCTCCTTATTCGTCCATGGGTTGTAATCGATCTTGAGATGTAATCGTACTTTGTCGGGTTATCTATCTATAATCTTGTGTTGAATATACTCTAATGCTTAGGGTTAGCTACCATGCCGTAAAGGGAGTAAGAGCTCCAATGCTTCCTTGGACCCATTAAATACGCCGTGTAAATCATAGGCCTAGTCATGAATACCTTCGCGTAGTGACAGTACGAGAGGAGGGAAAGGGCGAAACGTGGAAACAACCTTGATAGATTAGATTGGTTTTCATGTGTTTAAGCGATTGCATGCTCTAGTATCATAGACCCATGGGCGAGTGTCTTTTATCTTGATATCTTAATCATTCTCTCTAGTGTAGTTTAGTTGTTTTCTAGTTTAATCGTAGTTAGAGGTTTGAGTAGCTAGAGTGTGAAGGTAGATCGAACGCTTGTAATCCCCTTGCTCCGCGGATTGACAAGAACCTTGGGAATCCCATGGTGGAAAAGGTGTGAGTCCGTACGCTAGCGGATCGTAGAGGGATACGTCTTTTATCCGTCAACAGTAGTAGCCCCCCTAAAAATCAGCCCGCGAAACAGCCCCAAACTTTCGATCGACGGATCTCCCAAACCACTTGGAGTCTTGAGATGAAATTTTGGGGAGATGATGAACACCCCAAGGAGAGGTTATGCCCAAAAAATTACAGCCTCAAACTTCCTACAACTCCCGGAATTGGAACTCCTTGCCAAGAACACTATGACCTAGGGTTCATCCAAAAGTCAATGAATCGAAGACCAAATCCGGCGTTCGAGGGGTCAAGATCATCCGCGAAGAGGCACAAAGCACTCACCCATGATCCCCTCAAAGAAACCCGGACAGAAACGCCTTCAAATCGACGAATCAAGCGACGAACGAAAACCCCAAGAAAAGGATCCGAAAATCACCGAAAAAGAGAAACGGGAGGAGCAACAAGAACACATGAGGAATCACGCCAAACCTTCTATACACACCATGAAAGATTCATACAAGGTCTAGCTTGCCTCTTCAACATCCATCCCTCTCTCAAGATCTCACCATGAAGCTCTCAAGCTAGTCCTATGGAAAACCTCAGGAAAATAGGTAGCGAAAATAGCAAAGGGAAATGAGCTAGGGTTTCAAGAGATGGCTGCCATCCTCTCTCCTCTAAGTATATATGGAGATAGCCGAAAGACGAAACTACTCCAATTACATAAAACTAGGATACACACCCCAAAGGGCACTTTGGGAATTCTCGTTGTAGCACCATCGGACCGATGCCCGGCGACCTCACCTCGCTTAGCCTCGATGCAAGCCTTGCGATACGGACGCGTGTCCTCCGCTTCGAAGCTTCTTGACACGCCGGGATCCCGTCTCCGCCCGCAGAGCCTCCGGTCTTGGTTTTGTGGTTCAATCAAGTAACCCGATGGTTTTCTGGTGAACCGCCGCAAACCCCGCGTGTAGACTCCGGTTGTGAGCCTCTACCCTGCACCGGCTCCGATCGACGACTTCGTCTTGCTTTTCTTGCCACCATGCGGCCCGCACTTGACCCCGCTAGCCACCGGGTCCCTCGAGTCAGGCCAACTTGTCTCTCCACTCCTCGAAGGCCCCACAAGGCATAGACCTTTCGCGCCCACATTTTAACTGCACTAACGCAAATCAAGCGGGAACCTGCACCTGCAATACTCGGCCAAGAGTCAGTCCACACCACGTTGTCAATCACTCATCATAGCCAGGAGCGACCATCCACCGCTCCTCAGATGCTTCGGTCCTCAGCCAGAGCCGTCTCCGCGCCAGTCAACCCCTCCAATCGCCTCTAGGTGAGCCCCTAGGGGGGTCCCACGCCATTTTTTGGCCAGGACCGGCCGGCCATCGCCACCGGTGAGCCCACCCGATGGCAGAAGGGTATGGGTGTGAGGATTGGGATTTTCCTAAGGGCCTGAGTGCAAGGGAAGGGTATATCTGTGAGACTTCGAAAACTTGTAGGGACCTTGCTGTAAAATGAATCTCCAATAGTAAAAGACTTTTGCTGAATCTTGTAAATTCCCTAGCAAATCGTAGAAAAACCGGAAAATTGCAAACTCAATTTTGCTAGACTCCGGGTGAAGAGCACTGCAACTTTTGTTAAACTTGTATAGGCTTTTTCCAGATAATTTTTGCATGAAAAATAGAAATGTGAATAACCTAGATTTGTGATATCTCAAAATCTATAAGTCCTCTGTAGCTATTTTTGGGTATATTGTGTGTTATGTTATGACAAGCTTCTGTACCAAAAATTGCATAAAGTTATGTTGTAAATCTTTTGATATGAATTGTTTTCCTTTTATGCACAATCTATCTAGATGATTTTTGTAGCTAAAAATAATTGTGTTTTTGTGCCCAACTTCTACATGTGGTCTATTTATGCCAAAATACACCTCTGATAAATTAATCATAATTTTATATTTTTATCAGAAGTATTTATTCTTGAATAATGTTTGATTTTCATTGGAAATTAATAACCCAAGATCAGTGGTAGTTCTAGATGTATATGCTGCATTCCTAGGTTAGTTTTGATCCAGAGAACATGTGTGAGAAAGTTTGGATCTTTTGGATGCTTTTTTATTTTTGTATGCATTTATCTTGCTTAAGTGACTAGCTTTTGTTATTTTTGGGATAATTAATTTTCTAGCTATTCCAAGCATGCATGTGTGTTTAGTGGCTTGGTATATGTGATTTGGTGCTTAAGAAACCCTCCACTGAATTTTATTAATTTGTTGTTGAATAAAAGCTTTGAAGGTAATTAAAGGTTTAATCTTAAGTTAATTAGAAAAATGTGCCTTTTTCCTGGTAAACCTTTTTAAAAGGGTTGCATAGCTTAATTAGGACCTATCAATACACCCCTTGTTGTTTAAAGAATTAAATGTAATTAATTACATTTATGTTACCGGATAGCCTGTACTAAAGACTGTAAGATTCGATCCCAATCCGAAGAGTTTTGGGAACCGCCTAGTGGTTGTCCTCGCGGGGGCACCCTACCGTGTGTTTAGGTCCACCTTGCAAGGTTATAAACCAATCGATTGTCGGGCTCTCACCGTTATCTGAGACTACTTACTCCACTGGCCATGAGATCCTTAATGATGAAAGTTTATGAATACTATACTTGATTAATTGTATTGCACAACTTATGCTTGCAATGGCTTGCTAACTTAGAAAAGAATAACCCACTAGAACTTGTGCTAAAATCTTGAAAGTGAGGACATATTTTTTGTTGCTTTTCAGCAAAAGAAACCCAGTGGCCAAAAAGCCTATCATGTATAGAGTTGGTGAAGTAGTTATCACCGACGGGTAAGTCTTGCTGAGTATTAGTATACTCAGCCTTGCTATAATCTATTGTTCTAGGTAATTCCTTTGGTGATGTGTGGCCCGGAGAGATCCCGCCCGGCTGGGAGCTGGAGTGGGTGGAGGACGATGAATGAAGGCATCATATCTGGCCTCCCGTGGTCTTTCCGCGTTCTGTTTAGTTTAATTCCACTGTTTTAAAAACCCTGAACTACGTTGTCATGTCAAAGACTTCGGTTTGTAATAATTAAACCCTTCGGGGTAAATTTCGGATGTTAATTATGTTTTATCTCTGGACTCGCCTTCACGTGAGTTTTAATGCATATATGTCGATCCTTGTTGCTATATAAGTGATCTACCAGGTGTTAACACGACGACTAACGATAGGATGATACTTTATTTTTGCTTAATGACCAAAGTGGATTGGTTTTGGCAATAGTACGGTATTTCCCTAGGCGGGTTGTCACAGTACGTTATTCAAGGTAAATGGTCAACGCCTTAAAATATTTTTTGAGCCCAATAAAGAGGCTGAGGATTTAGATGAGATAGATTTCCTTTGCTTACCAACGAATATTAATTTTAGGTTGTAATGGGCCACCTCAGGGTTTTTAAGGATCAGCACACGGTTAGAGCACCCCACGTCGAAAATCACTGTGAGGCGCCCTGGTAGGGGACCGATCGGCCCCCTCACTAGGGCGATCGGGCTCTGCCCGCTGCCATTCGCCGTCAGCTTTCGCCCACGCTATCTCTAAGGTGTTAGGATTTTGAAAAACTGGTTCGGGGATCTTTTACGAGATTTTCGGCAGCCTTTCCAAGCCTGGTCAACCCCCTCTGCAAGTCCGGGACCCATACATAAGCAGGGGCAGACCCCCATCTTTTTCTCATCCCAAAGCCTCCAAGCACCAGCAATGGCCAACAAGCAGCTTGTTCCCTTTAGCTTTGAAGCCAAGGCGGTTGTTCCTTTCGCGAAGGAAGCAAAGCCACTAGCCTCCTTGCTTCCTGATCATTCCCTTCTCTCGTTGTTTCCGCCTAGCCGTCCACGCTCGCCGCCACCGCCTACAGAGAGCAGGCAGGCGATGTACACTCAGTCGTACGATCGCCGTCGTGAAGCAGCTCAGAAGAAGCCGATCCGTGTTCCTAGCTACATGGATATGAAGAAACCAAGGGATGGAGAGTGACTCGTTGATGTGCGCATGGACAAGCATGGCAACACAAGGGGGCACAAGTACGCCACCTCCTCAAGCCGCGTCACCATCGACGGAGTTCGTGCCAAAGAACCGCAGATCAAGAGAATCCCACTCTTCAAAGCCAGCCAGCGGATGCCGTAGAAACAGAAGACCCGAAAGACCGTAGCTGAGCTCGCGCAGGAAGTAGCAAGCCTGGCAGAAACTTGCAAAGAGATCCATCACGTCAATACTTCCCTCACCAAGATTGTCCTTAAGCTGTTCGAGTCAAAGAAACGTAGGGACGATGAGGAAGACCATAGCCGCGACCTTAAGAAGCGCAAGCGTCCTGTGTAAACACTATAGTTAGAGAGCACATTAGTGATAGTTCGTTTGAGTTAGTTAGTTTGCTTTAGTTTGCTTTAGAGTTGTTTAACAAAGTGCTCTCTCTTTTAATACACCAGTTGAGCTATTTTTTCCTATATATATTTTCTGGATATGTTTTGTTTTGTCTCCACCACACTATGCACACGAGATAACAGAAAACAAGTCTGGGGAAGAAGAACAGACAAACAAACAGCATCAAGAAAAATGGAAAAAGCACAGAACAAACGACTCGCACGACGAATCATGGGAGAACCCAGTTCAGCCACGTCTCGTCCACCGCTCGGGTTGCTTCCTGAACCTTTTAATTTTTTTTACAAATTACTTTCCATTTTGAATTTGAATAAAGATGCCCTGTTGAAATGTCCCTATAACCTAAAAGATAAAGTTTCACATGTTTTTACTCTTAGAAATATTTAATGCTTTTGGGATGATTAGAATAAAGTTAGAATAATGAGAACCATCTTTCTTTTATCATGTCTATGGAGAGTACTTTAAAAATTATTAGCTAAGTTTCTCCTTTGTGATTAATAATTATCCCAGCAGAGCTTTGATTGAAAATAAATTTGATTAAATGTTGCTTACTTGTATTGAGCTTTACCAAATCTAGAGCTATGTTGAAGTTTTGTTTAAGTCTATGATCCAGATCACGTACACTGCTTTCACTAAAGTATACATGCTCTAAGATTTTTGATCTCTGCCTCCCATATCATGAAAGGGTACAACTTAAAAAAAGAGAGAGAAAAGGCCAATGAAAAAGAAAAAAATTTGAGTGGAGAGAAAAGTGAGGGAGGGGGAAAATGGACAAGTGTTCTACGGGTCAGAAGAACCCCCCTCTTAGAAAAAAAAGGCATAAAAAAGAGAGAAGAATAATGGACATGTGTCCGAGGGTGAGTAGGGCCCACTTCTGTAAAAAATAAGTGAGAGAGTAATAATGGACGCGTGTCCGAGGGTGAGTAGAACCCAACTCTCCACAAAATAGCTGGATACCCTATTCTAAAAAAGATGGGAAAAGATAAAAGTTTCTAAAGTCAGAGTACTGGTTTTTAAAATTTGACACACGCACATATCTTGATCTACGACCCATGACAGGCCTCTTCATGGATATAGATTTTGACTCAGCAACATATGCAAGGTAAGTCTATTACATCTTTACATTCTAAAAACTTGAGAGTATCACAAAGGAATAAGCAAGGATGCATTTTCTTTCCAAAGCTTTAGGAACTATCCATTGACTTGATTTGAGAAATAAAGGGGATTTGTTTCTAGCTATGTTCAGATATTCCCTAAGTACAGATATGACTAAGGAGTATAATTATGTTGATTATTGTCTCTAGGGTTGTAAACCATCCTTTTATCGAGGACGAGTAAAAGCCTAAGGGTGGGGGGGTTTGTTGACACCTTTTATCCATGAATTTTATCTCTCACATTAAATGGAAAAATGACTAAAATATGATTAGATCACCTTATTAGGGTTTATGTTGACAATTTCCATGAGTTTTCGTGAATCTATGAATTTGCAGGGACTATTCAGAAAATAAGCAACGAAACCTCTCTTGAAGACTCCAGAAGGCTCTGGAACTCAACATGACTTAGCACCTAAAAAAGAAGCATCTAGAAGGATCAAGGACCCACCTGGCCGAAGTAGACCCTGAATGGGGCCCACACCAGACCGACCGGCCTAGTGGTGGGGCCGGTTGGCCACCTCCTGGCGCCAACTGGGCCCGGCTTCTGGAATGTTCCTCAACCGCCTATGAAGATCAATCTAAACCACATGTTTAGGTCTGTTTGATCCTACGGTGCACGTCATCTCCTCTGGACTATATAAGTTGACACCCTGACCCCAGGGCAGAGGGCAACTCATTCTATCAGATCCTCCATGCCTAACTAAGATTAGAGCTCTAGATTAGAATTAGAGTTGGAGAGTTAGTATCAAGTTGAAAGATTAGAGCCACAGTCTAATAAGACCTAGCTAATCTTGTTCGAGAGGATTAGAGAGCGGTTGAGGTGAAGCTGAAGGAAGGCCCGGACCCGGTGTCTTCTCTTCATCTTCTACCTCTGGAATCAACTTCATTGGAGCCTGATCCTAAGACCTTGCGGGAAAGATCGACTTCTTATTCAAGTGAGCACCATTGTTTTTATTGTTCTTACGGTTCATAAATCTTTGAGTACTTTAATTCCTGACGCTCTTGAATTAAAGTTGCATGTTTAGTGTAAACGTGGTGCTTAGACTAGCTAGCTTATGAATGCCTTCTATATTCCGGATCGTGGTGGTGACAGCACCATTGAGTCCTTCGTAGTCCACCTCCCGTCTATAGAAACCATAGGACTCCCCTTTACTAAGTGTACTTGCAGACAATCACCCCATAAGAACAATATAGACATAGCTCTTGAGGATAAGAACCAGACATCCTTAAGTTTTCCTTATCTCTCTTTTTGTCCAGTCCTTGATAGCCCCAAATCCACAACCAAGGATTCCCACACGAGAATGCCAAGGTCGTGTAGTCACAACGGACCTACCAACCCTAGGAACAAGTGCCAAACCAATCCAACATGGAAGCACAACTCAAAAAGCAAGGGACTTAGGCAATCTGGAAAGCACCTGGCGAACTATCTACAGTGTTTGGGCGGACTGTCCGCGAGGAGGGCGCGGACCGTCCAAAATTGCTACCTGAACATCCAGTAGTGCACTGAGAAAAACAGACCATCTGTGATGGACCCACGGACCGTCTGCCTCGTCACGGACCGTCCGGCACTCTAGTACGGACCGTCCGCAAACTTCATGCACCAAAAATCCACTAACAAAAAGGATCGAAAGTAAGGCGCCTAAGAACTCGCACGAACACGAAGAACAACTTGGGCTATCAGGCACCTCGCGGTCGGTCCGCAGTGACCTCGCGAATGGTCCACGGCTACCTCGCGGACGGTCCACAGTGACCTCGCGGACGGTCCACCAGGTGCGAATCAGCACAGCCGAGAAACCCGAGAGACAACCTCAAACTTTCCGATCAACGGATCTCCGAAACCACGAGGAGTCTTGAGACAAAATTTTGGGGAGATGATGAGCATCCTAAAGTGAAGATATTCCCCAAAAATTACGGCCTCTAACTCACTACAACTCTCAGAATCGCAAATCTCGTGCCTCTACCTCAAGAACACAAAGAACTCGAAAACCACCAAAATTGAAAGGCTTCCTACCAGATTTGAGGAGCAAGATCACCAAGAAAAGAGGCACACCAACCTCATGTGTGATTCCCAAAACAAATCCCACAAAGAAACACCTCCAAAAACTTCTCACGAAAATCCCAAGAAAGAGCTCCGAAAATCACCAAAAAAAAGAAAACGGGAGAGACAACAAATAGCCATGAGGAACCACGCCGAATCATCTATACATACCATGAAGGTTCATACAAGGTCTAGCTTGCCTTCCGATCATCCATCCCTCTCTAAAGATCTCACCATGAAGCTCTCAAGCTAGTCCTATAGAAAATCCTAAGGAAAATAGGAAGGGGAAAAGAGAAAGCAAACGAGCTAGGGTTCCAAGTGATGGCTGCCATCCTCTCTTCTCTAAGTTTATATGGAGGCAACCGAAAGATGAAACTACCCCTATTACATGAAAGTAAGATACATGCCCACGAAGGGCACTTTGAGAATTCTTGTCGTAGCACCATCGGGCGGATCTCCGGCGACTGCAACTCGCTTCACCTCGACGCAAGCCTTGTGATCCCGACGCGTGTCCTACGCTTCGAAGTCTCTTGGCGCGTCCGGATCCCATCTCCGCCCACCAGGCCTCCAGTCTTGGCTTTGTGGCTCAACCCCGGAACCCCGACGGTTTTATGGTGAACCGCCGCAAACCCCGCGAACTCGGTGCAGCCTATATGCCAATCCCACTCATGACTTGGCCGCCACGTCGTCCCAGCTCGACCTTGGTTTTGTGGCTCAAACCAAGAAATCGTACCCGACTCGTCTTGCTTTTCTTGCCACCATGCGGCCTACACTTGATCTCGTTCGGCCACCGGGTCCATCGAGCCGAGCCTACTTGTCTCTCCACTCCTCGGAGGCCACACAGGTAATACCTTCCGCGCCCGCTCTTGACCTGCACCAACGCAAATGAAGCCGCAACCTGCACCTGCAATACTCGGCCAACAGTCAGTCCACACCACGTTGTCAATCACTCATCACGCCAAGGAGCGACCATCCACCGGTCGTCGGATGCTCCGGTCCTCAAGTTCCAGAGTCATTTTAGTGTTCACCTCTGAGGTAAATCGAGCTACTACAAAGGAACTAGAATTTTTTTATATATATTTTATTCCAATTTGCAAATTTATACGACCATTTTGAAATTTATTGTCACATCCATTTTTCTGAAGAAAATTGAATGCATCTCATATGTGTGCCAGGATCAGAATTTCACACATATGACATACAAATGAGTGTAATATCACAAGACATTGCTCAAAACATATAGAAAATGTTTATTCACTTTTATTACACTCACAAAGGTAGACATGAAGCTCTTTACACAAACATCGATAACTATGAAGACACGACTCCATCTTCATCATCCACAGGCATGTGACTGGTTGATCGCATTTCTCAGAACTCCTCGTAGTCGATGAAGTACTCCAAGGTTCTTCTCTAAACAGCGTAAGCAAGGATGAGTACACTTATGGTTGGTACTCAGCAAGGCCACAGAAATAACTAGAAAGCAAATTAAGTCCATCTTTAAGTTCATTAATCATGTGAGGGTCCAGGCAGCTATTGACCGTGAGCACGGTTGATCGATCAACTTTACACTCTGCAGATGTTGCACACTTTAACCACAGTTCACGTAAAAGAACTTTGAACCCAACCATGCATGTGCTGATTAGGCACAATACCACAGTTACGAGGTGTGATTGCATGGGGACGCTATGAAGCCCTTACAAAGATATGCAAAAGCACCAACAACCCACGACAGTTACAGCTCAGGTGTTGACGGTGAAATTCCGTCAACCTAGCTATGAGTTTACCTTTAATGTTGGTGTTGATTTATTATTCTAACCACTAGAAGTAACCCCCCTATATAACAAGTTCACTCTTGCATGTCGATTTTGGAGTTCATTGTTTACGCAGGAAATCTACGCTAAAGAGGAGACTTTCGGGATAAGTTCACCGAGCACTTTTGAAGAAGATCATGAAGCTCGACAAGAGTCAAGACACGCGATGAACATGACTCCAAATGACCCGAGGACCGAAGCGTCAACGTGCAAGTCTTCAGGGCTCAACCAGGAAACAGCGAAGCTTGCATATTAAAGATTCAAGCCTTAATCGTGAAGGAAATGACGTCAAAGGCCCACATGCAAGTGCACACAAATAAGGAATCATGTGAGAAGCAACTGGGGAGGAACACGGGCCCGAACCGGCACAGAAAGGGCCTGGGTCGGTCGGCCCAGTTGGATCGGCCCAGGGGTCTTTTGGCTCGGTTCGTCTATTTATTGCCTCCGCCGCCATCGGCCGCCACATCGAACAAATCATTCTACTGATGCCATTCACCAGAAAACCACCGCCGCAAGATGAGGGAGAGAGTTGGATGAGCTCGTCGCAAGGATCAACGCCGGCGGAGGGAAGGAAGCAAGAGGAGGACTCCAAGCCGCTGGCCTAGGGGTGTTCCCAAGCTTCATCACCGCCATCTTCATCGACGACGTTCTCCGGAGTCTCCATCACCCCTATGTGCTTCAATCCATGTAAGATGATGGGTGATGTCCTTGTTCGTCCCTAGGGTTAGATGGATGCATGATATGTAACCTATACATGAACCTTATGCCAATCAATGCTTTATGGTCTATGTCTTCGCATATGGTTTGTTTAGATATGTTTGCACAACATGTGGTCTTAGTAGGGTTTGTGGTAATCATGGTGATTAGCTTAACCCTATGGATGCATGGGCATAGATGCGGTTATACGTGAAAGTGTTTGATTACCTTGCGTAGTGACAGTATGATTTAGGGAAAAGGCTTTGCAGCCGCATAATCACCATGAAGCTAGTGTAAGCAACACCCTTTTCATGTACTAGATGCATGTTCATGTGATCCTAAACCCTAGGGAGGGAACGCTTATGTCGTCAATGGAAGACATTGAGATGCAAAAATCAGATTTGACGCTTGCTACAACCCACTATGAAGTGAAGCCAAGACTCATCAAGTTAGTGGCGACAAAACCATTTAGAGGATTGGAGGATGACAACCCATATAGACACATTAAGGAATTCACGATGATATGCAACATGGTGCAACAAGAAGGAGTTCCGGCCACTTGGTTCAAGTGGAATCTTTTTCCATTCTCTCTCGAAGATGAAGCGCGAAGATGGTACACACTTGCGTCTGTTGAAGCAAAAGGAAATTGGGATGAGCTAGTGAAGAAGTTTCTTTTGAAGTTCTTTCCCATAAGCAAGGTCCAAGACTTAAGGAGGCAAGTGCTCACTTTCAAGCAAGGAGAGGATGAAGGAATTGATGAAGCATGGGACCGTTTTAATGAACTACTTGAGCGAGGCCCAAACTTGCGATTTTCCAGTGACTTGATGTTGCATACCTTTTATTTTTCACTAACCCTAACTCGTCTCGTTTTGTAAGCATTTGTGCAGGCAGTGATATAATGGATAAAACAATTAGTGAAGCCGCACAAATCTTACAAAGGATGAGCAATGGACAAATAACGCAACAAGATTGGCAAAGACGTTGTCGGGAGGAGCAAAACGACAAAAGCCAGCTCAAGGTGCTTGCTGAAATTTTTGAAAAAGATGAACCGGAGGTCAAGGAAGATGAACCGACCATACAAGAAATTGAAGATCCACTTCCCAAGGTAAGAGAAGTCATTTCAGATGTTAAAAATATTGAAACTAACATGAATGTAGGACGAGGTATTTGGAATGCTAGACCATTGACAGAGTTCAATCAATCGGGTTGGATTCAAGTTGATTTTGCCCCACTAATCAACTACCGAAGGAAGGAGGAACACCGACACATTGCCAAGAGAGTTGAAGACATTTTTGATCAAGAGATGAGTGGAGAGTCGATGCAAAAGATATTTGAAGAAGAAAGAGAAGAAGATGATGAAGGATGGATCGATTAATTTGACAACTCAAAGATTTGCGATGAAGAAAGAGAAGAGTACAACCATGACGAGCCTAGTGACTCGAAGGATAAATGGGATAAGATAGGACTCAAGCTAGAAGATGAATGGGAAGGACTTGACATAGAGCAAGTACTCCAAGAAGGCCCCTCCCCACAAGGTGATAACTTGTGTGCTATTGAAGCCTAAACACTAGCAAATCAAGACATGGAAGCACTCAAGGATGAAGAAAAGAGTGAATCAACGAAGAGCGACCTTGACGACATGTGGTACACAGGAGGTAAAGAAAGCAACATACAAGGCTTTGAAGATGAAGATTGGGATGACAATGAAGACTTCAAAGAAGAGACAAATGCAAATGTAGTTGATGGATTACATGTTCCACATGATGAGATGGAGGGGGTGCAAAAAGTTAACAAAGAGACACCTTCACTCGTTGAGATTGATTCGCCTTCAACATCGCTAGATGAACCAAATATCACTCTTGTTGAAAAAGCTCTAAGGACAAGGTACGCGTTAAAATCTCAGGATATTATTGGTATTGATGTTGATAAATTCAAATACTCATGCTCAACCAATAGTATGAATAATAGTTTAAATTTTGTGTCTTGTTCCAATAATGATCATGTTGATAGGCTGAATTTTCTTGACAAGAGTGATAACAAAGAGAAGTCATGCCTAAAAGAGTTGCAAGATAAATCATCAACCTCTCCAAACCCCGCGATGGATGATGTTGTCTTCATCGATTTGAGAGCTTGTTCAGAGGTGTACAAATGAAGAAAATGAGATATTCAGAAGCTCCATCAAGTTACCATTCCAACGCATCATGAACCAATGAATTTGAAGACCCGTGCAAGGAGTTATGGAGAAAACATTGAGTGTTGCGCGTTCTGAAATTTCAGGACAGATTTATCGCTGAAGTAAAACGGGCGTAACTCTCTTGTCCGGAGTCCGATTTGGGCAAATAAAGACTCGTTGGAAAGGAAATTTTGTGCACTGTGCAATGAAGTAAATCTTGGGTATACTTTCTGTTCTGAACATTAAATAAAAAAATTAATAGAGTGAAGGCAGCACCGAAGGATGATAAAGAAGGAGATAGCGATGAAACAAAAGGATGCCTGGGGCAAATCTTCTATAAGTGATCAAGCACAACATGGGAAGTAAATTAAAGCTGCATTGGTACCTTTTCTTCTTGCATGAAGGGCCATGGCTATGCGACGAAAAGAGGGTATGTGAGAAAGTCGAGCTCTATGACTTTAAATGAAGCCCTTTTCGCGAGGCAACCCGTTTCTTTATGTTTTTACTACTTTCTTAGAGAGAATAAAGAATGTTACCATCTTATGATGATCAAATTGTTGTTATTAATCTAAGTTTAGTTTTATTTTTAGAACCACCATCATGTTCATGCTCATATTTATTTATTTGCATGCATTGCATTTTGTTATCAACGTGATGTTTTTTTGCATGTACATGTTTTGCATATAGTTGGCTTGTTTGTTTTAAGGCTCAATGATGTATGCTTCCATATCCATGTTAATACTCCAGATGGGCATTTTACCTTTGTGATCTTGTGTAAACGTGGTGTTTAAACATGATTGTGAACCATCATCATTAAGTTCGATAAACCTTGCTAGCTTTTCATATGTTTTCATGTTGCATTGGCTGGTTTATAAGCTCTCCAATGCGCTTAATTTTTCTTGTGCTATAAGAGTTGTTGATTTAGGGATAGACATGGTGTTTTAACCCTTGATAAATAAACCTTTGTGGCTATGGAGAAATTCAGCAACATAGTTGTAAACATGGTGTTTAGAACTAGGTGAAAACATTGTCTTTGTTTATATGCTCTCCTCTCATGTGCATACACACATTGCACCACGTACACTCAATAGGTTTTTATCCATCATTACACTAATTATGACACAAGTTAAGAATCTTGAGAGACATTGTTGGATTATTGGCAATTCTATCTACTCCCAACTGTCACCTTGGGGGTAGAATGTGAGCTTAAAACGTCTTGCAGGCAAGATAGAGACTCTCACAACAAGGAAATTGAAGGATGGCTAAGATAAAAATGCTTCATCGTCTTCTTCCATGACTAGCAAAATGCTAAGCATGGGGGAGACCCTGAATCTTCAACACGAAAGTGCAACACAACGCTCTAGAAGATAAAAATGACCAAGATCATCAACGTCTCTGGATCAATGCGCAAGAAGCCACCAATCTGATCAAAATTCTGCGTGGTCTCGAAGGAAAAACACTGGATATTTTTGGATATTAGAAGCCCCATGAAGTTACGATTCCAACAAATCAAGAATCAAGACAATCGGAGGTTCCTACAAGCGGTTATGCCCGAATCACCGAGTGCAACACGTCCAGAAATCAGTTTTGGACAACACACAGCGCTGAAGTAAAACGGACTTAGTTCCCTTGTTTGAACTCCGTTTTCGATGAATGACCACACGTTGGAAAGGTAATTTCATAAACTTTTCAATAGATCTATATTTCTATATATGTTCTGTTCTAGACAGAGGGGGAAATCCATGAAAAAGAGACAGCAAGGAGATGATGAGAACAAGAAAGAGGAGATGGTGATGACAATATTGAAGAGAAGGGCGACCAATGACTCCATTAAGCATACAAGATCAAATTCAGAAGTTTAGGACCATTGATAAATCAAGACAAAAGCAAAAGACACATCGATACATGGAGATGTCAGAAGAAGGCAACGAAGAACTACAAAGGATGGTAACACCTCCATAGACCTTCTCTTTTCCGAACATAAATGCTTGTAAGTATGCCTTCAACCTTAGGTGCAACATTTTTGTTTTTCTATTCCAACAATAACATGGATACTAGGAGGACAACCTAGGTTTCTTTTTATTTTCAATAGATAGACATAACCATGTGTTCACCTCGATGTTTTATATTGCCTATGCTTACGGAAAAATGATGAAAGTTGACACTTTGTTTTACCTACATGAAGTTATACATGTCTTGGCTAATTGCTCTCTATAATATGATCTAAAATTGATTTAAATACCGACTCTTTTATTTGTGAAGGTGAAATGACTATGCTTCAGACCCACATATATATCTTTGCTCTTTGATTTAAGTTTATAGATAGCCGGATAACTTGTTGTTTTTATGAAAACTTAACTTTTATGCTATCTACATGTTTGTGATGCTCTTGTAAAGTTCTACCTACCAAAGACATATACATATATGTTTTATGATAACAAAACCCGTAGATTGCAAACATATGTTTTGATGAGTTGGATTACGATTGATTTCTATGGTTCGAGACTAAGAAGCTGGTCATTCCTTTGTATAACTTTTTCATGCTAGCCTTTTTGTCCATGCATTGTGGGTTTTCACATCGAAAATTTTACAAACTTCGCTGGGCATCCACCCTAAACCAAAATCATCTTTTTGTGATCACCTCCTTGTCCACAACCCAATTTGAGTATGAAGTAAAATTTTCGATGGAGATTCAAATATTTCGCAAGATTATAGAATTTATATTTACTTTAGCAGTCATTTCCCCTCTGTTTTATGCTCGAGGACGAGCATCGTTCAAGCGTGGGGGAGGAGTCATTACATCATCTCTGACAAATGCTTTTTAAGTATTATGTTGCAAAAGTTCTGAGGAGCAAAAGAAAAAATTGAAAAAAAATAATATGATGAGAAGAAAAGAAAAGTAAGAAAAAAGGAAGAAGAAAGAAAAAAGAAAGAGAAAAAAATTGAGAAGGAAATAAAAAAAATTAAGAAAAATAATAAAGATGTTCCTTGGTTCTTTTTGCTTCATAAGTTCTCAAGTGCCTTGATGACAAATCCATACTCAAATCTTCCAACCATGTGCAATCCGATAACGAGGACTTCACTCGTGCCTCGGGATCTTCCATTTTCCACTTCCACATGTCCACCTATATAAATGTGTGTGTTTCATCCCTGTCTCTTTCCAACATTTATTTTCCATGGCCTTTTTTACGAGTCTCGGTAATTCCAATGGACCTCTCTCTTAATTTGACAATATTTTGGATATATGTTTTGCTAGGATTGTTTTTAACCTTCCAAGCTCCACATAAGCCTTCCACTATCACATACAAGTAGAATAGGTTGAAAATAATCTAGTATATGCTTGAGTGACTTGATGAGATGAGTGTTTCCATGATCTTTTGCAAGAGATTTTCACTTATGTTGGATATGCATCTTTTTGAAAATTCTTCCATGGAACAAGGTAATGGTTTGAAGTTCACTTAAGTTTGAGAGCATCGTTTATTAATGCGGCTTGTTCTTTATTGTTAGTCTGCCTTCCATAATGAAAAAGAAGCCAGTCACAACTTGAACTTTAAAAATAAATTCTTAAGAGAGAGCATTTTGCCTCGTCATGAATGACTAAGTACAGGGACAACATTGGAAGGCAACGCTGATTTCCCTTATTACGCGAGGATTACTTACTCGAGGACGAGCAAGGTTTAAGCATGGGGGAGATGTTGACGGTGAATTTCCGTCAACCTAGCTATGAGTTTACCTTTAATGTTGGTGTTGATTTATTATTCTAACCACTAGAACTAACCCCTCGTATATAACAAGTTCACTCTTGCATGTCGATTTTGGAGTTCATTGTTTACGCAGGAAATCTACGCTAAAGAGGAGACTTTCGGGATAAGTTCACTGAGCACTTTGGAAGAAGATCATGAAGCCCGACAAGAGTCAAGACACGCGATGAACATGAATCCAAATGACCCGAGGACCGAAGCGTCAACGTGCAAGTCTTCAGGGACTCAACCAGGAAACAGCGAAGCTTGCATAGCAAGGATTTAAGCCTTAACCGTGAAGGAAACAACGTCAAAGTCCCACATGCAAGTGCACACAAATAAGGAATCATGTGAGAATCAACCGGGTAGGAACACAGGCCCGAACCGGCCCAGAAAGGGCCTGGGCCGGCCAGCCCAGTCGGATCGGCCCAGGGGCCTTTTGGCCCGGTTCGCGACGCCCTTTTGCCCTGGGTGTTCGTCAATTTATTGCCTCGGCCGCCGTTGGCCGCCACATCGAACAAATCATTCTACCGACGCCATTCACCAGAAAACCGCCGCCGCAAGATGAGGGAGAGAGTTCGATGAGCTCATCGCAAGGATCAACGCCGGCGGAGGGAAGGAAGCAAGAGGAGGACTCCAAGCCGCTGGCCTAGGGCTGTTCCCAAGCTTCTTCGCCGCCATCTTCATCGACGACGTTCTCTGGAGTCTCCATCACCCCTATGTGCTTCAATCCGTGTAAAATGACGGGGTAATGTCTCCGTTCGTCCCTAGGGTTAGATGGATGCATGATATGTAATCTATACATGAACCTTATGCCAATCAATGCTTTATGGTCTATGTCTTCGCATATGCTTTGTTTACATATGTTTCCGCAACATGTGGTCTTAGTAGGGCTTGTGGTAATCGTGATGACTAGCTTAACCCTGTGGATGCTTGGGCATAGATACGGTTATACGTGAAAGTGTTTGATTACCTTGCGTAGTGATAGTACGATTTAAGGAAAAGGCTTAGCAGCCGCATAATCTCCATGAAGCTAGTGTAGGCAACACCGTTTTCATGTACTAGATGCATGTTCATGTGATCCTAAACCCTAGGGAGGGAACGCTTATCTATCTTAACCTCTCTCTCTTGTGTCCACCCTTAAACACTTAGTTTAACCTTAGATTTGTTTGATCAACTTAGGTTAGATCGTCTTTACCTTTAGATTAATACCCTTTTCAAAGGTTTCCCATCAACTAGATTAGTACTTGGTTAAGCGCTAGCAATCCCCATGCTCTGCGGATTGATAAGAACCTAGGGAATCCCCGTGGTGAAAATGGTGTAGGTCCGTACGCTTGCGGATCGTAGGTGGATACGAGTTTTATCCGTCAACATCAGGGCGAACCATAACCCTCCCTAGTGGTCAGCACCTTAGCAAAGTTTGCTACCCTAAAAGAACCGTGCTATAGTCCTGCAACCCAGAGTCCCCTGTGTTCCTTTCGGATAAGGTCACCAGTAAAATCGCACACCTAATTAATTGACTAAGCCTGAGCCATGTGGACTGTGGTTGCACTGTTTTCCTAGATGGTTCTCCATGTTCCAATTAATCTAGAGCATTCTTGATTAAAGCATAGGAAGAAGGGTGGTTAGGGTCACTTGCCTTTCTCCAATGATAAGTTACTCTCCTTTTCTCCAAAGCTCGCTCTTCCTCAAACGGCGTGTTGTATACGATCATACAAGAAAACATGCGATAAATAAAACAATAAATCAAACATTACTAAAACACTAAAACAAAATTCTAAAACTAACGTGCTTGCTGAGACGATCGCGTGGACACCAAGAACGCTAAAAACGGAGCTAGGACGGAAAAGATATGGATAAAACAAGGTTCAGGGGCTCGATTGTAAGAAAGCTTGGCTTCCAGGGACCTAGACATAATTATGTGTAAAAACAGGAGGGCTAACATGTAAAAGATTAAAGGTGGACTGCAGAACATAAAAACTATGGAGTGTAAGGGCCTAAACAGAAAAGGCATGACTTATATGTAATGATTTTATGGTGGAAGGGTCGGCTTGCGATATTAAAGACTACAGGGACGTTATGGTGGCAGAAACCAAGGGTTGACTGGTATGTGTTTGTTTGACTCGGGGACGGACAGATATTGGTCGTTGGTTGTCGATCCGACGATTGCGAGCGGCAGCAACGAGCGGGCGGAGGTGGACTCGCCGGAGTCCGGCGGTCGCGGTGGCAGGACGGTGGTGGCTCGCCCGAATTGCTCGATCTTGAGCATTAGTGCACCAAACTCGACGGGTCAAAGATCAAAACGAAGCTAGAGACAGGGAAAACTCACCCAGAGGCTTGAAGAGGGGGAAGACGCCGCGAAGAAGGAGATCGGGCAGGTGGCGCTCCGGCAGGTGGCGGCGCTTCGGTCTTCAAGGTACTACTGCGCTGCACGAGTGGGAGAAGGTGCGGTTGGAGGCAGGCTCGGGATCCACCTTTTATAGGGTGGAGGAGCAAGGGGAGGGGTGGCCGAGGCGGTGGGGCGAGGTCGGTGGTCGGCGGCCATTGATGGTGGTGGAGCTCGGGTGGGGGCAGTCATTTTAGGAGGTGAGGGGGCGAGGAGGCGGTGCCGGCGCATTGACGGTGCTCGGTGGGAGAAGGGGAAGAGTGGGGAGAGGGAAGGGCGAGGGAGGCCAGGGAGGCGGCGGTGCACGGTGCGACCATGGGAAGGCGGTCGGCTGGAGGTAGGGGAAGGACCTGCGGGTGGGGCTCGCCTGTCGTTGGAGAGGGAGAGAGGTTGGGAGAGGTGGAGCGGGCCGGCGGAGTAGGACGGCCCGCGCAAGCTTTTGGGCCGCAATGGAAAAAAGAAAAAGGGAAAGGAGTAGGCTGCAGGATCTGCTGGGCCGGTTGCTGGAGATTTGGGCCGGCGGAAGAAGTTGGGCCAAGCGGCCTGCGCGACTGCGGGCTGAAGAAAAAGGGAAAGGAGGGAGAGAGGGGGTGAAGGACCGATCAGGCGACCAGAGACAACACCCGCGGGTCAACTCCCTCAAATCCAAACCTCAATCTCCCGAATCGCTCCACGGACTTGAACAAGACTTTGAGGATATTTGGAACACCTCATGAGCAGTCCATAGCCAAGTTTAATCCCACCAAAACTCGTCCAACAAGGAGGAATCGAAGAAATCCCGCCAAGAACACCTCAAAGCCTAGGACCCGGAAAACCCCAAAATCGAGCCCCTTTACTCACAGATTTGGGAGGGGAATCACAGCCCAAAGGACCACGAAGGGTTCCCAGAAATTTCCGCCATCAAATCCCCAAGAGAAAGGTCCCGAAAACAACCCAAAGAAATCACCAAGAGAGAGCTCCGAAAATCACCACCAAGAACAACCGGAAACAACACATCCAAACCTTGAGGAACCACGCCGAATCATCTATACATGCAACAAAGGTTCTTACAAGGTCTAGCTTGCCGCCTGATCATCCAACCCTTTCAACAAGATCTCACCATGAAGCTCTCAAGCTAGTCCTATGGAAATCCTAAGAAAATAGGAAGGGAAAATGGGAAAGCAAATGAACAAGGGTTCCGAGGCTTGGCTGCCATCCTCTCACCTCTTGGGTTATATGGAGGCAACCAAAAGTCTAAAATACCCTTTCCTAATGACTAGGGATACAAGCCCCTCAAGGGCGGTTTTGGAAGTCATCATGTTTGTTCCATCGGACGGATGCCCGGCGACCGCACCCAGCGTAGCCTCGACGCAAGCCATGCGATCCCGACGCGTGTCCTCCGCTTCGAAGTCTCCAGACTGCGTCGTCGCACACCAGTCAGACCGGTCTGGCGCTGCTGCACCTCCGTCTTCGGTTCTTCGGTCTTGGCTTTGTGGATCAACCAAGGAACCTAGTGGTTTTCTGGTGAACCACCGGAAACCCCGCGAACTCGGTGTAGCCTCCGCCAATCTCCACTCATGACTCGGCTCCCACGTAGTCCCGGCTCGACCTTGGTTTTGAGGCTCAACCAAGAAACCGTCCATGACTTCATCTTGCTGTTCATGCCACCATGCAGCCCGCACTTGACCCCGCTGGCCACCGAGTCCCTCGAACGAAGCCTACTTGTCTTCTCCACACCTGGAGGCCTCACTGGCGACGACCTTTCGCGCTTGTTCTTCACCTTCACCAACACCAGTCAAGACGCAACCTGCACCTACAATACTTAGCCTAGAATCAGTCCACACAACACTGTCAATCACTCATCACACAAGGAAGCGACCATCCACCGGTCCTCGAACCACACATGGTCCTCAATCTTCCTTGATGAGTGCATTGACAACACCCACAAAAAGTAACAAGAGAGAAAAGAAATAGAAAAGAAACGAACAAATAGAAACTCCAACAAGTGATCGAAAGCCAAACAAAGGCAAAGAGCAAGATCACTTGAAGAAGACAAGTCTCGGACCCCTTAGGCAAGGGCAACCGCTCGACACATCCGAGACAAAACAAAGCTCAAGCAAAGAACGCAAACCACCGAACCAAAGCTCAAACACCACAAAGAGCTCCCCTTGCACACATGCAAGCTCCCCCTGAACCAATGCACCTCCCCCTGGACGAATGCATGCAAACCAGCTGAAAATAGGGCAGCTGCGGCAACTTCAGCTCACACCGGTCAGACCGGTCATCACCACCGGTCAGACCGGTGCCTAAGATGTGCACAGGATCAGCACTCACACCAGTCAGACCGGTGACCTCGACCGGTCAGACCGGTGCACACCAGAGCCCAGAAATGGCTCTAAACCACCTGAAAACCTTCTAAATGCATCCAGCAAGCCATTTCAAGCTCAAACTTCTCCCCCTTGTCGGCAATGCATGAATCAAGCCAAAAATGCAAAAATTTCAACCTAGAGCTTCTCAAATAGACAAAATTCAACATAGGATGCTAAACATGTCCAAATGAGCAAGTTAGATACTCTATAGCTTCGTATCGACATCAACTACAAGATCACCAAGTTGCACAACCATTGGACAAAGCTAAGATGGATTTGGGCAATTTTGCGAAAAACTTGCATCTCATGAGCAAAGTCCTAAACATGATCAAAGCATATCAAAATGGCAAAGCCACACAAACTTCATGCTAGGACAGCCATTCTAATCATAAGACCATCACAAACACCCACAAGCACCACATGTCATATCAAAGCCACCGAGCCATTTGCCTACTTCTATGTATGAGACTTCTCATTGGTAGGCATCATGCAACGGTTTAGCACCCAAAGCAAACTAATTTCAGCACATATGACATGGGAGCACATTTTCCAAGCATTTTACATTTCATTTTCAGATTTATCATTGGTACATGAAATGTCTTTGCGACAAAAAGGAACTTATGCCCCTCCACAAGATGAAGCAAGAGGGCTAAACATTCATGATGGCAAATGAGCCTTTGGCCCCATATGATCAATAAACTAGCTATCCAACCACAAATTAAGCATAGCCAAGCCACTAAAACATGTCAAGATCATATAAAGGCATTTACACATGAGAGAGCATACATGTGACATTTTCAAAAACATAGCTATCAAGCATGGATTATTCATCAAGATCATCAAGAGCTAAGCCAAACTAACCATAGCATACCAAACAAGCTCACAAAGACATATATCTCATTCCATGGTGAACAATGTATATGAGAGAAGCTTTTCCTAACCGATGCATATGATACAAAATGCATGCAATCTAAGATACAAGGATGCCTATACATTATGTTACATATGTCATGCCAAATGCAAGAAATGCACAAAGGAAAGCTATACATATGCTACAAAGGAGCTCCCACACACCCAACTCAAGAAATCAAACACACACCATGCTCCCTCCGCAAACGAGTGAAAGTTGCTTGATCTAGGGGTTTGGTGAAGATACCGGCTAGTTGGTCATGTGTGGGTACATGGATCAAAGCTATCTTTCCCTTCTCTACGTTGTCTCTTAGAAAATGATACCTCACTTCTATGTGCTTGGTTTTGGAATGGAGCACTGGGTTCTTTGCAACGCTTATGGCACTGGTGCTATCACATTGAAGTGGTACATGGGTATACTCCTCACCAAAATCACTCATGGTATCCAAAGGAGCTGAGAGCAACAACTAGCAGCGGCAACATACTCTGCCTCGGTAGTGGATTGAGAAACACTCGACTGTTTGCGGGAAGACCAAGACACCAAAGAAGAACCCAAAAACTAGCAAGTCCCAGAAGTGGACTTCCTATCCAACCGACACCCGGCAAAATCCGCGTCTGAAAAACCATGAAGCGCCAAAGAAGAGGACGCGGAGTACCAAAGGCCGAAGTCCCGAGTGTGACGCAAGTACCGAAAATTCGCTTCACCGCTTGCCGATGCGAAGTCCTCGGAGACGCTTGAAAACGAGCGCACGGACACACCGAGAATCGGATGTCCGGCCTTGTCGCCGTCAAGTAGAGGAGTGACCCGATCATGCTCGGTACTCCTTCCGGTCCACGTGTTCACCTTCCTTGTCCGCATCAAGAGCCGTAGTCGTACTCATCGGCGTCGTCATTGCCTTGGACTCCTCCATCTTGAACTTCCGCACAATGTCCTTGGTGTACTTAGCTTGGTGCACAAATGTTCCTTCTTTTGATTGCTTGATTTGTAGCCCGAGGAAGAACTGCAACTCGCCCATCATGCTCATCTCAAATTCCCTGCTCATATCCTCTGCAAACCTTGCAACAAGAGAGTTAGACGAGCCACCAAAGACAATATCATCCACGTACACCTGTACAATCAGGATATCTCTGCCCTGCCTCAGGAAAAACAAGGTCTGATCGACCTTCCCCATCTCAAAACCTCTCTCAAACAAGAACCTCCTCAACCTACCATACCAAGCTCTAGGCGCCTGCTTCAACCCATATAGCGCCTTCCTCAACTTGTACACCCGGTGGGGGTACTTCTCACTCTCAAACCCCAGAGGTTGCCTCACATACACTTCTTCCTCCAACACACCATTCAGAAAAGCACTCTTCACATCCATTTGATGCAACTTGAACCCTTTAGCCACGGAAAAGCTAGAAGGATCCTAATCGCCTCCAAACGGGCTACGGGAGCAAAGGTCTCCTCATAGTTGATCCCCTCCTTCTGACTGAACCCTTGAGCAACAAGCCTCGACTTGTTCCTCACAACCTCACCTTTCTCTCCCTCTTTGTTCTTCCACACCCACTTTGTACCAATCGGCTTACACCCTGGGGGAGGGTTAACCAACTCCCAAACCTGATTCCTCTCAAAGTTCTCCAACTCCTCATGCATCGAATTAACCCAATTGTGATCAGATAGTGCGTGTCCAATGTCTTTGGGCTCAAAAGTAGCAACAAATGCAGCATGAGCGAAATGAGAATTGTTTCGAACCCTCGACCGTGTAGTGCGTTCATTCATGTCACCGATGATCCTCGAAGCTGGGTGATCCACTTGTACTCACCGGGGAGGCTCTCGCCTCGATGCTACCTCCCCCTCAACATCAGCTTCTCCTTGTTCTTGATTTGTCGTTGTAGGTGTAGTAGAGGGTTCGTCCATCACCGTAGTTGAAGTAGTGGGTACCTGTTCAGCCGGGGTCACCGCACCGCCATCTTCATCGTCTCCATGTTCATGCTCCTCCTCCTGAAAGATATCCTCGCCAAGCTCATCATCACCTGCACACTCAAAGACAAGCTGACTACGTGGCTCTGTCTCATCGAAGGTTACCTCGCAAGTCTCCACGATTTGGTTAGTTTCAAGATTGAGCACACGATATGCTCTAGAATGAGATGCATAACCAAAGAAAATACCATCGACAGACCTAGCCTCAAACTTATCCAACTTCCTGCCTTTCTTCAGAATGAAACACTTGCAACCAAAGACATGGAAGTGACTCACCTTGGGTGTGCAACCATGCATCAACTCAGCATGTTTTCTTCTTGTGCACTCTGAGGTAGATCCTGTTCGACACATAGCACGCGGTATTCACCGCCTCAGTCCAATACCTCCTCGGAGTCCTATGCTCATCAAGCATCGTCCGAGCCATCTCGCACAAGGTCCTGTTCTTCCTTTCCACCACACCATTCTGGGGAGGCGTATACGGACTTGAAAACTGGTGCTCAAGACCCAAGTCATGGCAAAAGGTTTCAAAACGAGAGTTTCAGAATTCCGAGCCATTATCACTACGGATTGCTCGTATGGCATCTCCGTTCCTCTCGTTCCTCAACCTCAAGACTAGATCCTGAACAAAACCAAACGTCTCCCCCTTATCCTCGAGAAAGAACACCCACGCATACCGAGAGTAGTCATCCACCACAACAAGGACATACCACTTCCCACCCCGCAGATCACACACGAGCTGGGCCAACAAGGTCCATATGGAGCAGCTCGCATGGATGCTCAGTCATCACATCGGTGAGAGGCGGGTGAGAAGAGGCTACCATCTTGGCATGCCTACAAGGCGCACAAACCAACTCTTTCTCAAGCCTCAACCGTGGCAATCCTCGGACCAAATCGAGTTTACTCAAGCGAGACAAAAGGTCAAAGCTCAAGTGACCCAACTTCCTATGCCACTTCCACAACTCACTTGAAGAACCAGCCAAGAAACAACGCTCCACACCCGAAGACTGAGAAAAATCAGCACGAAACACCTGACCCTCGGGAACGACCATACAGACAATGTCCCCTCGAGAGTCCAAAATCCGAGAACCACCTGGCCGAAACAAGACCTCAAAGCCCTCATCCAACAACCGGGACACGAAAGCAAATTGTACCCCGGCCGATTGAACAAGAGCAACACGCCTCGGAGTGATCTTGTCACTCACTCGATCTCACCTTCGAAAGCACACGCCCACGCCCATTGTCCCCAAAAGTGATGTACCTCTTCGTCACCACCGGGACGAGACTTGAGAACCACCCCCCGTCTCCGGTCATATGCCTCGAGCAACCGGAGTCAATCAACCAAATGTTCTTCAAGTCTCCCACCTGAAATTCAAAAACGAGCACGTGAGCGAACAAACGACTCAAAGACCGGGGTTAGTACCAAAAGAGTAAAACCAGTGCCGAGCCATTTGCTCGAAAGTGGGGTTAGCACAAACCAAAGCATCTCTCCTACCAAAGCTACCTCCACGAACACCACCACGGTAACCACCCTGAGGGAACCACCCCTCTCTACCTGGAGGAGGGCCAAAACCACGAAAGAAGGCCCGTGGAATGTCCCTCCTCTCCTTCTCAAAGCTACGACTCCTCCCATCCCCGCAGTGAACTCGAGGGGGAGAATGTTTAGCAACCTGACCACCTGCAAACTCTCCAGCCCAACCACCAGAACCACGACCTCCAGAAACAACCCTCGCACCTGTACGAGCTCAAAACCCAAACTGCTGCCTGTCCAGGCCTGCACCGGTCTGACCGGTGCCCCATACCGGTCTGACCGGTGTGACCTGGGCAGCAGCACCTCCAACAGCCTTCCACTCTCCCCAAGCCCGAACTGTCCTCACACTCACCTTGGCCCTGGGCATCTGCACACGAGGCTCAAGTACACCATCGGAAGGGTGGTACTTGTGCTTGTTAGCCCACTCCTTTGCCATTCTCTCCTATCGCTTCCTCTTGAAGCAAAACTCATCCTTATGGCCATCTCTCCCACAATAGACACAATGGAACCTCACAAGCTTAGGCTTGGGCTTGGGATGTGGCTGCTCACTTGGTTTCTCTCCACTCAACTCCTCCACCAGTTTCCCTTCACTAGCCTTCTCACTTTCTTTCCCAAAGAACACTTTCCCCGAAGTGCTCACAAACTTGATAGGCTTTTGGAGATCATTTGTGGGTGTAGGAAACACGGGTGGAGCTGGGGTTGTGTCTAGTCGGTTCCTAAGATGGTTAGGTTTTGGGGGGAAATCATTTTTGTGGTGGGTTTTTGGTGGCTCTGGAATATTCTCTCCACTTCCCTCACCAACTTTGTTTGCTCCAAGTCCCTCACCATCCTGCCTCTTAAATGCCTCGATCATCATCCTCAACTGAGGATCATGACCAGACAACCAACCCATCAACTTCCTCAGCTCATCATTCTCATCCTGCAAACGATCAACATAATGTGCAAGTTCCAAATTTTCAAAGCATGCATTTCACAGGTAGAGCAAGATGTAGGCATGGGTTCTTTCAGCTTAGCCTCAAGAGAACTAGTGTAGGCATGCATCTCATCAATCTTACCATGCAAAACAGGGCAAGAAGTGCAAGCACCTAGCAAAGCAGGTCTAGACTTAAGCTCAGCCACTTCAACCCTAAGCACATCTAGTTCCTCACACTTGGAGGCATGCTTCTCCTTAAACAAAGCAAGATCAGCAAGAAAGATGGAGCAATCAGCACAATCAACCTCATCCGAAACAACAGGACTAGCCTTAAGCGAATCAATCTCAAGCTTGCTATCAAGCACCTGTGTTTCTAGCTCAACCACTCTAGTCCTAGTATCCTCGAGTGAAGCCCTAAGCTCTTTCTCATTTTTTTAGCCTCTCTAAGCATGTCATCACGGTTATCAAGCAAAGTGCCAAGCCTCTCATTCTCCTGGCGCAAGAAGGGAAGTTCATCACGCACCTCGTCGTCGGAATCGGAGTCGGAGTCGCTCTGTGTGCTCTTCTTGCTGCCGGGAGCTCGGGCGCCATGGTGCGAAGCCGTCTCTCGCGAAGCGCCTCGAAGCACGCTCGGGTTCTTGGACGACTTCTTGCTCTTGCGACGACCACCTTCATCCTCACTGCTGCTCGAGCTCGAGGTGGAGTACGCGGAACTGGAGTCGACGTCGCTCGCTCCAACCATCACTCGGGCCTTGCCTCGGCTCTCCTTCTTCCTCGATCGTTGCTCGTCCTTGTACTTGTTCTTGTGCTTGCTCTTGTGGTCGCGCCTCGACCGGTACTTGTTCTCCGTCCTTGACTTGTGCTTGTAGCCGTCCTTGTTCTCGACCTTCTCCGGGCAGTCAGTGACGAAGTGTCCCGGCTTGCCGCACTGGAAGCATGTCCTCGTGTTTCCTCCTCATGTTCACCCGGTTCTCGTGCAGCCTCTCGAACCTCCTCGTCAGCAGCGCCGGCTCGTCGTCTCCAAGCACATCGAACTCCTCATCTGGTATAGACATCAAAGAGGACAAAGAGAACATCCTGGTGGATGGGTTAGTGTTAGCCTTTCCTCCAACGAGGGCAAGACTATGGGAATCGGTCGGACCCTCGAGGTTGGAAGTCATGCCCCTATCCACCTCGGCCCGACTTGAGCTTCGAGAACAGCTCATTCACCGTCAGAGTGTCATACTTCTCTGACTCCACAATGGCCTCGAACTTTCCGCCCCAAATCGTACGATCCAAAGAGTGTAAGAGCTTGACCGCTCTATCATGATCATCGTACAGGAGCACGTCCACATTGGCCCTCATGTTGTTCACAACCATCGTGAACCTCCAAAACAAGGCATCGATGGACTCACCAGGGAAATGAGTGAAGTTCTCGTACTCTCTCCGGTAGGTCGCATACATTCGTGCCTGAACCTGGGCATTCCCAACATGAGCCTCCTCCATCACCGTCCAAATTCTAAAGCCAAGTGCTCGGTGTGCACCCGATCGAACTCAGGCTGACACAAAGCACGAAACAAGTAGTCGACCGCCTTATTGTTGGCTTCGAATCTGTCCCTCGATCCTGGAGCGAGGAAATCCATCGGCTAGACATAGCTTGTGTCCACCGTGACATCCCAAAGGATCTGACCCTTTCCGCGAAGGAACGCACCCATCAGCTTACTTCACATCTGGTAGTTCTTGCCATCGAAGTGTGGAGGACCCGAACCCCGTTCCTGGTACGCCATCCTTGGATCTTAGACTAGTTAGAGTCAATGTTGACGGTTAATAGTTGTATCAAAGTTCGTTTGTGACTTGCAAGCGGACAAGTCTCCCGTCGTAGTCAAGGGACCCTTCTTCCCTCGAGTGGTGAACCCAAGGTATCGAATCCGTGGAACAATGTGCAACGCAAGGATTCAATCTAGTAAAGCAAGGTAAAGCTATCTATTGAAGAATCAAATTGCATCTAATCTAAGATATCATAAGGAAAACACATCTAATCTAATCTACTAAAGAGGTAGCAAGAGAAAGCAAGAGATAACCAATCTAGAGAATCTAGATCATGCTTATGTTGTAGCTCCAAACAAGATAGATGAAGATAGCAAAGCGAATCTCATTAAAAGCATCTTTAAATCGTGGCCTTCCCATCCGACTCCGAAAACATCCGCCTTTCGAGACCCCCGTTCGTCACAACGTATCCCTATTCATGCGGGGAGCTTAGGGCGAGTTCGATAGAACAAGTTGAAATCACTTGGCCGGTCCCGTATGCACCTCTAGCCACCGCGGCTACAAGAGCACCCTATGTAATCTAGCTATAGACTAGATCGTAGAAGAAGCAAAACCAAGAAGAAATCAAAATCATCGAGAAGGCACTTAATCGCTAGAAATCGGATTCACTTACAAACTTCACCATGAATGATTACATGAACAAGATCACCACCGGGGCCCTCCCTCGATCTTGATCCTCGCTCCGAGCTCCGACGTGGTCTTCCATGCAAGGTTCCCACGTCGGCCGGGGAAACCCTAGACAACTAGCACGACCCTCATCTTCAAGTTGGTGTCCCTCAAGCTTCTCTCGCTCCTCGGCGGCGGAATACGACTTCCTCTCTGCGTGGCTCTCGGTCGGGGGACTATAAATAGCCCGATTAGCGGCTAGGGCAAAGGACGACGCATTTGGGCCCTAAATGGGCTCGGGCCGACCGGACCGGGCCGGCCGGCCGGGCCCATTTAGGCCCGGGCCCCGCGGGCTCCTTTGCCCGAGGTCGGTTCCCTTGCTTCCCGGATGCTTCCCCCTTCGCATACGGGTCCATGTCGTCGGTTTCTCTCCGAATTGGACTCAACTCCTTGTCTTGGAAGATTCAAGCACTTTTCCGGTCGGGTCCCCGGAGTATGTCGTCTTCTCGGATCAAGTCCCCCGCTTCTTGGAGTTAATTTTACTTCATTGCATGACTTGTTCGGGGCTTCAAAGTCTTGTCATGAGGTGCTTGATGAACTTACCCCGAAAGTCTTGCATTCAACACTAAATCCCCGCATAAACATTAAACTCCAAAAACGACATGCACACGTGAACTTGTTATACCATGGGGGTTAGTACCAATGGATAAAGTATAAAACTCATGCCAACACCGAAGGTAAACTCATGGCTAGGTTGACGGATTTTCACCGTCAACATCTCCCCCATGCTTAAACCTTGCTCGTCCTCGAGTAAGCCTTCGATGGATATCATCATTGCCAAACAATGTTTAAACTTTGCACTTGATCATACATGAAAAAAAAACATAATGCTCTCAAAAGTTTAATTCGTTAAAGTTCCATAATGTACTAGCCTTCACCTCTACGGAGGGTAGATATTTGATTAAGCTTATCCCACAAGTATTAACATGCTCACAAAGTTTTAAATAGATCTCAGAATTTTTGAAATAAAGAACGAGATAAAGAAAAGCTAAACCAAATTCACAAATTTAAATCATCTCGTGTATTGCTCATAAACTCTCATCTCACTTGTCTCTCAAGCCTATATATTCTACTCCTTTCCCTCTCATATATATGTGGTAGGCTTTATATGGAGCTTTGGGAAAGTTTACTCCTAACAAGAATTTATAAATGAGGTGTTGTCAAAACAAGACAAGCTTCTCATGGTCTTACCGAGACTCGTCAAAAAGGTCATTGGAAAATAATGTTAATCAAGGAGGGGAAAGAGAAAAATACACACACTTTTAGATGAGTGGACATGTGCAAATGGCAAAGAGTGATCCCGAGGCACAAAGGAAGTCCTCGTTATCGGATTGCACATGGTTGGAAAATGAGAATGGATCTTTTTAACTTGAAGCCTTGAATGCACTCTTAGAGAACCGGGGAGTTCACTTTACGCTCATATATATTTTTTCTCTTTCTCATATTTCTCATTCTTTTCTTTCTTTCTTTCTTTTTTTTTCTTATATATATATGTTTTTTTCTTTCTTCACCTTGGAAGTCACGTACATCGCCGAAATTTTTTCTTTCATCATTATATATATATTTTTTAAAAATACTCCCTTTTTGAACTCTAAAACTGCACCGTACCTACCTCCTCCCCCATGCTTAGACGTTGCTCGTCCTCGAGCAAAGAGGCGAAAAATAAGGTAGGTACCGGGATATTTTTCCTTGGAGAGATACTTGAAATCTTCAACGTTGGCACCGTCTTGCGATCTTCCTTGAATTGATGATCCATTCTCAACGATAGGTTGTGGTCAAGGAGGTAATCACAAAAGATGATATTTGGTTCAAGGGTGGATATCCGGCGAAGTTTGTGAGATCACCGATGCGGGGATACACAATGCACGGATAAAAGGCTAGCATAAAGATAGATACGCAAAAACGGAATGACCAAGCTTCTTAGTCTCGGGCCGTAGAAATCATGGCCTGCAATAACTCACTCAAAAATAAATCTTGTACACTAAGGTTTATGCACTCAAATATATATAAGGCTCGGATAGGTTGAGCAACACACAAGCGATATTTGTGACAAGGTTAGCGATATTTTTGAGCATAAAAGACATCTTTAATCTATTCATAACTTGAGAGCACATAAAACACTATGGGTCTTTATTTTAATCATAACCTCCGCTGAAGATTAAGCTAGTATTTAGATAATTTCAGATTTGTATTTTTAAGAGAGCACTAGGTTAAACATGCATAAATCAATTACAAATATAAACAAAGCAGCAATTATAATCATATATCATCATGGCACAAACTTTGTAACTTTACCAAAGGTAAAAACTTGGTGGTGACATTATTCATGATGAAAATAAAACTAAGATACATGCTGAAAAAATTAAACTAACACACTTTCTGAAATTTAAATAAAAAACTGAAAACAATACGCATACATAGGCGCAAACAAGCTGAAAATTAAAGAAAAGGGGGTAAAGGAAAGATAACTAAAGCTCCTCCTCTCTCTAATCTTCCGCCGGTGGTTGATATTGATAGTCTTGGTTGTTGTACCCTTACTTGTAATAGGAATGCACCACTACTCCTATGAATTGTCCGACGGTGCTAGGTGAAGGTGTCCAAGCACATAAGCGACGTTTGCATTTCCTTCACCCATTTAGTTGGCATTGGTTTGGATGGCTGCAATAATTTGCATGTTCCTTGCAGCGTATCCTCCAATGGTGGCTCCATTTTGTTGTGGTTGAGGAAGGTGTGCAAATGGCTCCGCAAAGGCTACGTTGGGCATCGAAAAAATGGTGGGGGTATGGCTGCACCACTCCCCCATGCTTGCATTGGTACACCACCGTAGTAATTTGGCGATGCCGGGGTTTCCCAATGGTGGGACATAATTTTGTTGTGCACCTCCTTCTTGGGCCATAGAAGATCCTTCTCCTATAATTCTTCTCCTTTATTTTTCTTCGCCGGCACAAGAAGTCCTTCCTCTAACCGATCTTCTTCCCCTCAAGAAAAGTCTTAATCTTCAATCCGGAAGGGGCAAATTCACCTAGGCCACTTGTAAGCCTCCTCTCTCATCTTCACTCTTATATTTTCCTTTCTTCATATATTCCTAGGGAAGTCCCGGGTAGGAGATGATTTGGGTTCCTTGCAATACCCGGTTTTAAAGAGATAGTCAACATGGAGAGGTAACAACCCGATCTCCCGAATCCGATGTTGCTCACAACACCACCGGTTGGTCATAGGTGAGTAGGGTTGATTGGCTGCGAGTAAATCCAATTCAACTCCGTGTTGGTTATCTATGTCTCTCTTATTCTCCCCCAAAAATCCACTTGCACAAAAGTGACACACCGGATGATGGGGTTCGGATAGTATTTCTTCGTTGATGGTCTCTTCCCGTGATCATACTCCAAAAACCTTCCCATGTGCCTTCATGCACATACTTGTTTCGGAGCTCCCTTTTGAAAATAGGAGACACTCGCCCATGGGTCTACGATACTAGACATGCAATCGTTTCGAACATGAAAACCAATCGATCTATCGGGGATTGTGTTGAATGGGTCCAAGGAAGCGAGTGGAGCCCTTACTCCCTTTACGGCATGGTTGCTAGCCTTAAGCATTAAAGTATTTTCAGCACAAGATGATAGATAGATAATCCAACAAAGTATGATTACATTTCAAGATCGATTGCAACCTATGGATGAAAGGAGATTACCCCATCAAAGTGCTAGAAATAGCATCGTTGATCAAGGTTACCCTTCCGACGGTGTCTTCCTTCTTCTCCTCTTGTGGGCTCCCTCCAACGGAATGAGAGACTCAGGACTCCTTCATCAAGGGTATGCGCCATGGTCATGAAAATTTCCTAGGCGAATTCCTTGTGGGTGTTTGCCGACACTCCGCTAGAGAATTGCACCGGTGTCCCGTGTGAAACCCAATATGTGGAGAGCTTGGTCGTCGATGTCGACGTTCGCTACAAGCCTCTACTTAAGGCGAGCGAGCTTCTTCTCCTCCTCCGTCATGATGACATACCCCTCGGAATACCGCGGAGCATATGGAGGTGGAGCGGATGATCGTGTCAAGTGGTGAGGTTGGACGGGCGACTCCTCCATATGTTATTGAGGTTTGGTAAACCTAATAAACGAGTTTTGTGTGGCCCTCATGCCACCAAGGAGAAGAGTGTGGTTCCTCCTCGGCGGTGTCGTGTCCTCCCCCATACTCCAAGGAGACTCGGAAACCGAGTGCCTCCTCGAAGAGGTTGTCGATGATGGCTTAGACGACGATGATCCCTTCTTCTTCGGTGAAAAGACTTGTAGTTTTCTTCCTTGATTGCAGCACTCTCCCTCACAAATATATATCCGGGGTTTTCACCGGCAACAAGGTACACAAATATTATTTTGGAGTCCGGACTTTGAGTGGATTAAGGATGTGGATTTTTTTTTTTTTTTTTTTGAGCTATCAAGCTTGGGAAGGTTGGCTATGTCTACGGAGGTTTTGAGCACACAAACTTGAACACACAAACAAAGGAAGGAGAGGGAAGCTTGCTCGCAAAAAACGGGAGCCGGGGGGGCTCCTTATGTACGTGAGGCCGGCCTCGGTGCTCCTCCCCGTCTCGTTTTTCTTCCGGCACGATCATTTCACCTCTCGCAACTTTCCCCGCCCGCGTGCTCCACGAGTTGCACCGCCCAAACGCTCTCGTCCACTATTGGTCCTTCCACTTGATGCTTCATGTTTTGGGTCATGTCCATGCTCCCTAGCTCCACTTGCTTCACATGCCACCATGAAATTCCTAAAAAGTTGATGCTTGCTGCCCACCATGCTTGTCCTTTGCATGTGGAATTAGTGAAAGTTGATGAAAGGGAATCCAATGGTGCATGCATGATTACTAGATTGCCTCCCTTTAAGGCTAAGCACTCCTCTAATTTCGAAATTTAAAAATATTTTTCAGAGCCATGCAAGTGCTCGAACATAATTTTAGAGAAGTTTTTAAACCATTAAAAACAAATGCAAGTCGAAAATATTTTTTTATTACGTCGATTTCGGTCTCACCGGTATAGTTTGCCTTCATTGGTTGAGAGCAAGCTTTTCCCGCTTGATCATGGGGGCATAGGTTTAGGTCCTAATTTTGATTAGATGAGAGAGATTTTGAATGAAATAAAATTAAGTGAGGCTTAGAAAAATTCTAATCTTAGAGAAACCAAGGATATGGATTTTTAAACCAACCAAAAATCAAGTTTCTAGGTTCACGCGAGTCCTACCACGTGCTGAAATTTAAATAACATCTAGATACAAGTCGTGGCTCTACTCGTGTGTTTTTAGCATGAAAAACAAGTCAACCACAACATCATAAAGAGGATGAAAGGTTGAGTTAGGTTCTGAAATTTTTCTTTTTGGTTGTGGTTTCTCGAAAAAGAAGCAAACAATCACATAGGATGGTTCATGTAAAGGGTTTATGATCAAGCAAAATATTCAACCAAGAATTATGTCTCTAATATTGTTCAACCATTCTAAGTCTAAGGTTTTGCGTAGTAAAATTCAGAACTGAATTAAATTTAAAAAGACTTGAAAAACCTGGAATCGGGTTGTCCTCCCGGTAGCTTATTCTTGACTAGACGAAACGGGTTGCCTCCCGCCTAGCGCTTCGTTTATAGTCCATGGCTAGACTTCTTCACTTGATTACTCCGGATCAACGCTCTTTGTGGGCGTTGCAATCTTGGGTACCCACTTTGGCTTAGTCAATTTTTTTGGTCTTCACAGGCTGGCTTTGTCCTTTGGTCTTGACGGATGCAACATCTTCCTTGTGGCTCGGCATCTCGAACTCCGGTCCTTCGGTCGTGATCTTCATGGTCTCTAGTGTGATCCTTCATCTCTCCCGAATGAGTTTGAGTAGCCTTTCGCCGTCTTGGGACCTTGGAGTTGTCTCGGATATTCTTCTTTGTCACCAATCGGTTGTCCGGCAAGTTGTCCCACTTGCGTCTCTAACATCTTCATCACGATGAACACCCCGCATGTGGATCTTGCCTTGGCAGCCTTTAGGTGTTGAGCTTCTTTCTCCGTCTCCATCTTCTCCATCCTCGTTGATCTTGAACGGCCTTCCGGCGTCTTGACTTGGAGGGGGTGATTCCCTTGGAGATTTTGATGGTCCTTCGAGCTTGTGTTGCACGTCACCTTTGCCGTAAAGTTTTCCGGATCATCCACAAAAAAGTTTGGGTTTCTTGGAGAGGTAGCCAACCATCTCCGGTTAGGGTTAGTGATAAAACAAAAATCTAAACATAAGAACTAGGGTTAATCAAAACTAGATTAGATTGACTCTTTTTTTTTTTTCTTTTGAGGATGATCAAACATAAGAGATGCAAAAGAAAATCAAAAGAAAAAGCGAAAGATAAGCGATACTAGATCGGATCTTGATTGCTTGTTCCCCGGCAACGGCGCCGAAAAAAGGGGCTTGTTGACGGTTAATAGTTGTATCAAAGTTCGTTTGTGACTTGCAAGCGGACAAGTCTCCCGTCGTAGTCAAGGGACCCTTCTTCCCTCGAGTGGTGAACCCAAGGTATCGAATCCGTGGAACAATGTGCAACGCAAGGATTCAATCTAGTAAAGCAAGGTAAAGCTATCTATTGAAGAATCAAATTGCATCTAATCTAAGATATCATAAGGAAAACACATCTAATCTAATCTACTAAAGAGGTAGCAAGAGAAAGCAAGAGATAACCAATCTAGAGAATCTAGATCATGCTTATGTTGTAGCTCCAAACAAGATAGATGAAGATAGCAAAGCGAATCTCATTAAAAGCATCTTTAAATCGTGGCCTTCCCATCCGACTCCGAAAACATCCGCCTTTCGAGACCCCCGTTCGTCACAACGTATCCCTATTCATGCGGGGAGCTTAGGGCGAGTTCGATAGAACAAGTTGAAATCACTTGGCCGGTCCGTATGCACCTCTAGCCACCGCGGCTACAAGAGCACCCTATGTAATCTAGCTATAGACTAGATCGTAGAAGAAGCAAAACCAAGAAGAAATCAAAATCATCGAGAAGGCACTTAATCGCTAGAAATCGGATTCACTTACAAACTTCACCATGAATGATTACATGAACAAGATCACCACCGGGGCCCTCCCTCGATCTTGATCCTCGCTCCGAGCTCCGACGTGGTCTTCCATGCAAGGTTCCCACGTCGGCCGGGGAAACCCTAGACAACTAGCACGACCCTCATCTTCAAGTTGGTGTCCCTCAAGCTTCTCTCGCTCCTCGGCGGCGGAATACGACTTCCTCTCTGCGTGGCTCTCGGTCGGGGGACTATAAATAGCCCGATTAGCGGCTAGGGCAAAGGACGACGCATTTGGGCCCTAAATGGGCACGGGCCGACCGGATCGGGCCGGCCGGCCCGGGCCCATTTAGGCCCCGGCCCCGCGGGCTCCTTTGCCCGAGGTCGGTTCCCTTGCTTCCCGGATGCTTCCCCCTTCGCATACGGGTCCATGTCGTCGGTTTCTCTCCGAATTGGACTCAACTCCTTGTCTTGGAAGATTCAGGCACTTTTCCGGTCGGGTCCCCGGAGTATGTCGTCTTCTCGGATCAAGTCCCGGCTTCTTGGAGTTAATTTTACTTCATTGCATGACTTGTTCGGGGCTTCAAAGTCTTGTCATGAGGTGCTTGATGAACTTACCCCGAAAGTCTTGCATTCAACACTAAATCCCCGCATAAACATTAAACTCCAAAAACGACATGCACACGTGAACTTGTTATACCATGGGGGTTAGTACCAATGGATAAAGTATAAAACTCATGCCAACACCGAAGGTAAACTCATGGCTAGGTTGACGGATTTTCACCGTCAACGGTCAATAAAGACCCGAACCGGCGCTAATACCACTTGAAGGACCGATCAGGCGACCAGAGAGGGGGGAGTGAATGGGAGCCGATAAGAATTCTTCTCGAAGGAGATGGAAACTCCAACAAGATGATCACGGCTTCCAACACACGTCCCCAACTCATTACCCAAGTTGGCCAAGCCCACGTAGCCACAGGAGTGCCACTGGACCTAGGAACCAACACACACACCCTTCCGACCCGAGAACACAGCGGGGCACCAAACCTCGAGTCCACTGACCAACACCGGTCAGACCGGTGAGCACCACCGGCCAGACCGGTCCCTGCTGGTGAAACTGGGCAACTTTCACTAAGTGGCTCCACACCGGTCCGACCGGCGAGACGCACCGGTCAGACCGGTCACAGCCTGAAAGCCCCCAAAGCACCAAACGGGCCAACCGACCTCCAAACTGACCCAAACTCGAAACAGCTGGAACACAGGACAACAGCGAACACACCCAGACGTTCACTCGAGCAAAAACCCATCGAAGGTTGCACCGGTCAGACCGGTCAAAAGCACCGGTCAGACCGGTGTAGCCTGGGCAGCTCGGGATGAACAACACCTGCGGGTCAACTCCCCCAAATCCAAACCTCAATCTCTCGAATCGCTCCACGGACTTGAACAAGACTTTGGGGATATTAGGAACACCTCATGAGGAGTCCATATATAAGTTTAATCCCACCAAAACTCGTCCAACAAGGAGGAATCGAAGAAATCCCGCCAAGAACACCTCAAACCCTAGGACCCGGAAAACCCCAAAATCGAGCCCCTTTACTCACGGATTTGGGAGGGGAATCACAGCCCAAAGAACCACGAAGGGTTCCCAGAAATTTCCCCCATCAAAACCCCAAGAGAAAGGTCCCGAAGACAACCCAAAGAAATCACCAAGAGAGGGCTCCGAAAATCACCACCAAGAACAACCGGAAATAACACATCCAAACCTTGAGGTACCACGTCGAATCATCTATACATTCAACAAAGGTTCTTACAAGGTCTAGCTTGCCGCCCGATCATCCAACCCTCTCAACAAGATCTCACCATGAAGCTCTCAAGCTAGTCCTATGGAAATCCTAAGAAAATAGGAAGGGAAATGGGAAAGCAAATGAACAAGGGTTCCAAGGCTTGGCTACCATCCTCTCACCTCTTGGGTTATATGGAGGCAACCAAAAGTCTAAAATACCCTTTCCTAATGACTAGGGATACAAGCCCCTCAAGAGCGGTTTTGGAAGTCTTCATGTTTTTTCCATCAGACGGATGCCCGGCGACCGCACCCAGCGTAGCCTCGACGCAAGCCATGCGATCCCGACGCGTGTCCTCCGCTTCGAAGTCTCCAGACTACGTCGTCGCACACCGGTCAGACCGGTGCTCACCACTGGTCAGACCGGTACCCACCGGTCGGACCCGGTCGGCGCGCCGCCGCACCTCCGTCTTCGGTTCTTCGGTCTTGGCTTTGTGGATCAACCAAGGAACCCAGTGGTTTTCTGGTGAACCACCGGAAACCCCGCGAACTCGGTGTAGCCTCCGCCAATCTCCACTCATGACTCGGCTCCCACGTAGTCCCGGCTCGACCTTGGTTTTGAGGCTCAACCAAGAAACCATCCATGACTTCATCTTGTTGTTCATGCCACCATGCGGCCCGCACTTGACCCCACTGGCCACCGAGTGCCTCGAACGAAGCCTACTTGTCTTCTCCACACCTGGAGGCCTCACCGGTGACGACCTTTCGTGCTTGTTCTTCACCTGCACCAACACCAGTCAAGCCTCAACTTGCACCTGCAATACTTAGCCAAGAATTAGTCCACACAACGTTGTCAATCACTCATCACACAAGGAAGCGACCATCCACCGGTCCTCGAACCACACATGGTCCTCAGGAGGTGGGCCGGTATGTGCCATGCGGCTGAGAGGGATAGAGCTGGCGGGTTGGGCTAAGAGAAGAAAGGGGAAAGAGATTGAGTGAGAGAGAGAGAGCTTGAGGAGGTTTTTGGGATTTGAACTTTTGTTTTTTTAAACCAATTAACAACAAGCAAAACCAATGCAAAGGCATGAATGCTTTCAAACACTTGGTGAATTCTAAATTTAAATGTTGTTTAACTTAATTAAAAGCAAATTAATTTAGTCAAATTTATTAAATCCTTAGAAAATAAAATCTAGACCATGTTGCTAGCATTATTTTATTATGATAGAATTTTCGGGTGTTACATTTATCAAAAATAAACATCTACCATCGCGAGCCACGGCGGTAAGCCACTGCCACCGTAGGCCACGGTCCACTGCGGTTGGTGGCCGTCCACGGCAGTTAGCAAACCTCCACGACTGTTGGACCTAACCGCCGTAGGACACAACGGCTAAGACCAACCGTCATGAGCCATGGCGGTTGGTCCTAACCGCAGTGGCCCACAACGGTATGCCCATATTATTTTTTTAAAAAAAATTATTAAATTATAATAAATCCAGTATTAAAGTTAAGAAAGAGAAATTAAGGAATGTTGGTTCGATTATTACTACACAATCATAATAGGATTGTCGTATGGACCTCCCTGGGCTCACTACCTCGGTGGGTACCAGGACCGACTACTCGGTGGGCCCCTGGGACTACCCGGCTTGCGCTGCACGGCACCTGACGGCGTGAAGCACAAGGACTACGGAGGAGAAGTACTCGGTTAGGAAGCTGTACATGTCCCGCACTGTATGGAAGACTCCTAGACGTACTCGACTAGTACTCTCTCCCTATTCCGACTTGTAACCCTGCCTCCCGGTCTATATAAGGCGAGGTAGGGACCCCTCTCTCATCATCTCATCTCACGGCATACAATTGCACCATCTTGTAATCGTACCCAATCAATCCAGAGCTACGCAGCATACAGGACGTAGGGTATTACGCACCTCGCGGCCCGAACCTGTCTAAATTGTGTGCCACGTGTCTCTTCCTGTCACACCTGTTTTTCCAAAGAAAACCAAGTGCAGACCTATATGCATGCCAGGATCAATTTTCATGCATATAGTTGACATAAGTGAATAACAGAAACAATATCACGTAAGAAAAAGGGAGATTATCAGAGTTTACGCTTAATCCTGGAAACGGAGGCACCAAACTTCACAAGCAATCGACTGGGGGTTGCGTACGCCTAGAACTCCACAACATCTCCACAAGACTTCAGAGTAGCTTCCGCCTTCTGAGCAACATTGTTTATAGCAAGGGTGAGCACTTGTCGTACTCAGCAAGTGTGGGGAAAGTATGAATGCAAAGGCTTTATAGTGGACTGGCTCAAAGCATTCAGCATTTTAGTTGGTAAAATTTTGTTAGCACCTGATTACTAACAAAGTATAAGTTTATACCAACCCACAATTAAGCATAAAGATAAGAGATACGCCATAAGCACATGGCAACATAACTAGAGGTCACGATTTAAGTCCATCTTCAAGTTTGATTATCATGTGAGGGTCCAGGCCGCTCTTGACCGTGAGCACGGCTAATCGATTAGTTTAACACTCTGCAGAGGTTGTACATCTTTACCCACAAGCAGCGTAAAATCTCCAAAGAACTTTGAACCCAACCATGCGATGCTAGCTAGGCACCATACCACACTACCGAGGTGTGGTTGCATAGGGACGCTACATGGCCTTTACAAAGGTTCCCCAGCAAGTTGTGACCCACAAGGTTCGGATCAGTTAGCAAGGTATAAAGTCCCCTAGCAGGTCGATACCCCACCATAAAAGAATAACTCACCCAACCCCCTGCTAGAGCGAGTCCACACCCCACAGTACCGCCGATCCCTTGTCCTTATCAGGTAAGATCACCACAAGCTAAAGTTCCTAATTATTCAGCCAAGACCATTGCCCATTAGTTCTTGTGGTTGTACTGTTTTCCTGGGTGGTTCTCCATGTTCCGGTTAAACATATGGTCTTGTATATTAAACATCACATATCACATTGGAACATAGAGCATGAAATGATAACCATGTTGATTATTACCAACCCAGTTGAGCAAGCTAAGCAATATCTACCATCCATATTAATTAAGAACCAGGTTCAAGATAACAGTCAAATGAGGCTAGTCATCCTTAATAGGAACCCATCAAAATTAATGCAAAGCAATGCAACAGTGATTAATAAAGTTATTAGGACAAAAGATCAAGGACACACTTGCCTTTAACCAAAGAGTAGTTGCTCAGATTGTCTTCACCTTCACATTCTTCCAAGCTCTTAAACCACGTTCGTTCTACCCGCATCAATCATCGGGCACAAGCATACAAATCAAACAAACAAGCATATACTAAGAACAATACTTCAATCAAATCAAAGCTTTAAAGAACGCACTTAAAGAATAGGATCGATTCTAAGGATCACTGAAGAACACAAAGTGCTTGGAAGGGAAAGGCTGGTTAGCTTTGAAGAGATGATTGCGGAAGATTGAGCAAGGACCGGAATGATCACACTGAGATAGAGCTCGATTCTATTGGCTACGCAAGCGCAAGAAACGCTGAAAACAGAACTAAGCTTGAAACTATCGTAGGATCATTATCAAACAACAAGAGACTACGCTTGGCATATTTTAATTAAGAAATCATGTGAAAGAATATTTCAAAGAAATACTCTGTGTTACCATTAAACAAGTTACATTTTATTAAAGAAATCACGATAAACCTAATCATGTTTTATTTATAACATTCGAGTAGAAATTATGTCAAATTAACAATTACTTTTAAAAAGATAAAGCAAGTATAAGATATCTAGACGAGTAACTTTATGTCACGTGTTCAACTAAACATATTTAATATTGAAAAGGCATTTATGATGTCATTAGGCGTATTAACTTTATTATGAAAACCAATGTTTAACCCTAACATCTTTTATTTTGAAAAACTAGTTATGAATAAAGATTAACCAATTACATCATGATTAAAGAAAACCAGATTATAACCTAATCACTTTTTATTTATAAGGGCATTGGAATAAGAATTAGTCAAGATTAACATGCATCTTTAATGTTAAAACAACTAACAGGTGACACACATGCTAACATACAAGTTAAGGTGAAACGAACGAGAACGGTAGAAGCGAACTATAACGCACACGCAAACTTTAGGCTAGAGTTTTAGAGAACTAGTCCACAAAGAGAACTCGGATGAACAAAAAACAACCGGATGACGGAGACATTGATTCTAAGAAATATAGTTGCACAACGTTGGATCAAAGAACTGAAAGAGTATAGTTGTCTTACATAAAAGACAATTATGATAGGATAGCATGTGCTAGGATTGGAAAGATCTGGAGCTTGAAAGAGGGCTAGTTCTACAACAAAGACACGCTGAGATAGAGCTTGACCTAACATTAGAAAGATTCAGAGCTTCAGATAGACTTGATCAACAGAGATAAAGCTGACACCGAACGTCTAACGAATTATTTGCATATGAGAGATCAAACTATAAGCTTAGGTTTATTTAAGTTAGAAAAAAATATGCAAAGGATATTTCATAAAGAAAATACCCTAAGTTGGATTTAATGCAAATTAGATTTTATTTGCAAAGCCGGTGTAAAGAACTAGTCAAGTTTTATTTATAAAGATTCATATATTGATTAAACCGATTAAACATTTAATTTAGAAAAACTAAACTATATGAACAATCTAACCGGAACTTTGTAATTCAAGTGGATCATATTATTATTAAAAACATTATGGTATTGGCATTAATCATATTAACATTTATGATAAAAGCCAATGTAAAAGCCTAATCAAATTTTAATTTAGAAACGATTAATTAACTATTAAACAAATTAACATGTGGTTTACGAAAACCGAGGTAAAGATCTAATTAACTTTTATGTACAGAAATATGTGATAGAAACATTAATCAGATTAAATTTGCTTATGAAAAACGATGTATAGATCTATATACCTTTTATTTGGAAAAGTCGTGTATAACTAGACATTAATCAAAATTAATATAAATTTTATTTTCAGAAAATAAAAAATGGTGAAAACACTCCGCTAATGCGTGCTTTGCATTATTATGGACCTAACGCAATTTGAACGAATAAAATCGGAGTTAAAACGGAGAAACTACTAGCAAAACAAAATTGAAAGGATCTAGTCGTGATTAACCGTAGATTTAAGGGAGTAGCAAAGGAAATCTGCAAGACACAAAGAATAGTGCTCGCGAAAAGAACAAAGGACAGGGTTAGATCTATAAAACTCTCCGGTGGGATTTATGTGCGAAAGTGGGATCTTTCTAGGGGGTTATCTATATATTGGTTAAGACACAAAATAGATCTAAATATTACATGGAAAGTCTAGGGTCCTAAGTGCAAAGTGACCTTATCTTCTTCAACCTATAGCTTGGAACGGACAGAACTCCCCACGCAGGAACGTGCTCCTGGCGCCTCCAATCCGCGGGCTTCCGGGCAGCTAGGGGTTTGGGGAAGATGCAAAACGGAGAGAGGAGTTCGAGGGGATCACGATGATGTGCTCACCAGCGTGGGAGACGGACGGGAGCGACCGAATTTTGGAGAGGGGCGGCGGTGGTCAACCATGGTGGCCGGTACTGTTCCTCCAGGGCGGCGGTGCTCCGGTGCTCGGCTGGCGACGGGGATAGGCTGAGGAGGTGCAGCGCGACGTCGCGGAGCTCCTGGTGGGGCTGGCTCGGCTCGAAGGTCAACGGAAGCGGCAAATCGTGGGCGGCGGCGGCGGCGAGCTCGACACCGGCGGCGGCGAGCTTCATCTCGGTCCGGCGCGACACGGTGACGGCCCGGGGCTGCGGCTTGTGCGAATCGGCGAGGTGCGGGGCCGGGCTTTTAAGGGGGCGCGACGGGGAGGAGTCGTGCCGGCATGGACGGCGGCGGCGGTGTCGCGGCGGCTACAACGGCTTGAGCCTGCGGCCGGCTGGATGGGCCCCGCCGGGCCAGGTGGCTGGGCCGGAGTGGGTTGGATCAGGCCCACGGGCTCGGCCCAATATAGGTTTTGTTGTTTTTTTCGAATTTATTTTTAATGCGAAAACAATTCCAGAAAACATCTAGAAATTGTTTAAAGGCATGAAAAATACTCCGGAAATCACAAAAATTCCAGGAAAATTCCCAGAGGCTCATTGGAACATGATCAATCCAAATAAAGTATTTGGAGCTCATGAAAAAGATTTTAGAGCCTTCTAATAAATAGAATAAGCTCAGAGAAAATGAGAATAAATTCTAGAAAAATCCAGAAAATTCTCAGAAGAGTTTGGACAGCTCCTAAACGCGTTTTTGAAACCTTAAGCACTCAGGAAGCACCAAGATGCATCGGCATGAATGCAACACTCACAACTTTTATTTAATTTAGAAAATCAAACATTGGATTTTCCTATTCTATATTCCCTGTAAAGAAAATAAATGTAGGAAAAATTTTACAATTATGAGAAAATTGTTATTTAATTATTCTCTCTATTCACATCCTGAAATTGGAAATTTCAGGGTGTGACACTTCCTTCGAGTTACCGATCTCGACGAGGCCACATTCATCTACTTTGGGCACTCCCCTTAGTAGGTTGCCGGTCTAAAACACCGACAGCTGGCACGCCAGGTAGGGGCTCTCGCTCGAGATCACATGGCGAACTCGACGGCTCCTGTCTACTTCAAGCCAACCGTCGCCTTCAACCGCGGCGACACCTTTGTTTTCGGCGCTTGGGTCTGCACTGCTGACGGCGCGGGATCCTTCCAACGCCGCCTCTCCATGCCGCCCAACCCGGAGACTGGCTTCGTGACGCTTCCTGAAATTGTCACAGGCGAACTCGCCAGCAAGTTTGGCGAAATTTCGCTCTTCAACCATCACGCTGACTTCGAGCTCGAGTCCGCTTCCAACTCAAACTCGACGTCTCCATGGGCTGTCGCATGCGAGCCGGCTGCTCATCCATCGCAGGCGGTCCCCCCATCCCGCAAGCGCTCCACGCGTGGCCCCCGCAACCCTTGCAGGGACCGCACGGGGGCTCCCTCTTCGCGTCGGGCCGGCAAGTTGCCCGTATGTTGACGGTGAATTTCCGTCAACCTAGAGTACTTGTTATACATTGGTTTCGATTATGATTTGCAACTAACCCGCCACTAGGCATACTAATGATATAACATGTTCACACTTGCATGTCGATTTTGGAGTTTGTTGTTTACGCAGAAATCTACGCTAATGAGGAGACTTTTGGGATAAGTTCACCAAGCACTTTGGAAGAAGATCATGAAGCCCGACAAGAGTCAAGACACGTGATGAACATGACTCCAAATGACCCGAGGACCGAAGCGTCAACGTGCAAATCTTCGTGGACTCAACCGTAAAACGGCGAAGCTTGCATAGCAAGGATTCAAGCCTTAACCGTGAAGGAAACGACGTCAAAGGCCCACATGCAAGTGCACACGAATAAGGGATCACGCGAGAAGCAACCGGGGAGGAAACCGGGGCCGAACCGGGCCGGGGTGGGCTCGGGGCCGGCCGCCCGGGCCGACCGGCCCGGCCCACTCCGGGGTCGGTTCGGTCCCCCTTTGCCCTAGGTGTTCGTCTATTTATTGCCTCCGCCGCCGTCGGCCGCCACATCGAACAAATCATCCTACCGACGCCAATCACCGAACACCGCCGCCGCAAGATGAGGGAGAGAGTTAGATGAGCTCGTCGCAAGGATCAACGCCGGCGGAGAGAAGGAAGCAAGAGGAGGACTCCAAGCCGTTGGCTAGGCGTGTTACCAAGCTCCATCGCCGCCATCTTCATCGACGACGTTCTCCGAGTCTCCATCACCCCTATGTGCTTCAATCCGTGTAAGATGATGGGGTAATGTCTCTCGTTCATCCCTAGGATTAGATGGATACATGCTATGTGATCGCTACTTGATTCGTGATTTCAATCTATTGTTTTCATGTTGATGATGCTTTGATGATTAAGGTAGGCCACCGTGTTTTTTGGGCGTATGATATCCGCTACTCCCATAGATTCCATCAACATACCGTGTCCATCATAGGTCTAGTCACGAATACCTTCGCGTAGTGACAGACGAGAGGAGGGAAAGGGCGAAACCGTGGTCACAACCCCCGTAGATTGGTTTACCGCTTTCGTGTAGTAGTTGCATACCATGCTATCCTAGATCCTAGGGAGGGAACGCTTATCTATCTTAACCTCGCTCTCTTGTGTTCACCCATTTACCATCTAGTTTATCCCTAGATTTGTTTGATCAACTTAACTTAGATTAACTTTGGTTAGATTGTCTTTACTTTTAGATTAATACTCTCTTTAAAGGTTTTCCATTCAACTAGATTAGTACTTGGTTAAGCGCTAGTAATCCCCTTGCTCCGCGGATTGACAAGAACCTTGGGAATCCCGTGGTGAAAAAGGTGTAGGTCCGTACGCTTGCGGATCGTAGGTGGATACGAGTTTTATCCGTCAACACCGTACCCGAGTACAACTCAGACTCCGACACCGCTCCCGGCCACGCTTCGGACTCCAACCCCCTCTCTGGGTTCTACTCGGATTCTGCATACGAGTTCGACTTCGTGTCGGACCCAGAGGATCCCGAGTCCGAGGACGACACTACTGAGCATCCCTTGTCAGGGCCGGCCTTTGGGCTGGTTATAATGTCCACGCCTGCCGGGAGATTCGTCTACTGGCCAGACCGCAAGCCTGCAGACCTGATAAGTGGAGACTCACGCTACGTCCCCTACATCGACTCGCTCCCGTTCCAGGAGGGAACACCACTTGCCCGAGCTGATTTAAACACCCCAACTGAGGTGGCGAATACCGAGTCCAGTCTTGGCACCCCTTATCGCCAAGTCTTCATGGCTGCCGACGACACCCCCGGACCATCTAGGACGGCTACAGACAAGTACCTTGAAGACATCTCCGCAGACGAGTTGTCCACTGACGCACCTGCAGACGAGACCGCCGCCAACAGGGATGCTCGACATGAGCGTAACAGGAAGCGCAATGAACAGCGCCGGCGGCTCAGATACAACCTCCCCATCCGCAACCTTGCCGAAGCTCTCGAGGCGGTCGAGAGAAGAGTACACACTACCCCTGAGCAATGCCTCATGTCGATCATAGCGATCGCACGCCAGGCTCAGGGCATACGCGCTGGAGAAGTCATCGCCAAGCTCGCTGAAGATGCCTACTTCATGCGGGTCGACAACAGGATCAACCAGCCTCCTCCCGCCAGGAACCGCGACAACGAAGCTACAAGTCGCAGTGCTGACCTCGGTCGCAACCGTACTCGAGCTGAGCTCCCAGCTCATCCCAACCGTACTCGCGCGAACATCGGCGGACCCTCACAGGGTGGCAACAGCAACCGCGAGTTTGTCCCTCACCGTGCTCCTGCCGGCGGTGGCGGCCGTGACCCTGACGGCGGCGGCAGCGACGATGGAAGCTCCAACCACGGAGCCAACAGGAGGGCCGGCGGCGACGGCAACCGCAAAGGTCGAGACCACGCGAACAGCCACGCCTCTGGTGCCTCACAGGGCAGCTATGACGCCCGCCAGAAGATTGAGGAGCTGCGGCGGAAGAAGTCAGCCACTGCAGGCGACAACGACGGCTTCCCTGCCTTCTCACCTCGACTTCACAACTTGCTCCTCCCCGAAAAGTTCAAGCCTTTGGGGATCACCAAGTAAGACGCGAAGCATGACCCCATCCAATGGCTCAGGTGCCACGCCCTCTCCATCGAGAACGTTGGCGGCAACAACGACACCAAGTGCCTCTACTTCCCCTTCTGCCTGGACCAAGCTCCACTCACATGGCTCGAGTTGCTGGACAAGCACTCGATCGACAAGTGGGACCACCTGAAGGAGCGCTCACCGAAGAACTTCGCGGGCGCCATGGGCCGATCGGGTACTCGCATGGACCTGGCCATGGTCAAGCAAGAACAAGGCGAGACCCTCCGCAAGTACATGCTCCGCTTTTTCGACAAGCGCGCTACCGTAGTCGACGTCACCGACAAGGATGTCATCGACCTCTTCCAAGACAGCCTCTACCATCGCCGCACCTTCGAAGACTTCGGTCGTTGCCGCCCCAAGTCCATCCCCCACCTCGAGGACATGATCACATCCTGGGCGGATGAAGAAGACAAAGCCAATGCCAAGTATGATGCCATCCGTGGCAAAAGCAAGCAGAACGCGGGCGGCGGCAGCGGCAACAACAGGAACCAAGGCGGTTGCAACAACAACTACTACTACTCAGGTCCCAACCGCAAGCGCAAGCCAGACAACACTGTCGCGGCTATCCAGCGCCCTGCGAAGGAGAACTCGAAGAGGAACTCCGGCGGCTTCAAAGACTTGCTGAAGGAGAAGTGCTCGTGGCATCTGAACGGCAACCACACCACCGAGCAAGGGCTACCAACTCGTGCATGTACTCAAGAGTACCCCGCAGCCACCGCACTCTCACAACAAGAAAGGCAAGAAGAAGAACGACGGAGACAACAACGACTTCCAGGAACCCGACAAGACCGTCAACGTCCTCTTCGGCGGACTACCCAAAAGGCGGGAGCAAAAGGCTACCCGTCGAGAAGTCATGAGCATTGAACCAGTGGTTCCGACCCCTCTCGGTGGTCGGAGGTACCCATTACCTCCTCCCGCGCGGATCAATGGACCAGCCTTCTCCGAACCAGATGGTTCCCTCTCGTCCTGAAGCCGGTGGTCGCGGGCTCCAAGCTCAACAAGGTCCTCATCGACGGTGGAAGCGGGCTCAACGTCCTTTTCACCAGGACCTTGAAGAAAATGAAGCTCGACATCACCCACATGCTCACCAAGAGCAACACGCCCTTCTACGGCATCGTCCCCGCAACGCCGCCGTCCCACCGGGCTCGGTGGTTCCCGCCGCTACCTTCGGGGGAATCTCCGGACAACTACCGTACCGAGTACATCAAGTTTGAGGTCGCGGACTTCGAAACATCCTACCATGCCATCCTCGGCAGACCAGCCATCGCCAAGTTCATGGCGGTGCCTCACTACACCTACTTGGTGCTCAAGATGCCAAGCCCAGCAGGTGTATCTCGCACGACTGCGACACCGAAGCCGTGGAGATCGCCTCTACAAATCAAGTACCCAACGCGATGATGGAGGTCTACGCCGCGTCGAAGAAGCTTGCTACAAGTGAACTCGACATCCCTTAGAAGTCTGACAAAGGCAACAAGCCTCAACCAGCTGAGGAGGTCCTAGTCAAGACGATCGACCTCGGGACAGGCGACGCCAGCAAGACCACCACCATCGGGGCCGGCCTTGACCCCAAATAGGAAGACGCGCTCATCAACTTCCTCCGGGTTAACCGCGACATCTTCGCGTGGAAGCCAGCGGACATGCTAGGAGTGCCTAGAGAGTTGATTGAGCACTGCCTCAACGTCGATCCTAAGGCCACCCCCAAGCGACAACACCTCCGACGCTTTGCCGACGACAGACGGGATGCCATCAAGAAGGAACTCGCCAAACTACTCACGGCTGGCTTCATCAGAGAAGTCTTCCATCCTGAATGGCTCGCCAACCCCATCCTCATTCGCAAGAAGAACTCGAACGAGTGGAGGATGTGCGTCGACTACACCGACCTCAACAAGCACTACCCCAAGGACCCCTTCGGGTTGCCGCGGATTGATCAAGTCATCGACTCCACGGCGGGCCGCGACCTTCTCTCGCTTCCTCGATCGCTACTCCGGCTACCACCGCATCGCGATCAAGGAAGAAGACCAGGAGAAGACCGCGTTCATCACCCCGTTTGGCGCGCATCGCTACACGACCATGTCTTTCGGGTTCAAGAACGCCGGCGCCACCTATCAACGAGCCATCCGAGCCTCGCTTCAAGAGGCAACTCAACAAGAACGTCGAAGCCTACGTGGATGATGTGGTCGTCAAGACCAAATACTCCAAAGACCCTCATCGATGATCTTGAAGAGACTTTCGCATCCCCGCGCGAGTACCACCGGAAGCTCAACCCGAACAAGTGCGTCTTCGGCGTACCTTCGGGCAAACTACTCGGCTTCATCATCGCCCAACGCGGCATCAAATCCAACCCCGAGAAGATCTCCGCCATCACTAGCATGAAAGCTCCCATGTGCATCAAAGACGTCCAGAAGCTGACCGAGTGCATGGCGGCCTTGAACATATTCATCTCGAAGCTTGGAGAACGGGGGCTCCCCTTCTTCAAACTACTCAAGCATCGAGAGAAGTTTGTGTGGACACCTGAGGCGGACCAAGCCCTTGCTCAGCTCAAGGACTTCCTATCGAAGTCACCAGTCCTCATGGCTCCTCGCAAAGGCGAGTAGCTACTGCTCTACCTTGCTGTGACTACTCATGTGGTCAGTACTGCCATCATCGTTGAGCGGCAAGAAGACGGCCACGCCTATCCGGGCCCGGCGCCCGCCCGCCTACTTCGTCGGCCGAGGTCCCGTCGAGTCTAAGGCACGCTATCATCCCGTGCGTGCTTCGTACGCAGTACTCATCACCTCGCGGAAGCTACGACACTACTTCCAGGAGTACTTGATCCCCGTCGTCACCGACTACCCGCTCGGCGACATCCTGCGGAACCAAGATGCTACTGGAAGAATATCCAAATGGGCAGTCGAGCTCGGTGCCCTCACCATCGACTTCAAGCCACGCACAGTCATCAAGTCGCAGGCGCTAGTCGACTTCATGGCGGAATGGCGGGAGAATCAGCTACCTACTCCAACCATGCGACCAGAGCATTGGGTGATGTACTTCGACGGCTCACTCAACCTCGAGGGCGCAGTGCGGGGGTACTCCCGATCTCTCCAACGGGCGAACAACTCAAGTACGTCCCGCGGATCTTCTCGGAAGGTCCTCGCGGCTTCACCGGGCATCAAGCGGCTACTAGTCTACGGCGATTCCGCAGTGGTCATCAACCAAGTCAACAAGTCCTGGGACCGCAACAAGGAGAACATGGACGCCTACTGCCTAGAAGTCCGCAAGCTCGAGAACAAGTTCTACGGTCTCGAGTTCCACCACATCGTCCGCGACAACAACGTTGCAGCGGACGTCCTGTCGAAGCTCGGTTCTACTCGCGCTCAAGTACCAGCGGGCATCTTCGTACACGAGCTTCACGCGCCATCCATCCCGGTGCCGGCGCCACCGACCACTGTCCCAGCGCACCCGCCCGCTGGCCAGGAGGTCATGATGATCGACGTGGACTGGAGGCAACCCTTCATCGACTACCTCAGCGAGCAGAAGGTTCCCTCGGACAAGAACTTGGCTGAGCAGCTCATCCGCCACGCCAAATCTTATGTCCTCGTTGGAGACAGGCTTTACAAGCGGGGCGCATCTTCTGGAGTATTCATGAAGTGCGTCCCCAGGCAAGAAGGCAAGGATATCTTGGAGGAGATCCACAAGGGTGTCTGTGGCAACCATGCGTCTTCTCGCACACTGGTCAGCAAGGCCTTCCGGCGAGCTTTCTACTGGCCCACAGCTCTGGGCGACGCCGAAGAACTCGTCAGAAGGTGCCAAGAATGTCAATACTTCGCCAAGCAGCAACACGTCCCAGCCTACAAGCTAGTCACCATACCGCCAACCTGGCCCTTCGCCTGCTGGGGGCTCGACATGATTGGGCCACTACCCACTGCGCTAGGTGGTTTCAACAGAGTATTGGTGGCCATCGACAAGTTCACCAAGTGGATCGAGGTCAAGCCGGTCACATGCCCCAAGGCTGACAGAGTACTCGACTTCCTGGATGAACCCGTGCATCGCTACGGACTACCCCACCGCATCATCACAGACCTAGCCTCCAACTTCAACAACTACCAGTTCTGGGAGTACCGCGAGGACAGTGGAATCGACGTCCGATATGTCTCAGTCGCCCATCCTAGGGCCAACGGACAAGTCGAGCGCGCCAATGGGATGGTGCTCGACGCTCTCAAGAAGCGGCTACACGACGCTGCTAACTCTAAAGGAGGCAAGTGGATCAAGGAGCTACACAATGCACTCTGGGGGCTACGTACTCAGCCCTACAAGCCAACGGGGCAATCCCCTTACTTCCTGGTCTACGGATCCGAAGCAATCCTTCCTGCTGATGTCATATGGAACTCACCAGCAGTGGAGCACTACGACGAAGGCGTCTCTGAAGACAGCAGACGAGTTGACATCGACGGACTCAAAGAAGCTCGCTGCGTTGCCCTCGTCCAATCAGCAAGGTACCTGGAGGGTATCCGACGCTACCACGACCGCAACGTCAAGGAACGCTCCTTCAACGTTGGCGATCTCGTCCTACGTCGCATCCAGAACATGGAAGGACTACACAAGCTCAGCTCCCCTTGGGAAGGTCCCTTCACAGTTCCAAAGGTGACCGGGTCGGGCTCCTACCGCCTCCAGACACTTGAAGGCGAAGAAGTCAACAACTCGTGGAACGTCGACCAGCTCTGTCGGTTCTACGCCTAAGTCTACACAACTACCCTGGGGGCTCAAGTCTACACGACTACATCAAGACCCCTCCGCCGTAAGCGGCCTCCGGGTCCTGGCTCCAGTCTCCGGACTACTCCTTCGCTGTAAGCGGCCTCCGTGTCCGAGCACTAGTCTCCGACTACCCTCCTCCGTAATCCGGCCCCGCGCGGCTACCTACGGATCCCGGGCCGCGACGAGCGACAAGGACTCTAGCAAAGCCTAGCATCGAGAGACCATGTACTCCTAGATCTAGCTTATACGGCTACCTACTGATCTACAGCTGTAAGCAGCTACTCGCCCTAGCACCACTTAGCCGTAAGAGGCCTCCGGGTCCTGGCGACCACTCTGTAACTACGGCCCTGGCCATCCAGGTGTACTTCTTCAGTAATAAAGTTTGATCGTTCATCAACTTCTTTACTGTCTACTTCCCTCAACGGGACTACTGCCAAGTACCACTACTCGCAACAACTCCACGATGGGACTCCACACTCTGAGATCGTGACTACGAGTACTCATTGATGGAACTTCTCTTCATTCATACTTAAACAATTTCTTTACAATTGTTTTTTGTACATCAACTACTATGAGCTAACTATTACAGGACTACTGGAGATTAAGCTTATCGGCTACTTGCTCCGCAATGGGCGCCATCTGCTCCAGCAGCTCCGCATATTGCTCATCAGTACAGTTGGCGGCTATCCCGCCAGCGACTACATCCACAGGCGCCTTCGGGAAGTAGGACTTCATGAAGTCCAGCACCTGGTTCGGGATCGACTTCGCAAGATGCTTCACGTAGGCTGCCAGCCGGCCGGGGGGCTTCCTTCGGCCGATCCACGAGTGGTGCTATCTTGGGGCCGCCAGATGAGGCACCAAGAGTCTTGCGATGGGAAGCGCGGCTTCTTCAAGCTCCTTCGGTCGGCCCCGCAGCCGCCTCGCGGTCCTCGTCCGGCCTCTCGCAACGATTTGTAGCAGTTGACAAGGTCACGATCGGAGGCAATACGAAGCTCCATGTGCTTGTCGCACTCGAAGGCAAGCTCCTTATAGTCTAGCTCAAGTACGTGGCGGGCCTCCCGCTCCCGGTGGAAGAGGTTCTTCGATCCGTCTCCGAAGTCTTCAACTCGCTCAACCCGGTCTCAAGCTCGCAAACAACAAGGCACGACGGGTTAGACTACCTCTCGACCTCCAACAACTACTCAACAAGACAAGTGGTGTACCTTTGTTCTTGTTGCGGAGCGACTTGTTCTTCCGCACCAAGTCGTCGCTCTTCGCCCGCATCTCCCGGATGTCGTTGTGGTACTTGCGAAGGCGGTATCAAGCTTGGACTGCATGGCGGCCACGTGCTTCCGGGACTTCACGAGTTGGTCCTCCAGCGCCTCCGCCCGAAGCACCGCGTCGCCGAAGCCTTGAAGCATATTGGACTTCTCACGGGACCTCTCCACGACGTCCTGCACAGACAACATATGTCAGATGAGTACTCCACGCTAAAGGATTGACTACTCAGGAGTTACGACTACTCACCTTCATCCACTGCTTGGCTTGGCGGACTGCCTCCAGATGCCGAGCCACCGTTGACGGATCGACCAAGTCATCCGCCAGCAGCTCTACTCCGCCGCGAATACTCGTGGCGGCTTCGGTCATCGGCGCAGAGCGGATGGGCTCCGCGTCTTGGATCTCCGGGGAGCGGACAACCACCTCCAGAGTGGGTTCTGGTTGCGTGGTGTCCTCCTCTCCTCCGGTCGCTGTGGCGGCCTCTCCGACGGCCACCTCCATCAGCTCGGGGGCTCCTCCAGCAGCCTCCTGCACTTCTGGTGTCAACCTCTCCATGGGCACCGCCGCGGGGATTTCACTCCCTTCGGCCTCAGCGCCTGTCAACAAGAAGACAAGTGCATCAGCGTCATTCGACGACTATGACTACACTTCAAGGTACTGCAGCCTCAGCAGAGTACTCACCTTCGACCACGCGGGCTTCGGGCAATGTAGCCTCAGCAGCCGGCGCTTCGGGCTCCTCTTAAGGGGCGGGAGCGGACTCCTCGGCGGGCGGCGTGGCTTCTTCTTCCGCCACCGCTGTAGAGGGTTCATCCCCCTCCTAGGACAGATCCGTTGATTTTCTGCAGAGTACACAAGTTGGTTGTCAGTCATGTTCGACTACTATAACAACCACTACTCGGGAAGATCCAACACTTAAAAGCTTGACCGGACCACCGTCACGGTCGGGGCACCGAGGATGCTGGCGATGTCCACCAGTCCAGCCTCGGCGGGCACCTCTTCTTGTGCCTCTGTGGCCGCTACCCCTTCTGCAGCAACGGTAGCCGGTGCAACGCTCTCCTGCGCTTCCGCGGCCACCACTTCTTCCGCAGCAGCAGCCGCGGGCTCCGTGCTCCTCTGGGGAGCAGAGGGCTGGCGCTCCATCTACACCAGTAGTTCTTCAACAGTGGGGGCTGGGCTACGACTCCCAGCGGGTTCCCCCACCGTGTCCCACTCGCCTTCGTCGCCCTGCTCAACGGGCTCCGTAGGCGGCACCTCCTGCAAGCAAGGAAAGTTCATCGTCAACAAGCGAACTCGAGCCATGAGTACTCGACTACACTACTCAAGACGGCTCACCTCTGGGGACGTGATCTCGGTGACCTTCAACTTCTTCGACACGCGCTCGCGGGACGCATTGCGCGGTTTCCGCGCGGCGCCGTACTAGCCTCTAGGCTAGTCGGTGGATCCTACACGAAGGGGACGTGAGGTAGGCCAGGACGGCTGAACCTCGACCGCAGCTGGAAGCGGTCGTGTAGCGTCTCCTCGTCGTCGTCCTCGTCGGACGTGTCCTCCATGACAGCGGTGTCGTCTCCTTCACCGACCTCCTGCCGCTCCTTGGCCTTGGTCTTTCCCTCCTCCGGGATCTCGACTTCCTGAGGGGGTGGCGGCAACTCGGAGACGAACTTCTTCAAGTCGTCCTGCAAGACACAACTCATCAGCGTGACTACTTAGAAGGACTGGGTACTCGACACGGGGGCACGGCTACTTACCTCCTTTGGCGGGCGCGAGGCGGAGTACTCCGGGACGGGGCACGTCGTGTACGGTGGCATGTCCTTGAAGATCCGCGCCAGCCTGTCAAGAATGTCGTCATCGTCGACTTCGTCTCCAGGCATCCGCGACGTGTCGTCGTCGCCGGTGTACTCGAATCCAAGGGTGTCGCGAGCCATCAGTGGCTGCACCCTACGCTTCATGAAGCTGAAGGCCACGTGCTCGGCCCTCAGCCCGGCTTCCCTTAGCGCCTTGATCCGCGCCAACAACTCGGGGAGCTGGATCCCCTCTTGCATCGTTGGCTCCGTGTTCCACCACGGGCGATGATTGGGCTGCTTCCCGCTCGGCTTCGGCAACCCGGGGTGGTGGTTCGTGATGTAGAACCATTTCGCCTTCCAGTCTTGGTTGGAGTCGATGAGCTTGTACGAGGTACTGCTCGGCGGCGTCCTCCCGCATCTGGATCCCCGCTCCTCCGACTACCCGCGGGTTGCTGGCGCTCGGTTGCGGCTTCACCCGGAAGAACTTCCGGAACAAGATCCAGTGGGGCTTGATCCCCAGCAACGCTTCACAGAAGTGGACGAAGACGGCGGTGTGGAAAATACCGTTGGGGTTGAGGTTGAGGTAATCGATGCCGTAGTACCCCATGAGCCCTTTGAAGAAGTTGCTCGCCGGGAGTGAGAGTCCGCGCTCCGCGAAGCACGCGAACATCAGGATCTCGTCTTCGCTCTTCTCCATCGGGTACGGATCCCCGGCGGCGGCCCTCCACATGTCCACCTCCTTCTCACGGATGAATCCGCTGTTAAGGAGGGCCAGCAAGTCTTCGGTCTTCGCCTTTGACTTCTTCCACTCGTGGTTCGGATCTGGCCGCGGTGGAGACATCGGCGGTGCTGCCCCTGCGGCAGATCCGGCGGCCTCGTCGCGGCCCCTCTTCTTCCCACCGGTGGCCTTCGTGGTCTTGGACGGCGACGGCTTCATCCTCCAAGTGCACGGCGTCTTCACGCGCATTCGCTTGGGGGCTACTCCGGTGGCTCTGGATGGCGGCGCGCTTAGATCTACAGCGGCGGCGGCGTGCGCTGGTGGCGATTCTGGCCAAGATCTATTCGAAATGACTACAGCTGTGTAGGGTGAAAAACCCTAAGGGATTCGGCTTCTATTTATAAGTCAACGTGGCCCTCCAACGGCCGGATGGATAAGTCTTGCGCTCGGCTGACTCAGCGGCCGCGCGTGAGTCTTCAACTTCAACTAGTCGACGCGCCTCACCTCAGGGGCTCGGCTACCTCTACCCGACTACCTGGGAAGCGACAAGACTCAGGAGCATCTGAGGACACATTCTACAAGATGACCCTTCAATTCGAGAGGAAGTACTCGACTCAAGGTCGGGGGCTCCGTGCCACGTGTCCTTCGGTTTTTTCTCCGGATTTTTCGGGATATTCTTGCCAAAACTTCAGATGGACCCTCAGCCAGAGCCTACGACTCAACCTAAGGCTTGGGGGCTACTCCATATGGCGTGCAATTTTGCAATCTCACCTCCATATCAGCTTCGGCTTCAAGACAACACGGGCATTTTTTGAAGACCTTTGAGAGCAGCACTCGAGGACGCTTGGGACTACTCGAGAAGACTTCAGGATTGCTCGAACATCAGCTAGAGTACATTCCAGCCTCGGGATGCTTCAATTACTCTTGAGGACTTTTGACTTGTAGTACTCGGGGATGCCTGAGGACTACTCGCTAAGGCCGTCAAGACTACTTGAAGCTATCCTTCTCGACTACAAAGTACTCGGGGGCTTGTCGTAAGGACCTCCCTGGGCCCACTACCTCGGTGGGTACCAGGACCGACTACTCGGTGGGCCCCTGGGACTACCCGGCTTGCGCTGCACGGCACCTGACGGCGTGAAGCACAAGGACTACGGAGGAGAAGTACTCGGTTAGGAAGCTATACATGTCCCGCACTGTATGGAAGGCACCTAGACATACTCGACTAGTACTCTCTCCCTATTCCGACTTGTAACCCTGTCTCCCGGGTTATATAAGGCGAGGCAGGGACCCCTCTCTCATCACCTCATCTCACAGCGTACAATTGCACCATCTTGTAATCGTACCCAATCAATCCAGAGCTACACAGCATACAGGACGTAGGGTATTACGCACCTCGCGGCCCGAACCTGTCTAAATTGTGTGCCACGTGTCTCTTCCTTCGAGTTACCGATCTCGGCGAGGCCACATTCAACTACTTTGGGTACTCTCCTTAGTAGGTTGCCGGTCTAAAACACCGACAAGGATCTAGTTCAAATATTACAGCACTGCAAGAAAGACTACAACATCATACAAAATTAAAAACTTCAGCCATTCTTGCGATGTGACGATGAATGTTTATCTTTCCTGGTAGCTTTTTTAGCTGGTGGATTAGCAACACACGGGTCTGCTGGTGGAGCATTGAAAGACATCTAGGCCCTTAGTGGGTTTTGGTGTATTGATTGACAACTAGATTAAAGATCTAATGTCCTTGTTAAGCATGTGAGCAGGTTGTAATATATAAATGACAAGGCATAATATATGAAATTGGTTATCTACATGGTAAAAACAAGCTATGTGTATACAAGATAAGTTGAGGCATGGTTTTAGCCTCATATTGTGAAATGGCTTAACTCAATGGTGAATGTCATGATATTTGATATGTGTGTTCCCATGAAGCATATAGATGATATATGACAAGCTAATGGAGGATAAGAAAGAGGCATATTGATTTTGGAACATTGGATGGCCTCTTATTGAAGGAAGAATCTTGTTACAATAAAAAGGGATATTTAAATTAAAAGAAGGCATGATCTCAATAGAATTCCACTCTTGATGTTGAATCAAAGCTTAACTCAAATTGGCAACGAATGGATGAAGAAATCAAGCAAGGGATTAGCAATGAGGTACTAAGCTAAGGTTGGCCGAGTAGTGACTTGGACCATGTGCTTGGCTAGGGTGAAGTGGCTATAGCTTGGAAAGTTTCGAGGTATCAAGTCGAGCCTAACCGAGTGAAGTAATGAAGAAGCATTACATATTCGTTGAGTCATGTGAAGGGTGACTTAATCGAGAATTGGGTTTCATTCTTTTATAAAGATCAAAGTCACTAGCTCAAGGTAGAAGTGCTCAAACCAATGAGACATTGATGGATGGATCTCTCACGAGGATATATTAATCAAGTATGTCTATTCTTGAAGAAGAAGCTCAAGAGTTCTTTTATTGCATTTATATTTGATCTTGAGTATAGGTACGCCGTACTATCAAGAGGGATGCATCACAAGGAGTTTTGATAATGTCTCAGTGCTCAAGTAACCCATGTGAGTTGAGAGAGACACAAAAACCACACATACACGTCTCCGGGTTTGACCCTGTGTCAAACCCGGTGGCACCGGTTTTGGGAAACTGGTGGCACCGGTTTTGTGTTAGCCGACCCAACGGCTAGTTTTTGAAAACTCGGTGGCACTGAGTTTGGGAACTCGGTGGCACCGGTTTTCACTGGAGTTTGCAACGGCTAGTTTTGAGAAGTCCAGAGTATCCGGGGTTTTTCCCGGAGATTCCGGGTTTTATCTCCAACGGCTAGTTTTTGGGGAGTCGGGTATTTATACCCTTCAACCCCTATTGTTGCAGGCTGCTGTTTCTGAGGTTTCTAAAGTGCTTCCTTGCTATTCCTTGCTAAGCCAAAGCCATTTTAGCTCTCCCCAACCCCTCTTCGTGAGGTTGTTTGATGTTTGCTAGATCTAGTGAGTTGGTTGGTAGAGAGAAACCTTTGTGAGCAATTCAAGAGCACTTGAATACCTTGAGCACTGTTGGACGTCGTCAAGCTAGTGTGAAGCGTTTGTTACTCTTGGAGGATTGCCTCCTAGACGGCTAGGCGTTGCCCACAAGCTCCCAAGGTGTGGTAAGCTGTGGGACAGTTTGTGAAGGTCGTGCTTCGCCTCCGAAAGGGAAGAAGCTATCTAGTGGATCGGGAAAAGGGTTGAATGCAACCCTGCTTCGGTAGGAGAAGCACCCAACGGAGACTAGGATTCACACGGTGGCGAATCCAAACTTCGGTAAAACAAATCATCTGTGTCTCTTGTTGGTTACCTCACTTTTACCTTGATATATCTATCCTTGCTTGTGTTTCTCATATTGGTTGAGCTACTTGGTTGCTAGTGTTTGTGAAGTGCGGGCACTCTATATTGATCAAGGAACTGACCCTTAAGCCATACACCAAGTTTGAGTTCAAGTAAAACAAGCAAACAAGAAGGAGAAGAAGAGGGGAGTCACTGCCAGGCAAATCCGGTGGCACCGGATTTGCAAATTCGGTGGCACCGATTTTGGGATGTGTGGTTATTCCGCTGCGAAGGCGCCAGTCCAGAGATTCCGGAGATTTCTCCAGAGATTCCGGACTTTCCAGAAACTCCGGAGAAAAGTCCGGAGTCTCCGGGGTTCACTGATAAATTTGTTTTAAGTGGTGATTTTTCAGGACTCGCCTATTCCCCCCCCCCCTCTAGGTGACATCAAGATCCTTTCAATTGGTATCAGAACCTGGTGCTCTGATTCGAGCTTAACCGCTTGGATTTTAAGGATGTCGACTTCTTGTGAGGTATCGTTTGAGCCTCTTCGGTTTGATGGCTCAAACTACAATTTTTTGTCTGCTCCTGTTCTTCATGTATTACATACTTGGGGTACTCCTTTTGAACGAGTTGTAGAGGGTAGCATCATTCCCGAGGATTTCGATAGTGAGGACACGTCCAACCTATCAAAAGAGGAAAAGGAAAGTGTGCTCCATAACTACTCTATTACTAACCTCATGTATAATAATGTGAGGAAGGTTATTCAAGAATTCATCTTCAATAATGAAGACATTTGCGATGATGCACATCATATTTGGGTGGCACTCAAAGACATGTATACTAGTGCCGATGATGACGATGATGAAGATGAAGAGGAGGAGTCACTAGAGGAGTGCTCAACATCAACATCTTGCACCCCACCTCCAAAGATCTCATCCACGAAGCAAAAGAGCGACAACATTGCGACCATCGCCTTCGACCAGCAAACTCGGTTGCACCGAGTTCGAACTCGGTGGCACCGGGTTTGGCGTGATCAACACCAACGTGCTTCGTCGAACTTCGGAGCAAAGCATCGCACAATTCTATTGAGGTATCTATAGCCCCTATTACTTCCTTACTATGCACTAACAATTCCAAGTCTCAAGTGACCAAAGGAAGAAGGAAGAAGGGAAGTGAAGTTGAGCAATTCGACTTCGAGCTTGACAAGATGACCAAGAGAGACAAGAAGAATGTGCTAGAGCTAATAAAGAGAGTAAGAAGACAAGAAGATGAGCTCACAAGACAACAAGCATATCGAGACTCCTTTGAAGAAGAATTTAAGAATCTTAAGGAGTCAAATGATGTCTTGTCTAGAAAGTGCAAGGAGGACATTACCAAGGCATATGCTTGTGCTACTAACTCTCTATCTTGTGCAGCATCCTTGGAGAAGGAAAATCAAGTTCTCAAGGACCAACTTGAGGAAAACACTTGCAAGTCTGTGAAACTACAAGGAACTCACCTAGAACTTGAATATTCTCATGAGAGGCTTGTAGAATCACACACTTTGCTAGCAGTGGCAAATGAGGTTATGGTAAACTCAGTTAAATCTTATACACCTCACTGCACCACTAGCACATGTACTCAAATTGAAAATAATGAATATTGTGCTAACCCATGTGGCCCAAAAGGCAAACCTTCTTGGTATGATTATGTAATTGCAGAATCTTGTGATGACTTCATTGTTCAAGAAAATGATGATCTTATGCAAGAAGTTGAAAAGCTCAAGAAGGAGGTGGCTAAGTTGAAGGGAAAAGAAAAGGTGCAACCTTCTCAAGATAACCGTGAGCCCATGGTGAAGAAGCTTGAGAAGAGGATAATCGTCACTCGATCAATCTCTCACCAAAGCCACAAAATCAATGATCACAAGATTGGCAACAAAAAGAAGCTAGATCACATCAAGTGCTACAAGTGCTCACACATGGGACATTATGCATCCATGTGCTCATTCAAGGAAGAAGACAATCCAAACCAATCAAAGAGGCAAAGAAATCTTGCTCAAAAAAGATGCTTTGGTTGTCATGAGAAAGGGCACAAAATTGAAGCTTGTATCAACCAGGCAAAGGTTCCCTCAGGCAAACCCGGTGGCACCGGATTTACAAAACCGGTGGCACCGGTTTCCACTAAGAAACCTCAAGTGAAGCTCAAACAAGGGATTTCTGAAGGCTCAAGCAAAATTCAGAGAGAAGAATGGCTCAGTGATGAAGGATCGGATGGCGACTAGAGAGGGGGAGTGAATAGGAGCGGTAGAAAATTCTTCCCAAAGAACCCGGCCTATGTCCTACTCAAATCCCGGTCACACACAAGCGATGGATCGAATCACGCACCAATCGCCAAGACCACGAGGTTATGGACCAACCTCTAGCCTTAGGAACGATTCCTCAAAGCTCACGCGGAAGCACTAGAAAGGGAGGAAGGAATCGAACCAAGAAGCAAAGCACACAGGGCTCGGCGGACCGTCGGAGCGGAGAGGGGCGGACCGTCCGCAAGAGCCGCGCGGACCGTCCGGCCGGGGTATCGCGGACCGTCCGCACCCGAGCCGCGGACCGTCCGCCCGAGCCGCGGACCGTCCGTTAAATCACACGAACGACCCAAAGCCACCCCCGTGCCACGGACCGTCCGCGGGGAGCACGCGGACCGTCCGCCAAGCACCCGCGGACCGTCCGCCCGACACCGCGGACCGTCCGAAACTCCGTCCAACCAAAAACCAAAAACACGACGGATCGAAACAAAGGACGAGCAAGAACACGAAGAACTCGGGACGAACTCGAGCGGCGCGGACCGTCCGCCAGGAGGGCGCGGACCGTCCGCGAGGCTCGGACAGAGCGAAAAAAACGCCCGACCTCGAAAGTCAACTCCCCCAAATCATCATCGGATTTCCCAAACGGTTGAAGCTGTGGAGACAAGGGTTTGGGGACTTGAAAAGCGTCACACAAGAATGCTATAGCCCAAAAATCTTGCCTCCTAACTCCCTAAATCACCGGGAATCGCGAATCCTTTGAGCACCACCAAAAGCTAGAGCACCGAACGAAAACTCACGAATCGAAGTTGTTTCCCGGCGTTTGAGGGCACAAGATCAAGCACAAAGATGCACAAGACATCTATCCATGTTTCCCTCAAAGAAATCCGGGAAGAAACTCACTCAAATCCGCGGAATCACACCGGAAACAAAGGCACGAAAATAAGCACAAAAAGCCACGAAAAACAACCCCGAATCTTCTATACAAACCAGGAAAGATTCACAAGGTCTAGCATGCCGCCCTAGCATCCATCCCTCTCAACAAATCTCTCATGAACCTCTCATGCTAGCCTAGAGAAAATAGGAAGGAAAATAGCTACGAAAATGAGAAAGAGAAGGGGGGAAATGAAACCCTAAGTCGCGCGGAGAGGGAGCCATCAACACACACTCCAGGCTTATATATCGGGTCCCGCCGGGAGTGGTAAATGACTCGACTACCCCTAACTACACTACTGGCGATACAACCCACGTAGGGGCATTTTGGTAATGTTTGTGGGTCTTGCCATCGGACGGCCACGCCTTTGCCGCACCCCCGCGTCCTCCCGACGCAAGCCATGCGATCCCGCCGCGTGTCCTCCGCCTCGAAGCTTCCCGACACGCCCGGATCCCGTCTCCGTCGTGTTGGGCCCTCGGACTTGGTTTTGAGGCCCAAACCAAGAAACCGTCCGCCGATGGTTTTGTGGGCAAACCACCAAACCCCGCGTGCCCGGTCCGGCCTCCCGCCAAACCACTTGACTTGACCGCCACCGTGCACCGCTCGTCCGTCCATGACTTCGTCTTGCTTGTGTCGCCACCATGTGGCCCGCACCTAGTCCCGCCGTCCACCGGTCCCTCGAACCGAGCCTACTTGTCTCTCCATCTCCCGGGAGGCCCCTCAAGGCCGAAGACCTTTCGCGCCCGTTCTTCACCCTCGCAACAACATGAACTAGGCCGCGGCCTACACTCGCGCACTAAGCCAAGAGTCGGTCCAACACCCGTTGTCAATCACTCATCACCGAGGAGCGGTCATCCATCGACCACCGGGACGCTCCCGGTCCTCAATCTCCCCCTTGATGAGTGCATTGACAACACACAACGCGAAATGAAATTCGAGTAAAAGAGAAAAGAAGAAGAAAAAAGAAAAACGAAGAAGCTCAACTCATGACCCAAAACCGAAGAAAGGCAAAGAAAGGTCACAAGCCAAGCAAAATACAAAATCCACACCGAAAACAAGCAAGAAAGCTCCCCCCGAACAAATGCCTCCCCCCGAACATGTGGATGCACACTTCCAAATTTCAGCTCACCTTTTTCTCGAATTTTCATTAAGCTCACCTTTTCTCCCCCTTGTTGACAATGTATGAATCAAGGTGAAAATGCGAAATGCAAAGCAAAGCATATAAACATCTACATGAGCTTCTGAAATAGGCCAAATCTAGTGTCAAAGGCTAAAAATGAGACAAAGATCACACACATGAATTATAGCATAGTCAAAGCATTGCCACAAGTAATATATGAAAATACAAGCATGTGACAAAGCAAAATTTTCAGATTTAAGCAGCTTTATCAAAAGAAGGCTCGCTTCACATGTAAAAGCCTATCCATGTCACACTTGAGCCACAAACATGCATACCATTTAAAGATCATACAAGGATATCAAATTCTCAGCAAAAGATCATGGCAAACACCCATAAAGCAAAGCATGTCATGTCAAAGCTCATGAGCCATGTGTCCACTTCGGGGAGACTTCTCCACTGGTGAACATCATGCAACATGTTTTGCACCCATATGTGAAAGATAAGACATTTTAAGCACATACATGATGGATGGAGCATTTTTCAAGCATTTTACACTTCTGTTCAAGATTAAACCATTTCATGGTACATGAAGTGCCTTTGCGGCAAAAAGAAGCTTATGCTCCCCCATGAATGCAACATAGGCTAAACATTCACAATGATATTCGGCCTTTGGCCCAAATGCAAGAAAAAGGCATCCAAGCACAATCTAAGCATGAAAAGCACATTTAGACCAAACTCGTGACATGGATACACAACTACACACGAGTGGAGCATATTTCATCAAAAATTAGTCAAGTTAAGCATGTATTTCAAAAGGGCTATCTCACCACACATATATCTCAAATATTCCAAGAGCATAGCCTCACATCACCATTTCTCCACACATATGACCAAAATCTCACAAATAGCCAAAGAGACTCAAATATGGCATATGAAAGAAGCTCATCATCCTAAAATGCAATATGACACAAATGCAACAAGATATATGACAAGATGGCTATCCTATCATGGTTTATACATCAAGCAAAGCATGTATATACATCAAAGTAAACATGGTATGATACATATGGTACAAGAGGAAATCCCCCAAGAATCAACTAGAAAGGGCAACAAACCCCAAGTTCCCCCGCAAGCGCACAAATGTAGCTTGGTCGAGAGGCTTTGTAAAGATGTCGGCTAGCCGATCTTGGGTAGGGACATGGCTCAAAACAATGGTTCCTTTCTCCACATTGTCCCTCGAGAAATGATACCTCACCTCTATGTGTTTGGTTCTCGGAGTGAAGCACCGGGTTTTTGGCTACGCTTATAGCACCGGTGCTATCACAAAGAAGTGGGATCCGGGTGCACTCCTCACCAAAGTCTCTCAAAGTGTATGAAATCCACAAGCAGTCGGGAACAACAACTCGCGGCGAAGCAACATACTCCGCCTCCGTGGTAGACCGAGCTACACTAGACTCGCTTGCGGGAAGACCATGAGACCAACGAAGAACCAAGAAACCGACAAGTACCGAAGTAGACTTCCTCTCGACTCGACAACCGGCAAAATCCGCATCGGAAAAACCATGAAGAGAAAGAGTCGAGGAGGAAGAATACCAAAGGCCAAGACCAGGGGCGGATCGTAGGTACCGAAAATCCTCTTGACGGCCCGACGATGTGATGTCCTTGGCGAAGCTCGAAAACGAGCGCACAGACACACGCTGAACTGTATGTCTAGCCTCGTCGCCGTCAAGTAGAGGAGGGAGCCGATCATGCTCCCGTACTCCCGCCGGTCCACCGGTTCTCCGTCCTCATCCGCATCCAAAGTGGCCGTACTCCCCATGGGAGTCGACATCGGCTTCACATCTTGCATCCGGAACTTCCTCGCATGTCTTTCGTGTACTTGGTTTGGTGCACAAATGTACCGTCCTTCACTTGCTTGATCCGCGGCCCCGAGAAAATACCGCAACTCGCCCATCATGCTCATCTCGAACTCCCCGCTCATCTCATCCGCAAACTTGGCAACAAGGTTATGTGACGAGCCACCAAAGACAATATCATCCACGTAAATCCGAACAATCGCAAGTCATTTCCATGCTTGAGGAGAAACAAGGTTCTATCCACGGTACCCATCACAAACCCTCTCGCTCAAAAGAAAACCTCTCAATCTCCCATACCAAGCACGGGGCGCCCGTTTCAACCCATACGAGCCCTTTTCAACCCGTATACCCCGTGTGGGTACAACTCGCTCTCAAACCCGTGTGGTCGCTTCACATACACCTCCTCCTCTATGACCCCATTCAGAAAAGCACTCTTCACGTCCATCTGAAACAACGTGAACCCTTTAGCCACGGCAAAGGCTAGAAGGATTCGAATTGCCTCAAGATGGGCCACAGGAGCAAAGGTCTACTCATAGTCGATCCCCTCCTTCTGACTAAACCCCTGAGCAACAAGTCTGGACTTGTTTCTCACAACCAACCCATTCTCTCCCTCTTTGTTCTTCCAAACCCACTTGGTTCCTATGGGATGGCAATTTGGAGGTGGTTCAACTAACTCCCACACCTGGTTCCTCTCAAAGTTTTCCAACTCCTCATGCATAGAATTGACCCAGTTTGCATCGATAAAGCATGTCCAATGTCCTTGGGCTCAAAAGTAGCAACAAAAGCAAGCATGAGCAAAATGAGAGGAATTCCCGGACCTCGACCGTGTAGTGCGTTCATCGATGTTCCCAATGATCTTCGACAGGGGATGCACTTCTTGAATCCGCCGGGGAGCCTCACGCCTTGAGACTACCTCCCCCTCAACTTCGGCCTTCTCTCGCCCGGTCCTCTTGTTGCACCGTCGTTGTCCATGAAGTAGACGGTCCACGCTCCAAAGTGGTCGTAGGAGAAGTAGTGGGTACATGCTCGCCTTCGGGCGCATGGTTCTCCCCATCATCATCTCCATCTTCATCTTTCTCCTCCTCAAAGAGGTCCTCGGCCATCTCTTCATCACCCGCACATTCAAAGCCAAGAGAGGTACACGGCATTGTCTCGTCGAAGGTCACCTCGCAAGTCTCCATGATTTTGTTAGTCTCAAGGTTAAGCACCCTATAGGCTCTAGAATGGTTAGCATAACCAAAGAAAATACCATCACTAGACCTAGCCTCAAACTTGTCGAGTTTTCCCTTTTTCAGAATAAAGCATTTGCAGCCAAAAACTCGGAAATGACTCACTTTGGGTGCCCAACCATGCATAAGCTCATAACAGTCTTCTTCTTGAAAGCTCTCAATAAAATGCGGTTGGAAACATGACAAGCCGTATTGACCGCCTCAGCCCAAAACCTCCTAGGAGTCCTGTGCTCATCGAGCATCGTCCTAGCCATCTCACAAAGAGTCCGATTTTTCCTTTCCACGACTCCATTTTGAGGGGGCACATAAGGGGTCGAATACTGATGTTCAAGACCTAGATCACGACAAAAAGCATCAAAACGAGAGTTCTTGAACTCAGAGCCATTATCACTGCGGATAGCTCGAATAGCATTCCCATGCCTCTCGTTTTTCAACCTCACGATCGATCTCGAACAAAGCCAAAAGTCTCACTCTTATCCTCCAAGAAGAACACCCGTGCATAGCGAGAATAATCGTCCACCACAACAAGGACATACCACTTCCCACCCACCGAGCGAACTCGAGCCGGCCCAACGAGGTCCATATGCAACGGCTCCGTCGGACGCTCGGTCATGACATCGGTCAGGGGTGGATGGGGAGTGGCTACCATCTTACCATGCCTACAAGGAGCACAAACCAAATCCTTCTCAAACTTCAACTTCGGCAATCCTCGGACAAGGTCAAGACCACTCAAGCGGGAAACCAAATCAAAGCTCAAGTGTCCCAACCGCCTATGCCATTTCCACAAATCAGAAGAAGGACCAGCCATCAAACAGGCGAGCAGGACCCAAAGAACGAGAGAAATCAGCCACGAAAATCCGACCCTCGGGGATGATCATACGTACAAGATCACCTCGAGAATCAAGCAAACAAGACTCGCCAGACTTGAAACGCACCTCAAAACCTTCATCAAGCAACTGAGAAACCGAAAGCAAATTAAATCCCAAAGACTTCACAAGAGCCACTCTCTTCAACGTTACCTTGTCACTCACATGCACAACACCCTCTGAAAGCACCCTACCTCGTCCATTGTCCCCAAATGTAATGTACATCTTTTCCTTCACTGGGGTGAGGCTGGAGAACCACTTCTTATCCCCGGTCATGTGTCGAGAACACCCGGAGTCGATCAACCAAATGTTCTCCAAGCCTCCCCGCCCGCAAATCGAAACAAGAACGAGAATGAGCTAGCGACTCGACACCGGGGTTAGCACAAAGAAAGTTAAACCGTTGTCGAGCCATCCGCTCAAAGGAGGGGTTAGCAAACATCACTCCCTTGCCACCAAACTTCCCATGTCCCATGGGAGGAGTACGAGCACCACGAGGGGGAAAACGTGGTCCGTAGTTCCTCCGGAACCCAAAGCCGCGATCATCTCCCCTAAACCCGTACCGAGGACGAGTAGGAGGACGTCCAAAGCAAAACCACCACGAGCCCTACCAAACCTCTCACCAAAGACGCACACCATCATCTCTCCCGACAAACCTCTCACCACCACCTCTCCGTGGGAACCCGCCAACACTCCTCACACTTCCCACACCCCGTGGAAGTGGCACTCTAGGCTCGGGGAATACCGAGAGGCCGGCGATACTGCGTCCCGGTTTGCTTGCTCCCTAGCAAGCCTCTCATCCCTCTTCCTCTTGTAGCAAAACTCGCAAGATGCCTCTCCTTGCCACAATACTCACACCTGAAGGGGATGGGTTTTGGTTTTGGCTCTGGCTTCTCTCTAGGCTTCTCACCCTTCTCACCCACAAACTTCACTGGTTTCTGAAAATCATTTGTTTTAGGTGGAAATTTGGGTGGATCTTGGGTTGTGTCAAGCTTGTTGCAAAGGTGGTTGGGCTTTGGTGTGAAAGAGTTCTTGGGTGCTTTTGGGAGTGGGACTTGGATCTCTCCGATCACCTCAAACCCGGGGTTAGACTCAACACACTTCTCGTACACACTCTCCCCACTCGTTCTCTCCCACTTTCTCACCCAACTTCTCAAACCCCAAACCACGACCATCGGCCTCTCTTGAACTCCTCAATCATGATTTTCAATTGAGGTTCCCGCCCGTACAACCAACCCAACACCTTCCTCAAATAGTCATTCTCCTCATAGATGACATCCAAACGGGAAGTAAGTTCAAGATTACGCAAAGTGACTTCATCACAACCTAGAACATGCATTTGCAACAGGAGATTTCAAAGATGCTTCCAAAGAACTAATGGTAGAACGAGCATCGACAAGCTTAGCATGCATAGTAGGACATGATTTGCAAGCACCAAGCAAAGTAGGTCTAGCCTTAAGCTCATCATGTTCGGTCCTAAGAGCCTCGAGTTGAGCCAAAATGGAAGCATTCTTCTCATTAAGCAGTTTAATCTCATTCAACCAAGCATCACATTCAACACATTCAACATCATCAGGAGGAGTAGGAGCAAGTTTCAAAGAGTCATTCTCAAGTTTCAATTCAAGCAATTTTGACTCTAACTCTCCTACTTTCTCGCTAGCATTCTCAAGCCGAGCCCTAAGATCTTTCCTCATCTTTTTGGCATCTCTCAAAGCACACTATCACGGTTATCAAGCAAACCATTCAACCCGGCAATCTCGGCAAGCAAAGAGTCGGGATCACGGTTTACCTCATCCTCTGAGTCGGAGTCGCTGTCTTCCTTCACACTCTTCTTGCTGCTCGAGCTATGGGCCATGCCACAAAAGCCCTCAAGTGCCACACAGCTCAGCCCGCTGAGGTTCCGGCTTGCACTCTTCTTGCCACTGCGCCTCCCGGCGTCTTCATCTTCACCGCTTGAGCTTGATCGCTCCTCGCTTGAGCTTGAGTCGACGTCGCTCGCACGGAGCCACCATCGCTCTTGCCTTGTTCTTCTTGTGGGCGCTCTTGCTCGGTCGCCGCTTGTCCTTGTCCTTGCTCTTGGACTTGTTGAAGTGCTTGCCCTTGGAGGAGTACTTGTCTTCACGCCTCGGGTGCGCCTTGTACTCGTTCACCTTGTACTTGTTCTCCTCCGCTTCCGGCACTCGACGATGAAGTGGCCACGCTTGCCACACTTGTAGCACGTCCCCGAGCTCCGCCTTGCGTTCCTCCGACTCTCGTGTAGTCGTTCAAACCTTCTTGAGAGCAAGGCCGCCTCCTCCTCGCCCAAAGACATCAAACTCCTCATCCGGAATGGACATAAGAGAGGACAAAGAAAACCCGTCGACAGGAATGGTTAGATTTGCCCTTTGATCCTCCCACAAGAGCAAGACTATGGTCGGCCGAGCCCTCATGCTTGGATAGCAACTTCCGTCAACCTCGGACCGACTTGAGCTTAGAAAAGAGGTCATCCAACTCAATAGTCAAATAATTCCCGGACTCCTTGATGGCCTCAACCTTAGCACCCCAAACATTTGGATCCAAGACATGCAAGAGCTTCAAAGCCCGATCATGCTCGGAGTACGGAAAATCCTCAACATTAGCCTTCATGTTGTTCACGATGGCGATGAACCTCTGAAACATCGCATCAATGTCCTCACCGGGAAGTGGAGTGAAATTCTCATATTGCATCCGGTAAGAGACAAAGAGGCGAGCCTTCACATGGTTATCACCACCGTGAGCAACCAACAACTTATCCCAAATTTGCCAAGCAAGATTCAAATGGCGAACACGATCAAACTCGGATCACACAAGCTCCGGCACAAGTGATCAACGGCTTTTGCATTAGCCTCATACTTGGCCTTGGCATCGGCATCGGTCACCATAAGAGTATGGATGTTGACCGGAATAGCATATGTCTTGTCAAGCACAATAAAATCCAACAGCCTTTCCTCGAAGAAAAATCATCATACGAGCCGCCCACTTGTGGTAACCCTTGCCATCGAAGTGCGGCGGACCGCCCCGCTCAACGTACGCCATCTTAGGATTCGAGACTTGTCAAAGTCGCAAAGAATCCGGCACCGTGCTCGATACCAATTGAAGGATCAGATAGCGACTAGAGAGGGGGGGAGTGAATAGGAGCCGGTAAAAATTCTTCCCAAAGAACCCGGCCTATGTCCTACTCAAATCCCGGTCACACACAAGCGATGGATCGAATCACGCACCAATCGCCAAGACCACGAGGTTATGGATCAACCTCTAGCCTTAGGAACGATTCCTCAAAGCACACGCGGAAGCACTAGAAAGGGAGGAAGGAATCGAACCAAGAAGCAAAGCACACAGGCTCTGGCGGACCGTCCGCGCAGAGGGGCGGACCGTCCGCAAGAGCCGCGCGGACCGTCCGGCCGGGTATCGCGGGACCGTCCGCACCCAAGCCGCGGACCGTCCGGCCCGAGCCGCGGACCGTCCGTTAAATCACACGAACGACCCAAAGCCACCCCCGTGCCACGGACCGTCCGCGGGGAGCACGCGGACCGTCCGCCAAGCACCCGCGGACCGTCCGCCCGACACCGCGGACCGTCCGAAACTCCGTCCAACCAAAAACCAAAAACACGACGGATCGAAACAAAGGACGAGCAAGAACACGAAGAACTCGGGACGAACTCGAGCGGCGCGGACCGTCCGCCAGAGGGCGCGGACCGTCCGCGAGGCTCGGACAGAGCGAAAAACGCTCGACCTCGAAAGTCAACTCCCCCAAATCATCATCGGATTTCCCAAACGGTTGAAGCTATGGATACAAGGGTTTGGGGACTTGAAAAGCGTCACACAAGAATGCTATAGCCCAAAAATCTTGCCTCCTAACTCCCTAAATCACCGGGAATCGCGAATCCTTTGAGCACCACCAAAAGCTAGAGCACCGAACGAAAACTCACGAATCGAAGTAGTTTCCCGCGTTTGAGGGCACAAGATCAAGCACAAAGATGCACAAGACATCTATCCATGTTTCCCTCAAAGAAATCCGGGAAGAAACTCACTCAAATCCGCGGAATCACACCGGAAACAAAGGCACGAAAATAAGCACAAAAAGCCACGAAAAACAACCCCGAATCTTCTATACAAACCAGGAAAGATTCACAAGGTCTAGCATGCCGCCCTAGCATCCATCCCTCTCAACAAATCTCTCATGAAGCTCTCATGCTAGCCTAGAGAAAATAGGAAGGAAAATAGCTACGAAAATGAGAAAGAGAAGGGGGGAAATGAAACCCTAAGTCGCGCGAGAGAGGGAGCCATCAACACACACTCCACGCTTATATATCGAGTCCCGCCGGAGTGGTAAATGACTCGACTACCCCTAACTACACTATTGGCGATACAACCCACGTAGGGGCATTTTGGTAATGTTTGTGGGTCTTGCCATCGGACGGCCACGCCTTTGCCGCACCCCGCGTCCTCCCGACGCAAGCCATGCGATCCCGCCGCGTGTCCTCCGCCTCGAAGCTTCCCGACACGCCCGGATCCCGTCTCCGTCGTGTTGGGCCCTCGGACTTGGTTTTGAGGCCCAAACCAAGAAACCGTCCGCCGATGGTTTTGTGGGCAAACCACCAAACCCCCGCGTGCCCGGTCCGGCCTCCCGCCAAACCACTTGACTTGACCGCCACCGTGCACCGGCTCGTTCGTCCATGACTTCGTCTTGCTTGTGTCGCCACCATGTGGCCCGCACCCCGGGCCCCGCCGTCCACCGGGTCCCTCGAACCGAGCCTACTTGTCTCTCCATCTCCCGAGGCCCCTCAAGGCCGAAGACCTTTCGCGCCCGTTCTTCACCTCGCAACAACACGAACTAGGCCGCGGCCTCACACCCGCGCACTAAGCCAAGAGTCGGTCCAACACCCGTTGTCAATCACTCATCACCGAGGAGCGGTCATCCATCGACCACCGGGACGCTCCCGGTCCTCAAGTGACAAGTGTAAATGGTAATGGAAACATCAAGCACAAAATTTGCTACACTTGTCATCAAAAGGGATATCTTGGTAAAGATTGTCCCAATAGTAAGAACCCTAAGCTCAACCATGTTCATTATAGTAATGAGAAGCTTAGGAGTAACTCAAATGACTCTAGTGCCCCTAAAGTTGTCATTTCACAAAGGAAGGGCACAAAGGCCATTTGGGTACCTAAGTCCTTGACCACTAACCTTGTCGGACCCAATGCACGTTGGGTACCAAAACATGCCTAAAAGGACTTTGCAGGTACTTGGAGCAACATTGGAAGCTTGGTTCACTTGAGAAGATATTTATTTCCATTCATCTATATCTCAAGAAAAACTTTGTGACTCATCACTAGAAAAGGACCAAGTGACATAAATCAAAGAAATCACATTCAATGCTCCTCCCATGATAAGTACCTCTCACTATTGATGTTCACTCTCATATGCAAAACATGCTCTTGTGCTAGTTGATCATATGAGGTGGACAACCTACATATGTTCTCTTTGGCAAAATTATGTCAAATACCATTCGATGCTATTAACCGCTTCATCTAGAAGCATTGAGTGACTTGTGCATGCAGGAGAACTTATGTGACCTAAAAGAGCAAGAAAGAATCAAGAAAAGGATGGTCAACTCTTGAGAAAAGCAAATTTGTAGAACTCAGGGAAAATCCGGTGGCACCGGATTTATGAACTTGGTGGCACCGAGTTTCCCAGGATTAGCAAGGGTTGGAAAGGAAATGTTTGAAAATACCTCAGGGCACATTATTCTTGATTCAAAATAAAAGGAGACTAAGCAAATATAGTTTGTGAGCTACTCTTGATCTCATTCCACATATTCGTATTTGCTTATGAACTTTGACCAAAATGTGGAGCTTGCTACCCTAGTGCTTTAATTGAGTCAAAAGTGCACTTCTCAAGATTCAAATACTTGATGCACCTATTTAGGGGGAGCTCACTTCACATTTTGTGTCTCTTGGTACTAACATCACTTGCAAGGATTCATGTGTGTAGTTCAAGTGTGAGGTGTCTCAATATTTTATCTATACTCTTCGCTTGAATGATTCTTATGGCAAGGGTGTTGGTTGTGAGCAAGCCACATGACAAGGAGGTCACCAATCCATATCCGTAATTGTATCTCTTTCTCTTTATTTTTGGATTGGATTACATTTATCTTTGCTACTCACCATAGCATGGTTTAAATTCCTTAACTTGGACATAATTGACCAAGGTAGTGCACATGTCCCTTCCATCCACATATCCATGTGTGCACTATATCTTTGAGGAGTTTAGCCCATGCTATGAGGTTTCATGTTGGGTGACTTACTTCCATTCCACTCTCAAAGAATCATCCAATGTGAGACTAGAGCTTGTGCTTTTAATATTTGTGTTCTCTTGTCATCTTAGCACACAATAGGTATTTCTCATCAAAAGTGACAAGAGGAAGTTATTGAAGACTAAAAAGTGCAAGTTAACTTATGTGAGTTTCTCTAAGTGAGAAAATATAGAATGAAGGCAACGGTATGAATCCTAAATTCAAGTTATTAATTTGGGCATCTAGGCCCTAGTCTTGCTAGTGTGAGTTTTGGTGTCCAAAAGGAGCTAGCATCACCTTGATTTGTTGCTTGGTGGTAGTGATGAGCTTTTAGATATTTAGTTGATGCCTCACAAATTTTTGTTGGAAATTTTGTTTTTCTAACCGTGGCTAAAAATTTTAGTAGAGGCATGAGCTAAATATGCTAAGATCTATCTTGGCTAGTAATCTTTGCATACTCTTTGTGACTTAGGATAGTTTTTCAAAAAAATCACTAGCATGTGTAGGTGGTGTGCCTTTTGCAAGATTTTTGAGTCTTGATCTTTTAGATCATGTCTTGTTGTTTATGGTTATTGTTGCTCATGTTTGAATGTTGGCTAACCATAAATGACAAGATTCTCTCAAGTTCAAAGGAAGCTACTCATTCTTATCTCAAGGGATTGCAAACTTTAGATTTCTCACATTTCATCAAAATCTCTCAAATCCATATCTGAAACAGAGGGTTGTGCAAAAATGAATATAAAAGGCAGAGAAAGAAAGAGAAATGAAAAAGGAAGTGCAGAAATGAATTTATGGACAAAAGTCCACGGGTCAAGAGAAACCCGGTGGCACCGGTTTTTGAAAACCGGTGGCACCAGTTTCTGTCGGCAGCACAGGATATACCCGTGACTTACCCGGTTACAGTCTCTCATTCACTCCATTTACCCCCCCCTCTCTCCCACGACCCAGAACAGCAAAAGGAGAGGGAGAGAAGGCAATTTCTTGGCGATTTGAGGATTCCACCAAGGATTTCAAGGCTTGGGACAAGATCTCGGTCCTCCAACTCAGTTGGACCGGATTCCCCTCCATTCCTAGGCTGCAGTAGATCTTTCACCATGTCGGGAGGTACCCCATGTCTTGGTTTTGTCCGATCTACTTTTCTAGGGACTATCTCTTGGATTCCTTTGGTAGAATGGCTTCTATATGGTACTAGAACAGATTAAATTCAATGGATTGAAGATTTATTGGCTGCCGGTGTCGGGGACAGCCCTAGGGGTCCCCTTAAACAACGGGGAAATCCTCACTTAAAACCCGCAACGAAACCAAAGCACGCTAAGCCTAACCATGCAGGTGCCTAACCATGCGAGACATGGCCCACGCCGCCGGGACCCCGACGGCCAATCGAGGCGGCCCTCTTAGAAGTCCCCTCGAGCGGGCTCCGCCTCGCTCGAGGACGCACTCCCCTCGGGCGGGCTCCGCCCCGTTCGAGGGGCAACACTTCCCTCGAGCGAGGCTCCACCCCCGCTCGAGGGCTCACCCCCCCCCCTCGGGCAGGTTCCGCCTCACTCGAGGGTACGTCCCGCCCTCGGCCGGGGTCCGCCACGCTCGAGGGCGCTCCTCACGCGTGCGCCGGCCCCCGTACACGGGCATTTAATGCCTAACACAGGCGGGACGGCGCCATCATGCGCCGGGGGCTCGCGCCCGGTGCCGCCGCACCAACTCCCAAGGGAGGAGCCCATCCCCACCACTGTGGGAGGGACTGTGCAGTGCGGCCGGTGTCAGTTCCGTGACACCGCGCGCCTACTCCAGTACGGCTAACGCGCCAGACCCTCGAAGGGGGGCCGAGCGCACCCTCGATTTCACTTTCCCGTGACCCTACGGGGTTGGGTGGAGGCGCTAGGCCGGTGGATCGCCATCTCGGCCACCGTAACAAAGATGGTCACCGCCCCCGCGCGTGCGGGGCGCACGCCGGCGCTGTAGCAACCACTCCAACACTGTGAAGCGCATTGGGAAGGGACGCCGTTCTACCTACTCCCCGTGCCCCGTACAAGCCGCGTCGCACCTCCCTCGAAGCCTATCAGAGGACGCCACCACCATCTGCCGCCCTCCTACCCTCGAACCGCCATTGTTCGGGTACGAGGCAGCCATCATGGCCAGATCGCTGCGAAGATCGTCCGGACGGCCGCCCACTCTACAGCGTAGCACGACGTGCTCCCCCACGTAGCTAGATAGCGCGGCGCGCATGTAACCTACCGCCCCCTTGATCTATAAAAGGGTGGGCGAACCCCCGGCCGCGGGGGGGAGACAGATGAACGAGAGACTCGGCACCACACACAACACCACACACCACGTACTCATTCTCATTCCCCCACAATATCTCCGGCCACTCCTCCGGGGACTTGGAAGCCACACTTCCTCTCCCGCCTTGCTTGTATCGGCCCCACTACAAGCACCCCGGTGCTAAGTAATATAGTGCCCCGAGCACGCCTCTCGTCGGACGTACGGCCCCCTCGGCCGCAACCAGGATAAAATCTCTCGTGTCACTTGTTACTTAGCATCGACCATCGAGGGATAGACCACGGCGCTATCTACCGGTTAGTGTCGGGACCATATTCCGCACCAACGGTTGGCGCCCACCGTGGGGCAAAGCGAGCGCCTAAGGTCATTCCGTCAACTCCCTCCATGGTGATCCGCACCGAGTACCGTGGTACCCGCTACCGCATGGGTAGCTCGGACCCCCCTCCCGCCGGATTCGAAATCCGCTTCGGGGACCCGAAGTTTCGGGCCACGGGGAACGGCTATCTCATGCGCCTCACCAACCATGAGGAACTCCGCGCGCGGCGCCGGGCCGAGTCCGCTCGGTCTCCGCCGCACGCGCCACCACGGCACGGGCGCCCGCGGGCACGGATGCCGCGGGTCCATCGACGCCGCGACGCCGCCGCCGCTCCGGGCTACGTTCGCGCCGGGCGCGGTCCGAGCGGCGGCAGGCCGAGCGCGCCGCCACTCGGCGCGACGCGCCCACCATCACGACGACCACCACCGCCACAGCGGGACCACGCGCGGTCTCCGGACCGCGCATCCCCATTAGGGTTCGTGGCGCCACCTCGGCCTACAACAACAACGTTAACACCACGATGCGCGGGTCCCGCCCGGCCGCCACGTCTTCGTCGCCAGGGATTCCGGTGCCTCAATGGCTGACGAGTCGTCCCTAGGCTCCATCGACGCGTTGCCACCCGCCAACCGCCACCGGTACGCGGAGTGGGGACTTCTCCGGCGTGCCGGATCCGGGCCGCGTTCGGGCGTTTCCTCGACGCCGCGGACTACCGGTTTGGTCGTTCCGACGACTCCGGCACGGGAGCTACGACCCCGCGCGGGAGTGTTACACCGTCATCACCAACGACCCGGCCAACGCCGCCGGCGCGGCGGGCGCCGGAGACGGGGAGATCACCCCCGCCCCCGGGGGATCGCGCGCGCGCATGGCCGCGGGGCCAAGCGCTCCCGCCGGGGCCGACGCCGACGCGCGGCCGGCCCAAGCCCGCGAGCTCGAGGCAAAGCCGGCGGAGGAATACCGGACGGTGCGGCCGCTTCGCGCCTCAATGGCGGGGGGGAAGCTTCCGCGCGCGGCGAACGCGCGCGGGGAGCCGGGGCCGACAGTCCGCGACCGCATCAACACCGTCCCCAACGTCGACAACGCGGGCGCGCCCCGCGGGCGAGCCAAAAGCTCATCGCCGCCGCGACGCTGCCGCGCGCCATGCCGGCACCCTCGACCCCCGAGGCTCGAGACCCGCACCGCGAGGTGCAAACCCTCATCGAGCAAGCGGCCGTCCGGCGGCCGAGAGCTCGGCCTCGCGCATCCGCCAACGGGGAGACGAAGCCGCACGGGAGGCGAACCCTCCGTGCACGCGGGGGGACCGGCGGGGGCAACCCGCCGACCAAGGGCGCACGCCAGCCAAGGAACGGCTCCTTGACGCGCGCAGGGCGCTGGATGGCGACGCCCGCAACGTTATTAACGCCAGGCGTACGAGCAGGGCGGATGCCCGAGCAGCGAGGGGCTACCACCCTCGAAGGGGTGGACGCTACGACAGCGGTGAGGACCGCTCCCCGACGCCGGAGCCTCCGGGCACCCGTGTGTTCAGCCGGGAGATCCGCGCGGCGGCGTTCCCCCAACGCTTCCGCCAGCCCTCGACCATCGTCAAGTACAACGGGGAGACGGACCCCCGCGTGTGGCTTAACGACTACCGCCTGGCTTGCCACCGGGCGGGGGCCACCGCCGATGAGGTCATCATCCGCAACTTGCCCCCGCACCTCGGCGACGCGGCCGGACATGGCTCGAGCACTTGCCCGCTAGCCAAATCCACAACCGGGACGACCCGGTCCACACGTTTGTGGGTAATTTCCGGGGCACGTACGTGCGCCCACGGGAACTCCCCGGGACCTTCGCTCCGCACGCGAAGCCCGGCGAGTCACTGCGGGACTTCATACGGCGCTTCTCCAAGCGCTGCACGGAGCTCCCCAGTGTGGCGCAGTCCGAGATCGTGCATGCCTTCCTCGAGGGCACCACGTGCCGGGATCTCGTGCGGGAGCTGGGACGCAGCCCGCCCGCGGACTCCAACGAGCTGTTCGACATCGCCACCAGCTTCGCCTCCGGAGAGGAGGCCGTGGGGGCGATCTTCGACGGCAAGAAGGGCAAGCGCTCGGAGGATGCGCCCGCGGAGGGCAGCAAGTCCAAGGAGCCGCACCGCAACGACAAGCGGGGCAAGAAGGGGAAGAAGCCGCGCCGCGAGGCGCGCGAGCAGGGGCGCGACGGCGGCAATGCCGAGGCCCTTGCTGTTGACCCGGCTCGACGGGGCCCTCGACCGGCCCCTCGAGGTCCGGGGGTGTTCGACGACATGCTGAAAAAGCCATGTCCTTACCACAAGACTCCGGTGAACCACACCCTTGAGCAGTGCGATATGCTCAAGAAGTTTTATGGCCGTGCCGCCGCAAAGGAGGCAGAGGCCAAGAAAGATGGGGGCGACGGCGACGCGGGTGGCTTCCCCGCCGTTGAAAATGTGTTCCTCATCTTTGGGGGGCCAACCGTCGACATGTCGACCCGCCAGCGCAAGAAGGAGCGGCACGAGGTCCTCGCCGCGGAGAGGGCTCCTCCGTCCTTCCTCAATTGGTCGGAGGATGCCATCACCTTCAGTCGGGAGGACCACCCGAACCGCGTCCCCAACCCGGGCCAGTACCCGCTGGTGGTTGATCCCATCATCGGGAACGCCCGGTTCTCGAAGGTCCTCATGGACGGAGGCAGCAGCCTCAACATCCTCTACGCGCATACGTTGCGCCTCATGGGGATCGGGTTGGACCAGCTGCGGCCCAGCACGAAGCCGTTCCACGGCATCGCGCCCGCAAGCGTGTCCGGCCCCTTGGGCGCATCGATCCGCGCCTTGGTTTGGCACCCCGAAGAATTTCCGCAAGGAGACCCTCACCTTCGAGGTGGTGGGGTTCAAGGGGGCCTACCACGCTATACTTGGGCGACCCTGTTACGCCAAATTCATGGCGGTCCCCAATTATACCTACCTGAAGATGAAGATGCCGGGACCAAACGGCGTCATCACCGTCGGGTCATCCATCGAGCACGCGTTCGACTGCGACGTCGAATGCGTGGAGCACGCAGAGGCGCTGGCGCTGGACGAAGCGCTGGTGAACACGCTGGAGAAGATGGTCAACGAAGACCTCGACCCCGCCACCAAGCATGCCGGCACCTTCGAGGCTGCGGAGCAGACCAAGGGGGTCCCCCTCGACCCGTCAGCCCCCGAGGGCAAGGCGTTGAGGGTCAGCTCCACCCTCGACCCCAAATAGGAAGTGGTGCTCGTCGACTTCCTCCGCGCCAATGCCGACATCTTCGCGTGGAGCCCCTCGGATATGCCAGGCATCCCGAGGGAAGTCGCCGAGCACTCCCTTGACATCCTGCCAAACGCCCGCGCCGTGCAAAGAACGGGCCGCGCCGCTTCGACGAGGAGCGGCGACGGGCAATCGGAGTGGAGCTGCGGAAGCTTCTCGAGGCCGGATTCATCAAGGAGGTGTTCCACCCTACGTGGCTAGCAAACCCCGTGCTTGTAAAGAAAAAGAATGGGAAGTGGCGGATGTGTATAGACTACACTAGTCTTAATAAAGCATGTCCTAAAGTTCCTTTTCCTTTGCCACGCATTGATCGATCATTGATTCAACGGGCGGGTGTGAATTGCTTTGCTTCCTTGATGCTTACTCCGGTACCACCAAATAAAAATGAAGGAGTCCGACCAGCTCGCGACTTCGTTCATCACACCGTTCGGGACGTTCTGCTACGTCACGATGCCGTTTGGCCTCAGAAATGCGGGCGCAACATATCAGCGTTGCATGCAGCATGTTTTTGGGGATCACATCGGACGGACGGTCGAAGCATACGTAGACGACATCGTCGTGAAGACCAGGAAGGCGGACGACCTGGTTGGCGACCTTGGCGTCGCGTTCAACTGCCTGCGGGCCAACGGGGTCAAGCTAAACCCTGAAAAATGCGTCTTTGGAGTGTCGCGAGGCATGCTCCTAGGATACATTGTCTCCCCGGCGGGGAATCGAGGCCAATCCCGAAAAGGTCGCGGCCCTCGAGCGAATGGGTCCGATCCGGGACCTCAAAGGGGTGCGAAGGTGTTGGGGTGCCTCGCCGCCTTGAGCCGCTTCATCTCGCGGCTCGGTGAGAAGGGCCTCGCCCCTCTACCGCCTCGCTTAAGAAGAACGAGCGCTTCTCTTGGACCGCCGAGGCCCGGGACGCACTCGACAAGCCGAAGGCGTCTCGACGCACACCCCCGATCCTCACGCCGCCGCAGATGGCGAACCCCCGCAGCTCTACGTGGCCGCAACCACCCGGGTGGTCGGGCGCCGTGATCGTCGTGGAGCGTATGGAGGAAGGGCACTCCTTGCCCGTGCGGGCCGGCCGGTCTACTACGTCGGCCGAGGTCCTATCAGACACGAAGACGCGCTACCCCCAAGTCCAGAAGCTGCTGTACGCGGTGGTCCTCACGCGGCGCAAGCTCCGCCACTACTTCGAGGCCCACCCCGTCACGGTGGTCTCCTCCTTTCCGCTAGGAGAAATCATCTGCAACCCTGACGCGCGCAGCGGGATTGCCAAGTGGTCCGTGGAGCTGATGGGCGAGACGCTCGCCTACGCCCCGCGCAAGGCCATCAAATCGCAAATCCTGGCGGATTTCGTCGGCCGAGTGGACGGACACGCACCGCCGCCCCCACAAATCCAAGCAGAGGCCGGACTCCGTTTTTCGACGGCTCGGTGATGAAAACGGGAGCGAGGCGCGGGCCCGCTCTTCGTGTCGCCCCTCGGGGAACACATGCGCTACGCGGTGCGCCTCCACTTCCCCGCGTCCAACAACATGGCTGAATACGAGGCCCTTCTCTCGCGGCCTCAAAATCGCCATTGAGTTGGGCGTCAAGCGCCTCGACGTGCGGGGGGACTCGCGGCTCGTGATCGATCGGGTCATGAAGAACGTGAGCCGCCATGACGACAAGATGGAGGCCTACTGCAAAGCCGTGCGGGCCCTCGAAGACAAGTTCTACGGCATCGAGCTTAACCATGTACCCCGCCGGTACAACGAGGAGGCAGACGAACTGGCAAAGATCGCGTCCGGGCGGATCACCGTTCCCCCGAACGTTTTCGCGCGTGACATCACGCAACCCTCGGTCGTTTTCGAGCCCTACCCCTCGAGTCACGACGGACCCTCGGGGGGGCTCCCTCGAATCCAGCGGGTGCGGAACCCATGGATGAGGACCCCTCGAACGAGGCGTACGTGCTCTCCCTCCTCGAGGGGTACGGCTCCCACGAGGCCGACGCGATGGACATCGAGCCGGCCCCTGCCCAAGAGGACTGGCGCGAAAAATACATCGCCTGGATCGCTCGAGGGGAACTCCCCGCGGACCGGGCCGCGGCCAGGCGCATCGCCAGGATGGCCAAATCTTTTGCCCTCGTCGACGGCGAGCTGTACAAGCGCGCCGCCTCCGGCATCCTACGGCCGGTGTGTGCCCATTCCCGAGGGGCGCGAGCTCCTACGGGACATCCACGCGGGGATCCGTGGCCACCACGCCGCACCCCGCACCCTCGTCGGCAACGCGTTCCGCCGGGGCTTTTGCGGCCTACCGCGGTTGCGGACGCCGCCGAGATCGTGCGCACCGCGAAGGGTGCCGGTTCTACGCCCGCAAGTCCAACCCCGCCCGCCCATGCCACCGCAAACCATCCCCGTAACATGGCCATTCGCCGTGTGGGGGCCGGACATCGTCGGGCCCCCGCGAAAGGCGCCGGGGGCTTCACCCACCCGCCGGTCGCGATCGACAAGTTCTCCAAGTGGGTGGAGGTGCGCCCCATCACGAATCTAAGGGCGAGCGGGCGGTAACATTCTTCACCGACATCGTCTACCGCTTTGGAGTGCCAAACTCCATCATCACAGACAATGGGTCCCGGTTCACGGGCGGAAGTTCTTGGAGTTCTCGTGACAAGTTCCACATCCGCGTGGATTGGGCGGCTGTGGCACACCCACAGACCAACGGCCAAGTGGAGCGTGCCAATGGCATGATCTTACAAGGCCTCAAGCCCAGGATTTTCGACCAGCTCAACAAATCTGGGCGAAAATGGCTCCATGAACTACCAGCGGTTGTGTGGAGCCTAAGGACCACCCCCGAGCGAGCCACGGGTTCACCCCGTTTTTCCTAGTCCATGGCGCGGAGGCCGTCCTCCCCACGGACTTAGAATACGGATCGCCCAGGGTTCGAGGCTATGACGAGGATGCTAACCGCCGAGCCCGCGAGGACTCGGCCCGGACCGGCTAGACGAGGCACGCCTCGTAGCCTTGATGCATTCCGCGAGGTATCAACAGTCCCTACGACGTTACCAAGCACGCAAGATACGTCGACGGGATTTCGCCGAAGGGGATGCGGTCCTAAGGCCGCGCCAAGATAACCGAGGACGCCACAAGCCGTCGCCCCCATGGGAAGGACCCTACGTCGTGGTGAAGGTACTCAAGCCGGCACGTACAAGCCGGCCAACGAGGACGATGAAGAGCTCACCAACGCTTGGAACATCCAACGCCTACGTCGCTTCTACCCTTAGCTAGGATTTCCAAGTACTTTTTGTTGTAAAATCACATGGCCAACACCCCGGTTGGTGACAACTATGTCAACGCTCCAAGTCTAATAAAAGGGCAACTCGGTTTTCCCCCGAAACCCAAGTTACCCTCGGGGGCCTACCGCGGGGGCACCCCCCCCCCCCCAAAAAAATGGTCCCATTTTTTGCGCAAAAATAAAAACAACTTACACGCGCTAAGCTTGTTTTCTACTTCAACTACGAGCAACGATTTGAACGAGGCGCGGGCGGCCCGGCGGGAGGAGCGTGCGAGCCGAGATAGCCTACGCCGCGTGGATATGGCCCTTCTCTCTCGCCTCCAACCCGGCGAACCCCCGGCGAAAATCGAACTCCCCTAAGTAAAATCTACTCGGGGAAGAAGGAGAAACAAAAAGGCGCAATAAGCAAAAACTTCATTACGCATCATCAAATGTTTACAGTGGAGATAATGTACTTATTTACAAAGGCCCCATGGCCAGAATACTAATTCAAGAACAAAAAACGGGCCTAGCGCCCAACTGTTTCAGGCGGGAGGAGCAGCAGCGTCAGCGGCGTCCGGGAAGAGGAACTCCTCGAAGGCCTCGGCAAGCGACCCGGCGGCGTCGGCGGCGAGCGCATCCACACGCTCCATGGCCACCTCGTCCTCGACACCCTCGGGAACAACGTAGCCTTCCGCCGGCGCCTCGAAGTTGACCTCGTAGTGGGATCGCACCACTCCGAGGGCCTTGCGGACGCCGTGTGTGCGCCGCCCGACGCATCCGATCCGTGACATGGCCGCCAAGGGCGCGCAAGCGGCCGGCCGGCCGAGCCGCCGCCCGAGCCTCGCCCTCCTCCACGGCACGGCGGTCTCGAGGGCCGCCTCACGCGGCCTCCCGCAGCTCCCACTCGGAGGAGTTGTACGAAGCTCGCAGCCGCCTCGGCCCGCTCGACCGCGTCCCCGGGAGCGGTGCGCAAGCCTGGAATCGACAAGACAAGAAGGAAATCAGAAAGGGGGAAGCGAGCCCTCTAACGAAAAACCAACCAGACAAGAAGTCAGGCAGCAGCTCACCCTCGACTTGCTTCCTCTCCGTCTCGAAGTCGCGGCGCACGGACTCGATCGTCAGCTCGAGGCGCTGGACGGTTTCGCCTTGCTCCCGGAGGGCCAGCTCCTGGTTGGCGTTGCTGATGCTGAGCATAAGCGCCTCGTCCTCGACCTTGGAGAACGCGGTGTTCCGCTCCTCCAGCGACTTCTCCGCCGCCTCGCGAGCGATGCGCTTCCGCTCCAGCGCCGTCCGGACGTCGACGAGGGCGGCTTGCTCCCGCCGGAGCCGCCCCTCGGCTCCTTGGCGGGCGGCGCGCTCTCGCCGAAGCCGCTCCTCGGCGATAGCGAGCGCGCGCGGCCCTTGGCGTCATGGGCGGCCTTCAAGTCGTCGGCCTCCTTGGCCCGCTGCTCCCGGCCCGCGCGCCCGCTCCTCGGCCGGCGCCGCCGCGCTTGCGCCCCCTCGAGCGACGTGCGGAGCTCCCGGGCCTCGCGGCGGACGTTGGCCACCTCCGCCTCCCCGGTTGGGGGCCGGCGTCCGCGTCTTCTCCAAGTCCGAGCGCGCGCCGCACGGCGCCTCATCACGATCGATGAGGGCCGCGCGGACCCGCTCGAGGCTCGAGCGGCGCGCTGCGTCCTGCCCCGAGCTCTCCGGGAGCTCGTCGCACCACGCCATGGCCCGGTACGCCAGCCAGTCGTCCGGCGTCCTGAGGGCGTCAGCAAGCGCGTCGAAGGCGCTGCACCGCTCCCGGAGCTGGTGAACCTCGGCGTTCACCCGGTCGAAGGCGTCGTACTTGTCGTGGGCGCGACGCTCGAGCTCCTGGCAACCACAAAACCAAAACCCATAAGCACGGCGACAAGAGGTAGCATACAAAAATGAAAGAAAGAAGAAAACGAGCAACCACGGCTGACCTGGAAAACGCGCCATGCCGGGCCGCCGTGGACATGCAGCGCTTCGTTCAGCGCGCGGTTGAGCATGGCGCCGTGGCTCGGAGCTCTCCCCGAGCTCCTGCTCCCCCCGGCGTCGGCGAACGCGGGGGGATCGTCGACGGCCCCCTCCACCTGGGGGGGCGGCCGGCGCGGGAAGACGAGGCCTCGGCGCCGTGTCCTCGACCCCCCACCACCATGTAACCCTCGTGCCGCCTCACGAGGGCCCCCTCCTGGGGCTCGGAGGAATTCGTGGGCCAGCTGGCTCACTGATCCCACCCAGGCGGCGGGGAGTCGTCCGAGACCTCCACCACCTCCGCTGCCCGGATTGCCGGCGGGCGCCGCCGCCCGTGCCACCTCCACCGGCACCTCCACTTGCGCCACCGCGGCCGCGGCGCCCGGCACGGCACCGCGGCCGCCGCCTCCGCCGTGCCGCCGCGTCCACGGGCGCCGCCGCGGCTTGCGCCCGCTCCACCTCCACCACGCCCGCCGCGCCGCGGCCGCCTCCCCACGACGGCCGGCGCCGGCCGCTCCTCGGCGACCTCCCGGTGCGCCGCGGCGGGCGATCCGTCGGTCGGAGCCTCGAGGCCCCGGCCGGGCTTTGCGAGCTCGCACCCGCCGCCGTGCTTGTCCCCGGGCGCGACGCCCTCGACGAGCGCCGCCGGGTAGGGATCGATGCGTCCGTCCTCGGCACCTTGGCGGGTGCAAGGGGAGGAACGGTTGGCACCACCTGCGCGAGCACGAACGAGAGGGTTAGGGCACCACGATCATCAACAAATCAAACCAAGCGAAAAAAGACGAGCTCCTTACCTCGAAGAAGAAAAGGCCCGTTTCCTTTTCCTCGAGGCCTCGACGGATGAGGCCGGTGCGGTGCCGGCCGCGCCGCCGCGGCGCCTCCCCGACGGCGGCCGCCGCACGCGCAAGCGCGCCCGCCCCGCGCGCGGCGCGCGCCCGACGCCGCACCTCCCGAAGGCGCCGCCACGCGCGGGGGCACGCTCGCCCCGCGTGCGGGTACGCCCGCCGTCGCGCCCCCCGACGACGGTGCCGCGCGTGCGAGCACGCTCGCCCCGCGCGCGAGCACGCTTGACGCGCGCACGGGCGCGCGCGCCGCGCGCGCGCGGCACCCCCGCGGCGCGCGCCGCCCCCGATGTCGATTGCCCGGCGGCGGGCGCCATTGCGCCCGTCCCGTGCGAAGCCGCCCTTGTCCACCGGCGCCGGTTCGGCGACGGGGGCGAAGGCCGCCACCTATCGAGAGGGGCCCTCCCCCTCGGCCTCTTCCTCTTCGTCCTCCTCCGAGGACGAGTACTCCCTCGGTCCCCGGGGAGGAGAGCCCCGGCTCTTCGCGCCGCCGGTACTCCGCGGCCGCGGCCCGTCGCGGCGCGCTTGGTGTCGCCTCGCGCGCTCCCTCCCCGCGCGCCGCCCGCTCCTCGCTCCCGCCGTGCCGCGCCGCCCGACCGAGCGCACGGGAGTCGGGGGTGGGCGGAACGGACTTGGCGACGGTAAAGTTCACCGCCCGCATACGGGGAGCATCAAAGACGCGTCGAGAAACAAAAGCAAGACCAAGAACCAAAACAAAATCAAGAACCGAACTCACCGGCGGGCCCGTGGGGGAGCATCTCAAGGTCCCATGGGGTCCGGCCCGCGAGCATCGGCGCCGGTGTCGACGGCGCTCCGCGCCGGGGTAAGCGCATATGGCCGCTCGAGGGGCATCGGGAGCATCCGCGACCTCGCCGAGGTCGACGGGGGTTGGCCGCCTCTGTCATCTCGAAGATGCAGAGCGGCCTCTCCATCAAGGGCACGACCCGCCGGTGATGGAGGAAGGCGAGGACGCCCATCGCGTTCAGCCCATGCGCCGCCAGTCGCTGCAGGGCGGCCAGGACCGACTCCTGCCGCCTCCGATGCTGGGCCGTGGACACTCCGTAGCCCCAGGAGTCAGGCCTCTCCTTGAACACCCGACCGGTGTAGGGGGGAAGGCCGGGCTCGGCGTTGCGCAAGTAGAACCATCCCCGCTCCCAGCCGGCGTTGTTCGTCGTCATGGTGCAGGGGATGTAGACGTTCTTGAATTTCCCCCGCAGGGCAAGCGACATCCCGCCGGCGCGCACCGCGCGGCGGGTCCTTGGCTCCGTCGTGGGCTGCGTGAAGAGCTCCGCGCGGAAAAGGTGAACCCAGAGCTCCCGTTGAGCGGGATCCCCGAGTACCCCTCGCAGACGCCCACGAACGTGGCCGCCTGCGAAATCGCGTTGGGGGCGAAGTTGTGCAGCTCCACCCCGTAGTGGTGGCACATCGCCCGCATGAAGGTGCTCACCGGCGCGTTGAAGCCCCGCTCATGGTAGCGGACGAAGCTCACCACGTAACCCTCCGGCGGGTTGGGCTCGCGGTCCGCCGCCGGCGGCACTATCCACTCTGCCGGACGTCCGTCTTCATTGGCCGCCAGCTGGCCGGCGGCGACCAGCTCGCCAAGGGCCGGCTGGTCACCGTCGACCTCTCCCAAGCGTACGGCTCCAAGATCGTGAGAGGAGAGCGAGGCGGCGCCATGAAGAAGGCAAAGAAAAGCAGGAGCGGAGGACAAGGAACGGAAGAAAGGCTCTAATGGCGACACCGCACGGTGGCAAGGGCGAGAGGAAGACGAAGGGGCAGGGGACTGAAAATGGTGAGGTGTTAAGGTAAAAAACCGCCGTCTCCTCCTCCCCTCAGATTTATAAGCCGACGGGCGAGCTCTCCGGAGCGGACGCCCCGCTCGCATTAACTGCAGGGAATCTTTCCTTCACGTCGACGGGCGGGCCCCACCACGACCGCAGCGGCCACATCCTTGCGGGCGGGCCATCATCAAGGCGAAGACCCGCGAGAGGCCGAGGCAAGCCGTCACGTCCGCCCGCCACGCCGCCCACTACGCGCGCGCGCGCGCGGCACCTAAAAAGGCGCGCCCGCGCTGCAAAAACCGCGGCCTCGACTGCGAGGCATTTAATAACCGGGTCCCTTGCCAAGCAAGGAGAACCCTCGAGCGGGGCGAACCCCTGGCTCGAAGCAAAAACGGCCCTCGACGGGACATCGACGTGAGGAGGCCGCCCGGGACCTGCTTGATGTAAAGTAGGCACCGTGGGCGCTCATGTCACGTGAAACCCTCGAGCGGCGCGAGCCCCTGGCTCAAAATGAAAACAGCCCTCGATGGGATATCGACGTGAGAGGGCCGCCCGGGACCTGCTCGATGTAGAGCAGGCACCGCGGGCACCCATGCCACGTAAAACCCTCGAGCGGCGCGAGCCCCCGGCTCAAAACGAAAACAGCCCTCGATGGGGTATCGACGTGAGAGGGCCACCGGGACCTGCTCGATGTAGAGCGAGCACCACGGCACCCATGCCACGTAAAACCCTCGAGCGGCACGGGCCCTTGGCCCAGGATGATGTCAACCCTCGATGGGATATCGATGTGAGAAGGTCGCCCGGGGCTCGCTTGATGTAAAGCGGGCACCACGGGGACCCATGCCACGTAAAACCCTCGAGCGGCGCGAGCCCCCGGCTCAAGACAGTATCAACCCTCTAAAGAAGGCACGCGCGTGAGAGGGTCGCCCAGGGCCTACTTGAAGTAAAGCGGGCACCGCAAGCACCCATGCCGCGCTGTGCTGCCAACCAGCGCCTCGAGAGCTGGCTCGCCCAGACCCCTCGACGGCCGCAAACGCAAAAAGACGGGGCCGTCCAGGCACGGCCCCGCACGACTCTGCGATCGAGAGGTTCGAAGCCCGACCCTCGACGGGTTCGAACGGGCGCCACGGATCGCGAGTTAGGGACGACGAGGGCGCGCGCATTCGAGCCGTTCCTCGAGCCCGTCGGCTCGAGGGTGCCCCACATGTCGTGTTCGAGAGCCAGCGAGGGCAGCTAGCAGGGGGATCCCACCGAGGGAGAGCTTCCGCGCCCTCGGTCCCCATCGAACGGGACCGAGCCCCACCTAGCAAACCCACGCAAGCGCTTCCATGGACATGTCTCCGGACCCGCGCGCCCTACCCTTATCGAACGGGGCATGGGCGTCCACTTGAACCACCCGCTAGCAGCTCGACGAGGAATCCGCAATCCGCGACCCGCTCGATGGGGGTTGCGGAAACCTCACCCTCCGTCCCGCGGAGGGACGGCGAGGGCGCGTAAGAAAACAAGTCGTAAAGCTCGACCCGATCGCCTCGAACGGGCCAAGGCTCGGGGGCTTGACACACGGCTACACCTCCTTGAAATTGCACCCGCCGGGGAGAAGCCGGTGCCAGCAGCGCGTGCACCCCCGAAGCCGGCTGAGACACCGCCGATGCCGGTTGGAATATGTGCCACGCCCTCTGACCAATTCTTACGGTTAACCCCTGCAGGAGCATCCACGCTCCTGCAGGGCTTCGGGGGCTAGACCCGCGGGTCCGCTGACGCGGCCCCACGGAAAGCGTTCGCAAAACAAGGAGGGAAGAACGTCCCATCAGTAGGTTCCAGCATCTGCGGGAGCCTCAATGGCAAACCCACAGATGCTCGGGGGCTACTGTCGGGGACAGCCCTAGGGGTCCCCTTAAACAACGGGGAAATCCTCACTTAAAACCCGCAACGAAACCAAAGCACGCTAAGCCTAACCATGCAGGTGCCTAACCATGCAGGACACGGCCCACGCCGCAGGGACCCCGACGGCCCATCGAGGCGGCCCTCTTAGAAGTCCCCTCGAGCAGGCTCCGCCTCGCTCGAGGACGCACTCCCCCTCGGGCGGGCTCCGCCCCGTTCGAGGGGCAACACTTCCCTCGAGCGGGCTCCGCCCCCGCTCGAGGGCTCACCCCCCCCCCTCGGGCGGGTTCCGCCTCGCTCGAGGGTACGTCCCGCCCTCGGCGAGGGGTCCGCCACGCTCGAGGGTGCCCCTCACGCGTGCGCCGGCCCCCCGTACGCGGGCATTTAACGCCCGACACGGGTGGGACGGCGCCATCATGCGCCGGGGCTCGCGCCCCGTGCCGCCGCACCAACTCCCCGGAGAGGAGCCCATCCCCACCACCGTGGGAGGGACTGCGCAAAGTGCGGCCGGTGTCGGTGCCGTGACACCGCGCGCCTACTAGATGCGGCTAACGCGCCGGACCCTCGAAGGGGGGCCGGGCGCACCCTCGATTTCACTTTCCCGTGACCCTACGGGGGTTAGGTGGAGGCGCTAGGCCGGTGGATCGCCATCCCGGCCACCGCAACGGCAGATGGTCACCGCCCCCGCGCGCGTGCGCACGCCGGCGCCGTAGCAACCACTCCAACACCGTGAAGCGTGTTGGGAAGGGACGCCGTTCTACCTACTCCCGTGCCCCGTACAAGCCAGCGTCAGCACCTCCCTCGAAGCCTATCAGAGGACGCCACCACCATCCGCCTCCCTCCTACCCTCGAACCGCCACCGTTCGGGTACGAGGCGGAGCCATCATGGCCAGATCGCTGCGAAGATCGTCCGGACGGCCGCCCACTCTACAGCGTAGCACGACGTGCTCCCCCACGTAGCTAGATAGCGCGGCGCGCATGTAACCCGCCGCCCCCTTGATCTATAAAAGGGGGGGCGAACCCCCAGCCGCGGGGGGAGACAGACGAACAGAGACTCAGCAACACACAACACCACACACCACGTACTCACTCTCATTCTCCCACAATATCTCTAGCCACTCCTCCAAGGACTTGGAAGCCACACTTCCTCTCCCGCCTTGCTTGTATCAGCCCCACTACAAGCACCCCCGGTGCTAAGTAATATAGTGCCCCGAGCACGCCTCCGTCGGACGTATGGCCCCCCTCGGCCGCAACCAGGGATAAAATCTCTCCGTGTCACTTGTTACTTAGCATCGACCATCGAGGGATAGACCACGGCGCTATCTACGGTTAGTGTCGGGACCATATTCCGCACCGACAACTGTGCGGGGCATATCTAGGTTTCATACTGAAACCGGTGGCACTGAGTTTCTCAACTCGGTGGCACCAGTTTCGGTGCAGGCTCTCTGATTCAGTTGCAAAATGGGCTCCATAAAATTCAATTGCATATATTTGTGGCAGCGAAATGTTCCTAAGACCCATATGTATCTCCTTTGTTCACAGATCCAAGGATTGACTTGGTTTAAGGGATAAGGCAACCTAGAACAAAGAATGCAAGTTTTGAGTTCAGAAGAAGAGAAGGAACAAGCAGGACTCATGAAATTATAGAAGATGTTCCTGAGCCACCTAGAAGGTCTAAATGGGCAGCAGTGTCGGTGTTTTAGACCGGCAACCTACTAAGGGGAGTACCCGAAGTAGATGAATGTGGCCTCGCTGAGATCGGTAACTCGAAGGAAGAGACACGTGGCACACAATACCCGACTAGGATAGATGGAAACCAACTTGTAATCCAAGGCACGCCAGCCAATATAAGGCGGCCTGGGGCGCCCCTCAAGGGCACGTCATCGACTCCCTCCTCGGGGGCAGATCTCTCCACATAATTCCAATACCAAACTGGATGTAGGGTTTTACTCTCCGGAGGCCCGAACCAGTATAATTCGTCGTATCTCTCGTGTCTCGCCGGGATTTCCGAGTTCTATCCGCGAACTACCACATACGCTCTTAGGTCCCAATCCCCCATCAATCAACCTACAACCGCTTGGGTAGCCCCTTGCGGATCTGCCAGGTCTCACCCTCTGACAGTTGGTGCGCCAGGTAGGGGGTCGGGAGCTCGCTGTGCAGCATGGTGGCCATACCCAGTGTCTTCTTTGCGACGACATGGAAGATTCCATCACGGCGACCTGCTCGCCGCCACCCTCCGATCTAACCGCGAGGTCAACGTCTTCGTTCTGCAGACGGCGCGTCACAAAAAATCGGTTCCCACCCACCCAGGCTGGTGACGGCGTCATCATCAAATCGTTATCGTGGCCGGGTGTCGTCAACTCGACGAGATCCATCTACGTCCGCATGAAGACGGCGTCGAGTCATGTCCGTGACGTCCGGAAAAAAATCCATCTACTAGATGGATACGCTTTCCAGCAGGGAGAGAATCTTTCTATTTTTATCTCGTTTCTTTCTATACTATGATATCAAGTGCTTATGATTTTGATTAGCTGTCAAGATTAAATTAATCTATTTTCTTTTCTCTAACGTGGTGCATGCATATTCCACGGTGCGACATGCCACATGGACCTGTTCCCATGGCGGATGAGACCTCAGGGCACACGCTCGCCCAAGTCAAGCAACGAACGCCCTGCTGCACCCATGGGGACTACTTGATGGCTGCATCAACTCGAAGCTCGTCAGGGATCACATCGCCGACCTGCAGCGAATTGCCGCGAGTCCTGTTCGCAGTGCCAGCCACATCAACACCTCGGCACAACACCAGCTTCCTTGACGGCCCGTTGCAGTCTCGAGCACGGCATGGCTCCGGCCACGACGACGACCTACAACAGCTCATCGTCAAACCTCTCGACGCGCACGGGACCGCCGACCTCCAACGGTGTTTCGCCGACTCCGTCGACGTTCCGATCTCGGCATTGCTTCAACTACAGTCGGCACGACCCCAGGTCGCATCGCCGATGTCCTCGAACACCCGACACGACTGCAACTTGTCGCGGCGACCTGCTACATCACCAACGCATACACCACCGACCTCTTCGGCGCATCTCGACAGGTTGACACGACCCCAGTCGCGTGGCCGGCAACCTCGACACCTCAGCCACGCCGACGCACAAGCTAGGAGTTATTTTGCAATTAATATTTTTACAGCTTCCGTATATTTCATCGACAGTCTTCGTGACTTTCGTCAACCTGTTTTACATACTTTTTATTGCTCCTTCTCCCCTCCCCCTCGACACGCTTGGGGGCTTGGCGTAGCCGACCTTGATACGCTCGGGGGCTTGGCTTTGCTAATCTAAGGGTCGTCAGACCTGAGGGACTTAATTAACTTTTGTGCGTTCTCCCTTTAAATGTGTTTTACTTATTATGCAAATCCTTAAGTCGTGTGGTTGCAAGATCTTGGGTCCAAGGCCCCACTCCGTGCGCCGTCTGCACCTAAGCCTCCACGCTGAGCTGTGCAGTCGGTAAGCTGTTCCTCCACTAAGTTGGATTAGCGGAGGGGACACGTTTTGCAACTTCATAGCATTTGGGTTCACATAATTTGCGTCTGGCATGATGAGGGGAATGCTTTCTCAAACATGACACATTGCAAGCATGTCTTAGGCCCAGGCCAAATTTTCATTATATTTACGGATTGGTACGTTGTCTTTGCATTTTCTTTGTTTCACGGGGCCAACTCCTTGTCCATCTTCCAGAGTACTTCTATGGATGTCTCCTGTTGCCTAGCGGACCTCTTTGGCTCGCGGCGGGAGGAGATTCGGCGCTTCCACGACTCATCCAGCTTCCACACTCGGAGGGCTTGTCGCTCGTCTCTAGGTCTACGGACCTTCTGGTGTCTCCGTCATCGCCGTCTCTAGGTCTACGGACCTCCCGACATCTCCCTCGTCGCCTGTTGTAGGTCTACGGACCTCCCTGTGTCTCCGTCGTCGCCTTCTACAGGTCTTCGGACCTCTCGGCGGCTATGTCGTCGCCCTGCTGTAGGTTTACGGACCTCCCGGTGGCTTCGTCATCGCCTTCTCTAGGTCTACGAACCTCCCGGTGTCTCCGTCGTCGCCGTCTCTAGGTCTACGGACCTCCCGGTGTCTCCGTCGTCGCCGTCTCTAGGTCTACGGACCTCCCGGTGTATCTGTCGTTGCCCTGCTGTAGGTCTATGGATCTCCCGGTGGCTCTGTCGTCGCCATCTCTAGGTCTACGGACCTCCTGGTGTCTCTGTCGTCGCTGTCTCAAGGTCTACGGACCTCCCGGCGTCTCCGTCGTCGCCCGCTGAAGGTCTACGGACCTCCCAACATCTCTGTCATCGCCTGCTGAAGGTCTATGGACCTCCCGACGTCTCCGTCGTCCCCCCCTGAAGGTCTACGGACCTCCCGATATCTCCGTCGTCCCCCGCTGTGGGTCTACGGACCTCTTGGCATCTCCGTCGCCACCGTCTGTAGGTCTACAGACCTCTCGGCATCTCCCTCGTCGCCCGCTGTAGGTCTACGGACCTCCCGACGTCTCCATTGTCGTCCACTTCAGTAGAAGGCCATAGGTCGCGGACTTATTCTTCGAGCATCAACCCGACCTTCTAGGTCGCTTCCTGCTCGGGGGCTACTCTGCGAGTGCATCTGTGTGACGCCCTCTTTTCTCCACGTCGCCTCGACCTACTAGAAGCACGCTTCCATCACATCTCCGCTCGACCTCCCTTTGGTCAACGTTTAGACCTTCCTTGAAGGTGTGTTGGCTTCACCTAATTCCGGTCAGGTCGGCGGTTCTTCAGGTAATGACAGCGCCTTGTCTTCACCTCAAGCCCCTGGACCTACTCTCTAGAGACTTGATGTTCACCTTCGTACGCGCTCAGGAGGATTTTCTTTTTTTATCCCCGTGCACCCTATGCGACTTCATCGACGCCACGTCTTTGCTTCGCATCCACGTGACTTCGTCTCTGCCGCTTCGCCTACACGTCGATCGGGGGCTTCTGAGACATGGGTACCCACGGGTCCCCACCGGCCAGGGTCTCAGCCGTCCCCGACAGGCAGGCCCGACCTACCAGAAGACCCACCGACCTGTCCGTGGACCCTGCCCGACCTGACTTGTGGGCCCAAAGACATGAAGACAGCTTGGTGTACAATATAAGATAGTCCAGCTCAGATAAGCCTTACATATTGTAACCGACTAGGATAGATGGAAACCAACTTGTAACCCAAGGCACGCTAGCCAATATAAGGCGGCCTGGGGCGCCCCTCAAGGGCACGTCGTCGACTACCTCCTCGGGGGCAGATCTCTCTCCACATAATTCCAATACCAAACTGGACGTAGGGTTTTATTCTCCGGAGGCCCGAATCAGTATAAGTCGTCGTGTCTCTCGTGTCTCGCCAGGATTTCCGAGTTCTATCCGCGAACTACCACCTACGCTTTTAGGTCCCGATGCCCCATCAATCAACCTACAACCGCTTAGGTAGCCCCCTTCAGGATCTGCCAGGTCTCACCCCCTGACAGAAAGGATATACTGTCTCATCAAAAACAACATCCTGAGATATATAAATGCACCCTTCCTTCACAACTATGCACTTGAACCCCTTGTGAAGATTACTATACCCCAAGAAAACACACTATTTGGATCGGAATTGAAGATTCCTAGAGTTATAAGGCCGCAAATTCGGCCAGCAAGCACACCCAAATGTGCGCAGGGACTTGTAATCAGGTGTTTGCTTAAATAAGCATTCTAGGGGTGATTGATTGTCGATGACTTTAGAAGGTAGGCGGTTTATGAGATACACCGCTGTCAAGAATGCCTCATCCCAAAACTTGAGGGGCATGGACACAAGAGAAAGGAAAGATAGGACAACTTCGAATATGTGTCGATGCTTTCGTTCAGCAGATCTATTATGTTGATGAGCGTAAGGACAAGAAACATGATGGCTAATCCCAATACATTGAAAGAAGGAGTTAAGTTTTTGATACTCACCCCAAATCTGTTTGCATAGCAAGAATTTTACGATCAAAGAGTCATTCGACAAGACCTTGAAAATCATGAAAACGTTGAAACACTTCTGATTTGTGGTGCAACAAATAAATCCACGTGAATTTGCTATAATCATCAATAAAACTTACATAGTAGGTGTTTCACCCAACAGAGGAGGGTGTTGGACCCCATACATTGGAGAACACAAGTTCTAAGGGACTGCTTGACACACTAGATGACACAGGATAGGGAAGCTGATGGCTTTTACCCTGTTGTCAAGTGTCACAAATAGATTCATTATTTGACTCTTGAATGAAATTAAGGAACATTATTTTTGCTAAGGACTTGCTGAACTATGGGAAACAATGGGTGCCCTAGTCGGCTATGCCACCTAGTTGCAGACAGCTTTGTGGTGCCAAAGGCATGCTTATTCTGGAATGGCTTCAAAGGATAAAGATCTTCTTCACATATGCCTCGAAGGAGTGTTTTCTTTGTTGCCTAGTCCTCGACAAAAAATGAGATGGATGAAATTCCAAGAAGGCATGGGCATGATTATCTAGAGCAAGCTTATGGACAGAAACAAGGTTTTTGTTTGCTTTGGGAACAAAAAGAACATTATTGAGGAGTAGATCTCGATCTAGGGTATGAACAAAACTGTGACCGGTTTGATCAATTTTCATACCTGCTCCACTTGTCGTGTGGACTTGATCAACTCCATTGTACTTGTCCCTCACGGTCAGCTTCTCAAGCTCTCTCGTGATGTGGTCCGTCACCCCAGAGTCGACGTACCAATTGGTGTCGATGCCGTACAAGGTTGTCGCTGAAGATGTAGACTTCTCAGGGGCGCCGGTGAAGGAGTGGTCGAATCTCTTGTACCACTTCAGGATAGTATGCCCTTCTTTGCCACAAAGTTGACAAACGACACGGTCATCGCTCCCTCTTTGGCGTCCTCCGCTGCCGCGTCCGCGACCACCATTGCCACGACCACGGAAATTTTCGCGACCGCGACCACCAGTGCGACCACCTCGGCCAGCCATGTTTGTCGAGGATTGGGAACCCCCAGAGAGAAAGTCTATCCTCTGCTCGAAGCTAACGAGTTGTGTGTAGAGCTCACTCACGGTGATTGGTTCCACCCGTGCAGCAATTGATGACACAAGTGGGTTGAATGCAATGTCCAATCCAGCAAGGATGTAGGACACCAACTCCTCATCTTCAAGTTTCTTTCCTGCTGATGCCATCTCATCTACAAGACTCTTCATCTTGGTGAAGTACTCAGCAGCGGTGCTGGAGCCCTTGCTTGTGGTCGCCAGGGCCATGCACGTCTTGATCACACGTGCACGGGATTGGGAGGCATACATCGCCTCAATAGCCGCCCACACCTTGGCGGCAGTCTCCAAGTTCGCGACCTGGACGAGGACGTCGCAAGTCAGCAACAGGAGGTAGTTTAAGACCTGTTGGTCCTTGACTACCCATGGGGCGTAGGATGGATTGTCGATCGCTTCACCGGTGGTGCTGCCGGCCTTGGGGACTTTCGCCGGCGGCACAGCCTAAGTGCCATCAACGAAGCCCACCAGCTACGCTCCTCGAAGGGCAGATAGGATCTGCGCCCTCCACTCGCAGAAATTGTTTTTTCCGAGCTTCTCCGAGACCGGGTAGCCAATCACAGCCACAACAGATGCAGCGGAGGACAGGAGGGACATCGCAGATGAGTTTTTGGAGGAAAGTGGCTCTGATTACCATGTGAAATTGGTTTAACGTGCTACCTCTCGGCTCCACGGTTGTGTGTTTATATAAGCCGGGAAAAGCCCCATAGCATGGCACATACATCAACTTGAGTTACAAGGAAGATATCTACTCATCTACTTAGATTACAAGTCAAGGGAGTTAGCGTGATCCCTGAACATGTGATAACAACAACTAGCTTCCTAAACAAGCCTACAACCGTGGATAACAACCATATCTTAACAAGAAGATCAATTCCTTCCCATGCAAGAGCAAGCAAATACACCAACTCCAAATTGTGCAGTGCTAGCAAGCATTTGGCTCCCTTTAATCCAATTCCGAGCAGACAAATTCGCTGGTAGCTCACCCTCTCTTCTCCAATCAGCAAAGCAAGCCAATTACTGAAGCTTCTTGTCTATGCAACAGAAGCTAGCTGAGAGCATTGCAAACAACATGGGTAGTGTGGGCATGGTGAGCCCCTCCTTGCCACTGCGGGCTCCTAGTTCAAGCTCCACAAAGAGCTCCATGGCCGCGAGTGCTCAACTCGTTCCCCCTCCTTCATGTTGCTTGCATCCATGCTTGCTGGCTGGAAGCCCGGAACAACCCCATGTACGGCGATCACTTCTGTCTAGGTAGTCTAGGCGGTTGTGGCCACCCTAATGTCATCAGTCGACCCTAGGTGACTAGTGGCATGGTCTGGGATCACTACGGGAGCCGCCCCCTTCCCCAAGTGTTAAATGCACTCGGGGAAGACCCCAAAACACTCAGGGAAGGCTTCCCCAAGTGCAACACTCAGGGAAGGCCTACCGGGGAAGCCGTTCATGGGGAAGAGGCCTTCCACGAGTGCCAAATCTCATGCACTCAGGGAAGCCTTCCCCGAGTGTCGTCCTAGCACTTGGGGAAGGTTTGACACCGTCGGTGCCATCCGCCTTTTGTTGAAAACCTCTTCCCTGAGTACAACACTCGGGGAAGGCATTTCATTTTTTTTAAAACCCTCTTCCGAAGGCATTTCATTTTTTTAAAAAAAAACTCTTCTCCGAGTGCTTGTCCTAGGCACTCGCGGAAGAATGGTGACGTTATTTTTTAAAACCTTCTTCCCCGAGTGCCGCTGCCCAGGCACTCGGGGAAACCACCTCTTTCTTTTTTAAAAAAATCATTTTCCATGGGAACTTTCTCTCCATTTTTTTATTAAATCGCTTTGCTGCTCCTTGGGAACTTGAGAAGAAGCTAGCTGTCTCTCCAATTTAAAGCACCTGCAATGCATTAGATTCTGTAAGTGGTAAAATACAAAAATGGAAATAAAAGATGCACATTCTTCAAATAAATGAAATAATGGCCATGATCTCACGGGTAAAGCAATCTGATAAGAGAAAAACTGTAATATCAAAAGATGAAGCTCAACAAATAATACACACAACTATGAACCATAAATAGTAGGTCATAAATTAGATGTATGCTTTGTAATAAAAGATCAACATATGAAAAATGTGTGTTCATGATATATACACACAACCAGCATCTGATGGAGTATTCCACAGAAAAGAATTCTAATTCAATGTGCGATATACTCCTACCAAGCATAGTAGGGTTCAAAATGTTCATGCACTGTACAGTCCATGAATTAAATTAAGTGCTACCCATAGACAGTGTAATACCAAGTATACAGACATCTTCAATTGTAGGAAATAAACCTGCAATTATATCTCTAAAGGAACTAATTTTCAAGGCACTAGCAAAGTATAGAACTGTCAGTTCATACAGCCATTACGGTTGTCTCTCACAGGTGCAGAATTGCATCATTATTAAAAAAACAGGGACATGTACAGGATGAAGTTTACCTTGAGTGACAAGGACACAAGCATGGAAGCACCATCTGGCCAAGCTAGACTACTAGACATCTTCCGTTGATTGCTACTTCAAGCTCTTGCCATTTTCCTGAAAGGAACCCTAAGGCATAATCAGTAGCTATCATTGTATCTTAAAATCAGTAGGAGACCATGAATTAATTTTACAATAATCATAGTTTCACAAAAATCAAATGACATTTGCTCTTGGTATTAAACTAAGCAACACAACAGCTGTGACATCTCAATCTGTTTAGCAACCTTTAGATCAAATAAGCACTAGAGAAAATATTTATGCTCCAAAACAACTAATCTCGTTGCTGTATAGTCAACCTCAAGCAAACTTGCGAATTATAGTAGTACACTTTGCAATCTTGCTAAAGTAAACAAACACTAAACTCCTTCCACACATCCTCAACTGTAGAACAATTGATTGAAGCAGACTTATTTCCGACAACACAGAGTTAGCAACATAGGAGGCTTCAACACATGAAGGAACAATCAAACTAATCCGACGGCAGTTTGTATCCAATTCCAATCACACTATCCAAGCTACCCAAGCACAGGAGACAGACAATTCCAAGATCTCAGCATACATAAGTAACATGGGAGCACAGGAGGGAGGGGGAGAGGAAGGCGCACACATACCTGAGTACCAATGAGGAACGAGTGACACCATCTGATGGGATCCGCGGATTGGAGCAGCAGAAGACGGATCAAACCTGTTGTTCATAAAGTAACTGAATTCAGCTAGCTCAAGTGCGGAACATTCTGAACTACAGCATGACATGATATAAATCTCTGCAACTTTGACAATATCACTCATTAACATTAAAATAATTAGGAGAACTTCTAATTAGGAGAAAACTTATTATGTCAAAGTAGGTAACCAGAGCTCAGCTTGGGCTAAAACAGACTATCAAAAAGGACAAAAGAGGGATCATCAGAGACTTAAATACTTGGGAATCATAGGAGTTATCCCATCATAATGTTGCAGTTTGCTACTCATCACTTGACCCTATAGTGGAAACAGACAGTCAGCAGGTAGGCATTTAAATGAATTGCAAACTCATGCAATATGTACATTTTAGGCAAACATATTGATGTAAAAATCAAAGAGCAGACAGATACATACAAGATAATACAACGAGGCATCTAACCAAGAGCTATGTCCAAGCAAGGCATACAAACATTTATGCCCAATTAGCCAACTGGGATCAGTTTGAAAAGCATTGTTGTTGGTCATGGATACTCAGAAACACGGACCAATGTTTTCTTCATCCTTTCCCGAAGAACAACTTCACAATATATACTAAACAGAAAGCATATCCACGCAGGAACCAGTGACATCTATGCATACAACCACGGAACCCTACTGAAGCTAACAACAGATCATCAATTTGCTAGTAGGTTCACAGGGTAAAGAGCACAGATTGAATGAGTTCACCTCGGGGAACAATTGAAAAGATTTCGAGCAAGTTGTGACGTCTGGTGTCTAAAACCTATATATCTCCACATGTGATCAATATGATAACACACCTGGAAATGTTTGGGTTTTAGGCACCCGACGCCCCGACAAGTTTCGTGATTTTCGGACTTCGTCCGGATTTTCTGTAATTTAGAAGCACTTTTCCCGTAAGTTATTCGTCATGTCACGATCGACAACAAGATGCTCGACATTTCATGTGAGTTACTGGATATGACCTCAATATACACCAAATATCATGAATATCATTGTTTGAATCGCCAAATTATATGCTTTCATGTACCTGTAGTTCAAATTTGAAGTGTGCCTAAAAATTCTAGAAAAGGAAAAAAACTAACAAAATATAACAAAAAATCAAAAGTAATCCAAATTTGGGAAAGGATTTTAAAATGATGTGGGAAAGCCTCACAAAAAATGGGGCAAAAAAACAAAAAAAATAAAAATAGATCCCCGAGTGCCTTTGTTGGCACTCGGGGAAGAGGTCCTTCCCCGAGTGCCGGAACAGTGGCTCTCGGGGAAGAGGCTCCTTCCCCGAGTGTCAACGCGTGGCACTCGGGGAAGAGGTCACCTTCCCCGAGTGCTAGAGCATGTTTTCACTCGGGGAAGACATTTTTCAATTTTTTGGCAAACGACTCCATCCAATGTTGCCGTCAAATGCAAATTTCCTTTTGCAAGTGCCCCTCTTCCCCGAGTGTTGCACTAGGGGAAGGGGAACATGGTTTTCCGCGAGTGACACCCTTTCCCCGAGTGCCATGGGTTTTGCAACACTCGGGAAAGTCCCTCTTCCCCGAGTGTCCGATTTTTGGCACTTGGGGAATTTTGCTTCTCTCATAGTGGATGCCAACTGCCTAAGGAGGCCGCAGGAGCCCCACCCTCGGTGCTAACGAACTAGCTCAACTCACAGCGGCGGTGGTGGCGGTTTGAGGGCATAAAGTAGGTCAGTTGGGGGAGAACCACCGGATCTACCAATTCCATACATCACCTCAGTGGACAGCTCATCGTGGTGGTCGGAAAGAGGATTTAGGGTTTGGGGAGAGAGGCGGCGGCGTTGGCGGAAGACTTGCGGTCGGGTCGACACGCGAAGAAAAGGAGTCATGACAGGTGGGAGACGCGTGGGTGAACATAAGAAAAACAAATCGTTTTTAATGGGTGGCAGTGTGTTGACGCAAAAATAGGACGTCACTCCCGCGCGTGACACACATGACTCTCCGGTCTGTAGCGAGGCGTGCCAGCCAATCTGACTAGTTGATTGACGATGAAAAATAAGGAAAACGTTAGGTAGCAGGTTAATCGGCTAGAGAGCTGATGTGTCTTCCGATAAACATCTAAGCAGACGATACGGAGTAGAACAGATCGGCTAGATCAGCCCATATGATGATGTAGACAAGATCTAAGCTACCAGAGGCAGCTTAAAGAAATCTATGTGAGGAACACTTGAAACAGATCTACCCAACTATTAATGATTGAAATAGTAATAATATTATGATAAAAGCCGACAGGAAGCAGTCTCAAGTTGGATAAATTGTGATAAAAGCTAAAGCAACAAGAATTATGATAAAACTTGCTAATCTAGCTAATATCGATAAATTGTGAATAAATCTAGAGAAACACAGCGATGCGCCCGGAGGTTAAAGCCTATATATTACTCGGTAAAGCCGAACTCACCAGCAAACCGGAGATCAAAGCGATGCAGCCCGACGAGTTTGCGTGAACTCGTGGAAAAGAAAAGGTACAAAGGCGAAGTCGCCGAAAAGTGGATGCGGTAAAGTGGATGCAAGAACTGTAAATGGGTGCCCAGAGGTGAAAGGTTTGTTTATTGATCATGTGATAATCTTACAATGATTTATATTTATAGGGATGCTGGACCTGGACCCTGGCGTGCAATTCACGCATAGCAAGCAAACTTTTTACTAAACCAACTACAATTTAACTACCTTAATTAATATCTAACAAAAGAAATACTAAGATACTCCCTCTGTATTGGTATTAGAAGATGTTTACGATAAGATTTAAGTCAAACATTGGGATTATAAATCATGAATAGTTTTAAAATTATTGAATTTGAAAATGTGAAAATCATATGAATAGATTTGTCTTGAAAAATATTCTCATAAAAGTACAAATATATCATTTTTGAATAAATATCTTTTTATAAAAAACAAGTCAAAGTTTTGTTTTGAAGACCGTGTCACAGTAAAAAACGTCTTCTATTACCGATACGAAGGGAGTACACTAACTTTGTCTTCCGATCTGCAGAAATCCTTTTCGTGAAGCTTCCGTTTTGCATTTGTCTCGGCCGAGGCATCTTGATTAGGAAATGTTATACTCCCAAATAATCCGAGCACCACCTTCTTGTTTTCCAAGGTGACCTGCATCCTTTCTTATGACCTTTAGAGCAACTCCAACAGTTTGGCAAACCAACTTGACATCTATATAATTTTGGCAAAACAAGAAAAATTGGTCTCCAACAGTTTGGCAAACCAACTTGGCAAAAATAGAAATTTGGCAAAACTCACCTCCCCACGCGCATATATGCGCGCGCGGATCGTGGTTGTCATCGTTATTTCCCTCTAGGTGGGAGGGTGAAAAAGAAATAAAGAATAGAGAAGGATTTCTGATGTAAGTTTTTCAAGAGGTGGAAGGGCACATATATAATTTTGTTTCTCTCGGGATTCCCGAGGTAAGTTAGATCCGGATTTGGCAAGTGAATTATGCCAAACTGTTGGAGATGAATTCTTTTTTTACTTTGCATAGCTTTTTAGAAGTTGGCAAAACACGGGATTTGCCAAGTAAATTTTGGCAAACTCTTGGAGATGCTCTTACACGTGCGACACGCACGTGTTATAAATAAATAATAAGTAAGACAATCACATGCTAAGTTACTATGTGTCATGAACAAATGATAGATAAGATAATCACATGCTACCTTACTAATTTGAGTTACTAATGATAAAACCAGTGACAAAAAATCATAACCATGTGAATGCACTTATACACACACACACACTTCAGACATCTAATATAATCTAACATTCTCTGCCAGTAATTATTCATGAACATCCCATTTTACAAATAAAATAATTACTAATAATTTGACTCTTCACAAATTTTCATTGCTCTTGACCACTTTTGTTCCAATTATGCAATTTACGGATCATGAACCTGTTCATTTGACAAATATGTAACTTAATCAGGACACAAGCTTCACTTTGGTTAGTGTCTCGGTGAGAGATTTCATCAAACAATATGTGGTTTGTCCGTGTCATCAGGTGGACAACAACGGACACAATACTTCACAAGGAAGAACACAAGCTAAGGGATGGATTGCAGCCGGAGTAGGCGACCATCAGGTGCAGGTATGAATTCCAATGATAATTAAATTAAGTTATGATGACTACTGGATCCCAATATGGCTACATCAAGAGCTAAACTATCAGTCCCCTTTTTAGTACCAGCACATGGGACCCTACACTTCTTCCATCGCGGCGGCCGACCACCGACAGCGGAGAGGCGCTCCCAGATGTTGTCTGCGTCGCAAGCGGTGCACCAGGAGCGTGAGCAGCCACTGAGCGTGCACATGTCGGCCTCCTGTGCACTGTTCGAGCCAGCAGAGTCAACGGTGGGGTAGCAGAGATGCTGACCATGGCGTCGAGGCCGCGCGGGAAAGCCAACCGGAGGCAACGATGGGTGGGGTGGCGCGAGGAACGGCTGATGGTGACGGCATGGGAGCGTGTTTGGAGGTCGTGTGGCACCACTTGAGGGAGTCGTGTGCGAGTGGAGGCGCGAGGTGATCCCGTCATCGCCACGGGAAGAGAGGGAGGGAGGCCAACGCACAAATCGTCATGGCCGCCACCGAGCTCGGAGGAAGGGGACAACACCGGCCGCCAGGCTGACACTCCGGCTGTGCGACTGGTGTGTGCGGCGCTGCATCCCACGGACGGCGGCACTGCCTGAAAAACGATTCTTTTTCTTAGGGCATGTACAGCCCTTAGACAGCAAGACATCTGTAGAACTTCTAACTGCGTATACAGACAGATGTAAAGATAGGTCATACAACCAATAGATAGAGAGGTCATCTGTAAGCTGTTTAATACTTTGTATATAATTTTGGATCAACTACAAATGTATTGGTGTGTACCTTTGTGTGACCATGTGATAGAAAATGTATCAAATATAAATAAGAGAAATATGGTTACAATATTTTTCTTTTTATTTCTATTTATTGATTATTTATTTCTATTTTCATTCTTTTTTCCTCCCTCCTTTTATTTTTTCCCTTTTCTTTTTCTCCTTCTTATCCATTAATGTGAGTCCTACCAATTGCTTCTTCCCGGTCGCAACCCACGCCCCCAGGAGGACGTGACTTGGTCTTCTCGTTGTCTGCATCCTCCTCCCTTCCCCTTCCTGATCTCCTTCAATCCCTTCATTCCTCCTCCTTAAAACCAGAAATCAATCTGGTAGCGGCCGAATATGAAGGCTATGGTGGCAGATTTGAAGAAGATGGTCAGGGCGTGTGGGATTTGGCTGGTGGAGGAGCACTGCTCGGAGGAGGGCAGGTTGTGCCACTGGAGGAGCACTGCTCGGTGGCAGCGGTGCGAGGGCCATGACCCGGTGGTGCTCTCCACGCCGACGGCCTTCTCGTCGCGGAGGAGCAAGGGGTACCGCGCGAGCTCCTCCCTCTGACGCTCCAGCTGCAGACACCCGCCAGCGAGCTCCGGCACCGATGTCTTCCTCAACCTCAATCGCACTGACCCTCCTGCATCCCTGTTCTTCCACGCCCTAGTTCACTTGCCCCCGTGGGCGCGCGAGCTCTCCCCATGCACGGGCGGGCGCGCGACAGCTGGCGGGCGCACGGGGAGCTACACGTCGCCTGGGGACGACGACGCCATACAACGGGCGGGTGCCCGTCCACTCTGCCTAGGACAACGGGTCGTCCCCGTCGCCCTGCCAGAACACTGCCCCCGTCACTCTGCTCAAGCGGGGGCTTTTTTTTGAAAAAAGACCGTCGCATAGACGGGGTATATATATACTGACGGGCGCGAGGTGCAGGTGCTTGGATGTGGGTCCAAGATGGGTATGGAGGGTGGGTAGACGCAGGGTGGACCAGAAAAATAAGTTGTTTTTAGCAGAAACACTCCCCAAAATACGATTTGTATGGTCGTTCCACCTTTTTGTCATCACGCAACCTGACGGGTGGGTCCGGCATGAGGGGTAAGGCGGGCCCGAATTGTGTGAGAAAAGTTTTCAATCGTATTCGCTCCTTGTAATATATAGAAGATAGATAGAAGTGTTACACTATATGGACTTTTACTTTCTGATTTGCCTCTCACGTGCATGCACCGGTCTTTTTTCTCCTTGACGTCATCCTTGGCTTATTCTTTAACGTGGTGACTCATATTATTCTCTTTCTTGCTTTGGCTCTAGCCGATCTAGCCACCCTTGGCCGATTGTCTTTGCTAGCCGACCCATTGTTTTGCTAGACTATTGACCCAATCTCGTTCCTGTCGATTCTCTTCTATTCCACCTAGCCGACTGCTTCATGTAGACATACATGCTCTTTAATTAAACCGGCCACCTGCTTTGCTGATTCTCTCACTGGCACTTGCTAGTTCACTATATATAGCAACTCTGGTCGATGTGTTCCTTTTTCTATTCTTTTCTATTATCACGAAATAAAATAATTTGGCCAGCTAGATAATAGATGACTCCATATACTTGTCCATTATTAATCGCCCTGTTCGTTTGGCTTATCAGCTAACAGCCAACAGTACTTTTCTTTCAGAATAAACCAGCCACCAACAACCAGCTTGCAGTACTTTTCTCTCAGAACAAATCAGCACCAGCCATCAGCCACCAGCCAAACGAATATGCTGAACGTATGGCGCTACTCTCGTCTTTCATCAGCAGATATTATCATGCACTGTATCAGTCCTTTCAGTTCTTTTTGATGCCGGCCTTGATATGTATAAAAAAACAGTGTTAACACAGTGGTGGTTGGTTACCTTTCAACTCCACGAGGATGTATCAAATGTTGATTTCTGGAGCACCTTTGAGAATCTTCTAAAAATGTGGAGCTGGCCTTCAACTCCATCTCTTCTGAGAGTAAAGTTTTTGCAGTTGGGGTTTCATGCGGGCACGCCAACCGGGGTCCCGATGGCGGGAGGGAAGTACCTCATCGGTGTTGGGACGAGGTGCTCTTCGTAGATTCGGCACAGGTAGCGGAGGGCTTTTCTGAGGGCCAAAGGATAGGTATCCCGGTGTCGGAACCCTGTGGCGGTCACGCGCCACGGCTCGATGTTGGTGTGGCGGTTGCTTCTAGCGACGGAGAGGACCACTCTACGGCGAAGAGTGCCGAGTTGCTCGTACTCTCTCGCCGTAGTACCTAGGGCGCTCGGTGATACCGAGGCGCTCCAGGGAGTGGATGAGCAGGCGAGCAAAACCAGGCTCCTCCTGGCACACGCCTTGGGTCCATCCATCTTCCGCCATCTGAAAAACAAAGGTAGGGTTGAACAGGTTGTGGTGGGGTACAAAAGATGGATAACTTTATTTAGTAGGAAGGTTGGGGTACATCCTTCGAGGTACACTTATTACTAGGACTCAACTTCTAGCCTAACATCCTAGTCTTATCCTCATGGTGACCCTTCCTCTAGCTGGATACGGCGCTTCTTTAGTGGAAGATCCTGCTCCAGTATCTCATCTTCAGTCTGGGTTCCTTTGTCCCAGTGGGTTTCTTCGGGTTCATTCTCTTTTGCTCGGCTCCTTCATCTCTCGCTTCTACGCTCCTTCGGTTCATCCCATAGGGCTTTATGGGCCAACGGCGTGCGCTCTCTTTCCCCGAGGTATTCTTGCTTGGTGTTGTGTAGTTCAACTTCGCTATGGTTGTCTTCACCCTTTCTAGTTCTATCCTCTCGTTCGCTCTTTCCGCTCCGTCGATCCGTCGCTTCGGCTTGCCGGGCTTGCTCATGATAAAGGTGGTCTAGGCCTCCGAGGTATATGGATAGGTGGGAGACTCGCCTCTTCTAAGTATTCTTCCTCTCGTTCCAAACCTCTCATGCGATCAATCCACGAGCGTCCTCTTCCTCCGGAGGGTGGAAAGAATCCCATTGGAGTCCTTCGGAGGTGCCGTCTATAAACCACTCGTAGGCCGGCGCAGGCCTTCCGAGCGGCCTTGGGGTAGGTGTCGGCAAAGCGAAAACCGGTGGCGTTGACGAACCATGGCTCTATGTCGGGGTAAAGCGTGCTCCTTCCCACAAAGATCAGCAGCTTACACCGAAGGGTGCCGAAGCGTTCGTACTCCCGGTAGACGAACTGCGGCGGATCCCTTACTCCGACGCGCTCTAGGCCGAGTAGCAACGGAGTTAGGGAGGCCAGCCGGACGGGGCAAATTCCTCCGTTCCACTCGGGGTTAGGCATCTGGAAACAGGCAAGAATCAAGGTAAGGATTTGGACAAAGGTGAGCTTAGCAAAGGAAAGGTTAGAGAGGGCCGAGGAGGTCTCGTATCCTAGGGGTCATGTCCTATGGCCAACCTACGGCTCTGATACCACCTGAAGCGTCCCCTCATCAGAGGTGACTAAATGTGACACAAATACCGGTCCCGGGAGGCCGGTGGCACATTTATTACAACGAGTGGAAATCGTCTTTTACATCACGGCGACACGAGAGGGCACGGTAGTGCCAACGCTACAAGGAACAACACAAACGCTAACGACCACACTACAATGGCAAAGGCTTCCATAGCCTCCTCGGAGTACCACACCATGGAAGCTTTCGGTAGGGCCCCGGTACACAAGCACGGTTGGGTGTAGGGCACACGACCTACTCAACGTCTTCGGGGATGTAATCGGGATCCTCCTCTCGTAAAATAGTTAGTAAAACAAGGGTGAGCACATACGTACTCAGCAAATCCAACCCCACCCACGGAGGGGCTTATAAGCAGAATCATGCATAAGGTATAACAAGGATCAGGTTAAGGTTCATTTAGCAAACTTACACATGCAGGGGTTTATTTCAAAAAGGTTTTTGCAAATCATTTTCATAACCCAAGTAACTCAACTCGCTTTAGGAAAACCACTGTGGAACTACCGGACTTCCCGTCCGTCGTAGCCCAGGCACACAGCCACACACTTCACCCAGAAAACAACTCACGCCAGAAAACATCCCATCCCAAACACTAGTTTTTGTGACCACACCGTGACTCATCCAATACCGTGGACACGGCTATTCGAATAGGTTTGACACTGCGAGAGGTTGTACATCTTTACCCACAAGTAGGGTACCGTTACACGGACACCTCGGCGCGGTACGGATCCTATCATAGCCATTACCCACATTAGCTAACACTACGAGCCACCACGGAAGCACCTAAGGGGTTATCCCACATAACCTGGGCGTACCTCACACAGAGCGTACCCCTACTCCTTGGTCTCCCGCCGCTCACCCGCACACCAGATGGCAAGTAGATTAACTAGTGGGGTTTATGCTAAGCCGTTGCCACATACAACGGTCGAGTGGTTGTACGATGATTTGGGTCAGGTGAGATGTCACGCAACTCGGTCCTTAACCGACAAGATGGACAACTCCCAACACGCTCAACCATACGGTACGAGCTCACCATACTCCCGACACGCACGTCCATCCCGTCTACCCGATTGCTTTACTCACTTTCCAAACATATCCCCCTCTTTGTTTTTAAAGCACTCACGCATTTTGAAAGCACTCACACATTTTTAAAGTACTCATTCGAGGCCAAAGCAAGGTTCAAACATAGCAATCAAAGGTGGCTATCCTACCATGTTTTGCGGTAAAACAATATGCAATTTATAAAACGGGTATAGGGTATATTTATAAAGCTAGGACAGAAGCATGCATCAAAGGGGGAGGTTGAACTTGCCGTCTTCGAAGTCTTCGGGGAGTGCGGCTCGGCGTTCGGGACCTTGGGCTCCCGGCTCGCAGTAGTCGGCTTCGATCTCCGGCTCGGGGTACCTTACTCCGTCTACTCCGTCGGCTATGGCATACACACAAGCAAGCAAGCAATATTAGCACACACGTTTCCGGCCGAGCTCGGGGGGGAAAAGTGAGCGGAGGAGGGGTATATATAAGCCCTAGGGGGGGTGGTTCAGTGGTGTACCACAGGGGAATAGCGGGGTGAGGTCCGGGTTTAACCGTAAATGTTGGGTCACAGGGGTGGTATAGGGGTTAGGGACCGTTAGCAATTTCTACAAATGGTAAGAAGGGTGTTTATGCTAATATAAACTAAGTTAGAGTCCTTTTGTAATTTATTCTAGGGTATAACGAGTGTTTAACCTTTAATTAACTATTGACCTAGGGACTTTATTGGGAAGAATAAAGAGAATTAGGAAAAGAGGGCTCGGTTTGAAGAAATAAAGGGGAGGCGGGGGTCTTTGGCAAAAGTGCCATCTCCTTCCCCCTTCCCCCCTTCGAATCGGACGAGAGAACGGGGGGGGGGCGCGGCCGCGCGGTGCCTCGGGCCGGCGGCGGGCGGCGTGCTCCCGGGGTCGATGGCGGCCGGGAATAGGGGGAAAAGGAGGAGGAGGGCGAGGGCTTGCCACTACCGTGCTCACCTTGGCTAGTGATGGCTCGAGGAGGTGCCTCCGCGGCAAGGGGCGGCCGGCGGTGGAGATGGGCGGCGGTGGCGCAATTGGTGGGGTGGCGGTGCGATTGAGCGCTACTGGAAGCTCGTGGCTGGGGTGGGGAGCGGCGAGAAGGGGTGCCGCCCTTTTATAGGCCGCGTAAGTCGGTTCGGCGGTGAAGATTTTTTCCTTGGCGGGGAGGTCGCCGGCGGCAGCTCTGGGGGCCGGCAGGGCCCGGTCGCCGGGCGGCGACGGACCGGCACGGGCGGGGACGGAGGTCGTCGAGCGGCGGTTGGGTCTTTTCAAGCGTGGGGCGCGAGAGGTGGTAGGCCGGCGGGACCGGCCGACCGGGACGGCCGGGCGGCGGCGACGCCACGGTGCGGCGACCCGAGTATGGCGTCCGACGGGGTCACGTCTTGTCCTCGGGCACGGCGGGGTGCTTCGACGGCCGGCCAATGCGGGGGGGAGCGGCGACGGCGTGCGGGAGAAGGAGGGGGGGCCGGCGTGCGCGGAGGCGCCGGCGCGCGGGTCGGCGGTGCCGAGCGGGGCCGGGCCGCGGGAGGAAGAAAGGAGAAGAAGGGAAAAAGAGAAGGAAGGGAAGGAAAAAAAAGAAGAAAAGAAAAAGGAAAAAGGGGAAGGGAAGGAAAGAAAGGAAAAAGGAAAAAAAAGAAAGGGGAGGAAAATTAAGAAGAGAGAAGGAAAAATAGGAGAAGGGATTTTGGAAAAATCCGGAAAATTGTTAGGGAAAATTGGGAAGGGTTTTGCGGGGGTTTTCCCGGTTTCGGGTATCGGCGTGTTTTTCGGGCGTCGGCGCATTTTCCGGGACGGCGGTGTTGGCGAGGCGGACCGGTCACCGGGCCGCGGCGTGCGCGGGATTCCGGCCGGTGGGGAGTGGCCGACCGCGACGTTGGGAAGGCGCGCGCGGGCGTGGCCAAGGTGCGGTGCGGCGGGGAATCGCGGCACGCGCGTCGGGGAGAGAGAGAGAGGGAGAGAGAGAGAGCAGTGGCTAGGATTTTGAATGGTAATTGAGCTCGGCGGGTCAGTTTTGAAAATACGCATGATTTATTAGGTGATTTATTTGGAGCTAAAAACGCGGGCGTTACGGCGGGCCTACGGACGGAGCGGGTGAAGCTGTGTTTTCCAGCCCCGACTCCCGCTTTGTGCCCTAGAGAGCGTGAATTCCGGCTGATTCAGGTTGGGAGCTGTTTTTTAGTGCGTTTGGTAGGTTTCATTAAAAACCCTACAGGATTGGAGATGGATTGACGTCCTCTGCAGTCGTTGTCACCGACATGTGGGCCCGACCGTTATCACGCGCAGTGACAGCTGCTCATACTACATGACATTAAGGGCGTGTTTGATTTGTGAGCTCTGGAAGACCTGGCTGGTGAGTCAGGCCCGGGCCAGCCATGGCCTGGCTAGAAGTGTACAAGGCAGCTTGTTTGATTTTATTGCAGCACTAGAGCCTGTTCCAACTCTTTTTTGTTTGATTTGGATCCTACAACCTGGCCCAACCACAATCCCAGTTCTTTCCCCAGCCAGAATCGCTCGCGTGAGCTCGCACGAGTCGGGCCACGAAAAAACGAGATGGAGGAGCGTGCGGCACGAGCCAAGAGAGAGAATGAATTTTGCTTCCGCATGACCAGGCTAGAGAACAGTTCAAGGGATATCAAACACCTGCTCTTGCATCCCACGGGTTGCATCCCACGGGCTCGGCCACCCGCTTTTGGCTTGTATCAAACACACCCTAAGTAATATACGGGAGAGAGAAAAAACGTTTTGCCCATTTCTTCGACCCCACCGGTGTGGGGACTTGAGCGAATGGCACGCCTGCGTGTCGATGCTGCTGCGGGTCCCTCCACAAACTTGCAAATAAAAAACGGTCGCCATAGAGCAGCAGAAATTCGCCTGTCGTGAGCGTCAGGTAAATTTTCTACCCAGCTGAGGATTGGCCTCTCCTACCGTCGCCGGCGACTTTCCATGTCGCCACGGCTGCCGGCGCCGCATCAGACGAACGTCTTGTGCTTCTTCCCCGCGCGCGTGCGTTCTTGTACCACGTGTCCACGTTTCTTTCCTGTAGGAATCAATTGATTTGCGCTTCCCCCGCCGTGGCCACTGGCGCCAGAAAGAGCCTCCCCCGCTCCCGTCCGGTGCAAGTCAAGCACGAGACCACACGATGGGCGCTCCCTGGCTTGCGCGCACCTGCCAAGAAGGAGCCCCCGGTCAACGTCGCTGTCGGCGCGACACTACAAGTAGGCGCGCGCGCATCCCCTGCTCACTGCAACCCGGTCAAAGGTTCCGAGCTTGATACAGATTGCGAGAGAGAAGTCGTCCGCAGGCCGAGAGACTAGCAGCCATGGCGAACCTGTTCCTCAAGCAGGCGAAGCAGTACGTGGCGACGCGGCCGTCCTACCCGCCGGAGCTCTTCGATTTCATCGCCTCCAAGACGCCCCGCCGCGATCTCGCCTGGGACGTCGGCACCGGCAACGGCCAGGCCGCAGCATCGGTCAGTCCTCTGCTGCTTCTGCTCTCCTTTTTTTTTCTGGAAAAATTATGTCAGCTGAGATCATCTCATCATCATCAGAAAGGAAAAAAAGTTAGTACTCCTACTGATTGAGCGGTGGGTTTTGTTTGGCACGTGCCAAAATTAAAGTGTCCAGTCTCGTTGACTACTGACCCGCTCTCACCGTGGATGCTTGCATTGCATCAGCTGGCGAAGCTGTACAAGGCCGTGGTGGGCACGGACACGAGCTCGCAGCAGCTCGCCTACGCGGCGCCCCTCCCCAACGTGCGCTACGTCCTCACCCCGCCGGACCTGCCGCTCGATGGGATCCACGCCGCCGTCGCGGGGCCGGGCACCGCCGACCTCGTCACCGTCGCGCAGGCCTTCCACTGGTTCGACCTCCCGCGCTTCTACAAGCAGGTCCGCTCCGTGCTGAGCCCGGCGCAGGGCGTCCTCGCCGCCTGGTGCTACACGGAGCCCCGCGTCAGCGCCGCCGTCGACGCCGTGTTCTGGCGCCTCTACTGCGGTTCGCAGCCGTACTGGGCGCCCAACCGCCGGATGGTCGACGACGAGTACCGCAGCGCCGACTTCCCCTTCGACCCCGTCGACGGTGAGGTGCACACGGGGCCCTTCGAGTTCTCCACGGAGCGGGCCATGGACCTGGATGACTACCTCACCTACATCACGTCCTGGTCGGCGTACCAGACGGCCAAGGAGAAGGGCGTCGAGCTGCTCGACGAGGCGACGGTGCGTGACTTCGCGGCAGCGTGGGGCGGCGATGGGAAGGAGGTGAAGGCAGTGACGTACCCAATCTTCCTCAGGATTGGCAAGGTGAGGGTGGAAGAATGAGATGCACGAAAGCGGCGCATACAATTTCTTTTTGTTCAGAATGTTTTTCAAAAATAATGATAACGCAGTCAGTGTCAAATAAATTGTAATGCAAATTTGAATATACAATTTATTCAGTCTATCAATGCTGGTTGTTTAATTTCCGAGTGTAAATTTCAGTGCATCTACTGTACCACTGTGAATTAGCCCAAGCCCGAGGCCTTTCCTCCGGTCTCATTTGACCCATATGGGGGCTATGCTAGGTGTAACCACTCGGGTTTTCGGTGAGAAAAACCTGACTCCCAGTACCCTTGTGATAGTCCCTAGATCAGTAGCTATTAGGTACAGAACTTATTACATTATAATATCATTTTCATACAACGAAAACAGAGTACATACATCTGAAATAACTCAGTATACGATTTTAGTACAAGCCCCTTGGGCTAAACGACAGGTAGATATCCTGCGTAGCGGTAACTATAGGGCTTCAAGTCTTCATCCCCGATCCTTACCACATACATCATTGAGCGATGCATCGCAACCCTGCATTCATGGAATCCATAGACTCGGAAACTCACTCCAAGTCCAACCCTTGCACACTCACAAATTATCCCCTAAGGAATGGGATAGTTCACGTCATCAACCGTATGCCAGCTTTAAGTGGCCTAAAGCTAAAGGTGTGAAAAGTAGTCAAGGAGCAAGCTCGGGTTTCCTATGCAGCAAAGCAAATAGTAAAACTTCATCGTCCCAACTATACCACAACACCACGGCTCCCCCTGGCTTTCCAGGGCTTCGTCTCAAACTCACCTCCAAAACTCCTCTCGAGTCGGTGGGAAAGCTTCTATCCTTCCCATCTCAACGGCCAACACCTGATTCTATTCCTGAACTATTAGCTCTCACAACCCAACCTATAGTTTTAGAGGAGGGGGAGATAAAAATTCTGAGACACTAATCAGTGTAACAGAACGTAGGAGTGTCCATAACCGAGGATGCGGCTATACGTATAGATCAAAACTCTGCAGAGTGTGTACACCTGGACCCACTGGGCTACCGACGGTGGCCACTGTCTTGAGACACTGCCCACAACCAAGACTCGCTAGCCCAACGGTACCAGACTGTATTCCTGGGTCTGGACCCATTCGGAAGACCGAACTGCCCCGGGATCATGAACCTCTAACCTGGCCAAAAAGTGGTGTGGAGGGTCTCGGAAACAAGGGCTGAAAAGCAGCCAGGCTCCGCACACCCTCATGAAACAGCAAGCCCAATCCTAACATGCTTCTTTCGCAGAGCTGGTACTGCCTAACTAGAGAATGGCCGGAACCCTTCCCAGAGGGTAAGTGGTGCACACATCAACATATTCCCACGAAGCATAGGTTCCACCGATACATCTAGACCAGAGAAGCAAGTCTACAAATGCGTCTCCACAACGTGGTCCGCTACAATACCCATAATAGGTATCACCGCTCCATACTTCTCATCTCGTATCCGTAGGAGGCGTCCAAGGTCACCTCCTATCCTCGACCCGAAAGTCAGTTGTTGTCTGCTTACTCCAGCCCGGGGTTCGAAACTCTCCAAGTTTTCCCAACCCACAACTCATGCCAAGAGGTTTAAAACCACATCAAATCCCACACATGCATAGCGAAGTTTAGCGTATATACACACATATTAGTATAGTAGTAATAGGTCAACCAAGGACATGATATCAAAATAGGCTATTCAAGGTTCATCATCATCATGCGAATAAATAAAACGCTAGTTCTAATAAGCAATGCCTAATAGGTATTCAAAGTCGAATGGGCGTGAACACCTGTGAGCGAGTAGTCGTTGAAGTCACCGTAGTCGTTCTCGATCTTCTGGCTCAGCTCCTCGGCTCTGGTAGCTCCTAGATTCACATAAATAAATAAAAACGAGAGCTAATGCAAATAAACTCCAAACAGAAGCAATAAGGGCCAAAAGGGAGAAAATACTAGACTAACGGGTGCTTCATGATTTTAAAAAGATTATGAAACTGATTTCATATTTTTCGAAGCTCATAATAATTAGTTATGTATTTTTAAAGATCAAAACCATTTCTGAAATTTAATTACGCATATACAATACATTCATCTCTTAGCTAGCTATAGGTTAGCTCTAGCTATCTCTAAACTGTCTCTAAACTAGATGCATGCTGGCTCCTATGGCTGAGGTGGCTGCCACCACAATGGCTATAAGCCAGTTGTAGGTCAAGTGGCATCCAACAAGGCAGCAGGTGTGGCCGGGATCTGGTGTGGCGGTGTGGCAGGGAACCTTGTGTGCTTCAGTGTGGCACGACAGGGAGTGGTCGGGCGCACGGGATCCAGCGGGATTCGGTGTGCCAGACGCGTGTGTGTGCGATCATGTGGCAAGATTCCAGGGTCTCAGTTTGGGATGCACCAAAGGTGCTTGACAGATTGCCCCAAAGGCACTCCGCGGCGGCAACGGTCCGGCCAACAGCGAGCTTCTATGGCGGCCAGCAAGAGAGGTCAATGGCGAGGCTCAGGAGATCCTAGGGTTTCATTTATGGCGAAGAAAGGTGTGAGCTTGAGTGATCCGCGTGCACAACAGCGAGCTCAAGGGCAGGACGGACAGGACGACGCATTCTGTGTTCGTGCGGGTGCCGACGTGTGTGCTTGGGCATGGCGAGGTGACCCGGTGTGCAACAAGGCAAGGCCTAGGCTTCTACGGGTGTGCGCGTGCATACAGGCCAACGGTAGACCCACGGCGGCGAGCTCAAAGGCGACATGTCGGAAAGGCGAGGCTACAGTCGTGCATGCACAAAAGGCAGGGGCTTGCCTTCGTCTATGCGAGGAACAGGACGGCTAACGAGCGGCGAGCAGCGGCCAAAGCAAAAGCACGACCCTTGGCCGATTTAAGGCAGCGGAACGGCGAGATCGCGGTGCGGCGGCTCAGCATACACGCATGTAGGTGAAGAGCGAGCGCGCGGCCTGGACAAGGTTATGTGGTGGTGAGCGAGACGACATCAAGGGAAGCAGCGCAGTGTCGAAGGCAATGACACCTGCAACGCGAAACGCACAGCTCGAAGGCTGACACACAGAGGTGACGACGGTGAGCGCGGCGGCGCGGTGCAGACATCACAAGCGAACTTAGTCCTCCCCATGGCGTGAAGGCCGAGCTTCCTCAGAGGTGAGAGGGATGACGGTGCTCACCTGTCTATCTGGGATGCAGTGGTATCGTCGGTGAAGAGGCGGAGTAGGGGAAAGGCGCGAGATGGTTCGGGGTAGCAGCGGCCTCGAGCTTGTGACTCACGGCGCGGTGGCTCCTCGGCTTGCTGTACTCACGGAAGACGTCGTGGTCCATGGCATGCTCGGTGTTGACGACCTCCGACTCCCTTCAATTGTCCTAGGAACGACGGCGTGGGTCGGAGCGGAAGTAAGGTAGCTCTGTGACGTCGATATCCTCTGCATGGCTGGCTTCTTCTTCAGGGCGGCAACAGGCACTTCCCTCTACATCTCCCCTCTCTAGGTGTGCTCCCCTCTAGGTCAGGGAGGTGGCGATGGTGTGCGATATTTAAAGGGCGGTAACCTAGGGTTTGGTGGTGCGTGGGCAGACGGGATGTGGCTCCCGAGACATGTGGCCGGCATCGCGGGGCGGAGGCCATGGGAGGTCCCCCGAGCTCGTGACACCGCCTGCCCCACAGTGGCGTGACGAGAGGAGAAAGGGAAAAGGTGGAGAGGAAGGGACTGGTGGGTGGGACCCGCGTTGCAGCGACACAAGGCGGTGGTGTGGTGAAAGCCGGCCTAGTAGGCTGGAAGTGTAGGCGGGTCGGCGAAGTTGGGTGTTGACGGTGAATTTCTGTCACCCTAGCCATGAGTTTACCTTCAGTGTTGGCATCAATTTTATATCTTATCCATTGGTACTAACGTCCTTGATATAACAAGTTCACTCATGCATGTCCGTTTTGGAGTTTTATGTTTATGCAAGAATTTAGCGTTAAAAGCAAGACTTCCGGGTAAAGTTCATCAAGCACCTCGTGAGACGACCTTGAAGCCCGGTACAAGTCAAGCAATGAAGTGAACGTGACTCCAATAAGCCCAAGTACCAACCCGTGAAGACGGAAAACTCCGAGGACTTGACAGAAAATGCTGAATCTTGCGAGACAAGGAGCTCTATCAAAACCGCGGAGAAACTAACATCAAGGGCCCACATGCAGAAGGGAGAACCTTCTGGAAGACACGGGTGAAAGTGCATCTTAGCCCCTAATTGTTTTGGTGATAGTGACAAACACAATTTGTTGTATTTAATGATTGGATAAGATGTGTGCAGGATTTACTTTGTTGAAAATCATGGTTTTGACCAAAAGAAGGCCTCCAACTCCATTTCGGCGTTCTCATCTAAAGTCAGGGGTTAATTTCATTTTGATTTTGAATTTGAGTATAGGAAACACCGTACTATAAAGGGGGATGTGAATTGATCGCCAAGAGATGCTAAAACCGCTTTAGGAGATGACCCAAGTGAGTGAAAAGAGAATCGAGTTGACACGTGCACAAATGCTCATCTTTCCTCCAACTCCTTGCTTTTGTCGGTAGTACCAGTAAGGTCTCACTAGAGAGTTTTAGCCAGGGGCTCGGGAGTACCGACCAGGGGTCGGAACTACCGATATGGTTCCACTGTTGGGTTTCTACGGCAACCCTCGGTAGTTCCGACCCCGTGTCGGAAGTACCGATGAAACCCGTTTTTACACAGTAACGGCTATTTTTCAGGGCTTACTATAAATACCCCTCTTCTCCCTCCTCCCTCCTCACTGACCAACCATGGGATAAACCCTCACTTGTGCATTCACTCCACTCTTCCCCCTGGAGCCAAGATTTGATTCCTTTGTCCTAGGGCTTGGGTAAAGAAGTGATTCCTAGTGAGGATTAGAAAAGCTTTGAGAGCCCCTTCAAAATCCCCATCTCAAGAGCACTTGAAGCATCTCCGGGCAATTGATTCGTGTTTGTTACTCTTGAATCTTGCTTCTAGACGGTTAGGTGTCACCCGTTGAGTGCCCTCTTGGTGTGGAGCACCCAGGATCGTTTGTATTACCCTCTCCTTGGTGGAGAATTCTTAGTGAGCACCAATCTTCGTTTGTGGGAATTGGGTGAGGAAAAGAGGCTCTTGGTGATAGCCCTCCCTTTGTGGGATCCTCAACGAAGACATAGCTTCCTTTGTGGGAGTGAACTTCAGATTAAATTCTTGTGTCTCCATTTGCTTGCTTGAATTCTTTGTCTCCCTCTAACCCTAGAACTTGTTTAAGCCCGATCTCTAAATTGGTTGTGTTCCAACTCATATCGTTGGTTGCAGGTGGTTCTTAGCTCCTAAACTAAACCTTTGATTCAAATAGAATTGCTAGAATCGCTTTACATTTCAAATTTCGTTTTAGTCACCTCTGATCTGTCGGTAGTACCGGCCCAATACCAGAAGTACTAACCCCTCGGTAGTTCCGGCACCGCGTCGGTAGTATTGACAGAAGGTTTAACCGCTGCATTTGTTTCAGAAATTTTAAGTGATCCCATTCACCCCCCTTTAGGCATCACAAGGACTTTTCAATTGGTATCAGAGCCTAATCCCTTGATTTAGGCTTAACCGCTAAGGGATCAAGATGTCGAGGAGCGGAGACAACCAATCCGCGAAGAAATCGCCGCCAAGGAAGCTCAAGAGAAAGAGCTTAATGTCATTCAAAAAATCACCGGGAAAGCTCCAAGTCACTCCAACAGAGAGAGCTCTGATGACTCTTCATCCGACTCTGACTCAAGTGATGAAGACGTTAAGGATGATGATGGTGCGGCAAAGAAGGCGGCGAAAAAGAAAAGAAAGGCTAAAAAGAAGAAGACCAAGAAGATGGCCAAGAAGCTCCTCAAGAAGATGATCAAGAAGGAGCAAGCCAAGTACACTCAATCCAGCTTCTATGAAGTGCCCCACCACTACACACAAATTCCGGGCAACAACTCTAATGAGAAATTCTATTCCGTACATTTGGGAAAGCCTCCTCATTTCGATGGGAAAGATTATCCCAAATGGGCTTATGACATGCAAATTCACCTCTACGGGCTTCACCCTTCTCTTTGGAAGATTGTGGTTGTAGGTGTGACAACCCCCCCCCAAAGGAGAAGCCCTCACACTCGAGCATGAGCAAGACCTCCACCGTAACGTGCAAGCAACAAGAGTCATCATGGGATCCTTGTGTGCCTAAGAATTCAACAAGGTCCAGAACATCCAAATTGCCAAGGTAATTTGGGACACCCTCAAAGAAGCACATGAAGGAACCGAACATGTGAGGCAAGGAAAGATGGACCTAATCAACGAAGAGCTTGAGCTATTCATCATGAAGGATGGAGAAACCGAGAGAGAGATGTATGATAGGCTCATGCTCCTTGTCTCGGACATTAGGGCTCTGGGAAGTGTAGATTGGGATGACTCCAAAGTCACAAAGAAGTTGCTGAGAGCTTTTCCCCCAAAGGACAAGAACTTAGCGGAAATGATAAGAAGGGATCCAAACTACCACAAGATGACACCCAATCAACTTCTTGGAGAAATCTTCCATCAAGAATTAGTTGACCAAGATGTGGAGAAGTCGCTAAGCTTGAAGATGAACAAGAGCTTAGCCCTCAATGATAGCTCTAGTGAAGTGGTGGAAATAAAGCCAAAGGCTTCCAAGACAAAGAAGGAAGATACTAGTGATGAAGGAAGCACAGATGAGGAAACCGCCTTTGCCATACGAATGTACAAGAAATTCTTGAAGTCTAGAGCATCAAAGAAAGGCGGTGATGAAAGAAAGAAGAAGTCTCAAAGGAAATGCTGTGTGTGTGGAGCGTGTGGAAACTTCATTGCTGAGTGTCCCAAGAACAAGAACAAGAATGAGGAAGAAAAGAAATACAAGGAGAAGAGGAAGGAGTACAAGAACAAGTACCAAGGGCATGCACACGTGGGTCAACAATGGGACTCAAGTGATGAAGATGAGGAACCAAAGAAGCAAGGCATGTCAACCATTGCCATGGTACAAGAATCATCTTCACCACTGTTGACGGTGAAAATCCATCAACCTAGCCATGAGTTTACCTTCAGTGTTGGCATAAGTTTTATACCTTATCCATTGGTACTAACCCCCGTGGTATAACAAGTTCACTTGTGCATGTCGGTTTTGGAGTTTAGTGTTTATGCTGGGTTTTAGCGTTGAAAGCAAGACTTCCGGGATAAGTTCATCAAGCACCTTGTGACAAGACCTTGAAACTTGTACAAGTCATGCAATGAAGCAAATTTGACTCCAAGAAGCCAGGGACTCAACCCGAGAAGATGACAAACTCTGAGGACCTAACCAAAAAAGTGCCGAATCTTGTGGTACAAGGAGCTACGTCCAACTAGGAGAGAAACAAATGACAAGGGCCTACATGCAGAAGGGGGAAGCATCTAGAAGACTCGGGAACCGACACCACGCGAAGGAGGCCGGGAACTGGGCCTGAATGGGCCCAGGCCGGCCGACCCAGCCCAGTCCAGGGCCCAATCCCCCCTCCTTTGACCTAGCCACCATTCGGGCTATTTATAGCCCCGGGGTCGAGAGCCACGCATCATCCAATTCGTCATCGGCCGTCGAGGAGCAGAGAAGAGAGGGACACCATTCCGGAGAGGAGAGGGTCAAGCTAGTTGACTAGGGTCTCCCTAGCCGACGTGGGAACCTTGCAAGGAAGACCACGTCGGAGTTCTCGGAGCTAGAAGCAAGATCAAGGTAGGATCCCGGTGGTGATCTTGTTTATGTATCATTGTATTAGTTGAATTATCAAGTTGAATCTATTTCTAGCGATCAAGAGTTTCTTCGATGATTTCGTTTTTCGATCGGCTTCGCTTATTCTAGATTCTATTCTCGAGATAGATCACATAGGGTGTTATTGTAGCCGCGGTGGCTAGAGGTACACGCCGGATCTTCCGAAAGAACTCGACTTGTCCTTGGACTCGCCCTAGACTACCAGCATGAGTAGGGATACGTTGTGACAGAACGGGGGTTCCGAAAGGCGGGCGTTTTCGGAGTCGGACAGGAAACCACGATTTAAAGAGGCTTCTAATAAGATTCGATTTGCTACTTCTTCTCTTGCTTGGAACTTCAACAAAAGGCTTAACCCGATCTCTCTAGATCGGTTTATCTACCCTATCTATCTTTGTTATCACCGGTCTTTAGTAGATTAGATTAGTTTTGTGTTCTTTATCTAGATGCATTAGGGTTTCACTTTACCGAAGATTGAAGTTGCTTGGCTTTACTAGATCATCTTTTGCATCACACATTTGTTCCACGGATTTGATACCTTAGGTTCACCACTCTAGGGAAGAAGGGTCCCTTGACTATGATGGGAGACTTGTCCGCTTGCAAGTCTAAACGAACTTTGATAAAACTATTAACCGTCAACAAGCCCCTTTTCTAGCGCCGTTGCCGGGGAACAAGTGATCAAGATTTGATCTTTTATTGCCTTTTTGTGATTTTTAGTTTTCTTTTAGTTTTTCTTTTTGCAATTACTAAACGTTGATCATCCTCAAAATAAATCTAATCTAGTTTGTCTAACTCTAGTTTTCATAGACTTATTTTTACTTTCTAGTTTTTGCATATTTTGTTTATTGCTAACCCTAACAGGAGATGGACGGCTACCTCTCCAACAAACCCGATAATTTTGTGGATGATCCAGAAAAACTTTACAGGCTAAGGAGACGCGAAGCACATCAAGCTAAAAAGCTGGATTTTGTAGATTCCAAGTCGGAAGACAAAGGATCGAAGGAATCTCTGAAGAATTCACCACCTCAAAGCCTTCGGGAGAGTCGACTTCCACCAATGGGTGACCAACCGCAAGAGCACAAGATTGGGGAGCTATGCACCCCAGACATCATCAACCTACCAATCTTGAATCTTGAGGAGATCGGAAGACCATTCGAGATCAAGACCTCAACAATCCGCATGGTGCAACATTCACCCTTCACCGGTAAAGAGGATCCGAACCTTCACCTCCAAGCGTTCATTCAACTATGTCAAACTTTCAACATGGATGGGGTGACTCAAGATCAAATGAGGGCAAGGCTTTTTCCATTCTCGCTACTCGGGAAGGCTTTGCAATGGTTCCACTCTCAACCGACGGAGACGGTGCAAAATTGGAACACGTTGATGAAGGCTTTTATGAAGGAATACTACTCGCCGGGTAAAACTCAAAGCTTGCGTAATAAGATTGCCACCTTTGTTCAATATCCTACGGAAACTATCTCGGAGGCATTCGAGCGCTTCAATGAGTACACTCGTGCGGTTCCACATCACAAGTTCCCGAAGGAAGACCTTGTGCAAAAGTTCTATCAAGGACTCACCATGGCGTCAAGGACGATCATCGATGCATTGCCGGGAGGATCTATAATCGAGCTTACACCGACGGAAGCTTTCACTCTATTCAAGAAGGTCGCGGATAATGACACATGGGCATCATCCAGACGCCTACATCCGGTTCAACTCACGGGAAACGTCAAGGGAGTCTTGCAAGTGGAGAAGGAGAACATACTTGAAGGTAAGATTGATTCACTCATGAGGAGGTTGGAGAAGATGGAGATAGAAAAGAAAGAGGCTCAAGACTTGAAGGCCGCCGAAGCAAGATCCACATGCGAAGAATGCGGAGAGTACGTCCATGTCCACAAAGATTGTCCAGAGGAAGCCAAAGTGCTCGACTACATGAGGAAGGGAGAATTGCCGAACTTCCACTACGGGCAAGGTAGACCTCAATTCAATGCAAGCTCATCCATTCCGAATTCGGTTCCGCTTCGTATACAATTGAAGGAATTCATGGACGAGCAAGACAAGATCAACAAGACACCGTCACCAAGTTCAAGACCATAGACAAGGTGTTGGAGAACATCGATAGCAAAGTGGCGGAGGTCGGGAGCTCCAACCATCAAGTGCTCAACATGATGAAGATGCTCGAAACGCAAGTGGGACAACTTGCCGGGCGCCTCACTAATGATGAAGGGAAGCTTCCGGGACAACCTAAAGGTCCCGAATCGACGAAGGCCATTCAAACACATTCGTGAAAGGAGACCAAAGATCCGGAACGTCCCGCGGGAGCAAGGAAGCTTAAACCATCTGTCGAGGTGGAGGAAGTTGCTAAGGAGAAGGTTACGGGGATCGTCACCGAAGAGCCCGAATTTGAGATGCCGGAAGAAGACACGAGGATACCACAACTCAAGCCATGCTACTTCCGAGGTAAACTTGACAACCACTTTGAGAAGTTTGTGGAGGTTGTGCATAGACTTAGCATCAACATGCCATTATTAGATGCCCTACAAGTACCTACTTATTCTCGTTACTTTAAAGACATACTTGCAAATAAATATGAGATAGCAACACTCGGGGTAGATCATGTCAAGATGTCCGAGGAGTGTAGTGTCGCTATTGCTAATGGGCTAGAGAAGCAAAAGGACCCCGGATGCCCTACAATTCCATGTTCTGTTGGTTCATTCAATTTTGAGAAGGCGTTATGTGACCTTGGAGCAAGTGTTAGCATCATGACAAGGGATGTGTTCGAGAAGCTACGCCTACCATTGGAGCCTACGGGTATGTGTTTGGAGTTGGGAGATAACTCCATTCGCTATCCCTTGGGCATTGCCGAAGATGTACCCGTGAAGGTCGGACACCACTTCATCCCCGTCGACTTCGTGGTGCTCGAGATGGGAGAGAGGGAGAAGTCGCCGCTCATCCTTGGGAGGCCTTTCTTCAAGATCGTGGGAGCTACTATTGATGTTGGCAAGGGGGAGATCATGTTCGACATTAACGGAGAAAGGAGTTCTTTCAAGTTCCGACCACGACTCGAGGCATGCAATATGATTGGAGTTAAAGATGTTCCACCTCAGCGTCGCACTGATAAGGAAGAACCAAGGAAGAAGGAAGGGCTGAAAAAGAAGAAAGAGCCGAGGAAGAAGGACGTAAAGAAAATCAAGGAAGGTGCTGCATCCGTCAAGACAAAGGAAGAAAAGCCGCCTGTGAAGACCAAAAAAATGACTAAGTCGGAAGATAAGCCCGTGCCCAAGATGGTGCGGAAGTGGGTACCCAAGATTGCAACACCCGCAAAGAGCGTTGATCCTAAGTAATCAAGTGAAGAAGTCTAGCTATGGACTATAAACGAAGCGCTAGGCGGGAGGCAACCCGTTTCGTCGAGTCAAGAATAAGCTACCGGGAGGACAACCCGATTCCAGTTTTTTGAGTCTTTTTAATAATTTAGTTTTGAATTTTATTAAGCAAAGACATTAGACTTAGAAGTGGTTGAACAATATTAGAGACATAATTCTTGGATGAATATTTTGCTTGATCATAAACCCTTTACTTGAACCCTCCTATGTGTTTGCTTGTTTCTTTTCGAGAAACCACAACCAAATAAATTCAGAACCTAACTCAACCCTTCATCCTTATTATGGTGTTGTGGTTGACTTATTTTCATGCTAAAAACACACGAGTAGAGCCACGGCTTATACCTTGGTGTTAATTAAATTTCAGCACGTGGTAGGACTCGCGTGAACCTAGAAACTAAACTTTTGGTTGGTTTAAAAATCTATATCCTTGGTTTCTCTAAGATTAGAATTTTCCTAAGCCTCATTTAATTTTGTTTTATTCAAAATCTCTCTCATTTAGCCAAAATTAGAACTTAAACCTATGCCCCCATGATCAAGCCGGGAAAAGTTTGCTCTCAACCAATGAAGGCAAACTATACCGGTGAGACCGATATCAACGTAGTCGGAAAATATTTTCGACTTACATTTGTTTTTAATGGTTTAAAAGCTTCTCTAATTTTATGTTTGAGCTCTTCCATAGCTCTGAAAATATTTTTATTTTTTGAAATTAGAGGTGTGCTTAGCCTTAAACATACTTAGAGGGAGGCATTCTAGTTTAAGTTAATCATGCATGCACCATTGGATGCTCTTTCATCAACTCTCATCAAGACCACATGCAAAGGACAAGCATGGGTGGGCAGCAAGCATAACTTTGCATGACATTCATGGTGACATGTGAAGCAAGAGAGCATGGACATGACTCAAAGCATGAAGCAACAAGTGGAAGGACCAATAATGCAAGAAAAGGAGTGGACGAGAGCATTTGGGCGGTGCAACTCGTGGAGCACACGGGCAAGAAAGTCATAGAGGAGAAATGATCGTGCTAGAGGAAAACGGAGCCCTGGGGAGGCACGCGGTCACCCAGGCCGGTCGGCCCAGGCCGGCCGGCCTCCCCTACAAAAGGAGCCCCCCCGGCTCCCGTCTTCTGCAGGCAAGCCTCCCTCTCTTTCCTCAGTTTGTGTGCTCAAGTTTTCGTGCCCAGAACCACCGTAGACATAGCAAACCTCCCAAGCTTGATAGCTCAAACAATACACACCCTTAATCCACTCGAAGTCCACATTCCGAAGTAAGTTTTTAAGTGCCTAGCTACCGGTTGCAACCCAGAATTTTAGTGGAGAGAAGAGTGCTGCAATCATGTGGAAGAAAACCACAAGTCTCTTCACCAAGAAGAAGGGGTCATCGTCATCCAAGCCGTCTTTGACGACGTCTTCGAGGAGGCACTCGGTTTCTGAGTCTCCTCGAAGCATGGAGGAGGACACGACACCGCCAAGGAGGAACGACGCTCTCCTCCTCGGTGGCATGAGGGCAACTAGGAGCACATCCATGAGGTTTACAGAACCTCAAGGGCATACGGAGGAGCCGCCCGTCCCACCTCGACGATCGACCCGTTCATCCGCGCCACCTCCATACACTCTGCGATATTCCACATATGGCTTCATCATATTGTCGGAGGAGGAGGAGAAGAAACTCTCTCGTCTTGAGAAGAGGCTTGTGGCCAACGTCGACTTCGATGATCAAGCACTCAACTATTTGGGTTTCGGCACGGACATATATTATATGTTGGGGCACCTTGGATGGGTGCAATTCTCCAACGGGGTGTCGGCAAACACCCACAAGGAGTTTTCCTTGGAAATCTTGATGACTATTGCGCCTATCCTTGATGATGGGGTGCAAAGTTTATCATTCTATTTTGAGGGAATCCAACAAGTGGTTCCCTACGAGTATGTTAGGGAGCTACTTGGGTTCCAAAAGGGAGCTCTGGAGAAAGTTGACATTCCGGATGGCATGTTAGATGGATTTTGGAATTTAATCTCCGGAGAAGCCCACCAACAACGCAACTGCATCCGTAACCCCATTATCCAAGTATTCCACTCTTGGATGAGCAAGAGGATATTGGGGAGGATGAGGGAGACGAAGGTGACCGACACAGAGTTGAATTGGCTCTACTCGGCTTTAATTGCTAAGCAGCCAATAGACCCCTCATACCTTATGATCAACCGATGGTGTTGCGAGGCAACATCGGGGTCGGGAGATATTGGTTCGGGGTGCTACCTCTCTATGTTGGCCATCTCCCTAAGGCCGGGGATCACAAGAAACCCCGAACATCTTTTACGTGGGACCTCTCTCGGCCTTGAGTATTTGAAACAAGGTAAATATATTAGTGGAGATGAGATATGAGGCTTTCATGTGGCCAAGGTGAACTTACCCCTTCCGAACGCAAGGCTTAGGCTTTTCATTCCAGGGAGGGAAGATTGGTTGGAAGAGGGACTCCTTGTCCCGACGAAGAAAAGTAAAAGAGGAAGAATCGTAGAGGAGGGATCCTCCTCCGCACAAGCGGGTGGTGCACAACCTAACTATGTACCACCATTTGGCGGGATTCCTACTCCGCCAAGTTATTACAGAGGGCCACAAACGCAAGCATGGGGGGTGGTGCACCGGTACCCCACCAAATTATGTGGTGCCCAACGTAACCTTCGCGGAGCCCTACGCACAATATCCCCAACCACAACAAAGCATGCCATAATTGGAGGGTATGTTGCGAGAAATATGCAAAATGTCACAGCCATCCAAACCAACGCGGCTCAACTTGGTGAGGGCAATGCAAATATTGCCTATGAGCTTGGACGCCTTCACCTAGTGCAGCCGGATCAATTCGTTGGAGGGGATGTCCAACCCTACTACGAGCAAGGGTACAACTATCAAGATTATCAACACCAACCACCGGTGGAGGACTAGGAAGAAGGAGGAACTTTAGTTTTCTTTTCTTTTCCCTTTTTCTGTAATTTTCAGCATGTGTTTGCTTGTGTTTGCGTAGTATTTTCAGTTTCATTTAAATTTCAGCAAGTATGTTAGTTTATTTTCAGCATGTATTTCAGTTTGTTTTCATCATTAATAAAGACACCACCTTGTTTACACCATTGGGAAAGTTACAAAATTTGTGCCATGATGATATATGATTATAATTGCCGCTTTGTTTATCTTTGTAATTGATTTATGCATGTTAAAGCTAGTGCTCTCTTAAAACATGAATCCGAATTTATCTAAATGCTAGCTTAATCTTTAGCAGAGGTTATGATTAAAATAAAGACCCATAGTGTTTTATGTGCTCTCAAGTTATGAATAGATTGAAGATGGTTTTTATGCCCAAAAATATCGCTAACCTTGTCATGAACATCACTTATGTGTTGCTCAACCTATCCAGAGCCTAATATATATTTGAGTGCATAAACCTTAGTGTACAAGATTTATTTTTGAGTGAGTTATTGCAGGCCATGATTTCTCTGGCCCGAGACTAAGAAGCTGGTCATTTCATTTTTGCGTATCTATCTTTTTGCTAGCCTTTTATCTGTGCATTGTGTATCCCCACATTGGAGATCTCACAAACCTCGCCGGATATCCACCCTTAAAACCAAATATCATCCTTCGTGATTACCTCCTTGACCACAACCTATCGTGGAGAATGGATCATCAACTCAAGGAAGATCGCAAGACGGCGCCAACATTGAAGAATTCAAGTATCTCTCCAAGGAAAAATATTTCCGGTACCTACCTTATTTATCACCTCTTTGCCCGAGGATGAGCAACATCTAAGCATGGGGGTACGATGCAATTTTAGAGTTCAAAGGGGAGCAAATAAAATTTTTATGAGAAAGAAAAAGAAAAAATGAGAAAAAGAAAGAAAGAACGAACGAAAGAAAGAGATATATGAGAAAAAGAGAAAAAATATGAGTATGTGTAAAAATAAAAATAAAGTGAACTCTCTGGTTCTCTAAAATGCATTAGGAATTTCAAGGCTTCAAGATTAAAAGATTCATACTCACTTTCCAACCATGTGCAATCCGATAACGAGGGCTTCCTTTGTGCCTCGGGATCACTCTTTGCCATTTGCACATGTCCACCTATCTCAAGTGTGTGTATTTTTCTCTTTCCCCTCCTTGATATAACATCATTTTCCAATGACCTTTTTGACGAGTCTCGGTAAGACCATGAGAAGCTTGTCTTGTTTTGACAACATCTCATTTATAATATCTTGGTAGGACTAAACTTTCCCAAAAGCTCCATATAAAGCTTACCACACATATATGTTATGAGAGGGAAAGGAGTAGAATATATAGGCTCGAGAGACAAGATGAGGTGAGAGTTCATGAGCAATATGCAAGATGATTTAAATTTGTGAACTTGGTTTAGCTCTTTTTCATCTAGTTCTTAAATTTCAAAATTTCTGAGATCTATTTAAATTTTGGGAGCATGTTAATACTTGTGGGATAAGCTTAATTAAGAATCTACCCTCCGTAGAGATGAAGGCTAGTACATTATGGAACTTTAACGAATTAAAATTTCGAGAGAATTATGTGTTCTCATGTATGATCAAGTGCAAGGTTTAAACATTGATGGGCAACGATGATATCCATCGAAGGCTTACTCGAGGACGAGCAAGGTTTAAGCATGGGGAAGATGTTAACGGTGAAAATCCATCAACCTAGCCATGAGTTTACCTTCGGTGTTGGCATAAGTTTTATACCTTATCCATTGGTACTAACCCCCGTGGTATAACAAGTTCACTTGTGCATGTCGGTTTTGGAGTTTAGTGTTTATGCAAGGTTTTAGCGTTGAAAGCAAGACTTCCAGGATAAGTTCATCAAGCACCTTGTGACAAGACCTTGAAACCCATTAAGTCATGTAATGAAGCAAACTTGACTCCAAGAAGCCAGGGACTCAACCCGAGAAGATGACAAACTCTGAAGACCTAACCAGAAAAGTGTCGAATCTTGTGGGACAAGGAGCTACGTCCAACTTGGAGAGAAACTGACGACAAGGGCCTACATGCAAAAGGGGGAAGCATCTAGAAGACTCGGGAACCGACACCACACGAAGGAGGCTGGGAACTAGGCCTGGATGGGCCCAGGCCGGCCGGCCCGGCCGGCTGGCCCAGCCCAGTCCAGGGCCCAATCCCCCCCTCCTTTGACCTAGCCGTCATTCGGGCTATTTATAGCCCCGGGGTCGAGAGCCACACATCATCCAATTCGTCATCGGCCGCCGAGGAGCAGAGAAGAGAGGGACACCATCCCGGAGAGGAGAAGGTCGAGCTAGTTGACTAGGGTCTCCCTAGCCGACGTGGGAACCTTGCAAGGAAGACCACGTCGGAGTTCCCGGAGCTAGAAGCAAGATCAAGGTAGGATCTCGGTGGTGATCTTGTTTATGTATCATTGCATTAGTTGAATTATCAAGTTGAATCTATTTCTAGCGATCAAGAGTTTCTTCGATGATTTCGTTTTTCGATCGGCTTTGCTTATTCTAGATCTATTCTCGAGATTGATCACATAGGGTGTTCTTGTTGCCGGGGTGGCTAGAGGTACACGCTGGATCTTCCGAAAGAACTCAACTTGTCCTTGGACTCGCCCTAGACTACCCGCATGAGTAGGGATACATTGTGATAGAACGGGGGTTCCGAAAGGCGGGCGTTTTCGGAGTCGGACGGGAAACCACGATTTAAAGAGGCTTCTAATAAGATTCGATTTGCTATTTCTTCTCTTGCTTGGAACTTCAACAAAAGGCTTAAACCGATCTCTCTAGATCAGTTTATCTACCCTATCTATCTTTGTTATCTCCGGTCTTTAGTAGATTAGATTAGTTTTGTGTTCTTTATCTAGATGCATTAGGGTTTCACTTTACCGAAGATTGAAGTTGCTTGGCTTTACTAGATCATCTTTTGCATCACACATTTGTTCCACGGATTTGATACCTTGGGTTCACCACTCGAGGGAAGAAGGGTCCCTTGACTACGACGGGAGTCTTGTCCACTTGCAAGTCTAAACGAACTTTGATACAACTATTAACCGTCAACAACCACGCCTCTTCAATAACTTCTCCGACGATGAGAACCACTCTCACTTTTGCCTCATGACAAGGGGAAGTAAGGTACAAGAAACTACCACCTCATCCTCTCTTACCTCTTCTTCATCCACACCTAGTGACATAGATGATGTAGATGATAAAAAGGAAATTGAGGCCAACATGATAAAACAATTTAGTAAAAAGAGCTATAAAGAAATAAAAAGGCTTTTGGGGAAATTAGAGAAAAAGAAAGTGTCTCTCCATGAGCAAGAAGACTTGCTTATCCTTGAGAAGGAAAGAAACCTTGCTCTAGAGAGACACCTTGCTGAAGAGGCGGCTAAGGTGGAGAAGTTGACCACGTACTTGTCCTTGGCCAATAACTCCAACAAGGGGATGTCAAAGGATTATACCTTGGAAAATGAATCTCTAGCTTCCCTAAAGGCTACTCATAGTGAACTTCAATCAAGCTTTTCATGCTGGACGGAGAAACATAAAACTCTTGAAGCAAACTATAGTACTCTGTGTGAAAGCACCAAAGCCAATTCTAAGGCAACACTTGACTCTAGTGCCTCCACTAGCAAAGGTTGTTCTATTTGCTCCAATATTGATATAAATGCTCTCAAGACTAACCGTGAAAGGCTTGAGGAAACAATTAAGAGCAAAGACAAATTGATAGCCCAATTGAACATGTTGATCACTCAAGGCAAGAACGGTGTCAAGTCCATTCCTAAGGTGGTTGACAAGCAAGGACTTGGGCACTACAAGAACAAAAAGGTCAATGGTAGAGTAGTGATGAAAGGGCATGAGATCCCCTTGTGGAACAAGGGAGGCTACCTCAACACCATCATGGATATTGCCCATGGAGTTGCCACCTCTACCACAACAAAGGACAAGCCAAAGCTTGTGAACACCACAAAAGGAGATGGTGGGGTTAATTCTTCACCTAAGGCATCGAAGAATGTGGTCGAACACAAACCCTCTCCCAACTACACTTGTGATTATGTTATGACCTTGGACCACAATGGTAAAATGGTGGTCAAGTATGTTGGGGCCTACACCAAGAAGGCTATAAGGAATACTGTGTGGGTTCCAATAGCTTATGCATCTAACCTCCAAGGACCCAAATCTCTTTGGGTACCTAAACCAAAAGCTAAAAATGTTTTGTAGGCCTATTCCTCCGGTGGAAGCGCATGGTTGATTGATAGTGGTGCCACTAATCATATGACCGGAGATGAAGGCTTATTTGCATCCCTTGATCATTATGACTACCTTACGGAAACTATTATCTATGGAGACAATGGTCAAGGAGATGTTGTTGGTCTAGGTAAAATTGTATCTCAACATCAAATTCAATTGAAGATGTTTATCATGTTCAAGGGTTAGGATACAACTTGTTGTCAGTTTCACAACTTTGTGATAAAGGCTACAATTGTCTCTTTACCCATGAGGGTGTGACCGTCTCTAGAAGGGAGGATTCCTCTATTGTCTTTGCAGGTCATCTACGGGGAAAGCTCTATTATGTGGATTTCACAAAAGTGAAGGTGGACCCTAAGGATTGCTTAGTGGCAAAATCTGACTTGAGTCGGCTATGGCATCACTGTTGACGGTCGATTTTGGTACACCTAGCTATAAATTTACCATCAACATTTGCACATATTTGATATTCTAACCAATGGTACTAACCCCCCGGAGGTATCAAGTTCACTCTCGCATGTCAATTTTGGAGTTTGTTGTTTATGTAGGAAACTAGAGCTTAAAGGGAGACTTTCGGGGTAAATTCATCAAGCACTTCAAGAGACGATCATGAAGCCCGACACAAGGCAAGACACATCATGAACATGACTCCAAAGGGTCCAGGGACCGAAGCATGAAGCCGTGAAGCTCTAGAGACCTGGACAGAAGATGTTGAAGCTTGCGCGACAAGGAGCTATGTCCAAACCGTGGAGAAGACGACGTCAAGGGCCCACATGCATAAGGGAGCAAGTCAACAATTGACCGAGAAGCATTGGGGAGCGAGATGGGGCCAAACCGGGCCAAAATGGGCCTGGGCCGGTCGGCCAGGCCAGCCGGCCCAGCCTGATCCGAGCCCGGTTCGCACCCCCCTTTTGCCCTAGGTGCTTGTCTATTTATTGCCTCTGCCTCCGCCAGCCGCCACATCCATCCATTCATTAGAGAGCCGCTGAGACGAAGGAGAAGCATCGGGAGGAAGCCGACGGCCGCCGCGAGTCCTCGAGTTGCCTAGGAGATGGCTTAGGCCATGCCCTAGCCACCATGGTTGGCCCTGCGTGGTGAAGCCATGGTGGAGTTCCGGAGCCGCGACTTGAATTCGTCAACTCGTTTGTACCTTCAACATTCGGTGATGTAACTATATCTTGTCATACTTTGATCTACTACAAGTTATACTTATTCATATGTGTAGCTACCATATGCCTTTAGTAGGACTAGATCGAATCATGGTGATTAGTCTTGTCTTGCGGATACACCGTAGTAGTGCACGGACCGAGTTTTATCGCTCGGTGATGATTATCCTCGCGTAGTGACAGTACGAGAGGGGAGAAAGCGGCGAGTGAACGTGCATCGGACCACTCCATATCGGGTTACTCCATATCGAGTGTAATCCTTATCATAGTATAGGTTTAGAATTGTTTATCTCATTGACCGGAACGGCAACAAGAAGACGATAGGCTAGGGTTACCTTTTGATGCTTACCTTTATGGCTAGGTGGATGTGATCCATACATCCCTTTGTGTTTGTATGTTACCTTTATGCAATCAATGCTTCACATAGGGTTAGACCGGTAGGTTAGATAGAGAACCTTAGTGGTTTGCTTCCGATCCTTGGATTGACAAATCTAGGGAGGACCCTCCTTGGTGAAAAAGGCACCAAGTCACCCGTAGGCTTGCGGTGAACTTGAGCACGGTTTTACACCGTCAACAAGCCCCTTTTTCTGGCGCCGTAGCCGGGGATCGGCAACTCGAACCCTAGGGCGATCTATCTTTCTTTTAACTAACCCTAATTTTTATCATTGAATATACGCTTGCTTTCTTGTTTGTGTCCTTGAAAGTAGGTGGAAAACTAGACACAAAGCGATCGAGAAAAGTTTGCAACATTCGAAGCAAACGAAGATGAACAAGGTATGCCTATGTGTTGATTAAGTTTTTAGACTAATGTCGTTTGGAGGATGTTTGTCCAAGCTATAGGTTTCGGAAATGACCATGTCAAGCACGATGGAGAAGGATTTGAAGCCAAAGGATGCGTGACATGGTGCCCTAAAAGACTTCAAGATGAAGACCACACGCACATCTCTGGATCGATGGACGAAAGGATAATGATGTCATCGTGATGTTTGCATGAGCTTCAGCAGAAAACAACTAGATATATTTGGATTTTCAGAAGATGCATGAAGTCTACGCTCCAACGAATCAAGCGGCAAGGCAATCGGAGGTTCCTACAAGCGGATATGGCCGAATCACCGATGGTTGCACATGCTGAAATTCTGGACAGCAAGCAGTGCTGAAGTGAAACAGCCATAGCTCCCTCACTCGGACTCCTATTAAGGCGAATGAGTACCCGTTGCAAAGGTAATTTTATAAATTTTTCAATAGAACTATATTTTGTTATATGTTCTGTTCTTTATGCAGGGGTAAATCCATGAAGAAGAGGCAGTAACAAGGCGATGACGACAAGATAGAGGAGATGGACACAATGATAATAAATAGAAGATGGGGCAATGGTTCCACAACACGTACATGATGAAATTCAGAAGCTAAGGACTAAAACAAACCCTCCGGAGCAGGGATGAATGAAGACACAAGAGGCGCCACTCAACACATGATGATGTTGGAAGCGAGCCACGACGGATTTCATAAAGGCAACATCAAGCTGCATGGCTACTTTGGATTCTCGCACAAGTAACCATGGCTTCACGACAATAAAAAGGTACGTGAGAAAGTCGAGCTCTATGACTTTAAATGAAGCGCTTTGCGGGAGGCAACCCGATCTTTTTATATATCTATATAAACTATGACAAGTCTACATTGTGTTCTTTATTTGAAAACTTCAAGTAACATCGTACCATCGCTCTAATAAATGTCACAACCACATGTTGTATGCTTTAATATATATATATATATTGAGTGAGTACTTTGCTACTTGAATTTTGGGAAACTTGTAGACCCCTTTTTTGTGTGCTTATTTGTAACAAACCGGGTTTTCGGTGACAAAAACCCGACTCCCTGTACCCTTGTGATAGTCCCTGGATTGGTAGCTATCACGTACAGAACTCATTACAGAATAATATCATATCCATACGACGAAATCAGAGTACAAAACATAATATCTACATCCGAAACAACTCGGTATACGAATTTAGTACAAGCCCCTTGGGCTAAGCGACAAGTAGAAATCCTGCGTAGCGGTAGCTAGGGCTTCAAGTCTTCTTCTTCAGTCTTCACCACAGGCATCCTTGAGCGAAGCAACGCAACCCTTCTCTTCATGGATTCTCCGAAATCGGACTCTCAAGTCAAGTCCAATCCTGCACACCCACAAAACTATCCCCAAGGAACGGGATAGGTTCACGTCACCGACTGTATGCAGCTTTAAGTGGCCTATTTCTAAAGGATAAGAAAAGTGACAAGGTAGAAGCTCAGGTTTCCTATGCAGCAGCAGCAAAGCATAATTAGAAAACATCTCCATATCAGTCCCAAACCAAACTCTCAAACACAGCTCGGAACCACCTGGTACCCCAGGGCCCCGTCTCCACATCCTATCTCCATCTAGGGTCGATGCGAGAACTTCCTCTCCTCGCACCTCAATGATTGCAATCGGATCGACGAGGTAGAGGGAGCCACTCTCCTCTAACCGACTGCAACCACGGCTCACCACACTCTCAACTACGGGGGGGAGGTAGAAATCCCAAAACATGAGGAACAAGCATGTAGAACTCGGGAGAGCGTGTACACCCGTACCCAACCCGGATGGAATCCGGCCGATAGCTAGTCGACTGAACCCACCCTACCGTGCGAACTCTCGGTAGTTACGGTCCCATCCTGCATCCGGCCCTCAAAACGAATCCCCCCTCAGAAGGAATCGCACCGGAACTGTGAAATGCCCCCGTGTGGCCACACGGGAGTCGCTCTGAGAGGGTGGTCTCACCTCCACCGCTCCCCCACCGATACCCCCGCTATCCATCCTAAGCAGGTATGGTTCCGCACTTGCCGAGCTCAACTCGGCCCTATCCCCACTCTCGGCGGGGTGGTGTGTACGAAAGTCCTATCGACAAGGTTGATCCACTCGCTTTCAGACCGGGGCAAGCTCATGTCCTCCATCCCAAGTAAAACCCCAACACCTAGGCTCCGAAAACCATCAAAGTAGGGATACACTGAGGAGTGCACCCCTATCCCCGATCCCAGATCGGTTGTTTCGAGCTCACCCCCGCCAAAGTACCCAAAACGCCTTCTCCTGCCGGTTTTTGCCCCACACACGCCAAGAACCACTATTCCCATCCCAACACATGCATCACGAAGCTCAGCGCATATACACGCTTATATAAACATATATAGTAGTAGGACATTCAAGGACAGGATAATAAAAGAAGGCAGTGCAAGGTTCATCATCATCATGAGAGTAAGTAAAGCACTAGCATACTACATAGCAATGCCTAATGGGTATTCAAAATCAGTCGGGCGTGAACACCTGTGTGCAAGTAGTCGTCGGAGTTTCCGTAGTTGTACTCGATCTTCTGGCTTGACTCCTCGGCTCCGGGAATTCCTAGATTCGCAAATATAAATAAACACGTTGTCTAGATGCAAATAACTCCAAAGAAAAGCAATAAAGAACCAATTAAACTCCAAACGCTAGTCTAACGGGTGCTTTATGATTTTAGAAGAATAAAGAAACTGATTTCATATTTTTCTAAGGTAGGATCAATTTATTATTGATTTTCAAATAAAGAAATATTTTATGAATTTAGTTAATTGCGATAAAGCACGGAAAACACAAGTCAGTGGGTCAGGAAACCATGAGCTAGGTTTTGGGTCGGTCTGCAAGGTTTGTTGACTAGTCAACGATCTTTGTTGACCAAGTCAAAGGGAAGATCAAAGGTCAACCGGAACCCCACAAGTCACCCCGTGGGTCCCGCGTGCCGGATGAGATCAGGTTGGGAAGTTAGCCGCCTCACATGTTAGTGGGACCCAACGGTAAGTCCGTAAGTCCCTTGGTCAGATGGAGAGACTGTGTAAGATTGATCAGCTAGAAGAGAAGTTGTGTGTTTGAGAAACTCGGCTCAGGCTGGAACATGGCGGCGATGTGGTAAGGATGGACTTAACCAGGATATGGCTGATGGGTTTAGATAGTGCACGTGGCACGGTCGTGGCGAAAAGTGTGGCCGGGACTTGAAAGATTGAGAACCAGCACTCGGTACTAAGATTAAGGCTTGGCGGAAAAAGGGTAAGTGTTGCTGCTCACCACGCAACACCCGAGCAGGAAAGGTAAGGAGTTAAGGCTAGATAGCGCATACATGACTGCTACAGCTTGCTTGACCGACTGCACACAGCCAGTCAGGATAGCCGTAGCTTATCTGATAGCTTGCTACAAGATAATTGTGTGGCTGGAGTGTGGCATGGCCGATGGTTTAGTAGCTAACACCTAAGGAGGTGCTCACTAGCTACGGGAAGGCGTAACATGCTAACATTGCATGGGTGCAGCCAAGATTAAAATCCATGGATGATTTAATTAGCACGTGCGATGTCTTCCAACACATATGCCTGCTATCGCTTACGTGTTTGTGCACTGTACATAGGCGGGCAAGCAGACTGCTTGCTGAATTGACACAATGGCTTCCACCTATGGCTGTTGAAGTTAGCGGTTAGCCGATAGCTGGCCACTAACTTTAGTGAGTTAAGCCGTACTGGACCGCATGACGGACACAAGCCACAAGCAAGGTGATGGCTAGGTACATTGGATATCTGAGCAGGTGGCCAAGAACACATGCTAACACGCACGGGCAAAAAGAGATCACGACCCATGTTTAGTTAGCATGTGCATGGTTTAGGAGCAGCACCTTGCATGGTTCGTGCCACGAGCAAGAACTAGAGCAAACTCCCCAGCTTCCTGTATGGATTGTAGCTCCTTAGTTTAGATCAAGAAAAGGGTCACGAGCGGATTGATCAAAAGCTGGCTGCTAGCTTGCTGATCTGCGTGCTTTGATTAGAGGAGAACGAAAATTGCTGGTGGTCGCTTGCATACCAAGGGCTGACACAAGAAATCATGGAGATGCTGCCGCTGGCTGATTTTATATTTTTAGAGCAGGAATTGGGGTCAAGCTGTGGATCCTTGCAGTAGACAAAATTCAGAGATGGTGTTGGTGGTCGTTCTTGCTCGGTAGAGAAGAAGAGGTAGTTTGCTGAAGATTTTATTTGGAGGAATGAGAGAGAGAAAGGTTGTTGTTGGCTGTTTTGGAAAAAGGAGAGAGGAGAGATGCGACCGGGCTGTGTTGGCGGTGGCATCGTGAGGAAGATGAACTCCCATCTAGTTAGGCTCGCCATGGAAGAGGGAAAAGTTCGGGCTGCTGCTAGCTGATTGGCTGGATTGGGGAAAAGAGAGGATATTGCTGCAGCTCGCTTCTTGCTGCTCGGTTGGAGAAGGAAAGGGTGGTGTTGTTCGGTGGGGGAAATAAAATAGCAGGGTTACTGCTTGTTCGCTGCAGATCGATGGGAGAATTCAGAGAGATATCAAGTTGCTGCTAGCTGATCTGGGAGAGGAGAGAGAGAGGTGAGTGATTGCAGTGGTTGGTTCTCGCAGCTTCTGCTTGCTGCTTTGCTGCAGAACGATTGGAAAGGCAAGAAGGGGACGATGGTCAGGGTCTCGGCTTGCTTCTGGTGGAAGAAAGAAAAGAGATAGGAGAGAGGTGGATTGTTAATGTTTTGCTTACTACGTGATTCACCAAGAGGAGGGAAAGCCGCAACTTGGATTTGGTGGAAGGACGATTGAAGGAGGGTGTGCTTGTTGTGCGTGGTTGCCTTGACGAAGTAGAAAAGGAGCAGCCGCTAGCGAAATAAATTGACAGCGGTTTACTTCACGGGATGGGAACAAATGAATTAGACTATTTTTCCGGGATTTAATTAAATAACAAGTATTAGCCCGAGAAGCCGGAATCATCGTCATAATTCAAATGAGCCCGTGTGAGGTTTAATTCAAACGAATTATAGTCTATTTCCCGAAATCGAACCATTTGCAAAGGATCAATTCGAAGAGTCGGAAAATAATCCATAATCCATTTAAAAACTTCCCGAGCACTTCCGAAGAGATTGGGCTGGAAAATATTTGAAGGCCGACTGCGGTTAAAAGAGCTTCCGGTAGCTCAGGGATGCACCTAAGGTCTCGATCGTCACATGGAAAGCCTCGACCTTTGGCTGGATGGTGGTTCAACGGCGGCGACAGGTTTCTAGCTGGCGCAACAAGGTAGGACGACGTCATTGGCCGGGGTATTAACGTCGGCGTGCTTGCTCGCGGTGTGTGTGTGCTAGAAAAGCGCACGGGTCGGCTACCAGCCCCTAAAGACGAGGGCTTGCCTCCACGCGTGTGCACGTGCGCAAGCCAACGGCTTGACCTCGGTGACAAGCTGGGCGAAGGTGCGAGTAAGCACACGACGACGCCACAACTCGGCGAGTGCACGACAGCAAGACACGGAAGGAATGACAATTCAGCTAGGTATGGCGAGCTAAAGGCAAAGCCTTCCTGCGCGTGTATGCACGCGAGTGCAAGAAAACCCCTCCGGGTTCATTGGGCATGGTCAGGAGGTGCTCGACAAAACGCCCCAAGGGACAACGGAGTGGCAAAGCTTGCCGGCGGCGGAATGCTCTGGTGGCAGGTCAACAGATGACCCGTCGAGGTTTAAGAACGAATAGGGTTTCCCCTAGGGTGGTTCAAGGCTCAAGCTTGCCGGTCTGGGATACGGCTCGCTCGGCAACGAGAGTACTAGGGCGGCGGTGACTAAGGACATCGTCGGCGCGCCTGTCCTCGAGCATGGGTGCGTGCACGAGCTTACGCTGAGGAGCAAAGCCTAAAAGGAAGGCCTTGATTTTCCTAGCTGAAGACATGCGCGTGCTGACCGGGACATGGGCCAAGGCGGCACCTTGCCCGGCGTGCGCACGGTGGCGGAACGGAGGAAGGAGGGTGTCTTGGTTCGGCTTGTGCACGTGCAGGCGAGCGCACGGTGGATGGTGCTCTCGACACGGCCGGGGACGGTCGGTGCTCACGACATAACGCGGAGAGCGCACAACAACTGGGACAAACATAGGTGGTCGAGCGGGGTGCGCGCGCGGTCGACGGCAGCGGCACCTGCAGGCGTAAGGCTCGACTCGATGGTCGGCACACAAGCGACGGCGTCTGTGCGGCGGCGCGAAGCAAGCAGCCACAAGTCCCTCTCGAACTCTCGGGCTTGGCCCGTTTCTCCTCCACGGCACGACGGCCGACACACAGAGTAGGGAAAACGACACAGCATGCTCACCTAGGGGTCCTGGCTGCTGCGGTGAACGGCGGTGAGGAAGGAGAAGCAGAACGGCGGCGGTTCGGCTCGAGGTAGGGGAAGCAGAACAGATCACCGCTCGGGCATTGTGCCGAACAGGTGGTGGTCGACATTGAGGGCATCCATGGCAGCAGAGGCGCTCCGGTCCTCCGGGTACACGGCGTCGGCGTCCTTGCGCAGCAGCGCCGGCTTCCACGGCGCCGCGGCGGCCTCCGGCTCCGGGTCGGCGACGGCGTCCACGGCTCGGCGTGGAAGCCCCGACCGCAGCCTCCCGGGCGGCGACGCGGGGAGCCGTGGACCCCAGGCTTCTTCCTCGCCTCCCCGCGCTCCCCCTCCCTCTCCTACTTCTTCACTCCCCCGATTTTTGGTGGAGGCGATGGATTTGGACTGGGGAGCAGTTCCCCAAGGGGGGCGGTGGCGGAACAGGGACGCCTGCTGGGGCTTGGAGTCTTATAGGTGGCCGGCTAGGGTTTGGAGGTCTAGAGATGGACGACGGGGATCCTCGGCGTCCGTGCCTGCGGCCACGCAGCACGCATCCGGCGGTGCCAGCACGGTGGGGGCGGCGGCCATGGGCGCGGCACCCCGCCCCACGGCGCGCGTCACGCCGGTCACGGGATGGAAGACACGGAGGAAAAGGAGAGATGGGGAAAGGGCCGACCCGTGGACCCCACTTGGCAGCCGAGACAAGGAGGTGGGTATGAGGTAGACGGGCTTCGGTGGGCTGAAAGGAAGGGCAGGCCGGCCGGTTGCGCAGGCCGAATGGGAAAGATGGGGGTGGCCCGACAGACTTTAGTAGAGTGGGTTAAGGCCCAGAACTGATTTTAGGTTTTCTCTATTATCCAAACACCTTAACTCCTATTTAACCTTAGATTCGAATTTGAATTAGAATTCAAATTTGAATCCCACTCAAATAAGATCCAAATTAAATCCAAGAAACTCCAAGGTTCTCACACTAGCAATTTATAATTCCTAAATTTTATTATTTTGCGCAAAATAAATCTAGGATTTTATGGAAGGATCAAAAGAAGACATCCTTATAATTTAGGTAAGCACTCAAATTCAAACAAAAATTTTGAAATTCACATTTTTGCATTGCTAATATTCCGGAAAAATCCAGGATGTTACAGAACTCCCCCCTCAAAAGAATCTCGTCCTCGAGATTGAGTCGTCACTGGGTACATTGGAGGTACGGATCGTCTTTAAGTTGTTTGCGAGCTTCGAGCATCTTCAGCTTCATTGTAGTTGCTTTCTGGTCACTGCCATTAGTGTACTCTCAACCAAAGAAAATCTCCGGGAGCTAGGAATTGTTCCAAGGTAAGGTTGATCTTGATCTCCATCTCTTGAGCTTGATGTCTTCGCTTGAGTCTACTTGGGGGTCCTTCATCGTGAATTTGCTACTCCTTGCATGTTTCCTCATATTCAAGCAATTTCGAGGTAGTGGGTGGCTCCAACGCGAGTACTCTAATCCAAGTTAGTAACTTGATTTCGAACTGCATGAGGTGGCTTATCCAAAATCTTGACCTCATTTTTGCAGTGTCGTCCTTCCCTTCTCCAATTGGGTAGGCATGTCTCCTCCTTTTGGGTTTTCTCAGTGATCCTTAGGCCAATAACCTCGAAAGCATCACCAAGTGATGGTCTTTCCCTATGAAGGGTAGCACTCGGGTTACCTATTCTAGGAGTCCAGTACAAGCACGAAAATATTCGCTAATATATAACCCTACACTCAATAGTAAGAACCACAAGATCCAACAAGATCCATTAAAAACCAATCACTCAAGCATTCAAAGCTTTATAGATAGTGCTATCTCAAGGCTGACTCATAACCGTTGAGATCTCGCACACTACTCGGTCTAATTACTTCGAGGCAAGTCAACCAAGGTAGGCTCTACTCTTAGTGGTTCAAGGTAATCACATTTCATCCAAACTATCTTCGGTCTCATCCTAACTAATCCACGTAAGAAATTGCATCAACGGAGGAAAAAGATAGAGTTTTTCAAAGTAGGGGAGGTATATTTCAAATAATCCAAGGGGATATATACAAAATAGAGCGTATAGAATGTTCCTAAGCTATCGACCAAGCTATGGTTGCGTGCTACGGTCAACCTGGCTCTGATACCACCTGTAACAAACCGGGTTTTCGGTGAGAAAAACCCGACTCCCTGTACCCTTGTGATAGTCCCTGGATCGGTAGCTATCACGTACAGAACTCATTACAGAATAATATCATATCCATACAATGAAATCGAGTACAAAACATAATATCTACATCCGAAACAACTCGGTATACGAATTTAGTACAAGCCCCTTGGGCTAAGCGACAAGTAGAAATCCTGCGTAGCGGTAGCTAGGGCTTCAAGTCTTCTTCTTCAGTCTTCACCACAGGCATCCTTGAGCGAAGCAACGCAACCCTTCCCTTCATGGATTCTCCGAAATTGGACTCTCAAGTCAAGTCCAATCCTGCACAACCACAAAACTATCCCCAAGCAACGGGATAGGTTCACGTCACCGACTGTATGCAGCTTTAAGTGTCCTATTTCTAAAGGATAAGAAAAGTGACAAGGTAGAAGCTCAGGTTTCCTATGCAGCAGCAGCAAAGCATAATTAGCAAACATCTCCATATCAGTCCCAAACCAAACTCTCAAACACAGCTCGGAACCACCTGGTACCCCAGGGCCCCGTCTGCACATCCTATCTCCATCTAGGGTCAATGCGAGAACTTCCTCTCCTCGCACCTCAATGATTGCAATCGGATCGACGAGGTAGAGGGAGCCACTCTCCTCTAACCGACTTCAACCACGGCTCACCACACTCTCAACTACAGGGGGAGGTAGAAATCCCAAAACATGAGGAACAAGCATGTAGAACTCGCGCAGCGTGTACACCCGTACCCAACCCGGGATGGAATCCACCGATAGCTAGTCGACCGAACCCACCCTACCGTGCGAACTCTCGGTAGTTACGGTCCCATCCCCGCATCCGGCCCTCAAAACGAATCCCCCCTCGAAGGAATCGCACCGAACCGTGAAATGCCCCCCGTGTGGCCACACAGAGTCGCTCTGAGAGGGTGGTCTCACCTCCACCGCTCACCCACTGATACCCCGCTATCCATCCTAAGCAGGTATGGTTCCGCACTTGCCGAGCTCAACTCGGCCCTATCCCCACTCTCGGCGGGGTGGTGTGTACGAAAGTCCTATCGACAAGGTTGATCCACTCGCTTTCAGACCGGGGCAAGCTCATGTCCTCCATCCGCAAGTAAAACCCCAACACCTAGGCTCCGAAAACCATCAAAGTAGGGATACACTGAGGAGTGCACCCCTATCCCCGATCCCAGATCGGTTGTTTCGAGCTCACCCCCGCCAAAGTACCCAAAACGCCTTCTCCCCGCCGGTTTTTGCCCCACACACACCAAGAACCACTATTCCCATCCCAACACATGCATCACGAAGCTCGCCGCATATACATGCTTATATAAACATATATAGTAGTAGGACATTCAAGGACAGGATAGTAAAAGAAGGCAGTGCAAGGTTCATCATCATCATGCGAGTAAGTAAAGCACTAGCATACTACATAGCAATGCCTAATGGGTATTCAGAATCAGTCGGGCGTGAACACCCGTGTGCAAGTAGTCGTCGGAGTTTCCGTAGTTGTACTCGATCTTCTGGCTTGACTCCTCGGCTCTGGGAATTCCTAGATTCGCAAATATAAATAAACACGTCGTCTAGATGCAAGTAACTCCAAAGAAAAGCAATAAAGAACCAATTAAACTCCAAACGCTAGTCTAACGGGTGCTTTATGATTTTAGAAGAATAAAGAAACTGATTTCATATTTTTCTATGGTAGGGTCAATTCATTATTGATTTTCAAATAAAGAAATATTTTATGAATTTAGTTAATTGCGATAAAGCACGGAAAACACAAGTCAGTGGGTCAGGAAACCATGAGCTAGGTTTTGGGTCGGTCTGCAAGGTTTGTTGACTAGTCAACGATCTTTGTTGACCAAGTCAAAGGGAAGATCAAAGGTCAACCGGAACCCCACAAGTCACCCCGTGGGTCCCGTGTGCCGGATGAGATCAGGTTGGGCAGTTAGCGGCCTCACATGTTAGTGGGACCCAACGGTAAGTCCGTAAGTCCCTTGGTCAGATGGAGAGACTGTGTAAGATTGATCAGCTAGAAGAGAAGTTGTGTTTGAGAAACTCGGCTCAGGCTGGAACATGGCGGCGATGTGGTAAGGATGGACTTAACCAGGATATGGCTGATGGGTTTAGATAGTGCACGCATTGTCCACGACGAAGACGTGGCACGGTCGTGGCGAAAAGTGTGGCCGGGACTTGAAAGATTGAGAACCAGCACTCGGTACTAAGATTAAGGCTTGGCGGAAAAAGGGTAAGTGTTGTCGCTCACCACGCAACACCCAAGCGAGAAAGGTAAGGAGTTAAGGCTAGATAGCGCATACATGACTACTACAGGCTTGCTTGACCGATTGCACACAAACGGTCAGATAGCCGTAGCTTATCCGATAGCTTGCTACAAGATAATTGTGTGGTTGGAGTGTGGCATGGCCGATGGTTTAGTAGCTAACACCTAAGGAGGTGCTCACTAGCTACAGGAAGGCAGAACATGCTAACATCGCATGGTGCAGCCAAGATTAAAATCCATGGATGATTTAATTAGCACATGCGATGTCTTCCAACACATATGCTCGCATCGCTTACGTGTTTGTGGACCGTACATAGGCGGGCAAGCATCGCTTGCCGAATTGACACAATGGCTTCCACCTATGGTCGTTGAAGTTGGCGGTTAGCCAATAGCCGGCCACTAACTTTAGTGAGTTAAGCCGTACCGGACCGCATGACGGACACAAGCCACAAGCAAGGTGATGGCTAGGTACATTGGATATCTGAGCAGGTGGCCAAGAACACATGCTAACACGCACGGGCAAAAAGAGATCACGACCCATGTTTAGTTAGCATGTGCATGGTTTAGGAGCAAGCACCTTGCATGGTTCGTGCCACGAGCAAGAGCTAGAGCAAACTCCCCGGCCTTCCCGTACGGATTGTAGCTCCTTAGTTTAGATCAAGAAAAGGGTCACGAGCGGATTGATCAAAAGTCGGCCGCTAGCTTGCTGATCCGCGTGCTTTGATTAGAGGAGAACGAAAATTGCCGGTGGTCGCTTGCATACCAAGGGCCGACACAAGAAATCATGGAGATGCCGCCGCCGGCTGATTTTATATTTTTAGAGCAGGAATTGGGGTCAAGCCGTGGATCCTTGCGGTAGACAAAATTCGAGATGGTGTTGGTGGTCGTTCTTGCTCGGTAGAGAAGAAGAGGTAGTTTGTCGAAGATTTTATTTGGAGGAATGAGAGAGAGAAAGGTTGTTGTTGGCTGTTTTGGAAAAAGGAGAGAGGAGAGATGCGACCGGGCCGTGTTGGCGGTGGCATCGTGAGGAAGATGAACTCCCATCTAGTTAGGCTCGCCATGGAAGAGGGAAAAGTTCGGGCCGCTGCTAGCCGATTGGCCGGATTGGGGAAAAGAGAGGATATTGCTGCAGCTCGCTTCTTGCCGCTCGGTTGGAGAAGGAAAGGGTGGTGTTGTTCGGTGGGGGAAATAAAATAGCGGGGTTACCGCTTGTTCGCTGCGGATCGATGGGAGAATTCGGAGAGATATCAAGTTGTCGCTAGCTGATCCGGGAGAGGAGAGAGAGAGGTGAGTGATTGCAGTGGTTGGTTCTCGCAGCTTTCGCTTGTCGCTTTGCTGCGGAACGATTGGAAAGGCGAGAAGGGGACGATGGTCAGGGTCTCGACTTGCTTCTGGTGGAAGAAAGAAAAGAGATAGGAGAGAGGTGGATTGTTAATGTTTTGCTTACTACGTGATTCACCAAGAGGAGGGAAAGCCGCAACTAGGATTTGGTGGAAGGACGATTGAAGGAGGGTGTGCTTGTTGTGCGTGGTTGCCTTGACGAAGTAGAAAAGGAGCAGCCGCTAGCGAAATAAATTGACAGCGGTTTACTTCACGGGATGGGAACAAATGAATTAGACTATTTTTCCGGGATTGAATTGAATAACAAGTATTAACCCGAGAAGCCGGAATCATTGTCATAATTCAAATGAGCCCGTGTGAGGTTTAATTCAAACGAATTATAGTCTATTTTCCGAAATCGAACCATTTGCAAAGGATCAATTCGAAGAGTCGGAAAATAATCCATAATCCATTTAAAAACTTCCCGAGCACTTCCGAAGAGATTGGGCTGGAAAATATTTGAAGGCCGACTGAGGTTAAAAGAGCTTCCGGTAGCTCAGGGATGCACCTAAGGTCTCGATCGTCACATGGAAAGCCTCGACCTTTGGCCGGATGGTGGTTCAACGGCGGCGACAGGTTTCTAGCTGGCGCAGCAAGGTAGGACGACGTCATTGGCCGGGGTATTAACGTCGGCGTGCTTGCTCGCGTGTGTGTGTGCTAGAAAAGCACACGGCTCGGCTACCAGCCCCTAAAGATGAGGGCTTGCCTCCACGCGTGTGCATGTGCGCAAGCCAACGGCTTGACCTCGGTGACAAGCTGGGCGAAGGTGCGAGTAAGCACACAACGGCACCACAACTCGGCGAGTGCACGACAGCAAGACACGGAAGGAACGACAATTCAGCTAGGTATGGCGAGCTAAAGGCAAAGCCTTCCTGCGCGTGTATGCACGCGAGTGCAAGAAAACCCCTCCGGGTTCATTGGGCATGGTCAGGAGGTGCTCGACAAAACGCCCCAAGGGACAACGGAGTGGCAAAGCTTGCCGGCGGCGGAATGCTCCGGTGGCAGGTCAACAGATGACCCGTCGAGGTTTAAGAAAGACTAGGGTTTCTCCTAGGGTGGTTCAAGGCTCAAGCTTGCCGGTCTGGGATACGGCTCGCTCGGCAACGAGAGTACTAGGGCGGCGGTGACTAAGGACGTCGTCGGCGCGCTTGTCCTCGAGCATGGGTGCGTGCACGAGCTTACGCTGAGGAGCAGAACCTAAAAGGAAGGCCTTGATTTTCCTAGCTGAAGACATGCGCGTGCTGACCGGGACATGGGCCAAGGTGGCACCTTGCCCGGCGTGCGCATGGTGGCGGAACGGAGGAAGGATGGTGTCTTGGTTCGGCTTGTGCACGTGCAAGTGAGCGCACGGTGGACGGTGCTCTCGACATGGCCGGGGACAGTCGGTGCTCACGACATAACACGGCGAGCGCACAACAACTGGGACAAACAGAGGTGGTCGAGCGGGGTGCGCGCGCGGTCGACGGCAGCGACACCTGCAGGCGTAAGGCTCGACTCGATGGTCGGCACACAAGCGACGGCATCTGCGCGGCGGCGCGAAGCAAGCAGCCACAAGTCCCTCTCGAACTCTCGGGCTTGGCCCGTTTCTCCTCCACGGCACGACGGCCGACACACAGAGTAGGGAAAACGACACATCATGCTCACCTAGGGGTCCTGGCTGCTGCGGTTAACGGCGGTGAGGATGGTGAAGCAGAACGGCGGCGGTTCGGCTCGAGGTAGGGGAAGCAGAACAGATCACCGCTCGGGCATTCTGCCGAACAGGTGATGGTCGACGTTGAGGGCATCCATGGCAGCAGAGGCGCTCCGGTCCTCCGGGTACACGGCGTCGGTGTCCTTGCGCAGCAGCGCCGGGTTCCACGGTGCCTGCGGTAGCTCCAGCTCCGGGTCGGCGACGGCGTCCATGGCTCGGCGTGGAAGCCCCGGCTGCAGCTCCTGGGCGGCGACGCGGGGAGCCGTGGCCCCCGGGCTTCTTCCCTGCCTCCTGCGCTCCCCTTCCCTCTCCTACTTCTTCACTCCCCCGATTTTTGGTGTAGGCGATGGATTTGGACTGGGGAGCAGTTCCCCAAGGGGGCGGCAGCGGAACAGGGACGCCTGCTGGGGCTTGGAGTCTTATAGGTGGCCGGCTCGGGTTTGGAGGTCTAGAGATGGACGACGGGGATCCTCGGCGTCTGTGCCTGCGGCCACGCGGCACGCATCCGGCGGTGCCAGCACGGTGGGGGCGGCAGCCATGGGCGCGGCGCCCTGCCCCACGGCGTGCGTCACGCCGGTCACGGGATGGAAGACAGGGAGGAAAAGGAGAGATGGGGAAAGGGCTGACCCGTGGACCCCACTTGGCAGCAAGACAAGGAGGTGGGTATGAGGTAGACGGGCTTCGGTGGGCTGAAAGGAAGGGCAGGCCGGCTGGTTGTGCAGGCCGAATGGGAAAGATGGGGGTGGCCCGACAGACTTTAGTAGAGTGGGTTAAGGCCCAGAACTGATTTTAGGTTTTCTCTATTATCCAAACACCTTAACTCCTATTTAACCTTAGATTCGATTTGAATTAAAAATTCAAATTTGAATCCCACTCAAATATGATCCAAATTAAATCCAAGAAACTCCAAGGTTCTCACACTAGCAATTTATAATTCCTAAATTTTATTATTTTGCGAAAATAAATCTAGGATTTTATGGAAGGATCAAAAGAAGACATCCTTATAATTTAGGTAAGCACTCAAATTCAAACAAAAATTTTGAAATTCACATTTTTGCATTGCTAATATTCCGGAAAAATCCAGGATGTTACATTATTAGTGTTTAGAGTCTTTTTATTTGTGTCTTTAGAGAGAAATATGAAGCATGATCCATTTTGATTCTAAACTTGTGGCTAGTTAACTTAGGCTAACTTTTGCTTTTGGTTTAGATCACCACCATATCATGTCATATCATTTTGTTCATTCATAATCATGTTGCACTTCATTCCACTTTGTTCTCCACCTTTGCATTATGTTGCATGTTGCATCTCATCTTTTATAACCCTAAAAAAATCTCATCTTTACCTAAACCTTCCTATCAAACCACACATAGAACCTAGGCCAACAAAGGGAGAAATCGACTTATGTCAATCCGACCAAATCTATCTCTATCCCTTTCTAATTAAAATTTTGACTAGCCTCATCCTAAACCCTTAGAAAAAACCCCTCATACCTTTAGTAATCCTAAAACTATAGGTTTGTTTTTCATCCGAAAATCTAACCCTTGCTTTTCCTCTTTTTCAAAACCACCTTAGATAGAATTTATTCACCTGACTTATCTTTTCAAAATTCTTGTCTTAGGCCAAAAATATATGATACCCATAAGCCTTACCTTAAAACCTTGTTAGCATGTTTTAAGGTCTTTTGATAAAATGCTTTGTTGACAAGACTTTAAAGTGACTTGCTTGTCATTATAAGGAACAACTTTGAAAGCCTTTTTCAAACATTGCTGACCCTTTTCACTAATTCCTTTTCGCATTTGCATTTTGCATTAACCCCCCTTTGTTCTATCATGCATAGGTTAGCTTGGGTTCTTCGCAAAACTTTTTGATGAATGCTTTATTTCCATAATGGTGCTTCGCGCGCGCGAGGCATTTTCTTTTGTAATCTTGTGTAAACATAGTGTTTAGATTTGATTAAAGACAATCATCATTTGATTTTTTTGAGCCTTGTTAATTTATATTGCATTGGTTGGTTTATAAATTTCACAATGCGCCCTACCTCTCTTACACTATTAAGAATTGTTAATCTTGGGCTAAACATGGTGTTTTGGCCTTGGTTGATAAATCTTTATGCCGGTGGAGAAGTTTGGCAACCACTTTGTAAGCATGGAGCTTAGAATTTGGTGTAAACATTGTTTTGTTTATATCCCTTCCTTTCATTTGCATTTTCACCTACACGCACGTACACTCATTAGGTTCTTACTTTTCTCTTTACTAGGTGAGCTATGCCACAAGCTAAGATCTTAGGGATGCATTTGGTTTGTTGGCAATTGTTTCTACTCCCGACCATAACCCCGAGGGTAGAATGTGCATTAGATTTGTTTTGTAGGCATGGAGAAGTGCTCCCATGAGTTCTTGACCAATTGTAATCAAGATCGTTAGTCATCTACAAGGCTTGAGAGGGAAGTTCCTGTTTCCATCAAGATTTGAGCACATGTTCAGAGATGTACAATAGAAGAAAATTTAATTTTCAGAAGCTCCTTCAAACCTTGTTTCCAACGCATCAAGAATCATCAATTTTCAAGACCCGTACAATGAGATATGGCAAAACCATTGAGCGCTGCGCAGTCTGAAATCAGCCTTGGACAAATTGCATTGCCGGAGTAAAATTGGCACAACTCTCTTGTTCGGAACCCGTTTCATGCATATGATGGCTCGTTGGAAAGATAATTTCATAAAATTCAATGTGGAAGGGTGTTTCAGTACATTTTCTGTTCTGGAGGAAAAATAAAAACTGTGGAAGATGAGACAACGACAAAGGACGGCATTGAAGTCGGTGATGATGATATGACGAAGGATTGGAACCATGGCTTGATGATGATAAGAAAAAGTTGAGGGAAAAATGAGAAACAAAGGCAAGGAAGTGAAGACGATTCTCAAACACATGGTGAATTACAAGCAATTCAAGTTCTTCCACACTTAGCAACACGCTAAGCATGGGGGGGATTTGAAGGATGAAAAGAAGCCATAAGGAGTACAAGGATCACCTTCACCACAAGATGTTCATAATTCTTTTTCCATGCTAAGCACAATGCTTAAGCATGGGGAGGCATCGCTGCACTTCATTACGAGCATCGAAAAGGACGGTAACCCGCCCTTAACTTTCTCTTTGTTCATCGCCTTTTAAATGCTTGCATATATATGCTTTCAACCATAGACAACCTTTGTATTTATCTCTCTATCAATAACATGGCTACTAGGAGGACAACCTAGGCTAGTTAGTTTTTACTTTTCAATAAATGAATCACCATCTCTTTTGATCTTACCACGATGTTATTATTTGTATGTCTTGATTATGGAAAAATGATGAAAGTTGTCGCCTTGTTTTATTTGCATGATGTTTTATATAACATGACTACTTGCTCTCTATTAAAAGGAACTTAAATTGAATTAAATATCGGCTCTTTCAATTGTGGAGGTTAAATGATTAATCTTTAGACCCACATACTTTATGTTGCTCTTTAATTTAAGTTTATCGATGACCTATGCCTTGCACTTGTTTTATTTAAAATCATTATGCTATCTACATTTGTGAATATCTTGCAAGGCTCTACCTACCAAAGCCTATACACATACAAGTACTTTAATGATATAACCTTTAGTTTGCAAACTTATATCTTGATGAGTTGGATTAGGATTGATTTCTGTGGTACGAGACTAAGAAGCTGGTCATTCCTTTGCGTATCTTTTTCATTCTAGCCATTCTTGTCCATGCATTGTGAGTTTCTACATTGGAAATTTCACAAACTTCGCTGGGCATCCACCCTAAACCCAAAACATCTTTTTGTGATTACCTCCTTGACCACAACCCAAATTGAGTATGGATGATCTTTCAATGAATTTTCTGAAGATTTTCTGGCAAGATTTCAAGACATATAACATATGGAGGGACTCATCAGTGATTATGTGAGTTTCGACATGGAGGATGCCCTTGAAGATTTCAAAAGATTTATAAAGGAATACAATGATTTTGTACTTCTCTAGCAGCCATAGGTCCCCTCACTTCTATGCTCGAGGACGAGCAATCATTTAAGCATGGGGGGAGGATTACTATAGCAAGTACTATGTTGCTTAAAAGTTCGGAGGAGCATAAAAAATGATAAATAAAAAAATAAAAAAGAGAAGAAGAAAAAAATAAGAAGAAGAAAACAATGAAGGAAAGAAGGAAGAAATAAATGAAGAAGAAAGAAAAAAAATAAGAAAAGCAAAAAACAAACAAAAGAGAAAAATAAAAATGATCCTCGGTTCTTTTTAGCTTCATTTAAATCCTAGAGAGCTTTGAATACAAGTCCATACTCAAACTTTTCCAACCATGTGCAATCCGATAACGAGAACTTCATCCGTGTCTCGGGATCACCCATTTGCCACTTGCACATGTCCACCTTTATAAATGTGTGTGTTCCATCTCTCTCTCTTTCCAACATTTATTTTCCATGGCCTTTTTGACTAGTCTCGGTAATTCCAATAGATCTCTCTCTTAGTTTGACAATATTTCAAGTATAATGTTTTGCTAGGATTGTTTTTACCTACCAAGCTCCACATAAGCTTTCCACTTCCATATATGAGTAGAATAGGTTGAGAATAATCTAGTGTAGGCTTGAGTGACTTGACGAGATGAGTGTTTCCTTGAGCTTTTGCAAGAGAACCTCACTTATGTTAGATGTGCAACTTTTTGAAAACTCTTCACGATGCAACAAGGTAAAGGTTTGAAGTTTGCTTAAGTTTGAGAGCACTATATTTGTTTTTATTGTGGCATGTTCTTTAATGATAGTCTATCTTCCATAATGAAGTAGCCGGTCAAAACTTGAACCTTAAATGCTAAATACTTGAGAGAGCAATATGTCTTGTTGTGTATAACTAAGTGCAGGGAAGACATTGAAGGGCAATGTTGATTTCCAAATTAAGCAAAGATCTTGGACTTGCTCGAGGACGAGCAAGGTTTAAGCATGGGGGTATGTTGATGGTCGATTTTGGTACACCTAGCTATAAGTTTATCGTCAACATTTGCACATATTTGATATTCTAACCAATGGTACTAACCCCCCGGAGGTATCAAGTTCACTCTCGCATGTCGATTTTGGAATTTGTTGTTTATGTAGGAAACTAGAGCTTAAAGGGAGACTTTCGGGTTAAGTTCATCAAGCACTTCAAGAGATGATCATGAAGCCCGACACAAGTCAAGACACATCATGAACATGACTCCAAAGGGTCCAGGGACCGAAGCATGAAGCCGTGAAACTCCGGGGATCCGGGACGGAAGATGCCGAAGCTTGCGCGACAAGGAGCTCGTCCAAACCAGGGAGAAGACGATGTCAAGGGCCCACATGCATAAGGGAGCAAGTCAACAATTGACCGAGAAGCATCGGGGAGCGAGACGGGGCCGAACCGGGACAAAATGGGCTCCGAGCCGGTCAGCCCAGGACGGCCGGCCTAGCCTGATCCGAGCCTGGTTCGCGCCCCCCTTTTGCCCTAGGTGCTTGTCTATTTATTTCCTCTGCCTCCGCCGGCCGCCACATCCATCCATTCATTAGAGAGCCGCTGAGATGAAGGAGAAGCACCGGGAGGAAGCCGACGGCCGCCGCGAGTCCTCGAGTTGCCTAGGAGATGGCTTAGGCCATGCCCTAGCCACCATGGTTGGCCCTGCGTGGTGAAGCCATGGTGGAGTTCCGGAGCCGCGACTTGAATTCGTCAAGTCGTTTGTACCTTCAACATTCGGTGATGTAACTATATCTTGTCATACTTTGATCTACTACAAGTTATACTTATTCATATGTGTAGCTACTATATGCCTTTAGTAGGACTAGATCGAATCATAGTGATTAGTCTTGTCTTGCGGATACACCGTAGTAGTGCACGGATCGAGGTTTATCGCTCGGTGATGATTATCCTCGCGTAGTGACAGTACGAGAGGGGAGAAAGCGGCGAGTGAACGTGCATCAGACCACTCCATATCGGGTTACTCCATATCGAGTGTAATCCTTATCATAGTATAGGTTTAGAATTGTTTATCACATTGGCCGGAACGGCAACAAGAAGACGATAGGCTAGGGTTACCTTTTGATGCTTACCTTTATGGCTAGGTGGATGTGATCCATACATCCCTTTGTGTTTGTATGTTACCTTTATGCAATCAATGCTTCACATAGGGTTAGACCGGTAGGTTAGATAGAGAACCTTAGTGGTTTGCTTCCGATCCTTGGATTGACAAATCTAGGGAGGACCCTCCTTGGTGAAAAAGGCACCAAGTCACCCGTAGGCTTGCGGTGAACTTGAGCACGGTTTTACACCGTCAACAATCACCGACTAGCCCATGTTGGTATGATGAACTTGGCCAAACTTCAAAAAGACGAGCACCTCCTAGGACTAACAAATGTTGTTTTTGAGAAAGATAGATTGTGTAGTGATTGTCAAGCCGTGAAGCAAGTTGAAGCTCATCATCCCGCCAAGAACATCCTATCTTCATCACGACCTTTGAAGCTACTACACATAGATTTGTTTGGACCAATTGCCTACATAAGCATCGGTGGTAACAAATATAGTTTAGTAATTGTTAATGATTTTTCCCGTTTCACTTGGGTATTCTTTTTGCAAGATAAAAGTGAAGCAAAGGGAATAGTGAAGAAGTTCATTAGGAGAGTTCAAAATGAGTTCGAGCTCAAGGTCAAGAACATAAGGAGTGACAACAGGTCGGAGTTTAGGAACACTCAAGTTGTGGAGTTCCTAGATGAATAAGGCATCAAGCATGAACTCTCCGCTCCATACACATCTCAACAAAATGGCATCGTTGAGAGGAAGAACCTTACATTGATTGAAGCGGCAAGGACCATGCTTGATGAATACAAGACTCTGTACTCATTTTGGGCAGAAGCCATCAACACCGCTTGCCACGCCACCAACCGCCTCTACCTCCACAAGTACTTGAACAAGACTCCCTATGAGATCATCGCTGGTAAGAAGCCTAGTGTGCATTACTTTAGAGTCTTTGGGTGTAAGTGTTTCATACTTAACAAGAAACCCAAAGCCTCAAAGTTTGCATCCAAGATTGATGAAGGTTTTCTCATTGGTTATGGAACTAATGAACATGCCTATCGTGTCTTCAACAAAACCACCAGTTGTGTTGAGACCACGGTAGATGTGAAATTTGATGAATCCAACGGCTCTCAACGAGAGCAAGTTAATGAAAACCTTGTAGATGATGAAGAACCCTCAAGTGTATCAATCTTTAGAATGGGGACCGGTGAAGCGATGCCTCGTGAGGCTCAAGTTCAAGCCCCGGGTGAAACAAGCAATCAAGATCCACCATCTTCAACAAGAGTGGAACCACCAAGTTCTCAAGTTCATCAAGAAGAAAGTCAAGTTCATGGTGACGATCATGGACAGAGCTTTGATCAAGGGGGAGAACAAGGTTGTAAAACTCAAGAAGAAGCTCCACAAGTTGAAGATGATGATGATGGACCCATTCAACATAAATCCCAAGCACCGCACCCAAGAGTACATCAAATGGTTCAACGGGATCATCCCGTCGACAACATACTTGGGAGCATTCAAAGAGGGGTAACAACTCGCTCAAGATTGACAAACTTTTGTGTGTTTTACTCATTTGTTCCTCTTTGGAACCTCTTAGTGTGGAACAAGATCTTGAGGACCTGACTTGGATTATTTCCATGGAGGAAGAGTTGAACAATTTCAAGAGAAATGAAGTTTGGGAGTTGGTGCCAAGACCCAAGCAAAATGTGATCGACACCAAATGAGTCTTTAGAAACAAGCAAGATGAATTTGGTGTCGTCACAAAGAACAAGGCAAGGCTCGTTGGCAATGGCTACACTCAAGTTGAAGGCTTGGACTTTGGAAAAACTTATGCTATGGTAGCAAGGCTTGAATCAATTCATATCCTTTTGGCCTATGCTCCTCATCATGATTTCAAGCTTCATCAAATGGATGTGAAGAGTTCATTCTTGAATGGACCTCTCCAAGAAGAAGTTTATGTTGAACAACCACCGGGCTTTGAAGATCCAAACTTCCCTAACCATGTGTACAAGCTCCATAAGGCGCTCTATGGGCTCAAGCAAGCCCCTAGAGCATGGTATGAATTCCTTAAGGATTTTCTTCTCAAGAATGGTTTTGAGATAGGCAAAGCCAATTCTAATCTCTTCATTCAAAGAAATGAAAAAGATATCTTTGTATGCCAAATTTATGTTGATGACATTATCTTTGATTCTACTAATGATAAATTTTGTGAAGAGTTTAGTAGGATCATGACCAAGAGATTCGAGATGTCTATGATGGGTGAGTTGAAGTCTTTCCTTGGGTTTCAAATGAAGGAAGGGACTTTCTTGTGTCAGACCAAGTATGTAAAGGATATGCTCAAGAGGTTTGACATGGCCGACTACAAGCCCATCAAGACCCCTATGGCACTTAATGGACATCTTGATCTCAATGAAGAAGGGAAGTCGGTCGACCAAAAGGTATTTCGCTCCGTGATTAGCTCCCTCCTTTACCTTTGTGCATCTAGGCCCAATATAATGCGTAGTGTGTGCATGTGTGCATGATTTCAAGCTAATCCTAAGGAGTGTCATCTAATGGCCGTTAAGTGAATCTTTAGATATTTGGTACACACTCCTAAGCTTGGCTTGTGGTATTCCAAAGGCTCCACTTTTAATTTACTTGGCTACTCCGATTCGGATTATGTTGGTTGCAAAGTAGATCGAAAGAGTACTACCGGGACTTGCCAATTTCTTGGTAGGTCTTTGGTGTCGTGGAGCTCAAAGAAGCAAAATTCGGTTGCTCTATCCACGACAAAAGCCAAATATGTGGTGGACGGTGCTTGTTGTGCACAACTCTTGTGGATGAAGCAAATGTTGAGTGATAACAGTTGTGAGTTTAGTAAGATTCCACTCTTGTATGATAATGAGAGTGCCATCAAGCAAGCAAACAATACGGTCCACCACTCTACAACAAAGCACATAGATATTCGACATCATTTCTTAACGGATCACAAGGCTAAGGGAGATATTTCTCTACGTCATGTGAGCATCGAGAGGCAACTTGGCGATATCTTCACTAAGCCTCTAGACGAGCAAAGGTTTTGTGCTTTGAGAAGTGAGCTAAACATCTTGGATTCTCGTAACTTGGCTTGATTTGTTGCACACAAATTGTTTGATGCCTAGATAGAGAGAAAAATGTTTTGATTTTCTTCACCTTGTGTATGTCTTGCAAAATTTGGTTCTTCCCATAGTGTTTGGTGATTATCACTTTGATTGATTGACTGTGTCTAATCATCAAGCACTATGGTTGCTCTACATGTCCACATAACTATTTCTCTATATTCATTTCTGCTCTACTCTCAATCCTTTTTCAAAATTCTTAATAGCCACGGTACTACCGACACAAGGTCGAAAGTACTGATAAGCCTTCACTGTTGGAATTTCGAAAAACCACAATACTACCGACACGAGGCCCATAATACCGATATGAGCTTACTATTTGGACTTCCGCAAAATCAGTGGTAGTACAGTCCTTCGTCGGTACTACCGATAGGACCCTTGGTAGAACTGACTTGCCGTCGGTAATACCGATATGGTCTCTCTGGTCGAATTTCCCTGGACCCTTGGTAGTACCGGTACCCTATAGGTACTACCGATAATCTTTGCAGGGGTATTTATACCTGCCGAACCTATGTGCTTCTAGGGTTCCTTCTCATACCCGTTGCCGCCTCTCTCCTCTTCACTCTCTCAAATCCGTGAGGAGATATCAAAATCCAACCGTGAAAACTTCAATCTAGCCACTCCATTGGATTCTCCTCCCCTCGGAACATCCAATCCTCGCCGGGAGTTCCTCGATTCGTGCGGGAACGTTCAAGGTATCTCTTTCAAATCCTCTTTTGCTCGATCTCCCAATGTTATTGTTTCTAGGAGGAATGCTTTACAGAATCGTATTTATATCCATCCTAGAACACTTGCCCATGATCTTGTAGTTTTTCGTTGGTTGAATCTCTTGATTCATGGATCGACCGCACTATAGCAGACCCCGTCGGTAGTACCGACCCCAGGTCGGTAGTACTGATAGGCACCTGTCACAGGGGGTTCAGTCCATGAACCAAGTCAATTCAATTCAACTCTAAACATCCATCTTAAGCAATTCTTTGCACACCCTCTCAGATGGGTCGAGCTGGCAAGCAAGTGATCCAAGAGGGCTCCGATGAGGATGACGTCCCTCTTGCTCAAAGGAAGAGGAAGGTGGGCACGAGTGCTCAACGCCCATGTGGTTGTGGTCATACAAATCCTCTAGCTGCTCCTTGTCGCTATACTAGTCAAGGTCACCGTGCCCGCACTAAGCAAGCTCATGAACCGGATGACCACTATGATGACTATGAAGACATCTCATTGGACACTCTTGCGGACTTTGTGCTTAGGCCCTCCATACCTCCTTGTCCGATAACCCAAATGGGCATCTTGAAGATGGTTGACTACAAGAGTGGGTCGCATGATGTGTACAAGGAAAGGTATTCCGATCCCGCTTTATGGCAAAAAGAGTTTGATGCGGACATTCGCTTTTGGCTCAAGTTCAACGCCGATTGGTATGAATCGGTTATCCTCTGCAAGGAGCACATGACTGTGGATATGAAGTCTATCAGGTGGGATGCTTTGAGGTCGTTCAACATTCTGGCCGTCAATGAGGCCATTGATATCTGCCATGCTAAAGGAATGACTTCGATTATGGCTATGAACTATGATTGGAATGAAGAAGTCATTGCACAATTCTATGCCAATCTTTATGTCCGGTGTGAAATCAAGACCTTTCATTGGATCTTGCAAGGCAATGTCACACCCCGAAATTTCCAATTTCAGGATGTGAATAGAAATAATAATTAAATAACGATTTTCTGATAATTTTAAAATTTTTCCAACATTTATTTTCTTTACAGGGAATATAGTATAGGAAAAATTCTTCGTTTGATTTTCTAAATTAAATAAAAGTTGAGAGTGTTGCATTCATGCCGATGCATCTAGTGGTTCTTGAGTGCAAAAAGGTTTCGAAAATGCGTTTAGGAGCTGTCCAAACTCTCCCGAGAATTTTCCGGATTTTTCTGGAATTTATTCTCATTTTCCTTGAGCTATTTCTATTTATTAGAAGGCTCTAAAATCTTTTTCATGAGCACCAAATGCTTTATTTGGATTGTTCATATCTTAATCTATCACTAGGAATTTTCCGGGAATTTTTGTGATTTTTCGGGTATTTTTCGTGGCTTTAGAGATTTATCTAGATAATACTAGATTTATCTTTGCACAGAAAAATATTTCAAAAAAAAACTTCCTATCTAATCGGGGCCGAGCCCGGAGGCCCGACCCAGCTCGCTCCGCCCACCCGCGCCCGCGCCCCGGCCGGCCGGGCCCACCGGGCCCATCGGCCGGCCATGGCCGCCGCCATCCGGGGCGGGACCGCCCCGCGCCGCCCCCATAAAGGGCGCCGCCCTAGGCCGAGCCGCCGCCTCCCGCGCCCCGCGAGCCCCCCGCCGCCGCCCGCGCGCCGCCGCCTCCCGCGCCCCGCCGCCGCAGCGGCCGCGCGCGCCCGCGCCCGCTAAAGCCGGGCCGCGGCTCGCCGGCGGTTGACCGCAAAAATCCGCCGCTCCCTCCGTATTCCACCAAGGTGAGCCACCCATCGTGATCCCATTCATCTCCTCTTCCGATTCCCGATTTTACCCGAGCTCCTAGCTACCGTAGCGCCGGCGACGCGAGTGCCGGAGCTCCCCATCCGCCATGCGTGTCCCGTCCGTTCGGTTGGGATAGAGGAAGAAGAAAGGTCAATTTGCTCATGACCCCCCGTGATTTCTAGTAATTCATAGATTTATTTTTGTGTCTTGCAACCTTTGCTCATAACCCCTTGGAAAAATCCCACCCTTCGCACATAGATCCAACAGAGCACTTTTATAGATCTAACCTTGAGTTTTATCCTTTTCCCGAGCACCGTTTATTGTGTCTTGCAAATCCTTTCGCTACCCCTCCAAATCTATAGTTAATCGCGAACAGGTCCTTTCAATCTTGTTTTTCTCATATCTTTTTCGTTTTAGCTCCGATTTAATCCGTTCAAGTTGCGTTAGGTCCATAATAATGTAAAGCACGCGTTAGTGGTGTGTTTTCACCATGTTTTGTTTCTGAAAATAAAATTAATATTAATTTTGATTAATGACTAGTTATACATGTCTTTTCCAAGTAAAAGCTATATAGATTTATATACCGTTTTCATAAGCAAATTTAATTTGATTAATGTTTCTATCACATGTTTTTATATATAAAAGTTAATTAGATCTTTTACTCGGTTTTCCACAAGTCAAATATTAATTTGCTTAATGATTAATTAACTTTTATAATTAAAAGTCGATTAGGCTTCTACTTCGGCTTTATAATAAATATTAATTTGATTAATGCCAATACCATAATGTTTTAATAATAATATGATCTACTCGAATTACAAAGTTTCGTTTAGATTGTTCATATAGTTTAGTTTTTCCAAATTAAATGTTTAATCGGTTTAATCAATATATGAATCTTTATTAATAAAACTTGACTAGTTCTTTACACCGGTTTCATAAATAAAGTTTAATACTGCATTAATGTCAACATAGGGTATTTTATTTCTGAAATATCCTTTATATTTGTTTTGTTAATTAAAATGAACCTAGCTCATAGCCTTGTTCTCTTATATATGCAAAACGCTCGTTAGACGTTCTTTTCTCAGCTCAATCTAAGTGTAATCTTTCCGGTTCTTGCTCAATCTTTCACAACCATCTCTTCAAAGTTAACCAAGCCTTTCCCCTCCAATCACTCTTTGTGTTCTTTAGTGATCCATCTAATCAAGTCTATCCTTTAGTGTGTTCTTTTAAAGTTTTCTTTTGATTGGTGTTTTGTTCTTAGTATATGCTTGTTTGCTTTGTGTATGTTTGTGCCCGATGATTGATGCGCTTAGAGTGAACGCCGTTCGAGAAGCTTTGAAGAGCAAGAAGTTGAAGATTCCGAGCAACGACATTACTTTGGTTAAAGGCAAGTGTGTCCTTGATCTCTTGTCCTAAGAATTATACTTAATCACTCATTGCATATGCTTGCATTAATATGATGGGACCCATGTTTAAGGTTTGACTAGTGTTATTTATCCTATGCCTTGATCAAACGGGTTTATCTTCATGTTGGGTAGTTATGCTTAGTTGCTATACCTGGGTTATGGTGGTTTTAATGAACAACATTGATGAACATGCTTTACTCCGATGCTACATATCTCTGTTTAATACAAGATCACTATGCATTAATCGGAACATGGAGAACCACCCGGGAAAACGGTGCTACCACAAGACATATGGCTCTGTCTTGGCTTATTAATTAGTGAACTAGGTGTTAGGTATGCTTTACCCGATAAGGGTTGGGGGCCGGCGGGTAGTGGCGTATGGACTCGCTCGGGCGTAGGTGTGGGCTTGGCTAAGACACGGTACTCGTCCGGGAGCTTTATACGTTGCACTGACCAGGTAACCTAGCGGGCAGCCTACATCTGGGGATCTTTGTAACGGCCTCGTAGCGTCCCTATGCAATCACACCTCGGTAGTGTGGTATGATGCCTAGCTAGCATCGCATGGTTGGGTTTAAAGTTCTTCGGGACTTTTACGCGACTTGTGGGTAAAGATGTACGACCTCTGCAGAGTGTAAAACTAATCGATTAGCCGTGCTCACGGTCAAGAGCGGCCTGGACCCTCACATGATAATTGAACTTGAAGATGGACTTAAATCGTGTTCTCTGGTTATGCTTGCCATATGCTTATGGCGTATTTCTCATCTTTATGCTTAATTGTGGGTTGGTATAAACTTATACTTTATTAGTAATCAGGTGCTAATAAAACTTGACCAACTAAAATTGCTTAAATGCTTATAGCCCAGTCCACTATAAAGCCTTTGCATTCATTCTTTTTCCCACACTTGCTGAGTACGACAAGTGCTCACCCTTGCTATAAACAATGTTGCTCAGAAAAAGGATGCTACTCTGAAGTCTTGTGAAGTTGTTGCTGGTGCTAGGCGTACGCAACCCCCAGTCGACTGCCTGTGATGTTTGGAGCCTTCGTTTCCAGGATAAAGCGTAAATCTCTGATAATCTCCCTTTTTCTTTACGTGATACTGTTTCTGTATACACTTATATGTCACTATATGCATGAAACTTGATCCTGGCATGCATATAGGTTTGCACTTGGTTTTCTTCGGAAAGTCGGGTGTGACAGGCAAGCCCCTCTCGATCTCTTATGAGAGGTTTGCTCAGATTCTTGGTTTTGGTTAGGAAGATCTTGGTCGTCCTAAGATACATGGAGGAGAGATTCCCCTAGATAGTGAGATGGCTTTCATGTATGACGCCGCCTTTGGCAAGGTTGAGTTTGGTACCACACATGGTATGAAGCCCATCTATAGAATGTTAAACCAACTCTTCTGATACACTCTTACTCCCAAGATTGGTGACAACTACAACATCTCAAACATTGCCAAGGATATTCTTGTGAGGATGGCCCCGGGCAAAGAAAAGTTTAGTGTGTTTGATTTCATATGGGAGGAGATCATTGTGTGCTCAGTGTCTGCTAACAAAAGCTGTCAGTATGCCCCTTGGATTTTCAAGATGATATGTGAGGTGACCGGAGTTGACATTCTTACCGACAAGACTCACACTTGGTACAAGCCAAACAAGGGGAACATTGAGTGTCTTCTCAATTGGAAAGCATGCCCCTCCTAGAGCTACCTCCTCGAGTGGGCCTTCCTAAGGTGGCCCATCCTCCTATGAGCCTCTATCCTCCTCTCGTGGCCCATCATCTTCTAGAGGCACCATTCCCCCCGGCAAGAAAAAGAGTATCTTCAACTTTCTTTCTCAAGGCCTCTTCGCTTACTTCAATGTTGGGAAGCACAGTACACATGAGATATGTGCTCATAGGCAACACGTCAATGAGTAGCTCCTCAAGTTGGAGACCTGTCAGAAGGCCATGCTCGCTCAGCACAACATCGAGCACTCTCCCGTTCGCGAGCCCATGGACTTCCCTCCTCCACCGGTCTTCTACAGCCCTTGGGAGGTGTACAGTGACACATCCATGATGTATGGAGCTCCCCCGGCCGACATCGACGATGAGGACTTTGGTGGTGATGAGATCGAAGAAGACGACTCTCCTCCGGCGGCCCACTCTCCCCATGGTAGTGATGATTGAAGGGCCTCCCCTTTTTGGCGCTTGATGCCAAAGGGGGAGTGTGCTCACAATTTGACCATGTGGGAAGTGTATATTTTATCTTATCGCTCGTCGCTCATTTATTTATCTATCTTAGGTTGTGGACATGTATGAACTATTTGTGTGGTGTGATGGATGATGATGTGGTGAACCTAGAACCTTTTAAAATTTGTAAGACTTATTTGTGCTAAGTGTGGAGCCTCGCTTATATATTTGTGATGCTTGGTGGTTGTTATTTCTCACTTTGTTGGTTTGTATATCTTGTCATATGCATCACGGTTGTTATATCACACTTATGCACTTGTGTATGCAAATTGAGAGTGAAGTTTTTTCTAAATGTGTGATGGGCATTTGAGGCCTCCATAAAAGACCAAGCACACATTTAGGGGGAGTTTCGCTTTAAATTGTTGGATACACACATCTTTATTTGAAAATGAATTGTGTTGTCATCAATCACCAAAAAGGGGGAGATTGAATGTGCATCTTGGCCCCTAATTGTTTTGGTGATAGTGACAAACACAATTTGTTGTATTTAATGATTGAATAAGATGTGTGCAAGATTTACTTTGTTGAAAATCATGGTTTTGACCAAAAGAAGGCCCCCAACTCCATTTCGGTGTTCTCAACTCAAGTCAGGGGTTAATTTCATTTTGATTTTGAATTTGAGTATAGGAAACACCGTACTATATAGGGGGATTCGAATTAATCACCAAGAGATGCTAAAAGTTCTTTAGGAGATGACCCAAGTGAGTGAAAAGAGAATCGAGTTAACACGTGCACAAATGCTCATCTTTCCTTCAACTCCTTGCTTTTGCCGGTAGTACCGATAAGGCCTCACTGGCGACTTTTAGCCAGGGGCTCAGTAGTACCGACCAGGGGTCGGAACTACCAATATGGCTCCACTGTTGGGTTTCTACGGCAACCCTCGGTAGTTCCGACTCCATGTCGGAAGTGCCGATAAAACCCATTTTTACACAGTAACGGCTAGTTTTCAGGGCTTAGTATAAATACCCCTTGACCAACCATGGGACAAACCCTCACTTGTGCATTCACTCCACTTCTCCCCTTCCCCTTGGAGCCAAGATTTGATTCCTTTGTGCTAGGGCTTGGGTAGAGAAGTGATTCCTAGTGAGGATTAGAAAAGCTTTGAGAGCCCCTTCAAAATCCCTCATCTCAAGAGCACTTGAAGCATCTCCGGGCAATTGACTCGTGTTTGTTACTCTTGAATCTTACTTCTAGATGGTTAGGTGTCACCCGTTGAGTGCCCTCTTGGTGTGGAGCACCCGGGATCGTTTGTATTACCCTCTCCTTGGTGGAGAATTCTTAGTGAGCACCAATCTTCCTTTGTGGGAATTGGGTGAGGAAAAGAGGCTCTTGGTGATAGCCCTCCCTTTGTGGGATTCTCAACGGAGACGTAGCTTCCTTTGTGGGAGTGAACTTCGGATTAAATTATTGTGTCTCCATTTGCTTGCTGGAATTCTTTGTCTCCCTCTAACCCTAGAACTTGTTTAAGCCTGATCTCTAAATTGGTTGTGTTCCAACTCATATCTTTGGTTGCAGGTGGTTCTTAGCTCCTACACTAAACCTTTGATTCAAATAGAATTTCTAGAATTGCTTTACATTTCAAATTTCATTATAGTCACCTCTGATCTGTCGGTAGTACCGACCCGGTACCGGAAGTACCGACCCCTCGGTAGTTCCGGCACCGCGTCGGTAGTACTGACAGAAGGTTTAACCATTGCATTTGTTTCAGGAATTTGAAGTGATCCTATTCACCCCCACCTCTAGGCATCACAAGGTCCTTTCAACGGGAAGCAACATCCACGAAGCAGGTGGGCCGAAATAGGCCCAGGCCTGCCAGCCCAGCCCATTTCAGGGCCCATTCGTGCCCCCATTTGACCTAGATGCCTCTCGAACTATTTATAGTCCCCCTGCCAAGAGCCACACATCATCTCATTCATCATTCACCGTCGAGGAGCAGAGAAGTAAGGGACACCATCTCGGAGAGGAGAGGGTCGAGCTAGTTGTCTAGGGTTTCCCTAGCCGACGTGGGAACCTTGCAAGGAAGACCACGTCGAGGTTCCAGGAGCTAGGAGCAAGATCAAGGTAGGATTCCGGGGGTGATCTTGTCCATGTATCATTTATGATGTTGAATTATCAAGTTGCAATCTGAATTCTAGCGATCAAGTGCTTCTTCTACGACTTTGATTTCGATTGGCGTTTCTTGCTTTAAGATGTATTCTCGAGATAGATCATAGAAGGTGTTCTTGTAGCCGTGGTGGGTAGAGGTGCGTGGCTGACCTTCCAAGAGATTTCAACTTGTCCATTAGACTCGCCCTAGGCTAACCCGCACGAATAGGAGTGCATTGTGACAGAACAGTGGCTCCAAATGGTGGGTGTCTTCGAAGTTGGACGGGAAGCCATGATTTAAAGAAGCTTTTTATGAGATTCGATTTTGTTTATTCATCTTTGCTTGGAACTTCAACAAGAGCTTGATCCAATCCCTCTAGATTGGTATTACCTATCCCTCTCTATCTCTTGCTACCTCCAGTTTTCATAGATTAGATTCGTTTCTTTTGATGTTCTCTAGATTAGATGCTAAAGAACAACCTTTCGAGGATTAAAGTGCTTGTGGCTTTACTAAATTGATTCTTGCATCACAAATTTGTTCCACAGATTCGATACCTTGGGTACACACTTGAGGGAAGAAGGGTCCCCTGACTACGACGGAGGACTTTTCCGCTTGCAAGTTGCAAGTCCAAACGATGTTTGATACGCATAACACTGTCAACAGTGGGCGGTCCAGCGGAAAGCTTAGGGGTCTCCGATGAACTTAGTGGTGAGGTTAGCCCAGATAAGAGAGAGGTTTAGGCCCAGTAGAGAGAGAAAGGTTTTTTCTATTTACCTATACACACACACACATATATATATAATTCAAATTTGAATTCAAATTCAGATTTGAACTCCACTCAAATAAAATCCAAGTAAAATCCAATAACTCCAAAATAAATCACACTAAAATTTATAATTCCTAAAATTTATTATTTAGCTCAAAATAAATCTAGGAAATTGGGGAAAGGTGAGAAGACAATCTTATAAATTTTAACCATGCACTCAATTTCACCAAAAATTTTGAAATTCACATTTTAAAACATCTCATAAAAATACGGGATGTTACACTAGAATCCTGGGATGCACGCGATAGGCGCTAAGAGTGTCTCCAACAGATCCCATTTTCCCTTCACTTTTCCTCTTTTCATCTATAAAAGGAAGTTTAGGGGAGAAATACCAACTATAGTAAATCTCATTTCTATTCCTATTTATTTTCTTCTCAACCCTCTTTCTTCTCCTCCCTCTCCCCTTACAAAGGGGAATTCATCCATCTTCCTTTTTCTTTCCCTTCCCTCCTATCGCACGGTCCGCAAGCCAAGGGAGTTTCATGACCGCCCGATCCACCCCAACACCTACGCCATTTCCTGTACCGGCTTCCCTCATGCTACACAAGCCATCCCATCCTCACACGCACCATGCCCCACCAGCCTATCTCCAGTTGCCGGCGCGCCCTATGGACTGCGCACTTGGGCAACCTAGCTCGTTCCCCATTGCTCACACGCTCGAGCGGCAGTGCTTTGATAGGTGCCATGCACTATAGCTTGTGTGCCAACACTGCCATCGGGGGCGTCGTTGCTTGGTCCTGGGTGGGCTCGTGGCAAGAAAAAAGAAAAGGGGAGAAAGAAAGAGGAGAGTAAGAAGAGTTTTTTACATATTAATAGGTGGATATCATTTATTAGGCGAAGAAAAGGGAAAAAAGGATATGCGGTGGTGCTTCTCCTCGATAAACTAAAATTGGGAAGGGTATTCCACTATTAAGAGATACAAAGAGAAAGATCAACTTGATGGAGATGTTATGAGGATGTGAGGATATATCGGACTAGGGGATATACCACATGACTAGTGTTATGGGTGAAGACTGGTGAGAAGTGTCGCCACTAACAGCCCATAATGCATGACCCTTGCGCCGCGCCTTTCTCATCCATCTGTCCACGCATAGCTGACGACAACCCACTTCCACATTGTGTTTCGTTCTTCTACAAGATTTGATGCCATGGCTAGGAGCCTAGGTTTAGGTTTAGGTTAGGGGGTTTTAGGGTTTAGGTTGTCAGGGGGTGCCAATGAGGTCCCAGAGGAAGGTCTTCAGAAGAAGGTAGCAGGATACCACCCAGGGCCATCTCCAGAAATTTAAGGCCCATGTGCGAATACAAAATGTGGTCTTTTGTGATTGATGGAAAAGGTGTTTAGTCGAGTATCCCCTCACACATATTCTACAGAAGTCGGAGAAACCAGTTCTGCTCAACCCACAGGAGCTCAACCGCCACTGCAGAGCCAGCCGATCCAGCCTCCTCCACAAAGCGTTGGGAGTCAGCCGATCCAACCTCCTCTACAGAGCATGGGGAGTCAGCCAGTCCAGCCGCCTCTACAAAACAATAGAGGTCAACCAGTTCAACAGCCGAACCCGTATCAGCCTACATATGGGGACATGGCGTTCGGTTCGTTTGGAATGCCGCCTAATTCTACTTACAAGATAGCCCCGGCCAATAACAGGTTGCAGAAAAATATGTATGGTGGGGGATATCATGAGGTCATGGATTATGGTGCTATAGATGCTCTCCCAAATCCTGGGTATGGTACAGCTGCAGGAATGCAAGATGATGATATTCTGGTACAGAAAATGGCCGATCTGATGTAAAATCAATTCGGCCTTAAACCTAAAATGCAAGGACCAGCTTATACACCTCCCTTCCCAGAGTGGTACTACAGGGTGATCCTGCCACCAAGGGTGAAGCCTCCTACGGAGTTTACAAAGTTCTCTGGGCAGGACGATACAAGCACTGTAGAGCATATTGCTCGATATTTAATGCAGCTTGGAGAAGCTTCAACTGATGAGGCGTTCAGGGTCAGATATTTCCCTCTGTCATTAACGGGCTCAACATTCCAATGGTTTACTTCTTTGCATCCTCAGTCAGTCGGCACATGGAGGGATCTAGAACAAAAGTTCCATGCCCATTACTTTAGTGGTAGCACAGAGAAGAAGCTGATTGATCTGGCTACCTTAAAACGGAGGCACAATGAAACGCCTTTGGAATTCCTCAGAAGATTCAGGGAGGTCAAGGGCATGTGCTTCTCTTTGACTCTGTCGGATGATCGGTGGTCGACATGGTCATTGCGAGGGATGTTGCCAGCTATTCGGGAGAAGTTGTTTGGCATGGAATTTGACAACCTTGGTCAGTTGTCTCAAAAGCTGTCATTGATGAGTAATCAGGCCTACGGGTTCAAGAAGGATACCAGATTTGCCAAGCACCATGAGATATCTACAACCAGTTCCTCGAGAAGGCTGACCAGGTGGAAGATTTTGATGATGACGAGGAAGTGGTCGCCGCTGAGATTATGTGGGGCAAGGAGCCTTTGACTGTGAACCAGCGGTGGATAAAGCAAACCAAGGGCATGTATGACTTTGATGTCACCAAGGCTGACAAGCTCTTTGAGTTCTTGGTAAAAGAAGGCCGAATCAAGTTGCCTGAAGGGCATTCTATGCTTCGGCCCGATGGGGTTAAAGAGAAACGTTACTGTGGTTTTCATGATAGAAACTCTCACTCCATCAATGATTGCAGGGTCTTCAGGATGAGGGTCCAAAAGGCTATCCAGGAGGGGCATTTGAAATTTGATAATAAGATGAAACTGGATGGACACCCTTTCCCTCAAAACATGGTTGGCTTTTCTGTCAACATGGTGGCTGCTGAGGAGAAGGGGAAAGTGAAGGTCCTGACTTTGGCCAGAGCAAAACAGGATGGATCAGTAGATCCTACATGACAAGTGACGGTGGAGCAAGTCCACAGAGAAGCTCCCCGCATCCTCAAGAGCCAGGTTGAAGTTGGGGAATCATCCAGGTCCAAGCCCAGGGTTACCACACGCATTCTCCTCAACAAGTGGCAGCGTCAGCAGGAAAAGGAACGCTACCAAAAGCTGAGATATAAAGAGGAGAGGCGCAGGTTTGAAGAAGAGGCGCGCAGGAAAGAACTAGAAGAGCACGCGCGGGAGCAAGAGCGTGCACACTGGGGATGCGCATTCTTTAGGCACTGCTGGAATGAAGGCTTGAAGCTCCCCACGTTGAAGAATTGCCCTAAGTGCAGTGATAAGTACTCCGAATACAGGCAGAAAACTGTCAATCGCCGATCCGTCCATGAGAGAATTGGAAGGATGCATCTTAATGACAGTCGACGTCTAAAAATAAATGAGGTCATTGATCACCCAAGGAAAAGGCAAGCTGACCAAAGATGGGTTGATCAAGAAGAAGAGGAACGCGAGTACATCTGGCAAGAAGGACAGTGGTGCCCGCCTGGCTTGAGGAAAAGCCAAAAGAGAAGGGTTCAACGCTTGAGGAGCCGGGAATTGAAGCAGGCGGGAATCCAGATGAAGCAAGTGTGGCGCCCAAAAGACAAGCCTGAAGGATCGGGTCGTTCGGCTCCAGCATGCATGGTATACTTTTTGCCGAATGAGTTCATGGCTCCCGCTAACCAAGTTGTGCAGGAGGAAACATCTCCAGATATCAATGAGGATGAGCAGCTTGGGGGATTAATGGCGCAGCTGGTATTGGCTAAGCAGGCCACCTTTGACAAACCGGCCAAGAATCGACACATGAGGTCGTTGTATTTGAGGGGATACGTCAATGGCAAGCCATTGACCAAGATGTTTGTTGATGGCGGAGCTGCGTTCAACGTGATGCCGTACACTACCTTAAGGAAGCTTGGTATGGGCCCCGGAGATTTGACGCCAACAAGCATAATTCTGAATGATTTTGCTGGGAATCCTTCAGATACCAAGGGTTGCGTGCACATGGACTTGATGATCGGATCCAAGACTTTGCTCACAACCTTCTTTGTCATTGAAGGCAAGGGAGCTTATAGCTTGCTGCTTGGACGCGATTGGATCCAAGCTAATTGTTGCATTCCATCTACCATGCATCAACAGCTCGTTCAGTGGGTAGATGATGAAATTGAAGTGGTCCAAGCAGATGATTCAATGAGCGTGGCAAACGTCGAACCAGCTTTCTGGGAATATCAAGGCATCGGTTGTTTCTCAGGGAAAGACTGGGGTGAAGGTCTGTTGAACTGTCGGCGGTGATCAACGGCCGATTCAACGATCGGCTCTTATAGTAATTTTTAAATGGATAATCCAGTTGATGGAACTGATGGAAAGTTAGGGCGTGGATTCATGTCGGCTGACAAATTAGAAGAAATTGATATTGGAGATGGTGACAAGCCAAAGCCGACATTTATCAGTGCTAACTTGGAGTCAGGTTTCGGAGATGTGCTAATCAAGCTGTTAAAAGAATATAAAGATTGCTTCCCTTGGGATTATTCGAAGATGCCTGGTTTAGATCGTTCTATTGTTGAGCATCGGTTGCCAATCAAGCCTGGTTTTAGACCTTATAAGCAACCTCCCCGAAAAATCTACAAGGATGAAGTATTGGCCAATGTGAAAAAGGAAGTTGAAAGATTACTTGATGCAAATTTCATTCGGCCATGCAGGTATGCGGAGTGGATCTCTAACATCGTCCCTGTTTACAAGAAAAATGGGAAGATGAGGGTTTGCATAGATTTCAGAGATTTGAACAGAGCTACTCCCATGGATGGATACCCAATGCCTGTTGTTGATTTATTGGTTGATGTTGCTGCTGGACATAAGGTTATCAGTTTTATGGATGGTAATGCAGGGTATAACCAAATATTTATGGCAATAGAAGACATATCGAAGACAGCCTTCAGATGTCCTGGTCATATAGGCCTATTTGAGTGGATAGTCATGACATTTGGGTTGAAAAATTCGATGCAACTTATCAATGAGCCATGAATTATATCTTTCATGAGTTGATCGGCAAAACTGTTGAAATTTATATTGATGATGTCGTGATCAAATATTTGAATCATGACTCACACTTGGAGGATGTAAAGAGAACTCTGGAGTGCACCCGAAAGCATGGATTGAAGATGAATCCAAACAAGTGTGCCTATGGAGTGTCAGCTGGAGAGTTCTTGGGATTTCTGGTACATGAAGGAGGGATTGAAGTTGGCAAGAAAAGCATGAAAGTTATTGATGAAGTTGTTCCTCCAACTAATCTCAAGGAGTTGCAATCACTGCTTGGCAAGATCAATTTTGTGAGAAAGTTCATTTCAAATTTGTCACAAAAGGTTTTGCTCTTTTCTCCGTTGTTGAAGCTCAAGAAGGACCAAAAATTTGTATGGGGTGACGAACAACAAAATGCTTTTGATGAAATCAAGCGATACATGAAGGAACCACCGGTGCTGGTGCCTCCACAGTTGAACAAGCCTTTTAAGTTGTACGTGGCGGCTGATACCCAAACCATTGGATCGGTCCTTATACAAGAGTTTGAAGGAAAGGAGCAGGTAGTAGTGTACCTTAGCCGAAAATTACTTGATCCTGAGACCAGGTATTCGGCTGCAGAGAAGCTGTGCTTATGTGTATTCTACTTGTGTACAAAGTTTCGGCACTACTTGTTGAATGCCGAATGCGTTGTATATTCAAAGTTTGATGTAATAAAACATATGTTATCTATGCCAATTTTGAATGGAAGGATTGGCAAGTGGATTTTGGCCTTATCTGAGTTTGAGCTGAAGTTCGAATCGGCAAAAGCCATTAAAGGTCAGATTATTGCCGACTTCATTACTGAGCATCATGATCCGTCAATTGATTCGCTTGAAATTACCCCGTGGGCATTGTTCTTTGATGGATCATCATGTGGCAAAGGTGGTGGAGTTGGGATTTTGTTGATTTCACCCAGAGGTGAGATGTTCGAGTTTGCTATCCCTATTCAGCCTACTGCCACAAACAATCAAACTGAGTACGAGGCACTGCTTAGAGGGCTTCAATATTTGAAAGAAGCCAGGGCTGTTTCAGTTGAAATTTATGGAGATTCAGAGCTGGTTATAAAGCAATTGAATGGACAATATGAGTGTAAAAGTGATGCCCTGAGAAATTCCTACGAGGAATGCAGGGAAATCTTAAAGAGTTTTCCGTTAGTAATTCTACAGCATATTCCTAGAGAACACAATGAAGAGACAAACATATTAGCTCAGAGTGCTTCAGGTTATAGGGAAAATCAAGAAGCGTTTGCCATGGAGGTATATGCTTTCGGGAGCGATCTGGTTGAGGATGATTGGAGAAAGGAGATTGTTGATTATCTGGAGGATCCATCCTGAAAGGTTTCTAGGAAGCTCAGGTATAAAGCTATAAATTTTGTTCTTCTGGATGGACGTCTATTTTACAAATCATTGGATGGGGTGTTGCTGTAATGCCTGGGTCCAGAAGAAGCAAAGAAGATGATGAGTGAGGTGCATGATGAGCTATGTGGAGCACATCAATCGGCCTATCGTATGAAATGAGTTATTATGCAAGCTGGATGTTTTTGGCCGACGATGCTGGAAGATTGCTTTGAGTATTACAAGGGTTGTCAAGATTGTCAGAAGTTTGGAAATATTCAAAGGGTTCCGTCGTACAAGACCTTTGAATCCAATTATCAAGCCATGGCCATTCAGAGGCTGGGTATAGATTTGATTGGCCAGATAAACACACCATCTAGCAAGGGGCATAAGTTTGTGCTTTTAGCGACAGATTACTTCACCAAATGGGTTGAGGCAACTCCACTAAAGAAAGTGACATCAGAAAACATGATTGAGTTTGTTAAAGAACACATCATCTACAGGTTTGGAATTCATCAAACAATTACAACTGATCAAGGATCTCAGTTTGTATCCTTGGAGTTCAGGGAGTTTGCCGAAAGCATGGGAATCAAATTGTTTAATTATTCTCCTTATTATGCCCAAGCTAATGGTCAGGCAGAGGCTTCTAACAAGATCATGATCAAGCTTATACAAAAGAAAATCGATCAAAAGCCAAAGAGGTGGCATTCAGTACTCAATGAGGCTTTATGGGCTTACCGAATGGCTCCTCATGGAGCTACAAAGACTTCTCCTTATGAGTTACTTTATGGGCATCATGCTGTTTTGCCCTAGGAGAGTGACTTTGCAAAAGGACTTAAGCTCCAAAGATTATAGCGGCTTAATGATGGATGAGTTAAAACATTTGCATATGATTCGCCTTAGAGCCTTGGAAAACATTGAAAAGAACAAGCTGCGAGTTGCTAAATATTACAACAAGAAAGTGAAGGTCAAGCAATTTGCAGAAGGAGATTTGGTTTGGAAAGCGTTATTGCCGATTGGAACTAAATATAGTGCATTCAGTAAATGGTCCCCGAATTGGGAAGGTCCTTTTCGGGTAGTCAGATGTGTGCCTGGTAATGCTTACATGTTAAAAAATTTACTGGGAGAAGAATTTTCTGCTGCAATAAATGGAAGATATTTGAAGAAATATTATCCTAGTGTTGAAATTGATCGTTGATCACGAGTGCCAGGATTACAAACATCTGATGGACAGAAACAGCCGGTGTTCAGGAAAGAAGCCGCCTTTAGAACAAAAAATCCTAACAGGAAATGGCCAATACTCATGTGTATTGCCCTTAGCACGAAGATACATAACATTACAGATGTTTCTTGCAGGCTTTTATTTAACAATCCAGCTGCTAAAGATTACGAGGGGGTGGGAAGCAGAAGGCCTGGCGAAAGAAGTGAAAGTATGCTTCATTCATTTTTCTTGTTTTGCTTCTTCAGCTCCTCTCTCTTCAGCTGTTCTAGGACCACCGTGACGGCAACCTGGAAGCTTCGAGGGTGGCCATGACTTGCAGCTTCCATTAGGCTGTCCCAGGCGGCCTTCAGGTTACTGTACCTATCAAAGACATCTAAGGGAGAAGAGCAGTTGTTAGAAAATGAAGGATGAAAGTTTTACCCCCTACTAACGCCTCCAAACTCATGCGGCGTTCGCGTTCGGCATGGCAGTGGGTGGTGATGTCTCGCAGATCGTGCTCCATATGCCGAATGCGGTGGCGCAACTAGTGATTGACCCTCTGTTCCGGTGTGGTGTCCTCTGCTTAAAGGGAGGAGTCAGAGGAGATGTACTCGGGCGTTTCTTCAGTCCCAAGGATTTCTTCAGGAAGCAGATCAAGGCTGAAGGAAACAAGAAGGGGTGAACCATATGATTGCAAGTGAGAGCAAGAAACAGATTAAAAGAAAACTCACTCTTTGAATGGTACGCTTCTTTGGTGGAATGCTGTCCTCCTTGATGGGTTGCTTTCCCTTGTCCGCCATGGCTTTGGGGTTTTCTCCTCTGAGCAGGGGGAAGAAGATGTGAAGTGATGGAGGAGCATGCGAGTGGATTTGCAGGGCATCCCAGAGGGCTATTTTATTGACTGAGAGAGCGCATTGGGAGTGATGACTGGTTGGCGTACGTTATTGGAATACCAAAAGGCAGGGTTTTCTTCCCGAATGCGAGGGGTTTTCATTGAACAGTGTTTATCGTTCCTGAACTGAGGAATTTCTGTGGATTTTGCGCCAAGGGGCAGTTGTTTTCGCGTATTCGGCTCAGGTGAAGTTCTCGAATACGTTTGAGAAAGGTAAAATTCGCAGTTGCAAACAGGAAGGGATCATCACAATACAAGCATGGAAATTAAAATTCTTTATTTATTGCCGAAGATCAAACATCCCTAGTACAAATCTAATCGAAAAGCCTGTTTAGCACAGACTGGGGGTGAGTGAGTTCGGCAATGGCATCGTCGTGGCCATCGAGGCGCTCCAAGATGACTTCGATTCGTCGATGTCTTCTGGTGCGCCGCCCTGGAAGCCGCGCGGCTGGATGGAGTAGTCGACGCCGGTATGCGTCGCCATGGCGGCCAAGCCCAGGGTGGTGCCGAGGCGGATGCCGTGGACCGCCACCTTGTCCACGCAATCTTCTACCGCGGCGAGGCGCTCCACCGGCGTGTCTCCAGGAACGTTCACCTTGTCAGCCAATTGCTTCACCAGCATTTTCAGCTGGTCAAGCTCGGCGTCGCGGGCTGCAAAGTGCAAGGCAATGATGGTTAGTATCGAAGTTGAATTGGATTGAAGGCTAATCTAAGGGATATACCGTCGATGGTTGCCAGCAACTGTTTGCGCTAGTCCTCCCACTCGAGTTCGGCGATTCCAGCCTTCTTGGAGACATCCACCAGCTCGCGCTGGGCTACCTCAAGCTCCACCTTGAAGTGGAGGGCGTCGAGCTCCCCGTAGGGCACGGGGGAGTAGTTGTTCGACTCCGAGGAGTCGTCCGGCAGAGCCTGATTCATGGCCGGCGCGAGGGCCGGGTTCCATTGGATGAGCCTGAAAAAGAGAAGATCGTCAGAAATAGTGGAAAATCTAGGAAGAATCATGAGGGAAGTTGACGATCACTGCCTCCGACGCGCGCTGGCGCGGCTTCCTTCCGCTTCGTCGGTGGCGCGGCGTCTGTTGCTGTTGCCCGCCATTGGTTCTTGGAGCTGCGCTGGTGGTGAAAAAGCAGGCTTGGATTGGCAAAGGTTTGAAGGCTAAAGGCTTGATGAAAGGCTGGGGCACCTACGGTTTTATTTATAGGGGTGATGAAGAGATCGTGGCCTTGGATCGTGGTGCATGTCCCGAGAAACTTGGAAAGTGGAGAGGTTTCCTTAACCGATTCGCCGTCGGGTCGTTTGGAATCCAAGCTGAGTCGTGTTCGGTTAACTGGCTCGGCTAAGTTGCGGTCGGGGTGTTGTTCGGGTATAGCACTATTTGACCAAAGTTACTAAATAAATCGTCCAAAGTTGCGAACCAAGTCATGCAGTGAAAAGGAAAATGAAGTTACACATTGCTCAGTACAATTAAATGTTCAAGTACTTTACGATTGCACTAGAGGCATTTGATATTATCTGACTAATGTTCTTCAGCCGTTCCTGATAATCTTTCTGAGTATTAGACAGGGCGGAGAGTTGAGCCTCGAGCTGGTTTACTTCGATCATGGCTGCTGATGCTTCCTCGTGGGTTTTCTCTATTAATCCAGGGAGCTCGGCTATCTTTTTCTCGTCAGCTTTAATTTTAGCTGACAAGTTCCTCAGCTCAGTTTCTAGTGCAGTTTTTCTGGAAATTTTCAACTCAAGAGTGGACTGCAGATTGGTCAACGTTTCCTTGTTGCTCTCAATTTGGGCTTGTGAGCCTTTCACAGCTTGTTCAGCTCTGGCTTTCTTTTGCTCAACGACTGGTCAGGAGGATTGGCTCTTTAAGGCTCGTCTTATTGCTACATAGTGAATGTCCAGATCTGAGATGGGCTCCAGGGAAGCTTTGATGTCTTCAGGGAGCTCTTGACCGATGGATTCAAGCATTTCCTCGAAGTGATCAACATCTCTGACTTGATCTCGGGCATCTTTCTGCAGCCAGGAAAAGATTTTTCTGAGCCTTGCATGGTTTTCCTCCGACAGAACCTGATTTGGAGTTTCTCCATCCCCTGTTTCGGCAGTTGGATCGTTCACCATAAATGAAGAGGTTGGTGGTGATGGAGTTTGATCCTGAGAGAGAAGGATTGCCGAATTGGGAATGGTTTATTAAAAGGAGATAAGAGAGTTGGGTGCATGTGCTTACCTCGTGCCTGATTCCCTGAATTGGGGTAGGAACTTGTTCAGATTCAGGGGGAATTTCTTGGGTGATCAGTGGAAGAGGAGTCTGAGAAGTTCTTGGCAAAGCTGAAGCTTCTACTTGAGGGGAAGCTGGTGCAGTCCCTGGTAAATTTGAGGCTTCTGACTGAGATGAAGGTGGATTCAGCCCTGGTGAAACTGGGATTTCTACTTGGCCAGGGGGAGATTAAACCCTTGGGGAGCTTGAAGCTTCTGGTTGGACTGATGGGTTCAGTTCTGGTGAAGCTGGAACTTCTGCTTGAGGAGGGGGTGATTGGATCCCTAGTGAGGTTAAGGTTTCTACTTGAATAGGAGATGGTTGAGCCCTTGGTGAACTTGGAGAGGAAGGCTCCATGGGTTGATTCACCATTGTTTCTTCTGCAGATACTAAATAAAGAGTAAATGCCAGTGTGAGTTATGATCTTTGAAAAGGAAGAAGCAATGAAGGTCATACCAACAGATGGAGCATTGGCAGATTCTGAAGCTGTTGATGGTTGCTGGGTTCTAGTCTGGAATTGCACAAGATGAAATATGTCAGATTAAGAGTGGTCTTGTGTTCAAGAAAGAAAAGATGTTACCTCAATGGGGACCTTTTTAGTGGTTCTTTTCTTCTTGGCAGCTGGAGGTGCAACCAAGGGTAGAGCTTTTCTCTTATCAGAGGTTGAGATGATGAGAGTGGGGTCCATTGTAGCATATTTGGCCATCAGCTGAGCCAGAGTTGTGGACTTGAATCCCAAGGCAGAAATTGGGCCTACTACATTATAAGCAATTATCCTGGCTCGAGGGGCAGGTACTATATTCTACAAGGGGTGGTCAAAATCATGATTAGTGGTGAGGAGTATGCCTGGTCAAAGAAAGGATAAGTGTGTTACCTCTGAAGTTGGCTGAAAGTCAGGCATCAGCTCAAGACAGAATGAGTGCACTGGCTCATTGAAGATATGGTCATGGAATTCTTGCCACCAGGAGATGAAGAGAGGGTGAGCTATTGTTGTTGGTGTGAAAAGCCAGGTATAAATAGTTGGACTACATTTGTACTCAAAGACCCTTCTGGCTTGAATGTTCTCTGTGATTTCCTCTCTGGGTTTGAGGAATTCATGAAGAAATAGCCTTTGAGGCATTTGGCCACATCCTAGCTGTCGGTCCATCATATTTGGCTAATAATATTCATAGGTGCTGTGATTTAACCTTCCTCCACAGAATTCTGCTGGCAAAGCGCATGGATGGATAAAGATATTGAAGATTTTTATAGATCTTGCATCATGGCATCCAGTTTCAAAAGAGAATTCAAAGGGGAGGGTCAAATTATCATTCTTCAGATAAGGGAGCCAAAGGGGATCAGTGAAACCTTTGAAGAAGAGCTCAAAGAGTCGATCGACATTCCGGTCAATAGATATGGTTGAAGCAAGCTTCTCCATGGGTTTGGCATCCTCTCGGTAATCCGAGCTTCTCCTTCATTGTTCTTCGGATGAAGGGAAATGCCGATTGTTGAGATTGATGTCAAAAATCCGATGCATGTACGATTCTTGGACCACATCCGCACAAACCACCAAGGGCCGTTGACACAAGATATCTTCTCGTCTAGTGTGCATTTGAGAAATAGTCTGATGGAGCATATGATATACACTCCCTAGGAGATATTTGCCAAGGGGGCGCGATGACCAGTAGCCAAATCTGTAGCCATTGCAATGTGATTCAAAGTGGGCTCATTGACTTTACCACAGAAGATGAATCTACACAGCCACATGTTCAGGAATGCTCTGTATTCAACTTCACCTAGAGGGCCATCTTTCAAATGATTCTGGATATATGACTTGTATCCACTTCCTGTCTTCACTCTTTTCTGCCTAGTGGAGCCTTTGTATTGGTAGGGATACATGGGTCCTGAGATATCAAGGTCGGTCATCATATATACATTGGCCAAAGTAGGAGACATTGGGCCGTGACCAAAGAGGAAAGCGTTGACACCATTTGACCAGAAATGGCAGGCTGCTATCAAAAGATCTTCATTCTTGGGGTCTCGTCTAGAGATAACTCGAAGCACTGGGCGATGCGGAGGCTGTCCCAATTACTGGTTTTGGCGCTGTTATCTGCAAGTATCCTTTTGTACCAATTTCTCCAACCTGCGATTGGGGGCAGAGGCCAGTTCTTGAAAGCATCTTGCCATAGAGGAGGCCTTGATAAAGCCGCTTTGAAAGGGATTCTCCTAGATTCGGCTTCGATGAACTCGCGGGGGTCAGAAGTTCCCACAGGCCCAAGGAAATATGATGTTGAGTTGGCCTCGGTGTGAATCGAAACTCGGTGGAAAGCTCCTATCAAGAAAAGACGGAAGAAGAAATCTGAGGTAGGAGTCGAAAAGAGTAATGCCGAATGGGCCTTAAGGGGATGAAATTTACCTGAGCAGCTTGATTTTGATCCGCCATTGAAGATTTGAGCTTGGGGAAAAGACGACCTAGGGTTTGGATCTGAACGGAGACTCCGATAGATTGCAGGGGGAGAGAATAGGTGTTGAACAGATTTGATTTGAAGACGTTGGCGTTTACAGTCAATTTCGGAATAAAATCACTTTTATCCCGTAATTGAAGGGGCATATGTTAACACCAAAAATTGGTAACAGGAAGGAAGCTGATTTGTGGGCCAAACTTGGTAACAAATCCCGTTCGGCAGGGAAAGATTTCTTCAGAAGATTCGGTAGAAATATCTGCGGTCGGCAGTTTGTTTCCGTTCGGCAAAAGGACTGTTTGCGCTGGATTCGCGGGATCGCATGGTGATGTGGCCCGAACGGAAGGAAGGGACGAATGGATGGATAAGAATTTGCGCTTGGGTATTAAATTAGGTATCAAATATTGTGCTCGTAGTCCACCAGGAGTCGTGCTAGGACAGGGTATAAATACGAACCCTGGGTGTATGTAATTGTAATTGAATATTCTCATAACAAACCGGCTTTACGCCAAATTCTCGAGTCCTCTAGTTGTGTCATCGAGTTCTTCGAGAGGGTTCATTGATCCGTTGACCTCCGTAAGTACCGGCAACCTTGTATCATGTCTAGTATCATGCGGTGGAATTAGATCGTGATGCAAGTAGTCTTGTTACCATGCTTAGTATCATGCGGTGGATTTAAGCTTGGTTCAAGAGGGTTTCTTGCTAGATCATGAGCCATGCGGTGGGCTAAGATCTAGCTTGGAGCTAGTTATCGGCTCTATTAGATTTGGCAAGATCTAATAGATTCATTAAGTTACCACGTGTTGCTTTGAGTTTTTACTTTATGTTTAAATTCATGTAACACTCTTTTGCCAATTTCTATTGGTTTGAATCGGCTTTATCTTGTTCAGTGATCCTTATGCTACACGTCCATATCTTTGGCTCAATACGGCATGTGGATCACGTGTTCTTTAATAGCCGAACCCGAATCAATCTAAGTTGTCATGTGTTGTGGGTTCAAGCTTGCTAGCCTTGTGTGAATCTTGAAAGAACCGGGTATTGTCACACCCGATTTTCCGAAGAAAACCAAGTGCATACCTATATGCATGCCAGGATCAAGTTTCATGCATATAGTGACATAAAAGTGTATACAGAAATAGTATCATGTATGAAAGAGAAAGATTATCAGAGATTTACGCTTAATCCTGGAAACGAAGGCTCCAAACATCACAGGCAGTCGACTAGGGGTTGCGTACGCCTAGCACCAGCACATCTTCATAAGACTTCAGAGTAGCATCCTCTTTCTGAGCAACATGTTTATAGCAAGGGTGAGCACTTCTCGTACTCAGCAAGTGTGGGAAAAAGAATGAATGCAAAAGCTTTATAGTGGACTGGGCTATAAGGATTTAAGCAATTTTAGTTGGTCAAATTTTATTAGCACCTGCTTACTAATAAAGTATAAGTTTATACCAACCCACATTAAGCATAAGATAATAGGTACGCCATAAGCTCATGGCAAGCATAACCAGAGAGAACGATTTAAGTCCATCTTCAAGTTCAGTTATCATGTGAGGGTCCAAGCCGCCCGTGACCGTGGGCACGGCTAATCGATTAATTTTACACTCTGCAGAGGTTGTACATCTTTACCCACAAGTCGCGTAAAAACTCCGAAGAGCTTTGCACCCAACCACGCTGTGCAAAAGTAGGCACAATACCACACTACCGAGGTGTGGCTGCATAGGGACGCTACAAGGCCTTTACAAAGAGTCCTCCCGTGCATATTAGCCCATAGTAGTATGTCATAGAGGCTATCTTTCGTACCACACTTCTATTACGGACGGTAAGCCATAGAGTCTTCCATTCCATCACCGCTCCGGAATAGAAGAGCCATAAAAGCATTCCTCCGTCCCCAACCTACTATGCGAGTAATAACCACACAAAGACTTCCCTAATTAATCGGCCAAGACCAGAGCCATATAGTCCTTGTGGTTGCACTGTTGTCCTGGGTGGTCGCTCCATGTTCCGATTAATCATATGATCTTGTATTAAGCATCCAAAGATATAGCACAAAGGTATAGCATGATTCATCATTAATGTTCATTAAAACCACCATAACCAAGGTATAGCAACTAAGCATAGCTACCCAACTTAAATGTCAACCCAAGTTAACAAGGAATGACAATCAAGACTAGGATAAACCTTAATAGGAACCCATCAAAATTAATGCAAGCAAAGCAATGAGTGATTAATTATAATTCTTAGGACAAAAGATCAAGGGCACACTTGCCTTTAACCAAAGTAATGTCGTTGCTCAGAATATCTTCAACTTCAAGCTCTTCCAACTTCTCGAACGGCGTTCACTCTAAGCGCATCAATCATCGGGCACAAACATACACAAAGCAAACAAACAAGCATATACTAAGAACAAAGCACCAATCAAAAGAAAACTTTAAAAGAACGCACTAAAGGATAGGCTTGATTAGATGGATCACTAAAGAACACAAAGGGTGCTTGGAGGGGAAAGGCTTGGTTAACTTTGAAGAGATGGTTGTGAAACATTGAGCAAGAACCGGAAAGATTACACTTAGATTGAGCTGAGAAAAGAACGTCTAACAAACGTTTTGCATAAATGAGAGAGCAAGGCTATGAGCTAGATTCATTTTAATTAACAAAACAAATATAAAGGATATTTCATAAATAAAATACCCTATGTTGACATTAATGCAATATTAAACTTTATTTATGAAACCGGTGTAAAGAACTAGTCAAGTTTTATTAATAAAGATTCATATACGATTAAACCGATTAAACATTTAATTTAGAAAACTAAACTATATGAACAATCTAAACAAAACTTTGTAATTCGGGTAGATCATATTATTATTAAAAACATTATGGTATTGGCATTAATCAAATTAATATTTATTATAAAAGCCGATGTGAAAGCCTAATCAAATTTTAATTAGAAAAGATTAATTAACTATTAAACAAATTAACATTTGGTTTACAAAAACCGAGATAAAGATCTAATTGACTTTTATGTATAAAAACATGTGATAGAAACATTAATCAAATTAAATTTACTTATGAAAAATGAAATATAGATCTATATTGTTTTTTATTTATAAAAGGCATGCATAACTAGTCATTAATCAAAATTAATATTAATTTTATTTTTAGAAACAAAACATGGTGAAAACACACCACTAACGCGTGCTTTACATTATTATGGACCTACCGCAACTTGAACGGATTAAATCGGAGCTAAAACGAAAAAGATATGAGAAAAACAAGATTAAAAGGACATGTTCGCGATTAACTATAGATTTGGAGGGGTAGCAGAAAAGATTTGCAAGACACAATAAACAGTGCTCGGGAAAAGGATAAAACTCAGGGTTAGATCTATAAAAGTGCTTGGGATGGATTGGATCTACAGAATCTAATCTTTCCAGGGGGGTTTCGAGGAAAGATGCAAGGCTAAAAAACAAATCCAGGGAATTACTAAAAACTTTAGGGGCCTAGATGCTAAACTGGCAGGACTCATCTCCTACCTCTGTTCGCTCCCAGAACAGGGGCGGACGGCGGTTCTGGCGGTCCAAATCGCCGGCGGTCAGAGGCGCTAAGGGTTCGACCGAGGTGCGGAATTGAAAGAGGGGATCGAGGGGAACTCGTAGGTTGTGCTCACCGCGGCGGACGGCAAGGGGAATCCGGCCGAAATCGAAGGTCAACGCCGGGTTTTGCGGTTGCGGCACGGGCTCTCCGGCGGGCGGCGGCGCGGCGGTTGCGGGCGCGCGGGCGGCGGCGGCGCGCGGGGGCGGCTAGGGGCGGGCGCGAGGCTCGGCCTCCCCCTTTTATGGGGACGCGCGAGGCGTGCCGGGCCGGGGGCGGCGCGGCGGCGCGGGCGGCGGCGCCGCGCCGCCGCCGGCCCGAATGGGCCCCCGTGCGGGCCTGCGGCGGGCGGAGCGGGTTGGGTCGGGCCACAGGCTCGACCCAATCCGGAAGGATAGTTTAATTTTTTTCGAATTTATTTTTAATGCGAAAACAAATCCCATAAAAGTCTAGAAATTGTTTAAAGGCGCGAAAAATACTTCGAAAATCACAAAAATTCCAGGAAAATTCCTAGTGATAGATTAAGACATGAAAAATCCAAATAAAGCATTTGGTGCTCATGAAAAAGATTTTAGAGCCTTCTAATAAATAGAAAATAGCTCAAGGAAAATGAGAATAAATTCCAGAAAAATCTGGAAAAATCTCGAGAGAGTTAGGACCGCTCCTAAATGCATTTTTGAAACCTTTTTGTACTAAAGAACCACTAGATACGTCGGAATGAATGCAACACACATAACTTTTTATTTGATTCCGAAAACCAAACAATGGATTTTTCCTATACTATATTCCCTGTAAAGAAAAACAAATGTTGGAAAAATTTTAAAATTATGAGAAAATTGTTATTTAATTATTCTTTCTATTCACATCCTGAAATTGGAAATTTCAGGGTGTGACAAATCTACCCCCCTTAAAAGGAATCTCGTCCCGAGATTCGAAAAAGGCTAGCAAGAGACAAGGGTTTATTTCGAACTCTTTTCATATCCTTCATCAATATTCTTCCTTTCATATTACAGAAAACTTTCCACAGCCTAACTTATATTAAAATCCTTAGGTGTCGGGGGTCTTGTCTTGCTTGTGTCGTTGTCGCCATTCCCTCTTAAAATGACGATCTAGAAATTTCTTCGGGCATCTGTTGATAAAGTGGCCACCAGCTTTGCAATAAAAACAAGCTTTACTTTCTCTAATATTCCGACGATTCTGTGGTATCTCATAAATCACTGGTATTGTGACACCATGAGGATATTCTAGATATGCATCTTCATTGTGATCTTCAGGAAAACCTTGGGCTTGAGACATATGATGTAGGTGAGAATTGTTATTGGCTTCCCCTAGATATTCCCTTTTCCTCTTCTTACTCATGATCTCCTGTAGTTTGCTTTCTAGCCCAATGGCTTTGTTGATTAAATCTTGTAGACTGGAATAATCATGTAAGCTTAGTATACTTTGAAGATCTTCATTCAACCCTTTGATGAAATGCTCTTGTTTCTTCTTATCACTTTCAGCTGATCTTGGGGCATACAGAGATAATTGAACAAACTTATCCCCGTACTCAGTTACCATCATCTGCCCCTACTTTAAGTTAAGGAACTCCTTCCTTTTGAGCTTCATCGCGCTCACAGGAGTATGGTGTAAGATAAAGTTGTCTTTGAATTCCTTCCACACAATACTCTCTGGTTGCTGATGTCCATTGATGTAAGAATTCCACCATTCTGAAGCTGCTCCTATAAGCTGCCAAGATGCATACAAAGATTTCTCTCCATCATTGCATTGTATCATATCTAGCTTCTCTTCAATTGTCTTGATCCAGTCTTCAGCTTCTAAGGGATATGTGGTACTAGAGAACGTTGGTGAGTCCTCATGAAATTGGAAATTTCAGGGTGTGACAGGTATCATGCGGTAGATGCAGGTTTTTGGGTTGTTTTAGAGCTAATCATCCGGTTGATTAGATTTCGATTCAATCTGATAGATTTATCATCCTTGGCAATGCTCGTTCCTTCTTCATGGATCCCGATTCGGCTGTACAGCTGTATTCGGTTATGCTTCCATGAGTAAAACGTGCTTATAAGTTATGTTTTAAATAATGTTTGCTTTTAGCCTTCCATATTTAGGTTGTATCATGCGGTGGATTGATCTCTTTGTGGTTGGTGGCGTGATTTCAAACAAGTTGTATCATGCGGTGGATTAACTTATTTGGATCCATGCTTGACGGGTTTTAAAGTACCTAGACATGCGGTAGACTAGTGCTTTTGGCCTATGCATGCTTGTTTACTTCATGTTTATAATCATGCTTTTACTTTATTTATTTTTATTTGCTGTTTATCATCAAAAATCGGTCATGATCATGCACGTGCAGCGTTATTTAAACAAAGACCGATCTTTTGTCATGCTTACGTCACCCATTCGGCTTTGCTCTGTTCTATACTCTAGCGATCCCGAATGATTTTCAAATCTGTTGACAGATAGCTTCTCATAGCTATATGTCATCTTGCATGGCTTCCTAGCCGCAAATATGGAACTGTCTGGTACCACCCGGCAAGTTCCAAGCTTTGGCATCTAACTGCGTTACCCTTTGTTAATTTCAGGAAAATTGGCTGGCACGCTTTGGAATCTGTTCGCGTGTTAAGCTAGCTTTGTTCGGCTTGCTGTGTGCTTGGCGTAGGGTGCGGATTTTGCGTCAACAGATCATCAGTCTCAGTAAAGAGTGTCATCGCACAATTATCAAGATTGAAAATTGTGACTGTGCCAGCAAAGTGTCATGATGATGACACTCCTCTCTCATCCCATGACACGTTACCTCCTCTCTCTTCATAAATATTGTTGATGTGGTGTGATATTTAATGCTCATGACACTCCCACTAAGACTGGCCTCAATCACATCTCATCTATGTTTAGAGAGTGTTTGGAGCCCTTAGCTAAAGTTAGCTCAAGTCACATGGGATGTTTCGATGCTAATTAGAAGTACTAACACAGCTTAATGATAAAATAATTGCATAAATGAGAACCACATACATAAGAACAAATTCGTGAGATAAATCCATGATTAGTACATGTGATAATCATGAATTAATTAGGTTTAACAAATTCGTCTTATGAATTATTAGTCACCCTAATCAGCTTATCATTGAATACGTTAGACAGAAAATATAACATGAGTGATCGAAGTACATAGCGCTTAATTGTTAAAAGTTGGAGGACCTTCATTTTTGGGGGTCATGAGCGGTCCCTCACCTCGCTCATGGCCATCGACGGGCCTGATACCACCGAACATGAGTGGTGGGAGACATCATGTAGACAATGGAGGAGGCGGTGGCATGTATGTCGAAGAAATTCCTTTGCTGAGTCTTGTAGAGGGGCAGATTCGATGCCTCCAACTGCCGGAGACGATGGAAGGAGGTGTAGCGACAAGTGAAGTAATACGCTATAGCTCACCAAAGGTGACAATGGAAGTGGGTCCTGCAATGGGAGTCGTCGGAGATAGTGGACAAGGAAGACGTGAGGGTGTACATTAAGAGGAGGCGACACTGGCAAATAGCGGCCAGCAGCGTCGATGTAGCAGACGCAAGGAGGAAGATGGTACTCGTGTGGGAAAAGACTATTTTCATTCATGGACGGCAAGATTGATGGTCTGCCACATTTGTTCTATCAGACATGGTAGAGTAGCAATCTCGCAGTCCATGAATGACCTATAATTTGGGACGAAAAGAGTACGTAGCACAAACGGATGACCAATCAAACTTGGAGTTAAAAAAATTCAAACACTGAGGGAGTAACATCTAAATTGTAAACTGCAGGAAATTTAGGTTATAAAAATAACTTTTTAAGTGAGTACCATATGGATGGAACAATCTGCAATATGTCGAAGCAACAAAATCTAACTATGCTACTACTACGTCAATCTGAGATTCACGAGGTTTTCCACAGCAACCTCAAAAGGCACCAAAGAAGCGTGTAGCAACAATTGGACGATTCGTTTGTACTCTATCAAGTAGTGGGTTACATAATGGATCATGACCCTTATGCATTATTCACAATCCAACTTGGTGGTATATATCTTTAGGTTATCAGGCACCTTATATACATGAGTTAGAGACATGAAAGAAATGTATGCATGCTTGAATCAATCAAAAGTGTCAAGCAATCAATTTATTGATAGGGGTATTTAGATATTAGAAGGGTTTCAACAAAATTAGAAGGAACTTGAGAGATTGAATACTTGTACATAGAATCGATGTGACGAATAAATAGTAAAAATTACAAAACTTACGACAACTAAACAAGGCTCGATCAACAAATAGAACAATTTTTTAATTTCAATCCATTGCAAATTTGCTAGAGATGGATGTGGATCCATCCACGCATAGGCGCCAAGAGCCTCACCAGTCACCACGCACGTGTGAACGCAAATTGTTAGAGAAAGAAAGTGTTGAATTTTTTAATATTTTTTCATGATTTTCAAAAATAAATGACAATTTGAAGAATTGTCAAAACTATACTATTGCCGTCATACCATATGGCGGTTAGGAACCGACCGACACATGGTATGGCATTTAGTGACGTGTCACTCAAAAAGGAAGCTAACCATATGGTACGGTGGCTAACCGCATGTGGTACAACGGTTAGCCTCCTACCGCCCTGCGCATGCAGAACCGCAAGCGCTAAAATCAGGTACGGACGGTTGCAGGATGCAGCACCATATGTCACGGTGTTAAGGGCCTACCGCCATATCAAACTTTGTTTTTCTAATCGGAGTAGAACAAATGAAATTGCAAGTTCAATCACTTAACATAGGAGACTTACATGAAACAACCACACAACTTTGCAATGGCACATGCAACACTTCTACTACTTTAACCATGCGCCTTACCTAGTCCTAACATGCCTTAGGCAATTTAGGAAACAATTACAACATTACTAACTAGTCTACTGAATTTTATATAATATATTTTTTCATGATTTTGCAAAAACAAATGATGAAAAACTAGCAGAGCTTCGCACCTTCCACCACTTCCCCCTCACACCCTTCTCTTCTCGACCCACTCTTTCTTTTTTTTCTGAATTATTATGCTATTTGCAGCCAAAATTCGGCATTTTATAGAGGTTGGGAACCAACCGCCGTATGACACGACGGTTGTAGGCCTGCAACCGTCTGCAAACACCATGCCATACGGCGTTTGGTCTAAACGCCATACTGTATGACGTTTGGAGGGCAGACGCCCTACAGTATGGCGGTTATGGATGTGTTTGGTTCCCTTCCCAGTTCAGCCTGGGTCGCATATGGGATGCAGGCTGGGCTAGGACAGGCCCAACACATGCAAGAGGTGGTGGTTTGGTTGCTTGCATCTACAAAACCAGGATGAGCAGAGCACATGATTGGTTGGCTGCACAACTATCAAACTGCTGAGTAGAGAGGCAAGTACCATTGTTTGGTTGCTTGCACCATACAAGAGTACAGACACTCCTACTCAAAAATGGTGAGGTTACCACCCCACATGCCATAACCAACCACAACCACAGAAAGTTGCACATACATCATAATACACAAGTTCAAGTGACACAAGTAATGAACACCATAATTTATACAACAAAACTAATATTACAACAAACTGAAGAACAATATTAACATTTTTGAAAAAAGCAACATCTTGGATCAATATCTTGTTTGATAGTAATCTTGTAGTCACCTGGCACTTGTTGATCACATGTTGGATCACCCTTCTCTGTGTGATATGCAGCTCTTGCTTCACCTGAAATTAACCATTGTAAGGTGAGTTCACCTGAAACTGTGCTCAAATCATGCATGAAAAATGGCAGTGAGTTGTGCTCAGTTCAAGTATGTAAAAAATAGTAGTAGAGAAAGAGAGGAATCAATTCAGTTTTGTAGCCTTTGAACACAACAGACCAAGGTCATAATGTTTGACCTGAAATTGATCAATGTAATGTGAGTTCACATAAATAGGAGCAAGTAACAAATATAGATGATGACATGATAATACATCAGCTCAGATTATGCATGAACAAGAACAAGCAAGGTAGAAGTTTGTGCTCAGATCATGCATGACAAATGTATTTCATCCAAACTGGCAGTGAGTTGTGCTCGGATCATACAAGAACAAGTAACAAACAATTCGGTTGTGCACAATTTGGAAAGGAAGCAAAGATAGAAAGGTAAAGGCAAGGCAAATGGCATCACAACTCATAGGCAATTCAGCTGCAAGCAAGCATCAATTGTTCATGACATCACGAGCAATGACCGACCGATCTAGACATCACCGCGAGCATGTGCATCATCTACTAGCACCTTCATCATCCAACTAGGGGACCTACATAGGAAACATCCATCTAAACCCCGCATCTAAAACTTGAGTTAAGTGAGACAAAAATCATAGGAGCCAAGTGTTGCGGCTCCGGTTAGCTCGTCCCGCACAAAATGACTCCGCACAAAAGAGGGGAGGAGGCGGCAAGCCGGTGCCTTCACTCCACAAAAGATCGGATCGGTTAGTAAGCATGTAGGGTGACCTACATGTAGTAGTGCTTAGCAAGCCATGTCCTCAGCCACAGGACACGGTGAGCTTCTGTCATCTTGACAAAAGCGTCTCCCTGAGCCTTGTTGTCCAACAGATGAGAGAAAGCCACAATCAAAGCCTCATCATTGAAACCTGGCATATACATCACTGCCCCATAGAGCTCTGGGTTGACCAACTCAACTTTGGTCTCACAAATAGCAGCAGCAACATCCCTCACAGCTTCTGTCATTCCAGAGAAGACCATCTGATCCTCCTCAGTGAGGGTGCACCTCTTCCTTTTCTTGTTCAGCCCACTACTGACATCCTTCATCTCCTTCACCTCCTTCTTAATAACATCCTCCAGCCCCTTTGCTTCATTCTCAACAAATGGCTCTGTCTTGACATCACTATCAGCAATGTCTGATGGGCTTCCTAAGGCCTCATTGGAACCCATGGCAAATTTGTCAGTTGCCAATCCATTCCCAAAGATGGTCTCCATCTCTTTGTAGTTGTCAATGTGCTTGTTCAGGAACTCTGCGTCCTTTGGGTGAGCCTACAAAAAACAAAGAACATACAGGCAGTTAGTAATGAAACGAAACAATGAAACAAATGAAATGAAACAAACGAAATGAAAAAATGAAACAAATGAAATGAGCTTGACATACCTTGATGTGTCCTAGATAGTGGTCATCATCCAAGCTGATCATACATGCATCATCTACCCATAGTGCCCCACTGAGTTCCCTTAGCTTAGCCACCCTCATCCACCTTTGTCTCCACTTCCTCAAGTGGTTGTAGACTTGCTGTCCACTGACATCCATCCCAGTGAACTCCTGCAAGTACTTGGCCACCTGGTTCAAGTGGACCTCCTTGAACCCCTTATCAGTCCTCACCCCAGTCTCAATCAGCTGACACATACGCCTCAGAACAAAGGAGGACATGGCACTGGTCCAGCGCATAGCACCCCTAGTGTGCTGCTCAGTACCCTCACCACCCATGGCACCCTGCTGAGCACCCTCACCACCCATGGCACCCTGCTGAGCACCCTCACCACCCTCTAGGTCAATCATGTTCACTTCCTGAGCCATCCCCTAGTTACACTAGTCATGCATTGCCTCAGTTCATTACTAATAGCCATTAATCATCATAGGACAACTCATAGCCACAATTCAATGTAAATCATCAAAGCACAACTCATAGGCACAATAAGTAATAGCCATAATCATCATAGCACAACTCATAGCCATAACAAGTAATATGAAATCATCATAGCACAACTCATAGCCAGAATCAGTAAGCATGCATGTTGATCATCATAGCATAAGTAGAGTAAATGTTAAACATCATTGCACAATGCATAGCCTCAGTCAATGTGAGTACATATGAAAATCATAGCACAATTCTTAGCCTCAGTCAAGAGAGGAGAAGATTATTAAGTACATCATAGCACATGTCCTTAGCTTAACAGGAAGAAAGGAGAAAATTATTCAGTACAACATGTTGATCATCACAGCACATGTGGGTAGGCTCAGCTACATGCAAATGAAACAACACATCAAGTTCTAGAAATTAGCCCCTGTTGCCCCCACATCTGATTTGCAATCTCATCCCTCATAATAACCATAGCTTGGTTGTCAGGCACTTCCTCATTAGTTTGGACATTTCTATTATTAGGTTCCCAAGTTGCTTCATCAGGAAAGACTTCATCTTGACCATGACCAACTATCCAATTGTGAATGATGCAACATGCAAGAACTAGTTTGACTTGTGTCTTGTAGGGGTGGAATGGCTTGTTATCTAGAATGCAGAACCTGTTCTTTAATGCCCCAAATGCCCTCTCAATAGTCACCCTTAAGCTTGAATGTCTCAAGTTGAACAATTCTTTCTTATTGGTAGGAAGATTCCTTCCATATTCTTTCAAGTGATATCTAGTGGCTCGATATGGTGGCAGAAATCCAGGCCGACATGCATACCCAGCATCAACTAGGTAGAATTTACCTAACAATTATTTGGGAATGCACATATTAGTTAATGCTTACATGTGGAAGGGTTTCTATTAAATGCCTAATTGAGTTAACATGCAAATACCTGGAGCAACCCTTAACCCATCATCCCTCTCTAGAGCATCTGCTAGAATTAGAGCATCATGTGCAGACCCCTCCCATCCAGCCAAGACATATGTGAATGTCAGATCAAAGTCAACTGCAGCAAGCACATTTTGAGTAGGATGGTTCTTCCTACCCCTAAAGGCTGCAGCAATCTTTGCTGGTACCCTAGCATGAACATGAGTACTATCTACTGCACCAATGCAATCCTACAATGAATCATTAATAGACATTACATGTTGATCATTCATGAAGTTACAACCCAACATCCTAGCAGTTTATTTACCTTAAGATATGGATGCCACCTTGGGCTGTTTCTGATTTTGAGTGGTGTCTCATTTGATGGTGGCCTGATCATCTCCCCCCTAAGCTCATTAATAGCATATAACACCTCTCTAAAATATCTACTGACAGTTTCCATTGACGTCCTAAAGTTTTGATGGATGACTCTAAACCTTTGATTGTGCCCAACAACATGGAGAAACATGGCAACTTGTTCCTCAATAGAACTGTTTATGGTGTCCCTAAGCAAGAGTCTGTCCCTAAGTAGGTTACACAGGTTAAAGAATGGAGCTCTACGCATACGCAGCATGTTAACACACTCTATGTCATTGCAGTTGTATATTTTGTCAAGGTTGGCTTGCCGTTCCTAATCCATGGCACTCATTGGGGCATATGCGACACGAGGTTGTGCATTACGAGCAGCCCTGAGCCTACGGATGAAGTATGCATAGACAACACAGACAAATGCAGCAGCTTTGATCACCAACATGCGCCTCTGCTCGACAGGATTCATCTATAGCAGTGCAACAAACATGCATACCATGTCTTAGGAAAATGGACATGAACATATATGCAATAATCAGAACTTGCATCATTGTAATAAATCTAGAACCAAAGCATCATCACCTAACACACATGTGCTCAGTCATAGCAATATTTGCTTAAGAAAACAAGCATCAGCAGCTAAGGACATGTGCTCAGATTTAATGAAAATGGATTAACAGGACATCATTAGCTAAGAAATTGTGCTCAACTTCCATCAAATGGAATAACAAGACATCATAGGCTTATACATGAGCTCAGTTGCAAATAAACCATCTCCACTTCACGATATAATGGTAATTCATCACAGTGCAAGTAAACCATCATCACAGTACAAGTAAACAACCATCACAGTGCATGTAAACCATGTAGCATAGGGAGGAAGAGAGAGGAAAATGTACTGGTTACCGCAAGATCTTGAACAGAGATAGATAGGACAACGAAGACCAACAGAAATGCAAAGATATCACCAGATCTGCACATGAAAACACATGTTAGTACCCTGAAACAAGTAGATCTATGAAATAGAGAGAGGTTAGGGGAAGATACTTGCCTGTTTACCTCGAACCAAAAGGCAAAACACAGATCAACCCCTGCAGTAAAAGACTTGGGGATTAGAACGGGCGACAAACACCACACAAAAATCAGAACCTCCTAGATCGAGCGAGGGGATGGTGGATTACCTGCACTGTAGGCCTCGAAACCCTAGCAACTCGAGGTCCAAACCTGCTCAAATCAAGAACACAACACGACGGTAGTTAGGGTTACCGGTGAATCACACCCCCATGGATCGATCCACACCTCCATGGATCTACACGATGAATGCAAGAAGAAGATGAAGACATCACCTGCGGCCTCCGGGAGCAGAAGGTTCGAGAGGATGGAGGAATCAGAAGTATCGAGCGACAGGAAGATGGAGGGAGGTGAGGTGCACCGGTGATTTATACCCAAGCGAATGGCGCGAAGGGGAGGGCGATGACCCTAGGGTTCCCGCGCTCGCCTCGCCTGCACGCGCGCGCCCAACTTTTCCAGCTCCCGCGCGCACCCGCGGCGCCCGCGCGAGCTCGCCAGCGCCTGCACGCCAAGAAACGGAGGAGGATTGTGTTTGTGGGGATGCAGGGAGGACCCTAGGGTTTGCACGCCGCGAGACAGGATGAGGAGGCCGTCCAGGCAACCAATCGGCCGTGGGCTGCATCCCACGGGCCTGGCCGGCCCATATACAAGGAACCAAACGCGTCCTATACCTCCTAGTACGTGCGCCCGTTCAAACATCTGGCGAGTGGCCTAACCGTCGTATGATATGGCGCTTGGTCCTGCAAACGCTCCATGGCATGACGGCGGTCCTATGGTATGATGGTAATATTATAGTTTTGACAATTCTGCAATCTCTCATCTATTTTTGGGAAATCATGAAAAATAAATAAAAAATCGAAAGTGTTGCTTGTTTTATGGGCCGCATGCCGCCCTATCGCTGTGTGGTGGTGGGCCGCCATTCAAAGCTAGGCGAAGGCTAATTTTAGCTGGGCACGTCTGCAGTCCAATTTTCAATTTACTTTTTACGGTTTTACAAAAATACTGTACATGATCAAAATTTGAAAAATAAGTCTCAACCACTATATAATACGGCGATAGCCTGACAGCCTCTTACCGTCGTTTCATGCGACACTTTTTTCTGAAAATTGATAGACGAACCACCGGTTAAATGAACCGGACGGTACCTTCCCAACACATCTTTAAAAAATTATAAATATTTCAAATAAATTCGAATGCAGATAAGATTTATAAAAAAAATGTAGACATTTATGAGATGTATAACTTTGTAGTTCAAATATTTTTCTTTTGAAATCTTCTTCGTGCTCAAATAATCAACATAATCCTTAAATCTAAAATTTAAATTTTAGATCTGAGCACAAAGATGATATCAAACGAAAAATGTTTGATGAGATTTACGATTTTTTTTTATAAAACTTATCTCCATTCGAGTCCATAGGAAATAGTTATGAATTTTTAAAAATGTGCTGAGAAGGTACCATCGTTTGAAACTAGGGGTGGATATCGGCTCGACTCGTTATCGGCTCGGCTCGTTATGGCTCGTTAAGATACCAAGCTGAAAGCCTAGCTCGGATCGGCTCGTTTCAAAGCTCGAGCCAGATCGTTAGCTAGTTCGTTTAAAATCGGAGTAAATCATCACATCTTGAAATATACTATAACTTAGTCTATATTATATAAGTTCCAACAACAAAAATAAAAGAAACAAAGCTCATACAAATATATAATCAATCCGAGCATTAAATCAATCATCGACATTAAGTTCACCCAATTGCAAAACTCCATGCGATGCATGCTAACACTTGACATTCAAAAATCATTATTTTAGTTCATCTAAGAGTAACTTAAAACACTCTCCATGCTGCAACACTTCACTTCATGTCTCCCTTTGGGCCTTTCCTTGTAAGAGGTAAACTTGTAGCCTATACATAAACAGTAAATTATTTTAGTGAAGTGGCAAAAAATATTTTAACTATACAAAGAGTGCTCGTAATAATATCTGATTCACACTTACTAATTGCTTCCCACCATACAGGTTGGAAACTCCACAGACTCAATGTCACCATCAACATTGTGGACTTCTGGTTCCTTGGTGGGTTGTGGGTTGTGGTTGTGGGCCAAGGAGGCGACAATGTATTTTGCTGGGCTATTAATTAAGGTTGGCTCGTTTTGGCTCGCGAGCCAGCTCGAGCTGGCTCGTTATACGACCGAGCTGAAACCTAAGCTTGGCTCGTTTAAAAATTCTAACAAGTCGAGCCGAGCCGAGCCACTAATGAGCGAGTTCGAGCGAGTTTGCGAGCTTCGAGTTTTTCGTCCAGCTCTATTTGAAACGACGGGGGGTTAGAAAAACCGCCGTTTCATACATCATTAGAGGGTTATTTTTGCAAATTTTGTTAGGCACAACTATATATTTAGGAAATCATAAAAAGTAAAATAAGAAATAAAAATTTCTCTGCAGTCCAAGAGGGTGTTCGGCTGGTAGAATGAATAGTATTCTGTGAGAGGAAATAAGCCAAGACAAGCCGAGATAAGCCAGCCGAACAGCCTCCAATACTCCTCCAATACTCTGATGTCCGTTGGTTTGTTGTCGCGCAAGAAGGGGCAAAGAAAAAAACAATGATAGAGAATGAAAGGAGTAGTGACACAAGTGACATATCTTGCGATGTATTTGGGTTGTAAATGGGTCAACCAGTTCCATGACCCAACTACCCATTGAATACTAATTTTGGTTTTGGGTTGGCCCAAATAATTAAGGCGCTGACCCAACTGACCCAAAAAAACACTAGTACCCCCACGGCATTAGCCCAGCAACCCTTCTTCTTCCTTCGTCAGAGAACAGAGCCACCGCCACCGGATTCTCCCCACTGCACGTCAGCACCGCCTCCCTTCCCTCAAATCAACTGCAACCAAAGGTAACCAACTTTCCCATCTGCTTCCCCGAGTCCACCTTGCCAAGCTCCGATCATCCCTCTGCCGGGAATCGAGGAATCTCAGGCCGCCGAACCACCATTGACGCTCGAGATCCGCATCACGCCGTGAATAGAGATGGCAATGGCTGCCCGAAACCCGATTACCCGATGGGTTTTACCCGATAAAGGGGCGGGTGTGGAAGGATATCTTTACCCATGGGTATGTTTGTGGGCAAAAACATCTACCCAATGGGTAAGTGGGTATGGGTGCGGCTGAGTACTACCCACACCCGCTTACCCGTGGGTAAAATAAACCTGAAGGCCCATATACATATGCAATGAAGAATGAAGTATTCAGGTATCTTTTGGTTGAGTCTGAACATGTAATATGTGTTGAACTAAAAAACTTGTGGTAGATTGGTGGTCCTGGTGAGACTATGTACTCAGATTTGTGCTATATGCGCATCTGTGCTTTATTATGTGAGTCAAACATGTAATATGTGATGAACTCAGTACTTTGCTGGTGGTGACTTGGAATTAGTATGGGAGTAATATGATCAATGATCTGTTAAGACTTTATTTAATAGTGTATCATTGCTAATTTCTGCTATTTCTCAGTAATATATTCATGATTTATAGTGGGTAGACATCGGGTGCGGGTTACCCATTGGGTACAAATACCCGTGCGGGTATGGGTATGGGTGAGTTTTTTTACCCGCAAGCAGGTGTGGGTATGGGTGTGGGTAAAATTTTATCTGGTGGGTATGGACATGGTTGGGCAATACCCAATGGGTTTGTACCCATTGCCATCTCTAGCCGTGAACCAACTCCTGGCCTCCCTCCACTCAAATAAGGTAGCAAAATATACTTCCCACGATCTATCGATACTCAGGCTAGTTCTCTGTGTCCGCCGGTGAGCTCGCTGGAACGCGAGCGTTGCCGCGGCCGAAGGCCATGTCCGCGGCCGCTGCATGTTGCCGGCCATGCTCCGGCCCTCTCATGTCGAGCTTAGCTAGAGCATTAGGTGCGCCTCCTCGCGTAGATGCTCCTCAGCTCTTTTCCCCGCCCAAACGACCGGTCCCCTCGCGCAACCACGACCAAGCACCGACGCTCGTCGCAGACCGCCGCTACGGGCACGCCATGAATCTGTGGTACTCGTGGTCGTGGTGGGGTTCTCCACGGACGGGGACAACAGTGACGCTGCGGAGGGGCGTAGGCGCCGAGCGAAAGGAGGCCGGAGTGGAAGGGAGGCCAGAGACCAGCGAAGGATTTGCTGTCGATCGGGTTCAACTAGGTTACCCAATGACCCACAGCATAAAACACTAATTGACACTATAACTAAATGGGTCAACCCAATGGTATTTACACCAGGATAGTTATTTTGGGTAGTGGGCCATCGGGTCGACCCATAAAATTCTGCATCCCTAGACATGTCCCTCCACCTCTGACTCTGAGCCATCTCCCCCATTGCTATCAAACTCCGATTAAGAACATTTCAGGAGAAGGAAGAAGACAGGTGGTGGAGGAAGGGCGGGGTGGCGCCTATAATGCGGAGGAAGTATGGGATTATAGTGGCAGCCTGGCAGGGACAGAGCTAAGATTGTTAGGGCTATGGGTTCTCATCTTCATCTGAGGGGGGCAAAGACTAGCGTAGCCCCCTACGACGCTAGAGACTGAGTTCTCTCTGTGATACGCTCGGCCGATGACTGCCTCGTTGCCAGTGAGGTGCCATAGCGGGGGCTCGAACCCGGGCTGCATGCCTCAGCGTCACCCAAGCCAACTCCCTAGCCTCGTTCGGTTGGCGGTGGCCGATGGGTAGTCTTTGGTTTGTTATGAGAGAAAATCTTCTTGGTGGTTCTTTGGTGGCTGGTTTTGTTCGAGAGAAAAGTAATCTTTACGTTGGCCACGATAAGCTAAGCGAACAGTGCGCTGCCTTTCCGGTTCTCATCTTCATCTTCTTCCTCTGATTTCTTTCTCCTTTGTTCTTCCACAAATTTGTAGGGGGCTTAGATTGTCTTGAGATGTCTCCGTTTCCTGTATTTGCACATTGACTTGTGACTTGTGAGAGATGGAGTGATGATGTATCAATCTATTTTATTTTTATTTATTACACAAACCAAATAACAAGGGTAGGGAGTGAATGATTCACTTCTCAAACCAAATACTTATCCGTGGAAATCCAGACTGTGTTTAGAATGCGCACAAGCTGTAGATGTGTCATGGGGATTCAGCACGCGCTAGTGCGAATTTAATTAGATGCGTAATCTTATATTTTTATGCTTGAGAGCTAGGCTTATATTAGAGTAATTCAAGTGTTGTTCCGATGAACAAGTGGGTTTATATCAGTTACTAATTAAATCAGGTCTTCATCTTGCTACCATGTGCAAAGAAGATCAGAGTGATTCATGCTGCGTTACCAATAGGTTCCGTAGTTGACATTTGACAATTCTCTTGCCCATTCGTCGTTCAAGAAGCCGTTTCCAATGTCCATATGATCAAAAGCCGGCTCGAACCATTCCGCCGTCGAGAAAGCATGCATACGCCGCCACGCGCACGATTGGTCTCCCTCCCATCCAAGTCCAACTCCGCACGCTCATCAATTGCTTTCCGTAATGGACACCCAACTTGTGGGCCCGCGCCTGTCAATATCGTTCGTAATCCCAGGGATTAACCAACAACACGGCTTGCCTAGTTGCCTGCCCCGACAGCCAGCCAGCCAGCCAGCCAGACCGAAGCCCACCCGCATCGGACGCGCCTGTCGCCGTCCGATCCAGATCCCACGCCACGCCGCCTCCTACCTTCGCCCCCTCGCCACCCCCACCCGAGCCCAGCGGCCAGCGCCGACCAGACAGACAGAATCCTCGTCGCAAAACTCGCGCTCCCCCACCTCGTCCCGCCGCGCCGATCCAGCCCGGGCGCTCGGCCTCGCGCGGCGAGCGCGATGGCCCTCGACACCGCCGATGCGCCGCCATCGGGGTCCGGTTTCCCCGACGCCGCCGTGCGCCCGCTCCTCGCCAACGCCGACACCCCCGCCCCCGCCGCCGCGGGCGGGGAGTCGGCGGAGGAGCTGGACGCCAGGTACGCGCCCTACGCGCGCCGGGACGCGTACGGGGTCATGGGCCGCGGCCCGCTGGCCCCGGCGGAGGCGGTGTGGCTCGCGCTCTCGGCCGCCGTGCTCGTCCCGCTCCGCTTCGTCGTGGGGATGCTCGTGCTCCTGCTCTACTACCTCGTGTGCCGCGTGTGCACGCTGTTCGTCGAGTCGGACCGGGGCCGCCCGCGCCTGGTGGGGTGGAGGAGGAAGGCGGTGCTGCGCTCCGGCTGCGCGCTCTCGCGGGCAATGCTGTTCGTCTTCGGCTTCTACTGGATCCGCGAGACTGACAAGAGGCACCCCACTGTCGAGGTTAGTTCGGTTTCTACTGTCCCTCTTCCGCTTAGTTGCTTATCTCAATTGTCACTTTCTTCCTCCTAGAACAAGGCTTTTCCCTGCGTTTATATAAAGCATACGACGAGTTCGATACAAGTGTTTTGGATCAGCTTGCTTCAAAAGTATGTGGTCCTGCAGCACCATGGTTGATGGGTTGTCCGGCACTGTTGGATCTCAGTGCATTGCGTTAGGATTTAGGAAGTAATGGCACTGTCTGGTTTAGGTGCATGGCGTTAGGAAGTAGAGTGACTGTGATGAGCACCCTGCAGATGTGGGGTGGAGGAGGAAGCAGAATGCTCACGCAGCACCGCCTTCCTCCTCCTCCACCCCACCAGGCGTGGGCGGAGGAGGAAGCAGAATGCTCTGCAACACATCTGCAGCAAAGTCTATGATGTTCCTTGGCATGAGCATTCTGCTTCAGAGAGAGTACCAATACAACCGTGGACCTAGCCAGCAATTAGCTCGCCATTATTAAATTATACTTTCTGTTGATTTTATGACTAATGTCCGTTTGCATTGTGATTTATTGTGCCTGTGCTAATATGAAGATTGAACTGAAAGTTCAATTGATGTAATGTAACTTGCATTCCTCTGCCTTGTTAGATTCTTTCAAAAATCTTGAGACAGGTTTATTGTCACTAGGCAATTGTCTGTCTACTGCTCTACAATGGAACCTGTACCAAGTGGCTGGAACCTTGCATCATACTGTACTCTATACTGCATTAGTCATAAATGCAAAATTTGAATGATACTCCGTCCCAAACTATTGTTCAGTTTAGCCCTGTCCTAAGTCAAACTTATCTAACTTTGATCAAGTTTATAGTAAAAAACATCAACATCTACAATATATCAAATTGGTTTCATTGAATTCACCATGAAAATAGGTCCTTTTTTCCCACTAAGGGCTAGCCCAATTTGGAGTTCATGATACATGGGAGTATATTTTGTCTACTAGCCACGGGCATAACAGAGAGCTAAAAGCGACAGAGGGCCTATTTTAGCTGAAAAAGATAACTACACGGCAAAGCTTAGCCACACGACAGATAAGAAAGCTACACACTGGTTCCAACTGAGAGTACTCAGAATGTAATCCACTCGACAGTTATCTAGTCCTCCAGATTCTTCAAGCGTTCTTCACTTCATCTTACTGCAGCAGCATTCCGGGTCTCCACTTTGAGGCTGAAAATGGAGTGCCGCCTCTTTCAGAGCTTCAGCACCCGTCTCCAGATTCTTTTTGAGCTCCTGCTTTCATAGACCTGCCCAACAAGTCACAAAAGAAGATGATATTATTTGCTATTGTAGATGCTATTATTTTTTTCTTTAGCCATGGTTAAAGTTGGAGAAGTTTGACTTTGGTCAATGAATTGGTATTGTAGATGGCTTGTTTTTCACAAGAAGATCTGGGTGCTAAATTCTGTTGATTATTAATAAGGTTGAGATAGCTGGCAATAGAGACGTTTTTCCCTTCAAGCACATATTAGAATGTACAATGGCATTATTTGAAATGTTTTATCGGAACAGAAATGCAATGGTCGCTCCTAGTCTTTCATGCAGAATGCATGATGCCCATAATTTGTTCCCTGGTTCCCCTGTCATCTCATTACGATGTTTTGTCAGAATGTAAATCATGACCAGCCTGAAGAATTGGGAAGGCCAGGGGCAATAGTGTCTAATCATGTGTCTTATGTTGACATTCTTTATCACATGTCAGCTTCTTTTCCAAGTTTTGTTGCTAAGGTACTGAAAACACAATTTTTATTGCTCACAGCGTACTTAAATTTTAAGGATTTATTGTATTCTAACTTTGTATCATTCTGTGAATTGTTAAATGCACCCTTATTGTAGGAGTCGGTGTCCAGGTTGCCCCTAGTTGGTCTCATAAGGTACCTTTTTTATGCTGATAAATACTTTCTTATTTCGAGGCAGTGTCTTACTCATATTATGCTAGCAGATGGCCTTATATTACTCATTTATATATTAGTGTTGTATAGAGTATATTAAAATCAAATCTACCTTTCTTTGCTGGTATAATGCAGCAAGTGCCTTGGATGCATTTTTGTGCAACGAGAATCGAAGTCTTCAGATTCCAAAGGTGTCTCAGGTATATATTGGCTACAGCCCTTGAACTAGTTATACTTGTCATACTATTCCTGACTTGTTAGCATCCTCAAAATATATGTTTAGTATTGAATGTTCTGTTTCTAATACTTCAAATACTGCATTATACTCATCACACTAGTTGATTTCTCTAGACATTATAAACTTAGGCGAAGTTTGAACTTCAAATTATATACATGACTTTACTCTTTTGAGGAAATGTGTTCTCGCTATGGCAACTTGTAATGTTTTATAGTTTTTGTTTTACTGAACTTTCTATAATGTAAACTTTCTATAATGTATGTAGGTGCTGTAACTGAAAGGGTCCAAGAGGTTTGTCAAGATAAAAATACCCCAATGATGTTACTCTTTCCTGGTAAGTGTACGGTCATTTCTTTTTTCAGATTTTCTTTAAACTTCTTTTTTAATATAATGGTTGCCAATTTTCTAGGTAATTAGTACCGTCCTTTAAAAGTTGTTGTTTCCTATCTGCTTTTACACCTTATCACATAGGCCTACTTTGCACTGTCTTGAAGCTGGCCATAACTATTCGAAGTGTAGTGATGAAAACATGTTTTGCTGGGAGAAAAACTGAGTAGCCGTTTTGGGCTACAATATCTGCAGGAATTCAGTATCATGCCCCATTGTCTCTGTACAAACATTTTAAACCTTTCATTGTTTACCCTCAATTTGTGCTCCTGTCTGTTGCTACTTTATTTATATCATCAGGTTATCCAAAATATATTCGAAGCTGTCATGCTCTAGTCCAATGCACATGTTAAGTAGTTAGCATTCTTATTTTATACAAGCTTTTCCCCTTCCTTTCATTTGGCTTGTCAAAATACTTGCTTCCCCGTTTTCATTACTTACTTTTTTTCCACTCCTTTTAGAGGGAACTACTACAAATGGCGATTACCTTCTCCCATTTAAAACTGGAGCCTTTCTTGCAAGTGCACCAGTGCAGCCAGTCATTTTGAGATACCCTTACAGGAGATTTAGTCCGGCATGGGATTCCATGGATGGAGTAAGTACTGACCACAAATCTACGCTTTCTTGAAATTGCCAATTTATAGGAATTCACATGTAGACACAGGAGTGCTATGAGCAATATACTGGTACTTTGTGTGTAGATTTCTTGTTCTTTCTAGTCTAGAGAAATTAGTCCATGTATTGTTTTTAATCTTTTTACACATGATCTTGTCAACATCGCCAATTTCTTTTGCTGAATAGTATTTTACTATTGTCCATGTGTGTTAAACCTCCATGTAGCCTTTTCAATTTTTTGTTCTCCTAAGCAAATAAGGTTGCTCCTTTCTTACTGCTCAATGAACTCAACCGGAGCACTTCTTCATATTTGTATGCAACATTCAAACATTAATTCAGGGTTTAATATAATTTATGAGAAGTATGCAGCACTTAAACTTATCTTGATTCATTGACTTCTTAAACATATTTTCAATGTTCTTTTGTAAAAAAATTCCAGGCACGCCATGTATTTTTGCTCCTCTGTCAATTTGTGAATTACATTGAGGTGGTTCGGTTGCCTGTATACTATCCTTCTGAACAAGAAAAGGAAGATCCTAAGCTGTACGCGAGTAATGTCAGGAAATTGATAGCGATGGAGGTATTCTTGCGATCTCATCTTTCATGAGCTCTAGGATCAGGTCCACCTTTTTAAAATATGAATTGATGTGTTCATAGTTTCCTTCATGTAACTACATTCTCATTCTGTAGGGAAATTTGATTCTTTCTAATCTTGGTTTGGCGGACAAGCGTGTGTACCATGCAGCACTGAATGGTAGTAGTCTACTTGGCGCTCAACATCACAAAGATGATTGAACGCCCCTGTGTTGTTTTTTTTTTGGTAAACTGACAGCTGAGAGTATTTAAGATGAACTGTGGGCAGATATTTAGTTTGTCATGCGGCTCTTGCGTTCCTTGTTCGAGGAGAATGTTAAATACCATCCTGATACGATACTGTAAAGGAAACACTTTCTTTTATAGTTAGATATGGTCAAATTCAGAAACAGTTGCTATTTGCTGTGGTCTGCCTTCGTACACTCGTTTGTTGCTAATCTTTCTGTTTGAGGAAAGACACTTCACAATTTTTCACATTTACCAAAGTAACTCAAAGTTAGGAGTTAGATGTGTTTAAAGAGTTATGAGAGAGTTAACTAGTAGACGAGAGTGTTAAATTGTAAGCTGGCAACCCCAACATTCTGACCATTCGTATCTATGTTAAGCTTTCTAATAAAGCTGGACAGATGTCTTTTTTATCTAAAAACCCAAAGGTAGGAGACTGTTTTGCATTGGTTTGTACCTCCGCTGTGCCTAGGCAAAAATATGGCAATAGACCAAAGCATATAATCATACTTCGGTTACAAACTATTTGGATTAGAACCGAGCTAAAATGTATAAGGAAATATTCTGTGCAAACTACCCAAACTACTACCTCTGGATCATTATACTTGACGTTACGGATAGGCATTTTGGCCTAGAGCTAGTTCAGTTTACTTGTCGGAAACGACAACTAAAACGAATCGGAGGTAGTACCTTCTCGGTGGGAATGTGAAAATCCCTCTAAAAATCATAATTAGAAGTCTCTAACATTTTGGAAATGAGGCATATCTATAATGCATTCATAGATCTACTTCGTAACAAAAAAGATGCAAAACTTAGTTTCGTAAAATTTCATATAAAAATTGACAAAGTTCAATTGCATGTGCATGAGAATACACATTGTCAGGATTTTGGTCTTCTAGTGCACATGTACTAAAAATTTGTCATTTTTGTAATAAATTTTATACATCGAGTCTGCATCTCAACTCTTGTAACAAAGTAGATTTATAGATACACAATGGATGTGCATTATTTCAATTGTTTTATTAAAACCTCATAAGTATGGTTTTTAGAGGGTTGTTACGTTTTCACCGAAGAGGTGGTTTGCACTTGATATTTTTCCAAATTATATAAACAACGCTGAAATCAGAAAACATCATGTTATGACTATCACATGCAGGCCCCATGTGTAACATTCCACCTCCAGGCCAACAACTTCATAAAAAATACTTTCTTTATTTTCCTTTATAAGAAATCTCACCACCTGACATAAAATGAGTTTCTTGATAAAAAAATCGTATCCTTTCCCTTGATCATCCCAGCATTTCATATAATTTGAACACTAGGATTTACTGATCCTAGTGCTGGATATCAAACATAAGAACCTAAGAGTACTCAACTTTACTTTCTTTGTACAGGGTTAGAAGTTTCGGTTCTAAATTCATTCTGCCTGAGCGGGCTGTTGGAATTTGGTCCATGTGGCCCATTTAGTAAATTCTAAAGCATGCACAATAATAGTCCGTATTGCCAAGACAAGTAGATGTTGCCTTCCTTAAATATGGGAGTCTCCTATCATAGCAAAATAGATGCATGTGAGAGAAAAGGAGACTGTTGATACACGCACGTGCAGCCCGCGCATTTTCGCGTAAATTATCACGTGACTTGTGACGGATTTACCGCAATCAAATAGGCGCTTCACCGCTTGATAAAGGTGGCGTTTCGCTTGAATAAATTGAGCAGTTACTGTCGGTGTTTTAGACCGGCAACCTACTAAGGGAAATACCTGAAGTAGATGAATGTGACTCGCCGAGATCGGTAACTCGAAGGAACAGACACGTGGCACACAATTTAGACAGGTTCGGGTCGCGAGGTGCGTAATACCCTACGTCCTGTATGCTGCGTAGCTCTGGATTAATTGGGCACGATTACAAGATGGTGCAATAGTGCGCTGTGGGTTGTATGAGAGGAGATTGGATGCTAGAGATCAGTCCCTGCCTCGCCTTATATAGTCCGGGAGGCAGGGTTACAAGTCGGAGTAGAGAGAGAGTACTAGTCGAGTACGTCTAGGAGTCCTCCATACAGTGCGGAACATGTACGGCTCCCTAACCGAGTACTACTCCCCGTGCGGTCCTTGTGCTCCACGCCTTCGGGTGCCGTGCGGCGCAAGCCGGTAGTCCCGGGGGCCCACCGAGTAGTCGGTCCCGGTACCCACCGAGGTAGTGGGCCCGGGGAGGTCCATACGACAAGCCCCCGAGTACTTTGTAGTCGAGAAGGATAGTTTCAAGTAGTCTTGACGGCCTTAACGAGTAGTCCTCAAGCGTCCCCGAGTGCCACAAGTCAAAAGTCTTCAAGAGTAGTTGAAGCATACCGAGGCCGGAATGTACTCCGGTCGATGTTTGAGCAATCTTGAAGTCTTCTCGAGTAGTCCCAAGCGTCCTCGAAAACGCGCCTTCGAAGGTCTTCAAAAAATGTCCGCCTTGTCTTGAAGCGAGAGCCGATATGGAGGTGCGATTGCGAAATCGCACTTCATATGGAGTAGCCCCCGAGCCTTAGGTTGAGCCGCGGGCTCTGGCTGAGGGTCCATCTGAAGTCTTGGCAAGAAAATCCCGAAAAATCCGGAGAGAAAAAACCGAAGGACACGTGGCACGGAGCCCCCGAGCCTTGAGTCGAGTACTTCCTCTCGAATTGAAGGGTCATCTTGAAGAATGTGTCCTGAGATGCTCTTGAGACTAGCCGCTTCCCAGGTAGTCGAGTAGAAGTAGCCGAGCCCCCGAGGTGAGGCACGTCGACTAGTAGAATACGAAGGGTCATGCACGGCCGCCGAGTCGGCCCGCGCGTGGACTTATCCAGCCGCCCGTTGCGGAGCCGGTTTGGCTTATAAATAGAAACCAAAACCCTTAGGGTTTTTTCACCCATTCGAGCTGCAGCCATTTCCTTTCCATCTGAAGCAAATCCACTCCCAGCGCTTGCTGCCGCCGTAGTAGATTCAAGTGCACCGCCACCCAAAGCTTTTAGGGTAGCCCCCGAGCGGATGCGCGTGAAGATGCCCTGCACTTGGAGGATGAAGCCGTCACCATCCAAGACATCGAAGGCCGCCGGGAAGAAGAGGGGCCGCGAAGAGGCCGCCGCGGGCGCGCACGGAGCGGCCGCCGCCCATGTCTCCACCGCGGGCCGATCCGAGCCGCGAGTGGAAGAAATCCAAGGTGAAGACGGAGGATTCGTCGACCCTCCTGAACAGCGGGTTCATCCGGGAAAAGGAGGTCGACATGTGGAGGGCCGCTGCTGGAGATCCGTATCCAATGGAGAAGGTCGAAGACGAGATCCCCATGTTCGCGCGGTTTGTGGAGCGCGGTCTTGCGCTCCCGGCCAGCAATTTCTTCAAGGGGCTGCTCGGGTACTACGGGATCGAGTACCTGAACCTGAACCCCAACGACATCTTCCACACGGCGGTCTTCGTGCACTTCTGCGAAGCCTTCCTTGGGATCAAGCCACATTGGGTGCTTTTCCGGAAGTTCTTCCGCGTCAAGCCGCAGCCAAGTGCCACCAACCCAAGAGTAGTCGGAGGAGCCGGCATCCAGTTGAGGGAGGACGCCGCGGAGCAATATCTGGCGTACAAGCTTGTCGACTCCAACACGGACTGGAAGACAAGGTGGTTCTACATCACAAACCACCACCCTGGCCTGCCGAAGCCGAGCGGACGGCAGCCTAGGCACCGCGAATGGTGGAACACGGAGCCCACCATGCAAGAGGGGATTCAGCTTCCCGAGCTGCTGGCACGCATTAAGGTGCTCAGGGAGGCGAGACTGATAGCCGAGCACGTGGCCTTCAGTTTCATGAAGCGTAGGGTGCAGCCGTTGATGGCTCGAGACACCCTAGGCTTCGAGTACACCGGCGACGACGACACATCGCGGATGCCGGGAGGCGAACTGGACGACAGCGACATCATCGAGAGGTTGTCGCGGATCTTCAAAGATATGCCGCCGTACACGGCGTGCCCTGTCCAGGAGTACTCCGCCGCCCGCCCGCCAAAGGAGGTGAGTAGTCGTACTCTATTGGTCGAGTAGTCATTGCCTGGTGTACAGTTGCTGACGTCTTCGTGTCTTGCAGGATGACTTGAAGAAGTTCATCTCCGAGCCGCAGCCACCTCCGAGCGGAATCGAGATCCCGAGGGAGGAGAAGGCGAAGGAGCGGCGAGAAGTCAGTGAAGGCGACGACACCGTCGTCGTGGAGGATACCACCGACGACGACGACGATGGCGACGACGAGACGTTGCAGGACCGCTTCCAGCTGCGGTCGAGGTTTAGCCGCCGGGCTTGCCTTATGTTCCTGCGGTGCAAGACCCCCCGACCAGCTCCCGGAGGCTAGCTCGGCCGCGCCGCCACGGAAGCCGCGCAACCCCGCCAGGAAGCGGGTGTCGAAGAAGCTTAAGGTCTCAGAGACCACGCCTCAGGAGGTAAGTTGTCTTGAACAGAGTAGTCGAGTACCCGTTGTACGAGTACGTTTGCTGATGAGTAGTCTTCCTTGTATGCAGGAGGTGCCGCCAACGGAGCCCGTCGAAGAGGGCGACGAAGGCGTGTGGGACACGGTGGGGGAGCCAGCTGGAAGTCGTAGTCCAGCCCCCACTGTGGAGGAGATCTTGGCGCAACTGGAGTGCCAGCCCCCTGCTCCTCAGGGGAGCATGGAACCCGTAGCCACCACCGTCGAAGAGGTGGTGGCATCAGGAGCGCAGGAGAGCACTGCGCCGGCCGCCGCTGCTGTGGAGGAGGCGGTAGCCGCAGGGGCGCAGGAGGAGGCGCCCGTCGAGGGTGGACTGGTCGACATCGCCAGCATCCTTGGTGCTCCGGCCGTGACAATTGTCCGGTCGAACTTGTAAGTACTCCGTCTTCCTGAGTAGTGCTTGTTGTAGTAGTCGGGGTTGGCTGACGACCAACTGTGTGTGCTTCTGCAGGAGATCCACGGATCTGTCCTGGGAGGGGAATGAGCCCTCTTCAGCGGTGGCGGAAGAAGACGCGCCGCCCACCGAGGAGGCCGCTCCCGCTACCCAAGCGGTGACCGAGCCACCGGCTGCCGAGGCGCCGTTGCCAGAGGCCAGCGTAGTCGAAGGTGAGTACCCTTCTTGAAGCTATAAGGCTCCTTGAGGAGTAGTTGTAGGCACTGATGCACCCATCTTCTTTTTGACAAGCGCTGAAGCTGAAGGTGGTGACATCCCTGCAGGGGTGCCGATGCAGAGGTTGACACCAGAGGCCCCGGAGGCTGCTGAAGGAGCCCCCGAGCCCATGGATGAGGTCGTCGAGAAGGCCGCCGGGGGAGAGGCGGTCACCACGTCGCCAGAGGTTGCTCTGGAGGTGGCTATCCGCTCCCCCGAGATCCAGGACGCAGAGCCCATCCGCTCTGCGCCGATGACGGAGGCCACCGCGAGTAGTCGCGGAGGGATAGAGCTGCTCGCGGACAATCTTGTCGAGCCGGCGACGGTGGCCAAGCATCTCGAGGCGATCCGCCAGGCCGAGCAGTGGATGAAGGTAAGTAGCCGTGGCCTTTGAGTAGCCGATCCTCCGTCGCTGAGTACTCTTGTGACTTGAGTTGTCTTGTGCAGGACGTTGCGGAGCGGTCCCGCGACAAGTCGAACCCGCCGCAAGGCTATGGCGATGCGGTGCTCCGAGCCGAGGCGCTAGAAGAGCAACTTGTGAAGTCGCGGAAGCATGCGGGCCGCCATGCGCCGAAGCTCTACGCCGCCTTCGCCAAATACCACAACGATGTCCAAGAGTTGCAGGCGAAGGGCGACGACTTGGTGCGGAAGAATAAGGGCCTCCACAACAAGAACAAAGGTACGCCGCTGAACTTGTCGGGTACTAGTTGAAGGTCAAGAAGTCCTTGACCCGCTGTGCTGTTGTCGTGTTGCAGAGCTTGAGGGCCAGGTGGAGCAGCTAAAGTCCTCGGAGACGAGCATGAAGAACCTCTTCTACCGGGAGCAAGAAGCCCGCCAGGTACTCGAGCTCGACTACAAAGAACTCGCCTTCGAGTGCGAAAAGCATATGGAGCTCCGGATTGCTTCTGACCGAGATCTCGTCAACTGCTACAAATCCTTGCAGAAGTTGAACGAAGACCGCGAGGTATTGCGGGCCCCCGGTTGAAGGAGTTGGAAGAAGCCGCACCGCCGATCGCAAGACTCCGGTGCCGCACCCGGCGGCCCCAAGATTGCTCCTCCGGTGGATCGCCCTCAAGGAAGCTCCGAACCGCCGGCCGCCTACGTGAAGCACATGGCGAGGTCGATCCCAAGACAAGTCTTGGCCTTCATGAAGTCGTACTTCCCGAAGGCCCCGGTGGAGGTAGTCGCCGGCGGGGTAGCCGCCAACCGCACGGATGAGCAAGATGCGAGCCGCCGGGAGCAGATGGCTCCCATCGCGGAGCAAGTAGCTGACAAGTTTAACCTCCAGTAGCCCTGTAATAGATAGCTAGTAGCCATGGTTGTACAGGAAAACAATTGTAATGAATTGTTTAAGTATTAATGGAAGAAATTTTCCAACAATGAGTACTCGTAGTCGCGATCTCAGAGTGCGGAGCCCCCATCGTGAAGTGGATGCGAGTAGTAGTACTCGGCTTTGGTAGTCCCGTTGTAGGGAGTAGGCAGTAAAGAAGTTGATGAACGATCAAACTTTATTACTGAAGGAGTACACCTGGATGGCCAGGGCCGTAGTTACAAAGTAGTCGCTTGGACCCGGAGGCCGCCTTACGGCGAGTGCCGCCGGGAGCGGGTAGCCGCTTGCGCAGCTTGATCCGTAGGTAGCCGTGTAGGCTGGATCGTAGATCCGTAGGTAGCCGTGCAGGCTGGATCTTGGAGTGTGGTCTCTTAGTAGACCGCTGCTAGAGTCCTTGACGCTCGTCGCAGCCCAGGGTCCGTAGGTAGCCGCACGGGCTGGATCCTGGAGAGGAGAAGTCCGGAGACTGGAGTTAGGACCCGGAGGCCGCTTACGGCAAGGGGGCGTTGATGTAGTCGTGTAGACTTGAACCCCAGAGTAGTCGTGTAGACTAGGCGTAGAATCGACAAAGCTGGTCGACGTTCCACGAGTTGTTGATGTCTTTGCCTTCAAGTGTTTGGAGGCGATAGGAGCCCGCCCGGCCACCGTTGCCATGGTGAAGGGACCTTCCCAGGGGGAGCTGAGCTTGTGAAGTCCTTCCGTGTTCTGGATACGGCGGAGGACGAGATCTCCAACGTTGAAGGAGCATTCCTTGACGTTGTGATCATGGTAGCGTCGGATACCCTCCGGGTACCTTGCCGATTGGACGAGGGCGGCGCGCCGAGCTTCTTCGAGGCCGTCGATGTCAACTCGTCCGTCGTCTTCCGAGACGCCTTCGTCGTAGTGCTCCACTGCTGGCGAGTTCCATATAACGTCGGCAGGGAGGATTGCTTCGGAGCCGTAGACCAGGAAGTAAGGGGATTGCCCCGTTAGCTTGGATGGTTGGGTCCGTAGCCCCCAGAGTGCATTGGGTAGTTCCTTGATCCACTTGCCCCCTTTGGAGTTCGCGGCGTCGTGTAGCCGCTTCTTGAGAGCGTCGAGCACCATCCCATTGGCGCGCTCGACTTGTCCGTTGGCCCGTGGATGGGCAACTGAGACGTATCGGACGTCGATCCCGCTGTTCTCGCAATATTCCCAGAACTGGTGGTTGTTGAAGTTGGATCCCAGGTCTGTGATGATGCGGTGGGGTAGCCCGTAGCGGTGTACGAGTTCATCCAGGAAGTCGAGTACTCGTCGCCCTTGGGGCATGTGACTGGCTTGACCTCGATCCACTTGGTGAACTTGTCGATAGCCACCAATACCCTGTTGAATCCTCCCGGCGCGGTTGGCGGTGGCCCAATCATGTCGAGCCCCCGGCAGGCGAAGGGCCGGGGTTGGCGGTATGGTGACTAGCTTGTAGGCCGGGACGTGTTGTCGCTTGGCAAAGTACCGACATCCTTGGCACCTTCGACGAGTTCTTCGGCATCGCCCGCAGCCGTGGGGCCGCAGAAAGCTCGTCGGAAAGCCTTGCTAACCGGCCGTGCGTGAGGACGCGTGGTTGCCGCGCACGCCCTTGTGGATCTCCTCCAAGATGTCCTTGCCTTCTTCGCGAGGGAAGCACTTCATGAGTACTCCGAGAAGATGCGCCCGCTTGTAAAGCTTGTCTCCGACGAGGACGTAAGACTTGGTGCGGCGGATGAGTTGCTCGGCCGCGTTCTTGCTCGGAGGGGACCTTCGCTCGCCGAGGTAGTCGATGAAGGGTTGCCTCCGGTCCACGTCGATCATCATGACCTCCCCGCCCACTGGTGGATGGGCCGGGACGATGGTCGGAGGCGCCGGCTCCGAATGGATGGCGCGTGAAGCTCGTGGACGAAGACACCCGCCGGCACTTGAGCGCGGGTGAATCCGAGCTTTCGAGAGGACGTCCGCCGCAACATTGTTGTCGTGGACGATGTGATGGAACTCGAGACCATAGAACTTGTTCTCGAGCTTGCGGACTTCTAGGCAAGAGGGCGTCCATGTTCTCCTTGTTGCGGTCCCGGGTCTTGTTGACTTGGTTGATGACCATCGCGGAGTCGCCGTAGACTAGTAGCCACTTGATGCCCGGTGAGCCGCGAGGCGGAGCCCGTGTAGGAGGGCTTCGTACTCGGCTTCGTTGTTGGAGACCTTCCGGAAGATCCGCAGGACATACTTGAGTTGTTCGCCCGTTGGAGAGATCGGGAGTACCCCCGCACTCGCGCCCTCGAGGTTGAGTGAGCCGTCGAAGTACATCACCCAATGCTCGGTCGCACCGGTGGGAGTAGGTAGCCGGTTCTCCCGCCACTCCGCCATGAAGTCGACTAGTGCCGCGACTTGATGGCCGTGCGTGGCTTGAAGTCGATAGTGAGGGCGCCGAGCTCGACGCCCCACTTGGAGATTCTTCCGTAGCATCTTGGTTCCGCAGATGTCGCCAAGCGGGTAGCTCGGTGACAACGAAGACCGAGTACTCCCGGAAGTAGTGTCGTAGCTTCCGCGAGGTGATGAGTACCGCGTACGGCAGCTTCGCATAGGCCGATAGCGGGCCTTTGACTCGATAGGACCTCGCCGACGAAGTAGACCGGACGCCGGACCGGGTAGGCGTGGCCGTCTTCCCCGCCGCTCGACAACGATGGCAGATGCGACCACGTGAGTAGTCGCGGCGAGGTAGAGCAAGAGTCGCTCGCCCTTATGAGGAGCCGTGAGGATCGGTGGCTTTGATAGGAAGTCCTTGAGCCGGGCAAGGGCTTGATCCGCCTCTCGGAGTCCACACGAACTTCTCTTGATGCTTGAGTAGTTTGAAGAAAGGGAGGCCCCGTTCTCCTAGCCTCGAGATGAATTTGTTCGGCCGCCGCCATGCACCCCCGTCGCCTCTCGAACATCCTTGATGCTCGTGGGAGCTTTCATGCGTCGGTGATGGCGGAGATCTTCTCGGGGTTGGCTTCAATGCCGCGCCGGGCCGATGATGAAGCCGAGTAGTTTGCCCGAAGGGACGCCGAAGACGCACTTGTTCGGGTTGAGCTTCCGGCGGTACTCGCGTAATGATGCGAAGGTCTCTTCAAGGTCGTCGATGAGGGTACCGGAGTCCCCTGGTTTTGACAACCACGTCATCCACGTAGGCCTCGACGTTCTTGTTGAGCCGCCTCTTGAAGCAAGCCCGGATAGCTCGTTGGTAGGTAGCGCCGGCGTTCTTCAACCCGAAGGACATGGTTGTGTAGCAAGACGCGCCAAATGGGGTGATGAACGCGGTCTTCTCCGGTCTTCCTCTTTGATTGCGATCCGGTGGTACCGGAGTAGCGATCGAGGAAGCAGAGCAGTCGCGGCCCGCCGTGGAGTCGATGACTTGATCAATCCGCGCAACCCGAAGGGGTCCTGGGGGCGTGCTTGTTGAGGCTCGGTGTAGTCGACGCACATCCTCCACTCGTTCGAGTTCTTCTTGCGGACGAGGACGGGGTTGGCGAGCCACTCGAGATGGAAAACTTCTCCGATGAAGCCATCCGCGAGTAGCTTGGCGAGTTCCTTCTTGATGGCGTCCCCGCCCGTCGTCGGCAAAGCGTCGGAGGTGTTGTCGTTTGGGGGTGGCCTTAGGATCGACGTTGAGGCGGTGCTCAATCGGCTCCCCGGGCACTCCGGCATGTCCGTCGGCTTCCACGCGAAGATGTCGCGGTTAGCCCGAAGGAAGCTGATGAGCGCGTCTTCCTATTTGGGGTCGAGGCCAGCCCCGATGGTGGTGGTCTTGCTGGGGTCACCTGTTCCGAGGTCGACCGTCTTGACGAGTACCTCCTCAGGTGGCTGAGGCTTGTTGGTGCTGTCAGACTTCTCTGGGATGTCGAGTTCACTTGAAGCAAGCTTCTCGACGCAGCGTAGACCTCCATCATCGCGTTGGGTACTTGGTTTGTAGAGGCGGTCTCCACGGCTTCTGTGTCGCAGTCGTGGGAGATCTTCAAGTCCCCTTGGAGGGAGAGTACACCGGCTGGGCTTGGCATCTTGAGTACCAAGTAGGTGTAGTGAGGCACCGCCATGAACTTGGCGATGGGCCGGTCCGGGCGAGGATGGCGTGGTAGGAGGTCTCGAAGTCCGCGACCTCGAACTTGATGTACTCGGTATGGTAGTTGTCCCGAGACGCCCCGAAGGTAACTGGCAGGACCACTGAGCCCAGTGGAATAGCTGCGTTGCCGGGGACGATGCCGTAGAAGGGTGTGTTGCTCTTGGTGAGCATATGAGTGATGTCGAGCTTCATTTTCTTCAAGGTCTTGGTGAAGAGGACGTTGAGCCCGCTTCCGCCATCGATGAGCACCTTGTTGAGCTTGGAGCCCGCCACCACTGGCTTCAGGACGAGGGGGAAACGCCCTGTTTCAGAGAAGCTGGTCCATTGGTCCGCGCGGGAGAAGGTGATGGGTACCTCCGACCACCTGAGAGGGGTCGGGACCGCTGGTTCGATGGACATCACTTCACGACGGGTAGCGTTCTGCTCCCGCCCCGTTGGGCAATCCGCCGAAGAGTACGTTGACGGTCTTGTCCGGCTCCCGGAAGTCGTTGTTGTCGCCGTCCTTCTTCTTGCTCTTTTGATCGTGAGGGTGCGGTGGCTGCGGCGTATCCTTGAGTGCATGCCCGAGTTGGTAGCACTCGTTCGGTGGTGTGGTTGCCGTTTGGATGCCACGGGCACTTCTCCTTCGACGGGTCCTTGAAGCCGCCGGAGCTCTTCTTCGAGTTCCCCTTTGCAGGGCGCTGGATAGCCGCGACAGTGTTGTCTGGCTTGCGCTTGCGGTTGGGACCCGAGTAGTTGTTGTTGTTGTTGCGGCCGCCTTGGTTTGCGTTGCTGCCGCTGCCGCCACCCTGGTTCTGCTTGGTCTTGCCACGGATGGCGTCGTACTTGGCATTGGCCTTGTCCTCTTCATCCGCCCGCACGTGATCATGTCCTTGAGGTGGGGGATGGACCTGGGGCGACGACGACCGAAGTCTTCGAAGGTGCGGCGATGATAGAGGCCGCTCCGGAAGAGGTCGATGACCTCCTTGTCGGTGACGTCGACGACGGTGGCGCGCTTGTCGAAGAAGCGGCGCATGTACTTGCGGAGGGTCTCGCCTTGTTCTCGCTTGATCATGGCCGGGTCCATGCGAGTACCCGACCGGCCCATGGCGCCCGCGAAGTTGCTTGTGAACCGCTCCTTCGACCGGTCCCACTTGTCGATCGAGTGCTTGTCCAGCGACTCGAGCCATGTGAGCGGTGCTTGGTCCAAGCGAGAAGGGGAAGTAGAGGCACTTGGTGTCGCCGTTGCCGCCGCCGTTCTCGATGGAGAGGGCGTAGCATCGGAGCCACTGGATGGGATCCGCTTCGCGTCGTACTTGGTGATCCCCAAAGGCTTGAACTTGTCGGGGAGGAGCAAGTTGCGAAGTCGAGGTGAGAAGGCGGGGAAGCCGTCGCCTTCGACGCCAGCGGTGGTCGACTTCTTCCGCCGCAGCTCCTCAATCTTCTGGCGAGCGTCGTACCCGCCGTGTGAGGCGCCGGGAGGCGTGGCGTTCGCGTGGCCTCGGCCGCCGCGCCGCCGCCGCCTCCGGCCCTCCCGTTGGCCCCATGGTTGGAGCCGCCGCCGTCGGCCGCCGCCGCCGTCGGGATCGTTGCCGCCGCCACCGGCCGGAGCGCGCGCGGTGGGGAACAACTTCTCGGTTGCCGTGGTCTTCTTTCGTGAAGGTCCGCCGGTGTTGGAGCGACGGCGGTTTGGCTCGGGCCGGGAGGTCGGCTCAAGTACGGTTGGGACCGTTGTTGGCGCCGCGACTTGTGGCTTCGTTGTCGCGGTGCCTGGCCGGAGGAGGTTGGTTGACTCTGTTGTCGACCCGCATGAAGTAAGCGTCTTTAGCGAGCTTGGCGATGACCTCTCCGGCACGTATGCCCCGAGCTCCGGCGTGCGATCGCCGTGATCGACATGAGGCATTGCTCGGGGGTGGTGTGTACTGCGTTCTCGACCGCCTCGAGAGCTTCCGCAAGGTTGCGGATGGGGAAGTTGTCGTGGAGGCACGGCGACGTTCGGCCGCGCTTCCGGTTACGCTCACGTCGAGCGTCTCCGTCCGCGGGGTTCTCGTTGGGTGGAGCATCGCAGAGAGCTCGTCGGAGGAGATGTCTTCCGGTATCCGTCCCGGGCCGTCCCCGAAGGTCCCGGGGGTGTCGCCGGCGACCATGAAGACTTGGCGATCGGGGGTGCCAAGGCCGGACTCGAAGGCGCCACCTCGGTTGGTGTGCTCGAGTCGGCCCGGCTAGCGGTGTCCCCTCCGGAACGGTAGCGAGTCGATGTAGGCGAATAGCGTGAGTCTCCCTTTATCGGGTCGGCAGAGCTTACGGTCCGGCCGCAGACGTATCTCCCGGCCGGCGTGGATGTTATAACCAGCCCAGCGGCTGGCCCTGACAAGGGGAGCTCGGTGGAGTTGTCCTCGGACTCGGGCTCCTCAGGGTCCGACCCGAAGTCGAACTCGTAGTCCGGGTTCGAGTAGAACTCGGAGAGAGGGCTGGAGTCCGAAGCGCGATCGGGGGCGGCGTCGGAGTCCGAGTTGTACTCGGGTACGGGCTCCTTGCCGGCCCGGCGCGAAGTGGGAGCCCCCGTGCGGGCCCGGCTGAGGATGTGGGGGCCGCGCGCGGAGCGCTTGCGAGGTGAGGGGACCGCCTGCGATGGCTGAGCAGCCGGCTCGCATGCGATGGCCCATGGCGACGTCGAGTTCGAGTTGGAGGCGGTCTCGAGCTCGAAGTCAGCGTGGTGGTTGAAGAGCGAAATTTCGCCGAACTTGCCGACGAGTTCGCCCGTGACGACTTCGGGGAAGCGTCACGAAGCCCGTCTTCGGGTTGGGCCGCATGGTCGGCGGTGCTAGAAGGAGCCCGCGCCATCAGCAGTGCAGACCCAGGCGCCGAACACAAAGGTGTCGCCGCGGTTGAAAGCAACGGTTGGCTCGAAGTGGACGGGAGCCGTCGAGTTCGCCATGTGATCTCGGGCGAGAGCCCCTACCTGGCGCGCCAGCTGTCGGTGTTTTAGACCGGCAACCTACTAAGGGAAATACCCGAAGTAGATGAATGTGATTCGCCGAGATCGGTAACTCGAAGGAAGAGACATGTGGTACACAATTTAGACAGGTTCGGGCCGCGAGGTGCGTAATACCCTACGTCCTGTATGCTGCGTAGCTCTGGATTAATTGGGCACGATTACAAAATGGTGCAATAGTGCGCCGTGGGTTGTATGAGAGGAGATTGGATGCTAGAGATCGGTCCCTGCCTCGCCTTATATAGTCCGGGAGGCAGGGTTACAAGTCGGAGTAGGGAGAGAGTACTAGTCGAGTACGTCTAGGAGTCCTCCATACAGTGCGGAACATATACAGCTCCCTAACCGAGTACTACTCCTGTGCAGTCCTTGTGCTCCACGCCTTCAGGTGCCGTGCAGCGCAAGCCAGGTAGTCCCAGGGGCCCACCGAGTTGTCGGTCCTGGTACCCACCGAGGTAGTGGGCCCAGGGAGGTCCATACGACAGTTACCAGTCTGATTGATGAGAGGAATATGAAACGTTGGCTGGAGCCTATAAACACCAGGAGACGTCTTGGTGGCAGGGATAGAGTAGACATACTCTTCATCTCCCACGCATTCGCTGTTCTGACCGCTAGCTGTTGCGCTTCGTCGACCTTCGACCTCGGCGTGCACCGGGCTTGGAGGAAGCGGGATCTCCGAAACCACTACCGCAACATTCCTACACGGGGCGGTAATCAAGTTTTTGGGCAGCGTCACACGCGACCGCTTGGTGGATCTGCAACTACTTCTTCGACGCGTTCGTCAACTCACTGCGCAAGAACTGTGAGTAATTTCTTAATATGTGGCTTGTTCATTTGTGCTGTGTGATTGTATCGTTTTTAGTCAATATGCTTTTCCTCAAGATTAAATCTGGATTATTCATAATTAGGCTGTTTTTTCCAACACGGGCGACTAGCTGTGCCATACCCTGCTTCGCAAAGGTGAAACACCATTTTCCCATAATTCTATGGGTCTTTTATTATTAGGATCGTGTCCGTCTTTTATTATTAGGATCGTGCTCGTGTGTTGCTACGAGCAACACAAATCATAGACTTGTATATTAATAAATCTTCGAGCAACCAATTTAATAGAATAATATAATTATTTGGATACATGTAAATTGTCCGATAAGTTAGGGACGTATACGATGGATATGTGATGATGGCTGCATCAGCTGCATACCGACTAAAATAGGGACTGATACAAGTACTCAACGGAATTTCGGGACGGAGATCCCCACAATAGGTCCGTCTGTCTGTCTGGTACAGGTTAAGTACATGGGAAGTTTACTAAGATAATACAAACGAATCTTCTTGATTTGACCAACAAATCAGATCTAAGAAAAAAAGCGTTTGAAACTGTAGTAACTTTTTTCTTTAAACAAATCACACGCTGATACAACTGCGGATGGGTATGTACATTATTCACGTGTGTTAGTTTCAGATAATTCTCCTAGCACCTATAAGGACTAACAGATTAGCACAAATCAAAATGAGCACTACACTATATATTATATAATAATACCGCAACGCTTCTTCTTTCCAATAGTTTAGTTTATCTCTTATGGGACCCTAAACAATATTTTAGTGGTTTGACAAGGCCAGAGTGCCTCAAATGCACCGCCCACTACTACTGATAAATCTAGTGATGAGATCTTGGGAGGAAAAAGAAATCTATTGATGTGATCTTGAACTATATCTCCTATCGGTTTGACAAACAATAAAATCCTAAATAATATTTCAGTGGTTTGACAAGGACACAAATTGGATTAATTTGTAATTTGTGGGGCTAAGTAGTGGTTCGAAGTGCAGTGTTCCGTAAATGAGGTGAACTATATGTAATTTATAAAGCATTTTTATTTATCTTATCTTAGGATCACTTGGTTGGTGCCAGCATCGATCCTACACCGTACCTAACGCTACCTATTGATTATATGCTTAATTAGCTCCTAGACTTCTATTGATGGACAAAGACCTGAGACCAGTTCTGAGACCAGTGCTGCGCTTCTGGCGAGCAGGCCTGAGAGCAGTTCTTCACTAGAGCCCAAGTAGCACCGACCTCGGTAGGAGGTCTCATGTTCAAATCTTCACAAAAGCGAATTCTGGAGGGATTATTCTGGTTTTCCGTGGCCTCTACACGTGCTAGGAAACTGCTTGCGCCTAGAGTTGGTTTGTGTGGTGTGCGTGAGTGTGAGTGTGAGTTTAGATTCTACAACTCTTACGTGTAAGACAAAGGGTATGAATGGATCCATGTGTTAGTGTTAGTCTGGGGCAAACTAACACAAAAAATCCATGCATATGTGTTATTTTGATATTAGTTTAGAATAAAAAAACTAACGCCTCCAAGAGGTGGTAATTGGTGTTAGTTTTGGTGGATCCCACCCAATTTTACTTTTTTTTCCCTCTCCCTCTCCACATCCATTCCAACTTTATTTCTTTCGGTGGACCGCAAAAATAGCATGACATGCAAAGTATCACAAGCATCCATGCATCTAAGGTCTTAGTTGGGGGTAAAAAAACTACCACTAACACTAAACACTAACTATCTATCATTCATGGTCATGGCCAAAGCCATTTAAAAAAATTTGCTGCGCTTATGTGATATAAGTCAAGCTACCAGGGTTGCCCGTCCCGAATATCGAACTCAAGATCACCTTATCTGAGCAAGGATCGGTGTGTTGCAGGACACGATGTTCTACTAATTAAGGACGTCCCCAAGTTGTATACGTATTCCCTCCGTTTTGGTATTAGAAGACATTTAAGACAAGGTTTAAGTCAAACATACTCAGATACTCCTACGTAGTAGGACTCGAAGTTTGGAAAGAAAATACTTGAACCTGGGCAAGTATTTCTCGCGATCAGTGGCGGACCCCCAGAAAAAAATTTTAGGTGGGCGGCTTATGACGACAGACATGCCATATTTATCTCAATATCAAAACGGTAAGTGAAATTTAGAGATGAAATTAAGATGGTAACTCTCATATATATATAAGAAAAACATTTTTTGCAAGGTAGGACTAATATACTTCAAGTTACGTTGACACATAAAAGGAATGTGTATATCATTTGACTGAAAATTTATGACTCCTGATCAAGCAACATCGTTTGGTCTCTTTAACAAGCACTATGAATATCACCTCTTGTGAGAGGATGAAATATTTCAATTGGATCAAAAGCAAACCTTTCCAAGCCAAATACCAGTGACTGGTAGTTGAGCTCGAACGACCAACATGATGTGTGTGCGCATGACAGGAGATCGAAGAGCACGACTGGATTACAAATTAATTGGCAGGCCTTACTAGAGATTAACCATTCGTTATGGGCTATTGGGCCATCAGGTCATCATCTACATTGGGCTCTGGCCCATTTATCACCGAAACGGTTTGCGCAGGGTCGTCTTCTTCCTCGCGAAACTGCAAAACGCTGATGCCGCAGAACACCGGTGCCGAGACCTACGATTCCTGAAGGAAAAACAAAGGGTAGGGGATTTTGCTGCCGAGGTTAGGTAGGGCGGCCGCCCTACCTCGCCCTATTGGTAGATCTGCCACTGCTCGCGATCAAATCCAATCCCAATTGCTGAAGAATGCCGATTGCGGCATCACCACCGTCATCTACCATTTTTTTTCATGATAGGTCTAAACGCCGTTCCTTCATATTCAGGATGATATATATAATTATATATGTGATCTTCTTTATGTTGGTCAAGCCATGGCCATTATTTTACAAGACTGCCACTCTGGAGGAAGGTGTTCAGTTAATATACATATTTCCTTGTCAGCCGTCAGCCAAGGAAAAAAGTATCCTTTATTTCACCAAGATAGCTCTAATTTCCTTGGCAGCTTATTACACTGCCAAGTTAATTGACCAAGAAAATGACTGCACATAACCAATAGAATATATAGGTTCAATGTTTAGACAGCCACAATTGAAGTCCATTTAGCAACAACAATAGTAGATAGATCATATATCCAACATCCATTTGTTCATTATAAGTCCATTTTGCATAGACAGCAACATGTCATCATCACATTTGCAAAAAATACATAAGCAAAAGCTCAGCTATACACATCACATGTTAGGTTTTACCAAAATAGACCAAGAGAAGTCTGACGATCACTAGGAGTAGTTGTCTGCATCAGTTAGGTCTTAGATGCCAATTCCATGAGCCACTTTCAGGTCACAGTCAAGGTCACCACATCTACCATCAAAACTATCGCTTTCGATAGGTTCCTCATCACCGGGCTCACCTTGTAGGCTCGGATCATCATCACCATTTTCTTGAATAGAGCCATCATCGAAATAATTTCCTTCGTGGTCATCATCAGCAGGGTTCTCACCGCGCCTGTCATCAACTGAGGGCTTGTTCGCTTCCATGGAATTCAATCCAACCGGAATAATAGATGTGTGAAGAAAATTATGATAGAGACTCGGATTTATTCCGGATCAAGAATTAAGTTACTCATCATGATAGGTAGAACAAGAGACACGAAGAGACGGATTGGTTCCACACCTCTTGACTAGTGGATTGCTTCCGAGCCTTTTGATGTATCTATCGTGAGCAAATTTATTGTTGACCCGTAATAAATCCGGATCTTTTATACTAGCTACCATGATTTTCTTGTTATATTCATCAATTCCGGTCGGAATCTAATCCGCTGGAAACGAATGAGGCCTGAGTGGGAGCATCCATGTGTGGATCCAGCTGTCAACAAATTCAGTAAAGAAAACTCTATGATTATGTTCCAGAAACCTGTACCATGTGTGACTTACTCTTTTTCTTTGCGAATTTACAATGTGGCCTGTCCCATAAAGCGCCTAACTCTAGTTTTTCTAAGACATATCACGGTAGTCCCTCTGGTGGAAACTATGCACAAAGTCCAAGGTAACTACGTCATTAAAAATTGATACGTAGAAACCACGGTGGTATTTGAAGGTGGGGTAAATGGGGCAAATGAGGCAAATTTACCCTAAATTTACCCATAAGGTGCCAAACATGTGGGGCAAATGTGGTGAGGCAAATGTTTTGCCTCTCTAATTCCATTTACCCCTAAAAAGTAGCAAATTGGAGTAAATTGTGGTGGACGCTAGCCCTATTCCTCACATCCACATCCTTATTTGCCCCTCAATCCAAACACCCCAAGAAGTAAATATTACACTGGTAGAGAGCGAGACTTTTGTTCGGGCCTTTAGTCCCGGTTCAACTTTGGAGCCGGGAGTAAAGGCCTTTCGTCGACGTGGCCCGAAATGCTCGCTGTAGCCGGCCCCCCTTTAGTCCCGGTTCGTATTACGAACCGTGACAAAAGGGGGCTCCCAACGGCTCCATCCGACAATAATTGCACCCGACCTTTAGTCCCGGCTGGTGTTACGAGCCGAGACTAAATGGTCTCGGCTTGTAACACCAGCCGGGACTAAAGGTTGGGGGCAATATAACACCCGTACCTCCTTCTTTCTCCTGCCAACCGAGCCATTCACCAGAGCCGCCATTCACCTGTGCCATTCAAGCTCCTCCCCCCCATGGCGACTCAAGCCTAGGGTGGTGCTACGATTTTTTTCTTCATTAGTTTGTGAAAATTTCTCTCCTCCAAGGTGTTGTAAAGGTTAGAATCTTCATCCTCCCTTCATTTGTGGTGATTAAATTTTGTTTTATGGTTTAGAGATGGAGAAAATAGAAATGTTAATTTGTAGCTAGGTGGGAGGATTAATTAGAGATATGAGATTTTGTATATACATGTGAAGTTAGGATGGTACTTATATTGTTCCTTCTTTCATTAAAATCTTGTTTTTCATAATATTGATTTTTTCTTGTACATATATATAGTTTATAAAATATATGCTCATAAAAGAATACATACAGAAAATGTACTAGGTATTTCCATTCTTTCATTGTTTAGAAATGATTTTATTCTAGGTAACCATTGGAGGAAATAGAAGATAAATTATTTTGTTAAGTATGTTTTTAATTTTTATATAGAATAAATGTAAGGATTCTCTTATTTTCTTGTTTTTCATAAATTTGAATTTTACTTGTACATATAGTTCGTAAAATATATGCTCATAAAGAAAAAAAAATAGACATACAGAAAATGTACTATGTATGTAATTCATTGTTCAGAAATGCTTTTATTTCTAGGTAGCTATAGGAGGAAATAGAAGATTAAATTCTTTTATTAAGTTTTTTAGTTTTATATACAATAAATATAAGCATTTTATTTTTTCTTGTTTTTGATACAGAGCCCCACGTCCTAATTAGCTACAGTTTCACCTCACGAGCTAAGTGGGGACTGCCTGCAGCTCCGTGAGGTGAGACTGTAGCTAGATAGGAGGTGTAGCGCATGTGTGGTACTGTAAGTGGGTGAGTGAGGTGTATATGACGGTGAGGTGAGACTGTTGTAGTTCCTAGAGCATGTAGGTCTTATGAGTCATTGGTTCGTAAAGGTTATGTACACCAATAATAGTATTGAATTCTATCCCCTTTTGTTTTTTTATTTATGCATATATTGAATCCAATCTATATATATGTAGGTATGCTTACATATAATTTTAAAAATATAGTGTTGAATTCTATGGACCCTTATATTTCTAGGTTGCTATAGGAGGAAATACAGTAACGATAGTGTTGAATTCTATCCCCTTGTGTTTTTATTTATGCATATATTGAATCCAATATATATATATATATATATATATATATATATATATATATATATATATAGGTATGTGTACATATAGTTAATAATATATAGTGTTGAATTCTATGGCCCCTTTTATTTCTAGGTTGCTATAGGAGGAAATAGAAGATTAAATTCTTTTATTAAGTATTTTTTAGTTTAGAGACAAAAAATGTAAGCATTTTCTTTTTTTCTTGTTTTTGATATAGAGCCACACATCCTAATTAGCTACAGTTTAACATCGCGGGCTACGTGGGGACTGCCTGCAGCTCCGTGATGTTGGACTGTAGCTAGATAGGAGGTGTAGCGCATGTGTAGTACTGTAAGTGGGAGATTCAGGTGTATATGACGGTGAGGTGAGACTGTTGTAGTTCCTGGAGCATCTAGGTCTCCTGAGTCGCTGATTCATAAAGGTTATGTACAATAATAGTTCCCTTTTGTTTTTCTATTTATGCATATATTGAATCCAATGTATATATGCAAACTAATCCTATTTATTGTGAATAATGTGTGTTATTTTGATTTGGATGTTGACGAGGGCTCGGATTAGGGCCCCCTTTGACGGCAAAATTATCCCACTTAAAGACAACAAAACCATCATCCATAAGGTGAAGAATTCTGTCAGCTAGCAAGCAGCTTGAGGATGACTGCACCCTTGCTCATTACAACATCCAGAAGGAGTGCACTCTCCACCTGGCGTTGCGTCTCAGGGAAGGCATGCAGATCTTCGTCGAGACCTTGCATCGGCAAGGCACCCGATCTTCACTCGGGTGGCGGCCTCTCCAACAAGTCTCTGCCTCGCACGACAAGTCCGGCTCCGACTAGCGCGTGGGCCCAAACACACGGCTCGGACGAGGCCACCAACGGTGCAGGGAGGTGAATCTCCACGTCACACGGGGACGACAGCTGGCGGCCATGCAGGCGACCTGCCCCGGCAGGAGCCTTAATGCGAGCCTGACCAGCCGCGCAACCATCACATCGCCATCAACTTCCACTCTGCACACGCAAAGCTCAGCTCGAGGCACTCGAGCACACTCTACGACGCGCGCAGGCCTAGACTTAGGCTCATGCGTGGCAAGTCAAGCAAGTACTCAGGCAGATTAAGGCAAGACCAAACTACTCGGGGAGAAGACCAAGTGTCCCGGAGTGAACAGCCCGACCCGGCCACGCGGCGGCTTCCCCGACAAGACACCAAGACCAAGCTTCAATGCAGCCTGACGGACGACGACATACGACGGGACGTACCAGTTGTCAGGCACTGTAGCTCCTTTTTTCCTTCCCTTTGTGCCCCTCTCCTTGTGACTATAAAAGGGAGAGGAGGGCAAACGTTATAAGGGTTAGACCCAGATATGATCGCACACCATCTCTCAGGACCTGGGATCGAACTCCCTCTCCCGACCAGCTTGTAAACCCTACTACGAGCACACTTGGCTCAGGAACACGGTAGCCACGCACTGGACGTAGGGTATTACTCCTCGGAGGCCCGAACCACTATAAACCCCGTCGTCTCCTGAGCTAACCATCCGAGCCCGATGCACGATCAGCAGAAATTTATTGCCGGCGGTAGCGAACCCCGACAGTTGGCGCACCAGGTAGGGGACTCGCGCTGTAGATCTGCTCCTCGACAACCGCCACGATGGTGATCCGCACCGAGTACCGAGGGGAGAGGTACGCCATGGGGAGCTCGGACGCCCTCCCGGCCGGATTCGAGATCCGTTTCGGGAGTCTGAACTTCCAAGCCACGGGGAACGGTTACCTCATGCGCATCACCAATCGCACCGAGCTCCATCTGTGGCGGCCGGCCGGGCCGGGCCCGAACTCCGTCGCGCCCGCTGCCGTCGCCCCAACACTCGTACCGACGGGTGCCGCGGGCCCTTCGGCACCTAGACGCTGGCACCGTTCTGGTCAGCGCTCGCGCCGGGCGCGAGCGGAACGACGTAGAGCCACGTGCGCCACGGCGCAACGCGACGCGCTCCTCGATGAAACAATACTAGCGCCCGCGGAGAGGGACATGGCTCACAAGCAGCGGTTCCCCCACGGGATGTGTAACTCCACAACGGCCTACGCATCGTCCGCTGGCACGGACATGGAGGCGTACGACGACCTCCATGGCTACCACCTTCTGGCGGCCAGAAACCTCATCGCCACCGACGACGAGTCATATCACGGCTCCGCCAGCGAGCTGCCCCCCGCGACCTCGCACGGGTACGCGGAGTGGGATTTCTCCAGTGTGCCGGATCCGGTGATGTTCCAGCGGTTCCTCGATGCCGCGGACTACTGGTTCAGCTACTCCAACACCTCCAGCGCCGGAAGCCACGTACCCTAATGTGAGTGCTTCATGGGCGCCACCGGCGACGTAGCCGGCTGTGCGAATGCGACAAGGGCTGGCGAAGGAGAAGACCCCCGGACTCGGGGATGAACTGCGGCCCTTCATCATCTACGACATGCTCAGGCCAGGAACGTACAAGATCCACTACGAGGACGGGAGGGTCATCACCAACGCATGGAACATCGAACACCTACGCCCGTTTTAACCTTGAGTAAACATTCCGTGCTTATGTGTGAATAAATAAATGCTGTTTGTCTATGTTCACATGTCTCTGAGTTCCAAACTTGCGCCCGAATGTGTTCTTTTCATTACGACAACTTTCATTTTGAGCAGCCAGCGTCTTTGCACCAAAGAAAACACGCTTCCTACTCGGGGGCTACCAAGAGCACAACGCCCTCGTGCCTCCTCATTTTTTCGAAAATTTTCAAAAAAATTCTGACAACTTTGTCGAGACTAATCGCACAAGCGAAAGATTTTTAAATGGAAACTTGAACTCGCGAAAGGTAAAGATGACGGCTTGTGCGGGATGGCGAGTCGCTATTCGTTCAAAGCTCCTAGTGCTAACGCCTCCGCGACTATGGCACGAAGACTTGCGAGTACTTCTCTAGTCTCCGGTTTTCATCCGACCTTTTTTCAAGAGCCTTCTAGTGACCGACAGGACTCCGGTCCAAAAAATGTATTCGCAAGAAAAATCCTGGCTAAGCTCTCTCCGAACTTTTCGAGTTCCCGGGGGCTGCGGATAGATGGTTGCACTTAGTGGATCGAAGGGGTCAAGCCTTACGACTCTCACACCCCCGCGGCTCCGAAGCACAGCTTGACTGTTTTTGTCCCCTAAGTTCGGCTGCGCGTTGCTGCAGTCGTCCTCGGGCGCTTGGAAGCGATTGAGAGATAACTCAAAATAAAGGTCTACCTACATGATAGCCTTGCGACTTGTTTCAAATTATTACAACATGATAATTTGTGGCATGTTTAATTCGGGGGCCCGGGACTTCCGGGGCCTCTGGCTCGTCTTATGGCAGCAACTCCAGGTCTTTCAGGGCGGCGTCGGCCATCTCGCGAGCAAAGGTGGCGCAGTCCTGTTCCAGCTCGTCGCACTGGTCATTGGGGATCTTTGGGGCCCAGCCTCCACTCAGCGTCGTGCGGTCCAGCCCATGATAGTGCGACTCGATCATGGCGAGGATCCAGTGCACCGCGCAGCGAGACGTCGACAACTCGAGTTCCCGTACCACCCCGGGGAGGCGACTGACATCCTCGATCAACGTCTTGGGCGTCCTCGGCCCAAACGACACGCCAAGCGCAGCCATCGCCTAGCTCAACACTCTCCCCAATTTGGCGACGTCCCCGATCGCCTTCTCGCTGATAGCCTCTGACTTGCGCAGGGCATCGCGAGCCTGGCTCAGGGCGGCCGCGTCTTGCACCCGGGATGCCCGACCTTGCTCCATATCGGCCTGGACTTTCTGGAGTAGCTCCAACAAGAGCCTAAGGGCGCCCTCCTTCTCGATGACTTTCAGGATGTTGGCGTTTCGCTCCTGCTTGACCGTCGCTAGCCGCACCACCATTCCCGTGCGGATCAATCGTACCCCTACAACCATGAACATCAAGCTCTGACATGAAGCAAGAACTGAACTAGTCAAGGGCGGGGGGATCACTCAACGTACCGTCAAGGTCCTGCGACAACTTCACGTTGGAATCCTGAAGTCGCGACACTTCCTCGGTTGCCACTTGAAGCTGGTTCGTGACCTGGGAGAACTGGTGGCTTGTCGTCGCCAAGTCCGTCGTGGCCGTGCGCAAGTCACTCTCTAGCTCCGACATCTTCGTCTCGAGGGCCGCCTTCTCGCTAGCAGCGGCCTCGGCGGCGTCGCGGGCGGTTCCCTCTACCGTGGCCGTAGCGGTCTTAGCTCTCTCAGCCGCCTCCCCCGCTGATGCTGCGGCTGCGTGGAGCCTCTCAACTTCGGCCTCGGCGAGTGCAAGCCTTGACGCCGGCGAATCCCGCTCGGTGGCAGCCGTTGTGGCACCAGTCTCTGCGGCGATGGCGCGGTTCTCCGCCAACACGCGGGCCACCTCGAGGGACTCCCGTGTAGACGCCTCCATCGCCACGGCACCAGCCGCCGTGACCTGGGCCACGATGAGCTGCATCTCTAGCTGGGTCCGCTCAGCGTGAATGTCACACCTGATTTTCCAAAGAAAACCAAATGCATCTCATATGTGTGCCAGGATCAAGTTTACACACATATGATAGACGTCATGAGTGAAATATCAATAAACAGCAATAAAAAATGTACAGAGTTAAACCATTACATTATCTCTTTATTACACTCAGACGATAGACTCGAAGGTCTTTACAACGATCAAACGATAATTATGAAGACGTAATTCCATCTTCATCTTCCACAGGCACATGACTGGGAACACGCCAGCCTCAGAACTCCTCGTAGTCGCTGAAGTACTCTTCTCCAGTGTTCTCCTCTGAACAGCGGGTAAGCAAGGGTGAGCACACTTATGGTTGGAGCTCAGCAAGTGGGGAAAGATGCAAGCCTTATCAAGAATAGGCTAAGGTTTCGCAGCGGTTAGCATTTTAATGTTGGTCAAATTTTTATTAGGAAGCACCTATTTACTAGATGTAAGTTTATACCAACCCACTTAAGCATTTAGGAAAACATCTCCTCTCAAAAACCCACAAGAAACCACGATTTAATTCCATCTTTAAGTTTATTAATCATGTGAGGGTCCAGGCCGCTCTTGACCGTGAGCACAGCTGATCGATTAGTTTTCACTCTGCAGAGGTTGTACACTTTACCCACAGTTCGTGTTCCCCATGTCGCCCGGGTTTGCAAGGCCCTTAAACACTTCTGAGGTGAGTGTCTAGGGGTCCACTACGAAGCCTTTACAAAGGTATACAAAAGCACCAACAATCCACGACAGTTACAGCTCAGGGCGGACTATAACCCTCCCTAGTGGTCAGCACCTTAGCAAAGGCTGCTACCCCAAAAGAACCGAGCTATACCCTAGCAACCCCGAGCCCCCTGTGTTCCTTTCGGATAAGGTCAACAGTACAATCACACACCTAATTAATTGGCTAAGCCGAGCCATATGGACCGTGGTTGCACCGTTTTCCGGGTGGTTCTCCATGTTCCGATTAAACCATATGATCTTGTTATTAACCATAAGCACACACATATATATATCACCAAAGTTATCATGGTCAACATTCATCATATTGTAAAAGATTCACTTAAACCATCCCAAGGTATAGCAACTAAGCATTTCTACCCCAAACCATTTATTTAAAAAGGATGTCCAAGGTAATAGGGATAAAATTCTAGTCATGTCCTTAAAAAGGTGATTGTCCCAACAAGTTTATGCAATACAACATTTAAATGTAAACTTAGTTATCATGCAAGTTGTGTGGGACAAAATAGAATATGCAGGGGGAGAAGTCCACTTGCCTTCCTTGCTTAAACACTGGAGTTCTTCTTCTTCAAACACTTGCTCTTGATCCGCTCCAACTGGTTGCTCACTTGAAACGGGCACGATGTCTACGAGCACACAAGAAAACATACAATAAACAAAACAACACACCAAGCATGAAAAGCTTAAAGGGAAAACAAGGTTTGGTTCTAGGACTGCGAACACAAAAACACTCGGAACTATCTAGAGATTTGGATGATCACAAACAAGAGCTAGTTATGTGCTTGGTATCCTTTAATTAAGTAAAATCATGTGTATAGGTCATTTCAGAGAAATACCCTATTTATAATTAAGCAAGTTATATTTGTATTTTAAGGACGATGTAAGCCTATTCCAATTTTACTTATAAATATTCAAGTATGATTTACGCAAATTAAACATTTAATTTAAAAGAAGCATATAAAAGCATCTAGGCGCTTATCTTTGTATTTCGAGTTATTCTAATCAAATTATAATTTAGAAACACATTTATATTCATTTTAATCAAATTAACATTTAGTTAAGAAAACTCAAGATAAACCTATATTACTTTTATTTAGTTAGCAAATTGCATAAACATTACTCAATTTAAATTTGATTATGAAAACCAAGGTACACATCTAATTAGCTTTTAATTATAAGAAATATTTAACAAGTATTAATCATATTAACTTTCTTATGAAAACACGTGTTGAACTCTAGCTAGATTTTAATTAGAAAAGCATGCATAAAACGATTTAATCATATTTAACATTTAAATAAATTATAAAACAAAGAACATGTACAATATTGGTCCTATCACGTAGTTTTAGTTGATATCAGCCTAACGCAACTTGAAACGGTGGAAACGGAGCTAAAACGCACAAGATACGACCAAAACAAGGTTCTAAAACTGACGGGCTTGAAAAGACGGTCGCGTGGACACCAAGAATGCTTAAAACGGAGCTAGGACGGAAAAGATATGGTTAAAACAAGGTTCAGGGGCTTTTCTGCGAAGAAACAGGGCTTCTAGGGGCTTAACTGCAACAAACCAGGGGCTGAAGCATAAAACTATAAAAGATCTAAGGGGTCTCTGTGCAAACTAGCCGACTAAGGACAACTGGCACAAAAACTAAAGAACTCAGGGGTCTAACCGGAAGAAAAAGGACCCGACTGAAAAGGATTCTTATAGGTGGAAGGTTATGGTTGTGATTTTGGAAAAGACAGGGGCCTTTTTGCAAAGTGGCGGCGACCACGCGTGTTTGACCGGGGCGGGGCTAGATCTCAGCCGTTCATCACGTGATGGACGGCTGGCGCGGCGTAGACGAGGCCATGGACCGACGCTGTGGTCCTGGTCCACCGGTCCACGGTGGACCGATCTAAGGGGTACACCCCCCTTTAGATCTGGGCCGTCTGTGCCCATCGGATGGCCCCGGTCGCACGCAAGTGACGGGCGGCGAGGAGACAACGGCGCGCGGCGGCGGCTCGCCGGAGACTTCGCCGGAGACGGTGTTCTCGAGCTAGGGACCACGGTTTGGGGTGCGGCTGGGCCCTACGCAGAGCTAGGAGAACGACGAACCCAACCAGGGCTACAGGGAGGTGTCTCGGGCGGCCACGGCGGCTCGCACCGCGAGGGGGCGGCGCGGCCAACCCTGGCATGCCGGTCCAGTGCTACGGCTCAGTGCGTAAGAAATCCAAGGAGGGGGCGGGGGTTCTCACCACACAAACAAGCCTCGGGCGAAGACGATGGTGTCCACGAGGCGACACAGAGGGAGATCGATGCGGCGGTTGGAGGTTGAAGACGATGGTGGCGCTCCGTCCGCGGCTTGGTCCAGTGGCGAGGGCGGGCAGTCCTAGTACAGAGAGAGGCCACGAGTGAGCGCCTCGCGATGGAGAGAGGGAGATAACAGGGAGGGTGAAAGGGGTTACTCCACCGACGGCTTGGCCGGCAATGGCCCAGCGGCGGAGGTCGATCGGCGTTGACGCGCGCGAGAGGGGAGAGCGGTGCAGGGTGTGCACAGGTGCGGAAAGGGAGAGGCAGGATAATGGGGACGTGGGTTCCCGATCTTCCGTCAGGTGGAGATAGCTATCGATTTGGTGGAGATGTCACACAAACGATCCGGCTTCCAATCAACACGACTAGAACCCCGCAATCGCAGCACCACTTCTCCTCTGGTTATCAACCATGCACTGCACAATTGACCTCGCCACGAGGGCTAATCCTTGCCCGAGAATCGAAAGACACAAGCAAGAACAAGAAAGAAACACAATCCGGAAAATTGCGGATGAATGATTAAGCTCACAAGTTGGGGTCTCACAAACCGATCGAGCGGCGAACTCGTTCTTGACGGAATGACTTAAGCAAAACCCGAGTTTCTAAGGTGGCGGCTACCGAGTATAAGAGGAGGGGGGCTTCCTAGGGTTTGGGGCGACCTAGGAGGGGCGCCCTCAACTTTGGCCTAAAGCCCAACCAAAGCGTCGACGCAAAGCACTTTGGCGATTCTCGGACGTCAACTTGTTTCGACGATTCCTGTTGACTCGGAACGAATTTGGCATGAGACCGGTGCCATTGGAAGCTTTATGAAATTCTGCTTCCAACCATATATAGAACGTCCAAAACCGACTCCGTATGCGACCCGGGCGTCCGTTTTATTGCGCACTGCTCCTGGACTCCGAACTGGACTCGAACTTGAATTGCTTTTGGCTTCCACCTCGGGGACTCGAACCGGATCAACCTTGGACCTCCTTGTTGACTTGGAAACCCTTGTTGGACTTCTTCTACTCCATTCCATGCACCAATCATGGTCGTATGCTTGAGTGTCATGTCCTCATCACAGGAGCTCAATCACGGGTTTTATAGGGTAATGGAGGGAGAGGGAGTGGCGACCGTGCCCAATCGGCCATTGATGGCCATGGCGGCTGGCCCGGTCATGAAGGCATTCAAAGGGGACGCAGGTTGATGGAGAAGAAATTGAAGGGGGTTAAAGAGGGGGAGTGAAGCCGGTGCTCCACTACGCCTTAAAGAGGGGGATTGAAGGAGGGGCGGCGCGAGAGGCGGGAGAATGGACCGGCGGCGCGCCTGGCTGTGATGAGGGGAGCCGACCTGAGGTGGGAGGAGGAGCTGACTAGCGGGCCCCACTTGCCAGTGAGAAAAGAGAGGGAGGGAGAGGCGGAGCGGGCCGTGCGGGAGCACCTGGGCCGGAAGAAGGTGCTGGGCCGGCGGTTTGCAAAGAAAGAAGAAAAGGGAGAGGAGAGATGGGCTGGCGGGCGCCTTCGGGCCGAAAGGAGGTGTGGGCCGCGTGCGAGTGAAGCAGGCCGGCGGGGAGGGGTTTGGGCCTGAAAGGGAGAAGGGGAGAGAGGGGGTTGGGAAGGTTTTGTTTTTTTTTTCAAACTTTTAATTCAAACATCTATTTAACTTTTGTTTTAAACCTTTTCAAACATTTCAAACTTTAAACCCTTTCCAAATCATTCAAAATTTTCCAAAACAATTTAAAAACTTTTAAAACTTCACTCAACACATAAATCACCACGCATCCAAAAGATTATGCACAAACACTTATTACCTCTAAAATTACTCAAAATGATGTTTAATTATTTTAGAGCCAAAATTTGATTGATAAATTATTATTTCCTTAGAAAATTTAAAACTTAAACACTAAGTTGCTACTGTTTGCATGATGGAATTTTGTGGTGTTACAGCGAAGCTCCCGCACCTCGCGGGCACGCCTCCGACCAGAAGTCTCGAGGACCTGCAGCCGACGAGATAAGGGTAAGTGGCGCAACCCGAAAAGACCACGGGATTGAGAAGCTACCCCTCTAACAAGAAAGCTTACCGAGGTCGCGGGAGGATAAGTTCATCAAAAGCGCGGTGCACCCAAGTCATCCCGCGCTCCAGGGTGTTGCGCGCCGCGACCTCTTTGTCGTCCTCGGAATCAGCACCAAGCCCGGAGGAAGCCGCCCACGAGACACACGCGAGCTCAAGGGTGCGGGCCTCGTTGCCCGCTACGCCCTGAGACAAGGATGCTCCCGCCTCCTCGACCTCCTGGATCTCTGGGGAGGCAGCTCTCGTCGCCGTCTCGGGAGTAACCGGCCCTTGTGCGACGGCGGCCGGCTCATCAGGGATACGAACCTCGACGCTCTCGGCATCAACAGCAACCGGGTAGGGCGGTGATGATGCTTCCTCTCCGACAATAGCCTCCGACGCACCGGCCTCTACAACAGGGGTTGGAGCATCTGTGGCTTTGGCTGGCTCTGGAGGCGGAGCTTCCAGACCTCCATCAACCGCTAACTGCGCGGATGCACCTACCGTTGGCTCCGCAAGGCCCACAGGCGCCACCAGAGCCGCATCAGCAACCTCAGCCCCGGCTGCTGAGGAGAAGCCGCCGGCCCTCTCGTATTCTTGCAGTGCCTTCGACACCGAGGCAAGCGTCTCCCTGATCATTGGCGCGTTGGACATCCGCTTCTCTACCGCTTCGTACCCCTTCTCCGAGTACTGGGGGCCTTCAAGATCGATCACCCCAACACCGGGAAAATTGATGTACCGGCAAGTCGCCAGTTCCATCACCTCCTCAGCGGTGAGGGTGATTTGGTTCGAAGAGGTCTATGCTACCTCCGCGGTTGGGGGAGGACCCGAAGTTTCCATCGCTGGAGAGGGTCCCGACACCTTTACGGCGGGGAGTGAACTCGTCACCACTGCCGCCTGCATTGCCCCGAACGCCAAGGGGATCATGACGCCACGACTCTACGACGACAAGGGAGCCGCCAAGCCTTCATCCATCACCACCACCACGTCCTCGCCACCGGGACCAGGCGTGTTCGACGCTCCCATGACTGCCTGAATGGCGGATGCCTCGGCAATCGTCCCAACCTCCTCGACGCTGGTGAAAGGCGCCGGTGGCGGTGACGTGATCAATGCCTCAACGGCGATGGCGGCCGCTAGCACCCCCTCAGCACGCGGTGGCACCATCTCGGTACCCGGTGAGGACCATATGTGGTTCAAGGACCGGTGGAGGGTCACTTCCTGGTGTGATGAGTGTTTGACAACATTGTGTGGACTGACTCTTGGCTAAGTATTGCAGGCGTAGGTTGTGGCTTGACTGGTGTTGGTGCAGGTGAAGAACAAGCACGAAAGGTCGTCGCCGGTGAGGCCTCCAGGTGTGGAGAAGGCAAGTAGGCTTGGTTCGAGGGACCCGGTGGCCAGCGGGGTCAAGTGCATGCCGCATGGTGGCAAGAACAGTGGGACGAAGTCGTGGACATTTTCTTGGTTGAGCCTCAAAACCAAGGTCGAGCTGGGACTACGTGGGAGCCGAGTCATGAGTGGTGATTGGCGGAGGCTACACCGAGTTTGCGGGGTTTGCAGTGGTTCACCAGAAAACTACTGGTTTACTCGGTTGAGCCAAAAAACCGAGACCAAAGACTCGACGAGGAGGTGCGGCCACCCAGGCCGGTTCAACGGCCCTGGAGTGGCGGTCAGACTGCCTGGTCGCTGGTGCCGAGATGCTTCGAAGCGGAGGACACGCGTCGGGATCGCGAGGCTTGCGTCGAGGCTAAGTAGGTTGCGGTCGCTGGGCATCCGTCCGATGAAGAAAATCTGAAGACTTCCAAATTCACCCTTGAGGGGCTTGTATCCCTAGTTGTTAAGTAAGGGTAATTTAGTCTTTTGGGTGCCTCCATATATACTCTTGAGGGGATGGATGGCAGCCAACCTTTGGGGACTCTAGCTCATTTGTCTTTCCATTTTCGTTCTCATTTTTCCTCTAGTTTTTCCTAGGACTAGCTTGAGAGCTTCATGTGAGATTTAGAGATAGGGATGGATGTATGGGTGGCAAGCTAGACCTTGTACGAACCTTCATGGTATGTATAGATGGTTTGACGTTGTTCCTCAAGGTTGTGAAGTGCTTTTCCTGTCCTTCTTTGTGGTGATTTTCGGAGATCTTTGTTGTGCTTTTTTGGCGGAGTTTTGAGGACGATTTCTTGGGGATTTTGTTGGGTATCACGTATGAGGACCTTGTACCTCTTTGGCTGGTGACTTTGCCCCCAAATCTCCCTTGAATCGGACTTGATTTGGTGGTTTTTTGAGTTGGCCGAGTTCTTGACCTAGAGAGACAATTTCTTCGATTCCTCTTGATTGTGAGCGATTCGGGTCAATTCCTTTGAGGTAGAGGTTGCCCAGGAGGTAACCCAGCTATTCCCAAAGTTTCGCTGCAATCCGTGGAGTGATTCGGGAGACCGGGCGATGGGAAGTTGAGGTTTGACCCGCGGGTAGGTTTTCTAGAAGGGGCGGTCTAACCACCTGGGGGGGGGGCAGTCTAACCGCCTTGGGCCTTCCAGGTCGAAGTTTTGATTTTGCTGAGTTTTCCTCTGTGAGTTTTTTCGCCTTGATCAGAGGAGCGTTCAGGTGAAATCTTGGGTCGTTTTCATGCTGTTTGCTAGGAGTTCTTGCTTGGAGTTCTTTGCTGGGTACAGGAGGTTAGACCGCCCTAGTAGCCGGTCTAACCGCCCCTAGGCCCCTGGGTGAAGTTTTGGTTTTTGCCAAGATTTCCTGGTAGCTAGCTTGGTCTTGACCAGAGATCTCTGTTGGTGAAACCGTGGTGCGTTTTGGTGCTCAGAAGAGGCGTTTAGGAGGATTTCTTGGTTGCCTGGTGGATGTGGTCTAACCGCCCCCATACCTGGTCTAACCACCCCCTCTGGACAGCCAGCTTCCGAGTTGTTTCCGCTGTCGTGGGTGCGTAGGAGTTGAGGTTGCTGGAAGTGTTTGTTCCTAGGACCAGTAGCACTCCAGTGGCTACGTGGTTTTGGGAAACGGAAGGTAGAAGTGCGGAGCGTGTGATTTTGGGGGTCCAACCAAGTGAGTTCATCTTGTTGGAGTTTCAATCTCCTTCGAGAAGAATTTTTATCGGCTCCCATTCACTCCCCTCCTCTCTTGTCGCCTAATCGGTCCTTCAATTGGTATCAGAGCCGGTTCGGGTCTTTATTGACTATAGCCAGTCTAAGATCCAAAGATGGCGTACCAGGAACGGAGTTCGGGTCCTCCACACTTCGATGGGAAGAACTACCAGATGTGCAGTAAGCGGATGGCGGCGTTCCTCCGCAGAAAGGGTCAGATCCTTTGAGATGTCACGGTGGACACAAGTTATGTCCAGCCGATGAACTTCCTTGCTTTAGGATCGAGGGACATGTTCGACGCCAACAACAAGGTGGTCGACTACTTGTTTCGTGCTTTGTGTCAGCCTGAACTCGATCGGGTGCACACCGAGCACTTGGCGTGTAGAATCTGGCGGTGTTGAAGGAAGCTCATGTTGGGAATGCCCAGGTTTAGGCTCGGATGTATGCGACCTACCGGAGAGAGTACGACAACTTCACTCATCTCCCCGTTGAGTCCATCGATGCCTTGTTTCAAAGGTTCACGGTTGTGGTGAACAACATGAGGGCCAATGTCACACCCTGAAATTTCCAATTTCAGGATGTGAATAGAGAGAATAATTAAATAACGATTTTCTCATAATTTTAAAATTTTTCCAACATTTATTTTTCTTTACAGGGAATATAGTATAGGAAAAATCCTTTGTTTGATTTTCTAAATTAAATAAAAGTTATGTGTGTTGCATTCGACGACGAGACGAGTCGAAGGAGCCCCTACCCACGGCCGGAGGTTCACTGGAGCGCCGCTATCACCATGAGGACCTGCCGTCTCCAAGCTCCACGCGGTCCATCGTCTCCATCAAAATCCGTCTGCTCCCGAACGTCTCCATCGGTGGTGAGCACATCCTTGAGTTTCCCTCGATCTACTCTCCCCGTTTTACATCTCACGGAAGTCTCTAGCTGCTCGGAACCCGTCGATTTGATGCTCCAGGAGCGCTTCCTATTGGCTGCCAGGAGTTTCTGTCTGTCCCGAACAGGAGGCTGGAGGTTGAAGAGATAAGGTCGTTTTGCGGATTAGCCCCAGGAGAACCTTGTAATAGATATGTTTTTTGTGTGTCTTATATCTTTTGCGGAAAACCCCCTACAGAGATCCCACTTTCACACATAAAGCCCACCTAAGCCCTTTCACAGATCTAACCCCGAGTTTTACCAGTTTCACGAGCACTGTTTACTATGTCTCGGGTTTCTTTTCAGCTACTCCCTGAAATCTACGGTTAATCACGACTAGGTCCCTGCAATCTTGTTTTTCTCATATCTCCTTCGTTTTAGCTCCGATTTAATCCATTCAAGTTGCGTTAGGTCCATAATAATGTAAAGCACGTGTTAGTGGTTTGTTTTTACCATGTTTTGTTTTCTTAAAATAAAATTAATATTAACTTTGATTAATATCTATTTACACATGCCTTTTATAAATAAAAGTAATATAGATCTATACACCGTTTTTCATAAGCAAATTTAATTTGATTAATGTTTCTATCACATGTTTTTGTACATAAAAGTTAATTAGATCTTTATCTCGGTTTTCGTAAACCAAATGTTAATTTGTTTAATTGTTAATTAATCTTTTCTAATTAAAATTTGATTAGGCTTTTACATCGGCTTTTATAATAAATGTTAATATGATTAATACCAATACCATAATGTTTTTAATAATAGTATGATCTACTCGAATTACAAAGTTTCGTTTAGATTGTTCATATAGTTTAGTTTTTCTAAATTAAATGTTTAATCGGTTTAATTCATATATGAATCTTTATTAATAAAACTTGATTAGTTCTTTACACCGGTTTCATAAATAAAGTTAATATTGCATTGATGTCAACAAAGGGTATTTTATTTCTAAAATATCCTTTATATTTGTTTTGTTAATTAAAATGAACCTAGCTCATAGCCTTGCTCTCTTATTTATGCAAAACGTTTGTTAGACGTTCTTTTCTCAGCTCAATCTAAGTGTGATCTTTCCGGTTCTTGCTCAATCTTCTGCAACCATCTCTTTAAAGTTAACCAAGCCTTTCCAAGCACCCTTTGTGTTCTTTAGTGATCCATCTAATCAAGCCTATCCTTTGGTGCGTTCTTTTAAAGCTTTCTTTTGATTGGTGCTTTGTTCTTAGTATGTCTGTTTGTTTGCTTTGTGTATGTTTGTGCCCGATGATTGATGCGCTTAGAGTGAACGCCGTTCGAGAAGCTTGGAAGAGCTTGAAGTTGAAGATATTCTGAGCAACGACATTACTTTGGTTAAAGGCAAGTGTGTCCTTGATCTTTTGTCCTAAGAACTATGTTTAATCACTCATTGCATATGCTTGCATTAATATGATGGGACCCATGTTTAAGGTTTGACTAGTGTTATTTATCCTGTGCCTTGATCAAACGGGTTTATCTTTACGTTGGGTAGCTATGCTTAGTTGCTATACCTGGGTTATGGTGGTTTTAATGAACATTAATGATGAATCATGTTATACCTTTATGTTATATCTTTGTATGCTTAATACAAGACCATATGATTAATCGGAACATGGAGAACCATCCAGGACAACAGTGCAACCACAAGGACTATATGGCTCTGGTCTTGGCCGAGTAATTAGGGAAGTCTTTGTGTGGTTATTACTCGCATAGTAGGTTGGGGACGGAGGAATGCTTTTATGGCTCTTCTATTCCGGAGCGGTGATGGAACGGAAGACTCTATGGCTTACCGTCCGTAATAGAAGTGTGGTACGAAAGATAGCCTCTATGACATACTACTATGGACTAATACGCACGGGAGGACTCTTTGTAAAGGCCTCGTAGCGTCCCTATGCGGCCACACCTCGGTAGTGTGGTATTGTGCCTACTTTTGCACAGCGTGGTTGGGTGCAAAACTCTTCGGAGTTTTTACGCGACTTGTGGGTAAAGATGTACAACCTCTGCAGAGTGTAAAACTAATCGATTAGCCGTGCTCACGGTCAAGAGCGGCCTGGACCCTCACATGATAATTGAACTTGAAGATGGACTTAAATCGTGTTCTCTGGTTATGCTTGCCATGTGCTTATGGCGTACCTCTTACCTTATGCTTAATTGTGGGATGGTATATACTTATACTTTATTAGTAGACAGGTTCTAATAAAACTTGACCAACTAAAATTGCTTAAATCCTTATAGCCTAGTCCACTATAAAGCCTTTGCATTCATTCTTTTCCCCACACTTGCTGAGTACGACAAGTGCTCACCCTTGCTATAAACATTGTTGCTCAGAAAGAGGAAGCTGCCATGAAGATGTTGCTGGTGCTAGGCGTACGCAACCCCCAGTCGACTGCCTGTGATGTTTGGAGCCTTCGTTTCCAGGATTAAGCGTAAATGTCTGATAATCTTTCTTTTTCTTACGTGATACTATTTCTGTATTCACTTTTATGTCACTATATGCATGAAACTTGATCCTAGCATGCATATAGGTATGCACTTGGTTTTCTTCGGAAAAGCGGGTGTGACAGCCAATGTGGACGTGCTCCCGTACAATGATCATGATAGGACTGTCAAGCTCTTACACTCTTTGGATCATACGGTTTGGGGTGGAAAGTTCGAGGCCTTAGTTGAGTCGGAGAAGTATGATACCCTGACCGTGAACGAGCTGTTCTCGAAGCCCAAGTCGGTTGAGGTGGATAGGGGCATGACAGCCAAGATCGAGGGCTCGACTAATTCCCATAGTCTCGCCCTCATCGGTGGTTCGAAAGGAAAGGCTAACGCTAACCCATCCACCAGGATGTTCTCTTTGTCCTCTTTGATGTCTATGCCAGATGAGGAGTTCGACGTGCTTGGAGAGGACGAGCTGGCGTTGCTGACGAGGAGGTTCGAGAGGCTGCACGAGAATCGGGTGAACATAAGGAGGAATACAAGGACATGCTTCCGGTGCGGCAAGCCAGGACACTTCATTGCCGACTGCCCGGAGAAGGTCGAGAACAAGGACGGCCACAAGCACAAGTCAAGAACGGATGGAAAGTACCAGTCGAGTCGTGACCACAAGAGGAAGCACAAGAACAAGCGCAAGGACGAGCGACGATTGAGGAAGAAGGTGAGCCGAGGCAAGGCCCGAGCGATGGTTGGAGCGAGCGACGTCGACTCCAGTTCCACGTACTCCACCTCGAGCTCGAGTAGCAGTGAAGGTGAAGGTGATAATCACAAGGACAGGAAGTCGTCCAGGAACCTGAGCGGGCTGAGTTGCTTTGCTAGAGACGGCTTCTGCACCATGGCCCTGAGCTCCGGCAGGAAGAAGAGTGCACAGAGCGACTCGGACCCTGACTCTGATGACGAGGTGCGTGATGAACTTCCCTTCTTGCGTTAGGAGAATGAACGGCTTGGCTTGTTGCTTGATAATCATGATGACATACTTAGAGAGACCAAGAAAATGAGGAAAGAGCTTAGGGCTTCGCTTGAGGATGCTAGGACTAGAGTGGTTGAGTTAGAAACACAGAACTTGGATGTTGAGCTTGAAATTGACTCTCTGAAAGCTTCACCTGTTGTTTCTAATGAAGTTGAATGTGTTAATTGTCCTATTTTCCTTGCTGATCTTGCTTTGTTTATGAAAAAGCATGCCTCAAAGTGTGAGGAACTAGATGTGCTTAGGGTTGAAGTGGCTGAGCTTAAGGCTAGACTGCTTTGCTAGGCGCTTGCACTTCTTGCCCTATTTTGCATGAGAAAATTGATGAGATGCATGCTTATACTGTTTCTATTGAGGCTAAATTGAAAGAACCAATTCCTACATCTTGCTCTACCTGTGAATTGCATGCTTTGAAGAATCAGGAACTTGCATGTTAGGTTGATCGTTTGCAGGATGAGAATGATGAGTTGAGAAAGTTGATGGGTCGGTTGTCTGGTCATGAGCCTCACTTGAGGATAATGATCGAGACATACAAGAGGCAGGATGGTGAGGGACTTGGGGCAAAGAAGATTGGTGAGGGAAGTGGAGAGAATGTCCCAGAGCCAGCAAAAAGCCACCACAAAAATGATTTCCCTCCTAAACCTAACCATCTTAGGAACCGACTAGACACAACCCCAGCTCCACCCGTGTTTCCTCCACAAACAAATGACTTCCAAAAGCCTATCAAGTTTGTGAGCACTTCGGGGAAAGTGTTCTTTGGGAAAGAGAGTGAGAAGGCTAGTGAGGAGAAACCGGTCGAGAAGTCGAGTGGAGAGAAATCAAGTGAGCAGCCCCAACTCAAGCCTAAGACTAAGCTTGTGAGGTTCCATTATGGCTATTGTGGGAAAGATGGCCATAAGGATGAGTTTTGCTTCAAGAGGAAGCGTGAGGAGAGGATGACAAAGGAGTGGCCGAACAAGGATAGGTACAACCCTTCCCATGGTGTACCTAAGCCTCGTATGCCACTGCCCAGGGGCAAAGCGGTGGTGAGAAGTGTTCCGGCATGGCGAGATGCGAGTTCCCACAGAAGAGGAGATTTTCTGGAGAGGGCGGTCAGACCGGCCTGGCTAGGTGGTCAGACTGGTCCTGCCCAGAGGGGGGCGGTTAGACCGGCCTGGCTAGGCAGTTCAAACGCCCCCAAGAATTCTGGACGGAGTGGTTTTCGAGGTGGTGAGTCGAGTGGTTTCAGTTCTGGAGGTCGTGGTGCAGGTGGTCAGTTTGCTAGACGTTCTCCCCCTCGTGCTCAATACGGGGATGGGAGGAGTCGTAGATTTTGAGGACCATGTGTGGTTCGATGACCGGTGGATGGTCGCTTCCTGGTGTGATGAGTGATTGACAACATTGTGTGGACTGATTCTTGGCTAAGTATTGCAGGTGCAGGTTGCGGCTTGACTCGTGTTAGTGCAGGTGAAGAACAAGCGCGAAAGGTCGTTGCCGGTGAGGCCTCCAGGTGTGGAGAAGACAAGTAGGCTTCGTTCGAGGGACCCGGTGGCCAGCGGGGTTGAGTGCGGGCCGCATGGTGGCAAGAAGGACAAGATGAAGTCGAGGACGGTTTCTTGGTTGAGCCACAAAACCAAGATCGAGCCGGGACTTCGTGGGAGCCAAGTCATGAGTTGTGATTGGCGGAGGCTACATCAAGTTCACGGGGTTTGCGGTGGTTCACCAGAAAATCACCGAGTTACTCGGCTGAGCCACAAAGCCGAGGCTGAAGACCAGGCGTGGCTGTCTAGCCAAAACCGTCCTGACCGGTTTGGAGAACCGGTCTGACCGGTTTGGGGTCGTAGGGCGCCGTAAGCTTCGAGGCTGAGGACACGCGTCGGGATCGCAAGGCTTGCGTCGAGGCTATGCGAAGTGCGGTCACCGGGCACCCGTCCGATGGTGTTACGAAGACAAATTCCCAAAGTGCCCTTGGTGGACGTGTATCCTAGTTTAGGCCTTAGGGGCATTTTAGACTTTAGGCTTGCCTCCATATAACCCAAGAGGTGAGAGGATGGCAGCCAACTCTTGGAACCCTAGCTCATTTGGTTTTCCTATTTTCTCTTCCTATTTTTTCCTTAGGACTTCTAGGCTTTGGTTCGGCGTGGTTCCTCAAGGCTTGTTTGTGTTCCTCCCATTTTTCCTTTTTGGTGATTTTCAGAGCCTTTTTTTGGATTTTCCGTGGGGAGGATTTGAGGGCGTTTCTTTGAGGGATTCTTGGTGGATGTCACGTATGAGGACCTTGTGCCTCTTTGCTTGTTGACCTTGATTCTACAAACCCTTCGAAACGGCTTCGATTTGGGTGTTTTCGGTGGTTTCCATGGGAAGGTGTTCTTGAGGGTTGACTTTCGATTCCTCTTGATTGAGTGGGTTTTGGGAACCGAGCTTCTAGCCAAGGGTAGCCCACGAGGTACCCCAACTATCCCCAAAGTCTCACTTTGATCGGTGGAACGAATCGAGAGATCGATTGGTGGAAGGTTTGAGTTTTTCCCGCGGGTTGAGTTCTTCCCGACTGTCCAGGTCAAAACCGGTCTGACCGGTTTCCCAAACCAGTCTGACCGGTTTAGCCCTGTGGGCTATCGTGAAGAGTTTCTGAGCAAGGAAGTCCTTGTCGTGGTATGGCTGTTCTTGTTCAAAGGAGGAGAGGTTCTTGAGGCAGGTTTTCTCTCAGAAGGGTTTTTGGGGAGTTTCTGGACAGAACCAGCCTGACCGGTTTCCCCGGCCTGTGTGAGGCTAAGTCCAACAGAAGCGGTCTGACCGGTTTTAGAAACCGGCCGGACCGGTTTGGGCTGCAAGCAGCTGTGTTGTGTGTGTTTCCGCTGCGTGTGTCTCGTGGCTGTTGGTTGGGTCTTGCTCCTAGGTCCAGTAGCACTCTAGTGGCTGCGTGGACTTGGCAAGAGAAGCTTGTGGAGGTGCACGAGTGAAGTTGGGTTCATAGGCCGAATTCTTGAATAGAATTTTTATCGGCTCCCATTCACTCCCCCCTCTCTGGTTTGCTGTATCGGTCCTTGAAGTGGTATCAGAGCCGGTTACGGGTCTTGATTGACTCTAACCAGTCTAAGATCCAAGGATGGCATACCAGGAACGGGGTTCGGGTCCTCCACACTTCGATGGAAAAAACTACTAGATGTGGAGTAAACGGATGGTAGCATTCCTCCGTGGAAAGGGTCAGATCCTTTGGGATGTCACAGTGGACAATGGCTATGTCCAGCCGATGAATTTCCTCGCTCCAGGATCGAGAGACGTGTTCGACACCAACAATAAGGCGGTCGACTACTTGTTTTGTGCTTTGTGTCAGCCTGAGTTTGATCGGGTGCACACCGAGCACTTGGCTTGTAGAATCTAGTCGGTGTTGAAGAAAGCTCATGTTGGGAATGCCCAGGTTCAGACTCGGATGTATGCGACCTACCAGAGAGAGTACGACAACTTCACTCATCTCCCTAGTGAGTCCATCGATGCCTTGTTTCAGAGGTTCACGGTGGTTGTGAATAACATGAGGGCCAATGTGGACATGCTCCCGTACGATGATCATGATAGAGCCGTCAAGCTCTTACCCTCGCTGGATCGTATGGTTTGGGGCGGAAAGTTTGAGGCCATTGTGGAGTCGGAGTAGTATGACACTCTGACCGTGAACGAGCTGTTCTCGAAGCTCAAGTCGACTGAGGTGGATAGGGGCATGACAGCCAAGATCGAGGGCCCGACTGACTCTCATAGTCTCGCCCTCATCGGTGGTTCGAATGGAAAGGCTAACACTAACCCATCCACCAGGATGTTCTCTTTGTCCTCTTTGATGTCTATGCCATATGAAGAGTTCGACGTGCTTGGAGAGGATGAGCTGGCGTTGCTGACGAGGAGATTCGAGAGGCTGCACGAGAACCGGGTGAACATGAGGAGGAACACGAGGACTTGCTTCTAGTGTAGCAAGCCGGGACACTTCGTCGCCGATTGCTCGGAGAAGGTCGAGAACAAGGACGGCTACAAGCACAAGTCAAGGACGGATGGCAAGTACCGATCGAGGTGTGACCACAAGAGCAAGCACAAGAACAAGCACAAAGACGAGCGACGATCGAGGAATAAGGAGAGCCGAGGCAAGGCCCGAGCAATGGTTGGAGCGAGCGACGTCGACTCCAGTTCCGCGTACTCCACCTCGAGCTCAAGCAGCAATGAAGATGAAGGTGATCGTTGCAAGGGAAAGAAGTCGTCCAGGAACCTGAGCGGGCTAAGCTGCTTCGCTAGAGACGGCTTCTGCACCATGCTGCTGAGCTCCGGCAGCAAGAAGAGCACACAGAGCGACTCGGACTCCGACTCCGACGATGAGGTGCGTGATGAACTTCCCTTCTTACCTCAAGAGAATGAACGGCTTGTCTTGTTGCTTGATAATCGTGATGACGTGCTTAGAGAGGCCAAGAAGATGAGGAAAGAGCTTAGGACCTCGCTTGAGGATGCTAGGACTAGAGTGGCTGAGCTAGAAACACAGAATTTGGATGCTAAGCTTGAAATTGTTTCTTTGAAAGCTTCACCTGTTGTTTCTGATGAAGTTGAATGTGTTGATTGTCCTATTTTCCTTGCTGATCTTGCCTTGTTTAAGGAAAAGCATGCCTCCAAGTGTGAGTAACTAGATGTGCTTAGGGTTGAAGTGGCTAAGCTTAAGTCTATACCTGCTTTGCTAGGTGCTTGCAGTTCTTGCCCTATCTTGCATGCTAAAATTGATGAGATGCATGCTTACACTGTTTCTCTTGAGGCTAAGTTGAAAGAACCAATTCCTACATCTTGCTCTACCTTTGAAATGCATGCTTTGAAGAATTTGGAACTTGCACATTATGTTGATCGTTTGCAGGATGAGAATGATGAGTTGAGGAAGTTGATGGGTTGGTTGTCTAGTCATGAGCCTCAATTGAGGATAATGATCGAGACATACAAGAGGCAGGATGGTGAGGGACTTGGGGCAAACAAGGTTGGTGAGGGAAGTGGAGAGAATATCCCAGAGCAACCAAAAACCCACCAAAAAAATGATTTCCCTCCTGAACCTAACCATCTTAGGAACCGGCTAGACACAACCCCAGCTCCACCCGTGTTTCCTCCACAAACAAATGATTTCGAAAAGCCTATCAAGTTTGTGAGCACTTCGGGAAAAGTGTTCTTTGGGAAAGAGAGTGGGAAGGCTAGTGAGGAGAAACCCATGGAGAAGCCGAGTGGAGAGAAACCAAGTGAGCAGCCCCAACCCAAGCCTAAGACTAAGCTTGTGAGGTTTCATTGTGGCTGTTGTGGGAGAGATGGTCACAAGGATGAGTTTTCTTCAAGAGGAAGCATGAGGAGAGAATGGCGAAGGAGTGGGCTAACAAGGACAAGTACCACCTCTCTAGTGGTGTACTTGAGCCTCGTGTGCAGATGCCCAGGGCCAAGGCAAGTGTGAGAACAGTTCCGGCTTGGGGAGAGCGAAAGGCTGCAGGAGGTGCTGCTAGAGGTGTGAAACCGGTCAGACCAATTTTGAAACCGGTCAGACCGGTTTGAAGTCTGTAGGGGGGCAAGTTTGGTTTTCGTGCTCTAGAGGAGCCTCAGTTTGTCTCAGGTCGTCGTGGTTCTGGTGGTTGGTCTAGAGAGTCTACAAGTGGTCAGTTTGCTAGCGTTCTCCCCCTTGTGCTCAATACGTGGATGGGAGGAGTCGTAGCTTTGAGTTGGAGAGGAGGGACGATCCACGGTTTTCCTTTCGTGATTTTGGTCCTCCTCCAGGCAGAGAGGGTTGGTTTCCTCGGAGTGGTTACCGTGGTGGTGTTTGTGGAGGTAACTTTGATAGGAGAGATGCTTTGGATGGCGCTAACCCCACTTTTGAGCAAATGGCTCCGCACTGGTTTTACTCTTTTGGTACTAACCCCAGTGCTGAGTTGTTTTTTCGCTCACGTGCTCGTTTTTGAATTTCAGGTGGGAGACTTGAAGAACATTTGGTTGATTGACTCCGGTTGCTCGAGGCATATGGCCGGAGATAAGGGGTGGCTCTCAAGTCTCGTCCCGGTGGTGACAAAGAGGTACATCACTTTTGGGGACAATGGGCGAGGACGTGTGCTTTCAGAAGGTGTGATAAAGGTGAGTGACAAGATCACTCTCAGGCGTGTTGCTCTTGTTCAATCGCTTGGATACAATTTGCTTTCTGTGTCCCAGCTGTTGGATGAGGGTTTTGAGGTGTTGTTTCGGCCTGGTGGGTTCTCGGATTTTGGACTCTCGAGGGGACCTTGTCTGTATGGTTGTTCCCGAGGGTCAGGTGTTTCGAGCTGATTTTTCTCAGTCTGCTGGTGTTGGACATTGTTTCTTGGCTGGTTCTTTGAGTGAATTGTGGAAGTGGCAGAGGAAGTTGGGTCACTTGAGCTTTGACCTTTTGTCTCGCTAGAGTAAACTCAATTTGGTCCGAGGATTGCCACAGTTGAGGCTTGAGAAAGAGTTGGTTTGTGCGCCTTGTAGGTATGCCAAGATGGTAGCCTCTTGTCACCCGCCTCTCACCGATGTGATGACTGAGCGTCCATGCGAGCTGCTCCATATGGACCTTGTTGGCCCAGCTCGTGTGCGATCTGCGGGTGGGAAGTGGTATGTCCTTGTTGTGGTGGACGACTACTCTCGGTATACATGGGTGTTCTTTCTTGAGGAGAAAGGGGAGACATTTGGTTTTGTTCGAGATCTTGTCTTGAGGTTAAGGAATGAGAGGCACGGAGATGCCATACGAGCAATCTGCAGTGACAATGGCTCAGAATTCAGAAACTCTCATTTTGAAACTTTTTGCCATGATTTGGGTCTTGAACACCAGTTTTTGAATCCGTATACGCCTCCCCAGAATGGTGTTGTGGAAAGGAAAAACAGAACCTTGTGTGAGATGACTTGGACGATGCTTGATGAGCATAGGACTCCGAGAAGGCTCTGGGCTGAGGCGGTGACTACCGCGTGCTATGTGTCAAATAGGATCTACCTCAGAGTGCATAAGAAGAAAACCTGCTATGAGTTGATGCACGGTCGCACACCCAAGGTGAGTCACTTCCATACCTTTGGTTGCAAGTGCTTTATTCTTAAGAAAGGGAAGAAGCTGGATAAGTTTGAGGCTAGGTCGGTCGATGGTATTTTCTTTGGTTATGCATCACATTCTAGAGCATATCGTGTGCTCAATCTTGAGACTAACTAAATCTTGGCGACTTGTGAGGTAACCTTCGACGAGACACAACCACGTAGTCAACTTGTCTTTGAGTGTGCAGGTGATGATGAGCTTGGCGAGGAGATCTTTCAGGAGGAGGAGCATGAACTTGGAGATGATGAAGATGGCAGTGTGGTGCCCCCGGCTGAACATGTACATACTACTTCGACTATAGTGGTGGACGACCCATCTCCCACACCTACGACGACAAACCAATATCAAGGAGAAGCTGTTGTTGAGGGGGAGGTAGCATCAAGGCGAGAACCTCCCCGGCGAGTACAAGTGGATCACCCAGCTTCAAGGATCATTAGCGACATGAATGAACGTACTACACGGTCGAGGGTTCGGAACAATTCTCATTTCGCTCATGCTGCATTTGTTGCCGCCTTTGAGCCCAAAGACATTGGACATGCACTATCTGATCACAATTGGGTTAATTCGATGCATGAGGAGTTGGAGAACTTTGAGAGAAATCAGGTTTGCGAATTGGTTGACCCTCCCCCAAGGTGTAAGCCGATTGGGACAAAATGGTTGTGGAAAAAAAAGAGGGAGAGAAAGGTGAAGTGGTGAGAAACAAGTCAAGGCTTGTTGCTCAAGGGTTCAGTCAGAAGGAGGGGATTGACTACGAGGAGACCTTTGGTCCCGTAGCCCGTTTGGAGGCGATTAGGATCCTTCTAGCCTTTTCTGTGGCTAAAGGGTTCAAGTTGCACCAAATGGATGTGAAGAGTTCCTTCTTGAATGGTGTGTTGGAGGAAGAAGTGTATGTGAGGCAACCACCGGGGTTTGAGAGTGAGAAGTACCCTCACCGGGTGTACAAGTTGATGAAGGCGCTGTATGGGTTGAAGCAGGCACCTAGAGCTTGGTATGGTAGGTTGAGGGGGTTCCTGTTTGAGCGAGGGTTTGAGATGGGGAAGGTCGATCATGCCTTGTTTTTACTCAGGCAGGGCAGAGATATCCTGATTGTGCTGGTGTACGTGGATGATATTTTCTTTGGTGGCTCGTCTAACTCTCTTGTTGCAAGGTTTGCAGATGACATGAGCAGGGAATTTGAGGTGAGCATGATGGGTGAGTTGCAGTTCTTCCTCGGGCTACAAATCAAGCAATCAAAGGAACATTTGTGCACCAAGCTAAGTACACCAAGGACATTGTGTGGAAGTTCAAGATGGAGGACTCCAAGGCTATGACGACACCGATGAGTACGACTACAACTCTTGATGCGGATGAGGAAGGTGAACATGTGGACCAGAAGGAGTACCGAAGAATGATCGGGTCACTCCTCTACTTGACGGCGACGAGTCGGACATCCAGTTCTCGGTATGTTTTGCGCTCGTTTTCAAGCGTCTCCGAGGACTTCGCATCGGCAAGCGGTGAAGCGAATTTTCAGGTACTTCGGCCTTTGGTAATCCGCGTCTTCTTCTTTAGTGCTTCATGGTTTTTCAGACACGGATTTTGCCGGGTGTCGGTTGGATAGGAAGTCCACTTCTGGGACTTGCTAGTTTTTGGGATCTTCTTTGGTGTCTTGGTCTTCCCGCAAACAGTCGAGTGTTGCTCAATCCACTACCGAGGCAGAGTATGTTGCTGCAGCTAGTTGTTGCTCTCAACTCCTTTGGATCACATACACCATGAGTGACTTTGGTGAGGAGGATACCCATGTCCCACTTCAATGTGACAGCACCAGTGCCATAAGCGTTGCAATGAACCTAGTGCTCCATTCCAAAACCAACCATATAGAAGTGAGGTATCATTTTTTGAGAGACAACGTAGAGAAAGGATAGATAACCTTGATCCATGTACCTACACATGACCAACTAGCCGATATTTTCACCAAACCCCTAGATCAATCAACTTTCACTCGTTTGCGGGGGGAGCTTGGTGTTTGTTTGATTTCTTGAGTTGGGTGTGTGGGAGCTCCTTTGTAGCATATGTATAGCTTTCTTTTATGCATTTCTTGCATTTGGCATGGCATATGTAACATGATGTATAGGCATCTTTGTATCTTAGGTTGCATGCATTTTGTATCATATGCATTTGTTAGGAAAAGCTTCTCCTATATACATTGTTCACCATGATGTGCTATATATGATCATGTGAGCTAGTTTGGTATGATATGGTTAGTTTGGCTTAGCTCTTGATGATCTTGATTTATCATCCATGGTTGATGGCTATGTTTTTTTTGAAAAATTTCACATATATGCTCCCTGATGTGTAAATGCCTTTATATAATCTTGACATGTTTTAGTGGCTTGGTTATGCTTAATTTGTGGTTGGATAGCTAGTTTATTGATCATATGGGGCCAAAGGCTCACTTGCCATCATGAATGTTTAGCCCTCTTGCTTTATCTTGTGGAGGGGCATAAGTTCCTTTTTGTCGTAAAGACATTTCATGTACCAATTATGAATCTGAAAATGAAATGTAAAATACTTGGAAAATGTGCTCCCATGTCATATGTGCTTAATTTAAACTTGCTTTGGGTGCTAAACTGTTGCATGATGCCTACCAATGAGAAGTCTCATATATAGAAGTAGGCACATGGCTCAGTGGCTTTCACATGACATGAGATGCTTGTGGGTGTTTGTGATGGTCTTATGATTAGAATGGTTGTCCTAGCATGAAGTTTGTGTAGCTTTTCTATTTTGACATGTTTTGCCCATATATAGGACTTTGCTCATGAGAGGGTAAATTTTCACAAAATTACACAAATTCTTTTTAGCCTTGTCCAATGGTTGTGAAACTTGGTGATCATGTAGTTGAGGTCATTACGAACCTGTAGAGTATTTAACTTGCTCATTTGGACATGTGTAGCACCTTGTGATGAATTTTGTATATTTGAGAAGCTATATGTTGAAACTTTTCGCATTTTGCCTTGATTCATGCATTGTCAACAAGGGGGATAAGTTTGTGCATGATTTGGGCACCTGGGAGCATTTGGAAGGTGTTCAAATTGGTTCGGGCATTTTTTGAGCAGTTTGGTGCAGGGCCGGTTACATGGGGCGGTCTAACCGCCCCCCAGGCGGTCAGTTGTGTGGAAGGCGGTCTAACCGCCCTGGGAAAAGTGAGCAGGTTTTTGCTCTTTGTTGCATTCCTGTGTTGCTTTGCTGCATTGGTTCAGGGCGAGTGTGCTTTGGCTCAGGGGGAGCTTGCATATGTGCAGGGAGAGCTCTTTATGGTGTTCGAGCTTTGGTTTGGTGGTTTGCGCTCTTTGCTTGAGCATGGTTTTCTCTCGGATGTGTCGAGCTGTTGCCCTTGCCTAAGGGGTCCGAGACTTGTCTTCTTCAAGTGATCTTGCTCTTTGCCTTTCTTTGGTTTTCGATCGCTTGTTGAGGTTTCTTCTATTCGTTTCTTTTCTTTTTCCTTTTATCTCTGGTTACCAAATCTTGTGTGTTGTCAATGCACTCATCAAGGGGGGAGATTGAGGACCATGTGTGGTTCGAGGACCGGTGGAGGGTCGCTTCCTGGTGTGATGAGTGATTGACAACGTTGTGTGGACTGACTCTTGGCTAAGTATTGCAGGTGCAGGTTGTGGCTTGACTGGTATTGGTGCAGGTGAAGAACAAGCGCAAAAGGTCATCACCGGTGAGGCCTCCAGGTGTGGAGAAGACAGTAGGCTTGGTTCGAGGGACCTTGTGGCTAGTGGGGTCAAGTGCAGGCCGCATGGTGGCAAGAACAGCGGGACGAAGTCGTGGACGGTTTCTTGGTTGAGCCTCAAAACCAAGGTCGAGCCGGGACTACGTGGGAGCCTGTTAACACCAAATATTGGTACACAGAAGAGACTGACATGTGAGCCAAATTTGGCAGAAGAACACCATCCGGCAGGAGGTTTTCCTCAAAGCATTCGGTAGAGGCGTCTGCAGTCGGGAGTACATCGTCATTCGGCAGGAGAGCTGTTCCACGGATGAAAGCGGAAGCATTCGGGAGTGCGTGATGACTTGGATTGGATACAAAGAAGGAGACGAGTTGATGATGGATACGAGACGAACATGACACCATGGTGTTAATTTTAGGTAATAAATATTGTAATCGTGGTCGACTGGGAGTCATGTTAGAACCAGGGTATAAATATAAACCCTTAGTGTTTGTAATAGGGATCGAACAATTTCAACAAACCGGCCCCGTGCCAACTTTCGAGTCCTTCTAGTCGTGTCGTCGAGTTCTTTGAGAGGAGCTATCGATCCGTCGACCTCCGTAAGTACCGGCAACCTTGTATCATGTCTAGTATCATGCGGTGGATTTAGATCGTGATGCAAGTAGTCTTGTTACCATGCTTAGTATCATGCGGTGGATTTAAGCTTGGTTCAAGAAGGTTTCCTTGTTGGATCATGAGTCATGCGGTAGGCTAAGATCTAGCTTGGAGCTAGTTATCGGCTCTATTTAGATTTGGTAAGATCTAATAGATTCATTAAGTTACCATGTGTTGCTTTGAATTTTACTTTTTGTGTTTAATTCATGTAACACTCTTATTGCCCAATTTAGATTGATTAGATTCGGCTCTATCTTGTTTGTGATCCACGTGTTGCACGCTCAAGTCTCTAGCTTGACATGGCAAGCGGGTCATGCGTTCTCTATAGCCGAATTCGAATCAATCTAGATTGTCACGTGTTGCGGGTTCAAGCTTGTTGATCTTGCATAGAACTTGACAGAACCGGGTATCATGCGGTAGATGCAGGTTTTTGGATTGTCTTAGAGCTAGTCATCCGACGGACTAGAATTCGATTCAATCTGATAGATTTATCATCCTTGGCAATGTTTGTTCCTTCTCCATGGAACCTGATTCGGCTGTACAGCCGTATTCGGTAGTCCCCTCACGAGTGAAACATGTTCATGAGTTTGCTTTAAATAATGTATGCTTTTAGCCTTCCATGTTTAGATTGTATCATGCTATGGATTGATCTATTCTTGGTTGGTGGTGTGATTTCAAACAAGTTGTATCATGCAGTGGATTAACTTGTTTGATGTCATGCTTGAGGGGTTTGAGAGTACCTAGACACGCGGTAGACTAGTGCTTTTGGCCTATGCATGCTTGTTCACTGCAAATTCATGATCATGCTTCACTTTTATTTAATTTATCATGCTTTATCCTTGATAATCGGTCATGGTTACGTGCTGTAACGTTGTTTAAATAAAGACCGATTTTTTCATCATGCTTACGTCATACATTCGGCAGTCCTCTGTTTACACGCTTTATCAATTCCCGAATGATGTTTAAATCGCTGACAGATAGCTTGTTTGTGGCTATATGTCATTCTAACTGGCTTTATAGACATAAATATGGAACTTTCTAGTACCACCCGGCAAGTTCAGGTTTTATCTAACCGTTTTCATCCTTTGTCAGTTTCAGGGAAAATTTACTGGCACGCTTCCGGATTTCGACGCTCGGGCCATGTGTGTGAAGCCAGCTAATCCGGCTTGCTGTGTGTTTGGCGTGAGGTGCTGATTTTACGTCAACACACTTTTTGGCACGCCCGGTGGGACACTCAAGTTGATCAATATGCCTGAAATCCAAGCTGTCCTGGATGTCACCTTAAATGAACTGTCTTCAGAACATCAATTGATACTGAAAGAGGTTGTGGAGCAGTTCCAGCAGAAGTGTCTGTTGTCTTTTTCCAAGAATAGGAGTGGTGTTCCATTCTTCAGGACAGAGATGCCAAGAGTTTTGATGCCAGGAGAGACTTATGCCACTACTGCTGCAGAGAAACAAGAAGCTTTTTCTATGGTGCGGCAAGCTATGGAAGAAATAATGGCCAGACACAACACTGCATTTTTAAATAGCTTCCGACAGATGATGGTTGGTGTCTTTGTCCCAAGCGTGGACAAACATTTTGAGCGAGCACAAGGGCCAACTGGTCAGGTGCTTAGTCAAATACCACCCCAGTGGCCTAATGGTAATGAGACAGCTAATGAAACATGAGAATCAAGTGCTACTGCTAATGGCCAACCACCTCGTCAATATGCAAGTGCTCAGCCGCCTCAGCAAAGTATGAGTGTTCAGCCAACTCAACATGTGGGTAGTCAACCGATCCAGCAGAACCCTCATCAAGCAATACTTAACCCACACACATATGGTGAGATGGAATTCGGTACTACTGGAGTTCAACCTGTCTCTACTTACAGGATAGCCCCAACAAGTAACATACTGCAAAGGAATATGTACGGGAATGGGTATTCAGAGTTCATGGACTACAATGCTATCGATGCTTTCCCGAATCCTGGGTATGGTGGTGCTACAGGGATGCCTGCTGGGAGGCCAAGGAATCAAGACACCAATGTTGATCTCCTGGTGCAAAGAATGATCGATGTGCTGCAAAATCAATTTGGTCTAAAGCCTAAGAATCAAGGACACGTGTATACATCTCCCTTCCAAGGATGGTACCAAAGGGTAGCACTACCAAACAGGGTGAAAGTTCCCACAGAATTCACTAAGTTTTCATGGCAAGATGATACCAGTACCGTGGAACACATAGCCCGGTACCTAATGCAGCTTGGGGAAGCTTCTGCAGATGAACCCTTCAGAATTAGATACTTCCCTCTGTCCTTGACAGGTGCAGCATTCACATGGTTCACTGCTCTACCTGCTGATTCAATCTGCTCTTGGAAAGATTTGGAGCAAAAGTTCCATGCCCATTATTACACTAGTAGTAATGAAAAAAAGCTAATTGATCTGACTACCTTGAGGCAGAGGAACAATGAAACACCAATGGAGTTCCTCAGGAGATTCAGAGAGACAAAAAGCATGTGCTTCTCTCTGAACATACCAGATGATGATCAATTGGCTGGTATGGTTGTAGCAGGAATGTTGCCAGCCATTTGGGAGAAGCTATTCGAGATGGAATTTGACGACCTTGGCCAGTTGTCACACCGATTGTCATTGATGAGCAATCAAGCATATGGCTTCAAGAAAGACTCCAAATTTGTCAAGCACAATGATATAGCTGAAATTTACAATCAATTCCTCGAAAGGGCAGATCAAGTAGATGAATATGATGATGAAGAGGAAATAGTTGCAGCAGAGATAGTGTGGGGCAAGGAGCCATTGACAGTAAATCAGAGGTGGATCAAGCAAACTAAAGGCACCTATGATTTTGATATAACCAAGGCAGATAAGCTCTTCGATTTCCTTGTGAAAGAAGGCCGGATCAAGTTGCCAGAGGGGCATTCTATGCTTCGGCCTGATGGAGTGCAAGATAAGAAGTACTGTGGATTTCTTGATAGAAATTCTCATTCCATCAATGAATGCAGGGTCTTTAGAGTAAGGATTCAGAAAGCTATCCAAGAAGGAAATCTGAAGTTTGATAATAAGATGAAATTGGATGGTAACCCATTCCCTCAAAACATGATCGGGTTCTCAATTAACATGGTGAACGCTATTGAGACTAAAGGGGAAGAAAAGGTGAATGTTTTGACTTCGGAAAAGGCAAAGCAGGATGGCTCAGTTGATCCCACACGACAAGTCACATTTGAACAGATTGACAAGAAAGAGCCTCGCTTCCCGAAGAGTCAAATTGAAGTGGGTGAATCCTCTAAACCCAGAGTGACTTCGCGTATTCTCCTTAATAAATGGCAGCGTCAGCAAGAGAAGGAGTGCTACCAGAGGCACAAGTACGAAGAGGAGAAGCGGAGATATGAAGAAGAGATCTATAAGAAGGAACAAGAAGAATATATGCGAGAACAAGAACGTGCACATCGGGGATGTGCCTTTTTCAGACACTGTTGGAACGAAAGTTTAAAGCTTCCCACATGGAATAACTGTCCCAAATGCAGCGACAGGTATACCAAATACAAGCAAGACACTGCCAATCGCCGATCCATCCATGAAAGAATTGGAAGGGTGTATCCTAGTGATGGTTGGCGCCTAAAAATAAATAAGATTGATGATCAACCGAGGAAAAGGTATGTTGATCACATGTGGGTTGATCATGAAGGAGAAGAAGATCATGGATATGTCCGGCAAAAGGGACAGTGGTGCCCACCTGGTTTAAGAAGAAGCTAGAAGAGAAGGGTACAACGCTTGAGGAATCAGGAACTGAAGCAGGCAGGAATTAAGACAAAACAAAGAACCTTCTTTGTCATTGAAGGCGAAGGGGCATATAGCTATATGCCCCTTCGCCTTCAATGAAAAAGACAAACCTGATGAATCTGGTCATTCGGCTCATACATGCATGGTATGTTTCCTGCCGAATGAATTCATCGCTCCAGCCAATCAAATTGTGCAGGAGGAAATATTGCCAGATATGGATGAGGCCGAGCAATTTGGATTGATGGCACAGTTAATGTTGGCCAAGCAAGCTACTTTTGATAAGCCAACCAAGAATCGGCACATGAGACCACTGTACTTAAGAGGGTACGTCAATGGTAAGCCATTGACTAAGATGTTTGTTGATGGTGGAGCTGCTGTCAATGTGATGCCATATACTACATTCAGAAAGCTTGGCATGGGCCTTGGAGATTTGACGCCAACGAGCATAGTTCTAAATGATTTTGCCGGAAGTCCTTCAGGCACCAAAGGTTGTGTACATGTAGATTTGATGATCGGATCTAAGACTCTGCTTACAACCTTCTTTGTCATTGAAGGCGAAGGGGCATATAGCTTGCTGCTTGGAAAGGATTGGACCCATGCGAACTGCTGCATTCCATCTACTATGCATCAACAGCTTGTTCAGTGGGTAGATGACGATGTGGAAGTTGTCCAAGCAGATGATTCGGTAAGCGTGGCTAATGTGGAAGCAGCCTTCTGGGAGTATCAAGGCATAGACTGCTTCTCAGGCAGGGACTAGGGTGAAGGTCCTGTTGAACCAGTCAGCAATGATTAACAGCCGATTCAAGCAGTCAGCTCTTATAGTAATTTTTAATGGAGAATCCAATTGATGGAAGTGATGGGAAGTTAGGACGTGGATTTATGTCGGCCGATAAATTGGAAGAAATAGATATTGGAGATGGTGACAAGCCAAGGCCGTCATTCATCAGTACTAACTTGGATTCAGGTTTCAGAGAAGAGTTGATTAAGCTATGAAAAGAATATAAAGATTGCTTCGCTTGGGATTATTCGGAGATGCCTGGTTTGGATCGTTCCATTGTTGAGCATCGGTTGCCAATCAAGCCTGGTTATAGACCTTACAAGCAACCTCCCCAAGAAATTTACAAGGATGAAGTATTGGACGATGTGAAAAAAGAGGTTGAGAGATTAATAGAAGAAAATTTCATTCGGCCATGCAGATATGCAGAGTGGATCTCTAATATTGTTCCTATTACAAGAAAAACAGAAAGATGAGGGTTTGCATAGACTTTAGAGATCTAAACAGGGCTACACCCATGGATGGATATCCAATGCTTGTTGCTGATTTGTTGGTTGATGCTGCTACTGGGCATAAAGTTATTAGCTTCATGGATGGCAATGCAGGGTACAATCAGATTTTTATGGCAGTGGAGGATGTAGCAAAGATAGCCTTCAGATGTCCTGGACATATAGGGTTATTTGAGTGGATTGTCATGACATTTGGGTTGAAGAATGCTGGTGCGACTAATCAAAGAGCCATGATTTGTATTTTTCATGAGTTGATCGGCAAAATTGTGGAGATATATATTGATGATGTCGTGATCAAGTCATTGGATCATGAATCACATTTGGTTGGTGTGAGGAAAACTCTTGAATGCACTAGGAAACATGGGCTTAAGATGAACCCGAACAAATGTGCTTTTGGAGTTTCAGCCAGAGAGTTCCTGGGATTTCTGGTGCATGAGGGAGGAATAGAAGTTGGCAAAAGAAGCATGAAAGCTATTGATGAAGTTGTTCCTCCGACCAATCTTAAGGAATTGCAGTCACTGCTTGGCAAGATCAATTTTGTGAGAAGATTCATATTAAAGTTGTCACAAAAGGTGTTGCCTTTTTCTCCACTGTTAAGAGTCAAAAAGGATCAGAAGTTTGTATGGGGTGACGAACAACAAAAGGCTTTCAATGAAATCAAGGAATACATGAAGGAACCACCTGTATTGGTACCTCCACAATTGAACAAGCCTTTTAAGTTGTACATGGCAGCCGATACCCAAACCATTGGATCAGCCCTCATACAAGAATTTGAGGGAAAATAAAGAGTAGTTGCATACCTTAGCCGAAAATTGCTTGATCCCGAAACAAGATATTTGGCTGTAGAGAAGCTTTGCTTGTGTGTTTATTACTCATGTACAAAGTTTTGGCACTATTTGTTGAATGCCGAATGCATTGTATATTCAAAATTTGATGTAATTAAACACATGTTGTCTATGCCAATTTTGAATGGAAGGATTGGCAAATGGATTTTAGCCTTGTCTGAGTTTGAATTAAGGGTTGAGTCGGCAAAAGCTGTTAAAGGACAGATTATTGCTGACTTCATTACCGAACATCATGGTTCATCAATTAATTTGCTTGAGATTACTCCTTGGGCTTTATTTTTTTGATGGATCTTCATGTGGCAAAGGTGGTGGAGTAGGTATTTTATTAATTTCACCCAAGGGAGAAGTGTTTGAATTTGCTATTCCTATTCAACCTACTGTCACAAATAACCAAGCTGAGTATGAAGCATTGCTCAGAGGGCTTCAATACTTGAGAGAGGCAAAGGCCATTGCAGTTGAGATTTTCTGAGATTCAGAGCTAGTTATAAAACAATTGAATGGCCATTATGAATGTAGAGATGATATCCCGAGGAATTACTACGAGGAGAGCAAAGAAATCCTAAAAAGCTTTCAGTTAGTAATTCTACAACATATTCCTAAAGAAAACAATGGAGAGGCAAACAAGCTAGCTCAAAGTGCTTCGGGTTATACAGAGAATCAAGAAGTGTTTGCCATCGATGTATATGCTTTTAGGAGTGGTCTAGCAGAAGATGATTGGAGAAACGAAATTGCTGATTATTTGGAGAATCCATCCCAAAAGGTTTCTAGGAAGCTCAGGTACAAAGACATAATGTTTGTTCTTCTTGATGAACGTTTGTATTACAAATCCATGGATGGGGTGTTGCTACAATGCCTGGGTCAAGAAGAAGCGAAGAGGATGATGAGTGAAGTGCATGATGGGCTGTGTGGAGCACATCAGTCGGCTTACCGAATGAAGTGTTTCATTAGAAAATCTGGATATTATTGGCCGACAATGCTGGAAGATTGCTTTGAATATTACAAGGGATGTCAAGATTGTCAGAAGTTTGGAAATATTCAGAGAGTTCCAGCATCAGCTCTAAATCCTATTATCAAGCCATGGCCATTCAGAGGATGGGGAATAGATTTGATTGGCCAAATAAATCCTCCATCTAGCAAGGGGCAAAAGTTTGTGCTTTTAGCAAAAGATTATTTCACTAAGTGGGTTGAGGCAATTCCATTGAAGAAGGTGACATCAAAAAATATGGTTGAGTTTGTCAAAGAGCATATCATTTACACATTTGGAATTCCTCAGACAATTACAACAGATCAAGGAACTCGCTTACATCTTCGCAGTTCGTAAATTTTGCCGAAAGTATGGGGATCAAATTATTAAATTCTTCTCCTTATTATGCCCAAGCTAATGGTCAGGCAGAAGCTTCTAACAAGATCATGATCAAGATTATACAGAAGAAGATTGATCAGAAGCCAAAAAGGTGGCATTCGGTACTCAATGAAGCCTGATGGGCTTACCGAATGGCTCCTCATGGAGCTACACATACATCTTCTTATGAGTTGGTTTATGGCATCATGCTATCTTGCCATGGGAGATGCAGTCAGAATCAAGGAGAATAATATTGCAAAAGGATTTAAGTTCCAAGGATTACAATGACTTAATGATGAACGAATTAGAAGGTTTGCATATGATTCGACTTAGGGCCTTGGAAAATATTGAGAAAAACAAAATGCGAGTTGCTAAGTACTATAACAAGAAGGTAAAGGTCAAGCAATTTGCAGAAGGAGATTTGGTTTGGAAAGCATTATTGCCGATTGGGACAAAGTATGGTGCATTCGGTAAGTGGTCTCCAAATTGGGAAGGTCCCTTTCGGGTGGTTAGGTGCACGCCTGGAAATGCATACATCTTGAAAACTTTGCTGGGAGAAGAATTCACTGCTGCTATAAATGGGAGATACTTGAAGAAATATTATCCTAGTATTGAAGTTGATCGTTGATTGCTGTTCCAAGCGTCAGAGAAACGGAAATAGCCGGCATTCGGGAGGAAGCCGCCTTCAGAACAAAAATTCCGACAAAGGGAAAATGGCCAATACTAAAGTGTATTGCCCTTAGCACAAAAATATTTTTTGCGTCACAAACGTTCTTGCAGGTGTCGGTGTTTTAGACCGGCAACCTACTAAGGGGAGTACCCGAAGTAGATGAATGTGGCCTCGCCGAGATCGGTAACTCGAAGGAAGAGACACGTGGCACACAATTTAGACAGGTTTGGGCCGCGAGGTGCGTAATACCCTACGTCCTGTATGCTGCGTAGATCTGGATTGATTGGATGTGATTACAAGATGGTGTGTAATCTGATGTGTATGAGAGGGGAAGGTCCCTGCCTCGCCTTATATAGTCCGGGAGGCAGGGTTACAGGTCAGTTTAGGGAGAGAGTACTAGTCGTGTACGTCTAGGAGTCCTCTACACAGTACATGGTATGTATAGCTTCCTATCCGAGTACTTCTCCATCGTAGTCCTTGCGCCTCACGCCAATAGGTACCGTGCGGCACAAGTCAGGTAGTCCCAGGGGCCCACCGATTAGTCGGTCCTGGTACCCACCGAGGTAGTGGGCCTAGGGAGGTCCATACGACAAGCCCCCGAGTACTTTGTAGTCGAGCAGGATAGCTTCGAGTAGTCTTGACGGCCTTAACGAGTAGTCCTCAAGCGTCCCTGAGTACTACAAGCCAAAAGTCCTCAACAATATTTGAAGCATCCCGAGGGCCGGAATGTACTCCACTCGATATTTGAGTAATCTCGAAGTCTTCTCGAGTAGTCCCAAGCGTCCTCGAGTGCTGCTCTTGAAGGTCTTCAACAATACCAGTGCTGTCTCAAAGCCGAAACTGATATGGAAGTGCGATTGCAAAATCGCACTCCATATGGAGTAGCCCCCGAGCCTTAGGTTGAGTTGTAGACTCTAGCTGAGGGTCCATCTGAAGTTCTGGCAAGATTATCCCGAAAAATCCGGAGAAAAAACAGAAGGACACGTGGCACGGAGCCCCTGATCCTTGAGTCGAGTATTTCCTCTCGAATTGAAGGGTCATCTTGTATGTAGAAGGTGTCCTGAGTTGCTCTAGAATCCTGTCGCTACCCAGGGAATTGAGTAGATGTAGCCGAGCCCCCGAGATGAGGCGCGTCGACTAGTAGAAGTTGAAGGGTCAGGCGCCGTCGCTGAGTTAGCCGTCTGGAGACTTATCCATTTGGCCGTTGGAGGAGCCGCTGTTGACTTATAAATAGAAGCCAAAACCCTTAGGGGTTTTCACCCCGCGCACTTGCAGCCATTCCGAGCAGATCGTGCATAGAAACCACCGCCAGTGCGCACTGCCACCTCAGAGGAGAGTGTAGATCCAAGCGCGCTACCGCCGCCGGAAGCCACCGCCCTAGCCCTCGAGCGAATGCGAGTGAAGACCCATTGCACTTGGAGAACGAAGCCCTCGCCGTCGAAGAGCTTGAAGACCGCTAGTGGGAAGAAGAGGTCCCGCAAGGAAGCCACCGGATCCGCCGCGGGGACATTGCCGCTGGTGTTTCCGCCGCGGCCAAATCCCAACCAGGAGTGGAAGAAGTCCAAAGCGAAGACTAAAGATCTGCTGGCGCTCCTCAACAGTGGATTTCTGTGGGAGAAGGAAGTCGATATGTGGCGTGCCGCTGCGGGAGATCCGTATCCCATGGAGAAGAACCCAAACGAGATCCCCATGTTCACGCGATTCGCGGAGCGAGGGCTGTCTCTCCCGACGAGCGATTTCTTCAAGGGGCTATTGGAGTACTACGACATCGAGTACCTCAACCTCAACCCCAACGGTATCTTCCACACTTTCGTCTTTGTTCACTTCTGCGAAGCCTTCTTGGGGATCAAACCCCACTGGGTACTTTTCCGGAAATTTTTCCGAGTAAAGCCCCAGCCTAGTGCCAACGACCCCCGAGTAGTTGGGGGAGCTGGCATCCAGATGCGCGAGGATGCCGCAGAGCAGTACCTCGCGTACAAGCTGATAGACTCCAACCAAGATGGAAGTCAAAGTGGTTCTACATCACCAATCACCACCCAGAGCTGCCGAAGCCGAGCGGGAAGCACCGGCCCTGGTGCAGGGGGGTATCCAGCTACCCGAGCTGCTGGCGAAGATCAAGGCTTTGAGAGAAGCCGGGCTGAGGGCCGAGCATGTGGCCTTCAGCTTCATGAAGCTAAGGGTGGAGCCGCTGATGGCCCGCGACACTTTGGGCTATCAGTACATCGGCGACGACGACACGTCGCGGATGCCCGGGGGAGAAGTCGACGACGACATCGTTGATAGATTGGGTAGGATCTTCAAGGACATGCCGGCGTACACCGTGCCCCGTGCCCGAGTACTCCGCCGTGCGTCCACCCAATGAGGTCAGTAGCCGCACTCAAGTCGAGTACTGGTTATGCAGTAGTAGTCGTGCTCATCCAATGTGCTTCTTTGCAGGACGACGTAGTGAAGTTCATCTCCGAGCCGGCGTCGCCTCCTCGACTTGTCGAGATCCCGGATGAGGGGAGGAGTAAGGCTAAGGAGCGCCGCGAAGTCGGTGAAGGAGATGACACAGTAGTCGTTGAAGACACTTCGGACGAAGATGACGAGGAGACGCTGTAGGAGCGGTTCCAGCTGTAGTCGAGATTCAGCCGCCCTGGGCTGCCCCACGTCCCTCTCGTTCAGGATCCGCCAACTGGCCTGGAGGCTAGTTTTCCTGAGCCGCCAAGGAAGCCGCGCAACATGGCCCGCAAGCACGTGGCCAAGAAGCTTAAGGACACGGAGACCACATCTCAAGAGGTAAGCTTCCTTGAGTAGGGTAGTCGAGTACTTGTGTCTCGATGTAGTGTGCTGAGGATGAAACTCCATTGCTTGAAGGAGATTCCGCCTTCCGACCCCGTAGAGCAGGGGGACGAAGGCGACTGGGATACAGGGGGAGAGCTGGCTGGAAGCAGCCGTAGCCCAGCCCCCACCGTGGAGGAACTCGTGGCGTAGTTAACGTGCCAGCCCCCAGTTGCTGAGGGGAGTAATGAACCGGCCGCTGCTGTCGCTGAAGAGCCAGCGGCTACCGAGGCCCAAGAGGAGGCGCCTGCTAAGGCTGGGCTGGTCGATATCACCAGTATCCTCGGCGCCCCAACCGTGACGGTAGTCCGGTCGAGCCTGTAAGTAAAGATCTTTCCTGAGTAGTACATTGTTGACGGTGAATTTCCGTCAACCTAGAGTACTTGTTATACATTGGTTTCGATTATGATTTGCAACTAACCTGCCACTAGGCATACTAATGATATAGCAAGTTCACACTTGCATGTCAATTTTGGAGTTTGTTGTTTACGCAGGAAATCTACGCTAATGAGGAGACTTTCGGGATAAGTTCACCAAGCACTTTGGAAGAAGATCATGAAGCCCGACAAGAGTCAAGACACGCGATGAACATGACTCCAAATGACCCGAGGACCGAAGCGCCAACGTGCAAGTCTTCGGGGACTCAACCGAAAACGGCCGAAGCTTGCATAGCAAGGATTCAAGCCTTAACCGTGAAGGAAACGACGTAAAAGGCCCACATGCAAGTGCACACGAATAAGGGATCACGCGAGAAGCAACCGGGAGGAAACCGGGGGCCGAACCGGGGGGGAAGTGGGCTCGGGCCGGCCGGCTCGGGCCGACCGGCCCAGCCCACTCGGGGTCGGTTCGGTCCCTCCTTTGCCCTAGGTGTTCGTCTATTTATTGCCTCCGCCGCCGTCGGCCGCCACATCGAACAAATCATCCTACCGACGCCAATCACCGAAAAACCGCCGCCGCAAGATGAGGGAGAGAGTTAGATGAGCTCGTCGCAAGGATCAACGCCGGCGGAGAGAAGGAAGCAAGAGGAGGACTCCAAGCCGCTGGCCTAGGGGTGTTCCCAAGCTCCATCGCCGCCAACTTCATCGACGACGTTCTCCGGAGTCTCCATCACCCCTATGTGCTTCAATCCGTGTAAGATGATGGGGTAATGTCTCCGTTCATCCCTAGGGTTAGATGGATACATGCTATGTGAATGCTACTTGATTCGTGGTTTCAATCTATTGTTTTCTTGTTGATGATGCTTTGATGATTAAGGTAGGCCACCGTGTTTTTCGGGCGTATGATATCCGCTACTCCCATAGATTCCATCAACATACCGTGTCCATCATAGGTCTAGTCACGAATACCTTCGCGTAGTGACAGTATGAGAGGAGGGAAAGGGTGAAACTGTGGTCACAACCCCCGGTAGATTGGTTTACCGCTTTCGTGTAGTAGATGCATACCATGTTATCCTAGATCCTAGGGAGGGAACGCTTATCTTTCTTACTCACTCTCTTGTGTTTACCCTTTACCATCTAGTTTAACCCTAGATTTGTTTGATCAACTTAACTTAGATTAACTTAGGTTAGATTGTCTTTACCTTCATATTAATACTCTCTTTAAAGGTTTCCTTAGTCAACTAGATTAGTACTTGGTTAAGCGCTAGTAATCCCCTTGCTCCGCGGATTGACAAGAACCTTGGGAATCCCATGGTGAAAAAGGTGTAGGTCCGTACTCTTGCGGATCATAGAGGGATACGTCTTTTATCCATCAACAAGCCCCTTTTTCCGGCGCCGTTGTCGGGGAGCAAGCCGGCTTGCTACGTTTAATCTAGTATTAATTTTGTTGATTACTAACACCTAACCCTTATTTTCTAAAAAAAGAAAAAAATCTTTTTTGTTTTTCTTTCTACTTTTCTTGTGCCTAGATGGATTTGTTCACATCACCATTGGAAGACGAAGAGATGTCGCTAAGGGAGCCGGCAATGTCGTCAATGGAAGACATTGAGATGCAAAAATCAGATTTGACGTTTGCTACAACCCACTATGAAGTGAAGCCCGGAATCATCAAGTTAGTGGCGACAAAACCATTTAGAGGATTGGAGGATGACAACCCATATAGACACATTAAGGAATTCACGATGTTATGCAACACGGTGCAACAAAAAGGAGTTCCGCCGCTTGGTTCAAGTGGAATCTTTTTCCATTCTCTCTCGAATATGAAGCGCGAAGATGGTACACACTTGCGTCCATTGAATCAAAAGAAAATTGGGATGAGCTAGTGAAGAAGTTTCTTTTGAAGTTCTTTCCCATAAGCAAGGTCCAAGACTTAAGGAGGCAAGTGCTCACTTTCAAGCAAGGAGAGGATGAAGGAATTGATGAAGCATGGGACCGTTTTAATGAACTACTTGAGCGAGGCCCGAACTTGGGATTTTCCGGTGACTTGATGTTGCATACCTTTTATTTTTCACTAACCCCTAACTCGTCTCGTTTTGTAAGCATGTGTGCAGGCGGTGATTTAATGGATAAAACAATTAGTGAAGCCGCACAAATCTTACAAAGGATAAGCAATGGACAAAGAACAATACGAGATTGGCAAAAATGTTGTCGAGAGGAGCAAAATGACAAAATCAAGCCCAAGGTGCTTGCTGAAATTTCGAAAAAGATGAACCGAAGGTCAAGGAAGATGAACCGACCATACAAGAAATTGAAGATCCACTTCCCAAGGTAAGAGAAGTCATTTCGGATGTTAAAAATGTTGAAACTAACATGAATGTAGGCCGAAGTATGTGGAATGCTAGACCATTGGCGGAGTTCATTCAATCCGATTGGGTTCAAGTTGATTTCGCCCCCACTAATTAACTACCGAAGGAAGGAGGAACGCCGACACGTTGCCAAACTAGTTGAAGATATATTTGATCAAGAGATGAGTGGAGAGTCGATCCAAAAGATGTTTGAAGAAGAAAGAGAAGAAGGAGATGATGGATGGATCGACCGGTTTGACAACTCAAAGATTTATGATGAAGGAAGAGAAGAGTATAACCGTGATGAGCCTAGTGACTCAAAGGATAAATGGGAGGAGATAGGACTCAAGCTAGATGATAGCTTGTGTGCTATTGAAGCCTACACACTAGCAAATCAAGACATGGAAGTACTCAAGGATGAAGGAAAGAGTGAATCAACAATGAGCGATCTTGACGACATGTGGTACATGGAAGATAAAGAAAGCAACATACAAGTCTTTGAAGATGAAGATCTGGTTGATAAAGAAGACTTCAAAGAAGAGATGAATGCGTACATAGTTGAAGGATTACATGTTCCACATGATGAGTTGAAGAAATTGCAAGATGGTGATGAAGAGGCAACTACACTTGTTGAGATCGATTCGCCTTCAACACCGCTTGATGAACCAAATATCACTCTTGTTGAAAAATCTCTAAGGCCAAGGTACGCGCTGAAATCTCAAGATATTATTGGTATTGATGTTGATAAGTTCAAATGCTCATGCTCAACCAATAGTATGAATGATAGTTTAATGTCTATGCCTTGTTCCAATAGTGATCATGTTGATAGGCTAGATTTTCTTGAGAATGAAAAAGAGGAAACATTTATGTTTGATCCAATTAATCTCACACCTAAAAAACCTTTGCCTAATGATGAGCTAAGTGCTATGCATGAAACATATGCTTCTTTTATTTACACCTTGACTTGTTGCTACAATTCACATGTGGTGTTAATTATGGACGCGTATGTTTACAATAAGTTTTGTAAATCTCGATCATGCTTTGCGCTTGGTCAAGCTAATGACCTTAAAGAATCATATGTCGGGAAAGGCCCGATTTTCACTAACCATGTAGACAAGGCTTGAATAATGAAAAAAGAAGTCATGCCTAAAAGAGTTGCAAGATAAATCATCAACCTCTCCGAATCCCGCGATGGATGCTGCTGTCTTCATCAATTTGAGAGCTTGTTCAGAGGTGTACAAATGAAGAAAATGAGATATTCAGAAGCTCCATCAAGTTACCATTCAAACGCATCAAGAACCAACAAGTTTGAAGACCCGTGCAAGGAGTTATGGAGAAAACATTGAGCGTTGCGCGTTCTGAAATTTCAGGACAGATTTCATCGCCGAAGTAAAACGGACGTAACTCTCTTGTCCGGAGTCCGATTTGGGCAAATGAAGACTCGTTGGAAAGGAAATTTTGTGCACTGTGCAATGGAGTAGAGATTGTGTATACGTTCTGTTCTGGACATTAAAAAAAAATTCATAGAGTGAAGGCAGCACCGAAGGATGATAGAGAAGGAGATAACAATGAAACAAAAGGATGCTTTGGGCAAGTCTTCTATAAGTGATCAAGCACAACATGGGAAGTAAATTAAAGCTGCATTGGTACCTTTTCTTCTTGCATGAAGGGCCATGGCTATGCAACGAAAAGAAGGTATGTGAGAAAGTCGAGCTCTATGACTTTAAATGAAGCGCTTTTCGGGAGGCAACACGTTTCTTTATATTTTTTACTACTTTCTTAGAGAAAATAAAGAATGGTACTATCTTATGATGATCAACTTGTGGTTATTAATCTAAGTTTAGATTTCCTTTTTAGAACCACCATCATGTTCATGCTCATATTTATTTATTTGCATGCATTGCATTTTGTTGTCCTCGTGATGTTTCTTTGTGTATACATGTTTTGCACATAGTTGGCTTGGTTGTTTTATATACTTAATGATGTATGCTTCAGTTTCCATGTTAATGCTTCATAGGGCCCTATGGGTATTTTCCTTTTGTGATCTTGTGTAAACGTGGTGTTTAAACATGATTGCGGACCATCATCGTTAAGTTCGATAAACCTAGCTAGCTTTTCATATGTTTTCATGTTGCTTTGGTTAGTTTATAAGCTTTGCAATGCGCTTAATTTTTCTTTTGCTATAAGAGTTATTGATTTAGCGATATACATGGTGTTTTAACCCTAGATATATAAACCTATATGGCTATGGAGAAATTCGGCAACCTAGTTGTAAACATGGTGTTTAGAACTAGGTGAAAACATTGTCTTTGCTTATATGCTTTCCTATCATGTGCATACACACCTTGCACCACGTACACTCATTAGGTTTTTATTCCTCATTAAACTAATTATGCCACAAGTTAAGAATCTTAGGAGACATTGTTGGATTGTTGGCAATTCTATCTACTCCCAACCGTCACCTTGGGGGTAGAATGTGTGTAAAACGTTTTACGGTGCAAGATAAAGACTCTCACTACAAGGAAATTGAAGGATGGCTAAGATAAAAATGCTTTGTCTTCTTCTTCCATGACTAGCAAAGTGCTAAGCATGGGGGAGACCCTGAATCTTCAACACGGAAGTGCAACATGACACTCTAGAAGATAGAATGATGAAGATCGTTAACATCTCCGGATCAATGCGCAAGAAGTCACCAATCTCATCAAAATTATACATGGTCTCGAAGGAAAAACACTGGATATTTTTGGATATTTAGAAGCCCCATGAAGTTACGATTCCAACAAATCAAGAATCAAGACAATCGGAGGTTCCTACAAGCGGTTATGCCCGAATCACCGAGTGCAACACGTCCTGAAATCAGTTTTGGACAGCACGCAGAGCTGAAGTAAAACGGACATAGCTCCCTTGTTTGAACTCCGTTTTCGATGAATGACCACACGTTGGAAAGGTAATTTCATAAACTTTTCAATAGAGCTATATTTCGATATATTTTCTGTTCTGGACAGAGGGGAAAATCCATGAAAAAGAGACAGCAAGGAGATGATGAGAACAAGAAAGAGGAGATGATGATGACAACATTGAAGAGAAGGGTGACCAATGACTCCATTAAGCATACAAGATCAAATTCATAAGTTTAGGAGTATTAATAAATCAAGACAAATGGAAAAGCCACATCGATACATGGAGATGTCGGAAGAAGGCAACGAAGAACTACAAAGGATGGTAACATCTCCATGGACCTTCTCTTTTCCAAACACAAATGCTTGTAAGTATGCCTTCAACCTCAACTAGGTGCAACCTTTTGTTTTTCTCTTCAAACAATAACATGGCTACTAGGAGGACAACCTAGGTTTCTTTTTACTTTCAATAGATAAGCATGACCATGTGTTCACCTCGATGTTCTACATTGCCTATGCTTACGGAAAGATGATGAAAGTTGCCGCTTTGTTTTACCTACATGAAGTTATACATGTCTTGGCTAATTGCTCTCTATAATATGATCTGAAATTAATTTAAATACCGGCTCTTTTATTTGTGGAGGTGAAATGACTATGCTTTAGACCCACATACATATCTTTGCTCTTTGATTTAAGTTTATGGATAGCCGGATAACTTGTTGTTTTTATGAAAAATTAACTTTTATGCTATCTACATATTTGTGATGCTCTTGCAAAGTTCTACCTACCAAAGCCATATACATATATGTTTTATGATAACAAAACCCGTAGATTGCAAACATATGTTTTGATGAGTTGGATTAGGATTGATTTCTATGGTTCGAGACTAAGAAGCTGGTCATTCCTTTGTGTAACCTTTTTCATGCTAGCCTTTTTGTCCATGCATTGTGGGTTTTCACATCAAAAATTTCACAAACTTCACTGGGCATCCACCCTAAACCAAAAACATCTTTTTGTGATCACATCCTTGTCCACAACCCAATTTGAGTATGGAGTAAAATTCTCGATGGAGATTCAAATATTCCGCAAGATTATGGAATTTATACTTACTTTAGCAGTCATTTCCCCTCTCTTTTATGCTCGAGGACGAGCATCGTTCAAGCATGGGGGAGGAGTCATTCTGTGACACAAATGCTATGTAAGTATTATGTTGCAAAAAGTTTTGAGGAGCAAAAGAAAAAAAGAAAAAAAAAATGAAAAATGAAAAAAAATTATGATGAGAAGAAAAGAAAAGAAAAGTAAGGAAAAAAAGAAGAATAAAGAAAAAAGAGAAAGAAAGAAAGAGAGAAAAATGAGAAGGAAATAGAATAAAAGTAAAAAAATAATAAAGATGCTCCTCAGATCTTTTTGCTTCATAAGTTCTCAAGTGCCTTGATGAAAAATCCATACTCAAATCTTCCAACCATGTGCAATCCAATAACGAGGACTTCACTTGTGCCTCGGGATCATCCATTTGCCACTTGCACATGTCCACCTATCTAAATGTGTGTGTTTCGTCCCTCTCTCTTTCCAACATTATTTTCCATGGCCTTTTTGACGAGTCTCAGTAATTCCAATAGACCTCTCTCTTAATTTGACAATATTTCGGATGTATGTTTTGCTAGGATTGTTTTTAACCTTCCAAGCTCCACATAAGCCTTCCACTATCACATATGAGTAGAGTAGGTTGAAAATAATCTAGTATAGGCTTGAGTGACTTAATGAGATGAGTGTTTCCATGAGCTTTTGCAAGAGATTTTCACTTATGTTGGATATGCATCTTTTTGAAAATCTTCCATGTGACAAGGTAATGGTTTGAAGTTCACTTAAGTTTGAGAGCATTGTGTTAAATGTGGCTTGTTCTTTATTGTTAGTCTATCTTCCATAATGAAAAAGAAGTCGGTCACAACTTGAACTTTAAAAATAAATTCTTAAGAGAGAGCAATTTGTCTCGTCATGAATGACTAAGTGCAGGGATAACATTGGAAGGCAACGCTGATTTCCCTTTTAAGCAAGGATTACTTACTCGAGGACGAGCAAGGTTTAAGCATGGGGGAGATGTTGACGGTGAATTTCCGTCAACCTAGAGTACTTGTTATACATTGGTTTCGATTATGATTTGCAACTAACCCGCCACTAGGCATACTAATGATATAACAAGTTCACACTTGCATGTCAATTTTGGAGTTTGTTGTTTACGCAGGAAATCTACGCTAATGAGGAGACTTTCGGGATAAGTTCACCAAGCACTTTGGAAGAAGATCATGAAGCCCGACAAGAGTCAAGACACGCGATGAACATGACTCCAAATGACCCGAGGACCGAAGCGCCAACGTGCAAGTCTTCGGGGACTCAACCGAAAAACGGCCGAAGCTTGCATAGCAAGAATTCAAGCCTTAACCGTGAAGGAAACGACGTAAAAGGCCCACATGCAAGTGCACACAAATAAGGGATCACGCGAGAAGCAACCGGGGAGGAAACCGGGGCCGAACCGGGCCGAAGTGGGCCGGGCCGGCCGGCCCGGGCCGACCGGCCCAGCCCACTCCGGGGTCGGTTCGGTCCCTCCTTTGCCCTAGGTGTTCGTCTATTTATTGCCTCCGCCGCCGTCGGCCGCCACATCGAACAAATCATCCTACCGACGCCAATCACCAGAAAACCGCCGCCGCAAGATGAGGGAGAGAGTTAGATGAGCTCGTCGCAAGGATCAACGCCGGTGGAGAGAAGGAAGCAAGAGGAGGACTCCAAGCCGCTGGCCTAGGGGTGTTCCCAAGCTCCATCGCCGCCATCTTCATCGACGACGTTCTCCGGAGTCTCCATCACCCCTATGTGCTTCAATCCGTGTAAGATGATGGGGTAATGTCTCCGTTCATCCCTAGGATTAGATGGATACATGCTATGTGATCGCTACTCGATTTGTGGTTTCAATCTATTGTTTTCATGTTGATGATGCTTTGATGATTAAGGTTAGCTACCGTGTTTTTCGGGCGTATGATATCCGCTACTCCCATAGATTCCATCAACATACCGTGTCCATCATAGGTCTAGTCACGAATACCTTCGCGTAGTGACAGTATGAGAGGAGGGAAAGGGTGAAACCGTGGTCACAACCCCCGTAGATTGGTTTACCGCTTTCGTGTAGTAGATGCATACCATGTTATCCTAGATCCTAGGGAGGGAACGCTTATCTTTCTTACTCACTCTCTTGTGTTTATGAGGACCATGTGTGGTTCGAGGACCGGTGGATGGTCGCTTCCTTGTGTGATGAGTGATTGACAATGTTGTGTGGACCGATTCTTGGCTAAGTATTGCGGGTGCGGGTTGCGGCTTGACTCGTGTTGGTGCGGGTGAAGAACAAGCGCGAAAGGTCGTCGCCGGTGAGGCCTCCGGGTGTGGAGAAGACAAGTAGGCTTCGTTCGAGGGACCCGGTGGCCGGCGGGGTCAAGTGCGGGCCGCATGGTGGCATGAACAAGAAGATGAAGTCGTGGACGGTTTCTTGGTTGAGCCTCAAAACCAAGGTCGAGCCGGGACTACGTGGGAGCCGAGTCATGAGTGGAGATTGGCGGAGGCTACACCGAGTTCGCGGGGTTTCCGGTGGTTCACCGAGAAAACCACCGGGTTCCTTGGTTGATCCACAAAGCCAAGACCGGAGAACCGAAGACGGAGGTGCGGCGGACACGGCACCGGCCCGACCGGTGGGTCCGACCGGTCGACCGGTGGGGACCGGCTCGACCGGTGAGGAGCACCGGTCGGCCGACCGGTGTGCGACGACGCGGTCCGGAATCTTCGAAGCGGAGGACACGCGTCGGGATCGCATGGCTTGCGTCGAGGCTACGCGAGTGCGGTCGCGGGCATCCGTCCGATGGTGAAGACATCAAGAATTCCAAATCCGCCCTTGAGGGGCTTGTATCCCTAGTTAGTAGAGAGGGGCATTTTAGACATTCGGTTGCCGCCTATATAACCCAAGAGGTGAGAGGATGGCAGCCAACTCTTGGAACCCTAGCTCATTAGTTTTCCTATTTTCCACCTATTTTCCTTAGGTTTTCCTTAGGACTAGCAAGAGAGCTTCACGGAGAGATCTTGTAGAGAGGGATGGATGATCGGGCGGCTTGCTAGACCTTGTACGAACCTTTGTTTCATGTATAGATGATTCGGCGTGGTTCCTCAAGGTGTGGATGTGTTTTCCCGGTTGTTCTTGGTGGTGATTTTCGGAGCCCTCTCTTCGTGATTTCTTTGGGGTGTTTTCGGGGCTTTTCTCTTGGGGATTTGATGGGGGAAATTTGTGGGAACCCTTCGTGGTTCTTTGGGCTGTGATTCCCCTCCCAAATCCGTGAGTAAAAGTGCTCGATTTTGGGGTTTCTTGAGTTCTTGGGTTGGAAGTGCTTCCGGCGAGATTTCTTCGATTCCTCCCTTTTGGACGAGTTTTGGTGGGATTAAACTTGGCTATGGACTCCTCATGAGGTGTTCATGATACCCCCAAAGTCTTGTTCAAGTCCGTGGAGCGATTCGGGAGATCGAGATTTGGATTTGGGGGAGTTGACCCGCGGGTGTTGTTCATCCCGAGTCGCCCGGAGCTACACCGGTCCGACCGGTGCTCTTGACCGGTCCGACCGGTGCAAGCCCCCGTGGGTTTTCGCTCGGGTGAGTGTCTTGGTGTGTTCTTTGTTGTCCCGTGGTGCTGCTTGTTTCGAGTTTGGGTCCGTTTGGTGGTCGGTTGGCCCGTTTGGTGTCTTGGGGGCTTTCAGTCGCCACCGGTCCGACCGGTGTGTCTCACCGGTCGACCGGTGTAGAGCCACTTAGTGGAAGTTGCTCGGTTTCACTGCGGGGACCGGTCCGACCGGTGGTGCTCACCGTCCGACCGGTGTGGGTCCGTAGACTCGAGGTTTGGTTTTTCCGCTGCGTTTCTCGGGTCGGTAGGTTGCGTGTTGGTTCCTAGGTCCAGTGGCACTCCAGTGGCTACGTGGGCTTGACCAATCTTGGTAGTGAGTCGGAGACGTGTGTTGGAAGCCGCGTTCGTCTTGTTGGAGTTTTCATCTCCTTCGAGAAGAATTTTTATCGGCTCCCATTCACTCCCCCCCCCTCTCTGGTTCGCCGTATCGGTCCTTCAAGTGGTATCAGAGCCGGTTCGGGTCTTTGTTGACTCTAACCAGTCTAAGATCCAAGGATGGCGTACCGGAGAACGGGGTTCGGGTCCTCCACACTTCGATGGCAAGAACTACCGGATGTGGAGCAAGCGGATGGGTGCGTTCCTCCGCGGAAAGGGTCGGAGCCGCTTTGGGATGTCACGGTGGACACAGGGCTATGTCCACCGATGGATTTCCTTGCTCCGGGGTCGAGGGACGGATTCGACGCCAACAATAAGGCGGTCGACTACTTGTTTCGTGCTTTGTGTCGGCCGAGTTCGATCGGGTGCACACCGAGCACTTGGCTTGTAGGATTTGGGCGGTGTTGAAGGAGGCTCATGTTGGGAACGCCCGGGTTCGGGCACGGTTGTATGCGACCTACGGAGAGAGTACGAGAACTTCACTCATCTCCCCGGTGAGTCCATCGATGCCTTGTTTCGCAGGTTCACGGTGGTGGTGAACAACATGAGGGCCAATGTGGACGTGCTCCCGTACGATGATCATGATAGAGCGGTCAAGCTCTTACACTCTTTGGATCGTACGATATGGGGCGGAAAGTTCGAGGCCATTGTGGAGTCGGAGAAGTATGACACTCTGACGGTGAACGAGCTGTTCTCGAAGCTCAAGTCGGGCCGAGGTGGATAGGGGCATGATCGCCAAGCTCGAGGGACCGACTGATTCCCATAGTCTTGCCCTCGTTGGTGGTTCGAAAGGAAAGGCTAACACTAATCCATCCACCAGGATGTTCTCTTTCTCCTCTTTAATGTCTATGCCAGATGAGGAGTTCGACGAGCTTGGAGAGGACGAGCTGGCGCTCCTGACGAGGCGGTTCGAGAGGCTGCACGAGAACCGAGTGAACATGAGGAGGAAGACGAGGACATGCTTCAAGTGCGGCAAGGCTGGACACTATTTCGCCGAGTGTCCGAAGGTGAACGAACCCGACAAGCACAAGTTCAAGGACAAGAAGAAGAAGTCCAAGACGAAGGATCATGGACATGGGAAGAAGACACGGTCTCGAGAGAAGATGAAGAGATCAAGCGACATCGAGTCTGATTCCGAGGACACGTCTTCAAGCTTGAGTGATGAAGACGAAGAGGATGATAAGAAGAGGAGGAAGAAGAAGAACTTTGGCAAGTATCTCAACGGCCTTTGTGTGACGGGCCTAAGCCTCAAGGACGACTTCACGCGGCATGGCTCGCAGTTCGAGCAACAAGAGAAGCCGGAGGGACGCCTCGGATTTGGATTCCGAGGATGAGGTATGTGATGAGCTCTCCTCTTTGCGCAAGGAGAATGAGGAGTTGGTTGACTTGCTTGATAATCGCGATCACATGCTTAGAGAGGCTAAGAAGCTTAGGAAGGAGCTTAGATCTTTGCTCGAGGATGATAGGACTAGAGTGGGCCGAGCTAGAAACACGGGTTCTTGATAGCAAGCTTGAAATTGATTCGCTCAAGGCTAGCCCCGTTGTTTCGATGAAAATGATTGTCTTGATTGCTCTGCTTTCCTAGCCGACTTGATCGATCTTAGGGAGAAGTATGCCTCCAAGTGTGAGGAACTAGATGTGCTTAGGGTTGAGTTGGCTGAGCTACAATCTAGACCCACTTTGCTTGGTGCTTGCACTTCTTGCCCTAGTTTGCATGAGAAAATTGCCGAGCTCCGCTCTCGCATTGTTTCACTTGAGGCTGATTTGAAAGTGCCTATTCCTACTTCTTGCTCTACTTGTGAGTTGCATGCTATGAAGAATTTGGATCTTGCAAAATGTGTTGGTCGCTTGCAAGATGAGAATGATAAGTTGCGTGAAGCGCTGAGTTGGTTGTCGAGTCAAGAACCTCAGCTTGGTATGATGATTTCTAGCCGTAAGCGCTTTGACGGTTGGGTTTTGGGTTTGGATAAGGTTGGTGAGGGCGGTGGTGAGAGAGAAAGGAAATTTGGGAATGTTTCGGTTCCACCACAACCCACACCCAAAGACAAGTTTGCATCCCGCCAAACCAACCAAGAGAAAAACCGAGTGAGAAGGCAAGTGAAATGCCTAGTGAGAAACCAAGTGAGAAGCCTTGTGAAGAGCCTCATCCCAAGCCTAAGCCCAGATCGATCCGTTTCCATTGTGAGTTTTGTGGAAAGGATGGTCACAAGAGAGCATTTTGCTTCAAGAGGAAGCGTGAGGAGAGAATGGCGAAGGAGTGGGCTAACAAGGACAAGTACCACCCTTTCGATGGTGTACTTGAGCCTCGTGTGCAGTTGCCCAGGGCCAAGGCGAGTGTGAGGTCAGTTCGGGCTTGGGGAGAGCGGAAGGTCGTTGGAGGTGCTTCGTTGCCGGAGCTACACCGGTCGGACCGGTGCGAGCACGGACACGGGCAACGGTTTGGGTTTCGTGCTCGTACGGGTGCGAGGGTTGTTTACGGAGGTCGTGGTTACGGTGGTTGGTCCGGAAAGTTTGTTGGAGGCCGGTTGCTAGGCATTCTCCCCCTCGTGCTCACTACGGGGATGGGAGGAGTCATGTCTTTGAGAAGGAGAGGAGGGATGGTCCACGGGCTTTCTTTCGTGGTTTTGGTCCTCCTCCAGGCAGAGAGGGTTGGTTCCCTCATGGTGGTTACCGTAGTGGTGTTTGTGGAGGTAGCTTTGGTAGGAAAGATGGTTTGGTTTGTGCTAACCCCACTTTCGAGCAAATGGCTAGGCACTGGTTTTACACATTTGGAACTAACCCCAGTGTTGAGTCGTTTGCTCGCTCTCGCTCTTGGTTTTGAGTTGCAGGTGGATAGCCCGGAGAACATTTGGTTGATATCGGGGGGTGGTTCTTCGGCTTCATATCCCGGTGGTGACATGGAGGTACATCACTTTCGGGGATGGTGGACAAGGATGAGGGAATTGTGAAGAAATGATAAAGGTAAGTGTATTTGTGACCTTCGAGTGTGTGGCCTTGGTCAAGCCACTTGGTTTGTTTTGCTCCTTCTCTATCTCATGTGTGTAGGGTGAGCTTTGTATGCTCTTTGGCCCTAGTGCATGTGGTTAGGGGGAGCTTGTGAAGTTTGTGCTCCTTTGCTCTTTTGCCGGTGGTGTCGAGCCCTTTTTGCCTCCCCACGAGGAGCCGGTGGTTTGTGAGCGTTGTGTGTGGGAGCTCTCTTTGTGGCATATGTATAGCTTTCCTTTGTGCATTTCTTGCATTTTGCATGGCATATGTAGCATGATGTATAGGCATCCTTGTATCTTAGATTGCATGCATTTTGTATCATATGCATTGGTTAGGAAAAGCTTCTCTCATATACATTGTTCACCACGGAATGAGATATATGTCTTTGTGAGCTTGTTTGGTATGCTACGGTTAGTTTGGCTTAGTTCTTGATGATCTTGATGAATAATCCATGGTTGATAGCTATGCGTTTGAAAAATGTCACATGTATGCTCTCTCATGTGTAAATGCCTTTACATGCTCTTGACATGTTTTTGTGGCCTTGCTATGCTTAATTTGTGGTTGGATGGCTAGTTTATTGATCATATGGGGCCAAAGGCTCATTTGCCATCATGAATGTTTAGCCCTCTTGATTTATCTTGTGGAGGAGCATAAGTTCCTTTTTGTCGCAAAGACATTTCATGTACCATTTACAAATCTGAAAATGAAATGAAAAATGCTTGGAAAATATGCTCCCATGTCATATGTGCTGAATTTAATTTTCTTTGGGTGCTAAATCGTTGCATGATGCCTACCAATGAGAAGTCTCATACATAGAAGTAGGCACATGGCTCGGTGGCTTTGACATGACATGAGGTGCTTGTGGGTGTTTGTGATGGTCTTGTGGTTAGAATGGTTGTCCTAGCATGAAGTTTGTGTGGTTTTGCCATTTTGATATGCTTTGATCATGTTTAGAACTTTGCTCATGAGAGGCAAGTTTTTTCGCAAAATTGCCAAAATCCATCTTAGCTTCGTCCAATGGTTGTGAAACTTGGTGATCATGTAGTTGAGATCGATACGAAGCCGTCGAGTATCTAACTTGCTCATTTGGACATGTGTAGCATCCTATGTTGAATTTTGTATATTTGAGAAGCTCTAGGTTGAAAGTTTTGCATTTTTGGCTTGATTCATGCATTGCCAACAAGGGGGAGAAGTTTGGGCTTTGAAATGGCTTACCGGACGCATGTAGAAGGTTTTCGAGTGGTTTCGAGCCATTTATGGGCTCTGTTGTACACCGGTCGACCGGTGAGGAGCACCGGTCGACCGGTGTGAGTGCTGGTCCTGTACATATGTTTGGCACCGGTCGACCGGTGGTGATGACCGTCCGACCGGTGTGGCGGAAAGTCTTTGCGGACTGTGTCTGTTTCATGTGGTTTCTTACATGCATTCGTCCAGGGGGAGTTGCATTGGTTCAGGGGGAGCTTGCATGTGTGCAGGGGGAGCTCTTTGTGGTGTTCGAGCTTTGTTTCGGTGGTTTGCGCTCTTTGCTTGAGCTTTGTTTTGTCTCGGATGTGTCGAGCCGTTGCCCTTGCCTAAGGGGTCCGAGACTTGTCTTCTTCAAGTGATCTTGCTCTTTGCCTTTGTTTGGCTTTCGATCGCTTGTTGGAGTTTCTTTTTGTTCGTTTCTTTTCTTTTTCTTTTCTCTATTGTTACTTTTATGTGGGTGTTGTCAATGCACTCATCAAGGGGGAGATTGAGGACCATGTGTGGTTCGAGGACCGGTGGATGGTCGCTTCCTTGTGTGATGAGTGATTGACAACGTTGTGTGGAGCGATTCTTGGCTAAGTATTGCGGGTGCGGGTTGCGGCTTGACTCGTGTTGGTGCAGGTGAAGAACAAGCGCGAAAGGTCGTCGCCGGTGAGGCCTCCAGGTGTGGAGAAGACAAGTAGGCTTCGTTCGAGGGACCCGGTGGCCGGCGGGGGTCAAGTGCGGGCCGCATGGTGGCATGAACAGCAAGATGAAGTCGTGGACGGTTTCTTGGTTGAGCCTCAAAACCAAGGTCGAGCCGGGACTACGTGGGAGCCGAGTCATGAGTGGAGATTGGCGGAGGCTACACCGAGTTCGCGGGGTTTCCGGTGGTTCACCAGAAAACCACTGGGTTCCTTGGTTGATCCACAAAGCCAAGACCGGAGAACCGAAGACGGAGGTGCAGCAGCACCAGACCGGTCTGACCGGTGGGTCGGCGGCGGTCCGGCCGGGTGGGGACCGGTCCGGCCGGTGAGGAGCACCGGTCGGCCGTGTGCGACGACGCGGTCCGGAATCTTCGAAGCGGAGGACACGCGTCGGGATCGCATGGCTTGCGTCGAGGCTACGCGAGTGCGGTCGCGGGGCATCCGTCCGATGGTGAAGACATCAAGAATTCCAAATCCGCCCTTGAGGGGCTTGTATCCCTAGTTAGTAGAGAGGGGCATTTTAGACATTCGGTTGCCGCCTATATAACCCAAGAGGTGAGAGGATGGCAGCCAACTCTTGGAACCCTAGCTCATTAGTTTTCCTATTTTCCACCTATTTTCCTTAGGTTTTCCTTAGGACTAGCAAGAGAGCTTCACGGAGAGATCTTGTAGAGAGGGATGGATGATCGGGCGGCTTGCTAGACCTTGTACGAACCTTTGTTTCATGTATAGATGATTCGGCGTGGTTCCTCAAGGTGTGGATGTGTTTTCCCGGTTGTTTTTGGTGGTGATTTTCGGAGCCCTCTCTTCGTGATTTCTTTGGGGTGTTTTCGGGGCTTTTCTCTTGGGGATTTGATGGGGGAAATTTGTGGGAACCCTTCGTGGTTCTTTGGGCTGTGATTCCCCTCCCAAATCCGTGAGTAAAAGTGCTCGATTTTGGGGTTTCTTGAGTTCTTGGGTTGGAAGTGCTTCCGGCGGGATTTCTTCGATTCCTCCCTTTTGGACGAGTTTTGGTGGGATTAAACTTGGCTATGAACTCCTCATGAGGTGTTCATGATACCCCCAAAGTCTTGTTCAAGTCCGTGGAGCGATTCGGGAGATCGAGATTTGGATTTGGGGGAGTTGACCCGCGGGTCTTTGTTCATCCCGAGCCGCCCGAGCTACACCGGTCGCGGTGCTCTTGACCGGTCCCGACCGGTGCAAGCCCCTGTGGGTTTTCGCTCGGGTGAGTGTCTTGGTGTGTTCTTTGTTGTCCCGTGGTGGTGCCGCTTGTTTCGAGTTTGGGTCCGTTTGGTGGTCGGTTGGCTGTTTGGTGTCTTGGGGGCTTTCGGGCCGCCACCGGTCCCCGGCGGTGTGTCTCACCGGTCGACCGTGTAGAGCCACTTAGTGGAAGTTGCTCGGTTTCACTGCGCAGGGACCGGTCGGCCGGTGGTGCTCACCGGTCTGACCGGTGTGGGTCTGTAGACTCGAGGTTTGGTTTTTCCGCCGTTGCGTTTCTCGGGTCGGTAGGTTGCGTGTTGGTTCCTAGGTCCGGTGGCACTCTAGTGGCTACGTGGGCTTGACCAACCTTGGTAGTGAGTCGGAGACGTGTGTTGGAAGCCGCGTTCGTCTTGTTGGAGTTTTCATCTCCTTCGAGAAGAATTTTTATCGGCTCCCATTCACCGCCCCCCTCTCGGTTCGCCGTATCGGTCCTTCGTTTACCCTTTACCATCTAGTTTAACCCTAGATTTGTTTGATCAACTTAACTTAGATTAACTTAGGTTAGATTGTCTTTACCTTCATATTAATACTCTCTTTAAAGGTTTCCTTAGTCAACTAGATTAGTACTTGGTTAAGCGCTAGTAATCCCCTTGCTCCGCGGATTGACAAGAACCTTGGGAATCCCATGGTGAAAAAGGTGTAGGTCCGTACTCTTGCGGATCATAGAGGGATACGTCTTTTATCCGTCAACATACATTTGGTTTGGTAGTCGTACTAGGTTGACAACCAGTTGTGTACTATGCAGGAAATCGACGGACTTGACCTGGGATGGGGATGAACCCAGCGCAGCGGTGGCAGAAGAGGAATCCGCGCCAGCCACTAAGGAATCCGCTCCCGCTCCGCAAGCAGAGTCTGAGGCGCCGGCCATGAAGGCTGCATTGCTAGAGGGCAACATAGTAGAAGGTGAGTACACTGCACAAGTGCAGGTTTCCTCAAGGAGTAGTCGTAGCCTCCAAGGGTGACTGATCCCGTTGTCTTCTTGTTGACAGTTGCCGAAGCCGAGAGAAGCGCTATTCCCTAAGTGGTGCCTGTTGAAAGCCAGGCGCCGGAGACCCAAGAAGCTGCCGCAGAAGCCCCCCAAGCCGATGGAGGTAGCCAGCGGAGAAGCCCTCGCGATGGCCGGAGGAGAACACGACGACGTACTGCCAGAATCAACCCTGGAAGTAGTCGTCCGTTCACTGGAGATCCAGGATGCGGAGCCAATCCGTTCAGCACCAAAGTCTGGAGCCGCCACAAGTAGTCGTGGTGGGATTGAGCTGCTAGCAGATGAGCTTGTTGACTCGGCGGCGGTAGCTCGACACTTGGAGGTGATGCGCCAAGCCGAGCAATGGATGAAGGTGAGTTGTCGACGCCCTTGAGTAGTCGATCTGCTATGGATTCTGAGTGCCCAGTTGACATCTGTTGTCTGCTGCAGGACGTCGCGGAGAGATCCCGCCAGAAGTCTGGCATGCTCCAGGGGTATGGCGACGTAGTGCTCCGGGTGGAGGCCTTAGAGGAGCAACTCGTGAAGGCCGAGAAGCACTCCACCATGATCCAATCAAAGCTGGACGACGCCTTCGCCCAATATCACAATGAGGTCCAAGATATGCAGGCAAAGAGCAATGAGCTTGTGCGGAAGAAACAAGTCGCTCCGCAACAAGAATAAGGGTACGTGTTGTCTTGTCGAGTACCCATTGGAAGTATTTTGTAGTAGTCTGACCTGCCTTGCTTGTTGATTGCAGAGCTTGAGACTCGTGTCGAGCAACTGAGGGCCTTAGAAGTCGACATGAAGAAGCTCTTCTACCAGGAGAAGGAGGCCCGTGAGGTACTTGAGTATGACTACAAGCAGTTGGCTTACGAGTGCGATAAGCACATGGAGCTGTGCATTGCGTCAGATCGTGACCTCGTCAACTGCTACAAAACTTTGCAGAAGCTGAACGAGGACTGTGAGAAGCTGCGGGCCCAGATGAAGGAACTCGAGGAGGCCGCACTTCCCATCGCGAGGCTACTGGTGCCTCATCCGGGCGGACCGAAGATAGCTCCGTTGGTGGACCAGCTGAGAGAAGCTCCTAGCCATCTGGAGACGTACGTCAAGCACCTGGCGAAGTCGATTCCGAACCAGATCTTGGCATATATGAAGTCATACTTCTCGAAGGCTCCAGTTGACGTAGTCGCCGGCGGACTAGCCGCCAACTGCATAGACGAGCAATACGTGGAGCTGCTGGAGCAGATGGCGCCAATTGCGGAACAAGTCGCCGAGAAGCTCAACCTCCAGTAGTCCTGTAGGGTTAGCTTGTAGCAGTAGTTGTAGATAAACAAAGTTGTAATGAACTTGTTTAAGTATGAATGAGAAAAACTTTCATAAATGAGTACTCGTTGTCGCGATGTGTGTATGCGGAGTCCAATCATGGAGTTGTCACGAGTAGTCGTACTTGCCAGTAGACCCGTTGAGGGAAAAAGACAGTAAATCAGTTGATAAATAATCAAACTTTATTACTGAGAGAAGTACACCTGGATGGCCAGGGCCATTTTACGAGAGTAGTCGCCAGGACCTGGAGGCCGCCTACGGCTAAGTAGTGCTAGGGCGTACAGCCGCTTATAGCAGTAGATCTGTTAGTAGCCGCGTAGGCTGGATCTAGGAGTACATGGTCTCTCAGTAGACCGCTGCTGGAGTCCTCTATTGCTCGGAGCAGCCCAAGATCCGTTAGTAGCCGTTAGCGCTGGATCTTGGAGTAGATTAGTCCGGAGACTGGTGCTTGGACCCGGAGGCCGCTTACGGCGAAGGGGTCTTTGAGTAGTCGTGTAGACTTGAGCCCCCAGGGTAGTCGATAGACTAGGCGTAGAATCGACAGAGCTGGTCGATATTCCACGAGTTGTTGACGTCTTCGCCCTCGAGCGTCTGGAGGCGATAGGAGCCCGGTCCGGTCACCTTTGCAACTGTGAAGGGACCTTCCCAGGGCGAGTTGAGCTTGTGTAGTCCTTCCGTGTTCTGGATGCAGCGGAGGACAAGATCGCCAACGTTGAAGGAGCGTTCCTTGACGTTGCGATCGTGGTAGCATCGGATACCCTCGAGGTACCTTGCTGATTGGACGAGGGCAGCACAACGAGCTTCTTCGAGTCCATCGATGTCAACTTGTCTGCTATCTTCAGATATGCCTTCGTCGTATTGCTCCACTGCCGGTGAGTCCCACATGACATCAGCAGGGAGGATTGCTTCGGAGCCGTAGACCAGGAAGTATGGCGATTGTCCCGTCGACTTGGAGGGTTGAGTACGTAGCCCCCAGAGCGCATTGGGTAGTTCTTTGATCCACTTGCCTCTTTTGGTGTTGGCTGCGTCATGTAGCCGCTTCTTGAGAGTGTCGAGCACCATCCCATTGGCGCGCTCGACTTGTCCGTTGGCCCGAGGGTGGGCAACTGAGACATATCGGACGTCAATCCCGCTGTTCTCGCAGTACTCCCAGAACTGGTGATTGTTGAAGTTGGAGCCTTAGTCTGTGATGATGCGGTGGGGTAGTCCGTAGCGATGTACGAGTTCATCCAGGAAGTAGAGTACTCTGTCAGCCTTGGGGCATGTGACCAGCTTGACCTCGATCCACTTGGTGAACTTGTCGATGGCCACCAGTACTCTGTTGAATCCACCTGGCGCAGTTGGGAGTGGCCCAATCATGTCGAGCCCTTAGCAGGCGAAAGGCCAGGTTGGCGGTATGGTGACTAGCTTGTAGACCGGGACGTGTTGTTGCTTGGTGAAGTATTGGCACCCTTGGCACCTTCTGATGAGTTCTTCGGCGTCGCCCAGAGCTGTGGGCCAATAGAAAGCTCATCGGAAGGCCTTGCTGACCAGCGTGCGAGAAGACGCGTGGTTGCCGCAGACGCCTTTGTGGATCTCCTCCAAGAAGTCCTTGCCTTCTTCTCGGGGAACGCACTTCATGAGTACTCTAGAAGATGCGCCCCGCCTGTAGAGCTTCTCTCCGACTAGGACGTAGGACTTGGCGCGGCGGATGAGTTGTTCTGCCAAGTTCTTGTCCGAGGGAACCTTCTGCTCGCTGAGGTAGTCGATGAAGGGTTGCCTCCATTCCACGTCGATCATCATGACCTCCTGACCAGTCGGGGGATACGCTGGATCAGTGGTCGGTGGCGCCGGCTCCGGGATGGACGGCGCGCGAAGCTCGTGGACGAAGACACCCACTGGTGAGCGCGAGTAGAACCAAGCTTCGACAGGACGTCTGCTGCAACATTGTTGTCGCGGATGACGTGGTGGAACTCGAGGGCGAGGACCGGGGAGCGTCCAAGTGGTCGATGGATGACCGCTCCTCAGTGATGAGTGATTGACAACGGGTGTTGGACTGACTCTTGGCTTAGTGCGCGAGGTGTAGGCCGCGGCCTAGTTCGTGTTGTTGCGGGTGAAGAACGGGCGCGAAAGGTCTTCGGCCTTGAGGGGCCTCCGGGAGATGGAGAGACAAGTAGGCTCGGTTCGAGGGACCCGGTGGACGGCGGGACTGGGTGCGGGCCACATGGTGGCGACACGAGCAAGACGAAGTCATGGACGGACGAGCCGGTGCACGGAGGCGGTCGAGTCAAGTGGTTTGGCGGGAGGCCGGAGCGGGCACACGGGGTTTGGTGGTTTGCCCACAAAACCATCGGCGGACGGTTTCTTGGTTTGGGCCTCAAAACCAAGTCCGAGGGCCCAACACGACGGAGACGGGATCCGGGCGTGTCGGGAAGCTTCGAGGCGGAGGACACGCGGCGGGATCGCATGGCTTGCGTCGGGGAGGACGCGGGGGGTGCGGCAAAGGCGTGGCCGTCCGATGGCAAGACCCACAAACATTACCTAAATGCCCCTACGTGGGTTGTATCGCCAGTAGTTTAGTTAGGGGTAGTCGAGTCATTTACCACTCCGGCGGGACCGATATATAATCCATGAGTGTGTGTGGATGGCTCTCTCTCTCTCGCGATTTAGGGTTTCATTTCCTCCCTCCTCTTTCTCATTTTCGTAGCTATTTTTCCTTCCATTTTCTCTAGGCTAGCATGAGAGCTTCATGAGAGATTTGTTGAGAGGGATGGATGCTAGGGCGGCATGCTAGACCTTGTGAATCTTTCCTGGTTTGTATAGAAGATTCGGGGTTGTTTTTCGTGGCTTTTCGTGCTTGTTTTCGTGCCTTTGTTCCCGGTGTGATTCCGCGGATTTGAGTGGGTTTCTCCCCGGATTTCTTTGAGGGAAACATGGATAGATGTCTTGTGCATCTTTGTGCTTGATCTTGTGCCCTCAAACGCCGGAAACCACTTCGATTCGTGAGTTTTCGTTCGGTGCTCTAGCTTTTGGTGGTGCTCAAAGGATTCGCGATTCCCGGTGATTTAGGGAGTTAGGAGGCAAGATTTTTGGGCTATAGCATCCTTGTGTGACGCTTTTCAAGTCCCCAAACCCTTGTCTCCACAGCTTCAACCTTTTGGGAAATCCGATGATGATTTGGGGGAGTTGACTTTCGGGGTCGGGCCGTTTCTCGCTCGTCCGCACCGCGGACCGTTCGCGGGGGTCGGCGGACGGTCCGCGAGGCTAGGGTTCGTCGCGTGTTCGTCGTGTTCTTGCGCGCCTTTGTTTTCGATCCGGTTTGGCTTTTGGTTTTGGTTGCGGCCGGTTTGTGGACGGTCCGCGCTCGAGTAGCGGATGGTCCGTGGGTGGCGCGGACGGTCCCCTCGGGCTTGGCGGACGGTCCGTTTTTCTCGGGTCGCTTCGGTGTTCGTGTGTGTTTAACGGACGGTCCGTGGAGAGGGCCGGATGGTCCGCGACGTCGGTGCGGACGGTCCGTGGTAGCGGGGTCGGACGGTCCGCGCGGTTCATCGCGGACGGTCCCGCACCGGCCGGGCCGGACGGTCCGCCGGGAGGCGTGTGCGGTGCTTCTTGTTTCGATTCCTTCCTTCCCTTTCTAGTGCTTCCGCGTGTGATTCAAGGAATCGTTCCTAGGACTAGAGGTTGATCCATAACCTCGTGGTCTTGGCGATTGGTGTGTGATTCGATCCATCGCTCGTGTGTGACCGGGGTTTGACTAGGGTATAGGCCGGGTTCTTTGGGAAGAATTTTTACCGGCTCCTATTCACTCCCCCCCTCTCTAGTCGCCATCTGATCCTTCAATTGGTATCAGAGCTTGGTGCCGGATTCTTTGCGACTTTGACAAGTCTCGAATCCTAAGATGGCGTACGTTGAGCGGGGCGGTCCGCCGCACTTCGATGGCAAGGGTTACCACAAGTGGGCGGCTCGTATGATGATCTTTCTTCGTGGGAAGCTGTTGGATTTCATTGTGCTTGACAAGACCTATGCTATTCCGGTCAACATCCATACTCTTATGGTGACCGATGCCGGTGCTAAGGCCAAGTATGAGGCTAATGCAAAAGCCGTTGATCACTTGGTCCGGAGCTTGTGTGATCCTGAGTTTGAGCGTGTTCGCCATTTGAATCTTGCTTGGCAAATTTGGGAAAAGTTGTTGGTTGCTCACGGTGGTGATAACCATGTGAAGGCTCGCCTCTTTGTCTCTTACCGGATGCAATATGAGAATTTCACTCAACTTCCCGGTGAGGACATTGATGCGATGTTTCAGAGGTTCACCGCCATCGTGAACAACATGAAGGCTAATGTTGAGGATTTTCCGTACACCGAGCATGATCAGGCTTTGAAGCTCTTGCATGTCTTGGACCCGAATGTTTGGGGTGTGAAGGTTGAGGCCATCAAGGAGTCTGGGCATTATTTGACTATTGAGTTGGATGACCTCTTTTCTAAGCTCAAGTCGGCTGAGGTTGACAGGAAGTTGCAATCCAAGCATGAGGGCTTGACTGACCATAGTCTTGCTCTTGTGGGCGGATCAAAGGGCAAATCTAACCCTTCCTGTCGACAGTTTTCCTTGTCTTCTCTCATGTCCATTCCAGATGAGGAGTTTGATGTGCTGGGCGAGGAGGAGCTGGCCTTGCTCTCAAGAAGGTTTGAACGACTACACGAGAATCGGAGGAATGCAAGGCGGAGCTCAGGGATGTGCTACAAGTGTGGCAAGCGTGGCCACTTCATCGCCGAGTGCCCGGAAGCGGAGGAGAACAAGTACAAGGTGAACGAGTACAAGGCGCACCCGAGGCGTGAAGACAAGTACTCCTCCAAGGGCAAGCACTTCAACAAGTCCAAGAGCAAGGACAAGGACAAGCGGCGACCGAGCAAGAGCGGCTACAAGAAGAACAAGGCAAGAGCGATGGTGGCCGGTGCGAGCGACGTCGACTCAAGCTCAAGCGAGGAGCGATCAAGCTCAAGCGGCCCGAAGATGAAGACGCCGGGAGGCGCAATGGCAAGAAGAGTGCAAGCGGAACCTCGGCGGGGGCCGAGATGTGTGGCGCTTGAGGGCTTTTGTGGCATGGCCCATAGCTCAAGCGACAAGAAGAGTGAGAAGGAAGACGGCGACTCCGACTCGGAGGATGAGGTAAACCGTGACCCCGACTCTTTGCTTGCCGAGATTGCTAGGTTGAATGGTTTGCTTGACAACCGTGATAGTGTGCTTAGAGATGCCAAAAAGATGAGGAAAGATCTTAGGGCACAACTTGAGAATGCTAGCGAGAAAGTAGGAGAACTAGAGTCAAAATTCCTTGAATTGAAACTTGAGAATGACTCTTTGAAACTTGCTCCTACTACTCCTGATGATGTTGAATGTGTTGAGTGTGATGCATGGTTGAATGAGATTAAACTGCTTAATGAGAAGAATGCTTCCACCTTGGCTAAACTAGATGCTCTTAGGATCGAGTATGATGAGCTTAAGGCTAGACCTACTTTGCTTGGTGCTTGCAAGTCATGTCCTACTATGCATGCTAAGCTTGTTGATGCTCGTTCTACCATTAGTTCTTTGGAAGCATCTTTGAAATCTCCTGCTGTCAATGCATGCACTAGGCGTGATGAAGTCACCTGCGTAATCTTGAACTTACTTCCCGTTTGGATGTCATCTATGAGGAGAATGACTATTTGAGGAAGGTGTTGGGTTGGTTGTCTGGGCAGGAACCTCAATTAAAAATCATGATTGAGGAGTTCAAGAGAGCTGATGGTCGTGGTTTGGGTTTTGAGAAGTTGGGTGAGAAAGTGGGAGAGAACAGTGGGGAGAGTGTGTATGAGAAGTGTGTTGAGTCTAACCCCGAGTTTGAGGTGATCGGAGAGATCCAAGTCCCACTTCCAAAAGCACCCAAGAACTCTTTCACACCAAAGCCTAACCACCTTTGCAACAAGCTTGACACAACCCAAGATCCACCCAAATTCCCACCTAAGACAAATGATTTCCAAAAACCGGTGAAGTTTGTGGGTGAGAAGGGTGAGAAGCCTAGAGAGAAGCCGAGCCAAAACCAAAACCCATCCCCTTCGGGTGTGAGTATTGTGGCAAGGAGAGGCATCTTGCGAGTTTTGCTACAAGAGGAAGATGGATGAGAGGCTTGCTAGGGAGCAAGCGAACCGGGACGGTATCGCCGGTCTCGCGGTATTCCCGAGCCTAGAGTGCCACTTCCACGGGGTGTGGGAAGTGTGAGGAGTGTTGACAGGGTTCCCACGGAGAGGTGGTGGTGAGAGGTTTGTCGGGAGAGAGGATGGTGTGCGTCTTTGGTGAGAGGTTTGGTCGGGCTCGTGGTGGTTTTGTCGGACGTCCTCCTACTCGTCCTCAGTACGGGTTTAGGGGAGATGATCGCAGTTTTGGGTTCCAGAGGAACTACGGACCACGCTTTCCCCCTCGTGGTGCTCGTACTCCTCCCATGGGACATGGGAAGTTTGGTGGCAAGGGAATGATGTTTGCTAACCCATCTTTTGAGCAGATGGCTCGACACTGGTTTAACTTTCTTTGTGCTAACCCCAGTGTCGAGTCGCTAGCTCACTCTTGTTCTTGTTTCGACTACGGGCGGGGAGGCTTGGAGAACATTTGGTTGATCGACTCCGGGTGTTCTCGACACATGACCGGAGATAAGAAGTGGTTCTCCGGCCTCACCCCGGTGAAGGAAAAGCGAGTACATCACATTTGGGGACAATGGACGAGGAAGGGTCTTGTCGAGAGGGTGTTGTGCATGTGAGTGACAAGGTAACGTTGAAAAGAGTGGCTCTTGTGAAGTCTTTGGGTTTCAATTTGCTTTCGGTTTCTCGGTTGCTTGATGAAGATTTTGAGGTGCGTTTCAAGTCCGGCGAGTCTCGTTTGCTTGATTCTCGAGGTGATCTTGTACGTATGATCATCCCCGAGGGTCGGATTTTCGGGGGCTGATTTCTCTCGTTCTTTGGGTCCTTCTCGCCGTTTGATGGCCGGTCCTTCTTCGATTTGTGGAAATGGCATAGGCGGTTGGGACACTTGAGCTTTGATTTGGTTTCCGCTTGAGTGGTCTTGATCTTGTCCGAGGATTGCCGAGGTTGAAGCTTGAGAAGGATTTGGTTTGTGCTCCTTGTAGGCATGGTAAGATGGTAGCCACTCCCCATCCACCCCTGACCGATGTCATGACCGAGCGTCCGACAGAGCTGTTGCATATGGACCTTGTTGGGCCAGCTCGAGTTCGCTCGGTGGGTGGGAAGTGGTATGTCCTTGTTGTGGTGGACGATTACTCTCGCTATGCACGGGTGTTCTTCTTGGAGGATAAGAGTGAGACTTTTGGTTTTGTTCGAGATCTGATCGTGAGGTTGAAAAACGAGAGGCATGGGAATGCTATTTGAGCTATCCGCAGTGATAATGGCTCTGAGTTCAAGAACTCTCGTTTTGATGCCTTTTGTCATGATCTAGGTCTTGAACATCGGTATTCGACCCCTTATGTGCCCCTTCAAAATGGAGTCGTGGAAAGGAAAAATCGGACTCTTTGTGAGATGGCTAGGACGATGCTCGATGAGCACGGGACTCCTAGGAGGTATTGGGCCGAGGCGATCAATACGGCTTGTCATGTTTCCAACCGGATTTTATTGCGAGCTTTCAAGAAGAAGACCGTTATGAGCTTATGCATGGTCGGGCACCCAAGGTGAGTCATTTCCGAGTCTTTGGCGCAAGTGCTTTATTCGAAGAAGGGAAAACTCGACAAGTTTGAGGCTAGGTCTAGTGATGGTATTTTCTTTGGATATGCTAACCATTCTAGAGCCTATAGGGTGCTTAACCTTGAGACTAACAAAATCATGGAGACTTGCGAGGTGACCTTCGACGAGACAATGCCATGTACCTCTCTTGGCTTTGAATGTGCGGTGATGAAGAGATGGCCGAGGACCTCTTTGAAGAGGAGAGGGATGAAGCTGGAGATGATGATGGGGAGAACCATGCACCTGAAGCTGAGCATGTACCCACTACTTCCCCTACGACCACTTTGGAGCATGGACCGTCTACTTCATGGACAACGACGGTGCAACAAGAGGACCGGACGAGAGAAGCTGAAGTTGAGGGGGAGGTAGTCTCGAGGCGTGAGGCTCCCCGGCGGATTCAAGAAGTGCATCCCCTGTCGAAGATCATTGGGAACATCGATGAACGCACTACACGGTCGAGGTCCGGGAATTCCTCTCATTTTGCTCATCTTGCTTTTGTTGCTACTTTTGAGCCCAAGGACATTGGACATGCTTTATCCGATGCAAACCGGGTCAATTCTATGCATGAGGAGTTGGAAAACTTTGAGAGGAACCGGGGTGTGGGAGTTAGTTGAACCACCTCCAAATTGCCATCCCATAGGAACCAAGTGGGTTTGGAAGAACAAAGAGGGAGAGAATGGGATGGTTGTGAGGAACAAGTCCGGACTTGTTGCTCGGGGGTTTAGTCGGAAGGAGGGGATCGACTATGAGGAGACCTTTGCTCCGTGGCCCGTCTTGAGGCAATTCGGATCCTTCTAGCCTTTGCCGTGGCTAAAGGGTTCAAGTTGTTTCGGATGGACATGAAGAGTGCGTTTCGAATGGGGTCATAGAGGAGGAGGTGTATGTGAAGCGACCACACGGGTTTGAGAGCGAGTTGTACCCACACGGGGTATACGGGTTGAAAAGGGCCCCGTATGGGTTGAAACAGGCGCCCGTGCTTGGTATGGGAGATTGAGAGGTTTTCTGTTGAGTAGAGGGTTTGTGATGGGTACCGTGGATAGGACCTTGTTTCTCCTCAAGCATGGAAATGACTTGTTGATTGTGCAGATATACGTGGATGATATTGTCTTTGGTGGCTCGTCACATAACCTTGTTGCCAAGTTTGCAGATGAGATGAGCAGGGAGTTCGAGATGAGCATGATGGGCGAGTTGCGGTACTTTCTCGGGGCTGCGGATCAAGCAAGTGAAGGATGGAACGTTCGTGCACCGGACCAAGTACACAAAAGACATGCGAGGAAGTTCCGGATGCAAGATGTGAAGCCGATGTTGACTCCCATGGGGAGTACGGCCACTTTGGATGCGGATGAGGACGGAGAACCGGTGGACCGGCGGGAGTACGGGGAGCATGTTCGGCTCCCTCCTCTACTTGACGGCGACGAGGCCGGACATACGGTTCGGCGTGTGTCCGTGTGCTCGTTCTCGGGCTTCGCCGAGGACATCACATCGACGGGCCGTCAAGAGGATTTTCGGTACCTACGATCGCCCCTCGGTCTTGGCCTTTGGTATTCTTCCTCCTCGACTCTTTCCCTTCATGGTTTTTCCGATGCGGATTTTGTTGGTTGTCGAGTCGAGAGGAAGTCTACTTCGGTACTTGCCGTTTCTTGGGTCTTCGTTGGTCTCATGGTCTTCCCGCAAGCGGTCTAGTGTAGCTCGGTCTACCACCGAGGCGGAGTATGTTGCCGCCGCGAGTTGTTGTTCCCGGCTGTTGTGGATTTCATACACTTTGAGAGACTTTGGTGAGGAGTGCACCTAGATCCCACTTCTTTGTGATAGCACCAGTGCCATAAGCGTAGCCAAAAACCCAGTGCTTCACTCCAGAACCAAACATATAGAAGTGAGGTATCATTTCTTGAGGGACAATGTGGAGAAAGGAACCATTGTGTTGAGCCATGTCCCTACCCAAGATCAGCTAGCCGACATTTTCACAAAGCCTCTCGACCAAGCTACATTTGTGCGCTTGCGGGGGGACTTGGGGTTTGTTGCCCTTTGTAGTTGATTCTTGGGGGATTTCCTTTTTGTATCATATGTATCATACCATGTTTACTTTGATGTATATACATGCTTTGCTTAATGTATAAACCATGGTAGGATAGCCATCTTGTCACATATCATGTTGCATTTGTATCATATTGCACTTTAGGATGATGAGCTTCTTTCATATGCCATATTTGAGTTTCTTTGGCTATTTGTGAGATATTGGTCATATATGTGGAGAAATGGTGATGTGAGGCTATGCTCTTGGAATATTTGAAATATATGTGTGGTGAGATAGCCCTTTTTGAAATAAATGCTAAACTTGACTATTTTTTGATGAAATGTGCTCTACTCGTGTGTAGTTGTGTATCCATGTCACGAGTTTGGTCTAAATGTGCTTTTTCATGCTTAGATTGTGCTTGGATGCCTTGTTCTTGCATTTGGGCCAAAGGCCGAATATCATGGTGAATGTTTAGCCTATGTTGCATTCATGGGGGAGCATAAGCTTCTTTTTGCCGCAAAGGCACTTCATGTACCATAAAATGAATTAATCTTGAAAAGAAGTGTGAATGCTTGAAAAATGCTCCATCCATCATGTCTATGCTTAAAATGTCTTATCTTTCACATATGGGTGCTAAACATGTTGCATGATGTTCACCAGTGGAGAAGTCTCCCCGAAGTGGACACATGGCTCATGAGCTTTGACATGACATGCTTTGCTTTATGGGTGTTTGCCATGATCTTTTTCTTTGAGAATTTGATATCCCTGTATGATCTTTGAATGGTATGCATGTTTGTGGCTCAAGTGTGACATGGATAGGCTTTTACATGTGAAGCGAGCCTTCTTTTGGTAAAAATGCTTAAATCTGAAAATTTTGCTTTGTCACATGCTTGTATTTTCATATATTACTTGTGGCAATGCTTTGACTATGCTATGATTCACATGTGTGATCTTTGTTTCATTTTTTAGCCTTTGATACTAGATTTGGCCTATTTGAGAAGCTCATGTAGTTGTTTATATGCTTTGTTTTGCATTTCTGCATTTTCTCCTTGATTCATACATTGTCAACAAGGGGGAGAAGAGGTGAGCTTAATGAAAATTCGAAGAGGTGAGCTGAAATTTGGAAGGTTGCATCCACATGTTCGGGGGGGAGCTTGCATTTGTTCGGGGGGGAGCTTGCATTTGTTCGGGGGGAGCTTTCTTCTTGTTTTCGGTGTGGAGTTTGTGCTTTGCTTGGCTTGTGACCTTTCTTCGCCTTTCTTTGGTTTTGGTCATGAGTTGAGCTTCTTTGTTTTTCTTTCTTCTTCTTTTCTCTTTTTCTCTCGAATTTCATTTCGCGTTGTGTGTTGTCAATGCACTCATCAAGGGGGGAGATTGAGGACCGGGAGCGTCCAAGTGGTCGATGGATGACCGCTCCTCGGTGATGAGTGATTGACAACGGGTGTTGGACCGACTCTTGGCTTAGTGCGCGGGTGTAGGCCGCGGCCTAGTTCGTGTTGTTGCGGGTGAAGAACGGGCGCGAAAGGTCTTCGGCCTTGAGGGGCCTCCGGGAGATGGAGAGACAAGTAGGCTCGGTTCGAGGGACCGGTGGACGGCGGGACCGGGTGCGGGCCACATGGTGGCGACACGAGCAAGACGAAGTCATGGACGGACGAGCCGGTGCACGGAGGCGGTCGAGTCAAGTGGTTTGGCGGGAGGCCGGAGGCGGGCACACGGGGTTTGGTGGTTTGCCCACAAAACCATCGGCGGACGGTTTCTTGGTTTGGGCCTCAAAACCAAGTCCGAGGGCCCAACACGACGGAGACGGGATCCGGCGTGTCGGGAAGCTTCGAGGCGGAGGACACGCGGCGGGATCGCATGGCTTGCGTCGGGAGGACGCGGGGTGCCGCAAAGGCGTGGCCGTCCGATGGCAAGACCTACAAACATTACCTAAATGCCCCTACGTGGGTTGTATCGCCGTAGTTTAGTTAGGGGTAGTCGAGTCATTTACCACTCCGGCGGGACTCGATATATAAGCCATGAGTGTGTGTTGATGACTCTCTCTCTCCGCGACTTAGGGTTTCATTTCCTCCCTCCTCTTTCTCATTTTCGTCGCTATTTTTCCTTCCTTTTTCTCTAGGCTAGCATGAGAGCTTCATGAGAGATTTGTTGAGAGGGATGGATGCTAGGGCGGCATGCTAGACCTTGTGAATCTTTCCTGGTTTGTATAGAAGATCCGGGGTTGTTTTTCGTGGCTTTTCGTGCTTGTTTTCGTGCCTTTGTTCCCGGTGTGATTCCGCGGATTTGAGTGGGTTTCTCCCCGGATTTCTTTGAGGGAAACATGGATAGATGTCTTGTGCATCTTTGTGCTTGATCTTGTGCCCTCAAACGCCGGAAACCACTTCGATTCGTGAGTTTTTGTTCGGTGCTCTAGCTTTTGGTGGTGCTCCAAGGATTCGCGATTCCCGGTGATTTAGGGAGTTAGGAGGCAAGATGTTTGGGCTATAGCATCCTTGTGTGACGCTTTTCAAGTCCCCAAACCCTTGTCTCCACAGCTTCAACCGTTTGGGAAATCCGATGATGATTTGGGGGAGATGACTTTCGGGGGTCGGGGTTGTTTCTCGCTCGTCCGCACTCGGCGGACCGTCCGCGGGGTGCGGCGGATAGTCCGCGAGGCTAGGGTTCGTCGCGTGTTCGTCGTGTTCTTGCGCGCCTTTGTTTTCGATCCGGTTTGGCTTTTGGTTTTGGTTGCGGCCCGGTTTGCGGACGGTCCGCGCTCGAGTAGCGGACGGTCCGTGGGTGGCGCGGACGGTCCGCCCGGGCTTGGCGGACGGTCCGTTTTTCTCGGGTCGCTTCGGTGTTCTCGTGTGTGTTTAACGGACGGTCCGTGGAGAGGGCGGGACGGTCCGCGACGTCGGCGCGGACGGTCCGCGGTAGCAGGGGAGTCGGACGGTCCGCGCGGTTCATCGCGGACGGTCCGCACTGCCAGGCCGGACAGTCCGCCAGGAGCTGTGTGCAGTGCTGCTTGTTTCGATTCCTTCCTTCCCTTTCTAGTGCTTCCGCGTGTGCTTCAAGGAATCGTTCCTAGGACTAGAGGTTGATCCATAACCTCGTGGTCTTGGCGATTGGTGTGTGATTCGATCCATCGCTCGTGTGTGACCGAGGTTTTGACTAGGGCATAGGCCGGGTCCTTTTGGAAGAATTTTTACCGGCTCCTATTCACTCCCCCCCCCTCTCTAGTCGCCATCCGATCCTTCGCAGACCGTAGAACTTGTTCTCGAGCTTGCGGACTTCTAGGCAGTAGGCGTCCATGTTCTCCTTGTTGCAGTCCCAGGACTTGTTGACTTGGTTGATGACCACAGCGGAGTCGCCATAGACTAGTAGCCGCTTTATGCCTAGTGAAGCCGCGAGGCGGAGCCCGTGTAGCAGAGCTTCGTACTCGGCTTCGTTGTTTGAGACCTTCCAGAAGATCTGCAGGACGTACTTGAGTTGTTCACCCATTGGAGAGATCAAGAGTACCCCTGCACCTGCGCCTTCGAGCTTGAGCAAGTCATCGAAGTACATCACCCAGTGCTCTGGGCACTCAGTTGGAGTAGGTAGTTGATTCTCCCGCCACTCCGCCATGAAGTCGACTAGTGCCTACGACTTGATGGCTGTGCATGGCTTGAAGTCGATGTTGAGGGCGCCGAGTTTGACTTCCCACTTGGAGATTCTTCCAGTAGCATCTTAGTTCCGCAGGATGTCGCCGAGCGGGTAGTCGGTGATGACAGAGATCGAGTACTCCTAGAAGTAGTGTTGTAGCTTCCGCGAGGTGATGAGCACTGCGTACATGAGCTCTGTACTGGCTGGTAGCGTGCCTCGGATTCTGACAGGACCTCGCTGAGGAAGTAGACTGGGCGCTGGACTGGGTAGGTGTGGCCGTCTTCCTGCCGCTCGACGATGGTGGCAGTACTGACCACGTGAGTAGTCGCAGCGAGGTAGAGCAGTAGCTGCTCGCCTTTGCGAGGAGCCGTGAGTACTGGTGGCTTTGATAGGAAGTCCTTGAGCTGGGCAAGGGCTTGGTCTGCCTCTGGAGTCCACACGAACTTCTCTTGATGTTTGAGTAGTTTGAAGAAGGGGTGCCCCCGTTCTCCAAGCTTCGAGATGAATGCGTTCGAGCCGCCATGCACCCGGTCGGGCTCGCACGTCTTTGATGCACGTGGGAGCTTTCATGCTGGTGATAGCGGAGATCTTCTCGGGATTGGCTTTGATGCCGCGGTGGCTGATGATGAAGCCGAGTAGTTTGCCCGACGGTACGCCGAAGACGCACTTGTTCAGGTTGACCTTCCAGCGGTACTCTCACAGGTATGCGAAAGTCTCTTCAGGATCGGCGATGAGCGTGTTGGAGTTTCTGGTCTTGACGACCATGTCATCCACATAAGCTTCGACGTTCTTGTTGAGTTGCCTCTTGAAGCAGGCCTGGATAGATCGTTGGTAGGTGGCACCGGCGTTCTTTAACCCGAAGGACATGGTCGTGTAGCAGTACGCGCCAAACAGGGTGATGAACACGGTCTTCTCCTGGTCTTCTTCCTTGATCGCGATCTGGTGGTACCCGGAGTAGCGATCGAGGAAGCGGAGCAGTCGCAACCCGCCGTGGAGTTGATGCTTGATCAATCCGCGGCAACCCGAAGGGGTCCTTGGGGCAGTGCTTGTTGAGGTCGGTGTAGTCGACGCACATCCTCCACTCGTTCGAGTTCTTCTTGCGGATGAGGACGGGGTTCGCGAGCCACTCAGTATGGAAGACTTCTCTGATGAAGCCAGCCGCGAGTAGTTTGGCGAGTTCCTTCTTGATGGCGTCCCGTCTGTTGTCGGTGAAGCGGCGGAGGTGTTGTCGCTTCGGGGTAGCTTTAGGGTCGACGTTGAGTGAATGCTCAATCAACTCCCTAGGCACCCCTGGCATGTCCGCTGGTTTCCACGTGAAGATGTTGCGGTTAGCCTGGAGGAAGTTGATGAGCGCATCTTCCTATTTCGGGTCGAGGCCCGCCCCGATGGTGGTGGTCTTGCTGCTGTCGCCTGTCCCGAGGTCAATTGTCTTGACTAGAACCTCCTCACCTAGCTGAGGCTTGTTGGCTTTGTCCGACTTCTCTGGGATGTCGAGTTCACTTGGGGCAAGCTTCTTCGACGCAGCGTAGATCTCCATCATTGCGTTGGGTACTTGATTCGTGGCTGCGAGTTCCACAGCTTCTGTGTCGCAGTCGAAGGATATCTTCAAGTCCCCTTGCAGTGAGAGTACACCGGCTGGACTTGGCATCTAAAGTACCAAGTAGGTGTAGTGGGGTACCGCCATGAACTTGGTGATAGCCTGTCTGCCGAGGATGGCATGGTAGGACGTCTCAAAGTCCGCGACTTCGAACTTGACGTACTCAGTACGGTAGTTGTCCCTTGTTTCCCAGAAGGTAACTGGCAGAACCACTGAGCCCAGTGGGATAGCCGCATTCCCGGGGACGATGCCGTAGAAGGGTGAGGTACTCTTGGTGAGCATGTGGGTGATGTCGAGCTTCATCTTCTTCAAGGTCTTGGTGAAAAGGACGTTGAGCCCGCTTCCACCGTCGATGAGGACCTTGTTGAGTTTGGAGCCCGCGACCACTGGCTTGAGGACGAGTGGGAACCGTCCTGGTTCAGAGAAGCTTGTCCATTGATCCGCGCGGGAGAAGGTAATGGGTACCTCCGACCACCGGAGAGGGGTTGGGACCGCTGGTTCAATGCTCATGACTTCTCGACGGGTAGCTTTCTGAGCCCGTCGGTTGGGTAGTCCGCCGAAGAGGACGTTCACTGTCTTGTCGGGTTCCTGGAAGTCGCCGTTGCCTTCGTCGGTCTTCTTCTTGCCTTTCTTGTCGTGAGGGTGCCGTGGCTCTGGAGTATCATTGAGTGATTGCTAGAGTTGGTAGCACTGCTCGGTGGTGTGGTTGCCGTCCAGATGCCACGAGCACTTCTCTTTCAGCAAGTCTTTGAAGCCACCGGATGTCTTCTTTGAGTTCTCCTTCACAGGGCGCTAGATAGCCGCGACAGTGTTGTCTGGCTTGCGCTTGCGGTTGGGACCCGAGTAGTTGTTGCTGCGACCGCCTTGGTTCCCGTTGTTGCTACCGCCGCCACCCATGTTTCCGTTTGCTCTTGCCACGGATGGCGTCGTACTTGGCGTTGGCCTTGTCTTCTTCATCAGCCCAGGAGGTGATCATGTCCTTGAGGTGGGTGATGGAGCTTGGGTGGCGACGGCCGAAGTCTTCGAAGGTGCGACGATGGTAGAGACCGTCTTGGAAGAGGTCGATGACTTCTTTGTCAGAGACATCGACTACGGTGGCGCGTTTGTCGAAGAAGCGCCGCATGTACTTGCGAAGGGTCTCACCTTGTTCCTGCTTCACCATTGCTAGGTCCATGCGAGTACCCGAGCGGCCCATGGCGCCCGCGAAGTTGTTGGTGAACTGTTCCTTCAGCTGGTCCCACTTGTCGGTCGAGTACTTCTCGAGTGACTCGAGCCATGTGAGCGGGGCTTGGTCCAGGCAGAAGGGGAAGTAGAGGCACTTGGTGTCGTTGTTGCCACCAGCGTTCTCGATGGAGAGGGCGTAGCACCTGAGCGACTGCACTGGATCTTGCTTCTCGTCGTACTTGGTAATTCTCAGAGGCTTGAATTTCTCTGGGAGGAGTAGGTTGCGAAGTCGCGCAGAGAAGGCAGGGAAGCCGTCGTTGTCGCCTGCCGTGGAGGCCTTCTTGCGCCGTAGCTCTTCGATTTTCTGGCGGGCGTCGAAGCCGCCGCGTGAGGCGCCGGAGACGTGACCATCCGCGTGGCCTCGGCCGCCACGGTCGCCACCGCCCCCAGCTCTCCTGTTAGCCCCATGGTTGGAGCTCCCGCCGTCGCTGCCTCCACCGCCAGGATCGCGGTGAGGGACGATCTCCCGGTCACCACCAAAGACCCTGTTGCCACCCTGAGAGGGTCCACCGGCTGTTGCCCGAGTACGATTGGGGTTAGCAGGTAGCTCCGCTCGAGTACGGTTGCGACCGATGTCCGCACTGCGACTTGTGGCTTCGTTGTCGCGGTTCCTGACGGGGGCGCTTGAGCGACCCTGTTGTCGACTCGCATGAAGTAAGCGTCCTCCGCGAGCTTGGCGATGACTTGTCCCTCGCTCATTCCCTGAGCCTGGCGTGCTATCGTAGTGATAGACATGAGGCATTGCTCTGGGGTAGTGTGTACCCGGCTCTCGACTTGGTCGAGTGCTTCTGCGAGGTTGCGGATGGGGAGGGACTCGCGGAGACGTCGGCGCCGTTCGTTCCGCTTTCTGTTGCGTTCATGTCGGGTGTCCCTGTTGGCGTTAGTCTCGTCGGCGGGCGCGTTGGCGGACAACTCGTCCGCTGAGATGTCCTCAAGGTATTGGTCAGGGACCGTCCCTGAGGGCCCTGGCGTCTCGTTGATAGTCATGAAGACTTGCCGGTCGGGAGAGCCAAGGCTAGAGTCGCTGGTTGCCACCTCTGTCGGAGTGTGCTCCCCAGCTGGAGCAAGCGGTGTTCCCTCCTGGAAGGGAAGTGAGTCGAGGTAGGCGACGTAGAGTGAGTTCCCTCCTGTCAAGTCTGCGGGCTTGCGGTCTGGCCAGTAGACAAATCTCCCGGCGGGTGTAGATGTTATAACCAGGACGGAAGCTGGTCCTGACATGGGTTGCTCTGAGGTGTTGTTCTCGGACTCGGGCTCATCAGGGTCTGACCCGAAGTCGAACTCGTAGGAGGAATCCGAGTAAAAGCCGAAGAGACGGTTGGAGTCCGAGTTGTAGCCGGGGACGGTGTTGGAGTCCGAGTCGTACTCGGTATGATGTCCTTGTCGGCCCGGCGCGAGGTGGGAGCCATCGCGTGGGCCCTGCTGACGTTGCGGGGGCCACGTGTGAGGCGCTCATGGAGTGGGGAAGCCGCACGCGATGGCTGGGTAGCCGACTCCCATGCGATAGCCCACGGGGACGTCGAGTTCGAGTTGGAGTCGGATCCAAGCTCGAATTCGGCGTGTTGGTTGTAGAGCGAAATTTCACCGAATTTTCCGGCGAGATTGCCTGTGACTACTTCAGGAAGCGTCACGAGCCCAGTCTCCGGGTTGGGCGACATGGTGAGGCGGCATTGGAAGGATCCAGCGCCGTCAGCAGTGCAGACCCAGGAGCCGAAGACGAAGGTGTCGCCGCGGTTGAAAGCGACGGTTGGCTTGATGAAGATGGAAGCCGTCGACTTCGCCATGTGATCTTCGGCGAGATCCCCTACCCTGCGCGCCAGCTGTCGGTGTTTTAGACTGGCAACCTACTAAGGGGAGTACCCGAAGTAGATGAATGTGGCCTCGCCGAGATCGGTAACTCGAAGGAAGAGACACGTGGCACACAATTTAGACAGGTTCGGGCCGCGAGGTGCGTAATACCCTACGTCCTATATGCTGTGTAGCTCTGGATTGATTGGATGTGATTACAAGATGGCGTGTAATCTGATGCGTATGAGAGGGGAAGGTCCCTGCCTCGCCTTATATAGTCCGGGAGGCAGGGTTACAGGTCGGTTTAGGGAGAGAGTACTAGTCGTGTACGTCTAGGAGTCGTCTACACAGTACATGGTATGTATAGCTTCCTATCCGAGTACTTCTCCACCGTAGTCCTTGCGCCTCACGGCAACAGGTACCGTGCGGCACAAGTCGGGTAGTCCCAGGAGCCCACCGAGTAGTCGGTCCTGGTACCCACCGAGGTAGTGGGCCCAGGGTGGTCCATACGACAGCAGGTTCTTCTATTAACAATACAACTATTTAAGATTACAAAACAAGGCCTGTAGGAAGCAGAAGGCCTAGAGGAAGAAGCGAAAGTGTCTTCATTTCTTTGGCTCAGCGCCTTTCCTCTTGAGCTCGTCCCTCTTCAGCTGCTCCAAGACCACCGTGACGGCGACGCGGAAACCTTGGGGGCTGGCGTGTTCTGTAGCTTCCATCAAACTGTCACAGGCGGCCTTCAGGTTGTTGTACCGTCGGACATATCTGAAGAAGAAGAACATATTCTCATCAAACACGGGATCTGAACTTGAACATGAGATTCAATGGGGGATAAAGATCTCACCGCCTATCACCACCTCCAAGCTCATGCGGTGATGTCTCGCAGATCATGCTCTAAGTGCCGAATGCGACGGCACAATTGATGGTTGGCCCTCTGCTCATGCATAGCGTCTTCTTCTTCAGCCGAGAAGTCGGAGCGAATGTGCTCAGGAATTTCTTCAGTGCCGAAAATGTCCTCCGACAGTAGGTTGAGGCTGAAATCACAGAAAGATGAATCACGAGATTGCAATCAAGGTCAAGAGAAAGGAATGGGAAGAGAAGATTACTCTTGGATGGTTCGCTTCTTTGGTGGGAGGCAGTTCTCCTTGCATGGTGTTTTCCCCTTGTCCGCCGTGGCTTTGGGGGTTTTTTCTAGAGGAGGAAGACAAGAGGGAATGAAATGTTGAAAGTGTGTACGAGTGGATTTGCAGAGCACCGGAGAGCTATTTTATTAGCAGTGGAAATGCATCGAGAGTGATGATTGGTCGACACGCATTGATGGGAATACCAAACAACGGGGGGTTTTCCTTGGATGCGAAGGGTTTTTTCAACGAAATAGTGTTCATGATTCCCGAATGAGGATTCTCTGCGGATTCTACGCCAAGGGGCAAAAGTTTGTGCATATTCGGCTAGAGGAAAAGTTCCCGAATGCGTTCAAAACAATGAAGATTCATATGCACAAATTAGGAAAGTTATCACAAGACAACTGCAAAAGATAAATTTTCATTTCATTGCCGAAATTCCATGACCCCTAGTACAAACTAATCAAACAGCCTGTTCAAAACAGACTGGGGTGGATGGAGTCGGCAATGGCGGCGCCATGGCCATCGAGGCGCTCCACAGTGGCCTCGATGTTGTCAAGGTCGTCCGGCGTGCCACCGTCAAAGCCGGGCGGCTGCATGGAGTAGTCGACGCCGGTGCGCGTCGACATGGCGGCCAGGCCCAAGGCGGTGCCCAGACGGACGCCATGCAGGGCCACCTCGTTGACGCGGCCTCCCACCGCGCCAAGGTGAACTTCCGGCGTGTTTCCGGGAGCGTTCACCTTGTTCGCCAATTTCTCGGCCAGCGCCTTTAGCCGATTGAGCTCGGCATCGTGATCTGCGGGGGTCACAGAGCAATGGCAGTTAGTGTTGTTCAGAATTGAATTGAAATTGAGCAAGTTGCAGGACTCACCATCAATGGCCTCGAGCAGCTGCTTGCGCTGATGCTGCCACTCAAGGTTAGCGATCCCGGCCTATTTGGAGATAATCTCCAGTTCGTGCCGGGTCACGTCGCGTTCCTCTAGGAACCTACGGGCATCACGGTCAGTGTAGCGCGAGTCCCAGCCAGAAGACCTGGAGGAGTAGGATCGGCTGGATGACCCTGAGGAGTCACCCACCGCGGCCGGAGCTGTAGCTGGAGCAGGAGCGGGGTTCCATCGGATGAGCCTGAAAGTGCAAAGAAAATCATCAGGGATGAGACAAGATCTAAATAAAGGTTGTGAAGAAGCAGACGATCACCACCTCCAACGAGCGCCGGCACGGCTCCCTTCAGCCTCATCGCCGGCCGAGCGCCTATTGCCACTGTTGGCCATGAAGTTCTTGGGAGTACTAGTGCTTGAAGAGAAAGAGCTCGAGCTAGCAGAGGCTTGGAAGGCAGAGGATTTGGTGAAAGGTTAGGGGCACCCGAGGTCCTTATTTATGGAACTGACAAAGAGATCGTGGCCGGAGATCGTGGCGCATATCCCAAGAAATTTGGAAAGTGGAGAGACTCCTTCGACCGAACGGTCGCCGGGTCGTTTGGGCATCATGCTGAGTCATATTGAGTTTGACTGGTTAAGATTTGGCTGTGTTGCTGTTGGGTTGTTTTTCGGGTCTAACACTGTTGTGGTCAGAATTGCCGAATGAATCATCCAGAGGCTACTCGTCAAGATAAGGCAAAACAAATATGGAGAATAAAGATTAACAGAAAGCGAAACTACAGAGTTGATAAAGCATTGGGCTACGAATTGTTTGTTACAATTACACACCAAGTATTTTGAAATTACATTGGTGGCATCTGATATGATCTTTTTGATATTCTCCAATAATTTCTGATCAGCCTCTTGGGTTTTAGACAGAGCAGAGTGCTTTATCTTGAGTTGCCTTTCTACATTCAGGGCTGCTGAAGCTTCCTTTCGCATTTTCTCCGTTGATTCGGGAAGTTCAGCCATCTTCTTCTCGTCAGCTTCAATCTCAGCTGTCAAGTTTCTCGGCTCGGCCTCAAATGCAGCTTTTTACGGTTTTCTTCGGCTCGAGTGTGCTGCAATTTGGCTAGCAATTCCTTATTGTTCTGAATCTGAGCATGCAAATCTTTCACAGATTGCTTGGCCGTATCTCTCCTTTGTTCCAGAGCTGGTTGGGAGGATTGGTTCTTCAAAGACTGTTTTACTGCGGCAAAGTGATTATCCAATTGGGAAACAGGTTCTAAAGAAGCCTTAAATCAGTAGGGAGATCTTGATCGATAAATTCAAGCGTTTCTCTTAGAAGATCAGCATCCCTGACTTGGTCTTGGACGTCCCTTTGCAGCAAGGAGAGGATTTCCTTCAGCTTTGCTTGATTTTCCTCTGATAAAGCTTGACTAGAAGATGCTTCATCTCCTTTTTCGGCAACCAAGTCATCCACAGCAAAGGAATAACCGGGTGATGACACAGTTTTCTCCTGAAAAGAAATTCTTGCCGAATTAATGATGATCTATTAGGTGAAAATAGAAAAGATGGGTGCTCATGCTTACATCATTCCTAGTTTCCCGAATGGGAGAAGGAGACTTCTCAGGCTCAATGGAAAGCTCTTGTACATCTGGCTGAGGAAAAACTGGATGATTTCTTGGTGAAGCTGAGACTTCTGGTTGAGGAGCAGCTGGTTGAATCCTTGGTGAGACTGGGACTGAATCATGATAAGGAGAAGAACTCCCCACAGTTTGATTCACCAAAGTTTCCTTTGCAACTAACAAGTAGGGGGTGAGTGCCAATGAAGAAAAATGATTAAAGAATAAGATGGTGAAAATTTTACCAGTTGATGAAGCATTGGCAGAATCTGTAATAACCACTGGTTGCTGTGTTTTGGTCTAAAATCATGCAAAGATAAAGATGATCAGAATGAAGAATGGCATTATGTTTAGGAGGGGAAGGTGTTCTAACCTGAATCACTAGCCTTTTGCTTGTTCTTTTCTTCTTGACAGTTGAAGAAGCAATCAGAGATAGGGCTTTCCTTTTGTCAGAAACTGGCCTGATAAGAGTTGGATCTAGCACGGCATGGCTAGACATCAGTTGAGCCAGAGTAGGGGATCAACAATCCCAAAGCAAAGATTGGGCCTTCAAATTCATAAAGGATTGTCCTAGCAAGTGGGGCAGGTACTATATCTTGCAAAATGACAGGATCATGATCAGTGAGGAGGAGTATGATTAAAAACAGATGTAAGAAAGGGAGATGAACATATTACCTCTGAAGTTGGTTGGAAGTCAGGCATTAATTCAAGACAGAGAGCGTGTACTGGCATGTTAAAAATGTGATCATGAAGTTCTTGCCACCAAAGAATGAAAGAAGGATGAGCAAATGTTATTGGCACAAAGGGCTTGGGTGTATAAATAGTTGTGCTGCATTTATACTCAAAAATCCTTCTTGCTTCCATGGATTCCTTGATATCCTCTCTGGGCTTGAGAAATTCATGGAGAAATAACCTTGGGGGCACTTGGCCACATCCTAATTGCCTGGCCATCATGTTTGGTTGGTAGTACTCAAAGGCACTCTGAACTAGCCTTCCTCCACAGAATTCTGCTGGCAGAATACAGGGATGGATGAAAGCATTGAAGATTGCTATGGAATGTATATCATCACATCCAGTTTCAAAACTAAATTCACAAGGAAGAGTCAGGTTGTCATTGTCCAGATATGGGAACCAAAGAGGATTGGCAAAACCTCTGAAGAAGAGTTCAAATAGTTGGCCAATGTCTTTGTTGATAGACACAGTGGAAGCAACTTCTCCATAGGTTTGGCAGCTTTTGGTGCTCTGAGTCTCTCCTTCCTTGTAGTTGGTTGAAGGGAAATGCCGATTGTTGAGGTTAATAGCAACAATCTGGTGCATGTATAATTGCAGCCACATCTGAACAAACCACCAAGGACCATTGACACAGGGGATCTTTTTGCTGGTGTGCATCAGATAGGTGGTTTGATGAAGCATATGATCGACACTTCCTCGAAGGTACTTCCCAAGGGGAATAGGTGTACCAGCAGCCGGTGTCTTCACCATCACAATATGGTTCGGGGTTGGCTCATTAGCTCGCCACAAAAGATAAATCTCGCATAACCACATATTCAGGAAAGCTCTGTATTCAACATCAGTCAGAGGGCCATCAAAGATATGGTTTTGGATATATCTCTTGTATCCAACTCCTGTCTTTACTCCTGTTTGCTTGGAAGAGCCCTTGTACTTATACGGATACACAGTTCCTGTGACTTTCAGGCCCGTTATCATGTAAACATCGGCCAAGGTGGGAGACATTGGCCCATGGACGAAAAGGAAGGCATTTGCGCCGTTAGACCAAAAGGGGGAGGCTGCAATCAAAAGGCTCTCATTGTTGGGTGTTTTGGCTAGGGACAATTCTAAGCAATGAGAAATATGAAGTTTGTCCCAATTTTTTGTTTTGGGGCTTTTGTCATCAAGTACCCTCTTGTACCAATTCCTCCAGCCTACAATTGGGGGCAAAGGCCAGTTCTTGAAAGTGTCCTGCCACTCGTGAGGCTTCGTCAGTGATATCTTGAAAGGAATCCTCTGGGATTCGGCTGCAATAAACTCAGAGGGATCGGAAAGTCCTACGGGCCCGAGGAAATAAGATGCTGCTTGTTCCTCGACGGGAATCAAGATTTCGGCGGCTAAAGCCTATCAAGAACAAAAGAGGGCGAAAGGAGAAATTTGAGATGGGATTCGAGAGAGGTAATACCGAATGTGCTTGAGGAGAATAAGATTTACCTGAAGATCTTGGTCTTGGTTCGCCATTTGAAGATTGATGCTTGAAAAATTGATGCGCTAGGGTTTGGATCTAGACGAAGGCTCCAACGGTTTAAAGGAGGAAAGAACGAGTGTTAAACAGATTTGGCCTGGGGACGTTGAGTATTTATGGTCAATTCCAGAATAAAATCACCTTTTATCCCGTAATTGAAGGGGCATATGTTAACACCAAAAATTGGTACAGGGAAGATACTGACATGTGAGCCGAATTTGGCAGAAGAACACCATTCGACAGGAGGTTTTCCTCAAAGCATTCAGTAGAGGCATCTGCGGTCGGGAGTACATCGTCATTTGGCAGGAGAGCTGTTCCACGGATGAAAGCGGAAGCATTCGGGAGTGCGTGATGACGTGGATTGGATACAAAGAAGGAGACGAGTTGATGATGGATACGAGACGGACATGACGCCATGGTGTTAATTTTAGGTAATAAATATTGTAATCGTGGTTGACTGGGAGTCATGTTAGAACCAGGGTATAAATATAAACCCTTAGTGTTTGTAATTGGGATCGAACAATTTCACAACAAACCGGCCTCATGCCAACTTTCGAGTCCTTCTATTCGTGTCATCAAGTTCTTCGAGAGGAGCCATCGATCTGTCGACCTCCATAAGTACCGGCAACCTTGTATCATGTCTAGTATCATGCGGTGGATTTAGATCGTGATGCAAGTAGTCTTGTTACCATGATTAGTATCATGCGGTGGATTTAAGCTTGGTTCAAGAAGGTTTCCTTGTTGGATCATGAGTCATGCGGTAGGCTAAGATCTAGCTTGGAGCTAGTTATCAGCTCTATTAGATTTGGCAAGATCTAATAGACTCATTAAGTTACCATGTGTTGCTTTGAATTTTACTTTTTGCGTTTAATTCATGTAACACTCTTATTGCCCAATTTAGATTGATTAGATTCGGCTCTATCTTGTTTGTGATCCACGTGTTGCACGCTCAAGTCTCTGGCTTGACATGGCAAGCGGGTCATGCATTCTCTATAGTCGAATTCGAATCAATCTAGGTTGTCATCTGTTGCGGGTTCAAGCTTGTTGATCTTGCATAGATCTTGACAGAACCGGGTATCATGCGGTAGATACAGGTTTTTGGATTGTCTTAGAGCTAGTCATCCGGTGGACTAGAATTCGATTCAATCTGATAGATTTATCATCCTTGGCAATGTTTGTTCCTTCTCCATGGAACCCGATTCGGCTGTACAGCCGTATTCGGTAGTCCCCTCACGAGTGAAACATGTTCATAAGTTTGCTTTAAATAATTTATGCTTTTAGCATTCCATGTTTAGATTGTATCATGCGGTGGATTGATCTATTCTTGGTTGGTGGTGTGATTTCAAATAAGTTGTATCATGCGGTGGATTAACTTGTTTGATGTCATGCTTGACAGGTTTGAGAGTACCTGGACACGCGGTAGACTAGTGCTTTTGTCCTATGCATGCTTGTTCACTGCAAATTCATGATCATGCTTCGCTTTTATTTAATTTATCATGCTTTATCCTTGATAATCGGTCATTGTTACATGCTGTAACGTTGTTTAAATAAAGACTGATTTTTTTCATCATGCTTACGTCATACATTCGGCAGTGCTCTGTTTACACGCTTTATCAGTTCCCGAATGATGTTTAAATCGCTGACATATAGCTTGTTTGTGGCTATATGTCGTTCAAATTGGCTTTATAGTCGTAAATATAGAACTGTCGGGTACCACCCGGCAAGTTCCAGGTTTTATTTAACCGTTTTCATCCTTTGTCAGTTTCTGGGAAAATTGACTGGCATGCTTCCGGATTTCGACGCCTGGGACATGTGTGTGAAGCCAGCTAATCTGGCTTGCTGTGTGCTTGGCGTGAGGTGCTGATTTTATGTCAACAGAGCCGAGTCATGAGTGGCGATTGGCGGAGGCTACACCGAGTTCGCGGGGTTTGCGGTGGTTCACCAGAAAACCACTGGGTTACTCGGTTGAGCCACAAAACCGAGACCAAAGACTCGATGAGGAGGTGTGGCCACCCAGGCCGGTTTAACTGCCCAGGAGGGGCGGTCAGACCGCCTGGGCTAGTCAGACTGCTTGGGCCGGTCAGACCGCCTGGGCCGGTCTAACAGCCCAGGGGGGTCTGACCGCCCTAGTCGATGGCGCCGAGATGCTTCGAAGCAAGTTGCGGTCGCCGGAAATCCGTCCGATGAAGAAAATCTGAGGACTTCCAAATTCTCCCTTGAGGGGCTTGTATCCCTAGTTATTAAGTAAGGGTAGTTTAGTCTTTTGGGTGCCTCCATTTATACTCTTGAGGGGATGGATGGCAGCCAACCTTTGGGGACTCTAGCTCATTTGTCTTTCCATTTTCGTTCTCATTTTTCCTCTAGTTTTTTCTAGGACTAGCTTGAGAGCTTCATGTGAGATTTAGAGACAGGGATGGATGTATGGGTGGCAAGCTGGACCTTGTACGAACCTTCATGGTATGTATAGATGGTTCGGCGTTGTTCCTCAAGGTTGTGAAGTGCTTTTCCCGTCTTTCTTTGTGGTGATTTTCGGAGCTCTTTGTTGTGCTTTTCTTGGTAGAGTTTTGAGGACTATTTCTTAGGCGTTTTGTTGGGTGTCACGTATGAGGACCTTGTGCCTCTTTGGCTGGTAACTTTGCCCCCAAATCTCTCTTGAATCGGACTCGATTTGGTGGTTTTTCGAGTTGGCCGAGTTCTTGACCTAGAGAGACGATTTCTTCGATTCCTCTTCATTGTGTGTGATTTGGGTCGATTCCTTTGAGGTAGAGGTTGCCCAGGAGGTAACCCAGCTATCCCCGAAGTTTCGCTGCAATCCATGGAGTTATTTGAGAGATCGGGCGATGGGAAGTTGAGATTTGACCCGCGGGTAGGTTTTCTGGAAGGGGCGGTATAACCGCCTGGGGGGCGGTCTAACCGCCCTGGGCCTTCCAGGTCGAAGTTTTGATTTTGCCGAGTTTTCCTCTGTGAGTTTGTTCGCCTTGACCAGAGGAGCGTTCAGGTGAAATCTTGGGTAGTTTTCGTGCTATTTGCTAGGAGTTCTTGCTTGGAGTTCTTTGCTGGGTACAGGATGTTAGACCGCCCTTGGTAGCCGGTCTAACCGCCCCTAGGCCCCTCGGTGAAGTTTTGGTTTTCGCCAAGATTTCCTAGTAGCTATCTTGGCCTTGACCAGAGATCTCTGTTGGTGAAACTGTGGTGCGTTTTGGTGCTCGGAAGAGGCGTTTCAGAGGATTTCTTCGTTGCCTGATGGTGGCGGACTAACCGCCCCCATACCTGGTCTAACCGCCCCCTCTGGACAGCTGGCTTCCGAGTTGTTTCCGCTGTCGTGGGTGCTAGGAGTTGAGGTTGCTGGTAGTGTTTGTTCCTAGGACCAGTAGCACTCCAGTGGCTACGTGGTTTTGGCAAACGGAAAGTAGAAGTGTGGAGCGTGTGATTTTGGGGGTCCCACCGAGTGAGTTCATCTTGTTGGAGTTTCAATCTCCTTCGAGAAGATTTTTTATCGGCTCCCATTCACTCCCCCCTCTCTAGTCGCCTAATCGGTCCTTCACCCGGGGGCTGGGAATGAGCGTCCAGTGAAATCACCTGCACGCTCGACGCCAGGCACTTCAGGGGTGTCAAGCTGAGCACCCCAGTGTCGGCATGGCTACGAGAATCTCAGAGAAGCGGCGTCAGCAAACGAGTCGGAAGAAATAAAGTGAAGACGAACTGAAGTCGGGAACTTACATCTTGGAGCGCACCCGGGCCTTCTTCACTGGGCGATCCGACAAGCCCGACTCAGGGGCTGCGCGTTTCGAGCCCTGCTCGAGGGCAGCGCGCCGTGACCCTGCCAACTCGGGGGCTGCTCCACTTCGACCCACCGCCTCAGTGGTGGCGGCACTCTCCCTCGTGCACTCGGGGGCTGAGCCTCCGGCCTCTACGATAGCCGGGGACGAACCTTGGCCCCCGCCGGCGACAAGGGACACGTGAACCTCCGGGGCTCCGCAGCCCCGGATGAGTAGAGAGTGCAAGCGCCGCGGGGTAGCACTAGGCTCTACCACCGGCGGCGCAGTCGGTGTTGATGCTAAGTCCGACTACCTCCCCCGATCCGTCATAAATTTGACAGGCGGACGATGGCCTTTCCTCCGACCTTCTCAGAGGGTCGGCCTGACGAGGTGCAAGCCTTCGTGGCTCGGGAGCGCCCGTCCCGCCGAGCATCGCACGAGAACGGGTCATCCTCTGGTCCTCTCAGATGGGGGGAGACGCTGGGCTTGAGCTCGAGCCCACAGTCTTGTCGCGCCTCGCCGCCTGCGGCCGATGCGACGACGACACTTCAACACCCTGGGGCATGGATGACGAGGATGACCCCGACATGTTGCTCCAGTCAATCGCCACGCTAGCGACGTCACCGCTCCAAGACGGCTCGTGCGGCGGGTCCTCATTGGAGGAGACGCCCGACACCCCCGCCTCCCGCCTTTTGATACGGTTGTCGTTGCGATCGCGCTTGGCGATCTGGCACTTCTTTTGCTGCACCTTGCGCGTAGCCCGCCTCTCCTCCACCGCGGCCTTCTTCTGGTTGAAGTTCGCCTCCTCCGTGAGAGGCACCTTGGCCGGGACGAGGTGGGCGCACTTCAACTGCAACGACAAGAACGCTCCAAGATTAGCCTCGAGAACATCATTCCACAGCGAAGGTCGAATGTAAACTTCTTGAGAAGATGCACAACTTACAATTTTTTCTGTCCCCACGTTGGGGAGCATGGGAAGCATCCGCGACGGCGGCCACGAATAGGTCGACCTCCCGATCTCCTGCGCCACTCGGCGCTGAACCTCGAGCGATGACGGGAGCTCCAGCGTGGTCACAGTCCCTGCCCAGGGGGCTCTCTCGGCAGTCATGTCACAGAGGCGGAGCGGCCGTCTCTGAAGCGGCACGACTCCTCAGGCGTGGTACTGCACGATCACTTCCGCCAAGGTGATCCCGACGTCTCGCAGGCGTCCCAGCACAGCCCAGTGGGATTTGAGCATCTTCCCTTGCTTAGTCTTGGCGGGACCGTCCGCCCAGTTCCTGTGTGACTTTGCAATGGAGCAGCCGGTGTACACCTGTTGACGGTCAATAGTTGTATCAAAGTTCGTTTAGACTTGCAAGCGGACAAGTCTCCCGTCGTACTCAAGGGACCCTTCTTCCCTCGAGTGGTGAACCCAAGGTATCGAATCCGTGGAACAAATGTGTGACGCAAAAGATGATCTAGTAAAGCCAAGTAACTTCAATCTTTGGTAAAGTGAAACCCTAATGCATCTAGAAAAAGAACACAAAACGAATCTAATCTACTAAAGACCGGAGGTAACAAAGATAAATAGGGTACAGCAAGGAAGGAAGCAGACAGACTCCTAGTAGAATTTCTCTGTACTCCTACTAGGACTCGTGCCATGTAATCCTACTAGGACTCCTACCTTGTAACCGACTAGGTTCCCGCCCACTGGACTATATAAAGGAGGGCCGGGTACCTAGACGATCATCTCCAATCCCTCCGGGGAACAACACCAAGCGCAGGGCGCAATACTACTCCAAACAGGACGTAGGGTAGCTACTCCGGCTACCCGAACCTGTATAAATCTCGTGTCTTGTGTCCTCACGCGTACCTTCGGGTTCCAGATCATGGCGATCCCCACCTTCTACCTTGCTGCGGGTACCTCCCATGGAGGTCGAGAGGTTTAAACACCGACAAGGGACCCTTCTTCCCTCGAGTGGTGAACCCAAGGTATCGAATCCGTGGAACAAATGTGTGACGCAAAAGATGATCTAGTAAAGCCAAGTAACTTCAATCTTTGGTAAAGTGAAACCCTAATGCATCTAGAAAAAGAACACAAAACGAATCTAATCTACTAAAGACCGGAGGTAACAAAGATAGATAGGGTAGATAAACCGATCTAGAGAGATCGGGTTAAGCCTTTTGTTGAAGTTCCAAGCAAAAGAAGAATTAGCAAATCGAATCTCATTAGAAGCCTCTTTAAATCATGGTTTCCCGTCCGACTCCAAAAACACCCGCCTTTCAGAGCCCCCGTTCTATCACAACGTACTCCTATTCATGCGGGTAGTCTAGGGCGAGTCCAAGGACAAGTCGAGTTCTTTCGGAAGATATGGCGTGCACCTCTAGCCACCGCGGCTACAAGAACACCCTATGTGATCTATCTCGAGAATAGATCTAGAATAAGCAAAGCCGATCAAAAAACGAAGACATCGAAGAAACACTTGATCGCTAGAAATCGGATTCAACTTGATAATTCAACTAGTAGAATGATACATAAACAAGATCACCACCGGGATCCTACCTTGATCTTGCTTCTAGCTCTGGGAACTCCGACGTGGTCTTCCTTGCAGGGTTCCCATGTCGGCTAGGGGAACCCTAGTCAACTAGCTCAACCCTCTCCTCTCCGGGATGGTGTCCCTCTCTTCTCTGCTCCTCGGCGGCCGATGACGAATTGATCGATGCGTGGCTCTCGACCCCGGGGCTATAAATAACCCGGTTGGCGGCTAGGTCAAAGGAGGGGGCAAATGGGCCCTGGACTGGCCGGGCCGTCACACCTATTTTTCCAAAGAAAACCAAGTGCAAACCTATATGCATGCCGGGATCAAGTTTCATGCATATAGGCGACATAAGTGAATAACGAAACAATATCATGAAAGAAAAAGGGAGATTATCGAGATTTACGCTTAATCTCGGAAACGGAGACACCAAACTCCACAAGCGATCGATCGGGGGGTTGTGTACGCCTAGAACCAAGCAACATCTTCACAAGACTTTAGAGTAGCTTCCGCCTTCGAGCAACATTGTTTATAGCAAGGATGAGCACTTGTCGTACTCGGCAAGTGTGGGGAAAGAATGAATGCAAAGGCTTTATAGTGGACCGGGCTTTAAGCATTTAGCATTTTAGTTGGTCAAGTTTTATTAGCACCTGATTACTAATAAAGTATAAGTTTATACCAACCCACATTAAGCATAAGATAAGAGGAACACCATGAGCACATGGCAAGCATAACCATAACACAAATCACAATTTAAGTCCATCTTCAAGTTCAATTATCATGTGAGGGTCCAGGCCGCTCTTGACCGTGAGCACGGCTAATCGATTAGTTTTACACTCTGCAGAGGTTGTACACTTTCACCACAAGCAGCGTAAAAGCTCCGAAGAACTTTGAACCCAACCATGCGATGCCGGCCAAGCACCATACCACACTACCGATGTGTGGTTGCATAGGGACGCTACATGGCCTTTACAAAGGTTCTCCAACAAGTAGTGACCCACAAGGTCCGGATCAGTTAGCAAGGTATAAAGTCCCCTAGCAGGTCGATACCCCACCATAAAAATAATAACTCACCCAACCCCCTGCTAGAGCGAGTCCATACCCCGCAGTACCGCCGATCCCTTGTCCTTATCAGGTAAGATCACCACAAGCTAAAGTTCCTAATTATTCAGCCAAGACCATTGCCCATTAGTTCTTGTGGTTGTACTGTTTTCCTGGGTGGTTCTCCATGTTTCGATTAATGCACAGTGATCTTATATTAAAATTATCATAAAGGAACACATAGCATAAAATGATAACCATGTTGATTAACACCAACCCAGTTGAGCAAACTAAGCAATATCTACCATCAGAATTAATTAAAATCGGGTTTAAGATAACAGTCAAATGAGGCTAGTCATCCTTAATAGGAACCCATCAAAATTAATGCAAAGCAATGCAATAGTGATTAATAAAGTTATTAGGACAAAAGATCAAGGACACACTTGCCTTTAACCAAAGAGTAGTTGCTCGGAATCTTCACCTTCACACTCTTCCAAGCTCTCGAACCATGTTCATTCTAAGTGCATCAATCATTGGGCACAAACATACAAAGCAAACACACGAGTACAACTAAGAACAAAGCACCAATCAAAAGGAAACTTTAAAAGAACGCACTAAAGGATAGGCTTGATTAGATGGATCACTAACGAACACAGAGTGCGCTTGGAAGGGAAAAGGCTTGGTTAACTTTGAAGAGATGATTGCGGAAGATTGAGCAAGGACCGGAAAGACCATACCGAGATAGAGCTTGATCCTATTGGTTACGCAAGCGCAAGAAACGCTCGAAACCGAACTAAGCTTAAATCTATTGAAAGATTATTATCAAACTACAAGAAACTACGCTTGGCATATTTTAATTAAGAAATTACATGAAAGAATATTTCAAAGAAATACTCGTGTTACCATTAAACAAGTTACATTTTATTAAAGAAATCGCGATAAACCTAATCATATTTTATTTATAATATTTGAGTAGAAGTTATGTCAAATTAACAATTACTTTAGAAAGATAAAGCAAGTATAAGATATCTAGGCGCATAACTTTATGTCACGTGTTCAACTAAACATGTTTAACATTGAAAAGGCATTTATGATGTCATTAGGCATACTAACTTTACTATGAAAACCGATGTTTAACTCTAACACCTTTTATTTAGAAAACTAGTTATGAATAGGGATTAACCAATTACATTATGATTAAAGAAAACCGGATTAGAACCTAATCACTTTTTATTGATAAAAGCATTGCAATAAGAATTAGTCAAGATTAACATGCATCTTTAATGTTAAAACAAGTAACAGGTGATACACATGCTAACGTACAAGTTAAGGTGAAACGAACGAGAACGGTAGCAACGAACTATCAAGCGCACACACAAAACTCAGGCTAGGGTTTAGGAGAACTAGCCTACGAAGAGAACTTGGATGACGAAAGAACAGCTAGATGACAGAGACACTGATTCCAAGAAAGTTAGATGCACCGATTGGATCAAAGAAGCGAAAGAGTATAGTTGTCTTACATAAAAGACAATTACGATAGGATGGCATGTACTAGGATCTGGAAAGATCTGGAGCTTGAAAGAAGGCTAGCTCTACAACAGAGACACACTGAGATAGAGCTTGAGCTAACACTAGAAAGGTTTAGAACTTCTGATAAACTTGATCAAAAGAGATACTGAGGTAAAGAACGTCTAACGATTAATTTGCACATGTGAGAGAATAACCTATAAGCTTAGGTTTATTTTTAATTAGCAAAAATGTGCAAAGGATATTTCATAAAGAAAATACCCTAAGTTGGTATTAAAGTAAATTAAACTTTATTTGCAAAAACCGGTGTAAACAACTAGTCAAGTTTTATTTATAAAGATTCATATATTGATTAAACCGATTAAACATTTAATTTAGAAAAACTAAACTATATGAAAAATCTAAACGAAACTTTGTAATTCGAGTAGATCATATTATTATTAAAAACATCATAATATTGGAATTAATCAAATTAGTGTTTATTATAAAAGCCGATGTAAAAGCTTAATCCAATTTTAATTAGAAAAGATGAATTAACTATTAAAGAAATTAACATTTGGTTTACGAAAACCGAGATAAAGATCTAATTAACTTTTATGTGCAAAATCATATGATAGAAACATTAATCAAATTAAATTTGCTTATAAAAAACGATATATATAGATCTATATTACTTTTATTTATAAAAGACATGTGTAAATAGACATTAATCAAAATTAATATTAATTTTATTTTCGAGAAAACAAAACATGGTGAAAACACATCACTAATGCGTGCTTTACATCATTATGGACCCGACGCATTTTGAATGGATCAAAACGGAGCTAAAACGTAAAAGATATGGACTTTCAAAGATCTAGGGACCTAGTGGCGATTAACCGTAGATTTCAGGGAGTAGCAGAGAAAATTTGCAAGACACAAAGAATAGTGCTCGCGAAACTGATAAAGCTCGGGGTTAGATCTATAAAAGGGTGTTGGTTGGATCTGGACGAAGGAATCTAAACCTCTAGGGTTTTATTTGGAAAATTTGCAAGACATAAGATTGGATCTTCTCATTATGGGATCTTGCAGGGGGATTTTTGCAAAACCTCCTTCTTCTACCTCGGGGACCGAACGGAGGGCAGGGAGAGGCATCCCGCTGGCGGCTCTGGTGGCCTAGGGCGCCGGCGGCTGGAGCGGCTAGGAGCTCGGGCGCCTAGGGGAAAAAGGAAGAGGGGAACGAGGGGATCAAGATGGAGTGCTCACCGGCGGTTGAGGGCGGGGAAGACGACCAGAACCCGGCCGGTGGCGGTCGGCCACGGTGTGTAGGGTGGCGGCGCGCGGCGGTGGTGCTCCGGCGCACCTCCGCAACGGGGAGCGGCGGAACGAGTTTGTCTCGGCGAGAGGATGCTCCGGCGGTCACGGCTTGCTCCAACGGCGCTCCACCGCGGCAAACCGCGCGCGGCGGCGGCGACGAGCTTGGCGGCCCGGTTTCCGCGAGGCGGCGGTCCGGCGGCTTCGGGGCGGCGCCGCGGGGGCGCGCGCGGGCTTGCGGGGCGCGCGGGCGGTGGTGCCTTTATAGGGGCGCGGGCGCGAGAGACCGGGGTGCTCACGCCCCAAGCGGCGGCGCCGTCCGGGTCTCCCGGCACCGGCACGCCATGGCCATGGCGCCGGGACCGGATGGGCTTTGGCGGGCCTGGCTGCCGGGCCGGAGCGGACCGGGTTGGGCTCGCGAAGTGGGCTGGCGGGTTGGGCTAAAGAAAAGGCCGGGTGAAGGGTGAGCGGCCTGGAAACTTTAGGGAGCTTGAGCGGACTTGCGAAGAATTTAAGGGGGCAATGGAGGCACTAACGGGCGGGGCCGGGCCGGCGGCGGGCCGGGGCCGGGAGGCGACTCCCGGGCCGCGCAGCCGTGTGCATAACAGGCCGGCCGAGAGATGAGGGGGCAGCAGGGGACTTTGGAGACCTGGGCCGGAAATGGCCGTGGGCCGAAAAAGGAAAGGAAAAGGAAATTCCTTTTTATTTTCAGAAAGCATTTTTGTGAAAAACAAAATAATCTAGAAATAGCTAGATAATTCCTTAGAGCCACGAAAAATATTCTGAAAATCCCAAAAATTTCAGGAAAATTCCCAGAGCTAGATTAAGACATGAACAATCCAAATAAAGTATTTGATGCTCACGAAAAAGATTTTAGAGCCTTCTAATAAATAGAAATAGCTCAAGGAAAATGAGAATAAATTCCAGAAAAATCCGGAAAATTCTCGGAAGGGTTTGGACAGCACCTAAACACATTTTTTAAACCTTTAGCACTCAAGAAGCACCAAGATGCATCGGCATGAATGCAACACACATAACTTTTATTTAATTTAGAAAATCAATCAAATGATTTTTTTCCTATACTATATTCCCTGTAAAGAAAAATAAATGTTGGAAAAATTTTAAAATTATGAGAAAATCGTTATTTAATTATTCACATCCTGAAATTGGAAATTTCGGGGGGTGTGACATGGGCCGACCGTCCCGGGCCCATCCAGGCCCAGTTCCCGGCCTCCTTCGCGTGGCGTCGGTTCCCGAGTCATCTAGATCCTTCCCCCTCTTGCATGTGGGCCCTTGTCGTCGGTTTCTCTCCGAGTTGGACGTAGCTCCTTGTCCCGCAAGATTCGACACTTTTCTGGGTAGGTCCTCGGAGTTTGTCATCTTCTCGGGTTAGGTCCCTGGGCTTCTTGGAGTCAAGTTTGCTTCATTGCATGACTTGTACGGGGTTTCAAGGTCTTGTCACAAGGTGCTTGATGAACTTATCCCGGAAGTCTTGCTTTCAACGCTAAAACCCTGCATAAACACTAAACTCCAAAACCGACATGCATAAGTGAACTTGTTATACCACGGGGGTTAGTACCAATGGATAAGGTATAAAACTTATGCCAACACCGAAGGTAAACTCATGGCTAGGTTGACGGATTTTCAACGTCAACATCTCCCCCATGCTTAAACCTTGCTCGTCCTCGAGTAAGCCTTCGATGGATATCATCGTTGCCCATCAATGTTTAAACATTGCACTTGATCATACATGAGAAAACATAATGCTCTCGAAATTTTAATTTGTTAAAGTTCCATAATGTACTAGCCTTCATCTCTACGGAGGGTAGATTCTTAATTAAGCTTACCCCACAAGTATTAACATGCTCCCAAAATTTAAATAGATCTCAGAAATTTTGAAAATAAAGAACTAGATGAAAAAGAGCTAAACCAAGTTCACAAATTTAAATCACCTTGCATATTGCTCATGAACTCTCATCTCATCTTGTCTCTCAAGCCTATATATTCTATTCCTTTCCCTCTCATATATGTATGTGGCAGGCTTTATATGGAGCTTTTTGGGAAAGTTTAGTCCTACCAAGATATTACAAATAAGATGTTGTCAAAACAAGACAAGCTTCTCATGGTCTTACCGAGACTCGTCAAAAAGGTCATTGGAAAATAATGTTATATCAAGGAGGGGAAAGAGAAAAATACACACACTAGAGATGGGTGGACATGTGCAAATGGCAAAGAGTGATCCCGAGGCACAAAGGCAGTCCTCATTATCGTATTGCACATGGTTGGAAAATGAGTATGGATCTTTTAATCTTGAAGACTTGAAATTCCTAATGCACTTTAGAGAACCGGGGAGTTCACTTTTTATTTTTATTTTTACACATACTCATATATATTTTTTCTCTTTTTCTCTATATATATATATATATATATATATATATATTTCTTTCTTTTGAATTTTTTTATTTGCTCCCCTTTGAACTCTAAAATTACATCGTACCTACCTCCTACCCCATGCTTAGACGTTGCTCGTCCTCAGGCAAAAAGGTGATAAATAAGGTAGGTACCGGAAATACTTTTCCTTTGGAGAGATACTTGAGATCTTTAATCGTGGCACGATCTTGCAATCTTCCTTGAATTGATGATCCATCCTCAACGATAGGTTGTGGTCAAGGAGGTAATCACAAAAGATGATATTTGGTTTTAAGGGTGGATATCCGGCGAGGGTTGTGAGATCTCCGATGCGGGGATACACAATGCACGGATAAAAGGCTAACAAAAAGATAGATACGCAAAAACGGAATGACCAGCTTCTTAGTCTCGGACCAGAGAAATCATGGCCTGCAATAACTCAGTCAAAAATAAATCTTATACACTAAGGTTTATGCGCTCAAATATATATAAGGCTCTAGATAGGTTGTGCAACACACAAGTGATATTAATGACAAGGTTAGCGATATTTTTAGGCATAAAAACCATCTTTAATCTATCTATAACTTGAGAGAACATAAAACATTATGGGTCTTTATTTCAATCATAACCTCCGCTAAAGATTAAGCTAGCATTTAGATAAATTCAGATTCATATTTTAAGAGAGCACTAGCTTTAACATGCATAAATCAATTACAAAGATAAACAAAGCGGCAATTATAATCATATATCACCATGGCACAAATTTTGTAACTTTTCCAATGGTGTAAACAAGGTGGTGTCTTTATTAATGATGAAAACAAACTGAAATACATGCTGAAAATAAACTAACACACTTTCTGAAATTTAAATGAAATCTGAAAATACTACGCAAACACAAGCTGAAAATTACAGAAAAAGGGAAAAGAAAAAGAAAAGAAAACTAAAGTTCCTCCATCTTCCTAATCCTCCGTCGGTGGTTGGTGTTGATAATCTTGGTAGTTGTACCCTTGCTCATAGTAGGGTTGGACATCCCCTCCAACGAATTGATCCGGCTGTACTTGGTGAAGGCGCCCAAGCTCATAGGCAATATTTGCATTGCCCTCACCAAATTGAGCCGCGTTGGATTGGATGGCTGCGACATTTTGCATGTTTCTCGCCACATACCCTCCAATTATGGCCATGCTTTGTTGGCCACTCCCCCCATTCTTGCATTTGTGGCCCTCCGTAATAACTTGGCGGAGTAGGGATCCCGCCGAATGGTGGCACATATTTAGGTTGTGCACCACCCGCTTGCGCGGAGGAAGATCCCTCCTCTACAATTCTTCCTCTTTTATTTTTCTTCGCCGGGACAAGGAGTCCCTCCTCCAACCAATCTTCCTTCCCTTGAATGAAAAGCCTAAGTCTTGAGTTGGGAAGGGGTAGGTTCACTTTGGCCACATGAAAGCCTCCTCTCTCATCTCCACTAATATATTTTCCTTGTTTCAAATACTCAAAACCGAGAGGGGTTCCACGTAAAAGATGTTCGGGATTTCTTGTAATCCCCGTCCTTAAGGAGATGGCCAACATAGGGAGGTAGCACCCCGAACCAATATCTCTCGATCCCGATGTTGCCTCGCAACACCATCGGTTGATCATAATGTATGAGGGGTCTATTGGTTGCTTGGCAATTAAAGCCGAGTAGAGCCAATTCAACTCCGTGTCGGTCACCTTCGTCTCCCTCATCCTCCCCATAATCCTCTTGCACATCCAAGAGTGGAATACTTGGATAATGGGGTTGCAGATGGAATTGCGTTGTTGGTGGGCTTCTTCGGAGATTAAATTCCAAAATCCATCTAACAAGCCGTCCGGCACATCATCTTTCTCTAGAGCTCCCTTTTGGAACCCAAGTAGCTCCCTAACATACTCACAGGGAACCACTTGTTGGATTCCCTCCAAACGGAATGATAAACTTTTCACCCCCTCATCAAGGATGGGTGCCATAGTCATCAAGATTTCCAAGGCAAACTCCTTGTGAGTGTTTGACGACACCCCGTTGGAGAATTGCACCCATCCAAGGTGCCCCAACATATAATATATGTCCGCGTCGAAACCCAAATAGTTGAGTGCTTGATCGTCGAAATCGACGTTTGCCACAAGCCTCTTCTCAAGACGAGAGAGTTTCTTCTCCTCCTCCTCCGACAATATGATGAAGCCATATGTGGAATACCGCGGAGTGTATGGAGGTGGCGCGGATGAACGGGTCGATCGACGAGATGGGACGGGCTGCTCCTCCGTACGCCCTTGAGGTTCGGTAAACCTCATGGACGTGCTCCTTGTTGCCCTCATGCCACGGAGGAGGAGAGTGTCGTTCCTCCTTGGCGGTGCCGTGTCCTCCTCCATGCTCCGAGGAGACTCGGAAACCGAGTGCCTCCTCAAAGACATCCTCGAAGATGGCTTGGATGATGATGACCCCTTCTTCTTGGTGAAGAGACTTGTGGTTTTCTTCCACATGATTACATCACTCTTCTCTCTACTAAAATTTCGGGTTTCAACCGGTGACTAGGTACTTCAAAGATTAATTCGGGATGTGGACTTTGAGTGGATTAAGGGTGTGTATTGTTTGAGCTATCAATCTTGGGAAGGTTGGATCTGTCTATGGTGGTTCTGGGCACTAAAACTTGAGCACACAAACTGAGGAAGGAGAGGGATGCTTGCCTGCAGAAGACGGGAGCCGAGGGGCTCCTTTTGTAGGGGAGGTCGGTCGGCCTGGGTGGCCACGTGCCTCCCCAGGGCTCCGTTTTCCTCCAGCATTATCATTCATGCTCCCTGACTTTCTTGCCCGCGTGCTCCACGAGTTGTACCGCCCTAACACTCTCGTCCACTCCTTTTCTTGCATTATTGGTCCTTTCACTTGATGCTTCATGCTTTGAGTCATGTCCATGCTCCCTTGCTCCACTTGCTTCACATGTCACCATGAATTTCCTGCAAAGTTATGCTTGCTGCCCACCCATGCTTGTCCTTTGCATGTGGTCTTGATGAATGTTGATGAAAGGGCATCCAATGGTGCATGCATGATTAACTTTAACTAGATTGCCTCCCTCTAAGTATGTTTAAGGCTAAGCACTCCTCTAATTTCGAAAATCAAAAATATTTTCAGAGCTATGGAAAAGCTCAAGCATAAATTTAGAGAAGTTTTTAAACCATTAAAAACAAATGTAAGTCGGAAATATTTTCCGACTATATTGATATCGGTCTCACCGGTATAATTTGCCTTCATTGGTTGAGAGCAAACTTTTCCCGGCTTGATCATGGGGGCATAGGTTTAGGTTCTAATTTTGGCTAAATGAGAGAGATTTTGAATAAAATAAAATTAAATGAGGCTTAGAAAAATTCTAATCTTAGAGAAACCAAGGATATAGATTTTTTAAACCAACCAAAAGTTTAGTTTCTATGTTCACGCGAGTCCTACCACGTGCTGAAATTTAATTAACACCTAGGTAAGTCGTGGCTCTACTCGTGTGTTTTTAGCATGAAAAACAAGTCAACCACAACACCATAACTAGGATGAATGGTTGAGTTAGGTTCTGAATTTATTTGGTTGTGGTTTCTCGAAAAGAAACAAACAAACACATAGGAGGGTTCATGTAAAGGGTTTATGATCAAGCAAAATATTCAACCAAGAATTATGTCTCTAATATTGTTCAACCACTTCTAAGTCTAATGTCTTTGCGTAATAAAATTCAAAACTAAATTATTTAAAAAGACTTGAAAAACCTGGAATCGGGTTGTCCTCCCGGTAGCTTATTCTTGACATGACGAAACGAGTTGCCTCCTGCCTAGCGCTTTGTTTATAGTCCATAGCTAGACTTCTTCACTTGATTACTTCGGATCAACGCTCTTTGAGGGCATTGCAATCTTGGTACCCACTTCCGCACCATCTTGGGTACAGGCTTATCTTCCAGCTTAGTCATTTTTTGGTCTTCACAGGCGGCTTTTCTTCCTTTGTCTTGACGGATGCAGCAATTTCCTTGATTTTCTTTACGTCCTTATCCTTCGGCTCTTTCTTCTTCTTCAGCCCTTCCTTCTTCCTTGGTTCTTCCTTAACAACGCGACGTTGAAAAGGAACATTTTTAACTTTAATCATATTGCATGCCTCGAGTCGTGGTCGGAACTTGAAGGAACTCCTTTCTCCGTTAATATCGAACATGATCTCCCCCTTGCCAACATCAATAGTAGCTCCCACGGTCTTGAGGAAAGGCCTCCCAGGGATGAGCAGCGGCTTCTCCCTCTCTCCCATCTCGAGCACCACGAAGTCAACTGGGATGAAGTGGTGTCCGACCTTCACAGGTACATCTTCGGTGATGCCCAAGGGATAGCGAATGGAGGTATCTCCCAACTCCAAACACATACCCGTAGGCTCCAACGGTAGGCGTAGCTTCTCGAACACATCCCTCGGCATGACGTCACACTTGCTCCAAGGTTGCATAACGCCTTCTCGAACTTGAAAGAACCAACGGAACATGGAATTGTAGGGCATCCGGGGTCCTTTTGCTTCTCTAGCCCATTAGCAATAGCGGTACTACACTCCTCGGATATCTTGACATGATCTACTCCGAGTGTTGCTATCTCATATTTATTTGCAAGTATATCTTTAAAGTAACAAGAATATGTAGGTACTTGAAGGGCATCCAATAATGGCATGTTGATACTAAGTCTATGCACAACCTCCACAAACTTCTCAAAGTGGTTGTCAAGTTTACCTCGGAAGTAGCGTGGCTTGAGTTGTGGTATCCTCGTGTCTTCTCCCGACATCTCAAACTCTGACTCTTCGGTGACGATCCTCTTAACTTTCTCCTTAGCAATTTCCTCCGCCTCGGCAGATGGTTTAGGCTTCCTTGCTCCCGCGGAGCGTTCCGGATCATCAGTCTCCTTTCCCGAACGTGTTTGAATAGCCTTCGCCGATTCGGGACCTTTAGGTTGTCTCGGAAGCTTCCCTTCATCATTAGTGAGGCGCCCGACAAGTTGTCCCACTTGCGTCTCGAGCATCTTCATCATGTTGAGCACTTGATGGTTGGAGCTCCCGACCTTCGTCACTTTGCTATCGATGTTCTCCAACACCTTATCTATGGCCTTGAACTTGGTGACGGTGTCCTTGTTGATCTTAGCTTGCTCGTCCATGAATTCCTTCAATTGTATACGAAGCGGAACCGAACTCAGAATGGATGAGCTTGCATTAAATGGAGGTCTACCTTGCCTGTAGCAGAAGTTCGGCAATTCTCCCTTCCTCATGTAGTCAAGCACTTTGGCTTCCTCCGGACAATCTTTGTGGACATGGCCATACTCTCCGCATTTTTTGCATGTGGATCTTTCTTCGGCAGCCTTCAAGCCTTGAGCCTCTTTCTTTTCTATCCCCATCTTCTCCAACCTCCTCATGAGTGAATCAATCTTGCCTTCAAGTATGTTCTCCTTCTCCACTTGCAAGACTCCTTTGATGTTCCCCGTGGGTTGAACTAGATGTAGGCATCCGGATGATGCCCATGTGTCATTATCCACGACCTTCTTGAATAGGAAAGCTTCCGTTGGTGTAAGCTCGATGATAGATCCTCCCGCAGATGCGTCGATGATCGTCCTTGATGCCATGGTGAGTCCTTGATAGATCATTGAAGTGCTCGAATGCCTCCGAGATAGTTTCCGTAGGATATTGAACAAAGGTGGCAATCTTATTACGCAAGCTCTGAGTTTTACCCGGCGAGTAGTATTCCTTCATGAAAGCTTTCATCAACGTGTTCCAATTTTGCACCATCTCCGCCGGTTGAGAGTGGAACCATTGCAAAGCCTTCCCGAGTAGTGAGAACAAAAAAAGCATTGACCTCATTTGATCTTGAGTCACCCCATCCATGTTGAAAGTCTGACATAGTTGAATGAATGCTTGGAGGTGAATGTTCGGATCCTCTTTACCTGTGAAGGGTGAATGTTGCACCATGCGGATTGTTGAGGTCTTGATCTCAAACGGTCTTCCGATCTCCTCAAGATTCAAGATTGGTAGGTCGATGATCTCTGGGGTGCATAGCTCCCTGATCTTGCGTTCTTGCGGTTTGTTCACCCATCGGTGGAAGTCGATTCTCCCGAGGACTTTGAGGTGGTGAATTCTTCGGAGATTCCTTTGATCCCTTGTCTTCCGACTTCGAATCTACAAAAATCCAGCTTTTTAGCTTGATGTGCTTCGTGTCTCCTTAGCCTGTAAAGTTTTTTCTGGATCATCCACAAATTTATCGGGTTTGTTGGAGAGGTAGCCGTCCATCTCCTGTTAGGGTTAGAAAAACTAGAAAGTAAAAACAAATCTATGAAAATTAGGGTTAGACAAACTTGATTAGATTTATTTTGAGGATGATCAAAGTTCAGTAGATGCAAAAAGAAAAACTAAAAGAAAACTGAAAATTACAAAAAAAGCAATAAAAGATCAAATCTTGATCACTTGTTCCCCGGCAACGGCGCCAGAAAAAGGGGCTTGTTGACGGTCAATAGTTGTATCAAAGTTTGTTTAGACTTGCAAGCGGACAAGTCTCCCGTCGTAGTCAAGGGACCCTTCTTCCCTCGAGTGGTGAACCCAAGGTATCGAATCCGTGGAACAAATGTGTGAAGCAAAAGATGATCTAGTAAAGCCAAGTAACTTCAATCTTTGGTAAAGTGAAACCCTAATGCATCTAGATAAAGAACACAAAACGAATCTAATCTACTAAAGACCGGAGGTAACAAAGATAGATAGGGTAGATAAACCGATCTAGAGAGATCGGGTTAAGCCTTTTGTTTATGTTCCAAGCAAAAGAAGTAGCAAATCGAATCTCATTAGAAGCCTCTTTAAATCGTGGTTTCCCGTCCGACTCCGAAAACGTCCCCCTTTCAGAGCCCCCATTCTGTCACAACGTACTCCTATTCATGCGGGTAGTCTAGGGCCAAGGACAAGTCGAGTTGTTTCGGAAGATCCGGCGTGCACACCTTGCCACCGCGGCTACAAGAACACCCTATGTGATCTATCTCGAGAATAGATCTAGAAAAAGCAAAGCCGGTCGAAAAAAGAAGACATCGAAGAAACACTTGATCACTAGAAATCGGATTCAACTTGATAATTCAACTAGTACAATGATACATAAACAAGATCACCACCGGGATCCTACCTTGATCTTGCTTCTAGCTCCGAAAACTCCGACGTGATCTTCCTTGCATGGTTCCCACGTCGGCTAGGGGAACCCTAGTCAACTAGCTCGACCCTCTCCTCTCCGAGATGGTGTCCCTCTCTTCTCTTCTCCTCGGCGGCCGATGACGAATTGATCGATGCGTGGCTCTCGACCCCGGGGCTATAAATAGCCCGATTGGCGGCTAGGTCAAAGGAGGGTGCAAATGGGCACTGGACTGGGCTGGGCCGACCGGCCTGAGCCCATCTAGAGCCAATTCCCGACCTCCTTCGCGTGGCATCAGTTCCCGAGTCTTCTAGATCCTTCCCCCTTCTGCATGTGGGCCCTTGTCGTCAGTTTCTCTCCGAGTTGGACGTAGCTCCTTGTCCCGCAAGATTCAACACTTTTCTGGGTAGGTCCTCGGAGTTTGTCATCTTCTCGGGTTAGGTCCCTGGGCTTCTTGGAGTCAAGTTTGCTTCATTGCATGACTTGTACGGGGCTTCAAGGTCTTGTCACGAGGTGCTTGATGAACTTATCCTGGAAGTCTTGCTTTCAACGCTAAAACCCTGCATAAACACTAAACTCCAAAACCGACATGCACAAGTGAACTTGTTATACCACGGGGGTTAGTACTAATGGATAAGGTATAAAACTTATGCCAACACCGAAGGTAAACTCATGGCTAGGTTGACGGATTTTCACCGTCAACAACGCCGAAAGCGCGTGCTCGGGGTCATTCCGCAGGTAGAACCATCCTTTGTGCCAGCCACTGTTCGAGTTGGTTCGCAGCGCCGGGATGTAGTCGTCGCCGTGACCTTGCTTCATCCGGAGGTTGACTCAACCAATCGTCGCCGCACGGGATCCCTCCCTCAGGTAGGTGAACCCGAAGAAGTACCGGAACAGATGCCAGTACGCACCGATGCCGAGGAACCCCTCGCACATTTCCTCGAAGGCAGCCATCTGTTGGACGCTGTTCTGGTTGAGGTGCTGGAGCTGCAGCCCGTACGCGAACAGCTGTTGACGGTGCAAAACCGTGCTCAAGTTCACCGCAAGCCTACGGGTGACTTGGTGCCTTTTTCACCAAAGAGGGTCCTCCCTAGATTTGTCAATCCAAGGATCGGAAGCAAACTCCTAAGGCTATCCATCCAATCTAATGATCTAACCTATCATTAAGCTTTGATTGCATTAAAGTTGAACATACATGAAAGGATGTCTGGATCACACCACCTAGCCATAAAGGTGATCATTCAAAAGGTAAGCCTAGCCTATTGTCTTCTCGCTGCCATTCCGGCCAAGGTGACAAACTAACCTAAAGCTCATACCATGATCAGGAGATATCCATTACACGTTCGTTCGATGCTTTCCCTAAATCGTACTGTCACTACGCAAGGTAATCGACACTAAATGACTACTCGTAAGTCCATGCACCACTTCGATGTATCCACAAGACATAGATTAGATCTATTCCTACTAAGATCATATGCTAGCTACACACATGAATGAGAGAAGGCATGCATCGAAGTAGATCAAAATTAAAGACAAGATTAGATTGATATCATCATCAAAAGTACATGTGCCTTGATGAATCCAAGGCACGGCTCCGGAACTCTACCATGGCTTCACCACGCAGGGCCAACCATGGCGGCTAGGGTCTAGCCTAAGCCATCTTTTAGGCAACTCGAGGACTTGCGGCGGCCGTCGGCTTCCTCCCGGTTCTTCTCCTTCATGTTGGCGGCTCTCTGATGAATGGATGGATCGATCCCCCTCCTTGGGCGCCCAAGGGGTTATATTTATGCCCTTGGGGATCCTTGGGGTGTGCTCCACCTTGCCTTGTACGAGATCTTCCTTGGGAGAGAAGGGAACTTGGTTTCAATAAAATCTGTATCGTCCAGATTTTCCTGATTTGCAGCCCTTCCTTGCCGGCACCATATCTCCCACGTCCGGACTCCAAATAATGCAAATTCGGTGTCCAGATTGTGTTCCATGAAATTATCTCCAACTTTAGTATTCATTGGTTTCCTTAGAAACGAAGATAAGATCCCCAAAACAGCCTCGGAAGATAATCTGTCTGATTTCGGACTGACTGCGCAGCAGGGATTTCGGGGGCCATATCTCCTAGCTCCCTTATTCGAATTGGGTCTTCCACATGTCAAAATTGAAGGTATCATCAAGGCCACAACTTTGGTAGTCAAACTTTTGCCATTAGAGGCCATTTAAGTCTCCGAATCTGCACCAAAATATCATGATGTCCTAGGCTGCGAGAATATCTCTCGGGCTGAGTTGATCTCATTGGTAAACATCCAAGTCCCTGGAGTTTTGCGTGTTGATGCTTCGGTCCTTGGATTGTTTGGAGTCTTGTTCACTTCATGTCTTGACTTGTGACGGGCTTCATGATCTTCTCTTGAAGTGCTTGATGAACGTATCCCTAAAGTCTCTTCTTTAACGTTAATTTCTTGCGTAAACAACAAACTCCAAATCGACATGCAAGAGTGAACTTGATACCTCCGGGGGGGAAGGGGGGGTCAGTACCATTAGTTAGAATATCAAATACGTGCAAATGTTGACGGTAAACTCATAGCTAGGTGTACCAAAATCGACCGTCAACAACAGCACCCCTCAGATGAACCGAGCGGCGGGGACGGAGAAGCCTCGCTCGTGGAAGGCCATGAACGACACCACGTACCCATTGGGCGGGTGTGGCACGGACTCGCCGACGGGGACGATCCACTCAATGGCCTCGGTGAGGGGAGGCAGCTGGCCCGCCTCAACAAGACGAAGGAGCTGCTCGCGGGAGATGTTGGAACGCGTCCAGTTCGACATCTCGTCGACGAAGTCTTGGACGGGCTTCAGGTACGAGCGGCAACGGCGCAGTGGACGTGAAAGAACTCGGAGCACGGAGAACGAGTGTGGGAGAAAGAAGAAGCAGAAGGGAAAGCGAAGTCCCAAACCCGTGCATGACGCGCAACTTTAAAGGGTACAGGCCTGATCCCTCACCTTCGATGCTAGGCCCGCCGTGTCAGCAGGACTCCTGCCCACTCACGCGCGCGCCCCGATGAAACGACCGCCCACTCATGTAACGCCTTGGTCTTTGCGGAGTACAGATGCACAGAGTACGCACACAGTCATGATGGCGCTATCACGTCCGTCACGTTGGTCGAGATGCTCGCGCCCATTACTGCGCTCAGGTCGCCATGACGGCAGTAACCGCTTCAACGAAACCGCCAAGGCTACAACAGCTACAATTACAAACAAAAGCTCACGAGTGGGGGCTACATCCAGCGGATGCGCTCGCGTGCACCCACCGAGAACTTGAAGAACACCTCCAACACCAAGACTCACCGGCTGAGCGTGAGCGCGACTCCTCAACTCCCACTCAGGCTCGGGGGCTACTGACGAGGGCCCGAATTAGGGGCCCACTTTGACGGCATAATTATTCCACTTAAAGACAACAAAACCATCATCCACAAGGTGATGACTTCTGTCAGCTAGCAAGCAGCTTGAGGATGGCCGCACCCTTGCTGATTACAACATCCAGAAGGAGAGCACTCTCCACTTGGCGTTGCGTCTCAGGGAAGGCATGCAGATCTTCGTCGAGAGCCAGCACCGGCAAGGCACCCGACCTTCACTCGGGTGGCAGCCTCTCCGACAAGTCTCCGCCTCGCACGACAAGTCTCCGCCTCGCGCGACAAGTCCGGCTCCGACTCTCGCGTGGGCCCAGACACACGGCTCGGGTGAGGCCGCCAATGCGTGCGGGGAGGCGAATCTCCACGTCACACGGGGACGACAGCTGGTGGCCATGCAGGTGACCTGCCCCGGCAGGACCCTTAATGCGAGCCTGACCAGCCGCGCAATCATCACATCACCATCAACTTCCACTGTACCACACGGAAAGCTCAGCTCGAGGCACTCGAGCACCCTCTACGACGCGCATAGGCCTAGACTTAGGCTCATGCATGGCAAGTCAAGTGAGTACTCAGGCAGACTAAGGCAAGACCAAACTACTTGGGGAGAAGGCCAAGTGTCCCGGAGTGAACAGCCCGACCCGGCCACGCGGCGGCTTCCCCGACAAGACACCAATACCAAGCTTCAATGCAGCCTGATGGACGACGACATATGACGGGACGTACCAGTTATCAGGCACTGTAGCTCCTTTTTTTCCTTCCCTTTGTGTCCCTCCCATTGTGACTATAAAAGGGAGAGGAGGGCAAACGTTATAAGGGTTAGACCCAGATAGGATCTCACACTATCTCTCAGGACCTGGGATCGAACTCCCTCTCCCGACCAGCTTGTAAACCCTACTAAGAGCACACTTGGCTTAGGAACATGGCAGCCACGCACTGGACGTAGGGTATTACTCCTCGGAGGCCCGAACCAGTATAAACCCCGTCATCTCCCGAGCTAACCATCCGAGCCCGACGCACGATCGACAAAAATTTACTGCCGGCGGTAGCGAACCCCGACAAATGTAGTTTGAGCTAACAATGTCATCATCAAGTGGTGTTGCAAATGGTGTTTGTGGCCATGGCATAGTCCATCGCCGTGGCGGGTGTGGTGGCCGTGGCATTGGCTGTGCAGGTGGTTTGGAGGCCCCGTTGCCTCTACGTCCAGGATTGCACTTTCACCGCGAGATTACCTTGCCAATGGGTGCTCCAGGACGTGTAGCTAACTTGGTAATATAGGAATTGAAATTAATTTGCTTTACATAAAACTTTTTGCATTTCACATGAAAAATCTAGAATTTTAGTTACATATATAATTATTGTAGGTTCTCAACAATATTAGATGGCTCAGAGACATTATCGGGGATATGAATGGTACTCCTCCTATAGTGCAAACTGAGCACGTTGATGAGCACATGGCAAGAGTGTATATGTCTTTCTCCGTACCCGCTCGATATGTAGAGTACGGACAGTTGCCAGCAGGCGCACCACACCCGATGGTTGCCATTGCAACAGTTGGCAAAACATCACCTATTTGGTGAACCCGAGAGAGGAGTGCCGTGGAGAATTGTCTACAACAGCTCCAGAATAATGTTGGGTGCTTCGTGCCAGACCTTTTCTATTTTAAATTAAGGCAACTCAAGAAGGGTGAAGGAACTGGGATTGAGACTACGGAGAGGCTTTGCAGGGCTCACCAAGATGTGGTAATATACATTTATTTATAAAAGAATTTCTATTCATTATTAATTAATTTATTTTTGGTACATATATCTCATCATCATCTGATTGTGTGCAGGATCACTCTGGTTCTACCTATGCTTCAATTAGCTTCCGTGCGATTCTGAATCAAGTCGTGGAAAGAGTTGGGGTGGATTACTATGGTGGGGAGTCGTTTTCACCAACAATTGGAAGTGTCAAGCAATTTTAACTTTCTACAAGCAAGCAGAACCCGAGGCTCCATTGTTTGATGTCTACAGTGGTGTTTGTGACACTCCTCCACGAGCGGAGGAGAGTGCACTAGTACGCGCTCTAGCTTATTTTGAGGGAATTCTAGGCTGGAGGATTGCAGACATTAACCATGTTTCATATCTGCAAGCGCGTGCTGCTCATCATTAACATTATGCATGCATGGATCAGGCTTTGTACCGTACCCTATTATGTGAACTTGTATTAATTATTAGCTAGCTATGTGAACCTTTATGAACTTATTATCAATTATTGTTAATTACGTAATTTATTATGAATTCATGTGTTTGAATTCATACGCGAATTTATAAATGTGTTTGAAGCAGAGGTTCATAAGCTAGAAGCTGACCAGCTTCATCTTGGAACCATCAGGTATTAATTAATGTCGTGCCTTGTAATAACCATGAGGTGACCTCTGTACGTATACGTAAGCCATTGTAATTATATGGATCATTATATCAAAAAGACAATACGTGAATTCATAAATTTGTTTGAAACATAGTTTTTTTGAGTAGGTTTAATAATATATTTGGATTTAATTTATTTTCCTCTTCAAATTGTAAATAAAAATAGTAGTAATTGTTTCAACTCTTAAAATAATATGTTCATAGAAAAGTAGGTATTTTTTTTGTGTTAACATAATATAATTTTGCATGGCACAAATATTTTAACTAATGATTTATTTTAAATGTTGAAAGCAAAAAGGATTGACATAAATGAGCAAGGATAAGAGAAAAAACCCGCGAATGAGATGAATGAGATAAATGAACAAGGAAATGAGATGTTGGTCATTCAAAGACAATACACGAATTCATAAATTTGTTTCAACCAAAGATTTTTCTGAGTAGGTTTACTAATATTTTCAATTTAATTTATTTTCCCCTTCAAATTGTAAACAAAAAATAGTAATATTTGTTTCGACTCTTGAAATAATATGTGCATAGAAAAGTTGGTATTTTTTGTGTTAACATAATATAATTTTGCATGGCACAAATATTTTGATTAATGAATTTTTTAATGTTCAAAGCAAAAAGAATGAGATAAATGAGCAAGGAAAAGAGAAATATTAATTTCCCGCGCAAAATTCTCCTTTAGTCCCGGGTGGTGTTACCATAGGAGACTAAAGGCCCCCCTTTTGTCACGGGTGGTAACACCAACCGTGACAAAAGGTCGAATACTCGCCTTCAGGCATCCCGCGCGAAATGCCCCTTTTGTCACGGTTCGTGAGGCCACCCGTGACAAAAGGGGGCCTTCAGTCTCGGTTCATAATACGAACCGAGACTAAAGGGCCTTTTGTCACGGTTGGTAATATGAACCGTGACAAAAGATGGGGGTTCTATATAAGCCATGCCGCCTTCCAGAGCACTTAACCATTTTCGCCCAAATCGCGCCGTTCTTCCTCGACGCACCCGTCCTCGCCGCCGCCCGTCCTCGCCGCGCTCGTCCCCGACGCGCCCCTCTTCTCCAACGCGCTGCGCCGCTCCTCTCCGACGCGCCGCGCCGCTCCTCCCCGACACATGCGCGGCGCCGTCTCCCCGCCACCGGTGAGCTTGGCCGCGCCGTCGTCCGCCCTCCCGGTCCCCGCGTGCATCTCCATCCCCGACGTGGCGCCGCTCCACGACGTTGCGGCCCCTCCCCGACACGTCGCCCCCCGCCGGGCCCCTCCTCTCCTCGGCGGCGACCGCGTGCCGACCCACCTCTCCTTAGCGGCGACCCCCCCTCTCCTCGGCGGCGACCGCGCGCCGGCGCTCCTCCTCGGCGGCGGCCTCCCCGGCCGATATGCCGCGCCGCCGCCGCCGACACCCTCGCTTGCCGGCCCCCCCTCGCGGCCGTCGGCCGGTGTGCGTGTGCCCGATGGCCGACCGGGGGGGGGGGGGGGGTTCGCCTTGTCGACGTCGGCCGTGAAATGCTGGTGTCAGCAAGCATTTATAATTAATTTTATTTGATTTAGTTTATGTTTTGATATTAATTAGAAATTGTAATTGTGTGTAAATTTTTAATATGAAATTATATTATAGGAATAGAAAGAAAATTAATTAGAAACTTGTACTCCCTCCGTCCCAAAATAAATGCAATTCTAGGACAGAGCACGCAAACCAATATGAGGTATAAAATGACCAAAATACCCTTGTCTTTTATGAGAGAGATTTAGCAATTGGCTTAGTCTCTTATGTGAGAAGCTTCTAGAGTCCCTTGTCTTTTGTGGTTGGTTAGTCAAAGTTGCATTCTTTGTGGGACAAATTTCGATTCCTAGAATTGCATTTATTTTGGGACGGAGGGAGTATATTTTGTGTGTATATTTGTGTACCAAAATCTAATTGTGTTTTTTAGTTTAATTAAATAGTAATGCTTTGTATATTTTTTGTGTATATTTGTGTACCAAAATCTAATTGTTTTGTAATATACAATTTCATAGTTTTGAGTATTTGAGTTATTAATTCTTTTCTAATATATATGTAATTTTGAGTTGTTAATTGAGTATTTGAGTTCTTAATTGTTTTTTAATATATATGTAATCTTGAGTTCTTATTGTGTATTTGATTTGTAATATACAATTTCATTAGTTTGGTACTTCTGAAGTCTAGGACTGTCGCGTCATCTAGAACAAGTGACTTCCCTTCACCTGTGTCATTCTCCCACACACGGCACCGCCATCAACAAGCATTGTCCGTCCACAAGTCCCACGAAATATGTTGACTTTGTTTATTCAAGAAAATTCGTAGTAAATACTTGTTCATTCTAGAAATTCATATAAAAACTTATTGCTTATTCTACAAATTCAAACAAAATTCTTGTTTAATAAAGAAATTCTTAGTAAATACTTGCTTAATCTAGAAAGTTTTAGAAATTGTTGAAAATTACATAAATTCATAGAGTATTCTTGTTTATTATATAAATTCATATAAAATTCTTGTTTATTCTAGAAAAATATATAAAAACTTGTTGCTTATTCTAGAAATTCAAAGAAAATTCTTGTTTAATAAAGAAATTCTTAGTAAATACTTGTTTAATCTAGAAAGTTTTAGAAATTGTTGAAAATTACATAAATTCATAGAATATTCTTATTTATTATAGAAATTCATAGAAAATTCTTGTTTATTCTAGAAAATCATATAAAAACTTGTTGTTTATTCTAGAAATTCATAGAAAAACTTGTTGCTTATTCTAAAAATTCAAAGAAAATTTTTGTTTATTCCAGATGGATGACAACCATGACAACTTTATGGCCGACAGTATAGCTAGTGGTACAATTGCAACCTTCACTGAGGAGGAGTGTAGTCAGGCGGACATGTACTTGAACATACCTCTGAATGAGGACATTGCTGCCCCTGTCATGGACACAACAGCTAATATTGAGGACAATTCTAGAAACAATGAGGAAAGTGTTGTGAATGAAAGTATTGAATGTTCCCACGAGGTATATATATATCTCATGCATTAACTTTATAGTTCTTATTTTTCTAAACTCAATTCTTAGGTACTAATTAATTAAATAACGAATCTGCAACATGTAGGCTTCAGCCTCCACATCAAAAAAGACAAAGAGAGGGCGTACACAAGTACTCACCGGCCATGTCATGTATCAGATCACAGAAGTATCAGATGATGGCCAACCATGTGCTCCAAAAAAAATCAAGGACAAGTATGTGTCACAGTGTGGGGCCATTGTAAGGGACAACGTGCCCATCAGCTATAGAGAATGGAAGGGAAAAGCAGATAATCCACATGTGGTTCCAGACTCAGTGAAAAATTTGTTGTGGGATGAAATCCTAAAACACTTCACACTTCCTAAAGGTGTTGTACCAGCCAATGTGAAGCATTGGACTCTCACGAAGATGGCAACACAATTCCATAAGTTCAAACAACAACTCGATAAAGATTATATCAACAAGAATCGAACTCCAAATCGAACTCCAAGTTAAAAGAACCTTGGACGTCCTTTGTGGAATACATGAAAAGTGAAGATTTCTCCAAGGCGAGTGCATGAGCGAAGGAAAGTCGTGCTAAGAAGGAGCACGACCATCATCTTGGTCGAGGTGGATATGCATTTGCAGTTCCCAAGTGGCGGAAGATGGAAGAGGACCTTCTCTCACAAGGTACCATAACAACAGTTGTTGATTGGCCCGAGCCAGTGAAGAATTGGTATTATGCTCATGGAGGCACAATTAACTCCGAAGATGGTACCCTTGATTACCCACTCTCGTTACGAGAGACTGCACTTGAAATATTGAAAATACTTGAAGATGTCAGAGCGGGCAGAGTGAAGGTTGACAAAGAGATCGATGAGCTCACTATGGCGCTCAAGAATCCTGAACACCCAGGACGGTGTAGGGGCTTCGGGGTTATACCATGGAAATTTGGCTTCAGGGGAGACATTGCCACATATCGAAGCCGCAGAAGAAGAAGAGAGCGCGAAGAGGAGGAATGGCGGCAAGAGTTAGAAAAAATACATAAAGAACACGAAGAAAAGTTGACGGCGGATATTGAACGGTGAGTGGTCGCCACTGTAAATGAGATGACCCCAGCACAAGGACTGCCTCTAGTACAAGTTCCTTTTGCTCACTTTTCCAGTTGTGCTTCCACGGCGGTTCCCGAAGAGTATTGGGCAATAGAAGGAGTTCAAGTGGACAGCCAACGGTACCCTGTGGATGACATCTGTCGGTGCACTAGATGTGAGCTTCACAAGCCATTCAGCAACATCAAAATGAAGGTATGTCTAATTCATGCTTTTATTACCTCAATAATTGATCATATATATTACTTTGTTTTTTGTGGACTTCCATTCATAATGCTAATAATAACTAATTAAATATTTTTTCAGGTGGCGGACGGAAGTGCTTTCGCAGAGTTTCTTGGACAGACGAGCCACGGCATGCCGATTCCACTGGCTACGCCTCAGTTAGCGTAGAGAGGATATGTGAACCTGATTTTGAGGAGATAGAGATAGATATCCTAGGAGGTGACGGGGAAAAGACACTTAAGGATGCGCTACACGGTATCATATTATGGCCAAAACGTTACATCATCATAATCCTCGAGAATGATGGATCTCCGAGAGACCACCTGGAGCCGGGGCAGACATCGTCTCCGGGGCCGTCATCAGCACTACCTACTCGCTCACCTTCTCCGCAACAACCATACGACAATTCGGGTGAATAGAGCTCCAGCGATCACGATGATGACATCCCTCCCAATTCACCTCAGCAACCATTCGCCACAAGCTCTAGAGCGCAATCTTTCAGGTCGATGCAACCACCAAAGAAGAAACGAAAACGATCAGCAAAGAAAAAGCCAGAGGCAAAGACAGATGAAGAAACAGAAGGGTCTGTACAGAAAAAAGTCAAGGACTTCTTTGAAAAAGAGAAAGAAAGAAGAAAACAGGAAGAACTGGAGGCCAAAAAAATGAAGGTCGTAAGGAGAGACTAAAGGCTTTCATAAACGATAAGGAAACAAAAAGGAGAAGGAAACCGCCGTTGAAAACGGACCATGAGCATTCGGTGGACAAGTCTTATGCTAAGAAGAAACAACGAGGGTCGCCGAATAGTTACATCGAGCAAATACATGCGTCGACGTCGGGGACCGCCACCACAGACATGAACAAGGAAATTCCTGTGTCGACGCCGGGGACCGCCGCCCCAGACAAGAACGAGGAGATTCCTGCATTGACGTCGGGGACCGCCAGAAACATCAAGCAAATACCTATATCCACGGCCCATCAGACTGACCTGTTTGCGGGCATCACTCCAGAAGTGCAAAACGCTATTGACGCCATGGGTGAAGAGGAACTGGCTCAGGTCATTAGCTTTTTTGAACAAACAAATCTGCCTATTGGTGGTCTTATCGGCCTTGAAGACCTACCAGCAGATAAAAATCAAGAATTTAGATGGTTCTTTGAGCTAGGAAAACCTCTAGTGAAGCCAGAATTGGTCAACAAGCTCCCAACTAAGATGCGCAGATTTCATTACTGGTACTTGAAGAAGTCAGCTGAGGGCCTGGAGATGTTTGGTATGCTCGTGAGACTTGGAGATTTTGTCCTTCAAAATGAGAAGGTGGCCTAGCTCCAATTCGCTGATATCTATGAAATTTACAATCTGGACGCCCTGAATACCGATCTTATGATGGCCTGGTGTCTGTAAGTGACATATTTTCATATGTTTATAAATAACTTTATTACATTTGTCGATCTACTAATTAACATTTGACTCTTCTTGTGTAGCCTGCAACTTATTGAGATGGGAAGGAAGGGTTATTCAGAATTGTTTTCATGGACCCATCAAAAGTTAACGCAGATGAGATTAAAAACCAACGGAAAACAACAGTTGAGACCATTTTTAGGCACTTAGATGAGTTTCATTACAAGAACCTTATACTACTGCCTTACAACTTCAAGTAAGGACGATTGTCATCTAATTATCATTGCTAATTCTATTTAGTCAATTTAATCTCCATGAGGATGCATACAGATTCCACTGGGTTCTACTGATAATCAGTATCGACAATAGCAATATCAATATGTATGACTCATTGAGAAAAGACCGCACAGAATGCCAAGACCTTGAAGATGTATTCCACGAGTAATAATTCTATCTATGACATTTTCTTTAAAGCAATATATATATATATTTATTTAGCTTTTATACTAACATATTTTATCTTTTATTGTTTTGCCTCAGAGCTTGGACCATGTTCATTGCAAAGCACCAAGGAGCATTTCAACCCAAAATTAGATGGGTGTATGATTTTCCGGTATGTATGCAAATAACAACTTCAGATTGGGAATATTTAAAATGTATAACACTACAATTTAATATTCTGTTCTCCTCTCCAATTTAGTGTTTGAGACAAGAACAAGAAAATAATTTATGCGGGTACTACGTTTGTGAGTTCATACACCATCACTGTGGCAACACAAATGATGATAGTGTAAGTAAAATAAACCTATTAATAATACATCATTTTTATCCTTTTTGTATATTTAATCGCTTGTTGTATTATATCAACCTATTTGCAAATTACAGAGGATTATAAAAAGGGACTCACTCATTGAGAAGGATCGTCTCTTAGCAATTCAAGAAGCTCTCGTGGGATTCCTCATGGATGAGGTGGTTAATCCACAAGGAAAACATCATTATGACAGCCATCCAATTGACCGACTCACCTCCGTGGATAGCTAAATGAGACAAGAAATTTGAACTGAATGATATTTTGAATATACTATATGGGGTTTTGATGTATATATACTAGTTTAAGAAAATACTATTTATTTTCATGTATATAAAATATTATGTGTATATACATTTATAAGTTTATATATGTAGATATATAGGGTTTAGTTATATATAAGTCTAATATAACTGTGTATATGGTATATATATACTGGTATATACCTATATACAAGTTCAAATACATATACGTGCATATACGGGTTAGACAACAATTAGAATATACGCTCAAATCGAAAACCAAAAAAAGAGGAACGAGACCCTTTAGTCTCGGTTGGTAATACGAACTGAGACTAAAGGGGGTGGGCGCAGGTGCTGGCGTGCCCCCCCCTTTAGTCACGGTTCGTAATACCAGCCGGGACTAAAGGATCCTTTTGTCCCAATTGGTTCAACCGGGACTAAAGGGGGTGGGCTTTTGTCTCCGAACTTTAGTCCCGGTTGGACTTGAGAGATCTAAGCCCCTCTCCAACTGGGACTAAAGCCCCTATCCCTACCAGTGTTATTAGAGGCAAATGGAAGGAGCAAAACATTTGCCTTGGGGTAAACATTTACCCCTAGCACCCAAACATGCCCCACATAACACAGTGGGAGTTTCTTCACCTAATTAATTTTAGACTTATTTTATTCCTTTCCCTCACATACGTACAACCGGAACGCCACCTCGTCGGTGCCCTTCTCTGCACACGCCGCCACAGGGCCTTCTTTGCTCCGTCGTTGCCAGCTCAAATTCTGTCAGGAAGCTATCAAACGGAGGCTCCACAGCTTTCTCTACCTGTTCCCTCGCCTCTTCAAAGCCCACGTTTGCTAGAGCTTCAGCCAAGCGCCAGCACGAGTGTGGCGAACATGGCTCCATTTGCCATTTGTTCTGAGTTGATTTTGGTGATTCATGCTAACCCAAGCAATAAGACTAACTACTTTATCTAGCTTGTCTTTGTAGGCATTCCTAGATCCCATGTATGTTACCACATGTTAACATACCATGCATATGTTAACATACCATGCCCAAGTTAACATGTCATACCACAAGTTAACATACCATGGACATGTTAGTTTACTTATAGCAAAAAAATGAGGACTAAGCATATATTTTGAGGCTATAAGTGATGGCATGTTAAGTATGTTAAGTTGAAGCAAAAGATCCAAATTGAAGACGCGGAGAAAAGGAAGGAAAAGACACCGTCAGATGAACCAACGGTACCATCGGTGCATAGCGTCGGAGTACTTGGTACACAACGCAACGACTGGAGTTAACTTGATACTGTCGGATGAACCGACGGTCCCTTTACTAGTTGCGTCAGATGAATTGGAGAAGAGAAGTCGCGAAGATAGCAACGTCGGATGAACCGACGGTCCATTAGAGGGAACTGTCGGTCTATCTGGTGGTCGAGTTTGAACAAGATAGAGATGCGCCAAGACGAAGCCTTAAGCACCGGATGAACCGATAGGTGTGTAGTGGTTCATCCGACGGTCGCGTGGAAGCTACCAAAGACGTTTTGGCCGCGGGGTCTTCAACACCGGATGATCTGACGGAGCATTGGTGTATAGTGTCGGAGCAGTTGTGTCAACGGTCATGTGCGGTGGAGGCAACGACTAGTAGCACCGGATGAACCGACGCCTGGAAAACATAGCGTCAAATCATCTGATGGTACTACTTTCAACAACTTTTAGCCAACGGCTAGTTTGATGCCTTGGGCTATTTATACCTCCTCCACCCGCCGATTTAATGTTGCTGGATTGTGTGGAAGTGCAGAGGAGCTCGAGACACCTAGAAGACCATATCCAATCCATCCAAGTGCTTAATTCCTCATCCATAGACTTGCATATGCTTAGTGTATGTGCTTAGTGCTAGGCTTAGCTTAGAGCTGAGTGAGTGCGAGGTTGTGCCAACCTTGTGAGGTGATTCTTGAGTGAATCAAGGTGTACAAGGTTCACCGGAAGCCTTGGGGCCTAAGTGGCTCACCGGCGATCGTCTTCGACCCTCCGGCCTGGTGTGGAGCGGCGAGTTGTGCAGGGGACGTGGAGACCCCCTTCCTTGGTGGAGAAGCCCCTTAGTGGAGGCGACATTAAGGTGACCAAGGGATCTCGGCAAGTGCCTAAGTGACTAGCCTTTGTGGCAAGTCAAGTGGTGCTCTTGGGAGAGACCTGGTGACCGGGAAGCAATACTCTTGTGTGAATGCTTCAACAACATGGACTAGGGGTGACTTAGCGCCTACCGATACCACGGGATAAATCGCGTGTCACGAGTTTGCTTCCTCTCACCCCTTTTACGTTTCCGCATTTACTCTATTGCAATCTTTGCTTGCCTTTAATTTCCTAAAGTAATATCTTGTTAGGATTGGCTATAGGTTGCAAATCCTGTTTTAGGATGGGAGTTTCACACTAGAACAACCTTAGTTGCACATCTAGATAGTATATTCTAGTTACTTTAAAAAAAAGTAGTGAAGCCATAGGTTAAGGTTTTAAGATTGTCTAATTCACCTCCTTTCCGTCTTAGGCTACGAGCATCCGATTCCTTACAACAACCTCTACTCGTCCAAGCTAATTGAGGCAATCGGCCTCGCGTGTGGGCAGAACATTTCACGGCCGGCGCGGCAGAGCCGTGCGTGAGGTAGCTGACCGCGCGCTCGCTGACCTCGCCTCACGCCGCCACCGCCTGCAGACCGCACGCCGCATGCGTCCCCATCCTCGCGCATGGCTGCCGCATGCCGGAAGCTTGCGTTCTCTATGCTCCTTGAGACAATCGAGTACATCACGGTCCTGCAACTCTCGACGGATTGGGAGCGCGCACCAGACGGAGCCCTGTTGCGTGACGACCGGCGAGCTCGCGGCGGACAGCGATGCGAGCGCTCGTGGTGGTCGGCTGGATAGAAACTGACTCGTTTGCTCCCAACGGCAAAAACAGGCGTTTCTTGTGCCTCGTTGCAAGAGTAGAGGCTGTTTCCTCATGTAGAAACGGTTTTCTATCCCTTTCCTCTCTTTCTTCATTTATTAGGGTGTCATGTCATCATTTTACTTAGTTGGCGTATCATTGTTCATTTATTAGAGATAGAAACCGTAATTAATTTTCCATTGGGAGTGCCCTTAGTTGCAATGTGAAAAGACTTGTACCATGTGTGACTTACTCTCATTTATTGACCACACGTTGTAAGTTCATGCAAATCAATTATCATTGATAAAAAGGAACTCCAAAAGGAATTGGGGCGATTGCCGAAGATTTGACAACTTAATTAGGCATATACTTTGATCTATTGCTTAGGAGTGTATATTTTTTGGATAATTTAGATACCATAATTATATTTTTCATGAGATGGAGGTAAGCATGCAAGTGGTGTCACCATTGGGTCAACCAGTGCCCAACCCACTCGACCCAATATAAAGTAATGGGTCGACCCAAAACTAAGCCCACGATTACCCAAAAACTGGTGGGTTACCCAAAACACTGTTTAAGTTTGCAGGACTGGAGGTCGTCTCCGTCTCCGCCGACGGTGGCACCGCCCATCGCATGATGCCGAGAGACGTGCGGCGTCGTGGTTCGAGGTCGCATCGGCGGCGGATCTCAGGTGGGCAGAGCTTCAAGGTGATGCGGCGGCCTCCCATGCTCACGCGCACACCGACCTCCGGCGAGTGGGATCCAAGGCGCGGGGCAGCGGCCTCCGCCCTTGGCCTTGCCTCCCCCGCCATCGACATCGTCGCGCTAAAGACGCTCTCCAACCGCGCCTCCTCACCGCAGGAGACCCCCGCCTCACTCGGCGCCGCCCTGGTGGATCTTGCGCCGGTAGAGTCACGTGCCACCGCGGTGGTGCTCCTGAACAAGCTCCTCCTCCGTGCTCGTCACCGCCGCCACGGCCACGCGCCTCGCGGAGTCGCTCGACCTCAGCGCGGTGCTGCTACTAGGTCCCGCAACGAGGCTGCGGTGGCGGCGGCCTCCACGCCCGTTGCCGTCGCACTTGCGGCACTGATAGACTGCGTTGCTGACGTCGTGGCCGCGTTGCCTGCGAGGACGCGCGGGGAAGCCGAGGCCTTCGACGTGCCTGCCTCCGGCGATGGGCTCTCCGCCAAGGACAAGGCTGACGCTGCCGCCGACATCAAGATGCTCGTTTTCGGCTCCAAGCTCGTAGGCAGCGCCGGAGTTTGATTCGGCGCGAGCTCCCCGCCGGAGCTCCGATCCTCCAGCACAACGGCGCGGTGGCGACGCCGCGAGCCCCCGCGCCCGCCCGCCCTCGCTGGCGCGTCCATCCTTTTATCGCTGGGCTCCTGGCCGACGGCGCCGCCGTCAAGGACGTCGTCCTTGCCGCGGCTGTCCTCGCGAGGACCAGAGGCGAGCAAGGTCCCGGCGGGCTCCACCACGGTACGGCCACCATTGCCTGGAGGAGGCGCTTGCGCCGGCAGAGCTCCTTGTGGCGGAAATCGATGGCGACGCGGACGGAGATCTCTTCGGGGCCTCGAAGGTGTCGTCGGAGAAAAAAAAGAAATGTGGGTCAACCAGTTACCCACAGATGGAAGTCTGGAACCCGAAGTGGAACAAAGTTTTTTTTTGGGTCGGCCCAATTCTGTTTTTCAATTTTTGGGTATTGGGTAGTTGGGTCAACCCAACAAAACCTGCATCGTTAGATGGAGGGAGCACATGCTTAAGGAACACAATATATAAATACTTTTTGTGTGACCTTGATCCTGTGGTAAATGTGTGCTAGTGGGTGGTGCATGGTGTGACCCAGGAATGCAAGAGGTTCAATTAGTTTAAGTTATGCTCCATTGGTGCTAATGTGTTGGATGAATACTTGTTTTTCCAATAATTGTTTGGCAGGTATTAAATGTATAAGTCGGCAGATTGGTTGTAAGAGAAAAATACTATATAAGAAGTTGTATGACGGATTGATTGTGAGAGAAAAATACTACTCAATAAGTTAAAACAAGAGCTTCCGAACACTCTCAATATACGTAGATGACAGAGTTTAACATCTGAACATTCCCTCACAAACAGTCTACAAAGATTTCCTCTCACTTCAGACGGTAGCTCAAGGAACTTGATTGAGTCAAATTAATAACACAACACGGTGGTGCGCTGACCTTTGTCTTGGATGGCATGATAACGGAAAATGGCCCTGTTTAGATCCATGGGTTAGAGTTAGTTTTGACTAGTTGGAGCTCAATTAGCCACAAAGTATCCAAACATGAGGGCTAGATTGAGGTAGTTTGCATCTAACCCACCCAAAAAACTATCCCACTCAAGAGGTGCTTATTGGGGCTAGTTCATATTGGGTCCACTAAAAAGTGACTTTTCTCTCTCCCTCCACTCACACTTAATGATTGAAAAAGTACATTTAATGTCATTCTAACCCTTTCATCCAAACACCTCTAGAGCTAGAGTTAGTTTAGGGCTAGAGCTAGAGTTAGAAACTAGCTCTAACTCTAACCCTGCTGAAGTATCCGAGGACCATGTGTGGTTCGAGGACCGGTGGATGGTCGCTTCCTTGTGTGATGAGTGATTGACAACGTTGTGTGGACTGATTCTTGGCTAAGTATTGCAGGTGCAGGTTGCGGCTTGACTCGTGTTGGTGCAGGTGAAGAACAAGTGCGAAAGGTCGTCGCCGGTGAGGCCTCCAGGTGTGGAGAAGACAAGTAGGCTTCGTTCGAGGGACCGGTGGCCGGCGGGGGTCAAGTCGGGGCCGCATGGTGGCATGAACAGGAAGATGAAGTCGTGGACGGTTTCTTGGTTGAGCCTCAAAACCAAGGTCGAGCCGGGATTACGTGGGAGCCAAGTCATGAGTGGAGATTGGCGGAGGCTACATCGAGTTCGCGGGGTTTCCGGTGGTTCACCAGAAAACCACTGGGTTCCTTGGTTGATCCACAAAGCCAAGACCGGAGAACCGAAGACGGAGGTGCGGCAGCACGCACCGGTCCGATCGGTGGGTCCGATCGGTCCGACCGGTGAGGAGCACCGGTCGACCGTGTGCGACGACGCGGTCCGGAATCTTCGAAGCGGAGGACACACATCGGGATCGCATGGCTTGCGTCGAGGCTACGCGGGGTGCGGTCGCGCCGGCATCCGTCCGATGGTGAAGACATCAAGAATTCCAAATCCGCCCTTGAGGGGCTTGTATCCCTAGTTAGTAGAGAAGGGCGTTTTAGACATTCGGTTGCCTCCATATAACCCAAGAGGTGAGAGGATGGCAGCCAACTCTTGGAACCCGAGCTCATTAGTTTTCCTATTTTCCACCTATTTTCCTTAGGTTTTCTCTAGGACTAGCTAGAGAGCTTCACGGAGAGATCTTGTAGAGAGGGATGGATGATCGGGCGGCTTGCTAGACCTTGTACGAACCTTTGTTTCATGTATAGATGATTCGGCGTGGTTCCTCAAGGTTTGGATGTGTTTTCCCGGTTGTTCTTGGTGGTGATTTTCGGAGCCCTCTCTTCGTGATTTCTTTGGGTTGTTTTCGGGGCCTTTCTCTTGGGGATTTGATGGGGGAAATTTGTGGGAACCCTTCGTGGTTCTTTGGGCCGTGATTCCCCTCCCAAATCCGTGAGTAAAGGTGCTCAATTTTGGGGTTTCTTGAGTTCTTGGGTTGGAAGTGCCTTCGGCGGGATTTCTTCGATTCCTCCTTTTTGGACAAGATTTGGTGGGATTAAACTTGGCTATGGACTCCTCATGAGGTGTTCCCGATATCCCCAAAGTCTTGTTCAAGTCCGTGGAGCGATTCGGGAGATCGAGATTTGGATTTGGGGGAGTTGACCGTGGGTGCCGTTCATCCCGAGCCGCCTGTGCTACCTGGTCCGACCGGTGCTCTTGACCGGTCCGACCGGTGCGAGCCCTTGTGGGTTTTTGCTCGGGTGAACGTCTTGGTGTGTTCGTTGTTGTCCCGTGGTGCCGCTCGTTTCGAGTTTGGGTCCGTTTGGTGGTCGGTTGGCCTGTTTGGTGTCTTGGGGGCTTTCGGTCGCCATCGGTCCGACCGGTGTGTCTCCGCGGTCCGACCGGTGTAGAGCCACTTAGTGGAAGTTGCTCGGCTTCACTGCGGGGACCGGTCCGACCGGTGGTGCTCACCGGTCCGGCCGTGTGGGTCCGTAGACTTGAGGTTTGGTTTTTCCGCCGCGTGTCTCGGGTCGGAAGGTTGCGTGTTGGTTCCTAGGTCCGGTGGCACTCCGGTGGCTACGTGGGCTTGACCAACCTTGGTAGTGAGTCGGAGACGTGTGTTGGAAGCCGCGTTCGTCTTGTTGGAGTTTTCATCTCCTTCGAGAAAAATTTTTATCGGCTCCCATTCACTCCCCCCCCCTCTCCGGTTCGCCGTATCGGTCCTTCGGTATCCAAACAGGGCCAATATTTCTCTTGGCAGCTTTTTTCAGGGCATGCATCCCATGTGCAATAAAGAGCCGTCAGAAATATCTTATGTTATCGAAACGATAAAAGTTCAATTACATGAAAATGAAAAATTTTATAGCTTGATATATGTCCATCCGACGAAATCTAATGGTGAAAGTACCAAGTACCAGAAAATACCTAAATAGATGGACTGGTTAGAGCAACTCCAATAGCCTCTCTAACTCATTTTGTATCGGTAAAAAGCAGAAGAAACTGTGGAAACCTGGTTTCCAACAACCTCGATAAAATAGTGACTCACAATCTTGCACGCCATACGCCCCGTTCGCTCGCGAGGATTGACGAGTCCGAGCGCAATCACGCTGTTCTACGCGAAATTGATCCCTCCATGCACTTGCTTCCCGTGCCAAATTGATTCCTTCCGCCGTCGTCGCTGCCGCATTCCATCCCCGCCGCTGGAGTCACGCTTTGCAGCCGTCACCTCCATGTACAGGGACGTCGCGAGCTCCACCGGCAGATGGACCAGTGCCCACTCGTGCCGCGGTTAGGTGGAGGAGGAGCGATGGGAGGTTGGGGAGGGAGGCACAGCGGGAGCTGCCAGAGGACGCCATCTCTCACCGCAGACGGCGTCAGCCGCTGTTGACGGTGCAAAACCGTGCTTAAGTTCACCGCAAGAGTACGGGTGACTTGGTGCCTTTTTCACCAAGGAGGGTCCTCCCTAGATTTTTCAATCCAAGGATCGGAAGCAAACTCATAAGGCTATCCATCTAATCTAATGATCTAACCTATCATGAAGCGTTGATTGCATAAAGGTAACATACAAACATGAAGGGATGTATGGATCTCATCCACCTATCCATAAAGGTAAACACCAAAGGGTAACCCTAGCATATCATCTTCTTGTTGCCGTTCCGACCAAGGTGACAAACCAACCTAAACCTATACTATGATAAGGAGTACACTCGATATGAAGTAACCCGGTATGGAGTGGTCCAATACACAGTCATTCGACCTCCTCCGCCGTGCTGTCACTACGCAAGGATATTCATCACCGAATGATAAACCTTGGTCTGTGCACTGCAACAATGTATCCGCAAGAGAAAGACTAACCACCACAATTATACCTATAACTACTAGAACTAAATGCTAGCTACACATATGGATAAAACACTCACCTATGTAGATCAAAGTAGGACAAGTTATTACATCACCATCGAATGTTGGAGATACGAATGACTTGACGAATTCAAGTCGCAGCTCCGGAACTCCACCATGGCTTCACCACGCAGGGCCGACCATGGCGGCTAGGGCATGGCCTAAGCCATCTCCTAGGCAACTTGAGGACTTGCGGCGGACGTCGGCTTCCTTCCGGTGCTTCTCCTTCGTGTCGGCGCCTCTCTGATGAATGGATGGATGTGGCGGCTGGCGGAGGTAGAGGCAATTTATAGAGGAGCACCTAGGTCAAAGGAGGTCACGAACCAAGCCTGGAACAGGCCAGGCTGGCCCAGGCCCGTTCGGCACAGTTCGGCCCCATCTCGCTCCCTGACGCTTCTCGGTCAATTGTTGACTTGCTCCCTTCTACATGTGGTCCCTTGACGTCATCTTTTCCACGGTTTAGATAGAGCTCCAACATCTTTTGTTCAGGTCCCTGGAGTTGTACGGCTTCATGCTTCGGTATCTGGGCCATTTGGAGTCATGTTCATGATGTGTCTTGACTTGTGTCGGGCTTCATGATCTTCTCTTGAAGTTCTTGATGAACTTATCCTGAAAGTCTCCCTTTAAGCTCTAGTTTCCTACGTAAACAACAAACTCCAAAATCGACATGCAAGAGTGAACTTGATACCTCCGGGGGTTAGTACCATTAGTTAGAATAACAAATACGTGCAAATGTTTATGGTAAACTTATCGCTAGGTGCACCAAAATCGTTCGTCAATAGCCGCCCGCGCCGCGGGGAAGTGGAGGCGCGACGGGAGGTGGGGAAGGAAGGTGGAGGTGGAAGTGAATGTGCTCGATCCTCCAAGGAGGACGCAAGCTCGTGCGTGGGGGACATGCACCACTGGTCACCATGCGTGTGCTGCAGTGGTGCTCGCCGACGCCTTCGGGCTCGGCAACAGCCGGGTTGAGGGTCAAAACTGAGAGGAAGATGAGGTGAATCGATTCCCCTTCTCACCTCGAGCTGGGGCGGCGTGTGGTGGCAGATCCATGGGGGCAGAGGTGCCATTGGTGGCGGTGGTGGAGAAAAAGGGATAGAGAGGTGGCTGGGGAGGTGCGCATCAATGCGAAGAACGGCACTGAGATAGGCGGTGGCGTGCTTCCACAGCCTTTATGCGTGGAAGGCGTGACTGCAGTGTATAGGGACGAGCACGAGAAGCACAGGAGCAGTCAGCGACAGCACAGATGAAGAGGCCGCAACCTGGTCAGCTTTGGCTTGGCTTTGTGCGACATTTGTGCATGGGCAGGAGCACGACACAACAGCGCTAGTGCTTAGGTGATGGTAGCGGGTGGCCAAGGAAGGCTGGGGTGGCGTCCGTGGGGAGGGAGGAGCAGAGAGTTGGGGCAGAAAGAAAGAATATAAGCATCATGACACACGGGGCCCACTGGGTAGAGAGTTCAGGTTAAAGTGGTTGTTGGATTTCTCAATAGAATATGAAATTTTCTATTTTTACAAACGGTTAAATCTTTAAATTTAGCTAGCGAAAATAAAGACACTATTGGAGTTGCTCTTAGGTGGCCTCAGTAGCACTCCTCATATTGGTCATATTGGGTTCGACTCCCTGTGGGAGAAAATTTCACACTAGGGTTAAAAAAGTCACTTGCTAGTTCCCTTAGTTGGCATGGGTGAACCGGTCTATGTGGGCGGGCCCTCATGTAAGGGTCTAGTCGTGGGTTGGGCTCAAAGCACGAGTAAAGGTCCAAACCATAGGATCAGCATCCCCATGTATGAGGAGGGGGCAGCTTTCGTGACTTTTCTCGACCAGGTTTCGGTTGTTCTCTTCTTAATGTAATACCATGGAGGCGGTCTTTCTTCCACCAGCCGAATGTTTTTAAATGGAAGTACCAAAAGTTAATAACAATAGTATTCCACATGTGTCCTTGACTATTTTGTGGTTCATCCACATCAGCCTTATTACTATAGGAGAGACCTAGCTTCAGCTGGGAGAAAAACCACAATGAGAAAAACACTCAAACCCACAAGCAATTGGTGGTCCACGAGATCGCACTTGGACCATCTCCATCACCGCCACGAGTCCACTGCACCCACTTCATCACGAGCCAATGCCCCCTCTTCCTGTGGCGACTATATGTCGCATATGCGTGGGTTGTCATTGACAGATGTGATGGAACCCACTTGTCAGCTCCTTCTTCTCCCCCATCCGACCTTGCACGGACGACAGCTGCTCCGATGAAGACATCAACGACAAATGGCGGCTAGGGTTTCGGCAAACCCCTTCTCCATCCCTATGACCATAGAAATGGGCCGACCACGAGAGGTAGGTATGCCAGGTGGTGGGGATGGTCGCTGGGTGGCCTAGGGCCCTGGTAGTGGTAGCGGCAGTCGGGCCAGGTCGGAGCAAGGAAGAGCTTCACATAGGCAGAGTCTAGGGTTCCACCAAACTCTAGCGGCGTGGGGGATAGAGAGGGAGAAGGGGAAGGAGGAGGTCGTCATGAGCATAGTAGATTCTCACTGGAGCTTCGGCGATACCCTACCACGCTCGTGGTGGTGGGTGGTGGCGTTGAGGACGAGGGAGGAAGAAAAGGCGAGTGCGGGGGAAGAAGAGGGCGAGTGATGGGCCGTGGGTTGTTGGGTTGTGAAGGCAACATTGTCGCCTCTTATCTGGTCCATGCGATGCCTAATCGTACTCCTCTCTTCCCCACCCAGTGCTGGTTCGTGTGTGTGATGTTTCTCACAACCAAGTTATCCAAATCCGTTTCAATTCAAATAAAAGTACATTTTAGTCCTAACACACCCACAAATTTATAACACCCAGTCAAGGTAATATAGTCAAGCACGGCTTACGAGTGGGGTGGGGCAACATTCATCCTGATACTCCCTCCGTCCCAAAAAGAATGTCATTCTAGGAATTTTAAGACAGATTATTAAAGAGGTCAAATGACCTCGATTGCCCCTATTTATTTGCCATATTAGGTGCTAATTAATTGTTGCATGTCTACATGCACATGCACACATGCCAAATTAAGTAAAACGCCATTCTTTTTTGGACAAATTTTGAATCCTAAAACATCATTCTTTTTGGGACGGAGAGAGTATATATACTTGAGATTCGACCACTAAAAGAAAAGAAGTCTCAATAACAAGATAACTCGTGAAAAGCACCTAGCGAATCGTCCGACATACCCATCTTTTTTATGTTGAATCTTTGAACTTGTTATGTGGTGAAAATCTTTCACCATGACACCTTCATAGAAATATCCATCGCCCCGATGGATTGATAATGAACATAGATCACTATTGATACCACGCAAAGCTTGTGTTACTGAGAGAGATGGGTACCCATGGGTTCCCACCGACCAGGGTCCCAGAGGTTCCTGTCAAGTTGATCCAACCTGCCATAAGCCCTGCCGACCTGCAAGTGGGACCAGAGACCTTATCCTCAACCCCGCCGAACTTGGAAGACCTTGGACGACCTTATCCCGACTCCGGAAGACCCGCCGGGCTTGTGGAGTAAGCTTCTCCCTAGATCACGGTGGCGGCACCGCCGCAGGGTCCGAGGATCGCGGGATCCTTTTCGTAATAATGGAAGGAGACCTTCCTAAATCCGTAACCGACCCTTATGAGGGTCTACCGACCTCGAATGAAAACTCTAGCCGGCCGGCCATATAAGGCGGCCTAGAGCTCCATTCGAGGGGACTTCCCCGCCACGCATAATTCCACCACACCGGACGTAGTGTTTTACTCTCCGAGACCTAACCGGCCTAAAACCACCGTGTCCTTGCCATACTCGCCGAGTTCGAGTTCGATCCAAGAACTACCGCCTACGCTCTTAGGTCCCGATCCCTCCATTAGTCAACCTACAACCGCTTGGGTAGGCCCCTTGCGGTTCGTCCAGAGTCTCACCCTCTCGACGGTTGGCGCACCGGGTAGGGGTGATCGGGAGTTCGCTGTGCAGCATGGTGGCTAGACCCAACATCATCTTCGGCGACGACATGGAAGATTGCATCACGGGGGCCTGCTCGCCGCCACCCTCCGATCTAATCGTGAGGTTGACGTCTTCATTCTGCATACGGCATGCCAAGAAATTTTCGGTCGCCACCCACCCATGCCTTATGACGACATCATCGGTGGCGGATTACGACCAAGTTGTATTCGAGATAATGTTTCAAGACAGCTAGATGCGACTCGCAAGCGGCGGTTGACCTTGTCAAGCCTGCAGAACGGCGGATCCTACACGTCGTCGCTCTTCTACGCTGCGAGCCGGCCTCCATGGGCGGGGACCTAGAATCCAACTGGGCCTTGGCCATCACGTGTTCAACGGAGATTGCATCTAGACTCAATCATTATGGTGCAGAGCAAGCTGGATCACGAGATGCCCTCGCTGCATGCATCATCGCGACGGACACCGGGACTCCGTCCTGTGCCGGCTACAGGAGCGTATGCATCATCAGAGCGCAGGGGCTCGTCATGGGCAGGTCCCGACCTGGGCCACCACGATCGCCGGCGTCTTTGGCAGAGTTCCTGTCCGTCACGTACTACCAGGACAAAGTCCATCTACAAGACGTATAACAGGGAATTAAGCTTTTCCTTTATCTTATTATTATTTTATTTCTTCCATCCGATCCCAAGTAATTTGCATCTGATTGGCTGGCAAGATTAATCTAATTATTTGTATTACGAGATGCATGCACGACCCCTCGTCATTCACCTCGCATGTAGCCGACGTGCTTCAGTCACCCGGTGGTGGGTCCTCATACAAGATGACAGTGATGCAAGGTGGCCAATGTGCCTGGAGGCTACCCTCGACAAGTCAACCACCGATCCATCACCGACCTCTTCGATGACTGCTTCGACGACTCGGCGCAGCTTCAGCTCGCTCCGGTGACCTGTTGCATCGACGCGTACGGGACCGCCAAACTCCAACGGTGCATTGTCGACCTTCTCGGCGCATCTCGAGCATGCCACGTCAACCTCTATCACGACTCGGCCGGCTAGGTTTTATTTGCTAATAAATATCTTACGACAATCATCTCAGTCTCCGCGACCTTCGCCAACCAGCTTTCATATTTTTTCTTGCTCCTTTCCCCTCCCCCTCGACACGCTCGGGGGCTTGGCGTAGCCGACCTCGACATGCTCGGGGGCTTGGCTTTGCCAATCTAAAGGTCGTCAGACCTGAGAGACTTAATTAACTTTTGTGCGTTCTCCCTTTAATTGTCTTTTACTTATTTTGCAAATTCTTAAGTCGTGTGGTTGCGAGACCTTGGGTTCAAACACTACGTGAAAAATGGCTTTGGTAACGGACGTAGATCGCCTTTGGTAACGGGCAATGCGCCGGTTACCGATCAAGTGTTACAAATAAGACAAGAAAGGTAATGGGCAGATGCCCGTTACTGATAACACATATTCGTAACGGGCATAAAACAACAACCTTTACCACAACTAGCCACAGGTCACGTGAAAATGACTGTTTCTCTGGGCCCACAGGGAACTTTGGTAACATGCACCAAAACAAAGCACGTTATCGTGAAATCAATATTAGAGACGCGTGTGGTGAACCTGCGTCTCCGATGTCTCAACGAACGGGCCACGTTGTGGGGCCCACCGGTCAGTATTGGTAACGAGATTTTACGGTGCATGTTACTTTGTTGGCAAGTTTGTAACGGGTGTTCTAATTGAAGCCTGTTACTCATTGGTTAGTGTTTGTAACGAGTTTTAATTAACACCCATTACAGATATGTAGGCCACCCCTAAAGTAAAATGTTGTCTGCTTGCCGGCTGCATCCTGGATCCAGCCAGGATTTGGCAGCCATCCGAGGTTGCATCCTGGAACCAGCCAGGATATGATTAAATTCACAGAAATTAGATCCAGCATCCAAATTCACAGAAATCCACAATTCACATGCATCATATGACAAAATTCAGCATCATCATCTCACAAGGAGGAAATGCATCTCACAAGGAGGAATGCAACAATATCACAAAAATTCATGGACAAGGAGGTATGCAAAAATTTCCTAGTCACCAAACATAATCTCAGCTTACACAGCGTCATCAGCAAAAAATTTTTCCTCCGACTGTGATCACCTGTTCCATGAGGAATGTGGCAATTCTTTCACGAACATCTGCCAGCAATGATTTGTCGAGAGGATGCTCCTCTAGCCCTAAGCTAAGCACACATATATAGGTGGTTACCAAAGAACTGAGCTCAGTTGCAGGTTTTACAATGAAGATCCCAATAAAGTACCTCCATGTGTGGGCCGCTTTCTTTTAATCGAAGCATGTGATAGGCACAATAGAAGCTGCAGAGTCTGGATCCAATAGGTTGTTGGTGGCACTGCAATAAATGTACAAAGAAAAATAGTGGTGATCGAGAAGAAATAAACTCAAGCTTTAGTACTAGCTTCCACATGAAGGAAATAAGTGGTATGTACCTTAACATCTTTGATGTGCTTCAAGGCCACACTGCGTGAGAACTTTTTGCCGTAGTAACGTTCCCAAGCCCCACAACAAAACAATCAACAATGGTTAGGACACTATTAATTAATATACTCTGTACAGTTTGTTGAGGAACGTCCGCAGGTTAAGAAAAAAATAACTGACTCATTAATGATTAGCTCGAAAGGGCCAGTATTAGTATTAATTTTCTTCAATGAATCAAGATAGTAGACCTTTCGCTGCTTCAGAACGATCGCCACTAGAATCCAGTGGTTCGTACTGAGATAAGCGGTAAGCATTAAATTTTTTATAGCATATAGTTTGAAGGCATTGAGCATATAGGACACAGAGAAAGCAAGAGTGTTATCCCAGTTGTTCAACGTTGTCGAGCAAAGGCATTTAGGATCAAGGTAGCCAACTGCAAGGCCCTTGTTCTCAACTTCTACAGTCATGTTCCTATTAGTAAGAAAAAACAAAGTGTAAGGAGACAAAATACATGGTAATAAAGATGATGTGAGGCAAAAAGCACATTTCGATAGATAGAGGATGTGATTAGTGAAAAACAGATTAAATTTTCAAGCAACTTACATGATGAAGCATCGGAGCAGTGTCAGATCCAAAGCATCCAAGTTGAAGAGATCGTACAAATCACTGAGTTGCACACACATAGCTGCTGGAGTTCGTTTGATGATTCATCTCTCTTCAGCCATGCATTGGTCTCGGGCCGAAGTACGACCATAATTTGAGAATCATCATCTGACTTACCATGTTGCATGTAGAATGTGTGGAGCTTGCTGGTAAAAGGAGCAGCCTTTTTGAGATCACCAGCACTGAGAAGGCTCTTTCTGAATTTGTAATTTGGGTTAACCACAGCCAAGGATTCTTCTCGGTGTCACTCTCAGATTGCTTTGGGTTAGTAATATACCAACGATTATCCTTGGTGTTTCTTTTAGATCGCTTTCTAGTAGGCCTCTTAGAGGTTTTATTTACAGCAATTTCCTTTTCCTGCTGCTTTGAGATGGCTGAAGAAGGTTTAATTACAGAGGTATTAAGCCCAGATGTACCTGCTTTGGCATAATTGTTTTGAGCACTTCCGTTTGGGGTGTACATTTTGTTGTTTCATGAGGAGGAGAAGGAAGAGGAGGTGGTGGGAGTGGTGGTGGGGATGGAATATTTAGTGTCTCTTGCGGATGTGGGGATGCAAGTTTTTCTGTTTTTCATGACTAGGAGTAGGTGGGGATGGAATATTTTGTGTACCTTCCGGATGTGGGGATGGAACGTGTGGCGATTGAGGAGGAGGAGGAGGAGGAGAACCATCTGAGGAAGGAACCTGTAACGTACTGTGTGAACTACAAGGAATCTGTACAATAGTCTATGAACGAGATATACATATTGGTGCTCCTTTGACGTCAATCCGACACCTTCTCCACTATAACCTCTGTCCTTGAGCTTGTCCAAGTTTCATCACCTCGTCATTAGGAGGGTATTCCAACAATTCATCCGCAAAGATAGTATATACAGTGATCACTTCAACCACAACACAGTCTTCATGAATCGGGACTGTTTGTAGCGTAGTCTCCTCTTGAGGAGGACATCACTCCATTAGATGCGAACAACATTCCTGGTCCAATCACTAGGGCCCGTGCACGTCAATTGAATTTAGAGGTGAGCTCGTTCCTAAAACCTTCCTTTTATACTTTTGATAATAGATTGCTACCTAATGATTATATTGTGATTAGGAACAAAGGAGAGGACCAGAATATGCATGGGAAAGGGCTTGGAGGCGTGGAGGTCCAGCAAGAGGGTGCAAGGCATGGTGGAGACCCAAATCAAGTCGACTTCGAGTCCGTCTCGGAGTCCAGGAACAGCCTGTCATAAATCGGACGCACAGGCCACACACGAAGTCGGATTTGGACGTTCTATATATGGATGGAAAGATAATTTCATAAAGTTTCCAATGGAACTTGTCTCACCTTAAAATACGTCCGGAGTCAACGGGAATCATCGAATCATGATGTCGTCCAGAATCTGTCTTGGTGCTGCGTCACCGTATTTTGGCCTTTGGGCCATGTATTGCGTGTGAGCCCATTAGGGGCGCGTCCAGGGGGTCTTGCACGACCCTAGGGTCTTCTTAAACAGAAGCCACCCAGCCATTAGGGTTTGGGTTTTGCTTTAGATCAATCTATCTTTGAACAATCGCTGTCATTCGGTTTGTGAAACCCCAACTCGAGTGCTTAATCTTTCATCTGCAGATTGTCACCATCTTTGAGAGCTACGTTCTTTCGAGTTCTTGCTTGTGTTCTTCATTTCGCAGGCAGGGATTAGCCTTCTCGGCGAGGTCAACCGGGTCATGACACGGTTGATAATCAGAGGAGTTGTGGTTCTAAGATTGCAGCGATTCGGGTCTTTGGATCTGAAGCCGGATCAGTGTTTCACGCTCCGCCCAAGATGAAGTTATCATCTTCTGACGGAAGATTGGGCCACCTAGTTCCCATCACCTCTGGATGAACAAGACCAAGTGCAGCCTCACATTTAAGCCCCCTCCACATGATCCATAGGCCAAAATGTGTGGGTTCAGTCAACATGCCTATAAGGTCTTCTTGTGTACGATCGTCACAGCGCACCTTTGTCGCCAACTCTGCAGTGCCATCGATCAAACCTACATCTGCGGACATACAGCTGCTCTTCAGTGTGGAGGGTGAAGGGCTTGCGCGATTGGACATTGGTGACAACACAATCTGGTGACAACACCACCTCTACATCTGCATGTTCTGCATCCGCATCTCAGCCACCAGTTCTTGCTTGATTTGTTCCTTTATCTTTTCCGTATCAACTGATGTGTCGGTCTCCATCCTCTTCCTCTTCCTGTACATCTCGACGTCCTGAGGCCATGCATACTTCCATCTCTGGTAGCTTGAGACACCACGCACACGACTGTGTTGTTCAGGGCGGCCCAAGCACTGACGTAGCACATCATACTCACTCTGCCCTGCCATTCCTAAAGATTCTGCACATGCAATCTTCTCCTTGATGTCCGCAGCTAATTTTTCTGCCTCTTTGTTGTTGAACACTATCACAGCAACACGGTCCTTATTCAATAGCTTACTCCTTGCTCGTAGTCAATTCTTGGAATGATCGTCAGGGTAGGCGTCATATGGGTTGGGGATACCAGCTCCAGCTAATTGTCTGTCCTCTTCCTCCCATTGTTCTAGTTTGACAATATAACTAGATGGACCCATATTGTGCTCGTTTGTGTTCTAGCTTCGGAGTTCTTTGAACTTGACACTAGCAGATGAGGCTTGCTCGGTTTGTGCCTGTTTCATGAACTCCTTCCACTGTTCCGAGACAATAAACGGGTGCCTTGTAAATGACTCAAGTCCTTTTCTGATAAAATCTTTCCTAAGCTGAAATTTGAATTGTCTCCATGCCTTGGCTGCTGTCTTCCAGATAAGCTTGAATGCCTGCGATTTCGCATCTTCCTGGAACTTCAAGTGTTTCTGCACATGCTTATCAAACAAGTCCCACTTTTCATCATTGCTTAGTTCTTTGATTTCCGGCAAGTTCAAAGGTATCTTTTGTCTAGCAACGAGCCCCACAAGCTCCCTGAACCTGCGCTTTTGAGTCAATGGTACTCGCATCCCCACTATGTCGACCTTAGTGACTATCATTGTGTCACTTGGCCACTTTGTGGATGTCCTTGGCGCTCTGCCTCAGCGCTGAGCCCCACCCATCTGGTCTTGTTGTGCACTAGCAGTGCCATAACCCTCTTCTTCATCTTGTGGCCCAGGTCTATAGTCCTCGTCAGAATTATCCTGTGAATTAATAGTTAAGGGAATTACAGTAACTACTTTAGTCCATTGTAATATCATTGGTTCTTGGTAAACCATTAACATAAATGGAAAATTCGGTAACCAAAAAATTAGTGCAGGCAAAGCGATCATACCATATTAAAGAGCAAGATGCAGGCTGCCTCGGTTGCTGATGAGGTACTTATTCAACTTGGAGACAATGTGCAGATGTGCATAGGAACAACAACAAAACCAAATGTAAGAGTCAATCTAAAGGGAAATGCTAAGTATGTATACGATCGACAGCTAAGTATGTCCACATGTACTTATACAAAGGAGCCACGGCATACCCTGCAATTCCCACAAGTACAAGTATATTATACGCGTTTATATAAAAATAAAACCATACACATGCATATGTTGTATACTTGATTACTTGAACGCATGTGTGCTGCAAAAGCGCGCTTGGCCTAATTCCATAAACTCGAGCAAATATACAAATTACCTTATTACTGAATCGTTGTTAATTTTAGAATTATTACGAAGTTGGCAGAATGCATTTACCAAACTGTATAACAAATTTTTAGAGCGGCATACCATAAACTCAAATCCTAGATTTGCCATTGACATTCGCACTGCCAGAGAGGAGGGATATCTACTCCTCATCGTTGCCTGCTCGCCGCCACGTCCTCTTCCTTGTGTCGACCTTGTGGCTGGATCCCTGCTCCTCCTAGTCGCCGTCGTCGTCGTCGCTGGATCCCTCCTCTAGTCGTCGTCGTCGCTGCCGCCACCACAGTTAGGTCCCTCTTCCTCTAGATCTCGCTGTCAGAGGTGTGGTGCACATCGCGCCGAGCGTGGTGTGGTGCGCATCTCAGCGAAGGGGTGTAGAGTGGGTCGCGGCGTGGGGGGAGGTGAGGGGGACGAAGGTGAGGGGGAGAAAGTGGTGGCGGCGACGCGAGGGGAGAGTGGGAGGAGACTTCGCGAGGGTGGCATCCTTCCCTACTAACCTAGCGCGAGTGGGCTTGTGTGGGCCTTAAAACGAGTAATGTAGGTCACATCACCAAGCAAACTAACTCATAAGTCATAACAAACATATTCACATCTGACATGCATCAGTAGGGCACATCACCAAAATAAGACTGCATCACCAAACTAGATTGCTGCTGCAAGGGAACTAGTTAGCTAGCTAGATGGCTTCTTTTGTGCTGCTGCCTCAAGTTCAGCTAGCCTTGTCTCTAGTTTTGCAACTCTTTCTGCCAGCTCAGCATTCTTCTTTAGAAGTTCAATCTCCTGCCTCTTTTGTGCAGCTTTAAGATGCTCATCCAACTTGTCGATTCCTTTCCAGATGTAGTCAATGTCCTCACGAGTAACAGCACAATCCTAAAACAAAGAAAAAAATTATATTGATGCAATCTTCATAACAGTTGTAATTTACAAGAAAGCTGTTTTAGCTCTAACTGGTTTCAAAACTTGCTATCAACGTCATGTGCAAAAACTTCCTACAACAAATGGAAATTGATGCATTAGAACAATTGATTAGTGAAGATGTTAAGGTCCAAGGACAAATCTCGTGTGTGATGCTTTCAGAACTTGCCTCATGGTCTTTAGAATCATCACCGGAGTTGTTGCCGGAGTCGTCACCGGAGTTGTTGCCAGATTCGTCGCTGGAGGAGATGAGGTCTACCAGCACCACTCTTCCGCCCGGGTCGTCACTGGAGGAGTCCACGCTCACCTCAATGCGCGTGGACCGATTCTTCCTTCGTGTTGAGGAAAGAACCATGCCTCTCCACAGCGGGTGTCGCTGGAGTCCGCCAACTTGGCCCTTGCGCGCGTGTACGGCTTCCTCCCCCAGGCCGACGAAGAACCAACCTCTTCCATGGAGCGCCAAGGAAGACGCACGGGGGCGGCGCGCTAGGATGACTCCTCTTCGTCACCGCAGAACCTCACTCTCTTGGAGGGGGCGGCAGACAACACCGAGGAAGACGGACGGGGACGTGGCCGCGGGGCCTCCTCGTTGCAGAACCTGGCCCTAGAGTTGCGGGCCATACCTGTTGGTGTTTTAGACTGGCAACCTACCAAGGGGAGTACCTGAGGTAGATGAATGTGGCCTCGCCGAGATCGGTAACTCCAAGGAAGACACACGTGGCACTCAATTTAGACAGGTTCGGGCCGCGAGGTGCGTAATACCCTACGTCCTATATATCTCGTAACTCTAGATTGATTGGATGTGTTTACAAGATGATGCTTATGAGAGAGAGAAGGGTCCCTGCCTTGCCTTATATATCCCGGGAGGCAGGGTTACAAGTCGGTTTGAGGAGAGAGTACTAGTCGGGTACGTCTAGGAGTCCTCCATATAGTACAGAACATGTATAACTTCCTATCCGAGTACTTCTCCACCGTAGTCCTTGCGCCCCACGCCATCAGGTGTCGTGTGGCACAAGTGGAGTAGTCCTAGGGGCCCACCGAGTAGTCGGTCCTGGTACCACCGAGGTAGTGGGCCCAGGGAGGTCCATACGACAAGCCCCTAAGTACTTTGAAGTCGAGTAGGATAGTTTCGAGTTGTCTTGATGGCCTTGACGAGTAGTCCTCAGGCGTCCCCGATTACTACAAGCCAAAAATCCTCAAGAGTACTTGAAGCATCCCGAGGCTGGAAGGTACTCCAGCTGATCCTTGAGTAGTATTGAAGTCTTCTCGAGTAGTTCCCAAGCGTCCTCGAGTTCTTCTCTTTAATGTCATCAATAATACTCGCATTGTCTTGAAGAAGTAATCATATGGAAAATGTGATTCGAAAAATCGCACTCCATATGGAATGTAGCCCCGAGCCTTACGTCGAATCATAGATTCAAGCTGAGGGTCAATCTAAAGTTCTGCCAAGATTATCCCGCAAAATCCAGAGAAAAAACCGAAGGACACGTGGCACAGAGCCCCCGAGCCTTGAGTCGAGTACTTCTTCTCGAATTGAAGGGTCATCTTGATTGTAGAATGTGTCCTGAGTTGCTCCTAAATCTTGTCGTCACCCAGGAATTTGAGTAGACATAGCCGAGCCCCCGAGATGGAGTGTGTCAACTACTGGAAGATGAAGGGTCAGGCGGCCGCCGTTGAGTTAGCTGCCGATACTTATTCATCTGGCCGTTGCAGCGCCACCGGTTGGGTTATAAATAGAGGCCGAAAACCTTAGGGGTTTCCATCCCCCACATTCATAGTTGTTGAAATAGATCTAGACAGGAGTCCAGCCACCCGTACCACTGCTGCCGCGCCGTAGTCTGCAGATCCACGCGCGCCGCCGTTGCTTGCCACCAGTGAAGCCCCCGAGCGAATGCGAGTGAAGACCCGATGCACTTGGAGGATGAAATATTCCCCGTCCAAGAGCATGAAGACTGGTGCCGGCGCTGGGAAGAAAAGATCCCATAGCGAGGCGGAAGGATCTACTCGGGATTCATCATCGCTGACGTCTCCCCCACGCCCCAATCCGAACAAAGAGTGGAAGAAATCCAAGGTGAAGACCGAAGATTTGCCGGCGCTAGTGAACAACGGGTTCCTCCGGGAGAAGGAGATGGATATGTGGCGTGCCACCGCGGGCGACCCGTACCCGATGGAGAAGAACACCGACGAGGTCCCCATGTTCGCCCGGTTTGTGGAGCGCAGACTAGCACTCCCGGCAAGCGACTTCTTCAAGGGTCCTCAAGTACTACGGTATCGAGTACTTGAACTTGAACCCTAATGGGATTTTTCACGTCTCCGTCTTTGTCCATTTCTGCGAAGCCTTCTTGGGGATCAAGCCCCATTGGGTATTGTTCCGGAAATTCTTCCACTTGAAGCCGCAGCTAAGCGCCAACGACCCAAGAATAGTCGGTGGAGCCGGCATCCAGATGCGAGAAGACGCAGCCGACCAATACTTGGCGTACAAACTCATCGACTCGAACCAAGATCAGAAGGCGAAGTGGTTTTACGTCACCAACAACCACCCGGAGCTGCCGAAGCCGAGCGGGCAGCAGCCGAAGCATCGGCTGTGGTGGAACACGGAACCGACCATGCAAGAGGGTATCCAACTACCCGAGCTGTTGCAAAAAATCAAGGCTTTGAGGGAAGCCGGGCTGAGAGCTGAGCATGTAGCCTTCAGCTTCATGAAGAGGAGGGTACATCCGCTAATGGCTCGTGACACCCTGGGCTACCAGTACACCGGCGACGAAGATATGTCCAGGATGCCCGGCAATGAAGTCGACAATGAAGACATTGTCGAGAGACTGGGTAGGATTTTCAAGGATATGCCACCATACACACCCTGCCCAGTCCCCGAGTACTCCGTGGCTCGACCGCCAAACAAGGTTAGTAGCCGATGATCTCTGTCTTCGAGTACTGATTAGATTGGAAGCAGTCGCAATGACCCAAGTCGTTTGCTGCAGGATGACATTGCGAAGTTTTTCACCGACCCAGCTCCCCCTCCTCGACTTGTAAATATTCCAGAGGAGGGCAAGGGCAAGGCCAAGGAACGTCGTGAAGTCGGCGAAGGTGACGGGACCGTCACTATTGAAGATACGTCCGATGAGGAGGACGGGGAGACACTGCAGAAGCGGTTTCAGTTGCGGTCCAGGTTCAGCCGTCCTGGACTGCCCAAAGTCCCCCTTATCGATGATCCACCGACTAGCCTGGAGGCTAGTCTCCCTACGCCGCCGAGGAGGCCACGTAATGTGGCGCCCAAACGTGTCGCCAAGAAGTTGAAGGTCACCGAGACTACGTCTCAACAGGTAAGCTCCTCAAGTAGAGTAGTCGAGTACTTGTCTTGAAGTATTGTGTATGCTGGCAATTGAATGCTGAATTGTTACAGGAGATTCCTTCGTCCAACCCCGTTGATCAAGGGGAAGGAGATTACTGGGACACGGTGGGCGAGCCGACCAAGAGGAGCCGCAATCCAGCCCCCACCGTAGAAGAGCTTGTAGCGCAGCTCACACAACAGATGACTAGAGTTGTCAAGGGCCAGGGCCGCGCAGAGGGGAGCAAGGCTAGAGCCAAGCACGACTACTGGAGCCGAAGAGCCAGTAGTGGCACAAGCTACAAAAGAGGCGCCCGCTGAAGCCGGGCTTGTAGACATCGCCAGCATACTTGGCGCTCCGACCGTGACTGTCGTCCGGTCTAGCTTGTAAGTGAAAACCTTTCCCGAGTAGTACTTGTAACTTGGTAATCTTACTTGGTTGACCACCAATTTTATACTGTGCAGGAAGTCGACTGATTCGTCCTGAGAAGGAGATGAACCCAGCACGGCAGCGGCTGAAGAAAATCCAACGCTTGCTATCGAGGAGTCCACTCCCCTCTCTCAGGTCGAGACCGTGGCGTCGGGTGCAGAGGCTACGCCGCCGGAGGCCACTCTGGTAGAAGGTAAGTAGACTGCGGTGATGCAGCCTACCTCAAGTAGTAATCATATCCCCTGGGTACTGATACCATATGTCTTGTGTTGACGGGAGCACAAGTCGAGGGAAGTGCAATCCCCGAAGCCGTGCCGGTTGAAGGCATCATCCCTGAAGCCGAGGTGATCACAGGAGCAGCGACCGAGCCGGCGGAGACAACAGCCCCCGGGGTGACAGAAGAGGTGTGTGACGATGCACTACCGGAGATGAGCCTGGACGTAGTCATCTTCTTGTCGGAAATCCAAGACGCGGAGACGATCCGTTCGGCACCGATGTCCGAGGCCGCAACGACTAGTCGTGATGGGCTCAAACTTCTGGCAGATGACCTTATCGACCCGGCGACAGTAGCCCGCAACTTGGAGTCGATGCGCCAGGCTGAGCAATGGATGAAGGTACGTGACAATACCCTTTAGTAGTCGAATTCCGCCAGAATTGAGTATCCAAGTAATAATTATTGCCTTCTGCAGGATGTCGTGGAGAGATCCCGACAGAAATCCGATATGCTCCAGGGGTATGGTGATATAGTGCTCTGGGCGGAAACGTTGGAGAAAGAACTAAACAAGGCCAGCAAGCACTCCGCCATGCTGTAGTCCAAGCTCGATGGCTCCTTCGCCCAGTACCACAACGAGGTACAAGACATGCAGGTGAAGAGCGATGAATTGGTCCGCAAGAACAAGTCGCGACGCCAAAAGAACAAAGGTATGCCGACGTCAGCCTGCCGAGTACTTATTGTGGGTACCCTATAGTAGTCTGATATCTCCCCTTGAATTGTTTGCAGATCTTGATGCCCGAGTGGAACAGCTGAAGGCATCGGAAGTCGATATGAAGAACCTCTTCTACCGAGAGAAGGATGCCTGCAAGGTACTTGAGTACGATTATAAGCAGCTGACCAATGAGTGTAATACGCACATGGAGCTTCGGATCGCCTCGGATCGTGACCTTGTCAACTGCTATAAATCTCTGCAGAAGCTCAATGAAGACTGCGAGAAGTTGCGGGGACAGCTCAAGGAACTTGAAGAAGCCGCACTTCCCATTGCGAGGATGCTGGTGCCGCACCCGGGCGGACCAAAGATAGGTCCTTTGGTTGACCGTCTGAAGGAAGCCCCCGGACACCTGGCTACTTATGTCAAGCATCTAGCGAAGTCCATCCTGAACCAAGTCTTGGCGTACATGAAGTCGTACTTCACCAAGGTTCCGGTAGATGTAGTCGCGGGTGGACTAGCTGCCAATTGTATAGATGGGCAGTATAAGGAGCTTCTGGAGTAGATGGCGCCGATCACGAAACAAGTCGCGGAGAAGCTGAACCTTCAGTAGTTATCCTGTAGGGTTAGCTTGTAGCAGTAATTGTAATATAAACAAAGTTGTGATGAACTTGTTTAACATTAAATGAAAAGATCTTCCATAAATGAGTACTCGTTGTCGCGGTGTATATGTGCGGAGTGCCCATCATGGAGTTGTTGCGAGTAGTAGTACTCGGTAGTAGAGCCGTTGAGGGGGATATAGTAAATGAGTTGATCGAGAATCAAACTTTATCACTGAAAGAGTACACTTGGATGGCTTGGGCCGTTTACAAGTGTAGTCGCCAGGACCCGGAGGCCGCCTACGGCTAGAGTGGTGCTAGGGCGCGTGGTCGCTTACAGCTGTAGATCTGTTAGTAGCCGTATAGGCTGGATCTAGAAGTACATGGTCTCTTGATAGACCACTGCTAGAGTCCTTGATGCCCTGAGCAGCCCGAGATCCGTTAGTAGCCGTTAGCGCTGGATCTTAGAGTAGAATAGTCCGGAGACTAGTGCCTGGACCCGGAGGCCACTTACGGCGAGAGGCCTGGGTGTAGTCGTGTAGACGTGAGCCCCCAGAGGAGTCGAGAGACTATGTGTAGAATCGACAGAGCTGGTCGACATTCCACGAGTTGCTGATGTCTTCGCCTTCAAGTGTCTGGAGGCGATATGAACCTGGTCTGGTCACCCTTGTGACTGTGAAGGGACCATCCCATGGCGAGCTGAGCTTGTGTAGTCCTTTCGTGTTCTGGATGAGGCGGAGGACTAGATCGCCAACATTGAAGGAGCGTTCCTTGACGTTGCGATCGTGGTAGCGTCGGATACCCTTGAGGTACCTTGCTAATTGGACGAGGGTGGCACAACGAGCTTCTTCGAGTCCATCGATGTCCACTCGTCTGTTATCTTCATATATGCCTTCGTCGTATTGTTCTATTGCCGGCGAATCCCACATGACGTCGGCGGGTAGGATAGCTTCAGATCCGTAGACCAGGAAATATGGAGACTGTCCCATCGGTTTGGTGGGTTGAGTACGCAGCACCCAGAGTGCGTTGGGTAGTTCCTTGATCCACTTGCCTCCTTTGGTGTTAGCTGCGCCATGTAGTCGCTTCTTGAGGGCGTCGAGTACCATCCCATTGGCACGCTCGACTTGTCCGTTGGCCCGTGGATGGGCTACGGAGACATACCGGACATTGATCCCACTATTCTCGCAGTACTCTCAGAACTAGTGATTGTTGAAGTCAGAGTCGAGGTCTGTGATGATGCGATGTGGTAGTCCGTAGCGGTGCACGAGTTCACCCAAGAAGTCGAGTACCCTGTCGGCCTAGGGGCAGGTGACCGGCTTGACTTTGACCCACTAGGTGAACTTGTGGATGGCCACTAGAACTCTGTTGAATCCTCCTGGCACAGTTGGAAGAGGCCCAGTCATGTCAAGCCCCCAGCAGGCGAAAGGCTAGTGTTGACGGATAAAAGACGTATCCCTCTACGATCCGCTAGTGTACGGACCCCACACCTTTTTCACCACGGGATTCCCAAGGTTCTTGTCAATCTGTGGAGCAAGGGGATTACAAGCATTCGATCTACCTTTACACTCTAGCTACTCAAACCCTAACTATGATTAAACTATAAAACAACTAAACTACACTAGAAACAATGATTAAGCAATCAAGATAAAAGACACTCGCCCAAGGGTCTACGATACTAGAGCATGCAATCGCTTAAAGACATGAAAACCAATCTAATCTATCGGGGGTTGTCACCACGGTTTCACCCTTTGCCTCCTCTCGTACTATCACTACGCGAAGGTATACAGGACTAGACCTATGATGGACACGGCGTATTGAATGGATCCAAGGAAGCATTGGAGCTCTACTCCCTTTACAAATTGTCGTATGGACCTCCCCGGGCCCACTACCTCGGTGGGTACCGGGACCGACTACTCGGTGGGCCCCGGGACTACCCGACTTGCGCTACATGGCACCTGAAGGCGTGGAGCACAAGGACAACTCAGGAGTAGTACTCGGATAGGACTCTGTACACGTTCCGCACTATATAGAGGTCTCCTAGACGTACTCGACTAGTACTCCTTCCCTACTCCGACTTGTAACCCTGCCTCCCGGACTATATAAGGCGAGGCAGGGACCGATCTCAGGATCATGTCAACCTCATCTCCTACAACTCACGGCGCACTATTGCACCATCTTGTAATCGTGCCCTATCAATCCAGAGCTACGCAGCATACAGGACGTAGGGTATTACGCACCTCGCGGCCCGAACCTGTCTAAATTGTGTGCCACGTGTCTCTTCCTTCGAGTTACCGATCTCGGCGAGTCACATTCATCTACTTCGGGTACTCCCCGTAGTAGGTTGCCGGTCTAAAACACCGACAGCTGGCGCGCCAGGTAGGGGCTCTCGCTCGAGATCACATGGCGAACTCGACGGCTTCCGTCCACATCAAGCCAACTGTCGCCTTCAACCGCGGCGACACCTTCGTTTTCGGCGCCTGGGTCTGCACTGCTGATGGCGCGGGCTCCTTCCAGCGCCGCCTGACCATGCAGCCCAACCCGAGGACGGGCCTCGTGACGCTTCCCCGAAGTCGTCACAGGCGAACTCGCCGGCAAGTTCGGCGAAATCTCGCTCTTCAACCATCACGGCGACTTCGAGCTCGAGTCCGTGTCCAACTCGAACCCGACGTCGCCATGGGCCACCGCATGCGAGCCGGCTGCTCGGCCCATCGCGAGACGGTCCCTTCACCACGTCGGCGCTCCGCACGTGGGCCCCGCGTCCCCGGACGGGCCCGCACGGGGGGCTCCCACTCCACGACGGGCCGGCAAGGAGCCCGTGACCGAGTACAACTCGGACTCCGACGCCGTCCCCGATCACGTCTCGGGCTCCAACCCTCTCTCCGAGTTCTACTCGAACCCGGACTACGAGTTCGACTTCGGGTCGGACCCCCGAGGAGCCCGAGTCCGAAGATGACTCCTCCGAGCTTCCCTTGTCGGGGCCGGCCTGCGGGGCGGTTATAAAATCGACGCCGACCGGGAGATACGTCTGCGGCCGGACCGCAAGCCCGCTGAACTGACAAAGGAGGACTCACGCTACGTCGCCTACATCGACTCGCTACCGTTCCAGGAGGGAACACCACTGGCCCAGGCTGACTCAAATACACCAACTGAGGTGGCACCCTCTGAGTCCAGCCTGGGCACCCCCGATCGCCAAGTCTTCATGGCTGCCGGCGACAACACCCCAGGACCCTCAGGCACGGCCGAAGACAAGTACACGGAGAACATCTCCGCGGACGAGCCGTCTCGCCGATGCACCCGCGGGCGAGACCGTCGCCAACGGGGGATGCTCGACGCGAACGCAACGAGAAGCGCGGCGAACAACGTCGGCGGCTCGGGGACAACCTCCCCATCCGCAACCTTGCGGAAGCTCTCGAGGCGGTCGAGAGCGAGTTCACACCACTCCCGAGCAATGCCTCATGTCGATCACAATGATCGCACGCCGGAGCTCGGGGCATACGCGTCGGAGAGGTCATCGCCAAGCTCGGCCCGAAGAAGCTTACTTCATGCGGGTCGACAACGGAGTCGCCCAACCTCTCCCGGCTAAGCCGCGCGACAACGAAGCTACTAGTCGCGGCGGCAACGCCGGCCCCAACCGTACTCGAGGCGACATCCCGGCCCGAGCCAAACCGTCGCCGCTCCCACGCCGGCGGACCTTCTCGCGGGGGACCAAGGCAACCGAGAGGTTGTCCCCCACCGCGCTCCGGCCGGTGGCGGCGGCAACGACCCCGACGGTGGCGGCGGCGACGGCGGCGGCCTCCAACCACGGGGCCAACGGAGAGGGCCGGAGGCGGCGGCGGTCGCGGCGGCCGAGGCCACGCGAACAGCCACGCCTCCGGCGCCTCGCACGGCGGGTACGACGCTCGCCGAAGATCGAGGAGGGGGGCCGCGGCGGAAGAAGTCGACCACTGCTGCTGAGGGCGACGGCTTCCCCGCCTTCTCACCACGACTTCGCAACCTACTCCTCCCCGACAAGTTCAAGCCTTTGGGGATCACCAAGTACGATGCGAAGCAGATCCCATCCGGTGGCTCCGATGCTACGCCCTCTCCATCGAGAACGGCGGCGGCAACGGGCGACACCAAATGCCTCTATTTCCCCTTCTGCCTGGACCAGGCACCACTCACATGGCTCGAGTCGGCCTGGACAAGCACTCGATCGACCAGTGGGACCAGCTGAAGGAACAGTTCACAAGCAACTTCGCGGGCGCCATGGGCCGTTCGGGTACTCGCATGGACCTCGCCATGATCAAGCAGGAACAAGGCGAGACCCTTCGCAAGTACATGCGCCGCTTTTTCGACAAGCGCGCTACCGTCGTCGACGTCACCGACAAGGAGGTCATCGACCTCTTCCAGGACGGCCTCTACCATCGCCGCACCTTCGAGGACTTCGGTCGTCGCCGCCCCAGGTCCATTCCCCACCTCAAGGACATGATCATGTCCTGGGCGGATGAAGAGGACAAGGCCAACGCCAAGTACGACGCCATCCGCGGCAAGTCCAAGCAGAACCAGGGCGGCGGCAGCGCAGCAATGCAAACCAAGGCGGCCGCAACAACAACAACAACAACAACAACAACAACAACGGCAACTACTCGGGTCCCAACCGCAAGCGCAAGACGGACAACACCGTCGCGGCTATCCGGCGCCTGCGAAAGGGAACTCGAAGAAGAACTCGGGCGGGTTCAAAGACTCGCCGAAGGAGAAGTGCCCGTGGCATCGAACGGCAACCACACTACCGAGCGAGTGCTACCGGCTCGAGCACGCACTCAAGGATACGCCGGAGCCACCGCACCCTCACGACCAAAAGGGCAAGAAGAAGGACGGCGACAACAACGACTTCCAAGAACCCGAGAAGACCGTCAACGTCCTCTTCGGCGGAGCGCCCGGCGGGCGGGAGCGAAGGCTACCCATCGTGAAGTGATGTCCATCGAGCCAGCGGTTATGACCCCTCTCAGGTGGTCGAGAGGTACCCATCACCTTCTCCCGCGCGGACCGGTGGACTAGCTTCTCCGAACCGGGACGGTTCCCTCTCGTCCCGAAGCCAACGGTGGCGGGCTCCAAGCTCAACAAGGTGCTCATCGACGGTGGAAGCGGGCTCAACGTCCTCTTCACCAAAACATTGAAGAAGATGAACCTCGACGTCACCCCCATGCTCGACAAGAGCAAGCATGCCTTTCTACGGCATCGTCCCGAGCAACGCGGCTATCCCACCGGGCTCGGTGGTGCGCCGATTACCTTCGGGGCGTCCGGGACAACTACCGCACCGAGTACATCAAGTTCGAGGTCGCGGATTTCGAGACTTCCTACCACGCCATCCTCGGCAGACCGGCCATCGCCAAGTTCATGGCGGTGCCCCACTACACCTACTTGGTACTCAAGATGCCAAGTCCAGCCGGTGTACTCTCCCTCTAGGGGGACTTGAAGATCTCCCACGACTGCGATACAGAGGCCGTGGTGATCGCTTCAACAAACCAAGTACCCAACCCAATGATGGAGGTCTACGCTGCGTCGAAGAAGCTTGCCACGAGCGAACTCGACATCCCAGAGAAGTCTGACAGCGCCAACAAGCCTCAGCCACCTGAGGAGGTACTCGTCAAGTCGGTCGACCTCGGAACAGGCGACCCCGGCCAAGACCACCACCATCGGGGCCGGCCTCGACCCCAAATAGGAAGACGCGCTCATCAGCTTCCTTCGGGCTAACCGCGACATCTTCGCGTGGAAGCCGACGGACATGCCGGGAGTGCCCGGGGGAGCCGATCGAGCACCGCCTCAACGTCGATCCAAAGGCCACCCCCAAGCGACAACACCTCCGACGCTTTGCCGACGACGGACGGGACGCCATCAAGAAGGAGCTCGCCAAGCTACTCGCGGCCGGCTTCATCGGAGAAGTCTTCCATCCCGAGTGGCTCGCCAACCCCGTCCTCGTCCGCAAGAAGAACTCGAACGAGTGGAGGATGTGCGTCGACTACACCGACCTCAACAAGCACCGCCCCCAAGGACCCCTTCGGGTTGCCGCGGATTGATCAAGTCATCGACTCCACGGCGGGCCGCAACCTGCTCGCTTCCTCGGCGCTACTCCGGGGTACCACCGGATCGCAATCAAGGAGGAAGACCGGGAGAAGACCGCGTTCATCACCCCATTTGGCGCGTCTTTGCTACACGACCATGTCATTCGGGTTGAAGAACGCCGGCGCTACTTATCAACGGGCCATCCGGGCTCGCTTCAAGCGGCAACTCAACAAGAACGTCGAGGCCTACGTGGATGACGTGGTTGTCAAAACCCGGGGACTCCGGTACCCTCATCGACGACCTTGAGGAAACCTTCGCATCGGCTCGCGCGAGTACCGTTGGAAGCTCAACCCGAACAAGTGCGTCTTCGGCGTCCCTTCGGGCAAACTACTCGGCTTCATCATCGGCCCGGCGCGGCATTGAAGCCAACCCCGAGAAGATCTCCGCCATCACCGGCATGAAAGCTCCCACGAGCATCAAGGACGTCCGAAGGCGACGGGGTGCATGGCGGCGTTGAACGATTCATCTCGAGGCTAGGAGAACGGGGTCTCCCCTTCTTCAAACTACTCAAGCATCACGAGAAGTTCGTGTGGACTCCGAGAGGCGGATCAAGCCCTTGCTCGGCTCAAGGACTTCTGTCGAAGCCGCCAATCCTCACGGCTCCTCACAAGGGCGAGCGCCATTGCTCTACCTAGTCGCGACTACTCACGTGGTCGATCTTGCCATCGTTGTCGAGCGGCGGGGAAGACGGCCACGCCTATCCGGTCCGGGGCGCCGGTCTACTTCGTCGGCCGAGGTCCTATCGAGTCCAAGGCTCGCTACCGGCCCGTACGAAGCTCCGTACGCTCTACTCATCACCTCGCGGAAGCTACGACACTACTTCCGGGGAGTACTCGGTTTCCGTCGTCACCGACTACCCGCTCGGCGACATCCCGAGAAACCAAGACGCCACGGAAGAATCTCCAAGTGGGGCCGTCGAGCTCGGCGCCCTCACCATCGACTTCAAGCCACGCACGGCCATCAAGTCGCAAGCACTAGTCGACTTCATGGCGAGTGGTGGGAGAACCGACTACCTACTCCCACCGTGCGACCGAGCATTGGGTGATGTACTTTGATGGCTCACTCAACCTCGAGGGCGCGAGGCGCGGGGGTACTCCCGATCTCTCCAACGGGCGAACAACTCAAGTACGTCCTGGGATCTTCCGGAAGGTCTCGAATAATGAAGCCGAGTACGAAGCCCTCCCCGCACGGGCTCCGCCTCGCGGCTTCACTTGGCATCAAGCGGCTACTAGTCTACGGCGACTCCGCGGTGGTCATCAACCAAGTCAACAAGTCATGGGACCGCAACAAGGAGAACATGGACGCCTACGCCTAGAAGTCCGCAAGCTCGAGAACAAATTCTATGGTCTCGAGTTCCATCACATCGTCCGCGACAACAACGTTGCGGCGGACGTCCTCTCGAAGCTCGGATCCACCCGCGCCCAAGTACCCGCGGCGTCTTCGTCCATGAGCTTCACGCGCCATCCATCTCGGAGCGGCGCCACCGACCCTTGCCCCGGCCCATCCACCGGTGGGCGGGAGGTCATGATGATCGACGTGGACCGGAGGCCACCCTTCATCGACTACCTCGGCGAGCGAAGGTCCCCTCCGACAAGAACGCGGCCGAACAACTCGTCCGCCGCGCCAAGTCTTACGTCCTCGTCGGAGACAAGCTTTACAAGCGGGGCGCATTTTACGGAGTACTCATGAAGTGCGTCCCTCGCGAAGAAGGCAAGGACATCTTGGAGGAGATCCACAAGGGCGTCTGCGGCAACCACGCGTCTTCACGTACGCTGGTCAGCAAGGCCTTCCGGCGAGCTTTCTACTGGCCCACAGCCCTGGGCGATGCCGAAGAACTCGTCAGAAGGTGCCAAGGATGTCAGTTCTTCGCCAAGCAGCAACACGTCCCAGCCTACAAGCTAGTCACCATACCACCGACCTGGCCCTTTGCCTGCTGGGGGCTCGACATGATTGGGCCACTGCCAACTGCGCCAGGAGGATTCAACGTGGAGTAGCGGTGGCTATCGACAAGTTCACCAAGTGGATCGAGGTCAAGCCGGTCACATGCCCCAAGGGCGACGAGTACTCGACTTCCGGATGAACTCGTACACCGCTACGGGCTACCCCACCGCATCATCACGGACACGGGGTCCAACTTCAACAACCACCGGTTGCGGGAGTACCGCGAAAACGAGCGGGATCGACGTCAGATACGTCTCAGTCGCCCATCCACGGGCCAACGGACAAGTCGAGCGCGCCAATGGGATGGTGCTCGACGCCCTCAAGAAGCGGCTACACGACGCCGCTAACTCCAAAGGGGGCAAGTGGATCAAGGAACTACCCAATGCACTGCTGGGGGCCGCCGGACTCAACCATCCAAGCCAACGGGGCAATCCCCCTACTTCTTGGTCTACGGTTGCGAAGCCATCCTCCCCGCCGACGTCATATGGAACTCACCGGCGGTGGAACACTACGACGAAGGCGTCTTAGAAGACGACGAGACGGGTTGATATCGACGGCCTCAAAGAAGCTCGGCCGCGCCGCCCTCGTCCAATCGGCAAGGTACACGGAGGGTATCCGACGCTACCATGATCGCAACGTCAAGGAACGCTCCTTCAACGTTGGAGATCTTGTCCTCCGCCGTATCCGAACACGGAAGGACTCCACAAGCTCGGCTCCCCTTGGGAAGGCCCCTTCACCGTGGCTAAGGTGGCCGGGCCGGGCTCCTACCACCTCCAAACACTTGAAGGCGAAGGCGTCAACAACTCGTGGAACGTCGACCAACTCTGTCGATTCTACGCCTAGTCTACAAGACTACTTCGGGGTTCAAGTCTACACGACCGCATCAACGCCCCCTTGCCGCAAGCGACCCCCCGGGTCCGGATCCAAGTCTCCGGACTACTCTCTTCCGGGTCCGGCCCACGCGGCTACCTACGGACCACGGGGCGCGACGAGCGTCAAGGACTCTAGCAGCGGTCTACCAAGAGACCACACTCCAAGATCCGGCCCCACGCGGCTACCTACGGATTGCGATCCGGCCTACACGGCTATCTACGGATCACCGGCTACGAGCGGCTATCCGCTCCGGCGCCACTTAGGCGTAAGCGGCCTCCGGTCCGGGCTACTACTTGTAACTACGGCCCCGGCCACCCCGGTGTACTTCATCGGTAATAAAGCTTGATTTTTCATCAACTTCTTTCTTGTCTACTCACTACAACGGGACTACTAAAGCCGAGTACTACTACTCGCACCTACTCCACGATGGGCGCTCCGCACTGCGAGATCGCGGTTACGAGTACTCATTGTTGGAACAACTTCATCTCATTTATACATGAATAAGTTCATTACAAGCGTTTCTGTACAACCATGGCTACTAAGCTACCTATGCGGGGCTGCGAAGGTTCGGCTTTTCGGCTACCTTGCTCCGCGATGGGAGCCATCTCGCTCCGAGCGGCTCTACGTCTTGCTCATCCGAGCGGTTGGCGGCTACCCCGCCGGCGACCACCTCCACCGGAGCCTTCGGGAAGTACGACTTCATGAAGGCCGCACTTGCTTCGGGATCGACTTGGCCATGTGCTTGACGTAGGCGGCCGGCCCGGCTTGGCGCTTCACGAAGTCGATCCGCCGGAGGGGCGATCTTGGGGCCGCCGGGTGCGGCACCGGGGAGCCTCGCGATCGGGAGAGCAACCTCTTCAAGGTCCTTCGGTGGGCCCGGAGCGCCTCGCAATCTTCGTTCAACTTCGCAAAGATTTGTAGCGATTGACGAGATCTATGTCAGAGGCAATCCGCAGCTCCATATGCTTCTCGCACTCGAGGGCGAGCTCCTTGTAGTCGAGCTCAAGTACCTGGCGGGCTTCTTGCTCCCGGTAGAAGAGGTTCTTCATGCTGACCTCCGAGGCTTTCAGCTGCTCCACCTGGCCTTCGAGTTCTGCAACACAACACAACAACGGGTCAGAGGCTATGCGACTTCCAACAAGTACCCGACAAGTCAAAGGACATACCTTTATTCTTGTTGTGGAGGCCTTTGTTCTTCCGCACCAAGTCGTCGCCCTTCGCCTGCAGTTCCATCACATCGTTGTGGTACTTGGCGAAGGTGGCGTCGAGCTTCGACTGCATCGCGGCCGCGTGCTTCCGCGACTTCACGAGCTGCTCCTCCGGGGCCTCGGCTCGGAGCACGGTGTCGCCGTAGCCTTGCGGCGATTCGACTTTTCGCGGGATCGCTCCGCGACGTCCCGCACAAGACAAGCTCAAGTCAAGAAGAGTACTCAATGCAAAGGATTGACTACTCGGGGAGGTTACGGCTACGTACCTTCATCCTTTGTTCGGCCCGCCGGATCGCCTCCGAGTGCTGGGGCCACCGTTGCCGGCTCGACGAGATCGTCGGCCGGCGGTTCAATACCGCCGCGGCTACTCGACGTAGCCTCCGTCATCGGCGCCGAGCGGATAGGCTCCGCGTCTTGGATCTCGGGGGATCGGATTGCCACCTCCAGGGCAACCCCTGGCGACGTGGTAGCCACCTCCCCCTCGGCGGACTTCTCGACGACTTCCCCCACGGGCTCGGGGGCTCCTTCCGCGGCCTCGGGGATCTCGGTGTCAACTCCTGCATGGGCACCCCTGCAGGGATGTCACCTCCTTCGGCGCTTTGTCAACAAGGAACACGCGCATCAGTGCCTGCGACTACTCGTCCGGAGTTCCACGGCTTCAAGAAGGGTACTCACCTTCGACTACGACCGCCTGCGGCGGCGGCGCTTCGGTTGCACGGGGGCTCGGCCGCGGCTTGGGCCTCGGGAGCGGGCTCCTCGACGGGCGGCACGGCCTCTCCCCGCCTCGCTGTCGCGGGCTCTTCCCCGTCCCAGCTCAGATCTGTGGATTTTCTGCACAAGTATTCACAGAAGATCGTCAGGCAATCATCGACTACTGCAACGAGTACTGCTCATGAAGACGTGGTACTTACAAGTTCGACCGGACGATGGTCACGGTCGGAGCACCGAGGATGCTGGCAATGTCAACCAGTCCACCCTCGGCGGGCGTCTCTTCCTCCGCCTCTTCGACTACTGCCTCCTCCACGGTGGCGGCGGACGGCGCAGATGTCTCCTGCGCCCCTGCGGCTTCCATCTCTCCAACGGCGGCGGCCGCGGGTACTCTGCTCTCCTCGGAGCGAGGGGCGGCGCTCCCGGGCCGCGCCGGGGAGTTCTTCGACGGTGGGGGCCGGACTCGGCTTCCGGCCCGGTTCTCCCACCGGGTCCCACACGCCTTCGTCGCCCTCTTCGACGGGCTCCGTTGGCGGCACCTCCCGCACACAAGGACAACTACTCGTCGGCACAATGTACTCGACTACCGGGTACTCGACTACTCTGTTCAAGATAACTTACCTCCGGAGGCGTGGTCTCCGAGACCTTCATCTTCTTCGCCACCCGCTTCTTGGTGGGGTTGCGTGGCTTCCGCGGCGGCGCAGCAAGGCTAGCCTCCAGGCTAGCCGGAGGGTCTTGAACAAGTGGAACGTGAGGCAAGCACGGACGGCTAAACCTCAACCGCGGTTGGAAGCGGTCTGCAGCCGTCTCTTGGTCTTCTTCCTCGTCATCGGAGGTATCCTCCACGATGACGGTGTCGTCGCCTTCACCGACTTCGCGGCGCTCCTTCACCTTCCCCTCCGCCGGGATCTCGATCCCGCTCGGTGGTGGCTGCGGCTCGGAGACAAACCGCTTCACATCATCCTGCGCAAAGACACAAGGCGTCGACAACTGCGCTACAAGTGCTCACTACTCGACGAGGGGGGTACGGCTATTCACCTCGTTGGGCGGGCGCGCGGCGGAGTACTCCTCGACCGGGCATGCCGTGTACTCCGGCATGTCCTTGAAGATGCGCGACAACCTCTCGATGATGTCATTGTCGTCCAACTCGCCTCCCGACATCCGCGACGAGTCGTCGTCGCCGGTGTACTCGAAGCCCAGCGTATCCCGCGCCATCGGCGGCGGATCCGGCGCTTCATGAAAGCGAAGGCCACATGCTCGGCCCTCGGTCCGGCTTCTCCGAGCACTCGAATGCGTGCTAGCGGCTCGGGAGCCGGATCCCCTCTTGCATGGTGGGCTCGTGTTCCCAGCACTCCCCGATGCCCGGGTTGCCGTCCGCTCGGCTTCGGCAGGCCAGGGTGGTGGTTGGTGATGTAGAACCACCTCGTCTTCCAGTCCGTGTTGGAATCCACGAGCTTGTACGCTAGGTACTGATCTGCGGCGTCCTCCCTCAGCTGGATCCCAGCTCCTCCAACTACTCTGGGGTTGGAGGCACTGGGCTGGGGCTTGACGCGAAAGAACTTCCGGAAGAGCACCCAGTGCGGCTTGATCCCGAGGAAGGCCTCGCAGAAGTGGACGAAGACCGACGTGTGGAAGATGCCGTTGGGGTTCAGGTTGAGGTACTCGATGCCGTAGTACCCGAGCAGCCCCTTGAAGAAGTCGCTTGCCGGGAGCGCAAGGCCGTGCTCCACGAAGCGCGAGAACATCGGGATCTCGTCCTCCGCCTTCTCCATTGGATAAGGATCTCCTGCGGCGGATCTCCACATGTCGACTTCTTTTCCCCGATGAACCCATTGTTCGGCGGGGTCGGCGGAGTCCTCCGTCTTGACCTTCGAATTTTTCCACTCGCGGCTTGGATCAGCGCGCGGTGGAGACATGGGCGGCGCCGCATCCGTGGTGGCCGCGGCGGCCTCTGCACGGCTCCTCTTCTTCCCGCCGGCCTTGGATGTCTTCGACGGCGACGGCTTCATCCTCCAAGTGCAAGGAGTTTTCACTCGCATCCGCTCGGGGGCTACCCTAAAGGCTTCGGGTGGCGATGCGTTCGGATCTACTACGGCGGCGGCGGCGCGGAGTGGATCTACTTCAAGATTCAAGTGGAATCGCTGCGGCTCACTTGGGTGAAAAACCCTAAGGGTTTTGGCTCTTATTTATAAGCCAAATCGCCTCCGCAACGGGCGGGCTGGATAAGTCCACGCGCGGGCGACTCGGCGGCCGCGCGTGACTCTTCGTATTCTACTAGTCGACGCGCCTCACCTCGGGGGCTCGGCTACTTCTACTCAACTACCGGGACGCGGGTAGTCTCAAGAGCATCTCGGGACACATTCTCCAAGAAGACCCTTCAATTCGAGAGGAAGTACTCGACTCAAGGCTCGGGGGCTCCGTGCCACGTGTCCTTCGGTTTTTTCTCTCACGGATTTTTCGGGATTTTCTTGCCAAGACTTCGAGATGGATCCTCGCCCGAGCCCGCGGCTCGAGGCTCGGGGGCTACTCCATGTGGATTGCGGTTCCGCAAATTGCATCTCCATGACGGCTTCGGCTTCAAGACAAGACGAGCATTTCTTGAAGACCTTCGAAGGCAGGTTTCAAGGACGCTTGGGACTACTCGAGAAGACTTCAAGATTGCTCAAACATCGAGGCGGAGTACATTCCGGCCTCGGGATGCTTCGACTACTCTTGAGGACTTTTGACTTGTAGTACTCGGGGACGCTTGAGGACTACTCGTTAAGGCCGTCAAGACTACCGGAAGTTATCCTTCTCGACTACAAAGTACTCGGGGGCTTGTCGTATGGACCTCCCCGGGCCCACTACCTCGGTGGGTACCGGGACCGACTACTCGGTGGGCCCCGGGACTACCGGCTTGCGCTACACGGCACCGAAGGCGTGGAGCACAAGGATTACACGAGAGTAGTACTCGGTTAGGGCTCGTACACGTTCCGCACTTTGTATAGAGGTCTCCTAGACGTACTCGACTAGTACTCCTTCCCTACTCCGACTTGTAACCCCGCCTCCCGACTATAAGGCGAGGCAGGGACCGATCTCAGGATCATCTCAACCTCATCTCCTACAACTCACGGCGCACTATTGCACCATCTTGTAATCGTGCCCTATCAATCCGAGCTACGCAGGCATACGGGACGTAGGGTATTACGCACCTCGCGGCCCGAACCTGTCTAAATTGTGTGCCACGTGTCTCTTCCTTCGAGTTACCGACTCTCGGCGAGTCACATTCATCTACTTCGGGTACTCCCCGTAGTAGGTTGCCGGTCTAAAACACCGACAACGGCATGGTAGCTATCCTTAAGCATTAAAGTATATTCAACACAAGATGATAGATAGATAATCCGACAAAGTACGATTACATCTCAAATCGATTACAACCCATGGACGAATAAGGAGATTACCCCATCAAGGTGCTAGACATAGCACCGTTGTTCATGGTTTCCCTTCCGACAGTGTCTTCCTTCTTCACTTGTGGGTGCTTCCTTCGAGGTGGTTGATCTCCCTCCGGAGATCTCCCTCCTCTCTCTCTAGCTTGTGGATGGCCTCCTGGTGCGAATGGCTCTCTCTCTGTCGAATGGAGGCACCTCCAGGGTTTTAGGGTTGAAGATCCTTCGGGTGCAAGGAAAGGGGGGCCGAATCGACCGGGAGGGGGGGGGGGGGGGGGGGCCCCGCGCGGCCCAGTTCGGTCGCCCCTTCGCTCCCGTGTGTTCTCAGGTGATTATGCACTTTGCCCCCTCCACTTGCATGATTTTGACGATGTCATCCTCGCATCCAAGATGGAGGTTCTCCGCACATGAAGTTCGGTCTTTTACGCTTCAATCCCCGGGGGTGTTCCTTCGTAGCACTTCGGTCCTTGCCACCATTGGAAGTGATTTCATCAAGCTCATGAACACGAACAAGACTCTGTAAATGCTCCTTTGAACTTGTTGCGAATCCGTCCTTTATGTCCATGTTTTCCTACATAAACACAACACTTCCAAATGCATGCACATAGATGAACTTGTTATATGATTAGTGTGCCTAGTGGCGGGTTAGTTCCATAATCAAATCCAAACCAAAGTGTAACGAACATGCTTGGTGTACCAAAATACACCGTCAACATCTCCCCTACACTTAGCTCTTGCTCGTCCTCGAGCAAGTACTCATAAAAGAACTTCGTCCAAAGTGTTGTAATCGTGTACCACTAATCCTTCTTCACAAGTTAGTCAATCCTTTCGTCTTTAATACATAAACATAAAGTAATGATCATCAAACATAAACATGGGCGTTTAGAATCTTTACCACGTCAAGATTTACCCAACAACTCAAACTCTTCACTCGAAGCCTTCAATCTCAGCTATGCTTACCTCTTTGCTTCCATCGGAGGGTCTTTATGATTTTTCAAACAAAATTCCTGCAACAAGTATTAGACAAAAACCTTTCTCCAAGCTCTCTCAAGTCACTCATATGAGGTGGCTATCCTAAACCAATTTTATAAAACTCTCACCTCCCATAAACCTCTCATATAACATGTAAATTGGAGCTATAGGTAGGGCTAGTGCAATCAACACAAATATTGTCAAACTAAGAACTTCCTCTAATGATTGTTTACCTTTCAAAGCCAATGATCATGAGAATTAACCATATGTAGGGATATCAAGGATGAGAAGATTTAGAATGGTGGACATGTGCAAGGGCAAAAATAAATTATGACTATGAGGAACCGATGACGTCCTCGTTGTCGGATTGCACATGGTTGGAAAAAGAGTGAAAGTTTCGTCTCTCAACAACGTGACATCCTTCCTTACACTTTTATTTTTTTTCTTTAACTTGATTCATCCCTCTCATATCCTTCTTGCCACTCCTCTTTTCTCTTTCTATTATTTTTCTTTCTCATATTTTTCTCTTTCTTTACTTTTCTATATATTATTATTTTTTCTTTCTTTCTTTCTTTTCCATACTCATACTTTTCTCTTTATTTTCCCTCTCTTGACAACTTTTCAAAGCTCTCAACTCCTCTCTTTCTTGCATGCATACAATCTGAAATTTTAAATAAACCATGCTAGAGATGAGATGAAACTTTGAGAGTAGGTTGTGTTCAAGGAATGCGATAAACAAAAGAGATGTATAGGGTTGGGTATGGAATTCAGCGATGTACTGGACTTCCGATGTGAAAGTCACGTTACCGAATGCATGACAAGGCTAGCAACAAAAGATAAGCACAAGAACATGATCATTGCTTGAAATTAAAACTCCCAAGAAAGAAGGATCCTAGCCCAACTCATCGTGCTAATCACACTTATGGTGGAGCAAAAAATAAATTGGCTTTGTATAGGATTTTTTTTCTTATTCTCAGCTTGGAAAAAGAGGTTTTGATAACCTTTATTACAAGGTTTTTGAGATAATTTTCAGAACTGAAATCCTCTAACTTTTAGCATTGAACATAGCACAACTAACATGTGAAGCTCAAGATCGAAGTGTGGTATGGGTACTTTAAGTAGTAGCAATTCCACTAAGCACCACGGTAAACATTTTTCAAACCACACACTTATGTTCATATATCAAGAATCAAAGATAAACAAACAAGTGAATAAAGATAAGCATCATACAAGACATAAATAATATAAAGACTCTTTTCATTTGATTTTCTTTGACTCAACACTAATTTAAGACACTTCAAACTTGCAAAAATTTAAAAACACACTCGAAAACTAAAGACTCTTTAAACTCTAAGACTCTCTCGAAGATCAAACCAAACATAAATTTGAAGCTCAAAAGCTAAGGCTAGCTAGCTCTCCCCCACGCTAAAAACATACGACGTCCTTGTCGTATCTTACAAAATTCCTAAGGGGAAAACTAGACCTAGTCGTACTTCCGGCAACTATTGCACCACTTGCCTCTCATGTTCCCAACCATGCCAAAAAGTTTGCGCACGTTGCGCTTTAGTAACTTGTAGTCGTCTTTAACTACGCGCTCCAAATCCTCCAAACGCTGCTTCATCGCCTCCATGGCTTGGAGAGATTTGTCGACAGATGCGTAGAGATCCGCGATGGAATGACGGCAAGCCGCACATCGGATGCAACCCGAAAGGGTCGTCATTGCCGGGGTCTCCGCCGTCATCGCCGCCGTCGTCGCCACCACCGTTGTCGTCGCCGTTGTCGTCGCAGCCACCGTTGGGGCCTTTGGGAGTCTTCTCCTTGGGTACCTCATCCCAAATGTAAAGATCGTTATCGTCTCTTCCGGTGGCCGCCCACGAGCTTGGGCTACGATCATCGAAGTAGTCGCTACCCCCATAGTCCTAAGGCTCGGGCGACACCTCCTTGTAGTCCTTCCGCTTCATACCTTGGATGCGCGCCGACCTTCAAACGGGCGTAGGGACTTTCTCTTCTTCGACGGGGTTGCGAGATGTGATAGCTCCGGTTGGGACACACCCTCCACAATGGATGCGGGCGATCCTCTTGATCTCGACGGGTAGCTTGAGCTCGCATCGCTTCGCCTCCTCCATCGATGGCTCCTTGGCTTCTTGCTTCAACTCTAAGATCCTCGGGGACACAATGGCTACTGCGTGGGTGCAAAATATTGCTTGAAGGGATTGATTCCCGAGCTCCCAATTCGGCCAAATAAATAGTCCGAAGAGGAAAACCCTAGGAACCTCATTTTCCTTTTTTAAACTTCCCTTCAAATTTTCTGACTGAAGAAGGAAGTCGAAAAGGAGCAATTCGGGCAAAACCCGAGATCGACTGCCGCCGGGACCCACCTGGGCCGGTCGGACTGGACCGGCCGGTCCACCCTGTCTCGGGGGCCGGGTCGGGCCGGTTTTTCGTGCACCACCCTTTTTTCACCTACTTAGCCCATGGGAAAAAGTTGGCCCTGTAAATCTTCGCGATAAACTCCAACAAATTAATAGAAAAGCTATTTACAAAAATTCATGCCTTGTTTTTCGTCCTAGGAGGGACGTTCAGGCTCTTCTTCCATGGTGAAGACATCAACATGGTGAAGGGGCACAACGTCGAGTTCGTAATAAACCTTAAGCCGTTGACCATTCACCATAAATTGATCACCTTTTATATCCATAATGGTTACCGCTCCGTTGGAAAGCACCGAATGCACAACATAAGGTCCGTCCCACTTGCTTTGCAATTTCCCCTTTCCGGAGGTTTTAAACCTTGAATTGTAGAGGAGGACCTTATCTCCTTCTTTAAACTCTTTCTTTTTCAATCTTTTATTATACCACCTTTTGATTCTCTCATTGTAGATGCTTGCATTTTCATATGCATTCAACCTCATCTCCTCTAGCTCGCTTATTTGGATTCTTCGTTTCACCACCGCGGCATCGAGATCAAGGCTCATCTCTTTAATCGCCCAATAGGCTTTATGTTCCAACTCAATCGGAAGGTGGCAAGCCTTTCCATAGACGAATTGATAAGGGGTCATACCTATCGGTGTCTTGAACGCCGTTCGATAAGCCCATAAAGCTCTGTCTAATTTCTTTGGCCAGTCCTTGCCTCCCTTCTGTATGGTTTTGTTGAGGATGCTTTTTAATTGCCTATTTGTCGTTTCCGCTTGTCCGTTGGTTTGTGGGTGATAGGCCGTAGAGACCCTATGCTCCATTCCCAACTTGTACAAGCACTTTTTGAAATTCTTCCCGGTGAAGTGAGTTCCTCCATCGCTTATCAAGATCTCAGTGTACCAAAACGAGGAAAAATCACGATCTTGATCATAGTAATGGACTCCTCCATGGAAGCTTTACGACATGGCATAGCCTCTACCCATTTGGATACATAATCAACCATGACTAGAATATACTCATATCCGCATGATTTTTTGAAAGGCCCCATAAAGTCTATACCCCATACATCGAATATATCAATTTGTAGATTGTAATTCAAGGGCATAGAATTTCTTTGAGAGATGTTTGCGGTTCTTTGGCATTCAGGGCATGATGCAACATATCTTTTAGTATCTTCATGCATCTCTGACCAATAGAATCTGCTCGACCATACTTTTGCTTGGGTTCGAAAATGGCTATAGTGTCCACCGTAGTCCGCCAAGTGGCACTTTCTCAGAATTTCTACCCTCTCTTCTCTTGGCACACATCTTCTCATAACTCCATCATTGCCAAGTTTGAAGAGGTATGGTGCATCCCAAAAATACTTCCTACTTTCGGAAATTATCTTCTTTTGGGAGTTTTTATCTAGATGATTGAGAGGCATCTTCCAAATCGCTCGAATGATATCAATCTTCCAAGTGTCTTTATCGAGCACTCGATAGAGGTGGTCATCTCTCATCTTATCTTCTATGGGCTCTTTATCATCTTGTCCACGATTCATCCTAGACAAATGATCGGCCACAACATTCTCCACCCCTTTTTGTCACGAATTTCAACATCAAATTCTTGGAGAAGAAGGATCCAACGAATCAGATGTGGTTTAGCCTCCTTCTTAGCCAAGAGATGCTTGATGGCTGCGTGATCGGTGTAAACAATGACCTTCGAGTTCACAATGTAAGATTTGAATTTTTCGAAAGCGAATACCACCGCTAGAAACTCTTTTTCCGTAGTGGGGATAGTTTAATTGTGCCCCATTAAGAGTTTTGCTAGCGTAGTAAACGGCGTGAACTCGACCTTCCTTTCTTTGACCCAAAACCGCGCCTATGGTGTAGTCACCTGCGTCACACATGATCTCGAAAGGGTGGCTCCAATCCAAAGGTTGAATAATGGGATCACTCACCAACGCACTTTTCAAGGTACGGAATGCCGCTAGGCACTTCTCATCAAAGTCAAAAGCCACATTCTTTTGAAGGAGATGCGTTAAAGGCTTAGTGATCTTTGAGAAGTCCTTAATAAATCTTCTATAAAATCCGGCATGGCCTAGAAAGCTCCTTAAGGACTTAACATCCGTCAGAGGTGGGAGTTGCTCAACCGTCTCTACCTTAGCCTTGTCCACTTCAATGCCTCTCTCGAATATAACATGTCTGAGCACTATGCCTTGCTTAACCATGAAGTGGCACTTTTCCCAATTTAACACCAAGTCTACCTCCGCACACCTCGTGAGGACCTTATCCAAGTTTGCCACGAAATCCATGAACGTCTTCCAATAAATGGAAAAATCATCCATGAACACCTCGACAATTTCTTCGATGAATTCTGAGAATACGGCCATCATGCAATGTTGAAAAGAGGCCGGAGCGTTGCATAGATCGAAGGGCATCCTTCTATATGCAAACGTTCCATAAGGGCATGTAAATGTTGTTTTGTTTTGATCGTCCGGGTGAATGGGAATTTGCATGAACCCCGAGTACCCATCGAGAAAGCAAAAATAAGTGTGGTTCGCTAATATCTCGAGCATCTCGTCAATGAACGGTAGGGGGAAGTGATCTTTCTTCGTCGCTTTGTTAAGCTTACGATAATCGATACACATCCACCACCCGGTCATGGTCCTTTGCGGTATCAATTCATTCTTCTCATTCTTCACCACAGTTAAACCTCCTTTCTTCGGTACACAATGTACCGGGCTCACCCACTCGCTATGCGGAACCGGGTAGATGATTCCGGCATCAAGTAACTTGATGACCTCTTTCTTTACTACCTCTCGCATGGCATGAGTTAGCCTCCTTTGGTGGTCCACTACAGGCTTACATTGGTCTTCCATTGGTATACGATGAGTGCAAAAGGCTGGGCTAATACCTTTGAGATCATTAATCGAATATCCAATCACCTTCCTATGTTTTTTGAATAAAATCAGCAACTTCTCATTTTCTTCGGGACTCAACTCGTCGCTCACGATGACTGGATAAGTCTTATCTAGGCCCAAAAATTCGTACTTTAATCCTTTGGGTAAATGTTTAAGGTCTACCTCGGGCACTTGTGGCTCCTCGGGTTTAATTTCTCATATGTCCACGATTTTTTCCTCCTCCACGCTCCCATATTGTGGTTCTAAGCCTTTTGTTGCTTCTTCTAGTTCTTCATCTTGTTGATTACTAATTTGATTTTCCATTGCTCTTTGCAGCGGGTCTCTAAGGATTTCAACAAAACAAAGACTATCTACCTCCTCTACTTCTTCTTCGGGACGAAAGGGTGTAGGGTGTTTAGAAACGCGAAGAAAATTATATTTGTACTTTGTTCCATTAAGGTTCATTGTTACTTTGCCTTCTCCAACATCCAACACGGCATCAACCAACTTAAGAAAGGGCCTACCTAGGATTATGTGATCATGATTACTATGGTAAGCATCAATAACAAAGAAATCGGTTGGTATACATTTTCCAGAGATTTTTACTTTCATGTTGCAAGCAATACCTAGAGGTTTAATAGTTCTACCATCTCCCATATTTAATTTTGTTGATGTTGGAGCTAAGTCTAGGTTGTGGTCTTGAACTTTATTGTAAATTTTAGAAGATAGGACACTTACTTGGGCTCCGATGTCACATAAAGCTTTGCATTGAACTCCGTTGATCTCGCAACTCAAGCGTGGTGCCATCTTCTCTTCTTCTTCAGATCCTATTGCGTAAACTTCAGCGAGGCGAGTGTATGGTGATGCTTCAGGCTTGATCCCCATGATTCTCTTCACCTCAGCTATGTGTTCAGGATCCACTTTATCATCTCCAAAGATCTTTTGAAAGATCTCACTAGTGGTTTCAAGGTTGTATGAATCTTCCGCTTTCTTCTCTGGTGGAAAACCCACTTCTAATGCTCTCGCCATCCCCTTTTGATTAGGGAACGGTCTTCTCTTGTCGAATACCTCTCCGTAATCGATTGGAACCCAATCCATTGGTTCGAACTCCCTTAGTGGCTTCGCGCTTGACATGCTTCTCTTGTTTGTTTCATTCGATGCGGCGAAGTCAACGCTCGGGGTAGTTCTTGACTTGATGTATTCTTGTTCAAACTTTTCTGGGATTGGCTCCTCTTTTGTGACTTCTGGGGTTGCCTCTTTAGAAAATTCAGTGCGCTTCTTCTTCCTTGAATTATATTCTGGCTCTTTCGCAAGTCTTGTTTCCCAATCTCTTCGCATGGCAGCCGCTTTACTAATTTTTATAGAAGCTGAGCGGCGTCCGTGAGAATTTTCTCCATGAGATCCCCACCTGCACACATTTGGACTTGTTGCATGCAACTAGGGGTTAGGGAAAAAAAATGTATGCAAGAGTACGTCACCGGAGGAGTCGAGTCTTGGTCCTTCTTCGATTAATTCATTAAACCTATCCCAAGCTTGGTCTATCCCTTCCTCTTCTCCTTGCATGAAAGTGATCACTTGCCTCCTTAGATGTTGAACCTTGCTAATTGGAAAGAACTTCTTGCAAAACTTCTTTGTCAACTTGTTCCAATTGCCTTCAGCTTCAAAGGACGCAAACGAGTACCATGTCTTTGCATTACCCGCAAGTGAGTAGGGAAAGAGATTCCATTTGAACCATTCATCGGGAACTCTTTCTTGACGCACCGTGTTGCATAGCGTCGTGAAATGCCTTATGTGTCTATATGGGTTCTCCGTAACCATCCCTTCAAACGGGTTTGCCGCCACCATCTCGATGATCTTGGATTTAATTTCATACTTGATCGCTTCGAGCTTCGAATCCGACTCTTGTACTTTTATGTCTTCACATCGAGGGCTAGCGTAATCCCTTAGTGATTTATCTGGTTCTTCCACGGGTTGATTGACGAACGCCATCTAAACAACAAGATAAAAACAAAAAACAAAAAGAAACAAAGTGGTTTTCTAGATAATATGTGTTAGATATAGCAAATAAAAGGTAACTAAATATAAAACTAAGTTAAATGCAAACCAAACGATGTAAACTAGCTTGCTCCCCGGCAACGGCGCCAGAAAAAGGGGCTTGTTGATGGATAAAACACGTATCCCTCTACGATCTTCAAGCGTACGGACCCCACACCTTTTTCACCACGGGATTCCCAAGGTTCTTGTCAATCCGCGGAGCAAGGGGATTACAAGCGTTCGATCTACCTTTACACTCTAGCTACTCAAACCATAACTATGATTAAACTAGAAAACAACTAAACTACACTAGAGAGAATGATTAAGAAATCAAGATAAAAGACACTCGCCCAAGGGTCTACGATACTAGAGCATGCAATCGCTTAAAGACATGAAAACAATCTAATCTATCGGGGGTTGTGACCACGGTTTCGCCCTTTCCCTCCTCTTGTACTGTCACTACGCGAAGGTATTCATGACTAGACCTATGATGGACACGGCGTATTGAATGGATCCAAGGAAGCATTGGAGCTCTACTCCCTTTACAGCATGGTAGCTAACCTTAAGCTCGGTCGCCCTCACTAAACCGACTTGGATCTGAACTACGATTCAGATCAAGTCTTACCGAAATTGGATTTCCTTTGCATGCCATATGTCGCCGAGTCGCAATCGGAATCACAAGAGGAGAGGGGCTCTGGCCTTGTCACAAGATTTGATCTATCAGTTAGTTTGAAAAGCATCGTAGGTAGTTTGATGGAGGGCTAAAACCTTTCGTTTTGAAGCAAGGGATGAGTGCAAAAGCCATTGCACTTCCGTACACGTGCATACTCTTGCTGGGGCGGACACGGATCGACTCTCTAAAAAGACTCTGAAGTGGGCGAACACTCGGCCCAGCGGGCGAACATGCCGGCTCCGGGTGTGATACAAATACTTCTTTGAAGTTGTAGGATGCGGGTCATCGATCTTCCTATCGGTCCAGAGGCGCCAGCTTGGGAAAGAAAAAGTAAGATTTGTTTGTCATATCACGATCGGAGCTATCATATCATCTCAATGGCTTAACCCCTCCGCTCAAATTGTGAAAGCTCCTTCTTGTCACAAGGTCAGGTGGTGTCTTCAAGGGTAGGTTCATGGTCTATGGCTGGCCCGTCCCGAATATGGGGACTTTGATTTATGGTACAACTATAAGACAACAGTCCCGAGAGATGGCTGTCTCTCTCGTGAAACAAGGCTCGAGTTCTGCGCTAATGGCAAGGAGCAAGAAAAGGGCAGCTAGATCGAAATCCGATAAATCGAATACCTCCTTTCAGTTATGAGAGATACCTCCAAGGCAGGATAAAGACTGAGTTGGATTCAGCCGCGTGGGGAATGAAACAACATTAATGGAATGAGTTGAGGCCTCCTCCTCCTTTTGAGAGTCAGGGGCAAGCCCGGCCTAGCGCTTTAAAAAGGGATGTCTGCCGCACTGACCCTCATTAGGAGCTAGGGCCCACCTACTATAGATTATAGATGGGCCTCGTTCCTTTATAATATGATCTAGCTTGTGAATAAAAAATCCATCATCCTCAAATTATGATAACTGCCTTCTTGCCGCAGCCGGAGCAAAGAGCTTTACTTGGAGAAATAGAAGGAACGTGTATCACACGCGCCAAATTTGGGAGAACCAGAATAGGCTGCAAGAATGAAAGAGTCAATCTATCTTAGTCAAGGCGCTCGCTCTGCCACAAAGGGAGGAACTGGAGGAAATTCAGTGTGAGTTGTTGACATCAACCTTTCGCTTCTCGGCAATGTTTCGGAAGATGGGATGCCGATCTGAAACCAGCTATCTTTCCACTTCTATCGCTTCCTAATAGGGCTGGGTTGTGGGATGAATAATCGTATCCCCCTGAGGCAAAACAAAGATAGAAGGTTTCTAGCCACTACGGTCTACCTTTCTTAAGGCCCTAAAACAACTTTCTAAAGAGCATAGGCAGTAAGGGATTACCCGTGGGCTGGGTGAAAGAGCTTTCAGAAACCTTTTCACTACAAAAGGTGTGGTGTACAACTTCTGATTCTTTTCCAACATGTTCAGATCCGAGAAAGAGTATAGTCCTAATATGTTGAGTATGGTTCAGGAACGGCAAAAAGGGCAAAAGAAAATTATGAATAATTCCTCAATTTCTTCCTTAATTGGGGCAAGGCCGCAAGACTCTAAGCCCTCTGCATAGGGTTGAAACAGGCGTGATGGAAATCTGACGGTACGTAAGGACTGCTATCCTTAACAGAATGAGTACATCTATGGAAAGAAAGGATTTCATAGAAAATATTCATTTTTCTATTTTTTTGGATCTCTCGGAAAAGAAATATCTCGACAAGAACAATCACAATTTGATCCCATCTTTCTCAACTTGCCTCTAGTTGATGACAGCTACATCCTTCTTTACGTATAGGAATTTCAGGTACATTGGTCGATGAAAGTGAACATCTATCTTATCTTACGCCACTTACTCTAGCTTGACTTTGTGGAAGACGTCCGATTGAATGATCTCCAGTGACGACTTAGGAGCTTTAAAGCCGCACTGACCCTCGTGAAGAGCTGGGGCCCACCTACTATAGATTATAGATGGGCCTCGTCCCTTTATAATATGATCTAGCTTGTGAATAAAAAATTCCACTACTAAAGAAGGTTCTGGCATGCTTTGACTTATCCCACTGCCCGCTGATATGTACATGGAAATAGAAGACTAGACCCACTTTTTTGGGGATGATTTTCAAAAGAATTAAGTGAGAATAAAATCAAAGGAAACACACGCCATATACTTACTTTTAGGTGTCCAAAGCCCGCTTTCTCGATCAATACCAGGCACATAACAAAAAAATGATTTCTATACGAAATTCTTGAGGCTCAACTCTCTTCCACATATCCATTTTTTGGATCTTGGCGTCGCCTCTGAAAGCGTCCTTCCTTATCAATGCCCGGGCATCCATCCAATGCATGATTTTGGATAGCGTCGAACATGAGCGGTAGATTGAACACCCACACAATCTCGATTTGACTACTCGTTTTCGGTGTATCGATAGTCCGTTGTACTACACTTTGAACTAACCTAGAGGCTGTGAAACGGCTACACATTAAATGAATGTATCGGAGCCGAGGCTAGCAATACAAGCATCGTCTGTCCAACTGCTTACTTCTCATCCGATGCGGGGAGGATGGATGGTTGTCCCTTCTTCTCAATAGAATCCGATAGACAAGAACCGAAAGCAGCCCTTAACCTCTACACAAGGAGGTCTGACGTATAGACCTATGAGTTGGCGGGATCCTACCAAGCCAGATAAATTATGGCCGATAGGCGCTTTGGATGCTGTCATAGTCGAGGCAATGGCCCGCTTGCTTTGTTTGGAAATGGACTTGATATACCATGTAAATTCTAGAGAGTCCGTCCTGGGTCACTCATGATGTTGGTAGTTCAAGTGAATTGTCGTAGTCTAAGGAAGATTGATTGGTTTTCAGATTGCTACTTGGCTGGCATAAGAAAGAAGGCGCCCCGGCAGGAATTCTGGGGCTGTTCGCCCATTAATGCGGTACGTGAGCTGGGTTCAGAACGTCGTGAGATAGTTCGGTCCATATCCGGAGCCGCAAGACAGGGCTCGGGAGTTAGTCTTTGGTCTAACTTAGTAAAAGAAGAATACATTAAATCCACAATGAGGCTCTTTTCCCATAGGCGTAGTAGTTGTAGCGAAGCGGCAGGGGCCCCTGTATGCAGGTTGCTACTTAACTTGACAAGCTGTGTGCCTTTGGTCGAGTCCCTATTCTATAGGATATGGTTTAAAGAGCCCTTGCGAATTCATTCTAATGTAATATGTATTCCGTTTTGTCTAGGAACAGAACGTCAAAATATTCCTTGACTTGTCACCGTACCAGTTCTTTTTGCAGTTGAATCTTCCCGTTCTGGTGGTTCGTCAGAAAGAAATACATTGCTTCTTTCCTACTTTTAGGTCCTCGTAGGTCTAGCTTCTGGTCGGTGCCCCTAATCCCTATGCTACGAGCAGAGGATGAGAAAATCCGATAGGCCCACCCTAGGCCTACTTTCTACCTCCCGAACGAAATCTGGCGTCTAATAGCGGGGGCTACCCCCATCCACATAACCCCTTATTTTCTCTCCAATGGTAGATCCGAAAAAATTCACAGCCTTCCTTAAGTGTAATTTGGCTTGGTTTAGAATGTTGACTCAGCTTCGCCGAGCCAAAAGGAAAGAAAAGAACAGAACAGCCGGAGGCGAAGAGTAGAGTATAGCCAAGGGGCTTTCGTCGTCCGTAAAGGACCTAACGATTAAAGTATATTCAACACAAGATGATAGATAGATAATCCGACAAAGTACGATTACATCTCAAGATCGATTACAACCCATGGACGAATAAATAGATTAGCCCATCAAGGTGCTAGACATAGCACCGTTGGTCATGGTTTCCCTTCCGATGGTGTCTTCCTTCTTCTCCACTTGTGGGTGCTTCCTTCGAGGTGGTTGATCGCCCTCCGGAGATCTCCCTCCTCTCTCTCTAGCTTGTGGATGGCCTCCTGGTGCGAATGGCTCTCTCTCTGTCGAATGGCGGCGCCTCCAGGGTTTTAGGGTTGAAGATCCTTCGGATGCAAGGAAAGGGGGGCCGAACCGACCCCCGGAGTGGGCTGGGCCGGCCGGCCTGGGCCGACCGTCCCAGGCCCATCTCGGCCCGGTTCGGTCGCCCCTTCACTTCCGTGGGTTCTCAGGTGATTATGCACTTTGCCCCTCCACTTGCATGATTTTGACGATGTCATCCTCGCATCCAAGATGGAGGATCTCCGCGCATGAAGTTCGGTCTTTTACGCTTCAATCCCTGGGGGTGTTCCTTCGTAGCACTTCGGTCCTTGCCACCATTGGAAGTGATTTCATCAAGCTCATGAACACAAACAAGACTCTGTAAATGCTCCTTTACTTTTTGGGAATCCGTCCTTTATGTCCATGTTTTCCTACATAAACACAACACTTCCAAATGCATGCACATAGATGAACTTGTTATATGATTAGTGTGCCTAGTGGCGGGCTAGTTCCATAATCAAATCCAAACCAAAGTGTAATTAACATGCTTGGTGTACCAAAATACACCGTCAACAGCCAGGTTGGTGGTATGGTGACTAGCTTGTAGGTCGGGACGTGCTGTTGCTTGGCGAAATATTGGCACCCTTGGCGCCTTCTGACGAGTTCCTCAGCATCGCCCAGGGCTGTGGGCTAGTAGAAAGCTCACCGGAAAGCCTTGCTGACCAGCGTACGTGAAGAAGCGTGGTTGCCGCAGACGCCTTTATGGATCTCCTCCAAGATGTCTTTGCCTTCTTCTCGGGAAACGCACTTCATGAGTATTCCGGAAGTGGCGCCCCACATGTAGAGCTTGTCCCCGACTAGGACGTAGGACTTGGCCCGGCGGATGAGCTGCTCGTCCAAGTTTTTGTCCATAGGAACCTTCTGCTCACAGATGTAGTCGATGAAGGGGTGTCTCTAGTCCACGTCTATCATCATGACCTCCTGGCCAGCTGACAGAGGCGTTGGGTCAGTGGTTGTGGGCGCCGGCTCCGGGATGGATGGCGCGTGAAACTCGTGGACGAAGACACCCGCTGGTACTTGAGCGCGAGTAGAACCAAGCTTCGACAGGACATCCGCTGCAACGTTGTTGTCGCGGACGATGTGATGGAACTCAAGACCGTAGAATTTGTTCTCAGGCTTGCAGACCTCTAGGCAGTAGGCGTCCATGTTCTCCTTGTTGCGGTCCCAAGACTTGTTGACTTGGTTGATGACCACTGCAGAGTCGTCGTAGACTAGTAGTCGCTTGATGCCCAGTGAAGCTGCAAGGCAGAGCCCGTGTAGTAGAGCTTCGTACTCGGCTTCGTTGTTGGAGACCTTCTAGAAGATCTGCAGGACATACTTGAGTTGTTCGCCCTTTGGAGAAATCAGGAGTACTCCTGCACCCACGCCTTCGAGCTTGAGTGAGCCGTCGAAGTACATCACCCAATGCTCTGGCCGCTCGGTTGGAGTTGGTAGCTGATTTTTCCGCCACTCTGCCATGAAGTCGACTAGTGCTTGCAACTTGATGGTTGTTCGTGGCTTGAAGTTGATGTTGAGGGCGCCGAGTTCGACTGCCCATTTGGAGATTCTTCCAGTAGCATCTTGGTTCCGCAGAATGTCACTGAGCGGGTAGTCGGTCACGACGGAGATCGAGTACTCCTAGAAGTAGTGTCGTAGCTTCTGCGAGGTAATGAGCACTGCATACAGTAGCTTCTGTACTGGTTGGTAGCGTTCCTTAAATTCCGATAAGACCTCGTTGACGAAGTAGACTGGTCGCTGGACTGGGTAGGCGTGGCCATCTTCCTGCCGCTCGACAACGATGGCAGTACTGACCACGTGAGTAGTTGCAGTGAGGTAGAGCAGTAGCTGCTCCTTTTTGCGAGGAGCCGTGAGGACTGGTGGTTTGGACAGGAAGTCCTTGAGCTGAGCGAGAGCCTGATGTGCCTCTGGAGTCCACACGAACTTCTCTTGATGCTTGAGTAGTTTGAAGAAGGGTAGCCACCGTTCTCCAAGCTTCGAGATGGATCTGTTCAAGGCCACCATGCATCCAGTAAGCTTCTGCACATCTTTGATGCAGGTGGGAGCTTTCATCTTTGTGATGGCGGAGATCTTCTCGGGGTTGGCTTCGACACCACGATGGTTGATGATGAAGTCGAGTAGTTTTCCCGATAGTACGCCAAAGATGCACTTGTTCGGGTTTGAGCTTCCAGCGGTACTCTCGCAGGGATGCAAAAGTCTCTTCAAGATCGGCGATTAGCGTGTCAGAGTTTCTGGTCTTGATGACCACGTCATCCACGTAGGCCTCGACGTTCTTGTTGAGCTGTCTCTTGAAACAGGTATGGATAGCTCGCTGGTAGGTAGCACCGGCGTTCTTCAACCTGAACGACATGGTTGTGTAGCAGTAGGCGCCAAACGGAGAGATGAACACGGTCTTCTCCTGGTCTTCTTTCTTGATGGCAATCTGGTACCCGGAGTAGCAGTCGAGGAAGCAGAGCAGGTCGCAGCCCGCCATGGAGTCGATGACTTGATCTATCCGCGTCAACCCGAAGGGGTCCTTGGGGCAGTGCTTGTTGAGGTCGGTGTAGTCGACGCACATCCTCCACTCGTTGGTGTTCTTCTTTCGGACGAGGACGGGATTGGCGAGCCACTCAGGATGGAAGACTTCTCTGATGAAGCCAGCCCGCGAGTACTTTGGCGAGTTCCTTCTTGATGGCATCCCGTCGGTCGTCGGCGAAACGGCAGAGGTGTTGTCGTTTCGGGGTAGCTTTAGGGTCGACGTTGAGTGAGTGCTCGATCAGATTCCTGGGCACCCCTGGCATGTCCGCTGGTTTCCAAGCGAAGATGTCTCGGTTAGCCCGGAGGAAGCTGACGAGCGCGTCTTCCTATTTCGGGTGAAGGCCCACCCCGATCATGGTAGTCTTGCTGCTGTCGCCTGTCCCAAGATCAATTGCCTTGACTTGCACTTCCTCGGATGCCTGATGTCTGTTGGCTGTGTCCGACGTCTCTGGGATGTCGAGTTCACTTGGGGCAAGCTTCTTTGATGCAGCATAGATTTCCATCATGGCATTGGGTACTTGATTGGTGGCTGCGAGTTCCACAACTTCTGTGTCGCAGTCGAAAGATATCTTCAAGTCCCCTTGTAGCGAGAGTACAACGGCCGGACTCGGCATTTTGAGTACCAAGTACGTGTAGTGAGGTACCACTATGAACTTGGCGATAGCTGGTCTGCCGAGGATGGCATGGTAGGAAGTCTCGAAGTCCGCGACCTCGAACTTCATGTACTCGGTGCGGTAGTTCTCCCTGGTTTCCCTGAAAGTAACTGGAAGGACCACTGAACCCAGTGGGATAGCCGCGTTCCTGGGGACGATGCTGTAGAAAGGCGATGTGCTCTTGGTGAGCATGTGAGTGATGTCGAGCTTCATTTTCTTCAAGGTCTTGGTGAAAACGACATTGAGCTCGCTCCCACCGTCGATGAGTACCTTGTTGAGTCTGGAGCCTGCGACTACCAGCTTCAGGACGAGTGGAAACCGCACTGGTTCAGAGAAGCTTGTCCATTGATCCGCGCGGGAGAAGGTGATGGGTACCTCCGACCACCTGAGAGGGGTCGGAACTGAAGGATCGGATGGCGACTAGAGAGGGGGGGAGTGAATATGAACCGGTAAAAATTCTTCTCAAAGAACCCGGCCTATACCCTAGACAATTCCCGGTCACACACAAGCGATGGATCGAATCACACACCAACCGCCAAGACAACAAGGTTATGGATCAACCTCAAGTCTTAGGAACGATTCCTTCAAGCACACGCGGAAGCACGAAAGAAGGAGGAAGGAATCGATCTAAAGAACAAAGCACTCAGGCTCTGGCGGACCGTCCGGCCAGGAGGGGCGGACTGTCCGCACGGGCCACGCGGACCGTCCGGCCTACTGCCGCGGACTGTCCGCACCCACACCGTGGATCGTCCGGCCTTGAGCCGCGGACTGTCCGAAAAAGCAAACAGAACCTCCAGAGACGACCCCGAATAACGGACCATCCGCGGGGAGCACGCGTACTGTCCGCCAGGCACCCACGGACCGTCCGCCTGCTCCTGCGGACTGTCCGAAACCACTTCCAACCAAAGCTCGAAACCAAAACGGATCAAAAGCGAAGCCGAGCAAGAACACGAAGAACACGCGAAGAACACTGTGCTCGCAGACCGTCCGCCAGGCCCTTGCGGACCGTCCGCGTGCACGAACGAACCGAAAACCGCGCGACCCCGAAAGTCAACACTCCCAATCCATCACCGGATCTCCCAAACGGTAGAAGCCGTTGAGACAAGAGTTTGGGGACATGAAAAGCGTCAACCGGGGATGCTATACCCCAAACATTTCGCCTCCTAACTTCCTAAATCATCGGGAATCGCGGATCCTTTGAACACCACCAAAAGCTAGAGCTTCGAACAAAAATCCTTGAATCGAAGTGGTTTCCCGGCGTTTGAGGGGACAAGATCAATCCCAAAGATGCACAGAACATCCATCCATGTTTCCCTCAAAGAAATTCGGGGAGAAACCCACTCAAATCCGCGAAACCACACCAAGAACAAAGGCACCAAAAACAAGCACGAAAAAGACCACGGAATTCACAACGCCGAATCTTCTATACAAACTAGGAAAGATTCACAAGGTCTAGTATGCCGCCCTAGCATCCATCCCTCTCAACAAATCTCTCATGAAGCTCTCATGCTAGCCTAGATAAAATGGAGAAGAAAATAGTCCAGGGAAAATGAGAAAGAGGAGGGGGGGAATGAAACCCTAAGTCGCGGAGAGCGAGAGCCATCCACACACACTCATGGCTTATATATCGGGTCCCGCCGGTGTGGGAAATGACTCGACTACCCCTAACTCAACTACTGGTGATACAACCCACGCAGGGGCATTTATGTAATGTTTGTGGGTCTTGCCATCGGACGGCCACGCCTTCGCCGCACCCCGCATCTTCCCGTTGCAAGCCATGCGATCCCGCCGCGTGTCCTCCGCTTCGAAGCTTCCCGACACGCCCGGATCCCGTCTCCGTCGTGTTGGGTCTTCGGACTTGGTTTTGAGGCCGAAACCAAGAAACCGTCCTCCGATGGTTTTATGGGCAAACCACCAAACCCCGCGTGCTCGGCCCGGCCTCCCGCCAAGCCTCTTGACTCGACCGCCACCGTGCACCGGCTCGATCGTCCATGACTTCGTCCTTCTCGTCTCGCCACCATGTGGCCCGCACCTAGTCCCGTCGTCCACCGGGTCCCTCGAACCGAGCCTACTCGTCTCTCCATCTCCTGGAGGCCCCTCAAGGCGAAGACCTTTCGCGCCTGTTCTTCACCCGCAACAACACGAACTAGGCCGCGGCCTACACCTGCGCACTGAGCCAAGAGTCAGTCCAACACCCGTTGTCAATCACTCATCACTGAGGAGCGGCCATCCATCGACCACCGGGCCGCTCCTGGTCCTCAATCTCCCCCTTGCTGAGTGCATTGACAACACACAACGCGAAATGAAATTCAGAGAAAGAAAGTAAGAAGAAAGAAGGAAAAAGAAAGCGCAACTCATGACCAAAACCAAAGAAAGGCAAAGAAAGGTCACAAGCCGAGCAAAGCACAAACTCCACACTGAAAACAGCAAGAAAGCTCCCCCTAAACAAATGGAAGCTCCCCTTGAACATGTGGATGCATTTTGCTGAATTTTCATTAAGCTCACTTCACTTTTTCTCCCCCTTGTTGACAATATATGAATCAAGGTGAAAATGCAGAAATGTAAGACAAAGCATATAAACATCTACATGAGCTTCTCAAATAGGCCAAATCTAGTGTCAAAGGCTAGAAATGAGACAAAGGGCACACATATGGATCATAACATAGTCAAAGCATTGCCACAAGTAATATATGGAAATATAGGCATGTGACAAAGCAAATTTTCAGATTTGAATAATTATATTAAAAGATGGCTCACTTCAAATGTAAAGGCCTATCCATGTCATATTCTAGCCAAAAACATGCATATCATCCAGAGATCATACAAGGATATCCAATTCTCAACAAAAGATCATTGCAAACAGCCATAAAGCAAAGCATGTCATGTTAAATCTCATGAGCCATGTGTCCACTTCGGGGAGACTTCTCCACTGGTGAACATCACGCAACATGTTTTGCACCCATGTTTAAAAGATAAGACATTTTAAGCATAAACATGGTGGATGGAGCATTTCTCAAGTATACACACTTCTTTGCAAGATTAAATCATTTCATGGTACATGAAGTGCCTTTGCGGCAAAAAGAAGCTTATGCTCCCCCATGAATGCAACATAGGCTAAACATTCACAATGATATTCGGCCTTTGGCCCAAAAGCAAGAAAAAGACATCCAAGCACAATCTAAGCATAGAAAGCACATTTAGACCAAAACGTGACATGGATACACTATTACACATGAGTGGAGCACATTTCATCAAATTTAGTCAAGATTAGCATTTGATTCAAAAAGAGGCTATCTCACAACACATATATCTCAAATATTCCAAGAGCATAGCCTCACATAGCCATTTCTCCACACACATGACCAATATCTCACAAGTAGCCAAAGAAACTCAAATAAGGCATACAAATGCAACATGATATATAACAAGATGGCTATTCTACCATGGTTTATACATCAAGCAAAGCATGTATATACATCAAAGGAAAAACATGGTATGGTACATATGGTACAAAAGAGAATCCCCCAAGAAACAACAAGAAAGGGCAAGAAACCCCAAGTTCCCCCCGCAAGCGCACAAATGTAGCTTGGTTGAGAGGCTTTGTAAAGATGTCTGCAAGCTGATCTTGGGTAGGGACATGACTCAACACAATGGTCCATGGTCCCTTTCTCCACATTGTCTCTCAAGAAATGGTATCTCACTTCTATGTGTTTGGTTCTGGAGTGAAGCACTGGGTTTTTCGCTACGCTTATGGCACTGGTGCTATCACAAAGAAGTGGGATCCGGGTGCACTTGCTCACCAAAATCTCTCAAAGTGTATGAAATCCATAACAAAGTGGGAACAACAACTCACGGCTGCAACATACTCCGCCTCGGTGGTAGACTGAGCTACACTAGACTGCTTGCGGGAAGACCACGAAACCAACGAGGACCCAAGAAACTGACAACAACCAGAAGTAGACTTCCTCTCGACTCGACAGCCAGCAAAATCCGCATCAGAAAAACCATGAAGAGAAAGAGTCGAGGAAGAAGAATACTAAAGGCCAAGACCAGGGGCGGATCGTAGGTACCCGAAGATCCTCTTGACGGCCGTCGACGTGATGTCCTCGGCGAAGCTCGAAAATGAGCGCACGGACACACACCGAACCGTATGTCCGGCCTCGTCGCCGTCAAGTACGGGGAGGGAGCCGATCATGCTCCTGTACTCCCGCCGGTCCACCGGTTCTCCGTCCTCGTCCGCGTCCAAAGTAGTCGTACTCCCCATGGGTGTCGACATAGGCTTCATCCGGAACTTCCTCGGCATGTCTTTCGTGTACTTGGTCTGATGTACAAATGTTCCGTCCTTCACTTGCTTGATCTGCAACCCGAGAAAGTACTGCAACTCGCCCATCATGCTCATCTCGAATTCCCTACTCATCTCATCTGCAAACTTGGCAACAAGGTTATGTGATGAGCCACCAAAGACAATATCATCCACGTATATCTGCACAACTAACAAGTCATTCCCATGCTTGAGAAGAAACAAGGTCCTATCCACGATACCCATCACAAACCCTCTGCTTACCAGAAAACCTCTCAATCTCCCATACCAAGCCCGGGGCGCCTGTTTCAACCCATACAGAGCCCTTTTCAACCTGTACACCCTGTGTGGATACTTCTCACTCTCGAACCTCTGTTGTTGCTTCACATACACCTCCTCCTCTATGACCCCATTCAGAGAAGCACTTTTCACATCCATTTGAAACAACTTGAACCCTTTAGCCACGGCAAAGGCTAGAAGGATTCGAATTGCCTCAAGACGGGCCACAGGAGCAAAGGCCCCCTCATAGTCGATCCCCTCCTTCTGACTATATCCCTGAGCAACAAGTCTGGACTTGTTCCTCACAACCATCCCATTCTCACCCTCTTTGTCCTTCCAAACCCACTTGGTTCCTATAGGATGGAAATTTGGAGGTGGTTCAACTAACTTCCACACCTGGTTCCTCTCAAAGTTTTCCAACTCCTCATGCATAGAATTGACCCAGTTTGCATCAGATAAAGCATGTCCAATGTCCTTGGGCTAAAAGGTGGCAACAAATGCAGCATGAGCGAAATGAGAGGAATTTCTGGACCTTGACCGCGTAGTACGTTCATCGATGTCCCCAATGATCCTCGATAGGGGATGCACTTCTTGAATCCGCCGGGGAGCCTCACGCCTCGAGACTACCTCCCCCTCAACTTCGGCTTCTCTCGCACGGTCCTCTTGTCGCACCATCGTTGTCCATGAAGTAGACGGTCCACCCTCCCTAGTGGTCGTAGGGGAAGTAGTGTGTACACAATGCTTCACCGCATGGTTCTCTCTATCATCATCTCCAGCTTCATCCTTCTCCTCTTCAAAGAGGTCCTCGGCCATCTCCTCATCACCTGCACATTCAAAGCCAATAGAGGTACATGGCATTATCTCGTTGAAGGTTACCTCGCAAGTCTCCATGATTTTGTTAGTCTCAAGGTTAAGCACCCTATAGGCTCTAGAATTATTAGCATATCCAAAAAAAATCCCATCACTAGACCTAGCCTCAAACTTGTCGAGTTTTCCATTCTTAAGAATAAAGCATTTGCAACCAAAAACTCGGAAATGACTCACATTGGGTGCCCAACCATGCATCAGCTCATAACAGGTCTTCTTCTTGAAAGCTCGCAATAAAATCCTGTTAGAGACATGACAAGCCGTATTGACCGCCTCAGCCCAATACCTCCTAGGAGTCCTGTGCTCATCGAGCATCATCCTAGCCATCTCACAAAGAGTCCGATTTTTCCTTTCCACAACTCCATTTTGAGGGGGCACATAAGGGGTCGAATACTGATGTTCAAGACCTAGATCACGACAAAAGGCATCAAAACGAGAGTTCTTGAACTCTGAGCCATTATCATTGCGGATAGCTCGAATAGCATTCCCATGCCTCTCGTTTTTCAACCTCACGATCAGATCTCGAACAAAACCAAATGTCTCACTCTTGTCTTCCAAGAAAAACACCCAGGCATAGCGAGAGTAATCGTCCACCACAACAAGGACATACCACTTCCCACCCACCGAGCGAACCCGAGCTGGCCCAACAAGGTCCATATGCAACAGCTCTGTCGGACGCTCGGTCATGACATCCGTTAAGGGTGGATGGGGAGTGGCTACCATCTTGCCATGCCTACATGGAGCACGAACCAAATCCTTCTCAAACTTCAACCTCGGCAATCCTCGGACAAGGTCAAGACCACTCAAGCGGGAAACTAAATCCAAGCTCAAGTGACCCAACCTCCTATGCCATTTCCACAAATCAGAAGAAGGACCGGCCATCAAACAGCGAGCAGGACCCAAAGAACGAGAGAAATCAGCCCTGAAAATTTGACCCTCGGGGATGATCATACAGACAAGATCACCCCGAGAATCCAGCAAACGAGACTCACCAGACTTGAAACGCACCTCAAAACCCTCATCAAGCAACTGAGAAACCGAAAGAAAATTGAAATCCAAAGACTTCACAAGAGCAACTCTCTTCAACGTTACCTTGTCACTCACATGCACCACACCCTCAGAAATCACCCTTCCTCGTCCGTTATCCCCAAAAGTGATGTACATCTTTTCCTTCACTGGGATGAGGCTGGAGAACCACGTCTTGTCTCCGGTCATGTGTCGGGAACATCTGGAGTAGATCAACCAAATGTTCTCCAAGCCTCCTGCCTGTAGTCAGAAACACGAACGAGAATGAGCCAACGACTCGACACTGGGGTTAGCACAAAGAAAGTTGAACCAGTGTCGAGCCATCTGCTCAAAAGAGGGGTTAGCAAACATCATTCCCTTGCCACAAAACTTCCCATGTCCCATGGAAGGAGTACGAGCACCACGAGGGGGAAAATGTGGTCCGTAGTTCCTCTGGAACCCAAAGCTGCGAACATCTCCCCTAAACCCGTATTGAGGACGAGTAGGGGGACGTCCAGCAAAACCACCACGAGCCCGACCAAGCCTCTCACCCGCACACACACCATCATCTCTCCTATCATACCTCTCACCACCACCTCTCTGTGGGAACCTACCACCCTGAGCTCCAACTCTACCAACACTCCTCACACTTCCCACACCCCGTGCAAGTGGCACTCTAGGCTCAGGAATACCATGAGACTGGCGATACCTGTCCTGGTTTTCTTGCTCCTTAGCAAGCCTCTCATCCCTCTTCCTCTTATAGCAAAACTCTGCTAGGTGTCTCTCCTTGCCACAATACTCACACCTGAAGGGGATGGGTTTTGGTTTCGGCTTTGGCTTCTCTTTAGGTTTCTCACCCTTCTCACTAACAAACTTCACGGGTGTCTGGAAGTCATTTGTTTTGGGTGGGAATTTGGGTGGATCTTGGGTTGTGTCAAGCTTGTTGCAAAGGTGGTTGGGCTTTGGAGTGAAAGAGTTCTTGGGTGCTTTTGGAAGTGGGACTTGGATGTCTCCGATCACCTCAAACTCGGGGTTAGACTCAACACACTTCTCATACACACTCTCCCCACTGTTCTCTCCCACTTTCTCACCCAACTTCTCAAAACCCAAACTACGACCATCAGCTCTCTTGAACTCCTCAATCATGATTTTCAATTGAGGTTCCTGCCCAGACAACCAACCCAACACCTTCCTCAAATAATCATTCTCCTCATAGATGACATCCAAACGGGAAGTAAGTTCAAGATTGCGCAAAGTAACTTCATCACAGCTAGTGCATGCATTGACAAATATTTCAAAGAAGCTTCCAAAGTACTAATAGTAGAACGAGCATCAACAAGCTTATCATGCATAGTAGGACATGATTTACAAGCACCAAGCAAAGTGGGTCTAGCCTTAAGCTCATCATACTCAGTCCTAAGAGCATCTAGTTTAGCCAAAGTGGAAGCATTCTTCTCATTAAGCAACTTGATCTCATTCAACCATGCATCACATTCAGGACATTCAACATCATCAGAAGTAGTAGGAGCAAGTTTCAAAAAGTCATTCTCAAGTTCAATTCAAGCAATTTAGACTCTAACTCTCCTACTTTCTCACTAGCATTCTCAAGTTGAGCCATAAGATCTTTCCTCATCTTCTTAGCATCTCTCAGCACACTATCACGGTTGTCAATCAAGCCATTCAACCTAGTGATCTCAGCAAGCAAAGAGTCGGGGTCACGATTTACCTCATCCTCCGAGTCGGAGTCACTGTCTTCCTTCTCGCTCTTCTTGCTGCTCGAGCTATGGGCCATGCCACAAAAGCCTTCAAGCGCCACACAGCTCAATCCACTGAGGTTCCGGCTTGCAGTCTTCTTGCCCTTGTGCCAACCGGCGTCTTCATCTTCACTGCTCGAGCTTGACTGCGCGTCGCTTGAGCTTGAGTCGACGTCGCTTGCACCGGCCACCATGGCTCTTGCCTTGTCCTTCTTGTAGCCGCCCTTGCTCGGTCGCCGCTTGTCCTTGTCCTTGCTCTTGGACTTGCTGAAGTGCTTGCACTTGGAGGAGTACTTGTCTTCACGCCTCGGGTGCGCCTTGTACTCGCTCATCTTGTACTTGTTTTCCTTCGCTTCCGGGCACTCGGCGATGAAGTGTCCACGCTTGCCACACTTGTAGCATGTCCCCGAGCTCCGCCTTGCATTCCTCCGGCTCTCATGTCGATCAAACCTCCTTGAGAGAAAAGCCAGCTCCTCCTCGCCCAGACATAAGAGAAGACAAGGAAAACTGTCGACAGGAAGGGTTAGCTTTGCCCTTTGATCCACCCACAAGAGCAAGACTATGATCAGTCGAGCCCTCATGCTTGAATTGCAACTTCCTGTCAACCTCAGCCGACTTGAGCTTAGAAAAGAGGTCATCCAACTCAATAGTCAAGTATTGCCCGGACTCCTTGATGGCCTCAACCTTAGCACCCCAAACATTTGGGTCCAAGATATGCAAGAGCTTCAAAGCTTGATCATGCTCGGTGTAAGGAAAATCCTCAACATTGGCCTTCATGTTGTTCACGATGGCGGTGAACCTCTGAAACATCGCATCAATGTTCTCACCGGGAAGTTGAGTAAAGTTCTCATATTGCATCCGGTAAGAAACAAAGAGGCGAGCCTTCACATGGTTATCACCACCGTGAGCAACCAACAACTTCTCCCAAATTTGCCAAGCAAGATTCAAATGACGAACATGCTCAAACTCAGGATCACACAAGCTTCGGACCAAGTGATCAATGGCTTTTGCATTTGCCTCATACTTGGCCTTAGCACCGGCATCGGTCACCATAAGAGTATGGATGTTGGCCGGAATAGCATAGGTCTTGTCAAGCACAATGAAATCCAACAACATGCCACGAAGAAAGATCATCATACGAGCCGCCCACTTGTGGTAACCCTTCCCATCGAAGTGCGGCGGACCGCCCCGCTCAACGTACGCCATCTTAGGATTCAAGACTTGTCAAAGTCGCAAAGAATCCGGCACCATGCTCTGATACCAATTGAAGGATCGGATGGCGACTAGAGAGGGGGGAGTGAATAGGAGCCGGTAAAAATTCTTCTCAAAGAACCCGGCCTATACCCTAGACAATTCCCGGTCACACACAAGCGATGGATCGAATCACACACCAACCGCCAAGACAACAAGGTTATGGATCAACCTCAAGTCTTAGGAACGATTCCTTGAAGCACACGCGGAAGCACGAAAGGAGGAAGGAATCGAACCGAAGAAAAAAGCACTCGGGCTGCGGCGGACCGTCCGGCCGGGGAGAGGGGCGGACCGTCCACACGGGCCATGCGGAGCCGTCCGGCTCGCCGCGCGGGCCCGTCCGCACCCACACCACGGACCGTCCGGCCCCGAGCCACGGACCGTGCGAAAAAGCAAACGAGAACCTCCAAAGACGACCCCGAATAACGGACCGTCCGCGGGGAGCACGCGGAGCCGTCCGCCGGGCCCTCGCGGACCGTCCGCGGGCACGAACGGGCGAAAACTGCTCGACCCCGAAAGTCAACACTCCCAATCCATCACCGGATCTCCCAAACGGTAGAAGCTGTGGAGACAAGAGTTTGGGGACATGAAAAGCGTCAACCAAGGATGCTATACCCCAAAAATTTTGCCTCCTAACTTCCTAAATCATCAGGAATCGCGAATCCTTTGAACACCACCAAAAGCTAGAGCTTCGAAAAAAATCCTTGAATCGAAGTGGTTTCCCAGTGTTTGAGGGGACAAGATCAATCCCAAAGATGCACAAAACATCCATCCATGTTTCCCTCAAAGAAATCCAGGGAGAAACCCACTCAAATCCACGGAACCACACCAAGAACAAAGGCAGCAAAAACAAGCATGAAAAAGACCACGAAATTCACAACACTGAATCTTCTATACAAACCAGGAAAGATTCACAAGGTCTAGCATGCCGCCCTAGCATCCATCCCTCTCAACAAATCTCTCATGAAGGTCTTATGCTAGCCTAGAGAAAATGGAGAAGAAAATAGTCCAGGGAAACTGAGAAAGAGGAGGGGGGAAAATGAAACCCTAAGTCGCGGAGAGGGAGAGCCATCCACACACACTCATGGCTTATATATCGGGTCCCGCCGGTGTGGGAAATGACTCGACTACCCCTAACTCAACTACTGGCGATACAACCCATGCAGGGGCATTTATGTAATGTTTGTGGGTCTTTCCATCGGACGGCCACGCCTTCACAGCACCCCGCGTCCTCCCGTCGCAAGCCATGCGATCCCGCCGCGTGTCCTCCGCTTTGAAGCTTCCCGACACGCCTGGATCCCGTCTCTGTCATGTTGGGTCTGCGGACTTGGTTTTGAGGCCCAAACGAAGAAACCGCCCTCCGATGGTTTTGTGGGCAAACCACCAAACCCCGCGTGCTCGGCCCGGCCTCCCGCCAAGCCTCTTGACTCGACCGCCACCGTGCACCGGCTCAATCGTCCATGACTTCGTCTTGCTCATCTCGCCACCATGTGGCCCGCACCTAGTCCCGTCGTCCACCGGGTCCCTCGAACCGAGCCTACTCATCTCTCCATCTCCCGGAGGCCCCTCAAGGCTGAAGACCTTTCGCACCCGTTCTTCACCTGCAACAACACGAACTAGGCCGCAGCCTACACCTGCGCACTGAGCCAAGAGTCAGTCCAACACCCGTTGTCAATCACTCATCACTGAGGAGCGGCCATCCATCGACCACCGGAACGCTCCTGGTCCTCAGGAACCGCTGGTTCGATGTCCAAGACTTCCCGTCGAGTGGCCTTCTGAGACCGTTTGGTGGGTAGTCCACCGAAGAGGACATTCACCGTCTTGTCGGGTTCTTGGAAGTCGTCGTTGCCTTCGTCAGCTTTTTTCTTGCCTTTCTTGTCGTGAGGAGGTCGTGGGTCTGGGGAGTCCTTGAGTGCTCGACGGAGTTGGTAGCACTGCTCGGTGGTGTGGTTGCCCTCCAGATGCCACGAGCACTTCTCTTTCAACAAGTCCTTGAAGCTGTTGGAGGTCTTCTTCGAGTTGTCTTTCGCAGGGCGCTGGATAGCCGCGACTGTGTTGTCTGGCTTGCGCTTGCGGTTAGGACCCGAGTAGTTGTCGTTGCGACCGCCTTGATCCCTCTTGTTATTATTGTTGCCGCCCGCGTTTTGCTTGCTCTTGCCGCGAATAGCATCATACTTAGCATTCTCCTTGTCTTCTTTGTCGCCCCATGAAGTGATCATGTCCTTGAGCTTGGTAATGGAGCTCGGGCGGTGGCGACCGAAGTCTTCGAAGGTGCGACGATGGTAGAGACCGTCTTGGAAAAGGTCGATGACCTCCTTGTCGGTGACATCGACTACCGTGGCGTGCTTGTCGAAGAAGCGTCGTATGTACTTCCGTATGGTCTCGCCTTGTTCCTGCTTCACCATGGCCAGGTCCATGCGAGTACCTGAGCACCCCATGGCGCCCGCGAAGTTGCTGGTGAACTGTTCCTTGATCTGGTCCCACTTTTCGATTGAGTACTTCTTTTGGGACTCGAGCCATGTAAGTGGAGCTTGGTCCAGACAGAAGGGGAAGTAGAGGCACTTCGTGTCGTTGTTGCCGCCAGCATTTTCAATGAAGAGAGCATAGCATCTAAGCCATTGGACTGGATCTTGCTTCGCATCGTACTTGGTGATTCCCAGAGGTTTGAATTTTTCTGGGAGGAGTAGGTTGTGAAGTCGAGCAGAGAAGGCGGGGAAGCTGTCGTTCTCGCCTGCCGTGGAGGATTTCTTGCGTCGAATTTCTTAAATTCTGCGGCGGGTGTCGTAGCCGCCGCGTGAAACACCGGTGACATGGCTGTCTACGTGGCCTCGGCCTCCGCGATCGCCTTCGCCACTGTCTCTCCTGCCAGCTCCGTGTGAGGAGCTCCTGCCTCCGCCGCCAGCATCACCATGAGCCGCCGCGCCGCGACTACCACCAGCGCCACCGGTGCTGTCGCCGCCCTGAGAAGGTCCACCAGCTGATGCCCTAGTGCAGTTGGGGTTATGTGGTAGTTCTCCTCGAGCACGGTTGCGTCCGTTGTCGGCTGGACTGCGACTAGTGGCTTCATGGTCGGCTTCGCGAGTTCTGAGGGGAGGCACTTGAGTGACCCGGTTGTCGACTCTCATGAAGTAGGTGTCCTCCGCGAGCTTGGCGATGACTTCTCCCGCGCGCATCCCCTGGGCCTGACGTGCTATCATGGTGATAGACATGAGGCACTATTCAGGGGTAGTATGCACCCGGCCTTCGACTTGGTTAAGTGCCTCTGTGAGGTTCCGTATGGGGAGGCTCTCACGGAGACGTTTACGCCATTCGTTACGCTTCCTATTGCGGTCACGTCGGGCGTTCTTGTCGTTGCTGGTTTCGTCTGCGGGTGCATTGGCAGACAACTCGTCTACTGAGATATCTTTGAGGTAGTGGTCAGATTGTGTCCCTGAGGGTCCCGGCGTCTCGTTGGTAGTCATGAAGACTTGGCGATCTGGAGAGCCGAGACTAGAGTCAGTAGTCGCCACCTCTGTTGGAGTGTGCTCCTCCGCTGGAGCTAATGGTGTTCCCTCCTGGAAGGGAAGCGAGTCGAGGTAGGCGACGCAATGTGAGTTCTCGTCTGTCAGGTCCGCAGGCTTGCGGTCTGGCCAGTAGACGAATCTCCCGGCGGGTGTAGATGTTATAACCAGGCCGGTAGCTGGTCCTGACAGAGGTTGCTCGGTTGTGGAGTTCTCAGACTCGGGCTCGTCAGGGTTCGATCCGAAGTCGAACTCGTAGGAAGAGTCCGAGTAGTAACCGGAGATGGGATTGGAGTCTGAGGTGTAGTCGGAGACGATCTCCTTACCGGCCCGTCACACAGTGAGAGCCTTCACATGGGCCTTGCTAGCGTTGTAGAGGCCGTATGGGAAGTGCTCATGAAGTGGGAAGTCCGCACACGATGGCTCAATAGCTGGCTCGCATGTGATGGCCCACGGGGATGTCGGGTTCGAGTTGGAGTCGGATCCAAGCTCGAAGTTAGCGTGTTGGTTGAAGAGCGAAATTTCGTCGAATTTTCCAGCTAGTTCGCCCGTGACCGCTTCGGGAAGCTTCACGAGTCCAGTGCTTGGGTCGGGAGTCATGGTGAGGTGGCGTTGGAAAGATCCATCGCCGTCAGCAGTGCACACCCAAGAACTGAAGACGAAGGTGGTGCCGCGGTTAAAAGCGACGGTTGTCTTGATGGAGACTGAAGCCGTCGAGTTCGCCATGAGATCTTCGACGAGATCCCCTACCTGGAGCGCTAGCTGTCGGTGTTTTAGACTAACAACCTACCAAGGGGAGTACCCGAGGTAGATGAATGTGGCCTCGCCGAGATCAGTAACTCGAAGGAAGAGACATGTGGCACTCAATTTAGACAGGTTCGGGCCGCGAGGTGCGTAATACCCTACGTCCTATATACCGTGTAGCTCTGGATTGATTGGATGTGTTTACAAGATGATGTGTATGAGAGAGAGAAGGGTCCCTGCCTCGCCTTATATAGCCCGGGAGGCAGGGTTACAAGTCGGTTTGAGGAGAGAGTACTAGTCGGGTACGTCTAGGAGTTCTCCATATAGTACAGGACATGTATAACTTCCTATCCGAGTACTTCTCCACCATAGTCCTTGCGCCCCACGCCATCAGGTGTCGTGTGGCGCAAGCCGAGTTATCCCAGGGGCCCACCGAGTAGTCGGTCCTAGTACCCACCGAGGTAGTGGTCCCAAGGAGGTCCATATGATAGTACCTGCGACGGAGACGAGGCTGCGATAGAGACGAGGAAGGCGGAAGCTGGAGAAGGGGTTAGAAGGCGGAAGGCAGGGCGGAGCGTTTATTAAAAAGATTCGGATGCGCAAATGATACGATGATTAACAAACACCCGTCGCTAATGAAGGGGCGGGACTAGGTCTGTTCGAATGAAGAACTGTTTGCTTTTCCCCCTTTAATCTACAATCAAATTTTGTATCACGTTTTTCTCCGTAAACCGTAATCCAAATTTTATGAAATTTGTTTCTGAATTTTTCTAAAATGAACATCTATTCATTTATGACATTTTTTCGTATGTAATTCTGTTTCTTGGATGTTGTTTATACACCTTATATTGTTCCTTACAAGTACAACATATAAATAATATTTGTTTTACATAACCATTACTAATTAAACTTTGCATTTCATAATATTATGTTGAACATAAGGTTATGTTAAAATTTCAAATGCATATGAGTTCGAACATGTTTTAAAGTGTGGAAAACTTCAATGTTGAAGTAACATTCTAAGAAACTATGTGAGAGATGTAGACATTTGTACACAAGTATAATCTTTCGTTTTCAAAACCATTTGAATATTTGTAGAAAAGCTTAGGGACTTAAATTATGTTTCCAAGTCAATTTGTAGAATTTTTAGAACACACTAAGATGTTATTATAATTATTATATCGTAAACAAGGGATAAAAATTCTAATTTTACGAAATTTGGTTAGACAAGTGTGGTTGTTGATATTTTATTCAAATACTAAATTACCAACTATGAATTATTCGTATTTTTTACGATTTTTTGGTGTTGTTTATGGGGTATAATATTCGAGGGAAACAACTTTCGATTCAATAAATTGTGTCGGGCCCACGCGTCAGCGTCAGAAGCCTATATAAAAAAGATAATCGTAGCCTGCCTGACGGACAAAGGCGATGCGGGTAGACTAACCATCGTCGCCAACAAGTGCTCCATTATGCCCCTGGCCGGCATCCGCCCAGGTGACGGTGGTACACTAACCATCGTCGCCAACAAGTGCTCCATTGTCAGAAATGCCCCTTGCCGAATGAATATGCATCCGCCCCTGCGCCCCGACCCCTGCCCCCCTTCTTCTTCCCTGATCTGAGCTCCACCGCCGCCGCCCGCCCGTCCTTCCCCGCCGTCGCACACATGTCGCACTACGCCGATTCGTCTGGAGGTGCACGTGTGAGCAGCAGGATCCAAGGTTGCCGGAGCAGCCGCAATCACTCCATCGGCTTGGATCCAGTCAGTGAGCTAAGCGGCTTTCCACTGGTTCCTTGCCTGGACTGTGGTATGGCTCGGGTGATGGAGGGGCAGACACATAAGGAAGGTGAAAACCACGGTCGTCTTTATTTCATGTGTGCAAGGAACTCGGTGAGTAGTCTGCTGGGTCTCCCAAATCTGAGTTAGGGTTCTTATATGCTTTTGATTCTGCAGTACGCGAAGAATTGTGGATTTTATCGTTTCCACAAGGAGTATCTCCAGATGCTGAAGGATGCTGGCGTCATTGTTTTTCGACCGTCGAACTGGGCAGACGCGGTAGATGAAGTAGTTGATTCAGTGGAATGTCAAATTGGGAGCGGCAAGCAGAGGCAAGCACTGGAGGACAAGAAGAGGAAGAAAGCACTAGAGGAGAAGATGGACAATGTGATCTAGAAAATGAACTTGATTATTGTGACTGTTGTTTGTGTAGTATTTGGATATTTACTAGGGATGTATGCTGCAAAGAAGTAATTATGATGTTAAAAGTGGTGCTTTTGCTTCATCTTTTTGGATGAAGAATGAAAATTTTGTCACATATGACAAACTTAAATGTATGAATGAAGAATGAATGGAATGACAATTGGGTCACAACTCTTAATGTGTCACACATCACAAAATTCATCAACTCATCTGTGCTGACATTTCATTGCAGCACGAGGCAAAGGAAATGCGGATTATTAAGACAAACACAGTAACAAACTTCTAGCATAACTCTGGCATATATACACATTGCAATTCATTGTGAACTGCTGCCATATAATCACACAAAAAGAGTATCAAACTTCTGGCATACACATTTCAATTCATTGTAAGATGCTACCATAGACATTGCAATGCCTTCCAAAATAGGAGACATGTATTGATCTACCGTGTCTCTTAGATCTACTAGTTCATCACAAGTTCAACATACACAGATCTACTAGCTAGTCCATCACAAGTTCAACAAGCACACTGGAAGAACACATTAACAGATGAACAAATTAATTAAGCAGAGTTAGTCACCGCCAGAGGAGCCCTACCATCGGAGTCGGAGTCGGAGCCGGAGCTGGAGACGTCGAGGTCACCATAGTCGTCGTCATCGTACACGAGGGGGACCACTTCTCTCTCCAGCTGCCCAGCCAAGACATTGACCTTGAAGGGGTAATCCATCACGGTCGTCTGCAGCGGATCAGTGGGTCGTTGGACCCCGAGATGAACGGCCAACTTTCCAAAACTCTGCCAAGCCTCGTAGAGCATCTTCACTGAAAAACAAGCATCCTGAAAATCTACTTTTGGAGCACGCAGGGCACCACGGGCTGCCGCGCCACCTTGCGCCGGGGCGGCTTCAGCCGCTTCACCTCCTCGGGCGGGGGCAGAGGCACCTCCTCGGGCTCGGTGGGCGAGGGTGGCGGCACCTCCTTGGGCGGGGGCGACGGCACCTCCTCGGGCTCGGCGGGTGTAAAACCCCGGATTTTCATAGAAAACCCGGATCCCTGTACCATCGCGATAGTCCCTGGATCAGTGGCTATCGCGTACAGAACGTCTCACAGAATGATACACAAAGTCATACATCGCATCACATAAAGTTATTAGTACAATAATTTATTACAAGTCCATTATGGAGTACATCATTACAAGCCTCTTGGCTGAATCAGAGTGAAAATTCTACGCAACGGTAGCTATCTTCTCAGAAGGGTCTCCATCTTTATTCTTCCCACCACAGGCAACTCGAGCGAAGCGACGCATCCCTCAGTCGTACCATCCGTCGGCGTTGCAGTCGAAGTCGGACTCGTACCCCTGCACACCCAAAGTCTATCCCCAAGGAGTGGGATAGGTCCACGTCACCATCCGTATGCGGCTTTAAGTGGCCTAACATCTAAAGGGAAAAGAGAGTAGACAAGGAATCGGTTTGTGGTTTCCTAAGCGACGAGCGGCAGAGTGTAAACAAGGTATCTCCGTCAACATCCCAAAACCCAAGTCTCTCAACACAACCGGATCCAACCGGTTACCCGGAAGACCCGTCCCAACTCCTACTCTGTCTAGGGGCGATGCGAGAACTTCCTCTCCTCGCACCTCAATGATTACAACCGGATCAACGAGGTAGATGGAGCCTCTCTCCTCTAGCCGGCTATAACCACGGCTCACCACACTCTCATCTATAAGGGGGGAGGTAGAAATCCCAAAACATGAGGAACGAACATGTCTTCTAGGCGGTGTCCATAACCGAGGACGCGGCTATAGCTATAGATCGAACAACTGCGAGTGTGTACACACCGTACCCATCCGGAATGGTACCGCCGGTGTACGGCCGACCGAGCCCATCCTACCGGCGAACTCTCGGTAGTTACGAACCCATCCCCGCATCCGGCCCTCAAAGTTGCCCCCCCCCCTCGGAAGGGACTACACCGGAAGCGTGACATGCTCCCGTGTGGCCACACGGGAGTCGCTCCGAGAGGGTGGTCTCACCTCCACCACTCCCCCACGATACCCCGCTATCCATCCTAGCGAGGTATGGTTCCGCACTTGCCGAGCTCAACACGGCCCTATCCCCACTCTCGGCGGGGTGGTGTGTACGATGTCCTATAAACAAGTTGATCCACTCGATTTCGGACGGGGCGAGCTCATGTCCTCCAAACGCACGAAAACCCCAACACCTAGGCTCCGAAAACCGTAACAGGAGAGATGCACTGAGGAGTGCACCCCTATCCCCGATCCCAGATCGGTTGTTGCGAGCTCACCCCCGCCAAAGTTCCCAAAACGCCTTCTCCTGCCGGTTTTTACCCCACACACACGCCAAGATCCACTACTCCCATCCCAACACATGCATCGCGAAGCTCGGCGCACATACACGCCCATATAAACATATATAGTAGTAGTAGGACAATCAAGGACAGGGTAAATAAAGAGGCGTGCAAGGTTCATCAACATGCATATATAAAGTAAAGCGCTAGCAATTCTACTCAGCAATGCCTAATGGGTAGTCAGAATCGGTCGGGCGTGAACCTGGGGTCGGGTAGTCCTCCGCGGCGAAGTCGTCGGCGTAGTCGTACTCCTGACTCAGCTCTCCGGCTCCCCCTGCTCCTAGTAGCGCGAAAAGGAAAATAAACAGCGGTCCTATGGCAACTTAAATCCAAATTAAGAGCAATTAAGATCCAAAACGGGAGCAAATAGTATCCCAACCCGTGGTTTAAGTTTTTAGAAATTTACGGAAAAGGTTTCATAATTTTCGGAGTTAAAATGGATTTTCTAGGATTTTTAGAAGGGAAAAGGAATTTTACGGAATTTTTATTTAAAAGAAAACCCTTCCCGGCCGGCCGGCCGCACGGGATCCCCGGATCCCAGTCGCGGCGGGGTCCCCCCGTGGTGCGCGGTGGGGCTTGGCTCCCCCACCGGCCGGCCCGCGCCCGTCCGGCGGGCCGCGCGTGCGGGCGGCCGCGGTGTGGGCTCTGTGTGGCCGTGGGCGTGAGAGGCGGGCCGCACCGGATCCCACGGATCTGCCTGCGGCCGCGCGCGTGTGTGGCGCTCGTGCGCACGAGCCTAGGGCCTTTTCCTCCCCGCGCGTGAAGTGCTCGACGGAATGCCCGAGACGGCGGCGGCGCGGCGACGGCTTTCGGCGGCGAGGTGCGCGGGGCCGGACCCACAAGAGACCGCGGTGAGGGTGAGGCGAGAGCGGGATTTGGGACACCCCTTAGCCGTGCGTCGCTTTGGCCAAGGATGGGTAGCGGCGCGGCATGGCAAGGAGAGGCGGCGACGGTGTGAGTGGCGGCGCGGCGAGGGTCGCGGCGACGGCGCCATACCGAAGTCCGGCGCTCGGTTGACGGTCGATACGGGTCCTATGGGTGCGCAAACGCTTAAAGCGGGGTTTTCCTCCCCCTGGGTTGTCGGGAACGGCTCTTGCCCTCCGCGGCGAGCTCTTGCCGGCGGCGCGGGTACGGTGCGGGCACGGCCTCGGCACGGGGTGGCCCTGCGTGCGTGCGCACGGTGGTCGGTGCATCGAGGCGATCGCGGCGCCGGGCTGCGGTGAGTGGAACGTGCACGGGTGCGGGCGAACGTAGCCGAGCGGGGGCGGCGACGCGGCGCTGCGGAGCTCGACGGCGGCGCGACGCGCGTCGGGCGCGCGAGGACGGTGCGGTACGAGAAGGAAAAGGGACGGCGGCGAGAGCGCGCGCTTGCGGCGGCGGCGGCGGTGGCACTGCGGAGACACGCTTCCCGGCCGGCACGATGGCCGGCATCACCGGCGGCGGCGGCGCGGCGGCGAGGTCGGCACGGCGTGTGTAAGAGGGCCGCGGCTCGAAGGCCGGGTCAACCACAGAGGGCGAGGGGGTTTGCCTCACCTTGGTGGCCACGGGCGACGTGCGGACGGCGGTGAAGATCGGTGGCGCAGAGATGAGGACGGAGGCGGCGCTGGTAGAGGTGGCGGCGTGGCACGGCGGCGCGGGGCGAGAGGAAGCGGGGGCGTCGCGGTTCTTGGCTTCGTGGCGTCCTCGGGCTTCCTCGAGTGGGCCTCCGGCTCCCGCGCGGTCGACGGCGAGCCGGCGGCGAGCTCGGGGTTCCTCCTCTCCTCCTCCTCCTCCTTCTCCTCCGGCGGGCGGGAGGCGGTGTGGAACGGGTGGTCTCCCCCGCGGCGGCTAGGGTTGCGGCTACGCCGTGGTGCGGCGGCGGCCATCTTATAGCGCGGGGGCGGAATGTGGGACGCGTGGACGGCGTGGATCACTCGGTGGGCGTGAACGGGGCGGCGGCGGGGGCGGCGGCGGGCTCGGGCGACGTCGCAAAGTGCAAAAGGGGGAAAGCAAAAGGAAGGGTGACGGGAGGAAGACGGGCGACGCGGGGGTGACGTCACACGGGCCCCGCCTGTCGGTGTCCGGGCGGGCGCGGTAGGTGGGAGGCGGGCCGGCCGCGGCCGGGCCGCGGTGGGCTGAAATGAGGAAGGAGCGCGGGTGGCGCGGCGTGCGGAGAAAAATAGATGGGGGTGGCCCGACGGACTTCGGGAGCTTGGGCTCGCGGCCCGAAAGCGATCCCCCTTCCCCTTTTCTATTTCCCACCAAACCTTTTTTTAAATTAGATTCAAATTTGAATGCAGATTCAAGTTTGAAACCCCACTCAAACAAATTCCAAATAAAACCAAATAAAACCATTAGAATCTCCAAGTTTCTCACACTATCATTTTTATATCTCCTAGGAATTTTCATTTAGCTCAATGTAAATCTAGGAATTAAGGAAGAGAAGAAGAAGACATCCTTATTCGATTTACGAGCACTCCAATTCAATCCAAGTTTGTTTTCGAAATTCGACATTTGAAAGCAAGTCAAAACTAGGGATGTTACGGCGGGCGAGGGTGGCGGCACCTCCTCCCTCCCCCACTTCCTTGATGGCTCGCTTGAGGCCATGCGCTTGCTTTAGGAAGGAGAACCTCTTGGATTCACTTCTTGGTGACTGGAGACGGTGGTGCTGGGGTTTTCTTGGTGCCACGGTTGATGTAGTTCTTGGCCGGCCAGAATTTATATTGACAAGATGGCGAACCGTCAGGCGGTCGGTCACACACTTCGGAACCCGTGTCCGCTCAGGAGAACTCTTGGCCACAAAAATCATGTGGTCACAAGGAGACGTGTGACTGTTCATATTTTATTCAAAATACCAAATGCCCAACTACTCCTATGAGTTGTTCGATTCTTAAAAAAACTATGAATTGTTGGTATTTTTAGTAATCTATATAACTTATATAATTGGTACCCACTAACTATCATTAACTTCATTTCTCTCTTCATGCAAGCTACCCACCTCATCTCCCATCAAACTAAGGGTTATTAACTCTATCTCTTTTTCTCTTCATTACACCAATTCTTTCTTCATACAAACTACCCACATCATCTTCCACCAACTAAGGGTTATTGCATAAACTGGTTGTGGTAGCAAATTGGTTCATAATTTATCAAAAAATTCTCATATCTCGCAGCAACGCGCGGGGAAACACCTAGTTTTTAGGTGCTATTTTGTGGGCCCTAATTTTTTAGGGAAGCAATTAAGTGTCATTTCAAAAAAAAGCATTAAAGAAGGTAACCATTGCCCGTGCACCAGCCAACAAAGCGACCCGGGTTTGCTAACCAGCGTCGGCATTGACTACTACCCCCTCCATCCCAAATATTGCCCCTTTATTCTTTCCGAATGGATAAGCGCAACACTTTCCTTGAAAAAAAGCGCAAAGGAGGCATGAGAGGATGCGTGGAGACAGAGACGACGATGAGCATCGTCGAGGGGCCAAGCAGCAGACGACCCCGCGCACCCGTGATCGAGGAGAATCGAAACGCGAAGCGATGCCGCAACTGGATCCGTGCGCGTGCCGGCGAGATGGCAGCGAAGAGGGATACGACGATGAGCACCAGAGAGGGGCCAAGCGGCAGTGGAGTGAACACAATGCCGCAGATGAGGGTCCTCGACTGGATCCTTTCGGATTCCGACGAGGGGCCAAGCAGCGGTAAGGAGGAGCGTGCCGACGAGGGGGAAGCGAAGTGAGCGAGGGGCCAGCCTCACATTTGCGAGCACAAGTGTCTAGCAACTACGAAGAGGTGTCGAGGGAGTGGCGAAAAAGGTGTAGAGGACCTCATCTCTAACTCTGGCAACGACTACGACGACGGCGAGGCAAGTTTCTCTGAATCTCACCGCCTTTTTACTTGTTCTATAGATGAATCTTAAGGTAGCTTGAGCTTGAGCTTCATAAAGTTAATTAGTTCATATGATGATGTCTTCCATGCTTGTCATGATCTTAATTATACCAAGTTCTGAGGTAAATCAATTCTGAACTAAGTTCTGCTTTTACTTGTCACACCATGCTCCAAGGTCTGAGGCAAATTAGTTCTGAATTAACTATGTTGTTCTTATACCATGTTTAACCATGTTTCAGGCAAAACTCTTTGAGTCGCGAGCAGAGCTTGAGTTACTTCTTAACCTTAATGTCTGGGATTATGTGAAACCTGAGTTTGAAAAAATCAAAAAAGAAGTAAACATCCTCATCAAAAAGGATAAGCACATAAGGAGGTACAATTATACTACTGAACAAAATCTCGAGCCCATTGAAGGTGCACTAGAAGGGCTTCAAGAATCCTTGGTTGCTTACGAAGAGGCTGCAAAAAGAGCCAATAATCCTGATGGGGCATGATCTAGTTGAAGCTTGTTGATGTGTAGGATGAGTAGCCATACTTTTGTGGATGTTCAAGGGGCATGCCTTTGTTGATGTGTATGGTCAGATAGCACGACCATAGTAAATAATGTGATGGAGTAGTTAAGTCCTAGCCTGATATATGTACAAGTTAACCTTTTGTAATAATTATCTTTATTCCTGTGGACAAGTTATCTCTCTTGTGATGTCTATTTTGTCTCAGAAGATTTGTGTGTTGATTGTTCATGTATGTCGACATGGAAGCAATGAGAGATGGATCGAGTTGACCTGTCAATGAGGACAGACTCAAAGGAGACGATGATTAACAAACCTCTATCTCATTTGTTCACTAACACCGCGCTCCCATTTCACGGCAGTTGAGTGCTCTCAGACTTTAATTATTAGACTCTCAAACTAGTAATGGGCATCAAATGCTCATCGGTAACGGACTTTATAACACGTTACCAATACGGAGTGATCAGTAACGGACTTAAACAGCTCGTTACCGATAGGGTGTTGATCAGTAATGGACTTTACTAGTTCGTTACCGTTAGGTTTAACTTGTGTAACGGGATCTATTTAACGTCTATTACAAAGAGGTCATGTAACGGGCGTTTAAGAAGACCGTTATGAGAAGTCCACATTTGTAATGGGCATTGCGGAGGCTAACCCCGGGGTCGACCTGCCACGCTTATCTATAACAGGTGCCAAGTAACAACCGCTACAGATGTGGGTGCATGTAACGGGTGTTAAGGGCCCGTTACAAATGTTGTGTGACCTATTTGAGGTTTTCACGTAGTGAAGGCCCCCTCCGCGCGTCGTTTGCACCTAAGCCTCCACGCTGAGCCGTGCAGTCGGTAAGTCATTGCTCCACTGAGTTGGGTTATCGAATGGGACATGTTTTGCAGCTTCATAGCATTTGAGTTCGCATAATTTGCGCCTGGCACGATGAAAGGAATGCTTTCTCAAACAACACATTGCAAGCATGTCTTTGGCCCAAGTCAAATTTTCTTTACATTTGTGCAGATTAATACATCATCTTTGCATCTACTTTGTTTCACAGGGCCAACTCCTTATCCAGCTTTCGGAGTACTTCTGACCTATGGACAAGCCTCTTGTTGCCTAGTGGACCTCTTTGTCTCGCAACGGGAGGTGATTCGGCGATTCCACGACTCATCCAGCTTCCACGCTCGGGGGCTCGTTGTGACGCCCCCGGTTTTTAATTAACCTTAATTGTCGGTCAACTCTGCTGACAGTAGTCAAATCTCGGTCAACCTGGGTCCTCACCTCGAAAACCTCACCAACCAACCCTAATGACCCCATTGACCAAGTTGACACACATGTGTGGTCAACCCTTGGTCAATGCCTTGGTCAAACCCCACCTAAACCCTAGTGACTCTAGATGTCTTCCGGAACTTTTGCCGCGTTCTCCAAAATTCACCTAAACACTTAAAAATCTACCTTTATGAAAGTTGTCCAGTTTGTTGAGGGACACAACTTTCATGTAGATTGGCATTTTAAATTTTGAGTGTAAAAAGGTGGAAAACTTGCCCAATTGACAGTACCTCCTGTTCACTGAATTTGAGTGGCATTCAAAGTTGGCAAACCTTTTGTGCAAAATCTATTGAGAAAAACCCCATATGGCCTTTGTGAAAGTCGTAGGGGGTAGTGAGATCTACAACTTTCATATTCAAAGATTTGTGCACTTGTATTCAAAAAATTAAGTTTTTCAATTTCAAACACGGGTACACGGTCACGGTGTCGGCTGGAGCGTCGCCGCGCCGCGACGTCACGCGCGCTCGCGCGCCACGTGTCGCGCCCCCCGCCCCCCCCTCCCCGCCCTCGGCGTCCGCGCCCGAGGCCACCGCCGGCCGAGGCAGCCCGCCGTCCCGGGCCACGCGCCTTCCCCGGTCGTCGCCGCACCCCAAGACGCCTCGACCGCCCCGTGCCACGCGCCTCCCCGTCGCCGTGCCGTACGCGCGCCGCGCACGTGGCGGACCGCCGGTCCGTCCGCGGTCCGGCCGTACACGCGGCGGCCGAGGAGCGTCATAGCACGGCGGCATCTCGGCCCTCGTCACCCTGCCGTCACCGCCGGTCGATCGCGCGGCCCATAAAAGGCGCCAGTGCCTCCCCGCGGGCGGGCACCAAGCCACCGGCCGCCATTACCGCCCTCGCGCTGAGCTCGATCCTCCGAGCCGCCCAACCACATTTTCCCCTTCCTTAGGCCTTGCTAGCACTCATGCGCTCACGCGTTTCTCAGCCGAGCGCCTCCCCTCGCCGTCGCCCGAGCCGCCGCGCCGCCACCGCCGGTCGTCGCCGCGCGCCCTCGCCGAGCCGCGCCCCGCACCGTCCAACCCCTCCAATCGAGCCTAGGTGAGCCCCTAGGGGTCCCACGCCGCTTGTTGGTCAAGGCCGGCCGGCCATCGCCGCCGGCGAGCCCACCTGGCGGCGGGAGGGTACGAATGTGAGGATTGGGATTTTCCCAGGGGCCTGAGTGCAAGGGAAGGGTATAAATATGAGGTTTTGAGAAGTTCTAGGGGTCCCTATGCAAAAGGGTAACTTCAATAGTATAACACATTTGCTGAAACTTGTAAAATCTCTAGAAAATCGTAGAAAATTCGGAAAATTGCAAACTCAAATTTGCTAGATTCCTGGTAAGGAGCACTACAACTTTTGCATTGTTATACTCATTTTGGCTGTTTCTTAATATTTTTGGCTTGAAAAAAAGAAATGTGAAAAACCTAGATCTGGGATATCTTAAAATCTATAGATTCTCTATACCCAATTTTTGGATATGTTGTGTGTGATGTTACGGCCAGCTCCTGTACCAAAAATTGCACGAAGTTATGATGTAAATCTTTTAATATGAATTATTTTCCTTTTATGCAGAATCTGTCTAAATGATTTTTGTAGCTAAAAATAGTTATGTTCTTGTTCACAACTTCTACATGTTGTCTTGTTATGCCAAGTTACACCTCTGGTAATTCACAATTTGGAATGACCAGAAGTATTTATTCTTAATATATGCCAGCTTTCCTTTGTAATTTAATAATGCAAGATCAGTAGTAGTTCTAGGTGTACTTGCTGCCTTTCTAGGATGGTTTAGGACCACAAAACATGTGTGAGGAAGTTTGGAGCATTTGGATGCTTATTTATTTTGGTATGCATTTAACTTCTTTTGCTAAGCTAGCTTTTGTTATTTTCAAAACAATTATTTTTCTAGCCTTCCAAGCATTGCAAGGGTGTTCAGTGGCTTAGTATAGGTGTTATGGTGCTTGAGAAACTCTCCACTGAAATTTTGAATAATTCATTGTTAAATAAAAGCTTTGGAGGCCTTTTATAGATTAATGTTTGTTAAATAGGAAAAAGCCTTTTTATTCTTATACCCCCTTTTGTGAAATGTTTGCAAACCTTATTTAAAATCTAAAAATACACCCTTGCTGTTTAAAGAGCTAAAGGTAATTAATTATCTTTTGTACACACCTTTACTAGTAAAAGGTGAAGGATTAAATCTTCACATGAAATAACAATTTATAAAAGCAGGCATTAATTAAGTGTTTAATTAAAAGAATAAAATACACATCAATAATAACCTTCATGAAAAGGAATTTATAATTAATTAATTGTTAAGGTGAATATGGCCAACGAGAGTTGGATAAGACAAATAATCGATCCATCACATCACCTGAACCCTTCATTGCATTCCGTGTAGATCTTCCTGACGGTGACTACTCGCTCGTACCGGAAGCCGAGGAAGGAGAAGCGGAGGCTGCACTACAGTACGTGGAAGTACTTGAAGATACCGAGGGTGCTCAGGCTAACTTTGCTAACGAAGGCAAGCCCCAATGCATTTAACCTAGTATTTCAAAATTTTATTGCAATTATCTATGGATGCTTGTGCATTTAAGTTCAGGAGTTGTATGGAACCTTTGATGCATGATCCCTAGGTACCTGTGTCCTTACTAGTATGTTAGGTCGATAGCTGCCAAGCTATAGGACCGTTACAAGTCGAGTAATGATGTCACTCGCGAGAATAGGTTCCTAGGTAGGCACTGCAAGATCTCTTCAAATGGATTGCTCATGTGGTAAGAGCATGGGATGTGGACTCCAGTCAATTGGCTGTCGTGGGTTAAGTGTTTAAACGTACTAAGCACTTGTCGGGAATGGGACCGGTAAGCCTAGTACCTTAATGAGACGGTTAGGGATTTAACTATCACTACTCTTGGGATGCGTCTCACGGCTAGCTGCCGGTGGTGTATGGTGAGTCCAGATTCCTCGTGGGGTATACCAGATAGCCTGCACCAAAGACTGCGGCATTTTATCCCGACCTGAGGATTTTTTGGGAACCGTTTGGTGGTTGTCCTCGTGGGGGCACCCCACCGTGTGTTTAGGTCTACCTTGCAAGGTGTGAATCAATCGATTGTCGACCTCTCACCGTTATCTGAGACTACTTACTCCACTAGCCATGAGATCCCTAATGATGAAGTTGATGAATATTATGCTTGATTAATTGTATTGTACAACCTTGTCTGTACTAGATGGCTAATTTAGAAAAGAATAAACCCACTAGAACTTGTGATAAAATCATGAAAGTAAGGACATACTCTTTGTTAGTTTTCAGCAAAAGAAACCCAGTGGCCAAAAAGCCTCTCATGTCTAGAGTTGGTGAAGTAGTTATCACCGACAGGTAAGTCTTGCTGAGTATTAGTATACTCAACCTTGCTATAAACTGTTACTCCAGGTAATGCCTTTGGTGAGGTGTGGCCCGGAGAGATCCCACCCGGCTGGGAGCTGGAGTGGGTGGAGGACGACGACTGAAGGCATCATGGCTGGCCTCCTGTGCTGTTCTCGCTTTCCGCTTAGCTTAATTCCGCTGTTTTAAAAACTCTGAACTGCGTGGTCAGGTCAAAGACTCATTTTGTAATAATTAAACCCTTCGGGGTAAATTTCTGTTGTTAATTATGTTGTATCTCTGGACTCGCCTTCGCATGAGTTTTAATGCATATATGTCGATCCTTGTTGCTATATAAGTGATTTACTGGGCATTAACCCGGCGACTAATGACAGGATGATACTTTATTACTCCTTAATGACCAAAGTGGATTGGTTTAGGCGGTAGTACGGTATTTTCCTAGGCGGATTGTCACAGTTGGCATCAGAGCAATTATATGCACCAGATATTAATTAATCACCTTAATCACTAGTTTTTGAATAAATATTGCCAAGATTGTTTGTTTTTCCAAAACACGTTGGTCCGTTAAGGATAAACTAGACTGAGAGGCCCTAGATGGAATTTTTGGGTTCTTTCATGTGGCTTATTAACCTATGGTTTATTTTGCTAACTTCCAGCACATTTACTTTATGTCGGACTTACTTTCTTCCACAACCAAACTAGATGAGCCACGTGTTTTATACGTGTGCTGTGCCGCATCACGGGAATTGCGAGGGTTGATGGAGTGATCCATTCCACGGATCCCATCTTCGCATCTGGTTATAAGTTGTGTTGTCACCACGTGTTTCATATGTGAGCATTCCACATATCGAATATGCGAGGCAAGGATACACTCCATTCAAACGGAGGGTGTCTGAGGTTGGACGCTGTCCATGCAGCGGCTTAACGCATGGATGCCTTTTCTATAGTGAACGGTAAATGTATGTGGACGCTTCCGTGACATGCTGGCACGGAAGGTTCATTTTCTACAGGTACATAACAACGCTTCGTTAGTCGCTAAGTGAGTACCGTATATCTCTTGACTATATATTATAGGGAGAGACAAATAAAAGCCTTGCCATTGGCACTAACTTCGATTTTTGGCTTGATTGCCATGTGAGGTCGAATAGGGCGTCGTGCATGCATGTTAAAGTCGAAAGAACAAAAATGGACCCAAAACAGAACTGTGTATGTTCTCTAAGGAAGATTTGCTAGTGTGTGTTTTCTAAGCTAGAATATCTCTCATGCATAGGTGTTGTGCTGCCCAAATTTTGTAAAAGTTTGTTGTCTTGCTTTCTCACCATGTTCTAGGAGTAATTAAAATAGGTGTGTTAAACAAAAGTGCTCCAAATCTAATCTAGTTCTTGCTCGTAATTTTTTTTCGATCATAGCTTCTCTCCACCTTGAATTGCACCTTTCTAAGTGAACCTAGGCTTCACCACATGACATGTTGTTCTCTTTGAGACCTGACATGTGTTACATTTGTGTACAGATGGCTTTCCCCGTGTTTCACAAGTTTGACGCTGATAGTACGATCCATACCAGTGGGTTGCACTGGGAGGGTTTTCCTTGCCTTGCATGGGAAGCACTCAACGTCGCTGGCTACAGCACTCCACGGACTTATGAGGTGTCCGAGTTCGAGGGCTTGGGCGTTCCCCGTTGCAGGGTGATCTTCACTGTGCTACCACACCTGGACCACGTCGACTGGTTCGACTTGAGCTTTGTCTACTGGGGTTTTATTACCCACGAGACCGTCGAGTCAGCTGCTCTTTGAGTGTTGACGGACTTCTGCGACCACAACCCTACTGTGGTGGCTCTCTCGCCGTTCGGGTTGTTTCCCGTTGTGAGTCCTCACAACCCGGCGTGGCTGGATCGTATGGATCACCTACAGAAGCTGCTGATGTTGGCCCAGCCACTAGATGTCACTCAGACGTTGGCACGTTGTCTCAACATCGCGTTCACCCTTCAGGGGCTGCGTTACAACACCGGAGGCAGCTAGGCGGGATTGGCAGCAGCTCTCAGCAGCCCACCAGTAGCTGAACTTTAAACTTACTCAGATGTAGCAGGAGAATGACAGGCTACATGCCAGGAGATTCCAGTTAGAGTTAGAGAGAGGTGACCATCTTCAGAGGATCGTGGATCTCGAGGTGGAGGTTCATAACCTCGAGGAGGATGCCGATGCTCACGAGATTGAGATATTGACGCTGTTATAGAACATTGCCGATATGCAGCAGCAGGTCGAGGAGGCCGAGGTGCAGGTTGCAGCCTTGCAAGCCATAGGGGCTTGACAGCCGCTACCTCCAATTCAGGCACTTCCGGAGGAGCAACAGGGACAGTCTAGTCTGGATCAGACAAGTCAGGCTGGATTGCCGTTACCGACCCCACCAGCTTCGCCTGCTGGTAGTGGTGCTTTAGTGGGCAACTAGGTTGCCAGAGAACAACAACAAGAAGAATTGTGCTCCTAGGTGTTACCTTCGGGATGATTGTGATAGTCAGCTTAGGAGTATGCTTTCGTGTAGGGTGACTGTGTTGTCACCCTGTTGTATCACAATGTTTTCAGACTTGAGTCTTGCAGTGTCTTTGGACCCTTTTCCATCGTGTTGTAATAAAGAATTCTTAAGCATATTGTGGTTTGAATTGAGTTCGATTGGTTCAACCAGTTGTTGGAATCTTGTTACGTGTGATCACCAGTGATGAGCGAAAAGTTACAATAACCGCGCTCGCCAAAACTCAGCATTGTGCATAAGTAATGAGAGAACTACGGCGTTTCCGGTGAGTGTCGGTCGATTGCCAAAACAACTAGGTGATTTTCCGCACATTGCCTTCTCCGGGCACGCGAAATAGAAAACTCGCCGAGATGTGGAAAGCCAACTCGAGGCACTTGAGTTATCATATCTTCTAACTAGGTTAAAGAATGATTCTATGAATCTAATTTTCGGCTACATGATATCTTGCAACTGTTGATGACATCATCATATGAAAGCAAATGAGCTATTGTTATACATGATTGCACTTGTCATCATTTCTGAGTAAGATTTTGGCTATGTGTCTAATAGAGGCTCGCATTTCATATGGTGGGACCCACTCGCAGCTCTCCCAACGGGTTCGGAGCGACCGGTAGTAGTGACCTGCCGCCGCCGCCACCCATGACGCCGTCGGAGGCCTTCATGGCCACTCAAACCGAGGTGCTGTGCCAGATCCTACAGATGCAACAGCATATCGCTTAGCAGATGAACCGCGGGCTGCCACATGGGGCCAATCACGAGGGGCCTAATCAGGTCACCACATACGCGCAGTTCATCGGGATGAAGCCACCGACCTTTTCCAAGGAGGAAGACACCCTGGAAGCTGAGGCTTGGATCAAGGCCATCGAGGCAAAGTTCTCTGCCTTTGTGATGCCTTGCTCTAAGGAGAACAAAGCCAACTTCGCAGCTCTACAACTGCGAGGAGAAGCCTTAATGTGGTGGGATCACTTCAAGACAATGCAGCAAGGGTGTGTTGTGACTTGGAATGATTTCAAGCAAGCTTTCAAAAGTCATCACATTCCTAAGGGATTAATGGATAGAAAAATGAGGGAGTTGTTGGCCATCAAGAAGGGATCTGATACGGTGTACCGTTACACCCAGAAGTTCAATAGCCTTTGCCAATAAGGTGGGCATCACGTAGATACTGATGCAAAGAAGATGGAAAGGTTACGTGATGGGCTAGATGGCAAGTTGTACGAGCGACTTAACCTGCTCGAGCTTGTGAGCAAGGCTATATCCCAAGAGGATGCCATGAAAAAGGCCCATAGGGACAAGAAGAGGTCGTCTGGTTTTGCTCTGGGGAGCGGAACTAACAAGAAGTTTCGCTTTGTGAAAAACAATGTTCCAAACCCATCCCAGCAATCTTCAACTGGACGCTGGATGATGAAGCCATCCCAGGGCAAACCTTCAGGGAACTTCCAGTTCTGCAACGCTCAGCAGTAGGCTCCAATGCCTAATGCACCTCCACGCAACATCGGTGATCGCCGTTGTTTCAACTGTGGTCAACCAGGGCATTACATCAGTGATTGCCCCAAGCCCAAGCAGATCAAGCCCAACCCATAGAATCAAAGTGCAGGGAACAAGCCTGCCACTCCAGCCAAGAAGCCTATGGTGCAAGTCCGCCAAGGCAAGCTGAACTTCACCACCATGAGTGACATTCTAGAGGGAGCTTCAGTGCTCACGGGTACATTCTCTATCAATGACACTCCTGTTAAGATTTTGTTTGATTCGGGAGCTACCCACAGTTTCATAAGTGAAAAACTATTAGGCAAAATGGGTTTGAAGGGTTCTCTTACCAATTCCGCTTATAAGATAATCACTCTGTGAGGGCAAATCACCTCTAGTACCTTAATCCGTGGAGTATGTTTGGGATTGGGTAGTAAAATCTTTCCAACAAACCTCATAGCCATAAACTTGGCAAGCATGGATGTTATCTTGGGTATGGATTGGATGACCCAGCATAAGGTGGTTCTAGATATATCAGATAGAGTTGTAGAGATCAATTCCCCTACGGTCGGGCACACTACCTTGTACCTACCTTTCAAGGACGGTACAGACTCTTGTGTCTATGTGACCATTATCTCCCCTCTTGATGAAATTCCAGTAGTGTGTGAGTATCCAGATGTCTTTCCTGGTGAGTTGCTTGGTATGCCACCAGACAGAGATGTTGAGTTTGTAATTGAACTCCAACCGGGTACTGCACCCATTTCTAAACGAGGAACGTATCAAGTGAAAACTGACCCTTTTGTGCAAACTATGGAAACTTCAATCTGAGCCAAACGATGTTGATCTAAAGGAGGGCTCATGGGAGGTGGGAGGGGTGATTTGCAAAAGTGCATTTGCAAATCATCCCTCCCACCTCTCGTGAGTTTTGCACATCACCCCTCCCACCTTCCATAAGTCTTCCCTTGGATCAACATCATGTGGATCAGATTGAAGTTTCCATAGTTTGCACGGAGGGGTTGGTTTCCACCTGATATGTTCCCTTCTAAACGACCTTACCGTATGCCTCCCAAAGAACTAGCCGAACTGAAAAACCAACTCCAGGACCTGTTAGATAAGGGTTATATTCGCCCGAGCTCTTCTCCTTGGGGTTGTCCTGCTCTCTTTGTCAAAAAGAAAGATGGTAGCGTGAGGCTATGTGTGAATTACAGACCGCTCAATGTCGTAACCATCAAGAACAAATATCCTCTTCTCGATGTTCTTTTTGATCAATTGGCTGGAGCCAAAGTTTTCTCCAAGATCGATCTTCGTTCTGGTTACCACCAAATCAAAATTCGACCTTGTGACATTCCTAAAACTGCTTTCTCCACTCGTTATGGTCTCTACGAGTTCTTAGTGATGTCCTTTGGTCTCACAAATGCCCCAGCCTATTTTATGTACCTCATGAACTCCGTGTTTATGACGGAGCTTGAAAAATTCGTCATGGTCTTTATCGATGATATCCTTATCTATTCCAAAAACGAAAAAGAGCATGCCAAACATCTCCAAATTGTCCTACAGCGTTTGCGAGATCATAGGCTTTATGCTAAGTTCTCCAAATGCGAATTCTCGTTGAATAGTGTGAGATTTTTGGGGCACACTATTTCCAAGGATGGTATCTTCGTAGATCCTAGCAAAGTCCAAGAGGTGATGGATTGGAAACCACCCAAGTCCGTACACCAGATCCGCAATTTCTTGGGTTTGGTGGGTTACTACTGTCGATTTATTTCGGACTTCTCCAGAATCGCTAAACCTATGACCAAACTGCTCAAGAAAGGAGTGAAGTTCGTGTGGAGCGAAGCATGTGAGAAAGCCTTCCACACTTTGAGACAACACTTAACTTCAGCCCAAGTGCTAGTGCAACCAGATAATTCCAAACCTTTTGAAGTTTTCTGTGACGCGTCAGGCACGGGTCTCGGTTGCGTTCTTATGCAAGAAGGCCGAGTCATTGCCTATGCTTTACGGGCACTCTGACCTCATGAGATCAATTATTCTATCCATGATCTTGAGTTAGGCGCTGTTGTCCACGCTCTCAAGATATGGAGACATTATCTGATGGGTAACTGTTGTAATATCTTCACTGATCACAAGAGTCTCAAATACATCTTTACTCCGTCAGAACTGAATATGAGGCAAAGGAGATGGTTTGAGTTGATTAAGGATTATGACCTAGAAGTGCACTATCACCCTGGGAAAGCAAACGTTGTTGCAGATGCCCTTAGCCGCAAAGTTCACTGCAATCATCTAGAGATGGATCCAGTTGGTGACCCTTTATGTGAAGAAATGAGAAGGCTCAACTTGGAAGTAGTAGAGCAAGGAAATCTTTATGCCTTAGCCACTGAATCTAGTCTTTATGACGGAATTGTCACCGCCCAACGCAATGACGAAGACATACAAATCATCAAACAAAAACTAGCGAGAGGGAGATCCCAAGTATACATGTTTCTAGAGGGATCACAAGGATGTGATCTGGTTTGGAAAATGCCTTGGGGTTCCTGTCAATCCGAGAGATTAAGAAGACAATCTTTGATGAGGCTCATATGTGTTAACGTAAAATCAGCACCTCACGCCAAGCACGCAACAAGCCGAATTAGTCGGCTTAACACACGTGGCCCGAGCGTCAAAATCCGGAAGCGTGCCGATCAATTTTCCCCCGAAACCGACAAAGGATGAAAACAGTTAGATAAAACCGGAACTTGCTTAGGGTGGTACCGGACAGGTTCTATATTTACGGCTACAAAGCCAATCAAGATGACATATAGCTACAACAAGCTATCGTCGAAGCAATCTAAACATCATTCGGGAGCCGATAAACATGTAAATAGGGAATAGCCGAATGCATGACGTAAGTATGATGAGAAAATCGGTCTTTATTTAATCAACATTGCAGCATGTAACCGTGACCGATTATCAAGGATAAATCATAATAAAATAAATAAAATATGAAGCACAATCATAAATTTGCAGTAAACATGCATGCATAGACCAAAAGCACTAGTCTACCGCATGTCTAGGTACTTTCAAACCCGTCGAGCATGACATCAAACAAGTTAATCCACCACATGATACGACTTGTTTGAAATCACAGCACCAACCAAGAATAGATGAATCCACCGCATGATACAATCTAAACATGGAAGGCTAAAAGCATACACTATTTAGAACAAACTTATGAACATGTTTCACTCGTGATAGGTTTGCCGAATACAGCTGTACAGCCGATTCGGGTTCCGTGGAGACGGAACAAACTATGCTAGATTAACAAGCTTGAACCCGCAACAAGTAGCAATCTAGATTGATTCAAATTCAGCTATTAGAGAGCACGTGACCCATGCACCGTGTCGAGTTAAAGATTTGGACACACAACATGTAGATCACAAATAAGATAGAGCCGAATCTAGTCAATCTAAATTGGGCAATAAGAGTGTTACATGAATTAAACATAAGAGAATAATTCAAAGCAACATATGGTAACTTGATGAATCTATTAGATCTTGCCAAATCTAATAGAGCCGATAACTAGCTCCAAGCTAGATCTTAGCCTACCGCATGGCTCATGATCCAACATTAAAGCCTTCTTGAACCAAGCTTAAATCCACCGCATGATACTAAGCATGGTAACAAGACTACTTGCATCACGGTCTAAATCCACCGCATGATACTAGACATGATACAAGGTTGCTGGTACTTACAAAGGTCGACGGATCGATGGCTCCTCTCGAAGAACTCGACGACTCGACTAGAAGGACTCGAAAGTTGGCATGGGGCCGGTTTGTTGTGAAGTTGTTCGATACCTATTACAAACACTAAGGGTTCATATTTATACCCTTGTTCTAACAGGACTCCTAGTCGACCACGATTACAACATTTATTGCCTAAAATTAATGTCCCGGCGCCAATGTCCGTCTCGCACCCGTCATCAATTTGTCCCTTCTTTATATTCAAGCCACGTCATCACGCATTCCTGAATGCTTCCTCTTCCAGGCGTGAAACAGCCCTTGTGCCAAATGATGACATGCTCCCGACCGCAGACGTCTTTACCGAATGCTTTGAGGAAAACCTCTTGCCGAACGGTACTCTCCTACCAAACTCGGCCCATAGGTCAGTCTCTTCCCTGTACTAATTTTTGGTGTAACATATGCCCCTTCAATTACGGGATAAAAGGTGATTTTATTCCGGAATTGACCATAAATGCTCAACGTCCCCAGGCCGAATCCGTTCAACACCCGTTCTTTCCTCCTTCAAACCGTTGGAGTTTCGCTCAAATCCAAACCCTAGTTCATCAACCTTTCAAGCTTCAATCTTCAAATGGCAAACCAAGACCAAGCTCTTCAAGTAAATCTTATCCTCCTCAGGCTCATTCGGTATTACTTTTCTCGACTCTCATCTTAAATTTTTCTTTTGCCCTCTCTTGTTCCTGATAGGCTCTATCCGCCGAAATCTTGATTCTTATCAAGGATCAATTAGCGTCTTATTTCCTTGTGCCCGTAGGAATCTCTGACACTTCTGAGTTCATTGCAGCCGAATCCCAGAGGATCCCCTTCAAGGCATCACTGTCGAAACCCTATGAATGGCAGGACACTTTCAAGAACTGGCCTCTGCCCCCAATTGCAGGCTGGAGAAACTGGTATAAGAGAATTCTTGACGATGACAGCCCCAAGACAAGAAATTGGGACAACCTTCCCATTGCTCATTGTTTAGAATTGTCCTTGGCTGAAACACCCAAAAAATGAAAACCTTATGATTGCAGCCTGCCATTTTTGGTTGAATGGCGCAAATGCCTTCCTTTTTGGCCATGGGCCAATGTCCCCCACTTTGGCCGATGTATACATGATAACCGACCTGGGAGTCACAGGAACTATGTATCCACACACGTACAAGGGCTCCTCCAGGCAAACAGGAGTGAGAACAGGGGTTGGATATAAGAGATATATCCAAAATTATATGTCTGATGGCCCTTTGTCTGATGTTGAATACATAACTTTTCTGAATATGTGGTTATGCAAATTCATCTTTTGTGGCAAGGCTAATGAGCCAACCCTGAACCACATTGTAATGGCCGAGGACCTGGCTACTGGTACCTCTATTCCCCTCGGGAAGTACCTCCTAGGAAGTGTCTACCACATGCTTCATCAGACCACCTATCGGATGCACACCAGCCAAAAGATTTCCTGTGTTAATGACCCTTGGTGGTTTGTTCAGATGTGGCTGCAATTATATATGCACCAGATTGTTGCTAATGACCTCAACAATCGGCACTTTCCTTCAACCAACTACAAGGAAGGGGAAACCCAGAGCACCAAAGGCTGCCAAACTTATGGAGAAGCTGCCTCAACTGTGTCCATCAACCAAAGCATTGGCCAACTTTTTGAGCTCTTCTTCAGAGGTTTTGCCGACCCTCTTTGGCTTCCATATCTGGATAATGACAACTTGACTCTTCTATTTGAGTTTAGTTTTGAAACCGGATGCAATGATGTACACTCTATAGAAATTTTCAATGCCTTCATTCATCCATGTACCCTGCCAGCAGAATTTTTTGGAGGAAGGCAAGTTCAGAGTACCTTCGAGTACTACTAGCCAAACATGATGGCCAAGCAATTAGGATGCGGCCAAGTGCTCCCAACGCTATTCTTTCATGAATTCATCAAGCCCAGAGAGGATATCAAGGAATCCATGCAAGCAAGAAGGGTCTTTGAGTACAAGTGCAGCACAACTGTTTATGCACCCAGGCCTTTTGTGCCAATAACAGTTACTCATCATTCTTTCATTCCTTGGTGGCAAGAACTTCATGATCATATCTTTAATGTGCTAGTACATCCTCTCCGACTCCTCGGCTGAAGAGGAAGACGCCACACCTGAACAGAGGACCAATCATCAACTGCGCCGTCGCATTCGGCATCTAGAACATGATCTGCGGGACATCACCGCCCGTTGCAGTGCCTAACGTGAATGCCGCATAAGCTTGGAGGCGTTGATAGGCAGTAAGATCTTCACCCTCATCTAAATCTCACATTCAAGTTCAGATCCCATGTTTGACGATATTCTGTCCTCCTTCTTCAGATATGTCTGATAGGTACAATAGCCTGAAGGCCGCCTGGGACAGCTTGATGGAAGCTGCAGAACACGCCAATCCCCAAGGTTTCTACGTCGCCGTCACGGTGGTCTTGGAGCGGCTGAAGAAGGACGGACTCAAGAGGAAAAGTGCTGAACCAAAGAAATGAAGCATACTTTCGCTTCTTCCTCCAGGCATCTTGCTTCCTGCAGGCTTTCTCTTGTAATCTTAGGCAGTTGTGTTGTCAGTAAAGAAACCTACAAGAACGTCTGTAATACAAAACATTTTCATGCTAAGGGCAATACACTTCAGTATTGGCTAATTTCCCTTTGTCAAGATTTTTGTTCTGAAGGCGGCTTCTTCCCGAATGCCGGCTATTTCCCGTGTTTCTGATGCTTGTAATAGCAATCAATGATTAACTTCAATACTAGGATAATATTTCTTCAAGTATCTCCCATTTGTAGAAGCAGTGAATTCTTCTCCTAGTAAAGTTTTCAAGATGTACTCATTTCCAGGCGTGCACCTAACCACCCGAAAGGGACCTTCCCAATTCGGGGACCACTTGCCGAATATACTGTACTTAGTTCCAATCGACAATAACGCTTTCCAAACCAAATCTCCTTCTGCAAATTGCTTGACCTTTACCTTCTTGTTATAGTACTTAGCAACTCACATTTTGTTTTTCTCAATATTCTCCAAGGCCCTAAGATGAATCATATGCAAATCTTCTAATTCGTCCATCATTAAGTCATTGTAATCCTTGGAACTTAAATACTTTTGCAACACTACTCTCCTTGACTCTGATTGCATTTCCCATGGTAAGACAGCATGATGCCCTTAAACGAACTCATAAGGAAATGTTTGTGTAGCTCCATGAGGAGCCATTCGGTATGCCCACAAGGCTTCATTGAGCACCGAATGCCACCTTTTTGGCTTCTGATCAATCTTCTTCTGTATAATCTTGATCATGATCTTGTTAGAAGCTTCTGCCTGTGTCGGTGTTTTAGACCGGCAACCTACTAAGGGGAGTACCCGAAGTAGATGAATGTGGCCTCGCCGAGATCGGTAACTCGAAGGAAGAGACACGTGGCACATAATTTAGACAAGTTCGGGCCGTGAGGTGCGTAATACCCTACGTCCTGTATGCTGTGTAGCTCTGGATTGATTGGGTACGATTACAAGATAGCGCAATTGTACGCCGTGAGATGAGATCATGGGAGAGGGGTCCCTGCCTCGCCTTATATAGTCCGGGAGGCAGGGTTACAAGTCGGAGTAGGGAGAGAGTACTAGTCGAGTACGTCTAGGAGTCTTCCATACAGTGCGGGACATGTACAGCTTCCTAACCGAGTACTTCTCCTCTGTAGTCCTTGTGCTTCACGCCATCAGGTGCCGTGCAGCGCAAGCCGGGTAGTCCCAGGGGCCCACCAAGTAGTCGGTCCTGGTACCCACCGAGGTAGTGGGCCCAGGGAGGTCCATACAACAAGCCCCTGAGTACTTTGTAGTCGAGAAGGATAGCTTCAAGTAGTCTTGACGGCCTTAACGAGTAGTCCTCAAGTGTCCCCGAGTACTACAAGTCAAAAGTCCTCAAGAGTAGTCGAAGCATCCCGAGGCTGGAATGTACTCCAGCTGATGTTTGAGCAATCTTGAAGTCTTCTCGAGTAGTCCCAAACGTCCTCGAGTGCTGCCCTCAAAGGTATTCAATAATGCCCATGTTGTCTCGAAGCCGAAGCTGATATGGAAGTGCGACTGCAAAATCGCACTCCATATGGAGTAGACCCCGAGCCTTAGGTTGAGTTGCAGACTCTGGCTGAGGGTCTATCTGAAGTTTTGACAAGAATATCCCGAAAAATCTGGAGAAAAAACCGAAGGACACGTGGCACGGAGCCCCTGATCCTTGAGTCGAGTACTTCCTCTCGAATTGAAGGGTCATCTTGTAGAATGTGTCCTGAGATGCTCCTGAGACTTGTCGCTTCCCAGGTAGTCGAGTAGAAGTAGCCGAGCCCCCGAGCTGAGGCGCGTCGACTAGTTGAAGTTGAAGAGTCACGCGCGGCCGCTGAGTCAGCCGAGCGCGAACTTATCCATCCGGTCGTTGGAGGGCCGCGTTGACTTATAAATAGAAGCCAAATCCCCTAGGGTTTTTCACCCTACGCAGCTGTAGCCATTCAAACACATCTTGGCCAGAAAATCGCCACCAGTGCGCTCCGCCTCCGCTGAGAGAAGTGTAGATCCGAGCGTGCCGCCAGAGAGAACCACCGCGGTAGCCCCCGAGCGAATGCACGTAAAGACCCCGTGCACTTGGAGGATGAAGCCATCTCCATCCAAGACCGCGAAGTCCGCCGGCAGGAAGAAGAGGAGTCGCGACGAAGCCGCCGGATCTGCCGCAGGAGCAGCACCGCCGATGTCTCCATCGTGACAGATCCGAACCGCAAATGGAAGAAGTCAAAGGCGAAGACCGAAGACCTGCTAGCCCTCCTCAACAGTGGATTCATTCGGGAGAAAGAGGTGGACATGTGGAGGGCCGCCACCAGGGATCCGTACCCGATGGAGAAGAATGAAGACGAGATCCCGATGTTTGCGCGATTCGCGGAGCACGGGCTCTTGCTCCCGGCGAGCAACTTCTTCAAGGGGCTCATGGGGTACTACGGCATCGAGTACCTCAACCTCAACCCCAACGGTATTTTTCACACCGCCGTCTTCGTTCATTTCTGCGAAGCTTTTCTGGGGATCAAGCCCCATTGGATCTTGTTCCGGAAGTTCTTCCGGGTGAAGCCGCAACCAAGCGCCAGCAACCCGTGGGTAGTCGGAGGAGCGGGAATCCAAATGCGGGAGGATGCCGCCGAGCAATACCTCTCGTACAAGCTCATCGACTCCAACCAGGACTGGAAAGCCAAATGGTTCTACATCACGAACCACCATCCTGGGTTGCCGAAGCCGAGCGGGAAGCAGCCTAAGCATCGCCCATGGTGGAACACGGAGCCGACGATGCAAGAGGGGATCCAGCTCCCCGAGTTGTTGGCGCGGATCAAGGCGCTAAGGGAAGCCAGGCTGAGGGCCGAGCACGTGTCCTTCAGCTTCATGAAGCGCAGGGTGCAGCCACTGATGGCTCGCGACACCCTGGGATTCGAGTACACCGGCGATGACGACACGTCGCGGATGCCTGGAGACGAAGACGTCGACGACGACGACATTGTCGACAGGCTGGCACGGATCTTCAAGGACATGCCACCGTACACGGCGTGCCTCGTCCCGGAGTACTCCGCCTCGCGCCCGCCAAAGGAGGTAAGTAGCCATACCCCGTGTCGAGTACCCATTCCGTGTGAGTAGTCGTGCTGATGAGTTGTGTCTTGCAGGACGACTTGAAGAAGTTTGTCTCCGAGCCGCCGCCGCCCCCTGAGGAAGTCGAGATCCCAGAGGAGGGGAAGACCAAGGCCAAGGAGCGGCGAGAGGTCGGCGAAGGAGATGACACCGTTGTCATGGAGGACACGTCTGACGAGGACGACGACAAGGAGACGCTGCAGGACCGCTTCCAGCTGCGGTCGAGGTTCAGCCGTCCTGGCCTACCTCACGTTCCTCTCGTGCAGGATCCACCGGCTAGCCTGGAGGCTAGTCTGGCCGCGCCGCCACAGAAGCCGCGCAATGCGTCCCCCAAGCGCGTCTCGAAGAAGTTGAAGGTCACCGAGACCACGTCCCCAGAGGTAAGCCGTCTTGAGTAGTGTAGCCGAGTACTAGTGTCTTGAGTTGATGTGTTGACAACTGAGGTTCCTTGCTTGCAGGAGGTGCCGCCTACGGAGCCCGTTGATCAGGGCGACGAAGGCCTGTGGGACACGGTGGGGGAAGCCACTGGGAGTCGTAGCCCAGCCCCCACTATCGAAGAACTCCTAGCGCAGATGGAGCGCCAGCCCCCTGCTTCTCAAGAGAGCACGGAGCCCGCAGCTGCTGCTGCGGGAGAAGTGGTGGCTGCGAAGAGTAGGAGAGCGCCGCACCGGCCGCCGGTGCGCATAAGGGGCGGCGGCCGCGAGGCGCAAGAGGAGGGCGCCCGCCGAGGGCCGGACCGGTGGACATCGCCAGCATCCTCGGCGCCCCGACCGGGACGATAGTCCGGTCAAGCCTGTAAGTGTTGGATCTTCCCGAGTAGTACATGATGTGGTAGTCTTGCTTGACTGACAATCAACTTGTCTACTCTGCAGGAAGTCGACGGATCTGTCCTGGGAGGGGGATGAACCCTCTGCAGCGGTGGCGAAAGAAGAAGCCCCACCGCCCGCCGAGGAGTCCGCTCCCACCCCTCAGGTGGAGCCCGAAGCGCCGGCTGGCCGAGGCTACGTTGCTCGGCCGGCGTGGTCAAAGGTGAGTACTCTCGTCGAGGCCGTAGTACCTCCCAAAGAGCGATCGTTGTCGTCGGATGACGCCGATGCACTTGTCTTCTCGTTGACGTGCGCCGAGGCCAAAGGGAGCGAAATCCCGGCGGCGGTGCCCATGGAGAATTTGACACCGAGGTGCGAGGAGGCTGCGGAGGAGCCCCCGAGCCGATGGAGGTGGCCACGGGAGAGGCCTCCGCAGCCGGCCGGGAGGAGAGGAGGCCACCATGCAGCGTAACCCGCTCCGGAGGTGGTCGTCCGCTCCCCCGGAGATCCAAGACGTGGAGCCCATCCGCTCTGCGCCGATGACCGAAGCCGCCACAAGTAGTCATGGTGGGGTAGAGTTGCTGGCGGATGACTTGGTCGACCCGGCAACGGTGGCTCGGCATCTGGAGGCGGTCTGCCAAGACGAGCAGTGGATGAAGGTGAGTAATCGTAACTCTTGGGGTAGTCGATCCTTTAGTGTTGAGTACCCATCTGACATATGTTGTATGTGCAGGACGTCGTGGAGAGGTCTCGCGAGAAGTCCAGCATGCTTCAAGGTTTCGGCGGCGCGGTGCTTCGGGCTGAGGCGCTGGAGGACAAACTCGTGAAGTCCCGGAAGCACGTGGCCGCTATGCAGTCCAAGCTTGATACCACCTTCGCCAAGTACCACAACGACTTCCAGGAGATGCAGGCGAAGAGCGACGGCTTGGTGCGGAAGAACAAGTCGCTCCGCAACAAGAACAAAGGTACACCACTTGTCTTGTTGAGTACTTGTTGGAGGTCGAGAGGTAGTCTAACCCGCTTTTCCTTGTTGTTTGCAGAGCTTGAAACCCGGGTAGAGCAGTTGAAGACTTCAGAGATGGATCTGAAGAATCTCTTCTACCGGGAGCAGGAGGCCCGCCAGGTACTCGAGTTAGATTATAAGGAGCTTGCCTACGAGTGCGACAAGCACATGGAGCTTCGTATTGCCTCCGATCATGACCTCGTCAACTGCTACAAATCGTTGCAGAAGCTGAACGAGGACTACAAGAAGCTGCGGGCCCAGCTGAAGGAGCTTGAAGAAGCCGCGCTCCCCATTGCGAGGCTCCTGGTGCCTCACCCTGGCGGCCCCAAGATAGCACCGCTGGTGGATCGGACCGAAGGAAGCCCCGCCGGCGGGCGGCGGCCTACGTGAAGCATCTGGCGAAGTCGATCCCGAACCAGGTGCTGGCCTTCATGAAGTCCTACTTCCCGAAGGCGCCCGTGGATGTAGTTGCTGGCGGACTAGCCGCCAACTGTACAGACGAGTAGTATGCGAAGCTGTTGGAGCAGATGGCGCCCATTGCGGAACAAGTCGCTGATAAGCTTAACATCCAGTAGTCCTGTAATAGTTAGCTCATAGCAATTGATGTACAAAAACAATTGTAATGAAATTGTTTAAGTATTAATGAAGAGAAGTTCCATCAATGAGTACTCGTAGTCGCGATCTCGGAGTGCGGAGTCCCATCGTGGAGTTGTCGCGAGTAGTCGTACTCGGCAGTAGTCCCATTGAGGGAAGTAGATAGTAAAGAAGTTGATGAACAATCAAACTTTATTACTGAAGAATTACACCTGGATGGCCAGGGCCGTAGTTACAGAGTAGACGCCAGGACCCGGAGGCCGCCTACGGCTAAGTGGTGCTAGGGCGAGTAGCCGCTTACAGCAGTAGATCCGTAAGTAGCCGTGTAGGCTGGATCTAGGAGTACATGGTCTCTCAGTAGACCGCTGCTAGAGTCCTTGTCGCTCGTCGCAGCCCAGGATCCGTAGGTAGCCGCATGGGCTGGATTCTGGAGAAGATTAGTCCGGAGACTGGTGCCTGGACCCGGAGGCCGCTTACAGCGAAGAAGTAGCCGGAGGCCCGGAGCCGGGACCGGAGGCCGCTTACCGCGGAGGGGTCTTGATGTAGTCGTGTAGACTTGAGCCCCGGAGTAGTCATGTAGACTTAGGCGTAGAACCGACAGAGCTAGTCGACGTTCCACGAGTTGTTGACATCTTCGCCTTCAAGTATCTGGAGGCGGTAGGAGCCCGGCCCGGTCACCTTTGCCACGGTGAAGGGACCTTCCCAGGGGGAGCTGAGCTTGTGTAGTCCTTCCGTGTTCTAGATACGACGGAGGATGAGATCGCCAACGTTGAAGGAGCGTTCCTTGACATTGCGGTCGTGGTAGCGTCGGATACTCTCCAGGTACCTTGCTGATTGGACGAGGGCAGCGCGCGAGCTTCTTCGAGTCCATCGATGTCGACTCGTCTGCTGTCTTCGGAGATGCCTTCGTCGTAGTGCTCCACTGCTGGTGAGTTCCATATGACATCAGCAGGGAGGATTGCTTCGGAGCCGTAGACCAGGAAGTAATGGGATTTCCCCGTTGGCTTGGAAGGCTGAGTACGTAGCCCCCAGAGTGCATTGGGTTGTTCCTTGATCCACTTTCCTCCTTTGGAATTAGTAGCGTCGTGTAGCCGCTTCTTGAGAGCGTCGAGCACCATCCCGTTGGCGCGCTCGACTTGTCCGTTGGCCCGAGGATGGGCAACTGAGACATATCGGACGTCGATCCCACTGTTCTCGCAGTACTCCCAGAACTGGTGGTTGTTGAAGTTGGAGCCCAGGTCTGTGATGATGCGGTGGGGTAGTCCGTAGTGATGCACGAGTTCATCCGGGAAGTCGAGTACTCGTCGCCCTTGGGGCATGTGACCGGCTTGACCTCGATCCACTTGGTGAACTTGTCGATGGCCATCGGTACTCTATTGAAACCACCTCGGCGCGGTTGGCGGTGGCCCAATCATGTCGATCCCCCGGCGGTCAAAGGGCCGGGTTGGCGGTATGGTGACTAGCTTGTAGGCCGGGATGTGTTGCTTGCTTGGTGAAGTATTGACATCCTTGGCACCTTCGACGAGTTCTTCGGTGTCGCCCGGTAGCCGTGGGCCGGTAGAAGGCTCCCGGAAAGCCTTGCTGCCAGCGTACGAGAAGACGCGTGGTTGCCGCAGACGCCCTTGTGGATCTCCTCCAAGATGTCCTTGCCTTCTTGCCTGGGGACGCACTTCATGTGTACTCCGGAAGATGCGCCCCGCTTGTAAAGCTTGTCTCCGACGAGGACGTAGGACTTGGCACGGTGGATGAGCTGCTCAGCCAAGTTTTTGTCTGAGGGAACCTTTTGCTCGCTGAGGTAGTCGATGAAGGGTTGCCTCCAGTCCGCGTCGATCATCATGACCTCATGGCTAGCAGGCGGATGCCCTGGGACAGTGGTCGGTGGCGCCGGCTCCGGTATGGATGGCACGTGAAGCTCGTGGACGAAGACACCCGCTAGTACTTGAGCGCGAGTAGAACCGAGCTTCGACAGGACGTCCGCTGCAACGTTGTTGTCACGAACGATGTGGTGGAACTCGAGACCATAGAACTTGTTCTCGAGCTTGCGACTTCTAGGAAGTAGGCGTCCATGTTCTCCTTGTTGCGGTCCCGGGACTTGTTGACTTGGTTGATGACCCGCGCGGAGTCGCCGTAGACTAGTAGCCGCTTGATGCCCAGTGAAGCCGCGAGGCGGAGCCTGTGTAGGAGAGCTTCGTACTTGGCTTCGTTGTTTGAGACCTTCCAGAAGATCTGCAGGACGTACTTGAGTTGTTCGCCCATTGGAGAGATCAGGAGTACCCCTGCACCTGTGCCCTCGAGGTTGAGTGAGCCGTCGAAGTACATCACCCAATGCTCTGGTCGCACGGTTGGAGTAGGTAGCTGATTCTCCCGCCATTCTGCCATGAAGTCGACTAAGGCTTGCGACTTGATGGCTGTACATGTCTTGAAGTCGATGGTGAGGGTGCCGAGCTCGACTGCCCATTTGGAGATACTTCCAGTAGCATCTTGGTTCCGCAGGATGTCGCCAAGCGGGTAGTCGGTGACGACGGAGATCGAGTACTCTTGGAAGTAGTGTCGTAGCTTCCACGAGGTGATGAGTACCGCGTACAGAAGTTTCTGCATAGGCTGATAGCGTGCCTTGGACTCTGACAGGACCTCGCTGACGAAGTAGGCGGGGCGGCCCCGGGCCCCGGATAAGTGTGGCCATCATCCTGCCGCTCGACAACGATGGCAGTACTGACCACATGAGTAGTCGCAGCGAGGTAGAGTAGTAGCTGCTTGCCTTTGCGAGGAGCCGTGAGGACTGGTGGCTTCGATAGGAAGTCCTTGAGCTGAGTAAGGGCTTGGTCCGCCTCTGGGGTCTACACAAACTTCTCTTGGTGCTTGAGTAGTTTGAAGAAGGGGAGCCCCCGTTCTCCAAGCTTCGAGATGAATCTGTTCAAGGCGCCATGCACCCGGTCAGCTTCTGGACGTCTTTGATGCACGTGGGAGCTTTCATGCCGGTGATGGCGGAGATCTTCTCGGGGTTGGCTTCGATGCCGCGTTGGCTGATGATGAAGCCGAGTAGTTTGCCCGAAGGTACGCCGAAGACGCACTTGTTCGGGTTGAGCTTCCGGCGATACTCGCGCGGGGATGCGAAAGTCTCTTCAAGGTCGTCGATGAGGGTGCGGAGTTTCGGTCTTGACGACCACGTCATCCACGTAGGCTTCGACGTTCTTGTTGAGGCCGCCTCTTGAAGCGAGCACGGATAGCTCGTTGATAGGTAGCGCCAGCGTTCTTCAACCCGAAGGACATGGTCGTGTAGCAGTACGCGCCAAACGGGGTGATGAACGCGGCCTTCTCTTGGTCTTCTTCCTTGATCGCGATCTAGTGGTACCCGGAGTAGCAGTCGAGGAAGCGGGAGCGAGGTTGCGGCCACGGTGGAGTCGATGACTTGATCGATCCGCGGCAACCCAAAAGGGTCCTTGGGGCAGTGCTTGTTGAGGTCGGTGTAGTCGACGCACATCCTCCACTCGTTCGAGTTCTTGCGGACGAGGACGGGGTTGGCGAGCCACTCAGGATGGAAGACTTCTCTGATGAAGCCGGCCGCGAGTAGTTTGGCGAGTTCCTTCTTGATGGCATCCCGTCTGTCATCGGCGAAGCGGCGGAGGTGTTGTTGCTTGGGGGTGGCCTTAGGATCGACGTTGAGGCAGTGCTCAATCAACTCCCTGGGCACTCTTGGCATGTCCGCTGGCTTCCACGCGAAGATGTCGCGGTTAGCCCGGAGGAAGTTGATAAGCGCGTCTTCCTATTTGGGGTCGAGGCCGGACCCGATGGTGGTGGTCTTCTGCTGTCGCCTGTCCCGAGGTCGATCGTCTTGACCAGGACCTCCTCAGCTGGCTGAGGCTTGTTTCCTTTGTCAGACATCTCAGGGATGTCGAGTTCACTTGTAGCAAGCTTCTTCGACGCGGCGTAGACCTCCATCATAGCATTGGGTACTTGATTTGTAGAGGCGATCTCCACGGCTTCTGTATCACAGTCGTGCGAGATCTTCATGTCCACTTGGAGAGAGAGTACACCTGCTGGGCTTGGCATCTTGAGTACCAAGTAGGTGTAGTGGGGCACCGCCATGAACTTGGCGATGGTCGGTCTGCCGAGGATGGCATGGTAGGATTGTCTCGAAGTCCGCGACCTTGAACTTGATGTACTCAGTACGGTAGTTGTCCCGAGTTTCCTCGAAGGTAACTGGCAGGACCACTGAGCCTAGTGGGATAGCCGCGTTACCAGGGACGATGCCGTAGAAAGGCGTGTTGCTCTTGGTGAGCATGTGGGTGATGTCGAGCTTCATCTTCTTCAAGGTCTTGGTGAAAAGGACGTTGAGCCCACTTCCACCGTCGATGAGGACCTTGTTGAGCTTGGAGCCCGCGACCACTGGCTTCAGGACGAGAGGGAACCGCCCTGGTTCGGAGAAGCTGGTCCATTGATCCGCGTGAGAGAAGGTAATGGGTACCTTCGACCACCTGAGAGGGGTCGGGACCGCTGGTTCAATGCTCATGACTTCTCGACGGGTAGCCTTTTGCTCCCGCCTGCTGGGTAGTCCGCCGAAGAGGACGTTGACAGTCTTGTCGGGTTCCTGGAAGTCGTTGTTGTCTCCGTCGTTCTTCTTCTTGCCTTTCTTGTCGTGAGGGTGCGGTGGCTCTGGAGTACTCTTGAGTGCTCGCCTGAGTTGGTAGCACTGCTCGGTGGTGTGATTGCCGTCTAGATGCCACGGGCACTTCTCCTTTAGCAAGTCTTTGAAGGCACCAGAGTTCTTCTTCGAGTTCTCTTTCGCAGGGCGTTGGATAGCCGCGACAGTGTTGTCTGAGTTGCGCTTGCGGTTGGGACCCGAGAAGTTGTTGTTGCGACCGCCTTGGTTCCCGTTGTTGCCACTGCCGCCGCCCGTGTTCTGCTTGTTCTTGCCACAGAGGGCGTCGTACTTGGCGTTGGCCTTGTCTTCTTCATCCACCCAGGACGTAATCATGTCCTTGAGGTGTGGGATGGACTTGGGGCGGCGACGACCGAAGTCTTCAAAGGTGCGGCGGTGGTAGAGGCCGTCTTGGAAGAGGTCGATGACCTCCTTGTCGGTGACGTCGACTACGGTAGCGCACTTGTCGAAGAAGCGGCGCATGTACTTGCGGAGGGTCTCGCCTTGTTCCTGTTTGACCATGGCCAGGTCCATGCGAGTACCCGATCGGCCCATGGCGCCCGCGAAGTTGCTGGTGAAGCTGCTCCTTCGGTGGTCGCACTTGTCGATCGAGTGCTTGTCCAGCGACTCGAGCCATGTGAGTGGAGCTTGGTCCAGGCAGAAGGGGAAGAAGAGGCACTTGGTGTCGTTGTTGCCGCCAGCGTTCTCGATGGAGAGGGTGTAGCACCCGAGCCACTGGATGGGGTCTGCTTCGCGTCGTACTTGGTGATCCCCAAAGGCTTGAACTTGTCGGGGAGGAGCAAGTTGCGAAGTCGAGGTGAGAAGGCGGGGAAGCCGTCGTTGTCGCTGCGGTGGGCGACTTCTTCCGCCGCGGCTCTTCAATCTTCGGCGGGCGTCGTAGCCGCCCCGTGAGGCTCCCGGAGGCGTGGCCGTTCGCGTGGTCTCGACCGCCGCGACCGCCGCCGCCGCCGGCCCTCCTGTTGGCTCCGTGGTTGGAGCTTCCGTCATCGCTGCCGCCACCATCAGGGTCGCGGCCACCGCCGCCGCCGTGGGCGCGGTGAGGGACGACCTTCCGTTTGTTGTTGCCACCCTGTGAGGGCCCGCCGGCGTTTGCACGAGTACGGTTGGGCTGAGCTGGGAGCTCAGCTCGAGTACGGTTGCGACCGAGGTCAGCACTGCGACTTGTAGCTTCGTTGTCGCGGTTCCTGGCGGGAGGAGGCTGGTTGACCCTGTTGTCGACCCGCATGAAGTAGGCGTCTTCAGCGAGCTTGGCGATGACTTCTCCAGCGCGTATACCCTGAGCCTGGCGTGCGATCGCTGTGATCGACATAAGGCATTGCTCAGGGTTATTGTGTACTCTGCTCTCGACTGCCTTGAGAGCTTCCGCAAGGTTGCGGATCAGGAGGTTGTCTCTGAGCCGCCGGCGCCGTTCGTTGCGCTTCCTGTTACGCTCGCGTCGAGCGTCCCTGTTGGCGGTGGTCTCGTCTGCAGGTGCGTCAGCAGACAGCTCGTCTGCAGAGATGTCTTCAAGGTACTTGTCTGGAGCCGTCCCGGATGGTTCGGGGGTGTCGCCGGCAGCCATGAATACTTGGCGTTCGGGGTTGCCAAGGCTGGACTCAGAGCTCGCCACATCGGTTGGAGTGTACGAGTCAGCCTGGGCAAGTGGTGTTCCCTCCTGGAACGGGAGCGAGTCGAGGTAGGCGACGCAGCGTGAGTCTCCACTTATCAGGTCCGCGGGCTTGCGATCTGGCCAGTAGACGAATCTTCCAGCGGGCGTGGACATTATAACCAGCCCAGAGGCCGGCCCTGACAAGGGATGCTCAGTGGTGTTGTCCTCGGACTCGGGATCCTCTGGGTCCGACCCGAAGTCGAACTCGTATGCGGAATCCGAGTAGAACCCGGAGAGGGGGTTCGAGTCCGAAGCGTGGCCGGGGGCGGTGTCGGAGTCTGAGTTGTACTCGGATACGGGCTCCTTGCCGGCCCGGCGTGAAGAGAGAGCCCCCGTGCGGGCCCTGCAGGGGTTGCGGGGGCCACACGTGGAGCGCTCGCTGGGTTGTGGGACCACAGGCGATGGCTGAGTAGCCGGCTCGCATGCGATAGCCCACAGAGACGTAGAGTGCGAGTTGTAAGCGGATTCGAGCTCGAAGTCGGCGTGATGGTTGAAGAGCGAAATTTCACCGAACTTGCCGGCGAGTTTGCCTGTGACAACCTCAGGAAGCGTCACGAAGCCGGTCTCCGGGTTGGGCGGCATGGTGAGGCGGCACTGGAAAGACCCCGCGCCGTCAGCAGTGCAGACCCAAGCACCGAAAACGAAGGTGTCGCCGCTGTTGAAGGCGACGGTTGGCTTGAAGTAGACAGGAGCCGTCGAGTTCGCCATGTGATCTCGGGCGAGAGCCCCTACCTGGCGCGCCAGCTGTCGGTGTTTTAGACCAGCAACCTACTAAGGGGAGTACTCGAAGTAGATGAATGTGGCCTCGCCGAGATCGGTAACTCGAAGGAAGAGACACGTGGCACACAATTTAGACAAGTTCGGGCCGCGAGGTGCGTAATACCCTACGTCCTGTATGCTGCGTAGCTTTGGATTGATTGGGTATGATTACAAGATGGTGCAATTGTACGCCGTGAGATGAGATCATGGGAGAGGGGTCCCTGCCTCGCCTTATATAGTCCGGGAGGCAGGGTTACAAGTCGGAGTAGGGAGAGAGTACTAGTCGAGTACGTCTAGGAGTCTTCCATACAGTGCGGGACATGTACAGCTTCCTAACCGAGTACTTCTCCTCTGTAGCCCTTGTGCTTCACGCCATCAGGTACCGTGCAGCGCAAGTCGGGTAGTCCCAGGGGCCCACCGAGTAGTCGGTCCTGGTACCCACCGAGGTAGTGGGCCCAGGGAGGTCCATACGACAGCCTGACCATTAGCTTGAGCATAATAAGGAGAAGAATTTAATAATTTGATCCCCATACTTTCAGCAAAATCTCTGAACTCTGAAGATGTAAATTGAGTTCCTTGGTCGGTTGTAATTGTTTGAGGAATACCAAATCTATAAATGATATGCTCTTTGACAAACTCAACAATATTTTCTGATGTCACTTTCTTCAATGGAATTGCCTCAACCCATTTAGTGAAATAATCTGTTGCCAAAAGCACAAACTTATGCCCCTTGCTAGATGGAGGATTTATTTGGCCAATCAAATCTATGCCCCATCCTCTAAATGGCCATGGCTTGATAATAGGATTCAAAGCTGATGCTGGAACTCTCTGAATATTTCCAAACTTTTGACAATATTGAAACCCTTTGTAGTATTCAAAGCAATCTTCCAGCATTGTCGGCCAATAACATCCAGTTTGCCTAATGACCCACTTCATTCGGTAAGCCGACTGATCTGCTCCACACAGCCCATCATACACTTCACTCATCATCCTCTTTGCTTCTTCTTGACCCAGGCATTGTAGCAACACCCCGTCCAATGATTTATAATACAAACGTCCATTAAGAAGAACAAATTTTATAGCTTTATACCTGAGTTTCCTAGAGACCTTTCGGGATGGATCCTCCAAATAATCAGCAATTTCTTTTCTCCAATCATCTTCTGCTAGATCACTCCCAAAAGAATATACATCGTTGGCAAACACTTCTTGATTCTCTCTATAACTTGAAGCACTTTGAGCTAACATGTTTGCCTCTCCATTGTTTTCCCTAGGAATATGTTGCAGAATCACTAACTGAAAACTTTTCAGGATTTCCTTGCACTCCTCGTAGTAATTCCTCAGGATATCATTTCTACATTCATATTGGCCATTCAATTGTTTTATAACTAGCTCTGAATCTCCAAAAATCTCAACTGAAATAGCCTTTGCCTCTTTCAAGTATTGAAGCCCTCTGAGCAATGCTTCATACTCAGCTTGATTATTTGTGACAGTAGGTTGAATAGGAATAGCAAATTCAAACATTTCTCCCCTAGGTGAAATTAATAAAATTCCTACTCCACCACCTTTGCCAAATGAAGATTCATCAAAGAACAAAGCCCAAGAAGTAATCTCAAGTAAATTAATTGATGGATCACGATGTTTAGTAATGAAATCAGCAATAATCTGTCCTTTAACAACTTTTGCCAACTCAAACCTCAATTCAAACTCAGACAAAGCTAAAATCCACTTCCAATCCTTCCATTCAAAATTGGCATAGACAACATGTGTTTAATTACATCAAATTTTGAATATACAATGCATTCGGCATTCAACAAATAGTGCCGAAACTTTGTACATGAGTAATAAACACACAAGCAAAGCTTCTCTACAGCCGAATATCTTATTTCGAGATCAAGTAATTTTCGGCTAAGGTATGCAACTACTTTCTCCTTTCCCTCAAATTCTTGTATGAGAGCTGATCCAATGGTTTGGGTATCGGCCTCCACGTACAACTTAAAAGGCTTGTTCAATTGTGGAGATACCAACACTGGTGGTTCCTTCATGTATTCCTTGATCTCATTGAAAGCCTTTTGTTGTTCGTCACCCCATACAAACTTCTGATCCTTTTTGAGTCTTAACAGTGGAGAAAAAGGCAACACCTTTTGTGACAAGTTGGAAATGAATCTTCTCGCAAAATTGATTTTGCCAAGCAATGACTGTAATTCCTTAAGATTGGTTGGAGGAACAACTTCATCAATAGCTTTCGTGCTCTTCTTGCCAACTTCTATTCCTCCATCATGCACCAAAAATCCCAGGAACTCTCTGGCTGAAACCACAAAAGCACACTTGTTCGGGTTCATCTTAAGCCCATGTTTTCTAGTGCACTCTAGAGTTTTCCTCACATCATCCAAATGTGCTTCATGATCCAATGACTTCATCACGACATCATCAATATATATCTCCACAATTTTTCTGATCAACTCATGAAAAATATAATTCATGGCTCTTTGATAAGTTGCACCAGCATTTTTCAATCCAAATGTCATGACAATCCACTCAAACAAGCCTATATGCCCAGGACATCTGAAGGCTGTTTTTGATACATCTTCTATTGCCATAAAATTTGATTGTACCCTGCATTGCCATCCATGAAGCTAATAACTTTATGTCCAGTAGCAGCATCAACCAACAAGTCAGCGACGGGCATTGGATATCCATCCATGGGTGTAGCCCTGTTTAGATCTCTAAAGTCTATACAAACCCTCATTTTTCCGTTTTTCTTGTAAACAGGAACAATATTAGAGATCCACTCTGCAATCTGCATGGCCGAATAAAATTTGCTTCTATTAATCTCTCAAACTCCTTTTTCACGTCGGCCAATACTTCATCCTTGTAGACCTTTCGGGGAGGTTGCTTGTAAGGTCTAAAACCAGGCTTGATTGGCAACCGATGCTCAACAATGGAACGATCCAAACCAGGCATCTCCGAATAATCCCAATCGATGCAATCTTTGTATTCTTTTAGTATCTTAATTAACTCTTCTCTGAAACTTGAATCCAAGTTAGTACTGATAAATGTCGGCCTTGGCTTGTCACCATCTCCAATGTCTATTTCTTCTAGTTTGTCAGCCGACATAAATCCACATCCTAACTTCCCATTAGTTCCATCAATTGGATTCTCCATTAAAAATTACTATAAGAGCCGACTGCTTGAATCGGTTGTTGATCACTGCTGACTGGTTCAATAGGACCTTCACCCCAGTCCTTGCATAAGAAGCAATCTATGCCTTGATACTCCCAAAAGGCTAGTTCCACGTTAGCCACACTTATTGAATCATCTGCTTGGACAACTTCTACATCATCATCCACCCATTGAACAAGCTGTTGATGCATAGTAGATGGAATGCAGCAGTTCGCATGGATCCAATCTCTTCCAAGCAGCAAGCTATATGCCCCTGTGCCTTCAATGACAAAGAAGGTCGTAAGCAGAGTTTTAGATCCAATCGTCAAATCCACATGCACACAACCCTGGGTGTCTGAAGGATTTCCAGCAAAATCATTCAGGACTACGTTTGTTGGCGTCAAATCTCCAGGGCCCATGCCAAGCTTTCTGAATGTAGTGTACAACATCACATTGACAGCAGCTCCACCATCAACAAACATCTTGGTCAATGGCTTCCCGTTGACATATCCTCTTAAGTACAGCGGTCTCACATGCCAATTCTTGGTTGGCTTGTCAAAAGTAGCTTGCTTGGCCAACACTAATTGTGCCATTAATCCAAATTGCTCGGCCTCATCTACGTCTGGCGACACCTCCTCCTGCACAATATGATTAGCTGGAGCCATGAATTCATTCGGCAAGAAGCTGTGACGCCCCAGGTTTTTAATTAACGTTAATAGCCGGTCAAATGGTCAACCGTGGTCAAACCTAGGTCAACCTGGGCCCTCACCTCGAAAAACTCACTAACCCACCCTAGTGACCCTAAATGAATAGTAAACACACTTGTGGGGCCAACCCATGGTCAAAGGTTGGGTCAAACCCCTTGCCACCCTAGTGTCCACATGTGTCTGCCAGAACTTTTGCCGCGTTCTCCAAAATTCACCTAAACACTTAAAATTCTACCTTTAGGAAAGTTGTAGCTCTTGTTGAGGGACACAACTTTCATGTAGATTGGCATTTCAAATTTTGAGGGGAAAAACTTGAAAAATCCATTGCAAGGCAGTTTTCACTGTTTGCCAAAATAGGCTGACATTCAAAGTTGGCATTCAAATATTTTCAAATCTAGGTAGAAAAACCCTATATAGCCTTTGTAGAAAATGTTGCTGGTAGCTAGATCTACAACTTTGGTATTCATCACTTGGTCCAGTTGTATTCAAATTTTTGGAGAAAAATCGACTTGAACAGGGCACCAGCAAAAGGGTTTGGGCAGAGCGCGTCGCGCCGCGGCGTTGCGCGCGACGTTGCGCCGCCGTCGCCGGCCGCGCGCCGCCGGCCCCGGCGTCCGCGCCCGCGCCTCCCGAGGCCACGCCCGGCCCAAGGCGCTCCACCCCGTGATTCCCGCACCCCGATGCGCCCCGTTCGAGGCACCCGGCGTCGGCGCCGCCGTGCGCGCGCGCACGCCGCGGACCGCCGGTCCGACGGTGGCGTCGCCGCCGTACGCGCGAGCCTCGAGCGCGGTAGCACGGCCGGGGAGCATCTCGCGCCGTCACCCGGTGTCACCCGGTGCTCGCGCTCCTATTTAAGCCCCCCCGTTCCCCGCCGCACGCCACCCCGAGCCGCCACCGCGCCATTGCCGCCACCGCCCGCCGGCCGGAGCTCGCCGCGGGGTGCTCACCGCCGACCGGCCACCCTAGTCGCTTCCCTAGGTCCTAGTGAAGCTCACACGACCGCTTGTTCACCAGCCCATCGCCCCCTAGCCGTGTTTCCCCGAGCCGCCGCGGCCCCCGCCGCCGGCCGCCGCCCCGAACCTCGCCGCCGGCCACCTCTCTGCCTCCCTCCGGTCCCCAACCACTCCTAGGTGAGCATGAGGTCCCCCACGGCCGCTTCCCCGGCCGGGATCACAACCGGCTCGCCGGAATTGGCGGTGCCCCGCGCCGCCGGCCCGGCCAAGGGCCCGATTGCAAGGATCTAAATCTGTGTAGGGTGTTTTGTGCTAAATGCAGGGCTTAGTTGTAAGGATCCTTATCTCGTTGTTCTTGCAGTTAGGTCCGGAGCCTTAGAAAATTCCTAGAAATTCACAGAAAAATCAGAAAAATCCCAAATCAATTTTGTAGGGTTCAGGATGATAAATCCCACCTCTTTTATTATATACTTATGGCAAGATTCTAAACAGTTTTAGCAGGAAAAATACAAATGTGTTAAACCTAGATCTGTCATAACTTGAAATCCACAACTCCTCTGTAGCCCAATTTTGGATATGTTGTGTGTTAGGATATGACTAGATGTTGTGCCAAAAATTGCACAAAGTTATGTAGTAGATCTTGCTAGATAAATTCTTTTCCTTTCCTGCAGTAACTGCTTATATGATTTTTCCTGTTAAATATATTTATGTTCTTGAGCTCAACTTGTGGACACTGTCTTGTAATGCAAAAATACACATCTTGTGAATTAATCATGTATTTTGGATTAATAGAAATAATTATTCTTGATTTATGTATGTGTTCATTTGTAAATTAATAAACCAAGTTCAGTAGAGGTTCCATGTGAACATGCTGGTTATTTAGACTTGGTTAGGACCAGAGAGCTTGCACAAGAAAGTTTGGAGCAAATTGATGCTTATTTAATTTTGTATGCATTTACTTTGAATCACTAGCTAGCCTTTGACATTTTCCATAATATTTAATTTCCTAGCATCCAACACTTACATGTGAGTCTAATGGACCAGGATAGGTGCTAGTAGGCTTAAGAAACACTCATTTAATTTTTGGTAATTTAATTGATTAATAAAAAGCTTAAATGCCCTTTTAATATTAAAAGGAAATTAAATAAAGAAAAACCCCTAATTAATTCTTTTTCCTTTTTTTGAAGATATTATTTAATATAATTAAAAGATAATTAAATATCATCACTGATCGGAAAGTAATTCATAAATAAAAATGCTATTTATGCCCTTGCTTGTGAAGATGAAAAGAATTAAAGCTTTCACATGAAATGACAAGTATAATAAAAACCTTTATACAATGTTCAATAAAAGAGTAACCATGTACACCCAATAGCCTTCCTAAAAGAGAAACATTAGATGAATGCTTGTTAAGGTGAACATGACCAACCCAGAGTTGGATAAGACAACAAACTAGCACAACACCTAAAATGCATTGCATTCCGTGTAGATCTTCCGGACGGAGATTACTCCCTTGTCCCGGAAACCGAGGAAGGAGGAGCGGAAGCGTCGCTGCAGTACGTGGAAGTACTCGACACCGAGGGTGCCCAGGCTAACCTAGCTGACGAAGGCAAGCTCCGGTGCATCTAACCCAGTTTTTTAAAATTCCTTATTCAATTATCTATGAATGATTGTGCGTTTACGTTCAGGAGTTGTATGAAACCCTAGATGCATGATCCATAGGTACCTTTGTCCCTACTAGTATGATAGGTCGATAGTCCGCTAAGCTATAGGACCGTTACAAGTCGGGTGATGACCTCACTCGCGAGAATAGGTTCCTAGATAGGAATCACAATGTATCCTTAAATGGGTTGCTCACGTGGTAAGAGCATGGGATGCGGGCTCCGGTCTAGTGGTTATGTGGGTTAAGTCTTTGAACGTACTAAGCACATGTCGGGTATGGGACCGGTAAGCGTAGTACCTTAATGAGGCGGCAAGGGATCCTACCGTTACTACTCTTGGGATTCGCTCTCACGGCTCGCCACCGGTGGTGTATGGTGACTCCGGGTATCTCGCGGGGTATGCGGATAGCCTGCACCAAAGATCGTAAGATTCGATCCCGACCCGAGGATTTTTGGGGACGGCACGGGGAAAGTTGTCCCTCTGGGGACAGCCTACCGTGTGTTTGGGTCTACCTTGGATGGTTTAAATCAATCGATTGTCGGCCTCTCACCGTTATCCGAGACTACTTACTCCACTAGTCATGAGATCCCTAATGATGGAAGTTGATGAAGATGATGCTTGATTAATTGTATTGTACAACTTTGTTTGTACTAGTTGGCTAATGTAGTAAAGATTAAACCTACTAGAACTTGTGCTAAAATCTTGAAACTAAGGACCTACTAATTGTTACTTTTTAGCAAAGGCAACCCAGTAGCCAAAAAGCCTTTCATGGTCTAGATCTGGTGAAGTAGTTATCACCGACGGGTAAGTAGTTGCCTTCAGTGATGTGTGGCCCGGAGAGATCCCGCCCGGCTGGGAGCTGGAGTGGGTGGAGGACGACTACTGAAAGCATCATGGATGGCCTCCCGTGGTGTCTTCGCTTCCGTTAGTTTATTTCCTCTGCTTTTCGAAAACTCTGAACTATTTCATCATCGCAAAAACTATGGTTTGTAATAATTAAACCCTTCGGAGTATGACTTTGGATATTAATGATGTTGTATCTCTGGACTCACCTTCGAGTGAGTTTTAATGCATATATTCGATCCTTGTGCTTTTCAAGTGATTTACCGGGCGTTAACACGGCAACTAACGACAGGATGATACTTTATTATTGCTTAATGACCAAAGTGGATCGGTCTTAGGCGATAGTACGCTATTTTCCTGGGCGGGTTGTCACAGTTGGCATCAGAGCTTATATGCACCTGAGATTAATTAATTAAACCTTAATCAAATGGTTTTTGAATAAAATATGCCAAGATTGTCTGATTTTCCAAAATACATTGGTCCGCTAAGGCTAAACTAGACCGAGAGGCCCTAGAGGGAATTTCGGGTTCTTTCGGGTGGCTTAAATAACCTATGGTTTATTTTGCTAACTTCCAGCACATTACTTTATGCCAGACTTACTTTCTTGCACAAACAAACTAGGAGCCACGTGTTTTATACGTGTGCTGTTCCGCATCACGGGAATTGCGAGGGTTGATGGAGCGATCCATTCCACAGATCCCATCTTCGCGTTTGTTTATGAGTTGTGTGTCGCCACGTATTTCATACGTGAGCATTCCGCATGTCGCTCATGCGAGGCAAGGATACACTCCATTCAAACGGAGGGTGTCTGAGGTTGGACGCTGTCCATGCAGCGGCTTAACGCATGGATACCGTTTCTATAGTGAACGGTAATGAATGTGGACGCTTTCATGACGTGCTGGCATGAAAGGTTCGTTTTCTGCAGGTACATAACAGCACTTCGTTAGTTGATTAAGCGAGTACCGTATAGCTCTCGACTAGATATTATAGAGAGAGACGAATAAATGCCTTGCCACCAGCACTAACTTCGATTGTTGGCTTGATTGCCATGTGAGGTCGAATAGGACGTCTTGCATGCATATTAAAAATCAAAACAACTAAAATGGACCCAAAAATCGAATTTCCATATGTTCTCTAAGGAAGTTTATGCTAGTGTGTGCCTTTTAGAAACTAGAGTACCTTCCATAACTAGCCGTCATGCTGCCGAAATTTTGTGAAAAATTTGTTTACCATGTGCTAGGGTAATTAAACCAAATTGTTAAAAATAATTGGTCCTCAACTCGTTATCTCATAATAGCAAGTCTCAATCCTAGTTCGTTGGGTTGGTTCACACTTCCCTAGGCACATCCAGGTTAAGGACCATTCATCTTGTTCCCTTGATCGATGCTCAACCTTAAAAAGCTTAATTAAAAGTATTAAAGGTTTAATTTAAAACATGGGAAATTTTTGAGGTTTCTGGATTTTTAGTTATGAATTTTTATTCACATTTGCGAACTTCACCATTTGACATGTCGTTGAAGGACCGATACGGCGAACCGAGAGGGGGGAGTGAATGGGAGCCGATAAAAATTCTTCTCGATGGAGATGAGAACTCCAACAAGACGAACGCGGCTTCCAACACACGTCTCCGACTCACTACCCAAGTTGGCCAAGCCCACGTAGCCACCGGAGTGCCACCGGACCTAGGAACCAACACACACGGCCTTCCGACTCGAGAACGCGGCGGAACAACAAACCCCGAGTCTACGGACCCACACCGGTCGGACCGGTGAGCACCACCGGTCGACCGGTCCCCGCCGGTGAAACCGAGCAACTTTCACTAAGTGGCTCTACACCGGTCGGACCGGTGAGACACACCGGTCGGACCGATGGCGGCCCGAAAGCCCCCAAGGCACCAAACAAAGCCAACCGACCACCAAACGGACCCAAACTCGAAACGGCAGCAACACGGGGCAACAAAGAACGCACCAAGACGTTAACCCGAGCAAAATCCCACAAAAGCTTGCACCGGTCAGACCGGTCAAGAGCACCGGTCAGACCGGTGTAGCACAGGCGACTCGGGATGAACAAGGCACCCGCGGGTCAACTCCCCCAAATCCAAATCTCGATCTCCCGAATCGCTCCACGGACTTGAACAAGACTTTGGGGATATCATGAACACCTCATGAGGAGTTCATAGCCAAGTTTAATCCCACCAAAACTCGTCCAAAAAGGAGGAATCGAAGAAATCCCGCCGAAAGCACTTCCAACCCAAGAACTCAAGAAACCCCAAAATCGAGCACTTTTACTCACGGATTTGGGAGGGGAATCACAGCCCAAAGAACCACGAAGGGTTCCCACAAATTTCCCCCATCAAATCCCCAAGAGAAAAGCCCCGAAAACAACCCAAGGAAATCACCAGAGAGAGGGCTCCGAAAATCACCACCAAGAACAAACGGGGAAAACACATCCAAACCTTGAGGAACCACGCCGAATCATCTATACATGAAACAAAGGTTCGTACAAGGTCTAGCAAGCCGCCCGATCATCCATCCCTCTCTACAAGATCTCTCCGTGAAGCTCTCTTGCTAGTCCTAAGGAAAGCCTAGAGAGAATAGGTGGAAAATAGGAAAACTAATGAGCTAGGGTTCCAAGAGTTGGCTGCCATCCTCTCACCTCTTGGGTTATATGGAGGCAACCGAATGTCTAAAATGCCCTTCTCTACTAACTAGGGATACAGGCCCCTCAAGGGCAGATTTGGAATTCTTGATGTCTTCACCATCGGACGGATGCCCGACGACCGCACCTGCGTAGCCTCGACGCAAGCCATGCGATCCCGACGCGTGTCCTCCGCTTCGAAGATTCGGACCGCGTCGTCGCACACCGGTCGGACCGGTGCTCCTCCACCGTCGGACCGGTCCCCACCGGTCGGCCGGTCGGACCCACGTCGGTCGCCGGCCGGTGCAGTGCCGCTGCACCTCCGTCTTCGGTTCTCCGGTCTTGGCTTTATGGATCAACCAAGGAACCCGGTGGTTTTCACGGTGAACCACCGGAAACCCCGCGAACTCGGTGTAGCCTCCGCCAATCTCCACTCATGACTTGGCTCCCACGTAGTCCCGGCTCGACCTTGGTTTTGAGGCTCAACCAAGAAACCGTCCACGACTTCATCTTCTTGTTCATGCCATCATGCGGCCCGCACTTGACCCCGCCGGCCACCGGGTCCCTCGAACGAAGCCTACTTGTCTTCTCCACACACGGAGGCCTCACCGGCGACGACCTTTCGCGCTTGTTCTTCACCCGCACCAACACGAGTCAAGCCGCACCCCGCACCCGCAATACTTAGCCAAGAATCGGTCCACACAACGTTGTCAATCACTCATCACACAAGGAAGCGACCATCCACCGGTCCTCGAACCACACATGGTCCTCAATCTCCCCCTTGATGAGTGCATTGACAACACCCACACGAAAGTAACAAGAGAGAAAAGAAAAAGAAAAGAAACGAACAAAAAGAAACTCCAACAAGCGATCGAAAGCCAAACAAAGGCAAAGAGCAAGATCACTTGAAGAAGACAAGACTCGGACCCCTTAGGCAAGGGCAACGGCTCGACACATCCGAGACAAAGCAAAGCTCAAGCAAAGAGCGCAAACCACCGAAACAAAGCTCGAACAACCACAAAGAGCTCCCCCTGCACACATGCAAGCTCCCCCCGAACCAATGCAACTCCCCCGGACGAATGCATGCAAAACGGTGAAAACAAAAGGGCGTTGCAAAGCAACTTTCGGCTCACACCGGTCGACCGGTCATCACCACCGGTCGGACCGGTGCCTAACATGTGTACGGGACCAGCACTCACACCGGTCGGACGGTGCTCTTCACCGGTCGGACCGGTGTACAACGAAGCCCGAAATGGCTCGAAACCACTCGAAAACCTTCTAAATGCGTCCAACAAGCCATTTCAAGCTCAAACTTCTCCCCCTTGTTGGCAATGCATGAATCAAGCCAAAAATGCAAAACTTTCAACCTAGAGCTTCTCAAATAGACAAAATTCCACAAAGAATGCTACACATGTCCAAATGAGCAAGTTAGGTACTCTACGGCTTCATATCGATCTCAACTACATGATCACCTAGTTTCACAACCATTGGACGAAGCTAAGATGGATTTTGGCAATTTTGCGAAAAACATGCCTCTCATGAGCAAAGTCCTAAACATGATCAAAGCATATCAAAATGGCAAAGCCACACAAACTTCATGCTAGGACAGCCATTCTAATCATAAGACCATCACAAACACCCACAAGCACCTCATGTCATGTCAAAGCCACCGAGCCATGTGCCTACTTCTATTTATGAGACTTCTCATTGGTAGGCATCATGCAACGGTTTAGCACCCAAAGCAAATTAAATTCAGCACATATGACATGGGAGCATATTTTCCAAGCATTTTTCATTTCATTTTCAGATTTGTAAATGGTACATGAAATGTCTTTGCGACAAAAAGGAACTTATGCTCCTCCACAAGATAAGTCAAGAGGGCTAAACATTCATGATGGCAAATGAGCCTTTGGCCCCATATGATCAATAAACTAGCTATCCAACCACAAATTAAGCATAGCAAGGCCACAAAAACATGTCAAGAGCATGTAAAGGTATTTACACATGAGAGAGCATACATGTGACATTTTTCAAAAGCATAGCTATCAACCATGGATTATTCATCGAGATCATCAAGAGCTAAGCCAAACTAACCGTAGCATACCAAACAAGCTCACAAAGACATATATCTCATTCCATGGTAAACAATGTATATGAGAGAAGCTTTTCCTAACCAATGCATATGATACAAAATGCATGCAATCTAAGATACAAGGATGCCTATACATCATGTTACATATGCCATGCCAAATGCAAGAAATGCACAGAGGAAAGTTATACATGTGCTACAAAGGATCTCCCACACACAAAGCTCACAAACGACCGGCTTCTCGAGGGGAGGCAAAAAGGGCTCGACACCACCGGCAAAAGAGCAAAGAAGCACCAAACTCACAAGCTCCCCCTAAACTCATGCATTAAGGCCAAAGAGCGTACAAAGCTCACCTTACACACATGAGATAGAGAAGGAGCAAAACAAACCAAGTGGCTTGACCAAGGCCACACACTCAAAGGTCAAAAATACACTTACCTTTGTCATTTCTTCACAATTCACTCATCCTTGTCCACCATCCCCGAAAGTGATGAACCTACATGTCACCACTGGGATATGAAGCCGAAGAACCACCCCCGATATCAACCAAATGTTCTCCGGGCTATCCGCCTGCAACTCAAAAGCAAGAGCGAGAGCGAGCAAACGACTCAACACTGGGGTTAGTTCCAAATGTGTAAAACCAGTGCCTAGCCATTTGCTCGAAAGTGGGGTTAGCACAAACCAACCCATCTTTCCTACCAAAGCTACCTCCACGAACACCACTACGGTAACCACCATGAGGGAACCAACCCTCTCTGCCTGGAGGAGGACCAAAACCACGAAAGAAAGCTCGTGGACCATCCCTCCTCTCCTTCTCAAAGCCATGACTCCTCCCATCCCCGTAGTGAGCTCGAGGGGGAGAATGCCTAGCAAACTGGCCTCCAGCAAACTTTCCAGACCAACCACCAGAACCACGACCTCCAGAAACAACCCTCGCACCGTACGAGCACGAAATCCAAGCTGCCGCCTGTCCGGGCTCGCACCGGTCCGACCGGTGCTCCACACCGGTCGGACGCGGTGTAGCACGGGCGAGCAGCACCTCCAACGCCCTTCCGCTCTCCCCAAGCCCGGCCCGACCTCACACTCGCCTTGGCCCCGGGCAGCGCACACGAGTCTCAAGTACACCATCGAAAGGGTGGTACTTGTCCTTGTTAGCCCACTCCTTCGCCATTCTCTCCTCACGCTTCCTCTTGAAGCAAAACGCTCTCTTGTGACCATCCTTTCCACAAAACTCACAATGGAAACGGATCGATCTGGGCTTAGGCTTGGGATGAGGCTCTTCACAAGGCTTCTCACTTGGTTTCTCACTAGGCGTTTCACTTGCCATTTCACTCGGTTTTTCTCTTGGTTGGTTTGGCTTGGAGGTAAACTTGTCTTTGGGTGTGGGTTGTGGTGGAACTGAAACATTCCCAAATTTCCTTTCTCTCTCACCACTACCCTCACCAACCTTATCCAATCCCAAAGCCCAACCGTCAAAGCGCTTACAGCTAGCAATCATCATACCAAGCTGAGGTTCTTGACTCGACAACCAACTCAGCGCTTCACGCAACTTATCATTCTCATCTTGCAAGCGACCAACACATTTTGCAAGATCCAAATTCTTCTTAGCATGCAACTCACATGTAGAGCAAGAAGTGGGAATAGGCACTTTCAAATCAGCCTCAAGCGAAACAATGCGAGAACGGAGCTCGGCAATTTTCTCATGCAAACTAGGGCAAGAAGTGCAAGCACCAAGCAAAGTGGGTCTAGATTGTAGCTCGGCCAACTCAACCCTAAGCACATCTAGTTCCTCACACTTGGAGGCATACTTCTCCCTAAGATCGATCAAGTCGGCTAGGAAAGCGAGCAATCAGCACAATCATTTTCATCAGAAACAACAGGGCTAGCCTTGAGCGAATCAATTTCAAGCTTGCTATCAAGAACCTGTGTTTCTAGCTCAGCCACTCTAGTCCTAGCATCCTCGAGCAAAGATCTAAGCTCCTTCCTAAGCTTCTTAGCCTCTCTAAGCATGTGATCACGATTATCAAGCAAGTCAACCAACTCCTCATTCTCCTTGCGCAAAGAGGAGAGCTCATCACATACCTCATCCTCGGAATCCAAGTCCGAGGCGTCCCTCTGGCTTCTCTTGCTTTGCTCGAACCGCGAGCCATGCCGCGAAGTCGTCCTTGAGGCTTAGGCCCGTCACACAAAGGCCGTTGAGACACTTGCCAAAGTTCTTCTTCTTCTTCCTCTTCTTCGATCCTCTTCGTCTTCATCACTCGAGCTTGAAGACGTGTCCTCGGAATCGGACTCGATGTCGCTCGATCTCTTCATCTTCTCTCGAGACCGAGCCTTCTTCCCATGTTCATGATCCTTCTTCTTGGACTTCTTCCTCTTGTCCATGAACTTGTGCTTGTCGTGGTTGTTCACCTTCGGACACGGCGAAATAGTGTCCGACCTTGCCACACTTGAAGCATGTCCTCGTGTTCCTCCTCTTGTTCACCGGTTCTCGTGCGGCCTCTCGAACCGCCTCGTCGAGAGCGCCGGTTCGTCCTCTCCAAGCTCGTCGAACTCCTCATCTGGCATAGACATCAAAGAGGAGAAGGAGAACATCCTGGTGGATGGATTAGTGTTAGCCTTTCCATTTGAACCACCGATGAGGGCGAGACTATGAGAGTCAGTCGGGCCCTCGATCTTGGCTGTCATGCCCCTATCCACCTCAGCCGACTTGAGCTTCGAGAACAGCTCGTTCACCGTCAGAGTATCATACCTCTCTGACTCGACTATGGCCTCGAACTTTCCGCCCCATATCGTACGATCCAAAGCGTGTAAGAGCTTGACCGCTCTATCATGATCATCATACCGGAGCACATCCACATTGGCCCTCATGTTGTTCACCACCACCGTGAACCTCTCGAAACAAGGCATCGATGGACTCACCGGGGAGATGAGTGAAGTTCTCGTACTCTCTCCGGTAGGTCGCATACATCCGTGCTCGAACACGGGCGTTCCCAACATGAGCCTCCTTCAACACCGCCCAAATCCTACAAGCCAAGTGCTCGGTGTGCACCCGATCGAACTCGGGCCGACACAAAGCACGAAACAAGTAGTCGACCGCCTTATTGTTGGCGTCGAAGGCGTCCCTCGATCCTGGAGCGAGGAAATCAGCCGGGCTGGACATAGCCTCGTGTCCACCGTGACATCCCAAAGAAGCCGACCCTTTCCGCGGAGAAACGCACCCATCCGCTTGCTCCACATCCGGTAGTTCTTGCCATCGAAGTGTGGAGGACCCGAACCCCGTTCTCGGTACGCCATCCTTGGATCTTAGGCGGTTAGAGTCAATAAAGACCCGAACCGGCTCTGATACCACTTGAAGGACCGATACGGCGAACCAGAGAGGGGGGGAGTGAATGGGAGCCGATAAAAATTCTTCTCGATGGAGATGAGAACTCCAACAAGACGAACGCGGCTTCCAACACACGTCTCCGACTTACTACCCAAGTTGGCCAAGCCCACGTAGCCACTGGAGTGCCACTGGACCTAGGAACCAACACACACAGCCTTCCGACTCGAGAACGCAGCGGAACAACAAACCCCGAGTCTACAAACCCACACCGGTCGGACCGGTGAGCACCACCGGTCGACCGGTCCCCGCCGGTGAACCGAGCAACTTTCACTAAGTGGCTCTACACCGGTCGACCGGTGAGACACACCGGTCGGACCGATGGCGGCACGAAAGCCCCCAAGGCACCAAACAGGCCAACCGACCACCAAACGGACCCAAACTCGAAACAAGAAGCAACACGGGGCAACAACGAACACACCAAGACATTCACCCGAGCAAAATCCCACAAAAGCTTGCACCGGTCGGACCGGCCAAGAGCACCGGTCGACCGGTGTAGCACGGGCGACTCGGGATGAACAAAGCACCCGCGGGTCAACTCCCCCAAATCCAAATCTCGATCTCCCGAATCGCTCCACGGACTTGAACAAGACTTTGGGGATATCATGAACACCTCATGAGGAGTTCATAGCCAAGTTTAATCCCACCAAAACTCGTCCAAAAAGGAGGAATCGAAGAAATCCCGCCGAAAGCACTTCCAACCCAAGAACTCAAGAAACCCCAAAATCGAGCACTTTTACTCACGGATTTGGGAGGGGAATCACGGCCCAAAGAACCACGAAGGGTTCCCACAAATTTCCCCCATCAAATCCCCAAGAGAAAAGCCTCGAAAACAACCCAAGGAAATCACCGAGAGAGGGCTCCGAAAATCACCACCAAGAACAAACGGGGAAAACACATCCAAACCTTGAGGAACCACGCCGAATCATCTATACATGAAACAAAGGTTCGTACAAGGTCTAGCAAGCCGCCCGATCATCCATCCCTCTCTACAAGATCTCTCCGTGAAGCTCTCTTGCTAGTCCTAAGGAAAACCTAGAGAGAATAGGTGGAAAATAGGAAAACTAATGAGCTAGGGTTCCAAGAGCTAGCTGCCATCCTCTCACCTCTTGGGTTATATGGAGGCAACCGAATGTCTAAAATGCCCTTCTCTACTAACTAGGGATACAAGCCCCTCAAGGGCGGATTTGGAATTCTTGATGTCTTCACCATCGGACGGATGCCCGACGACCGCACCCCTGCGTAGCCTCGACGCAAGCCATGCGATCCCGACGCGTGTCCTCCGCTTCGAAGATTCCGGACCGCGTCGTCGCACACCGGTCGACCGGTGCTCCTCACCGGTCGACCGGTCCCCACCGTCGGGCCGGTCGGACCCACCGGTCGGACCGGTCCGGTGCCGCTTCGCACCTCCGTCTTCGGTTCTCCGGTCTTGGCTTTGTGGATCAACCAAGGAACCCGGTGGTTTTCACGGTGAACCACCGGAAACCCCGCGAACTCGGTGTAGCCTCCGCCAATCTCCACTCATGACTTGGCTCCCACGTAGTCCCGGCTCGACCTTGGTTTTGAGGCTCAACCAAGAAACCGTCCACGACTTCATCTTGCCGTTCATGCCATCATGCGGCCCGCACTTGACCCCGCCGGCCACCGGGTCCCTCGAACGAAGCCTACTTGTCTTCTCCACACCGGAGGCCTCACCGGCGACGACCTTTCGCGCTTGTTCTTCACCCGCACCAACACGAGTCAAGCCGCACCCCGCACCTGCAATACTTAGCCAAGAATCGGTCCACACAACGTTGTCAATCACTCATCACACAAGGAAGCGACCATCCACCGGTCCTCGAACCACACATGGTCCTCGGTCGTTCTCTTTGAGAGGCGACATGAGTTACATTTGTGTACAAATGGATTTCCCCGTGTTCCACCGGTTCGACGCCGACGGTACGATCCGTACTAACGGGTTGCCGGGAGGGTTTTCCGTGCACGGCGTGGGAAGCACTCGGTGCGCGAGCTACCTCACCCCACCGACTTACGAGGTGAAGGAGTTTGAGCGCTTTGGCGTTCCCCCCTTTGCGAGTGATCGTTCTTGTTCGCCACACGCGGACCACGCCGACCGGTTTGACTTGAGCTTTATCTGCGGGGATTTATCACTCACGAGTCCGTGGAGTCGGCCGCCCTCGAGTGCGACGGACACGTGACCACAACCCCACCGTGGTAGCTCTTTCTCCGTTTGGACTGTTTCCTGCTGTGAGTCCTCACGACCCAGCATGGTTGGACTGTATGGATCACCTACGGGAGCTACTGACCCAGCAGAGCCGTTGGATGTTACTCAGACGCTTGCCCGTTGTCTGAACATGGTCTTCACACTTCAGGGGCTGCGTTATAACACCGCAGCGATTATTGCACAGCGCTTGGAGGCATCTAGGCGCGATTGGGAGCAGCTTTCCGCAGCACACCAGCAGCTGAACTTCACGCTTACTCGGGTGCGGTAGGAGAATGACAGTGCGTGCTAGGAGGTTCCGGTTGGAGTTTGAGAGAGGCGGCCGCCTACAAAGGATCGTAGATTTGGTGGAGGAGAACCATGCACTAGAGGAGGATGCCGACGCTCACGAGATAGAGAGGCCGACACTCTTGCGGAACATTGCGGATATGCGGCGAGCGAGGTGCGGGGAGGCCGAGGTACAGGTGGCAGCCTTGCAGGCTATCGTGGCCTTACAGCCACTTCCCCCAGTACAGGCACACCTGGAGGAGCAGCAAGCTTTGTCCCGTCTGGACCAGACGAGCCAGGCAGGACCACCGCTACCGACTCCCCCAGCTTCGCCTACGTACAGTGGTGCTTCAGTGGGCAACTAGGTTACCGACAGCAGGGATGAGGAGGATGTCGATCCTATCGAGTTGTCTTGAGATGTTAGAGTAGTTGGCTTGACAGCACGTCTTTGTGCCAAGTAACTACTTGTATCGTGTCATGTCATGTTGTTTCAATTTCGAGTTGTAATGTCTTTGAACCTTGTTCTATCGTGTTGTAATAAAGAATGCTTAAGCTTGTATGCTTTAAGTAGATTTTGTTGTCACTCAAATTTGAAATTTCCTTGCGTTTGAATACCAGATCCTTGGATAAATCGTTGCAAATGACCACGCTTGTCAATTTTGCATTCTCGCCTAAAAACGTTGGTAAACCAAAGCATTATAGAGGCATCACTCTTTGCCAGCGAATAAGTGCTCGTTCGTATACCACCTTCGTCGGTATCCGAAATGGCGATGTTTGTTCGAGGGTGTTTATGAGCCGTGCAATTGAGTAATCGCCGTCCTAACCATGTTGAGAAGAACGATTCTATGAATCTTGGTGGCAAAAGAATATTGTTGATTGTTGCTGTCCTCATTGTTTAAGTGCTAATGAGATGTGATTATGCATGATCGTGCTTGTCATCATTTGGAGTAAGCTTTTGGTTATCTCACTAATAAAGATCACTTTTCAGATGGTGGGAACCACGCGCGGCTCTCCCAACGGTTTCGGAGCAAGTGGTAGTGGTGACTCGCCACCACCCCGCCCATGACACCGACGGAGGCCTTCATGGCCACCCAAACCGAGGTGTCTGCGCCGGATCCCGACGCGGCGAGCGGATTGCCCGACGGATGAACTGAGGGCCGCCACATGTGGCCAACCATGAGGGGCCTAACCAGGTCACTATGTATGCCCAGTTCATCGCTATGAAGCCGCCAACCTTCGCTAAAGCAGAAGACCCCCTGGAAGCTGAGGCTTGGGTCAAGGCCATAGAGGCAAAATTCTCTGCCTTTGTGTTGCCTTGCTCCGAGGAGAACAAAGCGAACTTCGCAGCGTTGCAACTGCGAGGGGAAGCTTTGATGTGATGGGACCACTTCAAGTCAATGCAGCGAGGGCACGCCGTGACTTGGGATGTGTTCAAGCGAGGCTTTCAAGAGCCACCACATCCCCAAGGGTCTGATGGATAGGAAGATGAGGGAGCTGTTGGCCCTCCGTCAGGGATCTGACTCAGTGTACCGCTATGCTCAGAAGTTTAATAGCTTGTGTCAGTATGGTGGGCATCATGTTGATACCGATGCCAAGAAGATGGAGAGGTTTCGTGACGGGCTTGATGGCAAGCTGTATGAGCGTCTGAATCTGCTCGAGCCCGCAAACTTCCATGAGCTAGTGAACAAGGCTATATCTCAGGAGGATGCTACGAAGAAAGCCCACGGGGACAACAAGAGGATGTCCAGTTTCACCCCAGGCAGTGGAACGAGCAAGAAGTTTCGCTTCGTGAAGAAGGAAGCTCCAGGCCCATCCCAGCAATCATCAACTGGACACTGGACGATGAAGCCACCCCAGGGCAAACCCGCAGGGAACTTCCAGTTCTGCCGTGCCCAGCAGCAGGCTCCAAAGCCTAATGCACCCCCTCGCGATGTTGGAGATTGTCGTTGCTACAACTGTGGCCGCCGGGGCACTACATTAATGAGTGTCGCAAGCCCGGGCAGATCAAGCCCAACCGCGCGAATCGGGGTACGGGAAGCAAGCCTACCACTCCGGCCAAGAAGCCTATGGTGCAAGTGCGCCAAGGCAAGCCGAACTTCACTACGATGAGTGACATCCCCAGCGGGAGCTCCGGTACTCACGGTACATTCTCTATCAATAACATTCCTGTTAAGGTTTTATTTGATTCGGGAGCCACCCATAGTTTCATAAATGAGAGCCTACTAGACAAATTGGGTCTAAGAGGAGTACAAACAAAATCTGCTTATAAAATTACCACACCTGGTGGAAACATCACGTCTCAATTAGTGACTTTTGAAGTTCCTCTGAGACTAGGAAGTAGGGTTATTCGATCTAATCTTATAACCATCAAATTGGGAAGCATGGATGTTATCTTGGGTATGGAATGGATGAATCAACATAAGGTGATTCTAGATATATCGGATAGGGTCGTAGAGATCAACTCTCCTACGGTCGGGCACACTACCTTGTACCTACCTTTCCGGACGGTACCGACTCTTGTGCCTATGTGACCATTATCTCCTCTCTTGATGAAATTCCCGTAGTGTGTCGGTACCTAGATGTCTTCCCCGACGAGTTGCCCGGTATGCCACCGACGACGGAGATGTCGAGTTTGTGATCGAACTCCGGCCCGTACCGCACCCATTTCCAAAAGACCTTATCGCATGCCACCCAAAGAGTTAGCTGAACTAAAAACCCAACTCCAAGAACTGTTAGATAAGGGTTATATTCGCCCGAGCTCTTCTCCTTGGGGTTGCCCTGCCCTCTTTGTCAAAAAGAAAGATGGTAGCTTGAGAATGTGCGTAGATTACCGACCACTCAATGCAGTCACCATCAAAAACAAATACCTGCTTCCTCGAATCGATGTTCTTTTTGATCAATTGGCTGGTGCCAAAGTCTTCTTTAAGATCGATCTTCGTTCTGGCTACCACCAAATCAAGATTCGACCTTGCGACATTCCTAAAACCGCTATTTCCACTCGTTATGGTCTTTACGAGTTCTTGGTCATGTCTTTTGGACTCACTAATGCGCCCTCCTACTTCATGTACCTCATGAACTCCGTGTTCATGACGGAGCTCGATAAATTTGTCGTGGTTTTTATTGATGATATTCTCATCTATTCTAAGAGCGAGAAAGATCACGCCAATCATCTCCGAGTTGTCCTTCAGCGTTTGCGAGATCACAAGCTTTATGCTAAGTTATCCAAATGCGAATTTTGGTTGAAAAGTGTGAAATTCTTAGGACACACCATTTCCCACGATGGTATCTCTGTAGATCCTAGCAAAGTTCAAGAGGTGATGGATTGGAAACCACCCAAGTCCGTGCATCAAATCCGCAGTTTCTTAGGACTGGCGGGATACTACCGTCGATTCATTCCTGACTTTTCCAGAATCGCAAAACCCATGACCGAATTACTCAAGAAAGGAGTGAAATTCGTGTGGAGCGAAGCATGTGAGAAAGCTTTTCACACCCTCAGACAACATCTAACTTCAGCCCCAGTGCTAGCTCAACCTGATAATTCCAAACCATTTGAAGTCTTCTGTGACGCAATAGGCACAGGTCTCGGCTGTGTCCTTATGCAAGAGGGCCGAGTCATTGCCTATGCTTCACGGGCACTTCGACCCCATGAGATCAACTATCCTACCCATGATCTTGAGTTAGGTGCTGTTGTTCATGCCCTCAAGATATGGAGACATTATCTAATGGGTAATCATTGCAATATCTTTACCGATCACAAGAGCCTCAAATACATCTTCACCCAGTCAGAATTGAATATGAGACAGAGAAGATGGCTTGAATTGATTAAAGATTATGATCTAGAAGTGCACTATCATCCCGACAAAGCAAATGTTGTTGCGGATGCTCTTAGCCGCAAAGATCATTGCAACCACCTAGAGTTGGAGCCGGTCGGTGAACCCTTGTGTGAAGAAATGAGAAGGCTCAACTTAGAAGTGGTACCGCAGAAATTCTTTATGCACGGACGGCGAGAGTCAAATCTTTATGACGAATTGTCACCGCCAGCCGCAATGATGCAGATGTTCAAACCATCGAGCGAGAAACTAGCGAAGGAGACCCAAAGTACACTTGTTTCCAGAAGGATCACCAGGATGTGGTCTGGTTTGGGAAACGTCTAGTGGTCCCCGTTGACCCAGAAATTAAGAAAATCATTCTAGATGAAGCTCACAAGTCCAAATTCTCTATTCATCCCGGTAGTACCAAGATGTACCAAGATCTGAAGCAGAACTTTTGGTGGTCCAATATGAAGGTGGATGTAGCCAAGTATGTAGCCGAGTGCGATACTTGCCACCGGATGAAAGCAAGTCATTTGAAATCGGCAGGAGTACTCCAACCCCCGTAGATAACTATGTGGCAAAGTGGGACGATATTAGCATGGATTTCATTGTTGGTTTACCCCTAACGCCTAGAAAGAAGGACTCTATTTGGGTAATTGTGGATAGACTCACCAAGACCGCTCATTTCATTACCGTGTGTTGACGGTGAATTTCCGTCAACCTAGAGTACTTGTTATACATTGGTTTCGATTATGATTTGCAACTAACCCACCACTAGGCATACTAATGATATAACAAGTTCACACTTGCGTGTCGATTTTGGAGTTTGTTGTTTACGCGAGAAATCTACGCTAATGAGGAGACTTTCGGGATAAGTTCACCAAGCACTTTGGAAGAAGATCATGAAGCCCGATAAGAGTCAAGACACTCAATGAACATGACTCCAAATGACCCGAGGACCGAAGCGTCAATGTGCAAGTCTTCGGGGACTCAACCGAAAACGGCGAAGCTTGCATAGCAAGGATTCAAGCCTAAACCGTGAAGGAAACGACGTCAAAGGCCAACATGCAAGTGCACACGAATAAGGGATCACGCGAGAAGCAACCGGGGAGAAAACCGGGGCCGAACCGGGCCGAAGTGGGCTGGGCCGGCCGGCCCGGTCCGACCGGCCCAGCCCACTCCGGGGTCGGTTCGGTCCCCCCTTTGCCCTAGGTGTTCGTCTATTTATTCCCTCCGCCGCCGTCGGCCGCCACATCGAACAAATCATCCTACCGACGCCAATCACCGAAAACCGCCGCCGCAAGATGAGGGAGAGAGTTAGATGAGCTCGTCGCAAGGATCAACGCCGGCGGAGAGAAGGAAGCAAGAGGAGGACTCCAAGCCGCCGGCCTAGGGGTGTTCCCAAGCTCCATCACCGCCATCTTCATCGACGACGTTCTCCGGAGTCTCCATCACCCCTATGTGCTTCAATCCGTGTAAGATGATGGGGTAATGTCTCCGTTCATCCCTAGGATTAGATGGATACATGCTATGTGATCGCTACTCGATTTGTGGTTTCAATCTATTGTTTTCATGTTGATGATGCTTTGATGATTAAGGTTAGCTACCGTGTTTTTCGGGCGTATGATATCCGCTACTCCCATAGATTCCATCAACATACCGTGTCCATCATAGGTCTAGTCACGAATACCTTCGCGTAGTGACAGTACGAGAGGAGGGAAAGGGCGAAACCGTGGTCACAACCCCCGGTAGATTGGTTTACCGCTCTCGTGTAGTAGATGCATACCATGTTATCCTACATCCTAGGGAGGGAACGCTTATCTTTCTTACTCACTCTCTTGTGTTCACCCCTTTATCATCTAGTTTAACACTCAATTTGTTTGATCAACTTAATTTAGATTAACTTAGGTTAGATTGTTTTACTTTTAGATTAATACTCCCTTTCAAAGGTTTTCCATTCAACTAGATTAGTACTTGGTTAAGCGCTAGTAATCCCCTTGCTCCGCGGATTGACAAGAACCTTGGGAATCCCGTGGTGAAAAAGGTGTAGGTCCGTACGCTTGCGGATCGTAGAGGGATACGTCTTTTATCCGTCAACAAGCCCCTTTTTCTGGCGCCGTTGCCGGGGAGCAAGCCAGTTTGCTACGTTTAATCTAGTATTAATTTTGTTGATTACTAACACCTAACCCTTATTTTCTAAAAAAAGAAAAAAATCTTTTTTGTTTTTCTTTCTACTTTTCTTGTGCCTAGATGGATTTGTTCACCTCCCCATTGGAAAACGAAGAGATGTCGCTAAGGGAGCTAGCAATGCCGTCAATGGAAGACATTGAGATACAAAAATCATATTTGATGCTTGCTACAACCCACTACGAAGTGAAGCCTGGAATCATCAAGTTAGTGGCGACAAAACCATTTAAAGGATTGGAGGATGATAACCCATATAGACACATTAAGGAATTCACGATGTTATGCAACACGGTGCAACAAAAAGGAGTTCCGGCCGCTTGGTTCAAGTGGAATCTTTTTCCATTCTCTCTCGAAGATGAAGCGCGAAGATGGTACACACTTGCGTCCGTCGAAGCAAAAGGAAATTGGGATGAGCTAGTGAAGAAATTTCTTTTGAAGTTCTTTCCCATAAGCAAGGTCCAAGACTTAAGGAGGCAAGTGCTCACTTTCAAGCAAGGAGAGGATGAAGGAATTGATGAAGCATGGGACCGTTTTAATGAACTACTTGAGCGAGGTCCGAACTTGGGATTTTCCGGTGACTTGATGTTGCATACCTTTTATTTTTCACTAACCCCTAACTCATCTCGTTTTGTAAGCATGTGTGCAGGAGGTGATATAATGGATAAAACAATTAGTGAAGCCGCACAAATCTTACAAAGGATAAGCAATGGACAAAGAATGCAACGAGATTGGCAAAGATGTTGTCGAGAGGAGCAAAACGACAAAAGCAAGCCCAAGGTGCTTGCTGAAATTTCTGAAAAGATGAACCGAAGGTCAAGGAAGATGAACTGACCATACAAGAAATTGAAGATCCACTTCCCAAGGTAAGAGAAGTCATTTCGAATGCTAAAAATGTTGAAACTAACATGAATGTAGGCCGAAGTATGTGGAATGCTAGACCATTGGCGGAGTTCAAGCAATCCGGTTGGGTTCAAGTTGATTTCGCCCCACTAATTAACTACCGAAGGAAGGAGGAACGCCGACACGTTGCCAAACTAGTTGAAGATATATTTGATCAAGAGATGAGTGGAGAGTCGATCCAAAAGATGTTTGAAGAAGAAAGAGAAGAAGGAGATGAAGGATGGATCGACCGGTTTGATAACTCAAAGATTTATGATGAAGGAAGAGAAGAGTACAACCGTGATGAGCCTAGTGACTCAAAGGATAAATGGGAGGAGATAGGACTCAAGCTAGATGATAGCTTGTGTGCTATTGAAGCCTACACACTAGCAAATAAAGACATGGAAGTACTCAAGGATGAAGGAAAGAGTGAATCAACAAAGAGCGATCTTGACGACATGTGGTACATGGAAGATAAAGAAAGCAACATACAAGTCTTTGAAGATGAAGATCTGGTTGATAAAGAAGACTTCAAAGAAGAGATGAATGCGTACATAGTTGAAGGATTACATGTTCCACATGATGAGTTGAAGAAATTGCAAGATGGTGATGAAGAGGCAACAACACTTGTTGAGATCGATTCGCCTTCAACACCGCTAGATGAACCAAATATCACTCTTGTTGAAAAAGCTCTAAGGCCAAGGTACGTGCTGAAATCTCAAGATATTATTGGTATTGATGTTGATAAATTCAAATACTCATGCTCAACCAATAGTATGAATGATAGTTTAATGTCTATGCCTTGTTCCAATAGTGATCATGTTGATAGGCTAGATTTTCTTGAGAATGAAAAAGAGGAAACATTAATTTTTGATCCAATTAATCTCACACCTAAACAACCTTTGCCTAATGATGAGCTAAGTGCTATGCATGAAACATATGCTTCTTTTATTTACACCTTGACTTGTTGCTACAATTCACATGTGGTGTTAATTATGGACGCGTATGTTTACAATAAGTTTTGTAAATCTCGATCATGCTTTGCGCTTGGTCAAGCTAATGACCTTAAAGAATCATATGTCGGGAAAGGCCCGATTTTCACTAACCATGTAGACAAGGCTTGAATAATGAAAAAAAAAGAAGTCATGCCTAAAAGAGTTGCAAGATAAATCATCAACCTCTCCGAATTCCGCGATGGATGCTGCTGTCTTCATCAATTTGAGAGCTTGTTCAGAGGTGTACAAATGAAGAAAATGAGATATTCAGAAGCTCCATCGAATTACCATTCCAACGCATCAAGAACCAACAAGTTTGAAGACCCGTGCAAGGAGTTATGGAGGAAACATTGAGCGTTGCGCGTTCTGAAATTTCGGACAGATTTCGTCGCCGAAGTAAAACGGACGTAACTCTCTTGTCCGGAGTCCGATTTGAGCAAATGAAGACTCATTGGAAAGGAAATTTTGTGCACTGTGCAATGGAGTAGAGCTTGAGTATACTATCTGTTCTGGACATTAAAAAAAATTCATGGAGTGAAGGCAGCACCGAAGGATGATAAAGAAGGAGATAATGATGAAACAAAAGGATGCTTTGGGCAAGTCTTCTATAAGTGATCAAGCACAACATGGGAAGTAAATTAAAGCTGCATTGGTACCTTTTCTTCTTGCATGAAGGGCCATGGCTATGCAACGAAAAGAAGGTATGTGAGAAAGTCGAGCTCTATGACTTTAAATGAAGCGCTTTTCGGGAGGCAACCCGTTTCTTTATATTTTTACTACTTTCTTAGAGAAAATAAAAGAATGGCACTATCTTATGATGATCAACTTGTGGTTATTAATCTATGTTCAGTTTGACTTTTTAGAACCACCATCATGTTCATGATCTTATTTATTTGCATGCATTGCATTTTGTTGTCCTCGTGATGTTTCTTTGTGTATACATGTTTTGCACATAGTTGGCTTGGTTGTTTTATATACTTAATGATGTATGCTTCATTTTCCATGTTAATACTTCATAAGGCCTTATGAGTATTTTTCTTTTGTGATCTTGTGTAAACGTGGTGTTTAAACATGATTGCGGACCATCATCATTAAGTTCGATAAACCTTGCTAGCTTTTCATATGTTTTCATGTTGCATTGGTTAGTTTATAAGCTCTGCAATGCGCTTAATTTTTCTTGTGCTATAAGAGTTATTGATTTAGGGATAGACATGGTGTTTTAACCCTAGATATATAAACCTTTATGGCTATGGAGAAATTCAGCAACCTAGTTGTAAACATGGTGTTTAGAACTAGGTGAAAACATTGTCTTTGTTTATATGCTTTCCTATCATGTGCATACACCACTTGCACCACGTACACTCATTAGGTTTTTATTCCTCGTTAAACTAATTATGCCACAAGTTAAGAATCTTAGGAGACATTGTTGGATTGTTGGCAATTCTATCTACTCCCAACCGTCACCTTGGGGGTAGAATGTGCGTTAAAACGTCTTGCGGTGCAAGATAAAGACTCTCACTACAAGGAAATTGAAGGATGGCTAAGAAGTGCTTTGTCTTCTTCTTCCATGACTAGCAAAATGCTAAGCATGGGGGAGACCCTGAATCTTCAACACGGAAGTGCAACATGACACTCTAGAAGATAGAATGATAAAGATCGTTAACATCTCCGGATCAATGCGCAAGAAGCCATCAATCTTATCAAAATTCTGCATGGTCTCGAAGGGAAAACACTGGATATTTTTGGATATTTAGAAGCCCCATGAAGTTACGATTCCAACAAATCAAGAATCAAGACAATCGGAGGTTCCTACAAGCGGTTATGCCCGAATCACCGAGTGCAACACGTCCTGAAATCAGTTTTGGACAGCACGCAGCGCTGAAGTAAAACGGACATAGCTCCCTTGTTTGAACTCCGTTTTCGATGAATGACCACACGTTGGAAAGGTAATTTCATAAACTTTTCAATAGAGCCATATTTCGATATATTTTCTGTTCTGTACAGAGGGGGAAATCCATGAAAAAGAGACAGCAAGGAGACGATGAGAACAAGAAAGAGGAGATGGTGATGACAACATTGAAAAGAAGGGTGACCAATGACTCCATTAAGCATACAAGATCAAATTCAGAAGTTTAGGAGCATTGATAAATCAAGACAAAAGCAAAAGCCACATCAATACATGGAGATGTTGGAAGAAGGCAACGAAGAATTACAAAGGATGGTAACATCTCCATGGACCTTCTCTTTTCCAAACACAAATGCTTGTAAGTATGCCTTCAACATCAACTAGGTGCAACCTTTTGTTTTTCTCTTCAAGCAATAACATGGCTACTAGGAGGACAACCTAGGTTTCTTTTTACTTTCAATAGATAAGCATGACCATGTGTTCACCTCAATGTTCTATATTGCCTATGCTTACGGAAAGATGATGAAAGTTGCCGCTTTGTTTTACCTACATGAAGTTATACATGTCTTGGCTAATTGCTCTCTATAATATCATCTGAAATTAATTTAAATACCGACTCTTTTATTTGTGGAGGTGAAATGACTATGCTCTAGACCCACATACATATCTTTGCTCTTGGATTTAAGTTTATGGATAGCCGGATAACTTGTTGTTTTTATGAAAACTTAACTTTTATGCTATCTACATATTTGTGATGCTCTTGCAAAGTTCTACCTACCAAAGCCATATACATATATGTTTTATGATAACAAAACCCGTAGATTGCAAACATATGTTTTGATGAGTTGGATTAGGATTGATTTCTATGGTTCGAGACTAAGAAGTGGTCATTCCTTTGTGTAACTTTTTCATGCTAGCCTTTTTGTCCATGCATTGTGGGTTTTCACATCGAAAATTGCACAAACTTCGCTGGGCATCCACCCTAAACCAAAAACATCTTTTTGTGATCACCTCCTTGTCCACAACCCAATTTGAGTATGGAGTAAAATTCTCGATGGAGATTCAAATATTCCACAATATTATGGAATTTATACTTACTTTAGCAGTCATTTCCCCTCTCTTTTATGCTCGAGGACGAGCATCGTTCAAGCATGGGGGAGGAGTCATTCTCTGACACAAATGCTATGTAAGTATTATGTTGCAAAAAGTTTTGAGGAGCAAAAGAAAAAAAGAAAAAAATGAAAAAAGAAAAAAAATTATGATGAGAAGAAAAGAAAAGTAAGAAAAATAGGAAGAATAAAGTGAAAAAAAGAAGAAAGAGAGAAAAATGAGAAGGAAATAGAATAAAGAAAAAATAAAGATGCTCCTCGGTTCTTTTTGCTTCATAAGTTCTCAAGTGCCTTGATGACACATCCATACTCAAATCTTCCAACCATGTGCAATCCGATAACGAGGACTTCACTCGTGCCTCGGGATCATCCATTTGCCACTTGCACATGTCCACTTATCTAAATGTGTGTGTTTCATCCTCCTCTCTTTCCAACATTTATTTTCCATGGCATTTTTGACGAGTCTCGGTAATTCCAATAGATCTCTCTCTTAATTTGACAATATTTCGGATGTATGTTTTGCTAGGATTGTTTTTTTTTACCTTCCAAGCTCCACATAAGCCTTCCACTATCACATATGAGTAGAGTAGGTTGAAAATAATCTAGTATAGGCTTGAGTGACTTGATGATGAGTGTTCCATGAGCTCTTGCAAGAGATTTTCACTTATGTTGGATATGCATCTTTTTTAAAATCTTCCATGTGACAAGGTAATGGTTTGAAGTTCACTTAAGTTTGAGAGCATCATGTTTATTAAATGTGGCTTGTTCTTTATTGTTAGTCTATCTTCCATAATGAAAAAGAAGCCGGTCACAACTTGAACATTAAAAATAAAATTCTTAAGAGAGAGCAATTTGTCTAGCCATGAATGACTAAGTGCGGGGATAACATTGGAAGGCAACGCCGATTTCCCTTTTTAAGCGAGGACCACTTACTCGAGGACGAGCAAGGTTTAAGCATGGGGGAGATGTTGACGGTGAATTTCCGTCAACCTAGAGTACTTGTTATACATTGGTTTCGATTATGATTTGCAACTAACCCGCCACTAGGCATACTAATGATATAACAAGTTCTCACTTGCGTGTCGATTTTGGAGTTTGTTGTTTACGCAGGAAATCTACGCTAATGAGGAGACTTTCGGGATAAGTTCACCAAGCACTTTGGAAGAAGATCATGAAGCCCGATAAGAGTCAAGACACTCAATGAACACGACTCCAAATGACCCGAGGACCGAAGCGTCAATGTGCAAGTCTTCGGGGACTCAACCGGAAAACGGCGAAGCTTGCATAGCAAGGATTCAAGCCTAAACCGTGAAGGAAACGACGTAAAAGGCCCACATGCAAGTGCACACGAATAAGGGATCACGCGAGAAGCAACCGGGGAGAAAACCGGGGCCGAACCGGGCCGAAGTGGGCTGGGCTCGCCGGCCCGGTCCGACCGGCCCGGCCCACTCCGGGTCGGTTCGGTCCCCCCTTTGCCCTAGGTGTTCGTCTATTTATTCCCTCCGCCTCCGTCGGCCGCCACATCGAACAAATCATCCTACCGACGCCAATCACCGAAAACCGCCGCCGCAAGATGAGGGAGAGAGTTAGATGAGCTCGTCGCAAGGATCAACGCCGGAGGAGAGAAGGAAGCAAGAGGAGGACTCCAAGCCACCGGCCTAGGGGTGTTCCCAAGCTCCATCGCCGCCATCTTCATCGACGACGTTCTCCGGAGTCTCCATCACCCCTATGTGCTTCAATCCGTGTAAGATGATGGGGTAATGTCTCCGTTCATCCCTAGGATTAGATGGATACATACTATGTGATCGCTACTCGATTTGTGGTTTCAATCTATTGTTTTCATGTTGATGATGCTTTGATGATTAAGGTTAGCTACCATGTTTTTCGGGCGTATGATATCCGCTACTCCCATAGATTCCATCAACATACCGTGTCCATCATAGGTCTAGTCACGAATACCTTCGCGTAGTGACGAGTACGAGAGGAGGGAAAGGGCGAAACCGTGGTCACAACCCCCAGTGGATTGGTTTACCGCTCTCGTGTAGTAGATGCATACCATGTTATCCTAGATCCTAGGGAGGGAACGCTTATCTTTCTTACTCACTCTCTTGTGTTCACCCCTTTATCATCTAGTTTAACCCTCGATTTGTTTGATCAACTTAATTTAGATTAACTTAGGTTAGATTGTTTTACTTTTAGATTAATACTCCCTTTCAAAGGTTTTCCATTCAACTATATTAGTACTTGGTTAAGCGCTAGTAATCCCCTTGCTCCGCGGATTGACAAGAACCTTGGGAATCCCGTGGTGAAAAAGGTGTAGGTCCGTACGCTTGCGGATCGTAGAGGGATACGTCTTTTATCCGTCAACGCCGTGCACACCACTTACTCCGTACAACAATATGCAGAGTTGTACGTGGACCATATAATTCGTCTGCATGGAATCCCAAAGACTATAATCTCTGATAGAGGGACTCAGTTTGTAGCTCGTTTTTGGGAACAGTTGCACGAGTGTTTGGGAACTCAGCTGATCCGCAGTTCCAGTTATCATCCGCAGACCGATGGTCAGACGGAGAGGATAAATCAGATTTTAGAGGACATGTTGAGAGCAAGCATCTTGCACTTTGACAAGAGTTGGGACAAGTGTTTGTCCTTGCGCGAGTTCTCTTACGATAACGGTTATCAAGCCGGCCTTGAAAATGGCACCGTTCGATGCTCTATACGGACGTAGATGCCGCACTCCGCTGAATTGGTCAGAGGCCGGAGAGAGAACACTCTTTGGACCAGAATTAGTTAAAGAGGCCGAAGAAAGGATGCAAGTGATAAGAGAAAATTTGAAGATGGCACAGATGAGGCAAAAGAGTTACCATGACAAGGGAACCGCACCTCGACACTTTGAAGTGGGAGATTATGTGTCCCCCACAGAAGGTGTGCAAAGGTCGGAGTCAAGGGAAAGTTAGCCCCGCGCTACATTGGACCATATGAAGTTATAGAAGTATGTGGACCGTGGCTTACCGTATCCAATTGCCAGAACGGTTTTCCGCAGTTCACAATGTGTTCCATGTAACTCAGTTGAAGAAGGGAATGCCTGTTCCGGAGAATGAAATCATCACGGAAGCTAATGCTTGGATCGAGCCGGATTTCTCGCTCGTCGAGCATCCAATGAAGGTGCTAGACCAAAAAGAGCGAAAGACCCGAAGGCAGACCGTGCGAATGTACAAGATCCAATGGAGCCATCACACAGAGGAAGAAGCAACGTGGGAGACGGAGGACTATCTTAATACTAAGTATCCGGGCTTCCTACAGTCTCGAAACCGTGAGTCCTTCTCCCCATCTCTTCGTTATCAAATCGAATCTCGGGACGAGATTCCGTTTAAGGGGGGTAGGCTGTGACGCCCCAGGTTTTTAATTAACGTTAATAGCCGGTCAAATGGTCAACCGTGGTCAAACCTAGGTCAACTTGGGCCCTCACCTCGAAAAACTCACTAACCCACCCTAGTGACCCTAAATGAATAGTAAACACACTTGTGGGGCCAACCCATGGTCAAAGGTTGGGTCAAACCCCTTGACACCCCAGTGTCCACATGTGTCTGCCGGAACTTTTGCCGTGTTCTCCAAAATTCACCTAAACACTTAAAATTCTACCTTTAGGAAAGTTGTAGCTCTTGTTGAGGGACATAACTTTCATGTAGATTGGCATTTCAAATTTTGAGGGGAAAAAATTGAAAAATCCATTGCAAGGCAGTTTTCACTGTTTGCCAAAATAGGCTAACATTCAAAGTTGGCATTCAAATATTTTCAAATCTATGCAGAAAAACCCTATATAACCTTTGTAGAAAATGTTGCTGGTAGCTAGATCTACAACTTTGGTATTCATCACTTGGTCCAGTTGTATTCAAATTTTTGGAGAAAAATCGACGTGAACAGGGCACCAGCAAAAGGGTTTGGGCAGAGCGCGTCGCGCCGCGACGTCTCGCGCGCCCGTGCGCCGCCCGTCGCCGGCCGCGCGCCACCGGCTCCGGCGTCCGCGCCCGCGCCTCCCGAGGCCGCGCCCGGCCCAAGGCGCTCCACCCCGTGATCCCCGCACCCCCGATGCGCCCCGTCCCGAGGCACCCCGGCGCGGCGCCGCCGCACGCGCACGCACGCCGCGGACCGCCGGTCCGACGGCGGCGTTGCCGCCGTACGCGCGAGCCCCGAGGGCCATAGCACGGCCGGGAGCATCTCGCGCCGTCACCCGGGCGTCACCCGGTGCTCGCGCTCCTATTTAAGCCCCCCCGTTCCCTCGCCGAGCGCCACCCCGAGCCGCCACCGCGCCATTGCCGCCGCCGCCCGCCGCCGGAGCTCGCCGCCGGTGCTCACCGCCGACCAGCCACCCTTGTCGCTTCCCTAGGTCCTAGTGAAGCTCACACGGCCGCTTCTTCACCACGCCCCATCGCCCCCAAGCCGTGTTTCCCCGAGCCGCCGCGGCCCCCCGCCGCCGTCCGCCGCCGAACCTCGCCGCCGGCCACCTCTCTGCCTCCACTCCGGTCCCCAACCACTCCTAGGTGAGCATGTGGTCCCCCACGGCCGCTTGCCCGGCCGGGATCACCGCCGGCTCGCCGGAATTGGCAGTGCCCGCGCCGCCGGCCTGGCCAAGGGCCCGATTGCAAGGATCTAAATCTGTGTAGGGTGTTTTGTGCTAAATGCAGGGCTTAGTTGTAAGGATCCTTATCTAGTTTTTCTTGCAGTTAGGTCCGGAGCCTTAGAAAATTTCTAGAAATTCACAGAAAAATCAGAAAAATCCCAAACCAATTTTGTAGGGTTCAAGATGATAAATCCCACCTCTTTTGTTATATACTCATGGCTAGATTCTAAATAGTTTTAGCAGGAAAAATACAAATGTGTTAAACCTAGATCTGTCATAACTTGAAATCCATAACTCCTCTGTAGCCCAATTTTGGATATGTTGTGTGTTAGGATATGACTAGATGTTGTGCCAAAAATTGCACAAAGTTATGCAGTAGATCTTGCTAGATAAATTCTTTTCCATTCCTGCAGTAACTGCTTAGATGATTTTTCCTGTTAAATATATTTATGTTCTTGAGCTCAACTTGTGCACACTGTCTTGTAATGCCAAAATTCACATCTTGTGAATTAATCATGAATTTTGGATTAACAGAAATAATTATTCCTGATTTATGCATGTGTTCCTTTGTAAATTAATAAACCAAGTTCAGTAGAGGTTCCATGTGAACATGCTGGTTCTTTAGACTTGGTTAGGACTAGAGAGCTTGCACAAGAAAGTTTGGAGCAAATTGATGCTTATTTAATTTTGTATGCATTTACTTTGAATCACTAGCTAGCCTTTGATCTTTTCCATAATATTTAATTTCCTAGCATCCAACACTTACATGTGGGTCCAATGGACCAGGATAGGTGCTAGTAGGCTTAAGAAACACTCATTTAATTTTTGGTAATTTAATTGATTAATAAAAAGCTTAAATGCCCTTTTAATATTAAAGGGAAATTAAATAAAGAAAAACCCCTAATTAATTCTTTTTCCTTTTTTTGAAGATATTATTTAATATAATTAAAAGATAATTAAATATCATCACTGATCGGAAAGTAATTCATAAATAAAAATGCTATTTATGCCCTTGCTTGTGAAGATGAAAAGAATTAAAGCTTTCACATGAAATGACAAGTAAAATAAAAACCTTTATACAATGTTCAATAAAAGAGTAACCATGTACACCCAATAGCCTTCCTAAAAGAGAAACATTAGATGAATGCTTATTAAGGTGAACATGACCAACCCAGAGTTGGATAAGACAACAAACTAGCACATCACCGAAAGTGCATTGCATTCCGTGTAGATCTTCCGGACGGAGATTACAACCTTGTCCCGGAAATCGAGGAAGGAGGAGCGGAAGCGTCGCTGCAGTACGAGGAAGTACTCGACACCGAGGGTGCCCAGGCTAACCTAGCTGACGAAGGCAAGCTCCGGTGCATCTAACCAAGTTTTTTAAAATTCCTTATTCAATTATCTATGAATGATTGTGCATTTACGTTCAGGAGTTGAATGAAACCCTAGATGCATGATCCATAGGTACCTTTGTCCCTACTAGTATGATAGGTCGATAGCTGCTAAGCTATAGGACCGTTACAAGTCGGGTGATGACCTCACTCGCGAGAATAGGTTCCTAGATAGGAATCACAATGTATCCTTAAATGGATTGCTCACGTGGTAAGAGCATGGGATCTGGGCTCCGGTCCAGTGGTTATGTGGGTTAAGTCTTTGAACGTACTAAGCACATGTCGGGTATGGGACCGGTAAGCCTAGTACCTTAATGAGGCGGCAAGGGATCCTACCGTTACTACTCTTGGGATTCGCTCTCACGGCTCGCCACCGGTGGTGTATGGTGACTCCGGGTATCTCGCGGGGTATGCCGGATAGCCTGCACCAAAGACTGTAAGATTCGATCCCGACCCGAGGATTTTTGGGGACGGCCTGGGAAAGTTGTCCCTCTGGGGACAGCCTACCGTGTGTTTGGGTCTACCTTGCAAGGTTTAAATCAATCGATTGTCGGCCTCTCACCGTTATCCGAGACTACTTACTCCACTAGTCACCGTTTCTTGCTGACGCTGCCACTTGTTGAGGAGAATACGCGAAGTCACTCTGGGTTTAGAGGATTCACCCACTTCAATTTGACTTCTCAGAAAGCAAGGCTCTCCCTTGTGGATTTGTTCAAATGTTACTTGTCGAGTGGGGTCAACTGAGCCATCCTGCTTCGCCTTTGCTGAAGTCAAAACTTTCACTTTTCCTTTCTCTTCAATAACATTCACCATGTTGACTGAGAACCCAATCTTGTTATGAGGAAAAGGATTACCATCCAATTTCATCTTATTATCAAATTTCAGATGACCTTCTTGGATAGCTTTTTGAATTCTCATTCTAAAGACCCTGCACTCATTGATGGAGCGAGAATTCCTATCATGAAATCCACAGTACCTCTTTTCTTTCACTCCATCAGGCCGAAGCATAAAATGCCCATCTGGCAACTTGATTCGGCCTTCTTTCACGAGGAACTCAAAGGGCTTAAGCTTGCTTAATCCACCTCTGATTTACTGTCAATGGATCTTTGCCCCCACACTATTTCCGCTGCAGCTATTTCCTCTTCATCATCATATTCCTCTCCTTGATCTGCCCTTTCAAGGAATTGATTGTAGATGTCAGTTATGTCACTGTGTTTGACAAATCTGGAGTCTTTCTTGAAGCCAAAAGCTTGATTGCTAATCAACGACAGTTTGTGCGACAGCTGACCAAGGTCATCAAACTCCATGTCGAATAACTTTTCCCGAATAGCCAGCAACATCCCTGCTACAGCCATACCAGCCAATTGATCATCCGGTATGTTCAAAGCGAAGCACATGCTTTTTGTCTCTCTGAACCTCCTGAGGAACTCCATTGGTGTTTCATTGTTCCTTTGCCTCAAGATAGTCAGATCAATTAGCTTTTTCTCATTACTGCCAATGAAATAATGAGCATGAAAGTTCTACTCCAAATCTTTCCAAGAGCAGATTGAGTGAGCAGGTAGAGAAGTGAGCCATGTAAACGCTGGGCCTGTCAATGATAAAGGGAAATATCTAATTCTGAAGGCCTCATCGGCAGAAGCTTCCCCAAGTTGCATTAGGTACCAGGCTATATGTTCCATAGTACTGGTATCATCTTGTCCTGAAAACTTGGTGAACTCTGAGGGGACTTTCACCCTGTTCGGTAATGCCACCCTGTGGTACCACTCCGGAAAGGGAGGTGTATATACGTGTCCTTGATTTTTAGGCTTTAGACCAAATTGATTTTGAAGCACATCGGTCATTCTCTGCATCAGGAGGTCAACATTGACATCTTGATTCCCTGGTTCTCCAGCAGGCATCCCTGTAGTAGCACCATACCCAGGATTCGGGAGAGCATCAACAACACTATAATCCATGAACTCTGAATACCCGTTGCCGTACATGTTCTTTCGCAACCTGTTATTTGTTGGAGCTATCCTGTAAGTAGAGACAGGTTGAACTCCAGGAGTGCTGAACGCCATTTCTCCATACGTACGTGGATTAGGTATTGCTTGATGAGGGTTCTGCCGAATTGGTTGACTACCCACGTGCTGAGTTGGCTGAACACTTACACTCTGCGGAGGCGGTTGAACACTTGCATCTTTACGAGATGTTTGACCAGAACCAGCAGCACTTGAACCTCCTTGTTCAAAATGTTTGTCCACGCTTGGGCCAAAGATACCAACCATCATCTGTCGGAAGCTATTTAAAAATGCAGTATTGTGCCTAGCCATTATGTCTTCCATAGTTTGTTGTATCATGCCAAAAACTTCTTGTTTTTCTGCAGCAACTGTGGCATCAGTTTCTCCTGGCATCAAAACTCTTGTCATTTCTGACTTGAGGAATGGCACACCACTCCTATTTTTGGAAAATGACAATAGACACTTTTGCTGGAATTGGTCAATAGCTTCTTTCAGTAGTAACTGCTGTTCCGAAGTGAGGTCATTGAAGGTGACATCCATGATATCTTGGATGTCAGGCATCTTGATCAACTAAGTTGTCCCATCGAGCGTGCCAAAAAGTGTGTTGCCGTAAAATCAGCACCTCACGCCAAGCACACGACAAGCCAAAACAGCTGGCTTAACACACGTGGCCCGAGCGTCAGAATCCGAAAGTGTGCCAGTCAGTTTTCCCTGAAACTGACAAAGGATGAAAACAGTTAGATAAAACCTGGAACTTGCCGGGTGGTACCAGACAGTTCCATATTTACAGCTACAAAGCCAATCAAAATGACATATAGCTACAACAAGCTATCTGTCACCAATCTAAACATCATTCGGGAGCTGATGAACATGCAAACAGGGAATAGCCGAATGCATGACGTAAGTATGATGAAAAAATCGGTCTTTATTTAATCAACATTGCAGCATGTAACCGTGACCTATTATCAAGGATAAATCATAATAAAATAAATAAAACGCGAAGCAAAATCATAAATTTGCAGTAAACATGCATGCATAGATCAAAAGCACTAGTCTACCGCATGTCTAAGTACTTTCAAACCCGTCGAGCGTGACACCAAACAAGTTAATCCACCGCATGATACAACTTATTTGAAATCACACCACCAACCAATAATAGATCAATCCACCGCATGATACAATCTAAACATGGAAGGCTAAAAGCATACACTATTTAGAACAACTTATGAACATGTTTCACTCGTGATAGGGATGCCGAATACAGCTGTACAGCTGATTCGGGTTCCGCGGAGAAGGAACAAACTATGCTAGATTAACAAGCTTGAACCCACAACACGTAGCAAACTAGATTGATTCGAATTCAGCTATTAGAGAGCACGTGACCCATGCACCGCGTCGAGTTAAAGATTTGGACACACAACATGTGGATCACAAACAAGATAGAGCCGAATCTAGTCAATCTAAATTGGGCAATAAGAGTGTTACATGAATTAAACATAAGAGCAAAATTCAAAGAAACACATGGTAACTTGATGAATCTATTAGATCTTGCCAAATCTAATAGAGCAGATAACTAGCTCCAAGCTAGATCTTAGCCTACCGCATGGCTCATGATCCAACAAGAAAGCCTTCTTGAACCAAGCTTAAATCCACCGCATGATACTAAGCATGGTAACAAGACTACTTGCATCACGGTCTAAATCCACCGCATGATACTAGACATGATACAAGGTTGCCGGTACTTACGAAGGTCGACGGATCGATGGCTTCTCTCGAAGAACTCGACGACTCGACTAGAAGGACTTGAAAGTTGGCACGGGGCCGGTTTGTTGTGAAGTTGTTTGATACCTATTACAAACACTAAGGGTTCATATTTATACCCTTGTTCTAACATGACTCCTAGTCGACCACGATTACAACATTTATTGCCTAAACTTAATGTCCCAGCGCCAATGTCCGTCTCGCACCCGTCATCAATTTGTCCCTTCTTTATATTCAAGCCACATCATCATGCATTCCCGAATGCTTCATCTTCCAAGCGTGAAACAGCCCTTCTGCCGAATGATGACGTGCTCCTGACCGCAGACGTCTTTACCGAATGCTTTGAGGAAAACCTCTTGCCGAATGGTGCTCTCCTACCAAACTCGGCCCACAGGTCAATCTCATCCCTGTACCAATTTTTGGTGTTAACAATATGTCCAAATTCTCTATTCACCTCTGCAGTACCAAGATGTACCAAGATTTGAAACAGAATTTCTGGTGGTCCAACATGAAAGTTGATATAGCCAAGTATGTACCGAGTGCGATACTTTCCACCGGATGAAAGCAAGCCATTTAAAATCGGCAGGTGTACTTCAACTGTTGTCGATACCCATGTGGAAGTGGGATGACATTAGTATGGACTTCATTGTGGGTTTACCCCTAACAGCTAGGAACAAACATTCTATCTGGGTTATCGTGGAAAGACTCACCAAGACCGCCCATTTCATTGTAGTTCATACTACTTATTCAGTGCAGCAATATGAAGAGATATACATGGAACAAATCGTTCGTTTGCATGGAATTCCGAAGACCATAACCTTTGATAGAGGAACTCAGTTTCTAGCTCGTTTCTGGGAGCAGTTACATGAGTGCTTAGGAACCAAATTGATTCGTAGTTCTAGCTATCATCCGCAGACCGATGGTCAGACAGAAAGGATAAATCAAATTTTGGAAGACATGCTGCGAGCAAGCATCTTACACTTTGATAAGAGTTGGGACAAGTGTTTGTCCTTGGCAGAAGTCTCTTACAACAACAATTATCAAACTAGTTTGAAGATGGAACCGTTCGATGCTCTTTACAGATGAAGATGTTGCACCCCGTTGAATTGGTCGGAAACCGGGAAAGGACACTTTTTGGTCCGGATTTAGTTAAAGATGCCGAAGAAAAAGTACAAGTGATAAGGGAGAATTTGAAGATGGCTAAAATGAGGCAAAAGAGTTATCATGATAATGGAACGGCACCCCGACGCTTTGAAGTGGGAGATTATGTGTACCTAAAAGTTTCCCCCACCAAGGGTGTGCAAAGGTTCGGTGTTAAAGGGAAATTAGCTCCGCGCTACATTGGACCTTATGAAGTCATAGAAGTATGTGGGCCAGTGGCTTATCGTATTCAATTACTGAAACAGTTTTTCGTAGTCCACAATGTGTTTCATGTGACCCAATTAAGGAAGGGAATGTCCGTGCCAGAGAACGAAGTAATCACAGAAGTTAATGCTTGGATTGAGCCAGAATTCTCGCTCATCGAGCATCCACTGAGAGTGTTGGACCGAAAGGAGAGAAAGACCCGAAGACAGACCGTAAGAATGTACAAGATATAGTGGAGTCACCACACGGAAGAAGAAGCGACTTGGGAGACGGAAGAATACCTCAACACCAAGTACCCGGGCTTCCTGCAATATCGAAACCGTGAGTTTCTCCTACCTATCTCGTTTTTCTTAAATCGAATCTTGGGACGAGATTCCGTTTAAGGGGGGTAGGCTGTGACGCCCCCGGTTTTTAATTAAACTTAATTGTCGGTCAACTCTGCTGATAGACAATCACGGTCAATCTAGGTCCTCACCTCGAAAACCTCACCAACCAACCCTAATGACCCCATTGGCCAAGTTGACACACATGTGTGGTCAACCATTGGTCAAACCCCACCTAAACCCTAGTGACTCTAGATGTCTTCTGAAATTTTGTCGCGTTCTCCAAAATTCACCTAAACACTTAAAAATCTACCTTTATGAAAGTTTTCCAGTTTGTCGAGGGACACAACTTTCATGTAGATTGGCAATTTAAATTTTGAGTGGAAAAAGGTGGAAAACTTGCCCAATTGACAGTACCTCCTGTTCACTGAATTTGAGTGGCATTCAAAGTTGGCAAACCTTTTGTGCAAAATCTATTGAGAAAAACCCCATATGGCCGTAAGGGGTAGTGAGATCTACAACTTTCGTATTCAAAGGTTTGTGCACTTGTATTCAAAAAAATGGAGTTTTTCAATTTCAAACACGGGTACACGGTCACAGTGTCGGCCGGAGCGTCGCCGCGCCGCATGTCGCGCCCGCCCGCCCTCCACCCCCTCGGCCGTCCGCGCTCGAGGCCACCCCTCGCCGTCGCCCGAGCCGCCGCGGCCGCCGCCGCCGGTCATCGCCGCGTGCCCTCGTCGGAGCCGCGCCCGCGCCATCCAACCCCTCCAATCGACCCTAGGTAAGCCCCTAGGGGGTCGCGCGCCGCTTGTTGGTCAAGGCCGGCTGGCCATCGCCGCCGGCGAGCCCACCCGGCGGCGGGAAGGTACGGATGTGAGGATTGGGATTTTCCCAGGGGCCTGAGTGCAAGGGAAGGGTATATATGTGAGGTTTAGAGAAGTTCTAGGGGTCCCTGTGCAAAAGGGTAACTTCAATAGTATAACACATTTGCTAAAACTTGTAAAATCTCTAGAAAATCGTAGAAACTTTAGAAAATTGCAAACTCAATTTTTCTAGATTCCTGGTGAGGAGCACTACAACTTTTGTTATAGTCACCTAGGTTGTTTCTTAACATTTTTGGCATAAAAAATAGAAATGTGAAAAACCTAGATCTGGGATATCTCAAAATCTATAGATCCTATGTATCCATTTTTTGGATATGTTGTGTGCGATGTTATGACCAGCTCCTGTACCAAACATTGCACAAAGTTATGATGCAAATCTTTTTATATGAATTATTGTCCTTTTAAGAAGAATCTGTCTAAATGATTTTTGTAGCTAAAACTATTTATGTTTTTGTGCCCAACTTCTGCATGCTGTCTTGTTATGCCACGTTACACCTCTGGTGAATTAATCACAAATTTTGAATGAACAGAAGTATTTATTCTGAATATATGCATGGTTTCCTTTGTAATTTAATAATGCAAGATCAATAGTAGTTCTAGGTGTACTTGCTGCCTTTCTAGGGTGGTTTAGGACCAGAAAACATGTGTGAGGAAATTTGGAGCATTTGGATGCTTATTTATTTTGGTATGCATTTAACTTGTTTTGCTAAGCTAGCTTTTGTTAAATAAAAGCTTTGGAGGCCTTTTATATATAAATGTTTGTTAAATAGGAAAATGCCTTTTTATTCTTATACCCCTTTTGTGAAATGTTTGCAAAACTTATTTAAAATCTAAGAATACACCCTTGCTGTTTAAAGAGCTAAAGGTAATTAATTATCTTTTGTACACACCTTTACTAGTAAAAGGTGAAGGATTAAATCTTCACATGAAATAACAATTTATAAAAGGAGGCATTAATTAAGTGTTTAATTAAAAGAATAAAATACACATCAATAATAACCTTCATCAAAAGGAATTTATAATTAATTAATTGTTAAGGTAAATATGGCCAACGAGAGTTGGATAAGATAAAATAATCAATCCATCACATCACCTGAACCCTACATTGCATTCCGTGTAGATCTTCCTGATGGTGACTACTCGCTCGTATCGGAAGCCGAGGAAGGAGAAGCGGAGGCTGCACTGCAGTACGTGGAACTACTCGAAGACACCAAGGGTGCTCAAGCTAACTTTGCTGACGAAGACAAGCCCCAATGCATTTAACCTAGTATTTCAAAATTTTATTGCAATTATCTATGGATGCTTGTGCATTTAAGTTCAGGAGTTGTATGGAACCTTCGATGCATGATCCCTAGGTACCTGTGTCCTTACTAGTATGTCAGGTCGATAGCTGCCATGCTATAGGACCGTTACAAGTCGAGTGATGATTTCACTCGTGAGAATAGGTTCCTAGGTAGCAATCACAAGATCTCCTTAAATGGATTGCTCATGTGCTAAGACCATGGGATGTGGACTCCAGTCAACTGGCTATCGTGGGTTAAGTGTTTGAGCGTACTAAGCACTTGTCGGGAATGGGACCGGTAAGCCTAGTACCTTAATGAGACGGTTAGGGATTTAACTGTCACTACTCTTGGGATGCGTCTCACGGCTAACTACAGGTGGTGTATGGTGAGTCCGGGTGCCTCGCGGGGTATACCGGATAGCCTGCACCAAAGACTGTGGCCTTTTATCCCGACCTGAGGATTTTTGGGAACCGTTTGGAGGTTGTCCTCGCGGTGGCACCCCACCGTGTGTTTAGGTCCACCTTGCAAGGTGTGAATCAATCGATTGTCGGCCTCTCACCGTTATTTGAGACTACTTACTCCACTAGCCATGAGATCCCTAATGATGGAAGTTGATGAATATTATGCTTGATTAATTGTATTGTACAACCTTGTCTGTACTAGATGGATAATTTAGAAAAGAATAAACCCACTAGAACTTGTGCTAAAATCATGAAAGTAACGACATACTCTTTGTTACTTTTCAGCAAAAGAAACCCAGTGGCCAAAAAGCCTCTCATGTCTAGAGTTGGTGAAGTAGTTATCACTGACGGGTAAGTCTTGCTGAGTATTAGTATACTCAGCCTTAATATAAACTGTTACTCCAGGTAATGCCTTTGGTGAGGTGTGGCCCGGAGAGATCCCACCCGGCTGGGAGCTGGAGTGGGTGGAGGACGACGACTGAACGCATCATGGCTGGCCTCCTGTGGTGCTCTCGCTTTCCGCTTAGCTTAATTCCATTGTTTTAAAAACTTTGAACTACGTGGTCAGGTCAAAGACTCGTTTTGTAATAATTAAACCCTTCGGGATAAATTTCTGTTGTTAATTATGTTGTATCTCTGGACTCGCCTTCGCGTGAGTTTTAATGCATATATGTCGATCCTTGTTGCTATATAAGTGATTTACCAGGCGTTAACCTGGCGACTAATGACAGGATGATACTTTATTACTGCTTAATGACCAAAGTGGATTGGCTTAGGCGGTAGTACGGTATTTTCCTAGGTGGGTTGTCACAGTTGGCATCGTAGCAATTATATGCACCGGGAGATTAATTAATCACCTTAATCACCGGTTTTTGAATAAAATTTGCCAAGATTATTTGTTTTTCCAAAACACGTTGGTCCGTTAAGGATAAACTAGACCGAGAGGCCCTAGAGGGAATTTTTGGGTTCTTTCGGTGTGGCTTATTAACTTATGGTTTATTTTGCTAACTTCCAAGACATTTACTTTATGCCAAACTTACTTTCTTGCACAACCAAACTAGATGAGCCACATGTTTTATACGTGTCCCGTGCCGCATCACGGGAATTGCGAGGATTGATGGAGTGATCCATTCCACGGATCCCATCTTCGCGTCCGGTTATAAGTTGTGTTGTCGCCACGTGTTTCATACGTGAGCATTCCGCATGTCAAATATGCGAGCATGGATACACTCCATTCAAACGGAGGGTGTCCGAGGTTGGACGCTGTCCATGCAGCGGCTTAACGCATGGTTGTCGTTTCTATAGTGAACGGTAATGTATGTGGACGCTTTCATGACGTGCTGGCACGGAAGGTTCGTTTTCTGTAGGTACATAACAGCGCTTCGTTAGTCGCTAAGTGAGTACCGTATAGCTCTCGACTAGATATTATAGGGAGAGACGAATAAAAGCCTTGCCACCGACACTAACTTCGATTTTTGGCTTGATTGCCATGTGAGGTCGAATAGGGCATCATGCATGCATGTTAAAAGTCGAAACAACAAAAATGGACCCAAAAACAGAACCGTGTATGTTCTCTAAAGAAGATTTGCTAGTGTGTGTTTTCTAAGCTAGAATATCTCTCATGCATAGGTGTTGTGCTGCCCAAATTTTGTAAAAGTTTGTTGTCTTGCTTTCCCACCATGTTCTAGGAGTAATTAAAATAGGTGTGTTAAACAAAAGTGCTCCAAATCTAATCTAGTTCCCGCTCGCAAATTTTTTTGATCATAGCTTCTCTCCGGCTTGAGTTGCACCTTTCTAAGCGAACCTAGGCTTGCTGTTTTTACGAATCAGTACCTAGACCTTGCATCCTTCCACCTTGTTTTCTTTTGATCTAGCTCAACCTTGAATACAAAAGTGTGTAGGAAAACCATTCGGAGTAGCCGAGAAAAATTTGGGGAATTTATGAGGTTCGGATTTTTAGTTATGAATTTTAATTCACAATTGCCGTAACTTCAACACCGACATGTTGTTCTCTTTGAGACCGACATGTGTTACATTTTTGTACGGATGGCTTTCCCTGTGTTTCACGAGTTTGACGCCGACAAGACGATCCGTACCAACGGGTTGCACTTGGAGGGTTTTCCACGCCTTGCATGGGAAGCACTCGGCGCCGCCGGCTACACAAGATCTCCTTAAATGGATTGCTCATGTGGTAAGAGAATGGGATGTGGACTCCGGTCAACTCGCTATCATGGGTTAAGTGTTTGAACGTACTAAGCACTTGTCGGGAATGGGACCGGTAAGCCTAGTACCTTAATGAGATGGTTAGGGATTTAACTGTCACTACTCTTGAGATGTGTCTCACGGCTAGCTACCGGTGCTGTATGGTGAGTCCGGTGCCTCGCGGGGTATACCGGATAACCCGCACCAAAGACTCGTGACCTTTTAACACGACCCGAGGATTTTTTGGGAACCGTTTGGAGGTTGTCCTCGCGGGGGCACCCCACCGTGTGTTTAGGTCTACCTTGCAAGGTGTGAATCAATCGATTGTCGGCCTCTCACCGTTATTTGAGACTACTTACTCCACTAGCCATGAGATCCCTAATGATGGAAGTTGATGAATATTATGCTTGATTAATTGTATTGTACAACCTTGTCTGTACTAGATGGATAATTTAGAAAAGAATAAACCCACTAGAACTTGTGCTAAAATCATGAAAGTAAGGACATACTCTTTGTTACTTTTCAAAGAAAAGAAACCAAGTGGCCAAAAAGCCTCTCATGTCTAGAGTTGGTGAAGTAGTTATCACTGACGGGTAAGTCTTGCTGAGTATTAGTATACTCAGCCTTGATATAAACTCGTTACTCCGGGTAATGCCTTTGGTGAGGTGTGGCCCGGAGAGATCCCGCCGGCCGGGAGCCGGAGTGGGTAGAGGACGACGACTAAAGGCATCATGGATGGCCTCCGTGGTGCTCTCGCTTTCCGCTTAGCTTAATTCCATTGTTTTAAAAACTTTGAACTACGTGGTCAGGTCAAAGACTCGTTTTGTAATAATTAAACCCTTCGGGATAAATTTCTGTTGTTAATTATGTTGTATCTCTGGACTCGCCTTCGCGTGAGTTTTAATGCATATATGTCGATCCTTGTTGCTATATAAGTGATTTACCGGGCGTTAACCCGGCAACTAACAATAGTATGATACTTTATTACTGCTTAATGACCAAAGTGGATTGGTTTAGGTGGTAGTACGGTATTTTCCTGGGCGGGTTGTCACACTCGTCGCCCGCTGTAGGTCTATAGACCTCCCGGTAGCTCCCTCGTCGTTGTCTATAGGTCTACGGACCTCTTGGCGGATCCCTCATCGCTCGCTGTAGGTCTATGTACCTCTCGACGTCTCCCTCGTCGCCCGTTGTAGGTCTACGGACCTCCTGGCGGCTCCGTCATCGCCTGCTGTAGGTCTACGGACCTCCCGACGGCTCCCTCGTCGCCCGTTTTAGGTCTACAGACCTCCCGGTGGCTCCTTCGTCACCCTCTATAGGTCTACGGACCTCCTGATGTCTCTTTCGTCGTCCACTTCAGCAGAAGGTTGTCGCAGAAGCTCCTTTGTGTTACCAGATCTAGATCAGGTCGACGATTCTTCAAGATCGGTGTCTTGCCTTCACTTCGACCTTCTAGACCTGTGTTCCAGGAGCTCAATGTTCGGCTTTGTACGCGCTCAGGATGATTTTCTTTATTGATCCCCGTGCACCCTACGCGACCTCATCGATGTCACGTCTTCGCTTCGCATCGACGTGACTTCGTCTCCGCCACTTTGCCTACACGTCGATCGGGGGCTTGAGAGACATGGGTACCCATGGGTCCCCACCCAGGGTCCCAGAGGTCCCTGTCAAGTGGATTCGACCTGCCAGAAGCCCTGCCGACATGTAAGTGGGCCCAAAGACCTTATCCGCAACCCCGGCGACCTTGGAAAACCTTGGACGACCTTATCCAGACTCCGGAAGACCTGCCGGGCTTGTGGAGCAAGCTTCTCCCTAGATCACGATGGCGGCGCCGCCAGTAGTTCCGAGGATCGCAGGATCCTCTCTATAATCACGGAAGGAGACCTTCCTAAATCTATAACCGACCCCGATGAGGGTCCACCGACCTCGAATGGAAACCCTAGCCCACCGGCCATATAAGGCAGCCTAGAGCTCCATTCGAGGGGACTTCCCTGCCACGCATAATTCCACCACACTGGACATAGGGTTTTACTCTCCGGAGGCCTAAACCAGTCTAAAACCACCGTGTCCTTGCCATTCTCGCCAAGTTCCGAGTTCGATCCAAGAACTACCACCTACACTCTTAGGTCCTGATCCCCCCATTAGTCAACCTACAACTGCTTGGGTAGCCCCCTTGTAGATCTGTCCAGGTCTCACCCCCTGACAGTTACCAATATAGCGTTAGTAATGACTCGTCAAAGTTACCAGACATATGCCCATTACCAATAACCGTCACAAGTAACGAGCGTTACTATAATTCATGTTACCTATGATTTTCATAAGTAACGGGCCATGATGACACTTGATTACCAATAAAGATATAGGTAATGGGCTTCAGTGACCCATATTAGTCATAGTAGCAAGAGAGCGATGTTCACAACTTTGATGACCAAAACGACTTGAAGTCTAGGCAATAATGCCAGTGCAAGGAGGGGACATGTGTTCATGCTAACCTTGCAGACGTATCGTCGATCAAGTAGCGTGCATGATCAAGGAGGTGGGTTTAAGGATGGGGGATATATGGACGGTGAATTTCCATCAACCTAGAGTACTTGTTATGCATTTTGTTCGATTATGATTTGTAACTAAACCGCCTAATGAGATAACAAGTTCAACATCGTATGTGCATTTGGAAGTGTTTTGTTTTTGCAGGAAAACATGGACAGAAGGGCAGAGTCACAACAAGTTCAAAGGAGCAAATGAGGAGTTCGGTTCGTGTTCGAGTGCAAGGCGAAATCACTTTCAAAGGTGGCAAGGACCAATGTGCTATGACGGATCATCCCGAGGATCAACCCCCTATCTTGATCGCTGGGATGACGACCTGAAAATGACACAAATGAAGGGGGCCAAGTGCAAAATATGAACATGAGTCGTAGGGAGGAAGACGGGCCCAAACCGACCCAGAAAGGGCATGGGCCGGCCGACCCATTCGGATCGGCCTAGGGGATTCTGTGGTGGTTCGGCCCGCCCTTTGACCTAGCCCCTTCGCGGTCTATGAATAGCTCCCTCCTCCGACGGCCGCCGCATCCAATCATTCTACCGATGCCATTCACCAGAAAACCACAGTCGCAAGATGAGGCAGAGAGTTAGGTGAGCTTGTCGCAAGGATCAACACCGACGGAGATAAGGATGCAAGAGGAGGACTCCAAGACGTTGGCCTAGGGGTGTTCCCAAGCTTCATCGTCACCATCTTCATCGACGACGTTCTCCGAAGTCTCCATCACCCCTATGTGCTTCAATCCGAGTAAGATGATGGGGTAATGTCTCCGTTCGTCCCTAAGGTTAGATGGATGCATGATATGTAATCTATACATGAATCTTATGCCAATCGATGCTTTATGGTCTATGTCTTCGCGTATGCTTTGTTTACATATGTTTGCGCAACATGTGGTCTTAGTAGGGTCTGTGGTAATCGTGGTGATTAACTTAACCCTATGGATGCTTAGGTATAAATGCATTTATACGTGAAAGTGTTTGATTACCTTGGGTAGTGACAGTACGGTGGAGGGAAACGGCTTAGCGGCCGCATAACCGCCATGAAGCTACCGCCATGAAGCTAGTGTAGGCAACACTCTTTTCATGTAGTAGATGCATGTTCATGTGATCCTAAACCCTAGGGAGGGAACGCTTATCTATCTTAATCTCTCTCTTGTGTCCACCCTTTGCCATCTAGTTTAACCTTAGATTTCTTTGATTAACATAGGTTAGCTTGTCTTTACCTTTAGATTAATACCCCTTTCAAAGGTTTTCCATCAACTAGATTAGTACTTGGTTAAGCGCTAGCAATCCCCTTGCTCCGGATTGACAAGAACCTTGGGGGTCACCCCGTGGTGAAGAAGGTGTAGGTACGTACGCTTGCGGATCGAAGGTTGTTACGTGTTTCAACCGTCAAGAAGCCCCTTTTTCTGGTGCCATTGCTGGGGAGCAAGCTAGTTTGCTACGTTTAATCTTGTACTAGTTTTATTGTTTACTAACATCTAACCCTTATTTTCTAGAAAAAAATCTTTTTCTGTTTTTCTTTCTACTTTTCTTATGCCTAGATGGATTTGTTCACCTCACCTTTGGAGGACGAAGAGATGTCGCTAAGGGAGCTAGCAATGCCGTGAATCGAGGAAATTGAGATGCAAAAAAAAAAGATTTGGCGCTTGCTACAACCCACTGCGAAGTGAAGCCTAGAATCATCAACTTAGTAGCGACAAACCCCTTTAGAGGATTGGAGGATGACAACCCATATAGACACGGTGATATGCAATACGGTGCAACAAGAAGGAGTTCCGGCCGCTTGGTTCAAGTGGAATCTTTTTCCGTTCTCTCTCGAAGATGAAGCACGAAGATGGTATACACTTGCATCCGTTGAAGTGAAAGGAAGTTGGGATGAGCTCGTGAAGAAATTTCTTTCAAAGTTCTTTCCCATAAGAAAAGTTCAAGACTAAAGGAGGCAAGTGCCTAGTTTCAAGCAAGCAGAAGATGAAGGAATTGATGAAGCTTGGGACCGTTTTAATGAACTACTCGAGCAAGGCCCGAACATGGGATTTTCCAATGACTTGATGTTGCATACCTTTTGTTTTTCACTAACCCCTAACTCCGCTAGTTTTGTAAGTGTGTGTGTAGGCGGTGATATAATGGATAAAACAATTAGTGAAGCCGCACAAATCTTACAAAGGATATGTAATGGAAAAAGAACACAACAAGAATGGCAAAGACGTTATCGGGAGGAGCAAAACGACAAAAGCAAGCCCAAGGTGCTTGCTGAATTTTCTGAAAAAGATGAACCGAAGGTCAAGGAAGATGAACCGACCATACAAGAAATTGAAGATCGACTTCCCAAGGTAAGAGAAGTCATTTCAGATATTAAAAAATGTTGAAACTAACATGAATGTAGGCCGAAGTATAGGGAATGCTAGACCATTGGCGAAGTTCAATCAATCCGGTTGGATTCAAGTTGAATTTGCCCCCCTAATCAACTACCGAAGGAAGGAGGAACACTGACATGTTGCCAAGAGAGTTGAAGCCATATTTGATCAAGAGATGAGTGGAGAGTCAATCCAAAAGATATTTGAAGGAGAAGAGAAGAAGATGATGAAGGATGGATCGACCGATTTGACAACTCAAAGATTTATGATGACGAAAGAGAAGAGTACAACCGTGACAATCCTAGTGACTCCAAGGATAAATGGGAGAAGATAGGACTCAAGATAGAAGATGAATGGGGAGGAGTTGACATAGAGCAAGTACTCCAAGAAGGCCCCTTCCCACAAGGTTATAGCTTGTGTGCTATTGAATCCTACACACTAGCAAATTAAGACATTGAAGCAATCAAGGATGAAGAAAAGAGTGAATCAACGATGAGCGATCTTGATGACATGTGGTTCACGGGAGATAAAGAAAGCAACATACAAGACTTTGAAGATGAATATTTGGTAGATAAAGAAGACTTCCAAGAAGAGATGAATGCATACATAGTTGAAGGATTACATGTTTGAGGACCATGTGTGGTTCGAGGACCAGTGGATGGTCGCTTCCTTGTGTGATGAGTGATTGACAACGTTGTGTAGACTGATTCTTGGCTAAGTATTGCAGGTGCAGGTTGCGGCTTGACTGGTGTTGGTGCAGGTGAAGAACAAGCGCGAAAGGTCGTCGCCGGTGAGGCCTCCAGGTGTGGAGAAGACAAGTAGGCTTCGTTCGAGGGACCCGGTGGCCAGCGGGGTCAAGCGCGGGCCGCATGGTGGCATGAACAGCAAGATGAAGTCATGGACGGTTTCTTGGTTGAGCCTCAAAACCAAGGTCGAGCCGGGACAACGTGGGAGCCGAGTCATGAGTGGAGATTGGCGGAGGCTACACCGAGTTCGCGGGGTTTCCGGTGGTTCACCAGAAAACCACTGGGTTCCTTGGTTGATCCACAAAGCCAAGACAGAAGAACCGAAGACGGAGCTGCAGCAGCGCCGGACCGGTCTGACCGGTGGGTCTGACCGGTCTGACCGGTGAGGTGCACCGGTCGACCGGTGTGCGACGACGCGGCCCGAAGACTTCGAAGCGGAGGACACGCGTCGGGAGCGCATGGCTTGCGTCGAGGCTACGCGAGGTGCGGTCGTTGGCCATCCGTCCGATGGTGAAGACATGAAGACTTCCAAATCCGCCCTTGAGGGGCTTGTATCCCTAGTTAGTAGAGAAGGGCATTTTAGACATTCGGTTGCCTCCATATAACCCAAGAGGTGAGAGGATGGCAGCCAACTCTTGGAACCCTAGCTCATTAGTTTTCCTATTTTCCACCTATTTTCCTTAGGTTTTCTTTAGGACTAGCAAGAGAGCGAGATCTTGTTGAGAGGGATGGATGATCGGGCTGCTTGCTAGACCTTGTATGAACCTTTGTTTCATGTGTAGATGATTCGGCGTGGTTCCTCAAGGTTTGGATGTGTTTTTCCCGATTGTTCTTGGTGGTGATTTTCGGAGCCCTCTCTTTGTGATTTCCTTGTGTTGTTTTCGAGACCTTTCTCTTGGGTATTTGATGGGGGAAATTTGTGGGAACCCTTCGTGGTTCTTTGGGCTGTGATTCCGTTCCCAAATCCGTGAGTAAAGGTGCTCGATTTTGGGGTTTCTTGAGTTCTTGGGTTGGAAGTTCTCTCGGCGGGATTTCTTCGATTCCTCCTTTTTGGACGAGTTTTGGTGGGATTAAACTTGGCTATGGACTCCTCATGAGGTGTTCATAATATCCCCAAAGTCTTGTTCAAGTCCGTGGAGCGATTCGGGAGATCGAGATTTGGATTTGGGGGAGTTGACCCGCGGGTGATGTTCATCCCTAGTCGCCCGTGCTACTCCGGTCTGACCGGTGCTCTTGACCGGTCTGACCGGTGCGAGCCCAGGTGGGATTTTGCTTGGGTGAACGTCTTGGTGTGTTCGTTGTTGTCCCGTGTTGCTGCTGTTTCGAGTTTGGGTCAGTTTGGTGGTCGGTTGGCCTGTTTGGTGCCTTGGGGGCTTTCAGGCTGCGATCGGTCTGACCGGTGTGTCTCACCAGTCTGACCGGTGTAGAGCCACTTAGTGAAAGTTGCTCAGTTTCACCAGCAGGGACCGGTCTAACCGGTGGTGCTCACCGTGTCGTATGGACCTCCCTGGGCCCACTACCTCGGTGGGTACCAGGACCGACTACTCGGTGGGCCCCTGGGACTACCCGGCTTGCGCTACACGGCACCTGAAGGCGTGGAGCACAAGGAGAAGTACTCGGTTAGGAAGCTGTACATGTCCCGCACTGTATTGAAGACTCCTAGACGTACTCGACTAGTACTCTCTCCCTACTCCGACTTGTAACCCTGCCTCCCGGACTATATAAGGCGAGGCAGGGACCGATCTCTAGGATCACCTCATCTCATACAACCCATGGCGCACTATTGCACCATCTTGTAATCGTGCCCAATCAATCCGAGCTATGCAAGGCATACGAATGTAGGGTATTACGCACCTCGCGGCCCGAACCTCGTCTAAATTGTGTGCCACGTGTCTCTTCCTTCGAGTTACCGATCTCGACGAGGCCACATTCATCTACTTCGGGTAATCCCCTTAGTAGGTTGCCGGTCACCGAGGCGCACCGATGACCGAGGGCCATCGGTGGCCGCACCCTCCGCTTCATGAAACCGAAGGCCACGTGCTCGGCCCTTAGTCCGGCTTCCCCGAGCACCTTGACGCGTGCCGGCGGCTCGGGAGCCGGATCCCTTCCTGCATGGTGGGCTCCGTGTTCCACCACTCGCGGTGCCTGGGCTGCCTTCCGCTCGGCTTCGACAGGCCGGGGTGGTGGTTCGTGATGTAGAACCACCTAGTCTTCCAATATGTGTTGGAGTCAACGAGCTTGTACGCCAAGTACTGCTCCGCGGTGTCTTCTCTCAACTGGATGCCAGCTCCTCCGACTACTCTAGGGTTGGTGGCGCTTGGCTGCGGCTTCACCCGGAAGAACTTCCGGAAGAGGATCCAGTGCGGCTTGATCCCAAGGAAAGCCTTGCAGAAATGCACGAAGACCGCGGTATGGAAGATACCGTTAGGGTTCAGATTCAGGTACTCGACTCCATAGTACCCGAGGAGGCCCTTGAAGAAATCGCTAGCCGGGAGCGCGAGTCCGCGCTCTACGAACCGCACAAACATTGGAATCTCATCTTCGGCCTTCTCCATCGGATATGGATCTCCGGCAGCGGCCCTCCACACGTCAACTTCTTTCTCCCGGATGAACCCGCTGTTCAGGAGGGCCAACAGATCTTCGGTCTTCACTTTGGATTTCTTCCACTCACGGCTTGTATCGGCCCGTGGTGGAGACATGGGCGGCGCTGTTCCAGTGGCAGCCGAGGCGGCCTCTTCACGGCCCCTCTTCTTCCCGGCGGCTTTCGCAGACTTGGATGGTGAAGGTTTCATTCTCCAAGTGCAGGGCGTCTTCACGCGCATCCGCTCGGGGGCTACCCTAAAAGCTTTGGGTGGCGGCGCACTTGGATCTACTACGGCGGCAGCGTGCGCTGGGAGTGGATTTACTTCAGATGGAATCGAAATGACTGCAGCTCGGATGGGTGAAAAACCCTAAGGGTTTTGGCTTCTATTTATAAGTCAAACCGGCTCCGCAACGGCCGGCCGGATAAGTCCACGCGCGGCCGACTCGGCGGCCGTGCGTGACTCTTCCTATTCTACTAGTCGACGCGCCTCACCTCGGGGGCTCGGCTACTTCTACTCGACTACTTGTGCGGCGGCAAGGCTCGGGAGCGTCTCGGGACACATTCTTCAAGATGACCCTTCAATTCGAGAGGAAGTACTCGACTCAAGGCTCGGGGGCTCCGTGCCACGTGTCCTTCGGTTTTTTCTCTCCGGATTTTTCGGGATTTTCTTGCCAAGACTTCAGATGGACCCTCAGCCAGAGCCTGCGGCTCTACCTAAGGCTCGGGGGCTACTCCATATGGAGTGAGATTTTGCAATCGCACCTCCATAACAGCTCCGGCTTCAAGACAAGACGGGCATTTTTTGAAGACCTTCGAAGGCGGTACTCGAGTACGCTTGGGACTACTCGAGAAGACTTCAAGATTGCTCAAACATGAGCTGGAGTACATTCCAGCCTCGGGATGCTTCGACTACTCTTGAGGACTTTTGACTTGTAATACTCAGGGACGCTTGAGGGCTACTCGTTAAGGCCGTCAAGACTATTTGAAGCTATCCTTCTCGACTACAAAGTACTCGAGGGCTTGTCGTATGGACCTCCCTGGGCCCACTACCTCGGTGGGTACCAGGACCGACTACTCGGTGGGCCCCTGGGAATACCCGGCTTGCGCTACACGGCACCTGAAGGCGTGGAGCACAAGCAGAAGTACTCGGTTAGGAAGCTGTACATGTCCCGCACTGTATGGAAGACTCCTAGACGTACTCGACTAGTACTCTCTCCCTACTCCGACTTGTAACCCTGCCTCCCGGACTATATAAGGCGAGGCAGGGACCGATCTCTAGAATCACCTCATCTCATACAACCCACGGCGCACTATTGCACCATCTTGTAATCGTGCCCAATCAATCCGAGCTACGCAAAGATACATGACGTAGGGTATTACGCACCTCGCGGCCCGAACCTATCTAAATTGTGTGCCACGTGTCTCTTCCTTCGAGTTACCGATCTCGGCGAGGCCACATTCATCTACTTCGGGTACTCCCCTTAGTAGGTTGCCGGTCTAAAACACCGACACACCGGTCCGACCGGTGTGGGTCCGTAGACTCGAGGTTTGGTTTTCCGCCGTGTTCTCGGGTCGGAAGGTTGTGTGTTGGTTCCTAGGTACGGTGGCACTCCGGTGGCTACGTGGGCTTGACCAACCTTGGTAGTGAGTCGGAGACGTGTGTTGGAAGCCGTGTTCATCTTGTAGGAGTTTCCATCTCCTTCGAGAAGAATTTTTATCGGCTCCCATTCACCTCCCCCTCTGCGGTTCGCCGTATCGGTCCTTCAAGTGGTATAAGAGCCGGTTCGGGTCTTTGTTGACTCTAACCAGTCTAAGATCCAAGGATGGCGTACCAGGAACGGGGTTCGAGTCCTCCACACTTCGATGGCAAGAACTACCAGATGTGGAGCAAGCGAATGGGTGCGTTCCTCCGCGGAAAGGGTCAGACTCTTTGGGATGTCACGATGGACACAGGCTATGTCCAGCCGATGGACTTCCTTGCTCCAGGGTCGAGGGACAGATTCGACGTCAACAATAAGGCGGTCGACTACTTGTTTCGTGCTTTGTGTCAGCCTGAGCTCGATCGGGTGCACACCAAGCACTTGGCTTGTAGGATTTGGGCGGTGTTGAAGGAGGCTCATGTTGGGAACGCCTAGGTTCAGGCACGGATGTATGCGACCTACCGGAGAGAGTACGAGAACTTCACTCATCTCCCCGGTGAGTCCATCGATGCCTTGTTTCAGAGGTTCACGGTGGTTGTGAACAACATGAGGGCCAATGTGGATGTGCTCCGTACGATGATCATGATAGAGCGGTCAAGCTCTTACACTCTTTGGATCGTACGATTTGGGGCGGAAAGTTCGAGGCCATTGTGGAGTCGGAGAAGTATGACACTCTGACGGTGAACGAGCTGTTCTCGAAGCTCAAGTCGGCTGAGGTGGATAGGGGCATGACTGCCAAGCTTGAGGGTCCGACTGACTCTCATAGTCTCGCCCTCGATGGTGGTTCCAAAGGAAAGGCTAACTCTAACCCATCCACCAGGATGTTCTCTTTCTCCTCTTTGATGTCCATGCCAGATGAGGAGTTCGACGAGCTTGGAGAGGACGAGCTGGCGCTCTTGACGAGGCAGTTCGAGAGGCTGCACGAGAACCGCGTGAACATGAGGAGGAACACGAGGACGTGCTTCCAGTGCTGCAAGCTAGGACACTTCGTCGCCGACCGCCCTGGGAGAAGGTCGAGAACAAGGATAACTACAAGCACAAGTCGAGGACGGATGGCAAGTACCGGCCGAGGCGCGACCACAAGAGCAAGCACAAGAACAAGTACAAGGACGAGCGACGATCGAGGAAGAAGGAGAGCCGAGGCAAGGCCCGAGCGATGGTTGGAGCGAGCGACGTCGACTCCAGTTCCGCGTACTCCACCTCGAGCTCGAGCAGCAGTGAAGATGAAGGTGATCGTCGCAAGAACAAGAAGTCGTCCAAGAACCCGAGCGGCCGAGCCGCCGCGAGAGACGGCTTCGCACCATGGCGCTAAGCTCTGCGCAAGCAAGAAGAGCACACGGAGCGACTCGGACTGCGAGTCCGACGACGAGGTGCGTGATGAACTTCCCTTCTTGCGCCGGGGAGAATGAGAGGCTTGGCTCTTTGCTTGATAACCGTGATGACATGCTTAGAGAGGCCAAGAAAATGAGAAAAGAGCTTAGGGCTTCACTCGAGGATGCTAGGACTAGAGTGGCTGAGCTAGAGACACAGGTGCTTGATAGCAAGCTTGAGATTGATTCCCTTAAGGCTAGCCCTGTTGTTTCGGATGAGAATGATTGTGTTGATTGCTCCATATTCCTTGCTGATCTTGCTTTGTTTAAGGAGAAGCATGCCTCCAAGTGTGAGGAACTAGATGTGCTTAGGGTTGAAGTGGCTGAGCTTAAGTCTAGACCTGCTTTGCTAGGTGCTTGCACGTCTTGCCCTATTTTGCATGCTAAGATTGATGAGATGCATTCTTACACTAGTTCTCTTGAGGCTAAATTGAAGGAACCCATGCCTACATCTTGCTCTACCTGTGAAATGCATGCATTGAAAAATTTGGAACTTGCACATTATGTTGATCGTTTGCAGGATGAGAATGATGATTTGAGAAAGTTTATGGGTTGGCTGTCCGGTCATAAGCCTCAGTTGAGGATGATGATCGAGGCCTTTAAGAGGCAAGATGGGGAGGGACTTGGGGCAAACAAGGATGGTGAGGGAAGTGAAGAGAATATCCCAGAGCCACCAAAAACTCACCACAAGAATGATTTCCCTCCAAAACCCAACCATCTTAGGAACCGTCTAGACACAACCCCAGCTCCACCCGTGTTTCCTAAACCCACAAATGATCTCCGAAAGCCTATCAAGTTTGTGAGCACTTCGGGGAAAGTGTTCTTTGGGAAGGAGAGTGAGAAGGCTAGCGGTGAGAAACCGGTGGAGGAGTTGAGTGGAGAGAACCCAAGTGAGCAGCCACATCCCAAGCCAAATCCTAAGCTTGTGAGGTTCCATTATGGCTATTGTGGGAGAGATGGCCATAAGGAGGAGTTCTGCTTCAAGAGGAAGCGTGAGGAGAGAATGGCAAAGGAGTGGGCTAACAATGACAAGTACCACCTCTCCGATGGTGTACTTGAGCCTCGTATGCAGATGCCCAGGGCCAAGGCGAGTGTGAGGACAGTTCGGGCTTGTGGAGAGCGGAAGGCTGATGGTGGTGCTGCTGCCCACGTCACACCGGTCAGACCAGTGTGGAGCACCGGTCAGACCGGTGCAGGCCTGGACAGACAGCTATTTGGGTTTCGAGCTCGTACAGGTGCGAGGGTTGTTTCTGGTGGTCGTGGTTCTGGTGGCTGGGCTGGAAAGGGTGCAGGTGGTCAGTTTGCTAGGCGTTCTCCTCCTCGTGCTCAATACGGGGATCGGAGGAGTCGTAGCTTTGAGTTGGAGAGGAAGGACGTTCCATGGGCTTTCTTGCGTGGATTTGGTCCTCGTCCAGGCAGAGAGGGATGGTTCCCTCAGGGTGGTTACTGTGGTGGTGTTCGTGGAGGTAGCTTTGGCAGGAGAGATACTTTGGTTGGTTCTAACCCCACTTTCGAGCAAATGGCTCGGCACTGGTTTTACTCTTTTGGTACTAACCCCAGTGCTGAGTCGTTTGTTCGCTCACGTGCTCGTTTTTGAATTTCAGGTGGCAGACTTGAAGAACATTTGGTTGATTGACTCCGGTTGTTCGAGGCATATGACCGGAGACGGGGGGTGGTTCTCATGTCTCGTCTCGGTGGTGACAATGGGCGTGGGCGTGTGCTTTCAGAAGGTGAGATCAAAGTGAGTGACAAGATCACTCTGAGGCGTGTTGCTCTTGTTCAATCGCTGGGGTATCATTTGCTTTCTGTGTCCCTGTTGTTGGATGAGGGCTTCGAGGTGTTGTTTCGGCCAGGTGGTTCTCAGATTGTGGACTCTCGAGGGGACCATGTCTGTATGGTCGTTCCCGAGGGTCAGGTGTTTCGTGCTGATTTTTCTCAGTCTTCGGGTGTGGAGCGTTGTTTCTTGGCTGGTTCTTCGAGTGAGTTGTGTAAGTGGCATAGGAAGTTGGGTCACTTGAGCTTTGACCTTTTGTCGCGCTTGAGTAAACTCAATTTGGTCCGAGGATTGCAACGGTTGAGGCTTGAGAAAGAGTTGGTTTATGCGCAGTGTAGGCATGCCAAGTGGTAGCCTCTTCTCACTCACCTCTCACCGATGTGATAACTGAGCATCCATGCGAGCTGCTCCATATGGACCTTGTTGGCCCAGCTCGTGTGCGATCTGCGGGTGGGAAGTGGTATGTCCTTGTTGTGGTGGACGACTATTCTCGGTATGCTTGGGTGTTCTTTCTCGAGGATAAGGGGGAGACGTTTGGTTTTGTTCGAGATCTAGTCTTGAGGTTGAGGAACGAGAGGCACGGAGATGCCATACGACCTATCCGCAGTGATAATGGCTCGGAATTCAGAAACTCTCATTTTGAAACCTTTTGCCATGACTTGGGTCTTGAGCACCAAATTTCAAGTCCGTATATGCCTCCACAGAATGGTGTTGTGGAAAGGAAGAACAGGACCTTGTGCGAGATGGCTCGGACGATGCTTGATGAGCATAGGACTCCGAGGAGGTATTGGGCTGAGGCGGTGAATACCGCGTGCTATGTGTCGAACAGATATACCTCGAGTGCACAAGAAGAAGACATGCTATGAGTTGATGCATGATCGCACACCCAAGGTGAGTCACTTCCATGTCTTTGGTTGCAAGTGTTTCATTCCGAAGAAAGCCGGGAAGTTGGATAAGTTTGAGGCTAGGTCCGTCGATGGCATTTTCTTTGGTTATGCATCTCATTCTAGAGCATATCGTGTGCTCAATCTTGAAACTAACCAAATCGTGGAGACTTGCGAGGTAACCTTCGACGAGACAGAGCCACGTAGTCGCCTTGTCTTTGAGTGTGCAGGTGATGATGAGCTTGGCGAGGAGATGTTTCGGGAGGAGGAGCATGAATGATGGATGGACCCTCTCGCTACACCTACTACGACAAATCAAGAACGAGGTGAAGCCGATGTTGAGGGGGAGGTAGCATCGAGGCGAGAACCTCCGGCGAGTACAAGTGGATCACCCGGATTCGAGAATCATCGGCAACATGAATGAACACACTACACGGTCGAGGGTTCGAAACAATTCCCATTTCGCTCATGCTGCGTTTGTTGCTACTTTTGAGCCCAAAGACATTGGACACGCACTATCTGATCACAATTGGGTTAATTCGATGCATGAGGAGTTGGAGAACTTTGAGAGGAATCGGAGTGTGGGAGTTGGTTGACCCTCCCCCGGGGTGTAAGCCGATTGGTACAAAGTGGGTGTGGAAAAACAAAGAGGGAGAGAAGGGTGAGGTTGTGAGAAACAAGTCGAGGCTTGTTGCTCAAGGGTTCAATCAGAAGGACGGGATCGACTACGAGGAGACCTTTGCTCCCATAGCCCGTTTGGAGGCGATTAGGATCCTTCTAGCCTTTTCCGTGGCTAAAGGGTTCAAGTTGCACCAAATGGATGTGAAGAGTGCTTTTTCGAATGGTGTGTTGGAGGAAAAAGTGTATGTGAGGCGACCTCGGGGGTTTGAGAGTGAGAAGTACCCCCACCGGGTGTACAAGTTGAGGAAGGCGTTGTATGGGTCGAACGGGCGCCTAGAGCTTGGTATGGCGAGGTTGAGGGGGTTCTTGTTTGAGAGAGGTTTTGAGATGGGGAAGGTCGATCGGACCTTGTTTTTGCCGAGGGGGGGCGGAGATATCCCGATTGTGCGGGTGTACGTGGATGATATTGTCTTTGGTGGCTCGTCTAACTCTCTTGTTGCAAGGTTTGCGGATGATATGAGCGGGGAGTTTGAGATGAGCATGATGGGCGAGTTGCAGTTCTTCCTCGGGCTACAAATCAAGCAATCAAAGGAAGGAACATTTGTGCACCAGGCTAAGTACACCAAGGACATTGTGCGGAAGTTCAAGATGGAGGACTCCAAGGCTATGACGACGCCGATGAGTACGACTACGGCTCTTGATGCGGACGAGGAAGGTGAACACATGGACCAGAAGGAGTACCGGAGCATGATCGGGTCACTCCTCTACTTGACGGCGACGAGGCCGGACATACAGTTCTCGGTGTGTCCGTGCGCTCGTTTTCAAGCATCTCCGAGGACTTCGCATCGGCAACAAGTGAAGAGAATTTTCGTGTACTTGCGTCACACTCCCGACTTCGGCCTTTGGTACTCCGCGTCCTCTTCTTTGGCGCTTCATGGTTTTTCAGACGCGGATTTTGCCGGGTGTCGGTTGGATAGGAAGTCCACTTCTGGGACTTGCCAGTTTTTGGGTTCTTCTTTGGTGTCTTGGTCTTCTCGCAAGCAGTCGAGTGTTGCTCAATCCACGACCGAGGCCGAGTATGTTGCCACTGCTAGTTGTTGCTCTCAGCTCCTTTGGATCACCTACACCATGAGTGACTTTGGTGAGGAGTATACCCATGTCCCACTTCAATGTGATAGCACCAGTGCCATAAGCGTTGCAAAGAACACGGTGCTCCATTCCAAAACCAAACACATAGAAGTGAGGTATCATTTCCTGAGAGACAACGTAGAGAAAGGGAAGATAGCTTTGATCCATGTACCCACACATGACCAACTAGCCGATATTTTCACCAAACCCCTAGATCAAGCAACTTTCACTCGTTTGCGGGGGGAACTTGGTGTGTGTTTGATTTCTTGAGTTGGGTGTGTGGGAGCTCTCTTTTGCCGGTGGTGTCGAGCCCTTTTTGCCTCCCCTCGAGGAGCCGGTGGTTTTGTGATTTTTGTGTGAGAGCTTCTTTGTAGCATATGTATAGCTTTCTTTTGTGCATTTCTTTCATTTGGCATTGCATATGTAACATGATGTATAGGCATCCTTGTATCTTAGTTTGCATGCATTATGTATCATATGCATTGGTTAGGAAAAGCTTCTCTCATATACATTGTTCACCATGGAATGAAATATATGTCTTTGTGAGCTTGTTTGGTATGCTATGGTTAGTTTGGCTTAGCTCTTGATGATCTTGATGAATAATCCATGGTTGATAGCTATGTCTTTTGAAAATGTCACATGTATGCTCTCTCATGTGTAAATGCCTTTATATGATCTTGACATGTTTTAATGGCTTGGCTATGCTTAATTTGTGGTTGGATGGCTAGTTTATTGATCATATGGGGGCCAAAGGCTCATTTGCCATCATGAATGTTTAGCCCTCTTGGTTTATCTTGTGGAGGAGCATAAGTTCCTTTTTGTCGCAAAGACATTTCATGTACCATTTACAAATCTGAAAATGAAATGAAAAATGCTTGGAAATGTGCTCCCATGTCATTTATGCTGAATTTAATTCACTTTGGGTGCTAAACCTTTGCATGATGCCTACTAATGAGAAGTCTCATACATAGAAGTAGGCACATGGCTCGGTGGCTTTGACATGACATGAGGTGCTTGTGGGTGTTTGTGATGGTCTTATGATTAGAATGGCTGTCCTAGCATGAAGTTTGTGTGGCTTTGTCATTTTGATATGCTTTGATCATGTTTAGGATTTTGCTCATGAGAGGCAAAATTTTCACAAAATTGCCAAAATCCATCTTAGCTTCGTCCAATGGTTATGCAACTTGGTGATCATGTAGTTGAGATCGATACGAAGCCGTAGAGTATCTAACTTGCTCATTTGGACATGTGTAGCATTCTTTGTTGAATTTTGTCTATTTGAGAAGCTCTAGGTTGAAAGTTTTGCATTTTTGGCTTGATTCATGCATTGCTAACAAGGGGGAGAAGTTTGAGCTTGAAATGGCTTGTTGGACGCATTTAGAAGGTTTTCAGTGGTTTCGAGCCATTTACGGGCTCTGTTGTGCACCGGTCCGACCGGTCGTGGTCACCGTCCGACCGGTGTGAGTGCTGGTTTGTTCACATGTTGCTCAGCGGTCCGACCGGTGGTGTTGACCGGTCGACCGGTCGTGGCGAGTTGTTGCAGCTGCCCTATTTCAAGTGGTGTCTTGCATGCATTCGTCCAGGGGGAGGTGCATTGGTTCAGGGGGAGCTTGCATGTGTGTAGGGGGAGCTTTTTGTGGTTGTTCGAGCTTTGCTTTGGTGGTTTGCACTCTTTGTTTGAGCTTCGTTTTGTCTCGGATGTGTAGAGCCGTTGCCCTTGCCTAAGGGGTCCGAGACTTGTCTTCTTCAAGTGATCTTGCTCTTTGCCTTTGTTTGGCTTTCGATCGCTTGTGGGAGTTTCTTTTTTGTTCATTTCTTTTCTTTTCTTTTTCTCTCTTGTTACTTTCGTGTGGGTGTTGTCAATGCACTCATCAAGGGGGAGATTGAGGACCATGTGTGGTTCGAGGACCGGTGGATGGTCGCTTCCTTGTGTGATGAGTGATTGACAACGTTGTGTGGACTGATTCTTGGCTAAGTATTGCAGGTGCAGGTTGCGGCTTGACTGGTGTTGGTGCAGGTGAAGAACAAGCGCGAAAGGTCGTCGCCGATGAGGCCTCCAGGTGTGGAGAAGACAAGTAGGCTTCGTTCGAGGGACCCGGTGGCCAGCGGGGTCAAGTGCGGGCCGCATGGTGGCATGAACAACAAGATGAAGTCATGGACGGTTTCTTGGTTGAGCCTCAAAACCAAGGTCGAGCCGGGACTACATGGGAGCCGAGTCATGAGTTGAGATTGGCGGAGGCTACACCGAGTTCGCGGGGTTTCGGTGCTTCACCGTAAAACCACCGGGTTCCTTGGTTGATCCACAAAGCCAAGACGGAAGAACCGAAGACGGAGCCGCAAGCGGTGCCGCACCGGCTCGACCGGTGGGTCCGACCGGTCCGGACCGGTGGGGACCGGTCCGACCGGTGAGGAGCACCGGTCCGACCGGTGTGCGACGACGCGGACCCGCAGACTTCGAAGCGGAGGACACGTGTCGGGATCGCGTGGCTTGCGTCGAGGCTACGCAGGTGCGGTCGGCCGCCGGGCATCCGTCCGATGGTGAAGACATGAAGACTTCCAAATCCGCCCTTGAGGGGCTTGTATCCCTAGTTAGTAGAGAAGGGCGTTTTAGACATTCGGTTGCCTCCATATTACCCAAGAGGTGAGAGGATGGCAGCCAACTCTTGGAACCCTAGCTCATTAGTTTTCCTATTTGCCACCTATTTTCCTTAGGTTTTCTTTAGGACTAGCAAGAGAGCTTCACGGAGAGATCTTGTTGAGAGGGATGGATGATCGGGCGGTTTGCTAGACCTTGTATGAACCTTTGTTTCATGTGTAGATGATTCGGCGTGGTTCCTCAAGGTTTGGATGTGTTTTTCCCGGTTGTTCTTGGTGGTGATTTTTGGAGCCCTCTCTTTGTGATTTCCTTGTACTGTTTTCGAGACCTTTCTCTTCGGGATTTGATGGGAGAAGTTTGTGGAAACCCTTCGTGGTTCTTTGGGCTGTGATTCCCCTCCCAAATCCGTGAGTAAAGGTGCTTGATTTTGGGGTTTCTTGAGTTCTTGGGTTGGAAGTGCTGTCGGCGGGATTTCTTCGATTCCTCCTTTTTGGACGAGTTTTGGTGGGATTAAACTTGACTATGGACTCCTCATGAGGTGTTCATAATATCCCCAAAGTCTTGTTCAAGTCCGTGGAGCGATTTGGGAGATCGAGATTTGGATTTGGGGGAGTTGACCCTCGGGTGATGTTCATCCGAGCTGCCCAGGCTACACCGGTCTGACCGGTGCTCTTGACCGGTCTGACCGGTGCGAGCCTTGGTGGGTTTTTGCTCGGGTGAACGTCTTGGTGTGTTCGTTGTTGTCCCGTGTTGCTGCTGTTTCGAGTTTGGGTCAGTTTGGTGGTCGGTTGGCCTGTTTGGTGCCTTGGGGGCTTTCAGGCTGCGATCGGTCTGACCGGTGTGTCTCACCGGTCTGACCGGTGTAGAGCCACTTAGTGAAAGTTGCTCAGTTTCACCAGCAGGGACCGGTCTGACCGGTGGTGCTCACCGGTCTGACCGGTGTGGGTCTGTAGACTCGAGGTTTGGTTTTCCGCTGCGTTCTCGGGTCGGAAGGTTGTGTGTTGGTTCCTAGGTCCAGTGGCACTTCAGTGGCTACGTGGGCTTGACCAACCTTGGTAGTGAGTCGGAGACGTGTGTTGGAAGCCGTGTTCATCTAGTTGGAGTTTCCATCTCCTTCGAGAAGAATTTTTATCGGCTCCCATTCACTCCCCCCCTCTCTGGTTCGCTGTATCGGTCCTTCAATGTTCCACATGATGAGTTGAAGAGATTGCAAGATGGTGATGAAGAGACAACTCCACTTGTTGAGATTGGCTTGATTTCAAAACTACAAGACGAACCAAAGATCACTCTTGTTGAGGGAGCTCCGAGGCAAAGGTACACACTAAAACCTCAAGATATTATTGGAATTAATGATGATATGTTCAAATATTCATGTTGGAGCAATAGTATGAATAATAGTTTAAATTCTCCTTGTTCCAATAATGATCATGTTGATAGGATGGACTTTCTAGAGAATGAAAAAGAGGAAACATTTATGTTTGAACCAATTAATCTCACACCTAATGAACTTTTGCCTAATGATAAGCTAAGTGCTATGCATGAAACATATGCTTTTTTTGTTTACACCTTGACTTGTTGCTACAATTCGCATGTGGTGTTAATTATGGACGCATATGTTTACAATAAGTTTTGTAAATTGATGTTGCTGTCTTCATCAATTTGAGAGCTTATTCAAAGGTGTACAAATGAAGAAAATTAGATATTCAGAAGATCCATCAAGTTTCCATTGCAACATATCAAGAACCAACGAATTTGAAGACCCGTGCAAGGAGTTATGGAGAAAACATTGAGTGTTGCGCTTTCTGAAATTTCAGGATAGATTTCATCGCCGAAGTAAAACGGACGTAACTCTCTTGTCCGGAGTCCGATTTGGGCAAATAAAGACTCATTGGAAAGGAAATTTTACGCACTGTGCAATGGAGTAGATATTGCATATACTTTATGTTCTGAAAATTAATGAAAAATTCATGGAGTGGAGGCAGCATCGAAGGGTGATAAAGAAGGAGATAGAGATGAAGCAAAAGGATGCCTTGGGCAAGTCTTCTATAGGTGATCAAGCACAACATGGGAAGTAAATTGAAGCTGCATTGCTACCTTTTCTTCCTGCATTAAGGGCCATTGCTACGCGACGAAAAGAAGGTATGTGAGAAAGTCGAGCTCTATGACTTTAAATGAAGCGCTTTTCAGGAGGCAACCCGTTTCTTTATGTTTTCATTGTTTTCTTAGAGAGAATAAAGAATGGCACCATCTTATTATGATCAACTTGTGGTTATTAATATAAGTTTAGTTTTCTTTTTAGAACCACCATCATTTTAATGCTCATATTTATTTATTTGAATGCATTGCATTTTGTTATCACCATGATGTTTCTTTGCGTATACATGTTTTGCACATAGTTGGCTTGGTTATTTTATATACTCAATGATGTATGCTTCAGTTTCCAATTTTCCATGTTAATGCTTCTAGGGCATTTTTCTTTTTGCAATCTTGTGTAAATGTGGTGTTTAAACATGATTGCGGACCATCATCGTTAAATTCAATAAACCTTGCTAGCTTTTCATATGTTTTCATGTTGCATAGGTTAGTTTATAAGCTTTGCAATGCGCTTAGTTGTTCTTGTGCTATAAGAGTTATTGATCTAGGGATAGACATGGTGTTTTAACCCTAGATTTATCAACCTTTATGGCTATGGAGAAATTCGGCAACCTAGTTGTAAACATGGTGTTTAGAACTAGGTGAAAACATTGTCTTTGTTTATATGCTTTCCTATCATGTGCATACACACCTTGCACCACGTACACTCACTAGGTTTTTATTCCGCATTAGACTAATTATGCCACAAGTTGAGAGTCCTAGGAAACATTGTTGGATTTAAGCAATTCTATCTACTCGCAACCGTCACCTTGGGGGTAGAATGTGCGCTTAAAACGTCTTGCAGCCAAGATAAAGACTCTCACTAAAAGGAAATTTAAGGATGACTAAGATAAAAATGTTTTGACTAAGATAAAAATGTTTTGCCTTGCAAAATGCTAAGCATGGGGGAGACCCTGAATCTTCAACACGGAAGTGCAACATGATGCTCTAGAAGATAGAATGATCAAAATCATTAACGTCTCCGGGTCAATGCGCAAGAAGCTACCGATCTCATCAAAATTCTGCGTGGTCTCGAAGAGAAAACACTGAATATTTTTGGATATTTAGAAGTACCATGAAGTTACAATTCCAAAAAATCAAGAACCAAGACAATCGGAGGTTCCTACAAGCGGTTATTCCCGAATCACCGAGTGCAACATGTCCTGAAATCAGTTTTGGACAGCACACAACGCTGAAGTAAAACGGACATAGCTCCCTTGTTTGAACTCCGTTTTTGATGAATGACCACACGTTGGAAAGGTAATTTCATAAACTTTTCAATAGAGCTATATTTCAATATATGTTCTGTTCTGTACAGAGGGTAAATCCATGAAAAAGAGACAGCAAGGAGATGATGGGAACAAGAAAAAGGAGATGGTGATGACAACATTGAAGAGAAGGGCGACCAATAACTCCATTAAGCATACAAGATCAAATTCAGAAGTTTAGGAGCATTGATAAATCAAGACAAAAGCAAAGCTACACCGATACATGGAGACGTCGGAAGAAGGCAATGAAGAACTACAAAAGATGGTAACACCTCCATGGACATTCTCTTTTCCGAATATAAATGCTTGTATGTATGCCTTCAACCTTATTAGGTGCAACATTTTGTTTTTCTCTTCCAACAATAACATGGCTACTAGGAGGACAACCTAGGTTTCTTTTTATTTTCAATATATAGACATGACCATGTGTTCACCTCGATGTTTTATATTGCCTATACTTACGGAAAGATGATGAAAGTTGCTGCTTTGTTGTACATACATGAAGTTATACATGTCTCGGCTAATTGCTCTCTATAATATGATATGAAATTAATTTAAATACTGGCTCTTTTATTTGTGGAGGTGAAATGACTATGCTTTAAACCCACATACATATCTTTGCTCTTTGATTTAAGTTTATGGATAGCCGGATAACTTGTTGTTTTTTATGAAAACTTAACTTTTATGCTATTTAAATATTTGCGATGCTCTTGCAAAGTTCTACCTACCAAAGACATATACATATATGTTCTATGATAACAAAACCCGTAGATTGCAAACATATATTTTGATGAGTTGGATTAGGATTGATTTCTATGGTTCGAAACTAAGAAGCTGATCATTCCTTTGTGTAACTTTTTCAAGCTAGCCTTTTTGTCCATGCATTGTGGGTTTTCACATCAAAAATTTCACAAACTTCGCTGGGCATCCACCCTAAACCAAAAACATCTTTTTGTGATCAACTCCTTTTCCACAACCCAATTTGAGTATGGAGTAAAATTCTCGATGGAAATTAAATATTCCGCAAGATTATGAAATTTATGCTTACTTTAGTAATCATTTCCCCCCTCTTTTATGCTTGAGGATGAGCATCGTTCAAGCATGGGGGAGGAGTCAGTACATCACCTCTGACTAATGCTATGTAATTATTATATTGCAAAATCTCTGAGGAGCAAAAGAAAAAAATGAAAAATGAAAAAAAATTATGATGAGAAGAAAAGAAAAGTAAGGAAAAAAGGAAGAATAAAGATAAAAAGAGAGAGAGAGAGAGAGAGAGAGAGATGAGAAGGTAATAAAATAAAAGTAAAAAATAAATGCTCCTGGGTTCTTTTTGCTTCATAAGTTCTCAAGTGCCTTGATGACAAATCCATACTCAAATCTTCCAACCATGTGCAATCCGATAATGAGGACTTCACTCATGCCTTGGGATCATCAATTTGCCACTTGCACATGTCCACCTATCTAAATGTGTGTGTTTAATTTCTCTCTCTTTACAATATTTATTTTCCATAGCCTTTTTGACGAGTCTCGGTGATTCCAATAGATCTATCTCTTAATTTGACAATATTTTGGATATATGTTTTGCTAGGATTATTTTTAACCTTCCAAGCTCCACATAAGCCTTCCACTATCACATAAGAGTAGAATAGGTTGAAAATAATCTAGTATAGGCTTGAGTGACTTTATGAGATGAGTGTTTCCATGAGCTTTTGCAAGAGATTTTCACTTATGTTGGATATGCATCTTTTTGAAAATTCTTCCATGGAACATGGTAATGGTTTGAAGTTCGCTTAAGTTTGTGTTGACGGTGAATTTCTGTCAACCTAGCCATGAGTTTACCTTCGGTGTTGCCATGAATTTTGTATCTTATCCATTGGTACTAACCCCCTTGGTATAACAAGTTCATTTGTGCATGTCGGTTTTGCAGTTTATTGTTTATGCAGGAATTTAGCGTTGAAAGCAAGACTTCCGGGTGAAGTTCATCGAGCACCTCATGACAAGACCTCGAAGACCGGTACAAGTCAAGCAATGAAGTGAACATGACCCCAAGAAGCCCAAGGACCAACCCGTGAAAACGGAAAACTCCGAGCACCCCGAAAATAAAATGCTGAATCTTGCGGGACAAGGAGCTTCATCTAAACCGTAGAGAAACTGAAGTCAAGGGCCCACATGCAAAAGGGAGAACACTCTAGAAGGCTCGAGAAGCAATACCAAGCGAAGGAGGCCACGAGCTGGGCCGAAGTGGGCATAGGCCGGCCGGCCCAGCGCACTTCGAGGCCGAGTCGGCCCCCTTTGACCTAGCCGTCATTCGGGCTATTTATAGCCCTGATGCCAAGCGCCACACATCAAATTCTTTCGCCATCCACTGCTGAGGAGCAGAAAAGAGAAGGACATCATCTCTAAGAGGAGGGGGTCGAGCTAGTTGTCTAGGATCTCCCTAGCCGATGTGGGAACCTTGCAAGGAAGACCATGTCGGAGTTCCAGGAGTTAGAAGCAAGATCAAGGTAGGATCCCGGTGGTGATCTTGATTCATGTATCATGTATTATGTTGAATTATCAAGTTGCAATCCGATTTCTAGCGATCGAGTGTTTCTCCTATGATTTTGATTTCAAGCGGCTTTTCGTATCATAAGATCTATTCTCGAGATAGGTCATAGATGGTGTTCTTGTAGCCATGGTGGCTAGAGGTGCATTCCTGACCTTCCGGGAGATTTCAACTTGTCCATTGGACTCGCCCTAGACGCCGCACGAATAGGGGTGCGTTGTGACAAAACGACGGCTCCACAAGGCGGGCATGTTCGGAGTTGGATGAGAAACCGTGATTTAAAGATGCTTTTTATGAGATTCGACTTGGTTACTTCTTATTTGCTCGAAACTTCACCAAAAGCTTGATCCAATCTCTCTAGATTGGTTTATCTATCCTTCTCTACCTCTTGCTAACTCCAGATTTCATAGATTATATTCATTTTCATGATGTTATTTAGATTAGATGCTTAAGATTCCCCTTTGAAGATCAAAGTTCTCGGCTTTATTAGATTGATTCTTGCATCACACATTTGTTCCACGGATTTGATACTTTGGGTTCACATGAAGGATCAGATGGCGACTAGAGAAGGGGGACTGAATAGGAGCCGGTAAAAATTCTTCCCAAAGAACCCGGCCTATACCCTAGTCAAATCCCGGTCACACACGAGCGATGGATCGAATCACACACACCAATAGCCAAGACAACGAGGTTATGGATCAACCTCTAGCCTTAGGAACGATTCCTTGAAGCACACGCGGAAGCACGAGAAAGGAAGGGAGGAATCGAAACAAGAAGCAAAGCTCACGGAGCTGCGGCGGCGACCATCCGGCCGGGGAGGGGCGGACCGTCCGCACTGGCCTCGCGGACTGTCCGGCCTGCTGTCGCGGACCGTCCGTGCCAACACTGCAGACCGTCCGGCCCTACGCCGTGGACCGTCCGTTAAATCACACAGAACCAACAGAAGCACACCACGAACCACGGACCGTCCGCGGGGAGCACGCGGACTGTCCGCCAGGCACCCGCGGACCGTCCGCCCTCGCCGTGGACCGTCCGAAACTCCGTCCAACCGAAACTCAAAATCGCGACGGATCGAAACGAAAGGCGAGCAAGAACACGAAGAACACGGGACGAACACGAGCGCCGCGGACCGTCCGCCGGGAGGGCGCGGACCGTCCGCGAGGCTCGGACCGAGCGGGAAAAACGCCCGACCCCGAAAGTCAACTCCCCCAAATCATCATCGGATTTCCCAAATGGTTGAAGCTGTGGAGACAAGGGTTTGGGGACTTGAAAAGCGTCATACAAGGATGCTATAGCCCAAAAATCTTGCCTCCTAACTCCCTAAATCACCGGGAATCGCGAATCCTTTGAGCACCACCCAAAAGCTTGAGCACCGAACGAAAGCTCTCGAATCGAAGTGGTTTCCCGGCGTTTGAGGGCACAAGATCAATCACAAAGATGAGCGAGACATGTATCCATGTTTCCCTCAAAGAAATCCAGGGAGAAACCCACTCAAATCCGCGAAATCGCACTGAGAACAAAGGCACGAAAACAAGCACAAAAAGACCACGAAAATCTTCTATACAAACCAGGAAAGATTCACAAGGTCTAGCATGCCGCCCTAGCATCCATCCCTCTCAACAAATCTCTCATGAAGCTCTCATGCTAGCCTAGAGAAAATGGAAGAAAAAATAGCTACGAAAATGAGAAATGGGAGGGAGGAAATGAAACCCTAAGTCGCGGAGAGAGAGAGCCCCTCACACACCCTCATGGCTTATATATCGGGTCCCGCCGGAGTGGTAAATGACTCGACTACTCCTAACTTAACTACTGACGATACAACTTACGCAGGGGCATTTAGGTAATGTTTGTGGGTCTTTCCATCGGATGGCCACGGCTTTGCCGCACCCCGCGTCCTCCCGACGCAAGCCATGCGATCCCGCCGCGTGTCCTCCGCCTCGAAGCTTCCCGACACGCCCGGATCCCGTCTCCGTCGTGTTGGGCCCTTGGACTTGGTTTTGAGGCCCAAACCAAGAAACCGTCCTCCGATGGTTTTGTGGGCAAACCACCAAACTCGGCGTGCTCGGTCCGCCTCCCGCCAAACCACTTGACTTGACCGCCACCGTGCACCGCTCGATTGTCCATGACTTCATCTTGCTCGTGTCGCCACCATGTGGCCCGCACCCGCCCCGCCGTCCACCGGTCCCTCGAACCGAGCCTACTTGTCTCTCCATCTCCCGGAGGCCCCTCAAGGCCGAAGACCTTTTGCGCCCGTTCTTCCACCCGCAACAACACGAACTAGGCCGCGGCCTACACCGCGCACTAAGCCAAGAGTCGGTCCAACACCCGTTGTCAATCACTCATCACCGAGGAGCGGTCATCCATCAACCACCGGGACGCTCCCAGTCCTCAATCTCCCCCTTGATGAGTGCATTGACAACACACAACGCGAAATGAATTCAGAGAAAGAAAGAAAGGAAGAAGAAAGAAAAACAAAGAAGCTCAACTCATGACCAAAACCAAAGAAAGGCAAAGAAAGGTCACAAGCCAAGCAAAGCACAAACTCCACACTAAAACTAGCAAGAAAGCTCCCCCTAAACAAATGCAAGCTCCCCCTGAACATGTAGATGCAAACTCCCAAATTTCAGCTCACCTCTTCTGAATTTTCGTTAAGGTCACCTCTTCTCCCCCTTGTTGACAATGTATGAATCAAGGTGAAAATGCAAAAATGCAAAACAAAGCATATAAACATCTACATGAGCTTCTCAAATAGGCCAAAACTAGTGTCAAAGGCTAGAAATGAGACAAAAATCACACATATGAATCATAGCATAGACAAAGCATTGCCACAAGTAATATATGAAAATACAAGCATGCGACAAAGCAAAATTTTCAGATTTAAGCAGTTTTACCAAAAGAAGGCTCGCTTCACATGTAAAAGCCTATCCATGTCACACTCGAGCCACAAACATGCATACCACTCGAGAGATCATAGAAGGATATCAAATTCTTAGCAAAAGATCATGGCAAACGCCCATAAATCAAAGCATGTTATGTCAAAGCTCATGAGCCATGTGTCCACTTCGGGGAGACTTCTCCACTGGTGAACATCATGCAACATGTTTTGCACCCATATGTGAAAGATAAGACGTTTTAAGCATAGACATGATGGATGGAGCATTTTTCAAGCATACACACTTCTTTTCAAGATTAATTCATTTTATGGTACATGAAGTGCCTTTGCGGCAAAAAGAAGCTTATGCTCCCCCATGAATGCAACATAGGCTAAACATTCACAATGATATTCGGCCTTTGGCCCAAATGCAAGAACAAGGCATCCAAGCACAATCTAAGCATGAAAAGCACATTTAGACCAAACTGTGACATGGATACACAACTACACACGAGTGGAGCATATTTCATCAAAAATTAGTCAAGATTAGCATTCATTTCAAAAAGGGCTATCTCACCACACATATATCTCAAATATTCCAAGAGCATAGCCTCACATCACCATTTCTCCACACATATGACCAACATCTCACAAATAGCCAAAGAAACTCAAATAAGGCATATGAAAGAAGCTCATCATCCTAAAATGCAATATGATATATGACAAAATGGCTACCCTACCATGGTTTATACATCAAGCAAAGCATGTATATACATCAAAGTAAAACATGGTATGATACATATGATACAAAAAGGAAATCCCCCAAGAATCAACTAGAAAGGGCAACAAACCCCAAGTTCCCCCTGCAAGCGCACAAATGTAGCTTGGTCGAGAGGCTTTGTGAAAATGTCCGCAAGCCGATCTTGGGTAGGGACATGGCTCAACACAATGGTTCCTTTTTCCACATTGTCCCTCAAGAAATGATACCTCACTTCTATGTGTTTGGTTCGGGAGTGAAGCACTTGGGTTTTTGGCTACGCTTATGGCACCGGTGCTATCACAAAGAAGTGGGATCCGGGTGCACTCCTCACCAAAGTCTCTCAAAGTGTATGAAATCCACAACGGTATTCGGGAACAACAACTCGCGGCAAAGCAACATACTCCGCCTCGGTGGTAGACCGAGCTACACTAGCTCGCTTGCGGGAAGACCATGAAACCAACAAAGACCCAAGAAACCGGCAAGTGCCGAAGTAGACTTGCTCTCGACTCGACAACCAACAAAATGCACATCGGAAAAACCATGAAGAGAAAGAGTCGAGGAGGACGAATACCAAAGGCCAGGACCGAGGGCGGACCGTAGGTACCGAAAATCCTCTTGACGACTGTCGATGTGATGTCCTCGGCGAAGCTCGAAAACAAGCGCACAGACACACGCTGAACTGTATGTCTGGCCTCGTCGCCGTCAAGTAGAGGAGGGAGCCGATCATGCTCCTGTACTCCCGCTGGTCCACTGGTTCTCCGTCCTCGTCCGCATCCAAAGTGGCCGTACTCCCCATGGGAGTCGACATCGGCTTCACATCTTGCATCTGGAACTTCCTCAGCATGTCTTTCGTGTACTTGGTCTGGTGCACGAATGTTCCATCCTTCACTTGCTTGATCTGCAGCCTGAGAAAATACTGCAACTCGCCCATCATGCTCATCTCGAACTCCCTGCTCATCTCATCTGCAAACTTGGCAACCGAGGTTATGTGACGAGCCACCAAAGACAATATCATCCACGTATATCTGCACAATCAACAAGTCATTTCCATGCTTGAGGAGAAACAAGGTCCTATCCACGGTACCCATCACAAACCCTCTCGCTCACCGAGAAAACCTCTCAATATCCCATACCAAGCACGGGGCGCCCGTTTCAACCCATACGAGCCCTTTTCAACCCGTATACCCCGTGTGGGTACAACTCGCTCTCAAACCCGGATGGTCGCTTCACATACACCTCCTCCTCTATGACCCCATTCAGAAAAGCACTCTTCACGTCCATCTGAAACAACTTGAACCCTTTAGCCACGGCAAAGGCTAGAAGGATTCGAATTGCCTCAAGACGGGCCACAGGAGCAAAGGTCTCCTCATAGTCGATCCCCTCCTTCTGACTAAACCCCTGAGCAACAAGTCTGGACTTGTTCCTCACAACCATCCCATTCTCTCCCTCTTTGTTCTTCCGAACCCACTTGGTTCCTATGGGATGGCAATTTGGAGGTGGTTCAACTAACTCCAACACTCGGTTCCTCTCAAAGTTTTCCAACTCCTCATGCATAGAATTTACCCAATTTGCATCAGATAAAGCATGTCCAATGTCCTTGAGCTCAAAGGTGGCAACAAATGCAGCATGAGCGAAATGAGAGGAATTCCCGGACCTTGACCGTGTAGTGCGTTCGTCGATGTCCCCAATGATCTTCGACGGGGGTGCACTTCTTGAATCCGCCGGGAGCCTCACGCCTCGAGACTACCTCCCCCTCAACTTCAGCTTCTCTCGCCTGGTCCTCTTGTTGCACCGTCGTTGTCCATGAAGTGGACGGTCCACGCTCCGTAGTGGTCGTAGGAGAAGTAGTGGGTACACACTCGGCCTTCGGGCGCATGGTTCTCCCCATCATCATCTCCGACTTCATCCTTCTCCTCCTCAAAGAGGCCCTCGGCCATCTCTTCATCACCTGCACATTGAAAGCCAAGAGAGGTACATGGCATTGTCTCGTCGAAGGTTACCTCGCAAGTCTCCATGATTTTGTTAGTCTCAAGGTTAAGCACCCTATAGGCTATAGAGTGGTTAGCATATCCAAAGAAAATACCATCACTAGACCTAGTCTCAAACTTGTCGAGTTTTCCCTTCTTGAGAATAAAGAACTTGCAACCAAAGACTCGGAAATGACTCACCTTGGGTGCCCGACCATGCATAAGCTCATAACAGGTCTTCTTCTTGAAAGCTCGCAATAAAATCCTGTTGGAAACATGACAAGCCGTATTGACCGCCTCAGCCCAATACCTCCTAGGAGTCATGTGCTCATCGAGCATCGTCCTAGCCATCTCACAAAGAGTCCGATTTTTCCATTCCACGACTCCATTTTGAGGGGGCACATAAGGGGTCGAATACTGATGTTCAAGACCTAGATCACGACAAAAGGCATCAAAACGAGAGTTCTTGAACTCGCAGCCGTTATCACTGCGGATAGCTCGAATAGCATTCCCATGCCTCTCGTTTTTCAACCTCACGATCAGATCTCGAACAAAACCAAATGTCTCACTCTTGTCTTCCAAGAAAAACACCCAGACATAGCGAGAGTAATCGTCCACCACAACAAGGACATACCACTTCCCACCCACCGAGCGAACTCGAGCTGGCCCAACAAGGTCCATATGCAACAGCTCTGTCGGACGCTCGGTCATGACATCGGTCAGGGGTGGATGGGGAGTGGCTACCATCTTGCCATGCCTACACGGAGCACAAACCAAATCCTTCTCAAGCTTCAATCTCGGCAATCCTCGGACAAGGTCAAGACCACTCAAGCGGGAAACCAAATCAAAGCTCAAGTGTCCCAACCGCCTATGCCATTTCCACAAATCGAAGAAGGACCGGCCATCAAACAGGCGAGCAGGACCCAAAGAACGAGAGAAATCGGCCACGAAAATCCGAGCCTCGGGGATGATCATACGGACAAGATCACCTCGAGAATCAAGCAAACGAGACTCGCCGACTTGAAACGCACCTCAAAACCCTCATCAAGCAACTGAGAAACCGAAAGCAAATTGAAACCCAAAGACTTCACAAGAGCCACTCTCTTCAACGTTACCTTGTCACTCACATGCACAACACCCTCAGAAATCACCCTTCCTCGTCCATTGTCCCCAAATGTGATGTACAATTTTTCCTTCACTGGGGTGAGGCCGGAGAACCACTTCTTATCTCTCGGTCATGTGTCGAGAACACCGGAGTCGATCAACCAAATGTCCTCCAAGCCTCCCCGCCCGTAGTCGAAACAAGAACGAGAATGAGCTAACGACTCTACACCGGGGTTAGCACAAAGAAAGTTGAACCGTTGTCGAGCCATCTCGCTCAAAGGAGGGGTTAGCAAACATCATTCCCTTGCCACCAAACTTCCCATGTCCCATGGGAGGAGTACGAGCACCACGAGGGGGAAAACGTGGTCCGTAGTTCCTCTGGAACCCAAAGCTGCGATCATCTCCCCTAAACCCGTATTGAGGCCGAGTAGGGGGACGTCCAGCAAAACCACCACGAGCCCGACCAAACCTCTCACGAGCACGCACACCATACTCTCTCCTGACAAACTTCTCACCACCACCTCTCTGTGGGAACCTACCACCCTGAGCTCCAACTCCACCAACACTCCTCACACTTCCCACACCCCGTGGGAGTGGCACTCTAGGCTCAGAAATACCATGAGACTGGCGATACCTATCCTGGTTTGCTTGCTCCCTAGCAAGCCTCTCATCCCTCTTCTTCTTGTAGCAAAACTCTGCAAGGTGCCTCTCCTTGCCACAATACTCACACCTGAAGGGGATGGATTTTGGTTTTGACTCTGGCTTCTCTCTAGGCTTCTCACCCTTCTCACCCACAAACTTCACCGGTTTCTGGAAGTCATTTGTCTTAGGTGGAAATTTGGGTGGATCTTGGGTTGTGTCAAGCTTGTTGCAAAGGTGATTGGGTTTTGGTGTGAAAGAGTTCTTGGGTGCTTTTGGAAGTGGGACTTGGATGTCTCCGATCACCTCAAACTCGGGGTTAGACTCAACACACTTCTCATACACACTCTCCCCACTGTTCTCTCCCACTTTCTCACCCAACTTCTCAAACCCCAAACCACGACCATCGCCTCTCTTGAACTCCTCAATCATGATTTTCAATTGAGGTTCCCGCCCGTACAACCAACCCAACACCTTCCTCAAATAGTCATTCTCCTCATAGATGACATCCAAACGGGAAGTAAGTTCAAGATTGCGCAAAGTAACTTCATCACGGCTAGAGCATGCATTTGCAACGGGAGATTTCAAAGATGCTTCCAAAGAACTAATGGTAGAACGAGCATCAACAAGCTTAGCATGCATAGTAGGACATGATTTACAAGCACCAAGAAAAGTGGGTCTAGCCTTAAGCTCATCATATTCGATCCTAAGAGCATCTAGTTTAGCCAAAGTGGAAGCATTCTTCTCATTAAGCAACTTGATCTCATTCAACCATGCATCACACTCAAGACATTCAACATCATCAGGAGTAGTAGGAGCAAGTTTCAAAGAGTCATTCTCAAGTTTCAATTCAAGCAATTTGGACTAAAACTCTCCTACTTTCTCACTAGCATTCTCAAGTTGAGCCCTAAGATCTTTCCTCATCTTTTTGGCATCTCTTAGCACACTATCACGGTTGTCAATCAAGCCATTCAACCTAACGATCTCAGCAAGCAAAGAGTCGGGGTCACGATTTACCTCATCCTCCGAGTCGGAATCGCTGTCTTCCTTGTCGCTCTTCTTGCTGCTCGAGCTATGGGCCATGCCACAAAAGACTTCAAGCGCCATACAGCTCAACCCACTGAGGTTCCGGCTTGTACTCTTCTTGCCCTTGCGCCTCCCGGCGTCTTCATCTTCGCCGCTTGAACTTGATCGCTCGTCGCTTGAGCTTGTGTCGACGTCGCTCGCACCGGCCACCATCGCTCTTGCCTTGTTCTTCTTGTAGCCGCTCTTGTTCGGTCGCTGCTTGTCCTTGTCCTTGCTCTTGGACTTGCTCGAAGTGCTTGCCCTTGGAGGAGTACTTGTCTTCACGCCTCGGGTGCGCCTTGTACTCGTTCATCTTGTACTTGTTCTCCTCCGCTTCCGGCACTCCGCGATGAAGTGGCCACGCTTGCCACACTTGTAGCACGTCCCCGAGCTCCGCCTTGCATTCCTCCGACTCTCGTGTAGTCGATCAAACCTTCTTGAGAGCAAGGCCGGCTCCTCCTCGCCAAAGACATCAAACTCCTCATCCGGAATGGACATAAGAGAATACAAGGAAAACTTTCCACAAGAAGGGTTAGATTTTCCCTTTGATCCGCCCACAAGAGCAAGACTATGGTCGGTCGAGCCCTCATGCTTGGATTGCAACTTCCCGTCAACCTCACCGACTTGAGCTTAGAAAAGAGGTCATCCAACTCAATAGTCAAATATTGCCGGACTCCTTGATGGCCTCAACCTTAGCACCCCAAACATTTGTGTCCAAGACATGCAAGAGCTTCAAAGCCTTACCATGCTCGGTGTAAGGAAAATCCTCAACATTAGCTTTCATGTTGTTCACGATGGCGGTGAACCTGCGAAACATCGCATCAATGTCCTCACCGGGAAGTGGAGTGAAATTCTCATATTGCATCCGGTAAGAAACAAAGAGACGGGCCTTCACATGGTTATCACCACCGTTAGCAACCAACAACTTTTCCCAAATTTGCCAAGCAAGATTCAAATGGCGAACACGCTCAGACTCAGGATCACACAAGCTTCGGACCAAGTGATCAACGGCTTTTGCATTAGCCTCATACTTGGCCTTAGCACCGGCATCGGCCACCATAAGAGTATGGATGTTGACTGGAATAGCATAGGTCTTGTCAAGCACAATGAAATCCAACAACTTTCCACGAAGAAAGATCATCATACGAGCCGCCCACTTGTGGTAACCCTTGCCATCGAAGTGCGGCGGATCGCCCCGCTCAACGTACGCCATCTTAGGATTCAAGACTTGTCAAAGTCGCAAAGAATCCGGCACCAAGCTCGATACCAATTGAAGGATCGGATGGCGACTAGAGAGGGGGGGGGGAGTGAATAGGAGCCGGTAAAAATTCTTCCCAAAGAACCCGCCTATACCCTAGTCAAATCCCGGCCACACACGAGCGATGGATCGAATCACACACACTAATCGCCAAGACAACGAGGTTATGGATCAACCTCTAGCCTTAGGAACGATTCCTTGAAGCACACGCGGAAGCACGAGAAAGGAAGGGAGGAATCGAAACAAGAAGCAAAGCTCATGTGCTCCGGCGAACCGTCCGCAAGGAGGGGCGGACCGTCCGCACCGGCGGGACCGTCCGCCGCCGTCGCCGCAGCGACCGTCCGTGCCAACACCGCAGCACCGTCCGGCCCTACGCGCGCGACTGTCCGTTAAATCACATAGAACCAACAGAAGCACACCACGAACCACGGACCATCCGCGGGGAGCACGCGGACTGTCCGCCAGGCACCCGCGGACCGTCCGCCCTCTGCTGCGGACCGTCCGAAACTCCGTCCAACCGAAACTCAAAATCGCGACGGATCGAAACGAAAGGCGAGCAAGAACACGAAGAACACGGGACGAACACGAGCGGCGCGGACCGTCCGCCAGGAGGGCGCGGACCGTCCGCGAGGCTCGGACAGAGCAGAAAAACGCCCGACCTCGAAAGTCAACTCCCCAAATCATCATCGGATTTCCCAAACGGTTGAAGCTGTGCAGACAAGGGTTTGGGGACTTGAAAAGCGTCACACAAGGATGCTATAGCCCAAAAATCTTGCCTCCTAACTCCCTAAATCACCGGGAATCGAGAATCCTTTGAGCACCACCCAAAAGCTTGAGCACCGAAAGAAAACTCTCGAATCGAAGTGGTTTCCTGGCGTTTGAGGGCACAAGATCCATCACAAAGATGCGCGAGACATCTATCCATGTTTCCCTCAAAGAAATCCAGGGAGAAACCCACTCAAATGCGCGAAATCGCACCGAGAACAAAGGCACGAAAACAAGCACAAAAAGACCACGAAAATCACAACTCCGAATCTTCTATACAAACCAGGAAAGATTCACAAGGTCTAGCATGCCGCTCTAGCATCCATCCCTCTCAACAAATCTCTCATGAAGCTCTCATGCTAGCCTAGAGAAAATGGAAGAAAAAAATAGCTACGAAAATGAGAAATGGGAGGGAGGAAATGAAACCCTAAGTCGCGGAGAGAGAGAGCCACTCACACACCCTCATGGCTTATATATCGGGTCCTGCCGGAGTGGTAAATGACTCGACTACCCCTAACTTAACTACTGGCGATACAACCCACGCAGGGGCATTTAGGTAATGTTTGTGGGTCTTGCCATCGGACGGCCACGCCTTTGCCGCACCCCGCGTCCTCCCGACGCAAGCCATGCGATCCCGCCGCGTGTCCTCCGCCTCGAAGCTTCCCGACACACCCGGATCCCGTCTCCGTCGTGTTGGGCCCTCGGACTTGGTTTTGAGGCCCAAACCAAGAAACCGTCCTCCGATGGTTTTGTGTGCAAACCACCAAACCCCGCGTGCTCGGTCCGGCCTCCCGCCAAACCACTTGACTCGACCGCCACCGTGCACCGGCCGATTGTCCATGACTTCGTCTTGCTCGTGTCGCCACCATGTGGCCCGCACCCGGGGCCCCGCCGTCCACCGGTCCCTCGAACCGAGCCTACTTGTCTCTCCATCTCCCGGAGGCCCCTCAAGGCTGAAGACCTTTCGCGCCCGTTCTTCACCTGCAACAACACGAACTAGGCCGCAGCCTACACCTGCGCACTAAGCCAGAGTCAGTCCAACACCCGTTGTCAATCACTCATCACTGAGGAGTGGTCATCTATCGACCACTGGGACGCTCCTGGTCCTCATCACACTTGAGGGAAAAAGGGTCCCTTAACTACGACGGAGGACTTATCCGCTTGCAAGTCCAATTGAAGTTTGATACGAATATACACCGTCAACAAGCCCCTTTTTCTGGTGTCGTTACTGGGGAACAAGTGATCAAGATTCGATCTTTTATTGCTTTTTGTGAATAATTTTTAGTTTTCTTTTGGTTTTTTCTTTTTGCATCTACTAACTTTTGATCATCCTCAAAATCAATCTAATCTAGTTTGTCCAACCCTAGTTTTTTAGATTTGTTTTTATTTTCGTTTTGTACATATTTTGTTTATTGCTAACCCTAACAGGAGATGGACGGCTACCTCTCCAACAAACCCGATAATTTTGTGGATGATCCAGAAAAACTTTATAGGCTAAGGAGACGTGAAGCACAAGCTAAAAAGCTGGAATTTGCAGATCCAAAACCGGAGGCCGAGACATCGTCGGAGTCTCCAAAGGAATCACCACATCAAAGCCCTAGGGAGAATCGACTTCCACCGATGGGAGAACAACCGCAGCTGGAGCGCAAGAACGGTGACTGTTGACATTGCTAACGTCATCGACTAGAAACAAATATAGGATCCACCTCTATCGACGACACCAGGAATGCAAAGGTATATCTTAACATGATGCTAAGTGTATATCGGATGTTGCATTCAGATAAACTAAAAGATGAATTCCGACACGATTCATAGCACAACTCGATATAGGTTGTCAGCCTGACAGGTGTGCCTGAAAATGCATGGATATGGTACCCTTACATATGCCTTGGTTCTCTAGAAAAGAATATATATATATATATATATATATATATATATATATATATATATATATATATATATATAGAGAGAGAGAGAGAGGCTAAAATGCAACAAAGTGCATTTTGTGCAGCAAATGCACAGACCCCCAGACCCCGTAGTTGCAACCAATTACCACATCTGGACTAGACCAATTGCAACTCTGTCACCGTACTAATTGCAACTCGACGGAAAATCATTTTGTACAACAAATGTATAGACTCTTGTAGTTACAAATGTGTGACTTGCACCGATTGCAACTAGATGGACTTGCAATTGGATGCGGACCGATAGCAATCAGACCCAACTAGTTGTAGCTAGTTGCTAAATCTGCGTGTAAACCAATTGCAACCGCGAGACTATACCAATTGCAATTATGATACTGTACTAATTGCAACTTGACGGAACTAATTACAACAATTTTGACGTGTTGCAACTTCCTACTGGATTCGAAACAATTGCCACTGTACCGGACCTGGTTGTAACCTGATGCGAACCAATTGTAACTAGAGTTGGTCTAGTTGCAACTAAGCAAAAATCAATTGAAATTGGGGTGTTGTATCTGCATGTAAATCAGTTGCAACCGTGAGACTAGACCAATTGAAACTATGATATTGTACTAATTGCAACTTGACGGAACTAATTGCAACAGTTTTTACCCATAGCAACTTCCTACTGGATTCAAAACAATTGCTACTTGACCAGACCTAGTTGCAACCCGATGTGAACCAATTGCGGCTACATACATACATACATATATACACACATACATACATACATATATATATACACATACATATATATAGTGAGGCTAAAATGCAACAAGGTGCAATTTGTATAAGAAATGCACAGACCCAACAAGCCAACCGGCGACGCGCCAGCCTGCGTGGCCCCAGCAACCCGACCCGCGCCACCCCCTGCGAGAGTCCACCGGTTCGCTTGCGCTCGTCGCTGCTGGACCACCAACATTCGCACCTCATCAGCGTGTTCCCCCGAATGCAGGCCTCGGAGACGCCGCCCCCGCCCGCCGCCGGCCTCCCGCGACAGGGGGCTCGAGCACCCCGCCAGCTGCCATTTCCCCATAGGAGGTCGCGCGACGCCATGGATAGGTCGAGTCCCGTCGTGCCGCTGGTGGCGCGCTAGAGGTTGAGCCAGCCGGGTGAGCCACCGACGCCGGCATGGATGCAGGGTGAGGGGCCGCATTGGCGCGAAGACGTTCGTTGGAGCGATGCGCACTGGATGAGGCCGGATATGCGTGCCGGCGTCGATGGCCCTGACGAGGTCAGGTGGATGGGGCGCATGGTCACCATTGCATCCGCATGGCGTCAGCCTTTTCCTGCCTCGTGAGATTTGCTCATCAGCTCTCCGAACGCGAAATTGTTGCCTGATGATGCTCCTGTCACTAAATCATTAGGATTGAGTCGTGATGCATCTGAAGATGCCTGCTAGCTTGTAATCCTTCTAAATTTTTCTTTGTCACTACTAGTTGAATATTGGAGACTACGCCATTCCCAAGCAAGACGATAAGTTACATGGGCATGCATGGCATTGGTGGAGCAGCGCGCTCTGTACGGGGCCAGACAGGCACGCCGGTGTCCATGGCCCCACGAGCATGATGTAGTTGCCCGGTGTGGCACGGCCACCGCCATGGATGCGGGAGATGCGACTGCATGAAGAAGAGGATAAGAAAAACAGAGGAAAGGGGAAGAAAAACAAATGAAGGGGGAAGATGTCAATTGGGAGGATGACAGTGGAGCCCACAGCTGACGAGTGGGATCCACCACTAATTTTGCCTACGGTGTTAAAGACATCATTCATAATTAGAAACTATTTGTAACTTGGCTATACGTAATTTGCACATTGAAGGTTCGCCTTCAATTGCAACTAGGAAAAGGTACTTACGAAGTATACTTAAAAAAAGCCAATCACATATTCACATGACGTAGAAATATTAGTACTACAGTAGAAATCCGTTGCAACTAGGAGACACCAGCATAATTAGTAGTTACAATTGGAGCAATTGCAGCTTGTTAGGTACTCCAATTGCAACAAGGAAAATAGCCAAATTACAAGTACACTAGGAACACAATCACAAATTGCAACCGGAGCTAGACTAGTTACAATTAGTGCAATTGCAACCAGAAGAGTAGCCCAATTACAACTTAGGTAATAAGCTAGTTGCTATGCTATTAAAAAAATTTTACAACTCAGACAAAAGCCCAAATTCAAATATGGTAAAGTATGGTTACAACTAAGATCATGTTCCATTTACAAACCCTTGAGGGGCGTGTTGCAACATCCTCTAAGTACAGTTCAACAGCATCATGCGTCGATGACACACAATAGAAAACTTGAAAAAAATAAAAATAATAAATAATACAAATTACAACCACTCAAGTCCCAAATTGCAACTGGGTTGTCGTATCAATTGCAAAAATTTGACAAGCCAGTTTGAACGTCCCTAGTACAATAGTTCCTCTAACATCTGCTACTTTATGTTAATGTGGCTCATCAGTTGAGCTCCATGCCAGCAACAGTCCTTGTGTGTTAGCACTCTTGATTAATGGTCATTCCTTTGAAAATATCCCAAATTAGGTGATTTGCAACCTCCCTGAGAACCTGAGCCCTCTGTATTCATTATAAACACTGCCATTAAAAAAAGATAAGACACACAAGACTAAACATTTGAGAAAGCTGCATATAAAAAATGTACGTTCATGGTGCAAAAGAACATCTAAACAAAGTGCTTGTAGTGGCTACATAAGAACAGAACAATAAGCTACCACCATAACCCACCGCTTGAGGACAATTGCAAACATGACTACAGTAATTGCATAAAAAAAGTGTTTTCACTAACTGTGACATAAAATAATCTACACCATGACCTGCAGATGAAGTAAAAATTGCCAGCATGACTGCAGTGTAAAATGACAGCCTAATGATAAAAAAATAACAACAAAACAAATTGCACTGATGCAATGGCCTAGTTGCAACCATAAATCTAACCCAATTACTACTGTGTGTATGGACATAGTTGCAACACATGTAAATATGTGAGTTGATCTCCGATGAAAAACAAGTTGCCAATAATGCTCTAAACCAATCGCAGCAATAAATATAAATCAATTACTATTGTGTATATGGGCACAGTTCAATACACGTGAATGTGTTGGCTGAGCTCCCTAAAAAAATTAGTCAAAGTAAACCGAATTGCTACTGGTGCCATCGACCAGTTGCAACAAAGCTACTAAAGCAATTACTACTATGTACATGGGTAGAGTTGCAACACATGAGAATGTGTGGGGTTTAGGGTTCATAATCAAACAGGAAGGACCAACCAAGACATAACCAAGAAATTAACAATAGATGCGGGCTCAAAAAATTGCATATTGGTGATGTGATAGTTACTAGAGTCTTGGTGTTGTATGTATCAGTTACTAGATATATGAAAATCAAAACAAACTTATAACATGTGATTGTGAGGGTTGAGCTCTGATTATAAAATTAAGTCAACTTAAACCAAATTGCAATGGTGTGATGTGCTAGTTGCAACAAGAAACTAAACCAATTGCTACTATGTGTATTGTCACAATTGCAATGATAAAAAAAAATTGATAGAATAAAAATTGGCACCGATAATGGGGGAGGGACTACCCATTAGAAAAATACATGGGAAATGGGTCAACCTGGACCTAGCCTTGGATTTGTCCACCATGGCCTCAAGGCCAAGATGTGAGGTCACGGGCCGGCCCAAAATCAACATAGTTTCTGAAGGTGGGACTATAGATATGGATTGGTGCTCACCAGTGAGTTGCAACTAGGACAATAACCTAATTACAACCGCGGACACTTAACAGATTGCAACTAGTGCCAATTGCAACAGTCAAAGTAAAACTGAAATGCCCTTGGTGCTATGGGCCAGTTGCAACAAAACTACAAAAACAATTACTACTATATAGGAGTACAATTGCAACGATATAAAAGAGATGACAGGATAAAAATTGGAGAAACATCATTTTTTTAGATAAAGAGAAACATCATGAATGTGGGAAAAGGTAGGTTGTATGCCTGAGTGCAAAAATTGTACCCTTAAGTTTCTGAAGTCCCACTGTTGACTGCCTATTTGATCGGAAATTGAACTGGGGGAAATCGTAGGTTGTATGCCATTGTGATCAGCAACCTCCTTCCTCCGGATATCATCTTCCGTTTCAGTTATTTCGTTCTATAGAAAAGATATACAAATTACTACAATGGGTAAGAGGCAATTACTTACGGTTTCGCTTCCCTCTTGAGGATCAGGAGCTTACCTTAGGCCACTTCTTTTTGGCAGGAGCTTACCTCAGGCCACTTCTTTTAATGTATGTCATCATGCTTACTCTTGCCAACAACATGGCATGCTGGGCGGGTGCTCTGGCCAATCAAGGTATCATATTGTAGTGGAAAAAGAAAAGGAAAAAGAAAAAGAAAAATAAAATCATGTTATTGGTTGCAGCATGAGTTTCTACTGCTGAAAAACAAACAAGTTGCAACTAGCAAAGTCATTCTGATGGAAGCTAGGGTTCCCGATCTTCCGAAAGGTTCCGATATACGACGATTTGGTGAAGTCGCGACACAAATCGATCCGGCTTCCGAACGACACGTTCAAAACCCCGCAATCACAGCACCACGTCTCCTCAGGTTATCGACCGGAGTTGCACGGCCGACCTCGCCAAGAAGGCTAATCATTGCCTGCGAATCGAAGAACACAAGCAAGAACAAGGAAGAATGCAACACAATTGCAGATGTATGATTAAACTCACGAGTTGGGGTCTCACAAACCGAAGCAACGGCGAAACTGTTCTTGACAGATTAATCTAAGCAAAACCCGAAAACCCTAATGATGGCGGCGGCTGCTGTAATATAGAGTGTAGGTTCGTGGTCAACCCCTGGACGCGCCCCCTAATGGGCTCAACGACGATACACGGCCCAAAGGCCAAAAGACGGTGACGCAGCACCAGGACAGAATCTGGACGCCACCTTGTTCGGACAATTCCCGACGACTCAAAACGAATTTGGGCCTGAAACCAATTGGATTAGAAGCTCTATGAAATTAACTATCCAACCATATGTAGAACGTCGAAAACGGACTCCGTTTGTGGCCTGGGCGTCCGTTGTACCGAAGACAGCTCCTGGACCCTGAGTTGGACTCGAACTTGAGTTGTAGTGGACCTCCATGTGACTTGGCCTCCCCTTGTTGGCCCTCCACGCCTCCAAGCCTTCCTCCATGTATTTCTTGGTCTTCTCCTTGGTTCCTAATCACATTATAAACAATAGATAGTAAATCAGTCTTAAAATTATTAATAGGAACACTTAGAAACGAGCTCACCTCTAGGTTTAATTGTCGCGCACGAGCTCTTGTAATTGGACCTTGAATAGGTTGAGTGTCCAGCGGAGAAGCCTTGTGCATATCCATAGAAGTGATGTTCTCATCATCCTCCCCTTCTTGAATTGAAGTCATCCTCGACTCAAGCACATCTTCTTCTCCCAAGTAAGGCCTCAAGTCTGAAATGTTAAAGGTAGGACTAACCCCGAACTCGGGAGGCAACTCAAGCTTGTATGCATTATCATTAATTTTCTCAATAATTGTGAAAGGACCATCAGCTCTAGGCATTAACTTGGACTTCCTCAAATCTGGAAAACGTTCTTTTCTCAAGTGCAACCATACTAGATCACCCGGTTCAAGTTTCATTTCCTTTCTACCTTTGCTACCAGCAACTCTATATTTTTCAGTCATCTTCTCAATGTTGTGCTTAGTTGTTTCATGCATTTTCAATATAAATTCAGCACGTTGTTTAGCATCATTATGAATTCTCTCATTAGTAGGCAAAGGTAGGATATCAATAGGAGCACGGGGGTTAACACCATACACTACCTGAAAAGGACTTACCTTTGTGGTAGAATGTGTTGCCCGATTGTATACAAACTCCACGTGAGGCAAACATTCTTCCCACATCTTCAAATTCTTCTTCAAGACAGCCCTCAACATGGTGCCCAAAGTACGGTTCACCACCTCCGTTTGTCCATCAGTTTGCGGATGACAAGTGGTAGAAAATAACAATTTTGTTCCCAACTTGTTCCACAAAGTACGCCAAAAGTGACTCAAAAATTTCGCATCCCAATCTGAAACAATAGTAGAAGGCATACCATGCAAGTGTACAATCTCTTTGAAAAAGAGGTCAGCAATATGAATAGCATAATCACTTTTATGACATGGTATAAAGTGCGCCATTTTAGAAAATCGATCCACCACAACAAAAATGCGATCCCTCCCCGTCTTAGTCCTAGGAAATCCCAAAACAAAGTCCATAGAAATATCTGCCCAAGGAATAGAAGGCACAGGGAGAGGCATGTACAAACCATGTGGATTCAAGAGAGACTTAGCTTTTTGACATGTAGTGCAGCGAGCAACAAACCGCTCGACGTCTCTCCTCATCTTTGGCCAAAAGAAGTGTGTGGCCAAAACATCCTTCGTCTTCTTTGCGCCAAAGTGTCCCATCAAACCTCCTCCATGCACTTCCTGCATCAACAAATGAAGAACGGAACCAACTGGAATGCACAGGCAGTTAGGTCTAAACACATACCCATCATTGATCACAAACTTGTTCCATGTACGTCCCTCTTTACAATTCAGAAACACATCTTTAAAATCAGTATCAAGCGCATATTGTTCTTTAATTGTTTCAAGCCCAAAAATCCGACAATCAAGTTGGGACAGCAAAGTATATCGTCTAGACAAAGCATCAGCAATCACATTATCTTTTCCTTTTTTATGTTGAATGATGTAAGGAAAAGATTCAATGAACTCAACCCATTTAGCATGCCTACGGTTCAAATTACTTTGTGAACGAAGATACTTAAGCGCTTCATGATCGGAGTGTATAACAAATTCTCTAGGCCACAAATAATGACGCCACGTCTGTAAAGAACGTACAAGAGCATATAATTCTTTATCATACGTAGAATAATTCAGAACAGGACCATTCAATTTCTCGCTGAAGTATGCAACGGGTTTACCATCTTGCATCAAAACACCACCAATGCCAACTCCACTAGCATCACAAGCAAGCTCGAAAGTCTTACCAAAGTTCGGAAGTTGTAGCAATGATACATGTGTAAGTTTGTCCTTCAAAGTGTTAAAGGACTCCTCTTGCGCCTTTCCCCAATGAAACACCACATCTTTCTTCGTCAATGCATGCAGAGGTGCAGCGATGGTACTGAAATCCTTGACGAAGCGTCGATAGAAACCTGCAAGACCAAGAAAACTCCTCACCTGTGTAACATTTTGGGGCAGCAGCCAAATCTGGATGGCTTCAATTTTCATCTCAGCCAAAAAAAGAGATTCAATCGGTGCAAATGATGCACTTCTCAAGATTAGCAAACAAACGCGCTGCTCTCAATGCATCAAAAACAGCACGTAAGTGTTCCGTATGTTCATCCATAGACTTGCTGTAAATCAAGATATCATCAAAGTAAACCACCACAAATCGTCCAATAAAAGCCCTCAAAACCTCATTCATCAAGCGCATGAAAGTACTAGGTGCATTGGTCAAACCAAAAGGCATCACTAACCACTCATACAACCCAAATTTAGTTTTAAAAGTTGTTTTCCATTCATCTCCAAGTTTCATTCTTATTTGGTGGTAACCACTACGCAAGTCAATCTTTGTGAAAATTATAGCGCCACACAACTCATCAAGCATGTCGTCTAGCCTAGGAATAGGATGACGATATCGAATAGTAATATTATTAATGGCCCTACAATCAACACACGTACGCCACGTACCGTCCTTCTTTAGAACCAAAAGCACAGGCAAAGCATAAGGACTAAGGCTCTCACGTACATAGCCGCGGTCCAAAAGATCTTGGACTTGCCGCTGAATTTCCTTAGTCTCCTCGGGATTGGTTCTATAAGCAGCACAGTTTGGCAAAGCGGCTCCCGGGATCAAATCAATCTGATGCTCTATTCCTCTCAAAGGTGGCAGCCCCGGGGTATCTCACTGGAAAAACGTCACCAAACTCCCGCAAAATGTTAGTGACCGCGGGAGGCAAAGAGCTAGCAATATCATCAAGTGAAAACAAAGCTCGTTTGCATATCAAAGCATAGCAAACATCATCATCGAAATTTCAGCAAGGTCACATTTTGTTGTAAGCATTACTCCACCCCCTAATTTAATTTACCGAGTGTCGATTTATGCATGGCTTTCTCCTTTTTAGGTGGGTACACGAATTAGCAACTTGCTGATTTTTGGACTTATCATTACTCAAACTAGCAACTCTTTCTTTATCACCTGTACAATTTCTATAGGGTCAAAGGAACCAAAGTGATTTTCTTTCCTTTATGCATGAATGTGTAATTATTACTTCTACCATGGTGTGTAGCATCATTATCATGTTCCCATGGACGACCCAACAAAAGTGAACAAGCTTGCATAGGTACCACACCACAATCAACATAATCAGTATATGCACCAATGGAAAAGGAAACTCTCCAAGTTTTTAATACCTTAGCTTTACCAGAGTCGTTTAACCACTGAATATAGTAAGGATGTGGATGTGGTCGTGTGGGCAAGCCAAGCTTCTTGACCAAATCGGAACTCACCAAGTTGTTGTAGCTTCCTCCATCAATAATCACACGCGCGCGTCGGTTTTGGATGACGAAGAAAGTCTGGAACAAGTTGTGGGGTTGCAACCTCTCAGGCTCCTGGATTTGCGTGCTGAGCACACGCTGAACAATGATGTTCAAGTGGCCCGACGAAGTTTCTCCTCCATGAATGACACATTCCTCAACGTCGTCAGTACCATCCTCCTCATCGTCTTCTTCTACGTCAGAGGCGCTGATGTAGCCTCCATCTTCTGTCGCCAAATATTCCCGCTGACTCAGGCAATCCTTCTTCACGTGGCCAATACCATGACAACGGTGACACTGAATACTTGAAGTGCGTCCCGTCGAGGCGACAAATCAAGAACTCTGAGCCGGTGCCTGCGAAACACTTTTACCTGAATCTGCAGCACGTGGGGGAGTCTTGTTTGGCGTAGGCGCTACACCACTCGTAGTTTTCTTGGCCAGTGGTGTAGATGCTCGAAAGCTCGAAGATTTGGGCAGCCCCGAATGCGCCTGTGTGCGTGGCGCGAAAGATGTTCGGCCGCCGGTCTTTTCCTGCAAATGACGACCCTGTAACTCTTTCTCTACAAGCATAGCAAACTGGAACAACTGGTTTACAATAGTAAATTCCTTATAATCAACTATGTCCTGGATCTCATGTCTTAAACCCGAATAAAAACGAACAAGCTCATCCTCGGGTTCCTCAACTATCCCACAATGCATCAAACCCTTTTGAAGCTCACCATAGTAGTCCTGCACAGATTTATCTCCCTGATCTAAACGCATCAATTTCTTACGCAGTTCTCTATGATAAGGAGGAACAAATGTATCACGCATAGCAACCTTTAGTGCTTCCCAAGTAGTAGGCGCAAGACCCGCAAAGAACTAAGCCGTACCACCAAATGATAGCAAAATCTTTAAACTCACTACTAGCTTGTCGAACTCTATGTTGCTCAGGCACAAGGTGGGCATTAAATTTTTGTTCAACCGTCACCTCCCAATCAAGATATCCATCGGCATCATAACTCCCAGAAAATGAAGGTAAAGTAAATTTAACCTTAGCATAGGGGTCTGGGGGAGCACGGTTACCACCTGCGTTGTGAGCACGAACACGCCCTCGAATGTGTGCCTCTCGTGTAGCAGCCTCGTCCACATTGCCATGGATGTCATACACTATATCTTGATCTTGTTGAGGTGGTGGACGAGTTTCCAACGCAGCAATCCGATTAGTGAGCGTGGTGATCCGCATATTCAAACCTGCAATAGTGTCAGCAAGGTGTAGTCCATTAATACTCTTGGTGACGGCTCTGGTGATTGTCTCTCCTATCTCTGTCCGGGTGGTGTCCAAGAGAGTCTGCAGCTAGGTTTAGCTGACACACTCGTGGAAGTCCTTTGGGGAAGCTCCATCATCTCCTACCATTGTAAACACCAAAAACAGGAACAAACAGTGAAAGTTATCCCTAAAAAATCTTCTACGAAGGTGTGGTGGTGCCTCTCAAATGAGTCAACACTGCCAAAGGAAACACCTTACCAAGCTATTACAAGGTTCTTACCAAAGCAAGGCAAAGAATACCCGGAAGATGTAGATCGCGATTGCAAAGATCAAGAACCCGTGTCGCTCGTAAGTGATATGTGGAGCTATAGGAAGGCCAAAAATATGAAAGTGGAACACAATTCACAAACAGATAGTAATGTCGAATAAATGTCCAAAGTTACTTGTCCCTAGTTGCCGGTCTAATCGAGTCTTAGAACAGTGGTAACCAACAAAGATGGAACAAGAATGATGATGATGATCAAAGATGGCACAATATCAGCAAGTAGACAAAGACAAAGACACGAAACAAAGAAATGTATCCTCTATATGTGTTTCCCGGTTTCGTCTCTTAACACTAGTAGAAATCAATTTCTTCACTTTTTTCTTTTTTTTTGATATTTTTTTCTCAACCAGGAACACACAAATAGGAACACCACAAAGTATCACTTCAATCAGATGTAAGATGTGATCTATAGAAAATCACGACTGCTCTCCAAAACCGATGCCGAAACTTCAGAGTCCGAAACAACTCCCTTCTGTTATTTTTTTTGCTTTTTTATTTTCGGCCTGCATCGGTGAGGCAGTGAAACATATGTGTAAAATTTCGAGAGCTTTCCAGAAAGCACAAGAACGTCTCAATCAGAGTTCCGAGCGAAAAGTTATGCCCGTTTTAAGGAGTACCCTCCGAGTGAGGTTTTTGTGATGGCGTTGGTGAATCCGATGCGAATCGGGTGGGATGAAAAATAGAGTGGCGGCAGCGGACAAAGGGAATCACACAACTGAACCAAAACACAATCTAAACCAGCAACAAAAAAACGAACTAGGACACAAACTCAACACTACGGACTCTAAAAGAGAATCATGCAAAAGGCTAAACACGGCTTTAGGACGGGGAAAACCTAATCGACTACACAATCTTTTTTTGGCTTTTCAGTGGACTATAGGACGAAGACAAAAACAAGGGTAAGGGTGAACCTGACAGTAAACCAAGCTTTGATAACCAAATGATAGAAGCTAGGGTTCCCGATCTTCCGAAAGGTTCCGATATACGACGATTTGGTAAAGTCGCGACACAAATCGATCCGGCTTCCGAACAACACATTCAAAACCCCGCAATTGCAGCATCACGTCTCCTCAGGTTATCGACCGCCGTTGCATGACCAACCTCGCCAAGAAGGCTAATCCTTGCCTGTGAATCGAAGAACACAAGCAAGAACAAGGAAGAATGCAACACAATTGCAGATGTATGGTTAAACTCATGAGTTGGGGTCTCACAAACCGAAGCGACGGCGAAACTGTTCTTGACAGATTAATCTAAGCAAAACCCGAAAACCCTAATGATGGCAGCGGCTGCTGTAATATAGAGTCTAGGGTCATGGTCAACCCCTGGACGCGCCCCCTAATGGGCTCAACGACGATACACGGCCCAAAGGCCAAAAGACGGTGACGCAGGCACTGTGACGTAATTTGGACGCCACCTTGTTCGACGATTCCCGACGACTCGTAACGAATTTGGGCCTTCAACCGCCTGGATTGGAAGCTCTATGAAATTAACTTTCCAACCATATGTAGAACGTCAAAAACGGACTCCGTTTGTGGCCTGGGCGTCCGTTGTACCGAAGACAGCTCCTGGACCCCGAGTTGGACTCGAACTTGAGTTGTAGTGGACCTCCATGTGACTTGGCCTCCCCTTGTTGGCCCTCCACGCCTCCAAGCCTTCCTCCATGTATTTCTTGGTCTTCTACTTGGTTCCTAATCACATTATAAACAATAGGTAGTAAATCATTCTTAAAATTATTAATAAGAACACTTAGGAACGAGCTCACCTCTAGATTTAATTGTCGCGCACGAGCTCTTGTAATTGGACCTTGAATAGGTTGAGTGTCCAGCGGAGAAGCCTCGTGCATATCCATAGAAGTGATGTCCTCATCACATTCCAGTTTGCTTGTTGCTACTTTGTGAACGACTACACAGTCTAGTAACTGAAGGTTATTTAAAAAAAAATTAATTTGTCCATGAGCAACACACCAATCCCACAACTATTGAGAGAGAGAGAGAGGGCAAGAGCACTAAGAGTTGTTCCATCAGTTATTGAAAAACAAATTGCAACATGCTGCAGGGGCAGTCGCGACACAACATTAAAACAAATTACTATTAATCAGGCGGATAAAGTTCTGACACAAGAAATGTGTATTTTTAATAAAATTCTGATAAAAATGAAACCGAATTGCCACTAAAGCTATGGTTTGGTTGCAACAATAAATGTAAGCCAATTACAATTTTGTATATTGGCACTGCTGTCAGCTGCAATACATATGAGTGTGTGGGTTGAGCTCAGTTAAAATAAGTCAGTGAAACTAACTACCACTTATGCAATGGGCCAAAATTGAAACAATAAATCTAAAGTAACTACTACTATGTATATGGACAGTTGAAGCGTTGAACACATTTGTAAAACACTAGAAGTGACAATTTGCAACCGTGAGTAGTATAATTGCAACACTAAAAACAAATGGATTGCACTAAAAAGATATGACCCATCACAGTGAGGAATTCGAATCAAATATACGAATAGAATAATGAGTGTCATTGTCGCTACTACTTTGCTGCAGATCTAGGCCAAATCAACACAGTTTTGATTTACTAATTAGAACAAAGGTAAAGTGCATGAGGCCAAAATCAAAACATGAGGCCATTTGCAACCATAAATATGGTATAATTGCAACTAGTCAAGTACTCCAATTACAATTAGGACAATGATTGAGTTATAAGTACACTAAGAAAAGCATGCACACATCACAAACGCAAACAGGAGGACGATACAACAAATAAATGTATGGCAATAGGTAGACTCTGTAAAATTGAAAATAGGGACACCAAATCGTTCATAAAGAAGAACTAAAAAAGGTAAAGAATTGCCACTAATGCAATTTAATAAAAGTAAATGAAACAAAGTGAACCGAATTGCCACTAAGGACATGAGCCAGTTGCAACAAACCTATTAAAATAAATATGAAGAAAAATGAGACATTTTCAAGGTAGAATCCACCATAGCTTGCTTTAACACCTAGCACAACACATGTATTAGGTCAAGCATATAATATCGATCCGATCAATGATGACACTGCGAAACATAACACCTAATTTTTTCTCAACAGTATATTGGCCATACTAAATGCACCGTGTGTCGGCATTGCATAATATTCATCCTCCTCCGAAAACATACGCTGCTAACAATAATCCTAACCACCACACAAGGTCAATTGCAAGTCCTGCAGTAACCCAATTACTACATAAGGTCAATCAGACAAAACTACCACTAGTGTCATGGGCCAGTTGCAAAAAAAACTACTATGACAATTACTACCATGTATATGGGTACAATTACAACACAACACATCGGTTGAGCTCTGATTAAAAAATCTGTCGATTTAAACCAAATTGCAACTAGTGCGACGGGCTAGTTGCAACAAAATAAACAAAACCAATTACTACTATGTGTGTATGGTCGCAGATGGAATGATATAAACAAAAGGTCCCAATTTGTTTTCTTTTTTGCTTTCACCGAGTAGGAAATCACTCTTAATTAGTGTCCCTAATTTTGATGTGACAGTAAAAATTTTTTGCATGAGAATTAAATGGATCGTGAACCGTGCAACTGCTAGCTCTCTAATACAGGAGTTTGTAGATTGTAGAGTTCTTTATTATTCAAGAAAGTAAATTACAGAGAGTTTGTAAGATGTCTGCTTTCAACAGACAAACATGAACATGTTCATTAAAATTGAAAACAAAAAACAGTTACATATCTACCTGGACAAGCCAAGGAGGGCAAAGCTTTGGCATCATCCACGAGTTACGACCACACTCAAATAGAGATGCAAAACTTGTCCAGGTAATCACAAGTGGAGCACTAGCTCAATTCACAATTACTACGAGATATGTACATCCATGGCAGTAGGGTTCTAGTCGACACATCATGCGCCAAGGTGGTTTATAAGGGCCATACTCGCGTCGTCAACTTCTCTGCGGGAACGATCGATGCCATCCAAGTACAACAACAATCTAATTTGGTGCTCACCAATGTGCTCACCAGTGCTGCACGAGACGCACAAATCCACACCATGAAGCAATACTTGCGATTCTAGCATTGATTGCGAACGAAACCAAAGGCAAGGGAGGATAACAAGCAGGGCTTACTCACCAACCACACATCTTTGCTCTGCTAGACTGGAAGAGGCTCGGCGCCATGGCAGATGGAGGATTTGGCAGATGGAGGAAGGCAGGGGTGGGTCGGCGGGCTGTGGGCGCAAGGAAGCTGGTAGGGGAGTGCTCTTCTGTAGCGACTGCATCCCCACGCACAGGTTGTCACTGAACGCCTCTTCTGTGCACTCTCATCTCGCCTCCCCGTGCAGCAACCCCCAGTAGCTCTCCTCCACAAGCCTCCCCTACTCGCCGAAGGCACCACCGCCGCCCCTGAAGCACCTGCGGAAAGGAGGAATTGAATCAGAGGGATTAGGGTGCAGACCGCAGAAGAATGGAGACGCTCACCCCTGATCTGCTCTCCTGATGAAGACGCTGGGAGCCTGCACGGGGCTTGTGCAGGGAGGATGGAGATCACGTGTGCCGCTTCAGACCCCTATGGCCGTCGTCGTTCCGGCCACCGCCCCTCGCGATCGCCGCCAGATGCCGCCGCCGCCTAAAGAGGCTCGGGGGAATGGGTGGGTGGAAATGAATCAGGGTGGGACTGGGATGGGCGGATGAGTGGGTGGATAATGGTCTGGTGCCTGTTAACAATGGGTCGGGTGCACGTTAGTTGCACATGATTAGTTGGCCCGATGGCATCAAGGCGTGTCGGTTGGCCTGGGTGCATTCTGTATAAAGAATGCACCTGCACAGTATAATATACATACAAGATATAGATATAGGTATCACATGTCGTTACGTATACGAATATACTATCAGAAGATTTTAACCATGAGTAAAACTAGGTATCTTATTTATATTCTACCACAGGGACAGAAGTCTTTCTAATCCATAATAGCTAATGCATGCTCATCTCTCAGTTTTAATGCAGAGTTGCCAAAATATATCAATTGCTATAAACAAGGGTAAGTCACATAAAATATAGAGAATGATAGCACTGTTCAAGTCATAACATCATGAGCAACTAGAAAGTGTCATTATAGCAAGAGAAACATAGCAAAGTCTAGCTAGAGAGGATACTCCTCGGTAATTCTAAACTATATGTCAATGCAAACTATGATTAGTGCAAACATTTAGCAATCATGGAAGAGGAACTATTATATTAATGCATGGGGAGACTATCTAGGAGGATCAAGGCCGAAACTTGAAACAACCAAACAGTATAAGGCTCCACTAGTCCTATACACTGGGGTGTGGACTACGAAGGACTCAATAGTGCTGTCACCACCACGATCTACCACACGACTCGGCATATAGGGTGCAATCGCAGATTAATAAAAAATAAGCACCACGCTTACACTGTCTTTACCATTCACCCATGTTAACAAATGGTCTAGGTGAGGGCTATACGACTCCATACACGAATTGGGACACATTGATGAGGGCCTTCATGAAGGAATACTATTCACCAGGTAAAACTCAAAGCTTGCGCAATAAGATTGCTACTTTTGCTCAATATCCTACGAAGACTATATCGGAGGCATTCGAGCACTTCAATGAGTACACTCGGGCGGTTCCACATCACAAGTTCCCGAAAGAGGATCTCATTCAAAAGTTCTACCAAGGACTCACCATGGCGTCAAGGACAATCATCGATGCATCGACACGAGGATCCATCATCGAGCTTACGTCGAACCAAGCTTTCACTCTATTCAAGAAGGTCACAGACAATGACATGTGGGCGTCATCCGGACGCTTACTTCCGGTTCAACCCACGGGGAACGTCAAAGGAGTCTTGCAAATGGAGAAGGAAGACATACTCGAAGGCAATATTGATTCACTTATGCGGGGGTTGGAGAAGATGGAGATAGAGAAGAAAGAAGCTCAAGACTTAAAGGCTGCTGAAGCAAGATCTACATGTGAAGAGTGCAGAGAATATGGCCATGTCCACAAGGACTGCCTGGAGGAAGTCAAAGTGCTCGACTACATGAGGGAGATTTGCCGAACTTCCGCTACGGGCAAGGTAGACCTCAATTTAATGCAAGCTCATCCATTCCAAATTTGGTTCTACTTCATATACAATTGAAGGATTTCATGGACGAGCAAGCTAAGATCAACAAGGACACAGTCACCAAGTTCAAAACCATAGACAAGGTGTTGGAGAACATCGATAGCAAGGTGACGGAGGACATATCCACTTGCAAGTCCAATAGACGTTTGAAACAAATATACGGTCAACAGTTTGAGAGCATCGTGTTTGTTAAATGTGGCTTGTTCTTTATTGTTAGTCTATTTTCCATAATGAAAAAGAAGTCGTTCACAACTTGAACTTTAAAAATAAATTTTTAAGAGAGGGAGCAATGTGCCTCGTCATGAATGACTAAGTGCGGACAACATTGGAAGGCAACGTTGATTTCCCTTTTAAGCAAGGATTACTTACTTGAGGACGAGCAAAGGTTTAAGGATGGGGGAGATGTTGACGATGAATTTCCATCAACCTAGAGTACTTGTTATGTATTTTGTTCGATTATGATTTGTAACTAACCCGCCACTAGGCACACTAATGATATAACGAGTTCAACTTCGTATGTGCATTTGGAAGTGTTGTGTTTTTGCAGGAAAACATGGACAAAAGGGACGGAGTCACAACAGGTTCAAAGGAGCAAATGAGGAGTTCCGTTTGTGTTCGAGTGCAAGGCGAAATCACTTCCAAAGGTGGCAAGGACCAAGGTGCTATGACGGATCATCCCCGAGGACTAAGACGTAAAGTTCGGACTTCATGCGAGAAGACCCCTATCTTGATCGCTGGGTTGACGACCTCAAAATGACACAAATGAAGGGGGCCAAGTGCAAAATGTGAACATGAGCCACGGGGAGGAAGACGGGCTCGAACTGATCCAGAAAGGGCCTGGGCCGTCCGGCTCGTTTGGATCGGCCTAGGGGATTTCTGTGGCGGTTCGGCCCGCCCTTTGACCTAGCCCCTTCTCGGTCTATTAATAGCTCCCTCCTCCGACGGCCGCCGCATCTAAGCATTCTACTGACGCCATTCACCAGAAAACCGCTGCCGCAAGATGAGGAAAAGAGTTGGATGAGCTCATCGCAAGGATCAACGCCGGGGGAGGGAAGGAAGCAAGAGGAGGACTCCAAGTCGCTGGCCTAGGGGTGTTCCCAAGCTTCATCGCCGCCATCTTCATCGACGACATTCTCCGGAGTCTCCATCACTCTTATAGGCTTCAATCCATGTAATATGATGGGGTAATGTCTATGTTCGTCCCTAGGGTTAGATGGATGCATGATATGTAATCTATACATGAATCTTATGCCAATCGATGCTTTTTGGTCTATGTCTTTGCGTATGCTTTGTTTACATATGTTTGCGCAACATGTGGTCTTAGTAGGGTTTGTGGTAATCGTGGTGATTAGCTTAACCCTATGGATGCTTAGGTATAGATGCGGTTATATGTGAAAGTGTTTGATTACCTTGCGTAGTGACAGTACGGTGGAGGGAAAAGGCTTAGCGGACGCATAACCACCATGAAGCTAATGTAGGCAACACTCTTTTCATGTAGTAGATGCATGTTCATGTGATCCTAAACCCTAGGGAGGGAACGCTTATATATCTTAATCTCTCTCTTGTGTCCACCCTTTGCCATATAGTTTAACCTTAGATTTCTTTGATTAACATAGGTTAGATTGTCTTTACCTTTAGATTAATACCCCTTTCAAAGGTTTTCCATCAACTAGATTAGTACATGGTTAAGCGCTAGTAATCCCCTTTCTCCGTGGATTGACAAGAACCTTGGGGGTCATCCCGTGGTGAAAAAGGTGTAGGTCCGTACGCTTGCGGATCGAAGGTTGTTACGTGTTTCAACCGTCAACATACACCAGAGGAAGAGAAGGAGTTCCGATGCCACAATGAAGGAAAGGAGGCTCGAGCCGTATCCACCGACCAGAGAAGGGGCCACGACGAGCATGCCACCTCGCCCTTGCATCGGTTGGAGAAGAGGGGACGGGCAAGGAGAGGGAGCCGCCACTGCCATGCGCTCGTGTTGTTACCGTTGCTGCTACACGACCGAGGAGGGGGAGACGGGGAAGAAGGGAGGAGAGGCTGGCGATGGGGCCAGGGGGAGAGGCGATGGGGGGAGGCACGCGTTAGGCGAAGATGTGTCCAGAGAGGAAATAAAAAAAGGAAACGTCAAATGTGACTGGGATGGGGCCGACTGATGAGAGTGGCCGAGATGCGAGAGAAACTGAATGAAATAAAATTTCAGGCTTGGAACTCCAGTATAGGTAACGGACCTTTAATGTCGTTTGTTACCATTGTTATCTATAACTCCAATATATGAGCTTCCCACTAGCCCTCCTTAAGGAGTTCTCAGGCCTCTGATTGGCTACTGCGAGTGGTAACTGAAATTCAACACCTGTGCATTAATTTTCGTGCACTAGCCATGGCCAAAAGCCCAAAACTGACCGTCCGGGTCCCTTCTCTTTCACATGCGCCGTCTCGGCGTCTGGGCCTTTTGATTACCATATAAAACCCAAAAACCACCCTTATCACCATGGAGTTCCAGTAGCGAGCCGACGACGAGCGCCGCAGCCGGTCACCGCCTCCGTCCACCCTCACCACCAGCGACACTAAGTACATCCGGCTCCAGGGTGGCAGGTGAGATCTCTCCCGACTCCTATCCTGGCCCCAGTCGATTCTAATTTCCACCTCACTTTGTTCACGATTGGTCGATCGACCCCCCTGTTCTTTTTCAATGTTTTTCACACACGCGGCGATGCATGTTGTTCGATTACAGACAGCCACGGCGGCAGCGACAGCTGCGGTCCATCATAGAGCGTGGGGAATCAGGCGATGGAGCTGTGGCAGCCTGCAACACCGACCGCGACGATGACGGCCGACTCCGCCGATGAGTTGCGCAGCCCTAGGTGTTGACGGTTAATAGTTGTATCAAAGTTCGTTTAGACTTGCAAGCGGACAAGTCTCCTGTCGTAGTCAAGGGACCCTTCTTCCCTCAAGTGGTGAACCCAAGGTATCGAATCCGTGGAACAATGTGCAACGCAAGGATTCAATCTAGTAAAGCAAGGTAAAGCTATCTATTGAAGAATCAAATTGCATCTAATCTAAGATAGCATAAGGAAAACGAATGTAATCTAATCTACTAAAGAGGTAGCAAGAGAAAGCAAGAGATAATCGATCTAGAGAGTCTAGATCATGCTTATGTTGTTGCTCCAAACAAGATAGATGAAGATAGAAAAGCGAATCTCATTAAAAGCATCTTTGAATCGTGGCCTTCCATCCGACTCCGAAAACGCCCGCCTTTCGGAACCCCCGTTCTGTCACAACGTATACCTACTCATGCGGGTAGTCTAGGGCGAGTTCGATAGAACAAGTTGAAATCACTTGGCCGCTCCGGTATGCACCTCTAGCCACCGCGGCTACAAGAGCACCCTAAGTAATCTAGCTGCAAACTAGATCGTAGAAGAAGCAAAACCAAGAAGAAAACAAAATCATCGAGAAGGCACTTGATCGCTAGAAATCGAATTCACTTACAAACTTCACCATGAATGATTACATGAACAAGATCACCACCGGGGCCCACCCTCGATCTTGATCCTCGCTCCGGAGCTCCGACGTGGTCTTCCATGCAAGGTTCCCACGTCGGCCAGGGAAACCCTAGCCAACTAGCACGACCCTCATCTCCGAGATGGTGTCCCTCAAGCTTCTCTGCTCCTCGGCGGCGGATTACGAATTGGTTGATCCGTGGCTCTCGGTCATGGGGTTATAAATAGCCAGAGATGCAACTAGGTCAAAGGGGAGGCCGATTGGGCCCCGAAACGGGGCCGGGCCGCCGGCCCGGCCGACCGGCCCGGGCCCACCCGGCCCACTCATGGCCTGCTTCGCCCGGTGTTGCTTCCCTCGTCTTCTAGATGCTCTCCCCTTTTGCATGTGGGCCCTTGACGTCGGTTTCTCTCCGAATTGGATGAAGCTCCTTGTCTTGCAAGATTCAGCACTTTTCTGGCTAGGCCCTCGGAGTTTATCATCTTCTCGGGCTCGGTCCTTGGGCTCTTGGAGTCATGTTCACTTCATTGCTTGACTTGTACCGGGCTTCAAGGTCTTGTCATGAGGTGATTAATGAACTTATCCCGGAAGTCTTGCTTTCAACGTTAAAACCCTGCGTAAACACTTAACTCCAAAACCCACATACACAAGTGAACTTGTTATACCACGGAGGTTAGTACCAATGGATAAGATACAAAAGTCATTCCAACACCGAAGGTAAACTCATGGCTAGGTTGACGGATTTTCACCGTCAACATCTCCCCCATGCTTAAACCTTGCTCGTCCTCGAGTAAGCCTTCGATGGATATCATCGTTGCCCTTCATTGTTTAAACCTTGCACTTGATCATACATGAAAAAAACATAATGCTCTCAAAAGTTTAATTCGTTAAAGTTCCATAATGTACTAGCCTTCATCCCTATGGAGGGTAGATATTTATTTAAGCTTATCCCACAAGTATTAACATGCTCCCAAAATTCAAATGGATCTCAGAAATTTTGAAATAAAGAACAAGATGAAAAAGAGCTAAACCAAGTTCACAAATTTAAACCACCTTGCATCTTGCTCATGAACTCTTATCTCATCATGTCTCTCAAGCCTATTTATTCTACTCCTTTCCCTCTCATAACACATATATATGTGGTAGGCTTTATATGGAGCTTTTTGGGAAAGTTTAGTCCTACCAAGATATTATAAATGAGACGTTGTCAAAACAAGACAAGCTTCTCATGGTCTTACCGAGACTCGTAAAAAAGGTCATTGGAAAATGATGTTAAATCAAGGAGGGAAAAGAGAAAAATACACACGCTTGAGATAGGTGGACATGGGCAAATGGCAAAAGTGATTTCGAGGCACAAAGGAAGTCCTCGTTATCGGATTGCACATGGTTGGAAAATGAGAATGGATCTTTTAATATTGAAGCTTTGAATTTCCTCATGCACTTTAGAGAACCGGGGAGTTCACTTTACGCATACTCATATATTTTTTTTTCTTTCTCATATTTCTCCTTCTTTGCATTGTTTCTTTCTTTCATTCATTTTCTCATTCATTCATATTTTTTGTGAGACTTTCACCTTGGAAGTCCCGTGCATCACCTTTGAACTTTCTTTTTTTAATTACTCCCCTTTGAACTCTAAAAATTGCATCGTACCTACCTCCTCCCCCATGCTTAGACGTTGCTCGTCCTCGAGCAAAGAGGCGATAAAGGTAAGGTAGGTACCAGAAATACTTTTCCTTTGGAGAGATACTTGAAATGTTCAATCTTGGCACCATCGATCTTCCTTGAATTGATGATCCATTCTCAATGATAGGTTGAGGTCAAGGAGGTAAACACAAAAGATGATATTTGGTTTTAAGGGTGGATATCCGGCGAGGTTTGTGAGATTTCCGATGCGGGGATACACATGCACGGATAAAAGGCTAGCAAAAAGATAGATACGCAAAAACGGAATGACCAGCTTCTTAGTCTCGGGCCAGAGAAATCATGGCCTGCAATAACTCACCCAAAAATAAACCTTATATACTAAGTTTTTGCACTCAAATATTTATAAGGCTCTGGATAGGTAGAGCAACAAGCAAGTGGTATTTATGACAAGGTTAGCTTTACATTTAAGAACAAAAATAAATCATCTTTAATCCATCTAAAACTTGAGAGCACATAAAACACTATGGGTCTTTATTTTTATCATAACCTCCACTAAAGATTAAGCTAGCATTTAGATAATTTCAGATTTGTATTTTTAAGAGAGCACTAGGTTAAACATGCATAAATCAATTACAAAGATAAACAAAGTGGCAATTATAATCGTATATCATCATGGCACAAACTTTGTAACTTTACTAATGGTAAAAACTTGGTGGTGACATTATTCATGATGAAAATAAACACTAACACACACACTGAAAATTAAACTAAAATTAAAGTAAAGCTAAAAATACTACGCATACATAGGTGCAAACAAGCTAAAAATTAAAGAAAAGGGGGTAAAGAAAAGATAACTAATGCTCATCCTCTCTCTAATCTTCCGCCGGTGGTTGATATTGATAGTCTTGGTTGTTGTGCCCTTACTTATAATAAGATTGCGCCTCTCCTCATATGAATTGTCTGACGGTGCTAGGTGAAGGTGTCCAAGCACATAAACAATGTTTGCATTTCCTTCACCCATTTGGTTTGCATTGGTTTGGATGGCTGCAATAATTTTGCATGTTTCTTGCAGCGTATCCTCCAATGGTGGCCACATTTTGTTGTGGTTGAGGAAGGTGTGCATATGGATCCGCAAAGGTTACGTTGGGCACCGCAAAATGGTGGGGGCATGGCTGCACCACTCCCCCATGCTTGCATTGGTACATCACCGTAGTAACTTAGCGGCGGCGGAATTTCTCCAAAACTTTGTTGTGCACCTCCTTCTTGGGCCATAGAAGATCCTTCTCCTATAATCCTTCTCTTTTATTTTTCTTCGCCGGCGCAAGAAGTCCTTCCTCTAACCAATCTTCTTCCCCTCAAGAAAAAGTCTTAACCTTACTTCCGAAAGGGGCAAATTCACCTAGGCCACTTTGAAGCCTCCTCTCTCATCTTCACTTATATATTTTCCTTTCTTCATATATTCCTAGGGAAGTCCCGGGTAGGAGATGATTCGGGTTCCTTGTAATACCCGGTTTTAAAGAGATAGTCAACATGGAGAGGTAACAACCCGATCTCCCGAATCCGATGTTGCTCACAACACCACCGGTTGATCATAGGTGCGTGGGGTTGATTGGCTTCTTGGCAAAAAGTCAAGTAAAGCCAATTCAACTCTGTGTTGGTTATCTTTGTCTCTCTCATTCTCCCAAAAATCCACTTGCACAAAAGTGACACACTTGGATGATGGGGTTCCGGATAGTATTTCTTCGTTGATGGTCTCTTCCCGTGATCATACTCCAAAAACCTTCCCATGTGCCTTCACGCACATCCACTTGTTCCGGAGCTCCCTTTTGAAAATAGGAGACACTCGCCCATGGGTCTACGATACTAGAACATGCAATCATTTTGAACAAGAAAACCAATCTAATCTATCGGGGGTTGTGACCACGGTTTCGCCCTTTCCCTCCTCTAGTACTCACGCGAAGGTACTCATGACTAGACCTATGATGGACACGATGTGTTGAATGGATCCAAGGAAGCATTAGAGCCCTTACTTCCTTTACGACATGGTAGCTAACCTTAAGCATTAAAGTACTTTCAACACAAGATGATAGATAGATAATCCAACAAAGTGTGATTACATCTCAAGATCGATTGCAACCCATGGATGAAAGGAGATTACCCCGTCATGGTGCTAGAAATAGCACCGTTGATCAAGGTTACCCTTCCAACGGTGTCTTCCTTCTTCTCCACCTGTGGGCTCCCTCCAAACGGAATGAGAGACTCAGCACTCCTTCATCAAGGGTATGTGCCATGGTCATGAAAATTTCCTAGGCGAATTCCTTGTGGGTGTTTGCCGACACTCCGTTAGAGAATTGCACCGGTGTCCCGTATGAAACCCAATATGTGGAGAGCTTGGTCGTCGATGTCGACGTTCGCTACAAGCCTCTACTTAAGGCGAGCGAGCTTCTTCTCCTCCTCCTCCGTCATGATGACATACCCCTCGGAATACCGCGAAGCGTATGGATGTGGAGCAGATGATCGTGTCAAGTGGCGAGGTTGGACAAGCGGCTCCTCCATATGTTATTGAAGTTTGGTAAACCTCATAAACGAGTTTCGTGTGGCCCTCATGTCACCAAGGAGAAGAGTGGTTCCTCCTCGGTGGTGTCGTGTCCTCCTCCATACTCCGAGGAGACTCGGAAACCGAGTGCCTCCTCGAAGAGGTTGTCGATGATGGCTTAGACGACGATGATCTCTTCCTTTTTTTGGTGAAAAGGCTTGTAGTTTTCTTCCATGATTGCAGCGCTCTCCCTCACAAATATATATCCGGGGTTTTCACCCGGTAACAAGGTACACAAATATTATTTTGGAGTCTGGACTTTGAGTGGATTAAGGATGTGATTTGTTGCACGGAACAAACGCGGTGGATGGCTAAGTCTAAGGTGGTTCCGGCCTACATACTAGAGCACACGAACAAAGAGTTGGATGAACGACTTACCTCTCTCCTCCTCTTGGCTTGGTTCTTCTCTAGTGCATGTTGCTTCGTGACCACGTACACCTTCCAAACGTTCCCGTCCACTCCTTCGCTTGCATTATTGCTCCTTCCACTTGATGTTTTCGCTTGATTCACTTCCATACTCCCTTGCCTCACATGCATCCATGATATTCCTACAAAACAAGGCCTTGGTTGCCGCCCCATGCTTGTACTTTGCATGTGGTTTGATAAAACATGTTGGAGGGGCATCCCGTGATGTATCATGGTGCATGTATGGTTAGGTTAACTAGATTGCCTCCCTCTAAGCATGTTTTAAGGTTGAGCACTCCTCCAATTTCGAAATTAAAAATATTTTTCAGAGCCATGCAAGAACTCAAGCATAAATTTAGAAAAGTTTATAAACCATCAAAAACAAATGTAAGTCGAAAATATTTTCTGACTACGTTGATATCGGTCTCACCGGTATAGTTTACCTTCATTGGTTGAGACCAAACTTTTCCCGGCTTGATCATGGGGGCATAAGTTTAGGTTGTAATTTTGATTAGATAAGAGAGATTTTGAATAAAATAAAATTAAATGAGGCTTAGAAAAATTCTAATCTTACAGAAACCAAGGATAAGGATTTTTAAACCAACCAAAAGTTTTAGTTTCTAGGTTCACGCGAGTCCTACCATGTGCTGAAATTTAATTAACACCTAGGTATAAGTCGTGGCTCTACTCGTGTGTTTTTAGCATGAAAAAGTAAGTCAACCACAGTACCATAATGAGGGTGAAAGGTTGAGTTAGGTTCTGAAATTATTTGGTTGTGATTTCTCGAAAAAGAACGAACAAACACATAGGAGGGTTCATGCAAAGGGTTTATGACAAAGCAAAATATTCAACCAAGAATTATGTCTCTAATATTGTTCAACCATTCTAAGTCTAATGTTTTGCGTAGTAAAATTCAAAAACTAAATTATTAAAAAGACTCGGAAAACCTGGAATCGGGTTGTCCTCCCGGTAGCTTATTCTTGACTCGATGAAACGGGTTACCTCCCGCCTAGCGCTTCGTTTATAGTCCATGGCTAGACTTCTTCACTTGATTACTTTGGATCAACGCTCTTTGTGGGCGTTGCAATCTTGGGTACCCACTTCCGCACCATCTTGGGCACGGGCTTCTTCTTTGGCTTAGTCAATTTTTTTTCTTCATAGGCTGGTTTAGTCCTTTGGTCTTGACGGATGCAACAACTTCCTTCATGAAGTGGCTCGGTATCTCAAACTCCGGTCCTTCGGTCGTGAGCTTCATGGTCTCCTAGTGTGATCCTCCATCTCTCCCGAATGAGTTTGAGTAGCCTTCGCCGTCTTGGGACCTTGGAGTTGTCTCGGATATTCTTCTTTGTTACCCATCGGGCGCCCGGCAAGTTGTCCTACTTGCGTCTAGCATCTTCATCACGATGAACACTTCACGTATAGAGCTTCCGACCCCCGTCACCTTGCCATCTAAATTCTTCAATATTTTCTCCATAGCCTCGAACTTAGTGACGGCGTCCTTGGACATGGTCGTGCTCCACACACTCCTTGCATGTGGATCTTGCTTTGGCGGCCTTTAGGTGTTGAGCTTCTTTCTCCATCTCCATCTTCTCCATCCTCCTCTTAAGTGAACCGATATGCCACTCAAGGAATCCGGCTCGTATGCATTCAGCTCTCGCAATCGTCATGTGGATAGTTGAGACCTTGATCTTCAACGGCCTCCCGGCGTCTTGAAGGCTTATGATAGGTAGATCAACAATGTCGGGGTGCATAGCTCGATCTCACGCTCCGGTGGTTGAGGTTGATCTTCCTTTGGACTTGGAGGTGGTGATTCCCTTGGAGATTTCGACGGTCCTTCGAGTTTGACTTTTGAATCTAGGGTTTCCACCCCTTTAGCTTGTGTTGCACGTCTCCTTTGCCTGTAAAGTTTTCCTGGATCATCCACAAAAAAGTTTTGGGTTTCTTGGAGAGGTAGCCAACCATCTCCGGTTAGGGTTAGTAATAAAACAAAAATCTAACAAAAGAAAAATTAGGGTTAATCAAAACTACATTAGATTGATTTTTTTCTTTTTGAGGATGATCAAAGATAAGAGATGCAAAAGAAAATCAAAAGAAACACTGAAAAATAAGTGATACTAGATCGGATCTTGATTGCTTGTTCCCCGGCAATGGCTTCAGAAAAAGGGGCTTGTTGACGGTTAATAGTTGTATCAAAGTTCGTTTAGACTTGCTAGCGGACAAGTCTCCCGTCGTAGTCAAGGGACCCTTCTTCCCTCGAGTGGTGAGCCCAAGGTATCGAATCCGTGGAACAATGTGCAACGCAAGGATTCAATCGAGTAAAGCAAGGTAAAGCTATCTATTGAAGAATCAAATTGCATCTAATCTAAGATATCATAAGGAAAACGAATCTAATCTAATCTACTAAAGAGGTAGCAAGAGAAAGCAAGAGATAACCGATCTAGAGAGTCTAGATCATTCTTATGTTGTTGCTCCAAACAATATAGATGAAGATACAAAAGCGAATCTCATTAAAAGCATCTTTGAATCGTGGCCTTCCATCCGACTCCGAAAACGCCCGCCTTTCGGAACCCCCGTTCTGTCACAACGTATCCCTACTCATGCGGGTAGTCTAGGGCGAGTTCGATAGAACAAGTTGAAATCACTTGGCCGGTCCGGTATGCACCTCTAGCCACCGTGGCTACAAGAGCACCCTAAGTAATCTAGCTGCAAACTAGATCGTAGAAGAAGCAAAACCAAGAAGAAAACAAAATCATCGAGAAGGCACTTGATCGCTAGAAATAGAATTCACTTACAAACTTCACCATGAATGATTACATGAACAAGATCACCACCGGGGCCCTCCCTTGATATTGATCCTCGCTCCGGAGCTCCGACGTGGTCTTCCATGCAAGGTTCCCACGTCGGCTAGGGAAACCCTAGCCAACTAGCACGACCCTCATCTCCGAGATGGTGTCCCTCAAGCTTCTCTGCTCCTCGGCGGCGGATTACGAATTGGTTGATCCGTGGCTCTCGGTCAGGGGGCTACAAATAGCCAGAGATGCAACTAGGTCAAAGGGGAGGCCGACTGGGCCCCGAAACGGCCGGGCCGGCCGGCTCGGGCCGACCGGCCCGGGCCCACCCGTCCCGGCTCGTGGCCTCGCTTCGCCGGTGTTGCTTCCCGCATCTTCTAGATGCTCTCCCCTTTTGCATGTGGGCCCTTGACGTCGGTTTATCTCCGAATTGGACGAAGCTCCTTGTCTTGCAAGATTCGAAGACTTTTTCGGCTAGGTCCTCGGAGTTTATCATCTTCTCGGCTCGGTCCTTGGGCTCTTGGAGTCATGTTCACTTCATTGCTTGACTTGTACCGGGCTTCAAGGTCTTGTCATGAGGTGCTTAATGAACTTATCCCGGAAGTCTTGCTTTCAACGTTAAAACCCAGCGTAAACACTTAACTCCAAAACCGACATACACAAGTGAACTTGTTATACCACGGGGGTTAGTACAAATGGATAAGATACAAAAGTCATGCCAACACCGAAGGTAAACTCATGGCTAGGTTGACGGATTTCAACCGTCAACACCAGGCGATGAAGGCGAGGATAAGGGAGCGCGTCCTGCGGGAGGGAGTGATTTACGCACATGCCATTAAAAAAGATGGTGGTTACGTACATGCTATAAAAAGTTTCGTAGGCACATGTGTGCCATGTACTCAAATTTTGTTTACGCACATTCCATTCTGTCGATGTTCTGTTATAATTTAACAGTTCCATCGATCCACGTATGGAAATGACTTTTTTGCCCCTGGTCGTTTCAAATTCAATCACATGCTCTTCTTCCTCCTCTGTCCCAGGCAACGTGCACTCCCTCTCCTCCCCGTGAGGTCGTGAACCCTAGCTGCCACCCTCGCGCACGCTGGCGCGGACGAGCGCCGCGGCGGCTGGTCTCTCCTCCCCGTGCTCCTCCCCCGTGAACTCTAGCCGCCACCGTGCGCACGTCGGTGCGGACGAGCTCCGCCGCGGCCGGGCCGATGCGGGGCGGCTCCGCCGCGGGCCGGCGCGGGGCGAGCTCCGGCGCGGCGGCTTCGCACCGGGTCCGGGCGGTCGAGCTCGGCGCGGCGAGCTCCGATACCGTGGCGCTCTACGGCTCCTCTCGCTCGACCCGGACCGCCTCGAGCGCGTCCCGGTCGCTAGCGCTCGCCGGGCCGGGGTGTCGTGGGCGCACCTCCACCGCCGGGAGGCCGGAAGGCGGCGTGGCCGGCGGCGCGAGGCCGGCGGCGGAGAAGGAGCCAGTGGGGTGAGGAAGGGAATGTATAGGGAGGCCGGAGCAGGGAGGTCGCTGGCCGTAGTCCTCCAGCCTGCTGTCCGACAGCCGCGCAGGGTGATGGCCGGCAGAGGAAGAAAGGAGAAGGGGAGGAAGAGGAGCATTGGTGGGGCCCACAAGAGGGGTAAAATTGTCATTTCACATGTCAATCTGATACCATTAGCTCTGAACATGGACGGAATGGCATGTATGTAAACGAAAGTTGCGGTCGTGGCACACAGGCGTCTGAAAACTTTTTTGTGGCATGTACGTAACCACCATCTTTTTTAATAGCATGTAGGTAAATGACTCTGCGGGAGGAGGCCGAGCAGTGGGACCTGGAGCTGGAGGTTCGGCGCAAGATCAGGGGAGCAGCTGCCCTGCCTCTCGTGGCGCGTGCTAGGGAGCTCTGAGCTCGGCAGCGGGATCGGGCGCGCCTGGTGGGGCGCCGCCACCCGCGAGGATTGTCACCGGCACTGCGTCTCTGCCGATTGCCTCGCGTGAGGTACGGCTTTCCTTCCATTTTTATTGTTTTCTTTGGTAATGCTTTCGTGTTTGTGGTCCATCTCGGTCGACCTCACGTTTTCTTGGTCGCATCACATCTTTTCTGTAGAGTACCGTAGCCATTATTGCTGCATTACTTCCTATATACGCAAGCATGCGCCATTTGATGGTCTTCTTCGTAAGCTAAAATCTCCTGCAAGTATTATGTGCTATACTTGCCGATTATCACGGTAATTTTTTCTTAAAATCATTGCATTTTCTTAATTCCCACAGCAACGCACGACCCCTAGTTCATAATGGATAGTGAGTCCAAATTGGTAATGGACATTATGTGATAAGGCTCTGGTGGGCTTATTCAATGGACGTTTACTAATGTTTGTTACTGTTGACTTAGTTTAATTTGTAACGGTTCATAGGCTTGTTACCAATCTCACATTAACTATTTGAGGTTATTACGTAGTGTTTATTATTGGATTGGCCTTATTTACTCAGAGACGCAGCGAGCAGAAACCATAGGCCGGCCCACTGGATCTTCTGCCGATCGACTTTGCATGCATCACAGAAATTTCTAAGATGACTTATTCTCGAGGCGGAGGGCGTAGCTACTTAATATAAATATGTAACAAATAACTATAGGTTGAATAGAATCATCTTAAAAATTAAGTTGCGCCAGATAGAGGTGATAAACTGGGTTAACAAATATTAATGATCAGAAGATGCAAATTTTAGCAAGCACTTTAGGATGCTCCATAGGTTCCATGCCATTCACTTAATTGGGTTTACCTCTTGGTACAACAAAGCCCAAAGTGGTGAATTTCTTGCCATTAATCTATAAATGTGAAAGAAGATTGGCCGGTAAGTCCATGTTTTTGTCCCAGGCAAGAATGTTGCAAATGACAAATGTCGTGTTTTTAGTTTGGCCCACCTTTAACTTGTGCACCTTCAAGATGCATAATACATTCATAAAGAAAATAGATAAGTACAGAAAACATTGCCTTTGGAGAGGAGCAGATATCAATGCAAAAAGTCCTCCAAAAGCAGCCTGGGAGATGGTCTGTTTGCCTAAATCAGAAGGTGGTCTAGGGGTGAGTCCCATAATGAAGCCCTATTATTCAAGAATTTACACAAATTTTACAATAAGGCAGATACCCCATGGGTACACTTGGTCTGGGAGAACTATTATTCAAATGGCAAGCTTCCCAATCATACTTTGAAAGGTTCTTTTTGGTGGAGAGACAATCTGAGGCTCCTAAACAAATTCAAAAGTCTTGCTTCTGTGGCAATGCATAAAGGAGACACTTATTTTTTTTTGGCATGATCTTTGGGGAGGCTCAGTTCATAGTCAAATTCTTCCTGAACTTTACTCTTTTTCTCGAACAAAAAATGTTTCGATCCCCAAAGCTAGTGCAACTGAAAGTCTTGCACAGCTATTCAGCCTGCCAATTACAGAGGAAGCCTCTGCACAACTCATGTTCTTGCAACTGCACTTGAGGAGACATAGTTTAATGATGAGGATGATGTTTGGAGTTACACTTGGGGTTCACCATTTTATCCACCTATGAAAGCTTACACAATTTTGATTGGCCCGAGACAGGTACACATGTGTTACTCTTGGCTATGGAAAACTTCAGCTCAGAAAAAACACAAGGTTTTCTTTTGCCTATTTCTAAAAGACAGACTAAGCACTCGCAACATTTTAAGAAGGAAAAACAAAGAGCTGACATCATATGATTGCGTGTTATGAAACCTACAAACAGAAGACAGAAACACATGTACAATCAATTTAGTTAACCACACTGGGGCGTCATTTCTATTATCCGGAAAGTTCCCAGGAAAATTATGATACCAAAAAGTTCAACCTTTGTAGTTTTACGTATAGTCAGTGTGCACACACAGCTACAAAAGGGAGTGAACAGGATTCATGTGTCCATTTGCATTGGACTACTGGAACTTGTTGCAGCTGGTGGTACCTCAGGGAGATTCTCTTGACATCCTTCTATCCTTCCTAAATCAATTAAATGTGATGTTCTTCATGGACATAATCATCTTGATGAGTTGGAGCATTTGGATGGCACGAAATGATTTCATCTTTAGAGGGCAGCAGCCAGCAATACAGGCAGCTAAGGAGAGATTCAAATCTGAATTTGCCTTGGTTATCCACAGAGCAAAACAGAGTCTGAAGCAAAATATGTTACCATGATTAGAAACATCGTTGTAACTGAGATGATTTTCTTCTTAACTTTTTTTGTTTCTTGATCTTCTTTGTAAGACATACTCTCGTACTTGTTTTCTAATATATATAATCAGTAGGGGTCTTAACCCCTCCTGCTTCATTAAAAAAAATAAGGTGAGGCCGGCCAGTGTTGCCCTCACCGCCATTGCAAAACCAGCCGTGTTTGCTGCTCAAAGTCGTCTGGGAACACATCTCCACCTCAAACCTTAACTCCACTCGCCATGCAAACTCAGGAGAGGACGTCGACGGACATAACTTAAAGGGGTCACTAACTTAAGTAATCTTGAATAAAATCATGATGTCCAAAATCAAGTGGGGAGCAGCGAGACAGGAGTAGCTTTTCTCATTAAAAAAGTGGAGAGTATCAAATTTTCTTTTTCTTTTTGACGAAGCACACAGATGCAGACAACACACACCGCATTACTCTCTCCTACAGATACCCTATCATATCTATTAGCACCTTCTGAGAGATTAGACTAGCCGATTGAGATTGATGAATTAAGCCACCACATGTTGTTTACTACTAAAAGTATCATGCCATTAATTTGAAATAAATCTGGAAAAATAGGAGCATATGATACATTGATACTTGTTGGGGACATCCTGAAAATTGTTGATGAAATAATGATGGGTATTTTCAAATAAATCTCAAAGGCCCATGTGGGTATGAGCAAGATGTGGAAGTGGTACAATCCTTCAGTGCCACACTGCTAGTGGAGGAGAAGGATGCAAAATGGGGTCTTTGCTGAGACCCACACTCGGCAAACATCTTTTTTCCGTGAGTTTTCTCATGGCTGTTGGCAAAATGACATTTTGCCGTGGGCCCGACAAAAAGCTCACGGCAAAAAACCAGGCTCAGGACATACTCATGGTTTCCGGTAGTGATGTGTGTAGGGAGAGAAGCAAAGCTCTATACATTAATACATGTGTGTTTGCTTGCCTCGCTGAGCGGGATGAGGCACAAGCGCAAGACTTCTACATTAGTGCAGTTGTATACTGAAATCCACCTCCTCCCTTTGCGGGCATGTCTTTCTTTTGTTCTTTTGTTTTTTATTACTTGACATTTAAGTTAGTGAAATATATGAAACTCTAATCGGTTTAGATCACGATCAGAGGTGAGCAGGTCTTCGGAACCTCTCACTCTTGTGATCCTGCACTGGAAAATGTCTAATAAGGTTTTTTCCCCATTATTTAGCACCGCTTGTCATCACAGATGCACCCCCCTGAGTAGGTGCCCCGTGATCCGATTTGTTATTATATTTTAGCATGTTTTTTAAAATCATGTTGATGTGCTTGTTGTTGCCTAGTATGATAGGGGGTGATCAATAGGGTGCACAATCCCTATACAGGCTTGTAAAGTGCAACTTACTGGAGTTTGGCAGGCTGTATAGGGTGTTTAAGCAATCTTAGCTTGTGGAAAAGTGGAGGTCTAGGCTGCATAGTGGGAAACACAATTTGTTCTCATTTTTGGTTCACTACAAGAAACTATATAATCTGTGACGTAACCATTCTGTCGCGGATTAAATAAAATTCGTCGCAAATCAGCATCCGCGACGATTTAGATTTTCGTGGTGGAATGAGCGTCATTGATTAAATCTCTCGACGTTCCCTTAATAAACGTCGCGATCCGTGACGTATCTGAATCGTCACGGAGCAGCCCGAGGCCCATGCAGCCCAACCCATGGCTCACTATCCGTGACAAAATAAAATCGTCACGGATTGCTACGGACTCATGTGACATGGATGCCGACGTGGCGTGCCACCTGGCAGCTGACGTGGCGTGCCACATGGCTGCTGACTCGGATGGTTTTGATGACATGGACAATGACGCAGTTTGCCACATGGCTGCTGACGTGGTACCGACCCGGACGACCGTGGACAATGACGTGGCGTGATGATGTGGAATTTTTAGGACCCTTGTGTGACGAGGCCTTATTCTAGCAAAGTGGGCCACATTTCGGCCCGAATTTCAGCCCGCCGAAATCAATTCAGCCCACGAGAAGTACCCATCACATTTAACCAACGAATAATAGACAAAAAATTTTCATACGAATTCAGCCCATATGACAATCACGGAATTCAGCCCATAAGACAATCACATATTTGTGTATCTTTTCCGATCTCATTTTGCATCACATAATTTTATCTCGTTGCAAAGTTTGCATCGACAGCATCTATACAACAGTCCTCATCAAGCATCTATTCGGCGGCAAAAATGAAGCTCAACAAACGAAGTATGAACCAACAAAAAACTCTATATAGCAGCCACATTTTCAAACAAAAAAGACATGCAAAAAAGACATGCGAGGTCGCCGAGAGCATCGTTGTACATCACACCATGAGCCAACTTCTCACCATGAGCCACCAACGAGTCACCAGGATGTGAACCTCGAAACCAAAAGAATAAGACAGTTAACTTGCAGTGCTAACAAGACAAAAACAATATTATGTAGCTATTAGTATGTCGGATTGTTTAGAAAAAAACATATAGAACCATTCCTACAATATAGAACCACGGACCACAAATACACAAATATTAGAAAAACTAGGTGGAACGGATGTGCCCAAATATCTAAATCACAAATCCATATCAAGTATCATGTTAGTATTAACAAGCTAACAAGTAAGAGCTAACATGCTCGCATGCCGTGTGCATCCATCAAGGGTAAACAAGGATCCGGATCCATACAAGGACAAGCAAAGGGCAACAATATGGCAATCCAACTAGCAAAACAACATATTCTTGGTTCCAGGGAAAATATAACATACCCTCATGCCCGACCAAGCAAACGTTCAAGTTTTGCTTCCAAAGCGCCTTGCTTCTTCTCCATATCCTCCTTGTCCCTTATCCTTGCCTCGTTCCATTTCCCGGCAGCTTGCCTTGACAAAACTTCAATTTCGACACGCCGATCGCTCACAACGGATCGAATGTCACCATTGGCCCTTATCTCCACTTCTAGTCGTGCTTGAACACTCTTTGCACTTGATCTTGGTTTCCCGGACACGATCCCCGCATTCCGAAGGAATGTATTGTTTTTGCACTTTTCATTGAGGACATCGGCTACAACCCGAGTTGCGGGCCTTGGTTCTTCACCTTCAATTGGTGCCGCCGCCAACCGATTCTCCATTTCAATCTTGCAAGACATCGGCAAATAATATTTGTAACTTAGAACAATTTAAAATAAGCAACCGAAAACATCATGCATAGGAGAACTTACAATGGCAGATTGTACATTAGGCATGTAGCCCTTCTTCCTCTTTGTCAAGTGAGTCAGCTTGAACAAACCAAACGCATCCAATTCATTACCCTCATTCTCGCCTGCCTGAAAAGAATGTGCAGCAAGAAACTTCATATTTGTGCAGCAAGAAACTTAAGGTTTGTGCATCAAGAAACTTCATGTGTGCAGCAACGAACTTTGTATTTGTGCAGCATGAAATTAAACATAATTGATTTGCTAAAACCTAACGAACGGCATGTTAACTTGAACAAAACTGGTTTTCAATTGTTGCAAATAACCATGGCTAACTTACCGGTTCTCTACAAAAACTCGGATAGCTACATGATCCCGTTGTACCAGGGAATTTGACCAAATCCCGGTTGTCTTTGTTCTTTTGACAGCTCGCCTACATCATATAAAGAACAAAAGTTAGACAAGTGCCGAAGTAGGAAGTACAAGGCAATAATTGGTTTTTTGTACCATTTTTTCAGGTTTCTTCCATGCTTCCACAAGGTGAAGCCACTCATCATCACTTGTCGGCGGGTTCATTGGAGAAGTCATCGTGACCAAATGAAGTGGGAAAGGATCAAAAAAATTTTCCTTCACCCTATGTCGTTGTTGGCGAAGCTGCAGTTTTCATCATCTCAACACAACCCTTTCTAATTGTAGCATCATCGGTGTTGATGTCAAACTTGGCCTATCCGGATGGAACACGTGTGAGAACTATAATATTTGAAAAAAGAAATAGCTTGCGGGACATTTAACTTGACTTATCAATTGTTTTCAGATAAGATAAATATCAAACAGTACACAATTGTCGTCAGCTTATCAGTTATCATGTCTAAAAACAGTCATGTTATGAACAGAAACAACTCAAAAGTTGTGTACAAGTAGCAGCCACAAAATGAGTACCATTTCACTAATTTAACATAGTTGTAAGCTAAAAGTCATGTCATGATTCCTACCACATTTGGTAGCAGATTCGGAAAGTTTAGAGAATAACTTACACGAAGGCATCCCGAGAAAAGCTTCAATCGATGCGAGTCTTTTCTTGTACTCCTTCCAATGCAACAACACGAGCACATGGTTTCTAACCGCAATATTGCATTCGGTGGCAAACTTGGCAAGGCAATGATAGGTGTGAGGGGCCCGATGCTTCCTTCGAGGTATAATGATGGGTAGCTTGCCACGGCGAGATCTATTTATCCTCCTGGAGGCCATGCCCCATGTTAGATCCTCGATTCCAAGGCACCTCTACTCCTTGTAATAAATGATCAATGAAATTGCTATTAGCGTGCAGCAACATAACCAGCAATGTGATATGTAACATGACAAATAATGAACAACCACCTTCAATGTTATCCTCGTCACCATCATTCTGGGGAATGCCATCAGCTCCATCATCTAGTAAGAAGATGTAAGTTAGCATTCATCACAAATCAAAGGTTAGCATGAGTGGTACACACATGGAACTAGAAAGAACCACCTTCGGCCATATGAGTGAGATTGTGAGACCGAGAAATGGCATCGGTTGCATCATCTAAAGAGATGTAGCAAGTTATATTGCATTAATCATGTAAACAAATGTTACGGAATGATAGAAGAACCATGGTACTCACCATGAGCAAGAATCGGCACATGAAGCTCACTTAGTTCAGCGGCAAATGGCACATGATCACTTGGTTGGACGGAACTGCCACACGGTCACTTGGTTCGGCGGCACTGCCATGTGGTCACTTGGTTCAGACGGTACCGCCACGTGATCACTTGGTTCGGCGGCCTGCCACATGGTCACTTGGTTCGCCCGCCGGCATGTGGAGGTGGAGGTCACTTGGTTCGCAGGGCCGAGCATTGCTTTCCTTTGACTTTTTACGTCTAGTGGGTGGTTCATGTGCAAAAACCCTCTTACGAGACCCAAATCTAACACCACACGAAGGAGCAATCGAAGTTTGATTTTTAGTGCTCGTAGCATCTCTTCGTCTTACCGGCCCGGTAGAAATAGAAGCATGGATTACTGAATAGAGTTTTCATAGAAGGAAAAATGTATTAGTAAGCACACAACAATTGAAAGGATTGGGAAGTTGGAAGGATTGGCACCTTTGCGGTGCCATTTGATGAGATGGCATCTCCTTCAAAGATCATCATCTTGTAAAGGATCATATTCAAATTCGAGTTTTCACTATCTTTGTTTGGTATTGTTATTTCCTTGAGAAATGGCGGATGTTCGAAAGTATGGATAGTTGTCAACGATTCCTAGGCGCTTTAGCCGTGCACTATTTTGCATACAATTTCGGAGACGCGACTCTTCGTACTCCTCCATCGGTGTTTCTAAGAGACAAGAGAAAACAAGAACATATTAGGGCCTCCACAAGATGGTTGTGATGCCCGTAAATAATAGCTATCTACTTCGTGTGAATAGTTTACGGTGCTAGCTATACCCATCTCACCTCCTCTCTCCGCACTCCCGGTCGTTTCTTTCGAGGTGAAGACCGGTTGAGGGAATGAGCGAACGAGACCACTCCCGGCTTTTGCTTGCTACTAGTTATATATGCCGGCCCAATGATTTCATATCTAGTGTCTTTCTTGGGTCTATTTATGGCTTGCAAATAATACGAAGCAAGCCGGGCAGCAAAGAAGCCAGTCCATTATATTGCATTGGTGCCCAGCACCACAACCACAATGCACACACACACAAAAAAAGAAACCGATCGACAAGTAGAGTGCAAGTAAGGCAAGTCATCTATTATCGTACCTCACACTTTACCATAGTTTTAGAACACGATACTACACTTTACCATAGCTTGCAAATGGTTCAACAAGAATTAAATATTCCATGCTACCAAAGACAAGTGCTACCATCATAGCTATAATATAACACCAAAAGGTACGGATGCATGACCGGTTTCGGGTTTTCGCAGTCCTATAAGGCTTTAGACTCGTCAATTAAACGTTATATGTTTCATCATGGATTTGACCATAGTAATATATGCTAACATTCTTCCATGACTAATTGAGAAAGTCACCGACAAAGGTTTGCAAATCACCGCGCGAAATAAACATAAGCTAACACCGACGAGAGGTAAATCATTGCTATGCAAGTATGCAATGGCAAGTCATCCCATCATAAAAGTAGGAGATTAACACTGACGGGTAAATCATAGCTGTGCACCCTAAGCACTCATCCTATCATAAAAGTAGGAGATTAAACCATACAGAGGAGGTACGTGAAAGGAACACAAACTTGTGATCTGACGTGGTGCTTGTGGCTTCTTTTGCGCACCACCCTTCACCGACATGGTGGAGGTCTTGGGCTTCGTGCTGGTGGTGTTTTGGTTCGCGCGGAGATCTTGAGGTCGGTGCAAGTACGTCTTGGGGTAAGAGCTTGAGCTTGCCGGTGGTAGGTGTACACCGCCGCGCCGCCATCTTCTCGATACTTGTACGCTCGCCGCACCACCCGCTTCGGTAATCCAATTAGTGTAACTTAGTCAAATAAACTCCACAAATAAACTTAAGGCAATAATCATAGCAAGTATAGCGAAGCATTTTCAATGCTGAATACGGAAATAGGAGTACTCATAATCGGATGTGAGCAAAACCGGACAATCGAGGTTAAAAATATCAGCCCCGAATTTATTCACATTCGATTAACATGTACACAAATTAAATATACTTGACATCACAACATGAATAATTCGAACATTGAATAATTCGAACAAATATCAGCATTGAATTTATGAATAACAACACTAGATTGAGAAGCAAGAGTTTACAAATAATGAGTAACAGTTTGCAAATTACAACTGCATAATTACAAGTGCAAACAATTAGCCCCAGACTAATTACATTTCATGACATTGACATCATATCATTTACATCATTGCCTCGGAGTTAACAAATTGGCCTCGGATGATTTGATATTAAAAGCGATAACAAATGGTTCATGGCAACCATGGAAGCGTGAGACACATCCGGCCCGTATTTGAAAAACATGGGCATGGATGTGTCACACGTTTTGATGAGTGCCATGAGAGGTAATATACATCTGATCATCATCATAGGCAAAAGTGGAGCAAAGGAAGAACACAGAATGTTGGCCTCAGATATGTTTGCATTTCATTTGAACTTGAACCTGGAGCTTAACGATAGAAAGCAGTAACAAAGAGGATGTCATGGCAAGCATGGAACCATGGGAGACATCCATCCCAGTCATGATAGATTGCCTGGGAATGGATGTGTCGCATGGTTTGATGACAGACATGAATAATAGAACAGGAAAAATAAACATCTTCATAGGCAAAACGAACGGACGACCAATGACTCCGGTCCCTCACAAGTTCAAGTTCATCAATTCAAGTATCATCATAGGCCTCGGAATGTATTCCGGGTAAGGGCTCACTCAAATAACCAACGAAGCTACACAAATAGTATAAAGTAACGAGATAAAAAACAATATGGCGAACGGACCGCCGCGGCGGCCATCGGTGTTGCGCCGACCGCCGGTTGTGGGTGCTTTGCGCCACCACGTCGGCCGTCGGTGCCGCGCCGGCCCTCGATGCTGCACCACCCGCTTTGGTAATCCAATAGTGTAACTTAGTCAACAAATAAACTTAAGGCAATAATCATAGCAGTATAGCACAAGCATATTGAATGCTGAATACGGAAATAGTAGTACTCATAATCAGATGTGAGCAAACCAGACAATCAGGTTAATAAATATCAACCCTGAATTTATTTACATCCAGATTAACATGTCTTACACAGATTCAATATACTATCCGACAACAAGATTTGCATCCTACATTCTATCCAGTACTCAGAACAATTAAACCTACTTCTATCCAGTACTCGGGACAATTACTAAATAACAAAGAAGCAAACCTTCCCAAGAGAAAACACATAAACATCGCTAACAAACATAATCGGGACAAGGTTTTATCCGGATCATAGCAGACACACAAACAAACGGCTAACAAACATTCTACCGCATATGACAAACAAACAAACAAACGGCGGCTCTTGCAACATAGACATCGATGGAGTAGGGGGAAGGAGCACAAACTTGTTATCCGGCGTGGTCTTGTTGGCGTGGTGGAGGTCTTGGGGTAGGAGCCATCTTCGGTAGGTGGAGACCCGCGCGCGGTGGATCCGTCGGTGCGGCGCCGACCGCCGGTTGTGGGTGTTGCGCCGCCGCGTCGGCCGTCGGTGCCGTGCGGCCCTCGATGCCGCACCACCCGCCGGCCATCGGCCCCGCGCCGTCGCGCCCGCCATCGAGTCCTTGAAGCGTCGGTCCTTGAAGCGAGACATCGATCTAGGGTTGCGACACCGCGGCCGCGGGATGGGAAAATGCGGCCGCGGGATGGGGAAATGGGGCTAGGGTTGCGGACCCGCCGGGGGCGTCGTGCGCCGTCGAGGGGCGGACCGGCCGGGGCACCCGCGGCCGAGGAGGCTAGGGTTTCAAAGGCGGCCGAGGAGGCTAGGGTTTCAAAGGCGGGCCGAGGAGAGGAGAGGGGGGAGAATGAGTGGGTGGGTGGGAGGGATTTGGGGGGATTTCATATCCCGCACCCGCGCCGTGCGCCCGCGGTGGGTGGGCGAATGACGTTGACGAACTTGCCACCGGGTCAATGACGTGTGGGTCCCAACTTGGTTGGGCCCACACGTCGCCCACCGAAGTGTGGGTTTTCATGTCGCACCGAAGGTGTGGGCCGAGCGGGGGTGGGTGGGCCGCCGAGAGGGACGAGACGAGGTGGGCCCGATTTTGAGATGAGATTGGAATAGTATGGTGTTTGACTTTGAACAAATCCATATTTAAAATGTACTTGAATGAAGAACAGACTAAAACGAAACTTGTAGAAATTGAATTTAGAAAAATTTAGAAAAAAGAATCAACCGATTTGGAGTTCGTACGAGGAAGAAAAATAGTTTACAAGTTTTATCCGAAGATTAAAAACAGAAATTTACACTTGCTATGAACTGGGATGAACAAGTTATGGTTTCTCTTTTTAATCTTTGACTAAAACTTGTAACTAGTTTTTATGCCTCATAAAAACTCCAAATTGGTTGATTCTTTTTTCTAAAATTTTCTAAAATCGAAATCTATCTATATAATGTGTTTGTTTTTGTCATTTCAGCTGTGATGAAGTTTTAACAATTCAAGATTGAAATGTTTTTCAAAGTGGTGATTTCAGACCACGTTTTGAAACCCTGAATGATTTAGGTTGAAGAAGTGATGAATACCAAAGTTTTAAGACTCATCCATATCTACAAACTTATGGCTAATCCAAATGTAAATAATTAGTTTGGCAACAGTTTGATAGGGATAATTCAAACTTACACTTTGAATATACAGTGTAGTAATTCAAATTATATCGTAAAATGCTCTGATGGTTCTACGAATTGACGTGGCAACATAATTTGGGTCCATAAACTTGTCATAAAAATTTCAAATGATTTCAATAATGGCGGAACACACGTTGTTTGTAAACAGATACATGTCTTGCACACTTTCTTGAAATGTTACTTGAACATTCAAGTGCATCATACCTTTCGAAATTTCGAATTCACATAAACTTGAAACTTGACCGTAAGGTTGTGCTTAGTTCATTATTGCAAAATACGAAGTTACATTACTAATATTTGTTGAAAACAAACTCTTTTTCTAATCGGTATTTTTGAGGAACTAGATAAATGGACATAAATAAGATCCGCAAAATTGAATCGTACAAAAAAACTTCATTAAAGAAAAGAGTGTGATTTTAGAAAAAATCAGGAAAAAAAGCGTCGAAATCGGATTATATATGACAAAGAAATACTAGTTGCAAGATTTAATTCCAGATCAAAAGAATAAATACCAACTATCCATGTGTTCTTCACTGCCAAGATAGCCGAGCCAATAGGGTGCTGACACCTGGTAGCCCTTACGGTATATTGTATGAGTAAGTTAATTTCAACACTTATAAATGAATTTACATATGGCGCAGTGGTGGGACTTCCTCAAGTTGTTGTCGTCGGTCTTGAGTTCGAGTTGTGGCTCGTCCCAATTTTTGGACAAATTTTTTGGTTTAAATTTTTGGACAATTTTAAAAAATTGTGCTATGGGGGCGAAGAGTCATAGCCGGCCCACCCAAGCTCGACCGGCGAGCGTGAAGCCCGGCGACGACGGAGCTCGAGTGGGCCGAGGCGGCCCACTAAGCCCCACATAGCGGGATAAGCAAGCACCGATGGATATTATGTCGGAATTCGAAAGTGCCGACCGCCCGCACTTTTAAGGTGGGTTGCGCTCTTCTACGGCGCTGAGGTGGGACTAAAATCTACACTGAGATGCGCCAAGGGGGAAATAGTTAGATGCACCTGAAATATTTAGTTGGGCCGGCCCATTTCGTCCCCTCCGTCTCCCCATCTAAATAGTTAGATGCGCCGTCCATTTTCTTTAATTAGTCTCCGTCTCCCCATCTTCCCGATCAGCCTAGGCGTCTCCGTCCCCTCTTCCCCATCTTCCCCATCTTCCCGATGGCGGGCCGCGGCCGAGGAGGGATCCGCGCCGAGGGCCGGCGGCGGATCGAGGGGCCGCACCGGAGCAACCCAGGTGAGCGGCGGTCGCGGAGGGAGGACCCGCAGCGAGAGATCCTCGGCGCGCGGCCGCGGCGGTGGGAGGGCCTCGCACCGACGCATCCGGCCGCACGCGGCCGCGGCGGAGTGAAGGGCCGCGGCGGAGGTAGACTCCACGGCGCCGCCACGCGAAGCGTGATGCGCGCGGCCGTTTCACGGCTAGTACACCGCCGACGTCGTCCTCCTCCGGTGGGCGCCGCGGACCTCCTCCTCTTTGTCCTGCGGTACACGCGGCGCCGAACCTCGTCCTCGTCTTCATCGGGATGCACGTCATCTCCTCCACGTCGTCCGAAGGCCAGCATCCATCGGGTCAGAGGAGGCAGCCGGTAGTGGGACGCAAGCGAGGCCATGGTGAACAGAGGTAAAGTTTTACTAAAGTTGGTTGTGTTCTTCAAGATGTTTTATCAAAATTCAATGGCTGTTTGATGTTGATGTTGCCTGTAGTTGAGATTGCCTGCAATTCTATATACACATTTACTAAAAGTTTGTATGCTAGAATCATACCTCTTGTTTATGGACTTGAATCAATAATACCTATTAAATTGATATAATTGTTGAGGTTAAGAAATTGATATCAAAATTCACAAGTTAGCTTCGATCATTCACTTTTCTTTAGTTTGTCATGGCCATTGAGTATCTCTACTGCTTGTCTTCTTCGATGTGTTATCAGGGGGTACAAGATGTGTTGTCAAAATTCAATGGTCCGTTTCTGATTGTTAAATTATTTTTCTGCATTGATAATGTGCCCGGTTGCCCTTCACTTGGTCATTGGAGAGTATCGCTAACAGATACCAATTTTGCATCAAGATCGCTAACTTGCAAGTTCTTACTAAATGGGCTAGATTTATTAATAATCAGTTCATATGCTAAATTCTTTCTTTGTCATATGCTAATGATGAATTTTGTAATTCAGTGGTACATTCGAGTTCCTTCTCACAAGTTTATTTTTGAATTTCCTTCCATGTAGTGGTGAGATAGGTTGTTCCAAGCATGTGAGAATCATCATTCGGACTCGGATGGTGAACAAGACAACAACAACAATCCGTTGCCATCGGAAGCAAATTTCGGACCGTCAAAAAGATAGGTGAGCTAGGACCGCATTGTATGGCTGTGTTGTCTACTACCGATGCTTGTAAAGTCAAACAACTTATGTGTGTTGTCTTGCTGCGAGAAAATTCCCGTACGCCATCGAGGTTAGGCGGTGAAGGATCGCTATGATGATTTGCGTGAGCGGACCGAGGACCGAGGTGGACATTGATGGAACACATGAAATCATGGAAGAGCACCTGAAGGAATTCATGGACAAAGTTGCTGACAAGTTAGATGAGATGGGGAAGAAGATCCGCAAGCTTGAGCTGAAAGTCAAGAGCAACAAGTAGTAAAGTCGTAGTACTTAGCATAAATAATTAAGGGCAATCTGGGAGTTGTGAAGCTTCTTTTGCTTTTGGCGGCAACAAGTAGTGAAGCTTCTTTTGCTTAGAACCAAGGATCTGTGTTCTGTGATGTGTCATGATGGTTCATGTATATATGCTATCAGAAACATGTTGCTGCTAAGTGTAGTGAACTTAATGAAAATTAGTCCTATTATCTATCCTTCTATGTGTTGATCTGATGGCTGAAATCTATTCCTTATATATGCTATCTATTCCCAGCATTGTTATGTGATGGTCCGCCGGGCAACCGAACATGTGCTGTTTCATCGGTTCCCGGCATGTGCTATCTATTCCTTATATATGCTACCTATTCCCGCATTGCAATGGTTTCATACGGCCATGGCATGTCTTGGTTGCACAACAATGAACATGTCTTACACACGACATGTCTTGCATAATTTCTCATTCAAATAATTTAGAACCGCATGTCTTACAACCCAAGCATTACAACTCCGGGTTATTAACTAGGTAAATAAGTTACAACTCTCATGGACATGTGCCATGGACGCCCAAAGAACAGTGATGCTCCTCCCCGGATGCTAACAACCGTTTCACCCAAGCAACTTCACGGATGCTCCTCACCGAAAATAAAACACACAACTAAAGACTTTCGGCTAAATTGGTTCGGTCACATCAAAAGTGGTAAGAAGTAATTCAAATTAATAGCATGGACTTACATTTATTCAAATTGGTTCGTCACATAACGACAAAATGCTAGAAAAGATGGACTTACATTTATTCATCATCTTGTCAACCTCCATTGCGGCACACCGGCCTTCTTCATCGGCGAAGTACTCCAAAAGTGTGTCATCTTCTTCTTCCTCACCACCACTGACTTGTGCTTCTTCGTCTCTATCTTTAATCAACCGAGCAATATCAGCAGCTTCAAACATAAGGCCTTGTTCATCATCTCTATTCAAGGGCTTATCAGTTGTAGTGCTTGAAACTAGTTCTCGTGTACCATCCTCTTCACAACACTCATCCTCTTGATATGCAGGAGCATTATAGTGTGCAGATTCAATTTCCCTCACATTGAAAAGATGCCTATGGTCAAATGTTTGGAAAATTTGCCAATTTTTTCCCAACTTGGTGTCTGGTAAATAAAAGATTTGCCTAGCTTGAGTGGCCAAAATGAAACAATCATTCTTGTACCATAGACTTTGAATATTGATGCTTTTAAAAAAACCATCATATTGAAGTTCAATTTTCTTCCCATCCGGTTTATACCGGTCACATTTAACCGGCACCACCGACCTATCATCCTCTGGATATTCTAAGCGCACTATCTCTTTCGGGGTTCCAAAGAAATCAATGAGCTCATTATTATGTGAGGCATGTGCCATTACACCACTTTGTTTTGTGTTTTCTTGTTGCTCGTCCCGATCAACGGTATTGAAGCGAACACCATTCACTATGCATGAGGTGTATTTCTTGACTCGAAATCGGGACCACATGCCAAGGTAAATAGATCGACATCTATCTCTTCTTGACCATCATTCCTCAACTTCATGATGCGTCATGCAACACACGACCCATCAAAATCTATACTACAAAATATGGTTATCTAAAATATTATGGGAGTAAACTCACATGGTTCCCGAACCAAGTCCGGAATCCTAGCGGGCTGTTTTTTCAATGTTAACCACCCCTTGTCTCTCTAATTGTTCTTTGAACATTCTGCATATATAAAAAATTAACTAAGCATATGTAGAAGACACAAAGTTGTCATACAAGAGTTTAATGGTCAGAACTTACGTGACATATTTTTCAGCTTGACTAGAGTTGTTCAACACATACCACACCATTTGATCAAAGCAATCTTCATCATGTACAAGCTCAGGCGCCGACATAAAATGAACTCCATGCCCAAAAACGTCAACACCATAGGCCTCTTCATTAGAAAAACCTATGTTCCTTGGTTCCCGATTAAATCTTGTTTCAACACCATCCAAGTATCTAGAGCAAAATGTCAAACATTCATCGGCAATATATGCCTCAGCTATAGACCCTTCTGGTCGAGCCCTGTTCCTCACATAGCGCTTCAAAGTATACAACCGCCTCTCAATTGGGTACATCCACCCATATCGCACGGGGCCTCCGAGCAAAGCCTCATCGGGTAAATGTACGGCAAGGTGTATCATCACATCAAAGAAAATTTGGGGGGAATATTTTCTCAAGTTTCACCAGAATTATAGGGATCTCTTTCTTCATTTCAGCCAACACATCCTTGTTAAGGGTTTTGCTGCGAGTTCCCTAAAAAACTTCCCTAATTCTGCTAATGCTTCATATATATCCTTGTCCAAAAAACCTCTCATAGCGAGCGGGTAATATTCTTTGCAACAAGATATGACAATCATGCGTTTTGAGTCCTTGTACCTTGGTTCCATCGGCATTTATACATCTTGAGATATTGGAAGCAAAGCCATCCGGAAACTTTACTTCTCTTAGAAAATCACAAAAGGCCGCCTTCTTTTTTTTGGACAAAGTATATCGAGCATTTGGCATCTCACATGAATCTCCATTCTCTTTAAATTGCAACTCCTTTCTAATTCCAAGATCTTTCAAATCAAGCCTAGCTTTAACCGTGTCCTTTGTCTTCCCAAGTATATTGAGAATTGTCGCAATCAGGCTCTCACATATGTTTTTCTCGATGTGCATGACATCGAGATTGTGCCTTAACTTCAATTTATGCCAGTATGGCAACTTCCATAAGCACATCATGCGGCTCCATATTTTCACATGAGCACCTTCAGAGTTTGAACGTTTCCTTTTCCCACATACTTGTGGATTCATTTCTTTCTCCGGTTCGGCTAACAACTCTTCCATAGTGAATTGACCTGGTGGATCATTGGTTTCATGAAGGCGGCAAACGGATTGTTTCTCCGCAATGGATGTCCCTGCGGAAGGAAACGGTAGTGTCCAAAATAACCAATTTTGGAGCTTAGGCCGTAGGAAAGAGGGTGCTTGTCATAGTGAGTACATGCAAAATAACCTTTTGTGGTTCGACACGAAAGAGTGCTCAAAGCGGGGGTAATCATGGATGCACCACAAAGCCGCAAAGCATGAAGGTCAAACATTTTGCGAGTATTGGCATCATAAGCATGCACACCTTTCCAAAGCTCAATCAAATCTTCGACCAGAGGCTCCAAAAATACATCAAAATCCTTCCCAGGGGATTTAGGACCTGGTATAAGCAAAGCCATAATAAAGTTGGACTCCTCCATGCATGCCCAAGGTGGAAGGTTGCATGGCACCACACACACAGGCCACATGCTGTATCTTGTGTTCTGTTCTGAAAATGGGTTGAACTCGTCAGTAGCAAGGCCAAGCCTGATGTTTCTTGCATCTCTAGCAAATTCCGAATATTCTTTGTCGAAATCTTGCCATGCATCACCATCAGCTGGGTGACTCATTTCCTTCTCACTGGGTTGCCGCTGTCGGTCGTGCCATTGTGCTAGTAGTGATGCTTCTCTGGTTGCAAAGAGCCTCTTCAGCCTAGGTGCTAGCGGAAAATGCCTCAACACCTTCTGTGGAATCTTCTTTCTTTCTTCATCCTTCCATCTCGAAAGACCACAAACTGGACACTTGTCAAGGTGGGCATATCTCTTTCTGAACAAAACACAATTATTGCCGCACGCATGTATCGATTCGTATCCAAGACCTAATTCCTTCAAAAGATTCTTTGCTTCATTGTATGATTTGGGGAGTGCATTGCCCTCACGGGAATGCTTCGACCAACAACTTCAATATTGCGAGAAAATGCACAATTGCTTATCCTGTACAAGGACTTCATATGAAGAAGGTTAACCACAAATGAGAACCTTGAAAACTTGCTACAACCAGGATAAAGCTTACGCTTTGCCTCTCTCATGACTATTTTGAAAAATGACTCTGAGTCATGAGGGTCTGTAGCAGCATCCTCATTTTCTGCATCCTCATTTTCTGCATCCTTTCTTCCTTCTCTTTGCTACGGCATGTAGGTCTCCTATAAGGTTCCCCAAACGATCAGACCGCCATCTTCTCCCACATTTTTCCCACAACCAACACCGCAATCCTCTCCCACATTTCCCCTATCACCATTGTCATGCACATCAATAGGGTGCTCAACAACATCTACATTGACATCCTCTCCATGATGAAACCAACGAGTATAACTACTATCCATACCATTCATCAAAATGTGCTTCTTCACAACGAAAGTCGACAGTGATACTTGTGATTCGGGCATCTTGAACATGGGCACAAAATCTCAACATTGTCATTGAACTTCTACGCAATGAAGCTCATAAATTGTCCGACCCCATCAATGTGTTCGAGAGGAAAACAACCTTCCATGAACCCATCTTCTATCCATCTAACCAAGCATTACACAAAAGACACAAATCAACACCTGCGCACCAATTCAAATCTATAAGTACAACAAAGTCAAGAAACAAATGTACCTTTCCTCGGCTCGTGGTACCGAGGCGGGAGTTCGGGCGGAAGGGGCGGCGGGAGGAAAGGCGACGGCGGCGTTGCGGGATGGCGTGGTGGGCGGTGGCGTCATGGATGGCGGTATTGGCGGGGGCAGCGGCGAGATGCGGGTGGTGGGCGGTGGCGTCATGGATGGCGGCATTGGCGAGGGCAGCGACTTGGTAGGCAACGGCGGCGGTGCGGGGCGTCGGTTCGGTAGCGGCGGCGACACGGACAACGGTGGCGGCGGCGGTGCGGGGCGGCGCCGCTGGTGGTAGGCAGCGGCGGCGGAAGGGAAGTCTGCATCTGGATTGATGTGAAACTTCAATCCTTTTACTCCTCTGGGTAGATAGGTTCAAAAACATTTAAATGTTAGATACAGTCACAAACAACGTTGTAGCCCAGTGGTAGAAGCGCGCCTGGGTCAGGCGTGAGGTCGGGGGTTCGATTCCCCTTGGCTGCAGGTTTTCCTTTTTTTAGAGGAACTCATGCCTTGGGTGAGCTGGCGCTTGTGTGGCAGTGAAGTGGGCCCTAGATGCTTGCGTGGCAGTGAGGTGGCATCTGGGTGAGGTGGCGCTTGCGTGGCAGTGTGGTGGGCCCTGGGCGCTTACGTGGTGGTGACGTGGCGCCTGGGTGACGTGGCGCCTGCGTGGCAGTGTGGTGGGCCCTAGATGCTTGCGTGGCAGTGAGGTGGCAACTGGGTGACGTGGCGCCTGCGTGGCAGTGTGGTGGGCCCTAGATGCTTGCGTGGCAGTGAGGTGGCAACTGGGTGATGTGGCGCTTGCGTGGCGGTGTGGTGGGCCCTAGGCGCTCGCGTGGTGGTGACGTGGCGCACGGGTGACGTGGCGCTCGCGTGGCGGTGTGGTGGGCCATAGCGGTGTGGTGGGCCCCGGGCGCTCGCGTGGTGGTGACGTGGCGCCGGGTGAGGTGGCGCACCGCGTGGCAATGTGGGTGGGCCTCGGGCGCTCACGTGGTGGTGACGTGGCACCGCGTGGCGGTGTGGGTGGGTCCTAGGTCTTTGGTGAGGTGGTTGTTTTTTTTACGGATCGCGACGAATCCGCTAAAACGTCACGGTGTTGTGGGCCGTATTGCGACGAATTTAACAATTCATCGTGATGTTTTGGGCTTAAATATCCATCCATGCACGTCCGTGACGAAAAAATATGAATACGTCGTAGAATCGCGACAAACTAAACAAATCGTCGCAGTGTTTGTGACGAAAAAAAAGGAATACGTCGTAGAATCGCGACGAATTTAACAAATCGTCGTAGTGTTTTGGGCTTCGATGCAAATCCGTGACGAAAAAAAGGAATATGTCGTAATCGTCGCAGTGTTTTGGGCTGCAATGCACATTCGTGACGTTTTCTGAAAACGTCGCGGAGAAAGTGTCACAGATTAAATAGTTTCTTGTAGTGGTTGTGCAGGCCGTCGTGTTGCTTCCCCTCACCTTGTCTTTCACCCACCACCACCAGATGGCCGCTGCGAAGCTCCCCCACTCTGGCTAGCGCCGGCGGCCCCGCGCGGCGGACCTCAACTGTCGTATGGACCTCCCTGGGCCCACTACCACGGTGGGTACCAGGACCGACTACTCAGTGGGCCCCTGGGACTACCCGACTTGTGCTGCACGGTACCTGTTGGCGTGAGGCGCAAGGACCACGGTGGAGAAGTACTCGGATAGGAAGCTACGCATACCAGGTACTGTGTAGAGGACTCCTAGACGTACACGACTAGTACTCTCTCCCTAAACAGACTTCTAACCCTGCCTCCCGGACTATATAAGGCGAGGCAGGGACCCTCCTCTCTCATACGCATCAGATTACCCCATCTTGTAATCACACCAATCAATCCAGAGCTACGCAGCATACAGGACGTAGGGTATTACGCACCTCGCGGCCCGAGCCTATCTAAATTATGTGCCACGTGTCTCTTCCTTCGAGTTACCGACCTCGGCGAGGCCACATTCATCTACTTCGGGTATTCCCTTTAGTAGGTTGTCGTTCTAAAACACCGACAGCTGGCGCGCCGCGTAGGGGGATCTCGCCGAAGATCACATGGCGAACTCGACGGCTTCCATCATCATCAAGCCAACCGTCGCCTTCAAGCGCGGCGACACCTTCGTCTTCGGCTCCTGGGTCTGCACCGCTGACGGCGCTGGATCTTTCCAACGCCGCCTCACCATGTCGCCCAACCCGGAGACTGGGCTCGTGACGCTTCCCGAAGTAGTCACGGGCAATCTCGCCAGAAAATTTGGTGAAATTTCGCTCTACAACCAACACGCTGACTTCCAGCTTGGATCCGACTCCAACTCGAACTCGGCGTCCCCGTGGGCTATCGCATGTGAGCCAGCTACCCAACCATCGTGTGCGGCCTCCCCACTCCGGGAGCGCTTCGCGCGTGGCCCCCACAACGTCGGCAGGGCCCACTCGAAGGCTCTCACCACATGCCGGGCTGGCAAGGAGATCGTACCCGAGTACAACTCGGACTCCAACACCGCCCTCGGCTACAACTCGGACTCCAATCCTCTCTGTGGCTTCTACTCGGATTCCTCCTATGAGTTCGACTTCGGGTCGAACCCTGACGAGCCCGAGTCCGAGAACAACTCCACAGAGCAACCCCTGTCAGGACCAGCTGCCGGCTTGGTTATAACATCTACACCCGCCGGGAAATTTGTCTACTGGCCAGACCGCAAGCCCGCAGACTTGACAAGAGGGAACTCACGCTGCGTCGCCTACCTCGACTCACTTCCCTTCCAGGAGGGAACACCGCTCGCTCTAGCTGGGGAGCACACTCCTACAGAGGTAGCAACCAGCGACTCCAGCCTTGGCTCTCCCGACCGGCAAGTCTTCATGACTACCAATGAGACGCCAAGGCCCTCAGGGACGGCCCCTGACCAATACCTTGAGGACATCTCAGCGGACGAGCTGTCCGCCAACGCGCCCACCGACGAGACCGCCGCCAACAGAGACGCCCCACGTGAACGCAACAGAAAGCGGAGCAAACGGCGCCGATGTCTCCGCGAGTCCCTCCCCATCCGCAACCTCGCAGAAGCACTCGACCAAGTCGAGAGCCAGGTACACACTACCCCAGAGCAATGCCTCATGTCTATCACCACGATAGCACGTCAGGCTCAGGGGATGCGCGCGGGACAAGTCATCACCAAGCTCGCGGAAGACACCTACTTCATGAGAGTCAACACCAGGGTCGCTCAACCACCTCCCGTCAGGAACCGCGACAATGAAGCAACAAGTCGCAGCGCGGACATCGGTCGCAACCGTACTTGAGCGGAGCTACCTACCAACTTCAACCGTACTTGGGCAACGGCTGGTGGACCTTCTCAGGGTGGCAACAACGCTGGTGGTGACCGGGAGATCGTCCCTCACCACGATCCTGGAGGCGGAGGCAGCGACGGCGGGAGCTCCAACCACGGGGCCAATAGGAGAGCTGGGGGCGGTGGCGACAGCGGCGGCCGAGGCCACGCGGATAGCCACGTCTCCGGCGCCTCACGTGGCGGCTTCGATGCCCACCAGAAATTCGAAGAACTACGGCGCAAGAAGGCTTCCACGTCAGGCGACAACGACGGCTTCCCTGGCTTCTTTGCGTGACTTCGCAACCTACTCCTCCCAGAGAAATTCAAGCCTCTGGGAATCACCAAGTACGATGCGAAACAAGACACAGTGCAGTGGCTCAGATGCTACGCCCTCTCCATCGAGAACGCTGGTGGAAACAACGACACCAAGTGCCTCTACTTCCCCTTCTGTCTGGACCAAGCCCCGCTTACATGGCTCGAGTCACTTGATAAGTACTCGATCGACAAGTGGGACCAGCTGAAGGATCAGTTCACCAGCAACTTCGCGGGCGCTATGGGCTGCTCGGGTACTCGCATGGACCTAGCAATGGTGAACCAGGAACAAGGCGAGACCCTTCGCAAGTACATGTGGTGCTTCTTCGACAAGCGCGCCACAGCAGTTGATGTCTCTGACAAAGAAGTCATCGACCTCTTCCAAGATGGTCTTTACCACCGTCGCACCTTCGAAGACTTCGGCCGCCGCCGTCCCAGCTCCATCACCCACCTCAAGGACATGATCACCTCCTGGGCTGATGAAGAAGACAAGTCCAACGCCAAGTATGACGCCATCGGTGGCAAGAGCAAACAGAACACGGGCGGTGGCGACGAAGAACAACGGGAACCAAGGCGGTCGCCGCAAAGCAACAACTACTCGGGTCCCAACCGCAAGCGCAAGCCGTACAACACCGTCGCGGCTATCCAAAGACCCTCGCGAAGGAGAACTCAAAGAAGACCTCCGGCGGCTTCAAAGACTTGCTGAAAGAGAAGTGCCCGTGGCATCCGGACGGCAACCACACCACCGAGCAAGCGATGCTACCAACTCCGGCGAGCACTCAAGGATACTCCAGAGCCACGGCACCCTCACGACAAGAAAGGCAAGAAGAAGACCGACGAAGGCAACGGCGACTTCCGGGAACCCGACAAGACGTTCAAAACCCTCTTCGGCAGACTATCCAACTGACGGGCTCGAAAGCTACCCGTCGAGAAGTCATGAGCATTGAACCGACCGGTCCTGACCCCTCTCAGGTGGTCGGAGGTACCCATTACCTTCTCCCGCGCGGATCAATGGACAAGCTTCTCTGAACCAGGACGGTTCCCACTAGTCCTGAAGCTGATGGTCACGGTCTCCAAGCTCAACAAGGTCCTCATCGACGGTGGAAGCGGGCTCAACGTCCTTTTCACCAAGACCTTGAAGAAGATGAACCTCGACATCACCCACATGCTCACGAAGAGCACGTCGCCCTTCTACGACATCGTCCTCGGGAATGGGGCTATCCCACTGGGCGCATTGGTTCTGCCAGTTACCTTCGGGGAATCAAGGGACAACTACCGTACCGATTACGTCAAGTTTGAAGTCGCGGACTTCGAGACATCCTATCATGCCATCCTCGGCAGACCGGCTATCGCCAAGTTCATGGCGGTACCCCACTACACCTACTTGGTACTCAAGATGCCAAGTCCAGCGGGTGTACTCTCACTGCAAGGGGACTTGAAGATATCGCACGACTGCGACACAGAAGCCATGGAAATCGCATCCACAAATCAAGTACCCAACGCAATGATGGAGATCTACGCTGCGTCCAAGAAGCTTGCCCCAAGTGAACTCGACATTCCAGAGAAGTTGGACAAAGCTAATAAGCCTCAGCTAGCTGAGGAGGTTCTGGTCAAGACAATTGACCTCGGGACAGGCGACAGCAGCAAGAACACCACCATCGTGGCGGGTCTTGACCCAAAATAGGAAGACGCGCTCATCAACTTCCTCCGGGCTAACCGCGACATCTTCACGTGGAAACCAGCGGACATGCCAGGGGTGCCCAGGGAGTTGATTGAGGACTCACTCAACGTCGACCCTAAAGCTACCCCGAAGCGACAACACCTCTGCTGCTTCGCCGACGACAGACGGGACGCCATCAAGAAGGAACTCGCCAAACTACTCGCGGCTGGCTTCATCAGAGAAGTCTTCCATCCTGAGTGGCTCGCCAACCCCCGTCCTCGTCCGCAAGAAGAACTCAAACGAGTGGAGGATGTGCGTCGACTACACCGACCTCAACAAGCACCGCCCCCAAGGACCCCTTCGGGTTGCCGCGGATTGATCAAGTCATCGACTCCACGGCGGGCCGCGACTTGCTCTGCTTCCTCGACCGCTAATTCGGGTACCACCAGATCACGATCAAGGAAGAAGACCAGGAGAAGACCGCGTTCATCACTCCGTTTGGCGCGTACTGCTACACGACCATGTCCTTCGGGTTGAAGAACGCCGGCGCCACCTACCAATGAGCTATTCAGGCCTGCTTCAAGAGGCAACTCAACAAGAACGTCGAAGCTTACGTGGATGACGTGGTCGTCAAGACCAGAAACTCCAACACGCTCATCGCTGATCTTGAGGAGACTTTTGCATCTCCGCGCGAGTATCACTGGAAGCTCAACCCGAACAAGTGTGTCTTCGGCGTACCATCGGGCAAACAACTCGGCTTCATCATCAGCCACCGCGGCATCGAAGCCAATCCCGAGAAGATCTCCGCCATCACCAGCATGAAGGCTCCCATGTGCATCAAAGACGTGCAGGAGCTAACCGGATGCATGGCGGCTCTGAACAGATTTATCTCGAAGCTTGGAGAACGGGGGCTCCCCTTCTTTAAACTACTCAAACATCAAGAGAAGTTCGTATGGACTCCACAGGCAGACCAAGCCCTTGCCCAGCTCAAGGACTTTCTATCGAAGCCACCAGTCCTCACGGCTCCTCGCAAAGGCGAGCAGCTACTGCCCTACCTCGCTGTGACTACTCACGTGGTCAGTACTGCCATCATCGTCGAGCGGCAGGAAGATGGCCACGCATACCCAGTCCAGCGCCCAGGCTACTTCGTCAACAAGGTCTTGTCAAAATCCAAGGCACGCTATCAGCCAATACAGAAGCTTCTGTACGCAGTGCTTATCTCCTTACGGAAACTATGACACTACTTCCAGGAGTACTCGATCTCCGTCGTCACTGACTACCCGCTCGGCGACATCCTGCGGAACCAAGATGCCACTAGAAGAATCTCCAAGTGGGCAGTTGAACTCGGCGCCCTAAACATCGACTTCAAGCCACGCACGGCCATCAAGTCGCAGGCACTAGTCGACTTCATGGCAGAGTGGCAGGAGAATCAACTACCTACTCCAACCGAGCGCCCAGAGCACTAGGTGATGTACTTCAACGGCTCGCTCAAGCTCGAAGGCGCAGGTGCAGGGGTACTCTTGATCTCCCCAACGAGCGAACAACTCAAATACGTCCTGCAGATCTTCTAGAAGGTCTCAAACAACGAAGCCGAGTACGAAGCTCTGCTACACAGGCTCCGCCTCGCGGCTTCACTAGGCATCAAGCGGCTACTAGTCTACAGCGACTCCGCAGTGGTCATCAACCAAGTCAACAAGTACTGGGACCGCAACAAGGAGAACATGGACACCTACTGCCTAGAAGTCCGCAAGCTCGAGAACAAGTTCTATGGTCTCGAGTTCCACCACGTCGTCCGCAACAACAATGTTGCAGTGGACGTCCTGTCGAAGCTTGGTTCTACTCGCGCTCAAGTACTAGCGGGTGTCTTCATCCACGAGCTTCACGCGCCATCTATCCCGGAGCCAGCGCCACCGACCACTCATCCAGCACATCCCCTGGCTGGTCAGGAGGTCATGATGATCGACGTGGACTGGAGGCAACCCTTCATCGACTACCTCAGCGAGCAGAAGTTTCCCTCGGACAAGAACTTGGCCGAGCAACTCATCTGCCGCGCCAAGTCCTACGTTCTAGTCGAAGACTAGCTCTACAGGTGGGGCGCATCTTCTGGAGTACTCATGAAGTGCGTTCCCTGAGAAGAAGGCAAGGGAATCTTGGAGGAGATCCACAAGGGCGTCTGCGGCAACCACGCGTCCTCTCGCACGCTAGTCAGCAAGGCCTTCCGACGAGCTTTCTATTGGCCCACAGCTCTGGGCGACGCCGAAGAACTCGTCAGAAGGTGCCAAGGGTGCCAGTACTTCGCCAAGCTACAACACGTCCCGGCCTACAAGCTAGTCACCATACCGCCAACCTGGCCCTTCGCCTACTGGGGGCTCGACATGATTGGGCCTCTCCCAACTGCGCCAGGTGGATTCAACAGAGTATTGGTGGCCATCGACAAGTTCACCAAGTGGATCGAGGTCAAGCCGGTCACATGCCCCAAGGCTGGCAGAGTACTCGACTTCCTGGATGAACTTGTACATCGCTACGGACTACCCAATCGCATCATCACAGACCTGGGCTCCAACTTCAACAACAACCAACAGCGGGATCGACGTCCGATATGTCTCGATTCTTTCGTTGACGGTTAATAATTGTATCAAAGTTCGTTTGTGACTCGCAAGCGTACAAGTCTCCCGTCGTAGTCAAGGGACCCTTCTTCCCTCGAGTGGTGAACCCAAGGTATCGAATCCGTGGAACAAATGTGTGACGCAAGAGTTGATCTAGTAAAGCCAAATAACTTCAATCTTTGGTAAAAGAGAAACCCTAATGCATCTAGATAAGAACACAAAACAAAGATAAATCTAATCTACTAAAGACCGGAGAAAACAAAGTAAGATTGGGTAGATAAACCGATCTAGAGGGATCGGGGTAAGCCTTTTGTTGAAGTTCCAAGCAAGAGAAGAAGTAGCAAATCGAATCTTAATAGAAGCCTCTTTAAATCGTGGTTTCCCGTCCAAATCCGAAAACATCCGCCTTTCGAGACCCCCGTTCTGTCACAACGTATCCCTATTCATGCGAGGAGCTTAGGGCGAGTCAAAAGACAAGTCGAGATTCTTTCGGAAGATCCGGCGTGTACCTCTAGCCACCGCGGCTACAAGAACACCCTATGTAATCTATCGTACGAATAGAATTGGAATAAGCAAAGCCGATCGAAAAACGAAATCTTCGAGGAAACACTTGATCGCTAAGAAAAGATTCAACTTGATAATTCAACTATGACAATGATACATACACAAGATCACCACCGGATCCTTCCTTGATCTTGCTTCTAGCTCGGGAACTCCGACGTGGTCTTCCATGCAAGGTTCCCACGTCGGCTAGGGAAACCCTAGTCAACTAGCTCGACCCTCTCCTCTCCGACATGGTGTCCCTCTCTTCTCTGCTCCTCGGCGGCCGAAGACGAAATCTTCTCTCCGTGGCTCTCGGTCAGGGGACTATAAATAGCCCGATTGGCGGCTAGGGCAAAGGAGAGCGTGTTTGGGCCCAAAATGGGCCGGGCCGACCGGGCCGGGCCGCCGGCCCGGGCCCATTTAGGCCCGGCCCCGTGGCCTCCTTTGCCCCACGTCGGTTCCCTTGCTTCCGGATGTTTCCCCCTTCGCATGTAGGTCCATGTCGTCGGTTTCTCTCCGAATTGGACTCAACTCCTTGTCTTGCAAGATTCAAGCACTTTTCCGGTCGAGTCCCCGGAGTCCGTCGTCTTCTCGGATCAAGTCCCCGGCTTCTTGGAGTTAAGTTTGCTTCATTGCATGACTTGTACGGGGCTTCAAGGTCTTGTCATGAGGTGCTTGATGAACTTATCCCGAAAGTCTTGCATTCAACACTAAAACCCTGCATAAACATTAAACTCCAAAACCGACATGCACACGTGAACTTGTTATACCACGGGGGTTAGTACCAATGGATAAGGTATAAAACTCATGCCAACACCGAAGGTAAACTCATGGCTAGGTTGACAGATTTTCACCGTCAACATCTCCCCCATGCTTAAACCTTGCTCGTCCTCGAGTAAGCCTTCGATGGATATCATCATTGCCAAACAATGTTTAAATTTTGCACTTGATCACGCATGAGAAAACATAATGCTCTCAAAATTTTAATTCATTAAAGTTCCATAATGTACTAGCCTTTATCTCTACGGAGGGCAGATCCTTATTAAGCTTATCCCACAAGTATTAACATGCTCACAAGGTTTTAAATAGATCTCAGAATTTTTGAAATAAAGAACGAGATAAAGAAAAGCTAAACCAAATTCACAAATTTAAATCATCTCGTGTATTGCTCATGAACTCTCATCTCACTTGTCTCTCAAGCCTATATATTCTACCCCTTTCCCTCTCATATATATGTGGTAGGCTTTATATGGAGCTTTGGGAAAGTTTAGTCCTAACAAGATTTTATAAATGAGGTGTTGTCAAAACAAGACAAGCTTCTCATGGTCTTACCGAGACTCGTCAAAAAGGTCATTGGAAAATAATGTTAAATCAAGGAGGGGAAAGAGAAAAATACACACACTTTTAGATGAGTGGACATGTGCAAATGGCAAAGAGTGATCCCGAGGCACAAAAGAAGTCCTCGTTATCGGATTGCACATGGTTGAAAAATGAGAATGGATCTTTTTAACTTGAAGCTTTGAATGCACTTTTAGAGAGCCGGGGAGTTTACTTTACGCACATTTTTTTTCTTTCTCATATTTCTCATTCTTTTCTTTCTTTCTTTCTTTCATATATTTATTTATTTATTTATTTATTTATTTATTTATTTTACCTTGAAAGTCATGAGTATCGCTGGATTTTTTTTTCTTTCATCATCATTTTTTTTAAAATATTCCCCTTTGAACTCTAAAACTGCACCGTACCTACCTCCTCCCCCATGCTTAGACGTTGCTCGTCCTCGAGCAAAGAGGCGAAAAATAAGGTAGGTACCGGAGATATTTTTCCTTGGAGAGATACTTGAAATCTTCAACGTTGGCACCGTCTTGCGATCTTCCTTGAATTGATGATCCATTCTCAATGATAGGTTGTGGTCAAGGAGGTAATCACAAAAGATGATATTTGGTTTAAGGGTGGATATCCGGCGAAGTTTGTGAGATCACCGATGCGGGGATACACAATGCACGGATAAAAGGCTAGCAAAAAGATAGATACGCAAAAATGGAATGACCAGCTTCTTAGTCTCGGGCCAGAGAAATCATGGCCTGCAATAACGCACTCAAAAATAAATCTTGTACACTAAGGTTTATGCACTCAAATATATATAAGGCTTTGGATAGGTTGAGCAACACACAAGTGATATTTGTGACAAGGTTAGCAATATTTTTGAGCATAAAAGACATCTTTAATCTATTCATAACTTGAGAGCACATAAAACACTATGGGTCTTTATTTTAATCATAACCTCCGCTGAAAAGTAAGCTAGTATTTAAATAAATTCAGATTTGTATTTTTAAGAGAGCACTAGCTTAAACATGCATAAATCAATTACAAAGATGAACAAAGCTGCAATTTTAATCATATATCATCATGGCACGAATTTTGTAACTTTTCCAATGATATAATCAAGGTGGTGTCTTTATTAATGGTGACATCAAGTTGAAATACAAACTGAAAATAAACAAACATGCTTGCTGAAATTTAAATAAAAACAGAAAATACTACGCAAACACACATAAGCAAAAGCTGAAAATTACGAGAGAAAAAGAAAAGAAAAGAAAACTAAAGTTCCTAAATCTTCTAGTCATCCGCCGGTGGTTGATGTTGATAATCTTGATAGCAATACCCTTGCTCATAATATGATTGGACATTCCCTCCGACGAATTGATTTGGCTCCACAAGGTGAAGGCGTCCAAGTTCAAAGGCAATATTTGCGTTGCCTTCACCAAGTTGAGTTGCGTTAGCTTGGATGGCTGCGATGTTTTGAGCGTTTCTTGCAGCATACCCTTCAATAATGGCCATGCTTTGTTGTGGTTGGGGATGATGAGCTTAGGACTCCGCGAAGTTAGCGTTGGGCACAACATAATTTTGAGGGGGTACCGGTGCACCACCCCCCCATGCTTGCTCTTGTGGCCCTCCGTAATAACTTGGCGGAGGAGGGACCCCGCCGAATGGTTGCACATTGGGTTGTGCTCCACTCGCTTGTGCGAGAGGATGTTCCCTCCTCTACGATTCTTCCTCTTTTGTTCTTCCTTGCAGGGACAAGTAGTCCCTCTTCCAACCAATCTTCCCTCCCTTCATTGAAAAGCCTAAGCCTCTCGTTGGGAAGAGGTAGGTTCACAATGGCCAACCGATAACCTCCTCTCTCATCTCCACTAATGTACTTGCCTTGCAAATACTCAATGTCGAGAGAGGTACCACGCAAAAGGTGAGCGGGGTTTCTTGCGATCCCCGCCGCAAGGAAAAGGCCAACATGGAGAGGTAACACCCCGAACCAATATTACCCGCCCCCGATGTTGCTTCACAACACCAACGATTGATCATTAGGTAAGAGGGGTCTATTGGCTGCCCGGCAATTAAAGCCTAGTATAGCCAATTCAACTCCGTGTCGGTCACCTTTGTTTCCTTCATCCTCCCCAATACCCTCTTGCACATCCAAGAGTGAAATATCCGGATAATGGGGTTGCGGATGCAATTGCGTTGTTGATGGGCTTCTCCGGAGATCATGTTCCAAAATCCCGCCAACATGCCGGGTGGCACGTCAACTTTCTCCGGAGCTCCCTTGTGGAATCCAAGCAGCTCCCTAACGTGCTCGTAGGGAACCACTTGTTAGATTCCCTCCAAACGGAATGACAAGCTTTGCACCCCATCATCATCAACGATGGGTGCAATAGTCATTAAAATTTCCAAGGCGAACCCCAAATGGGTGTCCACCGATACTCCGTTGGAAAACCGCACCCATCCGAGGTGCCCCAACATATAGTATATGTCGGTGCCAAAACCCAAGGTGTAGAGTGCTTGGTCGTCGAACTCGACGTTGGGCACAAGCCTCTTCTCAAGATTAGAGAGCCTCTCCTCCTCCTCCGCCGACAAGATGATGAAGCCGTACGAAGAGTATGTCGGGGTGTAAGGAGGTGGCGCGGTTGAGCGGGTCGATCGTCGTGGTGGCGCGGGCTGCTCCTCCGTGTGCCCACGAGGTTCGGTGAACCTCATGGAAGTGCTTCTTGCAGCCCTCATACCACCAAGGAGGAGAGCATCATTCCTTCTCGGTGGTGCCGTATCCGTCTCCATGCTCCGGGAGACTCGGAAACCAAGTGCCTCCTCGAAGACGTGGTTGATGACGGCTTGGACGACGACGAACTCTTCTTCTTGGAGAAGAGACTTGTGGTCTTCTTCCACATGGTTGCTGCACTCTTTTTTTCAACTAAAATTCCGGGTTGCAACCGGTAACTAGGCACTTAAACTTTTTGCTTCGGATGTGGACTTTGAGTGGATTAAGGATGTGGATTTTTTTTTGTTGAGCTATCAAGCTTGGGAAGGTTGGCTATGTCTACGGAGGTTTTGAGCACACAAACTTGAACACACAAACAAAGGAAGGAGAGGGAAGCTTACTCGCAGAAAACGGGAGCCGGGGGGCTCCTTATGTAGGTGAGGCCGGCCTCGGTGCTCCTCCCCGTCTCGTCTTTCTTCCAAAGCACGATCATTTCACCTCTCGCAACTTTCTTGACCGCGTGCTCCACGAGTTGCACCGCCCAAACGCTCTCGTCCACTATCGGTCCTTCCACTTGATGCTTCATGTTTTGGGTCATGTCCATACTCCCTAGCTCCACTTGCTTCACATGCCACCATGAAATTCCTACAAAGTTGATGCTTGCTGCCCACCATGCTTGTCCTTTGCGTGTGGAATTGGTGAAAGTTGATGAAAGGGAATCCAATGGTGCATGCATGATTACTAGATTGCCTCCATTAAGGTGTGTTTAAGGTTAAGCACTCCTCTAATTCGAAATTTAAAATATTTTTCAGAGCCATGCAAGAGCTCGAACATAATTTTAGAGAAGTTTTTAAACCATTAAAAACAAATGCAAGTCGAAAATATTTTCTTTTTACGTCGATTTCGGTCTCACCGGTATAGTTTGCCTTCATCGGTTGAGAGCGGACTTTTCCCGCTTGATCATGGGGGCATAGGTTTAGGTTCTAATTTTGGCTAAATAAGAAAGATTTTGAATAAAACAAAATTAGAATAGGCTTAGAAAAATTCTAATCCTAGAGAAACCAAGGATAAAGATTTTTAAAACCAACCAAAAGCTTTGATTTCTAGGTTCACGCGAGTCCTACCACGTGCTGAATTTTATTAACACTTAAACATAAATCGTGGCTCTACTCGTGTGGTTTTAGCATGAAAAAATAAGTCAACCTCAGCACCATAATGAGGGTGAAAGGTTGAGTTAAGGTTCTGAAATTATTTGGTTGAGGTTTCTCGAAAAGAAAAGAACAAACAAGCACATAGGAGGGTTCATGCAAAGGGTTTATGATAAAGCAAACATTCAATCAAGAATTCTGTCTCTAATATCGTTCAACCACTTCAAAGTCTAATGTCTTTGCGTAATAGAACTCAAAAACTAAATTATTAAAAATACTCGAAAAACCTGGAATCGGGTTGTCCTCCCGTAGCTTATTCTTGACTCGACGAAACGGGTTGCCTCCCCGCCTAGCGCTTCGTTTATAGTCCATGGCTAGACTTCTTCACTTGATTACTTCGGATCAACGCTCTTTGTGGGCGTTGCAATCTTGGGTACCCGCTTTGGCTTAGTCAATTTTTTTTTGGTCTTCACAGTCGGCTTTGTCCTTTGGTCTTGACGGATGCAACAACTTCCTTGTGGCTCGGCATCTCGAACTCCGGTCCTTCGGTCGTGATCTTCATGGTCTCTAGTGTGATCCTTCATCTCTCCCGAATGAGCTTGAGTAGCCTTCGCCGTCTTGGGACCTTGGAGTTGTCTCGGATATTCTTCTTCGTTACCCATCGGGCGCCGGCAAGTTGTCCCACTTGCGTCTAGCATCTTCATCACGATGAACACTTCACGTATAGAGCTTCCGACCTCCGTCACCTTGCCATCTAAATTCTTCAATATCTTCTCCATAGCCTCGAACTTAGTGACGGCGTCCTTGTTGATCTTAGCTTGCTCGTCCATCAAGTCCTTGAATTGTGCACAAAGAGAAACCAAAACTTGAATCGACGAACTTGCATTAAATCGGGGTTACCTTGGACATGGTCGTACTCCACACACTCCTTGCATGAGGATCTTGCTTCGGCGGCCATTAGGTGTTGAGCTTATTTCTCCATCTCCATCTTCTCCATCCTCCTCTTAAGTAAACCGATATGCCACTCAAGGAATCCGGCTCGTATGCATTCAGCTCTCGCAATCGTCATGCAGATAGTTGAGACCTTGATCTTGAACGGCCTCCCGGCGTCTTGACTTGGAGGTGGTGATTCCCTTGGAGATTTTGACGGTCCTTCGACTTCAACTTCTGAATTTCCAACCCTTTAGCTTGTGTTGCACGTCACCTTTGCCTGTAAAGCTTTCCTGGATCATCCACAAAAAAGTTTGGGTTTCTTGGAGAGGTAGCCAACCATCTCCGGTTAGGGTTAGCAATAAGCAAAGTATGCAAAAACTAGAAAGGAAAAATAAATCTATGAAATCTAGGGTTAGACAAACTAGATTAGATGTATTTTGAGGATGATCAAAGTTTAGTAGATTCAAAAAGAAAAACAAAAAGAAAACTGAAAATTACAAAAAGGCAATAAAAAACCAAATCTTGATCACTTGTTCCCCGGCAACGGCGCCAGAAAAAGGGGCTTGTTGACGGTTAATAATTGTATCAAAGTTCGTTTGTGACTCGCAAGCGTACAAGTCTCCCGTCGTAGTCAAGGGACCCTTCTTCCCTCGAGTGGTGAACCCAAGGTATCGAATCCGTGGAACAAATGTGTGACGCAAGAGTTGATCTAGTAAAGCCAAATAACTTCAATCTTTGGTAAAAGAGAAACCCTAATGCATCTAGATAAGAACACAAAACAAAGATAAATCTAATCTACTAAAGACCGGAGAAAACAAAGTAAGATTGGGTAGATAAACCGATCTAGAGGGATCGGGGTAAGCCTTTTGTTGAAGTTCCAAGCAAGAGAAGAAGTAGCAAATCGAATCTTAATAGAAGCCTCTTTAAATCGTGGTTTCCCGTCCAAATCCGAAAACATCCGCCTTTCGAGACCCCCGTTCGTCACAACGTATCCCTATTCATGCGAGGAGCTTAGGGCGAGTCAAAAGACAAGTCGAGATTCTTTCGGAAGATCCGGCGTGTACCTCTAGCCACCGCGGCTACAAGAACACCCTATGTAATCTATCGTACGAATAGAATTGGAATAAGCAAAGCCGATCGAAAAACGAAATCTTCGAGGAAACACTTGATCGCTAAGAAAAGATTCAACTTGATAATTCAACTATGACAATGATACATACACAAGATCACCACGGGATCCTTCCTTGATCTTGCTTCTAGCTCCGGAACTCCGACGTGGTCTTCCATGCAAGGTTCCCACGTCGGCTAGGGAAACCCTAGTCAACTAGCTCGACCCTCTCCTCTCCGACATGGTGTCCCTCTCTTCTCTCGCTCCTCGGCGGCCGAAGACGAAATCTTCTCTCCGTGGCTCTCGGTCGGGGGACTATAAATAGCCCGATTGGCGGCTAGGGAAAAGGAGAGCGTGTTTGGGCCCAAAATGGGCCCGGGCCGACCGGACCGGGCCGGCCGGCCCGGGCCCATTTAGGCCCGGCCCCGTGGCCTCCTTTGCCCCACGTCGGTTCCCTTGCTTCCCGGATGTTTCCCCCTTCGCATGTAGGTCCATGTCGTCGGTTTCTCTCCGAATTGGACTCAACTCCTTGTCTTGCAAGATTCAAGACTTTTCCGGTCCAGGTCCCCGGAGTCCGTCGTCTTCTCGGATCAAGTCCCCGCTTCTTGGAGTTAAGTTTGCTTCATTGCATGACTTGTACGGGGCTTCAAGGTCTTGTCATGAGGTGCTTGATGAACTTATCCCGAAAGTCTTGCATTCAACACTAAAACCCCGCATAAACATTAAACTCCAAAACCGACATGCACACGTGAACTTGTTATACCACGGGGGTTAGTACCAATGGATAAGGTATAAAACTCATGCCAACACCGAAGGTAAACTCATGGCTAGGTTGACGGATTTTCACCGTCAACGGTTGCCCATCCTCGGGCTAACGGACAAGTCGAGCGCGCCAATGGGATGGTGCTCGATGCTCTCAAGAAGCGGCTACAAGACGCTGTCAACACCAAAGGAGGCAAGTGGATCAAGGAACTACCCAATGCGCTCTGGGGGCTACGTACTCAACCCTCCAAGCCGACGGGACAATCGCCATACTTCCTGGTCTACGGCTCCGAAGCAATCCTCCCTGCTGATGTCATGTGGGACTCACCGGCAGTGGAGCAATACGACGAAGGCATATCTGAAGACAGCAGACGAGTTGACATCGATGGACTCGAAGAAGCTCGTTGTGCCGCCCTCGTCCAATCAGCAAGGTACCTCGAGGGTATCCGACGCTACCACGATCGCAACGTCAAGGAACGCTCCTTCAATGTTGGTGATCTTATCCTTCGCCGCATCCAGAAGACGGAAGGACTACCCAAGCTCAGCTCGCCCTGGGAAGGTCCCTTCATAGTCGCAAAGGTGACCGGACCGGGCTCCTACCGCCTCCAGACGCTCGAAGGTGAAGACGTCAATAACTCGTGGAATATCGACCAGCTCTGTCGATTCTACGCCTAGTCTACCGACTACCCTGGGGGCTCAAGTCTACACGACTACTCAAAGACCCCTTCGCCGTAAGCGGCTTCTGGGTCCAGGCACTAGTCTCCGGACTACTCCACTCCACGATCCAGCGCTAACGGCTACTAATGGATCTTGGGCTGCTCCGAGCAACAAAGGACTCCAACAGCAGTCTACTAAGAGACCATGTACTCCTAGATCCAGCCTACACGGCTACTAACGGATCTCTAGCTGTAAGCGGCCAAGAGCCCTAGCACTACTTAGCCGTAGGCAGCCTCTGGGTCCAGGCGACTACTCTGTACCAACGGCCCTGGCCATCTAGGTGTATTTCTCTCAGTAATAAAGTTTGATTATCTATCAACTGCTTTACTGTCTCTTTCCCTCAACGGGCCTACTGGCGAGTACGACTACTCGTGACAACTCCATGATGGGACTCCGCATACACACATCGCGACAACGAGTACTCATTTATGGAAGTTTTTCTCATTCATACCTAAACAAGTTCATTACAACTTTGTTTATCTACAACTATTGCTATGAGCTAACTCTACAGGACTACTGGAGATTGAGCTACTTGGCGACTTGTTCAGCAATCGGCGCCATCTGCTCCAGCAGCTCCGCGTACTGCTCGTCCGTGCAGTTGGCGGCTAGTCCGCTGGCGACTACGTCAACTAGAGCCTTCGGGAAGTATGACATCATATATGCCAGGACCTGGTTGGGGATCGACTTCGCCAAGTGCTTCACGTACATCGCCAGACGGCTGGGTGCTTCCCTCAGCCGGTCTACCAGTGGAGCTATCTTCGGTCCCCCCGGGTGAGGCACCAGTAGCCTTGCGATGGGAAGTGCGGCCTCCTCGAGTTCCTTCATCTGTGCCCGCAGCTTCTCGCAGTCCTCGTTCAACTTCTGCAAGGATTTGTAGCAGTTGACGAGGTCATGATCGGAGGCAATGTGCAGCTCCATGTGCTTATCGCGCTCATAAGCCAACTGCTTGTAGTCATACTCAAGTACCTCACGGGCCTCTTTCTCCCGGTAGAAGAGGTTCTCCATGTCGACTTCTGAGGCCCTCAGCTGCTCGACACGAGTCTCAAGCTCTGCAATCAACAAGGCAAGGCGGGTCAGATTACTACAAGCTACTTCCGAATGGGTACTCGACGAGACAACACGTACCCTTATTCTTGTTGCGGAGTGACTTGTTCTTCCGCACAAGCTCGTCGCTCTTCGCTTGCATCTCCTGGACTTCGTTGTGGTACTGGGCGAAGGCGCCGTCTAGTTTTGATTGAAGCGCGACGGAGTGCCTCCAGGCCTTTACGAGTTGTTCTTCTAAGGCTTCTGCCCGGAGCACTGCGTCACCGTACCCTTGGAGCATGCCAGACTTCTGGTGGGATCTCTCTGTGACGTCCTGCAGCAGACAACAAATGTCAATTGGGTACTCAGAATCCACAACAGATCGACTACTCAAGGGCATCAACAACTCACCTTCATCCATTGCTCAGTTTGGCGCATCGCCTCCAAGTGGCGAGCTACCACCGCCGGGTCGACGAGATCATCTGCCAACAGCTCAATTCCACCACGACTACTCGTGGCAGCTCCAGACATTGGTGCCGAGCGGATCGGCTCCACGTCTTGGATCTTCGGCGAACGGACGACAACCTCCAGAGTCGATTCTGGCGGCACGTCATCGCGTTCTCCTTCGGCCACTGCGGGGGCCTCTCCGCTGGCCACCTCCATCGGCTCGGGGGCTCCTCCGGCAGCTCCCTGGGTCTTCGGTGCCAGGCCTTCAACGGGCACCGCCTTGGGAATAGCGCTTCCCTCGGCTTCGGTACCTGTCAACAAGAAGACATGGATTAGTCATCCTTGGCGGCTACGACTACTCCTTGAGGTTTCCTGCTCCTGTGCAGTGTACTCACCTTCCACGATGCTGGCCTCTGACAATGCAGCCTCCACGACCGGCGCCTCGGATTCTGCCTGAGGGGCGGGAGCGGACTCCTCAGCGGCCCTCGTGGACTCCTCTTCCGCCACCGCTGCGGCGGGTTCATCCCCATCCCAGGTCAAGTCCGTCGATTTCCTGCAGAGTACACAACCGGTTGTCAACCCAGTACGACTACCAAACCAAATGTACTACTCGGGAAGGATCTTCACTTACAAGCTCGACCAGACTACTCTCACGGTTGGGGCACCAAGGATAATGGCGATATCGACCAGTCCAGCCTCAGCAGGCGCCTCCTCTTGGGCCTCGCAGGCCGCCGCCCCTTCGGCCGACGGCGGCGGTCGGTTCAGTGCTCCCCTCAGCAACTGGGGGCTGGCGCGTCAGTTGCGCCACGAGCTCCTCCACGGTGAGGGCTGGGCTGAGGCTACCCCCAGCCGGCTCTCCCACTGTATCCCAGTCGCCTTCGTCCCCCTGCTCCACGGGGTCGGAAGGCGGAATCTCCTGCAAGCAGTGGAGTTTCATCGTCAGCACACTACGCCGAGACACAAGTACTCGACTACTCTACTCAAGGAAGCTTACCTCTTGAGATGTGGTCTCCGTGACCTTAAGCTTCTTGGCCACGTGCTTGCGGGCCACGTTGCACGGCCTCCTTGGCGGCGCAGGCAAACTAGCCTCCACGCTAGTTGGCGGATCCTGAACGAGAGGGACATGCGGCAGTCCAGGGCGGCTGAATCTCGACCGCAGCTGGAAGTGCTCCTGCAACGTCTCCTCATCATCTTCCTCCGACGTGTCTTCAACGACTATGGTGTCGTCCCCTTCACCGACTTCGCGACGCTCCTTCGCCTTCCCCTTCCCTTCATCTGGGATCTCGACAAGTCGAGGAGGCGACGCTGGCTCGGAGACGAACTTCACTACGTCGTCCTGCAAGAAGCACATTGGATGAGTACGACTACTACTACATAATCAGTACCCGACTTCAGCACGGCTACTGACCTCATTGGGTGAACGCGTGGCGGAGTACTCAGGCACAGGGCACGGCGTGTACGTCGGCATGTCTTTGAAGATCCTGCCCAGTCTATCAACGATGTCGTCGTCGTCGACTTCATCCCCGAGCATCCGCGACGAGTCGCCGTCACCGGTGTTCTGGTAGCCCAAGGTGTCGCGGGCCATCAACGGCTGCACCCTTCGCTTCATGAAGCTAAAGGCCACATGTTCGGCCCTCAGCCTGTCTTCTCTCAAAGCCTTGATCTTCGCCAGCAGCTCAGGTAGCTGGATACCCTCCTGCTTCGTCGGCTCGGAGTTCCACCAGGGCCTGTGTTTCGGCTGCTTCCCGCTCGGCTTCGGCAGCTCCGGGTAGTGATTAGTGATGTAGAACCACTTTGACTTCCAATCTTGATTGGAGTTGATCAGCTTGTACGTGAGGTACTGCTCTGCGGCATCCTCGCGCATCTGGATGCCGGCTCCACCAACTACTCGGGGGTTGTTGGCGCTCGGTTGGGGCTTCACTCGGAAAAACTTCCGGAAAAGTACCCAGTGGGGCTTGATCCCCAAGAAGGCTTCACAGAAATGCACGAAGACAGAAGTGTGGAAGATACCATTGGGGTTGAGGTTGAGGTACTCGATGTCGTAGTACTCCAGCAGCCCCTTGAAGAAATCGCTGGCTGGGAGAGACAACCCTCGCTTCGCGAATCACGTGAACATGGGGATCTCGTCTGGGTTCTTCTCCATGGGATACGGATCTCCCGCAGCGGCACGCCACATATCGACTTCCTTCTCCTGCAAAAATCCACTGTTGAGGAGCGCCAGCAGATCTTCGGTCTTTGCCTTGGACTTCTTCCACTCTTGGTTGGGATTTGGCCGCGGCGGAGACACCGGTGGTGATGTCCCTGCGGCGGATCCGGCGGCTTCCTCGCGGGACCTCTTCTTCCCACCAGCGGTCTTCAAGCTCTTTGACGGCGAAGGCTTCATCCTCCAACTGCACCGGGTCTTCACTCGCATTCGCTCGGGGGCTACAGCGTTGGTTTCCGGCAGCGACGCACTTGGATCTACACTCCCCTCTAAGGCGGCAGTGCGCACTGGCGGTGGATTCTAGGCACGACCTGCTAGGAATGGCTGCAAGTGCACGGGGTGAAAAAACCCTAAGGGTTTCGGCTTCTATTTATAAGTGAAAGGACCTTGTGATTCCTAGAGGGGGGGTGAATAGGATCACTTCAAATTTCTGAAACAAAAGCAGTGGATTAAAACTCCTGTCGGTACTACCGACATGGTGCCAGTTCTACCGACAGGGTCGGTACAACCGGTACCAGGTCGGTACTACCGACAGGCAAAAATGACTTAAAGCGAAATTTGAATTATGTGAGGTTTCCAGCAATTCTACTTGAATCAAAGTTTAAGTTTAGAGGCTAAGAACCACCTGGAACCACAGAGATGAGTTGGATAGCAACCAATTGATAGATCGGGCTAAAACAAGTTATAGGGTTCGTTAGAAACAAAGAATTCAAGCAAGCAAAAGGAGACACAAGATTTAATCTGAAGTTCACACCCACAAAGGATGCTACGTCTCCGTTGAGGATCCCACAAAGGGAGGGCTATCACCAAGAGCCTCTTTTCCTCTTCCAACCCCCACAAAGGAAGATTGGTGCTCACTAAGAATTCTCCACCAAGGAGAGGGCAATACAAACGATCCCGGGTGCACCAGTGCACCACACAAAGAGGGCACTCGCGGGCGACACCTAAACGTCTAGAAGCAAGCTTCAAGAGTAACAAATGCAAAACAAAAGCCTGGAGATGCTTCAATTGCTCTTGAGAAGGAGAAGAACGATGGGGCTCTCAAAGCTTGGGCACACTTCACTAGAATTCACCTCTCTACTCAAACCCTAGCTCAAGGGAACCAAGGATTAGCTCTAGAGGAGAGGGGAGAGGTGGAGTGAATGCTCAAGGAAGTGTTTGTTTCGTGGTTGGTCAGCAATGAGTGAGGAGGGAGAAGGGGGCTTAAATACTCAGGGCCAAAAACTAGCCATTACTGTGCAGAATCGTGTAACCCCGGTACTACCGACACGGCGTCGGTACTACCGAGGGGGGGTTCAGACCAAAACAGTACAGCCATTGGTAGTACCGATACTGGGTCGGTAGTGCCGACCCCCTGGCTAAAACTCGCCAACGAAGCCATATCGGTATACCGGCCCTGCGCCGATACTACCGAGGGGCGATCGCGGGTAGTACCGACGTGGTGTCGGTACAACCGACCCAGGCTGAGAATTTGGGAAAAGAGAAGCATTTGTGCACGTGCCAACTCTCAACTCTTCTCACTCACTTGGATTACCTTCTAGAGCACTTTTAGCATCTCTTGGCTATCGATTTGCATCCCCCTTTATAGTACTGTGTTTCCTATACTCAAATTCAAAAGTAAAATGAAATAAAGCCTTGATTCGAGTTGAAAACAACGACTTGAAATTTGGGGGCCTTCCTTTGATCAACCATACGAGTTTCATTCATTTAAGACCTGCACACATCTTGACAAAGCATTAAATACCACAAACCATGCTTGTCATTATCACCAAAACAATTAGGGGCCAAGATGCACTTTCAATCTCGCCCTTTTTGGTGATTGATGACAACCACAATTTGTTTTTATAAAAGATGTGTGTATTTCACGAATTTGAAAATGAAACTCCCCATAAATGTGTGCTTTGTCTTTTATGAATGCCTCAAATGCCTATCACACACTTAGAAGACTTTTCACTCTCAAATTGTATACACAAGTGCATGAGTGTGATATATAAACCGTGATGCATATGACATGATATACACAACAATAAAGTGAGAAACAACAAGCATCATAAATAGATAAACAAGGTTACTCACATCACAAGCACAATTTAGGTCTTACAAATTTAAACGAGTTCTAGGTTCTTCACCAAGCATTACACCACACAAATACACAAATAGTCCATACATGTCCACAATCCTAAGGATAGATAGATAGATAAATGGAGATACAAGCCCACACCACACATGAGTAAATTGTGAGCTCACTCCCCCTTTGGCATCAAGTGCCAAAAAGAAGAGGCCCTTCAATCATCATAGTCATGTGGAGAGTGGGCAGCCGGAGGAGAGTCGTCGTCGTCAGTCTCACCACCACCAAAGTCCTCATCGTCGATGTCGGCCGGAGGAGCTCCATACATCATGGAGGTGTCGCTGTAGATCTCCCAAGGGTTGTAGAAGTTTGGTGGAGGAGGAAAATCCATGGGCTCGCGGACGGGAGAGTGCTCGATGTTGTGTTGAGCGAGCAAAGACTTTTGACGCGTCTCCAACTTAAGGAGCTGCTCATCAACATGCTGCCTATGTGCACGAATCTCTTGTGCATTGTGCTTTCCCACATTGAAGCAAGCAAAAAGACCTTGAGAGAGAAAGTTAAAGATACTCTTTTTCTTGCTGGGGGGAACGGTGCCTCGAGATGCGGATGGCCCACGAGAGGAGGAAGGTGGCTCATAGTTGGATGGGCCATCGGAGGAGGAGCCACCTGCGGTAGTGGGATGAGGAGGAGCATGCTTGCCCAACTTGAGAAGTCGCTCAATGTTGCCCTTGTTTGGCTTGTACCAAGAGTGAGTCTTGTCGGGGAGAATATCAACTCCTGCCACCTCACAAATCATCTTGAATATCCAAGGAGCATATTGGCAACTCTTGTTGGCGGACACGGAGCACACAATGATTTCCTCCCAAATAAAGTTGGAGATGCTAAAGTCCTCCTTCCCCGGTGCCATCCTCACAAGAATCTCTTTTGCCACATTGGAGATATTGGTGTTGTCACCGATCTTAGGAGTGAGAGTATAGCGGAAGAGTTGGTTCAACATCCTATAGACCGGTTTCATCCCATGTGTGGCGCCAAACTCCACCTTTCCATACACGGAATCATACATGAAGGCCATCTCACTGTCAAGAGGAAATTCTCCACCATGAAGCTTGGGACGAGCGAGATCCTCCTCACCGAAACCAAGGATTTGAGCAAAACGCTCATATGAGACGGAGAGGGGCTTGACTTGGAGGAGCCAATGAAAGGTCCGTGTCTCACGACGGATGTAGAGGTTGGCATAGAATTGAGCGACCACTTCTTCATTCCAATCATAATTGATCGCCATCACATTGGTCATCCCCTTGGCGTGACAAATATCAATCGCATCATTGACGGCCGGAATGTCAAGTGACCTAAGGAGATCCCAATTGATTGACTTCATATCAATAGTCATGTGGTCCTTGCTGAGAATGACTGACTCATACCAATCGGCATTGAACTTGAGCCAAAATCGGATGTCCGCGTCAAACTCCTTTTGCCAACGAGCGAGGTCGGAATACCTTTCCTTATACACATTGTGTGACCCCCTTGTGTAATCTACCATCCTGACAATCCCCATTTGAGTAGCCAGACGAGGAGGGATGGATGGCCGAAGGATGAAAGAGGAGAGGGTTTCCAAGGAGATATCCTCATAATCATCATAGTGATCATCGGGTTGGTGAGCTTGCTTGGTACGGGAACGATGACCTTGTCCCTTGGATTGGCGAGGAGCAGCTGGTGGATTGTTACGACCACGACCACGAGGGGCTTAAGAGCTAGCACCCCCTTTCCTCTTCCTTTGAGCGAGAGGAACGTCATCTTCATCGGATCCTTCACGAACCACTTGCTTGCCGGCCCGACCCATCTAGAGCATTAGAACAGAGTGCATAAGATGGGTGAGGATTTATGGAAAGGGATGCCTCAAATTAAGGGAGGGGGTCAGTTGACAGCCCCCCATCGGTACTACCGACACAGGGTCGGTACTACCGATGGGGGTCGATTTTGAGTGGAAAGATTTGAATCTAGAAGATTTAGCGAACCAAAAGCTACGAAATCATAGATACGAGTTCTAGGATGGAAAAGATGATGACTCCCTAAAGCATTGCCTCTAGAAACAACTACATTTAGAGATCGATCGACGGAGATTTTGAATGTATACCTTGAGATGCTTCCCGCGCGAATTGACGAACTTCCGGCGAGGATCGGATGTTCCGGAGGGTGGAGAATCTAAAGAAGTGGACTAGAAACACTTTGCACGGTTGGTTTTTGAGATCCCCTCAAGGATTGAGCAGTGGAAGAGAGAGGGCACGACCAACGGTTGGAAAAGAAGACTGAAACCCTAGCCTCAGGGCGCGGGACATATATAGTCCAGCGGCGATTATCGGTAGTACCGACAGGGTGTCGGTACTACCGGCGGTCCCTAGAAATTAAGACAGAGATGTCATATCGGTATACCGACTCCGGGTCGGTTCCACCGGGGGGTCCGGTAGTACCGACACGACGTCATTTCTACCGGGGAACGCCAGAAATTCCAACAGTGAACTCATATCGGTACTACCGACCTTGTGTCGGTTGTACCGGTAGTCTAACCAATTTTTGAGATTGATTGAGGTTCTAGATTGAGATTTTTGGTAGAGGGGAATATGGACATGTAGAGACCCCATAGGAGTTGGTGACTAGTCACAAACAATCAATCAAAGCTATAGTCACCACTCACTATGTAAAGATCCAAAGTTTTGTAAGACACACACAAGGAAAGTTAAAATAAAACATCATGCTTCCTACCTAGGCAACAAACAGGTTTATGTGCAAAAGATCAAGCCAAGTTACGAGAATCTAAGATGTTTAGCTCACTCCTCAAACACAAAACCTTTGCTCGTCTAGAGGCTTAGTGAAAATGTCGGCAAGATGCTTTTTGGTGCAAACATGCCGTAAAGCAATGTCACCCTTAGCCTCATGATCCCGTAAGAAGTGGTGTCTAATGTCTATGTGCTTTGTTCTAGAGTGTTGGACAGGATTGTTCGCTAGTTTGATAGCACTCTCGTTGTCACACAAGAGTGGAATCTTACTAAACTTGCAACCATAATCACTCAACGTTTGCTTCATCCACAAGAGTTGTGCACAAAAAGCACCGGCCGCCACATATTCGGCTTCGGCCGTGGATAAAGCAACCGAATTTTGCTTCTTTGAGCTCCACGACACCAAAGACCTTCCAAGAAATTGGCAAGTCTCGGTAGTGCTCTTTCGATCTACTTTGCAACCGGCATAATCCGAATCGGAGTAGCCAAGTAGATCAAAAGTGGAACCTTTGGGATACCACAAGCCTAGGTTAGGAGTATGAACTAAATATCTAAAGATCCTCTTAACAGCCATTAGATGGCACTCCTTAGGATTGGCTTGAAATCTTGCACACATGCACACACTAAGCATTATATCGGGCCTAGATGCACAAAGGTAAAGGAGGGAGCCAATCATGGAACGGAATACCTTTTGGTCGACCGACTTCCCTTATTCATTGAGATCAAGATTTCCATTTAATGCCATGGGAGTTTTGATGGGCTTGGAATCGGCCATGTCAAACCTCTTGAGCATATCCTTCACATACTTGGTTTGACACAAGAAAGTTCCTTCCTTCATTTGCTTGATTTGAAATCCAAGAAAGAACTTCAATTCTCCCATCATAGACATCTCAAACCTCTTGGTCATGATCCTACTAAATTCTTCACAAAATTTATCATTAGTAGACCCAAAAATGATGTCATCGACATAAATTTGACAAACGAAAATATCTTTTCCGTTTTTTTGTATGAAGAGAGTAGAATCGGCTTTGCCTATCTCAAAGCCGTTCTTGAGAAGAAAATCCTTAAGGCATTCATACCATGCTCTAGGAGCTTGGTTAAGCCCGTAGAGCGCCTTATGGAGCTTGTACACATGATTTGGAAATCTTGAGTCTTCAAAGCCCGGTGGTTGATCCACATACACTTCTTCTTGGAGAGGTCCATTCAAGAAAGCACTCTTCACATCTATTTGATGAAGCTTGAAGTCATGATGAGTAGCATAGGCCAAAAGAATACGAATTGATTCGAGCCTTGCTACCGGTGCATAAGTCTCTCCAAAGTCCAAGCCTTCGCCTTGTGTGTAACCCTTGCCAACAAGCCTTTCCTTGTTCTTCGTGACGACACCAAATTCATCTTGCTTATTCCTAAAAAACCATTTGGTGCCGATCACATTTTGCTTGGGTCTTGGTACCAACTCCCAAACTTCATTTCTCTTGAAGTTGTTCAATTCTTCCTCCATGGCAATAATCCAATCCGGATCCTCAAGAGTGTGACGCCCTAGGTTTTTAATTAGCCTTTATCACCGGTCAAATGGTCAACAATGGTCAACCATGGTAAACCTGGGCCCTCACCTCGAAAAACTCCCTAACCCCCCCTAGTAACCCTAATTGACTAGTAAACACACTTGTGGGGCCAACCCATGGTCAAAGGATGGTCAAACCCCAAGTGTCTGCCGGAATTTTTGCCGCGTTCTCCAAAATTCCCTAAACACTCAAAATTCTACCTTTATGAAAGTTGTAGATCTTGATGAGGGACACAACTTTCATGTAGATTGGCATTTCCAATTTTGAGAGGAAAACTTGAAAAATCAACTGCAAGCCAGAATTCACTGTTTGTAATAACCTGCTGACATTCAAAGTTGGCATTCAAATAAATTTTAACCTGGGCAGAAAAGCCCCATATGGCTTTTATAGAAAATGTTGTTGGTAGCTAGATCTACAACTTTGGTGTTTACCACTTGGTCGACTTCTATACAAAAATCCAGAGAACAATCGGGTCAAACTGAGCCCCAGCAAAACATTCAAACCCAGAGCGCCGGCGCGCCGCGACGTCGCGCACCCGCGCGCCGCCGTCGCCGCCCGCCGCCGGCCGTGCCCCGGCGTCCACGCCCGTGCCGCCCGAGGCCCGCACCGCCCGAGGCACGCGCCATCCCGAGACCCCGCGCCCCAACACGCCCCGTCCCGAGGCGTCCCAAGGTCGGCCGCCGCCGTACGCGCGCACACGCCGCGGACCGCCGGTCCGTCGGCCGTGTCGCCGCCGTACGCGCGAGCCCCGAACCGCCGTGGTACGGGGAGCATCTCCGCCATCACGCCTCGTCACCCGCGGACGCGTCGGGCCGCATATAAAAGCGCCCCTCGCCTCCCCGCGCGCCGCCCCGAGGCCGCCGCCGCCATTGCCGCCGCCGCCCGTGCCGGAGCTCGCGCTTGCGCTCACCGCCGTCCCACTGCTCCAGTAGGTTCCCTAGGTCCTGGTGAAGCTCCAGCGCTCGCTTGTTGCCCCACATTGCCCCTTCCCGCCGCACTTCCCCGAGCCGCCGCGGCCACCGCTGCCGGCCACCGTTGAACCTCGCCGCCGGCCAACCCATTGCCTCCACTTCCGTCCCCTAATGATCCTAGGTGAGCCCCGTGGCCCCCCGAGCCGCTTGCACGGCCGGAAGAGCCGCCGGCTCGCCGGCGATCGGCCGTGCCCGCGCCACCCGGCCGGCCAGGGACCCAATTGCGTCAATTTCAATAGTTCTGGGGTGCATCGCGTAAATTACACGGCTTGGTTGTAAAGATCCTTATCTAACTTTTGTTGCAGTTCAGTCCAGCGCTGTGTAAAATCCCTAGAAATTCGTAGAAAAATCAGAAAAATCGCAAACCCATTTTGTTGGGTTCAGGAAGATAAATCCCATCACGTTTGTTATTTGCTCGTAGCTAGATTCTAAATAGTTTTAGCATGAAAAATACAAATGTGAAAAAACTAGATCTGGCATAACTTGAAATCCATAAATCCTCTGTATCCCAATTTTGGATACGTTGTGTGTTAGGTCATTACCAGTTGCTGTGCAAAACATTGCACAAAGTTATGCAGTAGATCTTGTTAAAGAAATTGTTTTCCATTCTTGCAGAAACTGCCTAGATGATTTTTCTTGCTAAATATATTTATGTTTTTGAGCTCAACTTGTGCACACTGTCTTGTGATGTCAAAATACACATCTTGTGAATTAATCATGATTTTTGGCTTACCAGAAATATTTATCCTCTAATTATGCATGTTTTCCTTTGTAAATTAATAAGCTAAGATCAGTAGAGTTTTTATGTGAATATGCTTGTTCTTTAGACTTTTCTAGGACCAGAGAGCATGCAAGAGAAAATTGGTATCATTTTGATGCTTATTTATTTTTATATGCATTCAAATGGAATCACTAGCTAGCCTTTGTTATTTTCTATAATATTTGATTTCCTAGCATCCAACACTCACATGTGGGTCCAATGGACCAGTATAGGTGATAATGTGATTAAGAAACATTTCTTTAATTTTTGGTAATTTAATTTCTCAATAAAAAGCTTAAAAGCCCTTTTTATTAAAGAGAAATTAAATAAAGAAAAGCCCTATTTAATTCTTTTTCCTTGTTGAAAACATTATCTAATTTAATTAAAAGCTAATTAAATATCATTGCTGATAAGAAATAACTTCATGGATAAAAAAATATTATTTAGACCCTTGCTGGTGAAGATGAAAGGAATTAAAGCCTTCACATGAAATGACAAGTATAATAAAAACCTTTATTCAAATGTGCCATATAAGAATAACCCATGTACACCAATAACCTTCCTAAAAGAGAAACCCTATCTAAATGCTTGTTAAGGTGAATATGACCAACCCAGAGTTGGATAGGACAACAAACTATCACATCACCTAAATTGCATTGCATTCCGTGTAGATCTTCCGGACGGAGATTACTCCCTTGTCCCGGAAACCGAGGAAGGAGGAGCGGAAGCGTCGCTGCAGTACGTGGAAGTGCTCGACACCGAGGGTGCCCAAGCTAACCTAGCTGCCGAAGGCAAGCTCCGGTGCATCTAACCTAGTTTTAAAATTCTTTATTCAATTATCTATGAATGATTGTGCATTTACGTTCAGGAGTTGAATGAAACCCTAGATGCATGATCCATAGGTACCTTTGTCCTTACTAGTATGATAGGTCGATAGCTGCTAAGCTATAGGACCGTTACAAGTCGAGTGTTGACCTCACTCGCGAGAATAGGTTCCTAGATAGGAATCATATTATATCCTAAATGGATTGCTCACGTGGTAAGAGCATGGGATCTGGGCTCCGGTCCAGTGGTTATGTGGGTTAAGTTTTTGAACGTACTAAGCACATGTCGGGTATGGGACCGGTAAGCCTAGTACCGTAATGAGACGGCTAGGGATGGAACTGTCACTACTCTTAGGATTCGCTCTCACGGCATGCTACCGGTGGTGTATGGTGAGTCTGGCTGCACTGGGTGGGACATGCCAGATAGCCTGCACCAAAGACTGTGGCCTTTCATCCTGACCCGGGGATTTTTGGGGACGGCCTCGGGATTACCGTACCTTTGTGGGCAGCCTACCGTGTGTTTGGGTCTACCTTGCAAGGTTTAAATCAATCGATTGTCGGCCTCTCACCGTTATCTGAGACTACTTACTCCACTAGTCATGAGATCCCTAAGGATGGAAGTTGATGAACTCTATGTTTGGTTAATTGTATTGTACAACTTTGTTTGTACTAGTTGGCTAATGTAGTAAAGATTATACCTACTAGAACTTGTGCTAAAATCTTGAAAGTAAGGACCTACTCTTTGTTACGTTTTAGCAAAGCAACCCAGTAGCCAAAAAGCCTTTCATGGTCTAGATTTGGTGAAGTAGTTATCACCGACGGGTAAGTCTTGCTGAGTATTAGTATACTCAGCCTTGCTATAATGTGTTGATCCAGGTAATGCCTTTAGTGATGTGTGGCCCGGAGAGATCCCGCTCTGCTGGGAGCTGGAGTGGGTGGAGGACGACTACTGAAAGCATCATGGATGGCCTCTCGTGGTGTCTTCGCTTCAGTTAGTTTATTTTCGCTGCTTTCGAAAACTCTGAACTATTTCTTCATGGCAAAAACTATGGTTTGTAATAAATAAACCCCTCGGGTACGAATTTGGATATTAATGTTGTTGTATCTCTGGACTCGCCTTCGAGTGAGTTTTCATGCATATATTTGATCCTTGTTGCTTTTCAAGTGATTTACCGGGCGTTAACCCGGCAACTAACGACAGGATGATACTTTATTATTGCTTAATGACCAAAGTGGATCGGTCTTAGGCGATAGTACGGTATTTTCCTGGGCGGGTTGTCACAGTTGGCATCAGAGCTTATATGCACCAGAGATTAATTAATAGACCTTAATCAAATGGTTTTTGAATAAAATATGCCAAGATTGTTTGATTTTCCAAAAATACGTTGGTCCACTAAGGATAAACTAGACCGAGAGGCCCTAGAGGGAATTTTTGGGTTCTTTCAGGTGGCTTAATTAACTTATGGTCTATTTTGCTAACTTCCAGCAGATTACTTTCTGTCAGACTTACTTTAATGCACAACCAAACTAGGAGCCACGTGTTTTATACGTGTGATGTTTCGCATCACGGGAATTGCGAGGGTTGATGGAGTGATCCATTCTACGGATCCCATCTTCACGTCTGTTTATGAGTTGTGTGTCGCCACGTGTTTCATACGTGTGCATTCCGCATGTCGCTCATGCGAGGCAAGGATACACTCCATTCAAACGGAGTGTGTCCGAGGTTGGACGCTGTCCATGCAGCGGCTTAACGCATGGATACCGTTTCTATAGTGAGCGGTAATGTATGTGGACGCTTTCGTGACGTGCTGGCACGAAAGGTTCGTTTTCTGCAGGTACATAACAGCGCTTCGTTAGTTGTTAAGCGAGTACCGTATAGCTCTCGACTAGATATTATAGGAAATGACGATTAAAAGCCTTGCCACCGGCACGAACTTCGATATTTGGCTTGATTGCCATGTGAGGTCGGATAGGACATCTTGCATGCATGTTAAAAATCGAAATAACTAAAATGGACCCAAAACTCGAAATTCCATATGTTCTCTAAGGAAGTTTATGCTAGTGTGTGCTTTTTATAAAATAGAAGTACCTCTCATTCCTAGCTGTCATGCTGCCGAAATTTTTGAAAAGGTTGTTACCTTCTACTAGGTTAATTAAACCAAATTGTTAAAAATAATTGCTCCTCAACTAGCCCTATTGTAATAGCAAGTCTCAATCCTAGTTTCGTTGGGTTGGTTCACACTTTCCTAGGCACATCCAGGTTCAGGACCATCCACCTTTTTCCTTGTTCAATGCCCAACCTTAAAATTTAATTAGGTGTTAAAGGATTATTTTTGAACCAGGAAAACTTGGGGGGTTTCTGGATTTTTGGTTATGAATTTTATTCACAGCTTCCAGAACTTCACCATTTGACATGCCGTTCTCTTTGAGATCTGACATGAGTTACATTTGTGTACAGATGGATTTCCCCGTGTTCCACCAGTTCGACGCTGACGGTACGATCCGTACCAACAGGTTGCACTGGGAGGGTTTTCCGCGCCTTGCATGGGAAGCGCTCAGTGCCGCAGGCTACCTCACCCCACCGACTTACGAGGTGAAGGAGTTCAAGCGCTATGTCTTTCCCCGCTGCGGAGTGATCGTTACTGTTCTGCCCCACCCGGACCACGCCGACTGGTTTGACTTGAGCTTTATCTACTGGGGATTTATCACTCACGAGTCCGTTGAGTCAGCCGCCCTCAGAGTGCTGACAGACTTCTGTGACCACAACCCCACCGTGGTAGCTCTCTCTCCGTTTGGACTGTTTCCTGCTGTGAGTCCTCACGACCCAGCATGGTTGGACCGTATGGACCACCTACGGGAGCTACTGACGCTAGCAGAGCCGTTGGATGTTACTCAGACGCTAGCTCGTTGTCTGAACGTGGTTTTCACACTTCAGGGGCTGCGCTATAATACCGCAGCGGTTATTGAACTTTACTCTTACTCAGGTGCAGCAGGAGAATGACAGGCTACGTGCTAGGAGATTTCAGTTAGAGCTCAAGAGAGGCGACCGCCTACAGAGGATTGTAGATCTGGAGGAGGAGAACCACACACTAGAGGAGGATGCCGATGCGCATGAGATTGAGAGGCTGACACTACTGCAGAACATTGCTGAGATGCGGGGAGCGAGGTACGGGGAGGACGAGGTACGCGGTGGTAGCCTTGCGGGCTATAGTGGCCTTACGACCACTACCCCCGTACGAGCACACCGGAGGAGCGAGCGGGCTTTGTCGGTGCTCGGGATCGACGAGCCAGGCAGGACCACCGCTACCGACTCCCCCAGCTTCGCCTACGTACAGTGGTGCTTCAGTGGGCAACTAGATTGCCGCCAGAAGAAAGATGAAGGATGCTGATCCTATCGAGTTGTCTTTGAGATGTTTAGAGTAGTTGGCTTGTCAGCACGTTTTCGTGCCAAGTAACTGCTTGTATCGGGTCATGTCATGTTGTTCGAATTCGAGTTGTAATGTCCGTGAACCTTGTTCTGTCCTACTGTAATAAAGAATGCTTAAGCATGTGTGCCTTAAGTGGATTCGTTTGTCATTCCAAAATTGAAGTTTCTTGCGTATGATTACTAATTTCGGATAAACCGTTGCAAATGACCACGCTTGTCAATTTTGTTTTCCCCTAAAAACGTTGGTAAACCAAAGCATTTCTAGGGGCATCACTTGTTGTCAGCGGTTAAGCGCTCGTCGTATACCACCCTTGTTGGTACCCGAAGTGACAGGAATTGTCCGAGGGTGAATGTGAGCCGTACATTCGGGTGATCGCATCCCTAACCGCGATATGAACACAATTCTAAGAATCTTGTTGGCTATGCATAATTGATTGATTGTTGCTGTTCTCATCAGTTGAATGCTAATGAGATGTGTTAGTGCATGATCCTGCTTGTCATCATTTGGAGTAAGCTTTTGGTTATCTCACTGATAAAGCTCACTTTTCAGATGGTGAGAACCACGCGCAGCTCTCCCAACGGTTTCGGAGCAAGTGGTAGCGGTGATTTACCGCCACCCCGCCCATGACGCCGTCGGAGGCCTTCATGGCCACCCAAACTGAAGTGCTACGCCAGATCTTGCAGACACAGTAGCAGATCACCCAGCAGATGAACCGAGGGCCGCCACACGGGGCCAACCACGAGGGGCCTAACTAGGTTACCACGTATGCCCAGTTCATCGCTATGAAGCCGCCGACCTTCGCTAAAGCAGAAGACCCCCTAGAAGGCGAGGCTTGGATCAAGGCCATCGAGGCAAAATTCTCTGCCTTTGTGCTGCATTGCTCCGAGGAGAACAAAGCGAACTTCACAGCGCTGCAACTGCGAGGAGAAGCTTTGATGTGGTGGGACCACTTCAAGTCAATGCAGCGAGGGCACGCTGTGACTTGGGATGAGTTCAAGCAGGCTTTCAAGAGCCACCACATCCCCAAGGGACTGATGGATAGGAAGATGAGGGAGCTGTTGGCCCTCGCCAGGGATCTGACACAGTGTATCGCTATGCTCAAAAGTTTAATAGCTTGTGCCAATATGGTGGGCATCACGTTGATACTGACGCCAAGAAGATGGAGAGGTTTCGTGATGGGCTTGATGGCAAGTTATACGAGCGCCTGAACCTGCTCGAGCCCGCAAACTTCCATGAGCTAGTGAACAAGGCTATCTCCCAAGAAGATGCTATGAAGAAAGCCCACGGGGACAACAAGAGGATGTCCGGTTTCGCCCCAGGCAGCGGAGCAAGCAAGAAGTTTCGCTTCGTGAAGAAGGAAGCTCCAGGCCCATCTCAGCAATCTTCAACTGGACACTGGACGATGAGGCCACCTCAGAGCAAACCCACAGGGAACTTCCGGTTCCGCGGTGCCCGACGAGCGAGGCTCCAAAGCCTAATGCACCTCCTCGTAACATTGGTGATCGTCGATGCTACAACCGTGGCCGGCCGGGCATTTCATCAACGAGTGCCCAAAGCCCAGGCAGATCAGGCCCAACCCGTAGAATCAGAGTGCAGGGAACAAGCCTGCCACTTCGGCTAAGAAGCCCCTGGTTCAAGTACGCCAGGGCAAGCTGAACTTCACCGCCATGAGTGACGTCCCAAAAGGAGCTCCAGTGCTCACGGGTACATTCTCTATCAACGACACTCCTATTAAGATTTTGTTCGATTCGGGAGCTACCCATAGTTTCATCAGTGAAAGGCTAATAAACAAACTGGGTTTGAAGGGTTCTCATACCACTTCTGCTTATAAGATAATTACTCCTGGAGGCCAAATCACCTCCAATATCTTAATCCAAGGAGTAAGTTTGGGTTTGGGTAGTAAAATCATTCTGACAAACCTTATCGTCATAAACTTGGTTGGAATGGATGTTATCTTGGGTATGGAATGGATGAATCAACATAAGGTGATTCTAGATATATCGGATAGGGTCGTAGAGATCAATTCTCCTACGGTCGGGCACACTACCTTGTACCTACCTTTCAGGGACGGTACTGATTCTTGTGCCTATGTGACCATTATCTCCCCTCTTGACGAAATTCCAGTAGTATGCAAGTACCCGGATGTCTTTCCTCATGAGTTGCCTGGTATGCCACTAGACAGAGATGTCGAGTTTGTGATCGAACTCCAGCCCGGTAACACACCCATTTCCAAAAGACCTTATCGCATGCCACCCAAAGAGTTAGCGGAACTAAAAACCCAACTCCAAGAATTGTTAGATAAGGGTTATATTCGCCCGAGCTCTTCTCCTTGGGGTTGCCCTACCCTCTTTGTTAAGAAGAAAGATGGTAGCTTGAGAATGTGCGTAGATTATAGACCACTCAATGCAGTCACCATCAAAAACAAATACCCGCTTCCTCGAATCGATGTTCTTTTTGACCAATTGGCTGGTGCCAAAGTCTTCTCTAAGATCGACCTTCGTTCTGGCTACCACCAAATCAAGATTCGACCTTGCGATATTCCTAAAACCGCTTTTTCCACTCGTTATGGTCTTTACGAGTTCTTGGTAATGTCTTTCGGACTCACTAATGCCCCCGCCTACTTCATGTACCTCATGAACTCCGTGTTCATGACGGAGCTCGATAAATTTATCGTGGTCTTTATCGATGATATTCTCATCTATTCCAAAAGCGAGAAGGAACACACCAAACATCTCCGAGTTGTCCTTCAGCGTTTGCGAGACCACAAGCTGTATGCTAAGTTCTCCAAGTGCGAATTCTGGTTGAAAAGTGTGAAATTCTTAGGGCACACCATTTCCCACGATGGTATCTCCGTAGATCCTAGCAAAGTTCAAGAGGTGATGGATTGGAAACCACCCAAGTCCGTGCATCAAATCCGCAGTTTCCTAGGATTGGCGGGATACTACCGTCGATTCATTCCTGACTTTTCAAGAATCGCAAAACCCATGACCGAATTACTCAAAAAAGGAGTGAAATTCGTGTGGAGCGAAGCATGTGAGAAAGCTTTCCACACCCTGAGGCAACATCTAACTTCAGCCCCAGTGTTAGTGCAACCGGATAATTCCAAACCGTTTGAAGTCTTTTGTGACGCATCAGGCACGGGTCTCGGTTGTGTCCTTATGCAAGAGGGCCGAGTCATTGCCTATGCTTCACGGGCACTTCGACCCCATGAGCTCAACTATCCTACCCATGATCCTGAGTTAGCTGTTGTTGTCCATGCCCTCAAGATATGGAGGCATTATCTAATGGGAAATCGTTGCAATATCTTCACCGATCAAAAGAGCCTCAAATACATCTTCACCCAGTCAGAATTGAATATGAGGCAGAGAAGATGGCTTGAGTTGATTAAGGATTATGATCTAGAACTGCACTATCACCCCGGCAAGGCAAATGTTGTTGCGGATGCTCTTAGCCGCAAAGATCATTGCAACCACCTAGAGTTGGAGCCAACTAGTGAACTATTGTGTGAAGAAATGAGAAGGCTCAACTTAGAAGTGGTACCACAGGGAATTCTTTATGCCTTGGCGGCAGAGTCCGATCTTTATGACAGAATTGTCACTGCCCAGCGCGATGACGTAGATGTTCAAACCATCGTGCAGAAACTAGCAGATGGAGACCCCAAGTACACTTGTTTCCAGAAGGACCACCAAGATGTGGTCTGGTTTGCGAAACGCCTAGTGGTCCCCATGGACCCAGAAATTAAGAAAACAATTCTAGATGAAGCTCACAAGTCCAAATTCTCTATTCATCCCGGTAGTACCAAAATGTACCGAGATCTGAAACAGAACTTTTGGTGGTCCAATATGAAGGTGGATGTAGCCAAGTATGTAGCCGAGTGCGATACTTGCCACCGGATGAAAGCAAGTCATTTGAAGTCGGCAGGTGTACTCCAACCCCTGTCGATACCTATGTGGAAGTGGGACGATATTAGTATGGATTTCATTGTGGGTTTACCCCTAACAGCTAGAAAGAAGGACTCTATTTGGGTGATTGTGGATAGACTCACCAAGACCGCTCACTTCATTGCCGTGCACACCACTTATTCCGTACAACAATATGCAGAGTTGTACATGGACCACATAGTTAGCCTGCATGGAATCCCAAGGACAATAATCTCTGATAGAGGGACTCAGTTTCTAGCTCGTTTCTGGGAACAGTTGCATGAGTGTTTGGGAACCCAGTTGATCCGCAGTTCCAGTTATCATCCGTAGACCGATGGTCAGACGGAAAGGATAAATCAGATTTTAGAAGACATGTTGAGAGCAAGCATCTTGCACTTTGACAAGAGTTGGGACAAGTGTTTGTCCTTGGCAGAGTTCTCTTACAATAACAGCTATCAAGCCAGTTTGAAAATGGCACCGTTCGATGCTCTATACGGACGTAGATGCCGCACTCCGCTGAATTGGTCAGAAACCAGAGAGAGAACACTCTTTGGACCAGAATTAGTTAAAGAGGCCGGAGAAAGGGTACAAGTGATAAGAGAGAATTTGAAGATGGCACAGATAAGGCAAAAGAGTTACCATGACAAGGGAACCGCACCTCGACACTTTGAAGTGGGAGATTATGTTTATTTGAAAGTGTCCCCCACCAAAGGTGTGCAAAGGTTCGGAGTCAAGGGAAAGTTAGCCTCGCGCTACATTGGTCCATATGAAGTTATAGAAGTATGTGGACCCGTGGCTTACCGTATCCAGTTGCCAGAGAGGTTTTCCGCAGTTCACAATGTGTTCCATGTAACTCAATTGAAGAAGGGAAAGCCTGTGCCAGAGAATGAAATCATCACGGAAGCTAATGCTTGGATTGAGCCGGATTTCTCTCTCATCGAGCAGCCATGGAAAGTATTAGACTAAAAAGAGAGAAGAACCCGAAGGAAGACCGTGCGAATGTACAAGATCCAATGGAGTCATCACACAGAGGGAGAAGCAACGTGGGAGACGGAGGACTATCTGAATACTAAGTATCCGGGCTTCCTACAATCTCGAAACCGTGAGTATTCCTCCCCATCGTTTCGTTATCAAATCGAATCTCGGGACGAGATTCCGTTTAAGGGGGGTAGGCTGTGGCGCCCCAGGTTTTTAATTAGCCTTTATCACCGGTCAAATGGTCAACAGTGGTCAAACCATGGTCAACCTGGGCCCTCACCTCGAAAAACTCCCTAACCCCCCCTAGTAACCCTAATTGACTAGTAAACACACTTGTGGGGCCAACCCATGGTCAAAGGATGGTCAAACCCCCTTGCCACTCTAGTGTCCCCAAGTGTCCGCCGAACTTTTGCCGCGTGCTCCAAAATTCCCCTAAACACTTAAAATTCTACCTTTATGAAAGTTGTAGATCTTGATGAGGGACACAACTTTCATGTAGATTGGCATTTCCAATTTTGAGAGGAAAAACTTGAAAAATCATCTGCAAGCCAGAATTCACTGTTTGCAATAACCTGCTGACAATCAAAGTTGGCATTCAAATAACTTTCAATCTGGGCAGAAAAACCCTATATGGCTTTTGTAGAAAAGATTGTTGGTAGCTAGATCTACAACTTTGGTGTTTACCACTTGGTCGACTTCTATACAAAAATCCAGAGAAAAATCGAGTCAAACTTAGCCCCAACAAAACATTCAAACCCAGAGCGCCGGCGCGCGCGCGACGTCGCGCACCCGCGCGCCGCCGCCGCCGCCCGCCGCCGGCCGTGCCCCGGCGTCCATGCCCGCGCCGCCCGAGGTCCGCACCGCCCGAGGCACGCGCCGTCCCGAGACCCCGTGCCCCAACACGCCCCGTCCCGAGGCGCCCCGAGGTCGGCGCGCCGCCGTACGCGCGCGCACGCCGCGGACCGCCGGTCCGTCGGCCGTGTCGCCGCCGTACGCGCAAGCCCGAGCCGCCGTGGTACGGGGAACATCTCCGCCATCACGCCTCGTCACTCGCGGACGCGTCGGGCCGCATATAAAAGCGCCCCTCGCCTCCCCGCGCGCCCGCCCCGAGTCGCCGCCGCCATTGCCGCCGCCGCCCGGTGCTGGAGCTCTGCGCTTGCGCTCGCCGCCGTCCCACTACTCCAGTAGGTTCCCTAGGTCCTGGTGAAGCTCCAGCGCTCGCTTGTTGCCCCGCATTGCCCCTTCCCCGCCGCACTTCCCCGAGCCGCCGCGGCCACCACCGCCGGCCACCGTTGAACCTCGCCGCCGGCCAACCCACTGCCTCCACTTCCGTCCCCTACCGATCCTAGGTGAGCCCCGTGGCCCCCTGAGCCGCTTGCCTGGCCGGCATTGCCGCCGACTCGCCGGCGATCGGCCGTGCCCGTGCCGCTCGGCCGGCCAGGGACCTGATTGCGTCGATTTCAATAGTTCTAGGGTGCATCGCGTAAATTACAGGGCTTGGTTGTAAAGATCCTTATCTAACTTTTGTTGCAGTTCAGTCCAGCGCCTTGTAAAATCCCTAGAAATTTGTAGAAAAATCAGAAAAATCCCAAACCCATTTTGTTGGGTTCAGGAAGATAAATCCCATCACTTTTGTTATTTGCTCATAGCTAGATTCTAAATAGTTTTAGCATGAAAAATACAAATGTGAAAAACCTAGATCTGGCATAACATGAAATCCATAAATCCTCTGTATCCCAATTTTGGATATGTTGTGTTTTAGGTCATGACCAGTTGTTGTGCCAAAAATTGCACAAAGTTATGCAGTAGATCTTGTTAAATAAATTGTTTTCCATTTAAATAGAATCACTAGCTAGCCTTTGTTATTTTCTATAATATTTGATTTCCTAGCATCCAACACTCACATGTGGGTCCAATGGACCAGTATAGGTGATAATGTGATTAAGAAACATTTCTTTAATTTTTGGTAATTTAATTGCTCAATAAAAATCTTAAAAGCCCTTTTTATATTAAAGAGAAATTAAATAAAGAAAAGCCCTATTTAATTCTTTTTCCTTTTTGAAAATATTATCTCATTTAATTAAAAGCTAATTAAATATCATTGCTGATAAGAAATAACTTCATGGATAAAAACATATTATTTAGACCCTTGCTTGTGAAGATGAAAGGAATTAAAGCCTTCACATGAAATGACAAGTATAATAAAAACCTTTATTCAAATGTGCCATATAAGAATAACCCATGTACACAAATAACCTTCCTAAAAGAGAAACACTATCTAAATGCTTTTTAAGGTGAATATGACCAACCCAGAGTTGGATAGGACAACAAACTATCACATCACCTAAATTGCATTGCATTCCGTGTAGATCTTCCGGACGGAGATTACTCCCTTGTCCCGGAAACCGAGGAAGGAGGAGCGGAAGCGTCGCCGCAAGTACGTGGAAGTGCTCGACACCGAGGGTGCCCAAGCTAACCTAGGCTGTCGAAGGCAAGCTCGGTGCATCTAACCTAGTTTTAAAATTCTTTATTCAATTATCTATGAATGATTGTGCATTTACGTTCGGGAGTTGAATGAACCCCTAGATGCATGATCCATAGGTACCTTTGTCCTTACTAGTATGATAGGTCGATAGGTTGCTAAGCTATAGGACCGTTACAAGTCGAGTGTTGACCTCACTCGCGAGAATAGGTTCCTAGATAGGAATCATATTATATCCTAAATGGATTGCTCACGTGGTAAGAGCATGGGATCTGGGCTCCGGTCCAGTGGTTATGTGGGTTAAGTTTTTGAACGTACTAAGCACATGTCGGGTATGGGACCGGTAAGCCTAGTACCGTAATGAGACGGCTAGGGATGGAACTGTCACTACTCTTGGGATTCGCTCTCACGGCATGCTACGGTGGTGTATGGTGAGTCCGGCGCACTAGGTGGGACATGCCAGATAGCCTGCACCAAAGACTGTGGCCTTTCATCCTGACCCGGGGATTTTTGGGGACGGCCTGGGACAGCTGTACCTTTGTGGGCAGCCTACCGTGTGTTTGGGTCTACCTTGCAAGGTTTAAATCAATCGATTGTCGGCCTCTCACCGTTATCTGAGACTACTTACTCCACTAGTAATGAGATCCCAAAGGATGGAAGTTGATGAACTCTATGTTTGGTTAATTGTATTGTACAACTTTGTTTGTACTAGTTGGCTAATGTAGTAAAGATTATACCTACTAGAACTTGTGCTAAAATCTTGAAAGTAAGGACCTACTCTTTGTTACGTTTTAGCAAAGCAACCCAGTAGCCAAAAAGCCTTTCATGGTCTAGATTTGGTGAAGTAGTTATCATGGACGGGTAAGTCTTGCTGAGTATTAGTATACTCAGCCTTGCTATAATGTGTTGATACAGGTAATGCCTTCAGTGATGTGTGGCCCGGAGAGATCTCGCTCTGCTGGGAGCTGGAGTCGGTGGAGGACGACTACTGAAAGCATCATGGATGGCCTCCCGTGGTGTCTTCGCTTCCGTTAGTTTATTTTCGCTGCTTTCGAAAACTCCGAACTATTTCTTCATGGCAAAAACTATGGTTTGCAATAAATAAACCCCTCGGGGTACGAATTTGGATATTAATGTTGTTGTATCTCTGGACTCGCCTTCGAGTGAGTTTTCATGCATATATTCGATCCTTGTTGCTTTTCAAGTGATTTACCGGGCGTTAACCCGGCAACTAACGACAGAATGATACTTTATTATTGCTTAATGACCAAAGTGGATCGGTCTTAGGCGATAGTACGGTATTTTCCTGGGCGGGTTGTCACAAAGAGCTTGTTCCACACTAAGAGGTTCCAAAGGGAAACAAACGAGTAAAATGCACAAAAATTTGACAATCTAGATCGAGTTGTTACCCCTCTTTGAATACTCCCAAGAATGTTGTCAACGGGATGATCACGTTGAACCATTTGATGTACCCTTGGGTGTGGTTCTTGAGATTGACGTTGGATAGGTCCATCATCATCATCTTCAACTTGTGGTGTATCTTCTTGAGCTTCATCGCTTAGTTCTCCGCCTTGATCAAAGCCCCATCCATGATCGTCACCATGAACTTGACTCTCATCTTGATGGACTTGAGAACTAGGTGGTTCCAGTCATGAGTGCTTGTGTCATCCGGAGTTTGTGCTTGAATCTCCCGAGGCATTACTTCACCGGTACCCATTCTAAAGATGGATATGCTTGGGGGCTCTTCATCATCTACAAGGTTTTCACTAACTTGCTCTCGTTGAGAGCCGTTGGATTCATCAAATTTCACGTCTACCGTGGTCTCAACACAACCGGTGGTTTTGTTGAAAACACGATAGGCATGCTCGTTAGTTCCATAACCAAGTAGAAAACCTTCATCAACCTTGGATGCAAACTTTGAGGCTTTGGGTTTCTTGTTAAGTATGAAACACTTACAGCCAAAGACTCTAAAGTAATGCACACTAGGCTTCTTACCGGTGATGATTTCATAGGGAGTCTTGTTCAAGTACTTGTGGAGGTAGAGTCGGTTGGCAGCATGGCATGCGGTGTTGATGGCTTCCGCCCAAAATGAGTCCGGAGTCTTGTATTCATCAAGCATTGTCCTTGCCGCTTCTATCAATGTACGGTTCTTCCTCTCAACGATGCCATTTTGTTGAGGTTTATACGGAGCGGAGAGTTCATGCTTGATGCCTTCTTCATCTAGGAACTCTTCAACTTGTGTGTTCCTAAACTCCGAGCCGTTGTCACTTCTTATGTTCTTGACCTTGAGCTCGAGCTCATTTTGAACCCTTCTAATGAACTTCTTCACAATTCCCTTCGCCTCACTTTTATCTTGCAAAAAGAATACCCAAGTGAAACGGGAAAAGTCATCAACAATTACTAAACCATATTTGTTACCACCGATGCTTATGTAGGCAATTGGTCCAAATAAATCCATGTGTAGTATCTTCAATGGTCTTGATGAGGATAGAATGTTCTTGGCGGGATGATGAGCTCCAACTTGCTTCCCGGCTTGACATGCGCTACACAACCTATCTTTCTCAAAGACAACATTTGTTAGTCCTAGTATGTGCTCATCCTTTTGAAGTTTGGCCAAGTTCCTCATGCCAACATGGGCTAGTCGGAGATGCCATAGCCAACCCAAGTCGGATTTTGCCACTAAGGAAGCCTTAGGATCCACCTTTACTTTTGTGAAATCCACATAGTAAAGTTTTCCCCGTAAATGACCCGCAAAGACAATAGAGGAATCCTCCCTTCTAGAGACAGTCACACCCTCATGAGTAAAGAGACAATTGTAGCCTTTCTCACAAAGTTGTGAAACCGACAACAAGTTGTATCCCAACCCTTGCACATGATAAACATCTTCAATTGAATTTGTTGTTAAGATAGCAATTTTACCTAAACCAATGACATCTCCTTGACCATTATCTCCATAGATGATAGTTTCCGTAGGGTTGTCATAACGGTCAAGGGATGCAAACAAGCCTTCATCTCCGGTCATATGATTAGTGGCACCACTGTCAATTAACCACACGCTTCCACCGGAGGAGTAGGCCTACAAAACAAGTTTAAGCTCTTGGTTTAGGTACCCAAAAGGATTTGGGTCCTTGGAGGTTAGATGCATAAACTTTTGGAACCCACACACTCTTTCTCATGGCCTTCATGGCATAGGCCCCAACATACTTGACGACCATTTTACCATTATGGTCCAAGGTTACAATGTAATCACAAGTGTAGTTGGGTGTGGATTTGTGCTCAACCACATTCTTCGATGCCTTAGGTGGGGTGTTACTCCCACCAATTCCCTTTGTGGTTTGCACTATCTTGGGAATTTCCTTGGTTGTGGTAGATGTGGTGACTCCATGGGCAATATCCATTATCGTGTTGAGGTAGCCTCCCTTGTTCCATAAGGGAATCTCATGCCCTTTCACCGTCACTCTACCATTGGCCTTGTTGTTCTTGCGGTGTCCAAGTCCTTGCTTGTCCACTACCTTGGGTATGGACTTGGCACTAATGTTGCCTTGTGTAAACAACATGTTCAATCGGGCAATTTCCTTGTCATTGCTCTTAATTTTCTCTTCAAGCCTTGCATGGTTAGTCTTGATAGCATTCATATCAATGTTAGCGCAATAAGAGCAAATTTTGCTAGTGGAGGCACTAGAGTCCAATCTTGCCGATGGAGTGGCTTTGGTGCTTTCCCAAAGACTACTAAAGTTAGCTTCAAGAGATTTCTATCTCTCCGTCAAGCATGAGAAGCTTGATTGAAGCTCACTATGAGTAGCCTTTAGGGAAGCTAAAGATTCATTTGCCAAGGTGTAATCCTTTGACATCCTTTTATTAGAATCGTTGATCAAGGACAAGTCCATGGTCCACTTTTCAACCTTAGCCTTCTCTTCGGCAAGAGATTTTTCTACAAAGCAAGGTTTCTTTCCTTTTCAAGTATAAGCAAGTCTTCTTTCTCATGAAGAATCTCTTTGTTTTTCTCTAGTTTGTCCAAAAGCCTTTTAATTTCCTTGTGGCCATTTTTACCAAATTTCTTTATCATGTTGTTCTCTATTTCCTTTTCCTCATCTATGTTTTCTATGTCACTACTAGGAGTGGATGAAGAGGAGGTTGGAGAGGACGAGACGGTAGATTCTTGTACCTTGCTCCCCCTTGCCATGAGGCAAAAATGAGAGTGGTCTTCATCATCGGAGAGGTTGTTGGAGAGGTTGTACTTGCTCTTGTACTCCTTGCTCCTCTCCTTGAACCTCTTCTCTTTCTCCTTCTTGTTCTTGTTCTTGGGGCACTCGGCAATGAAATGTCCATACTCTCCACACTCATAACACTTCCTTTGTGACTTCTTCCTTCTATCATCTCCACCTTTTCTTGAGTTTCTTGACTTCAAGAATTTCTTGTACTTCCTTATAGCAAAGGCGGTTTCTTTATCCGTGCTTTCTTCATCGCTAGTGTCTTCCTTTTTGCTCTTTGATGCCTTGGGCTTCTCTTCAACTACTTCACTAGAGCTAGCTTTGAGAGCTAGACTCTTGCCCATCTTCAAGGTTAGAGACTTCTCCACATCTTGTTCAACAAGTTCTTGATACAATATTTCTCCAAGGAGTTGAGTGGGAGTCATTGTTGGATATCTTGGATCTCTTCTTATCATTTGCGTCAAGTTCTTGTCCTTGGGGGAAAAAGCTCTTAGCAACTTCTTTGTGACCTTTGAGTCATCCCAATCTTTACTTCCGAGAGCTCTAATGTCCGAGACAAGTACCATGAGTCTATCATACATTTCTTGTACGGTCTCTCCATCCTTCATGAAGAAAAGCTCAAGCTCTCCGTTGATTAGGTCCATCTTCCCTTGTCTCACATGCTCGGTTCCCTCATGTGCTTCCTTGAGTGTATCCCAAATTACCTTGGCAATTTGGATGTTCCGCACCTTGTTGAACTCTTGTGCACACAAGGATACCGTGATGACTCTTGTGGCTTGTACATTGCGGTGAAGGTCTTGCTCATGCTCAATAGTGAGGGCTTCTCCTTCGGCGGGAATTGTCACACCTACAACCACAATCTTCCAAAGAGAAGGGTGAAGCTCGTAAAGGTGCATTTGCATATCATAAGCCCATTTGGGATAGTCCTTCCCATCGAAATGAGGAGGCTTTCCCAAATGCACGGAATAAAATTTGTCGTTAGAGTTGTTGCCCGTAGTTGTGGGGCACTTCGTAGAAGCCGGAGTGAGAGTACTTGGCTTGCTCCTTCTTGATCATCTTCTTGAGGAGCTTCTTTGCCATCTTCTTGGCTTTCTTCTTCTTCTTGGCCTTTCTTCTCTTTTTTGCCGCCTTCTTTGCTGCATGATCATCGTCCTTGACATCCTCATCGCTTGAGTTGGAATCTGATGATGAGTCGTCGGAGCTATCAACGTTGGATGGTGTACGACTTGGAGCCCTGCCGACGAGGTCGCCGACCTGAGCTGCCTTGAGCTCTCTCTCTCTCTCTTGAGCTTCTTTTGCGGCAATTTCTTCGGCGGTTGGGTTGCTTCCAATCCCCGACATCTTGTTCCCTTAGCGGTTAAGCCTAAATTAAGGGATTAGGCTCTGATACCAATTGAAAGGAACTTGTGATGCCTAGAGGGGGGGGTGAATAGGATCACTTCAAATTTCTGAAACAAAAGCAGCGGATTAAAACTCCTGTCGGTACTACCGACGTGGTGCCGGTTCTACCGACAGGGTCGGTACTACCGGTACCAGGTCGGTACTACCAACGAGCGTAAATGACTTAAAGCGAAATTTGAATTCGTGAGATTTCCGGCAATTCTACTTGAATCAAAGTTTAAGTTTAGAGGCTAAGAACCACCGCAACCACAGAGATGAGTTGGATGGCAACCAATTGATAGATCGGGCTAAAACAAGTTCTAGGGTTCGTTAGAAACAAAGAATTGAAGCAAGCAAAAGGAGACACAAGATTTAATCTGAAGTTCACACCCACAAAGGATGCTACGTCTCCGTTGAGGATCCCACAAAGGGAGGGCTATCACCAAGAGCCTCTTTTCCTCTTCCAGCCCCCACAAAGGAAGATTGGTGCTCACTAAGAATTCTCCACCAAGGAGAGGGCAATACAAACGATCCCGGGTGCACCACACAAAGAGGGCACTCGCGGGCGACGCCTAACCGTCTAGAAGCAAGCTTCAAGAGTAACAAATGCAAACCAAAAGCCCGGAGATGCTTCAAGTGCTCTTGAGAAGGAGAAGAACGATGGGGCTCTCAAAGCTTGGGCACACTTCACTAGAATTCACCTCTCTACTCAAACCCTAGCTCAAGGGAACCAAGGATTAGCTCTAGAGGAGAGGGGAGAGATGGAGCGAATGCTCAAGGAAGTGTTTGTCTCGTGGTTGGTCAGCAATGAGTGAGGAGGGAGAAGGCGGCTTAAATACTCAGGGCCAAAAACTAGCCGTTACTGTGCAGAATCGTGTAACCCCGGTACTACCGACACGGCGTCGGTACTACCGAGGGGGGGTTTCAGAACCAAAACAGTACGGCCATCGGTAGTACCGACACAGGGTCGGTAGTACCGACCCCCTGGCTAAAACTCGCCAGTGAAGCCATATTGGTATACCGGCCCTACGCCGGTACTACCGAGGGGCGATCGCCGGTAGTACCGACGTGGCGTCGGTACAACCGACCCAGGCTGAGAATTTGGGAAAAGAGAAGCATTTGTGCACGTGCCAACTCTCAACTCTTCTCACTCACTTGGATTACCTTCAATAGCACTTTTAGCATCTCTTGGCTATCGATTTGCATCCCCCTTTATAGTACAGTGTTTCCTATACTCAAATTCAAAAGTAAAATGAAATAAAGCCTTGATTCGAGTTGAAAACAACGACTTGAAATTTGGGGGCCTTCCTTTGATCAACCATATGAGTTTCATTCATTTAAGACCTGCACACATCTTGACAAAGCATTAAATACCACAAACTGTGCTTGTCATTATCACCAAAACAATTAGGGGGCATGATGCACTTTCAATAATTCAATGGCGGCTCCTCCAACGGCCAGATGGATAAGTCCCCAGAAGGCGGACTCAGCGGCGGCGCCTGATCTCGAGGGCTCGGCTACGTCTGCTTAATTCCCTAGGTAGCGACAAGATCAAAGAGCAACTCAGGACACTTTCTACACACAAGATGACCCTTCTATTCGAGAGGAAGTACTCGACTCAAGGCTCAGGGGCTCCGTGCCACGTGTCCTTCAGTTTTTTCTCCGGATTTTTTGGGATAATCTTGCCAGAACTTCAGACGGACCCTCAGCCAGAGTCTACAACTCAACCTAAGGCTCGGGGGCTACATCATATGGAGTGTGATTTTGCAATCGCACTTCCATATCAGCTTCGGCTTCAAGACAACACGGGTATTGTTGAAGACCTTCAAGAGCAGCACTCGAGGACGCTTGGGACTACTCGAGAAGACTTCAGGATTACTCAGATATCAGCTGGAGTACATACCAGCCTCGGGATGCTTCAAATATTCTTGAGGACTTTTGGCTTGTAGTACTCGGGGACGTTTGAGGACTACTTGTTAAGGCCGTCAAGACTGCTCGAAGCTATCCTGCTAGACTACAAAGTACTCGGGGGCTTGTCATATGGACCTCCCTGGGCCCACTACCTCGGTGGGTACCAGGACCGACTACTCAGTGGGCCCCTGGGACTACCCGACTTATGTCGCACGGTACCTGTTGGCGTGAGGCGCAAGGACCACGGTAGAGAAGTACTCGGATAGGAAGCTACGCATACCATGTACTGTGTAGAGGACTCCTAGACGTACACGACTAGTACTCTCTCCCTAAACCGACTTGTAACCCTACCTCCCGGACTATATAAGGCGAGGTAGGGACCCTCCTCTCTCATACTCATCAGATTACGCCATCTTGTAATCACACCCAATCAATCCAGAGCTATGCAGCATACAGGATGTAGGGTATTACGCACCTCGCGGCCCGAACCTGTCTAAATTGTGTGCCACGTGTCTCTTCCTTCGAGTTACCGATCTCGGCGAGGCCACATTCATCTACTTCGGGTACTCCCCTTAGTAGGTTGCCAGTCTAAAACACCGACATCAACCGCATGGCCGGCGGCAGCAACCCCGCGCAACGGAGCTCGCCCTCACAGCCGGCGATGGCAACCCCACGGCGAAGCTCAATTCGACAGCGCACAATCGGTGTCGAGCTACCAGCCATCAGGAAGGAGGAGGCCAGGACTCGCGCCACTAGATCTCGAGTGGTGAGGACAACGCCAGGGAGGCTGGGTCGCGGGAGAGCGACGCCGTTGGATCTTGGTGGGGAGGAAGCGAGGGAACACACAGGCGGCTACTGCTTGGGAGGCGGGGACACGAAGTCCTCCGAGGCCGAACAGGCGGAGAAGGAGCGGGAGAGGGAGGGAGGGAGTTGCGTGCCCTCGAGCCGCCAAGGCCACGTCCCGTGCGGCCATGGGCGACGAACTCCGCCTTGCGGCCACCTCACAGGCGGGCCAATGGCGGTGGAGAAGGAGGAGGAGCCCGCCGCGCTTGATGGGGAGGAGCCGAGGAGGCCTCCATCACTGAGCTTGAGGAGGAGACCTCCGGCCACCACTCGCTCGTGGTGGAGGACACCACGGAGGAGGAAGAGGAGGGAGTAGAAGGCCGTGGCGATGAGGAAGGTAGAATGGTAACCTCACCTATGACTATTATTACAAGGTAATTGTGACAAGCTATGCAACTAACCAATAAAAACTTGTGCTAGCCATGCATAGGTCGACCAAGCAACCAAACACGAGCATATTACACTGTATTAGCTATGCTTAAGTTAGTCTGGCTCTAGATTCTAACCAAGCTTGAGTTAACTAGGAAACCAATCACCCCCCATAGTGAATATATTGCATACTAGGTTTGTTTTTTTGCACAATAACCCTGGTTCGGAATTTAATCTCCAACAATTGTATCATAGGATATGCATTATAGAGGCTGTAGTGTACTTGCATGATGATTGCATTGAGTACAATCAATGATAAGTAAAGCATTCTAGTAATATTTGTAGCGAACATGGCCTCATATGCCATTAGTTCGAGTTTGATTTTGGTGATTCATGACAACATGATCATTGGGACTAACCTTATTGTTCTAGCATGTCTTTGTAGACACTTCTAGGTCCCAAGGATGCAAGAAAACTACATGCCAAATTGTAGAAAAAAAGGGTCAAAACCGAGCAAGAAAAGGAAAAGAGAAGTCACCGTCGGATGAACCAACGGTCCCTCAAATACAAGCGTCGGTGCAATCGTCGGACGAGTTGGTGCACAGGGTCAAACCCTAGGTACCGTCGGATGAACCGACGGTCCATTATTTAGTAGCGTCGGACGAGTTGCAGAGGAAGAGCAAGGAAGACAGTTGCACCGGATGATCCGACGGTCTGAGTGGGGACCCCGTCGGTCTATACGACGCTCAGTTTGAATTTATACAGAGACGCGCCAAGATAAAGCCTTCAGCACCGGATGATCCGACGCCTTGGTCAGGGTTAGCGTCGGTCTATCCGACGGTCAGTTGGAAGCTAACAGAGGCGACTTGGACGCGAGGCCTTCAGCACCGGATGATCCGACGTAGTGTCAGAGCATAGCGTCGGAGCAGTTGTGTCAGAGAACCTCAACGGCTACGTGACGTGGGAGGGGCACCGGATGAACCGACGCCCTGGAAAAGCATAGCGTCGGATCATCCGATGGTACCTTTTTCAGCAGCTTTTAGCCAACGGCTAGTTTGATGCCTTGGGCTATTTATACCCCCTCCACTCACCCATTTGAAGTTGCTGGATTGTGTGGAAGTGTAGAGGAGTTCAAGACACATTGAAGATCATATCCAATCCATCCAAGTGCTTAATTGCTCATCCTTAGCTTTGCATATGCTTTGTGTATGTGCTTAGTGCTAGGCTTAGCTTAGAGCTGAGTGAGTGCAAGGTTGAGCCAACCTTGTGAGATGATTCTTGAGTGAATCCAGTTGTACAAGGTTCGCCGGACGCCTTGGGGCCTAAGTGGCTCACTCGGCGATCGTCATCGACCCTCCGGCTTGGTGTGGAGCGGCGAGGACACTTTGTGCGGGGACGTGGAGACCCCTTCCTTGGTGGAGAAGCTCCTTAGTGGAGGCGGCATCAAGGTGACCAAGGGAGCCGACAAGTGCCTAAGTGGCTAGCCTTTGTGGCAAGTCAAGTTGGTGCTCTTGGGAGAGATTTGGTGGCCGGGAAGCAATACTCTTGTGTGAGTGCTTCAACAACGTGGAATAGGGGTGGCTTAGTGCCTACCGATACCACGGGATAAATCGTGTGTCAAGAGTTTGCTTCCTCTCATCCCCTTTACATTTCTGCATTTACTCTATTGCAATCTTTGTTTGCCTCTACTTTCCAAGAGCAGTATCATGCTAGGATTTGCTATAGGTTGCAAAACTTCTTTTGGGATGGGAGTTTCAAACTAGAACAACCTAGTTGCACATATAGATAGTATGTTCTAGTTTACCTTTGCGAAAAATTAATAAAGTCATAGGTTAAGGTTCTAAGTTATCTAATTCACCCCTACCCTTTTAGGTTAGGCATCCGATTCCTTACGATATTGCTCCCGCACATATGCACACAGGACGCCGAGCGGCCACCAGCGACCCCCACCGTACCGTCTATAAATAGCCCAACTCCCATTGCTTCACTACAACAAATTAAAGTCAAAACGCAACACTCCGTAGAGACAGACTATGGGTCCTTTGCATGCCCCCAGTACTAGTAGTTCTAGAAGGTTTTGCCACCTTTTGCTCTTCCATGTGCATCCGTTCTGGATCCAACTCGTCTACTTCCTCTCTATCTCCCTCCTGGGTTTCATGATGCTGAAAGCCCTGCCTATGAAAACCAGCGCGGTCCCAACACCCTCGGGCCTTGACCTGATCTTCACGTCTGTGTCTGCAACGACAGTGTCGAGCATGGTCGCCGTCGAGATGGAATCCTTCTCCAACTCCCAGCTCCTCCTCATGACCCTCCTGATGCTTCTCGGCGGCGAGGTGTTCACAAGCATGCTTGGCCTCCACTTCACTTGCATCAAGCTCGAGAAGAGAGAAACACAAATACACCATGATCTCGACGGTAATAACCGACCACCGCCATCTTCTAGCTTAGAGCTCAGAACCGTGGGAGGAGGAGCCCCACCTGCCGTCGCCGCACCAGAACAAATGGAGACAGGGTTCAAGAACCAGCAACATGATCTCACATCCATCGCCAGGATGCTAATGTTTGTCGTGCTGGGGTACCACGTTGTGGTGCACCTCACCGGCTACATGCTCGTACTAATCTACCTCCGCGTCGTCGCCGGCGCGAGGGAGGTTCTGATTGGTAAGAAGATCAACCTGAGCACCTTCTCCATCTTCACCGTCGTCTCGACGTTCGCCAACTGCGGCTTCGTGCCGACCAACGAGGGGATGGTATCCTTCAAATCCTACCCGGGCATGCTCCTCCTGATCATGCCGCACGTCCTCCTCGGGAACACACTCTTCCCCGTCTTCCTCAGGCTTTCCATTGGAGCGCTCGAGAGGGTCACGAGGAGGCGACACCTCGGCAAGCTGCTGACCAGGGGAGGAGGAGGACCTAGACCAGCTGCCGCCGCTTCCTCCATAGGCTACGACCACCTGTTGCCGGCGGTGCGCACGTGGTACCTGGCGCTCACCGTGGCGGCGTTCGTGGCGGCGCAGCTGGTGCTCTTCTGCGCCATGGAGTGGGGCTCCCACGGGCTGCAGGGGCTCACCGCGTTCCAGAAGCTCGTCGCGGTGCTGTTCATGTCGGTCAACTCGCGGCACTCCGGCGAGATGATCGTCGACCTCGCCTCCGTGTCGCCCGTCGTCATCGTCCTCTATGTGGTTATGATGTACGTAAGTCCGATACGTCGATCAAAAGATCAGTGTTGGCTTACGATGCGCAGTAACATATATGCTATTACTTTTATGCATATCACATTGTCACTACTAGTCATCATGCATGCTTAGTTGCATGTGCTCAGCGTCCACTAACGTGTCCAGAGAGCATCAAACGGTTAGATGTTTTAATATTATTCCACTACTAAATTACATGCATATGTGCTCATCGTCCACTAACATACTCCTCCCTCCTGTTCCAAAATATATTTTTTTCAAAAGTTAAATCTTTTTAACATTGACCAACAATAATTCTAAAATAATTTATTCTTAATATATAGTTCACCCTAGTGTTAAGTCAAACTTTGATCGTGATATAAAAAACATCAAATTAGTTTTGTTGAACCCACAATAAAATATATCTTAATAGTGCAATTTTAGTATCTTAGGTGTCATTATATTTTCTATAAACTTGATTAAAGTTCGATTTAGAATAATAATAAGTAAACTATGGTTTGGAATGGATATGATGAAGTCATGACAAATTAAGCTTACTCGGATGTTGTCATGGTTTGCAGGTATCTACCACCTTACACCACATTTTTGCCCGTGCCGGTGGAAGACCACCACCAGTATAGGGAGGCACAGTCCGACGAGAAGAGCAAGACCACCAGCAGCAAAAGCATTTGGCAGAAGCTGCTCATGTCGCAGCTCTCGTGCCTCGCCATCTTCGTCATGGTCATCTGCATCACCGAGCGGCAGCAGATCGCCAACGACCCAATCAACTTCAGCGTCCGCAACATCATCGTCGAGGTCATCAGGTACGGTGCTTAACTATTACGACGTCAAAAAGTTTCAGGCATTGATCTATTATTCCAGCTTCAATTCCAAGCACAAGAATGGATATTGGGCTCAACTAAACCACTGTGTTGCAGCGCGTATGGCAACGTCGGGTTCAGCACCGGGTACAGCTGCGGTAGGCAAGTGAAGCCCGACGGCAGCTGCAGGGACGCCTGGGTCGGCTTCTCTGGGATGTGGAGCAGGGAAGGGAAGCTCACGCTCATGGCCGTCATGTTGTATGGCAGGCTCAAGAAGTTCAGTATGCATGGGGGTCAGGCATGGAAGCTGGGCTAACGGTTTTGAAATTCTATCACATATGCTTGTTGTACATTTCTCTCTACGTCCGATACTAGCAGCTATACAGAGATCGATCTACTGCCAGATTCCAATGCAAGAGTAGTCCTCGAACTACTCGAGACTGAAAAACACCTCTTAACTTTAAAAATCAGAAATCTCGAGACTCAAAAACACCTCATCAGAACTTTAATATCAGAAATCTTACACCCTCCGAACCTTGAAACCGGACAAATTAAACTAACCCCCCCCCCCCCCCCAACCACCACCACCCCCACCGCACCATTTAAATGATGTGGCGCATTAATTTGTTCCCTCGTCATAGTGCTGCTGCCGCCAACCGGAATAGACCCCTAAAATTTTCAACTAAATTGCCCTCACGCCATTATAAAATATATTTCAAATAAGCTTCTAAGTTTGAAACTAAGTTACCCACCACTAATACTTAAAAATAACTGAAAGTAACCCCTTAAATTTGCATCTATATTACCATCATATGCCATTATTTAAAATAACATGAGCTAGCCCTACATTTGAATCCAATAAATAACCTTAATTTAAAAATATACACCAATCAATTATAAAGTACTATTCTTACTTTATTGGTATATGTTATGAGAATTCAGATTTATACTCAAGATATGTATCACCATTTATGAAGGTATAGAGAACAATGATGAGAATATCGATGTCTATGTTAAAACTATAGCTCAAACTTAGAGCAGCTCCTCCAGCAGTCTGCCAAATTCGGTTGATATTTTTTATTTTAGCAAAAATGATGAAAAAACTCATCCAATAGTTTAGCAAAGGACTTGACAATTTTGGGCAACTTGAGAAAACCCTGCCTCTAACGTGTAAATATACACGCCCGTACTCCACTTGGCATCGACGTTTCTCACGATGGGATCCCAGGTGGGAGGGTGAAAAGAAAGAAAGAAAGAATTTAGAAGGGTTCCTGATGCAATTGTATAAGAATGAGATGCATTCTTTTTTTAGCTTGGCAAATCATAAGATTCGCCAAGTTAAAAATATCAAACTCAGCACTTGGAGATGCTCTTAGGTATGCAAAGTGAAAAGCTAAAAAGTATAGATGTTGATGAGAATGTTGTAGAGTAATTACTAACTATAACCTATCACAATCGGATGAAGCTAATGAGTATATATCTATATAAATATTGTGTTCGAATATTTAACAAATGGAGGAAGTTCAGGATAATAATTTTGCAGTGTGGCTTCATTTTCTATTGGACACTCTGCATTAGTTCTAATCATAATCATTGATATATTATATTTTCTAAAACTTACCCACCACTATCGTTATAATTTTTAAAGTAAACTCTAAAGCTATATCTAAGCTACGGAGCTCTGCCATTATAAAAAATAATTGAAAGTAATGTCATAACTTTGTCTGATTTACTAATGCATATAATTATATGAAGAAAACTTAAAATGTCCTAAATTTGTGCCATGTATGTTGTTATTAAAAATAAACTAAAGTAAACAACTAAATCTTAATCTAATATCTTCACGTGCATCGAACATAAATGCCTAAAAGGACACTAATTATTATATGATTCTAAATTACCTATTTATATTATATTTCATATAAAACATCAAGCTCAGCTATATTAATAGTGTAGTGAATGTGGTTGAAAAAATGTATAGAGTAACCATTACTTCAAATAAATCATAGTTGGATAAAAGATAAGTGCACATCTATATGAACATTATGCTGAAGTATTTAAAAAATAAGAGAGTAGTAGGTAAACAATTTTTTATTATTTGCTATAATTTCAACTTCGAAATATTCTTTAGTGCAAAAATTTTAAAAAACATTTGTCTTTGCGGTAGCACAACTGCACAAGTTGATCGATGGACTAGTTATTAAAAGTGCTTGTTCTTTAACGGGCTGTTCATACAAGCGTTTACTATCTTCTTGGGCTTGGCCTTGGGATGAGGCCCATGGGAAAGGTTGGTTGTCCTGTCAAGCATTGCTCTCCTTTTATTTTTCCTTTTCTCCGACCAATCTTTGATCATTATTTCACGCTCCTAAAGTCATTCTTTGCGGATAAATTCAACATTTTACTGCATGGAAGTCATCTCAGCTCATCCCAGTGGCAACGTTTAATTTCTTTCTGTTCAGAATGCAAATTTGATCTCTAATGTACCCACCCAATAATTGTTTGTTTATATGTCACTAATAATTATCAAAATTAAAATATTGAAAAAATTGGTATAGCATAAATAACAAGCTTGGACATGTTGGGACACTCTAAATATATCACTAGTTTTCATCATCTTAGTATATTGGGCTCTCACAATGCTTGGCTTATCGACCACCGACCACAATGATCTTTTCTCTCGGAACAAACCAAACCACCGCCCAAGAAGCTTTTCTCTCAGAACAAACCATCACCAGCCATCAGCCACCAGCCAAACGAACATGCTCTATAAACATATCTAGAGCCTCATCCACCACGTAGTTGACATAAATATCAGATGCAAGAAAAACATCATAAGGCGATTACTATCATACCTACCACTTTATTTATTTCAAAATATAATGTTTTAGTTTTATTTTACATCAAACTTCTCTAATTTTGATCGAATTTATAGAAACACAAACATCATCTACAAGAACCAAAAAAATCAATCTAAAGATTCTTATGGTACATTTAATGTATGTAACTAATGTTCTATATGCTGATGTATTTTCCTATCAATTTAATCAAAGTTAGAGAAGTTTGACTTATAGAAAAAGTAAAATGTCCTATATTTTGGAAAAGATAAAGTACAAGAAGGTAGTAGTTGTACAAAAAAAGGTGGACTTATTTGCATGAAAAATAACCTATATGAATCACCCCACGGATCTCTTTGTCGTATTGACGCCCCTATCCTTCGATGGACCCCAAACTGATCTATGGATCGCGGAGGAGGTGGTAGGAGACAGCTGCAGGGCATGGGGAGGAGGGGTGCCGATGACAGTAGCTAGAAGGAGGGGCGGTGACAACGGTCACAAGGGCAGCGGCTTGCGGGGCCACAAAGAAGGTGGCATGCGAGCAACCACGGATGAGGCCGGCGGGCGGTTGGTGTGGTGGTGCGGGCATGGAGGGGGGCAACGTCCGGCGGGCGCGGAGGAATCGCGACTGGAGGCCAGCGACGAGCAGAAAGTGCAATGGCTGGTGGGGGAGTTGGAGGTTGGCGGGGGAGATGAGGTCCGGGTGGATGTATATGGATAAGGTCGGAAAGAAAAGGAGAAAAAAATTAGGAAGAAAAAATGGAAAACGAAAAAAGAAAAAAGTATTATAGTCATTTCATCCTCTTATCCATGTTAACAAGTAGAGGGAACTGTTTTGTCGAACATTGTTCCAGCTAGAAGGAGCTGATTCACCACCACAGTTGCAGCCGACGCTGTTGCAGCCACAGCCGGAGCCCTGTCAAACACACTATGAATATGTTACCTTATGTTGATGTGCCTGTGATGACTACAAATCTGTTACCTTCAGTTGATGTGCATATGATGAACATTCTACTTATTGTTGATGCTGGATGAAACCTGTATTTGAAACCCCCCAAAACGTGCATTGTAATCGGAGACGTGATGACTCTAGAAGCAACTGAAGAGGCGGGCATCTATCATCAGTGAAAACGCATATATACGCGGATGACTGATGAGTGGAGCATCTACAAAAGATGTACCAAATATTCAAAAGTTCCACAATTACCGGTCCTATTCGACATGGAGAGGGCGAATAATATGCATGGCTCCGTGGTAAAAGCGTTGGCATGCCAAATTCCGGTTATCCTTGCACCTTTTATCCTGTGCATGATAGTCATCAACTTGGCCGCACAAGTTGGCAGAGCTTTCTCCAAGGCTCGGCCATTGTCGACCATTTTCCTGTGCACTGAATATTCCGTCCACCCTTGTGAAATTATTGCCACGTATATCCCCCGCAAAGACTGTGACGACGTTCTTGCTCTTGCTTACACAAACCGGAGCTTTCTTGCATACTAAGGTGGGGAAATTATTACCAAAACAAAAATTGAAGGTTAGCACAGTGTTTTCACTCTCTTATCTGTACCGTATGCTACACTGCTGTAAACAAAAGTAGCGGCTGATGAGTTGGATTCGATCCTATCAAAGGAAGATTAGTAGTAAACACCTACAGATGTACAAACGGCCCGTGGCACGGCAACCCGGTCCGCGGCCCAGCAAAACGGCTCGGTACCTGGCACGGCCCGGTCCGGCATTAACGGGCTACGGGCGGCACGGCCCGGCTACCAGACCGGACCATGGCCGAGGAAGCGGCCCGTGGCACGGTGTTAGTCCAGCCCGTGGAAGGGAACAACCCGGTGGCGGCCTGGCCTGCCAACGGCCCTATATAAAGCGGCCCCGGCCGGCCAACCCAAATCCCCCACCATCCTCGGCCTCTCGCTCTCCCCCACCGCCGCCCTAGTGCCAACCCTAATCCCCCGCCTTGCATCGCTCTGCCGCCGCCGCTCGATGCCTCCGGCCATCGATACCTCCGTCCTCGCCGGTGGATCTGCTCTTTCTGGTGACATGTGTCCTCACTCGCCGGCAGATCTAGTCACCTATGCCCGGTCCTTGGTGCCTCCGTTAGATCTTCCTCACCGGCCGAGTGAAAAAATTAGTACGGGGCCGGCCCGTGGCCCGAGTGGCCCGTGCCCGACAAAATGGCCCATGGACCGTGCCATGGGCCGAGGACGCGGCCCGGGCACGGTCCGGTGCGGCCCGTGGCCCAACGCGGCCCGCGGCGTGCCGGCACGGTCCGGCCCGAGCGGGCCACGGGCGGCACCGGGCCGGCCTGTTGTACATCTATAGTAAACACCTACAGTGCAAAGTAACATTTACCCTACCCAGCTCGTGTTGAGACTGAAACGGCTACAGTATACTTAATGCACTCCATTCTCGCCAATGCAAATGCAAGCTAGCCTGATTGGAACCTGAAGAAATTAAATTGCCCCATAAAGTTTGTGTAAACCCAAGCATTTTTCGAGCCGAGCCGGACCAAAAAAAATCAGTTATTTCAGGCGGAGAAAATCCTATCCATGACCGTCCCACTGGGCGCTTCGGGCCTCAACTTTCGGGCCGTGCTCGGACTTGGGCGGGCCACCCGCACATTTTATAGTGTAAAATAGCTAAAACAACATTTCGGATTAGGCTCAGGCCAAGATTTTTTTCTCATGCTGCAAGATCCGTGCCCATGCCCATCCAGTAAGGTATGTGGGCGGGCCGGGTTCGGACCAAGCTAAAAATGCTGAGATATAAGTTTGTGATCCTAATATTCCCAGAGGTTATTAATATTGCAATTTATGGGCGTGCGAGGATGGACTTCCCAAGTGTCTGTTTTGGGTTTGCATGCACTAACCTACTAAGACTGACTTTAGCAACCTTGCCAGACCAATAAACCAAACTAGTTAACTCAGCCGAATCAGAGACAAGTTTCAAAACCCAACAACAAGGGCAAGAAGAAGATTTCTCAAGCCAGGATGGGCAGACTCAGCTTCACTTCTATGGGTGATATTCCAAAAGGAGCACCAGTAATGATGGGCACATTCTCTATTTGAGGCAAACCTGCCCGGATATTATTTGATTCTGATGCTACACATAGTTTCATGAATGGAAGGACGCTGAGCAATTTAGGACTGAACTCTTGCAAGACCAATGATGCATTTACGATTAAAACAGTGGGAGGGAACATCTCTTCTGAGTTGGTGACCAGGGGAGTACTGTGACGCCCCAGGTTTTTGATTAACCCTAATCGTCGGTCAACCCGGCTGACAGTGGTCAAATCACGGTCAACCTGGGCCCTCACCTCGAAAAACTCACCAACCAACCCTATGGAACCCTTGTGACTAGTAGACACACTTGTGGGGCCATCCCATGGTCAAAGACTTGGTCAAAACCCAACTAAACCCTAGTGTCCATAGCTGTCGTTCGGAACTTTTGCCGCGTTCTCCAAAATTCACCTAAACAATTAAAATTCTACCATTAGGAAAGTTGTCCATCTTGTTGAGGGACACAACTTTCATGTAGATTGGCATTTCAAATTTGGAGTGGAAAGGCATGAAAAACTTGCTCCAAGGTCAGCATCTCCTGTTCATGAACACATGCTGGCATTCAAAGTTGGCAACTGTTTATTGCAAACTCTGTTGAGAAAAAACCCCATAGAGCCTTTTGGAAAGTGATAGAGGGTAGCTAGTGCTACAACTTTCGCATTCAAAGTTTGGTCAACTTTTATTCAAAAGTTTGGAGTAAAATCATTTCAAACTGGTGCTCAGCAACACTGTGTGGGCAGGGCGCCGCGCGCCGCGCGTCGCGCCCGCGTGCCGCCCGACCCTCGGCGTCCACGCCCCACACGCCTCCCCGACGCCCTCCTCCGCCCGAGGCCGCCCGCACCCCCCGGGCCGCGCGTCCGCCGAGGTGCCCGCGCCCCACGATGCATCGAGGTCGACACCGCGCCACACGCCGACGCGCGCGCGCGCGCCGTGCGACGGCCGGACGCACCCCTTCGTACCGACGGTCCGTCCGCGTCTCCCCCACTCGCGTGCACCGTACTACGGCCACGGGTCACGCCGCCGTCATCGCCAGGCCGGGCCGAGGCTATTTAAGCGCCTCCGTTCTTCCCCCTCTGCGCTCCCGACCGCCGCCGCCCTCCATTGCCGCCGCCGCCGGTGAATTTCTGCCGCGCCGCTAGCCCTCACCACCGGCCGGCGCTCCGCCCTCTCCCCTAGGGCCCATGGAACCTCCAAGGCTCGCGCATTGTCCACCCCGTGCGCCCACCTCGCCGGAGCCGCGCCGCCGCGGCAACCTCCGCCGGCCGCCATCGAATCCCCACGCCGGCGTGCTCCCCATCCCAACTCCGACCACCCCCAGGCCCTAGGTGAGCCTACGGTCACACCCCGCCGCTTCCCCGGCCGGGAGCTCCGCCGGAGCCGCCGGATTTCCGGCGAGCACGCCGCCTCCCATGGCCAAGGGCTCAATTGCAAGCCCCGACTTCTTTGCAGGGTGTTTAGAGCAAACTAGGGACCTATCTGTAAGACTGTAAAAGATTCCAGGGACTTCGGTGCGAGTTGAATCTTCAATAGTGTTTGCAGTTTGCAGAAACTTGTAAAATGCGTAGAAATTTGTAGCAAATTTAGAAAATTGCAAACTAAATTTTGTTGGATTCGTGGTGAAAAATACTACAACTTTTGTTATACTCACATGGTCTGATTCCGGATATGTTTAGCATGAAACATAGGAATGTGAAAAACCTAGATCTGCCATAACTCAAAATCTATAAATTCTCTGTATCCAAATTTTGGATATGTTGTGTATCATGTCATGGCTAGAACCTGTGCCAAAAGTTGCACAAACTTATGGAGTAAACCTTTTTATATAAATTGTTTTCCAATTATGCAGAATCTAACTAGATGATTTTTATAGCTAAAAATATTTTTGTTTTTGTGCCTAACTTGTGCATGCTATCTTGTTACGTCAAAACACACCTCTGGTGAATTAATCATGATTTTTGGTTTATCAAAAATATTTATTCTTAATTTGTGCATGTTTTCCTTTGTAAATAAATGAAGCAAGATCAGTAGAGCTTCTAGGTGTGCATGCTGGTTTTTAGGCTTGTTTAGGACCAGAGAGCATGCATGAGAAAGATTGGAGCATTTTGATGCTTAATTATTTTTGTATACATTTAATTTGATTGCTAGCTAGTCTTTTGTTATTTTTCCAAAATGTTTTATTTTCTAGCTTCCAAGCTTTGCATGTGAGCCCAGTGGTTCAGTATGGGTGTTATCATGCTTAAGGAACCGTTCTTTAAATTTTTAGTGATTTATTGTTTAATCAAAAGGTTTAAAAGTCTTTTGTAGAATAAAGGTTGATTAAATAAGGAAAATGCATTTGAATTCTTTTCCTTTTTGGGAAGTGTTACCTAACTTAAATAAAGGCTAAGAACACACCCTTGCTGTTAAGGAATTAATTTATAAATAAATATCTTTGTACACACCCTTACTAGTGAGAGGTAAAAGGAATAAACCTTCACATGAAATATCAAGTATAAAGGGAACACTAATTCAAGTGTGTAATAAAAGAATGAAACACAACAATAATAACCTTCATAAAAGGAATTTATTATTTAATTATTTGTTAAGTGAATATGGCCAACAAGAGTTGGATAAGGTAAACAAACTGTCACTTCGCCTGAACCCTGCATTGCATTCCGTGTAGATCTTCTTGACGGTGACTACTCACTCGACCTAGAATCCGAGGAAGGAGGAGCAGAAGCTTCGTTGCAGTACGTGGAAGTACTTGACGACACCGAGGGTTCTCAGGCTAACTTAGCTGACGAAGGCAAGCCCCGGTGCATCTAACCCAGTTTTCAAATTCATTATTCAATTATCTATGGATGCTTGTGCATTTAAGTTCAGGAGTTGTGTGGAACCTTAGATGCATGATCCCTAGGTACCTTTGTCCTTACTAGTATGATAGGTCGATAGCTGCGAAGCTATAGGACCGTTACAAGTCAGGTGATGACGTCACTCGCGAGAATAGGTTCCTAGATAGGAATCATAAGATCTCCTTAAATGGACTGCTCATGTGGTAATAGCATGGGATTAGGTTCCGGTCCAATGGCTATTGTGGGTTAAGTGTTTGAACGTACTAAGCACTTGTCGGGAATGGAACCGGTAAGCCTAGTACCTTAATGAGATGGCTAGGGATTTAACTGTCACTACTCTTGGGGTTTGTCTCACGGCTAGCTACCGGTAGTGTATGGTGAGTCCGGGTGCTTCGGGGTATCCCGGATAGCCTGCACCAAAGACTGTGGCCTTTCATCCCGACCCGAGGATTTTTGGGAACCGTTTGGTGATTGTCCTCGCGAGGGGCATCCCACCGTGTGTTTAGGTCTATCTTGCAAGGTTTGAATCAATCGATTGTCGGCCTCTCACCGTTATCTCACACTACTTACTCCACTAGCCATGAGATCCCTAATGATGGAAGTTGATGAATACTATATTTGATTAATTGTATTGTACAACCTTGTCTGTACTATATGGCTAATTTAGTAAAGATTAAACCCACTAGAACTTGTGCTAAAATCTTGAAAGTAAGGGCATACTCTTTGTTATTTTTTAGCAAAAGCAACCCAGTGGCCAGAAAGCCTTTCATTTCTAGAGTTGGTGACGTAGTTATCACCGATGGGTAAGTCTTGCTGAGTATTAGTATACTCAGCCTTGCTATAATATGTTGATCTAGGTATTGCTTTCGTTGATGTGTGGCCCGGAGAGATCCCGCCCGGCTGGGAGCTGGAGTGGGTGGCGGATGACAACTGAAGGCATCATCATGGCTGGCCTCCCGTGGTGTTCTCGCTTTCCGCTTAGTTAAATTCCGCTGTTTCAAAAAACTCTGGACTTTGTCGTGATGACAAAAACTCCGGTTTGTAATAATTAAACGCTTCAGGGTAAATTTCGAATGTTATTTATGTTGTATCTCTGGACTCGCCTTCGCGTGAGTTTTTATGCATATATGTCGATCTTTGTTGCTATTCAAGTGATTTACCGGGCGTTAACCTAGTGACTAACGACAGGATGATACTTTATTATTGCTTAATGACCAAAGTGGATTGGTTTAGGCAATAGTACGATATTTTCCTAGGCGGGTTGTCACAGTTGGCATCAGAGCCATTATATGCACCAGAGATTAATTAATAACCTTAATCACTGGTTTTTGAATAAAATTTGCCAAGATTGTTTGGATTTACCAAAACACGTTGGTCCGCTAAGGATAAACTAGACCGAGAGGCCTTAGAGGGAATTTTTGGGTTCTTCGGGTGGCTTATTTAACCTATGGTTTATTTTGCTAACTCCCAGCACATTACTTTATGTCAGACTTACTTTCTTGCACAACCAAACTAGATGAGCCACGTGTTTTATACGTGTGCTGTACCGCATCACGGGAATTGCGAGGGTTGATGGAGTGATCCATTCCACGGATCCCATCTTCGTGTCTGTTTATGAGTCGTGTGTCGCCACGTGTTTCATACGTGAGCATTCCGCGTGTCGAGTATGCGAGGCAAGGATACACTCCATTCAAATGGAGGATGTCCAAGGTTGGACACTATCCATGCAGTGGCTTAAAGCATGGATGTCGTTTCTATAGTGAACGGTGATGTATGTGGACGCTTTTGTGACGTGCTGGCACGAAAGGTTCGTTTTCTGCAGGTACATAACAGCGCTTCGTTAGTCGTTAAGCGAGTACCGTATAGCTTTCGACTAGATATTATAGGGAGAGACTAATAAAAAGCCTTGCCACCGGCACTAACTTCAATTTTGGCTTGATTGCCATGTGAGATCGAATAGAACGTCTTGCATGCATAATATAAATCGAAACAACTAAAATGGACCCAAAACAGAACTCCTATGTGTTCTCTAAGGAAGATTTTGCTGGTGTGTGATTTTTATAATCTAGAGTACCTCTCATGCTTAGCTGTCGTGCTGCCAAAATTTTGAAAAAGCTTGTTCACCTTGTTTTGTGCCCCGTGCTAGGAATTTAATTAAACCAGTATGTTAAAAACAATTTCTCCTTGCCCAGTCTAGCTTTTAGTCGCAATTTACGATCACAACTTCTTTCGGTTTGGTTTACACCTTTCTAGGCACATCCGAACTTGCATCCTTCCATTTGTATCCTTGATCTAGCTCAACCTTTGGAAACCACAAGTGTGTAAATAGAAACCTTGTAGTAGCTGGAAAACCGGGGGAAAAGTTTTTGGGTTCTAGATTTTTGGCTATAAATTTTCATTCACATCTGCCAGAACTTCACCATTTGACATGCCGTTCTCCTTGAGACCTGACATGTGTTACATTTTTGTACAGATGGCTTTCCTCGTGTTTCACGAGTTTGACACTGACGGTACGATCCGTACCAACGGGTTGCACTGGGAGGGTTTTCCACGCCTTGCGTGGGAAGCACTCAGCGCCACTGGCTACACCACTCCACCAACTTACGAGGTGTCCGAGTTCGAGCGTTATGGCGTTCCCCGTTGCAGAGTGATCGTCACTGTACTGCCACACCCGGACCACACCGACTGGTTCGACTTGAGTTTTGTCTACTGGGGATTTATTACCCACGAGGCCGTCGAGTCAGCAAATCTTAGAGTGCTGACAGACTTCTGTGATCACAACCCCACCGTGGTAGCTCTCTCGCCGTTTGGGCTGTTTCCTGCTGTGAGTCCTCACGACCCGGCATGGTTGGACCGTACGGATCACCTACGGGAGTTGTTGTTGCTAGCACAGCCGCTGGATGTCACTCAGACGCTGGCTCGTTGTCTTAATGTTGTCTTCACACTTCAGGGGCTGCGCTATAATACCGCAGCGATTATCAGGCAGCATCTGGAGGCAGCTAGGCGGGATTGGCAGCAGCTATCAGCAGCTGAACTTTACACTTACTCAGATGCAGCAGGAGAATGACAGGCTGCGTGCCAGGAGATTCCAGTTAGAGTTAGAGAGAGGCGACCACCTGCAGAAGATTGTAGATCTGGAGGTAGAGGTTCACACCCTGGAGGAGAATGCCGATGCGTATGAGATTGAGAGGTTGACGCTACTTCAGAACATTGCGGATATGCAGCACCAGGTGGAGGAGGCCGAGGTGCAGGTGGCAGCCTTGTAAGCTATAGTGGCCTTACAGCCGCTACCTGTAGTACAGGCACACCCGGAGGAGCAGCAGGGTCTGTCCGGTCTGGATTAGACGAGCCAGGCGGGACCACCATTACCGACTCCACCAGACTCGCCTGCGGGCAGTGGTGCTTCAGTGGGTAACTATGATGCCAGTGAACGACATCAAGAAGGAATGTGCTCATAGGTGTCAGCTACGGGATGAGTGTGGTAGTCCGCTTAGGAGTACGTCGTCGTGCGATGCGATTGCATTGTAACTCAGTTGTATCATGAGGATTTTCAGATTTGAGTATTGTAGTGTCCTTGGACCCTATCCATCATGTTGTAATAATGAATGCTTAAGCATGTTGTGTTTGGATTGAAATTCGCTTTGTTCACCCCAGATCTTGAAATCTTATTGCGCATGATTACCAAAATTTGAGCGAATCATCGCAATGACCACGCTTGCCAAAACTTGCATTTACATAAGCATTTGTAAACCAAAGTATTTTTAGCGGCATCAATCGTCTTCCAAACAACCAGGCGCTCTTTCGCATGTCACCTTCGCTGTCACCCGAAAGGGAAGGATTGCCCCGAGGTTGAAAGTTGGCTCGAGTTACTCGAGTGGCCGCATTTCCTAACTATGTCGAAGAACGATTCTATGAATCTATTTGTTGGCTATGTGATACCTTTCGACTGTTGCTGTCATCATCATATGAATGCTAATGAGCTGTGGTTATGTATGATCGTACTTGTCATCATTTCTGAGTAAGCTTTTGGTTATGTGACTAACAAGGCTCGCATTTCAGATGGTGGGAACCACGTGCAGCTCTCCCAATGGGTTCGGGGCGAACGGTAGCGGTGACTTGCCGCCACCACCGCCCATGACGCCGTCGGAGGCCTTCATGGCCACACAAACCAAGGTGCTGCGCCAAATCTTGCAGACGCATCAGCAGATCGCTCAGTAGATGAAACGAGAGCCACCACATGGGGCCAATCACGAGGGGCCAAATCAGTTCACCACGTACGATCAGTTCATCGGGATGAAGCCACCGACCTTCTCCAAGGCGGAAGACCCCCTAGAAGCTAAAGCTTGGATCAAGGCCATCGAGGCGAAGTTCTCTGCCTTTATGCTGCCTTGCTCCGAGGAGAACAAAGCCAACTTCGCAGCTTTGCAACTGCGGGGAGAAGCTTTAATGTGGTGGGATCATTTCAAGTCGATGCAGTGAGGGCGTCCTGTAACTTGGGATGATTTCAAGCAAGCCTTCAAGAGCCATCACATCCCAATGGGATTAATGGATAGGAAGATGAGGGAGCTATTGGCCCTTAGGCAGGGCTCCGATACGGTGTACCGTTACGCCCAGAAGTTTAATAGCTTGTGCCAATATGGTGGGCATCACGTAGACACTGATGGGAAGAAGATGGAAAGATTCCACGATGGGCTAGATGGCAAGTTGTACGAGCGACTGAACCTGCTCGAGCCCGCATGTTTCCATGAGCTTGTGAACAGGGCTATCTCCCAAGAGGATGCCATGAAAAAGGCCCACAGGGACAAGAAGAGACCATTTGGTTTTGCTCCGGACAGCGGAACTAATAAGAAGTTTCGCTTTGTGAAGAAGAATGTTCCAAACTCATCCCAGCAATCTTCAACTGGACACTGGACGATGAAGCCATCCCAGAGCAAACCCTCAGGGAACTTCTAGTTCTGAAATGCTCAGCAACAGGCTCCAAAGCCTAATGCACTCCTCGCAACGTTGGTGATCGTCGTTGCTTCAAATGTGGTCAACCGGGGCATTACATCAGTGATTGTCCCAAACCCAGGCAGATCAAGCCCAACCCCTAGAATCAAGGTGCAGGGAACAAGCCCGCCACTCCGGCTAAGAAGCCTATGGTGCAAGTACGCCAAGGCAAGCTGAACTTCACCACCATGAGTGACATTTCGGAGGGAGCTTCAATGCTCACGGGTACATTCTCTATCAACGATACTCCTGTTAAGATTTTATTTGATTCAGGAGCTACCCATAGTTTCATCAGTGAACAACTATTAGGAAAAATGGGTTTGAAGGGCTCTCATACCAATACCGCTTATAAGATAATTACTCCGGGAGGGCAAATCACCTCTAATGTCTTAATCCGTGGAGTATGTTTGGGATAAGGTAGTAAAATCCTTCCAACAAACCTTATCGCCATAAGTTTGGCTGGTATGGATGTTATCTTGGGTATGGATTGGATGACCCAATATAAGGTGGTTCTAGATATATCGGATAGGGTTGTAGAGATCAATTCACCTACGGTCGGGCACACTACCTTGTACCTACCTTTCAAGGACGGTACCGATTCTTGTGCCTATGTGACCATTATCTCCCCTCTTGATGAAATTCCAGTAGTGTGTGAGTATCCGGATGTCTTTCTTGATGAGTTGCCTGGTATGCCGCCAGACAGAGATGTTGAGTTTGTAATCAAACTCCAACCGGGTACTGCACCCATTTCCAAAAGACCTTATCGTATGCCACCCAAAGAATTAGCCGAACTGAAAGATCAACTCCAGGAGCTGTTAGATAAGGGTTATATTCGCCCGAGCCCTTCTCCTTGGGGTTGTCCCGCTCTTTTCGTCAAAAAGAAAGATAGTAGCTTGAGACTGTGTGTGGATTACCAACCGCTCAACGCAGTCACCATCAAGAACAAATATCCTCTTCCCCGAATCGATGTTCTTTTTGATCAACTGGCTGGAGCCAGAGTTTTCTCAAAGATCGACCTTCGTTCTGGTTATCATCAAATCAAGATTCGACATTGTGACATTCCTAAAACCGCTTTTTCCACTCGTTATGGTCTTTACGACTTCTTGGTAATGTCTTTTGGTCTCACGAATGCCCCAGCCTACTTCATGTACCTCATGAACTCCGTGTTTATGACGGAGCTCGACAAATTCGTAGTGGTCTTTATCGATGATATCCTCATCTATTCCAAAAATGAGAAAGAACATGCCAAACATCTCCAAATTGTCCTTCAGCGTTTGCGAGATCATAAGCTTTATGCTAAGTTCTCCAAGTGTGAGTTCTGGTTGAAGAGTGTGAAATTCTTGGGGCACACCATTTCCCAAGATGGTATCTCCGTAGATCCTAGCAAAGTTCAAGAGGTGATGGATTGGGAACCACCCAAGTCCGTACACCAAATCCGTAGTTTCTTAGGATTGGCGGCATACTACCGTCGATTCATTCCTGACTTCTCTAGAATCGCAAAACCTATGACCGAACTGCTCAAGAAAGGAGTGAAGTTCGTGTGGAGCGAAGCATGTGAGAAAGCCTTCCACACCTTAAGGCAACATTTAACCTTAGCCCCAGTGCTAATGCAACCAGATAATTCCAAACCTTTTGAAGTCTTCTGTGACGCATCAGGCACAGGTCTCGGTTGTGTCCTTATGCAAGAAGGCCGAGTCATTGCCTATGCTTCACGGGCACTTCGACCTCATGAGATCAATTATCCTACCCACGATCTTGAGTTAGAGGCTATTGTCCACGCTCTCAAGATATGGAGGCATTATCTGATGGGTAATCATTGTAATATCTTCACTGATCACAAGAGTCTCAAATACATCTTTACTCAATCAGAGTTGAATATTAGGCAAAGAAGATGGCTTGAGTTGATTAAGGATTATGACCTAGAAGTGCACTACCACCCCGGAAAAGCGAATGTCGTTGCAGATGCTCTTAGCTGCAAAGCTCACTGCAACCATCTAGAGTTAGAGCCAGTTAGTGACCCATTATGTGAAGAAATGAGAAGGCTCAACTTAGAAGTCGTACAGCAAGGCAATCTTTATGCCTTAACTACAGAATCCAATCTTTATGATAGAATTGTCACTGCTCAATGCAATGATGAAGACATACAAACCATCATACAGAAATTAGCAGAGGAAGACCCCAAGTATACTTGTTTCCAGAAGGATCACCAGGATGTGATCTGGTTTGGGAAACGCCTTGTGGTTCCTGTCGATCCGGAAATTAAGAAGATCATCCTTGATGAGGCTCATATGTCCAAGTTCTCTATTCATCTCGGCAGTACCAAGATGTACCAACATCTGAAACAGAATTTCTGGTGGTCCAATATGAAGGTTGATATAGCCAAGTATGTAGCCGAGTGCAATACTTGCCACCAGATGAAAGCAAGCCATTTGAAATTGGCAGGTGTACTCCAACCCCTGTCGATACCCATGTGGAAGTGGGATGACATTAGTATGGATTTCATTGTGGGTTTACCCCTGACAGCTAGAAAGAAAGATTCTATTTGGGTAATCGTAGACAGACTCACCAAGACCGCTCATTTCATTGCAGTACGTACCACGTATTCAGTGCAGCAATATGCAGAGTTATACATGGACCACATAGTTCGTTTGCATGGAATTCCGAAAACTATAATCTCTGACAGAGGAACTCAGTTTGTAGATCGCTTCTGGGAGCAATTGCACGAGTGCTTAGGAACCAAGCTAATTCGCAGTTCTAGTTATCATCCGCAGACCGATGGTCAGACGGAAAGGATAAATCAGATTTTGGAAGAAATGCTACGAGCAAGCATCTTGCACTTTGACAAGAATTGGGCAAGTGTTTGTCCTTGGCAGAATTCTCCTACAACAATAGTTATCAAGCCAGTTTGAAGATGGCACCGTTCGATGCTCTTTACGGACGAAGATGCCGCACTCCGTTGAATTGGTCGGAAGCCGGAGAAAGGACACTCTTTGGTCCGGACTTAGTTAAGGATGCCGAAGAAAAGATGCAAGTAATAAGAGAGAATTTGAAGATGGCTCAGATGAGACAAAAGAGTTACCATGACAAGGGAACTGCACCCCGACACTTTGAAGTGGGAGATTACGTGTATTTAAAGGTGTCCCCCACCAAAGGTGTGCAGTGGTTCGGTGTCAAAGGAAAGCTAGCTCCGCGCTACATTGGACCCTATGAAGTCATAGAAGTATGTGGGCTAGTGGCTTATCGTATCCAGTTGCCAGAACGGTTTTCCGCAATCCACAATGTGTTTCATGTAACTCAATTGAAGAAGGGAATGCCTGTGCTAGAGAACGAAGTCATCACAGAAGCAAATGCTTGGATGAGTCAGATTTCTTGCTCATCGAGCACCCATTAAGAGTATTAGACCAAAAAGAGCGAAGGACCCGAAGACAAATAGTACGAATGTACAAAATCCAATGGAGTCATCACACGGAAGAAGAAGCAACTTGGGAGACGGAAGACTACCTCAACACAAAGTATTCGGGCTTCCTGAAATCTCAAAACCGTGAGTTCTCCTCCCCATCTTATTGTTCTCAAGTCGAATCTCGGGACGAGATTCCGTTTAAGGGGGGTAGGCTGTGACGCCCCAGGTTTTTGATTAACCCTAACTGTCGGTCAACCCTGCTGACAGTGGTCAAATCACGGTCAACCTGGGCCCTCACCTCAAAAAACTCACCAACCAACCCTATGGAACCCTTGTGACTAGAAGACACACTTGTGGGACCATCCCATGGTCAAAGACTTGGTCAAACCCCAACTAAACCCTAGTGTCCATAGCTGTCTTTCGGAACTTTTGCCGCGTTCTCCAAAATTCACCTAAACACTTAAAATTCTACCTTTAGGAAAGTTGTCCATCTTGTTGAGGGACACAACTTTCATGTAGATTGGCATTTCAAATTTGGAGTGGAAAGGCATGACAAACTTGCTCCAAGGTCAGTATCTCCTGTTCATGAACACATGCTGGAATTCAAAGTTGGCAACTGTTTCTTGCAAACTCTGCTAAGAAAAATCCCATAGAGCCTTTTTGAAACTGATAGAGGGTAGCTAGGGCTACAACTTTCGTATTCAAAGTTTGGTCAACTTTTATTCTAAAGTTTGGAGTAAAATCATTTCAAAGTGGTGCTCAGCAACACTGTGTGGGCAGGGCGCCGCCGTGCCACGACGTCGCGCGCGCCGGCGCCGACCGGCCCTCGGCGTCCGCGCCCGTGCGCCTCCCGACGCCCTCCTCCGCTCGAGGCCGCCCGTGCCCCCATGCGCGTGCGCCCGCCGAGGTGCCCGCGCCCCACGACGCGGGGGGTCGGCCGCGCGCCACGCGCCGGCCGCTCCGCGCCGTGCGCGCCTTGCGACGGCCGGACGCACCCCTTCGGACCGGCGGTCCGTCCGCGTCTCCCCCACCCGCGTGCGCCGTACTACGGTCATGGGTCACGCCGCTGTCATCGCCAGGCCGAGCCGAGGCTATTTAAGCGCCTCCGTTCTTCCCCCTCTGTGCTCCTGACCGCCGCCGCCGTCATTGCCACCGCCGCTGGTGAACTTGCTGCGTCGCTAGCCCTCACCGCCGGCGGACTGCTTCGCCCTCTCCCCTAGGATCTGTGGAACCTCCCAATCTCGCGCATTGTCCACCCCGTGCGCCCACCTCGCCGAAGCCCGCGCCGCCGCGGCAACCGCCGCCGCCGCCGTCGAATCCCCACGCCGGCGTGCTCCCCGTCCCAACTCCGACCACCCCGAGGCCATAGGTGAGCCTACGGTCACGCCTCGCTGCTTCCCCGGTCGGGAGCTCCGCCAGAGCCGCCGGATTTCCGGCGAGCCCGCCACCTCCCATCGCCAAGGGCTCAATTGCAAGCCCCGACTTTTTGCAGGGTGTTTAGTGCAAACTAGGGACCTATCTGTAAGGCTGTAAAAGATTCCAGGGACTTCAGTGTGAGTTGAATCTTCAATAGTGTTTGCAGTTTGCAGAAACTTGTAAAATGCGTAGAAATTTGTAGAAAATTCAGAAAATTGCAAACTAATTTGTGTTGGATTCATGGTGAAAAATACTACAACTTCTGTTATACTCGCATGGTCTGATTCTGGACATTGTTAGCATGAAAAATAGGAATGTGGAAAACCTAGATCTGCCATAACTCAAAATCTATAAATCCTCTGTATCCAAATTTTGGATATGTTGTGTATCATGTCAAGACTAGCTCCTGTGCCAAAAGTTGCACAAAGTTATGCAGTAAATCTTTTTATATAAATTGTTTTCCTATTATGCAGAATCTGCCTAGATGATTTTGGTAGCTAAAAATATTTTTTTTTGTGCCCAACTTGTGCATGCTGTCTTGTTATGTCAAAACACACATCTGGTGAATTAATCATGATTTTTGGTTTATCAGAAATATTTATTCTTAATTTGTGCATGTTTTCCTTTGTAAATAAATGAAGCAAGATCAGAAGAGCTTCTAGGTGTACTTGCTGGTTCTTTAGGCTTGTTTAGGACCAGAGAGCATGCATGAGAAAGAATGGAGCATTTTGATTCTTAATTATTTTTGTATACATTTAATTTGATTGCTAGCTAGTCTTTTGTTATTTTCCAAAATGTTTTATTTTATAGCTTCCAAGCTTTGCATGTGAGTCCAGTGGTTCAGTATTGGTGTTATGATGCTTAAGGAACCCTTCTTTAAATTTTTGTTGATTTATTGTTTAATCAAAAGGTTTAAAAGTCTTTTGTAGAATAAAGATTGATTAAATAAGGAAAATGCATTTTAATTCTTTTCCTTTTTTGGGAAGTGTTACCTAACTTAAATAAAGGCTAAGAACACACCCTTGCTGTTAAGGAATTAATTTATAAATGAATATCTTTGTACACACCCTTACTAGTGAGAGGTAAAAGGAATAAACCTTCACATGAAATGTCAAGCATAAAGGGAACATTAATTCAAGTGTGTAATAAAAGAATGAAACACATAACAATAATAACCTTCATAAAAGGAATTTATTATTTAATTATTTGTTAAAGTGAATATGGCCAACAAGAGTTGGATAAGGTAAACAAACTGTCACATCGCCTGAACGCTGTATTGCATTCCGTGTAGATCTTCCTGACGGTGACTACTCACTCGTCCCGGAATCCGAGGAAGGAGGAGCAGAAGCTTCGTTGCAGTACGTGGAAGTACACGATGACACCGAGGGTGCTCAGGCTAACTTAGCTGATGAAGGCAAGCCCCGATGCATCTAACCCAGTTTTCAAATTCATTATTCAATTATCTATGGATGCTTGTGCATTTAAGTTCAAGAGTTGTATGGAACCTTAGATGCATGATCCCTAGGTACCTTTGTCCTGACTAGTATGATAGGTCGATAGCTGCTAAGCTATAGGACCGTTACAAGTCCGGTGATGACGTCACTCGCGAGAATAGTTTCCTAGATATGAATCATAAGATCTCCTTAAATGGACTGCTCATGTGGTAATAGCATGGGATTAGGTTCCGGTCCAATGGCTATTGTGGGTTAAGTGTTTGAACGTACTAAGCACTTGTCGGGAATGGAACCGGTAAGCCTAGTACCTTAATGAGATGGCTAGGGATTTAACTGTCACTACTCTTGGGGTTTGTCTCACGGCTAGCTACCGGTAGTGTATGGTGAGTCCGGGTGCTTCGGGGTATCCCGGATAGCCGCACCAAAGATCGTGGCCTTTCATCCCGACCCGAGGATTTTTGGGAACCATTTGGTGATTGTCCTCGTGAGGGGCATCCCACCGTGTGTTTAGGTCTATCTTGCAAGGTTTGAATCAATCGATTGTCAGCCTCTCACCGTTATCTGAGACTACTTACTCCACTAGCCATGAGATCCCTAATGATGGAAGTTGATGAATACTATATTTGATTAATTGTATTGTACAACCTTGTCTGTACTATATGTCTAATTTAGTAAAGATTAAACCCACTAGAACTTGTGCTGAAATCTTGAAAGTAAGGGCATACCCTTTGTTATTTTTTAGCAAAAGCAACCCAGTGGCCAGAAAGCCTTTCATTTCTAGAGTTGGTGAAGTAGTTATCACCGATGGGTAAGTATTGCTGAGTATTAGTACACTCAGCCTTGCTATAATATGTTGATCCAGGTATTGCTTTCGGTGATGTGTGGCCCGGAGAGATCCCGCTCGGCTGGGAGCTGGAGTGGGTGGAGGATGACGACTGAAGGCATCATGGCTGGCCTCCCGTGGTGTTCTCGCTTTCCACTTAGTTAAATTCCGCTGTTTCGAAAAACTCTGAACTTCGTCATGATGACAAAAACTCCGGTTTGTAATAATTAAACCCTTCGGCATAAATTTCGAATGTTATTTATGTTGTATCTCTGGACTCGCCTTCGCGTGAGTTTTTATGCATATATGTCGATCCTTGTTGCTATTCAAGTGATTTACCGGGCGTTAACCCGGCGACTAACGACAGGATGATACTTTATTATTGTTTAATGACCAATGTGGATTGGTTTAGGCAATAGTACGATATTTTCCTGGGCGGGTTGTCATAAGTACCCTTGGAATTAGGCAGCAAAACAATTGACACGGATCTTATCATTTTGGGGTTAGAAGGCATGGATGTCATTCTAGGAATGGACTGGATGAACCGGCATAAGGTAGTACTAGATATTTCAGAAAGAATGGTAGAGATAAACTCACCAATTGTTGGAGCCACGACTCTATACCTACCTTTCAAAGATGGTGTGAATCCTTGTTCTTATGTGGCCATCACTTCTCAGCTGGAGGAAATTCCAATGGTTTGAGAGTTTGCGGATATTTTTCCCGATGAATTGCCGGGTATGCCACCCGACAGAGATGTCACGGTTTTCATCGAACTTCAGCCTGCACAGCACCTATCTTCAAAAGACCTTACCACATGCCACCCAAGGAATTGGCAGAGTTGAAGACCCAGCTCTAAGAATTGCTAGATAAGGGTTATATTCGCCCAAGTTTTTCACCTTGGGGTAGCCCAACTCTATTTGTGAAGAAGAAAGATGGTAGCTTGAGGCTGTGTGTGGATTACCGGCCTCTCAATGCGGTAACAATCAAGAATAAATATCCATTACCCCGCATCGATGTTCTTTTCGATCAGTTAGCTGCAGCCAAAGCTTTCTCCAAGATTGATCTTCGATTAGGTTATCATCAAATAAAGATCAGGCCATGTGATATTTCGAAAACAGCTTTCTCCACCCGATACGGTCTGTATGAGTATCTGGTAATGTCCTTTGGTCCTACCAATGCACCTACTTATTTCATGTATCTCATGAATTTCGTATTCATGACAGAGCTGGACAAATTTGTAGTGGTATTCATTGATGACATCTTAATCTATTCCAAGAATGAAGAAGAACATGCAGAACATCTCTAAATTGTTTTTGCAACATTTGCGAGATCATAAGCTTTATGCAAAGTTCTCCAAATGTGAGTTTTGGTTGGATAGTGTGAAATTTTTGGGGCACACTATTTCCAAAGATGGCATATCTGTGCATCCTAGCAAAGTACAAGAGGTTATGGATTGGAAACCACCTAAGATCGTACATCAGATCCGCAGTTTTCTGGGTTTAGCAGTCTATTATCGTCGTTTCATTCTAGATTTTTCCAGGATTGCTAAACCTATGACTGAACTATTAAAGAAGGGAGTCAAGTTTGTGTGGAGCGAAGATTGCGAAAAAGCTTTCCACACATTGAGGCAACATCTAACTACAGCCCCAGTGCTAGTGCAGCCGAATAATTCTAAACCGTTTGAAGTCTTTTGTGATGCTTCGGGTACTGGTCTCGGTTCTGTTCTCATGCAAGAAAATCGAGTCATTGCCTATGCCTCACGATCACTTCGACCCCGTGAAGTGAATTACCCAACCCACGATCTTGAGTTAGCAGCGGTTGTTCATGCTCTCAAGATTTGGAGGCATTATCTTATGGGAAACCGATGTAATATCTTCACCGATCACAAAAGTTATAAGTATATCTTCACCCAGTCAGATTTGAATATGAGACAACGAAGATGGATAGAATTTATAAAAGACTATGATCTAGAAGTACACTATCATCTCGGAAAAGCCAATGTTGTTGCAGATGCTCTTAGCCGTAAGGTTCACTACAACTGCTTAACTGTGGAATCGTATAGTGAGACTTTGTGTGAAGACTTGAGGAAACTTCGATTGGAAATTGTAGAGCAAGGGAATATGAATGCTATCTTTGTTGAGTCCAATCTATATGACAGGATTGTTTTGGCTCAACTCAATGATGAAGACGTCCAGCTAATAAAAAAGAAATTAGATGAAGAAGACCCCAAATATAGTTGTTTCTGTAAGGATTCAAAGGATGTGGTGTGGTTTGAGCAACGTCTTGTAGTTCCTTCTAATCCGGAACTCCGAAAGGAAATTTTCGATGAAGCTCATCTTTCCAAATTCTCTATTCATCCCGGGAGCACCAAAATGTATCAAGATATAAAGAAAAACTTTTGGTGGTCAAACATGAAGGTAGACGTAGCCAAATATGTGGCAGAGTGTGATACTTGTCATCGAGTCAAAGCCAGCCATTTGAAATCAGCTGGTGTACTTCAACCGTTGACCATACCTTTGTGGAAGTGGGATGACATAAGTATGCATTTTATTGTGGGTTTACCCCTGACTTCCAAAAAGAAGGATTCTATCTGGGTTATAGTGGACCGATTGACCAAGACTGCTCATTTCATCACAGTGCACACCACTTACTCCGTCCAAGATTATGCAGAACTCTATGTCGATCAAATTGTGCGCCTGCACGGGACTCCTAAGACCATTGTTTTTGATCGAGGTACTCAATTTGTGCCTCGTTTCTGGGAACAATTGCATGAATCTTTGGGAACCAAATTGATTCGCAGTTCAAGTTATCATCCCAGACTGATGGTCAGACTGAGCGAGTCAATCAAACTGTGGAAGACATGCTGAGAGCAAGCATCATGCATTTCGACAAGAGTTGGGACAAGTGTCTATCTCTGGCAGAATTCTCTTGTAACAATAGCTATCAAGCTAGTTTGAAGATGGCACCATTTGAAGCTCTTTATGGACGAAGATGTCGAACTCCTTTGAATTGGTCACAAGTCGAAGAGTGAACGCTCTTTGGCCCAGATTTAGTTAAAGACGCAGAAGAGAAGGTGAAAGTGATCAGAGAAAACTTGAAGTTAGCTCAGATGAGACAAAAGAGTTATTATGACATGGGACAACACCCCGACACTATGAAGTGGGTGATTACGTATACCTCAAGGTTTCACCGACCAAAGGTGTAAAGAGATTTGGCGTCATAGGGAAATTAGCCCCACAGTATATTGGCCCATACGAGATCATCGAGGTATGTGGGCCAGTCGCTTATCGCATCCGACTTCTGGATCGATTCTCGGTTGTGCACAATGTGTTTCATGTGACACAATTGAACAAAGGTGTGAAGGTACCTGAGACAGAGGTGATCACAGAAGCGAATGCTTGGATCGAGCCAGATTTTTCAGTTGTTGAGCATCCGTTGAGAGTGCTAGATCAAAAAGAAAGAAAAACCAGGAGACATACCGTGAAGATGTACAAGATACAATGGAGTCACCATACTAAAGAAGAAGCTACTTGGGAAACGGAGCACTTCCTCAACACCAAGTATCCGGATTTTCTTCAATCGTGAAACGGTACAAACCTTACCCCTACCTTTGTCTTTAATTTCTGAATCTCGGGACGAGGTTCCTTTTAAGGAGGGTAGGTTGTAACACCTCAGGTGTTTAATTACCTTAATTCGTGCTAATCATCCTCTTAATCAAGTCAACAATCATTAGTGTTCAAACCCGAGTCAAACCCCGGTCAAATCCCCTATTGTCCATGCCCGTTTCTGGAACTTTTGGCGTGTTCTCCAAATTCCGCTTAAACACTTCAAAATTGGCAAATACAAAAGTTTTTTGTCGTTTCGAGGAACACAACTTCCTCCATTGGCGGTATTCCAAATTTTGAGGTTGGGAAGCTCAAAAACTCAGTCAAAGGCTAAAGGAATAGTGTTTTGAGTCGTGCAAACGCTGATTTTCATGACACGTTCCTAACCAAACCTTTCACTAAAACATATGTCGTCCTTTGCAAATGTTGTAAAGGGATGTGTCGTATGGACCTCCCTGGGTACCGGGACCGACTACTCAGTGGGTCCTTGGGACTACCCAGCTTGTGCCACACGACACCTGATGGAGTGAGGCGCAAGGACTACGGCGGAGAAGTACTCGGATCGGAAGCTATACATGTCCTGTACTGTGTAGAGAACTCCTAGACGTACCCGACTAGTACTCTCTCCCTGAACCGACTTGTAACCCTGCCTCCCGAACTATATAAGGCGAGGCAGGGACCCTTCTCTCTCATACGCATCATCTTGTAAACACATCCAATCAATCCAGAGCTACGCAGCATACAGGACGTAGGGTATTACGCACCTCGCGACCCGAAACTGTCTAAATTGTGTGCCGCGTGTCTCTTCCTTCGAGTTACCGATCTCGGCGAGGCCACATTCATCTACCTCGGGTGCTCCCCTTGGTAGGTTGCCTGTCTAAAACACCGACAGCTGGCGCGCCAGGTAGGGATCTCACCGAAGATCTCATGGCGAACTCAACGGCTTCAATCTTCATCAAGCCAACCGTCGCCTTCAAACGCGGCGACACATTCGTCTTCGGCTTATGGGTTTTCACTGCGGACGGCACCGGATCCTTCTAGCGCCGCCTCACCATGACGCCCAACCCGAAGACCGGGCTCGTGTCACTTCCCGAAGTAGTCACGGGCGATCTCGCCGGAAAATTCGGCGAAATTCCGCTCTACAATCAACACACCGACTTCGAGCTTGGATCCGACTCAAACTCGACCTCCCCGTGGGCCATCGCATGCGAGCCGGCTATCGAGCCATCGTGTGCGGACTCCCCACTCCATGAGCACTTCCCATACGACCTCTGCATCGCTAGCAAGGCCCACGTGAAGGCTCTCTCTGCGCGCCGGACCGGGAAGGAGATCGTCTCCGAGTACAACTCGGACTCCAACCCCGTCTCCGACTACTACTCGGACTCCTTCTACGAGTTCGACTTCGGGGCGGACCCTGACGAGCTCGAGTCCGAGAACCACACGACTGAGCAACCGCTGTCAGGACCAGCTTCCGACCTGGTTATAACATCTACACCCACCGGGAGATTCGTCTCATCGGCCAGACCGCAAGCCCGCAGACCTGACAGACGGGAACTCACGCTGCGTCACCTACCTCGACTCACTTCCCTTCCAGGAGGGAACACCGCTAGCTCCAGCTGAGGAGCACACTCCAACAGAGGTGGCGACCAGCGACTCCAGCCTCGGCTCTCCTGATCGTCAAGTCTTCATGACTACCAACGAGAAGCCGGGACCCTCAGGGACACACCTTGACCGATATCTTGAGGATATCTCATCTGACGAATTGCCTGCCAACGCACCCGCAGACGAAACCGACGCTAACAAGAATGCCCGACGTGAACGCAACAGAAGGCGGAACGAACGACACCGACGTCTCCGTGAGACCCTACCCATATGGAATCTCACAGAGGCTCTCGACCAAGTCGAAAACTGAGTGCACACAACCCCAGAGCAGTGCCTCATGTCTATCACCACGATAGCACATCGGGCTCAGGGGATGCGCGCGGGAGAAGTCATCGCCAAGCTCGCGGAGGACGCCTACTTCATGAGGGTTGACAACAGAGTTGCTCAAGTGCCTCCCGTCAGGACTCCCCAACCCGACAACGAAGCCACAAGTCGCAGTCCAGCTGACAACGGACGCAACTGTACTCGAGGAGAACTACCGGCTAACCCCAACCGTACTCGGGCATCGGCCGGTGGACCTTCTCAGCGTGGCAACAGCGCCGACAGCGCCGGCGGTAACCGTGATGTCGTCCCTCATCGCGATCCTGGCGGCGGAGGCAGCGCCAGCGGGAGCTCCTCACACGGGGCTGGAAGGAGAGCCGGTGGCGGGGGCGATCGCGGTGGCCGAGGCCACGCAAACAGCCACGTCATCGGTGCCTCGTGTGGCGGCTACGATGCCCGTCGCAGAATCGAGGAAATTCGGCGCAACAAATCCGCAGGCGAGAATGACGGCTTCCCCGCCTTCTCTGCACGGCTTCGCAATCTACTTCTCCCGGAGGAATTCAAACCACTGGGGATCACTAAGTACGATGCGAAGCAAGATCCAGTACAATGGCTCAGATGCTACGCCCTCTCCATCGAAAATGCTAGTGGCAATAATGACACAAAGTGCCTCTACTTTCCCTTCTGCCTGGACCAAGCTCCGCTTACATGGCTCGAGTCACTCGAGAAGTACTCGATCGACAAGTGGGACCAGCTCAAGGACCAATTCACCAGCAACTTCGCGGGCGCTATGGGTCGCTCGGGTACTCGCATGGACTGGCAATGGTGAAGCAGGAACAGGGCGAGACCCTACGCAAGTACATGCGGTGCTTCTTCGACAAGCGCGCCACCGTAGTCGACGTCACCGACAAGGAGGTCATCGACCTCTTCCAAGATGGTCTCTACCACCATCGCACCTTTGAAGACTTTGGTCGTCGCCGCTCGAGCTCCATCACCCACCTCAAGGATATGATCACCTCTTGGGCTGATGAAGAAGACAAGGCTAATGCCAAGTACGACGCCATCCGTGGCAAGAGCAAGCAGAACACGGGCGGCAACAACAACAACAACAGGGATCAAGGCGGTCGCAGGAGCAACTACTCGGGTCCTAATCGCAAGCGCAAGCCAGACAACACAGTCGCGGCTATCCAGCGCCCTGCAAAAGACAACTCGAAAAAGACTTCCGGCGGCTTCAAAGACTTGCTGAAAGAGAAGTGCCCGTGGCATCTGGATGGCAGCCACACTACCGAGCAGTGCTACCAACTCCAGCAAGCACTCAAGGATACTCTAGAACCACGGCACCCTCACGACAAGAAAGGCAAGAAGAAGGCCAACGAAGGCAACGACGACTTCCAAGAATCCGACAAGACAGTGAACGTCCTCTTCGGTGGACTACCCAACCGACGGGCTCAGAAGGCCACCCGACGAGAAGTCTTAAGCATTGAACCAGCGGTTCCGACCCCTCTCCAGTGGTCGGAGGTACCCATTACCTTCTCCCGCGCGGATCAATGGACAAGCTTCTCTGAACCAGGGTGTTTTCCTCTCGTCCTGAAGCCGGTAGTCGCGGGCTCTAGACTTAACAAGGTTCTCATCGACGGTGGAAGCGGGCTCAACGTCCTTTTCCCCAAGACCTTGAAGAAGATGAAGCTCGACATCACCCACATGCTCACCAAGAGCACTTCGCCTTTCTACGGCATTGTCCCCGGGAACGCGGCTATCCCACTAGGCTCAGTGGTCCTGCCAGTTACCTTTGGGGAGATAAGGGAAAACTACCGCACCGAGTACACCAAGTTCGAAGTCGCGGACTTCGAGACTTCTTATCATGCCATCCTCGGCAGACCAGCTATCGCCAAGTTCATGGCAGTACCTCACTACACATACTTAGTACTCAAGATGCCAAGTCCGGCCGGTGTACTCTCGCTACAAGGGGACTTGAAGATATCCTTCGACTGTGACACAGAAGCTGTGGACGTCGCAGCCACAAATCATCTACCCAACACAATGATGGAGATCTACGCTGCATCCAAGAAGCTTGCCCCAAGTGAACTCGACATCCCAGAGAAGTCGGACAACGCCAACAAGCCTCAGCTAGCTGAGGAGGTACAAGTCAAGACGATTGACCTCGGGATAGGAGACAGCAGCAAGACCACCACCATCGGGGCGGGCCTCGACCCGAAATAGGAAGACGCACTCATCAGCTTCCTCCGAGATAACCGAGACATCTTCGCGTAGAAACCAGTGGACATGCCAGGGGTGCAAAGGAACCTGATTGAGCACTCACTCAACATCGATCCTAAAGCTACCCCGAAGCGACAACACCTCCGCCGTTTTGCCGACGACCGACGGGATGCCATCAAGAAAGAACTCGCCAAACTACTCGTGGCTGGCTTCATCAGAGAAGTCTTCCATCCTGAGTGGCTCACCAACCCTGTCCTCGTCCGCAAGAAGAACTCGAACGAGTGGAGGATGTGCGTCGACTACACCGACCTCAACAAGCACTGCCCCAAGGACCCCTTCGGGTTGTCGCGGATAGACCAAGTCATCGACTCCACGGCGGGTTGCGACCTACTCTGCTTCCTCGACTGCTACTCTGGGTACCACCAGATCGCTGTCAAGGAAGAAGACCAGGAGAAGACCGCGTTCATCACCCCGTTTGGCGCGTACTGCTACACGACCATGTCTTTCGGGTTGAAGAACGCCGGCGCTACTTACTAGCAAGCTATCCAGGCCTGTTTCAAGAGACAACTCAACAAGAACGTCGAAGCCTACGTGGATGACGTGGTCGTCAAGACTAGAAACTCCAACACGCTCATCGCTGATCTTGAAGAGACTTTCGCATCCTTGCGAGAGTACCGCTGGAAGCTCAACCCGAACAAGTGCATCTTCGGCGTATCGTCGGGTAAACTACTCGGCTTCATAATCAGCCATCGCGGCATCAAAGCCAATCCCGAGAAGATCTCCGCCATCACCAACATGAAAGCTCCCACGTGCATCAAAGACGTACAGAACCTCACCCGGTGCATGGCGGCCCTGAATAGATTCTTCTCGAAGCTTGGAGAACGGGGGCTCCCCTTCTTCAAATTACTCAAGCATCAAGAGAAGTTCGCGTGGACTCCAGAGGCAGACCAAGCCCTTGCTCAGCTCAAGGACTTCTTATCCAAGCCACCAGTCCTCACGGCTCCTCGCAAAAAGGAGCAGCTACTACTCTACCTCGCTGCGACTGCTCACGTGGTCAGTACCGCCATCGTTGTCGAGCAGCAGGAAGACGGCCACACCTATCCAGTCCAGCGACCAGCTACTGTATGCAGTGCTCATTACCTCGCGGAAGCTGCGACATTACTTCCAGGAGTACTCGATCTCCGTCGTCACCGACTACCCGCTTGGCAACATCCTGCGGAACCAAGATGCTACTGGAAGAATCTCCAAGTGGGCGGTCTAACTCGGCGCCCTCAACATCGACTTCAAGCCACGAACAGCCATCAAGTCGCAGGCACTAGTCGACTTCATGGCAGAGTGGCGGGAAAATCATCTACCTACTCCAACTGAGCGCCCAGAGCATTGGGTGATGTAATTCGACGGCTCGCTCAAGCTTGAAGGCGCAGGTGCAGGGGTACTCTTGATTTCCCCAACGGGCGAACAACTTAAGTACGTCCTGCAGATCTTCTGGAAGGTCTCAAACAACAAAGCTGAGTACGAAGCTCTGCTACACAGGCTCCGCCTCGCGGCTTCACTGGGCATCAAGCGACTACTAGTCCATGGCGACTCCGCAGTGGTCATCAACCAAGTCAACAAGTCCTGGGACCGCAACAAGGAGAACATGGACGCCTACTGTCTAGAAGTCCGCAAGCTTGAGAACAAGTTCTACGGTCTCGAGTTCCATCACGTCGTCCCGCCTCGCGGCTTCACTGGGCATCAAGCGACTACTAGTCTACTGTGACTCCGCAGTGGTCATCAACCAAGTGAACAAGTCCTGGGACCGCAACAAGGAGAACATGGACGCCTACTGCCTAGAAGTCCGCAAGCTCGAGAACAAGTTCTATGGTCTCGAGTTCCATCATGTCGTCCGCAACAACAATGTTGTAGCGGACGTCCTGTCGAAGCTTTGTTCTACTCGCGCTCAAGTACCAGCAGGTGTCTTCGTCCACGAGCTTCACGCGCCATCCATCCCAGAGCCGGCGCCAACGACCACTGACCCAGCACCTTCCCCAGCTGGCCAGGAGGTCATGATGATAGACGTGGACTGGCGACAACCCTTCATTGACTACATCTGCAAGCAGAAGGTTCCCACGGACAAGAACTTGGCCGAGCAACTCATCCGCCGCGCCAAGTCCTACATCCTAGTTGGAGACAAGCTCTACAGGCGGGGCACATCTTCTGGAGTACTCATGAAGTGCGTCCCCAGAGAAGAAGGCAAGGGCATCTTGGAGGAGATTGAAGGACCGGACTTTGGGGATAATAGGAACACCTCATGAGGTGTCCATAGCCGTGATTTTGTCCACCAAAACTTGCCAAATCAAGAGGAATCGAAGAAATTCCACCAAGAACTCCTCTAACCCTAGAACACCGAAAACTCCAGAATCGAGCCCCTTAACTCACGGATTTGGGAGGGGAATCAAAGGCAAAAGAACCACGAAGGGTTCACACAAATTTCCCCCATAAAATCCCCAAGAGCAAGGTCCCGAAAACACACCGAGAAAACCACCAAGAGAGGGCTCCGAAAATCACCACCAAGAACAACCGGGAACAACACAACAAAGCCTTGAGGAACCACACTGAATCATCTATACATACCAAGGAGGTTCATACAAGGTCTAGCTTGCCGCCTGATCATCCAACCCTCTCACAAAATCTCACCATGAAGCTCTCAAGCTAGTCCTATGGAAATCCTAAAAAAATAGAAAGGGAAAATAGGAAAGCAAATGAACTAGGGTTCCAAGAGATGGCTGCCATCCTCTCATTTCATGGGTTATATGGAGGCAATCGAAATTCTAAAATACCCTTACTTAATCACTAGGGATACAAGCCCCTCAAGGGCGGTTTTGGAAGTCTTCAGATTTTCTCCATCGGACGGACGCCTGGCGACCGCACCCTGCTTAGCCTCGACGCAAGCCATGCAATCCTGACGCGTGTCCTCCGCTTCGAAGATTCCGGACTGCGTCATCGCACACCGGTCAGACCGGTACCCACCGGTCAGACCGGTCAGACCGACTGGTCAGACCGGTCTGGAGCTGCTGCAGCACCGTCTTCGGTTCTTCGGTCTTGGCTTTGTGGATCAACCAAGGAACCCAGTGGTTTTCTTGTGAACCACTGGAAACCCCGCGAACTCGGTGTAGCCTCCGCCAATCGCCACTCATGACTCGGCTCCCACGTAGTCCCGGCTCGACCTTGGTTTTGAGGCTCAACCAAGAAACCGTCCATGACTTCATCTTGCTGTTCATGCTACCATGCGGCCCGCACTTGACCCCGCTGGCCACCGGGTCCCTCGAACGAAGCCTACTTGTCTTCTCCACACCTGGAGGCCTCACCGGCGACGACCTTTCGCGCTTGTTCTTCACCTGCACCAACACCAGTCAAGCCGCTACCTGCACCTGCAATACTTAGCCAAGAATCAGTCCACACAACGTTGTCAATCACTCATCGCACAAGGAAGCGACCATCCATCGATCCTCGAACCACACATGGTCCTCAATCTCCCCCTTGATGAGTGCATTGACAACACCCACATAAAGTAACACGAAAGAAACGAAAAGAAAAGGAAAAGAAACGAACAAACAGAAACTCCAACAAACGATCGAAAGCCAAACAAAGGCAATGAGCAAGATCACTTGAAGAAGACAAGTCTCGAACCCCTTAGGCAAGGGCAACGACTCGACACATCCGAGACAAAACAAAGCTCAAGCAAAGAGTGCAAACCACCAAATCAAAGCTCGAAAAACCACAAAGAGCTCCCCCTGCACACATGCAATCTCCCCCTGAACCAATGCAACTCCCCCTGGATGAATGCAATGAAAACACCACTTGAAACAGGACAACTTCAACAACTCAGCTCTCACCGGTCAGACCGGTCACAACCACCGGTCAGACCGGTGCTCAACATGTGCACAGGACCAGCACTCTGACCGGTCAGACTGTTGACCTCAACCGGTCAGACCGGTGCACACTAGAGCCCAGAAATGGCTCGAAACCACCTGAAAACCTTCTCAATGCATTCATCAAGCCATTTCATGCTCAAACTTCTCCCCCTTGTTGACAATGCATGAATCAAGCCAAGAATGCAAAACTTTCAACCTAGAGCTTCTCAAATAGACAAAATTCAACATAGGATGCTACACGTGTCCAAATGAGCAAGTTAGATACCCGATAGGTTTGTATTGACATCAACTACAAGATCACCAAGTCTCACAACCATTGGACGAAGCTAAGATGGATTTGGGTAATTTGCGAAAAATTCGCCTCTCATGAGCAAAGTCCTAAACATGATCAAAACATGTCAAAATGGCAAAGCCACACAAACTTCATGCTAGGACAACCATTCTAATCATAAGACCATCACAAACACCCACAAGCACCTCATGTCATGTCAAAGCCACCGAGCCATGTGTCTACTTCTATATATGAGACTTCTCAGTTGTAGGCATCATGCAACGGTTTAGCACCCAAAGCAAATTAAATTTAGCACATATGACATGGAGCACATTTTCCAAGCATTTTACTTTTCATTTTCAGATTCGAATTTGGTACATGAAATGTCTTTGCGACAAAAAGGAACTTATGCCCCTCCACAAGATAAAGCAAGAGGGCTAAACATTCATGATGGCAAATGAGCCTTTGGCTCCATATGATCAATAAGATAGCTATCCAAGCACAAATTAAGCATAACCAAGCCACTAAAACATGTCAAGATCATATATAGGCATTTACACATGAGAGAGCATATATGTGACATTTTACAAAAACATAGCCATCAACCATGGATATAAATCATGATTATCAAGAGCTAAGCCAAACTAACTATAGCTTACCAAACAAGCTCACAAAGACATATATCTCATTCCATGGTGAACGATATATATGAGAGAAGCTTTTCCTAACCAATGCATGTGATACAAAATGCATGCAATCTAAGATACAAGGATGCCTATACATCATGTTACATATGCCATGCCAAATGCAAGAAATGCACAAAGGAAAGCTATACATATGCTACAAAGGAGCTCCCACACAAAACTCACAAACCACCGGCTCCTCGAGGGGAGGCAAAAAGGGCTCGACACCACCGGCAAAAGAGCAAAGGAGCACAAAACTCACAAGCTCCCCCTAAACTCATGCATTAAGGCCAAAAAGCATACAAAGCTCACCTTACGCACATGAGATAGGGCAAAGAGCAAAATGAACCAAGTGGCTTGACCAAGGCCACACAATTGAAGGTCACAAATTTACTTACCTTGATCATTTCTTCACAATTCACTCGTCCTTGTCCACCATCCCCGAAAGTGATGTACCTCCATGTCACCACCGGGGTATGAGGACGGAGAACCACCCCTGATATCAACCAAATGTTCTCCGGGCCATCCACCTACAACTCAAAACCAAGAGCGAGAGCGAGCAAATGACTCAACACTAGGGTCAGTTCCAAAAGTGGCAAACCAGTGTCGGGCCATTTCCTCGAAAGTAGGGTTAGCAACATTTATCCTACCATGCCTATAAATACAGTGATCCATCCTGTCAAACCTAGAACCACCATGGGAAGACCACTCCTGTCCCATTGGAGGGGTACGACTACCACGAAAGGTAAAGCGTGGTCCGTAGCCCTTCTGAGACTCAAAACTGCGACCTCTCCCAAACTCGTATTGATCACGAGGTGGAGAACGTCCAGCAAACTCAACACCACCATGGTAACCATTATGAGGGAACCACCCCTCACTAACCAGAGGAGGACCAAAACCATGAAAAGAAAATCGTGGACCGTCCCTCCTTTCCACATCCAAGCTACGACCCCTCCCATCCGCGTATTGAGCACGACGGGGAGAGCGCCTAGCAAACTGACCATCGGCAAACTCTCTAGACCAACCACCAGAACCACAACCTCCTGAACCAAAGTTAGCATCTGTACGAGCACGAAACCCAAACTGCTGCCTATCCAGGCCTGCACCGGTCTGACCGGTGCCTCTCACCGGTCTGATCGGTGTAGCCCGGCCAGCAACATCTCCAACAACCTTTCGCTCACCCCAAGCCGAAACTGTCCTCACACTCGCCTTGGCCCTGGGCAACTGCACATGAGGCTTAGGAACATCATGAGAAGTGTGGTACCTGTCCTTGTTTGCCCACTCCTTAGCCATTCTCGCCTCTCTCCTTCTCTTATAGCAAAACTCTTTCTTGTGACCATCCTTTCCACAAAACTCACAATGGAAACAGATTGATCTGGGCTTAGGCTTGGGGTGAGGCTCTTCAAAAGGCTTCTCACTTGGTTTCTCGCTTGGTTTCTCTCTTGGTTTAAGCAACTGGTTTGTCTTGGGAGCAAACTTATCTTTGGGTGTGGATTGTGGTGGAACTGAAGCATTCCCAAATTCCCCTTCTCTCTTAACACTGCTCTCACCAGACTTATCGAATCCCAAAGCCCAACCATCAAAGTGCTTGCAACTTGCAATCATCATACCAAGCTAAGGTTCCTGACTAGACAACCAACTCAGCACTTCACGCAACTTATTGTTCTCATCCTGTAAATGGTTACCACATTGTGCAAGTTCCAGATTCTTCATAGCATGCAACTCACACGTAGAACAAGAAGTAGGAATAGGCACTTTCAAATCAGCCTCAAGCGAAACAATGCAAGAACGAAGCTCAACAATTTTCTCATGCAAACTAGGGCAAGAAGTACAAGCACCAAGCAAAGTGGGTCTAGATGGTAGCTTAGCCAACTCAACCCTAAGCACATCTAGTTCCTCACACTTGGAGGCATACTTTTCCCTTAGATCAGTCAAGTCAGCTAGGAAAACAGAGCAATCAGCACAATCAATCTCATCAGAAACAACAAGGCTAGCCTTAAGAGAATCGATTTCAAGCTTGCTATCAAGAACCTGTGTTTCTAGCTCAGCCACTCTAGCCCTAGCATCCTCGAGCAAAGATCTAAGCTCCTTCCTAAGCTTCTTAGCCTCTCTAAGCATGTGATTGTGATTATCAAGCAAGTCAACCAACTCGTCATTCTCCTTGCGCAAAGAAGAGAGCTCATCACATACCTCATCCTCGGAATCTAAGTCCGAGGCGTCTTTCTGGCTTCTCTTGCTGCTGGAGCTGCGAGCCATGCCGCAGAAATCATCCTTGAGGCTTAGGCCCGTCACACAGAGGCCGTTGAGATACTTGCCGAGGTTCTTCTTCCTCTTCTTCTTGTCATCCTCTTCGTCTTCATCACTCGAGCTTGAAGACGTGTCCTCGGAGTCCGACTCGATGTCGCTTGATCTCTTCATCTTCTCTCGAGCCTGTGTCTTCTTCCAATGTCCATGATCCTTCTTATTGGACTTCTTCCTCTTGTCCTTGAACTTGTGCTTGTCGTTGTTGTTCAACCTTGGACACTCAGCAAAAAAGTGTCTGGTCTTGCCGCACTTGAAGCATGTCCTCGTGTTCCTCCTCATGTTCACCCGGTTCTCGTGCAGCCTCTCGAACCTCCTCGTCAGCAACGCCAGCTCGTCCTCTCCAAGCACGTCGAACTCCTCATCTGGCATAGATATCAAAGAGGACAAAGAGAACATCCTGGTGGATGGGTTAGTGTTAGCCTTTCCTTTCGAACCACCGATGAGGGCGAGACTATGAGAGTCAGTCGGGCCCTCGATCTTGGCTGTCATGCCCCTATCCACCTCAGACGACTTGAGCTTCGAGAACAGCTCGTTCACGGTCAGAGTGTCATACTTCTCTGACTCCACAATGGCCTCGAACTTTCCGCCCCAGACTGTACGATCCAAAGAGTGTAAGAGCTTGACGGCTCTATCATGATCATTGTACGGGAGCACGTCCACATTGGCCCTCATGTTGTTCACAACCACCATGAACCTCTGAAACAAGGCATCGATGGACTCGCCAGGGAGATGAGTGAAGTTCTCGTACTCTCTCCGGTAAGTCGCATACATCCGAGCCTGAACCTAGGCATTCCCAACATGAGCTTCCTTCAACACCGACCAGATTCTACAAGCCAAGTGCTCGATGTGCACCCGATCGAATTCAGGCTGACACAAAGGACGAAACAAGTAGTTGACCGCCTTGTTGTTGGCGTGGAACATGTCCCTCAATCCTGGAGCAAGGAAGTTCATCGGCTGGACATAGCCTATGTCCACCGTGACATCCCAAAGGATCTGACCATTTTTGCGGAGGAACGCCGCCATCCGCTTACTCCACATCTGGTAGTTCTTGCCATCGAAGTGTGGAGGACCTGAACCCCGTTCCTGGTACGCCATCCTTGGATCTTAGACAAGTTAGAGTCAATAAAGACCCGAACTGGCTCTAATACCACTTGAAGGACCGATATGGCAAACCAGAGAGGGGGGAGTGAATGGGAGCCAATAAAAATTATTCTCGAAGGAGAAGAAGACTCCAACAAGACGAACACGTCTTCCAACACACGTCTCCGACTCACTACCCAAGTTGGCCAAGTCCACGCAGCCACTGAAAGTGCTACTGGACCTAGGAACCAACAAACAACCTTCCGAGCCAAAACACACCAAAACGCACAGCGGAAACTTGCACGGCTTGCTGCCAGTGCTGCACCGGTCACACCGATGGCCTGCGCTGGTTAGACCGGTGACACCGATCAGACCGGTGGACAGAGCTGGTCAGGCCGGTGGCTACAGCAGCCGCACAACAAGCGTTCCAGAAAGCCTCAGTGACTTCTCTAGGCCCTGGAACAAAAACACCCCCAAAACACAACCTGCACGAAAGGAAAATCCTACACAAAACCTACCAAACCAACTCCAAACAAACCAAGAACGACCAGCAGCACCAAGACCCAAGGACACACGAGTCAAACAGTTCACCCAAGGAAAATCCCACAAGTGACTCGCACCGGTCGACCGGTGTAGCACAGGCGGCTCGGGATGAACAGCACCCGCGGGTCAACTCCTCCAAATCCAAACTTCGATCTCCCGAATCGCTCCACAGACTTGAACAAGACTTTGGGGATAATAGGAACACCTCATGAGGAGTCCATAGCCATGATTTTGTTTACCAAAACTTGTCAAATCAAGAAGAATTGAAGAAATCCCACCAAGAACTCCTCTAAACCTAGAACACCGAAAACTCCAAAATCGAGCCCCTTAACTCACGGATTTGGGAGGGGAATCAAAGGCAAAAGAACCACGAAGGGTTCACATGAATTTCCCCATCAAATCCCCAAGAGCAAGGTCCCGAAAACACACCGAGAAAACCACCAAGAGAGGGCTCCAAAAATCACCACCAAGAACAACTGGGAACAACACAACAAAGCCTTGAGGAACCACGCTGAATCATCTATACATACCAAGGAGGTTCATACAAGGTCTAGCTTGCCGCCCGATCATCCAACCCTCTGACAAAATCTCACCATGAAAATCTCAAGCTAGTCCTATGGAAATCCTAAGAAAATAGGAAGGGAAAATAGGAAACCAAATGAACTAGGGTTCCAAGAGATGGCTGCCATCCTCTCACCTCATGGGTTATATGGAGGCAACCAAAAGTCTAAAATACCCTTACTTAATAACTAGGAATACAAGCCCCTCAAGGGTGGTTTTGGAAGTCTTCAGATTTTCTCCATCGGACGGACGCCTGGCGACCGCACCCTGCTTAGCCTCGACGCAAGCCATGCGATCCCGACGCGTGTCCTCTGCTTCAAAGATTCCAGACTGCATCGTCGCACACCGGTCAGACCGGTGCTCCTCACCGGTCAGACCGGTACCCACCGGTCAGACCGGTCTAGAGCTGCTGCAGCACCGTCGTCGGTTCTTCGGTCTTGGCTTTGTGGATCAACCAAGGAACCCAGTGGTTTTCTGGTGAACCACTGGAAACCCCGCGAACTCGGTGTAGCCTCCGCCAATTGCCACTCATGACTCGGCTCCCACGTAGTCCCGGCTCGACCTTGGTTTCGAGGCTCAACCAAGAAACCGTCCATGACTTCATCCTGCTATTCATGCTACCATGCGGCCCACACTTGACCGCGCTGGCCACCAGGTCCCTCGAACGAAGCCTACTTGTCTTGTCCACACCTGGAGGCCTCACTGACGATGACCATTCGCGCTTGTTCTTCACCTGCACCAACACCAGTCAAGCTGCAACCTGCACATGCAATACTTAGCCAAGAATCAGTCCACACAGCGTTGTCAATCAGTCATCACACAAGGAAGCGACCATTCACCGATCCTCGAACCACACGTGGTCCTCAGAAATCCATAAAGGCGTCTGCGGCAACCATGCGTCTTTACGCACGCTGGTCAGCAAGGCTTTCTGACGAGCTTTCTACTGGCCCACAGCTCTGGGCGATGCCGAAGAACTCGTCAGAAGGTGCCTAGGGTGCCAATACTTCGCCAAGTAACAACATGTTCCGGCCTAAAAGCTAGTCACCATACCACCAACCTGGCCCTTCGCCTGCTGGGGGCTCGACATGATTGGGCCTCTTCCGACTGCGCCAGGAGGATTCAACAGAGTCTTGGTGGTCATCGACAAATTCACCAAGTGGATCGTAGTCAAGCCGGTCACATACCCCAAGGCCGATAGAGTACTCGACTTCTTGGATGAACTCGTGCATCGCTACGGTCTACCCCTTTGCATCATCACAGACCTGGGCTCCAACTTCAACAATCACCAGTTCTGGGAGTACTGCGAGAACAGCGGGATCGGCGTCCGATATATCTCAGTCGCCCATCCACGGGCCAACGGACAAGTCGAGCGTGCCAACGGGATGGTACTCGACGCTCTCAAGAAGCGACTGCACGATGCTGCTAACACAAAAGGAGGCAAGTGGATCAAGGAACTACCCAATGCACTCTGGGGGCTGCGTACTCAACCCTCCAAGCCAACGGGACAGTCACCATATTTCCTGGACTACGGCTCCGAAGATATTCTACCCGTCGACGTCATGTGGGATTCACCGGCAGTAGAGCAATATGACGAAGGCATATCTGAAGATAGCAGGCGAGTTGATAACGACGGACTCGAAGAAGCCCGCTGTGCCGCCCTCGTCCAATCAGCTAGATACCTTGAGGGTATCCGACGCTACCACGATCGCAACGTCAAGGAACGCTCCTTCAACGTTGGTGATCTCGTCCTCCGCCGCATCCAGAACACGAAAGGACTACACAAGCTCAGCTCGCCATGGGAAGGTCCCTTCACAGTTGCAAAGGTGACCAGACTAGGCTCCTACCGCCTCCAGACACTCGAAGGCGAAGACATCAGCAACTCGTGGAACGTCGACCAGCTCTGTCGGTTCTACGCATAGTCTCCCGACTACTCTGGGGGCTCTAGGCTACATGACTACCTCAAGACCCTTTCGCTGTAAGCGGCCTTCGGGTCCAGGCACTAGTCTCCGGGCTACTCTTCAAGATCAAGCGTTAACGGCTACTAACGGATCTTGGGATGCTCAGAGCATCAGAGGACTCTAGCAGCAGTCTACCAAAAGACCGTGTACTCGTCGATCCAGCCTATACGGCTACTAACGGATCTTCAACTGCAAGCGGTCATGCGCCCTAGCACTACTTAGCCGTAGGCGGCCTTCAGGTCCTGGCGACTACACTTGTAAACGGCCCTGGCCATCTAGGTGTACTCTTTCAGCAATAAAGTCTGATTATCAATCAACTCATTTACTGTGTCTCTCTCAACGAGTCAACCGCTGAGTACTACTACTCGCACACAACTCCACAACATGGGCACTCCGCATACATACATTGCGACAACGAGTACTCATTTCATGGAACTTCTTTCATCACATACTTAAACATGTTCATTACAACTTTGTTTATATACAATCTTTGCTACAAGCTAACCCTACAGGTCTATTGAAGGTTCAGCTTCTCGGCGACTTGTTCAGCTATCGGCGCCATCTACTCCAACAACTCCGCGTACTGCTCATCAGTGCAATTGGCGGCTAGTCCACCCGCGACTACGTCCACCGGAGTCTTGGGGAAGTACGACTTCATGTATGCCAAGAATTGATTTGGGATGGACTTCGCCAGATGCTTAATATAAGTCATCAGACGTCCGGGAGCTTCTCTCAACTGGTCAACTAACGGAGCAATCTTCGGCACGCCCGGATGAGGCACCAACAGCCTTGCAATGGAAAGTGCGGCTTCTTCAAGTTCCTTGAGCTGTCCCCGCAACTTCTCGCAATCTTCGCCAAGCTTTTGCAGAGATTTATAGAAGTTGACAAGATCATGATCCGTGGCAATCCAAAGCTCCATATGCGTATTGCACTCATGGGCCAGCTGCTTATAATCATACTCAAGTACCTCGCGGGCATCCTTCTCCCGGTAGAAGAGATTCTTCATGTCGACTTCTGAGGCCTTCAATTGCTCAACCCGAGTCTCAAGCTCTGCAAACAACACAGGAGGCGATGTCAGACTACTACAGGGTACTTCCAATATGTACTCGACAAGTCAGCGGCATACCTTTGTTCTTACTGCGGAGCGACTTGTTCTTCCGGACAAGTTCATCGCTCTTCACCTGCATATCTTGCACCCGATTGTGTGTTGACGGTGAAAATCCGTCAACCTAGCCATGAGTTTACCTTCGGTGTTGACATGAGTTTTGTATCTTATTCATTGGTACTAACCCCCGTGGTATAACAAGTTCACTTGAGCATGTCGGTTTTGGAGTTATGTGTTTACGCGGGGTTTTAACGTTGAAAGCAAGACTTCCGGGATAAGTTCATTAAGCACCTCATGACAAGACCTTGAAGCCCGATACAAGTCAAGCAATGAAGTGAACATGACTCCAAGAGCCCAAGGACCAAGCCCGAGAAGATGATAAACTCCGAGGACCGAACCGGGAAAAGTCTTGAATCTTGCAAGACAAGGAGTTGAGTCCAATTCGGAGAGAAACCGACGTCAAGGGCCCACATGCAAAAGGGGAGAACATCTAGAAGACGTGGGAAGCAACACCGGGCGAAGCGAGGCCGCGGGATGGGCCGAGTGGGCCCGGGCCGGCCGGCCCGCCCAATTCGGGGCCCAATCGGCCTCTCCTTTGACCTAATTGCTTCTCGGGCTATAAATAGCCCCCCGACCGAGAGCCACGCAGAACCGAAGTCGTAATCCGCCGCCGAGGAGCGAGAGAAGCTTGAGGGACACCATCTCGGAGATGAGGGTCGTGCTAGTTGTCTAGGGTTTCCACGGCCGACGTGGGAACCTTGCATGGAAGACCACGTCGGAGCTCGGAGCGAGGATCAAGATCGAGGGAGGGCCCGGTGGTGATCTTGTTCATGTAATCATTCATGGTGAAGTTTGTAAGTGAATCCGATTTCTAGCGATTAAGTGCCTTCTCGATGATTTTGATTTCTTCTTGGTTTTGCTTCTTCTACGATCTAGTCTATAGCTAGATTACATAGGGTGCTCTTGTAGCCGCGGTGGCTAGAGGTGCATGCCGGACCGGCCAAGTGATTTCAACTTGTTCTATCGAACTCGCCCTAAGCTCCCCGCATGAATAGGGATACGTTGTGACGAACGGGGGTCTCGAAAGGCGGATGTTTTCGGAGTCGGATGGAAAGGCCACGATTTAAAGATGCTTTTAATGAGATTCGCTTTTCTATCTTCATCTATCTTGTTTGGAGCTACAACATAAGCATGATCTAGATTCTCTAGATTGGTTATCTCTTGCTTTCTCTTGTTACCTCTTTAGTAGATTAGATTAGATTCGTTTACTTGATCATATCTTAGATTAGATGCATCTTTGTTCTTCAATAGATAGCTTTACCTTGCTTTACTAGATTGAATCCTTGCGTTGCACATTGTTCCACGGATTCGATACCTTGGGTTCACCACTCGAGGGAAGAAGGGTCCCTTGACTACGACGGGAGACTTGTCCGCTTGCAAGTCACAAACGAACTTTGATACAACTATTAACCGTCAACAAGCCCCTTTTTCTGGCGCCGTTGCCGGGGAGCAAGCAATCAAGATCCGATCTAGTATCGCTTATCTTTCAGTTTTTCTTTTGATTTTCTTTTGCATCTCTTATGTTTGATCATCCTCAAAAAAAAAATCAATCTAATCTAGTTTTGTTTAACCCTAGTTTTTATGTTTAGATTTTTGTTTTATTACTAACCCTAACCGGAGATGGTTGGCTACCTCTCCAAGAAACCCAAAACTTTTTTGTGGATGATCCAGGAAAACTTTACAGGCAAAGGTGACGTGCAACACGAGCTAAAGGGTTGGAAACCCTAGATTCAAAAGTTAAAGTCGAAGGACCGTCAAAATCTCCAAGGGAATCAACACCTCCAAGTCAAGACGCCGGAAGGCCGTTCAAGATCAACGAGGACGGAGAAGATGGAGATGGAGAAAGAAGCTCAACACCTAAAGGATGCCAAGGCAAGATCCACATGCGGGGTGTTCATCGTGATGAAGATGTTAGAGACGCAAGTGGGACAACTTGCCGGACAACCGATTGGTGACAAAGAAGAATATCCGAGACAACTCCAAGGTCCCAAGACGGCGAAAGGCTACTCAAACTCATTCGGGAGAGATGGAGGATCACACTAAGAAGACCATGAAGATCACAACCGAAGACCGGAGTTCGAGATGCCCAGCCACTACATGGAGAAAGTTGTTGCATCCGTCAAGACCAAAGGACAAAGCCAGCCTGTGAAGACCAAAAAAAATTGACTAAGCCAAAGTGGGTACCCAAGATTGCAACGCCCACAAAGAGCGTTGATCCGGAGTAATCAAGTGAAGAAGTCTAGCCATGGACTATAAACGAAGCGCTAGGCGGGAGGCAACCCGTTTCGTCGAGTCAAGAATAAGCTACCGGGAGGACAACCCGATTCTAGGTTTTTCAAGTCTTTTTAAATTTAATTCAGTTTTGAATTTTACTACGAAAACATTAGACTTAGAATGGTTGAACAATATTAGAGACATAATTCTTGGTTGAATATTTTGCTTGATCATAAACCCTTTACATGAACCATCCTATGTGTTTGTTTGCTTCTTTTTCGAGAAACCACAACCAAAAAAAAATTCAGAACCTAACTCAACCCTTCACCCTCATTATGGTGCTGTGGTTGACTTTTTTTTCATGCTAAAAACACTCGAGTAGAGTCACAACTTATATCTAGATGTTATTTAAATTTCAGCATGTGGTAGGACTCGCGTGAACCTAGAAACTTGATTTTTGGTTGGTTTAAAAATCCATATCCTTGGTTTCTCTAAGATTAGAATTTTTCTAAGCCTCACTTAATTTTATTTCATTCAAAATCTCTCTCATCTAATCAAAACTATGACCTAAACCTATGCCCCCATGATCAAGCCGGGAAAAGCTTGCTCTCAACTAATGAAGGCAAACTATACCGGTGAGACCGAAATCGACGTAGTCGAAAAATATTTTCGACTTACATTTGTTTTTAATGGTTTAAAAACTTCTCTAATTTTATGTTTGAGCTCTTGCATGGCTCTGAAAAATATTTTTAAATTTCGAAATTAGAGGAGTGCTTAGCCTTAAACACACTTAAAGGGAGGCAATCTAGTTAACCTAACCATGCATGCACCATGATACATCACGGGATGCCCCTCCAACATATTTAAACCACATGCAAAGTACAAGCATGGGGGCAGCCAAGGCTTTGTTTTGTAGGAATATCATGGATGCATGTGAGGCAAGGGAGTATGGAAGTGAGTCAAAGCGAAAACATCAAGTGGAAGGAGCAATAATGCAAGCAAAGGAGTGGATGGGAACGTTTGGAAGGTGTACGTGATCACGAAGCAACATGAATGCACTAGAGAAGAACCGAGCCAAGAGGAGGAGAGAGAGTCTCCCATCCGGCTCTTTGTTCGTGTGCTCTAGTTTGTAGGCCGGAACCACCTTAGACTTAGCCATCCACCGCGTTTGTTTCGTGCAACAAATCACATCCTTAATCCACTCAAAGTCCGGACTCCAATATAATATTTGTGTACCTTGTTACGGGTGAAAACCCCGGATATATATTTGTGAGGGAGAGTGCTGCAATCATGGAGGAAAACTACAAGCCTTTTCACCGAAGAAGAAGGGATCATCGTCGTCTAAGCCATCATCGACAACCTCTTCGAGGAGGCACTCGGTTTCCGAGTTTCCTCGGAGTATGGAGGAGGACACGGCACCGCCGAGGAGGAACCACACTCTTCTCCTCGGTGGCATGAGGGCCACACAAAACTCGTTTATGAGGTTTACCAAACTTCAATAACATATGGAGGAGCCGCTCGTCCAACCTCGCCACTTGACACGATCATCCGCTCCACCTCCATGCGCTCCGTGGCATTCCAATGGGTTTATCATCACGACGGAGGAGGAGGAGAAGAAGCTCGCTCGCCTTGGGTAGAGGCTTGTAGCGAACGTCGACATCGACGACCAAGCTCTCCACATATTGGGTTTCGCACGGGACACCGGTGCAATTCTCTAGCGGAGTGTCGGCAAACACCCACAAGGAATTCGCCTAGGAAATTTTCATGACTATGGAGCATACCCTTGATGAAGGAGTGCTGAGTCTCTCATTCCGTTGGAGGGAGCCCACAAGTGGAGAAGAAGGAAGACACCGTCGGAAGGGTAACCTTGATCAATGATGCTATTTCTAGCACCTTGATGGGGTAATCTCCTTTCATCCATGGGTTTAAATCGATCTTGAGATGTAATCACACTTTGTTGGATTATCTATCTATCTTCTTGTGCTGAAAATACTTTAATGCTTAAGGCTAGCAACCATGCCGGAAAGGGAGTATAGGCCTCAATGCTTCCTTGGATCCATTCAACACAATCCCCGATAGATTAGATTGGTTTTCATGATTCGAAATGATTGCATGCTCTAGTATCGTAGACCCATGGGCGAGTGTCTCCTATTTTTCGAAGGGAGCTCGGAACAAGTATGTGCATGAAGGCACATGGGAAGGCTTTTGGAGTATGATCACGGGAAGAGACCATCAACGAAAAAAAATACTATCCGGAACCCATTATCCAAGTGTGTCACTTTTGTGCAAGTGGATTTTTGGGAGAACAAGAGAGACAAAGATAACCAACACGGAGTTGAATTGGCTTTACATGGCTTTGATTGCCAAGTGGCCAATAGACCCCACTCACCTATGATCAACCGGTGGTGTTGTTAGCAACATCGAGTTCGGAAGATATTGGTTCGGGGTGTTGCCTCTCCATATTGGCTATCTCTTTAAAACCGGGTATTACAAGGAACCCAAATCATCTCCTACCCGGGACTTCCCTAGGAATATATGAAGAAAGGAAAAAATAAGAGTGAAGATGAGAGAGGAGGCTTACAAGTGGCCTAGGTGAATTTGCCCTTCCGGATTGAAGATTAAGACTTTTCTTGAGGGGAAGAAGATCGGTTAGAGGAAGAACTTCTTGTGCCGGCGAAGAAAAAAAAATAATAGAGAAGGATTAGGAGAAGGTTTTTCCACGACCCAAGAAGGAGGTGCACAACAAAATTATGTCCCACCATTGGGAGGAACCCCGGCGCCGCCAAGTTACTACGGTGATGTACCAATGCAAGCATGGGGGAGTGGTGCAGCCATACCCCCACCATTTTTGCGGTGCCCAACGTAGCCTTTGCGGAGCCATTTGCACACCTTCCTCAACCACAACAAAATGTGGCCACCATTGGAGGATACGCTGCAAGGAACATGCAAATTATTGCAGCCATCCAAACCAATGCAAACCAAATGGGTGAAGGAAATGCAAACGTCGCTTATGTGCTTGGACACCTTCACCTAGCACCGTCAGACAATTCATAGGAGGAGTGGTGCATTCCTATTACAAGTAAGGGTACAACAACCAAGACTTTCAATATCAACCACCGGCGGAAGATTAGAGAGAGGAGGAGCTTTAGTTATCTTTCCTTTACCCCCTTTTCTTTAATTTTCAGCTTGTTTGCGCCTATGTATGCGTAGTGTTTTCAGTTTTTTTTATTTAAATTTCAGAAAGTGTGTTAGTTTAATTTTTTCAGCATGTATCTTAGTGTTTATTTTCATCATGAATAATGTCGCCACCAAGTTTTTACCTTTGGTAAAGTTACAAAGTTTGTGCCATGATGATATATGATTATAATCGCCGCTTTGTTTATCTTTGTAATTGATTTATGCATGTTTGACCTAGTGCTCTCTTAAAAATACAAATCTGAAATTATCTAATTGATAGCTTAATCTTCAGCGGAGGTTATGATTAAAATAAAGACCCATGGTGTTTTATGTGCTCTCAAGTTATGAATTGATTAAAGATGTCTTTTATGCTCAAAAATATTGCTAACCTTGTCACAAATATCACTTGTGTGTTGCTCAACCTATCCGAGCCTTATATATATTTGAATGCATAAACCTTAGTGTACAAGATTTATTTTTGAGTGAGTTATTGCAGGCCATGATTTCTCTGGCCCGAGACTAAGAAGCTGGTCATTCCGTTTTTGCATATCTATCTTTTTGCTAGCCTTTTATCCGTGCATTGTGTATCCCCGCATTGGAGATCTCACAAACCTCGCCGGATATCCACCCTTAAACCAAATATCATCTTTTGTGATTACCTCCTTAACCACAACCTATCGTTGAGAATGGATCATCAATTCAAGGAAGATCGCAAGACGGTGCCAACATTGAAGATTTCAAGTATCTCTCCAAGGAAGAATATTTCCGGTACCTACCTTATTTTTCGCCTCTTTGCTCGAGGACGAGCAACGTCTAAGCATGGGGGAGGAGGTAGGTACGGTGCAGTTTTAGAGTTAAAAGGGGAATATTTTAAAAAAAATGATGATGAAAGAAAAAAAAATCCAGCGATACTCATGACTTTCAAGGTAAATATATATATATATATATATATATATATAATGAATGAAAGAAAGAAAGAAAGAAAGAAAGAAAAGAATGAGAAATATGAGAAAGAAAAAAATGTGCGTAAAGTAAACTCCCCGGTTCTCTAAGAGTGCATTCAAGGCTTCAAGTTAAAAAGATCCATTCTCATTTTCCAACCATGTGCAATCCGATAACGAGGACTTCCTTTGTGCCTCGGGATCACTCTTTGCCATTTGCACATGTCCACTCATCTAAAAGTGTGTGTATTTTTCTCTTTCCCCTCCTTGATTGAACATTATTTTCCAATGACCTTTTTGACGAGTCTCGGTAAGACCATGAGAAGCTTGTCTTGTTTTGACAACACCTCATTTATAAAATCTTGTTAGGACTAAACTTTCCCAAAGCTCCATATAAAGCCTACCACACATATATATATATGAGAGGGAAAGGAGTAGAATATATAGGCTTGAGAGACAAGTGAGATGAGAGTTCATGAGCAATATACAAGATGATTTAAATTTGTGAACTTGGTTTAGCTTTTCTTTATATCGTTCTTTATTTCAAAAATTCGAGGTCTATTTAAACTTTGTGAGCATGTTAATACTTGTGGGATAAGCTTAATAAGAATCTACCCTCCGTAGAGGTGAAGGCTAGTACATTATGGAACTTAAACGAATTAAACTTTTGAGAGCATTATGTTTTTTTTCATGTATGATCAAGTGCAAGGTTTAAACATTGATGGGCAATGATGATATCCATCGAAGGCTTACTCGAGGACGAGCAAGGTTTAAGCATGGGGGAGATGTTGACGGTGAAAATCCGTCAACCTAGCCATGAGTTTACCTTCGGTGTTGACATGAGTTTTGTATCTTATTCATTGGTACTAACCCCCGTGGTATAACAAGTTCACTTGTGCATGTCGGTTTTGGAGTTATGTGTTTACGCGGGGTTTTAACATTGAAAGCAAGACTTCCGGGATAAGTTCATTAAGCACCTCATGACAAGACCTTGAAGCCCGATACAAGTCAAGCAATGAAGTGAACATGACTCCAAGAGCCCAAGGACCAAGCCCGAGAAGATGATAAACTCCGAGGACCGAACCGTAAAAGTGCCGAATCTTGCAAGACAAGGAGTTGAGTCCAATTCGGAGAGAAACCGACGTCAAGGGCCCACATGCAAAAGGGGAGAACATCTAGAAGACGTGGGAAGCAACACCGGCGAAGCAGCCGCGGGATGGGCCGAATTGGCCGGCCGCGGCCGGCCCGGCTCAATTCGGGGCCCAATCGGCCTCTCCTTTGACCTAATTGCTTCTCGGGCTATAAATAGCCCCCCGACCGAGAGCCACGCGAACCGAAGTCGTAATCCGCCGCCGAGGAGCGAGAGAAGCTTGAGGGACACCATCTCGGAGATGAGGGTCGTGCTAGTTGTCTAGGGTTTCCCCGGCCGACGTGGGAACCTTGCATGGCGGACCACGTCGGAGCTCGGAGCGAGGATCAAGATCGAGGGAGGGCCCCGGTGGTGATCTTGTTCATGTAATCATTCATGGTGAAGTTTGTAAGTGAATCCGATTTCTAGCGATTAAGTGCCTTCTCGATGATTTTGATTTCTTCTTGGTTTTGCTTCTTCTACGATCTAGTCTATAGCTAGATTACATAGGGTGCTCTTGTAGCCGCGGTGGCTAGAGGTGCATGCGGACCGGCCAAGTGATTTCAACTTGTTCTATCGAACTCGCCCTAAGCTCCCCGCATGAATAGGGATACGTTGTGACGAACGGGGGTCTCGAAAGGCGGATGTTTTCGGAGTCGGATGGGAAGGCCACAATTTAAAGATGCTTTTAATGAGATTCGCTTTTCTATCTTCATCTATCTTGTTTGGAGCTACAACATAAGCATGATCTAGATTCTCTAGATTGGTTATCTCTTGCTTTCTCTTGTTACCTCTTTAGTAGATTAGATTAGATTCGTTTACTTGATCATATCTTAGATTAGATGCATCTTTGTTCTTCAATAGATAGCTTTACCTTGCTTTACTAGATTGAATCCTTGCGTTGCACATTGTTCCACGGATTCGATACCTTGGGTTCACCACTCGAGGGAAGAAGGGTCCCTTGACTACGACGGGAGACTTGTCCGCTTGCAAGTCACAAACGAACTTTGATACAACTATTAACCGTCAACATTGTGGTGCGGGCGAATGTGCCATAGAGCTTGGACTAGAGCACGGCGGACTGCTTCCTGGCCTTGGCGAGTTCTTTCTCCAAAGCCTCGACTCAGAGCACCGTGTCGTCGAACCCCTGGAGCATCTCGGATTTCTGCCGGGACCTCCACATCATCCTGCAGAAAGGCAGCAATTACTTGAGTATCTCTTTCTCCTGGAACTCGACTACTCAAGGGTACAGTCATGTACCTTCATCCATTGCTCGGCCCGCCGCATCGCCTCCAAGTTGCGCGCTACTGTCGCCGGGTCGACAAGATCGTCCATCAGAAGCTCGAGTCCACCACGACTAGTCGCGGCGGTCTCGGACATCGGTGCCGAACGGATCGGTTCCGCATCCTGAATCTCCGGCGAACGGACGACTACTTCTATACTGGATTCCGGCAATACATCGTCGCGCACCTCTTCGGCCACCCCGGGGGCTACTCCACTAGCTATCTCTGTCGGCTCAATTGTTGCCCCAAAGGTTACTTCGGTTTCTGGCACCACAGGCACAGCCTCGGGGATGGTACTTCCCTCGACTTCTGCCCCTATCATCAGAATACACACGGGATCAGTTTCCCGGGGGCTATGACTACTACTCGAGGAAGGTTGCGCATCCGCAACGTACTCACCTTCTATCATGCTGGCCTCTGGCAGCGTAGCCTCCGCGGCTGACGCCACGGTCTCGCCTTGGGGGAGGGGAGCAGACTCCCCGGCAGCATGCGTGGAAGCTTCTTCAGCCGCTGCCATGCTGGGTTCATCTCCCTCCCAGGACAAGTCCGTTGATTTCCTACACAGTACATAATCGGTGGTCAACCAAGTACGACTACCAAACTACATGTACTACTCGAGAAAGATCTTCACTTACAAGCTTGACCGGACAACAGTCACGGTCGGAGCGCCAAGTATGCTGGTGATGTCGACAAGTCCGGCTTCGGCGGGCGCCTCTTCTTCGGCTTGAGTTGCTGCCGGTTCTTCAGCAGCAGCAGTCACGGCCGGCTCCGTCCTGCTCTCGACAACCAGCGCCTGCGGCTCAACAAATGTAGTCGACCGCTGTGTCAATCGCGACACAAGTTCCTCTACGGTGGGGGCTGGGCTGCGGCTTCGCTCAGCCGGCTCTCCCACCGTCTCCCAGTCGCCTTCGTCCCCTTGATCTATGGGGTCAGAAGGCAGAATCTCCTGCAAAGGAATTTAGTTGTCAGGATACACAACATTGCAAGACAAGTACTCAACTACTCTACACAAGGAGTTTACCTCTTGAGACGTAGTCTCGGTGACTTTCAGCTTTTTGGCGACACGCTTGCGTGCCACGTTGCGCAGCCTCCTCGGCGGCGCAGGTAGACTAGCCTCCAAGCTAGTCGGATGATCGTGGATGAGGGGGACGTTGGGCAATCCAGGGCGGCTAAACCTGGACCGCAGCTCGAACCGCTCCTGAAGCGTATCCTCGTCTTCCTCGTCGGACGTATCTTCGACGATGACAGTGTCATCACCTTCGCCGACTTCGCGACGCTCCTTGGCCTTGCTTTTCCACTCCTTCGGGATATTTACAAGTCGGGGAGGTGAAGCTGGCTCAGAGACAAACTTTACAATATCATCCTGCAACATACAGCTTGGGTGAGCATGACTACTATCATACAACTAGTACTCGGACACTGAGCGCGGCTACTTACCTTGTTCGGCGGATGTGCCGCGGAGTACTCGGGGACCAGGTAGGGCGTGTACGGAGGCATGTCCTTGAAGATCCTACCCAGCCTCTCGACGATGTCATCATCATCGATCTCACCGCCAGGCATCCGCGACGTGTCGTCCTCGCCGGTGTACTGGTAGCCGAGGGTGTCGCGAGCCATCAGTGGCTGCACCCTCCTCTTCATGAAGCTGAAGGCCACGTGTTCGGCCCTCAGCCCGGCTTCTCTCAAAGCCTTAATCTTTAGCAGCAGCTCGGGTAGTTGAATACCCTCCTACATCATCGGCTCCGTGTTCCGCCAGGGCCGACGCTTCGGCTGCTTCCCGCTTGGCTTCGGCAGCTCCGAGTGGTGGTTGGTGATGTAGAACCATTTCGACTTCCAATCTTGGTTGGAGTCAATCAGCTTGTACGCCAAGTACTGCTCGGTGGCATCTTCGCGCATCTAGATCCCGGCCCCTCCGACTACTTTTGGGTCATTGGCGCTTGGCTGGGGCTTCACGCTAAAGAACTTTCCGAATAGCAGCCAGTGGGGCTTGATCCCCAAGAATGCTTTGCAGAAGTGCACGAAGACAGATACATGGAAGATTCCATTGGGGTTCAAGTTCAGGTACTCGATACCGTAATAGTCGAGAAGACCTTTGAAGAAGTCGCTCGCCGGAAGAGCCAACCCGCGCTCCACGAATCGGGCGAACATCGGGATCTCGTTGGGGTTCTTCTCCATCGGATATGGATCTCCCGTGGCGGCACGCCACATATCCACCTCTTTCTCATGGAAGAAACTGCTGTTCACCAGCGCCAGAAGGTCTTCGGTCTTCACTTTGGATTTTTTCCATTCCTTGTTTGGATTCGGGCGCGGGGGAGATGCCAGCGGCGTTGACCCTTCAGCAGATCTAGCAGCCTCTTCACGAGACCTCTTTTTCCTGGTGGCGGTCTTCATGCTCTTCGACGGGGATTGCTTCATTCTCCAAAGACAGCGGGTCTTGACTCGCATTCGCTCGGGGCCTGCTCTGGAGGCAAGCTGCGGAGGCGCGAGTGGATCTCTGGCCTAAGACGCGGCGGCAGTGTGCTCGAGCGGCTAAGTCTTGGCTAGATCTATTTCAACCGACTGCGAATGCGGAGGATGGAAAACCCTAAGGGTTTCAGCTTCTATTTATAAGTCAACCGGCGGCTCCACAACGGCCAGATGGATATGTTCCAACAGCTGACTCAGCAGCGGCTGCCTGACCTTTCAACTTCCAGTAGTCGATGTGCCTTATCTCGGGGGCTCGGCTACGTCTACTCAACTCCCTGGGTGGCGACAAGATTCAAGAGCAACTCAGGAAACATTCTACATTCAAGATGACCCTTCAATTCGAGGGGAAGTACTCGACTCAAGGCTCGAGGGCTCCGTGCCACATGTCCTTCGGTTTTTTCTCCAGATTTTGCGGGATAATCTTGCTAGAACTTCATATTGACCCTCAGCCAGAGTCTACAACTCAACCTAAGGCTCGGGGGCTACTCCATATGGAGTGTGATTTTGCAATCGCACTTCCATATAAATTTTGGCTTCAAGACAACACGACTATTGTTGAAGACTTTCAAGAGGGAAACTCGAGGACGTTTGGGAACTACTCGAGAAGACTTCAAGACTACTCAAGGATCAGCTTTAGTACCTTCCAGCCTCAGGATGCTTCAAGTACTTTTGAGAACTTTCGACTTGTAGTACTCAGGGACGCTTGAAGACTACTCGTCAAGGCCATCAAGACTACTCGAAACTATCCTGTTCGACTACAAAGTACTCGAGGGCTTGTCGTACGGACCTCCCTGGGCCCACTACCTCGGTGGGTACCGAGATTGACTACTCGGTGGGTCCCTGGGACTACCCGGCTTGTGCCACACGGTACCTGATGGCGTGAGGCGCAAGGACTGCGGTGGTGAAGTACTCGGATAGGAAGCTATACATGTCCTGTACTGTGTAGAGAACTCCTAGACGTACCCGACTAGTACTCTCTTCCTGAACCGACTTGTAACCCTGCCTCCCGGACTATATAAGGCGAGGCAGGGACCCTTCTCTCTCATACGCATCATCTTGTAAACACATCTAATCAATCTAGAGCTACACAGCATACAAGACGTAGGGTATTACGCACCTCGCGGCCCGAACCTGTCTAAATTGTGTGCCACGTGTCTCTTCCTTCGAGTTACCGATCTCGGCGAGGCCACATTCATCTACCTCGGGTACTCCCCTTGGTAGGTTGCCAGTCTAAAACACCGACAGGATGTCTCATCTACGACTTTCGTATCTAGCATTTTTGTCGCACAGTTCAACTTTTTGGAGAAATTCGCAGTCAAAGGAGGGTTGACCGGTTGGAAACCAGCCCCGGTCGCGCTCCAGAGCGTCGCTGGCGCGTCGGCGCCCTGCCCGGCTTGGCCGTGCGCCGCATGCAGAGCGTCTCGCCTGCCTTGGTGTCCGTGCAGACCCGGCCCCACAAGATCTAGGCATGAGCTGTCCGGTCCTCTTCGCGCATGTCGCCTAGGAGCACGTACCGGTCCGTTCGTGCCCGTGTCGCGCCTGCACTCGCCACCCACGTGCACGCCATCGTGCCCAGCGGTCCATCGCGTGTCCTCTGCCGAGCACGCGTGCCGAGGTACAGCCGTCGTACCGCGGCATTAACATTTGGCATCCCTTCGCCGCGAAGGCTCGGGCCGCCCATGCCGCCTATTTAAGTAGGGGAACGTTTTCCCCGCGCGAGCCGTGCACAGCTGCGGCGCAGACCTGCCGCCATCACTGCCAGTGCGACCGCCGCCGTAGAGCCGCCACTTCCGGCCATCTCCATCGCAACCAACGCCCCTAGCCGCTTCACTAGGAACCCCTGGAGCTGACCGCACCGCACTTTTCGTTGCCCCGGCCGAGAGCTCGCCGGTGTTGGAGCTCCAGCGACTGCTGGTGCGCCCGTCTTCTGAGCCCCATCACCAGCAGCCCCTCTACCCCCAACCAAGCACACAAACTGGTCGCCGGTGAGCCCCTAGTCATCCTCCCCACCTTCCCCGGTCGATCCTGCCGCTGGAGCCATCGGATTTTGGCCGACCGCGCCGCCCTCACCACCAAGGGACCCAATTGCTTTGGTTCTATCGGTGTTTTAGACCGGCAACCTACTAACGGGAGTACCCGAGGTAGATGAATGTGGCCTCGCCGACATCGGTAACTCGAAGGAAGAGACACGTGGCATACAATTTAGACAGGTTCAGGTCGCGAGGTGCGTAATACCCTACGTCCTGTATGCTGTGTAGCTCTGGATTGATGGGGTGTGTTTACAAGATGATGTGTATGAGAGAGATAGGTGTCCTTGCCTCGCCTTATATAGTCCGGGAGGCAAGGTTACAAGTCGGTTTGAGGAGAGTGTACAAGTCGGGTACGTCTAGGAGTTCTCTACACAGTACAGGACATGTATAGCTTCCTATCCGAGTACACCTCCACCGTAGTCCTTGCGCCCCACGCCATCATGTGCCATGTGGCACAAGCCGAGTAGTTCCATGGGCCCACCGAGTAGTCGGTCCTGGTACCCACTGAGGTAGTGGACCCAGGGAGGTTCATACGACAAGCCCTCGAGTACTTTGTTGTTGAGTAGGATAGTTTTGTGTAGTCTTGATGGCCTTGACGAGTAGTCTTCAGGCTTCCCTGAGTACTACAAACCAAAAGTCCTCAAGAGTACTTAAAGCATCCCGAGGCTGGAAAGTACTCCAGCTGATCCTTGGGTAGTCTTGAAGTCTTCTCGAGCAGTTCACAAGCATCCTCGAGTGCTCCTCTTGAAGATCTTCAATAGTACCCGCGTTGTCTTGAAGAAGAAACCTTATGGAAAATGCGATTCGAAGAATCGCATTCCATATGGGATGTAGCACCCGAGCCTTAGGTCGAATCACAGATTCAAGCTGAGGGTCAATTTGAAGTTCCACCAAGATTATCCCGTAAAATCCGGAGAAAAAACCGAAGGACACGTGGCACCGAGCCCCTGAGCCTTGAGTCGAGTACTTCCTCTCGAATTGAAGGGTCATCTTGATTGTAGAATGTGTCCTGAGTTGCTCTTGAGTCTTGTTGCGACCCAGGAAGTCTAGCAGATGTAGTCGAGCCCGCAAGATGGAGTGCATCGAGTACTGGAAGCCGAAGAGTTAGGCAGTCGCCGCTGAGTCAGCCACCGATACTTATCCATCCGGCCGTTGCAGCGCTGCTGGTAGGTTATAAATAGACGCTGAAACTCTTAGGGTTTTTCATTCCCTGCAGTAGCAGCTGCTGAAGTAGATCTAGCCAACTATCCACTCGTGCTTCTACCACCACGACGTAGTTTGCAAGTCAATTGCGTGCCGCCACTGCTCGCCACCAGTGAAGCCCCCCGAGCGGATGCGAGTGAAGACTCCGTGCACTTGGAGGATGAAGCCTTCTCTGTCCAAGGGTGCAAAGGCTGGTGCCAGTGCCGGGTAGAAGAGATCCCGCAACGAGGCAGAGGGATCTGCCCAGGGGTCAACACCGCCGACGTCTCCCCCGCGCCCCAATCCGAACAAGGAGTGGAAGAAGTCCAAGACGAAGACTGAAGATCTGCTGGCGCTGGTGAACAGCGGGTTCCTCCAGGAGAAGGAGATGGACATGTGGCACGCCGCTGCGGGCGACCCGTACCCGATGGAGAAGAACCCCGACGAGGCCCCCATGTTTGCCCGGTTCGTGGAGCGCGGACTAGCACTCCCGGCGAGCAATTTCTTCAAGGGTCTTCTCAAGTACTACGGTATTGAGTACTTGAACTTGAACCCTAATGGCATTTTTCACGTCTCCGTCTTTGTCCACTTCCGCGAAGCCTTCGTGGAAATCAAACCCCACTGGATCTTGTTCCAGAAGTTTTTTCTGAGTGAAGCCGCAGCCGAGCGCCAACGACCCGCGAGTAGTCAGAGGAGCCGGCATTCAGATGTGTGAAGATGCCGCTGACCAGTACTTGGCGTACAAACTCATTGACTCAAACCAAGACTAGAAGGCCAAGTGGTTTTATGTCACAAACCACCACCCGAACTGCCGAAGCCCAGCGGGAAGAAGCCGAAGCATCAGGCGTGGTGGAACACCGAGCCGACGATGCAGGAGGGTATTCAACTACCCGAGCTGTTGCAGAAGATCAAAGCTTTGAGAGAAGCCAGGCTGAGGGCCGAACACGTGGCCTTCAGCTTCATGAATAGGAGGGTGCAGCCGCTGATGGCACGTGACACCTCTGGTACCAATACACGGGCGACGAGGATGCCCGGCAATGAAGTAAACGATGAAGACATTGTCGAGAGGCTGGGCAGGATTTTCAAGGATATGCCACCGCACACACCCTGCCCAATCCCCGAGTACTCCGCGGCTCGTCCGCCGAACAAGGTTAGTAGCTGATAACCTCTGTGTTGACGGTGAAATTCCTTCAACCTAACCATGAGTTTACCTTTGGTGTTGGCATGAATTTTATATCTTATCCATTGGTACTAACCCCCGTGGTATAACAAGTTCACTTGTGCATGTCAGTTTTGGAGTTTAGTGTTTATGCAGGGTTTTAGCGTTGAAAGCAAGACTACCGGGATAAGTTCATTAAGCACCTCATGACAAGACCTTGAAGCCCGGTACAAGTCAAGCAATGAAGTGAACACGACTCCAAGAAGCCCAAGGACCAAGCCCGAGAAGATGACAAACTCCAAGGACCTAGCCAGAAAAGTGTCGAATCTTGTGAGACAAGGAGCTTCGTCCAATTCGGAGAGAAACTGATGACAAGGGCCCACATGCAGAAGGGGGGAGGATATAGAAGACTCGGGAAGCAACACCAGGCGAAGGAGGCCACAAACTGGGTCGAAGTGGGCCCAGGCCGGTCGGCCCAGGTCGGCCAGCGCAGCATGTTTCGAGGCCCAGTCGACCCCCCCTTTGACCTAGATGCCTCTTGGGCTATATATAGCCCCCTGATCGAGAGCCACGCATCAATCAATTCGTCATCTGCCGCCGAGGAGCAGAGAAGCTTGAGGGACACCATCTCGGAGATGAGGGTCGTGCTAGTTGTCTAGGGTCTCCCTAGCCGAGGTGGGAACCTTGCATGGAAGACCACGTCAGAGCTCCGGAGCAAGGATCAAGATCGAGGTAGGATCCCGGTGGTGATCTTGTTCATGTAATCATTCATCGTGAAGTTTTTATGGTGAACCCAATTTCTAGCGATCAAGTGCCTTCTCGATGATTTTGTTTTCCCCTTGGTTTTGCTTCTTCCCCAATCTAGTCTATGAGGACCAGGAGTGTCCCAGTGGTCGATGGATGACCACTCCTCAGTGATGAGTGATTGACAACGGGTGTTGGACTGACTCTTGGCTTAGTGCGCAGGTGTAGGCTGCGGCCTAGTTCGTGTTGTTGCTGGTGAAGAACGGGCGTCTTCAGCCTTGAGGGGCCTCCGGGAGATGGAGAGACAAGTAGGCTCGGTTCGAGGGACCCGGTGGACAGCGGGACTGGGTGCGGGCCACATGGTGGCGATAGAAGAAAGACGAAGTCATGGACGGTCGAGCGGTGCACGGTGGCGGTCAAGTCAAGTGGTTTGGCGGGAGGCCGGACCGAGCACGCGGGGTTTGGTGGTTTGCCCACAAAACCATCGGAGGACGGTTTCTTGGTTTGGGCCTCAAAACCTAGTCCGAAGACCCAACACGACGGAGGCGGGATCCGGCGTGTCGGGAAGCTTCGAAGCGGAGGACACGCGGCGGGATCGCATGGCTTGCGTCGGGAGGACGTGGGGTGCGGCGAAGGCGTGGCCGTCCGATGGCAAGACCCACAAACATTACATAAATGCCCCTGCGTGGGTTGTATCGCCAGTAGTTGAGTTAGGGGTAGTCGAGTCATTTCCCACACCGGCGGGACCCGATATATAAGCCATTAGTGTGTCTGGATGGCTCCCGTTTTCACGACTTAGGGTTTCATTTTCTCCCTCCCATTTTCTCATTTTGGTAGCTATTTTTCTTCCATTTTCTCTAGGCTAGCATGAGAGCTTCATGAGAGATTTGTTGAGAGGGATGAATGCTAGGGCAGCATGCTAGACCTTGTGAATCTTTCCTGGTTTGTATAGAGATTCGGAGTTGTATTTTCGTGGTCTTTTTGTGCTTGTTTTCGTGCCTTTGTTCTCGGTGCGATTCCGCGGATTTGAGTGGGTTTCTCCCCGGATTTCTTTGAGGGAAACATGGATAGATGTCTCGTGCATCTTTCTGATTGATCTTGTGTCCTCAAACGCCGGGAAACCACTTTGATTCGAGGATTTTCGGTCGGTGCTCTAGCTTTTGGTGGTGCTCAAAGGATTCGCGATTCCCGGTGTTTTAGGGAGTTAGGAGGCAAGATTTTTGGGCTATAGCATACTTGTGTGATGCTTTTCAAGTCCCCAAACCCAAGTCTCCACGGCTTCAACCGTTTGGGAAATCGATGATGATTTGGGGGAGTTGACCTTCGAGGTCGAGCGGTTTTCGCGCTTCCGTCCGCGCGCGCGACGGTCGCGGGGGGGGGGGGGGTCGCGGACGGTCCGCGGGTGGCGAGTTTGTCCGGTGTTCTTCGTGTTCTTGCTTGTCTTTCGTTTCGATCCGTCGCGATTTTGAGTTTTGGTTGGACGGAGTTTCGGACGGTCCGCGATAGCGGACGGACGGTCCGCGGGTGCCCGGCGGACGGTCCGCGTGCTCCCCGCGGACGGTCCGTTTTCTCGGGTCGCTTCGTTGGTTCCGTGTGATTTAACGGACGGTCCACGGCGTAGGGCCGGACGGTCCGTAGTGTTGGTGCGGACGGTCGCGCGGCGGGCCGGACGGTCCGCGAGGCCAGTGCGGACGGTCCGCCCCTCCTGGCCGGACGGTCCGGCAGAGCCTGTGAGCTTTGCTTCTTGGTTCGTTTCCTCTCTTCCTTTCTCGTGCTTCCGCGTGTGCTTCAAGGAATTGTTCCTAAGGCTAGAGGTTGATCCATAACCTCGTTGTCTTGGCGATTGGTGTGTGATTCGATCCATCGCTTGTGTGTGACCGGGATTTGACTAGGGCATATGCCGGGTTCTTTGGGAAGAATTTTTACTGGCTCCTATTCACTCCCCCCTCTCTAGTCACCATCTGATCCTTTAATTGGTATTAGAGCTTGGTGCCGGATTCTCTGCGACTTTGACAAGTCTTGAATCCTAAGATGGCGTACGTTGAGCGGGGCGGTCCGCCGCACTTCGATGGCAAGGGTTACCACAAGTGGGCGGCTCGTATGATGATCTTTCTTCGTGGCAAGTTGTTGGATTTCATTGTGCTTGACAAGACCTATGCTATTCCGGTCAACATACATACTCTTATGGTGACCGATGCCGGTGCTAAGGCCAAGTATGAGGCTAATGCAAAAGCCGTTGATCACTTGGTCCGGAGGCTGTGTGATCCTGAGTTTGAGCATGTTTGCCATTTGAATCTTGCTTGGCAAATTTGGGAAAAGTTGTTGGTTGCTCACGGTGGTGATAACCATGTGAAGGCTCGCCTCTTTGTCTCTTACCGGATGCAATATGAGAATTTCACTCCACTTCCCGGTGAGGACATCGATGCGATGTTTCAGAGGTTCACCGCCATCGTGAACAACATGAAAGCTAATGTTGAGGATTTTCCTTACACCGAGCATGATCAGGCTTTGAAGCTCTTGCATGTCTTGGACCCAAGTGTTTGGGGTGCTAAGGTTGAGGCCATCAAGGAGTCTGGGCAATATTTGACTATTGAGTTGGATGACCTCTTTTCTAAGCTCAAGTCGGCTGAGGTTGACAGGAAGTTGCAATCCAAGCATGAGGGCTCGACTGACCATAGTCTTGCTCTTGTGGGCGGATCAAAGGGCAAATCTAACCCTTCCTGTCGACAGTTTTCCTTGTCTTCTCTTATGTCTATTCTAGATGAGGAGTTTGATGTGCTGGGCGAGGAGGAGCTGGCCTTGCTCTCAAGAAGGTTTGATCGACTACACGAGAGTCGGAGGAATGCAACGAGGAGCTCAGGGACGTGCTACAAGTGTGGTAAGCGTGGCCACTTTATCACCGAGTGCCCGGAAGCGGAGGAGAACAAGTACAAGGTGAACGAGTACAAGGCGCACCTGAGGCGTGAAGACAAGTACTCCTCCAAGGGCAAGCACTTCAACAAGTCTAAGATCAAGGACAAGGACAAGCGGCGACCGAGCAAGAGCGGCTACAAGAAGAACAAGGAAAGAGCGATGGTGGCCGGTGCGAGCGACGTCGACTCAAGGTCAAGCGACGAGCAGTCAAGTTCAAGCAGTGAAGATGAAGACGCCAGGAGGCGCAAGGGCAAGAAGAGTGCAAGACGGAACCTCGGTGGGTTGAGCCGTGTGGCGCTTGAAGGCTTTTGTGGGATGGCACATAGCTCGAGCAGCAAGAAGAGCGAGAAGGAAGACGGCGACTCCGACTCGGAGGATGAGGTAAATCATGACCCCGACTCTTTGCTTGCCGAGATCACTAGGTTGAATGGCTTGATTGACAACCGTGATAGTGTGTTGAGAGATGCTAAGAAGATGAGGAAAGATCTTAGGGCTCAACTTGAGAATGCTAGTGAGAAAGTAGGAGAGTTAGAGTCCAAATTGCTTGAATTAAAACTTGAGAATGACTCTTTGAAACTTGCTCCTACTACTCCTGATGATGTTGAGTGTCTTGAGTGTAATGCATGGTTGAATGAGATCAAGTTGCTTAATGAGAAGAATGCTTCCACTTTGGCTAAACTAGATGCTCTTAGGACTGAGTATGATGAGCTTAAGGCTAGACCTACTTTGCTTGGTGCTTGTAAATCATGTCCTACTATGCATGCTAAGCTTGTTGATGCTCGTTCTACCATTAGTTCTTTGGAAGCATCTTTGAAATCTCCGTTGCAAATGCATGCTCAAGTTGTGATGAAGTTACTTTGCGCAATCTTGAACTTACTTCCCATTTGGATGTCATCTATGAGGAGAATGACTATTTGAGGAAGGTGTTGGGTTGGTTGTACGGGCGGGAATCTCAATTGAAAATCACGATTGAGGAGTTCAAGAGAGCTGATGGTTGTGGTTTGGGGTTTGAGAAGTTGGGTGAGAAAGTGGGAGAGAACAGTGGGGAGAGTGTGTATGAGAAGTGAGTTGAGTCTAACCCCGAGTTTGAGGTGATCGGAGATATCCAAGTCCCACTTCCAAAAGCACCCAAGAACTCTTTCACACCAAAGCCCAACCACCTTTGCAACAAGCTTGATACAACCCAAGATCCACCCAAATTCCCACCTAAGACAAATGACTTCCAGAAACCGGTGAGGTTTGTGAGTGAGAAGGGTGAGAAGCCTAGAGAGAAGCCAGAGTCAAAACCAAAACCCATCCCCTTCAGGTGTGGGTATTGTGGCAAGGTGAGGCATCTTGCAGAGTTTTGCTACAAGAGGAAGAGGGATGAGAGGCTTGCTAGGGAGCAAGCAAACCAGGACAGGTATCGCCAGCCTCATGGTATTCCTGAGCCTAGAGTGCCACTTCCACGGGGTGTGGGAAGTGTGAAGAGTGGTGGTAGAGTTGGAGCTCAGGGTGGTAGGTTTGTTAGGAGAGATGATGGTGTGCGTGCCGATGAGAGGTTTCGTCGGGCTCGTGGTGGTTTTTCTTTGGACGTCCCCCTACTCGTCCTCAATACGGGTTTAGGGGAGATGATCGTAGCTTTGGGTTCCGGAGGAACTACGGACCACGTTTTCCCCCTCGTGGTGCTCGTACTCCTCCCATGGGCCATGGGAAGTTTGGTGGCAAGGGAATGATGTTTGCTAACCCCTCTTTTGAGCGAGATGGCTTGACACCGGTTTAACTTTCTTTGTGCTAACCCCGGTGTCGAGTCGCTAGCTCATTCTCGTTCTTGTTTCGACCTGGGGGGGAGCCTTGGAGGACATTTGGTTGATCGTCTCCGGGTGTTCTCGACACATGACCGGAGACAAGAAGTGGTTCTCCAGCCTCACCCCAGTGAAGGAAAAGATGTACATCACATTTGGGGACAATGGACGAGGAAGGGTAATGTCTGAGGGTGTTGTGCATGTGAGTGACAAGGTAACGTTGAAGAGGGTGGCTCTTGTGAAGTCTTTGGGTTTCTATTTGCTTTGGTTTCTCAGTTGCTTGATGAGGGTTTTGAGGTGCGTTTCAAGTCTGGTGAGTCTCGTTTGCTGGATTCTCGAGGTGATCTTGTCTGTATGATCATCCCCGCGGGTCAGATTTTCAGGGCTGATTTCTCTCGTTCTTTGGGTCCCGCTCGCCGTTTGATGGCCGGTCCTTCTTCGATTTGTGGAAATGGCATAGGCGGTTGGGACACTTGAGCTTTGATTTGGTTTCTCGCTTGAGTGGTCTTGATCTTGTCCGAGGATTGCCTAGGTTGAAGCTTGAGAAGGATTTGGTTTGTGCTCCATGTAGGCATGGCAAGATGGTAGCCACTCCCCATCCACCCCTGACCGATGTCATGACCGAGCGTCCGACAGAGCTGTTGCATATGGACCTTGTTGGGCCAGCTCGAGTTCGCTCGGTGGGTGGGAAGTGGTATGTCCTTGTTGTGGTGGACAATTACTCTCGCTATGCCTGGGTGTTTTTCTTGGAGGATAAGAGTGAGACATTTGGTTTTGTTCGAGATCTGATCGTGCGGTTGAAAAATGAGAGGCATGGGAATGCTATTCGAGCTATCCGCAGTGATAATGGCTCAGAGTTCAAGAACTCTCGTTTTGATGCCTTTTGTCGTGATCTAGGTCTTGAACATCAGTATTCGACCCCTTATGTGCCCCCCTCAAAATGGAGTTGTGGAAAGGAAAAATCGTACTCTTTGTGAGATGGCTAGGACGATGCTCGATGAGCATAGGACTCCTAGGAGGTATTGGGCTGAGGCGGTCAATACGGCTTGTCATGTTTCCAATAGGATTTTATTGCGAGCTTTCAAGAAGAAGACCTGTTATGAGCTGATGCATGGTCGGGCACCCAAGGTGAGTCATTTCGAGTCTTTTGCTGCAAGTGCTTTATTCTTAAGAAGGGAAAACTCGACAAGTTTGAGGCTAGGTCTAGTGATGGTATTTTCTTTGGATATGCTAACCACTCTAGAGCCTACGGGGTGCTTAACCTTGAGACTAACAAAATCATTGAGACTTGCGAGGTAACCTTCGACGAGACAATGCCATGTACCTCTCTTGGCTTTGAATGTGCGGGTGATGAGGAGATGGCCGAGGACCTCTTTGAAGAGGAGAAGGATGAAGCCGGAGATGATGATGCGAGAGAACCATGCGCCCGAAGCCGAGTGTGTACCCACTACTTCCCCCGACGACCACTACGGAGCGTGGACCGTCTACTTCATGGACAACGACGGTGCGACAAGAGGACCAAACGAGAGAAGCGGAAGTTGAGGGGGAGGTAGTCTCGAGGCGTGAGGCTCCCGGCGGATTCAAGAAGTGCATCCCCTATCGAAGATCATTGGGAACATCGACGAACGCACTACACGGTCAAGGTCCGAAATTCCACTCATTTTGCTCATCTTGCTTTTGTTGCCACCTTTGAGCCCAAGGACATTGGACATTCTTTATCCGATGCAAACCGGGTCAATTCTATGCATGAGGAGTTGGAAAACTTTGAGAGGAATCGGGTGTGGGAGTTAGATGAACCACCTCCAAATTGCCATCCCATAGGAACCAAGTGGGTTTGGAAGAACAAAGAGGGAGAGAATGGGATGGTTGTGAGGAACAAGTCCGGACTTGTTGCTCAAGGGTTCGATCGGAAGGAGGGGATCGACTATGAGGAGACCTTTGCTCCTGTGGCCCATCTTGAGACAATTCGGATCCTTCTAGCCTTTGCCGTGGCTAAAGGGTTCAAGTTGTTTCGGATGGACGTGAAGAGTGCTTTTCTCGAATGGGATCATAGAGGAGGAGGTGTATGTGAAGCGACCACCGGGGTTTGAGAGCGAGTTGTACCCACACGGGGTGTACGGGTTGAAAAGGGCTCGTATGGGTTGAAACGGGCGCCCGTGCTTGGTATGGGAGATTGAGAGGTTTTACGTTGAGCGAGAGGGTTTGTGATGGGTACCGTGGATAGGACCTTGTTTCTCCTCAAGCATGGAAATGACTTGTTGATTGTTCGGATATACGTGGATGATATTGTCTTTGGTGGCTCGTCACACAACCTTGTTGCCAAGTTTGCGAGATGAGATGAGCGGGGAGTTCGAGAAGAGCATGATGGGCGAGTTGCGGTATTTTCTCGAGCGCGGATCAAGCAAGTGAAGGATGGAACATTCGTGCACCGGACCAAGTACACGAAAGACATGCGAGGAAGTTCCGGATGCAAGATGTGAAGCCGATGTCGACTCCCATGGGGAGTACGACCACTTTGGATGCGGACGAGGACGGAGAACCAGTGGACCAGCGGGAGTACAGGAGCATGATCGGCTCCCTCCTCTACTTGACGGCGACGAGGCCAGACATACAGTTCAGCGTGTGTTTGTGCGCTCGTTTTCGAGCTTCGCCGAGGACATCACATCGACGAGCCGTCAAGAGGATTTTCGGTACCTACGATCCGCCCCTTTTGGTCTTGGCCTTTGGTATTCTTCCTCCTCGACTCTCTCTCTTCATGGTTTTTCCGATGCGGATTTTGCTGGTTGTTGAGTCGAGAGGAAGTCTACTTCTGGTACTTGCCAGTTTCTTGGGTCTTCGTTGGTCTCATGGTCTTCCCGCAAGCAGTCTAGTGTAGCTCAGTCTACCACAGAGGCGGAATATGTTGCTGCCGCGAGTTGTTGTTCCTAGCAGTTGTGGATTTCATACACTTTGAGAGACTTTGGTGAGGAGTGCACCCAGATCCACTTCTTTGTGATAGCACCAGTGCCATAAGCGTAGCCAAACACCCAGTGCTTCATTCCAGAACCAAACACATAGAAGTGAGGTATCATTTCTTGAGGGACAATGTGGAGAAAGGAACCATTGTGTTGAGCCATGTCCCTACCCAAGATCAGCTTGCAGACATTTTCACAAAGCCTCTCGATCAAGCTACTTTTGTGCACTTGCGGGGGGAACTTGGGGTTTGTTGCCCTTTCTAGTTGATTCTTGGGGGATTTTCTCTTGTACCATATGTATCATACCATGTTTTACTTTGATGTATATACATGCTTTGCTTGATGTATAAACCATGGTAGGATAGCCATCTTGTCATAGATCATGTTGCATTTTAGGATGATGAGCTTCTTTCATATGCCTTATTTAAGTCTCTTTGGCTATGTGTGAGATTTTGGTCATGTGTGTGGAGAAATGGTGATGTGAGGCTATGCTCTTGAAATATTTGAGATATATGTGTGGTGAGATAGCCATTTTTGAAATAAATGCTAATCTTAACTAATTTTTGGTGCATTGTGCTCCACTCATGTGTAGTAGTATATCCATGTCACAGTTTGGTCTAAATGTGCTTCTCATGCTTAGATTGTGCTTGGATGTCTTTTTCTTGCATTTGGGCCAAAGGCTGAATATCATTGTGAATGTTTAGCCTATGTTGCATTCATGGAGGAGCATAAGCTTCTTTTTGCCACAAAGGCACTTCATGTACCATGAAATGATTGAATCTTGAAAAGAAGTGTGTAATGCTTGAAAAATGCTCCATCCATCATGTCTATGCTTAAAATGTCTTATCTTTCACATATGGGTGCAAAACATGTTGCATGATGTTCACCAGTGGAGATGTCCCCCCGAAGTGGACACTTGGCTCATGAGCTTTGACATGACATGCTTTGCTTTATGGGTGTTTTCCATGATCTTTTGCTGAGAATTTGCTATCCAAGTATGATCTTTGAATGGTCTGCATGTTTGTGGCTCAAGTGTGACATGGATAGGCTTTTACATGTGAAGCGAGCCTTCTTTTGGTAAAACTTCTTAAATCTGAAAATTTTGCTTTGTCACATGCTTGTATTTTCATATATTACTTGTGGCAATTCTTTGACTATGCTATGATTCATGTGTGTGATCTTTGTCTCATTTTTAGTCTTTGACACTAGATTTGGCCTATTTGAGAAGCTCATGTAGATGTTTATATGCTTTGTTTTGCATTTCTGCATTTTTACCTTGATTCATACATTGTCAACAAGGGGGAGAAGAGGTGAGCTTAATGAAAATTCAGAAGAGGTGAGCTAAAATTTGGAAGTTTGCTTGCGCATGTTCAGGGGGAGCTTGCATTTGTTCAGGGGGAGCTTTCTTGCTGATTTCAGTGTGGAGTTTTTGCTTTGCATGGCTTGTGACCTTTCTTTGCCTTTCTTTGGTTTTGGTCATGAGTTGAGCTTCTTTGTTTTTCTTTCTTCTTCCTTTCTTTCTTTCTCTGAGTTTCATTTCGCGTTGTGTGTTGTCAATGCACTCATCAAGGGGGAGATTGAGGACCAGGAGCGTCCCAGTGGTCGATGGATGACCGCTCCTCAGTGATGAGTGATTGACAACGGGTGTTGGACTGACTCTTGGCTTAGTGCGCAGGTGTAGGCTGCGGCCTAGTTCGTGTTGTTGCGAGGTGAAGAACGGGCGCGAAAGGTCTTCAGCCTTGAGGGGCCTCCGGGAGATGGAGAGACAAGTAGGCTCGGTTCGAGGGACCCGGTGGACAGCGGGACTAGATGCGGGCCACATGGTGGAGATACAAGCAAGACGAAGTCATGGACGATCGAGCGGTGCACGGTGGCGGTCAAGTCAAGTGGTTTGGCGGGAGGCCGGACCGAGCACGCGGGGTTTGGTGGTTTGCCCACAAAACCATCGGAGGACGGTTTCTTGGTTTGGGCCTCAAAACCAAGTCCGAAGACCCAACACGACGGAGACGGGATCCGGGCGTGTCGGGAAGCTTCGAAGCGGAGGACACGCGGCGGGATCGCATGGCTTGCGTCGGGAGGACGCGGGTTGCGGCGAAGGTGTGGCCGTCCGATGGCAAGACCCACAAACATTACATAAATGCCCCTGCGTGGGTTGTATCGCCAGTAGTTGAGTTAGGGGTAGTTGAGTCATTTCCCACACCGGCGGGACCCGATATGTAAGCCATGAGTGTGTGTGGATGGCTCCCGTTTCCGCGACTTAGGGTTTCATTTCCTTCCTCCCATTTTCTCATTTTGGTAGCTATTTTTCTTCCATTTTCTCTAGGCTAGCATGAGAGCTTCATGAGAGATTTGTTGAGAGGGATGGATGCTAGGGCGGCACGCTATACCTTGTGAATCTTTCCTGGTTTGTATAGAAGATTCGGAGTTGTGTTTTTCGTGGTCTTTTTGTGCTTGTTTTCGTGCCTTTGTTCTCGGTGCGATTCCGCGGATTTGAGTGGGTTTCTCCCCGGATTTGTTTGAGGGAAACATGGATAGATGTCTCGTGCATCTTTGTGATTGATCTTGTGTCCTCAAACGCCGGGAAACCACTTCGATTCGAGGATTTTCAGTCGGTGCTCTAGCTTTTGGTGGTGCTCAAAGGATTCGCGATTCCCGGTGTTTTAGGGAGTTAGGAAGCAAGATTTTTGGGCTATAGCATACTTGTGTGACGCTTTTCAAGTCCCCAAACCCTTGTCTCCACAGCTTCAACCGTTTGGGAAATCCGATGATGATTTGAGGGAGTTGACCTTCGAGGTCGAGAAGCGTTTTCGCTCTCGTCCGCGCGGCGCAGACGGTCCGCGGGGGGGTCGCGGACGGTCTGCGGGTGGCGAGTTCGTCCGGTGTTCTTCGTGTTCTTCCTCGCCTTTCGTTTCGATCCGTCGCTATTTTGAGTTTTGGTTGGACGGAGTTTCAGACGGTCCGCAGTAGCGGGCGGACGGTCCGCGGGTGCACGGCGGACGGTCGCGTGCTCCCCCGCGGACGGTCCGTTTTCTCGGGTCGCTTCTGTTGGTTCTGTGTGATTTAACGGACGGTCCGCGGCGTAGGGCCGGACGGTCCGCGAGGCCAGTGCGGACGGTCCGCCCCTCCTGGCCGGACGGTCCGCCAGAGCCTGTGAGCTTTGCTTCTTGGTTCGTTTCCTCTCTTCCTTTCTCGTGCTTCCGCGTGTGCTTCAAGGAATCGTTCCTAAGGCTAGAGGTTGATCCATAACCTCGTTGTCTTGGCGATTGGTGTGTGATTCGATCCATCGCTTGTGTGTGACCGGGATTTGACTAGGGCATAGGCCGGGTTCTTTGGGAAGAATTTTTACCGGCTCCTATTCACTCCCCCCCTCTCTAGTCGCCATCTGATCCTTCAGTCTATAGCTAGATTGCATAGGGTGCTCTTGTAGCCGCAGTGGCTAGAGGTGCATACTAGACCGACCAAGTGATTTCAAGCCCTAGACTACCCGCATGAATAGGAGTACGTTGTGACAGAACGGGGGCTCTGAAAAGCGGGCGTTTTCGGAATCAGACCGGAGGCCACGGTTCAAAGATGCTTTTAGTGAGATTCGCTTTTCTATCTTCATCTATCTTGTTTGGAGCTACACCATAAGCATGATCTAGACTCTCTAGATCGGTTATCTCTTGCTTTCTCTTGCTACCTCCTTAGTAGATTAGATTAGATGTGTTTACTTGATGATATCTTAGATTAGATGCAACTTAGTTCTTCAATAGATAGCTTTCCTTGCTTTACTAGATTGAATCCTTGTGTTGCACATTGTTCCACGGATTCGATACCTTGGGTTCACCACTCGAGGGAAGAAGGGTCCCTTGACTACGATGGTGGATTTGCCCGCTTGCAAATCCATATGAACTTTGATACAATAATCTACCGTCAACGAGCCCCTTTTTCTGGCGCCGTTGCCGGGGAACAAGCAATCAAGATCCAATCTAGTATCACTTTTTTTTAGTTTTTCTTTTGATTTTCTTTTGCATCTCTTAAGTTTGATCGTCCTCAAAAATAAAAAAATCAATCTAATCTAGTTTTGATTAACCCTATTTTTTTTGATTTTTGTTTTATTGCTAACCCTAACCGGAGATGGTTGGCTACCTCTCCAAGAAACCCAAATATTTTTTGTGGATGATCCAGGAAAACTTTATAGGCAAAGGAGACGTGCAACACAATCTAAAGGATTGGAAACCCTAGATCCAAAAGCTAAAGTCGAAGGACTGTCGAAATCTCCAAGGGAATCACCACCTCCAAGTCCAAAGGAAGATCAACCTCAACCGCCACCCATGGGAGAACAATCACGACCGGAGCGCAAGATCGAACTAAGCACCCCGGACTAAGCACCTTAGGTGTTGATCTACCTATCATAAATCTTTAAGACGCTGGAAGGCCGTTCAAGATCAAGAGCCGAATTCTTGAGTGGCATATCGGTTTACTTAAGAGGAGGATGGAGAAGAAGGAGATAGAGAAAGAAGCTCAACACATAAAGGCTGCCGAAGCAAGATCCACATGCAAGGAGTGGGAGGAGTACGACCATGTCCAAGGTAAACCCCGATCTAATGCAAGTTCGTCCATTCAAGATTTGGTTCCTCTTTGTGCACAATTCAAGAACTTCATGGATGAGCAAGCTAAGATCAACAAGGACGCCGTCACTAAGTTTGAGGCCATGGAGAAAATATTGGAGAATTTAGATGACAAGGTGACGGAGGTCAGAAACTCTATGCGTGAAGTGTTCATCGTGATGAAGATGTTAGAGACGCAAGTGGGACAACTTGTCGGGCGCCCGATGGGTAACAAAGGAGAATTTCCGAGACAATCTCAAGGTCGCGAGAAGGCGAAGGCTACTCAAACTTATTCGGGAGAGATGAAGGATCACACTAAGGATACCATGAAGATCACGACCGAAGGACCTGAAGGACCGATTAGGCGACCAGAGAGGGGGGGAGTGAATGGGAGCCAATAAAAATTCTTCTCGAGGGAGATTGAAACTCCAACAAGATGAACTCGCTCGGTCGGACCCCCAAAATCACACACTCCACACTTCTGGCTTCCGTTTGCCAAAACCACGTAGCCACTGGAGTGCTACTGGTCCTAGGAACAAACACTACAAGCAACTCAACACACACGCACCCACGACAGCGGAAAGAACTCGAAAGCCGGTTGTCCAGAGGGGGCGGTTAGACCGCCTCCACCAGGCAACCAAGAAATCCTCCGAAACACCTCTTCCGAGCACCGAAACGTACCACAGTTTCACCAACAGAGATCTCTGGTCAAGGCCATGCTAGCTACCAGAAAATCTTGGCGAAAACCAAAACTCCACCCAGGGGCCTAGGGGCGGTTAGACCGGCTACCAGGGGCGGTCTAACCTCCGTATCCAAGCAACGAACTCCAACCAAGAACACCTAGCAAACGGCATGAGAACGACTAGAAATTTCACCCCGGACACTCCTCGATCAAGGCGAACAAACTCACGAGAGGAAAATCCGGTGAAACAAAACTTTGACCTGGAAAGCCCGGGCGGTTAGATCGCCCCCTCCGGGCGGTTAGACCGCCCCTTCCGGAAAACGAACCCGCGGGTCAAACCTCAACTTCCTCGCGCCCGATCTCCCGAATCATTCCACGGATTGCAGCGAAACTTCGGGAATAGCTGGGTTACCTCCTGGGCAACCTCTACCTCAAAGGAATCGACCCGAATCGCTCACAATCAAGAGGAATCGAAGAAATCACCACTCTAGGTCAAGAACTCGCCCAACTCGAAAAACCACCAAATCGAGTCCGATTCAAGAGAGATTTGGGGGCAAAGTCACCAGCCAAAGAGGCACAAGATCCTCATACATGACACCCACCAAAACTCCCAAGAAATCTTTCTCAAAACGCCGCCAACAAAGAGCTCCAAAAATCACCACAAAGAAGGATGGGAAAAACACTTCACCACCTTGAGGAACAACGCCGAACCATCTATACATACCATGAAGGTTCGTACAAGGTCTAGCTTGCCACCCAAACATCCATCCCTCTCTCTAGATCTCACATGAAGCTCTCAAGCTAGTCCTAGTAAAAACTAGGGAAAATGGAGAACGAAAATGGAAAAACAAATGAGCTAGGGTTCCAAGAGTTGGCAGCCATCCATCCACTCAATGAGTATATATGGAGGCACCCAAAAGACTAATCTACCCTTACTTAAAAACTAGGGATACAAGCCCCTCGAGGGCGAATTCGGAAGTCTTCAGATTTTCTTCATCGGACAGATGCCCGGCGACCGCAACCTGCTTAGCCTTGACACAAGCCTTGCAATCCCGACGTGTGTCCTCCGCTTCGAAGCATCTCGGTGCCGGCGGCCAGGGCGGTCAGACCGCCCCCCTGGGCGGTTAGACCGGCCCGGGCGATCGACCGGCCCGGGCGGTCCGACCGCCCCTCCCGGGCGGTTGAACCGGCCCGGGTGGCCACGGCTCCTCGTCGAGTCTTCGGCCTCGGTTTTGTGGCTCAACCGAGTAACCCGGTGGTTTTACGGTGAACCACTCGTAAACCCCACGAACTCGGTGTAGCCTCCGCCAATCTCCACTCATGACTTGGCTCCCACGTAGTCCCGGCTCGACCTTGGTTTTGAGGCTCTACCAAGAAACTGTCCACGACTTCATCTTCTCGTTCATGCCACCATGCGGCCCGCACTTGACCCCACTGGCCACCGGGTCCCTCGAACGAAGCCTACTTGTCTTCTCCACACTAGGAGGCCTTACCGGCAATGACCTTTCGCGCTTGTTCTTCACCTGCACCAACACGAGTCAAGCCGCAACCTGCACCTGCAATACTTAGCCAAAGTCCACACAACATTGTCAATCACTCATCACACAAGGAAGCGACCATCCATCGGTCCTCGAACCACACATGGTCCTCAGGACCGGAGTTTGAGATGCCGAACCACTACATGAAGGAAGTTGTTGCATCCGTCGAGACCAAAAGACAAAGCCAGTCTGTGAAGACCAAAAAAATGACTAAGCCGAAGAATAAGCCCATGCCCAAGATGGTGCGGAAGTGGGTACCCAAGATTGCAACGCCCGCAAAGAGCGTTGATCCGGAGTAATCAAGTGAATAAGTCTAGCCATGGACTATAAACGAAGCGCTAGGTGGGAGGCAACCCGTTTCATCGAGTCAAGAATAAGCTACCGGGAGGACAACCCGATTCCAGGTTTTTCGAGTCTTTTCAAGTAATTTAGTTTTGAATTTTACTACGCAAAGACATTAGACTTAGAATGGTTGAATAATATTAGAGACATAATTCTTGGTTGAATATTTTGTTTGGATCTTAAACCCTTTACATGAACCATCCTATATGACTGTTTGCTTCTTTTCAAAAAACTAAAACCAAAAAAATTCAGAACCTATCTCAATCATTCATCCTCTTTATGATGTTGTGATGGACTTGTTTTCTTGTCACACCCCCGAAATTTCCAATTTCGGGATGTGAATAGAAAGAATAATTAAATAATGATTTTCTCATAATTTTAAAATTTTTCCAACATTTATTTTCTTTACGGGGAATATAGTATAGGAAAAAATCCTTTGATTGATTTTCTAAATTAAATAAAAGGTTATGTGTGTTGCATTCATGCCGATGCATCTAGTGGTTCTTGAGTGCAAAAAGGTTTCGAAAATGCGTTTAGGGAGTTTGTCCAAACTCTCCCGAGAATTTTCGGATTTTTACGGAATTTATTCTCATTTTCTGCGAGCATTTTCTATTTAATAGAAGGCTCTAAAATCTTTTTCATGAGCAACAAATGCTTTATTTGGATCGTTCATGCCTTAATCCATCTCTAGGAATTTTCCTGGAATTTTTGTGATTTTCCGAGTATTTTTCGTGCTTTAAAATAATTTACGAATTTTTACGGGTTATTTTTCGCACCGGAAATAGTTTCGAAAAAAAAAAAGGAAAAAAAAAACCCTACCCTACCGGATTGGGCCGGGCCAAGGCCCGACCCAACCCGCCCGCGCTCGCGCCGGCCGGCCGGCCGGGCCCGCCTAGCCCATCGGCCCGGCGGGCCATGGCCGCCGCCGCCGCCGGGCGGGCATGCGCGCGCCCCTATAAAAGGGGGGAGGCCGGCCCTGCGCGCGCGCCTCGCCCTAGGCCGTCTCCCCGCGCCGCCGCCGCCGCTAGCCGCGCCGCCGCCGCTGTTAGCCGCGCCGCCTCTGCCGAACCGACCCCGCGCGCCGCCCGAAGCTCGGGTTGAGCTCGGTTCCGCCACCGTCGTTCGAAATCCGCCGCCGGTGAGCTCCTCTCTCGATTTCCCACGACCCCCCTCTACCCCTTGCGCCCTTGTCCGAGTCCTAGCTCGACGTAACCGCCGGCGATTTGGCCGCCATGGCCGCCGGCCTCCTCGATGATCGGAGGAAGAAGAAAACATGCTCGTTTTGTGTCTAAGCCCCCTGGTCTCCCTGGTAATTTCGGAACTCTCTAATGTGTCTTAACCAATGCGCAGAAAACCCTTAGATCTATTAGATGCTTACAATTAGATCCATCTCAAGCACTTTTGTAGATCCATCCCCGAGTTTTATCCTTGTCCCGAGCACTGTTTGTTGTGCCTTGCGGATTTCCTTTGCTAACCCCCGAAATCTACGGTTAATCGCGAACGGGTCCCCGCAATCTTGTTTTGCTCACCGGATCTTCGTTTTAGCTCCGATTTAATCCGTTCAAGTTGCGTTAGGTCCATAATAATGTAAAGCACGCGTTAGTGGTGTGTTTTCACCATGTTTTGTTTCTGAAAATAAAATTAATATTAATTTTGATTAATGACTAGATATACATGTCTTTTATAAATAAAAGCAATATAGATCTATATATCGTTTTTCATAACCAAATTTAATTTGATTAATGATTACTTTACATGCTTTTATGAATAAAATCTAATTAGATCTTTACACGGTTTTCCATAAGTCAAATATTAATTTGCTTAATGATTAATTAACTTTTATAATTAAAAGTTGATTAGGCTTTTACTCCGCTTTATAAATAAATGTTAATCTTGATTAATACCAATTTAATACTGTTTTGATAATAATATGATCTACTTGAATTACAAAATTTCGTTTAGATTGTTCATCTAGTTTAGTTTCTCTAAATTAAATGTTTAATCGGTTTAATTCATATATGAATCTTTATCAATAAAAACTTGACTAGTTCTTTACACCGGTTTCATAAACAAAGTTTAATATTGTATTAATGTCAACACGGGATATTTTATTTCTGAAATATCCTTACATATATTTTGTTAATTAAAATAAATCCAGCTCATAGCCTTGTTCTCTTATTTATGCAGACAATTCGTTAGACGTTCGGTATCAGCTTTATCTCTTTTGATCAAGTTTATCCGAAGCTCTAAATCTTTCTAGTGTTAGCCTGAGCTAAACCGTGTGCATCTGATCAAGCCTTAGAGTTGCTGTTATCTTAGTAGCTTTATCTGTGTGAGTAATTTGCACTGCTCATTTGCCTATCAAGTAATCTTATCACTCTTGTTTCATCATGGAATCTTGTTTATCAGCATCTAGTTAGTTGATGTCCATTCCATCTCTGTTAGGTTGTCTCTTCATGAGTCAGCTGTGTTATTGTACCTAATCTATCGTAGCTATCTTTCTTTAGTGTTTACCCTGTTATCTACTTCACCTGTTAGATCAGTTCACCCTTGGTTAGTATACCAGTTGTTCATCCGAGTTCTCTTTGTAGATCAGTTCTCCTAAACCCTAGCCTAAGGTTTCTTATGCGCTTGATAGTTCGTTGCTATCCGTCTAGTTCGTTTCACAGTAACGTGTACGTTAGCATGTGTATCACCTGTTACTTGTTTTAACATCAAAGATGCTTGTTAATCTTGACTAATTCTTATTGCAATGCTTTTATCAATAAAAATTGATTAGGTTCTAATCCGGTTTTCTTTAATCATGATGTAATTGGTTAATCCCTATTCATAACTAGTTTTTCTAAATAAAAGATGTTAGAGTTAAACATCGGTTTTCATAATAAAGTTAATATGCTTAATGACATCATAAATGCCTTTTCAATATTAAATATGTTTAGTTGAACACGTGACATAAAGTTGCTCGTCTAGATATCTTATACTTATCTTTTTAAAGTAATTGTTAATTTGACATAACTTCTACTCGAATGTTGCAAATAAAATATGATTAGGCTTATCGTGTTTTCTTAATTAAATATAACTTTGTTTTGGTAATATTCTTGCCACATTATTTTCTAATTAAAACATATGAAGCACGTAGTCTCTCGTTGTTTGATAATAACCTTTCGATAGCTTCGACCTTAGTTTTGTTTTTATCGTTCTTTCGTCGTTGCGTAACCATAGAATCGAGCTCTATCTCAATGTGATCTTTCCGGTTCTTGCTCAATCTTCCGCGACCATCTCCTCAAAGTTAACCAAGCCTTTCCCTTCCTAGCACCCTTTGTGTTCTTTAGTGATCCATCTAATCGAGCCTATCCTTTAGTGCGTTCTTTTAAAGCTTTCTTTTGATTGGTGCTTTGTTCTTAGTATATGTGTTTGTTTGCTTTGTGTATGTTTGTGCCCGATGATTGATGCGCTTAGAGTGAACGCCGTTCGAGAAGTTTGGAAGAGCTTGAAGTTGAAGACTCGAGCAACTACTCTCGGTTAAAGGCAAGTGTGTCCTTGATTTTGTCCTAAGAATTATATTTAATCACTCATTGCATTGCTTGCATTAATTTTGATGGGTTCCTATTAAGGTTTATCCTAGTCTTTGATTGTCAATCCTTGTTAACACTGGGTTTACATTTATGTTGGGTAGTTATGCTTAGTTGCTATACCTGGGTTATGGTGGTTTTAATGAACAACAATGATGAACATGCTTTACTTTGATGCTATATATCTCTGGTTAATACAAGATCATATGTTTAATCGGAACATGGAGCGACCACCCGGGACAACGGTGCAACCACAAGGACTATATGGCTCGGTCTTGGCCGATTAATTAGGGAAGTCTTTGTGTGGTTATTACTCGCATAGTAGGTTGGGGACGGAGGAATGCTTTTATGGCTCTTCTATTCGGAGCGGTGATGGAACGGAAGACTCTATGGCTTACCGTCCGTAATAGAAGTGTGGTACGAAAGATAGCCTCTATGACATACTACTATGGACTAATACGCACGGGAGGACTCTTTGTAAAGGCCTCGTAGCGTCCCTATGCAATCACACCTCGGAAGTGTGGTATGATGCTTGGCGGCATCGCATGGTTGGGTTTAAAGTTCTTCGGGACTTTTACGCGACTTGTGGGTAAAGATGTACAACCTCTGCGAGTGTAAAACTAATCGATTAGCCGTGCCCACGGTCACGGGCGGCCCGGACCCTCACATGATAATTGAACTCGAAGATGGACTTAATTCGCTCTCTCTCTTTCCCTGGTTATGCTTGCCATGTGCTCATGGTGTATTTCTTACCTTATGCTTAATATGGGTTGGTATAAACTTATACTTTATTAGTAATCGGTGCTAATAAAACTTGATCAACTAAAATTGCTTAAATGCTTATAGCCCAGTCCACTATAAAGCCTTTGCATTCATTCTTTTCTCCACACTTGCTGAGTACGACAAGTGCTCACCCTTGCTATAAACATTGTTGCTCAGAAAGAGGATGCTACTCTGAAGTCTCGTGAAGATGTTGTGGAGTGCTAGGCGTACGCAACCCCCAGTCGATTGCCTGTGATGTTTGGAGCCTTCGTTTCCAGGATTAAGCGTAAATCTCTGATAATCTTTCTTTTTCTTACGTGATACTGTTTCTGTATTCACTTATATGTCGCTATATGCATGAAACTTGATCCTGGCATGCATATAGGTTTGCACTTGGTTTTCTTCGGAAAGTCGGGTGTGACGAGTGGTATCGTAGCCGTATCGACCGTAGGACGTAAGCCTAGTTAGCATTGGTCATTTCTTAATGCCTCTTTTGTTCTACAATCCCTCCTTACCTTATCCCTGACCTCTCTGATGAAGGATCTCACCTCTTAACCATCTTCTTCTCTCCATACCATGAATTCCTGTATATTCATCTTCACTCTCCTTGAACATCTCTTCGACCTCGCCTACTCATTCCCTCAAGCAATAAACACCCCCTTGATTTATTGGTGGAATTGTTACCCTAAACATTCCATCTATTCGCGCAGCTCTCTGACACATCAGCGCTGTTTTAATTCTTTCTCGAGCTACAGAACTCCGATCGACATGAAACCAGTTGGGTTAGTTCCTAAATTTCATAAGTGAATATCTGTCAAAAATTCAGCCCTATCCAGTACATGTTCCAGGAGCTATACTCGAAACATTGAAGCTATCAGAATCCGTAAACTCTGCTGACCTAGTTACCTTCAATATTCTATATCTCGGGCTATAGACCTCCGATTAAGGTAAATCCAATTGGAGTAGTTCAGGAATTTCATCAGCTTCATCCTGTCCAAAATTCAGCAGTATTCGTTTTGTATCCAGGGAGATACCTACGAATTAGTGGAGCATTCAGAATCTGCCAACACTGCTGACATAGCCGTCTTCTTTAATTCATATCTCGAGTTCTGAACCTCCGATTGAGGTGATTCCAGTTGGGTTGAACTCATAATTTCGTACTCCTTGATCTGGGAAAAATCCATTATTTAGGGAGATCCCTGCTGGGAGCTACCTCTGATCTATTAGGAGGATACCCCCTGACTTCATTAACAACGTGTAGTGTCGTTCCCTTTTAGCTATGCCTTGATTGGTGGAATGTTGTGTTTGCATGATGATGCTTGGTTTTATGAACTTGATTGATTCGTTTCTTTGAAGTGAGTGTTGGTGTATTGTGGGTCTTACATCCGCAATAACATCAGTTGCTTAGTTGGGTTCTCCTTTTGTCCTCCCACCTCCTTGTTCTCCCCCACTCGTTTTGCACTACTCTTGCTACCTCCTGATCGTATATTTACCTACCAACCAGATGGAAAACCAAGAAGGAGGTAACCAAGGAGAAAGCTACGAGAACGGTGACGACTATGGATACAACCAAGATGCGCTATCATTTCCATCCCCGGAGGATAAGTATGCAGAGTTCATGAAGACTGAGCCACCAACGTTCTCCAGTACCACATATCCCTTAGAAGCTGAAGACTGGATCAAGACAAATTGAAGAGAAGCTAGATATGGTACAATGCAATGATGGAGAGAAAGCTTTGTATGCATCTTGGCAACTTATAGGAGCAGCTTCAGAGTGGTGGAATTCTTACATCAATGGACATCAGCAACCTGAGAGTATTGTGTGGAAGGAATTCAAAGACAACTTTATCTTACACCATACTCCTGTGAGTGCGATGAAGCTCAAGAGGCGGGGAGTTCCTTAACTTAAAGCAAGGACAGATGACGGTAACTGAGTACGGGGATAAGTTTGTTCAATTATCTCTGTATGCCCCAAGATCGGCTGAGAGTGATAAGAAGAAACGAGAGCATTTCATCAAAGGGTTGAATGAAGATCTTCAAAGTATACTAAGCTTACACGATTATTCAAGTCTACAAGATTTAATCAACAAAGCTGTTGGGCTAGAAAGCAAGCTACAGGAGATCATGAGTAAGAAGAGAAAAAGGGAATATCCAGGGGAAGCCAATGTCAACTCTAACCTACATCATATGTCTCAAGCCCAAGGTTTTCCTGAAGATCACAATGAAGATGCATATCTAGAATATCCTCATGATGTCACAATACCAGTGATTTATGAGACACCACAGAATCGTCGGAACATTAGGGAAAGTAAAGCTTGTTTTTATTGCAAGGCTGGTGGACACTTTATCAACAGATGCCCGAAGAAATTTCTTGATCGTCATTTTAAGAGGGAATGGCGACAACGACACAAGCAAGACAAGACCCCCGATACCTAAGGATTTTAAAATAAGTTAGGCTGTGGAAAGATTTACGTAATATGAAAGGAAGAATATTCTTTGAAGGATATAAAAAGAGTTTGAAATAAACCCCTGTCTCTTGCTAGCCTTTTTCGAATCTCGGGACGAGATTCCTTTTAAGGGGGGTAGATTTGTCACACCCTGAAATTTCCAATTTCAGGATGTGAATAGAAAGAATAATTAAATAACGATTTTCTCATAATTTTAAAATTTTTCCAACATTTATTTTCTTTACAGGGAATATAGTATAGGAAAAAAATCCTTTGATTGATTTTCTAAATTAAATAAAAGGTTATGTGTGTTGCATTCATGCCGATGCATCTAGTGGTTCTTGAGTGCAAAAAGGTTTCGAAAATGCGTTTAGGAAGTTGTCCAAACTCTCCCGAGAATTTTCGGATTTTTACGGAATTTATTCTCATTTTCTCCGAGCATTTTCTATTTAATAGAAGGCTACGAAATCTTTTTCATGAGCAACAAATGCTTTATTTGGATCGTTCATGCCTTAATCCATCTCTAGGAATTTTCCTGGAATTTTTGTGATTTTACGAGTATTTTTCGTGCTTTAAAATAATTTACGAGAATTTTTTTACGGGTTATTTTTCGCACCGGAAATAGTTTCGAGAAAAAAAGGAAAAAAAAAAAACCCTACCCTACCGGATTGGGCCGGGCCAAGGCCCGACCCAACCCGCCGCCCTCGCGCCGGCCGGCCGGCCGGCCCGCCTAGCCCATCGGCCGGCGGGCCATGGCCGCCGCCGCCGCCGGGCGGGCATGCGCGCGCCCCTATAAAAGGGGGTGGCCGGCCCCCGCCGCGCGCCTCGCCCTAGGCGCGTCTCCCCGCGCCGCCGCCGCCGCTAGCCGTGCCGCCGCCGCGGTGGCCGCGCGCCGCCTCTGCCGAACCGAGCCCCGCGCGCCGCCCCGGAAGCTCGGGTTGAGCTCGGTTGCCCGCCGCCGTCGTTCGAAATCCGCCGCCGGTGAGCTCCTCTCTCGATTTCCCACGACCCCCTCTACCCCTTGCGCCCTTGTCTGAGTCCTAGCTCGACGTAACCGCCGGCGATTTGGCCGCCATGGCCGCCGGCCTCCTCGATGACTCGGAGGAAGAAGAAAACATGCTCGTTTTGTGTCTAAGCCCCTGGTCTCCCTGGTAATTTCTGAACTCTCTAATGTGTCTTAACCAATGCACAGAAAACCCTTAGATCTATTAGATGCTTACAATTAGATCCATCTCAAGCACTTTTGTAGATCCATCCACGAGTTTTATCCTTGTCCCGAGCACTTGTTTGTTGTGCCTTGCAGATTTCCTTTGCTAACCCCCCGAAATCTACGGTTAATCGCGAACGGGTCCCCGCAATCTTGTTTTGCTCACCGGATCTTCGTTTTAGCTCCGATTTAATCCGTTCAAGTTGCGTTAGGTCCATAATAATGTAAAGCACGCGTTAGTGGTGTGTTTTCACCATGTTTTGTTTCTGAAAATAAAATTAATATTAATTTTGATTAATGACTAGATATACATGTCTTTTATAAATAAAAGCAATATAGATCTATATATCGTTTTTCATAACCAAATTTAATTTGATTAATGATTACTTTACATGCTTTTATGAATAAAATCTAATTAGATCTTTACTCGGTTTTCCATAAGTCAAATATTAATTTGCTTAATGATTAATTAACTTTTATAATTAAAAGTTGATTAGGCTTTTACTCGGCTTTATAAATAAATGTTAATCTTGATTAATACCAATTTAATACTGTTTTGATAATAATATGATCTACTTGAATTACAAAATTTCGTTTAGATTGTTCATCTAGTTTAGTTTCTCTAAATTAAATGTTTAATCGGTTTAATTCATATATGAATCTTTATCAATAAAAACTTGACTAGTTCTTTACACCGGTTTCATAAACAAAGTTTAATATTGTATTAATGTCAACACAGGATATTTTATTTCTGAAATATCCTTACATATATTTTGTTAATTAAAATAAATCCAGCTCATAGCCTTGTTCTCTTATTTATGCAAACAATTCGTTAGACGTTCGGTATCAGCTTTATCTCTTTTGATCAAGTTAATCCGAAGCTCTAAATCTTTCTAGTGTTAGCCTGAGCTAAACCGTGTGTATCTGATCAAGCCTTAGAGTTTTTGTTATCTTAGTAGCTTTATCTGTGTGAGTAGTTTGCACTGCTCATTTGCCTATCAAGTAATCTTATCACTCTTGTTTCATCATAGAATCTTGTTTATCAGCATCTAGTTAGTTGATGTCCATTCCATCTCTGTTAGGTTGTCTCTTCATGAGTCAGCTGTGTTATTGTACCTAATCTATCGTAGCTATCTTTCTTTAGTGTTTACCCTGTTATCTACTTCACCTGCTAGATCAGTTCACCCTTGATTAGTATACCAGTTGTTCATCCGAGTTCTCTTTGTAGATCAGTTCTCCTAAACCCTAGCCTAAGGTTTCTTATGCGCTTGATAGTTCGTTGCTATCCGTCTAGTTCGTTTCACAGTAACTTGTACGTTAACATGTGTATCACCTGTTACTTGTTTTAACATCAAAGATGCTTGTTAATCTTGACTAATTCTTATTGCAATGCTTTTATCAATAAAAATTGATTAGGTTCTAATCCGGTTTTCTTTAATCATGATGTAATTGGTTAATCCCTATTCATAACTAGTTTTTCTAAATAAAAGATGTTAGAGTTAAACATCGGTTTTCATAATAAAGTTAATATGCTTAATGACATCATAAATGCCTTTTCAATATTAAATATGTTTAGTTGAACACGTGACATAAAGTTACTCGTCTAGATATCTTATACTTATCTTTTTAAAGTAATTGTTAATTTGACATAACTTCTACTCGAATGTTGCAAATAAAATATGATTAGGCTTATCGTGTTTTCTTAATTAAATATAACCTGTTTTGGTAATATTCTTGCCACATTATTTTCTAATTAAAACATATGAAGCACGTAGTCTCTCGTTGTTTGATAATAACCTTTCGATAGCTTCGACCTTAGTTTTGTTTTTATCGTTCTTTCGTCGTTGCGTAACCATAGAATCGAGCTCTATCTCAATGTGATCTTTCCGGTTCTTGCTCAATCTTCCGCGACCATCTCCTCAAAGTTAACCAAGCCTTTCCCTTCCTAGCACCCTTTGTGTGCTTTAGTGATCCATCTAATCGATCCTATCCTTTAGTGCGTTCTTTTAAAGCTTTCTTTTGATTGGTGCTTTGTTCTTAGTATATGTGTTTGTTTGCTTTGTGTATGTTTGTGCCCGATGATTGATGCGCTTAGAGTGAACGCCGTTCGAGAAGCTTGGAAGAGTTTGAAGTTGAAGATATTCTGAGCAACTACTCTCTGGTTAAAGGCAAGTGTGTCCTTGATTTTGTCCTAAGAATTATACTTAATCATTCATTGCTTTGCTTGCATTAATTTTGATGGGTTCCTATTAAGGTTTATCCTAGTCTTTGATTGTCAATCCTTGTTAACCTGGGTTTACATTTATGTTGGGTAGCTATGCTTAGTTGCTATACCTGGGTTATGGTGGTTTTAATGAACAACAATGATGAACATGCTTTACTTTGATGCTATATATCTCCGGCTAATACAAGATCATGTGTTTAATCGGAACATGGAGCGACCACCCGGGACAACGGTGCAACCACAAGGACTATATGGCTGCGGTCTTGGCCGATTAATTAGGGAAGTCTTTGTGTGGTTATTACTCGCATAGTAGGTTGGGGACGGAGGAATGCTTTTATGGCTCTTCTATTCGGAGCGGTGATGGAACGGAAGACTCTATGGCTTACCGTCCGTAATAGAAGTGTGGTACGAAAGATAGCCTCTATGACATACTACTATGGACTAATACGCACGGGAGGACTCTTTGTAAAGGCCTCGTAGCGTCCCTATGCAATCACACCTCGGAAGTGTGGTATGATGCTTGGCCGGCATCGCATGGTTGGGTTTAAAGTTCTTCGGGACTTTTACGCGACTTGTGGGTAAAGATGTACAACCTCTGCAGAGTGTAAAACTAATCGATTAGCCGTGCCCACGGTCACGGGCGGCCTGGACCCTCACATGATAATTGAACTCGAAGATGGACTTAATTCGCTCTCTCTCTTTCCCTGGTTATGCTTGCCATGTGCTCATGGTGTATTTCTTACCTTATGCTTAATATGGGTTGGTATAAACTTATACTTTATTAGTAATCGGTGCTAATAAAACTTGACCAACTAAAATTGCTTAAATGCTTATAGCCCGAGTCCACTATAAAGCCTTTGCATTCATTCTTTTCTCCACACTTGCTGAGTACGACAAGTGCTCACCCTTGCTATAAACATTGTTGCTCAGAAAGAGGATGCTACTCTGAAGTCTCGTGAAGATGTTGTGGAGTGCTAGGCGTACGCAACCCCCAGTCGATTGCCTGTGATGTTTGGAGCCTTCGTTTCCAGGATTAAGCGTAAATCTGCGATAATCTTTCTTTTTCATACGTGATATCGTTTCGTATTCACTTATATGTCGCTATATGCATGAAACTTGATCCTGGCATGCATATAGGTTTGCACTTGGTTTTCTTCGGAAAGTCGGGTGTGACATTTACATGCTAAAAACACACGAGTAGAGCCACGCCTTGTACCTAGATGTTATCTAAATTTCAGCACGTGGTAGGACTCGCGTGAACCTAGAAACTAAACCTTTGGTTGGTTTAAAAATCCATATTCTTGGTTTCTATAGGATTAGAATTTTTCTAAGCCTCATTTAATTTTATTTCATTTAAAATCTCTCTCATCTAACCAAAATTAGAACCTAAACCTATGCCCCCATGATCAAGCCGGATTAGTTTGCTCTCAACTAATGGAAGCAAACAATACCGGTAAGACCAACATAAAAGTAGTCAAAAATATTTTTCGACTTACATTTGTTTTTAATGCTTTAAAAACTTTTCTAAATTTATGTTTGAGCTCTCCCATAGCTCTGATTTTATTTTTTATTTTCGAAATTAGAGGAGTGCTTAGCATTAAAACATGCTTAGAGGGAGGCAATCTAGTTAATGTAACCATACATGCACCATGATACATCATGGGATGCCCCTCCAACATATTTTATCAAACCACATGCAAAGGACAAGCATGGGGGGCAGCCAAGGCTTTGTTTTGCAGGAATATCATGGAGGCATGTGAAGCAAGGGAACATGGAAGTGACGCAAAGCAAAATTATCAAGTGGAAGGAGCAATAATGCAAGCGAAGGAGTGGAGGAGAACGTTTGGAAGGTGCAACCCCGTGGAGCACGCGGTCATGAAGCAACAAAGCAAGCATGAGTGCACTAGAGAAGAACCAAGAGGAGGAGAGAGGTAAGTCTCCCATCCACCTCTTTGTTCATGTGCTCTAGTTTGTAGTCCGGAACCACCTTAGACTTAGCCATCCACCCCGCTTGTTTCGTGCAACAAATCACATCCTTAATCCACTCAAAGTCCAGACTCCAAAATAATATTTGTGTACCTTGTTACCGGTTGAAAACCCCGGATATTTATTTGTGAGGGAGAGAGTGCTGCAACAATGGAAGAAAGCTACAAGCCTTTTCACCAAGAAGAAGGGATCATCGTCGTCCAATCCTTTATCGACAACCTCTTCGAGGAGGCACTACGTTTCCGAGTCTCCTCGGTGCATGGAGGAGGACACGGCACCGCCGAGGACCAACGATACTCTTCTCCTCAGTGGGATGAGGGCCACACGAAGCTCGTCTATGAGGTTCACCGAATCTCAAGGACGTATGGAGGAGCCGCCCGTCTGTCGGGGACAGCCCTGAGGGTCCCCTAAAACAACTAGGGAAATCCCGCTTAAAACCTGCTAAAAACCAAAGCTAAATGCATCTTGCTTAAACGCACACACGGGCACGGCCCACGCTGCGGTGGCCCCCGCGGCCCACCAAGGCGGCCCACTCAAAGGTCCCCTCGAGCAGGCTCCGCCTCGCTCGAGGATGCACGCTTACCTCGAGCGGGCTCCGCCCCGCTCACGGGTGCACGCTTACCTCGAGCGGGCTCCGCCTCGCTCGAGGGTACGCACCTACCTCGAGAGGGCTCCGCCTCGCTTGAGGGCGCTCCGCACGCGCACGCCCGTTCCCGCACGCGGGTACGGGAATTTAATGCTCTGACAACGGCGGGGCGGCGCCATCATGCACCTAGGACTCACGTCCCGTCCCTGTTGCACCAACTCCCTAGGGGGAACCCATCCCCGCCACTGTGGGGGGCTGTGCGACATAGCCGGTGTCAGCCCCGTGACGCCGCGCCGCCTACTCCCGTACGGCTAACGTGCCGAGCCCTCGAAGGGGGGCCGGCCACACCCTCGGAATGCTTTCCCGTGACCTTGCAGGGCCAGGTCGTGACGCTAGGCCGGCGGGACGCCATCCCTGCCACTGTTAATTGCAGGCGGCCGCCCCCGCACGTACAACACCACGCCGGGCACTGTGGTAACAGTTCCAGCGCTGTGAGGCATGCGGGAACAGGACGCCGCCACGCCTGCCACTGTATCCCGTACGGATCGTCGTCAGCAACCCCCTCGAGTCCACCTGGGGACATCACGGCCAACCACTGCGCCCCTACCCTCGAAGCTACCATTGTTCGGGTACAAGATACGCCATGATGGCCAGATCGCGGCAAGGACCGTCAAGGCGGCCGCCTACTCTACGGCGTTGCACACCATACTTCCCCATGTAGCTGAATAGTGCGGCATGCTTGTAATTCACCCTCTCCTTGGCCTATAAAAGGAAGGTGAATTCCCCCGCCGCAGGGGACAGGAGACAAGACACAAGGCACAACACGAGACAACGAACAAGGGACAACATACGACACACCACACTCACACATCCCCCCAATTCTCCCACAACATCTTCAGCCACTTCACCAGGGACTTGGAGGCCAGGCCCTCTCTCCCGCCTTGCTTGTAGCCTGCCCCACTACGGGCACCCGGTCTGCCGAGCAATATAGTGCCCCCGAGCACACCACCGCTTGGACGTACGGCCCCCGGCCGGGAACCGGGATAAACCTTGTGTCTTTAGTTGCTTAGCATCGACCATTGAGGGATAGACCTTGGCGCTTATTGCGGTTAGTGTCGGGACCACATTCCGCACCGACAGTTGGCGCCCACCGTGGGGCAAACGAGCGCCTAAGGTCAATCCACCGTCAACTCCCTCCATGGTGATTCGCACCGAGTACCGCGGCATGCGCTACTCTATGGGCGGCTCGGACCGCCGGGTACGAAATCCGGTTCGAGGGCCCGAACTTTCGAGCCACCGGGAACGGCTACCGATGCGCCTCACCAACCGTGAGGAGCTCCGTGCGCGGCGCCGGGCGGGTCCGCCCCGGTCGCCGGCGCGCGCGCGCGCCACAACGCGGACACCCGGCCGGCACGGACGCGCGGGCCCGTCGGTGTCTCGGCGTCGCCACCGCTCGGTCGGCGCTCACGCCGGGCGCGGTCGGAGCGACGGCAAGCCGAGCGCGCCGCCTCCCAACGCGGCACGCCTGTTAGTACGATGGCCGCCGCCCCGGCGGGGGAGTGTGCGGTCTCCGGGCCGCGCTTCCCCATCGGTCTGCGTGGCGCCACGACGGCCTACAACGCCAACGCCAACACCACGATGCGCAAGGTTCCTCCTGGCCGTCACGTCTTCGTCGCCGGGACCCTAGCGCTTCCGCCGGCGAGGAATCATCCCTGGGCTCTCTCGACGCGTTACCACCTGCCAACCTGCACGGGTACGCGGAGTGGGACTTTTCAGGCGTACCGGACCCGGTAATGTTCAGGCGATTTCTCGACGCCACGGACTACTGGTTTGGCTGCTCCGACGGCTCCAGCACCGGGAGCTACGACCCCGCATGGGAGTGTTGCGTCGTCATCGCCAACGACCCAGCAAACGCCACCGGCGCAGTGGGCGCCGGCGACGGGGAAGTTACGCCCGCCCCAGGGATCGCTTCACGCCTAGCAGCGGGACCAAGCGCCGCGCTGGGACCGACGTCGACGCGCAGTTAGCCCAAGCCCGCAAACTCGAAGCCAAGCTGGTGGAGGAGTATCGGACGGTGCGATTGCTCCGCGCCTCTATGGCGGGGGAAGCCTCTGCGCGCGGCGAGAGCGTGCGGGAGCTGGGCATACAGGCCCGCGACCGCATCAACGCCGATTTCAATGTCGACAACCCAGACACGCCTCCGCGAGCGAGCCGAGCCCTCAGTGCACGCAGGTGGAGCGACGGAGCGACCCGCCAACCCGGGACGCACACCAACTAAAGAACGGCTCCTCGACACGCGCGGGCAAGCACGGGACGGTGACGCCCGCAACGTCATCAATACTCGGCGGACGAGAAAAGCGGATGCGTGAGCGGCAGTAGGCTACCACCCTCAGCGGGGTGGGTGCTACGACAGCGATGAAGACCGCTCGCCGACGCCGGAACCCCCGGGGACCCGTGTGTTCAGCCGGGAGATCCGCGCGGCGGCCTTCCCCCAGCGCTTCCGCCAGCCCACGACCATCGTCAAGTACAACGGGGAGACGGATCCCCACGTGTGGCTCAATGATTACCGCATAGCATGCCAGCTGGGCGGGGCCACCAACGACGAGGTCATCATCCGCAACCTCCCCCTGCACCTCGGCGATTCAGCCCGGACGTGGCTCGAGCATCTGACGGCCAGTCAGATCCATAACTGGGACGACTTGGTCCGCACGTTCGTGGGCAACTTCCAGGGCACGTATGTTCGCCCTGGGAACTCCTGGGACATGCGCTCCTGCACCCAGAAGCCCGGCGAGTCGCTCCGGGACTTCATACGACGCTTCTCCAAGTGCTGCACGGAGCTCCCAAGTGTGGTGCAATCCGAGATTGTGCATGCCTTCCTCGAGGGCACCACGTGCCGGGACCTCGTGCGCGAGTTGGGGCGCAGCCCGCGAACGAGCTGTTCGACATCGCCACCAGCTTTGCCTCAGGTGAAGAGGCTGTGAGGGCAATTTTCAACGGCAAGAAGGGCAAGCGCTCGGACGACGCGCCCGCGGAGGGCAGCAAGTCCAGGGAGCCCCACCGGAAGGACAAGCGGGGCAAGAAAGGGAAGAAGCCGCGCCGCGAGGCGCGCAAGCAGGGACGCAATGGCGACGACGCCGAGGCCCTTGCGCCCGGTGACCCGGCTCGACGGGGCCCTCGGCCGGCCCCTCGAGGTCGGGGGTGTTCGATGACATGCTGAAGAAGCCATGTCCATATCACAAGACTCCGGTGAACCACACCCTCGAGCAGTGCGATATGCTCAAAAAGTTCTACGGCCGCGCCGCCGCGAAGGACGCGGAGGCCAAGAAGGACGTAGAAGATGGCGACGCCGGCGGCTTCCCCGCCGTGGAGAATGTGTTCCTCATCTTCGGGGGGCCGACCGTCGACATGTCGAGCCGCCAGCGCAAGGGGAGCGGCACGAGGTCCTCGCCGCGGAGAAGGCGCCTCTCTCCTTCCTTCGGCGGTTGGAGGATGCCATCACCCCGGCCCGAGAAGATCACCCGAACCGCATCCCTAACCGGGCCGGTACCCACCGGTGGTCGACCGGTCATTGGGAACGCGTGGTTCTCAAAGGTCGCGATGGACGGGGCGGCCGGCCTCAACATCCCGTACGCGCACACGCTGCGCCTGCTGGGGATCGGGTTGGACCAGCTGCGGCCCAGCACGACGTCGTTCCATGGCGTCGCGCCGGGCAAGCGCGTCCAGCCCCTCGGGCAGATCGATCTGCCTGTTTGGTTCGGCACTCCGAGCAATTACCGCAAGGAGATGCTCACCTTCGAGGTGGTGGGGTTCCGGGGCGCCTATCACGCCATACTTGGGCGGCCCTGCTACGCCAAGTTCATGGCCGTCCCCAACTACACCTACCTCAAAATGAAGATGTCGGGACCAAACGACGTCATCACCGTGGGCTCGTCCATCGAGCACGCCTTCGACTGCGACGTCGAATGCGTAGAGCACGCAGAAGCGCTGGCGCTGGATGAAGCACTGGTGACCACCTTGGAGAAGATGGTCAACGAGGACCTCGACTCCACCACTAAGCACGCCGGCAACTTCGAGGGCTGCGGAGCGGAACCAAGGAAGTGCCCCTCGACCCCCTGCCGCCCCCGAGGGCAAGGTGTTGAGGGTCGGTTCTTCCCTCGACCCGAAATAGGAAGTGGTGCTCGTCGACTTCCTCCGCGCCAACGCCGACATCTTCGCGTGGAGCCCCTCGGACATGCCGGGCATCCCGAGGGGAGGTCGGCGAGCACTCCCTTGACGTCTGCCTCACTCCCGCGCCGTGCGGCAACGGCTCCGCCGCTTCGACGAGGAGCGGCGGCGAGCGATCGGAGCGGAGGCTGCGGAAGCTTCTCGAGGCCGGGTTCATCAAGAAAGTGTTCCACCCTACGTGGCTAGCCAATCTGTACTAGTAAAGAAAATGAACGGGAAGTGGCGGATGTGTATAGACTACACCAGTCTTAATAAAGCATGTCCTAAAGTTCCTTTTCCTTTGCCACGTATCGATCAAATTGTTGATTCGACCGCCGGGTGTGAGCTACTTTGCTTCCTTGATGCCTATTTCGGGTACCACCAAATCAAGATGAAGGAGTCCGACCAGCTCGCGACTTCATTCATCACGCCGTTCGGGATGTTTTGCTACGTCATGATGCCGTTCGGCCTCCGGAACGCGGGCGCAACGTACCAACGGTGCATGCAGCACATTTTCGAAGACCATATCGGCCGAACCGTCGAGACGTACATAGATGACATCGTCGTGAAAACCAGGAAGGCGGATGACCTGGTTGGCGATCTCAGCATCGCGTTCGGCTGCCTGCGGGCCAACGGGGTAAAATTGAACCCCGAGAAATGTGTCTTTGGCTTGCTGCGGGGCATGCTTCTAGGATACATAGTCTCCCAGTGAGGCATCGAGGCCAACCCCGAAAAAGTTGCGGCCCTCGAGCGAATGGGTCCGATTCGGGACCTCAAAGGGGTACAAAAGGTGCTGGGGTGCCTTGCCGCCTTGAGCCGCTCTATCTCACGGCTCGGCGAAAAAGGCTTGCCCCTCTACCGCCTCCTCAAGAAGCACGAGCGTTTCTCCTGGACCGCCGAGGTCCAGGATGCGCTCGACAAGCTGAAGGCGTCCTTGACCCACGCCTCGATCCTCACACCACCGCAAGACAGCAAACCTCTGCAACTCTACGTGGCTGCGACCACCCAAGTGGTCAGCGCCGTGATCGTGGTAGAGCGCACGGAGGAAGGGCATGCCCTGTCGATCCAGCGACTAGTGTACTATATCAGCGAAGTTTTGTCCGACACCAAGACACGCTACCCTCAAGTCCAGAAGCTGTTGTACGCGGTGGTCCTTGCACGGCGCAAGCTTCGCCACTACTTCGAGGCCCACCCTGTCACGGTGTTCTCCTCCTTCCCGGCCCGGGGAGATCATCCGCAATCCGGACGCGGCGGGCGGGAATCGCCAAGTGGTCGGTGGAGGCGATGGGCGAGACACTCGCCTACGCCCCGCGCAAGGCCATCAAGTCCCAGATCCTGGCAGATTTCGTCGCCGAGTGGACGGACACGCAAGCGCCGCCGCCGCGGATCCGGGCGAGTGCTTTGGACTGCGTATTTCGATGGCTCGGTGATGAAGACCGGGGCGGGCGCGGGCCTGCTCTTCGTGTCACCCCTCGGGGAACACATGCGGTACGCAGTACGTCTCCACTTCCCCGCGTCGAACAACATGGCTGAGTATGAGGCCCTTCTCTGCAGCCTCAAGATCGCCATCGAGATTGGCGTCAAGCGCCTCGACGTGCGGGGAGATTCGCAGCTCGTGATTGACCAAGTCATGAAAAATGCGAGCTGCCACGACGACAAGATGGAAGCGTATTGCAAGGCCGTGCGGGCCCTCAAGGACAAGTTCTACGGCATCGAGCTCAATCACGTGCCCCGCCGGTACAACGAGGAGGCGGACGAGCTCGCGAAGATCGCGTCCGGGCGGATCACTGTCCCCCCGAACGTTTTCGCTCGCGATATCGCCCAGCCCTCCGTCGTCCTCGAGCCGCACCCCACGAACCGCGCGGAACCCTCGGGGGCTCCCTCGAATCCGGCAGGCGCGGAGCCTATGGTTGAGGACCCCTCGAACGAGGCGTACGTGCTCTCCCTCCTCGAGGGGTCGGTGCCAGCGAGGCAGAAGTGATGGACATCAAGCCGGCCCCCATCAGTGCGGACTGGCGCGACAAGTACATCGCTTGGATGGACCGAGGGGAACTCCCCTCGGACCGATCCGAGGCCAGGCCCGTCGCCAGGATGGCCAAGTCTTTTGCCCTCGTCGACGGCGAGCTATACAAGCACGCCGCTTCCGGCATCCTGCAGCGATGCGTGCCCATCCCCGAAGGGCGCGAGGTCCTCCAGGACATACACGCGGGGATTTGCGGCCACGCCGCGCCCCGCACCCTCGTAGGCAACGCGTTCCGCCAAGGCTTTTATTGGCCCACCGCGGTCGCGGATGCCAGCGAGATCGTGCGCACCTGCGAGGGGTGCCAGTTCTACGCCCGCAAATCCAACCTCCCTGCTCACGTCCTGCAGACCATCCCCATCACATGGCCTTTCGCCGTGTGGGGGCTGGACATCGTCGGGCCCTTGCGAAAGGCGCCCGGGGGCTTCACCCACTTGTTGGTCGCAATTGACAAATTTTCCAAGTGGGTAGAAGTACGCCCCATTACGAATCTCAGGGCGGAACAGGCAGTGACGTTCTTCACTGACATCGTCCATCGTTTTGGAGTGCCGAACTCCATCATCACCGACAACGGGTCCCAGTTCACGGGCGGGGAAATTTTTCACGGAGTTTTGCGACAAATTCCACATCCGTGTGGATTGGGCGCGTGGCACACCCACGGACCAACGACCAAGTAGAACGTGCCAATGGCATGATCTGCAAGGCCTTAAGCCCGAGAATTTTCGACCGATTTGAACAAGTCCGGTCGAAAATTGCTCCGAGAATTGCTGCGGTCGTGTGGAGCCTAAGGACCACCCCAAGCAGAGCCACCGGGTTCACCCTGTTCTTTCTAGTCCATGGCGCGGAGGCCGTCCTCCCCACGGACTTAGAATATGGGTCACCCAGGGTACGAGGCTATGACGAGGACGCCAACCGGCAAGCCCGCGAGGACTCACCTTGGACCGGTTTGGATGAAGCGCGCCTCGTGGCCTTGATGCACTCCGCAAGATACCAGCAGTCCCTCAGGCGCTACCAGGCACGGAAGATACGCCGGCGGGACTTCAACGAGGGGGATTTGGTCCTAAGGCTACGCCAAGACAACCGAGGACGCCACAAGCTATCACCTCCGTGGGAGGGACCCTACGTCGTGGTGAAGGTGCTCAAGCCCGGCACATACAAGCTAGCCAACGAAGACGGCAAAGAACTCACCAACGCTAGGAACATCCAACAGCTACGTCGCTTCTACCCTTAGCTAGGATTTCCAAGTCTTTTGTTGTAAATCACGTGCCCAACACCCCAGTTGGCGACGACTATGTAAACATCACTAGTTCAATAAAAAGGGCAACTCGGCTTTCCCCTAAAACCCAAGTTACCCTCGGGGGCTACTGTGGGGGGCATCCCCCCAAAAAATGGTCCCATTTTTTCGCAAAAAATCCACGCGTGCTAAGTATGGCTCGACCTTGGCCTTGAGCAAAATTCGAACAGGGCGCAGACAGCCTAGCGGAAAGGACGCACAAGCCAGAGATAGCCTACGCCTCCGCGAGGATATGGCCCTTCTCTCTTGCCTCCAGCCCAGCAGGCTGCTCGCAAAAATCGAACTTCCCTAAATCGAGTTTACTCAGGTAGAAGGAGAAACAAAACAGCGCAATAAAGTAAAGGACACTATTTCGCTTTCACAAATGTTTGAAACAAAATGATTTGTTCATTTACATGGCCACGCAGCCCATACACTAACATGCAAACAAAAAAAGGGCTTGGCGCCCAGCAGTCTTCAGGCCTGAGGAGCATCGGCATCGACGGCGTCCGGGAACAGGAACTCCTCGAAGGCTTCGGCAAGCGCCTCGGCGGCGTCAGCGGCTAAAGCGTCCACGCGCTCCATCGCCACCTCATCCTCGACGCCCTCGGGGACGATGTAGCCCTCCGCCACGGCCTCGAAGTTGATCTCGTAATGAGATCGCACCACTCCGAGGGCCTTCTGGACGCCAAGGTGCAGAGCCCGGCGCATGCGCCCAGAGACGTGCCTGCCAAGGGCGCGCAGGCGACTAGCCAGCGAGCTCCCAGCTCGCACCTCGCCCTCCTCCACGGCCTGGCAGGTCTCGAGGGCCGCGAATGCAGCTCCAACAGCTCCTGCTCGGAGGAGTTGTAGGAGGTCTGCAGCGCCTCGGCCCGGTCGGTCGCGTGCCTCAGTGCGGTGCGCAGGCCTGAACGTTGCCAGCGAGAAAGAAATCAGAAATGGGGGCGAATCCTCTAAGGGAAAATCAGCAAAACAAAAGGCAAACAGTGACCTACCTTCGACCTGTCTCTTCTCCACCTCGAGGGCGCGGCGCTCGGCCTCGACCGCCTGTTGAAGGCCGTTGACGGTGTCGCTCTGCTCCTTGAGGGCCTGCTCTTGGCTCGCACTCGTGATGCTGAGAACCAACAGCTCGCCCTCGAGCTTCGAGAACTCCGCGTTCCGCTCCTCCAGCGACTTCTGCGCCGCCTCGCAAGCGGTGCGCTCCCGCTCAAGCGTCGACCGGGCGTCGACAAGAGCAGCCCGCTCCTGCTGGAGCTGCCCCTTAGCCCCCAGGCGGGCGGTGCGCTCTTGCAGAAGCCGGTCCTCCGCGATGGCGAGCGCAGCAACCTTGGCGTCGAGGGTGGCCTTCAGCTCGTCGGCCTCCTTGGCCCTCTGCTCGGCCGCGCGCGCCCTCTCCTCAGCACGGCTCGCCGGGCTCCGCGCCTCCGGGAGCCACGTGCGGACCTCTGGTTCTCGGCCCGGACGGTGGTCACCTCCGCCTCCCAGTTGGTGGCCAGTGTGCGCATCCTCTCCAGATCCGCCCGCGCCTGCCGCAGCGCCTCATCCCGGTCGATGAGAGCCGTGCAAACCCGCTCGAGGGTGGAGGGGCGCGCCGCGGCCTGCCTCTCGCACTCTTGAAGCTGGTCGCATAGGGCCTCAGCCCGGTACGACAGCCAGTTGTCTGGGGTCTTCAAGGCGTCAGCAAGCGCGTCGAAGGCGTCGCACCGCTCCCGGAGATGGTGGAGCTCGGCGCTCATCTGATCGAAGGCGCCATATTTGTCGCGGGCGCGGTGCTCGAGCTCCTGCGCCAATAAACCAAAGCCGGTGAGCATCATGCCGCGAGGACCGAGTGCGAAGACGAAAAAATCAAAGAAAGTACACGACGGCGCCTCACGGAAGACACGCCACGCGGGGGCCTCGTTCAACGCTCGGTTGAGCGCGGCGGCGTGGTCACGGAGCTCCCCCCACAGCTCCTGCTCCTCCTGGGCGTCGGCAAAGGCGGGCGGACCGTCAACGCGCCCCTCTCCCGGAGCGGAGCGGCCGGCGCGGGGAAGAAGAGGCCTCGGCGCCGTGCCCTCGGCCTCCTGCCACCATGTGGCCGTCCCGCCGCCTCACAAGAGCCCCCTCACGGGACTCGGAGGGACGGCTTGGGGAAGCTCACCCACGGTCCCACCCGGCGGCGGGGAGTCGTCGTCCGAATCTCCACCACCACCACCGGGAGCCACCGGGCGGGTGCGGGCCCCTGCTGCGCCTCCACCGACGCCTCCACCCGCGCCTCGGTGGCCGCGAGCTCCCGCCGTGGCACCGCGGCCGCCGCCTCCCGGCCGCGTCTCTGCAATCGCGGCGCCGGGTGGCCCTCCATGGAAGACGGCTGCCGGCGGCGCCACCGCAACCGGGCGCCGCCGGCTGCACTTCCACCACGACCGGCGCCCGCCACTCCTCGACGGTCGCCGGTTGTGGCGCGGCGGGCGGAACCACCGCTGCGACCTTGAGGCCTCAGCCGCGCTTTGCGAGCTCTCTCTCGCTGCTGCCGCCGCGCTCGCCCCCGCCTGCGGCGCCCTTGACAAACGCCGTCAGGTGGGGATGGACGTGTCCGCCCTCAACACCTTGGCCGGTGCGAGGGGAGGCACAGTTGGCACCACCCTGCGCAAGCACGAGCAAACCGTCAGGTCCCCGCCTATCAGACACACAACCTCTCGGAAGGACAAGTCTCTCACCTCGAAGAGGAGAAGGCACGCTTCCTCTTCCTCGAGGCCCCGGCCGACGACGCTGGCGCGGCCGGCGCGGTCGCCGCCGCGCCTCTAGCCGTCTCCACCGCGTGCGCGGGCCCCGCCCGCGCGCGGCACACCCATCGCGCGCACCTCCGGGGCGCGCCGCGCGCGCCTCCGCGGCCCGCACCGCCCCCGTTGTCGATTGCCCGGCGGCGGGCGCCTCCGCGCCCGCCCCAGGCGACGCTGCTCCAGCCACCGGAGCCAGCTCCGGTGACGGGGGTGCAGGCTCCCACCTATCGGGGATACCCTGCCCCCCGACCTCTTACTCTTCTTCCTCCTCCTCTTCCGACGACGAGTACTCCTCGGTCCCCGGTGAGGAGAGCCCCTGCTGCTCGCGCAGCCGGTACTCCTCGCTCCTCCGCTCGCGACGCTCCCGATGTCGCGTCGCGCGCTCCTTCTTGCGTGCCGCCCGCTCCCGCTCTCGGCTGGCGCGCGCGCGACCAAGCGCGCGAGAGCGGGGAGTGGGCGGGTCGGACTTCACGGAGCTCAACCGCACCGGCTGCGCGAGCGAAGCATCAAAGTGCGTCAACAACCCGAGGTATTGGCAAAATCGAAAACGGAACCAAGAACTCCACTCACCAGCTTGCCGGTGGGGAGCATCTCAAGATCCCACGGGGACCGGTCATTGTGCACGAACTTGGGGTCGACGGTGCTCCGCGCACGGGTAGCCATGTACTCTGCGGGGAGGGGGCTCTGCAGCATCCGCGACCTCGCCAGCGCGATGGGGTCCGCCGTCTCGGTCATCTCGAAGATGCGGAGCGGCCTCTCCATCAGGGGGACGATCCGTAGGTGGTGGAGGAAGGCGAGGACGGCCCCCGCAGTCAGCCCACGGCCCGCCAGATTCCTCAGCGCGGCCAGAAGCGAGTCCAACCAATCCCGGTGCTGGGGCGGGGACACCCCGTGGTGCCAGGAGTCGGGCTTCTCCCGGAGCACCAGACCGGTGGAGGGGGGAGACCGGGCTCGTCGTAGCGAAGGTAGAACCACCCCGCTCCCAGCCTGCATTGTTGGTCGTCATGGTGCAGGGGATGTAGTCGTCCTTCACTGACCCCGCAAGGCGAGCGACATGCCGCCGGCGCGCACCGCGCGGCGGGTCCTCTGCTCCGACGTCTGCTGCGTGAATAGCTCCGCGCGGAAGAGGTGAATCCAGAGATCCCGGTTCATCGGGATCCCTAGGAAGCCCTTGCGGACGCCAACGAACGTGGCCGCCGCGAGATCACGTTCGGCGCGAAGTTGTGAAGCTCCACGCCGTAGTGGTGGCAGAGCGCCCGCATGAAGCGGCTCGCCGGCACCGTGAAGCCTCGCTCGTGGAAGCGGACGAAGCTAACCACGTAGCCACTCGAGAGGGTTGGGCGCGTGGTCCCCGGCCGGCGGCATGATCCACTCGGCCGGCCGGCCATCCTCGTTCGCCGCCCGGCGGCCGGTGGTCACCGGGCTGGTTCGGGGCCGGCCCGCGTCCGCGTCGAGCGCTCCCAAGCAAACGGGTCGATGATGACGAGAGGCGGTTGGGGTGCCATGCGGGTAGACGAAGGGGCGAGGGACGAGGAACAGGAAGGAGGAGAAGAGCTCCGAAGGGGGAAAGATGCTATGGCAAGAACGACTCGGAGGCTGAGGCGCAAGGAGCAAGAATGGCGAATGCTAAGGTAAAAAACCGTCGTTTCCCCTCTCGTCGAATTTATAGGTCGCGGGCGCGCTCTCCGGAGCGTGCGCCCCGCGCGCATTAACTGCAGGAGGAATATTCCCTCGCTGACGAACAGGCCCCACCACGACCGCGGCGGCCACGCAACCGCTCGAGGGCCATCATCACGGCGTAGAAACGGGAGGGCCATGGCAGGCGGTCACATCCGCCTGCCCACGCCGCCCACTACGCGCGCGGTTGTAGCGCCTAAAAAGGCGCACCGCGGCGCGAAACTACGCGCCCGCGACCGCGAGCATTAAATGGCTCGGTCCCTTACTAAGTAAGGAAGACCCTCGAGCGAGCGCGAGCGCACGGCTCGAGAAAAAAATTCGACCCTCAAAGGGTGCAAACATCGGCCGGTAACCTCGGGGCCCGTTTGAAGTAAAACAGGCACCACGGGTACCCTCGATGCACTACTCTACTGATCAGCGTTTCGAGGGCTGACACGATCAGGGACCCTCGAAACCCACAGATGCGAAGACGGGAGCGCCTAGTCGCCACCCCACACTACTCTACTGATCAGCGTTTCGAGGGCTGACGCGATCAGGAACCCTCGAAACCCGCAGATACAAATACGGGAGCGCCTAGTCGCCACCCCGCACTACTCTACTGATCAGCATTTCGAGGGCTGACGCGATCAGGAACCCTCGAAACCCGCAGATGCAAAGACGGGAGCGCCTAGCTGCCACCCCGCACGGCCCTACTGATCAGAGGTTCGAAGCCTGACCCTCGACGGGTTCGAACAGGCGCCCCAGATCACCAGAGTCAGGGACGACGAGGGCGCGCGCATTCGAGCCATTCCTCGAGCACGCCGGCTCGAGGGTGCCCCGCATGTCGTGTTCGAGAGCCAGCGAGGGCAGCTAGCCGGGGGGATCCCACCGAGGGAGAGCTTCCGCGCCCTTGGTCCCTAGCGAATGGGACCGAGCCCCACCTGGCAAACCCACGCAAGTGCTTTAATGGACGTGTCTCCGGACCACGCAGCCAACCCTTATCGAACGGGGCATGGGCGTCCACTCGAACCACCCATTAACAGCTCAACGAGGAATCCGCAATCCGCGACCCGATCGATGGGGGTTGCGGAAACCTCACCCTCAGTCCCGCGGAGGGACGGTGAGGGCGCGTTAAAAACAAGTCGTGGAGCTCTACCCGATCGCCTCGAACGGGCCCAGGCTCGGGGGCTCGACGCACGGCTACACCTCCTGGATTGCACCGACCGTGGATAGTACCAGCTGCGCGTGCGTCACCGAAGCCGGCTGAAACATTGCCGACGCCGGTTGGAACATGTACCACGCCCTCTGGCCAAATCCCACGGTAAAACCCCTGCTGGAGCACTCACGCTCCTGCAGGGCTTCGGGGGCTAGACCCGCGGGTCCGCTGGCGCGGCCCCACGGAAAGCATTTGCAAACCAAGGGGAAGGACGTCCTATCAGTAGGCTTCAGCATCTGCGGGAGCCTGGCCAGCGAACCCGCAGATGCTCGGGGGCTACTATCGGGGACAGCCTTGAGGGTCCCCTAAAACAACTGGGGAAATCCCGCTTAAAACCTGCTAAAACCCAAAGCTAAATGCATCTTGCTTAAACGCACACACGGGCACGGCCCACGCTGCGGTGGCCCCCGCGGCCCACCAAGGAGGCCCACTCAAAGGTCCCCTCGAGCAGGCTCCGCCTCGCTCGAGGATGCACGCTTACATCGAGCGGGCTCTGCCCCGCTCGAGGGTGCACGCTTACCTCGAGCGGGCTCCGCCTCGCTCGAGGGTACGCACCTACCTTGAGCGGGCTCTGCCTCGCTCGAGGGCGCTTCGCACGCGCACGCCCGTTCCCGCACGCGGGTACGGGCATTTAATGCTCTGACAACGGCGGGGCGGCGCCATCATGCGCCCGGGACTCACGTCCCGAGCCTGTTGCACCAACTCCCTAGGGGGAACCCATCCCCGCCACTGGGGGGGACTGTGCGACATAGCCGGTGTCAGCCCCGTGACGCCGCGCCGCCTACTCCCGTACGGCTAACGTGCCGGCCACACCCTCGAAATGCTTTCCCGTGACCTTGCAGGGCCAGGTCGTGACGCTAGGCCGGCGGGACGCCATCCCTGCCACTGCATTGCGGGCGGCCGCCCCCACGCGTACAACACCACGCCGGGCACTGTGGTAACAGCTCCGGTGCTGTGAGGCATGCGGGAACGGGACGCTGCCACACCTGCCACTGTATCCCGTACGGATCGTCGTCAGCAACCCCCTCGAGTCCGCCTGGGGACATCGCGGCCAACCACTGCGCCCCTACCCTCGAAGCTACCACTGTTCGGGTACAAGATACGCCATGATGGCCAGATCACGGCAAGGACCGTCAAGGCGGCCGCCTACTCTACGGCGTTGCACACCATACTTCCCCATGTAGCTGAATAGTGTGGCATGCTTGTAATTCACCCTCTCCTTGCCCTATAAAAGGAAGGTGAACTCCCCCGCCGCAGGGGACAGGAGACAAGACACAAGGCACAACACGAGACAACGAACAAGGGACAACATACGACACACCACACTCACACATCCCCCCAATTCTCCCACAACATCTTCAGCCACTTCACCAGGGACTTGGAGGCCAGGCCCTCTCTCCCGCCTTGCTTGTAGCTGCCCCACTACAGGCACCCCGGTGCTGAGCAATATAGTGCCCCCGAGCACACCACTGCTGGACGTACGACCCCCGGCCGGAACCAGGATAAACCTTGTGTCTTTAGTTGCTTAGCATCGACCATTGAGGGATAGACCTTGGCGCTTATTACTGGTTAGTGTCGGGACCACATTCCGCACCGACACCGTCCAACCTCACCGCTCGACACGATCGTCCGCTCCACCTCCATACACTCCATGGTATCCCGAGTATGGGTTTATCATCATGTCGGAGGAGGAGGAGAAGAAGATCACTTGACTTGAGAAGAGGCTTGTGGCAACACGTCGACTTCGACAATTAAGCTCTCCAAGTGTTGGGTTTTCATACGGATATTTACTTGGGTGCAATTCTCCAATGGAGTGTCGGCAAACACCCACAAGGAATTCTCCTAGAAATTCATGACCATGGCGCATACCCTTGATGAAGGAGTACCAAGTTTCTCATTCCGTTTGGAGGAAGTTGAACAAGTGGTTCCCTATGAGTATATTAGGGAATTGCTTGGTTTTCAAAAGGGAGCCCCGGAACAAGTGGATGTGCATGGAGGCACATTGGAAGGTTTTTGGAGTATGATCGCAGGAGAAGACCATCAACGAAGAAATACTATCCGGAACCACATCAGCCAAGTGTTTCACTCATGGATGTGCAAAAGGATTTTGGGGAGAATGAGAGAAACAAAGGTAACCGACACGTAGTTGTGTTGGCTTTACTCGGCTTTGATTGCCAGGCAGCCAATCGACCCCACTCACCTATGATCAACCGGTGGTGTTGTGAAGCAACATCGAGTTCGGGAGATATTGGTTCGGGGTGTTACCTCTCCATGTTGGCTATCTCTTTGAGACCGGGTATTACAAGGAACCCGAAGCATCTCCTACCCGGGACTTTCCTAAAATTTGAATATATGAAGAAAGGCAAATACATAAGTGGAGATGAGAGAGGAGGCTTCAAAGTGGCCGAGGTGAATTTGCCCCTATCGGATCGAAGATTAAGACTTTTCTTGAAGGGAAATAAGATTGGTTAGAGGAAGGACTTCTTGTGCCGGTGAAGAAAAAATAAAAGAGAAGGATTGTAGGAGAAGGTTTTTCCACGGCCCAAGAAGGAGGTGCACAACAAATTTATGTGCCACCATTTGGAGGAATTCCGGCGCCGCTGAGTTACTACGGTTGTGTACCAATGCAAGCATGGGGGAGTGGTGCAGCCATACCCCCACCAAATTTTGCGGTGCCCAACGTAGCCTTTGCGAAGCAATATGCACACCTTCCTTAACCACAACAAAGTGTGGCCACCATTGGAGGATACGCTACAAGAAACATGCAAAATATCGCAGCCATCCAAACCAATGCAAACCAAATGGGTGAAGGAAATGCAAAAATCGCTTATGAGATTTGACACCTTCACTTAGCACTGTCGGACAATTCATAGGAGGAGTGGTGCAATCCTATTATGAGCAAGGGTACAACAACCAAGACTATCAATGTCAACCACCGGCGGAAGATTAGTGAGAGGAGGAGCTTTAGTTATCTTTCCTTTACCCCCTTTTCTTTAATTTTCAGCTTGTATGCGCCTATGTATGCGTAGTGTTTTCAGTTCTTATTTAAATTTCAGCATGTGTGTTAGTGTTTATTTTCATTATGAATAAAGTCACCACCAAGTTTTTACCATTGGTAAAGTTACAAAAGTTTGTGCCATTATGATATATGATTATAATTGCCGCTTTGTTTATCGTTATAATTGATTTATGCATGTTTAAGCTAGTGCTCTCTTAAAATGCAAATCTGAAATTATCTAAATGCTAGCTTAATCTTTAGCTGAGGTTATGATAAAAATAAAGACCCATAGTGTTTTATGTGCTCTCAAGTTTTAGATGAATTAAAGATGATTTATTTTTGTTCTTAAAAGTAATGCTAACCTTGTCATAAATACCACTTGCATGTTGCCCTACCTATCCAAAGTCTTACATATATTTGAGTGCATAAACCTTAGTGTACAAGATTTATTTTTGAGTGAGTTATTGCATTCCATGATTTCTCTGGCCCGAGACAAAGAAGCTGGTCATTCCATTTTTGTGTATCGATCTTTTTGCTAGCCTTTCTATCTGTGCATTGTGTATCCCCACATCAGAGATCTCACAAACCTCGCCGGATATCCACCCTTAAAACTAAATATCATCTTTTGTGATTACCTCCTTGACCACAACCTATCGTTGAGATCATCAATTCAAGGAAGATCGCAAGATGGTGCCAACATTGAAGATTTCAAGTATCTCTCCAAAGGAAAAGTATTTCCGGTACCTACCTTATCTCTATCACCTCTTTGCTCGAGGACTTGGGCTGCCCAATATCCCTCATTGAGGATCCACCGACTAGCTTGGAGGCTAGTCTCCCTGCACCGCCGAGGAGGCCGTGCAATGTGGCGCGCAAACCTGTCGCCAAGAAGTTGAAGATGACCGAGACTACGTCCCAAGAGGTGAGTTCCTCGAGCAGAGCAATCGAGTACTTGTCTTGAAGTATTGTATGCTGACAATTGAATTCTGAGTTGTCACAGGAGATTCCATTGTCTAACCCCATTGATCAAGGGGACGAAGATGACTGGGATATGGTGGGCGAGCCGACTGAAAGACGCCGCAGTCCAGCCCCCACCGTAGAAGAGTTTGTGACACATATGACGCGACAAACGACTAGTACCGCCGAGCCGCAGGTGCCAGCAGAAGAAGGCAGGCCGGAGCCAAGCACGACTACTGGGGCCGAAGAACCAGTAGCTGCCCATACTGGAGAGGAGGCGCCCGCGGAAGCCGGGCTCGTCGACATTGCCAGCATACTCGGCACTCCGACCGTGAATGTTGTCCGGTCTAGCTTGTAAGTGAAGACCATTCCCGAGTAGTACTTGTAACTTGGTAATCTTACTTGGTTGACCGCCAATTTTGTACTATGCAGGAAGTCGATCGATCTGTCCTGGGAAGGGGAAGAACCCAGCACGGCGGCTACTGAGGAAAATCTGACGTCGGCTGTCGAGGAATCGGCTTCCCTTCCCCAGAGCAAGACCATGGCGCCAGACGCAGAGTCTACGCCGTCGGAGGCCATCGTAGTAGAAAGTACATAGACTGCAATGATGCCGCCTAGCCCGAGTAGTAGTCGTAGCCCCCAGTACTGACGTCGTATGCCTTGTGTTGACAGAGACACGGGTTGGAGGGACCACAATCCCCGAAGCTGTGCCGGTTGAAGGCGTCGTTCCTGAAGCCGAAGTGCTCGCGGGAGCAGCTCTCGAGACGGGGGTGTCAGTAGCCCCCGAGGCCAAAGAAGAAGTGCGTGATGACGCACTGCCGAAGTTGAGCATGGATGTTGTCGTCCGGTCACCGGAGATACAAGACGCGGAGCCGATCCGTTCGGCGCCGATGTCAGAGACCGCAGCGGCTAGTCATGATGGGCTTGAGCTTCTGGCGGATGACCTCATCAACCCGGCGACGGTGGCCCGCAGCTTGGAGTCGATGCGCCGGGCTGAGCAGTGGATGAAGGTACGTGACAGTACCCTTGAGTAGTCGATTTCCACAAGAGTCGAGTACCTGAGTAATGGTTGTTTCTGCAGGATGTCGTGGAGAGATCCCGACAAAAAATCTGATATGCTCCAGGGGTATGGCGACACAGTGCTTCGGGCGGAGACGTTGGAGAAGGAACTCAACAAGGCCAGGAAGCGATCTGCCATGTTGCAATCCAAACTAGATGGAGCCTTCGCCCAGTACCACAACGAGGTGCAAGAGATGCAGACAAAAAGCGTTGACTTGATTCGCAAGAACAAGTCATTGCGCTAGAAGAATAAAGGTATGTCGCGAATAGCCTATTAAGTACTTATTGAGAGTACCTTTGTCGTAGCCTGACTTATTTCTTTGGACTTTTGCAGATCTCGAGGCTCGGGTAGACCAGCTGAAGGCATCAGAGACCGATCTGAAGAACATCGTCTACCGAGAGAAGGATGCCCGAGAGGAACTTGAGTATGAATATAAGCAGCTGTCTTATGAGTGCGTCAGGCACATGGAGCTCCGAGAAGCCTAGGACCGTGACCTTGTCAACTGCTATAAATCTCTGCAGAAGCTCAATGAAGACTGCGAGAAGCTGCGGGGCCAACTCAAGGAACTTGAAGAAGCTGCACTTCCCATCGCAAGGCTCCTGGTACCACACCCGAGCGGGCCAAAGATAGCTCCTTTGGTTGATCGACCGAAGGAAGCCCCCGGACATCTGGCAACTTATGTCAAGCATCTGGCGAAGTCCATCCCGAACCAAGTCTTGGTGTACATGAAGTCGTACTTCCCCAAGGCTCCGGTCGATGTAGTCGCGGGAGGACTAGCAGCCAAGTGTACAGATGAGCAGTACAAGGAGCTTCTGAAGCAGATGGCGCCAATCGCGAAACAAGTCACGGAGAAGCTGAACCTCCAGTAGTTGTCCTGTAGGGTTAGCTTTTGGCAGTAGTTATAATATAAACAAAGTTGTAAAGAACTTGTTTGAAGTTTGAATGAAAAGATCTTTCATAAATGAGTACTCGTTGTCGCGGTATATATGTGTGAAGTGCGCATCATGGAGTTGTTGTGAGTAGTAGTACTCAGAAGTAGACCCGTTGAGAGAGACACAGCAAATGAGTTGATCGAAAATCAAACTTTATCACTGAAAAAATACAACTGGATGGCCAGGGCCGTTTACAAGTGTAGTCGCCAGGACCCGGAGGCCTCCTACGGCTGGAGTAGTGCTAGGTAGCGTGGCCGCTTACAGCTATAGATCCGTTAGTAGCTGTATAGGCTGAATTTAGAAGTACATGGTCTCTTGATAGACCGCTGCTAGAGTCCTTAACGCCCTGAGCATCCCGAGATCCGTTAGTAGCCGTTAGCGCTGGATCTTGGAGTAGAGTAGTCCGGAGACTAGTGCTTGGACCCGGAGGCCTCTTACAGCAAAGGGTCCGGGAGTAGTCGTGTAGACTTCAGCCCCCAGAGTAGTCGAGAGACTATGAGTAGAATCGACAAAGCTGGTCGATGTTCCACGAGTTGCTGACGTCGTTGCCTTCAAGTGTCTGGAGGAGATACGAGCCTGGTCCGGTCACCTTTGCGACTGTGAAGGGACCTTCCCATGGTAAGCTGAGCTTGTGTAGTCCTTCCGTGTTCTGGATGCAGCGGAGGACTAGATCGCCAACATTGAAGGAGTGTTCCTTGACGTTGCGATCATGGTAGCGTAGGATACCCTCGAGGTACCTTGCTGATTGGATGAGGGCGGCGCAACGACCTTCTTTGAGTTCGTCGATGTCAACTCGTCTGCTGTCTTCAGATATGCCTTCGTCGTATTGCTCTACTACCGCGAGTCCCAGATGACGTAGACAGGTAGGATAGCTTCGGAGCCATAGACCAGGAAATAGGGTGACTGTCCCGTCAGCTTGGTGGGTTGAGTACGCAGCCCCCAGAGTGCATTGGGTAGTTCCTTGATCCACTTTCCTCCTTTTGTGTTAGCAGCATCATGCAGTCACTTCTTGAGAGCGCCGAGTACCATCCCATTGGCACGCTCGACTTGTCCGTTGGCCCGTGGATGGGCGACTGAGACATACCGGATGTCAATCCCGCTGTTCTCGCAGTACTCCCAGAACTGGTGATTGTTGAAGTTGGAACCCAGGTCTGTGATGATGCGATGGGGTAGTCCGTAGCAGTGCATGAGTTCATCCGAGAAGTCAAGTACCCTGTCGGCCTTGGGGCAGGTGACCGAATTGAATTTGATCCACTTGGTGAACTTGTCGATGGCCACCAGAACTCAGTTGAATCCTCCTGGCGCAGTCGGAAGAGGCCCAATCATGTCGAGCCCCCAGCAGGCGAAAGGCCAAGTTGGTGGTATAGTGACTAGCTTGTAGGCCGGAACGTGTTGTTGCTTGGTGAAGTACTGGCACCCTTGGCACCTTCTGACGAGTTCCTCGGCATCACCCAGAGCTGTGGGCCAGTAGAAAGCTCGTCGGAAGGCCTTGCTGATCAACGTGCGTGAAGACGTGTGGTTGCCGCAGACGCCTTTGTGGATCTCCTCCAAGATGTCCTTGCCTTCTTCTCGGGGAACGCACTTCATGAGTACTCCAGAAGTGGCGCCCCTCTTGTAGAGCTTGTCCCCGACTAGAACATAGGACTTGGCCCGGCGGATGAGTTGCTCGGCCAAGTTTTTGTCCGTGGGAACCTTCTGCTCACGGATGTAGTCGATGAAGGGTTGTCGCCAGTCCACGTCTATCACCATGACCTCCTGGCCAGCTGGGGGAGACACTGGGTCAGTGGTCATGGGCGCTGGCTCCAGGATGGATGGCGCGTGAAGTTCATGGACAAAGACACCTGGTACTTGAGCGCGAGTTGAACCAAGCTTCGACAGGACGTCCGCTGCAACGTTGTTGTCGCGGACGACGTGATGGAACTCGAGACCATAGAATTTGTTCTCGAGCTTGCGGACTTCTAGGCAGTAGGCGTCCATGTTCTCCTTGTTGCGATCTCAAGACTTGTTGACTTGGTTGATGACCACTGTGGAGTCACCGTAGACTAGTAGTCGCTTGATGCCTAGAAATGTTGCGAGGCGGAGCCCATGTAGCAGGGCTTCGTACTCAGCTTCGTTGTTTGAGACCTTCCAGAAGATCTGCAGGACGTACTTGAGTTGTTCTCCTGTTGGAGAAATCAGGAGTACCCCTCCACCCGCGCCTTCGAGCTTGAGCGAGCCGTTGAAGTACATCATCTAATGCTCTGGTCGCTCGGTTGGAGTTGGTAGCTGATTTTTCCACCACTCTGCCATGAAGTCGACTAGTGCTTGCGACTTGATGGCTATTCGTGTCTTGAAGTCGATGTTGAGTGCGCCGAGTTCGACTGCCCACTTGGAGATTCTTCCAGTAGCATCTTGGTTCCGCAGAATGTCACCGAGTGGGTAGTCAGTGACGACGGAGATCGAGTACTCCTGGAAGTAGTGTCGTAGCTTTCGCGAGGTGATGTGCACTGCATACAGTAGCTTCTATACTGGTTGGTAGCATGCCTTAGATTCCTACAGGACCTCGCTGATGAAGTAGACTGGTCACTCGACTAGGTAGGCGTGGTCGTCTTCCTGCCGCTCGACAACGATGGCAGTACGGACCACGTGAGTAGTCGCAGCGAGGTAGAGCAGTAGCTGCTCCTTTTTGCGAGGAGCCATGAGGACTGGTGGTTTGGATAAGACATTCTTGAGCTGAGCAAGAGCTTGATCTGCCTCTGGGGTCCACACGAACTTCTCTTGATGTTTGAGTAGTTTGAATAAGGGTAGCCCCCATTCTCCAAGCTTCGAGATGAATTTGTTCAATGCCGCCATACACCCGGTGAGCTTCTGCACGTCTTTGATGCAAGTGGGAGCTTTCATCTTGGTGATGGCGGAGATTTTTTCGGGTTGGCTTCGATGCCGCGATGGCTGATGATGAAGCCGAGTAGTTTTCCCGAAGGTACGCCGAAGACGCACTTGTTCGGGTTGAGCTTCCATTGGTACTCCCGCAGAGCTGTGAAAGTCTCTTCAAGATCGGCGATGAGCATGTAGAAGTTTCGAGTCTTGACGACCACGTCATCCATGTAAGCCTTGACGTTCTTGTTGAGTTGTTTCTTGAAACACTTCTGGATAGCTCGCTGGTAAGTGACGTCGGCATTCTTCAACCCGAATGACATTCTCGTGTAGCAGTAGGCGCCGAACGGGGTGATGAATGCAGTCTTCTCCTGGTCTTCTTCCTTGATTGCGATCTGGTGGTACCGGGAGTAGCAGTCGAGGAAGCAGAGTAGGTCACAGCCCGCCGTGGAGTCGATGACTTGATCTATTCGCGGCAACCCGAAGGGTCCTTGGGGCAGTGCTTGTTGAGGTCAGTGTAGTCGACGCACATCCTCCACTTGTTCGTGTTCTTCTTGCGGACGAGGACGGGGTTGGTGAGCCACTCAGGATGGAAGACTTCTCTGATGAAGCCGGCCGTGAGTAGTTTGGCGAGTTCTTTCTTGATGGCATCCCGTCGGTCATCAGCAAAATAGCGAAGGTGTTGTCGTTTCGGGGTAGCTTTAGGGTCGACGTTGAGTGAGTGCTCGATCAGCCTCCTGGGCACCCCTGGCATGTCCGTTGGCTTCCAAGTGAAGATGTCTCGGTTAGCACGGAGGAAGCTGACGAGCGTGTCTCCCTATTCCGGGTCAAGGCCCGCCCCGATCATGGTAGTCTTATTGCTGTCGCCTGTCCCAAGATGGATCCCCTTGACTTGCACTTCCTCAGATAGCTGAGGCTTGTTGGCTGTGCCCGACTTCTCTGGGATGTCGAGTTCACTTGAGGCAAGTTTCTTAGATGCAGCATAGATCTCCATCATGGCATTGGGTACTTGATTGGTGGCTGCGAGTTCCACAGCTTCTGTGTCGCAGTCGAAGGATATCTTCAAGTCCCCATGTAGCGAGAGTACACCGGTCCGGACTTGGCATTTTGAGTACCAAGTACGTGTAGTGGGTACCGCCATGAACTTGGCGATAGCTGGTCTGCCGTGGATGGCATGGTAGGAAGTCTCGAAGTCCGCGACTTCGAACTTGATGTACTCAGTACAGTAGTTCTCCCTGGTTTCCCCGAAGGTAACTGGCAGTACCACTGAGCCCAGTGGGATAACCGTGTTCCTGGGGACGATGCCATAGAAAGGCGATGTGCTCTTGGTGAGCATGTGAGTGATGTCGAGCTTCATCTTCTTCAAGGTCTTGGTTAAAAGGACATTGAGCCCTCTCCCACCGTCGATGAGTACCTTGTTGAGTCTGGAGCCCGTGACTACTGGTTTCAGGACGAGTGGAAACCGTCCTGGCTCAGAGAAGCTTGTCCATTGATCCGTGTGGGAGAAGGTGATGGGTACCTCTGACCACCTGAGCGGGGTCAGGACCGCTGGTTCAATGTTCAGGACTTCCCGTCTGGTGGCCTTCTGAGACCGTCTGGTGGGTAGTCCGCCGAAGAGGACGTTCACCGTCTTGTTGGGTTCTTGGAAGTCACCGTTGCCTTCGTCAGCTTTTTTCTTGCCCTTCTTGTCGTGAGGAGGTCGTGGGTCTGGAAAGTCCTTGAGTGATCACCGGAGTTGGTAGCACTACTCAGTGGTGTGGTTGCCCTCCAGGTGCCATGGGCACTTCTCTTTCAGCAAGTCCTTGAAGCCGCCGGAGATCTTCTTCGAGTTGTCTTTCGCAGGGCACTGGATAGTCGCGACTGTGTTGTCTGGTTTGCGCTTGCGATTAGGACCTGAGTAGTTGTTGTTGCGACCGCCTTGATCCCTGTTGTTGTTGCTGCCGCCCGCGTTTTGCTTGCTCTTGCCATGAATAGCATTGTACTTAGCGTTCGCCTTGTCTTCTTCGTCGGCCCATGAAGTGATCATGTCCTTGAGCTTGGTGATGGAGCTCGGGCGGCGGCGACCAAAGTCTTCAGAGGTGCGACGATGGTAGAGACTGTCTTGGAAGAGGTCGATGACCTCCTTGTTGGTGACATCGACTACGGTGGCGCGCTTGTCGAAGAAGCGTCGCATGTACTTGCGTAGGGTCTCGCCCTGTTCCTGCTTCACCATTGCCAGGTACATGCGAGAACCCGAGCGACCCATAGCACCCGCGAAGTTGCTGGTGAACTAGTCCTTGAGCTGGTCCCACTTGTCGATCGAGTACTTCTCGAGTGACTCGAGCCATGTAAGTGGAGCTTGGTCCAGACAGTAGGGAAAGTAGAGGCACTTTGTATCATTGTTGCTGCCAGCATTTTCGATGGAGAGGGCGTAGCATCTGAGCCACTGGACTGGATCTTGCTTCGCATCGTACTTAGTGATCCCCAAAGGCTTGAATTTCTCTGGGAGAAGCAGATTGCGAAGTCGAGCAGAGAAGGCGGGGAAGCCATCGTTGTCGCCTGGCGTGGAGGACTTCTTGCGTCGTATTTCTTCAATTCTGCGGCGGGCGCCATAGCCGCCGTGTGAGACACCAGTGACGTGGCTGTCTACGTGGCCTCGGCCTCCACAATCGCCTCCGCCACCGGCTCTCCTGCCAACCCCGTGTGAGGACCTCCCGCTGCTGCTGCCTCCGCAGCCAGCAGTGCCGCGACTACCACCAGCGCCGCCGGCACTGTTGCCGCCCTGAGAGGGTCCACCAACTGATGCCCTAGTACGGTTGGGGTTCTGCGGTAGTTCTCCTCGAGTACGGTTGCGTCCATTGTCCGCTGGACTGCGACTTGTGGCTTCATGGTCAGGTTCGCGAGTTCTGAGGGGAGGCACTTGAGCTGTTGTCGACTCTCATGAAGTAGGCGTCCTCCACAAGCTTGGTGATGACTTCTCCCGCGCGCATCCCCTGAGCCTGACGTGCTATCGTGGTGATAGACATGAGGCACTGTTCTGCGGTTGTGTGCACCCAGCTTTCGACTTGGTCAAGGGCCTCTGTGAGATTCCGTATGGGAAGGTTCTCACGGAGATGTCTACGCTGTTCGTTCCGCTTCCTGTTGCGCTCACGTCGGGCATTCTTGTCGTTGTTGGTTTCATCCGCGGGTGCATTGGCAGACAACTCATCTACGGAGATATCTTCAAAGTAACGGTCAGGGCAGGTCCCTGAGGGTCCCGGTGTGTCGCCGGCAGCCATGAAGACTTGGCGATCAGGAGTGCCGAGACCGGAGTCGGTAGTCGCCACCTCTGTTGGAGTGTGCTCCTCCGCTGGAGCTAGTGGTGTTCCCTCCTGGAAGGGAAGCAAGTCTAGGTAGGTGACGCAGTGTGAGTTCTCGTCTGTCAGGTCTGCAGGCTTGCAGTCTGGCCAATAGACGAATCTCCCGGCGGGTGTAGATGTTATAACCAGGCTAGTAGCTGGTCCTGACAGTGGTTGCTCGGTCGTGGAGTTCTCGGACTCGGGCTCGTCAGGGTCCGATCCAAAGTCGAACTCGTAGGAGGAGTCCGAGCAGTAGCCGAAGGCGGGTTTGGAGTCCGAGGTGTAGTCGAAGACGATCTCCTTGCCGGCCCGGCGCGTAGTGAGAGCCTTCGCATGGGCCTTGCTAGCGTTGCAGAGGCCGTATGGGAAGTGCTCATGGAGTGGGAAGTCTACATAAGATGGCTCAGTAGCCGCCTCGCATGCGATGGCCCACGGGGACGTCGAGTTCGAGTTGGAGGCGGATCCAAACTCGAAGTTGGCGTGTTGGTTGAAGAGCGAAATTTCACCGAATTTTCCGGTGAGGTCGCCCGTGATCACTTCGGGGAGCGTCACGAGCCCAGTGCTCGGGTTGGGAGACATGATGAGGTGGTGTTGGAAAGATACGGCGCTATTAGCAGTGCAAACCCAGGACCCGAAGTCGAAGGTTTAACCTGTTGAAGGTGACGGTTATCTTGATGGAGATTGAAGCCGTCGAGTTCGCCATGAGATCTTCGGCGAGATCCCCTACCTGGAGCGCCAGCTGTCGGTGTTTTAGACTAGCAACCTACCAAGGGGAGTACCCGAGGTAGATGAATGTGGCCTCGCCGAGATCGGTAACTCAAAGGAAGAGACACGTGGCACACAATTTAGACAGGTTTCAGCCGCGAGGTGCGTAATACCCTACATCATGTATGTTGCGTAGCTCTGGATTGATGGGGTGTGTTTACAAGATGATGCGTATGAGAGAGATAGGGGTCCCTACCTCGCCTTATATAGTCCGGGAGGCAGGTTTACAAGTCGGTTTGAGGAGAGAGTACAAGTCGGGTACGTCTAGAAGTTCTCTACACAGTACAGGACATGTATAGCTTCTTATCCGAGTACTCCTCCACCGTAGTCCTTGCGCCCCACGCCATCAGGTGCCGTGTGGCACAAGCCGAGTAGTCCCAGGGGCCCACCGAGTAGTCGGTCCTGGTACCCACCGAGGTAGTGGACCCAGGGAGGTCCATACGACAGGTTCCATTCTTTCCAGGGTCTAATCTGCGAACCAGGGGCATATTCGTGATAGATCAAAATTCCAGGGGCCTGTTCGCAAAATTGAATCTCAAATAGTAAATGACTTTTGCTGAATCTTAGAAAATCCATAGAAAATCACAGAAAAATCAGAAAAATGCAAGCTCAATTTTGTTGGATTTGTTGTGAAAAATACTACAACTTTTCTAAAGCATTTATATGGTTTTTCAAGATAATTTGTGCATGAAAAATAGAGAACTGAAAAACCTAGATATGTTTATCTCCAAATCCACAGGTGCTCTGTACCTGAATTTTGGATATGTTGTGTGCAGTGCCATGCCTAGCTCCTGTACCAAACATTGCACAAAGTAGCTAAGTAAATCTTTTATTATGAATTGTTTTCTTTTTATGCAGAATCTGTCTAATAATTTTTGTAGCTAAAAATAATTAGATTCTTGTGCCCAACTTTTGCATGTTACCTTTTTAAGCCAAAATGCACCTCTAGTGAGTTAACCACGATTTTATGTTTGTCAGAAATATTTATTCTTGAAATATGCTTAATTTTCTTTGTAAATGCATAACTCAAGATCTTTAGTTGCTCTAGTTGTATATGTTGCATTCCTAGCTTAGCTTTGGAGTAGAAGCTATGTGTGAGAAAGTTGGAATCATTTTGATGTGTATTTATTTTTGTATGCATTTATCATGTTTTGATAACTAACTTTTGTTATTTTCGGTATAATTAAATTCGTAACTCTCCTAAGTGTACATGTGTGTGCAGTGGCTTTGTATTGGTTTGTAGTGCTTCTTAACACACCTCACAGAATGTTATTAATTTATTTTATGAATAAAAACAATAGAGGCCATTAAAGCTTAATCCTAAATTAAATGAGAAAATCATCAACTACACATCTAAAGACCCTATGTAAAGATGAAGATCAACCCTTGCTGTTTGTGAAGGCTAAATTAATTTAGTTACATAAAATATGTACACAGTCACTATCCAAAAAGGATAAATAATAAAGCACCACAAGAAATTACTTTAATAGAAGGATTAAACCAAGCGTGTGTTTCTCAGGGTGAATATGGCCAACCATACTCTTCATGGTTGTCATATGTTGTTTGGTAATTATTTAAATTGGAAACTGTCAATTAAGTCTTGCATTGCATCCTCATGTAGATCTTCCTGACGGTAGTTGTACGCGTGTGCCAGAAGGAGGAGACGGAGGACCTGACGGAGACATACACCATGTCGCTGTAGAGCAAGACCTGGACCAAAGTCCAGAAGGGCCCAAGGCCAACCTTGCAAGAGAAGGCAAGCCCCGGATCATTAACCATTTTTTTTAAAAAAAATTATGCAATTATTGTTGCTATGATTGTGCATTTACGTTTCAGGAGTTGAATGAAACCCTAGATGCATGATCCCTAGGTACCTATGTTCTTTTACTAGTATGCTAGCTCGATAGCTGCTATGCTATAGGACCGGTACAAGTCGAGTGTTGTTCGTCACTCGCGAGAATAGGTTCTTATGTTGGAATCATAAGATCTTTATAAATGGATTGCTCATGTCGTAAGAGCATGGGATTTGGGCTCTGGTCTAGTGGCTTTCGTGGGCTATGCTTTTGAACGTACTAAACACTTGTCGGGAATGGGACCGGTAAGCCTAGTACCTGATTGACGCGGCCAGGGAACCTTTCCCTACTACCCCTGGGGCACAGAGATGTGTCCCCCTGTTGCAACAGTGTGGTACCTGCCTGAGTCTGGACGTTCATGTGTGGGCGAGCCAGTAAGCCTTGTACCAAGGAATGTAGGTTCTGATCCCGAGCTGAAGATCGACGAGAACCGCCTGGTCGGTGTATACCCCGTTTTGTTTTTGTTGGTGGGGTATGCATTCTTCCAAGTGTTTAGGTCCACCTTGCAAGGTTTAAATCAATCGATTGTCGGCCTCTCACCGTTATCCGAGACTGCTTAATCAACTGGCCATGATATCCCTTATGTGATGAAACATTGTGAATATTACTGCTTGAATTAATTATTTGTACAATCCTTGATTGAATTAGTTGGCACACCTAGAAATGGTAATCAACTAGAACTTGCGCTAAAATATTGAAAGTAAGGACATAGACTTTGCTGCTTTTCAGCAAAAGAACTCCACCGGCCAAACATCCTCTCATGTATAGAGTTTGGTGATGTAGTTATCACCTGATGGTTAAGTCTTGCTGAGTATTAGTATACTCAGCCTTGCTTTAAAACTGTTGTTGCAGGTGTTGTTTGATCTGGTGAGATTCCACCCGGCTGGGAGATGGAATGGGTGGATGACGGCGAGTGATGATATCACGGGCTACCTCCTGTGATGTTTACTGTTGCTCCAGTTTATTTATTTCCGCTGTTTTCAAACTCTGAACCTTTAATTATTGTCATGAACAATGGTTTGTAATACTTAAACCCCTTCGGGGCAGTTTTGTTTAAAACTGGTGTAGTGTACTCTAGACTCGCCTTCGCGTGAAGTTTTGATGCATATGTTCGATCTTTTATTGATATCCAAGTGATTTACTGGGCGTTAACCCGGCAACTAACGACAGGATGATACTTTATTATTGCTTAGTGGACAAAGTGGATTGGTTTAGGCGATAGTACTGTATTTTCCTAGGCGGGTTGTCACATATTCACTGCCCCGCCGCCTCGAATCGCTGCCACACCGGCCGACGCCTTGATTCGTTGCCCCGCTGCCTCGAATCGCTGCCCCACCGGCCGCCGCCTCGATTCGCTACCACCGCTGCCTCTATTCGCTGCCTCGCTGGCCAACCGTCGCAGTACTCGTCCTCGCCCCCTCCCACTTCCAGAGGGTGCCAGAGTCGGAGCTCGACAGAAGGGGCTGCAGCGGCGGGCGGACCGGGCCACGACGGCAGGCGGAAGGAGAGGGTGTTGCAATGGCGAGAGAAGAAGGGGCTGCGATGTGACAACCCACCCGATAAAATACCATACTATCGCCTAAACCCATCTACTTTGGTCATTAGGCGACAATAAAGTATCGCCTCGTCGTAAGTTGCTGGGTCAAAGCCCGGTAAATCACTTGGATAACACACAGAGGATTGAACATATGCATTAAAACTCACACGGAGGCGAGTCCAAAGTACATTACACAAATTAAATCCCAATTTGCCCCGAAGGGTTTAATTATTACAAACCATGTTTCATGACGTGATAAGTAAAGGTTCAGAGTTCGAAAACAGTGGAATAATAAACTAGCGATATGGTAGAAAACACAGGAGGCCATCCGTGACGCCATCACTTGTCGTCATCCACACATTCCAGCTCCCAGTCGGGTGGAATCTCACCAGGCCAAACAACACCTGCAACAACATTTATAAAGCAAGGCTGAGTATATTAGTATCAACAAAACTTAACCATCGGGCGATAACTACATCACCAAACTCTAGACATGAGAGGCTTTTTGGCCGGTGGAGTTCTTTTGCTGAAAAGCAACAAAGAGTATGTCCTTACTTTCAATATTTTAGCTCAAATTCTAGTTAATTACCATTTTGAGGACCATGTGTGGTTCGAGGACCGGTGGATGGTCGCTTCCTTGTGTGATGAGTGATTGACAACGTTGTGTGGACTGATCCTTGGCTAAGTATTGCAGGTGCAGGTTGCGGCTTGACTGGTGTTGGTGCAGCTGAAGAGCAAGCGCGAAAGGTCGTTGCGGTGAGGCCTCCGGGGTGTGGAGAAGACAAGTAGGCTTCGTTCGAGGGACCCGTGGCCGCCGGGGTCAAGTGCGGGCCGCATGGTGGCATGAACAAGCAAGATGAAGTCATGGACGGTTTCTTGGTAGAGCCTCAAAACCAAGGTCGAGCCGGGACTACGTGGGAGCCGAGTCATGAGTGGAGATTGGCGGAGGCTACACCGAGTTCGTGGGGTTTCGGTGGTTCACCGGAAAACCACCGGGTTCCTTGGTTGATCCACAAAGCCAAGACCGGAGAACCGAAGACGGAGCCGCAGCTAGCCGCGCACGGCCGTCCGACCGGTGGGGACCGGCCCGACCGGTGAGGAGCACCGGTCTGACAGGTGTGCAACGACGCAGTCTAGAGACATCGAAGCGGAGGACACGGGTCGGGATCGCATGGCTTGCGTCGAGGCTACGCAGGGTGCGGTCGCCGGGCATCCGTCCGATGGTGAAGACATGAAGACTTCCAAATCCTCCCTTGAGGGGCTTGTATCCCTAGTTGTTAGAGAAGGGTATTTTAGACTTTCGGTTGCCTCCATATAACCCAAGAAGTGAGAGGATGGCAGCCAACTCTTGGAACCCTAGCTCATTAGTTTTCCTATTTTCTACCTATTTTCCTTAGGTTTTCTTTAGGACTAGCAAGAGAGCTTCACGGAGAGATCTTGTTGAGGGATGGATGATCGGGCGACTTTCTAGACCTTGTCCGAACCTTTGTTTCATGTATAGATGATTCGGCGTGGTTCCTCAAGGTTTGGATGTGTTTTTCCCGGTTGTTCTTGGTGGTGATTTTCGGAGTCCTCTCTCGGTGATTTCTTTGGGTTGTTTTTGGGACTTTTCTCTTGGGGATTTGATGGGGGAAATTTGTGGGAACCCTTCGTGGTTTTTTGGGCTGTGATCCCCTTCCAAATCTGTGAGTAAAGGTGCTCGATTTTGGGGTTTCTTGAGTTCTTAGGTTGGAAGTGCTCTTGGCGGGATTAGTTCGATTCCTCCTTTTTGGACGAGTTTTGGTGGGATTAAACTTGGCTATGAACTCCTCATGAGGTGTTCCTAATATCCCCAAAGTCTTGTTCAAGTCCGTGGAGCGATTCGAGAGATCAAGATTTGGATTTGGGGGAGTTGACCCGCGGTGTCTTGTTCATCCCGAGCTACCCGGGCTACACCGGTCGACCGGTGCTCTTGACCGGTCTGACCGGTGCGAGCCCTCCGGTGGGTTTTTGCTCGGGTGAACGTCTTGGTATGTTCGTTGTTGTCCCGTGTTGTCGCCGTTTCAAGTTTGGGTCGGTTTGGTGGTCGGTTGGCCTGTTTGGTGCCTTGGGGTTTTTCTCGTCGCGATCGGTCGACCGGTGTGTCTCACCGGTCGATCGGTGTAGAGCCACTTAGTGAAAGTTGCTCGGTTTCACCGGCGGGGACCGGTCGGATCGGTGGTGCTCACCGGTCCGACCGGTGTGGGTCCGTAGACTCGAGGTTTGGTTTTCCGTTGCGTTCTCGAGTCGGAAGGTTGTGTGTTGGTTCCTAGGTCCGGTGGCACTACGGTGGCTACGTGGGCTTGACCAACTTGGGTAGTGAGTCGGAGACGTGTGTTGGAAGCCGTGTTCATTTTGTTGGAGTTTCCATCTCCTTCGAGAAGAATTTTTATCGGCTCCCATTCACTCCCCCCCCCCCCCTCTCGGTTCGCCGTATCGGTCCTTCAAGTGGTATCGAGCCGGTTCGGGTCTTTGTTGACTCTAACCAATCTAAGATCCAAGGATGGCGTACCGAGAACGGGGGTTTGGGTCCTCCACACTTCGATGGCAAGAACTACCGGATGTGGAGCAAGCGGATGGGTGCTTTTCTCCGCGGAAAGGGTCGGATCCTTTGGGATGTCACGGTGGACACGAAGCTATGTCCGGCCTATGGACTTCCTCGCTCCGAGATCGAGGGGACGGATTCGACGCCAACAATAAGGCGGTCGACTACTTGTTTCGTGCTTTGTGTCGCCCGAGTTCGATCGGGTGCACACCGATCACTTGGCTTGTAGGATTTGGGCGGTGTTGAAGGAGGCTCATGTTGGGAACGCCCGGGTTCGGGCACGGATGTATGCGACCTACGGAGAGAGTACGAGAACTTCACTCATCTCCCCGGTGAGTCCATCGATGCCTTGTTTCGAGGTTCACGGTGGTTGTGAACAACATGAGGGCCAATGTGGACGTGCTCCCGTACGATGATCATGATAGAGCGGTCAAGCTCTTACACTCTTTGGATCGTACGATTTGGCGCGGAAAGTTCGAGGCCATTGTGGAGTCGGAGAAGTATGACACTGCGACCGTGAACGAGCTATTCTCGAAGCTCAAGTCGGGCCGAGGTGGATAGGGGCATGATCGCCAAGCTCGAGGGACCGACCGATTCCCACGTCTTGCCCTCGTTGGTGGTTCCAAAGGAAAGGCTAACTCTAACCCATCCACCGGGATGTTCTCTTTTTCCTCTTTGATGTCTATGCCGGATGAGAAGTTTGATGACCTTGGAGAGGACGAGCCGGCGCCGTTGACGAGGAGGTTCGAGAGGCCGCACGAGAACCGGTGAACATGAGGAGGAACATGAGGACGTGCTTTCGGTGCGGCAAGCCGGGACACTTCATCGCCGACTTCCCGAGAAGGTCGAGAACAAGGACAACCGCAAGCACAAGTCGAGGACGGATGGCAAGTACCGGTCGAGGCGCGACCACAAGAGCAAGCACAAGAACAAGTACAAGGACGAGCGACGATCGAGGAAGAAGGAGAGCCGAGGAAAGGCCCGAGCGTTGGTTGGAGCGAGCGACGTCGACTCCAGTTCCACGTACTCCACCTCGAGCTCGAGCAGCAGTGAGGATGAAGGTGATCATCGCAAGAACAAGAAGTCGTCCAAGAACCTGAGCGGGCTGAGTTGCTTCGCGAGAGACGGCTTCGCACCATGGCACTGAGCTCCGGCGAGCAAGAAGAGCACACAGAGCGACTCGGACTCTGAGTCCGACGACGAGGTGCGTGATGAACTTCCCTTCTTGCACCAGGAGAATGAGAGGCTTGGCTCTTTGCTTGATAACCGTGATGACATGCTTAGAGAGGCCAAGAAAATGAGAAAAGAGCTTAGGGCTTCACTCGAAGATGCTAGGACTAGAGTGGCTGAGCTAGAGACACAGGTGCTTGATAGCAAGCTTGAGATTGATTCCCTTAAGGCTAGCCCCGTTGTTTCGGATGAGAATGATTGTCTTCGATTGCTCCATATTTCTTGCCGATCCTGCCTTGTTTAAGGATAAGCATGGCTCCAAGTGTGAGGAACTAGATGTGCTTAGGGTTGAAGTGGCTGAGCTTAAGTCTAGACCTGCTTTGCTAGGTGCTTGCACTTCTTGCCCTGTTGTGCATGCTAAGATTGATGAGATGCATGCTTACACTAGTTAGCTCGAGGCTAAATTGAAGGAACCCATGCCTACATCATGCTCTACCTGTGAAATGCATGCTTTGAAAAATTTGGAACTTGCACATTATGTTGATGGTTTGCAGGATGAGAATGATGAGCTGAGGAAGTTGATGGGTTGGTTGTCCGGTCATGAGCCTCAGTTGAGGATGATGATCGAGGCCTTTAAGAGGCAAGATGGTGAGGGACTTGGGGCAAACAAGGTTGGTGAGGGAAGTGGAGAGAATATCCCAGAGCCACCAAAAACCCACCACAAGAATGATTTTCCTCCAAAACCCAACCATCTTAGGAACCGTCTACACACAACCCCAGCTCCACCCGTGTTTACTAAACCCACAAATGATCTCCGAAAGCCTATCAAGTTTGTGAGCACTTCGGGGAAAGTGTTCTTTGGGAAGGAGAGTGAGAAGGCTAGCGGTGAGAAACCGGTGGAGGAGTTGAGTGGAGAAAAACCAAGTGAGCAGCCACATCCCAAGCCAAATCCTAAGCTTGTGAGGTTCCATTGTGGCTATTGTGGGAGAGATGGCCATAAGGAGGAGTTTTGCTTCAAGAAGAAGCGTGAGGAGAGAATGACAAAGGAGTGGGCTAATGAGGACAAGTACCACCCTTCCGATGGTGTACTTGAGCCTCGTATGCATATGCCCAGGGCCAAGGTGAGTGTGAGGACAATTGGGGCTTGGGGAGAGCGGAAGGCTGCTGGTGGTGCTGCTGCCCAGGTCACACCGGTCAGACCGGTGTGGAGCACCGGTCAGACCGGTGCAGGCCTGGACAGACAGCTGTTTGGGTTTCGAGCTCGTACAGGTGCGAGGGTTGTTTCTGGTGGTCGTGGTTCTGGTGGTTGGGCTGGAAAGGGTGCAGGTGGTCAGTTTGCTAGGCGTTCTCCTCCTCGTGCTCAATACGGGGATCGGAGGAGTCGTAGCTTTGAGTTGGAGAGGAAGGACGTTCCACGGGCTTTCTTGCATGGATTTGGTCCTCCTCCGGGCAGAGAGGGATGGTTCCCTCAGGGTGGTTACCGTGGTGGTGTTCGTGGAGGTAGCTTTGGTAGGAGAGATGCTTTGGTTGGTGCTAACCCCACTTTCGAGCAAATGGCTCGGCACTCGGTTTTACTCTTTTGGTACTAACCCCAGTTTGAGTCGTTTGTTCGCTCACGTGCTCGTTTTTGAATTTCAAGTGGGAGACTTGAAGAACATTTGGTTGATTGACTCCGGTTGCTCGAGGCATATGACCGGAGACAGGGGGTGGTTCTCAAGTCTCGTCCCGGTGGTGACAAGGAGGTACATCACTTTTGGGGACAATGGGCGTGGGCGTGTGCTTTCAGAAGGTGAGATTAAAGTGAGTGACAAGATCACTCTCAGGCATGTTGCTCTTGTTCAATCGCTGGGGTACAATTTGCTTTCTGTGTCCCAGTTGTTAGATGAGGGCTTTGAGGTGTTGTTTCGGCCAGGTGGTTCTCGGATTGTGGACTCTCGAGGGGACCTTGTCTGTATGGTCATTCCCGAGGGTCAGGTGTTTCGTGCTGATTTTTCTCAGTCTTTGAGTGTGGAGCGTTGTTTCTTGGCTGGTTCTTCGAGTGAGTTGTGGAAATGGCACAGGAAGTTGGGTCACTTGAGCTTTGACCTTTTGTCTCGCTTGAGTAAACTCAATTTGGTCCGAGGATTGCCACGTTTGAGGCTTGAGAAAGAGTTGGTTTGTGCGCCGTGTAGGCATGCCAAGATGGTGGCCTCTTCTCACCCGCCTCTCACCGATGTGATGACTGAGCGTCCATGCGAGCTGCTCCATATGGACCTTGTTGGCCCGGCTCGTGTGCGATCGCGCGGTGGGAAGTGGTATGTCCTTGTTGTGGTGGACGACTATTCTCGGTATGCGTGGGTGTTCTTTCTTGAGGATAAGGGGAGACGTTTGGTTTTGTTCGAGATCTAGTCTTGAGGTTGAGGAACGAGAGGCACGGAGATGCCATACGCGCTATCCGCAGAGGATAATGGCTCGGAATTCGAAACTCTCGTTTTGAAACCTTTTGCCATGACTTGGGTCTTGAGCACCGGTTTTCGAGTCCGTATACGCCTCCCCCGAATGGTGTTGTGGAAAGGAAGAACGAGACCTTGTGCGAGATGGCTCGGACAATGCTTGATGAGCATAGGACTCCGAGGAGGTATTGGGCCGAGGCGGTGAATACCACGTGCTATGTGTCGAACAGATAAACCTCGAGTGCACAAGAAGAAGACATGGTATGAGTTGATGCATGGTCGCACACCCAAGGTGAGGCACTTCCATGTCTTTGGTTGCAAGTGTTTCATTCGAAGAAAGGCGAGGAAGTTGGATAAGTTTGAGGCTAGGTCCGTCGATGGCATTTTCTTTGGTTATGCATCTCACTCTAGAGCATATCGTGTGCTCAATCTTGAAACTAACCAAATCGTGGAGACTTGCGAGGTAACCTTCGACGAGACGAGCCACGTAGTCGCCTTGTCTTTGATTGTGCGGGTGATGATGAGCTTGGCGAGGAGATCTTTCTGGAGGAGGAGCATGAACATGGAGAGGATGAAGATGGCGGTGTGGTGCCCCTGGCTGAACATGTACCCACTACTTCGACTACGGTGATGGATGGACCCTCTGCTACACCTACGACGACAAATCAAGAACGAGGAGAAGCTGATGTTGAGGGGGAGGTAGCATCAAGGCGAGAACCCCCCCGGCGAGTACAAGTGGATCACCCAGCTTCGAGGATCATTAGCGACATGGATGAACGCACTACACGGTCGAGGGTTCGGAACAACTCTCATTTCGCTCATGCTGCTTTTGTTGCTTCTTTCGAGCCCAAGGACATTAGACACGCACTATTTGATCACAATTGGGTTAATTCGATGCATGAGGAGTTGGAGAACTTTGAGAGGAATCAGGTTTGGGAGTTGGTTGACCCTCCCCCAGGGTGTAAGCCGATTGGTACCAAGTGGGTGTGGAAAAACAAAGAGGGAGAGAAGGGTGAGGTTGTGAGGAACAAGTCGAGACTTGTTGCTCAAGGGTTCAGTCGAAGGAGGGGATCGACTACGAGGAGACCTTTGCTCCCGTAGCCCGTTTGGAGGCGATTAGGATCCTTCTAGCCTTTTCCGTGGCTAAAGGGTTCAAGTTGCATCAAATGGATGTGAAGAGTGCTTTTCTGAATGGTGTGTTGGAGGAAGAAGTGTATGTGAGGCGGCCTCCTGGGTTTGAGAGTGAGAAGTACCCCCACCGGGTGTACAAGTTGAGGAAGGCGCTGTATGGGCTGAAACAGGCGCCTAGAGCTTGGTATGGCAGGTTGAGGGGGTTCTTGTTTGAGAGAGATTTTGAGATGGGGAAGGTCGATTAGATATCCTGATTGTGCAGGTGTACATGGATGATATTGTCTTTGGTGGCTCGTCTAACTCTCTTGTTGCAAGGTTTGCAGATGATATGAGCAGGGAGTTTGAGATGAGCATGATGGGCGAGTTGCAGTTCTTCCTCGGGCTACAAATCAAGCAATCAAAGGAACATTTGTGCACCAGGCTAAGTACACTAAGGACATTGTGCGGAAGTTCAAGATGGAGGACTCCAAGGCTATGACGACGCCGATGAGTACGACTACGGCTCTTGATGCGGACGAGGAAGGTGAACACGTGGACCGGAAGGAGTACCGAGCATGATCGGTCACTCCTCTACTTGACGGCGACGAGGCCGGACATACGAGCTCGGTGTGTCCGTGCGCTCGTTTTCAAGCGTCTCCGAGGACTTCGCATCGGCAAGCGCTAAGAGAATTTTCGGGTACTTGCGTCACACTCCCGACTTCGGCCTTTGGTACTCCGCATCCTCTTCTTTGGCACTTCATGGTTTTTCGTACGCGGATTTTGCCGGTGTCGGTTGGATAGGAAGTCCACTTCTAGGACTTGTCAGCTTTTGGGTTCTTCTTTAGTCTCTTGGTCTTCCCGCAAGGCCGAGTGTTGCTCAATCCACGACCGAGGCCGAGTATGTTGCCGCCGCTAGTTGTTGCTCTCGGCCTCCTTTGGATCACCTACACCATGAGTGACTTTGGTGAGGAGTATACCCATGTCCCACTTCAATCCGATAGCACCGGTGCCATAAGCGTTGCAAAGAACCCGTGCTCCATTCCAAAACCAAGCACATAGAAGTGAGGTATCATTTTCTGAGAGACAACGTAGAGAAAGGAAAGATAGCTTTGATCCATGTACCCACACATGACCAACTAGCCGATATTTTCACCAAACCCCTAGATCAAGCAACTTTCACTCGTTTGCGGGGGGAACTTGGTGTGTGTTTGATTTCTTGAGTTGGGTGTGTGGGAGCTCCTTTGTAGCATATGTATAGCTTTCTTTTGTGCATTTCTTGCATTTGGCATGGCATATGTAACATGATGTATAGGCATCCTTGTATCTTAGATTGCATGCATTTTGTATCATATGCATTGGTTAGGAAAAGCTTCTCTCATATACATTGTTCACCATGGAATGAAATATATGTCTTTGTGAGCTTGTTTGGTATGCTATGGTTAGTTTGGCTTAGCTCTTGATGATCTTGATGAATAATCCATGGTTGATAGCTATGTTTTTGAAAATGTCACATGTATGCTCTCTCATGTGTAAATGCCTTTATATGCTCTTGACATGTTTTAGTGGCTTGGCTATGCTTAATTTGTGGTTGGATGGCTAGTTTATTGATCATATGGGGCCAAAGGCTCATTTGCCGTCATGAATGTTTAGCCCTATTGGTTTATCTTATGGAGGAGCATAAGTTCCTTTTTGTCGCAAAGACATTTCATGTACCATTTACAAATCTGAAAATGAAGTGAAAAATGCTTGGAAATGTGCTCCCATGTCATATGTGCTGAATTTAATTTGCTTTGGGTGCTAAACCGTTGCATGATTGTCGGGGGACAGCCCCTAGGGGTCCCCTTAAACAACGGGGAAATCCTCACTTAAAACCCGCAACAAAACCAAAACACGCTAAGCCTAACCATGCGGTGTGCCTAACCATGCGGGACACGGCCCACGCCGCGGGGACCCCGACGGCCCACCAAGGTGGCCCTCTTAGTAATCCCCTCGAGCGAGCCCCGCCTTGCTCGAGGACGCGCGCCCCCTCGGGCGGGGCTCCGCCCCGCCGAGGGACAACACTTCCCTCGAGCGAGCTCCGCCCCGCCGAGGGCTCGCTCCCCCTCGGGCGGGTTCCGCCCGCTCGAGGGTACGTCCCGCCCTCGGCCGGGTCCGCCACGCTCGAGGGCGCCCCTCACGCGTGCGCCGGCCCCCCGCACACGGGCATTTAATGCCCGACACAGCGGGACGGCGCCATCATGCGCCGGGGGCTCGCGCCCCGGTGCCGCCGCACCAACTCCCCGGGGAGAAGCCCATCCCCACCACCGTGGGAGGGATCGTGCGGGCGGCCGGTGTCGGCCCCGTGACACCGCGCGCCCGCTCCAAAGACGGCTAACGCGCCGGACCCTCGAAGGGGGGCCGGCGCACCCTCGATTTACTTTCTCGTGACCCTACGGGGTTGGGGTGGAGGCGCTAGGCCGGTGGATCGCCATCCCGCCACCGTAACAAAGATGGCCGCCGTCCCCGCGCGTGCGTGCGCACGCCGGCGCCGTAGCAACCACTCCAACACCGTGAAGCGCGTTGGGAACGGACGCCGTTTTACCTACTCCCCGTGCCCCGTACAAGCCAACGTCGCACCTCCCTCGAAGCCTATCAGAGGACGTCGCCACCATCCGCCGCCCTCCTACCCTCGAACCGCAACTGTTCGGGTACGAGGTCGGCCATCATGGCCAGATCGCTGCGAAGATCGTCCGGACGGCCGCCCACTCTACAGCGTAGCACGACGTACTCCCCCACGTAGCTAGATAGCGCGGCGCGCATGTAACCCGCCGCCCCCTTGATCTATAAAAGGGGGGCGAACCCCCAGCCACGGGGAGACCCGATAGCATACGGGGGACAGAGCAACACACGAGCGCTTCACACACCACGTACTCATTCTCCCACAATATCTTCAGTCACTCCTCCAGGGACTTGGAAGCCCCGCTTCCTCTCCCGCCTTGCTTGTAGCCGCCCCACTACGTGCACCCCCGTGCTAAGTAATATAGTGCCTTGAGCACGCCTCTGCTGACCTACGGCCCCCCCGGCCGGAACCCGGATAAAATCTCTCGTGTCATTTGTTACTTAGCATCGACCATTGAGGGATAGACCACGGCGCTATCTACTGGTTAGTGTCGGGACCATATTCCGCACCGACAGTTGGCGCCCACCGTGGGGCAAACGAGCGCCTAAGGTCATTCCGTCAACTCCCTCCATGGTGATCCGCACTGAGTACCGTGGAACTCGTTACTGCATGGGTAGCTCGGACCCCCTCCCAGCCGGGTTCGAAATTCGCTTCGGAGACCTGAACTTTCAGGCCACGGGGAACGGCTATCTCATGCGCCTCACCAACCGTGAGGAGCTCCGCGCGCAGCGCCAGGCCAGGTCCGCTCTGGTCTCCGCCGCACGCACCACCACGGCGCGAGGGCGCCCGCGGCACGGATGCCGCGGGTCCATCGACGCCGCGACGCCGCCGCCGCTGCGGGCTACGTTCGCGCTAGGCGCGGTCCGAGCGGCGGGCAGTGCCCGGCCGCGCCGCCACTCGGCGCGACGCGCCTACCGTCACGACGACCGCCACCGCCCCGGCGGGACCGCGCGCGGTCTCCGCCCACGCATCCCCATCGGGTTGCGTGGCGCCACGTCGGCCTACAACAACAACGTCAACACCACGATGCGCAAGGTTCCACCGGCCGCCACGTCATCGTCGCCGAGGATCCCGGTGCCTCAATGGCTGACGAGTCGTCCCTAGGCTCCATCGACGCGTTGCCACCCGCCAACCGCCACGGGTACGCGGAGTGGGACTTCTCCGGCATGCCGGACCCAGTCATGTTCAGGCGTTTCCTCGACGCTACGGACTGCGGTTTGGATGCTCGACGACTCAACGACCGGGAGCTACGACCCCGCGCGGGAGTGTTACGCCGTCATCACCAACGACCCGGCCAACGCCGCCGGCGCGGCGGCGCCGGGAGATGGGGAGGTCACCCCGCCCCCGGGGATTGCCGCGCGCATGGCCGCGGGGCAGCGCTCCCGCCGGGGCCGACGCCGACGCGCAACCGGGCCCAAGCCCGCGAGCTCGAGGCAAAGCCGGCGGAGGAATACGGACGGTGCGGGCCGCTCCGCACCTCAATGGCGGGGGGGGAAGCCTCCGCGCGCGGCGAACGCGCGCGGGAGCCGGGCCGACGTGTCCGCGACCGCATCAACACCGTCCCCAACGTCGACAACGCGAACTCGCCCCCGCGGGCGAGCCAAAGCTCATCGCCGCCGCGACGCCTGCCGCGCCATGCCGCACCCTCGACCCCCGAGGCTCGAGACCCGCACCGCGAGGTGCAAACTCTCATCGAGCAAGCGGCCGTCCGGCGGGGCCGAGAGCTCGGCCTTGCGCATCCGCCACCGGGGAGACGCGCGGGGCGACGAAGCCACACCGGGAGCCGAACCCTCGGTGCACGCAGGGGACCGGCGGGGCAACCCGCCGACAAAGGGCGCACGCCGCCCAAGGAGCGGCTCCTTGACGCACGCAGGCGCCGGATGGCGACGCCCGCAACGTCATTAACGCCGAGCGCACGAGAAGGGCGGACGCACGAGCAGCCGGGGGCTACCACCCTCGATGGGGTGGACGCTACGACGCCGGCGAGGACCGCTCCCCGACGCCGGAGCCCGCAGCACCCGTGTGTTCGGCCGGGAGATCCGCGCGGCGGCGTTCCCCCCAACGCTTCCGCCAACCCTCGACCATCATCAAGTACAACGGGGAGACGGACCCCCGCGTGTGGATTAACGACTACCGCTTGGCTTGCCGACGGGGCGGGGCCACCGCCGACGAGGTCATCATCCGCAACTTGCCCCCGCATCTCGGCGACGCGGCCGACATGGCTCGAGCACTTGCCCGCTAGCCAAATCCACAACCGGGACGACCCGGTCCACACGTTCGTGGGCAACTTCCGGGGCACGTACGTGCGCCCAAGGAATTCCTCGGGACCTCGCGCTCCCGCACGCGAAGCCCGCGAGTCACTACGGGACATCATACGGCGCTTCTCTAAGCGGCGCACGTAGCCTCCCAGGCATGGCGCGAGTCCGAGATCGTGCATGCCTTCCTCGAGGGCACCACGTGCGGGATCTCGTGCGGGAGCCGGGATGCAGCCCGCCCGCGGACTCCAACGAGCCGTTCGACATCGCCACCGGCTTCGCCTCCGGGAGAGGAGGCCGTGGGGGCGATCTTCGACGGCAAGAAGGGCAAGCGCTCGGGAGGACACGCCCGCGGAGGGTAGCAAGTCCAAGGAGCCGCACCGCAACGACAAGCGGGGCAAGAAGGGGAAGAAGCCGCGCCGCGAGGCGCGCGAGGCGGGGCGCGACGGCGGCAATGCCGAGGCCCTTGCCGTTGACCCGGCTCGACGGGGCCCTCGACCGGCCCCTCGAGGCCGCGGGTGTTCGACGACATGCTGAAAAAGCCATGTCCTTACCACAAGACTCCGGTGAACCACACCCTTGAGCAGTGCGATATGCTCAAGAAATTTTATGGCCGTGCCGCCGTGAAGGAGGCAGAGGCCAAGAAAGACGGGGGCGATGGCGAGGCAGGCGGCTATCCCGCCGTTGAGAATGTGTTCCTCATCTTTGGGGGGCCAACCGTCGACATGTCGACACGCCGGCGCAAGAAGGAGCGGCACGAGGTCCTCGCCGCGGAGTGGGCTCCTCCGTCCTTCCTCAATTGGTCGGAGGATGCCATCACCTTCGGCGGGAGGACCACCCGAACCGTGTCCCCAACCCGGCCAATACCCGCCGGTGGTTGATCCCATCATCGGGAACGCCCGGTTCTCGAAGGTCCTCATGGACGGAAACGGCAGCCCTCAACATCCTCTACACGCATACATTGCGCCTCATGGGGATCGGGTTGGACCGAGCGCGGCCCGGACGAAGCCGTTCCATGGCATCGCGCCCGGCAAGCAGGTCCAGCCCCTTGGGCAGATCGATCTGCCAGTTTGGTTTGGCACCCCGAAGAATTTCCGCAAGGAGACCCTCACCTTCGAGGTGGTGGGGTTCAAGGGGGCCTACCACGCTATACTTGGGCGACCCTGTTACGCCAAATTCATGGCGGTCCCCAATTATACTTACCTGAAGATGAAGATGCCGGGACCGAACGGCGTCATCACCGTCGGGTCATCCATCGAGCACGCGTTCGACTGCGACGTCGAGTGCGTGGAGCACGCAGGCACGCGGCGGTGGACGAAGCGCCGGTGAACACGGCCGGAGAAGATGGTCAACGAGGACCTCGACCCCGCCGCCAAGTACGCCGGCACCTTCGAGGCCGCGGAGCGAACCAAGGGGGTCCCCCTCGACCCGTCGGCCCCGAGGGCAAGGCGTTGAGGGTCGGCTCCACCCTCGACCCCAAATAGGAAGTGGTGCTCGTCGACTTCCTCCGCGCCAACGCCGACATCTTCGCGTGGAGCCCCTCGGATATGCCGGGCATCCCGAGGGAAGTCGCCGAGCACTCCCTTGACATCCTCGCCAAACGCCCGCGCGTGCGACGAACGGCCGCGCCGCTTCGACGAGGATCGGCGACGGGCAATCGGAGCGGAGCTGCGAAGCTTCTCGAGGCCGGATTCATCAAGGAGGTGTTCCACCCTACGTGGCTAGCAAACCCCGTGCTTGTAAAGAAAAAAGAATGGGAAGTGGCGGATGTGTATAGACTACACTAGTCTTAATAAAGCATGTCCTAAAGTTCCTTTTCTTTTGCCACGCATTGATCAAATCATTGACTCAACTACGGGTGTGAATTGCTTTGCTTCCTCGATGCTTACTCCGGTACCACCAAATAAAAATGAAGGAGTCCGACCAGCTCGCGACTTCGTTCATCACGCCGTTCGGGACGTTCGCTACGTCACGATGCCGTTTGGCCTCGAAATGCGGGTGCAACATATCAGCGTTGCATGCAGCACGTTTTTGGGGACCACATTGGACGGACGGTCGAAGCATACGTGGACGACATCGTCATAAAGACCAGGAAGGCGGACGACCTGGTTGGCGACCTTGGCGTCGCGTTAAACCGCCCGCGAGCCAACGGGGTCAAGCTAAACCCCGAAAAATGCGTCTTTGGAGTGCCGCGAGGCATGCTCCTAGGATACATTGTCTCCCCGGCGGGGAATCGAGGCCAATCCCGAAAAGGTCGCGGCCCTCGAATGAATGGGTCCAATCCGGGACATCAAAGGGGTGCGAAGGTGATGGGGTGCCTCGCCGCCTTGAGCCGTTTCATCTCACGGCTCGGTGAGAAGGGCCCGCCCCTCTACCGCTCGCTTAAGAAGCACGAGCGCTTCTCTTGGACCACCGAGGCCCAAGACGCGCTCGACAAGCTGAAGGCGTCTCTAACGCACGCCCCGATCCTCACGCCGCCGCAAGATGGCGAACCCCCCGCAGCCTCTATGTGGCCGCAACCACCCGGGTGGTCGCCGCCGTGATCGTCGTAGAGCGCACGGAGGAAGGGCACGCCTTGCCTGTACAAAGGCCAGTCTACTACATCAGCCGAGGTCCTATCGGACACGAAGACGCGCTACCCCCGGGTCCGAAGTTGCCGTACGCGGTAGTCCTTGCGCGGCGCAAGCTCCGCCACTACTTCGAGGCCCACCCGGTCACGGTGGTTTCCTCCTTTCCGCTAGGAGAAATCATCCGCAACCCTGACGCCGCAGGCAGGATTGCCAAGTGGTCCGTGGAGCCGATGGGCGAGACGCTCGCCCACGCCCCGCGCAAGGCCATCAAATCGCAAATCCCGGCGGATTTCGTCGGCCGAGTGGACGGACACGCAACCGCCGCCCCCACAAATCCGGGCAGTGCCGGACTGCGTTCTTCGACGGCTCGGTGATGAAAATGGGAGCGAGGCGCGGGCTCGCTCTTCGTGTCACCCCTCGGGGAACACATGCGCTACGCAAGGCGCCTCCACTTCCCCGCATCCAACAACATGGCCGAATACGAGGCCCTCCTCCGTGGCCTCAAAATCACCATTGAGTTGGGTGTCAAGCGCCTCGACGTGCGGGGGGGACTCGCAACTCGTGATCGATCAGGTCATGAAGAACGCAAGCTGTCACGACGACAAGATGGAGGCCTACTGCAAAGCCGTGCGAACCCTCGAGGACAAGTTCTACGGCATCGAGCTCAACCATGTGCCCCGCCGGTACAACGAGGAGGCGGACGAACCGGCCAAGATTGCGTCCCGGGCGGATCACCGTTCCCCCAAATGTTTTCGTGCGCGACATCGCGCAACCCTCGGTCGTCTTCGAGCCCTACCCCTCGAGTCACGACGGACCCTCGGGGCCCCCTCGAATCCGGGCGGGTGCGGAACCCATGGATGAGGACCCCTCGAACGAGGCGTACGTGCTCTCCCTCCTCGAGGGGTACGGCTCCCACGAGGCCGACGCGATGGACATCGAGCCAGCTCCCGCCCAAGAGGACTGGCGCGAAAAGTACATCGCCTGGATCGCTAGAGGGGAGCTCCCCGCGGACCGGGCCGCGGCCAGGCGCATCGCCAGGATGGCCAAATCCTTTGCCCTCGTCGACGGCGAGCTGTACAAGCGCGCCGCCTCCGGCATCCTACAGCGGTGCGTGCCTATTCCCGAGGGGCGCGAGCTCCTACGGGACATTCATGCGGGGATCTGCGGCCACCACGCCGCACCCCCGCACCCTCGTCGGCAACGCGTTCCGCCGGGGCTTTTGCGGCCTACCGCGGTCACCGACGCCCGCCGAGATCGTGCGCACCGCGAGGGGTGCCGGTTCTACGCCCGCAAGTCCAACTTGCCCGCCCACGCCCCGCAAACCATCCCCGTGACATGGCCATTCGCCGTGTGGGGGCCGGACATCGTCGGGCCCCCGCGGAAGGCGCCGGGGGGCTTCACCCACCTAGCGGTCGCGATCGACAAGTTCTCCAAGTGGGTGGAGGTGCGCCCCATCACGAATCTAAGGGCGAGAGCGAGGCGGTAACATTCTTCACCGACATCGTCTACCGCTTTGGAGTGCCAAACTCCATCATCACGTACAATGGGTCCCGGTTCACGGGCCGGATGTTCTTGGAGTTCTCGTGACAAGTTCCACATCTACGTGGATTGGGCGGCCGTGGCACACCCACGGACCAACGGCCAAGTGGAGCGTGCCAACGGCATGATCCTACGGGGCCTCAAGCCCGGGGTTTTCGACCGACTCAACAAATGCGGGCGAAAATGGCTCCAAGAACTACCGACCGTTGTGTGGAGCCTAAGGACCACCCCGAGCAGAGCCACCGGGTTCACCCCGTTTTTCCTAGTCCATGGCGCGGAGGCCGTCCTCCCCCACGGACTTAGAATACGGGTCGCCCGGGGTTCGAGGCTATGACGAGGATGCCAACCGGCCGAGCCCGCGAGGACTCGCCGGGACCGATTTGGACGAGGCACGCCTCGTAGCCTTAATGCATTCCGCGAGGTATCAACAGTCCCTAAGACGCTACCAAGCACGCAAGATACGTCGACGGGATTTCGGCGAAGGGGATCCGGTCCTAAGGCCGCGCCAAGATAACCGAGGGCGCCACAAGCTATCGCCCCCATGGGAGGGACCCTACGTCGTGGTGAAGGTACTCAAGCCGGGCACGTACAAGTTGGCCAACGAGGACGGTGAAGAGCTCACCAACGCTTGGAACATCCAACAGCTACGTCGCTTCTACCCTTAGCTAGGATTTTCCAAGTACTTTCTGTTGTAAAATCACATGGCCAACGCCCCAGTTGGTGACAACTATGTAAATGCTCCAAGTCTAATAAAAGGGCAACTCGGCTTTCCCCTGAAACCCAAGTTACCCTCGGGGGCTACTGCGGGGGGCACCCCCCCCCCCAAAATGGTCCCATTTTTGCGCAAAAATAAAAACAACTCACACGCGCTAAGTTTGTTTTCTACTTCAACTACGAGCAACGATTTGAACAGGGGCGCGGGCGGCCCGGCGGGAGGAGCGTGCGAGCCGGAGGTAGCCTACACCGCGTGGATATGGCCCTTCTCTCTCGCCTCCAACCCGGTGGACCCCCCGGCGAAAATCGAACTCCCCTAAGTAAAATCCACTCGGGAAGAAGGAGAAACAAAAAGGCGCAATAAGCAAAAACTTCATTTCGCATCATCAAATGTTTACGATTAAGACAATGTGCTTATTTACAAAGGCCCCACGGCCAGAACACTAATGAACGAACAAAAAACGGGCCTAGCGCCCAGCTGTTTCAGGCGGAAGGAGCGAGCGGCGTCGGCCGACGTCCGGGAAGAGGAACTCCTCGAAGGCCTCGGCGAGCGACCCGGCGGCGTCGGCGGCGAGCGCATCCACACGCTCCATCGCCACCTCGTCCTCAACGCCCTCGGGAACGATGTAGCCCTCCGCCAGCGCCTCGAAGTTGACCTCGTAGTGGGACCGCACCACTCCGAGGGCCTTCTAGACGCCCGGATGCGGCGCCGGCGCATCCGCTCCGTGACGTGGCCGCCAAGGGCGCGCGGGCGGGCGGCCGGCCGGCGGGCCGGCCCGAGCCTCGCCCTCCTCCACGGCACGGCGGGTCTCGAGGGCCGCATCACGCAGCCTCCCGCAACTCCCGCTCGGAGGAGTTGTAGGAAGCTGCCGCGCCTCGGCCCGTTCGACTGCGTGCCCTAGAGCGGTGCGCAAGCTCGGCATCGACAAGACAAGAGAAGAAATCGAAAGGGGAAGCGAGCCCTCTAACGAAAGACCAACCAAATAAGAAGTCAGCGGCGGCTCACCTTCGACTTGCTTCCTCTCCGCCTCGAAGTCGCGGCGCACGGCCTCGACCGTCGGCTCGAGGCGCTTGAGCGGTCTCGCCTTGCTCCGGAGGGCCGGCTCCGGTTGGCGTTGGTGATGCCGAGCATGAACGCCTCGTCCTCGACCTTGGAGAACGCGGTGTTCCGCTCCTCCGGCGACTTCGCCGCCGCCTCGCGAGCGACGCGCTCTGCTCCCGGCGCCGTCCGGCGTCGACGAGGGCGGCTTGCTCTCGCCGGAGCCGCCCCTCGGCTCCTTGGCGGGCGGTGTGCTCTCGCCGAAGCCGCTCCTCGGCGATGGCGAGCGCCGCGCCCTTGGCGTCGAGGGCGACCTTCAAGTCATCGGCCTCCTTGGCCCGCTGCTCCCGGCCGCGCATCCGCTCCTCGGCCGGCGGCGGCGCCGCGCTTGCGCCCCCTCGAGCGACGTGCGGAGCTCCCGGTTCTCGCGGCGGACGATGGCCACCTCCGCCTCCCCCGTTGGCGGCCGCCGTCGCGTCTTCTCCAAGTCCGAGCGCGCCCGCACGGCGCCGCCTCATCACGATCGATGAGGGCTGCGCGGACCCGCTCGAGGCTCGAGCGGCGTGCCGCGTCCTGCCTCGAGCTCTCCCGGGAGCTCGTCGCACCACGCCATGGCCCGTACGCCGGCCCGGTCGTCCCGGCGTTCGAGGGCGTCGGCAAGCGCGTCGAAAGCACCGCACCGCTCCCGGAGGCCGGTGAACCTCGGCGTTCACCGGTCAAAGGCATCGTACTTGTCGTGGGCGCGACGCTCGAGCTCCCGGCAACCACAAAACCAAAACCCATAAGCACCGCGACACGGGGCGGCATACAAAAACGAAAGAAAGAAGAAAACGAGCAACCACGGGTTACCCGGAAAACGCGCCATGCAGGGCCGCCATGGACATGCAGCGCTTCGTTCAGCGCGCGGTTGAGCGTGGCGCCGTGGCTCCGGAGCTCGCCCCAGAGCTCCTGCTCCCCCCTGGCATCGGTGAACGCAGGGGGATCGTCGACGGCCCCCTCCACCTGGGCGGGACGGCCGACGCGGGAGGACGAGGCCTCGGCGCCATGTCCTCGGCCCCCCACCACCATGTGACCCTCGTGCCGCCTCACGAGGGCCCCCCCCCGGGGCTCGGGGGGAATTCGTGGGCGCCCGGCCCACCGATCCCCACCCGGGCGGCGGGGAGTCGTCCGAGACCTCAACCACCTCCGCCTGCAGATCGGCGGCGGGCGCGGCCGCTTGTGCCGCCCTCCGCCGGCACCCCCACCCGCGCCTCCGTGGCCGCGGGCGCCCGTCGTGGCGCCGCGGCCATCACCTCCGGCCGTGCCGCCGCGTCCACGGGTGCCGCCGCGGTTTGCGCCCGCTCCACCTCCTCTGCAGCCCGGCGCCACGGGCCGCGCCGCCGTGGCGGCTGCCTCCGTGGGCGGCACCTCCACCACGGCCGCCGCCGCGGCCGCGTCCCCACGACGGCCGACGCCGGCCGCTCCTCGGCGACCTCCCGGCCCGCGCTGCGGTGGGGGCGATCGGCCGGCCGGGGCCTCGAGGCCCCGGCCGGGCTTTGCGAGCTCTCGCCCGCCGCCGTGCTTGTCCCCGGCCGCGACGCCCTCGACGAGCGCCGCCGGGTGGGGATGGACGCATCCGTCCTCAGCACCTTGGCTGGTGCGAGAGGAGGAACGGTTGGCACCACCCTGCGCGGGCACAAACAGAGGATTAGAACACCTAATCATCAACAAATCAAACCAAGCGAAAAAAGACGAGCTCCTTACCTCGAAGAAGAAAAGGCCCGTTTCCTTTTCCTCGAGGCCTCAGCAGATGAGGCCGGTGCGGGCCGGTGCGCCCGCCGTGGCGCCTCCCGGCGGCGCCGCCGCGCGCGCAGCACGCCCGCCCCGCGCGCGGACGCGCCCGACGCCGCACCTCCCGAAGGCGCCGCGCGCGCGCGGGCACGCTCGCCCCGCGTGCGGGCACGCTTGCCGTGGCGCCCCTGACGACCGTGCCCCGCGTGCGGGCACGCTCGCCCGCGCGCGGCGCGCGCTCGCCCCCGCGCGCGAGCACGCTTGATGCGCCCACGGGCGCGCTCGCCGCGCGCGCCTCCGTGGCGCGCGCCGGCACCTCCGCGCGCGCGCGCGCCCCGATGTCGATTGCACGGCGGCGGGCACCGTTGCGCCCGCCCCGGGCGAAGCCGCCTTGTCGCCGGCGCCGGGTTCGGCGGCGACGGGGGGCGCAGTCGCCACCTATCGAGGGGCCCTCCCCCTCGGCCTCTTCCTCTTCGTCCTCCTCCGAGGACGAGTACTCCCTCGGTCCCCCGGGGAAGAGAGCCCCGGCCTCTTCGCGCCGCCGGTACTCCGCGGCCCGCCGGTCGCGGCGCGCTTGATGTCGCCTCGCGCGCTCCCTCCGCGCGCGCCGCCCGCTCCTCGCTCCCGCCGCGCGCCGCCCGGCCGAGCGCACGGGAGTCGGGGGTGGGCGGAACGGACTTGGAGACGGTAAAGCTCACCAGCTGCACACGGGGGGCATCAAGGACGCGTCAGGAAACAGAAGCAACACCAAGAACCAAAACAAAATCAAGAACCAAACTCACCAGCGGGCCGGTGGGGAGCATCTCGAGGTCCCATGGGGTCCGGCCCGCAGGCATCGGCGTCCGGGTGTCGACGGCGCTCCGCGCCCGGGTGAGCGCATACGGCCGCTCGAGGGGCATCGGGAGCATCCGCGACCTCGCCGGATCGACGGGGTTGGCCGCCCTCGTCATCTCGAAGATGCAGAGCGGCCTCTCCATCGTGGGCACGACCCGCCGGTGATGGAGGAAGGCGAGGACGCCCATCGCGTTCGGCCCCGCGCCCCGCCGGGCGCCGCGGGGCGGCCGGGACCGACTCCCGCCGCCTCCGATACCGGGCCGTGGACACCCCGTAGCCCCGGGAGTCGGGCCTCTCCTTGAACACCCGGCCGGTGTAGGGGGGGGAGGCCGGGCTCGGCGTTGCGCAAGTAGAACCATCCCCGCTCCCGGCCCGGCGTTGTTCGTCGTCATGGTGCGAGGGATGTAGACGTTCTTGAATTGCCCCCGCAGGGCAAGCGACATCCCGCCGGCGTGCACCGCGCGGCGGGTCCTCGGCTCCGTCGTGGGCTGCGTGAAGAGCTCCGCGCGGAAAAGGTGAACCCAGAGCTCCCAGTTGATTGGGATCCCCAGGTACCCTTCGCGGACGCCCACGTACGTGGCCGCCGCGAAATCGCGTTGGGGGGCAAAGTTGTGCGGCTCCACTCCGTAGTGGTGGCACATCGCCCGCATGAAGCGCGCTCGCCGCGCGTTGAAGCCCCGCTCGTGGTAGCGGATGAAGCCGACCACGTAGCCCTCCGGCGGGTTGGGCGCGTGGTCCCCCGCCGGCGGCACTATCCACTCCGCCGGGCGTCCATCTTCATTGGCCGCCGCCGGCCGGGCGGCGACCGGCTCGCCAAGGGCCGGTTGGGTCACCGACGACCTCTCCCAGGCGTAGGGGTCCAAGATCGTGAGGGGAGGCTGAGGCGGCGCCATGAGGAAGGACAAAGGAAAGCGAGAGCGGAGGACAAGGAACGGAAGAAAGGCTCTAACAACGACACCGCACGGTGGCAAGGGCGAGATGAAGACGAAGGGGCGGGGACTGAAAATGGTGAGGCGTTAAGGTAAAAAACCGCCGTCTCCTCCTCCCTTAGATTTATAAGCCGACGGGCGAGCTCTCCGGAGCGGATGCCCCGCTCGCATTAACCGCAGGGAATCTTTCCTTCACGTCGTTGGGCGGGCCCCACCACGGCGGCAGGCGGCCACATCACTCGCGGGCGGGCCATCATCACGGCGAAGACCCGCAGGAACCGAGGCAAGCCGTCACGTCCGCCTGCCACGCCGCCCACTACGCGCGCGCGCGGCCGCAGCGCCTAAAAAGGCGCGCCCGCGCTGCAAAACCGCGGCCTCGACTGCGAGGCATTTAAAGACCGGGTCCCTTGCCAAGCAAGGAGAACCCTCGAGCGGGGCGAACCCCTGGCTCGAAACAAAGACGACCCTCGATGGGATATCGACGTGAGAAGGTCGCCCAGGGCCTGCTTGATGTAAAGCAGGCACCACGGTACCCATGCCGCGTAAAACCCTCGAGCGGCACGAGCCCTTGGCTCAAAACGAAAGCAGCCCTTGATGGGATATCGACGTGAGAAGGTCGCCCGGGGCCTCGCTTGATGTAAAGGCGCACCGGCGGGTACCCATGCCACGTAAAACCCTCGAGCGGCACGAGCCCTTGGCTCAAAACGAAAGCAGCCCTTGATGGGACATCGACGTGAGAAGGTCGCCCAGGGCCTGCTTGACGTAAAGCGGGCACCGCGGGTACCCATGCCACGTAAAACCCTCGAGCGGCACGAGCCCACGGCTCGAAACGATGTCGACCCTCGATGGGATATCGACGTGAGAAGGTCGCCCGAGACCCGCTTGATATAAAGCGAGCACCGCGGCACCCATGCCACGTAAAACCCTCGAGCGACACGAGCCCCTGGCTCAAGACAACATCAACCCTCTAAAGAGGGCACGCGCGTGAGAGGGTCGCCCAGGGCCCGCTTGAAGTAAAGCAGGCACCGCAAGCACCCACGCCGCGCTGTGCAACCAACCAGCGCCTCGAGGGCTGGCTCGCCCAGACCCCTCGACGGCCGCAAGCGCAAAAGACGGGGCCGCTCAGGCGCGGCCCCGCACGGCCCTACTGATCAGAGGTTCGAAGCCTGACCCTCGACGGGTTCGAACGGGTGCCACGAGATCACGAGTTAGGGACGACGAGGGCACGCGCATTCGAGCCGTTCCTCGAGCCCGTCGGCTCGAGGGTGCCCCACATGTCGTGTTCGAGAGCCAGCGAGGGCAGCTAGCAGGGGGATCCCACCGAGGGAGAGCTTCCGCGCCCTCGGTCCCTATCGAACGGGACCGAGCCCCACCTAGCAAACCCACGCAAGCGCTTCCATGGACGTGTCTCCGGACCGCGCAGCCTACCCTTATCGAACGGGGCATGGGCGTCCACTTGAACCACCCGCTAGCAGCTCGACGAGGAATCCGCAATTCGCGACCCGCTCGATGGGGGTTGCGGAAACCTCACCCTCCGTCCCGCGGAGGGACGGCGAGGGCGCGTTAAAAAACAAGTCGTAAAGCTCTACCCGATCGCCTCGAACGGGCCAAGGCTCGGGGGCTTGACGCACGGCTACACCTCCTTGAAATTGCACCCGCCGGAGACTGTGCCAGCAGCGCGTGCACCCCCGAAGCCGGCTGAGACATCGCCGATGCCGGTTGGAACATGTGCCACGCCCTCTGACCAATTCTCGCGGTTAACCCCTGCAGGAGCACCCACACCTCTGCGGGGCTTCGGGCTAGACCCGCGGGTCCGCCGACGCGGCCCAACGGAAAGCGTTCGCGGAACAAGGAGGGAAGAACGTCCTATCAGTAGGTTCCGGCACCGCGGGAGCCTCAATGGCAAACCCACGGATGCTCGGGGGCTGCGTCGGGGGACGGCCCTAGGGGTCCCCTTAAACAACGGGGAAATCCTCACTTAAAACCCGCAACAAAACCAAAACACGCTAAGCCTAACCATGCGGGTGCATAACCATGCGAGACACGGCCCACGTCGCGGGGACCCCGACGGCCCACCAAGGCGGCCCTCTTAGTAATCCCCTCGAGCAGGCCCCGCCTTGCTCGAGGACGCGCGCCCCCTCGGGCGGGGCTCCGCCCCGCTCGAGGGGCAACACTTCCCTCGAGCGGGCTCCGCCCCGCTCGAGGGCTCGCTCCCCCTCGGGCGGGTTCCGCCCCGCTCGAGGGTACGTCCCGCCCTCGGCCGGGGTCCGCCACGCTCGAGGGTGCCCCTCACGCGTGCGCCGGCCCCCGTACACGGGCATTTAATGCCCGACACGGGCGGGACGGCGCCATCATGCGCCGGGGCTCGCGCCCGGTGCCGCCGCACCAACTCCCCGGGGGAGAATCCCATCCCCACCACCGTGGGAGGGACCGTGCGGTGCGGCCGGTGTTAGTCCCGTGACACCGCGCGCCCTGCTCCCGATGCGGCTAACGCGCCGGACCCTCGAAGGGGGTCGGGCGCACCCTCGATTTACTTTCTCGTGACCCTACGGGGGTTAGGTGGAGGCGCTAGGCCGGTGGATCGCCATCCCGGCCACTGTAACAGCATGGCCGCCGTCCCCGCGCGTGCAGGCGCACGCCAGGCGCTGTAGCAACCACTCCAACACTGTGAAGCGCGTTGGGAACGGACGCCGTTTTACCTACTCCTGTGCCCCGTACAAGCCAACGTCAGCACCTCCCTCGAAGCCTATCAGAGGACGTCGCCACCATCCGCCGCCCTCCTACCCCTCGAACCGCCACTGTTCGGGTACGAGGTAGGCCATCATGGCCGGATCGGCCGCGAAGATCGTCCGGACGGTCGCCCACTCTACGGCCGTAGCACGACGTACTCCCCCCATGTAGCTAGATAGCGCGGCGCGCATGTAACCCGCCGCCCCCTTGATCTATAAAAGGGGGGGCGAACCCCCGCCCACGGAGAGACCCGATAGCATACGAGAAACGTAGCGGCGCACGAGCGCTTCACACACCACGTACTCATTCTCCCACAATATCTTCAGCAACTCCTCCAGGGACTTGGAAGCCTCGCTTCCTCTCCCGCCTTGCTTGTAGCCGCCCCACTACAGGAACCCCCAGTGCTAAGTAATATAGTGCCTTGAGCATGCCTCTGCTGGACGTACGGCCCCCTCGTCCGGAACCAGGATAAAATCTCTGTGTCATTTGTTACTTAGCATCGACCATTGAGGGATAGACCATGACGCTATCTACTGGTTAGTGTCGGGACCACATTCCGCACCGACAATGATGCCTACCAATGAGAAGTCTCATACATAGAAGTAGGCACATGGCTCGGTGGCTTTGACATGACATGAGGTGCTTGTGGGTGTTTGTGATGGTCTTATGATTAGAATGGCTGTCCTAGCATGAAGTTTGTGTGGCTTTGCCATTTTGATATGCTTTGATCATGTTTAGGACTTTGCTCATGAGAGGCAAGTTTTTCGCAAAATTGCCAAAATCCATCTTAGCTTCGTCCAATGGTTGTGAAACTTGGTGATCATGTAGTTGAGATCAATACGAAGCCGTAGAGTATCTAACTTGCTCATTTGGACATGTGTAGCATTCTTTGTTGAATTTTGTCTATTTGAGAAGCTCTAGGTTGAAAGTTTTGCATTTTTGGCTTGATTCATGCATTGCCAACAAGGGGGAGAAGTTTGAGCTTGAAATGGCTTGTTGGACGCATTTAGAAGGTTTTCAGGTGGTTTCGAGCCATTTCTGGGCTCTGTTGTGCACCGGTCTGACCAGTCGGGTCACCGGTCTGACCGGTGTGAGTGCTGGTTCTGTTCACATGTTGCGCACCGGTCTGACCGGTCAGGGCTGAGTTGTTGCAGCTGCCCTGTTTCAAGTGGTGTCTTGCATGCATTCGTCCAGGGGGAGGTGCATTGGTTCAGGGGGAGCTTGCATGTGTGCAGGGGGAGCTCTTTGTGGTTGTTCGAGCTTTGATTCGGTGGTTTGCGCTCTTTGCTTGAGCTTTGCTTTGTCTCGGATGTGTCGAGTCGTTGCCCTTGCCTAAGGGGTCCGAGACTTGTCTTCTTCAAGTGATCTTGCTCTTTGCCTTTGTTTGGCTTTCGATCGCTTGTTGGAGTTTCTTTTTGTTCGTTTCTCTTCTTTCTCTTTTCTCTCTTGTTACTTTATGTGGGTGTTGACAATGCACTCATCAAGGGGGAGATTGAGGACCATGTGTGGTTCGAGGACCGGTGGATGGTCGCTTCCTGGTGTGATGAGTGATTGACAACGTTGTGTGGACCGATGCTTGGCTAAGTATTGCAAGTGCGGGTTGCGACTTGACCGGTGTTGGTGCGGGTGAAGAACATGCGCGAAAGGTCATCGCCGGTGAGGCCTCCGGGTGTGGAGAAGACAAGTAGGCTTCGTTCGAGGGACCGGTGGCCGGCGGGGGTCAAGTGCGGGCCGCATGGTGGCATGAACAGCAAGATGAAGTCATGGACGGTTTCTTGGTAGAGCCTCAAAACCAAGGTCGAGCCGGGACTACGTGGGAGCCGAGTCATGAGTGGAGATTGGCGGAGGCTACACCGAGTTCGCGGGGTTTCCGGTGGTTCACCAGAAAACCACTGGGTTCCTTGGTTGATCCACAAAGCCAAGACGGAGAACCGAAGACGGAGGCAGCAGCGCCGGACCGGTCTGACCGGTGGGTCTGACCGGTCTGACCGGTGGGGACCGGTCTAACCGGTGAGGAGCACCGGTCTGACCGGTGTGCCACGACGCAGTCCGGAGACTTCGAAGCGGAGGACACGCGTCGGGATCGCATGGCTTGCGTCGAGGCTACGCAGGGTGCGGTGGCCGGGCATCCGTCCGATGGTGAAGACATGAAGACTTCCAAATCCGCCCTTGAGGGGCTTGTATCCCTAGTTGTTACAGAAGGGTATTTTAGACTTTCAGTTGCCTCCATATAACCCAAGAGGTGAGAGGATGGCAGCCAACTCTTGGAACCCTAGCTCATTAGTTTTCCTATTTTCCACCTATTTTCCTTAGGTTTTCTTTAGGACTAGCAAGAGAGCTTCACGGAGAGATCTTGTTGAGAGGGATGGATGATCGGGCGACTTGCTAGACCTTGTACGAACCTTTGTTTCATGTATAGATGATTCGGCGTGGTTCCTCAAGGTTTGGATGTGTTTTTCCCGGTTGTTCTTGGTGGTGATTTTCGGAGCCCTCTCTCGGTGATTTCTTTGGGTTGTTTTTGGGACTTTTCTCTTGGGGATTTGATGGGGGAAATTTGTGGGAACCCTTCGTGGTTTTTTGGGCTGTGATCCCCCTCCCAAATCCGTGAGTAAAGGTGCTCGATTTTGGTGTTTCTTGAGTTCTTGGGTTGAAAGTGCTCTTGGCGGGATTTGTTCAATTCCTCCTTTTTGGACGAGTTTTGGTGGGATTAAACTTGGCTATGGACTCCTCATGAGGTGTTCCTAATATCCCCAAAGTCTTGTTCAAGTCCGTGGAGCGATTCGAGAGATCAAGATTTGGATTTGGGGGAGTTGACCCGCGGGTGCTGTTCATCCCGAGCTGCCCAGGCTACACCGGTCTGACCGGTGCTCTTGACCGGTCTGACCGGTGCGAGCCCTGGTGGGTTTTTGCTCGGGTGAACGTCTTGGTATGTTCGTTGTTGTCCCATGTTGCTGCTGTTTCAAGTTTGGGTCAGTTTGGTGGTCGGTTGGCATGTTTGGTGCCTTGGGGGCTTTCAGGTTGCGATCGGTCTGACCGGTGTGTCTCACCGGTCTGACCGGTGTAGAGCCACTTAGTGAAAGTTGCTCAGTTTCACCAGCAGGGACCGGTCTGACCGGTGGTGCTCACCGGTCTGACCGGTGTGGGTCTGTAGACTCGAGGTTTGGTTTTCCGCTGCGTTCTCGGGTCGGAAGGTTGTGTGTTGGTTCCTAGGTCCAGTGGCACTCCAGTGGCTACGTGGGCTTGACCAACTTGGGTAGTGAGTCGGAGACGTGTGTTGGAAGCCGTGTTCATCTTGTTGGAGTTTCCATCTCCTTCGAGAAGAATTTTTATCGGTTCCCATTCACTCCCCCCTCTCTGGTTCGCCGTATCGTTCCTTCACATTTCTAAGTGAGCCAACTATTACAATCAAGAATTGTACAATACAATTAATCCACGCAGCAATATTCACATAGTTCCATCATTAAGGGATATCATGGACAGTTGATTAAGCAGTCTCAGATAACGGTGAGAGGCCGACAATAGATTGATTAAATCCTTGCAAGGTAAACCTAAACATAGAGTGATGCCCCAACAGAGCTAGCACCGACTTGGCAGTTGCCAAAAATCCTCGGCTTGGGATCGAATCTTACAGTCCTGGGTACAAGCCTATCTGGCATGCCCCCACATAGTACATCCAACCTCACACATGTACCCACCTCCCGGTTGCAAGTCGGGCAGATGAATACTCAAGATTAGTAATAGTAAGATCCCAGCACCGTCTCATTAAGGTACTAGGTTTACCGGTCCCATTTCCGACAAGTGCTTAGTACGTTCAAAAGCTTAGCCCACGAAAGCCACTATACTAGAGCCCAAATCCCATGCTCTTACCACATGAGCAATCCATTTATAAGAATCTTATGATTCCAACATAAGAATCTATTCTCGCGAGTGACGAACATCACTCGACTTGTACCGGTCCTATAGCATAGTAGCTATCGACCTAACATACTAGTAAAAGAACATTGGTACCTAGGGATCATGCATCTAGGGTTTCAATTCAACTCCTGAAACGTAAATGCACAACCATAGCAAAGGTAATCGCATAATTTTAAAACGAAGGGTTAATGATCCAGGGTTTGCCTTCATTGGCAAGGTTGGCCTTGGGCCCTTCTAGACTTTGGTCCAGGTCCTGAGATACATCCACGTACTACAGCTCACCGTCAGCACCTTCGTCTGCTCCTTCCGACACGAGCGTATAGCTACCGTCGGGAAGATCTACGCGAAGATGCAAATGCAAAATTTAATTAACGATTTTGATTTAATTAATTACAAAATAACATATGACAACCATGGGTGCATGGTTGACCACATTCACCTAGATAATAATACATTCAACATACTCTTCCAATAAAGGAACAATATGCGGTGCTTTATTATTTTTCCTTATTTATAGTGACTATGTACACATTTATGTAAATAAATTAATTTTATTTCACAAAACAGCAAAGGGGTTGGTCTTAAGCTTCTTAGCATGTTTCACATCACAAACATAGGGTCTTTTGGTGTGGTGTTGGTGGTTTTTCAATTTAACTTATGTTGACGGATAAAAGACGTATCCACCTACGATCCGCAAGCGTACGGACCTACACCTTTTTCACCACGGGATTCCCAAGGTTCTTGTCAATCCGCAGAGCAAGGGGATTATAAGCGTTTGATCTACCTCTACGCACTAGCTACTCAAACTCTAACTACGATTAAACTAAAAAATAACTAAACTACACTAGAGAGAATGATTAAGCAATCAAGATAAAACACACTGCCATGGGTCTACGATACTAGAGCATGCAATCACTTTAAACATGAAAACCAATCTAATCTATCGGGGTTGTGACCACGGTTTCGCCCCTTCCCTCCTCTCGTACTGTCACTACGCGAAGGTATTCGAGACTAGACCTATGATGGACACGGCGTATTGAATGGATCCAAGGAAGCATTGGAGCTCTACTCCCTTTATGGCATGGTAGCTAACCTTAAGCAATAAAGTATATTCAACACAAGATGATAGATATTTAATCCAACAAACTACGATTACATCTCAAGATCGATTACAACCCATGAACGAATAAGGAGATTACCCAATCAAGGTGCTAGACATAGCACCGTTAATCATGGTCACCCTTCCGACAGTGTCTTCCTTCTTCTCCACTTGTGGGTGCTTCCTTCGAGGTGGTTGATCCCCCTCCGGAGATCTCTCTCCTCTCTCTCTAGCTTGTGGATGGCCTCCTGATGCGAATGGCTCTCTCCTTTCCGAATGGCGGCGCCTCTAGGGCTTTAGGGTTGAAGATCCTTCGGGTGCAAGGAAAGGGGGGCCGAACCGACGCCGGAAGTGGGCCGGCCCAGGCCCAATTCGACCCGGTTCGGTCGCCCCTTCGCTCCCGTGGGTCCTCAGGTGATTATGCACTTTGCCCCATCCACTTGCATGATTTTGACGATGTCATCCTCACGTCCAAGATGGAGGTTCTCCGCGCATGAAGTTCGATATTTTACGCTTCAATGCCCGGGGGTGTTCCTATGTAACACTTCGGTCCTTGCCACCATTGGATGTGATTTCATCAAGCTCATGAACATGAACAAGACTCCGTAAATGCTCCTTTAAACTTGTTGTGAATCCGTCCTTTATGTCCATGTTTTCCTACATAAACACAACACTTCCAAATGCATGCACATAGATGAACTTGTTATATGATTAGTGTGCCTAGTGGCGGGTTAGTTCCATAAACAAATCCAAACCAAAGTGTAATGAACATGTTTGGTGTACCAAAATACACCGTCAACATCTCCCCCACGCTTAGCTCTTGCTCGTCCTCGAGCAAGTACTCGTAAAAGAACTTCGTCCAAAGTGTTGTAATCATGTTCCGCTAAATCCTTCTTCACAAGTTAGTCAATTTTTTATCTTTAATACATAAACATAAAGTAATGACCATCAAACATAAACATGGGTGTTTAGAATTTTTACCACGTCAAGATTTACCCCACAACTCAGACTCTTCACTCAAAGCCTTCAATCTCAGTCATGCTTACTTCTTTGCTTCCATCGGAGGGTTTTTATGATTTTTTCGAAAATAAAATTCCTGCAACAAGTGTTAGACAAAAACTTTTCTCCAATCTCTCTCAACTCACTCATATGAGGTGGTTATCCTAAACCAGTTTTATAAAACTCTCACCTCCCATAAGTCTCTCATATAACATGTAAAGTGGAGCTATAGGTAGGGCTAGTGCAATCAACACAAGTATTGTCAAACTAAGAACTTCCTCTAGTGGTTGTTTACCTTTCAAAGCCAATGATCATGAGAATTAATCCATATGTAGGGATATCAAGGGTGAAAAGATTTAGAATGGTGGACATGTGCAAGGGAAAAAGAAAATATGACTACAAGGCACCGATGACGTCCTCGTTGTCGGATTGCACATGGTTGGAAAAAGAGTGAAAGTTTCGTCTCTCAACAACGTGACATGCTTCCTTGCACTTTATTTTTCTTTCACTTGATTTATCCCTCTCATATCTTTCTTGCCACTCCTCTTTTCTCTTTCTCTTCTTTTTCTTTCATTCTTCCACATATTTTTCTCTTTCTTTACTTTTCTATATATTTTTTCTTTTTTCTTTTCCATATTCATACTTTTCTCTTTATTTTCCCCTCTCTTGACATCTTTTCTAAGCTCTCAACTCCTCTCTTTCTTGCATGCACACAATCTGAAATTTTAAGTAAACCATGCTAGAGACGAGACGAAATTTTGAAAGTAGGTTGTGTTCAAGGAATGTGATGTACAAAAGAGATGTATAGGTTCGGGTATGGAATTCGGTGATGTACGGGAATTTCAATGTGAAAGTCACATTACCGAATACATGACGAGGCTAGCAACAAAAGATAAGCACAAGAACATGATCATTGCTTGAAATTAAAACTCCCAAGAGAGAAGGATCCTAGCCCAACTCATCGTGCTAATCACACTTATGGTGGAGCAAAAAATAAATTTGGCTTTGTATAGGATTTTTTTTCTTACTCTCAACTTGGAAAAAGAGGTTTTGCTAACCTTTATTACAAGGTTTTTTAGATAATTTTCAGAACTGAAATCCTCCAACTTTTAGCATTGAACATAGCACAACCAACATGTGAAGCTCAAGATCGAAGTGTGGTATGGGTACTTTTAGTAGTAGCAATTCCACTAAGCACCACGGTAAACGTTTTTCAAACCACACACTTATGTTCATATATCAAGAATTAAAGATAAACAAACAAGTGAAGATAAGCATCACACAAGACACAAAAATTAAAGGACTCTTTTTATTTGATTTTCTTTGAATCAACACTAAATTAAGACACTTCAAACTTGAAAAAATTTAAAAACACACCCAAAAACTATAGACTCTTAAACTCTCTCGAAAACTAAACCGAACCAAACTAAACTTGAAGCTCAAAAACTAAAGGCTAGCTAGCTAGCTCTCCCCCACGCTGAAATCATACGACATCCTCGTCGTATCTTACAAAAATCCTAAGGGGGAAAACTAAACCTAGTTGTACTTCCCGCAACTATTGCACCACTTGCCTCTCATGTTCCCAGCCATGCCAAAAAGTTTGCACACGTTACGGTTTAGGAACTTGTAGTCGTCTTCGACCACGTGCTCCAAATCCTCCATACGCTGCCTCATCGCCTCCATAGCCTAGAAACATTCGTCGACCATTGTGTAGAGCTCCGAGATGGAGTGACGGCAAGACGCACAACACATCGAATGCATCTCGAAAGGGTTGTCATCGCTAGGGTCTCCGCCGTCGTCGCCGATGTCGTCGCCATCACCATTGTCGTCGCCACCGTCGTCGTCGCCGCCGCCGTTGGGGCCTTCGGGAGTCTTCTCCTTGGGCACCTCTTCCCAAATGTAAAGATCGTTATCATCTCTTCCGGTGGCGGCCAACGAGCTCGAGCTACGATCATCGGAGTAATCGCTATCCCCATAGTCCTTAGGCTCGGGCGACACCTTGTAGTCCTTCCGCTTCATGCCACGGATGCGCGCCGACCTTCGAACGGGAGTAGGGACCTTCTCCTCCTTGACGGGGGTTGCGAGGTGTGATAACTCCGGTCGGGACACGCCCTCCGCAATGGATGTGGGCGGTCCTCTTGATCCGGACGGGTAGCTTGAGCTCGCATCGCTTCGCCTCCTCCATCGATGGCTCCTTGGCACCTTGCTTCAACTCTAAGCTCCTCGGGGACGCCATGGGCTGCTGCGTGGGTGCAAAACTATGCTTGATGGGATGGATTCCCGAGCTCCCAATTCGGCCAAATAAATAGTCCGAAAAAGAAAACCCTAGGAACCTCATTTTCCTAATTCAAACTTCCCTTAAAATTTTCGACCGAAGAAGGAAGTCGAAAAGGAGCAATCCGGGGAGAAACCGGGGCAAAACGCCGCCGCGGCCCACTTGGGCCGATCGGATCGGGGCCGGCGGTCCACCCCGTTCGGGGCCGGTACGGTCCGGTTTCCCATGTACCGCCCTTTTTTTGCTTTCTCGGTCCATGGGAAAAAGTTGGCCCGATAAATCTTCGTGAGAAACTCTAGAAAATTAAAGGAAAAACTATTTACAAAAATCCATTCCTTGTTTTTCGTCCTAGGCCGGACGTTCGAGCTCTTCTTCCATGGTGAAGACATCAACATACCGAAGGGGCACAACGTCGGGTTCGTAGTAAACCTTAAGCCGTTGACCATTCACCATAAATTGATCACCTTTCACATCCATAATGGTTACCGCTCCGTTGGAGAGCACCGAATGCATAACATAAGGTCTGTCCCACTTTCTTTGCAATTTCCCCTTTCCGAAGGTTTTAAACCTCGAATTGTAGAGGAGGACCTTATCTCCTTCTTGAAACTTTTTTCTTTAACCTTTTATCATACCACCTTTTGATTCTCTCATTGTATATGCTTGCATTTTCATATGCTTTCAACCTCATCTCTTCTAGCTCGCTTATTTGAATTCTTCGTTTCACCACCACGGCATCCAGATCAAGGTTCATCTCTTTAATCGCCCAATAGGATTTATGTTCCAACTCAACTGGAAGGTGGCAAGCCTTTCCATAGACGAATTGATAAGGGGTCATACCTATCGGTGTCGTGAACGCCGTTTGATAAGCCCACAAAGCTGCGTCTCGATTTCTTTGACCAATCCTTTCCTCCCTTCTCTATGGTTTTGTTGAGGATGCTTTTTAATTGCCTATTTGACGTTTCGCTTATCCGTTGGTTTGCGGGTGATAGGCCGTAGAGACCCTATGTTCAATTCCCAACTTGGACAAGCACTTTTTGAAATTCTTCCGGTGAAGTGAGTTCCCCCCATCGCTTATCAAGATTCTCGATGTACCGAAACGAGGAAAAATCACGTTCTTGATCATAGTAATGGACTCCTCCGTGGAAGCTTTACGACATGGCATGGCTTCTACCCACTTGGATACATAATCAACCATGACTAGAATATACTCATATCCGTGTGAGTTTTTGAAAGGCCCCATGACGTCTATACCCCACACATCGAATAAATCGATTTGTAGATTGTATTTCAAAGGCATAGAATTTCTTTGAGAGATGTTTCCGGTTCTTTGGCATTCGGGGCATGATGTAACATATCTTTTAGTATCTTCATGCATCTCCGGCCAATAGAATCCGCTAGACCACACTTTTGCTTGGGTCCTAAAATGGCTATAGTGCCCACCATACTCCGTCGAGTGGCACTTTCTCAAGATTTCTAGCCTCTCTTCGCTTGGCACACATCTTCTCATGACTCAATCATTGCCAAGTTTGAATAGGTATGGTGCATCCCGAAAGTACTTCTTACTTTCGAAAATTATCTTCTTTTGAGAGTTTTTATCTAAATGATCGAGGGGCATCTTCCGAATTGCTCGAATTCGAGCACTCGATAAAGGTGGTCTTCTATGGGCTCTTTACCATCTTGTCCATGATTCATCCTAGACAAATGATCGGCCACAACATTCTCCACTCCCTTCTTATCACGAATTTCAACATCAAATTCTTGGAGAAGAAAGATCCAACGGATCAAACGTGGTTTAGCATCCTTCTTAGCCAAGAGATACTTGATGGCTGTGTGATCGGTGTAAACAATGACCTTCGAGTTCACGATGTAAGATCTGAATTTTTCGAAGGCGAATACCACCGCTAGCAACTCCTTTTCTGTGGTGGCATAATTTAATTGTGCATCATTAAGAGTTTTGCTAGCGTAGTAAACGGCGTGAACTTGGCCTTCCTTTCTTTGACCCAAAAACGCGCCTACGGCGCAGTCATTTGCGTCACACATGATCTCGAAAGGTTGGCTCCAATCCGGAGGTTGAATAATGGGAGCACTCACCAATGCACTTTTCAAGGTCCGGAATGCCGCTAGGCACTTCTCATCAAAGTCGAAAGCCACATCCTTTTGAAGAACATGTGTCAAAGGCTTAGTGGTCTTTGAGAAGAACTTAAGAAATCTTCTATAAAATTTGGCATGACCTAGAAAGCTCCTCAAGGGCTTAACATCCGTCGGAGGTGGGAGTTGCTCAACCATCTCTACCTTAGCCTTGTCCACTTCAATGCCTCTCTCGGATATAACATGTCCGAGCACTATGCCTTGCTTAACCATGAAGTGGCATTTTTCCCAATTTAACACCAAGTCTACCTCTGCACACCTCGTGAGGACCTTATCCAACTTTGCCAAGCAATGCATGAACGTCTTCCCATGAACAGAAAAATCATCCATGAATACTTCGACAATTTCTTCGATGAATTCCGAAAATACGGCCATCATGCAACGTTGAAAAGAGGCTGGAGCGTTGCATAGACCGAAGGGCATCCTTCTATATGCAAACGTTCCATAAGGGCATGTAAACGTTGTTTTGTGTTGATCGTCCGGGTGAATGGAAATTTGCATGAACCCTGAGTACCCATCGAGAAAGCAAAAATAAGCATGGTTTGCTAATCTCTCGAGCATCTCGTCGATGAACGGTAGGGGGAAGTGATCTTTCTTCGTTGCTTTGTTAAGCTTACGATAATCGATACACATCCGTCACCCGGTCACGGTTCTTTGTGGTATCAATTCGTTCTTCCTCATTCTTCACCACGGTTAAACCTCCTTTCTTCGGTACACAATGTACCGGGCTCACCTATTCGCTATGCGGAACCGGGTAGATGATTCCGGCATCAAGTAACTTGATGACCTCTTTCTTTACTATCTCTTGCATGGCATGAGTTAGACTTCTTTGGTGGTCTACTACGGGCTTACATTGGTCTTCCATTGGTATACGATGAGTGCAAAAGGCTGGGCTAAGACCTTTGAGATCATTAATCGAATATCCAATCACCTTCCTATGTTTTTTCAATAAAATCAGCAACTTCTCATTTTCTTCGGGACTCAACTCGTCGCTCATGATGACTGGATAAGTCTTGTCTGGGCCCAAAAATTCATACTTTAATCCTTTGGGCAAAGGTTTAAGGTCTACCTCGGGCACTTGTGGCTCCTCGAGTTTAATCTCTCCTACGTCCTCGAATTTTTCTTCCTCCACGCTTCCATCTTGTGGTTCTAAGCCTTTTGTTGCTTCTTCTAGTTCTTCATCTTGTTGATCATTAACTTGATTTTCTATCACTCTTTGCAGCAGGTCTCTAAGGGTTTCAACAAAACAAAGACTATCGGGTGTTTAGAAACGCGAAGAAAGTTATATGTGTACTTCTTTCCATTAAGGTTCATTGTTACTTTGCCTTTTCCGGCATCCAACACGGCATCAACCAACTTAAGAAAGGGCCTACCTAGAATTATATGATCATGATTACTATGGTAAGCATCAATGACAAAGAAATCGGTTGGTATACATTTTCTAGAGATTTTTACATTCATGTTTCAAGCAATAACTAGAGGTATAATAGTTCTACCATCTCCCATAATTAATTTTGTTGATGTTGGAGCTAAGACTAGGTTGTGGTCCTGAACTTTATTGTAAATTTTAGAAGATAGGACACTTACTTGGACTCCAATGTCGCATAAAGCTTTGCATTGAACTCCGTTGATCTCACAACTCAAGTGTGGTGTCGCCTTCTCTTCTTCTTCGGATCCTATCGCGTAAACTTCAGCGAGGCAAGCGTATGGTGATGCTTGAGGACCATGTGTGGTTCGAGGACCGGTGGATGGTCGCTTCCTTGTGTGATGAGTGATTGACAACGTTATGTGGACTGATTCTTGGCTAAGTATTGCAGGTGCAGGTTGCGACTTGACTGGTGTTGGTACAGGTGAAGAACAAGCGCGAAAGGTCGTCGCCGGTGAGGCCTCCAAGTGTGGAGAAGACAAGTAGGCTTCGTTCGAGGGACCCGGTGGCCGGCGGGGGTCAAGTGCGGGCCGCATGATGGCATGAACAGCAAGATGAAGTCATGGACGGTTTCTTGGTTGAGCCTCAAAACCAAGGTCGAGCCGGGACTACGTGGGAGCCGAGTCATGAGTGGAGATTGGCGGAGGCTACACGAGTTCGCGGGGGTATCCAAGTGGTTCACCGAAAAGCACCGGGTTCCTTGGTTGATCCACAAAGCCAAGACCGAAGAACCGAAGACGATGCTGCAGCAGTGCCAGACCGGTCTGACCGGTGAGGAGCATTGGTCTGACCGATGTGCGACGACGCAGTCCAGAATCTTCGAAGCGGAGGACACGCGTCGGGATCGCAAGGCTTGCGTTGAGGCTAAGCAGGTTGCGGTCGCCGGGCATCCGTCCGATGGAGAACGCTTGAAGACTTCCAAAACCGCCCTTGAGGGGCTTGTATCCCTAGTTATTAGGAAAGGGTATTTTAGACTTTCGGTTGCCTCCATATAACCCATGAGGTGAGAGGATGGCAGCCAAGCTCTTGGAACCCTAGTTCATTTGCTTTCCTATTTTCCCTTCCTATTTTCTAAGGATTTCCATAGGACTAGCTTGAGAGCTTCATGGTGAGATCTTGTGAGAGGGTTGGATGATCGGGCGGCAAGCTAGACCTTGCATGAACCTTTGTGGCATGTATAGATGATTCGGCGTGGTTCCTCAAGGCCTTGTGGTGTTGTTCCCGGTTGTTCTTGGTGGTGATTTTCAGAGCCCTTTCTTGGTGTTTTTCTTGGGTTGTTTTCGGGACCTTTCTCTTGGGGATTTGATGGGGGGAATTTGTGGGAACCCTTCTTGGTTCTCTGGGCTGTGATTCCCCTCCCAAATCCGTGAGTAAAGGGGCTCGATTTTGGGGTTTTCCGAGTTCTAGGGTTAGAGGTGTTCTTGGTGGGATTTCTTTGATTCCTCCTTTTTGGACAAGTTTGGTGGGATTAAACTTGGCTATGGACTCCTCTTGAGGTGTTCCTATTCCCCCCGAAGTCTTGTTCAAGTCCGTGGAGCGATTCGGGAGATCGAAGTTTGGATTTGGAGGAGTTGACCCGCAGGTGTTGTTCATCCCGAGCTGCCCAGGCTACACCGGTCTGACCGGTGCTCTTGACCGGTCTGACCGGTGCAACCCTTGGTGGGTTTTTGCTCGGGTGAACGTCTGGGTGAGTTTGCTGTTGTCCTGTGTTGGGGTTGTTTCAAGTTTGGGTCTGTTTGGAGGTCGGTTGGCCTGTTTGGCGATTTAGGGGATTTTAGGCTTAGACCGGTCTGACCGGTGTGTCGCACCGGCCTGACCGGTGTGGAGCCACTTAGTGGAAGTCGCTAAGTTTCACCAGCAGGGATCGGTCTGACCGGTGGTGCTCACCGGTCTGACCGGTGTTGGTTAGTGGACTCGAGGTTTGGTGTTCCGCTGCGTTCTCGGGTCGGAAGGTTGTGTGTTGGTTCCTAGGTCCAGTGGCACTTCAGTGGCTATGTGGGCTTGGCCAATTTGGGTAGTGAGTCGGAGACGTGTGTTGTAAGTCGTGTTCATCTTGTTGGAGTTTTCATCTCCTTCGAGAAGAAATTTTATCGGCTCCCATTCACTCCCCCCCCCCTCTCTGGTTCGCCGTGTCGGTCCTTCAAGTGGTATCAGAGCCGGTTCGGGTCTTTATTGACTCTAACCGTCTAAGATCCAAGGATGGCGTACCGGGAATGGAGTTCGGGTCCTCCACACTTCGATGGCAAGAACTACCAGATGTGGAGTAAGCGGATGGCTGCGTTTCTCAGAGGAAAGGGTCAGATCCTTTGGGATGTCACAATGGACACAGGCTGTCCAGCCGATGAACTTCCTTGCTCCAGGATCAAGGGACATGTTCGACGCCAACAATAAGGCGGTCGACTACTTGTTTCATGCCTTGTGTCAGCCTGCGTTCGATCGGGTGCACACCGAGCACTTGTCTGGTAGAATCTGGTTGGTGTTGAAGGACGCTCATGTTGGGAATGCCCAGGTTCAGGCACGGATGTATGCGACCTACCGGAGAGAGTACGAGAACTTCACTCATCTCCCCGGTGAGTCCATCGATGCCTTGTTTCAGAGGTTCACGGTGGTTGTGAACAACATGAGGGCCAATGTGGACGTGCTCCCGTACGATGATCATGATAGAGCTGTCAAGCTCTTACACTCTTTGGATTGTACGATTTGAGGCGGAAAGTTTGAGGCCATTGTGGAGTCGGAGAAGTATGACACTCTGACGGTGAACGATCTGTTCTCGAAGCTCAAGTCGGCTGAGGTGGATAGGGGCATGACTGCCAAGCTTGAGGGTCCGACTGATTCCCATAGTCTTGCCCTCGTTGGTGGTTCGAAACGAAAGGCTAACACTAACCCATCCACCAGGATGTTCTCTTTGTCCTCTTTGATGTCTATGCCAGATGAGGAGTTTGATGTGCTTGGAGAGGACGAGGCGACGTTGCGACGAGGAGGTTCGAGAGGCTGCACGAGAACCGGGTGAACATGAGGAGGAACACGAGGACATGCTTCCGGTGCGGCAAGGCCGGGACACTTCGTCGTCGGCCCGCCGGAGAAGGTCGAGAACAAGGACGGCTACAAGCACAAGTCGAGGATGGATGGCAAGTACCGGTCGAGGCGTGACCACAAGAGCAAGCACAAGAACAAGCACAAGTACGAGCGACGATCGAGGAAGAAGGAGAGCTGAGGCAAGGCACGAGCGATGGTGGGAGCGAGCGACGTCGACTCCAGTTCCGCGTACTCCACCTCGAGCTCAAGCAGCAGTGAAGATGAAGGCGATCGTCGCAAGAGCAGGAAGTCGTCCAAGAACCTGAGCGGGTTGAGCTGCTTCGCGAGAGGCAGCTTCTGCACCATGGCGCTGAGCTCCGGCAGCAAGAAGAGCACACAGAGCAACTCGGACTCTGATTCCGACGACGAGGTGCGTGATGAACTTCCCTTCTTGCGCCAAGATAATGAGAGGCTTGGCTCGTTGCTTGATAACCGTGATGACATGCTTAGAGAGGCCAAGAAAATGAGAAAAGAGCTTAGGGCTTCACTCGAGGATGCTAGGACTAGAGTGGCTGAGCTAGAAACATATGTTCTAGATAGCAAGCTTGAGATTGATTCCCTTAAGGCTAGCCCTGTTGTTTCGGATGAGGTTGATTGTGCTGATTGCTCCATCTTTCTTGCTGATCTTGCTTTGTTTAAGGAGAAGCATGCCTCCAAGTGTGAGGAACTAGATGTGCATAGGGTTGAAGTGGTTGAGCTTAAATCTAGACCTGCTTTGCTAGGTGCTTGCACTTCTTGCCCTGTTTTGCATGCTAAGATTGATGAGATGCATGCTTACACTGCTTCCCTTGAGGCTAATGCGAAAGAACCAATTCCTACATCTTGCTCTACCCGTGAAATGCATGCTTTGAGGAATTTGGAACTTGCGCATTATGTTGATCGTTTGCGGGATGAGAATGATGAGCCGAGAAAGTTGATGGGTTGGTTGTCCGGTCATGAGCCTCGGTTGAGGATGATGATCGAGGCATTTAAGAGGCGAGGATGGTGAGGGACTTGGGGCAAACAAGGTTGGTGAGGGAAGTGGAGAGAATATCCCGAGCCACCAAAAACCCACCACAAAAATGATTTCCCTCCAAAACCTAACCATCTTAGGAACCGACTAGACACAACCCCAGCTCCACCCGTGTTTCCTACACCTACAAATGATCTCCAAAAGCCTATCAAGTTTGTGAGCACTTCAGGGAAAGTGTTCTTTGGGGAAAAAAGTGAGAAGGCTAGTGAGGAGAAACCGGTGGAGAAGTTGAGTGGAGAGAAAACAAGTGAGCAGCCACAACCCAAGCCTAAGCCTAAGCTTGTGAGGTCCATTGTGGCTATTGTGGGAGAGATGGCCATAAGGATGAGTTTTGCTTCAAGAGGAAGCGAGAGGAGAGAATGACGAAGGAGTGGGCTAGCAAGGAAAAGTACCACCCTTCCGATGGTGTACTTGAGCCTCGTGTGCAGATGCCCAGGGCTAAGGCGAGTGTGAGGACAGTTCGGGCTTGGAGAGAGCGGAAGGCTGTTGGAGGTGCTGCTGCCCAGGCTACACCAGTCAGACCGGCGTGGGGCACCGGTCAGACCGGTGCGGGGACCGGACGAGCGGCGGTTTGGGTTTCGTGCTCGTACAGGTGCGAGGGTTGTTTCTGGAGGTCGTGGTTCTGGTGGTTGGGCTGGAGAGTTTGCAGGAGGTCAGGTGGCTAGGCATTCTCCCCCTCGAGTTCACTACAGGGATGGGAGGAGTTGTAGCTTTGAGAAGGAGAGGAGGGACAATCCACGAGCTTTCTTTCGTGGTTTTGGTCCTCCTCCAGGCAGAGAAGGTTGGTTTCCTCGGAGTGGTTACCGAGGTGGTGTTCGTGGTGGTAGTTTTGGTACGAAAGATGGTTTGGTGTGTTCTAACTCCACTTTCGAGCAAATGGCTTGGCACTGGTTTTACTCTTTTGGTACTAACCGCAGTGTTGAGTTGTTTGTTTCCTCACGTGCTCGTTTTTGAATTTCAGGTGGGAGACTTGAAGAACATTTGGTTGATTTACTCTGGTTGCTCGAGGCATATGATTGGAGACAAGGGGTGGTTCTCAAGTCTCGTCCCGGTGGTGACAAGGAGGTACATCACTTTTGGGGACAATGGGCGTGGGCGTGTGCTTTCAGAAGGTGAGATTAAGGTGAGTGACAAGATCACTCTCAGGCATGTTGCTCTTGTTCAATCGCTGGGGTACAATTTGCTTTCTGTGTCCCAGCTGTTGGATGAGGGTTTTGAGGTGTTGTTTCGGCCTGGTGGTTCTCGGATTTTGGACTCTCGAGGGGACCTTGTCTGTATGGTCGTTCCCGAGGGTCAGGTGTTTCGTGCTGATTTTTCTTAGTCTTCGGGTGTGGAGCGTTGTTTCTTGGCTGGTTCTTCGAGTGAGTTGTGGAAGTGGCATAGGAAGTTGGGTCACTTGAGCTTTGACCTTTTGTCTCACTTGAGTAAACTCAATTTGGTCTGAGGATTGCCGCGGTTGAGGCTTGAGAAAGAGTTGGTTTGTGCGCCATGTAGGCATGCCAAGATGGTAGCCTCTTCTCACCCGCCTCTCACTGATGTGATGACTGAGCTTCCATGCGAGCAGCTCCATATGGATCTTGTTGGCCCAGCTTGTGTGCGATCTGCGGGTGGGAAGTGGTTGTTAGAATGTAGCCTGTATACAGCCTGTACAGCCCATATTGGGCCTGCGGCCCATTGGCCTTGTATATTGTAACCCTATCCTTCTAGGCTATATAATGAAGGTCACCCCCCTGATTAGGGTGTGCGGTGTTTCTCTACATGGTATCACGAGTCTAGGGAATCAATCTTGGGTTTCCTCCTCTCTCCTTCCGCTGCCCCACCGCCCCAGGCCGCCGCCGCGTCTCCTTCGAGCCGCCGCCGCCGCCGTACCGCCCGGCCGCCCGTTCGCGCCGCCGTCGCCGCCCTCCCCGCGGGCGCGCCGGCCGCCCGATTCGCGCCGCCGTCGCCGCCTCTCTGCGGGCGCGCCCGGCCGCCGCCGTCGCCGCCTCCCCGCGCGCGCGCCGGCCGATCGCTCGCGCCGCCGTCGCCGGACGCGCGCCTCCCCTGCGGTGTCGTCCGTCCGCCCGTTCGCGCGCGTCGCCCGGCCATCCGTCCACACGCCGCCGCCGCCGGCCGCGCGCGCCGCCGCCGGCGTCGCCCGTCCGCGCGCCGCCACCCCCCGGTCGCGCCGCCTCCCGCCGGCGTCGCCGCCGCTCGGGGAGCCGCACCCCCCAGGAGTCGCCCAGGAGCCGCGTCGTCCCCGCTCGGACCGCGCTGCGTCTGCCGGCCCTAGCCGCCATGACGACCTCCGCCAACGACTCCGCCACCTCCGGTGTCCGGGGTCCCAATCCTCTGGGACCTCCCTCGCTACTGCCTCCTTCTTCGCCGCCTACGAGTCAGTCAACGTCAAGCAGCACGTGCCGATCTCCCTCAGCCTCGAGCGCCCCAACTACTCCAAGTGGAAGGCATTCTTCACCGCCCTCTCGCACCAAGTACGGGCTGCTCGGCCACGTCGATGGCACGGAGGATGCACGCCCGCCCGACCCCCCGTGGTCTCGGCCCCGATGCCCGCATTCGCGGATGGATGTACGGCTCCATCGACGACGCCGTCCTCGACCTCGCCATGGAGCCCAATCAGGATGCTCGTGCCCCGTACGTCTCCATCGAGGCTCGTTCCAAGCCAACAAGGAGTCTCGCGCGGACGTCCTTGAACGGGGAATTCCACGACCGTCCCGGGCGACCTCTCCGTCGACGCCTACGCTCAACAGATGAAGCGCACCGCCGACGCCCTGCGGGAGGTTGGTCACACCGTCTCTCCAGCGCAGCTTGTGCTGAATCTTCTGCGCGGCCTCAACCCTCGCTTCGCCAACACCGCCGACATCATCGCCAACACGTCGCCACTTCCTGACTTCAAGTCTGCCACCAACATGCTCCGCGCGTCAAGGAACTCCGCCTCGGCGGCGGCGGGCAAGGAGGCCTCGGCCTCGGCTCTCGGCTGCTTCCACTGCCCCGTCGGCCTGTCCGTCGTCCTCGTGCCCACCCACCTCCTCCAACAACCGTGGGGCGGTGGCAATGGCAAGGGCGGTAAGGGCAAGGGAGGGCGTAGCGGTGGCGGCGGTGGCGGTCGCAACCCGGCGGCACGGTGGTCATCGGCGGCAAGGCGGCGGTTTCGGCGGGCGCCGGACTCCTCGGCCCGGCCGGTCCCCGGGTTTGCTACAACCCTTGGGTCGGCCCGTGGGCTTCCTCGGGCACCCGGTAGTCCCCTCGGCGGTGGGCACCACCACCACCGCCTCCACAGCAAGCCCACACCGCCTTCGCGCCGTCCACGGCTCTCCGCCGCCGCCCCCGCTCCCGGTGGGCCGGGACGCCGCCGGCCCGATCGCCGCCCTCAACCGGTTGGCGGTGCAAGGGTCTTCACCTTGGGTCATGGACGGCGGAGCGACATCCCACATGTCCTCCAACGACGGTATACTTCTCTCCCGTCTCCCGTCACCGGCATCTTCCATCATCGTTGGTAACGGGCGGTCCATCCCTATTTACGGTCGTGGCACTTCTTCTTTACGCATAGGCGATCGTCTTTTTCATCGTAATAACGCTCTTGTCACTCCTCGGCTTACTCGCAACTTGTTATCTGTTCGACAGCTTACTCGCGACAATAACTGTTCTATTGAGTTTGACGCCTCTGGTTTTTCTGTTAAGGATCTCCAGACCAAGATGGTCCTCCTTCGGTGCAATAGCGATGGGGACCTCTACACCGTTCCCCACCACATGCCTACTCGTTGTCATGTCGCTGTCGTCTCTCCGGAGCTTTGGCATTCTCGTCTTGGGCATCCAGCACCAGCAGCCGTTCAGACTCTACATAAACTTTCAGCTATCCAGTGTAATAAAGAAGCTCGCCGCATTTGTCATGCCTGTCAGCTAGGCAAACACACCAGACTGCCATTTGCTAGTTCGGTCTCTAGTACCTTAGCACCATTTGAACTCCTCCATTGTGATATTTGGACTTCTCCAGTTTTGAGTATTTACGGTTACAAATTTTATCTTGTGATAGTTGACGATTTTACTCATTACTATTGGTTTTTTCCCCTCGCGCCACAAATCGGATGTTCACGAACACCTTGTTCGGTTCATAGCTTATGCTCACACACGGTTCGGTTCTCCGTACGTTGTTTTCGAGCCGACAACAAAGCACGGAGTTCCTCAACAATGCCACCGCTACCTTCCCGTCGGCCGCGGCATTCTTCTCCGTACTTCGTGTCCTTACACGTCCGCCCCGAACGGCAAGGCCGAGCGCATGCTACGCACACCGAACAACACCGTTCGGACACTCCCGATACATGCCGCCATGCCTCCCTCCCTACTGGGTTGAGGCACTTTCCACCGCCGTGTTTCTTATCAACCGGCGGCCCTCATCGTCCATCGCCAACGGTATTCCCTATCACTGTCTTTATCACAAGATGCCAGACTACTCCCTTCTCCGAGTTTTTGGTTGCTTGTGCTACCCGAATCTTAGTGCCACGACTCCCCACAAACTGTCTCCTCGCTCAGCAGCGTGTGTCTTCCTTGGTTATCCTCCTTCTCAGAAGGGTTACCGATGTCTTGACCTTTCCACTCGCAAGATCATCATCTCGCGCCACGTTGTTTTTGATGAGACTCACTTTCCGTTTGCGGCTTCGAAGCCTCGACCGGACTCGTTTGATTTTCTGTTACAGGACATACTCCCCGCGCCTGCCCCGTCTACTCTAGACGCTCGGCACACGCGGGCTTCCGTTCCACCGGTCTCGGACGACGCAGGCGACCCCGTCGGGCTGGACCCGGCCATCCTGTGGCACGGTGCCGCTTACCAGCTGCCACAGGCGACGCCTCCGACGGCGCCCGCGCCCTCGGCGCGCCGCACCGGCCGGCCCCCGGCGCCGGCATCCGGGCGCCGGGCCCCCGCGCTTCGGCCTTCACTACGGCGGGCGTCCGCCCCCGCCGCCGGTTCCCCGGCCGTCGCCGGGCCGCACCACCGGTTTCCGAGCCGCCGATCGAGTCGTCCACTTCTCCGGCTCCCCTCGCGCCCCCGGTACGGGCGACCCGTTCACAGACAGGCTCCCTGCCACCGCCCATGCAGCGCTACGGCTTCACCGCGGTCACCTCGGCGTCTCCACTGCCTGCCAACACTCGCGCCGCGCTCGCGGATGCGAATTGGCGTGCCGCGATGGCTGATGAGTACAAGGCACTCGTCGACAATGGCACCTGGCGTCTCGTTCCTCGCCCGCCTCGCGCCAACATCATCACCGGCAAGTGGGTCTTCAAGCACAAGTTCCATGCTGACGGCTCCCTGGCACGCCATAAGGCCAGGTGGGTCGTTCGAGGGTTTTCACGGCGATACGGCATCGACTACGATGAGACGTTCGGTCCGGTCGTCAAACCCGGCCACCATCCGGCCGTTCTCGGCGTCGCCGTCTCCCGTTCCCGGCCGATCCATCGGCCGGACGTGAAGAACGCCTTCCTCCACGGTCATCTCCACGAGACGAGTCTCGTCGGCCGGCCGCCGGATTTGTCGACCCGCCGCCCCCGATCACGTCCGTCTCCCCGCAAAAGTCCTTGTATGGGCTCAGCGAGCGCCCGGCGTGGCACCGGCGCTTCTCGGCCGTGCGACGGATCGGCTTCACCGCTTCGATCTCCGACACATCCCTCTTTGTTTACAAAGAGGGCGCCGACATCGCCTATCCGTCGCTCTACGTCGACGACATCATTCGACGACCTCGTCGACCGGCTTCTTCGACGCATCACCGAGTCCCTTCACTCCGAGTTCGCCATGACGGATCTCGGGGATTTTCATCATTTCCTCGGGATTTCGTCACGCGTTGCTCCGACGGACTCTTCCTCTCCCGGCGACGGTATCTTTCGCCGAGCACCTTCGGGCGCACCGGCATGGCCGAGTGTCACTCTACGGTGACTCCCGTGGACACTCATGCCAAGGCGTCGGCCGTGGATGGCGCTCCGGTGGCGGATCCCACTCGCATCGCGGCCTCGCCGGAGCTCTACGGTATCTCACGGCCGGCCGTCCGGACCTCGCCTATGCGGTGCGGCGGTGTGTCTTTTCATGCACGACCCGCGAGAGCCTCATCTAGCACTTGCTCAAGCGCGTCTGCGGTACGTCAAAGGCACCCTCTCCACCGGGCTTCACATCGGCACGCGGCGCCATCACCGGTCGACGGCCTACTCCGATGCCGATTGGGCAGGTCGTCCCGGATTCTCGGCGCTCTACTTCCGGTTCTTGCGTCTTCCTTGGCGACAACTTGGTCTCTTGGTCCTCCAAACGACGGACTACGGTCTCTCATTCGAGCGCGGAGGCCGAGTATCGTGCGGTTGTGCACGCCGTGGCCGAGACCCGTTGGCCGCGTCGGTTGCTTCGGGAGCTTCATGCACCCATCTCTTCGGCGACAATTGTTTATCGTGACAATGTCGGCCGTTGTCTACATGACCGCTAACCCGGTCCATCATCGTTGCACGAAGCATATTGAGATCGACATCCACTTTGTCCGCGAGAAGGTTGCTTTGGGACAGGTTCGAGTGCTCCATGTTCCCTCGTCTCATCAGTTCGCGGACATTATGACCAAAGGGTTACCTGTACAGTTGTTTACTGACTTTAGGTACAGTCTTTGTGTTCGTGACACTCCCGCTTAGACTGAGGGAGGGTGTTAGAATGTAGCCTGTATAGCCCATATTGGGCCTGCGGCCCATTGGCCTTGTATATTGTAACCCTAGCCTTCTAGGCTATATAATGAAGGTCACCCCCCTGATTAGGGTGTGCGGTGTTTCTCTACAGTGGTATGTCCTTGTTGTGGTGGACGACTACTCTCGGTATGTGTGGGTGTTCTTTCTCGAGGATAAGGGGGAGACGTTTGGTTTTGTTCGAGATCTAGTCTTGAGGTTGAGGAATGAGAGGCATGGAGATGCCATACGAGCAATCCGCAGTGACAATGGCTCAGAATTCAGAAACTCTCATTTTGAAACCTTTTGCCATGACTTGGGTCTTGAGCACCAGTTTTCGAGTCCGTATACGCCTCCCCAGAATGGTGTTGTGGAAAGGAAGAACAGGACCTTGTGCGAGATGGCTCGGACGATGCTTGATGAGCATAGGACTCCGAGGAGGTATTGGGCTGAGGCGGTGAATACCGCGTGCTATGTGTCGAACAGGATCTACCTCAGGGTGCATAAGAAGAAAACATGCTACGAACTGATGCACGGTCGCACACCCAAGGTGAGTCACTTCCATGTCCTTGGTTGCAAATGCTTTATTCTGAAGAAAGGGAAGAAATTGGATAAGTTTGAGGCTAGGTCTGTCAATGGTTTTTTCCTTGGTTATGCATCTCATTCTAGAGCATATCGTGTGCTCAATCTTGAAACTAACCAAATCGTGGAGACTTGCGAGGTAACCTTCGACGAGACACAGCCACGTAGTCAGCTTGTCTTTGAGTGTGCAGGTGATGATGAGCTTGGCGAGGAGATCTTTTAGGAGGAGGAGCATGAACATGGAGACGATGAAGATGGCAGTGTGGTGCCCCCGGCTGAACATGTACCCACTTCTTCGACTACACTGGTGGACAGACCCTCTCCTACACCTACGATGACAAATCAAGATCGAGGAGAACCTGTTGTTGAGGGGGAGGTAGCATCGAGGTGAGAACCTCCCCGGCGAGTACAAGTGGATCACCCAGCTTCAAGGATCATCGACGACATGAATGAACGCACTACACGGTCGAGGGTTCGGAACAATTCTCATTTCGCTCATGCTGCATTTGTTGCTACTTTTGAGCCCAAAGACATTGGACACGCACTATCTGTTCACAATTGGGTTAATTCGATGCATGAGGAGTTGGAGAACTTTGAGAGGAATCAGGTTTGGGAGTTGGTTGACCCTCCCCCAGGGTGTAAGCCGATTGGTACAAAGTGGGTGTCGAAGAACAAGGAGGGAGAGAAAGGTGAAGTGGTGAGAAACAAGTCGAGACTTGTTGCTCAGGGGTTCAGTCAGAAGGAGGAGATCGACTACGAGGAGACCTTTGCTCCCGTAGCCCATTTGGAGGCAATAAGGATCCTTCTAGCCTTTTCCGTGGCTAAAGGGTTCAAGTTGCACCAAATGGATGTGAAGAGTGCTTTCCTGAATAGTGTGTTGGAGGAAGAAGTGTATGTGAGGCAACCTCCGGGGTTTGAGAGTGAGAGGTACCCCCACCGGGTGTACAAGTTGAGGAAGGTGCTGTATGGGTTGAAGCAGGCGCCTAGAGCTTGGTATGGCAGGTTGAGGGGGTTCTTGTTTGAGAGAGGTTTTGAGATGGGGAAGGTCGATCATACCTTGTTTCTATTGAGGCAGGGCAGAGATATCCCGATTGTGCAGGTGTACGTGGATGATATTGTCTTTGGTGGCTCGTCTAACTCTCTTGTTGCAAGTTTTGCAGAGGATATGAGCAGGGAATTTGAGATGAGCATCATGGGCGAGTTGCAGTTCTTCCTCGGGCTACAAATCAAGCAATCAAAGGAAGGAACATTTGTGCACCAAGCTAAGTACACCAAGGACATTGTTCGAAAGTTCAAGATGGAGGATTCCAAGGCTATGACGACGCCGATGAGTACGACTACGGCTCTTGATGCGGACGAGGAAGGTGAACACGTGGATCAGAAGGAGTACCGGAGCATGATCGGGTCACTCCTCTACTTGACGGCGACGAGGCCGGACATCCAGTTCTCGGTATGTCTGTGCACTCGTTTTCAAGCGTCTCCGAGGACTTCGCATCGGCAAGCGGTGAAGCGAATTTTCAGGTACTTGCGTCACACTCCTGACTTCGGCCTTTGGTACTCCGCGTCCTCTTCTTTGGCGCTTCATGGTTTTTCAGACGCAGATTTTGCCGGGTGTCGGTTGGATAGGAAGCCCACTTCTGGGACTTGCTAGTTTTTGGGTTCTTCTTTGGTGTCTTGGTCTTCCCGCAAACAATCGAGTGTTGCTCAATCCACTACCGAGGCCGAGTACGTTGTCGCTGCTAGTTGTTGCTCTCAGCTCCTTTGGATTTCATACACCATGAGTGACTTTGGTGAGGAGCATACACATGTCCTACTTCAATGTGATAGCACCAGTGCCATAAGCGTTGCAAAGAATCCAATGCTCCATTCCAAAACCAAGCACATAGAAGTGAGGTATCATATTCTGAGAGACAACGTAGAGAAAGGAAAGATAGCTTTGATCCATGTACCCACACATGACCAACTAGCCGATACTTTCACCAAACCCCTAGATCAAGCAACTTTCACTCGTTTGCGGGGGGAACTTGGTGTGTGTTTGATTTCTTGAGTTGGGTGTGTGGGAGCTCCCTTTGTAGCATATGTATAGCTTTCCTTTGTGCATTTCTTGCATTTGGCATGGCATATGTAACATGATGTATAGGCATCCTTGTATCTTAGATTACATGCATTTTGTATCATATGCATTGGTTAGGAAAAGCTTCTCTCATATACATTGTTCACCATGGAATGCTATTTATGTCTTTGTGAGCTTGTTTGGTATGCTATGGTTAGTTTGGCTTAGCTCTTGATGATATTAATGAATAATCCATGGTTGTTAGCTATGTTTTTGAAAAATGTCACATATATATGCTCTCTCATGTGTAAATGCCTTTATATGATCTTGACATGTTTTAGTGGCTTGGTTATGCTTAATTTGTGGTTGGATAGCTAGTTTATTGATCATATGGGGCCAAAGGCTCATTTGTCATCATGAATGTTTAGCCCTCTTGCTTCATCTTGTGGAGGGGCATAAGTTCCTTTTTGTCGCAAAGACATTTCATGTACCCATTATGAATCTGAAAATGATATGTAAAATGCTTGAAAATGTGCTCCTATGTCATATGTGCTGAATTTAATTTGCTTTGGGTGCTAAACCGTTGCATGATGCCTACCAATGAGAAGTCTCATACATAGAAGTAGGCACATGGCTCGGTGGCTTTGACATGACATGAGGTGCTTGTGGGTGTTTGTGATGGTCTTATGATTAGAATGGCTGTCCTAGCATGAAGTTTGTGTGGCTTTGCTATTTTGATATGTTTTGATCATGTTTAGGACTTTGCTCATGAGAGTCAAATTTTTCGCAAAATTGCCCAAATCCATCTTAGCTTCGTCCAATGGTTGTGAAACTTGGTGATCTTGTAGTTGATGTCGATACGAAGGTATAGAGTATCTAACTTGCTCATTTGGACATGTGTAGCATCCTATGTTGAATTTTGTCTATTTGAGAAGCTCTAGGTTGAAAGTTTTGCATTTTTGGCTTGATTCATGCATTGCCAACAAGAGGGAGAAGTTTGAGCTTGAAATGGCTTGTTGGATGCATTTAGATTCGGGTGGTTTCGAGCCATTTCGGGCTCTCGGTGTGCACCGATCTGACCGGTCGTGGTCACTAGTCTGACCGGTCGGAGTGCTAGTTCTGTGCACATGTTGGGCACCGGTCAGACCGGTGGTGGTGACCGGTCTGACCGATGTGAGCTGAAGTTGTTGCAGGTGCCCTGTTTTCAAGTGGTTTGCATGCATTCGTCCAGGGGGAGCTTGCATGTGTGCAGGGGGAGCTCTTTGTGGTTGTTCGAGCTTTGTTTTGGTGGTTTGCGCTCTTTGCTTGAGCTTTGTTTTGTCTCGGATGTGTCGAGCCATTGCCCTTGCCTAAGGGGTTCGAGACTTGTCTTCTTCAAGTGATCTTGCTCTTTGCCTTTGTTTGGCTTTCGATCGCTTGTTGGAGTTTCTTTTTGTTCGTTTCTTTTCTTTTTCTTTTCTCTCTTGTTACTTTGTGTGGGTGTTGTCAATGCACTCATCAAGGGGGAGATTGAGGACCATGTGTGGTTCGAGGACCAGTGGATGGTCGCTTCCTTGTGTGATGAGTGATTGACAACGTTGTGTGGACTGATGCTTGGCTAAGTATTGCAAGTGCAGGTTGCGACTTGACTGGTGTTGGTGCAGGTGAAGAACATGCGCGAAAGGTCGTCGCCGGTGAGGCCTCCAGGTGTGGAGAAGACAAGTAGGCTTTGTTTGAGGGACCCGGTGGCCAGCGGGGTCAAGTGCGGGCCGCATGATGGCATGAACAGCAAGATGAAGTCATGGACGGTTTCTTGGTTGAGCCTCAAAACCAAGGTCGAGCCGGGACTACGTGGGAGCCGAGTCATGAGTGGAGATTGGTGGAGGCTACACCGAGTTCGCGGGGTTTCCGGTGGTTCACCAGAAAACCACTGGGTTCCTTGGTTGATCCACAAAGCCAAGACCGAAGAACCGAAGACGGTGCTGTAGCAAGGCTCGACCGGTCTGACCGGTGTGCGACGACGCAGTCCGGAATCTTCGAAGCGGAGGACACGCGTTGGGATCGCAAGGCTTGCGTCGAGGCTAAGCAGGTTGCGGTCGCCGGGCATCCATCCGATGGAGAAAGCTTGAAGACTTCCAAAACCGCCCTTGAGGGGCTTGTATCCCTAGTTATTAGGAAAGGGTATTTTAGACTTTCGGTTGCCTCCATATAACCCATGAGGTGAGAGGATGGCAGCCAAGCTCTTGGAACCCTAGTTCATTTGCTTTCCTATTTTCCCTTCCTATTTTCTTAGGATTTCCATAGGACTAGCTTGAGAGCTTCATGGTGAGATCTTGTGAGAGGGTTGGATGATCGGGCGGCAAGCTAGACCTTGCATGAACCTTTGTGGCATGTATAGATGATTCGGCGTGGTTCCTCATGGCCTTGTGGTGTTGTTCCTGGTTGTTCTTGGTGGTGATTTTCGGAGCCCTTTCTTGGTGTTTTTCTTGGGTTGTTTTCGGGACCTTTCTCTTGGGGATTTGATGGGGGAAATTTGTGGGAACCCTTCGTGGTTCTTTGGGCTGTGATTCCCCTCCCAAATCCGTGAGTAAAGGGGCTCAATTTTGGGGTTTTCCGAGTTCTAGGGTTAGAGGTGTTCTTGGCGGGATTTATTTGATTCCTCCTTTTCGGACAAGTTTTGGTGGGATTAAACTTGGCTATGGACTCCTCATGAGGTGTTCCTATTCCCCCCAAAGTCTTGTTTAAGTCCGTGGAGCGATTCGAGAGATCGAAGTTTGGATTTGAGGGAGTTGACCCGCGGGTGCGGTTCATCCCGAGCTGCCCAGGCTACACCGGTCTGACCGGTGCTCTTGACCGGTCTGACCGGTGCAACCCTTGGTGGGTTTTTGCTCGGGTGAACGTCTGGGTGAGTTTGCTGTTGTCCTGTGTTGGGGCTGTTTCGAGTTTGGGTCTGTTTGGAGGTCGGTTGGCCTGTTTGGCGATTTGGGGGCTTTCAGGCTTAGACTGGTCTGACCGGTGTGTCGCACCGGCCTGACCGGTGTGGAGCCACTTAGTGGAAGTCGCCAAGTTTCACCAGCAGGACCGGTCTGATCGGTGTTGGTCAGTGGACTCGAGGTTTGGTGTTTCGTTGCGTTCTCGGGTCGGAAGGTTGTGTGTTGGTTCCTAGGTCCAGTGGCACTCCAGTGGCTACGTGGGATTGGCCAATTTGGGTAGTGAGTCGGAGACGTGTGTTGTAAGCTGTGTTCATCTTGATGGAGTTGTCATCTCCTTCGAGAAGAATTTTTATCGACTCCCATTCACTCCCCCCCTCTCTGGTTCGCCGTGTCGGTCCTTCAATGCTTCAGGCATGATCCCCATGATTCTCTTCACCTGGGCCATGTGTTCTGGATCCACTTCATCATCTCCAAAGAGCTTTTGAAAGATCTCACCGGTGATTTCAAGGTCGTATCAATGTTCTGCTTTCGTTTCCGGTGGGAAATCCACTTCCAATGCTCTTGCCATCCCCTTTTGGTTAGGGAACAGTCTTCTCTTATCGAATACTTCTCCATAATCGATTGGAACCCAATCCATTGGTTCGAACTCCCTTAGTGGCTTCGCTCTTGACATGCTTCTGTTGTTTGTTTCATTTGATACGGCGAAGTCAACGCTCGGGGTAGTTCTTGACTTGATGTGTTTTTCTTCAAGCTTTTCCAAGATTGGCTCCTATTTTGTGACTTCTGGGGTTGCCTCTTTAGAAAATTCAGCACACTTCTTCTTTCTTGAATTATATTCCGGCTCTTCCGCAAATCTTGTTTCCCAATCTCTTTGCATGACAGCCGCTTTACTATTTTTTTTAAGAAGTTGGGCGGCTTCTGTGAGTGTTTTCTCCATGGGATCCCCACCTGCGCACATTTGGACGTGTTGCATGCAACTAGGGGTTAGGGAAAAGAAAAATGTATGCAAGAGTGCGTCACCGGAGAAGCCGAGTCTTGGTCCTTGTTCGATCAACTCATTAAACCTATTCCAGGCTTGGTCTATCCCTTCCTCTTCTTCTTGCGTGAAAGTGATCACTTGCCTCCTTAGATGTTGAACCTTGCTAATTGGAAAGAACTTCTCGCAAAACTTCTTTGTCAACTTGTTCCAATTGCCTTCAACTTCAAAGGACGCAAACGAGTACCATGTCTTGCTTCACCGGCAAGTGAGTAGGGAAAGACATTCCATTTGAACCATTCATCGGGAACTCCTTCTTGACGCACCGTGTTGCATAGCGTCGTGAAATGCCTTATGTGTCTATATGGGTTCTCCGTAACCATCCCTTCAAACGGGTATGCCGCCACCATCTCGATGATCTTGGATTTGATCTCATACTTGGTCGCTTCAAGCTTCGAATCCGACTCTTGTACCTTTATGTCTTCACATCAAGGGCTAGCGTAGTCCCTTAGTGATTTCTCCGGTTCTTCCACGGGTTGATTGACGAACGCCATCTAGACAACATGATAAAAACAAAAACAAAAACAAAAACAAACAAAGTGGTTTTCTAGATAATATGTGTTAGATATTAGCAAACAAAAGATGAACTAAATATAAAACTAAGTTAGATGCAAACCAAACGATGTAAACTAGCTTGCTTCCCGGCAACGGCGTCACAAAAAGGGGCTTGTTGACGGATAAAAGACGTATCCACCTACGATCCGCAAGGGTACGGACCTACACCTTTTTCACCACGGGATTCCCAAGGTTCTTGTCAATCCGCGGAGAAAGGGGATTATAAACGTTTGATCTACCTCTACTCACTAGATACTCAAAGCCTAACTACGATTAAACTAGAAAACAACTAAACTACACTAGAGAGAATGATTAAGCAATCAAGATAAAAGACACTCGCCCATGGGTCGACGATACTAGATCATGCAATCGCTTTAAACACGAAAACCAATCTAATCTATCGGGGGTTGTGACCATGGTTTCGCCCTTTCCCTCCTCTCGTACTGTCACTACACGAAGGTATTCGTGACTAGACCTATGATGGACACAGCGTATTGAATGGATCCAAGGAAGCATTGGAGCTCTACTCCCTTTACGGCATGGTAGATAACCTTAAGCAATAAAGTATATTCAACACAAGATGATGGATAGATAATCCAACAAAGTACGATTACATCTCAAGATCGATTACAACCCATGGACGAATAAGGAACCCCATCAAGGTGCTAGACATAGAACCGTTGATCATGGTCACCCTTCCGACGGTGTCTTCCTTCTTCTACACTTGTGGGTGCTTCCTTCGAGGTGGTTGATCCCCCTCCGGAGATCTCCCTCCTCTCTCTCTCTCTAGCTTGTGGATGGCCTCCTGGTGCGAATGGCTCTCTTCTTTGCGAGGCGGCGCCTCCAGGGCTTTATGGTTGAAGATCCTTCGGGTGCAAGGAAAGGGGGGCCAAACCGACGTCGGAAGTGGGCTGGGCCGGCCGGCCTGGGCTGACCGGCCCAGGCCCAATTCGGCCCGGTTCGGTCGCCCCTTCGCTCCCGTGGGTACTCAGGTGATTATGCACTTTGCCCCTTCCACTTGCATGATTTTGACGATGTCATCCTCGCGTCCAAGATGGAGGTTCTCCGCGCATAAAGTTCGATCTTTTACGCTTCAATCCCCGTGGGTGTTCCTACGTAGCACTTCGGTCCTTGCCAGCATTGGAAGTGATTTCATCAAGCTCATGAACACAAACAAGACTCCGTAAATGCTCCTTTGAACTTGTTGTGAATCCGTCCTTTATGTCCATGTTTTCCTACATAAACACAACACTTCCAAATGCATGCACATAGATGAACTTGTTATATGATTAGTGTGCCTAGTGGCGGGTTAGTTCCATAAACAAATCCAAACAAAAGTGTAATGAACATGTTTGGTGTACCAAAATACACCGTCAACAACTTAATATTAAGCTTAATTGGCTTCCATTGCTTTTATTCATAAATAAATTCATAAAATGCAGTGGGTGGTGTTTCTGAAGCACTATAGACCTAGATAAGGCTATTGAACAAGATTTCACATTTACATGGAGCTATAAATTAATTACATAAAAAATGACAATTTCTAGCTACCAAAACAAGATAAATGCACATAAAAATAATTAAGCAACAAATGGATTCCAACTTTCTCCCACTGGTTCTCTGACTCAAATTAAGGCTAGAAAATCAACAAACACTTCAAGAGCTACTTAGATCTTGAGCTATACAATTACATTTAAAACTAAGTATATTTCAAGAATAAATATTTCTGGCATTCATAAAATTATTGTTATTTCACCAGAGGTGCATTTATGAAAGATCATATCTAGAAGTGTGTGTGTGTGTGTCTATATATATATATATATAGGTAGCTACTATTCATAGGCCAGGGTGTTGATTAATATTCAACACCCTCACAGCGTGTTGTCCGTTCCGTTGGTGCAGCTATTTATCCTAGCTACTAAACAATTGTGAAATGCTTCCAATATTTACTCCCTACTGAAAGTTAATTGCATGCACCTATAATTATGCATGCATGCGCACAAGTCAACAAAAGAATCAGGATCATATTAATTAACGTAATTAAAATAATAATTACCAGGTTGGCAAATCTGAGGACTGTGGATATAAAAATGTAGTTAGGTCTCTTTTGTTACCACATCAATTAACCCACATTATACACGCTGCTTTGTGTGCAATGAGACCACTAGCATCTGCTAGTATTGCAAATGCAGATGCAGCCTCTTTAGATCGCTCTGATTACTGATTCCTCTACAGCCTCGCCGTCGCCTTTCTTCAAGCTAGTTGCACCACCAAGGACCGTCACGGACCTAGACGACCAGTGGTGGTGTTGACTGTTACAAACGATGGCAAATAAACGACGACAAGTAAAGGAATCAAACCGCAGGAGACACGAGATTTAACGTGGAAAACCCCCTCAACACGAGAGGGAAAAACCGCGGGAGCCGGCCAGCAAGAATTCACTATATCGGGAGTCCGGTTACAACACCAACGACGGCGGCTTACAAGAACAGAGTAAAACAATCTCCAATGGAAAACCCTAATGGGTATTTATGACCGGCCCAAGCCTACCGGCGACGGGCCTCCGCTTCGCTCCGTCAGAAGTCGGCCTTTCTCTTGGGAGACAGAATTTGGATCATAACTCAACATTGACATGGTGGTGGTGGCAGCGCTGATAAAGGCAACAATCAACATGGTGGAAAAATGGTGGCAAAGGTAGACACCCTTGGATCACCGTCGTATGGACCTCCCCGGGCCCACTACCTCGGTGGGTACCGGGACCAACTACTCGGTGGGCCCCCGGGACTACCCCGGCTTGCGCTACACGGCACCGAAGGCGTGGAGCACAAGGACAACAAAGGAGTAGTACTCGGATAGGACTCGTACACGTTCCGCACCGTATAGGGGTCTCCCCGGACGTACTCGGCTAGTACTCCTTCCCTACTCCGACTTGTAACCCCGCCTCCCGACTATATAAGGCGAGGCGGGGACCGATCTCGGGATCACCTCATCCAATCTCATCTCACGGCGCACTATTGCACCATCGTGTAATCGTGCCCTATCAATCCGAGCTACGCAAAGCATACAGACGTAGGGTATTACGCACCTCGCGGCCCGAACCCGTCTAAATTGTGTGCCACGTGTCTCTTCCTTCGAGTTACCGATCTCGGCGAGTCACATTCATCTACTTCGGGTACTCCCCGTAGTAGGTTGCCGGTCTAAAACACCGACAGCTGGCGCGCCAGGTAGGGGCTCTCGCTCGAGATCACATGGCGAACTCGACGGCTTCCGTCCACATCAAGCCAACCGCCGCCTTCAACCGCGGCGACACCTTCGTCTTCGGCGCCTGGGTCTGCACTGCTGATGGCGCGGGCTCCTTCCAACGCCGCCCTCGACCATGCGGCCCACCCCCGAGGACGGGCCTTGTGACACTTCCCGAGGTCGTCACAGGCGAACTCGCCGGCAAGTTCGGCGAAATCTCGCTCTTCAACCGTCACGCCGACTTCGAGCTCGAGTCCGTCTCCAACTCGAACCCGACGTCGCCATGGGCCATCGCCCGCGAGCCGGGCCGCTCGGCCCATCGCGGACGGCCCCTTCACCACGTCGGCGCTCCGCGCGTGGCCCCCGCGTCTTCGGCCGGGCCCGCACGGGGGCTCCCCATTCCACGACGGGCCGGCAAGGAGCCCGTAACCGAGTACAACTCGGACTCCGACGCCGTCCCCCGATCACCTCTCGGGCTCCAACCCTCTCTCCGAGTTCTACTCGAACCCGGACTACGAGTTCGACTTCGGGTCGGACCCTGAGGAGCCCGAGTCCGAAGACGACTCCACTGAGCTTCCCTTGTCAGGGCCAGCCTCTGGGCTGGTTATAAAATCAACACCGACCGGCAGATACGTCTACTGGCCGGACCGCAAGCCCGCTGACCTGGCAAAGGGAGACTCACGCTATGTGGCCTACATCGACTCACTACCGTTCCAGGAGGGAACACCACTGGCCCAGGCTGACTCCAACACACCCACTGAGGTGGCGCCTTCTGAGTCCAGCCTCGGCACCCCCGATCGCCAAGTCTTCATGGCTGCCGGCGACACCCCGGGAACCTCAGGCACGGCCGCGGACAAGTACACGGAGGACATCTCTCGAGACGAGCCGTCCGCCGACGCACCGGCCAGGCGAGACCGACGCCAACAGGGACGCCCGGCGCGAACGTAACAGGAAGCGCAACGAACGACGCCGGCGGCTCAGAGACAACCTTCCCATCCGCAACCTTGCGGAAGCTCTCGAGGCGGTCGAGAGCAGAGTCCACACCACTCCTGAGCAATGCCTCATGTCGATCACAACGATCGCACGCCAGGCTCAGGGCATACGCGCTGGAGAGGTCATCGCCAAGCTCGCTGAAGAAGCCTACTTCATGCGGGTCGACAAGAGAATCGGCCAACCTCTCCCCGGCCTAAGCCTCGTGACAACGAAGCTACTAGTCGCGGCGCCGACCCCGGTCCCAACCGTACTCGGGGCGACATCCGCGGCCGACCCAAACCGTCGCCGCTCCAATGCCGGCGGACCTTCACGACAAGAGCAAGGCAACCGAGAAGTTGTCCCCCACCGTGCTCCGGCCGGTGGCGGCGGCAACGACCCCCGACGGCGGCGGCAGCCGACGGCGACAGCCTCCAACCACGGGGCCAACAAGAAGACTGGAGGCGGCGGCAGCCGCGGCGGCCGTGGCCACGCGCATAGCCACGCCTCCGGTGCCTCTCATGGCGGGTACGATGCTCGCCAGAGGATCGAGGAGTTGCGGCAGAAGAAGTCGACCACTGAGGGCGACGGCTTCCCCGCCTTCTCACCCCGGCTTCGCAACCTGCTCCTCCCCGACAAGTTCAAGCCTTTGGGGATCACCAAGTACGACGCGAAGCAGGATCCCATCCAGTGGCTCCGATGCTACGCCCTCTCCATCGAGAACGCCGGCGGCAACGGCCGACACCAAGTGCCTCTACTTCCCCTTCGCTCGGACCAAGCCCCACTCACATGGCTCGAGTCGCTGGACAAGCACTCGATCGACAAGTGGGACCACCGAAGGAACAAGTTCACGAGCAACTTCGCGGGCGCCATGGGCCGCTCGGGTACTCGCATGGACCTTGCCATGATCAAGCGAGAACAAGGCGAGACCCTCCGCAAGTACATGCGCCGCTTCTTCGACAAGCGCGCTACCGTCGTCGACGTCACCGACAAGGAGGTCATCGACCTCTTCCGGGACGGCCTTTACCATCGCCGCACCTTCGAGGACTTCGGTCGTCGCCGCCCCAGTCCATTCCCCACCTCAAGGACATGATCACGTCCGGGCGGATGAAGAGGACAAGGCCAACGCCAAATACGACGCCATCCGCGGCAAGTCCAAGCGAGAACCGGGCGGCGGCGGCAGCAGCAACACAAACCAAGTCGGCCGCAACAACAACAACAACTACTACTACTCGGGTTCCAACCGCAAGCGCAAGCCGTACAACACCGTCGCGGCTATCCGGCCGCCCCCGCGAAAGGGAACTCGAAGAAGAACTCGGCGGGTTCAAGGACCCGTCGAAGGAGAAGTGCCCGTGGCATCCGAACGGCAACCACACCACCGAGCAAGTGCTACCGGCTCGTGCATGCACTCAAGGACACGCCGGAGCCACCGCACCCTCACGACCGAAGGGCAAGAAGAAGGACGGCGACAACAACGACTTCCAAGAACCCGAGAAGACCGTCAACGTCCTCTTCGGCGGACCGCCCGGCAGGCGGGAGCGAAGGCTACCCGTCGTGAAGTGATGTCCATCGAGCCGGCGGTTATGACCCCACTCGGGTGGTCGAAGTACCCATCACCTTCTCCCGCGCGGACCGGTGGACTAGCTTCTCCGAACCAGACGGTTCCCTCTCGTCCCGAAGCCAACGGTGGCGGGCTCCAAGCTCAACAAGGTGCTCATCGACGGTGGAAGCGGGCTCAACGTCCTCTTCACCAAAACATTGAAGAAGATGAACCTCGACGTCACCCCCATGCTCGACAAGAGCAAAGATGCCTTTCTACGGCATCGTCCCGTGCAACGCGGCTATCCCACTAGGCTCGGTGGTACCGCCGTTACCTTCGGGGCGTCTCGGGATAACTACCGCACCGAGTACATCAAGTTCGAGGTCGCGGATTTCGAGACTTCCTACCATGCCATCCTCGGCGGACTGACCGGCCATCGCCAAGTTCATGGCGGTGCCCCCACTACACCTACTTGGTACTCAAGATGCCAAGTCCAGCCGGTGTACTCTCCCTCCAGGGGGACTTGAAGATCTCTCACGACTGCGATACAGAGGCCGTGGTGATCGCTTCAACAAACCAAGTACCCAACCCGATGATGGAGGTCTACGCTGCGTCGAAGAAGCTTGCCACAAGCGAACTCGACATCCCAGAGAAGTCTGACAGCGCCAACAAGCCTCAGCCACCTGAGGAGGTACTCGTCAAGTCGGTCGACCTCGAACGGGCGACCCCAAAGCAAGACCACCACCATCGGGGCCGGCCTCGACCCCAAATAGAAGACGCGCTCATCGGCCTTCCTTCGGGCTAACCGCGACATCTTCGCGTGGAAGCCGACGGACATGCCGAGAGTGCCCGTGGAGCCGATCGAGCACCGTCTCAACGTCGATCCAAAGGCCACCCCCAAGCGACAACACCTCCGACGCTTTGCCGACGACGGACGGGACGCCATCAAGAAGGAGCTCCCCAAGCTACTCGCCGCAGCTTCATCGGAGAAGTCTTCCATCCCGAGTGGCTCGCCAACCCCGTCCTCGTCCGCAAGAAGAACTCAAACGAGTGGAGGATGTGCGTCGACTACACCGACCTCAACAAGCACGCCCCCAAGGACCCCTTCGGGTTGCCGCGGATTGATCAAGTCATCGACTCCACGGCGGGCCGCGACCTCGCTCTCGCTTCCTCGATCGCTACTCCGGTACCACCGGATCGCGATCAAGGAGGAAGACCGAGGAGAAGACCGCGTTCATCACCCCGTTTGGCGCGCATCGCTACACGACCATGTCATTCGAGTTGAAGAACGCCGGCGCTACATACCAACGGGCCATCCGAGCTCGCTTCAAGTGGCAACTCAACAAGAACGTCGAGGCCTACGTGGACGACGTGGTTGTCAAAACCGGGGACTCCGTACCCTCATCGACGACCTTGAAGAGACCTTCGCCTCACTACGCGTGTACCGCCGGAAGCTCAACCCGAACAAGTGCGTCTTCGGCGTACCTTCGGGTAAACTACTCGGCTTCATCATCGCCCGGCCGCGGCATTGAAGCCAACCCCGAGAAGATCTCCGCCATCACCGCAGATGAAAGCTCCCACGAGCATCAAGGACGTCCGTAAGCCGACGGGGTGCATGGCGGCGTTGAACGCATTCATCTCGAGGCTAGGAGAACGGGGTCTCCCCTTCTTCAAACTTCTCAAGCATCACGAGAAGTTCGTGTGGACTCCGGAGGCGGATCAAGCCCTTGCCCGGCTCAAGGACTTCCGTCAAAGCCTCCAGTCCTCACGGCTCCCTACAAGGGCGAGCGCCATCGCTCTACCTAGGCCGCGACTACTCACGTGGTCGCATCGCCATCGTTGTCGAGCGGGGGGGAAGACGGCCACGCCTATCCGGTCCCGGGGGCGCCCGGTCTACTTCGTCGGGCCGAGGTTCTATCGAGTCCAAGGCTCGCTACCAGCCCGTGCGAAGCTTCTCGTACGCTCTACTCATCACCTCGCGGAAGCTACGACACTACTTCCCGGGAGTACTCGGTTTTCGTCATCACCGACTACCCGCTCGGCGACATCCCGAGGAACCCGGATGCCACCGAAGAATCTCCAAGTGGGTCGTCGAGCTCGGCGCCCTCACCATCGACTTCAAGCCACACACCGCCATCAAGTCGCGAGCACTAGTCGACTTCATGGCGGAATGGCGGGAGAACCGCCTACCTACTCCCACCATGCGACCGCAGCATTGGGTGATGTACTTTGACGGCTCACTCAACCTCGAGGGCGCGGGCGCGGGGGTACTCCCCGATCTCTCCAACGGGCGAACAACTCAAGTACGTCCTGCGCATCTTCCGGAAGGTCTCGAACAATGAAGCCGAGTACGAAGCCCCTCCCCGCACGGGCCGTCGGTGTTTTGGACCGGCAACCTACTACGGGGAGTACCCGAAGTAGATGAATGTGACTCGCCGAGATCGGTAACTCGAAGGAAGAGACACGTGGCACACAATTTAGACAGGGTTCGGGCCGCGAGGTGCGTAATACCCTACGTCCTGTATGCTGCGTAGCTCTGGATTGATAGGGCACGGTTACAGGATGGTGCAACAGGTGTGCCGTGGGTTGAGATTGGATGAGGTGATCCTGAGATCGGTCCCTGCCTCGCCTTATATAGTCCGGGAGGCAGGGTTACAAGTCGGAGTAGGGAGGGAGTACTAGCCGAGTACGTCTAGGAGACCTCTATACAGCGCGGAACGTGTACAGAGTCCTAACCGAGTACTACTCCTGTGTTGTCCTTGTGCTCCACGCCTTCGGGTGCCGTGTAGCGCAAGCGGGGTAGTCCCGTGGGCCCACCGAGTAGTCGGTCCCGGTACCCACCGAGGTAGTGGGCCCGGGGAGGTCCATACGACAAGCCCCCGAGTACTTTGTAGTCGAGAAGGATAGCTTCCGGTAGTCTTGACGGCCTTAACGAGTAGTCCTCAAGCGTCCCCGAGTGCTACAAGCCAAAAGTCCTCAAGAGTAATCGAAGCATCCCGAGGCCGGGAATGTACTCCGCCGATGTTTGAGCAATCTTGAAGTCTTCTCGAGTAGTCCCAAGCGTCCCCGAAATCCGCCTTCGAAGGCCTTCAAAAAATGCCCCGCCTTGTCTTGAAGCCGAAGCCGTCATGGAGACGCGATTTGCGTAACCGCAATCCACGTGGAGTAGCCCCGAGCCTCGAGCCGCGAGCTGCGGGCCGAGGATCTATCCGAAGTCTTGGCAAGAAAATCCCGAAAAATCCGGAGAAAAAACCGAAGGACACGTGGCACGGAGCCCCCCGAGCCTTGAGTCGAGTACTTCCTCTCGAATTGAAGGGTCTTCTTGGAGAATGTGTCCTGAGATGCTCTTGAGACTAGCCGCGTCCCAGGTAGTCGAGTAGAAGTAGTCGAGCCCCCGAGGTGAGGCGCGTCGACTAGTAGAATACGAAGAGTCACGCGCTGGCGCTGAGTCAGCCGCGCGTGGACTTATCCGGCCGCCCGTTGCGGGGGCGATTTGGCTTATAAATACAAGCCGAAACCCTTAGGGTTTTCACCCAAGTGAGACGCGATCATCCGCCACTTGAATCTTGAAGTAGATCCACTCCGGCCGAGCGCCGCCGCCGTAGTAGATCCAAACGCATCGCCACCCGAAAGCTTTAGGTTAGCCCCCGAGCGAATGCGAGTGAAGACTCCTTTTACTTGGAGAATGAAACCGTCACCGTCGAAGACGTCGAAAGCCGGCGGGAAGAAGAGGAGCCGTGTGGAGGCCGCCGCGGCCGGCACCGGAGCGGCGCCCACATCTCCACCGCGCGCTGACCCAAGCCGCGAGTGGAAAAAGTCGAAGGTCAAGACAGAGGACTCGCCGACCCCGTTGAACAGCGGGTTCATCGGGGAGAAAGAGATCAATATGTGGAGATCCGCCGGCAGAGATCCTTATCCAATGGAGAAGGCCGAAGACGAGATCCCGATGTTCTCGCGCTTCGTGGAGCGCGGTCTTGCGCTACCAGGCAAGCGACTTCTTCAAGGGGCCGCTCGGGTACTATGGCATCGAGTACCTCAACCTGAACCTCAATGGTATCTTCCATACTTCGTCTTCGTCCACTTCGCGAAGCCTTCCCGGGAATCAAGCCGCACCGGGTTCTCTTCGGAAGTTTTTCCGCGTGAAGCCGCGCCCCGGCGCCTCCAACCCCGCAGTAGTCGGAGGGGCCGGGATCCGGGCCGAGGGGAGGATGCCGTGGAGCAAGCACTCGGCGTACAAGCTCGTGGACTCCAACACCGAGCGGAAGACGAGGTGGTTCTACATCACGAACCACCATCCCGAGCCGCCGAAGCCGAGCGGCGGCGGCCCGTGCACCAGAGTGGTGGAACACGGAGCCCACCATGCGGGGAGGGAATCCAGCTCCCGGAGTTGCTAGCGCGCATCAAGACTCTGCGGGATGCGGGACTGAGGGCCGAACACGTGGCCTTCAGCTTCATGAAGCGCAGGATCCAGCCGCTGATGGCGCGGGATACGATGGGCTTCGAGTACACCGGCGACAACGATACGTCGCGGATGCCGGGGGGCGAGCTGGACGACAACGACATCGTTGAGAGGTTGTCGAGGATCTTCAAGGACATGCCGGAGTACACGGCGTGCCCTGTCGAGGAGTACTCCGCCGCGCGCCCGCCCAACGAGGTGAGTAGCCGTACCCCCCTCGCCGAGTAGTAAGTACCCGTAGTAGAGTTTCTGACGCCTTGTGTCTTTTGCGCAGGATGATGTGAGACGGTTTGTCTCCGAGCCGCAGCCACCGCCAAGCGGGATCGAGATCCCGGCAGAGGGGAAGGTGAAGGAGCGCCACGTCGTTGGAGAAGACGACGATCCCGTCATCGTGGAGGACACCTCCGATGACGAAGAAGACGAGGAGACGTTGCAGGACCGCTTCCAGTTGCGGTCGAGGTTTAGCCGTCCGGGCTTGCCTCACGTGCCACTCATCCAAGACCCTCCGGCTAGCCTGGAGGCTAGCCTTGCCGCGCCGCCGAGGAAGCCGCGCAACCCCACCAAGAAGCGGGTGGCGAAGAAGATGAAGGTCTCAGAGACCACGCCTCCGGAGGTAAGTATTCTAGAGCAGAGTAGTCGAGTACCCAGTGATCGAGTACGGTGCCGACGAGTAGTCGTCCTTGTATGCAGGAGGTGCCGCCAACAGAGCCCGTGGAGGAGGGCGACGAGGGCATGTGGCCCACAGTGGGGGAACCGGCAGGAAGCCGAAGTCCAGCCCCCACTGTCGAAGATCTTCTGGCGCAGCTGGAGCGCCAGCCCCCTGCTCCGGAGGGGAGCAGAGTACCCGCGGCCGCCGCCGTTGAAGAGGTGGGAAGCCGCGGGGACGCGAGAGACCCCTCGCGCCGACCGCCGCCACCGTGGAGGAAGCGGTAGTCGAAGAGGCGGAGGAAGAGATGCCCGCCGAGGGTGGACCGGTTGATATCGTCGGCATCCTCGGTGCTCCGGCCGTGACTATCGTCCGGTCGAACTTGTAAGTACCACGCCTTCATGAGTAGTACTCGTTGTAGTAGTCGATTTTGTCTGACGACCCTCTGTGGATACTTCTGCGCGAAAGTCCCACGGACTTGAGCCGGGACGGGGGAGGAGCCCGTGACGGTGGAGGCGAAGAGGCCGCGCCGTCCGTCGAGGAGCCCACCATTGAAGCCCAAGTCGCGACCGAGCCCCCGGCTGCCGAAGCGCCGCTGCCGGAGGCGGTCGTAGTTGAAGGTAAGTACCCTTCTTGAAGCTGCAGGGCTCCAGAAGGAGTAGTCATAGGCACTGATGCGCGTGTTCCTTGTTGGCAGGCGCTGAAGGAGGTGACATCCCTGCAGGGGTACCCATGCAGGAGTTGACACCAGAGGTCCCGGAGGCCGCGGAAGGAGCCCCCGAGCCCGAGAGGGAAACCGTCGAGAAATCCGCCGAAGCGGAGGCGGGGGCGCCACGTCGCCGGGGGTTGCCCTGGAGGTGGCTGTCCGATCCCCCGAGATCCAAGACGCGGAGCCTATCCGCTCGGCGCCGATGACAGAGGCTACATCGAGTAGCCGCGGCGGGATTGAGCTGCTTGCCGACGATCTTGTTGAGCCGGCGGTGTTGGCGCAGCACTTGGAGGCGATGCGTCGAGCCGAGCAGTGGATGAAGGTACGTAGTTGTAGCTTCCCGAGTAGTCAATCCTTTGCGTTGAGTACTCTGCTTGACTCGATCTTGTCTTGTGCAGGACGTCGCGGGAGCGATCCCGCGAGAAGTCGAACATGCCGCAAGGCTACGGCGACACCGTGCTCCGAGCCGAAGCCCCGGAGGAGCGACTCGTGAAGTCGCGGAAGCACGCGGCCGCGATGCGATCAAAGCTTGACGCCGCCTTCGCCAAGTACCACAACGACATGATGGACTTACGGGCGAAGGGCGACGAGCCGGTGCGGAAGAACAAAGGCCTCCGCAACAAGAATAAGGGTATGTCTCTTGGCTTGTCGGGTACTTGTTGGAAGTCACCAAGCCCCGACCCTTGTTGTGTTCGGTGTTGCGAACTCGAAAGCCGAGTGGAGCAGTCGAAGGCCTCGGAGGTCGGCATGAAGAATCTCTTCTACCGGGAGCAAGAAGCCCGCCGGTACTTGAACTCGACTACAAGGATGCGGCCTTCGAGTGCGAGAAGCACATGGAGCTGCGGATTGCATCTGATAGAGACCTCGTCAACTGCTACAAATCTTTGCAGAAGTTGAACGAGGATTGCGAGGCGCTCCGGCCCGACTCGAAAGACCTTGATGAGGCCGCCCTTCCGATCGCCGAGCCGCCGGTGCCCCACCCGGGAGGCCCTAAGATCGCTCCACTGGCGGATCGACTTCGTGAGGCGCCAAGCCGGCTGGCCGCCTACGTCAAGCACATGGCCAGGTCGATCCCGAAGCAGGTGCGGCCTTCATGAAGTCGTACTTCCCGAAGGCTCCAGTGGAGGTGGTCGCCGGCGGGGTAGCCGCCAACTGCTCGGATGAGCGATGACGCAGAGCTGTTGGAGCAGATGGCTCCCATCGCGGAGCAGGTAGCCGAAAAGTTGAACCTCCAGTAGCTCTGCATAGGTAGCTTAGTAGCCATAATTGTACGAGAAACGAGCTTGTAATGAACTTTTCATCTATCAATGAAATGAAGTTGTTCCAGCAATGAGTACTCGTAACCACGATCTCAGAGTGCGGAGCGCCCATCGTGGAGTAGGTGCGAGTAGTAGTACCCGGCTTAGTAATCCCGTAGCAGGGAGTAGGCAGTAAAGAAGTTGATAAACAATCAAGCTTTATTACTGAAGAAGTACACCTGGGTGGCCAGGGCCGTAGTTACAAGTAGTCGCACGGACCCGGAGGCCGCTTGCGCCTAAGTGGCACCGGAGCGGGTAGCCGCTTGCGGCCGAGTGATCCGTAGGTAGCCGTGGAGGCCGGATCGCGGATCCGTAGGTAGCCGCGCGGGGCCGGATCTTGGAGTGTGGTCTCTTGGTAGACCGCCTGCTAGAGTCCTTGATGCTCGTTGCGGCCCGGGTCCGTAGGTAGCCGCACGGGGCCGGACTCGGAGGAGAGTAGTCCGAGCCTTGAAGCCGGGACCGGAGGGTCGCTTGCGGCAAGGGGTGTTGATGTAGTCGCGTGGACTTGAACCCCGGAGTAGTCGTTTAGACTAGGCGTAGAATCGACAGAGTTGGTCGACGTTCCACGAGTTGTTGACTTCTTCGCCTTCAAGTGTTTGGAGGCGGTAGGAGCCCGGCCCGGTCACCTTAGCCACGGTGAAGGGGCCTTCCCTGGGGGGAGCCGAGCTTGTGGAGTCCTTCCGTGTTCGGGATGCGGCGGAGGACAAGATCTCCAACGTTGAAGGAGCGTTCCTTGACGTTGCGATCGTGGTAGCATCGGATACCCTCCAGGTACCTTGCTGATTGGACGAGGGCGGCACAGCGAGCTTCTTCGAGGCTGTCGATATCAACTCGTCTGCTGTCTTCTGAGACGCCTTCGTCGTAGTGCTCCACTACCGGCGAGTTCCATATAACGTCGGCAGGGAGGATGGCTTCAGAGCCGTAGACCAGGAAGTAGGGGGATTGCCCCGTTGGCTTGGACGGTTGAGTCCGCAGCCCCCAGAGTGCGTTGGGTAGTTCCTTGATCCACTTGCCCCCTTTTGAGTTAGCAGCGTCGTGTAACCGCTTCTTGAGGGCGTCGAGCACCATCCCATTGGCGCGCTCGACTTGTCCGTTGGCCCGTGGATGGGCGACTGAGACGTATCTGACGTCGATTCCGCCGTTCTCGCGGTACTCCCGAACCGGTGGTTGTTGAAGTTGGACCCCGGTGTCCGTGATGATGCGGTGGGGTAGCCCGTAGCGGTGCACGAGTTCATCCAGAAGTCGAGTACTCTGTCGGCCTTGGGGCATGTGACCGGCTTGACCTCGATCCACTTGGTGAACTTGTCGATAGCCACCGGCACCCCCGTTGAATCCTCCCGGCGCGGTTGGCGGTGGCCCAATCATGTCGAGTCCCCCGGCGAGGCAAAGGGCCGGGTTGGCGGTATGGTGACTAGCTTCTAGGCCGGGACGTGTTGTCGCTTGGCGAAGAACCGACATCCTTGGCACCTTCGACGAGTTCTTCGGCATCGCCCGTGGCCGTGGGCCGCAGAAAGCTCGCCGGAAGGCCTTGCCGACCGGCGTGCGTGAGGACGCGTGGTTGCCGCGAGACGCCCTTGTGGATCTCCTCCAAGATGTCCTTGCCTTCATCGCGAGGAACGCACTTCATGAGTACTCCGGAAGATGCGCCTCGCTTATAAAGCTTGTCGCCGATGAGGACGTAAGACTTGGCGCGGCGGATGAGTTGTTCGGCCGCGTTTTTGTCGGAGGGGACCCTTCTCGCTCGCCGAGGTAGTCGATGAAGGTTTGCCTCCGTCCACGTCGATCATCATGACCTCCCCGTCCACCGGGTGGTTAGCTAGGACAGTAGTCGGCGGCGCCGGCTCCGGGATGGATGGCGCGTGAAGCTCATGGACGAAGACGCCCGCGGGTACTTGGGCGCGGGTGGATCCAAGCTTCGAGAGGACGTCCGCTGCAACGTTGTTGTCGCGGACGATATGATGGAACTCGAGACCATAGAATTTGTTCTCGAGCTTGCGTACTTCTAGGCGATAGGCGTCCATGTTCTCCTTGTTGCGGTCCCGGGACTTGTTGACTTGGTTGATGACCACCGCGGAGTCGCCGTAGACTAGTAGCCGCTTGATGCCAAGTGAGGCCGCGAGGCGGAGCCCGTGTAGAAGAGCTTCGTACTCGGCTTCGTTATTTGAGACCTTCCGGAAGATCCGTAGGACGTACTTGAGTTGTTCGCCCGTTGGAGAGATCGGTAGTACCCCGCGCCCGCGCCCTCGAGGTTGAGTGAGCCGTCAAAGTACATCACCCAATGCTCGGTCGCACGGTGGGAGTAGGTAGCCGGTTCTCCCGCCACTCCGCCATGAAGTCGACTAGCGCCCGCGACTTGATGGCGGTGCGTGGCTTGAAGTCGATGGTGAGGGCGCCGAGCTCGACAGCCCCACTTGGAGATTCTTCCGGTGGCGTCTCGGGTTCCTCGGGATGTCGCCGAGCGGGTAGTCGGTGACGACGGAGACCGAGTACTCCCGGGAAGTAGTGGCGTAGCTTCCGCGAGGTGATGAGTAGAGCGTACGTAGCTCGCACGGGCCGATAGCGAGCCTTGGACTCGACGAGAACCTCGCCCGACGAAGTAGGCCGGCGCCGGGACCGGGTAGGCGTGGCCGTCTTCCTGCCGCTCGATGACGATGGCAGTGCTGACCACGTGAGTAGTCGCGGCTAGGTAGAGCGACGGTGCTCGCCCTTGTGAGGAGCCGTGAGGATTGGCGGCTTCGATAGGAAGTCCTTGAGCTGGGCAAGGGCTTGGTCCGCCTCTGCAGTCCATACGAACTTCTCGTGGTGCTTGAGAAGTTTGAAGAAGGGGAGACCCCGTTCTCCTAACCTCGAGATGAATCTGTTCAGCGCCGCCATGCACCCCGTCGCCCTTACGGACGTCTTTGATGCTCATGGGAGCGTTCATGCTTCGGTGATGGCGGAGATCTTCTCGGGGGTTGGCTTCGATGCCGCGCGGGCGATGATGAAGCCGAGTAGTTTGCCCGAAGGTACGCCGAAGACGCACTTGTTCGGGTTGAGCTTCCGACGGTACTCGCGCGAAGGATGCGAAGGTCCGTTCAAGGTCGTCGATGAGGATACCGGAGTCCCCGGTTTTGACAACCACGTCATCCACGTAGGCCTCGACGTTCTTGTTGAGTTGCCGCTTGAAGCGGCCCGGATGGCCCGTTGATATGTAGCGCCGGCGTTTTTCAACCCGAATGACATGGTCGTGTAGCAGTACGCGCCAAACGGGGTGATGAACGCGGTCTTCTCCTGGTCCTCTTCCTTGATTGCGATCCGGTGGTAGCCGGAGTAGCGATCGAGGAAGCAGAAGCGAGTCGCGACCGCCGTGGAGTCGATGACTTGATCAATCCGCGGCAACCCGAAGGGGTCCTTGGGGCGTTGCTTGTTGAGGTCGGTGTAGTCGACGCACATCCTCCACTCGTTCGAGTTCTTCTTGCGGACGAGGACGGGGGTTGGCGAGCCACTCGGGATGGAAGACTTCTCCGATGAAGCCACCGCGAGTAGCTTGGCGAGCTCCTTCTTGATGGCGTCCCGTCCGTCGTCGGCAAAGCGTCGGAGGTGTTGTCGCTTGGGGGTGGCCTTTGGATCGACGTTGAGGCGGTGCTCGATCGGCTCCCCGGGCACTCCGGCATGTCCGCCGGCTTCCACGTGAAGATGTCGCGGTTAGCCCGAAGGAAACCGATGAGCGCGTCTTCCTATTTGGGGTCGAGGCCGGCCCCGATGGTGGTGGTCTTGGTGGGGTCGCCTGTTCCAAGGTCGACCGTCCTGACGAGTACCTCCTCAGGTGGCTGAGGCTTGTTGGCGCTGTCAGACTTCTCTGGGATGTCGAGTTCGCTTGTGGCAAGCTTCTTCGATGCGGCGTAGACCTCCATCATTGGGGTGGGTACTTGGTTTGTTGAGGCGATCGCCACGGCCTCTGTATCGCAGTCGTGAGAGATCTTCAAGTCCCCCCCGGAGGGAGAGTACGCCGGCCGGACTTGGCATCTTAAGTACCAAGTAGGTGTAGTGGGGCACCGCCATGAACTTGGCGATGGCCGGTCCGCCGAGGATGGCATGGTAGGAAGTCTCGAAATCCGCGACCTCGAACTTGATGTACTCGGTGCGGTAGTTATCCCGAGACGCCCCAAAGGTAAGCGGCGTACCACCGAGCCTAGTGGGACAGCCCGCGTTGCTCGGGGACGATGCCGTAGAACGGCATGCTGCTCTTGTCGAGCATGGGGGTGACGTCGAGGTTCATCTTCTTCAAGGTCTTGGTGAAAAGGACGTTGAGCCCGCTTCCACCGTCGATGAGCACCTTGTTGAGCTTGGAACCCGCCATCGTTGGTTTCGGGACGAGAGGAAAACGTCCGGTTCGGAGAAGCCGGTCCATTGGTCCGCGCGGGAGAAGGTGATGGGTGTCTCCGACCACCCGATAGGGGTCATAACCGCCGGTTCAATGGACATTACTTCACGGCGAGTAGCCTTCGCTCCCGCCCGTCGGGTAGTCCGCCGAAGAGGACGTTGACGGTCTTCTCGGGTTCTTGGAAGTCGTTGTCGTCGCCGTCCTTCTTCTTGTTCTTTTGATCGTGAGGGTGCGGTGGCTCCGGCGTATCCTTGAGTGCATGCCCGAGCCGGTAGCACTTGCTCGGTAGTGTGGTTGCCGTTCGGGTGCCACGGGCACTTCTCTTTCGGCGGGTCTTTGAACCCGCCGGAATTCTTCTTCGAGTTCCCTTTCGGAGGGCGCCGGATAGCCGCGACGGTATTGTCCGGCTTGCGCTTGCGGTTGGAACCCGAGAAGTTGTTGTTGTTGTTATTGTTGTTGTTGCGGCCGCCTTGGTTTGGGTTGCCGCCGCTGCCCGGTTCTCGCTTGGACTTGCCGCGGATGGCATCGTACTTGGCGTTGGCCTTGTCCTCTTCATCCGCCCAGGACGTGATCATGTCCTTGAGGTGGGGAATGGACCGGGGGCGGCGTCGACCGAAATCCTCGAAGGTGCGGCGATGGTAGAGCCCGTCCTGGAAGAGGTCGATGACCTCCTTGTCGGTGACGTCCACGACGGTGGCGTGCTTGTCGAAAAAGCGGCGCATGTACTTGCGGAGGGTCTCGCCTTGTTCCTGCTTGATCATGGCAAGGTCCATGCGAGTACCCGAACGGCCCATGGCGCCCGCGAAGTTGCTTGTGAATTGCTCCTTCGGGCCTGGTCCCACTTGTCGATTGAGTGCTTGTCCGGCCGACTCGAGCCACGTGAGTGGGGCTTGGTCCGGATGCAGAAGGGAAGTAGAGGCACTTGGTGTCGCCGTTGCCGCCGGCGTTCTCGATGGAGAGAGCGTAGCATCGGAGCCACCGGATGGGATCCGCTTCGCGTCGTATTTGGTGATCCCCAAAGGCTTGAACTTGTCGGGGAGGAGCAGGGTTGCGAAGCCGTGGTGAGAAGGCGGGGGAAGCCGTCGCCTTCGGGCAGGCGGTGGTCGACTTCTTCGCCGCAACTCCTCGATCCTCTCGGCGAGCATCGTACCCGCCATGATAGGCACCGGAGGCGTGGCTATGCGCGTGGCCGCGGCCGCCGCGGGGCCGCCGCCGCCTTCGGCCTTTCTTGTTGGCCCGGGGGTTGGAGCTCCCGCCGCCGCCGCCGCCGCCGTCGGGATCGTTGCCGCCGCCACCGGCCGGAGCACGGTGGGGGACGACTTCTCGGTTGCCTTGCTCTTGTCGTGAAGGTCCGCCGGCGGTGGAGCGTCGACGGTTTGGGTCGGCCGGGATGTCGCCCGGGGTACGGTTAGGACCGGGGTCGCCGCCGCGACTAGTAGCTTCGTTGTCGCGAGGCTTAGCCGGGGGAGGTTGGTCGACTCTCTTGTCGACCCGCATGAAGTAGGCTTCTTCGGCCGAGCTTGGCGATGACCTCCCCAGCGCGTATGCCCTGAGCCTGGCGTGCGATCGTTGTGATCGACATGAGGCATTGCTCAGGAGTGGTGTGGACTCTGCTCTCGACCGCTTCGAGAGCCTCCGCAAGGTTGCGGATGGGAAGGTTGTCTCTGAGCCGCCGGCGTCGTTCGTTGCGCTTCCTGTTACGTTCGCGCCGGGCGTCCCTGTTGGCGTCGGTCTCGTCCGCGGGGCATCGCGCGAGACGGCCTCGTCTGCGGAGATGTCCTCCAAGTACTTGTCCGCGGCCGTGCTCGAGGGTCCCGGGGTGTCGCCGACCATGAAGACTTGGAGATCGGGGGGTACCGAGGCCGGACTCGGAAGGCGCCACCCTCGGTGGGTGTATTGGAGTCGGCCGGGCCGGTGGTGTTCCCCCTCCGGAACGGTAGTGAGTCGATGTAGGCGACGTAGCGTGAGTCCTCCTTTGTCGGTTCGGGAAGCGAGCTTGAGGTCCGGCCGTAGACATATCTTCCGGCCGACGTCGATCTTATAACCGCCCCGCAGGCCGGCCCCGACAAGGGAAGCTCGGTGGAGTCATCTTCGGACTCGGGCTCCTCGGGTCCGACCCGAAGTCGAATTCGTAATCCGGGTTCGGGTAGAACTCGGAGAGAGGGCTAGAGTCCGAGACGTGGTCGGGGACGGCGTCGGAGTCCGAGTTGTACTCGGTTGCGGGCTCCTTGCCGGCCCGCGTGGTGTAGGAGCCTCCGTGCGGGCCCGGCCGGGGACGCGGGGGCCACGCGCGGAGCGCCGGCATGGTGAAGGGACCGCCGCGATGGCCGAGGAGCCGGCTCGCATGCGATGGCCCATGGCGACGTCGGGTTCGAGTTGGAGACTCGACTCGAGCTCGAAGTTGGTGTGGATGTTGGAAAGCGAAATTTCGCCGAACTTGCCGGCGAGCTTGCCCGTGACAACTTCGAGAAGCGTCACAAGGCCTCGTCCTCGAGTCGGGTTGCATGATCGGGGCGGCGCCGGAAGGAGCCCGCGCCATCGGCGCAGTGCGGCACCCGTGCGCCGAAGACGAAGGTGTCGCCGCGGTTGAAGGCGACGGTTGGCTTGATGTGAACGGAAGCCGTCGAGTTCGCCATGTGATCTCGAGCGAGATCCCCTACCCGGGCGCGCCACCGGTCGTCGGTGTTTTGGACCGGCAACCTACTACGGGGGAGTACCCGAAGTAGATGAATGTGACTCGCCGAGATCGGTAACTCGAAGGAAGAGACACGTGGCACACAATTTAGACAGGTTCGGGCCGCGAGGTGCGTAATACCCTACGTCCTGTATGCTGCGTAGCTCTGGATTGATAGGGCACGGTTACAGGATGGTGCAACGGTGCGCCGTGGGTTGAGATTGGATGAGGTGATCCTGAGATCGGTCCCTGCCTCGCCTTATATAGTCCGGGAGGCAGGGTTACAAGTCGGAGTAGGGAGGGAGTACTAGCCGAGTACGTCAGGAGACCTCTATACGCCGCGGAACGTGTACGCAGTCCTAACCGAGTACTACTCCTGTGTTGTCCTTGTGCTCCACGCCTTCAGGTGCCGTGTAGCGCAAGACGGGTAGTCCCAGGGGCCCACCGAGTAGTCGGTCCTGGTACCCACCGAGGTAGTGGGCCCAGGGAGGTCCATACGACACGGCTCCGCCTCGCGGCTTCACTTGGCATCAAGCGGCTACTAGTCTACGGCGACTCCGCAAAGGGTCATCAACCAAGTCAACAAGTCCCGGGACCGCAACAAGGAGAACATGGACGCCATCGCCTAGAAGTCCGCAAGCTCGAGAACAAGTTCTACGGTCTCGAGTTCCATCACATCGTCCGCGACAACAACGTTGCGGCGGACATCCTCTCGAAGCTTGGATCCACCCGCGCCCAAGTACCCGCGGGCGTCTTCGTCCATGAGCTTCACGCGCCATCCATCCCGGAGCCGGCGCCACCGACCACTGCCCCAGGCCATCCACCAGCCGGGCAGGAGGTCATGATGATCGACGTGGACTGGAGGCAACCCTTCATCGACTACCTCAGCGAGCAGAAGGTCCCCTCCGACAAGAACGCGGCCGAGCAACTCGTTCGTCGCGCCAAGTCTTACGTCCTCGTCGGCGACAAGCTTTACAAGCGGGGCGCATCTTCTGGAGTACTCATGAAGTGCGTCCCTCGTGAAGAAGGCAAGGACATCTTGGAGGAGATCCACAAGGGCGTCTGCGGCAACCACGCGTCTTCACGTACGCTGGTCAGCAAGGCCTTCCGGCGAGCTTTCTACTGGCCCACAGCCCTGAGCGATGCCGAAGAACTCGTCAGAAGGTGCCAAGGATGTCAATTCTTCGCCAAGCAACAACACGTCCCAGCCTACAAGCTAGTCACCATACCGCCGACCTGGCCCTTTGCCTGCTGGGGGCTCGACATGATTGGGCCACTGCCAACTGCGCCAGGAGGATTCAATAGGGTCCTGGTGGCTATTGACAAGTTCACCAAATGGATCGAGGTCAAGCCGGTCACATGCCCCAAGGCTGACAGAGTACTCGACTTCCCGGATGAACTCGTACACCGCTATGGGCTACCCCACCGCATCATCACGGACACGGGGTCCAACTTCAACAATCACCGCTTCCGGGGAGTACCGCGAGAACGGCCGGGATCGACGTCGGGATACGTCTCGGCCGCCCATCCACGGGCCAATGGACAAGTCGAGCGCGCCAACGGGATGGTGCTCGACGCCCTCAAGAAGCGGCTACATGACGCTGCCAATTCTAAAGGGGGCAAGTGGATCAAGGAACTACCCAACGCACTCTGGGGGCTGCGGACTCAACCATCCAAGCCGACGGGGCAATCCCCCTACTTCCTGGTCTACGGCTCCGAAGCCATCCTCCCTGCCGACGTCATATGGAACTCACCGGCAGTGGAACACTACGACGAAGGCGTCTCGGAAGACGACGACGAGTTGACGTCGACGCATCGAAGAAGCTCCGCTGCGCCGCCCTCGTCCCGCCCGCCTAGGTACCTTGAGGGTATCCGACGCTACCATGATCGCAACGTCAAGGAACGCTCCTTCAACGTTGGAGATCTTGTCCTCCGTCGTATTCGGAGAACACGGAAGGACTCCACAAGCTCGGCCCCCCCTCGGGAAGGCCCCTTCACCGTGGCTAAGGTGACCGGGCCGGCTCCTACCGCCTCCAAACACTTGAAGGCGAAGACGTCAACAACTCGTGGAACGTCGACCAACTCGTCGATTCTACGCCTAGTCTACACGACTACTCCGGGGTTCAAGTCTACTCGACTACTTCAACACCCCCTTGCCGCAAGCGACCCTCCGGTCCCGGCTCCAAGTCTCCGGGACTACTCTCCTCCGGGTCCGGCCCCGTGCGGCTATCTACGGACCCCGGGCCGCGACGAGCGTCAAGGACTCTAGCAGCGGTCTACCAAGAGACCACACTCCAAGATCCGACCTCGCACGGCTACCTACGGATCTACGATCCGACCCTCAACGGCTACCTACGGATCACCACCGCAAGCGGCTACCCGCTCTAGCGCCACTTAGCCGTAAGCGGCCTCCGGTCCGAGCGACTACTTGTAACTACGGCCCCGGCCACCCGAGTGTACTTCTTCGGTAATAAAGCTTGATTTTTTATCAACTTGTTTACTTTGCTCGCTCCCTACGACGGGACTACTAAAGCCGAGTACTACTACTCGCACCTACTCCACGATGGGCGCTCCGCACTCTGAGATCGCGGTTACGAGTACTCATTGCTGGAACAACTTCATTTCATTGATACATGAATAGTTCATTACAACTGTTTCCTGTACAACCATGGCTACTAAGCTACCTATGCAGGGCTACTGGAGGTTCAGCTTTTCGGCTACCTGCTCCGCGATGGGAGCCATCTCGCTCCGGCCAGCTCGCGTCATCGCTCATCCGAGCGCTGGCGGCTACCCCGCCGGCGACCACCTCCACCGGAGCCTTCGGGAAGTATGACTTCATGAAGGCCAGCACTTGCTTCGGGATCGACTTCACCATGTGCTTGACGTAGGCGGCCGCCCGGCTTGGCGCTTCATGAAGTCGATCCGCCGCAGGAGCGATCTTGGGGCCGCCGGGTGCGGCACCGTGAGCCTCGCGATCGGGAGGGCGACCTCTTCAAGGTCCTTCGACCGGGCCCGGAGCGCCTCGCAATCTTTGTTCAACTTCTCGCAAAGATTTGTAGCGATTGACGAGATCCCGGTCGGATGCAATCCGCAGCCTCCATGTGCTTCTCGCACTCGAAGGCGAGCTCTTTGTAGTCGAGCTCAAGTACCGGCGGGCTTCCTCGCTCCCGTAGAAGAGGTTCTTCATGCCGACCTCCGAGGCCTTCACCGCTCCACCCGGCCTTCGAGTTTCGCAATATAACACAAAGAAAGTCGAGGCTATGCGGCTTCCAACAAGTACCGACAAGCCCAAGGACATACCTTTATTCTTGTTGCGGAGGCCCTTGTTCTTCCGCACCAGGTCATCGCCTTTCGCCTGCAGCTCCATCACATCGTTGTGGTACTTGGCGAAGGCGGCGTCAAGCTTCGACTGCATCACGGCCGCGTGCTTCCGCGACTTCACGAGCTGCTCCTCCAGGGCCTCGGCTCGAAGCACGGTGTCGCCGTAGCCTTGCAGCATGTTCGACTTCTCGCGGGATCGCTCCGCGACGTCCCGCACAAGACAAGATCAAGTCAGCGCAGTACTCTACGCAAAGGATGGACTACTCGGGGGGATACGACTACGTACCTTCATCCACTGCTCAGCCCGCCGGATTGCCTCCAGGTGCTGGGCTACCGTCGCCGGCTCGACGAGATCGTCGGCCAGCAGCTCAATCCCGCCACGGCTACTCGACGTAGCCTCCGTCATCGGCGCCGAGCGGATCGGCTCCGCGTCTTGGATCTCGGGGGATCGGATTGCCACCTCCAGGGCAACCCCTGGCGACGTGGTAGCCGCCTCCCCCTCGGCGGACTTCACGACGTTTTCCCCCTCGGGCTCGGGGGCTCCTCCCCGCGGCCTCCGGGCCTCTCGTGTCAACTCCTCGCATGGGCAACCCCGCGGGGATGTCATCTCCCCCGCCGCCCGTCAACAAGGAACACGCGCATCGGTGCCTATGACTACTCATCTTGGAGTTCTACGCTTCGAGATGGGTACTCACCTTCGACTACGACCGCCTGCGGCGGCCGGCGCTTCGGCGGCCGGGGGGCTCGGTCGCGGCTTGGGCTTCGGGAGCGGCCTCCTCGACCGGCGGCGCAACCCCCGCCGCCTCCGTCGTCGTGGGCTCTTCCCCGTCCCGCCCTCGGATCCGTGGATTTTCTCGCGAAGTATTCACGAAGGTCGTCGGACAAATTGACTACCGCAACAAGTACTACTCATGAGGACGTGGTACTTACAAGTTCGACCGGACGATAGTCACGGACGGAGCACCGAGGAGTGCCGGCAATGTCAACCGGTCCACCCTCGGCGGGCGTTTCTTCCTCCGCCTCTTCGGCCACGCCTCCCGCACGGTAGCGGTGGCCGGCGCGGACGTCTCCCGTGCGCCCGCGGCTTCCATCTCCCCCCAACGGCGGCGGCCGCGGGTACCTCGCTCTCCTCTCGGAGCGGGGGCCGGCGCTCCGACCGCGCCGAAGTTCTTCGACGCGGGGGGCCGGACTTCGGCTTCCGGCCCGGTTCCCCCACCGTGGGCCACATGCCCTCGTCGCCCTCCTCCACGGGCTCGCCGGCGGCACCTCCCGCGCACAAAGGGCGACTACTCGTCGCAATGTACTCGACTACCGGTACTCGACTACTCGCTCAAGATGACTTACCTCCGCGAGGCGTGGTCTCCGAGACCTTCATCTTCTTCGCCACCCGCTTCTTGGTGGGGTTGCGCGGCTTCCTCGGCGGTGCGGCAAGGCTAGCCTCCGTGCTAGCCGGAGGATCTTGAACGAGTGGCACATGAGGCAAGCCCGGACGGCTAAACCTCGACCGCAGCTGGAAGCGGTCCTGAAGAGTCTCTTCGTCTTCATCGTCGTCATCGGAGGTATCCTCCACAATGACGGTGTCGTCGCCTTCTCCAACTTCGCGGCGCTCTTTCACCTTCCCCACCGCCGGGATCTCGATTCCGCTCGGTGGCGGCTGCGGCTCGAGACAAACCGCTTCACATCATTCTCGCGCAAACACACAAGGCGTCGAAACTCCACTACGGGTACTCACTACTCGACGAGGGGGGTACGACTACTCACCTCGTTGGGCGGGCGCGCGGCGGAGTACTCCTCGACAGACACGCCGTGTATGGTGGCATGTCCTTGAAGATCCTCGACAACCTCTCGACGATGTCGTTGTCGTCCGGCCTCGCCCCCGCATCCGCGACGTATCGTTGTCGCCGGTGTACTCGAAGCCCATCGTATCCCGCGCCATCGCCGGCCGGATTCTCGCGCTTCATGAAACCGAAGGCCACGTGCTCGGCCCTCGCTCCCGCATCCCCGAGCGTCTTGATGCGCTCTAGCGCCTCGGGGAGCCGGATCCCCTCTTGCATGGTGGGCTCCGTGTTCCACCACTCTTGGTGCCTCGGGCCGCCGTCCACTCGGCTTCGGTAGCTCCGGGATGGTGGTTCGTGATGTAGAACCATCTCGTCTTCCGCCGGTGTTGGAGTCCACGAGCTTGTACGCCAGTGCACCGCTCGGCCGGCGTCCTCCCTCAGCTGGATTCCGCCCCTCCGACTACTCTAGGGTTGGAGGCGCTGGGCTGCGGCTTCACGCGGAAGAACTTCCGGAAGAGCACCCAGTGCGGCTTGATTCCCAAGAAGGCTTCGCAGAAGTGTACGAAGACAGATGTATGGAAGATTCCGTTGGGGTTCAGATTGAGGTACTCGACGCCGTAGTACCTGAGCAGCCCCTTGAAGAAGTCGCTTGCTGGGAGCGCAAGCCCGCGCTCCACGAAGCGCGAGAACATTGGGATCTCGTCTTCGGCCTTCTCCATTGGATAGGGATCTCCTGCGGCGGATCTCCACATGTCGATCTCCTTCTCCCTGATGAACCCGCTGTTCAACAGGGTCAGCAGGTCCTCCGTCTTGACCTTCGACTTTTTCCACTCGCGGCTTGGATCAGCGCGCGGTGGAGACAGTGGCGGCGCCGCACCGGTGGCGGCCGCGGCGGCCTCTCGCACGGCCCCTCTTCTTTCCGCCGGCCTTCGACGTCTTCGACGGCGACGGCTTCATTCTCCAAGTACAAGGAGTCTTCACTCGCATTCGCTCGGGGGCTACCCTAAAACCTCCGGTGGCGATGCGCTCGGATCTACTACGGCGGCGGCGCAGGCGCCGGAGTGGATCTACTTCAAGATTCAAGTGGAAATGACCGCGGCTCGCTTGGGTGAAAAACCCTAAGGGATTCGGCTCTTATTTATAAGCCAAAACGCCTCCGCAACGGGCGGCCGGATAAGTCCACGCGCGGCCGACTCGGCCGGTCGCGCGTGACTCTTCGTATTCTACTAGTCGACGCGCCTCACCTCGGGGGGCTCGGCTACTTCTACTCGATTGCCTGGGACGCGGCTAGTCTCAAGAGCATCTCAGGACACATTCTCCAAGAAGACCCTTCAATTCGAGAGGAAGTACTCGACTCAAGGCTCTGGGGCTCCGTGCCACGTGTCCTTCGGTTTTTTCTCTCCGGATTTTTCGGGATTTTCTTGCCGAGACTTCGGATGGATCCTCGCCCGCAGCTCGCGGCTCGAGGCTCGGGGGCTACTCCATGTCGATTGTGGTTCCGCAAATCACATCTCCATGACGGCTTTGGCTTCAAGACAGACGGCATTTCTTGAAGACCTTCGAAGGCACATTTCAAGGACGCTTGGGACTACTCGAGAAGACTTCAAGATTGCTCAAACATCGACCGGAGTACATTCCCGGCCTCGGGATGCTTCGACTACTCTTGAGGACTTTTGACTTGTAGCACTCGGGGACGCTTGAGGACTACTCGTTAAGGCCGTCAAGACTACCGGAAGCTATCCTTCTCGACTACAAAGTACTCGGGGGCTTGTCGTATGGACCTCCCCCCGGGCCCACTACCTCGATGGGTACCGGGACCGACTACTCGGTGGGCCCCCGGGACTACCCGGCTTGCGCTACACGGCACCCGAAGGCGTGGAGCACAAGGACAAGAAAGGAGTAGTACTCGGATAGGACTCGTACACGTTCCGCATTGTATAGGGGTCTCCCGGACGTACTCGGCTAGTACTCCTTCCCTACTCCGACTTGTAACCCCGCCTCCCGACTATATAAGGCGAGGCGGGGACCGATCTCGGGATCACCTCATCCAATCTCATCTCACGGCGCACTATTGCACCATCGTGTAATCGTGCCCTATCAATCCGAGCTACGCAAAGACGAGACGTAGGGTATTACGCACCTCGCGGCCCGAACCTCGTCTAAATTGTGTGCCACGTGTCTCTTCCTTCGAGTTACCGATCTCGGCGAGTCACATTCATCTACTTCGGGTACTCCCCGTAGTAGGTTGCCGGTCTAAAACACCGACAATCACCACGAAGCAGTGAATTGGATGGCATATTCTCTCGCATGTCTTAGAAGATATATGTTCTTTTTAAATTTGCTCCTTTTGGTCTTAAAAGATTAATCTTTTGGCGCTGATCATTATTATAGGAAATTTGATTCTTAGTTATTGGTGGAATACTTCTCCGACATTCACAAGTAAAGCTAACACAGTAATCAAATGTTTACTACAACATGTATGTGAAGGACCAATACGGCGAACCAGAGAGGGGGGGAGTGAATGGGAGCCGATAAAAATTCTTCTCGAAGGAGATGGAAACTCCAACAAGATGAACCCGGCTTCCAACACACGTCTCCGACTCACTACCAAGGTTGTTCAAGCCCACGTAGCCACTGGAGTGCCACTAGACCTAGGAACCAACACACCACCTTCCGACCCGAGAAACGCAGCGGAAAAACCAAACCTCGAGCCTACGGACCCACACCGGTCGACCGGTGAGCACCACCGGCCGACCGGTCCCCCGCCGGTGAAACCGAGCAACTTCCACTAAGTAGCTCTACACCGGTCCGACCGGTGAGACACACCGGTCGACCGATGGCGTCCGAAAGCCCCCAAGGCACCAAACAAGCCAACCGACCACCAAACGGTACCCAAACTCGAAACAACAAGAACACGGGACAACAACGAACACACCAAGACGTTCACCCGAGCAAAATCCCAAAAGGGCTCGCACCGGTCGACCGGTCAAGAGCACCGGCGGACCGGTGTAGCTCGGGCAGCTCGGGATGAACAAAGACCCGGGGTCAACTCCCCCAAATCCAAATCTCGATCTCCCAAATCGCTCCACGGACTTGAACAAGACTTCGGGGATATCAGGAACACCTCATGAGGAGTCCATAGCCAAGTTTAATCCCACCAAAACTTGTCCAAAAAGGAGGAATCGAAGAAATCCCGCCGAAAGCACTTACAACCCAAGAACTCAAGAAACCCCTAAAATCGAGCACCTTTACTCACGGATTTGGGAGGGGAATCACAGCCCAAAGAACCACGAAGGGTTCCCACAAATTTTTCCCATCAAATCCACAAGAGAAAGGTCCCGAAACAACCCAAAGAAATCACCGAGAGAGGGCTCCGAAAATCACCACCAAGAACAACCGGGGAAAACACATCCAAACCTTGAGGAACCACGCCGAATCATCTATACATGAGACAAGGGTTCGTACAAGGTCTAGCAAGCCGCCCGATCATCCATCCCTCTCAACAAGATCTCTCCGTGAAGCTCTCTTGCTAGTCCTAGAGAAAACCTAAGGAAAATAGGTGGAAAATAGGAAAACTAATGAGCTAGGGTTCCAAGAGTTGGCAGCCATCCTCTCACCTCTTGGGTTATATGGAGGCAACCGAATGTCTAAAATGCCCTTCTCTACTAACTAGGGATACAAGCCCCTCAAGGGCGGGTTTGGAAATCTTGATGTCTTCACCATCGGACGGATGCCCGGCGACCGCACCCTGCGTAGCCTCGACGCAAGCCATGCGATCCTGACGCGTGTCCTCCGCTTCGAAGATTCCGGACCGCGTCATTGCACACCGGCCGACCGGTGCTCCTCACCGGCCGACCGGTCCCCACCGGCCGACCGGCCGACCCACCGGCCGACCGGTCCGCGCGCCGCTGCGCAGCCTCCGTCTTCGGTTCTCCGGCCTTGGCTTTGTGGATCAACCAAGGAACCCAAGTGGTTTTCTCGGTGAACCACTGGAAACCCCACGAACTTGGTGTAGCCTCCGCCAATCTCCACTCATGACTTGGCTCCCACGTAGTCCTGGCTCGACCTTGGTTTTGAGGCTCAACCAAGAAACCGTCCATGACTTCATCTTGTCGTTCATGCCACCATGTGGCCCGCACTTGACCCCGCCGGCCACCGGGTCCTTCGAACGAAGCCTACTTGTCTTCTCCACACCCGGAGGCCTCACCGCAACGACCTTTCGCGCTTGTTCTTCACCCGCACCAACACTAGTCAAGCCGCAACCTGCACCTGCAATACTTAGCCAAGAATCAGTCCACACAACGTTGTCAATCACTCATCACACAAGGAAGCGACCATCCACCAGTCCTCGAACCACACATGGTCCTCAATCTGCCCCTTGATGAGTGCATTGACAACACCCACACGAAAGTAACAAGAGAGAAAAGAAAAAGAAAAGAAACGAACAAAAAGAAACTCCAACAAGCGATCGAAAGCCACACAAAGGCAAAGAGCAAGATCACTTGAAGAAGACAAATCTCGGACCCCTTAGGCAAGGGCAACGGCTCGACACATCCGAGACAAAGAAAGGCTCAAGCAAAGAGCGCAAACCACCAAAGCAAAGCTCGAACAACCGCAAAGAGCTCCCCCTGCACACATGCAAGCTCCCCCTGAACCAATGCACCTCCCCCTGGACGAATGCATGCAAGACACCACTTGAAACAGGGCAGCTGCAACAAAACAGCCCTGACCGGTCAGACCGGCCAACACCACCGGTCAGACCGGTGTGCAACATGTGTACAGAACCAGCACTCACACCGGTCAGACCGGTGACCCTGACCGGTCAGACCGGTGCACAACAGAGCCCAGAAATGGCTCGAAACCACCTGAAAACCTTCTAAACACGTCCAGCAAGCCATTTCAAGCTCAAACTTCTCCCCCTTGTTGGCAATGCATGAATCAAGCCAAAAATGCAAAACTTTCAATCTAGAGCTTCTCAAATAGACAAAATTCAACAAAGAATGCTACACATGTCCAAATGAGCAAGTTAGATACTCTACGGCTTCGTATCGATCTCAACTACATGATCACCAAGTTTCACAACCATTGGACGAAGCTAAGATGGATTTTGGCAATTTTGCAAAAAAAAACTTGCCTCTCACGAGCAAAGTGCTAAACATGGTCAAAGCATATCAAAATGGCAAAGCCACACAAACTTCATGCTAGGACAGCCATTCTAATCATAAGACCATCACAAACACCCACAAGCACCTCATGTCATGTCAAAGCCACCGAGCCATGTGCCTACTTATATGTATGAGACTTCTCATTGGTAGGCATCATGCAACGGTTTAGCACCCAAAATGAATTAAATTCAGCACATATGACATGGGAACATATTTTCCAAGCATTTTTCATTTCATTTTCAGATTTGTAAATGGTACATGAAATGTCTTTGCGACAAAAAGGAACTTATGCCCCTCCACAAGATAAATCAAGAGGGCTAAACATTCATGATGGCAAATGAGCCTTTGGCCCCATATGATCAATAAACTAGCTATCCAACCACAAATTAAGCATAGCAAGGCCACAAAAACATGTCAAGAGCATGTAAAGGCATTTACACATGAGAGAGCGTACATGTGACATTTTTCAAAAGCATAGCTATCAACCATGGATTATTCATCAAGATCATCAAGAGCTAAGCCAAACTAACCGTAGCATACCAAACAAGCTCACAAAGACATATATCTCATTCCATGGTGAACAATGTATATGAGAGAAGCTTTTCCTAACCAATGCATATGATACAAAATGCATGCAATCTAAGATACAAGGATGCCTATACATCATGTTACATATGCCATGCCAAAAGCAAGAAATGCACAAAGAAAAGCTATACAAATGCTACCACCGGCTCCTCGAGGGGAGGCAAAACGGGCTCGACACCACCGGCAAAAGAGAGCTCCCACACACCCAACTCAAGAAATCAAACACACACCAAGTTCCCCCCCCCCCCCGCAAACGAGTAAAAGTTGCTTGATCTAGGGGTTTGGTGAAAATATCGGCTAGTTGATCATGTGTGGGTACATGGATCAAAGCTATCTTTCCTTTCTCTACGTTGTCTCTCGTAAAATGATACTTCACTTCTATGTGTTTGGTTTTGCAATGAAGCACCGATTTCTTTGCAACGCTTATGGCACCGGTGCTATCACATTGAAGTGGGACATGGGTATACTCCTCACCAAAGTCACTCATGGTGTAGGTGATCCAAAGGAGCCGAGAGAAACAACTAGCAAGCGGCAACATACTCGGCCTCGGCCGTGGATTGAGCAACACTCGACCGCTTGCGGGAAGACCAAGACACCAAAGAGGAACCCAAAACCGGCAAGTCCCGAAGTGGACTTCCTATCCAACCGACACCCGGCAAGATCCGCGTCCGAAAAACCATGAAGCGCCAAAGAAGAGGACGCGGAGTACCAAAGGCCGAAGTCGGGAGTGTGACGCAAGTACCGAAATTTTGCTTCACCGCTTGCCGATGCGAAGTCCTCGGAGACGCTTGAAAACGAGCGCACGGACACACCAAAAAGCGTATGTCCGGCCTCGTCGCCGTCAAGTAGAGGAGTGACCCGATCATGCTTTGGTACTCCTTCTGGTCCACGTGTTCACCTTCCTCGTCCGCATCAAGAGCTGTAGTCGTACTCATCGGCGTCGTCATAGCCTTCGAGTCCTCCATCTTGAACTTCCGCACAATGTCCTTGGTGTACTTAGCCTGGTGCACAAATGTTCCTTCCTTTGATTGCTTGATTTGTAGCCCGAGGAAGAACTCGCAACTCACCCATCATGCTCATCTCAAATTCCCTCGCTCATATCATCTGCGAACCTTGCAACAAGAGAGTTAGACGAGCCACCAAAGACAATATCATCCACGTACACCTGCACAATCGGGATATCTCGCCCCGCCTCAAGCAAAAACAAGGTCTGATCGACCTTCCCCATCTCAAAACCTCTCTCAAACAAGAACCCCCTCAACCTACCATACCAAGCTCTAGGCGTCCGCTTCAACCCATACAACGCCTTCCTCAACTTGTACACCCGTGGGGGTACTTCTCACTCTCAAACCCCGGAGGCCGCCTCACATACACTTCTTCCTCCAACACACCATTCGTAAAAGCACTCTTCACATCCATTTGGTGCAACTTGAACCCTTTAGCCACAGAAAAGGCTAGAAGGATCCTAATCGCCTCCAAACGGGCTACGGGAGCAAAGGTCTCCTCATAGTCGATCCCCTCCTTCTGACTGAACCCCTGAGCAACAAGTCTCGACTTGTTCCTCACAACCTCACCCTTCTCTCCCTCTTTATTTTTCCACACCCACTTTGTACCAATCGGCTTACACCCTGGGGGGTCAACCAACTCCCACACCTGATTCCTCTCAAAGTTCTCCAACTCCTCATGCATCGAGTTTACCCAATTGTGATCAGATAGTGCGTGTCCAATGTCTTTGGGCTCAAAAGAAGCAACAAACGCAGCATGAGCGAAATGGGAATTGTTTCGAACCCTCGACCGTGTAGTGCGTTCATTCATGTCACCGATGATCCTCGAAGCCGGGTGATCCACTTGAACTCGCCGGGGAGGTTCTCGCCTCGAAGCTACCTCCCCCTCAACATCGCCTTCTCCTCGTTCCCGATTTGTCGTCGTAGGTGTAGCGAGAGGGTCCATCCATCATCGTAGTCGAAGTAGTGGGTACATGTTCAACCGGGGGCACCGCACCGCCATCTTCATCATCACCATGTTCATGCTCCTCCTCCCGAAAGATCTCCTCGCCAAGCTCATCATCACTCGCACACTCAAAGACAAGCCGACTACGTGGCTCGTCTCGTCGAAGGTTACCTCGCAAGTCTCCACGATTTGGTTAGTTTCAAGATTGAGCACACGATATGCTCTAGAATGAGTTGCATAACCAAAGAAAATGCCATCGACGGACCTAGCCTCAAACTTATCCAACTTCCCCGCCTTTCTTCGAATGAAACACTTGCAACCAAAGACATGGAAGTGACTCACCTTGGGTGTGCGACCATGCATCAACTCATAGCATGTCTTCTTCTTGTGCACTCGAGGTATATCCCGTTCGACACATAGCACGCGGTATTCACCGCCTCCCCAATACCTCCTCGGAGTCCTATGCTCATCAAGCATCGTCCGAGCCATCTCGCACAAGGTCTTGTTCTTCCTTTCCACAACACCATTCGGGGAGGCGTATACGGACTCGAAAACCGGTGCTCAAGACCCAAGTCATGGCAAAAGGTTTCAAAACGAGAGTTCCCGAATTCCGAGCCATTATCACCGCGGATAGCCGGTATGGCATCTCCGTGCCTCTCGTTCCTCAACCTCAAGACTAGATCTCGAACAAAACCAAACGTCTCCCCCTTATCCTCCGTAAAGAACACCCACGCATACCGAGAATAGTCGTCCACCACAACAAGGACATACCACTTCCCACCCGCGGATCGCACACGAGCCGGACCAACAAGGTCCATATGGAGCGGCTCGCATGGACGCTCAGTCATCACATCGGTGAGAGGCGGGTGAGAAGAGGCCACCATCTTGGCATGCCTACACGGCGCACAAACCAACTCTTTCTCAAGCCTCAACCGTGGCAATCCTCGGACCAAATTGAGTTTACTCAAGCGTGACAAAAGGTCAAAGCTCAAGTGACCCAACTTCCTATGCCACTTCCACAACTCACTCGAAGAACCAGCCAAGAAACAACGCTCCACACCCGAAGACTGAGAAAAATCAGCACGAAACACCTGACCCTCGGGAACGACCATACAGACAAGGTCCCCTCGAGAGTCCACAATCCGAGAACCACCGGCCGAAACAACACCTCAAAGCCCTCATCCAACAACCGGGACACGAAAGCAAATTGTACCCCGGCCGATTGAACAAGAGCAACACGCCTCGAGTGATCTTGTCACTCACTTTGATCTCATCTTCTCGAAAGCACACGCCCACGCCCATTGTCCCTAAAGGTGATGTACCTCTTTGTCACCACCGGACGAGACTTCGTAACCACCCCCTGTCTCCGGTCATATGCCTCGAGCAACCGGAGTCAATCAACCAAATGTTCTTCAAGTCTCCCACCCGAAATTCAAAAACGAGCACGTGAGCGAACATATGACTCAAAGACCGGGGTTAGTACCAAAAGAGTAAAACCGGTGCCGAGCCATTTGCTCGAAAGTGGGGTTAGCACCAACCAAAGCATCTCTCCTACCAAAGCTACCTCCACGAACACCACCACGGTAACCACCCCGAGGGAACCACCCCTCTCGCCCGGAGGAGGACCAAATCCACGCAAGAAAGCCCGTGGAACGTCCTTCCTCTCCAACTCAAAGCCACGACTCCTCCGTTCCGCGTATTGAGCACGAGGAGGAGAACGCCTAGCAACCGACCACCCGCACCCTTTCCGGCCCAACCACCGAACCACGACCACCGAAACAAACCTTGCACCCGTACGAGCTCGAAACCCAAACGGTGTCGGTCCGGGCCCGCACCGGTCCGACCGGTGCCCCACACTCGGTCCGACCGGTGTGACCCGGGCGAGCGGCACCACCTGCAGCCCTTCCGCTCTCCCCAAGCCCAAACCGTCCTCACACTCGCCTTGCCCCCGGGCATCCGCATACGAGGCTCAAGCACACCATCGGAAGGGTGGTACTTGTCCTTGTTAGCCCACTCCTTCTCCATTCTCTCCTCACGCTTCCTCTTGAAGCAAAACTCCTCCTTATGGCCATCTCTCCCACAATAGCCACAATGGAACCTCACAAGCTTAGGCTTAGGCTTGGGATGTGGCTGCTCACTCGGTTTTGTCTCCACTCAAATCCTCCACTGGTTTCTCACCACTTGCCTTCTCACGCTCCTTCCCAAAGAACACTTTCCCCGAAGTGCTCACAAACTTGATAGGCTTTTGTAGGTCATTTGTGGGTGTAGGAAACACGGGTGGAGCTGGGGTTGTGTCTAGTCGGTTCCTTAGATGGTTAGGTTTTGGAGGGAAATCATTTTTGTGGTGGGTTTTTGGTGGCTCCGGATATTCTCTCCACTTCCCTCACCAACCTTGTTTGCCCCAAGCCCCTCACCATCTTGCCTCTTAAAGGCCTCGATCATCATCCTCAACTGAGGCTCATGACCGGACAACCAACCCATCAACTTCCTCAAATCATCATTCTCATCCCGCAAACGATCAACATAATGTGCAAGCTCCAAATTTTTCAATGCATGCAATTCACGGGTAGAGCAAGATGTAGGCATGGGTTCCTTCAATTTAGCCTCGAGCGAACTAGTGTAAGCATGCATCTCATCAATCTTAGCATGCAAAAACGGGGCAAGAAGTGCAAGCACCTAGCAAAGCGAGTCTAGACTTAAGCTCACCACTTCAACCCTAAGCACATCTAGTTCCTCACACTTGGAGGCATGCTTCTCCTTAAACAAAGCAAGATCGATAAGGAATATAGAGCAATCAAGACAATCATTCTCATCCGAAACAACAGGGGCTAGCCTTAAGCGAATCAATCTCAAGCTTGCTATCAAGCACCCGTGTCTCTAGCTCGACCCACTCTAGTCCTAGCATCCTCGAGTGAAGCCCTAAGCTCTTTCCTCATTTTCTTGGCCTCTCTAAGCATGTCATCACGGTTATCAAGCAAAGAGCCAAGCCTCTCATTCTCCCGGAGCAAGAAGGGAAGTTCATCACGCACCTCATCGTCGACTCGGAGTCCGAGTCGCTCCGTGTGCTCTTCTTGCCGCCGGAGCTCGCCGCCATGGTGCGGGAAGCCATCTCTCGCGAGCGACTTAGCTCGCTCAGGTTCTTGGATGACTTCTTATTCTTGCGGCAGTCTCCCTCGTCTTCACTGCTGCTCGAGCTCGAGGTAGAGTACGCGGAACTGGAGTCGACGTCGCTCACTCCCACCATCGCTCGGGCCTTGCCTCGGCTCTCCTTCTTCCTCGATCGTCGCTCGTCCTTGTACTTGTTCTTGTGCTTGCTCTTGTGGTCGCGCCTCGAACGGTACTTGCCGTCCATCCTCGGCTTGTGCTTGTAGCTGTCCTTGTTCTCGGCCTTCTCGGGCGGTCGGCGACGAAGTGTCCCGCTTGCCGCACCGGAAGCAAGTCCTCGTGTTCCTCCTCATGTTCACGCGGTTCTCGTGCAGCCTCTCGAACCGCCTCGTCAACAGTGCCAGCTCATCCTCTCCAAGGTCATCAAACTCCTCATCTGGCATAGACATCAAAGAGGAAAAAGAGAACATCCTGGTGGATGGGTTAGAGTTAGTCTTTCCTTTGGAACCACCAACGAGGGCAAGACTATGGGAATCAGTCGGTCCCTCGAGCTTGGCAGTCATGCCCCTATCCACCTCAGCCGACTTGAGCTTCAAGAACAGCTCGTTCACCGTCGATTGTCATAGTTCTCCGACTCCACAATGGCCTCGAACTTTCCGCCCCAAATCGTACGATCCAAAGAGTGTAAGAGCTTGACCGCTCTATCATGATCATCGTACGGGAGCACGTCCACATTGGCCCTCATGTTGTTCACAACCACCGTGAACCTCTGAAACAAGGCATCGATGGACTCACCGGGGAGATGAGTGAAGTTCTCGTACTCTCTCCGGTAGGTCGCATACATCCGTGCCTGAACCTGGGCGTTCCCAACATGAGCCTCCTTCAACACCGCCCAAATCCTACAAGCCAAGTGCTCGGTGTGCACCCGATCGAACTCGGCCGACACAAAGCACGAAACAAGTAGTCGACCGCCTTATTGTTGGCGTCGAATCGTCCCTCGATCCGGAGCGAGGAAGTCCATCGGCCGGACATATCCTGTGTCCACCGTGACATCCCAAAGGATCCGACCCTTTCCACGCATAAAAGCACCCATCCGCTTGCTCCACATCCGGTAGTTCTTGCCATCGAAGTGTGGAGGACCCGAACTCCGTTCCCGGTACACCATCCTAGGATCTTAGACCGGTTAGAGTCAACAAAGACCCGAACCGGCTCTGATACCACTTGAAGGACCGATACGGCGAACCAGAGAGGGGGGGAGTGAATGGGAGCCGATAAAAATTCTTCTCGAAGGAGATGGAAACTCCAACAAGATGAACCCGGCTTCCAACACACGTCTCCGACTCACTACCAAGGTTGGTCAAGCCCACGTAGCCACTGGAGTGCCACTAGACCTAGGAACCAACACACCACCTTCCGACCCGAGAAACGCAGCGGAAAAACCAAACCTCGAGCCTACAGACCCACACCGGTCAGACCGGTGAGCACCACCGGCCGACCGTTCCCTCGCTGGTGAAACTGAGCAACTTCCACTAAGTGGCTCTACACCGGTCAGACCGGTGAGACACACCGGTCAGACCGATGGCAGCCTGAAAGCCCCCAAGGCACCAAACAGGCCAACCGACCACCAAATAGACCCAAACTCGAAACAGCAGCAACACGGGACAACAACGAACACACCAAGACGTTCACCCGAGCAAAATCCCAAAAGGGCTCGCACCGGTCAGACCGGTCAAGAGCACCGGTCAGACCAGTGTAGCCTGGGCAGCTCAGGATGAACAGCACACACGGGTCAACTCCCCCAAATCCAAATCTCGATCTCCCGAATCGCTCCACGAACTTGAACAAGACTTTGGGGATATCAGGAACACCTCATGAGGAGTCCATAGCCAAGTTTAATCCCACCAAAACTCGTCCAAAAAGGAGGAATCGAAGAAATCCCGCCGAAAGCACTTCCAACCCAAGAACTCAAGAAACCCCTAAAATCGAGCACCTTTACTCACGGATTTGGGAGGGGAATCACAGCCCAAAGAACCACGAAGGGTTCCCACAAATTTCCCCCATCAAATCCCCAAGAGAAAGGTCCCGAAAACAACCCAAAGAAATCACCGAGAGAGGGCTCCGAAAATCACCACCAAGAACAACCGGGGAAAACACATCCAAACCTTGAGGAACCACGCCGAATCATCTATACATGAGACAAGGGTTCGTACAAGGTCTAGCAAGCCGCCCGATCATCCATCCCTCTCAACAAGATCTCTCCGTGAAGCTCTCTTGCTAGTCCTAGAGAAAACCTAAGGAAAATAGGTGGAAAATAGGAAAACTAATGAGCTAGGGTTCCAAGAGTTGGCAGCCATCCTCTCACCTCTTGGGTTATATGGAGGCAACCGAATGTCTAAAATGCCCTTCTCTACTAACTAGGGATACAAGCCCCTCAAGGGCGGGTTTGGAAATCTTGATGTCTTCACCATCGGACGGATGCCCGGCGACCGCACCTGCGTAGCCTCGACGCAAGCCATGCGATCCCGACGCGTGTCCTCCGCTTCGAAGATTCCGGAATGCGTCGTCGCACACCGGTCAGACCGGTGCTCCTCACCGGTCAGATCGGTCCCCACCGGTCAGACCGGTCTGGCGCTGCTGCAACTCCGTCTTCGGTTCTCCGGTCTTGGCTTTATGGATCAACCAAGGAACCCAGTGGTTTTCTGGTGAACCACCGGAAACCCCGCGAACTCGGTGTAGCCTCCGCCAATCTCCACTCATGACTTGGCTCCCACACAGTCCCGGCTCGACCATGGTTTTGAGGCTCAACCAAGAAACCGTCCACGACTTCATCTTGCTGTTCATGCCACCATGCGGCCCGCACTTGACCCCGCCGGACACCGGGTCCCTCGAATGAAGCCTACTTGTCTTCTCCACACCCGGATGCCTCACCGGCAACGACCTTTCGCGCTTGTTCTTCACCCGCACCAACACGAGTCAAGCCGCAACTCGCACCTCGCAATACTTAGCCAAGAATCAGTCCACACAACGTTGTCAATCACTCATCACACAAGGAAGCGACCATCCACCGGTCCTCGAACCACACATGGTCCTCAGGGATGAGTAATATTAAGACAATAGAATTTTTGATCAAAGGAATTATAGCAACAAGAAAATATTGTGAGATATTTACTATACTAGTGACTCGAGAAGTAATATTAATACAATATAGAAATAATTACTCTTGATTATATGAAAAAAATAATTTAAACACTTGTGGTTTTTACGTCTGATCAAGTAGTAGTAAATTTCTAATGCCAAGAAGTAGTAAAAATACTACTCTAAAATTTCATGCGGAACTAGTTATAAAGTATAGTATTTGCATGTCAAACATTGAATTTGTCTCTGTTTCTGCCCCCTTCTTTTTGTTCTCACATCGAGCATTCTATAGCTGGCCATTCGGTGACAACGGTACGGCCGTTCCACCCTAGGAACCACCGCTCTACGTGGAGGAGGGTGTCGTTGAGCCATCCAAGGGAAAGGCCTGCCGCCGTGTGGGGGGAAAGATTACACCGAGCCAATCGTGGTTTTCCATTTTTTTGTTTTTTTGTTTTGTTCCGGTTCAATCTTCCAAGTGACAATTCTTTTTCTAGGTGATCCAACCGATCGAAGTTGCAGCAAGGGTGAATCATAATTAAGGCAGGCATAAGGTATGCCTGCAATTGCGCCCTTGCAGCAGGGGAAAGATAGATTTTCAAGTGTAGTTAATACTTGCTTGCATTGATATTTTAAGGAGAGTCATGTTTGCATGCAAAATTTAAACATGGTTCCAAAATAAGCAATTCTTTATATATTATTAGAGTGAGACCACCCTACATAAAATTAAGATCCATCATAATGAATAGTAACTCCCAGACATCTCAAGAAAATAAATAAATCATACAACAAACGAATAATAGTCAAGCAAACCATTTTAATGACAATTTACTCTATTTCAATCACGAGGCGTAAAAATGGATCCCTACCAGAGGTTCATATGACAATTTACACCTTTCGGCAAAGAAAAATGATGATTTTTATTTTTGTGTGGTGATTTATTAGTTTCTTATGAATACAATTGTACTGAGAACTACCCATAAATCATGAAGACAACTTTTTTGTTGCAAGAGGTTGAATCAAGCATGGTCCACTTATTGTGTCACAGCCAATGCACGTTGTAAATATCTTACTATGCTAATCACTTTACTCCTTTTTTGTCATGAGTAAAAACATGGATCCCTGGTTTCATGTTGACTCTATTTTTAATATTTTTATATGAATAAAAGCATATTTAGATCTAATCCATGAATCATACAGATGAAATTTTGTTGTGTTCATATGCAAAGGTTATGCCTGATACAACGTGTTACGCCTGATACAAAGTGTTTCGCCGTATCAAACGGGAACTTGGCAGTTGGCTCTTATTATGCTGTTCTTAATCTAGGTAGTAAAAGTCATCATCCAACCAATTTACTTCTTTAGGTTGAGAGATGTAAAAATGGGTGCAAAAAGTTTTCTATGGACTTTATTCCTCCCATTAATTAGAAGTAATTTATCATATGCACAAAGAATGAAGAATAATTACTCCATACATTTAACAAATGTCTATTGGTTGTGCAATTGATTTTTATAAATTTTCTTATGCTCTTAAGAACCTACAAGAATAGTCCATGAAAATCGTAGAGCCGACCTCAATCAATCAAAATTACAACAATACTGATTTTACCGTACCATAAACGGGGTGCTTTGGCTGATACAGTTGGGACAAAATTGATTGACATGATTAATGAATTAACTATCGATTTTTAATCACCTTATAAGTATCACGCAGCTTAATTTGCTGGATCTCTGACCCAGAAATTGCGGATTGCATGTGTTCAAGGTCGGCTCTTTCCTAAACATGAGAATTATATTTCTTTCCAATCTCACTCACGCTAGTATTTAGCTTTGCAAGTGCTAATTACTCCTTGAAATCCCTATCTCGTTGTAAACAAGGGACCTCCACGACATACAAGATAAAAAAATATGGCATGAAGCGAACAATTTAGCATGCACAAATTCGTGGCCAGCAAAGCACATTCTAGACGACCTCATCCAATCAGCGACGAATATCGAGGTGTTAATATTCAACTAACATTAAAATGGGGTTCGATTTTTACTGTTCGAGATGAAAACGGAGTAACTTTGCTATTAAACGGTGCTAGCTTGAGTTCCGTTTGCCTCACGTCCAGCGCGCTGAATATAATTCACCACACATTGTGGTGAATAGCCTTGTCTATATATATATATATATATATATATATATATATATAATCATTTGGATAGATTACAGTTAAATACAAAATAAATCATATTAAAAGATTCACTCAGTAACTTTGTGCAATTTTTGGTGCACAGCCTAGACATGACATAGGTAGCAACATATCCAAAATTCAGCTAAATATCACGTGTAGATTTTGAAATACAACAGATCTTGTCTAAACTAATTCAGTCAAAAGTATGGTCATGCTTTGTAAAAGTTGTAGATTTGCTCACAAGGAAACCAAAAAATGGTTTTGCATTTTTACCATTTTCCTACGATTTCTATGGATTTTTAAGATCCAGCAAAATCCATACGCTATTTAAGATTCGGTTTTGCAAGTAGGTCCCTAGATAAATCTTTTGTGTTACATCCATGCCCCTAGTTTGCGGTTAAGACCTTGGACAGGAATCAAGGTCTCGCAATGCAACCCTTGGGCCATGGGGGCGGCGGCGCAGCCGCAATTCCGATGAGGCCGGCGGCGGAGACGGCCGGGGAAGGGGTGGAGCACGACTAGGAGCTCACCACGGGTCTGCTGGTGGCGGGAATTGGGGCGCGAGGAAAGGCGAGCGGCTTTTAAAGGCCAGCGAGCGGAACAGGGCGCGCAACACTTCATCGCGAAGCAATCGAGGGAGAGAGCGGGGGACCCGACCGCTGGTAGCGCGTGCAGACCGTGACCGGCAGGCGGTGCGACAGGGGACCGACGGCGGGTACGTGGGGGTGTTCCACACAGCGGGGATGCGAGTGTTGACGCGAAAGTGCACTCGGCGCCAATCACACGGCAAGCCGAAAAGGCGGCTTCGCACGCGCGAGAGAGCGAATGACGTGCCGCTCAATTTTTCCCGAAAATTAACAAAAGATAAAACGATTAAATACCAAAGCTTGGAACTTGCCGGTGGTACCGGACGGTTCCATATTTACGGCCAAGAAGCCAAGTAAGATGACATGTAGCTATGTAAAGCTACCGTCAAAGAACCACGACCATTCGAGTAACCGCAAAGGGAAAAAGAACATTGCCGAATAGATGACGTAAGCATGACAACGATCGGTCTTTGGATAAACGTAGATACATGTGCAAAGTCATGACCGATCGTCATGAAAATTAACATTAAACAAATAAAGTAAAGCACGAACATGATCATGTATTAAATAAGCATGCACGGATCTAAAGCATTAGTCTACCGCATGTCTAATTACTCTAAGATCCGTCGGGTACGATATCAAGCAAATCTATCCACCGCATGATACAACTTGCATGAAAAACGTACCACTTTCCACAAATAGATCTATCCACCGCATGATATAATCTAAATATGGAAAGCTAAAAGCATACATCATTTAAAATATAAATAATGCACGTGATCTACTCATGAAAACATAACCGAATACGGGCCGAATGTACCGATTCGTGGTCCATGAAGAAGGAACAAACATTACCACGTGAATAAATCTATCGAGCTGAATTGGAAATCTAATCCACTTGGGATGACTAGCTCCAAAGCAACCCAAAAACCCGCATCTACCGCATGATACCCGGCTCTTTCAAGATTTATACGCACAAAGCAAGCTTGAACCCGCAACACGTAACAACCTAGATCGATTCGGTTTCGGCTATCGAAGAGCACAAGATCCACGCGTCAAAACACGAAACCTCGCTCGTACAAGGATCTTAAAAGAAACACAGCCGACCCAAACCCATCTAGATTGGGCAAGGGTGTGTTACATGAATTAAAACATAAAGTAAAACTCATGATAACACGGGATAACTTAATGAATCTATTGGATCTTGCCAAAATCCAATAGAGCCGATAACTAGCTTCAAGCCAGATCTTAGCCTACCGCATGGCTCATGATCTAACCAGAAACCCTCTTGAACCAAGCTTGAATCTACCGCATGACACGAAGCATGGTAACAAGACTACTTGCATCAGATCTAAATCCACCGCATGATACTAGACATGACACAAGGTTGCCGGTACTCACGGAGGTCGACGGATCGATTGGCCCTCTCGAAGAACTCGACGACACGACAAGGACTCTAGGGTTTGGCGTAAGGCCGGTGTGTATTGAGGAATGAATGTGTTTTCTACATACATCCGGGGATCGTATTTATACCCTGCCGATTACAACCGCGAATGGATTCATTGCCTAACTAAACTCGATTGCTCGTCCATCCATTCGTCTCTCCTGATTTGAGCCACGTCACCGTCCAATCCCGCAAAATCAGCTCTACTGTTCCTTTGCCGAACCGGAGCAGATAGCCGACCGCGGATCCTTCTGCCGAAAATCTCTAGAAATATCTTTCCTTCCACCAGACGGACTCTTTTTCGAACCAGACCCACCAGTCATACTCCTTACCAAATTTTGGTGTTAACACATGCCCCTTCAATTGTGGGATAAAAGTAATTTTGTTCCGCAATTGACTCCGCCCACGAATCTGTCAACACCCGTTCTTCGCAATCCGCCGGAATCTTCGTCCATATCTAACCCTAGATCTCCTTGCTCGAGCTCGAACTTCCAATGGCAACTCGGAACCAAGGCGCTCGGGTAAATTCACCCCTTCAAACCTTTGTTCGGCATTAGGTTTTCAATTTTACCCGAGATTTTCCTCTTCCGCTTTCCTCCGGGAGCCTTCTCTTGCTCTTCGATTCCTATCAAGGCCAATTCGCAGTCTTATTACCTTGGTCCGAAGGGAATCCCGACCCTCGAGATTTTATTGCCGCCGAATCTCGGAGAATCCCTTTCAAGGCGGCTTTATCTCCACCTCCCCGGTGGCGGGGATGCGTTCAAGAACTGGCCTTTACCCCCAATTGCAGGCTGGAAGACTTGGTATCGGAGGATTCTTGCGGATAAGAGCGGATTGACCAATCGGATGCTCTCCGTATCGCTCAATGTTTGGAGTTATCCGTAGCTGAGACACCCAAGAATGAAGATCTTCGATAGCCGCATGCCACTTCTGGTCAAATGGCGTCAACGCTTTCCTTTTTGGGCATGGCCCAATGTCTCCAACCTTGGCCGATGTATACATGATCACCGGCCTTGACATCACCGGGTCTGTCCAGCCCTGGAACTTCAAAAATTCTTCACGCCAGACAGGGGTAAAGCCAGGGAATGGCTACAAGCATTATATCCTGAAGCACATGAGAGATAATCCCCTTGGCGAAGTTGAATACGAGCCTTTCGAACATGTGGCTATGCGGATTTGTCTTCGTGGAAAAGGCCAACGAACCCACTTTGAATCATATTGCAATGGCGATTCATCTTGCTAGTGGCAATCGCCTCCCTCCGGGAAAATTCTTCTTGGGCGGTGTATATCATATGCTTCATCGATCGTTACCCAAATGCATACCAGCCGAGAGGATAACATGCGTCAATGGCCCTTGGTGGTTTGTTCAAATGTGGCTGCAGGCTCCACATGCATCGGATTGTCGGCGTCGATTTGAACTCCGGGTTCTTTCCTTTGTCCAATCCCCCCGAAGGAGAGCCTCAAGCTACCGAGAGGATGCCAAAACTATGGAGAAGCGGCTTCAATCGTTCTCATCCAACGAGACATCGCCCGGCTCTTCGAGTTGTTCTTCAAAGGCTTCTCCAATCCTCTTTGGCTTCCTTATCTAGGCAATGACACCTTAACCTTCCCTCGTCGAATTTACCTTTGAGCTCGGCCATCAAGATAGGGGATTCTTGGAGATCTTTAACATCATAATCCGCCCATGCATATTACCGGCCGAGTTCAATGGAGGGAGGCGAATGTCGACACTTATGAGTACTACCGGCCTAATGTAATGGCCGGGCAACTTGGATGCGGCCGGATGCCCCCAAGATTGTTTCGCATGAATTCCTCAAACCCGGGGAGGAAATCAAAGAAGCGATGCGATGCGGCAGAGTTTTCAACTATGTGTGCGGTCCCCTTTGTCTACACATGTCCTTTTGTGCCCACAACCATAGTTCACCCTACCTTCGGACTCCCGGTGGCAAGAATTTCATGACCACATCTTCGGTGAACTTGTTCATGTATTCGTGCGAGTTGGTATCCGACTTTCTCGCCAACTTCATGAAGGACCGATACGGCGAACCGAGAGAGGGGGGGGGAGTGAATGGGAGCCGATAAAAATTCTTCTCGAAGGAGATCGAAACTCCAACAAGACGAGCGCGGCTTCCAACACACGTTTCCGACTCACTACCAAGGTTGGTCAAGCCCACGTAGCCACTGGAGTGCCACTGGACCTAGGAACCAACACACACAGCCTTCCGACTCGAGAACGCAGCGGAACAACAAACCCCGAGTCTACGAGACCCACACCGGTCAGACCGGTGAGCACCACCGGTCAGACCGGTCCCTGCCGGTGAAACCGAGCAACTTTCACTAAGTGGCTCTTCACCGGTCGGGCCGGTGAGACACACCGGTCGGACCGATGGCGACTCGAAAGCCCCCAAGGCACCAAACGAGGCCAACCGACCACCAAACGGACCCAAACTCGAAACAGGCAGCACCACGGGACAACAACGACCTCACCAAGACGTTCACCCGAGCAAAATCCCACAAGGGCTTGCACCGGTCAGACCGGTCAAGAGCACCGGTCGAGCCGTGTGGCACGGGCGACTCGGGATGAACAAAGACCCGCGGGTCAACTCCCCCAAATCCAAATCTCGATCTCCCGAATCGCTCCACGGACTTGAACAAGACTTTGGGGATATCAAGAACACCTCATGAGGAGTCCATAGCCAAGTTTAATCCCACCAAATCTCGTCCAAAAAGGAGGAATCGAAGAAATCCCGCCGAAAGCACTTCCAACCCAAGAACTCAAGAAACCCCCAAAATCGAGCACTTTTACTCACGGATTTGGGAGGGGAATCACGCCCAAAGAACCACGAAAGGTTCCCACAAATTTCCCCCATCAAATCCCCAAGAGAAAGGCCTCGAAACCAACCCAAAGAAATCACCGAGAAAGGGCTCCGAAAATCACCACCAAGAACAACCGGGGAAAACACATCCAAACCTTGGGGAACCACGCCGAATCATCTATACATGAAACAAAGGTTCGTACAAGGTCTAGCAAGCCGCCCGATCATCCATCCCTCTCTACAAGATCTCTCCGTGAAGCTCTCTTGCTAGTCCTAAGGAAAACCTAGAGAAAATAGGTGGAAAATAGGAAAACTAATGAGCTAGGGTTCCAAGAGTTGGCTGCCAACCTCTCACCTCTTGGGTTATATAGGCGGCAACCGAATGTCTAAAATGCCCCTCTCTACTAACTAGGGATACATGCCCCTCAAGGGCGGATTCGGAATTCTTGATGTCTTCACCATCGGACGGATGCCGGCGACCGCACCCCTGCGTAGCCTCGACGCAAGCGATGCGATCCCGACGCGTGTCCTCCGCTTCGAAGATTCCGGACCGCGTCGTCGCACACGGTCGGACCGGTGCTCCTCACCGGCCGACCGGTCCCCACCGGTCGACCGGTCGGACCCACCGGTCGGGCCGGTCGCGTGTCTGCTGCACCTCCGTCTTCGGTTCTCCGGTCTTGGCTTTGTGGATCAACCAAGGAACCCGGTGGTTTTTCGGTGAACCACCGGAAACCCCGCGAACTCGGTGTAGCCTCCGCCAATCTCCACTCATGACTTGGCTCCCACGTAGTCCCGGCTCGACCTTGGTTTTGAGGCTCAACCAAGAAACCGTCCACGACTTCATCTTGCGTTGTTCATGCCACCATGCGGCCCGCACTTGACCCCCGCCGGCCACCGGTCCCTCGAACAAAGCCTACTTGTCTTCTCCACACACGGAGGCCTCACCGGCGACGACCTTTCGCGCTTGTTCTTCACCCGCACCAACACGAGTCAAGCCGCAACCCGCACCCGCAATACTTAGCCAAGAATCGGTCCACACAACGTTGTCAATCACTCATCACACAAGGAAGCGACCATCCACCGGTCCTCGAACCACACATGGTCCTCAATCTCCCCCTTGATGAGTGCATTGACAACACACACACGAAAGTAACAAGAGAGAAAAGAAAAGAAACGAACGAGAAAGAAACTCCAACAAGCGATCGAAAGCCAAACAAAGGCAAAGAGCAAGATCACTTGAAGAAGACAAGTCTCGGACCCCTTAGGCAAGGGCAACGGCTCGACACATCCGAGACAAAGCAAAGCTCAAGCAAAGAGCACAAACCACCGAAACAAAACTCAAAAACTCTCAAAGAGCTCCCCCTGCACACATGCAAGCTCCCCCTGAACCAATGCAACTCCCCCTGGACGAATGCATGCAAAACGGTCGAAAACGGGGCAGTGCAGCAATTTCGACTCACACCGGTCGGACCGGTCATCACCACCGGTCGACCGGTGCCCAACATATGTACGGGACCAGCACTCACACCGGTCGGACCGGTGCTCTTCACCGGTCGGACCGGTGTAAAACGAAGCCCGAAATGGCTCGAAACCACACTGAAAACCTTCTAAATGTATCCACTAAGCCATTTCAAGCTCAAACTTCTCCCCCTTGTTGGCAATGCATGAATCAAGCCAAAAATGCAAAACATTCAACCTAGAGCTTCTCAAAGATACAAAATTCAACGAGAGAATGCTACACACGTCCAAATGAGCAAGTTAGGTACTCTACGGCTTCGTATCGATCTCAACTACATGATCACCAAGTTTCACAACCATTGGACGAAGCTAAGATGGATTTTGGCAATTTTGCGAAAAACTTGCCTCTCACGAGCAAAGTCCTAAACATGATCAAAGCATATCAAAATGGCAAAGCCACACAAACTTCATGCTAGGACAGCTATTCTAACCATAAGACCATCACAAACACCCACAAGCACCTCATGTCATGTCAAAGCCACCGAGCCATGTGCCTACTTCTATGTATGAGACTTCTCATTGGTAGGCATCATGCAACGGTTTAGCACCCAAAGCAAATTAAATTCAGCACATATGACATGGGAGCACATTTCCAAGCATTTTTCATTTCATTTTCAGATTTGTAAATGGTACATGAAATGTCTTTGCGACAAAAAGGAACTTATGCTCCTCCATAAGATAAATCTAGAGGGCTAAACATTCATGATGGCAAATGAGCCTTTGGCCCCATATGATCAATAAACTAGCCATCCAACCACAAATTAAGCATAGCAAGGCCACAAAAACATGTCAAGAGCATGTAAAGGCATTTACACATGAGAGAGCATACATGTGACATTTTTCAAAAGCATAGCTATCAACCATGGATTATTCATCAAGATCATCAGGAGCTAAGCCAAACTAACCGAAGCATACCAAACAAGCTCACAAAGACATATATCTCATTCCATGGTGAACAATGTATATGAGAGAAGCTTTTCCTAACCAATGCATATGATACAAAATGCATGCAATCTAAGATACAAGGATGCCTATACATCATGTTACATATGCCATGCCAAAAGCAAGAAATGCACAAAGAAAAGCTATACATATGCTACAAACCGGCTCCTCGAGGGGAGGCAAAACGGGCTCGACACCACCGGCAAAAGAAAGCCCCCACACACCCAACTCAAGAAATCAAACACACACCAAGTTCCCCCGCAAACGAGTGAAAGTTGCTTGATCTAGGGGTTTGGTGAAAATATCGGCTAGTTGGTCATGTGTGGGTACATGGATCAAAGTTATCTTTCCTTTCTCGACGTTGTCTCTCAGAAAATGATACCTCACTTCTATGTGCTTGGTTTTGAAATGGAGCACCGGGTTCTTTGCAACGCTTATGGCATCGGTGCTATCACACCGAAGTGGGACATGGGTATACTCCTCACCAAAGTCACTCATGGTGTAGGTGATCCAAAGGAGCCGAGAGCAACAACTAGCGGCGGCAACATACTCGGCCTCGGTCGTGGATTGAGCAACACTCGGACCGCTTACGGGAAGACCAAGACACCAACGAAGAACCCAAAAGCGGCAAGTCCCGAAGTGGACTTCCTATCCAACCGACACCGGCAAAATCCGCGTCCGAAAAACCATGAAGCGCCAAAGAGGAGGACGCGGAGTACCAAAGGCCGAAGTCGGGAGTGTGACGCAAGTACCGAAAATTCTCTTCACCGCTTGCCGATGCGAAGTCCTCGGAGACGCTTGAAAACGAGCGCACGGACACACCGAGAACGCGTATGTCCGGCCTCGTCGCCGTCAAGTAGAGGAGTGACCCGATCATGCTCCGGTACTCCTTTCCGGTCCACGTGTTCACCTTCCTCGTTCGCATCAAGAGCCGTAGTCGTACTCATCGGCGTCGTCATGGCCTTGGAGTCCTCCATCTTGAACTTCCTCACAATGTCCTTGGTGTACTTAGCCCGGTGCACAAATGTTCCTTCCTTTGATTGCTTGATTTGTAGCCCGAGGAAGAACCGCAACTCACCCATCATGCTCATCTCGAACTCCCCGCTCATATCATCCGCAAACCTCGCAACAAGAGAGTTAGACGAGCCACCAAAGACAATATCATCCACGTACACCGCACAATCGGGATATCTCTCGCCCGCCTCTCGCAAAAACAAGGTCCGATCGACCTTCCCCATCTCAAAACCTCTCTCAAACAAGAACCCCCTCAACCTCGCCATACCAAGCTCTAGGCGCCTGCTTCAACCCATACGGCGCCTTCCTCAACTTGTACACCGGTGGGGGTACTTCTCACTCTCAAACCCCGAGGTTGTCTCACATACACTTCTTCCTCCAAAGACACCATTCGGGAAAGCACTCTTCACATCCATTTGGTGCAACTTGAACCCTTTAGCCACGGAAAAGGCTAGAAGGATCCTAATCGCCTCCAAACGGGCTACGGGAGCAAAGGTCTCCTCGTAGTCGATCCCCTCCTTCTGACTGAACCCCTGAGCAACAAGTCTCGACTTGTTCCTCACAACCTCACCCTTCTCTCCCTCTTTGTTTTTCCACACCCACTTTGTACCAATCGGCTTACACCCCCGGGGGAGGGTCAACCAACTCCCACACCGATTCCTCTCAAAGTTCTCCAACTCCTCATGCATCGAGTTAACCCAATTGTGATCGGATAGTGCGTGTCCAATGTCTTTGGGCTCAAAAGAAGCAACAAACGCAGCATGAGCGAAATGGGAATTGTTTCGAACCCTCGACCGTGTAGTGCGTTCACTCATATCGCCGATGATCCTCGAAGCTGGGTGATCCACTTGAACTCGCCGGGGAGGTTCTCGCCTTGAAGCTACCTCCCCCTCAACATCAGCTTCTCCTCGTTCTTGATTTGTCGTCGTAGGTGTAGCAGAAGGTCCATCCATCATCGTAGTCGAAGTAGTGGGTACATGTTCAGCGGGGGCACCGCACCTCCATCCTCATCATCTCCATGTTCATGCTCCTCCTCCCGAAAGATCTCCTCGCCAAGCTCATCATCACCGCACACTCAAAGACAAGCCGACTACGTGGCTCTGTCTCGTCGAAGGTTACCTCGCAAGTCTCCACGATTTGGTTAGTTTCAAGATTGAGCACACGATATGCTCTAGAATGAGATGCATAACCAAAGAAAATGCCATCGACGGACCTAGCCTCAAACTTATCCAACTTCCCGCCTTTCTTCGAATGAAACACTTGCAACCAAAGACATGGAAGTGACTCACCTTGGGTGTGCGGCCATGCATCAACTCATAGCATGTCTTCTTCTTGTGCACTCGAGGTATATCCTGTTCGACACATAGCATGCGGTATTCACCGCCTCGGCCCAATACCTCCTCGGAGTCCTATGCTCATCAAGCATCGTCCGAGCCATCTCGCACAAGGTCCTGTTCTTCCTTTCCACAACACCATTCGGGGAGGCGTATACGGACTCGAAAAGCGGTGCTCAAGACCCAAGTCATGACAAAAGGCTTCAAAACGAGAGTTCCCGAATTCCGAGCCATTATCACTACGGATAGCTCGTATGGCATCTCCGTGCCTCTCGTTCCTCAACCTCAAGACTAGATCTCGAACAAAACCAAACGTCTCCCCCTTATCCTCGAGAAAGAACACCCACGCATACCGAGAGTAGTCGTCCACCACAACAAGGACATACCACTTCCCACCCGCAGATCGCACACGAGCTGGGCCAACAAGGTCCATATGGAGCAGCTCGCATGGACGCTCAGTCATCACATCGGTGAGAGGCGGGTGAGAAGAGGCCACCATCTTGGCATGCCTACACGGAGCACAAACCAACTCTTTCTCAAGCCTCAACCGTGGCAATCCTCGGACCAAATTGAGTTTACTCAAGCGAGACAGAAGGTCAAAGATCAAGTGACCCAACTTCCTATGCCACTTCCACAACTCACTCGAAGAACCAGCCAAGAAACAACGCTCCACACCCGAAGACTGAGAAAAATCAGCACGAAACACCCGACCCTCGGGAACGACCATACAAACAAGGTCCCCTCGAGAGTCCACAATCCGAGAACCACCAGGCCGAAACAACACCTCAAAACCCTCATCCAACAACCGGGACACGTAAAGCAAATTGTACCCCGGCGATTGAACAAGAGCAACACGCCTCGAGTGATCTTGTCACTCACTTTTATCTCACCTTCGAAAGCACACGCCCACGCCCATTGTCCCCAAAGGTGATGTACCTCTTCGTCACCACCGGGACGAGACTTGAGAACCACCCCCCGTCTCCGGTCATATGCCTCGAACAACCGGAGTCAATCAACCAAATGTTCTTCAAGTCTCCCACCCGTACATCAAAAATAGGCACGTGAGCGAACAAACGACTCAAAGATCGGGGTTAGAACCAAAGGAGGAAAACCGGTGCCGAGCCATTTGCTCGAAAGTGGGGTTAGAACCAACCAAAGCATCTCTCCTACCAAAGTTACCTCCACGAACACCACCACGGTAACCACCCCGAGGGAACCACCCCTTTCCGCCCGGAGGAGGACCAAAACCACGCAAGAAAGCCCGTGGCACGTCCTTCCTTTCCAACACACCGCCACGACTCCTCCAATCCCCGTATTGAGCACGAGGAGGAGAACGCCTAGCAACCGACCACCCGCACCCTTTCCGGCCCAACCACCGAACCACGACCACCGAAACAACCCTCGCACCCGTACGAGCACGAAACCCGAACATCCGTCCGCCTGGGCCGCACCGGTCCGACCGGTGCTCCACACCGGTCCGACCGGTGTGGTCCGGGCAGCAGAAGACCGCCTACTGACCTTCTTCTCTCCCCAAGCCCGAACCGTCCTCACAATCGCCTTGCCCCCGGGCATCCGCACACGAGGCTCAAGTACACCATCGGAAGGGTGGTACTTGTCCTTGTTAGCCCACTCCTTCTCCATTCTCTCATCTCGCTTCCTCTTGAAGCAAAACTCCTCCTTATGGCCATCTCTCCCACAATAGCCACAATGGAACCTCACAAGCTTAGGCTTTGGCTTGGGATGTGGTCGCTCACTCGGTTTCTCTCCACTCAAACCCTCCACCGGTTTCTCACCACTAGCCTTCTCACTCTCCTTCCCAAAGAACACTTTCCCCGAAGTGCTCACAAACTTGATAGGCTTTTGTAGGTCATTTGTGGGTGTAGGAAACACGGGTGGAGCTGGGGTTGTGTCTAGTCGGTTCCTTAGATGGTTAGGTTTTGGTGGGAAATCATTCTTGTGGTGGGTTTTTGGTGGCTCCGGGATATTCTCTCCACTTCCCTCACCAACCTTGTTTGCCCCAAGCCCCTCACCATCTTGCCTCTTAAAGGCCTCAATCATCATCCTCAACTGAGGCTCGTGACCGGACAACCAACCCATCAACTTCCTCAAATCATCATTCTCATCCTGCAAACGGTCAACATAATGTGCAAGCTCCAAATTTTTCAATGCATGCATTTCACGGGTAGAGCAAGATGTAGGCATGGGTTCCTTCAATTTAGCCTCGAGCGAACTAGTGTAAGCATGCATCTCATCGATCTTAGCATGCAAAACGGGGCAAGAAGTGCAAGCACCTAGCAAAGCATGTCTAGACTTAAGCTCGGCCACTTCAACCCTAAGCACATCTAGTTCCTCACACTTTGAGGCATGCTTCTCCTTGAACAAAGCAAGATCGGCAAGGAAAATAGAGCAATCAAGACAATCATTCTCATCGAAACAACGGGGCTAGCCTTAAGCGAATCAATCTCAAGCTTGCTATCAAGCACCCGTGTCTCTAGCTCGCCCACTCTAGTCCTAGCATCCTCGAGTGAAGCCCTAAGCTCTTTCCTCATTTTCTTGGCCTCTCTAAGCATGTCATCACGGTTATCAAGCAAAGAGCCAAGTCTCTCATTCTCCGGCGCAAGAAGGGAAGCTCATCACGCACCTCGTCGTCGGACTCGCAGTCCGAGTCGCTCCGTGTGCTCTTCTTGCCGCCGGAGCTCAACGCCATGGTGCGGAAGCCGTCTCTCGCGAGCGCTCGGCCCCGCTCGGTGTTCTTGGACGACCTCTTGTTCTTGCGGCGATCTCCCTCGTCGTCGCCGCCGCTCGAGCTCGAGGTGGAGTACGCGGAACTCGGAGTCGACGTCGCTCGCTCCAACCATCGCTCGGGCCTTGCCTCGGCCCTCCTTCTTCCTCGATCGTCGCTCGTTCTTGTACTTGTTCTTGTGCTTGCTCTTGTGGTCGCGCCTCGAACGGTACTTGTCGTCGTTCTTCCTCGGCTTGTGCTTGTAGTCGTCCTTGTTCTCGGCCTTCTCGGGCGGTCGGCGACGAAGTGTCCCGCTTGCCGCACCGGAAGCAAGTCCTCGTGTTCCTCCTCATGTTCACGCGGTTCTCGTGCGGCCTCTCGAACCGCCTCGTCAACGGCGCCGGCTCGTCCTCTCCAAGGTCATCAAACTCCTCATCCGGCATAGACATCGGAGAGGAAAACGAGAACATCCTGGTGGATGGGTTAGAGTTAGTCTTTCCTTTGGAACCACCAACGAGGGCAAGACTATGGGAATCGTCGGTCCCTCGAGCTTGGCGATCATGCCCCTATCCACCTCGGCCGACTTGAGCTTCGAGAACGGCTCGTTCACCGTCAGAGTATCGTACCGCTCCGACTCGACTATGGCCTCGAACTTTCCGCTCCATATCGTACGATCCAAAGAGTGTAAGAGCTTGACCGCTCTATCATGATCATCGTACGGGAGCACGTCCACATTGGCCCTCATGTTGTTCACAACCACCGTGAACCTCTGAAACAAGGCATCGATGGACTCACCGGGGAGATGAGTGAAGTTCTCGTACTCTCTCCGTAGGTCGCATACAACCGTGCCTCGAACCCCGGGCGTTCCCAACATGAGCCTCCTTCAACACCGCCCAAATCCTACAAGCCAAGTGCTCGGTGTGCACCCGATCGAACTCGGTGCCGACACAAAGCACGAAACAAGTAGTCGACCGCCTTATTGTTGGCGTCGAAGCCGTCCCCTCGATCCTGGAGCGAGGAAATCAACCGGGCCGGACATAGCCTCGTGTCCACCGTGACATCCCAAAGGATCCGACCCTTTCCGCGGAGAAAAGCACCCATCCGCTTGCTCCACATCCGGTAGTTCTTGCCATCGAAGTGTGGAGGACCCGAACCCCGTTCCGGTACGCCATCCTTGGATCTTAGGGCGGTTAGAGTCAACAAAGACCCGAACCGGCTCGATACCACTTGAAGGACCGATACGGCGAACCGAGAGGGGGGGGAGTGAATGGGAGCCGATAAAAATTCTTCTCGAAGGAGATCGAAACTCCAACAAGACGAGCGCGGCTTCCAACACACGTTTCCGACTCACTACCAAGGTTGGTCAAGCCCACGTAGCCACCGGAGTGCCACCGGACCTAGGAACCAACACACACGGCCTTCCGACTCGAGAACGCGGCGGAACAACAAACCCCGAGTCTACAGACCCACACCGGTCGGACCGGTGAGCACCACCGGCCGACCGGTCCCCGCCGGTGAAACCGAGCAACTTTCACTAAGTGGCTCTTCACCGGTCAGACCGGTGAGACACACCGGTCAGACCGATGGCAGCCTGAAAGCCCCCAAGGCACCAAACAGGCCAACCGACCACCAAACGGACCCAAACTCGAAACAGCAGCACCACGGGACAAACAACGACCTCACCAAGATGTTCACCCGAGCAAAATCCCACAAGGGCTTGCACCGGTCAGACCGGTCAAGAGCACCGGTCAGACCGGTGTGGCCTGGGCAGCTCGGGATGAACAGCACCCGCGGGTCAACTCCCCCAAATCCAAATCTCGATCTCCCGAATCGCTCCACGGACTTGAACAAGACTTTGGGGATATCAAGAACACCTCATGAGGAGTCCATAGCCAAGTTTAATCCCACCAAATCTCGTCCAAAAAGGAGGAATCGAAGAAATCCCGCCGAAAGCACTTCCAACCCAAGAACTCAAGAAACCCCCAAAATCGAGCACTTTTACTCACGGATTTGGGAGGGGAATCACGGCCCAAAGAACCACGAAAGGTTCCCACAAATTTCCCCCATCAAATCCCCAAGAGAAAGGCCTCGAAACCAACCCAAAGAAATCACCGAGAAAGGGCTCCGAAAATCACCACCAAGAACAACCGGGGAAAACACATCCAAACCTTGGGGAACCACGCCGAATCATCTATACATGAAACAAAGGTTCGTACAAGGTCTAGCAAGCCGCCCGATCATCCATCCCTCTCTACAAGATCTCTCCGTGAAGCTCTCTTGCTAGTCCTAAGGAAAACCTAGAGAAAATAGGTGGAAAATAGGAAAACTAATGAGCTAGGGTTCCAAGAGTTGGCTGCCAACCTCTCACCTCTTGGGTTATATAGGCGGCAACCGAATGTCTAAAATGCCCCTCTCTACTAACTAGGGATACATGCCCCTCAAGGGCGGATTCGGAATTCTTGATGTCTTCACCATCGGACGGATGCCCGGCGACCGCACCCCTCGCGTAGCCTCGACGCAAGCGATGCGATCCCGACGCGTGTCCTCCGCTTCGAAGATTCCGGACCGCGTCGTCGCACACCGGTCGACCGGTGCTCCTCACCGGCCGAGGCCGGTCCCCACCGGCCGGACGGTCGGACCCACCGGTCGGACCGGTGCGGTGCCGCCGCACCTCCGTCTTCGGTTCTCCGGTCTTGGCTTTGTGGATCAACCAAGGAACCCGGTGGTTTTTCGGTGAACCACCGGAAACCCCGCGAACTCGGTGTAGCCTCCGCCAATCTCCACTCATGACTTGGCTCCCACGTAGTCCCGGCTCGACCTTGGTTTTGAGGCTCAACCAAGAAACCGTCCACGACTTCATCTTCTTGTTCATGCCACCATGCGGCCCGCACTTGACCCCCGCCGGCCACCGGGTCCCTCGAACAAAGCCTACTTGTCTTCTCCACACCGGAGGCCTCACCGGCGACGACCTTTCGCGCTTGTTCTTCACCCGCACCAACACGAGTCAAGCCGCAACCTCGCACCCGCAATACTTAGCCAAGAATCGGTCCACACAACGTTGTCAATCACTCATCACACAAGGAAGCGACCATCCACCGGTCCTCGAACCACACATGGTCCTCACTTCGAGGTAATACAATGAGCCCCTTGATCGGACTTTTTCCTCTTTTATTCATGGTCCCGACCTTCATTTTTCCGTCCACGAACACGATTACTCGCCCCTCGAGCCGGGGTAATTACTTATAATGCCGAAGGCCCAATTTCGAAGCATCGGGGTTTAAATCCACAACCCCGCATCAACTAATGGCCGGGTATGCTACCACCGATCCTAGCCTTTCTAGCCTTGTCGTCGACGGAGGCAAGGTCCGCATCCGATTGCCCCTCCAAGTGCTAAAAGGAGGAGAACTGTCAAGAAAGTCTTTGGTTGAGGTAAACTCCTTTACCTTCTTGATTACCGGGTCACTCGTTCTTGATGGATCATATCATTGTGTATTTTCGGACCGAGCCCGGCAGCCTTCGAGCCGGTACTCGCCGATGCTCCATCCATTGGTATGACCTTTCTCGTTCTTTCTCAAGGATGAGCACCGGCACTTATCCCTTCAATTGGACATTTGCGAAGAAGCCGTGGGAGAACCGCTTGTAGATGTTCCGGTGGTTCAACAAGCGAGCCCATCCAGGGTTGAATTGCCCATCCCGGTGGAGATCTCATCTTCATCACCTTCTGCAGAAGCAGTACACTCTCCAGAGATGAATCTCCCAACTCAACCGGAGCCACCAAATTCCCCCGGGGTGCCATCGCCTATCGGTCAAGCGACAACGACCAACCCAACGAGAGGAGGCACCAATTCTTCATCGGCCGAAACTCACGAGTCGCCGATGGCCGCATCGGCATCCCCCGACTTGGGAGTTTCGGCTCTACCGGGGGCACCTCTTCCGTCCGCGATCGCCCCCGCTCAAGAAACCATTCATGAGGTACCCAATTCCGCGCTTAATTTCGGTACTTCGATGTTAGCATTCTCACCTCGGCAATGTTACTTTTCAGGGTCATGCCCCGCCGTCATCGAGCTTGCCATCGAGGGCCCATCAACGCGCCGAGGTGATGAAAGAAATAAACCAGCCGCTGCCAGATGAAGTGTTGCCCAAACTCAAAGAAATTGCGGCTGGCTAGAAAAAGATGTTCGGGATCGGCTCAATGATCTTCATCATTTTGAAGAGATGTTTGAACCCATTAGTCAAGAACTCCCCGAGGACATCGAGCTTCCCTATCATCCGTCTACGACTTAGAGCCCTTTTATGTTCCCTTGAGGCGCACTTGGAGGAAATTGCGCTCCCGTCCGGCCATTGAAAAGAAGAAAACTGACGCTGAACATGCCATGAACGGGGCACAATCCCAAACAGAGAGCCATAAAGATGCATTGGCTAACCTGCAAGCTTCTTACGATCTGAAAGTCGCCAGGAAGGCTGCTCTAGAGGCAGAATTGAGAAGCCTGTCAGCGGAGATGGAGATTGACCAAAAGAAAATAGCCGAACTTCCTGGATTGATAGCAAAGACCCAAGCGGAAGTAGAATCGGCTGTCACCAGAGTAAAGCAATGCGATGCAGAGCTCACTGACTTATCTGGTGCCCAAAAAGACTGCCAGGAGATGCTGGACAATTCCCATTTGATAATATCTAATGTTCGTCATGTACTTGCAAAACTCCTGAATGCCTGAATCCTCATTGATGTATAATTGAACTGGTCGTTCCCGTGATACCTTCCTACGACTTGTTTCCTTTCTCTTGCGTACTTTGAGATGTAATGCTGAACGACCCATTCGGTAGTGAAACGCCAACTCCCGAACGTCACTTTGATTTCCTTTAGCCGAAACAATCGATCCGCACGCGTTTCAGCCTAGAACTCCAAACGACCCGCCGGCGGGTTGGTCAAGGAAATCTTTCCACCTTCCGATTTTATTGGGACGTGCGCCACGATCCATAGCCACGACTCGAAGCCATGACTCAACCTGCCGGGCCTATAAATGTTAACATAGGTGCCTCTAGCTTTCCACCGTGCCTTCTAGCTCTCGAATCTTTGCCAATCTTTGGTCTTCTTGCAAACAGTGCACATCCCCAAACCGCAATGGTGCGCCGCCTCAACCGCCGCCGCGCCTCCGACGAGGCCGAGGGGAGCAGCGCTAATGCGCGCAGGCGGTGATGATCATCAATTTCTCCTCTTCGATCCTTCTCTTGATCTTCTTTTGCCTTGACGATCATCCCCCTTTTTCAGGTTGATTCAGTGGAATCCGCCTCGCGCGCCGGCCAATCAGCCCCTCCCAGATGACTCTTCGGAGTCCGATGGCCACTCCCCGGTACCGTACGGGGAAGCAGATGCTATTCGCTTCAAGGAGGAGCTAGAGGCGTCCCGTCTCGAGCTGGAGGACGTCTCCAAGAAAGCGGGCGTGGCCGAACTAGAATGGGAGGACCAGCGCAAACAGCTGCTGGAGGCCATTGACGGTATGGCCCTAAGATTGATTCTTGGTCCAGCTCGACCTTTGATGCTAATCCCTTCTGTTTGTCTTTCGCAGCCCGCGATGCCGAGCTCAACCGCCCAAAGGCGCCGGTAGAGCAACCGGCCGAGAAGGTGAATGCCCACGGCGACACGCCGACGGAGCGTCCGGCCGCGGTGGAGCGCCGCATCGACGAGGTGGCCGTCCATGGCGTTCGTTTGGGCACCACCTTGGGCCTGGCTGCGATGGCGACGCATACGGACGTCGACTATTCCACCGAGCCGCGTGGCTTCCAGGGCGGCGCGCCGGAGGACATCGACGAGATCGAGCTCATCCTGGAGCGCCTTGACGGCCACGGCGACGCCATTGCCGAAATTACCCATCCCCAATCTGTGTTGAATAGGCTCTTCGACTAGATTGTACTAGGGATGTGTAAATATCGGCAATTAGATGAAGAACTTTTGAATTCTGCACCTGTTCTGTGATGACTTCCCTTTGCATTTTGCATCTGCGACTTCTTCTTTGAATGCATCCGGGAACTATCCTTAGCCGAACGCGTGAGAACAAATGCCCCTTGACGCAAAATTCACAGAGGATCCCAATTCGGCAATCCGCAGACACTGTTCAAGAGAAAACCCTTCGCACTCGGTGAAAAACCCTGCCGCTTGGTATTCCAACAGTGTGTACTTGTCCAGTCATCACTCCCAATGCACCTCTCCGGTCAATAAAATAGCCTGCGGGGTGCTCTGCAACTCCACTCGCGCACTCCTCCATCATTTCTCGTCTCTTCCCCCGCCGCTAGAGGAAAAAACCCCAACGCCATGGACAAGGGTAAACAACCTCGGGGAGCGGTTCGTCAAGGAAGCGTACGATTCGGAAGTGAGTTCTTTCTTGATCTGCTCTCTGATTTCGCGCTTGATCTTGCGCTTCATGTTTTCCTCCCGTCCTTTTCAGTCTTGATTTGCTCCCCGAAGAAGTCATCGGGACGGAAGATGTGCCCGAGTACATCTCCTCCGATTCCTCTTTCGAAGCGAGAGGATGCCACGCCCGACGGAGGACCAATCATCGGACCGCGCCGCCGCATCCGCACTCGGAGCATGGCCTCGGGGATATGTCCGCCCGTTGCCAAGCCGAGCGCGAGCGTCGCATGGCTCGGGAAGCGCTAGTGGGGGGTAAACGTTCCCGACTCCTTCATGTTTGCCCTCGGGTTTCTTGCCTCTAACCCCGATTCTTCGCTTCTCGATGTCTCGACGAGTACGCAACCCGAAGGCGGCCCGGGATAGCTTGGTAGAGGCCGCCAATCATGGTCATCCTCGTGCGTTCCAAGTTGCCGTCACGGTGGTCCCGGAACAAGCGAAGAGGGGGGAGCAGCCGAAGAAGTAAAGAAAAGATTGTATCATACTTTCGCTTCTTCCGCCACGCCTTCTGCTTCCCGCCTCCTTGGGGACTCGACCATCAGGGTTGTTAGATGTGATCCTGCAAGGAGCAGTTGTAATGTAGTATTGAGCTAAGGGCAATGCATCTAGGCACTGGCCATTTTCTCTTGTTCATGGATTTTGCTCTAAAGGCGGCCTCATCCTTGAGCGCCGGCTATTTTTGTGTCAGATGTGTGCAATCATCGATCGATTTCAATGCTAGGATAATACTTCTTCAGATATCTTCCATTTATTGCGGTGGAAAATTCCTCTCCTAGCAAAGTTTTCAATATGTATGCATTACCGGGAACGCATCCGACCACACGAAAAGGCCCCTCCCGGTTAGGGGACCATTTGCCGAATTCATCGTATTTAGTTCCAATCGGCAATAGTGCTTTCCACACTAGGTCGCCTTCGCAAATTGCCTTACTTTTACTTTCTTGTTAATAGTACTTGGCGACCCGCGGCTTGTTTTTCTCGATGTTCTCCGGGGCCCCGAGACGGATCATATGCAAATCTTCTAACTCATCCATCATTAGGCCACCGTAATCCTTGGAGCTCAACTCGTTTTGCAAAGCACAACCCTCCTTGACTCGATCGTATTTCCCAAGGTAGGATTGCATGGTGCCCGTAAACCAATTCGTAAGGAGAGGTCTTTGTAGCTCCATGGGGGGCCATTCGGTAAGCCCAAAGCGCTTCGCTGAGTACCGAATGCCATCTCCTTGGCTTCTGATCGATCTTCTTCTGTATCAGCCTGATCATGATTTTATTAGAGGCCTCTGCTTGACCATTAGCTTGGGCATAATATGGAGAAGAATTAAACAATTTGATCCCCATGCTTTCGGCAAAATCTCTGAATTCCAATGACACGAATTGTGCCCCCTGGTCAGTAGTAATCGTCTGAGGGATCCCAAATCGATAGATGATGTGTTCCTTGACGAACTCGATCATGTTTTCTGACGTCACTTTCTTCAGTGGGATCGCCTCGACCCATTTGGTGAAGTAATCTGTAGCCAAAAGCACGAACTTATGCCCCTTGCTAGACGGCGGATTAATTTGGCCGATCAAGTCTATACCCCAGCCCCTGAATGGCCATGGTTTGATGATGGGGTTTAATGCTGATGCAGGGACTCTTTGAATATTCCTGAACCTCTGGCAGTCTTGACATCCCTTGTAATACTCAAAGCAATCCTCTAATATCGTCGGCCAAAAGCATCCAGCTTGTCTAATAACCCATTTCATTCGATAGGCCGATTGGTGCGCTCCACATATCCCATCATGCACCTCGCTCATCATGTTCTTGGCCTCTTTCGGGACCCCGGGCACCGTAGCAATACCCCGTCTAATGATTTATAGAATAAATTATCATCCGGAAGAACGAACTTGATTGTCTTGTACCGAGTTTCCTTGAGACTTTTCGGGATGGATCTTTCAAGTAATCAACGATTTCTTTCCTCCAATCATCTTCTCGCAAGATCCGCCCCTAGTGCACACACCTCGCAGCAAATGCTTCTTGACTCTCCTTGTAACCGGAGGCGCTCCGAGCTAGCTTTGTTCGCTTCTTCGTTGTGCTCTCTAGGAATGTCTTGTAGGGTTACTAATGGGAAGCTCTTCAAGATCTCCCCGCACTCTTCGTAGTAACTCCTCGCCGCTTCGCTCCCGCACTCGTATTGGCCGTTCAATTGCTTGATTACCGCTTCCGAATCTCCATAGACCTCAACCGAGACGGCCCCGCCTTCTCTCAAATATTGAAGCCCTCGAAGTAGTGCTTCGTATTCGACTTCGGTTATTTGTGACAGTGGGTTGTATAGGAATGGCGAATTCAAACATCTCACCTCTGGGTGAAATTAGCAGGATCCCTACTCCCCCACCTTTGCCACATGATGACCCGTCAAAGAATAAAGCCCAAGGGGTAATTTCAAGCAGATCAATTGAAGGGTCACGATGTTCAGTTATAAAATCGGCAATGACCTGACCTTTGATGGCTTTTGCCGATTCGAACTTCAACTCGAATTCTGATAAAGCTAAAATCCATTTGCCAACCCGACCATTCAAAATTGGCATAGATAACATATGTTTTATCACATCAAACTTCGAGTATACAGTGCATTCGGCATTCAACAAGTAGTGCCGAAACTTTGTACACGAGTAGTATACGCAAAGACACAGTCTCTCTATAGCCGAATACCTGGTTTCAGGATCAAGTAGTTTTCGGCTAAGATAAGCTACTACCCGCTCCTTGCCTTCGAATTCTTGAATAAGGGCCGATCCAATAGTTTGGGTATCGGCCGCCACGTACAACTTGAAAGGCTTGTTCACCGGGGAGGAACCAAAGACCGGCGGCTCCTTCATGTCTTGCTTGATCTCATCAAAAGCCTTTTGTTGTTCGTCGCCCCATGTGAATTTCTCGATCTTTCTTTAGCTTCAAAGCAACGGAGAGAATGGCAACACCTTCGTGATAAATTTGAGATGAACCTCCTCATGAAGTTGATCTTGCCGAGCAGTGATTGCAACTCCTTGAGGTTGGTTGGAGGAACGACTTCATCAATGGCTTTCATGCTCTTCTTGCCAACCTCGATTCCCCCTTCGTGGACCAAAAACCCCAAGAACTCTCCACCGACACCCCAAATGCACACTTGTTTGGATTCATCTTTAGACCATGCTTCCGGTGCATTCCAAGGTCTTCTTCACATCTTCTAGATGGGTGTCGTGACTTAAGGACTTGATCACCACGTCATCGATGTAGATTTCCACGCTTTTGCCGATCAACTCATGAAAAATGTAATTCATGGCCCGCCGATAGGTTGCACCGGCATTTTTCAATCCAAACGTCATGACTATCCACTCAAATAGGCCTATATGACCAGGGCATCTGAAGGCCGTCTTTGATATGTCCCCTATTGCCATGAAAATCTGATTGTATCCCGCGTTGCCATCCATGAAACTAATCACCTTGTGTCCAGCAGCGGCGTCAATCAACAAATCGGCAATAGGCATTGGGTATCCGTCCATGGGAGTAGCTCTGTTTAGGTCCCTGAAGTCTATGCAAACTCTCATCTTTCCATTCTTCTTATATACAGGGACGATGTTAGAAATCCACTCCGCATATCTGCACGGCCGAACGAAGTTTGCATCAAGTAATCTTTCGATCTCCTTCTTCACATCGGCCAATACTTCATCCTTGTAGATTTTCCGGGGCGGTTGCTTATATGGTTTGAAACCAGGCTTGATTGGCAACCGGTGCTCGACGATGGAACGATCCAATCCAGGCATCTCCGAGTAATCCCAGGCGAAGCAATCTTTATATTCTCTGAGAAGCTCAATTAAGTTCCCCCTGAAGTCTGGTTGCAAATTTGCACTGATGAACGTCGGCCTTGGCTTATCACCGCTTCCAATGTCAACTTCTTCCAGCTTATCGGCCGACATGAATCCTCGTCCTAACTTGCCATCGGTGCCATCCACGGGGTTCTCCATTAAAAATTACTATAAGAGTCGATCGCTTGAATCGGGTCGTTGGTCACCGCCGACAGTTCAACGAGACCTTCTCCCCGATCCTTCCCCGAGAAGCAATCGATGCCTTGGTACTCCCGGAAAGGCCGGTTCCATGTTGGCCACGCTCACGGAGTCATCCGCCCGGACGACCTCGATCTCATCATCCACCCACCGGATAAGTCGTTGATGCATGGTGGATGGGACGCAGCGATTGGCGTGAATCCGGTCCCGCCCAAGCGACAGGCTGTAGGCTCCCTTGCCTTCGATGACAAAGAAGGTGGTGAGCAGCGTCTTGGACCCGATCATCAAGTCCACGTGAGCGCATCCTTTGGTGTCTGAGGGGTTCCCGGCGAAGTCGTTCAGGATGATGCTTGTCGGTGTCAGATCACTCGGGCCCATGCCAAGCTTCCTGAAGGTGGTGTACGGCATCACGTTGACTGCCGCCCCGCCGTCGACGAACATCTTGGTCAATGGCTTGCCATTGACGTACCCCCTCAAGTACAGCGGCCTCATATGGCGATTCTTGGCCGGCTTGTCGAAGATGGCCTGCTTGGCAAGCACCAGTTGTGCCATCATCTCCTCGGGTTGCTCGTCGTCAAAGGAAGCTTCCTCCTGCATAATCTGGTTAGCAGGAGCCATGAACTCGTTCGGCAGGAAGTATACCATGCACGCAGGAGCCGAACGCTTCGATCCTTCTGGCTGGTCCTTGGGGCGCCACTTCTGCCTCGTCTGGATCCCGGCTTGTTTCATCTCGCGGTTCCTTAAGCGCTGGACCCGCCTCTTCTGGCTCCTGCGTAGACCGGGCGGGCACCACTGCCCTTTCTGCCAGACGTAGACGTCCTCGTCCTCCTCCTGATCAGCCCACTTGAGGTCAGCTTGGCGCTTCCTGGGGTGATCTATGACTTCAATTTTTTGACGCCGATCCCCATTCGGGTGAATCCTTCCAAGTCTTTCGTGGACGGATCGGCGATTGGCGCTTTCTCGCCCGTACTCGGCATGTCCGTCGCCGCACTCGGGACGGTTCCTCAATGTGGGCGGCTTTAAAAGTGTGTTGACGCAGAAAGTGCACTCAGCGCCAATCACACAGCAAGCCGAAAAGCTGGCTTCGCACGCGCAGAGAGCGAATGACGTGCCAGTCAATTTTTCCTGAAAATTAACAAAAGATAAAACAGTTAAATACCAAAGCTTGGAACTTGCCGGGTGGTACCAGACAGTTCCATATTTACGGCTAAGAAGCCAAGTAAGATGACATGTAGCTATGTAAAGCTACCTGTCAAAGAACCACGACCATTCAGGTAACCGCAAAGGGAAAAAGAACATTGCCGAATGGATGACGTAAGCATGACAACGATCGGTCTTTGGATAAACATAAATACATGTGCAAAGTCATGACCGATCGTCATGAAAATTAACATTAAACAAATAAAGTAAAGCACGAACATGATCATGTATTAAATAAGCATGCACAGATCCAAAGCATTAGTCTACCGCATGTCTAATTACTCTAAGATCCGTCGGGCACGATATCAAGCAAATCTATCCACCGCATGATACAACTCGCATGAAAAGCGTACCACTTTCCACAAATAGATCTATCCACCGCATGATATAATCTAAATATGGAAAGCTAAGAGCATACATCATTTAAAACATAAATAATGCACGTGATCTACTCGTTAAAACATAACCGAATACGGCTGAGCATGTACCGATTCGTGGTCCATGAAGAAGGAACAAACATTACCACGTGAATAAATCTATCGAAAGTTGAATTGGAAATCTAATCCACCAGATGACTAGCTCCAAAGCAACCCAAAAACCTGCATCTACCGCATGATACCCGGCTCTTTCAAGATTTATACGAACAAAGCAAGCTTGAACCCGCAACACGTAACAACCTGGATCGATTCGGTTTCGGCTATCGAAGAGCACGAGATCCATGCGTCCAAACACGAAACCCGCTCGTACAAGGATCTTAAAAGAAACACAGCCGACCCGAACCCATCTAGATTGGGCAAAGGTGTGTTACATGAATTAAAACATAAAGTAAAACTCATGATAACACGGGATAACTTAACGAATCTATTGGATCTTGCCAAAATCCAATAGAGCCGATAACTAGCTTCAAGCCAGATCTTAGCCTACCGCATGGCTCATGATCTAACCAGAAACCCTCTTGAACCAAGCTTGAATCTACCGCATGACACGAAGCATGGTAACAAGACTACTTGCATCAGATCTAAATCCACCGCATGATACTAGACATGATACAAGGTTGCCGGTACTTACGGAGGTCGACGGATCGATTGGCCCTCTCGAAGAACTCGACGACACGACAAGGACTCTAGGGTTTGGCGTAAGGCCGGTGTGTATTGAGGAATGAATGTCTTTTTTACATACATCCAGGGATCGTATTTATACCCTGCTGATTACAACTGCGAATGGATTCATTGCCTAACTAAACTCGATTGCCTGTCCATCCATTCGTCTCTCCTGATTTGAGCCACGTCACCGTCCAATCCCGCAAAATCAGCTCTACTGTTCCTTTGCCGAACCGGAGCAGATAGCCGACCGCGGATCCTTCTGCCGAAAATCTCTAGAAATATCTTTCCTTCCACCAGACGGACTCTTTTTCGAACCGGACCCACCAGTCATACTCCTTACCAAATTTTGGTGTTAAACGGCGAGCTCCAAGGCAAGCTGCTCGGGCGGCGTGCGGGCGAGCAAGCGCGGTGGCCTCGGGATGCGCGGTCGGCGTGGGGGGCCCGGAAGCCGAGACGGCGTGGGCGCCACGCGGCGGCGCGACAGGGGCCGGTCTAATTCCCGTTTACACATGTTTTACCAACGGTTGCTCAAAAATTTCAAACAAAACTCCAAAAACTTTGAATACCAAAGTTGTAGAGCAACTATAGGAGAACATTTTTCGTGAAGGCCGACCTATGTTTTGATCAACCATTTGAGCATAAACTGTTGGTGAAGTTGCTGTCTTTTATGGTTCGGTAAAAAGGTGTAGGCTGGCGTTGACCGCATTTTTGAACATCTTCCACTCAAAATCTCCAATGCCGCCAATTATGAAAAGTGTGTCTCTCAAAAAGACGAATAAATTTTATATTGGCTGATTTTGAAGTGTTTAAGTGAAAATTGGAGAATGCGACAAAAGTTGTAGGGAAGGATCAAAGACATTAGGGGTTTAACTAGGGTTTGACTATGCCTTTCACCAGGGTTTGACCAAAAGTGCGTGTTGACTTGATTAAGATGATCATTAGTGTTTGTTGGCTAGGTTTTCGAGGTGATGACCCAGGTTGACCAATGTTTGACTAGAGTCAACGTGTTTGACTCGGTCATTAGCACTAATAATGCTAATTAAAAACCTAGGGCGTCACATGCGATGGTGGGCGGAGCCGAGCCGCTACGGCAAGCGAAGCAGAGCCAACACGAGGTGGGGTGGAGCAGCGGCCCCTCGAGCCTCGTCGCCCCCCCCCCTCGGCCGAGCCCCTCCTCCCCGACCGGCTCTCCCTTGCTGATCCCTCTCCCATCAACAACTCCTCTTTGTCACCTCCTTGGTTGGCACTGGCTGTGGCGCAGGGAGGAGTAGAGGGAACTGATGGGAAAGAGATGCGGCGCTCGAGGCATGGCGAGCAGGGTTACTGGCCCCTCCTGCATGGCACGCCGTCGGTCACCATGCCGGCGAGGCGAGGTGGGGCCGTGGGGCAGCTCACCGCGGCGAGGAGGAGCATCACCGCGCACGCTGCAGCCTTGGACTCGTCCATCTACCGGTGCAGCTTTTTTGCGCAAGCGTGCGGGAGAGCAGGGGAGAGGAGAGGCATGCCCACATGTCATCCTTACCAAGGTTAGCTAACTAACGGAGGGGCAGCGACCAAATGACGGAATGCCAACGAAGGAAACAAAAAATGGAGATTGATGGTAGTGAACTCAATGAGTTAGTTTTTGATGGCAACGAAGGAATTCTCTCCACAACTTTAGATCAGCTAACAGTGGGTTCAGTTCGGTCGGTGGTCCTACATCCCACGGCCCACGCGCCGTGGCAGCCGCCTGGTCAAAAGAAATGATAAAATTGCCTTGCATGCACACGCTGTGGTTGACAGTATCCAGTGGCACACATGGTACTACCTTGATCGAGTAACACGAGGGAGACAACAGAACAGAACAGCCATGCCGCCATGGATTAGATTTGCAGAGATGAGATCCCACGTGCCCTGCAACGAGTAGTACGAATGATTTATTTATGATCTTGACTTGATCAGGCTACGACATTACGTGTCAGAACCTTAATCAATTCACAAAAACTCCCCATCTACGCTTGCAATGTGTTTGAAATGGTTAAAGGAGATCGAGTCAAGGCTTTCAAAACATTTTTGTTTGCAGGGTTTCAATTTCCAAGAGTAAAAACCACTACAAAGAAACTCTCCATCTACGGAGTAGTAAATATTGAAATGGTGTCAAACTAGGTGAGTATAGGAGTTTAAATTAAATGATGTGAAACTCCGCGCCTAGTGTGTGTAGTTCGTGCTACGAGTCAGTCATGGCGTGACACTGAGGCCTAGCTAGGTAATCAGGTCAAGATTATAGGCCTTGTTCAGTTGGCCGAAATTTGGCCAAAATTTTGCTACTTTTCATCTCTTTCCATCCCATCACATTAAATGCACCAAAAGACATATGTTCGGAGCAGTAAATATAGGTAAAAAAATTAACTAATCACATAGTTCTGTTGTACATCACGAGCCGAATCTTTTGAGCCTAATTAGTCCATGATTGGACAATATTTACCATAAACAAACGAAACATGCTACAATGTGCTACAGGAGTTCGAAAAGTTTTAAAAAAAGCTAAACTTCAGCCAACTAAACAAGGCCAAATGAATTTCTTGCTACAAAGTCCAGCCAAACATCGGGAAAATGGTGGTTATCCATGTTTTGTCTACAATTGCCACTAGCCTGTCAGTACTAGCTAAATGCAATGCATTATTAGGGTATGTACAACAGTGTAGACAGCTGTTATCTATTTGATATATATAGACATCTAAATAGACAACTTATACAACGTGTTGTCTGTTTAGATGTCTACATGATAATTAATGGATCCCTGGACACAAGAAACTATAATGATCTATTGCGCATCAGATGGTTGTAGCTATTTTTTAGTTACATGATCATATCAAATGATTGAAATGCTATTTATATGTTGTTTACATCCTTGTTTACCTAGAGGATTTTGTTTCAAAATAGTCTTTAAAAAGAATTCCAATGCCTAATGCAAAATGCGAAGGTCAATTCTGTAAATACGCTAAGCCTCACGTGAGGCATTCATCTAGCTGTTGCCGTTCGTTCTTATCCTCTCCAGTCAACTTACCTCCCACCTCCATCTCAAATAAAAAAAATACTACACGGTGGGGCTTCACGCGGCTAGGAGGAGCAATCCGCAGCGGTGCTCGCGACGGCCGTGGCGGAGGCCGGGCGAGCTCCCCTGCAGGCGCGAGGGTCGCGGCACAAGGGTGGGTACCTCCTCCCCGCCAGCGCTCTCTCCATCTCCCTCTCTTAAGGCCGGCCGGTCGGCGGGCAATGGCGAGCCGCAGTGGCGTCGAGGCACAGTGTCCTCTCGTCTGCAGTCGCCCGGCTGCTGCTCCCACACGCGCTTGCCGTCGCCCGCCGCTGCTCCATCACCAGCCCACCATCGCCCGGCCGTTGCTCCCTCGCGCGGATGGATCGATTCTTGGCGCCGAAGCTCGGTGCCGCACGAGATTGACCTCCGCCACGGTCGAGCGTACAACGGTGCTGGGGCTGGCGGTAAAGGCATGGGAGCACGAGCCCTCGTCGTCGTTTCGCGAGATGACGGCACGCTCGTCGCCTGGCCGACGGGAGGGTATTTTTACAAAGTAGGTCAGAGGATTATTGGTTAGGGACTGGGCTGAGCAACGTTGTTTTACTGAAAGTTTGGGACCTGTCAGTAATCTCTTCATGTACAGCAAGCAACGCTGACATGATCCGTTGATCACATCCCCGTTGATCACATCCACATCATCTGTCAGTACCAGTACTCCACAATAATTGTAGCAAGAGATTACTGCTCCTGATTAATTAGACCGGCCGGCTGCCATTCTGCCATGCACAACACGTCGTCGATCGATCAGGAATTGCAGGTCCATATGAATAGTACAGTAGTATAATATATCACCAGTGTGAAGCCGGATGACCTCTCCTTCAATTCCTTCACACACGGCATTGATCATTGATGGTTGGTTAGTTCAGCTGGTTTACCCGATCGACGTGCTGGTTGGTTAATTCAGTTGGTTAAGTGTGTGTGGATGCAAGGGAATTTTATCATTTGATGCAAGCTAGGGAATTTGACAGACTGTTCGCTCGGCTTATCAGTCACCAACCAACAAGATTTTCTCTCGTAACGAACTGACCACCAAAGAACTAGCCGCAACCAGCCAAAGAAAAGATCTTTTCTCTCGAAACAAATCAAGACTATGCACCATCGCCCACCAAACTACACGGGCTTTACCGTCTGGATCACGTCTACTACTACGAGAAAACGATGGGTGCGTGGCGTTTGCGTATATGTGACGTAAGTCTGCGTGCAGCGTGCTGCGTGTGGTTCGGAAGCATTGATTTGGGTTGCAATGGTTTCCTCCGTTGGGTTATTCCGAGTATTTTGAAAGGGTAAATTGCACCAGATCGACTTTAGGGATTTATTTTCAGAATTTGTATAATTGCTCATGATTTTAGTTTGAACATGTCTATATTCCTATCACTAACATTGCGGATAAGTGATGTGTATAGAGAAAAAGCTATTCATGGCTAATTGTTTTTCGATATCCAGTGTAGTACATCTTAAATCCAAGAGAGAATTCAGGTCCATAATAAACTACTTAAAAATAATTAAAAGGATAAAGTTCCTCACTCTAAGAGTTAATTTATAGACCTAAAGTGAGAATTAAAAAAAAAAGTAACTCTTGTTGCATTTCAATTCAAAGAAACATATGGACAAAAAACTTTAAGGAGGTTTCATAGATTTCCATTTAGGTATATATCAATACCAAGAGTTTCACTTTTAGAACTCTCTAGTTTTATTTGTTTCTAGTACCATCAACGTGTGACAGTAATTGACCGTTTCAACTAAGCTGAGGATAGTACTTGACTTTTTCATATGAAAACATTGCGATGCTATTAAATTTATTTTCTCTTTTTTATAAAGAGAACAAACAGGTACTCACATGCATATATGCATGCTCTATCGTTGGAACTCTCCGCTACGAGTGGAGTGCGTCTAAAAATCACATACGTCCTATCAAATTATAGATTGCTTTGGTTTTTTCTATCTAGTTTATAATTTGGGGATAGAGAAAATAGTTCTTTGTACTTCAACAATCAGGAGAATACTGTCCCCGATGTAACCATGGACTCAGGCTGCAACATGCACATTTTCTCAATAAACTCTCGAGTCCATTTTGTTGCTCTTCCAGCACTGTACGTACCGGTACTCGCGGGACTCCCGGAAGCCGGAGCCACACTGCTCAACTCCTATGTCAAAAACATTGAATTCTAAACGAAAAAAAAGCTTTGAAATGATCCCGTCTTTTTGGCTCGTTTGTAACGCGGAGAACAGAAATTTCCATCGGAGCTTCATCTTCTTCCATTTCAAATTCTCTAAATTATAGGTTGTTTGACTTTTGCAATCCAAATTTGATCACTCATCTTATTCAAAAAATTTCTACAAACATAGTCAAATTTAAGTGATTTTGAAGAATTTTCATTAATAAATTAAATCATAAATATGATATTTTATAATTTTGGAATAAGACAAATGATCAAATTTATAGGAAAAAAGTCAAACAAACTATAATTTGAAACAAAGAGAGTAATAAAGGCATGTTTGGATCACCTTTAGTCTCATGACTAAAATTAGTCAGGCTAAAAAGTGTTAGTCACCCTCTAGTTTGGAAGCAAGAGCTAAAGTGTATTAAAAGAGCATTAAAGTCTCTATTTCTCTCTCCCTTTCTCTTCTCTCTCCTCTCCCTCTCTCCTCTCTCTCCTCTCCCAGGGTGGACATGGCGTGGAGCTATTGACAGCATGCATGTAGTCATTAATGAGGAAAGAGGAAGAGGAGATTTTAGTCCCTTTTAGCTCCCCACCCCCTACTAGCAAAGTTTAGCCTCAAGACTAATTTTAGCCTCACCTGTTTGGAAGTTTAGCTCCTACTAGTGGCTAATTTTAGTCCTTATGATCCAAACATGCGCTAAGTAAAGAAAATACAGAAACTCTTTAAGATATTAATGAAAAAGAAAAACTTTTTAATAACGACTGTTGCCGCCACTCGCCAGCGCGCCCTATCCCCATCCTCCCCTCCTCTCCCCTCTTCCCCGTGGCCGTGTGGCGCATTTTTTATTCGCACGCTCCCACTCCCCCCGGCACCACGAGCAAAGCAAAGCGGCGCAGCCTGTCTGCTCTCCCTCCCTCCTCGCCATCCCCACCAGACCACGCCGCCACCTCTCTCCTCAGCTCTCCGCGCTCGCATCCAGCGCTCCCGCACCGAGAAACCCTAATCCCGAGGCCATTCCGCGCACTCTTTCGCACCCGGCGGCACCGAGCCGCGCCACCGCCGCCGCCATGTCCGTCCCCGGCGTCGCTTCCCGCGCCGCTGACCGCTTCTACTGCCCCCCGCCCCGCCGCCACCTCCTCGACAAGCAGCAGAAACAGCACCCGCCGCTGAGTGCGGCGGCGGCGGCAGTCGAGGAGCCGGCGAAGCCGACGCCGGAGCTCCGGCGAGACCCTCCTCCTCCTCCAGCGCCGGCTGCGACCAACCTCGAGAGCTTCATCGCCTCCACCGCCGTCCGCGTGTCCGCGCGGCGCCATCACTGGGTGCGTCCTCTCCTCCTCCCAGCGCCTGCTCGCCGCTCGTGCTTTGGTGTTCGACGACTGACTGACGAGGGTCCGGTTGGGCTGTTTTCCGTGCGCTTGCAGACGGGCACGAGAGGGAGGGGCGCAGGCGCGGACGGCCACGGGGGCGCGCCGTACTACGAGCTCGCGGATCTGTGGGACGCGTTCGGGGAGTGGAGCGCGTACGGCGCCGGCGTGCCGTTGCTGCTCAATGGCACGGACGGCGTCGTGCAGTACTACGTGCCCTTCCTCTCCGCTATCCAGCTCTATGGCTCTCGGCCGCCGCCGTTAATCAAGAGGTATAGTATAACGGCCGCACTCTTCTGTTGGGATGTTACCGTCGTTTAATTGGTCTGGCTCCGTTTGATATTGTTGGTTTATGCTCCTTTTGCTCTCGCATGCTCCGAGATCATTAGAATAATTCGCCTTAAGAGGGAAGATTTACTTGATCTAGTTTGCGGGTACCTACAATGAATTGAATGGGTGACATTGTGGACAATGACTTCATTTGTTCTGTTACTCTGTTTATATGTTAGGCAAAACGTATTTCAAGGGTTTTTATCATTCTTTTGTATGTTTTCAGATATGCTAAACGCAGGTCAATAGGGGGAAAATGCCAAAGTGCACCTCTGGCTGCTAATGAGCAGTACATGATCTGTGCTAATTTAATATTTTTTAGTGTGATTATTGAATTTATCTTCAAACCAAATACACAAAGAAATGAAACAAAGTGTCTGATTTTACCTTAAATCTTGCAGCACTACCAGATGTGGACTTTCCCTGCAGTTCATTTCGAAAACATGTTTGAATATTCATGTTGCTGTAGTTAGTCTTAGTTAGGCACCTGAACAAAGTACACTTCATTTTTTCAGATCAAGTCAGCTCTCATACTTTAATGCTTCATGAGCTTCTGTCTTATGTCATGACGCCATGTGTTTGGTTTTGAACCCAATTGTGCCATGTGTTTGGTTTTGAACAAAATAGATTTCTTTATTTCTTCAGAACAACACCACCCTTTTCTTATTTCTCAAAATGACCAGTAATATTTCAGTCAGGGTAACTTGTCCAAGGTTGGCAGCTTAATTTTAAACACCAGAATTTTGAGTGAACTGATTAGATGAATGGTGCTAAAGATGGGTGTGGTTGCTCCATGGAGCGAACCGCAATTGACCCACTGACCCGATTCGAAAGTAGGCTGTCATAATTGTTAGAACACAGAAAGAATGATTCTGTTACTGTACTTCTTGTTATTTAGTTACTGCTACTGTAGGTTTCAGTTTGGATGTGGCTTCCCTCAGATGAAATTTTATGTCTTGAGGCAGGGGGACTTCCCTGAAATTTTTTGGAACTTATAAAACATGGTTTTCCCAAAAGTCTCTGGTTTGTTTTTTTGGGAACAAAAGCCTCTTATTCGTAATTATTTTGTATTTTTTTTACTATGGTAGCATTTATGCTCTTGTAGGTAATCTGCGGCCTTTGCAACATTCCAAGGATTGACGTGGAGATATTTTTTCCTCTTAAAATGTGGGCACTAGGGTTTCAAGTTTTAAACCTTGGTGGGTGGAGTCATGCACCCACAACTCTGGACAACAGAAATTGGTTTGTTCAGATCAAAATATAACTAATTAGCAGTGAATCAATAGATTAGAAAGCTTTCGTGTGTTTTATTTTTTGTCATGTGGAGACTGCCTTAGAAATAACAGGTAACTCTTTATTTGACACTGGAAGATGAGTTAATTCCTTTCTTTACCGTCAAAATTTTTTCCTTCTTAATATGACACCAACTTCTAACTATAATTCCAAGGGGCTTTTGTGTTCTTACCCCTACTTTGAACATAAATGGTGATTTTGCCGTTATTTTTTCAACTTTGTGATTTTACCCTCACTTTTTCAAATTGAAGACTCTGCCCCTACTCTGTCAGGTCAACTTAACAGTGTTAGTTCAGAAGTGAAATAACTGCTTTGCCCATGTGGATTTGCCCTCTTTTTTAAGAATGGTATTTTTCATAGATTCATACAAGAAGCTTGAGTACCAACCAAAATTATCTATCCACAGCACCGTAGACAGTAGATACTCATCACTTAGTACCACAAATACACCAACATATGTCAAATATACTCTCCTTTATTTCCAGCTTGGAGATCGATTCCTTGTGTGATGCAAATAATGGGCAAAAAAGTATGCAGTGGAGCACTATCCTTGCAGGCAATTCCACGAGCACCAGGCCACCAGCTCGGCACATGCGCCATGGCGTCATTGGCGAAGAAGCTCCCGTACAATTGGAATCCCGACGGGCCCTCTGTAGCACCGCATGTCCACGCCAAGCCTGCGCCATCCTTGGCCAGCGAGCCCTCTGCCGTGCTGTGTGACCTCACCGAGCTTATGTTGCGGTGTCGCCCCAACCTACGGGTTATCAGCGGTCACGCTCAGCCACCCCAGCCCGACAGGCTCTCTGCGGCACCGCGCATCCACGCCGAGCTTGCGCCACCCTTGGCTGGCAGGCCCTTTGTTGTGCCGTGGTGTGCAGATTTGCCTGTTTGCGGCCTCGATTTCCTGCGGTAGAAGCACGACGCAGGTGTCTGGTGCTCTGATTTCCACTTCTACTGCCTGGATTTGACCAGCCATCACCCTCGATTTGGTTTGCTGGTGTCCATTGCGTACGTGGAAGGGGACAAGGGGAATTTTCTCAAGAAAGAGGCATTGTGTGCTATTTCTTCTGTGATGCATTAGTTAGTACAATTATTGTGTACTTTTCTGATCAACTTTTCCTTTGCAATTGATGATCTTTTATTCCTTTTTATTTTCAACTGCAGACAATTGAATGAAGACAGTGATAATGACAGTGCTCTGGACACAAGTAGTGATGTAAGTAGTATGAGTGACAATGATAGGCCCATTGGAATAACCACCCAGTGCTTAGCAGAAAATCTTTGCACTGATCAAGAAGGTTTTTCCAGTGATGACAGTGAGTCCAGCAACCAGGAATCATCCCCTATTTTCCAATATGTGGAGTATGATGCACCATATGGAAGACAACCTTTAGCAGATATGGTATGCCTTGTGTGGTTCTCGTCCAACCATATGTTGTATTTGTAACCTAGATGACAGTTGTTATTTTATTAATACCTACAGATTTCAGTATTTGCACGTAAGTTTCCTGATCTAAAGACATACAAGAGTTGTGATCTTCTGCCATCCAGTTGGATTTCTGTAGCCTGGTAATTCTTTTAACTCGTTTAGCTATTGATTCATTTGTTACATCTCTGTCATAACCAATGGAAGTTGAGTGCAGGTATCCCATATACCGGATACCAACAGGACCCACGCTACAAGATCTGGATGCTTGCTTCTTAACATTCCATTCATTGTCAACAGCACCAGGTGGTGAGCTCTCTTGTTTCTACTAACTAGCATTCCATTCCCTGCCCAAATTAGATGTCTAGTTCCATATTAAAAGAAACTGTAAACATGAAGAAAATTGCAATTCTGGTTCATTTGCTAATTGAGATGCAACATGGGCAGGTATGTTAACTGGGCGTCCCGAGACAAATAACATCCATAACAATAAAATTGCTGATGTTCCTGGGAAGATCACACTGCCTTTGATTGGTCTAGCTTCTTACAAATTGCACGGTTCCATTTGGATGTCAAATCAGCACCATGAACAGCAGTTAACTACAGAGCTTCAGAAGGCTGCTGATGACTGGCTTTGCCAGCGGCAAGTAGATCACCCAGATTACCGCTTCTTCCTCACACACTAAAATTGGATCGTGATCCATAGTATCACCTGAATACCACCGCTCAGATGCCATTAGTCAATCTATGAAATTGCATTATAGCTATATAGTCCACAAGCACAAGTATTGATACCCTTCGAGAATTATCATTTCTGGGGCTTTGTTTATGGTACAGCCCTGTATTGATATCTAGGTCAGGATTAGGTGGTGATTGTTTTGCTGTTGTGCTGTAGAAACTAGTTAGACATAGATCACCTAAATCGTTTCAGTAGCAAATAAGGGAGGATGGTGTGCAGCTGAGCTCGGTGGTGATTGGAGCGGAGTGATGTACATTGGTTTTGCTTCAGAGGTGGTTCTTGGATAATGGATATAGTGATGATGGCGAAAATTATTTTTTTCAAGTTCCCTCATTGTTTTCTATATGTTGTAACCTATATATAGTTCTCCTGAGTGCGGGAACTACGGTTGTATTTGTACTAACTTATACAACTACCATTTTCATTTTCTGTGCCTATTGAAAGCTGAAAGCATCAAGTTGAATATAGCTATGTCAATATTGTATTGCTAATCTTTATAGAAATATCTTCTTTATAGAAATATCTAAAATTTTAGATACTGATGGTCATAGACTCATAGTGATTAACCCAATGGTCTTAGACTCTATCTGAAATCCTGCTTCAGATTAGTCCAGATGGGCTTACATTTGTGATTTTAAGTAGTTATTAATTGAAGTGGTATCTCCAGTATGACAATACTACTGGTTCAAAAGGGTGAATTGATGTCCACATCGATGCATAGATAACCAAGACATGATCACGGATCCCTGTCGTGGCTTCTATATCTGGGAATTTTCAGATTTTACCGTCTAGTGGTAACTGATGCCAAGAACAATATTTTCAGAATACTCGATGATTATTTGTTGTATTTGTGGAACATGAGTAAACACATACACATTGCTGTGCGCCTGTGCCAGCCATCGGAAACAAGCAGACACGGGCACACCACATTCCAAAATCCTATTTGGGCCATTACTCATTATACGTACTGACAACGATGCAAACACTCTCAACTGAAAACGAAAACAGATACCCAGGCTGCTTGCTACTCCCCACCTGAAACTTAGAAGCTGAAACAAGAAGCATGCACGAAAAGAGAGGGAGAACGGAGCTGACACAAAACAAAAGCACACCGCAATATAGCACCAGTTGCCCGGCTGACAGTCACGTCAGCGGCTTTGCTTCAGGGACGGACGCTTGAGGCCTCACCAGCACCGGCGGCCGTCGCCGGTGGGTGGCCGTGGCCGCACTGGCAAGGGGTCGGGCTGAACGCGGCGCGGATCTCCGCCGCCGCGGTGACGCTGGTTTCGCCATTGGGCGCGCCTTCTTGAGCCGTGCGAGGTGACGGTTGGTTCCCGTGGCCGGTGGCAGGGCTGGGACCATCGTTTGTGGGTGGGTTATACATGATCTCCGCGGCCGGGGCACCGCCGGCGCCTGCCGCAGGCGCGTGTCGCGCGAGCGCTTGCGCGGCCAAAAGGTGCACGACCAGGAGAATGGGGAGGTACCCGCTTGCCATTGCTTGCCTAGCTAATGCTTGTCGTGCAATGAGAGAGATCTGGGGAAGGACGGGAGGGAAGTGTTTATGCGTTCAGTGCTGAGACAGGGATAAGGTGATGGCTTAGAACGTGTGTGCCATGGATGCCTTTATATAGGCAAGCTTGAGATAGCGAGTGACACACTGTGGAAGGATACGATATTTGAGTCTTGCAGCTTAAGGTGGTGCTTGCATTGCATCAGCAGTGAAGTGGGAATCAGAAATTTGAACCAGAAACATCCTGCCTTCAGCATAGCATTTGAGGTTTGATTGCAGTAATTTGTAGAGTGTATTACTGTATTTGGGAATGACACATGACTGTGGCAGCGGCGCCGGTAGGTAGCATTAGTGGGGCTGATCCACTAATGACTTCACTAGGACTAACTGACCAAGAATTTTACAATCATTTGCATGAAATTATACAGGAGGCAAGGATCTTTTAGAATCTAAGTTCCTGATCGAAGCATGTTCCCATCAGATCCTGAATGCAGCAGCCATCCGTTTGTTTCGTCTGATAAATGGAACATTTTGGTGAATACCATCTCAACCCCAAGCACATGTACTTCACAAAGAAAATGAGGGATAGTATCATGCAATATCGAAGCCATGTAGTAGGATAATTCCATGATAGTCTTATAACCTATTCCAAGATGAGTTGGCTATGTTAACGTGTATAGTCTTGTAGAGCAAGATGTTGTCTCTGTATATGGTTAGGCTAGACTAGAGTTTGTTGAGAGTTGTTGAGAGTTTGTTGGTTTCTTTGTACACAAGTTTATCACATGTACATGCCACGCCGGGGGCTCTTCCCGGCTCTTATAAACACGGAACCGTGATCTCCAAAGGGCATCACGTTAAGCCAAGTTTTACATGGTATCAAGAGCTAGGTTTCTTTTTTCCCTGCGCCATGGCACTCATCCCATCCTCCGGTGTTGTGCCTGCTCTTGGGTATCCGGTCACGGAGAAGCTATCCAAGAGCAATCACCCGCTGTGGAAAGCCCAGGTTTCCTCAGCGTTGAAGGGGGCGCAGGTCGTCGGCTACGTCGATGGGTCGGTGTCGGCGCCGGCGAAGACGATTCCAACCAGCGCCACTGATGCCACGCCCATTGTCAATCCTGACTACGAGCAATGGGAAGCCAAAGATCAGCAGGTCCTCAATTACTTGCTTTCTTCCCTGTCTCGTGACATCCTGGTGCAGGTCGTGCCCGTCGATACCGCTCGCGAGGCATGGATCGCCATCTCCGATCTCTTCCAGTCCCAGTCCCGCGCGCGGATCATCTCCACGCGCATGGCGCTGGCTACTGCGCAGAAAGGATCTTCCACCGTCGCCGAGTACTTTGCCAAGATGAAGTCGCTCGCCGACGAGATTGCATCTGCGGGCAAGCGACTCGACGACGAGGAACTTGTCTCCTTCATACTGGCGGGCCTCGACATCGACTTTAACCCGCTGGTATCTGCTATTGCGGCGCGTGTGGAGCCGATCTCCGTTGGGGAGCTCTACACGCAGATGATCAGCTTCGAGCAACGGATGGATCTCCTTCACGGCAGCAACACCAATAGCTCCAACTCATCTGCTAACTCCGCATCACGCGGGGGTCGTGGCAGTAGCAACCAGCGCGGTGCCCGCGGTGGTGATGGCCGTGGTCGTGGCGGTTTTGGCCGTGGCCGCGGCGGGGGCCGTCAAGAGGGCAACAACAATGGCGAACGCCCCATCTGCCAGCTCTGCGGCAAAGAAGGCCACACGGTGCTCAAGTGCTACAAGCGCTTTGATGCGTCGTTCACCGGCGTCCCTGAACACAAGTCGGCCTCATCTGCATCCATGGCGTACAACATTGACACCAACTGGTACATCGACTCGGGCGCCACGGACAACATCACTGGTGAACTGGACAAACTCACCATGAGGGACGACTACTCCGGCAGCGACCAGATTCATACCGCATCTGGTGCAGGTATGAAGATTTAGCAAATAGGTCATAGTATTGTTCAGTCCCCTAATAGGAAATTTATGTTAAAAGATGTCTTGTATGCTCCCGATGCCAACAAAAGCCTCGTTTCGGTTCATCGTTTCACCACTGACAACAATGTCTTTATTGAACTTCACCCTGATCTTTTTCTTGTCAAGGATCAGGAAACGAAAAAGGTTCTTCATCGCGGCAGATGTAGAGGGGGGCTGTACCCCTTGACATCTTCCCCACCGAAGCATGGCTTTGGTGCGTCGAAGCTGTCTGCATCCCGGTGGCATTCACGTCTTGGCCATCCGTCGTCTCCCGTTGTTCGGCAGATCCTCAGCCGCAACAAAATTTCCTTTGTGCCTGAGTCCAATAAAGACACTGTGTGTGATGCGTGTCAACAAGGGAAGAGTCATCAATTACCCTATCCCAAGTCCTTTAGTGTGTCAAATAATCCTCTCGATCTCATATTTTCTGATGTATGGGGTCCTGCTCCAACCTCGGTTGGTCGAAACAATTATTATGTGAGCTTTATTGATGATTTTAGCAAATTTACTTGGATTTTTCTTATTCGGCACAAATCTGAAGTTTTTCAATGTTTTACCAATTTTCAAACCCTTGTCGAGCGGCAGTTCAATCGAAAAATTCTTGCCATGCAAACCGATTGGGGGGGTGAATATCAGCGCTTAAATTCCTTCTTTCAACGCATTGGGATTAACCATTTGGTGTCATGCCCCCATGCACATCAACAAAATGGCGGCCACTGCGGAAGCGGAAACATCGCCACATTGTTGAAGTAGGTCCGTCTCTTTTATCCCATGCCTCCATGCCTTTAAAATTTTGGGATGAGGCGTTCCTAACTGCTGTGTATCTAATCAACAGGATACCCAGTCGTGTCATAAATAAGACCACCCCACTCAAACGACTATTTCACATTGATCCAGATTATCATGCCTTGCGTACCTTTGGGTGCGCTTGCTGGCCCAACCTCAGGCCTTACAATTCGAAAAAGCTTGCTTTCCGCTCACTTCAGTGTGTTTTCCTTGGCTATAGTAATCGTCACAAAGGCTACAAGTGCCTTGACGTTAAATCTGGTCGGGTGTACATTTCTAGAGATGTCGTGTTCGATGAAACCGTGTTTCCATTTGCTAAACTCCACCCCAATGCCGGTGCACGTCTTCGAGCTGAGATTTCCTTGTTATCACCGTCACTTTCAGGGGCTGACAGTACTAATGACTCTGTTGTTGATTCTTCTACTAACGCATCCCCTGAGTGTACAGATGAATCGTCTCAGGTTGCGCCAGCAAGTTTCCAAGAACATGCACTGCGTGCGGGTGGATTTGCTCGTGATTTTATGCATCCAGGAACTGCAGGTGTGAACCGGCTCCGCGCAGATCCCGAACCTGATCGCCCGGCTGCACCTGGCGCCCAATCCTCCTCGGATTCAGGGACCACCTCGTCGCCTCCTACGGGTCCCGGCGGGCTTGATCCTGGGGTGCCACCTGGCCCGCTTACAAGCGCGCCGGCTCCTCCCGCCGCCACGCGCCGTGAGGACGGTGGTGCGCTTCCCTCCGCCCCGACAGCGCCTGCACCTGTGTCAGCGGGCGACACCGCCACCGGAACGCCTGAGGCCGCTGTCCCTCCTGCACCTGAGCTTCAGCCTGGATCGTCTGCGCCGCCCGATTCAACTGGTGATGCTGCAACACGCCCTACAACCCGGCTACAACATGGGATCCGCAAGCCCAAAATTTATACAGATGGCACCATCAGATATGCAGGGGTTGCGTCCACTGCTGAACCTCGCTCCTACAAAGATGCTCTGCTTGATGTCAATTGGAAAGCTGCAATGGATACAGAGTATGGTGCCCTCATGAAGAACAACACATGGCATCTGGTTCCTCCTCAACCCGGCAAAAATGTTATTGATTGTATGTGGCTGTTCAAGGTTAAGAAGAATGCTGACGGGTCTGTTGACAGATACAAGGCACGTCTCGTTGCCAAGGGGCACAAGCAAAGGTATGGCATTGATTACGAAGACACATTTAGTCCGGTGGTCAAAGCTGCAACCATACGCATTGTTCTGTCCATTGCTGTGTCTCGTGGGTGGCACCTTCGACAACTTGATGTGCAAAACGCTTTCCTCCATGGTGATCTCGAGGAGGAGGTGTACATGCGTCAACCGCCTGGGTATGTGAACAAGGAGACACCTCATTTTCTCTGCAAATTGGATAAAGCTCTATATGGTCTCAAACAAGCCCCTCGTGCTTGGTATTCTCGCTTAAGCTGTCGTCTCCAAGAATTGGGGTTTCGTTCGTCCAAAGGTGACACATCCCTATTTTATTTTATCAAAGGCAATTGCACCATGTTTATTCTCGTGTACGTTGATGACATTATTGTTGCGAGCTCCTCGCCTTCGGCTACCGATGCTCTTCTCAAGCAATTACAACGGGACTTTGCCTTGAAGGATCTTGGTGATCTTCACTATTTTCTTGGCATCGAGGTTAAAAGGAAAGGGACCTCTCTCCTATTGTCTCAACATCGCTATGCCTCTGACATACTAAGTCGTGTTCACATGTCTACGTGCAAACCCACTCCCACGCCCTTGTGCTCCTCTGAAAAGTTATCTCTTCATGTGGGGGAGAAGCTCGGACCTCAGGATGCCTCTCAGTATCGCAGTGTTGTTGGTGCGCTTCAGTACCTCACATTAACTCGGCCAGATTTGTGTTTTGCAGTCAACAAAGTCTGCCAATTCCTTCATGCCCCCACAATCGTTCATTGGGCCGCCGTCAAGCGCATTCTTCGGTATGTCCAAGGTACTCTTGGTCTTGGTCTCACATTCACTAAATCGTCTTCCATGATGGTCAGTGCCTTCTCCGATGCTGATTGGGCTGGTTGCCCTGATGATCGTCGAAGCACGGGGGGGTTTGCTGTGTATCTAGGCTCGAATCTCATCTCCTGGAGTGCCAGAAAGCAGGCTACTGTGTCTCGATCTAGCACGGAGGCTGAATATAAGGCATTGGCTAATGCGGCGGCCGAAGTAATGTGGGTTCATAAAATTCTATGCGAACTTGGTGTTCCGCATCCTCGGGCTGGAGTCTTGTGGTGTGACAACATCGGTGCCACTTATCTGACTGCTAATCCAGTGTTTCATGCACGAACAAAACATATTGAGATTGATTATCATTTTGTCAGAGAACAGGTTGCTAAGAAACAACTGGATATTCGGTTTGTTCATTCTGCAGATCAGGTTGCTGATGGCTTTACAAAGGCCCTCCCAGAAAAGCTTTTGGTCAAGTTTAGAAACAATCTCAATCTCTCAGGAGGTTGAGATTGACCGGGGATGTTAACGTGTATAGTCTTGTAGAGCAAGATGTTATCTCTGTATATGGTTAGGCTAGACTAGAGTTTGTTGAGAGTTGTTGAGAGTTTGTTGGTTTCTTTGTACACAAGTTTATCACATGTACATGCCACGCCGGGGGCTCTTCCCGGCTCTTATAAACACGGAACCGTGATCCCCAAAGGGCATCACGTTAAGCCAAGTTTTACAGGCTACTCATATGTAACAAGCCAAGAGCTCATGTAAGTATACGAACAAAAAATTTACGTGCTGCTTGTCACTGTTGGAAAGCCAAGTCTCCTCTGTTCATAATGCTTGTCGATGTCGAGTGTTTGTATGCACCCAAGATCCCCTTCTACCGTCCCCTATTTGCAACAAGAGTTTAGAGTACTTCTCTCCCTTTATTCTTTCTCTTTCCTGCACTTTTTCATTTACAGAAAATCTAGTGCTGCATGGAGCACGAAAAAATGGTTTCATAGGCACCAAGCATATATCTACAACCATTATTGCTAATTGTTTAAATTAGTTGGAACCTAAAGAAGCCAAGAGTGTTTGTCTGACCAGTATTGTCATATGGATGCCCCCAAAAGGAATGGAAGTACTGGCGGAAATGGATGGCAAAGTGTTCACATCTGTGCCCAATTGGTGGAATGAGTTGTACCCTTTGGGCTCTGAAGTAGTACTGCTATAACTTCATAAATTCTGGGAGAACCTTTCCTACTATTGCAACCTTTTCTGAAAGTTTCTCAAATCAAAAGACTAGTTCGTCGGAGCAAAACGAGGAAGGCATTATTTAGTTTGTTCTTTTTGAGGCTGTATGTAATAGATGCCATGTAATATTATTGTATATCGCCTCTCACACAATCATTTACAGCCGCAAAACTGGATTTTGTTCTGATTTCTTTCCTTTTGTTATTCCTGGCTACTACTATGGGTTTGAGCTACAGAAAATCTTCAACTATATAGTTGTTCAACGGATTTGCCGCCGTGAGTTATTATTTTTACATATTTTTTCTATAAACTTCCTTTTCTAACGTTGTAACTTTTCTTATCTGTAATTTGCCAATGTCAGCAAATTTCATGTCACTGGACCATCAATGATGAATATGTTATTGTAAACGTTTGCAATGACAAATAAGTAATTATCCCTTTCTTTGTCCATCCAGAAGGCACCCTAGAATTTCTTGGGCACCCAACATTGGAATTTTGTTGATCCATCAAGTTACACACCTTGTTCAAGTTCTGCTACCTTATTTTACTCACTCCGTCGTAACCTAAGCTATGGTAGGGGCCTCCTAGTGGCTGGGTGTTTGGCTTGTCATTTCTATGCTTCTTTTACAGTATCTCTCTCATAACAAATTTGTCATACAAATCAGCACACGATTTTGTATCAAAACAAATCTGCCGCACAAATCAACCCAATATCTGCCGAACAGACCTACCAAAGTGTGAACACTCAAGTATCAGACCAAGAGCTTCGATGAAGGCATGGACTACGATCCTGAATCAGGTGAATTAGATGAGAAATCGGAGGTGCGAATGGGGAAAACGTGAGTGTACTGCGTCACCTTTATTTCTTTTTCTATAGAGGGATGCTGGCATGAAAAAGTCTAAATTTCTTCTGAAACGTAGTGAGAGCTGCCAACTGGCAACCGCTAACTTACAATGGAATTATGCTTTTTTGGTGAGCACTTTTACGTTTTCATATTTTCGATTGAACGCTAATGTGTACTAAGAATCTTAGCCAAGATATGAAAGAAATGACGCTTCCAATGCTTCGCTTACTCTCTCTCTCTCTAGATATATAGAGAGCTCTCTAGATTTATATCGAGAGACCCTGGAAAAGAACAATGATTCTGAGAGGGAAGATTTGTGTCCGTTCAAATGTTTATTCTGAATTCTGATGCACAGCTTTATTTGGAGCACAATGGAGATGCAACTTCTTTCTGGCTGTAGATGACAAGTCGGTGCCTAAACATGAAAACAGAGTGGGTACTCTGTTTTGTGCTGAAAGATGGAGAACATAATGGCTACTCTGTTTTTGCCAGGGGATAAATAGAAGAAGCTTTGCATGAGCATTTTGCTGGTCAGGTGCGAGGTAGAGCATGCCTTTGAATTAGTAGTCGTCAATTGAAAATTCTCATAACCGTTTGATAAACATAATTTTCTTTAGTCACTGTACTCTTTTACGATTGCTCCAGGTGCGAATAAATTTTTATTGTTACTTTAGGTGAATAGCCACATAATTTCGGTACAGGTCCATGTGAAACATGAACAGCGAAAGAGGTTGTAACTTAGTGGTTACAAAGAGCTCCAGTAACACATCAAGTTCTGAGTTTGATTTCCCGTGGGAGCGAATTTCTCAGGATTTAATAGCGTTTGTGCTTTCAGTGGTAAGTGACGTTCCCATCACAGCGAGACGCCTGTGGTGACTTCGTCAATCTTGAGGTTTTGTCGGTCCAGTCTTCGAAGATGCTTCTAGAGGTAGGCTTTGCGCGTGTGTTCATCGGGATGAGTGTTCATGCGTTGTGAGTGTCCCCGATGTACTGTATAATTCGCAAAAAATGTGAAATAGAAACAAACAACAGGGAAATGAAGAGTAAATGGAGATGTTAACTTTTCATTAAAAATAAGGGGAAATCATTTTTGACTATCCAACTCTAATGTTGGTTTGATTTTGACCATCAAACTCAAATATCAAGTAACATTGACCATCCAACTCTTGAAACCATTCACAATTGACCATCGAGTGGTTTTGGTAGCTGGTTTAACTGAATGCGTGGCGTTGGGACCCACTTGTCAGCCCACTCCTCTCCCTATCACTCCCTTTTCTCCGCTCCCTCTCTGATGAGTCTGGCCTAGGTGGGGTTGGATGAAAATCGTGACGCACCGATCTAGATTCCTCAAATCCCACAATCTTAGTAGCATCAGCTGAAATTATGACGCACTGATCCGCCCTACAGCACCACTAGGGTCTCTTGTGCGCCTCTTCAAACAGGGGAAGGTTGGCTCTCCCTTTGGTTTCCTCCTCCCAATCGGTAGGTGGGATAATTCGGACGCGCATGACTACCGCCTACGCTGTTGTGCGTCTGGTCGAATCGTGCTCCATGGTAGCCGCTTACATTGTCGTGCGCATGGCCAAATCATGCTCTTGTTGGGTCACGACTTCCATCTACACTATCATGCACCTGACCGAATCGTGCTTCACGGCTGCCTCCTACATACACAGTCGTGCGTCCGGCCAAATCATGCCCTAAAATGTCTTCATCGCACACTCTCGCTCCCCACGCTGGCCTTCACTTGCACCACTAGCTGCCCCTACGCAAGCCGAGCTGCGGCTAACTCGCCCTGCAGCATTGGCCCGTGATGGAGAGGCACCGCTCACACGCTTGATCGCACTGGCCTGTGGTGGTAGTCGAAATCGAGGGTGGATGGATGATGGACATGGTGACATACTCGACACCACGCGACGCGGCGACGGTGATGCTCCAATTGCGATTTGATGGCAGTGACCGGTGGCAAACGTGTGTGACCTCCTGGGATTAGCTCCCCATGGCTGATGTTTTTTCCGGCAGGTAGTGGATTCGGCGAATCGAACGGGCCAGTAGTGATGCTCTACTCCGGCACCTCGGCATTCGCGTGAGGCAGCATTCCGGTGGGGGTGTGCCCCCGCCTCCTTCCCGGTGGTGTGGAGGCTAGGGCTCGCGGTTCTGAGGCCCACAACAACGTTGCAGAGGCAAAGGCCCATGAGCAACGACGACGACACGGGTGGGCGGAGCCAACTACAGCAGCTCGCGCATGGGTGGATGACGATAGTGGCGGCCTGGCATGAGGCATGACGGCAGGTGTGGGGGGGCAGTGGAGGCCTCCTAGGGGCTGCCGGCTTGGGGGCTAGCAGCGGTGGAGAGAAAAGAGAGAGGAAAGGGAGAAGGAGAGAGAAGGGAGAGGAGATGGCTGACATGTGGATCCTGCCGTCACATGACATTCACGCCAGCTAAGCCGGTTACCAAAACTGTCTAATGGCCAATGGTGAATGATTTTAACAGTTGGATGCTTAAACATACCTGATTTTGAAGTTCAATGATGAAAATGTATTTTTTTTCAAAAAAATAAATCAAGGAAGAGAGTTGCCAGTTATATTAAAAAGACGATGAGAGTCAGACAATAACACAATACATATAAAAAACAACAAAATCAACAACAATCCAACCCAATCAATTCCAACAAGCACGCGACACGTCACTCATATCACTACAACCTCCAAGCCACTATGCCAATATTATACACACATTCAGAACTTGCTATTCTTGTATGTTAGTGTCAGAACACCTGCCTCACGGGGATAGGCCACTCATGTTTATTACTACATTGCTTAGTGAAGGGGCCATGACCACCTCATAAGGGAGAGCATCCATCTCCCATCAGTCTGGGCTTTTGAGAGGTAATTGGCCTCTTGTCTTATAAGTGGGTCATGAACGCATGAATATCTGAACCTATGGTAGAGTGTGTTGGGTTGGTATCAAAGTCATATTCCGCCTTGTGGGGGTGCTCCTAGTATAATGGGCCTCTTGCCTTATAAGTAGGTCGTGAGCGCATGGGGTCCGGACTTGTAGATTTTTTATTTTATATTATTTTTTTCGATTTTTCCAAAAATATATGATCGTTTCAAATTTTGCAAAACTACTACCGCATATCACATGATGTTTGGATCCAAACCCAATATTTTTTTGATTTTTCCAAAAATATATAATCATTTCAAATTTTGCAAAACTACTACCGCCATATCAGGTGATGTTTGGATCCAAACGCGTTCAAATTTTGAATAACTACTACCGCATATAACATGATGTTTGGATCCAAACACAATATTTTTTTTCGATTTTTCAAAAATATATGATCATTTCAAATTTTGCAAAATTACTACCGGCATATCAGATGATGTTTGGATCCAAACGCAATACTATACGACAGTTGGAGGTGCTACGGTGTTCCAACCGACGTGTGGTATGGTGTTTGTGAACAGTGATATTGTAGCACCACCAACCGCCGTACCACACAACGGTAGGGTTCAGTTCATTTTGTATGAACTCGAATGAAGATAAAATTTATATGAAAACTGTAGCTTTCGACAAGATATATAACTTTGTAGTTCGATTTTTTTTCATTTAAAGTCTTCTTGTGGGCCAAAAAACGATATATTACCCAGGATACCGAAAATTGAGATCTTGGTAGTACGTCGTTTTTCGGCCTCAAGATGACTTCAAATGAAAAAAGTTTGAACAACAAAGTTATAGATCTCGTCGAAAACTACAATTTTCATATAAATTTTATCTCCATCCGAGTTCATATAAAAGGTTATGATTTTTTGAAAATTAACTGATCCTTACCGCCGTTTGCAGGCGCTATAGTACCGCGCTGGATATTGTTCACAAACATGTGTGATATAGTATTTGTGCCTGAATGCCATACCACATAGCGATATGACATAGTTTTGCAAAATTTGAGATGTCATATATTTTTCAAAAATCAAAAAAATATAAAATTAAAAAATTCTAACATGTGGTAGAGTGTTGGGCTGCACCAAGTGCAGCTAAGACCATCTGCACCGAGGCCTTCATATGTCTCCTCCAGGAGACGGATGAAGTCCCCCCTCCCCCCCCCCCCCGCAGCGGTCTCCTAGAGGGGTTCCTTCATTTTCCCGTTGACGGCAGGCGGCACCAAATCTAAGGGAGCCGCAGACTCCTTCATCTCAAGCGGGGCCCGTGCTTCTCGTCGGCTCCCGCGCCCTACCAACCATCAGGGCACTGCAGGGGATGGTGGAGGAGCGCACGAGGGAGCAGGGCCGCCACAAGAGGGAAAGGAGGGAGCCGCCGGTTTCAAGCTCGCCAGGATGCGGCGCGAGATGGAGCCTAGAGCCCTAGACTTCGTCGGATGGACAGGCTGTTCACCACCACATCGGTGGTGCCAGCAACACCATCATCAGTGCCCGAAGCCTTCTGCAGTTCGCCATCGTTCCCAACTACAACGCCGCCCTCGACGACTATTGTTTCGAACCCCATCACCACCACGGAGCCCCTACAGGCCTGGCCTACAAGGTGCTCGACACTGGGCCGCATTCATGACAAGTGCGCGATGGCGCCCGTGACCGCCGTGACAGTGTTAGGCTAAGAGTAATCAGGATTAGAGAAGATAGAGGAACAAGCAGGAACTGGGAACGAACAGAGGAATGATTTGAATTGATGTTCAGTTTACAACTAAGTTCACGCCCTTCTCTCCCCCGTGCTCTCCCCTCATATAGTCTGTCTACAGGGCCGATCACATGGAAGTTTGGATGACAATCTCGGGCCTTCGTTACAACATCCTTGCTAGGCTCTTCAGCTAGTCCAGGCGATGTAGATGGGCTGGTAACACTCCCATCTCCTTGAGCACTGGCTTGCCCCAAGCCGGTGCGTGTGGGAGACATTGCTTGAGTGCCTCTGCTTCTTCCCAGGTTGCCAAGGACGTGGGCAAGCCAGACCATTGAATCATAACTTGTAGAACATCAGAAGTCCCTCGAGTCACCATCCTATGACTTAGGATACACTCGGGTACCTAGAGAGCCATGTCAGGTTGAGATATGTCCAATGATACTTGATGTCCAGTACCAGGTGGCTTCGTGAGTTGAGAAACATGAAAAACTGGATGAATGCTGCTGGAATCAGACAATTTAAGCCTATATGCCACGGGATCAATTTTCTCGAGGACTTCATAAGGTCCAAAGAACTTGAAAGACAACATGTGATTGGATCTATCACTTACTGATGTCTGAACGTAGGACTGCAACTTAAGATAGAGAAAATCACCCACTTGAAATGATCTTTCACTTCTATTCTTGTCGCCCTGTTTCTTCATCCTTGATTGAGCTCAGAGCAGATGCTGCTTCAGTAACTCATTCATCAAGTTTCTCTGCTGCAGCCAAGAAGCAAAGTCTCGAATAGAAATTGCCGTAGTAGCAGTAATGCCAAAGTGATTTGGATGATGACCATAGAGAGTAAAGAATGGTGTTGTTTGCAATACTGTATGATTCAGGTATTGTACCAATATTCGGCCAGAGACAACAAGGAACACCATTGTTTGGGGCATGCATGCACATAGCAACGCAAATAAGTTTCCAGGCACTGGTTCACGTGTTCAGTTTGGCCATCAGTCTGAGGGTGATATGCACTACTCATGTGAAGCTTGTCGGTGCGGAAAGTAGTCCCGACACTAACTAGTAATGAGCGCTGAGATCTGCCTCTCGACAGCCAATGCTAAGCAACTAAGGACACTTGGTTTTTCCTGGTTCCGGCCGGGGCCGTACGTCCAGCAGCGGTGTGCTCGGGGCACTGTATTGCTTGCACCGTGGTGCTCGTAGAGGGGTGGCTACAAGCGAGGCGGGAGAGAAGGTGTGGCCTCTAAGTCCCAGAGGTGTTGATTGAGGCGAGTGCCAATATCGTGGAGCAGGCGGAGAGTGTGTGAGTGATTGCTATCCGTCGTCCCGTCCCCCCGCGGCTGGAGGGCTACCCCTCCTTTTATAGGCCAAGGAGGGAGCAGTTACATGCATGTCGCACTATTTCTATGCGTGTAGCGGTATGGCGAACAGTGCCGCAGAGCTAACGGCCGTCTTGGCGAATCCCGCTCCTGTTGAGGCATCGTGATGCGTCCTTGTGCTCGTATAGGGGTGGCTTCGAGGGCGGCGGTGTAGCGGTTGGTTGACCGGCCGCCGTGGTGGGCCGATTTGAGGGTGTCGTTGACGGGGGCCCGTACGTGGCACAGTGGCCGTTGTAGCGGTGTCTTGTCCCCGTACATCCCAACAGCGCTGGGATGTTGCCACAGTATCCGGCGCGGTGCGACAGTGGCGGGGATGGCCGCACAGGGTTGACAGCGACGGGGATGACCGATCCCGCTGGCCTGACGTCACGACGTGGCCCTGTATAAGCACGCAGAAGATATTCGAGGGTGCTACCGGCCCCCCTTCGAGGGCGCGGCGTGTTAGCCGTACGGGGGTAGGCGGCACAGTGTCACAGAGCTGACACCGACCTTGCCGCATAGTGCTGAACAGCGGCGGGGATGGGTTCCTCCTAGGGAGTTGGCGGAACAACGCCGGGACATGATTCCCAGGCGTGTCAGAGTAGGGGCGTAGCCCTGTGGCGTCAGAGCATTAAATGCTCGTACGCGTGTGAGGGAACAGGTGCGCGCGGGAGCGTGGGAAATGCGCGCGTGGGTGCCCTCGAGCGAAGCGGACCCCGCCCGAGGGGGCGTAAAGGCCTCGAGCGAGGCGGACCTCGCCCGAGGGAGCGTCTATCCCTCGAGCGAGGCGGACCTCACTCGAGGGGCGTCCGCTGTGTTGCCCTGGCGGGCTGCGGGGGCCACCAGGGTCGTGGTTATGCTGTGTATGTGTTTTAGGTGTGCGAGTTGATTTGTGTTTTGCGTTTTTTGCAGGTTTTAAGCGGGTTTCCCCTGGTTATTTAGGGGACCCATGTGGCTGTCCCCGACAGCAGCCCCGTGCATCTGTGGGTGTACCTGTCAGGTTCCCACAGATGCTGGAGCCTGCTGATAGGACATTCTTCCCTCCTGGTTGCTAATGCCTTTCCGTGGGGCCGTGTCAGCGGACCCGCGGGTCTAGCCCCCAAAGCCCTGCAGGAGCGTGAGTGCTCTTGCAGGGGTTTTCTCACGAATTTTCACCAGTGGGCGTGGTATTTGTTTCAACCGGCATCGGTGATGTTTCAGCCGGCTTCGATCACGCGCGCTCGACTGGTACCTTTCGCGTTCGGTGCACCCCAGGAGGTGTAGCCGTGTGTCGAGCCCCCCAGCCTGGGCCCACTTGAGGCGATCGGGACGAGCTCTCCATCTTGCTGTAAACGCGCCCTCGCCATCCCTCCGCGGGACGGAGGGTGAGGTTTCCACAACCCCCATCGATCGGGTCGCAGATTGCGGATTCCTCATCGAGCTGATAGCGGGTGGTTCAAGTGGACGCCCATGCCCCGTTCAATAAGGGTAGGCTCGTGGTCCGGAGACTTGTCCATTAAAGCGCTTGCGTGGGTTTGCTAGGTGGGGCTCGGTCCCCTTCGCTAGGGACCGAGGGCGCAGAAGCTCTCCCTCAGTGGGATCCCCCCGACTAGCTGCCCTCGCTGGCTCTCGAACACGACATGTGGGGCGCCCACGAGCCGGTGGGCTCGAGGAAAGGCTCGAATGCGCGCGCCCTCGTCATCCCTGACTCTGGTGATCTGGGGCACCTGTTCGAACCCTTCGAGGGTCAGGTTTCGAACCCCTGATCAGTAGGGCCGTTGCGGGGTGGCAGCTGAGTGCCCCGCATCTGAAGATTTCGAGGGTTCTTGGCCGGGTCGGCCCTCGAATCGCTGATAAGTAACTTTCTGTAGACCGAGGGCACCTATGGCGCTCATTCACGCTGAGCGAGTTTCGAGGCCACTGGTCAGTAATCGCACTCTTCGAGAGTTAGGTTTTTCGAGCCTGGGGCTCGGGCTGCTCGAGGGTCATCCTTACTTGGTAAGGGACCGGGCCATTTAATGCGCGCAGTCGCGGCCACGGTCCTGCGCCGCGGGCGCGCCTTTTCGGGCGCCGCGGCCGCTCGCGTAGTGGGCGACGTGGGCGGGCGGACGTGACGGCCCGCCGCGGCTCTTCGGTTGCCGCGCAGCGCGCGTGCGTGCGCGCGGCCGCCTTGGTCATGGTGGGTCCCGCCCGTTAGTGACCGAGGTTTTCACCTTCAGTTAATGCATGCAGGGCGTGCGTTCCGGGGAGCACAGCTCCGTGGATCTATAAATCTAAAGGAGGGAGGCGAGGCGAATCTTTACCTCCACACTTAGCGTTTGCCGTCCTCGCCCCTTGCGCTTCCAACCCAGAGCCGCACTTGCTCTCTCGCCGTTGCACAGTTCTCGCACCACGCTCCTTGCTCCTTCGCCAATCCGCATGGCTCCTCCTCAGCCCATCACCATCATCGACCCGTTGCCATGGCTGCGCTCGACGGCGATGAGGCTTTCCCTGGGCGAGCTGGTGACCACCGACCAACTCGCGGCGAACGAGGATGGACGTTCCGCGGCGTGGATCGTGCCGCAACCGAGCAACCGGGAGCCCAACCCGCCGTACGGCTACGTTGTCAGTTTCATCCGTTTCCACGAGTGCGGCTTCGCGGCACCGGCGAGTCGCTTCATGCGCGCGTTGTGCTACCACTACGGTGTGGAGTTGCACAACTTCACGCCGAACGCGATTTCGCAAGCGGCGACGTTCGTCGGCGTGTGCGAGGGCTTCCTGGGGATCCCAGTGAACTGGGATCTCTGGGTTCATCTCTTCCGTGCGGAGCTACACACGCTGACCACGCCGGAGCCGAAGATCCGCCGCGAAGTGCGCGCCGGTGGCATGACGATCGCATTGCGGAACACACACAGGGAGCTCTACATCCCCTGCACGATGACTTCCAACAACGCGGAGTGGGAGCGGGGGTGGTTCTACCTCCGCAACGACGGCGCCGGCCTTCCCCCTACTCCGGCAAGGTGCTGATGGAGAGGGTCGAGTCCTGGCATCACGGGGTGTCCCCGCCTTCAACCAGACGCAGCTAGATTCGCTCCTGGCCGCGTTGAAGGCCCTGGTGGACGACGGCTTGACCACGGGGTGCGTCCTCGCGAACCTCCATCACCAGCGGATCGTCCCCCTGATGGAGAGGCTGCTCCGCATCTTCGAGATGCACGAGGACGCGGACCCCGTCGTGCTGGCGTAGTCACGATTGATGGTGGGCCTCTTCCCGCGGGAGTACGCGGCCACACGGGCGCGACGCGCCATCGACCTCAGGGCCAGCCGGAATGATGACGCGTCCCTCTGGGCGTTCACCGTGCTCCCTGTCGGCTCGTTGGTGAGTGGACTCCCGCCTCCCCTTGTTCTGCTGGTTCGCTGGACGTCGGCGTGTTTTGAAGTTTTGCTTGTTCCCTGCAGATAAGGGCCGTGAACGCTGCGTGGTCCGACCCGCCCACGCCCCGAGCCCGAGCACACGCGCGCGTAGCACAGCGGAGAGAACAGGAGCGGGCGGCGCGCAAGAGGGAGCGGAGCGTCCAGCGACGGGAGCGTCGGGAATGGAGGAGTGAGGAGTTCCGGCTGCGCGAGCAGCAAGGGCTCTCCTCACCTGGGACCGAGGAGTCCTCGTCGTCAGGTGAGGAGGAGGAGGAAAGCGATGGGGGCCGGGCTCCCCCCGAGAGGTGGGAGCCTTCACCCCCCTCACCGAGAGCCGCGGAGGCGGCGGAAGAGATGGCGCCTGGGGCGGGCGCAGGAGCGCCCGCCGCCGGCCACCTACGAGAGAGGCGACGCGAGCCGCGAGTGCGGGGCGCGCACCGCGGGGAGACGGCCGGGGGTGCAGCGGCGGTCACACCGGTGGCGGCAACCATGTCCGCCGAGCCCCCGAGGAAAAGGAAAAGGGGAGTTTTCCACCCTGAGGTAGGCGATTGCTTCCCTTCAACCGCGTTCTTAGATCGGTCAGGGCCTAACTTTCTTGCCTTTGTGTTCGCAGGGTGGCACCCACCGTGCCTCCTCTTGCGCCTGCCAAGGTGCGGAGGACGGACACAGCCGTCCCCACCAGGGAGCGCTCGTCGAGGGCGTCGCGGGCGGCCGCGAGCACGGCGACGGCGGCGAGCGGCGGCTCGCATGGCGCAACCGAGCTTTCGGAGCCACGGCCGGCGGCGACGACTACGGAACCGGCCGCCGGTGGCGCGGAGCGCGCGCAGCGGTGGCGGTTGCGAGCCGCGGCAGCCAACGGCGGAAGTGGAGCCGCGGTCGGCGGCGTCAACGACGGTGGCGACCACGGTCGTGGCGGTCGCCGCGCCGCCAACTTCGGCCGGTGCCCGCCGCGGCCGACGGCCCCATGAGCGGTGGTGGTGGAGATCCCCGACGACGACGACGTCCCGCCGCCGGGGCCGGGACCAGTGGGCGAGCGTGCCCGTGTCAGCACCCGAGACCTCGGCGGGGGCTCTCGTGGCCCGGGGCGACATTAGCGCGTCAATGGGGCACCCGGCGGACGGCACCGGGGCTTCGTCATCACGCGCTGGACCCACAGCGCGCCTGGAGCAGGAGCGGGAGCACACCGACGCCCCGCCGGCCCACTTCATCGAGGCTCAGGCAGAGCAAGGGCTCTGGCAGGAGCTTCGCGACCACGGCGCCTCGCTCAACCGGGCGCTGAACGGGGCGTTGCGGATTCACAGCGGTCCGACGTGGCGCGTCTTCCAGGTTAGTTGGGCTTTGTGGGGTTTCGAGATCCCTTCTCTTGCTTTTTCTGCATTCGTGTTTTTTCTGACGCTCGCTCTTCTCGCCTCGCTTGCTGGTGGCAGGAGCTGGAGCGTCGGGCTCGCGAGCGGTACGACGCCCTCGACCGCCTCGACGCCGACCTTCAGTGGTTCTGGGGTCAGTGCGAGGCCCTGGACGCCCTCATCGAGGCCCTGAGGTCACCTGACCGGTGGGCGGCGTACGGTGGCCGAGGCCCCACCGGACCCCGCCCCCGGAGCGGGGGCGTCCGGTGCCGCGGAAGGCGCCTCCGCGGTTGTGAGGGTGCGGACGGCGTTGCTGGAGTGGGACAACGCACTGCGCCGGGCTCGCGAGGACCTAGAGGGGGCGCGCTCCCTCGCGTCGACATGGGAGGCGGAGGTCGTCGCCGCCCGTGCTCAGCTCCAACGGGGCCACGTGGTGCTCGAGGAGGCGAGGGGTTGAAGACAGCCCTGGTGGACAAGGCTGCCGCGCTCACCGAGGCGGAGGAGCAACTCCGGCAGGAGTGAGCCGCACGCCAGGGGGCGGAAGGTCAGCTTCAGCAGGAGCGGGCCGCACTCGTCGAAGCCCGAGCCGCGCTCGAGCAGGAGCGCATGGCGCGGGAGGAAGCGCTGGGACAACTCCAGCGGGAGCGTGCCGCGCTCGAGGAGGCGCGTGCCACGCTCAAGAAGCAGGAAGAGGATGTGTCGCGCCTCAACGGGGAGCTGGTGCAGATCAGCATCTCTCACGAGGACCAGCGCCAATCCCTCGAGGAGCAGGAGGCCTCGTACCTCAAGCTGCAGCGCGAGGCTGAGGAGACGCGCCAGTCCCTCGAGGTGGAGAAGAAGGCTGAAGGTAAGTTTGTTTTCGTCTGGTTTTCATTTGTTGATTCGCTCTTTATTTTGTTGATCTTCCCTTCGGGGATTCGCTCCCATCTTGATCTTCCTTGTTCGTGACTTCCAGGCCTGCGGACCGCCCTAGGGCATGCGACCACCCAGGCCGAGACCATGAGCACGGCCTACAATTCCGCGGAACAGGAGTTGGGGGAGCTGCGGGCCGCCGCTCTCGAGACCTGCCAGGCGGTCGAGGAAGGCGAAGCGTAAGCCGGGAGCTCGCTGGCAAGCCGCCTGCGTGCCCTCGGCAGGCATGTCTCGAGGCGCATGCGCTGCGCCCTTCACCTGGGCGTCCAGAAGGCCCTCGGCGTGGTGGGGTCCCACTACCAGGTGGACTTTGAGGCCGTAGCGTCGGGCTACGTCGTCCCCGTCGGCGTTGAAGACGAAGAGGAGATGGAGCGCGCGGACGCGCTTGCCGCCGCTGCCGCCGAGACGCTCGCTGAAGACTTCGTGGACTTCTTGTTCCCCGACGCTCCTGTCGCCGGCGAGCCCCAAGCCTAAAGACCACTGGGTGTCGAGCCATTTTTTGTTTGAGTGTTAGAATCCGGGCCGTGTGGCCATGTAAATAAACATGTATTCTTTTGAGATGTTTAAACACTTGTGAATGTAAGTGATGTTTCTTATTTCGCTTGTCACGCTGTTCTGGTTTTCTCTTTGCCTGGGTGAATTTGGGTCGGGGAAGTTCGTTTTCACGGGTAGCCCGTTGGTCCAGAGACGAGAAAGAAGGGCCGTATCCTCGCGGAGGTGTAGGCTATCTCTGGCTCACGCGTCCTTCTCGCTTGGCCGCCTGTGCCCCGCCTGAATCCACTCGAGGCTCAGGTCGAGTCGTACTTAGCGCATTTGCGAATTTTTTGCGAAAAAATGGGACCATTTTTTGGGGGGATGCCCCCCCCCCGTAGTAGCCCCCGAGGGTGACTTGGTTTTCTGGGTAAAGCCGAGTTGCCCTTTAACTTTATTGACTTGTTGTTTTTTACATCTAGGCTGCCAACTGGGGTGTTGGGCATGTAATTTACAACCAAAAAATTGGAAATCCTCGCTAAGGGTAGAAGCGACGTAGCTGCTGGATGTTCCAAGCGTTGGTGAGTTCCTCGCCGTCCTCGTTGGCCAGCTTGTACGTGCCGGGCTTGAGCACCTTCACCACGATGTAGGGTCCCTTCCACGGGGGCGACAGCTTGTGGCGGCCTTGATTGTCTTGGCATAGCCTTAGGACCAGGTCCCCCTCGCTGAAGTCTCGTCGCCTCACCTTCCGGGCTTGGTAGCGCCTCAGAGCCTGCTGATATCTTGCAGAGTGCATCAGGGCCACGGTTCGGGCCTCGTCCAGTTGGTCCAGCGAGTCCTCGCAGGCTCGCTGGTTAGCGCCCTCATCGTAGCCTCGAACTCTGGGCGACCCGTGTTCCAAATTGGTAGCGAGGATAGCCTCCGCGCTGTAGACCAGGAAGAATGGGGTGAACCCGGTGGCTCTGCTTGGGGTGGTCCTGAGACTCCACACAACCGCCGACAGCTCTTGAAGCCATTTTCGACCAGACTTATTCAGCCGGTCGAAAATCCTGGGCTTCAGGCCTTGTAGGATCATGCCGTTAGCACGTTCCACCTGACCGTTGGTTTGTGGATGCGCCACGGCTGCCCAGTCCACGCGGATGTGGAACTTGTCACAGAACTCCAGGAATTTCCTGCCCGTGAATTGGGACCCGTTGTCGGTGATGATGGAGTTGGGCACTCCGAAGAGGTAGACGATGTCGGTGAAGAATGTCACCGCCTGCTCCACCCTGAGATTTGTGATGGGGCGCACCTCCACCCACTTGGAGAACTTGTCGATAGCGACCAAAAGGTGGCTGTAGCCCCCGGGCGCTTTTCGCAAGGGCCCGACGATGTCCAGTCCCCACACGGCGAAAGGCCTTGTGACAGGGATGGTCTGCAGGGCGTGCGCAGGGAGGTTGGACTTGCGGGCATAAAACTGGCACCCCTCGCAAGTGCGCACGATCTCGCTGGCATCAGCGACCGCGGTGCGCCAGTAGAAGCATTGGCGGAACGCGTTGCCCACGAGAGTGCGTGGCGCCGCGTGGTAGCCGCATACCCCCGCGTGTATGTCCTGGAGGAGCTGGCGGCCCTAAGGGATGGGCACGCATCGCTGTAGGATGCCGGACGCAGCGCGCTTGTACAGCTCGCCGTCGACAAGAGCGAACGACTTGGCCATTCTGGCGATGCGCCTAGCCTCGGATCGGTCCGAGGGGAGTTCCCCTCAATCCATCCAGGCGATATACTTGTCGCGCTAGTCCCCCTCGTTGGGGGCCGGCTCTATGTCCATGGCCTCGGCCTCGTCGGCGCGTACCCCTCGAGCAGGGAGAGCACGTACGCCTTGTTGACGGTTAATAGTTGTATCAAAGTTCGTTTAGACTTGCAAGCGGACAAGTCTCCCATCGTAGTCAAAGGACCCTTGTTCCCTCGAGTGGTGAACCCAAGGTATCGAATCCGTGGAACAAATGTGTGATGCAAAAGATGATCTAGTAAAGCCAAGTAACTTCAATCTTCGGTAAAAGAAACCCTAATGCATCTAGATGAAGAATACGAAACTAATCTAATCTACTAAAGACCGGAGATAACAAAGAAAGATTGGGTAGATAAACCGATCTAGAGAGATCAAGTTAAGCCTTTTGTTGAAGTTCCAAGCAAGAGAAGAAGTAGCAAATCGAATCTTATTAGAAGCTTCTTTGAATCGTGGTTTCCTCTCTGAATCCGAAAACATCACCTTTCGGAACCCCCGTTCTGTCACAACGTATCCCTACTCATGCGGGTAGCTTAGGGCGAGTCCAAAGACAAGTCGAGATTCTTTCGGAAGATCCAGCGTGTACTTCTAGCCACCGCGGCTACAAGAACACCCTATGTAATCTATCTCGAGAAAAGATTTAGAATAAGCAAATCCCACAATCTTAGTAGCATCAGCTGAAATTATGACGCACTGATTCGCCCTATAGCACCACTAGGGTCTCTTGTGCGCCTCGTCAAACAGGGGAAGGTTGGCTCTCCCTTTTGTTTCCTCCTCCCAATAGGTAGGTGGGATAATTCGGACACGCATGACTACCGCCTGCGTTGTTGTGCGTCTAGTCGAATCGTGCTCCATGGTTGCCGCTTACATTGTCGTGCGCATGGCCAAATCATGCTCTCGTTGGGTCACGACTTCCATCTTACACTATCATGCACCTGACCGAATCGTGCTTTCACGCCTGCCTCCTACACACACAGTCGTGCGTCCGGCCAAATCATGCCCTAAAATGTCTTCATCGCACACTCTCACTCCCTACGCTGGCCTTCACTTGCACCACTAGCTGCCCCTACGCAAGCCGAGCTGCGGCTAACTCGCCCTGCAGCATTGGCCCGTGATGGAGAGGCACCGCTCACACGCTTGATCACACTGGCCTGTGGCGGTAGTCAAAATCAAGGGTGGATGGATGATGGACATGGTGACCAACTCGACACCACGCGACGCGGCTACGGTGATGCTCCTATTGCGATTTGATGGCAGTGACCGGTGGCAAACGTGTGTGACCTCCTAGGATTAGCTCCCCATGGCTGATGTTTCCTCCGGCAGGTAGTGGATTCGGCGAATCGAACGGGCCAGTAGTGATGCTCTACTCCGGCACCTCGGCATTCGCGTGAGGCAGCATTCCGGTGGGGGTGTGCCCCCGCCTCCTTCCCGGTGGTGTGGAGGCTAGGGCTCGCGGTTAGAGGCCCACAACAACGGTGCAGAGGCAAAGGCCCATGAGCAACGACGACGACATGGGTGGGCAGAGCCAACTACAACAGCTCGTACATGGGTGGATGACGATAGTGGCGGCCTGGCATGAGGCATGACGGCAGGTGTGGGGGGGCAGTGGAGGCCTCCTAGGGGCTGCCGGCTCGGGGGCTAGCAGCGGTGGAGAGAAAAGAGAGAGGAAAGGGAGAAAGGAGAGAGAAGGGAGAGGAGATGGCTGACATGTGGATCCTGCCGTCGCATGGCATTCACGCCAGCTAAGCCGGTTACCAAAACTGTCTAATGGCCAATGGCGAATGATTTTAGCAGTTGGATGCTTAAACATACCTGATTTTGAAGTTCAATGATGAAAATGTATTTTTTTTCAAAAAAATAAATCAAGGAAGAGAGTTGGCAGTTATATTTAAAAGACGATGAGAGTCGGACAATAACACAATACATATAAAAAACAACAAAATCAACAACAATCCAACCCAATCAATTCCAACAAGCACGCGACACGTCACTCATATCACTACAACCTCCAAGCCACTATGCCAATATTATAAACACATTCAGAACTTGCTATTCTTGTATGTTAGTGTCAGAACACCTGCCTCACGGGGATAGGCCACTCATGTTTATTACTACATTGCTTAGTGAAGGGGGCCATGACCACCTCATAAGGGAGAGCATCCATCTCCCATCAGTCTGGGCTTTTGAGAGGTAATGGGCCTCTTGTCTTATAAGTGGGTCATGAACGCATGAATATCCGAACCTATGGTAGAGTGTGTTGGGTTGGTATCAAAGTCGTATTCCACCTTGTGGGGGTGCTCCTAGTATAATGGGCCTCTTGCCTTATAAGTAGGTCGTGAGCGTATGGGGTCCGGACCTGTAGATTTTTTTATTTTATATTATTTTTTTCGATTTTTCTAAAAATATATGATCGTTTCAAATTTTGCAAAACTACTACCACATATCACGTGATGTTTGGATCCAAACCCAATATTTTTTGATTTTTCCAAAAATATATTATCATTTCAAATTTTGCAAAACTACTACCGCCATATCAGATGATGTTTGGATCCAAACGCGTTCAAATTTTGCAAAACTACTACCGCGTATAACATGATGTTTGGATCCAAACACAATATTTTTTTCGATTTTTCAAAAATATATGATCATTTCAAATTTTGCAAAACTACTACCGTCATATCAGATGATGTTTGGATCCAAACGCAATACTATACGACAGTTGTAGGTGCTACGGTGTTCCAACCGACGTGTGGTATGGTGTTTGTGAACAGTGATATTGTAGCACCACCAACCGCCGTACCACACAACGGTAGGGTTCAGTTCGTTTTTTATGGACTCAAATGAAGATAAAATTTATATGAAAATTGTAGCTTTCGACAAGATATATAACTTTGTAGTTCAAACTTTTTTTCATTTAAAGTCATCTTGTGGGCCAAAAAACGATATATTACCCAGGATACCGAAAATTGAGATCTCGGTAGTACGTCGTTTTTCGGCCTCAAGATGACTTCAAATGAAAAAGTTTGAACAACAAAGTTATAGATCTCGTCGAAAACTACAATTTTCATATAAATGTTATCTCCATCCGAGTTCATATAAAAGGTTACGATTTTTTGAAAATTAACTGATCCTTACCGCCGTATCACACAACGTTTGCAGGCGCTTTAGTACCGCGCTGGATATTGTTCACAAACGTGTGTGATATAGTATTTTTGCCTGAATGCCATACCACATAGCGATATGACATAGTTTTGCAAAATTTGAGATGTCATATATTTTTCAAAAATCAAAAAAATGTAAAAATAAAAAAATCTAACATGTGGTAGAGTGTTGGGCTGCACCAAGTGCAGCTAAGACCATCTGCACCGAGGCCTTCATATGTCTCCTCCAGGAGACGGATGAAGTCCCCCCTCCCCCCCGCAGCGGTCTCCTAGAGGGGTTCCTTCATTTTCCCGTTGATGGCAGGCGGCGCCAAATCTAAGGGAGCCGCAGACTCCTTCATCTCAAGCGGGGCCCGTGCTTCTCGTCGGCTCCCGCGCCCTACCAGCCATCAGGGCACTGCAGGGGATGGTGGAGGAGCGCACGAGGGAGCAGGGCCGCCACAAGAGGGAAAGGAGGGAGCTGCCGGTTTCAAGCTCGCCAGGATGCGGCGCGAGATGGAGCCTAGAGCCCTAGACGTCGTCGGATGGACAGGCTGTTCACCACCACATCGGTGGTGCCAGCAACACCATCATCGGCGCTCGTAGCCTTCTGCAGTTCGCCATCGTTCCCAACTACCACGCCGCGCTCGACGACTGTCGTTTCGAACCCCATCACCACCACGGAGCCCCTACAGGCCTAGCCTACAAGGTGCTCGACACTGGGCCGCATTCATGACAAGTGCGCGATGGCGCCCGTGACCGCCGCGACAGTGTTAGGCTAAGAGTAATCAGGATTAGAGAAGATAGAGGAACAAGAAGGAACTGGGAACGAACAGAGGAATGATTCGAATTGATGTTCAGTTTACAACTAAGTTCACGCCCTTCTCTCCCCCGTGCTCTCCCCTCATATAGTCTGTCTACAGGGCCGATCACATGGAAGATTGGATGCCAATCTCGGGCCTTCGTTACAACATCCTTGCTAGGCTCTTCAGCTGGTCCAAGCGATGTAGATGGGCTTTTAACACTACCATCTCCTTGAGCACTGGCTTGCCCCAAGCCGGTGCGTGTGGGAGACATTGCTTGAGTGCCTCTGCTTCTTCCCAGGTTGCCAAGGACGTGGGCAAGCCAGACCATTGAATCATAACTTGTAGAACATCAGAAGTCCCTCGAGTCACCATCCTATGACTCAGGATACACTCGGGTACCTAGAGAGCCATGTTAGGTTGAGATATGTCCAACGATACTTGATGTCCAGTACCAGGTGGCTTCGTGAGTTGAGAAACATGAAAGACTGGATGAATGTTGCTGGAATCAGACAATTTAAGCCTATATGCCACGGAACCAATTTTCTCGAGGACTTCATAAGGTCCAAAGAACTTGAAAGACAACATGTGATTGGATCTATCACTTACTGATGTCTGAACATAGGGCTGCAACTTAAGATAGAGAAAATCACCCACTTGAAATGATCTTTCACTTCTATTCTTGTCGGCCTGTTTCTTCATCCTTGATTGAGCTCGGAGCAGATGCTGCTTCAGTAACTCATTCATCAAGTTTCTCTGCTGCAGGCAAGAAGCCAAGTCTGGAATAGAAATTGCCGTAGTAGCAGTAATGCCAAAGTGATTTGGATGATGACCATAGAGAGTAAAGAACGGTGTTGTTTGCAATACTGTATGATTCAGGTATTGTACCAATATTCGGCCAGAGACAACAAGGAACACCATTGTTTGGGGCATGCATGCACATAGCAACACAAATAAGTTTCTAGGCACTGGTTCACGTGTTCAGTTTGGCCATCAGTCTGAGGGTGATATGCACTACTCATGGGAAGCTTGTCGGTGCAGAAAGTAGTCCCGACACTAACTAGTAATGAGCGCTGAGATCTGCCTCTCGACGGCCGGTGCTAAGCAACTAAGGACACTTGGTTTATTCTGGTTCCGGCCGGGGCCGTACGTCTAGGAGCTTGCTTGCACCGTGGTGCTCGTAGAGGGGTGGCTACAAGCGAGGCGGAAGAGAAGGCGTGGCCTCCAAGTCCCAGAGGTGTTGATTGAGGCGAGTGCCAATATCGTGGAGCAGGCGGAGAGTGTGTGAGTGATTGCTATCCGTCGTCCCGTCCCCCCGCGGCTGGGGGGCTACCCCTCCTTTTATAGGCCAAGGAGGGAGCAGTTACATGCATGCCGCACTATTTCTATGTGTGTAGCGGTATGGCGAACAGTGCCGCAGAGCTAACGGCCGTCTTGGCGAATCCCGCTCCTGTTGAAGCGTCGTGATGCGTCCTTGTGCTCGTACAGGGGCGGCTTCGAGGGCGGCGGTGTAGCGGTTGGTTGACTGGCCGTCGCGGTGGGCCGGTTCGAGGGTGCCGTTGACGGGGGCCCGTACGTGGCACAGTGGCCGTTGTGGCGGTGTCTTGTCCCCGTACGTCCCAACAGCACTGGGATGTTGCCACAGTGTCCGGCGTGGTGCGGCAGTGGTGGGGATGGCCGCACAGGGTTGACAGCGACGGGGATGACCGATCCTGCCGTCCTGACGTCACGGCGTGGCCCTGTATAAGCACATAGAAGATATTCGAGGGTGCTACCGGCCCCCCTTCGAGGGCGCGGCGTGTTAGCCGTACGGGGGTAGGCGGCACAGTGTCAGAGAGCTGACACCGGCCTTGCCGCACAGTGCTGAACAACGTCGGGGATGGGTTCCCCCTAGGGAGTTGGCGGAACAGTGCCGGGACGTGATTCCCAGCGTGTCAGAGTAGGGGCGCGGCCCTGTGGTGTCAGAGCATTAAATGCTTGTACGCGCGTGCGGGAACAGGTGCGCGCGGGAGTGTGGGAAATGCATGCGTGGGTGCCCTCGAGCGAAGCGGACCCCGCCCGAGGGGCCGTGAAGGCCTCGAGTGAGGCGGACCTCACCCGAGGGAGCGTCTATCCCTCGAGTGAGGCGGAGCTCCTGGTTGCTAATGCCTTTCCGTGGGGCCGTGTCAGCGGACCCGTGGGTCTAGCCCCCGAAGACCTGCAGGAGCGTGAGTGTGCCTGCTGGGGTTTTCTCACGAATTTTCACCAGTGGGCGTGGTATTTGTTTCAACCGGCATTGGCGATGTTTCAGCCGGCTTCGGTCACGCGCGTGCGACTGGTACCTTTCGCGTTCGGTGCACCCCAGGAGGTGTAGCCGTGTGTCGAGCCCCCGAGCCTGGGCCCGCTTGAGGCGATCGTGACGAGCTCTCCGTCTTGCTGTAAACACGCCCTCGCCATCCCTCCGCGGGACGGAGGGTGAGGTTTCCACAACCCCCATTGATCGGGTCGCAGATTGCGGATTCCTCGTCGAGCTGATAGCGGGTGGTTCAAGTGGACGCCCATGCCCCGTTCGATAAGGGTAGGCTCGTGGTCCGGTGACTCGTCCATTAAACGGCTTGCGTGGGTTTGCTTGGTGGGGCTCGGTCCCGTTCGCTTGGGACCGAGGGCACGGAAGCTCTCCCTCAGTGGGATCCCCCGACTAGCTGCCCTCACTGGCTCTCGAACACGACATGTGGGGCACCCTCGAGCCGGTGGGCTCGAGGAAAGGCTCGAATGCGCGCGCCCTCATCGTCCCTGACTGTGACAACCCGCCCAGAAAAATACCGTACTATCGCCTAAGACCGATCCACTTTGGTCATTAAGCAATAATAAAGTATCATCCTGTCATTAGTTGCCGGGTTAAGGCCCGGTAAATCACTTGAAAAGCAACAAGGATCGAATATATGCATTAAAACTCACTCGAAGGCGAGTCCAGAGATACAACATTCATATCCAAATTCGTACCCCGAAGGGTTTAGTTATTACAAACCATAGTTTTTGCCATAAGGAAATAGTTCAGAGTTTTCGAAAAGCAGCGGAATTAAACTAACGGAAGCGAAGACACCACGGGAGGCCATTCATGATGCTTTCAGTAGTCGTCCTCCACCCACTCCAGCTCCCAGCTGGGCGGGATCTCTCCGGGCCACACATCACTGAAGGCATTACCTGGATCAACACATTATAGCAAGGCTGAGTATACTAATACTCAGCAAGACTTACCCGTCGGTGATAACTACTTCACCAATCTAGACCATGAAAGGCTTTTTGGTTACTGGGTTGCTTTTGCTAAAAAGTAACAAAGAGTAGGTCCTTACTTTCAAGATTTTAGCACAAGTTCTAGTAGGTTTATTCTTTACTACATTAGCCAATTAGTACAAACCAAGTTGTACAATACAATTAATCAAACATAATATTCATCAACTTCCATCATTACGGATCTCATGACTAGTGGAGTAAGTAGTCTCGGATAACGGTGAGAGGCCGACAATCGATTGATTTAAACCTTGCAAGGTAGACCCAAACACACGGTAGGCTACCCACAAAGGTACAACTGTCCCAGGCCGTCCCCAAAAATCCCCGGGTCGGGATGAAAGGCCACAGTCTTTGGTGCAGGCTATCTGGCATGTCCCACCCAGTGCACCCAGAATCACCATACACCACCGGTAGCATGCCGTGAGAGCGAATCCCAAGAGTAGTGACAGTTCCATCCCTAGCCGTCTCATTAAGGTACTAGGCTTACCGGTCCCATACCCGACATGTGCTTAGTACGTTCAAAAACTTAACCCACATAACCACTGGACCGGAGCCCAGATCCCATGCTCTTACCACGTGAGCAATCCATTTAGGATATAATATGATTCCTATCTAGGAACCTATTCTCGCGAGTGAGGTCATCACCCGACTTGTAACGGTCCTATAGCTTAGCAGCTATCGACCTATCATACTAGTAAGGACAAAGGTACCTATGGATCATGCATCTAGGGTTTCATTCAACTCCTGAACGTAAATGCACAATCATTCATAGATAATTGAATAAAGAATTTTAAAACAAGGTTAGATGCACCGGAGCTTGCCTTCGTCAGCTAGGTTAGCTTGGGCACCCTCGGTATCGAGCACTTCCACGTACTGCAGTGATGCTCCCGCTCCTCCTTCCTCGGTTTCCGGGACAAGGGAGTAATCTCCGTCCGGAAGATCTACACGGAATGCAATGCAAGTTTAGGTGATGTGATAGTTTGTTGTCTTATCCAACTCTTGGTTGGTCATATTCACCTTAACAAGCATCCATCTAATGTTTCTCTTTTGGGAAGGTTATTGGTTGTACATGGGTGATTCTTTTATTGCACATTTGAATAAAGGTTTTTATTATACTTATCATTTCATGTGGAGGCTTTAATTCCTTTTCTTTTCACAAGCAAGGTATAAATAATATTTTCATCCATGAATTAATTTCTTATCAGCAATGAAATTAATTATCTCTTAATTAGATTAGATAATACTTTCAAAAAAAGAATTAAATAAGGGCTTTTCTTTATTTAATTTCTCTTTAATATTAAAAGAGCTTTTAAGCTTTTTATTAAGCAATTAAATTACCAAAAATTGAAGGAGTGTTTCTTAAGCCTACTAGCACCTATCCTGGTCCATTGGACCCACATGGAAGTGTTGGATGCTAGGAAATTAAATATTATGGAAAAATAACAAAGGCTAGCTAGTGATTCCATTTAATGCACATAAAAATAAATAAGCATCAAATCGACCCAAACTTTCTTATGCATGCTCTCTAGTCCTAAACAAGCCTAGAGAACCATCACATTCACCTAGAGGCTCTACTGATCTTACTTTATTCATTTGCAAGGGAAAACATGCATAAATCAAGAATAATTATTTCTGGTAAGCCACAAATCATGATTAATTCACAAGATGTGTATTTTGGTATTACAAGACAGTGTGCACAAGTTGAGCTCAAAAACATAAATATATTTAGCAAGAAAAATCATCTAGGCAGTTTCTGCAGGAATGGAAAACAATTTATTTAATAGGATCTACTGCATAACTTTGTGCAATTTTTGGCAAAGCATCTAGTCATGGCCTAACACACAACATATCCAAAATTGGGATGCAGAGGAGTTATGGATTTCAAGTTATGTCAGATCTAGGTTTTCACATTTGTATTTTTCATGCTAAAACTATTTAGAATCCAGCCATGTGCAAATAACAAAAGTGATGGGATTTATCTTCCTAAACCCAACAAAACTGGTTTGGGATTTTTCTGATTCTTCTACAAATTTCTAGGAATTTTCTAAGGCGCTGGACTAAACTGCAAGAAAACCTAGATAGGGATCTTCACACCAAGGCCCTAGATTTTACGCGAAGCACCCTAGAAAGATTGAAATCAAAGCAATCGGGTCCCTGGACGGCCGGACGACGCGGGCACGGCCAATCGCCGGCAAGCTGGCGGCGCTACCGGCCGGGAAAGCGGCTCAAGGGGACCACGTGCTCACCTAGGAGCGATGAGGGGCCCGGAGTGGAGGCGAGGGGAGTTGGCGGCGGCGAGGTTCGGCGGCGGCGGCGATGGTCGCCGCGGCGGCTCGGTGAAAGACGGCGTGGAGACGAAATGCTGGCAAACAAGCGAACGCGTGAGCGTCTCTAGGGGCTAGGGAAGCTAACGAGGCGATTGGACGGCGGCGAGCATGGGCAACGAGCTCCAGCACCGGGCGGCGGCAGCAATGGCGGCGGGCGGCTCGGGCCGGCGCGCGGAGGGCGACGGGGCGGTTTTATATGAGGCTCGGCGCGTCTAGGGTGACGAGTGGGTGACGACGGAGATGCTCGCGTGCTACGGCGGCTTGGGGCTCGCGCGCGTACGGCGGCGACACCGCCGTCGGACCGCCGGTCGCGCGCGTGCGCGCGCGTACGCGCGCGCCGACCTCGGGGCGTCTCGGGCGGGGTGCATTGGGGCGCGGATCTCGGGACGGGGCGTGCCTCGGGCGGTGCGGCCTCGGGCGGGCGGTGGTGCGGATGTCGGAGTCGGCGGCGCGTGGCCGGCGGCGGGCGGCGCGCGCGGGGCGCGCGACGTCGCGGTGAGCGGTGCTCTGGGTTTGAACGTTTCGTTGGTGCCCTGTTTGAGCGAACTGTTCTCCAAAAATTTGAATAAAAGTTGACCAAGTGTTGAATACCAAAGTTGTAGATCTAGCTACCAACAATATTTTCTACAAAAGCTATATAGGGTTTTTCCGCCTAGATTGAAAGTTATTTGAATGCCAACTTTGAATGTCAACAGGGTTTTGCAAACAGTGAAATTTGCCTTGAAGTTGATTTTTCAAGCTTTTCCTCTCAAAATTGGAAATGCCACTCTACATGAAAGTTGTGTCCCTCATCAAGATGTACAACTTTCATAAAGGTAGAATTTTAAGTGTTTAAGTGAATTTTGGAGAACGCGGCAAAAGTTCCAGCAGACACCTGTGGACACTAGGGTGGCAAGGGGTTTGACCCAACCTTTGACCATGGGTTGGCCCCACAAGTGTGTTTACTAGTCAATTAGGGTCACTAGGGTGGGTTAGTGAGTTTTTCGAAGTGAGAGCCCAGGTTGACCGTGGTTTGACCACTGTTGACCATCTGACCGGTTATTACGGCTAATGAAAAACCTGGGGCGTCACACTGACTCTGGCGATCTGGGGCACCTGTTCGAACCCTTCGAGGGTCCGTTTTTGAACCCCTGATCTGTAGGGCCGTTGCGGTGTGGCAGCTGAGTGCCCTCGTCTTTTCGCATCTGCAGATTTCAAGGGTTCTTGGCCGGGCCGGCCCTCGAATCGCTGATCAGTAACTTTCTGTAGACCGAGGGCACCTGTGGCGCTTGTTCACGCTGAGAGGGTTTTGAGGCCACTGGTCGGTAATCGCACTCTTCGAGAGTCGGGTTTTTCGAGCCTCGGGCTCGGGCCGCTCGAGGGTCATCCTTACTTGGTAAGGGACCGGGCCATTTAATGCGCGCAGTCGTGGCCACGGTCCTGCGCCGCGAGCACGCCTTTTCAGGCGCCGCGGCCGCTCGCGTGGTGGGCGACGTGGGCGGTGGACGTGACGGCCCGCCGCGGCTCTTCGGTTGCCGCGCCGTAATGATAGCGCGCGTGCGTGCGCGCGGCCGCCTCGGTCGTGGTGGGTCCCGCCCGTCAGTGACCGAGGTTTTCACCTGCAGTTAATGCACGCGGGGCGTGCGTTCCGGGGAGCACAGCTCCGTGGATCTATAAATCCAAAGGAGGGAGGCGAGGCGAATCTTTACCTCCACACTTAGCGTTTGCCGTCCTCGCCCCTTGCGCTTCCGCCCCAGAGCCGCACTTGCTCTCTCGCCGTTGCACAGTTCTCGCTCCACGCTCCTCGCTCCTTCCCCAATCCGCATGGCTCCTCCTCAGCCCATCACCATCATCGACCCATTGCCATGGCCGCGCTCGACGGCGACGAGGCTTTCCCTGGGTGAGCTGGTGACCGCCGGCCAGCTCGCGGTGAACGAGGATGGACGTCCCGCGGCGTGGATCGTGCCGCAGCCGAGCAACCTGGAGCCCAACCCGTCGTACGGCTACGTTGTCAGTTTCATCCGTTTGCACGAGTGCGGCTTCGCGGCACCGGCGAGTCGCTTCATGCGCGCATTGTGCTACCACTACGGCGTGGAGTTGCACAACTTCACGCCGAACGCGATTTCGCAAGCGGCGACGTTCGTCGGCGTGTGAGAGGGCTTCCTGGGGATCCCAGTGAACTGGGATCTCTGGGTTCATCTCTTCCGCGCGGAGCTACACACTCTGACTATGCCGGAGCCGAAGATCCGCCGCGCGGTGTGCGTCGGTGGCATGACGATCGCGTTGTGGAACACGCGCAGGGAGCTCTACATCCCCTGCACGATGACTTCCAACAACGCGGAGTAGGAGCGGGGGTGGTTCTACCTCCGCAACGACGGCGCTGGCCTTCCCCCCTACTCCGGCAAGGTGCTGATGGAGAGGGCCGACTCCTGGCATCACGGGGTGTCCCCGCCTTCAACCAGACGCGACTGGATTCGCTCCTGGCCGCGTTGAAGGCCCTGGCGGACGACGGCTTGACCGCGGGGTGCGTCCTCACGAACCTCCATCACTGGCGGATCGTCCCCCTGATGGAGAGGCCGCCCCGCATCTTCGAGATGCACCAGGACGCGGACCCCGTCGTGCTGGCGCAGTCACGGTTGATGCTGGGCCTCTTCCCGCGGGAGTACGCGGCCACACGTACGCGACGCGCCATCGACCTTAGGGCCGGCCGGAACGATGACGCGTCCCTCTGGGCGTTCACCATGCTCCCTGTCGGCTCGTTGGTGAGTGGACTCCCGCCTCCCCTTGTTCTGCTGGTTCGTGGGACGTCGGCGTGTTTTGAAGTTTTGTTTGTTCCCTGCAAATAAGGACCGTGAACGCTGCGCGGTCCGACCCGCCCACGCCCCGAGCCCGATCACACGCGTGCAGCTTTTGACGGTGAAAATCCGTCAACCTAGCCATGAGTTTACCTTCGGTGTTGGCATGAGTTTTATACCTTATCCATTGGTACTAACCCCCGTGGTATAACAAGTTCACGTGTGCATGTCGGTTTTGGAGTTTAATGTTTATGCAGGGTTTTAGTGTTGAATGCAAGACTTTCGGGATAAGTTCATCAAGCACCTCATGACAAGACCTTGAAGTCCGAACAAGTCATGCAATGAAGCAAAATTAACTCCAAGAAGCGGGGGACTTGATCCGAGAAGACGACAAACTCCGGGGACCGACCGGAAAAGTGCCGAATCTTGCAAGACAAGGAGTTGAGTCCAATTCGGAGAGAAACCGACGACATGGACCTACATGCGAAGGGGGAAGCATCCGGGAAGCAAGGGGAACCGACCTCGGGCAAAGGAGCCCGCGGGGCCGGGCCAAAATGGGCCCCGGCCGGCCGGCCCGTCCGGTCGGCCCGAGCCCATTTTGGGCCCAAAACCGTCGCCCTTTGCCCTAGCCGCCAATCGGGCTATTTATAGTCCCCCGACCGAGAGCCACGCGAGAGGAGATTTCGTCTTCGGCCGCCGAGGAGCGAGAGAAGAGAGGGACACCATGTCGGAGAGGAGAGGGTCGAGCTAGTTGACTAGGGTTTCCCTAGCCGACGTGGGAACCTTGCATGGAAGACCACGTCGGAGTTCCCGGAGCTAGAAGCAAGATCAAGGAAGGATCCCGGTGGTGATCTTGTGTATGTATCATTGTCATAGTTGAATTATCAAGTTGAATCTTTTCTTAGCGATCAAGTGTTTCCTCGAAGATTTCGTTTTTCGATCAGCTTTGCTTATTCCAATTCTATTCGCGCGATAGATTACATAGGGTGTTCTTGTAGCCGCGGTGGCTAGAGGTACACGCCGGATCTTCCGAAAGAATCTCCACTTGTCTTTTGACTCGCCCTAAGCTCCCCGCATGAATAGGGATACGTTGTGACAGAACGGGGTCTCGAAAGGCGGATGTTTTCGGATTTGGACGGGAAACCACGATTTAAAGAGGCTTCTATTAAGATTCGATTTGCTACTTCTTCTCTTGCTTGGGATTTCAACAAAAGGCTTACCCCGATCCCTCTAGATCGGTTTATCTACCCAATCTTACTTTGTTTTCTCCGGTCTTTAGTAGATTAGATTTATCTTTGTTTTGTGTTCTTATCTAGATGCATTAGGGTTTCTCTTTTACCAAAGATTGAAGTTACTTGGCTTTACTAGATCAACTCTTGCGTCACACATTTGTTCCACGGATTCGATACCTTGGGTTCACCACTCGAGGGAAGAAGGGTCCCTTGACTACGACGGGAGACTTGTACGCTTGCGAGTCACGAACGAACTTTGATACAAACATTAACCGTCAACAAGCCCCTTTTTCTGGCGCCGTTGCCGGGGAACAAGTGATCAAGATTTGATTTTTTATTGCCTTTTCGTAATTTTCAGTTTTCTTTTTGTCTTTCTTTTTGCATCTACTAAACTTTGATCATCCTCAAAATACATCTAATCTAGTTTGTCTAACTCTAGTCTTTATAGATTTGTTTTGTTCTCTAGTTTTTTTTTGCATACTTTGTTTATTGCTAACCCTAACCGGAGATGGTTGGCTACCTCTCCAAGAAACCCAAGCTTTTTTTTGTGGATGATCCAGGAAAACTTTACAGGCAAAGGTGACATGCAACACAAGCTAAAGGGGTGGAAACCCTAGATTCAAAAGTTGAAGTCGAAGGACCGTCGAAATCTCCAAGGGAATCACCACCTCCAAGTCCAAAGGAAGATCAACCTCAACCACCGGAGCGCCGCGCACCCCGACATCGTTGATCTACCTATCATAAACCTTCAAGACGCCGGGAGGCCGTTCAAGATCAAAGTCTCAACTATCCGCATGACGATTGCGAGAGCTGAATGCATACGAGTCGGATTCCTTGAGTGGCATATCGGTTTATTTAAGAGGAGGATGGAGAAGATGGAGATGGAGAAATAAGCTCAACACCTAAAGGCCGCCGAAGCAAGATCCTCATGCAAGGAGTGTGTGGAGTATGACCATGTCCAAGGTAACCCCGATTTAATGCAAGTTCGTCGATTCAAGTTTTGGTTTCTCTTTGTGCACAATTCAAGGACTTGATGGACGAGCAAGCTAAGATCAACAAGGACGCCGTCACTAAGTTCAAGGCTATGGAGAAAATATTGAAAAATTTAGATGGCAAGGTGACGGAGGTCGGAAGCTCTATATGTGAAGTGTTCATCGTGATGAAGATGCTAGACGCAAGTGGGACAACTTGTCGGGCGCCCTATGGGTAACGAAGAAGAATATCCGAGACAACTCCAAGGTCCCAAGACGGCGAAGGCTACTCAACCTCATTCCGGAGTGAAGGATCACACTAGAGACCATGAAGATCACAACCGAAGACCAGAGTTCGAGATGCCGAGCCACAAGGAAGTTGTTGCATCCGTCAAGACCAAAGGACAAAGCCAGCCTGTGAAGACCAAAAAAAATGACTAAGCCAAAATGGGTACCCAAGATTGCAACGCCCACAAAGAGCGTTGATCCGAAGTAATCAAGTGAAGAAGTCTAGCCATGGACTATAAACGAAGCACTAGGCGGGAGGCAACCCGTTTCGTCAAGTCAAGAATAAGCTACCGGGAGGACAACCCGATTCCAGGTTTTTCGAGTCTTTTTAATAATTTAGTTTTTGAGTTTTATTACGTAAAGACATTAGACTTAGAAGTGGTTGAACAATATTAGAGACATAATTCTTGATTGAATGTTTGCTTTATCATAAACCCTTTGCATGAACCCTCCTATGTGCTTGTTTGTTCTTTTCTTTTCGAGAAACCTCAACCAAATAATTTCAGAACCTAACTCAACCTTTCACCCTCATTATGGTGCTGAGGTTCACTTATTTTTCATGCTAAAACCACACGAGTAGAGCCACGATTTGCGTTTAAGTGTTAATAAAATTCAGCACGTGGTAGGACTCGCGTGAACCTAGAAATCAAAGCTTTTGGTTGGTTTTAAAAATCTATATCCTTGGTTTCTCTAGGATTAGAATTTTTCTAAGACTATTCTAATTTTGTTTTATTCAAAATCTTTCTTATTTAGCCAAAATTAGAACCTAAACCTATGCCCCCATGATCAAGCCGGGAAAATGTCTGCTCTCAACCAATGAAGGCAAACTATACCGGTGAGACCGAAATCGACGTAAAAAGAAAATATTTTCGACTTGCATTTGTTTTTAATGGTTTAAAAACTTCTCTAAAATTATGTTTGAGCTCTTGCATGGCTCTGAAAAATATTTTAAATTTCGAATTAGAGGAGTGCTTAACCTTAAACACACCTTAATGGAGGCAATCTAGTAATCATGCATGCACCATTGGATTCCCTTTCATCAACTTTCACCAATTCCACACGCAAAGGACAAGCATGGTGGGCAGCAAGCATCAACTTTGTAGGAATTTCATGGTGGCATGTGAAGCAAGTGGAGCTAGGGAGCATGAACATGACCCAAAACATGAAGCATCAAGTGGAAGGACCAATAGTGGACGAGAGCGTTTGGGCGGTGCAACTCGTGGAGCACGCGGGCGGGGAAAGTTGCGGGAGGTGAAATGATCGTGCTGGAAGAAAGACGAGGCGGGGAGGAGCACCGAGGCCGGCCTCACCTACATAAGGAGCCCCCCGGCTCCCGTTTTCGCGAGTGCAAGCTTCCCTCTCCTTCCTTTGTTTGTGTGTTCAAGTTTGTGTGCTCAAAACCTCCGTAGACATAGCCAACCTTCCCAAGCTTGATAGCTCAAAAAAAATCCACATCCTTAATCCACTCAAAGTCCACATCCGAATCAAAGAGTTTAAGTGCCTAGTTACCGGTTGCAACCCGGAGTTTTAGTTGAAGAAAAGAGTGCAGCATGGAAGAAAACCACAAGTCTCTTCTCCAAGAAGAAGAGTTCGTCGTCATCCAAGCCGTCATCAACCACGTCTTCGAGAAGGCACTCGGTTTCCGAGTCTCCTCGGAGCATGGAGACGGATACGGCACCACCGAGGAGGAACGATGCCCTCCCCCTTGGTGGTATGATGGCTGCAAGAAGCACTTCCATGAGGTTCACCGAACCTCGTGGGCACATGGAGGAGCAGCCCGCGCCACCACGACGATCGACTCGCTCAACCGCGCCACCTCCTTACACCCCGACATACTCTTCGTACGGCTTCATCATCTTGTCGGCGGAGGAGGAGGAGAGGCTCTTTAATCTTGAGAAGAGGCTTGTGCCCAACGTCGAGTTCGACGACCAAGCACTCTACACCTTGGGTTTTTGCACCGACATATACTATATGTTGGGGCACCTCGGATGGGTGCAGTTCTCCAACGGAATATCGGTGGACACCCATTTGGGGTTCGCCTTGGAAATTTTAATGACTATTGCACCCATCGTTGATGATGATGGGGTGCAAAGCTTGTCATTCCGTTTGGAGGGAGTCCAACAAGTGGTTCCCTACGAGCACGTTAGGGAGCTGCTTGGATTCCACAAGGGAGCTCCGGAGAAAGTTGACGTGCCACCCGGCATGTTAGCGGGATTTTGGAATATGATCTCCGGAGAAGCCCATCAACAACGCAATTGCATCCGCAACCCCATTATCCGGATATTTCACTCTTGGATGTGCAAGAGGGTATTGGGGAGGATGAAGGAAACAAAGGTGACCGACACGGAGTTGAATTGGCTATACTCGGCTTTAATTGCCAGGCAGCCAATAGACCCCTCTTACCTCACGATCAACCGTTGGTGTTGTGAAGCAACATCGGGGGCGGGTAATATTGGTTCGGGGTGTTACCTCTCCATGTTGGCCTTTTCCTTGCGGCCGGGGATCGCAAGAAACCCCGCTCACCTTTTGCGTGGTACCTCTCTCGGTTTTGAGTATTTGCGGCAAGGCAAATACATTAGTGGAGATGAGAGAGGAGGTTATCGGTTGGCCATAGTAAACCTACCCCTTCCGAATGAGAGGCTTAGGCTTTTCACCGAAGGAAGGGAAGATTGGTTCGAAGAGGGACTACTTGTCCCCGCAAGAAAGAACAAAAGAGGAAGAATCGTAGAGGAGGGAACATCCTCCGCACAAGCAAGTGGAGCACAACCCAATGTGCAACCATTTGGCGGGGTTCCTCCTCCGCCAAGTTATTACGGAGGGTCTCAACAACAAGCATGGGGGGGGTGGTGCACCGGTACCCCCACAAAATTATGTTGTGCCCAACGCTAACTTCGCGGAGTCCTACGCTCATCATCCCCAACCACAACAAAGCATGGCCATTATTGGAGGGTTTGCTGCAAGTAACGCTCAAAACATCGCAGCCATCCAAGCTAACGCAGCTCAACTTGGTGAAGGCAACGCAAATATTGCCTTGAACTTGGACGCCTTCACCTTGTGGAGCCAAATCAATTCGTCGGAGGAAGTGTCCAACCATATTATGAGCAAGGGTATTATTATCAAGATCATCAACATCAACCACCGGCGGAGGACTAGAAGATTTAGGAACTTTAGTTTTCTTTTCTTTTCTTTTTCTCTGTAATTTTCAGCTTTTGCTTATGTGTGTTTGCGTAGTATTTTCTGTTTTTATTTAATTTTCAGCAAGCATGTTTTGTTTATTTTCAGTGTGTATTTCAACTTGATATCATCATTAATAAAGACACCACCTTGATTTTATCATTGGAAAAGTTACAAAATTCGTGCCATGATGATATATGATTAAAATTGCAGCTTTGTTCATCTTTGTAATTGATTTATGCATGTTTAAGCTAGTGCTCTCTTAAAAATACAGATCTGAATTTATTTAAATACTAGCTTAATTTTCAGCGGAGGTTATGATTAAAATAAAGACCCATAGTGTTTTATGTGCTCTCAAGTTATGAATAGATTAAAGATGTCTTTTATGCTCAAAAATATTGCTAACCTTGTCACAAATATCACTTGTGTGTTGCTCAACCTATCCAAAGCCTTATATATATTTGAGTGCATAAACCTTAGTGTACAAGATTTATTTTTGAGTGCGTTATTGCAGGCCATGATTTCTCTGGCCCGAGACTAAGAAGCTGGTCATTCCGTTTTTGCGTATCTATCTTTTTGCTAGCCTTTTATCCGTGCATTGTGTATCCCCGTATCGGTGATCTCACAAACTTCGCCGGATATCCACCCTTAAACCAAATATCATCTTTTTGTGATTACCTCCTTGACCACAACCTATTGTTGAGAATGGATCATCAATTCAAGGAAGATCGCAAGACGGTGCCAACGTTGAAGATTTCAAGTATCTCTCCAAGGAAAAATATCTTTGGTACCTACCTTATTTTTCGCCTCTTTGCTCGAGGACGAGCAACGTCTAAGCATGGGGGAGGAGGTAGGTACGGTGCAGTTTTAGAGTTCAAAGGGGAATATTTTAAAAAAAAATGATGAAAGAGATGTATAGGGTTGGGTAAAAAAAAATCCAGTGATACTCATGACTTTCAAGGTATAAAAAAATCAAAACTTCGTTGTGAAAGTCATGGGCTGAATATATGACGAGAAAAAAAAAATGAATGAATGAAAGAAAGAAAAGAATGCGAAATATGAGAAAGAAAAAATATATATGTGCGTAAAGTGAACTCCCCGGTTCTCTAAGAGTGCATTCAAGGCTTCAAGTTAAAAAGATCCATTCTCATTTTCCAACCATGTGCAATCCGATAACGAGGACTTCCTTTGTGCCTCGGGATCACTCTTTGCCATTTGCACATGTCCACTCATCTAAAAGTGTGTGTATTTTTCTCTTTCCCCTCCTTGATTAACATTATTTTCCAATGACCTTTTTGACGAGTCTCGGTAAGACCATGAGAAGCTTGTCTTGTTTTGACAACACCTCATTTATAAAATCTTGTTAGGACTAAACTTTCCCAAAGCTCCATATAAAGCCTACCACATATATATGAGAGGGAAAGGAGTAGAATATATAGGCTTGAGAGACAAGTGAGATGAGAGTTTATGAGCAAATACACGAGATGATTTAAATTTGTGAATTTGGTTTAGTTTTTCTTTATCTCGATCTTCATTTCAAAAATTCTGAGATCTATTTAAAACTTTGTGAGCATGTTAATACTTGTGGGATGAGCTTAAAAAGAATCTACCCTCCGTAGAGATGAAGGCTAGTACATTATGGAACTTTAATGAATTAAAATTTTGAGAGCATTATGTTTTCTCATGTGTAATCAAGTGCAAAGTTTAAACATTGTTTAGCAATGATGATATCCATCGAAGGCTTACTCGAGGACGAGCAAGGTTTAAGCATGGGGGAGATGTTGACGGTGAAAATCCGTCAACCTAGCCATGAGTTTACCTTCGGTGTTGGCATGAGTTTTATACCTTATCCATTGGTACTAACCCCCGTGGTATAACAAGTTCACGTGTGCATGTCGGTTTTGGAGTTTAATGTTTATGCAGGGTTTTAGTGTTGAATGCAAGACTTTCGGGATAAGTTCATCAAGCACCTCATGACAAGACCTTGAAGTCCCGAACAAGTCATGCAATGAAGCAAAATTAACTCCAAGAAGCGGGGGACTTGATCCGAGAAGACGACAAACTCCGGGGGACCCGACCGGAAAAGTGCTTGAATCTTGCAAGACAAGGAGTTGAGTCCAATTCGGAGAGAAGCGACGACATGGACCTACATGCGAAGGGGGAAGCATCCGGGAAGCAAGGGAACCGACCTCGGGCAAAGGAGCCCGCGGGGGCGGGGCCAAAATGGGCCCGGGCCGGCCGGCCCGGTCCGGTCGGCCCCGAGCCCATTTTGGGCCCAAAACCGTCGCCCTTTGCCCTAGCCGCCAATCGGGCTATTTATAGTCCCCTGACCGAGAGCCACGCGAGAGGAGATTTCGTCTTCGGCCGCCGAGGAGCAGAGAAGAGAGGGACACCATGTCGGAGAGGAGAGGGTCGAGCTAGTTGACTAGGGTTTCCCTAGCCGACGTGGGAACCTTGCATGGAAGACCACGTCGGAGTTCCGGAGCTAGAAGCAAGATCAAGGAAGGATCCCGGTGGTGATCTTGTGTATGTATCATTGTCATAGTTGAATTATCAAGTTGAATCTTTTCTTAGCGATCAAGTGTTTCCTCGAAGATTTCGTTTTTCGATCGGCTTTGCTTATTCCAATTCTATTCGCGCGATAGATTACATAGGGTGTTCTTGTAGCCGCGGTGGCTAGAGGTACACGCCGGATCTTCCGAAAGAATCTCGACTTGTCTTTTGACTCGCCCTAAGCTCCCCGCATGAATAGGGATACGTTGTGACAGAACGGGGGTCTCGAAAGGCGGATGTTTTCGGATTTGGACGGGAAACCACGATTTAAAGAGGCTTCTATTAAGATTCGATTTGCTACTTCTTCTCTTGCTTGGGATTTCAACAAAAGGCTTACCCCGATCCCTCTAGATCGGTTTATCTACCCAATCTTACTTTGTTTTCTCCGGTCTTTAGTAGATTAGATTTATCTTTGTTTTGTGTTCTTATCTAGATGCATTAGGGTTTCTCTTTTACCAAAGATTGAAGTTACTTGGCTTTACTAGATCAACTCTTGCGTCACACATTTGTTCCACGGATTCGATACCTTGGGTTCACCACTCGAGGGAAGAAGGGTCCCTTGACTACGACGGGAGACTTGTACACTTGCGAGTCACGAACGAACTTTGATACAAACATTAACCGTCAACAGCAGCGCAGCGGCGAGAACAGGAGCGGGCGGCGCGCAAGAGGGAGCGGAGCGTCCGGCGACGGGAGCGTCGGGAACGAAGGAGTGAGGAGTTCCGGATGCGCAAGTAGCAGGGGCTCTCCTCACCTGGGACCGAGGAGTACTCGTTGTCAGGCGGGGAGGAGGAGGAGGAAAGCGATGGGGGCCGGACTCCCCCCAAAAGGTGGGAGCCTTCGCCCCCTCGCCCAGAGCCGCGGAGGCGGCGGAAGAGACGGCGCCTCGGGCGGGCGCACGAGCGCCCGCCACCGAGGCCACCTACGAGAGAGGCGACGCGCGCGCGCGGGGTGTTGGCGCGCACCGCGGGAGACGACCGGGGGTGCGGCGGCGGTCACACCGGTGGCGGCAACCACGTCCGCCGAGCCCCCGACCATGTGCAATCCGATAACGAGGACTTCCTTTGTGCCTCGGGATCACTCTTTGCCATTTGCACATGTCCACTCATCTCAAGTGTGTGTATTTTTCTCTTTTCCCTCCTTGATATGACATTATTTTCCAATGACCTTTTTGACGAGTCTCGGTAAGACCACGAGAAGCGTGTCTTGTTTTGACAACACCTCATTTATAAAATCTTGTTAGGACTAGACTTTCCCAAAAAGCACCATATAAAGCCTACCACACATATATGTGATGAGAGGGAAAGGAGTAGAATATATAGGCTTGAGAGACAAGCGAGTTGAGAGTTCATGAGCAATATACAAGACGATTTAAATTTGTGAACTTGGTTTAGCTTTTCTTTATCTCATTCTTTATTTCAAAAATTCTGAGATCTATTTAAACTTTGTGAGCATATTAATACTTGTGGGATAAGCTTAACTAAGAATCTACCCTCCGTAGAGATGAAGGCTAGTACATTATGGAACTTTAATGAATTAAAATTTTGAGAGCATTATGTTTTCTCATGTGTGGTCAAGTGCAAAGTTTAAACATTGATGGGCAACGATGATATCCATCAAAGGCTTACTCGAGGACGAGCAAGGTTTAAGCATGGGGGAGATGTTGACGGTGAAAATCTGTCAACCTAGCCATGAGTTTACCTTCGGTGTTGGCATAAGTTTTATACCTTATCCATTGGTACTAACCCCCGTGGTATAACAAGTTCACGTAAGCATGTCGGTTTTGGAGTTTAGTGTTTATGCAGGGTTTTGGCGTTGAATGCAAGACTTTCGGGATAAGTTCATCAAGCACCTTATGACAAGACCTTGAAGCCCCGTACAAGTCATGCAATGAAGCAAACTTAACTCCAAGAAGCCAGGGACTTGATCTGAGAAGACGACAAACTCCGAGGACCTAACCTGAAAAGTGTTGAATCTTGCAAGACAAGGAGTTATGCCCAATTCGGATAGAAACTGACGACATGGACCTACATGCAGAAGGGGGAAACATCCAGGAAGCAAGGAAACCGACGTAGAGCAAAGGAGGCCTCGGCCGGGCTCCGGATGGGCCCGCCGCCGGCCGGCCGGCCGGTCGGCCCGGCCCGTCCGGGGGCCCGTTTGCCCCCTCCTTTGCCCTAGCCGCCATTCAGGCTATTTATAGCCCCCTGACCGAGAGCCACGCATCATACAGTTCGTCATCGGCCGCCGAGGAGCAGAGAAGAGAGGGACACCATCTCGGAGAGAAGAGGGTCGAGCTAGTTGACTAGGGTTTCCCTAGCCGACGTGGGAACCTTGCACGGAAGACCACGTCGGAGTTCCCGGAGCTAGAAGCAAGATCAAGGAAGGATCCCGGTGGTGATCTTGTGTATGTATCATTGTTATGGTTCAATTATCGAGTTGAATCTATTTCTAGCGATCAATTTCGTTTTTCGATCGGCTTTGCTTATTCCAATTCTATTCTCGAGATAGATTACATAGGGTGTTCTTATAGCAGCGGTGGCTAGAGGTATACGCCGGATCTTTCGAAAGAATCTCGACTTGTCTTTTGACTCGCCCTAAGCTCCCTGCATGAGTAGGGATACGTTGTGAGAGAACGGGGGTTCCGAAAGGTGGATGTTTTCGGATTTGGACGCGAAACCACGATTTAAAGAGGCTTCTAATAAGATTCGATTTGCTACTTCTTCTCTTGCTTGGAACTTCAACAAAAGGCTTATCCCGATCTCTCTGGATCAGTTTATCTACCCAATCTTACTTTGTTATCTCCGGTCTTTAGTAGATTAGATTAGTTTCGTGCTTTTCATCTAGATGCATTAGGGTTTCTCTTTTATCGAAGATTGAAGTTGCCTGGCTTTACTAGATCATCTTTTGCATCACACATTTGTTCCACGGATTCGATACCTTGGGTTCACCACTCGAGGGAAGAAGGGTCCCTTGACTACGACGGGAGACTTGTCCTCTTGCAAGTCTAAACGAATTTTGATACAACTATTAACCGTCAACAAGCCCCTTTTTCTGGCGCCGTTGCCGGGGAACAAGTGATCAAGATTTGATTTTTTATTGCCTTTTTGTAATTTTCAGTTTTCTTTTTGTTTTTCTTTGTGCATCTACTAAATTTTGATCATCCTCAAAATACATCTAATCTAGTTTGTCTAACCCTAGTTTTTATAGATTTGTTTTTACTTTCTAGTTTTTGCATACTTTGTTTATTGCTAACCCTAACAGGAGATGGACGGCTACCTCTCCAACAAACCTGATAATTTTGTGGAAGATCCAGAAAAACTTTACAGGCTAAGGAGACGCGAAGCACATCAAGCTAAAAAGCTGGATTTTGTAGATTCGAAGTCGGAAGACGAAGAATCGCAGGAATCTCCGAAGAATTCACTACCTCAAAGTCCTCGGGAGAATCGACTTCCACCGATGGGTGACCAACCACCGCAAGAGCGCAAGATTGGGGAGCTATGCACCCTGGACATCATCGACCTACCAATCTTGAACCTTGAAGAGATCGGAAGACCGTTCGAGATCAAGACCTCAACAATCCGCATGGTGCAACATTCACCCTTCACCGGTAAAGAGGATCCGAACCTTCACCTCCAAGCGTTTATTCAACTATGTCAAACTTTCAACATGGATGGGGTGACTCAAGATCAAATGAGGGCAAGGCTTTTTCCGTTCTCACTTCTCGGGAAGGCTCTACAATGGTTCCACTCTCAACCGGCGGAGACGGTGCAAAATTGGAACACGTTGATGAAGGCTTTCATGAAGGAATACTACTCGTCGGGTAAAACTGAAAGCTTGCGTAATAAGATTGCCACCTTTGTTCAATATCCTACGGAAACTATCTCGGAGGCATTCGAGCGCTTCAACAAGTACACCCGGGCGGTTCCACATCACAAGTTCCCGAAGGAAGACCTCGTGCAAAAGTTCTATCAAGGACTCACCATGGCGTCAAGGACGATCATCGATGCATCGGCGGGAGGGTCCATCATCGAACTTACGCCGACGGAAGCTTTCACTCTATTCAAGAAGGTCGCGGATAATGACACATGGGCGTCATCTGGGCGCCTACATCCGGTTCAACCCACGGGGAACGTCAAAGGAGTCTTGCAAGTGGATAAGGAGGGCATACTTGAAGGCAAGATCGACTCGCTCATGAGGAGGTTGGAGAAGATGGAGATGGAAAAGAAAGAGGCTCAAAACTTGAGGGCCGCCGAAGCAAGGTCCACATGCGAAGAATGTGGAGAGTATGGCCATGTCCGCAAAGATTGTCCGGAGGAAGCCAAAACGCTCGACTACATGAGTAAGGGAGAATTGCCGAACTTCCGCTACGGGCAAGGTAGACCTCAATTTAATGCAAGCTCGTCTATTCCTAACGTGGTTCTGCTTTGTATACAATTGAAGGAGTTCATGGACGAGCAAGCTAAGATCGACAAGGACACCGTCACCAAGTTCAAGACCATAGACAAGGTGTTGGAGAACATCGATAGCAAAGTGACGGAGGTCGGAAGTTCCAATCATCAAGTGCTCAACATGATGAAGATGCTTGAGACGCAAGTTGGACAACTTGCGGGGCGCCTCACTAATGATGAAGGGAAGCTTCCGGGACAACCCAAAAGTCCCGAATCGGCGAAGGCCATTCAAACACGTTCGGGGAAGGAGACCGAAGACCCGGAACGTTCCGCGGGAGCAAGGAAGCTTAAATCATCCATCGAGGTGGAAGGAGTTGCTAAAGAGAAGGTTACGGGGATCGTCACCGAAGAGCCCGAATTTGAGATGCCGGAGGAAGACACGAGGATACCGCAACTCAAGCCACGCTACTTCCGAGGTAAACTTGACAACCACTTTGAGAAGTTTGTGGAAGTTGTGCGTAGACTTAGCATCAACATGCCATTACTAGATGCCCTACAAGTACCTACATATTCTCGTTACTTTAAAGACATACTTGCATATAAATATGAGATAGCAACACTCGGGGTAGATCATGTCAAGATGTCCGAAGAGTGTAGTGCCGCTATTGCTAATGGGCTAGAGAAGCAAAAGGACCCCAGGTGCCCTACAATTCCATGTTCGGTTGGTTCTTTCAACTTCGAGAAGGCGTTATGCGACCTTGGAGCAAGTGTGAGCGTCATGCCGAGGGATGTGTTTGAGAAGCTACGCCTACCAATGGAGCCTATGGGTATATGTTTGGAGTTGGGAGATAACTCCATTCGCTATCCCTTGGGCATTGCTGAAGATGTACTCGTGAAGGTCGGACACCACTTCATCCCCGTCGACTTCGTTGTGCTCGAGATGGGAGAGAGGGAGAAGCCGCCGCTCATCCTTGGGAGGCCTTTCCTCAAGACCGTGGGAGCTACTATTTATGTTGGTAAGGGGGAGATCATGTTCGATATCAACGGAGAAAGGAGTTCCTTCAAGTTCCGTCCAAGAATCGAGGCATGCAACAAGATTGGAGTGAAGGGAGAACCAAAGCAAAAGGAGGGGCTGAAAAAAGAAGGAGCCGAAAAAATGAACGTAAAGAAAATCAAAGAAGGTGTTGCATCCGTCAAGACAAAGGAAGAGAAGCCGTCTGTGAAGACCAAAAAAATGACTAAGTCGGAAGACAAGCCCGTGCCCAAGATGGTGCGGAAGTGGGTACCCAAGATTGCAACGCCCGCAAAGAGCGTTGATCCGAAGTAATCAAGTGAAGAAGTCTAGCTATAGACTATAAACGAAGCGCTAGGCGGGAGGCAACCCGTTTCGTCGAGTCAAGAATAAGCTACCGGGAGGACAACCCGATTCCAAGTTTTTCGAGTCTTTTTAATAATTTAGTTTCAAGTTTTATTACGCAAAGACAGTAGACTTAGAAGGTGTTGAACAATATTAGAGACATAATTCTTGATTGAATGTTTTGCTTTATCATAAATCCTTTGCATGAACCCTCCTATGTGCTTGTTTGTTCTTTTCTTTTCGAGAAACCACAACCAATAATTTCAGAACCTAAATCAACCTTTCACCCCTATTATGATGTTGTGGTTGACTTATTTTTCATGATAAAACCACACGAGTAGAGCCACGACTTATACCTAGGTGTTATTTAAATTTCAGCACGTGGTAGGACTCGCGTGAACCTAGAAATTAAAACTTTTGGTTGGTTTTGTCGGGGACCGCCCTAAGGGTCCCCTCAAACAATGGGGGAACCCCTACCTAAATTCCTGCATCAACATAAGCTAAGCCTAACCATGCAGGAAACTAACCATGCAGGACACGGCCCATGCAGCAGGACTTCGGAGGCCCACCAAGGCGGCCCACCTAGGAAGACCCCTCGAGCGGGGCTCCGCCTCGCCCGAGGGCATGCTCCTCCTCGAACGGGCTCCGCCCCGTTCGAGGGGCAACTCCCTCCTCGAACGAGTTCCGCCCCGCTCGAGGGGCGACCCTTCCCTCGAGCGGTCCCGCCCCGCTCGAGGGCGCGCTCCCCCTCGAGCGAGTCCCGCCTCGCTCGAGGGTCCGCTCCGCCCTCGGCCGGGGCCCGCCACGCTCACGGGCGCCCGCACGCGTGCGCCGGCCCCGTACTTGGGCATTTAACGCCCCGACGCCGCGGGACGGCGCCATCATGCGCCGGGGGCTCACGCCCCGTGCCGCCGCACCAACTCCCCAGGGAAGGAGCCCATCCCCGCCACCGTGGGATGGACCGCGCGGTACGGCCGGTGTCGGTCCCGTGACACCGTGCGCACGCCGCCGTACGGCTAACGCGCCCGACCCTCGAAAGGGGGCCGGCGCACCCTCGATTCCACTTTCCCCGTGACCTTGCGGGTTAGGTAAGGGGCGCTAGGCGGTGGGTGGCCATCCCGGCCACCGTAACGCGCGCGGCCGCCGTACCCACGCGTGCGGGTGCACGCCCGATTCCGCAGCGCACGCCCGAACACCGCAAAGAACCACTCCGCCACCGCAGCTCATTGGGAAGGAACGCCGTTCGCCCGCTCCCCGTACCCCGTACCGGTCATCATCGCACCTCCCTCGAAGCCTATCAGAGAACGCCATCGCCGTCTGCCGCCTCCTACCCTCGAACCGCCACTGTTCGGGTACGAGGGGGGCCATCATGGCCGGATCGCAGCGTGGATCGTCCGGACGATCGCCCGCTCTACACCGTAGCACGACGTGCTCCTACACGTAGCTAGGTAGCGCGGCGTGCATGTAACTCGCCGCCCCCTTGGCCTATAAAAGGGGAAGCGAGCCCCCAGCCGCGGGGGGACGGGGGGGACGGATCCGGAGGAACACAGCGCACTGTGCACTCACTCTCTTATTCTCCCACAACATCTTCAGCTACTCACCAGGGACTTGGGAGCCACGCTTCCTCTCCCGCCTTGCTTGTATTTGCCCCACTACAAGCACCCCCGGTGCTGAGCAATATAGTGCCACGAGCACACCACTGCTGGACGTACGGCCCCCTCGGCCGGAACCAGGATAAATCCTTGTGTCATTTGTTGCTTAGCATCGACCATTGAGGGATAGACCTAGGCGTTATCTACTGGTTAGTGTCGGGACCATATTCCGCACCGACAGTTGGCGCCCACCGTGGGGCAAACGAGCGCCTAAGGTCATTTCGCTAACTCCCTCCATGGTGATTCGCACTGAGTACCGTAGCACCCGCTACAACATGGGTAGCTCAGACCCCCTTCCGGCCGGGTTCGAGATCCGCTTCGGGGACTTGAACTTCCAGGCCACGGGGAACGGCTATCTCATGCGCCTCACCAACCGTGAGGAGCTACGCGCGCAGCGGGAGACTAGGTCCGCTCTGGTCTCCGCTGCACGCACGACACCGCGCGTGCGCAGGCACCGCAGCACGGATGCCGCGGGTCCGTCGACGCCACGACGCCGCCGCCGCTCGGGCTACGCTCGCGTCGGGCGCGGTCCGAGCGGCGGCGGCCGAGCGCGCGCGCCGCCGCCGCGGTGCGCCCACCGTCACGACGGCCGCCGCCGCCCCGGCGGGACCGCGCGCGGCCTCCGGACCACGCGTCCCCATCGGGCCGCGTGGCGCCACTACGGCCTACAACGCCAACGTCAACACGACAATGCGCAGGTTCCGCCCGGTCGGCACGTCTTCGTCGCGGGGATCCCGCACTTCGGCCAGCCGGACGAGTCGTCCCCCGGACTCCGTCGACATGATGCCACCCGCCAACCGTCATGGGTACGCGGAGTGGGACTTCTCCGGTGTGCCGGACCCCGGCCGCGTTCGGGCGCTTCCTCGACGCCACGGACTATCGGGTTCGGTCGCTCCGACGACTCCGAAGACCGGGAGCTACGACCCCATGCGGGAATGCTACGCCGTCATCACCAACGACCCGGCCAACGCCGCCGGTGCGGCGGGCGTCGGAGACGGGGAAGTCACGCCGGCCCCGGGAGCCACTACACGCCGGCCGCGGGGCCAAGCGCACCCGCCGGGGCCGACGTCGACGCGCGCCTGGCCCAAGCTCGCGAGCTCGAGGCCAAGCCGGCAGAGGAGTACCGGACCGTGCGGCTACTCCGTGCCTCGATGGCGGGGGAGGCCCCCGCGCGCGGCGAACGCGCGCGGAGCTGGGCCGGCAAGTCCGCGACCGCCTCAACCCCGTCCCCAACGTCGACAACGCGGATACTCCGCCACGGGCGAGCCAAAAGCTCATCGCCGCCGCAACACTGCTGCGCGCCATGCCGGCACCCTCGACCCCCGAGGCTCGAGACATGCACCGCGAGGTGCAAACCCTCCTTGAGCAAGCGGCCGTCCAGCAGGCCGAGAGCTCGGCCTCACGCATCCGCCAACAGGGGGACGCGCGGGGTGATGATCCGGCACCAGGGGGCGAACCCTCGGTGCACGTGGGTCAACTTGCTGACCAGGGACGCACGCCGGCCAAGGAGCGGCTCCTCGACACACGCAGGGCGCTGGATGGCGACGCCCGCAACGTCATCAACGCCAGGCGCACCAGCAAGGCGGACGCGCGAGCGGCCAGGGGCTACCACCCTCGAAGGGGTGGACGCTACGACAGCGGTGAGGATCGCTCCCCGACACCGAGCCCCCGGCACCCGCGTGTTCGGCCGGGAGATCCGCACGGCGCCGTTCCCCCGGCCGCTTCCGTCAACCCTCGACGATCGTCAAATACAACGGGGAGACGGACCCTCGTGTTTGGCTCAACGACTACCGCCCGGCTCGGCCACCGGGCGGGGCCACCAACGACGAAGTGATCATCCGCAACTTGCCCCCGCATCCGGGCGACGCGGCCCGACATGGCTCGAGCACTTGCCCGCCAGCCAGATCCACAACTGGGACGACCTAGTCCACACCTTCGTGGGCAACTTCCAGGGCACATACGTGCGCCCTGGGAACTCCTGGGATCTGCGCTCCTGCACGCAGAAGCCAGGCGAGTCGCTGCGGGAATTCATACGGCGCTTCTCCAAGCGCTGCACAGAGCTCCCCAGCGTGGCGCAATCCGAGATCGTGCATGCGTTCCTCGAGGGCACCACGTGCCGGGACCTTGTGCGCGAGCTGGGACGCTGCCCGCCCACGGACTCGAACGAGCTGTTTGACATTGCCACCAGCTTCGCCTCCGGAGAGGAGGCCGTGGGGGCAATCTTCGACGGCAAGAAGGGCAAGCGCTCTGAGGACACGCCCGCGGAGGGCAGCGGGTCCAAGGAGCCGCGCCGCAACGACAAGCGGGGCAAGAAGGGGAAGAAGCCGCGCCACGAGGCGCGCGAGCGAGGGCGCAACGGCGGCAACGCCGAGGCCCTCGGCGTTGACCCGGCCCGACGGGGCCCTCGACCGGCTCCTCGAGGCCCGGGGTGTTCGATGACATGATGAAGAAGCCATGCCCCTACCACAAGACCCCCGTGAATCACACTCTTGAGCAAGGCGACATGCTCAAGAAATTCTACGGCCGTGCCGCCGCGAAGGAGGCGAGAGGCCAAGAAGGATGGGGGCGATGGCGACGCGGGCGGTTTCCCGCCGTCGAAAATGTGTTCCTCATCTTTGGGGGACCTACCGTTGACATGTCAACCCCGGCGGCGCAAGAAGGAGCGGCACGAAGTCCTCGCCGCGAGAGAGGGCACCTCCGGCCTTTCTCAACCGGTCGAAGGATGCCATCACCTTTAGCCGGGATGATCACCCAAACCGCATCCCGAACCCGGCCAGGCACCCCTCGGTGGTCGATCCCATCATTGGGAACGCCCGGTTTTCGAAGGTCCTTATGGACGGAGGCGTAGCCTCAATATCCTCTTTGCGCATACATTGCGCCTAATGGGGATTGGGCCGGGACCACCGCGGTCCGGCACGAAGCCGTTTCCCGCATCGCGCCCGAAAGCGGAGTTCAACCCCTCGGGCGGATCGATCCGCCCGTCCGGTTCGGGACCCCCAAGAATTTCCGCAAGGAAACCCTCACCTTCGAGGTGGTGGGATTCAAAGGGGCCTACCATGCCATCCTTGGGCGACCATGCTATGCCAAGTTCATGGCGGTTCCCAACTACACGTACACCGAAGATGAAGATGCCGGGTCCAAACGACGTCATCACCGTCGGGTCGTCGATCGAGCATGCATTCGATCGCGATGTCGAGTGCGTGGAACATGCAGAGGCGCTAGCGCCGGATGAAGCGCCGGTAAACACACCGGAGAAGATGGTCAATGACGACCTCGGCTCCGCCACCAAGCACGTCGGCACGTTCGAGGCCGCCGAGCAAACCAAAGGGGTCCCACTCGACCCATCGGCCCCCGAGGGCAAAGCATTGAGGGTCGGCACGACCCTCGATCCTAAATAGGAAGCGGTGCTCGTCGACTTCCTCCGCGCCAACGCCGACGTTTTCGCGTGGAGCCCCTCGGACATGCCGTGCATCCCGAGGGGAGGTCGCCGAGCACTCCCTTGATATCCCGCCTAATGCCCGCGCTGCTCGGCCAGCCGGCCGCGCCGCTTCGACGAGGAACGGCGACGGCGATCGGAGTGGAGCTGCGGAAGCTCCTCGAGGCCGGATTCATCAAGGAAGTGTTCCACCCGACATGGTTAGCTAATCCCGTGCTTGTAAAAAAGAAAAATGGGAAGTGGAGGATGTGTATCGACTACACCGGCCTCAATAAAGCATGTCCAAAAGTTCCCTTTCCTTTACCACGCATAGATCGATCGTTGATTCCACCGCCGGGTGTGAACTACTCGTTTCCTTGATGCCTATTCGGGATATCATCAAATAAAAATGAAGGAGTCCGATCAGCTCGCGACTTCGTTCATCACACCGTTCGGGACGTTCGTTACGTCACGATGCCTTTTGGCCTCGAAACGTGGGCGCAACATATCGCGCCGCATGCAAGACGTTTTTTGGGGACCATATCGGGCGGACGGTCGAGGCTTACGTAGACGACATCGTCGTCAAAACCAGGAAGGCGGACGACCCGGTCGGCCGATCTTGGCATCGCATTCGACCGCTCGCGGGCCAACGGGGTCAAGCTCAACCCCGAAAAATGTGTCTTTGGAGTGCCGCGGGGCATGCTCCTAGGATACATCGTCTCCCGCCGGGGAATCGAGGCCAACCCCGAAAAGGTCGCGGCCCTCGAGCGAATGGGTCCAATTCGGGACCTCAAAGGGGTGCGAAGGTGTTGGGGTGCCTTGCCGCCCCGAGCCGCTTCGTCTCGAGGCTCGGTGAGAAGGGCCTCGCCCTCTACCGGCTGCTCAAGAAGCACGAGCGCTTCTCTTGGACCGCCGAGGCCCGGGGAAGCGCTCGACAAGCCGAAGGCATCTCCCCGACGCACGCCCCAATCCTTACGCCGCCACGAGACGGCGAACCCCTCCAACTCTACGTGGCCGCAACCACCCGGGTGGTCGGCCGCCGTGATCGTCGTGGAGCGCACGGAGGAAGGGCATGCCCCCGCCCGTGCGAGGCCGCCCATTACATCGGCCGAAGTCCCGTCGGACACGAAGACGCGCTACCCCCGTGTCCGGAAGCGGTTGTACGCGGTGGTCCTCGCGCGGCGCAAGCTCCGCCACTACTTCGAGGCCCACCCGCTACGGTGGTCTCTTCCTTCCCGCTAGGAGAGATCATTCGCAACCCCGACGCGGCGAGCGGGAATTGCCAAGTGGTCCGTGGAGTTGATGGGCGAGACGCTCGCCTATGCTCCGCGCAAGGCCATCAAATCGCAAATCTTAGCCGACTTCGTCGGCCGAGTGGACGGACACACACCGCCGCCGCCCCAAATTCGCGCGAGTGCCGGACTCGTTCTTCGATGGCTCGGTGATGAAGACAGAGAGCGGGCGCGGGCTCGCTCTTCGTGTCACCCCTCGGGGAGCACATGCGCTACGCAAGGCGCCCTCCACTTCCCCGCGTCTAACAATATGGCGGAATACGAGGCCCTCCTCTCGCGGCCTCAAAATCGCCATTGAGTTGGGCATCAAGCGCCTCGACGTGCGAGGGGATTCGCGACTCGTGATCGACCAAGTCATGAAGAACGCGAGCCGCCACGACGACAAGATGGAGGCCTACCGCAAGGCCGTGCGGGCCCTCGAAGACAAATTCTACGGCATCGAGCTCAATCATGTACCCCCGCCGGTACAACGAGGAGGCAGATGAACTTGCCAAGATCGCGTCCGGCGGATCACCGTTCCCCCCGAACGTTTCGCGCGCGACATCGCGCGCCATCGGTCACCTTCGAGCCCTACCCCTCGAGCGACAGCGGACCCTCGGGGGCTCCCTCGAATCCAGCGGGTGCGGAACCCATGGAAGAGGACCCCTCGAACGAGGCGTACGTGCTCTCCCTTCTCGAGGGATACGGCTCCCACGAGGCTGTCGCGATGGACATCGAGCCGGCTCCCCGCCCAGGCGGACTGGCGGGAGAAGTACATCGCCTGGATTGCTCGAGGGGAGCTCCCCGCAGACCGGGCCGCAGCCAGGCGCATCGCCAGGATGGCCAAGTCATTCACCCTGGTCGACGGCGGAGCCGTACAAGTGCGCCGCGTCGGGCATCCTCCGGGCCGATGCATACCCATCCCCGAGGGGCGCGAGCTCCCACGGGATATCCACGCGGGAATCTGCGGCCACCACGCCGCGCCACGCACCCTCGTTGGCAACGCGTTCCGCCAAGGCTTCTACTGGCCTACCGCAGTCGCGGATGCCAGCGAAGTAGTGCGCACCTGCGAGGGGTGCCAGTTCTACGCCCGCAAGACCAACTTGCCAGCTCACGCTCTGCAAACAATCCCCGTAACATGGCCGTTCGCTGTGTGGGGGTTGGACATCGTCGGCCCCCGCGGAAGGCGCCGGGGGCTTCACCCACCCGCCGGTTGCAATTGACAAGTTCTCCAAGTGGGTGGAGGTGCGCCCCATTACGAATTTGAGGGCCGAGCAAGGCGGTCACGTTCTTCACGGACATCGTCTACCGCTTTGGAGTGCCAAACTCCATCATCACGTACAACGGGTCCCGTTCACGGGCCGGAAGTTCTTGGAGTTCTCGCGACAAGTTCCACATCCGCGTGGATTGGGCAGGCCGTGGCACACCCACGGACCAACGGCCAAGTAGAACGTGCCAACGGCATGATCCTACGGTGGCCTCAAACCCAGAATTTTCGACCAGCTCAACAAATGCGGCCGGAAATGGCTCCAAGAACTACCGGCGAGCCGTGTGGAGCCTAAGGACCACCCCGGGGCAGCCACGGGTTCACCCCGTTCTTCCTAGTCCATGGCGCGGAGGCCGTCCTCCCCACGGATCTGGAATACGGGTCGCCCAAGGTTCGAGGCTACAACGAGGATGCTAACCAGCGAGCCCGCGAGGACTCGCTGGACCAGCTGGACGAAGTACGCCTCGTGGCGTTGATGCACTCTGCAAGATATCACGCCTCCCTACGGCGCTACCAAGCACGCAAGATACGTCGCAGGGATTTCAGCGAGGGGGACTTGGTCCTAAGGCTACGCCAAGACAATCGAGGGCGCCACAAGCTATCGCCCCCATGGGAGGGACCCTACGTCGTGGTGAAGGTGCTCAAACCAGGCACGTACAAGCTGGCCAACGAGGACGGCGAAGAACTCACCAACGCTTGGAACATCCAACGGCCTACGTCGCTTCTACCCTTAGCTAGGATTTCCAAGTATTTTTCGTTGTACAAACACACGGCCAACGCCCCGATTGGTGTCACCTATGTAAATACTCCAAGTATAATAAAAGGGCAACTCGGCTTTCCCCCGAAACCCAAGTTACCCTCGGGGGCTCTGCGGGGGGCACCCCCCCCCCCCAATGGTCCCATTTTTTTCGCGCAAAAAACATAATAACACGCGCTAAGTTTGTTTCCTACTTCAACCACGAGTCACGATTCAAATAGGGCGTAGGCGGCACGGCGGAAGGAGCGCACGAGCCGAGACAGCCCCTACGCCGCGCGGCTATGGCCCGTCTCTCTCGCCTCCAACCCGGCCGGGCCCCCGCGAAAGGCGGACTCCCCTAACTAGAATCTACTCGGTGAAGAAGAAGAAGCAAAAAGCGCAATAAGCAAGCGATTTCATTTACAAACCGACCATGTTCACGAAACTACTTGTTTATTTACAAGAGGCCACGAGGCCGAGTTCGATACACATAAACAAAAACGGGCCTAGCGCCCGTGTGCTTTCAAGCGGGTGGAGCGGCAGCATCGGCGGCGTCCGGAAGAGGAATTCTTCGAAGGCCTCGGCGAGCGACTCGGCGGCGTCGCCAGCAAGCGCGTCCGCACGCTCCATGGCCACCTCGTCCTCGACGCCCTCGGGCACGATGTAGCCTTCCGCTACCGCCTCGAGGTTGACCTCGTAGTGGGATCGCACCACTCCGAGGGCCTTCGCACGCCCGGGTGCAACGCCCGACGCACCCGCCCCGTGACGTGGCCGCCGAGGGCGCGTAGGCGGGCGGCGGCCGAGCCGCCGGCCGGGCATCGCCTTCCTCGACGACGCGACGAGTCTCGAGGGCCGCGTCCCGCCGCCCTCCCGCGGCTCCTGCTCGGAGGAGTTGTAGGAGGCTTGCGAGGGCCTCGGCCCGCCCGCCCAGCCGTGTCCCGGGGCGGTGCGCAAGCCTCGGAAGCGACAAGACGACAAGAAATCGAAAAGGGGAAACGAACCCTCTAAAGCAAGAACTAACAAGCGAGGTCGACAGGAGCTTACCTTCGATTTGTCTCCTCCCCGCATCGAGGTCGCGGCGCGCGGACTCAAGCGCCGCCTCGAGGCTCGGACGGTCTCGCCTTGCTCGACGAGGGCCATCTCTTGGGCGGCATTGGCCGATGCCGAGCGCCAATGCCTCATCCTCAACCTCGGGAGAATGCGGCGTTCCGCTCCTCCGCCGACTTCTCCGCCGCCTCGCGAGCAACGCGCTCCCCGCTCCGGCGCCGTCCGGGCGTCGCCAGGGGCAGCCTCGCTCCCCGCCGGAGCCGCCCCTCGCCCCCCGGCGGGCGATGCGCTCCTCGCCGGAGCCGCCCCTCGCCGGCGACGAGAGCCGCGGCCTTGACGTCGAGGGCGGCCTTCGGGTCATCGGCCTCCTTGGCGCGTCGCTCCGGCCCGCGCGCCCGCTTCTCGCCCGGCGGCCGCCGCGCCCGCGCTCCCTCGAGCGACGTGCGGAGCTCCCGGCCTCGGCACGAGCGGTGGCCACCTCCGCCTCCCGGGTGGCGGCCGCCGTCCGCGTCTTGTCCAGGTCCTCGCGCGCGTTCCACAGCGCCTCGTCACGATCGATGAGGGCTGCGCGAATCCGCTCGAGACTCGAGTGACGCGCCGCACCCTGCCCTGAGCTCTCGGGGAGCACGTCGCACCACGCCATCGCCCGGTAGACCAGCCAGCTGTCCGGCGTCCTAAGAGCTTCCGCAAGCGCGTCGAAAGCGCTGCATCGCTCCCGGAGCTGGCGGGCCTCGGCGTTCACCTGGTCGAACGCGCTGTACTTCTCGTGGGCGCGGCGCTCGAGCTCCTGGCATCCACACATCGAGCCTCGTAAGCGCCAAGTCTTGAATACAAGACGCGAAAGCGAAAAAGGGGAAGAAGAAGAGCAACGGTGGCACACACGGAAGACGATCCGGCCGGGCCGCCGTGGACCCGCAGCCGCCTCGTTCAACGCGCGGTTGAGCGTGGCGCCGTGGCTCCGAAGCTCGCCCCGCAGCCTCTCGCACGGCCCCCCCCCGGGCGGGGCGACCGGCGTGGGAGGACGAGGCCTCGGCGTCGTGCCCTCGGCCCCCCACTATCACGTGACCCTCGTGCCGCCTCACGAGGGCCCCCTCCGGGGCTCGGGGGAGTTCACGGGCCGCCGGGCCCACCGGTTCCACCCGGGCGGCGGGGAGTCATCCGAGAGCTCCACCACCTCCGCTCGGGGGCCGCCGGCGGGCGGAGCCGCCGCTCCGCCTCCGCCGGCGCCCCCACCGCGCCTCCGCGGCCGCGGCGCGCCGGTTGTGGCGCCGTTGCCGCGCTACCTCCGTCCGCGCCGCCACATCCGCGGGCGCTCCCGCAGTTGCGCCCACTCGCCTCCCTCCGCGGGGGCCGGTCACCGCGGGCGGCACCTCCACCGTAGCCGCCGTTGCGGCCCGCGCCTCCATGGCGACCGGCGCCGGCCGCCCCCGGCGACCCTGCGGCCGCGCCGCGGCGGGCCGATCCACCGGCCGGGGCCTCGAAGCCCCGGCCGGGCCTTGCGCGCTCGTGCCCCGCCGCCGCGCCTGTCCCTGGGCGCGACCCCCTCGACGAACGCCGCCGGGTGGGGATCGACGCGTCCGTCCTCAGCACCTTGGCCGGTGCAAGAGGAGGGACGGTTGGCACCGCCCTGCGCAAACACAAACGGAGGATTAGAGCGTCTAATAACCAGCAAACTAAGGCCAAGCAAAGGAAGAACAGGTTCCTTACCTCGCGGAGGAAAAGGCCCGCTTCCTTTTCCTCGAGGCCTCCGACGAGGCCGGCGCGGGGCCGCGCCTACCGCGGCACCTCCCCGACGGCGCCGCCGCACGCGCGCGGGCACGCCCGCCTCACGCGTGGGCGCGCCCGACGCCGCCACCACGCGCGGGGGCACGCTAGCCCCGCGCGCGGCGCGCGCCCACCGACGCGCCCCTCGACGAGGACGCCGCGCGCGCGGACGCGCTCCCCGCCACGCGCGGGCACGCTTGACGCGCGCGCAGCACGTCCGCGCGCGCGCGCCTCCGTGGCACGCGCGCGGCACCTCGCGCGCGCGTGCCGCCCCCCGACGACGACCGCCGGCGGCGGACGCCGACGCGCCCGCCCCCAGCAAAGCCACCCCCCGACGCCGGCGCGAGATCCGGCGACGGGGCGCGGGCTGCCACCCGTCCGAGGGGCCCTCCCCCTCGGACTCTTCCTCCTCGTCCCGGTCCGAGGACGAGGGCTCCTCGATGTCCCGGGGAAGAGAGCCCCGGCTCCTCCCGCCGCCGTACTCCGCGGACCGTGCGTCGCGCGCGCGCTTGGCGCCGCCTTGCGTGCTCTCTCTCTCGCGCGCCGCTCGCTCCCCGCCGCTCCCGGCCGCGCCGCCCGGCCGAGCGCACGGGAGTCGGGGGTGGGTGGAACGGACTTGGCGGCGTTGAACTGCACCAGCTGCGCGCGAGAACAACGATGGCACATCAGGAAACGGAGTCAAGAACAAGGATTAAAACAGAATCAAAAAACCACACTCACCAACGGGCCGATGGGGAGCATCTCGATGTCCCACGGGGTCCGACCCGCAGGTGGCGGCGTCCTGGTGTCGACGGCGCTCCGCGCCCGGGTGAGCGCGTACGGCCGCTCCGCGGGCGGCGTCGGGAGCATCCGCGACCTCGCCACGTCGACGGGGTTGGCCGCCTCCGTCATCTCGAAGATGCGGAGCGGCCTCTCCATCAACGGCACGATTCGCCGGTGATGAAGGAAGGCGAGGACGCCCATCGCGTTGAGCCCTTCCCCTCGCCGGCCGCCGCAAGGCGGCGAGGACGGACCCCCGGCGCGCCCGATGGTTGGCCGTGGGCAACCCGTAGCCCCGGCAGTCCGGCCTCTTCTTGAACACCCGCCGGTGTAGGGAGGAAGGCCGGGCTCGGCGTTGCGCGGATAAAACCATCCCCGCTCCCGGCCGGCGTTGTTCGTCGTCATGGTGCGGGGGATGTAGAACTCCTTGAGCCGCCCCCCGCAGGCGAGCGACATCCCGCCGGCGCGCACCGCGCGGCGGGTCCCTCGGCTCCGACGTGGGCCGCGTGATGAGCTCCGCGCGGAAGAGGTGTACCCGCAGCTCCCGCTGACGGGGATCCCCGGGTACCCTTCGCGGACGCCCACAAATGTGGCCGCTCGCGAGATCGCGTTGGGGGCAAAGTTGTGCGCCTCCACCCCATAGTGGTAGCACAATGCCCGCATGAATGTGCTCGCCGCGCGTTGAAGCCGCGCTCGTGGTAGCGGAGGAAGCTCACCACGTAGCCCTCCGGCGGATTGGGCTCAAGGTGCGACGATGGCGGCACGATCCACTCCGCCGGGCGCCCTTCTTCGTTGGCCGAGAGCTGGCCGGCGGCGACCAGCTCGCCCAGGGCGAGCCGGTCACGGTCGACCTCTCCCATGCGTACGGCTCCAGGACCCTAATCGGAAGCTGAGGCGGCGCCATGAGGGGGGGCGAACGAGTGCGAGGGCGGAGGACAAGGAGACAAGGAAGCGAAGAAAAAGCTCTAAACGGCCGAAACCGCGCGGTGGCGAGAGCAAAACGAAGGCGAAGGGACGGAGGACTGAAAACGGTGAGGAGCCAAGGTAAAAAACCGTCGTCCCTTCCTCACCGCAGTTTATAGGCAACGGGCGAGTTCTCCGGAGCGCACGCCCCACCAACAAGAATCGCAGGAATCTTTCCATCGCGTCGACGGGCGGGCCCCACCACGACTGCAGCGGCTCTAACACTGCAGGCGGGTCATCATTACGGCAAGACCGGCGGCGACCGAGGAGAAATCGTCACGTCCGCCGGCCACGTCGCCCACTACGCGCGCGCGCGGCCGCAACGCCTAAAAAGGCGCGCCCGCGCCGCAAAACCCGCGGCCACGCCCGCAAGGCAATTAAATGCCCGGCCCCTTGCCGTGCAAGGAGAGCCCTCGAGCGAGGCGAATCCTCGGCTCGAGACAAGGTGACCCTCGATGGGATGACAGCGTGAGAAGGTCGCCGGGACCTGCTCGGTGTAGAACAGGCAGCCGCGGGCACCCATGCCACGTGAAGCCCTCGAGCGGCATGACCCTCAACTCGAAACAAGGCGACCCTCGATGGGATATCAGCGTGAGAAGGTCGCCCGGGACCTGCTCGACGTAGAGCAGACCACCGCGGGCACCCATGCCACGTAGGACCCTCGAGCGGCATGACCCCCAACCCGAGGCAATGTCAAAACCTCTAAAAGAAGGCGCGCGCGTAAGAGGATCGCCCAGGTCACGCCTGAAATAGGGCGACACCGAAAGCACTCATACCGCGCCGTGCTGCCAACAAGCACCTCGAGGGCTGGCACGTCCAGACCCCTCGACGGCCGCAAACGCGAAAAGACGGGGCTGACCATGCACGGCCCCGCACGGCCTTACTGATCAGAGGTTCGAAGCCTGACCCTCGACGGGTTCGAACGAGCGCCCCGCATCACGGAGTTAGGGACGACGAGGGCACGCGCATTTGAGCCGTTCCTCGAGCCCGTCGGCTCGAGGGTGCCCCACATGTCGTGTTCGAGAGCCGGCCGAGGGCGCTAGCCGGGGGATCCCACCGAGGGAGAGCTTCCGCGCCCTCGGTCCCTAGCGAACGGGACCGAGCCCCACCTAGCAAACCCACGCAAGCGCTTCCATGGACGTGTCTCCGGACCGCGCGGCCTACCCTTATCGAACGGGGCATGGACGTCCACTTGAACCACCCGCTAGCGGCTCGAAGAGGAATCCGCGATTCGCGACCCGCTCGATGGGAGTCGTGGAAACCTCACCTCCCGACCCGCGGAGGGACGGCGAGGGCGCGATAAAAAACAAGTCGTCGGGCTCGACCCGATCGCCTCGAACGGAGCCAAGGCTCGGGGGCTTGACGCACGGCTACACCTCCTTGGAATTGCACCCGCCGGGAGACAAAGGACAGGGGAGCGTGTACCCCCGATGCCGGCTGAAATACCGCCGATGCCGGTTGGCATATGTGCCACGCCTTTCGACCGAATTGCTCGCGGTTAACCCCTGCGAGAGAGCCCACACTCCCCGCAGGCTTCGGGGCTAGACCCGCGGGTCCCGCCGACGCGGCCCCACGGATAGCGTTCGCAAACAAGGAGGGAAGAACGTCCTATCGCAGGTTCCCGCATCCGCGGGAGCCTCAATGGCAAACCCGGATGCTCGGGGGCCACCGTCGGGGACCGCCCTAAGGGTCCCCTCAAACAATGGGGGAACCCCTACCTAAATTCCCGCATCAACATAAGCTAAGCCTAACCATGCAGAAACTAACCATGCAGACACGGCCCATGCAAGCAGACTTCGGAGGCCCACCAAGGCGGCCCGCCTAGGAAGACCCCTCGAGCGGGCTCCGCCTCGCTCGAGGGCATGCTCCTCCTCGAACGGGCCCGCCCCGTTCGAGGGGCAACTCCCTCCTCGAACGAGTTCCGCCCCCGCTCGAGGGGCGACCCTTCCCTCGAGCGGTCCCGCCCCGCTCGAGGGCGCGCTCCCCCTCGAGCGAGTCCCGCCTCGCTCGAGGGTCCGCTCCGCCCTCGGCCGGGGCCCGCCACGCTCACGGGCGCCCCGCACGCGTGCGCCGGCCCCGTACTTGGGCATTTAACGCCCGACGCCGCGGGGACGGCGCCATCATGCGCCCGGGGCTCACGCCCGGTGCCGCCGCACCAACTCCCCGGGGAAGGAGCCCATCCCCGCCACCGTGGGATGGACCGTGCGTACGGCCGGTGTCGTCCCGTGACACCGTGCGCACGCCGCTGTACGGCTAACGCGCCCGACCCTCGAAAGGGGGCCGGGCGCACCCTCGATTCCACTTTCCCGTGACCTTGCAGGTTAGGTAAGGGGCGCTAGGCCGGTGGGTGGCCATCCCGGCCACTGTAACGGCGCGGCCGCCGTACCCACGCGTGCGGGTGCACGCCTGATTCCGCAGACGCACGCCCGAACACTGCAGCAACCACTCCGCTACCACAGAGCTCATTGGGAAGGAACGCCGTTCCGCCCGCTCCTGTACCCCGTACCGGTCATCATCAGCACCTCCCTCGAAGCCTATCAGAGAACGCCATCGCCGTCCGCCGCCTCCTACCCCCGAACCGCCACTGTTCGGGTACGAGGCAGGCCATCATGGCCGGATCGCAGCGTGGATCGTCGGACGATCGCCCGCTCTACACCGTAGCACGACGTGCTCCTACACGTAGCTAGGTAGCGCGGCGTGCATGTAACTCGCCGCTCCCTTGGCCTATAAAAGGGGAAGCGAGCCCCCGGCCCGCGGGGGGACGGATCCGGAGGAACACGGCGCACCGTGCACTCACTCTCTTATTCTCCCACAACATCTTCGCCTACTCACCGGGGACTTGGGAGCCACGCTTCCTCTCCCGCCTTGCTTGTATTTGCCCCACTACAAGCACCCCGGTGCCGAGCAATATAGTGCCACGAGCACACCACCGCCGGGACGTACGGCCCCCTCGGCGGGAACCGGGATAAATCCTTGTGTCATTTGTTGCTTAGCATCGACCATTGAGGGATAGACCTAGGCGTTATCTACATCGGTTAGTGTCGGGACCATATTCCGCACCGACAGGTTTAAAAATCCATATCCTTGGTTTCTCTAGGATTAGAATTTTTCTAAGCCTCATCTAATTTTGTTTTATTCAAAATCTCTCTCATTTAGCCAAAATTAGAACCTAAACCTATGCCCCCATGATCAAGCCGGGAAAAGTTTGCTCTCAACCGATGAAGGCAAACTATACCGGTGAGACCGATATCAACGTAGTCGGAAAATATTTTCGACTTACATTTATTTTTAATGGTTTAAAAACTAATCTAAATTTATGCTTGAGCTCTTGCATGGCTCTGAAAAATATTTTTAAATTTCGAATTAGAGGAGTGCTTAACCTTAAACACACCTAAAGGGAGGCAATCTAGTTTGAATTAATCATGCATGCACCATTGGATACCCTTTCATCAACTTTCATCAAGACCACATGCAAAGGACAAGCATGGTGGGCAGCAAGCATCAACTTTGCAGGAATTTCATGGTGGCATGTGAAGCAAGTGGAGCTAGGGAGCATGGACATGACCCAAAGCATGAAGCATCAAGTGGAAGGACCAATAATGCAAGAAAAGGAGTGGACGAGAGCGTTTGGGTGGTGCAACTCGTGGAGCACGCGGGCGGGGAAAGTTGCGAGAGGAGAAATGATCGTGCTGGAAGAAAGCCGAGGCGGGGAGGAGCACCAGGCACCCCAGGCCGGTCGGCCCAGGCCAGCCGACCTCCTCTACTTAAGGAGCCCCCCGACTCCCATTTTCTGCAGGCAAGCTTCCCTCTCCTTCCTTAGTTTGTGTGTTCAAGTTTGTGTGCCCAAAACCTCCGTAGACATAGCCAACCTTCCCAAGCTTGATAGCTCAAAAAAATCCACCACCTTAATCCACTCAAAGTCCACATCCCGAAGTAAGATTTTAAGTGCCTAAGTTACCGGTTGCAACCCGGAGTTTTAGTAGAAGAAAAGAGTGCAGCAACCATGTGGAAGAAAACCACAAGTCTCTTCTCCAAGAAGAAGGGTTCATCGTCATCCAAGCTGTCGTCGACGACGTCTTCGAGGAGGCACTCGGTTTCTGAGTCTCCCCGGAGCATGGAGATGGATACGGCACCACCAAGGAGGAACGGTGCTCTCCTCCTTGGTGGTATGAGGGCTGCAAGGAGCATGTCCATGAGGTTTACCGAACCTCAAGGGCACACGGAGGAGCAGCCCGCGCCACCACGACGATCGACCCGTTCGACCGCGCCACCTCCATACACTCCGATATATTCCTCATATGGATTCATCATTTTGTCGGAGGAGGACGAGGAGAGGCTCTCTCGTCTTGAGAAGAGGCTTGTGCCCAACGTTGAGTTCGACGACCAAGCACTCTACAGCTTGGGTTTCGGCACCGACATATACTATATGTTGGGGCACCTTGGATGGGTGCAATTCTCCAACGGAGTGTCGGCGGACACCCACAAGGAGTTCGCCTTGGAAATCTTGATGACCATTGCACCTATCCTTGATGATGGGGTGCAAAGTTTATCATTCCGTTTGGAGGGAGTCCAACAAGTGGTTCTTACGAGCATGTTAGGGAGCTACTTGGATTCCATAAGGGAGCTCCGGAGAAAGTTGACGTGCCACCTGGCATATTGGATGGATTTTGGAATTTAATCTCCGGAGAAGCCCACCAACAACGCAATTGCATCCGCAACCCCATTATCCGGATATTTCACTCTTGGATGTGCAAGACGGTATTGGGGAGGATGAGGGAGACGAAGGTGACCGACATAGAGTTGAATTGGCTCTACTCGGCTTTAATTGCCAAGCAGCCAATAGGCCCCCTCTTACCTTATGATCAACCGTTGGTGTTGCGAGGCAACATCGGGGGCGGGACATATTGGTTCGGGGTGCTACCTCTCTATGTTGGCCTTCTCCCTACGGCCGGGGATCGCAAGAAACCCCGACCATCTTTTGCGTTGTTGTTGACGGTTAATGTTTGTATCAAAGTTCGTTCGTGACTCGCAACCGTACAAGTCTCCCGTCGTAGTCAAGGGACCCTTCTTCCCTCGAGTGGTGAACCCAAGGTATCGAATCCGTGGAACAAATGTGTGACGCAAGACTTAATCTATTAAAGCCAAATAACTGCAATCTTCAATAAAGAACCTAATGCATCTAAGTAAAAGACACAAAACAGATCTAATCTACTAAAAACCGGAGAAAACAAAGTAAGATTGGGTAGATAAACCGATCTAGAGGGATCGGGGTAAGCCTTTTGTTGAAGTTCCAAGCAAGAGAAGAAGTAGCAAATCGAATCTTAATAAAAGCCTCTTTAAATCGTGGTTTCCCGTCCAAATCCGAAAACATCCGCCTTTCGAGACCCCCGTTCGTCACAACGTATCCCTATTCATGCGGGGAGCTTAGGGCGAGTCAAAAGACAAGTCGAGATTCTTTCGGAAGATCCGGCGTGTACCTCTAGCCACCGCGGCTACAAGAACACCCTATGTAATCTATCTCGAGAATAGAATTGGAATAAGCAAAGCCGATTGAAAAACGAAATCTTCGAGGAAACACTTGATCGCTGAGAAAAGATTCAACTTGATAATTCAACTATAACAATGATACATACACAAGATCACCACCGGGATCCTTCCTTGATCTTGCTTCTAGCTCCAGGAACTCCGACGTGGTCTTCCGTGCAAGGTTCCCACGTCGGCTAGGGAAACCCTAGTCAACTAGCTCGACCCTCTCCTCTCCTAGATGGTGTCCCTCTCTTCTCTGCTTCTCGGCGGCCGAAGACGAAATCTTCTCTGCGTGGCTCTCGGTCAGGGGACTATAAATAGCCCGATTGGCGGCTAGGGCAAAGGGCGACGGGTTTGGGCCCTAAATGGGCTCGGGCCGACCGGCCCGGGCCGGCCGGCCCGGGCCCATTTAGGCCCGCCCCCGCGGGCTCCTTTGCCCGAGGTCGGTTCCCTTGCTTCCGGATGCTTCCCCCTTCGCATGTAGGTCCATGTCGTTGGTTTCTCTCCGAATTGGACTCAACTCCTTGTCTTGCAAGATTCAAGACTTTTCTCGGTCGGGTCCCCGGAGTTTGTCGTCTTCTCGGATCAAGTCCCCGCTTCTTGGAGTTAATTTTGCTTCATTGCATGACTTGTTCGGGACTTCAAGGTCTTGTCATGAGGTGCTTGATGAACTTATCCCGAAAGTCTTGCATTCAACACTAAATCCCTGCATAAACATTAAACTCCAAAAACGACATGCACACGTGAACTTGTTATACCACGGGGGTTAGTACCAATGGATAAGGTATAAAACTAATGCCAACACCGAAGGTAAACTCATGGCTAGGTTGACGGATTTTCACCGTCAACATCTCCCCCATGCTTAAACCTTGCTCGTCCTCGAGTAAGCCTTCGATGGATATCATCATTGCCAAACAATGTTTAAACTTTGCATTTGATCATACATGAGAAAACATAATGCTCTCAAAATTTTAATTCATTAAAGTACCATAATGTACTAGCCTTCATCTCTACGGAGGGTAGATTCTTATTAAGCTTATCCCACAAGTATTAACATGCTCACAAAGTTTTAAATAGATCTCAGAATTTTTGAAATGAAGAACGAGATAAATAAAAGCTAAACCAAGTTCACAAATTTAAATCATCTCGTGTATTGCTCATGAACTCTCATCTCACTTGTCTCTCAAGCCTATATATTCTACTCCTTTCCCTCTCATATATATGTGGTAGGCCTTATATGGAGCTTTGGGAAAGTTTAGTCCTAACAAGATTTTATAAATGAGGTGTTGTCAAAACAAGACAAGCTTCTCATGGTCTTACCGAGACTCGTCAAAAAGGTCATTGGAAAATAATGTTAAATCAAGGAGGGGAAAGAGAAAAATACACACACTTTTAGATGAGTGGACATGTGCAAATGGCAAAGAGTGATCCCGAGGCACAAAGGAAGTCCTCGTTATCGGATTGCACATGGTTGGAAAATGAGAATAGATCTTTTTAACTTGAAGCCTTGAATGCACTCTTAGAGAACCAGGGAGTTCACTTTACGCACATATATTTTTTTTCTCTTTCTCATATTTCTCATTCTTTTCTTTCTTTCTTTCATTCATTCATTTTTTTCTTGTCATATATTCGGCAACGTGACTTTCACAACGGAGTTTTGATTTTTTTTATTTGCTTGCTCCTCTTTTGAACTTCTTTTTTTTTTAAATTGCTCCCCTTTGAACTCTAAAAATTGCATCGTACCTACCTCCCCCCCCATGCTTAGACGTTGCTCGTCCTCGAGCAAAGAGGCGATAAATAAGGTAGGTACCGGAAATATTTTTTCCTTGGAGAGATACTTGAAATCTTCAATGTTAGCACCGTCTTGCGATCTTCCTTGAATTGATGATCCATTCTCAACGATAGGTTGTGATCAAGGAGGTAATCACAAAAGATGATATTTGGTTTAAGGGTGGATATCCGGCGAGGTTTGTGAGATCTCCAATGCGGGGATACACAATGCACGGATAAAAGGCTAGCAAAAAGATAGATACGCAAAAACGGAATGACCAGCTTCTTAGTCTCGGGCCGAGAAATCATGGCCTGCAATAACTCACTCAAAAATAAATCTTGTACACTAAGGTTTATGCACTCAAATATATATAAGGCTTTGGATAGGTTGAGCAACACACAAGTGATATTTGTGACAAGGTTAGCAATATTTTTGAGCATAAAAGACATCTTCAATCTATTCATAACTTGAGAGCACATAAAACACTATGGGTCTTTATTTTAATCATAACCTCCGCTGAAAGTTAAGCTAGTATTTAAATAAATTCAGATCTGTATTTTTAAGAGAGCACTAGCTTAAACATGCATAAATCAACTACAAAGATGAACAAAGCTGCAATTTTAATCATATATCATCATGGCACGAATTTTGTAACTTTTCCAATGATAAAATCAAGGCGGTGACTTTATTAATGGTGATATCAAGTTGAAATACACACTGAAAATAAACAAACATGCTTGCTGAAATTTAAATAAAAACAGAAAATACTACGCAAACACACATAAGCAAAAGCTGAAAATTACAGAGAAATAGAAAAGAAAAGAAAACTAAAGTTCCTAAATCTTCTAGTCCTCCGCCGGTGGTTGATGTTGATAGTCTTGATAATAATACCCTTGCTCATAATATGGTTGGACGCTTCCTCCGTCGAATTGATTTGGCTCCACAAGGTGAAGGCGTCCAAGTTCAAAGGCAATATTTGCGTTGCCTTCACCGAGTTGAGCTGCGTTAGATTGGATGGCTGCGATGTTTTGAGCATTTCTTGCAGCATACCCTCCAATAATGGCCATGCTTTGTTGTGGTTGGGGATGATGAGCGTAGGACTCCGCGAAGTTAGCGTTGGGAACAACATAATTTTGTGGGGGTACCGGTGCACCACCCCCATGCTTGTTGTTGAGACCCTCCGTAATAACTTGGCGGAGGAGGAACCCCGCCAAATGGTTGCACATTGGGTTGTGCTCCACTCGCTTGTGCGGAGGATGTTCCCTCCTCTACGATTCTTCCTCTTTTGTTCTTCCTTGCAGGGACAAGTAGTCCCTCTTCCAACCAATCTTCCCTTCCTTCGGTGAAAAGCCTAAGCCTCTCATTCGGAAGGGGTAGGTTTACAACGGCCAATCGATAACCTCCTCTCTCATCTCCACTAATGTACTTGCCTTGCCGCAAGTATTCAAAACCGAGAGAGGTACCACGCAAAAGGTGAGCGGGGTTTCTTGCGATCCCCGGTCGCAAGGAAAAGGCCAACATGGAGAGGTAACACCCCGAACCAATATTACCCGCCCCCGATGTTGCTTCACAACACCAACGGTTGATCATGAGGTAAGAGGGGTCTATTGGCTGCCTGGCAATTAAAGCCGAGTATAGCCAATTCAACTCCGTGTCGGTCACCTTTGTTTCCTTCATCCTCCCCAATATCCTCTTGCACATCCAAGAGTGAAATATCCGGATAATGGGGTTGAGGATGCAATTGCGTTGTTGATGGGCTTCTCCGGAGATCATGTTCCAAAATCCCGCCAACATGCCGGGTGGCACGTTAACTTTCTCCGGAGCTCCCTTGTGGAATCCAAGCAGCTCCCTAACGTGCTCGTAGGGAACCACTTGTTCGATTCCCTCCAACCGGAATGACAAGCTTTGCACCCCATCATCATCAACGATGGGTGCAATAGTCATCAAAATTTCCAAGGCGTAACCCAAATGGGTGTCCACCGATATCCCATTGGAGAACTGAACCCACCCGAGGTGCCCCAACATATAGTATATGTCGGTGCAAAAACCCAAGGTGTAGAGTGCTTGGTCGTCGAACTCGACGTTTGGCACAAGCCTCTTCTCAAGATTGGCGAGCCTCTCCTCCTCCGCCGCCGACAAGATGATGAAGTCGTACGAAGATTGTGTCGGGGTGTAAGGAGGTGGTGCGGTTGAGCGAGTCGATCATCGTGGTGGCGCGGGCTGCTCCTCCGTGTGCCCACGAGGTTCGGTGAACCTCATGGAAGTGCTTCTCGCAGCCCTCATACCACCAAGGAGGAGAGCGTCGTTCCTCCTCGGTGGTGCCGTGTCCGTCTCCATGCTCCGGGAGACTCGGAAACCGAGTGCCTCCTTGAAGACGTGGTTGATGACGGCTTGGACGACGACGAACTCTTCTTCTTGGAGAAGAGACTTGTGGTCTTCTTCCACATGGTTGCTGCACTCTTTCTTCAACTAAAATTCCGGGTTGCAACCGGTAAACTAGGCACTTAAACTCTTTGCTTCGGGTGTGGACTTTGAGTGGATTAAGGATGTGGATTTTTCTTGAGCTATCAAGCTTGGGATGGTTGGCTAAGTCTACGGAGGTTCTGAGCACACAAACTTGAACACACAAACAAGGGAAGGAGAGGGAAGCTTGCCTGCAGAAAACGGGCGCCGGGGGGCTGCTTTTATAGGGCAGGCCGGCCGGCCTGGGCCGGCCGGCCCGGGGTCCTCCGGCTCCTCCTCGGCGCGTCTTTCTCCCAGCACGATCATTTCGCCTCTGCAACTTTCCTGCCCGCGTGCTCCACGAGTTGCACCGCCCAAACGCTCTCGTCCACTCCTTTTCTTGAATTATTGGTCCTCCCACTTGATGCTCCATGCTTTGGGTCATGTCCATGCTCCCTAGCTCCACTTGCTTCACATGCCACCATGAAAATCCTGCAAAGTTGATGCTTGCTGCCCACCATGCTTGTCCTTTGCATGTGGAATTGGTGAAAGTTGATAAAAGGGAATCCAATGGTGCATGCATGATTAATTCAAACTAGTTGCCTCCATTTAGGTGTGTTTAAGGTTAAGCACTCCTCTAATTCGAAATTTAAAATATTTTTCAGAGCCATGCAAGAGCTCAAGCATAATTTTAGAGAAGTTTTTAAACCATTAAAAACAAATGTAAGTCGAAAATATTTTTCGACTACGTCGATTTTGGTCTTACCGGTATAGTTTGCTTTCATCGGTTGAGAGCGAACGTTTTCCCGGCTTGATCATGGGGGCATAGGTTTAGGTTCTAATTTTGGCTAAATAAGAAAGATTTTGAATAAAACAAAATTAGAATGGGCTTAGAAAAATTCTAATCCTAGAGAAACCAAGGATAAAGATTTTTAAAACCAACCAAAAGCTTTGATTTCTAGGTTCACGCGAGTCCTACCACGTGCTGAATTTTTATAACACTTGAATATAAATCGTGGCTCTACTCGTGTGGTTTTAGCATGAAAAATAAGTCAACCTCAGTACCATAATGAGGGTGAAAGGTTGAGTTAAGGTTCTGAAATTATTTGGTTGAGGGGTTTCTCGAAAAGAAAAGAATCAAACAAGCACATAGGAGGGTTCATGCAAAGGGTTTATGATAAAGCAAACATTCAATCAAGAATTATGTCTCTAATATTGTTCAACCACTTCTAAGTCTAATGTCTTTGCGTAATAAAACTCAAAAACTAAATTATTAAAAATACTCGAAAAACCTGGAATCGGGTTGTCCTCCCGGTAGCTTATTCTTGACTCGACGAAACGGGTTGCCTCCCGCCTAGCGCTTCGTTTATAGTCTATAGCTAGACTTCTTCACTTGATTACTCCGGATCAACGCTCTTTGCGGGCGTTGCAATCTTGGGTACCCACTTCCGCACCATCTTGGGCGCGGGCTTGTCTTTTGGCTTGGCTGGCTTAGTCATTTTTTTGGTCTTCACAGGCGGCTTCTCTTCCTTTGTCTTGACGGATGCAACACCTTCTTTAATTTTCGTTACGTTCACTTTTTTCGGCTCCTTCTTCTTTTTCAGCCCCTCCGTTTGTTTTGGTTCTCCCTTCACTCCAATCATGTTGCATGCCTCAATCCTTGGACGGAACTTGAAGGAACTCCTTTCTCCGTTGATATCGAACATGATCTCCCCCTTGCCAACATCAATAGTTGCTCCCACGGTCTTGAGGAACGGCCTCCCTAGGATGAGCGGCGGCTTCTCCCTCTCTCCCATCTCGAGCACAACGAAGTCGACGGGGATGAAGTGGTGTCCAATCTTCACGGGTACATCTTCAGCAATGCCCAAGGGATAGCGAATGGAGTTGTCTCCCAACTCCAAACATATTCCCGTAGGCTCCATCGGTAGGCGTAGCTTCTCGAACACATCCCTCGGCATGACGCTTACACTAGCTCCAAGGTCGCATAACGCCTTCTCGAAGTTGAAAGAACCAACTGAACATGGAATTGTAGGGCACCCGGGGTCTTTTTGCTTCTCTAGCCCATAAGCAATAGCTGCACTACACTCCTCGGACATTTTGACATGATCTACCCCGAGTGTTGCTATCTCATATTTATTTGCAAGTATGTCTTTAAAGTAACGAGAATATGTAGGTACTTGTAGGGCATCTAGTAATGGCATGTTGATGCTAAGTCTACGCACAACTTCCACAAACTTCTCAAAGTGGTTGTCAAGTTTAACTCGGAAGTAGCGTGGCTTGAGTTGCGGTATCTTCGTGTCATCCTCCGGCATCTCGAATTCGGGTTCCTCGGTGACGATCCCCGTAACCTTCTCTTTAGCAGCTCCTTCCACCTCGGTGGATGGTTTAAGCTTCCTGGCTCCCGCGGAACGTTCCGGATCTTCGGTCTCCTTCCCCGAACGTGTTTGAATGGCCTTCGCCGATTCGGGACATTTGGGTTGTCCCGGAAGCTTCCCTTCATCATTAGTGAGGCGCCCCGCAAGTTGTCCAACTTGCGTCTCGAGCATCTTCATCATGTTGAGCACTTGATGATTGGAACTTCCGACCTCCGTCACTTTGCTATCGATGTTCTCCAACACCTTGTCTATGGTCTTGAACTTGGTGACGGTGTCCTTGTTGATCTTAGCTTGCTCATCCATGAACTCCTTCAATTGTATCCGAAGCGGAACCGCGTTAGGAATAGATGAGCTTGCATTAAATTGAGGCCTACCTTGCCCGTAGCGGAAGTTCGGCAATTCTCCCTTCCTCATGTAGTCGAGCACTTTGGCTTCCTCCGGACAATCTTTGCGGACATGGCCATACTCTCCACATTCTTCGCATGTGGACCTTGCTTCGGCGGCCTTCAAGTCTTGAGCCTCTTTCTTTTCTATCTCCATCTTCTCCAACCTCCTCATGAGCGAGTCGATCTTGCCTTCAAGTATGTCTTCCTTCTCCACTTGCAAGACTCCTTTGACGTTCCCCATGGGTTGAGCAGGGTGTAGGCGCCCGGACGATGCCCACGTGTCATTATCCGCGACCTTCTTGAATAGCGTGAAAGCTTCCGTCGGTGTAAGCTCGATGATAGATCCTCCCGCTGATGCATCGATGATCGTCCTTGACGCCATGGTGAGTCCTTGATAGAACTTTTGCACGAGGTCTTCTTTCGGGAACTTGTGATGTGGAACCGCCCGGTGTACTCGTTGAAGCGCTCGAATGCCTCCGAGATAGTTTCGTAGGATATTGAACAAAGGTGGCAATCTTATTACGCAAGCTTTGAGTTTTACCCGGTGAGTAGTATTCCTTCATGAAAGCCTTCATCAACGTGTTCCAATTTTGCACCGTCTCCGCCGGTTGAGAGTGGAACCATTGCAAAGCCTTCCCGAGTAGTGAAAACGGGAAAAGCCTTGCCCTCATTTGATCTTGAGTCACCCCATCCATGTTGAAAGTCTGACATAGTTGAATGAATGCTTGGAGGTGAAGGTTCGAATCCTCTTTGCCGGTGAAGGGTGAATGTTGCACCATGCGGATTGTTGAGGTCTTGATCTCGAACGGTCTTCCGATCTCCTCGAGGTTCAAGATTGGTAGGTCGATGATGTATGGGGTGCATAGCTCCCCAATCTTGCGTTCTTCCGGTGGTTGGTCACCCATTGGTGGACGTCGGTTCTCCCGCGGACTTTGAGGTGGTGAATTCTCTGGAGATTCCTGCGATCCTTTGTCTTCCGACTCCGAATCTACAAAATCCAGCTTTTTAGCTTGATGTGCTTCGCGTCTCCTTAGCTTCGTAAAGTTTTTCCGGATCATCCACAAAATTATTGGGTTTGTTGGAGAGGTAGCCGTCCATCTCCTGTTAGGGTTAGCAATAAACAAAGTATGCAGAAAAAACTAGAAAACAAAACAAATCTATAAAGACTAGAGTTAGACAAACTAGATTAGATGTATTTTGAGGATGATCGAATTTTAATAGATGCAAAAATAAAACAAAATCAGTACTGAAAATTACAAAAAAAAAGCGATAAAAAATCAAATCTTGATCACTTGTTCCCCGGCAACGGCGCCAGAAAAAGGGGCTTGTTGACGGTTAATGTTTGTATCAAAGTTCGTTCGTGACTCGCAAGCGTACAAGTCTCCCGTCGTAGTCAAGGGACCCTTCTTCCCTCGAGTGGTGAACCCAAGGTATCGAATCCGTGGAACAAATGTGTGACGCAAGACTTAATCTATTAAAGCCAAATAACCGCAATCTTCAATAAAGAACCTAATGCATCTAAGTAAAAGACACAAAACAGATCTAATCTACTAAAAACCGGAGAAAACAAAGTAAGATTGGGTAGATAAACCGATCTAGAGGGATCGGGGTAAGCCTTTTGTTGAAGTTCCAAGCAAGAGAAGAAGTAGCAAATCGAATCTTAATAAAAGCCTCTTTAAATCGTGGTTTCCCGTCCAAATCCGAAAACATCCGCCTTTCGAGACCCCCGTTCGTCACAACGTATCCCTATTCATGCGGGGAGCTTAGGGCGAGTCAAAAGACAAGTCGAGATTCTTTCGGAAGATCCGGCGTGTACCTCTAGCCACCGCGGCTACAAGAACACCCTATGTAATCTATCTCGAGAATAGAATTGGAATAAGCAAAGCCGATTGAAAAACGAAATCTTCGAGGAAACACTTGATCGCTGAGAAAAGATTCAACTTGATAATTCAACTATAACAATGATACATACACAAGATCACCACCGGGATCCTTCCTTGATCTTGCTTCTAGCTCCGGAACTCCGACGTGGTCTTCCGTGCAAGGTTCCCACGTCGGCTAGGGAAACCCTAGTCAACTAGCTCGACCCTCTCCTCTCCTAGATGGTGTCCCTCTCTTCTCTCGCTTCTCGGCGGCCGAAGACGAAATCTTCTCTGCGTGGCTCTCGGTCAGGGGACTATAAATAGCCCGATTGGCGGCTAGGGCAAAGGGCGACGGGTTTGGGCCCTAAATGGGCACCGGGCCGACCGGACCGGGGCCGGCCGGCCGGGCCCATTTAGGCCCGGCCCCGCGGGCTCCTTTGCCCGAGGTCGGTTCCCTTGCTTCCGGATGCTTCCCCCTTCGCATGTAGGTCCATGTCGTCGGTTTCTCTCGAATTGGACTCAACTCCTTGTCTTGCAAGATTCGAAGCACTTTTACGGTCGGTGTCCCCGGAGTTTGTCGTCTTCTCGGATCAAGTCCCCGGCTTCTTGGAGTTAATTTTGCTTCATTGCATGACTTGTTCGAGACTTCAAGGTCTTGTCATGAGGTGCTTGATGAACTTATCCCGAAAGTCTTGCATTCAACACTAAATCCCTGCATAAACATTAAACTCCAAAAACGACATGCACACGTGAACTTGTTATACCACGGGGCTTAGTACCAATGGATAAGGTATAAAACTAATGCCAACACCGAAGGTAAACTCATGGCTAGGTTGACGGATTTTCACCGTCAACAGTTGTACCTCTCTCAGCATTGAATATTTGCGACAAGGCAAATACATTAGTGGAGATGAGAGAGGAGGTTTTCGTTTGGCCATGGTGAACCTACCCCTTCCGGATGCAAGGCTTAGGCTTTTCATCGAAGGGAGGGAAGATTGGTTGGAAGAGGGACTCCTTGTCCCGGCAAGGAAAAACAAAAGAGGAAGAATCGTAGAGGAGGGAACATCCTCCGCACAAGCGAGTGGTGCACAACCCAATGTGCCACCATTCGGCGGGATCCCTCCTCCGCCAAGTTATTACGGAGGGCCACAAGAGCAAGCATGGGGGGTGGTGCACTGGTAACCCCACCAAATTATGTGGTGCCCAACGCTAACTTCGCGGAGCCCTACGCACAATATCCCCAACCACAGCAAAGCATGGCCATAATTGGAGGGTATGTTGCGAGAAACGCCCAAAACGTCACAGTCATCCAAGCCAACGTGGCTCAACTTGGTGAGGGCAATACAAATATTGCCTATGAGCTTGGACGCCTTCACCTAGTGGAGCCAAATCAATTCGTCGGAGGGAATGTCCAACCGTACTACGAGCAAGGGTATTACTATCAAGATCATCAACACCAACCACCGGCGGAGGACTAGAAAGATTAAGGAACTTTAGTTTTCTTTTCTTTTCTCTTTCTCTGTAATTTTCAGCTTTTGTTTATGTGTGTTTGCGTAATATTTTCTGTTTTTATTTAAATTTCAGCAAGTGTGTTTGTTTATTTTCAGTTTGTATTTCAACTTGATTTCATCATTAATAAAGACACCACCTTGATTATATCATTGGAAAAGTTACAAAAATTTGTGCCATAATGATATATGATTATAATTGCCGCTTTGTTTATCTTTGTAATTGATTTATGCATGTTAAAGCTAGTGCTCTCTTAAAATACGAATCTGAATTTATTTAAATACTAGCTTAATCTTTAGCGGAGGTTATGATTAAAATAAAGACCCATAGTGTTTTATGTGCTCTCAAGTTATGAATAGATTGAAGATGGTTTTTATGCTCAAAAATATCGCTAACCTTGTCATGAATATCACTTGTGTGTTGCTCAACCCATCCAAAGCCTAATATATATTTGAGTGCATAAACCTTAGTGTACAAGATTTATTTTTGAGTGAGTTATTGCAGGCCATGATTTCTCTGGCCCGAGACTAAGAAGCTGGTCATTCCATTTTTGCGTATCTATCTTTTTACTAGCCTTTTAACCGTGCATTGTGTATCCCTGCATCGGAGATCTCACAAACCTCGCCGGATATCCACCCTTAAAACCAAATATCATCTTTTGTGTTTACCTCCTTGACCACAACCTATCATTGAGAATGGATCATCAATTCAAGGAAGATCGCAAGACGGTGCCAACATTGAAGAATTCAAGTATCTCTCCAAGGAAAAATATTTCTGGTACCTACCTTATTTATCGCCTCTTTGCTCGAGGACGAGCAACGTCTAAGCATGGGGGAGGAGGTAGGTACGATGCAATTTTAGAGTTCAAAGGGGAGCAATTAAAAAAATTTAAAAGGGTGTAAATTAAAAAAATCAAAACTCCAAGGTGAAAGTCTCGTGACCGAATGAATGACAAGAAAAAATGAATGAATGAAAGAAAGAAAGAAAAGGAGAAATATGAGAAAGAGAAAAAAAATATGAGTATGCGTAAAGTGAACTCCCTGGTTCTCTAAAGTGCATTAGGAAATTCAAGGCTTCAAGTTTAAAAGATCCATTCTCATTTTCCAACCATGTGCAATCCGATAACGAGGACTTCCTTTGTGCCTCGGGATCACTCTTTGCCATTTGCACATGTCCACTCATCTCAAGTGTGTGTATTTTTCTCTTCCCTCCTTGATATGACATTATTTTCCAATGACCTTTTTGACGAGTCTCGGTAAGACCACGAGAAGCGTGTCTTGTTTTGACAACACCTCATTTATAAAATCTTGTTAGGACTAAACTTTCCCAAAAAGCACCATATAAAGCCTACCACACATATATGTGATGAGAGGGAAAGGAGTAGAATATATAGGCTTGAGAGACAAGCGAGTTGAGAGTTCATGAGCAATATACAAGACGATTTAAATTTGTGAACTTGGTTTAGCTTTTCTTTATCTCATTCTTTATTTCAAAAATTCTGAGATCTATTTAAACTTTGTGAGCATATTAATACTTGTGGGATAAGCTTAACTAAGAATCTACCCTCCGTAGAGATGAAGGCTAGTACATTATGGAACTTTAATGAATTAAAATTTTGAGAGCATTATGTTTTCTCATGTGTGGTCAAGTGCAAAGTTTAAACATTGATGAGCAACGATGATATCCATCAAAGGCTTACTCGAGGACGAGCAAGGTTTAAGCATGGGGGAGATGTTGACGGTGAAAATCTGTCAACCTAGCCATGAGTTTACCTTCGGTGTTGGCATAAGTTTTATACCTTATCCATTGGTACTAACCCCCGTGGTATAACAAGTTCACGTGAGCATGTCGGTTTTGGAGTTTAGTGTTTATGCAGGGTTTTAGCGTTGAATGCAAGACTTTCGGGATAATTTTATCAAACACCTTATGACAATACATTGAAGCCCCGTACAAGTCATGCAATGAAGCAAACTTAACTCCAAGAAGCTAGGGACTTGATCCGAGAAGACGACAAACTCCGAGGACCTAACCTGAAAAGTGTTGAATCTTGCAAGACAAGGAGTTATGCCCAATTCGGAGAGAAACTGGCGACATGAACCTACATGCAGAAGGGGGAAACATCCCGGAAGCAAGGGAACCGACGTAGAGCAAAGGAGGCCTCGGGCTGGGCCTGGATGGGCCCAGGTCGGCCGGCCCAGGCCGGTCGGCCCAGTCCAGTCCAGGGCCCGTATGCCCCCTCCTTTGCCCTAGCCGCCATTCATGCTATTTATAGCCCCCTGACCGAGAGCCACGCATCATACAATTCGTCATCGACCGCCGAGGAGCAGAGAAGAGAGGGACACCATCTCGGAGAGCAGAGGGTCGAGCTAGTTGACTAGGGTTTCCCTAGCCGACGTGGGAACCTTGCACGGAAGACCACGTCGGAGTTCCCGGAGCTAGAAGCAAGATCAAGGAAGGATCCCGGTGGTGATCTTGTGTATGTATCATTGTTATGGTTGAATTATCGAGTTGAATCTATTTCTAGCGATCAATTTCGTTATTCGATCGGCTTTGCTTATTCCAATTCTATTCTCGAGATAGATTACATAGGGTGTTCTTGTAGCCGTGGTGGCTAGAGGTACACGCCGGATCTTCCGAAAGAATCTCGACTTGTCTTTTGACTCGCCCTAAGCTCGCCGCATGAGTAGGGATACGTTGTGACAGAACGGGGGTTCCGAAAGACGGATGTTTCCGGATTTGGACGGGAAACCACGATTTAAAGAGGCTTCTAATAAGATTCGATTTGCTACTTCTTCTCTTGCTTGGAACTTCAACAAAAGGCTTATCCCGATCTCTCTAGATCGGTTTATCTACCCAATCTTACTTTGTTATCTCCGGTCTTTAGTAGATTAGATTAGTTTCATGCTTTTCATCTAGATGCATTAGGGTTTCTCTTTTATCGAAGATTGAAGTTGCTTGGCTTTACTAGATCATCTTTTGCATCACACATTTGTTCCACGGATTCGATACCTTGGGTTCACCACTCGAGGGAAGAAGGATCCCTTGACTACGACGGGAGACTTGTCCGCTTGCAAGTCTAAACGAACTTTGATACAACTATTAATCGTCAACAGTCGCACTACTCGAGGGTGTGGTTGACTAGCGTCTTGTGGTAGGGACATGGCTTTTTCAGCATGTCATCGAACACCCCAGGGCCTCGAGGGGCCGGTCGGAGGCCCCGTCGAGCTCGGTCAACAGCAAGAGCTTCATCGCCGTCGTCATCGCGCCCCTGCTCGTGCGCCTCGCGGCGCGGCTTCTTTCCCTTCTTGCCCCGCTTGTTCTTCTGGTGGGGCTCCTTGGACTTGCTGCCCTCCGCGGGCGCGTCGTCCACGCGCTTGCCCTTCTTGCCGTCGAAGATCACCCCACTGCCTCTTCGCATGAGGCAAAGCTGGTGGCGATGTCGAACAGCTCGTTCGAATCGGCCGGCGGGCTGCACCCGAGCTCGCGCACGAGGTCCCAGCACGTGGTGCCCTCAAGAAAGGCATGCACGATTTCGGACTGGGCCACACTCGGGAGCTCCGTGCAGCGCTTGGAGAAGCGCCGTATGAAGTCCTTGAGTGACTCGCCGGGCTTCTGGGTGCACGCGTGCAGATCCCAGGAGTTTCTAGGGCGCATATACGTGCCCTGTAAGTTCCCCACGAAGGTGCAGACCAGATTGTCCCAGTTGTGGATCTGGCTAGCCGGCAGCTGCTCGAGCCACGTCCGCGCCAAGTTGGCGAGGTGCAGGGGGAGGTTACGGATGATAACCTCGTCGGTGGTGGCCCCGCCCAGCTGACACGCCAAGCGGTAGTCGTTGAGCCATACGCGGGGGTCTGTCTCCCCATTGTATTTGTCAATCGACGTGGGCTGGCGGAAGCGCTGGGGGAAGCTCGCCATGCGGATTTCCCGGCTGAACACGCGGGTTCCCGGTGGCTCCGGCGTCGGTGAGCGGTCCTCCCGGCTATCGTAGCACCCGCCCCGTCGAGGGTGGTATCCCGCCGTTGCCCGCATCTCCGTGTTGCCCGTTCGCCGGGCGTTGATGACGTTGTGGGCGTCGCCATCTTGGGCTTGCCCGCACGTGTCGAGGAGCCGCTCCTTGGCCGGCGTATGCCCTGGGTTGGCGGGACGCTCCGCTGCGCCACCCGTGTGCACCGAGGGCTCGGGGCCTTGCGCACCCCCGTCGTCCCGCGTGCTCCCCTGCTTGCGGATGCGGGACGCCGAGCTTTCGGCCTGTTGGACGGCCGCTTGCTCGATAAGCGCCTGCGCCTCGCGGTGCAGGTTCCGCTCCTCGGGCGTCGAGGGGGCGGGCATAGCCCGTAACAGCGTTGCGGTGGCAATGAGCTTCTGGCTCTCTCGTGGGGGCGTGCTCGGATCGTCGACGTTGAAGTCGGCGTTGATGCGATCGCGGGCCTGTCGGCCCAACTCGCGCGCGCGTTCGCCGCGCGCAGAGGCTTCTCCGGTGATGGAGGCTTGAAGCAGCCGCACCGCGCGGTACTCCTCCACGAGCTTGGCCTCAAGCTCTCGCGCTTGAGCCAACTGCGCGTTGACGTCGGCCCCCCTCGGTGGTGAGGAGGGAGGGGCGCTTGGCCCTGCACCCTGGCGTGTTCCAGTTCCCGGACCGGGGGGAACCTCTCCGTCGCCAGATTCTGCCGCATTAGCGGCATTCGCCTGATCGTTGGTGATCACGACGCAACACTCCCGCGCGGGGACGTAGCTCCCGACGCTGGAGTCGTCGGAGTAGCCGAATCAGTAGTCTGTGGCGTCAAGGAACCGCCGGAACATTACTGGGTCGGGCACACCGGAAAAATCCCACTCTGCGTACCCGTGCGAAGTGGCGGGTGGCAGCTTGCCGGCGGAGCCTTGGGACGACTCGTCGCCGGCGGAGGCGCTGGGATCCCTGGCGGCCGGGACATGGCGGCCAGGGCGAACCCTGCGTGTTGCCTTGTTGGTGTTGACGGAGGCGACGTACGCCGTTGCAGCGCCGCGCAGACCGATGGGGAAGCGCGGTCCTGAGACCGAGCGCTCCCTCGCCGGAGCGGCTATCGTCTCGCTAGAGGGCACATCACGTTGCGAGGCGACGCGCGCAAAGACGTCGGCGTTCGTCCGCGCCCGTCGCGAGCGCCGGCCGGAGCGTCGGCGGCGGCGCCGTGGCGCCGAGGGACCCGCAGCGTCCGTGCCGGGCGGGCGTTGGCAGCGTCGCGGCGACGTGTGCGGCGGCGATCGGGACTGACCCGGCTTGGCGCACACACGGAGTTCCTCACGGTTGGTGAGGCGCATGAGGTAGCCGTTCCCCGTAGCCTGGAAGTTCAGGCTCCCGAACCGGATTTCGAATCCGGCCGGGAGGGGGTCCGAGCTGCCCATGGAATACCTCTGGCCGCGGTACTCGGTGCGAATGACCATCGAGAGGGCTGGTGGCGAGCCGATCTTCAGCGCGGGCCCCTACCTGGCGCGCCAACTGTCGGTGCGGAAAGTAGTCCCGACACTCACTAGTAATGAGCGCTGAGATCTGCCTCTCGACGGCCGGTGCTAAGCAACTAAGGACATTTGGTTTATCTTGGTTCCGGTCGGGGCCGTACGTCCAGCAGCGGTGTGCTCGGGGCACTGTGTTGCTTGCACCGTGGTGCTCGTAGAGGGGTGGCTACAAGTGAGGTGGGCGTGGTCTCCAAGTCCCAGAGGTGTTGATTGAGGCGAGTGCCAATATCGTGGAGCAGGTGGAGAGCGTGTGAGTGATTGCTATCCGTCGTCCTGCCCCCCGCGGCTGGGGGGCTACCCCTCCTTTTATAGGCCAACGAGGGAGCAGTTACATGCATGCCGCACTATTTCTATGCGTGTAGCGGTATGGCGAACAGTGCCGCGGAGCTGACGGCTGTCCTAGCGAATCCCGCTCCTGTTGAGGCGTCGTGATGCATCCTTGTGCTCATACAGGGGTGGCTTCGAGGGAGGCGGTGTAGCAGTTGGTTGACCGGCCGCCGCGGTGGGCCGGTTCGAGGGTGCCGTTGACGGGGGCCCATACGTGGCACAGTGGCCGTTGTGGCGGTGTCTTGTCCCCGTACGTCCCAATAGCGCTGGGATGTTGCCACAGTGTCCGGCGTGGTGCGGCAGTGGCGGGGATGGCCGCACAGGGTTGACAGCGATGGGGATGACCGATCCCACTGGACTGACGTCACGGCGTGGCCCTGTATAAGCACGTAGAAGATATTCGAAGGTGCCGCCGGCCCCCTTCGATGGCGCGACGTGTTAGGCGTAAGGGGGTAGGTGGCACAGTGTCACGGAGCTGACACCGGCCTTGCCGCACAGTGCTGAACAGCGGCGGGGATGGGTTCCCCCTAGGGAGTTGGCGGAACAGCGCCGGGACGTGATTCCCAGGCGTGTCAGAGTAGGGGCGCGGCCCTGTGGCGTCAGAGCATTAAATGCTCGTACGCGCGTGCGGGAACAGGTGCGCGTGGGAGCGTGGGAAATGCACGAGTGGGTGCCCTCGAGTGAAGCGGACCCCGCCCGAGGGGGGCGTAAAGGCCTCGAGCGAGGCGGACCTCGCCCGAGGGAGTGTCTATCCCTCGAGCGAGGTGGACCTCACTCGAGGGGCGTCCGTTGTGTTGCCCTGGCGGGCTGCGGGGGCCACCAGGGTTGTGGTTGTGCTGTGTATGTGTTTTAGGTGTGCGAGTTGATTTGTGTTTTGCGTTTTTTTGCAGGTTTTAAGCGGGTTGCCCCTGGTTATTTAGGGGACCCTTGTGGCTGTCCCCGACAAAGCTAGGTAACAGAGAGTTTAAACAGCTCCTTCCACAAAGTACTAGTGAAGATGCGGTCTCTATCAGTCACAAAAGACAGAGGCATACTGTGCAACTTGTATACGTGGTCCATGAAGACATGAGAAACAGTCAATGCCGTGAAGGGATGAGCCAATGGTATGAAATGAGCGTACTTTGAGAACTTATCCACAACCAAGAGAATACAATTGTGATGCTTAGAGCGTGGAAGCCCTTCAATGAAATCCATTGTAACCCACTGCCAAGCATGATCTGGAACAGGCAGAGGCTGAAGAAGGCCAGGGTACTTACTCCTATCAGGTTTAGCTTGATTACAGGTGGCACAGACTTGAACCCACTCCTTGATGTTTGATTTCATATTGTCCCAAAAAAAAGAGTTGCTTGATTCTGGCATATGTGACAGGAAACCCTGAATGGCCTCCCATAGCACTTGCATGCAAAGCCTGAAATATTTGTTTGTGAAGAGAAGGATTATTGGCTAACCATATTCTACCCTTGTATCTGATCACACCTTGCTGCAATGTAAAGGGTCCCACTGGCCCATTGGTAATGGCCTGCTGTTGCAGCAATTCCTTAGCCTTAGCATCATCATCATAGGTGTCAGTGATGGAGGTAAGCCATTGCGGTGTGGCTGTAGAGACAACCATGATTTGTGAAGGCGGAGCTGGGTCTGTAGAGAGAGCATCAGCAGCACTGTCCTCTACTCCCTTCTTGTACACCACTCTATAATTGAAACCCAAAAGCTTGGTGAAGACCTTCTGTTGCCAGGCTGTGTGTAACCTCTGAGTGGATAACTCAACCAAACTTTTCTGATCAGTATAGATTACAAATTCTGAATACTGAAGGTAAGATCTCCACTGTTCCAAGGCTAAAATAATGGCCATATACTCTTTTTCATAGGTTGAGAGTCCCTTGGTCCTAGGCCCTAAAGCTTTGCTGACATAAGCTAAAGGATGACCCTTCTGTGATAGCACAACACCAATACCAATAGCACAAGCATCAGCCTCAATAGAAAATGGTAAAGCAAAATCAGGTAGGGCTAAAACAAGAGCTGACACCAATGCTTGCTTTAGAGCCTGGAAGGCGGTTTCAGTTTCAGTGGTCCACACAAAAACTTCTTTCTTCTTGAGGAGATTTGTGAGTGGTTTACTAATAACACCATAATGCTTGACAAATTTCCTGTAATAGCCGGATAGTCCCAGGAAACTTCTCAAATCTTTAACAGAAGTTGGTGTAGGCCAGGCTTGGACATCCTTGATTTTGTTGGGGTCAGTAGAAACTCCTTTAGCAGAAATAGCATGTCCCAGGTAAGCTATACTTCTTTGAGCAAAAGTACAGTTGCTAGGCTTCACTTTCCAACCATCTTGAGCTAATAACTTAAGGACAACTTCTATATGTTGTAAATGATCCTCCAGGGATGAACTGTAGATAGGGATGTCATCCAGGAACACTAAAACACATATGTGAAGCAGAGGAGCCAATGTAGTATTCATGGCAGACTGAAATGTCCCATGTCCACCAGTAACCCCAAAAGGCATGACCAGAAATTCATATTGGCCAGAATGTGTAGAGAAGGCTGTTTTGTAGTCCTCCCCAGCTTTGAGCAAAATCTGATGGAATCCAGATCTAAGGTCCAGCTTTGTAAACCAACTATCCTTGGCAGGTTCATCTAGAAATTCATCTATAATTGGTAGTGGGTATTTACTTTTGATTGTTAAAGCATTGAGGAATCTGTAGTCCACACAGAACCTCCAAGTGCCATCCTTCTTCTTTGTCATAACCACAGAAGATGAAAAAGGGCTAATACTGGGTCTAATGATACCCTCAGCCAACATCTTAGCAATTTGTGCTTCAATTTCAGTCTTGAGAGCTTGGGAATATCTGTATGGCCTGATGACAAAAGGTTTGACACCAACATTAAGTGGTATAGCATGATCACAGGATCTAGAAGGTGGTAAACCCACTGGGGTCTCAAAGACAGACTGATACTTGTCCAAGATGCACTGAATGGAAGGTAAAATCTCTTGGGTTGCAAAATCTTCCACTAACAGTGTAACTTCCAACATTGTTTCCTCATGATCCTGTGGTAACTCACCCTAGAGCTTAACCCATTGACCCTCATATGGAATCAACAACCACTTCTGTTGCCAACGCACCTGCATAGGAGAGAATTGCTCCAACGAATCCATAGGAAAAACCTTCAAGGTATTCTGGAATGTACAATTCTGAACTGACCACCAGACATCTTTGAACTCAGTTTGGCATTGTAGCTTCTCACCATTAGCCACTTGTACAGTAATGAGTTTTGAAATGGGAGTACCTCCATGTAACTGAGAAGCCAATACATGACTAATGAAAGTATTAGAACTGCCAGAATCAATGAGAATAGTAAGGTTCAGACCTTGAATAGTACCCATCAACTTTAGAGCCTGTTCGGTTGGCTGGTGGTTGATGGCTGGTGCTGGTTTGTTCTGAGAGAAGAGTACTGCTGGCTGGTTGCGGCTGGTTGCTGGTGGCTGATTCGTTCTGAGAGAAAAGTACTGCTGGCTGGTGGCTGATAAGCCGAGCGAACAGGCTGTTAGAGTCTTAATTGTTGGAGTTCCAGTCAAAGCTTCCTTGGAAAGAGCCACATATAGTTCAGCCTGAGAAGAAGAATCTTGATCATCAAGACCCAATTGAAATAACTCCCAGAGCTCCTGAACCACATGTAGTTGTATAGTGGGTTGACAAGTATGTGCAGAGGACCATTTCTCACCACACTTAAAACACTGTCCCATTGCTTTTCTATATGCCTTGAGAGCTCCCAACTTATCTTGATTCGTTGGCACCTTGTTAGAGGACTGTTGCTTCACCAAGGCGGGCTTGGCCCTGTCTGATGGAGGAGCAGGTAATGGATATAATGTCTTGGAAGGAAAAGAAATCCCAGTCTTCTTAGATTCCTTAAGAGGAGATAAATCCATCATTTCTTCCTGCAATGCAGCCAAGGTACAAGCAGTATCGAGGTCTTTTGGGAGTTGGACAAAAACAGTAGAGCAAATATCATGTCTAAGACCATCAATGAATTTCATAGTGTAATGTCTAGGATCAGCAGGTGATTCATAAGCTGCTAACTGATCAATCAACTCGACAAATTGGGAAATGTACTCAGTGACAGTCCCGGTCTGCTTGATATGTAGCATTTTCCTAATCAAAAGGTCATGCTCATCTCGTCCAAAACGATCTAAAAACAGGACACAAAACTCATGCCAACTACTCTTATAGACTTTGTGTTCTACAGATTGCAACCAGCAAGCAGCAGCACCCTTAAAGAAATTAACAGCTACATGAACCCACTTATCTAGAGGAACTGAGTACATAGCAAAGTAATTTTCACATCTAGAGAGCCACAACTTGGGGTTTTTATGCTCAAATTTGGGGAAATTAAACTTCGGTAAACACCCAAACTGTGAGGGTTCAGAGTAACTATGCTTCTGCTCAAAGTTACCCCCAAAAGTAGATGGAACACGGGGTGGAACTGAGAAGGAACACGACTGGTACGTACCCTTGACCGGGTCATGAGACTGGGTGAAAACCGTCCCAAACTCATTGATCCCGATGACTTGTGTCTTGACGTGCCCATTGGGGCTGTCAGCGCTGAATCCGGCAGATGGGCGCACGGTCGCCGACTTGGATAGATTGGGCAGATCAAGGATGCCCGAATCCGATGAACGCTCCATTAGCGCTCGTTCCAGTTGCTTGTTCAGCTTGGAGACCTTCAGCTTCTGATCCTCCACAGTGGAGTCCACATGAGGATGCCAGCCATCGAACTCCGAGGTCGCCTTGTCCAAGGAATTCTCAAGCGCCAGTACACGATCCTCCCGCTGGATCTTGTCCTCGATGAAGCGCTTCTCCCACTTGGAGTCCAGATCCACGAATTGCTTCTGCATCTCCTCAGTGAGCATCTTCTGCACCTCCGCCAGGGCGAGCTTCAGCATTGGATCCATGGCTCCCTGACGGCGCTGGAATCGGGTTTAGTGGTGGTGGGAAAAATCCAGAATCGAATTGAATCTGATACCAATTTGTTAGGCTAAGAGTAATCGGGATTAGAGAGATAGAGGAATGAATAGGAACTGGAGACGAACAGAGGAATTATTCGAATTGATGTTCGGTTTACAACCTTACAACTAAGTTCATGCCCTTATCTCCCCCATGCTCTCCCCTCATATAGTTTGGCTACAGCTATTACAACTTAGCGAACCCATTCTGGACCGATCACATGGAAGTTTGGACGCCGGTCTCGAGCCTTCGTTACAACATCCTTGCCGGGCTCTTCAGCTGGGCTGGGCGATGTAGATGGGCTGGTAACAGACAACACCTTCGACCTCGTCACGGCGGACATGGGCAGCACCGACATATCTACTTCCTGCTACAGCTCGCCCGAAGCCCACACCGACACAAGTTATGCTACACGCAGATAAGGACCTCTCTTGCAGCGACCTCGACGTCAGCTGCGGTACCAGATGCATCAGCAACTACATCGGCCATCTTGCTGATCACGTCCACCACCACCACTCTCAGCTCCACCATCACGCTCTGTTTCGACGCTACAACAGCATTGACGATGCTCCGCCCAGCCAACAAAAGTCTGCAAGCCCTGCCTGCAAGGTACATCAACAGTCCCACCCGTGCTCTTTTGTGTGTGTGTGTGTGTGAACAACCCCACCCGGGCTCTCTCAGGTGTTATTATTCTGTTGTGTCCAGCCACCACGATGTCTGAGGTCTGTAAGGTATTTGGGCAAATGTCCAGTCTGAATTTAGAGCTGCCAGAGCCATTGCATGTACATGTGCTCGACACAGGACCTGGGATATCTCAGCTAAGCTTTTGTTTTGGTCTGTAGTTCAGTGTTGGTTGGATTATAGGGCAACACAGGCAACCATGGCCTCCACCTGTAGCATTTCAATTCATGGGCATCATGTCTCTAGGGGATTGTTCCACTGTTAGCCATGTGGTTAGAACACCGGCATTCATGTTCAGTATTCCCCCTAGAAGACAATAGTTCCAGGATTGTTGTACAGTTAGCCAAATTATTGTCTCTAATGTTTAGCTGTTTTGAAAGCAAGTGTGTCTTCAATTGTGAGATCAGTCACCTACAGGTTATGCTTAGCTACTCAGTCAGTGTGCTTCCATCATACCATGCTGCTACTAGTATTGAAATGCAAAGGCAGTCAATTTTCTTGAGCAGGAGCAGATACAGGGACTTGATACTGAAAAGCAATGCAGCAACTGAAACAGTGTTAGAAGGAATTACACATTTAATTATTGAGGGCAGTCCAAGTGCAATAGAGTGTGAGCAGCTTTGGCCCAAATTATTGGACAGGAAACCAACAGTTGGCTTGCTTTGGTCATATCATACTGCTGATCCATTTGGGTTGATGGCATTCAAGTGGGTTTTCAAAAATGTGCATTATTCATTTGTATGGGTAATCTCTCTTTTATATTTCATCAATGAAAGAAGAACTCTGGTGCTAAGTTGTAGTTAGAAAGGTAGCATGATCACACTTCTGGAATGGACACACAGTCTAGTGCCTCAAGTTAGAGAAATGGTTGTGCTGCTAGTACCCTTTGTGCAGATGGGGTGTAGGTGCTATCACAATGGAGTGGTAGTGAACAATTCACTACTCACTGCCTTATAATGATGAGTTAGTTACTACATGACCAAACAAGTGTTCGGAGTAGAACCATGTGTTCATTGATATTGAGGACAATCAAAAACAAACAAGTCTGTCAGTATGAACAGTGGCACCTGCTGATATCCTACAGCATATTAGATGTATGGATTCAGTAGAGAATGCTGCAATTCTATTACTGACAGCGCTAGACAGCTGAAGCGTGGTAGTTGCCGACAGTGGAACGATCTGCTTGAGATATTGAGGTTCCAATCCAACTGCTCTCTAATGTTGCAAAGACCATCAGCATTATAGTTTGCTTATCTCTTTGGGTTGCATGGTGCATTGAGGCTGTGATTCAGAGAGAACTTCACAGTACAGTTCCTATTGTCAAGCTGTCAAGTGGTTGGGGCTATGCTCAAATGGTAAAACCGATATTGCACGGTTCCAAGCTCTACTCTGAAACAGAAATTCATGATGGGGCAGAAATTCAGATGGATACAGATTGGTTTTCATGCAGAGCTTGTCAGATCAAGCCTGGCATCTATATGAGTTGCTTCACATCCAGTAAAGAGATCAAGATGAACCTGAGGTTGTTTTGGTTCAATACCAAATGTAGCAGTTCATGTATCCTCAAGCGCAAACCACCACTTACTGGACAATCTTGGTCTCAATTGAAGAATGAGAAGCATAAATGTGTCTTGTGTACTCGGGAGATACTCCCTCCGTCCCTATATCATGGTCGCCAGAAAATTTTTGTGCCAACCAATGTAAGTAGTAAAAGTCACAAAAGTCCCTACATAAGCAATGATGAGAGCCTAGGAGGAGGGATAGAATCAAATGACTAGTGGATGAAAAGAGAGGCCGCATAGCTAATGGAATTAAAATACTAGCTAGAGGATGATGTGCAGATATCCATAAAGCCTACAACGACTATGTTTCCAGGACAAGTGACTGTGGCTAAAACGACGATCTTACCGGGACATAGGGAGTACATCTGTTATCTGACATTGCAATGAGTGGTCAGCATCATACTAAACAGTTCAGCACTCCCGTCCACAATTCACAAAGTTCTGAAAATGATAGGCAGCTGAAGCGTGATGGCACCGTCCCGTTAGTCATCAATCCTCCAGCGGTGACTTTCCACAAAACGGTCTCCACTGTTACCATATTCAAGATTTCAGAGCAAGTGGTTGAAAGCTTAAGCATTTCTGGAAGCACACATAACATCATCTTCAGCTCTATCCCTGCCAACAACTTGAGCAAAGAAATGGCCCCGAACATGCAAAGACATTTAGAAAGGCGCAAGTCAAATCAAACACTTACATTGATGACCGGTGGTGCAAATGTTCCAACGATGTACCATGCTATCAACACTGATATTCTTCTTTTGGCACAACAAATTTACCGGTGTGCTAATGGAATAATCGAGGAATGGCTGATTGATTGCTCAACTACCTTTCATTTTCTTTTGCTGTCTGATTTCGGTGATGATGAAGCAGCGTATGGCAGTATACTCGAGAACTATTACCATCTGACAGCTTGTTTACACTGCCAAGAATTACTACCATTCATCTAGAAGATTACACAAGTCCAAGCTCAAGCATCATTGAGGTCATCTACAAGATTCTACTATTCTGAAGCTCAGATTCTATCATCTGGCAATTGCTAAGCCCTGAAGCTTACTGTATTCAGCAAGATATTCATATATCCTCACTAAGTCAGGTACCGTCACTTCTACTATCTGGTGATCGAGCAAGGACTACTGTCATGTTGCTTCGGTGAAGACCAAGTGCTCTGTCAGGTTAACAGCTTAAGGGCAAGCTGTGTCTTTTTTTTTTTAGAAACGGGCAAGCTGTGTCTTAAGGGGAGGGGAATGTCATGACTCAACATATAGGCCTGTTATGGGCCTGCGAATCCTTGTGAGTTGGGCTGAGCCCATGTACCATCACTACATGTATGACGTCGACGGGTTGGCTATCGATGAACAATTGAGGCCCTGTTTGGCAGGGCTCCAAAAGGAGCTCCGGCTCCGGCTCCACACGGAGCCCTGCCAAACGGTCTGGAGCACGGCGGCTCCGATGGTGAAGCCGGTGCTGGAGCCGCAAGGGGCTTCCACTGAGGAGGTGGAGCCACGAAAACGTGGCTCCATCCGGCTCCACCTCCTCTTTACTGTGTTGCCCCGGGCGGTGCGATGCGGAGGTAGGGCGGGTCGAGGCGCCACGAACGGAGGTGGAGGGGCGGCGGAGCAGAGGCGGGGCGACGCGCGACGGTTGGAGGCAGGGGGCACGGCGGGGCGAAGGCGCGGCGGGGCGGAGGCGGGGCACGGCGGGGCACCGGCGAGCGGAGGCGAGGGCGTGGTGGGGGCACCGGCGGGCGGAGGCGCGGCGCGGTGGGGCGCGGTGCGACGGACGAAGGCGGGGCGCGGCGGGGCACCGCGGGCACCGCGGGGGCGGGGTGCGGGGCCGGCGGAGGTGTCGGGGGCTCAGGCAGCAAGAGCCCGTGAGGGTGGTGGGAGCGGATAAGGAGAGGAGGGAGGAGGGTGAATAGATAAGGAGAGGAGGGGAAAAGTAAGAGGAAAAGAAGAAAAGAAAAAAGATAAAAAGGAAAATAAAGAAAAGGAAAAAAGGAAAAAAATAAGAAAGGGCAATTTAGACATTTTACACCTCAATCCAGCAGGTGGAGCCGTTTTGCCAAACGTTTTCCAAAACGGCTTCAGCTCCATCAGAAAAGCCGCTCCACCGGAGGAGCCACAGCCGGAGCCGTTTTTGGAGGAGTCGAAGCTCTGCCAAACAGGCCCTGAGTTATTGCCGGCTTCGTCGCCTTCTTCCAAGCCACCGCCGAACCCTCTATCTATCTTTGTCCGGTCCTATAGGATTCGTGACAGTTAAACACGAACTCATCAGATTCCGTTGATGGATTCTCTGAAATCTGCTACAGACACACGATTGGCCCCGAGACTGGTGTAAACTTAACTCAACCGACTAGGGGAAGAAAAAACAGAAAGAGAAGACTCCGACGAACATGACTGACCCTTAGGGCTTGTTTGGGAAATGGAGGAATCAAGTGGATGGAAAAGGATTGAAGGGGATTTTGGGAAATTTTGACTTATAATGGAAATTCCTCCACCCCAATACCCTTCATTCTCATTCATTCCACTAATTCCCAAACAAGCCCTTGTAGTATTTGACACACGATGACCCTGGACCCATAATCTTGAGACGAACCCGAGACTCGACGGCTGCCGTTTTGACACGATGAACACTCAATTAGCGCGTCATGACAAACCAAGACACGTGACCAGTTTCACGACGCCCACAAAGAGCGAGGCTCGGGTTCCTCTTATTGCCAACATTTTGTTGGGCGGACACTAACATTGACATCGATGGGGGTGGGGGGTTAATCCCCATGCACGTAGCAGCTCCCGTTCTGCTCTCATGTGATGCACCGGGGAGGATGTGTTGGCTTGGCCACCAGCACTAGGCGCCCCGCTGGCCGCCGTGGACGGAGCTCCAGTCGCGGCCGGCGCGGCGGACGGCGAGGTGGAACCTGAGCATGGCCGCCACGAACGCGGCCGCCTGGTCCGGCGCGAGCAGGCCGACGACGCCGCGCAGCGTGCGCTCACGCAGAGCGTCGGCCGCGCCGAGCAGAACGCGCAGCGAGCGCCCGACCGCAGCCACGGCGTCGTCCGCCTCCCCGTTCCGCGGGGTCTGCTGGCGGCGCAGCGCCGCCAGCACGCGCGGGCCAGCGAGGGACTCCTGCACGGCCGCCACCTCGCGGTCCACCTCGCGCTCGGCCGCCGTCGTGGCGGCGCGGAGGTCCTCGAGCGCGCGCCGCTGCGCGCCGCCGCCTTCGCCGGTCTCCACGAAGCGGAACACCAGCGCGGGCTTCCAGCCCCAGGCCCAGAGGAAGGTGCGCTCGAGCGGGTTGAGCCAGCGCGGGTCCAGCGTGGTCACCACGTCGCGGTCCGCGAGGCGGGCCTTGTGCTCGTAGTAGGCGGCGACGTGGCCGACGGCGGCGTCTACGAGCGGCGGCAGCGCGTCGCGGCGGCGCCAGGAGGGCAGATTCAGCGCAGCCGTGAGGTCGGCAACGATCTGCTCCTCGTGTCCCACCCAGGCGTCGTAGAACGCCTCCATGTCGTCGGAGTACGACATGGGTGTTGGCGGCGTGGGAGGAGGACGGCGACGGCCTCCTTGAGGCCGGCGCGGCTGCGGCTGCTGCAGCTGCTGTTGTGGCGGCGGCATCTTTCCGAACCGCGCAAGATGGCGGGCATAAATGGCATAGTTTCTTTGCCCTTAAGGATCTCGGTTGGAGTACGTGATTTGCTTTCTTAGACGAAGAGGCGAACGCGCAGCGGCGAGGGGAGGCCGGGCAAGAGACGTACGGGCAGAGGATGGCGCGCAAGGAGACGAACTGACGAAGGCGTACGGCGACGCCAGTTGACGAAACACCGGTGCGTTTGGATTTCTTTTTCTCGGATTCTTGCAAAGGATTGTTTGTTCCTGCTTGACCTCCTCTGTTCTGTCGGGGGGAGCGGGAACAGAGATCGCCCACGACGAGGGAGCCAAGCGCAAGCGGGAAGAGTTCCTCGGCGGCACGGCAACGAGGCTGGCAGCTCCGCGTCGTCTTCCAGCTCGCTGGACGCTGGTGCTGGGCCTGGGCAGGGCAACCAACGGAGCCACAGCTGTGCGCAGGCGGCACTTGGGCAGAGGCAGCATGAGGTAGCCGTACGGGAGTTTGCTTTGCTTCCCAGCGTGCGACAGTGTGGTTGGCACGTGATAATTTTGACCAAATCTAGGAGCTACACCTGGATATTCGTTGTTTTTAGGGCTAGTTGAGGAAAATTGGTTGAGATTACTAGTGGGTGGATAGTAGAAATTTGAATTGGACGTGTAAGAGCAACTCCAAGAGCCTCTTTAAAAACACGAGCTAAAACTCTGATTTGGCTAGTATGTAAAATGAAATAGCTAGTAAAAGTTGATGAAATCCAATAGACTAACTAAAATCAACTTTCTATATGCTCCACTGCTAGTGGGTCCTGCCTGTCATACTCATGTACGAGGGGATAGCTAGCGGGACTGACTAGTTAAAGATGGCTAGCGAAGTCCCCGGTTTAGCTAACAGAGGATAGAGAGGGAAAGTTTATCTAGTCTGTTGGATTGAATTTTTGAACAAATTTTCCATTTTAGCTAGATAAGTCAAGATAGCTAGTCTCTTGGAGCTGCTCTTAGTTTGGAAAAATGGTGGAATGTGATAGAAGAATAGTGCGTTGAGTTGCGTGTACCGAGAAAGGATGTGATCGGAGAAAGGATGATGAATATGAAAATTTGGATCAAGATGTTTAGTTTAAAAAAGTGATGAAAATATGACTCGACGTGATGGAGTGAATAGTTTTTTTTCTCGAATACGCAGGAGAGCTGCATATCATTGTATTAAGAAGAAATTAACCGAAAGTTCGTTACACAACCCGTGGTCATCTAGACGCACACTCGTCTCATCGAGTGGATTACACAATGAGACGGCCTTGAAGATACATAGGTGATTACTCGCTAAACAAATGACCTAGGTGATCGACGCAGTTAGGCGATGATCACCCCCTCTTGACGCTTGTTGGGCGACTTTTCCTCATGGGAAACATGTCCAGGACCACATCGGCATTCCCACGTGAGACTCCAGGGTTGAAAACACCATTGAAACCGCTCGTGGCCTCACTGTTGGCTGCCAGTTCGAAACGCCGCATGAGGAGGACCTCACCACGACGAGCCGTCAGTATCATGGCCAACTTGTTATTTTCCAGGTGAGAGCTGTTACGCTTGGGCGCGTCGGTGACCGGGGCGACGAGCGGTGGGCGTGGTGGCTGCTTGATAAGCGGTTAAGTGGCGTGCTTCTGGATCTCGCCAACAAACTGTTCTAAACGTTTTGCACCTGGGCTTTTAGGAGTTGGGATAGCACCAGACGAGCCGTCAGCTGGCTCATGAGCAAAGGCTCCCACAACTCTGTCGGTCGGACCGAAGCCAGGCAGAGCGTCCACCTCATTCGCTGTCAACGATCGATGGCATGGTGTCGACGACGGGGATGGTGGGTGTCTACCGCTAGGGCGCAGCGGGCTCCTGGGTGACGCTGTTGAAGTCACTGTCGCCGGTGGTGGATCTGCGATCGTTGTCGCCGCAGCCACGTCGCGGTGCGTAGACAAGATCACCCTCGGGGCAGCCTCCACCTCGATCAACATCGGATCGCTTGCTGCAAGGTCATGTGTCGGGGAGTCGTGTCGTACCACAATTTGCAGCATGTCATCATCCACCAATCTCGACCCGCAGCAAGAGCGAACGGAGCGACGCGGCTGCGATTACCGCACTGGAGCACCCCCGGCAGGCGGTCAACACGGTTGCTGGCCATCCACCGGAGCACCACCGCCATGCGGCCGACATGGCTGCTAGTCGTCCACCCGAGCGACCTTGCCAGGGGGTGGCGCGACGGCTGGCCATCCACCGGAGCGCCCCTGCCAAAAGGGCAGCGCAACCACTGGTCATCAACCAGAGTGCTCCTACGAGGCGGGCGGTGCAGCTTACCTTCCACTGGAACGCCCCTGCCAGGCGGTCGACGCAACCTCTTGCAGTCTCTGGCGAGATGGCGGAAACCATGACATCGCAAGCACCGGCGTGGCAAACGGCGTTTTGCCACACAGTGGGCATATGACAGATAATTCAGGCACCTCCCCTCGAGCTCTGGTGGAAGTCGTTTGCGGGGGCACAGGGTGGAGGCTGCCGCCGAGGAGGAGGGGGTGGAGGTTGCTGTCGACGACGAAATTCGCCACATCTGTCGCATGGTGGCCCCGAACACAACCTCTTGGAACCCCTCTGCATCCACCCGTGGTGCCCAGGCTGTTAGAGGATGCAGCTGACCGCGCGTTCGTGGTGGCTTCCGGTGCGGTCGAGGCGGAGGATGTTCCAGAGCACGCATCTTCGCCCTCGCGCTGGAGCCAGAGTCCAGGCGGGGACCGAGGCATGCGTGGAGCTTGCTGGAGATCTCCTTGAAAGTGCATCTAGGCACCTAAGTGGATTTTGGTGAATTGAATGACAAATTGATTAAAGCACTAATGTATTTGTCTAAGATTGTGAGCAGATTTTATTTAGATATTCACGAGCAATTATTGGAGTATTTATTTGTGGATGAATATTATATGGCTCACATTGGAGAAGACAAATATATGGATGATCCTAATGCATTTGTGGCAAATATAAAGCAATAAAGGAAGATAAATATTGGGATAAATTGAGAAGGTCATCCTAATTGCATTTGTGGCAAATATCAAGCAATAAACGAAGATAAATATTGGGATAAATTGAGAAGGTCAATTCATAGTCTCCCATACTAGACATGGCTTGATTAAAATTACAAGGATCATAAAAGAGAAGATGGTAATTCTCTAAGTCAAGTGCTAGGCTTCATGTGGTAATTCAAAGAGGACACAAGGATGAGTGTAAACATTATGGTTCTTAATTGGAAGCTTGCATATTTGTTGTCAATCAAGATCAAGCATTTGAAGTGGGATTTCAAATGAAGTTTAATTGTGGACCAAGCAAAGTGGAACTTAAAGTGGATTGGGTAAATGATGAAGAGATCAACCGAGATGTTTAGGGTACGGGACTAAGAAATCTTTGGGGCCGTAGCTAAGCCACCATTAGTGCTTTGCTAAGGTGAAGTTCTAGCATCCGTGGGGTCTCCAAGTATCATATCCAAACCTTAGCCGAGGGAAGCAATGCAACTCATCAACATGGTACGATTGGCAATATGGAGTGACTTATGGATCCAAGTGCGCATTATTATACTAGATAGAAAGATTCTAAGTCATTAGCTCAAGTATGGACGTGCTCAAGTCAAAGGGTAAGTTGAAAGGCCTCAAGTGGACATTGCTCAAGTATGGCAATATTGAAGATATTCAAGCTCAAGAGGTTGACAAGGTGTTTTATTTATTCTGGAGTATAGGTATGTCGTACTATCAAGAGGGATGCAACATTAGCAAGTTGGCTAAGTCAAAGTGCTCATTAGTTGACCTAAGTGAGATCTAGCCTTGAGAGCCTTAGAGTATGGTAACAAACCCTTCTAACCTAACCTGAGCCACTTCATCTCTTTGGTGAAGTGAGAGAATCATAGAAAGGGTTTTGGGGGTGCCTCAGGGCTGACTGGTCTGACTGGTCAGGGGCACCAGTCTGACCGGTGCCGCTAGCCCCAACGGCTAGTTTTTTCAAACACTGGTCTGACCGGTGTGAGGAACTGGTCTGACCGGTGCCGCCTAAGGGCTAACAACTAATTTTCTCCTTTGAGGGGTATAAATACTCCAAGCCTTCTTCAGTTGAAGGCTGTTGTTTCTAGTGGTGGTGCTGAGGTTCTAAGCCATTTTTTGCAAGCCCTAAGCCTTAGTGGCTCTCCCCAACCCTCTCTTTGTGAGATTTGTGGATCCAAGCCTTATTCTTTGTGTTGGGTTGAGAGAGTGAGCCCAAGAGTGAGTTTGTGAGCTAACAAGAGCATTCCCATAGCTTGAGCACTTCAGTTTCGCATCTACAGGGTTTGAAGTATTTGTTACTCTTGGAGGTTTGCCTCTAGACGGCTAGGCGTCGCCGGTTAGCTCCCAAGGTTGAGTAGGGCTGGACGAAAAACTCGAAGCTCGCAAACTCGCTCGAACTCGCTCGTTAGTAGCTTGGCTTGGCTCGGCTCGTTAGAATTTTTAAACCAGCTGAGCTTAGGTTTTAGCTTGGTCATATAATGAGCCAGCTCGAGCTGGCTCGCGAGCCGCTCGCGAGCCAAAACAAGCTGTCGGTGCGGAATGTGGTCCCGACACTAACCAGTAAGAAGCGCCAAGGTCTATCCCTCAATGGTCGATGCTAAGCAATAAAAGACACAGAGTTTATCCTGGTTCCGAGCGAGGGGCCGTACGTCCGACGAGGGGTGTGCTCAAGGCACTATATTGCTCGGCATCGGGGGTGCTCGTAGTGGGGCTGCTACAAGCAAGGCGGGAGAAGAAACGTGGCTTCCAAGTCCCTGGTGTAGTGGCTGAAGATATTGTGGGAGAATTGGAGAGCAGGAGCGTGGCGCAGCCTGTCTCGTGTTGTATTCTGTTGGGTTCTGTTGTTCGTGTCGTGCGTGGTGTCTGTCTCTGTCTCCTTTTTTTTCCCGCGGCAAGGGGGTTCGTCCTCCTTTTATAGACCAAGGAAGGAGCAAATCACATGCGCACCGCGCTATTTAGCTACGTGAGGGAGCGTGATGTGCTACGCTGTAGAGTAGGCGGCCGCCCAGGCGATCCTTGCAGCGATCCGACCATCATGGCGTATCTTGTACCCGAACAGTGGCGTCCTCGAGGGTAGAAGGGCGGCGGACGGCTGTGATTTCTTTAGATAGGCTCGAGGGAGTTGCTGACGTCGGTCCGTACGAGGTACAGCGGCAGGTAAGATGGCGTCCCGTTCCCGCACGCTCCACAGTGCTGGAGTCGTTGCCACAGTGCCTGGCGTGCGCCCGTACGCGCGGGGGCGGCAGCCATACCGCTAACAGTGGCAGGGATGGCGTCCCACCGGCCTAGCGCCTCTACCTAACCCTGTAAGGTCACAAGAAAGCAAATCGAGGGTGCAGCCGTCCCCCCTTCGAGGGCTCGGCACGTTAGCCGTACCGGAGCAGGTGGCACGGCGTCACGGGACTGGCACCGGCCGCGCCGCACCCGCCCCCCCCCCCCCCACAGTGATGGGGATGGGCTCCCTCCTGGGGAGTTGGTGCGGCAGCACCGGGGCGCGTGCCCCGGCGCATGATGGCGCCGTCCCGCCGATGTCAGGGCATTTAATGCCTGCGCGCGTGCGGGGCGCCTTCGAGCGAGGCGGACCCCGTTCGAGGGCGGGGCGGACCCTCGAGCGAGGCGGACCTCGCTCGAGGGAGGCGCACCCCCTCGAACGGGGCGGAGCCCGCCCGAGGGAGGCGCGCACCCTCGAGCGAGGCGAAACCTACTCGAGGGATTCTTCGAGTGGGCCGCCTGGTGGGCCGCTGGGGCCTTCGCGTCGTGGGCCATGACCTGCATGGTTAAGTAAGGCGCATTTGGTTTTAGCTTTGTTGCGGGTTTTAAGTGGGGATTTCCCAGCTGTTTAAGGGGACCCCTAGGGCTGTCCCCGACAGTAGCCCCCGAGCATCTGTGGGTTTGCCATTGAGGCTCCCACAGATGCTGGAACCTACTGATAGGACGTTCTTCCCTCCTGGTTTTGCGAACGCTTTCCGTGGGGCCGCGTCAGCGGACCCGCGGGTCTAGCCCCCGAAGCCCTGCAGGAGCATGGGCGCTCCTGTAGGGGTTGACCGCGAGACTTGGACAGAAGGCGTGGTACATGTTTCAACCGGCGTCGGCAATGTCTCAGCCGGCTTCGGTGACGCACGCGCTGCTGGCGTTATCCCCGGCGGGTGCAATCCAGGAGGTGTAGCCGTGCGTCAAGCCCCCGAGCCTGGGCCTGTTCAAGGCGATCGGGTAGAGCTTTACGACTTGTCTTTCAACACGCCCTCGCCGTCCCTCCGCGGGACGGAGGGTGAGGTTTCCACAACCCCCATCGGTCGGGTCGCGAATTGCGGATTCCTCGTCGAGCTGTTAGTGGGTGGTTCGAGTGGACGCCCATGCCCCGTTCGATAAGGGTAGGCTGCGTGGTCCAGAGACACGTCCATTGAAGCGCTTGCGTGGGTTTGCTAGGTGGGGCTCGGTCCCGTTCGCTAGGGACCGAGGGCGCGGAAGCTCTCCCTCGGTGGGATCCCCCGGCTAGTTGCCCTCGCTGGCTCTCGAACACGACATGTGGGGTACCCTCGAGCTGGCAGGCTCGAGGAACGGCTCGAATGCGCGTGCCCTCGTCGTCCCTGACTCCGGTGATCTGGGGCGCCTGTTCAAACCCGTCGAGGGTCAGGCTTCGAACCCCTGATCAGTAGGGCCGCGCGGGGTGGCGCCTTGGCGGCCCCGTTTTTGCATCTGCGACCATCGAGGGGCCTGGGCAAGCCAGCCCTCGAGGCGCTGATCAGTAAAAATGGTGCGGGGCGGCGCCTGAGCGCTCCCGGCTTGGCATCTGCGACCATCGAGGGGCCTGGGCAAGCCAGCCCCCGAGGCGCTGATCAGTAACACAGCGTGGCATGGGTGCTTTGCGGTGCCTGTTTTGTTTCAAACGGGCCCCGAGGCGACCTTCTCACGCCGGTACCCTTTCGAGGGTTGAAGTTTTCCCGAGCCTGGAGCCCGTGCCGTTCGAGGGTTCTCCTTACTTTGTAAGGGACCGGGCCATTAAATGCTCCACAGTAGAGGCTGCGGTTTTGCGTCGCGGGCGCGCTATTTTAGGCGTTACAGCCGCGCGCGCGCGTAGTGGGCGGCGTGGGCAGGCGGATGTGACCGCCTGCCACGGTCCCTGCTCTTCGCCGTGATGATGGCCTGTTCGCGGTGGCGTGGCCGCCGCGGTCATGGTGGGGCCCGCCCGTCAGCGAGAAGAAAAGATTCCCTACAGTTAATGCGCGCGGGACGTCCGCCCCGGAGAGCACGCCCGCGGCTTATAAATCTGAGGGGAGGGAAAACGACGGTTTTTTACCTTAGCGCTCCGCCTTTTTAGCCCCCTGCGCTCTCGCCTTCGTCCTGCTCTTGCCATCGCGTGCCTTCGCCATTAGAGCTCTTCTCCTTCTCTTTGTCCTCCGCTCTCACGTTCCTCGTCCTTTCTCATGGCGCCGCTTCCGCCCCTCACGATTCTTGACCCGTACGCCTGGGAGCGGTCGACGGTGACCCGCGCCGGCCCTTGGCGAGCCGGGTCTCCGCCGGCCAGTTGGCGGCGAACGAGGATGGCCGGCCGGCGGAGTGGATTGTGCGCGGCCGGCGGGGACCGCGCGCCCAACCCGCTGGAAGGCTACGTGGTGAGCTTCACCCGCTTCCATGAGCGCGGCTTCGCCGCACCGGCGAGCCGCTTCATGCGGGCGCTGTGCTACCACTACGGCGTGGAGTTGCATAACTTCGCGCCGAACGCGATTTCGCAGGCGGCCACGTTCGTGGGCGTCTGCGAGGGGTATCTAGGGATCCCAGTCAACTGGGAGCTCTGGATACACCTCTTCTGCGCGAAGCTCTTCACGCAGCCCACGACGGAGCAGAGGACCCGCCGCGCGGTGCGCGCCGGCGGGATGTCGCTCGCCCTGCGGGGGCAGTTCAAGGACGTCTACATCCCCTGCACCATGACGACGAACAACGCCGGCTGGGAGCGGGGATGGTTCTACCTGCGCAACGCCGAGCCCGGCCTCCCCGCCTACACCGGTCTGGTGCTCCGGGAGAAGCCCAACTCCTGGGGTCACGGGGTGTCCACGGCCCAGCACCGGAGGCGGCTGGACTCGGTCCTGGCCGCCCTGAAGAACCTGGCGACGCGCGGGCTGACCGCGGCGGGCGTCCTCGCCTTCCTCCACCACCGGCGGGTTGTGCCTCTGATGGAGAGGCCGCTCTGCATCTACGAGATGACAGAGGAGGCGGACCCCATCGCGCTGGCGAGGTCGCGGATGCTCCCAACCCCCCTCGAGCGGGGGTATGCGCTTACCCGGGCGCGGAGCGCCGTCGACACCCGGATGCTGCGCCAGGATCGGTCCCTGTGGGACCTAGAGATGCTCCCCACTGGCCCGCTGGTGAGTATGATTCCTGGCCCTGTCTTTGTTCTCAATGTTTCCCCTGGCCCCTGACGTGCTTTTGACGTTCTCGCATGCAGTTGGTGAACTTCAGCGCCGCGAAGTCCGTTCCGCCCACCCCTGACTCCCGCGCGCTTGGTCGGGCGGCGCAGCAGCAGGAGCAGGAGCGGGCGGCACGCAAGAGGGAGCGCGCGGCGGCACCGCGAGCGCCGCGAGCGGCGGAACGAGGAGGCACGGCGGCGCGAGGAGGCGGGGCTTTCCTCCCGGGGGACCGAGGGAGTACTCGTCCTCGGAGGAGGACGAAGAGGAAGAAGGCCGGGGGCGAGCCCCTCCGATAGGTGGGAGCTGCGCCCCCCGTCGCCGGATCCGCTCGGCGGCAAGGGCGGCATCGCCCGGGGCGGGCGCGGCGGCACCCGCCGCCGGGGGGGAAATCGACAATGGGAGCGGCGCGAGCCGCGGAGGCGCCGGCGCGCGCGCGGAGGCACGCGCGGCAAGCGCGCGCCGCGCGCGGGGTGGGGCCGCGCGCGCGCGGCGGGAGACATCGGGGGAGGCGCGGCGGCGGGTGCGCCGGCCGTGCCGGCCTCATCCACCGAGGCCTCGAGGAAAAGAAAGCGCGCCTTTTCCTCTTTGAGGTAAGGGGCTCGCCCTTCTGCGGGGTTTGGTTTTTCTTTTTTTTGGTACCCAGGCATTCTGATTTTTTGCTTGTGCTTGTGCAGGGTGGTGCCAACCGTGCCTCCCCTCGCGCCGGCTAAGGTGCTGAGGGCGGACACGTCCGTTCCCACCCGGCGGCGCTCGTCGAGGGTGCCGCGGGCGGGGGGGCGAGCACGGCGGCGGCGGGCGAGAGCTCGCGGGGCCGGGCCGAGGCCTCGAGGCCTCGGCGGGCGGATCAGCCCGCCGCGGCGCGGCCGGCGGTCGTCGAAGAGCGGCGGGCGCCGGTCGTGGCGAGACGCAGCCGCCGCGGCGGCGGCCGTGATGGAGACGCGGCCGCCGGTGGGCGCCGCGATGGAGGCACGTTTCGCGGCGCCGGCCGCGGCGGAGGCGGAGCGGGCGGCGGTGGCTAAGGAGGGCGGCGGGCGCCCGCGGTCGCGGAGGCGCGGCCGGGAGGCGGTGGCCGCGGTGCCGCGTCGGGCGCCCGCGCGGCTACCGAGGCGCAAGTGGAGGCGCCGGCGGAGGCGGCGCGAGGGCGGCACCCGCCGGCGGTTCCGGGGTGGCGGTGGTGGAGATCCCGGATGATGACTCCCCGCCGCCGGTTGGGATCGGTGGGCGAGCTCCACGCTCTCCCCGGGGTCCCGGGAGGGGGCCCTCGTGAGGCGGCGCGAGGGCCACATGGTGGCGGGGGCCGAGGGTACGCGCGCCGAGGCCTTGTCTTCCCGCGCGGCCACTCCGCCCCGGTGGAGGAGGCCGGCGGCGACCCGCCCGCGTTCGCCGACGCCCGGGGGGGAGCGGGGAGCTGCGGGGAGAGCTCCGCAGCCACGGCGCCACGCTTGACCGTGCGTTGAACGAGGCGCTGAGGGTCCACGGCGGCCCCACGTGGCGTGTCTTCCAGGTAGGGTGTCATTGCTTGCTTCCCTTTTTCCTTGTTTCTGCGCGCTTATCTTTGCGGCATGGTGTTTACGGGTTTTGATTTGTGGGTGCCAGGAGCTCGAGCGCCACGCCCGCGACAAGTACGGCGCCTTCGATCGGGTGAACGCCGAGCTCCACCAGCTCCGGGAGCGATGCGGCGCCTTCGACGCGCTCGCCGACGCCCTCAGGACTCCGGATGGCTGGTTGTCGTACCGGGCCATGGCCTTGCGCGATGAACTCCCCGAGAGCACGAGGCAAGACCCGGCGCGTCCCTCTAGCCTCGAGCGGGTCTGCACAGCCCTCATCGACCGTGATGAGGCGCTGTGGCAGGCGCGCTCGGACCTGGAGAAGATGCGCACGCCGGCGACCAAGCGGGAGGCGGAGGTGGCCGCCGTCCGCGGCCGAGAACCGGGGGGCTCCGCTCGTCCTCGAGGGGGAGCAGGCGCAGCAGCGCCAGGCCGAGGAGCGGGCGCACGCTTGAGCAAAGGGTCAAGGAGGCCGACGACTTGAAGGCCGCCCTCGACGCCAAGGTTGCGGCGCTCGCCGTAGGCGAGGACCGGCTCTGCGCAGGAGCGCACCGCCCGTCAAGGAGCTGAGGGGCGGCTCCCGGCAGAGCGAGCGGCCGCCCTCGTCGACGCTCGGTCGGCCCCCGGAGCGGGAGCGCGCCGCTCGTGAGGTGGCGCGGATGTCTACGGGGGACCGGAACACCGAGTTCTCCGGGGGTCGAGGGCGGCCGATAGTGCTCGGCATTACGAACGCGAACCGAGAGCCGGCCCTCCGGAGCAAGGCGAGACCGTCCGGGGCCTCGAGCGACCGGTCGAGGCCGAGCGCCGCGCCCTCGAGGTGGAGAGGAAGCAAGTCGAAGGTGAGCCGCCGTTTGACTCTGTGTTGTTGGATTTTTCTTAGAGGGTTTGCACTCTTTTTCGACTTCTTTCTCGTCTGGCAACTCCAGGCTTGCGCACCGCGCTGGGTCACACGGTTGAGCGAGCCGAGGCGCTGCGGACCTCCTACAACTCCTCCGAGCGGGGAGTTGCGGGGGTTGCGCGATGCGGCCCTCGAGACCCGCCGATCCGTGGAGGAGGGCGAGGCGCGGGCCGGAAGCTCGCCCGGCCGCCCGCCTGCGTGCCCTTAGCGGCCACGTCACCGAGCGCATGCGCCGGGCGCTGCATCTTGGCGTACAGAAGGCCCTCGGAGTGGTACGGTTCCACTACGAGGTTAACTTCGAGGCGCTGGCGGAAGGCTACGTCGTCCCCGAGGGCGTCGAGGACGAGGTGGCGATGGAGCGCGTGGACGCGCTCGCCGCCGACGCCGCCGGTCGCTCGCCGAAGCCTTCGAGGAGTTCCTCTTCCCGGACGCTGCTGACGCCGCCGCTCCTCCCTCCTGAAGACAGCTGGGCGCTAAGCCCGTTTTTGTTTGTGTATCAGTATTCTGGCCGTGCGGCCTTTGTAAATAAACAAGTTGTTTTTGCCATGAACATTTGTTGATGTGAAATGAAGTCTCTTGTTTACTACGCTTTTTGTTTCTCCTTCTTCCTGAGTGGATTCTAGTTAGGGGAGTTCGATTTTCGTGGGTGGCTCGCTGGGTTGGAGGCGAGAGAGAAGGGCCGTATCCTCACAGTGGCGTAGGCTATCTCTGGCTCGCGCGCTCCTTCCGCTAGGCTACCCACGCCCTGTTCGAACCATTGCTCGAGGCCGAAGTAGAAAACAAACTTAGCGCGCGTGAGTTGTTTCGTTTTTGCGCGAAAATGGGACCATTTTGGGGGGGATGCCCCCCGTAGTAGCCCCCGAGGGTAACTTGGGTTTCGGGGGAAAGCCGAGTTGCCCTTTTCATTAGACTTATGGTGTTTACATGGTCGTCACCAACTGGGGCGTTGGTCATGTGGTTTTTACAACAAAATGCTTGGAAATCCTAGCTAGGGGTAGAAGCGACGTAGCTGTTGGATGTTCCAGGCGTTTGTGAGCTCTTCACCGTCCTCATTGGCCAGCTTGTATGTGCCAGGCTTGAGTACCTTCACCACGACGTAGGGTCCCTCCCACGGAGGTGATAACTTGTGGCGTCCTCGGTTGTCCTGGCGCAGCCTTAGGACCAGATCCCCTTCGCTGAAGTCCCGTCGGTGTATCTTGCGCGCTTGGTAGCGCCTGAGGGACTGCTGATACCTCGCGGAGTGCATCAAGGCCACGAGGCGTGCCTCATCCAGCTGGTCCAGCGAGTCCTCACGGGCTCACTGGTTGGCATCCTCGTCGTAGCCTCGAACCCTGGGCGACCCGTATTCTAAGTCCGTGGGGAGGACGGCCTCCGCGCCATGGACTAGGAAGAACGGGGTGAACCCGGTGGCTCTGCTCGGGGTGGTCCTTAGGCTCCACACGACTACTGGTAACTCTTGGAGCCATTTTCGGCCAGATTTGTTTAGCTGGTCGAAAATTCTAGGCTTAAGGCCTTGTAAGATCATGCCGTTGGCACGCTCTACTTGGCCGTTGGTCTGTGGGTGCGCCACAGCTGCCCAATCCACACGGATGTGGAACTTGTCGCAGAACTCCAAGAATTTCCTACCCGTGAACTGGGACCCGTTGTCGGTGATGATGGAGTTTGGCACTCCGAAGCGGTGGACGATGTCGGTGAAGAATGTTACCGCTTGCTCCGCCCTGAGATTCATAATGGGGCACACCTCCACCCACTTGGAGAACTTGTCGATCGCAACCAACAGGTGGGTGAAGCCCCCGGGCGCCTTCCGCAAGGGCCCGACGATGTCCAGCCCCCACACAGCGAATGGCCATGTTATGGGGGTGGTCTGCAGGGCGTGGGCGGGCAGGTTGGACTTGCAGGCGTAGAACTGGCACCCTTCGCAGGTGCGTACGATCTCGCTGGCGTCCGCGACCGCGGTAGGCCAGTAAAAGCCTTGGCAGAAAGCATTGCCAACTAGGGTGCGAGGCGCGGCGTGATGGCCACAGATCCCAGCGTGGATGTCCCGTAGGAGCTCGCGCCCCTCGAGGATTGGCACGCACCGCTGTAATATGCCGGAGGCGGCACGCTTGTATAGCTCGCCGTCGACGAGGGCAAAGGACTTGGCCATCCTGGCGATGCGCCTGGCCGTGGCCCGGTCCGTGGGGAGCTCTCCCCGAGCCATCCAAGCGATGTATTTGTCGCGCCAGTCAGCCTTGACAGGAGCTGGCTCAATGTCCATCGCGTCGGCCTCGTAGGAGCCATACCCCTCGAGGAGGGAGAGCACGTACGCCTCGTTCGAGGGGTCCTCATCCATGGGTTCCGCACCCGCTGGATTCGAGGGAGCCCCCGAGGGTTCTCCGCGTGGCTCGAGGGGTGAGGCTCGAGGACGACCGAGGGGCGGGCAACATCGCGGGCAAAAACGTTCGGGGGGACGGTGATCCGCTCGGACGCGATCTTGGCCAGCTCGTCCGCCTCCTCGTTGTACCGGCGGGGCACGTGGTTGAGCTCGATGCCGTAAAACTTGTCTTCGAGGGCTCGCACGGCCTTGTAGTAGGCCTCCATCTTGTCGTCATGGCAGCTCGCGTTCTTCATGACTTGATCGATTACGAGCTGTGAGTCCCCCCGTACGTCGAGGCGCTTGACGCCTAACTCAATGGCGATTTTGAGGCCGCAGAGGAGGGCCTCGTATTCAGCCATATTGTTAGATGCGGGGAAGTGGAGGCGCACCGCGTACCGCATGTGCTCTCCGAGGGGTGATACGAAGAGCAGGTCCGTGCCCGCCCCTGTTTTCATCACCGAGCCATCGAAATACAGGGTCCAGCACTCTGCTTGGATCTGCGGCGGCGGCAGTTGCGTATCCGTCCACTCAGCGACGAAATCCGCCAGGATCTGGGACTTGATGGCCTTGCACGGGGCGTAGGCGAGCGTCTCGCCCATCAGCTCCACGGACCACTTGGCGATCCTGCCCGCCGCGTCGGGATTACGGATGATCTCCCCTAGCGAGAAGGAGGAGACCACCGTGACGGGGTGGGCCTCGAAGTAATGGCGGAGCTTGCGCCGCGCGAGGACTACCGTATACAGCAGCTTCTGGACCTGAGGGTAGCGCGTCTTGGTGTCAGACAGGACCTCACTGATGTAGTAGACCGGCCGCTGGACCGGTAGGGCGTGCCCTTCCTCCATGCGCTCCACCACGATCACGGCGCTAACCACCTGGGTGGTTGCGGCCACGTAGAGCTGCAGGGGTTCGCCATCCTGCGGCAGCATGAGGATCGGGGCGTGCGTTAAGGACGCCTTCAGCTTGTCGAGCGCATCCTGGGCCTCGGCGGTCCAGGAGAAGTGCTCGTGCTTCTTGAGGAGGCGATAGAGGGGTAGGCCCTTCTCGCCGAGCCGCGAGATGAAACGGCTCAAGGCCGCAAGGCACCCCAACACCTTTTGCACCCCTTTGAGGTCCCGGATCGGGCCCATTCGCTCGAGGGCCGCGACCTTCTCAGGGTTGGCCTCGATTCCCCGTTGGGAGACGATGTACCCCAGGAGCATGCCCAGCGGCACTCCAAAGACACATTTTTCGGGGTTTAATTTGACCCCATTGGCCCGTAGGCAGCCGAACGCGATGCCAAGGTCGCCAACCAGGTCGTCCGCCTTCCTGGTTTTCACGACGATGTCATCCACATACGCCTCGACCGTCCGCCCGATGTGATCTCCGAAAACGTGTTGCATGCAGCGTTGATACGTCGCACCCGTGTTTCGGAGGCCAAACGACATCGTGACGTAGCAGAACATCCCGAACGGCGTGATGAACGAAGTCGCAAGCTGGTCGGACTCCTTCATCTTTATTTGATGATACCCGGAGTAGGCATCAAGGAAACAAAGTAATTCACACCCAGCCGTTGAGTCAACGATTTGATCAATACGTGGCAAAGGAAAGGGAACTTTAGGACATGCTTTATTAAGACTAGTGTAGTCTATACACATCCGCCATTTCCCGTTCTTTTTCTTTACAAGCACAAGGTTTGCTAGCTACGTCGGGTGGAACACCTCCTTGATGAACCCGGCCTCGAGGAGCTTCCGCAGCTCCGCTCCGATTGCCCGCCGCCGCTCTTCGTCGAAGCGGCGGAGCCGTTGTTGCACGGCGCGGGCGTGAGGCAGGGTGTCAAGGGAGTGCTCGGCGACCTCCCTCGGTATGCCTGGCATATCCGAGGGGCTCCACGCGAAGATGTCGGCGTTGGCGCGGAGGAAGTCGACGAGCACCACTTCCTATTTGGGATCGAGGGTGGAGCTGACCCTCAACGCCTTGCCCTCGGGGGCCGCGGGGTCGAGGGGTACCTCCTTGGTCTGCTCCGCGGCTTCGAAGGTGCCGGTGTGCTTGGGGGCGGAGTCGAGGTCGTCGTTGACCATCTTCTCCAGGGTGGTCACCAGTGCTTCATCCAGCACCAGGGCATCCGCGTGCTCCACGCACTCGACTTCGCAGTCGAATGCGTGCTCGATGGATGAACCTACGGTGATGACGCCGTTCGGTCCCGGCATCTTCATCTTCAAGTAGGTGTAGTTGGGGACCGCCATGAATTTGGCGTAACAGGGTCGCCCAAGTATAGTGTGGTAGGCACCCTTGAACCCCACCACCTCGAAGGTGAGCGTTTCCTTGCGGAAATTCTTTGCGGTGCCAAACCAAACCGGCAGGTCGATCTGCCCGAGGGGCTGGACCTGCTTGCTGGGCGCGATGCCATGGAACGGCTTCGTGCTGGGCCGCAGCTGGTCCAACCCGATCCCCATCAAGCGCAGCGTATGCGCGTAGAGGATGTTGAGGCCGGCCGCCTCCGTCCATCAAGACCTTTGAGAACCGCGCGTTCCCAATGATTGGGTCGACCACTAGCGGGTGCGGCCGGGTTGGGGATGCGGTTCGGATGGTCTTCCCGGCTGAAGGTGATGGCGTCCTCCAACCAGTTGAGGAAGGAGGGAGGCGCCCTTTCCGCGGCGAGGACCTCGTGCCGCTCCCGCTTGCGCTGGCGGGTCGACATGTCGACGGTGGGTCCCCCGAAGATGAGGAACACATTTTCCACGGCGGGGAAACCGCCGACGTCACCATCTCCTCCGTCTTTCTTGGCCTCTGCCTCCTTCGCGGCGGCGCGGCCATAGAACTTCTTGAGCATGTCGCATTGCTCGAGGGTGTGGTTTACTGGGGTCTTGTGGTAAGGACATGGCTTTTTCAGCATGTCATCAAACACCCCCGGACCTCGAGGGGCCGGTCGAGGGCCCCGTCGAGCCGGGTCAACAGCAAGAGCTTCAGCCTCATCGCCGTCCTGCCCCTGCTCGCGCGCCTCACGGCGCGGCTTCTTTCCCTTCTTGCCCCGCTTGTCCTTGCGGTGGGGCTCCCTAGACTTGCTGCCCTCCGCGGGCGCATCATCCGAGCGCCTGCCCTTCTTGCCGTCAAAGATCGCCCCCACGGCCTCCTCTCCTGAGGCGAAGCTGGTGGCGGTGTCGAACAGCTCGTTGGAGTCCGCGGGCGGGCTGCGCCCCAGCTCTCGTACGAGATCCCGGCATGTGGTGCCCTCGAGGAAGGCGTGCACAATTTCGGATTGCGCCACACTGGGGAGCTCTGTACAGCGCTTGGAGAAGCGCCGTATGAAGTCCCGCATCGACTCGCCCGGCTTCTGAGTACAGGAGCGCAGATCCCAGGAATTTCCAAGGCGTACGTATGTGCCCTGGAAATTACCCACGAACGTGCGGACCAGATCGTTCCAGTTGTGGATTTGGCTGGCGGGCAGGTGCTCGAGCCATGTCCGGGCCGCATCACCGAGGTGCAGGGGCAAGTTGCGGATGATGACCTCGTCGCTGGTGGCCCCGCCCAGCTGGCACGCCAAGCGGTAGTCATTAAGCCACACGCGGGGATCCGTCTCCCCGTTGTACTTGACGATGGTCGAGGGTTGGCGGAAGCGTTGGGGGAAGGCCGCCGCGCGGATCTCCCAGCTGAACACACGGGTCCCTGGGGGCCCGGCATCGGGAGCGGTCCTCGTCACTGTCGTAGCGTCCGCCCCGTCGAGGGTGGTAGCCTACCGCCGCTCGAGCGTCCGCCCTGCTCGTGCGGCGGGCGTTGATGACATTGCGGGCGTCACCGTCTAGCGCCCTGCGCGTGTCAAGGAGCCGCTCCTTGGCCGCCGCGCGTCCTGAGTTGGCGGGATGCCCCGCAGCTTCACCTGCGTGGACCGAGGGTTTGCCCCCCTGTGCAGCCCCGTCCCCTCGTGCATCCCCCTGCTGGCGGATACGTGAGGCTGAGCTTTCGGCCTGCTGGACGGCCGCTTGCTCAATGAGAGCCTGCACTTCGCGTTGCAGGTTCCGCGCCTCAGGGGTCGAGGGTGCCGGCATAGCTCGTAGTAGCGTCGCGGCGGCAACGAGCTTCTGACTTGCCCGTGGAGGCGCGTCAGGGTTGTTGGCGTTGATGCGGTCGCGGGCGCCCCGCCCCGGCTCCCGCACGCGTTCGCCGCGAGCGGAGGCTTCTCCGCCCATCGAGGCACGGAGCGGCCCGCACCGTTCGGTATTCCCCGCCAGCTTAGCCTCGAGCTCACGGGCTTGGGCTAACCGCGCGTCGGCGTCGGCCCCGGCGAGAGTGCTTGGCCCCGCGGCCAGGCGTGGAGCGATCCCCGGGGCGGCGTGACCTCCCCGTCGCCTGTGCCCACCGCGCCGGTGGCGTTTGCTGGGTCGTTGGCAATGACGACACAGCACTCCTGCGCGGGGTCGTAGCTCCCGGTGCTGGAGTCATCGGTGCAGCCGAACCAGTAGTCCGTAGCGTCAAAGAAACGACTGAACATGACTGGGTCCGGCACGCCGGAGAAGTCCCACTCCGCATACCCGTGAAGGTTGGCGAGCGGCAACGCATCGAGGGAACCCAGGGATGACTCGTCACCCGCTGAGGCGCCGGGATCCCTGGCGACGAAGACGTGACGGCCAGGCGGGACCCTGCGCATCGTGGTGTTGACGTTGACGTTGAAGGCCGTCGTGGCACCACGCAGCCCAATGGGAAAGCGCGGTCCGGAGACCGTGCGCTGTCCCACTGGGGTGGCGGTTGTCGTGGCGGCAGGCGCGCCGCGCTGAGAGGCGCGCGCGCTCGGCCCGCCGTCGCTCGGACCGTGCCCGGCGCGAACGCCGACCGCAGCGGCGGCGGCGTCGTGGCGTCGACGGACTGCGCGCATCCGTGCCGGCGGGCGTCTCGCGCGCGTGGCGGTGTGCGCGGCGGGGACCGGAGCGGACCCGGCCCGGCGCCGCGCGCGGAGCTCCTCGCGGTTGGTGAGGCGCATGAGGTAGCCGTTCCCCGTGGCCTGAAAGTTCAGGCCCCCGAACCGGATTTCGAACCCGGCGGGGAGGGGGTCCGAGCTGCCCATGCAGTAGCGTGTACCACGGTACTCAGTGCGAATCACCATGGAGGGAGTTGATGGATTGACCTTAGGCGCTTGATTGCCCCACGGTGGGCGCCAACTGTCGGTGCGGAATGTGGTCCCGACACTAACCAGTAATAAGCGCCAAGGTCTATCCCTCAATGGTCGATGCTAAGCAATAAAAGACACAAAGTTTATCCTGGTTCCGGCCGAGGGGCCGTACGTCCAGCAGGGGTGTGCTCAAGGCACTATATTGCTCAGCACCGGGGGTGCCTGTAGTGGGGCTGCTACAAGCAAGGCGGGAGAGGAAGCGTGGCTTCCAAGTCCCTGGTGTAGTGGCTGAAGATATTGTGGCAGAATTGGAGAGCAGGAGCGTGGCGCAGCCTGTCTCGTGTTGTATTCTGTTGGGTTCTGTTGTTCGTGTCGTGCGTGGTGTCTGTCTCTCTCTGTCTCCTTTTTTTCCGCGGCAAGGGGGTTCGTCCTCCTTTTATAGACAAAGGAAGGAGTGAATCACATGTGCGCCGCGCTATTTAGCTACGTGAGGGAGCGTGATGTGCTACGCTGTAGAGTAGGCGACCGCCCAGGCGATCCTTGCAGCGATCCGACCATCATGGCGTATCTTGTACCCGAACAGTGGCGTCCTCGAGGGTAGAAGGGCGGCGGACGGCTGTGATGTCTTCAGATAGGCTCGAGGGAGTTGCTGACGTCGGTCCGTACGAGGTACAGCGGCAAGTAAGATGGCGTCCCGTTCCCGCACGCTCCACAGTGCTGGAGTCGTTGCCACAGTGCCTGGCGTGCGCCCGTACGCGCGGGGGCGGCAGCCATACCACTAACAGTGGCAGGGATGGCGTCCCACCGGCCTAGTGCCTCCACCTAACCCTGTAAGGTCACAAGAAAGCAAATCGAGGGTGCAGCCGACCCCCCTTCGAGGGCTCGGCGCGTTAGCCGCACCGGAGCGGTGGCACGGCGTCACGAGACCGGCACCGGCCGCGCCGCACGGTCCCCCCCCCCCCCCCCCCCACGGTGATGGGGATGGGCTCCCTCCCCGGGGGAGTTGGTGCGGCGGCACCGGGCGCGTGCCCCCGGCGCATGATGGCGCCGTCCCGCCGATGTCGGGGCATTTAATGCTCGCGCGCGCGGGAGCGCGCGCGCGCGCGTGCGGGCGCCTTCGAGCGAGGCGGACCCCGTTCGAGGGCGGGGCGGACCCTCGAGCGAGGCGGACCTCGCTCGAGGGAGGCGCACCCCCTCGAACGGGGCGGAGCCCGCCCGAGGGAGGTGCGCACCCTAGAGCGAGGCGAAACCTACTCGAGGGAGTCTTCGAGTGGGCCGCCTGGTGGGCCGCTGGGGCCTTCGCGTCGTGGGCCATGTCCTGCATGGTTAAGTAAGGCGCATTTGGTTTTAGCTTTGTTGCGGGTTTTAAGTGGGGATTTCCCAGCTGTTTAAGGGGACCCCTAGGGCTGTCCCCGACAGAAGCCAACCTTAATTAATAACCCAACAAAATACATTGTCGCCTCCTTGGCCCACGACCACAACCCACAGCCCGCAAAGGAACCAGAAGTCCACAATGTTGATAGTGACATTGAGTTTGTGGAGTTTCCAACCTGTATGGTGGGAAGCATAAGTGTGGATCGGATATTACTACGAGCACTCTTTGTATAGTAAAAATATTTTTTGCCACTTCACTAAAATAATTTACTATTTGTGTATAGTCTACAAGTTTACCTCTTACAAGTAAAGGCTGAAAGGGAGACATGAAGTGAAGTGTTGCAGCATGGAGAGTGTTTTAAATTGATCTTAGATGAACCAAAATAATGATTTTTAGCATGCATCGCATGGAGTTTTGCAATTAGGTGAACTTAATGTTGTTGATTGATTTAATGCTCAGATTGATTATATTTTTATATGTGCTTTGTTTCTTTTTATTTTTGTTGTTGGAACTTATATAATATAGACTAATTTATAGTATATTTCAAGATGTGATGATTTGGTCAGATTTTAAATGAGGTAGCTCACGAGCTAACGAGCTAGCTCGAGCTTTTAAATGAGCCGAGCTGAGCTAGGCTTTCAGCTCGGTATCTTAACGAGCCATAACAAGCCGAGCCGTAACGAGCCGAGCTGATAACAAGTCGAGCCGGCTCGATATCCACCCCTAGTGGTGAGCAGCAGGAAGTTTGTGAGGGCTGTGATCTTTCCTATTCATGGAAAAGATCACCTTAGTGGAAAAAAGGAAAGTGGTTGAAAGAGACCCGGTTTGTTGTGGGAATTATCCCTTACAAGCTCCTCAACGGAGATGTAGCCGTTCCTTAGTGGGCGGTGAACTTCGGGAAACAAATCCTTGCTTCTTCGTGTGGTTTGCCTCTCTAAGTTGTTTTTCTAGAACATTTGATTTGCTTTCGCTTCGATCTACTTGGGTGTGCTACTTGTGTGTGCAAGGCTCATTATCCTGCTTGTGATCATCAACAAAGCCCACTCACCAAGTTTGAGTCATGCTAAAAGTCAAGAGGAGCTTGAAGTTGTTTTTGCAGGTGCTCTGTGCTACACCAGTCTGACCAGTGCTAGACAACGATCTGACTGATGCCTCCTATGAAGTGAAGTGCGACACCGATCTGACCGGTGACGGCCACAGGTCTGACCGGTGAACACTGACAGCTCAAGTTTTTGGGGAAGAAAAGTTTAAGTCAGTCATCTCGCCTATTCACCCCCTCTAGGCGACATCAAGGTCCCTTCACTCCCAACTAGGCTGCTACCGATTCCCCGACGGCGGCCGGCGGACAGGCAGTCCAACCACCAGCTCCGCTGGAGGACGGCGGCGACGAGAACACCTGGTCGGTCGTCGCCTGGCATGAGGAGCACCCCGCTGTACCTTGGCCGGTGGCGAAGCATGCTACTTCAGCGATGGCGGGGGCAGAGGGCTGGATGCGGAGGGGCCCGGGTACAGAACGACATCCGTCACCAGTGAGGAGGGGGCCGGACGGCAGAGCACATCACGGTAGCTGGCGTTCCGCGGGGACGAGGACGACGAAGCTGAGGGTGAGAACTCATAGTCGACGTGCTCCTCGTTGTCGTCTCTTAGGTCCTGCCAGCGCACCCCTTGGTGCGGCCAGCAGAGGGCTCCCCTGGGAAGAACAGTAGCACCGCTGGGGAGAGCAGCGCGGAGCGTCCTCCACTCACCGGGACCATGAGGGTGGCAGGGGTAGCGAGAGTGGTGGGCGTCGATGAACTCGTCGACAGGGAAGAGGTTGACAACGCGTCGTCAGTCGCCGGTGAGGGGTGGGTGGGCACTGGGGAAAGGGTGCCCTCGACCTCCAGAGGGAAGCAGACCGCTGTCATGGGGAGGGGGACTATTTATAGATTGGTGCTTGAAGACCCCCAAATACTCTACTCAACGAAATCAGCCTCATGGGCTCTGGCGTCTCACGTCGCTGGCAATTCTCAATCATTGGATGTTGATTTGACTGTCCACAATTATGCAAATGCAAATGTGGTGCACTTCTGGAGTTTTTTTGACAATAGCATAACATTATATTAAGGAGCCAATTTTACATAAGGGACCTCTGAAGAAGACAGAATTACAAAAAGGTCCTTGGACCAAATAAACACAACAATAGCTACACAACAGCGGCGGGCGACGAGCTCACCGTCGAACAACCGTAGAGGCACCAGGGGTGCGTACAGCCAGATGGGAGACTGTGCTGAGCATCGGTTGGGGATGGATCGACGGAGTGTTGGAGGCGCACACCGGGCGACCGAGGGATGAGTTGAAAGTCGTCGCTAGTGATTGAAGAAGGTCTCGGTCAGGATCCATGGGGGAACGAGTTCATCGAACCACCACTTGATGTAGTGGAGCTGCTTGTTTGCTAGATCTGACCTTGTATAGGCTGCTTGGTCCGGAGGTGAGGCGAAGGCGGGCGTCGGTGGATACGAAGTGGAGGAACCCAGATCTTGGCGGCAAGTCGATGGAGCAGGAGGAGGCAGAGGGAGATTTGAACTGAGGTGGGGATTTTTTTATTGATACACCCCTTGTCCATGGAGACGACGTCGACGGCGAGGGGGCTAAGATGGCCAACGACGACGGTGGCGGCGGCGGCTAGAACAAGGAGGCAAGCGTCGCAATAGGGTGCTGCCATAGCTACTAGAGACCTAATAAACTAGTAGATCTACAAGGGGGAGGGGACCCCTTCCTCTACTCGCCGCCGGCGAGAACGCCGGAGGGGCGAGAGGGAGGGGGCCCGGAGTGGCGACGGAGGGATCTAGGCAGCGAGGAGGTTGACTTCTAGGAGAAGAAAGGGGGTGGGGAAGAGAAACGGCATACACCCACTACTACTGAGAGCTTTGGATCGTGTGGTAATTTACATATTGACTGGTGGGCAGACGGTGATGGTATCCACCCTGCAGCCAGCCATGTGGAGTTGTAGCCGAGTAGAACTTGTAGAGCGCCCATACATGAAAAACATAGAAATGTTACTCTGATTCAAGGGAGCATGCATGTTGCAAGTTGTTTAAAATACTAGTAAAATGCACGTACGGCACGCGAGTGTCTAGAAACCACAATAACTAAAAAATGTATTTAACTAATGTGACTACCTCATTTGAAAATACGATTGCTAGATATTTTCATAGAGAATAAAGACACAATTATCCAACTAAGGCCTCATTCGTTTCCACGGGATCAATTCCGATCGGAATGGATAAATACAACAAGAAAATCATGATAGTTACTATAAGAGATCCGGATTTATTCCGGGTCGAAAATTAATTTGCTCATGATAGGTACACCAAAAGGCTCGGAATCACTCCACTAGTCAAGAGTGTGAAACCAATCCGGCTCTATGATCTCTTGTTCTACCTATCATGATTGGTAAATTAATTTTTGATCTGGAATAAATCCGAGTCCATATCATAATGTTCTTCATACATTTATTATCCTGACCGGATTGAATCCCACGGAAGCGAACAAGCACTAAGGACGAGGCTCATGTACTGAAATGTCAACCATTGCCGACTCCAATCTGGTTCCGCCCTATAGCTCCATTAAAGGACATATCCAGGACATAAGAAATATATAAGGTTGTAATGAATGACAATTTAAAGGTAAGAAAATTGCGTTGGCAAGAAAGAGCATGATTTGATCAAAACATATTATGCAATATAACACATTTCATTATCTGTAGCCAAAGTGCTTGACTCCTTTCTAAATCTGCATAGCAGCACTGCTGATATGAAACTCATCCAATTTAAATATTAAAAGGGTATTAGCTTGTCACAGATGCATTAGTTGTCTATGTATACATGAATAAAAATAAATATAGTACAATATTATCTAGTACAACTGCTCTTCTGAGTATGTTCAGAATGGAAATTAGGTGTGAAGGTTGCTTTATTACAGAATAAATGGTGATATTTAATACCAAGTGACAGGTGATCCCGGGGTCAAATTCAATGGAAAATTGATCTCATAACATTGAAAGATCGTCATATCCGGAAAATACCATTAAAAGGTCGTTGCTCTGTAAAATAGAATCGAAATGTCACGTTTGTCGTCCAGTCATCGTGAACCTCCTTCTCCTGTGCCGCCTAGATCCCGCCGCCGGACAGCGTTGCCTGACGTTCCTTCCCACTGGATCTGGCACTGGATCTGGCAGAGGAGAAGAGAGAAATAGGAAGGCTGAGGATATGACACTGAGGTATGAACTCCGTACTGAAGAAAGGATGAAGCAAATTCATGTTGGTCATTGTTGCTTCAAAGTCGGCCACCAATGGACCCAATCGGGGCTGACTGCACATGGCGAAGCTCGCTGCTGCGCTCATGCTATGATCTGTTTCAATCGCACGCCATAAGTAGGCGTGGGCGTTCGGTTCTAACCGAACCGATCGGTTCGGTTCTTCGGTTCCCTACAAACTTCAGTTCCCAGAAAGTCAGAACCGAAGAAAGAACCGTTCGTTCTTTTCGGTTCGGTTCCGGTTCTAACCGAGGGAACCGAGCTATAATTGATAGAATCGCAAAATCATGAATTTAGTGAGAAATTTGAGCACAAATCGACGACATCACGAAATACAAATCAACATAAAAAATCAAAACAGAGCCTCCAAATTGATGAGATTGAAGAAATGAAGAGGAAGAGAAGAGGAATAGATGGACGGCGGGCCGGGGGCGTCAGTCGGTCAGAGGAGGTAGGCCGTGTGTGGATGGCCTCGTCCTCGTGGCCATGGCTAGCCGGCCTGGGGCGCTGGCCGTTCGAGCGCGAGACAGCGGGGCTGGGTGCAGGCGGCGAGGCACCGGCGTGGGTGGAGGCGGAGGCGGAGCGGCGCCGATGCGGGGTGGAGGCGAAGGCAGAGCGGCGCGGGCGCAACAGCTGGGCGGAGGCGGAGCGGAGCAGGCGCCGACAGGGAGCATCGGTGGCCGGTGAGGGGGATTGGAGTTAGGGTTTTTGGTTTTTATTGGGCTTTAGGATGTTGGGCCGGTGGATTACTGGGCTCAAATGCTTTGATGGGCTGTTCGTTGGTTGTTCGGTTAACCGAGGAACCGAACCGAAGAACTGGGGAATTTCGGTTCCAGAGAATCAGGAACTGAACAAGAACCGATTTTCTCGGTTCCGGTTCTTTCAGTTCTGGCTCCTGGTTCTTTCGGTTCGATTCTCGGTTCTCGGTTTTTCGTGCCCAAGCCTAGCCATAAGCAATTCGCCCCGCGCTGACCTGCTCGCCACCCACTATCGTCCTATCGCATGCCGCCGGCAGGCCCTACCGTGGCCTCGTTCAGCCCCACGCGTGCACTCCTTGGCCATCGACTCATGCGACTGTTGCCGTCACGCACGCTGCGCGCGGCCTCGTCGCGCGGGCTCACCACCGGCCAGAGAGCCGGCGTGGAGCCGCAACCCGCCACCACTTGCAGGATCAGCCTGCAGGCTGCAACTCAGACTATCCGCACTGGGGGACGCAACACGAACGGTATGCGGCCTCTAGTTCACTTTTACCGTCAAAATCCCCGCAGCGGGCAACTGGAAAGGAGACGGAACCGTCCCGTTCCCTCCCATTGCCGCCATTCCTGGCGTCGATCCAGCGAATGCAACCGCAGCCTCGAGGCGTGGGGCCACCCTCTCGATGCGCGTTGTCCCAACCACCACCGGCCCTCCCGCCCACGTCCGGAACGCGTGCTTGCCGGCAGTGCCGCCGCCGCGGTCGACTGCTCGCCTCGGCGTTCCTCCTCTGGCCTCTGCGCCGCTACCCCGTGCCGCACGAGGAGGAGAGGGAGAAGAGGTGGGCCACAGCGCGCCGGAGCGGAGGAGAGGGTGGAGAAGGTCGGTGCAGCAGATCCTCGCTGCAGATTGGCAGCCGGTGGTCACTCTGTCGGGGCGCGCAAGCTGTGTGGAGGAGTAGAGGAAAGTGGGGAAGGATAGATAGGAGGAGGAGAGAAAGAGCCGTGGAGGCAAGGAGCCTGCTCACCGGCGGCAGAGGGAGGATGCGGCGCCTCGAGTTGGGGAGGGCGGGGCCTGGGGCTCCTCGAGCGCCGGTCGCCGCCGCATCCATCCTCGGACTCGCCGCCCGCCGGAGGCCCGAGCTCCGCACCGAGGAAGCCGTGCCCTCGCTCCGCGCCGCCTTGCTCTAGCCGGCCGCGGGGGCCCGAATTGACGGCATCCATGGCCGCCTCTCGCCCCCGCCGCTGGCCCTCTGAGCTCTGCCTCACCGTCATGGAATGGAGCTCCGCCTCGCCGTCGTCGAATGGCCGCCTCCGCCACGGGATCCGGTCTAAGGCGGCCGTACCGGATCAGCCCCCGAGCCGGGCCCGGCCCGCCTCGGCTCCGAGCCGCCGCCGAGCTCGCCGGCCGCAAGGCGAAGAAGGGGCGCGGGCGGATCGGGCGAGGTAGGAGGGGAGGTGGGTGTGGGGGTAGGTGGGGAGGGAGAGAAAAAGAGAAGAGTATGACGCGTGGGTCCCAGACCGGGGTAGTTGGTATGGAGTTTGAGATATAGAGGTCGACGGGTGCAGAAAAGTTGAAACTGAACTGGAAATTCTTGGTGACCAGACAGGAATATTCCTTTTAGAGGTTGAATTTGGAGGTTGATGAGTGGGGACAGTCTCACTGTCGTCGCTCTGTATCTGGGGAAGAAAACGATGCATTGTAAAAAAAGAAAAAAAAAGAAGAAGGCCGAGATGTTGTCGAGAAAAAAAGGAGACCGAGAGGTCATGTGACGGAGACGACGGTGAATGGACGGCAAACGTGACAGAGTGCTATTTTCATGTAGCATTGCATTCTTTTGATGCTATTTTACGAAACAGCGAATTTTTGGTGGTATTTTCCGGATATGGTGATTTTTGGGTGTTATGAAACCAATTTTCCCCAAATTCAATCGTGGGAACACAGTTCACCTAAACTGAAGTGTCGCTTGCCCAATCGTGTGAAAATGGAATCGATAATTCCTGCAAGGGGCACTGCAGCCAAGCAGTAGTTAGAAAAAAGCGCTTTGCAGTGAACATGAGGTTGCAGCTTTAAGTGGATATTTGAAGAAACATGCTTTATTGTCAGCATAGTGCTTCAAATTAAATCACCATACTTAGAATAGAGATTATTGCTATACAATTATAATGTAGTTTTCATGTTAAACAGAGCAGAACAGAATATTTCTTTGAAAAATTTGTTTAACTAAAACAATGTATTATATGATCCTTAACTTGCCTACCTCAGAAATCAGTATTATCTCCGGGTCACAGTATCTTGTAGTCGATACTTTAGGGTACTCCCAACCCAGACTCAACCCATGGAGTCTATATCTCAAAGATTATATCACAAGAAATTATATTCTTCAATGCAAATTTTTCTAACATGGAGTCTATCTAATATTCATCTCGGATCTTGTACTCCAGCTTTATTAAATAAGAGGACACATCGCACATGTGGGCAGCCACACGGGATCCGCACGGGCTTCGTTTTGTGTGTAGACTTGGAGTCTAACTTAGACTTAGTTTATAAGTTTTCACCCCTCTCTCATCGTTAAATTGTTTGCCACATCAGCAATTTGTCTAGGTGGCGGTATAATTAATGACTCTGGACTCTACCATAGAGTCTAGGTTGGGAGTGCCGTTACTGTCCAGTGAGATTGAGACTCCAAACCTTATCTTCGGCAGCTTTGCTCGAAGAGGAATTATTCATTGTCCACCAAAGCTATGGATGTCATAATAGGCTAGCCAACATACTGTAAGGAATCTGATGCTCGTTAGCCTAAAAGGGGGAGGGGGTGAATTAGGCAACTAAAAACCTTAACCCGTGGCTTCACTAATTTTACACAAAGATAAACTAGAACATACTATCTAGATGTGCAACTAGAGTTGTTCTAGTGTGGAACTCCCATCCTAAAACAAGGTTTGCAACCTATAGCCATTCCTAGCATGATACTACTCTAGGAAAGTAAAGGCAAGCAAAGATTGCAAAAGAGTAAATGCGGAAACGTAAAGGGGATGAGAGGAAGCAAACTCTTGACACGCGATTTATCCCGTGGTATCGGTAGGCAATAAGCCACCCCTAGTCAACGTTGAAGCACTCACACAAGAGTATTGCTTCCCGGTCACCAAGTCTTTCCCAAGAGCACCACTTGACTCGCCACAAAGGCTAGCCACTTAGGCACTTGCCAAGCTCCCTTGGTCACCTTAATGCCGCCTCCACTAAGGAGCTTCTCCACCAAGGAAGGGGTCTCCACGTCCCGCGCACAAAGTGTCCTTGCCGCTCCACACCAAGCCGGAGGGTTGATGACGATTGCCGGTGTGCCACTTAGGCCCCAAGGCTTCCGGCGAACCTTGTACACCTTGATTCACTCAAGAATCACCTCACAAGGTTGGCACAACCTTGCACTCACTCAGCTCTAAGCTAAGCCTAGCACTAAGCACATACACAAAGCATATGCAAGTCTAAGGATGAGCAATTAAGTGCTTGGATGGATTGGATATGATCTTCAATGTGTCTTGAACTCCTCTGCACTTCCACACAATCCAGCAGCCTCAAATGGGTGGGTGGAGGGGGTATAAATAGGCTAAGGCATCAAACTAGCTGTTGGCTAAAAGCTGCTGAAAAAGGTACCGTCGGATGAAACGACGCTAAGCTTTTCCAGGGCGTCGGTTCATCCGGTGCCCCTCCCTTGCCATATAGCCGTTGAGGTTCTCTGACACAACTGCTCCGACGCTATGTACCGACGGTGCGTCAGATCATCCGGTGCTGAAGACTCCGCGCTCAATTCGCCTCTGTTAGCTTCCACTCGACCGTCGGATAGACTGACACTTCATCTTGACCAAGGCGTCGGATTATCCGGTGCTGAAGGCTTCGTCTTGGCGCGTCTCTGTATGAATTCAAACTGAGTGTCGGATAGACTGACGGTGTCCCCACTCAGACCGTCGGATCTTCTGGTGCTACTGTCTTCCTTGCTGTTCCTCTGCAACTCGTCCGACGCTACTAAAATGTGGACCGTCGGATCATCCGACGGTACCTAGGGTTTGACCCTGTGTACAAATTCGTCCGATGATTGCACCGACGCTTGTTAAATTGATACCGTCGGTTCATCCGACGGTGTCTTTTCTTTTCCTTTTCTTGCTCGGTTTTAACCCTTTGTTTTGGCATTTTGCATGTGGTTTTCTTGCATCCTTGGGATCTAGAAGTGTCTATAAAGACATGCTAACACAATATGGTTAGTCCCAATGATCATGTTGTCATGAATTACCATAATCAAACTCGAACTAATGGCTTATGAGGCCATGTTCGCTACAATCTCCCCCTTTTGGTGATTTATGACAACACAACCAAAGCAAGCATAAATTTGCAAAAATTGATAGAATTAGATCCACTTACACTTGCTTGGATGCTTACCATCATCCAAACTCCCCCTAGATGAAACTTCCCCCTTTTTTGACCTTATGTTCACATTCTCCCCTTTGGTCTCATATCCTTGAAACCACTTGTAAGCTTACCACTAGCTTGCTTTGGTCTCACATTCTTCCCCTTTGGAATAAAATCTCCAAAAAGTCCAAAGCAAAAGGGTCCAAGGAAACTAGCAAGACCTAGCAAACATAGCTCATGGAGAAATGTTAAATGCAAGAGGGAAAGCCGCATGAACCATGATCCCTATGTATGACATCAATGAAGATACCACATGTGAGAATAACTAAGGTGGATCATAAGCTCATGAGACTAGCATGATATAACCTAAGCTCCCCCTATGTGTGCGCGCAAAAGGATACCACTTGTAAGACAAGGGTAGTGAGAAACAAGTGCACAACTACAAACTTGAAAGACAAGGAAGCTTAGAGCATATCATGCAAGGAGGTAGCTTTAAGGTCAAGAGATAAGACAAATGGGTTCTTGTTACATTACCACTTGTGGATATCACTTGTAGTCTTTTGGTCATTGCATACCTCCGGGGGTTGATCCTTTCTACCTTGTTGGCTCCTTTCTACCTTGTTGGCACCACATTGAGATGAGCCACTTGGAAATGATATCACTAGATGACACCACTTGAAAGAGGCTTGCATAGAAGACACTTGGGGTACCACAAGGATTAGGAATGTATGAGTACATTGCCTTTGAACTTATATAGAGACATAAGCTCGCAAGGACATGACTCAATAGCATGAAGCTCATATTGCTATATTCACTCTTTTAGAGATGTTAGATGACATTGAGAGTGAAATAGCATTCTCTTGGAATGAAGCACCGCACCGGAACGCGTCGCCAAGAGACTACATAAGATAAGCTTGAAACAATGTTAGTCCCATAACCAAACCATAGGATGAGCTCCCCCTAAATGTGTGCATTTAGTGTTTGAATCACCAACCAAATGTATGTACATTGTTTATGACAACAAAAGGGAAGCTAACCCTATAGCTTGCTCATGATGCAGAGAGATATATATGAAAACATACACCATGAAAGAACAAGTGTAGCTTTCCTACACACTAATCAAACCATGTAAGTTGCTCATGGGTTAGCACATGACACAAGCAACCTACCATATGTAAATATTGCAACAAATGCAACCTAACCAAGGCAATGGAGCTACAATGATACAAGAGATAGGTACTAGTTTCCATTACCTCAACTGGGGAACTTGGGCAACACATGTCCAATTTGCAAGCTTGGCTTATAGGCTTGAATCTTCTCATCTTCTTTGTGCCAAGCCTCCCAAGTCCTCGAACTTATGGCCTTCAAGTGGCCTTTGGAACCCAAACCATTTGAGGCCCCTTCATGTTGATGATGACTTCCTTGGGCACCCAAATGGATTGGTTCCAACCCCACTCCTCCTTCATCTTCCCAACCTTGTGTGCAACTACCTTGCCATTTGCCTTCTTCTTGATGATGTAGGTGTTGCTCTTGGTCTTGTTCTTGCGGTTGGGCTTGGTGTAGATGAGGGAGCTCTTGATGGTGGGCTTCAACTTCTTCTTCTCGCCCTTGTCCATCTTCTTGACAAATTGAGGGCATTTGTAGAACTTGTGCCCTTCTCCATGACACTTGTAGCAAGTCACGGTTGCACCCTTCTCAAGCTTCTTCACCATGGGATCACGGTTATCTTGAGAAGGTTGGACTTTTCTCTTCATGTCTTGAGAGATGTCCACTTGTTCCTCATCGTTCTTGCCCTTGCCCATCAAGCTTGCCAACCTCTCTCGGAGCCATTTTACTTCTTGCATGGGCTCATCATTTTTCTTGCCTATGAGACAATCACATTTTTCTACAACAACATTCTCATTGCAAGATGATGAGCAAGATTCATCAATTAAATCAATGCAACAAGTTAAAGCATCTACCTTGGAGATAGGAATTGCACAAGGGATAGATGATTCATCAAGTTCAAAGGAATTACTTGTTTTAGTCTCATTGCTCTCAAGCTTAGATTTTAGCTCATCACACTCCTTGCTAAGCAATTTGAATTTGCACAACAAATGTTCATAATTTGTAGCAAGGGTTGCACTAAGATCATTGAGAGCATTGAGTTCTTTAATTTCATTAGCTTGTTTCTCAATAATTCCTTTTTGCTCATGGACTAGCTCAACAAGAACATCGAGAGATGTGGTGTCGGATTCATCATCACTTACAATGCTTTCCATACCTTTGGCCATAAGGCACCTGTGTAGTGATGACGAAGGACCTTGCATGAAGCGGGTGGTGAAGTTCTTTCTTGATTCATCACTTGAGCTAGAAGAACTTGATTCTCCACCACTTGTCCACTCACGGATGGCGATAGTTGCTTTTTGCCTTGGTCTCCTCTCCTTGACCACCTTCTTCTTAGGCTTGTGCTCGATCTTGGTGAACTTGATGTGTTGATGATGACACCCTTCTCTCAAGTGGACGTTGTAGCCGTACATGTTGAATTTCTTCACATACTTGAAGATCTTCTTCACGTACTCAGCCACCATGGATTCAACCTCTTCATCACTTGAGGAATCTCCATCGTCACCATCATCCTTGCTTGAGCTTCCATGAGTAGCCATCCTACTCAACATCTTCTCTTGTTGGCTTGAGAGAGCATGGCTTGTAGTTGGAGAGGATGGTTCTTGGGGCTTTTCTTAGGGCGCCTTCTTTGACTTGGGCATGAGTTGAAGCTCATGTGCCATGATCTTGCTCAAGATATGAGATGGCTTCAAATCTTCGAGCTTCTTCTCGTAGATGATTGCCTTCACCAAGTCATAATCGGGCTTCCGGAGACTTTGAAGGATCTTGCGGTTGATGTTCAAGTCCGTGATGTCCTTCACACCTAAAGCATTGATCTCATTGACAAGCACATTTAGGCGTGAGTACATAGGTTCGGCATTTTCATTTGCAAGTTGCTTAAAGCTATTGAATTCCTCAAGGAGACAACCGTAGCGTTCATTAGCAACTTCTTTTGAACCCTCATTTTGCTCCTTGATGGTTTTCCATAGCTCATGAGCATTTTCACAAGTAAAAACTCTATTGAAAACGCCTACATCTAGTGAGGACAAAATGATACTCTTAGCAATCACATCAAATTGCTTTTCCTTCTTAGTACCATTTTTCATGCGCTCATCGGTGACTCTCCAAACATCAAGGTCCTTTGCTTGGAGATAGGCCTCCATGAGAACCTTCCACCGAGGATAGCCCGTGCCATCGAAATGTGGAGCCAAACCTAAGGTATCCACCCCTTTCATACCTCTATAGAGCAACTCACTAGGCGGTGAAGCCTAACCGTTCCAATGAGCCTGTTTTCACAATTTACCAATCGAATTGGCGTTTCCTTGTGAAGGAAGTGGGTCCCGGCTCTGATACTACTTGTAAGGAATCGTATGCTCATTAGCCTAAGAGGGGGAGGGGGTGAATTAGGGAACTTAAAACCTTAACCTATGGCTTCACTAATTTTACACAAAGATAAACTAGAACATACTATCTAGATGGCAACTAGGGTTGTTCTAGTGTGGAACTCTCATCCCAAAACAAGGTTTGCAACCTATAGCCATTCCTAGCATGATACTACTCTAGGAAAGTAAAGGCAAGCAAAGATTGCAAAAGAGTAAATGCAGAAACGTAAAGGGGATGAGAGGAAGCAAACTCTTGACACGCGATTTATCTCGTGGTATCGGTAGGCACTAAGCCACCCCTAGTCCACGTTGAAGCACTCACACAAGAGTATTGCTTCCTGGTCACCAAGTCTCTCCCAAGAGCACCACTTGACTCGCCACAAAGGCTAGCCACTTAGGCACTTGCCAAGCTCCCTCGGTCACCTTGATGCCACCTCCACTAAGGAGCTTCTCCACCAAGGAAGGGGGTCTCCACGCCCCCCGCACAAAGTGTCCTCACCGCTCCACACCAAGCCGGAGGGTCGATGACGATTGCCGGTGAGCCACTTAGGCCCGAAGGCTTCCGGCGAACCTTGTACACCTTAATTCACTCAAGAATCACCTCACAAGGTTGGCACAACCTTGCACTCACCCAGCTCTAAGCTAAGCCTAGCACTAAGCACATACACAAAGCATATGCAAGTCTAAGGATGAGCAATTAAGCACTTGGATGGATTGGATATGATCTTCAATGTGTCTTGAACTCCTCTGCATTTCCACACAATCCAGCAGCCTCAAATGGGTGAGTGGAGGGGGTATAAATAGGCTAAGGCATAAAACTAGCCGTTGGCTAAAAGCTGCTGAAAAAGGTACCGTCGGATGATCCGACGCTAAGCTTTTCCAGGGTGTCGGTTCATCCGGTGCCCCTCCCTTGCCATATAGCCGTTGAGGTTCTCTAACACAACTGCTTCGACGCTATGTACCGACGGTGCATCGGATCATCTAGTGCTGAAGACTCCGCGATTATGCCCTAGAGCCAATTGGATTGGATCCACTAATGGGTTTGATGGATTTGATCCATTAGGGTACTAGAGTCTTAATGGGCCGCAAAGGTTGAAAAGCCCATTAGTGACCTCTTTATATACAAAGGTGGGGAGAAGGGAAAACCCTAATCGCTGCTACAGTGCCGCCGCTGCTACAGTACTCCGCGCGCTACAGTAGCCGCGGTGAATAGTACCCTCACGCTACAATGATTTCTGCAGCCCTCTTCCATCTATATCCTCTAGTTCGTGATCGTTCGTGAGGTGCTAGTACATCTACGATCGGCGTTTCTTCCCCGTACGTGTGGATACCTTGGAGGTGCTATGTTTGGAGCACAAGGACGAACTGCACGTGAAGGACAAGGTGGACGTGAGCAACTGCACTGCCTGCTACCTCGACGCGTTCGTATACATCGAGACGGTTCCGCTGCATCTGCGCGTCTAGTGGTAATCCCATGATCTCTGACAGCAGCAGTTCCTGTTTTGCGGGGAAAATTTTGTTTTGCGCTAGCGTAGCCGCCCCGTATCCCTTCAGTGGTACTAGAGCCGTACCTGCTAAGTTTTAGATTCGGGATGTGTGCATATGGAGATATGCAGATGTAGATCAAAGTTTTGATCGGCTTCGTGTTCTTAACGTGATGGTCGTGTAACGAATTACTCCTACCGGTCGGAATTCCGCCATCGGAGTTAAGTGATACACGTAAATCCAGTCACAACGAGAAGGAGATCGATTGGATTGGTCAAATTGAAGCTAGGTCAAGTGCCAGGCGCATGGGATGCGTGGCGGCGGCAGATTGGATCTGCTACCGGCCCGGGAAAACCAGAAAACATGTTGTTCGGTAAAACAGCCATAACTTTTCGTGGTTAACTCGGATGAAGAAGTTTTCTATATAAAAATTGATCTACAGAAAATTTTACACATGTGATAAACCAGCCTTGCTGGTTGCGGCCAAATTAGTTTTGCGAAATTCGGCTTGCAAGATGGGTTTTCAGGCGTTTTAAATTTGGACGTCGAAATTGCGATTATCTGTTTTGCAGGTTTTGTAATCCGTATGGCCTATATGTGTATGTGATGCATGTGTGTAATTTATTCTTGACCTGCATGTCACGTGTACGGCAATACGGCTGGAGCCATATGTACTGCCAAAATTAATGTAATGGTCTGCGTACCAATTTGTGATGATCTAATATGCGATTGTGTAACTTTCATTACTAGCACGCGTTAGATAGTTCTTGGGGGACTCATCACATGGAGGATGGCACACACAGATCATGGAGATGGAGATCAACATGATGTGCAGGTTAATGGAGATGGAGATCACCATGTGACAATAGGCCATACTATGTTACAACTATGTGAATGTCGTTCTTACTGTTCTACTTTTACATGCGACAATGTTATTTTCTTGCGTGTGATGTTACGAGTAGAACGATCCCTTTGGAATTTTAAGTTAACATGCCCTCCCAACACTTGCCACCGTCCCACGTCTTGTACAATTAGTGGTGGGTCTATGAAATTAGGGTGCCACTAGTTTTCCTTGACTAGACGGGTTTGTATCGGATACTTGCACACATAAGTGTTGGTTTACTTATCAAAGTCATCTTAACGGTTAAGGATTTTGGGGCATAAAGGTTGGGAGCCTAGACATAGAGATGTCACCCAACAACAGAAGTCATATGTGATATGATTAGCAAAGAGTTGCTTACCGATCTACCTTGTTTACTAGCGGTGACGCAAAAGCTCACTAGTAGACTTGTTAGTTCTGGATTCTGAATCACTAAGTATCAATGTGGGGATATTGATTTTAGTGGGAGTAAATTCTTTTATTTTATTCTGTCATGGATATATTGTCTTAGTGTTTTGCATTTATTATTCTGTTGTAGATTAAAGGCACCTAGCAACACCACATCGTTTACCTTGCATTCGGTCCTTGAGAAGGACAAGTTGACTGGAACAAACTTTACGAATTGGATTCGTAATCTGAGAATTGTTCTCAGAGCTAAGAAAAGGGAAGGAGTTCTAGGCACCCCCTTACCAATAGATGATAACGTTAAGAAAAGCACGGGCAAAAGTAGTCATGTGATGGCGATCCAAAACAAGCCGATCTTTAAAAGGAAGGGCAATTCTTGGAAGAAGACAGGTGAGGCCAAGGATAAGATCCCAATGCCAAACCAGGCACCCAAGGCTAGTCCACTCGCCTAAGGCTGAATATTTTCATTGTAAGAAAATCGGTCCTCGGAAAAGAAATTGTAAGTTGTACTTAGTTTCTATGAAAAGCAATGGAAGTAAGGGTACTTCCACTTTAGGTACACTTAATGTTTATGTTACATATATTTTCCTCGCTGATTCTTATACTAATTCTTGGGTACTTGATACCGGATCGGTTGCTCATATTTGCAACTCGATGCAAGGAATGATAAGAAGTAGAAGCGTGGAACGAGGAGAAGTTGATTTCCTCGTAGGCAATAATGCAAGAGTTCTTCGCATTGAGCGTCGGAACGATGCAACTACACCTCCCGTCGAATTTATTATGGAGTTGAATAATTGTTATTTTGTTCCTAGTTTTAGTCGAAACATTTTATCCCCTTCATGTTTGATGAAGGATGGTTATTCATTTGCGAGTGAAAACAATGGTTGTGTGATCTCTAAGGATAATATGTTTGTGGCTTGTGCATCCATTGTGAATGGCTTATTTGTTTTAAATCATGATGATTCACCTATCTGTAACATAAGTGCTAAAGGGTCTCGACCTAATGATTTAAGTCCTACCTAAATATGGCATTGTCGTTTGGGTCACATCAGTGAAAAGTGCATGAAGAAGCTCCATAACGATGGACTTTTAACTTCATTTGATTTGAATCCTACGAGACATGTGAAGCTTGTTTGCTAGGCAAGATGACCAAGATGCCTTTCTCAAGTTTTCCTGAGAGAGCCTCAGACTTACTGGAACTCATACATACGGATGTGTGCGGACCAATGAGTACGACAGCTAGAGGTGGATACCAATACTTCATAACGTTCACTGATGATTTAAGTAGATATGGTTATGTCTATTTAATGAAGCACAAGTCTGAAACTTTTGAAAAGTTCAAAGAATTTCAGAGTGAAGTAGAAAATCAACGTGGCAAGAAAATCAAGACCTTGCGTTCTGATCGTGGAGGTGAGTATTTGAGCCATGAGTTTAGCAGTCATCTAAAGAGTTGCGGAATTGTTCCACAACTTACGCCACCTGGAACACCTCAAAGAAACGGTGTATCCGAGCGACGTAATCGAACCTTGTTGGACATGGTCCGATCAATGATGAGCCAGTCGGACCTACCATTGTCATTTTGGGGTTATGCTCTAGAAACCGCAGCTTTCACTTTAAATAGGGTACCTTCTAAGTTCGTAGTTAAGACACCATATGAGATGTGGACTGGTAAGACTCCCAGTTTGTCTTTTCTGAAAATTTGGGGTTGTGAGGTTTATGTGAAGAAACTTCAATCAGATAAATTAACACCTAAATCGGACAAGTGCATATTCGTGGGATATCCAAAGGAAACCTTGTGATATTATTTCTACAACCGGTCAGAAGGTAAAGTGTTTGTCGCTCGGAACGATGTTTTCTTAGAGAAAGAGTTTCTTAAAAGGGAAAAATGTAGACCGAAGGTGTATCTTGTAGAAGTTCAAGATGAGCCGCTTGGGCAAGATTTCACAAGTGATGCTAATGTAGCTGAACGAGTTGAGATGCCCATGGCAAGAGAAGCACCAACACAACCACGAAGGTCTGAAAGGGCACGTCGCGCAACTGATAAGCTCAATCTCATGATCGCGGGAGAGCGCGACATATTATTGTTAGACAATGATGAACCTATGACATATGCAGAAGCAATGATGGACCCAGATTCTGAGAAATGGCAAAGTGCCATGAGATCCGAAATAGATTCCATGGATGACAATCAAGTTTGGAACTTGGTTGACCCGCCAGATGGTGTTAAACCCATAGAGTGCAAATGGATCTATAAGAAGAAGAGGGACATGGATGGAAATGTTCACATCCATAAAGCTCGACTTGTTGAAAAAGGTTTTCGACAAGTTCAAGGAGTTGATTACGACGAGACATTCTCACCCGTTCGGATCATTCTAGCTATAGTTGCATATTTTGATTATGAGATATGGCAGATGGATGTCAAAACAACTTTCCTAAATGGAAATCTGACTGAGGATGTGTATATGACACAACCTGAGTGATTTGTTGATCCAACCAATGCTGGAAAGGTGTGCAAACTTCAAAAATCCATTTATGGATTGAAGCAAGCATCTCGGAGTTGGAACCTTCGCTTTGATGAAGTGGTCAAAGGGTTTGGCTTCATTCAGAGTGAAGAAGAGCCTTGTGTTTACAAGAAGGCAAGTGGGAGCTCTGTAGTATTTCTAATCTTATATGTGGATGACATATTACTGATTGGAAATGACATTCATATGCTTGAGGCCGCTAAGACCTCATTGAAAAATAGTTTTTCAATGAAGGACTTAGGTGAGGCGGCATACATTTTAGGCATCAAAATCTATAGAGATAGATCAAAAAGGCTTATAGGATTAAGCCAAGACACTTACATTGATAAAGTGTTGAAAAGGTTCAACATGGAAGAGGCGAAGAAAGGGTTCTTGCCTATGTCACATGGCATACATCTTAGCAAGACTCAGTGTCCTTCGACAACTGATGAGCGGGAATGCATGAGTAGAATACCGTATGCTTCGGCCATCAGATCTATTATGTATGCAATGATATGTACACGTCTAGATATTTCGTATGCACACAGTGTTGCAAGCAGATACCAATCTGATCTAGGTGAGGGTCACTGGACAGCGGTTAAAAATGTTTTGAAGTACTTAAGAAGGACTAAAGGCATGTTCCTAGTCTATGGTGGTGAGGAGGAGCTTGTTGTAACGGGTTACACCGATGCTAGTTTCCAAACTGACCAAGACGATTCAAAGTCTCTATCAGGATACGTATTTACGATAAACAGTGGAGCTGTGAGCTGGAAGAGTTCCAAGCAGGAGACAGTGGCTGATTCTACAACAGAAGCCGAGTACATCGTGGCTTCGGAAGCTGCAAAGGAGGGTGTTTGGATAAAAAAGTTCCTTTCTGAACTTGGTGTGTTTCCGAGTGTCTCTAGCCCATTGGATCTTTATTGTGACAACAATGGGGCAATTGCGCAAGCAAAGGAGCCAAGGAACCACCAAAAGAATAAACATGTACTACGAAAATTTCATCTGATACGAAAGATCGTTAGACGAGGTGATATCAAGATATGCAAAGTACACATGGATTTGAATATTGCAGATCCTTTAACAAAACCTCTTCCACAGCCTAAGCATGAGGCGCACATGAGAGCTATGGGTATTAGATATATTCTAGATTAGCTCAAGTGAAAGTGGAAGAATGTTAGAAATATGTCTTATAAGGAATCATAGAGATGATTATATTTCATTATATCCATGTCACTTGGTTTTTTATTGAATATCCATGAAAGACGACTTGTATTTGATTGGTAATTATGTGAATTGTCTGTGAAACTCTTTTACTTGCATGGTTATTCAAAAGTTGTCCCTAGTATGAGTTAATGGCTAGCACATGTATTAGTTGATGACTATGTTTCACAAGTCATGAACATGGAGATGTATAACTAATAATGTGGGAACATGTATGACATGGGGCTGGACTGACCCAATTTGAGACTTTGTTCTCTGTTTACACAACGTATACGCTATGTCCTTAGACTTGAGATTGTCACATGGACTCAAGATGTGAATTGACCTACTTAGGGGCCATCAACCGCTACTCTGTAACTGGGTAGTCATAAAGATGGCTTTCGGGTTTGTCAGGAAGCATGCTATGAGGCATGGTTAATCAAGATAGAATTTGCCCCTCTACTTGAGAGAGATATCTCTGGGCCCCTCGAGTGATCGGATCAAGAAATGCATGGCCGTGCTAGGTTAAGGGTTAACCCCCTTTTGATGACCCGAATCACGGTATCGAGAAAGAGAGGTCAGCTTGGAGCTAGACCAAATATCGTGAGGCAAAGGGAATAGCATGTATGAAACGATGTGCGGTTCGTCTGATAAGATCTTTACGTATGCATAGGAGTTGACACGTCTTGCTAGAGGCCGCTATCAACTATTGGTCGGGTAGGAGTACTCGGGCCATGTCTATGTGTGCGTGAACCTATAGGGTCACACTTAAGGGGTTTGGAACATTAGAAAGCTTGCGTATGTGATTGTCTCTAGTGCAAGTGGGAGACTGTTGGATTTATGCCCTAGAGCCAATTGGATTGGATCCACTAATGGGTTTGATGGATTTGATCCATTAGGGTACTAGAGTCTTAATGGGCCGCAAAGGTTGAAAAGCCCATTAGTGACCTCTTTATATACAAAGGTGGGGAGAAGGGAAAACCCTAATCGCTGCTACAGTGCCACCGCCGCTACAGTACTCCGCGCGCTACAGTAGCCGCGGTGAACAGTAACCTCGCGCTACAATGATTTCTGCAGCCCTCTTCCATCTATATCCTCCAGTTCGTGATCGTTCGTGAGGTGCTAGTACATCTACGATCAGCGTTTCTTCCCCGTACGTGTGGATACCTTGGAGGTGCTACGTTTGGAGCACAAGGATGAACTGCACGTGAAGGACAAGGTGGACGTGAGCAACTGCACTGCCTGCTACCTCGACGCGTTCGTCTACATCGAGACGGTTCCGCTGCATCTGCGCCATATCTCATAATCGAAATATGCAACTATAGCTAGAATGATCCGAACGGGTGAGAATGTCTCGTCGTAATCAACTCCTTGAACTTGTCGAAAACCTTTTGCAACAAGTCGAGCTTTATGGATGTGAACATTTCCATCCATGTCCCTCTTCTTCTTATAGATCCATTTGCACTCTATGGGTTTAACACCATCTGGCGGGTCAACCAAGTTCCAAACTTGATTGTCATCCATAGAATCTATTTCGGATCTCATGGCACTTTGCCATTTCTCGGAATCTGGGTCCATCATTGCTTCCGCATTGTCACACCCGATTTTCCGTAGAAAACTGAATGCATCTCATATGTGTGCCAGGATCACAATTTCACACATATGATAGACTCATGAGTGTAATATCACAAGACATTGCTCCAAACGTACAAAAAAGGTTTATTAACTTTTATTACACTCACGAGGGTAGACACAAATGTCTTTACACGAACAACGATAACTATGAAGACGCGACTCCATCTTCATCTTCCACAGGCTTCTGACTGGTTGATCGCATCCTCAGAACTCCTCGTAGTCGGTAAAGTACTCCACTCCGGGATTCTTCTCTGAACAGCGTAAGCAAGGATGAGTACACTTATGGTTGGTACTCGGCAAGGCCACAGAATAACCGAAAACAATATTAATCCATCTTTAAGTTCAATTAATCATGTGAGGGTCCGGGCCGCTCTTGACCGTGAGCACGGCCGATCGATCGTTTTACACTGCAGAGGTTGCACACTTTTCCCACGGTTCGCGTAAAAGTTCCAAAAACTTTGAACCCAACCACGCCGCAACCTCTGCGCAGAGTGTAAACCGATCGATCGGCCCGTGCTCACGGTCAAGAGCGGCCCGGACCCTCACATGATTAATTGAACTTAAAGATGGATTAATATTGCTTTCCTGGTTATTCCCGTGGCCTTGCCGAGTACCAACCATAAGTGTACTCATCCTTGCTTACGCCGTTCAGAGAAGAATCCCGGAGTGGAGTACTTCACCGACTACGAGGAGTTCTGAGGATGCGATCAACCAGTCAGAAGCCTGTGGAAGATGAAGATGGAGTCGCGTCTTCATAGTTATCGTTGTTCGTGTAAAGACATTTGTGTCTACCCTCGTGAGTGTAATAAAAGTTAATAAACCTTTTGTGTACGTTTGGAGCAATGTCTTGTGATATTACACTCATGAGTCTATCATATGTGTGAAATTGTGATCCTGGCACACATATGAGATGCATTCGGTTTTCTACGGAAAATCGGGTGTGACAGAGTGGTATCAGAGCAATGCTGACTGTAGGACGCAGCCTCAGATAGAAATGGTCGATATTAAGGACTCTCTTTCTAGAAAGCCTTTCTAGCATTCAAAATATCTTATTTACGCTAAAAAAATATATATTTTATTCTTTATTCTCTAACAAAATCAAATATTTTGTTTTCTTCTACACTGAGACTGATTCTTGTTCTTCCACCTTGAACTACCACCCGTGTTTATAGGATAGTTTCATAGGTTGCCTACCCTTTTATCAGTTTCGTTTCGATAGAGCCGTTCTTGTGAGGACGTGCGATGTAAATGCTTGTTGATTGTAAACATGCATGATTTGGATCTTTGACATGATTGAAATGTTTTTGTGGAGTGATGGCCACAAATACATCAATAAAATAATTAAAGTTAAAATTTGAATCTTAGCCCCCCTTTTCTCTGATTCACCTTTATCAATTCAACTTCTTATCGGAAATTTCTTTCCCTAACAATCAAATGGTAAACACCAGGTCAGGAGCTGGACAGGATATTCCGTTCGTGCTCACATCGTCAATCAGCTGAATCAAGTTCCCTCCTCCACCACAAGAATTAGCGATGGATCCCACGATGCAGCAGTTCTTTACGGAACAGATGCAATTAATTCAGAACCTCACCGCCACCGGCCCGGAATCTACGAGCACGGCAGAACCAGCCGCCACCTCAAGGACCCCTACCACCTCCACCACCAGTGAACAAGCATAGAGAGTTCATGAGCCACAACCCGCCCACATACTCTCATTCTGTGGATCCCCTCGATGCTGATGATTGGCTCAAGACCATCAACAAGATGCTGAATATCACCCAATGTAATGACCGTGAGAAGGTTTTGTATGCCTCGGGCCGTCTGGAAGGTGCAGCATCTGATTGGTGGGATGCTTACATCGTCGCGCATGCTGCTGCCGACACCATTACCTGGCAGGAGTTCCAGGAAAGTTTTCGTACACATCACATCCCAGCTGGTGTGAAGAAGCTAAAGAAGAAGGAATTTTTAGCTCTAAAGCAAGGCAACATGACAGTTAGTGAGTATCTGGATCAGTTTACTCATTTGTCCCGCTATGCACCAGATAAAGTCAACACGGATGCTAAGAGACAAGAACGCTTTCTCGATGGATTGATAGGGCCACTTAACTATCAATTGCAGAGCCACACATTTCTTAACTTTCAGATGTTGCTCAATAAGGCTATAGGCTTGGAGAATAAACGCAAGTAACTTCGTGAACAGAAGCGCAAGTTTCAATCTCAGGGTCAGTCAAGTAGTAACACCCGCCCTCGTTACAACTCATCGCAAGACTCTCAGTTTCGTTCTAGCACATAAGGCAGAAATCATGGACAGAGTCAGCAGTATCGTTCGTTTGAGGAACCCGAAGAATCCAACCCAATGACACCTCAAGCTCCAAATCCTCATCAGAACCGCTCAGGTGCACCATTAAGGAACACTACTCCAGTTCACCCCAGTGGTTGCTTTAATTGCGGAGAATTGGGACACTATGCCAGTATTTGCCCTCAGCGCAATATGCAGACACCTCAGAGAGATAACAGAGGTCAACAGAACTATATGCATGGTAGAGTGAACCATGTGACAGCTGAAGAAGCTCAAGGAGACAAAGATGTTGTGCTTGGTACGTTCCTTATCAACTCTGTACCCGCAACAGTTTTATTTGATTCTGGGGCATCGCATTCATTTATTACTGAACGATTCGTGGCAAAGCATGATGTACCCAGAAGTTCCATGAAGACGCATTTGCTAATTAGTTCCCCAAACGGTGAAATGAAATCCACCTATGTATGCCCACAGGTCAATCTTAAGATCGGAGAGATAGATTTTGAAGCAGACATAGTGATTCTAACATCAAGTGGGATAGATGTGATCCTTGGTATGGATTGGTTAAGCATGCATGATGCAATCATTTTGTGTGCCAAGAAATCGGTGCTCTTAACTACACCGCAAGGAGATAGGATTGAGTTTGCCGCTACAAGCCCGAAGAAGAAGGAGAAGTGAATAAGCCCTGTGGTAGTAACCCATCATCTTTGAAGATCGTCTTGTATCTCCTCTTGTTTTCCGATTCCTCCAAATCTCGGGACGAGATTCTTTTTAAGGGGGTAGGATTTGTAACACCCAAAAATTCCATCACAATAAAATATTGTTAGCAACATGGTTTAGTTTTATTTTCTAAGGATTTAATAAATTTGAATAAATAAATTTGCCTTTAATTAAATTAAACATCATTTAATAATTAGAATCAATCAAGTGTTTGTGCATCATGTTGAAATGCATGAGTTTTGGTTGTGGTGTGGTTTTAAAAGTCCTAAAAAAATTTTGTGAAAAGTCCTTAAAAATAATTGTGAAAATTGGTGTAAAAGTTTGAATTAAAAAATAAAATTTGAATTTAAAATGTTTGAAAAGTTGTTTAAAAGGGTTTGTGAAAAGCCTTTAAAATAGTTTGAGAAATTTGTGTTAAAATTTGAATTTGAAAACATGTAAAAGATTTGAATTTAAAAAGGTTTGAAATTGGTTTAAAAATGGATTTGAAAAAAAAAGAAAAAAAACAAAACCAAACCCTCACCCATTCCCACTATCCAGCCCAACAGCCCATCCCTCCACCTTTTCTTTTTCTTTCTCCAGCACGCGGCCCATTTCTCCCGCGGCCCATTAGCATCCATTCGGCCCACCTCTCCCTCTCCTCTCTCCCTCTCTCTCACTCGCTGACGTGTGGGGCCCACACGTCAGGCTTCTTCAAGCTCCGGCCACCGCCCTCCCCTCTCTTCCCCGCGCGGCCGCCGGCCTCTCCCGCCGCATCCGGCCGTCCCCTCGCCCCTCCGCCTCCACCACTACGCCGTGATGACACCGCCGCATTCACTCCGCCAACCACCGCCGTCTCCCAGCCTTTCCCCTCCCCGTAACCGCCCTCCACCAAGCCGCCCGCCGCCGCCATTAATGGCGCACCGGCGAGCTCCCGCCACCTCCTCGGCCGCCCTCTCCACTTCCCCCTCCGCCCTATAAATTGCGAGCTCGAGTCCGCCTCTTCCCGCACCACCTCCCCGCCTCCTACTCGAACGCGCGGCGGCCCCGAGCCGAGCTCCACCGCCGCCGGAGCGCCGCCGCAAGAATCGCCGCCCCGATCTCCTCCTACGGCGCCTCTCCCTCCTCTTCAAGCCGCCGGTAAACTTCCCCCGCCTTCTCCTCTTCCTCTCTATGCCCTCGCCGTCGAAAATGGCGCACGGAGCCTTATTCCGGCCATCTCCCGCGAGCCCCGCCACCGCCGCCGCCGCGCGCGCCCCCACCGGCCGCCTCCCGCCACCGCCGGCCGCCGTGTGGCATCCGGGGCCGTCCGATCGCGGCGGGCGGTCCGGATTAAAAGGAGCCGCATACCCCCTTCGGCGGTCCACCGTGGGCCGGCGGGACCGGGTCCACGGGCGCGGTCCACCGCTGGCGTCACCTCTTGCGTCACCGTCTGCGTCAGCTTGCGTCAGCACGGCCAATTGCAGCACGCCACGTGGCGCCACCGCAGCCCCTCAGCCGGCCGCCCAGTCGTATTTGCAAAAAGAACCCCGCAGTTTTCAGAATTACAAATATGCCCTTCCACCTTATGAAGTAGCCCCTGGTTTTTTCGGTTTGAACCCTGGATTTTCAAACTTATCTGACCCGCAGTCCAGGGCTCACCCATTTGCATCTAAACCCTCCTAGATTCACACATAATTATGTTTAGGTCCCTGAAATCTTGCAGAAAACTCCATAAACTTTCAGATATTCACAATTTAGTCCCTGAATCTTGTTTCAGCCATATCTTTTCCATCCTAGCTCCGTTTTACGCGTTCTTGGTGTCCACGCGATCGTCTCTCCGAGCCCGTCATTTCTAAAAGCTTGTTTTAGTCTTTTGGTAATGTTTGATGTATTGTTTTATTTATTGTATGATTTCTTGCATGATTGTAGCCAACGCGCCGTTCGAGGAAGAACAAGTGCAGAGCTTTGCAGATAAGGAAAGTAGCTTATCGTTGGAGAAAGGCAAGTGACCCTAACCATCCTTCTACCTATGCTTTAATACAAGAACACTGTAAATTAATCGGAACATGGAGAACCACCCAGCAAAACAGTACAACCACAAGACATATGGCTCTGTCTTGGCTAATTAATTAGGGAAGTCTTGTGTGGTTATTAGCCTTAGTAGCTTCGGGTACGGAGGAATGCTTTTATGACTCTTCTACCCTGGACAGGTTTTGGAACGGAAGTGCTCTTCTAGGCTAACCTGGTCCGAGGGTAGAAGGACGGTACGAAAGATAGCCTCTAGGACGTGCTACTATGGATTAATACACATAGGAGGACTCTTTGTAAAGGCCTCGTAGCGTCCCTATGCAACCACACCTCAGAAATGTGGTATTGTGCCTACTTTTGCACAGCATGGTTGGGTTCAAAGTTCTTCAGAACTTTTACGCGACTTGTGGTGAAAGTGTACAACCTCTGCAGAGTGTTAAACTGTAATAACAGCCGTGCTCACGGTCAAGAGCGGCCTGGACCCTCACATGATTAATGAACTTAAAGATGGATTTAAAATTGCTTTCCGGTTATTTCTGTGGCCTTGCTGAGTACCAACCATAAGTGTACTCAACCTTGCTTAAACGCTGCTCAGAAAAAGAAGAAGGTGCACGAAGTCCAGAAGATGGTGCTAGGCGTACGCAACCCCCAGTCGATTGTGTGTGAAGATTGGAGCCTTTGCTTCCCCAGGATTCCGTTGTAAATCTCTGATAATCTCTTTCTTTACGTGATATTTTTTCTGTTATACACTATGATGTCACTATATGTATGAAACTTGATCCTGGCATACATATAGCTAAGCACTTGGTTTTCTTCGGAAAATCGGGTGTGACACGCATATGTCATAGGTTCATCATTGTCTAACAACAATATGTCGTGCTCTCCCGCGATCATGAGATTGAGCTTATCAGTTGCGCGACGTGCCCTTTCAGACCTTCGTGGTTGTGTTGGTGCTTCTCTTGCCACGGGCATCTCAACTCGTTCAGCTACATTAGCATCACTTGTGAAATCTTGCCCAAGCGGCTCATCTTGAACTTCTTCAAGATACACCTTCTGTCTACATTTTTCTCTTTTAAAAAACTCTTTCTCTAAGAAAACACCGTTCCGAGCGACAAACACTTTGCCTTCTGACCGGTTGTAGAAATAATATCCCAAGGTTTCCTTTGGATATCCCACGAATATGCACTTGTCCGATTTAGGTGTTGATTTATCTGATTGAAGTTTCTTCACATAAACCTCACAACCCCAAATTTTCAAAAAAGACAAACTGGGAGTCTTACCAGTCCACATCTCATATGGTGTCTTAACTACGGACTTAGAAGGTACCCTATTTAAAGTGAAAGCTGCGGTTTCTAGAGCATAACCCCAAAATGATAATGGTAGGTCCGACTGGCTCATCATTGATCAGACCATGTCCAACAAGGTTCGATTACGTCGCTCGGATACACCGTTTCTTTGAGGTGTTCCAGGTGGCATAAGTTGTGGAACAATTCCATAACTCTTTAGATGACTGCTAAACTCATGGCTCAAATACTCACCTCCACGATCTGAACGCAAGGTCTTGATTTTCTTGCCACGTTGATTTTCTACTTCACTCTGAAATTCTTTGAACTTTTCAAAAGTTTCAGACTTGTGCTTCATTAAATAGACATAACCATATCTACTTAAATCATCAGTGAACGTTATGAAGTATTGGTATCCACCTCTAGCTGTCGTACTCATTGGTCCGCACACATCCGTATGTATGAGTTCCAGTAAGTCTGAGGCCCTCTCAGGAAAACCTGAGAAAGGCATCTTGGTCATCTTGCCTAGCAAACAAGCTTCACATGTCTCGTAGGATTCAAAATCAAACGAAGTTAAAAGTCCATCGTTATGAAGCTTCTTCATGCGCTTTTCACTGATGTGACCCAAACGACAATGCCATATGTAGGTAGGACTTAAATCATTAGGTCGAGACCTTTTAGCACTTATGTTACAGATAGATGAATCATCAAGATTTAAAACAAATAAGCCATTCACAATGGATGCACACGCCACAAACATATTATCCTTAGAGATCACACAACCATTGTTTTCACTCACAAATGAATAACCATCCTTCATCAAACATGAAGGGGATAAAATGTTTCGACTCAAACTAGGAACAAAATAACAATAATTCATTTCCAATATAAATCCTGACGGGAGGTGTAGTTGCATCGTTCCGACGCTCAATGCAGCAACTCTTGCATTATTGCCTACGCGGAAATCAACTTCTCCTCGTTCCACACTTCTACTTCTTATCATTCCTTGCATCGAGTTGCAAATATGAGCAACCGATCCGGTATCAAATACCCAAGAATTAGTATAAGAATCAGCGAGGAAAATATCTGTAACATAAACATTAAGTGTACCTAAAGTGGAAGTACCCTTACTTCCCTTGCTTTTCGTAGAAGCTAAGTACAACTTACAATTTCTTTTCCGGATGATCGATTTTCTTACAATGAAAACATTCGACCTTGGCAATTGGACTAGCCTTGGGCGCCTCGTTTGGCATTGGGATCTTATCCTTGGCCTTACCTTTCTTCTCCCAAGAATTGCCCTTCCTTTTAAAGATCGGCTTGTTTTGGATCACCATCACATGACTACTGCCCGTGCTTTTCTTAACGTTATCATCTATTGGTAAGGGGGTGCCTAGAACTCCTTCCCTTTTCTCAGCTCTGAGAACAATTCTCATATTACGAATCCAATTCGTAAAGTTTGTTCCAGTCAACTTGTCCTTCTCAAGGACCGAATGCAAGGTAAACGATGTGGTGTTGCTAGGTGCCTTTAATCTACAACAGAATAATAAATGCAAAACACTAAGACAATATATCCATGACAGAGTAAAATAAAAGAATTTACTCCCACTAAAATCAATATCCCCACATTGATACTTAGTGATTCAGAATCCACGACTAACAAGTCTACTAGTGAGCTTTTGCGTCACCGCTAGTAAACAAGGTAGATCGGTAAGCAACTCTTTGCTAATCATATCACATATGACTTCGGTTGTTGGGTGACATCTCTATGTCTAGGCTCCCAACCTTTATGCCCCAAAATCCTTAACCGTTAAGATGACTTTGATAAGTAAACCAACACTTATGCGTGTAAGTATCCGATACAAACCCGTCTAGTCAAGGAAAACTAGTGGCACCCTAATTTCATAGACCCACCACTAATTGTACAAGACGTGGGACGGTGGCAAGTGTTGGGAGGGCATGTTAACTTAAAATTCCAAAGGGATCGTTCTACTCGTAACATCACACGCAAGAAAATAACATTGTCACATGTAAAAGTAGAACAGTAAGAATGACATTCACACAGTTGTAACATAGTATGGCCTATTGTCACATGGTGATCTCCATCTCCATTGACCTGTTCATCATGTTGATCTCCATCTCCATGATTTGTGTGTGCCACCCTCCATGTGATGAGTCCTCCAAGAACTATCTAACGCGTGCTAGTAATGAAAGTTACACAATCGCGTAATAGATCATCACAAATTGGTACGCAGACCATTACATTAATTTTGGCAATACATATGGCTCCAGCCGTATTGCCGTACATGTGACACGCAGGTCAAGAATAAATTACACACATGCATCACATACACATATAGGCCATACCGATTACAAAACCTGCAAAACAGATTATCACAATTTCGACGTCCAAACTTAAAACGCCTGAAAACCCATCTTGCAAGCCGAATTTCGCAAAACTAATTTCGCCGCAACCAGCAAAGCTGGTTTATCACATGTGTAAAATTTTTTGTAGATCAATTTTTATATAGAAAACTTCTTCATCTGAGTTAACCAAGAAAAGTTATGGCTGTTTTACCGAACAACATGTTTTCTGGTTTTCCCGGGCCGGTAGCAGATCCAATCTGCCGCCGCCACGCATCCCATGCGCCTGTCACTTGACCTAGCTTCGATTCGACCAATCCAATCGATCTCCTTCTCGTTGTGACTGGATTTACGTGTATCACTTAACTCCGATGGCGGAATTCCGACCGGTAGGAGTAATTCGTTACACGACCATCACGTTAAGAACACGAAGCCGATCAAAACTTTGATCTACATCTGCATATCTCCATATGCACACATCCCGAATCTAAAACTTAGCAGCTACGGCTCTGGTACCACTGAAGGGATACGGGGTGGCTACGCTAGCGCAAAACAAAATTTTCTCCGCAAAACAGGAACTGCTGCTGTCAGAGATCACGGAATTACCACTAGACGCGCAGATGCAGCAAAACCATCTCGGTGTAGACGAACGCGTCGAGGTAGCAGGCAGTGCAGTTGCTCACATCCACCTTGTCCTTTATGTGCGGTTCGTCCTTGTGCTCCAAACGTAGCACCTCCTAGGTATCCACACGTACGGGGAAGGAACGCCGATCGTAGATGTACTAGCACCTCACGAACGATCACGAACTGGAGGATATAGATGGAGGAGGTGTAACATCCCTAGTTTTGACTTGCATTCAAAATTGTCGAATTTCAAAAACTTGAATTGAATTGGAGTGCTCGTATATCGAACAAGGTTGTCTTCCTGTTTCTTTCCCCCACAAATCCTAGAGTTAGTTTTGGCTTCGACGATGTTGTAGGGTTTATAACCTGCTAGTGTGGCAATTTGGTTCTTCAATTGGGATTTTATTTGGATTTTATTTGGGTGAATTCAAATTTGAGTTGGAATTCAAATTTGAATCTATTTTTGAGGCCTAAGGAAAAATTGGTAAACTACACTATAGCACGCGGGCCGCCAACCTCACTTCTGGCCCAGCTCCGTTTTCAGCCCAGTGGCGGCCCAGCCAGCCGCGCCCGCGCTGTCCACCTACCCCCGCCGCGCCCGAGCCGCCGCCGGTGGGTCCCCCCCTTGCGTCATGCCGACGTCGGCGTCGTCACCCTCCTCCTTTCCTCTTTTGCCGGCGTCGAAAGGGAAAGGGGCGGGCGCGCCGGTCATGGTGCCGTCGCGACGCGCCCCCGCGCCTCCCATCGCCTCGCCGCCGTCCACGTGCCCCCCCCCCCCCCCCGCGCTCCGCCGCTATAAGAAGTCGCCGCCGCCGCCTCCGGAACCCCCCCCAAACCCTAGCCGCCCGGGGAACCGATCCCCCCGCCCACCTACCCGCACCGGGAGGAGAGAAGGGAGAAGAGGAGGAGAAGGAGCCGGGAGCGCGCGCCACCGCGGAGCCGTACCCGCGACGCCGGAGCCGCTCGCGAGGAGGAGCCGGACCCGCGGGACGCGCACGCCTACGACCTCGGCCCGCTCGACTTCCACGCCGCCGTACCGCACCGCCACCTCTACCGCCGCCGCCTCCCTCCTCGTCTCGCATCACCGTCCCGCACCGACGCGTCTTCACTTCGGCCCGTGGCCACCTAGGTGAGGGCACCCGCCTCCCGTCGCTCGTGGATGCCCCCCGGCCTTCGCGCCGGGGAGGAACGTGCCGTGCCCCCCTCGCCGCCGCGCCGTCGCCGCGGGAGGCCGGCCATCGTGCCAGGCCGGGTCAATTTTCGCCGGTGTGCCGCCGCAGCCGCCAAGCGCGCGCCGCCCGCCTAGTCCTCGTTCTTCCCTTTTGCGCTAGCACCCGTGTCGTCGCGCCGCCGCCGCGCCGTGTCGAGCGCCGCGACGCGTTCGCGTCGCGGGCACGCCCTCGCGCGTGCGCGCGCGTGTACGCCACGGAGCACGCACGCGTGCACCCCCCGCACGCACGCGTCGCGGCCGTATAGGCAAAACCGGGCCTTGGCCCCTCTCCTCGAGCCCCCGCCGCGGCCACCAAGCCTTGTGCTCGCCGCGCCGCCGTCGTGCCGAAGGACCACGTCGCGGAGCCCCCGTGCTCGCCGTATAGATGAATACCTAGTGCCGTGCCGTACCTCGGGTCAAGGACACACCGCCCCACCCCAAGCGCCTCGCTCGCCGCCGCCCATGGCGTCGAGCCGTGCGCCGCCGTAGCGCCGCCGCGACACCCGTCGCGAGCTCGAGCCGAAGCTCGGCTAGGTTTGCCCTAGACGCCCTAGCGCACCCCCGTGCACGCTCACCTCCACTCCACCCGCCGTGCCCGCACGAGGGAGACCCTTGCACGCCGCCGCGCCGCGCCGCCGCCGCACCCACGCGGGCCGACCGACGCGCACGGCCGTACCCCCGCCGCCCTAGCGGTCTCCTACTCCCCAACCCGAGGAGCTCGCACGGAGAGCACCTTGCCCACCGGCCACCTAGGCGCCGAGGCCGCCACCGCCGACGAGACCCGACGCGCCGCCCTTTTCACCGACCGGCCGTCCCGTCGTCACGAGAGAAGGGGGGAAAAGCGCCCGGGCGCAATTGAACCCACACGCGCGCGTGGCGCGCAAAAGATCCCCGAGATCCGGTGCGGCCCACCACCCGAACCCGGACCACACGGAGGGGGCACACCGCGGCCCCGCCGCACCGCCGCCGCCGGATCGGCCGGCGGCCGGCCGCAGGCCGGCCGAGCCGCGGCGCGGGCCACGGAAGCCCGGCCGCCGCACTCGGGATCCGAGGATCCCGTGCGGCCGGCCGAAAGGGAAGAGTTTTCTTTTGTTTAAAAATTCCAGAAAAATGCCTTTCTCTTCTAAAAATCCTAGAAAATCCATTTTATCTCCGAAAATTACGAAACCTTTTCCGGAAAATTTCTAAGATCTCAGACTACGGGTTGGGATAGTGTTTGTTCCCATTTTGGATCTTATTTGCTCTTATTTGGCTTTAAGTTGCCATAGGACCGCTGTTTATTTTCTTTTTCGCTTTACTAGGAGCAGGAGGAGCCGGAGAGCTGAGCCAGGAGTACGACTACGCCGACGACTTCGCCGCGGAGGACTACCCGACCCCAGGTTCACGCCCGACCGATTCTGAACTACCCATTAGGCCTTGCTGAGTAGTATTGCTAGCGCTTTACTTTATGTATGCATGTTGATGAACCTTGCACTGCCTCTTTATTTACCCTGTCCTTGATTGTCCTACTACTACTATATATGTTTATGTGGGCGTGTATGTGCGCCGAGCTTCGCGATGCATGTGTTGGGATGGGAATAGTGGTTCTTGGCGTGTGTGGGGTAAAACCGGCAGGAGAAGGCGTTTTGGGTACTTTGGCGGGGGTGAGCTCGAAACAACCGATCTGGGATCGGGGATAGGGGTGCACTCCTCGGTGCGTCCCTCCCGTTACGGTTTTCGGAGCCTAGGTGTTGGGGTTTTTCGTGCGCTTGGAGGACATGAGCTCGCCCCCGTCTCGAAATCGAGTGGATCAACTTGTTTATAGGACATCGTACACACCACCCCGCCGAGAGTGGGGATAGGGCCGTGTTGAGCTCGGCAAGTGCGGAACCATACCGCCTAGGAAGGATAGAGGGTATCCGTGGGGGAGCGGTGGAGGTGAGACCACCCTCTCGTAGCGTCTCCCGTGTGGCCACACGGGAGCATTTCACGCGCTCCGTGCTTGTCTTCACCGTGGAGAGGACCGCTTTGAGGGCCGGATGCGGGGGTGGGTACGTAACTACCGAGAGTTCGCCGGTAGGATGGGCTCGGCCGGCCGTACACCGGCCGGTACCATTCCGGGATGGGTACGGGTGTACACGCTGCGCGCAGTTGTTCGATCTATAGCTATAGCCGCGTCCTCGGTTATGGACACTGCCTAGAAGACATGTTCGTTCCTCATGTTTTGGGATTTCTACCTCCCCCTTGTAGATGAGAGTGTGGTGAGCCGTGGTTATAGCCGGCTAGAGGAGAGAGAGGCTCCATCTACCTCGTCGATCCGGTTGTAATCATTGAGATGCGGGGAGAGGAAGTTCTCGCATCGCCCCTAGACGGGAGTAGGAGCTGGGACGGGTCTTCTGGGTGACCAGTTGGATCCGGGATGTGTTGAGAGACTTGGGTTTTGGGAAATTGATGGAGATACCTTGTTTATACTCGCCGTCGTCGTTTAGGAAACCACACCGATTCCTTGTCTACTCTCTTTTCCCTTTAGATGTTAGGCCACTTAAAGCTGCATACGGTTGGTGACGTGGACCTATCCCGCTCCTTGGGGATAGACTTTGGGTGTGCAGGGTACGAGTCCGAGTTCGACTGCAACGCCGACGGATGGTACGACTGAGGGATACGTCGCTTCGCTCGAGTTGCCTGTGGCGGGGAGAATAAAGATGGAGACCCTTTTGAGAAGATAGCTACCGTTGCGTAGAATTTTCACTCTGATTCAGCTAAGAGGCTTGTAATGCTGTACTCCATTATGGACATGTAATAAATTAATGTACTATTACCTTTATGTGATGCGATGTATGACTTTGTGTATCATTCTCGTGAGACGTTCGTACGCGATAGCCACTGATCCAGGGACTATCGCGATGGTACAGGGATTCGGGTTTTCTATGAAAATCCGGGGTTTTACAGGTGGTACCAGAGCCATGCTTGACCGTAGCACGTATCCCTAGGAAAGGTCGATAGAGATAGGATTCTATACGCTCTACCTTTATAGTTATACCCTTGAGCTATGTTATAAAACTCGTTCCCTCTTTAAAAATTTCTTACTCACCTGCGCTGACAGAAATTTCTTGCGTTTCACAGAGATGGAGCACCGGGTCGCGGGAGATCACCCCCGAGACCCGCGGGGCGATCCGCCACCGGATGGAGAGGGCCCTTCTCGTGCTTGGAGTCCCTCCGACCTACGTCACGTACCGCGCCGAGTACGTACCCGCCGTGATCGGGCGGATGGTGCTCGCACGGCCGCCGTGCTCCCTCACCCGAGTCTCCCCGGTTCAAGGGAGAGGTCCGCGCGCCGCCGCTCTCACCGTCGCGACCGCGCTCGACGCCGCCCGCCGCCGGGCCCCGGGCCGCCTACTCGCACGCACCGCGCCTCCTTCGAGACCGGGACTCTTCGGCCGCTACCCCCGGACTACCGGCGCCTCGCATCGCTCGTGGACGGAGTTCCTTCGTACGAGGGGATCCGGGGACGACGTCGACGCCGCTCCCCTTCCGCGAGTCCGACGAGACCCCGGTGGAGACCGCCGCCTACTTGGTCGACCTCGACAAGTACGCGCGCCGACCGGAGGACGAGTCACGTACCCTCTACGGCCGGGTCGGGGATGCCACCATCGACGCGCTCCGGTACCCGGCCCGCCGCGCCGAGCCGGGAGAGGGAGAACACCGCTCTACGCCACCGTGTTCGCCGGCTCGAGTTGAGCCTCGACCACGCGACCACCGTCCCGCCGCGGTCCGAGAGGGAGAGGGTGGACACCGGGGAGGAGATGTCGCACGCCAAGGAGGACCTACGCAGTCGACCGCGAGTCGAACAAAGCCGAAGGACAAGCTCGAGCGCAAGGACGACCTCGCTCACGGTGCGCGCTCACCGCTCGGGTGTGAGCGGCTCAAGGTGGAGAAGCCGGAGAGGAGCCGAGCGGACAACGTCGCCAACATCGCGTGGCTCGCGCGCACGGCCGTCTACCCGAGGGACAAGGCCGAGAGACCGAGGAGGACTTGGGAGGACGCCGACTCACTTCGCGTGGACGAGCTCTTCGAGCTCAACGGAGAGCCGCCCCCCGAGTCCCGCCGTGAGATTCGCACCGAGACCTTCGAGCCGCACCCGCTCACGCCTCAAGCTCCACCCGTGCCCGATGGCCCGTCCGCCGACCCCCGTCGAGACCGAGGAGGTTCGAGAGGCTCACGCCTTGGTGTCCCGGATCTTCCCCGCCGACTACCCCACCGAGGATCGCTACCCCGTCACGTACCCGGCCGGCACGCACGAGTAGAGAGAGAGCTGAGCAGGAGGCATGACCTAGAGTAGTGTTCTATGCTAGTAGTTTCCATGAGATGTTCCATGCAGCCGCGAGCATGTTCCGGGGAAGAGAGGCATGCCACACCATGTAGACACTACCCTTTTGAGATTGTACCGATGTATTAGATCGTTGACTTGTTGCTGCTACCCCAAGGTCTGAGTCAGCCTCAGGGGAGCAAGTGTAATAATCATGTTTGATGTGTGCTTGGATCTTAATGGTGTTATTTGTGTCTTAATGCTTCTTCTACTTGAGTGTAGGTTATAATTAGAACTATTTTCTTGAATGCTTAAGACTCATGTGTGAGTTGGTGAGTGACGTGCGTAAACACCTTTCTTTTCCCTTATGTTTTCAGAAGGATGTCGATCCGCCGCTCCAACCGGCTGATAGCTCGCCTCGAGGAGGCAGCTGCTGAGGAAGAAGCCCAGCAGGGGCGTGGACGCGGACGTGGCCGCGGCCGTCCACCCCTGCGTGGAGGAGCCTTGGGGGCTAGGGCCCGAGGTGACGGGGCACCGCCACCACCGCCCGAGAACCCTGAGGCCGAGGTTGGGCAAGGAGCAGCCGCGCAAGGCCGCCCCGAGTCGGAACGCCCACCACCACCCCCACCTAACTTGGTGGAAGTGATGGCACTCCAGACTCAGCTGATGCAGAGGATGGCGGAGGCCATGGAGCACCGTGGCAACGGTGGGAACCGCGTCGCTCCGCAGGACGAGGACCTCACACGGAAGATCGAAAGGTTCATCCGCCTGAAGGCCCCCACCTTCAGCTACTCGGAGGACCCACTCGAGGCCGACGACCGGGCCGAGGGTGATCGAGACCAAGCTCGACCTCACCGTCTCGCTCCGACGAGGAGTGTGTCGCTATCGCCGCGCACCCGGACCGGGAGGGTCCCCGCCAAGGCGTGGTGGGACAACTACACTTCCACCCACCCGAACCCAGCATTCATCACTTGGCCGGGAGTTTCGCGAGGCGTTCCGCGAGCGCACCTTCCCGACGAGCTGCTGGTCCAGAAGGCGCAGGAGTTCCGCACCATGGCTCGGGGTGCGATGAGGGTCGAGGAGTACGAGCGTCACTTCATGAAGATGATGCGTACGCCCCCGACGACACCAACACCGACCGAAGAAGCGCTTCCGGTTCCCCGCGAGGCCTCCACCACGGCCTTCGCCGTGCGCCGAAGGCAAGTGAGCACAAGTCCTCGCGCCATCTCGTCAACCGCGCCATCGCGGTCGAGGACGAGAGGAGGGGCCACGAGGAACGCATGAGGGGCAAGAAGAGAATGGGAGATCGGGATCGCCCGACCGATCCTTCCGTAAGCCGAGAAGCGGGACGGAGCAACATGCCGAGGGGGAGCTACCGCCCGGGCACAACCAGCTCGGGCGTGGCTTCGGAGGTAGTGGACGTAGCCCGTTCCCCCCGAGGGAGGAACCCCGGCTACCCCCGCCAGACCGGAGGCTACACCCGTGCTCCACCGAGCACCGCGCGACCCCGCCGCAGAGGTTTCACCGTCACCGCTTCGCGTGTGGCAAGCCGGGCCACAAGTCCTTCGAGTGCCCCGACAAGAAGGTCGCCGCTACCCCCGCGAGGGCACCTCGCTCCAGAGGCCGACCTCCTCGGCCGCACCGCCCGCCGCCGGCCGTGGGAGGCCGAACCACCTCACCGAGGAGGAGGCCGCCGATGCCCCCGACGTCGTGATCGGTAAGTTTCGGTTTGTGGTACTTCTCGCTCTGGTTCTCTTTGACACCGGTGCAACCGGGTCTTATATCACCTCTCGGTTCGTGAGTAAACTTTCCCTCCCTACAACCACCCGAACGATGCCCATCATCACGAGCTCTCCGCTCGGGGATATCCGATGCACCCTGCTGTGCAAAGGAGTGGAAGTGGTCATCCAAGGCCACACATTCTATGGGGATCTTACCGTGCTGCCATCCCATGGTATCGACGTGATACTGGGAATGGATTGGATCACTGCCCACAAAGGTGTCATCTCCACTTCACCGAGGCTGGTAACACTACTGCACCCTGACGGGACAAGGGTGACCTTCGAGCCAATGAAGTCTCGAGACATACCGGCCGTATACAGCCTTCACACGAAGGCCGTATTGGACGTGCCGGTAGTCTGTGAGTATGAGGATGTGTTTCCAGAGGAGTTGCCCGGGTTACCTCCTGATCGTGATGTGGAGTTCGTGATCAACCTGGTGCCGGGAACGGCGCCGATAGCCCAGAGTCCGTACCGTATGGAAGAGGTTGAGCTGAAACTGCTGAAGGCAGAGCAAGACTCGCTACTCGAGAAAGGGTTCATTCGCCGAGTGCCTCACCCTGGGGGTCACCGGCATTATTTGTACCGAAGAAGGATGGGACGCAACGTCTGTGCGTCGACTACCGCGCCTTGAATGCGGTGACCATCAAGAACAAGTACCCACTGCCCAGGATTGATGATTTGATGGATCAGCTGAGGCAAGCCAAGTACTTCAGCAAGATTGATCTCCGGTCGGGGTATCACCGGATGAAGATCCGCCGGAGGACATCCACAAAACGGCATTCGTGACCAAATATGGGCGTATGAGTACACAGACGTGTCGTTTGGCCTCACCAATGCCCCCAGGCATACTTCATGAACATGATGAACAAGGTCTTCATGGATGAGTTGGACAAGTGTGTCGTCGTCTTCATTGACGATATACCGGTCTACTCCCGCATGACGCAGAAGAGCACGAGGAACACCCGAGGATCGTACCGGGGAAGCTCGACAAAGCATCGCTGTACACCAAGTTCAAGCAAGTGTGAGTTCCGGATGGAGGAAGTCGCGTTTCGGGTCACGTGTTGTCGGCCAAAGGAGTTGCCGTAGATCCGAGCAAGATCGAGGCCGTGTCCAAGTGGCGCTCACCGAAGTCCGTAACAAAGATCCGCAGTTTTCTCGGTTTGGCCGGATACTACCGCCGATTCATCGAGAACTTCTCGAAGATCGCCAAGCCCATGACAGAACTGTTGAAGAGCAACACGCCGTATGTGTGGTCGGACAAGTGTGAAGCCAGTTTCCAAGAGCTCAAAACTCGTCTCACCACTACCCCGGTCCTGACCCTGCCCGACGCGAGCAAGGACTTCGTGGTGTACTGTGACGCGTCGAGGCAAGGACTCGGCTGCGTGTTGATGCAAGGAGGCAAGGTAGTGGCCTACGCTTCACGGCAGCTAAGGAAGCATGAGGAGAACTACCCTACGCACGACCTCGAGCTAGCCACTGTCATTCATGCGTTGAAGATATGGAGGCACTATCTGATGGGAAACAAGTGCGACATCTACACGGATCACAAGAGTCTGAAGTATATCTTCACCCAGTCGGAGTTGAACCTGAGGCAAAGGAGATGGCTAGAGCTGATCAAGGACTACGACCCCGAGCATTCACTACCACCCCGGTAAGGCAAACGTCGTAGCCGACGCTCTGAGCCGCAAGCACTACCGCAACAACCCGATGGTACGAGAGGAACGGCCCGGCCTTGCATGAAGAGCTGGAAAAGCTGAGCTTAGAGATTGTGGAGGAGGGGCGGTTGAACCGATTTGCGGGGTAAAATACACACTCGAAGACCAGATCCGCCAAGCTCAGAAGGAGTGCCCAGAGATTCAAGAGGTAAAACGCCTGATGGAGAATGGCAAAGCAGTCGACTATCGCCTCGACGAACAGGGTACACTGTGGCTGGAGGACCGCATCTGCGTGCCTCAGGACAAGGGAATCCGGGACTCGATCCTTAAAGAGGTCCATGACTCTCGGTACTCGATCCACCCTGGTTGTACCAAGATGTACAAAGACCTGAAGGTACGGTTTTGGTGGGAAAAGATGAGGGAAGACATTGCCGAATACGTCGCTCGATGCGACACGTGCCAGCGAGTGAAGGCCGAACACCAGAGGCCCGCCGGCCGCCGCAACCGCTCGAGATACCCACGTGGAAGTGGGATGATATCGCATGGACTTCATTGTGGGGTTGCCACGCACGCGAAAAGGAAATGACTCCATTTGGGTGATAGTTGATCGATTAACCAAGGTCGCACATTTCTTGCCGTTGAAGACGAACTACAGCATGAGCCGACTTGCGTAATCGTATGTGGACAACATCCTGAAGCTTCATGGAGCTCCGAGGAGCATTGTGTCAGACAGAGGGCCCCAGTTCACCGCTCAGTTCTGGAAGAGCTTACACGCTTCCATGGGCACCCAGCTGAACTACAGCACAGCGTTCCACCCACAGACTGACGGACAGACAGAGAGGGTAAATCAGGTACTAGAAGACTTGCTGAGAGCTTGTGTGTTGACCTATGGATCGGACTGGGAAAAGAGCCTGTCATATGCCGAGTTCTCATACAACAACGGCTACCGTGCCGCCTTGAAGATGGCTCCGTTCGAGGCCCTGTATGGCAGGAAGTGTCGGACACCGTTGATGTGGTCCGAGGTGGGGGAGCGAACCTTTTTCGGTCCCGCCACTATTGTTGAGGCCGAGGAAAATGTCGCCAAGGTATGAGAGAACCTGAAGATAGCTCAGAGCAGGCAAAAGAGCTATGCCGACGCAAAACGGAAGGACGTCTCGTTTGAAATAGGGAAACACGTCTACTTGAAGGTGTCACCCCTCCGAGGTACGAAGAGGTTCCACATCAGGGGGAAGCTGTCCCCTAGGTACGTTGGTCCCTACCCTATTGTGAGTAAGGTCAGAAAGGTGGCTTACGAACTCGAGCTACCTCTGGAGCTTACGGGAGTTCACCCGGTGTTCCATGTCTCCCAACTTCGGAAGTGTGTGGTCGTCGAGAAGAGAGTGCCTCGCTCGGTGCGCTCGACGTCCAGAAACCCTAGAGTACTTGGAGTACCCGGTCCGGATCCTGGACTGGGCGGAGAAGTCGACCCGGAACACCACCACGCGCTTCTGCAAGGTGCTATGGAGTAATCACTCCGAGCGCGAAGCTACATGGGAGAAGGAGTCAGCGTTGAGGGAGAAATACCCTCATCTCTTCGAAGTGGAGGTAACTTCCTAATCTCGGGGACGAGATTCTTGTGAGGGGGGGAGTTCTGTAACATCCCTAGTTTTGACTTGCATTCAAAATTGTCGAATTTCAAAAACTTGAATTGAATTGGAGTGCTCGTATATCGAACAAGGTTGTCTTCCTGTTTCTTTCCCCCACAAATCCTAGAGTTAGTTTTGGCTTCGACGATGTTGTAGGGTTTATAACCTGCTAGTGTGGCAATTTGGTTCTTCAATTGGGATTTTATTTGGATTTTATTTGGGTGAATTCAAATTTGAGTTGGAATTCAAATTTGAATCTATTTTTGAGGCCTAAGGAAAAATTGGTAAACTACACTATAGCACGCGGGCCACCAACCTCACTTCGGCCCAGCCTCCGTTTCCGCCCCGGTGGCGGGCGGCCCGGCCCGGCCGCGCCGCGCGCCGTCCACCTACCCCCGCCGCGCCCGAGCCGCCGCCGGGTGGGTCCCCCCTTGCGTCATGCCGACGTCGGCGTCGTCACCCCTCCCTCCTTTCCTCTCTTTTGCCGGCGTCGAAAGGGAAAGGGGCGGGCGCGCCGGTCATGGCGCCGCCGCGACGCGCCCCCGCGGCCTCCCATCGCCTCCCGCCGTCCCCCCCCCCCCCCCCCCCCCCCCCCGCGCTCCGCCGCTATAAGAAGCCGCCGCCGCCGCCCTCTCGGAACCCCCCAAACCCTAGCCGCCGGGGAACCGATCCCCCGCCCACCTACCCGCCGCCGGAGGAGAGAAGGGGAGAAGAGGAGGGAGGAGCCGGGAGCGGCGCGCCACCGCGAGCCGTACCCGCGACGCCGGAGCTGCCTGCGAGGAGGAGCCGGACCCGCGGGACGCGCACGCCTACGACCTCGGCCCGCTCGACTTCCACGCCGCCGTACCGCACCGCCACCTCTACCAGCGCCGCCTCCCTCCTCGTCTCTGCATCACCGTCCTGCACCGACGCGTCTTCACTTCGGCCCGTGGCCACCTAGGTGAGGGCACCCGCCTCCCGTCGCTCGTGGATGCCCCCGGCCTTCGCGCCGGGGAGGAACGTGCTGTGCCCCGCGCCGCCGCCGCCGCGCCGTCGCCGAGGAGGCCGGCCATCGTGCCGGGGGCCGGGTCAATTTTCTCTGCAGTGCCGCCGCGCGGGCGCGCGCGCGCCCGCCTAGTCCTCGTTCTTCCCTTTTGCGCTAGCACCCGTGTCGTCCGCGCCGCCGCCGCGCCGTGTCGAGCGCCGCGACGCATTCGCGTCGCGGGCACGCCCGCGCGCGCGCGCGTGTACGCCACGGAGCACGCACGCGTGCACCCCCGCACGAGCGCGTCGCGGCCGTATAGGCAAACCGGGCCTTGGCCCCTCTCCTCGAGCCCCCGCCGCGGCCACCGAGCCTTGTGCTCGCCGCGCCGCCGTCGTGCCGGAAGGACCACGTCGCGGAGCCCCCGTGCTCGCCGTGTAGATGAATACCTAGCGTCGTGCCGTACCTCGGGTCAAGGACACACCGGCCCCACCCCAAGTGCCTCGCTCGCCGCCGCCCATGGCGTCGAGCCGTGCGCCGCCGTAGCGCCGCCGCGACACCCGTCGCGAGCTCGAGCCGAAGCTCCGGCTAGGTTTGCCCTAGACGCCCTAGCGCACCCCGTGCACGCTCACCTCCACCCACCCGCCGTGCCCGCACGAGGGAGACCCTTGCACGCCGCCGCGCCGCGCCGCCGCCGCACCCACGCCGGCGACCGACGCGCACGGCCGTACCCCGGCCGCCCTAGCGGTCTCCTACTCTCCAACCCGAGGAGCTCGCACAGGAGCACCTTGCCCACCGGCCACCCAGGCGCCGAGGCCGCCACCGCCGACGAGACCCGATGCGCAGCCCTTTTTCACCGGACCGGCCGTCCCGTCGTCACGAGAGAAGGGGGAAAAGCGCCTGGGCGCAATTGAACCCACACACGCGCGTGGCCGCAGAAAGATCCCCAGGATCCGGTGCGGCCCGCCACCCAGAACCCAGGCCACACAGAGGGGCACACCGCGCCCCGCCGCACCGCCGCCGCCGGACGGGCGCGCGCCGGCCGCAGCCGGCCGGGCCGCAGCGCGGGCCACGGGAAGCCCCGGCCGCAGCTGGGATCCGGGGATCCCGTGCGGCCGGCCGAAAAGGGAAGAGTTTTCTTTTGTTTAAAAATTCCAGAAAAATCCTTTTCTCTTCTAAAAATCCTAGAAAATCCATTTTTTCTCCGAAAATTACGAAACCTTTTCCAGAAAATTTCTAAAATCTCAAACTACGGGTTGGGATAGTGTTTGTTCCCATTTTGGATCTTATTTGCTCTTATTTGGCTTTAAGTTGCCATAGGACCGCTGTTTATTTTCTTTTTCGCGTTACTAGGAGGAGCAGGAGGAGCCGAGAGCTGAGCCAGGAGTACGACTACGCCGACGACTTCGCCGCGGAGGACTACCCGACCCCAGGTTCACGCCCGACCGATTCTGAACTACCCATTAGGCATTGCTGAGTAGTATTGCTAGCGCTTTACTTTATGTATGCATGTTGATGAACCTTGCACTGCCTCTTTATTTACCCTGTCCTTGATTGTCCTACTACTACTATATATGTTTATGTGGGCGTGTATGTGTGCCGAGCTTCGCGATGCATGTGTTGGGATGGGAATAGTGGTTCTTGGCGTGTGTGGGGTAAAAACCGGCAGGAGAAGGCGTTTTGGGTACTTTGGCGGGGGTGAGCTCGAAACAACCGATCTGGGATCGGGGATAGGGGTGCACTCCTCAGTGCGTCCCTCCCGTTACGGTTTTCGGAGCCTCAGGTGTTGGGGTTTTTCGTGCGCTTGGAGGACATGAGCTCGCCCGGTCCGAAATCGAGTGGATCAACTTGTTTATAGGACATCGTACACACCACCCCGCCGAGAGTGGGGATAGGGCCGTGTTGAGCTCGGCAAGTGCGGAACCATACCGCCTAGGAAGGATAGAGGGTATCCGTGGGGGAGCGGTGGAGGTGAGACCACCCTCTCGTAGCGTCTCCCGTGTGGCCACACGGGAGCATTTCACGGCTCCGTGCGTTGTCTTCACCGGCGGAGAGGACCGCTTTGAGGGCCGGATGCAGGGTGGGTACGTAACTACCGAGAGTTCGCCGGTAGGATGGGCTCGGCCGGCCGTACACCGGCCGGGTACCATTCCGGGATGGGTACAGGTGTACACGCTTTGCAGAGTTGTTCGATCTATAGCTATAGCCGCGTCCTCGGTTATGGACACTGCCTAGAAGACATGTTCGTTACTCATGTTTTGGGATTTCTACCTCCCCCTTGTAGATGAGAGTGTGGTGAGCCGTGGTTATAGCCGGCTAGAGGAGAGAGGCTCCATCTACCTCGTCGATCCGGTTGTAATCATTGAGATGCGGGGAGAGGAAGTTCTCGCATCGCCCCTAGACGGGTGTAGGAGCTGGGACGGGTCTTCTGGGTGACCAGTTGGATCCGGGATGTGTTGAGAGACTTGGGTTTTGGGAAATTGATGGAGATACCTTGTTTATACTCTGCCGTCGTCGTCGCTTAGGAAACCACACCGATTCCTTGTCTACTCTCTTTTCCCTTTAGATGTTAGGCCACTTAAAGCTGCATACGGTTGGTGACGTGGACCTATCCCGCTCCTTGGGGATAGACTTTGGGTGTGCAGGGTACGAGTCCGAGTTCGACTGCAACGCCGACGGATGGTACGACTGAGGGATACGTCGCTTCGCTCGAGTTGCCTGTGGCGGGGAGAATAAAGATGGAGACCCTTCTGAGAAGATAGCTACCGTTGCGTAGAATTTTCACTCTGATTCGGCCAAGAGGCTTGTAATGTTGTACTCCATTATGGACATGTAATAAATTAATGTACTATTACCTTTATGTGATGCGATGTATGACTTTGTGTATCATTCTGTGAGACGTTCTGTACGCGATAGCCACTGATCCAGGGACTATCGCGATGGTACAGGGATTCGGGTTTTCTATGAAAATCCGGGGTTTTACAGGAGGGGCTACAGAAAACACTGTAGCGTGAGGTTACTGTTCACCGCGGCTACTGTAGCGCGCGGAGTACTGTAGCGGCGGCGGCGGCACTGTAGCAGCGATTAGGGTTTTCCCTTCTCCCCACCTTTGTATATATAGAGGTCACTAATGGGCTTTTCAACCTTTGCGGCCCATTAAGACTCTAGTACCCTAATGGATCAAATCCATCAAACCCATTAGTGGATCCAATCCAATTGGCTCTAGGGCATAAATCCAACACAAGTCGCCTCTGTTAGCTTCCACTTGACCGTCGGATAGACCGACGCTTCATCTTGACCAAGGCGTCGGATCTTCCGGTGCTGAAGGCTTCGTTTTGGCGCGTCTCTATATGAATTCAAACTGAGCGTCGGATAGACCGACGGTGTCCCTACTCAGACCGTCGGATCATCTGGTGCTACTGTCTTCCTTGCTCTTCCTCTGCAACTCGTCCGACGCTACTAAAATGTGGACCGTCGGATCATACGACGGTACCTAGGGTTTGACCCTGTATACCAACTCGTCTGACGATTGCACCGACGCTTGTTAAATTGATATCGTCGGTTCATCCGACGGTGTCTTTTCTTTTCCTTTTCTTGCTCGGTTTTAACCCTTTGTTTTGGCATTTTGGCATGTGGTTTTCTTGCATCCTTGGGACCTAGAAGTGTCTACAAAGACATGCTAACACAATATGGTTAGTCCCAATGATCATGTTGTCATGAATCACCAAAATCAAACTCGAACTAATGGCTTATGAGGCCATGTTCGACACATTCCTCGTATACTAGCTTCATGTAAAAACAATATAAAAGATAGCAGCAACTCATTGAGAATACACCTGAAAGGCTAAAATGACATGCTAATGCGAACTCACTGTCAAGGTTCATAGGTATTTGCCTACCTTTTGTCACTGTGTAACTAATTTTATAATTCATATCCATATATATACATCAAACTACCTCCGCTCTGCGATCTTTATTCATGTAATTTCTAGTCTTACGTTGTTGCACATGTATTCAAGAAAATATATAAAGAAAGGGAGGTATTAATTTTTGTTAGTTCCAAGAATTTTATAATTATTGTGGTCATCCGGATACGTATTTGCTCCAGCGTCAACTTTTCATTCACATTTGCAGATGCACTGCAGCGTCAAATGAGTATCTTTGGAAATTGGAATAACTAGACGTCTAGCCATAAATATAACTACCTGTCGTGACCATTCTTCAGAATTTAAGGGATGACAGAAAATTCATAGAAAATGTTCCAAATTAAGCAACGGTCCTCATGTTCCTTCTCGTCCTCCATTCGCGCCCCCACCTTTTTCTCTATGGCCAGTCTCCACCACCGCCCATCCCGGGGCGATCCCTTCCGGCCATCCACCGCGCCCTATCCCTCCCTCAACCTCCCGCCCCAAGAGCCCATCCCCCCTAGAGATCCACACGACCGCGCGTCGCTACCGTCGCCGCAGCACCTCGCCATGGCGCCGCAGGCCGCCTCGTTCCCGCCGCTGCCGGCAGCGGGCATGAGGAGGCGCGGCAGCATCTGCGGCGGCGGCGTGCGCGGGGTCCGCATAGGCTGCTTCGGCGACCCTGAGATGAAGCGGCGGCGGCGGGTCGCGGGTTACAAGGCGTACGCAGTCGAGGGCAAGGTGAAGGCCTCGATTCGCCGGGGGCTCCGGTGGTTCAAACGCAAGTGCTCCGGCATCTTGAGCTTCTGACCTGACAACCATAGTTCGGCAACGGCGGCGAGTTCCCAACCTTCTTGCAAGCAAAAGGGCTATTCTTTGGGGTTGCAGCACTTCTACCTACCACTTAGTCTCCGGCGGATTTAGAGCTTCAGGGTGGCAGTATATTGATCAAGAACTGTGGGTCTATTTGGATGGATGAATTGTTTGTGTTTCAAAGAACATTTTCTGGAGGATGCAGTTATCGGAAACGAGTCTCCAGGGCTCCAGACTACATGCCGGTGCAAAATTTTTTCTCTTTGGAGTTCATAAATGTCTGCAGAACCTAGATGGTTAAACCACACTGTTTGTCTTTTTGAAGATAGCAATGATATATTTTTTAAAAAAGATAGCAATGCATACCAGGATTCTAAAATAGTTTAAAAGTAAATTACACCACCAGTCCTCAAATTAGTAGCGTTGTGTTATTCCGATCTCCAAACTCGCAAAACACACAATCAAATCCTCAAACTTGCTAATCGTAGTATATATATGATCTCCTTCAAGGATCTCTTCAAGTCCTCGTTCTCAGCTTGCAGTTGTTGCATCCACTGCATGGATCGCACCAGATCCACCTCACCGTCACAACGCAACTTCAGTTGCCTGACAGTCTTATCATGATCGTCCTTCTTAGGGTACAGAGCACAGGTGCAGTCTGTTGGAAAACAAGCTCACAAGTTCACACAAACACACACACACAGGGGAATGCACTTAGCTAGGAGGGGGTATTGGAACTCTATATTATTCAACATATCATACATGTAGAGGCATTGAGATTTTCTCTATTCTCTCACCGAGTGGTATCTCGGGATCCTCCATTTATAGAGGTCAAAGGATCACTGCTCATTCTCCCCCTCCACTACTCATTTGTGTTTTACTGTTTCATTTGTCGGTTACTGTTCATCGGCCATTCACTATTCATTGTTTACTCACAAAAAGTTTCACAACACTCCCCCTTGAGTGAACAATGTGCCCGGTTAATGCCTTAAAAGCCCCCCCCAAAAGCCTAGTGGGAAAAAAGGGTAGGAGAAAATAGTGCATTGTGCGAGCAAGCCGTATTGCACTTGTTGCCTCGTTAAAAACCTTGCATGAGAAAAACCCAGTGGGAAAAATTCATCAAGGGAAAAAGAGTACAACCACTGATGCTCGAGTTGGGTCTTAGGACCGACTTGTGATCTTCTGGATCACAAAACACAGGCTATGATTTTCAGGGTCAGTCTCCCCCTGAACCCTGCAAATCTCTAAGTCGCCTCATGCCAATTCCATTAATGCATTTATAGAAGCTGGAGGCCGGCAGAGATTTTGTGAATAAAGCTGCAAGATTGTCACATGATCTTGCTTGCAGGATCTTAATCTCCCCGCTCTTCTGGAGCTCATGTGGGTAAAAGAATTTTGGAGCAATATGGTCCGTGAGGTTGCTCTTCACATAGCCCATGTGCATCTGTGCAACACAAGCAGCATTATCTTCATAGATAATGGTGGGGGTGTTGATAACGCCCTTGCTGTCGGTGCGGAATATGGTCCCGACACTAACCAGTAGATAACGCCTAGGTCTATCCCTCAATGGTCGATGCTAAGCAACAAATGACACAAGGTTTTATCCTGGTTCCGGCCGAGGGGGCCGTACGTCCAGCAGTGGTGTGCTCGTGGCACTATATTGCTCGGCACCGGGGGTGCATGTAGTGGGGCAAGTACAAGCAAGGTGGGAGAGGAAGCGTGGCTTCCAAGTCCCTGGTGAGTGGCTGAAGAGGTCGTGGGAGAATAAGAGAGTGAGTGCACGGTGCGTTGTGTTCGACCGTGCTTGTTCTTCCCCCGCGGCTGGGGGCTCGCCTCCCCTTTTATAGGCCAAGGGGGCGGCGAGTTACATGCACGCCGCGCTACCTAGCTACGTGTGGGAGCACGTCGCGCTACGGTGTAGAGCGGGCGGCCGTCGGGACGATCTTCGCCGCGATCCGGCCATGATGGCCTACCTCGTACCCGAACAGTGGCGGCTCGAGGGTAGGAGGCGGCAGATGGCGATGGCGTCCTCCGATAGGCTTCGAGGGGAGGTGCCGATGATGGCCGGTACGGGGTACGGGGAGCGGGCGAACGGCGTTCCTTCCCAATGAGCTCGCGGTAGTGGAGTGGTTGCTGCGGTGCCCGGGCGTGCGCTCGCGGAGTCGGGCGTGCGCCCGCATGCGTGGGTACGGCGGGCCGCGCCGTTACGGTGGCCGGGATGGCCATCCACCGGCCTAGCGCCCCCTTACCCAACCTGCGGGGTCACGGGAAAGTGGAATCGAGGGGTGCGCCGGCCCCTTTTCGAGGGTCGGGCGCGTTAGCCGTGCGGTAGTGGGCGCACGGTGTCACGGGACCGACACCGGCCGTACCGCACGGTCCATCCCACGGGGGCGGGGATGGGCTCCTCCCCGGGGAGTTGGTGCGGCGGCACGGGCGTGAGCCCCGGGCGCATGATGGTGCCGTCCCCGCGGCGTCGTGGCGTTAAATGCCCAAGTACGGGGCCGGCGCACGCGTGCGGGGTGCCCGTGAGCGTGGCGGGCCCCGCCGAGGGCGGAGCGGACCCTCGAGCGAGAAGGGACTCGCTCGAGGGGGAGCGTGCCCTCGAGCGGGGGGGGACCGCTCGAGGGAAGGGTCGCCCTCGAACGGGCGGAGCCCGCTCGAGGAGGAGCGTGCCCTCGGGCGGCGGAGCCCGCTCGAGGGGTCTTCCGCACGGGCCGTCTTGGTGGGCCTCCGAGTCCGCCGCATGGGCCATGTCCCGCATGGTTAGTTTCCCGCATGGTTAGGCTTAGCGTATTTCGACGCGAGGATTTAAGTGAGGGTTCCCCCATTGTTTAAGGGGGCCCCTAGGGCGGTCCCCGACGCAGCCCCCGAGCATCCGCGGGTTTGCCATTGAGGCTCCCGCGGATGCCGGAACCTACCGATAGGACGTTCTTCCCTCCTTGTTTGCGAACGCTTTCCGTGGGGCCGCGTCGGCGGACCCGCGGGTCTAGCCCCGAAGCCTGCGGGAGTGTGGGCTCTCCTGCGGGGGGTTAACCGCGAGCAATTTGGTCGAAAGGCGTGGCACATATGCCAACCGGCATCGGCGGTATTTCGCCCCGGCATCGGGGGTGCACGCTCCCCTGTCACCGTCTCTCCGGCGGGTGCAATTTCAAGGAGGTGCGGCCGTGCGTCAAGCCCCCGAGCCTTGACCGTTCGAGGCGATCGGGTCGAGCACGACGACTTGTTTTTTAACGCGCCCTCGCCGTCCCTCCGCGGGACGGAGGGTGAGGTTTCCACGACTCCCATCGAGCGGGTCGCGAATCGCGGATTCCTCATCGAGTCGCTAGCGGGTGGTTCAAGTGGACGTCCATGCCCCGTTCGATAAGGGTAGGGCTGCGCGCGATCCGAGACACGTCCATGGAAGCGCTTGCGTGGGTTTGCTAGGTGGGGCTCGGTCCCGTTCGCTAGGGACCGAGGGCGCGGAAGCTCTCCCTCGGTGGGATCCCCCGGCTAGGCGCCCTCGCTGGCTCTCGAACACGACATGTGGGGCACCCTCGAGCCGACGGGCTCGAGGAACGGCTCGAATGCGCGTGCCCTCGTCGTCCCTAACTCTGTGATCTGGGGCGCTGTTCGAACCCGTCGAGGGTCAGGCTTCGAACCTCTGATCAGTAAGGCCGTGCGGGGCCGTGCATGGACAGCCCCGTCTTTTCGCGTTTGCGGCCGTCGAGGGGTCTGGGCGTGCCAGCCCTCGAGGTGCTTGTTGGCAGCACGGCGCGGTATGAGTGCTTTCGGTGTCGCTCTATTTCAAGCGTGACCTGGGCGATCCTCTTACGCGCGTGCCTTCTTTTAGAGGGTTGACATTGTCTCGAGTTGAGGGTCATGCCGCTCGAGGGTTCTACGTGGCATGGGTGCTCGCGGTTGCCTACTCTACGTCGAGCGAGTCCCGGCGACCCTCTCACGCTGGCATCCCATCGAGGGTCGCCTTTGTCTCGAGTTGAGGGTCATGCCGCTCGAGGGTTCTTCGTGGCATGGGTGCCCGCGGTTGCTGCTCTACGTCGAGCGAGTCCCGGCGACCTTCTCACGCCCGACATCCCATCGAGGGTCGCCTTTGTCTCGAGTTGAGGGTCATGCCGCTCGAGGGTTCTTCGTGGCATGGGTGCCCGCGGTTGCCTGCTCTACGTCGAGCAGGTCCCGGGCGACCTTCTCACGCTGACATCCCATCGAGGGTCGCCTTTGTTTCGAGCCGAGGGTTCGCCTCGCTCGAGGGCTCTCCTTGCTTGGCAAGGGGCCCGGCATTTAATTGCCTTGCGGTCGTGGCCGCGGTTTTGCGCCGCGGGCGCGCCTTTTAGGCGTTGCGGCCGCGCGCGCGCGTAGTGGGCGGCGTGGCCGGCGGACGTGACGGTTTTGCCTCATCGGCCGCCGGTCTCGCCGTAATGATGACCCGCCCGCAAGGTGTTAGAGCCGCCGCGGTCGTGGTGGGGCCCACCCGTCGACGCGATGGAAAGATTCTGCCGGTTAATGCGTCGGCGGGGCGTCCGCTCCGGAGAGCTCGCCCGTCGGCCTATAAAACTGCGGGGAGGTGTGGACGGCGGTTTTTTACCTTGGCACCTTACCACTTTCAGTCCTCCGTCCCTTCGCCTTCGCCTCGCTCTTGCCATCGCGCAGGCTCGCTGTTAGAGTTTTTTTTCCTCCGCTCCTCGTTCTCCGCCTTCGCATTCCTTCGTCCCCCTCATGGCGCCGCCTCAGCTTCCCGTTAGGATCCTGGAGCCGTACGCCTGGGAGAAGTCGACGGTGACCCAGCTCGCGCTTGGCGAGGCCGGTCGCCGCCGGCCACCGTCGGCCAACGAAGAAGGGCGCCGGCGGAGTGGATCGTGCCGCCGGCGACGCACCACGAGCCCAACCCGCCGGAGGGCTACGTGGTGAGCTTCCTCCGCTACCACGAGCGCGGCTTCAACGCGCCGGCGAGCACCTTCATGCGGGCGATGTGCCACCACTACGGAGTGGAGCTGCACAATTTCGCCCCCAACGCGATCTCGCAGGCGGCCACATTCGTGGGCGTCTGCGAAGGGTACCTGGGGATCCCAGTCAATTGGGAGCTCTGGGTACACCTCTTCCGCGGGGAGCTCATCACGCAGCCCACGTCGGAGCCGAGGGACCCGCCGCGCGGTGCGCGCCGGCGGGATGTCGCTTGCCCCGTGGGGGGCGCCTCAAGGACTTCTACATCCCCCCGCACCATGACGACGAACAACACCGCCGGGGAGCGGGGGTGGTTTACCCGCGCAACGCCGAGCCCGCCTCCCTCCCTACACCGGCCGGTGTTCAAGAAGAGGCCGGACTCCGGGGCTACGGGGTGCCTACGGCCCAACATCGGGCGCGGCAAGAGTCCGTCCTCGCCGCCCGCGGCGGCCGGCGAAAGCACGGGCTCAATGCGATGGGCGTCCTCGCCTTCCTCCACCACCGGCGGGTCGTGCCTCGATGCGAGAGGCCACTCGCATCTTCGAGATGACGGAGGCGGCCAACCCCATCGACCTAGCGAGGTCGCGGATGCTCCCGACGCCCCGTGAGCGGCCGTACGCGCTCACCGGGCGCGGAGCGCCGTCGACACCCGGACGCCGGCGCCTGCGGGTCGGACCCCATGGGACCTTGAGATGCTCCCCACGGGCCCGCTGGTGAGTTGGGTTCCTGACTTTGTTTCAGTCCTTGGTCTTGCTTTTGTTTTCTGACGCGCCATTGTCGCTCTTGCGCGCAGCTGGTGGAGTTCAACGCCGCCAAGTCCGTTCCACCCACCCCCGACTCCCGTGCGCTCGGCCGGGCGGCGCAGCGGGAGCAAGCGGGGAGCGGGCGGCGCGCAAGAGGGAGCACGCCGGGCGGCGCCAAGCGCGCCGCGACCGTCGGTCCGCGGAGTACCGACGCGCGGGAGGAGCCGGGGCTCTCCTCCCTGGGACATCGAGGAGCCCTCGTCCTCGGAGCGGGACGAGGAGGAAGAGTACGAGGGGGAGGGTCCCTCGGACAGGTGGCGGCCGCGCCCCGTCGCCGAACCCGCGCCGGCGTCGGGGGCGGCTTCGCCGGGGCGGGCGCACCCGGCGCCCGCCGCCGGCGATCGTCGTCGGGAGCGGCGCGCGCGCGCGGAGGTGCGAGCGCGTGCCACGGAGGCACGCGCGGCGGTCGTGCGCGCGCGCGCGTCAAGCGTGCCCGCGCGCGGAGGGAGCGCGTCCGCGCGCGCGGCGTCGTCGTCGCGGGGCGCGTCCAACGGGGCGTGCCCGCGCGAGGGGCGAGCGTGCCCCCGCGCGCGGTGGCGTCATCGGGGTGGTGCGGCATCGGGCGCGCCCGCCGCGCGCGGGCGGGCGTGCCCGTGCGTGCGGCGGCGCCGTCGGGGAGGCGCCGCGCGGCGCGGCCGCTGCGCCGGCCTCGTCCGCAGAGGCCTCGAGGAAAAGGAAGCGGGCCTTTTCCTCCGCGAGGTAAGGAGCCTGTCTTCCTTCGTTTGGTTTTAGTTTGCTGGTGATTAGATGCTCTAACCCTCCGTTCGTGTCTGCGCAGGGCGGTGCCAACCGTTCCTCCTCTTGCACCGGCCAAGGTGCTGAGGACGGACGCGTCGATCCCCACCCGGCGGCGCTCGTCGAGGGGGTCGCGCCCGGGGACAAGCGCGGCGGCGGCACGAGCTCGCAAGGCCGGCCGGGGGCCTCGAGGCCCCGGCCGGGCGGATCAGCCCGCCGCGGCGCAGCCGGGAGGTCGCCGGGGGGCGGCCGGCGCGGTCGCCACGGAGGCGCGAGCCGCGGCGGTGGCTACGGTGGAGGTGCCGCCCGCGGTGGCGGCCCTTGCGGAGGAGGTGGAGCGGGCGCAACTTGCGGGAGCGCCCGCGGATGCGGCGGCGCGGACGGTGGTGGCGGCGACGGCGCCACGACGGCGCCCGCGTGGCCGCGGAGGCGCGGGTGGGGGCGCCGGCGGAGGCGGAGCGAGGGCGGCTCCGCCCGCCGGCGGCCTTCGGGGCGGAGGTGGTGGAGCTCTCGGATGACTCCCCGCCGCCTGGGTGGAACCAGTGGGCTAGGCGGCCCACGAACTCCCCCGATCCCCGGGGAGGGGGCCCTCGTGAGGCGGCGCGAGGGTCGCATGGTAGTGGGGGGCCGAGGGCACGATGCCGAGGCCTCGCCCTCCCACGCCGGCCGCCCCGCCGGTGGGGGGGGGGGGCGTGGAGGATCCCCCCGCGTTCGCCGATGCCGGGGGGAGCGAGGAGCTGCGGGGCGAGCTCGGAGCCACGGCGCCACGCTCAACCGCGCGTTGAACGAGGCGCTGCGGGTCCACGGCGGCCCGGCCTGGCTCGTCTTCCAGGTGAGCCACGGTTGCTCGTCTCTCTTCCTTTTTCGTTTTCGTGTGCTGCATTCAAGCCTTGGCACTTACGAGATTCGATGTGTGGATGCCAGGAGCTCGAGCGCCGCGCCCATGAGAAGTACGACGCGTTCGACCGGGGTGAACGCCGAGGCCCGCCGGCCCGGGAGCGATGCGCCGCTTTCGACGCGCTTGCGGATGCTCTCGGGACGCCGGACGGTTGGGCCGGTGTACCGGCGATGGCGTGGTGCGACGTGCTCCCCGAGAGCTCGAGGCAGACACGGCGCGTCACTCGAGCCTCGAGCGGATCCGCGCAGCCCCTCGTCGATCGCGACGAGGCGCCGTGGAATGCGCGCGAGGACCTCGGACAAGACGCGGACGCCGGCCGCCAAGCGGGAGGCGGAGGTGGCCACCGCTCGCGCCGAAACCAGGGAGCTCCGCTCGTCGCTCGAGGGGGCGCGGGCGCAGCCAGGCGCCGGGCCGAGGAGTGGGCACGCGGGTTGGAGCAGCGCGCCAAGGAGGCCGACGACCGAGGGCCGCCCTCGACGCCAAGGCCGCGGCCCCTCGTCGCCGCCGAGGAGCAGCCTCCGAGCGGAGAGCGCATCGCCCGCCAGGGGGCTGAGGGGCGGCTCCAGCAGGAGCAGGCTGCCCTTGGCGACGCCCGAACGGCGCTGGAGCGGGAGCGCATTGCTCGCGAAGCGGCGGAGAAATCGTTGGAGGAGCGGAACGCCGCATTCTCCAAGGTTGAGGACGAGGCGCTCGCGCCGCATCGCGCAACGCCGCCCAGAGGCGGCTCTCCGCGAGCAGGGTGAGACCGTCCAGCGCCTCGAGTTGGCGCTCGAGTCCGCGCGCCGCGACCTCGATCTGGAGAGGAAGCAAGTCGAGGGTGAGTCACTTTCTGACTTGTTTATTGGTTTTCTGCTTTAGAGGGTTCGCTTCTCCCTTTCTGATCTCTTGTCGTCTTGTTGATTCCGGTGCTTGCGCACGCCCTTGGGGCACGCCGCCGGGCGGGCCGAGGCACCGCAGCTTCCTACGACTCCTCCGAGCAGGAGAGCCGGGGAGGCTGCGTGACGCGGCCCTCGAGACCCGCCGCGTCGTCGAGGAAGGCGAGGCCCGGGGCCGGCAGCTCGCTGGCCAGCCGCCTGCGCGCCCTCGGTGGCCACGTCACGGAGCGGATGCGCCGGGCGTTGCACTTGGGCGTCCGGAAGGCCCTCGGAGTGGTGCGATCCCACTACGAGGTCAACCTCGAGGCGCTGGCGGAGGGCTATATCGTGCCCGAGGGCGTCGAGGACGAGGTGGCCATGGAGCGCGCGGACGCGCTTGCTGCTGACGCCGCCGGGTCGCTCGCCGAGGCCTTCGAAGAATTCCTCTTCCCGGACGCCGCCGATGCTGCTGCTCCACCCGCCTGAAAGCATCTGGGCGCTAGGCCCGTTTTTTGTTTATGTGTATCAGAATTCTGGCCTCGTGGCCTTTTGTAAATAAACAAGTCGTCTTGTGAACATAAGCGCTCTCGTAAATGAAGTTGTTTGCTTATTACGCCTTTTGTTTCTCCTTCTTCCCCGAGTAGATTCTAGTTAGGGGAGTTCGTTTTTCGCAGGGGGGCCCGCCGGGTTGGAGGCAAGAGAGACGGGCCATAGCCACGCGGCGTAGGGTCGTCTCTCGGCTCGCACGCTCCTTCCGCCGTGCCGCCTACGCCCGTTCGAATCATGGCTCGAGGTTGAAGTAGGAAACAAACTTAGCGCGTGTTGTTATGTTTTTTGCGCGAAAAAATGGGACTATTTGGGCCCCCCCCCCCCCCGCAGTAGCCCCCGAGGGTAACTTGGGTTTCAGGGGAAAGCCGAGTTGCCCTTTTATTGGACTTGGAGTATTTACATAGGTGACACCAACTGGGGCGTTGGCCGTGCGTTTTTACAACAGAAAATACTTGGAAGTCCTAGCTAAGGGTAGAAGCGACGTAGCTGTTGGATGTTCCAAGCGTTGGTGAGTTCTTCGCCGTCCTCGTTGGCCAGCTTGTACGTGCCCGGTTTGAGCACCTTCACCACGACGTAGGGTCCCTCCCATGGGGGCGATAGCTTGTGGCGCCCTCGGTTGTCTTGGCGTAGCCTTAGGACCAAGTCCCCCTCGCTGAAATCCCTCCGACGTATCTTGCGTGCTTGGTAGCATCGTAGGGACTGTTGATACCTTGCGGAGTGCATCAACGCCACGAGGCGTACTTCGTCTAGCTGATCCAGCGAGTCCTCGCGGGCTCGCTGATTAGCATCCTCGTTGTAGCCTCGAACCTTGGGCGACCCGTATTCCGCATCCGTGGGGGAGGACGGCCTCCGCGCCATGAACTAGGAAGAACGGTGTGAACCGGTGGCTGCGCTTGGGGTGGTCCTTAGGCTCCACACGACCGCCGGTAGTTCTTGGAGCCATTTCCGACCGCATTTGTTGAGCCGATCGAAAATTCGGGTTTGAGGCCCCGTAGAATCATGCCGTTGGCACGTTCCACTTGGCCGTTGGTCCGTGGGTGTGCCACGACCGCCCAATCCACGCGGATGTGGAACTTGTCGCGTAACTCCAAGAACTTCCGGCCCGTGAACTGGGACCCGTTGTCTGTGATGATGGAGTTTGGCACTCCAAAGCGGTAGACGATGTCGGTGAAGAACGTGACCGCCTGTTCAGCCCTCAAATTCGTGATGGGGCGCACCTCCACCCACTTGGAGAACTTGTCGATCGCGACAAGCAGGTGGGTGAAGCCCCCGGGCGCCTTCCGCAGGGGCCCGACGATGTCCAACCCCCACACAGCGAACGGCCATGTGACGGGGATCGTTTGCAGGGCGTGAGCGGGCAAGTTGGATTTGCGGGCGTAGAACTGGCACCCTTCGCAGGTGCGTACAATTTCGCTGGCATCCGCGACCGCGGTAGGCCAATAGAAGCCCTGGCGGAACGCGTTGCCAACGAGGGTGCGTGGCGCGGCGTGGTGGCCACGGATTCCCCGCGTGGATGTCCCGTAGGAGCTCGCGCCCCTCGGGGATGGGTATACACCGCTGGAGGATGCCCGACGCGGCGCGCTTGTGCGCTCGCCGTCGACGAGGGCGAAGGATTTGGCCATCCCGGTGATGCGCCCGGCCGCGGCCCGATCCGCGGGGAGTTCCCCTCGAGCGATCCAGGCGGTGTACTTTTCCCGCCAATCCGCTTGGGCAGGAGCCGGCTCTATATCCATCGCATCGACCTCGTGGGAGCCGTACCCCTCGAGAAGGGAGAGTACATACGCCTCGTTCGAGGGGTCCTCTTCCATGGGTTCCGCACCCGCTGGATTCGAGGGAGCCCCCGAGGGTCCGCCGTCGCTCGAGGGGAAGGGGCTCGAAGGTGACCGAGGGCCTGCGCGATGTCGCACGCAAAAACGTTCGGGGGAACGGTGATCCGCCCGGACGCTATTTTTGCCGGCTCGTCCGCCTCCACATTGTACCGGCGGGGTACATGATTAAGCTCGATGCCGTAGAATTTGTCTTCGAGGGCCCGCACGGCTTTACGTAGGCCTCCATCTTGTCGTCGTGGCAGCTCGCGTTCTTCATGACTTGATCGATCACGAGCTGCGAATCCCCTCGCACGTCGAGGCGTTTGATGCCCAACTCAATGGCGATTTTGAGGCCGCAGAGAAGGGCCTCGTATTCCGCCATATTGTTGGACGCGGGGAAGTGGAGGCGCACTGCGTAGCGCATGTGCTCCCCGAGGGGTGACACGAAGAACAGAGCCCGCGCCCGCTCCTGTCTTCATCACCGAGCCGTCGAAGAACAGAGTCCAGCACTCTGCTTGAATCTGAGGGGGCGGCGGCTCGCGTGTCCGTCCACTCGGCGGCCGACGAAATCGGCTAAGATTTGCGATTTGATGGCCTTGCGCGGAGCGTAGGCGAGCGTCTCGCCCATCAACTCCACGGACCACTTGGCAATCCTGCCTGCCGCGTCGGGGTTGCGAATGATCTCTCCTAGCGGGAAGGAAGAGACCACCGTGACTGGGTGGGCCTCGAAGTAGTGGCGGAGCTTGCGCCGCGCGAGGACTACCGCGTACAACAGCTTCTGGACCTGGGGGTAGCGCGTCTTCGTGTCCGACAGGACCTCGCTGATGTAGTAGACCGGCCTCTGTACGGGCAAGGCATGCCCTTCCTCTGTGCGCTCTACGACGATCACGGCGCTGACCACCTGGGTGGTTGCGGCCACGTAGAGTTGGAGGGGTTCGCCGCCCGCGCGGCGGCGTAAGGATTGGGGCGTGCGTCGAGACGCCTTCGCCTTGTCGAGCGCTTCCGGGCCTCGGCGGTCCGGATAAGCGCTCGTGCTTCTTGAGCGGCCGGTAGAGGGGCAGGCCCTTCTCACCGAGCCTCGAGACGAAGCGGCTCAAGGCGGCGAGGCACCCCAACACTTTCGCACCCCTTTGAGGTCCCGAATTGGACCCATTCGCTCGAGGGCCGCGACCTTTTCGAGGTTGGCCTCGATTCCCCGTCGGGAGACAATGTACCCTAGGAGCATGCCCCCGCGGCACTCCAAAGACACATTTTTCGGGGTTGAGCTTGACCCCCGTTGGCCCGCAGGCGGTACCGAACGCGATGCCAAGATCGCTAACCGGGTCGTTCGCCTTCTCGGGTTTTGACGACGATGTCGTCCACGTAAGCTTCGACCGTCCGCCCGATATGGTCCCCAAAAACGTGCCGCATGCAGCGCCGATATGTTGCGCCCGCGTTTCGAGGCCAAAAGGCATCGTGACGTAACGAACGTCCCGAACGGTGTGATGAACGAAGTCGCGAGCCGGTCGGACTCCTTCATTTTTATTTGATGATATCCCGAATAGGCATCAAGGAAACGGAGTAGTTCACACCCGGCCGTTGAATCAACGATTTGATCTATACGTGGCAAAGGGAAAGGAACTTTTGGACATGCTTTATTGAGACCGGTGTAGTCTATACACATCCTCCACTTCCCATTTTTCTTTTTTACAAGCACGGGATTAGCTAGCCACGTAGGGTGGAACACTTCCTTGATGAATCCGGCCTCGAGGAGCTTCCGCGGCTCCGCTCCGATCGCCCGTCGCCGCTCCTCGTCGAAGCGGCGCGGCCCGCCGCCGCACGCGCGAGCATTAGGCGAGATATCAAGGGAGTGCTCGGCGACCTCCCTCGGGATAGCTGGCATGTCCGAGGGGCTCCACGCGAAGACGTCGGTGTTGGCGCGGAGGAAGTCGACGAGCACTGCTTCCTATTTAGGATCGAGGGTCGAGCTGACCCTCAACGCTTTGCCCTCAGGGGCCGATGGGTCGAGGGGGACCCCTTTGGTTTGCTCGGCGGCCTCGAACGTGCCGACGTGCTTGGCGACGGAGCCGAGGTCGTCGTTGACCATCTTCTCCAAGGTGTGTTCACCGGCCGCTTCGTCCCGCCGCTAGTGCCTCCGCATGTTCCACGCACTCGACGTCGCGAGCCGAATGCGTGCTCGATCGACGACCCGACGGTGATGACGCCGTTTGGACCGGCATCTTCATCTTCGTGTACGTGTAGTTGGGGACCGCCATGAACTTGGCATAGCATGGTCGCCCAAGGATGGCATGGTAGGCCCCTTTGAATCCCACCACCTCGAATGTGAGGGTTTCCTTGCGGAAATTCTTGGGGGTCCCAAACCGGACGGCGGGTCGATCGGCCCGAGGGGTTGAACCGCTTGCCGGCGCGATGCCGTGAAACGGCTTCGTGCCGGGCCGCGACCGGGTCCAACCCAATCCCCATTAGGCGCAATGTATGCGCGAAGAGGATATTGAGGCTACTGCCTCCGTCCATAAGGACCTTCGAAAACCGGGCGTTCCCAATGATGAGATCGACCACCGGTGGGTACCGGCCCGGTTCGGGATGCGGTTTGGGTGATCATCCCGGCTAAAGGTGATGGCATCCTTCGACCAATTGAGAAAGGCCGGAGGTGCCCTCTCTGCGGCGAGGACTTCGTGCCGCTCCTTCTTGCGCTGCCGGGTTGACATGTCGACCGTAGGTCCCCCAAAGATGAGGAACACATTTTCGACAGCGGGGAAACCACCCGCGTCGCCATCGCCCCCATCCTTCTTGGCCTCTGCCTCCTTCGCGGCGGCACGGCCGTAGAATTTCTTGAGCATGTCGCACTGCTCAAGAGTGTGATTCACGGGGGTCTTGTGGTAGGGGCATGGCTTCTTCATCATGTCGTCGAACACCCCGGGCCTCGAGGAGCCGGTCGAGGGCCCCGTCCGGCCGGGTCACCGCCGAGGGCCTCGGCGTTGCCGCCGTTGCGCCCCGCTCGCGCGCCCCGCGGCGCGGCTTCTTCCCCCTTCTTGCCCCGCTTGTCGTTGCGGCGCGGCTCCTTGGACCCGCCGCCCTCCGCGGGCGTGTCCTCGGAGCGCTTGCCCTTCTTGCCGTCGAAGATCGCCCCCACGGCCTCCTCTCCGGAGGCGAAGCCGGGTGGCAATGTCGAACGGCTCGTTCGAGTCCGTGGGCGGGCCGCGTCCCGGCTCGCGCACAAGGTCCCGCACGTGGTGCCCTCGAGGAACGCGTGCACGATCTCGGACCGTGCCACGGCGGGGAGCTCCGTGCAGCGCTTGGAGAAGCGCCGTATGAAGTCCCGTAGCGAGTCGCCCGGCTCGCGTGCGGGGAGCGCGGATCCCGGGAGTTTCCGTGGCGCACGTATGTGCCCCGGAAGTTGCCCACGAAGGTGTGGACTAGATCGTCCCGGTTATGGATTTGGTCGGCGGGCAAGTGCTCGAGCCACGTCCGGCCGCGTCGCCCGGATGCGGGGGCAAGTTGCGGATGATTACTTCGTCGTTGGTGGCCCCGCCCACCGACAAAGCCGGGCGGTAATCGTTGAGCCGGACACGAGGGTCCGTCTCCCCGTTGTACTTGACGATCGTCGAAGGCCGACGAAGCGCCGGGGGAACACCGCCGTGCGGATCTCCCTTGGCCGAACACACGGGTGCCGGGGCTCCGGCGTTGGGGAGCGGTCCTCACCGCCGTCGTAGCGTCCACCCCTTCGAGGGTGGTAGCCCCCCGGCCGCTCGCGCGTCCGCCTTGCCGGTGCGCCCGGCGTTGATGACATTGCGGGCGTCTCCATCCGGCGCCCCCGCGTGTGTCAAGGAGCCGCTCCTTGGCCGGCGTGCGTCCCTGGTCAGCAAGTTGACCCACGTGCACCGAGGGTTCGCCCCCTGGTGCCGGATCATCACCCCGCGCGTCCCCCTGTTGGCGGATCCGTGAGGCCGAGCTCTCGGCCTGCTGGACGGCCGCTTGCTCAAGGAGAGTCTGCACCTCGCGGTGCATGTCTCGAGCCTCGGGGGTCGAGGGTGCCGGCATGGCGCGTAGCAACGTCGCGGCGGCGATGAGCTTTTGGCTCGCCCGTGGCGGAGTATCCGCGTTGTCGACGTTGGGGACGGGGTTGAGGCGGTCACGGACTTGTCGGCCCAGCTCCCGCGCGCGTTCGCCGCGCGCGGAGGCCTCCCCTGCCATCGAGGCGCGGAGCGGCCGCACCGCGTCCGTACTCCTCCGCCGGCTTGGCCTCGAGCTCGCGAGCTTGGGCCACCGTGCGTCGACGTCGGCCCCCGGCGGGAGCGCTTGGCCCCGCGGCCGGCGCGCGCGGCGATCCCCCGGGGGCGGCGTGACTTCCCCATCTCCGCGCCGCCCGCCGCACCGGCGGCGTTGGCCGGGTCGTTGGTGATGACGGCGCAACATTCCCGCGTGGGGTCGTAGCTCCCGTCGGGAGTCGTCGGAGCGCCCAAACCGTAGTCCGTGGCGTCGAGGAAGCGCCCGAACGTGGCGGGTCCGCACGCCGGAGAAGTCCCACTCCGCGTACCCATGGCGGTTGGCGGGTGGCATCGTGTCGACGGAGCCCGGGGGACGACTCGTCCGCTCGCCGAGGTGCCGGGATCCCCGGCGACGAAGACGTGGCGGCCGGGTGGAACCCGGCGCATCGTCGTGTTCGCGCCGGCGTTATGGGCCGTCGTGGCGCCACGCGGCCCGATGGGGATGCGCGGTCCCGAGACCGCACGCGGTCCCCACCGGGGCGGTGGCGGCCGTTGTGACGGTGGGCGCACCGCATTGGGCGGCGGCGCGCTCGCCCCCGCCGCCGCTCGGACCGCGCCCCGACGCGAGCGTAGTCCCGGAGCGACGACGGCGTCGCGGCGTCGACGGGCCCGCGGCATCCGTGCTGCGCAGCGCCCGCGCCGATGTCGTGCGTGCGGCGGAGACCAGGGCGGACCTGGCCTCGCGCTGCGCGCGAAGCTCCTCACGATTGGTGAGGCGCATGAGATAGCCGTTCCCCGTGGCCTGGAAGTTCAAGTCCCCCGAAGCGGATCTCGAACCCGGCGGGAGGGGGTCCGAACTACCCATGTTGTAGCGGGTACCACGGTACTCCGTGCGGATCACCATGGAGGGAGTTGGCGAAATGACCTTAGGCGCTCGATTGCCCCACGGTGGGCGCCAACTGTCGGTGCGGAATATGGTCCCGACACTAACCAGTAGATAACGCCTAGGTCTATCCCTCAATGGTCGATGCTAAGCAACAAATGACACAAGGTTTTATCTCGGTTCCCGCCGAGGGGGCCGTACGTCCGGCGCGTGGTGTGCTCGTGGCACTATATTGCTCGGCACCGGGGGTGCTTGTAGTGGGGCAAGTACAAGCAAGGTGGGAGAGGAAGCGTGGCTTCCAAGTCCCTGGTGAGTGGCTGAAGAGGTCGTGGGAGAATAAGAGAGTGAGTGCACGGTGCGTTGTGTTCGACCGTGCTTGTTCTTCCCCCACGGCTGGGGGCTCGCCTCCCCTTTTATAGGCCAAGGGGGCGGCGAGTTACATGCACGCCGCGCTACCTAGCTACGTGTGGGAGCACGTCGCGCTACGGTGTAGAGCGGGCGGCCGTCCGGACGATCTTCGCTGCGATCCGGCCATGATGGCCTACCTCGTACCCGAACAGTGGCGGTTCGAGGGTAGGAGGCGGCAGATGGCGATGGCGTCCTCTGATAGGCTTCGAGGGAGGTGCTGATGATGGCTGGTACGGGGTACAGGAGCGGGCAGAACGGCGTTCCTTCCCAATGAGCTCTGCGGTAGTGGAGTGGTTGCTGCAGTGCCCGGCGTGCGCTCGCGGAGTCGGGCGTGCGCCCGCATGCGTGGGTACGGCGGGCCGCGCGCGTGCGGTGGCCGGGATGGCCATCCACCGGCCTAGCACCCCTTACCTAACCTGCGGGGTCACGGGAAAGTGGAATCGAGGGTGCGCCCGGCCCCTTTTTCGAGGGTCGGGCGCGTTAGCCGTACAAGAGTGGGCGCACGGTGTCACGGGACCGACACCGGCCGTACCGCACGTCCATCCCACAAGGTGGCGGGGATGGGCTCCTCCCTCGGGGAGTTGGTGCGGCGGCACCGGGGCGTGAGCCCCGGCGCATGATGGCGCCGTCCCCGCGGCGTCGGGCGTTAAATGCCCAAGTACGGGGCCGGCGCACGCGTGCGGGGTGCCCGTGAGCGTGGCGGGCCCCGCCCGAGGGCGGAGCGGACCCTCGAGCGAGACGGGACTCGCTCGAGGGGGGAGCGTGCCCTCGAGCGGGGCGGGACCGCTCGAGGGAAGGGTCGCCCCTCGAACGGGGCGGAGCCCGCTCGAGGAGGAGCGTGCCCTCGGCGAGGCGGAGCTCGCTCGAGGGTCTTCCAGACGGGCCGTCTTGGTGGGCCTCCGGAGTCCTGCCGCATGGGCCATGTCCTGCATGGTTAGTTTCCTGCATGGTTAGGCTTAGCGTATTTCGACGCAGGGATTTAAGTGAGGGTTCCCCCATTGTTTAAGGGGGCCCCTAGGGCGGTCCCCGACACTTGCCATGTGACTTCTGGATGTGGTTAATCATACGTCGTAACCAAACACACTCTCGTGCGGCTTCGTACAGGGCGATTATCTCTGAGTGGTTGGTTGATGTGGCAACCAAGGTTTGCTTTATAGACCGCCATGATATGGCTGCACCACCACAGAGAAACACAAAACCAGTCTGTGATCTGGCATTATAGGGGTCGGACATATAGCCAGCATCCACATAACCCACCATAGTCAGATCCCCTTTTTCTGGAACCACAACCCAAGGTCTTGAGTGCCTTTTAAATATCTGAGGATGGTTTTCACGCCAACCCAATGTCTTCTGGTGGGTGCGGCGCTGTACCTGGCCAACAAATTTACTGCGAATGCAATATCTGGTCGTGTGCAATTTGCAAGGTACATTAGTGCCCCAATGGCACTGAGGTATGCAATTTCAGGTCTCGAACCTTGTTCATCCTCTCCCTTGGGTCGAAACGGATCTTTATTCGCTTCTAATGATTGGACGATCATAGGGGGTTTCAGAGGGTGGCACTCATTCATATTAAACTTTTCAAGTACCCTCTTCGTATAAGTAGACTGGTGAACAAACACTCCTTCATGGAGGTGTTCGAGCTGCAGGCCCAAACAAAACTTGGTTTTACCCAAGTCTTTCATCTCAAACTCCTTCTTGAGGTAAGTCATTGCTTCCTCAATGTCCCTGGTCGTCTCGATGATATTCAAATCATCGACATAGACGGAGATGATGCAAAATCCATCACTGGACTTCTTTATGAAGACACAGGGACAATCATCATTGTTGATGTAACTTCTCCGTAGGAGAAAGTTACTCAACCGATTGAACCACATTCTTCCGGATTGTTTCAACCCATACAACGACCGCTGCAGGCGGACGATGAACATGTTGCGGTTTTGATTCGGTCCAGGGATCTTGAGTCCTTCAGGGACTCTCATATGGATCTCCGAATCAAGTGACCCATACAAATATGCGGTCACAACATCCATCAACTGCATTTTGAAATTTAAGTTAGCTGTCATAGAAATAAGATATCAGAACGTTATGTCACTCATAACAGGAGAGTATGTCTCATCATGATCGATGTCGGGTCTCTGCGTGAACCCTTGTGCCACTAGCCTCGCTTTGTATCTTACCACCTGGCCATGTTCATTCCTCTTCCGGAGGAAGACCCATTTGCATCCTACAGGGATGACTTTAGGAGGTGTTGGGACTGCAAGCCCAAACACTTCTCTTTTACAAAGTGAGGACCATGTGTGGTTCAAGGACCGGTGGATGGTCGCTTCCTTGTGTGATGAGTGATTGACAACGTTGTGTGGACTGATTCTTGGCTAAGTATTGCAGGTGCAGGTTGCGGCTTGACTCGTGTTGGTGCAGGTGAAGAACAAGCACGAAAGGTCGTCGCCGGTAAGGCCTCCAGGTGTGGAGAAGACAAGTAGGCTTCGTTCGAGGGACCCGGTGGCCAGTGGGGTCAAGTGCGGGCCGCATGGTGGCATGAACAAGAACATGAAGTCGTGGACGGTTTCTTGGTTGAGCCTCAAAACCAAGGTCGAGCCGGGACTACGTGGGAGCCAAGTCATGAGTGGAGATTGGCGGAGGCTACACCGAGTTCGCGGGGGTTTCGGTGGTTCACCGGGAAAACCACCGGGTTCCTTGGTTGATCCACAAAGCCAAGACCGGAGAACCGAAGACGGAGCCGCAAGCAGCACGGACCGGTCCCGACCGGTGGGTCCGACCGGTCCGACCGTGGGGACCGGTCCGGCGGTGAGGAGCAACGGTCGGCCCGAGGTGTGCGACGACGCAGTCCGGAATCTTCGAAGCGGAGGACACGCGTCGGGATCGCATGGCTTGCGTCGAGGCTACGCGAGGTGCGGTCGCGGGCATCCGTCCGATGGTGAAGACATCAAGAATTCCAAATCCGCCCTTGAGGGGCTTGTATCCCTAGTTGTTAGAGAAGGGCATTTTAGACATTCAGTTGCCTCCATATAACCCAAGAGGTGAGAGGATGGCAGCCAACTCTTGGAACCCTAGCTCATTAGTTTTCCTATTTTCCACCTATTTTCCTTAGGTTTTCTCTAGGACTAGCAAGAGAGCTTCACGGAGAGATCTTGTAGAGAGGGATGGATGATCGGGCGGCTTGCTAGACCTTGTACGAACCTTTGTTTCATGTATAGATGATTCGGCGTGGTTCCTCAAGGTTTGGATGTGTTTTCCCCGTTGTTCTTGGTGGTGATTTTCGGAGCCCTCTCTCGGTGATTTCCTTGGGTTGTTTTCGGGGCCTTTCTCTTGGGGATTTGATGGGTGAAATTTGTGGGAACCCTTCGTGGTTCTTTGGGCTGTGATTCCCCTCCCAAATCCGTGAGTAAAGGTGCTCGATTTTGGGGTTTCTTGAGTTCTTGGGTTGGAAGTGCTCTCGGCGGGATTTCTTCGATTCCTCCTTTTTGGACGAGTTTTTGTGGGATTAAACTTGGCTATGGACTCCTCATGAGGTGTTCTTGATATCCCCAAAGTCTTGTTCAAGTCCGTGGAGCGATTCGGGAGATCGAGATTTGGATTTGGGGGAGTTGACCCGCGGGTGCTGTTCATCCCGAGCTGCCCAGGCTACACCGGTCTGACCGGTGCGAGCCCTTGTGGGTTTTTGCTCGGGTGAACGTCTTGGTGTGTTCTTTGTTGTCCCGTGTTGCCTCTTGTTTCTAGTTTGGGTCCGTTTGGTGGTCGGTTGGCTTGTTTGGTGTCTTGGGGGCTTTCGGGTTGCCATCGGTCCGACCGGTGTGTCTCACCGGCTCGACCGGTGTAGAGCCACTTAGTGAAAGTTGCTCGGTTCACCGGCGGGGACCGGTCCCCGACCGGTGGTGCTCACCGTCCGACCGGTGTGGGTCCGTAGACTCGGGGTTTGTTTTTCCGCTGCGTTCTCGAGTCGGAAGGCTGTGTGTGTTGGTTCCTAGGTCCAGTGGCACTCCAGTGGCTACGTGGGCTTGACCAACTTGGGTAGTGAGTCGGAGATGTGTGTTGGAAGCCGTGTTCGTCTTGTTGGAGTTTTCATCTCCTTCGAGAAGAATTTTTATCGGCTCCCATTCACTCCCCCACCTCTCTGGTTCGCCGTATCGGTCCTTCAAGTGGTATCAGAGCCAGTTCGGGTCTTTGTTGACTCTAACCAGTCTAAGATCCAAGGATGGCGTACCAAGAACGGGGGTTCGGGTCCTCCACACTTCGATGGCAAGAACTACCAGATGTGGAGCAAGCGGATGGGTGTGTTCCTCCGCGGAAAGGGTCACCGTTTTGGGATGTCATGGTGGACACAAAGGCTATGTCCAGCCGATGGATTTCCTTGCTCCAGGGTCGAGGGACAGATTCGACGCCAACAATAAGGCGGTCGACTACTTGTTTCATGCTTTGTGTCAGCCTGAGTTCGATCGGGTGCACACCGAGCACTTGGCTTGTAGGATTTGGGCGGTGTTGAAGGAGGCTCATGTTGGGAACGCCCGGTGTTCGGAGCACGGTTGTATGCGACCTACGGAGAGAGTACGAGAACTTCACTCATCTCCCTCGGTGAGTCCATCGATGCCTTGTTTCGGAGGTTCACCGTGGTGGTGAACAACATGAGGGCCAATGTGGACGTGCTCCCGTACGATGATCATGATAGAGCGGTCAAGCTCTTACACTCTTTGGATCGTACGATATGGGGCGGAAAGTTCGAGGCCATAGTCGAGTCGGAGAGGTATGATACTCTGACGGTGAACGAGCTGTTCTCGAAGCTCAAGTCGGCTGAGGTGGATAGGGGCATGACTGCCAAGCTCGAGGGACCGACTGATTCCCATAGTCTTGCCCTCGTTGGTGGTTCCAAAGGAAAGACTAACTCTAACCCATCCACCAGGATGTTCTCGTTTTCCTCTTTGTTGTCTATGCCAGATGAGGAGTTTGATGACCTTGGAGAGGACGAGCTGGCGCTGTTGACGAGGCGGTTCGAGAGGCTACACGAGAACCGCGTGAACATGAGGAGGAACACGAGGACTTGCTTCCGGGCGGCAAGCCGGGACACTTCATCGCCGACCGCCCGGAGAAGGCCGAGAACAAGGACGGCTACAAGCACAAGCCGTGGATGAACGATGGCAAGTACCGTTCGAGGCGCGACCACAAGAGCAAGCACAAGAACAAGTACAAGGACGAGCGACGATCGAGGAAGAAGGAGGGCCGAGGCAAGGCCCGAGCGATGGTTGGAGCGAGCGACGTCGACTCCAGTTCCACGTACTCCACCTCGAGCTCGAGCGACAGCCGAAGACGAGGGAGGTCGCCGCAAGAACAAGAAGTCGTCCAAGAACTCCGAGCGGGCCGAGCTCGTTTCGCGAGAGATGGCTTCTGCACCATGGCGCCGAGTTCCGGCAAAGAAGAAGAGTGCACGGAGCGACTCGGACTCTGAGTCCGACGACGAGGTGCGTGATGAACTTCCCTTCTTGCGCCAGGAGAATGAGAGGCTTGGCTCTTTGCTTGATAACCGTGATGACATGCTTAGAGAGGCCAAGAAAATGAGGAAAGAGCTTAGGGCTTCACTCGAGGATGCTAGGACTAGAGTGGCTGAGCTAGAGACACAGGTGCTTGATAGCAAGCTTGAGATTGATTCGCTTAAGGCTAGCCCTGTTGTTTCTGATGAGAATGATTGTGCTGATTGCTCCATATTCCTTGCTGATCTTGCTTTGTTTAAAGAGAAGCATGCCTCCAAGTGTGAGGAACTAGATGCACTTAGGATTGAAGTGGCTGAGCTTAAGTCTAGACCTGCTTTGCTAGGTGCTTGCACTTCTTGCCCTGTTTTGCATGCTAAGATTGATGAGATGCATGCTTACACTAGTTCGCTCGAGGCTAAATTGAAGGAACCCATGCCTACATCTTGCTCTACCTGTGAAATGCATGCATTGAAAAATTTGGAGCTTGCACATTATGTTGATCGTTTGCAGGATGAGAATGATGATTTGAGGAAGTTGATGGGTTGGTTGTTCGGTCATGAGCCTCAGTTGAGGATGATGATCGAGGCCTTTAAGAGGCAAGATGATGAGGGGCTTGGGGCAAACAAGGTTGGTGAGGGAAGTGGAGAAAATATCCCGGAGCCACCAAAAACCCACCACAAAAATGATTTCCCTCCAAAACCTAACCATCTAAGGAATCGACTAGACACAACCCCAGCTCCACCCGTGTTTCCTACACCCACAAATGACCTACAAAAGCCTATCAAGTTTGTGAGCACTTCGGGGAAAGTGTTCTTTGGGAAGGAGAGTGAGAAGGCAAGTGGTGAGAAACCGGTGGAGGGTTTGAGTGGAGAGAAACCAAGTGAGCAGCCACATCCCAAGCCAAAGCCTAAGCTTGTGAGGTTCCATTGTGGCTATTGTGGGAGAGATGGCCATAAGGAGGAGTTTTGCTTCAAGAGGAAGCGAGAGGAGAGAATGGAGAAGGAGTGGGCTAACAAGGACAAGTACCACCCTTCCTATGGTGTACTTGAGCCTCGTATGCAGATGCCCAGGGGCAAGGAGATTGTGAGGACAGTTCGGGCTTGGGGAGAGAAGAAGGAGGCAGTGGTGGTCTTTCGCTGTGTCACACCGGTCGGACCGGTGTGGGGCACCGGCCGGTGCGGTGCGGGCTCCGGACAGACACGGTGTTCGGGTTTCGAGCTCGTACGGTGCGAGGGTTGTTTCCGGTGGTCGTGGTTCGGTGGTTGGGCCGGAAAGGGTGCGGGTGGTCGGTTGCTAGGCGTTCTCCTCCTCGTGCTCAATACGAGGATTGGAGGAGTCGTGGCGTTGAGTTGGAGAGGAAGGACGTTCCACGGGCTTTCTTGCGTGGTTTTGGTCCTCCTCCAGGCAGAGAGGGGTGGTTCCCTCAGGGTGGTTACCGTGGTGGTGTTCGTGGAGGTAGCTTTGGTAAGAGAGATGCTTTGGTTGGTGCTAATCCCACTTTCGAGCAAATGGCTCGGCACTAGTTTTCCTCCTTTGGTACTAACCCCGATCTTTGAGTCGTTTGTTCGCTCACGTGCCTATTTTTGAATTTCAGGTGGGAGACTTGAAGAACATTTGGTTGATTGACTCCGGTTGCTCGAGGCATATGACCGGAGACGGAGGGGTGGTTCTCAAGTCTCGTCCCGGTGGTGACGAAGAGGTACATCACCTTTGGGGACAATGGGCGTGGGCGTGTGCTTTCGAAGGTGAGATAAAAGTGAGTGACAAGATCACTCGAGGCGTGTTGCTCTTGTTCAATCGCCGGGGTACAATTTGCTTTTCGTGTCCCGGTTGTTGGATGAGGGCTTTGAGGTGTTGTTTCGGCCTGGTGGTTCTCGGATTGTGGACTCTCGAGGGGACCTTGTCCGTATGGTCGTTCCCGAGGGTCGGGTGTTTCGTGCTGATTTTTCTCGGTCTTCGGGTGTGGAGCGTTGTTTCTTGGTCGGTTCTTCGAGTGAGTTGTGGAAGTGGCATAGGAAGTTGGGTCACTTGAGCTTTGACCTTTTGTCTCGCTTGAGTAAACTCAATTTGGTCCGAGGATTGCCACGGTTGAGGCTCGAGAAAGAGTTGGTTTGTGCGCCGTGTAGGCATGCCAAGATGGTGGCCTCTTCTCACCCGCCTCTCACCGATGTGATGACTGAGCGTCCATGCGAGCTGCTCCATATGGACCTTGTTGGCCCAGCTCGTGTGCGATCTGCGGGTGGGAAGTGGTATGTCCTTGTTGTGGTGGACGACTATTCTCGGTATGCGTGGGTGTTCTTTCTCGAGGATAAGGGGGAGACGTTTGGATCTAGTCTTGAGGTTGAGGAACGAGAGGCACGGAGATGCCATACGAGCTATCCGCAGTGATAATGGCTCGGAATTCAGGAACTCTCGTTTTGAAACCTTTTGTCATGACTTGGGTCTTGAGCACCAGTTTTCGAGTCCGTATACGCCTCCTCAGAATGGTGTTGTGGAAAGGAAGAACAGGACCTTGTGCGAGATGGCTCGGACGATGCTTGATGAGCATAGGACTCCGAGGAGGTATTGGGCTGAGGCGGTGAATACCGCATGCTATGTGTCGAACAGGATATACCTCAAAGTGCACAAGAAGAAGACATGCTATGAGTTGATGCATGGCCGCACACCCAAGGTGAGTCACTTCCATGTCTTTGGTTGCAAGTGTTTCATTCTGAAGAAAGGAAGGAAGTTGGATAAGTTTGAGGCTAGGTCTGTCGATGGCATTTTCTTTGGTTATGCATCTCATTCTAGAGCATATCGTGTGCTCAATCTTGAAACTAACCAAATCGTGGAGACTTGCGAGGTAACCTTCGACGAGACAGAGCCACGTAGTCAGCTTGTCTTTGAGTGTGCAGGTGATGATGAGCTTGGCGAGGAGATCTTTCAGGAGGAGGAGCATGAACATGGTGATGATGAGGATGGCGGTGTGGTGCCCCCGGCAGAACATGTACCCACTACTTCGACTACGATGATGGATGGACCCTCTGCTACACCTACGACGACAAATCAAGAACAAGGAGAAGGCGATGTTGAGGGGGAGGTAGCTTAAAGGCGAGAACCTCCCCGGCGAGTTCAAGTGGATCACCCGGCTTCGAGGATCATCGGCAACATGAATGAACGCACTACACGGTCGAGGGTTCGAAACAATTCCCATTTTGCTCATGCTGCGTTTGTTGCTTCTTTCGAGCCCAAAGACATTGGACACGCACTATCGATCACAATTGGGTTAACTCGATGCATGAGGAGTTGGAGAACTTTGAGAGGAATCGGGTGTGGGAGTTGGTTGACCCTCCCCCGGGGTGTAAGCCGATTGGTACAAAGTGGGTGTGGAAAAACAAAGAGGGAGAGAAGGGTGAGGTTGTGAGGAACAAGTCGAGGCTTGTTGCTCAAGGGTTCGCCGAAGGAGGGGATCGACTACGAGGAGACCTTTGCTCCCGTAGCCCGTTTGGAGGCGATTAGGATCCTTCTAGCCTTTTCCGTGGCTAAAGGGTTCAAGTTGCACCAAATGGATGTGAAGAGTGCTTTTCTCGAATGGAGTGTTGGAGGAAGAAGTGTATGTGAGGCGACCACGGGGGTTTGAGAGTGAGAAGTACCCCCCACGGGTGTACAAGTTGAGGAAGGCGGCGTATGGGTTGAAGCGGGCGCCTAGAGCTTGGTATGGCGAGGTTGAGGGGGTTCTTGTTTGAGAGAGGTTTTGAGATGGGGAAGGTCGATCGGACCTTGTTTTTGCGCGAGGGGCGAGAGATATCCCGATTGTGCGGGTGTACGTGGATGATATTGTCTTTGGTGGCTCGTCTAACTCTCTTGTTGCAAGGTTTGCGGATGATATGAGCGGGGAGTTTGAGATGAGCATGATGGGTGAGTTGCAGTTCTTCCTCGGGCTACAAATCAAGCAATCAAAGGAAGGAACATTTGTGCACCAGGCTAAGTACACCAAGGACATTGTGCGGAAGTTCAAGATGGAGGACTCCAAGGCTATGACGACGCTGATGAGTACGACTACAGCTCTTGATGCGGACGAGGAAGGTGAACACGTGGATCAGAAGGAGTACCGGAGCATGATCGGGTCACTCCTCTACTTGACGGCGACGAGGCCGGACATACAGTTCTCGGTGTGTCTGTGCGCTCGTTTTCAAGCGTCTCCGAGGACTTCGCATCGGCAAGCGGTGAAGCGAATTTTCAGGTACTTGCGTCACACTCCCGACTTCGGCCTTTGGTACTCCGCGTCCTCTTCTTTGGCGCTTCATGGCTTTTCGGACGCGGATTTTGCCGGGTGTCGGTTGGATAGGAAGTCCACTTACGGGACTTGCCGAGTTTTTGTGTTCTTTTTTGGTGTCTTGGTCTTCCCGCAAGCGATCGAGCGTAGCTCAATCCACGACCGAGGCCGAGTATGTTGCCGCCGCTAGTTGTTGCTCTCGGCTCCTTTGGATCACCTACACCATGAGTGACTTTGGTGAGGAGTATACCCATGTCCCACTTCAATGTGATAGCACCGTGCCATAAGCGTTGCAAAGAACCCAGTGCTCCATTCCAAAACCAAGCACATAGAAGTGAGGTATCATTTTCTGAGAGACAACGTCGAGAAAGGAAAGATAGCTTTGATCCATGTACCCACACATGACCAACTAGCCGATATTTTCACCAAACCCCTAGATCAAGCCACTTTCACTCGTTTGCGGGGGAACTTGGTGTGTGTTTGATTTCTTGAGTTGGGTGTGTGGGAGCTCTCTTTTGCCGGTGGTGTCGAGCCCGTTTTGCCTCTCCTTGAGGAGCCGGTTTGTAGCATATGTATAGCTTTCCTTTGTGCATTTCTTGCATTTGGCATGGCATATGTAACATGATGTATAGGCATCCTTGTATCTTAGATTGCATGCATTTTGTATCATATGCATTGGTTAGGAAAAGCTTCTCTCATATACATTGTTCACCATGGAATGAGATATATGTCTTTGTGAGCTTGTTTGGTATGATATGGTTAGTTTGGCTTAGCTCTTGATGATCTTGATGAATAATCCATGGTTGATAGCTATGCTTTTAAAAAATGTCACATGTATGCTCTCTCATGTGTAAATGCCTTTACATGCTCTTGACATGTTTTTGTGGTCTTGCTATGCTTAATTTGTGGTTGGATGGCTAGTTTATTGATCATATGGGGCCAAAGGCTCATTTGCCATCATGAATGTTTAGCCCTCTTGATTTATCTTGTGGAGGAGCATAAGTTCCTTTTTGTCGCAAAGACATTTCATGTACCATTTACAAATCTGAAAATGAAATGAAAAATGCTTGGAAAATATGCTCCCATGTCATATGTGCTGAATTAAATTTGCTTTGGGTGCTAAACCGTTGCATGATGCCTACCAATGAGAAGTCTCATACATAGAAGTAGGCACATGGCTCGGTGGCTTTGACATGACATGAGGTGCTTGTGGGTGTTTGTGATGGTCTTATGGTTAGAATAGCTGTCCTAGCATGAAGTTTGTGTGGCTTTGCCATTTTGATATGCTTTGATCATGTTTAGGACTTTGCTCATGAGAGGCAAGTTTTTCGCAAAATTGTCAAAATCCATCTTAGCCTCGTCCAATGGTTGTGAAACTTGGTGATCATGTAGTTGAGATCGATACGAAGCCGTAGAGTATCTAACTTGCTCATTTGGACGTGTGTAGCATCCTATGTTGAATTTTGTATATTTGAGAAGCTCTAGGTTGAAAGTTTTGCATTTTTGGCTTGATTCATGCATTGCCAACAAGGGGGAGAAGTTTGAGCTTGAAATGGCTTGTTGGACGCGTTTAGAAGGTTTTCAGGTGGTTTCGAGCCATTTCTGGGCTCTGTTGTACACCGGTCTGACCGGTGATGAGCACCGGTCTGACCGGTGTGAGTGCTGGTCCTGTACTCATGTTAGGCACCGGTCTGACCGGTGGTGATGACCGGTCTGACCGGTGTGAGCTGAAATTGCTGCAGCTGCCCTGTTTTTAGCTGTTTTGCATGCATTCGTCCAGGGGGAGTTGCATTGGTTCTGGGGGAGCTCTCTGTGGTTGTTCGAGCTTTGTTTTGGTGGTTTGCGCTCTTTGTTTGAGCTTTGTTTTGTCTCGGATGTGTCGAGTCGTTGCCCTTGCCTAAGGGGTCCGAGACTTGTCTTCTTCAAGTGATCTTGCTCTTTGCCTTTGTTCGGCTTTCGATCGCTTGTTGGAGTTTCTTTTTGTTCGTTTCTTTTTCTTTTCCTTTTTCTCTTATTACTTTCGTGTGGGTGTTGTCAATGCACTCATCAAGGGGGAGATTGAGGACCATGTGTGGTTCAAGGACCGGTGGATGGTCACTTCCTTGTGTGATGAGTGATTGACAACGTTGTGTGGACTGATTCTTGGCTAAGTATTGCAGGTGCAGGTTGCGGCTTGACTCGTGTTGGTGCAGGTGAAGAACAAGCACGAAAGGTCGTCGCCGGTAAGGCCTCCGGTGTGGAGAAGACAAGTAGGCTTCGTTCGAGGGACCGGTGGCCGGTGGGGTCAAGTGCGGGCCGCATGGTGGCATGAACGACAAGATGAAGTCGTGGACGGTTTCTTGGTTGAGCCTCAAAACCAAGGTTGAGCCGGGACTACGTGGGAGCCAAGTCATGAGTGGAGATTGGCGGAGGCTACACCGAGTTCGCGGGGTTTCGGTGGTTCACCGAGAAAACCACCGGGTTCCTTGGTTGATCCACAAAGCCAAGACCGGAGAACCGAAGACGGAGCCGCAGGCGGCACGGACCGGTCCGGCCGGTGGATCGACCGGTCGACCGGTGGGGACCGGTCCGGCCGGTGAGGAGCACCGGTCGGCCGTGTGCGACGACGCGGTCCGGAATCTTCGAAGCGGAGGACACGCGTCGGGATCGCATGGCTTGCGTCGAGGCTACGCGAGGTGCGGTCGCCGGGCATCCGTCCGATGGTGAAGACATCAAGAATTCCAAATCCGCCCTTGAGGGGCTTGTATCCCTAGTTGTTAGAGAAGGGCATTTTAGACATTCGGTTGCCTCCATATAACCCAAGAGGTGAGAGGATGGCAGCCAACTCTTGGAACCCTAGCTCATTAGTTTTCCTATTTTCCACCTATTTTCTTTAGGTTTTCTCTAGGACTAGCAAGAGAGCTTCACGGAGAGATCTTGTAGAGAGGGATGGATGATCGTGCGGCTTGCTAGACCTTGTACGAACCTTTGTTTCATGTATAGATGATTCGGCGTGGTTCCTCAAGGTTTGGATGTGTTTTCCCCGGTTGTTCTTGGTGGTGATTTTCGGAGCCCTCTCTCGGTGATTTCTTTGGGTTGTTTTTGGGGCCTTTCTCTTGGGGATTTGATGGGGGAAATTTGTGGGAACCCTTCGTGGTTCTTTGGGCGTGATTCCCCTCCCAAATCCGTGAGTAAAGGTGCTCGATTTTGGGGTTTCTTGAGTTCTTGGGTTGGAAGTGCTCTCGGCGGGATTTCTTCGATTCCTCCTTTTTGGACGAGTTTTTGTGGGATTAAACTTGGCTATGGACTCCTCATGAGGTGTTCTTGATATCCCCAAAGTCTTGTTCAAGTCCGTGGAGCGATTCGGGAGATCGAGATTTGGATTTGGGGGAGTTGACCCGCGGGTCTTGTTCATCCCGAGTCGCCGTGCTACACCGGTCGACCGGTGCTCTTGGCCGGTCGACCGGTGCGAGCCCTTGTGGGTTTTTGCTCGGGTGAACGTCTTGGTGTGTTCTTTGTTGTCCCGTGTTCTTGCTTGTTTCGAGTTTGGGTCCGTTTGGTGGTCGGTTGGCCTGTTTGGTGCCTTGGGGGCTTTCAGGCTGCCATCTGTCTGACCGGTGTGTCTCACCGGTCTGACCGGTGTAGAGCCACTTAGTGAAAGTTGCTCAGTTTCACCAGTAGGGACAGGTCTGACCGGTGGTGCTCACCGGTCTGACCGGTGTGGGTCTGTAGACTCGTGGTTTGTTTTTCCGCTGCGTTCTCGAGTCGGAAGGCTGTGTGTGTTGGTTCCTAGGTCCAGTGGCACTCCAGTGGCTACGTGGGCTTGACCAACTTGGGTAGTGAGTCGGAGACGTGTGTTGGAAGCCGTGTTCGTCTTGTTGGAGTTTTCATCTCCTTCGAGAAGAATTTTTATCGGCTCCCATTCACTCCCCCCCTCTCTGGTTCGCCGTATCGGTCCTTCACAAAGCGAGCACAATTCTACCTCAATTGCTGCTTTCCATTTATCCGAATCTGAGCGCTTCCGGCACTCAATCATGGACTTTGGTTCTGGATCCGGATCCATTGAGTCAGCAATTTTTGAGGCGAAATATATGTCAACAACAGTGGTCTTTCTATGGTATGACTCTCCTGATTCCACAAAATTGGTGGCAATCTCCTTATGACCATCCACCCACTCATCGTGATTTCCCAAAACGACTGAGTGAGGTCGTTCCGATCTCCCCATGCGATATTCTTTGCGTGACGCATTGGGGTTTCCATCTTCAGGATGGGGTCCTTCAGGGACCTCCTCAACTTCAGGTTGAGTTGCCACTTCGGGGGCATTTTCAACTTCAGGTTGAACTTCTTCAACTGATTCTTTAAGTGAGGCAAGGGGTTCAGATCCTTTCCGCTGCGGATGTCTCCGCGGGACTTTGTCCTGAGCACCCGGAGGTCTCCCCCTCTTCCTAGGATTAGGGGAGACAACAGAGTTGGTAGCCTTCTAGGTTACATGAACTCTCTCCGGCGCATTTACTGCAGGTATATGCGACCTTGTCTCCCTTTTGTGATCAGTGAAGGCATCTAGTAGCTCATTTGCAAGACTCTGCAAATGTATTATCTTCCGCACTTCCAGTTCAGATTCACTGGTGCGTGGGTCTAAGGATTGCATCCCAGTTGCATTCATTCAATTTCCCGGCATTCTTCAGGATGCCTTTCTCCCCCTAATGCTGGGAAATGGTCTTCATCGAAGACAATCAGCATACCAAGCCGTATGAAGATCCCCAGTCATAGGCTCTAAGTACTTGATTATGGACGGAGTCTCATAACCAACATAGATCCCCAACTTCTGGTGGGACCCATTAATGTACGCTGAGGTGGTCATATTGGCACGTACGCAGCGCTGCCAAATATACGCAGATGGGAAATACTTGGTTCTTTCCCATGCACCAGCTGTAGGGGGGAGGATTCATGATATGCAGTTGGCCTGAGTTGAGTCAGTGTTGCAGCATGCAACACTGCATGACCCCAACAACTGGTTGGCAGCCTACAATTCTGTAACAATGGCCGAGAAATCCACTTGATCCTTTTGATCAAGGATTCAGCTAAACCGTTTTGTGTGTAGACATGAGGTACTGAATGCTCTACATTAATGCCCATGGCTAAACAATAATCATCAAAAACTTTCGACCTGAACTCACCAGCATTATCCATCCGAATGGACTGGATGCGGTTATCAGGAAAACTTGCTTTTAGCCTGATTATTTGGGCAATGAGCTTGGAGAAAGCGTGGTTTCTTGTGGACAACAGGTCCATATAGCTCCACCTGGTAGATGCATCAATCAATACCATAAAGTACCTAAACGGGCCCGACAGGGGCTGAATAGGTCCACAAATGTCGCCTTGTATCCTTTGCAGGAACACAGGTGATTCATCCCTAATCTTCAAGAGGGATGGTCTAGTGATTAGCTTTCCCTTTACACATGCAGTGCAAATAAAATCTTCAGGATTTGGGAAGCTTCTAACATCATGGCCGGCAGAATTGTTGATGATTCTTCTCATCATGCTTAGCCCAGAATGACCCAAACGGTCATGCCATATTCGAAACGATTCTGTGTTTCGAAATATGGTTTTCATCGCAACATATTCTTATGTGGGTTTAATGTACGTATAGTACAAACCTGACGGCGATGGAGTCTTTCCACCACTCTCTTTTGGTACCCGTCGAATTTAGTAATGAGCAGGTATTCAGTACCATGCTCAATCTCGGTTTCAACATGGAAACCATTTGCACGGATATCTTTGAAACTCAAGAGCGTGCGCTTTGAGTCAGGATACAACAAAGCATCCTTCACAAAGATTTGGGTACCCATGGGGAGAACCAGTGTGGCACTTCCGGTGCCCACAATATGAGCATTGCTTCCAACAATGGTCATAATATTCCCATTTTTCTTTGCCAATGTTTGGAAATATCTGGTTTCCCTTAGAATTGTATTGGTGGTTCCACTGTCAACAAGACAGATCTCCACTTCGGCCATTGAGTTCCCGCAGGATCTGTTAAATATCATAACAGTAAAAACAAGTATTTAACATAAAGTACATCACATAAATGAAACAACATTATCTTATTCTTGGAAAATATATTACATAAGTTTGGACCTTGTTACAAATGCTCTTCAGAAGCATGGCCAAACTCTACATCGCAGGTCTCCATAAATATTTATGTCATCGAGGATGTCCTCACTTCCGTCCAAGTGGACGTCTTCATCATTTGCGCCAATGACTATTTCGTCGCACTTCTAAGCTTCAGGCTCAGTGATGAAGTGGGACTCATGTTGACCTTTATTCTTGCTCTCTTGGTAAAGGTCAACGAGGTGTTTGGGGGTGCGGCATCTGCGGGACCAGTGTCCCTTTGCTGCGCATCTATAGCATTCGCCCTGCTCTTCCCCGCTATGGTCACCTCTTTCCTTCTCGGGTCTGATTTTACCCTTGCGCTTTCGTTTTCCCTTGCCCTTGAACAAGGCACCTCTTTTCCCCTTCCACTTCCCCTTCCCACGGCCCCATTTCCGGTTGCGAGAACTCTCGGCAATGTTAGCATGTGCTTCAGACACAGCTATGGAACCAGTAGGCCAGCCAGAGTGATTACTCATGAGCACCTTATTCTGTTGTTCAACAACAGATAGTACTTCACTCAACACAGAGTACCTCTGGTACTTTGAGTTCCGGTATTGCTGCTGCAATACTATGTTGCCGGGGTGGAAGGTGGATAGGGTCTTCTCGATCATGTCAGCGTCAGTGATCTTCTGGCCACATAGTCGCATCTTAGTCACAATCCTGTGCAAAGCAGAGTTGTGTGCTGCCACAGACTTATAGTCTTGGAAGCGTAGGGTGATCCAAGCTTGTTGTGCTCTGGGGAGCATAATCGTCAGTTGTTGGCTGAAGCAGTCCTTCAGGGACTGCCATAGAACAAGTGGATCCCTCTCCGTCATGTACTCAGACTTCAGGTCTGGGTGGAGATGGTGTCGCAGGAAATGCAACGCTTTGGCTTTATCAGGCTTTGTGTGCTCATCCTTGCCAGCTTCATGCTGGACAATGGTGTGATCAAGGCTCATACCGTCGAGTTTGATCTCGACATCAGTAGCCCAAGTGAGGTAGTTGCTGCCGTCCACGGCAAGAACCTCGAACTCTCTCTTTGCGATGTCCGACATGCCTGCACAATGAATGTACAGGGGAGTCAGCGTCGGTGTGTAATCTTCAGGATTACAACTTTATATAGTCTTCGGGACTATACAGTAATTTCCCAGGAGTAATCCTCATGATTACATCATTATTGAGTAAATTGTTGCGATAAAGTAATTACGCGAGAATTTAAACAACGCGGCAAATAAATAAATTGTAGGAAATAAATGAATGCAATAACTGAAATAATATAGTGGGCTTCAGGCCACTAACATTTTGTGGACTTCGGGTCGCGCATTTGGGTATTATAGTGGGCTTCGGTCCACTACATTCGCATAAAACAGCAAGTTTTATGCATCCCAACTCAGGAATGGACCTTCTGGGTCCATTTTGCTGCCCCCATGGCTGGCCCGTTAGGTCCGCGGGAGCCTGGCCATTCGTGGCCGTTCATCACGATGAACGACTCAGATTTTCCCTTGACCAGATATAAAATGGAACAAACCCTAAGCCATCCCCATCCTTTCTCCCTTATCCTCTCTTCAAGTCTTCTTCCCAGAAGAACCGAAAAACGAGAGGCAGGGGCGGCCACATCGGTGCGGGGCCGCGCACGATGGCGGCGTGCTCCTGGCGCCCACTCTTCCCGGCGGCCGGCGGGGCTGGGTCCGCGCCCACACGGCATCAAGGCCCACGCCTGGGGACGACATCGGGCCTGTGCGGCCACGCTTGCTCACACCTAGGTGGTTGTTGATGGTGAAATTCCGTCAACCTAGCCATGAGTTTACCTTCGGTGTTGGCATGACTTTTGTATCTTATCCATTGGTACTAACCCCCGTGGTATAAAAAGTTCACTTGTGCATTTCGGTTTTGGAGTTTAGTGTTTATGCAGGGTTTTAGCGTTGAAAGCAAGACTTCCGGGATAAGTTCATTAAGCACCTCATGACAAGACCTTGAAGCCCGGTACAAGTCAAGCAATGAAGTGAACATGACTCCAAGAGCCCAGGGACCAAGCCCGAGAAGATGACAAACTCCGAGGACCTAGCCAGAAAAGTGCTGAATCTTGCGAGACAAGGAGCTTCGTCCAATTCGGAGAGAAACCGACGACAAGGGCCCACATGCAAAAGGGGGAAGGATCTAGAAGACTCGGGAAGCAACACCGGGCAAAGAAGGCCACGAACTGGGCTGAATTGGGCCCAGGCCAGTCGGCCCAGCCCGTTTCGAGGCCCAGTCGGCCCCCCTTTGACCTAGGTGCCTCTCGGGCTATTTATAGCCCCCTGACTGAGAGCCATACATCAATCAATTCGTCATCCGCCGCCGAGGAGCAGAGAAGCTTGAGGGACACCTTCTCGGAGATGAGGGTCGTGCTAGTTGTCTAGGGTCTCCCTAGCCGACGTGGGAACCTTGCATTGAAGACCACGTCGGAGCTCCGGAGCAAGGATCAAGATCGATGTAGGATCCCGGTGGTGATCTTGTTCATGTAATCATTCATGGTGAAGTTTTATAGTGAATCCGATTTGTAGCAATCAAGTGCCTTCTCAATGATTTTGTTTTCTTCTTGGTTTTGCTTCTTCCCCAATCTAGTCTATAGCTAGATTGCATAGGGTGCTCTTGTAGCCGCGGTGGCTAGAGGTGCATACCGGACCGACCAAGTGATTTCAACTTGTTCTTATCGAACTCGCCCTAGACTACCCGCATGAATAGGGATACGTTGTGACAGAACGGGGGTTCCGAAAGGCGGGCGTTTTTGGAGTCGAACCGGAGGCCACGGTTTAAAGATGCTTTTAATGAGATTCACTTTTCTATCTTCATCTATCTTGTTTGGAGCTACAACATAAGCATGATCTAGATTCTCTAGATTGGTTATCTCTTTGCTTTATCTTGCTACCTCTTTAGTAGATTAGATTACATTTGTTTTCTTTATGATATCTTAGATTAGATGCAATTTGATTCATCAAAGATAGCTTACCTTGCTTTACTAGATTGAATCCTTGCGTTGCACATTGTTCCACGGATTCGATACCTTGGGTTCACCACTCGAGGGAAGAAGGGTCCCTTGACTACGACGGGAGACTTGTCCACTTGCAAGTCTAAACGAACTTTGATACAACTATTAACCGTCAACAAGCCCCTTTTTCTGGCGCCGTTGCCGGGGAACAAGCAATCAAGATCCAATCTAGTATCGCTTATTTTTCAGTTTTTGTTTTGATGTTCTTTTGCATCTCTTAACTTTGATCATCCTAAAAAAATCAATCTAATCTTGTTCTTGTTTAACCCTAATTTTTCTTTTTTAGGTTTTTGTTTTTGCTAACCCTAACCGGAGATGGTTGGCTATCTCTCCAAGAAACCCAAAATTCTTTTGTGGATGATCCAAGAAAACTTTACAGGCAAAGGAGACGTGCAACACAAGCTAAAGGGTTGGAAACCCTAGATTCAAAAGCCGAAGTTGAAGGACCGCCGGAATCTCCAAGGGAATCACCACCTCCAAGTCCAAAGGAAGATCAACCTAAACCGACATCGTTGATCTACCTATCATAAACCTTCAAGACACCGGAAGGCTGTTCAAGATCAAGGCCTCAACTATCCGCATGACGATTGCAAGAGCTTTGGAGCATTTCAACGAATACATACGAGACGGATTCCTTGAGTGGCATATCGGTTTACTTAAGAGGTGGATGGAGAAGATGGAGATAGAGAAAGAAGCTCAACACCTAAAGGCTGCCGAAGCAAGATCCACATGCAAGGAGTGTGAGGAGTACGACCATGTCCAAGGTAAACCCCGAATTAATGCAAGTTCGTCGATTCAAGATTTGGTTCCTCTTTGTGCACAATTCAAGGACTTGATGGACGAGCAAGCTAAGATCAACAAGGATGTCGTCACTAAGTTCGAGGCTATGGAGAAAATATTGAATAATTTAGATGGAAAAATGACGGAGGTCGGAAGCTCTATACGTGAATTATTCATCGTGATGAAGATGTTAGATACGCAAGTGGAACAACTTGTCGGACAACCGATGGGTGACAAAGAAGAATTTTCGAGACAACCCCAAGGTCCCAAGACGGCGAAGGCTACTCAAACTCATTCGGGAAAGATGGAGGATCACACTAAGGAGACCATGAAGATCACGACCGAAGGACCAGAGTTTGAGATGCCGAGCCATTACATGAAGGAAGTTGTTGCATCCGTCAAGACCAAAAGACAAAGCCAGCCTGTGAAGACCAAAAATATGACTAAGCCGAAGAATAAGCCCGTGCCCAAGATGGTGCGGAAGTGGGTACCCAAGATTGTAACGCCCGCAAAGAGCGTTGATCCGAAGTAATCAAGTGAAGAAGTCTAGCCATGGACTATAAACGAAGCGCTAGGCGGGAGGCAACCCGTTTCGTCGAGTCAAGAATAAGCTACCGGGAGGACATCCCGATTCCAAGTTTTTCGAGTCTTTTTAATAATTCAGTTTTGAATTTTACTACGCAAAACATTAGACTTAGAATGGTTGAACAATATTAGAGACATAATTCTTGGTTGAATATTTTGCTTGATCATAAACCCTTGACATGAACCATCCTATGTGATTGTTTGCTTGTTTTCGAGAAACCACAACCAAAAAAAATTCAAAACCTAACTCAACCATTCATCCCCTTTATGATGTTGTGGTTGACTTATTTTACATGCTAAAAACACACGAGTAGAGCCACAACTTGTATCTAGATGTTATTTAAATTTCAGCACGTGGTAGGACTCGCGTGGACCTAAAAACTCAACTTTTGGTTGTTTTAAAAATCTATATCCTTGGTTTCTCTAAGATTAGAATTTTTCTAAGCCTCATTTAATTTTATTTCATTCAAAATCTCTCTTATCTAATCAAAATTAGAACCTAAACCTATGCCCCCATGATCAAGCCGGAAAAAGCTTGCTCTCAACTAATGAAGGCAAATAATACCGGTGAGACCAACATAAAGGTAGTCGGAAAATATTTTTGACTTACATTTGTTTTTAATGCTTTAAAAACTGCTCTAAATTTATGCTTGAGCTCTCCCATAGCTCTGAATTTATTTTTAATTTTCGAAATTAGAGGAGTGCTTAGCATTAAAACATGCTTAGAGGGAGGCAATCTAGTTAACTTAACCATGCGTGCACCATGATGCATCACCGGATGCCCCCCAACATCTTTTATAAAACCACATGCAAAGTACAAGCATGGGGGGGGGCAGCCAAGACTTTGTTTTGTAGGAATATCATGGAGGCATGTGAGGCAAGGGAGTATGGAAGTGAGTCAAAGCGAAAACATCAAGTGGAAGGAATAATAATGCAAGCGAAGGAGTGGACGAGAACGTTTGGAAGGTGCACGCGGTCACGAAGCAAAATGAGTGTGCTAGAGAAGAACCGAGCCAAGAGGAGGAGAGAGGTAAGTCTCCCATCCAGCTCTTTGTTGGTGTGCTCTTGTTTGTAGTCCGGAACCACCTTAGACTTAGCCATCCACCCCGCTTGTTTCGTGCAACAGATCACATCCTTAATCCACTCAAAGTCCATACTCCACAATAATATTGGTGTACCTTGTACCAGTTGAAAACCCCAGATTTATATTTGTGAGGAAGAGAGTGCTACAACCACGGAAAAGACCTACAAGCTTTTTCACCAAAGAAGAAGGGATCATCGTCGTCTAAGCCATCATCGACAACCTCTTCGAGGAGGCGCTCGGTTTCCGAGTCTCCTCGGAGTATTGAGGAGGACACGACACCGCCGAGGAGGAACCACACTCTTCTCCTCGGTGGCATGAGGGCCACACGAAACTCGTTTATGAGGTTTACCAGACCTCAAGAACGTATGGAGGAGCCGCCTGTCCGACCTCGCCACTCGACACGATCATCCGCTCCACCTCCATACGCTCTGCGGTATTCCGAGGGGTTTGTCATCATGACGGAGGAGGAGAAGAAGCTCACTCGCCTTGAGTAGAGGCTTGTAGCGACCGTCGATTTTGACGACCAAGCTCTCCACATATTGGGTTTTCATACGGGACACCGAGGTAGGGTGCAATTCTCTAACGGAGTGTCGGCAAACACCCACAAGGAATTCGCCTAGGAAATTCTCATGACCATGGTGCATATCCTTGATGAAGGAGTGTCGAGTTTCTCATTCCGTTTGGAGGGGGATCGACCACCTCGAAGGAAGCACTCACAAGTGGAGAAGAAGGAAGACACCGTCGGAAGGGTAACCGTGATCAACGGTGCTATGTCTAGCACCTTGATCGGTTAATCTCCTTATTCATCCATGGGTAGTAATCGATCTTGAGATGTAATCATGCTTTGTTGGATTATCTATCTATCATCTTGTGTTGAATATACTTTAATGCTTAAGGTTAGCTACCATGCCGTAAAGGGAGTATGAGCTCCAATGCTTCCTTGGATCCATTCAATACGCTGTGTCCATCATAGGTCTAGTTATGAATACCTTCGCGTAGTACGAGAGGAGGGAAGGGCAAAACCGTGGTCACAACCCCCGATAGATTAGATTGGTTTTCATGTTCAAAACAATTGCATGTTCTAGTATCATAGACCCATGGGCGAGTGTCTCCTATCTTGATTGAACAAGCGGTTCCCTATGTATTAGGGAATAGCTCGGTTTTCAAAAGGGAGCCTCGGAACAAGTGGATGTGCATGGATGCACATGGGAAGGTTTTTGGAGTATGATCGCGGGAGAAGCGCATCAACAAAGAAATTTTATCTGGAACCCCATCATCCAAGTGTTTCACTCATGGATGTGCAAAAGGATTTTGGGGAGAATGAGTGAGACAAAGATAACCAACACGGAGTTGAATTGGCTTTACTCGGCTTTGCCAAGTGGCCAATAGACCCCTCTTACCTCATGATCAACCGGTGGTGTTGTGAAGCAACATCGGGTTCAGGAGATATTGGTTCGGGGTGTTACCTCTCTATGTTGGCTATCTCTTTGAAACCGGGTATTACAAGGAACCCGAAGCATCTCCTAGCCGGGACCTCCCTAGGATTGAATATATGAAGAAAAACAAATATATAAGTGGAGATGAGAGAGGAGGCTTCAAAATGGCCAAAATGAATTTGCCCCTTTCGGAAGGAAGGTTAAGACTTTTTCTTGAGGGGAAGGAAAGAAGATAGGTTAGAGGAAGGACTTCTTGTGCCGGTGAAGAAAAATAAAAGAGAAGGATTATTGGAGAAGGATCTTCTATGGCCCAAGAAGGAGGTGCACAAAAAAATTATGTGCCACCATCTGGAGGAATTCCGGCGCCGCCAAGTTACTACAGTGGTGTACCAATGCAAGCATGGGGGAGTGGTGCAGCCATATCCCCACCAAATTTTGCGGTGCCCAACGTAGCCTTTGCGGAGCCATATGCGCACCTTCCTCAACCACAACAACAATGTGGCTATCATTGGAGGATACGCTGCAAGAAACATGCAAATTATTGCAGCCATCCTAAACAATGCAAACCAAATGGGTGAAGGTGATGCAAACATCGCTTATGAGCTTTGACACCTTCACTTAGCACCGTCATACAATTCATATGAGAAGCGGTGCAATCCTATTATGAGAAAGGGTACAATAACCAAGACTATCAATATCAACCATCGGCGGAAGATTAGAGAGAGGAGGAGCTTTAGTTATCTTTCCTTTACCCCCTTTTTCTTTAATTTTCAGCTTGTTTGCGCCTATGTATGCGTAGTATTTTCAGCTTTTACTTTAATTTTCAGTTTTTACTTTAATTTTCAGCATGTGTGTTAGTGTTTATTTTCATCATGAATAAAGTCACCACTAAGTTTTTACCATTAGTAAAGTTACAAAGTTTGTGCCATGATGATATATGATTATAATTGCCGATTTGTTTATCTTTGTAATTGTTTTATGCATGTTTAAGCTAGTGCTCTCTTAAAATACAAATCTGAATTTATCTAAATGCTAGCTTAATCTTTAGCGGAGGTTATGATAAAAATAAAGACCCATAGTGTTTTATGTGCTCTCAAGTTTTAGATGGATTAAAGATGATTTATTTATGTTCTTAAAAGTAATGCTAACCTTGTCATAAATACCACTTGCGTGTTGCTCTACCTATCCAGAGCCATATAAATATTTGAGTGCAAAAACTTAGTATACAAGATTTATTTTTGGGTGAGTTATTACAGGCCATGATTTCTCTGGCCTGAGACTAAGAAGCTGGTCATTCCGTTTTTACGTATCTATCTTTTTGCTAGCCTTTCTATCCGTGCATTGTGTATCCACACATCGGAGATCTCACAAACCTCGCCGGATATCCACCCTTAAAACCAAATATCATCTTTTGTGATCACCTCCTTGAGCACAACCTATCGTTGAGAATGGATCGTCAATTCAAGGAAGATAGCAAGACGGTGCCACGATTGAAGATTTCAAGTATCTCTCCAAAGGAAAAGTATTTTCGGTACCTACCTTATCTTTATCACCTCTTTGCCCGAGGACGAGAAAACGTCTAAGCATGGGGGAGGAGGTAGGTACAATGCAATTTTAGAGTTCAAAGGGGAGCAAATAAAAAAATGAGAAAGAGAAAGAAAGAAAAAGAAATAAAGAAGAAAAAGTATATGTATGAGGAAAAAAAGAAAAGAAAAAATATGAGTATGTGTAAAAATAAAAATAAAGTGAACTCCCCGGTTCTCTAAAGTGCATTAGGAATTTCAAGGCTTCAAGATTAAAAGATCCATACTCATTTTCAACCATGTGCAATCCGATAACGAGGACTTCCTTTGTGCCTCGGGATCACTCTTTGCCATTTGCACATGTCCACCCATCTCAAGTGTGTGTATTTTTCTTTTTCCCCTCCTTGATATAACATTATTTTCCAATGACCTTTTTGACGAGTCTCGGTAAGACCATGAGAAGCATGTCTAATATCTTGGTAGGACTAAACTTTCCCAAAAAGCTCCATATAAAGCCTACCACATAAATGAATGTTATGAGAGGGAAAGGAGTAGAATAAATAGGCTTGAGAGACAAGATGAGATGAGAGTTCATGATCAAGATGCAAGGCGGTTTAAATTTGTGAACTTGGTTCAACTCTTTTTCATCTCGTTCTTTATTTCAAAATTTCTGAGATTCATTTGAATTTTGGGAGCATGTTAATACTTGTGGGATAAGCTTAATTAAATATCTACCCTCCGTATGGATGAAGGCTAGTACATTATGGAACTTTAACGAACTAAACTTTTGAGAGCATTAGGTTTTCTCATGTATGATCAAGTGCAAGGTTTAAACAATGAAGGGCAACAATGATATCCATCGAAGGCTTACTCGAGGACGAGCAAGGTTTAAGCATGGGGGAGCTGTTGACGGTGAAATTCCGTCAACCTAGCCATGAGTTTACCTTCGGTGTTCGCATGACTTTTGTATCTTATCCATTGGTACTAACCCCCGTGGTATAACATGTTCACTTGTGCATGTCGGTTTTGGAGTTTAGTGTTTATGCAGGGTTTTAGCGTTGAAAGCAAGACTTACGGGATAAGTTCATTAAGCACCTCATGACAAGACATTGAAGACCGGTACAAGTCAAGCAATGAAGTGAACATGACTCCAAGAGCCCAGGGACCAAGCCCGAGAAGATGACAAACTCCGAGGGCCTAGCCAGAAAAGTGCTGAATCTTGCGAGACAAGGAGCTTCATCCAATTCGGAGAGAAACCGATGACAAGGGCCCACATCCAAAGGGGGAAGGATCTAGAAGACTCGGGAAGCAACACCGGGCGAAGAAGGCCACGAACTGGGCCGAATTGGGCCCAGGCCGGTCGGCCCAGCCCGTTTCGAGGCCCAGTCGGCCCCCCCTTTGACCTAGGTGCCTCTCGGGCTATTTATAGCCGCCTGACTGAGAGCCACACATCAATCAATTCGTCATCCGCCGCCGAGGAGTAGAGAAGCTTGAGGGACACCATCTCGGAGATGAGGGTCGTGCTAGTTGTCTAGGGTCTCCCTAGCCGACATGGGAACCTTGCATTGAAGACCACGTCGGAGCTTCGGAGCAAGGATCAAGATCGAGGTAGGATCCCGGTGGTGATCTTGTTCATGTAATCATTCATGGTGAAGTTTTATAGTGAATCCGATTTGTAGCGATCAAGTGCCTTCTCGATGATTTTGTTTTCTTCTTGGTTTTGCTTCTTCCCCAATCTAGTCTATAGCTAGATTGCATAGGGTGCTCTTGTAGACGCGGTGGCTAGAGGTGCATACCAGACCGACCAAGTGATTTCAACTTGTTCTTATCGAACTCGCCCTAGACTACCTGCATGAATAGGGATACATTGTGACAAAACGGGGGTTCCGAAAGGCGGGCGTTTTCGGAGTGGGACCGGAGGCCACGGTTTAAAGATGCTTTTAATGAGATTCGCTTTTCTATCTTCATCTATCTTGTTTGGAGCTACAACATAAGCATGATCTAGATTCCCTAGATCGATTATCTCTTTGCTTTCTCTTGCTACCTCTTTAGTAGATTAGATTAGATTTGTTTTCTTTATGATATCTTAGATTAGATGCAATTTGATTCATCAAATATAGCTTACCTTGCTTTACTAGATTGAATCCTTGCGTTGCACATTGTTCCACAGATTCGATACCTTGGGTTCACCACTCGAGGGAAGAAGGGTCCCTTGACTACGATGGGAGACTTGTCCACTTGCAAGTCTAAACGAACTTTGATACCACTATTAACCGTCAACAGCGGTGCCAGCCTGCGGGGTTGTGCCCACACCGGGGCGGCGGGGCTTCGCACCCACACGCGCGTTGGGGGGGTCGTGCGCCCTTGACGGCTAGCAGGACCACATCCGGTGGCAGGGCCATGTACCTGCGCTCTGCAAGGTGGTGCCCACGCGGTGGCATGCGCCCGGGCCTGGGCGACAGCACTTCTGGGCTGCGTGCCCGAGACGGCCAGTTCTAGGGCCACCGGGGCGCTCGCGCGTGCGGTCTGCAGGACCGGCATCGTGGTGGTCGGCCAGACTCCAGGGCTGCTGGCCTGGCTCGTCGTGGGCGGGGCTCGCTCGTCTTCATGACAACGGTTGCCTGATTTGCACGCTCGTCTTCAGGACGGCGGCGGGTTCGACACTTCAGGGCCTCACCATGGCGAGCGGAGGCAGAGCCTTCCTTGCATCGCACAAGTCGTCTACGGCGGTGGACAGTGACGACGGCTGAGCCGCCTACATGTCACTGGGCGCTGCCGAGGCACCAACGACATCAGAAGGAAGCGTGCTGTGATGTGTGTATGTGCTCAGTAGGGACTTGATTTCTTACTTCTCACCTTCTTAGCTCGGTAGAGCTCGTGCTGACAATGTGTTAGAAAACATGCTCACAAGTTCACACAAACACAAACATGGGAATGCACTTAGCTAAGAGTGGGGTATTGGAACTCTATATTATTCAACATATTGTACATGTAGAGGCATTAAGATTTTCTCTATTCTCTCACTGAGTGCTATCCCGGGATCCTCCATTTATAGAGGTCAAAGGATCACTGCTCATTCTCCCCCTCCATTGCTCATTTGTGTTTTACTGTTTCATTTGGCGGTTACTGTTCATCGGCCATTCACTATTCATTGTTCACTCACAAAAAGTTTCACAACATAGTCCTCAATTGACGCTTTCAGCAAACCAATGGAATTTTCAAGATCTGTAGATTTCAAAATTTGTTAGGCCACTATACGACTACTCAAAGAAAGACAAGATCAAAACAAGACCTCACCTTTGTTCTGGACTTGCACTGTCTGTTTGGTTGGAGAGTGACTCCATCCGGGTTGGGTTGAACCCTTGGATAGAGGGTGAGAGGGTTGGGGCGGTCCCGTGAGAGGTATATTCCATGTAGATGCGGGTTCACTCCGCCTCTCGAAAATTGGCGTACGGAGCGAACCAACTTTTACTTCGTCAGGGTGTGTCTGTCGGCAACGCCATTTCCCCCCAACGATTCCTCGAGCCCGGACCTAGGCATGGCAGCACACCGCAGAGGTCCAACCTGGCCAAGGCGGCGCGGAGGCCTAGCTCTGGCGGGTGGGTGGCCGACGAGCTCCTCTCCTCCCCTGCGCAAGATAGGCCATGGGCAGGCTCGCAAGCTTGAGTTCCGCTCGTGGCTCTGGTAGGCAGGATTAGGCCTGGGCAAAAAATCACCAAAACCGATTTACCGAACCGAACCGAACTGATTTAACTAAAATTTCCGGTTAAATCGGTTTTTGTGATCGGTTCAGTTAAAGAAGCACAACTGTTCGGTGTTCGGTCATCGCGTTGGTTATGGAGAGCAGTTAACCAATTTCCCCGAATTAACAGAAGCTCACATAATTTTTTTATATTTTTTCTTCTTTGATTTTTGAAAAATAAATGGACGAACCAAAAATTTCGAGAAATATACATCTGCCGTCAAACCCCACGGCGGAAGGTACCTGCCGCCATGTCGCATGACAGCAGCATCCCTAGTGCCATGCCCACGACGTTAAGTCCCGGCGCCGTGGGGTACGCGGCAGGAGAGCACCTCTGGCGGCAGGGCCGCGCGGTTCGGCGCCGGGACCCTGCCGCCGTGCGCCACGGCGACAGGCCCCTACCGCCGTGCCACCTGGCGGTAAGGCCATTTTTATTTTTTTAATTTTTTCATTTTAAAACACTTTTAACCTTTTAAAAAAACAACAAACTGATAAGTGTAAGCATAATCACAAGATCATATCATAATCAATGAGTAGATGCAAATAGTTTATACAAAATCATGGTAAAAGTACTAATACATCTAAATGCGTCGGTGCCTCTTCGACTTAACAGCTCTAGCGCCAGACAAGTGTGGTCCCAGTCGTACGTCCAGGGGTCAGGTGCCTTGACCACCCGCGACCCGAGCTGGTCGAGAGACGGTGTCGCCATGGCCGCCTGCGACGAGGCTGCAGCATCCGGTGTCGCTCCGCCCACTGGTGTCGCTCCACCGGCTGCCGGGGTCGCTCCGCCTAGTGGTTGTGTCGGCTGAGTCCCAACCAGTGCATGTGTCAGCTGTGACGGGCCAACCTCCTCGGCCTGCTGCGGGGCATCTACGGTCGCGAAAATGTCGCCTACCCCATCTGATCCCAGCCCAGCTGGTGTCACACCATGAAATTTCCAATTTCAGGATGTGAATAGAGAGAATAATAAAACAACAATTTTCTCATAATTTTAAAACTTTTCCAACATTTATTTTTCTTTACAGGAAATATAGTATAGGAAAAAGCCTTGTTTGATTTTCTGAATCAAATAAAAGGTTGTGAGTGTTGCATTCATGCCGATGCATCTTGATGCTTCTTGAGTGCAAATGGTTTCAAAAATGCGTTTAGGTGCTGTCCAATCCTTCCGAGAATTTTTCGGACTTTTCTGGAATTTATTCTCATTTTTCTTTGATCTATTTCTATTAGAAGGCTCTAAAATCTTTTCATGAGCTCCAAATATTTTATTTCGATTGTTCATGTTCCAATCTATCTCTGGGAATTTTACTAGAATTTTCTTGGTATTTTTCATGCCTTTAAACATTGGGGTTTTTCCTGAATTTGTTTTGCACTGAAAAATATTTTGAAAAAAACAAATCTTATCCTTTCCTACTGGGCCGAGCCCGTGGGCCCGACCCAGTCCACCCCGGCCCAACCACACCAACCCGCGGACCCCACCAGAGCCCATTTGGGCCCGACTGGCTGTGGCCATGCCTCTCGGCAAGCACCACCACCGGCCCTTGGCCTTGGCATGCGTGCCATGCCAGGCGCTGTCGCCCGCACCTATAAAGGCTGAGACCTCCTCGCCCGCATGCCCTAGCCCTGTTGCTCCCTCCGCCGCCTCGCACCTTGCCTATGTCGCACGCCGCCGTCGACCAAGCCGCCATCCACCTCCGCCGAGTTGTCGCGTTGCGCTGCGCCGGGACGCTGACGGGTGAAGCCACCGCCGTCGTGAGCTTCACGAGGTCGAGCCGAGTGCAGCCGCATGCTTCCCGTCGATGTGCCGCCACTGGAACGCTGTCGTCTGTGCGCTCGTGCGCCGGAGTGGAGAACCAACGACCGTTGTCGATTTGTCGCACCTTGGCACTGCCGGCCGAAGTTGCCACCACCGCGCGGTTCGCGACGTCGAGACACATCCAAAGAGCCCCCGCTCGTCGCCTGGGATGAACTGGAGGGCCAACATCACCATGAGGACTGACCGCCTCCAAGCTCCACGCCGTCCATCGTCTCCAACAAAATCCGGCCGCTCCCGACCGTCTCCATCGATGGTGAGCACATCCTTGAGTTTCCATCGATCTACTCCCTCCGTTTTGGTTCTCACGTAAGTCTTTGGCTGCTTGGAACCCCGTCGATTTGGTGCTCCAGGTGTCGGTGTTTTAATCCGGCAAACCTACCCAGGGGGTACCCGAGGTAGTAGATTGTGCGGTGAGGATTGTGATCGGGAGACCGAGAACTCGAAGGTATGCGCAAGGACACGGGACACAAGATTTATACAGGTTCGGGCCACCAGAGTAGCAAACCCTACGTCCTGTTTGGGGATCAAGTGTGGCGCCCTGCGCTTGGTGTTGGGTTGTTCAGATTCCCGTCTAGGTACTCGGCCCTCCTTTATATAGTCTAGGGGGCGGGTTCCTAGTCGGTTACAAGGTAGGAGTCCTAGTAGGATTACACGGAATGAGCCCTAGTAGGATTACAGGGGAATTCTAATAGGAGTCCGTCTTCTTGCTTCCTTGCATGAGTACCTAGGGAGTATGCCCGACAAGCCCCCGAGCACGTTGTAGTCTAGAGTAGTAGTTTGAGTTGTCTTGAAGCCTCTTCGAGTAGTTCTTGAGTGTCCTCGAGTACTGCTTGGAGAAGTCTTCAATAGTACTTGAACTGCCACGAGGCTGGAAGGTGGTCCATCTCATCTGTCTTGAAGTCGAGATTATATGGAAGTGCGATTGCAAAATCACACTCCGTATGGAGTAGCCCCTGAGCCTTAGTTTGAGTCGCAGAGTCTAGCTGAGGGTCAGTCTTGATTCCAAATCTTCCATCTTGAAAAAATTGAATGATGGGTTGTCACACCCGATTTTCCGTAGAAAACCGAATGCATCTCATATGTGTGCCAGGATCACAATTTCACACATATGATAGACTCATGAGTGTAATATCACAAGACATTGCTCAAAACGTACATAAAAGGTTTATTAACTTTTATTACACTCATGAAGGTAGACACGAAGGTCTTTACACGAACAACGATAACTATGAAGACGCGACTCCATCTTCATCTTCCACAGGCTTCTGACTGGTTGATCGCATCCTCAGAACTCCTCGTAGTCGGTGAAGTACTCCACTCCGGGGTTCTTCTCCGAACGGCGTAAGCAAGGATGAGTACACTTATGGTTGGTACTCGGCAAGGCCACGGGAATAACCGGAAAGCAATACTAATCCATCTTTAAGTTCAATTAATCATGTGAGGGTCCGAGCCGCTCTTGACCGTGAGCACGGCCGATCGATCGGTTTTACACTCTGCAGAGGTTGCACACTTTTCCCACAGTTCGCGTAAAAGTTCAGAAGAACTTTGAACCCAACCACGCATGTGCTGATCAGGCACAATACCACACTTCCGAGGTGTGATTGCATAGGGACGCTACAAAGCCTTTACAAAGATATGCAAAAGCATCAACAACCCACGACGATTCTGACTCAGGGCGGACCATAACCCTCCCTAGTGGTCAGCACCTTAGCAAAGGCTGCTACCCCAAAAGAACCGGTCTATACCCCTGCAACCCGGAGCCCCCTGTGTTCCTTTCGGATAAGGTCGTCAATACAATCGCACACCTAATTAATTGGCTAAGCCAGAGCCATATGGACTGTGGTTGCACTGTTTTCCTGGGTGGTTCTCCATGTTCCGATTAATTTATAGTAATCTTGATTAAAGCATAGGTAGAAGGGTGGTTAGGGTCACTTGCCTTTCTCCAACGATAAGCTACTTTCCTTATACGCAAAGCTCTGCACTTGAACTTCCTCGAACGGCGTGTTGGCTACGATCATGCAGGAAAACATACAATAAATAAAACAATACATCAAACATTACCAAAAGACTAAAACAAGCTTTTAGAAATGACGGGCTCGGAGAGACGATCGCATGGACACCAAGAACGCGTAAAACGGAGCTAGGATGAAAAAGATATGGCTGAAACAACGTTCAGGGGCTAAATTGTAAAAGAACTGGAAGTTTAGGGGGTTTTCTGCAAGATTTCAGGGGCTAAAACATAAATATGTGTGAAACTAGGAGGTCTAATGTGTAAAAGGTTAAGGATAGGCTAAAGAACATAGAAACTAAGGACTGCAGGGGCCTAAGCGTAAAAGAAAGGACCTGATTGAAAGGCTTTTATATAGGTGGAAGGGTATATTTGTAATTTCTGGAATCTCGGGGTCCTTTGTGCAAAACTGCCAAGGCAGCCGGCGGGTGAGCCATGGGAGCGACACGTGGCGGCTTGCGGTTGGCTGGCGCTGACGCAAGCGATGACGCAGGCATGACGTGGCGATGATGTCAGCGGTGGACCGGCGCGGTGCACCCGGTCCACCGGTCCACCGTGAACCGGTCCAAGGGTTATGAACCCCTTTTAATCTGGGCCGTAGATTTCCATCGGACGGCTGTGGCGGCATGTGGGCGACGGGCGGCGGCGGGCGGGCGCGCGCGCGGCCGGCCGGTGGCGGCTCGCGGCGGCGGCGGCGGCGGGCTCGCCGGAGAAATGCGCTCCCCTGCCTCAAATCGCAAGGAAAAGACACCAGGAGGGAGAGGGGAAGATGTGGAGGCTCACCAGGGGCTTGAAGGGGTGAGAAACACGGCGGAGGAGGAGATCGGGGCGGCGCGGCGGAGCTCCGGCGGCTCCTCCGGTGTGGCGGCGCTGTGCACGAGGGAAAGGAAGGAGAAGAGGTGCGGGAGGCGCAGGGGGTGATGCTCATCCTTTATAGGGCGGAGGGGGAAGGGGAGGAGGACGGCCGAGGCGGTGGCGGCGAGGTCGGTGGGCGGCCATTAATGGCTAGGGCGGCGCTCGGTGCGGCGGTTTCGGGGAGGGGAAGGGGCCGGGGAGGTGGTAGGTGAGTGGGGCGGCTCCATTATGGCGCAGTGGGGGGACGAGGACGGGCGCGGGGCGGCCGGGAACGGCGCCGGGGGCGGCGGCGGCCGACGGCGGCGCGGGGAAGAAGGGAGGGGCGGCGGCCAGAGGTGGGAGAAGATCCCGACAAGCGGGCCCCACTTGTCTGTGAGAGGGAGAGAGGAGGGAGAGAGGAGGCGGCGTTGCGGGCCGCGTGGGCCGGAAGCAGACTGGGCCGTGGGTTGGGTTGGGTGGATAGGTTAGATTTGTTTTTTTTCTTTTCAAATCCATTTTCAAACCTATTTCAAACCTTTTAAATTCAAATCTTTTTCATCTTTTCAAATTGAAATTTTAACACAAATTTCTCCACTATTTTAAGGACTTTTCACAAACCATTTTTACAACTTTTCAACCATTTTTAAATTCAAACTTTCAACCTTTTTTTTAATTCAAACTTTTACACCAATTTCACAATTATTTTCACAAAAATTTTTAAGACTTTTCACAAATATTTTAAGACTTTTAAAATCACACCACAACCAAAACTCATGCATTTCAACATGATGCACAAACACTTGTTTGATTCTAATTATTAAATGTTGTTTAATTTGATTAGAGGCAAATTTATTTATTCAAATTTATTAAATCCTTAGAAAATAAAACTAAACCATGTTGCTAACAATATTTTATTGTGATGGAATTTTCGGGTGTTACAAATCCTACCCCCTTAAAAAGAATCTCGTCCCGAGATTCGGAGGGATCGGGAAACAAGAGGAGATACAAGATGTTCTTGATAGATGATGGTTTACTATCACAGAGCTTGTTCACTTCTCCTTCTTCTTCGGGCTTGCAGTGGCAAACTCAATCCTATCTCCTTGTGGGGTAGTTAAGAGCACCGACTTCTTGGCACACAAAATGATTCCATCATGCTTGCTTAACCAATCCATACCAAGGATCACATCTATTCCACTGGATGTTAGAATCACTAAGTCTGCTTCAAAATCTATCTCTCCGATCTTAAGTTTGACCTGTGGGCATACATAGGTGGATTTCATTTCACCGTTTGGGGAACTAATTAGCAAATGCGTCTTCATGGAGCTTCTGGGTACATCATGTTTTGTCACGAATCGTTCAGTAATAAATGAATGTGATGCCCCGGAATCAAATAAAACTGTTGCAGGTACAGAGTTGATAAGAAACGTACCAAGCACAACATCTTTGTCTCCTTGAGCTTCTTCGGTTTGTCACATGGTTCACCGTACCATGCATATTGTTCTCGTTGTCCTCTCGTTATCTCTGCGGGGTGTACGCATATTGCGCTCGTGGGCAAATGCGGCGTAGTGTCCCAATTCTCCGCGGTTGAAGCATCCACTTGGGGTGAACCGGGAGCGGTGTTCCTTCTCGGTGCACCGAGCGGTTACGATGAGGATTTGGAGCCTGAGGTGTCATTGGGTTGGATTCTTCGGGTTCATCAAACGAACGATACTGTTGACTCTGTCCATGGCCTCTGCCTGGTGTGCTAGAACGAAACTGAGAGTCTTGCGATGAGTTGTAACGAGGGCGGGTGTTACTGCTAGATTGACCTTGAGATTGAAACTTGCGCTTCTGTTCACGGAGTTCCTTGCGTTTATTCTCCAAGCCTATAGCCTTATTGAGTAACATCTGAATGTTAAGAAATGTGTGGCTCTGCAACTGATAGTTAAGTGGCCCTATCAATCCATCGAGAAATCGTTCTTGTCTCTTGGCATCCGTGTTGACTTCATCTGGTGCATAGCGGGACAAATGAGTAAACTGATCCAGATACTCACTAACTGTCATGTTGCCTTGCTTTAGAGCTAGAAATTCCTTCTTCTTCAGCTTCTTCACACCAGCTGGGATGTGATGTGTACGAAAACTCTCTTGGAACTCCTGCCAGGTAATGGTGTCGGCAGCAGCATGCGCAACGGTGTAAGCATCCCACCAATCAGAGGCTGTACCTTCCAGACGTCCCGAGGCATACAAAACCTTCTCACGATCATTACATTGGGTGATATTTAGCATCTTGTTGATGGTCTTGAGCCAATCATCGGCATCGAGGGGATCCACAGAATGAGAGTATGTGGGCGGGTTGTGGCTCATGAATTCTCTATGCTTGTTCACTGGTGGTGGAGGTGGTGGGGGTCCTTGAGGTGGTGGCTGGTTCTGCTGTGCCTGTAGATTCTGGACAGTGGCGGTGAGATTCTGAATTAATTGCATCTGTTCCGTAAAGAACTGCTGCATCGCGGGATCCATCGCTAATTCTTGTGGTGGAGGAGGGAACTTGATTCAGCTGATTGGCGATGTGAGCACGAACGGAATATCCTGTCCAACTCCTGACCTGGTGTTTACCATTTGATTGTTAGAGAGAAGTTTTCCGATAGGAAGTTGAATTGATAAAGGTGAATAAGAGAAAAGGGGCTAAGATTCAAATTTTTAGCTTTAATTATTTTATTGATGTATTTGTGGCCATCACTTCACAAAAACATTCCAATCAAGTCAAAGATCCAAATCATGCATGTTTACAATCAACAAGCATTCACATCGCACGTCCTCACAAGAACGGCTCTATCGAAACGAAACTGATAGAAGGGGTAGGCAACCTAAGAATCTATCCTATAAAACACGTGTGGTAGTTCAAGGTGGAAGATCAAGAATCAGATTCAGTGTAGAAGAAAACAAAAGATTTGATTTTGATAAAGAATAAAGAATAAAATATTTTTTTTATTCGTAAATAAGATATTTTGAATGCTGGAAAGGCTTTCTAGATGAAGAGTCCTTAATATCGACCATTTCTATCTGAGGCTGCGTCCTACAGTCAGCAATGCTCTGATACCACTCTGTCACACCCGATTTTCCGTAGAAAACCGAATGCATCTCATATGTGTGCCAGGATAACAATTTCACACATATGATAGACTCATGAGTGTAATATCACAAGACATTGCTCAAAACGTACATAAAAGGTTTATTAACTTTTATTACACTCACAAAGGTAGACCCGAAGGTCTTTACACGATCAACGATAACTATGAAGACTCGACTCCATCTTCATCTTCCACGAGCTTCGGCGGTTCATCGCATCCTCGAACTCCTCGTAGTCGGTGAAGTACTCCACTCCGGGGTTCTTCTCTCGAACGGCGTAAGCAAGGATGAGTACACTTATGGTTGGTACTCGGCAAGGCCACGGGAATAACCGGAAAGCAATACTAATCCATCTTTAAGTTCAATTAATCATGTGAGGGTCCGGGCCGCTCTTGACCGTGAGCACGGCCGATCGATCGGTTTTACACTGCGAGAGGTTGCACACTTTTCCCACGGTTCGTGTAAAAGTTCGGAAGAACTTTGAACCCAACCACGCATGTGCTGATCGGGCACAATACCACACTTTCGAGGTGTGATTGCACGGGGACGCTACAAAGCCTTTACAAAGATATGCAAAAGCATCAACAACCCACGACGATTCTGACTCGGGGCGGACCATAACCCTCCCTAGTGGTCAGCACCTTAGCAAAGGCTGCTACCCCAAAAGAACCGGTCTATACCCCTGCAACCCGGAGCCCCCTGTGTTCCTTTCGGATAAGGTCGTCAATACAATCGCACACCTAATTAATTGGCTAAGCCGAGCCATATGGACCGTGGTTGCACCTTGTTTTCCGGGTGGTTCTCCATGTTCCGATTAATTTATAGTAATCTTGATTAAAGCATAGGTAGAAGGGTGGTTAGGGTCACTTGCCTTTCTCCAACGATAAGCTACTTTCCTTATCTGCAAAGCTCTGCACTTGAACTTCCTCGAACGGCGTGTTGGCTACGATCATGCAGGAAAACATACAATAAATAAAACAATACATCAAACATTACCAAAAGACTAAAACAAGCTTTTAGAAATGACGGGCTCGGAGAGACGATCGCATGGACACCAAGAACGCGTAAAACGGAGCTAGGATGAAAAAGATATGGCTGAAACAAGGTTCAGGGGCTAAATTGTAAAAGAACTGGAAGTTTAGGGGGTTTTCTGCAAGATTTCAGGGGCTAAAACATAAATATGTGTGAAACTAGGAGGTCTAATGTGTAAAAGGTTAAGGATAGGCTAAAGAACATAGAAACTAAGGACTGCAGGGGCCTAAGCGTAAAAGAAAGGATCTGATTGAAAAGCTTTTATATAGGTGGAAGGGTATATTTGTAATTTCTGGAATCTCGGGGTCCTTTGTGCAAAACTGCCAAGGCAGCCGGCGGGTGAGCCATGGGAGCGACACGTGGCAGCTTGCGGTTGGCTGGCGTTGACGCAAGCGATGACGCAGGCATGATGTGGCGATGATGTCAGCGGTGGACCGGCGCGGTGCACCCGGTCCACCGGTCCACCGTGAACCGGTCCAAGGGTTATGAACCCCTTTTAATCTGGGCCGCAGATTTCCATCGGACGGCTGTGGCGGCATGTGGGCGACGGGCGGCGGCGGGCGGGCGCGCGCGCGGCCGGCCGGTGGCGGCTCGCGGCGGCGGCGGCGGCGGGCTCGCGGAGAAATGCGCTCCCCCTGCCTCAAATCGCAAGGAAAAGACACCGGGGAGGGAGAGGGGAAGATGTGGAGGCTCACCAGGGGCTTGAAGGGGTGAGAAACACGGCGGAGGAGGAGATCGGGGCGGCGCTGCGGAGCTCCGGCGGCTCCTCCGGTGTGGCGGCGCTGTGCACGAGGGAAAGGAAGGAGAAGAGGTGCGGGAGGCGCAGGGGGTGATGCTCATCCTTTATAGGGCGGAGGGGGAAGGGGGAGGAGGACGGCGAGGCGGTGGCGGCGAGGTCGGTGGGCGGCCATTAATGGCTAGGGCGGCGCTCGGTGCGGCGGTTTCGGGGGAGGGGAAGGGGCCGGGGAGGTGGTAGGTGAGTGGGGGCGGCTCCATTATGGCGCGGTGGGGGAGGCGGACGGGCGCGGGGCGGCGGGAACGGCGGCCGGGGTGCGGCGGCCGGCGGCGGCGCGGGGAAGAAGGGAGGGGCGGCGGCCGGGAGGTGGGAGAAGATCCCGACAAGCGGGCCCCACTTGTACGTGAGAGGGAGAGAGGAGGGAGAGAGGAGGCGGCGTTGCGGGCCGCGTGGGCGGGGCGGGCGGGCCGTGGGTTGGGTTGGGTGGATAGGTTAGATTTGTTTTTTTTCTTTTCAAATCCATTTTCAAACCTATTTCAAACCTTTTAAATTCAAATCTTTTTCATCTTTTCAAATTGAAATTTTAACACAAATTTCTCCACTATTTTAAGGACTTTTCACAAACCATTTTTACAACTTTTCAACCATTTTTAAATTCAAACTTTCAACCTTTTTTTTAATTCAAACTTTTACACCAATTTCACAATTATTTTCACAAAAATTTTTAAGACTTTTCACAAATATTTTAAGACTTTTAAAATCACACCACAACCAAAACTCATGCATTTCAACATGATGCACAAACACTTGTTTGATTCTAATTATTAAATGTTGTTTAATTTGATTAGAGGCAAATTTATTTATTCAAATTTATTAAATCCTTAGAAAATAAAACTAAACCATGTTGCTAACAATATTTTATTGTGATGGAATTTTCGGGTGTTACATGGGTGTAGCATAGCAGCCCCCGAGCCTTGAAATGATTAGGTAATCAGTCCAAGGGTCTTCAGTGTTTGCAAAAGCCATCATCTGAGTACTTTTGCAGCATGTAGCCCCCGAGATAAGAGAGCCGTATGAGCCACATCGAGTGGTTGTTGGTACGGAGCCCTCGAGCTTGAGAGCAAGCGAAGTCTACTGGAGTCACCCTCGAGTAGTAATTTGAGTGCATCCCCGAGTTGGAGAGATTCCGAGTAGTAGTTTGGCGTCGAGCCGTGGAGCTTGAGAAGTAGTCGTGCCATCAGAGCGGACTTTAGATGCGACCGAAGTCGACTTTAAATGCCGGCAGAGTGGACTTTGAGATGCGACTTGAAAACCGAAGTCGACTTTAGTTGCCGCATAGAACGGACTTTGGAATGCGACTTGAAAAACGAAGTCGACTTTAGATTGCTGTGTGGAGCGGACTTTGGAATGCGACTTGAAAACCGAAGTCGACTTTAGGATGCCGCGTGGAGCGGACTTTTATATGCGACTTGAAAACCGAAGTCGACTTTAGATTGCCGCTTAGAGTGGACTTTGAGATGCGACTACAGTAGTCGACTTTGTGCCACGCGGGGTGGACTTAAGATGCAAAAAACGAAAAGCACTTTCCGGAAAGCCAAAGCGTAAAAATCAGAGAAAACGAATACTTTTGCCGCTGGAGCGGGCTTAAGATTGCGACTAAAGTCATCTTGTGCCATCGGAGTGGGCTTGGATGCGACTGTTAGCGTCGACTTGTGCCACCGGAGTGGGCTTAAGTACCTGAGCCATGGATTTCAGACCCAAGGTACAATTGCCGCCAGAGCGGGCTTCAGGGTGCGACCGGAGTCGGCTTGTGTACCTAGGCCATGGATTTCATACCCAAGGTACGGTTGCCACCGTAGTGGACTTGAAGGTGCGACCGAAGTCGACTTGTGTACCTGGGCCATGGATTTCAGACCCAAGGTACGGAGCGCGAGTACTTAGGGTACTTGGACCCATGGTACAGAGCGTGAAGACCTCATGCAGCTAGGTTCCATCGTCGCCAGGACCCGAGGGCCACTTACAGCTAGGTTCCATCGAAGCTTACACACGTATTATGCCACCGAAGCAGGCGAAGATGTGACCGGAGTCGACTTTAAGTTGCCGCACGGAGCGGACTTTAGAATGCGACTTTAGAAGTCGACTTTAGATTTCCACGCGTAGCGGACTTTAGAAGCTGCCTCCTAGGGATAGCCCCCGAGTTGATGAAGTAGACTCGTGGTGACTTGATTGATATACCCCAAGAGTAGTCAGCAGAGTGTAGCTCCCGTGAAAACCCGCCGAGAAGCGTACACAAATGAGTAGTTGGCAAGTAGTCCTACATGATGAGGAGAACAAGCCAAGAAAAAGAAAAATAGTAATCATTTAAATAAATGACTTAGCTGTTGCTGCCTGAGCAGACTGTTGATGAAGCCGTGGTGGTCGGCGATGGAGCCGCGACGGTTGTTGCTAAAGTTCATTAGTCAGAGTTGATTCTGACTATTTGTAGGGGGCGTGACTGCCGTTCTCGACTAGTTTGGAAAACTAGTCGAGATGAATGGTCGACGCGATGCGGCCAAAAGACGACGTCGCGGCGGCGTGCGGCGTAGTTGAAGTAGAGCTAGTGTTGCCACGAGACAAGTAGTCGCGACGCACGGCGTGGCTGAAGTAGAGCCAGTGTGGCTGCAAGACGAAGTCGCGGCGCACGGAGTAGTCAACGACGAGCCGTGTGACGAGCCGCGTGACGTGCCGAGGCACTCGAACGTGCGGTGTAGGAGAAGTAGTCGATGGCGAGCGGTGAGACGAGCCGCGCGACGTGCCGAGGCACCCGGACGCGCGGCATAGGCGGAGTAGTCGACGACGAGCCTGCGCGAGGCGTAGTAGTCGACGACGAGCGGCACGACGAGCCGCGCGACGTGCCACGCGACGTGCCGAAGCACCCGGACGCGTGACATAGTCGAAGTAGTCGACGACGAGCCGCGCGATGAGCCGAGGCACCCGTACGCATGGCGGAGGAGAAGTAGTCGATGACGAGCCACACGACGAGCCACACGACGAGCCGCGCGACGTGCTGAAGCAACCGGACGCGCGGCGTAGTCGAAGTTGTCGATGACGAGCCACGTGACGTGCCGAGGCACCCGGATGCGCGACGGAGGCAAAGTAGTCGACGACGAGCCGCGCGGCGTGCCGATGCACCCGGATGCGCGGTGGAGGCGACGTAGTCGATGACAAGCCTGCGCGAGGCGAAGTAGTCGACGATGAGTGGCGCGATGAGCCGTGCGACGTGTCACATGATGTGCCGAAGCAACCGGACGCGTGGCATAGACGAAGTAGTCGACGACGAGCCGCGCGACGAGCCGAGGCACCCGGATGCGCGACGGAGGTGAAGTAGTTGACGACGAGCCATGCGACGAGCCGCGCGATGTGCTGAAGCAACCGGATGCGCGGCGTACTCGAAGTAGACGACGACGAGCCGCGCGACGTGCTGAGGCACCCGGACGCGCGGCAGAGGCGAAGTAGTCGACGACGAGCCGTGTGACTAGCTGTGTAACGTGCCGAGGCACCCAAATGCGCAGCGTAGGTGAAGTAGTCGACGACGAGCCTGCGTGAGGCGAAGTAGTCGACGATGAGTCACACGACAAGCCACGCGACGTGCCGAAGCAACCGGACGCGCGGCGTAGTTGAAGTAGTCGACGACGAGCCACACGACGTGCCGAGGCACCCGGACGCACGACAGAGGCAAAGTAGTCAACAACGAGCCGCGTGATGAGCCGCGCAATGTGCCGATACACCCGGATGCACGGCGGAGGCGAAGTAGTCGACGACGAGCCTGCGCAAGGCGAAGTAGTCGACTACGAGCCGCGCGACGTGCCGTGCGGTGTAGCCGAAGCAACCGGACGCCAGGCGTAGATGAAGTAGTCGACGACGAGCTGCGCGACGAGCCGAGGCACCCGGACGCGCGGCGGAGGCGAAGTAGTCGACGACGAGCCGCGCGACGAGCCGCGCGACGTGCAGAAGAAACCGGACGCGCGACATAGTCGAAGTAGTCGACGACGAGCCGCGCGACGTGCCGAGGCACCCGGACGCGTGGTGGAGGCGAAGTAGTCGATGACGAGCCGCGTGACGAGCCGCGCGACGTGCCGAGGCACCCGGACGCGCGGCGTAGGCGAAGTAGTCGACGACGAGCCTGCACGAGGCAAAGTAGTCGACGATGAGTCACGCGACAAGCCGCGCGACGTGCCGAAGAAACCGGACGCGCGGCGTAGTTGAAGTAGTCGACGACGAGCCGCGCGACGTGCCGAGGCACCGGACGCGCGGCGGAGGCGAAGTAGTCGACGACGAGCCGCGCGACGAGCCGAGGCACCTGGACGCGCGGCGTAGGCGAAGTAGTCGACGACGAGCCTACGCGAGGCGGAGTAGTCGACTATGAGTCATGCGACAAGCCGCGCGACATGCTGAAGCAACCGGGCGCGCGACGTAGTTGAAGTAGTCAATGACGAGCCGCGAGACGTGCCGAAGCAACCGGACGCGTGGAGTAGGTGAAGTAGTCGATGACGAGCCTGCTCAAGGCGAAGTAGTCGACGACGAGCCATTTGACGAGCCACGCGACGTGCTGAGGCACCCGGACGCGCGGCGTAGGTGAAGTAGTCGACGATGAGCCTGCGCGAGGCAAAGTAGTCGACGATAAGCCGCGTGACGGGCCACGCGACGAGCCGCAAGACGTGCCGATGCAACCGGACGCGCGGCGTAGTTGAAGCAATCGGACGCGCGGCGTAGGAAAATTGATTCCGCTTTGTCAGGAGCAAGGCGACTTGCTTCAATGAATCTCGGTGAGTCGACGAGTAGATTGATCTTGTTGACGAGGGTCCTTTGAATTCGCCCGGTGGTGATGATCACCCCTACCTGGCGCGCCAGTTGTCGGTGTTTTAACCTGGCAAACCTACCCAGGGGGTACCCGAGGTAGTAGATTGTGTGGTGAGGATCGTGATCGGGAGACCGAGAACTCGAAGGTATGCACAAGGACACGGGACACAAGATTTATACAGGTTCGGGCCGCAAGAGTAGCGAACCCTACGTCCTATCTGGGGATCAAGTATGGCGCCCTGCGCTTGGTGTTGGGTTGTTCAGATGCCCGGCTAGGTACCCGACCCTCCTTTATATAGTCCAGGGGCGGGTTCCTAGTCGGTTACAAGGCAGGAGTCCTAGTAGGATTACACGGAACGAGTCCTAGTAGGATTACAGGGGAATTCTAATAGGAGTGCGTCTTCTTTCTTCCTTGCATGAGTACCCGGGGAGTATGCCCGACACCAGGAGTGCTTCCTGTGTGCCGCCAGGAGTTTCTGTCCATCTCGAACAGGAGTCCGGAGGTTGAAGAGATAAGGTCGTTTTGCGGATTAGCCCCTAGAGAACCATGTAATAGATCTGTTTTCTTTGTGTCTTGCAAGTTTCCCAAATAACCCCTTACATCTATTAGATTCTTTGCATCCAAATCCAACCTAAGCCTTTTATAGATCTAACCCTAAGTTTAGATCTATTCGCGAGCACTGTTTACTCTGTCTCGGGAATCTTTTCTGCTAGCCCCTGTTATCTATAGTTAATCACCATTAGGTCCCTGAATCTTGTTTTCTCCATATCTTGCATGTTCTACAAGTTGCGTTAGATCCATAATAATGTAAAATACGCGTTAGTGGGGTGTTTTCATCATGTTTGTTTTCTAAAAATTATTTTAATATTAATTTTGATTAATGGTTAGCTATACATGCCTTTTATAAGTAAAAGCAATATAGTGCTACATGCTGTTTTTCATAATTAATATTAATTTGATCAATGTCTATTTCACATGCTTTTGTAATTAAAATCTAATTAGATCTTTATCTCAGGTTTTCATATACCAAATATTAATATGTTTAATATTAATTAATCTTTTCTAATTAAAAGTTGATTAGGCTTTTTACTCCGGCTTTATAAATAAATGTTAATGTGATTAATACCAATGTGATAATGTTTTCAATAATAACAATATGTTCCACTTGAATCATAAAGTGACGTTTAGATTATTCATATAGTTTATCTTTTCCAAATTAAATGTTTAATTTGTATAACTTATATATACATTTCTGAATAAAATTTGACTAGTTCTTTACTTCGGTTTTGCAAATAAAATGTAATTTGCATTAATTCCACCTTAGGGTATTTTATTTATGAAATATCCTTTACACATGTTTTGCTAAATAAAATGAACCTAAGCTTGTAGTCTTTTATGTTCATAAATGTAATCGATTGTTAGACGTTCTTTATCTCTTTTGATCAAGTCTATCTGAAACTCTAAATCTTTCTAGTGGTAGCTCAAGCTCAAACCATGTACAACTAATCAGACCCTTCCCTTCTAAGCACACTTTGTGTGCTTTAGTGATCCATAGAAGTCGAGCCTATCTTTTAGTGCGTTCTTTTAAAAGCTTTCTTTTGATTGGTGTATTCTTCTTAGTTGCTTGTTTGTTTGCTTTGTATGCTTGTGCCCGATGATTGATGCACATAGAGCGAACGTGGTTCGAGAGCTTTGAAGAGTAAGAGGTTGAAGAACTCTGAGCAACAACACCATTTTGGTTAAAGGCAAGTGTGTGTCCTTGTGCTTTTGTCCTAATAACTATTTAATCACTCATTGCATTGCTCGCATTAACTTTGATGGGTTCCTATTAAGGATTATGACTAGTTTCTTTTTACCATTGCCTTGTATAACCAGGTTGTTTAATTAATCTTGATGGTAGATCTTGCTTAGTTTGCTCAATTGGGTTGGTAATAAACAAAATGGATACTCTTTTACTCTACGTTCCAATGTAATATGTGATGTTTAATATACAAGACCATATGTTTAATCGGAACATGGAGAACCACCCAGGAAAACTGTACAATCACAAGAACTAAACGGGCACTGGTCTTGGCCAATTAATTAGGAACTTTAGCTTGGGGTGACCTTACATGATAAGGACAAGGGATAGATGGTACTGCGGGGTATGTACTTGCTCTAGCAGGGGGTTGGGTGAGTTCGTTATTCTATGGTGGGTTATCAACCTGCTAGTGGACTTTATACCTTGCTGACTAATTCGGACCTTGTGGGTCACTACTTGTTGGAGAACCTTTGTAAAGGCCTTGTAGCGTCCCTATGCTGCCACACCTCGGTAGTATGGTATGGTGCCTGCGTAGCATCGCATGGTTGGGTTCAAAGTTTTTCGGAGCTTTTACGCTGCTTGTGGTGAAAGTGTACAACCTCTGCAGAGTGTACAACTAATCTATTAGCCGTGCTCACGGTCAAGAGCGGCCTAGACCCTCACATGATTAATCAAACTTGAAGATGGACTTAAATGATGGTTTCTCATTCTCTTAGCCATATGCTTATGGCGTATCTTATCTATCTCTTTATGCTAAGTGTGGGATGGTATATACTTATACTTGATAGTAAATACTCCCTCCGTCCTCGTTTATAAGGCGCACACATAAAACGAGATTCCAACTTTATCTTCTTTGACCAATAAATTATCCATCAATTTTTTTTCATTTTGTCATGTAAATTTGACATGGTTAGATTTGTAATCAAATGTACTTTTCAATAAGTATAAATTCATAACCATAACTAATATAATATAAAATAAATGAGTAGTCAAAGTGTGATTTAGAAGACTGTGCCATGTTAGCTCACACCTTATAAATGAGAACGGAGGGAGTAGTTCTTTAATAAATTTTGACCAACTAAAATGCTAAATGCTTAGCCCAGTCCACTATAAAGCCTTTGTATTCATCCTTTCCCCACACTTGCTGAGTACGACAAGTGCTCACCCTTGCTATAAACAATGTTGCTTAGAGAGAGGAAGCTACTTTGAAGTCTTGTGAAGATGTTGCTGGTGTTAGGGGTACGCAACCCCCAGTCGAATGCCTGTGATGTTTGGAGCCTTCGTTTCCAGGGTTAAGCGTAATTCTCTGATGATGCTCCGTTTTCTTACGTGATACTGAACTGTTATTCACTTATGTCTGCTATATGCATGAAACTTGATCCTGGCATGCATATAGATTTGCACTTGTGTTTTCATTGGAAAACAGGTGTGACAGAGTGGTATCAGAGCTGTATCGACTGTAGGACATAAGCCTAGTTAGCAATGGTCATTCTTTAAGGTTTCCTATGATCTAAAATTCGTCAATACCTCCCCTTTGAGCTATGTGATGAATATTCTCACTCCTTGACCAATCTCTTCTCTTCCATTCTTGAAAACTTTAACATTTTCCACTTCTTTTTATTTGCACATCTTGTTTTGCAAATTTTAAATCACTAATCCATGTTTATATACTTCCCTTGATCTTATCTTGATTTTGATCTTGCTTTCTATTCCCACTTGTTCCATGCAATGCATCTCCTTGATATATAGTTTGCCTATCTTTTGATTCCCTCTTGACTTTTGATTCCAAAGTGTTGTTCTAAGTCAAAACTCTTAGATAATCCATGCCACGTACCATGAAGCAAGCCTTCCCAAGTCACCCAAACAAGGGAGCTATCAATACATCGCATGAAGTCAAGCCTCGGTGATTGTTGAAGCCATGCTTAGGAGGATAACCTATGACTATTAATTATGTTAGCATCGTTCCTTTGACTGTCTTGGTTGGTGGAATTCAGTGCTTGCATGATGATGCTTGGTTTTATGACATTGCTTGTGTTGGTTCTTTGTAGTGATTGTTGGTGTATTATGGGTCTTCTACCTGCAATGGCATTAGTTGCCTAGTTGAGTTTTTCTTTTGTACCTCCCATCTCCTTGCTGCCTTCCTTCCTCTCTATCTCATCAAATGAAGGACATCTGAAGAAGAAATTGAAGCCTACACCAACATCAACAAGCAAATGCTACTGCAACTGTCACAATCTAGAAGTGAGCAAGTTGAAGAAAAGAAGACATCACTCTACTTTCTCTTACACCTTATGCTTGCTTTTATCCCATGTAGCTCACTCTGATGAAGACCTTAATGACCAAGACAAGATGATGAATAAAGATTTCATACCGATCGACAACAGAGGATGTCCGTCTTGTTTATCTCCCTTCTCCTTGTTTCTTCTTTCTTCGAATCTCGAGACGAGATTCCTTTTAAGGGGGGTAGGTTTGTCACACCCTGAAATTTCCAATTTCAGGATGTGAATAGAGAGAATAATAAAACAACAATTTTCTCATAATTTTAAAACTTTTCCAACATTTATTTTTCTTTACAAGAAATATAGTATAGGAAAAAGCCTTGTTTGATTTTCTGAATCAAATAAAAGGTTGTGAGTGTTGCATTCATGCTGATGCATCTTGATGCTTCTTGAGTGCAAATGGTTTCAAAAATGCGTTTAGGTGCTGTCCAATCCTCCCGAGAATTTTCCGGACTCTTCTGCAATTTATTCTCATTTTCCTTTGATCTATTTCTATTTATTAGCAGGCTCTAAAATCTTTTTCATGATCTCCAAATATTTTATTTGGATTGTTCATGTTCCAATCCATCTCTGGGAATTTTACTGGAATTTTTGGAATTTTCTGGGTATTTTTTGTGCCGTTAAACATTTTCTGGGTTTTTCCTGAATTTATTTTGCACTGAAAAATATTTCGGAAAAAAACAAATCTTATCCTTTCCTACTGGGGCCGAGCCCGTGGGCCCGACCCAGTCCACCCTGGCCCAACCACACCAACCCGCAGACCCCGCCAGAGCCCATCTGGGCCCGGCCGGCTGTGGCCATGCCTCTTGGCAAGCACCGCTACCGGCCCTTGGCCTTGGCGTGCGTGCCATGCCAGGCGCCGCCGTCCGCACCTATAAAGGCCGAGACCTCCTCTGCCACGTGCCCTGGCCCTGTTGCTCCCTCCGCCGCTTCGCACCTCACCTGTGTCGCACGCCGCCGTCGACCAAGCCGCCATCCGCCTCCGCCGGGTCGTTGCCGTTGCGCGCGCGCCGGGACGCTGACGGGTGAAGCCGCCACCGCCGTGAGCTTCATGAGGTCGAGCCGAGTGCAGCCACATGCTTCCCGTCGATGTGTCGCCACTGGAACGCCACCGTCTGCGCGCTCGTGCGCCGGACCGGAGAACTGGCGGCCGTTGTCGATCCGTCAAACCTTGGCACTACTGGCCGAAGTTGCCACCACCGTGCGGTTCGCGACGTCGTGACACATCCAAAGAGCCCCCGCTCGTCACCTGGAATGAACTGGAGCGCCAACATCACCGTGAGGACCGGCCACCTCCAAGCTCCACATCGTCCATCGTCTCCAACAAAATCCGGCCGGTCCCGACCGTCTTCGATGGTGAGCACATCCTTGAGTTTCCCTCGATCTACTCTCTCCGTTTCGGTTCTCACATAAGTCTCTAGCTGCTCGGAACCCCGTCGATTTGATGCTCTAGGAGCGCTTCCTGTGTGCTGCCAGGAGTTTTTGTCCGTCCCGAACAGGAGTCCGGAGGTTGAAGAGATAAGGTCGTTTTGCGGATTAGCCCCTGGAGAACCATGTAATAGATCTGTTTTCTTGTGTCTTGCAAGTTTTCCATATAACCCCTTACATCTATTAGATTCTTTGCATCCAAATCCAACCTAAGCCTTTTATAGATCTAACACTAAGTTTAGATCTATTCGCGAGCACTGTTTACTGTGTCTCAGGGATATTTTCTGCTAGCCCCTGTTATCTATAGTTAATCACCATTAGGTCCCTGAATCTTGTTTTCTTATCTTGCATGTTTTAGCTCCGTTTTAATCCGTTCAAGTTGCGGTAGATCCATAATAATGTAAAATACGCATTAATGGTGTGTTTTCATCATGTTTGTTTTCTAAAAATTAATTTAATATTAATTTTGATTAATGGTTAGCTATACATGCCTTTTATAAGTAAAAGCAACATAGTGCTACACACTGTTTTTCATAATTAATATTAATTTGATTAATGTCTATTTCACATGATTTTGTAAATAAAATCTAATTAGATCTTTATCTCGGGTTTTCATATACCAAATATTAATATGTTTAATATTAATTAATATTTTCTAATTAAAAGTTGATTAGGCTTTTTACTCCGGCTTATAAATAAATGTTAATGTGACTAATACCAATGTAATACTGTTTTCAATAATAACAATATGTTCCACTCGAATCATAAAGTGACGTTTAGATTATTCATATATTTTATCTTTTCCAAATTAAATGTTTAATTGGTATAACTTATATATACATTTATGAATAAAATTTGACTAGTTCTTTACTTTAGTTTTGCAAATAAAATGTAATTTGCATTAATTCCACCTTAGGGTATTTTATTTATGAAATATCCTTTACACATGTTTTTCTAAATAAAATGAACCTAAGCTTGTAGTCTTTTATGTTCATAAATGTAATCGATTGTTAGACGTTCTTTATCTCTTTTGATCAAGTCTATCTGAAACTCTAAATCTTTCTAGTGTTAGCTCAAGCTCAAACCATGTGCAGCTAATCCGACCCTTCCCTTCTAAGTACGTTTTGTGTTCTTTAGTGGTCCATAGAAGCCGAGCCTATCTTTTAGTGTGTTCTTTTAAAAGCTTTCTTTTGATTGGTGTATTGTTCTTAGTTGCTTTTTTGTTTGCTTTGTATGCTTGTGCCCGATGATTGATGAGCATAGAGCGAACGTGGTTCGAGAGCTTTGAAGAGTAAGAGGTTGAAGAACTCTGAGCAACAACACCACTTTGGTTAAAGGCAAGTGTGTGTCCTTATGCTGTTGTCCTAATAACTATTTAATCACTCATTGCATTGCTTGCATTAACTTTGATGGGTTCCTATTAAGGATTATGACTAGTTTCTTTTTACAATTGCCTTGTATAACCGGGTTGTTTAATTAATCTTGATGGTAGATCTTGCTTAGTTTGCTCAACTGGGTTGGTAATAAACAACATGGATACTCTTTTACTCTATGTTCCAATGTGATATGTGATGTTTAATATACAATACCTTATGTTTAATCGAAACATGGAGAACCACCTAGAAAAATAGTACAACCACAAGAACAAAACGGGCACTGGTCTTGGCCAATTAATTAGGAACTTTAGCTTGGGCTGACCTTACCTGATAAGGACAAGGGATCGGCGGTACTGCGGGGTATGGACTTGCTCTAGCAGGGGGTTGGGTGAGTTCTTTATTCTATGGTGGGGTATCGACCTGCTAGGGGACTTTATACCTTGCTAACTGATCCGGACCTTGTGGGTCACTACTTGTTGGAGAACCTTTGTAAAGGCCCTGTAGCGTCCCTATGCAGCCACACCTCGGTAGTGTGGTATGGTGCCTGCGCAACATCGCATGGTTGGGTTCAAAGTTCTTCGGAGCTGATAATCCTCCTTTTTCTTACGTGATACTGAACTGTTATTCACTTATGTCTACTATATGCATGAAACTTGATCCTGGCATGCATATAGATTTGCACTTGTGTTTTCATTGGAAAAACAGGTGTGACAGCTGGTCCTCTGTGGTCGTGTCGAAAGCAGGCTGGAACATAGGCCGAGTGGACGACGAAGGAATATCTGCCGCCAGAAACTGAAAGGCCAGCGGTCTGAAACCTCCTAGCGGAAAGATCAGCGTTGTAGGTGCCGTCGTCTCCAGCTGTCAAGGCCCGTTTGTCGGAAAGAGCGGTGTTCTCCCTATATGATTAGAATATAGTGTAACCATAAACACACAATAATTGTGTGCATTAGTTGAAAACAAGGTCCATTAAGAGTACCTACGCCGGGGGGTGAGGGGACAAACGGTAGCTGCACGTAGGTGTGTGAGCCCTGCTCCTGTGGCTGCTGTTGTGCCGTCGGAGCCGAGAAGCCGCCGACAAGGGTGGGAGGTGTCGGCTGTGAAGCCGCTGTCGAGGCGGAGTTCGAGGACGACGCTGGGTGACGTAGAAGGAGAGAGATCTTTACAGCCTCGGTGTAGTTCACAACGGCGGAGTACCTCATGGCAGCCTCGACAGTCCTGTCGTACGTGCTCTGGTGCTGTTGAGGCCCCCAGGTAAAGCACTACTCCCTCGCGGATGATGCGAGCCGCACGATCTCAGCAAGCACACTGTGCTACTCACAAAATTAGAAATACATGTTATAATGAAAATTCATATGAATGTAATATGTTTGCAGTATCGTAGCTTACCATTGTGTCGGCGATTTAGTCTCGGCGCACTGGGTACGTGGTGTCTGGCAGGATCCTGTCGTGGTCCGAGATAGGTGGCGGTGGCGGGGTAGCAGGCACGTACATCACCCGCGTCTGCGTCCTTGGGAGGTACCACTGAAGGTACGCTACCCAGGCTGCACTGTCGTGAAGGCGGTGCTCGGTGATGACATTGTCCTCGTGCGCCACCCCAGCGGATCGGGGGCATCTGGTCGAGGGGTGCGTCGGCGATCTTCTGAGCCCAGGGAGCTAGTACCTCGACACCGAGTCTCCCACTGACTCGCAGAACAACACCCACCCAAACAGCAAGAGCAAGTAGACCTCTAAAAACCTGTCTAACGTCGGGTCGTCAGCCTCGTCTGCCATGTAGTCAGCCTGCACACACACAAAGGTCCATCATCACATTCGTTTAAAATGCATACAAACGTTGAAAATAAGAGTTAGAATCATGTACGCTGAACTGCTAGATCCAAGTCTAGGTGGGCCCGTGGGTGACGGCGAAGGGCACTAAAGCGCTGGCGCGCGATCGTTCCGAGGAACGTTCGCGAACCGAGCAAGGAAGTCAGTGTGCCACATCGCGGGGATGTCGATCGGCCCCATCACCTCACCTCACCAGCACACGACAGTCCTCCCAACATCAATTTTGTGAATTCAAACCATTTTCTACAAATTTAACATCAATTTAGTCTAATTATGTGAATTATAACCATTTCCTAGAAGTTTACAACCAATTTAAATGAATTTTGTGAATTTAAACCATTTTCTACTAATTTTATTTCAATTTAATCTAATTATGTGAATTATAACCATTTTCTAGGAATTTTAAATGAATTGAAATGAATTATGTGAATTTTTCCCATTTTCTACGAATCTTATATCAATTTAATCTAATTATGTGAATTATAACAATTTTCTAGGAATTTTAAACCAATTGAAACGAATTATGTGAATTTAAATCATTTTCTACGAATTTTACATCAATTTAATCTAATTATGTGTATTATAATTATTTTCTAGAAGTTTAAAACCAATTTAAACGAATTATGTGAATTTAAACCATTTTCTATGAATTTTGCATCAATTTAATCTAATTATGTGAACTACAACCATTTCCTAGAAGTTTTAAACCAATTTAAACAAATTATATGAATTTAAACAATTTTCTACGAATTTTATATCAATTTGATCTAATTATGTGAATTATAACTATTTTCTAGGAATTTTAAATGAATTAAAACGAATTATGTGAATTTAAACTATTTTCTACAAAATTTATATCAATTAACTAAACTAAACTAAACTAAGTTACTAAACTAACTAGACTAAGTTAACTAAACTAACTAACTATATTAACTACACTAACTAAACTAAACTAAATTTAGAAACATATCTCAGTCAAAAGTGCTCCGAAGGGTTGAAAGCCGAAGATTTAGAGGAGGGAGGGGCCGGCGGTGGCAGCGATCGCCCCCTTATATAGGCGTGACGTTGCCGCCTTGGGGCGTGACGCCAAGTGTTGACGGATAAAACTCGTATCCACCTACGATCCGCAAGCGTACGGACCTACACCTTTTTCACCACGGGATTCCCAAGGTTCTTGTCAATCCGCGGAGCAAGGGGATTACTAGCGCTTAACCAAGTACTAATCTAGTTGAATGGAAAACCTTTGAAAGAGAGTATTAATCTAAAAGTAAAGACAATCTAACCTAAGTTAATCTAAGTTAAGTTGATCAAACAAATCAAGGGTTAAACTAGATGGTAAAGGGTGAACACAAGAGAGTGATTAAGAAAGATAAGCGTTCCCTCCCTAGGATCTAGGATAACATGGTATGCATCTACTATACGAAAGCGGTAAACCAATCTACCGGGGGTTGTGACCACGGTTTCGCCCTTTCCCTCCTCTCGTACTGTCACTACGCGAAGGTATTCGTGACTAGACCTATGATGGACACGGTATGTTGATGGAATCTATGGGAGTAGCGGATATCATACGCCCGAAAAACATGGTAGCTAACCTTAATCATCAAAGCATCATCAACATGAAAACAATAGATTGAAACCACGAATCGAGTAGCGATTACATAACATGTATCCATCTAATCCTAGGGATGAACGGAGACATTACCCCATCATCTTACACGGATTGAAGCACATAGGGGTGATGGAGACTCCGGAGAACGTCGTCGATGAAGATGGCGGCGATGGAGCTTGGGAACACCCCTAAGCCGGCGGCTTGGAGTCCTCCTCTTGCTTCCTTCTCTCCGCCGGCGTTGATCCTTGCGACGAGCTCATCTAACTCTCTCCCTCATCTTGCGGCGGCGGTTTTTCGGTGATTGGCGTCGGTAGGATGATTTGTTCGATGGGTAACCACCTTGGGGCGCCTAGGGGGTTGTATTTATGTCCTTGAGGTGCCTTTGGGCGTGCTCCACCTTGCCTTGCACGAAATCCTCCTTGGGAGAGAAGCAACCTTGGTTTCCATAAAATCAGCCAGATTTTCCTGATTCGCAGTCCTTCCTTGACAGGGCCATATCTCCCACGTCTGGACTCCAAATAATGCAAATTCGGTGTCCAGGTTGTGTGCCACGAAATTATCTTCAACTTTGGTATTCATTTCTTTCCTTAAAAACGAAGATACGATCTCCAAATCGGCCTTGGAAGATAATCTGTTCTGATTTCGGACTGATTGCACAGTAGGGATTTCGGGGGCCATATCTCCTAGCTCCTTTATCCAAATTGGGTCTTCCACATGTCCAAATCGAAGATATCGTCGAGGCCCACAACTTTGGTAGTCAAACTTTTGCCATTAAAGACCTTTTAAGTCTCCGAATCTGTACCGAAAGATCATGCTGTCCTGAGCTGCGAGAATATCTCTCGGACTGAGTTGATCTCGTTGGTAAACATCCAAGTCCCCGGAGTTTTGCGTGTTGATTCTTCAGTCCTTGGGTTGTTTGGAGTCTTGTTCACTTCGTGTCTTGACTTGTGACGGGCTTCATGATCTTCTCTTGAAGTGCTTGATGAACTTATCCCGAAAGTCTCCTCTTTAAAGTTAATTTCCTGCGTAAACAACAAACTCCAAAATCGACATGCAAGTGTGAACCTGTTACATCATTAGTATGCCTAGTAGCGGGTTAGTTGCAAATCATAATCGAAACCAATGTATAACAAGTACTCTAGGTTGACGGAAATTCACCGTCAACATCTCCCCCATGCTTAAACCTTGCTCGTCCTCGAGTAAGTAATCCTTGCTTAAAAGGGAAATCAATGTTGCCTTCCAATGTTGTCACTGCACTTAGTCATTCATGACGAGGCGAATTGCTCTCTCTTAAGAATTTATTTTAAAGTTCAAGTTGTGACCGGCTTCTTTTTCACTATGGAAGATAGACTAATAATAAAGAACAAGCCACATTTAACACAATGCTCTCAAACTTAAGTGAACTTCAAACCATTACCTTGTCACATGGAAGATTTTCAAAAAGATGCATATCCAACATAAGTGAAAATCTCTTGCAAGAGCTCATGGAACACTCATCTCATCAAGTCACTCAAGCCTATACTAGATTATTTTCATCCTACTCTACTCATATGTGATAGTGGAATGCTTATGTGGAGCTTGGAAGGTTAAAAACAATCCTAGCAAAACATACATCCGAAATATTGTCAAATTAAGAGAGATGTCTATTGGAATTACCGAGACTCGTCAAAAAGGCCATGGAAAATAAATGTTGGAAAGAGAGAGGGATGAAACACACACATTTAGATAAGCGGACATGTGCAAGTGGCAAATGGATGATCCCGAGGCACGAGTGAAGTCCTCGTTATCGGATTGCACATGGTTGGAAGATTTGAGTATGGATGTGTCATCAAGGCACTTGAGAACTTATGAAGCAAAAAGATCCGAGGAGCATCTTTATTATATTTTTTTACTTTTATTTTATTTCCTTCTCTTTTTCTCTCTTTCTTTTTTTTCACTTTATTCTTCCTATTTTTCTTACTTTTCTTTTCTTCTCATCATAATTTTTTTCTTTTTTCATTTTTTTCTCTTTTTTTTCTTTTTTTTCTTTTTGCTCCTCAAAACTTTTTGCAACATAATACTTACATAGCATTTGTGTCAGAGAATGACTCCTCCCCCATGCTTGAACGATGCTCGTCCTCGAGCATAAAAGAGAGGGGAAATGACTGCTAAAGTAAGTATAAATTCCATAATCTTGCGGAATATTTGAATCTCCATCGAGAATTTTACTCCATACTCAAATTGGGTTGTGGACAAGGAGGTGATCACAATAAGATATTTTTGGTTTAGGGTGGATGCCCGGCGAAGTTTGTGAAATTTTCGATGTGAAAACCCACAATGCTTGGACAAAAAGGCTAGCATGAAAACGTTACACAAAGGAATGACCACTTCTTAGTCTCGAACCATAGAAATCATTCCTAATCCAACTCATCAAAATATATGTTTGCAATCTACGGGTTTTGTTATCATAAATCATATATGTATATGGCTTTGGTAGGTAGAACTTTGCAAGAGCATCACAAATATGTAGATAGCATAAAAGTTAAGTTTTCATAAAAACAACAAGTTATCCGGCTATCCATAAACTTAAATCAAAGAGCAAAGAAATGCATGTGGGTCTAGAGCATAGTCATTTCACCTCCACAAATAAAAGAGCCGGTATTTAAATTAATTTCAGATCATATTATAGAGAGCAATTAGCCAAGACATGTATAACTTCATGTAGGTAAAACAAAGCGACAACTTTCATAATCTTTCCGTAAGTATAGGCAATATAGAACATCGAGGTGAACACATGGTCATGCTTATCTATTGAAAGTAAAAAGAAACCTAGGTTGTCCTCCTAGTAGCCATGTTATTGTTTGAAGAGAAAAACAAAAGGTTGCACCTAGTTGAGGTTGAAGGCATACTTACAAGCATTTGTGTTTGGAAAAGAGAAGGTCCATGGAGATGTTACCATCCTTTGTAATTCTTCGTTGCCTTCTTCCGACATCTCCATGTATCGATGTGGCTTTTGCTTTTGTCTTGATTTATTAATGCTCCTAAACTTCTGAATTTGATCTTGTATGCTTAATGAAGTCACTGGTCACCCTTCTCTTCAATGTTGTCATCACCATCTCCTCTTTCTTGTTCTCATCATCTCCTTGCTGTCTCTTTTTCATGGATTTCCCCCTCTGTCCAGAACAGAACATATATCTAAATATAGCTCTATTGAAAAGTTTATGAAATTACCTTTCCAACGTGTGGTCGTTCATCGAAAACGGACTTCAAACAAGGGAGCTATGTCCGTTTTACTTCAGCGCTGCGTGCTGCCCAAAACTGATTTCAGGACGTGTTGCACTCGGTGATTCGGGCATAACTTCTTTTAGAAACCTCCGATTGTTTTGATTCTTGATTTGTTGGAATTGTAACTTCATGGGGCTTCTAAATATCCAAAAATATCCAGTGTTTTCCCTTCGAGACTATGCAGAATTTTGATGAGATTGATGGCTTCTTGCGCATTGATCCGGAGATGTTAACGATCTTTATAATTCTATCTTCTAGAGTGTCATGTTGCACTTCCGTGTTGAAGATTCAGGGTCTCCCCCATGCTTAGCATTTTGCTAGTCATGGAAGAAGACAAAGCACTTTAGCCATCCTTCAATTTCCTTGTAGTGAGAGTCTTTATCTTGCCTGTAAGACATTTTAAACGCACATTCTACCCCCAAGGTGACGGTTGGGAGTAGATAGAATTGCCAACAATCCAACAATGTCTCCTAAGATTCTTAACTTGTGGCATAATTAGTTTAATGAGGAATAAAAACCTAATGAGTGTACGTGGTGCAAGGTGTGTATGCACATGATAGGAAAGCATATAAACAAAGACAATGTTTTCACCTAGTTCTAAACACCATGTTTACAACTAGGTTGCTGAATTTCTCCATAGCCATAAAGGTTTATATATCTAGGGTTAAAACACCATGTCTATCCCTAAATCAATAACTCTTATAGCACAAGAAAAATTAAGCGCATTGCAAAGCTTATAAACTGACCAAAGTAACATGAAAACATATGAAAAGCTAGCTAGGTTTATCGAACTTAACGATTATAGTCCGCAATCATGTTTAAACACCACGTTTACACAAGATCACAAAATGAAAATACTCATAATGCCTTATGAAGTATTAACATGGAAAATGAAGCATACATCATTAAGTATATAAAACAACCAAGCCAACTATGTGCAAAACATGTATACACAAAGAAACATCACGAGGACAACAAAATGCAATGCATGCAAATAAATAAATATGAGCATGAACATGATGGTGGTTCTAAAAAGGAAATCTAAACTTAGATTAATAACCACAAGTTGATCATCATAAGATAGTGCCATTCTTTATTCTCTCTAAGAAAGGAATAAAAACATAAAGAAACGGGTTGCCTCCCGAAAAGCGCTTCATTTAAAGTCATAGAGCTGGACTTTCTCACATACCTTCTTTTCGTTGCATAGCCATGGCCGTTCATGCAAGAAGAAAAGGTACCAATGCAGCTTTAATTTACTTCCCATGTTGTGCTTGATCACTTATAGAAGACTTGCCCAAAGCATCCTTTTGTTTCATCGTTATCTCCTTCTCTATCATCCTTTGGTGCTGCCTTCACTCCATAAAATTTTTTTTAATGTCCAGAACATAAAGTATACTCAAGCTCTACTCCATTGCATAGTGCACAAAATTTCCTTTCCAACGAGTCTTTATTTGCTCAAATCGGACTCCGGACAAGAGAGTTACGTCCGTTTTACTTCGGCGATGAAATCTGTCCAGAAATTTCAGAACACGCAACGCTCAATGTTTCCTCCATAACTCCTTGCACGGGTCTTCAAACTTGTTGGTTCTTGATGCGTTGGAATGGTAATTTGATGGAGCTTCTGAATATCTCATTTTCTTCATTTGTACACCTCTGAACAAGCCCTCAAATTGATGAAGACAGCAGCATCCATCGCGGGATTCGGAGAGGTTGATGATTTATTTTGCAACTTTTTCAGGCATGACTTCTTTTTTTTTCATTATTCAAGCCTTGTCTACATGGTTAGTGAAAATCAGTCCTTCCCCGACATATGATTCTTTAAGGTCATTAGCTTGACCAAGCGCAAAGCATGATCGAGATTTACAAAACTTATTGTAAACATATGCGTCCATAATTAACACCACATGTGAATTGTAGCAACAAGTCAAGGTGTAAATAAAAGAAGCATATGTTTCATGCATAGCACTTAGCTCATCATTAGGCAAAGGTTGTTTAGGTGTGAGATTAATTGGATCAAACTTAAATGTTTCCTCCTTTTCATTCTCAAGAAAATCTAGCCTATCAACATGATCAATATTGGAACAAGGCATAGACATTAAACTATCATTCATACTATTGGTTGAGCATGAGTATTTGAATTTATCAACATCAATATCAACAATATCTTGAGATTTCAGCGCGTACCTTGGCCTTAGAGATTTTTCAACAAGAGTGATATTTGGTTCATCAAGCGGTGTTGAAGGCGAATCGATCTCAACAAGTTCAGTTGCCTCTTCATCACCATCTTGCAATTTCTTCAACTCATCATGTGGAACATGTAATCCTTCAACTATGTACGCATTCATCTCTTCTTTGAAGTCTTCTTTATCAACCAGATCTTCATCTTCAAAGACTTGTATGTTGCTTTCTTTATCTTCCATGTACCACATGTCGTCAAGATCGCTCATTGTTGATTCACTCTTTCCTTCATCCTTGAGTACTTCCATGTCTTGATTTGCTAGTGTGTAGGCTTCAATGGCACACAAGCTATCATCTAGCTTGAGTCCTATCTCCTCCCATTTATCCTTTGAGTCACTAGGCTCATCACGGTTGTACTCTTCTCTTCCTTCATCATAAATCTTTGAGTTTTCAAACCGGTCGATCCATCCTTCATCTCCTTCTTCTCTTTCTTCTTCAAACATCTTTTGGATCGACTCTCCACTCATCTCTTGATCAAATATATCTTCAACTAGTTTGGCAACGTGTCGGCGTTCCTCCTTCCTTCGGTAGTTAATTAGTGGGGCGAAATCAACTTGAACCCAACCGGATTGCTTGAATTCCGCCAATGGTCTAGCATTCCACATACTTCGGCCTACATTCATGTTAGTTTCAACATTTTTAACATCCGAAATGACTTCTCTTACCTTGGGATGTGGATCTTCAATTTCTTGTATGGTCAGTTCATCTTCCTTGACCTCCGGTTCATCTTTTTCAGAAATTTCAGCAAGCACCTTGGGCTTGCTTTTGTCATTTTGCTCCTCTTGACAACATCTTTGCCAATCTCGTATTGTTCTTTGTCCATTGCTTATCCTTTGTAAGATTTGTGTGGCCTCACTAATTGTTTTATCCATTATATCACCGCCTGCACACATGCTTACAAAACGAGACGAGTTAGGGGTTAGTGAAAAATAAAAGGTATGCAACATCAAGTCACCGGAAAATCCCAAGTTCGGGCCTCGCACAAGTAGTTCATTAAAACGGTCCCATGCTTCATCGATTCCTTCATCCTCTCCTTGCTTGAAAGTGAGCACTTGCCTCCTTATGTCTTGGACCTTGCTTATGGGAAAGAACTTCAAAAGAAATTTCTTCACTAGCTCATCCCAATTTCCTTTTGCTTCAACGGACGCAAGTGTGTACCATCTTCGCGCTTCATCTTCGAGAGAGAATGGAAAAAGATTCCACTTGAACCAAGCGGCCGGAACTCCTTTTTGTTGCACCGTGTTGCATAACATCGTGAATTCCTTAATGTGTCTATATGGGTTGTCATCCTCCAATCCTCTAAATGGTTTTGTCGCCACTAACTTGATGATTCCAGGCTTCACTTCATAGTGGGTTGTAGCAAACGTCAAATCTGATTTTTGCATCTCAATGTCTTCCATTGACGGCATTGCTAGCTCCCGTAGCGACATCTCTTCGTCTTCCAATGGTGAGGTGAACAAATCCATCTAGGCACAAGAAAAGTAGAAAGAAAAACAAAAAAGATTTTTTTTTCTTTTTTTTAGAAAATAAGGGTTAGGTGTTAGTAATCAACAAAATTAATACTAGATTAAACGTAGCAAATCGGCTTGCTCCCCGGCAACGGCGCCGAAAAAAGGGGCTTGTTGACGGATAAAACTCGTATCCACCTACGATCCGCAAGCGTACGGACCTACACCTTTTTCACCACGGGATTCCCAAGGTTCTTGTCAATCCGCGGAGCAAGGGGATTACTAGCGCTTAACCAAGTACTAATCTAGTTGAATGGAAAACCTTTGAAAGAGAGTATTAATCTAAAAGTAAAGACAATCTAACCTAAGTTAATCTAAGTTAAGTTGATCAAACAAATCAAGGGTTAAACTAGATGGTAAAGGGTGAACACAAGAGAGTGATTAAGAAAGATAAGCGTTCCCTCCCTAGGATCTAGGATAACATGGTATGCATCTACTATACGAAAGCGGTAAACCAATCTACCGGGGGTTGTGACCACGGTTTCGCCCTTTCCCTCCTCTCGTACTGTCACTACGCGAAGGTATTCGTGACTAGACCTATGATGGACACGGTATGTTGATGGAATCTATGGGAGTAGCAGATATCATACGCCCGAAAAACATGGTAGCTAACCTTAATCATCAAAGCATCATCAACATGAAAACAATAGATTGAAACCACGAATCGAGTAGCGATTACATAACATGTATCCATCTAATCCTAGGGATGAACGGAGACATTACCCCATCATCTTACACGGATTGAAGCACATAGGGGTGATGGAGACTCCGGAGAACGTCGTCGATGAAGATGGCGGCGATGGAGCTTGGGAACACCCCTAAGCCAGCGGCTTGGAGTCCTCCTCTTGCTTCCTTCTCTCCGCCGGCGTTGATCCTTGCGACGAGCTCATCTAACTCTCTCCCTCATCTTGCGGCGGCGGTTTTCTGGTGATTGGCGTCGGTAGGATGATTTGTTCGATGGGTAACCACCTTGGGGCGCCTAGGGGGTTGTATTTATGTCCTTGAGGTGCCTTTGGGCGTGCTCCACCTTGCCTTGCACGAAATCCTCCTTGGGAGAGAAGCAACCTTGGTTTCCATAAAATCAGCCAGATTTTCCTGATTCGCAGTCCTTCCTTGACAGGGCCATATCTCCCACGTCTGGACTCCAAATAATGCAAATTCGGTGTCCAGGTTGTGTGCCACGAAATTATCTTCAACTTTGGTATTCATTTCTTTCCTTAAAAACGAAGATAAGATCTCCAAATCGGCCTTGGAAGATAATCTGTTCTGATTTCGGACTGATTGCGCAGCAGGGATTTCGGGGGCCATATCTCCTAGCTCCTTTATCCAAATTGGGTCTTCCACATGTCCAAATCGAAGATATCGTCGAGGCCCACAACTTTGGTAGTCAAACTTTTGCCATTAAAGACCTTTTAAGTCTCCGAATCTGTACCGAAAGATCATGCTGTCCTGAGCTGCGAGAATATCTCTCGGACTGAGTTGATCTCGTTGGTAAACATCCAAGTCCCCGGAGTTTTGCGTGTTGATTCTTCAGTCCTTGGGTTGTTTGGAGTCTTGTTCACTTCGTGTCTTGACTTGTGACGGGCTTCATGATCTTCTCTTGAAGTGCTTGATGAACTTATCCCGAAAGTCTCCTCTTTAAAGTTAATTTCCTGCGTAAACAACAAACTCCAAAATCGACATGCAAGTGTGAACCTGTTACATCATTAGTATGCCTAGTAGCGGGTTAGTTGCAAATCATAATCGAAACCAATGTATAACAAGTACTCTAGGTTGACGGAAATTCACCGTCAACACCAGGACCCTGCCGTCGTGGGGCACGATGCTAGGGCTCCTGGCGCCGTGGGATACGACGCTAGGGTCCCTGCCGCCGTGCCCCACGGCGGTAGGAATCTGGCCCCACCTGGCAAGTCAGTCGATCGTTGGCGCCACCCCTATCACTGTGGCCCACAACGGTAGGAACTGGTTTGGCGGCAGATGTATATTTCTCGAAATTTTTGGTTCGTCCAACCTAGCCTTTGGTGCTCCGCGCATCCAGCAGTACGAAGAGGGCACATCAGAGGAGACGTGCAAGGTCGACCTCCACATCATCGAGGAACATCGTGTGGCCGCGCTGATGCGGCACACACAACGTGAGCAACAACTACGTCGCTACCACGATCGCAACGTGCGAAAGTGATCTTTCAACGTCGGAGACCTTGGAATGCACAAGCTTAGGGCCGGCTCTACAATTTTAGAGACCCTTGAGCAAGTAAGAAGAAAGGGCCCGTTGAAGTAGCATTATATATAATACGAGTAACAAATAACTTTGTACTATACGCATAGCATTCTAGTTCATGAAATATAACAATAGTGTCATGAAAAACTACAAAAATATCAACAATTACAATTATCTCAAATAATATGTAGTGCTTCAATTCCTTCTAAAAAATGTTGATGGGTATTTCTTGATGCAAAATCGTCAATAACAGTATCCAGATCAATCTCATCCAAAATATCCTTCTCAATGGTGCACATAGCTAAGCCATTCAATCTTTCCTGTGATATAGTTGACCTCAAATAATTTTTCAAAAGTTTCAATTTGGACTTATGCTTTTTTTCTTTTCTTTTATTTTTCTCACCCCACTTATGCTTCTTAGGTAACATCATTCATATTCAGATAAAAAGAATTTGAAATTTATAACCCTTGTAATTAATTTGGGAAGAACTAAAACCTAGGGCATGGTGTTGTTGTTCCTCACCGTGAGGGAGTGAGGAGAAATTTGAATTGTTGTTGGTGCTTGCCCCGCTTGTCGGTGGCCGGCCTCTAGCTGGTCGTCGATGGGCAAGGGCGCACGACAGCGTCACATCGATCACCAATGGGGAAACTCAAAACTGAAATGTTGCGTCAGGGCCTCGGGGGCGTGCGGCGCGAAACCAATTTGGTGCGCGGTCGCTCCAAGCGACCGCGCCACCCGTCCCTGTCCCGCACGTGCTTGCTTCCCTTTTTTTCATTTTCTTTTTTTTCTTCAACAAGTTTTCTTATACATAAGTTATGTGCATAACTCACCCTTATGGAATAAGTTATGCACACAAGCAACTCGACATTTACAGAAAACAATTATGTGTACAACTTATTGTTAGAGAGAGAAATATACGCACGAGTTATTCTTCAATTAGTTGTGTATACAAGTTGTACACACAAGTTTTACGTGAATCAAACTTATGCTTAAAAATTATGTGAAAAAATTTATAGATCAAAATTGTGCATCAAAGTTGTGTGTATAAGTTATGATATTTCAAAAATAGAAACTCGTGGGAAGAAAAAACTTTCCAGAAAAAGAAAGTTAGAATGGGGAAGGAAGACGAGATGCACCGGTCGCTCAGAGCGACCGGTCGCTGATTAGCAAGGCCCGGGCGTGCAGCGGCTAAAAAGTTGGAAATAGAAATCTACATCGATTCTTCAGTGTGCTTGTTTGTTACTTATAATTACTATATAGGCCTACTGATTAGTAATTACTAATTACACATAAGCTCTCAGGCCCCCCAGATCTGAGTGCCCACGGCCGTTGCCTTGCCTGCCCGTTCCCTAGAGCCGGCCCTGCACATGCTCTCCACCCCTTGGGAAGGTCCCTTCATCGTGATGGAGGTCATCGGTCCAGTGACTTACCTCCTTCGGTGGGCTGACGGCCAAGGCGTCCCGAACGTCTGGAACATCGAGCATTTACGTTGCTTCTACGCTTAGAAGACATGTACCAAAACAAAAGCTATGTACCCTCATCTTTTGTAATTTCCATTTAATAAAGAAAGAGATCCCCTATTTGGCAACCCCTCTGTCCACCTGCATTCCGGCCTCCTTTTTACTTTTTGTTCTTACCCTTCCCCCTCGAAACGCTCGAGGGCTTGGTTTAGGTTAGGTCCCGAAGTGCTCGGGGGCTTGGCTTCGCCAACTTAAGGGTCTTACGACCTGAAGGGGTTTTCGCATAACGCTTTTAAGTGCCCGTCACATGTTTAGCTTTCGCTCTTCTTATGAATGTTTCTAAGTCGCTGGTTCGCGAGACTTAGGGTCCATGACCCCCTCCACACGCTGGCTGTGCCTAGGCCTCCATGCTGAGCCGCACAGTCGGTAAGTCATTCCTCCACTGAGTTGGGTGAGCGGAGGGCTTCTCTTACGACCTAGTTATTTTCGAACACACATAATGATATGCTACTCAAATGATGCGTGCACTTTATATTTGGCAAAAGCTTTATTATGATCAAAGTTCATAACATCTGCTAGGCTTCGACCTAACTTACACCTAAAGCTTGTTTCAGCTCGATTCAGTCAGTACTGAAGTCGAACTTGTTGACGACCTCTTCTGCGGCCGCCACGATGTCCTCGCGCCTCACCAAGCTGGACAGGTTGATGTAACCACCGCAAGCTTGGCGGTGTCCAAGAGTAGGCCCTTGATGCGGCCCTCAGCTTCATTCAGCTGGTCGATCAACTCTTTCAACTCCGCTCCCTCCTCCTGAGGGACGTAGAGGTCCATGACGTACTGTGTGGTGTCCTTGAGGTCCCAAGCTCCTTCTCCAGACCTGCATTTTTCAAATTAAAAAGCTTAGCAATTCTCCTGGCAACCGGATACGCCACGCTGTACCGCCCTACCGAAGTAGACAAGATACTCACCCTGACGGACCTCCGCAGTCCTCTCCTTAAGGATCCTCACTTGATCCTTGGTTTCCGCCAGCTCTTTCTTGAGGGCGTCCTTGGTTTTCTTGGCGCCTTCCTCCATTCAAGGTCGAGAAGTCTACAAAAAGACCCACAGTTCAACATCGAGCGACCTCGGCAACTCACCATCTACCATGCTTGGAGGTCGTCAGCTGCATCCTTCGCCTTCTGTTCGACGACCTCCAGCTTCTTCTTCAAGGTGACCGCCTCTTTCTCCACCAGACGAGCCATGGCCTCCTTCATGTGCTGGACATCTCGTGCGGCTTCGATCTTGGCTTACAGCATGGCCTCGCGAGCTGCGGCGACCTCCGTGTGGGCATTCGCCACCTCTCACAACAGACCTACCCGAACCTGTGCTCATTCGGCAAGCGACTACAACAAAGTCAAACAAAACTTAACCTAAGACCTTGCAAAATGCCAAGACTTAGGGACAAAAATTTGAAGTACTCTGACATGGCTCCCTACCGCGAGCATGCGCCCAATCGTGCGTGACACCTCATTGAAGTCATCGACATTGCGACGGTCGGTAGTGACCTCCTCCTCCCATGGGGTGCCGACATATAGGCACCGCTCTGCATCATCCTCGACTCGGGTACCTCCCGCCTCAGTCGTCTGCGGGTCTGACGTCAGCCGCAGATCGGCCATGAAGAGGTCATCCTGCTCCCCTCTGGTGGGCGGGGCGGTGCTGGTTCCGGCCTTTTCCGCGGCAGACGCTGCCGTCGCTCCGGCCTCGGTGGCCGAGCTTGTGACATCTGCCGTCAAAACCGCCGACGACTGCCCCACCAGCGCCTACCCGGCCTTGCTCCTAAATGCCTCTTGGCCCGAGGCGTTCTTGGTGCTCTTCGATGTAGCCGGGGCCACCCTGCATTCAAGAAAACAACCTCAGTCAAAAAGGAAACACAACAAAATAAACGTGTCAAAGATGACAGGATGTAGGTCCCACGACTTACTTGGTTGCCGACCTCAGGTTGGGCTTGCAGGGTTTCGGAGGAGCTTTCCTTGCCCTCTTGTGCGACCCAAGGGCGCTTCTCAGTTGCTGATGTCCGGCGGGGCGTCTCTACCACCTGCTCCTCAGTCGACACCTCTCTGTGAGGTGTTCCTACAGATGGGGCCGCTGTTGCGCCTGGCGACTCGGCGGCTCCCTCCTCATCGTCGACGTCGATGTACGCCTCGATGGGCGGCTGCGGTGCTGCCTGCACATCCGCCATGTCACGGACCTTGTAGCTGCGCTCTCTTCATTGCGCAATGGTGTGGGGCACCAGTAGATGCCCTCGTGATGCTGAACACAAGACACAATAGATAAATGAGACCTGAGTCAGAAAACAAATTTGAGACCTATTCTGGATACAAACCAAGGTCGAAGTCTTACCACGTCGGAAGGATGGTACACCTCGAGCGCCTTGGGGCATTCCCTGTCATATGGACCTCCCTGGGCCCACTACCTCAGTGGGTACCAGGACAGACTACTCGGTGGGCCCCTGGAACTACCCGACTTGCGCTGCACGGCACCTGCTGGCGTGAAGCACAAGGACTATGGAGGAGAAGTACTCGGATAGGAAGTTGTACATGTCCCGCACTGTATAGAGGACTCCTAGACGTACTCAACTAGTCCTCTGTCCCTGAACCGACTTGTAACCCTACCTCCCGGACTATATAAGGTGAGGCAGGGACCCCTCTCTAGATCATCTCATCTCACGGCTTAAGATTGCATCATCTTGTAATCGCACCCAATCAATCCAGAGCTACGCAGCATACAGGACGTAGGGTATTACGCACCTCGCGGCCCAAACCTGTCTAAATTGTGTGCCACGTGTCTCTTCCTTCAAGTTACCGATCTTGGCGAGGCCACATTCATCTACTTCGGGTACTCCCCTTAGTAGGTTGTGTTGACGCGAAAAGTGCACTCAACGCCAATCACACAGCAAGCCGAACAAAGCTGTCTTCACACGCGCAGAGAGCGAAAGACGTGCCAGTCAATTTTTCCTGAAAATTAACAAAAGATAAAGCAGTTAGATATAAAAGCTTGGAACTTGCCGGGTGGTGCCAGACAGTTCCATATTTACGGCTAAAAAGCCAAATGAGATGACACATAGCTATGGAAAGCTATCTGCCAAAGAACCACGACCATTCGGGAGACCGCAAAGGGGAAAAAGTAACACTGCCGAATGGATGACGTAAGCATGACAACGATCGGTCTTTGTTTGAACAAAGATGCATGTACGAAGCCATGACCGATCCCCATGAAGATTAGCATTAAATAAATAAATAAAGTAAAGCACGAACATGATCATGTATTAAACAAGCATGCATAGATCCAAAGCACTAGTCTACCGCATGTCTAGTTACTTGAAGACCCGTCGGGTACGATATCAAACAAATCTATCCACCGCATGATACAACTTGCATGAAAAACCGTACCACTTTCCACAAATAGATCTATCCACCGCATGATACAATCTAAATATGGAAAGCTAAAAGCACACATCATTTAAAGCATGAATAACGCACGTGACCTACTCGTGAAGAAACATAACTGAATGCGGCTGAACAGCAGATTCGGGGTCCATGAAGAAGGAACAAACATTACCACGAGAATAAATCTATCAGATTGATTTGGAAATCTAATCCACCGGATGACTAGCTCCAAAGCAACCCAAAAACCTGCATCTACCGCATGATACCCGGCTCTTTCAAGATTTATACAAACATAAGCAAGCTTGAACCCGCAACACGTAACAACCTAGATCGATTCGGTTTCGGCTATCGGAAAGCACAAGATCCACGTGTTAAAACATGAAACCTACTCGAACAAGGATCATAAAAGAGATATAGCCGATCCAAACCCATCTAGATTGGGCAAAGATGTGTTACATGAATTAAAACATAAAGTAAAACTCAAGTTAACACGGGGTAACTTAATGAATCTATTGGATCTTGCCAAAATCCAATAGAGCCGATAACTAGCTTCAAGCTAGATCTTAGCCTACCGCATGACTCATGATCTAACAAGAAACCCTCTTGAACCAAGCTTGAATCTACCGCATGACACGAAGCATGGTAACAAGACTACTTGCATCAGATCTAAATCCACCGCATGATACTAGACATGATACAAGGTTGACGATACTCACGGAGGTCGACGGATCGATTGGCCCTCTCGAAGAACTCGACGACACGACAAGGACTCTAGGGTTTGGCGTAAGGCCGGTGTGTATTGAGGAATGATTGTGTCTGTTACATACATTCAGGGGTCGTATTTATACCCTGTTGAGTACAACTGCGAATGGATTCGTTACCTAACTTATCCCTAAGCTCGATCGCCTATCCATCCATTCGTCTCCCCTGATTGAGCCACGTCACCGTCCAATCCCGCAAAATCAGCTCTACTGTTCCTTTGCCGAATCGGAGCAGATAGCCGACCGCAGATCTCTTTGCCGAAAATCTCTGAAAATATCCTTCCTTCCACCAGACGGACTCTTTTTCGAACCGGACCCACAAGTCAGACTCCTTACCAAATTTTGGTGTTAACACATGCCCCTTCAATTGTGGGATAAAAGTAATTTTGTTCCACAATTGACTCCAGCCACGAATACTTCAATCGAATCTGTCAACACCTGTTCTTCGCAATCCGCCGGAATCTTCATCCAGATCCAACCCTAGATCCCCTTGTTCCGAGCTCAAAACTTCCAATGTCAGCTCAAAACCAAGATGCTCAGGTAAATTCATCCCCCGTACACCTCGTTCGGCATTTAGGTTTTCAATTTCACCTGAGATTTCCTTTTCCGCTCTTCTTCCAGGAGCCCTCTACCGAGCTCTTGATTCGTACCGAGGCCAATTCTAGATCTTATTATCTTGGTCCTGTGGGGAACTCTGACCCTCGAGATTTCATTGTTGCTGAATCTCAGAGAATCCCCTTCAAAGCAGCTTTGTCTCCACCGCCTCAGTGGCAAGACGCATTCAAGAACTGGCCTTTACCTCTAATTGCAGGCTGGAAGACTTGGTATCGGAGGATTCTTGCAGATAACAGTGGATTGACCAACCTGGATGCCCTCCGTATCGCCCAGTGCTTGGAGTTATCCGTGGCTGAGACTCCCAAGAATGAAGACCTCCTGATAGTAGCCTGCCACTTTTGGTCAAATGGCGTCAACGCCTTCCTTTTTGGCCACGGTCCAATGTCTCCCACCTTGGCCGATGTATACATGATCACCGGCCTTGACATCACAGGGTCTGTCCAGCCCTGGAACTTCAAAGGTTCTTCATGCCAGACAGGGGTAAAGCCAGGGAACGGATACAAGAACTACATCTCGAAGCATATGAAAGACAATCCCCTTGGTGATGTTGAATATAGAGCCTTTCTGAATATGTGGCTGTGCAGATTTGTTTTCTGTGGGAAAGCCAACGAGCCCACCTTGAACCATATTGCAATGGCATCTCATCTGGCCGGTGGCAACCGTCTTCCCCTGGGAAAATTCTTCTTGGGCAGTGTATACCACATGCTTCACCAGACTGTCACCCAGATGTATACCAGCCAAAGGATAGCATGTGTCAACGGCCCTTGGTGGTTCGTTCAAATGTGGCTGCAGCTCCACATGCATCAGATTGTCGGTGTCGATTTGAACTCCAGATTCTTCCCCTTGTCCAATCACCCTGAAGGAGAGCCTCAAGCTACCAGAGGATGACAAAATTACGGAGAAGCGGCTTCAACTGTTTTCATCCAGCAGGACATCAGCCAGCTCTTCGAGTTATTCTTGAAAGGTTTCCCTAATCCTCTCTGGCTTCCTTATCTGGGCAACGACACCTTGACCTTCCCTGTTGAATTTTCCTTTGAGCCCGGCCATCAAGATGGGAGATTCTTAGAGATTCTCAATATCGTAATCCGCCCATGCATACTACCGGCCGAATTCAATGGAGGAAGGCTGAATGTCAGCACTTATGAATACTATCAGCCTAATGTAATGGCTAGGCAAATTGGATGTGGATAGATGCCCCCAAGGTTGTTCCTGCATGAATTCCTCAAGCCCAGAGAGGAAATCAAAGAACTGATGCAGGGCAGCAGGGTTTTCAACTATGTGTGTAGTCCCACTGTCTACACATGTCCTTTCGGGCCCACAACCATAGCTCACCCCACCTTTAACTCCTGGTGGCAAGAATTCCATGATCACACCTTCAGTGAGCCTGTCCATGTGTTTTGTGCAGAGTTGATGCCTGACTTCTTGCCAACCTCAGAGGTAATACCATGAACTTTTGGATCAGACATGTCCTCTTTATTCATGATTCTGACCTTCATCTTCTTGTCCACAGAACACAGTGTCTGCCCCTCGAGCCAGGGAAATTGCTTACAATGTTGAAGGCCCAATTTTAGCACTGGGATTCAAATCCACAACTCTGCATCAGCTAATGGCAAGGTATGCTACAACAGATCCCAGCCATTCTAGCCTTGCTGCTGACAGGAGGCAAGGTCCGCATCCGATTGCCCCTCCAAGTGCTAAAAGGAGAAGAACTGTCAAGAAAGTGCTTGTTGAGGTAAACCCCTTTACCTTCTTGATTACCAGGTCACTCTGTTCTTGATAAATTATATCATTGTGCATTTTCGGACCGAGTCCGGCGGCCTTGAGAACCGTACACTCGCCAATGCCCCATCCTTTGGTATGACCTCTCTTGTTCTTTCTTAAGGATGAGCAACGGCATTTACCCTTTCAATTTGACATTTGCAGAAGAAGCCATGGAAGAACAGCTTGTAGATGTTCCAGTGGTGCAACAAGCAAGTCCATCCAGGGTTGAATTACCCATTCCAGTGGAGATCTCGTCTTCATCACCTTCTGCAGAAGCAATAAATTCTCCAGAGATGAATCTCCCAATTCAACCGGAGCTATCAAGTTCCCCAAGGGTGCAATCACCTGTTGGTCAAGCAGAGATAACCATCCCATCAGAGGCAGACCCGACTCTTCTTCAGCCAGAAACCCACGAGCTGCCAGTAGCTGCATCAGCACCCCCTAGCTTGGAAGTTTCAGCTCTACCTGGAGCATCTCCTCCACCTGTGATTGCCCTTGCTCAAGAAACCAGCCATGAGGTATCCATCTACACTTGATTTTGGTACCTCCATGTTTAGCACTCTTAATTCGACAATACTGTTTCTCAGGATCAGGCTCCATCATCATCAAGCCTGCCATCAGAGGGCAATCCAGCTGCCGAGGTGATAGAAAGAGTATGCCAGCCGCTGTCAGATGAAGTGTTGTCCAAGCTCAAAGAAATTGCTGCCTGGCTAGAAAAAGATGCTCAAGATCAGTTCAAAGATCTTCACCACTTCGATGAGATGTTCGAATCCGTCAGCCAAGAACTCCCTGAAGACATCAGAGCTTCTCTATCATCTGTTTATGGCTTAGAAACCCTTTATGCACCCGTAAAGCATGCTTTGAGGAAATTGTGCTCCCGCCCGGCCATTGAAAAGAGGAAAGCCGATGCTGAACATGCCATGAACGGGGCACAATCCCAAGCAGAGAACCACAAGGATACATTGGCTAACCTACAGGCTTCTCGCGATCTGAAAATTGCCAGGAAGGCTGCTCTAGAAGCGGAACTGAGAAGCCTGTCAGCGGAGATAGAGGCTGATAAAGAGAAAATAGCCGAGCTCCCTGGACTGATAGAAAAAACCCAAGCGGAAGCAAGATCGGGTATCACCAAGATAGAGCAATGCGATGCAGAACTCACTGACTTGTCTGGTACCCAAAAAGATTGCCAGGAGCTGTCGGGCAATTCCCACCTGATAACATCCAATGCTCGTGGTGTGATTGCAAAGCTTCTGAACGTTTGAATGTCCTTATTGATGTATAACCGAATTGGTCGTTCTTGTAATATTTGCAATTTGTTTCCTTTCTTCTGCGCACCTTTAAATATAATGCTGAACGACCCATTCGGTAGAGAAACGCCAACTCCCGAACTGCACTTTGACTCTCTTTAGCCGAACCGATCAACTGAACGCGGCTCAGCCTAGAACTCCAAGCGACCCGTCGGTGGGCTGGCCAAGGAAACCTTTCCACCTTCCGATTTTCTTGGGATATGCGCCACGATCCACAGCCACGACTTGAAGCCACGATTCATCTTGCCAGGCCTATAAATGTAACCATAGGTGCCCCTAGCTCTCCACCAGGCCTTCTAGCTCTCGAATCTTTGCCAATCTTAGCCCTTCTGCAAACAGTGCACATCCCAAACCACAATGGTGCGCCGCCTCAACCGCCGCCGCGCCTCCGACGAGGCCGAGGGGAGCAGCGCCAATGCGCGCCGGAGGCAATGATCATCGATTTCTCCTCTTCGATTTGACTTGCGATTTTCTTCTCGTCTTGACGATCATTCTCTCTTTTCAGATTGATTCAGTGGAATCCACTTCCTGCGCCGGCCAATCAACCCCTCCCAGATGATTCCTCGGAGTCCGATGGCCACTCCCCGGTGTCGTACGGGGAAGAAGACGCCCTCCGCTTCAAGGAGGAGCTGGAGGCGTCCCGGCGTGAGCTGGAGGACGTCTCCAAGAAAGCGGGCATAGCCGAGCTGGAGTGGGAGGACCAGCGCAGACAGCTGCTGGAAGCCATTGATGGTACGACTCTGAGGTTAATTCTTGATCCAACCCGGCTTTTGGCGCTAATCTTTTTCTTCTTGCTTCTTGCAGCCCGCGATGCTGAGCTCAACCACCGAAGGCGGCGGTAGAGCGGGGCCGAGAAGGTGAACGCCCACGGCGACACGCCGGCGGAGCGCCTTGCCGTGGTGGAGCACCGCGTTGATGAGGTGGCTGTCCACAGCGTCCGTCTGGGCACCACCTTGGGTCTGGCTGCCATGGCGACGCAAACGGACGTCGACTACTCCACCAGGCCGCGCGGCTTCCGGGGCGGCGCACCAGAGGACATTGAGGAGATTGAGCTCATCTTGGAGCGCCTTAGTGGCCATGGCGACGCCATTGCCGAAATTACTCATCCCCAATCTGTGTTGAACAGACTCTTCGACTAGATTGTACTAGGGATGTGTAAATATCGGCAATAAATGAAGAACTTTTGAATTCTGTGCTTGTTTTGTGATGACTCCCTGTGCATTTTGCATCTGCGAATTTTGTTTTCTTTGAATGCATCTGGGAACTATCTTGAGCCGAACGCGCGAGAACAACTGCTCCTTGGCGCAGAATCCACAGGGGATCCCAATTCGGCAATCCATAAACACTGTTCAAGAAAACCCTTCACGCTTGGTAGAAAACCCTGCCGCTTGGTATTCCAACAGTGTGTACTGGCCAGTCATCACTCCCAATGCGCCTCTTCGGTCAGTAAAATAGCCTGCAGGGATGCTCTGCAAATCCACTCGCGCACTCATCCATCATTTCCCATTTCTTCCCTTGTCTCTAGAGGAGAAAACCCCAACGCCATGGACAAGGGTAAACAACCCCCGGAGAGCGGCTCATCAAAGAAGCGTACGATTCGGAAGTGAGTTCTTTCTTGATCTGCTCCTCGTTCTCCTACATGATCTTGCGCTTCATGTTTTCCTCTCGTCCTCTTTCAGCCTTGATTTGCTTCCCGAAGAAATCATTGGGACCGAAGATGTGCCTGAGTACATCTCCTCCGATTCCTCCCTCGAAGAAGAGGATGCCACGCCTGAACAGAGGACCAACCATCAGCTGCGCCGCCGCGTCCGGCATCTGGAGCACGGCCTCAGGGACATGTCCGCCCGTTGCCAAGCCGAGCGCGAGCGTCGCATGGCTCTGGAAGCACTAGTAGGGGGTAAACGTTCCTGATTCCTTCTTGACCTCGTGCTTGCACTTGGATTTCTTGCCCCCCTAATCTTGATTCCTCCGCTTCAGATGTCTCTGACAGGTACAACAACCTGAAGACAGCCTGGGATAGCTTGGTGGAGGCTGCCAACCATGGTCACCCCCGTGCGTTCCAAGTTGCCGTCACGGTGGTCCTGGAACAAGCGAAGAGGGAGCCGAAGAAGTAAAGAAAAGATTGCATCATACTTTCGCTTCTTCCTCCACGCCTTCGCTTCCCTCCTTCTTGAGGATGCGACCACCGGGGTTGTTAGATGTAATCCTGCAAGAAGCGTTGTAATGTAGTTTTTGTGCTAAGGGCAATGCATCTAGGCACGGCCATTTTTCTTGTTCATGGATTTTGTTACGAAGGCGGCCTCATTCTTGAGCGCCGGCTATCTGTGCCAGATGTGTGTAATCATCGATCGATCTCAATGCTAGGATAATATTTCTTCGGATATCTTCCATTTATTGCGAGTGGAAAATTCTTCTCCTAGCAAAGTTTTCAATATGTATGCATTACCAGGGACGCATCTGACCACACGAAAAGGCCCTTCCCAGTTCGGGGACCATTTGCCGAATTCACTGTATTTAGTTCCAATCGGCAATAGCGCTTTCCAAACTAGATCGCCTTCTGCAAATTGCCTTACTTTTACCTTCTTGTTATAGTACTTGGCAACCCGCAGTTTGTTTTTCTCGATGTTTTCCAGGGCCCTAAGACGGATCATATGTAAATCTTCTAGCTCATCCATCATTAGGCCACTGTAATCCTTGGAGCTCAGATCCTTTTGTAGCACCACTCTCCTTGAGTCTGATTGCATCTCCCAAGGCAGGATTGCGTGATGCCCGTAAACCAACTCGTAAGGAGAAGTCTTTGTAGCTCCATGGGGGGCCATCCGGTAAGCCCACGGTGCTTCACCGAGTACCGAATGCCACCTTCTTGGCTTACGATCGATCTTCTTCTCGTATCGGCTTGATCATGATCTTATTAGAAGCCTGCGCTTGACCATTAGCACGGGCATAATAGGGAGAAGAATTAAACAATTTGATTCCCATGCTTTCGGCAAATTCTCTGAACTCCAGTGACACGAATTGTGCCCCTTGATCAGTGGTAATTGTCTGAGGGATTCCAAATCGATAGATGATGTGCTCCTTGACGAATTCAATCATGTTTTCTGACGTCACCTTCTTCAGTGGGATCGCCTCAACCCATTTGGTGAAGTAATCTGTAGCCGAAAGCACGAACTTATGCTCCTTGCTAGACGGTGGATTAATTTGGCCAATCAAGTCTATACCCCAGCCTCTGAATGGCCATGGCTTGATGATGGGATTTAATGCTGATGCAGGGACCCTTTGAATATTCCCAAACCTTTGGCAATCTTGACATCCCCTGTAATACTCAAAGCAGTCCTCTAATATCGTCGGCCAAAAGCACCCAGCTTGTCTAATAACCCACTTCATACGGTAGGCCGATTGGTGCGCTCCACATATCCCATCGTGCACCTCGCTCATCATGTTCTTGGCTTCTTCTGGACCCAGGCATCGTAGTAATACCCCATCTAACGATTTGTAGAACAGATTATCATCCAGAAGAACGAACTTTATGGCCTTGTACCTTAACTTCCTAGAGACCTTTCGGGATGGATCCTTCAAGTAATCAACGATTTCTTTCCTCCAATCATCTTCTGCAAGATCCGCCCCTAGTGCACACACTTCTGCAGCAAACGCTTCTTGACTCTCTTTGTAATCAGAGGCGCTTTGAGCCAACCTGTTTGCTTCTTCGTTATGTTCTCTAGGAATGTGCTGTAGAGTTACCAATGGGAAGCTCTTTAAGATTTCCCTGCATTCCTCGTAGTAACTCCTTAGCGCTTCACTTCTGCACTCGTATTGGCCGTTCAATTGCTTGATCACCAACTCTGAATCTCCATAAACTTCAACTGAAATGGCCCCAGCTTCTCTCAAATATTGAAGCCCTCGAAGTAATGCCTCGTACTCAGCCTGGTTATTTGTGACAGTAGGTTGTATAGGGATGGCAAATTCAAACATCTCACCTCTGGGCGAAATCAGTAGGATCCCTACTCCCCCACCTTTGCCGCACGATGATCCATCAAAAAACAACGCCCAAGGGGTAATCTCAAGCAGATCAATTGACGGATCACGATGTTCAGTTATAAAATCGGCAATGACCTGACCTTTGATGGCTTTTGCCGATTCGAACCTCAACTCGAACTCTGATAAAGCTAAAATCCATTTGCCAATCCGACCATTCAAAATTGGCATAGATAACATATGTTTTATCACATCAAACTTGGAGTATACAGTGCATTCGGCATTCAACAAGTAGTGCTGAAACTTTGTACACGAGTAGTACACGCAAAGACACAGTTTCTCTACAGCCGAATACCTGGTTTCAGGATCAAGTAGTTTTCGGCTAAGATAAGCTACTACCCGCTCCTTTCCTTCGAATTCTTGAATAAGGGCCGATCCAATGGTTTGGGTATCGGCCGCCACGTACAACTTGAAAGGCTTGTTTAGGCGAGGAGGAACCAACACCGGCGGCTCCTTCATGTCTTGCTTGATCTCATCAAAAGCCTTTTGTTGTTCGTCACCCCATGTGAATTTCGATCTTTCTTTAGCTTCAGCAATGGAGAGAATGGCAACACCTTCGTGATAAATTTGAGATGAACCTTCTCACGAAGTTGATTTTGCCGAGCAGTGATTGCAATTCCTTGAGGTTGGTTGGAGGAACAACTTCATCAATGGCTTTCATGCTCTTCTTGCCAACTTCAATTCCCCCTTCGTGGACCAAAAACCCCAAGAATTCTCCAGCTGATACCCCAAAAGCGCACTTGTTTGGATTCATCTTCAAACCGTGTTTCCGGGTGCACTCTAAGGTCTTCTTCACATCTTCCAAATGGGTGTCATGACTTAAGGACTTGATCACCACGTCATCAATGTAGATTTCCACAGTTTTGCCGATCAACTCATGAAAAATGTAATTCATGGCCCGTTGATAGGTTGCACCGGCATTTTTCAACCCAAATGTCATGACTATCCACTCAAATAGGCCTATATGACCAGGACATCTAAAGGCCGTCTTTGATATGTCTTCTATTGCCATGAAGATCTGATTGTATCCCGCGTTGCCATCCATGAAACTAATCACCTTGTGTCCAGCAGCGGCGTCAATCAACAAATCGGCAATAGGCATCGGGTATCCATCCATGGGAGTAGCTCTGTTCAGGTCCCTGAAGTCTATGCAAACCCTCATTTTTCCATTCTTCTTGTACACAGGGACGATGTTAGAAATCCACTCCACATATCTGCATGGCCGAACGAAGTTTGCGTCAAGTAATCTTTCAATTTCCTTCTTCACATCGGCCAATACTTCATCCTTGTAGATTTTCCGGGGTGGTTGCTTATATGGTTTGAAACCGGGCTTGATTGGCAACCGATGCTCGACGATGGAACGATCCAATCCGGGCATCTCCGAGTAATCCCGGGCGAAGCAATCCTTATATTCTTTGAGAAGCTCAATTAAATTCCCCCCGAAGTCCGGGCCGCAAATTTGCACCGATGAACGTCGGCCTTGGCTTATCACCGCTTCCAATATCAACTTCTTCCAGTTTATCAGCCGACATGAATCCTCGCCCTAATTTGCCATCAGTGCCATCTACGGGGTTCTCCATTAAAAATTACTATAAGAGCCGACTGCTTGAATCGGCTGTTGATCACTGCTGACAGGTTCAACAGGACCTTCTCCCCAGTCTTTCCCTGAGAAGCAATCGATGCCTTGGTATTCCCAGAAGGCTGGTTCCATGTTGGCCACGCTCACGGAGTCATCTGCACGGACGACCTCGATCTCATCATCCACCCATTGGATAAGTCGTTGATGCATGGTGGACGGGACGCAACGGTTAGCATGAATCCAATCCCGCCCAAGCGAGGCGTAGGCTCCTTTGCCTTCGATGACAAAGAAGGTGGTGAGTAGCGTCTTGGACCCGATCATCAAGTCCACGTGAGCACATCCCTTGGTGTCTGAGGGGTTCCCGGCGAAATCGTTCAAGATGATGCTTGTAGGCGTCAAATCGCTCGGGCCCATTCCAAGCTTCCTGAAGGTGGTGTACGGCATTACATTGACTGCCGCTCCACCGTCGACGAACATCTTGGTCAATGGCTTGCCATTGACGTATCCCCTCAAGTATAGCGGCCTCATATGACGATTCTTGGCCGGCTTGTCGAAGATGGCCTGTTTGGCCAGCACCAGTTGTGCCATCATCCCTTCGGTCTGCTCGTCGTCGAAGGAAGCTTCCTCCTGCATAACCTGGTTAGCAGGAGCCATGAACTCGTTCGGCAGGAAGTATACCATGCATGCTGGAGCCGAACACTTTGATCCCTCAGGGTTGGTCCTTGGGGCGCCACATCCGCCTCGTCCGGATCCCGGCTGCTTCAATTCACGGTTCCTCAAGCGCCGGACCCGTCTCTTCGACTCTTGCGTAGGCCGGGCGGGCACCACCGCCCCTTCTCGCCGGATGTAGTCATCCTCGTCCTCTTCTTGATCGGCCCACCGAGATCGGCTTGTCGCTTCTCGGGATGATCGATGACTTCAATTTTTTGGCGCCGATCCCCATTAGGGTGGATCCTTCCAAGTCTCTCGTGGACGGATCGGCGATTGGCGATTTCTGCTCGTACTCAACATACGTCGTCGCTGCATTCAGGACAGTTCTTCAATGTGGGCAGCTTCAAACCCTCATTCCAGCAATGCCTGAAGAAGGCGCATCCCCAGTGTGCGCGCTCCTGCTCGCGTGTGTACCGTTCCTGGTCCCTTCTGCGCGCCTCTTCTTCGGCTCTACGCTGCTCCTCCTCGTAGCGCCGCGTCTGGTAGCGCTCTTTCTCTATTTGGCGCTGCCATTTGTTGAGGAGAATGCGCGATGTCACTCTGGGCTTAGGCCTGGATGATTCCCCAATCTCGATGTGACTCTTAAGAATGCGGGGGGCGTCTCCTTGTACCTGTTCCAGAGTCACCTGGCGCTCTGGGTCCACTGCTCCACCTTGCCTAGACCTGGCCGAGGTCAAGACCTTGACTTTCCCCTTCTCCTCGGCTGTTATCACATTGACAGAAAAGCCCACCATGTTCTGAGGAAAGGGGTGGCCATCCAGCTTCATCTTGTTATCGAACTTGAGGTGACCCTCCTGGATGGCCTTCTGGATCCTCATCCTGAAGACCCTGCAATCATTGATGGAGAGTGAATCCCTGTCATGGAAACCACATTAACGTTTTGCTTTAACTCCATCGGGCCGAAGCATAGAATGCCCCTCAGGCAGCTTGATTCGGCCTTCTTTCACTAAGAGCTCAAACAACTTATCAGCCTTCGTGATGTCAAAGTCATAAGTCCCCTTGGCCTGCTTGACCCGCCGATTCATTGTCAAGGGCTCCTTACCCCACATGATCTCTCGCGCGCCTACATCCAATTCATCCTCGGAATCCTCGAACGGATCGGCTTTGTCCAGGAACTGGTTGTAGATGTCAGCGACGTCGTGCTGCTTGCCAAATTTGGGGTCCTTCTTGAGGCCATATGCCTGATTGCTCATCAGAGACAACTTCTGCGATAGCTGGCCCAGGTTCTCAAATTCCATCCCAAATAGCTTCTCGCGCACGGCCGGCAACATCCCGGCGACGGCCATATCGGCCAACTGATCATCTGGCAAGTTCAGCGAGAAGCACATGCCTTTGACTTCCCTGAATCTTCTAAGAAATTCCAGCGGTGTTTCGCTGTGCCTTTGCTTCAGGGTGGCGAGATCAATCAGCTTCTTCTCAGAGCTGCCGCTGAAATAATGAGCGTGGAATTTCCGCTCCAAGTCCTTCCATCTGGCCACTGATTCAGGAGGCAGGGACGAGAACCACTGAAACGCTGGACCTGTCAGTGAGGCGGGGAAGTAGCGAACCCTGAACGTCTCCTCGGCCGAGCACTCCCCAAGCTGCATGAGGTAACGAGCGATGTGCTCGACCGTGCTTGTCTCGTCTTGCCCCGAGAACTTGGTGAACTCCGTCGGCGGTTTCACCCTTGATGGCAAGAGCACATTGTAGTACCACTCTGGGAACGGCGGCCTATAGGCGGGTCCCTGCATCTTTGGCTTGAGGCCGAACTGATTTTGCATCAACTCGGCCATCTTGCGCGCTAGGGCGTCATCCTCTTGCGCGCCTGCAGCTGGCTCGTATCCTGGGTGCGGGAAAGCGTCGAACGCTCCGTAGTTTCCCACTTCATGATAACCACCGCCGTACAAATTCTTCTGCAGCCAGTTGGTCGACGAAGCAATCCTCCGGCCGGGATCAAGTGGGGCCCCAGATGAGCCGAACGCTAGGTCTCCGTACGTAGGCTGGTACGGATTCGGCGTTGCACGGGGGCCGACTCGTCTGCTGCTCGTGGTGGTGGCGGGGACCGGGCCGACTTCCCGAAGCTTGTAACGGGGGCCGGGCGGGCGCCCCCCGGCGCCTGCGGAGGAGGTTGGAATGCTTGGCTTCCGGAGCTCTGAGGAGGAGGCTGCTGTGGCTGGCTCCGTAGCGGCGGCTAAGAGCTTGATTCACCCAGTTCCACGGCGCTCCTCTGGACGGGCGCCTTGCCGAACGCTTGCTCCATGCCCGGGCCAAAAATGGCCACCATCATCTGCTGGAGCGACCCGAGGAAAGCCTTGTTGTGCTTGGTAAGCATGTAGTCTGCTGATTCTTGGAATACGCACGCGCATTCCTCCTTCTCCTGCTGGGATGTGGCATCGCTCTCTCCTGGCAGCAGCACCCTGGGCATGTCATTCTTCAGACACGGGACACCACTTCTATTCTTCTTAAACGACATCAGACACTTTTGCTGAAACTGGTCCACGGCGTCTTGGAGTTGCTGCCGCTGCTCTGGAGAAAGGTCTTCAAGGTTGACATCCATGAGGTCTGAGATTTCAGGCATCTTGAATCAATTCGGCTGTCGTCCCACTGGGCGTGCCAAAAAGTGTGTTGACGTGAAAAGTGCACTCAACGCCAATCACACAGCAAGCCGAACAAAGCTGGCTTCACACGCGCAGAGAGCGAAAGACGTGACAGTCAATTTTTCCTGAAAATTAACAAAAGATAAAGCAGTTAGATATCAAAGCTTGGAACTTGCCGGGTGGTGCCAGACAGTTCCATATTTACGGCTAAAAATCCAAATGAGATGACACATAGCTATGGAAAGCTATCTGCCAAAGAACCACGACCATTCGGGAGACCGCGAAGGGGAAAAAGTAACACTGCCGAATGGATGACGTAAGCATGACAACGATCGGTCTTTGTTTGAACAAAGATGCATGTACGAAGCCATGACCGATCCCCATGAAGATTAGCATTAAATAAATAAATAAAGTAAAGCACGAACATGATCATGTATTAAACAAGCATGCATAGATCCAAAGCACTAGTCTACCGCATGTCTAGTTACTTGAAGACCCGTCGGGTACGATATCAAACAAATCTATCCACCGCATGATACAACTTGCATGAAAAACCGTACCACTTTCCACAAATAGATCTATCCACCGCATGATACAATCTAAATATGGAAAGCTAAAAGCACACATCATTTAAAGCATGAATAACGCACGTGACCTACTCGTGAAGAAACATAACCGAATGCGGCTAAACAGCCGATTCGGGGTCCATGAAGAAGGAACAAACATTACCACGAGAATAAATCTATCAGATTGATTTGGAAATCTAATCCACCGGATGACTAGCTCCAAAGCAACCCAAAAACCTGCATCTACCGCATGATACCCGGCTCTTTCAAGATTTATACAAACATAAGCAAGCTTGAACCCGCAACACGTAACAACCTAGATCAATTCGGTTTCGACTATCGGAAAGCACAAGATCCACGTGTTAAAACATGAAACCTACTCGAACAAGGATCATAAAAGAGATATAGCCGATCCAAACCCATCTAGATTGGGCAAAGATGTGTTACATGAATTAAAACATAAAGTAAAACTCAAGTTAACACGGGGTAACTTAATGAATCTATTGGATCTTGCCAAAATCCAATAGAGCCGATAACTAGCTTCAAGCTAGATCTTAGCCTACCGCATGACTCATGATCTAACAAGAAACCCTCTTGAACCAAGCTTGAATCTACCGCATGACACGAAGCATGGTAACAAGACTACTTGCATCAGATCTAAATCCACCGCATGATACTAGACATGATACAAGGTTGCCGATACTCACGGAGGTCGACGGATCGATTGGCCCTCTCGAAGAACTCGACGACACGCAAGGACTCTAGGGTTTGGCATAAGGCCGGTGTGTATTGAGGAATGATTGTGTCTGTTACATACATTCAGGGGTCGTATTTATACCCTGTTGAGTACAACTGCGAATGGATTCGTTACCTAACTTATCCCTAAGCTCGATCGCCTATCCATCCATTCGTCTCCCCTGATTGAGCCACGTCACCGTCCAATCCCGCAAAATCAGCTCTACTGTTCCTTTGCCGAATCAGAGCAGATAGCCGACCGCAGATCTCTTTGCCGAAAATCTTTGAAAATATCCTTCCTTCCACTAGACGGACTCTTTTTCGAACCGGACCCACAAGTCAGACTCCTTACCAAATTTTGGTGTTAACAGGTTGCCGGTCCAAAACACCGACAGTTGGCACGCCAGGTAGGGGATCTCGCCCGAGATCACATGGCGAACTCGACGGCTTCCGTCTACATCAAGCCAACCGTCGCCTTCAACCGCGGCGACACCTTCATCTTCGGCGCTTGGGTCTGCACTGCTGACGGCGCGGGGTCCATCCAACGCTGCCTCACCATGCCGCCCAACCCGGAGACCGGCCTCGTGACACTTTCCGAAGTAGTCATGGGCGAACTCGTCGGCAAATTCGGCGAAATTTCGCTTTTCGACCAACACACCGACTTCGAGCTTGGATCCGCCTCCAACTCGAGCTCGACATCCCCGTGGGCCATCGTATGCAAGCCGGCAACTCAGCCATCACATGTGGACTCCCCACCCCGCGAGCGCTTTACACGTGGCCCCCGCAACATCAGCAAGGCCCACACGAAGGCTCCCACTACACGCCGGGCCGGCAAGGAGCTCGTACCTGAGTACGACTCGGACTCCGACACCGCCCCCGGCCACGCCTCGGACTCCAACCCCTTTTCTGGCTTCTACTCATACTCTGCGTACGAGTTCGACTTCGGGTCGGACCCGGAGGAGTCCGAGTCCGAGGACAACTCTACAGAGTAACCCCTGTCAGGACCAGCTGCCGGCTTGGTTATAACATCTACACCTGCCGAGAGATTTGTCTACTGGCCAGAACGCAAGCCCGCAGACTTGGCAGGAGGGAACTCGCGCTGCGTCGCCTACCTCGACTGGCTTCCCTTCCAGGAGGGAACACCACTTGCTCCAGCTGGGGAGCAAACTCCTACAGAGGTGGCAACCAGCGACTCCAGCCTTGGCTCTCCCGACGGGCAAGTCTTCATGACTACCAATGAGACGCCAGGGCCCTCAGGCACGGTCCCTGACCAGTACCTCGAGGACATCTCCGCGGACGAGTTGTACGCCGCCGACGAGACCGCCGCTAACAGAGACGCCAGACGTGAACACAACAGGAAGCGTAACGAACGGCACCGTCGTCTCCGCGACTCCCTCCCCATCCGCAACCTCGCGGAAGCGCTCGACCAAGTCAAGAGCCGGGTACACACTACCCCAGAGCAATGCCTCATGTCTATCACTACGATAGCATGTCAGGCCCAGGGGATGCGCGCGGGACAAGTCATCGCCAAGCTCGCGGAAGATGCCTACTTCATGCGAGTCAACACCAGGGTTGCTCAACCACCTCCCGTCAGGAACCGCGACAACGAAGCAACAAGTCGCAGTGCGGACATCGGCCGCAACCATACTCGAGCTGAGCTGCCGGCCAATCCTAACCGTACTCACGCAACGGCTGGCAGACCCTCTCAAGGTGGCAACAGCGCCCCAGCTGCTGGCGGTGATCGTGAGATCGTCCCTCATCGCGACCCCGGCGGCGGAGGCAGCGACGGCGGAAGCTCCAACCATGGCGCCAACATGAGGGCTGGTGGCGGGGGCGATCGCGGCGGCCGAGGCCACGCGAACAGCCATGCCTCCGGAGCCTCACAGGGCGGCTATGACGCCCGCCAGAAGATTGAGGAACTACAGCGCAAGAAGGCTTCCACATGAAGCGACAACGACGACTTCCCCGCCTTCTCCACACGACTTCGTAACCTCCTCCTCCCAGAGAAATTCAAGCCTCTGGGAATCACCAAGTACGACACGAAGCAGGATCCTGTGCAGTGGCTCAGATGCTACGCCCTCTCCATCGAGAACACTGGTGGCAACAACGACACCAAGTGCCTCTACTTCCCCTTCTGTCTGGACTAGGCACCGCTTACATGGCTCGAGCCACTTGAGAAGTACTCGATCGACAAGTGGGACCAGCTGAAGGAGCAGTTCACCAGCAACTTTGTGGGCGCTATGGGCCGCTCGGGTACTCGCATGGACCTGGCCATGGTGAAGCGGGAACAAGGCGAGACCCTTCGCAAGTACATGCGACATTTCTTCGACAAGCGCACCACAGTAGTCGATGTCTCTGACAAAGAAGTCATTGACCTCTTCCAAGACGGTCTCTACCACCGTCGCACTTTTGAAGACTTCGGTCGACGCTGCCCCAGCTCCATCACCCATCTCAAGGACATGATCACGTCCTGGGCTGATGAAGAAGACAAAGCCAATGCCAAGTATGATGCCATCCGTGGCAAGAGCAAACAGAACACGAGCGGCTGCAACAGCAACAACGGGAACCAAGGCGGTCGCAACAACAACAACTACCCAGGTCCTAACCGCAAGCGCCAGCCAGACAACACTGTCGCGGCTATCCAGCGCCCTGCGAAGGAGAACCCGAAGAAGACCTCCGGTGGCTTCAAAGACTTGCTGAAGGAGAAGTGCCCGTGGCATCTGGACGGCAATCACACCACCGAGCAGTGCTACCAACTCAGGCGAGCACTTAAGGATACTCCGGAGCCACGGCACCCTCATGACAAGAAAGGCAAGAAGGTGAGGAACCAAGTTGAGAAGTACCTTGGTTCGTGTGTGATGAGTGATTGACCGGATGGTTTGAAGCTTTGTGTGTGTAGTGTTGAGTTGTGTTGTGTGTGTTTTATTTTGTGTATTTACCTTATTGTTTATGTGGTGTGTTGTCAATGCACTCGTGAGGAGTGGTTGACAACGTTGTGTGGACTGACTCTTGGCCTAGTGTTGCAGGTGTTGGTTGCGGCTTGGTTTGCGTTGGTGCGGGTGAAGAACGAGGCGCGAAAGGTCTTAGCCTTGCGGGGCCTCCGAGGAGTGGAGAGACAAGTAGGCTTGGTTCGAGGGACTCGGCGGCCGACGGGATCAAGTGTGAGCCGCATGGTGCAAGAAGAGCAAGACGAAGTCGTGGACATGGAGCCGGTGCATCGGTGGTGGCCAAGTCAAGGAACGAGGCAAGACTGAGTAGACCGTCCGGGCACCGGAGGTGAAAGGCTTGGCGGGCTCGACGCTTGGCGTGGTGAGGCCGGGCCGTGTACGCGGGGTTTGGTGGTTTGGCCACAAAACCATCGGAGGAGGGTTTCTCGGTTTGGGCCTCAAAACCGAGCCCGAGGGCACCGGCGTGACGGAGACGGTATCCGGGTGCGTCGGGGAAGCTTCGAGGCGGGCGACACGCGGCATGATCTAGGTGCTTGCGTCGGGAGGACGTGAAGGCCTGATGGATGCGCGGCCGTCCGATGGTGAACTTCATGTGTTGACCAAAACGCCCCTGTGAGGGCTTGTGTTGTACTCCTAGTGTAGGGGCACTTCGGTCTTTTCCGGAGGGCCTATATATAGGAGGAGGGGGCTGAATTTTCAGCCAACTCTTGGGCTAGAGGCCGCGGTACTCTTTCATTTTGGAGTGCTTTGGGAGAGAGGGAGAGAGGGGAGAGTGGCTCTTTGATTGGAGCTTTTTGCCATCTTAGATTTGATTTCTAGGAGTGGCTTGTAATCGTTTGGACAAGATATTCATAGTGATTTCATCCTCTAAATCTTGTGCCAATCTTTCTATTCCCGAATTTCTTTTATTGCTTTTTCGGAGCTCTTTTTGTGCTATTTTCGTGCTTGTTTTCGTGCCTTTGTTCCCGGTGTGATTCCGCGGATTTGAGTGGGTTTCTCCCCGGATTTCTTTGAGGGAAACATGGATAGATGTCTTGTGCATCTTTGTGCTTGATCTTGTGCCCTCAAACGCCGGGAAACCACTTCGATTCGTGAGTTTTCGTTCGGTGCTCTAGCTTTTGGTGGTGCTCAAAGGATTCGCGATTCCCGGTGATTTAGGGAGTTAGGAGGCAAGATTTTTGGGCTATAGCATCCTTGTGTGACGCTTTTCAAGTACCCAAACCCTTGTCTCTACAGCTTCAACCGTTTGGGAAATCCGATGATGATTTGGGGGAGTTGACTTTCGGGGTCGGGCGTTTTCGGCTCGTCCGCACCGGCGGACGGTCCGCGAGGGCCAGGCGGACGGTCCGCGTGTACAGTGTTCTTCGCGTGTTCTTCGTGTTCTTGAGCGCCTTTGTTTTCGATCCGGTTTGGCTTTTGCTTTTTGTTGCGGCCGGTTTGCGGACGGTCGGGCTTCGGTAGCGGACGGTCCGCGGGTGGCGCGGACGGTCCGCCGGCCTCGGCGGACGGTCCGTTTTTCTCGGGTCGCTTCGGTGTTCCGTGTGTTTTAACGGATGGTCCGCGGTGTACGGCCGGACGGTCCGCGGGGTTGGCGCGGACGGTCCGCGAGGGCGAGCCGGACGGTCCGCGAGGCTCCGCGCGGACGGTCCCGCCCCTCTGTCCGGACGGTCCGCCGCAGCCCCGGGGCGCTTTGCTCTTTGGTTCGATTCCTCCCTCCTTCATTCGTGCTTCCGCGTGTGTTTCTAGGAATCGTTGTTTTGGCGATTGGTGTGTGATTCGTTCCAACGCTTGTGTGTGACCGGGTTTTGACTAGGGTATAGGCCGGGTTCTTTGAGAAGAATTTTTACCGGCTCCTATTCACTCCCCCCCTCTCTAGTCGCCATCCGATCCTTCAGAAGGAGAACGACGAAGGCAATGGCAACTTCCAGGAACCCGACAAGACAATTAACGTCCTCTTCGGCGGACTACCCAGCAGACGGGAGCAAAAAGCTACTCGTCGAGAAGTCATGAGCATTGAACCAGCGGTCCCGACCCCTCACAGGTGGTTGGAGGTACCCATTACCTTCTCCCGCGCGGATCAATGGACTATCTTCTCCGAACCAGGACGGTTCCCGCTCGTTCTGAAGCCGGTGGTCGCGGGCTCCAAGCTCAACAAGGTCCTCATCGACGGTGGAAGCGGGCTTAACGTCCTTTTCACCAAGACCTTGAATAAGATGAAGCTCGACATCACCCACATGCTCACCAAGAGCACCTCGTCCTTCTACGACATTGTCCCCGGGAACGCGGCTATCCCACTAGGCTCAGTGGTCCTGCCAGTTACCTTTGGGGAATCTCGGGACAACTATCGTACCGAGAACATCAAGTTTGAAGTGCGGACTTCGAGACGTCCTACTATGCCATCCTCGGCAGACCGGCTATCGCCAAGTTCATGGCGGTACCCCACTACACCTACTTGGTACTCAAGATGCCAAGTCTAGCAGGTGTACTCTCACTGCAAGGGGACTTGAAGATATCGCACGACTGCGACACGGAAGCTGTGGAGATCGCCTCCACAAATCAAGTACCCAATGCAATGATGGAGATCTACTCTGCATCGAAGAAGCTTGCCCCAAGTGAACTCGACATCCTAGAGAAGTCAGACAAAGCTAACAAGCCTCAGCCAGCTGAGGAGGTTCTGGTCAAAACAATTGACCTCGGGACAGGCGACAGCAGCAAGACCACCACCATTGTGGCAGGTCTCGACCCCAAATAGGAAGACGCGCTCATCAACTTCCTCCGGTCTAACCGCGACATCTTCGCGTGGAAGCCAGCGGACATGCCAGGGGTGCCCAGGGAGTTGATTGATCATTCCCTCAACGTCGATCCTAAAGCTACCCTGAAGCGACATCACCACCGCCGCTTCGCCGACGATAGACGAGATGCCATCAAGAAGGAACTCGCCAAACTACTCGCGGCTGGCTTCATCAAAGAAGTCTTCCATCTTGAGTGGCTCGCCAACCCTGTCCTCATCCGCAAGAAGAACTCGAACGACTGGAGGATGTGCGTCGACTACAACGACCTCAACAAGCACTGCCCCAAGGACCCCTTCGGGTTGCCGCAGATTGATCAAGTCATCGACTCCACGGCGGGCTGCGACCTGCTCTGCTTCCTCGACTGCTACTCCGGGTACCACCAGATCGCGATCAAGGAAGAAGACCATGAGAAGACCGCGTTCATCACCCCGTTTGGCGCGTACTGCTACACGACCATGTTATTCGGGTTGAAGAACGCCGGCGCTACATACCAACGAGCTATCCAGGCCTGCTTCAAGAGGCAACTCAACAAGAACGTCGAAGCCTACGTGGATGATGTGGTCGTCAAGACCAGAAACTCCAGCACGCTCATCGATGACCTTGAAGAGACTTTCGCATCCCTGCGCGAGTACTGCTGGAAGCTCAACCCGAACAAGTGCGTCTTCGGCGTACCATCGGGCAAACTACTCGGCTTCATCATTAGCCATCGCGGCATCGAAGCCAATCCCGAGAAGATCTCCGTCATCACCAGCATAAAAGCTCCCACGTGCATCAAAGACGTCGAGAAGCTGACCGGGTGCATGGCGGCCTTGAACAGATTTATCTCGAAGCTTGGAGAGCGGGGGCTCCCCTTCTTCCAATTACTCAAGAACCAAGAGAAGTTCGTGTGGACTCCAGAGGTGGACCAAGCCCTTGCCCAGCTCATGGACTTCCTATCGAAGCCACCAGTCCTCACGGCTCCTCGCGAAGGCGAGCAACTACTGCTCTACCTCGCTGCGATTACTCACGTGGTTAGTACTGCCATCGTCGTCGAGCAGCAGGAAGACGGCCACGCCTATCCAGTCCAGCACCCAGTCTACTTCGTCAGCGAGGTCCTATCAGAATCCAAGCCACGCTACCAGCCAGTACAGAAGCTTCTGTACACAGTGCTCATCACCTCGCGGAAGCTACGACACTACTTCCAGGAGCACTCGATTTCCATCGTCACCGACTACCCGCTCGGCGACATCTTGCGCAACCAAGATGCTACTAGAAGAATCTCCAAGTGGGCAGTCGAACTCGGCGCCCTCAACATCGACTTCAAGCCACGCACAGCCATCAAGTCGCAGGCACTAGTCGACTTCATGGCGGAGTGGTGGGAGAATCAGCTACCTACTCCAACCAAGCGCCCAGAGCACTGAGTGATGTACTTCGACGGCTCACTCAACCTCGAGGGCGCAGGTGCAGGAGTACTCTTGATCTCCCCAATGGGCGAACAACTCAAGTACGTCCTGCAGATCTTCTGGAAGGTCTCAAACAATGAAGCCGAGTACGAAGCTCTGCTACACGGGCTCCGCCTCGCTGCTTCACTGGGCATCAAGCGGCTACTAGTCTACGGCGACTCCGTAGTGGTCATCAACCAAGTCAACATGTCCTGGGATCGCAACAAGGAGAACATGGACGCCTACTGCCTAGAAGTTCGCAAGCTCGAGAACAAGTTCTATGGTATCGAGTTCCACCACGTCGTCCGTGACAACAACGTTGCAGCGGACGTCCTGTCGAAGCTTGGTTCTACTCGCGCTCAAGTACCAGCGGGTGTCTTCGTCCACGAGCTTCACGCGCCATCCATCCCGGAGCCGGCGCCATCGACCACTGTCCTAGCGCATCCCCCGGCGGGGCAGGAGGTCATGATGATCGACGTGGACTGGAGGCAGCCCTTCATCGACTACCTCAGCGAGCAGAAGGTTCCCTCGGACAAGAACTTGGACGAGCAACTCATCCGCCGGGCCAAGTCCTGCGTCCTCGTCGGAGACAAGCTCTACAGGCGGGGCGCATCTTCCAGAGTACTCATGAAGTGCGTCCCCAGACAAGAAGGCAAGGACATCTTGGAGGAGATCCATAAAGGCGACTGCAGCAACCACGCGTCCTCTCGCACACTGGTCAGCAAGGCCTTCCGACGAGCTTTCTATTGGCTCACAGCTCTGGGAGACGCCGAAGAACTCATCAGAAGGTGCCAAGGGTGCCAATACTTCGCCAAGCAACAACACGTCCCAGCCTACAAGCTAGTCACCATACCGCCAACCTGGCCTTTTGCCTGCTGGGTGCTCGACATGATTGGGCCACTACCAACTGCGCCAGGTGGATTCAACAGAGTATTGGTGGCCATCGACAAGTTCACCAAGTGGATCGAGGTCAAGCCGGTTACATGCCCCAATGCTGATAGAGTACTCGACTTCTTGGATGAACTCGTACATCGCTACGGACTACCCCATCGCATCATCACAGACCTGGGCTCCAACTTCAACAACCACCAGTTCTGGGGGTACTGCGAGAACAGCGGGATCGACGTCCGATATGTCTCAGTTGCCCATCCTCGGGCCAATGGACAAGTAGAGCGCGCAAATGGGATGGTGCTCGACGCTCTCAAAAAGAGGCTACACAACGCTGCCAATACCAAAGGAGGCAAGTGGATCAAGGAACTACCCAACGCTCTCTGGGGGCTACGTACTCAGCCCTCCAAGCCAACGGGACAATCTCCATACTTCCTGGTCTACGGCTCCGAAGCAATCCTCCCTACTGATGTCATGTGGGATTCACCAGCAGTGGAGCAATACGACGAAGGCGTATCCGAAGACAGCAGACAAGTTGACATCGACGGACTCGAAGAAGCTCGTTGTGCCGCCCTCGTCCAATCAGCAAGGTACCTAGAGGGTATCCGACGCTACCACGACCGCAACGTTAAGGAACGCTCCTTCAACGTTGGTGATCTTGTCCTCCGTTGTATCCAAAACACGAAAGGACTACACAAGCTCAGCTCGCCCTGGGAAGGTCCCTTCACAGTTGCAAAGGTAACTGGACCGGGCTCCTACCGCCTCTAGACGCTTGAAGGCGAAGAAGTCAACAACTCGTGGAACATCGACCAACTCTGTTAATTCTACGCCTAGTCTACACGACTACAATTGGGGCTCCAGTCTATACGACTACTCAAAAACCCCTTCGCCGTAAGCGGCCTCTGGGTCCAGCCTCTAGTCTCTGGACTACTCCACTCCAAGATCCAGTCCATGCGACTACTAATGGATCTTGGGCTGCGACGAGCAATAAAGGACTCCAGCAGCGGTCGACTGAGAGACCATGTACTTCCAGATCCAGCCTACACGGCTACTAACGGATCTACTGCTGTAAGAGGCTATACGCCCTAGCACTACTTAGCTGTAGACGGCCTCCGGGTCCTGGCGACTACTCTGTAACAACGGCCCTGGCCATCCAGTTGTACTTCTTTAGTAATAAAGTTTGATTACCTATCAACTGCTTTACTGTCTTTTTCCCTCAACGGGACTACTAGCGAGTACGACTACTCGCGACGACTCCATGATGGGACTTCGCACTCACAGATCGCGATAACGAGTACTCATTTATGGAAGTTTCTTTCATTCATTCTTAACCAAGTTCATTACAATTGTTTATGTACAACTACTGCTACGAGCTAACTTGACAGGACTACTGGAGATTCAACTTCTCAGCGACTTGTTCAGCAATGGGTGCCATTTGCTCCAGCAGCTCCGCGTACTGCTCATCCGTGCAGTTGGCGGCTAGTCCGCCGGCGACTACGTCAACTGGGGCCTTTGGGAAGTACGACTTCATGAAGGCCAGAACCTGGTTGGGGATCGACTTCGCCAAGTGCTTGACGTAGGTCGCCAGGCGGCTGGGGGCTTCCCTCAGCCGGTCCACCAATGGAGCTATCTTTGGTCCTCCTGGATGAGGCACGAGTAGCCTCGCAATCGGAAGCGCGAACTCCTCGAGTTCCTTCAGCTGGGCCCGCAGTTTCTCGCAGTCCTCGTTCAGCTTCTGCAAAGATTTGTAGCAATTGACGAGGTCATGATCTGATGCAATACGGAGCTCCATGTGCTTGTCGCACTCGTAAGCAAGCTCCTTATAATCGTACTCCAGTACCTTGCGGGCCTCTTGCTCCCGGTAGAAGAGGTTCTTCATGTCGGTCTCTGAAGCCTTCAGCTTATCGACGCGGATCTCAAGCTCTGCAATCAACAAAGGCAAAGTGGGTCAGACTACCTCAAGCTACTATCAACAAGTACCCGACAAGGCGGTCGCGTACCTTTATTCTTGTTGCGGAGAGACTTGTTCTTCCGCACCAGATCGTCGCTCTTCACCTGCATATCTAGGATGTCATTGTGATACTGGGCGAAGGCGGTGTCCAGCTTCGACTGCATCGCGGCGGCGTGCTTCCGGGCCTTCACAAGATGTTCCTCCAAGGCTTCTGCCCGGAGTATTGTGTCACCGTATCCTTGAAGCATGTCGGACTTCTGGCGGGACCTCTCCGCGACGTCCTGCACCAGACAACAGAAGTCAAATGGGTAATCAACATTAAAGGATTGACTACTCAAAGGTGTCGACTACTCACCTTCATCCATTGCTCGGCCTGGGGCACCGCCTCCAAGTGACGAGCCACCGTCGCTGGGTCGACTAGTTCATCTACCAACAGCTCGGTCCCACCACGACTACTCGTCGCGGCTCCGGACATTGGTGCCGAGCGGATTGGCTCCGCGTCATGGATCTCCGGCGAGCGAATGACTACCTCCACAGCGGGTTCTGGCAGCACGTCGTCGCCCTCTCCTCCAGTTGTCGCGGCGGCTTCTCCGACGGCCACCTCCACCGACTCGGGGCCTCCTCCGGCAGCTCCCTGAGTCTCCGGTGTCACGTCTTCAACGGGCACCGCCGATGGGATATCAGCATCTGTCATCAAATGATAACTGGATCAGTCGTACCCGGCAGCTACGACTACTCTTCGGGGATATTTGCACCTGAACAAGTACTCACCTTCAACGACGCTAGCCTCAGGCAACGTAGCCTCCGTGGCCGGCGCCTCGGATTCTGCCTGAGGGGAGGGAGCGCACTCCTCAGCGGGCAGTGCGGTCTCCTTTTCCGCCACCACTGTAGCGGGTTCATCCCCCTCCCAGGACAAGTCCGTCGATTTCCTGCAGAGTACACAAGCTGGTTGTCAACCCAGTACGAGTACCACATCTAATGTACTACTCGGGAAGGATCAACACTTACAAGCTCGACTGGACCACCGTCACGGTTGGGGCGCCGAGGATAATGGCAATGCCGACCAGTCCTACCTCGGCAGGCGCCTCCTCCTACTCCTCAGTAGCCGCTGCCTCTTCAGTGGCGGCAGTGGCGGGTTCTGCGCTCCCCTCAGCAACAGGGGGTTGGCCCGTCATTTGCGCCAAGAGTTCCTCCACGGTGGAGGCTGGGCTACGACTACCCCCAGCTGGCTCCCCCACCATGTCCCAATCGCCTTCGTCACCCTGCTCAATGGGGTCGGAAGGAGGCATCTCCTGCAAGCAAGGGAACTTCGTCGTCAACACACAAGATCGAGACATAAGTACTCGACTACCCTATTCAAGACGGCTTACCTCCTGGGACGTGGTCTCCGTGACCTTCAACTTCTTGGCCACGCACTTGTGGGCCACGTTCCACGGCTTCCTTAGCGGCGTGGGCAAGCTAACCTCCAGGCTAGTGGGCTGATCCTGAACGAGAGGAATGTGCGGCAATCCAGGGCGGCTGAATCTCGACCGCAGCTGGAAGCGCTCCTACAGCGTCTCTTCATCGTCGTCCTGCTCGGACGTGTCTTCAATGACAACTGTGTCGTCTCCTTCACCAACTTCGCGTCGCTCCTTGGCCTTGGCCTTCCCTTCATTTGGGACCTCGACACGTTGAGGAGGCGACGCGGGCTCAGAGACGAACTTCGCCAAGTCATCCTGCAAGAAGCACATTGTGTCAGCACGACTACTCTTCCGTAATGAGTACTCAACAAGACCAAAGGCTACCGACCTCGTTTGGTGGGCGTGCGGCGGAGTACTCGGGCACAGGGCACGGCGTGTACGCCGGCATATCTTTGAAGATCCTACCCAGCCTATCAACGATGTCGTCGTCATCGACTTCATCACCGGGCATCTGCGACGTGTCATCGTCGTCGTCGCAGGTGTACTGGTACCCTAGGGTGTCGCGGGCCATCAGCGGCTGCATCCTACGCTTCATAAAGCTGAAGGCCACATGTTCGGCCCTCAGCCCGTCTTCTCTCAGCGCCTTGATCTTCGCCAGCAGCTCGGGTAGCTGGATACCCTCCTGCATCGTTGGCTCCGAGTTCCACCACGGCCGGTGCTTGGGCTGCTTCCCGCTTGGCTTCGGCAGCTCCGGGTGGTGGTTGGTAACGTAGAACCACTTCGCCTTCCAATCCTGGTTGGAATCGATGAGCTTGTACGAGAGGTACTGCTCCGCGGCGTCCTTCCCCATCCGGATCCCAGCTCCCCCACTACTCGGGGATTGTTGGCGTTGGGCTGAGGCTTCACCCGGAAGAACTTCCGGAACAGGATCCAATGGGGCTTGATCCCCAAGAAAGCTTCGCAGAAATGTATGAAGACTGAGGTGTGGAAGATACCGTTGGGGTTGAGGTTGAGGTACTCGATGCCGTAGTACCCCAGCAGCCCCTTGAAGAAGTCGTTGGCCGGGAGAGACGATCCGCGTTCCGCGAACCGGGTGAACATCGGAATCTCATCCGGGTTCTTCTCCATGGGGTACGGATCCCCTGTAGCGGCTCTCCACTTGTCCACCTCCTTCTCCCGCAAGAACCCATTGTTGAGAAGGGCCAGCAGATCTTCGGTCTTGGCCTGGGATTTCATCCACTCCCGATTTGGATCTGGCCGCGGCGGAGATGTCCCCGCAGCAGATCCGGTGGCCTCCTCACGAGCCCTCTTCTTCCCACAGGCGGCCTTCGAGGTCTTCGATGGCGAGGGCTTCATTCTCCAAGTACACGGTGTCTTCACTCGCATTCGCTCGGGGGCTACGGTGGTGGCTTCCTACGGCGGCGCGCTTGGATCTACAATCCTCTCAGCGGCGACAGCATGCACTAGCGGTGATTTCCTGGCTAGATCTGCTAGGAATGGCTGCGAATGCGTCGGGTGAAAACCCCCAAGGGTTTTGGCTTCTATTTATAAGTCAACAGCGGCCCCTCCAACGGCCGGATGGGTAAGTCTGCACTCGGCTGACTCGGCGGCGGCGCCTGAGTCTTCAACTTCTACTAGTCGACGCGCCTCATCTCGGGGGCTCGACTACTTCTACTCGACTTCCTGGGTAGCGACAAGACTCAAGAGCAACTCAGGACACATTTTACAAGATGACCCTTCAATTCGAGAGGAAGTACTCGCCTCAAGGCTCGGGGGCTCCGTGCCACGTGTCCTTCGGTTTTTTCTCCGGATTTTACGGGATATTCTTGCCAAAACATCAGATGGACCCTCAGCCGGAGTCTACAACTCAACCTAAGCCTCGGGGGCTACTCCATATGGAGTGCGATTTTGCAATCGCACTTCCATATCAGTTTCGGCTTCAAGACAACACGGGCATTGTTGAAGACCTTCAAGGACAGCACTCGAGAACGCTTGGAACTACTTGAGAAGACTTCAGGATTGCTCAAATATCAGCTGGAGTACATTCCAGGCTCGGGATGCTTCGACTACTCTTGAGGACTTTCGACTTGTAGTCTTCAGGGACACTTGAGGACTACTCGTTAAGGCCGTCAAGACTACTCGAAGCTATCCTTCTCGACTACAAAGTACTCGGGGGCTTGTCGTATGGACCTCCCTGGGCCCACTACCTCGGTGGGTACTAGGACCGACTACTCGGTGGGCCCCTGGGACTACCCGACTTGCGCTGCACGGCACCTGCTGGCGTGAAGCACAAGGGCTATGGAGGAGAAGTACTCGGATAGGAAGCTGTACATGTCCCGCACTGTATAGAGGACTCCTAGACTTTCTCGACTAGTACTCTCTCCCTGAACCGACTTGTAACCCTGCCTCCCGGACTATATAAGGCGAGGCTGGGACCCCTCTCTAGATCATCTCATCTCACGGCTTAACATTGCATCATCTTGTAATCGCACCCAATCAATCCAGAGCTACGCAGCATACAGGACGTAGGGTATTACGCACCTCGCGGCCCGAACCTGTCTAAATTGTGTGCCACGTGTCTCTTCCTTCGAGTTACCGATCTCGGTGAGGCCACATTCATCTACTTCGGGTACTCCCCTTAGTAGGTTGCCGGTCTAAAACACCGACATTCACTGTTGCGGATCCACCCGTCGAAGATGTTCTTCACCCGGGCCGCCATTTCTTCCTTGGAGACCTTGCTCTTTATGACCTGGGTGGGGTCAGATTGTCCCCAGTACTCAAAGGCCGGATGGACCCGATCCTGAATGGGCTGGATGAGCCGGTGACAAAAGCTTATAGCCACTGCGCCACCAGTCAACCCCTCCGCCTTCAGTTGCTCTAGGTCGTCCAGCAGGGGCTGCAGCTCTTCCGTATCCCGCGATGCCAGCTGGTTGGTCCACTCCGGGTATGGTATGGGAGCTTGTCCCGTCCTGGTCAGGAGCGCCTGTGACAACCCGCCTAGGAAAATACCGTACAATCGCCTAAGACCGATCCACTTTGGTCATTAAGCAATAATAAAGTACCATCCTGTCGTAAGTTGTTGGGTTAACGCCCGGTAAATCACTTGAAGAGCACAAGGATCGAATATATGCATTAAAACTCACTCGAAGGCGAGTCCAGAGATACAACAACATAAAATCCAAATTCGTACCCCGAGGGGTTTAATTATTACAAACCATAGTTTTTGTCACGATGAAACAGTTCAGAGTTTTCAAAAAGCAGCGGAAATTAATTCACGGAAGCGAAGACACCACGGGAGGCCATCCATGATGCTTTCAGTAGTCGTCCTCCACCCACTCCAGCTCCCAGCCGGGAGGGATCTCTCCGGGCCACACATCACTGAAGGCATTACCTGGATCAACACATTATAGCAAGGCTGAGTATACTAATACTCAGCAAGACTTACCCGTCGGTGATAACTACTTCACCAAATCTAGACCATGAAAAGCTTTTCGGCTACTGGGTTGCCTTTGCTAAAAAGTAACAAAGAGTAGGTCCTTACTTTCAAGATTTTAGCACAAGTTCTAGTAGTTTTATTCTTTACTACATTAGCCAACTAGTACAAACATAGTTGTACCATACAATTAATCAAGCATCATCTTCATCAACTTCCATCATTAGGGATCACATGACTAGTGGAGTAAGTAGTCTTGGATAATGGTGAGAGGCCGACAATCGATTGATTTAAACCTTGCAAGGTAGACCCAAACACACGGTAGGCTGCCCCCGCGAGGACAACTTCCCAGGCTGTCCCCATAAATCCTCGGGTCGGGATCGAATCTTACAGTCTTTGGTGCAGGCTATCCGACATACCCCGCGAGATACCCGGAGTCACCATACACCACCGGTGGCGAGCCGTGAGAGCGAATCCCAAGAGTAGTAACGGTAGGATCCCTCGCTGCCTCATTAAGGTACTAGGCTTACCGGCCCCATAACCGGCATGTGCTTAGTACGTTCAAAAACTTAACCCACATAACCACTAGACCGGAGCCCAGATCCCGTGCTCTTACCACGTGAGCAATCCATTTAAGGATACATTGTGATTCCTATCCAGGAACCTATTCTCGCGAGTGAGGTCATCACCAGCTATCGACCTATCATACTAGTAGGGACCAAAGGTACCTATGGATCATGCATCTAGGGTTTCATTCAACTCCTGAACTTAAATGCACAATCATTCATAAATAATTGAATAAAGAATTTTAAAACTAGGTTAGATGCACTGGAGCTTGCCTTCGTCAGCTATGTTAGCTTGGGGACCCTCGGTGTCGAGCACTTCCACGTACTGCAGCGAACCTTCCGCTCCTCCTTCCTCGGTTTCCGGAACAAGGGAGTAATCTCCGTCCGGAAGATCTACACGGAATGCAATGCAAGTTTAGGTCATGTGATAGTTTGTTGTCTTATCCAACCCTGGGTTGGTCATATTCACCTTAACAAGTATTCATCTAATGTTTCTCTTTTAGGAAGGTTATTGGTTGTACATGGGTTACTCTTTATATTCCACATTTGAATAAAGGTTTTTATTAAGCTTATCATTTCATGTGAAAGCTTCATTTCCTTTTTATCTTCTCCAACAAAGGTGTAATTAATATTTTTATTTATGAATTAATCTCTTATCAGTGATGATAATTAATTATCTTTTATTTATATTAAATAATACTTTCAAAAAGGAAAAGATTTAATTAAGGGCTTTTCTTTATTTAATTTCCCTTTTATATTAAAAGGGCATTTAAGCCTTTTATTAATCAATTAATTTACCAAAAATTAAATGAGTGTTTCTTAAGCCTACTAGCACCTATCCTGGTCCATTGGACCCACATGCAAGTGTTGGATGCTAGAAAATTAAATATTGTGGAAAATAACAAAGGCTAGCTAGTGATTCAACTTAAATGCAAATAAAAATAAATTAGCATCAATTTGATCCCAATTTTCTCGTGCAAGCTCTCTGGTCCCAAACAAGCCTAAAGAACCAGCATGTTCACATGGAAACTCTACTGAACTTGGTTTATTAATTTACAAAGGAAAACATGCATAAATCAGGAATAATTATTTCTGTTAATCCAAAATTCATGATTAATTCACAAGATGTGTATTTTGGCATTACAAAACCGTGTGCACAAGTTTGGCTCAAGAACGTAAATATATTTAATAGGAAAAAGCATCTAAGCAATTACTGCAGGAATGGAAAAGAATTTATCTAGCAAGATCCACTGCATAACTTTCTGCAATTTTTGGCACAACATCTAGTCATATCCTAACACACAACATATCCAACATTGGGCTACAGATGAGCTATAGATTTCATGTTATGACAGATCTAGGTTTAACACATTTGTATTTTTTCTGCTAAAACTATTTAAAATCTAGGCATGAGTATTTAATAAAAGAGGTGGGATTTATCATCCTGAACCCTACAAAATTGGTTTGGGATTTTTCTGTTTTCTCTGTGAATTTCTAGGCATTTTACAAGTCACTGGACCAAACTGCAAGAAAAGCTAGTTAGGTTTCTTCACAACTAAGTCCCTGGAATTTACAACCGTGCCCTCGCGGCGGCGGGAGGGCTCCCCGGTGGCGATGTGGGGCCGGGCCAGGGCAACATGTGGCACGGGGGTGCAATTGGCCTCACCACTGATCGATTGGCGGTGGTGGCGGGGTCGGGGCGAGCTCCGGCGAGGGCGCGCGGCGGCGGCGGCGGCGGCACCCACGGCGGCTCGGGGAAAAGGGGCAAGGAGGCGCAGTGCTGGGCAACATGCGGGCCTTGGAGCTTCACTAGCACCTACTGGAGCTATTAGGGTGGCTGGCCGGCGACGAGCACGGGCGGGGTGAGCTAGCACCGAGCGGAGGCGGGCATGGCGGAGAGGAGCACGCGGTGGCGCGCGGAGGGCGCGAGGGGGGGTTTAAGTAGGTGCTCGAGCTCGGGATGACGAAGGATGACATCGCAAGATGCGGCCGTGCTACGGCGGCTCGAGACGCGCGCGTACGGCGGCGTGGCCGGCGCGGACTCGGCGTGCCTCGGGGCGGGGGACGTGTTGGGGCGCGCGGGACCTCGAGATGGAGTGCCTTGGGACGGGGTGCGGCCTCGGGAGGCGTGGGCGCGACGCCGGGGCCGGCGGCGCGCGGCCGGCGAAGGGCGGCGCACGGGCGCGCGCGACGTCGCGGCGCGACGCGCTCTGGCCCAAACCCTTTTGCTGGTGCCCTGTTCCAGTCAACTTTTCTCCAAAAATTTGAATAAAAGTCAACCAAGTGATGAATACCAAAGTTGTAGATCTAGGTACCAGCAACATTTTCTACAAAGGCTATATGGGGTTTTTCTGCCTAGATTTGAATTTATTTGAATGCCAACTTTGAATGTCAGCCTGTTTTGGCCAACGGTGTTTTCTGCCTGGCAAGGGGCTTTTCAAGTTTTTCCTCTCCAAATTTGAAATGCCAATCTACATGAAAGTTGTGTCCCTCAACAAGATCTACAACTTTCCTAAAGGTAGAATTTTAAGTGTTTAGGTGAATTTTGGAGAACGCGGCAAAAGTTCCGGCAGACACCTGTGGACACTGGGGTGGCAAGGGGTTTGACCCAACCTTTGACCATGGGTTGGCCCCACAAGTGTGTTTACTATTCATTTAGGGTCACTAGGGTGTGTTAGTGAGTTTTCTGAGGTGAGGGCCCAGGTTGACCTAGGTTTGACCACGGTTGACCATTTGACTGGCCGATCCGGTCATTAGCGTTAATGACGGTAATTAAAAACCTGGGGCATCACAGCCTACCCCCCTTAAACGGAATCTCGTCCCGAGATTCGATTTGACAACGAAGAGATGGGGAGGAGGACTCACTGTTTCGAGATTGGAGGAAGCCCGGATACTTGGTGTTAAGGTAATCCTCCGTCTCCCATGTGGCTTCTTCCTCCGTGTGATGGCTCCATTGGATCTTGTACATTCGCACGGTCTGCCTTCGGGTCTTTCGCTCTTTCTGATATAGTACTTTCAATGGATGCTCGACGAGCGAGAAATCCGGCTCGATCCAAGCGTTAGCTTCCGTGATGATTTCATTCTCCGGAACAGGCATTCCCTTCTTCAACTGAGTTACATGAAACACATTGTGAACCACGGAAAACCGTTCTGGCAATTGGATCCGGTAAGCCACGGGTCCACATACTTCTATAACTTCGTATGGGCCAATGTAGCGCGGGGCTAACTTTCCCTTGACTCCGAACCTTTGCACACTTTTGGTGGGTGATACTTTCAAATATACATAATCTCCCACTTCAAAGTGTCGAGGTGTGGTTCCCTTGTCATGGTAACTCTTTTGTCTCATCTGTGCCATCTTCAAATTCTCTCTTATCACTTGCACCCTTTCTTCGGCCTCTTTAACTAACTCTGGTCCAAAGAGTGTTCTCTCTCCGGCCTCTGACCAATTCAGCGGAGTGCGGCATCTACGTCCGTATAGAGCATCGAACGGTGCCATTTTCAAGCTGGCTTGATAGCGGTTATTGTAAGAGAACTCTGCCAAGGACAAACACTTGTCCCAACTCTTGTCAAAGTGCAAGATGCTTGCTCTCAACATGTCCTCTAGAATCTGATTTATCCTCTTCGTCTGACCATCGGTCTGCGGGTGATAACTGGAACTGCGGAGTAGCTGAGTTCCCAAACACTCATGCAATTGTTCCCAAAAACGAGCTACAAACTGAGTCCCTCTATCCGAGATTATAGTCTTTGGGATTCCATGCAGACGAACTATATGGTCCACGTACAACTCTGCATATTGTTGTACTGAGTAAGTGGTGTGCACGGCAATGAAGTGCGCGGTCTTGGTAAGTCTATCCACAATTACCCAAATAGAGACCTTCTTTCTAGCCGTTAGGGGTAAACCCACAATAAAATCCATACTAATATCGTCCCACTTCCACATAGGTATCGACAGGGGTTGGAGTACTCCTGCCGATTTCAAATGACTTGCTTTCATCCGGTGGCAAGTATCGCACTCGGCTGCATACTTGGCTACATCCACCTTCATATTGGACCACCAAAAGTTCTGCTTCAGATCTTGGTACATCTTGGTACTACCGGGATGTTTAGAGAATTTGGACTTGTGAGCTTCATCTAGAATGATTTTCTTAATTTCTGGGTCAACAGGGACCACTAGACATTTCCCAAACCAGACCACATCTTGGTGATCCTTCTGGAAACAAGTGTACTTGGGGTCTCCTTCTGCTAGTTTCTGCCGGAGGGTTTGAATATCTGCATCATTGCGTTGGGCAGTGACAATTCTGTCATAAAGATTTGACTTGGCCGTCAAGGCATAAAGAATTCCCTGCGATACCACTTCTAAGTTGAGCATTCTCATTTCTTCACACAAGGGTTCACTGACTGGCTCCAACTCTAGGTGGTTGCAATGATCTTTGCGGCTAAGAGCATCCGCAACAACATTTGCTTGGCCGGGGTGATAGTGCACTTCTAGATCATAATCTTTAATCAACTCAAGCCATCTTCTCTGTCTCATATTAAATTCTGACTGGGTGAAGATGTATTTGAGGCTCTTGTGATCGGTGAAGATGTTGCAACGATTACCCATTAGATAATGCCTCCATATCTTGAGGGCATGAACAACGGCAGCTAACTCAAGATCATGGGTAGGATAATTGAGCTCATGGGGTCGAAGGGCTCTTGAAGCATAGGCAATGACTCGGCCTTCTTGCATAAGGACACAGCCGAGACCCGTGCCTGATGCGTCACAAAAGACTTCAAACGGTTTGGAATTATCGGGCTGAGCTAGCACTGGGGCTGAAGTTAGATGTTGTCTGAGGGTGTGGAAAGCTGTCTCACATGCTTCACTCCACACGAATTTCACTCCCTTCTTGAGTAATTCGGTCATGGGTTTTGCGATACTGGAAAAGTCAGGAATGAATCGACGGTAGTATCCCGCCAATCCTAGGAAACTGCGGATTTGATGTACGGATTTGGGTGGTTTCCAATCCATCACCTCTTGAACTTTTCTAGGATCTACAGAGATACCATCATGAGAAATGGTGTGCCCTAAGAATTTGACACTTTTCAACCAGAATTTGCATTTGGAGAACTTAGCATAAAGCTTGTGATCTCGCAAACGCTGAAGGACAACTCGGAGATGATTGGCATGATCTTTCTCGCTCTTAGAATAGATGAGAATATCATCGATAAAGACCACGAACAATTTATCAAGCTCCGTCATGAACACGGAGTTCATGAGGTACATGAAGTAGGCAGGAGCATTAGTTAGTCCGAAAGACATGACCAAGAACTCGTAAAGACCATAACGAGTGGAAAAAGCGGTTTTAGGAATGTCGCACGGTCGAATCTTGATTTGGTGGTAGCCTGAACGAAGATCGATCTTAGAGAAGACTTTGGCACCAGCCAATTGATCGAAAAGAACATCAATTCGGGGAAGCGGGTATTTGTTTTTGATGGTGACTGCATTGAGTGGTCGATAATCTACGCACATTCTCAAGCTACCATCTTTCTTTTTGACAAAGAGAGCAGGGTGACCCCAAGGAGAAGAGCTCGGGCGAATATAACCCTTATCTAACAATTCTTGGAGTTGGGTCTTTTGTTCAGCTAACTCTTTGGGTGGCATGCGATAAGGTCTTTTGGATATGGGTGCGGTACCAGGCTGGAGTTCGATCACAAACTCGACATCTCTGTCTGGTGGCATACTAGGCAACTCATCGGGAAAGACATCCGGGTACTCACACACTACTGGAATTTCATCAAGAGAGGAGATAATGGTCACATAGGCACAAGAGTTGGTACCGTCCTGGAAAGGTAGGTACAAGGTAGTGTGTCCGACCGTAGGAGAATTGATCTCTACGACCCTATCCGATATATCTAGAATCACCTTATGTTGATTCATCCATTCCATACCCAAAATAACATCCATGCTTCCCAATTTGATGGTTATAAGATTAGATCGAATAACCCTACTTCCTAGTCTCAGAGGAACTTCAAAAGTCACTAATTGAGACGTGATGTTTCCACCGGGTGTGGTAATTTTATAAGCAGATTTGGTTTGTACTCCTCTTAGACCCAATTTGTCTAGCAGACTCTCATTTATGAAACTATGTGTGGCTCCCGAATCAAATAAGACCTTAACAGGGTGTTATTGATAGAGAATGTACCCGTGAGTACTGAAGCTCATGCTGGAATGTCACTCATTGTAGTGAAATTCAGCTTGCCTTGGCGCACTTGCACCATGGGCTTCTTGGTCGGAGTGGTAGGCTGGCTTCCCATACCCTGATTCCGTGGGTTGGGCTTGATCTGCCTGGGCTTGGGACACTCATTAATGTAGTGCCCTGGCTGGCCACAGTTGTAGCAACGACGATCTCCAACATCGCGAGGGGGTGCAATAGGCTTTGGAGCCTCGCTGTCGGACACGGCGGAACTGGAAGTTCCCTGCGGGTTTGCCCTGAGGTGGCTTCATCGTCCAGCGTCCAGTTGATGATTGCTGGGATGGGCCTGGAGCTTCCTTCTTCACAAAGCGAAACTTCTTGTTTGTTCCGCTGCCTGGGGTGAAACCGGGCATCCTCTTGTTGTCCCCGTGGGCTTTCTTCATAGCATCCTCTTGAGAGATAGCCTTGTTCACTAGCTCATGGAAGTTGGCGGGCTCGAGCAGATTCAGGCGCTCATACATCTTGCCATCAAGCCCGTCACGAAACCTCTCCATCTTGGCATCGGTATCGACATGATGCCCACCATACTGGCACAAGCTATTAAACTTCTGAGCATAGTGGTACACTGAGTTAGATCCCTAACGGAGGGCCAACAGCTCCCTCATCTTCCTATCCATCAGACCCTTGGGGATGTGGTGGCTCTTGAAAGCCTGCTTGAACTCTTCCCAAGTCACAGCGCGGCCTCGCTGCATTGACTTGAAGTGGTCCCACCACATCAAAGCTTCCCCTCGCAGTTGCAGCATTGCGAAGTTCGCTTTGTTATTCTCGGAGCAAGGCAGCACAAAGGCAGAGAATTTTGCCTCTATGGCCTTGACCCAAGCCTCAGCTTCCAGAGGGTCTTCTGCTTTAGCGAAGGTTGGCGGCTTCATAGCGATGAACTGGGCGTACGTGGTGACCTGGTTAGGCCCCTCGTGGTTGGCCACATGTGGCGGCCCTCGGTTCATCTGTTGGGCGATCTGTTGCTGTGTCTGTAGGACCTGGTGCAGCACCTCGGTTTGGGTGGCCATGAAGGCCTCCGTCGGTGTCATGGGCGGGGGTGGTGGTAAGTCACCACTACCACTTGCTCCGAAACCGTTGGGAGAGCTGCGCGTGGTTCCCACCATCTGAAAAGTGAGCTTTATTAGTGAGATAACCAAAAGCTTACTCCAAATGATGACAAGCACGATCATGCATAATCACATCTCATTAGTACTTAAACAATGAGGACAACAACAATCAACAATATTCTATGGCCACCAAGATTTATAGAATCGTTCTTCTCAATACGGTTAGGACGGCGATTACTCAATTGCACGGTTCATAATTACTCTCGAGCGATCATCGTCATTTCGGATACCAAAGAAAGTGGTATACGAACGAGCACTTATTCGCTGGCAACGAGTGATGTTCCTAAAAATGCTTTGGTTTACCAACGTTTTTAGGTGAGAATGCAAAATTGACAAGCGTGGTCATTTGCAACGATTTATTCAAGGATCTGGTATTCAAACGCAAGAAAATTTCAATTTGAATGACAACGAAATTTTACTTAAAGCATACAAGCTTAAGCATTCTTTATTACAACACGATAGAACAAGGTTCAAAGACATTACAACTCGAATTTGAAACAACATGACATGACACGATACAGGCAGTGCTTGGCACGAAGACGTGCTGTCAAGCCACTACTCTAAACACCTCCAAACAACTCGATAGGATCGACATCCTCCTACTTCCTGTTGTCGGCAACCTAGTTGCCCACTGAAGCACCACTGTACGAAGGCGAAGCTGGGGGAGTCGGTAGCGGTGGTCCTGCCTGGCTCGTCTGATCCAGACCGGACACAGCCTGCTGCTCCTCTGGGTGTGCCTGTACTGGGGGCAGTGGCTGTAAGGCCACTATAGCCTGCAAAGCTGCTACCTGCACCTCGGCCTCCTGCACCTGCTGCTGCATCTCAGCAATGTTCTGCAGTAGTGTCAGCCTCTCTATCTCGTGAGGGTCGGCATCCTCCTCTAGTGCATGGTTCTCCGCCTCCAGATCCACGATCCTCTGTAGGAGGTCACCTCTCTCAAGCTCTAGCTGAAACCTCCTAGCACGCAGTTTGTCGTTCTCCTGCTGCACCTGGGTAAGCGTGAAGTTCAGCTGTTGGTGTGCTGCTGAAAGCTGCTCCCAATCGCGCCTAGATGCCTCCAAGCGCTGTGCAATAATCGCTGCGGTGTTATAGCGCAGCCCCTGAAGTGTGAAGACCACGTTCAGGCAACGGGCAAGCGTCTGGGTAATATCCAACGGCTCTGCTAGGGTCAGTAGCTCCCGTAGGTGGTCCATACGGTCCAACCAAGCTGGGTCGTGAGGACTCAGAGCAGGAAACAGTCCAAACGGAGAAAGAGCTACCACGGTGGGGTTGTGGTCACAGAAGTCTGTCAGTACTCTGAGGGCGGCTGACTCCACGGACTCGTGAGTGATAAATCCCCAGTAGATAAAGCTCAAGTCAAACCAGTCGGCGTGGTCTGGGTGTGGCAGAACAGTAACGATCACTCTGCAGCGGGGAACGCCAAAGCGCTCAAACTCCTTCACCTCGTAAGTCGGTGGGGTGAGGTAGCCCGCGGCACTGAGTGCTTCCCACGCCAGGCGCGGAAAACCCTCCCAGTGCAACCCGTTGGTACGGATCGTACCGTCAGCGTCGAACTGGTGGAACACGGGGAAATCCATCTATACACAAATGTAACTCATGTCAGATCTCAAAGAGAACGGCATGTCAAATGGTGAAGTTCTGGCAGCTGTGAATAAAAATTCATAACCAAAAATCCAGAAACCTCAAAATTTCCCAAGTTTTAAATTAAACCTTTAATACTTTTAATTAAGCTTTTTAAGGTTGAGCATCGATCAAGGAAACAGATGAATGGTCCTTAACCTGGATGTGCCTAGGGAAATGTGAACCAACCCAACGAACTAGGATTGAGACTTGCTATTACAAGGTAACTAGTTGAGGATCAATTGTTTTTAACAATTTGGTTTAATTAACCTAGCACATGGTAAACAAATTTTTCACAAAATTTCGGCAGCATGACGGCTAGGTATGAGAGGTACTCTAGTTTATAAAAAGCACACACTAGCATAAACTTCCTTAGAGAACATATAGAATTTCAATTTTTGGGTCCATTTTAGTTGTTTCGATTTTTAACATGCATGCAAGACGTCCTATTCGACCTCACATGGCAATTAAGCCAAAAATCGAAGTTAGTGCCGGTGGCAAGGCTTTTAATCGTCTCTCCCTGTAATATCTAGTCGAGAACTATACGGTACTTGCTTAACGACTAACGAAGCATTGTTATGTACCTGCAGAAAATGAACCTTTCGTGCCAGCACGTCACGAAAGCGTCCACATTCATTACCGTTCACTATAGAAAAGGTACCCATGCGTTAAGCCGCTGCATGGACAGCGTCCTATTTAAGACTCTGACGCGACGTGAGTGCCCATTGGAATAGGCCTCACTCATCCCTCACGGACTTTCCCGTGGTACCATCACGTATGGCAAAACGTGACGAGACTCAGACGCGACGTGACACCCATTGGAATAGGTCCCACTAGTCCCTCACAGGACTTCCTTGTGGTACCACCACGTATGGCAAAACGTGATGAACTAGTATGGTTGTGCAAGAAAGTAAGTCTGACATAAAGTAATGTGCTGGGAGTTAGCAAAATAAACCATAGGTTATTTAAGCCACCTGAAAGAACCCAAAATTCCCTCTAGGGCCTCTCGGTCTAGTTTATCCTTAGCGGACCAACGTATTTTTGGAAAATCAGAAAATCTTGGCATATTTTATTCAAAAATCAGTGATTAAGGTTTATTAATTAATCTCTGGTGCATATAAGCTCTGATGCCAACTGTGACAACCCGCCCAGGAAAGTACCGTACTATCGCCTAAGACCGATCCACTTTGGTCATTAAGCAATAATAAAGTACCATCCTGTCATAAGTTGCCGGGTTAACGCCCGGTAAATCACTTGAAGAGCACAAGGATCGAATATATATGCATTAAAACTCACTCGAAGGCGAGTCCAGAGATACAACAACATGAAAATCCAAATTCGTACCCCGAGGGGTTTAATTATTACAAACCATAGTTTTTGTCATGATGAAACAGTTCAGAGTTTTCGAAAAGCAGCGGAAATTAATTAACGGAAGCGAAGACACCACGGGAGGCCATCCATGATGCTTTCAGTAGTCGTCCTCCACCCACTCCAGCTCCCAGCCGGGCGGGATCTCTCCGGGCCACACATCACTGAAGGCATTACCTGGATCAACACATTATAGCAAGGCTGAGTATACTAATACTCAGCAAGACTTACCCGTCAGTGATAACTACTTCACCAAATCTAGACCATGAAAAGCTTTTTGGCTACTGGGTTGCCTTTGCTAAAAAGTAACAAAGAGTAGGTCCTTACTTTCAAGATTTTAGCACAAGTTCTAGTAGTTTTATACTTTACTACATTAGCCAACTAGTACAAACATAGTTGTACCATACAATTAATCAAGCATCATCTTCATCAACTTCCATCATTAGGGATCACATGACTAGTGGAGTAAGTAGTCTCGGATAACGGTGAGAGGCCGACAATCGATTGATTTAAACCTTGCAAGGTAGATGCAAACACACGGTAGGCTGCCCCCGCGAGGACAACTTCCCAGGCCGTCTCCATAAATCCTCGGGTCGGGATCGAATCTTACAGTCTTTGGTGCAGGCTATCCGGCATACCCCGCGAGATACCCGGAGTCACCATACACCACCGGTTGCGAGCCGTGAGAGAGAATCCCAAGAGTAGTAACGGTAGGATCCCTCGCCGCCTCATTAAGGTACTAGGCTTACCGTCCCCATAACCGGCATGTGCTTAGTACGTTCAAAAACTTAACCCACATAACCACTGGACCAGAGCCCAGATCCCATGCTCTTACCACGTGAGCAATCCATTTAAGGATACATTGTGATTCCTATCTAGGAACCTATTCTCGCGAGTGAGGTCATCACCCGACTTGTAACGGTCCTATAGCTTAGCAGCTATCGACCTATCATACTAGTAGGGACCAAAGGTACCTATGGATCATGCATCTAGGAGCTCCTGAACGTAAATGCACAATCATTCATAGATAATTGAATAAAGAATTTTAAAACTAGGTTAGATGCACCGGAGCTTGCCTTCATCAGCTATGTTAGCTTGGGGACCCTCGGTGTCGAGCACTTCCACGTACTGCAGCGAACCTTCCGCTCCTCCTTCCTCGGTTTCCGGGACAAGGGAGTAATCTCCGTCCGGAAGATCTACACGGAATGCAATGCAAGTTTAGGTGATGTGATAGTTTGTTGTGTTATCCAACCCTGGGTTGGTCATATTCACCTTAACAAGCATTCATCTAATGTTTCTCTTTTAGGAAGGTTATTGGTTGTACATGGGTTACTCTTTATATTCCACATTTGAATAAAGGTTTTTATTAAGCTTATCATTTCATGTGAAAGCTTCATTTCCTTTTTATCTTCTCCAACAAAGGTGTAATTAATATTTTTATTTATGAATTAATCTCTTATCAGTGATGATAATTAATTATCTTTTATTTATATTAAATAATAGTTTGAAAAAGGAAAATATTTAATTAAGGGCTTTTCTTTATTTAATTTCCCTTTTATATTAAAAGGGCATTTAAGCCTTTTATTAATCAATTAATTTACCAAAAATTAAATGAGTGTTTCTTAAGCCTACTAGCACCTATCCTGGTCCATTGGACCCACATGCAAGTGTTGGATGCTAGGAAATTAAATATTGTGGAAAATAACAAAGGCTAGCTAGTGTTTCAACTTAAATGCAAATAAAAATAAATAAGCATCAATTTGATTCCAATTTTCTCGTGCAAGCTCTCTGGTCCTAAACAAGCCTAAAGAACCAGCATGTTCACATGGAAACTCTACTGAACTTGGTTTATTAATTTACAAAGGAAAACATGCATAAATCAGGAATAATTATTTCTGTTAATCCAAAATTCATGATTAATTCACAAGATGTGTATTTTGGCATTACAAAATAGTGTGCACAAGTTGGGCTCACGAACATAAATATATTTAACAGGAAAAATCACCTAAGCAGTTACTGCAGGAATGGAAAAGAATTTATCTAACAAGATCCACTGCATAACTTTGTGCAATTTTTGGCACAGCATCTAGTCATATCCTAACACACAATATATCCAACATTGGGCTACAGAGGAGCTATAGATTTCAAGTTATGACAGATCCATGTTTAACACATTTGTATTTTTCCTGCTAAAACTATTTAAACTCTAGCCATGAGTATATAACAAAAGAGGTGGGATTTATCATCCTGAACCTCAGAAAATTGGTTTGGGATTTTTCTTATTTTTCTGTGAATTTCTAGGCATTTTACAAGTCACTAGACCAAACTGCAAGAAAAGCTAGTTAGGTTTCTTCACAACTAAGTCCCTGGAATTTACAACCGTGCCCTCGCGGCGGCGGGAGGGCTCGCCGGCGGCGATGTGGGGCCGGGCCAGGGCAACATGTGGCACGGGGGTGCAATTGGCCTCACGACCGATCGATTGGCGGTGCCGGCGGGGTCGGGGCGAGCTCGGCGGCGGCGCGCGGCGGCGGCGGCGGCGGCACCCACGGCGGCTCGGGGGAAAGGGGCAAGGAGGCGCAAGGTCGGGCAACGGGCGGGCCTTGGAGCTTCACTAGCACCTACCGGAGCTATTAGGGTGGCCGGCCGGCGACGAGCACGGGCGGGGTGAGCTAGCACCGAGCGGCAGCGGGCATGGCGGGGAGGAGCACGCGGTGGCGCGCGGAGGGCGCGAGGGGGGTTTAAGTAGGTGCTCGAGCTCGGGATGACGAAGGATGACGGTGCAAGATGCCGGCCGTGCTACGGCGGCTCGAGACGCGCGCGTACGGCGGCGGCGTCGCCGACGGAGCGCCGGTCCGTGGCGCGCGCGCGTACGGCGGCGTGGCGGCGCGGGACTCGGCGTGCCTCGGGGCGGGGGGACGTGTTGGGGCGCGCGGGACCTCGGGATGGAGCGCCTTGGGACGCGGGCGCGGCCTCGGGAGGCGTGGGTGCGGACGCCGGGGCCGGCGGCGTACGGCCGGCGACGGGAGGCGCACGGGCGCGCGCGACGTCGCGGCGCGGCACGCTCTGGCCCAAACCCTTTTGCTGGTGCCCTGTTGCAGTCAACTTTTCTCCAAAAATTTGAATAAAAGTCAACCAAGTGATGAATACCAAAGTTGTAGATCTAGGTACCAGCAACATTTTCTACAAAGGCTATATGGGGTTTTTCTGCCTAGATTTGAATTTATTTAAATGCCAACTTTGAATGTCAGCCTGTTTTGGCCAATAGTGTTTTCTGCCTTGCAAGGGGCTTTTCAAGTTTTTCCTCTCCAAATTTGAAATGCCAATCTACATGAAAGTTGTGTCCCTCAACAAGATCTACAACTTTCCTAAAGGTAGAATTTTAAGTGTTTAGGTGAATTTTGGAGAACGCGGCAAAAGTTCCGGCAGACACCTGTGGACACTGGGGTGGCAAGGGGTTTGACCTAACCTTTGACCATGGGTTGGCCCCACAAGTGTGTTTACTATTCATTTAGGGTCACTAGGGTGTGTTAGTGAGTTTTCCGAGGTGAGGGCCCAGGTTGACCTAGGTTTGACCACGGTTGACCATTTGACCGGCCGATCCGGTCATTAGCGTTAATGACGGTAATTAAAAACCTGGGGCGTCACAGCGCCGGTGCGTGGTTGTCGAGGTAGAACCACCCCTGCTTCCAGCCGATGGTGTTGTCGGGGAGTACGAGTTCAATGTACTCCGACTTCATGTTGTGCCGCAGCATGAAGCCCACGCTCCCGACAACCCTGGACTTGCCCGTCTTTTTGAGCTCGAAGAAGTGGCACCACAAATGGAAATGTGGCACAATGCCAAGGTAGGCCTCGCACAGATGGATGAAGGTGGAGATGATGGTGATCGAGTTCGGAACGAGATGTACCAGCTCGATGCGGTAGAAGAAGTGGAGGCCACAGAGGAAGTCGCTCGCTAGAACCCCGAACCCGTGCTTGATGTGCGCAAGGAAGACGACGGTCTCACCGGCACCCTCCGTCGGGAATTCCTCGCCCACCGCCAGTCTCCAGCCGACCTCTATCTTGGGCCTTAGCAACCCGCGGGTCGCCAAGGCCTAGATCTGTTCCTCTGTCACCGTGGATGGCTACCAGACAGTGTGCGGATCCGGAACTGACACTTTCTCCATCTTCCCCTCTTCAAAGCCAGTGGATTTGGATCTAAACACCACTAGGGTCTTGGTTTGCATGCGAGGCCGCGGCGGTGGCTAGCCTAAGCACGGCGACACTGCTGTTCACTCTAAGCACTGCGCGGCGGCGGAACCCTAGCGTCGAGTGGAAATGAAAGAAAGTAGAGGCCCCTGGGCCACAGAGCGGCCTTATATACCCGGGCCCCAACGGCGCAACGGGCGTCCGCACCTCTGTTGACGCGTACTATCGTCGCACCAGGTTTATATCCCCGGCAACGGTGCTAGAAAGCTTATTTATGCTTACTAGCGTCACACCAGGTTATATCCCGGCAACAGCACCAGAAAGCTTGTTGGTGTTTCTTACGTCGTTACTAGATTTGCAACGGCGCTAGAAAGCCTATGGGTATACTACATGATCACAGATAAAGTTTGACGTTCGTGAGAGTCACAGATAGAATCAAGGCAAAACTTGTCGCTCGTCGGGGCCAGAGGGAAAAGAGCCACAGAAAGGGATGAGAAGGGGGCTCTTGTCGTATGGACCTCCCTGGGCCCACTACCTCGGTGGGTACCAGGACCGACTACTCGGTGGGCCCCTTGGACTACCCGACTTGCGCTGCACGGCACCTGCTGGCATGAAGCACAAGGACTATGAAGGAGAAGTACTCGGATAGGAAGCTGTACATGTCCCGCACTGTATAGAGGACTCCTAGACGTACTCGACTTGTACTCTCGCCCTGAACTAACTTGTAACCCTGCCTCCCGGACTATATAAGGCGAGGCAGGGACCCCTCCTCTCTCTGACGGCTTAAGATTGCACCATCTTGTAATCGCACCCAATCAATCCAGAGCTACGCAGCATACAGGACGTAGGGTATTACACACCTCGCGGCTCGAACCTGTCTAAATTGTGTGCCACGTGTCTCTTCCTTCGAGTTACCGATCTCGGCGAGGCCACATTCATCTACTTCGGGTACTCCCCTTAGTAGGTTGCTGGTCTAAAACACCGACAGCTGGCGCGCCACGTAGGGGCTCTCGCCCGAGATCACATGGCGAACTCGACGGTTTCCGTCTGCATCAAGCCAACCGTCGCCTTCAACCGCGGCGACACCTTCGTCTTCGGCGCCTGGGTCTGCACCGCTGACGGCGCTGGGTCCTTCCAACGCCGCCTCACCATGCCGCCCAACCCGAAGACGGGCCTCGTGACACTTCCCGAAGTAGTCACGGGCGAACTCACCGGCAAGTTCGGCGAAATTTCGCTTTTCGACCAGCACACCGACTTCGAGCTCAGATCCGCCTCCAACTCGAACTCGACGTCCCCGTGGGCTATCGTATGCGAGCCGGCTACTCAGCCATCGCACGCGGACTCCCCACCCCGTGAGCGCTTCACACGTGGCCTCCGCAACGTCGGCGGGGCCCACACGAAGGCTCCCATTTCGCGCCGGGCCGGCAAGGAGCCCGTACCCGAGTACAACTCGGACTCCGACACCGCCCCCGGCCACGCCTCGGACTCCAACCCCCTCTTCGGCTTCTACTCGGACTCCATGTACGAGTTCGACTTCGGGTCGGACCCTGAGGATCCCGAGTCCAAGGACAACTATACAGGGCAACCCTTGTCAGGGCCGGCTTCCGGGTTGGTTATAACATCTACACCCGCCGGGAGATTCGTCTACTCGCCGGACCGCAAGCCTGCTGACTTGACAGGCGAGAACTCACACTACGTCGCCTACCTCGACTCGCTTCCCTTCCAGGAGGGAACACCACTTGCTCGAGTTGAGGAGTACACTCCAACAGAGGTGGCGAGCTCTGACTCCAGTCTTGGCAACCCCGATCGCCAAGTCTTCATGCCTGCCGGCGACACGCCAGGACCTTCACGGATGGCAGAGGACCGATACCTTGAAGACATCTCCGCAGACGAGCTGTCTGCCGAAGCACCCGCAGATGAGACCGGCGCCAATAGGGACGCTCGACGTGAGCGTAACAGAAAGCGGAACGAACGGCGTCGGCGTCTCCAAGACAACCTCCCCATCCGCAACCTTGTAGAAGCCCTTGACCAAGTCGAGAGTAGGGTACACACCACCCCGGAGCAATGCCTCATGTCGATCACAGCGATCGCACGCCAAGCTCAGGGGATGCGCGCTGGAGAAGTCATCGCCAAGCTTGTAGAAGACGCTTACTTCATGCGAGTCGACAGCAGGGTCGCTCAGCCGCCCCCGCCAGGAACGAAGCCACAAGTCGCAGCGCGGACCTCGATCGTAACCGTACTCGAGCTGAGCTGCCGGCCAATCCCAACCGTACTCGTGCAACAGCCGGTGGACCCTCTCAAGGTGGCAACAGCGCTGCGGCAGCTGGCGGCGACCGTGAGATCACCCCTCATCGCGACTCTGGCGGCGGAGGCAGCGACGGTGGAAGCTCCAACCAGGGGGCCAACAGGAGGGCTGGTGGCGGAGGCGACCGCGGCGGCCGAGGCCACGCGAACAGCCACGTCTCCAGAGCCTCACGGGGCGGTTTCGACGCCCGCTAGAAGATTGAAGAACTGTGGCGGAAGAAGTCCGCCACCGTAGGCGACAACGACGGCTTCCCCACCTTCTATCCTTGGCTTCGCAACTTGCTCCTCCCGGAAAAATTCAAACCTCTGGGAATCACCAAGTACGACGCGAAGCAAGATCCCATGCAGTGGCTCAGACGCTATACCCTCTCCATCGAGAAAGCTGGTGGCAACAACGACACCAAGTGCCTCTACTTCCCCTTCTGTCTGGACCAAGCCCCGCTCACATGGCTCGAGTCACTCGAAAAGTACTCGATCGACAAGTGGGACCAGCTGAAGGACCAGTTCACCAGCAACTTCGCGGGCACTATGGGCCGCTCGGGTACTCACATGGACCTAGCTATGGTGAAGCTGGAATAGGGCGAGACCCTCCGCAAGTACATGCGGCGTTTCTTCGACAAGCGCGCCACATTAGTCGATGTCTCTGACAAAGAAGTCATCGACCTCTTCCAAGACGGTCTCTACCACCGTTGCACCTTCGAAGACTTCGTTCGACGCCGCCCAAGCTCCATCACCCACCTCAAGGACATGATGACGTCCTGGGCCGATGAAGAAGACAAGGCCAATGCCAAGTACGACGCCATCTGCAGCAAGAGCAAACAGAGCGCGAGCGGTGGCAGCAGCAACAACGAGAACCAAGGCGGTCGCAACAACAACAACAACCCGGGTCCCAACCGCAAGCGCAAGCCAGACAACACTGTCACGGCTATCCAGCGCCCTGTGAAAGAGAACTTGAAGAAGACCTCCGGAAGGCAACGACGACTTCCAGGAACCCGACAAGACAGTCAACGTCCTCTTCGGCGGACTACCCGGCAGACGGGAACAAAAGGCTACCCGTCGAGAAGTCATGAGCATTGAACCAGTGGTCCCGACCCCTCTCAGGTGGTCGGAGGTACCCATTACCTTCTCCCTCGCGGATCAAAGGACTAGCTTCTTCGAACCAGGGCGATTCCCACTCATCCTCAAGCCGGTGGTCGCAGGCTCCAAACTCAACAAGGTCCTCATCGACGGTGGAAGCGGGCTTAACGTCCTTTTCACCAAGACCTTGAAGAAGGTGAAGCTCGACATCACCCATATGCTCACCAAGAGCAGCTCGCCCTTCTGTGGCATCGTCCCCGGCAACGCGGCTATACCACTGGGCTCTGTGGTCCTGCCAGTTACCTTTGGGGAATCTCGGGACAACTATCGTACCGAGTACATCAAGTTCGAAGTCGCGGACTTCGAGACATCCTACCATGCCATCCTCGGCATACTGGCTATCGCCTTGTTCATGGCGGTACCCCACTACACCTACTTGGTACTCAAGATGCCAAGTCCAGCAGGTGTACTCTCGCTACAAGGGGACTTGAAGATATCGCACGACTGCGACACGAAAGCTGTGGAGATCGCCTCCACAAATCAAGTACCCAATGCAATGATGGAGATCTACGCTGCATCGAAGAAGCTTGCCCCAAGCGAACTCGACATCCCAGAGTCGGACAAAGCTAACAAGCCTCAGCCAAATGAGGAGGTTCTGGTCAAAACAGTTGACCTCGGGACAGGCGACATCAGCAAGACCACCACCATCGGGGCGGGTCTCGACCCCAAATAGGAAGACGCGCTCATCAACTTCCTCCGGGCTAACCGCGACATCTTCACGTGGAAGCCAGCGGACATGCCAGGGGTGCCCAGGGAGTTGATTGAGCATTCCCTCAACGTCGATCCTAAAGCTACCCCGAAGTGACAACACCTCCGCCGCTTCACCGACGACAGACGGGACGCCATCAAGAAGGAACTCGCCAAACTACTCGCGGCTGGCTTCATCAGAGAAGTCTTCCATCCTGAGTGGCTCGCCAACCCCATCCTCGTCCGCAAGAAGAACTCGAACGAGTGGAGGATGTGCGTCGACTACACCGACCTCAACAAGCACTGCCCCAAGGACCCCTTCGGGTTGCCGCGGATTGACCAAGTCATCGACTCCACGGCGGGGCCGCGGCCGCTCTCGCTTCCTCGATCGCTACTCCGGGTACCACCAGATCGCGATCAAGGAAGAAGACCAGGAGAAGACCGCGTTCATCATCCCGTTTGGTGCGTACTGCTACACGACCATGTCCTTCGGGTTGAAGAACGCCGGCGCTACATACCAACGAGCTATCCAGGCCTGCTTCAAGAGGCAACTCAACAAGAACGTTGAAGCCTACGTGGATGACGTGGTCGTCAAGACCAGAAACTCCAGCACGCTCATCAACGACCTTGAAGAGACTTTCGCATCCCTGCGCGAGTACCGCTGGAAGCTCCACCCGAACAAGTGTGTCTTCGGCGTACCTTCAGGCAAACTACTCGGCTTCATCATCAGCCACCGCGGCATCGAAGCCAATCTCGAGAAGATCTCCGCCATCACCAGCATGAAAGCTCCCACGTGCATCAAAGACGTCCAGAAGCCGACCGGTGCATGGCGGCCCCGAACAGATTTATCTCGAAGCTTGGAGAACGGGGGCTCCCCTTCTTCAAATTACTCAAGCACCAAGAGAAGTTCGTGTGGACTCCAGAGGCGGACCAAGCCCTTGCCCAGCTCAAGGACTTCCTATCGAAGCCACCAGTCCTCACGGCCCCTCGCAAAGGCGAGCAGCTACTGCTCTACCTCGCTGCGACTACTCACGTGGTCAGTACTGCCATAATCTTCGAGAGTCAGGAAGACGGCCACACCTACCCAGTCCAACGCCCAGTCTACTTCGTCAGCGAGGTCCTGTCAGAATCCAAGGCATGCTACCAGCCAGTACAGAAGCTTTTGTACGCAGTGCTCATCACCTCGCGGAAGCTACGACACTACTTCCAGGAGTACTCGATCTCCGTCGTCACCAACTACCCGCTCGGCGACATCCTGCGGAACCAAGATGCTACTGGAAGAATCTCCAAGTGGGCAGTCGAACTCGACACCCTCAACATCGACTTCAAGCCACGCACAACCATCAAGTCGCAGGCACTAGTCGACTTCATGGCGGAGTGGCGGGAGAATCAGCTACCTACTCCAACCGAGCGACCAGAGCATTGGGTGATGTACTTCGACGGCTCACTCAACCTCGAGGGCGCAGGTGCAGGAGTACTCTTGATCTCTCCAATGGGCGAACAACTCAAGTACGTCCTGCAGATCTTCTGGAAGGTCTCAAACAACAAAGCCGAGTACGAAGCCCTGCTACACTGGCTCCGCCTCGCGGCTTCACTGGGCATCAAGCGGCTACTAGTCTACGGCGACTCCGCAGTGGTCATCAACCAAGTCAACAAGTCCTGGGACCGCAACAAGGAGAACATGGACGCCTACTGCCTAGAAGTCCGCAAGCTCGAGAACAAGTTCTATGGTCTCGAGTTCCATCACGTCGTCCGCGACAACAACGTTGCAGCGGACGTCCTGTCGAAGCTTGGTTCTACTCGCGCTCAAGTACCAGCGGGTGTCTTTGTCCACGAGCTTCACGCGTCATCCATTCCGGAGCCGGCGCCACTGACCACTGACCCAGCGCATCCGCCGGTTGGCCAAGAGGTCATGATGATCGACGTGGACTGGAGGCAGCCCTTCATCGACTACCTCGGCGAGCAGAAGGTTCCCTCGGACAAGAACTTGGCCGAGCAACTCATCCGCCGTGCCAAGTCCTATGTCCTCGTCGGAGACAAGCTCTACAAATGGGGCGCATCTTCCGGAGTACTCATGAAGTGCGTTCCCAGACAAGAAGGCAAGGACATCTTGGAGGAGATCCACAAAGGCGTCTACGGCAACCACGCGTCCTCTCGCACACTGGTCAGCAAGGCCTTCCGACGAGCTTTCTATGGCCCACAGCTCTAGGCGACGCCGAGGAACTCGTCAGAAGTTGCCAAGGGTGCCAATACTTCGCCAAGCAACAACACGTCCCAGCCTACAAGCTAGTCACCATACCGCCAACCTGGCCTTGCGCCTGCTGGGGGCTCGACATGATTGGGCCACTCCCAACTGCGCCAGGTGGATTCAATAAAGTACTGGTGGCCATGGACAAGTTCACCAAGTGGATCGAGGTCAATCCAGTTACATGCCCCAAGGCTGACAGAGTACTCGACTTCCTAGATGAACTCGTGCATCGCTACGGACTACCCCATCGCATCATCACAGGCCTGGGCTCCAACTTCAACAACCACCAGTTCTGGGAGTACTGTGAGAACAGCGGGATCGACGTCCGATACATCTCAGTTGCCCATCCTCGGGCCAATGGACAAGTCGAGCGCGCCAATGGGATGGTGCTCGACACTCTCAAAAAGCGGCTACACGACGCCGCAAACACCAAAGGAGGCAAGTGGATCAAGGAACTACCCAACGCTCTCTGGGGGCTACGTACTCAGCCCTCCAAGCCAATGGGACAATCCCCATACTTCCTGGTCTACGGATCCGAAGCAATCCTCCCTGCTGATGTCATGTGGGATTCACCAGCAGTGGAGCACTATGACGAAGGCATCTCTGAAGACAGCAGACGAGTTGACATCGATGGACTCGAAGAAGCTCGCTGTGCCGCCCTCGTCCAATCAGCAAGGTACCTAGAGGGTATCCGACGCTACCATGACCGCAACGTTAAAAAACGCTCCTTCAACGTTGGTGATCTTGTCCTCCGTCGTATCCAGAATACGCAAGGACTACACAAGCTCAGCTCGCCGTGGGAAGGTCCCTTCACGGTTGCAAAGGTGACCGGACCGGGCTCCTACAGCCTCCACACGCTTGAAGGAGAAGACGTCAACAACTCTGTCGATTCTACGCCTAGTCTATACGACTACTCCGGGGGCTTCAGTCTATACGACTACTCAAAGACCCCTCCGCCGTAAGCGGCCTCCGGGTCCAATCTCTAGTCTTCGGACTACTCCACTCCAAGATCCAGTCCATGCGGCTACTAACGGATCTTGGGTTGCGACGAGCGACAAAGGACTCTAGCAGCAGTCTACTGAGAGACCATGTACCTCTAGATCTAGCCTACACGGCTACTAACGGATCTACTGCTGTAAGCGGCTACACGCCCTAGCACTACTTAGCCGTAGGTGGCCTCCGGGTCCTGGCGACTACTCTGTAACAACGGCCCTGGCCATCCAGGTGTACTTCTTCAGTAATAAAGTTTGATTATCTATCAACTACATTACTGTCCTTCTCCCTCAATGGGACTACTGGCGAGTACGACTACTCGCGACGACTCCACGATGGGACTCCGCACTCACAGATCGGGATAACGAGTACTCAGTCATGGAAGTTTTCTTCATTCATACTTAAACAAGTTCATTACAATTGTTTATGTACAACTACTCCTACGAGCTAACATCACAGGACTACTGGAGATTAAGCTTCTCGGCAACTTGTTCAGTAATGGGCGCCATCTGCTCCAGCAACTCCGCATATTGCTCGTCGGTACAGTTGGCGGCTAGCCCGCCGGCGACTACGTCCACAGGAGCCTTCGGGAAGTACGACTTCATGAAGGCCAGAACCTGGTTGGGGATCGACTTCGCCAAGTGCTTGACGTAGGTCGCCAGGCGGCTGGGGGCTTCCTTCAGCCGGTCCACCAGATGAGCTATCTTCGGACCGCTAGGGTGAGGCACCAGCGGCCTCGCGATGGGGAGCGCGGCTTCCTCGAGTTCCTTGAGCTGAGCCCGCAGCCTCTCGCAGTCCTCGTTCGGCCTTTCGCAAGGATTTGTAGCAGCTGACGAGGTCACAATCTGATGCAATACGGAGCTCCATGTGCTTGTCGCACTCGTAAGCAAGCTCCTTATAATCGTACTCCAGTACCTGGCGGGCCTCTTGCTCTTGGTAGAAGAGATTCTTCAGATCAGTCTCTGAAGCCTTCAGCTGATCGACCTTGGTCTCGAGCTCTGCAATCAACAAAGGCAAAGTGGGTCAGACTACCTCAAGCTACCATCAACAAGTACCCGACAAGGCGGTCGCGTACCTTTATTCTTGTTGCGGAGAGATTTGTTCTTCCGCACGATTTCGTCACTCTTCGCCTGCATATCTTGGACGTCATTGTGATACTGGGCGAAGGCAGTGTCCAACTTCGACTGCATCGCGGCGGTGTGCTTCCAGGACTTCATGAGCTGCTCCTCTAAGGCTTCTGCCTGGAGCACTGCGTCGCCGTATCCTTGAAGCATGTTGGACTTCTGACAGGACCTCTCCGCGACGTCCTGCAACATACAACAGATATCAACTGGGTACTCAACACTAAAGAATTGACTACTCAAAGGTGTCCACTACTCACCTTCATCCACTGCTCAGCCTGGCGCACTTCCTCCAGGTGACGAGCCACCGTCGCTGGGTCGACTAGATCATCCACCAACAGCTCGGTCCCGCCACGACTACCCGTCGCGGCCTCGGTCATTGGCGCCGAGCAGATTGGCTCTGCGTCCTGGATCTCCAGTGAGCGGACGACTACCTCCAGAGCGGGTTCCGGCAGCGCGTCGTCGCCTTCTCCTCCAGTCGTCGTGGTGGCTTCTCCGACGGCCACCTCCATCGGCTCGGGGGCTCTACCGGCAGCTCCCTGAGTAGCCGGTGTCACGGCTTCAACAGGCACCGCTGCTGGGATATCACTTCCCTCGGCTTCAGCACCTGTCGACAAGAGGACAAGTGTATCAGTCATACCTGGCGACAACGACTACCCTTCGGGGCTACTTCCACCTCAGCAGAGTAGTCACCTTCAACGACGCTGGCCTCGGGCAAGGTAGCCTCCACGACCGGCGCCCCGGACTCTGCCAGTAGGGCGGGAGCGGACTCCTCAGCGGGCGGCGTGGCTTCCTCTTCTGCCACCGCTGTGGCGGGTTCATCCCCCTCCAAGGACAAGTCCGTCGATTTCCTGCAGAGTATACAAGCTGGTTGTCAACCCAGTACGACTACTACATCTAATGTACTACTCGGGAAGAGTCAACACTTACAAGCTCGACCGGACCACCGTCACGGTTGGGGTGCCGAGGATACTGGCAATGTCAACCAGTCCTGCCTCGGCAGGGGCCTCCTCCTGCGCTTCAGTAGCCGCTGCCTCTTAAGTGGCAGCAGCGGCCGGTTGTGTGCTCCCCTCAGCAAATGGGGGCTGGCGCTCCAACTGCGCCAAAAGCTCTTCTACGGTGGGGGCTGGGCTGCGACTACCCCCAGCTGGCTCCCCCACTGTGTCCCAATCGCCTTCGTCTCCCTGCTCAACGGGGTCGGAAGACGGCATCTCCTGCAAGCAAGGAAACTTCATCGTCAACATACAACATCGAGACATCAGTACTCGACTACCCTGTTCAAGACGGCCTACCTCCTGGGACATGGTCTCCGTGACCTTCAACTTCTTGGCCATGCGCTTGCGGGCCACATTGCGCGGCTTCCTTGGCGGCACGGGCAAGCTAGCCTACAGGCTAGTTGGCTGATCCTGAACGAGAGGTATGTGCGGCAATCCAGGGCGGTTGAACCGCGACCGCAGCTGGAAGCGCTCTTGGAGCGTCTCCTCATCGTCGTCCTCCTCGGACGTGTCTTCGACGACAACTGTGTCGTCTCCTTCGCCAACCTCGCGCCGCTCCTTGGCCTTGGCCTTCCCTTCCACTGGGACCTCGACAAGTTGAGGAGGCGACGCCGGCTCAGAGACGAACTTCGCCAAGTCATCCTGCAAGAAGCACAACTCGTCAGCACGGCTACTCTTCAGTAATGAGTACTCGACAATGGGAATGGCTACTGACCTTATTTGGTGGGCGCGAGGCGGATTACTCGGGTACAGGGCACGGCGTGTATGTCAGCATATCTTTGAAGATCCTGCCCAGCCTATCAACAATGTCGTCATCGTCAACTTCATCACCGGGCATCCGCGACGTGTCGTCATCGCCGGTGTATTCGTACCCTAGGGTGTCGCGGGCCATCAACAGCTGCACCCTTCGCTTCATGAAGCTGAACGCCACATGTTCGGCCCTCAGCCCGGCTTCTCTCATCGCCTTGATCTTCGCCAGTAGCTCGAGCAACTGGAGACCTTCTTGCATCGTCGGCTCCCAGTTCCACCACGGTCGGTGCTTGGGCTGCTTCCCGCTTGGCTTCGGCAGCTCCGGGTGGTGGTCCGTGACGTAGAACCACTTCGCTTTCCAATCCTGGTTGGAATCAATCAACTTGTAGGAGAGGTACTGCTCTGCAGCATCCTCCCTCATCTGGATTCCAACTCCCCCCACTACTAGGGGACTGCTGGCGCTGGGCTCGGGCTTCACCCGGAAGAACTTCCGAAACAAGATCCAATGGGGCTTGATCCCCAAGAAAGCTTCACAGAAATGTACGAAGACCGAGGTGTGGGAGATACCATTGGGGTTGAGGTTGAGGTACTCGATGCCGTAGTACCCCAGCAGCCCCTTGAAGAAGTCGCTGGCCGGGAGAGACAGTCCGCGCTCCGCGAACCGGGTGAACATCGGAATCTCATCCGGGTTCTTCTCCATGGGGTACGGATCCCCTGCGGCGGCTCTCCACATGTCCACTCCTTCTCCCGCAAGAACCCACTATTGAGAAGGGCTAGCAGATCTTCGGTCTTGGCTTTGGACTTCTTCCACTCGCGATTTGGATCTGGTCGCGGCGGAGACACCGGCGGCGATGTCCCCGCAGCAGATGCGGCGGCCTCCTCACGAGCCCTCTTGTTCCCACCGGCGGCCTTCGCGGTCTTCGACGGTGAGGGCTTCATTCTCCAAGTGCAAGGTGTCTTCACACGCATTCGCTCGGGGGCTACAGGGTAGCTTCCTACGGCGGCGTGCTTGGATCTACAATCTTCGCAATGGCGGTAGTGTGCACTGGTGGTGATTCCTGGCTAGATCTGCTAGGAATGGCTGCAAATGCGTGGGGTGAAAAACCCTAAGGGTTTTGGCTTCTATTTATAAGTCAACGGCGGCTCCTCCAACAGCCGGATGGATAAGTCTGCGCTTGGCTGACTCAGCGGTGGCGCCTGACTCTTCAACTTCTACTAGTCGACGCGCCTCATCTCGGGAGCTCGGCTACTTCTACTCGACATCCTGGGTAGCGGCAATACTCAAGAGCAACTCAGGACACATTCTACAAGATGACCCTTCAATTCGAGGGGATGTATTCGACTCAAGGCTCGGGGGCTCCGTGCCACATGTCCTTCGGTTTTTTCTCCGGATTTTACAGGATATTCTTGCCAAAACTTCAGATGGACCCTCAGCCAAAGTCTGCAACTCAACCTAAGGCTCGGGGGCTACTCCATATGGAGTGCGATTTTGGAATCACACTTCCATATCAGTTTCGGCTTCAAGACAACACGGGCATTGTTGAAGACCTTCAAGAGCAGCACTCGAGGATGCTTGGGACTACTCGAGAAGACTTCAGGATTGTTCAAATGTCAGCTGGAGTACATTCCAGCCTCGGGATGCTTCGGCTACTCTTGAGGACTTTTGACTTGTAGTACTCGGGGACGCTCGAGGACTACTCGTTAAGGTCGTTAAGATTACTCGAAGCTATCCTTCTCGACTACAAAGTACTCAGGGGCTTGTCGTATGGACCTCCTTGGGCCCACTACCTCGGTGGGTACCAGGACCGACTACTCGGTGGGCCCCTGGGACTACCCGACTTGCGCTGCACGGCACCTGCTGGCGTGAAGCACAAGGACTACGGAGGAGAAGTACTCGGATAGGAAGTTGTACATGTCCCGCACTGTATAGAGGACTCCTAGACGTACTCGACTTGTACTCTCTCCCTGAACCGACTTGTAACCCTGCCTCCCGGACTATATAAGGCGAGGCAGGGACCCCTCCTCTCTCATACGCATCAGATTGCATTATCTTGTAATCGCACCCAATCAATCTAGAGCTACGCAGGATACAGGACGTAGGGTATTACGCATCTCGCGGGCCGAACATGTTTAAATTGTGTGCCACGTGTCTCTTCCTTCGAGTTACCGATCTCGGCGAGGCCACATTCATCTACTTCGGGTACTCCCCTTAGTAGGTTGCCGGTCTAAAACACCGACAGCTCTGATGTCGTAACTCCTACCTACCGGAACTAACGTGGTGGACTACAGAGCCCGTCCAGAGCTGTCATCTCCCTAGGGTACCACAACTATTTCATTGAATCGGAAAGCATTCCAAGGTACCGGAAAGTCTAGACACCACGTCTACACTAACCGAGCGCTACTTTACTCGACGTCAGAGCAAAGCAATCATGATAAGTAGAAACTACCTAAACCACAATCGAGGAACCTAAGAACGAACAATGAAATAACTTGAGACTTAGTTACTCACGAATCCAAACTTACAAAGTATCCTGGGTGTGGATGACCGAAGGTGTACCGCACAAGCTGAGTACAAGAAGAAGACCGACTCTGGCTTCAACTCCAACACTCAACTCTCTCTCCCTACTCTCTGAATACTAACTTCTGGAAGGCCCTACCTCGCCTGCGGCGAGCTCGCCCCGCCGTCGAGGGCACGAGTGTGAAGCCGATTTTCCCCAGGGACCCATGTGCAAGTCTTGAGGTCATCATTGTGAGCTTTCAAATCTTTCTAGGGTCCAGAGTAGAAATCGATTCTTAGTTTCTTTGTGCTTTAGTACAGTGACTTGTAAAATTCATAAAAGTGTACAAAAATCCGAAAAATGCAAAACCAATTTTTCTGTACTCCTTGTGACAAAACGTACAACTTTTGCAAAGCTTGTATATACTTTCGAACTATAGTTTTTGCATGAAAAATTGAAATCCATTTTACCTAGATCTCTTGTACTACAAAACCTACGCATGTTCATGAGCTGATTTTTGGATATGTTGTGACTACTCGCATGTGTAGTCCCTGTGCAAAAATGTGCACAAAGTTATTGAGTAAATCTTTTATTATGATTTATCTTGTATTTATGCCTTTTCTGCCTTAATGATTTTTGTAGCAAAAAGTAAATAGATTTTTGAGCTCTGCTTCCGGTAATAGTTATATTATGCCTATATACACCTTTACTGAATTAATCATGATTTTTGGACTGTTAGAAATATTTATTCATGATTTATTCTTGTTTTTAATCATAAATGTGTAGCTCAAAATCTATAATAGCTATGGATGTGTTTGTTGGTTTCCTAGGGTTGTTTTAGACTAGAGAAGGTGTAGGAGAAAGTTTGGCTCCAGAAGTGCTATATTTATTTTTGTGTGCATTTATCTCATTTATGCTACCTAGAAATGTTATTTTTTGTATATTTTATTTTTCCCAGTTCCAAATTGTGTGCTTGCTGTTCAGAGACTTGTTTTAGGTCACTGAGACCAGTGGGTACCAGTTTGGCTTGTTATAAAGCCTTTTGTTGAATAAAAGTAGAGAACCATTAGAGGCTTAATTATAAAATTAATGGGAATCATTTCTTTTATGTGCTTGAACCCTATGGATGGGTTAGGAAAATGATTTGAAAGTTGGAAACTCCCTCCTTGCTGGTTGTGTAGTTAAATTAAGCATTTATTTTTTAGATGTGTGCACAATCACCCTAAAGAGAAGAATAAATAAGCCTTTATAGTAATCTTTAAAAGGAAAAGTGATAAATATTGTTGTCAAGGTGAATATGGTCAACCATATGCTCCTTGTGGACTGTTTGTTGCTGTTTTGGCTAAATTAAATTAACTACACCCCTAATAATTTTGCATGTGCATCCTCCGTGTAGAAGTTCCCGACGGTAGCTACACGCTCGTGCCGGCTGACGAGGACGAGGGAGCAGGAGGAGACGTGCACTACGTGACCGTAGAGCAAGACTCGGACCAAGTCCGGAAGGTTGTGTGACTGCTTGTGCTGACGAAGGCAAGCACCGGTTTAATCATTAACCTATGTGTTTCAATTAAGATTTTGAATTTTATTATTGTTGTTTTATGTGCATTTACATTCAGGAGTTGATTGAAACCCTAGTTGCATGATCCTTAAGTACCTATGATCTTTTACTAGCATGTTAGGTCGCTAGTGGCTATGCTCTAAGGATCCGGTACAAGTCGAGTGATGTTCGTCACTCGCGAGAATAAGACCTCCTTTATGGAATCACCATATTGATTACTGAATTACTCATGTGATAAGAGCATGGGATTTGGGCTCTGGTCCAATGGCTTCATTGGTTAAGTGTTTGAAAGTACTAAGCACTTGTCGGAAATGGGCACGGTAAGCCTAGTACCTAAATGAGGCGGTATAGGATTTTACTATCACTGCTCTTAGGGTTGCGGCCCTAGGCTCGCCACCTGAGTGCATGAGTGAGGCTGGGTGGCCTTGGTGGCGTAGCCCAGATAAACCTTGTACTTAAGACTGTGAGCTATTATTCCCAAACCGAAGAATGACGGGAACCGCCTGGTTGGTGAACTCTCAGTGAGGGCACCTCTCTTGTGTCTAGGTCCACCTTGAAAGATTTAAATCAATAGATTGTCAGCCTCTCACCGTTATCTGAGACTACTTAATCTACTGGCCATGATATCCCTTTATGATGGAACTTTGTGAAGATTATCATTGATTAATTGTTTTGTATGACTATGATTGCAATAGTTGCTTATCTAGTAATGATTACTTATACTAGAACCTGAGCTAAAAATGTGAAAGTAAGGATTCACTACTTAGTAGCTTTTTGGCAAACAAACCCACTAGCCAAAAGCCTTGCATGATTAGAAGTAAATTCTTTTATTTTGGACGGGTAAGCCTTGCTGAGTATTAGTATGCTCAGCCTTGCTATTTAAATGTTGTTTCCAGGTAATGCATGTGATGTGTGACCTGGAGAGCTTCCACCTGGCTGGGTGCTGGAATGGGTGGATGATGACGAGTGATTGCACATGGACATACCTCCTATGATGTTGATCGTAACTCTGAACCAGTTACTTTCATGTCAAGAACTATGGTTTCTAATAATGGACCCTACGGGATGTTAATTTGTAAGGCAATCTGGACTCTCCTTCGTGGGAGTTTTAATGCATAGTTCGATCCTCTCTGTGTGTTTCCAAGTGATTTACCGAGTGTAAACCCGACAACACTCAACAGGATGATTCTATAGTATCACTTAATGACCAAATAGAGTGGTTTAGGTGATAGTACGGAATTATCTCGGATGGGGTTCTCACACTCCCGGTGTAGGAGTTAGCATGTATATGTGGGTGTACGTGATCTCAATCATAGAAGAATGAAAAGATTCTACCAAGGGTCACAACAATTTGGCAAAACTCAATGGGTCATTAGCAAGCATATGTAGAAGGTTTGAACATTGATATCGACATATGGCTTTGGTAGGTAATATGACCATCGAGGAACGTTCCTTGTTTTATTTTCAAAAAGAAATCATCCGAGATTTCACCATACTTTGAGATTGAGTAGATCAACATTGTCGCACCATATCATATTAGTCAACAATCTAGATTTGGTCATAAGCATTTGCTTCCCGCAAAGTTGTATTTCAGGTTCTTGTCTCAAAATATACCAACAAATTCAAAAAGGCATAATGCACAAAGATACGCACTAGGTTGTTGTAAAGTTTTAACATAGCAACCATTCATCATTTCCAAAGGTAGAGAGGTAGGGGTGCACATACCATCGCTCTTGGAGAAAGTGCGGAATGAGGTAGACAAATGTTGATTCGGCAAAACCACAGGGGCGACCTGCTTGTTCTAGTGCACTTACCTCATCCCTCGTCAATTAGTGTAGTCGTTGTTGTGCGACACCATGGCGGGAGATCTCAATTGTGTGTTTCGACAAGCTTGGAAGATCTCCCCCACACTTATTCTTGTACCTGGTGTTATTATTCAAAGAAAAGGATGGAAACAAAAAGGGAGGCTCTACTAGCTAAAGAGCTAGGAAGCCTTTATTCAAATTCAGATATTTTTAGGTTTTGTTTTTTTAAGAGAGCAAGATGCAAGAACCAACACCATCTTCAAACCAAAATAAGATTTAGTATGAGAGAAACTTACTCGGGGATACTCACATATCTCCCCCACACTTGGAGTTTGCATTGCTAGGAAACACAACTCAAGTGTGCGGAGTTCAAGCTTCCTTCATGATGTTCCCTCACCAAAAAATACCTAGGAATTGTAGTTGGTGTAGCTCTCATGTTTTTAGGCATTTCCTATCCATCACTCCTTTCAATCTCCACCTGAAATGTTAGCGACCAAAAATACCCGAAGGACGACTAATCCTAAAAAGACATGCTCTTGCTTTTATTTGGAAAGGAAACCTAAATGATTATTCGGGCTATCTCCCGGTAGTGCTTTGTTTTGGGTCATAAGCTCGACCACTGAAGATCTTCATCTTGCAGCCAATCGAGATGATGAAACCATCATAGCTCTAGCTACAAGGTTAGTACCAAAAATAACCACAAAATTTGCAATGTTTATGGTAAACAAAAGCATCTACAACCTTCCTTTCAAAGTTAGCATACGCAAGGAAAATGAGGAGATTGTAGGTTTCGTAAAGGTCATTGGTAATGGGGCTTGATAACTCTGGAAACTTTTGATGTGAGCATGGGATTTGTGATCCCTCTAGTGTAAAACCTTCATGCTCGAGTCTGGTTTGAGAATCCAGTGTCGATGCCTCAAGAATGTCCATAGACAAAACATGTTCTTTCTTAACCTCAGGTCTATGACATTGGAGATGTGTATCTCGAACCTCAAGATGTATGGCTGCTTTTCATGGTCGAGCACACTACCTAGTACCCCTTCAATGGGTCTTCCGATGAGAATGAAGGGTGGATCTACTTTTGGGATGTCAAAGATATGGTAATCTAGGAGGATCCCGTACTCTCCGATCTTTGTTTGGATGACTCTAAGGATTCCCTCCATCTCTATGGTTTGACCCGAAATCAATTGGAGACGCTTCTGAGAGAAAGAGAGGGGTTCGTCGGGAAAGACCTCTAATACTAAGGATTTAGGAATGATATTGATACCGAACCTAGGGTCATAGAACACATCCTGGTAAGAGAAGTTTCCTACTTGGCATGACAGTGACTTTAGCTCGGGATACAGCTGGATTACTTAATCCATGACTTCTATTTCTCTCAACCATTCCCGGCTACTGATTGCAGAGACATATTCCAACTTTTCTCTCCGTCTTTTTACCTTTTCTGGGTTAGGTAAGTTGACTTCTTCTCTCTCGTGTGTTGAGTCTCTTTCCCTTCTTAGGAAGGATTTCTCCGTCCAATGTTTATCAAATAACTCATCATAGTATTCATAGACGAAGTCATATGAGGGGTGATCGAACTCTCGATAAGGTTGGAATGGTTCCCCTGTGAACCAAGTTTTGGTAAGAGGAGGATGGGTGTTTGTGGATATGAATTTTTGTAGGATAGGCTCCTCCTCTATGAGTTTCGATTCAGAGGGTGAATCGGAGTTTGTTGATTCCTTGTCGAAGTCATACGAGAAATCAGCTAGGTACACACGAGGATAGAGGAGTGGTTCTTCATGCAAAAATTTGGGTTTCTCCTCTATGGTTTTTGTTTCGAGAGAGCGTCAGGCTTGGGTTCTTCTTCTTCGTCTGGGAATTCGTCAAAAATTCCTGTGTAGGGAGTGTTTTCAAGGATGTTTCCTAGAACTGCCTTCCCTTCACTAGGGGTCAAATGAGAGAAAGAGCCCCCAGATGAAATATCCAAAAATTTGACCGACTCCGCATCGAGACCCATTCTATAATGTTGTAGAAGGATAGGCTCTGAGATCCCAAGGTCTGGTCCAGAGGCCAAAGAATTGGTGAATCGTGCTCAAGCATTCCCTAGCGACTCCTTGTCTAGTTGTTTGAAAGAGAGGATTTATAGTCGTAGGGTCACTACTCGAGACATAGGGAAGAAGGTCAGACAAAACTTTTCTCTAAGCTTTTCCCAACTTCCCTCCATGCTTTCGACTGAGGAAGAGTACCATTTCTTTGCTCCCCCTGTTAATGAAAACAGAAAGAGCTTCCATTTGAGGGTTTGTTGAGTCATTCCCTTAATTATGATTATCGAGCAAATTTGCTCCAAACCTCGCAAATGAAAGTATGGGTTCTCTTCTTTCATTCCGGCGAATGAATTCTCTCAAACCAAGGCTATAAGAGCAGGGCGAAGCTTATAGCCATGCGTTTTGATGGGATGCGATGATGATGGAGGTTCCAATAAATCACCCTTTGGAGACGAAAAAATCAAAAAAGGGTTGGATTTGAATCCATGGGATAGATGGGGTGGTAAACGGACGAACTAGGTTTGGGGTCAAAATAGCTACCGTTCCCCAGCAATGGCACCAGAAAGCTTGTTGACGCTTACTAGCATCGCACCAGGTTTATATCCCCAACAATGGTGCCAGAAAGCTTATTGATGCTTACTAGCGTCGCACCAGGTTTATATCCCCGGCAACAGCGCCAAAAAGCTCGTTGGTGTTTCTTACGTCGTTACTAGATTTGCAACGGCGCTAGAAAGCCGGTTGGTATACTACACGATCACAGATAAATCCGCAAGCGCACGAATACCGTTGTAGCTTTCACCTAGGAGTATTCCAAGGTATCGATTTCCTCGGGGAACGAGAAGTGTAGAGAACCTGAACTAATTCATCCGGGGGGTATGGTGATGAAGGATAGAAAGGCAAGGGTAGATTTCGGGTAAAGAGGGGATAGAGAATGAAGTTTGGCACTCGTGAGAGTCATGGATCGAATCAAGGCAAAACTTGTCGCTTGTTGGGGCCAGAGGGAAAAGAGCCACCGAAAGGGATGAGAAGGGGGCTCTGATGTCATAACACCGACCTGCCGGAACTAACATGGTGGACTACAGAGCCCGTCCGGAGCTGTCACCTACCTAGGGTACCACAACTATTCCGTTGAACCGGGAAGCATTCCAAGGTACCGGAAAGTCTAGACATTGTGTCTACACTAACCAAGCACTACTTTACTCGACGTCAGAGCAAAGCAATCACGATAAATAGAAACTACTTAAACCGCAATCGAGGAACCTAAGAGCGAATAATGAAATGACTTGAGACTTAGTTACTCACGAATCCAAACTTACAAAGTATCCCAGGTGTGGACGACTGAAGGTGTACCGCACACGCCGAGGTACAAGAAGAAGACCGGTTCCGACTTCTACTCCAACACTCAACTCTCTCTCCCTACTCTCTGAATACTAACTTCTGGAAGGCTCCGCCACTTGCTTCTAATCACTTGTGACCTTCTACGAGGTGCCTGGCTCAATTTATAGCTGCAGTAGGTCGGTGGCTGCAGGAGGGGGTACTTGTAGGCGAGAGAGAGCTGCAGTGCCGAGCAAGAAGGTGCGGCCGTATCTCCAGGTGCGGCCAGCCCTATGATCCACCGCCTATGGACTTGGACGACCCTGATCATTGCTCTTGAGGCGGTTGTAGGTCGGCTCCATGGGTCGGTTTCGCCCGACACACAAGTTGATAGGTGCGTCTGGCCCTATAGGTGCGGGCTCACCTCACAAATCACCGTGTGATGCACTGATGGTGTGGAGTGACGTCTAGGATGACTCCTAGATAGCGGTTGCGGCGGTTAAGTGTGGGTCCATCGATCCAAGTGCTTCCAGCCTTAGCCTTTTGATCCAACCGACATAGAATCAACGTTTCTCATCAATCCAAGACTTGTTCGTGGGATTGTTGGTGTCGTGGACCCAAGACGTGGCATATGATAGGTGCGGGTGCACCTATTGGTGCGGCTGGGCCTAGCCCTGGCAGCTGTGGCCAGCTGTGGCTAGCTGCGGTCGGCTACGGCCGCCTACGGCCGGCTACGGCACCGGCTACAGCCGGCTGTGGTGCGGCCGGACCTAGCCAGGTGCGGCCGGCCTTGCACCATTGCTTTGGTGCAGCCTTCTAAGGTTCATTTGTTCATTGTTATTCCCATATTTGTGTACCTAGAAGTAAACATACCAACAAAGCTCGTGGAACCTCATTAGTACTTAAAATGTGCATGAAGTTTGTTATATCCTCCTCTCATTCTTGAGATAATGACAGTCAAAAATTTGTTGTAAGGACCGTCAACAACCTCAACATCTCTCTAGCGCAAATCACGATGACCCAGCGGCAAGACGCCTTCAACTGATCTATCCCTCAATGGTCATTTCGGCCTAACGGTAAATTGGCAGTAACGTCTAGTTCCGCACGTGAATCTGCGTCTGTCGGCCTTCAAGCAGCGCTCCGGCCGACTTGGACTCGTTATGCCCTACATTCAAGCCCCCCAACACCAAAATCTTCGGTATGACATTCAAGGACCTACGGACGACCTGTGGGTCAGCTCTATCGCCCATTCCAGGTCACAAAGGCATCGACAGCCTCCCAGATCGCCTTAGCCTCCTCACGGCGGGTTCACACCACGTCCCCTATGCCCAGCTGCCTACACGCCTTCTAGGTCACCCTGACCTATAGCGGCTCACCTCTATCAACGGCTCTGTGCTTAAAGGCTCTACTTCCCGTTGGCGACCTCTTGGTCCTAATCACAGCGCCTCGCTGAGGCCCTGTTGCCTTCTAGTCGATTTTGACCTATAGAGTTCAAGGTTGACACCCCTACGTTCTGCCACTGCGCAGCGGCCGTGTTGGCCTAGGTCGACACGGACCCTCTTATCAGTCAATATGGCCTTCTAAAGGTCGGCGTGCTACCATGGCCTTGTCGGGACCTTGGCCATGCCATTGCTACCCCGGGTGCCCCATTACAGCAGTCAAAACACATCAGTTTCCATGCAAACATGTGTATAAAAGCTTCGTAAGCTACAAAAAGACCTTGGCCCATGGCCAATTACAAGATGCAAACATATTAAAGGTCCTGATGTACCTTACATGGTGCCTGTGGTGCACCCTAGACTGATGAAGCACGTCACAAGCTTTTTTCTAGCTTCAGAACCTACTTGGAGACCTCCACCACCGTTGAGGTCGAGGCTGCCACATAGCCACCTCTACTCTAGCCCCAGAAGGTTTACTGTGGAGACCTATCTTTTGCTAGGGTGCTCTCACAAGATTCCAAATTGGACCAGAGTCACCTCGGGCCTCTCTCATCGTGGCATAGCAACCCCCAGCATGGCCTCAGGCCTCTCCCAGCGCAACACAGTGGCCTCCAACACCACATTAGGCCCTTGCTCACAAGGTCCGTCAAGACATGTACTGCCCCATGCTGCACTTGGATTCCTCGCTGGGCGCGGGCACAGAGATTGGTGGAGTTCTCCTAACTTCGCAAGCATTCTTCTAGCTCCAAGAGATGATACTCTAGCTCTATGCTCAGGTGGACGAACACAAGACCAGGGCATTACAAAATTATCAAGTGGTTTCACCATGACGCCCCTTACTGGTTCATGAAGCAGGCACTAAGGCCCTCTATTTATAGCAGTGAGGCTACGCTGTGGTCGCCACTCATCCTTCAGCTGACGCGACAACCTTATCTGCAACCCTGTTTGCACGTGGAGCACGAGGTCTTTATATGTTTCCAGGCCTGCTGACATGTCTAGTGGATGCGCGATGACACCTTTTCAGTCATTGTCTTCAAGTGGTAGCGGTGGCTTCTCTGCTCGGGACAGGCCATGTACCTGCATAGTACGCCCGTGGGTCACTACACGACGAGGAGCCCTGGCGCTTGGTGCTCCCCTGTGAAGATTCCAGATAATTTGTCTTATTCAACGGGAAGAGCATCTTTTCACTCAAGCAGAAGGCCGTAGGTTCTCAGTTTGTTCTTCGACCATCAACCTGACCTTCTAGGTCACCTTACTGCTCGAGGGCTACTCTACGAGTGCGTCTTGTGACGCCCTCTTTTGCCTACGTCGCCTCGACCTATCGGAAGCAAGCTTTCGTTGCTCCTCGGCATTTAGACCTTCCTCGAAGGTGTGATGATCTTACCTGATTCCGGTTAGGTCGGCAGTTCTTCAAGCAACTATAGTGCCTTGTCTTCACTCTGAGCCCCTGGATCTACGCCCTAGGAGCTTGATGTTCGACTTCATACGCACTCAAGAGGATTTTCTTTTTTGGATCCCTGTGCACCCTACGCGACCTCAGCAGCGCCATGTCTTCACTTCGCTTCAACATGGCATCGTCTCAGCCACTACGCCTACACGTCGATTGGGGGCTTGAGAGACATGGGTACCCATGGGTCCCCACCGACAAGGGTCCTGGAGGTCCCTGTCAAGAGGACTCGACTTGTCAGAAGCCCCACCGACCTGCAAGTGGGCCCGGAGACCTTATCCACGACCCTGACGACCTTGGAAGACCTCGGGCGACCTCATCCAGATCATGGAAGACCCGCCGGGCTTGTGGCGCAAGCCTCTCCCCTAGGTCGCGGTGCGGTGCTGCCAGTAGGTCCGCGGATCGCAGGATTCACCGTGTAATCACGGAAGATGACCTTCCTAATTTGTAATTGACCCCGATGAGGGTCCATCGACCTTGAATGGAAGCCCTAGCCTGCTTTGAGGGGCCTAGAGCTCCATTTGAGGGGACTCCCCCATTCACGCCTAATTCCACCACATACTAGATGTAGGGTTTTACTCTCTGGAGGCCTGAACTAGTCTAAACCCTTGTGTCTCTCGCCATTCTCGTCATCTTCCGACTTCTCCCTGTGAACTACCACCTAAACTCTTAGGTCCTTATCCCCTCTAATCAACCTACAACCGCTTCGGTCGCCCCCTAGCGGATCTGTCCTGATCTCACCCCCTGACATCTACAAAGCTCAAGTGGTTGACACAGTTTTATAATTATTCTTGAGTATAGGAATGTTGTACTATTAAGAGGGATGCAACATTAGCTCTAATACAAATATCAAAAGTGCTCATGAGTTGACCTATGTGAGAAATAGCCTTGAGAGAGTCCCTGAGTGATCTATCAAACCTCTAACCCAACCTTAGCCACTTCAACACGTCATGAAGTGTTTGTGACAAGAGACAAATGTTTTTGGGCTCTCTCAGCCTAGGGCGGTCTGACCGCACCAGGCAGCCAACAACTAGTTTTCAAGCTAACCAGTGGCATGCAGTTTAACCGGCCTGACCAGGCGGTTTAATCGCCTTGGCCAGATCTCTAACGGCTAGTTTTCTTGTGAGGGGTATAGGTACCCCACGAGCTTCACTTGTTGGCTGCTGGTTCTAGGGTTGCTGGTGTGCTTCCCTTGCTGATTTTCATAAGCCAAAGCCAAGGAAACTCTCCCCAACCCTCTCTTTGTGAAATTTGAGATTCAAGCCATATCATAGTGTTGGGTTGAGGGTTTAAGTCTTTGTGAGCTTGTGTGAGCTGAGCAAGAGCATCCCATAGCTTGAGCACTTGTGACTCACGTCGGAAAGCATTGTAGAATTTGTTACTCTTTGAGGTGTTTCACCATTTTTTGGGAAAAACATGTCAAAAGGAATAAGTTGAAACAACCGATGGAAAGCAAAGTACAATCGGCCGATTGAAGGAAGAACAGAGCGGTCAACGAGATCCGCCGATGGTCAGAAGGGTTCAACCCTGATAGTGGGCTAACAGGTCAGAGCGATCGGCCGATGGCAAACCAGAGGATCGGCCGATGGAAATGAAGAAGGCGGTATTCAAAGGAATACGCCAGATGGAAAGTACGGTGGAGGCGTGAGAGACATGGGTACCCATGGGTCCCCACCGACCAGGGTCCCGGAGATCCTGTCTAGTGGACCCAACCTACCAGAATCCCCACCAACCTACAAGTGGGCCCAAAAAATTTATCCACAACCTCGGCGACCTCGGAAGACCTCAGACGACCTCATCCAGACACTGGAAGACCTGCCGGGCTTGTGGCGCAAGCTTCTCCCCTAGATCGGGGTGTGGCGCCACCAGTAGGTTCGAGGATCGCGGGATCCACTCTGTAATCATGGAAGGAAACCTTCCTAACTTGTAACCGACCCCGATGAGGGTCCACCGACCTCGAATGGAAACCCTAGCCCGCTGGCCATATAAGGCGGCCTAGAGCTTCATTCGAGGGGACTTCCTCATTCACGCCTAATTCCACCACACTAGACGTAGGGTTTTCCTCTCCAGAGGCCTGAACCAGTCTAAACCTCTTTGTCCTTTGCCATTCTCGCCGTGTTTCGAGTTCTCCCTGAGAACTACCACATACGCTCTTAGGTCCCGATTCCCCATCAATCAACCTACAACAGCTTGGGTAGCCCCTTTGTGGATCTGCTAGGTCTCACCCCCTGACAGTTGGCGTGCTAGGTAGGGGTGATCGGGAACTCACTGTGCAGCATGGTGGCCTAATCTCGTGTTGTCTTCCCGAGGAGCATGGCAGACATCCTTGCCAACCCCGTGGAGATCTGTTTCGGCTCCTTCACAGCGGTGGCGACCTCCCCGACAGTCTCCATGAAGGCTCCAACGATGCCTGTCGCTGCCCCCAGTTCCAGTTAGAAGTCGAAGAACCACACGCAGAAACCCTATGACATCGTTCAGGGAATGGAGCGAGTCATCAACATGATGGAGGAAACCCTCCAGATCTGCGAGAGAACCCAGTGCTCAACGCAGGATGCATCACGCCGCAAGACCTTCCCCTTCGATCTGTAGCCATCTAGCGATGCACACGCTCGTCAGGCGGCCAAGTCCATTAAGATCTAATCTGGGCGGCGGGAGTCATCTAGCAACCTGAAGATTGAGCTTCGCGCTCGCCGCGACTCACTCGACGTACCGTGCACCTACCATAAAGGTGCACGACACACCCTCCGTGGCTGCCGGTTACGGAAGAAGATTGACTGGGAGCGTGACGCATCATGTGACGCATGGACCCCCACATCTCTAGACGTCGGTGAGTTCCAGAAGGCCTGGATCCACGTCTCCCTCAACGATCAAAGATCCACCCGGTGGCGCGTCTTGGTGGTTTTAGTGAACGAACCACCACGGGTCGGTGCGACGGACTCCGAGGAGGCACGTCGGATCCAAGGCAACGCGAACTGCGCCCAGAGGCAGGTGGAGGAGCAGCACCAAGTGATACCTCTGTGCACCTGCGACCTATGCCTCGAGTTCGAAGAGGCGGGGCTGCCGACGTTCAACAGCCCTCAGGACAACTTGGGTCGAAGTCCGGGCCATCGCTATCGTCATGTCGAAGGCAGCAGCGAAGTTCATGAAAGACATCACCCATCGGTTCAAGGTACCCAACAGGATCGTCACCGACCTGGGGACGGCCTTCGTAGGGCCGGACTTCTAGGATTTCTGCCAAGACAGCCTCATCGACGTCTACTACTCCTCGGTGGCCCACCCACGCTGCAATGGCCAGGTCGAGCGAGCGAACGACATGGTGCTTCAGGGCATCAAAGACCGCATCTTCGACGACGCATGACAATATGCGACCAGATTGTTGGCTGAGCTGCCTCACGTGATATGGGGTCTTCGAACCCAGGTCGGCTCGGCTACAGGTTATTCACCTTTCTTCTTGGTATATGGGTCGGAGGTTGTCCTCCCCACAGACCTAGACTTTGGTGCTCCACGCATCTAGCAGTACGAGGAGGGCACAACCGAGGAGACGCGCAAGGTCGACCTCGACAGCATCGAGGAACACTATGTGGCCGCACTAGTGCGGTACACGCGACACGAGCAGCAGCTACGTCGCTACCACGACCGCAATGTGCGTGAGCGGTCCTTCAACGTCGGAGACCTGGTCCTGCGTCACTTCCAAGACACCAAGGCAATGCACAAGCTCTCCGCCCCTTGGGAAGGTCCCTTCATCGTCATGGAAGTCATCAGTCTGTCAACCTACTGCCTCTAGTGGGCCGACGGCCAGGGTGTTCCCAACGTCTAGAACATCAAGCATTTACGTCGCTTCTACCCTTAGAAGATCTGTATCACAATAAAGTACTCTCCCCTTTTGTAATTTCGATACAATAAAGAAAGAGATCCCTTGTTCGGCAACCCCTCTGTCGACCTGCATTCTGGTCTCCTTTTTACTTTCAGTTTTTTCCCCTTCCCCATCTAAATGCTCTGGAGCTTGGTCTAGGTTAGGCCCCGAAACGCTCGGGGGCTTAGCTTTTCTTACCTAAGGGTCTCACAACTTGAAGGGGTCTTTTGTATGTCTTACGCTTTCAAGTCCCCATCGTATTTCTCTTTTCTTATGAATGTTCCAAAGTCACTGGCTCGCGAGACCTAGGGTCCATGACCCCCCTCCGCATGCCGGCTGTGACTAAGTCTCCACGCTGAGCCGCACAGTCGGTAAGCTGTTCCTCCACTGACTTGGGTTAGCGGAGGGTTTCTCTTACGACCTAGTTATTTTCGAACGTGCATAATGACACTCTTTGCTACACAAACAATGCATACATTTCAATATGGGCAAAATTTTTATTATATTGCAAGTTTATTTACAACTGCTGCATCTCATCCTAACCCACGTCTAAAGTTCATTTCAGCACCAATTCAGTCAGTGCCGAAGTCAAACTTCTTGATGACCTCCTCCGTGGCCATCGTGATGTCCTCATGCCTCACAAGACTGGACAAGTCCACGTCCTCCGAGACCTTATGCAGGTCGAACAACAGATTGTGGTACTTCACCGTCGATAGTGCAGCAACCGCCGCGAGGTTGGCGGTTTCTAGCAGTAAGCCCTTAATACGGCCTTCAGCTTCATCCAGCCTGTCGATCAATGGCTTTGGCTCGCCCCCCTCCTCCCGTGGGACGTAAAGGTCCATGACGTACTGGGTGGCGTCCTTGAGTTCGCCAAGCTCCTTTTCCAGACCTGCATTTCAAGTAAGCAAGCTCAGCAACATGCTCATCTACAAGTTGCAGCATGTCGCGCCTCCTCGCGGCGATGGACAAGACACTTACCATGACGGACCTCCATGGTCCTCTCCTTAATGGTCGTCACCTGATCCTTGACCTTGGCCAGGTCCTTCTTGAGGGCGTTCTCGGTCTCCCGGGCGCCTGCATCCATTCAAGGTCAAAAAACTCAATAACAAGAACTCACGAAGTACACGAAGTCAACCTGATGCAACCTTGGCAACTTACCCTCTATCACGGCTTGGAGGTCGGTAGCCGCGTCCTTCGCCTTCTGTTCGGCAACCTCCAGCTTCTTCTTTAGGGCGACTGCCGCCTTCTGTGTCTGGCGCGCCATGGTCTCCTTCACACGCTGGATCACCTACGCGGTTTCGATCTGGGCTTGCAGCGAAGCCTCGCGGGCCGCGGCGACCTCTGCGTGGGCATTCACCGCCTCTCGCAGCAGACCTACCCGAGCCCGCACTCGATCAGCAAGAGACTGCACCAAGAGCAAGCACAAACAGTTATAAGACCTTACAAGATACAACGACCCAAGGCAAGAAATTCAAGTACCCATGCAAGGACCCTTACTGACAACACATGCCCGATCGTGCGCGACGCCTCCTTGAATTCATCGACGTCGCGGCGGTCGGCGACGACCTCCACCTCCCACAGGGTGCCGACGTATAGGCACCAGTGCGCGTCATCCTCCACGCGGGCACCCCCCGCCTCGGCTGCCTGCGGGTCCGGCATTGGCCGCGGGTCGGCCATGCAGAGGTCGTCTCCCTCCCCCTCCGTGGCAGGAGCAGTACTAGTCCCGACCTTCTCTGCCACGAATGTTGTCGTCGCTCCTGTCCTAGTGGCCGCGCTCATCACGTCTGCCGTTGAAACCGCCGGCGACTCCCCCACTGGCATCTCCTTCACTTTGCTCCCAAACACCTCCTGTCCTGAGGCGTTCTTGCCACTCTCCGACGTCGTCGGGGGCGATCTACACACAAGTAACAGACCTCGGTAAAATGGAAGCACATGAGCTGACATATGAAATAGGACAGGAAATAGGTCTATCGACTTACTTGGTCGCCGACCTGAGGTCGAGCTTGCAGGGCTTAGGAGGGGCCTTTCTAGCCCTCTTATGCGGCCCAAGGTCGCCCACCATGTCAGCACTTGACCTGGGGTGCTCTTGAGTCGATGACATCTGGCGGAGCGTCACCACTGTCTGTTCTTCCGTCGACGCCACCTCACGAGGTGTCCCCGCAGACAAAGCCGCAGTTGCACTCCGCGTCAGCCTCATCGTCATCGATGTCGATGGTCTCGATGTCGGAGCTGACCGGGGTCGTGTTCACCGACACTGTCGACCTGGTCCGCTTCCACTTCTTCTTTGCCTCTGCCTTCTGGGTCACGACAATCGTAATCGTGGCCCGATAGGTGGATATCTTCAATGTTGCTTGCCGCGTGCGCCGTGGTGCGACAACCTTGTACGGCGCTCTATGCGACGTGGCAGGCGCCTCATCGTCGCTCCCCACCGTCGAGTCTGAGATGTACTCGTGGATGGGAGGTTGTGGTGCTGCGTGTACGTCTGCAACGTTTTGGACCTTGTAGCTGCGCTAATCCTCGTCACGCAGTGGCGCCGGGCACCAGTAGATGCCCTCGCGGTGCTGCAAAAACAAGACATGACAACTCAATGAGACCTAAGCCTGAAGGAGAGAATCTTTGATGACCTAACTTGGATATAAATCAAGGTCGAAGACGTACCGGGTCGGAAGTACTGTATATCCCAAGCGCCTTGGGGCACTTCCGGTTGCGGATCCGCCTGCCAAAGATGTTCTTCGCACGAGCTGACATCTCCGCCTTGGAGACCTTGCGATGTGCGACCCGGGTGGGGTCAGATTGCCCCTAGTACTCGAAGGTTGGGTGAGCCCGATCCTGGATGGGTTGGATGAGGTGGTGGCAAAAGCTTATGGCCACCGTGCCACTGATCAACCCCTCCGCCTTCAGCTGCTCCAGGTCGTCCAGCAGGGGCTGCAGCTCCTCGGTGTCCCACGATGCCAATTGATTGGTCCACTCTGGGTACGGGACTGGAGCCCGCCCCGTCCTGGTCTTGAGCGCCGGCGCGGGGTTGTCGAGGTAGAACCACCCCCGTTTCCTGCCGGTGGTGTTGTCAGGGAGCGTGAGGTCGATGTACTCCGACTTCATGTTTCGACGCAACATGAAGCCGACACTCCCGACGACCCCGGCCTTGCCTGTCTTCTTCAGCTCGAAGAAATGGCGCCAGAGGTGGAAGTGCGGCGTGACGCCGAGGTAGGCCTCACAGAGGTGAATGAAGGTAGCAATAATGGTGATCAAGTTTGGCACCAGATGTACCAGCTCGATGCGGTAGAGGTAGAGGAGGTCACACAGGAAGTTGCCCGCCGGGACACCGAACCCATGCTCAATATGCGTGAGGAAGACGATGGTCTCGCCGGTCCCCTCCATTGGGAACTCGTCACCCACCGTCGGCCTCCAACCGACCTGCGTCCTGGGCCTCAGTAGCCCGCGGTCCGCTAGGGCCTGGGTCTGCTCCTCTGTCACCGTGGATGGCTCCCAGATAGTGTGCGGATCTGGGACTGGAGCCTTCTCCATCTTTCCCTCCTCGAAGTCGGTGGACTTGGATCTAAACAACACTAGGGACTTGGTTCGCATGCGAGGTGGCGGCGATGGCGGACCTAAGCTCGGCGGTGCTGCTGTTCTCTCTAGACGCTGCGCAATGGCGAAACCCTAACAATGAGTGGAAATGGAAGCAAGTGGAGGCCCCTGGGCCGCGGATCATCCTTATATAATCGGGTCCCAGCGGCGCAACGGGCGACCGCACCTCAATGTCTATCTGGCGCAAATCACGGCGACCGAACGGTCTGGTGCCTTCAACGGATCTATCGCCCAACGTCTCTTTTCAGCCTAACGGCTAATTAGCAGTAACGGCTAGTTCCGAGCGGAACCTGCGTCTGCCGGCCTTCAAGTGGCGTTTCGGCTGACGTGGACTCGTTATGCCTCACTTTAAGCCCCCCAACATCAAAAAACCTGATATAACATTCAAGGTCGCCAGTGACCTACAAACGACTTGCTCTAGGTCGCCCAGGTGTCAGCACCTCCCAGGTCGCTTCGACCTCTTCCTGGTGGGTTCATCCCACGTTCCTTAGGCCCGGTTGCCTACATGCCTTCTAGGTCACCACGACCTACAGCGGCTCCCCCTATCAACGACCCCGTGCTTAAAGGCTCTACTGCCCGTTGAGGACCTTTTTGGTCCCATTTACAGCGCTTCGCTGAGGCCTCGTCGCCTTTTAGGTCGGTTTTGACATACAGAGCCTAGGGTTGACGCCCCTACGCTGCACCACTACACAGCGGTCGTGTCGATCCAGGTCAACACAGACTGCTTCATCAGTCGTTATGACCTTCCTAAGATCAGCGTACTGCCACAAGCCTTGCCGGGGCCTTGGCCATGCCATTGCCGCTCCGGGTGCCCAATTACAACAATCGACACACATTAGTTGCCATGCAAACATGTGTATAAAGGCTTCCTAAGCTGAAAAAGACCTTGGCCCATGGCCAAATTACAAGACACAAACATATTAAAGGCCCTGATCTACCTTACATGGTGCATGCGGCGCAACCTAGACTGATGAAGCGCGTCGCAAGCTTTCTTTTAGCTTCAGGACCTACTTGGAGACCTCCACCACCGTTAGAGTCGAGGCTGCCACACAGCCACCTCTACTCTAGCCCCAGAAGGTTTCATGTGGAGTCCCATCTTTTGCTTGGGTGCTCTCACAAGATTTCAAATGGGACCAGCTTCACCTCAAGCCTCTCCCAGCACAGCACTATGGCTTCCAACACCTCGTCAGGCCCTTGCTCACAAGGTCCGTCAAGGCATGTACTTCCCCATGTTGCACATGGATTCCTCGCTGGGCGCGTATACAAAGATTGGTGGAGCTCTCCCAACTTTGCAAGCATTCTTCTAGCTCCAAGAGATGACACATTAGCTCTACACTCGGGTGGACGCACACAAGACCAGGGAATGACAAAATTATCAAGCGAAGGAGCCATGGTACCCTTACTGGATTTCCAAAGCAAGGGCCAGGGCCACCTATTTATAGCAATGGAGCTCAGCAACGGCAACCGTTCATCTTCTAGCAGGCGTGGCAACCTTATCTGCAGCACTATTTGCACGTGGAGCATGAGATCCTTGTCCGCTACTAGAAGCACTGACACGTTTGCCGTGGGTCTGATGACATCTTTTCAGTCTCTATCTTCTAGCGGCAGCAGCGACATCTCTGCTCAGGACAGGTTCTGTGCCAGCACTGTGCGCCTGTGGGTCGCTACACGACAACAAGCTCTGACGCCTAGTGCCTATGACGCATGAGGTTTTTATTTAACCCTAATAGTCGGTCAACTCTGCTGACAGTGGTCAAATCATGGTCAACCTGGGTCCTCATCTCGAAAACCTCACCAACCAACCCTAAAGACCCTATTGATCAAGTTAACACACATGTGGTCAAACTTTGGTCAAATACACGGTCAATACCTACCTAAACCCTAATGCCCTTGAATGTCTTCCAAAACTTTTGCCGCGTTCTCACTTCAAAATCTACCAATATGAAAGTTGTACAGTTTGTCGAGGGACACAACTTTCATGTAGGATGGCATTTCCAATTTTGAGGGGAAAAGGGTGGAAATCTTGGTCAACTGCCAGCACCTCCTGTTCATTGACACAGGTTGGCATTCAAACTTTGGCTGCAATTTATGCAAAAACCGTTGAGAAAAATATAGGTCGGTCTTTACAAAAATACTCTCCTAAGTGTGCTCTACGACTTTTGTATTCAAAGCTTTGTGCACTTCTAGTCATTTTTTGGAGATATTCGTGCTCAAACAAGGGGACATCGACACATTGTCAGGCCAGAGCGCCGCCACGCCGCGACGTCGCGCGCGCGCCGACGCGCCCACGCGTCGCACCCGTGCGCCGACCGCCTCGGCGTCCGCGCCCGCACACCACCCAAGCCATGCGCCTTCCCCAGCGTCCGCGCCCCAAGGCTCCTCGCTTTTATCCCGTGCCACACATCGTCGCCGTCCGCGCCGTACCCGACAGGGGGAGCACGCCACGGACTGTCGGTCCGTCCGCGGCGCTCCGTCGTACGCGCGCCGACCGAGGCCCGTACCACGACAGCATCTTCACCGTCACACCGTCGTCACCCCCGGCCGAGCCACCCCTATTTAAAGGTCGCCCCCTCACGCGCGCCACCATTGCTGTGCCGCTGCCATGGTCGCCGCTTGAACGAGCTTCCTTTTTCCCGAGCTTTTCGTCGCCGGCCGACACACCCAACACTTCCGCTAACTCACAAGTGAGCCATAGCTTTCGTTTGTTGGCAAGCCAAGCGCCTCCCTCACCGGCAACACTGCCCGCCGCGACCTCTGCCGCCGGTCCTCACCGTGCGCCCACATTGGTGACTCCTCCGCCCCAACTTCGGCCACCACCCGACCCTAGGTGAGCGTGTGGTCGAGCCCCACCACCTCCCCGGCCGGGAACACCACTGGTTCGCCGGATTTCGACCGGAGCCGCCGCCTCCCCATGCCAAGGACCCAATTGCTAGCCCCCCAATTCTTTCCAGGGTGTTTTGTGAAATCTAGGGGCATATCTGTGAGGGTTGGGAAAGTTCTAAGGACCTCGGTGCAAAAGGGAAACTCCAATAGTAAAGTCAAATTGCTGATACTTGTAAGATCTCTAGAAAATCGGATAAAAATCGAAAAAATGCAATCTTGATTTTGTTAGCCTCCTGGTGAAGAGCACTACAACTTTTGTTAAACTTGTCTAGGTTGTTTCCTGATAATTTTTGCATGAAAAATAGAAATGTGAAACACCTATAGGTCTGTGGTATCTCAAAATCCATAAGTTCTCTGTAGCTAATTTCTGGGTATGTTGTGTATTATGTTATGGCTAGCTCCTGTACGAAAAATAGCACAAAGTTATGTTGTAAATCTTTTTATATGAATTGTTTTCCAGTTATGCAAAATCTGTCTAGATGATTTTTGTAGCCAAAAATATTTATGTTTTTGTGCCCAACTTCTGCATGTGGTCTACTTATGCCAAAATGCACCTCTGGTGAATTTATCATGATTTTATAATTACAGAAGTATTTATTATTGATATATGCTTGATTTTCTTTGTAAATTAATAATGCAAGATCAGTGGTAGTTCTAGATGTACTTGCTGCATTCCTAGGATAGTTTTGGACCAGAGAACATGTGTAAGAAAGTTTGGATCAATTGGATGCTTATTTATTTTTGTATAAATTTATCTTGCCTAAATGGCTAGCCTTTGTTATTTTTAGTATATTTAATTTTCTAGCTTTTCCAAGCATGCATGTGTGTTTCAATGGCTTGATATAGGTGTTTTGGTGCTTAAGAAATCCTGCACTGAATTTCAATGATTTATTGTTTGAATAAAAGCTTTGGAGGCAAGTATAGGTTTAATGTTTGAATAAATAGGAAAATGTCCTCCTTTTCCTTGTGACCCTTTCTAAAATGGTTGCATGACTTATTTAAGATCTAAGGATACACTCCCCTTGCTGTTTAAGAAAATAAATGTAATTAATTACATTTTTGTGCACATCTTTGTTGTTGAAAGTTGGAATAATAAATCCCCACATGAAATAACATTTATAAAAGAAAACATTAATTAAGTATTTATTAAAAGAATAAACCCATTCCTATAATAACCTTATTGAAAAAGCATTAATAATTAATTATTTGTTAAGGTGAACATGGCCAACAAGAGTTGGATAAGATAATTAATCTATCACATCACCCGAACCCTACATTGAATTCCATGTAGATCTTCCTGACGGTGACTACTCGCTCGTGCCGGAAGCCGAGGAAGGAGGAGCGGAAGCAGAGCTGCAGTACGTGGAAGTAATCGAGGACACCGAGGGCACTCGGGCTAACCCTGCTGACGAAGGCAATGCAATTAACCCAGTATTTCAAAATTTTTATGCAACTATTTATGAATGATTGTGCATCTACGTTCAGGAGTTGATATGAAACCCTAGATGCATCATCCCTGGGTACCTTTATCCTTACTAGTATGGTAGGTCGATAGCTACTATGCTATAGGACCGTTACAAGTCGAGTGATGATGTCACTCGCGAGAATAAGTTCTTATGTTGGAATCATAAGATCTCCTAAATGGATTGCTCATGTGGTAAGAGCATGGGATGTGGGATCCGGTCCAATGGCTTTCGTGGGTTAAGTGTTTGAATGTACTAATCACTTGTCGGGAATGGGACCAGTAAGCCTAGTACCTTAATGACACAGTGAGGGATATTACTATTACTCATCTTGGGATGCGTCTCACGGCTAGCTACCGGTGGTGCATGGTGAGTCCGAGGGCCTCGCGGAGTATATCGGATAGCCTGTACCAAAGACTGTAAGATTCGATCCCGATCTGAAGAGTTTTGGGAACCGCTTGGTGGTTGTCCTCGTGGGGGCATTCCACTGTGTGTTTACGTCTATCTTGCAAGGTTATAAACCAATCGATTGTCAGCCTCTCACTGTTATCTGAGACTACTTACTCCACTGGCCATGAGATCCTTAATGATGGAAGTTGACGAATTTTATGCATGATTAATTGTATTGCACAACCTGGCTTGCAATAGATGGCTAATGTAGAAAAGAATAAATCAACTAGAACTTATGGTTTTCAGCAAAAGAAATCCTAGTGGCCAAAAAGCCTATCATGTCTAGAGTTGGTGAAGTAGTTTTCACCGACGGGTAAGTCTTGCTGAGTATTAGTATACTCAGCCTTGCTATAATCTGTTGTTCCAGGTAATGCCTTTGGTGATGTGTGGCCCGGAGAGATCCCACCCGACTGGGAGCTGGAGTGGGTGGAGGACGACGAATGAAGGCATCATGGCTGGCCTCCCGTGGTGTTTCCGCATTCCATTTAGTTTAATTCCGCTATTTTAAAACTCTGAATTATGTTGTCATGCCTAAGACTTCGGTTTGTAATAATTAAACCCTTCGGGGTAAATTTTGGATGTTAATTATGTTGATCTCTGGACTCGCCTTCGCGTGAGTTTTAATGCATATATGTCGATCCTTGTTGCTATATAAGTGATTTACTGGGCGTTAACCCAGTGACTATCGACAGGATGATACTTTATTATTGCTTAATGACCAAAGTAGATTGGTTTAGGTGATAGTATGGTATTTTCCTGGGCGGGTTGTCACAGTGCCCCCTTGTGAAGATTCCTGATGATTTGTCCTATTCAAAGGGGTGAGCATCTGTTTCCTGATGCTTTGTCCTATTCAAAGGCCGTAGGTTCTTGGCTTGTTCTTTGAGCATCAACCCAACCTTCCAGGTCGCCTTACAGCTCAGGGGCTACTCCACGAGTGCGTCTTGTGACACCCTCTTTTTCTAATGTCACCTCAACCTAGCAGAAGCATGCTTCTATTACTTCTCTGCTCGACCTCCCTTTGGTCAGCATACAGACCTTCCTTGAAGGTGTGTTAGTCTTACCTGATTCCGGTCAGGTCGGCGGTTCCTCAAGCAACGACAACACTTTGTCTTCACTTCAAGCCCATGGAACTGCTCTCTAGAAGCTTGATGTTCGCTTTCGTACGCACTCAGGAGGATTTTCTTCTTTTTGGATCCCCGTGCACCCTACGTGACCTCACCGGCGCCATGTCCTCGCTTCGCTTCAACATGACTTCATCTCAGCCGCTTCGCCTACACGTTGATCGGGGGCTTGAGAGACATGGGTACCCATGGGTCCCCACCGACCAGGGTCCCAGAGATCCCTGTCAAGTGGACCCAACCTACTAGAAGCCCCACCGACCTGCAAGTGGGCCCGGTGACCTTATCCACAACTCCGGCGACCTCGGAAGACCTTGGACGACCCCATCCAAACTTTAGAAGACCTGTTGGGCTTGTGGTGCAAGCTTCTCCCCTAGATCGTGGTGCGACGCCACCAGTAGGTCCGAGGATCGCGAGATCCTCTCTATAATCATGGAAGGAAACCTTCCTAACTTGTAACCGACCCCGATGAGGGTCCACCGAGCTCGAATGGAAACCCTAGCCCACTGGCCATATAAGGTGGCCTAGAGGTCCATTCGTGGGGACTTCCTCATTCACACGTAATTCCACCACACTAGACGTAGGGTTTTACTCTCCGGAGGCCTGAACCAATCTGAACCTCCGTGTCCTTTGCCATTCTCGCCGTGTTCCGAGTTCTCCCTGCGAACTAACACCTACGCTCTTAGGTCCCGATCCCCCATCAATCAACCTACAACCGCTTGGGTAGCCCCCTTGCGGATCTACTAGGTCTCACCCCCTCACAAGGTGGGTCAATCCGTGATTGGCAACGGGTCAAGAGTCAGTTTTTAGAAAGACTTATACTCCTGTGAGAGTCCTTTTCTATTTTTAGTAGTTTTTTGTCTTTAGAACAAGTAAACAGTGTCGTGATCGGCTGGGAGTTAGGTTTGTCCCCAAGACATAAATAGTGACCTTGCGTGGTCGGAAAAAGTGTACACACCAATATCAAACAAACCACCTCCGGGCAAACACTTTACTTTTACTGCATCTACTTTACAACATCTACTTTTCGGCGACTTCACCATTGCATTTTCCCTTTTCTACAACACCGTGCTTCGAGATCGTCAGGCTGCATCAACTGATCTCCGGCAAGCTTTGTGAGTAGCATTTTATTGAATAACCCTAACCTTTAACCTCCGAGCACATCGCTGAGGTTTTGTCTAGTTCTTTATTCACCCCTTACCGATATTAGCTAGATCTGCAAGTCTTTGTACCAATTCTTGTGGTTTTAGCTATTATCATTATCACCCGTTCGATCTAGATCCTATCGGCTTCTATCATAGTCGATTGCGACCTGTTCGAGCGCTGACGTCACGATCGGCCGATCCGGCCCGATCGCACCGCGCTTCGGTCGCTTTCGAGCCGGCCGATTTCACTTTTACTCGTATCAGCTGATTGGTTGGTACACGTGTCGCTGAAAGGCCAACGGTTCTCTAGCCGATCCCTAATATTTTCCATTGTCAATCAACAGGTCAGATTGGCTGGCACACCTCGCTACAGACCGGGGAGTGACGTGTGTCGCGCGCAGAGGTGACGTTCTATTTTCACGTCAACACACTTTTGGCACGCCCGGTGGGACACGAAAAAGTCAACAATGACAAACCCTACGAAGACTGGTCTCATGAAGTCGATCCAGAGAATGTTCAACCAATCACCAAGGATCAACTGAAAGATTCAAACAAAGCTGAACTCGAAGCTTACATGAAGCATTATGAAGAGCTTTGTCTGGCGTCATACGGTCAGACTAAAAGTGGTGTTTTCAGGAAGAATCCTTTGCCAACTCTAAAGCAAGTCTCCTTCTCAGCCTATCCTGAAGGGCTTCATGACATGATGACCAAGGCTATGCATCAAACAATAATTGATCAATCCAAGGTATTTGCGAATACAATTCAGAATGCCATAATTGATGCACTCAAGAAGGGGGCAGCAGGAGGATATTTGGGACCTGCATATTACCAACCTAAACAAACTCCTCTAGTGTCCCAGCAAGACCAATCAGCTATACCGCTGACTGATGATCCAACAGCAAAAGTTTCACCATCTCCAGAAGCTGCTACTAATTCTTCACTGGATGCCCAGCCGATTCAGAATCAAAGTGGTGATGGAAAAGAGAAAGATCCTGGTGTCACATCACCAGAATAGTCTTCTATCCAGGGTCAGGTGCTTCCAGTGCAGAATCAACAAAAATATCCTGCTATAAGGGATCCAGATGGGACGCTTGCAGGATGGGACTTACCGATCACTTCGTGATTGAAGAAATTCTAGAAGTGAAATATCCACAGTCTTACCAAGATACATTTGGTGGTACTCTAGGGACTGCACACATGACTAGGGAAGGAGTAGTGTTTGTCTACTTTAATCATGCCAGTAAGAACTTTGAAAGATTCAAGATCAGTCCAGCTCATGCTCACATGGTCATACCGACAAAGAAAAGACTTCCTATTCCACCTCAAAGGCTAGATCCTACTCCACCTCAGAGATCGGCTCAGCAGCCGACACTTGGGATGCCCATGCAGACAGCCCCGCCTCAGTAATCAACGACAATGCAGGATGTCTTAACCCCAACTAATACGGTAGGTCATACAAGATCTTCACCTCAACAGCCGATCAACCAAGGGGCAGTAGGGCAACCAGTGTTTCCACAAGTGGATTCTGCACAATTGCTGCAAACACTTATGAATCAATTGGCTATTTCAAGCCAGTTAAGTACGCAGCAAATAGCTCCATCGGCTAATCAGCCGATTGAATAGGTTACACCTATTACAAGTCATTCAAACACTCAAGGTCCTACTAAGGCAAGGATAGCTCCAAATCCAAAGACTAGAATTTTAGAAGAAAGAGCTCTAGAAACTCCAGCTGAGATTCAAGCAATTGAGCAAGTGGCTACATAGTTGAAATATCATATGAAGCAGGAGTCGATTGACCACTTTTCAGAGGTGCTACTGAAGCAATATGGGATAAAACCCAAGAAGCATTCCTGCATGTACATGACACCATATCGCTCTGGCTATGATCAGATACCATTCCCTCCAAGGTTCAAGGTGCCAAACTTCACCAAGTTCTCTAGGCAAGATGAAACATCCACTATGGAGCATATCACTCGATTTATCATCCAATGTGGAGAAGCAAGGAATGTTGATGCACTCAGGATACGTTTGTTCTCTTCATCTCTGTCAGGGCCGGTATTCTCATGGTTTACATCACTACCGGTCAATTCCATCATCAAGTGGTCCGATTTGAAACAGCAGTTCCATAATTATTTCTTCTCTCGCATCAATGAGATGAAGATCACTGATCTGACCAGACTCAAGCAAAGGAATAATGAAACAATAGCTGGATTCGTCCAAAGGTTCAGAGAAGTCAGAAATAAGTGCTATAGTCTGAATCTGGGAGACAAACAACTAGCTGAGTTGGCTTTCCAAGGTATTTTTCCAACCTTGAGGGAAAAATATGTGTCACATGAATTTGAAATCCTCAGCCAGTTGGTCGGTCGAATGAGTCCAGAAATAGCCAAGTCCTATGAGCCTAGAAGGATCTTTTAGAAGAAGATATCATATGTGGACTACTCTGACTCAGAAGACGAAGACAACATTATAGGACTCGCAGAGTGGCTCAAAGGCAAATAGACAGTGTCCTATCCCTTTGGCAAGAAAGAGCCAGAGAAATTTGGCTTTGACATTACTAAGGCCGATAAAATATTCGATCTGTTGCTTCAGCAAGGGTAGATCAAACTCTCACTGTTCCATACCATACCATCTGCAGAAGAACTGAAGAGGATGAAATATTGCAAGTGGTCGAATGCAATATCGCATGATACCAATGATTGCAAAATTTTCAGACAACACATTCAATCAGCTATTGAGCAAGGGAGGCTTAAATTTGAAACTCCTACCAAAACTGAAAAGCCGATGAAGATTGATCAGCACCCCTTCCCAACTAACATGGTTGAGGTGTCTATCAAAGACACGTCATGAGTTAAGTTGCTGATGTCTGATTTGGCTCAAAATAAAGGAGCCATTGATCCCAAAGTGCAGGTAACTTCTGCCGATGCCAAAGTAAAAGGGTTACTTCTTGAAGGAGATTTGAAGCCACGTCGACCTGTCACATCCCAGATGTTGATCAACAAGTTCCAGTGCCGACAAGAGAAGGTGAAGGAAAAAGAAGAGTGGGCACAACGTAATGAAGGACATTGAAGATGTTCATTTTTCAACTACTGTTGGGAAGAAGGGATCAAGCTGCCGACAGCAGAGAACTGTCCAGAGTGCAATGGGGCTTACAATAATGGTAACTCATCTAAAAGGGCTTGTTTTAATGACAGAGGACCTACAACCAAGGATCATCGAGGATTTGACAATCAACGAGTCTTGGTTCACAATTGGCTGGGGGGTAAAGCAGCATCCACGATCGGCTGGGGGGCAAAGCCAACGTTCATGATGGGCTGGGAGGTCGAGTCAATGAAGAGTCAAATGATCGGCTAGAAGAGATGGCCAATTCTCTGGTCCCTGATGAGGATATTATGTGTCGGGCTCCTGAACGTCAACGCACATTACAACTGGATGATGAAGGATCAAGCCAAACACATAAGATGCCTAATCCACAATGGTGTCCAGATGGCTTGACCAAATCCCAGAAGAGAAGAGTCCAGTGCCTACGTCAGCTAGAACAACATAAAGAAGCGGAAAGACTTGTGCTGGACAAGAAGAAGGTTCGGTCTATAGTCTGACGCCCAAAGTCATGACGGCTGATGGATAGGTTGCCCAAGTGCATCAATAACTGTACGAGCCAATTGTCTTATCGTGCCTATCGGCCGATCAAGTTTTTGAGCTACAGTCGATTACTGATGTAATCGTAGAATAGCCGATATCTGTAAAGAATCGCCTTTAGAACAAAAAATGTAAAAGCAATATGCAAAATCAGTATATTCGGTTATAGCCGATACATATATCGCCTTCAGAATAAAAAATACATGTTTATCTCTTCTGCTTTGGATTACAATGACATTACAACTCAGATCTACAAGTTACATATATTCTCAAGATATTACAGTAAGGGTACTGTCCTAACTCCCAATATGATGAGGATATTGAATCGATGAATGGGAGAGAGTCACACGCGAAGAGGAAACAAAAGATTAAGATCGTCACCCGATTCTGAAATCTTCCACCAAAAGGAGCCTGAGTTGATGACCAAGATCGACCGTTCCTTTGGCACGCTCTTCCTGTGATAAATGTGTAGCAAGACACCCTACCTATCTCCTTTTCTCAAAGCCAGATCCTCACAAGGATTCTCCTGGCTATGATGCCTCCTGGATTTTCAAAAGCAGACAAAGAAGAAGAGGGTGTACTACACAACTTCACAAGAATTCTTCTAGCTATCAGGAAGAAGAGGAAGAGAAGAACAATCATACAACAAGAGCCTGTGATCTATCTAAGTAAGTTCAGACATGGCCGATGGGAGTGGGTTTCCTCCATCAGGCTTCAGGCCTATTTATAGCCTAAAGATGCAGAAGAGATAACTATAGGAGGGAATTGAAAAAGGGGAATTGAAGAGCATCTGATGCAGTCAAAGCAAGAACAATTTCCTCGTGAAAGTCTCAGACTGGACAGTGGGTAGGCATGCAATGATACGTTTCCCAAAATTCAGGAGTTGGCTTTGAAGGAGAATTTAATAATAGAGGGTGACCCTACTTTGTACTCTAGAAGAGGAGGCTATCTGGATATCTTTTCCTCAACATTTCCATCAACAATGACAAGCTTCAATGCATCATTGGGATATAAGAAATTTTGGAGAAGAAACTTGTCAAGGAGTGGAAATAATTGTGTTTTCCTGAAGATTCTCTCCAAGGAACATGCCTCTCATTCCTAACAAAAGGCCGATTTGGTTCATGGATGAAAAGTGATGGTGCTACACAAAGAAGATGAGTTTTTATAGCAGTGAAGTTGAACCAAATCATAAAAAAGCACCCACAAATATGGATGAGAATTCATTCATCAGGGAGTAATACATTGAACCAATTAGCAATCAAGAGGTGGAGGTCGTCATTCATAAAAGGCCGATTGCATCGGCTAGCAGTACATCAGAATTTAAAGAAGGCTCTTGGCCTTATTTAATTCTACCCTGGTCTGGGTTATTTCTTCATTTATACGATCCAGTTCTCGAAGAAGAGCTGTCCTCTTGGCTTCAAGAGTCTCCAACTTCTTCTCTTTATTGGCAATCACTAGATGAAGGCCATGTTCTTGCCTAGATGGATGATTTGGTTGAGTTGCACCAAAAGCATTGATGTTTGAAATAATCATCTCTACAACAACACGGTCTGGAGACTGGAAGAAGGAAAAGATCAGGTAAGAAGAAATCGTGGGAACAAGACAAGAGGAAGAGAACCGACCTGATTCACAGAGGAGGAAGAAGAAGAAGAAGCCATTGCAAAAGAAAGATGACAGATCTAAAGGACTAGAAGGAGGCCAACAATATATAAAGCCCGATGGAAGAATTCGGTCAAAATGTTCAATACGGAGCATTGGAAGTTGGCCAATAAGGGCTAATCGCAGCTTACAAAATTACAAACAAAATCTAAACTATGCCTAAGAGATGGATAGCATTGATTAGGTCCATGTGCAGGTGGTCAACCGCCTCTATCTCCTGACAGTCAGCATCGGCCAAGCCAGGAATCAGCTGCTCCTGACTGCGTAGGGCTTGAACTTGACAGGCGACAGAGTCCCTCTGTTCCTGCATGGCAGCAATGGTGCTTAGGAGGTCGGCCAACTTCTGCTCTTCGGTTAACAAATCTTGGCCAACCTGATCAAGCTCCTTCCTCAATTCGACACGGCACTTCTTCAAGCGATCAATGTTGCTAACAATATCAGGGTGAGAAAAAGATAGGAATTTAGTCATGTTATCAAGATCAGCCATACTGGTATCCAACTTGTCCCAATCCTAGGTAAGTTGTTCTTGACGTCGCCTTTCTTCTAGCCGATCTTGAGCCCCTTGGACTATGAGCTACCGATTTTCAATGAAAGCAACCTGGAGCATCTTCGTCTTGAGATCTCTAGGAAATTGGTTTTGAATCTGCTTAAAGATAGTTCTAATCAGCTCGGCATCTTGTACAAGTTGGCCAACATCCTAGTTCAGAAATGGTAGCACCTCAACTAGTTTAGCCTTCACTTCATCTGAAAGGGCGATCGTCGATGTATCCTGCGGAGAAAAACAAGTTTATTGAAGCTTAAAGAGAAATGTGTCAAAGAAATTACCTCTACAGAAGGTGTTGCTTGAATATGAGCAGATGGATTTTCAGCCGATGATGATTCTGGAGATTCAGTGATCGGCAACTGTGATTGATCATCGACATCTTGTGGAAGATCACTCGAAGGCTTGTCATGAGCAATGTCCTGAAGCAAAAAACAAGAAGTAAAAAAATAAGAATGTCGAAAAGGTAGCCAACAAAGATTGTACCTCAGTTGGTTGAAGATCAGGTTGTTCAATCAAGACAACATCAATTATATCCTCCACAGTTTTTCCTTGCTCAGCGTGTTCAGAAACTCAACCAAGGCATCATTAGCTGAAGCTTCTTGAATCAGCTCCAATATTGAACCTCTGTCAGAATCAGTAACATTGGTTTGTTCTGACTGGCCAAGCAATCCCGAAGACTACAAAAAAGGGGATGATTAATCGTAGATACAGAAAGAAAGAGAAAGAGAAAATGAGAATCAGTACCTGAAAGGCACTTGCCAATACTCCTACCATATCTGAAACATTGAGGACTTTGGTATCAATCTTTTCTTTGATCTATGAGTAAGGACCTTGCTAGATCCACCTTTTCTTTTAAGGGTTGACAAAAGCAGACTATCCGGAGGAGGATTAATATTGGGGCCCTGCATAACTGAAGAGATTAAAGGGGCATTATAACCGATGTATGAAGTTCGCCTCGTTGGCCAGTAATAAATATTATTGCCACTTTTGTTTATGGCGGGTGTCGGGGACAGCCCTGGGGGTCCCCTTAAACAACTGGGGAATCCCCACTTAAAACCTGCAAAGAGCCAAAGCCAAACGCGCCTCGCTTAAACACGCTCACGGGGCATGGCCCACGCCGCGGTGGCCCTAACGGCCCACCAAGGCGGCCCACTTAAAGATCCCCTCGAGCAGGCTCCGCCTCGCTCGAGGGCACACGCCTCCCTCGGGTGGGCTCCGCCCCGTTCGAGGGAGTGCGCTACCCTCGAGCGAGGCTCCGCCTCGCTCGAGGGTCCGCGCCGCCCTCGAACGGGCCCGCCCTCGCTCGAGGGCGCTCCGCACGCGCACGCCCGTTCCCGTACGCGGGTACGGGCATTTAATGCTCTGACAACGGCGGGGCGGCGCCATCATGCGCCTCGGACTCGCGCCCGGCCCTGTTGCACCAACTCCCTAGGAGGGAACCCATCCCCGCCCCCGTGGGGGACCGTGCGATGTGGCGGTGCCGGCCCCGTGACGCCGCGCCGCCTACTCCTGTACGGTTAACGCGCCAAGCCCTCGAAGGGGGCCGGCCGCACCCTCGATTTGCTTTCCCGTGACTTTGCAGGGTTAGGTCGAGATGTTAGGCCGGTGGGGTGCCATCCCTGCCACTGTTAGCGGCATGGCGGCCGCCCCCGTGCGTACAATCCCACGCCGGGCACTGTGGTAACAGCTCCGGCGCTGTGGAGCGTGCGGGAACGGGACACCGCCATGCCTGCCACTATACCCTGTACGGATCGACGTCAGCAACTCCCTCAAGCCCGCCTGAGGACATCACGGCCATCCACAGCGCCCCCACCCTCGAAGCTGCCACTGTTCGGGTACAAGATACGCCATGATGGCTAGATCGCGGCAAGGACCGTCAAGGCGGCCGCCTACTCTACGGCTCGGCGCACCACACCTCCCCATGTAGCTGAATAGTGCGGCATACATGTAATTCGCTCTCTCCTTGGCCTATAAAAGGAAGACGAACTCCCCCGCCGCAGGGGACAAGACACGGCAGAACAACAAAAGACAACAACGCACGACACACCACTGGCTTCCTAATTCTCCCACAATATCTTCAGCCACTTCATCAGGGACTTGGAAGCCACGCTTCCTCTCCCGCCTTGCTTGTAGCGGCCCCCACTACGAGCACCCCGTGCTGAGCAATATAGTGCCTCGAGTACACCACTGCTGGACGTACGGCCCCTCGGCCGGAACCAGGATAAAACTCTGCCTCTGATTGCTTGGCATCGACCATTGAGGGATAGACCTTAGCGCTTATTACAGGTTAGTGTCGAGACCACATTCTGCACCGATAGTTGGCGCCCACCGTGGGGCAAGCGAGCGCCTAAGGTCAATCCACCGTCAACTCCCTCCATGGTGATCCGCACCGAGTACCGTGGTACGCGCTACTCCATGGGCAGCTCGGACCCCCTCCCCGCCGGGTTTGAAATCCGGTTCGGGAGCCTGAACTTTCTGGCCACGGGGAGCGCTACCTAATGCGCCTCACCAACCGTGAGGAGCTCCGTGCGCGGCGCCAAGCGCGGTCCGTCCCGGCCGCCGCCGCGCACGCCGTCGCCACGCGAGACGCCCCGCCGGCACGGATGCCGCGGGTCCATCGCGCGCCGCGGCGCTCGCCGCCATTCGGTCGGCGCTCACGCCGGGCGCGGTCGAGCGCCGCAAGCCGAATGCACCGCCTCTCAACGCGGCGCGCCCGTCGGGCGGCGCGACCACGCGCCCCGGCGGGGCAGCGCACGGTCTCCGGGACGCGCTTCCCCATCGGTCTGCGCGGTGCCACGACAGCCTACAACGCCAACGTCAACACCACGATGCGCAGGGTTCCCCCTGGCCGTCACGTCTTCGTCGCCAGGGACACTGGCGCCTCCGCTGGCGACGAGTCGTCCCTGGGCTCCCTTGACGCGTTGCCACCTGCCAACCTACATGGGTACGCGGAATGGGACTTCTCGGCGCGTGCGGACCCGAGAATGTTCGGGGCGTTTTCTTGACGCCATGGACTGCGGTTCGGCCGCTCCGACGACTCCAGCACCGGGAGCTACGACCCCGCGCGGGAATGCTGCATCGTCATCGCCAACGACCCGGCCAACGCCACGGCGGGGCGGCGGGCGCTGGCGACGGGGAGGTTACGCCCGCCCCAGGGATCACTCCGCGCCTGTTTGCGGGACCGAGCACCCCTGCTGGGGCCGTCATCGACGCGCAGCTAGCCCAAGCTCGTGCACTCGAGGCCAAGCTGGTGGAGGAGTATCGGACGGTGCGGCTGCTCCGCGCCTCTATGGCAGGCAAAGCCTCCGCGCGTGGCGAGCGCGCGCGGGAGTTGGGCATACAGGCCCGCGACCGCATCAACGCCAACTTCAACGTTGACAACCCGGACACGCCTCCGCGGCGAGCCAGAAGCTTATCGCCGCCGCGACGCCTGCGCGGGCCATGCCGGCCCCATCGACGCCCGAGGCGCGAAACCCGCACCGTGAGGTGCGGGGCACTCATCGAGCGAGCGGCGGCGTTCAACGGGCCGAGAGCTCGGCGTCACGCATCCGCCAACGAGGGGGGGACGCACGAGGCGACGGGGCCGCGCGGGGAGGTGAACCCTCGGTCCACGCGAGGTGAAGCGGCGGAGCGACCCGCCAACCGGGGCGCACACCGGCAAAGAGCGGCTCCTCGACACGCGCGGGCGCGGGACGGCGACGCTCGTAACGTCATCAACGCTCGGCGGACGAGCAAGGCGGATGTGTGAGCGGAGGCAGGCTACCACCCCGGGCGGGGTGGACGCTACGACAGCGACGAAGACCGCTCTCCGACGCCGGAGCCCCCGGGGACCCGTGTGTTCAGCCAGGAAATCCGCGCGGCGGCCTTCCCCCAGCGCTTCCGCCAGCCCACGACCATCGTCAAGTACAATGGGGAAACGGATCCCTGCTTATGGCTCAACAATTACTGCCTAGCGTGCCAGCTGGGCGGGGCCACCAGCGATGAGGTCATCATCCGCAACCTCCCCCTGCACCTCGGCGATTCAGCCTGGACGTGGCTCGAGCACCTGCCGGCCAGCCAGATCCACAATTGGGATGATCTCGTCCGCACGTTCGTGGGCAACTTCCAGGGCACGTACGTGCGCCCTGGGAATTCCTGGGACCTGCGGTCCTGCACCCAGAAGCCCGGCGAGTCGCTCCGGGACTTCATACGGTGCTTCTCCAAGCGTTGCACGGAGCTCCCAAGTGTGGCGCAATCCGAGATTGTGCACGCCTTCCTCGAGGGCACCACGTGCCGAGATCTCGTGCGAGAGCTGGGGCGCAGCCCGCCTTTGGACTCAAATGAACTATTTGACATCGCCACCAGCTTCGCCTCAAGAGAGGAGGCCGTGGGGGCGATCTTCGACGGCAAGAAGGGCAAGCGCTCGGACGACGCGCCCGCGGAGGGCAGCAAGTCCAGGGAGCCCCACCGGAAGGACAAGCGGGGCCAGAAAGGGAAGAAGCTGCGCCGCGAGGCGCGCGAGCAGGGGCGCGACGGCGATGACGCCGAGGCCCTTGCTGTTGACCTGGCTCGACAAGGCCCTCGACCGGCCCCTCGAGGTCCGGGGGTGTTTGATGACATGCTGAAAAAGCCATGTCCATACCACAAGACCCCAGTGAACCACACCCTCGAGCAATGCGACATGCTCAAGAAATTCTACGGTCGCGCCGCCGCAAAGGACGCGGAGGCCAAGAAGGACGGGGGAGATGGCGACGTCGGCGGCTTCCCCGCCGTGGAGAACGTGTTCCTCATCTTCGGGGGACCGACCGTCGACATGTCGAGCCGCCAGCGCAAGCGGGAGCGGCACGAGGTCCTCGCCGCGGAGAGGGCGCCTCCCTCCTTCCTCGACTGGTCGGAGGACACCGTCACCTTCAGCCGTGAAGACCACCCGAACCGCATCCTGAACCCGGGTCAATACCCATTGGTGGTCGACCCGGTCATTGGGAACGCGCGATTCTCAAAGATCCTGATGGACGGAGGCAGCAGCCTCAACATCCTCTACGCGCACACGCTGCGCCTGCTGGGGATCGGGTTAGACCAGCTGCAGCCCAGCACGACGCCGTTCCATGGCGTCGCGCCAGGCAAGCGCGTCCAGCCCCTCGGGCAGATCGACCTGCCGGTTTGGTTTGGCACTCCGAGCAACTTCCGCAAGGAAATGCTCACCTTCGAGGTGGTGGGGTTCCGGGGTGCCTACCACGCCATACTTGGGCGCCCCTGTTACGCCAAGTTCATGGCCGTCCCCAACTACACCTACCTCAAAATGAAGATGCCGGGACCAAACGGCGTCATCACCGTGGGCTCGTCCATCGAGCACGCGTTCGACTGCGACGTCGAATGCGTGGAGCACGCGGAAGCACTAGCGCTGGACGAAGCGCTGGTGACCACCTTGGAGAAGATGGTCAACGAAGACCTCGACTCCACCGCCAAGCACGCCGGCAATTTCGAGGCCGCAGAGCAGACCAAGGAGGTGTCCCTCGACCCTGCGGCCCCCGAGGGCAAGGCGCTGAGGGTCAGCTCCACCCTCGACCCGAAATAGGAAGTGGTGCTCGTCGACTTCCTCCGTGCCAACGCCGACATCTTCGCGTGGAGCCCCTCGGATATGCCAGGCATCCCGAGGGAGGTCGCCGAGCACTCCCTTGACATCCTGCCTCACTCCTGCGCCGTGCAGCAACGACTCCGCCGCTTCGACGAGCAGCGGCAGCGGGCGATCGGAGCGGAGCTGTGGAAGCTTCTCGAGGCCGGGTTCATCAAGGAGGTGTTCCACCCTACGTGGCTAGCGAACCCTGTACTAGTAAAGAAAAAGAACGGGAAATGGCGGATGTGTATAGACTACACTAGTCTTAATAAAGCATGTCCTAAAGTTCCCTTTCCTTTGCCACGCATCGATCAAATTGTTGATTCAACAGCCGGGTGTGAGCTACTTTGCTTCCTTGATGCCTACTCCGGGTATCACCAAATAAAGATGAAGGAGTCCGACCAACTCGCGACTTCATTCATCACGCCGTTCGGGATGTTTTGCTACGTCACGATGTCGTTCGGCCTCCGGAACGCGGGTGCAACGTATCAACGCTGCATGGAACACGTTTTCGGAGATCATATCGGGCAAACGGTTGAGGCATACGTAGACGACATCGTCGTAAAGACCAGGAAGGCGGACGACCTGGTTGGCGACCTCAACATCGCGTTCGGCTGCCTACGGGCCAACGGGGTAAAATTGAACCCCGAAAAATGTGTCTTTGGTGTGCCGCGGGGCATGCTCCTAAGATACATAGTCTCCCAACGAGGCATCGTGGCCAACCCCGAGAAGGTTGCGGCCCTCGAGCGAATGGGTCCAATTCGGGACCTCAAAGGGGTGCAAAAGGTGTTGGGGTGCCTTGCTGCCTTGAGCCGCTTCATCTCGCGGCTCGGCGAAAAAGGCTTGCCCCTCTATTGCCTCCTCAAAAAACGCGAGCGCTTCTCCTGGACCACCGAGGCCCAAGACGCGCTCGACAAGTTGAAGGCATCCTTGACCCACGCCCCGATCCTCACGCCGCCGCAGGACGGCGAACCTCTGCAGCTCTACGTGGCTGCGACCACCCAGGTGGTCAGCGCCATAATCGTAGTAGAGCGCACGGAGGAAGGGCACGCCCTACCGGTCCAACGGCTGGTGTACTACATCAGCGAAGTCTTGTCCAACACCAAGACGCGCTACCCTCAAGTCCAAAAGCTGCTATACGCGGTGGTCCTTGCGCGGTGCAAGCTTCGCCACTACTTCGAGGCCCACCCTGTCACGGTGGTCTCCTCCTTCCCGCTAGGGGAGATCATCCGCAATCCGGACGCGGCGGGCAGGATCGCCAAGTGGTCGGTGGAGCTGATGGGCGAGACGCTCGCCTACGCCCCGCGCAAGGCCATCAAGTCCCGCATCCCCGGCGGATTTCGTCGGCCGAATGGACGGACACGCAACTACTGCCGCCACAGATCCAAGCAGAGTGCTGGACTCTGTATTTCGACGGCTCAGTGATGAAAACAGGGGCGGGCACGGGCCTGCTCTTCGTGTCGCCCCTCGGGGAGCACATGCGGTACGCAGTATGTCTCCACTTCCCCGCGTCAAACAACATGGCTGAGTACGAGACCCTCCTTTGCGGCCTCAAGATCGCCATTGAAATAGGCATCAAGCGCCTCGACGTGCGGGGGGATTCGCAGCTCGTGATTGACCAAGTCATGAAAAATGCGAGCTGTCACGACGACAAGATGGAAGCGTACTGCAAGGCCGTGCGAGTCCTCGAGGACAAGTTCTACGGCATCGAGCTCAACCACGTGCCCCGCCGGTACAACGAGGAGGCGGACGAGCTGGCCAAGATCGCGTCCGGGCGGATCACCGTCCCCCCGAACGTTTTTGCCCGAGATATCGCCCAGCCCTCCGTCCCCCTCGAGCCACACCCCTCGAGCCACGCGGAACCCTCGGGGGCTCCCTCGAATCCAGCAGGCGCAGAGCCCATGGATGAGGACCCCTCGAACGAGGCGTACGTGCTCTCCCTCCTCGAGGGGTATGGCGCCTACGAGGCTGATGTGATGGATGTCGAGCCAGCCCCCATCAAGGCAGATTGGCGCAACAAGTACGTCGCCTGGATGGCTCGAGGGGAACTTCCCCCGGACCGGGCTGAAGCCAGGCGCATCGCCAGGATGGCCAAGTCCTTTGCACTCGTCGACGACGAGCTGTACAAGCGCACCGCCTCCGGCATCCTGCAGCGGTGCGTGCCCATCCCCGAGGGGCGCGAGCTCCTACGGGACATTCACGCGGGGATTTGCGGCCATCACGCCGCACCCCGCACCCTCGTGGGCAACGCATTCCGTCAAGGCTTTTACTGGCCTACCGCGATCGCGGATGCCAGCGAGATCGTGCGCACCTACGAAGGGTGCCAGTTCTACGCCCGCAAATCCAACCTTCCTGCTCACGTCCTGCAGACCATCCCCATAACATGGCCTTTCGCCGTGTGGGGGCTGGACATCGCCGGGCCCCTACGGAAGGCGCCTGGGGGCTTCACCTACTTGTTGGTCGCAATCGACAAATTTTCCAAGTGGGTAGAAGTACGCCCCATTACGAATCTCAGGGCGGAGCAAGCGGTGACGTTCTTCACCGACATCGTCCATCGTTTTGGAGTACCAAACTCCATTATCACCGACAACGGGTCCCAGTTCACGGGCAGGAAATTCCTGGAGTTCTGCGACAAATTCCACATCCGTGTGGATTGGGCAGCTGTGGCACACCCACAGACTAACGGCCAAGTAGAGCGTGCCAATGGCATGATTCTACAAGGTCTTAAGCCCAGAATTTTCGACCAGCTGAACAAGTCTGGTCGAAAATGGCTCCAGGAGTTACCAGCGGTCATGTGGAGCCTAAGGACCACCCCAAGCAGAGCCACTGGGTTCACCCTGTTTTTTCTAGTCCATGGCGCAGAGGCCGTCCTCCCCACGGACTTAGAGTATGGGTCACCCAGGGTACGAGGCTACGACGAGGACACCAACCAGCGAGCCCGCGAGGACTCACTGGACCAGCTGGACGAAGCGCGCCTCGTGGCCTTGATGCACTCCGCAAGATATCAACAGTCCCTCAGGCGCTACCAGGCACGGAAGATACGCCGGCGGGACTTCAGTGAAGGGGATTTGGTCCTAAGGTTACGCCAAGACAATCGAGGACGCCACAAGCTATCACCTCCGTGGGAGGGGCCCTACGTCGTAGTGAAAGTGCTCAAGCCCGGCACGTACAAGATGGCCAACGAGGACGGCGAAGAACTCACCAACGCTTGGAACATCCAACATCTACATCCCTTCTATCCCTAGCTAGGATGCCTGAGTCTTTTGTTGTAAATCACGTGACCAACACCCCAGTTGGTGGCAACCATGTAAACATCACCAGTTTAATGAAAAAAGGCAACTCGGCTTTCCCCTGAAACCCAAGTTACCCTCGGGGGCTACTACGGGGGGCATCCCCCTCCCCACAAAAAATGGCCCCATTTTTTCGCAAAAAAGAAACAACTCACGCGCACTAAGCATGTTTTCACTTCGGCCTCGAGCAAAATTCGAACAGGGCGCAGGCAGCCTAGCGGAAAGGACGCGCAAGTCAGAGATAGCCTACGCCTCCGCGAGGATACGGCCCTTCTCTCTTGCCTCCAACCCAGCAGGCCACTCGCGAAAATCGAACTCCCCTAACTAGAATTTACTCAGGAAGAAGAAGAAACAAAAAAACGCAATAAAGTAAAGAACATCATTCCACTTTCACAAACGTTTGAAGAAAAAGTGATATGTTTATTTACACGGCCACACGGCCAGCACACTAACACATAAACAAAAAAAGGGCCTAGCGCCCGGTAATCCTCAGGCTGGCGGAGCGGCAGCGTCAGCGGCATCTGGGAACAGGAACTCCTTGAAGGCCTCGGCAAGCGCTCCGGCGGCGTCAGCGGCTAACGCGTCCACTCGCTCCATCGCCACCTTGTCCTCGACGCCCTCGGGGACGACGTAACCCTCCGCCACCGCCTCGAAGTTGATCTCGTAATGAGATCGCACCACCCCGAGGGCCTTCTGGACGCCGAGGTGCAGCGCCGGCGCATGCGCCGGTGACTTGCCCGCCAAGGGCGCGCGGGCGGGCGGCCGCCAAGCTCCCGCCCGCGCCTCGCCCTCCTCCACGGCCTGGCAGGTCTCGAGGGCCGCGGAGCGCAACTCCAGCAGCTCCTGCTCGGAGGAGTTGTAGGAGGTCTGCAGTGCCTCGGCCCGCTCGGCCGCGTGCCCCAGCGCGGTGCGCAAGCCTGAAGTTGCCAAGCAAGAGGGGGATCAAAAAAGGGGGCGAACCATCTAAGGGGAAATCAGCGAAACAAGAGATAAACAGCAACTTACCCTCAACCTGCTTCTTCTCCACCTCGAGGGCGCGTCGCCCAGCCTGGACCGCCTGCTCAAGGCCCTTAAGGGTCTCGCCTTGCTCCTGGAGAGCCAGCTCCTGGCTCGCGCTCGTGATGGTGAGCACCATCAGTTCGCCCGCGAGCTTCGAGAACTCCGTGTTTCGGCCCTCCAGCGATTTCTGCGCCGCCTCGTGTGCGACACGCTCCTGCTCTAGCGCCGACCGGGCGTCGGCAAGGGCAGCCCGCTCCTGCTGGAGCTGCCCCTCGGCCCCCTGGAGGGCGGTACACTCCTACAAGAGTTGGTCCTCCGCGACGGCGAGCGCCGCAACCTTGGCGTCGAGGGCGGCCTTCAGATCGTCGGCCTCCTTGGCCTTCTGCTCGAGTGCGCGCGTGCTCCTCAGCCTGGCTCTGCTGAGCCTGCGCCCCCCGGAGCAACGAGTGGAGCTCCAGGTTGTCGTTGCGGACACCGGCCACCTTCGCCTCCCAGTTGGCCACCAGGGTGCGCATCTTCTCCAGGTCCGCCCGCGCCTGCCGCAGTGCCTCATCCCGGTCGATGAGGGCCGTGCAAACCTACTCGAGAGTGGAGGGGCGCGCCGGGTCCTGCCTTGCGCTCTCATGGAGCTGATCGCGTAGGGCCACGGCCCGGTATGACAGCCAACCGTCCAGAGTCTTCAAGGCGTCGGCGAGCGAGTCGAAGGCGTCGCACCGCTCCCGGAGCTGGCGGAGCTCGGCGCTCACCTGATCGAAGGCGCCGTACTTATCGCGGGTGCGGTGCTCGGGCTCCTGTCACCAACAAGCCGAGACCTGTGAGCGTCATGCTTCAAGGATCGCGCGCAAAAACAAGAAAAACAAAGAAAGCACACGACGGTGCCCCACCTGGAAGACGCACCACGCGGGGCCGCCGTGGATCTGCAGCGCCTCGTTCAACGCCCGGTCGAGCGCGGCGCCGTGGTTGCGGAGCTCTCCCCACGCCCTCCTCGCTCCCCCCGGGCGTCGGCGAATGCGGGCGGATCGCCAATGAGCCCCTCTCCCGGGCGGAGCGGCCCGGCGCGGGAACAAGAGGCCTCGGCACCGCGCCCTCGGCCTCCCCGCCACCATGTGGCCCTCCCGCCGCCTCACAAGAGCCCCCTTCGGGACTCGGGGGGACGGCGTGGGGAAACTCACCCACCGGTCCCACCCGGCGGCGGGGGGAGTCATCGTCCGGGATCTCCACCACCGCCGCCGGGAGCCGCCGGCGGGTGCCGGCCCCTACGTCGCCTCCATCGACGCCTCCGCCCGCGCCTCCGTGACCGCGGGCTCCCGTCGCGGCGCCATGGCCTCCGCCTCCGCCGCGTCTCCGCGGCCACGGGCGCCGGCTCGCCCTCCCCGGCAGCGCCGCCGGCCGCGCCTCCACCACGGCCGGCGCCGCCGGCCGCGCCTCCACCACGACCGGCGTCCGCCGCTCCTCGCCGGGCCGGGCCGCGGCGCGGCGGGCGATCCACCGGTTGTGGCCTCGAGGCCTCGGCCCGCGCCCCGCGAGCTCTCGCCCGCCGCGGCCGCCGCACTCGCCCCCGCCCGCGGCGCCCTCGACGAACACCGTCGGGTGGGAACGGATGCGTCCGCCCTCAACACCTTAGCCGGTGCGAGGGGAGGCACGGACGGCACCACCCTGCGCAAACACGAACAAGCGGTCAGGTTCTTGGTTGTCAGAGATGAAACCCCGCAAAAGAGCAAGTCCCTCACCTTGAAGAAGAGAAGGCGCGCTTCCTCTTCCTCGAGGTCCCGGCAGATGATGCCGGCGCGGCCGGCGCGGCCGCCGCCGCACCTCCGGCCGTCTCCGCCGCGCACGCGGGCCCCACCCCGCGCGCGCGGCGCGCTCGTCGCGCGCACCTCCGGACGCGCGCCGGCGCCTCCGCGGCCCGTGTCGCTCCCGTCGTCGATTGTCCGGCGGCGGGTGCCTCCGCACCCGCCCCGTGCGATGCCGCTCTTGCCGCCGGAGCCGGCTCCGGCGGCGGGGGCGCAGCTCCCACCTATCGGGGGAGGCTCGCCCCGGCCTCTTCCTCCTCTTCCTCCTCCGAGGACGAGTACTCCTCGGTCCCCGGAGAAGAGAGCCCCTGCTGCTCGCGTAGCCGGTACTCCTCATTCCGCCGTTCGCTACGCTCGCGGTGTCACTTCGCGCGCTCCTTCTTGCGCGCCGCCCGCTCCTGCTCCCGTTGCTGCGACGCTCAACCGAGCGCGCGAGAGCGGGGAGTGGGCAGATCAGACTTCGCGGCGCTCAGGCTCACCAGCTGCGAGCGAAACATCTCAGCGCGTCATCAACCCGAAGTATCAGCAAGATCAAAAACGGAACCAAGAATTCTACTCACCAGCCGGCCGGTGGGGAGCATCTCGAGGTCCCACAGGGACCGGTCGCTGCGCAGGGACCTGGTGTCGACGGCGCTCCGTGCCCGTGTGGCCGCGTACTCCCGCAGGAGGGGGCTCGGAAGCATCCGCGACCTCGCTAACGCGATGGGGTTCGCCGTCTCCGTCATCTCGAAGATGCGGAGTGGCCTCTCCATCGGGGGGACGACCCGCCGGTGGTGGAGGAAGGCGAGGACGGTCGCCGCAGTCAGCCCGCGCCCCGCCAGGTTCCTCAACGCGGCCAGCAGCGAGTCCAGCCGCCTCCGATGCTGGACCGGAGACACCCCGTGGCTCCAGGAGTCGGGCTTCTCCCGGAGCACCAGGCCGGTGTAGGGGGGAGACCGGGCTCGTCGTTGCGAAGATAGAACCACCCCCGCTCCCAGCCTACATTGTTGGTCGTCATGGTGCAGGGGATGTAGTCGTCCTTGTACTGCCCCCGCAAGGCAAGCGACATCCCGCCGGCGCGCACCGCGAGGCGGGTCCTCTACTCCGTCGTCGGCTGCGTGAACAGCTCCGCACGGAAGAGGTGAATCCAGAGATCCCAATTCACTGGGATCCCTAGATACCCCTCGCAAACGCCCACGAACGTGGCCGCCTGCGAAATTGCGTTCGGCGCGAAGTTGTGCAGCTCCACGCCGTAGTGGTGGCAGAGCGCCCGCATGAAGCGACTCGCCTGCGCCGCGAAGCCGCGCTCGTGGAAGCGGGTGAAGCTAACAACATAGCCGCTCGGCGGTTTGGGCGCGTGGTCCCCAGCCGGCGGCACGATCCACTCGGTCGGCCGGCTCTCCTCGTTTGCCGCCAGCTGGCCGGCGGACACCAGGTCGCCCAGGGCCAGCCGCGTCACCGACGAGCGCTCCCACGCATACGGGTCGACGATAACGAGAGGCGGAAGAGGCGCCATGAGGAAAGGCAAAGGGACGGGGAACGAGTGTTGACGGTGAAAATTCGTCAACCTAGCCATGAGTTTACCTTCGGTGTTGGCATGACTTTTGTATCTTATTCATTGGTACTAACCCCCGTGGTATAACAAGTTCACTTGTGCATGTCGGTTTTGAAGTTAAGTGTTTACGCAGGGTTTTAACATTGAAAGAAAGACTTCCGGGATAAGTTCATTAAGCACCTCATGACAAGACCTTGAAGCCCGATACAAGTCAAGCAATGAAGTGAACATGACTCCAAGAGCCCAAGGACCAAGCCCGAGAAGATGATAAACTCCGAGGACCGAACCAAAAAAGTGTTGAATCTTGCAAGACAAGGAGTTGAGTCCAATTCGGAGAGAAACCGACGTCAAGGGCCCACATGCAAAAGGGGAGAACATCTAGAAGACGCGGGAAGCAACACCGGGCGAAGCAGGCCACGAGATGGGCCGAATTGGGCCCAGGCCGGCCCAGCCCTTTTCGGGGCCCAATCGGCCTCCCCTTTGACCTAATTGCTTCTCAGGCTATAAATAGCCCCCTGACCGAGAGCCACGCAAAAACGAAGTCGTAATCCGCCGCCGAGGAGCAGAGAAGCTTGAGGGACACCATCTCGGAGATGAGGGTCGTGCTAGTTGTCTAGGGTTTCCCTAGCCGACGTGGGAATCTTGCATGGAAGACCACGTCGGAGCTCCGGAGCGAGGATCAAGATCGAGGGAGGGCCCCGGTGGTGATCTTGTTCATGTAATCATTCATGGTGAAGTTTGTAAGTGAATCCGATTTCTAGCGATTAAGTGCCTTCTCGATGATTTTGTTTTCTTCTTGGTTTTGCTTCTTCTACGATCTAGTCTATAGCTAGATTACATAGGGTGCTCTTGTAGCCGCGGTGGCTAGAGGTGCATACCGGACCGGCCAAGTGATTTCAACTTGTTCTATCGAACTCGCCCTAGACTACCCGCATGAATAGGGATACGTTGTGACAGAACGGGGGTTCCGAAAGGCGGGCGTTTTTGGAGTGGGATGGGAAGGCCACGATTAAAGATGCTTTTAATGATATTTGCTTTTCTATCTTCATCTATCTTGTTTGGAGCTACAACATAAGCATGATCTAGATTCTCTAGATTGGTTATCTCTTGCTTTCTCTTGCTACCTCTTTAGCAGATTAGATTAGATTCGTTTTCTTTATGAGTTAGTAGATTAGATGCAACTTGTCTTCATAAGATAGCTTACCTTGCTTTACTAGATTGAATCCTTGCGTTGCACATTGTTCCACGGATTCGATACCTTGGGTTTACCACTCGAGGGAAGAAGGGTCCCTTGACTACGACGGGAGACTTGTCCGCTTGCAAGTCTAAACGAACCTTGATACAACTATTAACCGTCAACAAGCCCCTTTTTTCCGGCGCCGTTGCCGGGAACAAGCAATCAAGATCCGATCTAGTATCGCTTATCTTTCAGTTTTTCTTTTGATTTTCTTTTGCATCTCTTATGTTTGATCATCCTCAAAAAGAAAAAAAATCAATCTAATCTAGTTTTGATTAACCCTAATTTTTCTTTTCTTTTTAGATTTTCGTTTTATTGCTAACCCTAACCGGAGATGGTTGGCTACCTCTCCAAGAAACCCAAACTTTTTTTGTGTGGATGATCCAGGAAAACTTTACAGGCAAAGGTGACGTGCAACACAAGCTAAAGGGTTGGAAACCCTAGATTCAAAAGTCAAACTCGAAGGACCATCAAAATCTCCAAGGGAATCACCACCTCCAAGTCAAGACGCTGGAAGGCCGTTCAAGATCAACGAGGACGGAGAAGATGGAGATAGAGAAAGAAGCTCAACACCTAAAGGCTGCCAAGGCAAGATCCACATGCGGGGTGTTCATCGTGATGAAGATGTTAGAGACGCAAGTGGGACAACTTGCCGGACAACCGATTGGTGGCAAAGAAGAATATCCGAGACAACTCCAAGGTCCCAAGACGGCGAAGGCTACTTAAACTCATTCGGGAGAGATGAAGGATCACACTAGAGACCATGAAGATCACAACCGAAGACCGGAATTCGAGATGCCGAGCCACAAGGAAGTTGTTGCATCCGTCAAGACCAAAGGACAAAGCCAGCCTGTGAAGACCAAAAAAAATGACTAAGCCAAAGTGGGTACCCAAGATTGCAACGCCCGCAAAGAGCGTTGATCCGGAGTAATCAAGTGAAGAAGTCTAGCCATGGACTATAAACGAAGCGCTTGGCGGGAGGCAACCCGTTTCGTCGAGTCAAGAATAAGCTACCGGGAGGACAACCCGATTCCATGTTTTTCGAGTCTTTTCAAGTAATTCAGTTTTGAATTTTACTACGCAAAACCTTAGACTTAGAATGGTTGAACAATATTAGAGACATAACTCTTGGTTGAATATTTTGCTTGATCATAAACCCTTTACATGAACCATCCTATGTTGTTTGCTTCTTTTTCGAGAAACCAAAACCAAAAAAATCAGAACCTAACTCAACCCTTCACCCTCATTAAGGTGCTGTGGTGGACTTGTTTTTCATGCTAAAAACACTCGAGTAGAGCCACGACTTGTATCTAGATGTTATTTAAATTTCAGCATGTAGTAGGACTCGCGTGAACCTAGAATCTTGATTTTTGGTTGGTTTAAAAATCCATATCCTTGGTTCCTCTAAAGATTAGAATTTTTCCAAGCCTCACTTAATTTTATTTCATTCAAAATCTCTCTCATCTAATCAAAATTAGGACCTGAACCTATGCCCCGATGATCAAGCCGGGAAAAGTTCGCTCTCAACCAATGAAGCCAAACAATACCGGTGAGACCGATATCAACGTAGTCGAAAAATATTTTCGACTCACATTTGTTTTTAATGGTTTAAAAACTTCTCTAAATTTATGCTTGAGCTCTTGCATGGCTCTGAAAGATATTTTTAAATTTCGAAATTAGAGTAGTGCTTAGCCTTAAAACATGCTTAGAGGGAGGCAATCAAGTTATCTTGACCATACGTGCACCATGATACATCACGGGATGCCCCTCCAACATCTTTTATCAAACCACATGCAAAGTACAAGCATGGGGGGCAGCCAAGGCCTTGTTTTGTAGGAATATCATGGATGTATGTGAGGCAAGGGAGTATGGAAGTGAATCAAGCGAAAACATCAAGTGGAAGGAGCAATAATGCAAGCGAAGGAGTGGACGGGAACGTTTGGACGGTGTACGCGGTCACGAAGCAACATGCACTAGAGAAGAACCGAGCCAAGAGGAGAGAAGTAAGTCTTTCTTCCAACTCTTTGTTCATGTGCTCTAGTTTGTAGGCCGAAACCACCTTAGACTTAGCCATCCACCGCGTTTGTTTTGTGCAACAAATCACATCCTTAATCCACTCAAAGTCCAGACTCCAAAATAATATTTGTGTACCTTGTTACCAGGTGAAAACCCCGGATATATATTTGTGAGGGAGAGTGCTGCAATCATGGAAGAAAACTACAGGCCTTTTCACCGAAGAAAAAGGGATCATCGTCGTCTAAGCCATCAACCCCTTCAAGGAGGCACTCGGTTTCCGAGTTTCCTCGAGTATGGAGGAGGACACGGCACCGCCGAGGAGGAACCACACTCTTCTCCTCGGTGGCATGAGGGACACACGAAACTCGTTTATTAGGTTTACCAAACTTCAATAACATATGGAGGAGCCGCCTGTCCAACCTCACCACTTGACACGATCATCCGCTCCACCTCCATGTGCTCCGTGGTATTCCAATGGGTTTATCATCACGACGGAGGAGGAGGAGAAGAAGCTAGCTCGCCTTGGGTAGAGGCTTGTAGCGAACATCGACATCGACGACCAAGCTCTCCACATATTGGGTTTCATACGGGACACCGGTGCAATTCTCTAACGGAGTGTCGGCAAACACCCACAAGGAATTCGCCTAGGAAATTCTCATGACCATGGAGCATACCCTTGATGAAGGAGTGCTGAGTCTCTCATTCCGTTTGGAGGGAGCCCACAAGTGGAGAAGAAGGAAGACACCGTCGGAAGGGTAACCTTGATCAATGATGCTATTTCTAGCACCTTGATGGGGTAATCTCCTTTCATCCATGGGTTGCAATCGATCTTGAGATGTAATCACACTTTGTTGGATTATCTATCTATCGTCTTTTGTTGGAAATACTTTAATGCTTAAGGTTAGCTACCATGCCGTAAAGGGAGTAAGGGTCTCAATGCTTCCTTGGATCCATTCAACACAACCCCCGATAGATTAGATTGGTTTTCATGTTCAAAACGATTGCATGTTCTAGTATCATAGACCCATGGGCGAGTATCTCCTTTTTTCAAAAGGGAGCTCCGGAACAAGTGGATGTGCATGAAGGCACATGGGAAGGTTTTTGGAGTATGATCACGGGAGGAGACCATCAACGAAGAAATACTATCCGGAACCCCATCATCCAAGTGTGTCACTTTTGTGCAAGTGGATTTTTGGGAGAATGAGAGAGACAAAGATAACCAACATGGAGTTGAATTGGCTTTACTCGGCTTTGATTGCCAAGTGGCCAATAGACCCCACTCACCTATGATCAACCGGTGGTGTTGTTAAGCAACATCGAGTTCGGGAGATATTGGTTCGGGGTGTTACCTCTCCATATTGGCTATCTCTTTAAAACCGGGTATTACAAGGAACCCAAATCATCTCCTACCCGGGACTTCCCTAGGAATATATGAAGAAAGGAAAATATAAGAGTGAAGATGAGAGAGGAGGCTTCCAAGTGGCCTAGGTGAATTTGCCCCTTCCGGATTGAAGATTAAGACTTTTCTTGAGGGGAAGAAGATTGGTTAGAGGAATGACTTCTTGTGCCGGCGAAGAAAAAAATAGAAGAGACGGATTATAGGAGAAGGATCTTCTATGGCCCAAGAATAAGGTGCACAACAAAATTATGTCCCACCATTGGGAGGAACCCCGGCGCCGCCGAGTTACTACGGTGATGTACCAATGCAAGCATGGGGGAGTGGTGCAGCCATACCCCCACCATTTTTGCGGTGCTCAACGTAGCCTTTGCGGAGCCATATGCACACCTTCCTCAACCACAACAAAATGTGGCCACCATTGGAGGATACGCTGCAAGGAACGTGCAAATTATTGCAGCCATCCTAACCAATGCAAACCAAATGGGTGAAGGAAATGCAAACGTCGCTTATGTGCTTGGACACCTTCACCTAGCACCGTCGGACAATTCATAGGAGGAGTGGTGCATTCCTATTACAAGTAAGGGTACAACAACCAAGACTATCAATATCAACCACCGGCGAAGATTAGAGAGAGGAGGAGCCTTAGCTATCTTTCCTTTACCCCCCTTTTCTTTAATTTTCAGCTTGTTTGCGCCTATGTATGCGTAGTATTTTCAGTTTTACTTTAATTTTTAGTTCTAGTTTAATTTTCAGCGTGTGTGTTAGTGTTTATTTTCATCATGAATAATGTCGCCACCAAGTTTTTACCATTAGTAAAGTTACAAGGTTTATGCCATGATGATATATGATTATAATTGCCGCTTTGTTTATCTTTGTAATTGATTTATGCATGTTTAACCTAGTGCTCTCTTAAAAATACAAATCTGAAATTATTTAAATGCTAGCTTAATCTTCAGCAGAGGTTATGATTAAAATAAGGACCCATAGTGTTTTATGTGCTCTCAAGTTATGAATAGATTAAAGATGTCTTTTATGCTAAAAAATATCGCTAACCTTGTCATAAATATCACTTGTGTGTTTCTCAACCTATCCAAAGCCTAATATATATTTGAGTGCATAAACTTTAGTGTACAAGATTTATTTTTGAGTGAGTTATTGCAGGCCGTGATTTCTCTGGCCCGAGACTAAGAAGCTGGTCATTCCGTTTTTGCGTATCTATCTTTTTGCTAGCCTTTTATCCCTGCATTGTGTATCCCCGCATTGGAGATCTCACAAACTTCGCCGGATATCCACCCTTAAACCAAATATCATCTTTTGTGATTACCTCCTTGACCACAACCTATCGTTGAGAATGGATCATCAATTCAAGGAAGATCGCAAGACGGTGCCGACATTGAAGATTTCAAGTATCTCTCCAAGGAAAAATATTTCCGGTACCTACCTTATTTTTCGCCTCTTTGCTCGAGGACGAGCAACGTCTAAGCATGGGAGAGGAGGTAGGTACGGTGCAGTTTTAGAGTTCAAAGGGGAGTATTTTAAAAAAATGATGATTGAAAAAATAATAATAATTCGGCGACGAACGTGACTTCCAAGGTGAAGGTCTCACAAGAAGAAAGAAAGAAATATATATATATATATATATATATATATATATATATATATATATATATATATATATATATATATATATATATATATATATATATATATATATATATATAATGAAAGAAAGAAAGAAAGAAAGAATAGAATAAGAAATCTGAGAAAGAGAAAAAATATATGCGTAAGGTGAACTTCCCGGTTCTCTAAGAGTGCATTCAAGGCTTCAATAAAAGATCCATTCTCATTTTCCAACCATGTGCAATCCGATAACGAGGACTTCCTTTGTGCCTCGGGATCACTCTTTGCCATTTGCACATGTCCGCTCATCTAAAAGTGTGTGTATTTTTCTCTTTCCCCTCCTTGATTTAACATTATTTTCCAATTACCTTTTTGACGAGTCTCGGTAAGACCATGAGAAGCTTGTCTTGTTTTGACAACACCTCATTTATAAAATCTTGTTAGGACTAAACTTTCCCAAAGCTCCATATAAAGCCTACCACGCATGTATGTTATGAGAGGGAAAGGAGTAGAATATATAGGCTTGAGAGACAAGTGAGATGAGAGTTCATGAGCAACATGCAAGGTGATTTGTGAACTTGGTTTAGCTCTTTTCTTTATTTCAAAAATTCTGAGATCTATTTAAACTTTGTGAGCATGTTAATACTTGTGGGATAAGCTTAATTAAATGTCTACCCTCCGTAGGGATGAAGGCTAGTACATTATGGGACTTTAACGAATTAAACTTTTGAGAGCATTATGTTTTTTTTCATGTATGATCAAGTGCAAGGTTTAAACAATGAAAGGCAACGATGATATCCATCGAAGGCTTACTCGAGGACGAGCAAGGTTTAAGCATGGGGGAGATGTTGACGGTGAAAATCCGTCAACCTAGCCATGAGTTTACCTTCGGTGTTGGCATGACTTTTGTATCTTATTCATTGGTACTAACCCCGTGGTATAACAAGTTCACTTGTGCATGTCGGTTTTGGAGTTAAGTGTTTACGCAGGGTTTTAACGTTGAAAGCAAGACTTCTGGGATAAGTTCATTAAGCACCTCATGACAAGACCTTGAAGCCCGATACAAGTCAAGCAATGAAGTGAACATGACTCCAAGAGCCCAAGGACCAAGCCCGAGAAGATGATAAACTCCGAGGACCGAACCGTAAAAGTGCCGAATCTTGCAAGACAAGGAGTTGAGTCCAATTCGGAGAGAAACCGACGTCAAGGGCCCACATGCAAAAGGGGAGAACATCTAGAAGACGCGGGAAGCAACACCGGCGAAGCGAGCCACGAGATGGGCCGAATTGGGCCCAGGCCGGCCCAGCCCTTTTCGGGGCCCAATCGGCCTCCCCTTTGACCTAATTGCTTCTCAGGCTATAAATAGCCCCCTGACCGAGAGCCACGCAAAAACGAAGTCGTAATCCGCCGCCGAGGAGCAGAGAAGCTTGAGGGACACCATCTCGGAGATGAGGGTCGTGCTAGTTGTCTAGGGTTTCCCTAGCCGACTTGGGAACCTTGCATGGAAGACCACGTCGGAGCTCCGGAGCGAGGATCAAGATCGAGGGAGGGCCCCGGTGGTGATCTTGTTCATGTAATCATTCATGGTGAAGTTTGTAAGTGAATCCGATTTCTAGCGATTAAGTGCCTTCTCGATGATTTTGTTTTCTTCTTGGTTTTGCTTCTTCTACGATCTAGTCTATAACTAGATTACATAGGGTGCTCTTGTAGCCGCGGTGGCTAGAGGTGCATACCGGACCGGCCAAGTGATTTCAACTTGTTCTATCGAACTCGCCCTAGACTACCCGCATGAATAGGGATACGTTGTGACAGAAGGGGGGTTCCGAAAGGCGGGCGTTTTCGGAGTCGGATGGGAAGGCCACGATTTAAAGATGCTTTTAATGAGATTTGCTTTTCTATCTTCATCTATCTTGTTTGGAGCTACAACATAAGCATGATCTAGATTCTCTAGATTGGTTATCTCTTGCTTTCTCTTGCTACCTCTTTAGCAGATTAGATTAGATTCATTTTCTTTATGAGTTAGTAGATTAGATGCAACTTGTCTTCATAAGATAGCTTACCTTGCTTTACTAGATTGAATCCTTGCGTTGCACATTGTTCCACGGATTCGATACCTTGGGTTCACCACTCGAGGGAAGAAGGGTCCCTTGACTACGACGGGAGACTTGTCCGCTTGCAAGTCTAAACGAACTTTGATACAACTATTAAACGTCAACAACGAGGAACAGGAAGGAGAAGAGCTCCGACGGCGAAAGGGAGTTGTGGCGAGAACGAGACGGAGGCTGGAGCACAAGGAGCGGGAATGGCGAATGCTAAGGTAAAAACCGCCGTTTTCCCCTCCCCTCAGATTTATAAGCCGCGGGCGTGCTCTCCGTAGCGCACGTCCCACGCGCATTAACTGCAGGGGGAATCTTCTCTCACTGACGGGTGGGCCCCACCACGACCGCGGCGGCCACGCCACCGCTGACGGGCCATCATCACGGCGTAGAACCGGGAGGGCCGTGGCAGGCGGTCACGTCCGCCTGCCCACGCCGCCCACTACGCGCACGGCTGCGGCGCCTAAAAAGGTGCGCCCGCGGCACGAAACCATAGCCGCGGCCGCGGGGCATTAAATGGCCCGGTCCCTTACCAAGTAAAAAGGACCCTCGAGCGGTGCGAGCCCCTGGCTCAGAAAATTTCAACCCTCAAAGGGTGCAAGCACCAGACGGTCACCTCGGGGCCCGTTTGAGGTAAAACAGGCACCACAGGTACCTCTGATGCGTTGTTTTACTGATCAGCGCCTCGAGGGCTCACGCGGTCAGGGACCCTCGAGGACTCGCAGATACAAAGACGGGGGGCGCCTAGCCACCACCCCGCACGGCCCTACTGATCAGAGGTTCGAAGCCTGACCCTCGACGGGTTCGAACAGGCGCCCCAGATCACCAGAGTCAGGGACGACGAGGGCACGCGCATTCGAGCCGTTCCTCGAGCCCGCCGGCTCGAGGGTGCCCCACATGTCGTGTTTGAGAGCCGGGCGAGGGCGGCCTAGCGCGGGGGATCTCACCGAGGGAGAGCTTCCGCGCCCTCGGTCCCTAGCGAACGGGAGCGAGCCCCACCCCTAGCAAACCCACGCAAGCGCTTTAATGGACGTGTCTCTAGACCACGCGGCCTACCCTTATCGAACGGGGCATGGGCGTCCACTCGAACCACCCACTAACAGCTCAACGAGGAATCCGCAATCCGCGACCCGACCGATGGGGGTTGCGGAAACCTCACCCTCCGTCCCGCGGAGGGACGGCGAGGGCGTGTTAAAAACAAGTCGTAGAGCTCTACCCGATCGCCTCGAATGGGCCCAGGCTCGGGGGCTCGACACACGGCTACACCTCTTGGATTGCACCGGCCACGGGTAGTGCCAGCAGCGCGTGCGTCACCGTGGCCAGCTGAAACATTGCCGACGCCGGTTGTGATATGCACCACAACCTCTGGCCAAATCTCGCGGTAAAACCCCTGCAGGAGCGCCCACGCTCCTACAGGGCTTCGGGGGCTAGACCCGTGGGTCCGCTAACGCGGCCCCACGAAAAGCGTTCGCGAGCCAGGGGGAAGGACACCCTATCAGTAGGCTCCAGCATCTGCGGGAGCCTGGCCGGCGAACCCGCAGATGCTCGGGGGCTACTGTCGGGGACAGCCCTGGGGGTCCCCTTAAACAACTGGGGAATCCCCACTTAAAACCTGCAAAAAGCCAAAGCCAAACGCGCCTCGCTTAAACACGCTCACGGGGCATGGCCCACGCCGCGGTGGCCCCGACAGCCCACCAAGGCGGCCCACTTAAAGATCCCCTCGAGTAGGCTCTGCCTCGCTCAAGGGCACACACCTCCCTCGGGTGGGCTCCGCCCCGTTTGAGGGAATGCGCTTACCTCGAGTGGGCTCCGCCTCGCTCGAGGGTCCGCGCCGCCCTCGAACGGGCTCCGCCTCGCTCGAGGGCGCTCCACACGCGCACGCCCGTTCCCGTACGCGGGTACGGGCATTTAATGCTCTGACAACGGCGGGGCGGCGCCATCATGCGCCTGGGACTCGCGCCCCGGCCCTGTTGCACCAACTCCCTAGGAGGGAACCCATCCCCGCCACTTTGGGGGACTGTGCGACGTGGCCGGTGCCAGCCTCGTGATGCCGCGCCGCCTACTCCTGTACGGCTAACGCGCCAAGCCCTCGAAGGGGGGCCGGCCGCACCCTCGATTTGCTTTCCCGTGACTTTGCAGGTTTAGGTCGAGATGTTAGGCCGGCGGTGTGTCATCCCTGCCACTGTTAGCGGCATGGCGGCCGCCCCCGCGCGTACAATCCCACGCCGGGCACTATGGTAACAGCTCCGGCGCTGTGGAGCGTGCGGGAACGGGACACCGCCATGCCTGCCACTGTACCCCGTACGGATCGACGTCAGCAACTCCCTTGAGCCCACCTGAGGACATCACGGCCATCCACAGCGCCCCTACCCTCGAAGCTGCCACTGTTCGGGTACAAGATACGCCATGATGGCCAGATCACGGCAAGGACCGTCAAGGCGGCCGCCTACTCTACGGCGCGGCGCACCACACCTCCCCATGTAGCTGAATAGTGCAGCATACATGTAATTCGCTCTCTCCTTGGCCTATAAAAGGAAGACGAACTCCCCCGCCGCAGAGGACAGGACACGGCGGAACAACAAGAGACAACAACGCACGACACACCACTGGCTTCCTAATTCTCCCACAATATCTTCAGCCACTTCACCAGGGACTTGGAAGCCACGCTTCCTCTCCCGCCTTGCTTGTAGCAGCCCCACTACAGGCACCCCGGTGCTGAGCAATATAGTGCCTCGAGCACACCACTGCTGGACATACGGCCCCTCGGCCGGAACCAGGATAAAACTCTGCCTCTGATTGCTTGGCATCGACCATTGAGGGATAGACCTTGGCGCTTATTACTGGTTAGTGTCGGGACCACATTCCGCACCGACAGCAGGAGGTTCAGTGGTTTTAGGCTGAAAAGGAAGAAAAGCAAGTCAGCATGTATCAAATAGCATGATGAAAACATACAAGGCAGTCGAATACTTCATCAACCGATGGCACGTAATCAGGGTTCAGCTTTTTGCAATAAATTTTGGGGGACACACAGAAAAGATGATCATACTATTCTGTCCACCAGATGTTGAAAAGGGGAGAAGAAAAACTGAAGAATCTCCAAGAATCAAGATTAATGGTAGAAGAGTCAAGGACCCAATCTAGAAGACGATGATAATGGATATCATCAGGAATAATCTCTCGTGGCTTGGTCAAGTCAGAGAAATAGAGACCAATCGGCAGCTGACCAAAACCCAACTGATGAGCACTTACTGATGGGTTATAAAATTCATAGGAAGTCGGTTGATCTTTACCAAAGATACAGGAAGGAAGGATTCCTAGTTTAATCATCCCCACAAAGGCAATCCGGTTCTCATCGTCCCTATGGATGTCATCAAAACTGAACAAGATCTCAAAATTATTATCATCATCTCTATATGCAAACCAGAAGATGGATCCCAGGTTGAAGCCAAGGTAAAAGATCCTAAAGTGTTCTGCTATATGAGATGGGGTTCTCTTATGGCCAGGGAACATGGAGGCAGCTTCTCCAAAGTTCATACATCGACGTTTGACGATTGGAACACCATCTGGTTGGTCCCCTGGGAAGCAAATGCTGAAAATATCTTGTTCTAGTTTGTCTTGGAGGTAAAGATTCAACCACAAATAGGTTAACCACCAAGGGCCTCCCGAGGAATCTATTAGAGAATTGTTCGACAAGATAACAACCACTTGATGAAGGAGATTATACACAACCCCTAAGAGGTATTTGCCGAGAGGGATGAAGGAACCATGGGCCAATCGCTCGGCTATAATCTGACAATTGGAGGTAGGGTCGAAAGATTTTCCGTAGAAGACAAACTTTTCAAGCCACATATTCAGGAAGGCCACATGTTCTATGTCACTGATGGTACATCCTTCATATGTTTGGTGATATATCCAGCCCAGCCACCCACATTTTTTGTTTTCAAATGGTGAGAAGGTTTGACACCACGATAACTGAAGAGGGTATCTGAAGAGGATATGTCTAAACCAGTCAACATAAGAACGTTAGCCAGAGTCAGGGTCATCAGCCCATGACCGAATAAGAATGCATTGAGTACCTCAGACCAAAAGTAAGAAGCAACTATCATGAGAGATTCGTTCTGAGACATGTCAGATAAAGATAGGGTAAGGCATTGGTTGATCTTATAATTCTCCCAGAAACCCCTGTTTTTGGCAGATACCCTACGGTACAAATCTCTCCACCCTTTGACATAGCCTGTCCAAGACCTGAAGCAACCATCCCAATCGGTCAAGTTCAGAGAAGTGTGTTTAAAGGGGATTCAATCGATTTCAAGGTTGATCATCTTGGTGGGATCAGTATCACCCATAGGCCCAAGGAAGGTTAACCCGGGTTTATCATCGACAAGAATGGTACGATGAGACCTAAGTTCCTGGAAAAGACAGATAAATCTGAGCTTCAAAGAGGAAAAAGACGGCAGTGTTCAAAGGGAAATAAGAAGCGAGGGATGGAGAAAATACCAGAGGAACTGAAGAGAAGGATGCCTTCAAAGGTGCAGGAACTAAGTCAGAACCTTCATTGGAGCTTGAAGACACCATGGATCAGCAAAAGCTTTGAAGCTTAGGGTTCGCCACTTGAAAGCTTGAGCTATTGGAGCAAAACAAGATTTGGGGAAAAAGGAAGAACCAAGGCGGCTGTATTTATGACCCCGAAGATTTGTTGAGCTCATGTGGCCAACTTCGAATAAAGGGAGATAACAGATTTGAGGAAATTTCAGAGCAAAAGGATTATTTACTCTGAAACTGGGGGGCATGTGTTGACACCGTTCTTTGGGAAAAAACAGGTCAAAAGGGATAAGGTGAAACAGTCGATGGAAAGCAGAGTACAATCGGTCGATTGAAGGAAGAACAGAGCGGTCAACGAGATCCGCCGATGGTCAGAAGGGTTCACCCCTGACAATGGGCCAGCAGGTCAGAGTGATCGGCCGATGGCAAACCAGAGGATCGGCCGATGGACATGAAGAAGGTGGTATTCAAAGGAATACGCTAGATGGAAAGTAAGGTGGAGGCGGGTTAATCCGTGATTGGCAACAGGTCAAGAGTCAGTTTTAGAAAGTCTTAGACTCCTGCGAGAGTCCTTTTCTATTTTTAGTAGTTTTTTGTCTTTAGATACAAGTAAACAGTGTCGTGATTGGCTGGGAGTCGGGTTCGTCTCCAGGACATAAATAGCGACCCTACATGGTAGGAAAAAGTGTACCACCAATATCAAACAAACTGCCTCCAGGCAAACCCTTTACTTTTACTGCATCTACTTTACAACATCTACCTTTACAGCATCTACTTTTCGGTGACTTCGCCATTGTGTTTTTCCCTTTTCTACAACGTCGTGCTTTGAGTTCGTCTGGCTGCATCAACTGATCTCTAGCAAGCTTTGTGAGTATCATTTTACCGAATAACCCTAGGCTTTAACCTCCAGGCGTATCATTGAGGTTTCATCTAGATCTTTATTCATCCCTTACCGATATTTGCTAGATCTGCAAGTCTTTGTACCAATTCTTGTGGTTTTAGCTATTATCATTATCATATTCGATCTAGATCCTATCGGCTTCTATCACAGCCGATTCCGACCTGTTCGAGCGCTGACGTCACGATCGGCCGATCCGGCCCGATCGCACCCGCGCTTCGGTCGCTTTCGAGCCGACCGATTTCGCTTTTACTCGTATCAGCCGATTGGTTGGTACATTTGTCGCTGAAAGGCCATCGGTTCTCTAGCCGATCCCTAATATTTTCGATTGTCAATCAATAGGTCAGATTGGCTGGCACGCCTTGCTATAGACCGGGGAGTCACATGTGTCGCGCGCGGAGGTGATGTCCTACTTTCGCGTCAACAGGAAGTTCGCCTCCTAAGCGGCTAGGTGTCACCGTCTAGCTCCCAAGGTTGTGGTGAGCAGCGGCAAGTTTTTGAGGGTTGTGTTCTTGCCTCTTCGTTGAAAAGATCGCCTTAGTGAAAAAAGGAGGAAAGTGGTTGAAAGAGACCAGGCTTGTTGTGGGAAAGTTCCCTTACAAGATCCTCAATGGAGACGAAGATGTAGCCTTTTCTTAATGGGAGGTGAACTTCGTGAAACAAATCCTTTTCTCTCCTTTGTGGTTTGCCTCACTTGTTTGGTTTCTAGCATATTTACTTTGCTCCTGCTCAATCTACTTGGGTGTGCTTGTCTTTGAGTGCAGGGATCATTACCCTGCTTGTGATCATCTACTCAAGCCACTCAAGAACTTTGGTTCGTGCTAGAAGTCTGTAACATACCGGAATTTTGATTGATGTTACCATGTATGAATTTTTCACAAAAATTTAAAACTTTTTAATTGAACTTGAGTGCTATCAAATTTGATCCAAATTTGCTAGCTTCTCATCCTAAATTCTCTATAAAATAAAACTATATAAAAATTATTTTCAAATTATGGTATAAATGTGAGTTGGAGTTCTTGGATTCATTTTGGAGTTCAATGGTGTGGAGTTCAAATTTGAAAGTATTTCAAATTCAAACTATAAATCAAAATATATTCAAATATAATTTCAAAAGCTAACAACTGACTCGGGCCATAGCTCTGCAACCAAAGTCCATCGGAGCCCCCTTGCTTCTAGCCCATGAACCGATGTTTTTCCTTCACCCTTTTGCACCAGCCCTGACCAACCCAGCACCGCAGCCTAGCTAGGCCCGCCAACCTTTCCCTTCATCTTCTCTCACCGCTAGGTGGAACCCGACCGGAAGCCTCCCTGTTGACCCTTCTTCCTCCTCCTTCCGTATCGCGCCCCACGCACCGCGCGTGTGCGCACGCGACGGGACGGGCTCACCAGCCTCATCCGCGCTGGCGCGCGCCCTAGTGGTCGAGCGCACCCTCACGGCCTCAACAGCTCCCCTGCTGTTGCGCCGGTGCCTGGGTATGTCATCCACATAGCCTCGCCAATCCTCGGCTCCATCCTGTTCATCCACAGCTGGTGCTCGGGCACCCCGAAGCCCTAGCCGTCGAGCAACAAATCCCACGGCCGCCTCAGCCTCTCCAACATCCTAAGCCACCGCCGCCAGAGGCCCCTGTGCCCTGCACCACCACCAACCTGATTGGGGATTTCCCCATCTCTGTTGGTTGCCGCCTAGTGTGGAAAATCAAAGGAGGAGAAGTGAGGAGGAAGGCCGCCCAAGCCACCAGAGCGCTGCACCACCACCGTCTGGATGCGCCACGTCGGCGCCGTTCGGGTGGGCCACACTGCGCCCTCGCTACCGGGGACGACGATGTTGAGCCGAAGCCGCCGCCATGGATGCCGGGCGCCGCAAGCACCACAGCCACCCCTGCCGTCCGTGAAGAACAGAGAACGTCGCCGTCAAGGAGCACCGGCCGCGCCAGGGGAAGTCATCGCCCATGAACCGGAGCCCCGGAACATCGTGAACCACAACACACTAAGCACGAGACTGCGTTGTCGCCGACCGGGAGGGCCGCGACGTCGCTCTGAAGCTCCGCATCGCGCTGGTGCCCAGGAGCGCGCCGAGCCGACGCCTAGTGGTCGGGCACATCGATGCCCTTGAGGACCGCGTGCCCTTGGTGGGCACCGCCAGAAAGAGTAGCTGTGGGGATGCCTAGATGAGAATCGAGCTTGGGGAATGTTGAGCACCTCGCCATGCCCATGGCGTGCACCTCGCCTGCAAGTTGCTCGATGTTTTGTCCATGAGGTGAGATGCCTACAACAGTACCCCCACTTTTCCCTTCCCTTCTCTTGCTGCTACCCGATCCTTTCCTACCCAAACTAACACCCCGCTTGCCTGTATGAAACCATCAGCACCGAGGGGGAGGATCGAAGGGAGCCGGAAACCGACCACGCCGAGGACGCCGTGACCGCCGATCCACGACGTCGTCGACGGGAACGTCTATGCCAAAAGAACCGTATGCTTGCAGCGAGGACAAGCTGCTACCCCTTTTCTTCCCCAACAAGGCATCCATCCACCTCGCCCACGGCATGCTCGTCAGATTGACCTTCTTGTCAACAAGCTCGTTGGTGAGCCATCCGACCAAGCCAACTCCTTTTTACCCTCTGATGCATGCCGATTTTTGCCAGCCTTCGTGTTGTGCCTACTCCCTGTGAACACTAGTGACCTTGGATGCATATTCTGTAACTCCACCGTGACATGCCCACCACCTATTCGATGTTTTGCCTAAATCAAACCTTGAGCACCTAAGAGGCTGAAGCTTTCGCCTTTTATTGTGTTTATGTCTTCTGGCCTTCGAGCTGCTCTTTCCTAGTTGTGGCCATGCCACACGCACTCGCCACCGCCGCATCTCGCCGTCTCCTTGTGTTGCCGACCTTCGAGTCATGCATTTTCTTGCAGGTGCCACTCGCCGTCGCTTGCCGCTTATCACCTTGGCCAATATCGACCGAGAGGTTGTGGCCCAGCCATTGTCTTATTTCCGCTCGTTGTTGCCATGCAACGCGTGCTGCCTTGCTACTCTCTACCTCGTCTTTCCCACACTACCGCACCTACCCTCTGTGCTTGCCGGTCAACAAGTCGTCGGGTGTTGTGCGGGCCCTGGGACGCTAGTGCCCTGTGCATGTGGTGAACATGTCGTGAACATGGGACGCAGTGGACACGCACGTGTGAGCGACCTTGTCGCCCAGACAAGCCACAGACCTTTGTCGCATCTCTTCGCGCCTGCTTTGCTACAAACCGCATGCTCGCTCTCACTCAACCTTGTTTCGTGTTGCGAAGCGCGTGCCATGCCATGTGCTAGTAATTAGGATGCCACGCGTGATGGACTGCCGTGCCGTGAGTAGAGGCGTTTGCTTCACGCACGGCAACCCCGTGTTGCAACCTAGCTACTTCACCATGGTCAACACCGTATCGCTAGCACATGCATCACTGCACTCTTGAGAATGCCTTGTCACTCCTCCACCCAATATTGACCACTAGTTGATCCTCTCATCCTCTCTATGCTATCGCCACATATCTTGGCATGGGAATGCCTTTCCTAGTTTACCTCCATCTTGCTTTGCGATCCTCATCCTTTGCGCTACCGCTTTGATCGTCCGAGAGCTAGTACCTTGCAAGTGCTTGATCTCAGCCTCTCCGCTTCCCGATTGCGGACGGGATCACCTATGGATCTTAACCTTGAGACCTTTAACCCGACCATGAACTAACCCTTGAACCTACCTTGTTTACTAGTATATAAAACTAGTTGCTTAAACTGCTTTTGATTTGAAACCAATTGCTCTATTTTCATCATTTAAAACCAGTGATGCTTGTATTTAACATGGAGTTTATTTGGATCTTTTAGATTGGTTCTTATTGATATTTTTGCTTTAGATGAATGCTCGTTATTTATTTCCGCGTCGCATCTCGTGTAGGCTTGTGTTCACTTTTGAAGGCCCGAGCTGCAACAATCGAGAAAACCTTCTACCTCAACATTGACCGAGAGGACGCTCAACCTCTACTACTCTACGTTGACTACCGCACAGGTGTCATGTCACTCCCAACCATGTAGAACCCATGCATGTATTTGTTGCTAGTGCTATATTTATGTTACTTGATTTGATGGATTGCATAGCCATTTGTTTAGCCACACCTTGATATTTGATATATCATGTTCCCTTGCTTTACCTACCTCGGGACTAGCTACAGACCCCTAGCTAGTCCCATATACACACTACCCATACTTTTTTTTGCTTGATTATGGATGGTTCTTTGGGTTTGGACTGAGCTGCGGGAGATCTCGGTGTTTTCTAGCGTGAGTTCTGGGTGTGTTCTTCCTTGACATGTTACTGGCGGGAGCGAGCCGTTTGGTTACTTGTGAATGCCTACCTTGGGGAGATGCGATCTGGCCTCTCGCCCGAGCAGCGTGTCGAACGGGATGGAGATGGTGAGTGCTCGCTCTCGGCCCTTAAGGACCGATCGTCAGTTGACCTTGCTTCAGTGGACTTTTACCGTACAAACCGCCCGCCTTGTATTGGGCGGGGGTGCGGGGTGAGACTCGTAGTGGATAGCACCCTGCTTGTAGGCGGATCGGTGTGATCATGATGGGAGATGGTGTTCCTCATTAGAAGACTTCGCCCCGGTGAGGCCGGGGAAGGGTTCCACAGCTTCGAGGGACCCCTCGCTGGCAGTACGAGCTCTACAGCAGGGGTTGTGCCAGACTCGGAGACGCGGGAGGGTACTATCCACTTACTTGGACTCTAGCCATATGGTAGAGTTTGGGACGGCGGCCACCGTTTCCGGCTCTATTCGGGCGGGTACAGTTGTACAACCTCTCCAGAGTGTTAAACCTATAGCTATAGTCTGTGTCCACTGGTTATGGACAGTCCTCTGATCTCTCACCTAGCTAGACTCTTTTCTTGTGTTTCTTCTCTCCCCCTAGTGAGTGAGCCCGGCCTGAGGCCGTTGAGATGTGGGGATAGGAGCAGGTGGGCCCCACTTTGCAGATGAGAGTTGTGCGCTAGATTGCGGGTGTGATTCAGTGCTTTGGTGTGGAATTCCCTTGTTGAGGGGTGTGGTGGACCCCAGAGGTGTGGACCGCCCGGAGGTGTGGGCCTCAGAGGTGTGGACCTCGCTGCTTATTCTGCATGCCTTGATTGTTGCTTCCGCGCTACTGCATGCATAGCTTTCTACAGCCAAATGTAGGTTTTATCCATGCATATTAGATTCAACCACCGCTTTTGCTCTTCGTTGGGAAGCTGACATGACCTACCTGCTTATCAGGTAGATGCTGGCGTTTCAGACTTGGTAACCGTCTACGACTACAACTTCAACGACGAAGGTGGGAAGGCTAGAGTTGGTCCTATGCTCGAGTTTGCCTGTGGAGCTAGAGACGCTTCGTTTCGATAGATCCGCTACGTAGGTGTTTTATTTTTCTTGATTCAGTACTGTTGGACTTGTACCCGGCTTGTGCCGAAGAGTTGTACTCTGATGTTATAATACTATAATGTAATGTCTCTTTTATTTCTGAGTTGTATGGATTTGTACCACTTGAGGCAGGGATTGTACATGATAGCCACTTCCTGGGACTATCACAGAGGTGCAGAGAGTCGAGTTTCCGTTTGTGGAAATTCAGTTCGTTTCAGGTGGTATCAGAGCCATACTTGACCGTAGGACGAGCCCTAGCAATGGCCGATAGTTTAGGACAACCTAAACATCCTTGATTAAGTATACACTCCTTGACTTTTATATAAACCCCTTGAAATCTACCATTACATCCCTGATTTTTCACTAATCGACTCACTAACAACCTCTCTACGTGGTTGGTGACCTAAGGAGAACAACAGATGTCACGTGCTTCAAGACCTCGCAACTCTACGGAGCGACGTTTGATACAAAGGAAAGACAACTACGACAATGACAACTATGAAGAAAGAATATGGGGAAAAGGAGGAAAATCTACTGGACTCAGTTGGAATATCCCCTAAGACGACAGCGTTATTCTATGCCAACACGATTGTCTCTACTCTTGAGCTCAGACTATCAACGAGGAAATCAGATTATCGACTAGATGCACCCTTCCACTTCTTGCTCAACAAAACTTGGGTGACACAGGATGCCCAACTCCGAGGACAATGAGGAGTTAAAACATTAAGTTAAGTGTGCCAACATACCTAAGTTTGGATGCACTATACGGAACTAGCACACATAAGCTTGGATGTAGGAGTCGAAGATTCCTGAGATGCCGGTAGCTCAGCAGTTGGATGAAGATCCGTAGACTTGAAGCTATACGGTTAGCCGAGACGTAGAGAGTTAAGATATGAAAACAAGTTGCAGCTACATGAGGCAACTAGTGGACTAAACCATTGAGTTAACACCATCTTACAAGTGAGCATCACACACTCAGGATAACAACTTGATAATTGACCCCATGGATTTTGCCCCTTGGCAAGCAGTATGAAACTTGGATGCTCTGCTAGGGCCGACAACCGGAATAAGATGAACAGATGAGAAACATGGGGGCATAGATTAAATTAGACAGAAAGCACCCCCTTCTGCAAGGATAACACCATGAGAGCCAACACAAAGGAGGGTTTCACCATCTTGTTTTGGAAAGATCAGTACCGAAACATCATATGGAATGCAACCTTTCATGTTGTATCACTAACATTAGGAAAAGTCCCTCAAGTGCCCACGATATACTAGTATGCTTGCGTTGGCGTAATCTCGAAGGTCTTAGGAGTCAGCCTCGAGGTACACACTTGTTTTGATGCTTTGCTTGAGTGATTGGATCTTTTTGGTGTTATGGTTGTTATGCCTCTTCATGTTTGTGTGAAATTGTATTAAGTGCTTATGCTTGCTAGATCTTTAGATGGCTCCTTTAGAGACCTTAGCTTCCCATCCTACAAGATCAAGCTAGCGGAATAAAGATCGGCGTGCTCAAGCTAGTTTAACAATCTCAAACTTCAGAAGACATGAAGGATTTCTTGCAACCTCGGCAAATCAGACCATGACTTTGGATGGGATACCCTATGAACATTGGATTCAAGTTCGTAAGCCATAAAATGAGTACCTCGAGATTTGCAACTTTTGAAGCTCGAAAGTGCATGTACCTCTATGGAAGCATATATTGATTAAGATTAATTGAGTATCATAAGATGTCAGTGACACATTTTGGATGATTTCAGTTGGAACTCAATTATCGGATAAAGATGTAGTACTCCATATGGAACACGGGGAATTTTACTCAAGTACATTAGCTTTCGTAAGGTACCTTATGAATGTCCACCTTTGGAATTTGCTAATGGAATACAGAGTTTTCCGATAAGTTTCTCCGCACTAAACGCAAATTGACCCATGTGGAGACTCGAAAGAACATGGTAACCTCATATCTTAGTAATGGATCCATCAATGAGAGCAACTAACATATCAGAAGACAACCCAAGATAATGAGGGAGTGGACATAAGCACATCGAACTCTCCACGGACGGACAATCACGCATGTTTTATGGAATTGCGCCCCGACCATGTATTCGGAAGTAACGAATCCATGCATAAGGGATCATCCCTAAGTAGACAGTACCTCGACCTAGAAGGTATTGTTGAGGTTTTGGATTTGATTCGGATGACTAAACTCAAAGGATATAAGGTTTGCACTACACGAGCAATCATCCTAGAGTCATTTTTATTGGATTAACCCATCTTACACCCCTAAGCAGTTGTTTTGGAACTACTATGTAAGTAGTAAATAGTTGTGCACCACAAGTCGTGCTTCTGGAATATGATGCCCGGAGGGCATGTGAAGGAATTACGAGGTCGACTTTTGGAATAAGACATGGAGTTCAGTCGATCCCACTTTTGGAATCAACAATTAATAAAGAAGCTCTACTGGACACCGTATATTGAACTGATGGGAAAGAGAATAGCTCCGACAACTACCGGATGTAAGTTATTCGTTCGGCTTCGCAGCTGGAACCTACCACCCTATTGGGAAATAGGTAATAAGAGTTTGTGAGCATAAGTGAGGAAAATTGCTCACTTAAATGGGTGACATTATTTGGAATTGCTGAATAAGCATGGCAAGGCCATGAAGCTATGAGTATTTCCAAGATACCTAAAGTGAGAATACCATCACGAGGAGTAAAAGGAATGGTAAAGGATCATGGTCTACACTAAAGTTGCCCAAGTGAACCGATCCTTCCTCAAAGTTATAACTATAGACGTTCTAAGGAATTAATTAAGCTTTGATGGTATTCCTAAGGAGTGACACCGACCAAGTATCCTGAGTTTGCCAGATGGGCAGGAGTAAAATAGATGTGACTTTGTCAAGAGGATCCATCTGAAGAAATTGGAATCAAAAGAACTAATGTGAGATTCGGATGGATAGAATCACTCAATAGTCAAGGGTGTTGCAGATGACCCCTCATAACATGGACTATCATGAATGCGAAGCAACCACTTATAGTGATTACGACCAGAAGATAATTGGATGTCGCCAGCACTTTGACAAGACTTGTTTTAGTCGTACTAAGCCAATAAATGGATTACAACAGGAGGCACCTACGAAGTGGGAAAGGCTTATTGGATCGCCAGAGGAGGGAAGTTGGAAGGAAGTTATGTTCACCCAAGTTCAGCTAGTTGCTGAGAGTGCCCGCCATAAGAGATGCGATTGAACTAATATTTTGGAAAACCAGGATATCTACCCATGGATCAAGAGATAATATTTTATATCTTCAACATATCCCAGATGGATATGGTTTCAAGAAGATTCCATGGATAACCTAGGGAAACCTAGAGATGTATAAGAAAACCTGAATGAAGCATACCAAGATGAAGATTTGGTAACCAATGGTAAGAGATTAAGTTACCACTTTATCGATTGTCGTGGGGGATGCCTTGGACCACACCACAATGGTTATTGACCCTAGAAGTGCCTACGCGACCTTTGGAATGGACTTAGCTTCTCAGCGTACTACTTTTGGATAAGCAGTCGAATTTGGACAAAGGTAATGGGTACGCTAAGAATGCAAGCTTTGTTACATGGCAACAATTTGGATAAGAACATGCCATATGCAATCCAACTACATGCATGCCACAAGATAGGCCGAGATATACTGGATATGCAGGATTCTACCAGGCATAGAGTATACGACTCCCTTATATGGAAAGAAGTGGGAGAATCGCGCCTATTGGGATTAAGAGTACAAAATGGAAGCCATGAGAATGTGGCAAAGTTCACTAATGATAATTTCGGAATGAGCTAAATTTATAATAAGTATGTAATCTCGAATGCAAGGATTGGGATAATATGAGAATGTCATATCCTACCACCGGAGATTTTAATCCTAAGCTTATCAAGCTTATGCAACATGGCTAGATGAGATGGATTGAGATAAGTGGAATCTAGCTCGTAGTTGGAATTTCTGTCGTGCTTGAACTAGAGTATAGTTGTGAGATATATGGATTATTACGGAGAGTGCGTGTGGATGCTAACAGAAAAGGACACACAATAGCATTTACCTTCAAAGGCCCTCGCCTGGAAACAAGATATTCTGAGACTAAGCACAAGTGGAACGTTGGAATAAAGACACTGTCAATGGAGACCCACACCGTCAAGTCATCATCATTTGGAAGCTACACATAAAGAAGAAACGGAAGTTATACTGGAGTGAAGACCCTCACCACACTTGGTATGAACTTAATCTCGAGGACGAGATTCTCGTGAGGGGGGTAGAATGTAACATACCAGAATTTTGATTGATGTTACCATGTATGAATTTTTCACAAAAATTTAAAACTTTTTAATTGAATTTGTGTGCTATCAAATTTGATCCCAATTTGCTAGCTTCTCATCCTAAATTCTCTATAAAATAAAACTATATAAAAACTATTTTCAAATTATGGTATAAATGTGAGTTGGAGTTCTTGGATTCATTTTGGAGTTCAATGGTGTGGAGTTCGAATTTGAAAGTATTTCAAATTGAAACTATAAATCAAAATATATTCAAATATAATTTCAAAAGCTAACAACTGACTCGGGCCATAGCTCTGCAACCAAAGTCCGCCGGAGCCCCCTTGCTTCTAGCCCATGAACAGCTATTTTTCCTTCACCCTTTTGCGCCGGCCCAGACCAACCCAGCACCGCAGCCCAGCTAGGCCCGCCAACCTTTCCCTTCATCTTCTCTCACCGCTAGGTGGGACCCGACCGGTAGCCTCCCTGTTGACCCTTCTTCCTCCTCCTTCCGTACCGCGCCCCACGCACCGCGCGCGTGCGCATGCGACGGGACGGGCTTGCCAGCCTCATCCTCGCTGGCGCGCGCCCGAGCGGTTGAGCGCACCCTCACGACCTCGCCCGCTCCCCTACTGTTGCGCTAGCGCCTGGGGATGTCGTCCGCGTAGCCTCGCCAAGCCTCAGCGCCATTCTTTCCATTCGCAGCTGGTGCTCGGGCACCCCGAAGCCCTAGCCGTCGAGCAATAAAACTCGTGGCCGCCTCAGCCTCTCCGCCATCCCAAGCCGCCGCCGCCAGAGGCCCCTGTGCCCTGCACCACCACCAACCTGATTGGGGATTTCTCCATCTCTGTTGGCCGCCACCTAGTGTGGAAAATCAGAGGAGGCGAAGTGAGGAGGAAGGCCGCCCAAGCCACCAGAGCGCTGCGCTAGCGTCGTCTGGATGCGCCACGCCGGCGCCGTTCGGGTGGGCCACGTTGCGCCGTCGCTACCGGGGACGACGACGTCGAGCCGAAGCTGCCGCCATGGACGCCGGGCACCACAAGCACCACAGCCACCCCTGCCGTCCGTGAAGAACCGGGAACGTCGCCGTCAAGGAGCACCGCGCGCGCCAGGGCAAGTCGTCGCCCACGAACCGGAGCCCCGGAACGCCGTGAACCACAACACACTAAGCAGGAGACAGCGCCGTCGCCGACCGGGAGGGCCGCGATGTCGCTCTAGAGCTCCGCGCCGCGCTGGTGCCCATGAGCGCGCCCAGCCGACGCCTATTGGTCGAGCACGTCGATGCCCTTGAGGACCACGGACTCGTGGTGGGCACCACCGGAAAGAGCAGCTCTGGGGATGCCTAGATCAGAATCGAGCTTGGGGAACGCCGAACACCTCGCCATGCCCATGGCGTCCACCTCGCATGCAAGCTGCTCGATGTTTTGTCTATGAGGTGAGATGGCCACAACAGTACCCCCGCTTTTCCCTTCCCTTCTCTTGCTGCTGCCCGATCCTTTCCTACCCAAACTAACACCCCGCTTGCCTGTATGAAACCATCAGCACCGAGGGGGAGGATCGAAGGGAGCCGGAAGCCGACCACGCCGAGAACGCCGTGACTGCCAATCCACGACGCCGTCGACGGGAATGTCTACACCAAAAGAACCACATGCTTGCAGCGAGGACAAGCTGCTACCCCTTTTCTTCCCCAACAAGGCATCCATCCACCTCACCACGGCATGCTCGACAGATTGACCTTCTTGTCAACAAGCCCGTTGGTGAGCCATCCGACCAAGCCAACTCCTTTTTACCCTCCGATGCATGCCGGTGTCGCCAGCCTTCGTGTTGTGCCTGCTCCCTGTGAACACTAGTGACCTTGGATGCATGTTCTGTAACTCCACCGTGACAGGCCCACCACCTGTTCGATGTTTTGCCTAAATGAAACCTTGAGCACCTAAGAGGTTGAAGCTTTCGCCTTTTATTGTGTTTATGTCTTCCGGCCTTCGAGCCGCTCTTTCCTAGTCATGGCCATGCCACACGCACTCACCACCGCCGCATCTCGCCGTCGCCTTGTGTTGCCGACCTTCGAGTCGTGCATTTTCTTGCAGGTGCCGCTCGCCGTCGCTTGCCGCTTATCACCTTGGCCGATATCGACCGAGAGGTTGTGGCCCAGCCATTGTCTTATTTCCGCTCATTGTTGCCATGGACGAGCATGCCTTGTCGCTCCTCCACCCAATATCGACCACTAGTTGATCCTCTCATCCTCTCTATGCTATCGTCGCATATCTTGGCATGGGAATGCCTTTCCTAGTTTACCTCCATCTCGCTTTGCGATCCTCATCCTTTGCGCTGCCGCTTTGATCATTCGAGAGCTAGTACCTTGCAAGTGCTTGATCTCAGCCTCTCCGCTTCCCGATTGCGAACGGGATCACCTATGGATCTTAACCTTGAGACCTTTAACCCGACCATGAACTAACCCTTGAACCTACCCTATTCACTAGTATATAAAACTAGTTGCTTAAACTGCTTTTGATTTGAAACCAATTGCTCTATTTTCATCATTTAAAACCAATGCTGCTTGTATTTAACATTGAATTTATTTGGATCTTCTAAATTGGTTCTTATTGATATTTTTGCTTTAGATGAATGCTCGTTATTTATTTTCGTGTCGCATCTTGTGTAGGCTTGTGTTCACTTTTGAAGACCCGAGCTGCGATGACCAAGAAGACCTTCTACCTCAACATTAACCGAGAGGATGCCCAACCTCTACTACTCTACGTCGACTACCGCGCAAGTGTCATGTCACTCCCAACCATGTAGAACCCATGCATGCTATTAGTTGCTAGTGCTATATTTTTTGTTACTTGATTTGATGGATTGCATAGCCATTTGTTTAGCCATGCCTTGATATTTGATATATCCTGTTCACTTGCTTTACCTACCTCGGGACTAGCTACAGACCCCTAGCTAGTCCCATATACACACTACCCAAACTTTTTTGCTTGATTATGGATGGTTCTGTGGGTTTGGACTGAGCTGCGGGAGATCTCGGTGTGTTCTAGCGTGAGTTTTGGGTGTGTTCTTCCTTGACATGTTACTGGCGGGAGCGAGCCGTTTGGTTACTTGTGAACGCCTACCTCGGGGAGATGCGATCTGGCCTCTCGCCCGAGTGGCGTGTCGAATGGGATGGAGATGGTGAGTGCTCACTCTCGGCCCTTAAGGACCGATCATTAGTTGACCTTGCTTCTGTGGACTTTTACCGTACAAACTGCCCGCCTTGTATTGGGTGGGGGGTGCGGGCTAAGACTCGTAGTGGATAGCACCCTGCCTGTGGGCGGATTGGTGCGATCGTGATGGGAGATGGTGTTCCTCCTTAGAAGACTTCGCTCCGGCGAGGCCGGGGAAGGGTTCCACAGCTTCGAGGGGCCCCTCGCTGGCAGTACGAGCTCTACAGCAGGGGCTGCGCCAGACTCGGAGACGCAGGAGGGTACTATCCACTTACTTGGACTCCAGCCGTATGGTAGACTTTGGGACGGCAGCCACCATTTCCGGCTCTATTCGGGCGGGTACAGTTGTACGACCGCTGCAGAGTGTTAAACCTATAGCTATAGTCTGTGTCCACTGGTTATGGACAGTGCTCTGATCTCTCACTTGGCTAGACTCTTTTCTTGTGCTTCTTCTCTCCCCCGAGTGAGTGAGCCCGGCCTGAGGCCGTTGAGATGTGGCGATAGGAGCTGGTGGGCCCCACATCGCTGATGAGAGTTGGGAGCTGGATCGCGGGTGTGATTCAGTGCTTTGGTGTGGACTTCCCTTGTTGAGGGGTGTGGACCCCAGAGGTGTGGACCTCAGAGGTGTGGACCTCGCTGCTTATTCTGCATACCTTGATTGTTGCTTCCGCGCCACTGCATGCATAGCTTTCTACAGCCAAATGTATGTTTTATCCATGAATATTAGATTCAACCACCGCTTTTGCTCTATGTTGGGAAGCTGACATGACCTACCCGCTTATCGGGTAGATGCTGGCGTTTCAGACTTGGTAACCATCTACGACTACAACTTCAACGACGAAGGTGGGAAGCCTAGAGCTGGTCCTATGCTCGAGTTTGCCTGTGGAGCTGGAGACGCTTCGTTTCGATAGATCCGCTGCATAGGTGTTTTATTTTTCTTGATTCAGTCCTGTTGGACTTGTACCCGGCTTGTGCTGAAGAGTTGTACCCTGATGTTATAATAATATAATGTAATGTCTCTTTTATTTTCGAGTTGTATGGATTTGTACCACTTGAGGCAGGGATTGTACGTGATAGCCGCTTCCTGGGACTATCACAGAGGTGCAGAGAGTCGAGTTTCCGTTTGCGGAAATTCAGTTCGTTTCAAAGTTAAGAGAAGCTTGAGTTGTGTTTTGCAGGTTCACTACATGGAGGCAGTCAAACCGCCCCCAGGATGCTGTCTAACCGCCCCCTCTTGCTAGGTGCACCAGGGCGGTCTAACAGCCTGTGTCAGTGAAGCTCAAGTTTCGGGGAAAAGTTTTATGTGGTCGTCTAGCCTATTCACCCTCTCTAGGCGACATCAAGGTTCTTTCACCAGGCATGATTGGTGGCACGAGGCACAACTCTTAAAAGCACGACCCTAACTCGGCCCTAGGCATGAACAATAGTGATTAGTGCCGGCCCGGCACGACAGGTCAATAGTTTCTAGGCCGCCATACCGACCCATAATGCCGGCCCAAGGCATGGACCGATTTTTGTCGTCCCAATAGGCAGACAAATTTTTCTCCATTTGATACAAACCCTAGTTTCCTTCCTCAAACTCCACTACAAGTTCCCCTTCCTTCTGCTCATCTTCCTCTCGAATCTCATCCCGCCGCACCTCCCCTCCCGATCCACGCTGTCGCGCCCTCTCTGTGCCTGTGCCACCGAAGCTGTGAAGCCGGAGCTCCAACCCGATTCCACCACCGCCCCTAGTCGTGATGGCTGTGCAGCCTCATCTGTGAGAACCAGCCTGTGCCGCTTCTGCTACTCAGATTTGGCGTCGGCGAATTTCCAACACACAGATCTGCGACAAGGTCCTAGCAGCGGTGAACTCCCAACACACGGATCTACAATGAAATTCCAGCAGAGGCGGCTCCATGGATGTCCTGGCAGAGGTAGGGGTGTGGGATAGTGCTGGGCCGGGTCACAGCCCGTCGGGTCGTCTTCGTCGTCGTGCCGGCCCGGCCCAAAAAAGTAGGCCAAAGGGCTGGGCCTGGGCCGCCAGTTCGGCACGACACCGAGCTCGGCCCGACACTAAAAGCCATCGAGCCTGCATAGTGCCAGGATGCATGGAGTCAGGCCAGATTGGGTTAGTCTCAGGTTAGGGCCGGGCGGCCCGTAGAATACTATGCTCTAGGTCTGTCGGGCATACATCCCGTGCACCCATACAAAGAAGAATGAAGATGGACTCCTACTAGAATTCCCTTGTAATCCTACTAGGACTCATACTGTGTAATCCTACTAGGACTCCTACCTTGTAACCGATAGGCACCTGCCCATGGACTATATAAAGGAGGGTCATGTACCTAGGAAGGCAACCAACAGAATCCCTTTGAGGAACAAGATCCAAGCGCAGGGTGCAATACTACACTAAACAGGACGTATGGTACGCTACTCTGGCTACCAAAACCGGTATAAATCTTGTGTCTTGTGTCCTCACGTATGCCTCCAAGTTCCAGGTCTAGCGATTCCCTACTATCTACTCTCCGACGGGTACCCCATATGGAGGTTGCCAGATATAAAACTCCGACATTGGCGCCCACCATGGGGCGATCAACATGATCATTGGGCGAACTCGAAAGACCTCATCTACAAGATCAATATAATCGACAATGTTGATTATGCTCTGCGCTACAACAGTCTTACGCGGTGCAAAGTCAAAGTCGCCGAATTGGAGTTCGAAACAGAGAAGGCACCAGAGATGTCTAGTTAATTCCTGAAGCCACATGTTCTACACGTGTCAGATGTTTAGGTCTGCATAGCCCACTGGGGTGTCAACCCCGACGATTTATTTGTTCGGCGGGGAAGGATCTAAGGCTAAGAACTCGAAGGTTGTGCAGTAGCACATGGAACACAAGAGACACGACGAGTTTATATTGGTTTAGGACACCAGGCATGTCAAATGGACTCCATGCGAAGATGTCGGCATTGTCTCAGAGGAAATTGGTGAGCGTGAGTTCCTATTTGGGATCGAGGTCAGCCCTGATGGTGACTTCCTTGGTTGCTTTGGGCAGGCCGAGGCAAACTTTCTTCACCGCGAGGCTTGCATCCAGGGCGGTGGCTGTACACTTCTGTTCAACCATGATTGTAGTTTGGTCGATCTTCGAGGCCTGAGCAACCATAACTGTAGTTGCGGCCTTGCATGCAGATACCTTGGAGAGGTCGACGATGTCGCTCTCACATTTGTAGGAGAAGAGAATGTCATCATAGATGGAAAGGATTTCGTTTGGCGCTGGCATCTTCATGACAAGGTAGGTGTGATGCGGAATGGCCATAAACTTGGCCAACATAGGTCGACCGAGGATGGCGTGGTAGGAGGAGCGGAAGTTTGCGACCTGGAACATCCAGTACTCTATGCGGAAGTTGACTTCTTTGCTGAACGTGACCGGCAGGCATACACGACCTATGGGGTATGCAGCCTTGCCGGGCACAACCCCGTAGAAGGGTTCGTCGCAAGCAATCATCTTGGTGAAGTCAAAATCCATCTTCTTTAGCGTTTCGGTGAAGATGATGTTTAGGCTGCTGCCCCCATCGATGAGGGTCCTAGGCAGGAAGTCACCGTCCACTATGGGGTTGACGACCAGCGAGTAGGTCCCGAGGTCGGGTATGTGCACCCAGTGGTCTTTCCTAGAGAAAGTGATGGGAAACTCTGACCACCGTAGAGGTTTTGGGGTATCGGTGTTGACTTGGCCGACCTCCCTTGCGTTCGATCGCTGCTGTCTGTTGCTCTTGGCTACCTGGCGGCTGCTGATGATGAAGTTTATCTGCGGTTGGTGTTCTGAAACAAACCGTTGGGGTTGCCACCTTTAGGTGGTGGAGGAGGAGAAGGATCCTTTCTACGGTTGCCGTTGTTGTCCTAGTCGTCGTAGTGGCAGTAATTAAGCCACTCGTGGCGGTCGTCCCGTCACTCATCGAGGCGGTCATCATGGCGATAGTCATCATGGTGATCATTGTGATGATAGTCACGGTGATCCCTGTCGTCGTTGCGACTGTAAGGTCGCCGGTCGCGGTAGTCACTTCGATCAGGTCGATGGTTGCGGTTGTCATAGCGTCAGCCGTTGTTCTGATCGTTGTTATTGTTTCTCTTGGTCTTCTTGGACTCTGGGGGTAAGACTAGGGCACACTTCAGTTGCTCGCACTCCCTCATAGTGTGCTTGGTGTCACGGTGGAATTGACACTGGTCGTTCAGTGTGTAGTTGAAGTCACCTTCAAGGAAGGTGGAGGGTCTTGGTGGATCAGTTGCGTAGATTTTGCCAGATCGCTTGCACAACCAACCACCACCATCGGTGTCCATACGGTCCTATACTTTGTCACCTTTAAAGTCGTGAACCACTGCATCTTGGGTATCAATGAGATTGTCGACGTAAGCCATGAGGTCGGCAATGGAATCAGCGCCGACTTCGTGGATCTTCTCGAAGAGCTTGACGTTGGTGACTACCTTCTTGTAGTAGGCTATCACATCTTCATCCTTGACGCTGATGAGGGTGTTGTGGTTCTCGAAGAAATGGTTGGTGTACTCTCAGAGAATTTCACCTTTTCACATTTGCACTTTGGCGAGGTGGTGAGTGTTGCTGGGGCGGTTGTAGGTCGCTTAGTAGTTCATGGTGAAGAGTTGCGATAGGGTCACCCACGAGGTGATGCACTCCGCTGGGAGATTGCCGAGCCACAAGAGTGGTTCCTGGCCCATCACGAGAGGAAAGTATCCTGCCACGTGGTCTTCGTTGCCTCCTGACGCCCGGGCGGCGATGCTGTACATCTTGAGCCAAATACTTGGGACAGAGCGACCATCATATTTTTTGATGGCTTGCTTGAAGTCTTTCGGGTATCTGATCATCCTAAGATGTCGTGAGAAGGCCAGAAAGTTATTGATTCCTGCATAACTAGATCCTGGGGCATGGGTTGTCGGGATGACGTAGAGGTCGTCGGGAGCACCGTTGTCTTGGTCATACTAGGCATGATGTCGGAGTTCAGTGTCATGCATCTCGCGAAGCTCTATTGCTTGGGTGGGGTTATTGGTGTTCAGGGGATCCAAAACAGCGTTGTCGCGGTCATACTTGGCATGATGCTCGATCTCCACTTCATCTCGTACAGGCTGACGCTGTTGCTGGCTGCTTCGGAGGACGCCTATAGCTCATACTTATGGAGGCTGAGCTCCAACATTTTGTCCTACGTTGCCAACGGCGTTCTACTACTAGTTCGTAGCGGTGTTAGCCGCATTATTGGCGACGTTGTTGGCAACATTACCAGCGGGATTACCGACAGTGTTGGCGGTAGTGTTGGGTAGCTGCACGACTTCGTTCTCACCACCTCCCTCTTCAGCCACGGGCTGAAGAGGAGCATTGCCGTTATGATGATGACGGCGAGGTCGCTCTGACCTACTTTTGGAGTAGGAACTCGAGGCCGACCTACTATATACTTGACTTCTTTCTTCGACCTGGGCGGTGGCAACACGGATGTGAGCTTGTAGACATCGAGTCGCAGAAGTATCTCCAAGCTGTCCCAGCTCGACAAGGGTCGCGCCTAGGTTGGCTTGAGGTGAGTTGTAGACTTCGTGGCCATCTTGCTCAAAGTCTCTCAGGAGGTCTCTGACACATAGGCGTGTTGACGAGGTCCGTCTTGGTTCTGCCGCTGCTTGGCAGCAGCTGGGTCCGCGAGGGGTGCTCCTCCATCGGTGTTCTGGGCGGCGTTACCTGCGGGTTGGCCACCATCACCAGGTATGACGTTGCCTGCGGTCTGGCCCGAGGCGTGGTGGGCCGCGGTGGCTGCTACGGCCGCAACATCTTCTTCTTGTTGGCGGTGCTGAGCTCACGTTGCGTTGGCATTCTCTCGTTGTTGGCGTTGTTCATTTATCTCGCCGGCTTGAGGAGGTACATCGTTGGAGACCGTGAGGACCTCACGATCCGGGGCTTTGAACATGTTGTTTGGGTTATTGGGGGAGATGGTTGTGCGAGTGATCTAGAACGTGCCGCAGTCCGGGGAAGGCGCACGGTTGATTTGGCGACCATGAGTCGCAATTAGAGGTCGGCGAAGCTTTTTTAGCACACGACACTGGCGAACCATGTGTTTGGAGTTCTCATGGACAGGGTAAGGGTCGTCGAGATGACCTCTGCGGTTTCCACGGGGTGGGGTGTTGGACCCAGATTCGATCTAGATATTCTTCTTCACGTGATGAGAGGTCGTATGAGTTGCGTTCCACAAGACAAGAGGCATGCGGGGTAAAGGTGGAGTAATCCTATGAGGGCACTTGGTGCGTTCACAGACCTTGATCGTGTCAGAGATCATGCTCTCGACATGATCGAGCCCCGCGATCAGGTCGTGAGGAGTGGGTAGGTGGGTTTCGGTCAAAACATCGGATTCAACCTATTGGGTGACCGTAGTGTTCTCGATGACGCGACAAGCAGCTGGAGCGATGGGTTCTGCCGGCATTGAGCCGAAGCAGAAGTCGACGGGGTTGGCGAGGAAGTCCATCATGCTTGCAGGGGAGATGATGCCGCTTGGTGAAGCCATCGAGTTGCACAAATAACCTTAGATCTTCCTCTACCTGGCGCGCCAACTGTCAGATGTTTAGATCTGCATAGCCCACAGGGGTCTCAACCCCAGCAGTTTATTTGTTCGGAGGGGAGAGATCTAAGGCTAAGAACTCGATGGTTGCGCAGTAGCACACAGAACACAAGAGTCACGACGAGTTTATACTGATTCAGGCCTCAGAGAGTAAAACCCTACGTCTAGTTCTTGATTGTATTGATTTGGACGGATTGCGACTTGGGATTACTTGGCCTCAGGGGTTCGGCCTTGTCCGCCTTATATTGGCGGACAGACAAGGTCGGTGGGCCCTGAGTCTAGGTCGGTTACAATAGGGAAACCAATCTTAGGAAAATTACAACATAATCTCGTGATCTTCGGACTGTCTGACGGCACAACCGACGTCTTCTGCCTTGTCTTGCACGCCAAGTTACCTGAACGGATCGGATAAGGTCATCCGGGCAATATTCTAGAAGGTCTTCAGGAGGTCATGTGGCCCACACATCAGGTCTGTTGGGTCCACTATCAGGTCGGCGGGTCTTCTGGTAGGCCGAACTCACTTGTCGGGGACGACCGTGAGCAAGGTTGGTGGGGACGCAGGGGTACCCATGTCTCACAGCACGTCGTGCGCTGTCTGCATTGCATTAGTGACTCAGTTTCCAAGTAAAAATGAATAGATTTCATTTTCTCCCTATCATCGATCCAAAGTCGAAGTCAGAGTTGAAGAAACTCCAAGGATTGCTGCTCTCTGTAAGAGAAAGAAGTTGCTCAGTTTGATGACGCAAACACCATAAAATTGGTTTTTGCTACAACCACGAATAGAGGCGCACCAGGAGACCTCAAGACCTTCGCTTGCCGCACACGAAAGATGTATGCAAGTACGATTATGTCAACATCCGGCTGCTCCAACTTGCATACGACTACTTCAACTACTCATCTTGACTAGCAAACTAGTCGAGAGTGACTACCGTAGCATCAGCAACTAGTTGGATCCACCTCTGACTAGTCAATTTCAGCAACAAACGTCGTGGCTCCATCCTTGATTTCCACGACCTCATCAACACTTGTTCGCGAATCAACATAAGTCACTTATTTCAATAATTATTTTTTCTTTGCCTTGTTTTCCACATACAAGAACCAACGTCGGAGACTACTTCATGTACGCTGTTGGGGAATTCAGGAAAACCCGTCACCCTCGAAACGTTGAGTTTAACGAAGTTCTTGAGATATGTTTTTCAGGAGTAGGGAATTCACGGTTTTCGGGAATCTGGGACCTGCGAAGCTTCAGATTCGCGAACATGCGAATTTCGGGGATCTTGAATCAGTGAAGACTCAGAGTCATGAACACGCGGAAGCCTGGAACCTCGAACTGGCAAAGGCACGAACTTCGGAGGACAGCTAATTCGAGAATCTGTCGGGAGTCCAATTCGGAAGTCATGCGCGGAGAAATTCACGAATCGACGAAGAAGCAAAGTCAAAGTTGTCGTCCCAAAAAGTCCGGGTTTTGAGTGTGAACTGGTGGCAGGCTTGTAAATATGTTGGATGAAAAAGACATTCTTGTATGTGTCACATTAGGAATATTCTTTGGGCTCGAGGGCGTTTTAGGAATGTAAAAGTCCCTTCATCTCCCTATAAAAGGGGGCGCGAGGGCATGTGTAAATGGACTCAGATTTTTGAAACTTGTGCCGTCGCCTGGGAGATTCATTGTCTCCTTTCGCCCGTGTGCTGTGTTTGAAAGTGTCAAGAACTCTCTCTCTTTCGTGTTAGGGGAACCATCAGAATTTTTCGGGTAACCCCCCAACATTGGCGCCCACCATGTTTCAGCCGAAGAAAAGCTGACGATGCCACCACAGAAGAAATCCAAGAAGAACGTTCCAACAGAGACAAATTGAGATGACCACCGTCCTCCTCAAGGGAATGAAATCCCCTTCGTTCCTGAAGCTTCTAACACCACAGATCAAGAACGGAGAGCAAAGCTCGAAGCTCTGATGAAGGCAAGAGCTGAGAAGACGGCTCACACCCAAGAACAACCAGCTGAACAACAAGCATTTGAGAATGTCGATGATGATGATGACACCATAGACAGGGAACTAGAAAGAGTTCAGCAAAAGATACAGCAGCTGCAGAAAGACAAGGAAAGATTCGCGAGTCAGTTGCAAGCAAAAAGAAAGATCTCTGAAAAGTTAGAACAACTAAACAAAGCAAAAGAACAAATTGAAGTAATACAGAGAGAAATCGATGAGATGAAAGAACAAGAAAACAGTTCCCTGTGGCAGGAATCACCACATCAGAACTCTGGGCCAGCAAGAGAATCCCCGAAAGAAAACTTCTTCGCGGGAAACGGAATCTCACACTTCGTAGATTCTGAGTCGCCGCTGTCCATTGGGCTGCAAACAGCACCTTGGCCGCCGAAGTTTAAGCCCGTCTCTCTCCCGAAATATAACAACTTCGGAAACTCTAGGCAATTCCTCATGAGATATGAATCAGCTGTGAATTCAGCAGGAGGGGATGATGTTGCACTGGCCAAATCATTCATCATTGCTTGCGAAGGACCAGTACTGAATTGGTACTCCTTGCTGCCTCCACACTTAGTCTACAGCTGGGCAGATCTCAAGACAAAGTTCATGCAAGAATTTTAGATGTTCCACGACACAACAGCTGAAGCATCAGATTTGTACAACTGCAAGCAGAAAGACAGAGAGCCACTGCGGAACTTCGTGAGAAGGTTCATGCAGCAGAGATCCCAAATCCCCGAAGCTGATGAAAGAACAACGATTAATGCGTTAATCAAGGGCCTCACTCCAGGGCCAACAGCTTCACATCTCACTAGAAAGAAACCCAAGACGGTTGAGAAACTTTTTCGTGAATTGGAAGAATACATCTTGTCTGATGATGACCATCGCAAGAGAGTAGCCGAACGAAACGAGGCGAGGCAGGGCAATAGAGAGATGACGTGGAGAGCACAATCCCAGCATCCGAGAAATGTCAACAATGTCGAAAATCCACAACCTGAGCAAAACAGCAGGCCAAGCACCAGAGGAGGGTTCACGCCCATAGGAAGGGGAAGAGGAAGAGGACCCCCGAGACCCACGAACCATAACCCGAGAGACCCTTACTTCTATTGCCAGTATCATGGGAGGGGCCACAGCACCGAAGGCTGCCCAGAAACGAAGAAAAACATGGCAAGAATTCAGCAAGAAAAAGCGCTAATGAGCATCACATCCTCAATGCCAAGCCAATTTCGCCCGAATTTTTGGCAGCCACAATTCGCGAACTCACAACCAAGTTCAGTCCCAATTCAGCAATTCTCGCAATCACAGTCATCGTGGCAGCCATCGCAGCAATTTTTCCCTCAGTCGTAGGCAATCCAGTCAATCCAGCAACCACAACCGATTCGGGAAATTTTTCCACCACCTCCAAAAAGTTCGTCAAGGCCTCAGTCAAGTGCAGGACCTCAGAACTCCAAAGCATTACCGTCTTTCGGGACTATCATGCCAATCACGGGGGGGGGGGGGGGGGGTCAGCCATGGAGTTCGAGACTAAGAAGCAAAGAAGCAATTACTTCAGGTCTGTGAACACCATCATCAATGACGGCCCAGCCGCACGTCCGGAGTGGGCAAAGGTGCCAATCACCTTCACAGAAGAAGATTTCAGGCTGAAATCTGCGATTCATAATGATGCTATGGTCATTGACGTAAACATAGTTGGGTGGGTCATAGGAAAAGTCCTAGTTGACAATGGAAGTTCAGCGGATATCTTGTTCTTGAAGACTTCCGAAAAAATGAATCTGAGCCAGCACATGTTGGACCCACCAGAGTACCCGCTCCAAGGGTTCGGAGGAAAGATAATCAAGCCGGTTGGAAAGATATCACTCCTTGTTTCCTTCGGAGATCTCGAGAATGCCAGAACAGAGAGTCTCACCTTCGATGTGGTTGACATCTACCACCCGTATCTCGCGATTTTCGGCAGGGGTTTCAAGAACAAGTTCGACACAGTCATAAGGCAGCAATTCTTATGCATGAAGATGCCCGCACCCAAAGGGGTCATCACAGTATTCGGTAATCAACAAGAAGCCAGAAACATAGAAAAAGGCCACACGCCTGGCCAGACGAACGTGTACCAGCTGAAAAGAGCTGACGAGAAGAAAGAAACTTACGAAGGGGCCAGGAGAGATAAAGAAAAAATTGAAATAGCCGCAGATGGCGAAACCAAGAAAGTGTATCTAGATGACATGCCTGATAGAGTAGTCATAATAGGGGCCAACCTCAGTGCCGAAGAGGACAGGGACCTTGTACAATTCCTGAACAAAAACAAGGATGTTTTCGGATGGTCAGCTAAGGACTTGCAAGGTGTTGACAGGGACATCATCGAACACGCTCTGGAAACAAACGAAAAAATACCTCCCAAAAAACAGAAACTTCAGAAAATGTCCGAGGAAAAGGTGAAAGCAGTGAAATCTGAAGTTCAGAGATTACAGGACGCACAAGTAATCAGAGAAGTAAAGTATCCAGTCTGGCTAGCCAACACTGTACCAGTAAAAAAGAAAAACAGAAAGTGGAGAATGTGTGTGGACTTCACAGATTTGAACAAGGCATGCAAGAAAGACGATTTCCCCTTGGAAAGGGTAGACAAAATCGTAGATGATGCAGCCAACAGTGAAATGCTCTCGCTCCTGGACATGTTTTCTGGGTATCATCATATCAGGGTTCGCAAAGAGGACGAAGAAAAAACAAGTTTCATCACTCCCTTCGGAACATTCTGTTTCGTGAGAATGCCAGAGGGGCTAAAGAACGCAGGATGTACATTCTCAAGAATGATAGCAATAGTACTTCACCCGCAGATTCGGAGAAACATCTTGGCATATGTGGATGACATAGTCGTCAAAAGTGTTCAGAGGAAAGACCACATCAGTGACCTGGCGGAAACATTTGCGAACATGAGGGCAGCAAATCTGAAGCTGAATCCGGAGAAATGTGTATTCGACATTCACAAGGGGAAAGTTCTCGGATGCCTAGTTTCAACAAAAGGCATAGAGGCAAATCCCGACAAAATCAGGGCTTTAGTGGAAATGCAAGATCCAGATTTAGTGAAAGATGTGCAGAAGCTGACAGGGAGAGTGGCTGCCCTTAACAGATCCATTCCCAGAGCCGCAGAAAGAAGCTTACCATTCTTCCAAGTCCTCAGAAGTGCCAAGAACTTCCAGTGGTCTAAACCTAAGAAGCGAGCCTTCCAAGAATTGAAAGATTACTTGTCCAATATGACCAAGCTCTGTCCTCCCGAACCGAAATCGCCACTTCTGCTATATGTGTCTGCATCAAATTTGGCAGTAAGTGCGGTGCTAGTGCAAGAAAAGGAGGAAGAAGGAAAGTTCAAACAAATTCCTGTATACTTTGCTTCTGAAGCTTTGTCTGGCTCTAAGATCTTCTATTCCGAACTGGAAAAAATCACATATGCAATCATCATGGCAGCAAGGAAGCTAAGGCACTATTTCGAGGGTCACAGGATAAGAGTCATCACCAACCAGCCATTGAATGATTTGTTCGCAAATAGAGAGGCATCCACCCGAATAATTAAGTGGGGCGCTGAACTCTCTGAATATGTGGTAGACTTCGAGAGAAGAAGTGCAATAAAGTCGCAAGTTCTGGCAGATTTTGTCGTGGATTGGACTTCACCTATTCAGAACTTCGAGGAAAATGTACCTGAACCTTGGATAGTACAATGTGATGGGGCCTGGTGTTACAAGGGGGTTCGAATTTCGGCTATCGTAACGTCCCCAATGGGCGTAGTGGTAAGATATGCAGCTCGGCTCGTATTCGCGAACAATGAACATTCCACGAACAACACAACGGAATACGAAGCTCTTCTGTTGGCATTAAGGAAAATGAAAGCCTTGGGGCAGCAGACCTTCATAATCAGAACGGATTCGAAAGTAATTCAAGAACATATCGAGAAAGAAAGCGAAGAAAGAAATCCTGTTCTCATGAAGTATCTAGAAAAAGTCAGGGAAATGGAAAGACACTTCAAAGGCTACTCAGTCCAGCATATCCCAAGAGATGACAACAATGAGGCAGATAAGCTGGCGAAAGCAGCAGCCAGAAATCAAGAACTACCCCCGGATGTGTTCTTCGAAATCATCAGAGAACCATCCATCAAGGATTCAAGGCCGAAAATCGTGAATGTAGTGGAGACTCCCGATTGGAGAGCAGAAATCATGGCTTATCTGAGAGGCCACTATGAACCACAAGATGAGTTGGAAGAGAAAATGTTGAAACAAAGGGCACGGGGCTATATAGTGGTAAACGGAGAGCTATACAAATCAGGGGTCACTGAGCCTTGGCTGCGGTGCATCACTTCCAAAAAAGGTCTGGAAGTTTTAAAGGAAATTCATAGTGGATTTTGTGGTGCGCACATAGGCACCAGGGCTTTGGCTGGAAAGGTGATAAAGCAGGGATTCTATTGGCCTACCATAAACATAGACGCCAAGGCATTGGTTCGGCAATGTGAAGCATGCCAAAAAACAGCGAACCAACAGAATCTACCCTCAATGCCAGTTCATTTAATTCCACCATCGTGGCCACTGCAAAGGTGGGGAATGGATCTAGTGGGCCCGTTGCCAACGGCTCAGGGGAATTACCGATTCGCAGCTGTTGCAGTCGATTATTTCACAAAGTGGGTGGAAGCAAAACCACTCGCGAACATCAAACCAACAACAATTCAGAAGTTCTTTTGGCAGAACATAGTCTGCAGATTTGGGGTTCCTAGAGAACTAACTGTTGACAATGGCAAATAATTTGATTGTTACACTTTCAAAGAGTATTGCAAGACTTTGGGTACTCATGCAAAATTTTCATCAGTGTATCACCCACAGTACAACGGAGCAGTTGAAAGGGCAAATGGCCTGATTTTTTCGGGAATAAAAAAATGTTTGTTCGACCAAAAGAAGGGTAAATGAGTGGATGAGCTACCGAAAGTGATCTGGTCTCACAACACTACAGTGTCAAGAGCAACGGGTTTCACGCCCTTTCGCCTACTTTTCGGCACTGAAGCAATGACACCGGAGGAAATAAAAAATGAAAGCATGAGAGTCTTGAAAGCAAAAGAAATCAAGGAAATTGATAAGAAAGTGGAAAAGGATATGATCGAGCTAACAATCCTTGAAGCTGCTGAGAACATCGAGAAGTACCAAAAAGAGACAAGAGCTTGGAGAGACAAGAAAGTGGTCCGAAAGGACATCAAAACTGGCAATCTTGTATTGAAAAGGAAGAAAAACTGGGAGAACCCAGGAAAACTTCATGAGTCTTGGGAAGGGCTTACATTGCCAGGGAAACAAACATGCCAGGGGCTTTTCGCTTAATGGAGCAAACTGGCGAAGAGCTGCCATATTCGTGGAATGCTGACAGCCTGAAAAGGTATTACCCGTGAAAATCCCAGTTGTAGCTAGATGTAATATAGAATAGTTTTTCCATTTTCGCAAATTTGTATTCTAAAAAACTAAAAAATCCAAATCACGTGTCTATAAGTGATTTCGGGAAAAAAGCATTAGCTTTTCTTTTCCTAGTTGCATTAGAATAAGGAGGACCGTACTCTTTTCCTTGCAAAGGGGGGCTCTAAATCAAGAGGCAAGGTTTTTAACGAGGCGGATCCTATGTAAATACTCTTTGTGATATATGTATAAAAAGAGTCTTCCCCAAATTGCGTATTTCCAGAATTCCATCATGAAAAAAGATAAAGTTCGTGAGAAAGGCTTCGTGATAGCCAGAATTCCATCGTGAAAAAGGAAAAAGTTCGTGAGAAAGGCTTCGTGATAGCCAGAATTGCATCATGAAAAAAAGGAAAAGTTCGTGAGAAAGGCTTCGTGATAGCCAGAATTCCATCGTGAAAAAAGAAAAAGTTCGTGAGAAAGGCTTCGTGATAGCCAGAATTCCATCGTGAAAAAAGATAAAGTTCGTGAGAAAGGCTTCGTGATAGCCAGAATTCCATCGTGAAAAAAGAAAACAAATCGTGAGAAAGGCTTCTTGATAGCCGGTATTCCACCCGGAAAAAAGACAAAGTCGTGAAGAAAGGCCCGAGACAACAATAAGTTGTGGCCAAAAATCCCATCCACGAAGGGATCCCCACCAAAAAGGCCCGAGACAACAATAAGTTGTGGCCTAAAATCCCATCCATGAAGGGATTCCCACCAAAAAGGCCTGAGACAACAATAAGTTGTGGCCTAAAATCCCATCCACAAAGGGATTCCCAATGAAAAGGCTCAAGACAACGACGAGTTGCAGCCTGAGTTTCCATCATGAAAAGTAATGACGATTTAGATTAAGTGAATGCGTGTGGCATTGTTCCAAAATTATGTTTCCTCAATAAAAACTACCAAAATTTTTTCACGAAAAAATCGTTCAACAAAAAAAGTAAGGGGCTCGTTTAGAAATTCGTAGAAAATCATGGTTGAAGCATCTGAGGGTTGCAATATCAACCAGAGCAAGTGTGCCAACAGACTCAAGTCCACAAAATTCGAGAACAAATTTTGTCGACTTGCCTAGCAACACTCGAAGCTTTAAATAATTTACGAAAATTACAACAAAAGCGCGTTTGATCAGAGTTTCGACAATCCATCTGTAAATTTTCATGCAAAACGGCAAGGTGGGGGAGGGTGACGTTTTTTCAAAGGAAAACGTCCTCATTTCCTTATTTGCATTAAAATTTCGAAACAGTTCATCGACAATTACAACAGTTAGTACAAAATCTAGAATGAAAGTTCGACAACGTGTCCAGGTTTGCAGCTGTCGTCTTCGGCAACATCGCTAGCATAAGCAAAGTTGAGCGCGTCCGCATTGGGGCTAAGGGGCTCCGTCTTCGGAATATTCGCGGAACGCGAAGTCGCAGGTGCAGAACTTTCCTTCTTGTAAAACAAGAAAAATGAAGAAAGATCAAAGCATCCCATAGAAAACTTAAGCGAAGTTTCGAGCCAAAAATCGGAGAAATCTTGTTCGGGATGAGCTGGTTTGAACAAGCGCCACGCTTCGCCACTAACAAACATTTTATCCTGATGAATCCGTAGTGGCATCACGTCCTGCGCAGGCCCAACTTGCAGGACCTGCGCAGGTTAAAGTTTACAAAACAGTTGTTCAGAAAAACTAAGTGAATATACAAATGCACAGAGGCAGCCTCGAAGGTGTGCATAATTCGGATAAACATCTAGCCCGGGACGTCAACCTTCGGAGAACTCTCATCGCGCACAGAAGCTTGGCCGCCGTCGCTGTCATCGTCGCTGCTGCTGCCCGAACCCTCTTCGCCCGAATCGCTAGAATCTTCATTGGTAGTAGACTCTTCGGGAGACGCAGCGACATTCTCGCGATTTTCTTCCTCGTTCAGCTGAGAGAGGTAGAGAAACAAATATAAGAGGAATTCAAGAAACAAAGCGTCACGAACCAGCATTGGTGACGAAATCATACGAAAATTTACCTCAGCAAGCTTAGCACGTGCGATGACCTTAACGACTTCTTTTCCGCTGGCAAACCAGAAATCCCTCGCAAATTTGTTCTTAATAGCCTGAACATCTTCGTTCGCCCGAATTATTGAGGTACTCATGGCGCCGGGAAATCGAGAGATTTTTTCGCGAAACTTCTCTAGATCGGCGCAGTCGAAGTCGTGCAGAATCTTCAGGATACTTTCGACAGAGAAGGCCGCTGCGAAATCGCTAGCGCCGGAGATAACCTCTGAGAGAGCCTTGAACTCAGTTTCCATCCACTCCATGAATTCAGGAATTCCAAGGTCAGCCGGAAGAGGGGCAGGACGAACGCCAAATTCATCCAACGATTTCTTGTACTCCTCAAATAAGAGCTTCAGCTTCTCCAAAATATCAGACATGTTCTTTTTTGAAGCATCATCTTGTTCCGCCAGCGCCTTCTCAAGATCCAGAATTTTTCGATCCTTTACGCTCAAAGACTTTGCCAGATTGGCGTTGTTAACACGCAGATCTTCGACAACTTTCGAGGACTTGTCATGTTTCTCACGAAGGTTCTCGATCAGACTAAGATCGTCTTCATGAGTCTTTTGCACCTTTTCCAGCTCCTTCTTGGACTGCTCGAGTGCTGCCTCAACAACTTTCTTTTCGTCCTGATAAACCTTCAGAGCCTCCGCCAGTTCGGCTACCTTTTTCTCAAGATCAAGGTTCGCGGACTGAGCAAGAGCAAAGCTGTGCTTGAGCTCCTTGGACTCTTGAGAAAGTTGCTTGTTAGTCTTCTCCTGATCAACAAGCCGCTCGACGGCAACTTTCCCGAGCATAGAATATTTCAGGGCATAGTCTTCTTGAAACCGCGCCAGCTTCGACGGAGGGTAGGAACGAAGAAGGTCCTTCAACTCTGAAAAATTTCGTGACTAAATTCTGAACCAAAAACTCGAGAATCTGAAAAGTACAAAAGGCAATGAAAAGAAACGAACCTTGTTTGCTTAAGTTTTGCATGGTGACTTTCTTCGTCGAACTCGAAGAAGCTTTACCCTGTGACGAAGGAGTGGTTCCAAGAGCAGAGTGAAGCCCCTTCTCAGAGTCTTGAGCAACTCCTCTAGGCTGTTCTGAGCCCTCCCCTCCTGTTTCATCAACAAGTACAGGCGATTTCCACAGTGTTAAAATCTTGGACGTCTTGCTCCCGATGCTAGTCGTCTTGAAACCAACACTTAGTAGCTCGCCGCGATGAGACGTACCAAAGCTCTTGTTAAATGCAGCCAAGGAAGGAGAGCGAGCCTGGCCTTCGGGAACAACTTCACGAACTTCGAGCAAGGGAGCACTTTGGACAGGATCCTCCCCCCTGTGAATGGTGAATTCGAGCTCCTTGGTGAACTCAGGGGAAGCTTCGTCGCAGGAGCGAATGGGCAAAGAGACATCAGCAGCGGCAGCAGGAGCTTCAGCGGCAGCAGGGGCTTCAACAGCAGCAGGAGTTTCGGCAGCAGCAGGGGCGTCAGCAGCAACAGGGGCTTCAGCAGCAATGACAAGTACATCATCCTTACGAACTTCGAGAGTAGCATCTGAAAAAGAATCAATATCCACGAACTCATTCTCAGAACCCGGCGAGCAATTGTCTCGAATGTTAAATCTCAACAAAGGCCAGAAGCAAGAACCTTTCTGGCTACCCGCTTCCACGAAGAGATCGTCGTCAAACGCAGATGGGACTTGCTGAACTCCAGAAGAAGAAACCTTTTTCACTGCCTTCTTCAACTTCTTGCGGCTCATCTGGGCTAGGCCGGAAGCCGCTTGGAGCTCAACGTCCGAAATTTGTTCGGAGGTCTTGCGCTTGCATTTCGACGACTCTAAAAATCGCGTCTTAGAGGGCTTAACGCCAGAAGAAGTGCTTTCGTCGACAACTGATGGACCTCGTTTCAAAGATTTTCTTTGTGGGGCATTTATAGGAGCAGCTGAACAACTGGCGACAGCAACTAAGGGGACCTTCAACTTGCGACCTGGGCGTCGAGAATTGAAAGGCTTGTCTCCACAAACTTCAGTGAACACGCGATTAATTCTCCTCTTGTGTTTCACCAGAAACTTGTAGGCCTTGTATTCATTCATAGTGTACTCGCCTATCATAAGATTCACCTTCTTTTCAACTTCGACCATGAAAGCATCAGTGCTTTGACCTTCTCGTAGCTTCATGCCGAACTTCGGGAAAGTCACTTCTTGAGCTGCCCAGTTGACATTGAAATACACGATCTCGGTGGGGGCCCAGCCACAAGAAATCGGCCAAATTCGTGCAGCAATGAATTCCTCGATGATGTCGCGGCCCCCAAGTATAGTGCTGGCAAGGTGAAAAACACTCTCGCAGCTTCTAATCCCTACTGCTCGATGATTGAATTTCGCAGTGTTCACGGCAGTCAGGGGCGCGATAGGGCAGGACAAGGGGTAAGCTGGACCCTCATAGCCAGGAACTTCAGACATGTTGACCTTCAAGTAAAACCACTACGAATTCCAGTCGTCGGTGAGATTGGTCTTGCAGCAGGGAGCGATCTGAATTCGCGTAATCCCTTTTCGGGTGTTCTGGCGCCGGGTGTTGAAGGTACAACATGCGTGTTGAGCTTCATAGAATTGCCCATCGTTGACCTTAATAACATCGGGAACGATGACCAGTTCGAAGAATCTGGCGAAGGCGTCAACGCTGAGGTTACGGCCAAAGGTCTTCATGATCCAAATAAATTTTGACACCTCAAGAAAAGATGTCGGCGAAAGCTGATGAATCTTCACTGAAAAGGCATCCAAAATCGCGGGCAAAATCGGGTCACAAGGAAACCTGAGTCCACAGATGAAGAAGTCCCGAAACACAACAATCTCTCCATCTTCGGGAGCTGGGATTTTTTCGTATAGTGGGGCTCGCCCAGTGCCTGAAGGGAAGAACCCGACCGCTTTGTATTCTTGAATCATGTTGGCCGTGACCTTAGACTCTCCGAAGACGAGAGAGGGAGGCAGACGTCCCACAGCCTTTGCCTTAACCAGATCGCCAATGCCGGCATCTACATGTCCGACATCCTCGTCGTCTGTTCTTACTTCGCCATCCTCATGACTCCTGGAGCCACTAGGAGAACCTCCATCTGCAGCTGGTGGAACGTTCTCAGGACCTTCAACAATCGGCTCGACTGGGAGACCAGCTGCGATAAGTTCTTTAGTCGTCATGGGTCTCGCGGTGCTTTTTACTCGAGCCACCTAACCAATAGTATAACAGGTACGAAGAAATAAGAACAACTTTCGTGAATGAAACTTGCAAAACAGAGAACCTAATGCAGTAAAAAGAACAAGTAAGAATTAAAGAGCGAAAGGAACAATACCTTAGAGAGATCCGAAGAAAGCTGGAAGGTCGCGAACTCTTAAACACAGGACGAGATTCCGCGAACAGAAAGAGTTACGAATCGCGACAAAGAGCAGGAGAGCGGTGAAAAAATTTTACAGCAGAGGCCTCCTATTTATAGGGGCAAGGGGGGGTAGTTCCGCGAAACCTGCCTCGATCAGACCGTTGTAGGGTTTCTGGGCGACGCGTGTCCCCTCCGACGTTCCGAGGGTGACGTTTTTTTACTAAATTTCCGAAATGTTCGTGGAATCGGATCGTCGGAGTCAACCCGCTTCCCCGAGGGGCTAGTGTTGGGGAATTCAGGAAAACCCGTCACCCTAGAAACGTTGAGTTTAATGAAGTTCTTGAGATATGTTTTTCAGGAGCAGGGAATTCACGATTTTCGGGAATCTGGGACCTGCGAAGCTTCAGATTCGCGAACATGCGAATTTCGGGGATCTTGAATCGGTGAAGACTCAGAGTCATGAACACGCGGAAGCCTGGAACCTCGAACTGGCAAAGGCACGAACTTCGGAGGACAGCTAATTCGGGAATCTGTCGAGAGTCCAATTCGGAAGTCATGCGCGGAGAAATTCACGAATCGGCGAAGAAGCAAAGTCAAAGTTGTCATCCCAAAAAGTCCGGGTTTTGAGTGTGAAATGGTGGAAGGCTTCTAAATATGTTGGATGAAAAAGACATTCTTGTATGTGTTCACATTAGGAATATTCTTTGGGCTCGAGGGCGTTTTAGGAATGTAAAAGTCCCTTCATCTCCCTATAAAAGGGGGCGCGAGGGCACGTGTAAATGGACTCAGATTTTTGAAACTTGTGCCGTCGCCTAGGAGATTCATTGTCTCCTTTCGCCCGTGTGCTGTGTTTGAACGTGTCAAGAACTCTCTCCCTCTCTCTCTCTCTCTCTCTCTCTCTCTCTCTCTCTCTCTCTCTCTCTCTCTCTCTCTCTCTCTCTCTCTCTCTCTCTCTTGTGTTAGGGGAACCATCCGAATTTTTCGGGTAATCCCCCAACATACGCCTCTCAACGGTTACTTGCCTGCAGAGCTACACCGTGCCATTATTCCTTGGCTATGTTGACCGAATGCCATAGGCTTGGTGCACCAAATTAGGAGGCTCTTGCCACGATGTTTCATGTATTGAGTGCTGGAGACACACAACAGCTACACCCTAAAGAGGCATTGCACACAACACGTGCAATCTCGCTGTCTGCAATGCAGAACAACGAGCAAGCACGCTCTTTCTTGTCGCCATGTCGACTAACTTTGTCTATCTCTTAATGGTCTCACTTCAATAGCACATGCCTCAATCTGTGCAAAGCCTCGGCTCTTATGTCATCTCATTAAGCTGCTCTCTCCTTTTATCAACTTATGAAAAAACAGCCCGCTATGGATGGTTGCAGTTGCCAAAAGGCTACCTTTTCGCACAACGCTTAAATGAGTCACTGACTGGTTTTGACGTACGTAATACTTAACCTTACAATCGGCATTGCCCTTCTTCTTTCACTGTTTCCCTAAGTTCAAAAGTGAATGTGGAAACGCTGTCTATGGTCTGGTGCCTTGACGCCCACAACAGCTATGACCAAACAGAGACCTAACAGAGTGTTGACGGTGTATTTTGGTGCACCTAGCATGTTCATTACACTTTGGTTTGGATTTGATTATGGAACTAACCCACCACTAGGCACACTAATCATATAACAAGTTCATCTTTGTGCATGCATTTGGAAGTGTTGTGTTTATGTAGGAAAACATGGACATAAAGGACGGATTCGCAACAAGTTCAAAGGAGCATTTACGGAGTCTTGTTCGTGTTTATGAGCTGGATGAAATCACTTCCAATGGTGGCGAGGACCGAAGTGCTACGAGGAATACCCCCGGGGATTGAAGCGTAAAAGATCGAACTTCATGCGAAGAGAGCCTCCATCTTGGACGCGAGGATAACAGCATCAAAATCATGCAAGTGGAGGGGGCAAAGTACATAAGTGCACGAGGACCCACGGAGCAAAAGGGGCGACCGAACCGGCCGAATTGGGCTGGGCCGGCCGGCCCAGCCGGCCGGCCCGGCCCGGTTCCGCACCGGTTCGGTCCCGTTTTCCTTGCCCTCGAAGGATCTTCAACCCTAAAAGCCCCGAGGCGCCGCCAACACCGAAAGGAGGAGTCATTCGCACCAGAAGGCCATCCATAAGCTAGAGAGAGAGGAGGAGGATCTCTGGCGGGAGATCAACCACCTCGAAGGAAGCACCCTCTCGTGGAGAAGAAGGAAGACACCGGCGGAAGGGAAACCATGATCAACGGTGTCATGATCAGCACCTTGATGGGGTAATCTTCTCATTCGTCCATGGGTTGTAATCGATCTTGAGATGTAATCACACTTTGTCGGATTATCTATCTATCATCTTGTGTTGAATATACTTTCATGCTTAAGGTTAGCTACCATGCTGTAAATGGAGTATAGGCCTCGAGGCTTCCTTGGATCCATTCAATACGCCGTGTCCATCAAAGGTCTAGTCATGAATACCTTCGCGTAGTGACAGTACGAGAGGAGGGAAAGGGCGAAACCGTGGTCACAACCCCGATAGATTAGATTGGTTTTCATGTCTTTAAGCGATTGCATGCTCTAGTATCGTAGACCCGTGGGCGAGTGTCTTCTACCTTGATATCTTAATCATTCTCTCTAGTGTAGTTTAGTTGTTTTCTAGTATAATAGTAGTTAGGGTTTTAGTAGCTAGTGTGTCGTTGTTGATCGAACGCTTGTAATCCCCTTGCTCCGCGGATTGACAAGAACCTTGGGACTCCCGTGGTGAAAAAGGTGTGGGGTCTGTACGCTTGCGGATCGTAGAGGGATACGTCTTTTATCCGTCAACAAGCCCCTTTTTCTGGCGCCGTTGTCGGGGAGCAAGTTAGTTTACATCGTTTGATTTGCATCTAACTTAGTTTTATATTTTAGTTTATACTTTATTTGCTTATCTAACATTTATTATCTAGAGAAACACTTGTTTCGTTTTTGTTTTTGTTTTTATCTTATTGTCTAGATGGCGTTCGTTAATCAACCCGTGGAAGAACCGGAGAAGTCATTAAGGGATTATGCTAGCCCTCGATGTGAAGACATAAAAGTACAAGAGTCGGATTCGAAGCTCGAAGCGACCAAGTATGAAATTAAATCCAAGATCATCAAGATGGTGGCGGAAAACCCATTTGAAGGGATGGTTACGGAGAACCCATATAGACACATAAGGGATTTCACGACAATATGCAACACGGTGCGTCAAGAAGGAGTTCCCGATGAATGGTTCAAATGGAATCTCTTTCCCTACTCACTTGCCGGCAAAGCAAAGACCTGGTATTCGGTTGCGTCCTTTGAAGTTGAAGGCAATTGGAACAAGTTGACAAAGAAGTTTTGCGAGAAGTTCTTTCCAATTAGCAAGGTTCAACATCTAAGGAGGCAAGTGATCACTTTCATGCAAGGAGAAGAGGAAGGGATAGACCAAGCCCGGGATAGGTTTAATGGATTAATCGAACAAGGACCAAAACTCGGCTTCACCGGTGACGTACTCTTGCATACATTTTTCTTTTCCCTAACCCCTAGTTGCATGCAACACGTCGAAATGTGTGCGGGTGGGGATCTCATGGAGAAAACACTCACGGAAGCCGCCCAACTTCTACAAAAAGTTAGTAAAGCGGCTGCCATGCGAAGAGATTGGGAAACAAGACTTGCGGAAGAGCCGGAATACAATTCAAGGAAGAAGAAGCTTGCTGATTTTTCTAAAGAGGCAACCCCGGAAGTCTCAAAAGAGGAGCCAATCATGGAAAAGCTTGAACAAGAACACATCAAGACAAGAACTACACCAAGCGTCGACTTCGCCACACCAAATGAGACGAACAAGAGAAGCATCTCAAGCGCGAAGCCACTAAGGGAGTTCGAACCAATGGATTGGGTTCCTATCGATTACGGAGAAGTATTCGACAAGAGAAGACCGTTCCCTAATCAAAAGGGAATGACAAGAGAAGACCGTTCCCTAATTCATACGATCTCGAAACCACCGGTGAGATTTTCGAAAAGCTCTTTGGAGATGACATGGTGGATCCGGAACATGTTGCCGAGGTGAAGAGAATCATGGGGATCAAGCCCGAAGCATCACCATACGCTCGCCTCGCTGAAATCTACTCGATAGGATCCGAAGGAGAAGAGAAGATGACGCCGCACTTGAGTTGCAAGATCAACGGAGTTCAATGCAAAGCTTTATGCGACATCGGAGCCCAAGTAAGTGTTCTATCTTCTAAAATTTACGATAAAGTTCAATACCACAACCTAGACTTAGCTCCAACATCAACGAAATTAATTATGGGAGATGGTAGAACTATCAACCCTCTAGGTATTGCTTGCAACATGAAAGTAAAAATCTCTAGAAACTTTATACCAACCGATTTCTTTGTTATTGATGCTTACCATAGTAATCATGATCATATAATATTAGGTAGGCCTTTTCTTAAGTTGGTTGATGCCGTGTTAGATGCCGGAGAAGGCAAAGTAACAGTGAACCTTAATGGAACAAAGTACACATATAACTTTCTTCGTGCTTCTAAACACCTTACACCTTTTCCTCCCGAAGATGAAGAAGTAGAAGAGATAGATAGTCTTTGTTTTGTTGAAACCCTTAGAGACCCGCTGCAAAGAGCGATGGAAAATCAAATTAGTAATCAACAAGATGAAAAACTAGAGAAAGCAACAAAAGGCTTAGAGCCGCATGATGGTAGTGTGGAGGAAGAGAAATTCGAATACATAGGAGAAATCAAACCCGAGGAGCCACAAGTGCCCGAGGTAGACCTTAAACCTTTGCCCAAGGGATTAAAATATGAATTTTTGGGCCCAGACAAAACTTATCCAGTCATTGTGAGCGACGAGTTGAGTCCCGAAGAAAATGAAGCGTTGCTGATTTTATTAAAAAAACATAGGAAGGTGATTGGATATTCAATTAATGATCTCAAAGGTATTAGCCCGACCTTTTGCACTCATCGTATACCAATGGAAGACCAATGTAAGCCTGTAGTGGACCATCAAAGGAGGCTAACCCATGCCATGCGAGAGGTAGTAAAGAAAGAGGTTATCAAGTTACTTGATGCCGGAATCATCTACCGGTTCCGCATAGCGAGTGGGTGAGCCCGTACATTGTGTACCGAAGAAAGGAGGTTTAACCGTGGTGAAGAATGAGAAGAACGAGTTGATACCGCAAAGAACCGTGACCGGGTGGCGGATGTGTATCGATTACCGTAAGCTTAACAAAGCGACGAAGAAAGATCACTTCCCCCTACCGTTCATTGACGAGATGCTCGAGAGGTTAGCAAACCACGCTTATTTTTGCTTTCTCGACGGATACTCGGGGTTCATGCAAATTCCCATTCACCCGGAAGATCAACATAAGACAACGTTTACGTGTCCTTACGGAACTTTTGCATATAGGAGGATGCCCTTCGGCCTATGCAACGCTCCGGCCTCTTTTCAACGTTGCATGATGGCCGTGTTTTCGGAATTCATCGAAGAAATTGTTGAAGTGTTTATGGATGATTTTTCCGTTTACGGGAAGATGTTCATGGATTGCTTAGCAAACTTAGAAAAGGTCCTCACAAGGTGTGCAGAGGTAGATTTGGTTTTAAATTGGGAAAAGTGCCACTTCATGGTTAAGCAAGGCTTAGTGCTCGGACATGTTATATCAGAGAGAGGAATTGAAGTGGACAAGGCTAAGGTAGAGACGGTTGAGCAACTCCCACCTCCTACGGATGTTAAGTCCTTAAGGAGCTTTCTAGGCCATGCCGGATTCTATAGAAGATTTATAAAGGACTTCTCGAAGATCACTAAACCTTTAACGCACCTTCTTCAAAAGGATGTGGCTTTCGACTTTGACGAGAAGTGCCTAGCGGCATTCTGGACCTTGAAAAATGCGTTGGTGAGCGCTCCCATCATCCAACCTCCGGATTGGAGCCAACCTTTCAAGATTATGTGTGACGCAAGTGACTACGCCGTAGGCGCGGTCTTGGGTCAAAGAAAGGAAGGCCGAGTTTACACCGTTTACTATGCTAGCAAAACTCTTAGTGGGGCACAATTAAATTACACCACTACGGAAAAAGAGTTGCTAGCGGTGGTATTCGCTTTCAAAAAATTCAGATCTTACATCGTGAACTCGAAGGTCATTGTTTACACCGATCACGCAGCCATCAAGTATCTCTTGGCTAAGAAGGACGCTAAACCACGTTTGATTCGTTGGATCCTTCTTCTCCAAGAGTTTGATGTTGAAATTCGTGATAAAAAGGGGGTGGAGAATGTTGTGGCCGATCATTTGTCTAGGATGAATCGTGGACAAGATGATAAAGAGCCCATAGAAGATAAGATGAGAGATGACCACCTCTATAGAGTGCTCGATAAAGATACTTGGATGATCGACATCATTCGAGCAATTCGGAAGATGCCCCTCGATCATTTAGATAAAAACACTCAAAGGAAGATAATCTCCGAAAGTAAGAAATATTTTTGGGATGCACCATACCTCTTCAAGCTTGGCAATGATGGAGTGATGAGAAGATGTGTGCCAAGAGAAGAAAGGGTTGAGATTCTAAGGAAGTGCCACTCGGCGGAGTACGGTGGGCACTATAGTCATTTTCGAACCCAAGCAAAAGTATGGTCGAGCGGATTCTATTGGCCGGAGATGCATGAAGATACTAAAATATATGTTGCGTCATGCCCCGAATGCCAAAGAACCGGAAACATCTCTCAAAGAAATTCTATGCCTTTGAAATACAACTTACAAATCGACATATTCGATGTATGGGGCATAGACTTCATGGGGCCTTTTAAAAACTCATTTGGATTCGAGTATATCCTTGTTATGGTTGATTATGTATCCAAGTGGGTAGAGGCAATACCATGTCGTAAAGCTTCCACGGAGGAGTCCATCACTATGATGAAGAACGTGATTTTTCCCCGTTTTGGTACACCGAGAATCTTGATAAGTGATGGAGGAACTCATTTCACCGGGAAGAACTTCAAAAAGTGCTTGTCCAAGTTGGGAATTGAGCATAGGGTCTCCACGGCCTATCACCCACAAACCAACGGACAAGCGGAGACGTCGAATAGGCAATTAAAAAGCATACTCAACAAGACCATTGAGAAGGGAGGCAAAGATTGGTCAAAGAAATTGGACGGAGCTTTATGGGCTTATTGAACGGCGTTTAAAACAACGATAGGTATGACCCCTTATCAATTCGTCTATGGAAAAGCTTGCCACCTTCCGGTTGAGTTGGAACATAAAGCCTATTGGGCAATTAAAGAGATGAACCTTGATCTCGATGCCGCGATGGTGAAACGAAGAATCTAAATAAGCGAGCTAGAGGAGTTGAGGTTGAAAGCATATGAAAACGCAAGCATATACAAAGAGCGAATCAAAAGGTGGTACGATAAAAGATTGAAAAAGAAAGAATTTAAAGAAGGAGATAAGGTCCTCCTCTACAATTCGAGGTTTAAAACCTTCGGAAAGGGGAAATTGCAAAGCAAATGGGACGGACCTTATGTTGTGCATTCGGTGTTCTCCAACGGAGCGGTAACCATTATGGATATAAACGGCGATCAATTTGTGGTGAATGGACAGCGGCTTAAGGTTTACTACGAACCCGATGTCGTGCCCCTTCACCATGTTGACGTCTTCACCATGGAGGAAGAGCCCGAACGTCCCGCCTAGGACGAAAAACAAGGCATCAACCTCTGTAAATAATTTTTCTTTTAGTTTTCTGGAGTTTTTTGGAGTTTTTCGCGAAGATTTACTGGGCCAACTTTTTCCCATGGGCTAAGGAAGAAAAAAATAGGGCGGTGTGCAAGAACCGGACCGGGCCGGCCCCCGAGGCGGGGTGGGCCGGCCGGCCCGGCGGACCGGCCCGAGAGGGGCCCGACGTCCGATGACGCCGAATTTCGCCTGAATTGCTCCTTTTTGACTTCCTTGTTTGGTCAGAAAATTTTAAGGGAAGTGTAAAAAAGGAAAATAAGGTTCCCAGGGCTTTTCTCTCAGGACTATTTATTTGGCCGAATTGGGAGCTCGAGTATCAAACCTTTCAAGTAATATTTTGCACCCTTGTAGCAGCCATTGTGCCCCCAAGGAGCTTAGAGTTGAAGCTAGAAGCCAAGAAGCCATCGATGGAGGAGGCGATGCGATGCGAGCTCAAGCTACCCGTCAAGAGGACCGCACGCATCCATTGCGGAGGACGTGTCCCGACCGGAGCTCTTGCATCTCGCAACCCCGTCGAAGGAGAAAAGGTCCCTACACCCGTCCGAAGGTCGGCACGCATCCAAGGCATCAAGCGCAAAGACTACAAGGAGGTGTCGCCAGAGCCTAAGGATTATGGGGATAGCGACTACTCCGACGATGGTAGCCCAAGCTCGTGGGCGGCCGCCGGTAGAGATGATGATGATTGGGATGAGCGGCCCAAGGAAAGAACTCCCGAAGGCCCCTACGGCGACGGCACCGATGGCAACAAAGGCGACGACCATGGAGGTGGCAACGACGGTGGTGACGATGGTGGAGATTATGGCGACGACGACCCCTTCAGATTGCATCCGATGTGTTGTCGAGCTTGCCGTCAATCCATCGCGCATCTCTACACGTCGGCCGACGAATGTCTCCAAGCCATGGAAGCGATGAAGCAGCGTATGGAAGACTTGGAGCGCGTAGTTGAAGATGACTACAAGTTCCTAAACCGCAACGTGCGCAAACTTTTCGGCATGGTTGGAAACATGAGAGGCAAGTGGTGCAAAACTTGCTTGAAGTACCACTAGATCTAGTTTTCCCCTTAGGATTTTTGTAAGATACGATGAGGACGTCGTATGTTTTAAGCGTGGGGGAGAGCTAGCTCGCTAGCCTTAGCTTTTGAACTTCAAGTTTAGGTTCGGTTTAATCTTCGTGTGAGAGTCTTAGTGTTTTTAATGAGTCTTTAGTTTTTGAGTCTGTTTTAAAATTTTTGCAAGTGTCTTAAATTAGTGTTGAGTCAAGAAAATCAAATAAAAAGAGTCTTTATATATATCTTTGTGTTTTATGTATTGCTTATCTTTATTTACTTGTTTGTTTAATCTTCGATTCTTGATATATGAACACAAGTATGTGGTTTGAAAAACGTTTACCGTGGTGCTTAGTGGAATTGCTACTACTTAAAGTACCCATACCGCACTTCGATCTTGAGCTTCACATGTTAGTTGTGCTATGTTCAATGCTAAAAATTGGAGGATTTCAGTTCTGAAAATTATCTTAAAACCCTTGTAATAAAGGTTAGCAAAACCTCTTTTTCCAAGTTGAGAGTAAGAAAAAATTCCTATCCAAAGCCAAGTTTAGTTTTTTCGCTCCACCATAAGTGTAATTAGCACGATGAGTTAGGCTAGGACCCTTCTCTCTTGGTGAGTTTTAATTTCGAGCAATGATCATGTCCTTGTGCTTATCTTTTGTTGCTAGCCTCGTCATATATTCGGTCACGTGACCTTCACAATGAAAGTCACGTATATCGCCGAATTCCATACCCAACCCTATACATCTCTTTTGTACATCGTATTCCTTGAACACAACCTATTTTCAAAGTTTCGTCTCGTCACTAGCATGATTTATTTAAAAATTCAGATTGTATGCATGCGAGGAAAGAGAGAATTGAAAGCTTTGAAAAGTTGTCAAGAGAGAGAAAAATTAAGAGAAAAAGTATGTGTATGGAAAAGAAAGAAAGAAAGAAATAAAGAAATAAAGAAAGAAAATTATAAGTGAATGAAAGAAGAAAAACAAAAAAGATGAGGTAGCAATGAAGATATGAGAGGGATGGATCAAGTGAAAGAAAAAAATATAAAGTGTAAGGAAGGTTGTCACGTTGATTGTGAGACGAAACTTTTACTCTATTTCCAACCATGTGCAATCCGACAACAAGGACATCATTGGTGCCTTGTAGTCACAATTTTCTTTTGCCCTTGCACATGTCCACCATTCTAAATCTTCTCATCCTTGATATCCCTACATATGGTTAATTCTCATGATCATTGGCTTTGAAAGGTAGACAACCATTAGAGGAAGTTCTTAGTTTGACAATACTTGTGTTGATTGCGCTAGCCCTACCTATAGCTCCACTTTACATGATATATGAGAGATTAATGGGACGGGAGAGTTTTATACATTTTGGTTAGGATAGCCACTTCATATGATTGACTTGAGAGAGCTTGGAGCAAGGTTTTTGTCTAATACTTGTTGCAGGAATTTTTGTTTTAAAAATCATAAAAACCCTCCGATGAAAGCAAAGAAGTAAGCATGGTTGAGATTGAAGTCTTCGAGTGAAGAGTTTGAGTTGTGGGGTAAAACTTGTCGTGGTAAAAATTCTAAGCGCCCATGTTTATGTTTGATTATCATTACTTTGTGTTGATGTATTAAAGATGAAGGGATTGACTAACTTGTGAAGGCGGATAAGTGGTATATGATTACAACACCTTGGACGAAGTTCTTTTACGAGTACTTGCTGTGACGCCCGAGGTTTTTAATTACCGTCATTAACGCTAATGACATGATTAGCCGGTCAAATAGTCAACCCTAGGTCAACCTGGGCCCTCACCCATGGAAACTCCCTAACACACCCTTAGTGACCCTAGTGAATAGTTAAAACACTTGTGGGGCCAACCCATGGTCAAAGGGTGGGTCAAACCCCCTTGCCATCCAGTGTCCACAGGTGTCTGCCGGAATTTTTGCCGCGTTCTCCAAAATTCACCTAAACACTTAAAATTCTACCTTTGGGAAAGTTGTAGGTCTTGTTGAGGGACACAACTTTCATGTAGAGTGGCATTGCTAATTTGGAAGGGAAATTTGTGAAAAACCCTTACAAGCCAGGTTTTACTGTTGCCAGAAACCCACTGACATTCAAAGTTGGCATTCTTTTAGATTCAAATCTAGAGAGTAAAACCCTATACAACCTTTGTGAAAGTTGTAGCTGGTACTTAGATCTACAACTTTGGTATTCATTGCTTGGTCAAGTTGTATTCAAAATTTTGGAGAAACAGTGGCCCAAACATAGCACCAGTAACACTGCTAGAGCTAGAGCGCGTCGCGCCGCGACGTCGCGCGCGCCGTGCGCCGCCGTCGCCGCCCGCCGCCCGCCTTGCTCCGGTGTCCGCGCCCGCGCCTCCCGAGGCGGCCGCCCGCCCAAGGCGCTCCATCCCGAGGTCCCGCGCCCCCGGCTCGCTCCATCCCGAGGCGCCCGGCGTCCGCGCCGCCGCACGCGCGCACACGCGCGGACCGCCGGTCCGTCGGCGGTGTCGCCGCCGTACGCGCGCGCCTCGACGCGCCGTAGCACGGCAAGCATCTTGCGCCGTCACCCCGCGTCACCCGGTGCTGCGTGCCTACTTAAACCCCCCCCCCCCCCCTCGCGCCCCTCCGCTCGCCACCGCATGCTCTCCCCCGGCATGGCCGCCTCCGCTCGGTCTGAGCTCCTCCGCCCGTGCTCGTCGCCGGCCAACCACCCTAATAGCTCCAGGTAGGTGCTAGTGAAGCTCCAAGGCCCGCTTGTTGCCCAGCCCCGCGCCTCCTTGCCGCTTTTCCCCGCGTCGCCGTGAGGGCCGCCGCCGCGCGCCCTCGCCGGAGCTCGCCTCGACCCCGCCACCACCACCAATCAACCCGGGGTGAGGCCAATTGCACCCCTGCGCCGCGTGTTGCTCTGGCCCGGCCCCACATCGCCGCCGGCGAGCCCTCCCGCCGCCGCCGAGGGCATGGTTGTGAATCCAAGGGCCTAGTTGCAAGGAAACTTAACTTAGTTTTATTGCAGATCAGTCCAAGGTCTTAGAAAATTCCTAGAAATTCACAGAAAAATCAGAAAATTCCCAAACTAATTTTGTAGGTTTCAGGATGTTAAACCCCACCTCTGTGTGGTACACTTATGGCTAGATTCAAAATAGTTTTGGCAGGAAAATTACAAATGTGTTATACTTGGATCTGTCATAACTTGAAATGTATAGCTTCTCTGTAGCCAAGTTTTGGATATGTTGTGAGTTAGGATATGGCTAGATGCTGTGGCCAAATTTGCACAAAGTTATGCAGTAGATTTTGCTAGACAAATTCTTTTCCATTCCTGCAGTAATTGCTTAGATGATTTTTCCTGTTAAATATATTTATGTTCTGGAGCCCAACTTGTGCACACTGTCTTGTAATGTCAAAATACACATGTTGTGAATTAATCATGATTTTTGGATTAACAGAAATAATTATTCTTGATTTATGCATGTTTTCCTTTGTAAATTAATAAACCAAGTTCAGTAGAGGTTTCAGGTAAACATGCTGGCTTTTTAGACTTGTTTAGGACCAGAGAACATGCACAAGAAAGTTTGGATCATTTTGATGCTTATTTATTTTTATATGCATTTAAGTTGAATCACTAGCTAGCCTTTGTTATTTTCCACAATATTTATTTTCCTAGCATCCAACACTTACATGTGGGTCCAATGGACCAGGATAGGTGCTAGTAGGCTTAAGAAACACTCATGTAATTTTTGGTAATTTAATTGGTTAATAATTGGCTTAAATGCCCATTTAATATTAAAGGGGAAATTAAATAAAAGAAAATCCTTAATTAAATCTTTCCCTTTTTGAAAGAATTATTTAATATAAATAAAAGAAATTTAATTATCAGCTCTGACAAGGAGTTAATTCACAATTATAAATATTAATTACACCTTGTTAGTGAAGATAAAAGGAAATGAAGCTTTCACATGAAATGATAAGCTTAAATAAAAACCTTTATTCAAATGTGGAATAAAAGAGTAACCCATGTACAACCAATAACCTTCCTAAAAGGGAAACCTTAGATAGATGCTTGTTAAGGTGAATATGACCAACTAGAGTTGGATAAGACAACAACTATCACATCACCTAAAGTGCATTGCATTCCGTGTAGATCTTCCGGACGGAGATTACTCATCGGTCCCGAAACCGAGGAAGGCGGAGCGGAAGGTTCGCCGCAAGACGTGGAAGTGCTTGACACCGAGGGTGCCCAAGCTAACCTAGTCGACGAAGGCAAGCTCCGGTGCATCTAACCCAGTTTTAAAGTTCCTTATTCAATTATCTATGAATGATTGTGCATTTACGTTCAGGAGTTGAATGAAACCCTAGATGCATGATCCATAGGTACCTTTGTCCTTACTAGTATGCTAGGTCGATAGCTGCTAAGCTATAGGACCGGTACAAGTCGGGTGATGACCTCACTCGCGAGAATAGGTTCCTAGATAGGAATCATACTATATCCTTAAATGGATTGCTCACGTGGTAAGAGCATGGGATCTGGGCTCCGGTCCAGTGGTTATGTGGGTTAAGTTTTTGAACGTACCAAGCATATGCCGGTTATGGGGCCGGTAAACCTAGTACCATAATGAGGCGGCTAGGGATCCTACCGTTACTACTCTTGGGATTCGCTCTCACGGCTCGCCACCGGTGGTGTATGGTGACTCCGGGTATCTCGCGGGGTATGCCGGATAGCCTCGCACCAAAGAGCGTAAGATTCGATCCCGACCCGAGGATTTATGGGGACGGTCTGGGGAGTTGTCCTCGCGGGGGCAGCCAACCGTGTGTTTGGGTCTACCTTACAAGGTTTAAATCAATCGATTGTCGGCCTCTCACCGTTATCCGAGACTACTTACTCCACTAGTCATGTGATCCCTAATGATGGAAGTTGATGAACTTTATGTTTGAATAATTGTATTTAAGTTGAATCACTAGCTAGCCTTTGTTATTTTCCACAATATTTATTTTCCTAGCATCCAACACTTACATGTGGGTCCAATGGACCAGGATAGGTGCTAGTAGGCTTAAGAAACACTCATGTAATTTTTGGTAATTTAATTGGTTAATAATTGGCTTAAATGCCCATTTAATATTAAAGGGGAAATTAAATAAAAGAAAATCCTTAATTAAATCTTTTCCTTTTTGAAGGCATTAATTAATATAAATAAAAGAAATTTAATTATTAACTCTGATAAGGAGTTAATTCATAAATAAAAATATTAATTACACCCTTGTTAGTGAAGATAAAAGGAAATGAAGCTTTCACATGAAATGATAAGCTTAATAAAAACCTTTATTCAAATGTGGAATAAAAGAGTAACCCATGTACAACCAATAACCTTCCTAAAAGGGAAACCTTAGATAGATGCTTGTTAAGGTGAATATGACCAACTAGAGTTGGATAAGACAACAAACTATCACATCACCTAAAGTGCATTGCATTCCGTGTAGATCTTCGGACGGAGATTACTCACTGGTCCCGGAAACCGAGGAAGGCGGAGCGGAAGGTTCGCTGCAGTACGTGGAAGTACTCGACACCGAGGGTGCCCAAGCTAACCTAGTCGACGAAGGCAAGCTCCGGTGCATCTAACCCAGTTTTAAAGTTCCTTATTCAATTATCTATGAATGATTGTGCATTTACGTTCAGAAGTTGAATGAAACCCTAGATGCATGATCCATAGGTACCTTTGTCCTTACTAGTATGCTAGGTCGATAGATGCTAAGCTATAGGACCGGTACAAGTCGGGTGATGACCTCACTCGCGAGAATAGGTTCCTAGATAGGAATCATACTATATCCTTAAATGGATTGCTCACGTGGTAAGAGCATGGGATGCGGGCTCGGTCCGGTGGTTATGTGGGTTAAGTTTTTGAACGTACCAAGCATATGCGGTTATGGGGCCGGTAAACCTAGTACCATAATGAGGCGGCTAGGGATCCTACCGTTACTACTCTTGGGATTCGCTCTCACGGCTCGCCACCGGTGGTGTATGGTGACTCCGGGTATCTCGCGGGGTATGCCGGATAGCCTGCACCAAAGACTGTAAGATTCGATCCCGACCCGAGGATTTATGGGGACGGTCTGGGGAGTTGTCCTCGCGGGGGCAGCCAACCGTGTGTTTGGGTCTACCTTACAAGGTTTAAATCAATCGATTGTCGGCCTCTCACCGTTATCCGAGACTACTTACTCCACTAGTCATGTGATCCCTAATGATGGAAGTTGATGAACTTTATGTTTGAATAATTGTATTGTACAACTTTGTTTGTACTAGTTGGCTAATGTAGTAAAGATTAAACCACTAAAACTTGTGCTAAAATCTTGAAAGTAAGGACCTACTCTTTGTTACTTTTTAGCAAAAGCAACCCAGTAGCCAAAAAGCCTTCCATGGTCTAGATTTGGTGAAGTAGATATCACCGACGGGTAAGTCTTGCTGAGTATTAGTATACTCAGCCTTGCATTAATGTGTTGATCCAGGTAATGCCTTCAGTGATGTGTGGCCCGGTGAGATCCCGCCCGGCTGGGAGCTGGAGTGGGTGGAGGACGACTACTGAAGCATCATGGATGGCCTCCCGTGGTGACTTCGCTGCCGCTAGTTAATTCCGCTGTCTTTTCAAAACTCTGAACTATTCCGCCATGACAAAAACTATGGTTTGTAATAATTAAACCCTTCGGGGTACGAATTTGGATTTGAATGTTGATGTATCTCTGGACTCACCTTCGAGTGGGTTTTAATGCATATATTCGATCCTTGTGCTATTCAAGTGATTTACCGGGCGTTAACCCGGCGACTTACGACAGGATGGTACTTTATTATTGCTTAATGACCAAAGTGGATCGGTCTTAGGCGATGGTACGGTACTTTCCTGGGCGGGTTGTCACAGTTGGTATCAGAGCTTATATGCACCAGACATTAATTAATAAACCTTAATCACTGATTTTTGAATAAAATATGCCAAGATTTGCTGATTTTCCAAAATACGTTGGTCCGCTAAGGATAAACTAGACCGAGAGGCCCTAGAGGGAATTTTGGGTTCTTTCAGGTGGCTTATTAACTTATGGTTTATTTTGCTAACTCCCAGCACATTACTTTATGTCAGACTTACATTCTCGCACAACCATACTAGTTCATCACGTTTTGCCATACGTGGTGGTACCACAGGGAAGTCCTGTGAGGGACTAGTGGGACCTATTCCAATGGGTGTCGTCGCGTTTGAGTCTCGTCACGTTTTGCCATACGTGATGGTACCACGGGAAAGTCCGTGAGGGATGAGTGAGGCCTATTCCAATGGGCACTCACGTCGCGTCAGAGTCTTAAATAGGACGCTGTCCATGTAGCGGCTTAACGCATGGATACCGTTTCTATAGTGAATGGTAATGTATGTGGACGCTTTCATGACGTGCTGGCACGAAAGGTTCGTTTTCTGCAGGTACATAACAGCGCTTCGTTAGTTGTTAAGCAGTACCGTATAGCTCTCGACTAGATATTATAGGGAGAGACGAATAAAAGCCTTGCCACCGGCACTAACTTCGATTTTTGGCTTAATTGCCATGTGAGGTCGAATAGGACGTCTTGCATGCATGTTAAAAATCGAAATAACTAAAATGGACCCAAAAATCGGAATTCCATGTGTTCTCTAAGGAAGATTATGCTAGTGTGTGCTTTTTGTAAACTAGAATACCTTCCATACCTAGCCGTCATGCTGCCGAAATTTTACAAAAATTTGTTCACCATGTGCTAGGTCAATTAAACCAAATTGTAAAAATAATTGCTCCCCAACTAGTTACCTTGTGATAGCAAGTCTCAATCTTAGTTCGTTGGGTTGGTTCACTTTTTCCCTAGGCACATCCAAATTAAGGACCCTTCATCTTGTTTCTTTGATCGGTGCTCAACCTTAAAAAGCTTAATTAAAAGTGTTAAAGGTTAAATTGAAAACTTGGGGAAAATTTTTGAGGCTTCTGGATTTTTGGTTATGAATGTTATGCACAGCTGCCAGAACTTCACCATTTGTCATGCCGTTCTCTTTTGAGATCTGACGTGGGTTACCTTTGTGTACAGATGGATTTCCCCGTGTTCCACCAGGGTCGACGCCGACGGTACGATCCGTACCAACGGGTTGCACCGGGAGGGTTTTCCGCGCTTGGCGTGGGAAGCACTCGGTGCCGCAGCTACCTTACCCCCGCCAACGTACGAGGTGAAGGAGTTTGAGCGCTTTGGTGTTCCCCGCCGCGGGGTGATCGTTGCGTGCCGCCGCACCCGGATCACGCCGACCGGTTTGACCCGAGTTTTATTTATCGGGGATTTATCACGCACGAGTCCGTGGAGTCGGCCCGCCCTCGGAGTGCCGACGGACTTTTGTGACCACAACCCCACCGTGGTAGCTCTTTCCCCGTTTGGACCGTTTCCGGCCGTGAGTCCTCACGACCCGGCTTGGTTGGACCGTATGGACCATCTACGGGAGCTACCGACCCTAGCGAGCCGTTGGATGTTACTCGGACACTTGCTCGTTGTCCGAACGTGGTTTTCACACTCCGGGGGCGCGTTTTAACACCGCAAAGCAATTATTGCACGGCGCTTGGAGGCATCTAGGCGCGATTGGGAGCGACTTTCGGCAAAGCACACCAAAGGTGAACTTCACGCTTACCCAGGTGCAGCAGGAGAACGACAGGCTGCGTGCTAGGAGGTTCCAGTTGGAGGTTGAGAGAGGTGACCGCCAACAGAGGATCGTGGACCTAGAGGCGGAGAACCATGTACTAGAGGAAGATGCCGATGCACACGAGATAGAGAAGCTGACCCTGCTGCAGAACATTGCTGAGATGCAGGAGCACGTGCAGGAGGCCGGGGTACAGGTGGCAGCCTTACAGGCTATAGTGGAGCCATCGCCCCCGGTACGAGCACACCGGAGGGAGCAGCGGGCCGTGTCCGGTCCGGGAGCGAACGAGCCGAGCGGGGACCACCGCTACCGACTCCCCCAGCGTCACCTTCGTACAGTGGTGCTTCAGTGGGCAACTAGGTTGCCGACAGCAGGGAGCAGCAGGATGTCGATCTTATCGAGTTGTCTTCGAGATGTTAGAGTAGTTGGCTTGACAGCACGTCTTCGTGCCAAGCAACTATTGTATCATGTGTTGTCTTAATGTTTCGAAATCGAGTTGTAATGACGTTGAACCTTGTTCTGTCATGTTGTAATAAGAATACTTAAGCTTGTATGCTTTGAGTGAGTTTTGTTGTCTTTCAAATTGAATTTTCTTGTGCTAAATGCCATATCCTTGGATAATTCGTTGCGAATGATCACGCTTGTCGAAGATTGCATTGTTTATCTCCTAAGAACGTAGGTAAAACAAAGCATCTTTACGAACGTCACTCGTTGCCAGCATATAAGTGCTCGTTCGTATACCACTTTCTTTGGTATTCGGGATAACGACGATCGTTCAGAAGTGATTAGGAGCCGCGCAATTGAGCAATCACCGTCCTAACCATATTAAGAGAAACGATTCTATGAATCTTGGTGGCTATAGAATGTTGTGCTTGTTGCTGTACTCATTATTTATTACTAATGAGATGTGGTAATGCATGATCGTGCTTGTCATCATTTGGAAGTAAGCTTTGGGTTATCTCACTAATGACGCTCACTTTTCAGATGGTGGGAACCACGCGCAGCTCTCCCAACGGTTTTGGAGCGAGTGGTAGTGGTGACTTGCCGCCACCCCCGCCCATGAACCCGACGGAGGCTTTCATGGCCACCCAAACCGAAGTGCTGCGCCAGATCTTGCGGACACGGCGGCAGATCGCCCGGCAGATGAACCGAGGGCCACCACATGGGGCCAACCACGAGGGACCCAACCAGTCACCACGTATGCCCAGTTCATCGCCATGAAGCCGCCAACTTTCGCGAAAGCAGAAGACCCTCTGGAAGCGGAGGCTTGGGTCAAGGCCATAGAGGCGAAATTCTCTGCCTTTGTGCTGCCTTGCTCTGAGGAGAACAAAGCGAACTTTGCAGCCCTACAACTGCGAGGGGAAGCTTTGATGTGGTGGGACCATTTCAAGTCCATGCAGCGAAACCACGCCATGACTTGGGAAGAGTTCAAGCAGGCTTTCAAAAGCCACCACATCCCCAAGGGTCTGATGGACTGGAAGATGAGGGAGTTGCTAGCCCTTTCTCAAGGATCTGACTCCGTGTACCGCTATGCTCAGAAATTCAATAGCTTATGCCAGTACGGTGGGCATCATGTTGATACTGATGCCAAGAAGATGGAGAGGTTTCGTGACGGGCTTGATGGCAAGTTGTATGAGCGCCTAAATCTGCTCGAGCCCACAAACTTCCATGAGCTCGTGAATAAAGCTATCTCGCAAGAGGATGCTATGAAGAAAGCCCATGGGGACAACAAGAGAGTGTCCGGTTTCACCCCAGGCAGCGGAACAAACAAGAAGTTTCGTTTTGTGAAGAAGGAAGCTCCAGGCCCATCCCAGCAATCTTCAACTGGACGCTGGACGATGAAGCCATTCCAGGGCAAACCTGCCGGGAACTTCCAGTTCCGCCGTGCCCAGCAGCAGGCTCCAAAGCCTAATGCACCCCCTCGTGATGTTGGAGATCGCCGTTGCTACAACTGTGGCCAGCCAGGGCACTACATTAATGAGTGTCCCAAGCCCAGGCAGATCAAGCCAAACCCGCAGAACCAGAGTACGGGAAACAAGCCTGCCACTCCGGCCAAGAAACCCATGGTGCAAGTGCGCCAGGGCAAGCTGAACTTCACCACCATGAGTGACATTCCCGCGAGAGCTCCGGTACTCACGGGTACATTCTCTATCAATAACACTCTGTCAAGGTCTTATTTGATTCGGGAGCCACCCATAGTTTCATTAATGAGAGTTTACTAGACAAATTGGGTCTAAGAAGAGTACAAACCAAATCGCTTATAAAATTACCACGCCCGGTGGAGACATTATGTCTCAATTGGTGACCTTCGAAGTTCCTCTGAGACTAGGAAGTAAGGTTGTTCGATCTAATCTTATAACCATCAAATTGGGAAGCATGGATGTTATTTTGGGTATGGAATGGATGAATCAACATAAGGTGGTTCTAAATATATCAGATAGGGTCGTAGAGATCAACTCTCCTACGGTCGGGCACACTACCTTGTACCTACCTTTCCGGGACGGTACCGACTCTTGTGCCTATGCGACCATTATCTCCTCCCTTGACGAAATTCCAGTAGTGTGTGAGTACCCGGATGTATTTCCTGACGAGTTGCCTGGTATGCCACCAGACAGAGATGTCGAGTTTGTGATCGAACTCCAACCCGGTACCGCACCCATTTCCAAAAGACCTTATCGCATGCCACCCAAAGAGTTAGCCGAGCTAAAAACCCAACTCCAAGAATTGTTAGATAAGGGTTACATTCGCCCGAGCTCTTCTCCTTGGGGTTGCCCTGCTCTCTTTGTCAAAAAGAAAGATGGTAGATTGAGAATGTGCGTAGATTACCGTCCACTCAATGCAGTCACCATCAAAAACAAATACCCACTTCCTCGAATTGATGTTCTGTTTGATCAATTGGTTGGTGCCAAAGTCTTCTCTAAGATCGACCTTCTTTCTGGCTACCACCAAATCAAGATTCGACCATGCGACATTCCTAAAACTGCTTTTTCCACTCGTTATGGTCTTTACGAGTTCTTGGTCATGTCCTTCGGACTCACTAATGCACCTGCCTACTTCATGTACCTCATGAACTCCGTATTCATGACGGAGCTCGATAAATTTGTCGTAGTCTTCATCGATGATATCCTCATCTATTCTAAGAGCGAGGAAGAACACGCCAACCATCTCCGAGTTGTCCTTCAGCGTTTGCGAGATCATCAGCTTTATGCTAAATTCTCCAAATGCGAATTCTGGTTGAAAAGTGTCAAATTCTTGGGGCACACCATTTCCCACGATGGTATCTCCGTAGATCCCAGCAAGGTTCAGGAGGTGATGGATTGGAAACCACCCAAATCCGTACATCAAATCCGCAGTTTCCTAGGATTGGCGGGATATTACCGTCGATTTATTCCTGACTTTTCTAGAATCGCAAAACCCATGACCGAATTGCTCAAGAAGGGAGTGAAATTCGTGTGGAGTGAAGCATGTGAGAAAGCTTTTCACACCCTCTGGCAGCATCTAACTTCAGCCCCAGTGCTAGCTCAGCCCGATAATTCCAAGCCATTCGAAGTCTTCTGTGACGCATCAGGCACCGGTCTTGGCTGTGTCCTTATGCAAGAAGGCCGCGTCATTGCCTATGCTTCACGGGCCCTTAGACCCCATGAGCTCAACTATCCTACCCATGATCTTGAGTTAGCTGCCGTTGTTCATGCCCTCAAGATATGGAGACATTATTTAATGGGCAATCATTGCAATATCTTCACTGATCACAAGAGCCTCAAATATATCTTCACCCAGTCGGAATTGAATATGAGACAGAGAAGATGGCTTGAGTTGATCAAGGATTATGATCTAGAAGTGCACTATCACCCCGGCAAGGCAAATGTTGTCGCACATGCCCTTAGCCGCAAGGATCATTGCAACCACCTAGAGTTAGAGCCAGTCAGTGAACCCTTGTGTGAAGAAATGAGAAGGCTCAACCTAGAGGTGGTACCGCAGGGAATTCTTTATGCCTTGACGGCAGAGTCAAGCCTTTATGGCAGGATTGTCACTACCCAGCGCAATGATGCGGATATCCACACCATCAGGCAGAAACTAGTGGAAGGAGACCCGAAGTATACTTGTTTTGCAGAAGGATCACCAAGATGTGGTCTGGTTTGGAAAACGTCTAGTGGTCCCCGTTGACCCGGAACTCAAGAAAATCATTCTAGATGAAGCTCACAAGTCCAAGTTCTCTATCCATCCCGGTAGTACCAAGATGTACCAAGATCTAAAGCAGAACTTTTGGTGGTCTAATATGAAGGTGGATGTAGCCAAGTATGTAGCCGAGTGCGATACTTGCCACCGGATGAAAGCAAGTCATTTGAAATCGGCGGGAGTACTCCAACCCCTGTCGATACCTATGTGGAAATGGGATGACATTAGTATGGATTTTATTGTGGGTTTACCCCTGACCCCTAGGAAGAAAGATTCTATTTGGGTAATCGTGGATAGACTCACCAAGACTGCTCATTTCATTGCCGTGCACACCACTTACTCCGTGCAACAGTATGCAGAGTTGTACGTGGACCATATAGTTCGTCTGCATGGAATCCCAAAGACTATAATCTCTGATAGAGGAACTCAGTTTGTAGCCCGTTTTTGGGAGCAGTTGCATGAGTGTTTGGGAACTCAGCTACTCCGTAGTTCCAGTTATCATCCGCAGACAGATGGTCAGACGAAGAGGATAAAACAGATTCTAGAGGACATGTTGAGAGCAAGCATCTTGCACTTTGACAAGAGTTGGGACAAGTGCTTGTCCTTGGTAGAGTTCTCCTACAATAACAGCTATCAGGCCAGCTTGAAAATGGCACCGTTCGATGCTTTATACGGACGCAGATGCCGCACCCCACTGAATTGGTCAGAGGCCGGAGAAAGAACACTCTTTGGACCAGAGTTAGTTAAAGAGGCCGAAGAGAAGGTACAAGTCATAAGAGAGAATTTGAAGATGGCCCAGATGAGACAAAAGAGTTACCATGATAAGGGAACCGCACCTCGACACTTTGAAGTGGGAGATCATGTGTATTTGAAAGTATCCCCCACCAAAGGTGTGCAAAGGTTCGGAGTCAAAGGAAAGTTAGCCCCGCGCTACATTGGACCCTATGAAGTCATAGAAGTATGTGGACCCGTGGCCTACCGTATCCAATTGCCAGAACGGTTCTCCACGGTTTACAATGTGTTCCATGTAACTCAGTTGAAGAAAGGAATGCCTGTTCCGGAGAACGAGATCATCACAGAAGCTAATGCTTGGATCGAGCCGGATTTCTCGCTCGTCGAGCATCCCTTGAAGGTACTAGATCAAAAAGAGCGAAAGACCCAGAGGCAAACCGTGCGAATGTACAAGATCCAATGGAGCCATCACACGGAAGAAGAAGCCACGTGGGAGACGGAGGATTATCTTAACACCAAGTACCCGGGCTTCCTCCAATCCCGAAACAGTGAGTCTTTTTCCCATCTCTTCGTTGTCAAGTCGAATCTCGGGACGAGATTCCTTTTAAGGGGGGTCGGCTGTGACGCCCCAGGTTTTTAATTACCGTCATTAACTCTAATGACATGATTAGCCGGTCAAATAGTCAACCCTAGGTCAACCTGGGCCCTCACCCATGGAAACTCCCTAACACACCCTTAGTGACCCTAGTGAATAGTTAAAACACTTGTGGGGCCAACCCATTGTCAAAGGGTGGGCCAAACCCCCTTGCCATCCGGTGTCCACAGGTGTGTGCCGGAATTTTTGCCGCGTTCTCCAAAATTCACCTAAACACTTAAAATTCTACCTTTGGGAAAGTTGTAGGTCTTGTTGAGGGACACAACTTTCATGTAGAGTGGAATTGCTAATTTGGAAGGGAAATTTGTGGAAAAACCCTTGCAAGCCAGGTTTTACTGTTGCCAGAAACCCACTGACATTCAAGTTGGCATTCTTTTAGATTCAAATCTAGAGAGTAAAACCCTATACAGCCTTTGTGAAAGTTGTAGCTGGTACTTAGATCTACAACTTTGGTATTCATTGCTTGGTCGAGTTGTATTCAAAATTTTGGAGAAACAGTGGCCCAAACATAGCACCAGTAACACTGCTAGAGCCAGAGCGCGTCGCGCGCGCGACGCCGCGCGCGCGCCGTGCGCCGCCGCCGCCGCCCGCCACCGGCCTTGCTCCGGCGTCCGCGCCCGCGCCTCCCGAGGCCGCGCCCGGCCCGAGGCGCTCCATCCCGAGGTCCCGCGCCCCCGGCTCGCTCCATCCCGAGGCGCCCCGGCGTCCGCGCCGCCGCACGCGCGCACACGCCGCGGACCGCCGGTCCGTCGGCGGTGTCGCCGCCGTACGCGCGCGCCTCGACGCGCCGTAGCACGGCAAGCATCTTGCGCGCGTCACCCCCGCGTCACCCGGTGCCCGCGCGCCCTACTTAACCCCCCCCCCCCCCCCCCCTCGCGCCCCTCCGCGCGCCACCGCATGCTCTCCCCCGCCATGGCCGCCGCCGCTCGGTGCTGAGCTCCTCCGCCCGTGCTCGTCACCGGCCAACCACCCTAATAGCTCCAGTAGGTGCTAGTGAAGCTCCAAGGCCCGCTTGTTGCCCAGCCCCACGCCTCCTTGCCGCTTTTCCCCGCGCCGCCGTGAGTGCCGCCGCCGCCGCCGCGCGCGCGCCCTCGCCGGGAGCTCGCCTCGACCCCGCCACCACCACCAATCAACCCAGGGTGAGGCCAATTGCACCCCTGCGCCGCGTGTTGCTCTGGCCCGGCCCCACATTGCCGCCGACGAGCCCTCCCACCGCCGCCGAGGGCATGGTTGTGAATCCAAGGGCCTAGTTGCAAGGAAACTTAACTTAGTTTTATTGCAGATCAGTCCAAGGTCTTAGAAAATTCCTAGAAATTCACAGAAAAATCAGAAAATTCCCAAACTAATTTTGTAGGTTTCAGGATGTTAAACCCCACCTCTGTGTGGTACACTTATGGCTAGATTCAAAATAGTTTTGGCAGGAAAATTACAAATGTGTTATACTTGGATCTGTCATAACTTGAAATGTATAGCTTCTCTGTAGCCAAGTTTTGGATATGTTGTGAGTTAGGATATGGCTAGATGCTGTGCCCAAATTTGCACAAAGTTATGCAGAAGATTTTGCTAGACAAATTTTTTTCCATTCCTGCAGTAAGTTCTTAGATGATTTTTCCTATTAAATATATTTATGTTCTTGAGCCCAACTTGTGCACACTGTCTTGTAATGTCAAAATACACATGTTGTGAATTAATCATGATTTTTGGATTAACAGAAATAATTATTCTTGATTTATGCATGTTTTCCTTTGTAAATTAATAAACCAAGTTCAGTAGAGGTTCCAGGTGAACATGCTGGCTTTTTAGACTTGTTTAGGACCAGAGAACATGCACAAGAAAGTTTGGATCATTTTGATGCTTATTTATTTTTATATGCATTTAAGTTGAATCACTAGCTAGCCTTTGTTATTTTCCACAATATTTATTTTCCTAGCATCCAACACTTACATGTGGGTCCAATGGACCAGGATAGGTGCTAGTAGGCTTAAGAAACACTCATGTAATTTTTGGTAATTTAATTGGTTAATAATTGGCTTAAATGCCCATTTAATATTAAAGGGGAAATTAAATAAAAGAAAATCCTTAATTAAATCTTTTCCTTTTTGAAGGCATTAATTAATATAAATAAAAGAAATTTAATTATTAACTCTGATAAGGAGTTAATTCATAAATAAAAATATTAATTACACCCTTGTTAGTGAAGATAAAAGGAAATGAAGCTTTCACATGAAATGATAAGCTTAATAAAAACCTTTATTCAAATGTGGAATAAAAGAGTAACCCATGTACAACCAATAACCTTCCTAAAAGGGAAACCTTAGATAGATGCTTGTTAAGGTGAATATGACCAACTAGAGTTGGATAAGACAACAAACTATCACATCACCTAAAGTGCATTGCATTCCGTGTAGATCTTCCGGACGGAGATTACTCACTGGTCCCGGAAACCGAGGAAGGCGGAGCGGAAGGTTCGCTGCAGTACGTGGAAGTACTCGACACCGAGGGTGCCCAAGCTAACCTAGTCGACGAAGGCAAGCTCCGGTGCATCTAACCCAGTTTTAAAGTTCCTTATTCAATTATCTATGAATGATTGTGCATTTACGTTCAGAAGTTGAATGAAACCCTAGATGCATGATCCATAGGTACCTTTGTCCTTACTAGTATGCTAGGTCGATAGCTGCTAAGCTATAGGACCGGTACAAGTCGGGTGATGACCTCACTCGCGAGAATAGGTTCCTAGATAGGAATTATACTATATCCTTAAATGGATTGCTCACGTGGTAAGAGCATGGGATCTGGGCTCCGGTCCAGTGGTTATGTGGGTTAAGTTTTTGAACGTACCAAGCATATGCCGGTTATGGGGCCGGTAAACCTAGTACCATAATGAGGCGGCTAGGGATCCTACCGTTACTACTCTTGGGATTCGCTCTCACGGCTCGCCACCGGTGGTGTATGGTGACTCCGGTATCTCGCGGGGTATGCCGGATAGCCTGCACCAAAGACTGTAAGATTCGATCCCGACCCGAGGATTTATGGGGACGGTCTGGGGAGTTGTCCTCGCGGGGGCAGCCAACCGTGTGTTTGGGTCTACCTTACAAGGTTTAAATCAATCGATTGTCGGCCTCTCACCGTTATCCGAGACTACTTACTCCACTAGTCATGTGATCCCTAATGATGGAAGTTGATGAACTTTATGTTTGAATAATTGTATTGTACAACTTTGTTTGTACTAGTTGGCTAATGTAGTAAAGATTAAACCACTAGAACTTGTGCTAAAATCTTGAAAGTAAGGACCTACTCTTTGTTACTTTTTAGCAAAAGCAACCCAGTAGCCAAAAAGCCTTCCATGGTCTAGATTTGGTGAAGTAGATATCACCGACGGGTAAGTCTTGCTGAGTATTAGTATACTCAGCCTTGCATTAATGTGTTGATCCAGGTAATGCCTTCAGTGATGTGTGGCCCGGTGAGATCCCGCCCGGCTGGGAGCTGGAGTGGGTGGAGGACGACTACTGAAGCATCATGGATGGCCTCCCGTGGTGACTTCGCTGCCGCTAGTTAATTCCGCTGTCTTTTCAAAACTCTGAACTATTCCGCCATGACAAAAACTATGGTTGTAATAATTAAACCCTTCGGGGTACGAATTTGGATTTGAATGCTGATGTATCTCTGAACTCACCTTCGAGTGGGTTTTAATGCATATATTCGATCCTTGTGCTATTCAAGTGATTTACCGGGTGTTAACCCGACGACTTACGACAGGATGGTACTTTATTATTGCTTAATGACCAAAGTGGATCGGTCTTAGGCGATAGTACGGTACTTTCCTGGGCGGGTTGTCACACTTGCTCGAGGACGAGGAAGAGCTAAGCGTGGGGGAGATGTTGACGGTGTATTTTGGTGCACCTAGCATGTTCATTACACTTTGGTTTGGATTTGATTATGGAACTAACCCGCCACTAGGCACACTAATCATATAACAAGTTCATCTTTGTGCATGCATTTGGAAGTGTTGTGTTTATGTAGGAAAACATGGATATAAAGGACGGATTCGCAACAAGTTCAAAGGAGCATTTACGGAGTCTTGTTCGTGTTCATGAGCTGGATGAAATCACTTCCAATGGTGGCGAGGACCGAAGTGCTACGAGGAATACCCCCGGGGATTGAAGCGTAAAAGATCGAACTTCATGGGAAGAGAGCCTCCATCTTGGACGCGAGGATAACAGCATCAAAATCATGCAAGTGGAGGGGGAAAAGTACATAAGTGCACGAGGACCCACGGAGCAAAAGGGGCGACCGAACCGGCCGGGTGGGCTGGGCCGGCCGGCCCAGGCCAGCCGGCCCAGCCTAGTTCCGGCACCGGTTCGGTCCCGTTTTCCTTGCCCTCGAAGGATCTTCAACCCTAAAAGCCCCGAGGCGCCGCCAACACCGAAAGGAGGAGTCATTCACACCAGAAGGCCATCCATAAGCTAGAGAGAGAGGAGGAGGATCTCCGGCGGGAGATCAACCACCTCGAAGGAAGCACCCTCTCGTGGAGAAGAAGGAAGACACCGGCGGAAGGGAAACCATGATCAACGGTGCCATGATCAGCACCTTGATGGGGTAATCTTCTCATTCGTCCATGGGTTGTAATCGATCTTGAGATGTAATCGCACTTTGTCGGATTATCTATCTATCATCTTGTGTTGAATATACGTTCATGCTTAAGGTTAGCTACCATGCCGTAAAGGGAGTATAGGCCTCGATGCTTCCTTGGATCCATTCAATACGCCATGTCCATCAAAGTTCTAGTCATGAATACCTTCGCGTAGTGACGGTACGAGAGGAGGGAAACGGCGAAACCTTGGTCACAACCCCGATAGATTAGATTGGTTTTCATGTCTTTAAGCGATTGCATGCTCTAGTATCGTAGACCCGTGGGCGAGTGTCTTCTACCTTGATATCTTAATCATTCTCTCTAGTGTAGTTTAGTTGTTTTCTAGTATAATAGTAGTTAGGGTTTTAGTAGCTAGTGTGTCGTTGTTGATCGAACGCTTGTAATCCCCTTGCTCCGCGGATTGACAAGAACCTTGGGAATCCCGTGGTGAAAAAGGTGTGGGGTCCGTACGCTTGCGGATCGTAGAGGGATACGTCTTTTATCCATCAACACAGAGACCGTGTGCTTAACTGCATCAAGCTAACTACTCGGCGACTAACGACCGCAACAAGAGCATCACACATGACATTTACATTTATATTCATATTTGTATTTGTTATTAGTAGATTCAATTTCTACAAATATGCTACATAATGTATGCATCTTTACTTTCAGGTCAACCTTCGGCAACAAATTTCTAGGACACTTCGCGTACCTCCACCGGCGCGGCTAGTTTCCAAACTCTAGGGCTACACACCAAATCACTACTCGACAACAACTTGAGTAGTCTCTGCTAGCTCTCTAGTTCGGGGGCTCAGCACCAACAACTACTCGACGTGGTTCCTACAGCTCACCTAGCGACGAGCTCGGGGGATGAATGCTACAAGAGTGCTCAGATGATGACTTCCGCAAGCACTGAACACCCTTGGCTCGGGGGCTACTAGGCTATACCCATCAGTTCATATTTTTCAAGACGGAAGCAGAATCAAGATTGACCCTCAGCCAGAGTCCACGACTCAACCTAAGGCTTAGGGGCTACTCCATATGGAGTGCAAACTTACAACCACACTTCCATATAATCTCAACTTCGAGACAGATGAGTTGGACCACCCTCCATCCTCATGGCGGTTGTTGACGGTGTATTTTCGTACACCAAACATGTTTATTGCACTTTGGTTTGGATTTGATTATGGAACTAACCCACCACTAGGCACACTAATCATATAACAAGTTCATCTATGTGCATGCATTTGGAAGTGTTGTGTTTATGTAGGAAAACTTGGACATAAAGGACGGATTTACAACAAGTTCAAAGGAGCATTTACGGAGTCTTGTTCGTGTTCATGAGCTTGATGAAATCACTTCCAATGGTGGAAAGGACCGAAGTGCTACATAGGAACACCCCCGGGGATTGAAGCGTAAAAGATCGAACTTTATGCACAGAGAACCTCCATATTGGACGCGAGGATGACCTCGTCAAAATCATGCAAGTGGAAGGGGCAAAGTGCATAAATGCATGACGACCCACGGGAGCGAAGGGGCGACCGAACCGGGCCGAGGTGGGCCTTGGCCGGTCGGCCCAGGCTGGTCGGCCCGGCCCACTCCCGACGTCGGTTCGGCCCCCCTTCCTTGCACCCGAAGGATTTTCAACCCTAAAGCCCTGGAGGCGCCGCCATTCGCAAAGGAGAGAGCCATTCGCACCAGGAGGCCATCCACAAGTTAGAGAGAGGAGGGAGATCTCCGGAGGGGGGTCGGCCACCTCGAAGGAAGCAACTACTAGTGGAGAAGAAGGAAGACACCGTCGCAAGGGTGACCATGATCAACAGTGCTATGTCTAGCACCTTGATGGGGTAATCTCCTTATTCTTTCACGGGTTGTAATCGATCTTGAGATGTAATTACTTTGTTGGAACATCTATCTATCATCATGTGCTGAATATTCTTTAATGCTTAAGGTTTTCTACCATGCCGTAAAGGGAGTAGAGCTCCAATGCTCCCTTGGATCCATTCAATACACAGTGTCCATCATAGGTCTAGTCATGAATACCTCCGCGCAGTGACAGTACGGGGGGAGGGAAAGGGCGAAACCGTGTTCACAACCCCTGATAGATTAGATTGGTTTTCATGTTTAAAGCGATTGCATGTTCTAGTATCATAGACCCATGGGCGAGTGTCTCTTATCTTGATATCTTAATCATTCTCTCTAGTGTAGATTAGTCGTTTTCTAGTTTAATCATAGTTAGGGTTTGAGTAGCTAGTGAGTAGAGGTAGATCAAACGCTTGTAATCCCCTTGCTCCGCGGATTGACAAGAACTTTGGGAATCCCTTGGTGAAAAAGGTGTAGGTCCGTACGCTTGTGGATCGTAGGTGGATACGTCTTTATCTCTCGACAAGCCCCTTTTTCTGGCGCCATTGCCGGGGAGCAAGCTAGTTTACATCGTTTGGTTTGCATCTAATTTTGTTTTATATTTAGTTTATCTTTTGTCTGCTAATATCTAACACATATTATCTAGAAAACCACTTTGTTTTGTTTTTATTTTTATCTTGTTGTCTAGATGGTGTTCGTCAATCAACCCGTGGAAGAACCGGAGAAATCACTAAGGGATTACGCTAGTCCTCGATGCCAAGACATAAGAGTACAAGAGTCGGATTCGAAGCTCGAAGCGACCAAGTATGAGATAAAATCCAAGATCATCGAGATGGTGGCAGCAAACCCGTTTGAAGGGATGGTTGCGGAGAACCCATATAGACACATAAGGCATTTCACGACGCTATGCAACACTTTGCGTCAAGAAGGAGTTCCCGATGAATGGTTCAAATGGAATCTCTTTCCCTACTCACTTGCCGGTGAAGCAAAGACGTGGTACTCATTTGCATCCTTTGAAGTTGAAGAAAATTGGAACAAGTTGACAAAGAAGTTTTGCGAGAAGTTCTTTGCAATTAGCAAGGTTCAACATCTAAGAAGGCAAGTGATCACTTTCATGCAAGGAGAAGAGGAAGGGATAGACCAAGCTTGGAATAGGTTTACTCGGCTTCTCCGGCGACGTACTCTTGCATACATGTTTTCCCTAACCCCTAGTTGCATGCAACACGTCCAAATGTGTGCAGGTGGGGATCTCATGGAGAAAACACTCACGGAAGCCGCTCAACTTATACAAAAAATTAGTAAAGCGGCTGTTGTGCGAAGAGATTGGGAAACAAGACTTGCGGAAGAGCCGGAACATAACTCGAGGATGAAGAAGTGTGCTGAATTTCCTAAAGAGGAAACCTCGGAAGTAACAAAAGCGGAGCCTATCCTGGAAAAGCTTGAAGAATAGCACATCAAGTCAAGAACTACCCCGAGCGTCGATTTCGCCGTATCAAATGAAACAAACAAGAGAAGCATGTCAAGCGCGAAGCCACTAAGGGAGTTCGAACCAATGGATTGGGTTCCAATCGATTACGGAGAAGTATTCGATAAGAGAAGACTGTTTCCTAATCAAAAGGGGATGGAAAGAGCACTGGAAGTGGATTTCCCACCGGAGAAGAAAGCGGAAGATTCATACGACCTTGAAACCACCGGTGAGATCTTTCAAAAGCTCTTTGGAGATGATGAAGTGGATCCGAAACACATAGCCGAGGTGAAGAGAATTATGGGGATTAAGCCCGAAGCATCGCCATACGCCCGCCTCATCGAAGTTTACGCGATAGGATCCGAAGAAGAAGAGAAGACAGCACCACACTTGAGTTGAGAGATCAACAGAGTTCAGTACAAAGCCTTGTGCGACATTGGAGCCCAAGTAAGTGTCCTATCTTCTAAAATTTACGATAAAGTTCAAGACGACAACCTAGACTTAGCTCCAACATCAACAAAATTAATTATGGGAGATGGTAGAACTATTAGACCTCTAGGTATTGCTTGCAACATGAATATAAAAATATCTGGAAAATGTATACCAACCGATTTCTTTGTTATTGATGCTTATCATAGTAATCATGATCACATAATCCTAGGTAGGCCCTTTCTTAAGTTAGTTGATGCCATGTTGGATGCCGGAAAAGGCAAAGTAACAATGAACCTTAATGGAAAGAAGTACATATATAACTTTCTTCACGTTTCTAAACACCCTACACCCTTTCCTCCCAAAGACGAAGTAGAGGAGGTAGATAGTCTTTGTTTTGTTGAAACCCTTAGAGACCCGCTGCAAAGAGCGATAGAAAATCAAATTAATGATCAACAAGATGAAGAGCTAGAAGAAGCAATGAAAGGCTTAGAACCACAAGGTGGAAGCGTGGAGGAGGAAAGATTCGAGGACATAAGAGAAATTAAACCCGAGGAGCCACAAGTGCCCGAGGTAGACCTTAAACCTTTGCCCAAAGGATTAAAGTATGAATTTTTAGGCCCAGACAAGACTTATCCAGTCATCGTGAGCGACGAGTTGAGTCCCGAAAAAAATGAGAAGTTGCTGATTTTATTGAAAAACATAGGAAGGTGATTGGATATTCGATTAATGATCTCAAAGGTCTTAGCCCAGCCTTTTGCACTCATCGTATACCAATGGAAGACCAATGTAAGCTCGTAGTGGACCACCAAAGGAGGCTAAATCATGCCATGCGAGAGGTAGTAAAGAAAAAGGTCATCAAGTTATTTGATGCCAGAATCATCTACCCGGTTCCGCATAGCAAATGGGTGAGCCCGGTACATTGTGTACCGAAGAAAGGAGGTTTGACCGTGGTGAAGAATGTGAAGAACGAGTTGATACCGCAAAGAACCGTGACCGAGTGGCGGATGTGTATCAATTATCGAAAGCTAAACAAAGCAACAAAGAAAGATCACTTCCCCCTACCGTTCATTGATGAGATGCTCGAGAGATTAGTGAACCACGCTTATTTTTGCTTTCTCGATGGTACTCAGGGTTCATGCAAATTCCCATTCACCCGGACGATCAACACAAAACAACGTTTACATACGCTTATGGAACGTTTGCATATAGAAGGATGTCCTTCGGTCTATGCAACACTCCGGCCTCTTTTCAACGTTGCATGATGGCCGTATTCTTGGAATTCATCGAAGAAATTGTCGAGGTATTCATGGATGATTTTTCTGTTTATGGGAAGACGTTCATGGATTGCTTGGCAAACTTGGATAAGGTCCTCACGAGGTGTGCGGAGGTAGACTTGTTGTTAAATTGGGAAAAGTGCCACTTTATGGTTAAGCAAGGCATAGTGCTCGGACATGTTATATCCGAGAGAGGCATTGAGTTGAGAAACTCCCACCTCCGACAGATGTTAAATCCTTGATGAGCTTTCTAGGTCATGCCGGATTTTATAGAAGATTTATTAAGGACTTCTCGAAGATCACTAAGCCTTTGACACATCTTCTTCAAAAGGATGTGGCTTTTGACTTCGATGAGAAGTGCCTAGCGGCATTCCGGACCTTAAAAAGTGCATTGGTGAGTGCTCCCATTATTCAACCTCCGGGTTGGAGCCAACCTTTCGAGATCATGTGTGACGCAAGTGACTACGCTGTAGGCGCGGTTTTGGGTCAAAGAAAGGAAGGCTGAGTTCACGTTGTTTACTACGCTAGCAAAACTCTTAATGAGGCACAATTAAACTATGCCACTACGGAAAAGGAGTTGCTAGCGGTGGTATTCGCCTTTGAAAAATTCAGATCTTACATCGTGAACTCGAAGGTCATTGTTTACACCGATCACGCGGGCATCAAGTATCTCTTGGCTAAGAAGGATGCTAAACCACGATTGATCCATTGGATCCTTCTTCTTCAAGAGTTCGATGTTGAAATTCGTGATAAGAAGGGGGTAGAGAATGTTGTGGCCGACCACTTGCCTAGGATGAATCGCGGACAAGATGATAAAGAGCCCATAGAAGACAAGATGAGAGATGACCACCTCTATCGAGTGCTCGATAAAGACACTTGGATGATTGATATCATTCGAGCGATTCAGAAGATGCCTCTTGATCATCTAGATAGAAACTCTCAAAGGAGGATAATCTCCGAAAGTAAAAAATACTTTTGGGATGCCCCATACCTCTTCAAACTTGGCAATGATGGGGTCATGAGAAGATGTGTGCCAAGAGAAGAGAGGCTAGAAATTTTGAGAAAGTGCCACTCGGCGGAGTACGATGGACGCTATAGCCATTTTAGAACCCAAGCAAAAGTGTGGTCTAGAGGATTCTTTTGGCCAGAGATGCATGAAGATACTAAAAGATATGTTGCATCATGCCCCGAATGCCAAAGAACCGGAAACATCTCTCAAAGAAATTCTATACCCTTGAGATATAATCTACAAATCGATTTATTCGATGTGTGGGGAATAGACATCATGGGGCCTTTCAAAAACTCACATGGATATGAGCATATCCTAGTCATGGTTGATTATGTATCCAAGTGGGTGGAGGCTGTGCCATGTCATAAAGCTTCCACGGAGGAGTCCATTGCCATGATCAAGAGCATGATGTTTCCTCATTTCGGTACACCGAGAATCTTGATAAGCGATGGAGGAACTCACTTCACCGAGAAGAATTTCAAAACGTGCTTGTCCAAGTTGGGAATTGAACATAGGGTCTCTACGGTCTATCACCCACAAACCAACGGGCAAGCGGAAACGTAGAATAGGCAATTAAAAAGCATCCTCAACAAAACCATAGAGAAGGGAGGCAAAGATTGGTCAAAGAAATTAGACAGAGCTTTGTGGGCGTATCGAACGGCGTTCAAGACACCGATAGGTCTGACACCATATCAATTCGTCTATGGAAAATCTTGCCTATTGGGCGATCAAAGAGATGAACCTTGATCTCGATGCCGCGGTGGTAAAACGAAGAATTCAAATAAGCGAGCTAGAGGAGATGAGGTTGAAAGCATACGAAAATGCAAGCATATACAAAGATAGAATCAAAAGGTGGTATGACAAAAGGTTAAATAAGAAAGAGTTTAAAGAAGGAGATAAGTTCCTCCTCTACAATTCGAGGTTTAAAACCTTCGGAAAGGGGAAATTGCAAAGCAAGTGGGACGGACCTTATGTTGTTCATTCGGTGCTCTCCAACGGAGCGGTAACCATTATGGATGTGAAAGGTGACCAATTCATTGTGAATGGTCAACGGCTTAAGATTTACTACGAAGCCGACGTTGTGCCCCTTCACCATATTGATGTCTTCACCATGGAAGAAGAGCCCGAACGTCCAGCCTAGGATGAAAAACAAGGCATGGATTTTTGTAAATAGTTTTTCTTTTATTTTTCTGGAGTTTCTCGCGAAGATTTACTGGGCCAACTTTTTCCCATGGGCTAAGAAAGAGAAAAAAGGGCGGTACACGGCAAACCGGACCAGACTGGCCCCCGGACAGGTGGGCCGGCCGGACCGGTCCGACCGGCCCAGTGGGGCCCCGGCGGCGGTTCGCCCCGGTTTTTCCCCGATTTGCTCATTTTCGACTTCCTTCTTCGGTCAAAATATTTTAAGGGAAGTTTGAATAAGGAAAATGAGGTTTCTAGGGTTTTCCTTTTCGGACTATTTATTTGGCCAAACTGGGAGCTCGGGAATCCATCCCATCTAGCATTCTTTTGCACCCACGTAGCAGCCATGGTGTCCCCAAGGAGTGTAGAGTTGAAGCAAGGCGCCAAGGAGCCATCAATGGAGGAGGCAAAGCGATGCGAGCTCAAGCTACCCGTCGAGATCAAGAGGACCGCCTGCATCCATTGCGGAGGGCGTGTCCCGACCGGAGCTATCGCATCTCTCAACCCCGTCAAGGAGGGGAACGTCCCTATTCCCGTTCGAAGGTCGGCGCGCATCCGAGGCATGAAACGGAAGGATTACAAGGAGGTGTCACCCGAGCCTAAGGACTATGGGGATAGCGACTACTCCGACAATCATAGCCCGAGCTCGTGGGCAGCCGCCGGAAGAGATGATAATGATTTGTACATTTGGGAAGAGGTGCCCAAGGAGAAGACTCCCGAAGGCCCCAACGGTGGCGGCAACGACGACGGCGGCGACGACAATAATGATGGCGACGATGGCGACGACCACAACAGAGACCCTGGCAATGATGACCCTTATGGGATGCATCTGATGTGTTGTGCGGCTTGCCGTCACTCCATCTCGGAGCTCTACGCATCGGTGACAAATGTTTCTAGGCCATGGAGGTGATGAGGCAGCATATGGAGGATTTGGAACGCGTGGTCGAAGACAACTACAAGTTCCTAAATCGCAATGTGTGCAAACTTTTTGGCATGGTTGGGAACATGAAGGGCAAGTGGTGCAATAGTTGCGGGAAGTACCACTAGGTTTAGTTTTCCCCCTTAGGATTTTTGTAAGATACGACGAGGACGTCGTATGATTTTAGCGTGGGGGAGAGCTAGCTAGCTAGCTAGCCTTTAGTTTTTGAGCTTCAAGTTTAGATTGGTTCGGTTTAGTCTTCGAGAGAGTTTAGTTTTCGAGAGAGTTTTAGAGTTTGAGAATCTTTAGTTTTTGAGTGTGCTTTTAATTTTTTGCAAGTGTCTTAATTTAGTGTTGCATCAAAGAAAATCAAATAAAAAGAGTCCTTTAAATTTTGTGTCTTGTGTGATGTTTATCTTGATTCACTCGTTTGATCATCTTTAGTTTTTGATATATGAACATAATTGTGTGGTTTGAAAAACGTTTACCGTGGTGCTTAGTGGAATTGCTACCTCTAAAAGTACCCATACCGTGCTTCGATCTTGAGCTTCACATGTTGGTTGTGCTATGTTCAATGCTAAAAGTTGGAGGAATTCAATTCTGAAAATTATCTAAAAACCCTTGTAATAAAGGTTAGCAAAACCTCTTTTCCCAAGTTGAGAGTAAGAAAAAAAAATCCTATACAAAGCCAATTTATTTTTTGCTCCACCATAAGTGTGATTAGCACGATGAGTTGGGCTAGGATCCTTCTTTCTTGGGAGTTTTTATTTTCGAGCAATGATCATGTCCTTGTGCTTATCTTTTGTTGCTAGCCTCGTCATGTATTTGGTAACATGACTTTCACATCGAAAGTCCCATACATCGCCGAATTCCATACCCAATCCTATACATCTCTTTTGTACATTGCATTCCTTGAACACAACCTACTCTCAAAGTATTGTCTCGTCTCTAGCATGGTTAATTTAAAATTTCAGATTGTGTGCATAAAAGAAAGAGAGGAGTTGAGAGCTTTGAATAGATGTCAAGAGAGGGAAAAATAAAGACAAAAGTATGAGTATGGAAAAGAAAGAAAGAAAAAATATAGAAAAGTAAAGAAAGAGAAAAATATGTGTACGAGAGAAAGAAAAAGAAGAGAAAGAGAAAAGAGGAGTGGCAAGAAAGATATGAGAGGGATGAATCAAGTGAAAGAAAAATAAAGTGCAAGGAAGGATGTCACGTTGTTGAGAGACGAAACTTTTACTCTTTTTCCAACCATGTGCAATCCGATAACATGGACGTCATCGGTGCCTCGTAGTCATATTTTCTTTTGCCCTTGCACATGTGTACCATTCTAAATCTTCTCATCCTTGATATCCCCACATATGGATTAATGCTCATGATCATTGGCTTTGAAAGGTAAACAACCATTAGAGGAAGTTCTTAGTTTGACAATACTTGTATTGATTGTGCTAGCCCTACCTATAGCTCCACTTTACATGTTATATGAGAGATTTATGGGAGGTGAGAGTTTTATAAAACTTGTTTAGGATAACCACCTCATATGAGTGACTTGAGAGAGCTTGGAGAAAGGTTTTTTGTCTAACACTTGTTGCAGGAATTTTATTTTTGAAAATCATAAAAACTCTCCAATGGAAGCAAAAAAAAGTAAGCATGGCTGAGATTGAAGGCTTCGAGTGAAGAGTTCGAGTTGTGGGGTAGATCTTGACGTGGTAAAGATTCTAAACGCCCATGTTGATGTTTGATGATCATTACTTTATGTTTATGTATTAAAGATAAAAGATTGACTAACTTGTGAAGAAGGATTTAGCAGTACACGATTAAAACGCCTTGGACGAAGTTCTTTTACGAGTACTTGCTCGAGGACGAGCAAGAGCTAAGCGTGGGGGAGATGTTGACGGTGTATTTTGGTACACCAAACATGTTTATTACACTTTGGTTTGGATTTGATTATGGAACTAACCCGCCACTAGGCACACTAATTATATAATAAGTTCATCTATGTGCATGCATTTGGAAGTGTTGTGTTTATGCAGGAAAACATGGACATAAAGGACGGATTTACAACAAGTTCAAAGGAGCATTTACGGAGTCTTGTTCGTGTTCATGAGCTTGATGAAATCACTTCCAATGGTGGCAAGGACCGAAGTGCTACGTAGGAACACCCCGGGGATTGAAGTGTAAAAGATCGAACTTCATGCACGGAGAACCTCCATCTTGGACGCGAGGATGACATCGTCAAAATCATGCAAGTGGAAGGGGCAAAGTGCATAAATTCATGAGGACCCACGGGAGCAAAGGGGCGACCGAACCGGGCCGAGGTGGGCCTGAGCCGGTCGGCCCTGGCCGGCTGGCTCGACCCACTCCAGACGTCGGTTCGGCCCCCCTTGCTTGCACCCGAAGGATTTTCAACCCTAAAGCCCTGGAGGTGTCGCCATTCGCAAAGGAGAGAGCCATTCACACCAAGAGGCCATCCACAAGTTAGAGAGAGAGGAGGGAGATCTCCTGAGGGGGATCGACCACCTCGAAGGAAGCACCCACAAGTGGAGAAGAAGGAAGACACCGTCGGAAGGGTGACCATGATCAATGGTGCTATGTCTAGCACCTTGATGGGGTAATCTCCTTATTCGTCCATGGGTTGTAATCATCTTGAGATGTAATCATACTTTGTTGGAACATCTATCTATCATCATGTGTTGAATATTCTTTAATGTTTAAGGTTAGCTACCATGTCGTAAAGGGAGTAGAGCTCCAATGCTCCCTTGGATCCATTCAATACGCTGTGTCCATCATAGGTCCAGTCACGAATACCTCTGCGCAGTGACAGTACGGGGGGAGGGAAAGGGCAAAACCGTGGTCACAACCCCCGATAGATTAGATTGGTTTTCATGTTTAAAGCGATTGCATGTTCTAGTATCGTAGACCCATGGGCGAGTGTCTCCTATCTTGATAGCTTAATCATTTTGTCTAGTGTAGTTTAGTCATTTTCTAGTTTAATCATAGTTAGGGTTTGAGTAGCTAGTGAGTAGAGGTAGATCAAACGCTTGTAATCCCCTTGCTCCGTAGATTGATAAGAACCTTGGGAATCCCGTGGTGAAAAAGGTGTAGGTCCGTACGCTTGCGGATCGTAGGTGGATACGTCTTTTATCCGTCAACAGCGGTTCAAGTACTATTGAAGACTTCTCCAAGCAGTACTCAAGGATGCTCAAGAACTACTCGAAGAGACTTCAAGACTACTTAAACTACTCTCGACTACAAAGTGCTCGAGGGCTTGTCGGTCATACACCCCGGGTACCCATACAAGGAAGGATGAAGACGGACTCCTACTAGAATTCCACTATAATCCTACTAGGACTCATACCGTGTAATCCTATTATGACTCCTACCTTGTAACAGAATAGGCACCCGCCCCCTGGACTATATAAAAGAGGGTCGCATGCCTAGGAAGACAACCAACACAATCCCTCCGGGGAACAACATCCAGGCGCAGAGCACAATACTACATGTTGACGGTGTATAATTGTATTAAACTTCAAGTAGACTTGCAAGTAGACAAGTCTCCCGTCGTAGTCAAGGACCCCTTCTTCCCTCGAGTGGTGAACCCAAGGTATCGAATCCGTGGAACAAATGTGTGATGCAAGAGTTGATCTATTAAAGACAAAGAACTAAGATCTTCAAGAGGTGAAACCTATGCATCTAATCTTAAGGAACAACTCGAAAACGAATCTAATCTATGAAAGACCGGAGGTAGCAAGAGATAGATGGGGATAGATAAACCAATCTAGAGATATTGGATCAATCCTTTGTTGAAGTTCTGAGTAAAGAAGAAGTAACAAGTTCAATCTCATAAAAAGCCTCTTTAAACCATGGTTTCCCGCCCAACTCCGAAAACGCCCGCCTTTGGGAGCCACCGTTCTGTCACAACGCACCCCTATTCGTGCGGGTTAGTCTAGGGAAAGTCCAAGGACAAGTTGAAATCTTTCAGAAGGTCAGGCATGCACCTCTAGCCACCACGGCTACAAGAACATCCTCAGTGATCTATCTCGAGAATAGATCTTAAGATAAGAAAAGTCGATCGAAATCAAAGACGTAGAAGAAACACATGATCGCTAGAAATCGGATTACAACTTGATAATTCAACATTGTACATGATACATGAATCAAGATCACCACTGGGATCCTACCTTGATCTTGCTTCTAGCTCCGAGAACTCCGACGTGGTCTTCCTTGCAAGGTTCCCACGTCGGCTAGGGAGACCCTAGTCAACTAGCTCGACCCTCTTTTCTCAGAGATGGTGCCCCTCTCTTCTCTGCTCCTCGGTGGATGATGACGAATGAATTGATGCGTGGCTCTTGGCCTCAGGCCTATAAATAGCCCGAATGGCGGCTACGTCAAAGGGGGGTCGACTGGGCTTGGAACTGGGCTGGGCCGGCCGGCCTGGGCCCATTTCGGCCCAGCAGACGGCCTCCTTCGCCCGGTGTTGGTTCCCGAGTCTTCTAGATCCTTCCCCCTTCTGCATGTGGGCCCTTGTTGTCAGCTTCTCTCCTAATTGGATGAAGCTCCTTGTCCCCTAAGATTCGGCACTTTTCTGACTAGGTCCTCAGAGTTTTTCATCTTCTCGGGTTTGGTCCCTGGGCTTCTTGGAGTCATGTTCACTTCATTGCTTGACTTGTACCGGGCTTCAAGGTCTTGTCACAAGGTGCTTGATGAACTTATCCCAGAAGTCTTTCTTTCAACACTAAAATCCTGCATAAACACTAAACTCCAAAACCGACATGCACGAACGAACTTGTTATACCAAGGGGGTTAGTACCAATGGATAAGATAAAAAAGTCATGCCAACACCAAAGGTAAACTCATGGCTAGGTTGACGGAATTTCACCGTCAACATCTCCCCCATGCTTAAACCTTGCTCATCCTCGAGTAAGACTTCGATGGATATCATCGTTGCCCTTCATTGTTTAAACCTTGCACTTGATCATACATGAGAAAACATAATGCTCTCAAAATTTAATTTGTTAAGGTTTCATAAGGTACTAGCCTTTATCTCTATGGAGGGTAGATTATTAATCAAGTTTATCCCACAAGTATTAACATGCTCCCAAAGTTTAAATAGATCTCGGAAATTTTGAAATAAAGAATGAGATGAAAAGAGCTAAACCAAGTTCACAAAATCGTCTTGCATCTTGCTCATGAACTCTCATCTCATCTTGTCTCTCAAGCCTATTTATTCTACTCCTTTCCCTCTCATAACATTCATATAAGTGGTAGGCTTTATATGGAGCTCTTTGGGAAAGTTTAGTCCTACCAAGATATTATAAATGAGATGTTGTCAAAACAAGACAAGCTTCTCATGGTCTTACCGAGACTCATCAAAAAGGTCATTGGACAATAATGTTATATCCAGGAGGGGGAGAGAAAAAATACACACTTGAGATAAGTGGACATGTGCAAATGGCAAAGAGTGATCCCGAGGCACAAAGGAGGTCCTCGTTATCAGATTGCACATGGTTGGAAAATGAGTTTGGATCTTTTAATCTTGAACTCTTGAAATTCCTAATGCACTTTAGAGAACCGCGGAGTTCACTTTATTTTTTTTTAATTTTTACTCATACTCATATTTTTTTCTCTTTTTCTCATACATATACTTTTTTATCTTTATTTCTTTTTCTTTCTTTTTCTTTCTTTCTCTTTCTCATTTTTTTCTTCTTTTTCTCATCAAAAATTTTTATTTGCTCCCCTTTGAACTCTAAAATTGCATTGTACCTACCTCCTCCCCTATGCTTAGACGTTGCTCGTCCTCGGGCAAAGAGGTGATAGAGATAAGGTAGGTACCGGAAACACTTTTCCTTTGGAGAGATACTTGAAATCTTCAATCATGGCACCGTCTTGCAATCTTCCTTGAATTGATGATCCATACTCAACGATAGGTTGTGGTCAAGGAGGTAATCACAAAAGATGATATTTGGTTTTAAGGGTGGATATCCGGCGAGGTTTGTGAGATCTCTGATGTGGAGATACACAATGCACGGATAAAAGGCTAGCAATAAGATAGAGACGCAAAAACGGAATGACCAGCTTCTTAGTCTCGGGCCAGAGAAATCATGGCCTGCAATAACTCACCCAAAAATAAATCTTGTATACTAAGGTTTATGCACTCAAATATTTATAAGGCTTTGGATATATAGGTAGAGCAACACACAAGTGATATTCATGACAAGGTTAGCATTACTTTAAATAATAAAATCCATTTTTAATCCATCTAAAACTTGAGAGCACATAAAACACTATGGGTCTTTATTTTTATCATAACCTCTACTAAAGATTAATCTAGCATTTAGATAAATTCAGATTTGTATTTTAGGAGAGCAATAGCTTAATCATGCATAAAACAAATACAAAGATAAACAAAGCAGCAATTATAATCATATATCAACATGGCATAAATTTTATAACTTTACCAAAGGTAAAAACAAGGTGGTGATTTTATTCATGATGAAAACAAACTAACACACATGCTGGAATTTAAATAAAAACTAAAAACACTACGCATACCTAAGCAAACTCAAGCTGAAAATTACAGAAAAAAAGAAAAGAAAAGAAAACTAAAGCTCCTCCTTCTAATCTTCCGCCGGTGGTTGGTGTTGATAATCTTGGTAGTTGTACCCTTGCTCATAATAGGATTGGGCATCCCCTCCAATGAATTGATCCGGCGGTACTAGGTGAAGGCGCCCAAGCTCATAGGCAATATTTGCATTGCCCGCACCTAATTGAGCAACATTGGATTTGATGGCTGCAATGTTTTGCATGTTTCTTGCAGCATATCCTCCAATTATGGCCACACTTTGTTGTGGTTAGGGGTATTGTGCATAGGGCTCCGCAAAGGTTATGTTGGGCACCACATAATTTTGTGGGGGCATGGCTGCACCACTCCCCCGTGCTTGCATTGGTGGCCCTCCGTAATAACTTGGCGGTGTAGGAATTCCTCCGTATGGTGGCACATAGTTTTGTTGTGCACCTTCCTCTTGTGCCGAGAAGGATCCTTCCTCTACAATTCTTCCTATTTTATTCTTCCTTGCCGGCACAAGGAGTTCTTCCTCCAACCAATCTTCCTTCCCTTGAATGAAAAGTCTAAGTCTTGGATCTGGAAGGGGTAAGTTCACTTTGGCCACCTTAAAGCCTTCTATCTCATCTCCACTAATATACTTTCCTTGTTTCATGTATTCATATCCGAGAGAGGTCCCAGGTAGAAGATGTTCGGGATTTCTTGGAATTCCCTGTCTTAAGGAGATGGCCAACATGGAGAGGTAGCACCCCGAACCAATATCTCCCGATCCCGATGTTGCTTCACAACACCATCGGTTGATCATGAGGTACGAGGGGTCTATTGGCTGCCTAGCAATTAAAGCCGAGTAAAGCTAATTCAACTCCATGTCGGTCACCTTCGTCTCCCTCATCATCCTCAAAATCCTTTTACTCATCCATGATTGGAATACTTAGATGATGGGGTTCTGGATGGAATTCCTTTGTTGGTGGGCTTCCCCGGAGATTAAATTCCAAAATCCATCCAACATGCCTTTTGGCACGTCAACTTTCTCCGAAGCTCCCTTTTGGAAACCAAGTAGCTCCCTAATATTTTAATAGGGAACCACTTGCTGAATTCCCTCCAACCGGTATGATAAACTCGGCACCCCCTCATCAAGGATAGGCGCCATGGTCACCAAAATTTCCAAGGCAAATTCCTTGTGGGTATTCATCGACATCCCGTTAGAGAATTGCACCCAACCTAGGTGCCCCAGCATATAATAAATGTTTGTGCCAAAACCCAATGAGTTGAGAGCTTGATCGTCGAAATCGACATTTGCCACAAGCCTCTTCTCAAGGCGAGAGAGTTTCTCCTCCTCCTCCTCTGACATGATGATGAAGCCATATGTGGAGTACCGCGGAGTGTACGGAGGTGGAGCGGATGAACGGGTCGATCGACGAGGTAGGACGGACGGCGCGTTGTATCTCCAGACAGGGACGTGGTGTCACGAGGGCCACGCGTTTTCTCCCACTAATAGCTCTCCCTTGCATTTATCTCCCTACCATCGCTCCTCTCCCTTTCATCCTCGTGATTCCTAAACCACCCACTCATCTCTCTCCTCTATCTCTACTGCATGACATCAACGGGGGCGGCGAGGTGCTTCGGGGCACCGAGGATCTGTGCAGGGAGGGTCTTGTCCACCGGTGACCAGGGGCGGCGTGGCTGGGAAGAACTCATGGTCCCCGCAGCCTGGGACTACAACTGGTGGCGCAACCCGTCATTTCCTGCGGAGAAGGGCGGCATGCCCCCCCCCGACCTTATTGACAGTGAGGCACCCGAGCGGGCCAGCGACGACCGAGATCGACGGTGCGCGACCCGGTGTGGTTGCAGCGCGGTCCCCCGAGCTCGCTAGCGGCGCGGGCTACTACTTCCTCCATGGTTGAGCACGGGAGTAGCAGAGCTCGAGGCCTCAAGCACCAAGGTGCGTCACAGCGTCAGCCGCTACCCCTCCTGTGGCTTGGGGCGAGCTGCGACGGCGGTGGAGGATCTGCTCCGCAAAGCAGAGAATCAAGACCCAGTCAAACGCGAGGCCTCTGGGTAGTCACCTCTACGCGGAGCTCACTGGTGGCCAGGGCGGATCTCCTCACGGCCGGGGAAAGGGAGGTCCTGGGTGGTGGGCGCACGCTACTCCTCCATGGCCGACGGCAGGCTCCCCAGTGGCCGAACGGTGGGCCGCCACTCTTGACACCCCCGGGGCGGAGCTCGTCGACGGGTGGCCAACCGCGGGCTGCAACTCCATGCGCCGCTGCCAAAGGAGCTTCCGGTGAGCACTAGGCAAGTTTTTGTGCATGTTGCAAGTTTGTGTTCCGCGTGTTTCAGAAGGATGTTGCAAATGTTCATGCAAATGTTGCAAAAGTAGATCTAGATGTTTCAATGTTGCGGATGTTGCTTCTCCCCACTGCACCATTCGATTCTCGATGCTGAAGATGTTGTTTTTGAATGTTGTAGACATTGTTTTCAAATGTTGCATAACTCTTCTTCATGTTGCAATATCTGTGCTCTGATGCTTCATCGTGATTTGACAAATGTTGCAATATCTCTATTCATGTGTTTCATCTTGGTTGATAAAATGTTGCATTGAAACACTTGTTAAATGTTGTTGCGGAAACATTTGATTTGTACATGTTGCACGCAACATGCCCTGATGTTTCGGTGGGAATATTTTTAAGTAGATCTAACAGTTGTGATGATTCCATTCGATGGCTCATAATGCGTCTGTTTTTTATCCTTGTCCGGACATCTAGGCGCTAGTGCTTCCCATATTTTTGTCATATGTCGCCTCCACCTCCAAGGTCACATCTTGAGCAATGTCATCTAGGGTGATGAATGCATATATCTTCACCCATGAGTTCTACAAGGGGGCAATGGGCACCATTACTCAACTTGAGGGCTATAAAGTGTACCTCCTTCAAGGATTCGACTACCCTTAACCATAACGAGCACAAACCTGCCATGACATCATGTGTTGTCGTGTGTGTTTCTTCAGCATCCTTGGCCTTATTGGGTGGTGGCGTGGCTATGACTTGCTCCATATAGCGGCTTCCGCCATCTGTTGCGTCACTCTTGCCAGCACCTTCCAAGTCCATTGATTCTCTGCAAATAGTACTTATAATGAGATGTGAACAGTACTTACAATGAGTACTCAAAATAGACAAACAACTATTTGATGTACTACTCTAAACACTTGAATGGAGGATTTGGTCAATTTTATTTTTGGTTCTCCAAAGAATCAGGGAAGCCTCTTTAGAGCAGGAGGGCCCTGCAGTGACTCTTGCATGGCACTAGCATTGTCGAAACAACCTCGACAGTAGGCACCCCTCTGGGCTGGTCGATGTCACACCTGTTTTTCCAAAGAAAACCAAGTGCAAACCTATATGCATGCCAGGATCAAGTTTCATGCATATAGTGACATATAAGTGAATACAGAAACAGTATCACATAAGAAAAAGGAAGATTATCAGAGATTTACGCTTAATCCTGGAAACGAAGGCACCAAACTCCACAAGCAGTCGACTGGGGGTTGCGTACGTCTAGAACTAGCAAGATCTTCACAACGACTTCATAGTAGCTTCCTCTTTCTGAGCATCATTGTTTATAGCAAGGGTGAGCACTTGTCGTACTCAGCATGTGTGGGGAAAGATATGAATGCAAAGGCTTTATAGTGGACTGGCTCAAAGCATTTAGCATTTTAGTTGGTCAAATTTTATTAGCACCTGATTACTAATAAAGTATAGGTTTATACCAACCCACAATTAAGCATGAAGATAAGAGATACACCATGAGCACATGGCAAGCATAACCATAACACATATCACAATTTAAGTCCATCTTCAAGTTCAATTATCATGTGAGGGTTCAGGCCGCTCTTGACCGTGAGCACGGCTAATCGATTAGTTTTACACTCTGCAGAGGTTGTACACTTTCACCACAAGTAGCGTAAAAGCTCCGAAAAACTTTGAACCCAACCATGCGATGCCGGCCAAGCACCATACCACACTACCGAGGTGTGGTTGCATAGGGACACAACATGGCCTTTACAAAGGTTCCCCAACAAGTTGTGACCCATAAGGTCCAGATCAGTTAGCAAGGTATAAAGTCCCCTAGCAGGTCGATACCCCACCATAAAAAGAATAACTCACCCAACCCCCTGCTAGAGCGAGTCCATACCCCACAGTACCGCTGATCCCTTGTCCTTATCAGGTAAGATCACCCCAAGCTAAAGTTCCTAATTATTCAGCCAAGACCATTGCCCGTTAGTTCTTGTGGTTGTACTGTTTTCCTGGGTGGTTCTCCATGTTCCAATTAACATATTAAAGTGGACTTGTAAAGTAAAGATCATAAACGGAATATAGAATAATCAAAGTAACCAAGTATGATTAATACCAATCCCAGTTGAGCATGCTAAGCAATAGCTACCACAAGATTAATTTAATAAACCCGGTAACAAGGTAAAGGTAGTAAAAGACTAGGCATGATCCTTAATAGGTTCCCATCAAGTTAATGCGAAGCAATGCAACAGTGATTAATAAAATTATTGGGACAAAAGATCAAGGGCACACTTGCCTTTAACCAAAGAGTAGTTGCTCAGAATATCTTCACCTTCACATTCTTCCAAGCTCTTGAACCACGTTCATTCTACTCGCATCAATCATCAAGCACAAAACATGCAAAGCAAACGCACGAGTACCACTAAGAACAATACATCAATCAAAAGAAAGCTTTAAAAGAATGCACTAAAGGACAGGCTCGATTGGATGGATCACTAAAGAACACAAAGTGTGCTTGGAAGGGAAAGGCTTGGTTAACTTTGAAGAGATGGTCACGGAAGATTGAGCAAGGACCAGAAAGATCACGCTAAGGTAGAGCTCGATCCTATTGGTTACGCAAGCGCAAGAAACGCTGAAAACAGAACTAAGCTCGAAACTATCGTGAGATCATTATCAAACAACAAGAGACTACGCTTAGCATATTTTAATTAAGAAATCATGTGAAAGAATATTTCAGAGAAATACTCTATGTTACCATTAAACAAGTTACATTTAATTAAAGAAATCGCGATAAACCTAATCATATTTTATTTATAACATTTGAGTAGAAGTTATGTCAAATTAACAATTACTTTAGAGAGATAAAGCAAGTATAAGATATCTAGGCGAGTAACTTTATGTCACGCGTTCAACTAAACATTTTTTTTAATATTGAAAAAGGCATTTATGATGTCATTAGGCATATTAACTTTATTATGAAAACCGACGTTTAACTCTAACATCTCTTATTTAGAAAAACTAGTTATGAATAGGGATTAACCAATTACATCATGATTAAAGAAAACTGGATTAGAACCTAATCACTTTTTACTTATAAAAGCATTGGAATAAGAATTAGTCAAGATTAACATGCATCTTTAGTATTAAAATAAATAACAAGCACTAGTACAAATGCTATCATCTATGACCATTACCTAGTGACGATTTCCTGTTTGGTCATAGAAGTTCTCTTTGCAGTGACGAAAAAAACATTTGGTCATAGAAGATTATTCTTTCTATGACGATATACAAATTTGGTCATAGTAGTTAATTCAACAGTGACGAATTGTTGAATTTGGTCACAGTTGACGAGTGAGGGGTGAGACAAATCTGTTGCATGCGGCCGGGCCCCGATGGGCTTGGTGGGCGGCCCAAGCAGGCCGGAGCGGGTCGGGCCTTCGGGCTCGGCCCGTTCCAGTACGATAGGTTTTTTTTCGAATTTATTTTTCAATGCGAAAACAATTCCAGTAAACACCAGAAAATGTTTTTAGAGCACGAAAAATCACAAAATTCCAGGAAAATTCCTAGAGATAGATTAAGACATGAACAATCCAAATAAAACATTTGGAGCTCATGAAAAAATTTTAGAGCCTTCTAATAAATAGAAATAGCTCAAGGAAAATGAGAATAAGTTCCAGAAAAATCCGGAAAATTCTCCGGAAAATTAGGACAGCTCCTAAATGCATTTTTTTAAAGGGACAATTGCAAGACTGCCCCTCTTTTGGGATTCAATTCTGCATTTGACCCTCTTTTTTAACTTTGCAAGTTTGCCCCTCTTTTTCAAAACTGAAGCTTACGTCTGCCCCTTTTTTGAGTTCCGTCAGTTAAACAAAAATGATGGCCCAAAAAAAGATTGGCAAAAAAAGAAAAGGAAAAAAGGCTACACTACCCCTTATCCTAAACAACTCTCTCCCGTCGCTCTATTTCCCACGCGCAACTGCGCGAGTCGTTCCCCTGCTCGGACCTGCGACTTCAGGGAGCTCCGGCGACTAGGGTTACTGGGCGGCCGTCGACGGGTCTTGGGCGGCCGGCGGCAGGTCTTGGGTCTTGGCCTGGCCGGTGGCGGATCTAGCATGGCCCCGACGAAGCTCCTTAGTGCGGCCCCGGCGGAGCTCCATAGCGAGGCAGCGGACAGAGAGGCGGGTAGCGGCCGGAGGCCGGCAGGAAGGCGTCGAGCGGGCGTGACGTGAGGGGACGGCGGGCGCGGACGGTCCGGCGCCGCGAGAAGCCCTCGCGACCTTGCTCCATCGCCGGCAGGAGGTTGCGCGACTCCGCATCGAGCGAGTGGGGCGGGGCGGCCGAGCCAAGGCCGGCGGGGGTGTGCCCGAGCGGTGGCCGGCTTGCGTTCGCCGGCGAGGCAACGAGGCGAGCAACGCGGTGGGCCGCCCGGGCGGTGGGCCTAGCGGGCCGGGCGACCGCCGTGTGCAAGGCGGGGTGGGCGGCACCCCGGCAGATGGCGCCAACCACGGCGAGCGGAAACAACAGCGAGCGGCCCGAGCGGCGGGCGGGCGGCACACCCCCAGCGAACGGCAACAGCGGCGAGCGCCTGAGTGGTGAGCGGGCATGGTCGGTGGTGCTCCTGCAGCGATGGAGGCGAGCACAATCTTCTCCCACCCGGTGCCAGAGGTTGGGGATGCATCTAACAAGTGGGGTCCATACAATCAAGGGCATTTTTGTCTTTTCCGCATCAACTTCACACTGTTAGCTCCCCTTCACAGAATAGGGGCAAGTGGAAGCTTCGATTTTGAAAAAGAGGGGCAAACGTGCAAAGTTAAAAAAAGAGGGGCAAACGCGGAATTAGAAGTCAAAATAGGGGCAGTGTTGTAATTGACCCTTTTTTAAACCTTTTGCACTCAAGAACCACTAGATGCATCGGCATGAATGCAACACACATAACTTTTTATTCAATGTAGAAAATCAAACAATGGATTTTTCCTATACTATATTCCCTGTAAAGAAAAATAAATGTTAGAAAAATTTTTAAAATTATGAGAAAATTGTTATTTAATTATTCTTTCTATTCACATCCTGAAATTGGAAATTTCAGGGTGTGACAATAGCTCATGAGCATAATATCACCACTTCCTCAAATGGAAATTTGACCTACACAAAGTTTGTTAGTCTCGACAAGTTATGAAACTTTTGTGTTCAAAAGATTTTCATCCGAGTTCATTTCATGTTTCGTTTGACTGAGTTTTGACCGAGTCAAACTTGGATTTTAAAATTTGAATTGCTCATGTTTTGTTGCATGAAGAAATGATTGAATCCAACACCACAACTTGATAAATCATGATTTTAAAAATTTTTGGGAAGAAGAATCACCTCATTTAGAGTTCGTATGAGGGAGAACGACTAGTTACAAGTTTTAATCCGAGGAAAAAAAGAAAAATAGATCAGTTCATTCCAGTTCGTCACGTGTTCATGAAGAAGGACCGATTTCTCCTTTTTTTCCTCGGATTAAAACTTGTAAACTGTTTTTCTTCCTCATACGAACTCCAGATCGGTTGATTCTTTTTCCTAATTTTTTCTAAAATCGAGATGTTTTACTCAGTGCCATTTGTTTGTATCTTAATTACTATTTCTTGATTGCTTTTCAAACAACATATCTTTTCCAACTAAAAAGAGAATATAAAAAACATGTTTTTTCATAATAATTGCTAATATAACTTAATATTCCCTAATGTTATGGTCAACACAAGGTTGCATCCAAATTTGAGGTGCCCATGAGTAAGAAAGTATTTGAGTGTGTACAAACTTTGAAGTTTTAGTTGAGTTGTATGAAATAATGTGATGATCTAGCTAGTTTATGAACAATGTATACTCCAATTTTCACAAAATATTATGAAACTTTTTTGTCAAGCTTGTACATTGATAAAATGATCCTATGCCAATTTACATAATTTTTTGATAAGTTTTATTTATTATTATCATTATTTTATAACAAGGTGACTAGTAGAAGTTTGAAATTTCCTACAAGCCAATTGAATTTTTCGTCAATCTCCTAGATGTAACCTAGCATGGACCATAGACGCCTAAATATAATTTTTTGAATTTTTTATACTTATTAGATGCACATATAGGTCAATTTTGAATTACTTTCGGTAAACACGTAGAAATTAATTTAAATGATAGAAAATAGCAAATCCACTCAAAAAATCTTGAAACTCCTAGATGAAAACTTGTATCCATACTGTTATATATAAAAAAATATATTTTATCTAAAGTTATCTAGTTTTGAATTTCAAATTTTCGGTTAAATGATGTCAAATTTTGAATTCCAAATTCAAATTATAGCCTAAAAAGGAAAAATAAAAAATTCTAGCACCTCCCGCGATGAGACTGGCCCATCAAAGAGGCATGCTTGACCCATGAGACCGCCAGTCGCCCTGAGCCACGTCAGCGATCCGCGTGCTCGCCCCTCCCATGCTGTCGGATCCCGTCGGCCCATTCGATCCAGGCCGTCCGCGCGGCCGCGTCCTCATCTCCTGTGCCAACCCTCTATCAACCCTAGTCTCCCGTGCCCTCTATCCCCTGCCTCCTTTCTTCCGCATCGAGCGCGGCAGCGGCCAACCCTAGCCTCTCTCAACCTTGCTGCCTTCCACCCTCTCTCATCCCTGTCCCTCTCTCCTCCTCCTCGCTGTCGCCAGCGCCGCGCGGGGTTCCGTGGGTTACCGCGGGTCGCCACGCCGTGCGATGGAAGAGGAGGCAAGGGGCCGCACCGAGGTGGATCCTCCCGCCCTCGCCCTCGCCTCGCCAGTTGCCGCCGCGGCTAGGAAGACGGTGAGGATGTCGGCCGCCCGTGATGTCATCATCCCCGACTACACCACCACCGCCGCCGACGACGACCAGGGCTCCTTCGCCTTCATCGCCGAGGAGGGTACGTTTTTCTCCATCCGTCACGTGCCTCTCTTCTCATTTCGCCCCCCAACCGCCCCGTGGGGATCGAGTCTCGGTCGGCGCTAAATTCCTCATCGATGTCGCGTTTGTGCTGTTGTGCTGCGGTGGTTCAGAGGAGGAGGGTTCGGGCTCGGCCGCGGGGTCGTCGGTCTCCGCGGAAGCCTTAGCGGCGGCGGCGGTGGTGCGAGGCGCTCTGTATCACAACGGCAGCGACGCGGGCTCGCCGCCGCCGCTCGGCGTCCCCTACGAGGGGGCGCTGCAGGACACGCCGGACTACATCCGGAGGAGCGCCGCGCGGCACCGGGGCATCGCACCCCTCGAGCTCTTCTCCGCCGCGGCCTCCTCGCCGCGGCCCGGCGGGGGCAGCTGCGCCGCCGCTGAGGCGGTGGTGACCGTGGCTGCCGCCGGCACGGAAGGCCAGACGACCGTGGGTGGTGTTCTGGTCGTTCGAGCGATTCTGCAACCGAAAGAGGAAGAGGTTGGTTGTACATCCGCAGCATTGCAACATATCTCGTCAGGGAAAAATCGGACTCTCCTCTGTCTGCGGCTAAACGAAGCCTCCTCCCTCGTCTGTCACTCGCAGGTGGAGTCAGGTAGCTGCAGCCAGCTACGACAGCAGTACGCTTGTTGCGGTCATGCATCTATCTTGTTGGGCTCTTCAGTGATTCTGTTTGAGCATGATTTTAGTTGTCCTGTGATGCTCCTTGGTGTGTATCCCTTCTATGTCAGGTTCGCTTGGTTTATTCTGTTGATTTGAACTGAGGCATGGTTTGTCTTAGTTCACACACTAGTTGTCTTCTTTGTTGATGTTCTCATCAGTAATAGGCACTCTAATGATCATGTTGCATCTAAGTTAGGTGGATTGGTGTTTTCATACAACTTAGTGCAGATATGCATCTCTGTTCTGTTGATTGATATGCATCTCTGTTCTGTTCTGGGATTTAATTCGAAGCATCTGGCTCGATATGTAGTAGATCTCAACCGAATGGAATAAAAACGTTGTGTCACTTGTCTACACATGTCTGTTTTTTCTTCTTCTCATATAGTCATAGATATCTATATAGATTTCCCAATGCACTTTTTAGTTACAGCAACTGCTATTATACTATATATTCATGGAACGAATACATGTATGGCCAATTTAAATTCATTCTGAATACTGATGTTATGTTACTTTGTCTGAATTTGTATCTGTTTGCTCCATCAGACGATCCACATCTCACAATGGACTGTGCCCTTCATCCCGATTATATGTTGGGGATTTCTCTTACAACTTCCTTGTCGGAAAAATTCCACCCTATTTCTGCAACTGTTTGATTACACACTATTTTGTGACGACAATAAATCTAATGGATTTGTATAGTCCTGTTGATTTTTTTGCTTTGAACTCATGATGCTTTACTGTATCTGTTCTGAGATGCGCCAGAAGTTTTACTATACTTGTTATCAGAAGAGATGTCCTAGAATACGTTGTCAGTCACAAATATACATAAAATATTTTTTGTATTTGTCACAGTGAAATAATATTAGTAGGTTTGACATCAGAAGTGCTTCTGCATTGAAATCTATTTTTTTGAGTAACCTGCATTGAAATCTTTGCTAACATATAGATGCCCAAAGGTGTACGATGGAGATTATGTTGGTGTCCAAAGTCCAAACTATAAGGAAAATAGAAAGGCGTCAACCATAATAATTGATGTAGCTTAGGAGTTAGGACTAGAATAAATAAAAATTGCATGGGATGCTATATGGTTTGCTGCTGTAAAATTTGCTGCTGGTTTTACTGAGTTGGTTCTTATTCAGAAAGCATGCAGCATACTTGTTGGGCATCATGATTTTAGTTCATTTCGAGCAGCTGGATGTCAGGTGATATTATCCTTCTTAACTATGGTGAACTCATTCTATTATATGTCTTAACTGCATGTTATTGACGAAGAGGTCTAGTGGATGCAAGATGAAAGCATAATGTAATCAACTATATGGTGATGTGATTCTAAATGTAACATGAGATGTCGAATCTCTATTTTTTGAGATTTATCAGATATTATATTGTACTGTTGTGTGCATGTATGTGATCTGGGCTATGTAATTTGTTGAAATAAGTGGGTTTAAATTTGGCGATTTTGAATTTTTATTATTTCTGCATGAGCTCGAATAAAAAAGTGAATCAGTGAAATAATTGGCCATTTAGGCTCATCTATGAATTGTGTATGTGGTAGTGACGTCATCATTGCCACATCAACTGCCATGTCATCGTCTATGTAGGCAGCCACGTCATTGTACACGTAGGCAGCCACGTCATCGTCCATGTAGATAGCCAGCGTGGCATCGAGCCATGTCAAAACGTGGACAAACCGCAGTGCGACACGTGGACAAAACAGAGTGCAACACGTGGACCATTCGGAGCTCGACACGTGGACAAACCGCAGCGCGACACGTGGCGTTGTGTCAAAGAGCCACGTCATCATATCCATGTCAGCACGCGCCTTGCCACGTCAGCAGCCAGCATGGGTCATGCCACGTGGCATCCCCTTCCGTGACCAATTTCGTGACCATTTGCCTTGGTCATAGAAGAAATACGCTTCTATGACGAAAAACGTGTTGGTCATGGAAAAGTTCCACTTCTATGACCAAAATGACCAATTGGTCATGGTAGACCAAATGTGACGGAGCTTCTGTGACCAATTCAATTTGGTCATAAGTTGGTCATAAAAAATTGTTCTGTGACCAAATTTGCATGTACCGTGACCAAACCGTTTGGTCATTGATGTTGAGTACTGTACTAGTGAAGTGATACACATGCTAACGTACAAGTTATGGTGAAACGAATTAGAACAGCACAAACGAACTATCAACGCACAAGAAAACCTTAGGCTAGGTTTAGGAAAAACTAGTCTACGAAGAGGACTAGACCGAAGGGCAACAACTGAACAAAAGGTAAGCTAAGCTAGTTGGTAAAGGAACCGATAACAAGATTAGCTCTAAAGAAAGGTATAGCTGCGAAGGATTGGGCATAAGAACATAGCTGATTTATAAAAAGACAACCTAACAGAGATGGGATAGACATCAACTAGCTAGATGCTGATAAATAAGATTCTAAGATAAACATGAAACAAGAGTGATAAGATTACTTGATAGGCAAATGAGCAGTGCAAACTACTCACACAGATAAAGCTACTAAGCTAAGCAGAAACTCTAAGGCTTGATTAGATGCACACGGTTTAGCTTGGGCTAACACTAGAAAGACTGAGAGCTTCTGATAAACTTGATCAAAAGAGATACTAAGATAAAGCTGACACCGAATGTCTAACGAATGAATTGCATAAATAAGAGAACAAGGTTATGAGCTAGATTTATTTTAATTAACAAAATACATGTAAGGATATTTTATAAATAAAATACCCCATGTTGGAATTAAAGCAAATTAAACTTTATTTACAAAACCGGTGTAAAGAACTAGTCAAGTTTTATTAATAAAGATTCATATATTGATTAAACCGATTAAACAGTTAATTTTAGATAAACTAAACTATATGAACAATCTAAACGAAACTTTGTAATTCAAGTAGATCATATTATTAGTAAAAACATTATGGTATTGGCATTAATCAAATTAATATTTATTATAAAAGCCGATGTAAAATCTTAATCAAATTTTAATTAGAAAAGATTAATTAACTATTAAACAAATTAACATTTAGTTTATGAAAACCGAGATAAAGATCTAATTAACTTTTATGTACAAAAACATGTGATAGAAACATTAATCAAATTAAATTTGCTTGTGAAAAACGATATATAGATCTATTTTGCTTTTATTTATAAAAGGCATGTATAACTAGACATTAATAAAAATTAATTAATTTTATTTTCAGAAAACAAAACATGGTGAAAACACTCCGCTAACTCGTGCTTTACACCATTATGGACCTGACGCAATTTGAACGGATGAAATAGGAGCTAAAACAAGAAAGATATGGACTTTTAAAGATCCAAGGACCTATATGCAGAGATCAGGAACTTCCAGGGAGTTTACTATGAAAAGGCAGGGGCATATACATAATTATGTATATAAACCTGAGGGTTATCTTGCAAGATTATCGGAGTGGACTGAAACTGAAAGATCTAAAAGGTTCAGGGGGTTCCTTGAAGTTTGGCCAAGACTGATAAGCTCATCTATAGATTACAGGAAACCCTAGGGATTTAAACGTAAAATAGCCATGTCTTCTTCTTCTACCTCTGCCCGATGGACAGAGGCATACAGCGGCCCTGTCTGGCCAAATCGCCGGCGTTTGGCGCGACCAGGAGCTCGGCCGAGCGGGAGAACGCGGAGAGGAGAAGAAGGTCAGGTCAGGGAGGTGCTCACCGCGGGCGGGGAGGTCCAGGTTCGGCCGGATTCCATCCAGCAGCGGCAGCGAGCTCGCCGGCTCGAGTTCAAGCGACGACGACATACCAGCAGCTCTCTAGTATCGAGAAGATGCTCCCTGGATTCATAGCGTCACCGCGCATCTCTTGTAGGTGATAACTTCGTCCCATGGCTTCGTGTCGCAGCAAACCGAAGCGGCGGCCAGTGAGCTCGGCCTGTGGCTTCCGGCGGAGCGGCTGCAGCGGCCGTGAGGCAAGGAGAAGCGGCGGTAGGGCTAGGGCACGTGTGGCTCGGCCTCTTCGTTTTATAGAAGCAGGGAGGAGTCGTGCCGGACATGGACGGCGACGGCGGCGAAGCGCTGGACTCCGACGGAGTCCCGGCCGAGTGCGGTACGACTTGGCCCAGATGGGCTCCATGGCAGGCTTGTGGCTGGGCCGGCGGGTTGGAGCGACGGGTTGGAGCGGGCCAATGTGGGCAGAAAAAGAATCCAGCCGAAGATTTGAGGGGCACGAGCAGACTTCAAGGAAACGGGCCGAAAGGAGGGCTGGGCCAAAAAGGAAGAAAAAAAAGTTAAAGGAAAAGGGATTTTCAGAATTTATTTTCGGGAAAAGAATAATCTAGAAGTAGCTAGATAATTCGTTAAAGCCACGAAAAATACCCAGAAAATTCCAAAAATCCTATGAAAATTCCTAGAGATAGATTAAGACATGAACAATCCAAATAAAACATTTGGAGCTCATGAAAAAGATTTTAGAGCCTTCTAATAAATAGAAATAGCTCAAGGAAAAATGAGAATAAATTCCAGAAAAATCCGGAAAATTATCGGAAGGATTTGGACAGCTCCTAAACACATTTTTGAAACCTTAAGCACTCAGGAAGCACCAAGATGCATCGGCATGAATGCAACACTCACAACTTTTTATTTGCTTAAAAATCAAACAAGGATTTTTCCCATACTATATTTCCTGTAAAAAAATAAATGTTGGAAAAATTTTAAAATTATGAGAAAATTGTTATTTTAATTATTCTTTCCATTCACATCCTGAAATTGGAAATTTCAGGGTGTGACAGTCGATCGGAGGGTCCATCAAGTCTTCTTGGGCATTAGCAGTCTCTGGTACTCTAGGCCAGCTCACAGATGGTGGCGAACATCTTTCTTCTTCCAAATTGCGGCAACTGTAGGGCAACTATGGCAGCCCGCTCGACACTTGTCGTCTCCTGCATAACACTTAGATGTTACGAGTCACTCACCTTGGGGATTCTCATTACGATCGAAACAACTGCGAGAAGAACTCTCTCTTCAAGTAATTAACCGTCAAAAGTAATTACCTCTGGTGGCACATCGTGGGGGTCTACTAACTTCTTCACCAACGGATTCCCTACTGTCGTCCATATCTTCTTGGGCGGTAGCATTACAACATCTTCTAACAGTTTTTTGTTGGCCTTTTCGAAGCACCAGCAGATGACCCAGCTTTAGCAGAAGCTCAAGACTTCAACACAGACTGCTTAGGAGCTTGCGATTCTTCCTCTCTCTACCCCTAGAATACATCATCGTCATCGTCACCTTCATCATCAGTTTCCATAGTTTTGCTAGTGATGATGCGCCAGTGCTCCACACAGGTCTCTTTAGTCCCTGTGCTACCATGGAGAGCCATGTTTTCATCCTTGTCATCGTCTATGTCAACTTGTCCTACACTAGGACCATGAACAATGGGATGTCATGTATGTTGAACTTTTATTATCAATTGGAGACATGCTTACATTTCACAAAATTACAATATCAACCATAGGCCTCCATTGATTTCAATACAGAAACACAACAATGAGATAATGCAACTACGTTATTCACTATTTTTTTATTTCAGTTCACGAATTTCTTTTTGTGCCCTCTGTCGATCCACATACATGACATCCTCCCATTGTTCACGGTCCTAGGTTAGGAACAACTAATGTGGCGATGACAAGGACGACGATGTGGCTCTCCATGTCAGCACAGGGACTAAATTGACCCGGTTTGGAAAGTTCGAGGATGAAAATGGCCATTTTTGTAGTTCAGGGACGAAATTGAGCTTTCGCTCATAGTTCAGGGATGTATTTGACTATTCCACCTTACATTTTAGCGAAATAGCCAAATGCATCCCTGAACTATCCGCGAAAGCTCAAATTCGTCTCTAAACTAAGAAACGACCATTATTATTCTTGAACTTTCCAAACCGGGTCAATTTAGTCCCTGTGCTAACATGGAGAGCCATGTTCTCATCCTTGTCATCGTCCACGTCAGCTCTACCTACACTAGGACCGTGAACAATGGGATGTCATGTATGTTGAGCTTTTATTATATCAATTGGAGACATGCTTACATTTCACAACATTACAATATCAACCATAGACCTCCACTGATTACAATACAAAAAACACAACAATGAGAAAATTCAACTACATTGTTCACCAATTTTTTATTCAGTTCACGAATTTCTTTTCGTGCTCTCTGTCATTCAACATACATGACATCCTCCCATTGTTCACGGTCCAAGGGTAGGAAGAGCTGACGTGGAAGAAGACAAGGACGACGACGTGGCTCTCCACGTCAACACAGGGACTAGATTGACCCGGTTTGGAAAGTTTGAGGATGAAAATGGCCATTTTTGTAGTTCAGGGACAAACTGAGCTTTCACTGATAGTTCAGGGATGTATTTGGCTATTCCACCTTACATTTTGATTATTGTTTCTCGTAATTATTAGCCGACATTTCAGTTACGAGAATTGCAAATTATGAGAAACTTCTTACTTTGCAAGAATTTTGGTTACGAGCACAGCAAATTATGCAAAACTTCTTACTTTGCCAGGAGTAAAGTGTTTGTACTTATCTTTTTTTCTTAAAATTATCATCTAGCATTTGTTACAAGAACTGCAAGTTATGATAAACTTCTTACTTTTCCAGCATTTTGGTTATGAGCACCACAAATTATGCAAACTTCTTACTTTGCCAGGATTAAGATGCATGCATACCTCACTATTATTTATCAAAATTATTAGCTGACATTTTAGTTTTACTATGCCAACAATTTGGTTATGAGCACTGCAAATTATGCAAAACTTCTTACGTTTGCAGGAGTAAAGTGCATGCATGCACATCTTAGTATTGTTTCTAAAAAATATTAGCCGACATTTCAGTTATGAGCATCATAAATTATGCGAAACTTCTTACTTTGCCAGCAGTTTGGTTATGAACACCGCAAATTATGTGAAACTTCTAACTTTGTCAGGAGTAAAGTGCATGTACATCTCATTATTGTTTAAATTATTAGCCAACATTTCAGTTATGAGCATCACAAATTACGCGAAACTTCTTACTTTACCAGCAGTTTCGTTATGAACACCGCAAATTATGTGAAACTTCTTACTTTGTCAGGAGTAAAGTGCATGCACATCTCATTATTGTTTCTAAAAATTATTAGCCGACATTTCAGTTATGAGCATCACAAATTACGCGAAACCTCTTATTTTGCCATCATTTTAGTAACGAGCTGCGCAAATTCTGCAAAACTTACTTTGCTAGTAGTAAAGTGTTTGTACTTCTTGTAGTTCTTTCCCTATAAATACAGCCCTTCCTGTCCCTTATAAGCACAAGAACATACTAGAGTACTGATTGTACAATGAAAAGAGAGTCGGCGCCTTCATGGCTAGAGCTACTGCTTGCAACACAGTTCTTTACCACTTGCACAAATCATCCTCTAGCTACTCGCAATGAATGTAATCTATTTTGCATTCAGTGTGAGCCGCCACCAGGTGCATTTTGCTACTACTGTCGTTCATGTGATCACTCCACACATCGTGTAATCCAGGTATGAATTTTAATCATGCACTTAATAGGATTTTCAAAGTTTAAAAATAGGTATTCATACAATTTAATAGTTTTATGATTTGGATCCATTTTTATTATTGCACATTACTTTACTTCGCATTCATAATGTAAGCATGAAACTCTACATAAAGTGTGTTATAACTTTGAATGTATATAAATACACTTTATTTAAAAGCCATGCTAAATCATGTGTCCTAATAAATGACTAACAAATTTTAATATTTTGAATATTCGATCTTCCAGATAAGACGATCATCCTACCATAATGTTGTAAGGGTTTCTGAGATTGAGGACATTCTCGATATTAGTGATGTGCAAACATACATAATCAATAGTGCAAGAGTCGTATTTTTGAATGAGCGTCCACAACATCGCGGATGTGGTGTCTCCGTTTGTAAGATACCTACATTAGCAGCACATAATTGTGAGACATGTGGTCGTGGTCTACTTGATGCATTTCGCTTCTGCTCCATTGGGTGCAATGTAAGTTAAGATAAAGTTAAAACAAGAATTAATTTTCAAAATTAATCTTATATGCTTGAGCCTAAATGTCATTTTTTTACCAATTCCATACAGCTGAGAGGCATTAAGAAGGATATGAATAGGACAGCCATGGCCGAAAAAAGTACTCAGTGTAGCGAAGAGGACGATGTGATCAACAATGATGATGTTGGTTCAAGTACTGCTAGTGATAAAGATAGCTGCAATGACAAGAATGAAGAAGAACCACCACAGAAGTCCCGCCATAGACGCAAGGGAATTCCTCAACGTGCGCCATTCTTCTAAAGTGAAGCTCATAACTGCATCCATTATAAGCTAAGGGAAATCACAGAATTAGTGAATGGTTGGCATGAGTGGAATGAATGAATGCCCTATGTATGTGGCATGAGTGGAATGAAATGAATAATGCATAAATAAAAGTAACCCTATGTGTGTAGGGGTGTTTTCTTCAATTCATGAGTCTTTCGTAAATAAATTTATCAGACCATTAAAATGTTAGAAATTCAAAAAAAACTATTTCTGCAATAACTAATATGGTATATTACATTTTTATTTGGTGTTCTAAACATTATATTGGCCATTAGGCCACGTCTGTTGTTGTTGAGGTGTAAAGGTAGTCAGGTCAGACACAGACAATCCCTCTTTAAGATTTGTTCTCGGAAAATCCTTTTTTACAACAAACAATAGTATAGATTAACAACAAGCTACTGTTAGTACAATTACATGAAGTGGGCCTACAGGATGTAGGGCTTGGAGAATAGAGCAGTCAAGTGCACAAACTGGAGAAGTACAAGAAGACTGCAAATGAGTAAGCTGTGAGCTAAGTGCCTGACGTGCTAGCACATTAGTAGTTGTGCTTTGAGATCTACTAATCTTGAAGGCTCTTGTCGCCTGAAATCGGGTGGTGTTTGTGAAAACCTGAGTAAATAGTTTGATTCTCCAGTCAGGCGGGTTGGTTGAGTCCCTATTGTTCATAAAGTGAACAAGTTGCTGACAATCGGACAAGTAGTTGAGGGGATTGATGTTTAGTGCATGGGTTACTGAAGCAGCAAGAGCAAGGTTGGCTGCTTTGTCCACGAGAATTAAGGAGCATGCAGAAAGTTGTTCCTTGATGTAGATCGTTTGAGTTGGTTGTGCCTAAAAATTGATGATGAAGATACCCAAGCTTGTTGTCCTTGGTTGAGGGCTCAAGTGATCTAGAGGTGTAGATGCATCAATGTAGCGCCTAGATCCCTGTAGCATGGCCGGATTATTAGTGTAGTACATGTTCATCATATGGGTAGCTTTGGGAGGTCCTGTCGTTGATTGATAGATTAAGTTACAGCCTTCAGGAACACTAGTTGTGGAAGCTTGTGGGATGACTACTTGATCCACCCGTTGATTGGTTCCTGCATTAGAAGCATTCATACCTTGAGTTGTGGTGTCTACTCTTGATTGGTAGCCCCCCCCCGAAAGCCATGAGATGAGTGTGCATGTGGGTTGTTGCTGCTTGGTGTACCTGAAAGGGAGACCATGTCTTCCAGTGGAAGCGATTGTCGGTGTTTTAGACCGGCAACCTACTACGGGGAGTACCCGAAGTAGATGATTGTGACTCGCCAAGATCGGTAACTCGAAGGAAGAGACACGTGGCACACAATTTAGACAGGTTCGGGCCGCGAGGTGCGTAATACCCTACGTCCTGTATGCTGCGTAGCTCTGAATTGATAGGGCACGATTACAAGATGGTGCAATAGTGCGCCGTGGGTTGTAGGGGATTGTATGAGGTGATCCTGAGATCGGTCCCTCGCCTCGCCTTATATAGTCGGGAGGCGGGGTTACAAGTCGGAGTAGGGAGAGAGTACTAGTCGAGTACGTCTAGGAGTCCTCTATACAAGTGCGGAACATGTACGGCTCCCTAACCGAGTACTACTCCGTGTAGTCCTTGTGCTCCACGCCTTCGTGTGCCGTATAGCGCAAGCCGGAAGTCCCGGGGGCCCACCGAGTAGTCGGTCCCGGTACCCACCGAGGTAGTGGGCCCGGGGGAGGTCCATACGACAAGCCCCCGAGTACTTTATAGTCGAGAAGGATATCTTCAAGTAGTCTTGATGGCCTTAACGAGTAGTCCTCAAGCGTCCCTGAGTGCTACAAGTCAAAAGTCCTCAAGAGTAGTCGAAGCATCCCGAGGCTGGAATGTACTCCAGCTGATGTTTGAGCAATCTTGAAGTCTTCTCGAGTAGTCCCAAGCGTCCTCGAAAACTGCCTTCGAAGGTCTTCAAACTGCCTGTCTTGTCTTGAAGCCGAAGCTGGTATGGAGGTGCGACTTGCAAAACCGCGCTTCACATGGAGTAGCCCCCGAGCCTCGAGCCGCGGGCTCTGGCTGAGGGTTCATCTGAAATCTTGGCAAGAAAACCCCGAAAAATCCGGAGAAAAACCGAAGGACACGTGGCACGGAGCCCCCGAGCCTTGAGTCGAGTACTTCCTCTCGAATTGAAGGGTCTTCTTGGAGAATGTGTCCTGAGATGCTCTTGAGACTAGCCGCTTCCCAGGTAGTCGAGTAGAAGTAGCCGAGCCCCCGAGGTGAGGCGCGTCGACTAGTAGAATACGAAGAGTCACGCGCAGCCGCTGAGTCAGCCGCGCGTGGACTTATCAAGCCGCCCGTTGCGGAGCCGATTTGGCTTATAAATAGAAGCCAAAACCCTTAGGGTTTTTCACCCATTCGAGCCGCAGTCATTCCATTTGAATCTTGAAGTGAATCCACTCCCAGCGCCTGCTGCCGCCGTAGTAGATCCGAGCGCGCCGCCACCCGAAGCCTTTAGGGTAGCCCCCGAGCGGATGCGAGTGAAGACTCCTTGCACTTGGAGGATGAAGCCGTCGCCTTCCAAGACGTCCAAGGCCGCCGAGAAGAAAAGGGGCCGCGAAGAGGCCGCCGTGGCTGCCACCGGAGCGGCGCCGCCCATGTCTCCATCGCGGGCTGATCCGAGCCGCGAGTGGAAGAAATCCAAGGTGAAGACGGAGGACCTGCTGACCCTGCTGAACAGTGGGTTCATCAGGGAGAAGGAAGTCGATATGTGGAGATCCGCCGCGGGAGATCCATATCCGATGGAGAAGGCCGAGGACGAGATCCCGATGTTCTCGCGGTTCGTGGAGCGCGGTCTTGCGCTCCCGGCCCGGCCGACTTCTTCAAGGGGCCGCTCGGGTACTATGGCGTCGAGTACCCGAACCCGAACCCCAACGGCATCTTCCACACGTCGGTCTTCGTCCACCGCTCGCGAAGCCTTCCTCGAATCAAGCCGCACCGGGTGCTTTTCCCCGGAAGTTCTTCCGCGTCAAGCCGCAACCCGGTGCTACCAATCCCGGGGTAGTCGGAGGAGCCGGCATCCACCGAGGGAGGACGCCGCGGAGCGTACTTGGCATACAAGCTTGTCGACTCCAACGCGGATTGGAAAGCCAGGTGGTTCTACATCACGAACCACCACCCTGGCCTGCCGAAGCCGAGCGGGCGGCAGCCCAAGCACCGTGAGTGGTGGAACACAGAGCCCACCATGCAAGAAGGAATCCAGCTCCCCGAGCTGCTAGCACGCATCAAAGTGCTAAGGGAAGCGGGACTGAGGGCCGAGCACGTGGCCTTCAGTTTCATGAAGCGCAGGATCCAGCCGCTGATGGCGCGGGAGACACTGGGCTTCGAGTACACCGGCGACGACGACGCGTCGCGGATGCCGGGGGGCGAGCTGGATGACAACGACATCGTCGAGAGGTTGTCACGGATCTTCAAGGACATGCCGCCGTACACGGCGTGCCCAGTCGAGGAGTACTCCGCCGTGCGCCCGCCCAAGGAGGTGAGTAGTCGTACCCCCCTCGTCGAGTAGTGGTTACTTGTAGTAGAGTTGCTGACGTCCTGTGTCTTGCGCAGGATGATGTGAAGCGGTTCGTCTCCGAGCCGCAACCACCAACGAGCGGGATCGAGATCCCGGCGGAGGGGAAGGTGAAGGAGCGCCGCGAAGTCGGTGAAGGAGACGACACCGTTATCGTGGAGGATACCTCCGATGACGACAAAGACGAAGAGACGCTGCAGGACCGCTTCCAGCTGCGGTCGAGGTTTAGCCGCCCGGGCTTGCCTCATGTTCCACTGATTCAAGACCCTCCGGCTAGCCTGGAGGCTAGCCTTGCTGCGCCGCCACGGAAGCCGCGCAACCCCCGCCGGGGAAGCGGGTGACGAAGAAGCTAAAGGTCTCGGAGACCACGCCTCGAGAGGTAAGTCGTCTTGAGCGAGTAGTCGAGTACCCGTTGTTTGAGTACGTTGCTGACGAGTAGTCTTCCTTTGTATGCGTGGAGGTGCCGCGGCGGAGCCCGTCGAAGAGGGCGACGAGGGCGTGTGGGATACGGTGGGGGGACCGGCTGGAAGTCGTAGTCCAGCCCCCACCGTTGAAGAACTTCTGGTGCAACTGGAGCACCAGCCCCCTGCTCCAGAAGAGAGCACGGGACCCATGGCCGCCGCCGTTGGAGAGGTGGTGGCCTCACGCCGCGCAGAGACATCCGCGCGGCCGCCGCCGCCGTGGAGGAGGCGCGAGGCCGCGAGGGGCGGAGGAAGAGGCGCCCGCCGAGGGTGGATCGGTTGATATTGCCGCATCCTCGGTGCTCCGGCCGTGACCATTGTCCGGTCGAGCTTGTAAGTACCATATCCTCACGAGTAGTACTTGCCGTAGTAGTCGATCTTGTTCGACGATCCTCCGTGAATATTTCTCGCAGAAAATCCACGGATCCGAGGCCGGGATGGGGACGAGCCCTCATCGGGCGGTGGCGGAAGAAGTCGCGCCGCCCGTCGAGGAGACCGCTCCCGATGCCCAAGCCGCGACCGAGCCCCCGCCACCGAAGCGCCGCCGCCGCCGGAGGCGAGTGTAGTCGAAGGTGAGTACCCTTCGTGAAGCCGCGAAGCTCCGGGAGGAGTAGTCGTAGGCGCTAATGTACTTGTCGTTTTGTTGACGGGCGCGAAGGTGGTGACATCCCCCGCGGGGGTGCCAATGCGAGGAGTTGACACCAGAGGCCCCGGAGGCGCGGGAAGGAGCCCCCGAGCCCGTGGCGTGTCGTCGAGAAGACCGCCGGGGGAGAGGCGGTCACCACGTCGCCCGGAGATTGCTCGGGAGGTGGCTATCCTCTCCCCCGAAATCCAAGACGCGAGAGCCCATCCGCCTCGCGCCGATGACGGAGGCTACCTCGAGTAGCCGCGGCGGGATAGAACTTCTGGCGGACGATCTCGTCGAGCCGGCGATGGTAGCCAAGCACCTGGAGGCAATCCGTCGAGCCGAGCAATGGATGAAGGTAAGTAGCCGTAACCTCCCGAGTAGTCAATCCTTTTGCCGTTGAATACTCGTTATGACTTGAGTTGTATTGTGCAGGACGTCGCGGAGCGATCCCGCGACAAGTCGAACCTGCTGCAGGGCTATGGCGACACCGTGCTCCGAGCCGAGGCCCTGGAGGAGCAGCTCGTGAAGTCGCGGAAGCACGCGGCGGCCATGCAGTCAAGGCTCGACGCCGCCTTCGCCAAGTACCACAACGACGTCCAGGAGTTGCAGGCGAAGGGCGACGAGTTGGTACGGAAGAACAAGGGCCTCCGCAACAAGAATAAAGGTATGTCCTTCGACTTGTCGAGTACTTGTTTGAAGTCGAGAAGCATCTGACCCACTGTTGTGTCGCAGAGCTTGAGGGCCAGGTGGAGCAGCTGAAGGCCTCGGAGGTGAGCATGAAGAACCTCTTCTACCGGGAGCAAGAAGCCCGCCAGGTACTCGAGCTCGACTACAAGGAACTCGCCTTCGAATGCGAGAAGCATATGGAGCTGCAGATTGCCTCTGACAGGGATCTCGTCAACTGCTACAAATCTTTGCAGAAATTGAACGAGGACTGCGAGGCACTACGGGCCCAGTTGAAGGAGTTGGAGGAGGCCGCTCTTCCGATCGCGAGGCTCCTGGTGCCGCACCCGGGCGGCCCCAAGATAGCTCCTCTGGTGGACCGACTTCGTGAAGCTCCAAGCCGGCTGGCCGCCTACGTCAAGCATATGGCCAAGTCGATCCCAAGACAAGTCTTGGCCTTCATGAAGTCGTACTTCCCGAAGGCTCCAATGGAGGTGGTCGCCGGCGGGGTAGCCGCCAACTGCTCGGATGAGCAAGATGCGCAGCCGTCGGAGCGATGGCTCCCATCGCGGAGCGGTGTAGCCGAGAAGCCGAACCTCCAGTAGCCCTGTAATAAGTAGCTAGTAGCCATAGTTGTACAGGAAAACAATTGTAATGAATTGTTCAAGTATCAATGAAATGAAATTTTCCAGCAATGAGTACTCGTAGTCGCGATCTCAGAGTGCGGAGCGCCCATCGTGGAGTAGGTGCGAGTAGTAGTACTCGTCTTCAGTAGTCCCGTTGTAGGGAGTAGCCAGTAAATAAGTTAATGAACGATCAATCTTTATTACTGAAGAAGTACGCCTGGGTGGCCAGGGCCGTAGTTACAAAGTAGTCGCCTGGACCCGAAGGCCGCTTACAGCTAAGTGGCGCTGGAGCGGGTAGCCGCTTGCAGCAGGTGATCCGTAGGTAGCCGTGTAGGCTGGATCGTAGATCCGTAAGTAGCCGCGCAGGCTGGATCTTAGAGGGTGGTCTCTTGGTAGACCGCTGCTAGAGTCCTTGATGCTCGTCGCAGCCCAGGGTCCGTAGGTAGCCGCGCGGGCTGGACCCTGGAGAAGAGAAGTCCGGAGACTGGAGCCAGGGCCCGGAAGGTCGCTTACGGCCAGGGGCGTTGGTGTAGTCGATTAGACTTGAACCCCGGAGTAGTCGTGTAGACTAGGCGTAGAATCGACAGAGTTGGTCGACGTTCCACGAGTTGTTGACGTCTTCGCCTTCAAGTGTTTGGAGGCGGTAGGAGCCCGGCCCGGCCACCTTAGCCACGGTGAAGGGGCCTTCCCGTGGGGAGCCGAGCTTGTGGAGTCCTTCCGTGTTCGGGATACGGCGGAGGACAAGATCTCCAACATTGAAGGAGCGTTCCTTGACGTTGCGATCATGGTAGCATCGGATACCCTCCGGGTACCTTGCCGATTGGACGAGGGCAAGACACGCCGAGCTTCTTCGAGGTCGTCGATGTCAACTCGTCCGTCGTCTTCTGAGACGCCTTCGTCGTAGTGCTCCACTGCTGGCGAGTTCCATATGACGTCGGCAGGGAGGATGGCTTCAGAGCCGTAGACCAGGAAGTAGGGGGATTGCCCCGTTGGCTTGGATGGTTGAGTCCGCAGCCCCTAGAGTGCGTTGGGTAGTTCCTTGATCCACTTGCCCCCTTTGGAGTTAGCAGCGTCGTGTAGCCGCTTCTTGAGGGCGTCGAGCACCATCCCATTGGCGCGCTCGACTTGTCCGTTGGCCCGTGGATGGGCGACTGAGACGTATCGGACGTCAATCCCGCTGTTCTCGCAGTACTCCCAGAACTGGTGGTTGTTGAAGTTGGACCCCGTGTCTGTGATGATGCGGTGGGGTAGCCCATAGCGGTGTACGAGTTCATCCAGAAGTCGAGTACTCGTCGGCCTTGGGGCATGTGACCGGCTTGACCTCGATCCACTTGGTGAACTTGTTGATAGCCACCAGCACCGGTTGAATCCTCCCCGGCGCGGTTGGCGCGGCCCAATCATGTCGAGCCCCCAAAGAAGCAAAGGGCCGGGTTGGCGTATGGTGACTAGCTTGTAGGCCGGGACGTGTTGTCGCTTGGCGAAGTATTGACATCCTTGGCACCTTCTGACGAGTTCTTCGGCATCGCCCGGCCGCCGTGGGGCCGCAGAATGCTCGCCGGAAGGCCTTGCTGACCAGCGTGCGTGAAGACGCGTGGTTGCCGCAGACGCCCTTGTGGATCTCCTCCAAGATGTCCTTGCCTTCTTCACGAGGGACGCACTTCATGAGTACTCTAGAAGATGCGCCCCGCTTGTAAAGCTTATCTTCGACGAGGACGTAAGACTTGGCGCGGCGGACGAGTTGTTCGGCTGCGTTCTTGTCGGAGGGGACCTTCTGCTCGCTGAGGTAGTCGATGAAGGGTTGCCTCCAGTCCACGTCGATCATCATGACCTCCTCGCCCACTCGGTGGATGGGCTGGGGCAGTGGTCGGTGGCGCCGGCTCCGGGATGGATGGCGCGTGAAGCTCATGGACGAAGACGCCCGCTGGTACTTGAGCGCGGGTGGATCCGAGCTTCGAGAGGACGTCCGCTGCAACGTTGTTGTCGCGGACGATGTGATGGAACTCGAGACCATAGAATTTGTTCTCGAGCTTGCGGACTTCTAGGCAGTAGGTGTCCATGTTCTCCTAGTTGATGACCACTGCGGAGTCGCCGTAGACTAGTAGCCGCTTGATGCCCAATGAAGCCGCGAGGCGGAGCCCGTGTAGGAGAGCTTCGTACTCGGCTTCGTTGTTTGAGACCTTCCAGAAGATCTGCAGGACGTACTTGAGTTGTTCGCCCATTGGAGAGATCAGGAGTACTCCTGCGCCTGCGCCCTCGAAGTTGAGTGAGCCATCAAAGTACATCACCCAATGCTCTGGTCGCACGGTGGGAGTAGGTAGCTGGTTCTCCCGCCACTCGCCATGAAGTCGACTAGTGCTTGCGACTTGATGGCTGTGCGTGGCTTGAAGTCGATGGTGAGGGCGCCGAGCTCGACAGACCCCACTTGGAGATTCTTCCGTGGCGTCTTGGTTCCTCGAGGATGTCGCCGAGCGGGTAGTCGGTGACGACGGAGGCCGAGTACTTCGGGAAGTAGTGTCGTAGCTTCCGCGAGGTGATGAGTAGAGCGCACGGGAGCTTCGCACGGGGCCGGTAGCGAGCCTTGGACTCGATAGTACCTCGCCGACGAAGTAGACCGGGCGCCGGACCGGTAGGCGTGGCCATCTTCCCCGCCGCTCGACAACGATGGCAGATCGACCACGTGAGTAGTCGCAGCCTAGGTAGAGCAAGAGGCCGCTCGCCCTTGTGAGGAGCCGTGAGGATTGGTGGCTTTGACAGGAAGTCCTTGAGCTGGGCAAGGGCTTGATCCGCCTCTGGAGTCCACACGAACTTCTCGTGATGCTTGAGTAGTTTGAAGAAGGGGAGGCCCCGTTCTCCTAGCGTCGAGATGAATCTGTTCAATGCCGCCATGCACCCCGTCGGCCTTCTCGGACGTCTTTGATGCTCGTGGGAGCTTTCATGCTGGTGATGGCGGAGATCTTCTCGGGGTTGGCTTCAATGCCGCGCTGGCTGATGATGAAGCCGAGTAGTTTGCCCGAAGGGACGCCGAAGACGCACTTGTTCGGGTTGAGCTTCCAGCGGTACTCGCGTAGCGATGCGAAGGTCTCTTCAAGGTCGTCAATGAGGGTACTGGAGTCCTTGGTTTTGACAACCACGTTATCCACGTAGGCCTCGACGTTCTTGTTGAGTTGCCTCTTGAAGCAGGCCTGGATGGCCCGTTGGTAGGTGGCGCCGGCGTTCTTCAACCCGAATGACATGGTCGTGTAGCAGTACGCGCCAAACGGGGTGATGAACGCGGTCTTTTCCTGGTCTTCCTCCTTGATTGCGATCTGGTGGTACCCGGAGTAGCGCCGAGGAAGCAGAGCAGGTCGCGCGCCCGCCGTGGAGTCGATGACTTGATCAATCCGCGGCAACCCGAAGGGGTCCTTGGGGGCAAGTGCTTGTTGAGGCTCGGTGTAGTCGACGCACATCCTCCACTCGTTCGAGTTCTTCTTGCGGACGAGGACGGGGTTGGCGAGCCACTCAGGGTGGAAGACTTCTCTGATGAAGCCAGCTGCGAGTAGCTTGGCGAGCTCTTTCTTGATGGCGTCCCGTCTGTCGTCGGCAAAACATCGGAGGTGTTGTCGTTTGGGGGTGGCCTTTGGATCGACGTTGAGGCAGTGCTCGATCAGCTCCCTGGGCACTCCTGGCATGTCCGCTGGCTTCCACGCGAAGATGTCGCGGTTAGCCCGAAGGAAGCTGATGAGCGCGTCTTCCTATTTGGGGTCGAGGACGGCCCCAATGGTGGTGGTCTTGCTGGGGTCGCCTGTTCCGAGGTCGACCGTCTTGACGAGTACCTCCTCAGGTGGCTGAGGCTTGTTGGCGCTGTCAGACTTCTCTGGGATGTCGAGTTCGCTTGTAGCAAGCTTCTTCGACGCGGCGTAGACCTCCATCATCGCGTTGGGTACTTGGTTTGTGGAAGCGATCACCACGGCCTCTGTATCGCAGTCGTGGGAGATCTTCAAGTCCCCTTGGAGGGAGAGTACACCGGCTGGACTTGGCATCTTGAGTACCAAGTAGGTGTAATGGGGCACCGCCATGAACTTGGCGATGGCTGGGTCCGCCGAGGATGGCGTGGTAAGAGGTCTCGAAATCCGCGACCTCGAACTTGATGTACTCGGTGCGGTAGTTGTCCCGAGACGCCCCGAAGGTAACTGGCAGTACCACTGAGCCCAGTGGGATAGCCGCGTTGCCTGGGACGATGCCATAGAAGGGCGTGCTGCTCTTAGTGAGCATGGGACTGACGTCGAGCTTCATTTTCTTCAAGGTTTTGGTGAAGAGGACGTTGAGCCCGCTTCCACCGTCGATGAGCACCTTGTTGAGCTTGGAGCCCGCCATCGTTGGCTTCAGGACGAGGGGGAACCGTCCTGGTTCGGAGAAGCTGGTCCATTGGTCCGCGCGGGAGAAGGTGATGGGTACCTCCGACCACCTGAGAGGGGTTGGGACCGCTGGCTCAATGGACATCACTTCGCGACGGGTAGCCTTCGCTCCCCGCCCGCCGGCGCTCCGCCGAAGAGGATGTTGACGGTCTTCTCGGGTTCTTGGAAGTCGTTGTTGTCGCCGTCCTTCTTCTTGCCCTTTTGGTCGTGAGGGTGCGGTGGCTCCGGCGTATCCTTGAGTGCATGCCTGAGCTGGTAGCACTGCTCGGTGGTGTGGTTGCCGTTTGGATGCCACGGGCACTTCTCCTTCAGCAGGTCTTTGAACCCGCCAGAGTTTTTCTTCGAGTTCCCTTTCGTAGGGCGCTGGATAGCCGCGACAGTGTTGTCTGGCTTGCGCTTGCGGTTGGGACCCGAGTAGTTGTTGTTGTTGTTGTTGTTGCGGCCGCCTTGATTTGCATTGCTGCCGCTGCCGCCGCCCTGGTTCTGCTTGGACTTGCCGCGGATGGCGTCGTATTTGGCGTTGGCCTTGTCCTCTTCATCCGCCCAGGACGTGATCATGTCCTTGAGGTGGGGGATGGACTCGGGGGCGGCGACGACCGAAGTCCTCGAAGGTGCGGCGATGGTAGAGGCCGTCCCGGAAGAGGTTGATGACCTCCTTGTCGGTGACGTCGACGACGGTAGCGCGCTTGTCGAAAAGCGGCGCATGTACTTGCGGAGGGTCTCGCCTTGTTCCTCGCTTGATCATGGCCGTGTCCATGCGAGTACCCGAACGGCCCATGGCGCCCGCGAAGTTGCTCGTGAACTGCTCCTTGAGCTGGTCCCACTTGTCGATCGAGTGCTTGTCGAGCGACTCGAGCCATGTGAGTGGTGCTTGGTCCAGACAGAAGGGGAAGTAGAGGCACTTGGTGTCGCTGTTGCCGCCAGCGTTCTCGATGGAGAGGGCGTAGCATCGGAGCCACTGGATGGGATCCTGCTTCGCGTCGTACTTGGTGATCCCCAAAGGCTTGAACTTGTCGGGGGAGGAGCAGGGTTGCGAAGTCGAGGTGAGAAGGCGGGGAAGCCGTCGCCCTCGGCGGCAAGTGGTCGACTTCTTCCGACGCAGCCTCCTCGATCTTCGGCGAGCATCGTACCCGCCGTGCGAGGCGCCGGAGGCGTGGTCGTTCGCGTGGCCTCGGCCGCCGCGACCGCCGCCGCCTCCGGCCTCTCCCGTTGGCCCCATGGTTGGAGCCGCCGCCGCCGCTGCCGCCGCCGTCAAGGTCGTTGCCGCCGCCACCGGCCGAAGCGCGGTGGGGAACGACTTGTCGGTTGCCTTGGTCTTGCTGTGAAGGTCCGCCGGCGTTGGACCGGCGGCGGTTTGGCTCAGCTGGGAGGTCAGCTCGAGTACGGTTGGGACCAGCGTTGGCGCTGCGACTAGTAGCTTCGTTGTCGCGGGGTTTAGCTGGAGGAGGTTGGTTGACTCTGTTGTCAACCCGCATGAAGTAGACTTCTTCTGCGAGCTTGGCGATGACTTCTCCAGCGCGTATGCCCTGAGCCTGGCGTGCGATCATTGTGATCGACATGAGGCATTGCTCAGGGGTGGTGTGTACTCTGCTCTCGACCGCCTCGAGAGCTTCCGCAAGGTTGCGGATGGGGAGGTTGTCTCTGAGCCGCCGGCGTCGTTCGCTGCGCTTCCTGTTACGTTCGCGTCGAGCGTCCCTGTTGGCGGCGGTCTCGTCTGCAGGTGCATTAGCATACGCCTCGTCTGAGGAGATGTCCTCCAGGTACTTGTCCTCAGCCGTGCCTGAAGGTCCTGGGGTTTCGCCGGTAGCCATGAAGACTTGGCGATCGGGGGGTGCCCGAGGCCGGACTCGCAGGGTGCCACCTCGGTTGGTGTATTTGAGTCGGCCCCGGGTTAGTGGCGTTCCCTCCGGAACGATAGCGAGTCGATGTAGGCGACGTAGCGTGAGTCTCCCTTTGCCAGGTCAGCGGGCTTGCGGTCCGGCCGCAGACGTATCTCCCGCCGGCGTTGATTTTATAACCAGCCCCGAGGCTGGCCCTGACAAGGGAAGCTCAGTGGAGTCGTCTTCAGACTCGGGATCCTCAGGGTCCGACCCGAAGTCGAACTCGTAGTCCGGGTTCGAGTAGAACTCGGAGAGAGGGTTGGAGTCCGAAGCGCGATCGGGGACGGCGTCGGAGTCCGAGTTGTACTCGGGTACGAGCTCCTTGCCGGCCCGGCGCGAAGTGGGAGCGCCCGTGCGGGCCCGGCCGGCGGATGCATGGGGCCACGCGCGGAGTGCCCGCGTGGTGAGGGGGCCGGCGTCGCGATGGCCGAGCGGCCGGCTCGCATGCGATGGCCCATGGCGACGTCGGGTTCGAGTTGGAGATGGACTCGAGCTCGAAGTCGCATGGTGGTTGAAGAGCGAAATTTCGCCGAACTTGCCGGCGAGTTCGCCCGTGACAACTTCGGGGAAGCGTCACGAGGCCTCGCTCCTCGGGTTGGGCCGCATGGTCGCGGCGCCGGAAGGAGCCCGTGCCATCAGCAGTGCAGACCCAAGCGCCGAAGACGAAGGTGTCGCCGCGGTTGAAGGCGACTGTTGGCTTGAAGTGGACGGAAGCCGTCGAGTTCGCCATGTGATCTCGAGCGAGAGCCCCTACCTGGCGCGCCAGCTGTCGGTGTTTTAGACCGGCAACCTACTACGGGGAGTACCCGAAGTAGATGATTGTGACTTGCCGAGATCGGTAACTCGAAGGAAGAGACACGTGGCACACAATTTAGACAGGTTCGGGCCGCGAGGTGCGTAATACCCTACGTCCTGTATGCTGCGTAGCTCTGGATTGATAGGGCACGATTACAAGATGGTGCAATAGTGCGCCGTGGGTTGTAGGGGATTGGATGAGGTGATCCTGAGATCGGTCCCTGCCTCGCCTTATATAGTCCGGGAGGCAGGGTTACAAGTCGGAGTAGGGAGAGAGTACTAGTCGAGTACGTCTAGGAGTCCTCTATACAAAGGCGGAACATGTACAGCTCCCTAACCGAGTACTACTCCTGTGTAGTCCTTGTGCTCCACGCCTTCAGGTGCCGTATAGCGCAAGCCGGGAAGTCCCAGGGGCCCACCGAGTAGTCGGTCCTGGTACCCACCGAGGTAGTGGGCCCAGGGAGGTCCATACGACAGCGATTGTCATTACACTTTCCAAATATACCACATGAGAAATAAAGAATTACAAAGAGTTGCTTCTATGGGATTAGAAGTTATGAGATTAGGAAGAGAGTATTGAATGCCATCCTCCTCTGTGCTGAGCAAATGTGTATGAAAAGGTGGGTTTTGTTTAGGTAAATCACAAAGGAAGAATATATGAGCATCATTTTCAATGGATCCATAATAGGTACAATGTTGATCTATATGGGAAGGATACCACTCTCAATTGTGGCAAGTGCACTTCTAAAAAGTCTCCATGAAAAGGTTTTGAGGAAAGGATGGATTGTTTTACCTTTGTAGACCTTTTGTAGGATGGAATGAGCTTGTGGAGTAATGCTTCTTAAACCTTGTGAATGAAGTTGGTGTTGAAAGAGACCTGCAAGGTGAGCATAGGCTTCCTTAGTATGCATTGTCCTTTGATGGAAGGCTTCCACCTAAGAATGTTCTGGTGATCAGATTGGACCAGCGGAGTTGCTTCTATTTCCTGCGCAACATGAGTAGAGAAGGTTGTAGAAAGTAATTGGCGATCCCATTGTTTGGTTCCCTACATCCAAAGGTCAGATACAGTAGCTTGAAAAAAGAGGATAGTAACTGGAAGTAGAAGGTGGCCATGTATATTTTTCCAATGTTCAGTCCAAGGAGTGGACCAAATTGAATAATTACCAACATGTATTTGTAGTGTTGCGTTAGAATGGAGATGTTGTTTGACCTACAGGACAGAAGACCAATAGATAGATCGAGGCCCAGTAGTAGGAGTAGTCCAAAAGGAGTTATTTGGATAATATTTAGCTTTGAGAATTGTAGTAAGCAAGGGGTTTTTATTGGTAGCCACATTCCATGCAGAGTGAAGAATTAAACTTTTACTAATTAGCTCCATATCTCTTATACCAAGGCCTCCGTCCTCTTAAGATTTGCAAATGTCATCCCAAGACCAATAGGCAATTGGAGAAGTTGCTTGTTCTTCTTGAATACCTGTCCACCAAAACCTTTTGATAATAGTGTTGATTTTCTCAATGAAAGTTTTGGAAAATAGGACTATGGACATGTAGTAAACAGGGATGGAACCTAGAAAAAACTTGATGTACTATAACCTACCTGCATGATTAAGTTTGTTAGCCTTAAGAGTCCTGAATTTAGCAAAAAAAACTTATTGTAGGTGAAATTATAAGGTTTGTTTTTGTCTCTATGGCTAAAGATCATAAGGTGACCTAGGTGCATAGTGTTTGGTTGAAGATTTGGGATAGGGAAAATTGCTTGGATCTGGTTCCTGATCTGATTTGGGATATTCCTACTAAAGGAAATGGATGATTTTTGTAAATTAAGAGTTTGACCAGATTGACGACAAAAATCATAAAGAATAGTTTTGATAGCATGAGCCTCTAGCAAAGTAGCTTTACCACAAAGAATTAGATCATCTCCAAATAAAGGAGAGTGTAGAGGCAGCACATTCGTTCCTAGAGAGATTCCAGAGAGGTTGTTGTTGTTGTGGAGGGCATCCTCTAATCTCAAAAACAATTCATTAATAGCAAATAAAAAGAGGTATGGAGAAAGGGGATAGCCCTAAACCTCTTTGAGGGTGAAAGTTTGCAATAGGGTCATCATTGACATGAATGGATAAAGAAGAAGTGGAAATGCAAGCACGAATAAGATTGATGAAACTAGAATTGAAATCCAATCTAAGAAGAGCATCTGCAATAAAACTCCATTCAAGTCTATCAAAAGGCTTTAGCTAGATCAACCTTTAGAATGAAAACATGATTATTCCAATTTTTCAGATAAAAATAATGGATGATTTCCTGAGTAATAATGATATTAGAGGAAATATATCTTTTGGCGATGAAAATAGATTGAGCTTGACTAATATAGTTGGTAGATCTTTGACTCTATTAGCAAAAGACTTAGCTATGATTTTGTAAATATCATTACACAGGCCAAATGGTCTATAGTCCTGAGGAATGATAGGTTGATTCTTTTTAGGGGTGAGTCATAAAGGTTTGATTAAGATCAGAAGGTAAATGCCCATGTGTATAGAAATGTGTTACCACTCTATGGATATCATTTTTTAGCCCAAGGCCAGGCAACTTTGTAAAAGGCTCCATTGAGGCCGTCTGGACCAGGAGTTGCATTACTTCTCATGTGTCTAATGATATCATAAATTATAGTAAGGTCAGGAATAGAATAGGAATACCGTAATGGAGCAATTAGGTGTAGTGCCTCTTCTTCCTGAATCTGAGTAAGAACCTGATGAGTTGCAAACAGTGGGTGTGCAGGGATATTAGAGGCAGGTGAAGGTTGAGTAGTTGGTGAATCTGTAGATTGAGTGGTAGTGTGAGTTGTAGGTTGAGGGCTGTATGAGTTGGGGCATTGCAAGTGAAAATAGTGGTATAGTAGTTGGTGAGGGTGGCTGCAAGTTGAGGAGTAGTGAAAGGGGAGCCATCTGGGTTTTGAAGATGGGTGATCTTGTTTTTTCTGTAGCGTTTAATAATAACTTTGAGAAAAAATGGTGTTTCTATCACCTTTGACAACCCATCTCTTTTTGGTTCGCTGTATATAGAAAGTTTCCTCTTTGGCCATGAGACTATTACGCTTGTCGTGAAGTTGTTGTAAACTATGGTTTTGGAGGGAAGGGTGCAGGGATTGCTGCTATAAAATTTGGAATTCAATCTGAGCAATCAGAACACATCTATCACCTTTGAAAGCCCATCTCTTTTTGGCTCGTTGTATATAGAAAGTTTCCTCTTTGGCCATGAGACTATGACGCTTGTCGTGAAGTTGTTGTTGTAAACTATGGTTTTGGAGGGAAGGGTGCAGGGATTGCTGCTGTAAAATTTGGAATTCAATCTGAGCAATCAGAACACAATTTCTTTGTTTTTCCTTTCTCCATTTCTTGAGATCTGTAGCAAGAAAGTAAGTTTTGTGTGAGAAGTTCCAGGCAGAGGAGCATTGCCAACTTTGTTGAGGAATGTCCTGAAATTCTTGTTCCAAAAGCCATCAATTTTCAAAACGAAACAGTTTGTCAGTACGAGGTCTTGTTGAATTCAGCACTGCCAAGATGGGAGCATGATCATTGTACATCATAGGGAGGTGGTAGATGGTAGTGGAGGGGAAAGAAAAACACCATTATGCATTGGCTAAACATCGATCAAGCCTTTCATAAGTTGGAACATAAGAAAAACGTTTGTTGGTCCAAGTTTATGTCGGACCATTATAACCAAGATCACTAAAACCACATTGTTTAACATACGGAGAAAACTCATTGATACGACTCACATTAGTAGTTGTAGGGCCCAATTTCTCATTAGCATGTATAAGTTCATTAAGATCTCCCATACAAAACATAGGTAAGTTGTTGTTTAGAGTCACAAAATGTAGAACGTTCTCCCAGATGTTTGAGGTGGTACTGTGATGAGGGTCCCCATAGATGTCTTAGATGTCTCATACTGATTTTATTAGTACATAGCGCAAAGATGAAATGATGGTTATGATCAACAATAGTAAGATCAATGCCATCATTCCAAATCAGCCAAAGGCCACCTGATTGACCTTGAGAAGGCACAACAAAAGCATCTTTATAATTGAAATGATTTTTAATAGCATTTTTAGTGATGCAAGTAGTTATAGTTTTTGAGAGGAAGCATACATGTGGCTTGATAGAGTTGAGTAGGTGAGCAAGGTGGAGCCTGGTTGAACTGCGAAGATACTCACCTGAGCCTCTGCAATTCCATGCGAGATGTGTCATAGCGCCAGGTACGCCTTGATAGCCTGCGCTGGAACCTGAGTACTGAATCGACGACGTCAGAGTGTAAGGATGTTGCTGACAAACACAACAATGAGATAATGCAACTACGTTGTTCACTAATTTATTTTTATATTAGTTCACAAATTTGTTTTCGTGCTCTCTGTCGTTCAACATACATGACATCCTCCCATTGTTCACGATCGTAGGGTAGGAAGAGCTGATGTGACGATGACAAGGACAATGACATGGCTCTCCATGTCGGCACAGAGACTAAATTGACCTAATTTGGAAAGTTTGAGGATGAAAGTGGTTGTTTTTGTAGTTCAGGGACAAAATTGAGCTTTCGCCGATAGTTCAGGCATGTATTTGGCTATTTCGCCTTACATTTTGGTGAAATAGCCAAATACATCCCTTAACTATCAGCAAAGCTCAATTTCGTCCCTAAAATACAAAAATAGTCATTTTCATCTTCTAACTTTCCAAACTGAGTCAATTTAGTCCCTGTGCTAACGTGGAGAGCCATGTTGTCATCCTTGTCACCGTCCACGTCAGCTCTTCCTACACTAGGACCATGAACAATGGGATGTCATGTATGTTGAACTTTTATTATATCAATTGGAGACATGCTTACACTTCACAACATTACAATATCAACCATAGACCTCCACTGACTACAATATAGAAACACAACAATGAGATAATGCAACTACGTTGTTCACCAATTTTTTATCTTAGTTCACGAATTTATTTTTGTGCTCTCTGTCGTTCAACATACATGACATCCGCCCATTGTTCACGGTCCTAGGGTATGACGTGGAAGATGGCAAGGACAACGACGTGGCTCTCCGCGTCAGCACAGGGACTAGATTGACCCGATTTGGAAAGTTCGAGGATGAAAATGGTCGTTTTTGTAGTTCAGGGACGAAATTTAGCTTTCGCTGATAGTTCAGGGATGTATTTGGCTATTCCACCTTACATTTTCATTACTGTTTCTCGTAATTATTAGCCGAAATTTCAGTTACAAGAATTGCAAATTATGAGAAACTTCTTACTTTGCAAGCATTTTGGTTACGAGCACAACAAATTATGCAAAACTTCTTACAGTAAAGTGCTTGTACTTCTCTTTCTGCAAGTTATGACAAACTTCTTACTTTTCCAGCATTTTGGTTATGAGCACCGCAAATTATGCGAAACTTCTTACTTTGCCAGGATTAAGGTGCATGCATACCTCACTATTGTTTATCAAAATTATTAGCTGACAGTTACATGAACCACAAATTATGAGAAACTTCTTACTATGCCAGCACTTTGGTTATGAGCACCCCAAATTATGCAAAACTTCTTACGTTTACATGAGTAAAGTGCATGCATGCACATCTCAGTATTGTTTCTAAAAATTATTAGCCGACATTTCAGTTATGAGCATCACAAATTACGTGAAACTTCTTACTTTTCCAGCAGTTTGGTTATGAACACCGCAAATTATGTGAAACTTCTTACTTTGTCAGGAGTAAAGTGCATGCACATCTCATTATTGTTTCTAAAAATTATTAGCCGACATTTCAGTTATGAGCATCACAAATTACGCGAAACCTCTTATTTTGCCATCATTTTAGTAACGAGCTGCGCAAATTCTGCAAAACTTACTTTGGCAGTAGTAAAGTGTTTGTACTTCTCGTAGTTCTTTCCCTATAAATACAGCCCTTCCTATCACTTATAAGCACAAGAACATACTAGAGTACTGATTGTACAATGAAAAGAGAGTCGGTGCCTTCATGGCTAGAGCTACTGCTTGCAACACAGTTCTTTACCACTTGCACAAGTCATCCTCTAGCTACTCGCAATGAATGTAATCTATTTTGCATTCAGTGTGAGGCGCCACCAACTGCATTTTGCTACTACTGTCGTTCATGTGATCACTCCACACATCGTGTAATCCAGGTACGAATTTTAATCATGCACTTAATAAGATGTTCCAAGTTTAAAAATAGGTATTCATACAATTTAATAGTTTTATGATTTGGATCCATTTTTTATTATTGCACATTACTTTACTTCGCAGTCATAATTTAAGCATGAAACTCTACATAAAGTGTGTTATAACTTTGAATGTACATAAATACACTTTATTTAAAAGCCATGCTAAATCATATGTCCTAATAAATGACTAACAAATTTTAATATTTTGAATATTCGATCTTCTAGATAAGACGATCATCCTACCATAATGTTGTAAGGGTTTCTGAGATTGAGGACATTCTCGATATTGGTGATGTGCAAACACACATAATCAATAGTGCAAGAGTCGTATTTTTGAATGAGCGTCCACAACATCGCGGATGTGGTGTCTCCGTTTGTAAGACACCTACATTATCAGCACATAATTGTGAGACATGTGGTCGTGGTCTACTTGATGCATTTCGCTTCTGCTCCATTGGGTGCAATGTAAGTTAAGATAAAGTTAAAACAAGAATTAATTTTCAAAATTAATCTTATATGCTTGAGCCTAAATGTCATTTTTTTACCGATTCCATACAGCTGAGAGGCATTAAGAAGGATATGAATAGGACAGCCATGGCCGAAAACAGTACTCAGTGTAGCGAAGAGGATGATGTGATCAACAATGATGATGTTGGTTCAAGTACTGCTAGTGACAAAGATAGTTGCAATGACAAGAATGAAGAAGAACCACCACAGAAGTCCCGCCATAGACGCAAGGGAATTTATCGACGTGCGCCATTCTTCTAAAGTGAAGCTCATAACTGCATCCATTATATGCTAAGGGAAATCACAGAATTAGTGAATGGTTGGCATGAGTGGAATGAATGAATGCCCGATGTATGTGGCATGAGTGGAATGAAATGAATAATGCATAAATAAAAGAAACCCCATGTGTGTAGGGGTGTTTTCTTCAATTCATGAGTCTTTCATAAATAAATTTATTACACTATTAAGATGTTAGAAAATCAAAAAAAAACTATTTCTGCAATAACTAATATAGTATACTACATTTTTGTTTGGTGTTCTAAACATTATATTGGCCATTAGGCCACGTGTGTTGTTGTCGAGGTGTAAAAGTTATGGGGTCAGACACAGACAACCCCTCTTTAAGATTTGTTGTGGGAAAATCCGTTTTTTAGAACAAACATTAGTATAGATTAACAACAAACTATTGTTAGTACAGTTACATGAGGTAGGCCTACCAGATGTAGGGCCTGGAGAACAGAGTAGTCGAGTGCGCAAACTGGAGAAGTACAAGAAGACAGCAAATGAGTAAGTTGTGAGCTAAGTTCCTGACGCGCTAGCACATCAGCAGTTGTGCTCTGAGATCTACTAATCTTGAAGGCTTTTGTCACCTTGAATTTGGTGGTGTTTGTGAAAACCCGAGTAAATAATTTGATTCTCTAGTCAGGCGGTTTGGTTGTGTCCTTGTTGTTCATAAAGTGAATGTTGACGGTTAATATTTGTATCAAAGTTCGTTTGTGACTTGCAAGCGGACAAGTCTCCCGTCGTAGTCAAGGGACCCTTCTTCCCTCGAGTGGTGAACCCAAGGTATCGAATCCGTGGAACAATGTGCAACGCAAGGATTCAATCTAGTAAAGCAAGGTAAGCTATCTTATGAAGGTAAGTTTCATCTAATCTACTAACTCATAAAGAAAACGAATCTAATCTAATCTACTAAAGAGGTAGCAAGAGAAAGCAAGAGATAACCAATCTAGAGAATCTAGATCATGCTTATATTGTAGCTCCAAACAAGATAGATGAAGATAGTAAAGCGAATCTCATTAAAAGCATCTTTAAATCGTGGCCTTCCCATCCGACTCCGAAAACGCCCGCCTTTCGGAACCCCCGTTCGTCACAACGTATTCCTATTCATGCGGGTAGTCTAGGGCGAGTTCGATAGAACAAGTTGAAATCACTTGGCCGGTCCGTATGCACCTCTAGCCACCGCGGCTACAAGAGCACCCTATGTAATCTATCTTAAGTATAGATCGTAGAAGAAGCAAAACCAAGAAGAAAACAAAATCATCGAGAAGGCACTTGATCGCTAGAAATCGAATTCACTTACAAACTTCACCATGAATGATTACATGAACAAGATCACCACCGGGGCCCTCCCTCGATCTTGATCCTCGCTCCGGAGCTCCGACGTGGTCTTCCATGCAAGGTTCCCACGTCGGCTAGGGCAACCCTAGACAACTAGCACGACCCTCATCTCCGAGATGGTGTCCCTCAAGCTTCTCTGCTCCTCGGCGGCGGATTACGACTTCGGTTCTGCGTGGCTCTCGGTCGGGGGGGCTATTTATAGCCCGAGAAGCAATTAGGTCAAAGGAGAGGCCGATTGGGCCCCGAATTGGCCGGGGCCCGCCGGCCCGGGCCGGCGGCCCGGGCCCAGTCGGCCCATCCCGCGGCCCGCTTCGCCGTGTTGCTTCCCACGTCTTCTAGATGTTCTCCCCTTTTGCATGTGGGCCCTTGACGTCGGTTTCTCTCCGAATTGGACTCAACTCCTTGTCTTGCAAGATTCGGCACTTTTTCGGTTCGGTCCTCGGAGTTTATCATCTTCTCGGGCTTGGTCCTTGGGCTCTTGGAGTCATGTTCACTTCATTGCTTGACTTGTATCGGGCTTCAAGGTCTTGTCATGAGGTGCTTAATGAACTTATCCCGAAGTCTTGCTTTCAACGTTAAAACCCTGCATAAACACACAACTCCAAAACCGACATGCACAAGTGAACTTGTTATACCACGGGGGTTAGTACCAATGAATAAGATACAAAAGTCATGCCAACACCGAAGGTAAACTCATGGCTAGGTTGACGGATTTTCACCGTCAACATCTCCCCCATGCTTAAACCTTGCTCGTCCTCGAGTAAGCCTTCAATGGACATCATCGTTGCCAAACAATGTTTAAACCTTGCACTTGATCATACATGAAAAAAACATAATGCTCTCAAAAGTTTAATTCGTTTAAGTTCCATAATTTACTAGCCTTCACCTCTACGGAGGGTAGATTCTTATTAAGCTTATCCCATAAGTATTAACATGCTCCCAAAATTTAAATAGATCTCAGAATTTTTGAAATAAAGAACGAGATAAAGAAAAGAGCTAAACCAAGTTCAGAAATTTAAATCACCTTGCATGTTGCTCATGAACTCTCATCTCGCTTGTCTCTCAAGCCTATATATTCTACTCCTTTCCCTCTCATAACATATATGTGTGGTAGGCTTTATATGGAGCTTTGGGAAAGTTTAGTCCTAACAAGATTTTATAAATGAGGTGTTGTCAAAACAAGACAAGCTTCTCATGGTCTTATCGAGACTCGTCAAAAAGGTCATTGGAAAATAATGTTAAATCAAGGAGGGGAAAGAGAAAAATACACACACTTTTAGATGAGTGGACATGTGCAAATGGCAAAGAGTGATCCCGAGGCACAAAGGAAGTCCTCGTTATCGGATTGCACATGGTTGGAAAATGAGAATGGATCTTTTAAACTTGAAGCCTTGATTGCACTCTTAGAGAACCGGGGAGCTCACTTTACGCATACTCATATATATTTTTTCTCATATTTATCATTCTTTTCTTTCTTTCTTTCTTTCTTTCTTTCTTTCATTCATTATATATATATTTTTTTCTTCTTGTGAGACCTTCACCTTGGAAGTCACGTATATCGCCAAATTTTTTTTTCATTCATCATTTTTTAAAAATACTCCCCTTTGAACTCTAAAACTGCACCGTACCTACCTCCTCCCCCATGCTTAGACGTTGCTCGTCCTCGAGCAAAGAGGCGATAAATAAGGTAGGTACCGAAAATATTTTTCCTTTGGAGAGATACTTGAAATCTTCAATGTTGGCACCGTCTTGCGATCTTCCTTGAATTGATGATCCATTCTCAATGATAGGTTGTGGTCAAGGAGGTAATCACAAAAGATGATATTTTGTTTAAGGGTGGATATCCGGCGAAGTTTGTGAGATCTCCGATGCGGGGATACACAATGCACGGATAAAAGGCTAGCAAAAAGATAGGTACGCAAAAATGGAATGACCAAATCTTCTTAGTCTCGGGCCAGAGAAATCATGGCCTGCAATAACTCACTCAAAAATAAATCTTGTACACTAAGGTTTATGCACTCAAATATATATTAGGCTTTGGATAGGTTGAGCAACACACAAGCGATATTTGTGACAAGGTTAGCAATATTTTTGAGCATAAAAGACATCTTTAATCTATTCATAACTTGAGAGCATATAAAACACTATGGGTCCTTATTTTAATCATAACCTCCGCTGAAGATTAAGCTAGCATTTAGATAATTTCAGATTTGTATTTTTAAGAGAGCACTAGTTCAAACATGCATAAACCAATTACAAGGATAAACAAAGCGGCAATTATAATCATATATCATCATGGCACAAACTTTGTAACTTTACCAAAGGTAAAAACTTGGTGGTGACATTATTCATGATGAAAATAAAAACTAAGACACACGCTTAAAAATTAAACTAACATGCTTGCTGAAATTTAAATAAAAACTTAAAACACTACGCATACATAGGTGCAAACAAGCTGAAAATTAAAGAAAAGGGGGTAAAGGAAAGATAACTAGAGCTCCTCCTCTCTCTAATCTTCCGCCGGCGGTTGATATTGATAGTCTTGGTTGTTGTACCCTTACTTGTAATAGGAATGCACCACTCCTCCTATGAATTGTCCGACGGTGCTAGGTGAAGGTGTCCAAGCATATAAGCGACGTTTGCATTTCCTTCACCCATTTGATTTGCATTGGTTAGGATGGCTGCAATAAATTGCATGTTCCTTGCAGCATATCCTCCAATGGTGGCCACATTTTGTTGTGGTTGAGGAAGGTGTGCATATGGCTCCGCAAAGGCTACGTTGGGCACCACAAAAATGGTGGGGGTATGGCTGCACCACTCCCCCATGCTTGCATTGGTACACCACCGTAGTAACTCGGCGGCGCCGGGGTTCCTCCAAATGGTGGGACATAATTTTGTTGTGCACCTTATTCTTGGGCCATAGAAGATCCTTCTCCTATAATCCTTCTCTTTTATTTTTTCTTCGCCGGCACAAGAAGTCCTTCCTCTAACCGATCTTCTTCCCCTCAAGAAAAGTCTTAATCTTCAATCCGGAAGGGGCAAATTCACCTAGGCCACTCGGAAGCCTCCTCTCTCATCTTCACTCTTATATTTTCCTTTCTTCATATATTCCTAGGGAAGTCCCGGTAGGAGATGATTTGGGTTCCTTGTAATACCCGGCTTTTTAAAGAGATAGCCAATATGGAGAGGTAACACCCCGAACCAATATCTTCCGAACTCGATGTTGCTTAACAACACCACCGGTTGATCATAGGTGAGTGGGGTCTATTGTCCACTTGGCAATCAAAGCCGAGTAAAGCCAATTCAACTCCGTGTTGGTTATCTTTGTCTCTCTTGTTCTCCCAAAAATCCATTTGCACAAAAGTGACACACTTGGATGATGGGTTTCGGATAGTATTTCTTCGTTGATGGTCTCTTCCCGTGATCATACTACAAAAACCTTCCCATGTGCCTTCATGCACATACTTGTTCCGGAGCTCCCTTTTGAAAATAGGGGACACTCGCCCATGGGTCTACGATACTAGAACATGCAATCATTTCGAACATGAAAACCAATCTAATCTATCGGGTGTTGTGACCACGGTTTCGCCCTTTCCCTCCTCTCGTACTCTCACTACGCGAAGGTATTCATGACTAGACCTATGATGGTCACGGTGAAAGATGATTGATAGATAATCCAACAAAGTATGATCACATCTCAAGATCGATTGCAACCCATGGATGAAAGGAGATTACCCCATCAAGGTGCTAGAAATAGCATCGTTGATCAAGGTTACCCTTCGATGGTGTCTTCCTTCTTCTCCACTTGTGGGCTCCCTCCAACGGAATGAGAGACTCGGCACTCCTTCATCAAGGGTATGCGCCATGGTCACGAAAATTTCCTAGGCGAATTCCTTGTGGGTGTTTGCCGACACTCCGTTAGAGAATTGCACCGGTGTCCCGTGTGAAACCCAATATGTGGAGAGCTTGGTCGTCGATGTCGACGTTCGCTACAAGCCTCTACCCAAGGCGAGCGAGCTTCTTCTCCTCCTCCTCCGTCGTGATGATAAACCCATTGGAATGCCACGGAGCGCATGGAGGTGGAGCGGATGATCGTGTCAAGTGGTGAGGTTGGATAGGCGGCTCCTCCATATGTTATTGAAGTTTGGTAAACCTAATAAACGAGTTTAGTGTGGCCCTCATGCCACCAAGGAAAAGAGCACGATTCCTCCTCGGCGGTGCCGTGTCCTCCATACCCCGAGGAAACTCGGAAACGAGTGCCTCCTCGAAGAGGTTGTCGATGACGGCTTAGACGACGATGATCCCTTCTTCTTCGGTGAAAAGGCTTGTAGTTTTCTTCCATGATTGCAGCGCTCTCCCTCACAAATAAATATATCCGGGGTTTTCACCCGGTAACAAGGTACACAAATATTATTTTGGAGTATGGACTTTTAGTGGATTAAGGATGTGATTTGTTGCACGAAACAAACGCGGTGGATGGCTAAGTCTAAGGTGGTTCCGGCCTACAAACTAGAGCACACGAACAATGAGTTGGATGAAAGACTTACCTCTCTCCTCCTCTTGGCTCGGTTCTTCTCTAGTGCATTCATGTTGCTTCGTGATCGCGTACACCTTCCAAACGTTCCCGTCCACTCCTTCGCTTGCAATATTGCTCCTTCCACTTGATGTTTTCGCTTTGACTCACTTCCATACTCCCTTGCCTCACATGCATCCATGATATTCCTACAAAACAAAGCCTTGGCTGCCCCCCATGCTTGTACTTTGCATGTGGTTTAAATATGTTGGAGGGGCATCCCGTGATGTATCATGGTGCATGCATGGTTAGGTTAACTAGATTGCCTCCCTTTAAGTGTGTTTAAGGCTAAGCACTCCTCTAATTTCGAAATTTAAAAATATTTTTCAGAGCCATGCAAGAGCTCAAGCATAAATTTAGAGAAGTTTTTAAACCATTAAAAACAAATGTAAGTCGAAAATATTTTTCGACTACGTCGATTTCGGTCTCACCGGTATAGTTTGCCTTCATTAGTTGAGAGCAAGCTTTTCCCGGCTTGATCATGGGGGCATAGGTTTAGGTCCTAATTTTGATTAGATGAGAGAGATTTTGAATGAAATAAAATTAAGTGAGGCTTAGAAAAATTCTAATCTTAGAGAAACCAAGGATATGGATTTTTAAACCAACCAAAAATCAAGATTCTAGGTTCACGCGAGTCCTACCACATGCTGAAATTTAAATAACATCTAGATACAAGTCGTGGCTCTACTCGAGTGTTTTTAGCATGAAAACAAGTCAACCACAGCACCATAATGAGGGTGAAGGGTTGAGTTAGGTTCTGAAATTTTTTTTGGTTGCGGTTTCTCGAAAAAGAAGCAAACAATCACATAGGATGGTTCATGTAAAGGGTTTATGATCAAGCAAAATATTCAACCAAGAATTATGTCTCTAATATTGTTCAACCATTCTAAGTCTAATGTTTTGCGTAGTAAAATTCAAAACTGAATTATAAAGACTCGAAAAACCCGGAATCGGGTTGTCCTCCCGTAGCTTATTCTTGACTCGACGAAACGGGTTGCCTCCCGCCTAGCGCTTCGTTTATAGTCCATGGCTAGACTTCTTCACTTGATTACTCCGGATCAACGCTCTTTGCGGGCGTTGCAATCTTGGGTACCCACTTTGGCTTAGTCAATTTTTTTTTTGGTCTTCACAGTCGGCTTTGTCCTTTGGTCTTGACGGATGCAACAACTTCCTTGTGGCTCGGCATCTCGAACTCCGGTCCTTCGGTCGTGATCTTCATGGTCTCTAGTGTGATCCTTCATCTCTCCCGAATGAGTTTGAGTAGCCTTCGCTATCTTGGGACCTTGGAGTTGTCTCGGATAATCTTCTTTGTTACCCATCGGGCGCCCGGCAAGTTGTCCCACTTGCGTCTAGCGTCTTCATCATGATGAACACTTCGCATGTGGACCTTGCCTTGGCAGCCTTTAGGTGTTGAGCTTCTTTCTCCATCTCCATCTTCTCCATCCTCCTCTCGATCTTGAACGGCCTTCCGGCGTCTTGACTTGGAGGTGGTGATTCCCTTGGAGATTTTGATGGTCCTTCGAGCTTGTGTTGCACGTCACCTTTGCCTGTAAAGTTTTCCTGGATCATCCACAAAAAAGTTTTGGGTTTCTTGGAGAGGTAGCCAACCATCTCCGGTTAGGGTTAGTGATAAAACAAAAATCTAACAAAAGAAAAATTAGGGTTAATCAAAACTAGATTAGATTGACTCTTTTTTTTTCTTTTCAGGGATGATCAAACATAAGAGATGCAAAAGAAAATCAAAAAGAAAAACTCGAAAGATAAGCGGTACTAGATCGGATCTTGATTGCTTGTTCCCCGGCAACGGCGCCAGAAAAAGGGGCTTGTTGACGGTTAATATTTGTATCAAAGTTCGTTTGTGACTTGCAAGCGGACAAGTCTCCCGTCGTAGTCAAGGGACCCTTCTTCCCTCGAGTGGTGAACCCAAGGTATCGAATCCGTGGAACAATGTGCAACGCAAGGATTCAATCTAGTAAAGCAAGGTAAGCTATCTTATGAAGGTAAGTTGCATCTAATCTACTAACTCATAAAGAAAACGAATCTAATCTAATCTACTAAAGAGGTAGCAAGAGAAAGCAAGAGATAACCAATCTAGAGAATCTAGATCATGCTTATATTGTAGCTCCAAACAAGATAGATGAAGATAGTAAAGCGAATCTCATTAAAAGCATCTTTAAATCGTGGCCTTCCCATCCGACTCCGAAAACGCCCGCCTTTCGGAACCCCCGTTCGTCACAACGTATTCCTATTCATGCGGGTAGTCTAGGGCGAGTTCGATAGAACAAGTTGAAATCACTTGGCCGGTCCGTATGCACCTCTAGCCACCGCGGCTACAAGAGCACCCTATGTAATCTATCTTAAGTATAGATCGTAGAAGAAGCAAAACCAAGAAGAAAACAAAATCATCGAGAAGGCACTTGATCGCTAGAAATCGAATTCACTTACAAACTTCACCATGAATGATTACATGAACAAGATCACCACCGGGGCCCTCCCTCGATCTTGATCCTCGCTCCGAGCTCCGACGTGGTCTTCCATGCAAGGTTCCCACGTCGGCTAAGGCAACCCTAGAAAACTAGCACGACCCTCATCTCCGAGATGGTGTCCCTCAAGCTTCTCTCGCTCCTCGGCGGCGGATTACGACTTCGGTTCCGCGTGGCTCTCGGTCAAGGGGCTATTTATAGCCCGAGAAGCAATTAGGTCAAAGGAGAGGCCGATTGGGCCCCGAATTGGGGCCGGGCCCGCCGGCTCGGGCCGGCCGGCCGGGCCCACTCGGCCCATCCCGCGGCCTGCTTCGCCGGTGTTGCTTCCCACGTCTTCTAGATGTTCTCCCCTTTTGCATGTGGGCCCTTGACGTCGGTTTCTCTCCGAATTGGACTCAACTCCTTGTCTTGCAAGATTCGAAGCACTTTTTCGGTTCGGTCCTCGGAGTTTATCATCTTCTCGGGCTTGGTCCTTGGGCTCTTGGAGTCATGTTCACTTCATTGCTTGACTTGTATCGGGCTTCAAGGTCTTGTCATGAGGTGCTTAATGAACTTATCCCGGAAGTCTTGCTTTCAACGTTAAAACCCTGCGTAAACACACAACTCCAAAACCGACATGCACAAGTGAACTTGTTATACCACGGGGGTTAGTACCAATGAATAAGATACAAAAGTCATGCCAACACCGAAGGTAAACTCATGGCTAGGTTGACGGATTTTCACCGTCAACAGTGAACAAGTTGCTAACAGTCGAACAAGTAGTTGCAGGGATTGATGTTTAGTGCATGGGTGACTGAAGCAGCAAGAGCAAGGTTGGCTGCTTTGTCCATCAGTACTAAAGAGCATGCAGAAAGTTGTTCCTTGATGTAGATGGTTTGAATTGGTTGTGCCTAAAAATTGATGATCAAGATACCCAAGCCTATTGTCCTTATTGTAGGTGAAATAATAAAGTTTGTTTTTGTCTCTATGGCTAAAGATCATAGGGTGGCCTAGGTGCATAGTGTTTGGTTGAAGATTTGGGATAGGGAAAATTGCTTGGATTTGGTTCCTAATCTGATTTAAGTATATTCCTACTAAAGTAAATGGATGATTTTTTGTATATTAGGAGTTTTACCAGATTGACGACAAACACCATAGAGAATAGTTTTGGTAGCATGAGCCTCTGAGAAAGTAGCTTTACCACAAAGAATTAGATCATCTCCAAATAAAACAGAGTGTAGAGGCAGCGCATCCATTCCTAGAGAGATTCCAAAGAGGTTGCTGCTGTGAAGAGCATCCTGTAATCTCAAAGACAATTCAATAATAGCAAATAAAAAGAGGTATGGAGAGAGGGGATAGCCCTGTCTCAAACCTCTTTGAGGGTGAAACTATGCACTAGGGTCATCATTGACAAGAATGGATAAAGAAGAAGTGGAAATGCAAGCATGAATAAGATTGATGAAACTAGAATTGAAATCCAATCTAAGAAGAGAATTTGTAATAAAACTCCATTCAAGTCTATCAAACGGCTTTAGCTAGAAAAACCTTTAGAATGAAAACATGATTATTCCAATTTTTTAGATTAAAAGAATGGTCGATTTCCTGAGTAATATTGATATTAGAGGAAATATATATTTTAGAAATGAAAATAGATTGAGCTTGACTAATATAGTTGGGTAGATGATCTTTGACTCTATTAGCCAAAGACTTAGCTATGATTTTGTAAATATCATTACACAGGCCAAAAGGTCTATAGTCCTGAGGAATGTTAGGTTGATTCTGTTTAGGGGTGAGAGTCATAAAGGTTTGATTAAGATCAGAAGGTAAATGCCCATGTGTATAGAAATTTGTTACCACTTTATGGATATCATTTTTTATCCCAAGGCCAGGCAGCTTTGTAAAAGGCTCCAATGAGACCGTCTGGACCAGGAGCTGCATTACTTCTCATGTGTCTAATGATATCATAAATTTCAGTAAGGTCAGGGATAGAATAGAAATACCTTAACAGAATGTTTAGGTGCAGCGCCTCTTCTTTCTGAATCTGAGTAAGAACCTGATGAGTGGCAAACTTTGGGTGTAGGGAAGGGTGTAGGGATTGCTACTGTGAAATTTGGGATTCAATCTGAGCAATGAGAACACAATTTCTTTGTTTTTTTCTTTTTCCATTTCCTGAGATCTGGGGCAAGAAAGTAAGTTTTATGTGAGAAGTTATAGGCAGAGGAGTGTTGCCAATTTTGTTGAGCAATGTCCTGAAATTCTTGTTCCAAAAGCCATCAATTTTCAAAATGAAATGGTTTGTTGGTACGAGGTCTTATTGAATTCAGCACTACAAGATGGGAGCATGAGCAATGTACATCATAGGGAGGTGGTAGATGGTAGTGGAGGGGAAAGACAAACACCATTCTGCATTGGCTAAACATCGATCAAGCCTTTCATAAGTTGGAATAGAAGAAAAATGTTTGTTAGTCCAAGTTTATGCCAGACCATTATAACCAAGATCACTAAACCACATTGTTTAACATATGGAGAAAAATCATTAATATGACTCACATCAACAGTTGTAGGGTCTAATTTCTCATTAGCACGTATAAGTTCATTAAGATCTCCCATACAAAACATAGGCAAGTTGTTGTTTAGAGTCACAAAATGTAGAACGTTCTCTCATATGTCTGAGGTGGTACGGTGATGAGGGTCCCCATAGATACAAATTAAACCATAATGCTTCATACTGATTTTATTAGTACATAGCGCAAAGATGAAATGATGGTTACGATCAACAATAGTAAGATCAATGTCATCATTCCAAATCAGCCAAAGGCCACCTGACTAACCTTGAGAAGGCACAACAAAAGCATATTTGTAATTGAATTGATTTATAATAGCATTAGTGATGGAAGCAGTTCTAGTTTTTGAGAGGAAGCATACCTGTGGCTTGATAGAGTTGAGTAGGCGAGCAAGGTGGAGCATGGTTGAACTGCAAAGATACCCACCTGAGCCTTTGTAGTTCCATGCGAGATGTGTCAAAGCGCTAGGTGCGCCTTGACAGCTTGCGCTGGAACCTAAGTGCTAAATGGGTGACGTCGGAGTCTAGGGATGTTGCTGAGAAGGTTGCGAAGTCGGCGACAACAACCTGGGGAAGTGGTTCATCATCCGATTCTAAATCTGACTTGGTAAGGACGGGTTAGACGGGATAGGATGAGAATAGGGCGGCATGGTGGGAGTGGTCCTGGTCAGTGCTGAGCTGATTGGATCAGGGGGGATTATTGGGTGGCAGCGGTGACAGGTGAGGAGGCACATCCTCTGACGGGGAGGGAAGTGGAGAAGCATCGGGTCTTGCAGGAATCGTTGGTGAAGGATGGAGGAGGAGGTTGTTGCCCTGGATCTCTTGAAGCACTAGATCTTGGATGAGGTCAGCAGCCATGGCGAGGAATAGGAACCAATGACGGAGCAACGCGGCTCTGACAGAAGAAGCACGAGACGAACCCACCTTTCCCCTGTCCCGAGCACTTGTATCCCTCACCCCTTGATGCGTGCTAACGCCTGCCGCTGGCGCAGGCCGTACTCACCACCACTGCAAACAGTTCTCTATCCCTAGAGAAGAGAGAATCGAAACAGGACCAATTGAGACAATAGGAGAAGGAAAAATTGAATCTGTAGTGGAGAATTAATCAAGACGAAGAGGGAGCAGATCGAGAAGGAATCACAGGAGGGAAGTTGACGATTTCTGGGATTGAGGTAGAAGATAGGTAGGCTACGACATTCGCCCAGTACTACTCAAAGCCCAAAAACAACTCGATTTCACAGAGCTAGTGGGGAGCCTTGAAGTGCTCTGTAAGTGTGAAAAGGGGGGAATAAGGAAGTTTAGACATGTTCAGGACGCTTCGGAGCATACTATCTTATGTTGTATGTGGGTGTTCTTTCTTTGCCATAAGTAGTGAGAGAGGTGTGGGAAGCAAAAAAAGTGGGGAAAAGTGGTTGGGACAGGTTAAAGACCCTAACCTTGGCGTTATAACATCCCTGATGTTTTTGAACAGTAATTAAGTTGATTAGTGAAGCCTAAAAATGGTTGACTAGTCAAACCCCTCCTTATGTGGTCAAATCCCTAGAACCCTAAGTACATATCTACAGTGTCTTGACCATATCTCAAAATTCTCCCTAAACACTCAAAATTCCGCCAAAATAAAAGTTGTTCCTCTTCTCCAGGAACACATTTTTCATAATTGGCCGCCTTTCAAATTTTGAGTTTAAAACACTCAAAATCTTGGTCAAAGCAGATTTGAACAGTTTTACTGGACTCTGCATCCTGCCAACTTCGACAGGCGTTCCTAGTCGAATCGCTCAAACACCATGTCGCCCTTTCTAAAAGTTGTAGCCTATACTTCAATCTACAACTTTGCTTTTTGAGAAATTCAAGTTCCATTTGAAAATTTTGAGTTTGAACATCGTGAAGTCGCATTGACCAAAGGAGCTGGCACACTTAGGAGCTAGAGCGCGTGCTCTAGCGCATCTCGGCTGAAGGACCGAAACGGCAAACCAGAGAGGGGAGAGTGAATGGGAGCCGATAAAAATTCTTCTCGAAGGAGATAGAGGCTCCAACAAGATGAACACGACTATCAACACACGTCTCCGACTCAACTACCAAAGTTGGCCAAGACCACATAGCCACTGGAGTGTAATGGTCCTAGGAACCAACACACAGCCTACCGAACCAAAACACACGAACACACACAGCGGAAACTTGCACGGCTTGCTGCCTGTGCTACACCGGTCAGACCGATGGCCTGTGCCAGTGTTGACGGATAAAACTCGTATCCACCTACGATCCGCAAGCGTACGGACCTACACCTTTTTCACCACGGGATTCCCTAGGTTCTTGTCAATTTGCGGAGAAAGGGAATTACAAGCGTTTGATCTACCTCTACTTACTAACTTACCCAAACCCTAATCTACGATTAAACAAGAGAATAACTACGCTACACTAGAGAGAACGATTTAACCAACAAGATATATAAAAGACACTTGCCCAAGGGTCTACGATACTTGAACATGCAACCACTTAAGACATGAAAACCAATCTAATCCATCGGGGTTTGTGACCACGGTTTCGCCCTTTCCCTCCCCCCGTACTGTCACTACGCGGAGGTATTCGTGACTAGACATATGATTGACACGACGTATTGAATGGATCCAAGGGAGCATTGAGATCTTACTCCCTTTATGGCATGGTAGCTAACCTTAAACATCAAAGCTTCTTCAACACTAGATGATAGATAGGTATCCGAACAAAGTAGCGATTACATCTCAAGATCAATTACAACCCATGGACAAATGAGAAGATTACCTCATCAAGGTGGTAGACATGGCACCGTTGATCATGGTGACGCTTCCGATGTTGTCTTCTTCTTCTCCACTTGTGGGTGCTTCCTTCGAGTTGAGCGATCCTTCTCCCGAACGATCTCCCTCCTCTTCTCTCTAGCATGTGGATGGCCTCTCGGTGTGAATGGCTCTCTGTCTTGCGAATGGCGGTGCCTCCACGAACTTAGGGTTGAAGGATCTCGGGTGCAAGAAAAGGAGGGCCGAACCGACCCTCGGAGTGGGCCAGGCCGGCCGGCTTGGGCCAACCGGCCCAGGTCAATCCCGGTCCGATTTGGTCACCCCTTCGCTCCCGTGGGTCCTCATGTATTTATGCACTTTGCCCCCTCCACTTGCACTATTTTGACGATGTCATCCTCACGTACAAGATGGAGGTTCTCCTTGCATGAAATCTGGTCTTTTACGCTTCAATCCTTGGGGATGTTCCTTTGTAACACTTCGGTCCTTGCCACCATTGGAAGTGATTTCATCAAGCTCATAAACACGAACAAGACTCCTCAATTGCTCCTTTGAACTTGTTGTGAATCCGTCCTTTATGTCCATGTTTTCCTACATAAACATAACACTTCCAAATGCACACACGAAGATGAACTTGTTATATGATTAGTGTGCCTAGTGATGGGTTAGTTCCATAATCAAATCCAAACCAAAGTGTAATGAATATGTTTGGTGTACTAAAATACACCGTCAACATCTTCCTCACGCTTAGATCTTGCTCGTCCTCGAGCAAGTACTCGTAAAAGAACTTTTTCCAAGGTGTTGAAATCGTGATCCGCTAATTGTTTCTTCACAAGTTAGTCATTCCTTTATCTTTAATACAATCAACATAAAGAAATGATCATCAAACATAAACATGGGCGTTTAGAATTTTTACCAAATCAAGATTTACCCCACAACTCGAGCTCTTCACTCGAGGTCTTCAATTTCAGCCATGCTTACTTCTTCGCTTTCATTGGAGGGCTTTCATGATTTTCAAAAGATAAAATTCCTGCAACAAGTATTAGACAAATACCTTTATCCAAGTTCTCACATGTCGCTCATATGAAGTGGCTATCCTAAACAATTTTCATAAAACTCTCACCTCCCAAAAGTCTCTCATATAACATGTAGAGTGGAGCTATAGGTATGGCTAGCATAATCAACACAAGTATTGTCAAGCTAAGAACTTCCTCTAATGGTTGTTTACCTTTCAAAGCCAATGATCATGAGAATTAAAACATACGTGGGGATATCAAGGACAAGAAGATATAGAATGGTGGACATGTGCAAGGGCAAAAGAAAATATGACTACAAGGCATCGATGACGTCCGCATTGTCGGATTGCACATGGTTGGAAAAAGAGTGGAAGTTTTGTCTCTCAACAACATGGCATCCTTCCTTGCACTTTATTTATTTTTCACTTGATTCATCCACTTCATATCTTTCTTACCATTCCTCTTTTTTTCTTTTTCTTCTTTTTCTCTTTCTCTCTTTTTTTTCTTTCTTTTATTTCTTTTCCATACACATTTTTTTTCTTTACTTTTCTTTCTCTTGACATATTTATCTCTCTTTTCAAAGCTCTCAGCTCATCTCTATCTTGCATAAACACAATCTGAATTTAAAATAAAAACTATGCTAGAGACGAGACAAAACTTCGAAAATAGGTTGTGTTCAAGGAATTCGATGTACAAAAGAGATATAATGGTTTGGGTATGGAATTCGGCGATGTACAGGACTTCCGATGTGAAAGTCACGTTACCGAATGCATGACGAAGCTAGCAATAAAAGATAAGCACAAGGACATGATTATTGCTCGAAATTAAAACTTCCAAGAGAGAAGGATCCTAGCCCAACTCATTATGCTAATCGCACTTATGGTGGAACAAAAATTAAATTTGGCTTTGTATAGGATTTTTCTTAAACTCTCAACTTGGAAAAAGAGAATTTGCTAACCTTTATTACAAGGGTTTTTCAATAATTTTCAGAATTAAATTCCTCCAAATTTTAGCATCAAACATAGCACAACCAAAATATGAAGCTCTAGATCAAAGCATGATGCGGGTACTTTTAGAGGTAAAAACTTCACTAAGCACCACGGTAAATGTTTCAAACCAAATACTTATGCTTATTTATCAAAAAAATAAAGATGAACAAACAAGTAAAGTAAGAAAAGCATCACAAGAGATAAAAATTTAAATGACTCTTTTTTATTTGATTTTCTTGATACGAACACTAACTTTAAGACACTTTAAATTTTCAAAAATTTTAAAAGCACACTCCTAAAACTTAAGACTCTAAGACTCTCACACTCTCACGAAAACTAAACCAAACCAAAACTAATCTTAAAGCAAAAGGCTAGCTAGCTAGCTCTCCCCCACGCTAAAATCATACGACGTCCTCATCGTATCTTACAAAAAAAACTAAGGGGGAAACTTTATCTAATGGTACTTCCTATTGCACCACTTGCCCTTCATGTTCCCCACCAAGCCGAATAACTTCCGCACATTGCGATTCAGAAATTTATAGTCATCTTCAACCACGCGTTTCAAATCTTCCATGCGCTGCCTCATCGCCCCCATAGTCTGGAAACACTCGTCGACCGATGCGTAGAGCTCCGAGATGGAGTGACGGCAAGCCGCACAACACATCGAATGCATACCGAAAGGGTCGTCATCGCTAGGGTCTCTGTCGTTGTCGTCGCCATCGTCGACGCCATTGGGGCCTTCGAGAGTCTTCTCCTTGGGCACCTCTTCCCAAGAATACAAGTCATTGTCGATCATCGGAATAGTCACTCCCCCCATAGTCTTTAGGCTCGGGCGACACCTCCTTGTAATCCTTCCTCTTCATGCCTCGGATGTGTGCCAACCTTCGAACGGGAGTAGAGACCTTCTCCTCCTTGACGGGGTAGCGAGATGCGATTGCTCCGGTTGGGACACGCCCTTCGCAACGGATGCGGGTGGTCCTCTTGATCTCCATGGGTAGCTTGAGCTCGCATTGCTTCGCCTCCTCCGTTGATGGCTCCTTGGTGCCTAGCTTCAACTCTACGCTCTTCGGGGACATCATGGCTGCTGCGTGGGTGCAAAAGGATGCGAGTTGGGATGGATTCCCGAGCTCCCATCTTGGCCAATTAAATAGTTCGAAAAGGAATACTTTAGAAATCGCATTTTCCTTTTTAACTTCCCTTAAATTTTTCTGAAAAGAAGGAAGTAAAAAATGAGCGTCCCAGAGGAAACTGAGGGCGAACCACCACTTGGGCCCTCTGGGCCAGTCAGACCGAGCCGGCCGGCCTGCCTCGGTTCGCGGGCTGGTGCGGTCCGATTTTTCACGTGTCCCTTTTATTTTGCATTTTCAGCCCATGAGAAAAAGATGGCCCGGTAAAACTTCGCGAGAAACTCCAAAAAAATAAAAGAAGAACTATTTATAAAATCCTCACCTTGTTTTACGTCCTAGGCTTGACGTTCGGGCTCTTCCTCCATGGTGAAGACATCAATACGGTGAAGAGGCACAACATCGGGTTCGTAATAAACCTTAAGTCATTGACCATTCACCATGAATTGATCACCTTTCACATCCATGATGGTTACCGCTCCATTGGAGAGCACCAAATGAACAATGTAAAGTCTGTCCCACTTGCTTTGTAATTTCCCCTTTCCGAAGGTTTTAAACATCGAATTGTAGAGGAGGACCTTATCTCCTTCTTTGAATTCCTTTTTCTTCAATCTTTTGTCATACCACCTTTTAATCCTCTCTTTGTATATGCTCGCATTTTCATAAGCTTTCAACCTCATCTCCTCTAGCTCGCTTATTTGGATTCTTCGCTTTACCACCGTGGCATCTAGATCGAGGTTCATCTCTTTAATTGCCCAATAAGCTTTATGCTCTAACTCAACCGGAAGGTGGCAAGCTTTCCCATAGACAAATTGATAAGGGATCATACATATTGGTGTCTTGAACGCCGTTCGATATGCCCACAAAGCTCCGTCTAATTTCTTTGACCAATCCTTGCCTCCCTTCTCTATGGTTTTGTTGAGGATGCTCTTTAATTGCATATTCGATGTTTCTGCTTGTCCATTGGTTTGTGGAAGATAGGCCGTAGAGATCATATGTTCAACTCCTAACTTGAACAAGCACTTTTTGAAATTCTTCCTAGTGAAGTGAGTTCCTCCATCGCTTATCAAGATCCTCGGAGTACCGAAGCGAGGGAAAATCATGCTCTTGATCATTGCAATGGACTCCTCCGTGGAAGCTTTATGACATGGCATAGCCTCTACCCACTTGGACACATAATCAACCATGACTAGGATATGCTCAAATCCATATGAGTTTTTAAAGGGCCCCGTGAAGTTTACTCCCCACACATCGAATAAGTCGATTTGTAGATTATATTTCAAGGGCATGGAATTCCTTTAAGAAATATTCACGGTTCTTTGGCATTCGGGGCATGATGCAACATATCTTTTAGTATCTTCATGCATCTCCGGCCAATAGAATCCGCTGGACCACACTTTTGCTTGGGTCCGAAAATGGCTATAGTGTCCACCGTACTCCGCCGAGTGGCACTTCCTCAAAATTTCTAGCCTCTCTTCTCTTGGCACACATCTTCTCATGACTCCATCATTGCCAAGTTTGAAGAGGTAAGGTGAATCCCAAAAGTATTTTCGACTTTTGAATATTATCCTCCTTTGAGTGTTTTTATCTAAATGATCAAGAGGCATCTTCCGAATTACTCAAATGATATCGATCATCCAAGTATCTTTGTCGAGTACTCGATAGAGGTGGTCATCTCTCATCTTGTCTTCTATGGGCTCTTTATCATCTTGTCCACGGTTCATCCTAGACAAATGATCGGCTACAAAATTTTCCACCCCCTTTTTTTCACAAATTTCAATATTGAACTCTTGAAGAAGAAGGATCCAACGAATCAATCGTGGTTTAGCATCCTTATTAGCCAAGAGATACTTGATGGCCGCGTGATTGATGTAAACAATGACCTTCGAGTTCATGATGTAAGATCTGTTTTTCAAAGGCAAATACCACCGCTAGCAACTCTTTCTCCATAGTGGCATAATTTAATTGTGCCTCATTAAGATTTTACTAGCCTAGTAAACGGTGTGAACTGGGCCTTCCTTTCTTTGACCCAAAACCGCTCCTACGGCGTAGTCACTTGCATCACACATGATCTCGAAAGGTTGGCTCCAATCCGGAGGTTGAATAATGGGAGCACTCACCAAAGCACTTTTCAATGTCCGGAATGTCGCCAAGGACTTCTCATCAAAGTCAAAAGCCATATCCTTTTGAAGGAGATGTGTTAAAGGCTTAGTGATCTTTGAGAAGTCCTTAATAAATCTTCTATAGAATCTGGCATGGCCTAGAAATCTCATCAAGGACTTTCGTCTGTTGGAGGTGGGAGTTGCTCAACCGTCTCCACTTTAGCTTTGTCCACTTCGATTCCTCTCTCGGATATTACATGTCTGAGCACAATGCCTTGCTTTACCATGAAGTGGCACTTTTCCTAATTTAGCACTAAGTCTACCTCCACACACCTCGTAACAACCTTATCCAAATTTGCCAAGCAATCCATGAATGTCTTCCCATAAACGGAAAAATCATCCATGGACACTTTGACAATTTCTTCGATGAATTCCGAGAATACAGCCATCATGCAACGTTCAAAAGAGGCAGGAGCGTTGCATAGACCGAAGGGCATCCTTCTATATGCAAACGTTCCATAAGGGCATGTAAATGTTGTTTTGTGTTGATCGTCTGTGTGAATGGGAATTTGCATGAACCCCGAGTACCCATCGAGAAAGCAAAAATAAGTGTGGTTTGCTAGTCTCTCGAGCATCTCGTCAATGAATGGTAAAGGGAAGTGATCTTTCTTCGTTGCTTTGTTTAGCTTTCGATAATCGATACACATCCGCCACCCCGGTCACGGTTATTTGCGGTATTAATTCATTCTTCTCATTCTTCACCACTGTTAAACCTCCTTTCTTCTGTACACAATGTACTAGGCTCACCCATTCGCTATGCTGAACTGGGTAGATGATTCCGACATCAAGTAACTTGATGACCTCTTTCTTTACTACCTATAACATGGCATGAGTTAGCCTCCTTTGGTGGTCCACTACGAGCTTACATTGGTCTTCCATAGGTATACGATGAGTGCAAAGGCTGGGCTAAGTCCTTTGAGGTCATTAATCGAATACCCAGTCACCTTCCTATGCCTTTTCAATAAATTCAGCAACTTCTCATTTTCTTCGGGACTCAATTCGTCGCTCACGATGACTAGATAAGTCTTGTCTGGGCCCAAAAATTCATACTTTAATCCTTTGGGTAAATGTTTAAGATCCACATCGGGCACTTGTGGCTCTTCGGGTTTAATTTCTCCTATGTCCTCGAATTTTTCTTCCTCCACGCTTCCATCTTGTGGTTATAATCCTTTCGTTGCTTCCTCTAATTCTTCGTCTTATTGATCATTAGCTTGATTCTACATCGCTCTTTGCAGCGAGTCTCTAAGGGTTTCAACAAAACAAAGACTATCTACCTCCTCTACTTCCTCTTCGGGAGGAAAAGGTGAAGGGTGTTTACAAACGCGAGGAAAATTATATGTGTACTTGTTTCCATTAAGATTCATTGTTACTTTGCCTTTTCCGACATCCAACACGACATCAACCAACTTAAGAAAGGGCTTACTTAGGATTATGTGATCATGATTACTATGGTAAGCATCTATAACAAAGAAGTCGGTTGGTATACATTTTCCAGAGATGATTACATTATTTTTGCAAGCAATACCTAGAGGTCTAATAGTTCTACCATCTCCCATAATTAATCTTGTTGATGTTGGAGCTAAGTCTAGGTTGTGGTCTTGAACTTTATCATAAAGTTTTTAAGATAGGACAATTACTTGGGTTCCGATGTCGCACAAAGCTTTGCATTGAACTCCATTGATCTCGCAACTCAAGTGTGGTGCCATCTTCTCCTCTTCTTCGAATTCTATCGCGTAAACTTCGGCGAGGCGAGCGTATGGCGATGCTTCGGGCTTGATCCCCATGATTCTTTTCACCTCAGCTATGTGTTCCAGATCCACTTCATCATCTCCAAAGAGCTTTTGAAAGATCTCACTAGTGGTTTTAAGGTCCACTACTGAAAATCTCTGGGTTCCTTACCGTTTCTTTGTTCCCTAGAAAAATTAGGAGCACTCTAGGGAGGTATTTTTCCCTACAACGCGCCCCTCAAGTCGTAGGGAAATATTGCATTCCCTAGGAAATATTGCTAGCAAGGGTCCATGTCAATGCCCCGGTGGCGTATTCCCTTAGAAAGTAATCTAATTTCCTAGGAAACGTGGTGACATTTTTATTGGGAGTCTCTAATTAGCGCGCGCTGCGACTGAAAGCAGGGATCGAATTCCTACATGCTCTTCTTTCTCTTTTTTTTATGCCGCGCCCAACATCATTTCCTTCTTATGCATCCGTGTTCTTGGTCCCACCACATGCACGCTGGCTGTGGTCGACAGCTAATCAGGATGCTGGCCGGCTAGGAAACCAGGTTGTTTGAGAAGTTTTTGATATAATTTTTTATCAAGTATATTTTTTTTCACATAATTTTCCGTATGATCATATATATGTGTAGCTTTTTTTTCTTTTCTATCAATAATTTATGCACATAATTTTGTCACACGACAACTTGTGCACATAATTTTTTCATATGGTAATTTATACGTATAACTTTTTTTCTAACGACGAGTTAGGGGCGTAACTTTGACCCCTGCCGACAAGTTATGCAAACAATTTTTTTCTAACACGAATTATGCACATAACTTTGACTCTGACGACGAGTTGTGCACATAACTTTGACACTGACGACGAGTTATGTGAATAACTTTTTTCCTAATGACGAGTTATGCCTATCACTTGTTCTCTAATAACGAGTTATGCATATAACTTTGACCCTGACGATGAGTTATGCTGATAATCTTTTCCCTTAACTACGAGTTATGCACATATTTTTTTTCGTGATGACGAGTTACGTTGATAACTTTTTAAAAAAACACACAATTTGTACTTAACACTTTTTTCTAACATGCTATGCGCATTGATTATACAGTTATTTGCTCAGAAAAAAAACTACACAAGTGCACCGAGATTTTGCTGAAAGAAGGAGAGGAGGAAACGAGAAAAGAAATCGGGAGAAAGACGTGCAGTGTGTGAACGGGAGGGGTAAAACCAGGGTAAAACCAATTGTTGGGCCGCGTGGGGGTGGAGGCCGAGCGCCAGAGCCGAGCCTTGGTCCGTTGGTCGTCGGACCGAGCGCTCCGCGCGGGCGAACGCTAAATTGGTTTTTCGATTTTTATTTTCCTCTCCTCTCCTCCTGATTTTCTCTTTCGCGCCGACGCCACAATGCCCCCAATCTTCTCCCGCGCCGGCGCCGCTGAAATCCCTCTCTCTCGCGGCACCCCAATCTTCTCCCGCGCTGGTGCCACTGAAATCCCTCTCTCTCTCTCTCGTGGCGCCCACAGGTTGCCCCCAAATCCTCACATCTTTGTCTAATCCATCAGTGTGCCACCCCTGTCAAATCCTCTCCATCGCTGCTGTTAAGCCATTGCTGGGCGCCACCAAACCCTAACCCTAGTGCCCTGGACCAATCAGTAGAACACCCAAATCCACCACCGTTTCTTGGAGCTTTGGAGGAGGAGGAGGAGGAGATCGAAGGAGCTGTGACCATAGGAGCTACCTTTGGAGAGAAGGAAGCCAACGGGTTCAGCTGAAGAAAAGGGGAGGCTACTGCTGTGCAAGGAAGGCAAGGAGTGCTACGTCTGTGGAAGGGAAGCAGATCGATCTGCTTCTTTGGTGCTGTACAAGGACGAATCTCCAACTGCAAAGGAAGGTGAGAATAAAATATCTTTTCTCAGATAGCTTTCGGGGGTGTTTGAATCCATGAGCTATTTTTTTAGCCCACCCCTTTTAAACTTAAATAGGCTCAAATAAAGAACCAAAAATTTAAAATGTTATTTGCGCTATTTCTTAACTAAGCCACCTTAAAAAAAATATCCCAAAATAAATGCAAATGCTAATTGGGCTATTTTTTCTAAGGGTAAGGGAGAGAGGGGTAAGAGAGAGGGGAAGGTCAAATAGCTCAAATAGCCCTTGGATCCAAACAACTCAAGGACTATTTTATTAGAGAGCTATTTTCCTAGGCTAAATTTTAGCCCTCAAAATAGCTTTAGCCTATTTCTCCAAACACGCCCTTTGTCGTGCTAGTCAATTGATTTCTATTGGTGCATATTATTGTGAATGAGATCTGTATCTTGATTTATTTATGATGATTGTGTGATCCCAAGGCAATGGTTCAGGTTATGGTTTAAGTCTGCACGTGCACTAATCTACTGACAGCCCACATTGTTGATTTGTTTAGGTATGGTTTGTCCACTAAAATCTCCACTACTAAAAAGAATCAAGTGGAGAACAAACTTGGTACGTAAAAACTTCCACTCCTGTGGCTTCACCCTCCTCTGCCTCCGCCCCGCACGTGGGCCGCCTTGCACGTGACCTCCGCTCCTCCCATCGTCTACTCCTCCCCCAAACCCGCGCCTGCTCCCCCCACCAATCAGGCGTCGTTTTCTCCCCCATCCTCCGCGCCTCCGCCTCCCAAAATCTCGCAGCATCCGCTCCTCCCCCGCCCTTTTTCCTCCGCCAGCCGCCACAGCGGGCACCCTGCGGCCACACCGGCGCCGCTGCTGCCACCCCGAACCCGCTTCCTCAGACCCCGCGGCCGTCCTCGCTCCTCTATGCCGTCGGAATCTCCTCTTCGCCGTCGCCGTCGCTCCTCCATGCCACTCTCAGATCCGTCGCGTGCGATATCTGGTGAGGATGGACCGACGCTGGATCCAGTGGTGGCGCGCGCCGGTGCAAGCGGCGGATGCGGGGTGAAGCGGCACCCGGCGCGTGTTGGAGGTACACATCTCTCTCCTCGACGACGAGCCACCACCACTATCCCGTTGCTACTGCCCTCCCCATGGTGTTGTTGCTCCGGCCTTCGTGCATCGCATCATCGATGCGCTAGAGCCGCTACCCTGACCTTCGTAAGATGGGTCCGCTCCCACGCCGGAGCCGCGAGGAGGGGGCAGAGCACTACGAATGCGTGATTCGGTGATTGCCGACATTGCCGCCAGCGATGGGCTGGGCGGCTGCTGTGTTGGTGCCTTGGTGGTGATTGTGTGCGTGGAGTGCTTGCTGCGGCGGTGGACAGCCTGTTGCGTGACTTCACAGGCTGGGCTGCTTTTGTGGTCAAAAGAGTAAGCAGCGACAAATCCCCGTACTCGTTCAACAATAAACTAATTCACTTTGGATTAAGATTTGATTCACTGTTGCGAGTGGATTACTGAGTCTATATCACGTTTGTTTCCACACTTCCTGCATAGTGGCCAGCAACGACCCCCTGAAGCATGGTACCATCCTCACCAATAACGACTTCCTCCTGGTCTACAATGTTACTGTCTACCCACCAGGTGTTTGATAGAATGATTACGAGAGAGAGCAAACTATTGTCCACTAATTCTTCTTTATGATTGTAGAAAATGTATCACATATTATTTTATTGATCAATTAGGTTGCCTACTGGAATTTATTATGTACATTTGCGGGGTCATCCATCGACACTATGGACATACATGGATGAGACAAAGGAGGACATAAATAGGGCAGGGAAAGAGGTTGATATTTGAGAGCTGTCGAGGGATTAGCTGGAATTCTTCCTTGATCATGAGTTGTGGTTCTGTGCACTAACACAAGGTGAGTGCACTTCTAACCAAATACCAATCAGTTTTTTGTCTTACACATCTCATTGACATTAGTTTTAGGCACTCTGATTAATAATCTTTCCTACAGCTTGTTTAGAAAACAAATCATTACTAATTGAGTGGTGTGTGCTTGCCGAAAGAACAAACCGATCCTATTTATGTTCCAGAAATGGCAGCATCAAGATGTTTGTTATTATGTACTAACACCGTAATTACTCCCAGGATTCCTTCTCAGCACTACATCAAACCATCTCTCAATTGGGGGGTTATCCTGCTGTTGTAGTATGACACCAGTGGCTGAAGACCTGCAGCCTTAAGGTGGTGATCATGGATAAGCAGGCGATTTAAAAAAGGTGTAAGTCACTAAATTTTTCCCTTGCTAAAGAGATTTGGTTTTAGATAACTTTATCTCTAATATTGTTAAAGTACTTCCATGCATATTTGTTGGTCAATGGTCCAGAAATTTGACACGTGCATTTTATATTTCATCTATTTGTTAAGCTGCATTAAATAAGTTGATGTAAATATATTCTTTTCAGGTTTTGCACCGAGAAGCCATACTTGGCTGAGTTTTATGCTATGCATGTACACCAAACCCTTTTTCCCCTTGTCTACTTGTGAGGTGAACTGTTGCTGGGTAGTGTGGTGGATTATTGTACTTGATTCTGTTTTGAGCAAGTGTACCAAGTCAACCCAACGCATTGCTCATTGGAATAACATGGATGAATCTACTGCAGGTCTATTGAGGGTGATTTGGAGATCTTGTCTTACGTAAAAAAAAGGAAGAAATGAGAAGTTGCATGGACAAATGATGTCTGCATTTTGTTTACTTTCAGGTTCAAATTTTTGATTCATTGCACCACTTTGGTGAATATACTCTTTATATAATTGCCAAATGGTTTTGGGTATAATGTTTTTTTGCCCGTAGCAACGTACTTGGCCCGCAGCTTATACTGAGTCGCCGGTGTTGGACACTGCAGCAGGTATACTCTTCGTTCTCTCATCAGCTAGCAGTTTTGTGTGAGAAGCTTAATTCGGTGGCTAATACATTTTGTCAAACATGTGGAACATGAAAGCAATTTCTTCTCAAAAAGTTGCATCTATTACACAACAATTCTATTTCATCTTCTATCAGAGGCACTTATTTGGTGCGAGATGCATGGATTTATTTTTGGACCTAGCTGTGATAAAAAAATTTCGAATTAGTTCCATGAAGTATGAACACCTGTTTATCTCGCCTTGCTGTTCTGGAAATGTTAGCAGAAACCAACACTTACTCTACTGTATTGCTATAGGATCGGTTAAAGAATCTCAAGTCAGAACATCGAAAGATCCAGCTTGGAAAAATAAATGTGGACATAGTATGGATATATCTGTCAGGTGTCAAGGGCCTAATGGGCCGGGAGGCCCGTTAGGGTTAGGTTTAGGGATAAGATTGAGTCCTTGCTTAGGGGTCAAGCAATCCTCTCTATTTAAAGAGAGGAGATGTATCAATCTAATCAAGCAAGAGACTAGAAGGAAAACCCTTCTCTCTTGCCGGCCGTGGGCGAAGCCCCGCGGCCGGCGTTCCCCGCGTCCTCACAACCCTAGCCGCTGCCACCATTGAGGCGTGAACAGTACCCGCGGCTACTGTAGCACCACGGGTACTGTAGCTCAGACCCCTGATTCCCCCACAAATCAGCCCCAAATCCTCGCAATTCACTTCCCCTCGCATCGCAATTCATAACAATCTGGTATCAGATTGCTTTGGTTTCGATCCAATCCATGGCGTCTGTTGCGGAGCAGGGCTGGCCACCGGAGCTGTTCTCCGAATGGATGGCTTCGATCCGGGCGCCGCAGACACCTCTGTCACCCGTGCTCTCGGCATTTCTGACGGCGTACGCCGCCGTTTCGCTGCCGGCGTCCCTGGCCCCGTCTGCATGGCCGCCGTCACCGACCGTGTGGACGGAGGGCGCCAACTCCATGAGGGGGTCGGTCTCCACGAGGGTGAGCACCCGAGCGGCCGCGACGGGGGTGGTTCCAGCGCCCACCACCGACGCTGTTGTCCTCCAACACTCGTTCGTCGACGGGATATTCTACAAGGGCACCGGCGTCCAACAGGTTCGGGTGTCGCCAGTCGTGCGAATGCGAGGCCGCAAAGACGCGTTTTCCTAGCGCGACGACGGCTACAAAAGGCGCACAAGCAGATGCGGGATCGGGAGGCAACCTTGGCGGTGGTCGCCTTCGACGCAGAGGGATGCGACCTTGACTCGCTCGATGGCCAACTGTGTCGATCCGCTGATGTGTCCAAGGGTGCGCATGGTGTCTTTCCCGTAGACGGTGTACTCCAACTCCGCGGGGATGCTGGAAGGGGAGGTGTGTTCCTCCTTGTCGCCAACGGGGACGCACTGCCTGGCGCCTCAGCTTTCTATCTGCGACCACCGCGAGGACGTCTCCGTTGGTTTTCATCGCGACTGCTTCCCTGTGTGGTTGTGCCCCTGCGCCCCTCTCGTTCAGATGGTCTCCATGGGATCCAGGTGGCGGATGGTGCCTACCGTTGGGGGTCACACAATAAAAAGTATGAGTCTATTTCAGATTAATAATAATCAAATAAGCCGAGATGTAAAAGGTTTATTTTTAGGTCATAGGTTTGTGTGGAGTCGAGTCATTGTCAAGGTGCCCATGCTGCAGCTCGAGGACAAGCTGCTCGGAAAAGGGCGGGGTAATGTCAGGTGTCAAGGGCCTAATGGGCCGGGAGGCCCGTTAGGGTTAGGTTTAGGGATAAGATTGAGTCCTTGCTTAGGGGTCAAGCAATCCTCTCTATTTAAAGAGAGGAGATGTATCAATCTAATCAAGCAAGAGATTAGAAGGAAAACCCTTCTCTCTTGCCGGCCGTGGGCGGAGCCCCGCGGCCGGCGTTCCTAGCGCCTCTGCAACCCTAGCAGCTCTCCCTCTCAGCCCCCCTCCACGTGAACAGTACCGCGGGTACTGTAGCACCGCGGTACTGTAGCGCTCAGCCACTGCGTAACAATATCACTATCAAATGTTCAGGGTGCCATCACCGTGTATATTCTTTTTTGATTCGGTGAGTTTGTTTCCTCTCATTTTCCTTGTTGTTGATCACATCCATGATGTGTAGTCATTGAATCACACTAAATAACATTTATGCAAGGTATGGTTGTGCCTTGATCAAGCATTATGCAAATCAATTAAATCTTATGTTTGCATCCTTTCATTGGATGATCGGCCATTAATCTTCTTAGGTAGATTCAGATTATATATTTCCAAACATATATAGCAAATGGATCAGGGTGATGGTTTCGTAGGGATTTTTTAGAACCTCATCAATGTTTAAGATCTTATTAAGCCAAGATCTCATTAAACCATTACCTGCAGCAGCTGATTGATTTGTTTATGTAGTGGTTGGTTTGTTATTACTGAAGCGGAATTAGGCTAGATCCAAATAATAGAGGTGATGTCCCTGAAAAGTTTTTTAAAGCCATCAGTTTTTATAATCATTTTAATCTGGATCACAATCGATGGAGGCTGGTGCCCAGATTGTCTAAATCCACGTGTTGCATCAAATTCTTTTGAGTGGTTAAGATTGACCATTTAGTCATTTTTCTTTGTATACATAGTACTGCTATAGTACTATATTGTACTAGAAGTGCACAACTCACACTTTGTGGTGTCCAGCTGAAATATGATTGCAGAAGTTCAGAGTATCATCAGTTTGTTAGAGGCATTTCAGTGCATGCAATACCCAAGTACTTGGGAAGATTATCTCTGGCACTCAAGGACATTTTCAATGGAATAAAGATGCCAATGCCATTTGCCAGGCTTTTGGAGGTGACACATTAACCAATTTTGCTATCCAAGGTGAGATTGAGTGATAACTGGGTGCAGGTAATCAGCCTTTTAAATGTTTAGTACCATGTATTCTGCCTGATCTGCATATACAATTATGTTCTTACCTAACATCTTTGGAACCACATTGCCTTGTATGACCACATTTGTTTTTTCAGATAAATTTTGATGATCAATCTGCTCTTTCTTACTAATTCAGATGCAGTTATCTGTTAGTGAGCAACTCAAATAGTTGCCAAATTTAGTGCATAGCCCCTTTTGTCCTGCTTTACCTGAAATAGAGGGTTTTGTTCAGAAGAAACTTTTAATATTCCATTGTAATTATGCTTCCAGGCCCTTGCGAAGAGGGAATGAAGGATCTTGTTCGTAGAGAAGTTCTGTTGGTGGATCAAAAGCTCAAAAGCTTCTAGAGTAACAAGTTCTGCATGGAAGGGGCTTCACTTTTGTTTTGTTTTTTTGTATGCTCCATGAAACCTGTAAGCAACATGAATCATGCAAGTTTTTGATGAACAATACTTATTGAGATTTTTAGCTTGCTTAAATTTATAATGGTTTTTAAGTGTAATTTTTTCCATTGATCCACCTAATTAAAATTCAGTGATTGATTTACATTCTAGGTGATTGGGACAACACATCAACCATTTTAACTGATGATGTGAGCCAAATTAGGTGACTGCATTGATCAGCCCAAGATGTGCCACCTGGTGGTAAGGAGAATTTTGCAAATATCTATCAGCCTTTAACCATATAACTATATCACCAGCCTTTCAATGAGTTTACTTATTGAAGCACATGATTACAGATTAATATCTGGTAGGTGATCCCATTCACCTAATCCCTAACTGAAACTGTAATTGCATGGTCCATTAACCATATTCAGCAGTTTTAGCTTCATGTCTCACAAGTCAACATGATAAATAATTAATCACATTCTTTGCAATTCCATCGGCCCATTTCAAGGTGCCAACACTAATGATCAATTTTGTCAAGATGATGACTAAAGCTGCTCTCACCTCTCACGCATTCAGTTTTCATCAGCTTGAGCTATCTGTTTTGAAGCATGATTTGGCCTTGTGTTGTACTAGGTGGATTTTGTGTTGGGCTCAATATTTTACAACAATAGGCAGAGATCAGGGAAAACGTGGACTTGTATTTTCTGGTAGCACTATTACAAAGATTTACATGCAATATTATCTCGTAGCAACATTACAAAAGTCATCATATGTTACGGGATACTCTTAGTATGTGACATGACTTCTTCGTCGAACTTTTGGCGCATGAAGCAAATGCCTGGAGCAAGAACTTACCTAGGATTTCAGAACATTATCTTTCACGCATCACAGGCAAAAAAAATCATAGATCATAGATGGAGGGTGGCTTTTTGGATGACTTGTCATACTCAAGTTAGACTATATGTGTGCTCGATTTCAAGTTTGTTTATTATTATTATTTTGCTAGCAGAAGTCGTCTTTCCCATAGAATGTTTTAAAATGAGAAATACATGTTGTCTTTGCATGACATATTGTAATTCATTATTATGATTTATTGACATTGTGTTTGTACAATATAATTTTATTAAATATTTTGTATATTCATTTTATACTTCCCCGTCCCAAATCCCAAAAAGAATGATGGTGAATAAAGAGACGTGTGTACCCTTAGTTTAGTTTGCATATAGAAATGGAAAAATAGGTTTCTATTTATCATGCATGCATGCATAAGATCAATATACCAGATTATGCATGCATAAGGGTTAGTTCTTAGAACATCATACCTTCTGCGATAAATTCTTTTTGGAATAAGGGAGTATCCGGATGCCCGTAGCAACACACGGGCAATTTCCTAGTATACATAAATCGAAAACTACAACAACTTAATGTTGGGATCAGTACAGAGTCATTGTTTAATGCGATTAACATATTAGCAATCAGAATCAGATTTTTTATTGCCATTGTTATTAAAAAGGGATCATAAATGCTAATCAAGGTTAACCCCTATGTTGCATCAGCTCAGCTTTGTCCTTTATTTTTGTTAATATTGACTACTATGTTTGCTGCATTAACATTTTTACAATACTCCAGTTATTTATAAAAGAAATAAATGTCATGCTCATGTACTGTTTCAGTTTATTTTGCAACATTAGTCATGTCAGTAGAAGACCGTAGTTGGATGTACCAAGGTTGGAACCGTAATGGCCATCATTCCCGAGAATGGGTGCGCAACACAGATGGTTTTCTAGACCATCAGCCTGTTCGTTTGGCTGGTGGCTGATGGTTGGTGCTGGTTTGTTCTGAGAGAAAAGTACTGCTGACTGGTTGCTGGTGGCTGATTTGTTGTGACTGGCTGGTGGCTGATAAGCCAAGCGAACAGGCTACATGCTTTCAATTCTTTTCCTATTGCTGCAACTTCAGGAGTAGGTTGCCCTTCCTCAGATTGTTGCAATAGAGTCAGACGTAGAAGAGCAGTAATGAGCACACATTTGTGCAAAAGAGGTTTTATGTCAGGATATACTAGATGGACTGAGCATGGAGAGCATGATGCGAACATACCTGTCCCGGAACATGCATATGACACTGTTGATGGCTTAGATGAAATGTTAACTGATTTAGGTGATGCAATATATAGATGAAATTTCAGAAGATGAGCCAACGGCAGGTGCCAAGGCGTTCTATGACATGTTGGCTGCTTCCAAAGAGCCTCTCCATATTTCACTAGTGTTACACAACTAACTGCAGTGGCACGTCTAATGGCAATTAAGTCACAGCGCAACCTTTCTGGAGAATGCATGAATAGTTTACTAAAGCTATTTTGTGATGTATTGCCTGGGAACAATAAAATGCCAAAGAATTTGTATGAGTGTAAGCGTCTTCTCAAAGGTCTAAAAATGCCATATGTCAAGATAGATGCTTGCATTAACAATTGTATGCTATACTATGAAGAAAATAAGGACAAGGACAAATGTGATGTGTGTAAGGAAAGTGGTTACGTAGCTGTTGCACCTGAAAACCAAGGGCGTAAACGGAAGCCAGTAGCTCATAAAGTACTACGTTATCTCCCATTCACACCAAGGTTGCAGCGGATGTATATGGAGCCGACAACAGCAAAGCATATGTGTTGGCACAAGGAGGGTGTGCGTGCTAACCCCAGTGTTTTCGTGCACCCTTCTGATGTTGAAGCATGGACAGATTTTAGTACAGCCTTCAAGGATTTTGCGGGAGAACCTAGAAATGTTCAGATTGCTATAGCAACAGATGGTTTCAATCCTTTTGGCTTCGGAAAAGCACAATATTCTTGTTGGCCAGTTTTTGTGATTCCTTTGAACTTGCCTCCGAGTCTTTGTATGAATCTTCCACTTGTTTTTCCGGTGGGAAATCCACTTCCAACACTCTTGCCGTCCCCTTTTGGTTAGGGAACGGTCTTCTCTTGTCGAATACTTATCCGTAGTCGATCGGAACCCAATCCATATGTTCGAACTCCCTTAATGGCTTCACGCTTGACATACTCCTCTTATTTGTCTCATTTGATTCGGCGAAGTCAACGCTCAGGTTAGTTCTTGACTTGGTGTGCTCTTCTTCAAGCTTTTCCGGGATTGGCTCCTCTTTCTTGACTTCCAGGGTTGCCTCTTTAGAAATTTCAGCACACATCTTCATCCTTGAATTGTGTTCCAGCTCTCCCACAAGTCTTGTTCCCCAATCTTTTCGCATGGTCGCCGCTTTGCTAATCTTTTGTAAGAGTTGAGCGGCTTCCGTGAGTGTTTTCTCCATGAGATCCCCACCTGCACACATTTGGACGTGTTGCATGCAACTAGGGGTTAGGGAAAAGAAAAATGTATGCAAGAGTACATCACTGGAGAAGCCGAGTCTTGGTCCTTGTTCAATCAACTCATTAAATCTATTCCAAGCTTGGTCTATCCCTTCCTCTTCTCCTTGCATGAAAGTGATCACTTGCCTCCTTAGATGTTGAACTTTGCTCATTGGAAAAAACTTCTCGCAAAATTTTTTTGTCAACTTGCTCCAATTGCCTTCAACTTCAAAGGACGCAAACGAGTACCACATCTATGGTTCACCGGCAACTGAGTAGGGAAAGAGATTCCAACTCCTTCTTGACGCACCGTGTTGCATAGCATCGTGAAATGCCTTATGTGTCTATATGGGTTCTCCGTGACCATCCCTTCAAATGGGTTTGCCGCCACCATCTCGATGATCTTGGATTTAATTTCATACTTGGTCGCTTCGAGCTTTGAATCTGACTCTTGTACTCTTATGCCTTCACATCGAGGGCTAGCGTAATCCCTTAGTGATTTCTCCGGTTCTTCCACGGGTTGATTGACGAACGCCATCTAGACAATAAGATAAAAACAAAAAACAAAAACAAACAAAGTGGTTTTCTAGATAATATGTGTTAGATATAGCAAACAAAAGATAAACTAAATATAAAACTAAGTTAAATGGAAACCAAACGATGTAAACTAGCTCGCTCCCCAGCAACGGCGCTAGAAAAAGCGGCTTGTTGACAGATAAAAGACGTATCCCTCTACGATCCGCAAACGTACGGACCCACACCTTTTTCACCACGGGATTCCCAAGGTTCTTGTCAATCCGCGGAGCAAGGGGATTACAAGCGTTTGATCTACCTCTACACACTAGCTACTCAAACCCTAACTATGATCAAACTAGAAAACAACTAAACTACACTAGAGAGAATGATTAAGCAATCAAGATAGGAGACACTCGCCTATGGGCCTACGATACTAGATCATGCAATCGCTTAAAGACATGAAAACCAATCTAATCTGTCGGGGGTTGTGACCACGGTTTCGCCCTTTCCCTCCTCTCGTACTGTCACTACGTGAAGGTATTCATGACTAGACCTATGATGGACACGGCGTATTGAATGGAACCAAGGAAGCATTGGAGCTCTACTCCCTTTACGGCATGATAGCTAACCTTAAGCATTAAAGTATATTCAACACAAGATGATAGATAATCCAACAAAGTACGATTACATCTCAAGATCGATTACAACCCATGGACGAATAATGAGATTACCCCATCAAGGTGCTAGACATAGCACCACTAATCATGGTCACCCTTCCGACGGTGTCTTCCTTCTTCTCCACTTGTGGGTGCTTCCTTCGAGGTGGTTGATCTCCCTCCGGAGATCTGCCTCCTCTCTCTCTAGCTTGTGGATGGCCTCCAGGTGCGAATGGCTCTCTCTCTGCCGAATGGCGGCGCCTCCAGGGTTTTAGGGTTGAAGATCCTTCGGGTGCAAGGAAAGGGGGGCGAACCGACGCCGGAACTAGGCTGGGCCGGCCGGCCTGGGCCGACCGGCCAAGGCCCAATTCGGCCCGGTTCGGCCACCCCTTCGCTCCCGTGGGTCCTCAGGTGATTATGCACTTTTCCCCCTCCACTTGCATGATTTTGACGATGTCATCCTCGCGTCCAAGATGGAGGTTCTCCGCGCATGAAGTTCGGTCTTTTACGCTTCAATCCCCGGGGGTGTTCCTTCGTAGCACTTCGGTCCTTGCCACCATTGGAAGTGATTTCATCAAGCTCATGAACACGAACAAGACTCCGTAAATGCTCCTTTGAACTTGTTGTGAATCTGTCCTTTATGTTCATGTTTTCCTACATAAACACAACACTTCCAAATGCATGCACATAGATGAACTTGTTATATGATTAGTGTGCCTAGTGGCAGGTTAGTTCCATAATCAAATCCAAACCAAAGTGTAATGAACATGCTTGGTGTACCAAAATACACCGTCAACAAGGAACCACGCCGAATCATCTATACATACCATGAAGGCTCATACAAGGTCTAGCTTCCGCCCGATCATCCTACCCTCTCACAAGATCTCACCATGAAGCTTCGAAAAGAGAGAAAAAGATGTCAAGAGAGGGAAAAGTAAAGAGAAAAATATGTGTATGGAAAAGAAAGGAAGAAATTAGAAAATAAAATATGTGTATGAGAGAATGAAAGAGAGTGATTGAAAAAACAAGAAGAAAACGAGAGAAGAGGAGTGGCAAGAAAGATATGAGAGGGATGAATCTAGTGAAAAGAAAAAATAAAGTGCAAGGAAGGATGTCACGTTGTTGAGAGACGAAACTTTCATTCTTTTTCCAACCATGTGCAATCCGACAACGAGGATGTCATTGGTGCCTTGTAGTCATATTTTTCTTTTGCCCTTGCACATGTCCACCATTCTATATCTTCTAATCCTTGATATCCCCACATATGGTTTATTCTCATGATCATTGGCTTTGAAAGGTAAACAACCATTAGAGGAAGTTCTTAGTTTGACAATACTTGTGTTGGTTGTGCTAGCCATACCTATAGCTCCACTCTATATGTTATATGAGAGATTTATGGGAGGTGAGAGTTTTATAAAAATTGTTTAGGATAGCCACCTTATATGAGTGACATGAGAGATCTTGGAGAAAGGTTTTTTGTCTAACATTTGTTGCAGGAATTTTATTTTTGAAAATCATAAAAACCCTCCAATGGAAGCAAAGAAGTAAGCATGACTAAAATTGAAGGCCTCGAGTGAAGAGTTTGAGTTGTGGGGTAAAACTTGACGTGGTATAGATTCTAAACGCCCATGTTTATGTATGATGATCATTACTTTATGTTTATGTATTAAAGATAAAAGATTGACTAACTTGTGAAGAAAGAACTAGCGGAGCACGATTACAACGCCTTGGACGAAGTTCTTTTACGAGTGCTTGCTCGAGGACGAGCAAGATCTAAGCATGAGGGAGATGTTAACGGTGTATTTTGGTACACCAAACATGTTCATTACACTTTGGTTTGTATTTGTTTATGGAACTAACCCGCCACTACGCACACTAATCACATAACAAGTTCATCTTTGTGCATGCATTTGGAAGTGTTGTGTTTATGTAGGAAAACATGGACATAATGGACGGATTCACAACAAGTTCAAAGGATCAATTACGGAGTCTTGTTCGTGTTCATGAGCTTGATGAAATCACTTCTAATGGTGGTGAGGACCGAAGTGTTACAAAGGAACATCCCCGAGGATTGAAGTGTAAAAGATCGAACTTCATGCACGGAGAACCTCCATCTTGGACGCGAGGATGACATCGTCAAAATGGTGCAAGTGGAGGGGGCAAAGTGCATAATCACACGAGGACCCACGGGAGCGAAGGGGCGACGGAGCCAGGCCGGGACGGGCCTGGGCCGGTCGGCCCAAACCGGCCGGCCTGGCCCAGTTCTGGGGTCGGTTCGGCCCCCCTTTCCTTGCACCTGAAGGATCTTTAACCCTGAGTCCCTAGAGGTGCCGTCATTTGTGAAACAGAGAGCCATTCGCACCGAGAGGCCATCCACAAGCTAGAGAGGGAGAAGGGAGATCTCCGGAGGAGGATCGAGCATCTCGAGGAAAGCACCCACAAGTGGAGAAGAAGGAAGACACCGTCGGAAGCGTCACCATGATCAACGGTGCCATGTCTAGCACCTTGATGGGGTAATCTTCTTATTCGTCTGTGGGTTGTAATCGGTCTTGAGATGTAATCGTACTTTATTGGAACATCTATCTATCATCTTGTGTTGAATGTGCTTAGATGCTTAAGGTTAGCTACCGTGCCGTAAAGGAAGTATGGATCCCAATGCTTCCTTGGATCAATTCAATACGTCGTGTCCATCAGAGGTCTAGTCACGTATACCTCCGCGTAGTGACAGTACGGGGGGAGGGAAAGGGCGAAACTGTGGTCACAACCCCCGATAGATTAGATTGGTTTTCTTGCTTTAAGCGGTTGCATGCTCAAGTATCGCAGACCCATGGGTGAGTGTCTCCTATCTTGATAGCTTAATCATTCTCTCTAGTAGTGTAGTCATTTTTCTAGTTTAACCATAGATAGGGTTTGAGTGGTATTGAGTAGAGGTAGATCAAATGCTTGTAATCCCCTTGCTCCGCGGATTGACAAGAACCTAGGGAATTCTGTGGTGAAAAAGGTGTAGGTCCGTACGCTTGCGGATCGTAGGTGGATACGTCTTTTATCCATCAACAGTCGCTCTTGGCTGTGATGAGTGATTGACAATGTGGTGTGGACTGACTCTTGGCCGAGTATTGCAGGTGCAGGTTGCGTCTTGATTTGCGTTGGTGCAGGTGAAGAGCTTGCGCGAAAGGTCTATGCCTTGTAGGGCCTCCGAGGTGTGGAGAGACAAGTAGGCTCAGCTTGAGGGACCCGGTGGCCAGCGGGATCGAGTGCGGGCCGCATGGTGGCAAGAAAAGCAAGACGAAGTCATGGACAGGAGCCGGTGCAGGGTAGCGGCTCACGACCGGAGTCTTCACGTGGGGTTTGTAGCGGTTCACCACAAAACCGTCGTGTTACTTGGTTGAGCCACAAAACCAAGATCGGAGGCTCGGCGGGCGGAGATGGGATCCGGGCGCGCCGAGAAGCTTCGAAGCGGAGGACACGCGTCGAGATCGCAAGGCTTGCATTGAGGCTAAGCGAGGTGCGGTCGTCGGGCATCCGTCCGATGGTGCTACGACGAGAATTCCCAAAGTGCCCCTCAGGGGCGTGTATCCTAGTATTATGTAATAGGGGTAGTTTCATCTTTCGGCTGTCTCCATATATACTTAGAGGAGAGAGGATGGCAGCTATCTCTCGAAACCCTAGCTCATTTCCCTTTGCTATTTTACCTTCCTATTTTCCCTAGAATTTCTATAGGACTAGCTTGAGAGTTTCATGGTGGGATCTTGAGAGAGGGATGGATGTTGAGGAGGCAAGCTAGACCTTGCGAATCTTTCCTTGTTGTATAGAAGATTCAGCATTGTGATTTCCGTGAGTCTTATTGGTGCCTCTTTGGTGTTTTCGTTCTTCGGTTGATTCCGCGGATTTGAGAGGGTTTTCTCCGGATTTCTTTGAGGGGGTCATGGGTGAGTGCCTTCTGCCTCTTTGTGGATGATCTTGACCCCTCAAACACCGGGAAACCTCCTCGATTCGATGGTCTTTGGGTAGAGTTCTTTGTTTGTGGTTGATTTCGTGTGATCCGCGATTCTTGTCGTTCTAGGGAGTGAGAGGCCAAGAGTTTTGGGGCATAGCATCACCTAGTGACGCATATCAACTCCCCCAAATCTTGCCTCAAGAGCTTCAGTCGTTTGGGAGATCCAGTGACGACTTTGGGGAGGTGTTCTTGCGAGTTAGCATTTTTCTGCGCGGTTCATCCACGGACCGTCCGTGTGTGTTTCGCGGACAGTCCGCGGCTGGCGGACAGTCCACAAGGGACTCGCGGACCGTTTCGTGGACCATTTACACAGAGATATGTTTTCTCTATTGGAGAGGACTTTTGTACTGCGGACCGTCCGCGCCTGTCTTCCGGTCAGTCCACCCCTCCCTGGCGGACAGTTCACGACAGCTAGACAGACAGTCCGATCTGTACACAGGAACTTGCCAAGTTTGATCGGTTCCTTTGCTCCTTCTTTAGTGCTTCCGTGTGTGCTTCGAGGAATCGTTCCTAGGACTTGTAGTTGATCCATAACTATGTTGTCTTGTCCATTGGTGTTTGTGTGTGACTTTTGGAGTTGCGATTGGGACATAGGCCGAGTTCTTTGAAGAAGAATTTTTATCGGCTCCCATTCACTCCCCCCTCTCTGGTCGCCAATCCGGTCCTTCAATTGGTATCAGAGCCGGTTACAGATCTTCGTGATTCTAACTAGTCTAAGATCCAAAGATGGCGTACCAGGAACGGGGTTCGGGTCCTCCACACTTTGATGGTAAGAACTGCCAGATGTGGCAAAGGCGGATGGCTACTTTCCTCCGCGGCAAGGGTAAGATTCTGTGGGATGTCACAGTGAACATAGCTTATGTTCATCTGGTGAACTTCCTTGCTCCAGGATCGAGGGACATGTTCGACACCAACAGCAAGGCGGCCGACTACCTGTACCGTTCTCTATGTCAATCTGAATTCGAACGGGTTCAGACAGAGGATTTGGCGTGTAGGATTTGGGAGTAGCTAAAGAATGCTCATGCCGGGAATGCTCAGGTTCAGGCTTGGCTCTTTGCGACCTACCGAAGAGAGTACGAGAATTTCACTCATCTCCCCGGTGAGTCAATTGATGCCATGTTTCAGCGGTTCACGGTGATTGTGAACAACATGAGGGCTAATGTGGCCGTACTCCCGTATGATGACCATGACAGGGCTATCAAGCTCCTGCATTCTCTAGATCATACCGTGTAGAGTGAGAAGGTCGAGGCCATCCTAGAGTCGGAGAAGTATGAGACCCTCACGGTGGACGAGCTGTTTTCCAAGCTTAAGTCGTCTGAGGTGGACCGTGGGGTGCGTGCAAAGATCAAGAACCCGACTGACCCTCATAGTCTGGCTCTCGTATCTGGTTCAAGGACTAATGCTAACATGTCTTCGAGACATTTTTCTTTGTCTTGCCTTGTGTCCATGCCAGATGAGGAGTTCGACGTGCTGGGTGAGGAGGACCTCGCGTTGTTGAGCAGGCAGTTCGAGCACATGCACACGAATTGGAAGAACGCTCGGAGGAGCTCGGGCATGTGCTACCGGTGCGGGAAGCACGGGCACTTCATCGTCGAGTGCTTGGAAGCCATGGAGGTCAAGCCCGAGCACAAGCACCGTCCGACGATCGACCACAAGCACCGCTCGAGGACGACTACAAGGGCAAGAACAAGTCCGAGTGGAGGCCAAGGAGGAGTGGTGGTCACAAGAAGAAGGAACGGGCGATGGTGGCCGGTGCGAGCGACATCGACTCAAGCTCATGCTACTCTTCATCGAGCTCGAGTGATGAAGAAGGGAACCGGCACAAGGGCAAGTGGTTGGGCAAGAACATCAACGGCTTGTGTTTCGCCGCCCAAGGCTTTTGCGGCATGGCACATAGCTCCGCAAGCAAGAAGAGCAACAAGGATGACTCGGGCTCTGACTCCAAGGAAGAGGTAAACAATGATCCATCCTTCTTGATAGCGAAGAATGCTAGGTTGAATGACTTGCTTGACAACCGTGATGATGTGCTTAGAAAGACCAACAAGGAGAAGAAGGAGTATAGGTCTTTGCTTGGAGAGGCTAAGGAGAAGGTGATTGAGCTAGAATCTTTGCTTGATGATGCTAGTGCTCAAATATATTCTATTAAGTCTGCTCCTATTGTGACCAATAAACCTGAATGCACTGATTCTTCCACTTTTCTTGGTGAATTGACTGTGCTTAAGGAGAAGTATGCCTCCAAGGTTGAGGAACTAGATGTGCTTAGGATTGAGCTAGATGAGATGAAATCTAGACCCTCCTTGCTTGGTGCTTGCACTTCTTGTCTTGTTTTGCATGAGAAGCTAGATATTTCGCTTGTGTATGCTAGATCTCTAGAGGCTCAGCTGAAAGCTCCTATTCCTACAATTTGCTCTACTTGTGAAATAATTACTGTGAAGAATATGGAGCTTGCACACTATGTTGATTGCTTGCAGGATGAGAATGATGTGTTGAGAAAGTTGATGGGTTGGTTGTTTGGTCATGAGCCTCAGTTGAGGATAATGATCGAAACATACAAGCGCCAGAATGGGGAAGCGCTTGGGGCAAACAAGGTTGGTGAGGGAAGTGGTGAGAATGAGGGGAAGATCAGAGATATCCCAGAGCCACCAAAAACCCACCACAAAAATGCCTTTGTTCCTAAACCGAACCATCTTAGGAACCGACTAGACACAACCCCAGCTCTACCCGTGTTTACTCCACAAACCGACAACTTCCAGAAACCCATCAAGCTCAAGAGTGACTTGGGGAATGAGTTCTTTTGGGAAGAAGGGAGAGAAACCGAGTGAAGAGAAGCCAGAGCCCAAAGAGAACCCGAAACCAAAGCCAAAACCGAAACCCTTCCATTGTGAGCATTGTGGGAGGGATGGGCACCTTGCTGAGTTTTGCTTCAGGAGGAAGTGTGAGGAGAGGTTGGCTAGAGAGTTGGCCAATAAGGACAGGTACCGCACTTCTCGTGGTGTGCCTGAGCCTAAGTTGGTGTCCAGAGGCGAGGGTATGGTGCGTACCATTTACCCTCGAGAGAGGTATGAGATTGTGCCTCGTGGAGATCCACCACATAGAGTGTTGACGCAAAATCAGCTCCTCGCGCCAAGCACACAGAAAGCCGAACAAAGATGGCTTAACACACGTGCCGGATCCGAAGCGTGCCAGTCAATTTTCCTGAAACTGACAAAGGATGAAAAGTAATTAGATAAAACCTGGAACTTGCCGAGTGGTACCAGATAGTTCCGTATTTACGGCTAGAAAGCCAAGTAAAAAGACATATAGCTACAACAAGCTATCTGTCAGCAGTTTAAATATCATTCGGGAGCATTAAAACATGAAACCAGGATATAGCCGAATGCATGATGTAAGCATTACGAAAGATCGGTCTTTGTTTAAACAGCATTGCTTGCACGTGGTCATGACCAATTTTCGAAGATAAATTACAATAAAAATAAATAAGGTGAAAACATGATTATAAATGTGAAGTAAACAAGCATGCATAGGCCAAAAGCACTAGTCTACCGCATGTCTAGGTACTTTCGAACCCGTCGAGCGTGACACCAAACAAGTTAATCCACCGCATGATACGACTTGTTTGAAATCACACCACCAACCACGAGTAAATCAATCCACCGCATGATACAATCTAAACATGGAAGGCTAAAAGCATACTTTATTTAAAACAAACTTATGAACACGTTTCACTTGTGATAGAATTGCCGAATACAGCTGTACAGCCGATAAGGGCTCCATGGAGAAGGAACAAACATTGAAAAGTTAACAAGCTTGAACCCACAACACGTGACAATCTAGATTGATCTAAATTCGGCTATTGAGAGCACTTGATCCTTTACAATAAACCAGAGACTTGAAAGCACAACACATGGATCTCAAAGAGATAGAGCCGAAGCTAATCGATCTAGATTGGGCAAAAGAGTGTTACATGAATTAAACATAAAGCAAAAGCCAAAGCAACACGTGGTAACTTAATGAATCTATTAGACCTTGCCAAATCTAATAGAGCCGATAACTAGCTCCAAGCTAGATCTTAGCCTACCGCATGGCTCATAATCTAACAAGAAACCCTCTTGAACCAAGCTTAAATCCACCACATGATACTAAGCAAGGTAACAAGATTACTTGCATCACGGTCTAAATCCACTGCATGATACTAGACATGATACAAGGTTGCCGGTACTTACGGAGGTCGACGGATCGATGGCTCCTCTCGAAGAACTCGACGACTCGACTAAAGGACTCGAAGTTTGGCACGGGGCCGGTTTTGTTGTGTAATTGTTCGATCCCTATTACAAACACCAAGGGTTTATATTTATACCCTTGTCCTAACACGACTCCTGGTCGACTACGAGTACAACATTCATTACCTAAATTAATGTCCCGGCGCCAATGTACATCTCGCACCCGTCATCAATTCGTCCCTTCCTTATATCCGAGCCACGTCATCACGTATTCCCGAATGCTTCCTTCCTCAAGCGCAAACAGCCCTTCTGCCGAATGATGGCGTACTACCGACCGCAAGCATCTTTACCGAATCCTTTGAGGAGAATTTCCTGCCGAAAGGCGCTTCTTTACCAAACTCGGCCCACAAGTCAGTCCCTTTCCTGCACCAATTTTTGGTGTTAACATATGCCCCTTCAATTACGAGATAAAAAGTGATTTTATTCCGGAATTGACTATAAATGCTCAACGTCTCCGAGCTAAATCTGTTCAACACCCGTTCTTTCCTCTTGCAAACCGTTGGAGTCTTCGCTCAGATCCAAACCCTAGTTCATCAATCCTTTGAGCTCAAATCTTCGAATGGCGGACCAAGACCAAGTTCTTAAGGTAAATCTCATCTCCCTAAGGTTCATTCGGTATTACTTTTTCGAATTCCATCTTAGATTTTCTTTTGCCTTTTCTTGTTCTTCATAGGCTCTAGCCGCCGAGATTTTGATTCCCATCGAGGACAAATCACCGTCCTATTTTCTCAGGCCCGTGGGAACCTCCAACCCCCTCGAGTTATTGAAGCCGAATCCCAAAGAATCCCTTTCAAAGCAGCTTTGTCGAAACCTCATGAATGGCAAGATGCCTTCAAAAACTGGCCCCTTCCCCCAATTGCAGGTTGGAGGAACTGGTATAAGAGGATGCTTGATGACGACAGCACTAAAACAAGCAATTGGGACAGCCTTCGCATTGCCTATTGTTTGGAATTATCTCTGGCTGAAACACCCAAAAATGAGGACCTTCTGATCGCATCTTGTTATTTTTGGTCGAATGGTGTCAATGCTTTTCTTTCTGGTCATGGACAAATGTCTCCCACCCTGGCCGATGTATATATGATAACCGGCCTTGATGTCACAGGATCTGTGTATCCTTACAAATACAAAGGCTCCTCCAGGCAAAAAGGAGTAAAAATAGGAGTTGGATATAAGAAGTATATCCAAAATCATATGTCTGATGGCCCCTTATCTGAAGTTGAGTAAAGGGCCTTCTTGAACATGTGGCTATGCAGATTCCCACATCGTAATGGCTGAGGACTTGGCTGTTGGTAATCTTATTCCTCTTGGAAAATACCTCCTAGGAAGTGTATACCATATGCTCCATCAGACCACTCACTTGATGCACACCAGCCAGAAGATCTCCTGTGTCAACGGCCCTTGGTGGTTTGTTCAAATGTGGCTACAGCTATACATGCACCAGATCGTTGGCATCGACCTTAACAACCGGTACTTTCCCTCAGCCAACTACAAGGAAGGGGAAACTCAGATCACCAAAGGTTGCCAGACTTATGGAGAAGCTGCCTCAACCATATCCATCAACCAAAACATCAGCCAACTCTTTGAGCTTTTCTTCAAAGGTTTTGCCAATCCCCTTTGGCTTCCATATCTGAACAATGACAACCTGACTCTTCCTTGCGAATTCAGCTTTGAATCTGGATGCAATGATGTAAAATCCATAGCAATTTTCAACATCTTCATTCATCCATGCATCCTGCCAGCAGAATTCAGTGGAGGAAGGCAAAATCAGAGCACCTTTGAATACTATCAACCAAATATGATGGCTAGACAGCTAGGATGTGGTCAAGTGTCCCCAAGGCTATTCCTTCATGAATTCCTCAAGCCCATAGAGGAAATTAAGGAATCTCTGCAAGCCAGAAGAGTCTTTGAGTATCAGTGCAACCCAACTATTTATGCACCTAGGCCCTTTGTGCCAACAACAATAGCTCATCCTTCATTTACTTCCTGGTGGCAAGAATCCCATGATCATATCTTCAATGAGCCAGTGCATTCTTTTTGTCTTGAGCTAATGCCTGATTTCCAGCCAATTTCAGAGGTAATAAACTTATTTTTCCCTTTTCTCAATCATGCTCTTCTTTACTGATCAAGATCTTTGCTATCTTTTGCAGAATACAGTACCCGCCCCTCATGCTAGGACAATCTCCTACAACATTGCAGGCCCAATCTCTGCCCTGGGGTTCAATTCCACCACTTTGGCTCAACTGATGTCCAGATATGCCACATCAGACCCAACTCTCACCAGTTCAGCCTCTGATAAAAGGAAAGCTCCATCCCTGGTTGCTCCTCCAGCTGCCAAGAAGAAAAGAACATCTAAAAGAGTTTTTATCGAGGTTAACATCTTTTTCTTCTCAAGCATAAAATCATTCTTCATCCTAATAATTTTATCTTGTGTAATTTCAGACCAGAGCTCAGCAACCATCAACCACTATAGAATCTGCCAATGCCCCATCTATTGGTAAGATCTTCACCATATCTTTCCCTTTAAAGACCATTTTCTTCATTGGCATTTACCCTCTACTTGCTATTTGCAGAGGAAACATTGGTGAACCAAACTGTGGGGAGTTATTCTCCTCAACATGCTCCAAACCCAGTTTCACCAAGGATCCAGCCATCCTCTCCTCAAGCAGAAGTTCCAATTTCACTAGGGATGGATCCATCTTCTCCTCAGCCAGAAACTTCAAACCTACCAAGGAATCATCCTCAATTCGGCAAGCCTTTCTTTTCAGGATCAGGATGCATCACCACCAAGCTTTTCTTTTACTGTGGATGACTTAACTGTTGAAAAAGGTGATGAGGCATCTTCAGGTCAAGCTCTATCAGAGGAGAATCAAGCAAAGCTAAAAAAATCCTCTCTGCTGCAACGAGATATCCAGGATCAAGTTAGGGATGTTGATCTTCTAGAAGAAGTGCTTGAATCCATCAACCAAGAGCTTCCTGATGATATTAAAGCCTCCCTGGAGCCTATCTCACAACTGGACAATCACTTTGCAGTAGTAAGGCGAGCTTTGAAGAATCAATCCTCCCGACCAGCCCTGGAACAAAGGAGAACCAAAGCCAAGCAATTCGTGAAAGAGTCACAGGCTCAAATCCAAAGCAACAAGGAATTGCTGGCTGAACTACAGCCTACACATGAGTTGAAGATCATCAGGAAAGCTGCACTAGAAGCTGAATTGAAGAACTTGACAGCTGAAATCGAGGCTGACAAGAAAAAGATAGCCGAACTTCCTGGATTAACACAAAAAATCCAAAAGGAAGCTACATCAGCCTTGATTGAATCAAACCAGCTCAAGACGAAGCTCTTCGCTCTGTCTAACACGCAGGAAGCGGATCAGAAAGTGCTGGAGAACATCAGCAAAATGACATCAGATGCTTCCAGTGTAATCTCAAAGTACTTGAATATATGATTGTATCAAACAATTTGTAGTCGAATGATTCATCATCCTTGTAATTTTGTTCACCATAAACTTTACTTTCCATTTTCTGTCTTGCCTTGCGAACAACTTTAGACGATTCATTCGGCAACTCTGGCCAAACAGTGTTAGACCCGAATAGCAATTCGCCCGCAACTCAGCCGAATTTCAACCAGTCAAACCGAATATGACTCAGCTTGAATTCCAAACGACCCGACGGCGATTCGGTTAAGGAAGTCTCTCCACCTCCCAAATTTCTCGGGATATGCACCACGATCTCCGGCCACGATCTCTTTGCCAGTCCCATAAATATGAACCGCGGGTGCCCCTAGCCTTTCACCAAGTCTTCTGCCTTCAAGCCTTTGCCAATCTAAACTTCCCTTCTCTAGCACTAGTACTTCCAAAAGCTCGATGGCAGGTAGCAGCAACAGGCGCCGGGCCAGCGACGAGGCTGAAGGGAGCCGCGCTGGCGCTCGCCGGAGGTGGTTTTTCTAGATTTCTTCACAGCTTTTTCTAGATTTCCTTTTGTTTCTGACGACCCTCTTTGTGTTTCTAGGCTCATCCAGTGGAACCCCGCTCCTGCACCGGCCACGACTCCGGCCTTGCCAGGCGACTCCTCGGGGTCGTCCAGCTACTCTCACTCCCCCAGCTCGCGCTACACCAATCGCGACGCCCGCCGGTTCAAGGCGGAGCGTGATGAAACTCGGCGCGAGTTGGGAGACGTCTCCAAGAAGGCCGGAATCTCCAAGCTCGAATGGGAGCACCAGCGCAAGAAGCTGTTGGAGGCCATCGACGGTGAATCTTATGATTTGTTTTAATTTAACTCAACTTTGAACTAACCGCCATTGCTCCGTAATTGCTGCAGACCGCGACGCCGAGCTCAACTGGCTGAAGACGTTGGTGAAGAAGCTGGCGGACAAGGTGAACGCCCCCGGGGACACACCGGAAGCCCGCCTTGGCGCGGTGGAAGACCGCGTCGACGATGTGGCCCTCCATGGCGTCCGTCTGGGCACCACCCTAGGCCTGGCTGCCATGGCGACGCACACTGGCGTCGACTACTCCACGCAGCCGCGCGGCTTCCATGGCGGCGCGCCGGAGGACATCGATGACATCGAGGTCATCCTGGAGCGTCTCGACGGCCACGGCGATGACAATGCCGACTCATTCATCCCCAGTCTGTGCTGAACAGACTTTTTGATTAGTTTGTACTAGGGATGTTGGAATTTCGGCAATAAATAATGAAATTTTATATCCTGCATTTGTGTTGTGATGGTTTCCTTTGATTTATCATGCGAATCTTACTGTTTTGAACGCATTCGAGAACTTTTATCCTAGCCGAATACGCACAAACTCCTGTCCCTTGGCGTAGAATCCGCAGAAAATCCTCATTCGGGAGCCACGAACACTGTTCAATGAAAAACCCTTCGCATTCGGGGAGAAAACCCTATCGTTTGGTATTCCCATTAATTTACGCCAACCAGTCATCACTCCCAATGCGTTCTCACAGCTAATAAAATAGCCCCCTTGGTGCTCTGCAAATCCACTCGTATACACTTCCATCAATTCACGTCTTCTCTCCCTGCTCCTCCAGAGGAAAAAACCCTCAAAGCCATGGCGGACAAGGGGAAAAAGCCAGTCGAGGAGAGCAGTGCTCCACCAAAGAAACGAACCATCCAAGAGTAATCTTTCCCTCTCAATCTTTTCTTTTACTTTCGACTGCAATCTCATGATTCACCTTCCTTTGTTTTTTCAGCCTCGACTTGCTCCCAAAGGAGATCTTTGGAACTGAAGAGGTTCCCGAGTACATCCTCTCCGATTCCTCCGCTAAAGAAAAAGACGCCACGCCGGAACAGAAGACCAACCACCAACTGCGCCGTCGCATTCGGCATCTAGAACACAACCTGCGGGACATCACTTCCCGCTGCAGTGCCGAACGCGAATGCTGCATGAGTTTAGTGGCGTTGGTAGGGGGTAAGATCTTTATCCTTATTCGGTTTTCATATTTAAGTTTCAGATCTCAAACTTAACAAGAATCCATTCCCTTTCTTCAGATGTTTCTGACAGGTACAACAACTTGAAGGCTTCCTGGGACAGCATGATGGAAGCTGCAAGTCATGGCAACCCTCGAAGGTTCTATGTTGCCGTCACAGTGGTTCTGGAACAACTGAAGAGGGAAGAACTGAAGAGGAAAAATGCGGAATCAAAGAAATGAAGCATACTTTCGCTTCTTCCTCCAGGCCTTCTGCTTCCCACAAGCTTCCCTTTTGTAATCTTAGGTAGCTGGGTTGCCAAATAAAGAACCTGCAAGAAACATTTGTAATGTAGAACATTTTTCACACTAAGGGCAATACACTTCAGTATTAGCCATTGTTGACGGTGTATTTTGGTGCACCTAGCATGTTCATTACACTTTGGTTTGGATTTGATTATGGAACTAACCCGCCACTAGGCACACTAATCATATAATGAGTTCATCTTTGTGCATGCATTTGGAAGTGGTATGTTTATGTAGGAAAACATGGACATAAAGGACGGATTCGCAACAAGTTCAAAGGAGCATTCATGGAGTCTTGTTCGTGTTCATGAGCTTGCTGAAATCACTTCCAATGGTGGCGAGGACCGAAGTGCTACGAGGAACACCCCCGGGGATTGAAGCGTAAAAGATCAAACTTCATGCAAAGAGAGCCTCCATCTTGATCGCGAGGATAACAGTGTCAAAATCATGCAAGTGGAGGGGGCAAAGTAGATAAGTGCACGAGGACCCACGGAGCAAAAAGGGTGAACGAACCGGGCCGAAATTGGGCCTGGGCCGGCCGGCCCAGGCGGGCCGGCCCAGCCCACTTCGGGCACCGGTTCGGTCCCGTCTTCCTTTCCCTCGAAGGATCTTCGACCCTAAAACCCCCGACGCGCCGCCAACACAGAGGGAGGGAGTTATTCGCACCAGAAGGCCATCCACAAGCTAGAGAGAGAGGAGGAGGATCTCCGGCGGGAGATCAACCACCTCGAAGGAAGCACCCTCTCGTGGAGAAGAAGGAAGACACCGACGGAAGGGAAACCATGATCAATGGTGCCATGATCAGCACCTTGATGGGGTAATCTTCTCATTCGTCCATGGGTTGTAATCGATATTGAGATGTAATCGCACTTTGTTGGATTATCTATCTATCATCTTGTGTTGAATATACTTTAATGCTTAAGGCTTGCAACCGTGCCGTAGAGGGAGTAGAGCTCCAATGTTCCCTTGGATCCATTCAATACGCCGTGGCCATCAAAGGTCTAGTCATGAATACCTTCGCGTAGTGACAGTACGAGAGGAGGGAAAGGGCGAAACCGTGGTCACATCCCCGATAGATTAGATTGGTTTTCATGTCTTTAAGCGATTGCATGCTCTAGTATCGTAGACCCGTGGGCGAGTGTCTTCTATCTTGATCGTTTATTATTCTTTCTAGTGTAGTTTAGTGTTTTCTAGTATAATAGTAGTTAGGGTTTTAGTAGCTAGTGTGTCGTTGTTGATCGAACGCTTGTAATCCCCTTGCTCCGCGGATTGACAAGAACCTTGGGAATCCCGTGGTGAAATAGGTGTGGGGTCCGTACGCTTGCGGATCGTAGAGGGATACGTCTTTTATCCGTCAACAAGCCCCTTTTTCTGGCGCCGTTGTCGGGGAGCAAGTTAGTTTACATCGTTTGATTTGCATCTAACTTAGTTTTATATTTTAGTTTATCTTTTATTCGCTATATCTAACATATATTTTCCAGAAAAACACTTGTTTCTTTTTTGTTTTTGTTTTTATCTTATTGTCTAGATGGAGTTCGTTAATCAACCCGTGGAAGAACCGGAGAAATCATTAAGGGATTACGCTAGCCCTCGATGTGAAGACATAAAGGTACAAGAGTCGGATTTGAGGCTCGAAGCGACCAAGTATGAAATTAAATCCAAGATCATCAAGATGGTGGCGGAAAACCCATTTGAAGAGATGGTTACGGAGAACCCATATAGACACATAAGGGATTTCACGACAATATGCAACACGGTGCGTCAAGAAGGAGTTCCCGATGAATGGTTCAAATGGAATCTCTTTCCCTACTCACTTGCCGGCAAAGCAAAGACATGGTATTTGGTTGCGTCCTTTGAAGTTGAAGGCAATTGGAACAAGTTGACAAAGAAGTTTTGCGAGAAGTTCTTTCCAATTAGCAAGGTTCAACATCTAAGGAGGCAAGTGATCACTTTCATGCAAGGAGAAGAGGAAGGGATAGACCAAGCTTGGGATAGGTTTAATGAATTAATCGAACAAGGACCAAAACTCGGCTTCACCGGTGACGTACTCTTGCACACATTTTTCTTTTCCCTAACCCCTAGTTGCATGCGATACGTCGAAATGTGTGCAGGTGGGGATCTCATGGAGAAAACACTCACGGAAGCCGCCCAACTTCTACAAAAAGTTAGTAAAGCGGCTGCCATGCGAAGAGATTGGGAAACAAGACTTGCGGAAGAGCCGGAATTCAATTCAAGGAAGAAGAAGCTTGCTGATTTTTCTAAAGAGGCAACCCCGGAAGTCACAAAAGAGGAGCCAATCATGGAAAAGCTTGAACAAGAACACATCAAGTCAAGAACTACACCAAACGTCGACTTCGCCGCACCAAATGAGACGAACAAGAGAAGCATGTCAAGCGCGAAGCCACTAAGGGAGTTCGAACCAATGGATTGGGTTCCTATTGATTACGGAGAAGTATTCGACAAGAGAAGACCGTTCCCTAATCAAAAGGGAATGGCAAGAGCATTAGAAGTGGATTTCCCACCGGAGAAGAAAGCTGAAAATTCATATGACCTCGAAACCACCGGTGAGATTTTTGAAAAGCTCTTTGGAGATGATGTGGTGGATCTGGAACATATTGCCGAGGTGAAGAGAATCATGGGGATCAAGCCCGAAGCATCACCATATGCTCGCCTTGCTGAAATTTATTCGATAGGATCCGAAGAAGAAGAGAAGATGACGCCGCACTTGAGTTGCGAGATCAACGGAGTTCAATGCAAAGCTTTATGCGACATTGGAGCCCAAGTAAGTGTTCTATCTTCTAAAATTTACGATAAAGTTCAATACCACAACCTAGACTTAGCCCCAACATCAACGAAATTAATTATGGGAGATGGTAGAACTATCAAACCTCTAGGTATTGCTTGCAACATGAAAGTAAAAATCTCTAGAAACTATATACCAACCGATTTCTTTGTTATTGATGCTTACCATGGTAATTCGATCATATAATCTTAGGTAGGCCTTTTCTTAAGTTGGTTGATGCCGTGTTAGATGCCGGAGAAGGCAAAGTAACAATGAACCTTAATGGAACAAAGTACACATATAACTTTCTTCGTGCTTCTAAACACCTTACACCTTTTCCTCCCGAAGATGAAGAAATAGAAGAGATAGATAGTCTTTGTTTTGTTGAAACCCTTAGAGACCCGCTGCAAAGAGCGATGGAAAATCAAATTAGTAATCAACAAGATGAAGAACTAGAGGAAGCGACCAAAGGCTTAGAGCCGCATGATGGTAGCATGGAGGAAGAGAAGTTCGAAGACATAGGAGAAATCAAACCCGAGGAGCCACAAGTGCCCGAAGTAGACCTTAAACCTTTGCCCAAGGGATTAAAATATGAATTTTTGGGCCCAGACAAAACTTATCCAGTCATTGTGAGCGACGAGTTGAGCCCCGAAGAAAATGAAGCGTTGCTGATTTTATTAAAAAAACATAGGAAGGTGATTGGATATTCAATTAATGATCTCAAAGGTATTAGCCCGACCTTTTGCACTCATCGTATACCAATGGAAGACCAATGTAAGCCCGTAGTGGACCATCAAAGGAGGCTAACCCATGCCATGCGAGAGGTAGTAAAGAAAGAGGTTATCAAGTTACTTGATGCCGGAATCATCTACCCGGTTCCGCATAGCGAATGGGTGAGCCCGGTACATTGTGTACCGAAGAAAGGAGGTTTAACCGTGGTGAAGAATGAGAAGAACGAATTGATACCGCAAAGAACCGTGACCGGGTGGCGGATGTGTATCGATTACCGTAAGCTTAACAAAGCGACGAAGAAAGATCACTTGCCCCTACCGTTCATAGACGAGATGCTCGAGAGGTTAGCAAACCACGCTTATTTTTGCTTTCTCGATGGATACTCGGGGTTCATGCAAATTCCTATTCACCCGGAAGATCAACATAAGACAACGTTTACGTGTCCTTACGGAACGTTTGCATATAGGAGGATGCCCTTCGGCCTATGCAACGCTCCGGCCTCTTTTCAACGTTGCATGATGGCCGTGTTTTCGGAATTCATCGAAGAAATTGTTGAAGTGTTTATGGATGATTTTTCCGCTTACGGGAAGACGTTCATGGATTGCTTAGCAAACTTAGAAAAGGTCCTTACAAGGTGTGCGGAGGTAGATTTGGTTTTAAATTAGGAAAAGTGCCACTTCATGGTTAAGCAAGGCATAGTGCTCGGACATGTTATATCCGAGAGAGGAATTGAAGTGGACAAGGCTAAGGTAGAGACGGTTGAGCAACTCCCACCTCCTACGGATGTTAAGTCCTTAAGGAGCTTTCTAGGCCATGCCGGATTCTATAGAAGATTTATAAAGGACTTCTCGAAGATCACTAAGCCTTTAACGCACCTTCTTCAAAAGGATGTGGCTTTCGACTTTGATGAGAAGTGTCTAGCGGCATTCGGACCTTGAAAAATGCGTTGGTGAGTGCTCCCATCATCCAACCTCCGGATTGGAGCCAACCTTTCGAGATCATGTGTGACGCAAGTGACTACGCCGTAGGCGCGGTCTTGGGACAAAGAAAGGAAGGCCGAGTTCACGCCGTTTACTACGCTAGCAAAACTCTTAGTGGGGCACAAGTAAATTACGCTACTACGGAAAAAGAGTTGTTAGCGGTGGTATTCGCTTTCGAAAAATTCAGATCTTACATCGTGAACTCGAAAGTCATTGTTTACACCAATCACGCAGCCATCAAGTATCTCTTGGCTAAGAAGGAAGCTAAACCACGTTTGATTCGTTGGATCCTTCTTCTCCAAGAGTTTGATGTTGAAATTCGTGATAAAAAGGGGGGTGGAAAATGTTGTGGCCGATCATTTGTCTAGGATGAATCGTGGACAAGATGATAAAGAGCCCATAGAAGATAAGATGAGAGATGACCACCTCTATAGAGTGCTTGATAAAGATACTTGGATGATCGACATCATTGGAGCAATTCGAAAGATGCCCCTCGACCATCTAGACAAAAACACTCAAAGGAAGATAATTTCCGAAAGTAAGAAATATTTTTGGGATGCACCATACCTCTTCAAGCTTGGCAATGATGGAGTGATGAGAAGATGTGTGCCAAGAGAAGAGAGGCTTGAGATTCTAAGGAAGTGCCACTCGGCGGAGTACGGTGGACACTATAGCCATTTTCGAACCGAAGCCAAAGTATGGTCGAGCGGATTCTATTGGCCGGAGATGCATGAAGATACTAAAAGATATGTTACATCATGCCCCGAATGCCAAAGAACCGGAAACATCTCTCAAAGAAATTCTATGCCTTTGAAATACAACTTGCAAATCGACATATTCGATGTATGGGGCATAGACTTCATGGGGCCTTTTAAAAACTCATTTGGATTCGAGTATATACTTGTTATGGTTGATTATGTATCCAAGTGGGTAGAGGCTATACCATGTCATAAAGCTTCCACGGAGGAGTCCATCACTATGATCAAGAACGTGATTTTTCCCCGTTTCGGTACACCGAGAATCTTGATAAGTGATGGAGGAACTCATTTCACCGGGAAGAACTTCAAAAAGTGCTTGTCCAAGTTGGGAATTGAGCATAGGGTCTCCACGGCCTATCACCCACAAACGAATGGACAAGCGGAAACGTCAAATAGGCAATTAAAAAGCATACTCAACAAAACCATAGAGAAGGGAGGCAAGGATTGGTCAAAGAAATTAGACGGAGCTTTATGGGCTTATCGAACGGCGTTTAAAACACCGATAGGTATGACCCCTTATCAATTTGTCTATGGAAAAGCTTGCCACCTTCCGGTTGAGTTGGAACATAAAGCCTATTGGGCGATTAAAGAGATGAACCTTGATCTCGATGCCGCGGTAGTGAAACGAAGAATTCAAATAAGCGAGCTAGAGGAGTTGAGGTTGAAAGCATATGAAAACGCAAGCATATACAAGGAGAGAATCAAAAGGTGGTATGATAAAAGATTGAAGAAAAAAGAATTCAAAGAAGGAGATAAGGTCCTCCTCAACAATTCGAGGTTTAAAACCTTCGTAAAGGGGAAATTGCAAAGCAAGTGGGATGGACCTTATGTTGTGCATTCGGTGTTCTCCAACGGAGCGGTAACCATTATGGATATTGAAGGACCGATAAGGCGACCAGAGAGGGGGGAGTGAATGGGAGCCGATAAAAATTCTTCTCGAGGGAGATTGAATCTCCGCCAAGACGAACTAGCTCGGTCGGACCCCCGAAATCACACGCTCCGCACTTCTACCTCCCGTTTGCCAAAACCACGTAGCCACTGGAGTGCTACCGGTCCTAGGGACAAACTCTACCAAAGAACCACAACACACACGCAAGACCGTCGGGCCGGAAACAACTCGAAAGCCGGCTAACCAGAGGGGGCGGTTAGACCGAGGTATAGGGGGCGGTTAGACCGCCTCCACCGGCAACCAAGAAATCCTCCGAAACGCCTCTTCCGAGCACCAAAACACACCACGGTTTCACCAACAGAGATCTCTCGGTCAAGGCCATGCTAGCTACCGGAAAATCTTGGCGAAAACCAAAACTTCACCCAAGGGCCTAGGGGCGGTTAGACCGGCTACCCGGGGCGGTCTAACCTCCCGTACCCGAAGAACGAGCTCCAACCAAGAACACCTAGCAACCGCACGAGAACGACCCCAAATTTCACCCGGACACTCCTCCGATCAAGGCGAACAAACTCACGAGAGGAAAATCGGGCGAAACAAAACTTTGACCCGGAACACCCCGGGCGGTTAGACCGCCCCTCGTAGGCGGTTAGACCGCCCCTTCCCGTAAAACGAACCCGCGGGTCAAACCTCAACTTCCTCGCGCCCGATCTCCCGAATCACTCCACGGATTGCGGCCAAACTTCGGGAATAGCCGGGTTACCTCCGGGCAACCTCTACCTCAAAGGAATCGACCCGAAACGCTCACAATCAAGAGGAATCGAAGAAATCGCTTCTCTAGGTCAAGAACTCGCCCAACTCGAGAAACCACCAAATCGAGTCCGATTCAAAGGGGATTTGGGGGCAAAGTCACCCACCAAAGAGGCACAAGAACCTCATACGTGACACCCACCAAAAACCCCAAGAAATCGTTCTCAAAACACCGCCAAAAAGAGCTCCGAAAGTCAACACCAAAGAGACGGGAAAACCACCATGAAGAACAACGCCAAACCTTCTATACATGCCATGAATGGTTCATACAAGGTCTAGCTTGCCACCCAACAATCCATCCCTCTCTCTAGATCTCACATGAAGCTCTCAAGCTAGCCTTCTAAAAACCTAGGGAAAATGGAGAACGAAAATGGAAAAACCAAATGAGCTAGGGTTCCAAGAGTTGGCTGCCATCCACCCCTCTAATGAGTATATATGGAGGCACCCAAAAGACTAAAACGCCCTTCACTAATAACTAGGGATACATGCCCCTCAAGGGCGGATTTGGAATTCTTGATGTCTTCACCATCGGACGGATGCCCGGCGACCGCACCCTACGTAGCCTCGACGCAAGCCTTGCGATCCCGACGCGTGTCCTCCGCTTCGAAGCTTCTCGGCGCCGGCGGCCAGGGCGGTCAGACCGCCCCCCTGGGCGGTTAGGACCGGCCCGGTGGATTCGACCGGCCCCGGGCGGTCCGACCGCCCCTCCCGGGCGGTTGAACCGCCCGGGTGGCCGCACCTCCTCGTCGAGTCTTCGGCCTCGGTTTTGTGGCTCAACCGAGTAACCCGGTGGTCTTCTCGGTGAACCACCGCAAACCCCGCGAACTCGGTGTAGCCTCCGCCAATCTCCACTCATGACTCGGCTCCCACGTAGTCCCGGCTCGACCTTGGTTTTGAGGCTCTACCAAGAAACCGTCCACGACTTCATCTTGCTCGTTCATGCCACCATGCGGCCCGCACTTGACCCCCGCCGGCCACCGGTCCCTCGAACGAAGCCTACTTGTCTTCTCCACACCGGAGGCCTCACCGGCAACGACCTTTCGCGCTTGTTCTTCACCTGCACCAACACGAGTCAAGCCGCAACCTGCACCTGCAATACTTAGCCAAGAATCAGTCCACACAACGTTGTCAATCACTCATCACACAAGGAAGCGACCATCCACCGGTGCTCGAACCACACATGGTCCTCAATCTCCCCCTTGATGAGTGCATTGACAACACACTCACATGAAGTAACATAAGAGAAAAGGAAAAAAAGAAGAAACAAATAAAAAGAAACTCCAACAAGCGATCGAAAGCCAAAGAAAGGCAAAGAACAAGATCACTTGAAGGAGGCAAGTCTCAAACCCCTTAGGCAAGGGCAACGGCTCGACACATCCGAGACAAAACATAGCTCAAACGCAGAGCGCAAACCACCAAGGCAAAACTCGAACACCACAAAGAGCTCCCCCTGCACATATGCAAGCTCCCCCTGAGCCACAGCACACTCCCCCTGAACACATGCATCAATGCAACTCGGAAATGCAACAAAGAGCAAAAACTTGCTCACACTGCCCAGGGCGGTTAGACCGCTCGTACAGGCGGTTAGACCGCCTCGCTCGAACCGACCGCACCGCGGGGCGGTTAGACCGCCCCAAGAGACCGCCCCGCACCAAACTGCTCAAAAATTTCCCGAAACAATTGGAACACCTTCCAAACACTCCCAGGTGCCCAAAACATGCACAAACTTCTCCCCCTTGTTGACAATGCATGAATCAAGGCAAAATGCGAAAACTTGCACCATATAGCTTCTCGAATATACAAAATTCATCACAAGGTGCTACACAAGTCCAAATGAGCAAGTTAGATACTCGACAGGTTCGTAATGACCTTAACTACGTGATCACCAAGTTTCACAACCATTGGACAATGCTAAAAAGGATTTGAGTAATTTTGCGAAAAGTTACTCTCTCACAAGCAAATACCTAAACATGATCAAAACATATCAAAAATGGCAAAGCCACTCAAACTTCATGCTAGGACAGCCATTCTAATCATAAGACCATCATAAACACCCAAAAGCACCTCATGTCATGTCAAAGCCACCGAGCCATGTGCCTACTTCTATGTATGAGACTTCTCATTGGTAGGCATCATGCAACGGTTTAGCACCCAAAGCAAATTAAATTCAAGACATATGACATGGGAGCACATTTTCCAAGCATTTTTCATTTCATTTTCAGATTTATGATTGGTACATGAAATGTCTTTGCGACAAAAAGGAACTTATGCCCCTCCACAAGATTAAGCAAGAGGGCTAAACATTCATGATGGCAAATGAGCCTTTGGCCCCAAATGATCAATAAACTAGCTATCCAACCACAAAGTAAGCATAGCTAAGCCACTAAAATATGTCAAGATCATATATAGGCATTTACGCATGAGAGAGCATGTATATGACATTTTTCAAAAATTAGCCATCAACCATGGATCATTCAACAAGATCATCAAGAGCTAAGCCAAACTAACCATAGCATACCAAACAAGCTCACAAGAACATATATAGCGACCCATGGTGAACAAAGTATATAGGAGAAGCTTTTCCTATCCGATGCATATGATACAAAATGCATGCAATCTAAGATACAAGGATGCCTATACATCATGTTACATATGCAATGCCAAAAGCAAGAAAGGCACAAAGGAAAGCTATACATATGCTACAAACCGGCTCCTCGAGGGGAGGCAAAACGGGCTCGACACCACCGGCAAAAGAAAGCCCCCACACACCCAACTCAAGAAATCAAACACACACCAAGTTCCCCCCGCAAACGAGTGACAGCTTGCTTGATCTAGGGGTTTGGTGAAAATATCGGCTAGTTGGTCATGTGTGGGTACATGGATCAAGGCTATCTTCCCTTTCTCTACGTTGTCTCTCGGGAAATGATACCTCACTTCTATGTGTTTGGTTTTGGAATGGAGCACCGGGTTCTTTGCAACGCTTATGGCACCGGTGCTATCACAATGAAGTGGGACATGGGTATACTCCTCACCAAAGTCACTCATGGTGTAGGTGATCCAAAGGAGCCGAGAGCAACAACTAGCGAGCGGCAACATACTCGGCTTCGGTCGTGGATTGAGCAACACTCGACCGCTTACGAGAAGACCAAGACACCAACGAAGAACCCAAAACCGGCAAGTCCCGAAGTGGACTTCCTATCCAACCGACACCCGGCAAAATCCGCGTCCGAAAAGCCATGAAGCGCCAAAGAAGAGGACGCGGAGTACCACGAGCCGAAGTCGGGAGTGTGACGCAAGTACCACGAAAATTCTCTTCACCGCTTGCCGATGCGAAGTCCTCGGAGACGCTTGAAAACGAGCGCACAGACACACTGAGAACTGTATGTCCGGCCTCGTCGCCGTCAAGTAGAGGAGTGACCCGATCATGCTCCGGTACTCCTTCTGGTCTACATGTTCACCTTCCTCGTCCGCATCAAGAGCCGTAGTCGTACTCATCGGCGTCGTCATAGCTTTGGAGTCCTCCATCTTGAACTTCCTCACAATGTCTTTGGTGTACTTAGCCTGGTGCACAAATGTTCCTCCCTTTGATTGCTTGATTTGCAGCCCGAGGAAGAACTGCAACTCACCCATCATACTCATCTCGAACTCCCTGCTCATATCATCTGCAAACCTTGCAACAAGAGAGTTAGACGAGCCACCAAAGACAATATCATCCACGTACACCTGCACAATCAGGATATCTCCGCCCCGCCTCGGCAAGCAAAAACAAGGTCCGATCGACCTTCCCCATCTCAAAGCCTCTCTCAAACAAGAACCCCCTCAACCTCGCCATACCAAGCTCTAGGCGCCGCTTCAACCCATACGGCGCCTTCCTCAACTTGTACACCGGTGGGGGTACTTCTCACTCTCAAACCCCGAGGTCGCCTCACATACACTTCTTCCTCCAAGACACCATTCGAAAAGCACTCTTCACATCCATTTGGTGCAACTTGAACCCTTTAGCCACGGAAAAGGCTAGAAGGATCCTAATCGCCTCCAAACGGGCTACGGGAGCAAAGGTCTCCTCGTAGTCGATCCCCTCCTTCGATCGAACCCCCGAGCAACAAGTCTCGACTTGTTCCTCACAACCTCACCCTTCTCTCCCTCTTTGTTTTTCCACACCCACTTTGTACCAATCGGCTTACACCCCGGGGGAGGGTCAACCAACTCCCACACCGATTCCTCTCAAAGTTCTCCGGCTCCTCATGCATCGAGTTAACCCAATTGTGATCGGATAGTGCGTGTCCAATGTCTTTGGGCTCAAAAGAAGCAACAAACGCAAGCATGAGCAAAGTGGGAATTGTTTCGAACCCTCGACCGTGTAGTGCGTTCATTCATGTCGCCGATGATCCTCGAAGCCGGGTGATCCACCGAACTCGCCGGGGAGGTTCTCGCCTCGAAGCTACCTCCCCCTCAACATCGCCTTCTCCTCGTTCTTGATTTGTCGTCGTAGGTGTAGCGAGAGGGTCCATCCATCATCGTAGTCGAAGTAGTGGGTACATGTTCACCGGGGGCGCCGCACCGCCATCTTCATCATCACCATGTTCATGCTCCTCCTCCCGAAAGATCTCCTCGCCAAGCTCATCATCACCGCACACTCAAAGACAAGCCGACTACGTGGCTCGTCTCGTCGAAGGTTACCTCGCAAGTCTCCACGATTTGGTTAGTTTCAAGATTGAGCACACGATATGCTCTAGAATGAGATGCATAACCAAAGAAAATGCCATCGACAGACCTAGCCTCAAACTTATCCAACTTCCTACCCTTCTTCAGAATAAAACACTTGCAACCAAAGACATGGAAGTGACTCACTTTGGGTGTGCGACCATGCATCAACTCATAGCATGTCTTCTTCTTGTGCACTTTGAGGTATATTCTGTTAGACACATAGCACGCGGTATTCACCGCCTCAGCCCAATACCTCCTCGGAGTCCTATGCTCATCAAGCATCGTCCGAGCCATCTCGCACAAGGTCCTGTTCTTCCTTTCCACAACACCATTCGGGGAGGCGTATACGGACTCGAAAACCGGTGCTCAAGACCCAAGTCATGACAAAAGGTTTCAAAACGAGAGTTCCCGAATTCCGAGCCATTATCACTCGCGGATAGCTCGTATGGCATCACCGTGCCTCTCATTCCTCAACCTCAAGACTAGATCTCGAACAAAACCAAACGTCTCCCCCTTCTCCTCAAGAAAGAACACCCACGCATACCGAGAAAAGTCGTCCACCACAACAAGGACATACCACTTCCCACCCGCAGATCGCACACGAGCTGGGCCAACAAGGTCCATATGGAGCAGCTCGCATGGACGCTCAGTCATCACATCGGTGAGAGGCGGGTGAGAAGAGGCCACCATCTTGGCATGCCTACACGGAGCACAAACCAACTCGTTCTCAAGCTTCAAACGTGGCAATCCTCGGACCAAATTGAGTTTACTCAAGCGAGACAAAAGGTCAAAGCTCAAGTGACCCAACTTCCTATGCCACCTCCACAACTCACTTGAAGAACCAGCCAAAAAACAACACTCAACACCCGAAGACTGAGAAAAATCAGCACGAAACACCTGACCCTCGGGAACGACCATACAAACAAGGTCCCCTCGAGAGTCCACAATCCGAGAACCACCTGGCCGAAACAACACCTCAAAGCCCTCATCCAACAACCGAGACACGAGAAAGCAAATTGTACCCCGGCGATTGAACAAGAGCAACACGCCTCGCAGTGATCTTGTCACTCACTTTTATCTCACCTTTCGAAAGCACACGCCCACGCCCATTGTCCCCAAAGGTGATGTACCTCTTCGTCACCACGGGACGAGACTTGAGAACCACCCCCCGTCTCCCGGTCATTTGTCTTGAGCAACCGGAGTCAATCAACCAAATGTTCTTCAAGTCTCCCACCCGAAATTCAAAAACAAGCACGTGAGCGAACAAACGACTCAAAGACCGGGGTTAGTACCAAAGGAGGAAAACCGTTGCCGAGCCATTTGCTCGAAAGTGGGATTAGCACACATCAAGCCATCTTTCCTACCATAGCTACCACCACGAACACCACCTCGGTAACCACTCCGAGGGAACCACCCCTCACTGCCTGGAAGAGGACCAAAACCACGGAAGACAACCCGTGGAGCGTCCCTCCTCTCCTTCTCAAAGCTACGACTCCTCCCATCCCCGTAGTGACCTCGAGGGGGAGAATGCCTAGCAACCGACCACCCGCCGTCTCTCCGGACCAACCACCAGCAACTCCACCTCCGGACCGAAACCTCTCGACTCACCACCTCGAAAACCACTCCGCCCGGGGGGGGGGGGGGGGGGGGGCGGTTAAACCGCCTAGCCGGGCCGGCCTAACCCCCCCCTTCGGGCCGGGCCGGCCCGACCGCCTAGCCGGGCCGGTCCGACCGCCCCCTCCCGAACGGCTCCTCGGGCCGCGGGAACTCACATCTCCCCATGCGGGAACACTTCTCACCACGGCCTTACCCCTGGGTAGTGGCATACGAGGCTTAGGTACACCATGGGAAGGGTTGTACCTATCCTTGTTCGCCCACTCCTTTGCCATCCTCTCTTCCCGCTTCCTCTTGAAGCAAAACTCATCCTTGTGACCCTCCTTCCCACAATGGCCACAACGGAACCTCACAAGCTTAGGTTTTGGCTTGGATTGGGGCTGCTTGCTTGGTTTCTCTCCACTCAACTCCTCCACCGATTTCTCCTCGCTTGCCTCCTCTCTCACTTTCCCAAAGAACACTTTCCCCGAAGTGCTCACAAACTTGATGGGCTTTTGGAGATCATTTGTGGGTGTAGGAAATATAGGTGGAGCTGGGGTTGTGTCTAGTCGGTTCCTAAGATGGTTGGGTTTTGGAGGGAAATCATTTTTGTGGTGGGTTTTTGGTGGCTCCGGGATATTCTCTCCACTTCCTTCACCAACCCCGTTTGCCCCAAGCCCCTCACCATCTTGCCTCTTAAAGGCCTCGATCATCATCCTCAACCGAGGCTCATGACCGGACAACCAACCCATCAACTTCCTCAAATCATCATTCTCATCCCGCAAGCGATCAACATAATGTGCAAGCTCCAAATTTTTCAATGCATGCATTTCACAAGTAGAGCAAGATGTAGGCATGGGTTCCTTCAATTTAGCCTCGAGCGAACTAGTGTAAGCATGCAACTCATCAATCTTAGCATGCAAAACGGGGCAAGAAGTGCAAGCACCTAGCAAAGCGAGTCTAGACTTAAGCTCGGCCACTTCAACCCTAAGCACATCTAGTTCCTCACACTTGGAGGCATGCTTCTCCTTAAACAAAGCAAGATCGGCAAGGAATATGGAGCAATCAAGACAATCATTTTCATCGGCAACAACGGGGCTAGCCTTAAGCGAATCAATCTCAAGCTTGCTATCAAGCACCCGTGTCTCTAGCTCGGCCACTCTAGTCCTAGCATCCTCGAGTGAAGCCCTAAGCTCTTTCCTCATTTTCTTGGCCTCTCTAAGCATGTCATCACGATTATCAAGCAAAGAGCCCGGCCTCTCATTCTCCCGGCGCAAGAAGGGAAGTTCATCACGCACCTCGTCGTCGGACTCGCAGTCCGAGTCGCTCCGTGTGCTCTTCTTGCTCGCCGGAGCTCGCCGCCATGGTACGAAGCCATCTCTCGCGAAGCAACTCGGCCCGCTCGAGTTCTTGGACGACTTCTTGTTCTTGCTGCGATCTCCCTCGTCTTCACCGCCGCTCGAGCTCGAGGTGGAGTACGCGGAGCCCCGGAGTCGACGTCGCTCGCTCCAACCATCGCTCGGGCCTTGCCTCGGCCCTCCTTCTTCCTCGATCGTCGCTCGTCCTTGTACTTGTTCTTGTGCTTGCTCTTGTGATCGCGCCTCGAACGGTACTTGCCATCGTTCATCCTCGGCTTGTGCTTGTAGCCGTCCTTGCTCTCGGCCTTCTCGGGCGGTCGGCGACGAAGTGTCCCGCTTGCCGCACCGGAGGGGGTCCTCGTGTTCCTCCTCATGTTCACGCGGTTCTCGTGCGGCCTCTCGAACCGCCTCGTCAACGGCGCCGGCTCGTCCTCTCCAAGGTCATCAAACTCCTCATCCGGCATAGACATCAAAGAGGAAAACGAGAACATCCCGGTGGATGGGTTAGAGTTAGTCTTTCCTTTGGAACCACCAACGAGGGCAAGACTATGGGAGTCGGTCGGTCCCTCGAGCTTGGCGTCATGCCCCTATCCACCTCGGCCCGACTTGAGCTTCGAGAACGGCTCGTTCACCGTCGGAGTATCATACCTCTCTCCGACTCGACTATGGCCTCGAACTTTCCGCCCCATATCGTACGATCCAAAGAGTGTAAGAGCTTGACGGCTCTATCATGATCATCATACGGGAGCACGTCCACATTGGCCCTCATGTTGTTCACCACCACCGTGAACCTCTGAAACAAGGCATCGATGGACTCACCGGGGAGATGAGTGAAGTTCTCGTACTCTCTCCGTAGGTCGCATACAACCGTGCCCTCGAACTCGGGCATTCCCAACATGAGCCTCCTTCAACACCGCCCAAATCCTACAAGCCAAGTGCTCGGTGTGCACCCGATCGAACTCGGCCGACACAAAGCACGAAACAAGTAGTCGACCGCCTTATTGTTGGCGTCGAATCGTCCCCTCGACCCCGGAGCAAGGAAATCCATCGGCTGGACATAGCCTGTGTCCACCGTGACATCCCAAAGCACCGACCCTTTCCGCGGAGGAACGCACCCATCCGCTTGCTCCACATCCGGTAGTTCTTGCCATCGAAGTGTGGAGGACCCGAACCCCGTTCTCGGTACGCCATCCTTGGATCTTAGATCGGTTAGAGTCAACAAAGACCCGAACCGGCTCGATACCACTTGAAGGACCGATAAGGCGACCGGAGAGGGGGGGGAGTGAATGGGAGCCGATAAAAATTCTTCTCGAGGGAGATTGAATCTCCGCCAAGACGAACTAGCTCGGTCGGACCCCCCGAAATCACACGCTCCGCACTTCTACCTCCCGTTTGCCAAAACCACGTAGCCACCGGAGTGCTACCGGGTCCTAGGAACAAACTCTACCAAAGCAACCACAACACACACGCAAGACCGTCGGCGGAAACAACTCGAAAGCCGGCTAACCGGAGGGGGCGGTTAGACCGGGTATAGGGGGCGGTTAGACCGCCTCCACCCGGCAACCAAGAAATCCTCCGAAACGCCTCTTCCGAGCACCAAAACACACCACGGTTTCACCAACAGAGATCTCTCGGTCAAGGCCATGCTAGCTACCGGAAAATCTTGGCGAAAACCAAAACTTCACCCAAGGGCCTAGGGGCGGTTAGACCGGCTACCCGGGGCGGTCTAACCTCCCCGTACCCGAAGAACGAGCTCCAACCAAGAACACCTAGCAACCGCACGAGAACGACCCCAAATTTCACCCGGACACTCCTCCGATCAAGGCGAACAAACTCACGAGAGGAAAATCGGGCGAAACAAAACTTTGACCCGGAACACCCCGGGCGGTTAGACCGCCCCCTGTAGGCGGTTAGACCGCCCCTTTCGGAAAACGAACCCGCGGGTCAAACCTCAACTTCCTCGCGCCCGATCTCCCGAATCACTCCACGGATTGCAGCCAAACTTCGGGAATAGCTGGGTTACCTCCTGGGCAACCTCTACCTCAAAGGAATCGACCCGAAACGCTCACAATCAAGAGGAATCGAAGAAATTGCTTCTCTAGGTCAAGAACTCGCCCAACTCGAGAAACCACCAAATCGAGTCCGATTCAAAGGGGATTTGGGGGCAAAGTCACCAGCCAAAGAGGCACAAGAACCTCATACGTGACACCCACCAAAAACCCCAAGAAATCGTTCTCAAAACACCGCCAAAAAGAGCTCCGAAAGTCAACACCAAAGAGACGGGAAAACCACCATGAAGAACAACGCCAAACCTTCTATACATGCCATGAATGGTTCATACAAGGTCTAGCTTGCCACCCAATAATCCATCCCTCTCTCTAGATCTCACATGAAGCTCTCAAGCTAGCCTTCTAAAAACCTAGGGAAAATGGAGAACGAAAATGGAAAAACCAAATGAGCTAGGGTTCCAAGAGTTGGCTGCCATCCACCCCTCTAATGAGTATATATGGAGGCACCCAAAAGACTAAAACGCCCTTCACTAATAACTAGGGATACATGCCCCTCAAGGGCGGATTTGGAATTCTTGATGTCTTCACCATCGGACGGATGCCCGGCGACCGCACCCTGCGTAGCCTCGACGCAAGCCTTGCGATCCCGACGCGTGTCCTCCGCTTCGAAGCTTCTCGCCGCCGGCGGCCGGTGGCGGTCGGACCGCCCCCCCCCGGGCGGTTAGGACCGGCCCGGTGGATCGACCGGCCCCGGGCGGTCCGACCGCCCCTCCCGGGCGGTTGAACCGGCCCGGGTGGCCGCACCTCCTCGTCGAGTCTTCGGCCTCGGTTTTGTGGCTCAACCGAGTAACCCGGTGGTCTTCTCGGTGAACCACCGCAAACCCCGCGAACTCGGTGTAGCCTCCGCCAATCTCCACTCATGACTCGGCTCCCACGTAGTCCCGGCTCGACCTTGGTTTTGAGGCTCTACCAAGAAACCGTCCACGACTTCATCTTGCTTCGTTCATGCCACCATGCGGCCCGCACTTGACCCCCGCCGGCCACCGGGTCCCTCGAACGAAGCCTACTTGTCTTCTCCACACCCGGAGGCCTCACCGGCAACGACCTTTCGCGCTTGTTCTTCACCCGCACCAACACGAGTCAAGCCGCAACACTTGTCTTCTCATTCGTCCATGGGTTGTAATCGATCTTGAGATGTAATCACACTTTGTCGGATTATCTATCTATCATCTTGTGTTGAATATACTTTCATGCTTAAGGTTAGCTACCATGCCGTAAAGGGAGTATAGGCCTCGATGCTTCCTTGGATCCATTCAATACGCCGTGTCCATCAAAGGTCTAGTCATGAATACCTTCGCGTAGTGACAGACGAGAGGAGGGAAAGGGCGAAACCGTGGTCACAACCCCGATAGATTAGATTGGTTTTCATGTCTTTAAGCGATTGCATGCTCTAGTATCGTAGACCCGTGGGCGAGTGTCTTCTACCTTGATATCTTAATCATTCTCTCTAGTGTAGTTTAGTTGTTTTCTAGTATAATAGTAGTTAGGGTTTTAGTAGCTAGTGTGTCGTTGTTGATCGAACGCTTGTAATCCCCTTGCTCCGCGGATTGACAAGAACCTTGGGAATCCCGTGGTGAAAAAGGTGTGGGGTCCGTACGCTTGCGGATCGTAGAGGGATACGTCTTTTATCCGTCAACAGCCATCTTCTTTGTCAGGATTTTTTGTTCTGAAGGCGGCTTCTTTCCCGAACGCCGGCTGTTTCTATATTTCTGATGCTTGTAATCTGTCACACCCTAAAATTTCCAATTTCAGGATGTGAATAGAGAGAATAATTAAATAACAATTTTTTCATAATTTTAAAATTTTTTCTACATTTATTTTTTTACAGGGAATATAGAATAGGAAAAATCCATTGTTTGATTTTCTAAATTAAATAAAAGTTGTGAGTGTTGCATTCATGCCGATGCATCTTGGTGCTTCCTGAGTGCTTAAGGTTTCAAAAACGCGTTTAGGAGATGTCTAAATCCTTCCCAGAATTTTCGAGACTTTTCCGGAATTTATTCTCATTTTCTCTGAGCTTATTCTATTTATTAGAAGGCTCTAAAATCTTTTTCATGAGCTCCAATATTTTATTTGGATTGTTCGTGTCCCAATATGTCTCTGAAAGTTTTTTAGAATTTTGGGAATTTTCAGAATATTTTTCGTGCTTTAAAACATTTTCTAGAATTTCCTGGAATTGTTTTCGCACTTAATATATTTTTCGAAAAATAATAAAGAAAACTATTCCTAACTTTTGGTCCGCAGCTGCTTTCAACCCATAGGTCAGAAGTACGGTTTTGCACCCCGGACCCTTCTCCACGCGCTCGAAAACAACTTCTCACCTTTTGGCCCAGTTTCTCTTTCAGCCCAACAATCAAGGTCTTCCCCGCCTCTCTGAACCCCTTCACGTGTTTCTTTCCACCACGGCCCAGTTATCACCCCGACCCAAATCGCTCCGACCCACCAGCCCGCCCGCGGAGCCCATCCGAACCCAGCCGTAGTCCGTCCCGAACAGGACTCGCCGGAGTCCGGCGCGCCGCCGTTCCGGTGTATGTGCCGTGCACGCCACGACTACGCCTCACCCCGCCCTATAAATTCGTGGCCGCCCAAGTCCCGCGAATCGTAGCTGCACACCGCGCTGGTCTTCACCGCCCCTGCACAGCACCGAACGACCACAGCTGTCCGCCATGGCCACCACCGCCGGGTCGAAGCCGATTCGTCGCTTGGGGGCGCAGCCAGAACAAATCGACCCCGCCAGGAGCACCTCGGCGCCGAGCTGAACCCCTCCGATGGTTCCCAACGCTGGAAGTTCACCAGAATGCCGCCCACGCCACGGATACAGAAAATCGTCGGCCGCCGCCCCTCTCGAAAATCCGGTTGCTCCCGTCCGTCTCCCACGCTGGTGAGCACATCATCACGATCCCCTCGAACTCCTCTCTCCGTTTTGCATCTTCCCCAAGCCCCTAGCTGCCCGGAAGCCCGCGGATTGGATGCGCCAGGAGCACGTTCCTGTGCGTGGGGAGTTCTGTCGTTCCAAGCTACAGGTTGAAGAAGATAAGGTCACTTTGCACTTGGGCCCCTAGACTTTCTATAATATTTAGATCTATTTTGTGTCTTGACCAATATATAGATAACCCCCTAGAAAGATCCCACCTTTCACACATAAATCCAACCCGAGTCTTTTTCAGATCTAACCCTGTCCTTTATCAGTTTCGCAAGCACTATTTGATGTGTCTTGCAGATCTTCTTAGCTAGCCCCTGAAGTCTATAGTTAATCACATATAGGTCCTTCAATCTTGTTTTATCCATATCTTGCACGTTTTAACTCCGTTTTTATCCGTTCAAGTTGCGTTAGGTTCATAATAATGTAAAGCACGCGTTAGTGGTGTGTTTTCACCTTATTTTGTTTTCTAAAAATAAAATTAATATTAATTTTGATTAATGTCTAGTTATACATGCCTTTTATAAATAAAAGCAATATAGATCTATACTCGTTTTTCATAATCAAATTTAATTTGATCAATGATTCCTTCACATGCTTTTGCAAATAAAATCTAATTAGATCTTTATTTCGGTTTTTGTAAACCAAATGATTAATTTGTTTAAATAGTTAATTAATCTTTTATAATTAAAAGTTGATTAGGCTTTTACTCCGGCTTTATAAGTAAATGTTAATTTTGATTAATACCAATGTAAATGCTGTTTTTAATAATAATAATATGATCTACTCAAATTACAAAGTTTCGTTTAGGTTATTCATATAGTTTAGTTTTTTCTAAATTAAATGTTTAATTGGAATAATTCTTATATGAATCTTTATAAATAAAACTTGACTAGTTCTTTACACCGGTTTTGCAAATAAAGTTTAATTTACTTTAATTCCAACATGGGGTATTTTATTGATGAAATATCCTTACATATATTTTGTTAATTAAAACAAATCCAGCTCATAGTTTGATCTCTCATATGCAAATAATTCGTTAGACGTTAGGTATCAGCTTTATCTCTTTTGATCAAGTTTATCAGAAGCTCTAAACCTTTCTAGTGTTAGCCTGAGCTAAACCGTGTGCATCTAATCAAGCCTTAGAGTTTCTGCTTAGCTTAGTAGCTTTATCTGTGTGAGTAGTTTTCACTGCTTAGTTGCCTATCAAGTAATCTTATCACTCTTATTTCATGTTTCTCTTAGAATCTCGTTCATCAATATCTAGTTCATGCCTAATCCATCTCAGTTTGGTTCTCTTTTTGAATCAGCTGTGTTCTTGTACCTAATCTATCGTAGCTATCTTTCTTTAAAGTTTACCCTGTTATTTTTTTCACCTCTGCGATCAGTTCACCCTTGTTAGTGTGTCAGCTGTTCATCCGAGTTCTCTTTGTAGACTAGTTTTCCTAAACCCACCTTAAGGTTTTCTTGTGCGTTGATAGTTCGTTTGTGCCGTTCTAGTTCGTTTCACAGTAACTTGTACGTTAGCATGTGTATCACCTGTTACTTGTTTTAATACTAAAGATGCATGTTAATCTTGACTAATTCTTATTCCAATGCTTTTATAAATAAAAAGTGATTAGGTTCTAATCCGGTTTTCTTTAATCATTATGTAATTGGTTAACCCCTATTCATAACTAGTTTTTCTTTAAATAAAAGATGTTAGAGTAAACATCGGTTTTCATAATAAAGTTAATGTGCCTAATGACATCATAAACGCCTTTCAATATTAAATATGTTTAGTTGAACACGTGACATAAAGTTACTCGTCTAGATATCTTATGCTTATCTTTTTAAAGTAATTGTTAATTTGACATAACTTCTACTCGAATGTTATAAATAAAATATGATTAGGCTTATCGCGATTTCTTTAATAAAATGTAACTTGTTTAATGGTAACATAGAGTATTTCTCTAAAAATTATTTCACATGATTTCTTAATTAAAATATGTCAAGCGTAGTCTCTTGTTGTTTGATAATGATCCTATGATAGTTTCAAGCTTAGTTCTGTTTTCAGCGTTTCTTGCGCTTGCGTAACCAACAGGATCGAGCTCTACCTTAGTGTGATCTTTCCGGTCCTTGCTCAATCTTCCGCAATCATCTCTTCAAAGCTAACTAGCCTTTTCCTTCCAAGCATACTTTGTGTTCTTTAGTGATCCATCTAATCGATCCTATCCTTTAGTGCGTTCTTTTAAAGCTTTTCTTTCGAGTGGTGTATTGTTCTTAGTTTGTTTGTTTGTCTGCTTTGTATGCTTGTGTCCGATGATTGGTGCGAGTAGAACGAACGTGGTTCAAGGGCTTGGAAGAATGTGAAGGTGAAGATATTCTGAGCAACGACATTACTTTGGTTAAAGGCAAGTGTGTCCTTGATCTTTTGTCCCAATAATTTTATTAATCACTGTTGCATTGCTTTGCATTAATTTTGATGGGTTCCTATTAAGGATGACTAGCCTCATTTGACCATTATCTTGAACCTGGTTCTTAATTACCACTGATGGTAGATATTGCTTAGTGTGCTCAACTGGGTTGGTAATAATCAACATGGTTATCATTTTATGCTCTGTGTTCCTTTATGATAAATTTAATACAAGACCATATGTTTAATCGGAACATGGAGAACCACCCAGGAAAATAGTACAACCACAAGAACTAATGGGCAATGGTCTTGGCTGAATAATTATGAACTTTAGCTTGGGGTGATCTTACCTGCTAAGGACAAGGGATCAGCGGTACTGCAGGGTATGGACTCGCTCTAGCAGGGGGTTGGGTGAGTTATTCTTTTTATGGTGGGGTATCGACCTGCTAGGGGACTTTATACCTTGCTAACTGATCCGGACCTTGTGGGTCACAACTTGTTGGAGAACCTTTGTAAAGGCCTTATAGCGTCCCTATGCAACCACACCTCGGTAGTGTGGTATGGTGCCTAGCTAGCATCGCATGGTTGGGTTCAAAGTTCTTCGGAGCATTTACGCTGCTTGTGGGTAAAGATGTACAACTTCTGCAGAGTGTAAAACTAATCGATTAGCCGTGCTCACGGTCAAGAGCAGCCTGGACCCTCACATGATAACTAAACTTGAAGATGGACTTAAATTGTGATATGTGTTATGCTTATGCTTGCCATGTGCTCATGGTGTATCTCTTATCTTTATGCTTAATTGTGGGTTGGTATAAACTTATACTTTTATTAGTAATCAAGTGCTAATAAAACTTGATCAACTAAAATGCTAAATGCTTATAGCCCAGTCCACTATAAAGCCTTTGCATTCATTCTTTCCCCACATTTGCTGAGTACGACAAGTGCTCACCCTTGCTATAAATAATGTTGCTCAGAAGGAGGAAGCTACTCTGAAGTCTTGTGAAGATGTTGTTGGTTCTAGGCGTACGCAACCCCCAGTCGATTGCTTGTGAAGTTTGGTGCCTCCGTTTCCAGGATTAAGCGTAATACTCTGATAATCTTCCTTTTTCTTACGTGATATTGTTTCTGTTATTCACTAATGTCAACTATATGCATGAAACTTGATCCTGGCATGCATATAGGTTTGCACTTGGTTTCCTTCGGGAAAATCGGGTGTGACATAATCAACGATCAACTTCAATAATAGGATAATATTTCTTCAAGTATCTCCCGTTTATAGCAGCAGTAAACTCTTATCCTAGTAAAGTTTTCAAGATATATGCATTTCCAGGCGTACATCTAACTACCCAAAAAGGACCTTCCCAATTCGGGGACCATTTGCCGAACGTACTGTACTTAGTCCCAATTGGCAGTAATGCTTTCCAAACCAAATCTCCTTCTGCAAATTGCTTGACTTTTACTTTCTTGTTGTAATATTTAGCAACTCGCATCTTGTTCTTCTCAATATTTTCCAAGGCCCTAAGACGAATCATATGCAAATCTTCTAACTCATCCATCATTAAGCCACTATAATTTTTGGAACATAACTCTTTTTGCAAAATCACTCTCCTTGAATCTAATTGTATTTCCCAGGGCAAAACAGCATGATGCCCATAAACCAACTCATAAGGAGATGTTTTTGTAGCTCCATGAGGGGCCATTCGGTAAGCCCACAAGGCTTCATTGAGTACCGAATGCCACCTTTTTGGCTTTTGATCAATCTTCTTTTGTATAATCTTGATCATGATTTTGTTAGAAGCCTCTGCCTGACCATTAGCTTGGGCATAATAAGGAGAAGAATTCAACAATTTGATCCCCATGCTTTCAGCAAATTCCCTGAACTCTGAAGATGTAAATTGAGTTCCTTGATCAGTTGTAATTGTTTGAGGAATCCCAAATCTGTAGATGATGTGCTCTTTGACAAACTCAACCATGTTTTCTGATGTTACTTTTTTCAATGGAATTGCCTCAACCCATTTAGTGAAATAATATGTTGCCAAAAGCACAAACTTATGCCCCTTGCTAGATGGAGGATTTATTTGGCCAATCAAATCTATACCCCATCCTCTGAATGGCCATGGCTTGATAATAGGATTCAAAGCTGATGCTGGAACTCTTTGGATATTCCCAAACTTCTGACAATCTTGACACCCTTTGTAATACTCAAAGCAATCTTCCAGCATCGTCGGCCAATAACATCCAGTGTGCCTAATAACCCACTTCATTCGGTAAGCCGATTGATGCGCTCCACATAGCCCATCGTGCACTTCACTCATCATTTTCTTTGCTTCTTCTTGACCCAGGCATTGTAGCAACACCCCATCTAATGATTTGTAAAACAAGCGTCCATCAAGAAGAACAAACTTTATAGCTTTATACCTGAGCTTCCTAGAGACCTTTCGGGATAGATTTTCCAGATAATCAACAATTTCTTTTCTCCAATCATCTTCTGCTAGATCACTCCCGCAAGCACACACATCTTTGGCAAACACTTCTTTGTTTTCTCTATAACCCGAAGCACTTTGAGCCAACCTGTTTGCCTCTTCATTGTGTTCCCTTGGAATATGTTGTAGAATCACTAACTGAAAACTTTTCAAGATTTCCTTGCACTCCTCATAGTAATTCCTCAGGATATCATTTCTACATTCATATTGGCCATTCAATTGTTTTATAACTAGCTCTAAATCTCCATAAATTTCAACTGAAATAGCCTTTGCTTCTTTCAAATATTGAAGCCCTCTAAGCAATGCTTCATATTCAGCTTGATTATTTGTGACAGTAGGTTGAATAGGGATAGCAAATTCAGACATCTCACCTCTGGGCGAAATTAATAAAATTCCTACCCCACCACCTTTGCCACATGAGGATCCATCAAAGAATAAAGCCCAAGGAGTAATTTCAAGCAAATCAATCGATGGATCGCGATGTTCAGTAATGAAATCAGCAATAATCTGACCTTTGACAGCTTTTGCCGATTCAAATTTCAATTCAAACTCAGACAAAGCTAAAATCCACTTGCCAATTTTTCCATTCAAAATTGGCATAGATAACATGTGCTTAATTACATCAAACTTTGAATATACAACGCATTCGTCATTCAACAAATAGTGCCGAAACTTTGTACATGAGTAATAAACACACAGGCAAAGCTTCTCCGCAGCCGAATATCTTGTTTCAGGATCAAGCAATTTTCGGCTAAGGTACACAACTACCCGTTCCTTTCCCTCAAATTCTTGTATGAGGGCCGATCCAATTGTTTGGGTATCGGCCGCCACGTACAACTTGAAAGGCTTGTTCAATTGTGAAGGCACCAATACTGGCGGTTCCTTCATGTACTGCTTGATCTCATTGAAAGCCTTTTGTTGTTCGTCACCCCATACAAACTTCTGATCCTTCTTGATCCTCAACAGTGTGGAGAAAGGCAACACCTTTTGTGACAAATTTGAAATGAACCTTCTCACAAAATTGATCTTGCCAAGCAGTGATTGCAATTCCTTGAGATTGGTTGGAGGAACAACTTCATCAATAGCTTTCATGCTTTTCTTGCCAACTTCTATTCGTCCCTATTGCACCAAAAATCATAAGAACTCTCCAGCTGAAACCCCAAAGGCACACTTGTTTGGGTTCATCTTAAGCCCATGTTTACGGGTGCACTCTAGAGTTTTCCTCACATCAACCAAGTGTGATTCATGATCTAAAGACTTGATCACGACATCATCAATGTATATCTCAATAATTTTGCCGATCAACTCATGAAAAATATAATTCATGGCCCTTTGATAAGTTGCACTGGCATTTTTCAACCCAAATGTCATGACAATCCACTCAAAAAGGCCTATATGTCCAGGACATCTGAAGGTTGTCTTTAATATATCTTCTATTGCCATAAAAATTTGATTGTACCCTGCATTGCCATCCATGAAACTAATAACTTTATGTCCAGCAGCAGCATCAACCAACAAATCAGCAACAGGAATTGGATATCCATCCATGGGCGTAGCTCTGTTTAGATCTCTAAAGTCCATGCAAACCCTCATTTTCCCGTTTTTCTTATAAACAGGGACAATGTTAGAGATCCACTCCGCATATCTGCATGGCTGAATGAAATTTGCTTCGATCAATCTTTCAACTTCTTTTTTCACTTTGGCCAATACTTCATCTTTGTAGATCTTTTGGGGAGGTTGCTTGTAAGGTTTAAAACCAGGCTTGATTGGCAACCGATGCTCAACAATGGAACGATCCAAACCAGGCATCTCCGAATAATCCCAAGCGAAGCAATCTTTATATTCTTTCAGTAACTTGATCAACTCTTTTCTGAAACTTGAATCCAAGTTAGCACTGATAAATGTCGGCCTTGGCTTATCACCATCTCCAATATCATGAATCCACATCCTAACTTTTCATCAGTTCCATCAATTGGATTATCCATTAAAAATTGCTATAAGAGCCGACTGCTTGAATCGGCTGTTGATCACTGCTGACTGGTTCAACAGGACCTTCACCCCAGTCCTTGCCTGAGAAGCAATCTATACCTTGATACTCCCAGAAGGCTGGTTCCACGTTAGCCACTCTCACTGAATCATCTGCTTGGACCACTTCTATATCATCATCCACCCATTGAACAAGCTGTTGATGCATGGTAGATGGGATGCAGCAATTTGCATGGATCCAGTCCCGTCCAAGCAGAAAGCTATATGCCCCTTTGCCTTCAATGACAAAGAAGGTCGTGATCAAGGTCTTAGACCCGATCATCAGATCCACATGTACACATCCCTTGCTGTCTAAAGGATTCCCAGCAAAATCATTCAGAACTATACTTGTTGGCGTCAAATCCCCAGGGCCCATGCCAAGCTTCCTGAACGTAGTGTACGGCATCACATTGACCGCAGCTCCACCATCAACGAACATCTTGGTCAATGGCTTCCCATTGACATATCCCCTCAAGTATAGCAGTCTCATGTGTCGATTCTTGGCTGGCTTGTCAAAGGTTGCTTGCTTGGCCAACACCAGCTGTGCCATTAGCCCAAGTTGCTCAGCCTCATCGATGTCTGGCGACGTTTCTTCCTGCACAACCTAATTAGCTGGAGCCATGAATTCATTCGGCAAGAAGCATACCATGCATGTAGGAGCCGAACGACCAGATCCATCAGACTTATCCTTTGGACGCCACACCTGTTTCCTCTTGATCCCTGCTTGTTTCAACTCCTGATTTCTCAAGCGCTGAACTCTTCTCTTTTGGCTTCTCCTCAAGCCAGGTGGGAACCACTGTCCTTCCTGCTACACATATTCACGCTCTTGTTCTTCATGATCAACACACTTATGATCAGCATATCTTTTTCTTGGGTGATCATCAACTTCATTTATTTTTATGCGCCGACCGTCACTAGGATGTATCGTTCCAATTCTTTCATGGACGGATCAGCGACTGACAGTATCCTGCCTATACTCAGTGTATTTGTCACTGCATTCAGGACAACAGTTAAACGTGGGGAGCTTCAAACCTTCATTCCAGCAGTGCCTGAAGAACGCACATCCCCAATGCGCACGCTCTTGCTCTCGTGCATGCTCTTCTCGTTCTCTACTGTGCACCTGTTCTTCAAACCTTCGCTTCTCCTCCTCGTATTTTTGTTTCTGGTAGCGTTCTTTCTCTTGCTGACGCTGCCACTTGTTAAGGAGAATACGCGAAGTCACCCTGGGCTTGGATTTGGAAGATTCCCCTACTTCAATTTGACTTTTCAGGATGCGAGGCACTTCCTTGTGGACTTGTTCCACTGTTATTTGTTGAGCAGGATCAACTGACCCATCCTGCTTTGTCCTTGCTGAAGTTAAAACCTTCACTTTTCCTTTTCCCTCAGCAGTCACCATGTTGACTGAAAACCCAATCATGTTTTGAGGAAAAGGATTGCCATCCAACTTCATTTTATTGTCAAACTTCAAATGACCTTCTTGGATAGCCTTTTGAATTCTCATCCTGAAAACCCTACACTCATTGATGGAGTGAGAATTCCTGTCGTGAAACCTGCAGTATCTTTTCTCTTTAACTCCATCAGGCCGAAGCATAGAATGCCCCTCTGGCAACTTGATTCGGCCTTCCTTTACAAGGAACTCAAAGAGCTTATCAGCCTTGGTCACATCAAAATCACAAGTGCCCTTGGCTTGTTTGATCCATCTTTGGTTCACTGTTACTGCTCTTTGCCCCAGACCATTTCTGCTGCAGATATTTCCTCTTCATCATCAAATTCCTCTCCTTGATCAGCTCTTTCGAGGAATTGGTTGTAGATGTTAGCTATATCATTGCGTTTGGCAAACCTAGAGTCTTTCTTGAAGCCATAAGCTTGGTTGCTCATTAATGACTGTCTGTGTGACAATTGGCCAAGATTATCGAACTCCATGCCAAATAGCTTTTCCCGAATGGCTAGCAACATACCTGCTACAGCCATATCAGCCAATTGATCATCTGGTAGATTCAAAGAGAAGCACATGCTTTTAGTCTCTCTGAACCTCCTGAGAAACTCCATGGGTGTTTCATTATGCCTCTGTCTCAGGGTGGTTAAATCAATTAGCTTTTTCTCATTACTGCCAATGAAGAAATGAGCATGAAACTTCTGTTCCAAATCCTTCCAGGAACATATTGATTGAGCAGGCAAAGAAGCGAACCATGTAAAGGCCGGGTCTGTCAATGATAAGGGAAAGTATCTGATCCTGAATGCTTCATCATCTGAAGCTTCCCCAAGCTGCATCAAATATTGGGCTATGTGCTCCACAGTGCTAGTATCATCTTGTCCAGAAAACTTTGTGAAATCTGCAGGAGCTTTCACCCTGTGTGGCAAAGCCACCCTGTTGTACCATTCTGGGAAAGGAGGTGTATATACTTGCCCTTGATTCTTGGGTTTCAGGCCGAACTGATTTTGTAACACATTGGCCATTTTCTGCACCATAAGATCAACGTTAGCGTCTTGATCCCCTGGCCTTCCAGTAGGCCCAGTAGGCATTCCTGTGGCCGTACCATATCCAGGATTCGGGAAAGCATCAATAGCACCATAATCCATGAATTCTGAATATCCACCCTCATACATGTTCTTCTGTAGCCTATTATTTGCTGGGGCTATCCTATAAGTAGAGCCAGGTGGAACTCCAGAAGAGCTGAATGACTATTCTCCATAAGTAGGTCTGTTGGGCATTGCCTGATAACGGTTCTGCTACTGGATTAGCTGTCCTCCTGTACTTTGCAGAGGCGGCTGGATTGGTTGACTTCCCATACTTTGCAAAGGTTGCTGGATTGGTTGACCTCCTGTACTTTGCAAAGGCGGCTGGATTGGTTGACCTCCTGTACTTTGCAGAGGCAGCTGAGCACTTGCATCTCGAGCCGGTTGGCTATTGACAGCGGCACTCGATTCTCCTACCTCTATAGTAGGTCCTTGAGGTGATACTCGACCAAGCATCCTTTCCATGCCTGGGCCAAAGACTCCAACCATCATTTGCCGAAACATATTCAAGAAAGCAGTATGGTGTTTAGACATTATGTTTTCCATAGTTTGCTGAACTGCATTCATAGCTTCCTGTTTCTCTTCAGCAGATGTTGCATCAGGTTCTCCTGGTAGTAGAACCCTTGGCATGTCAGACTTAAGATATGGCACACTACTTCTGTTTTTAGCAAACGACATTAGGCACTTCTGCTGAAATTGATCAATCGCATCCTTCAATTGCATTTGCTACTCTGGAGACAGGTCATCCATGGTGACATCCATGACATCATGAATATCAGGCATCTTGATCAGCTAAATTGTCCCACTGGGCGTGCCAAAAAGTGTGTTGACGCAAAATCAGCTCCTCGCGCCAAGCACACAGCAAGCCGAACAAAGCTGGCCTAACACACGTGCCGGATCTGAAGCGTGCCAGTCAATTTTGCTGAAACTGACAAAGGATGAAAAGTAATTAGATAAAACCTGGAACTTGCCGGGTGGTCCAGACAGTTCCGTATTTATAGCTAGAAAGCCAAGTAAAAAGACTTATAGCTACAACAAGCTATCTGTCAGCAGTTTAAATATCATTCGGGAGCTTTAAAACATGAAACCGGGATATAGCCGAATGCATGATGTAAGCATTACGAAAGATCGGTCTTTGTTTAAACAACATTGCTTGCACATGGTCATGACCGATTTTCGAAGATAAATTACAATAAATATAAATAAGGTGAAAGCATGATTATAAATGTAAAGTAAACAAGCATGCATAGGCCAAAAGCACTAGTCTACCGCATGTCTAGGTACTTTCGAACCCGTCGAGTGTGACACCAAACAAGTTAATCCACCGCATGATACGACTTGTTTGAAATCACACCACCAACCACGAGTAAATCAATTCACCGCATGATACAATCTAAACATGGAAGGCTAAAATCATACATTATTTAAAACAAACTTATGAACACGTTTCACTTGTGATAGAATTGCCGAATACAGCTGTACAGCCGATCCGGGTTCCGTGGAGAAGGAACAAACATTGAAAAGTCAACAAGCTTGAACCCACAACACGTGACAATCTAGATTGCTCTAAATTCGGCTATTGAGAGCACTTGATCCTTTTACAATAAATCAGAGACTTGAAAGCACAACACATGGATCTCAAAGAGATAGAGCCGAAGCTAATCGATCTAGATTGGGCAAAAGAGTGTTACATGAATTAAACATAAAGCAAAACCCAAAGCAACACATGGTAACTTAATGAATCTATTAGATCTTGCCAAATCTAATAGAGTCGATAACTAGCTCCAAGCTAGATCTTAGCCTACCGCATGGCTCATGATCTAACAAGAAACCCTCTTGAACCAAACTTAAATCCACCGCATGATACTAAGCAAGGTAACAAGACTACTTGCATCACGGTCTAAATCCACCGCATGATACTAGACATGATACAAGGTTGCCGGTACTTACGGAGGTCGACGGATCGATGGCTTCTCTCGAAGAACTCGATGACTCGACTAAAGGACTCGAAGTTTGGCACGGGGCCGGTTTTGTTGCGTAATTGTTCGATCCCTATTACAAACACCAAGGGTTTATATTTATACCCTTGTCCTAACACGACTCCTGGTCGACTACGAGTACAACATTCATTACCTAAATTAATGTCCCGGCGCCAATGTCCATCTCGCACCCGTCATCAATTCGTCCCTTCCTTATATCCGGGCCACGTCATCACGTATTCCCGAATGCTTTCTTCCTCAAGCGCAAACAGCCCTTCTGCCGAATGATGGCGTACTACCAACCGCAAACATCTTTACCGAATCCTTTGAGGAGAATTTCCTGTCGAATGGCTCTTCTTTACCAAACTCGGCCAACAAGTCAGTCCCTTTCCTGTACCAATTTTTGGTGTTAACATAGAGAAGGTGGTAGGCGTGTTGGGTTTGGGCGTGGTGAGTTTGCTGGACGTTCCTTCGCTCATGACCAATACGAGTATGGGGGGAACGATCGTAGTTTTAGGTCCTAGAGGAGCTACAGGCCACGGTCTCCCCTTCGTGGTGCGCGTAGTCCTCCAAGGGGACGTGTGGGTGTTCCACCTAGGAGAGATAGGATGGATTTTGCTAACCCCACATTTGAGCAAATGGCAAGGCAATGGTTTGATTCGCTTCGTACTAACCCCAGTGCTGAGTCTTTTGCCCACTCCTGCTCTCGTTTTTTATTTTGCAGGTGGGACGCATGGAGGGCTTTTGGTTGATCGACTCCGGTTGCTCTTGACACATGACCAGAGATTGAAGGTGGTTCTCCAGCCTCACCCTGGTGATGACCAAGGAGTACATCACTTTTGGGGATAATGGGAAAGGTAGAGTGTTTTCGGTGGGCACGGTGAAGGTGAGTGAGTTTGTGACTCTTCAGCGTGTTTCTCTTGTCAGGTCTTTGGGGTACAATCTTCTCTCTGTCTCCCAACTTCTTGATGAGGGTTTTCGAAGTCCGTTTCAAAATAGGTTGTTCTCGTGTTTTGGATTCTCGAGGTTTTCTCAGAGCCGACTTTTCTCAGTGTGTTGGCTCTTCTCGTTGTTTGGTTGTTGGTGTTTCGGCGGAGCTTTGGAAATGGTATAGGAGACTAGGTCACTTGAGTTTCGACTTGTTGTCACGCTTGAGTGGAGTAGGATTGATCCGAGGATTGCCAAAGTTGAAATACCAAAAGGATTTGGTATGTGCTCCGTGTAGGCATGGTAAGATGGTCGCCGCCTCTCATCGGACTCTGACATCCATTATGACAGAGAGGCCATGCGAGCTGTTCTCTATGGACTTGGTTGGTCCAGCTCATGTGTGCTCGGCAGGTGGGAAATGGTATGGCCTTGTGATCGTGGACGACTATTCTCGCTATGCTTGGGTCTTCTTCTTACCTGACAAAGGGGAGATGTTTGGTTTTGTTCGGGATCTAATCTTGAGGTTGAAGACTGAGAGGAATGGAGATGTTGTTCGAGCTATTCGTAGCGACAATGGCAGTGAATTTAAAAACTCTCATTTCGAAACCTTTTGTCGTGATTTGCGTCTCGAACATCAGTTTTCTTCTCCCTATGTGGCTTGTTAGAATGTGGTAGTAAGAGGAAAAATAGTTGAGATGGCTCGGACGACACTCGACGAGCATAGGACTCCGAGAAGATATTGGGCGGAAGCGGTGAATACTGCTTGCTATGTTGGGAACCGGATTTTTCTGAGGGCCTTCTTGAACAAGACGTGCTATGAGCTCATGCACGGGCGAGCACCTAGAGTGAGCCATTTCAGGGCTTTTGGTTGTCGGTGCTTTATTCTCAAGAAGGGTAAGTTTGAGTCGAGGTCCTCTGATGGGATTTTCTTGGGTTATGCTAGTCATTCTCGAGCATTTCGTGTGCTCAACGTTGATAGTAACCTAGTCATGGAGACTTGTGAGGTTACCTTCGATGAGCCACAACCATGCACTTCGTCTGTCTTTGAGTGTGCAGGTGATGATGAAGTTGGCAAGAAGATCTTTGAGGACGAGGAGGATGATGCTGGAGAGGGTGATGGTGATGATGGTGAAGCTCCAGCCACGCATGTACCCTCTACTTCCACTACGATGACTACGGTGCAGGATGGTCCATCCCCTACACCGCCTACGATTCAGCAAGATCAGGTGGAAGCAGCTGTAGAGGGGGAGGTTGTCTTCAGGTGAGAGGCACCGAGGTGCTTTCAAGTTGATCATCCACCCTCAAGAATCATTGACAACATCAATGAGCGTACGACACGGTCGAGGTCCACAAATGCTTCTCACTTTGCTCGTTCAGCTTTTGTTGCTACTTTTGAGCTGAAAGTCATTAGACACGCTCTATCTGATCCTAATTGGGTGAATGCCATGCATGAGGAGTTAAAGAATTTTGAGAGAAACCAAGTGTGGGAGTTAGTGGAGCCACCACCAAATTGTAAACCTATTGGGACAAAATGGGTGTGGAAAAACAAAGATGGGGAAAATGGTGAGGTGGTAAGGAACAAGTTGAGGTTGGTTGCTCAGGGCTATAGTCAGAAGAAGGGGATAGACTATGAGGAGACATTTGCTCCTGTAGCCCGTTTGGAGGCAATTTGGATCCTTCTAGCCTTTTCGTGGCTAAAGGGTTCAAGTTGTACCAAATGGATGTGAAGAGTGCCTTCTTGAATGGGTTTTTAGAGGAGGAAGTTTATGTGCAGCAACCACCAGGCTTTGAGAGTGCTGAGTTTCCCCACAGGGTGTATATGCTGAGAAAGGTGTTGTATGGGCTGAAACAAGCTCCCTGTGCTTGGTATGGCCGCTTGAGGGGGTTCTTGTTCAGCAAGGGGTTTGAGATGGGCAAGGTTGATAAGACTCTTTTTCTCCTCAGGCGGGGTGATCATATACTAATTATTCAGGTGTACGTGGATGATATTGTCTTTGGCGGCTCGTCTCACTCTTTGGTTGCGAGGTTTGCAGAGGATATGAGCAAAGAATTTGAAATGTCCATGATGGGAGAGTTGTAGTTCTTTCTCGGGCTTCATATCAAGCAGGCGAAGGAGGGAACCTTTGTACATCAAGCCAAGTACACGAAGAACATCCTCAAGAAGTTCAAGATGGATGACTCAAAGCCCCTGTCGACACCGATGAGTACGACTACAGTGCTTGACGTGGACGAGGACGGAGAGCCCATGGACCAGAAGGAGTACCGGAGCATGATTGGCTCCCTCTTGTACTTGACGGTGAAGGATCGGATGGCGACAAGAGAGGGGGGGAGTGAATAGGAGCCGGTAAAAATTCTTCTCAAAGAACCCGGCCTATACCCTAGACAAATCCCGGTCACACACAAGCGATGGATTGAATCACACACCAACCGCCAAGACAACAAGATTATGGATCAACCTCAAGTATTAGGAACGATTCCTTTAAGCACACACGGAAGCACGAAAGGAGGGAGGAATCGAATCAAGGAACAAAGCTGCCAGCCTCTGGCGGACTGTTCGGCCAGGCGGGGCGGACGGTCCGCAAGGGCCGCGCGGACTGTCCGGCAGGGTATCGCTGACTGTCCGCACCCTTGCCGCGGACCATCCGGCCTGAGCCACGGACTATCCGAAAAAGACACCAGAACCTCCAGAGACGCACAGCGAATAACGGACCGTCTGCGGGGAGCACGCAGACTGTCCGCCAGGCACCCGCGGACCGTCCGCCCAGCTCACGCGGACCGTCCGAAACTTCGCCCAACCAAAACTTGAAAACACCGCGGATCGAAAGCGAAGCCGAGCAAGAACACGAAGAACATGCGACGAACAGCACCCGCGCGGACCGTCCACCACCACCTCGCGGACTGTCCGCCCTACACGGACAGACCCAGAAACAGCTCGACCTCGAAGGTCAACTCCTCCAATCCATCACCGGATCTCCCAAACGGTAGAAGCTGTTGAGACAAGGGTTTGGGGACAAGTTAAGCGTCAAACAAGGATGCTATACCCCACAAATTTCGCCTCCTAACTTCCTAAATCACCGGGAATCGCAGATCCTTTGAACACCACCAAAAGCTAGAGCTCCGAACGAAAATCCTTGAATCGAAGTGGTTTCCCGGCGTTTGAGGGCACAAGATCAATCCCAAAGATGCACAAGATATCCACCCATGTTTCCCTCAAAGAAATCCGGGGAGAAACCCACTCAAATCCGCGGAATCACACCAAGAACAAAAGCACCAAAAACAAGCACGAAAAAGACCACGAAATTCACAACGCCGAATCTTCTATACAAACCAGGAAAGATTCACAAGATCTAGCATGCCGCCCTAGCATCCATCCCTCTCAACAAATCTCTCATGAAGCTCTCATGCTAGCCTAGAGAAAATGGAGAAGAAAATGTCTCAGGAAAATGAGAAAGGGGAGGGGGGAAATGAAACCCTAAGTCGCGGAGAGAGAGAGCCATCCACACACACTCATGGCTTATATATCGGGTCCCGCCAGTGTGGGAAATGACTCGACTACCCCTAACTCAACTACTGGCGATACAACCCACGCAGGGGCATTTATGTAATGTTTGTGGGTCTTGCCATCGGACGGCCACGCCTTCGCCGCACCCCGCGTCCTCCTGACGCAAGCCATGCGATCCCGCCGCGTGTCCTCCGCTTCGAAGCTTCCCGACACGCCCGGATCCCGTCTCCGTTGTGTTGGGCCTTCAGACTTGGTTTTTGAGGCCCAAACCAAGAAATCGTCCCCCGATGGTTTTGTGGGCAAACCACCAAACCCCGCGTGCACGGCCCGATCTCCCGCCAAGCCTCTTGACTCGACCGCCACTGTGCATCGGCTCGATCGTCCATGACTTCGTCTTGCTCGTCTCGCCACCATGTGGCCCGCACCTAGTCCCATCGTCCACCGGGTCCCTCGAACCGAGCCTACTTGTCTCTCCATCTCCCGGAGGCCCCTCAAGGCTGAAGACCTTTCGCGCCCGTCCTTCACCTGCAACAACACGAACTAGGCCGCGGCCTACACCTCGCGCACCGAGCCAAGAGTCGGTCCAACACCCGTTGTCAATCACTCATCACCGAGGAGCGGTCATCCATCGACCACCGGACGCTCCCCGGTCCTCAATCTCCCCCTTGATGAGTGCATTGACAACACACAACGCGAAATGAAATTCAGAGAAAGAAAGTAAGAAGAAAGAAAAACAAAGAAGCTCAACTCATGACCAAAACCAAGGAAAGGCAAAGAAAGGTCACAAGCCGAGCAAAGCACAAACTCCACACTGAAAATAGCAAGAAAGCTCCTCCTGAACAAATGCAAGCTCCCCCTGAACATGTGGATGCAAACTTCCAAATTTTAGCTCACCTCTGCTGAATTTGCATTAAGCTCACCTCTTCTCCCCCTTGTTGACAATGTATGAATCAAGGTGAAAATGCAGGAATGTAAAACAAAGCATATAAACATCTACATGAGCTTCTCAAACAGGCCAAATCGAGTGTCAAAGGCTAGAAATGAGACAAAGAGCACACAGATGGGTCATAGTATAGTCAAAGCATTGCCACAAGTAATATATGGAAATATAGGCATGTGACAAAGCAAAATTTCAGATTTGAGCAGTTTTATCAAAAGATGGCTCACTTCAAATGTAAAGGCCTATCCATGTCATATTCGAGCCAAAAGCATGCATATCATCCAGAGATCATACAAGGATATCCAATTCTCAACAAAAGATCATTGCAAACACCCATAAAGCAAAGCATGTCATGTTAAAGCTCATGAGCCATGTGTCCACTTCGGGGAGACTTCTCCACTGGTGAACATCATGCAACATGTTTTGCACCCATGTGTAAAAGACATTTTAAGCATAAACATGATGGATGGAGTATTTTTCAAGCATACACACTTCTTTTCAAGATTAATTCATTTCATGGTACATGAAGTGCCTTTGCGGCAAAAAGAAGCTTATGCTCCCCCATGAATGCAACATAGGCTAAACATTCACAATGATATTCGGCCTTTGGCCCAAATGCAAGAAAAAGACATCCAAGCACAATCTAAGCATAGAAAGCACATTTAGACCAAAACGTGACATGGATACACTACTACACATGAGTGGAGCTCATTTCATCAAATTTAGTCAAGATTAGAATTTGATTCAAAAAGGGCTATCTCACAACACAAACATCTCAAATATTCCAAGAGCATAGCCTCACATAGCCATTTCTCCACACACATGACCAATATCTCACAAGTAGCCAAAGAAACTCAAACAAGGCATATGAAAGAAGCTCATCATCCTAAAATGCAATATGATACAAATGCAACATGATATATAACAAGATGGCTATCCTACCATGGTTTATACATCAAGCAAAGCATGTATATACATCAAAGTAAACATGGTATGATACATATGGTACAAAAGAAAATCCCCCAAGAATCAACTAGAAAGGGCAACAAACCCCAAGTTCCCCGCAAGCGCACAAATGTAGCTTGGTCGAGAGGCTTTGTAAGGATGTCTGCAAGCTGATCTTGGGTAGGGACATGACTCAACACAATGGTCCCTTTCTCCACATTGTCTCTCAAGAAATGGTATCTCACTTCTATGTGTTTGGTTCTGGAGTGAAGCACTGGGTTTTTCGCTACGCTTATAGCACTGGTGCTATCACAAAAAAGTGGGATCTGGGTGCACTCCTCACCAAAGTCTCTCAAAGTGTATGAGATCCACAACAGCTGGGAACAACAACTCGCGGCTGCAACATACTCTGCCTCGGTGGTAGACTGAGCTACACTAGACTGCTTGCGGGAAGACCACGAAACCAACGAGGACCCAAGAAACTGACAAGAACTAGAAGTAGACTTCCTCTCGACTCGACAACCAGCAAAATCCGCATCAGAAAAACCATGAAGAGAAGGAGTCGAGGAGGAAGAATACCAAAGGCCAAGACCAGGGGCAGACTATAGGTACCTGAAAATCCTCTTGACGGCCTGTCGATGTGATGTCCTCGGTGAAGCCTGAAAACGAGCGCACAGACACACACTGAACTGTATGTCTGGCCGTTAGGTAGAGGAGGGAGCCGATCATGCTCCTGTACTCCCGCTGGTCCACTGGTTCTCCGTCCTCGTCGGCATCCAAAGTAGCCGTACTCCCCATGGGTGTCGACATAGGCTTCACATCTTGCATCTGAAACTTCCTCAGCATGTCTTTCGTGTACTTGGTCTGATGTACAAATGTTCCGTCCTTCACTTGCTTGATCTGTAGCCCGAGAAAGTACTGCAACTCGCCCATCATGCTCATCTCGAATTCCCTACTCATCTCATCTGCAAACTTGGCAACAAGGTTATGTGACGAGCCACCAAAGACAATATCATCCACGTATATCTGCACAACCAACAAATCATTCCCATGCTTGAGGAGAAACAAGGTCTTATCCACGGTACCCATCACAAAACCCTCTGCTCACCAGAAAACCTCTCGATCTCCCATACCAAGCCCGGGGCGCCTGTTTCAACCCATACAGAGCTCTTTTCAACCTGTACACCCTGTGTGGATACTTCTCACTCTCGAACCCCGGTGGCTGCTTCACATACACCTCCTCCTCTATGACCCCATTTAGAAAAGCACTTTTCACATCCATTTGAAACAACTTGAACCCTTTAGCCACGGCAAAGGCTAGAAGGATCCGAATTGCCTCAAGACGGGCCACAGGAGCAAAGGTCTCCTCATAGTCGATCCCCTCCTTCTGACTATATCCCTGAGCAACAAGTCTGGACTTGTTCCTCACAACCATCCCATTCTCTCCCTCTTTGTTCCTCCAAATCCATTTGGTTCCTATAGGATGGCAATTTGGAGGTGGTTCAACTAACTCCCACACTTGGTTCTTCTCAAAGTTTTCCAACTCCTCATGCATAGAATTGACCTAGTTTGCATCAGATAAAGTGTGTCCAATGTCCTTGGGCTCAAAGGTGGCAACAAATGCAGCATGAGCGAAATGAGAGGAATTTATGGACCTTGACTGCGTAGTACGTTCATCGATGTCCCCAACGATCTTCGATAGGGGATGCACTTCTTGAATCCGCCGGGGAGCCTCACGCCTCGAGACTACCTCCCCCTCAACTTCAGCTTCTCTCGCCCGGTCCTCTTGTCGCACCGTCGTTGTCCATGAAGTAGACGGTCCACCCTCCGTAGTGGTCATAGGGGAAGTAGTGGGAACACACTCAGCTTCAGGCGCATGGTTCTCTCCATCATCATCTCCAGCTTCATCCTTCTCCTCTTCAAAGAGGTCCTCGGCCATCTCTTCATCACCTGCACATTCAAAGCCAAGAGAGGTACATGGCATTGTCTCGTCGAAGGTTACCTCGCAAGTCTCCATGATTTTGTTAGTCTCAAGGTTAAGCACCCTATAGGCTCTAGAATGATTAGCATATCCAAAGAAAATCCCATCACTAGACCTAGCCTCAAACTTGTCGAGTTTTCCCTTCTTAAGAATAAAGCACTTGCATCCAAAGACTCAGAAGTGACTCACCTTGGGTGCCCGACCATGCGTAAGCTCATAACAGGTCTTCTTCTTGAAAGCTCTCAATAAAATCCTGTTGGAAACATGACAAGCCGTATTGACCGCCTCAGCCCAATACCTCCTAGGAGTCCTGTGCTCATCGAGCATCGTCCTAGCCATCTCACAAAGAGTCCGATTTTTCCTTTCCACAACTCCATTTTGAGGGGGCACATAAGGGGTCGAATACTGATGTTCAAGACCTAGATCACGACAAAAGGCCTCAAAACGAGAGTTCTTGAACTCTGAGCCATTATCACTGCGGATAGCTCGTATAGCATTTCCATGCCTCTCGTTTTTCAGCCTCACGATCAGATCTCGAACAAAACCAAATGACTCACTCTTGTCTTCCAAGAAAAACACCCAGACATAGCGAGAGTAATCATCCACCACAACAAGGGCATACCACTTCCCGCCCACCGAGCGAACTCGAGCTGGCCCAACAAGGTCCATATGCAACAGCTCTGTCAGACGCTCGGTCATGACATCGGTCAGGGGTGGATGGGGAGTGGCTACCATCTTGCCATGCCTACACGGAGCACAAACCAAATCCTTCTCAAACTTCAACCTTGGCAATCCTCGGACAAGGTCAAGACCACTCAAGCGGGAAACCAAATCAAAGCTCAAGTGACCCAACCGCATATGCCATTTCCACAAATCACTAGAAGGACTGGCCATCAAACAACGAGCAGGACCCAAAGAACGAGAGAAATCAACCCTGAAAATCTGACCCTCGGGGATGATCATACAAACAAGATCACCTCGAGAATCCAACAAATGAGACTCACCAGACTTGAAAGGCACCTCAAAGCCCTCATCAAGCAACTGAGAAACCGAAAGCAAATTGAAACCCAAAGACTTCACAAGAGCAACCCTCTTCAACGTTACCTTGTCACTCACATGCACTACACCCTCAGAAATCACCCTTCCTCGTCCGTTGTCCCCAAAAGTGATGTACATCTTTTCCTTCACTGTGGTGAGGCTGGAGAACCACTTCTTGTCACCGGTCATGTGTCGGGAACATCCGGAGTCGATCAACCAAATGTTCTCCAAGCCTCCTGCCTGTAGTCAGAAACAAGAATGAGAATGAGCCAACGACTCGACACTGGGGTTAGCACAAAGAAAGTTGAACTAGTGTCGAGCCATCTGCTCAAAAGAGGGGTTAGCAAACATCATTCCCTTGCCACCAAACTTCCCATGTCCTATGGAGGGAGTACGAGCACCACGAGGGGGAAAACGTGGTACGTAGTTCCTCTGGAACCCAAAGCTGCGATCATCTCCCCCAAACCCGTATTGAGGACGAGTAGGGGGACATCCAGCAAAACCACCACGAGCCCGACCAAGCCTCTCACCAGCACGCACACCATCATCTCTCCTATCAAACCTCTCACCACCACCTCTCTTTGGGAACCTACCACCCTGAGCTCCAACTCTATCAACACTCCTCACACTTCCCATACCCCTTGGAAGTGGCACTCTAGGCTCAGGAATACCATGAGACTGGCGATACCTGTCCTGGTTTGCTTGCTCCCTAGCAAGCCTCTCATCCCTCTTCCTCTTATAGCAAAACTCTGCTAGGTGTCTCTCCTTGCCACAATACTCACATCTGAAGGGGATGGATTTTGGTTTTGGCTCTGGCTTCTCTCTAGGTTTCTCACCCTTCTCACTCACAAACCTCATGGGTTTCTGGAAGTCATTTCTTTTGGGTGGAAATTTGGGTGGTTCTTGGGTTGTGTCAAGCTTGTTGCAAAGGTGGTTGGGCTTTGGAGTGAAAGAGTTCTTGGGTGCTTTTGGAAGTGGGACTTGGATGTCTCTGATCACCTCAAACTCGGGGTTAGACTCAACACACTTCTCATACACACTCTCCCCACTGTTCTCTCCCACTTTCTCACCCAACTTCTCAAAACCCAAACCACGACCATCAGCTCTCTTGAACTCCTCAATCATGATTTTCAATTGAGGTTCCTGCCTAGACAACCAACCCAACACCTTCCTCAGATAATCATTCTCCTCATAGATGACATTCAAACAGGAAGTAAGTTCAAGATTGCGCAAAGTAACTTCATCACATCTAGTGCATGCATTGACAACAAGAGATTTCAAAGAAGCTTCCAAAGTGCTAATGGTAGAACGAGCATCAACAAGCTTAGCATGCATAGTAGGACATGATTTACAAGCACCAAGCAAAGTGGATCTAGCCTTAAGCTCATCATACTCAGTCCTAAGAGCATCTAGTTTAGCCAAAGTGGAAGCATTCTTCTCATTAAGCAATTTATTTTCATTCAACCATGCATCACATTCAGGACATTCAACATCATCAGAAATGGTAGGAGTAAGTTTCAAAGAGTCATTCTCAAGTTTCAATTCAAGCAATTTAGACTAACTCTCCTACTTTCTCACAAGCATTCTCAAGTTGAGCCCTAAGATCTCTCCTCATTTTCTTAGCATCTCTCAACACACTATCACGGTTGTCAATCTAGCCATTCAACCTAGTGATCTCAGCAAGCAAAGAGTCGGGGTCACGATTTACCTCATCCTCCGAGTTGGAGTCGCTGTCTTCCTTCTCGCTCTTCTTGCTGCTTGAGCTATGGGCCATGCCACAAAAGCCTTCAAGCGCCACACAGCTCAATCCATTGAGGTTCTGGCTTGCACTCTTCTTGCCTTTGCGCCTCCCGGCGTCTTCATCTTCACTGCTTGAGCTTGACTGCGCGTCGCTTGATCTTGAGTCGACGTCGCTTGCACCGGTCACCATGGCTCTTGCCTTGTCCTTCTTGTAGCCGCCCTTGCTCGGTCGCAGCTTGTCCTTGTCCTTACTCTTGGACTTGCTGAAGTGCTTGCCCTTGGAGGAGTACTTGTCTTCACGCCTCGGGTGCGCCTTGTACTCGCTCATCTTGTACTTGTTCTCCTCCACTTCCGGGCACTCGGCGATGAAGTGTCCACGCTTGCCACACTTGTAGCATGTCCCCGAACTCCGCCTTGCATTCCTCCGGCTCTCATGTAGTCGATCAAACCTCCTTGAGAGCAAGGCCAGCTCCTCCTCGCCCAGCACATCAAACTACTCATCTGGAATAGACATAAGAGAAGACAAGGAAAACTATCGACAGGAAGGGTTAGCTTTGCCCTTTGATCCGCCCACAAGAGCAAGACTATGATCAGTCGAGCCCTCATGCTTGGATTGCAACTTCTTGTCAACCTCAGCCGTCTTGAGCTCAGAAAAGAGGTCATCCAACTCAATGGTCAAATATTGCCCAGACTCCTTGATGGCCTCAACCTTAGCACCCCAAACATTTGGTTCCAAGATATGCAAGAGCTTCAAAGCTTGATCATGCTCAGTGTAAGGGAAATCCTCAACATTGGCCTTCATGTTGCTCACGATGGCGGTGAACCTCTGAAACATCGCATCAATGTCCTCACCGGGAAGTTGAGTAAAGTTCTCATATTGCATCCGGTAAGAAACAAAGAGACGAGCCTTCACAAGGTTATCACCACCGTGAGCAACCAACAACTTCTCCCAAATTTGCCAAGCAAGATTCAAATGGCGAACACGCTCAAACTCAGGATCACACATGCTCCGGACCAAGTGATCAACGGCTTTTGCATTTGCCTCATACTTGGCCTTAGCACCTGCATCGGTCACCATAAGAGTGTGGATCTCGGCCGGAATAGCATAGGTCTTGTCAAGCACAATGAAATCCAACAACTTGCCACGAAGAAAGATCATCATACGAGCCGCCCACTTGTGGTAACCCTTCCCATCGAAGTGCGGCGGACCGCCCCGCTCAACGTACGCCATCTTAGGATTCAAGACTTGTCAAAGTCACAAAGAATCCGGCACCAAGCTCTGATACCAATTGAAGGATCGGATGGCGACTAGAGAGGGGGGAGTGAATAGGAGCCGGTAAAAATTCTTCTCAAAGAACCCGGCCTATACCCTAGACAAATCCCGGCCACACACAAGCGATGGATTGAATCACACACCAACCGCCAAGACAACAAGATTATGGATCAACCTCAAGTATTAGGAACGATTCCTTTAAGCACACACGGAAGCACGAAAGGAGGGAGGAATCGAATCAAGGAACAAAGCCGCCGGCCTGCGGCGGGACCGTCCGACCGAGCGGGGGCGGACGGTCCGCAAGGACCGCGCGGACCGTCCCGCGGCGAGGTATCGCGGACTGTCCGCACCCTTGCCGCGGACCGTCCGGCCTAAGCCGCGGACTGTCCGAAAAAGACACCAGAACCTCCAGAGACGCACCGCGAATAACGGATCGTCCGCGGGGAGCACGCGTACTGTCCGCCAGGCACCCGCGGACCGTCCGAAACTTCGCCCAACCAAAACTCGAAAACACCGCGGATCGAAAGTGAAGCCGAGCAAGAACACGAAGAACACGCGACGAACAGCACCCGCGCGGACCGTCCGCCACCACCTCGCGGACTGTCCGCCCTACACGGACAGACCCAGAAACAGCTCGACCTCGAAGGTCAACTCCTCCAATCCATCACCGGATCTCCCAAACGGTAGAAGCTGTTGAGACAAGGGTTTGGGGACAAGTTAAGCGTCAAACAAGGATGCTATACCCCAAAAACTTCGCCTCCTAACTTCCTAAATCACCGGGAATCGCGGATCCTTTGAACACCACCAAAAGCTAGAGCTCCGAACGAAAATCCTTGAATCGAAGTAGTTTCTCGGCGTTTGAGGGCACAAGATCAATCCCAAAGATGCACAATACATCCATACATGTTTCCCTCAAAGAAATCCGGGGAGAAACCCACTCAAATCCGCGAAATCACACCAAGAACAAAAGCACCAAAAACAAGCACGAAAAAGACCACGAAATTCACAACGCCGAATCTTCTATACAAACCAGGAAAGATTCACAAGGTCTAGCATGCCGCCCTAGCATCCATCCCTCTCAACAAATCTCTCATGAAGCTCTCATGCTAGCCTAGAGAAAATGGAGAAGAAAATGTCTTAGGAAAATGAGAAAGAGGAGGGGGAAATGAAACCATAAGTCGCAGAGAGAGAGAGAGCCATCCACACACACTCATGGCTTATATATCGGGTCCCGCCGGTGTGGGAAATGACTCGACTACCCCTAACTCAACTACTGGTGATACAACCCATGCAGGGGCATTTATGTAATGTTTGTGGGTCTTGCCATCGGACGGCCACGCCTTCGCCGCACCCCGCATCCTCCTGACGCAAGCCATGCGATCCCGCCGCGTGTCCTCCGCTTCGAAGCTTCCCGACATGCCCGGATCCCGTCTCTGTCGTGTTGGGCCTTCAGACTTGGTTTTTGAGGCCCAAACCAAGAAACCGTCCTCCGAAGGTTTTGTGGGCAAACCACCATACCCCGTGTGCACGGCCCGGCCTCCTGCCAAGCCTCTTGACTCGACCGCCACCGTGCACCGGCTCGATTGTCCATAACTTTGTCTTGCTCGTCTCGCCACCATGTGGCCCGCACCTAGTCCCGTCGTCCACCGGGTCCCTCAAACCGAGCCTACTTGTCTCTCCATCTCCCGGAGGCCCCTCAAGGCTGAAGACCTTTCGCGCCCGTCCTTCACCTGCTACAACACGAACTAGGCCGCAGCCTACACCTGCGCAGTGAGCCAAGAGTCAATCCAACACCCGTTGTCAATCACTCATCACTGAGGAGCTGTCATCCATGGACCACCGGGACGCTCCTGGTCCTCAGACGGCAACGAGGCCGGACATCCTGTTTTCTATGTGTCTGTGCACTCGTTTTCAGGCGTCGTCGAGGACTTCACATCAGCAGACCATCAAGCTGATTTTTCAAGTATCTTTGATACACTCCTGTGCTTGGTCTTTGGTACTCGGCGCCCTCTTCCCTTTCGTTTCTTGGTTTTTCAGATGCCGACTTTGCGGGGTGTCGAGTCAATCGGAAATCAACTTCGGGGACTTGCCAGTTTTTGGGATCTTCGCTTGTTTCTTGGTCTTCTCGAAAACAGTCTAGTCTAGCTCAATCTACCACAAAAGCTGAATATGTTGCTACCGCTAGTTGTTGCTCACAGCTGCTTTGGATCACATACATGATGAGTGACTTTGGTGAGGAGTGTTCCCATGTACCTCACATGTGTGATAGCACGAGTGCCATTAGTGTTGCCAAAAACCCCGTGCTTCACTCCAGAACCAAACACATAGAAGTGAGGCACCACTTCCTGAGAGACAATGTTGAGAAGGGAAACATAGACCTCATCCATGTACCTATAGAAAAGCATATTGCCGATATCCTAACCAAGCCGTTGGACCAAGCTACATTTGCTCATTTGCGAGGAGAGCTTGGAGTTGTTTTTCCTTTTTGAGCTTCGGTTGGGAGGGTTGATGTACATATGCATGTTGCATTTTCTTTTATGTATCATATCATGTTTGCATCTTTGTATCATAGACTGCATTTGTATCATATGTCATGGAGATGTGCTTCTCTCATATGCTTTGCTCACTGTCGTATGGACCTCCCTGGGCCCACTACCTCGGTGGGTACCAGGACCGACTACTCGGTGGGCCCCTGGGACTACTCGGCTTGTGCCACACGACACCTGATGGCGTGGGGCGCAAGGACTACAGTGAACAAGTACTCGGATAGGAAGTTGTACATGTCTTGTACTATGTAGAGAACTCGAAGCCGTACCCAACTAGTACTCTCTCCTTAAACCGACTTGTAGCCCTGCCTCCCGGGCTATATAAGGCGAGGTAGGGACCCCTATCTCTCATATACGCATCATCTTGTAAACACATCCAATCAATCCAGAGCTACACAGCATACAGGACGTAGGGTATTACGCACCTCGCGGCCCGAACTTGTCTAAATTGTGTGCCACGTGTCTCTTCTTTCGAGTTACCGATCTCGGTGAGGCCACATTCATCTACCTCAGGTACTCCCCTTGGTAGGTTGCCGGTCACCGACAGCTAGCGCGCCAGGTAGGGGCTCTCGCCGAAGATCACATGGCGAACTCGACGGCTTCAGTCTTCATCAAGCCAGTCGCTGCTTTCAACCGTGGCGACACCTTCATCTTCGGGTCTTGGGTGTGCATTGCTGACGGCGCCAGATCCTTCCAACGCAACCTCACCATGACTCCCAACCCGAGCACTGGGCTCGTGACGCTTCCCGAAGTAGTCACGGGTGAATTAGCCAGAAAATTCGGCGAAATTTTGCTCTACAACCAACACGCGGACTTTGAGCTCGAACCCGACTCCGACTCGAACTCGACGTCTCCGTGGGCCATCGCATGCGAGCTGGCTATCAAGCCATCGTGTGCGGACTCCCCACTCCACGAGCACTTCTCATACGGCCTATGCAACGCCAGCAAGGCCCATGCGAAGGCTCTCACTGCGCGCTGGGCCGGCAAGGAGATCGTCTCCGACTACACTTCAGACTCCAACCCCGACTCCGGCTACTACTCGGACTCCTACGAGTTCGACTTCGGATCGGACCCAGACGAGCCCGAATCCGAAACCTTCACGACCGAGCAACCGCTGTCAGCACCAGCTATCGGCCTGGTAATAACATGTACACCCGCCGGGAGATTCGTCTACTGGCCAGACCGCAAGCCTGCAGACGGGAACTCACGCTGTGTCGCCTACCTCGACTCGCTTCCCTTCCAGGAGGGAACACCACTAGCTCCAGGAGAAGAGCACACTCCAACAGAGGTGGCGACTACCGACTCCAGTCTCGGCTCTCCCGATCGTCAAGTCTTCAAGACTACCAACGAGACGCCGGGACCTTCAGGGACACAGCCTGACCGTTTCCTTGAAGACATCTCAGCAGATGAGTTGTCTGCCAACGCACCCGCAGACGAGACCAACGACGACAAGAACGCCCGACGTGAGCGCAATAGGATGCGCAACGAACGGCGTCGCCGTCTCTGTGAGAGCCTCCCCATACAGAACCTCACAGAGGCTCTCAACCAAGTTGAAAGCCGGGTGCATACTACCCCTGAACAGTGCCTCATGTCTATCATCGTGATAGCACGTCAGGCTCAGGGGATGCGCGCGGGAGAAGTCATCGCCAAGCTCGCGGAGGACGCCTACTTCATGAGAGTCAACAACAGAGTCACTCAAGCGCCTCCCCTTCGAACTCGCGAAGTCGATCATGAAGCCACAAGCCGCAGCCCGGCCGACAACGGTCGTAACCGTACTCGAGGAGAGCTACCGCAGAACCCCAACCGCACTAGGGCATCTCCTGGAGGACCTTCTCAGGGCGGTCACAGCGCTGGTCGCGCTGGCGGCAGTCGCGCTGTAGTGGCTCACAGCAACGCCGGCGGCGGAGGCAGCAGCGGCGGGAGCTCCTCACACGGGGCTGGAAGGAGAGCCGGTGGCGCGGGTGATCGCGAAGGACGAGGCCACGTAGACAGCCACGTCACCGGTGTCTCATGCGGCGGCTATGATGCTCGTCGCAGAATCGAGGAAATTCGACGCAGCAAATCCGCAAGCAAGAACGGCGGCTTCCCCGCCTTCTCTGCTCGACTTCGCAATCTGCTGCTCCTAGAGAAATTCAAGCCTCTGGGGATCACCAAATACGATGCGAAGCAAGACCCAGTACAGTGGCTTAGGTGCTACGCCCTCTCCATCGAGAACACTGGCGGCAACAACGACACGAAGTGCTTATACTTCCCATTCTGCCTGGATCAGGCTCCACTTACATGGCTCGAGTCACTCGACAAGTACTCGATCGACAAGTGGGACCAGCTCAAGGAGTAGTTCACCAGCAACTTCACGGGCGCCATGGGACACTCGGGTACTCGCATGGACCTGGCCATGGTGAAGCAGGAACAGGGCGAGACCTTGCGTAAGTACATGCGGCGCTTTTTTGACAAGCGCACCACTGTAGTCGATGTCTCCGACAAGGAAGTCATCAACCTTTTCCAAGACGGTCTCTACTACCGTCGCACCTTTGAAGACTTCGGTCACCACCGCCCGAGCTCCATTACCAAGCTCAAAGACATGATTATTTCATGGGCCAACGAAGAAGATAAGGCGAACGCCAAGTACGACGCCATTCGGGGCAAGAGAAAGCAAAATGAGGGCGGCGGCAACATCAACAACCGGGATCAAGGTGGTCGCAACAACAACTACTCGGTTCTTAATCGCAAGCGCAAGCCAGACAACACAGTTGCGGCTATCCAGCACCCTGCGAAAGACAACTCGAAGAAGACCTCTGACGGCTTCAAAGACTTGCTGAAAGAGAAGTGCCTGTGGCACCTGGAGGGCAACTACACTACCGAATAGTGCTACCAACTTCGGCGAGCACTCAAGGACACTCCAGAACCACGGCATCCTCACGACAAGAAAGGCAAGAAAAAAGCCTATGAAGGCAACGGCGACTTCCAAGAACCCGACAAGACGGTGAACGTCCTCTTCGGCGGACTACCCACCAAACGGTCTCAGAAGTCCACTCGACGAGAAGTCTTAAACATTGAACCAGCGGTTCCGACCCCTCTCCGGTGGTCGGAGGTAGCCATTACCTTCTCCGGCGCAGATCAATGGACAAGCTTCTCCGAACCAGGGCACTTTCCTCTCGTCCTGAAATCGGTGGTCGTGGGCTCCATACTCAACAAGGTACTCATTGATGGTGGGAGCGGGCTCAACGTCCTTTTCACCAAGACCTTGAAAAAGATGAAGCTCAACATCACTCACACGCTCACCAAGAGCACATCGCCTTTCTATGGCATCGTTCCCGGGAACGCGGCTATTCCACTGGGTTCAGTGGTCCTACCAGTTACCTTCGGGGAAACCAGAGAAAACTACCGCACCGAGTACATCAAGTTCGAAGTCGCGGACTTCCAGACTTCCTACCATGCCATCCTCGGCGGACCAGCTATCGCCAAGTTCATGGCGGTACCCCACTACACGTACTTGGTACTCAAGATGCCAAGTCCGACCGGTGTACTCTCGCTACAAGGGGACTTGAAGATATCCTTCGACTGCGACACAGAAGCTATGGAACTTGCAGCCACCAACCAAGTACCCAACGCCATGATGGAGATCTATGCTACATAAAAGAAGCTTGCCCCAAGTGAACTCGACATCCCAGAGAAGTCAGACAAGGCCAACAAACCTCAGCCATCCGAGGAAGTGCAAGTCAAGGCAATCGACCTCGGGACAGGCGACAGTAGCAAGACCACCATGATCGGGGTGGGCCTTGACCCGAAATAGGAAGACGCGCTCGTCAGCTTCCTTCGGGCTAACTGAGACATCTTCGCTTGGAAACCAGTGGACATGCCAGGGGTGCCCAGGAACCTGATCGAGCACTCACCCAACATCGACCCTAAAGCTACCCCGAAATGACAACACCTCCGCCGTTTCGCTGACAACCGACGGGATGCCATCAAGAAGAACTCTAATGAGTGGAGGATGTGCGTCGACTACACCGACCTCAACAAGCACTGCCCCAAGGACCCCTTCGGGTTGCCGTGAATAGATCAAGTCATCGACTCCATGGCGGGCTGCAACCTGCTCTGCTTCCTCGACTGCTACTCCGAATACCACCAGATTGCTATCAAGGAAGAAGACCAGGAGAAGACCACGTTCATCACCCCATTTGGCGCCTACGGCTACACGACCATGTCGTTCGGGTTGAAGAACGCCGGCGCCACTTGCCAGCGAGCTATCCAAGCCTGTTTCAAGAGACAGCTCAACAAGAACGTCAAAGCGTACGTGGATGACGTGGTCGTCAAGACCAGAAATTCCAAAACGCTCATCGTCGATCTTGAAGAGACTTTCGCATCCTTGTGAGAGTACCGCTGGAAGCTCAACCCGAACAAGTGCGTTTTTGGCGTATCGTCGGGAAAACTACTCGACTTCATCATCAGCCACCGCGGCATCGAAGCCAACCCTGAGAAGATCTCCACCATCACCAACATGAGAGCTCCCACCTGCATCAAAGATATCCAGAAGCTTACCAGGTGCATGGCGGCCTTGAACAGATTTATCTTGAAGCTTGGAGAACGGGGGCTACCCTTCTTCAAACTACTCAAGCATCAAGAGACGTTTGTGTGGACTCCAGAGGCAGATCAAGCTCTCGCTCAGCTCAAGGATTTCATATCCAAGCCGCCAGTCCTCACGGCTCCTCGCAAAAAGGAGCAGCTACTGCTCTACCTCACTGCGACTACTCACGTGGTCAGCTCTTCCATCGTTGTCGAGCGGCAGGAAGCCGACCACGCCTACCCAGTCCAGCGACCAGTCTACTTCGTCGGCGAGGTCTTGTCGGAATCTAAAGCACGCTATCAACAAGTACAGAAGCTACTGTATGCAGTGCTCATTACCTCGCGAAAGCTACGACACTACTTCCAGGAGTACTCGGTCTCCGTCATCACCGACTACCCGCTCGGCGACATCCTGCGGAACCAAGACGCTACGGGAAGAATCTCCAAGTGGGCAGTCGAGCTCGGTGCCCTCAACATTGACTTCAAGCCACGTGCAGCCATCAAGTCGCAAGCACTAGTCGACTTCATGGCAGAGTGGCGGGAGAATCAGCTGCCAACTCCAACCGAGCGACTAGAGCATTGGGTGATGTACTTCGATGGCTCGCTCAAGCTTGAAGGTGCCGGTGCAGGGGTACTCCTGATCTCTCCAACGGGTGGACAACTCAAGTATGTCCTGCAGATATTTTGGAAGGTCTCAAACAACGAAGCCGAGTAAGCTCTACTACACGGGCTCTGCCTCGCAGCTTCCCTGGGCAAGCGACTACTAGTCTACGGCGACTCTGCAGTGGTCATCAACCAAGTCAACAAGTCTTGGGACCGCAACAAGGAGAACATGGACGCCTACTGCCTAGAAGTCTGTAAGCTCGAGGACAAGTTCTATGGTCTCGAGTTCCATCACGTCGTGCGCGACAACAACGTTGCAGCGGATGTCCTATCGAAGCTTGGTTCTACTCGCGCTCAAGTACCAGTGGGTGTCTTCATCCACGAGCTTCACGCGCCATCCATTCCGGAGCCGGCGCCTACGACCCGCGATCCCGGCGCATCGCCGGTGGCGGGGGGAGGAGGTCATGATGATCGACGTGGACTGGCGACAACCCTTCATCGACTACATCCGCGAGCAGAAGGTCCCATCGGACAAAAGCTCAGCCGTGCAACTCATCCGCCGAGCCAAGTCCTACGTCCTTGTCGAGGACAAGCTATACAGGCGGGGTGCTACTTCTGGAGTACTCATGAAGTGCGTTCCCCGAGAAGAAGGCAAGGACATCTTGGAGGAGATACACAAAGGCATCTGCGGCAACCACGCATCCTCACGTATGCTTGTCAGCAAGGCCTTCCGACGAGCTTTCTACCGTCCCACAGCTCTGGGCGATGCCGAGGAACTCGTTAGAAGGTGCCAAGGGTGCCAGTACTTCGCCAAGCAGCAACACGTCCCAGCCTACAAGCTAGTCACCATACCGCCAACCTGGCCCTTTGCCTGCTGGGGGCTCGACATGATTGGGCCTCTTCCCTCGCGCCGGGAGGATTCAATAGAGTTTTGGTGGCCATCGACAAGTTCACCAAGTGGATCGAAGTCAAGTCGGTCACCTGCCCAAAGGCCGACAGGGTACTCGACTTCTTGGATGAACTCGTGCATCGCTACGGATTACTCCATCGCATCATCACGGATCCGGGCTCCAACTTCAACAATCACCGGCTTCCGGGGAGTACTACGAGAACGAGCGGGATCGACGTCCGGTATGTTTTAGTCGCCCATCCACGAGCCAACGGACAAGTCAAGCGTGCCAACGAGATGGTACTCGACGCTCTCAAGAAGCGACCGCACGATGTCGCTAACACAAAAGGAGGAAAGTGGATCAAGGAACCGCCCAACGCTCTCGGGGGCTACGTACTCAACCCACCAAGCCAACGGTACGGTTACCTTATTTCCCGGTCTATGGCTCCGAAGCTATCCTACCCGCCGACATCATGTGGGAGTCGCCGGCGGTAGAGAACGAAGACGACGAAGGGATATCCGAAGATAGCAGATGAGTGGACATTGATGGACTTGAAGAAGCTCGCTGCGCTGCCCTCGTCCAGTCAGCAAGGTACCTGGAAGGTATCCAACGCTACCACAATCGCAATGTCAAGGAACGCTCCATCATCGTTGGCGATCTCGTCCTCCACCGTATGCAGAACACGGAAGGACTACACAAGCTCAGCTCGCCATGGGAAGGTCCCTTCACAGTTGCAAAGGTGACCGGACCAGGCTCGTATCGTCTCCAGACACTTGAAGGCGAAGACATCAGCAACTCGTGGAACGTCGACCAGCTCTGTCGGTTCTATGTGTAGTCTCTCGACTACTCTGGAGGCTCAAGTCTACACGACTACTCCCGAATCTTTCGCTGTAAGTGGCCTTCGGGTCCAAGCACTAGTCTCCGGACTACCCTACTCCGAGATCCAGTGTTAACGGCTACTAACGGAACTCGGGCTGCTTAGAGAGTCAAGGACTCTAGCAGCGGTCTAACAAGAGACCATGTACTTCTAGATCCAGTCTTTACGGCTACTAACGGATCTACTGCTGTAAGCGGCTACACACCCTAGCACTGCTCTAGCCGTAGGCGGCCTCCGGGTCCTGGCGACTACACTTGTAAAAAGCCCTGGCCATCCAGGTGCACTTTCTCAGTAATAAAGTTTGATTATCGATCAACTCATTTACTGTGTCTCCCTCAACGGGCCTACTAGCGAGTACTACTACTCGCACACGACTCCACACATCGGCACTCCGCATACATACATCGCGACAATGAGTACTCATTTCATGAAAGTTTTTTCATTACACACTTAAACAAGTTCATTACAGCTTTGTTTATATACAACTGCTGCTACAAGCTAATCCTACAGGCTAACTACTGGAGGTTCAGCTTATCCGCGACTTGCTCAGCGATCGGCGCCATCTGCTCCAGAAGCTCTGCGTACTGCTCATCCGTGCAGTTAGCGGCTAGTCCACCCACGACTACATCAACCGAGGCCTTGGGGAAGTACGACTTCATGAAACCTAAGACTTGGTTGGGGATGGACTTTGCTAGATGCTTGACATATGTTGCCAGACGTCCGGGGGCTTCTTTCAGCTGATCGACCAATGGAGCAATTTTTGGTCCGCCTGGGTGAGGTACGAGCAGCCTAGCGATGGGCAACGCGGCTTTTTCAAGCTCCTTGAGTTGACCCCGCAGCTTCTCGCAATCTTCACCAAGCTTCTGCAGAGATTTATAGCAGTTAACAAGGTCACGATCCGAGGCGATCCGAAGCTCCATGTGCATATTACACTCATGGGCCAGCTGCTTATAATCGTACTCAAGTACCTCGTGGGCATCCTTCTCTCGGTAGAAGAGATTCTTCATATCGACTTCTGATGCCTTCAGCTGCTCCACTCGGGCCTCAAGATCTGCAAACAACTCAAAGGGAGATGTCAGACTACTACGGAGTACCTACAATAAGTACTCGACAAGATGGCATTGTTCATCTAGCGCAGCGGCTTGTTCTTCCAGATCAGCTCATCGCTCTTTGCCTGCATATCTTGCACTTCATTGTGGTACTGGGCAAAGGCGCCATCGAGTTTGGACTAGAGCATGGCAGAGTGCTTCCTGGCCTTGGTGAGTTCTTTCTCCAATGTCTCTACCCGGAGCACCGTGTCGCCGAACCCCTGGAGCATATCGGACTTCTGTCAGGATCTCTCCACGACATCCTGCAAAAGGCAACAACTTTTACTTGGGTACTCGTCCTGCTGGAACTCGACTACACAAGGGTACAGTCACGTACCTTCATCCATTGCTCGGCACGCCGCATCGATTTCAAGTTGCGAGCTACCGCTGCTGGGCTGATAAGATCATCCGCCAGAAGCTCGAGTCCATCCCGACCAGTCGAGGTGGCCTCGGACATCGGCGCCGAACAGATCGGCTTCGCGTCTTGGATTTCTGGTGAACGGACGACTGCCTCCAAGTTCACCTCCGGTAGGGCATCGCCATGCTCCTCTTCAGTCACCCCGGGGGCTGCCATCCCCGCCGGCTCAGTTGCTGCTTTGGTGGCCGCCTCGGCTTCTGGCACAACGCCTTCAACCGACACAGCCTCAGGGATGGCGCTACCCTCGACTTCTGCCCCTGTCAACACAAGACATACGGGATCAGTTCCCTAGGGGCTATGACTACTACTCGAGGAAGCTCGCATTACTACAGTGTACTCACCTTCTACTACGCTGGCTTCTGGCAGCATAGCCTCCGCAACCGGCGTCACGGTCTCGGCCTGAGGGAGGGGAGCGGACTCCTCGTCGGCAGACGCGGAAACTTCTTCAGCCACCGCCGTGCTGGGTTCATCTCCGTCCCAGGATAAGTCGGTTGATTTCCTTCATGGTACAATATTGGTGGTCAACCAAGTAAGACTACCAAGCTACAAGTACTACTCAGGAAAGGTCTTCACTTACAAGCTAGACCGGACGACAGTCACGGTCGAAGCGCCAATGATGCTGGCGATATCCACAAGCCCAGCTTCGGTGAGCGCCTCCTCTTCAGCTTGAGCCGCTACTGGCTCTTCAGCACTAGTAGTTGTGCTCGGTTCCGGCCTGCTCTCCACGGACGGCGCCTGTGGCTCGACAACACTAGTCGACCGATGTGTCATCCGCGCCACAAGTTCTTCGACGGTGGGGGCTGGACTGCGGCTTCTTTCAGCCGGCCCGCCCACCGTGTCCCAATCCTCTCCTTCCCCTTGATCAACAGGGTCGGATGAGGGAATCTCCTGCGACAACTTAGAAGTCATTCATCAGCATACAGAATACTTCAAGCCAAGTACTCGACTACTCTACTCGAGGAACTCACCTCTTGAGACATAGTCTTGGTCACCTTCAATTTCTTGGTGACGCGCTTGCGCGCCACATTGCACGTCCTCCGCGGCGGCGCAGGGAGACTAGCCTCCAGGCTAGTCAGTGGATCTTCGACAAGGGGGATGTGGGGCAACCCAGGCTGGCTGAACCTGGATCGCAGCTGGAACCACTCATGGAGCGTCTCCCCGTCCTCCTCGTCGGACGTATCTTCTATAGTGACGGTGTTGTCACCCTCGCCGACTTCACGGCGCTCCTTGCCCTTGCCCTTGCCCTCCTCTGGAATATCCACAAGTTTAGGAGGGGAAGTTGGGTCAGAGACAAACTTCTTTAGATCATCCTGCATCAAACATATTGGGTGAGCTCGACTTCTACAATGCAATGAGTACTCAAAGACATAAGTTCGGCTACCAACCTTGTTTGGCGGACGAGCCACTGAGCACTCCGGGACTGGGCAGGGTGTGTATTGTGGCATATCCTTGAAGATCCGCCCAGTCTCTCGACGATGTCGTCATCATCGACTTCGGTGCCGGGCATTCTCGACGTGTCGTCATCGCCCGTGTACTGGTACCCGAGGGTATCACACACCATCAGTGGTTGTACCCTCCTCTTCATGAAGTTGAAGGCCACGTGTTCGGCCCTCAGCCCGGCTTCTCTCAAAGCTTTGATCTTCTGCAGCAGCTCGGGTAGTTGAATACCCCCCTGCATGGTCGGCTCCGTGGAACCCACCAGGGCTAATGTTTTGGCTGCTTCCCGCTCGGCTTCGGCAGCTCCGGGTGGTGGTTGGTGATGCAGAACCATTTCGACTTCCAATTGTGGTTGGATTCGATGTGCTTGTACGAGAGGTACTGCTCGACGGTGTCTTCACGCATCTGGATGCCGGCTCCTCCGACTACTCTTGGGTTGTTGGCGCTCGGCTGTGGCTTCACGCGGAAGAATTTTCGAAACAGCACCCAGTGGGGCTTGATCCCCACGAAGGCCTCGCAGAAGTGGACGAAGACGGAGATGTGAAAGATTCTGTTGGGTTGAGGTTCAAGTACTCGATACCGTTGTACTTGAGGAGACCTTTGAAGAAGTCGCTCGCCGGGAGAGCCAGCCCGCGCTCCGCGAACCGCGCGAACATTGGGATCTCATCAGGGTTCTTCTCCATTGGGTATGGATCTCCCGCGGCGGCACGCCACATGTCCATCTCCTTCTCGTGGAGGAAGCCGTTGTTCACCAGCGCCAGCAGCTCTTCGGTCTTCGCCTTGGATTTCTTCCATTCTTTGTTCGGATTCGGGCGCAGGGGAGAGGTCGGCGGTGATGACCCTTGGGCGGATCCAGTCGCCTCATCACGGTATCTCTTCTTCTCGGCACCGGTCTTCATGCTCTTCGACGGGGAAGACTTCATCCTCCAAGTACAACGGGTTTTCACTCGCATTCGCTCAGGGGCTTCTCTGGAAGCAAGCAGTGGCGGTGCGTGTGGATCTGCAGCCTAAGGTGCAGTGGCAGTGTGCTCGGGTCGCTGACTCTATGCTAGATCTATTTCAAATAGGCTGCGAGTGTGGAGGATGAAAAACCTTAAGGGTTTCGGCTTCTATTTATAAGCCAACCGGCGGTGCTGCAACTGCCAGATGGATAAGTATCGGCAGCTGACTCAGCGGCAGCCGCCTGACTCTTCAACTTCCAGTAGTCGACGCGCTTCATCTCAGTGGCTTGACTATGACTATTCAATTCCTGGGGTGATGACTAGACTCCAGAGCAACTCAGGACGCATTCTACAATCAAGATGACCCTTCAATTCGAGAGGAAGTACTCGAATCAAGGCTCGGGGGCTCCGTGCCACGTGTCCTTCGGTTTTTTCTCCGGATTTTGCGGGATAATCTTGGCAGAATTTCAGATTGACCCTCAGCTTGAATCTACGATTCGACCTAAGGCTCGGGGGCTACATTCCATATGGAATGCGTTCTTCGAATCGCATTTTCCATATGGTTTCTTCTTCAAGACAAAGCGAGTATTATTGAAGACCTTCAAGAGGAGAATTCGAGGATGCTTGGGAACTACTCGAGAAGACTTCAAGACTACTCGGAGATCAGTTGGAGTACCTTCCAGCCTCGGGATGCTCCAAGTACTCTTGAGGACTTTTGGCTTGTAGTACTCGGGGACACTTGAGGACTACTCGTCAAGGCCGTCAAGACTACTTGAAACTATCCTACTCGACTACAAAGTACTCGGGGGCTTGTCGTATGGACCTCCCTGGGCCCACTACCTCGGTGGGTACCAGGACCGACTACTCAGTGGGCCCCTGGGACTACTCGGCTTGTGCCATACGGCACCTAATGGCGTGGGGCGCAAGGACTACAGTGGAGAAGTACTCGGATAGGAAGCTGTACATGTCCTGTACTATGTAGAGAACTCCTAGCCGTACCCGACTAGTACTCTCTCCTCAAACCGACTTGTAACCCTGCCTCTCGGGCTATATAAGGCGAGGCAGGGACCCCTATCTCTCATATACGCATCATCTTGTAAACACATCCAATCAATCCAGAGCTACGTAGCATACAAGACGTAGGGTATTACGCACCTCGCGGCCCGAACCTGTCTAAATTGTGTGCCACGTGTATCTTCCTTCGAGTTACCGATCTCGGCGAGGCCACGTTCATCTACCTCGGGTAGTCCCCTTGGTAGGTTACCGGTCTAAAATGCCGACACTCACCATGATATGCTAGATATGAGGTTATGACTTTGCTTGTGATGCTCATGAGATGTATAACTATGCTCTTGGTAGCTTTGGGATATATATGCTTGTGGGTGGCTTTCTTTTTGTACAAAATGCTATATGATCCTCTCTTGTGAGTAGAATGCCTCTCATGTTAAAATTGGGTGCTTATGGCTATATCTAGCTTAATTTGTGCTTGGAACCATATTCTTTTCATTTGGGATCAAAGATCCATTTATCATCATGAATGTTTAGCCTACATGCTACCTTGTGGAGAAGCCTAAGCTTCTTTTTGCCGCAAAGGCACTTCATGTATCATGCTTAATTTGTAAATCATGAAAATGGTATGTGAGATGCCTATGCTTGAAAATTTTGCTTCCATGTCGTAAATGCTTTAAATTCCTTATCTTGGGTGCTAAATCTTTGCATGATGTTCACCAATGAGAAGTATCATATCTAGAAGTGGACACATGGCTTAGTGGCTTTGACATGACATGAGATAGCTTGTAGGTGTTTGTGATGACCCTCATCCAAAAGCTGGGACACGGAAAGCAAATTGTACCCAAGCGATTGAACAAGAGCAACAACCTGAGAGTGATCTTGTCACTTACCTTAATATCACCTTCTGATAGCACACGCCCTCGCCCATTGTCCCCAAAAGTGATGTACCTCTTTGTCACCACCAGGACGAGACTTGAGAACCACCCCTTGTCTCCGGTCATATGCCTCGAGCAACCGGAGTTAATCAACCAAATGTTCTTCAAGTCTCCCACCTGAAATTCAAAAACGAGCACGTGAGTGAACAAACGACTCAGCACTGGGGTTAGTACCAAAAGAGTAAAACTAGTACCGAGCCATTTGCTCCAAAGTGGGGTTAGCACAATCCAAAACATTTCTCATATCCAAGCTACCTCCACGAACACTACCACGGTAACCACTACGAGGGAACCAACCCTCTCTAGCTGGAGGAGGACCAAAACCACGAAAGGAAGATCGTGGATCATTCCTCCTCTCCATCTCAAAGCTACAACTCCTTCCATCCCCGTATTGAGCACGAGGGGGAGAACGCCTAGCAAGCTGACCACCTGCAAACTCTCCAAACCAATCACCAGAACCATGACCTCCTGAAACAAACCGAGACTCATCACGGGCATGAAAATCAGTCCCCTATCTGCCCCGACATGCACCGGTCTGACCGGTGTGGTGCACCGGTCCGATCGGTGTAGCCCGGCCAGCAGCACCTCTTGCAGCCTTTCGCTCTCCCAAGCCGGAACCGTCCTCACAATCGCTTTGTCCCTTGGCATCTACACATGAGGCTCAAGTACACCATTGGAAGCGTGGTACTTATCCTTGTTAGCCCACTCTTTCGCCATTCTCACCTCACGCTTCCTCTTGAAGCAAAACTCACCCTTGTGACCATCTCTCCCACAATAGTCACAATGAAACCGCGCGAGCTTAGGTTTAGGCCTGGGTTGGGGCTGCTCACTTGGTTTCTCTCCACTCGGCTTCTCAACCGGTTTCTCCTCACTTAACTTCTCACTCTCTTTCCCAAAGAACACATTTCCCAAGGTGCTCTTGAACTTGATAGGCTTTTGGAAATCATCTGTGGAGTAAGGGAATATGGGTGGATCTGGATTTGTGTTGAGTTTGTTTCGTAGTGGGCTGGGTTTAGGAGCTGAGGACCGGAGCGTCCGAGGACCAGTAGTTGGTCGCTCCTGGCTGTGATGAGTGATTGACAACGTGTTGTGGACTGACTCTTGACCGAGTATTGCAGGTGCCGGTTGCGGCTTGATTTGCATTGGTGCGGTGAAGATCGAGCATGAAAGGTCTATGCCTTGCAGGGCCTTCGAGGAGTGGAGAGACAAGAAGGCTCAGCTTGAGGGACCCGGTGGCCAGCGGGGTCGAGTGTGGGCCGCATGGTGGCAAGAAAAGCAAGACGAAGTCGTGGACAGGAGCCGGTGTAGGGTAGAGGCTCACGAGCGGAGTCTGCACGCGGGGTTTGCGGTGGTTCACCACAAAACCGTCGGGTTACTTGGTTGAGCCACAAAACCAAGATCGAAGGCTCGGCTAGCGGAGATGGGATCCGGGCACACCGAGAAGCTTTGAAGCGGAGGACACGCGTCGAGATCGCAAGGCTTGCGTCGAGGCTAAGCGAGTGCCCCTCGGGGGCGTGTATCCTAGTATTATGTAATAGGGGTAGTTTTGTCTTTCGGCTGTCTCCATATATACTTAAAGGAGAGAGGATGGCAGCTATCTCTCGAAACCCTAGCTCATTTCCCTTTGCTATTTTCCCTTCCTATTTTTCCTAGAATTTCCATAGGACTAGCTTGAGAGCTTCATAGTGAGATCTTGAGAGAGGGATGGATGTTGAGGAGGCAAGCTAGACCCTGTATGAATCTTTCTTTGTTGTATAGAAGATTCAACGTTGTGATTTCCGTGAGTCTTTTTGGTGCCTCTTTGTTGTTTTCGTTCTTCGGTTGATTCCGTGGATTTGAGTGGGTTTTCTCTAGATTTCTTTGAGGGGATCATGGGTGAGTGCATTGTGCCTCTTTGTGGATGATCTTGACCCCTCAAACGCCGGGAAACCTCCTAAATTCGATGTTCTTTCGGTGGAGTTCTTTGTTCGTGGTTGAGTTCGTGTGATCCGCGATTCCTGTCATTCTAGGGAGTGAGAGGCCAAGAGTTTTGGGGCATAGCATAACCTAGTGACACATATCAACTCCCCCAAATCTTGCCTCAAGAGCTTCAGCCGTTTGGGAGATCCGGTGACGACTTTGGGGAGGTGTTCTTGCGAGTTCGCGTTTTTCTCCGCAGTTCATCCACGGACCGTCCGCGCGTGTTTGGCGAACAGTCCGCGAGGGACTCACAGACCGTTTCACGGACCGTTTACACAGAGATGTGTTTTCGCTGTTGGAAAGGACTTTTGTACTGCGGACCGTTCGCGCCTGTCTTCCGAACACCACCCCCTCCCTGGTGGACAGTCTGCGGCAGCTAGGCGGACAGTCCGATCTATACGCAGGAACTTGCCAAGTTTGATCGGTTCCTTTGCTTCTTCTCTAGTGCTTCCGTGTGTGCTTCGAGGAATCGTTCCTAGGACTTCTAGTTGATCCATAACTACGTTGTCTTGGCGATTGGTGTTCGTGTGTGACTTTTGGAGTTGCGATTGGGACATAGGTCGAGTTCTTTGAAGAATTTTTATCGGCTCCCATTCACTCCCCCCCCCTCTGGTCGTCAATCCGGTCCGTCAAGGAGCATAGGCATTCTTGTGGTAGGTTTTTGGTGGAGCTAGGATATCACCAATCTTTTCTCCTCCCTCACCACTAGTCTCTCCAACCTTCTTCGACCCAAGCGCTTGCCCATCTTGGCACTTATAGGTCTCCATCATCATCCTGAGTTGGGGTTCATGCCCCGACAACCAACCCATCATTTTTCTCAACTCATCATTCTCATCCTGCAAGTGATTCACACAGTGTGCAAGTTCAAGATTTTTCAAACCATGCACTTCACAAGTAGAACAAGAAGTAGGAACATGTTCTTTCAACTTAGCCTCAAGCGAAATAGTGTAAGCATGCATCTCATCAATTTTCCATGCAAAACAGGGCAAGAAGTGCAAGCACCTAGCAAAGCAGGTTTAGACTTAAGCTCAACCACTTCAACCCTAAGCACATCTAGTTCATCACAAGTAGAAGCATGCTATCCTTAAGACTAGTAAGATCAGCTAGGTACACAGTGTCCGGCATACTCCCCGGGTACCATGCAAGGAAGGATGAAGACGGACTCCTACTAGAATTCCCCTGTAATCCTACAAGGACTTGTACCGTGTAATCCTACTAGGACTCCTGCCTTGTAACCAACTAGGAACCCGCCCCCTGGACTATATAAAGTAGGGTCGGGTACCTAGCCGGGCACCTGATCTCAACCAACACCAAGCGCAGGGCGCCATACTTGATACACCAAACAGGACGTAGGGCTCGCCACCTTGGCGACCCGAACCTGTATAAATCTTGTGTCATGTGTCCCTGTGCATACCTTCGAGTTCTCGGTCTCCTGATCACGATCCTCACCGCACAATCTACTACTTCGGATACCCCCTTGGTAGGTTTGCGGGTCTAAAACACCGAAAGCTGGCGCGCCAGGTAGGGGTGATCATCACCACCGGGCGAATTCGAAGGACCCTCGTCAACAAGATCAATTTACTCGTCGACTCGTCGAGATCCATTGAAGCAAGTCGCCTTGCTCTTGTCAAAGCGGAATCAATTTTCCTACGACGTGCTTCCGGTTGCTTCGGCACGTCACGCGGCTCATCGCGCCACTCGTCGTCGACTACCCCGCATCGCGCGGCTCGTCCCACGGCTTGTCGCGCCGCTCGTCGTTGACTACTCCGCCTCGCGCAGGCTCATCGTCGACTACTTCGCCTCCGCCGCGCGTCCGGGGTGCCTCGGCGGTCGCGCGGCTCGTCGCGCCGCTTGTCGTCGACTTCTCCGCCTCGCGCGAGCTTGTCGTCGACTACTTCGCCTCCGCCGCGCGTCTGGGTGCTCGGCACGTCGCGCAGCTTGTCACGCGGCTCGTCGCGCCGCTCGTTGTCGACTTCTCCGCCTCGCAAAGGCTCGTCGTCGACTACTCCGCCTCACGCGAGCTCGTCGTCGACCGCTTCGCCTCGCCGCGCGTCCGGGTGCCTCGGCACGTCGTGCGGCTCGTCGCGCCGCTCGTTGTCGACTACTCCGCCTCGCGCAGGCTCGTCGTCGACTACTTTGCCTCCGCCGTGCGTCCGATTGCCTCGGCATGTCGCACGGCTCGTCACGTGGCTCGTCGCGCCGCTCGTTGTCGACTACTCCGTCTCGTGCAGGCTCGTCGTCGACTACTTCGCCTCCGCCGCGCATCCGGGTGCCTCGGCATGTCGCGCGGCTTATCACGTGCCTCGTCACGCCGCTCGTCGTCGACTACTCCGCCTCGCGCAGGCTCGTCATCGACTACTTCGCCTCCGCCGCGCGTCTGGGTGCCTCGGCATGTCGCGCGGCTTGTCACGTGCCTCGTCGCGCCGCTCGTCGTCGACTACTCCCGCCTCGCGCGGAGCTCGTCATCGACTACTTCGCCTCCGCCGTGCGTCCGGGTGCCTCGGCACGTCGCGCGAGCTCGTCGTCGACTACTTCGTCTCCGCCGCGCATCCGGGTGCCCCGGCACGTCGTGCGGCTCGTCACGCCGCTCGTCGCGCCGCTCGTTGTCGACTACTCCGCCTCGCACAGGCTCATCGTCGACTACTTTGCCTCCGTCGCGCGTGCGGGGCGCGCTTGGCACGTCGCACGGCTCGTCACGCGGCTCGTCGCGCCACTCGTCGTCGACTACTCCGCCTCACGCAGGCTTGTCGTCAACAACTCCGCCTCACGCAGGCTCATCGTCGACTACTTCGCCTCCGCCACGCGTCCGGGTGACTCGGCACGTCGCGTGGCTCGTCGCGCTGCTCGTCGTCGACTACTCCACCTCGCGCAGGCTCATCGTCGACTACTTCGCCTCTGCGCGCGTCGGGTGCCTCGGCACGTCACGCGGCCCGTCACGCGGCTCTTCGCGCCGCTTGTCGTCGGCTACTCCACCTCGCGCGGGCTCGTCGTCGACTACTTCGCCTCCGCCGCGCGTCCCGGGTGCCTCGGCACGTCGCGCGGCTCGTCACACGGCTCGTCGCGCCGCTCGTCGTCGACAACTCCGCCTCGCACAGGCTCGTCGTCGACTACTTCAGCCACGTCGTGCGTTGTGACTACTTGTCTTGCGGCAACACCAGCTCTACTTCGAGTATGCTGCGCGCCGCCACGAGGTCGTCTTCCGGTCGCATCGTGTCGACCATTCATCTCGACTAACTAGTCGAGAACGGCAGTCACGCCCCCAACAGCTAGTCGGAATCAACTTTGACTAGTCAACTTCAGCAACAACTATCGTGGCTCCATCGCCGACTGCCACGACTTCATCAACAGTCTGCCCAGGCAGCAACAGCCAAGTCATTTATTTAAATGATTACTGTTTTCTTTTCTTGGCTTGTTCTCCTCATCATGTAGGACTACTTGCCGACTACTCATTTGTGTATGCTTCTCGGCGGGATTTCACCGGAGCTACACTCTGCTGACTACTCTTGGGGTATATCAATCAAGTCACCACGAGTCTACTTCATCAACTCGGGGGCTATCCCTAGGAGGCAGCTTCTAAAGTCCGCAACGTGCGGCAATCTAAAGTCGACTTCTAAAGTCGCATTCTAAAGTCTGCTCCGTGCGGCAACTTAAAGTCGACTCTGGTCGCATCTTCGCCTGCTTCGGTGGCATACTGCATGTGTAAGCTTCGATGGAACCTAGCTGTAAGTGGCCCTCGGGTCCTGGCGACGATGGAACCTAGCTGCACGTGGTCTTCACGCTCTGTACTATGGGTCCAAGTACCCTAAGTACTCGCGCCCCGTACCTTGGGTCTGAAATCCATGGTCCAGGTACACAAGTCGACGCTAACGGTCACACCCAAGCCCACTCCGGTGGCACAAGTCGACGCTAACGGTCGCACCCAAGCCCACTCCGGTGGTACAAGTCGACGCTAACGGTCGCACCCAAGCCCACTCCGGTGGCACAAGTCGACGCTAACAGTCCCATCCAAGCCCACTCCGGTGGCACAAGTCGACGCTAACGGTCGCATCCAAGCCCACTCCAGTGGCAAAAAATTTCGTTTTCTCTGATTTTTTTTGTTTTGCTTTCCGGAAAGTGCTTTTCATTTTTGCATCTTAAGTCCACCCCGTGTGGCGCAAAGTCGACTACTGTAGTCGCATCTAAAGTCCGTTTCACACGGCAATCTAAAGTCGACTTCGGTTTTCAAGTCGCATCTCAAAGTCCGCTCCGCGCGGCACAAAGTCGACTTCGGTTTTTAAGTCGCATTCTAAAGTCCGCACTGCCGGCATCTAAAGTCGACTTTGGTCGCATCTAAAGTCCGTTTTGACGGCATGGCTACTTCTCAAGCTCCACGGCTCGATGCCAAATTACTACTCGGAATCTCTCCAGCTCGGGGGCTGCACTCAACATACTACTCAAGGATAACTTCAGTATGCTTCGCTTGCTCTCAAGCTCGGGGGCTCTGCACCAATAACTACTCGACGTGGTTCATATGGCTCTCTTCTCTCGGGGGTTACACGCTTCAAGAGTACTCGGATGATGGCTTTCGTGAACACTTAAGACCCTTGGATTGATTACCTAATCATTTCAAGGCTCGAGGGCTGCTATGCTACACCCATCATTCAAATTTTTCAAGACGGAAGATTCAGAATCAAGATTGACCCTCAGCTAGAGTCTGCAACTCAACCTAAGGCTCGGGGGCTACTCCATATGGAGTGCGATTTTGCAATCGCACTTCCATATAATCTCGACTTCAAGACTGATGAGTTGGACCACCTTCCAGCCTCGCGGTAGTTCAAGTACTATTGAAGACTTCTCCAAGCAGTACTTGAGGGCACTCAAGAACTACTCGCAGAGGCTTCAAGACTACTCGAACTACTACACTCGACTACAATGTGCTCGGGGACTTGTCGGGCATACTCCCTGAGTACCCATGCAAGGAAGGATGAAGACGGACTCCTACTAGAATTCCCCTATGATCCTACTAGGACTTGTACCGTGTAATCCTACTAGGACTCCTGCCTTGTAACCGACTAGGAACCCGCCCCTGGACTATATAAAGGAGGGCCAGGTACCTAGCCGGGCACCTGATCTCAACCAACACCAAGCGCAGGGCGCCATACTTGATACCCCAAACAGGACGTAGGGCTTGCCACCTTGGCGACCCGAACCTGTATAAATCTTGTGTCCTTGTGCATACCTTCGAGTTCTCGGTCTCCTGATCACGATCCTCACCGCACATTCTACTACCTCGGGTACCCCCTTGGTAGGTTTGCCGGTCTAAAACACTGACACACAGAGCAATCAACACAATCAACCTCATCAGAAACAACAGGTGAAGCTTTAAGCGCATCAATTTCAAGCTTAGCATCTAGGTTTTTTGTTTCTAACTCAGCTACTCTAGTCCTAGCATCCTCAAGTGAGGCCCTAAGCTCCTTCCTCATCTTCTTAGCCTCTCTAAGCATATCATCACGATTATCAAGCAACAAGCTAAGTCGTTCATTCTCCTGACACAAGAAGGGAATCTCGTCACGTACCTCATCCTCGGAGTCGGAGTCCGTGTCACTCTGGTGACTCTTCTTGCTGCCGGAGCTAAGCGCCATGGTGCAGAAGCCATCTCTAGCGAAGCAACTCAGCCCACTCAGGTTCTTGCATGACTTCTTGCCCTTGTGTCGATCACCTTCATCTTCACGGCTACTCGAGCTCGAGGTGGAGTACGCGGAACTGGAGTCGACGTCGCTCGCTCCAACCATCGCTCGGGCCTTGCCTCGGCCATCCTTCTTCCTCGATCATTGCTCATCCTTGTACTTGTTCTTGTGCTTGTACTTGTGTCCGCGCCTTGATCGGTACTTGTCATCCATCTTCGACTTGAGCTTGTAGTTGTCCTTGTTCTCGATCTTCTCTGGGCAGTCGGCGACGAAGTGTCCTGGCTTGCCGCACTGGAAGCATGTCCTCATGTTCCTCCTCGTGTTCACTCGGTTCTCGTGCATACTCTCGAACCGCCTGGTCAGCAAAGCCAGCTCGTCCTCTCCAAGCACGTTGAACTCCTCATCTGACAAAGACATCAAAGAGGACAAAGAGAACATCCTGGTGGATGGGTTAGCGTTAGATTTTCCTTTCGAGCTGCCGATGAGGGCGAGACTATGAGAGTTAGTCGGGCCCTCAATCTTGGTTGTCATACCCCGATCCACCACAGCCGACTTGAGCTTGGAGAATAGCTCGTTCACAGTCAAGGTGTCATACTTCTCAGACCCTACAATGGCCTAGAACTTTCCGGCCCAAACCGTACGATCCAGCGAGTGCAAGAGCTTGATGGCTCTATCATGATCATCATACGGGAGCACGTCCACATTGGCCCTCATGATGTTCACCACAACCGTAAACTGCTGGAACAAGGCATCGATGGACTCACCAGGGAGATGAGTGAAGTTCTTGTACTCTCTCCGGTAAGTCGCATACATCCGAGCCTGAACCTGACCATTTCCTACATGAGCTTACTTCAATAGTCCAAATTCTACAAGCCAAGTTCTCTGTATGCACCCGATCGAATTCGGATTGACACAGAGCACGAAACAAGTAGTCGACCGCCTTGTTGGAGTCGAACATGTCCCTCGATCCTGGAGCAAGGAAGTTCATCGGATGGACATAAGCTGTGTCAACCGTGACATCCCAAAGGATCTGACCCTTACCGCGGAGGAACGCCGCCATCCGCTTACCACATCTGGTAGTTTTTGCCATCGAAGTGTGGAGGACCCGAACCCCGTTCCAGGTACGCCATCCTTGGATCTTAGACTGGTTAGAGTCAATCAAGACCCGTAACCGGCTCTGATACCACTTGAAGGACCGAAAAGACGAACCAAAAGTTGGCCAAGACCACGCAGCCACTGGAATGCTACTGGTCCTAGGAACCAACACACAGCCTACCGAACCAAAACACACGAACACACATAGCGGAAACTTGCACGGCTTGCTGCATGTGCTACACTGGTCAAACCAATGGTCTGCGCCGGTCAGACCGGTGGACAGAGCTGGTCAGGCCGGTGGCTACAGCAACCGCACAACAAACGTTCTAGAGAGCCTCAGTGACTTCTCTAGGCCCTGAAACAAAAACAGCCCCAAAACACAACCTGCAAGGAAGAAGAACCCTTCACAAAGCCTAGCCAAAACAACTCCACACCAGCCAAGAACAGACCAGCAACAACACAACCCAAGGACACACGAGCCAAGCAATTCAATTGAGGCAAATCCCACAAAGGGCTCACACCAGTTAGATCGGTCAAGAGCACCGATCAGACCGGTGGTGCCTGGGCAGCTCGGTATGAACAGAGCCCGTGGGTCAAGTCCTCCAAATCCAACTCTCGATCTCCCGATTCGCTCCACGGATTCGAACAAGACTTTGGGGATAGTAGGAACACCTCATGGGCACTCCATAGACTAGTTAAGGTCCACCAAAACTCGTTGAATCAAGAGGAATCGAAGGATTTCTGCCAAGAACACCACAAACCCTAGGATAACGAAAACCCCAAAATCAAGCCCATTTTCTCACGGATTTGGGAGGGGAATCAAAAGGAAAAGGAACCACGAAAGGCTCAAGCATATATCCCCCACCAAATCCCCAAGAGAAAGAGCTCGAAATCGCTCCGAGAAAATCACCAAGAAAAGGCTCCAAAAATCACCAAAAGGGAAAACCGGGAAGAACTCAAACAAGCCTTGAGGAACCACGCCGAATCATCTATACATACCATGAAGGTTCATACAAGGTCTAGCTTCCGCCCGATCATCCTACCCTCTCACAAGATCTCACCATGAAGCTCTCAAGCTAGTCCTAGAAATTCCAAGGGGAAATGGAAGGGAAAAATAGGAAAACAAAATGAGTTAGGGTTCCAAGAGATGGCTGCCATCCTCTCACCACTTGGGTTGTATGGAGGCAACCGAAAGTCTAAAATACCCTTACTAGCTAGCTAGGGATACCTGCCCCACGAGGGTGAATTCGGAAATCTTCGTCATCACTCCATCGGACGGATGCCCAGCGACCGCAAACTTGCTTAGCCTCGACGTAAGCCTTGCAATCCCGACGCGTGTCCTCCGCTTCGAAGTCTCCGGACTACTTCGTCGCACACCGGTCAGACCGGTCTGATGCTGCTGCATCTTCGTCTTCAGTTCTTCGGTCTTGGCTTTGTGGATCAACCAAGGAACCCAGTGGTTTTCTGGTGAACCACCGGAAACCCCGCGAACTCGGTGTAGCCTCCGCCAATCACCACTCATGACTCGGCTCCCACGTAGTCCCGGCTCGACCTTGGTTTTGAGGCTCAACCAAGAGACCGTCCATGACTTCATCTTGTCGTTCTTGTCACCATGTGGCCCGCACTTGACCCCATTGGCCACCGGGTCCCTCGAACCAAGCCTACTTGTTTTCTCTACACCTGGAGGCCTCACCGGCGATGACCTTTCGCGCTTGTTCTTCATCTGCACCAACACCAGTCAAACCGCAACCTGCACCTACAATACTTAGCCAAGAATCAGTCCACACAAAGTTGTCAATCACTCATCACACTAGGAAGCGACCATCCACCAGTCCTCGAACCACACATGGTCCTCATCGGCGCCGAAATCGCTCAACGTCGCCGTCAAGTGGCTAGTGAGCCCTGCCGCCACAACGTGCACCGACCGACATAATGAAGTGGGGCCCACACGTGGCCCCGGATCCCACGTTCCCCGGGCAGAAATCTCCCAGCGCATGCACGCGTGGCACATGTTCAATGCCGAGCAGTGCCGCCGCCGTCGCCCAATCACTGCCGCTGCTCTGATAAGGTAACTTGGCTTCAAGCCTTGGTGACCACTCCTCAACTCCAGAATGGGCATAGGAAGTCGTGACATTCCTTGTCGTGTGCAAACTGCCTTCACGGCAGCCACAGGGCGCTCACCAATGAAGGCCCACGGTCGAGCTCGACTGCCTTACGGCCATTGGCCAACGCAGTGGCGAGCCTTAAAGGTGAAGCCTCGCCCCACTCTTGTCCCCCTTCTTTAAAAGGAGTCGCATTGCTCCTCTCGCGCTCAGCAGCTCTGCCGGTCGCCATTGACGTCGTCGTTGAGCTCGCCATCTGCTTGCTTCCTTAGTCGCGCGAGCACTTCTGGACCCTCTCCACACTCCACTACGGCCACCCGAGCACGTTCTTGACATGCATTGTCGCAGAGTTCGCCTGAATCGAAGCTGAGGCGGCTGACCTGCCTTACCACCGATGCTCATCAGAGGTTTCTCTGACCCCCGCTATGCCGCCAGTCGAGCCGTGGTGAGCACCTAGTCCCTCATGTGCCATTCCCCGACCAAGTCTGGCCAGCTATCGCCGCCGGCGAACCTCCCTTGCACCGCCAAGGGACTTAGTTGTAGAACCCGAGGGCGTGGTTGTGAAGTCTAGAATCTTTCTAAGGGTCCTTGTGTAAATAGATTCTTTGAATCTAGGTTTGAAATCTTGAAACTTGTAAAATATTTGGAAATCGTAGAAAAATCAGAAAAATGCAAATAAATATGTTTTGGAATCCTTGTGATGAGCACTACCTTTTCTAGAAAAGTTATATAGTATTTCTGTGCTTAGTATTTAAACTAAATCTGAATCTCAGTTTGAGCTAGATTTGTTGTAGTTTAAAATCTACAACTGTTCTGATGATGAATTTTGGGATATGTTGTTTTTCATGTCATGACTTGGCTCTATATGAAAAATAGCACATGTTTATGGTGTAGATCTTTAGTTATCATTTATTTCCTATATATGTTGAATCTGTTTTGATGCTTTTTATAGCCCTTTCAATATATCTTTTGTATCTAATATTTGGTGTGTGGCATCATTATGCTTTTGTGCATCTAAAAAATAAGATAGGATTTTATGACTTATTTTACTACCTGTTTTTTATTTATGTATGTTTAAATTGTTAAATGCATAGTTTAAATTCTGTTTAGAATATGAGCCTCGATTTTGGTGTGCTCTCTGTTTATGTCATGCTAAGCTTCTGCTAGAAAGATTAGCCCTGAAATCATTGTGGTTTGCTCTGAATAATTTATGTTTAGCATATTAGGCTGAAATTTTTTATTTATGTATAAAATAATCTAGATAGCTTTTGTTGCTAAATTTTGGTGTGAAGTTGTGTTTTTATCATATTTGCATATGTATCAATTTATAGGACCATTGTTGTGTAGATCTCTTAGAATATATTTATCTTGATTTTGGTTGCTTCCTCTTGTTGTATTTTTCATGCTTAACTTATAGCTTTGTTTGTGGTGATTTTTCTCAACAATTTTGTGGTCGAAACATGAGTTTATATAAATTATGCCCCTATTTGTTTGATGCATAGGTTTTAATTTTTCTTAAATGTGTACACGGTCACCATCAAAATAATCAACATCTTTTTCTTTTGTAAAGAAATGTTTGTTAAGGTTTTGTCAAGGTGAATATGGCCAACCTTACACCCTGAGCTTTACCTTAGTTTTCAGAAATATAATCTTAAGTAAATTCACCAAATAATGTTGCATATGCGTGCTTCGTGCAGAACTCCTAGACAGTAGCTACGCTCTCGTGCCAGTGGGTGATGAGGACAGATCCGGAGGAGAGTTGAACTAGTTGGAGGTGAAACAAGACCCGGACTAGAGTTCGGAGAGAGCTTCAGGCTAACTTATATGAAGAAGGCAAGCCCCAGAGCATAACCTAACTTTTTCCAACTCATGCAACTATCTATGTTTATGTTTGTGCATTTACGTTTCAGGAGTTGTTTGAAACCATAGATGCATAATCCCAAGGAACCTATGCTTTATACGTATACTAGGTCGATAGTTGTTGGTACAAGTCGAGTGATGTTCGTCACTCACGAGATATAGGTTCTTATGTTGGAATCATAAGACTTGGATAAACTGGTTTGCTCACGTGGTAAGAGCATGGGATCTGGGCTCTGATCCCTGTTGACGCTCCTTAGCCTCACCACTAGGTTGGCACGAACGGCGACAGTGACAGAAATGCTTCCCGGCGCGTACAAGCGTCGCCACCGGGTTCACACCTCTAGTAACGGGGCTAGGGAACGTCTGGGGTAAAACACACGATCACAGAAAGGTTCGCAAGAGCACGGATTACAGTTGTAGCACTTCACCTCGTGGTATTCGGGTTGTTGGTTTATATTTTCCCAAGGGAGGCACGACGGCAAAGATGATCGAGCAAACGGTGGAGAATAACCAAGACTTGGTAAAGAGCTATAGCGGAGGATAACGAATAAAGATATTCGGGGATAACTTGACACACGCTAGGAGATCTAGATAAAAGATTAGAGAGGATAGCGAACTGGGAGGACAACGAGACGAGAAAGGATCCTAACACAATCTATCTATTCTTGTCAACTCTAGGCAAAGGGCTAAAGCAAAGGATAACCAAGGCAAGCTAACTCGGCAAGCTCTTCTAGTGCTACAGGGGCATGCAAAGCCATGCCCTCAGACTGGGATGAGAAGGGAGGACTATGACGCACTGAATCCTACCGGCCCGAACTAACATGGTGGACTACAGAGCCCGTCTGGAGCTGTCACCTCCTTAGGGTACCACAACTATTTCGTTGCGCGGGACACCAATCTAAGACTAAGGTAAGCTCTGAGCACTGTGCTCACAACAAACCAAAGAACCTTTCCCCGGATATCACGAAGGAAGGTCTCTCTCTCTCCGGTGAAACACCGGAGATCAAGCGAAGAACGACCACAACACTATAGGGTTCAAGAGAGCTATGCTAACCAAGACTAAACTAACTTTAGTCTAAACCAAGAGTAAAGCTTCTAGAGCAAAGTAAAAGCTGAATGTAATTGATTCGAAAAGTAAGATAGAAAGATAACTTGAATTGTACTTGAGTCTAAACAAAGAAAGGATACAAGAGCAATACCGGAACTCTGAAGAAGACTCCTCCAGAACCCCGAGACTTGCTCGACTCGACTCGACTCTAACTCCAAAGCTACACTAATCCTACTCTAAGTGAACAAAAGAGTGGAAATGAGATGCTCCAGCGTTGTGTGTCCAATCCAGCGGTGTGAGGCTCCTTTTATAGGTAAGTGAGGTCGGTTGAGCGTGTGGGCCCATTTTCACAGATGCAGCCAGATCAAGGGGTGCGGCCGGCCCTATGATCCACCGCCTCTCGACTTGGACGCTCATGATCCTTGCTCCTAGGCGGTTGAGGGTCGGTTTCGGTCGGTATGGTGGTTGGGAGGTGCAGCCGGCCCTCTAGGTGCGGCCGGACCTACCCCGAGCCGTGTGATGAACCGCCTTTGCCCAGTAACGCTTAATATGGTCTTGGAATGACAGTTGTGGCAGTTAATCGGCCGGGGAGGTGGGCCCATTGATCCAAGTGATCACAACTTCATCCATTCGATCAAACCGATGTTTCCTTGATCAATCTCGTTCATCCAAGTTGTGCACACGGGGAAGGAAGTGATTGGGACCGGGGACGTGGCACAAGGGAGGTGCGGCCGCACCTGGCAAGGCCGGCCGCACCTGCCAGGCCGACCACACCTGCAGGGTCGGCCGTGCCTGGTGGTGCGGTCGTGCCTGACTCGTGTGGCACGTTGGTTCCATTTCCCCCCTAAATGTGTACCTGTCCATAAAAATTGCAACACAACTCATCGAACTTTATTAGTATAAAAAATGTGCATGAAACTTGTTGTATACTCCTCTCGAATCCGAGGTTTTGACGGTCGAAACTTTGTTGTAAGGACCGTCAACAGTCCCGTGGCTTTCGTTCGTTAAGCATTTGAACGTACTAAACACATGTCGGGAATGGGACCGGTAAGACTAGTACCTGACTAAGGCAGCTAGGGATTGGATTTGATTACTACTCTTGAGAAATCGCCTGCCTGGCTTGCAACCGAGAGAAGGGGTGCATGTGCAAGAGGTGGTGTGTGTTGTTACATGGGCGTCAATTGAGCCTTGTACCCAGGACAGTAAGCTCCTATTCCCGAACCGAAGATGGACGGGAACCGCCTGATTGGTGTGTACCCCACCCCCTTTGTAGTTGTCCTTTTGGGGTATGCATCCTCTCATGTGTTTAGGTCCACCTTGAAAGGCTATTAAACAATCGATCATCGGCCTCTCACCGTTATCAAAGACTACTTAACAAACTGTCTACCATGATCCCTTAATGATGAAACATATGGTTAATATTGTTGCTTGCTTAACTGCTTGCACAACTGCTTGTTTAGCACAGTTGCTTACCTGGAATGGTTAAATAACTAGAACTGGAGCTAAAATGTTGAAAGTAAGGATCCACCCTTAGTCGCTTTTTGGCAAAACAAACCCCACCATGCAAAAGCCTTTCATGTCAAGAGGTTGGCGATGTAGTTATCACCCGACGGGTAAGTCTTGTTGAGTATTAGTATACTCAACCTTGCTATCTATGTTGTTTTCAGGTGAAGCATTCAATGATGTATGTGTTGACGCGAAAAGTGCACTCAACGCCAAACACACAGCAAGCCGAACAAAGATGGCTTTACACGCGCGACGTGCCAGTCAATTTTTCCTGAAAATTAACAAAAGACAAAGCAGTTAGATACCAAAACTTGGAACTTGCCGGGTGGTACCAGACAGTTCCATATTTACGGCTAAGAAGCCAGATGGGATGACACATAGCTATAGAAAGCTATTTGCCAATGAACTAAAACCATTCGGGAACTCGCAAAGGGGAAAAAGTAATATTGCCGAATGGATGACGTAAGCATGATAGCGATCGGTCTTTGTATGAACAAGAATGTACATGCACGAAGCCATGACCGATCCCCATGAACATTAGCATTAAATAAATGAATAAAGTAAAGCACGGACATGATCATGTAATAAACAAGCATGCATAGATCCAAAGTACTAGTCTACCGCATGTCTAGGTACTTTAAAACCCGTCGGGTACGATATCAAACAAATCTATCCACCGCATGATACAACTTGCATGAAAATCGTACCACTTTCCACAAATAGACCTATCCACCGCATGATACAATCTAAACATGGAAAGCTAAAAGCATACATCATTTAAAGCATGAATAATGCACGTGTTCTACTCGTGAAGAAACATAACCGATTACGGCCGGGATGTACCGATTCGGGGTCCATGAAGAAGGAACAAACATTACCAAGTGAACAAATCTATCAGATTGATTTGGAAATCTAATCCACCGGATGACTAGCTCCAAAGCAACCCAAAAACCTGCATCTACCGCATGATACCCGGCTCTTTCAAGATTTATACAAACATTAGCAAGCCTGAACCCGCAACACGTAACAACCTAGATCGATTCGGTTTCGGCTATCGGAACACACAAGATCCACGTGTCAAAACATGCAATCTACTCGAACAAAGATCATAAAAGAGGTAAAGCTGGTCCAAACCCATCTAGATTGAGCAAAAGTGTGTTACATGAATTTAAACATAAAGTAAAACTCAAAGTAACACGGGGTAACTTAATGAATCTATTAGATCTTGCCAAAATCTAATAGAGCCGATAACTAGCTTCAAGCCAGATCTTAGCCTACCGCATGGCTCATGACCTAACAAGAAACCCTCTTGAACCAAGCTTGAATCTACCGCATGACACGAAGCATGGTAACAAGACTACTTGCATCGGATCTAAATCCACCGCATGATACTAGACATGATACAAGGTTGCGGTACTCACGGAGGTCGACGGATCGATGAACCCTCTCGAAGAACTCGACGACACGACAAAGGACTCTAGGGTTTGGCGTAAGGCCGGTGTGTATTGAAGAATGATTGTGTTCGTTACATACATTCGGGGGTCATATTTATACCCCCGTCAAGTACAACTTCGAATGGATTCGTTGCCTAACTTATCTCTAAGCTTGATCGCCTATCCATCCATTCGTCCTCCCTGATTGAGCCACGTCACCGTCCAATCCCGCAAAATCAGCTCTCTCGTTCCTTTGCCGAACCGGGAGCGGATAGCCGACCGCATCTCTTTGCCGAATATCTCTCGAAAAGATCCTTCCTTCCACCAGACGGACTCTTTATCGATCCGGACCCACAAGTCAGACTCCTTACCAAATTTTGGTGTTAACACATGCCCCTTCAATTGTGGGATAAAAGTAATTTTGTTCCGCAATTGACTCCAGCCACGAATACTTCAAATCAACTCTGTCAACACCTGTTCTTCGCAATCCGCCGGAATCTTCATCCAGATCCAAACCTTAGATCCCCTCGTTCCGAGCTCAAAGCCCCAATGGCAGCTCAAAACCAAGATACTCAGGTAAATTTCTCCCCCGTAAGCCTCGTTCGGCATTTAGGTTTTCAATTTCACCTGAGATTTCTTCTTCCGCTTTCGCTTCAGGAGCCTTCCACTGAGCCTCTGATTCGCACTGAGGCCAATTCGAGATCCTATTATCTTGGTCCTGTAGGGAACTCTGACCCTCGAGATTTCATCGCAGCTGAATCTCAGAGAATCCCCTTTAAAGCAGCTCTGTCTCCACCTCCTCAGTGGCAAGACACTTTCAAGAACTGGCCTTTACCTCCAATCGCGGGCTGGAAAACTTGGTACCGGAGGATTCTCGCAGACAAGAGTGGATTGACCAAAAACCTGGATACCCTCCGTATCACCCAATGCTTGGAGTTATCCGTGGCTGAGACCCCCAAGAACGAAGATCTCCTGATAGCAGCCTGCCACTTCTGGTCAAACGGCGTCAACGCCTTCCTTTTTGGCCATGGCCCAATGTCTCCAACTCTGGTCGATGTGTATATGATTACCGGCCTTGACATCACAGGGTCTGTTCAACCCTGGAACTTCAAAGGTTCTTCACGCCAAACAGGGGTGAAACCAGGGAACGGATACAAACAGTATATCCTGAGCCACATGAAAGACAACCCCCTTGGTGATGTTGAATACAGGGCTTTTCTGAATATGTGGCTGTGCAGATTTGTCTTCTGCGGTAAAGCCAATGAGCCTACCCTGAATCACATTATAATGGCATCTCATTTGGCCAGTGGCAACCGCCTCCCTCTTGGAAAATTCCTCCTAGGCAGTGTATACCATATGCTCCACCAAACTGTCACCCAAATGTATACCAGCCAGAGGATAACATGCGTCAATGGTCCCTGGTGGTTTGTTCAAATGTGGCTGCAGCTCCACATGCATCAGATCATTGGTGTCGATTTGAACTCCAGGCTCTTCCCCTTATCCAATCACCCTGAAGGGGAACCTCAAGCTACCAGAGGATGCCAGAATTATGGAGAAGCGGCTTCAACTGTTCTTGTTCGACGAGACATCGGCCCAGCTTTTCGAGCTATTTTTCAAAGGTTTTCCAAATCCTCTCTGGCTTCCTTATCTGAACAATGACACCTTGACTTTCCCTGTTGAATTCTCCTTTGAATCTGAACGCCAAGATGAGAAATTCTTTGAGATTCTCAACATTACAATCCGCCCATGCATGCTGCCAGCTGAATTCAATGGAGGAAGGCTAAACTCCAGTACTTATGAATATTATCAGCCCAATGTAATGGCTAGGCAACTTGGGTGCGGCCAGATGCCCCCAAGTCTATTTCTGCATGAATTCCTTAAGCCCGGGGAGGAAATCAAAGAACCTATGCACAGCAGCAGAGTTTTCAATTATGTGTGCAGTCCCACTGTCTATACCTGGCCTTTTGTGCCTATAACCTTAACTCATCCCACCTTCAAATCCTGGTGGCAAGAATTCCACGATCATATCTTCAGTGAGCCTGTACACGTGTTCTGTGCAGAGTTGATGCCTGATTTCCTACCGACCTCAGAGGTAATATAATGAACCTTTGGATCAGACATATCCTCTTTAATCATGATTCTGACCTTCATCTTCTTATCCACGAACACGATTGCTCGCCCCTCGAGCTAGGGATATCACCTACAATGTCAAGGCCCAATCTCAAAGACCGGGATTCAAGTCCACAACTCTAGCTCAACTAATGGCCAGGTATGCTACAACAGACCCCAACCTTTCTAGCCTTGCTGCTGACAGGAGGCAAGGTCTGCATCTGATTGCTCCTCCAAATGCCAAGAGGAGAAGAACTGTCAAGAAAGTGCTTGTTGAGGTAAAATCCTTTACCCTCTTGATCACAAGATTACTCTGTTCTTGATAAATCATATCTTTGTGCATTTTCAGACCAGAGCCCAGCAGCCTTCAGTGCCAGAACCTGCCAATGCCCCATCCACTGGTATGACCTCTACTGTCCTTTCTTAAGGATGAACACTGGCATTTACCCTTTCAATTTGACATTTGCAGAAGAGACAATGGAAGAACAACTTGTAGATGTCCCAGTAGCTCAACAAGCAAGTCCACCCAGGGTTGAATTACCTATCCCAGTGGAGATCTCATCTTCATCGCCTTCTGCAGAAGCAATGAATTCTCCAGAGATGATTTCCCAATCCAGCCGGAGCCATCAAGTCCTCCAAGGGCACAATCACCTGCTGGTCATGCAGAGACAACAATCCCAACAGAGGTGGATCCAACTCCTCTTCGGCCCGAAGCCCCCCGAGTTACCGGCCGATCGCATCAACACCCTCTAATTTGGAAGCTTCAGCTTTACCTGGAACACTCACTTCTCCTGTGATTGCCCCTGCTCAAGAAATCGGCCACGAGGTAACCATTTGCACTCAACTCTGCTATTTTTACTTTTAGCACCTCTAACTCGGCAATATGGCTTCTTAGGATCAGGCTCCATCATCATCAAGCCTGCTGTCGGGGACTAATCCAGTTGCCGAGGCGATGGAAGGGATGCACCAGCCTCTGTCCGATGAGGTGCTAGCAAAGCTTCGAGAAATTGTTGCCTGGCTGGAAAGAGATGCACAAGATCAGTTCAAGGATCTTGATCACTTCGAGGAGATGCTTGAATCCATCAGCCAAGAACTTCCTGAGGATATCGGTGCTCCTCTCGGTATCCATCCGTGGCCCGGACGTCCTTTATGCGCCCATAAGACATGCTTTGAGGAAACTGCGCTCCCGTCCGGCTGTCGAAAAGAAGAGATCTGATGCTGAACAAGCCATGAACGGGGCGCAATCCCAAACAGAGAGCCACAGAGACAAATTGGCTAGTCTGCAGGCTTCTTGTGATTTGAAAGTTGCCAAGAAAGCTGCTCTAGAAGCGGAGCTGAGAAGCCTGTCAGCTGAGATAGAGGCTGATAAAAAGAAAATAGCCGAGCTTCCTGGATTGATAGAAAAGACCCAGGAGGAAGCAAGATCGGCTATAGCCAAGGTGGAACAATGCGATGCGGAACTCACCACCTTGTCCAGCGCCCAAAAAGATTGCCAAGAACTGTTGGACAATTTCCGCCAGGCAACATCCAATGCTCGTGGTGTGATTGCGAAACATCTGAACATTTGAATGCCCTCATTGATGTATAACCGAATTGGCCGCTCCTGTGATATTTTTCTTGCAATTTATTTCTTTTCTTCTGCGTACCTTCAAATATAATACTGAACGACACATTCGGCAAAGAAACGCCAACTCCCGAATGGCACTTTGATTCTCCTTAGCCGAGCCAATCAACTGAATGCGACTCAGCCTAGAACTCCAAGCGACCCGTCGGCGGGCTGTCCAAGGAAACCTTTCCACCTTCCGATTTTCTTGGGATATGCGCCACGATCCAAAGCCACGACTCGAAGCCACGATGCATCTTGCCAGGCCTATAAATGCAACCGTAGGTGCCCCTAGCTCTCCACCAGGCCTTCTAGCTCTCGAATCTTTGCCAATCTCAGTCCTTTCTCTTTCCAAACAATGCACATCCCAAACCACCATGGTGCGCCGCCTCAACCGCCGCCGCGCCTCCGATGAGGCAGAGGGGAGCAGCGCCAACGCGCGCCGGAGGCAATGATCGTCGATTTCCTCTTCTTTGATTCAACTTTTGATCTTCTTCTTGCTTTGACGATCATCCCCTTTTTCAGATTGATTCAGGGGAATCCGTCTCCTACGCCGGCCAATCAACCCCTTCCAGACGACTCCTCGGAGTCCGACGGCCACTCCCCCGTGCCGTATGGGGAGGTCGATGCCCTCCGCTTCAAGGAGGAGCTGGAGGCGTCCCGGCATGAGCTAGAGGACGTCTCCAAGAAGGCGGGTATAGCCGAGCTGGAATGGGAGGACCAGCGCAAACAGCTGCTGGAAGCCATCGATGGTACGGCTCTGAGATCAATTCTTGATCCAACCCGGCTTTTGATGCTAATCTTTTTCTTCTTGCTCCTTACAGCCCGCGATGCCGAGCTCAACCGGACCGAAGGCGCCGGTAGAGCAGCTCGGCCGAGAAGGTGAACGCCCGCGGCGACACGCCGGCGGAGCGCCTTGCCGCGGTGGAGCACCGCGTCGACGAGGTGGCCACCCATGGCGTTCGTCCGGGCACCACCTTGGGCCCGGCCGCCATGGCGACGCACACGGACGTCGACTACTCCACCAGGCCGCGCGGCCTTCGGGCGGCGCGCCGCAGGACATTGAGGAGATCGAGCTCATCCCGGGAGCGCCTTGATGGCCATGGCGACGCCATTGCCGAAATTACTCATCCCCAATCTGTGTTGAACAGGCTCTTCGACTAGATTGTATTAGGGATGTGTAAATATCGGCAATAAATGAAGAACTTTTGAATTCCGTGCTTGTTTTGTGATGACTCCCTTTACATTTTGCATCCGTGAATCTTGTTTTCTTTGAATGCATCCGGAAACTGTCTTGAGCCGAACGCGCGAGAACAACTGCCCCTTGGCGCAAAATCCACAGAAGATCCCGATTCGGCAATCCATAAACACTGTTCAAGCAAAAACCCTTCGCACCTGGGAGAAAACCCTGCCGTTTGGTATTCCAACAGTGTGTACTGGCCGGTCATCACTCCCAACGCGTCCCTTCGGTCAATAAAATAGCCTGCCGGGATGCTTTGCAAATCCACTCGCACACTCATCCATCATTTCTCATCTCTCCCCCTGTCTCTAGAGGGGAAAACCCCAAGGCCATGGACAAGGGCAAGCAACCCCAGGAGAGCAGCTCATCAAAGAAGCGCACGATTCGAAGGTGAGTTCTTCCTTGATCTACTCCTCGTTCTTCACATGATCTCGCGCTTCATGTTTTCTTCTTTTCCTCTTCCAGCCTTGATTTGCTCCCTGAAGAAATCATCGCGACCGAAGATGTGCCTGAGTACATCTCCTCCGATTCCTCCCTCGAAGCAGAGGATGCCACTCCTGAACAGAGGACCAACCATCAACTGCGCCGCCGCGTTCGGCATCTGGAGCACGGCCTCAGGGACATCACCGCCCGTTGCCAAGCCGAACGTGAGCGCCGCATGGCCCTGGAAGCACTAGTAGGGGGTAAACGCCTCTGACTTCTTCTTGACCTCATGCCTGCATTTGGGTTTCTTGCCCCTAACATCGATTCCTCCGCTTCAGATGTTTCTGACAGGTACAACAACCTAAAGACGGCCTGGGAGAGCTTGGTGGAGGCCGCCAACCATGGTCACCCCCATGCGTTCCAAGTTGCCGTCACGGTGGTCCTGGAACAACTGAAGAGGGAGCACTCGAAGAAGTAAAGAAAAGATTGAATCATACTTTCGCTTCTTCCTCCACGCCTCTCGCTTCCCACCTCCCCGGAGATCCGACCACCGGGGTTGTTAGATGTAAACCCGCAAGAAGCAGCTTGTAATGTAGTTTCGTGCTAAGGGCAATGCATCTAGGCACCGGCCATTTCTTCGTTTATGGATTTTTTGTTCTGAAGGCGGCCTCATTCTTGAGCACCGGCTATCCCCGTGTCAGATGTGTGTAATCATCGATCGATCTCAATGCTAGGATAATATTTCTTCAGATATCTTCCATTTATTGCAGCAGAAAATTCTTCTCCTAGCAAAGTTTTCAATATATATGCATTACCAGGGACGCATCTGACCACACGGAAAGGTCCTTCCCAGTTAGGGGACCATTTGCCGAATTCACTGTATTTAGTTCCAATCCGCAATAGCGCTTTCCAAACTAGATCGCCTTCTGCAAATTGCCTTACTTTTACCTTCTTGTTGTAGTACTTGGCAACCCGCAGTTTGTTTTTCTCGATGTTTTCTAGGGCCTTAAGACGGATCATATGTAAATCCTCCAGCTTGTCCATCATTAGGCCACTGTAATCCTTGGAGCTCAAGTCCTTTTGTAGCACCACTCTCCTTGAATCTGATTGCATCTCCCAAGGCAAAATTGCGTGGTGCCCATAAACCAACTCGTAAGGAGAAGTCTTTGTGGCTCCATGGGGGGCCATCCGGTAAGCCCACAGTGCCTCACTGAGTACCGAATGCCACCTTCTTGGCTTCTGGTCGATCTTCTTCTGTATCAACTTGATCATGATCTTATTAGAAGCCTCTGCTTGACCATTAGCCTGGGCATAATAGGGAGAGGAATTAAACAATTTGATCCCCATGCTTTCGGCAAATTCTGCGAACTCCGGTGACACGAATTGTGCCCCTTGATCGGTGGTAATTGTCCGAGGGATTCCAAATCGATAGATGATGTGCTCCTTGACGAATTCAATCATGTTTTCTCGACGTCACCTTCTTCAGGTGGGATCGCCTCAACCCATTTAGTGAAATAATCTGTAGCCAAAAGCACGAACTTATGCCCCTTGCTAGATGGTGGATTAATTTGGCCAATCAAGTCTATACTCCAACCCCTGAATGGCCATGGCTTGATGATGGGATTCAATGCTGATGCAGGGACCCTTTGAATATTCCCAAACCTTTGGCAATCCTGACATCCCTTGTAATACTCAAAGCAGTCCTCTAATATCGTCGGCCAAAAGCATCCAGCTTGTCTAATAACCCACTTCATACGGTAGGCCGATTGGTGTGCTCCACATATCCCATCGTGCACTTCGCTCATCATGTTCTTGGCTTCTTCTGGACCCAGGCATCGTAATAATACCCCATCTAATGATTTATAGAATAAATTATCATCCAGAAGAACAAATTTTATGGCCTTGTACCTGAGCTTCCTAGAGACCTTTCGGGATGGATCCTTCAAGTAATCAACGATCTCTTTCCTCCAATCATCTTCTGCAAGATCCACCCCTAGTGCACATACTTCCGCAGCAAACGCTTCTTGACTCTCTTTGTAACCAGAGGCGCTTTGAGCCAGCCTGTTTGCTTCTTCGTTATGTTCCCTAGGAATATGTTGTAGAGTTACCAACGGGAAGCTCTTCAAGATCTCCCTGCATTCTTCGTAGTAACTCCTCAGCGCTTCACTTTTGCACTCGTATTGGCCGTTCAATTGCTTGATCACCAGCTCTGAATCTCCATAAACTTCAACGGAGACGGCCCCAGCTTCTCTCAAATATTGAAGCCCTCGAAGTAATGCCTCGTATTCAGCCTGGTTATTTGTGACAAGGTCGTATAGGGATGGCAAATTCAAACATCTCACCTCTAGGCGAAATCAGCAGGATCCCTACTCCCCCACCTTTACCACATGATGATCCATCAAAAAATAAGGCCCAAGGGGTAATCTCAAGCAAATCGATTGACGGATCACGATGTTCAGTTATAAAATCGGCAATGATTTGACCTTTGATGGCCTTTGCCGATTCGAACTTCAGCTCGAACTCTGATAAAGCTAAAATCCACTTGCCAATCCTGCCGTTCAAAATTGGCATAGATAACATATGTTTTATCACATCAAACTTGGAATACACAGTGCATTCGGCATTCAACAGGTAGTGCCGAAATTTTGTACACGAGTAGTACACGCAAAGACACAGCTTTCTCTGTACTCGAATACTCGGTTTCAGGATCAAGTAGTTTTCGGCTAAGATAGGCTACTACCTGCTCCTTTCCTTCAAATTCTTGAATAAGGGCCGATCCAATGGTTTGGGTATCGGCCGCCACGTACAACTTGAAAGGCTTGTCGAGTTGAGGAGGAACCAACACCGGTGGCTCCTTCATGTACTGCTTGATCTCATCAAAAGCCTTTTGTTGTTCGTCGCCCCATGTGAACTTCGATCTTTCTTCGGCTTCAAGCAATGGAGAGAATGGCAACACCTTCTGTGATAAATTTGAAATGAATCTTCTCACGAAGTTGATTTTGCCGAGCAGTGATTGCAACTCCTTGAGGTTAGTTGGAGGAACAACTTCATCAATGGCCTTCATGCTCTTCTTGCCAACCTCAATTCCTCCTTCGTGGACTAAAAACCCCAAGAATTCTCCAGCTGATACCCCAAAAGCGCACTTGTTTGGGTTCATCTTCAAACCGTGTTTTCGGGTGCACTCTAAGGTCTTCTTTACATCTTCCAAATGGGTGTCATGACTTAGGGACTTGATTACCACATCATCAATGTAGATCTCCACAATTTGCCAATCAACTCATGAAAAATGTAATTCATGGCCCGCTGATAAGTTGCACCGGCATTTTTTAGCCCAAACGTCATGACTATCCATTCAAACAAGCCTATATGGCCCGGACATCTGAAGGCCGTTTTTGATATGTCTTCTATTGCCATGAAGATTTGATTGTATCCCGCATTGCCATCCATGAAACCGATCACCTTGTGTCCGGCGGCGGCGTCAATCAACAAATCGGCAATAGGCATCGGGTAACCATCAATCGGAGTAGCTCGTTCGGTGTCCCCGAAATCTATGCAAACCCTCATTTTTCCATTCTTCTTGTACACGGGGACGATGTTAGAAATCCACTCCGCATATTCGCATGGCCGAACGAAGTTTGCATCAAGTAATCTTTCAACTTCCTTCTTCACATCGGCCAATACCTCATCCTTGTAGATTTTCCGGGGTGGTTGCTTATATGGTTTGAAACCAGGTTTGATTGGCAACCGATGCTCTACGATGGAACGATCCAATCCAGGCATTTCGGAATAATCCCAGGCGAAGCAATCCTTGTATTCTTTGAGAAGCTTAATTAATTCCCCCCTGAAATCTTGCTGCAAGTTTGCACTGATGAACGTCGGCCTTGGCTTATCACCGCTTCCAATGTCAACCTCTTCTAATTTATCAGCCGACATGAATCCTCGCCCTAACTTGCCATCAGTGCCATCCACGGGGTTCTCCATTAAAAATTGCTATAAGAGCCGATCGCTTGAATCGGCCGTTGATCACCGCCGACGGAGTTCAACATGACCTTCTCCCCGCTCCTTTCCCCGAGAAACAATCAATACCTTGGTATTCCCGTAAGGTTGGTTCCATGCCGGCCACGCTCACGGAGTCATCCGCCCGGACGACCTCAATCTCATCGTCCACCCACCGGATAAGTCGTTGATGCATGGTGGATGGGACGCAACGGCTTGGCATGAATCCGGCCCCGCCCAAGAAGACGGCCGTAGGCTCCTTTGCCTTCGATGACAAAGAAGGTAGTGAGCGAGCGTCTTGGACCCGATCATCAAGTCCACGTGAGCGCATCCCTTGGTGTCTGAAGGGTTCCCGGCGAAATCATTCAAGATTATGCTTGTAGGCGTCAGATCGCTCGGGCCCATGCCAAGTTTCCTGAAGGTGGTGTACGGCATTACGTTAACTGCCGCTCCACCGTCGACAAACATCTTGGTCAATGGCTTGCCATTGACGTATCCCCTTAAGTACAGCGGCCTCATATGTCGATTCTTGGCCGGCTTGTCGAAGATTTCCTGCTTGGCCAGTACCAGTTGTGCCATCATCCCTCCGGTCTACTCATCATCGAAGGAAGCTTCCTCCTGCATAACCTGGTTAGCAGGAGCCATGAACTCGTTCGGCAGAAAGTATACCATGCATGTTGGAGCCGAACGCTTCGATCCTTCCGGTTGGTCTTTGGGGCGCCACACCTGCTTCGTCTGGATCCCGGCCTGCTTCAGTTCACGGTTCCTCAAGCGCTGGACCCGTCTTTTCTGACTCTTGCGTAGGCCGGGCGGGCACCACCGCCCCTTCTTCCGGATGTAGTCGTCCTCGTCCTCTTCTTGATCGGCCCACCCGAGATCGGCTTGATGCTTCCCCGGGGTGATCGATGACTTCAATTTTTTGGCGCCGATCCCCATTAGGGTGGATCCTTCCAATTCTCTCGTGGACGGATCGGCGATTGCGCTTTCTTCCCCGTACTCAACATACCCGTCACCGCATTCGGGACGGTTCTTCAATGTGGGCAGCTTTAAACCCTCATTCCGGCAATGCCCGAAGAAGGCACATCCCCGGTGTGCGCGCTCTCGCTCACGCGTGTACCGCTCCCGGTCCCTTCGTGTGCTTCCTCTTCGGCTCGCGCTTCTCCTCCTCGTAGCGTCGCTTCGGTAGCGCTCTTTCTCCATCTCGGCGCCGCCACTTGTTGAGGAGGATGCGCGAGGTCACCCCGGGCTTGGCTCGGGATGACTCCCCAATTTCGATGTGACTCCTAAGAATGCGGGGGGCTTCACCTTGCACCCGTTCCCGAGTCACTTGGCGCTCCGGGTCCTTTGCTCCATCTTGTCTAGACTCGGGCCGAGGTCAAGACCTTGACTTTTCCCTTCTCCTCGGCTGTTATCACGTTAACGTAAAAGCCCACCATGTTCGAGGGAAGGGGTGGCCATCCGCCTTCATTTTGTTGTCGAACTTAAGGTGACCCTCCCGGATGGCCTTCTCGGATCCTCATCCCGAAGACCCCGCAATCATTGATGGAGTGCGAATCCCCGTCGTGGAAGCCACGGTAACGTTTTCCTTTAACTCCATCGGGCCGAAGCATGGAATGCCCCTCGGGCGCCTTGATTCGGCCTTCCTTCACTAAGAGCTCAAACAATTTGTCGACCTTCGTGATATCAAAATCATAAGTGCCCTTGGTCCGTTTGACCCAAAGACCGATTCATCGTCAAAGGCTCCTTCCCCCACATGATCTCTACTGCAGCCCACATCCAATTCCTCATCGAATCCTTGAACGAGATCGGCCTTGTCCAAGAATCGGTTGTAGACGTCGGCCGACGTCATGTCGCTTGCCAAATTTAGCATCCTTCTTGAAGCCATACGCCTGATTGCTCATCAGTGATAGCTTCTGCGATAGCTGGCCCAGGTTCTCAAACTCCATCCCGAACAATTTTTCACGTACAGCTGGCAGCATCCCGGCGACGGCCATATCAGCCAACTGGTCGTCTGGCAAGTTAAGCGAGAAGCACACGCCTTTAACCTCCCTGAATCTTCTAAGAAATTCTAGCGGCGTCTCGCTGTGCCTCTGCTTCAGGGTGGCAAGGTCAATCAACTTCTTCTCCGAGCTGCCACTGAAATAATGAGCGTGGAATTTCCGCTCTAGATCCTTCCATCTGGAAACTGATTCAGGGGGCAGGGACGAGAACCACTGGAACGCTGGACCTGTCAGTGATGCGGGGAAGTAGCGGACCCTGAATGTCTCCTCAGCTGAGCACTCCCCGAGCTGCATGAGGTAACGAGCGATGTGCTCGACCGTGCTCGTGTCGTCTTGCCCCGAAAATTTTGTGAACTCCGTTGGCGGCTTCACCCTTGGCGGCAAGAGCACATTGTAGTACCATTCTGGGAACGGCGGCTTATAGGCGGGTCCTTGCATTTTTGGCTTGAGGCCGAACTGATTTTGCATCAATTCGGCCATTTTCCGCGCCAGGGTGTCATCCTCTTGTGCGCCTGCAGCTGGCGCGTATTCGGGATGCGGGAAGGCGTCAAATGCTCCGTAGTTTCCCACCTCATGATAGCCTCCGCCGTACAAGTTCCTCTGCAGCCAGTTGTTCGCCGGAGCAATCCTGTGGCCGGGGCAAGTGGGGCCCCGGTGCGAGCCGAACGCTAGATCTCCATACGTAGGCTGGCACGGATTCGCGCCGTTGCACGGGCCGACCCGTGCTTGCTCGCGGTGGTGGCCGGATTGGGCGCCGCCCTCCTGAAGCTTGTAGTGGGGGCTGAACTGGCTGACCCCCAGCGCCCTGCGGAGGAGGCTGGGACGCTTGACTCCCCGAGCTCTGAGGAGGAGGCTGCTGTGGCTGGCTCCGCAACATTGGTTGAGAGCTTGACTTGCCCAGCTCCACGGTGCCCCCCTGGATGGGTGCCTTGCTGAACGCTTGTTCCATGCCCGGGCCAAAGACGGCCACCATCATCTGCTGGAGCGCACCGAGGAAGGCTTTGTTGTGCTTGCTAAGCATGTAGTCTGCAGATTCCTGGAATACTCGCATGCACTCCTCTTTCTCTTGCTGAGCCGTGGTATCGCTCTCCCCTGGCAGCAACACTCTGGGCATCTCGCTCTTCAAATATGGGACGCCGCTTCTATTTTTCTTGAATGACAATAGACATTTCTGCTGAAACTGGTCCATGACATACTGGAGTTGCTGCCGTTGCTGGGAGAGAGATCTTCAAGGTTGACGTCCATGACGTCCGTGATGTCAGGCATCTTGAATCTATTCGGCTGTGGTCCCACTGGGCGTGCCAAAAAGTGTGTTGACGCGAAAAGTGCACTCAACACCAAACACACAGCAAGACGAACAAAGCTGGCTTTACACTCGCAAAGAGTAACAAGACGTGCCAGTCAATTTTTCCTGAAAATTAACAAAAGACAAAGCAGTTAGATACCAAAACTTGGAACTTGCCGGGTGGTACCAGACAGTTCCATATTTACGGCTAAGAAGCCAGATGGGATGACACATAGCTATAGAAAGCTATTTGCCAATGAACTAAAACCATTCGGGAACTCGCAAAGGGGAAAAAGTAATATTGCCGAATGGATGACGTAAGCATGATAGCGATCGGTCTTTGTATGAACAAGAATGTACATGCACGAAGCCATGACCGATCCCCATGAACATTAGCATTAAATAAATGAATAAAGTAAAGCACGGACATGATCATGTAATAAACAAGCATGCATAGATCCAAAGTACTAGTCTACCGCATGTCTAGGTACTTTAAAACCCGTCGGGTACGATATCAAACAAATCTATCCACCGCATGATACAACTTGCATGAAAATCGTACCACTTTCCACAAATAGACCTATCCACCGCATGATACAATCTAAACATGGAAAGCTAAAAGCATACATCATTTAAAGCATGAATAATGCACGTGTTCTACTCGTGAAGAAACATAACCGATTACGGCTGGACAGCCGATTCGGGGTCCATGAAGAAGGAACAAACATTACCAAGTGAACAAATCTATCAGATTGATTTGGAAATCTAATCCACCGGATGACTAGCTCCAAAGCAACCCAAAAATCTGCATCTACCGCATGATACCCGGCTCTTTCAAGATTTGTACAAACATTAGCAAGCCTGAACCCGCAACACGTAACAACCTAGATCGATTCGGTTTCGGCTATCGGAACACACAAGATCCACGTGTCAAAACATGCAATCTACTCGAACAAAGATCATAAAAGAGGTAAAGCCGGTCCAAACCCATCTAGATTGAGCAAAAGTGTGTTACATGAATTTAAACATAAAGTAAAACTCAAAGTAACACGGGGTAACTTAATGAATCTATTAGATCTTGCCAAAATCTAATAGAGCCGATAACTAGCTTCAAGCCAGATCTTAGCCTACCGCATGGCTCATGACCTAACAAGAAACCCTCTTGAACCAAGCTTGAATCTACCGCATGACACGAAGCATGGTAACAAGACTACTTGCATCAGATCTAAATCCACCGCATGATACTAGACATGATACAAGGTTGCCGGTACTCACGGAGGTCGACGGATCGATGAACCCTCTCGAAGAACTCGACGACACGACAAAGGACTCTAGGGTTTGGCGTAAGGCCGGTGTGTATTGAAGAATGATTGTGTTCGTTACATACATTCAGGGGTCATATTTATACTTTGTCAAGTACAACTTCGAATGGATTCATTGCCTAACTTATCTCTAAGCTTGATCGCCTATCCATCCATTCGTCCTCCCTGATTGAGCCACGTCACCGTCCAATCCCGCAAAATCAGCTCTACTGTTCCTTTGCCGAACTGGAGCAGATAGCCGACCGCAGATCTCTTTGCCGAATATCTCTGAAAAGATCCTTCCTTCCACCAGACGGACTCTTTATCGATCCGGACCCACAAGTCAGACTCCTTACCAAATTTTGGTGTTAACAGTATGGTCTGCCTGGATGGAAGCTCCAGTGGATCAAGAGTGATGACAAAGAATGATGATGTCATGGATGGCCTCCCGATGTCATATCAATGTTTAGATTTCCGTTGTTTTAAACTCTAAACTTTATCATGCTATGTCAAACAAGGATTTGTAATAAATGGACCTACAAGTGCACCCAGTTTGCATTAATTTGGTTAAGTGCTCAGGACTCGCCTTTGTGTGAGTTTTGATGTATACTGCTCTTCGATCCTGTTGTAAGTAAGTGATTTACTGAGCTTGACCCGGCAAACAACGACAAAGTAACTATGTGCTATCACTTAAGGGCCTAATGGATGGGTTTGGGTGATGATACGGAATTATTTTGGGCGGTTTGTCACAGTCATTGAATCGGGCCACATTGAGGTCAGGCATCTTGTAAGGAATCAGATGCTTGTAGCCTAAGAGGGGGAGGGGTGAATTAGGAAACTTAAATTCTTAACCTATGGCTTCACTACTTTTGCATAAAGCAAACTAGATCAAATCTATCTAGATGTGCAATCTAAGGTTGAGCTAGTGTGAAACTCTCATTCCAAAACAAGTTTTGCAACCTATAGTCAATCCTAGCATGATACTACTCTAGGAAAGTAAAGGCAAGTAAGGATTGCAAGAGAGTGATGCGGAAACGTAAAGAGGGGTGAGAGGAAGCAAACTCTTGACACACGATTTATCTCGTGGTATCGGTGGGCACTAAGCCACCCCTAGTTCATGTTGTTGAAGCACTCACACAAAGAGTATTGCTTCCCGGTCACCAAGTCTCTCCCAAGAGCACCACTTGACTTGCCACAAAGGCTCGCCACTTAGGCACTCGCCAAGCTCCCTTGGTCACCTTGATGCTGCCTCCACTAAGGAGCTTCTCCACTTAGGAAGGGGGTCTCCACATCCCCCGCACAAAGTGTCCTCGCCACTCCACACCAAGTCGGAGGGTCGAAGACGATTGTCGGTGAGACACTTAGGCCCCCAAGACTTCCGGTGCACCTTGTACAACTTGATTCACTCAAGAATCACCTCACAAGGTTGGAACAACCTTGCACTCACTCAGATCTAAGCTAAGCCTAGCACTAAGCACACACACAAAGCATGTGCAAGTCTATGGATGAGCAATTTAGCACTTGGATGGCTTGGATATGATCTTTTAAGCATCTTGCACTCCTTTGCACTTCCACACAATCCAGCAACCTCAAAAGGGTGAGTGGAGGGGGTATAAATAGCCCAAGACATCCAAAGAGTCGTTGGCTAAAAGTTGCAGAAAGTAGTACCATCGGATGATCCAACGCTATGCTTCTCTGGGTGTCGGTTCATCTGGTGCTACTAGCCGTTGCCCTCAACTGCACATGACCGTGCACACAAATCATTTGATGCTTCATCCGATGGTGCATCGGTTCATCTGTTGTTGAAGGACTCCTCGCCAAAACCTTATTGTTAGCTTCCTCAAGACCATCGAATAGACCGACGCTTCCACTAACCATGGCGTCGGTTCATCCGGTGTTGTTGAATCTTTCTTGGTGTGTCTCTGTCTTGATTCAAACTGAGTGTCAGATATACCTACGGTCGAACCAACCGGACAGTCGGTTCATCCGGTGCTACTGTCTTCTGCTGCTTTGGTTCTTCCAATCATCCGACGCATGTAATAATTGGACCGTCGGTTCATCCGACTGTGCCAGCTGACTTGAGCCTTCTCGCAGTGTACCAAGTACTCTGACGCATACACCGACGCTTGTTCCAAGGTACCGTCGGTGACGGTGTCTTTTTCCTTCCTTTTCCTTGCATCTTCAACTTGTCTTTGCTTCAACTTAACATGCCATCACTTATATCCTCAAAATATATACTTAGTCCTCATTTTGCTATGAATGTGTTAACATGTGTATGGTATGTTAACTTGTGGTATGACACGTTAACTTGTGCATTGTATGTTAACTTATGGTAACCATGGGATCTAGAAATGCCTACGAAGGCATGCTAGATAACGTAGTTAGTCTCATTACTTGTGTTAGCACGAAGCACCAAAATCAACTCGAACAAATGGCAAATGGGCCATGTTCGCTACACATTTGTTTGAATACTCTAAACTAACTCTAATTAAAGAGGTGTTTGGATGGAAGAGTTAGATGACATTACATGTACTTTCTCGATCATTAGATGTGGATGGGGGTGAGAGAAAAGTCACTTTTATGGTGACCCACAATAACTAGCTCTAATTACACCTTTTGTTTTTTAAGGTGAGTTAGATGCAAACTAGCTCAGTCTAACCCTCTTGTTTGATACTTTAAGGCTAAGGCTAGTTAAGCCTCAAACTAGCTCAAACTAATTTAACTCATAGATCCAAACAGGGCCAGTGTTTAGGATGATGTAGCAGCTCTTAGTGTGAATAAGGTACACTAACTTGAAGACCTCAGCATTAACTTGTACGCCGATTTGGGCATTGCCAGCACGTTTTCTCATCGGCACACGTACTCCCTATGGTTCTCTGTTAGAAGTCGTTTTGGACAAGGTTTAAGTCAAGCATTAGGAATATAAATCATTAATAACTTCTAAGTCGCTGAGTTTGAGATTGTGAAAATTATATAAATAGATTTGTATTAAAAACTACTTTCATAAGAATATATGTATATAACTTTTCAATAAATATTTTTATAAAAAAGAAAAATCAAAGTTGTACTTTGGTGACTATGTCGCTGTCTTAAACGACTTCTACTGTGAAACCGGAGGAGTAACTTTTCTGCGCGCGTCCATCGTAGGCCGTTGCATTGCTTTTGCACGGGCTATGGGATTTTTGCACGGGGCGTCCTTTTCCATTGCGCTGGGTGCGGCTGTGCCGCCTGTGCGGTTACCGACCGTTGCAAAACCTCCCTCCCCTCCAACTTTTTTTTTAAGAATCCCCTCCAACCCATTTCGAAACTTGGCCCGGCACCGCGAAGGCGAAACCGCACCACCACTCGCGCACAGTTGCAAAACACGCGTTCCGAGAGAGCGAAGGCAGAGATGGAGAACGGCGGCGGCGGTGCCAAGCCGACGACCCGGTTTACCTTCTCGTGGGCCGACGAGGTGGAGCGCGAGGAGCGGGAGCAGGCCGCGATCCAGCAGCAGCTGCTGCTGCCGCGGCGGCAGGAGGCGAAGAGGGAGCAGATCAAAGCGGACCCGTTCGGCGCGGCGCGCCCGCGGGAGGTGGTGCTGGCAGAGAAGGGCGTCGACTGGCGCGCGCGCGACCGCGAGCTCGACCTCGGCGCCGCCCCGCGCCCTCCCCGCCGCGCCACCCGCAGCCGCAACAGGCGCACCGCCTCTACGGCCGCGGCATCCGCGTGTGCGGCGACGCCGGCGCGCGGTGTGCCGCCGCTGGACCGGGACGCCGGACGCACGCCGCACCCGATGCGCCAGGCTGCGGCTACTGCCTCGACGCCGCGGCCGCCGCCGCCGGTGACGACGGGCCGCAGGAACGCGGCGCCGGTTGGCCGCGCGCGGGGCGGCAGCAAGCGGAAATTCGCCGGCGAGGGCCCGGTGCGACGAGCCCCTCCTGTCGGCGACCACGCCGAGCAGGGGAGGAGGGTCTTTCGCGAACTCAACGTCGTCGTCGGCTGTGGCTCCTCGCTCTGCGCATCTGCGGCCGGGAACGGATGCAACTGCAATCCGGGTGGGAGTCAGGACGATGGGATGAAAGAGGCTCGCACTGCGGCAGCAAACGGTGCGCCGTCGACCGCCGTGACCGCGGCCGGGCTTGATGAGTCTGCTGCTGGTAAGAAGAGAAGCAGGGGAGGGAAGGGGAAGAAGAGAAGGGGGTCAGGCAAGGCCAAGAAGCAGCAGAGTCTGGTGGTCTAGGTACTAGAGCTCCTACTCTGATTACTGAATAATATGACTAGTGAACTGAACTCGAATTAGATGGTGAGTAGTGCAGTGTTAACTTCGGCTGGAGTGGAGCCTCGGCTGTGCATCAGTAGGGGATTAGTACAATGATGATTGTGTACTGTGAACTGGTGTCGTGCGGAAATATTCCAAGGGTGATTGGATCGTGTGCTATCAACTGATTAAGGGTCAGTGACATTCTGTTTGAAATCATTCAGCGAATGTTGAGTAGGGCCTAGCTGGGATGTTAATATTGCAGATGCTTGTCTCCTTTACTGAATAAGTAGGCTTTGTTCTGCTGAAACTAGTTGTACATCTCAGTGAAATTGCAATTGTGTGCACAATGTCTGCTGAAATTGCCAGCACATTTGGATCTCTTTGCAACTTGTGACCAGTGTACTAGGATCGTGGGGAAATGCAGGATATAACACCCAGTTTCAGAATTTCAGTGGCAATTCTGGATTTATTACTTCACGTGACAATAGTTGAATAGCGTGTGCTGAATTTTCCTATAATTTAGCCACTTAACAAAGATGAATCTGCAACTGATCATTAGAGGAAGAGGGGAGGGGAGGAGATTGGGGAAGACCAACAGACTCAGGTGGCTTAGCAACTAGATCTGCTGTGATTACTGAAAAATGACTGACTGGTGAACTGAAATGAAATTAGATGGTGTGTAGTGCAGACGTGCAGTGTAACTTTTGGTAAACCATCGATTGTGCATCAGTAGAAGATTAGGCAAGACCAACAGACTCAGGTGGCCTAGCAACTAGATCTGTCGTGATTACTGAAAAATGACTGACTGGTGAACTGAAGTGAAATTAGATGGTGTGTAGTGCAGACGTGCAGTGTAACTTTTGGTGGAGCATCGTTTGTGCACCTGTAGGAGATTAGTGCATTGATTGTGTGCTATGAATTGATTTTATCTTGCGACTGTATTCTATGCTGATTGGATTGCTCCGACAGATATAAGGTCAGGGACATTCTTGTGAAATCATTCAGAGAATGAATAGGGATCTTGCAGACCTTTGCGATGTTCATTTTCCTTCTTCAGTCAGATGTTAATGTGTAGGATGTTCGGCTGAAAGTTGTATACCTACGTGAAAGCCTTGGCAAGCATATTGGATCATATTGCAACTCGTGGCCAGGAATCACAGTGAAATGCAAGATATAACGCTCGGTTTCAGTGGCAATTCTGGATTTATGACTTTACTTGACAATGAATCGAGTAGCTTGTCCTGAATTTCCTATACGATGAGTAGTTTATAAGTAGACATTTGCCGCCAATTTTTCTGTCGGAAAGAATGGTGTAGAGACTAGCAGACAATGTCAATTCGTGCAGCCTGTTGCGATGTTCCATCAATTTTACCACTTGGAACGTCCAATATCTGACAAGAATGTCACCCCTACATTTGCCATCACATTTGTTCATGTGCTTCTCTGTTTGCACAGTATTTCTGGTTCTTTGTACACTATATAATCTTCTCATAATATTATAAATCAGTCATACAAATCAGCAGAAACCGCTTTAGGATCTGCCGAACAGACTCTTATTTGAACTGTTCAACTAACGGAGTAATTTGGGCACTTATTTTTCCACATTTTTCTCCGTTCCCACCGTCCATGAGACCAGACCAACGGACAAAAACCTCACTGAAGCACACACTCCTATCTCACTCGTCACCAAACACACACCGAGCCCTACCAGATCAAAACCTAAAAACATCGCAGAAGCCAAGCACAGAGCCACCAACTTTCTCCTACAGGTTGTCCAGGAAGAACAGGTCTGACACCACATCCTCTTGCTGGTGCTGGAGCCCACCATCCGGGACCACAATGTCCATGTCAGGGTAGTCCCACACCAGGGGGTCCCACATGTCACCGGCTGTCGCGATGTCCAGCCCCATCAAGTCCCAGTCCACCATGATGGCCTTGTCGTCCTCGCCCAGCTCTTGGGCCACGTCCCCTGTAGGCCCACCTAGCCCACTGTCACTGTCCATGTACGAGTCCGGGCCCACGTCCACCTTTGGGCTTACGGGGCCCAGGAGCGCACTGATCATCTCCTCGCTCAGGGCCAGCGGGTCCTCTTCGGGCCCATCAACAGAGGTGACGCCGCTGGCGCTGGCCTGCGCTTGCTCCTCGCCGCTCTTGCCAGTGGCGCACGGCTGGGAGTGAGAGGTCGGTGTCGACACGGCCACGTCGTCCTCCTCCAGCTTGCGCTTCTGTTCCGCTTCTGCGGCCTTGTTCTTCCCCTTGTCCTTCCCTTTCTCCTTTACCTTCCTCTCCTTCCCGGCCTTGGCGGCGGCCATGATGCCGCGGCTGGCCCGGCCGCCGCGCCGCTTGCCGCCGCCGGGGAGCTTGCTGAGATCGACGTTGACGACGACGCCGTCGCGGAAGTCGGCCGCCCGCCTGCTCAGGTGCGAGTTCCAGTGGTTTTTGATCTCGTTGTCCGTCCGGCCGGGCAAGTGGCCGGCGATCAGGGACCACCTGCGAACCACAACAGCAAGAAGAGGGGGAATTTCAGTCGACAAGATTTTAACTGCACTGCCCCTACTGCAAAGAACAGGAGACGCAGCACTGTGCGGTGTGCCCACGCAAGAACTGCAGAGAGCCCCGTCGCTGTCCATGCCACTGCCACGCGAGGCTCGCATCGGCAGCAGATCGGTAGCAGACGCATGTGGCAATGAATATGCGTGCCGGCGATCCAACAACCCCAGCTAGCTGCTGCATCGAGTATCATTCGGCCTCGTTTGCAGCTCTGCATGCGCGCGCTGCGTCCGGAGCAAATGCACCATGTGTGTTCGCGTTGGCGCAGGAATTGCATGCTGTGCAGCTCGTATCCATGCATTCCTGCGGCCCGATCAGATCGGGATCGCGAGCGGTTTCTTATTCCGGTCACGGCATTCACTAATTCCCCGGTCGTGGTCTGTGTCAGTACACGTTGCCCTCGTTAATCAATGCGATAACAAACTAGTACTCATATAGTGCAATCTTAATTAAATTCGTTTGGAGACAGGTGATCATCAGAGCTTAAGAGCGGTAAAGCTCCTTTGTGTATACTAGTGGTGTACGGTCAATGTAAATGCAGTGAAAAGAAAGAAGAAATCCTATGGTGATTGGAGCAAAGCAAACGTCTGCTCCCCTCTGCACAACGGCGGCTAGAGCCTACTAGAGGGACAAGTTTCGTCAAACGTCCGCCGATAAAGTCGTGTGCACGTGACGTGCGTGTGGCACGTGAGAAACGAGAGATTCCAGCCCACTGCACCAGAATCCAAACACGTTAGTAGGGCAGATGCACGTACGTGTTGCTCGTCAGTGTCAAACTGTCAGTGGCCGAAAAGGGCCGGGGCTGCAAGGAGAAAAGGGTAGTAGAACCGTAGAAGTGTGTGGCCATGGAACGGGAAATTTCGTCAACTCACGTGGATGGAACACGGATGCGCGCCGCGCGACCCCAGGGCAAGTAACCCCAATGCTTACAGTAACGAAGTCAAAAAGCAATTTCAGGTGCGCTATATGTTCCGAAGAATTCCACAGGGGTTTTAACCGTCGCATCCACTCTCTCTTGTTGTCGCCAGCGTAGAGCGTAGAAAATGAACCCACGTGTGTAGCCTTCTCAAAAAAAAAAGAACCCACGTGTTTAGGGGGGAAACCATTGGCGTCGAGCGGCGCCACGTCCACGTCCACGTCCACTGACAAACGACAGAGCTGCGGGGGTTTCAATGCACGACGCCGGTCGACGGGGCTAGGACAAATGCGTCGACGGCGAGATCATCGGGAGAGGACGAGAAGTACGGTGGTGTGGCTCTGCCGCCGCTGTTACGATGGAAAAGGGATGATCCGGCAGGCGGCGGCCATCACGTCCGTGTCCACGAGGAGAGAGGGAAAAAACGGGCGGGCGCGTGGCTCACGCGCTCGCTCTCCTAGTCGCCTGCGTGCTCCGTCGGTTGCTCTCGCTCGCCATTTCCGTCGTGTCCTTTTTTGTGTGCGTGCGTGCAACGAGGGCGGATACAAAGAAAAAAATATGGTCGCCCGTCACCTTGGCGCAAAGCGACAGAGGAGGGGTGAGAATGTGAGATGGACTCTCTTTTTTTTAACAACATGTGAGATGAACTTTGGGTTTGGTAGTGAGGACTGAGGAGGAGGAGGTGGCGTCTCTGCTTCAGCCTTCAGCCCCTTGACCAAAATGGCCATTGACGAAGGAGACCGTCGAGGTTGCGACAGAGAGTCAGACATGGACTTCGCTTGTTTTCTCTAAGAAAGTAGCAGCAGTGGTAGTAGGTGTTTTGTTTTGTCCATCCGGAAGGAGTGTGTGTTCCCCCGTTTTTTTTCAAAAGAGAAAGAGTGTGTTTTGACTTTTGACTTTACCGACAATACTAAAATTTGGCAAAACAATTTACTGTTTTTCTAATCATGAGGCATTTTGGATACATCGTTTAAAAATATGATCTTCAACCTACTCCACTAGGTTGCACACCTCTACTTTCTAAAACCACATTCCTTAAACTATGGCCTTGTTTAGTTGGAAGAAACTTGTTGAAAATATCATAACAAGTTTACCGATGCTAATTAAAGGACCAAACATGATCTAATTATAAAATTAATTACACACATGGACTAGACATCACAAGGCGAATCCATTAAGCCTAATAAGTCATCATTACAAGATGTTTACGTAGCACCATATTGTGGCTAATTAGGCTCAATAGATTTGTCTCGCGAATTCGGGATTACGAAATAGATTTTGTCATTAATCTACATTTAATACTCCTAATTAGCATGGAAGCATCCGATTTAATGTGTGAATAGTAGAAACTTACCATCTAAACAAGGCCACGTATCAAAACACATGCTCTAAATAATTGAAGGGGCATCTAGACAAGACCGGGGTATTACTACCGTTCGTTTTCCATTTGAAATTATGGTTCACTTCGTTTTCTTCTCTTCTCTATTCTGTATGGGGGAGGGAAACAGCAAACAGTGGAACAGAGCTTCTAGGCATATGGCCCCAATTTATGGTAGTTAAAGCCAAATTTACCTTGGATCAGAAAAAAGATACAGTCTATCAGTCAATGGTAAAAGGAATGCCAAGTTACGGTAGCAGAATTCGATGCTACAAACGAACAAAATGGTTCCATGCTTTCCTACTAAGTTACGGTAATTTTTGCAGCGTCATCTGTTTATTCTCAACGCCACAGCCATTCCTACAGTTTTCCTACCAAGTGCCTACTTTCAGGGTCCCTTCAATTGCCCATCACTTCTGACGAGCTCATCGCCTAGAGAAAGCACGGAATCTTTTCTACTGCTAATAATGCAAGAACTCTGAACTCTGACGCAGTGCAGCATGTGAATATCACTACTAAGTCCGTTCAAATGCAAGCATAATCAGGCAAAAAGATCGAGCAGTTGGGGGAGGTGAGCACTGCTGAGCAGCGGGTGTGACAGAATAGAAGCGCACCGGTTGCCAAGGGTAGCGTGGAGCTTGATGATCAACTCCTCCTCCTCCTCGGAGATGTTCCCCCTCTTGAGATCCGCCCTCAGGTAGTTGATCCACCGCAGCCTGCAGCTCTTCCCGCACCGCAGCAGCCCTGCAGCCAGATCGATCAGAAATCAATTTCAGCTCAAGAAGTCACAGCAGCAACCGGAGCAGCCCTCCAAAGAATCCCCTTTTCCTCACTGCTTGTTCCTCCGTACCAGCATTCTTGGGCAGCGATCTCCATGACCCTTCCCCGTGCTCCTTGATGTACCTCCCCAGGATCTCGTCCTCCTCCTTCGTCCACCTCCCCTTCTTCAGTCCCACCTTGTCGCAGCACGGCGCTCTCCCCATCCTTGCACGTTTTGGGAGAGGAAGAGACGGGGGGAGATCGATCACCGCTACAGCTGCAAGAAATGCGGCGGCTTCTCCTCGCGCCCCTCGCCGGCGCTCTAGTGTTGTGGAGTGGGCTGGGTGGACGGGTCGTGTGAAAAAAGTTGGAGGACCTCGAGGTTATGCAACCTGGGGGGTCCTTGGATAGATATACACACGGCAGAGGGCAGACACGAAGAAGATGGGTATCCCATTTGCTGGGGACGTTTCCCTGGGGGCGCGTACCAACAAATGCCGTGGGCGCAGCTCCTCCGGCGTCGGGAACGCACGGCGCTGGTCCTGACACGTGGAGGGTCGTTGAAATCGGAGGAAGGGGCCCGTCGTTACGTGCACCCCGGAGGCTCCATGAGAGAGACACGCTGCTAAGTTTTTCCGTGGATTTTTTTTTGTTTTTGTTTCTTTGCGCTTTCGTAATTCTATTTTGTTTTTGTTTTTGTTTCTTTGCTGCCTGTTAGTGCGGAAAACTTGCAACAACTTTTTCATGCGTTTTGATTGGAGATATAACCATGTAAGCAAAATTTCAACTCATTAGAGTATGACTAAGAGGGAAAACATATTGACTCTATCCAACCATAACGAACAGACAAAACAATAAAGAGATAGAATAATGTGGAATAGAAACTGGATATCCCAAACGTTTAACGGGCATGTGAGCCCGCCCTAGCGTGTAGGCAGTACATGTTTAATGACATTTGATGGCCCAAGTGTCTTCTTCAAGTGGCCGTGTTTGGTCCGGGTGGGCTAAATTTTAGTCCACCCTTTGATAGTTAATTAGAGGTGTTATTAAATAAAGTCACTTTACAAAAATACCCGCAGAACCCTCATGCTAATTCGCGAGACGAATCCAATGATGTATTTGATGACATGATTAGAGAATGTTCATTGTAGCATTACTGTGGTAAATTATAGATTAATTAATCTTATTAGATTCGCTGCGCAAAGTTGTACTCATCTCTAAAAAATGTAAATGAGTTTTATTTAATACTCCATGCACGCAAGCTAAATTAGTCCGGGGCAACCAAACACGCCCAGAGTAGACCAACGGTAGCTATTTTGAGTGCGTAAAAAGAAAAGGTACTCCCTCCGTTTCATAATACTTGTCGTTTTGACTTTTCTAAATACATTCTCTTTGTTATGCATCTAGATATATACTTATGTCTACATACATAGCAAAAAAATGTATCTAAAAAAGCTAAAACGGCAAGTATTACAAAACGAGGGAGTAGCAGCTATGCTAGAAACTACGAAGTGTAAAGATGTAGGTACCCAATTACATCACAAAAATAATGAAATGGTGGATTGTATCTTCCTCTCTATCGCTTTGCAAGGAAAGAAAAAGAAAGAATAAAAGTTGATAACACAAGTAGATTGAGCATCCCTTGCCCTTATACAAATCATATATGAACAAGAAGATTGAGCAGCTCCCGTTCGTAGATCCATGTGTAGTGTCACAGCTACGCGTGGAAGGATAAAAGCAAACAATCAGTCAGTCATAGTTCAACTATATTGCCAACAATCAATGCTTGGATAGAACAGTTGAACTTAGGGAAATATGAATCATTTTATTGTAACCAGTAGCCAGTGTAACCAGTAGCCAGTGAGTAATGTTTGTGAAGTTGTCCACCTCAAAAGCCAGTGAAATCACGAAAAAACTGATTTTAAAGTTGCATTAAATTTGCTTCTGAGCAAAAGCAAAAATAACTTTTGAGCCTCTTGTTTGGTTTCTTACCTCCCCAGCTATTGGTCGATCGGTGCTGTTTGCTTTCGATGGGCAAGAAGGAACACCACCCTATCTGGAGCTGTTGCCCTTCCGCCTTTCGCTTTTCACTTTTGCTCCATAAAGCCGGACAGCTTTTCACGTGATGGATGGCACCCGGAAACAGAAGATACTCTGCCTTTCAGGCTTTGGTTTTTACGCTTTGGACAGAAAAAAAAAAGAGCTCAGCATAGCACGGACAAAGTACAGGGATCGACCTTAAGCACAGTTCCATGTACAGTATTATATTCTTTCACAATTTGGTACTCCGGTCTCTATTACGTGCTGACTGTGCAACAATCAATTATTCAGACTTTTTTTTTTGTGATCGTTGGGTCCGGCTTGTCTCTGCGCTGTTCCTGACATCTCTGCTCGCGAGCCCTACAACATATGTCAATTTCCCGGTTGCCTTTTTGCTATGTTCTTGAGAGCTTGCTTGGTCGGCGACAATTTTTTGTATTGATTTGGTGGGAAGACCTAGGCCAGCATATTGTCTGAAAGCCATATATCAATGCTCCTCGCAATGTCAATGGCATGTTTATCGACATACTCCCTCCTTTCTTAAATATATTCCACTGTTGACTCTTTATTTTAGCTTTGGCTATTAATATATATAGAATCACACAAAATTATAAGAGCTCCCCACTAAGGAGTTCTCTCAATCCTCGGCGCGCCACGTCACCATCCACTGCGTTTTCGCTCAACATGCAAGGTGTCCACATCACTATCCACTAAAATCATCAATTTATTTCTTCTATCGATTTTATTCGGCTAATAGCATCCATGTATGTAATGTGTTGTTTGCAGTAGAATGTTGCGAAGCAATCACTTTAGTTTCTACTTTTAAATTTTATCTTTAAAATTTGTTGAAATTTCCGTAGCAATGAGTGGGGTATCACCTAGTAAGTTGGTTAACTAAAGTAAAATGTGAATCCTTATGTCCATCACCAAATGTACTTTAGATTTAACTTGTAGGTTTATCAACTTGCAAAAATATTTGTAGAAAAGACGAATAGTCAAATGAATGAAATACGTCAATAGTGTCATACTTAAGAACGGAGTAGTACTTCGGTTGCATTTTGTCAGTGGCAGCAAAGCGTATGGCACGAAATATAATGGTCGTCTCACCCGAGAGGTGGGGGCATCCACACGATATGGATAGGAATTTAATCCATGAAAATTTAGGTATTTGTCATCCAAGAATTTGAGATTCTTGTGGTCGAATTCCTTGATGTGTCAAATATGACGAGGTACAAGCTACACCATGCACTTTCTAACGTTCTTTCCTTTTCCAACGAGCTCTTTATAGGATGCACCTCTTGTCATTTGGCAAAAAAAAAGCAAAAGACGCAAAAAAAAGTGCCTTGCCATAGAACAAAATCTGTGGTAAAGTACATTACACACACGAGTTCAAAAACAATGCACACACATTTGGGGCCCAGCTCATCAAGCGAGCTACGCCCGCATTCGCTTTCTTATCGCTCACCAGTGGTAATCTTTTCTCTCGAACAAACCCAGCCACCAACAACCAAGCCAAGAAGACTCTTCTCTCGAAACAAATAAGATACCACCAGTACCCCAGCCAACCGAACAGGCTGCTAACATGGCGGTGCCGAGAAGATCCCAAATATTACGAATTCAGTTCCCGTCTTAATGCCGGATTGCTACTTTTGGAGCCTCATTGCATGATTGGAGAACGGTGGTATGCCTATCGCCAACTAGCATTTTAAATTTTGATTAGCTTGGTTTTCATATTGTTTTTGAAACGCGCTCATTTTAAGTTTAAGCATTGCAGGTGCTTCATGCCTGCAGTGTGTTGAGATTAGCATAGGGATGTGGTCTTCGACTTGATTAAAAATACGTGCATGCGTGTGTGTCGTTGTATTTTGCGAGGTCAGGGAAGATCTTTGCACGTAGTCCAATCAGCATGGAACATGTGGTGTAGTACAAGCTATTGCTTATCCTGCATCAAGAGATCTGTTGTGGAGTAGTATGTAGCATAGCAGAGAATTTGAGATATTTTTTTTTTGAAAAAAATAACAAACTTGAGGGAAGAAGATAGGGCACGAGCGCGCTTAAAACGGAGATCTTCATTGGGATTCCACCCCGTATCATGGCATCTCTCTGCAGACTTGTCAGCGTCCTCAGCCCAATATCAAATCCCCCGTCTGTACTAGGCCAATCTATTTTTGTAAGCAAATAAAGCCTTTGATCCTTGATGAGTGCCCTCTCTATGCATTGATGCATACTCTATAGTTTAATAATCATCACCCTACGAGCCTACGCATGGTCCTATATATATTATCTCTTTTTTTAGAAATATTTATCTTCTGATCTGGTCATGCTAAAATATTTTTATTTGACATATTATGGAAAACCCCTTCAATTATTATTCAATAAGTGTAGGCCCATCGAAGTGTACTAATCTCTACTACTAAAAAGTATGAAGTGGAGAAAAAATCCGGAAGGTAAAACCATCCGCTTCCGTGGCTTCACCCTCCCGTGGCTCTGCCCGCCGCCACAATCCACGCCTCCCCCAATCTCGCGTGCACGCCTCGGCTCCCTCCCTCGATTCCTCGTCACCACCCTCTTGAAAGTGCATCTTGGCCCCTAATTATTTTGGTGATAATGACAAGCACGATTTGTGGTATTTAATGCTTTGACAAGATGTGTGCAGGTCTTAAATGAATAAAATTCTTATGGTTGATCAAAGGAAGGCCCCCAATTTCAAGTCGATGCTTTCTACTCGAATCAAGGGTTAATTTACTTTTTATTTTGAATTTGAGTATAGGAAACACCGTACTATAAAGGGGGATGCAATTCGATAGCCAGGAGATGCTAAAAGTGCTCTAGAAGGTAATCCAAGTGAGTGACAAGAGTTGAGAGTTGACACGTGCACATATGCTTTTCTTTCCTAAAAATCTCAGGCTGGCCCGGTTGTACCGACACCATGTCGGTACTACCGACCATCGCCCATCGGTTGTACCGGCGCAGGGCCGGTATACCGATATGCGTTCTCTGGCGTGTTTTAGCCAGGGGGCCGGTACTACCGACCCTGTGTCGGTACTACCGGTGTCCGTACTGTTTTTCTTCAGAAAAAGCACCCCCTCGGTAGTACCGACACCATGTCGGTAGTACCGGGATTACAGGACTTTGCACAGTAACGGCTAGTTTTCAGCACCTAGTATTTAACCCCTCTTCTCCCTCCTCACTCATTGCTGACCAACCACGGGACAAACACTTCCTTGAGCATTCACTCCACCTCCCCCCTCTCCTCTAGAGCTAATCCTTGGTTCCCTTGAGCTAGGGTTTGAGAAGAGAGGTGAATTCTAGTGAAGTGTGACCAAGCTTTGAGAGCCCCGCCGTTCTTCCCCTTCTCAAGAGCACTTGAAGCATCTCCGGGTTGTTGTTTTGCATTTGTTACTCTTGAAGCTTGCTTCTAGACGGTTAGGCGTCGCCCGCGAGTGCCCTCTTGGTGTGGTGCACCTGGGATCATTTGTATTGCCCTCTCCTTCGTGGAGAAATCTTAGTGAGCACCAATCTTCCTTTGTGGGGGTTGGAAGAGGAAAAGAGGCTCTTGGTGATAGCCCTCCCTTTGTGGGATCCTCAACGGAGACGTAGCATCCTTTGTGGGTGTGAACTTCGGATTAAATCCTTGTATCTCTTGCTTGCTTGTATTTCTTCGTTTCTAACTAACCCTAGAACTTGTTTTAGCCCGATCTATCATTTGGTTGCTATCCAACTTGTTTCTGTGGTTGCAGGTGGTTCTTAGCATCTAAACTCAAACTTTGATTCAAGTAGAATTGCTAGAAACCGCACAGAATTCAAATTTCGTTTTAGGTTATTTCTGCCTGTCGGTAGTATCGACACAGTGCCGGTAGTACCGACCCCGTCGGTAGAACCGGCACCACGTCGGTAGTACCGACAGGGGTTTTTAATCCGCTGCTTTTGTTTCAGAAATTTGAAGTGATCCTATTCACCCCCCCTCTAGGCATCACAAGGTCCTTTCAATTGGTATCAGAGCCTAATCCCTTGATTTAGGCTTAACCGCTAAGGGATCAAGATGTCGGGGATTGGAAGCAACCCAACCACCGAAGAAATTGCCGCAAAAGAAGCTCAAGAGAGAGAGCTCACGGTAGCTCAAGTCGGCGACCTCGTCGGCAGGGCCCCAAGCCGTACTCCATCCAACGTGGACAGCTCCGACGACTCCTCATCGGATTCCGACTCCGACTCGGATTCCGACTCAAGTGATGAGGATGCCAAGGACGATGATCTTGCGGCAAAGAAAGCGGCCAAGAAGAGAAGAAAGGCTAAGAAGAAGAAGAAGGCCAAGAAGATGGCAAAGAAGCTCCTCAAGAAGATGATCAAGAAGGAGCAAGCCAAGTACTCTCACTCCGGCTTCTACGAAGTGCCCCATCACTACGGGCAAATTCCGGGCAACAACTCTAACGATAAATTTTATTCCGTGCATTTGGGAAAGCCCCCTCATTTCGATGGGAAGGACTATCCCAAATGGGCTTATGATATGCAAATGCATCTTTACGGGCTTCACCCTTCTCTTTGGAAGATTGTGGTTGTAGGTGTAACAATTCCCGCCGAAGGAGAAGCCCTCACCATTGAGCATGAGCAAGATCTTCACCGCAACGTACAAGCCACGAGAGTCATCACGGGATCCTTGTGTGCACAAGAATTCAACAAGGTTCGGAACATCCAAATTGCCAAGGTAATTTGGGACACACTCAAGGAAGCACATGAGGGAACCGAGCATGTGAGACAAGGCAAGATGGACCTAATCAATGGAGAACTTGAGCTTTTCTTCATGAAGGATGGAGAGACCGTTCAAGAAATGTATGATAGACTCATGGTGCTTGTCTCGGACATTAGAGCTCTTGGGAGCAAAGATTGGGATGACTCAAAGGTCACAAAGAAGTTGCTAAGAGCTTTTGCCCCCAAGGACAAGAACTTGACGGCAATGATAAGAAGAGATCCAAGATACCCAACAATGACACCTACTCAACTTCTTGGAGAAATTTTGCATCAAGAACTAGTTGATCAAGATGTGGAGAAGTCTTTAACCTTGAAGATGGGCAAGAGTCTAGCTCTCAAAGCTAGCTCTAGTGAAGTTGTGGAAGAGAACCCCAAGCCCTCCAAGAGCAAAAATGAAGACACTAGCGATGAAGAAAGCACGGATGAAGAAGCCGCCTTTGCTATAAGGAAGTACAAGAAATTCTTGAAGTCAAGAAACTCAAGAAAAGGTGGAGATGATAGAAGGAAGAAGTCACAAAGAAAGTGTTATGAGTGTGGAGAGTATGGACACTTCATCGCCGAGTGCCCAAAGAACAAGAACAAGAATGAGGAAGAGAAGAGGTTCAAGGAGAGAAGCAAAGAGTACAAGAACAAGTATCAAGAGCGTGCGCACGTGGGTCAACAATGGGACTCAAGTGATGAAGATGAAGAACCAAAGAAGCAAGGGATGGCAACAATTACCATGGCACAAGGTTCATCCTCAACACACCTCTTCAACAACCTCTCCGATGATGAAGACCACTCTCATTTTTGCCTTATGGCAAGGGGGAGCAAGGTACAAGAATCGACCATCTCATCCTCTCCAATATCCTCTTCATCCACCTCTAGTAGCGACATAGAAAACCTAGATGAGGAAAAGGAACTAGAGAACAACATGATAAAGAAATTTGGTAAAAATGGCCACAAGGAAATTAAAAGGCTATTGGACAAACTAGAGAAAAAGAAAGAGATCCTTCATGAGCAAGAAGACTTGCTTATCCTTGAAAAGGAAAGAAACCTTGCTTTAGAAAAATCTCTTGCCGAAGAGAAGGCTAAGGTGGAAAAGTTGACCATGGACTTGTCCTTGATCGGCGATTCTAATAAGAAGATGTCAAAGGATCTCACCTTGACAAATGAATCTTTAGCTTCCCTAAAAACTACTCATAGTGAGCTTCAATCAAGCTTCTCATGCTTGACGGAGAAATACAAATCTCTTGAAGCTAACTTTAGTAGTCTTTGGGAAAGCACCAAAGCAACTCCATCGGCAAACTTGGACTCTAGTGCCTCCACTAGCAAAACTTGCTCTTCTTGCGCTAACATTGATATGAATGCTATCAAGACTAACCTTGCAAGGCTTGAAGAGAAAGTTAAGAGCAAGGACAAGGAAATTGCCCGATTAAACATGTTGTTTACACAAGGCAACATTAGTGCCAAGTCAATACCCAAAGTGGTGGACAAGCAAGGACTTGGACACCGCAAGAACAACAAGGCAAATGGTAGGGTGACCGTGAAAGGGCATGAGATTCCCTTGTGGAACAAGGGAGGCTACCTCAACACAATTATGGATATTGCCCATGGAGTCACCACATCTACCACAACCAAGGAAGCTCCAAGGATGGTGCAAACCACAAAGGGAATTGGTGGAGTAACACCCCGCCTAAGGCATCGAAGAATGTGGTTGAGCCCAAAACAACACCCAACTACACTTGTGATTACATTGTAACCTTGGACCACAATGGTAAAATGGTTGTCAAGTATGTTGGGGCCTATGCTATGAAGGCCATGAGAAAGAGTGTGTGGGTTCCAAAAGTTTTTGCATCTAACCTCCAAGGACCCTAATCCTTTTGGGTACCTAAACCAAGAGCTTAAACTTGTTTTGTAGGCCTACTCCTCCGGTGGAAGTGCATGGTTGATTGATAGTGGTGCCACTAATCACATGACCGGAGATGAAGGCTTGTTTGCATCCCTTGACCGTTATGATAATCCTACGGAAACTATCATCTATGGAGATAATGGTCAAGGGGATGTCATTGGCTTAGGTAAAATTGCTATCTCAACAACAAATTCAATTGAAGATGTTTATCATGTGCAAGGGTTGGGATACAACTTGTTGTCGGTTTCACAACTTTGTGAGAAAGGCTACAATTGTCTCTTTACTCATGAGGGTGTGACCGTCTCTAGAAGGGAGGATTCCTCTATTGTCTTTGCGGGTCACTTACGGGGAAAACTTTACTATGTGGATTTCACAAAAGTAAAGGTGGATCCTATGGCTTGCTTAGTGGCAAAATCCGACTTGGGTTGGCTATGGCATCGCCGACTAGCCCATGTTGGCATGAGGAACTTGGCCAAACTTCAAAAAGACGAGCACATCCTAGGACTAACAAATGTTGTTTTTGAGAAAGATAGGTTATGTAGCGCATGTCAAGCCGGGAAGCAAGTTGGAGCTCACCATCCCGCCAAGAACATTCTATCCTCATCAAGACCATTAAAGTTGCTACACATGGATTTATTTGGACCAATTGCCTACATAAGCATCGGTGGTAATAAATATGGTTTAGTAATTGTTGATGACTTTTCCCGTTTCACTTGGGTATTCTTTTTGCAAGATAAAAGTGAGGCAAAGGGAATTGTGAAGAAGTTCATTAGAAGAGTTCAAAATGAGTTCGAGCTCAAGGTCAAGAACATAAGAAGTGACAACGGCTCGGAGTTTAGGAACACACAAGTTGAAGAGTTCCTAGATGAAGAAGGCATCAAGCATGAACTCTCCGCTCCATATACACCTCAACAAAATGGCATTGTTGAGAGGAAGAACCGCACGTTGATAGAAGCGGCAAGGACAATGCTTGATGAGTACAAGACCCGGACTCATTTTGGGCGGAAGCCATCAACACCGCATGCCACGCCGCCAACCGCCTCTACCTCCACAAGTACTTGAACAAGACTCCCTACGAAATCATCACCGGTAAGAAACCTAGTGTGCATTACTTTAGGGTCTTTGGGTGTAAGTGTTTCATACTTAACAAGAAACCCAAAGCCTCAAAGTTTGCATCCAAGGTTGATGAAGGTTTTCTACTTGGTTATGGAACTAACGAGCATGCCTATCGTGTTTTCAACAAAACCACCGGTTGTGTTGAGACCACGGTAGACATGAAATTTGATGAATTCAACGGCTCTCAACGAGAGCAAGTTAGTGAAAATATTGTAGATGATGAAGAGCCCCCAAGCATATCCATCTTTAGAATGGGGACCGGTGAAGTGATGCCTCGGGAAGTTCAAGCACAAGCTCCGGTTGACACAAGCACTCATGATCCATCATCATCAACAAGAGTGGAGCCACCTAGTTCTCTAGTCCAACAAGATGAGAGTCAAGTTCATGGTGACGATCATGGACGGGGCTTCGATCAAGGGGGAGAACTAAGTGATGAAGCTCAAGAAGATACACCACAAGATGAAGATGATGATGATGGACCTATCCAACGTCAATCTCAAGAGCCACATCCAAGAGTACATCAAATGGTTCAACGGGATCATCCCGTCGACAACATTCTTAGAAGTATTCAAAGAGGGGTAACAACTCGGTCTAGATTGTCAAATTTTTGTGCATTTTACTCGTTTGTCTCCTCTTTGGAACCTCTTAGTGTGGAACAAGCTCTTGAGGATCCGGATTGGATTATTGCCATGGAGGAAGAATTGAGCAACTTCAAGAGAAATGAAGTTTGGGAATTGGTACCAAGACCCAAGCAAAATGTGATCGGCACCAAATGGGTTTTTAGGAACAAGCAAGATGAATTTGGTGTCGTCACAAAGAACAAGGCAAGGCTTGTTGGCAAGGGTTACACGCAAGTTGAAGGCTTAGATTTTGGGGAGACTTATGCATCGGTTGCAAGGCTCGAGTCAATTCGTATTCTTTTAGCCTATGCTACTCATCATGATTTCAAGCTTCATCAAATGGATGTGAAGAGTGCTTTCTTGAATGGACCTCTCCAAGAAGAAGTGTATGTGGATCAACCACCGGGCTTTGAAGACTCAAGGTTTCCAAATCATGTGTACAAGCTCCATAAGGCGCTCTACGGGCTTAAGCAAGCTCCTAGAGCATGGTATGAATGCCTTAAGGATTTTCTTCTCAAGAACGGCTTTGAGATAGGCAAAGCCGATTCTACTCTCTTCATTCAAAGAAATGGAAAAGATATTTTCGTTTGTCAAATTTATGTCGATGATATCATTTTTGGGTCTACTAATGATAAATTTTGTGAAGAATTTAGTAGGATCATGACCAAGAGATTTGAGATGTCTATGATGGGAGAATTGAAGTTCTTTCTTGGGTTTCAAATCAAGCAAATGAAGGAAGGGACTTTCTTGTGTCAAACCAAGTATGTGAAGGATATGCTCAAGAGGTTTGACATGGTCGATTCCAAGCCCATCAAAACACCCATGGCATTAAATGGACATCTTGATCTCAATGAAGAAGGGAAGTCGGTCGACCAAAAGGTATTCCGTTCCATGATTGGCTCCCTCCTTTACCTTTGTGCATCTAGGCCCGATATAATGCTTAGTGTGTGCATGTGTGCAAGATTTCAAGCCAATCCTAAGGAATGCCATCTAATGGCCGTTAAGAGGATCTTTAGATATTTAGTTCATACTCCTAACCTAGGCTTGTGGTATCCCAAAGGTTCCACTTTTGATCTACTTGGCTACTCCGATTCGGATTATGCGGTTGCAAAGTAGATCGAAAGAGCACTACCGGGACTTGCCAATTTCTTGGTAGGTCTTTGGTGTCGTGGAGCTCAAAGAAGCAAAATTCGGTTGCTTTATCCACGGCCAAAGACGAATATGTGGCGGTCGGTGCTTGTTGTGCACAACTCTTGTGGATGAAGCAAACGTTGAGTGATTATGGTTGCAAGTTTAGTAAGATTCCACTCTTGTGTGACAACGAGAGTGCTATCAAACTAGCGAACAATCCTGTCCAACACTCTAGAACAAAGCACATAGACATTAGACATCACTTCTTACGGGATCATGAGGCTAAGGGTGACATTGCTTTACGGCATGTTTGCACCGAAAAGCAACTTGCCGACATTTTCACTAAGCCTCTAGACGAGCAAAGGTTTTGTGCTTTGAGGAGTGAGCTAAACATCTTAGATTCTCGTAACTTGTCTTGATCTTTTGCACATAAACTTGCTTGTTGCCTAGATAGGAAGCAAAACATTTTATTTTAACTTCTTTGTGTGTATTTTACAAAACATTGGATTTTTACATAGTGGGTGGTGACTATAGCTTTGAGTGATTGCTTGTGACTAGTCACCAACTCCTATGAGTTCTCTACATGTCCATATTCCTCTCTACCAAAAATCTCTATCTAGACCTTAAATCTTTCCAAAACCTGCTTAATCTGCCGGTACAACCGACGCAAGGTCGGTAGTACCGATATGAGTTCTCTGTTTAAATTTCCGGCGATCCTCGGTAGAACCGACCCCGTGTCGGTACTACCGGACCCCCCCCGGTAGAACCGACCCAGGGGCGGTATACCGATAAGACCTTTCTGTCTGATTTTTAGGGGACCGCCGGTAGTACCGACACCCCGTCGGTACTACCGATAAAAGCCGCTGGGCTATATAAGCCCCGCAACCAGAGGCTAGGGTTTTCAGTTTCTTTTCAAACCGTTGGTGCGCCCCTCTTGCTCCTCCTCTCAAATCTGCAAGGGGATCTCAAAACCCAACCGTGGAAAGTGTTCCTAGCCCACATCCTTAGATTCTCCACCCTCCGGAACATCCGATCCTCGCCGGAAGTTCGTCGATTCGCGCGGGAAGCTTCTCAAGGTATTCATTCAAAATCTCCATGGATCGATCTCTCAATGTAGTTGTTTCTAGAGGCAATGCTTTAGGGAATCATCATCTTTACCCCCATAGAACTCGTGTTCATGATTTGGTAGCTTTTGGTTGGCTAAAACCCCGGATTCAAGTTCCTTTCACCAAAGCCCGTACCCCATCGGTAGTACCGACGCCATGTCGGTAGTACCGATGGGGGGCGGTTAACCCTGTTTCCCCCCTTAGGTTGAGCCATTCCTTCTCATATTCAAAACTCCAATCTTATGCATTCTTGCTAATCCTCCAGATGGGTCGCGCTGGCAAGCAAGTTGTGCGTGAAGGCTCCGATGAAGACGAAGTTCCTCTCGCTCAAAGGAAGAGGAAAGGGGGAGCTAGCTCTCAAGCTCCTCGTGGTCATGGTCGTACCAACCCTCCTGCTGCCCCTCGCCAGTCCACGGGACAAGGTCATCGTGCCCGTACCAAGCAAGCACACCAACCCGATGACCATTATGATGACTATGAGGACATCTCCTTGGAAACCCTCTCCTCGTTCATCCTCCGGCCATCAAGACCTCCTCGTCCAGCCACTCAAATGGGGATTGTGAGGATGGTAGACTACACAAGAGGTTCCCACAATGTCTACAAGGAGAGGTACTCCGACCCCGCTCTTTGGCAAAAGGAGTTTGATGAGGACATTCGTTTTTGGCTCAAGTTCAATGCCGATTGGTATGAGTCAGTCATTCTCAGCAAGGATCACATGACTATCGATATGAAATCAATCAATTGGGATCTCCTTAGGTCACTTGACATTTCGGCCGTCAATGATGCTATTGATATATGCCATGCCAAAGGGATGACCAATGTGATGTCTATCAACTATGATTGGAATGAGGAAGTGGTCGCCCAATTCTATGCCAATCTCTACATCCGCCGTGAGACCGGACCTTCCATTGGCTTCTTCAAGGCAAGCCCCTCTCCGTATCTTATGAGCGTTTTGCTCAGATTCTTGGCTTCAGTGAGGAGGATCTTGCTCGTCCAAAGTTGCATGGTGGAGAATTCCCTCTTGACAGTGAGATGGCATTCATGTATGACTCGGCGTATGGCAAGGTGGAATTTGGTACCACTCATGGGATGAAGCCAGTCTATCTGATGCTAAATCAACTCTTTCACTACACTCTCACTCCCAAGATTGGTGACAACACCAATATCTTCAATGTGGCAAAGGAGATCCTAGTGAGGATGGCACCGGACAAGGAAGACTTTAGTATATTCAACTTCATTTGGGAAGAGATCATTGTGTGCTCCGTGTCCGCTAACAAGAGCTGCCAATATGCCCCTTGGATATTTAAGATGATTTGTGAGGTGGCGGGAGTTGATATCCTCCCTGACAAGACCCATTCTTGGTACAAGCCCAACAAAGGCAACATCGAGAGGCTCCTCAAGTTGGGCAAGCATGCCCCTCCTCGTCCTCCTACCGCAGGTGGCTCCTCCTCCAGTGGCCCATCTACTTTTGAGCCACCTTCCTCCTCTCGTGGGCCATCCGCATCTCGAGGCACCGTCCCCCCCGGCAAGAAAAAGAGTATCTTCAATTTCCTCTCTCAAGGTCTTTTTGCTTGCTTCAACGTGGGACGACACAATGCACAAGAAATTCGTGCCCATAGGCAGCACGTTGATGAGCAGCTCCTCAAGCTTGAGACGCGTCAAAAGTCCTTGCTCGCTCAACACAACATTAAGCACTCTCCCGTCCGCGAGCCCATGGACTTTCCTCCTCCACCAAACTTCTACAACCCTTGGGAGATCTACGGCGACGCCTCCATGATGTATGGAGCTCCTCCGGCCGACATCGACGACGAGGACTTTGGTGGTGGTGAGGACGACGACGACTCTCCTCCGGCTGCCCACTCTCCACATGACTACGGTGATTGAAGGGCCTCCTCTTTTTGGCGCTTGATGCCAAAGGGGGAGTGAGCTCACAATTTACTCATGTGTGGTGTGGGCTTGCATCTTCATTTATTTATCTATCTATCCTTGTATTTGTGGACATGTAAGGACTATGTGTGGTTTCATGTGGTGTAATGCTTGTTGAAAAACTTAAGAACTTAGACCTCGTTTAAATTTGTAAGACTTAAGTTGTGCTTGTGATGTGAGGAACCTTGGTTATCTATTTGTGATGCTTGTTATTTCTCACCTTTATTGTTTTGTATACCATGACATATGCATCACGGTTTATATATCACACTCATGCACTTGTGTATGTAATTTGAGAGTAAAAAATCTTCTAAATGTGTGATGGGCATTTGAGGCCCTCATAAAAGTTGAAGCACACATTTAGGGGGAGTTTTATTTTCAAATTCATCAAATACACACATCTTTTCTATAAACAAATTGTGGTTGTCATCAATCACCAAAAAGGGGGAGATTGAAAGTGCATCTTGGCCCCTAATTATTTTGGTGATAATGACAAGCACGATTTGTGGTATTTAATGCTTTGACAAGATGTGTGCAGGTCTTAAATGAATAAAATTCTTATGGTTGATCAAAGGAAGGCCCCCAATTTCAAGTCGATGCTTTCTACTCGAATCAAGGCTTAATTTACTTTTTCTTTTGAATTTGAGTATAGGAAACACCGTACTATAAAGGGGGATGCAATTCGATAGCCAAGAGATGCTAAAAGTGCTCTAGAAGGTAATCCAAGTGAGTGAGAAGAGTTGAGAGTTGACACGTGCACATATGCTCTTCTTTCCTAAAAATCTCAGGCTGGGCCGGTTGTACCGACACCATGTCGGTACTACCGACCATCGCCCATCGGTAGTACCGGCGCATGGCCGGTATACTACCGACCCTGTGTCGGTACTACCGGTGTCCGTACTGTTTTTCTTCAGAAAAAGCACCCCCTCGGTAGTACCGACACCATGTCGGTAGTACCGAGGTTACACGACTTTGCACAGTAACGGCTAGTTTTCAGCACCTAGTATTTAACCCCTCTTCTCCCTCCTCACTCATTGCTGACCAACCACGGGACAAACACTTCCTTGAGCATTCACTCCACCTCCCCCCTCTCCTCTAGAGCTAATCCTTGGTTCCCTTGAGCTAGGGTTTGAGAAGAGAGGTGAATTCTAGTGAAGTGTGACCAAGCTTTGAGAGCCCCGCCGTTCTTCCCCTTCTCAAGAGCACTTGAAGCATCTCCGGGTTGTTGTTTTGCATTTGTTACTCTTGAAGCTTGCTTCTAGATGGTTAGGCGTCGCCCGCGAGTGCCCTCTTGGTGTGGTGCACCCGGGATCGTTTGTATTGCCCTCTCCTTCGTGGAGAAATCTTAGTGAGCACCAATCTTCCTTTGTGGGGGTTGGAAGAGGAAAAGAGGCTCTTGGTGATAGCCCTCCCTTTGTGGGATCCTCAACGGAGACGTAGCATCCTTTGTGGGTGTGAACTTCGGATTAAATACTTGTCTCTCTTGCTTGCTTGTATTTCTTCGTTTCTAACTAACCCTAGAACTTGTTTTAGCCCGATCTATCATTTGGTTGCTATCCAACTTGTTTCTGTGGTTGCAGGTGGTTCTTAGCATCTAAACTTAAACTTTGATTCAAGTAGAATTGCTAGAAACCGCACAAAATTCAAATTTCGTTTTAGGTTATTTACTTTGTCGGTAGTACCGACCTGGTACCGGTAGTACCGACCCCGTCGGTAGAACCGGCACCACGTCGGTAGTACCGACAGGGGTTTTTAATCCGCTGCTTTTGTTTCAGAAATTTGAAGTGATCCTATTCACCCCCCCTCTAGGCATCATAAGGTCCTTTCACCTCTGCGTCCCAATCCCGCGTCCGCGCCTCCCGTCCCAAACCCTACCCCTCTGCTCAGTCGCGCGCCTCCTCTCCTCCGCGCCTCCCTGATCCCGCGCCCCCCCCCCCGCTCTGTCGAGCGCTTCCGCTCCGTCTGATTTTTTTCTCCACACGCCATCCATTCCTCGGCAGCCTCCTCAGCAGCCTCCCATCCCATATCCTACCCCTACACACGCTGATTCTGTGCCCTCCGCACGCCGCCTCGCGATGCGCCCTCCACCTCTCCCTCCACTCGACACGCGCGGGGAGAAGAGGACGGTGTCACCCCTCTGCGTCTCCGGATCGACAACGCTGCCGCATCAGGTCGATGCCTCCTCCGTCTCCGTCTATGCCTCTTCGAATCGGCGCCTCCACCGGCCAATGCTGGATCTGGCGGTAGGAACTACCGGCGGGGGGCAACGGCGGCAAGCTCGTGGTGGAGATTAAGACTCATACCGCCGTCTGTAGCCTTTCTCGCTGGCCACGACCCTAGCCCCTGTCTCCGGGTTGACGCCGCCGCCTCACCGCCCAGTCTGCATTTTCCGCATCTGCGCTGCTCCTTACAAACCCCTAGGTGAGATCCTCATTGTGTATGCGTTCCATTTTGCCTATTCCTGTCGATTTTCCTCCATCTTAATCCATCCCGCAGCACCTCTGGTCCTGCATACCCGTGTGTTCATGGGGCTATGAGAATTTGGGACGCTGGGTTCGGTTGGATTTGGTTGATCCAATGTGTGCTTTGTCCATAACATTGTCTATGTATGATCTAAAAAAACTTTGTCTATGTATCCAGGTGTGGAGTACGACTACAAGACGCCGAACCTTCCTAAGCACGAGGAGTCTGATCCAGGTGGGTGTCTGATCCAGGTGGGTTGGTAGTTGGTACTACTCTACAACTGCATGCTACAATTGCTTAGATATGCATTGTTAGATTGTGCAAGGAGTGTGTCTTTGTCTGGACATTCACTAATTCACCAACAGGTTGATTTTTTTGGGCAACATCATTTGTGAGGCTTAATCCTATGAAGTTTATCCATGCATTGATTGATGATGATGCCATTATTTGTGACTTTAATGCAATAGCATAGGCAAGTATTGAGATATTAGTATTTGTTGTCCCAGTTTTGGTATCATCACCAGGTGATAGGTTCTGCATCCCTTTGTTCATGCCTATGGCCACATATTAATCACAATCCACTCAACATAAAAATCCCTTCTGTGGGGAATTGCTATCTGACATCATGCAAAATTGTTCTGACAAACACAGTAAAGTGCTTAGGGCTTAATTGTGGTTCTGTAATTAATACTGGAATCCCTACAGTTCATTTAGGTTTCTACGTGCATAGCTTCAAGATAGGCGTCATGTTTGTGTGGTTTACTCTAAAATCATTTCTGCGTGGAAGCATTTCTCCCTATTCATCTATTAACTAATAACATGGCTATCTTTTAGTATAATTATAAAACTTCTTGCTAATGCTCGAGTTACTGGATGTGATTGACGAAATAAAGTTGGTTTTTAGTTCACTTGCAAGATGTCCTTCAAAGGTTGTGAGCCTATAGCACTGAGCGCTGCAACCTTGAAGGGAATAGCTATCAGGCTATCTTCTAACGTTATTCAGGATTTTTTTTGCGGTGCTAAAAGAATAGAGGGGTTGCATAGCTGATGCTATTTTCTTGACTGATGCAGCTTTCCTTTAACCTATCAAATGCAAGTTCTCTGCATATTGATTAGCATGTTCTTGTAGTTTACTCCCTGATTTTCCAGTATAAATCATTGTGCAGTATTTGTGTCTTTAGATTTGATTTGCTAGCCAGCTAAAAGTACACTTAACTACTAATTTGAAGTTCATGAATTCAAATGATGCTTTGTAAGAGTAATCTTATTGGAGCATCCAGAAAACATTTTTTCAATACCATTATCGTCATTTTACAATGTAATACTACTTTTAGAGTTTAAGCAAAATTGATTATTTGTGGATAGCTTGTTTCATTGGGGGTAATTTGGGAATCCTTCAACATCGATTCTCCTTAAATGATCGACTTTTTAATCTTATTATGTTTCTGATGTTGAACGTGCCCGTGGAAGAAGGTGGAGATACAGGAGTGGTAGAGTTGCCAGCGGGCTGATGTTACTTTCAAATTTCTGAACTTTTATATTGTCTGAAACTCTAAATGGAAAATATTCACAAGTGGTAGAAAATAAAGTAAAAGTCGAATGCATTTACACTACACGCAGCATTTATGTTGATTAATAGTTCTACATTCATATATATTTGCATGATCTCTGTTTGTCAGGTTGCATATTGTGGTCTAGAAAAATAGTCAATTGGTTTCTACGGCATTTGTAGGCTTAGGCTGTTTGTTTTACATCGATGACCAAAACCTACCATTATTTTTACTCAAAGCTGGTTCATTGGATCAATTGGCATAAATCATTCGCCGGTAATTTTGTACTCATCTTTATCACTGGTAGAATTGGCATACATCATTGGATCAGTTTAACCTATATTGCTTGCTTCTTAAATATGATGTATGGTTTACAGTACAAAGGTCAAGCAAATTGATCATGCTTGTTGTTTTTGTCATGTCATCTTGTTGTTAAAATTAATGCTGAGTTATTATGCTAGCAAATAAAGTGATACTTTGCTGAAGCCTAGCCTCAAGCTTTAATGTTGAGTGATGATGTCTTTGAACATTACTATTGTTTCATAAATTGTGGAGAAAATTTTCACTATTTATATAAAATGGAAATGAAAGCCATAAATGCATATTTTATTCTGTCTTTGCAATATCCAGTCTGCAATGTTCACGTCCTTTGCAGAGCAATATTGTAGTTCTTTTGTTATAAACTCCATCCTGGAAAATGTTTATTGGGCTATTTCTAGATAACAATATTATAACATCATATTTACTTTTTGGTAGTGTTATGGTGACATTTGTAGCAAAGTAGTACATTGTTCTTTGTCAACCTGAGCATATAATTTATTTTATCATGCTACATTGCTTTGCTTGTATGGTAGACTATCTCATCTGCAGAACATCCATGTGTCAGCCTCAGGGGTGACTCCGTTCATGCTTCATGGAGATGACTGGTGAGTTGCTACGAACAATTTAGTACACAAATTATTGTCTACATTAGACTATGTTCAATGATCAACTGGGAAGTTTCTCGAATCCTGAATTTCAATTCTATCAGTTTAATTTTACTCATGAAAGTTGGACTTATTCTAGATTTCTCTTTTGCTTCTTTTAGGATACGTACCTAAACAACCGAAATCAAATGTACTTAAGACGTACTTAAGTCGATCCTTATCTTGATCTCAGGATATCTTGTAACAATGATGTAAATAACACAAATCCATTCTTACGTCTCATTTGTCCTACTTGTACTATTTGCCATCAAGTAGTACGTTTGTCTTGCATATTATTTGAAATAATTTTTTTCTGTTCTTAATATTTTTTGTTGAATTCTTTTTATGTAGGAACTTATGGTGCAGTCTTTATCCTGTTTGACACTCTGAACACATGCCTTATCTGACAGCAAAGGGAATCGTGCAGAAAATTTGTGAGCATAATTCATCAATTAGTTTGTAATTCAATAGCCACATCTATATTCAACATTCAGATTTGATTTAACACATTTAGTTAGCCAACTTTTTTCATTGCTTTTGACATGAGTATTCAATTGTCATTATCGTGAAACTTCTATATGAGTGATTTAATATTTCTTGCTGAGTTATCACAATAATAATTGTACTTAGTTAATTAGTAAGGTCTCAGTAACAATGCACATGCATAGATTACTACGGTGGTGGGTATTTCTTTTAAAAGTTCTAAGATAAATCTTTTAGTTGACAATGATCTGAATGTACTTAAGGAAAAAAATTGCTTGATTGATACTTATGAATACTTGTATAAATATTTTATATGAACCATTTTGATGCGTGTGGAAGGAATCTGTGTAGCCCGTAGCAACACTCGGGCATGATCCTAGTAGCTTATGATGCCTTGCTTTCTCAATATGCAAGGTCCCAAAACAAACTCGTCCGCCTCTCCCATTCATTCTCGGTGATCCTGCTGTGTGGCTCATGTGAGAACAGAGGACTACACTGCTGCGTGGGGAATGGATGGTGCACGTGAGCACGTCCATGGCCATGGCCTCATGGGCGTGGATCGATGGCATGTCCTTCTCCCAAAGTTTATGAGGCAGCAGAGAGCTGCAAACAAGAACAGCAGTCCTGTTCATTTATTCAAATTCGATCACCATTTGAAAATTGTTCGCAAAATGCAGGGTTCACAGCAAGATTTATTTATGAGCTCTTTTGCTACCACTCGGCAATTAATACTATATTTTATTGAATATTAATGGCCCTTACAACCTTATCAAATGATCAATGTATTACCATATCAAAGAATAAGAAATATATATTACGTATATACCATTTATATTTACATTATTTTAGTGCAATACTTTTGCACCACGTATCTATACTACTCACTCATTGGTCACGTCCTTTGTAATGTACCATTAATCTCAACCATTAGATATTTTCACACTAACCTTTGTTAACACTAATATTGTGTAGTATCGTGACAGAGCCCCCCATCACTTCTCAACCGTACTTCGGACCCTATATATGGTATCCCGTATTCACTTGTCGATCGGGCTCGATCGACGTACATCTAGCTTGCTACTGGCTGCTGCCCCGCGCGCATGCAGGGGTCATTACCTGTGCGTGCTCGTGGCCTCGTGGGCGTGAAGGCGACCTCTGCCCGGCGCCGGACGGAGCCCGCGCGCAGACGACGGAGACCCCCGGCCCCCGGCGGGCAAGTAACTGCGTGATGGAGAGAGGGCGGGCACGGATCAGGGCATGCGCAGCGTACGGCGGCTCCTCCATCCCTTTCACACGCGCACCATGCGGCGGCCCCGTTGTTATCGATCTGTGGCTGTGTGTGGGGACGCCATCGCTCCACGCCTCGCCGTCTCTCTTTGCGAGCGTGTGCGTACCATGGTGAGCACACGTACTACATGGGTTGGCTAGTTCAATTGTATAAGAAACCGCTGGAGAGTGAAATACATATGTACCACAGGCAACGCAACGAAACTTAAATATTTTGGACAGGTCGTCGACACTAACCGTTACTGGCTAGGCCGTCCATCAATCGCCAACGACTGTCAAGTCGATTGCGGACAATCCGATCCACTATATAGGGTTATAAATTGATTATAGTATTATCTCAAGCGAGGGATCGGAGGAACTAGACGCCAAATTAACGCCCACCCAAACCATGGTGCCAGTAGCCAACACAGACACTGTAGCAGGCCAGGCGGTGGCGGAGGCGAAAGCGCGGTAACAGCAGGTTGCTTGCTTTATCTGCCGCGTCACATGGTAACCCAGCACGTTGCTTTTGGTCGTCTTTTGGCAGGATCCGCAGGCAGCCAGCCAGCCTCGTGCCGCCGCCTGCACACACTGCGACGACGCCAGGACGGGACGCGCCGGCGCCGCGGCCGTGCGCTGTGCGTGCCCGTGTTCCTCGTGCGGCGGAGGTACGAGCGCCGGCCGTCGCGCGTGTGCCAGGTAATCATTTGCCGGCCTCGGCGGGCCTCCACGTCGCTTTCTCACCGGTCTCGCTCTCCGTCGGTCGGTGCCGCTGCCGCCAGGAACAGGCTCGCCTACGTACTCGAGTCCGCGCGCCGCGCGGCCACTCCGGAGCGGCGCGCCAAGAACTCTGTGTGTGTGCGCGCGTGCGTTTGCTTCCCTCCGCCCAACAGATTCGTGTAGGTGGATCACTGTCGGTGATCGATGGGGCACTGTGTACTACCTCATCAGCCATCACCAGTTCACCACGCGGGCAAGTAGTGAGTGGCTGCCGTTTCAACGGCTTTCGAACTAAACGAGTAATAAACGCTTTCGAGTAAACGACGACACCCGGAGAAGCTTTCACCGCTGATCCGACCGTAGCTGCTCAAGCAGTCAGCACTGATCGAGCGCAATGAGTTCACTCATCCGCAGCAGATCGGTCGGTCGGTCGCCCGCACGGCCCACTCGGCGGTTGAGCCTGCCGTGGCGTGGCCGCGTGGGGGCAGCCCAGAGTGCGGGCCATGCACTCTGCACTTGGTCCCCGTACAGTACGTGTACGTGGTGTCCGCTTGATAAACGGCATCCTTGTGTTTTAGCTGCGGATCGCGGCAAGGCACATGCGAATATAGACCCTGTTCAGCCAACAGGATTTTCTCTTAACAAACAAGCCCACCACCAAGAATCAACCAAAGACTACTTTTCTCACGTAACAAATAAAGACCTACCATCGCCCACCGCCCAAACCAATACTCCTGGGTGCTGCCAGTTTTCTGAGTATTTGACGGCCTCCCTTCCATCCTGTGTCTTTGCTGATCGACCACATGGACGTGGGTGGCATATGCTAAAGCCCGCCCCTTGCCGTACTATTAGCGGGCAACAACTTTTGTCATCTCCCATTTCCCCGTCAAAGTGTATAATGTGATCAGTTGGTTGATAATACTAATCTAGTTTTCTTTAGCTAAACTAGGATCCTGGAGGATACACACACAATGTGACGCAAAAATACGTGTGAGATCGGGTCAGGGGAGTAGGCCTGAGTAATTTTTTGTCGGACCGGGTTCGGGTCGGGTAAAAAAAACTCGGTTAGTTCGGACCAAGAAACCCGGGCCGACAAAAAACTCGGTTAGTTCGGACCAAGAAAATCCTGCCCATGAATGTCCCACTGGGCGCGTCAGACCTCAACTTTCGGGCCGGGCTCGGGTCAGGTATGGGCTTCGGTGGGCCGCTCGCGCATTTTATAGTGTAAAATAGCTAAAAACATCATTTCGGGCGAGGCTCGGGCCACAATTTTTTTTCTCGGACTGCAAGATCTGTGCTCACACCCATCCAGTAAGGTTTGTGGGTGGGACGGGCTCGGGTCGGGCCCACACCGGGTCAGCGTGCCGGGTCGGGCTAAAAATGCTCAGGTATAAGGGGAGCTAGCCATTGTTCGGCAAAAGCATGGTTTTTTACTTACTCGTCATTTTGCTGCACATCAACATGATCACCCGAGTCGGTTTGCAAATTTTAGTTCCTTTGAGATATCATTACTGAAACCTTGTAATAATGTTACAAAGATTTATTCATATGCTTCACCTATTTTTAAGGTTTATTCTTTTGCTGTCGCTCTTCGTCAGATAAATGATGCAGCCGCCGCACCCACTATGAAGGGGTGTCGCCACGGTAGGATGTTGGCGCAACGGTCCAAGCATCGTCGGTCGGAGGCAAAGCGAGAGGAAGGAAGAAGAGAGAGTGAGAGAGGAGAAGGGAGCCACTTGGTGCCTAAACATATGTGTGGCCTACTATACCCTACGATGCAAAACCACCGGCTAAAATCGGCGATTGACTTGATTTGCACGTTATTATTGCATAGTTCGGGATGTCAAAACATTCGGTTTTGCGATGGGAAAACTAAAGTTGAATTTCGTAGAACGCATCCAACCTTCGTTTTAAACTGCAGGGGTGGTATAGTTTTGACAATCTTTGCGATGAGTATTTACTTTTAAACACTGAAAAATATATAAAAAGATTTTAAATGAAATGTTTTCCCATCCTGAAATTGAGCCCATAACTTGAGGCCCAACGAAGCCTCCTAGTTCACTGTTTTGTTTAGTAGCAACAGTACAGCCCAAAAGCGACCCAATTGTTGTTACTTCTGTTACGAATGACGATGGGCCTTCCACGCGCGCGAGAACGTGTTCATCCTACAGAAAAAGCCCAAGTTGCCCGCGGCACGCGTACTTACTTGAGGAGCCGAACGAATTTCGCTCATGCCAGCAAGGCTGGAGGAAGTGCAAAGTAAAAGAAGACTGAAGACTAGACGCCGAGGGAAGTGATCCACTTCATTTCTTTCACACAACTCCACCACAAAAACACAACGACCCACCCCGGTATTTACAACCAAATCCCATCGGCCATCGCCCAACTCAATCGATGGATTCTCTCTCTCTCTCTCTCTCTCTCGTATGGTGAGTGACTCACATCCACAGCACCGCTCGCCTGCGCATCACCACGAGCAGCGACGCCCGCCGGTCGGCGCAGGAGCTACTCTGACGTGCACGCCGGCCTTCGCGGCGGAAGCTGGTGGTACGGGGTCCGCTTCATCAGAGACGAAAAGGAAAGAAAAAAACAGAGGCGGCCGTCAGAGCCACACAGGCACACGAGCGAGAGCTTTTGGTGAGGCCAGATTCAGATGCTGATCCAGGAAGCCTCTTGTTTTTTTTTTTTACGTACCTGCAGCTTGGGCTTGAGGGGCTCCGCGGCTGGCACCGTCGTCGCGCTGTTGCTGCTCGCGCCTTGCTGCACAAACAAAACAGGTGGTTGCCTGTGAGCATTTCGGTGTAGTATACAGCAAGGGTCGCAGGGATTTCTCTGCTGCTAGTATAGCTGTTTCGTTCGCAGGTTGATTGATTTCCCCCTTTTGTTTTACCTTGCCGAGGACCCAATCGGCCGAGTCGAAGTAGGCGCGCTCATGGTCCTGAAAAATCACACGTTGCCGGCAGCGGAACATACAGTATATCAGGTTCTTGTTTTTGTGTCGAGTCATGGCAATTGGCAACATACAATTTGAAAACTTTGGAAGAATGCCTTGCCGACATCAACGCACCTTATTGATGAGGGGCTTCTTCGGCGACATGCCGCCGTACTTGCCCTGGAAAGATGCCTGCAAACACAACTTAGATAGATGAACCATCACATCATAGTTCGCCGCTTCACGGGGTTAATTCAGCTCAGCGCTTAGATGGGCATGCATTGCGGTTGCGGATGACCAGTTGGGTGAGATTAGACGGTTTCAGTTCCACGCTTCCTTCCAAAACCGCCGGATAGCAGTTAGTTGAACATCACATCAGGAACTGGTACTAAAGAAAAGCTTCTTGTATAAGAAAAATTGGTATCGTATAGTAGTATCGTATCATTGAACCATTCGACGTACGGTGCACTCGAATTCTTGACGACGTCCGCCGACCGCCGTGCCAATAATTTAGCTCACGTGCTCATATAACAACGGCAACGCTGCCGTCGACAGCAACAGGAAGCCGGCCAACTCGGTTTTTCTTTTCTTATTCCTTTTCCTTTTCCTTTTCGCCATATATAATAGTGGCCCCTGGAACATTTCTGGCCACACTGGGCGGCCAACTTGCACATATCAAGGCTCCCATCCTCTTGCTGCTGCGTCTGTTCACGATCACGACGACAGCGATCTGCTACCCGCAATCTTATCGTCGCCTCCGAATCGGATCGCGCTGGATCGCCTCCGGGAAGGTTGGATCCTGATTGGCCGATAGATCCTAAGGAGCATGGTTTTTGGTCGGCTGATAGTGTAATCGTACGGTGGATGGTTGAAACTTGTAGGTTTGGGGATCGTTTTCTTTTGTAATAATCTTATAAAAAACAAACTGATCCACTCTTTGCTACAAAAAAAAAGTACGAAATGTCACTTGCCAATACATTTCAAGGCGATTTGATCCGTGTTATAAGCCAAAGCTTTGCTCTCTTCTACAAGCTACAAAGTCTGCTGTAGAATAGCACCTATACTATAGTAGTTTTTTCTTGTATCGTGAGCAAAGATATTTCACGCCACTACGGTAGATTGTAGTAGGAAAAACAAAGCAATTGGACTGAATCAACACTGGAGATTAAATAGCCTGATGGCGCAGATTATCTTACTGAAGAAAAAAACACACGACCTTTTGTATAGTGGTTTTTGGTGTGGACCAAAGGATCTTGGTCGGCGGCAGCTCAACTGAAATCTGAGGCCGAAATCCACCCAAGTAAAATTTATGTGAATTTTCCAAGTTGACTCCGGAAAAGTCTTGGGGTGGTGCCTGGGGCATAATCCGCCGTGGGATACCCCGTTGAAATAATGGACGGCCTACGATGTCTGAATTTTGTGGAAATTATAAACAGCACAACAAGAGGGAGACCAACTTGGCATCGCCCTCTCCTATTTGCTTGGTGTTCTGTCATATGCTAATAAGCTACGCCCTCTGTGGAAATGGCACGTGACGTTTTCTTTTCTCTGACGGCAAATCAGAGATTCGCTCTAACACAAACCAGGAGAATTGCTCTTCTAAGTTTGGAATAATCAACCTTCATCTCGAACGGCAATGGCAAAGTAGCCAACCATGGTGGTGCAGTCTGACAGGCAGTTTTGAATCCTTGTAGCGACTAGAGGTTTCTCAAGCTGAAGCTGTTGTTTGAGTCGTCACAGGCCGTAGGTACTACTCAATCAAACATTTTCGGAAACGTAAAGTTGTTTACAGAAAATGGAACAGGTCCGGCCTGGATAACTTTTCATCAGAAGGAAAAAACATGGGAATCGGGAAGATAAGAGAGGATCGAGATGAGTAGTTGTACAGTACCTCCTCCCTCTTTGGAGCCGCTCTGTTCTCTTCATTGAAGCTTGCCATGTCCAAGGACGCCGACCAAGGCTCAGCTCCCCGTTCGACAATAGCACACGCAGCCGAGGAGGAGGCAGGTGAGGACTGGGGAGGTGCAGAACGCAAGGGCGCGCGGCAGACGAGCGAGAGGCGCAGCGCAGCAGAGGGGACGACGGAACGGTGGGCCTTTTTGAGTGGAGAGACGGGAAGAACTTCTTTGAGGAGGGAAGGGAGGTCAGAGGTGGCCTGGCCACCGAACGGGAAAGGGAAACGGTCGCTGAGCAAAGCGAAACCCGTGGCTATATCCTCTGCAGTTGTAGCATCGGGGGCGGGCTCGGTCATACACTACACACGGCTGTACGTGACGCACGCGGCGCGGAGGTCCGCCCGCCTGGGCTGGGTGGGATATACGTGCGAGATCCTGCAGACACGCGGTGCCTCGTCGGGACGCCAGCGCCGCGGCCGACAAGTGGCCCCGGGACCGTGCGCGCCCGGAGGAGCAAGAGGCGAAGCGATAGGCATCGGCGCATCACTGCGGTCTTTGGCACTTGCCTAACGTATGGGAACGTGGTGCTTACTAAAAAAACGTATACGTGGTGCGCGTGTGCGAGCTCCTTTCTCTCTCACCCCTTTTCGATCTCACCTATTTTGAGACTACTAGGTTCGTGCCCGTGCGTTGTTACGGATATCCAAATGTCTACAACGCAATAAAAAATATACAATTAAATTTATATACTACGACATTATATTTCTCAAATTAAGACATCACAGGATCATGTCTGTGCGTTGCTGCTGACAACAAATCATTTATATTGAATACACATTTGATACAACAAAATAACAAATGATTACGTGAAACCAGGTGCAAATATGCAATAAATATATCATCCAAGATCCTAGTTAAGATTTTGCTAATGAACTTTTCGTACAAAATACAAAATAAAGATAAATAGTATACACAAACAAGATTTTGCTATTTCAAGTGCATATGGCATCTCAGCTTTGTCGAGGAGGATGATCTGTTAGACCAATTCACTTATGCTCCAAACATTCCTAGAGAACCAGGTCGGAAGGAAAACTGCACGTCTGACGGGGTTAAAAACAACCAACAATAGAAGTTACATATTGCATATGAATGGAGGATGAACATGGTTTCTCATAAAAAAATATAGGTGTGGCTGAATTGCGGAATGTACCGGGTTACGACAAGATAGAAAATGGTGAGCTTAAAAAACATTAGTGCATATATCATTAAAGATAAAAAATATTCAATGCTAAAAAGTGGAAGTGCGAACCTTGGTTTGTAGTGTTTGCGATATCTGCAAAAGGATTAGATCTATCGCCTGCTTCCGAGGGATCCATCTTCACAGTGAAACTGATTGCATAAAATCAACTCGTAAACCATGAATTATACACCATGCACATTTTTTCCAATGTAATCATTGTGTGCAGTGAAGCCACCTACTTATCGAGCAACTACAAGCAAATACAAGTTAGTAATGTCCAAGCCTTCAGTAAGGTGTCGTCGCTATGGTCTTGCAAAGTGCAAACCGTTCAGTTCCTTCTGTGGTAGTGCAAAAGAATTGTTGCTTTTTTCCCGGTTGTCTTGCGGGTAGTGCTTGAGTAGCAGTAACCTGGAGATTACCATGATGTATGAAAATTACAAAAACCAATACGGCACCCGGAAGGTGGGGACTAAATGAAATGGATGTGTTTCAGTTAAATGCTTTTCTATTTTCCTTAGATGTCTCTATTGGCAAATAAGTTCTTTGCAAAGTTAGCCGCGTCATGCATCATGATGTCACAAGGCTCATATGGTAATTTAGGCAAATCCGTAGGAAATAGTTTTGACCAAATTACTTGAATAAACTATGTCCATGTGTTCATGTGTAGTTCATAACCACATTGGAATATTCATGTTTAGCCCTCTCTGCATTATTCCTGTTTGTAGTATGCGATATATCATATATTGGAAATGTGTGCTCCTAAAATATTGATGAATGAATATGAGATGTCATGTATGCTTCAGTTCTATTTCAAACAAGAAGCATTAGGGTCTACGGCGGATCGAAAGCTCGCCCGCTGATCTGCACCCGCACGGCCTGCCGAGAATGACTCGGAAAGTTACCTGGGGGAGGTGGCGGCGGCAGCGTGTGGACGCGGGGACGGCGACGGCGGGTCAACAGGGTAGGAGGGCCTCGTCGATCTCCCGGAGCTGGCCGGCGCGGCGGCCTGGCTCGCCTCGTGACGACGACGGTGAGGCGAAGGCCGGCAGATGCGGCAAGACCGCTTGACCTCGACGATGGCGGCGGCGGGTTAGGAGGCGGCGGCGGCGACCAATCGCGGCTGGCCGGTGCCAGCGCAGGCGGTCTGCTCCCTCACCGCCGATCTCTTGATAACCTCCACACCACAAGATCCGCCGGCTGGGCACACCGATCCGGGCAGGGACGGATAGTTAGGCGTCCTCCAAGCAGATCGACGGGGTAGGCGGCGGCGGGTCTACAGGGGTGATGGGAACGATGGATGTTGATGGGTTGCGGCGTGGGCGGTTACGGGGGCGGAAAAAAAATGGGGGGGGGGGGGGGGGGGCGACTGTGCGGGGTGAAGGCGCGGAGGTGGAAGGCCAAAGGTGAACCGATGGAATTATCTTACTTTCACTCTTTTTAGGTTTGTTCGTTTGAGTATTTATGTTTAACAAGAAACTATGGAGTATTTGAAAATTCCTTCCCGTGGAATCGTGGTTTTCAAAACGCCATCAAAAGATTTCTTATACAACACGATCCGGTAGCTCCCCGTTAGCGTGCGAAAGGGATCACTGTGCAAAACACGCCGACTAACCGCTTGTTTACGTAATACTGCGCAGAGAAAGGGATCACTGTGCAAAACACCACAGGAAGAAAACGGCGGGAGAGAATGGCGGTTAATTAGGAGCTAGTGGGGGCGCCGCCTCCCTCCTTTTAAGGGGCGGTTACTGCGAGCATGTGGTTAAGATTAGTACTAGACCACCACTAATCACTTTCGTTCACTTGTTTACACTCGGAGCCGCCGCCTCCTTCTCCTCCGGTCCTCCTCGTGAGTCTCTCTGTCTTGCCGTTTGACGTGGGCAGTTGAGCTCCAATCCACACGCAGCAGCGAGACACCAGCAGAGAAATGGCGCTCAGCTTCCACCCGACAACCGCCCCGCTGTTCGGCCCCGCCGCGGACGCCGCGGACATGAGCTGCTTCCTCCATGACCCCGAGGTCACCGACGCGCTGCTCGGCTTCGTCTACGACCCGCTTGACCCCGCCAACGCCGCGCTCGACGACCTCCTCGACCTCCCGCTCCATGACGACGACGCATTCATCATTAGGCCCCTCAACGACAGCAGCGACGGCGAGGTCGTCGAGCAGCATTGCGCCAAGAAGCAGCGCGCCTGCGGGGATGACGCCGCGTGGCGCGGCCTTACGGACATCAACGCCGCCGCCGGCAAGCTGTGCAATGGCGGAGGCAACCAGCAGGCGCCGGCGCTGCCGGAGCTCCTGAACGAGTTCGTCCTGCCACCGCCCCCGGCGCCGCCCATGCCGCCGCCGCCGCAACAGCTTCCAGAAGCGCCCGTCGCGTTCGCGCGCGCCGCGGCCACGAAGAAGAAGAAGGCCGCGGGCAACGTTTCCCAGTCCGTGCAGAGCGCCGCCGCGAGGCAGCGCCGGAAGCGGATCAGCGAGAAGACGGCCGACCTGTCGCGGCTGATCCCCGGCGGCCACAAGATGAACACCGCCGAGATGCTGGAGGCCGCCGCCCGCCACGTGAAGCTCCTGCAGGCCCAGGTCGGCATGCTCGCCCTCATGCGCACCGTCGTCGGCTCAACCGAGGTAACTAACGGCCGGCGTGACGCAATCGATAACCGCCTCGCCACATTGGCACATTGCATTTTCTGAATCTCGAATTTCTCTATCGATGATGTCTGAACTCGTTCAGCGCAGTTTCACAGATCATCATCGTGTCCTTGTCGCGTTCATGCAGGATGAAAAGATGCCATCCATGGCGCAGGAGCACATGGTCAAGCTGCTGGTGCGCGGCGACGTGCAGGAGCGGCTGGCGGCGGAGGGCAGGTGCCTGGTGCCGAGGAAGCTGGTGGACGCCGTGGCCAAGGACAGCTCCGTCATGTCCAACGCGCTGGTGAACAGGGACCTCGGCCGGTTCGTGGCGTCGCTGCCGGCAGGCCAGTAGAAGACGGAGTCGGACCGGTCTTGTCAAGGCCGCCGCCTGCAACGGCGCGCACGCATGGCTGTCCCTTTTTGAGAACGCCGTGCCAAGCGCTGCTGCTTGTTCTGTGTGTGTTCGTGACCCCTGACCTGACCTGACCTGACCACGTCCGTCACTAGCTGATCCATAGACTGATTAGGTGTTGGCATCATGTTTAATGTTTGGACTATTTTAATTGTGTTATTGTGGTCATGAACGCTGCTGGTGTTTACAACGGCGCATTTACCCATTGTTTAGTTTAATTTGGGCTGTTAATTTGCAGGGCCCGCCGGTCGTTAGGGATAGAGCATCATAGATTCATGGTATCTGTTCATCAGTAGAAGTTCATCAATTTAGTGATTTTTCGTTGCAGATTGTTCTCTCTTTCAATAAAATAAAGTTTTGCATGAAAAAAAGAGGAGCGTGATTCATGTATATGTATTGTTGATATGGATTGTGTTTCTTCTCCAATGTATGCTCCAGCAATTCATTACCTTTGGACTCGACGATGGCGTAATGCCATGCAACCGCTCCTTGGCCATGAGAGCCATGCACGGGTTGACCGGGTCTCGCGTAAGTAAGCCATTGCCGTTTGGAACTTTTTTTTTACACAACTCATTGCGCGGCGGTCAGTGTTGACTTGCAGTGAGAAGCATAAAGTTCAGCTTCATTATATAGACTCTGTATTTTGTATTTTGACGAGATATTGCAACGTTCTGGCATACATCAAATTAGGCCTTATTTAGTTGAGGCAATAAAATTTGTTGCAAATGTCATTAAAAATACTAAATATACTTTAATTATATAACTAATTACACAGATGAATTGAAAATCACAAGACAGATCTATTACATCTAATTAAACTATTATTACAAGATGTTTATTATATTGTAGCATCACTTGTCTAATTATGGTCTAATTAGGATCAATATACTCGTATGAAATGAGTTTTGTCGTGAATCTACATTTAACACTCATAATTAGCATAGAAACATCGTGACGAATGAGTAAAAACTTTTTTTAAAAAAATCTCTCATCAAGGTACAACAGTAGTATTTTTTCGTACTTGTACGCACACCCGTCACCCGCACTTCTCACTCACACCACACACATACATACAAATCTACAACCACACAGAGAATAGAAGATCAAATCTTTTTTAATCACCGGAGTCATCATAATTCTGTAGGGGTGCATCACAGCCCCTTTTTGATTCCACGCACGAGAGGCGCAAGCTTAACTGGGGGAAACCTCGGTGAGCAACTTACGAGAGCCGATATTCGAACGCACACAGGCGCAGAGGAGCTGATATTCGAACACTAACTGGTGCAGGGGTGCCGATATTCGAACGCAGACGGCCGCAGGGCGCGCACCTTGCGCTGTTGCATGACAGTCGATACAGGACGAGATCAGCAATTCTAGTGCTCCCACCCAACCCGGTTTTTCCAATACGGTTTGCGACCGCATGCACTATCGTGGGGTGTGAAGCACGCCAAGATTCACGCCAGTCAACGCAGCCTCCCACGCTCGCATTTCCCAAACCCGGCTGTAGGCAGGCTCATTCCCACATCCCTACTGCACACGCTATGTGTTGGAATCCTGAGCATGTCCCACTATTTCTCGTCCTCTCTGCTATTCATGTTCTCCAGCTAGCCCTAGCACCATTCTTGTCGCCGTCGCCGCCGTCGCCGCCTACAAGAAGTTTAACTGCCGCATTTTCTGCATCCGCCAAGCTGTGGCGACTAGTCTCTTCGCTTCTTTACAGCTCTCCGCCGCCGACGAGGCGGATATCCTTCTGCGACGCGAATATCCGGATCCGTAAGTCGAAGCAATGAAACCACTAGCGTCGCCGATGAGGAAGATAATAGGACTTCGGTTACTACTCGGTTCAAGAAGAGCAGTTTTGAAGAAAATACGACATATTTCAAACAAGTCAACGAATCTAGTTCACGTTATCCAGGTATCTGAGATGTTGCTATTTACTATATGGTTGATTCAATGTCTAGATTTACATATAAATTATTATACCTATGATAAGCATTGCAAATATGTTCTATAAAGTTGTAATACAAAAGCAACCGAGTTGCTATTTGTTTGTTTCCAAATGAAGCTGTAGTGTGGTGACCTGTTTTGTTGAGAGAGATATAACTCGACCAAAACTTATATCCATATCACCATATCTAGGTACAGGGAACCAAATTTGTGTAAATATAAAGATGTCATTAGTTTATCAATACATAGTTTAGAAATACTGGTTATGATGCTAAACAGGCTATGTAGCGGCTATTATGTCTGGATCATTACAAGATCTTCTTAGAGATGCAAATGCTGGAATTCTGCAATGTACTGATGCTACTGCATCAGCATTTAAAGCATACCATTGTTTTGGTTTTTCTGGGATCAGTGTCAATCCTTTTCACATCAATGCCGAGGATGTAGTGTGTGATGATGGTTACTTTGGTGGACAAGAATGGGGTTCTGCAAACTGTGATGATGATATATTATTTAGTGATAATGATGATAGTCGTTGCACGCAAGGTATGATAACAAGTAGACAAGGAATTTCATGTAAGGAGTATGGAAAGAGCGATAATGTAGAAGGAGGGTATGGTCCCTTTCCAAAAGACTGTTTTGGTGATATATCAGACGATGAAGAACCAAAAAACAATGTTGTCAATGACAATGATTCTGGCAGCGAAGAAGTGCAAGATGAACTGCATGGATATGAAAATATGGTTGTGGAAAACAACAAAAACATATGTTCGTCTAAAGAACAAGCAATTTTTGGTAGTACTGCTTTTGGTGATTGTGGATGTGTGTCTGGACATAATTGTGATGGCGATTCTGGTGATGAAGATGACAGTGATGAAGACGAAGTTGCTTTAGCAGATTGTGACCTGCAGCAAGAAATATAGAGTGACCAGGCACAAATTGGAGTGCCATACAAGAAACGGTAATAATGATTTTTTTGTTCTTGAACATTTGGCGATATGCTATTAAGAACTAGTATGTCTGATGCTAAATTACTGTTGTTTTAGTCAATGTTAATGGACTTTTTCTGTTTTCTAGTGATTGATGTAATAAATTTTTGTTAAAAGACACCATAATTGTTTTATAGTAGGCACTGAAGTTTATTATTGTAGATAAATATTATTATTGTCGCATTTTAACCTGTCATTTTATAAATTAGAATAAAGCTAAGATTTAAATTTACTGATCAGTAGGAGGATTAGTGGAGATGTGAAGAGGCCAAATTGCCGAAAAGCACGGACAATGGGTGCTGTAGAAAGAGCATTGAGGACATATTCTTTAAGGAAGTCAGAACATATTTTTGAGCTTGTGCTAGGAATGGTTTTTGATTCCCGTCAAGAAGCTAAGGAATTCTACAATTTGTACTCATGGGAGGTAGGGTTTGGTGTGAAGTACAACTGCAGCCGTTCCACTAAAAACGGAAGGCGGCAGATGAAAAATGATGTGAACATTGAGGAGAATTACCGTAGCATGCAAGAAATTGTCTGCCAGAAATCTGTAAGTCAAAACTGTTTGCAAAACAATGCATTATATTGACTCTTGACAAACACCTGAAATAAAGTTTGATGCATTTTCTTTCTGTATATAGGGCCGTGATGATAGAGTGAAGACTAGTACAAGAAGGAGTTCTTGACCAGCAAAAATACAACTGCTGCGAACTGATGACTATGGCTGGTACATAAGTAAGTTTGTGAAAGAGCATAACCACCCATTGTCCTTAACTTGTGGTGAAAAGAGGGAGTGGAAATCACATAGGGAAATTGATGATCGAGCAAAGGACATGATAAAGCATCTAAGAGAGAACAATGTGCCCCTAACAAAAATACATTGTATACTAGGTAGCATGTATGGTAGCATGGGAGATGTACCTTGGACTAAAAAGTCACTACGCAACATATGCAATCAGTTGGCAAAAGACCATATGGGTGGTGATATAAACAAGACTATGGAAATAGTTAAGAGGATGAGTACTGAAGACCGTGGTTTCCAGTTCAGTGTGGAGGTAGATAGCAAAGCTAGAATAAAGTCATTGTTGTGGTGTACCGGAAGAAGCCGTGAGCAGTATGCTTGTTTCGGGGGTGTGGTAACCTTTGACACAACATACTGTACAAACATTTATAAGATGCCTTTTGGTTTGTTTGTTGGTGTTAATAACCATTTCCAGAGTACTATCTTTGCTGGTGTTCTAATGCGGAAGGAGAAAACAAAAAACTTCAAATGGGTGTTTAAAGAATTCCTTAGGTTGATGGGAGGAAAAGCACTGCAGACTATTTTGACGAGGTTTGTATCTAACATAGCATTTAACTCCGCTTTATAGAAGACCTAAAGGCGAAGAGTATCTTGGCCCCCTAAGTGGGTTTTGGTGATATAATGACACACACCTAAGTGGCTAATGAGTTTATCTAGTCCATGAGCAGGTGTTAAAACTATGTATGGCATCAAGCACGGCTCGTTGACTACACAAAGAGGGAAGTGGTGCTCTAAAAGGATTCCAAAGACGGCTTATTTATTTTTACTTTTGAATTTGAGTCCTAGGAATGCCGTACTATTAAGAGGGACGAGAATTATGACTTCCAAGGGTCGAACGGGTGCTCTAGTTGCTAAAACAAAATCTATGAGAGACACCTTTGCACCAACACTTTCACGGGAATCTTTTCTTGGGTGCCGGCCTTGGAAGGCCGGAGTGTCGGGGTTTTGCCGGAGACTCGGACTTCCGGAGAGTCGGGTTCAACCGGATACTCCGGTCATAAAGCCTCAACGGCTATATTCGGGTGAGGGGGTATAAAAGCCCCCTCCACCCCTTCATTTACTTCCCCTCCCCTGCCTTTTCGTCCTGAATAGCTTCATCCCTCATTTACTCCCCCTCTCTCCCCCTTTGGCTCAAAGTTGGTGAGATTTGTAGAGGGAGTTAAGAGGATTTAAGTGCAAGGGCTTGGAGAGTGCTAGTGAGCTGATTTCCATCTCTAGAGCACCTAGTTCTTCGCTTGGTTGGCAAAATTCGTGTTTGTTACTCTTGGAGCCTTGAGCTCCTAGCCGGCTAGGTGTTGCCTTGGAGCATCCAAAGGTTGTGGCTGCCCAAGGAGGTTTGTATTACCCCGAAATTGAGTAAGTAACTCTAGCTTGATCTTTGTGGTCGCTAGAGGGAGGAAAGTGACCTAGGTGAAAAGGTCCACCCTTTGTGGGTACCTCAACGGAGACGTAGACCTCAAGGTGTGAGGTTGAACTCCGGTAACAAATCCCGTGTACTCTTGTGCTTGTTCATCTTGTTGCTTGCGTATATCTTGCTTGAACACTTATCTAGGGTTTGGTGCCGATCTACTTCGTGCCGAGGTTCCTACGGGTTCTAAGTGGATAAACGAGGCTTATATCACCCCGGTGCATTACCTATTTTCACGCATTTACTTTTGAGCAAGTTTAAATCCTGTCGATTTAATCCCTCTCCAACAAAGCGACTATCCGGACATTTTCCGGATTCTCGGATTTCCGAGTATCCGAAAAATATCCGGAGTCTCGGATTCGGTCTAACCGCCGCGAAAAAGTCCGTGATTTTCGGGTTCGACTATTCACCCCCCCTCTAGTCGACATCTTGATCCTTTCAATTGGTATCAGAGCCAAGTGCTCCGTGTTTGAAGCCTAACCGCTTGGAGTCAAGAAGATGTCGAATCCAAATGATCAAGTCACGCCTCTCACCGAAGGTGATCCCGTCAACAATGTTGTTGGCATGCCTCCTCCACCTCGAGGAGACAACACGCGTGGAGCAAGCACTAGTCATCAAGCGCCGGAAGAGGTGATGAATCCTCCGATAGTGAGGATGAAGAATTCGACGATGCAAGATCCACCGCTCCGCTCGTCGACCATCAAGGGATTACACTCGAACCTCTTTCGATTATTCTCGCTTATCTTTTAACCATCCATCGGGTTCTAGCCACATTGGGAAGATACCCCAATTTGATGGAACCGGCTATTCCAAGTGGAAGAACTCGATGGAGGAGTATTTGATGGCGGTGAATCCCGCACTTTGGACTATTGTGAACGGGGGAATTACATTTCCAAGTGGTGATGCGACACTAACTCAAGATCAAGCAAATGAGATACAAAGAAACTATCAAGCTATCCGCATCATCAAGAGTTCACTCACGGCCGAAGAATATGACAAGGTAGATGGATTGAAGTCCGCCAAAGAAGTGTGGGACACCTTATTCATCAATCATGAAGGGACAAAGCAAGTAAGGGAAGGAAGAATCCGAGCCTTAGAAAGTGAGCTCAACCGGTTTGTCATCAAGGACGATGAATCACCACAAGACATGTATAACCGGTTGAACAAGATAATCAACAAGATCAAATCTCTTGGAAGTACAAGATGGGGAAGAAGAGAAGTGGTTGACAAGATCCTCTCCGCATACATGGCAAGGGATGTTCAACTTCCCACTCTCATAAGGGAGAAGAGAGGATTCAACAAGTTCACTCCGGTGGATGTGATTGGAAGAATGGAAGAACACCTCATCACCGTCAAGGAGTCCAAGCTTTCACAAGAGATGTCAAAGATGCATGAACAACTTGAGAAGAACAAGGGAGTGGCCCTCAAGGCATCTAGCAAGGAGAAAAGGTCAAGCTCATCAACCTCAAGAATCATGGCCGAGGAAGATGATGATGAAGATAGTGACATGGACATGACCCCCGAACAAATGGCTCTTTTTGTGAGGAAGTTTAACAAGATGTTCAAAAGAAGTGGGTTCCTCAACAAGAACAAGGACAAGGACAAGATCAAGACCAAGAGATCCTCAAAGAGACCATGCTTTGGATGTGGAAAGGAGGGACATTTCATTGCGGAATGTCCTAACATAAAAGTGAGAAGAAGAGACACCAACAAGTTTGACAAGAACAAGAGAAAGGAAATTGGTGAAGCTCATTTGGGTGAAGAGTGGGATTCAAATGATGATAGCTCCGACTCCGACATTGAAGCCTGGTCTTGCTACCATAACCATCAAGGAACCAATCAACAAGTCATCATTATTTGAAGATCTCACCGATGATGAAGATGACTTCACCCACACTTGCCTTATGGCTAGGGGCTCCAAGGTTGACACTCCTACCCCTCCTCTAGATGATAATAGTGAAAATGATTTCGACTTTGAAAAAATGATCACTAGCTTTGGTAAAAAGGCAACTAAGAAAATTATGTTTTTAATGAAAGAAATTGAGAATAGAGATGGGACTCTTGAGGTGCAAGAAGAACTCTTTAGACTTGAGCGGGAGAAAACCATTGCCCTTGAGGATGCCCTTGTAATTGAAAAGAAGGGTTTCAAGGTGCAAGAGGACTTGCTCAAGGATAAGGAGAAAGAAATTCTTAGCCTCAATAAATCTCTAGCCAAGGATAAGTTGTTAGTAGATGAATTAACTAGGGAGTCTTTCCTAGCTAAGGATGCTTGCAAGAAACTTGAGAATGAAAAGCTTGAACTTCAAAAGAGCATTGATAGCTTAAAGACTAGTCACATAGCATTAGAAGTTCAACTTGACAACCTCAAGAACAATGCTACAACTTTATCTAATGACGCTCCCTCAAACTCTCAAACATCAACAAGCAAAGGTTGTTCTAGATGCTATAAATTTGATATAAATGCTTGTGCTACTAATGTTGCCGAGATGAATGCCATGAGAAAGGAAATTGCTAGGTTATCAAACTCACTTATAGTTGAGAAGAAGAAAGAACCCAAAAGAGGTGAGTTTGAAAACCACACCAAAGGCTTTGGGTCAAGTTACATGAAGAAGTTTGGCTTTGAAGATGGGAAGGGGCTTGGTAAACAAGAACAAGGAACAAAAGACCCCATCCCATTCATCAAGAATCACCACACCAAAGGCATGGGAACAAGGAATGTGGTACACGGGATGAAGCAAATGGGTGTCAAGAAGCATGACAATCAAGTGAGATACAACACACCAATCAAGTTCAAGAGCACCCAAGTAACCTCCCAAGCATCACATACAAAGCCAAACAAGTCAATGAAGAAGCCCAAACCTCATGCATCACAAGATAGTTTCTATGCCGATTATGTGTTGACTTGGAACCACAAGGGTAAGGTGGTTGCCAAGTATGTAGGGCCTCGCACAAAAGGAGCAATGATAAAAAGGAGTGTGTGGGTGCCCAAGATTCTTGTGACTAACACTCTAGGACCCAAATTCACTTGGGTACCTAAAACACAAGCATAACTTGTTTTGTAGGCATACCTCCTCAGGTGGAACCAAATGGGTGATTGATAGTGGATGCACAAATCATATGACCAGAGAGAAGAAAATGTTTACATCATGTGATATGATTGAAAATCCTACGGAAAGCATTGCCTTTGGAGGCAATGGTGGAGGAACGGTCATTGGTCTTGGTAAAATTGCTATCTCAATCAATCATTCAATTTCCGATGTTTATTTGGTTGAATCCTTGGACTACAACTTGTTGTCCGTCTCACAACTTTGTGAGATGGGCTACAATTGTTTGTTCACTAATGAGGGTGTGACCGTCTTTAGAAGGGGCGATGACTCCGTTGCCTTTAAGGGTGAACTCAAGGGAAGGCTTTACTTGGTGGATTTTTCATCGGATAAAGCCCAACTTGATACATGCTTATTGGCAAAGTCTAGCTTGAGTTGGCTTTGGCATCGCCGACTAGCTCACGTTGGGATGAACAATCTCAATAAGCTTCTAAAGGGGGAACACATCCTAGGACTAACAAATGTTCATTTTGAGAAGAATAGAATTTGTAGTGCTTGTCAAGCCGGAAAGCAAGTTGGTGCCCCTCATCCCACCAAGAATATTGTATCAACCACAAGGCCATTAGAACTACTTCACATGGATATCTTTGGTCCGGTGGCCTATGTTAGCATTGGGGGAAACAAGTATGGTTTTGTCATTGTTGATGATTACTCTCGATACACTTGGGTATTCTTTATGAAAGACAAGAGCAAAGTTCATGAGATATTCAAGAAATTTGCAACAAGAGCCCAAAATGAGTTTGATGTGAAGATCAAAAGAGTGAGAAGCGACAATGGCACCGAGTTCAAGAACACCAACATTGAAGAGTATCTTGATGAAGAAGGCATTGGTCATGAGCTCTCCGTCCCATACACACCACAACAAAATGGGATAGTAGAGAGGAAAAATAGAACTCTTATCGAAGCCGCAAGAACCATGCTTGATGAGTACAAGACTTCGGATAGTTTTTGGGCGGAAGCAATCAACACGGCGTGTCATGCTATCAACCGTTTGTATCTTCACAAGCTCCGCCACAAAACCGCCTATGAGCTCCTAATTGGTAAAAAGCCTAATGTCTCTTACTTTAGAGTTTTTGGTTGTAAGTGCTTCATTCTCAACAAGAAGCCCAAAAGCTCTAAGTTTGCATCTAAAGTTGATGAAGGTATCTTTCTTGGTTATGCCTCAAACGCTCATGGCTATCGTGTCCTCAACAAAACCACCGGTTGTGTTGAAGTCACGTGTGACTTGACGTTTGATGAATCTAATGGCTCTCAAGAGGAGCAAGTTGATGAATTGTGTGTAGGCAAGGAAGTACCCGCGAAAAAAGGCTATAAGGAGGATGGCCATTGGAGAAATCAAGCCTCAAGAAGATGATGATGAGGATCGCATAATTGAGGTTGCTTTGCAGATCCGCTCTCAAGCGCGCAACCCGAGTATCCGGACCGAAACCCGGAGAATCCGGATTCTCCGGAGATTCCGGAGAAAAGCCCGGAGACTCGGACCCGCTCGCCGAGTTATCACGGTGCGGTCAAGGAAATGAGGACTTGATTCAACAAGAAGTGTCCGACCCACATCCAAGAGTTCTACAAAGTGTTCAACGGGACCATCCCGTTGATAACATTCTTGGAAGCATTCGTAGAGGGGTAACAACTCGCTCAAGATTAGCAAATTTTTGTGAACATTACTCGTTTGTTTCCATGCCGGAACCTCTTAGGGTCGAAGATGCTCTTGGAGATGCCGATTGGGTGATGGCTATGCAAGAAGAGCTCAATAACTTCACTAGGAATGAAGTCCGGTCCTTAGTGGAACGCCCCAAACAAAATGTGATTGGAACCAAGTGGGTGTTTCGCAACAAACAAGATGAAGATGGCGTAGTGACCAAGAACAAAGCTAGATTGGTTGCAAAGGGTTATACTCAAGTAGAAGGCTTAGACTTTGGAGAAACTTATGCACCCGTGGCAAGACTTGAAGCAATTCGAATACTCCTAGCCTTTGCCACTCATCACAACTTCAAGCTACATCAAATGGATGTCAAGAGTGCCTTTTTGAATGGTCCAATCTCAGAAGAAGTCTATGTTGAGCAACCACCGGGCTTTGAAGATCCACAACTCCCAAACCACGTCTACAAGCTCCATAAGGCGCTCTATGGGCTTAAGCAAGCTCCTAGAGCATGGTATGAATGCCTTAAGGATTTCCTCCTAAAGAAAGGCTTTGAAATAGGCAAAGCCGATCCTACTCTCTTTACACGCAAACAAGGCAATGATTTGTTCGTTTGTCAAATATATGTTGATGATATCATATTTGGCTCTACTAATCAAATTTGGGTTGATGAGTTTAGTAGGATCATGACTAAGAGATTCGAGATGTCTATGATGGGAGAGTTGAAGTTCTTTCTCGGTTTTCAAATCAAGCAACTCAAGGATGGCACCTTCATAAGTCAAACCAAGTATACCCACGACATGCTTAAGAAGTTTGACATGAACAACGCCAAGCCCATTAAAACACCTATGCCATCGAATGGACACCTTGATCTAAATGAAGATGGTAAAAGCATCGATCAAAAGGTATATCGCTCCATGATTGGCTCGTTACTTTATCTTTGTGCATCTAGGCTCGATATTATGCTTAGTGTGTGCATGTGTGCAAGGTTTCAAGCTAATCCTAAGGAATGCCATCTAATGGCCGTTAAGAGAATTTTTAGATATTTGGTTCATACTCCTAACCTTGGTTTATGGTATCCTAAGGGCTCCACTTTCGATCTACTTGGCTACTCCGATTCGGATTACGCCGGTTGCAAAGTAGATAGGAAGAGTACATCCGGGACTTGCCAATTCCTTGGAAGGTCCTTGGTGTCTTGGAGTTCCAAGAAACAAAACTCCGTTGCCCTTTCCACCGCCGAGGCCGAGTATGTTGCGGCCGGCGCTTGTTGTGCTCAACTACTTTGGATGAGGCTCACCTTGAGAGACTTTGGTTGCAAGTTTAGCAAGGTGCCACTCTTGTGTGATAACGAGAGTGCCATTAAGCTAGCAAACAACCCAAGTAAACCACTCAAGAACAAAGCACATAGACATAAGACACCATTTCTTGAGAGACCACGAAGCCAAAGGAGATATCGCTCTAAGTCACGTGAGCACCGATAAGCAACTAGCCGATATCTTCACAAAGCCTCTTGATGAACTAAGGTTTTGTGCTTTGAGGAGTGAGCTAAATATCCCGGATTCTCGTAACTTGGCTTGAGATCATGCATATATTTGAGTGACTTAGTACGGGTATTTCAAAACAAAAGATTTGTGAAAAGGCTTGTCTTGCATTTGATTTTGAAAATTTTGGATCTTTAGGTACAACGCTTGGACTATTGTTCTCTTTGCTTGGTTGTGGCTAGTCCAAAGTGTTGATACTGCTCAGGCTCACATATATCACATAAGCAATCTACCAAATCCATTCTAAATCAAATTCCTTGAAAATCTGTGCACTGAGTTCAGGGGGAGCGGAGTATCCGGGGTCAAGGCCGGACACTCCGTGTTTTCCGGATAGTCCGGACTCCGACCGGAGACTCCGGGTTTTAACGGTATATAAGGGTTTGACCGCGGTGAAAACCTCCTTTTTAACCACAGTTCACCTTTCAACCGTTCTCTTCCTCCCCCGTCGCCCCCTTCACATCCCCTTAGGCGATTTTGCCTCCCAACCATCAAAATCGTGTGAGAAGTGAGGTTTTGAAGTCTCCAAGGCGAGGAAAACCAAGATCTACTCAAGCTTCAAGGGATCCAAGCCCTCTTCCCTCTCTTCCCAAGGTATCCTCAAAGGAACTTTTCCCGATCTACTTCCCTAGCATAGTACTTGCAGTATCCTAGTAGGGAATAGGTAGGAAACACTCTTTAGGCTCTAGATCCGCGTTTCCTCTCGGTTTGGATGGACGAACAACTCGCATTGTGATTTAGGGTTTCGGCTGCGAAACCCGGACTCTCTGGGTCGAAGAATCCGGAGTCTCGGACAATCCGAGTCTCCGGACTTTTTCCCCGAGTATCCGGGATTCGTACCGCAACCCTAAAACACTAATGCGGCGTGTCTTCACCGTGACAATCTCTCATCTCCACATCTTTTTATCCATTCGGATGGTCGGGTTGAAGGTTAGCCGAGGAAATGAGGAGCCCTCCACTCAAAGAAGGACCAAGGCTAGGCATGACCCCGCCGCTCTTCGGGCCGTGCAAGAAGTCTTGGGGCAAGAGAGCTCTCAACGCGGCTCAAGACCCGGACGGGGTGACCCTCCTCCCTCCTATGCCGAAGGAAGTGAAGAAGATATTGTAGAGGAGGAGGAGGAGCAAACGGAAAGCGATGATGACGAAGTTGAGGATGAAACCTATAAGCAATCCCCCGAGCCTCCTCGTCGTCATGGAAAAGGGCCGACCAAAGAAAGCTCCCGCTTCAAGCCCCATCCCAAAAAGAGCCATCAAGCCCCCTACGTTCACCAAAGCCGCCCCGATCACTCGAGTTCCTCCTAAACACAAGCAGGGAGTAGCTGCTCATATCTGTCCTAAAACTCCTCCTAGACTCATCCCTACCCTTCCACCAAATGTCCGAGTGGTTGAAACTCCTATCAAGCTAAGGGACCCGGGATCAGTTCTTGGATTTGCTGAGCACATGATCAGGGACTACTCGAGGAACTCCCTAGCTGTCAGGGAGCAAAGGGAGGAAAATGTCTATCTCTATCTCAAGGGAGAGGGACTTGAGGCTAGGTTTTGGTGTGATTTCCATCGGGACTTCTATCAATCAGTGATCCGCAATCCCAAGTTGGCCTCCAAGAACATGGCACCCATTGTGCCTATGAAGTACATTGATTGGAAATATTATGAGGAGCTCAACAACACAGTGTTCAACTCAGTGATTGACAAGTGCAAGGAGGTCGGGCTCTACGACATCATGGGCTTTAGGTATAATTGGAACAAAGAAATCTTGGCTCAATTCCATTGCTCCTACTACTTCAACCCCCATGACAACACCATCACATGGACAACTCAAGGCCAAAAATGCACAATTGACTACATGACCTTCTCTCGGCTCTTGGGTCTTGGTTCTAAGGATGAAAGGCGCACTCCCGTGCACAATGAGAACAAATACAAGCCCAAGGAGCTCCCTTTCATGTTTCCTAGCCGAGATGCGGCCATTGAGGGCAAAGCGGACCAACTCAATCCTTACTACTACTATCTCAATCAATTCTTTCGTGCCACTATCGATCCTAAGATTGGAGATGTGACGACTTTGAGGTACTTTGCTCCCAATCTTCTCAATAGAATGGCACCGGATGAAGAAGGCTTTTGTGTCTTCGACTTTATTTGGAATGAGTTAAGGAGGGCCATGAATGATCCAATGAAGCATCTTCCATATGCCCCCTATCTCATGTACATGATTGAGAGAGTGACCAATGTCCGCTACCCCAAGGATGTTGTCCATGAGCCCCTCCGCCACCTCCGTGATCGTGCCAAGAGGCCTCCCAAAGGCCGTAAATATGTTGGTTCTTCAAGTGCGCCTCCGTCCCATGATGATGTGCCCGCCGCTCGTTCCCCTACTCCACCTCCTCGTCGTCACCGTGGCTCCATGATCAAGAGAGTGCTCAAGAGCATTTTTAGCATGTGCAAGACCATCGCCACGGAGACCAATGAGAACCGGCGTGATATCATCGAGATCAAGTCTCACCTTGGCCTCCCCACCGACCCCTACCGCGAGCTTCCTGAGTTCGATGACCCATTTGCGGAGTGGGACGCCCAAGGTGCTCAAGAAGAAGAAGAAGCGGAGGAGGGCAATGAAGAAGAAGAAGAAGAAGAGGAGGAGGATGACGACTCCGAGTGACTCCGCTGCTTCTCACTTCCTTTTTGGCGCTTGATGCCAAAGGGGGAGTGATATCATCTATTTATAAGTCGTCGAAACAATGAACTTGGCTTGTAATAATTTGAATTTGGAACTTGGTCTGTAATAACTTTAATTTACGCTCGTGTGAGACTATGTGAGTCTGAGACATTTGCTTGTGTGCTTGATGTGTTTTTAACTGCCCTCTATATGTTAAGGACAGTCTTTGCTAGATTGAAAATCGGTTGTTATCTCGTTTTCCGTCGTTTTCTTGAAAGCCCGAGTCTCCGGACTTTTTCCCGAGTATCCGGATTTTCGGACACTCTGCACTGGCCCGAGAATCCGGATCTCTCAAAGAACAGTAACTTTTTCCCTCTAGTTGAGTGCATAATCTGTCATGAGCATTCCACCTTGTATTTTGTCGCACATCACAAGCACCCCACTTAAGTAATACCCTCTTGCCTTTTCTTGTTGTGCAAAATATGGGCCCTAATAGGACCATTGATATTCAAAATCAAGAAAGCACACATTAAGGGGGAGTATTACAAAAGCTTTAGACATTCATTGTTTATCTCTTGTATGACTTAGTTGTGTTGTCATCAATCACCAAAAAGGGGGAGATTGAAGAGTATCTTGGCCCCCTAAGTGGGTTTTGGTGATATAATGACACACACCTAAGTGGCTAATGAGTTTATCTAGTCCATGAGCAGTGTTAAAACTATGTATGGCATCAAGCACAGCTCGTTGACTACACAAAGAGGGAAGTGGTGCTCTAAAAGGATTCCAAAGACGGCTTATTTATTTTTACTTTTGAATTTGAGTCCTAGGAATGCCGTACTATTAAGAGGGACAGGAATTATGACTTCCAAGGGTCGAACAGGTGCTCTAGTTGCTAAAACAAAATCTATGAGAGACACCTTTGCACCAACACTTTCACGGGAATCTTTTCTTGGGTGCTGGCCTTGGAAGGCCGGAGTGTCCGGGTTTTGCCCGGAGACTCCGGACTTCCCGGAGAGTCCGGGTTCAACCCGGATACTCCGGGTCATAAAGCCTCAACGGCTATATTCTGGGTGAGGGGGTATAAAAGCCCCCTCCACCCCTTCATTTACTTCCCCTCCCCTGCCTTTTCGTCCTGAATAGCTTCATCCCTCATTTACTCCCCCTCTCCCCCCTTTGGCTCAAAGTTGGTGAGATTTGTAGAGGGAGTTAAGAGGATTTAAGTGCAAGGGCTTGGAGAGTGCTAGTGAGCTGATTTCCATCTCTAGAGCACCTAGTTCTTCGCTTGGTTGGCAAAATTCGTGTTTGTTACTCTTGGAGCCTTGAGCTCCTAGCCGCTAGGTGTTGCCTTGGAGCATCCAAAGGTTGTGGCTGCCCAAGGAGGTTTGTATTACCCCGAAATTGAGTAAGTAACTCTAGCTTGATCTTTGTGGTCGCTAGAGGGAGGAAAGTGACCTAGGTGAAAAGGTCCACCCTTTGTGGGTACCTCAACGGAGACGTAGACCTCAAGGTGTGAGGTTGAACTCCGGTAACAAATCCTGTGTACTCTTGTGCTTGTTCATCTTGTTGCTTGCGTATATCTTGCTTGAACACTTATCTAGGGTTTGGTGCCGATCTACTTCGTGCTGAGGTTCCTACAGGTTCTAAGTGGATAAACAGGCTTATATCACCCCAGTGCATTACCTATTTTCACAGATTTACTTTTGAGCAAGTTTAAATCCTGTCGATTTAATCCCTCTCCAACAGGTCGGACTATCCGGACATTTTCCCGATTCTCCGGATTTCCGGAGTATCCGGAAAAATATCCGGAGTCTCGGACTCGGTCTAACTCGCTGCGAAAAAGTCCGTGATTTTCGAGTTCGACTATTCACCCCCCCTCTAGTCGACATCTTGATCCTTTCATAAACTATTTGACTAATATATGCTATGTGTTTGCAGACCAATGCAAGGCAATGACGAAAATAGTTGGTATAGTGATGCCTGACACATACCACCTTTGGTGTAAGTGGCATGTTATGGAGGGTATTACCGTATTAGAGAAGGACTAGGACTTGTGTACACAGAAAACAAGCTTTTTAGAGATGACTTCTGGTTGGTTGTGAATGGAATGTTGAGTGAAGAAGAGTTCGATAGGGGTTGGCAATATCTTTTGGAAACTTATGGGTTGCAGGATAATGAGTTTATGTCTAGAACATATGGTAAAAGGCATAAGTGGGCAAAACCATGGTCGAAAGATAAATATTGTGCTCGTATGACGAGCACACAACGTAGTGAGAGTGCAAACTTCATCGTCGAAACGTTTTGTGCCTAGAAACTCATCAATGAACCATTTTGTTACCCAATACATGCAGGCTACTTTTTGACGGGGACAGGGAGGAGCATATTGCTGAGGACAAGACAAAACAGGTATATTAGAAGTTTCTTGCACGATTTTGTGTTGTATTTGAAGTATTATAATAAATAGTTTTTTGAATATTTATATGACTTGTATCCATGCAGCTTTAAGTGTTGCATGATAGGATGTGGGCTCTGGAGCGTCATGCAGTATATATATATACACAAAGGCTGCTTTTGGTTTGTTCCGTCGAGAGGTGGACAAAGCTTCTAACTATGTTCTGTCTGCCAGAGATGGAGACATGTTCATTATTTCACATGACAATCCATCGAAGAGGGCACGCTGGGCTCGTGTTCATTACAAAGTAAAAATTATAGATAAAGGAGCTATGTTCTCATGCGAGTGTTGTTTGTATGAACATTTTGGCATGTTGTGTTGTCATGCAATAAGGGTAAGCCGAGATAATGCACTAACTAAATGGTTTATTATATAGAAATGCACTTATGCTATTCTTTTTTTCCACCTTATGCCGAAACTTGATATTGGATTCATTCCCGAAGCACATATTATGAAAAGATGGACTAGAGATGCTAGAGATGTGCTACCAGGTGACCTTAAGATTTATCGGAAAGATCGACTAAAATGCAATCAATGACTTTCCGCCACAGGGTTGATGTATCCGGATGCACTTGGTCTAGTGAAAAAAGGAGACATTGATATAGAGTTGTTTGAGATAGTTAATGATCACCTAAAAAAGGCATACCAAAGATGTGGATTCGGTTATTGCGGTGAGGGAAAAGGAAGCTTTGGAGAAAGCTTGCAAGAATGCATCGACAAAGGTGAGGTTGAAGAGCAAGAAAGTGATTGTGAAGACAATAATGAAGAAGCACTTTTCTTCCATTCGGATGTTGAGGCTATTAGATGCAACAACTATGGTGTCACTGGAAGTAGTGCTCGGATGAGTGACTCCGAAATAATGAACATAAAGGCACCACCCGTAAAAAGGGTTCCCGGCCGTCATCGGGCAAGAAGGTTTATGTAAGCCTCATCTAGGTCGAAGAAAAGAAAAGTGGACATGAGGTCGAAAGAGGGACCAAGTTCCGCATCACACTTAATGAGTTTCAATACTTCTTGTTTGTCGCTAAGGTCATGTGCCGAGCATCTTGACTATGGAGGAAGTATTGGTGATGCGTGCTTTTTTTTTCTAGAGAAGATTATATGAAAGCAAGAGCCGAAGCCGTAGTTGAAGCTAAAGCCGTTGAATTGGAGACAAGAAAAAAGAAGAAAACAAGTAAGAAGACTAAGGACAAGATCCAAAAATTCATTGGTGGTAAGACAATACAACAAGTAAAATACAACAAGTAGTGACAAGTGTCGGTTGCCGGTGGAGGAGTTGTGGTTAAAGAGAAAGTTAGAAGGAAAGATGTGAAATCAAAGTGCAAAAGCGTGGGTTGGTAGGCCACAAAACGGATGAATGTTATCTTGCGTAAGTAATCGAAGCCTGGACGACTAGCTCCATTTAGTTTAAATCATGGATTTTGCATGATATTTTAAACGATCGTAAGAAGTATTTTATTCGAAAAGTGTTGTAACATGGACTAGTTTGTGAAAGCGTTTTATGTTTTCCGGGTGGATTGTATTTTGTAGATCGAAATGTACGTTATCTATATGTTGTTGGTTGTCCGATAACCGCACCTTTCATAATTAGCGTTATGTTGGAAACTTGGGGTGCTATAAATCTCATATAGGGGAAGTTTGATCGACACAATTTGGGTACTTAAAGGTTAATGTGTGACATTATGGCAAAACAATAATTAATTTGATATGTGTGTAATATCAAATATGTTGCCTCGTAACAAAGTGAACAAAAAGTATGCTTCGTTGGGTTGACACGGCGGTGATAGGATCGTAGACAACACCAAGGGTAGAAGAACCTGTTCCAAGATGGGACACTACCGTGTGGGTTACAACGGGCTTGGGCCAAAACGTCGGCCCACTAGATCGACGAGGTTGGGGCTATTCACTCCGCGTTGGGTACATATTTAATTGGCGCCGCAACTTCATTTCTTCGAGACCAAATGTTCGCACGGTCCTAAACAAGAACACCTTCTCCTTTCTACGGCGTGCTCGGTAGGCGCCGGATCTACTTCAGGCAGGAGGGGCAAGGTTGAGCCGTGTTCCTTGTCGTTGCAAAGTAGGCAATGTTTGCTTCCTTCCCTTTGGTGCTATTCATGAAGTCAAACTTGCGCTTCCTATTGGTTATCGAGCGGATCCGGATCCGTAGGGTGCTCGGCAACACCACTAACCATCCGCTTGCTCGGCACAGAGCATCTACCATCCTCGAGGTAGAAATCGTCGTGTTCGTTTTTCGCGTGCCATAGTACAATTTATGGTTCATCACGCAGCTTAACATTTGCGCCATTGTTGCCTTCTCTATTGTTTTTTCCTCTCGAATAACTACTCTAGTGCGACATCCGCGGTTGTGTTTATGGATTCTTCTTCAACGTTGGGTTCATCAAATGAAGCTTACATTCATCTTGGTTGCGCATCAACAACCACCGTGGCGTCAACCAATGTCGCTTACATACATTTGACAAAGCAAACAAAGTATGTCCGGCACTATTCATATTTTAACCGTTAGGTCCTTTATATTATATATCAAACACTTTGAGCTCGGTAGCTATCGAAATAAATGGCCCGTACATAGGTAGATCTAGTGTGCAATTTTTCCGGGATTCAAACTCGTTGAAATGATTTTAAAATGTTTTACGACTATTAGTTTAAGGATACACAACTTATGTGAATTTAACCGTAAATAAATGTTCGGGGAGGAAGAAATGGATATTGATGATGCATATGAAGATGTATGTAATGTGGATGATGAATGCATGGAGGAAACAACAAGCTCGTTAAAATTGTGCATAGGCATTCAAAATTTACAGAGCACCCTTATGATCCGGGGTTAATCCACTCGTGCTCCACAAGAATATATCACGAAATTGGTGTTTGAAGAGTATGAGAAGGGACTGGTCCAACTTGATAGGTAATGTGATGTCAACATTAGTACTTTTCATTTTTGAAGTGCGGTAATCATATAATAACAATTGTCTTTTATTTGTCAGTGACCATATTGTTAGCGCTGGCCCTAGTAGGATTACAATAAACGGTAACAACTTGTGGAAACAATTGATGGTGGGTAACCCATTTGGAGTAGATTTGTGTGATGTTATCATCCGTCTCTACAAAAGAATTGATGATATGATGCGAAAACCTGAGGAGGTGGAGATTCGTCGGCGCACTCGATGGAGGCATTTTCTGCTTGCTAGTTTCGCGGTAAGGTTTAAGAAATACGTAAGTTTCATCAAAAGTTAAGAAAAAACTTCAATTCATTAACGAAATAAATTACTTTGCACTGTGGTGATATGTAGGTAAAAGTTCTCAATGGAGAGGATTTCTTGGAAGATGATCATGTCCGAGGTGCATTTATTGGCAATCACATAAAGTACAATGTCCCAGACTGCACGATGGTATGATATAAGGCATGAGACATTTCTTGAAGAGGAATGAATTTTGAGTAGGTCAACCATATTTGAATTTCTTATCTGTTTGCAGATTGTAGCTCCTGTTATTTTGGATGGTTCTTGGAGCTGCTATTTCTGGGACTTTGAGCAGAGAAAAATGCATGTACTAGATCCTACATTGATGAGAAGGAACACTGACAGGGTTGAGCAACATCACTCAATTTCTACTACGAAAATTGTAGATGCATTATCAAGGTGCAAAGAGTGTTTCTTCCAAGGATGGGATGTAGATATGAACAACTGGATGACATGCTTTCAAGTTGGACTTGGAGTTAGTTGTCAAAAGTAATACCAATGATTCTCGCTAAACAACTGAAAAATTTTTCTGTCAGTATAATACTAACACTGGAAACTATACACAGGAATAATTCTGGTTTATTTGCAACACACCACGCGAGGGCATATTGTGGAGAACGTGTTCTTTGGGATATGAGTACAGGCCTTCTTTGGGATATCAAGACGGTACGCCGCACGTTTATCATTTTTTATCGGTTTTGGGTTAAGTTTAAATAACATTGGTCGGCTCCTATTGTAGGGGCAACTCGAGTGCGTAACCGTGCGTAATTATTGTATCGACTTTTGTACGTTGACAACAAAATTGATGTACCTTTGTCACTAATGCGGTATTTTGATTATTGCCGACATGTAATAATAATTGTACGATGTTAGATTCTTGAGTGATGGACGCTCATGTAATTGCCACGGTTATCATTAGAAGATATTTCACCATTTTAGTGTTGTTGGTCAATGTGTTCGTTCGGATCATTGCTAATTAATGATACTCGGTTGATATTTCGTAGTGAAGTGATACATATTCGAACTTAGTGACCATTTGTCTATTCTAGTGTAACTAACATCCGTATCATAGTATCTCGCAGACCGTAAATTGTCTTCCTTACCTAAGTCTCCATCAAGATGTAGGTGGAAGGATTACACTTTTCCATTGTTCCCATCATCTAGTTCAAATTACCTTGACGCTAAACAGGAGCCACAAGTAATTCATGGTCCACAATACAATAATACATTTTCAGCAAGCGAGCCTCATGTAAATATTCTTAATGAAAATGTGTTTTGAGTTTTTTGAATACAACCAAAATTCAAACATCTACCATCAAAAGAGTTTCATTCTATTTCTTGAAGTAGTTGTCGGGAAGTAGTGGATGCGGCTAGTCGTCAATGGTCCGCACATATACGTAGGGGGGGTACCCTTGTTGTCCTTCAAAGCAAACAATTCATACAACATGTAGTGCTTGAATTTGTTGATTATTACCCGAAGAATAATAAAATAGTTATGTTAATTTAAGTTGTGTGTCAAACGAAAAAAATATTTTACACTAAAGAAAAACCATGCCCGTGTTGTCCGAATGTTGCGTCTCCATCAAAATTTTTCATGCAAAGTATAGTGTGTAAAAAGCGAATCGGACCTAGATAGAGTACAAAAGTGGTTAGCATTTTAAACAAAGTTTTGCTGTGGGTTTGTGTCGGTGGAGAAGTTAACACCGTGGCATCCGGGATGATGTGGTTGTCTTAACAAAAACATTCTCAAAATCATCAAAACGAAGCTCCCAACCATCAAATAAGATACCGACAGTTGACTTCAGTGAATCTAAAAGTATCTTGATTGTGTCATTGTGTTTGCGAAGCAAAGATCCGTTGTCATTGCGGTCATTGGTTGGGTCAATAATGAAAATCTTATGCTGCTTTAGATCAATAGCATAACACCACCAAATATCCCGCACTTGTACTGGCACAAAAAGCCGCAGTAGGAATTAGATTGACACTCTGACTGATTTAATTCAGGAAAACATAAATTTTGTGATTAGTATAATGTATATCTGTCTCACCATGCGGCAACGATGAATTTCATAATCAATTGCAGGTCCAGTGAACTGGTCTCTGACAGACCGGGCAGATGATGGTTTTTCATTTCCAAGGGCATGCATCTGAAAATTGTATATAGTAGTTAGTTCAGTGAATTATACACAATTTGGTTAATTGATTCAATTCCTAAAACAATTTTTGTTTTTACTGAGAAGTCTGATTCAAACATGTGCCTCCATCTTAGGGGAATGTTGTGTTTATATATGAAGCTGTCTAGTTGCTGAAGCCTCTGCACACAGATATCAAATAGATCATAACTCGAGTCCTATAGCCGCGAAAAATTTGTTTTGCAATTCATGTCCTTTACATTCAATACGGCGTGGGCTTTCATGAATAATCCGAAGACCTAATTTAATCACAAGAAATCTATAAGTTTTTTATTTTCATATCTCGATTTTGCACAACTTACGGTGGAAGATCTTACCTTGCAAGCTCATCACTCCTAGTTGTAGCCAACCGGTCAAAAAGAGATCCCGTTACCGATGCATCTCTTAGTGGGTGATCGCCTCCCAAAGACCAAGGTGTGATTTAGCAAACCTTCCAACCTTAACGGACTTCTTGGATATAGGTGATTTTGTGTCTTGTGGAACAACGAGCACTGAGTTCAAGTCCATTGGGACCAAAGAAGAGAGCATCCTCAAGGACACAGCGCGTTCTGATTGGACCTTGTTCTTTGTGGTGGGTGAAATCTCAGGGGATAGCGGAGCCATCTTAGACACAACATATGGAGTGTGGAATGAATTTTCAGATGTGACCAGGCATTGTAGTGGCTACACACAGTAGGAGTAGCTGAAGATTGGGTTGTATACAAGTTGAACCTGGTGATGTCAAAATCCTTGTCACCTACAGAGATTCACACACATATATATATAATATTGGTAAAAAAGGTTGGTTATTTGTAAACTAAAAATGATTTTACCAACAGCCTTACCATGTAGTTGTGCGTTAACAGTTTGAATGTTTACAAATTCTGGTTGTGCACTTATCATAGTGGTTTCATGTTTGTTTTGAGACTCGGTGTGCTTTATCCTTTCCAATTGGACATGTCGCAACACATTATTCCAAATGGAATAAAGAACTCATGTTTTCTAAATTAAAAATAACAAATAATAAATCTGAAAATCATGATTACCATCGACAACAACTTGAGATGATATTTCAAACGGGGTGCCATAGTTTTTCTTGCCCCGGCATTGAGGATGCCGATCTTTGATCGTTAATCCATGAAAATTCCGAAGTTACTACTTATAAAAGTGCTCATGTAGGCAACGCGAAGATGCATGGATGGTTTGAATACAAATACCTTCACTTCCCGGACTCAGACCACCGAGCAGGGTCTTCATAAGCTCTACGTTTCTTGCGAAGAGTTTTTTTTGCAACTTTTGGAATGCTCGAACCAAACTCTCGCATGTTGTTGGACATACTTGTCGGCAAGGGCCATGTTCTCAGCAACAATTGCTGCCGTCGTGGGAATTCTTGCTATTGTTTATTTGCCGAATGCATCTAGCATTGTGGTACCTCAAAGCCTCCATAAAAGAGCTCTTAACTTGGAAAAGAAAACAAAAAATGCATATGTTGGTTCTAAAGTTATTTGCAAAAATACATAATTTGGTTACAAGTGACAACTTACATATTCGGGGTATTTAGATCGAATGTAAGCGGGGGAAGTTTCTTGTGCCGCATCTAGAGATAATTGGCGAACTACCAAACAAAGCACAATCATTTGATGTGTTTGACTTTGTAGCCCCATGCCGTGAAATGAATGCACGCTTCCTCCGAATTTTGGTTCCATGGGTTGATGAAGGAAGAGATAGTGTATTCGCAACATGTACTTCGAAATCTCGGGTAGATCAGGCAAGAGTCATTCCGACACCGTAGCTACATAACAAAAATTATTTGGTTATATAATGCTTAGAACATCAAAATGTAGCTATATTATTGTATGTCACCATGGAATAATTAACCTTGCTTTTCCCGCCGTCAAAACATGCCGAAACTTTGTTTGTGTCACTCGAATCATTCTACCTAGCACCGAGCAATCAAATGCTTTAATGCGCGGGAACACAACATGTGGGAGGTTTAAAGGACCAAGATCAATGTTGTCGAGATAGAATATCCGTGAGGTAAAGTCGAGAGATTTGTAAGTCTTTGGTAGGAAGAATCATATAAAATGAAAAAACAATGTGGAAAAGTATAGCAGTATGACCCGAAGCAAAAGTGGACAGCCAGTGATTGTAGGGACTTCATTTTTCAATAGGTTTGCAAAAAAACAACTCTAGCTGAATCCAATAAGCAACTCAAGACATAATCACTCCAATTGAAATCCTTTATCTCATCAGGCTTGAGTAAGGCATGCCAGGAATTAAAATTCCCCGTATAGAACTCGTCCGGTTGGAGCCAAGAACCCGCCCATGACAAATATAACATAGGCAATCTTGAACTGTCCGCATCGTTCTTGGTCATGTTCGGTGGTAGAGCTCGTTGTATGATTGTGTCGACTTGTCTTAAGCAAAGAATGCTCGGGGCCAGGAAAGGACATGTGCTTTTCGAGGAATCCACACTTATCCTCCTCTTTGATAGAAGATGAGAGAATATCTTTTCCTCTAGCAGGGATGCCTATTATCTTTTCAATGTCCCGAGATACAATCTTCATCTTAACACCGCATTAGTACTAATAATGCCATCTTCCCAATTTGTTATACTAAGCAACCAAAGGTGAAAAAAAAATCTATTCACTCGCTCATTTCATGCATCTATAACAGACCACCAAAACCAATTGACCTTACTAAATCCTTCTTTTGTTCATCAAACTTGGACATTACTGTTGCAACATATTTTGCTGAGCTGCGGCACCCAAGAGGGGACGAACTTCTACCCTGAATTGAGGCGCGATTGTCTTCAATGCAATTGTTTTGAGGAGAATGGGGGGAACTATCTGTGATGAGACCATCTCACGGACAGAAGTCGTTGATGTTGTCCATCGGTAAACCGTTCCATCGATAAATAGTTTTGAGGAGAAATGAAGAAAAAAAGTGACTAGGTGCAAATAGTTTTGACAAATTGAAGTCGTGGACTATATGCTAATGCTGTCATACAACTTTTTTCCTAATGGCGTATAGTCTCGTGGATACATTTTTTCTATCATTGAAAATTACGGTCTAGGGTAATAACAAGTGCAAACGATGAGCGAACGAAGGAAAGTGCCGGGATAAAAATGGAATATCAACTATAGTGAATTGAAAAGAAATAGATTAAACAGATGATTCAGTGCGTGTACTTCTTGTTTAAACCAATCGGAAACTAATCTAAGATACCGCACGATCGAAGGGATCTAAAACGAAAAGAAATGGTAGTATCTTACTTGTCGTCGTTGGTGCTCTTGGATTTGTAGGGTTGCTACGGTTCGGATACGTGAATCGCTTGATTCGGAACACTAGAAGTGGCATTGAGCGAGACTTTGGGAAGAAGAGGAGAGCCATGAATGGCAAGAGCAGGTTGGACTTGGAGAAGCAGGGAGAGCGAAATGCGGTGAGCTCATGCTCCCCTATGAGGAGCAGGTCTGAGCAGGTGGGAAACGAAGTAAACCAAGCACTGTGCGACCTGTGTGTCTGGAAATGGGACCCTAGGTAGAGTATGTCCTACTTCCGGTGACATTATTAATATGGCAACAGGTGTACCGACAAAAAAATCAATAGAATTAGGCATAAAGCCAGGTGTGGGATTCGCTAGACGTACATATAGATGTTGGAGTGCTTTGCACACGAAAAAAGATAAATGATAAGGATATTTTTAAAAACGAGTTCGCTATAAAAATAATAAATTTGGTCGGGCAACGTTAGCTTTACAATTTCGTAGAGGATAAAAATAATAAATTTTACGAGCTTTGCACCGTACAAGTACAACAAATCGTGAAAATGTTGAGGTGACATAATATTTAATTTAAAATGGGCTAATAGGGATAAAAAAGCAGTCCATTCTCAAAGTAAATAATGTAAGCACACTTAAGATCCTCCAAGTGTCATCTTGACGATCTCTTTTTGAGATGCTTCAAATTCCCTCGCATATGACATCAAGCTCGATCTATAAGTGACAAAATTGAATACATTTAAATTATTGTGTTTATTATAAAAAATGGAAACTAATACTATTATTCCGAAACTCACGCCATTAGAGTTTTCGATTAGGGAAAGTGCGTGTTCAGGAACTGTTGCCTTGAGAACCGCCGTAGCCATTTTCATTGTGCTCGCCATCAATGAGCCGATGATCACTAGAACAACCCAAATAATCTTCCAACATATAATCAAAGTTGAAGACCAAGTGATGAGCATTTTTCTATTATGTAGTGGATAAAAACCATTCCATAGTTTTGGACAAAATGCTTGAACAAGGTAAATTGCAAAACAATTAGTTTTAACAAAAATATGTTGCAACAAGAATAGGATATTCTCCTTCTAATGACTCGGGATAAGTATAGTATCTCACCATGTTTACACCATCAACCAAAGACATGTTGTGTGGTGTAGATGGCCTCATCTTTGCAAACGTCCGTAGAACTTGGTCACCACAAATTGCATATCTAATAATTTTGTTGTGTCAGGATAATATCTAAACTAATTTTGAATGATTTTTTTTTTTGTGAATCTACTTACGGTGCAACTCCATTGTCTTTGGCCGTAATGTTCTAACATGCAATAGCATCTCGTATAGTTTGTTTTCGTCCCGAATAAATTAAGTTGGTTCGAATAAATTATTATCCTTGAAAGCAAGAGATAAGTTGTTAACTAAATGGTAACAAGAAAAAACAAAAGACTCACGTTGGTTAAGAAATCGAAGTTGGATTGTCACAATGATAAACCCGCCATCATTTGCATTTTCGATTATGTCGTCTTCTTCTTCAACCATATCATTAGTCAACCGAACAAAGATAGGTGGTCGATCGCCAATGCTATCGGAAACAAAGTTTTCACCGCTCTCGCTCAAACCGCAACATGGTGGTGAAGTCCAATAATATGCACGAAGAATGTATTTTTCGATTTACATAATAACGCATTTTTTCAATCATTGGTATTTGAATTAAAACAAAAATGCAGTCGGAAGTAACCTTATAGTTCGATATGGTCCACGCACTGATTCTTTGAGCAAACCTGTAAATGCAGTGGTAAATAAGTACTTAGGTAAATATTAATATATATGAATTGGTTGGTTAGTTGGTGTATGTGACCTTTATTAGTTATTGAACCAAGACCCTTCCACCAATTTGTCGAGGATGCTTTCCCCGAACCATGGGAAGGTAGTCAAGGTACCGGGCTCCACGCCGTATTTTCATATTCTAACATATAAACAGATAAATATTAGATAGGAAAATATGGAATGTTATGTCAAAAACAGATAAATATAAACAGAGAACATCGATTGGTAAATTTAGACCAAATATACCACCCAAATCTTTAATGCAAGAAAGTAGTATCAATGCATCACTAGACACGTCCTTTTCCACTGCATCACCACAACAGCAGTTGTCACAATTCCCTGGAAAATTAGGAAAGTGTAAACATCGTAATGTGGGTAGATAGTAGTAGAAGTGGATAATAATTTATTTTATCGAATATTACCACAATCGTGTACAAATTTTTGTCGCCCAAAATACATGAATAAATCTTCATTACCAAGAGTTCCAAGCATGCAATATTTCTCGCTAGCAAAAAATGATTCCATGATGCATGACTTTTGAGCGTCCCGTAGTTGTTTTGTTGCTTAGATTATAACAGAGCTAATGCAAAATAACACTTGAAGTGAAAGAGTGATTAGAATGGAGGTGACTTCATCGATTTTACTTCGTTACAGTAGAATGTTCCTCTAGTAAAATCACTTTTCTTATAGTAAAGCAAACAAGTTGATGGTAAACCATCTCGTCCACAACGGCCACTTTCTTGGTAATAGGACTCTAAACTCTTTGGACATCCATAATGAACAACACATCTAACGTCAGGCTTGTCTATTCCCATTCCAAAGGCAACAGTAGCTACGATGACATTGACTTCATCAGTGATAAAAGATCTACATGGAAAAATGAACTACATAAATAAAATAAGCAAGTGAGTGACATAATAAATTGTGAATTGTTAAAACTTGAGTAAATATATAATTACGTACATGTGGGCATCAGTTCTTTCTTTGGGACCCATCCTACCATGGTACAAAGCTGTCTTAAAACCTTGGGCTGATAATATTTTGTGGACCTGTGAAGAGAAAAATGAAAGTTGTAAAAAGCTACATAATGTCTACAAGGATGAACAAATTAAATTGTTGTATATCATTACATCTTCAGCATCACGAATAGTTGCGCAGTAAACAATAGTTGAATCCCCTGTACTACGCATTTGGGTGTTTTCCAAGAATAGTTCTTTTATGAAATCTTTGGATCTATCACAACACTTTTCACCATAATATAAGTTTGGACGGTCAAATGATCCAACATGAACATAAGGTGTGTGTAGAGAGAGTGAAGTTTTGATGTCTTCGCGAACCCTAAATAAAAATAGTAAACCAAAATAAGAAAATAAGGTGAATTAGAAAAAGAGGAATAATCATAGATTGTGAGAAAAAGTAAAGTGCCTTGTCGTTGCTGTTGCGGTAAGAGCAAGGAATGGTACACCAGGTAGCATGAGCCGCAAAATGTGTAGTTTTTTGTACTCCATCCTAATTGAAAAGTTGATTCGAAGTTGGTTGGAAAATTACTTTTATGAAATAAACAAAGGATTGATATATTTACAAGCTATACAAATACCTGAAATCATGTCCCCACTTAGATATGCAGTGAGCTTCATCAACTGCTACTAAGCAAATTCCTTTTGATAGAAGAGCCATCCAGAAGCTGAGAAAGGAATAAATGGAGATGTTTAGCATAACAATGGGGAAACAAAAATATACAATAAGTTGAGAGATAAAAAATAAAGACCTCTGATTTAGGGAGAGTGCCTTTTCAGGCGTCATGTACAACAAGCTTATTTTGCCATTTTTTGCGTCTTTTGTTACACCAGGATTAGTTTGTGAACTACCTAAATAGTCTGCTTTGATACCTTTCTCTATCAAACTCATGACCTACATGAATCATACGGTGTCATGGGAGGAGTCAGTTAAAATAAATGAAGGAAACTGTAGGTGATTGTGAAACATCTAGAGAAAAATGGAAGAAGAAGAAAAAGAAGAAGAAGAGTAATGACCTGGTCTTGCATTAGAGAGAGCAAAGTAATAATCACTATCATTGCTTTTTTGCATATCGAGGGAGTGTAATTGGTAGTCGTTGGCCATGGCCGAGAAGAGAAGATAAGATAAGAACATAATCGATAATAAAAGTAGAAGTAAATCATTTGGTTTGCAAGATCTATAACCATATCGACTTCCCGCTTCCTATGGCCATAATTACAACGCCATCATTTCCTTTAAGAACATTGCACACGACTCTTTGATATGGTCGGCTACGAAAAGCCAAAATATGTCCGCATGAACAAGAGCAAAGGTTGTGCTCGTGGATAACTACATGTTGATAAAAATTACCGTAAACAATAATAGTTTACTTCCGAGAGCGTCTCAATTTCTAGCATCTTGAGGAGTGCAGAAGACAAATCGAACAATGGAAGGCGTTTGCGAGCAGGAAGGCCGTGTTTCAAATAGCAAAGTGAAGGGAGTTCGATGGATGCTTCGTTGGGTAGGTGCAACAATTAAAACTTGCGTATTTAAAACAAAAGAGGCGCACATAGGTAGTTGGTGTGAGTAGTTATGAGTTGGAGCTCTGGTGTTCCGGTACAATTTTTTTAATGTACAAGCACAAACGAAAATAGTTTAGAGATCAAATGTTTCAACAACTATCAAACTTTCTTGCCTATACCGCCGAAAGAAAGAAGATAATCGTTTAAAAGTTTTTTTGGACTCCTATTTATTTTTATTGGGACTTTTACGCCTCGAACGATACTACCCAATACAATCCGGAAAAGGAGCAATATGCAAGCAAACAATTGGGGCTTCGTGTTGCTTGCTGAATGTGTTTCACCATTTGTCTTATTCAGAAAATTTATGAGAATAATATATTTTTTGTTATGACATGTTTTATCATCATCTATATTTAAGAATATCATAATTATTTTTACATTTTCACAAATTTTCGATTAAGACAAATGGTCAAACGTGTAATACGGAAATCGGAGAATGCTTATATTTAGGGATGGAGGGACTAATTTACAGGGAACCGGAGCGCCGCTCACGCTTCGTGTTTACTATGGCGCCAACGCAAATGCAAAGCGCACTTAATCGTCGTAGAGGGTAGTGGTGGCATTAGAAGAGGAAATTTACACTAATTACCTAGTTATCATTACTTATGTGGTGGTATGATCCAATGTAAAAGAACCCTTATTTTTATACTAAATGTTTCATACTTTGTATGTGTATCGTAGAATTATATAAAAAATGAGATACATAAGTCAAATTTTAGGGAATGGTTATTTAAAAATAAGTTACTAAAGTTGTATTTTTGATACAAAAGCAGAAAAAACTACTACTCTAAAATGAAGTATTCAATGAAAATGACTCAAGAATTAAGTTAGAAAATCAGTGTGATGATATTCAATGAAACTATGATTAATAGTGGTAAGACGTCATAATACTATTGTTTCCTTGAAGAGCATAGAGAATAGTGTGTATAAGAAGTGTTTAGAATAACAAAATCCTCTACCAATATTTAATGTGCTTAATATCATATTTGAGAATAATTTTTTCAACTACATCAATGGCACACCCTAGTAAAGTTCATTCCCAATTACGTCATGTCCACCTAAGATGGTACTCTTAATCGTAGTTGATAAAGCTTTTTCTTTAGAAAAAAAAATGATGTGATTGTCTACCCCAATCGACTACTTCTCGTGTAGCAATGCACAAGGTTTCAATAAACCAATGAAAAAAATAATCCACAAGGTTTAAATAAACCAATGAAGAAAAATAAATAATAACTTCTAAGTTGTTTAAGAAAAGTACCTCATAAAAGTGTGCATAAGTTGTTTAAAGAGTAAAAAATCATTTTTGTGTTGTCAATACCTTTATGGATATATGACATATTTTTGTCGTGAATACTTGTGGTCAAAGTGTAGACCATGTTGGAGCAAAGCAATTCAACATTTTTGGTTGAGTGTGGTGTTTTAAAATGTTATTAATTTAATATTAGTCGATACTATCGCTTATATAAAAAAAGTTCATTAGCACATAAAATTTGTTTTCACCACATGTGGGGGCTAAATCCAATTACCAAGTATAGGATTGTTACCATCAAGCCAGAACTAGCTAATACAAATGTTAGAAATGATATAAACATTGAAGATTATGGGATTTAGCTAATATTACCATGTTAGAAATGTGTGTGTGTAAGTACATTAATTCATTTTTCGACCGAAATGCAATTGTCTTATGTCGATAATATCCATTTACACACGATGACATGTGGGCCTTGTCCACATGGGACCCAGGAGTCGACACCAAATGGCAGTGCTGAAACGCCGCTGCAAGGACCTAGCAAACACGTGGTTGTGCCCTCTTTCTGTCGCCGGCTTCTGGGAAGATAGCTCTTCGAGCGCTGATGCAAACAGATGCCGTATGACCTTTTCGCCATCGTCCCGATGTAACCGTCTCGAACTCCTCCCCATTGTCCTTGTAGACTGCCCTCCACAGTAATTTGGAGCTACTTATGTCCAAAGGGTCGTCGTCGTGTCAATAAACGTGAGGAGCTTTGCCGCGCCAAACAAATGCACGAACAGAACGAGGTGGGGTTCGTGCAGGTACGTGATCGACTATGTGACCCAAGCAATATTTGATGATTTGTCCATTCTGCAAGAACTTTGGAGTGCAAGCAACGAACACAATGGACTGCCATGAAAAACTGGGCAAGCGTTACTTCAAATGCCCAACGAATCATATAAATATAAGTGATTCTTCGATTTGCCGAATATAAAATAAAAAACGGGGACATGAAAAACAAGGGCATATTCTAGGAATATTCCAAACATGGTCAAAAGAAATTACTTCACCAGCATCACTTCGCTCGTGTCGTACAAGCATGTGCTAGCAAGAAGGGCCATGCACGAGATACTTGAAGGCTGCGGCTGGAGGTTTGGGTTGACACAAGTGGAGCAAATTTTGCACGCGCAGTCGCTAAGTGGAAAGTTTGGCTGCCGCTTACTTTAGTACTCTTCTCGTTTTACTATCACTATTTTGGAGGATAAAAGATACAGATTTATTGTGGCATGCCGAGGCAATTGTTCCCAAGGCCAGGGAAAAATTAGGGGAGGTCATAAATTGGAGGAGAAATTGTTGGTTCCACTGCTATGTGTGGTATGTGGTGTCTCGTTGGACTTTTTTTGCAAAAGATATAACTTGTCTATCTCGCATAAATGAATTTTCCTATAAATAAAGTGATATATTTGGGCCAAAAGCCTATGTTTCTCGCATATTTTGCCGTATTTTTTGTCATTACTGTCATGAAAAAGTGAATGGATGTGACTTACCAAAGTAAATTCAATTTTTGAGCATTAATGCATTCTGTTTTAATTTTTGAACATTTCTTAAGAATGATTCTTTATGTTTTCATTTTGAGCATTAATGCATTATGTTTTAATTTTAAACTAAAGTTAGTGATAGTTGCATCTACTCTAGGATATGCTTTTTCGAATACTTATAATTTATTATTAAGCTGAAATGTATTCCAGCGTTTTTTGAAATGAAACTATAAGTGATGTGAATTGTAGACTAAGATTTTAGTACGCGCCCTAAGTCACACAAAGAATACCGTACACCTAATCGATTTAATATTTAAATGGCACTTATTGCAAAAAACAAATCCAGAAAAAAGGACATAGCAGTACGTTGGAAACTTGTGGATGGCAACAAACGAAAATATTTAATCGGGGAGGAAGAGTAGTGGAGCACGGGGATGCTGCGCTCGACATGTCCCAATCGACAGACGTGATGGCGCAATGGCTGTCAGTCAAGCACTACTATTCCGGTGAGGTGCCTCGACAAGCTCGTCCAAAGCTACGGATGGACTATTGTCTCGGGACAAGGATTGGAAAAACTACGGCGCCATGACGCAGTGTTGGGTTGCTGGTGGCAGCTTATTTTTTATACTATTACAGTGCCACTACTGAGCAAGTAGACTGTGATATGCCGTTGTGCTATGCTTGTAGCAGTAGTACTAGCAAGTAGACCAGGAAGGTGGACCATTATGACCAGCGTAGTACCGTGGCTTTAAAACTTCGAAGTGTGTTGAACTGTTTGGAGCATATAATGCTCCAAACGGTTGTATGCAGCACGCAACAAGCACAGCGCAATGGATGGGACGCAACCGGGAGGTATCAGAGAATATTCATTTTAGAAGAGCAAGAAAATGATGACGAATATTTCTTCGTGTCACAAAAAAGATGTGCCAGTACAACGCCTTACATGATTCACACTAGCACTGGGGAAAGAATAGTGTTGAGGGACGACCGGTCGATTTCGTGGCGCAAAAAAACGCAAATATCGAGAGTTGGGAAGTGTGTCCGTTGAAATTTTGCTATGTAAAAACAAGAATTTGGGAACTAGATTTATCGTATTTGTTTTAAAAAGTTGCTATTTTAAGTGAATATGTTTTAGTGTATTAAATATCTGAAACAAATAACATTTTCATTTTTTACAAAACTGTTGAAATTCTAATCAACCATAAGTAACAATAATTTAATGTAGCATTGAAACTGATAACACGATACTGAAATGTTTATAAATATCATTTAAGTCCTCGCATTTTATATCAACTTGCGAGACTAAAATACCCCTAGTCTAGTAGCATCTTATACCGAGAATGTGAGCAGACATGCAGTACTATACACCGCATTAGTGGCCAGGTTGTACTTGTTAGCCTCTTCTTTCCGCCGCCGCTCGCCCGTTGAAGGCTACTCGCGTCAACCTTGCCTCCAAAGTGCCATCCTCAAGCGATGGCGAAGGTGAACAAGTCCGAGCAAGCACGGGAACCGCAGGCGCGATAAGTTGGGAAGGTTCCGCTTCGCTCATCCACCGTTGGCGATGGGAGCTGTCCCCGAGTCCAAAGAGAAGCCGATGAAGCCCTCTCGGAGGAGGGAGGGACGCTCAACGCGTCGGGCGAAGAAGATGTCCCGCGGCCGATCGCCTTCCTCATTGCGGAGTTCAAGCGACGACATAGGACATCATTTCGAGATCGGGCAATCATCCGCATCGTCGTCGAGCCGTGATGTGGGTGGGGTGAAGAAGAAGATGCGTTGCACTCCTTCTTCTTCGCTCGCGGCTCCGCCTATGAGGAGTACAAGCGGGTGGTGATTCCGGATCCCCTTCTTCTTCGCGAATAACCGGTAGCGGCTACGAGGGGACTACTATCATCCGGGGCAACAAGATCACTATCGACTTGGTCGGCTCTAGCGATGACGAGGGGCCGGTGAGTCCACAAGCGCGAGAAGTCGAAGGAAAAGTTTAAGGCTAAGGAAAAGGTAAAGAAGGGAAAGGAGAAAAAGAAGGTAAATTACTCGGCGATGCATTCATTGTATCAAATTCATTAGATTTTTGCGTTGCCGATAGCTTAGTTGACCCCGTACCCTTGAGTATGATATAGTTGTTTGTTGTGAATCAACGATATAGTGTTAGATCAAGAAGATGACTTACGACAATTGAAGGGGTTTAGTAACCATGAAACTGTACTCTTGGTTGATCAAGAAATTTAATTGGCTAGCATTGTATCTACGTATTACTCGTCTCGCTATTTTTATATTTTGTTGGTTATAACCGTATACGTAAATATTACTCTGTACGTATATTTAGATAACGATAGAATATAGTTGTTTGCTATAATTTAAATACCATTAGGTAAACTGAACTTGTATGGAAGTTTTTTTTTCCGCTGGAGAACACATAACAAAGAGATGATACTAATCGGTAATGATGTAATGCACATATATTAAAATTGTCTTTGGCTATTGGTTTTGATGAAAACCATCTTGTTAGATAAAAAATGTTTTCGTTAAGAAGGTAATTTCGTTGAATTAAGATGATGTAAAAATCTTTATAGCATGACAAGATTTTGAACCATAGTCTATATTGCGGGCGGGAAATATGTCAATGAGGCGGTTGCACGACGAGCTAGCGGTATCAATGGAGAAGATCGGCACTCTTCAATATGAGTCGAAGGAGAAGGCAAAGAAGAAGAAAATTGTGCTAGCAATAGGTCGTTTAACTCGCCAAGGCAAAGAAGAAGTAGTGTGGTATTTAGGCAAAAACCGGCGGTAACAAGTGGAGGGTGCGAAGGGAATCAATATGCTTCCGCTAATAAATAATTGTGGTCGTTGGTTTTGTTATCGGTTTCAAAGATCAAGTTCTTTTGTGTGTTTGCTTGTTTTCTTATCGGTTTCAAAGACTTAAGTTAGTAATAGTTCGAGTGGAGTTAGTGTTTGGGTTTCCATTGCTAATGTGACATATGGAATCTAAATATATCGGTGAAGTTAACGATGTTTTGTGAATTTTCGCGACAGTGAATACTACTATGGTGGAACTGTTGTAGTTATAAAAATTATGGTAGAGTGCATGTACTACATTGTAGAAATATTTAGAAACGGGGATGAGAAAAGAACTAGAACAATTGTTTATTAAATTGTTCTTCGAAACATTTGCTATAAGCTCGGTATGCCAACACTCGTTACAAAATCTTTACGAAATGTTGTTTAAAAATAGAATATACGTGCCAGTAAATATTACGAGGGCTGCATCAAAAAAAGAGATGAAGGGAAGTAATTATTAGGTACCCGTAATGATAAACGGGACCAAACGCTATCACGGACGAGTGTACGATATAATCGAATGAGAAGTCCTCTAAATGTCCCTTAGATTTTTTCATATATGAAGTCGAACCCTAATGTGTAATACGGATATCAACAATCCCCGAACTTTAAGGTAGCACGTGGGACGTATACAAACACGGGGCGGTCTTCGGTCCGTGGGTCCCACGCCACTCTTCGGATCCGCATCGTTCAAGCGGGGAGAAAGAGGGGTGAATGGGCGCAAGTGGGTGAGGACCGGAGTACCGGGGAGAATGAAGGTTGAATCGGGGTAAGTGCATTCTACCTCGGAGAATGAGCGATTTGCTAGGGATCAAGTGCTCAAGATACAAGTACTATTAAGGTATTGTTCGTCTCATAAAATGTTCTTCTCGAAATTGTTTTCTCTGCTTTGAAAAGAGTTCGTTGACATTTTGCTTGGTTAGGGTTCGGGTGTTGAAGCACGCCAAACCGCTGCGCAAAGCAAAGATTTCTCAACCGGTAACTTCTTCTTCGTCTATTCAAAACTTCATCTTCGAATAGCTTGTTTCTATAGAGACGATTGGCCTTTTGTTTGGTTAGGGTTCCGGTTCCTAGAGACAAGATTCGTGTAATCGTACGTTCTTATTCATCTAATAAAGACTTCGTCTTTGAATAAGTTGTTCCAACAAAGAAGATTAACATTTTGGTTGGTTAGGGTTCCGGTTCCAACGCAAGAGTGGGTCTTTGCAGAAGATGCAATAAGGATGTTTGGTGATGAATGCGAGCAAGAAACCAAACAAATGAAGAGGTGGATTGTTCAATGGGTTGTGAGTATGCAACGAGTGTGAGGAGATGGAGGGAGAACAAGGTTCAAAAGGAAAGGTTTGTATAGTTTTCGCTATCGGCATCGTAATCATTAGAGAAAAATGCTATAAGTGTTGAAATGTAATGTTAGCTATAATAAGAAAAGTTTATATAATGCAACATCTCAGTCTTTAATTAGGTAGATCTAAGTAACTAATGATTATGCATAGTGTATTATAGAAAGTTAACGTGGAGTAACTAATATCAATTTCAATCCAACTAGGTTCATTGTTCTTTCAATATGGATAAGATTGCTGAGGTATTTAGCTGCATTACACCAGAGAAAGAGGAAATAATTAAGAAGATAAGTTTTTCTGGTCTACTGAAACTTCCCAAAAAAGTTCCTTCAATGGGTCCTAGGAAATGCCTGTTGAACCGACAATTCTCACTGTGGTTAATGCGCAATGTAGATGTTAGTACTAGTGAGATTAATCTTGGAATTAGAGGAAGGGTGCCATTGAATGCTAGAGATGTGAATAGAATATTGGACCTACCATGGAAAGGTATAATCATCAAGCCGTCAGAACATGCTGAAATAGAGAAGGCTAAAATCATCATCAGAAGATATTTGTTGCTAAAGGATTGGGAGGCTATGGACCTTCAGACTGTTAGGAATTTGATTGTGAGACAGTATCCAAAATGTATGACATATGAACACCAGAGGTGTTTTGCTGTTGCTTCAGCTATTTATGCAACAAGTTATTTCCTAGCTCCAAAGGGTAGACCAACAAAAGTTAATAATGAAATTTTGCCTTACCTTGTTGACTACAAAGATATTGGTAGGCTCAACTGGTCAGAATATGTGTTGAGAGTACTGCTAGAGTCCTGTTCAAAGGTACAGAACGATGTTCTGTTGGACCAGGCTTCTCTGATTATACAAGGATGTGTGCTTGTTCTTCAGGTAATTGCCTTAGTGGTCATCAATTAAAAATTCGATTTTGGGTTGCCTATCGGTAATCGATTGCAAATTTAGTACCATTGCTTTTGCTTTTGTTATCGGATATTATATCCGGACAATTTGGAGTTTGGAGAATTTAGGACAAAACAATACATCCTTCCAAGGATTGTTGACTTTGGGTACAATGTATTGAAGTCAAGGATTGATATGGATACTCGAGCAATACAAGTGAAGGCATGAAGTATGGAAAGTGTGAGGTAAGTTTGATCGACATGTAATGTTGTTTTCATTTAACACTATTCATATGTGATTCTCAATATGTTTAATTTTGAAGTCGAGACACCCCTTTGAGACAATTTACACATACGGAGAGAAATATCGGGCATTTCAAGAAAAAAGTGATCCGTGTCAACCAATGGAAAAGAACATAATGATGTTGAGTTGGTGAGTTTGTATACTACTCTATCTATGCATGTCTTTAGTGTTCACATTGGTTTTTTTGCATTTCGCAGACTTGGTGAATTCTTCGGTTTCTACATTGATAATGAAAAGAAGAACCTCGTAAAAGAGGCAGCTCAAACAGTTGACAAGGCTTGTACTTCTATGGACAACTGTTTGCAAAAGTTAATAGCAACTGCAGTGTGTGGGTTCGGAATAAAAGGTGCAAAACGAGAACTGCAGGTATGTGGGTTCGAATAATAGTCCTTCGGTTAGAAATATTGTTATTAAGGCATGAGACACAATAATTCATATACCGAAACTTTTTTCAACAACGGGAACAATGCATGACAATGAGCAAGCATGGGGCAAATGCACATTCTATTAGCAAGACAAATGATGAAAGAGAAGATGGGGATCATATGGGTAAGTAAAGATATGACGAAAAACAATTTATGTTCTCCAATCTTGCATTTTGTAGTAATCTTCACATGTACTAATCAAATAATTGGCATTTTTATTGATGCATGTACGGACAATGTTATATGTCCAACACCATTAGAAGTTAGAAGAGATAATATGAGCAAGATGTCACAATGAAGTGTCGGGTAGTAAATTGTTTGTTGTACTAAAATAGTGTGATTATGGTGTATTGAAAAATGGTGTAAACACGAGTCCAAAGTTGAGTGAGGAAATAAGAAATGAGACAATTAATAAGGGACGGAGAAAAAGAATGGCAATGAAGTCTCGTTGGAGGTAAACAAGGTACTTGTTCTCAGGTGAAAGAAACTTGGTTGCAACAACAAGTAAGCTAATCAATTTGAACATCCGGGTCCTAGACATCAAAGGCTTCTAGAGGGCAATGGAAAATAAGAAGACGCGGGAAAGATAAGGCAACTAAGACGTGGTGGCAAGTAGAGTTAACTATGAACTATGGATTGTGAAGTTGATAGTTGTTTATCTCGCATTGTGAGCATAGTACAATATCAATTGTGGAACCGTAAACCGTGAATTGTTCTAAATGTGCAGAAGTGGGCCCCGTCGCTAAAAAACATTATATGCGATCATGTAAAATAGTGTATCACGTTTCAACTGTTTGTAGCTCTTTGAAAAGTAAATGGTCATGTGAAGACCCAAAACATTGAAGTTGGGCCAAATTACTTTCGGGCGGCCCAACGTTGCCCCGTGCAAAAATGAGCGCGGTAGTGGAGGGAGGGTGAAATAGTTCTTACTAGTTATAGAAACAAGTGGTAAAAAAATGTTACCTTATATAGTATACGGGACATTTGGGGAGAGCGGGATGTCCCCGCGGGAGCTCATCCAAATTTTGAAAAATGGGAGGGAAAAGGGAGGGGAAGACCATCCATGATGCCGTAGTACTATAAAAGCAAAGTATCACACCGTTCGGTGGTAGGGAGGCATAACACACACAAATACAAGATGTCCGACTCAATAGATTCAACTTCTATAACCTTGTCTTGCCTTTCGGACCTCGGCGAGTCAAGATGGAAAGGAGGAGCAAGCGAGGTTGAGGTATGGTAAAAAAAGATAAGTATAAAGTCTACTCCAATAATATTTTTTCCATCATGGAAATTGAAAGTTCATTTTTATTCCTACGGGAGGATGGGGTTAGCCTATCGGGATATGTTGCCGAGGATGAAGCGTCGCTTGAGTCATCGAGCAGGGGGGGGCGAGTTGGTCTTGCGAACCGTAACAATTGAAAAGGTTACTTATTCAATTATTTTTTTTGACTTTTGGTTGAAAACTAATTTTCGCAAATCAATTTTTTAAACGGGAGGATGGTTCCGCATCCGCGCAGAATCATGAAGATGACTCCCCTCTCTATCCGTTCAACCCGTAGTTGCAATTGTGGACGGAAACGAGGTATTTACAATGCAAACCAACTCATAAATTGTTTTCGTAGTAGCATATGTGATATTGGTAGAAACTTGCCACCTTGCAGGAGACCGACGAAGAGAGTAGTGAAAGTGGAGAAAGCTCGGAAGACGAAGGGGAAGAGGAGCGGATCCGGAGCGAGGAGGTGATTGTGAATCACGAAAGGCAAGCACCGTTTCCTAGCAAGAACTTGAAAAGGAAAAGGGTGACAGCTTTAAGCCCTGGTAGGGAACCGGAGGACTTGGTGTAGATGAGTTTGCATTAGCAGCAGGGCATATTTTGTTCCCTTTGTTGTTGGTGACTTTTGGCAGGATTAGTTAATGGTAGAAACTGACGCCCTAACAGTGGGAAGGTTAGGTTGATTCATGTCAGAAGTAGGTGTTTTGTCTTTAGTGTTATGTTCTATTTGGGTAGTTTATGAGCCAACAAAGGAAGCCTGTAGAGATGATAAAGATGGGTGCGGCGTATTAGATGATATGTTGTATGAGAGTACTACTCTCGTGTTGGTTATATGTAAGAAAGTAACTATTGGAGCCGACATAAAACCAATCAATGTCTTACGTTTGAAGTTAAAGATTATTTCAAAAATTATTGATCTTAAAACATAAATAATTTTGAAGAAAAATGTAGTTCAATGAAAAATGGTGGATGAACTTTTGAGATACACACTAGCCAAAAATTTTAAAAACATGACCAAAGATACACACATTTTGTGAATTTTTAGGATATTTGTTCCGAACAAATATTTTAAAATATTTCTTCCGAATTTAGGTAATTTGAGAGTGAGTTTAATTGATCACAAGAATTATTAGATTCGCCAAAGTAGTAGCCTGGTACATTTCGCAAGAAAGAAGAGAGTTCTAACATGTAGAGGAAAATTGTTTTTGCAACTAAGGCATAATGTATAAAAAGAAATATTAATATTTGTAATACATAACTATTTATAAGTTAATATATTAACAAGTGGGATGATAAGTTATTTACCAAATTTACAAAGTGTGCTTTATGGAGATTAACAACATTAAATTAGTGAATGGTTGCGTGACTTAGTTGTGCCACCGTCGGGGGAACATGTCTCAAATAAGCCAACCGCACCGAATCGGGGAATATTATATTATATTGTAAAATATCTCGGGAGGGAAAGAGTGGGAAACTGCGAGCCCATGGAGAGTGGGGTAGCGGGCGGCGATGGAGAAGTCGCCGTCGACGGCGAGGAAGCACGACAGGCAAAGGGGCGTGTCGTCGGTGGGGAGGAAGAAGAGATGTCCAAGGACCGTGATGCCGGAGACAAAGAATCGGTAAGTAGTACAACCATTGATTCTCAAAACGCATTTTAGTTGATAGAACCCTAAATAAAGGAATGTGCGGGAGCCGAATGAGGTGACCTCTCGAGGGAGGTGGATGAGAGAGCGAATGTTGTTGGACATGGAAAGAACGCCGGCGGATGGCCATTGGGAAGGATACGGAAAAATCTGCGACTTCCAATTAATGGATGCGCCAACGAAATGGTGGAGATTGGGCGACAGTGGCAAGAAGCAGACGAAGGGGGGAAGAGAGGGCCGGGGTGACGGCCGTGTTGGTGAAGACAAGAGATTCGGTAAATATACAATACATTGGTTCTAACAAGGACATTCGGTAAATACAACACTAACTCAAGGAATATGCGGATTGGGAGAAGGAGCACGATGAGATACGGCTTGGTCCAACAAATTTAGTCAAGACAAGTTGGCGGATGGTCGAAGAGCAGAGTTCTTCGATTGTGGCCGATTATTCCGTAGTGAGATGTAGGCGGCCTTCACGGGTACCTATATTATTAAATTTGGTGTGTTTGGTAAATCTATAGATCCGTATAAATAATAACTTATTGGAAAATGTAGGGAGGTGGTCAAGATGTAGCCGGGATAAGGTTGCCGTCTAAAGAACCCGTTGGAATGATGTCAAGAACAATAGGCGGCAAAGAAATTTGCAAACGAAGACAACAACGAGAATGCCTCTCGTAGGTACCTTCAAATATGGAGGGAGTTCGGGAAGATCAGGCCAAGATGCTAAGGTACGTGTCCACACCGCGTTCTCTATTACATCTCTCAACAAAGTTTGTTCAAGTTTCAAAGAACGAGAAGAGAAGCATAGTAGAATCTATTGGACTTGGGGAAGTCGTTGTGCACGCTCGAACTAAAAATGTTCCCAAGGCAAATGGTTCTTTGGTTGTTGAGCAACATGGATAGCACAAATGGCATTTTAAAAAGAAGAAATGGTGATGAAATACCGTTCAGTGCTAGGGATGTGGAAATTGTGTTAGGCCTACCATGCAAAGGGATAAATGTTTTAGGGGGGCAAGCTAGTTCGGTATCGGCGTCTCGAAGAAAAAGTTCGGTGTTGCCGCTTAGGAAAGAGGAGGAACCGACTTTAAAGACTATTGAATCTATCCTTTTAAGTGAACCCGGACGCATGATGACATTAAAAGAAAAAGATGCATTCAAGGTTGCATTTGTGTTATATGCCGATGCCCTATTTCTTGGTCCCAAGGGCCAGGCACCCAAAAATCAATACCGAGTTGATGAAGAAATGTTCAGACCCATCAGTAGTTGGAAACATAAACTGGTGTGATTATGTTGTGCGGGGCTTAAAAAACTCAGCTAGAAAAGTTCAGTTTTCTATGTTGAATGGAAACAAGAATCCAACTATTGAAGGGTGTTTGCTTTTCTTGCTGGTGAGTTTTGTTTATGCATCATTTGAAAAATGATAGTATGTGACTTTATTTAATTACTAATAACAAGTTGTAACTTTTCATGCAGGTGTGTTTTACCTAGATAACCTAGACTTCGGACGGCCTAAACACGGACCAAAAACCGAGACCTAGGTACGGAGACTTTGGAGCCGAAGTTGTGAAAAAACTTGTGTCTCGGGACAAGGTTGAAAGTGTTACATGTGGTTTTGCTGCTTTTGGACATACAAAGGTTGGCTTAACAGTGAATTCACAATTTGTTTTACATATTTTTTACTAAACCAAAACACATGTCACCCAACTGGTTTTTGATTGCGGATACGCAGACATGATGAAGTTGTGTACTTACGTGAGCATACTGCAGACGAAAACTACGGTGTAAGTTTGCATAAGTGTACCGTAATGGTGATTTCCGGGGTAATGGAACTCGCTTGTCCGGATTTAGCCACTAACTTGTCCCTGTCTTGTATAGGGCAATTGCAACAAATATAGTGAATGCGTCACAAACAAACCATTATGTATTGTTATTGACAAGATGAATAATTGGTTGACATCAATTAAGAGTATAACCGAGGATACTCAAAGTTGGTTTGGTAAATTTGTTAAGTTCGGTGAAGATAGAGGCGAGAAAATGATGACAAAGCCGTGTTACGACAAAGAAGTACAAGGGTGGCTTTGGACGAGAAAAATGCATGGTTAGTTCGCGTTGAATATTATTGTCTAACATAGATGGTTAAGCAAAATAAAATGTTATGATAATCGACAATGATTTTATGTTGCGGGGAGTAGTTACACAAGGAAAAATGTGCATTCTGACAGAGGTGCTATCACTCCAAAAACTTGCAAAGGTCATGTACTGATAGATTTAGAAACTCCCGAAAGTGGTGTAAGCAATAAGGGGTTGGAAGGGAGTTATGAAGATGAGCCTGACAATATCGGTTTGCCTTGTACTAATGATAGTGAGGATGACAACTACACAACTAGTCAAGATATATGTGAAAATAGTAGCGGAGTTGGTGAAAGTTCAGCAATTATGAGGGGAGATGATGAGAGTGAGATATATAGTTTGGAAGGAAGTGATGATGATGAGAGTAAAGATTACTGAACTTCTCCTGATATATGTGGCAATCATAAGGTGGTTGATGATACTTCACAGTTTGGTAGTTCTGCTGATATATGTGGAAATAGTAAGATAGATGGTGAAACTTCACTGGGTTTGGAAGACGTTATTACGTCGAGTATTGCTTCGCTTTGGAAGAGGTTATTACTTCGTTAGTGAAAACATTATTACATGCCACTATGATGGGAAGGGTTCACATTCACGAAGTATGATGATGGGTATCACAAAGGGCATTCAAATTTCGAGGATGGTAGTAGGGGTTCCGGAATTGGAGGTAATAACAAACAACACAAAAGGACAATTGAACATCCCAATTTATTTGTAGATATTATTAAATACCGGCACATTTATGTAGGGTATCCGGAGGAGGGGCATGTGCCGAGTTTGAAGAACTACATACTTTGGTTGGTGAGTATACCTAGAATGTTTACTCGTAAATTAGAGTTTACATTTGGCTACTTTTAACATGAAAACACTAGAGAGACGAAGTAGAAAAGTGGTAGTACTAAAATGTGTCCAAGAAAAATACTAGAGGCAACCGAGGTTAATGTAATATTTGTAAGATGGTACCTTTAAAACTTTAATATTGTTTGGAAGAATTGGTTATGAAAGTATAGCTTTCACCGTAGGTGTAGATTTTGAAAAAGTGGACGGCGCTACAAAAGAAGATGTGACAACGAAAAGTAAGTTGATTTGATTAAGTTTAGTCTTGCTACGGAATGAAAACATGTAATATGCGAGGTGGATTGAACAAAAATTATGGTAGGTTGTTCGTGTGTTGTTTGATTGGTTTAACGACTTACATAACATGTATTGAAAATTAAATGGCGTGGGGTGAAATAGATATTCGAACACTTCACCAAGGGATCAAGTTTTAGAGGCGATCGAGGGCATGGTCAACGAATGATCACATGGAATGGAGTGAAGTTTGATGCAGCACATCCGCACTCAAATTCAAGTTTTGGACTATCACCTTTTGCGTTGACTTGACACATCCGGATGCTCCATTTGCCTCGTAACTACTCCGTACACGGCGCTAATGAACTTGACCAGAGAAGACAAAGAAAGGTAAAAAATGCTGAACTAGCACAAATATGAACTATTATCAGGTATGGTTGCATTTTCATTTGTTGTCAAAAAATGTTGTAGGACATGGTTTAAACACAAACGTCCTTATGAACTATGTATCAAAGGGTGGTCGCTGCACCTGATGTTTGCTTCAATAAGTGACTTTAGCAAGGATGTGATAAATGCAATTGTGCGCCTTTTCCACACCATGGATGATGAGCTATATGCTTCATCTACTGAAAGAAGATTTAGGCACTTCCTACCACCCGAGTTTGCGGTACGTGTCAAATTCAAGTATTTGACATGTAGTGAGAGGTTTTTGAATCCGACAAGACCAAAAACTTTTGGTGCGAGGAGAATGTTCGGCATTTAGAGATTTCAATGACGTAAAAAGCGTAACTTCAATGTTCAATGGGTACCATGTGTCATACTATGTTGGTGAATGTAAGTGGTAAGTAGTGATAATCTATAAGAATTTGTTATTTTCGGATAATCAATCGTTTTTTCGATTGCTTTGTTCATATAAAAACAGATTTTATTACCGGTTCTTCTTGATTTTGAATGGTCACTTTATGCATGGAACTTTGAGCGTAGAACTATAACCGTAATAGACCCGGTGAAAATGGTACAAGGAAGTGATGTGGTTATGAGGAAACATATAGAAGTTGTTGATAAGCTACACAACGCAATGATTTTGTGCAAGCAAACAAATATTCATGTTTCCAACAAGTGCATATGATGGATTGGGAAAAAAATCATTGCAATCGAAGGTGGACATGTTGATAGGTTAGTGAGGTAATTATAACAAGTAGGATTCATTTTTTGATATAAAAGTAATCATAACTGATCCTGTTGCAGCTCAAACTCGGGTTTGTACACAATGTATTATGGAAGGTATTTTGACGGAAAAACATTGACAAGGATACTGACAGATGTGAGTATTAATACATTTTTTCCAGTAAAACTTGGAGATGTCGGGAGGTAAATAGGGATTTCTGATGCCTCCTCTAAATATCTGCAGGAATCAGAAACAATTCATAAATGCAATATTCTCGTACTCACCGTTGGCGCTTGAGGAAAACAAAGGAGACCTACCGGCTAAAATCGGGGAGGCTATGCCCGTTGCGATGTAGGCACCGAACTATCGGGAAGTACGGGACTCGGGGATGAGGGAATATTTTGTGACAAGAGTATTTGTTTTGCAAAGAGAGAAAGTCTTAGAGCTGGTGGTATTTTGGAAGTAGCAATTCATGTTGTATATCTGCCGGACGCTTTTAACAATGGTTGCTTTAAAAATGATGGGTTGTTGTTAAACCGCAAATGAAGAGTGATTTTTTAGTGAACTCAATTGTGAATGGAGACTAAACTTAATGGAGTCTCTTTTCGTGCTTTACCATGCTAGGAACAAAGTATAATTGTTTTCCTTATGAAACAATTACATGATACCAAAGCACATCTCCAACGAACGAGCATGAAATCCAAATTAATGTAAAAAGAACTTGTGCACGATACATAACATTAACTCGTCACAAATACATAATTAAGTGTCACAAGAACAATAAGATTAACATTCGAATTACAATAAAGATAAGCGGTTCGATTAACACGACATAGAAGGCTAAAGTACCATAAATATTACACCGCAACATCATAAATGTCAAATAACTAGAACTCTAGTAGACCAACAACAAGGTTTTCATTCATTGAGCGAACAGAGTCCGGTTATGGCCGTGAGGCAATGCTCAACCTCTCGCAACTATGCCCCGCAACTTGCCAACAAGTCGTTCTCCACAAGGGTTGCAAATTAGTGTGTCCGAATAAGATGTCATCATCATTTCTAAACCTCGACGAGTACGGTCAAGATAAGTACAAATAGTGCTGCCCATATTGCCCAATACCTCAATATCGAACTCACCTTCGAACACTTTCCTTGAGAAGTGTGTATGCGGGTCGATTAGTATCATTGATGTCGAGCTTGTGATTGACACAAAAGGCAAGAAGGGTGTTGTACATGGCGGACTTAGTAGCTTCGTCGGTGGAAGAACAAAAGCGACCGAAAGTTGAGTAGTTGCGACCTCCCTCAATGACGAAGAAAAATCAACGATGCGGCGATGGTCACCACCACGATTCACATAGCTATAACATGGATGCTTATAACCAAGCAAATCCGCAATTCTATTTAACATCATCCGTAAAGCTCCGCCGATGTTGATGCCCACAGACCTAAATTAACAAAATGTTGTCGGGAACAAGAGATACAAATGTACTATAGATAGAAAATTATTACAAAAGAAAAAAAGAAATGGTAAGAACGTACACTATTGTTGGGCGAGATGAATCCAGGAGAACGCAACAGTCCGCGAGATCCTCATGATTATTCGGTCCATGATACCGAGCCATCACTCGATCGCGAACCATGCCGCCTTTGACATGCATCATTTGAAGGAAAGCCATACAAGAAACAACTGCACTCATGGTACCAAAGATCACCGACGTGGTCCGGAGTTCCGCAACAGTTCTAAGAGCAAAAGGAGCACCGAGATCGAATAGAATCAAATGCTTGGAAAGCTCGAACGGATATATCATCCCAAATGGATGAGCTCGATGGAGCTTCTCTAACAAAACAGAATGTCTCTCTTGGCAACACCAAACACGGAGCAAGGCTATAGTCAAGTGCGATGTATCCGTACTCCCGCCACATAATGCGGAGCGCAACGACACACGCCGATTCTTCAAGATCATGCTCGGTTGCATCGAAATGTCCCCAACGCCTACAATGTTGAGCATGACAAAAGGATGCTCTCTCGCTTGGAACAAGCAAAAGACACACGCTTCCCGAACTTTTCATCACTCGACACATTGGCAAACACAAGTTCGGTACCACGGATCTCCTCAACACTAGCGTAAAGGATGGAACGACCGGTGAAAATAATATGCTCGAGCCATTACTAATCCGAAAAAATGTACAGATGAAGTTAATAAACTAATGGAAAATAGTGGAAGATAAAGTCACGAAAAGCAAAACAAAAAAGGAATAGCAGATCCGTGTACTACGGAAAAGAAGCTTACTAAAGTGATTTGAAAATGAAGCTCCTAACCAAATCGGAGGCATATTCCGAATGCCTCGGTCGAACAAAAACCGATCTAAGAGAAGCGTAACTAGAGCGACCTAATGCGAGAGGAATGCGCTAATCTTACTTGTCCTCGACAAAGTGGCCTTCGATTTGCAACCGTTCCGTTTGAATGATTCCTCGAGTTCGCATCCGTGAAACGCCCGGTTTGGGATAGCGACGGTGGTGTGAATAGCGAGGGAGGAGGAGGCTTGCAATGGAAAAGCGAGGAGGGAGAGTGGAGCGGCACCGCGGTAGTCCGTCGGGTATCGTGCTCCCCTATGAGGAGCAGGGATTGAGGAGGACGCAAATGAAATAAACCAAGTAGTCTACCAACTATGTAACCGCAACGGGGACCCTATGTAGAGACCGGCCTACTTGCAAAGTGAGATTCATTCCTATGGCAAAAGTATCTATATCAAGAAAAATAATAGCACGCCGCAATAAAGGTAGTGGTGCATTCGCTAGATGTACATGTACATCTTGCGCTCGCTCGTGCACACGGAAAATCCTATGTGATAAGAATAAATTTAAAAAATCATTTACTTAATCTATGAATTTTACGGGGGGAGTTCGCATTAAAGTTACATTGGTGTGCAAGAGATATTTGATGTTCAGTAAGTAGAAACTGGATGTTGCAGCTGGAGGTCAACATCTGTTCATAAAACAAAATCCATTGATGATATTGAATGGCAACATTGTTCAAACATTGGGAATAAGATTACATAACTTCAACAGATTATATGATCTAAGATGGTTGCAGTAAACAGCACAGACACTGTGATGAAATGTCGGCTAAACCTGATCTAACCCAATGGTGTCAAGAAGTCATAAAGCAAGATTATGTCACCAATTGATTCCTCTATACTATCCGCACAATGGATCCTATCCGTTCATCAACTTAAAGCCCATTTGACAAAGAACCGTATACCTTTGGTTAGTCACTAGTCCTTTCAATTCGAGAGACCATTGCTTGTCCATTTAGCAAGGACATGCGTTGCTCAATAGCAAGATATGTTCTTTGCACGAGCACAAGTATTTCAAGGATTCCTCTTTCTCTACAAGACTAGGCAAACTAAGGTCCGCAACTTCTAATTCCAAGGACCTTTCCAAATATCTAATTGATTGGGCAGCCGCACCGCATTCTCGCTTCCGAAGCCGACCTTTTCAAATCGCCTAAAATAATTGTTTTACCATCATCTTTGGATATGCCACCGATTGGAAGCTTGAACTTGCACATCCCTCCGAACATATCATTTTCTTCAAACGTATGGTTGATCTTAGCTACTTTCAAACCCAAAGACAAGAGTATGTCGGTTAACATCTCGATCTCGGGTATCTTGATTGTAGTGACATCCCGCATATACCGCAACTTGGTTGGAACAAGTGAAAAAGAAAAAACACTACTATATATGAAACATAAATAGATGAATCTAGTGCTTTTTTTTTACCTCGGCCATGTCGGTTAAGGTAATATGTCTATGGTATTGAGTGTACTTGATTAACAAGAATCGCCATCCAAGTATGAGATGTGTTGAAAAGTAGCTTCAAGCATGAACTTAATAGTGGTGACCTTCCCAGAAACAGCAATGTACAAAATGTTGTCACTAGATGCTAAATCAGACTGCATTTTTCCTAGCACACCAACTGATACTTTCCATTTTTCAAGCATGTCCTCTATATTTCCAATCCTAACCTTGATATTGCTATCTATATCCAAGAGCATTTTCTCCGTGAGGCACAACTTCGATAGTTCCGTCTACAATCCGAACACGAAATTTGTCCATCGGGTAGCTAGCAAGCTTGGTTACGACCTCGTGTTCACTTTTCTCAACCGACATATTTTTTGACCCAAAGAACAAAACCTCTAGAACTCGGGTTTCCACACCTACTCGCATATCTAGTTTGCTCACTTCATAACTAACGAAACACTTGAGAACATATCATCAAATTGATATATACGGCGCTTCATCTCCGGAAAATTCATTTGTCGCATAACCATATTAACAAGATTACTCATCCGTAAGAAGACCCGTTTCTTTGTCCCTAGCAAATCTTTAGCCTTTACAATAAGAAGTAGGAAAAATGAACACATCGGACACAACTTTAAATGCAATCTGCGAGAAGTTAAAGAGGGAAACTAACCACATCCCATTGTCTTGGAGAAGGGTGTTCGTCTCTCAACCTTTGGCGCTGGACTTCTCCCATGAAAAAATTACTGATATACCAAAATGTGTTAGTAGGTACTAATTATGTTTATATATCCGAAAACTATTGCTGCATGCACAGAATGCTATTGCACAACACAGAACACTACAAGGCTGTAAACTTAAGTAGAAAACGAACCTTGAGGACGATGATGCGCGGCTGTGATTCTGGGGGTAATTGTGAGCGTAGATCCGGGCGTGAATCCGGGTGTTGGGACAAAGCCGCAGTCCGGCGGTGTAGAAGGACGGCGAGGACACCTAGGTCGTCTAGACGCCGTAGTACATGAGGGGCGGCGGGACAACCAAACCCTAGGTCGCGGCGAGAGGGAAGAGGAGCGTGGAGGGGAAGAAGGAGAACGGGGACGAGGAGTGGGGAGGACGGGGGAAACAGGAATGAAAATCACAAAGCGAACGAGAATCCGAAAGCACACATGGGACACAGGAATGCGGGCGTGTTGACCGAGCGCGAATCCTAAAGCACACATGGAACGCTAGGATAGAACATGCGACCGCAAGCCATTGCGAGACCGCATTCTTGGCTCCCACCCCTTCTCATACTCCCATACTCCCACTCTCAAAATATGATTGGAAAATTCCAACAAAAATATGAACAGATAGCGGATGTCATCTTATACCATCATGCAAAAGTTGAGATGCAAGAAAGAAGTGAAATCTCATATCAATAGTTGCGGGCTGCAAACAATCTGCACTATTCATGTGAGATTTCATTTTTGTTGCATCTTGTACAAATTTCGGTTGCATCTCAACTTTTACATAATGATATAAGACGACATACACTATCTGTTCATATTTTTGTTGGATTTTTTCGATCACTGCACATATGTATTTTGAGAGTGGGAGTACAAGAGCATGGGAACGGTTGAGAGTACTAGAATTGCTCTCACCGAGATAATATTAACTAGTGATTCCTCGCGTGTTGATGCGGGATTTAAAAGAGTTTTTTATAAGCTATGAACTAATATGATAGTTGCTTGGGATGATATGGTATATGTTGGAATGACGATTTCATGACCATAATGCTACATAGGGAATGGTTTAAATCCAAGTTTCAATTATGTGTTAATTAAGAAAACTGAGAGAATAGTGAAATAATCTTTGGTATGGTTTACTCCCTCCGTCCCATAAAAGAGTGCAATTTTAGTTTCTTTTATGACAGATTAGTGGAGGAATGAAAAGACTCTAATACCCTCATTTGTTTGCCAAATACAGTAATTTTTGTCATGCAAATCAGATCTGACCACTTAATTAGGAAGGTAACTAGATCTACCCCGTTCCAAAAAGAATGACATTTTAGGATTCAAAATTTGTCCAAAAAGAATGACGTTTTACTTAGTTTGGCATGTGTGTATGTGCATGTAGGCATGCAACAATCAATTAGCACCTAAGAGCATCTCCAAGAGTTTGCTAAATTTTACTTGGTCAATCTTGTGTTTTGCCAACCTCTAAAAAGGTATGCCAAGTAAAAAAAGAGTTCATCTCCAACAATTTGGCATAATTCACTTGCCAAACACAGATCTAACTTACATCAGAAATGCTGAAAAAACAAAAAAAAATTTTTATGTCCTTCCACCTCTTGGAAACTTACATCAGGAATCCTTCTCTATTCTTTATTTCTTTTTCACCCTCCCACTAGAGGGAAACGCCGATGGCAACAAGATACGTGCGCGCATGTATGCGCGTGGGGAGGTGAGTTTTGCCAAATTTCTATTTTTGCCAAGTTGGTTTGCCAAACTGTTGGAGGGCAATTATTCTCGTTTTGCCAAAATTAGATAGATGCCAAGTTGATTTGCCAAACTGCTGGAGTTGCTCTAATATAGCAAATAAATAGGGGCAATCAAGTGACCTCCTTAATAATTTGTCTTTCTAGAATGACATTCTTTTTGGGACGGATGGAGTATTTTCTAGGATTACATTCCTTGCGGATTTTTTTTTTCAAAAGATAAGATAGTTTTTATGAGACGGATGGAGTAGTTTTGATCTGATGAGACTAGCTAGCTTCTCCCTGGATCAATAGCAAAGGTCCCTCACCCATAATGTGATGTAATGATTCACCATATACAACAATATTTTAGTACTGAAATGTAAGTAAGGTTAACATATCGGACCAAAAGATCGTTCCTTAAATGATGACAGTGACCCTTTTAAAATCTAAACTAATTTATTTGCAAATCACCATCCAACCATACAGAAAAAAAGAGACGGGAATATCATTAAGTAAATGGGTAGCCCAATGGAAATTCCTCGCCAAGAACAATGCACAAAAATCACCAAGATCTGGCAGGCAGGTCGAGCGACTAGAGCGCAACCATGAGCTGCTCCGGGGCTGCCGACGTCAGGCGCAGCGCGCAGCAGCACCCCGTCTAGAGATGATAATGGGTACCCGAAACCTGAGTACCTGACGGGTTTTACCCGATAGGGAGACGGGTATGAAATTAAAAGTCTACCTGTGGGTACATCAATTGACAACATCATGTACCCATCGGGTAAGCGGGTGTGCGGGTGTGGGTACGTACTACCCATACCTGCATATCCGCAGGTAAAATAAGTCCGTCTACAATATGTGATAAACATGTAAAATTGTACATTGTTAGTGAAGGATAACTTAATATTGATAACTAACACATAATTTTATACTTTATTAGACTACTAGGATCGTGCCCGTACATTGCTACGGGCATCACAAATCGTAGCTCAATATCATTCTGATCTTAGTGGCAAACAACTCACAAATATGCATTATATCTAATTTTATTAAAAACATACGTGACATCTCGTGTCCATTCATATTACATGGGCTACACAAATCGATCATCATGGAATGTCATACATTAAGTAGATCATGATCGATGTATTTTGATATGTTTTTTTCATTAAAAAAGGGGTTGGTTATCTGCACATGTCAAGAAATAACAGACACACATCAACATGTTTTTCTAGGATGTATTTGCACCAGAGGAGCATGAATATAACATCAAAAGTAAAACTGCAATTGATCGAGGAATCATGGCACATGTCAGATTATTAAGACATGTTAGAGTCCAACCTTAAGTCTAGCATCATGTAAACCTTCTAGAAAGAGAATAAGTGAATAGTATAGTTTAACAAGCAAAATGGAAGAAAGGAAACGAAGGAAGAGCTTCCAACTAATCAGGCTGCTAATGATCGGTCAGAAACCAGAACCCAAAAAATCATGTGTTTAAAAGGCTCTCAAAGTAGTTTATGTTAGAAATATTAAAAAAACATCACGAAAATAGAGGACTGGTGACCATGTTTGAGATGCAGATCACATCAAATTTGCACGGACAAGTATTGTTGTTACTTAGCAATATCCAATACAATCAGAAGAATAGAGGACTGAATAGACACCGTCTATATGGGATGCAGATCACAAATGACTACATTTTCCTAGTATCTGAATAGATATTAAATCTTTTCCCTACATAACGTCCTTCAAATTTTGATTTTAGGAACACCTCCACTTCATGCATCTTTATCTAATTCCAAGTATCTGCAGCATCAGGCGCTCAATGAGATTAATAACAGTCAAATATATAATCTTGTGAATTATTCTAGCAAGAGAACAAAACGTGCCCATCAGCTTTCGGACGTTCCTAGCAAATGGCTGGAAATCCATCAAGACTATGATGATTACCGTTGACAAGAATCCAACCTAATAAGAAGCTAAGGCATTTTGTAGCTCAGGCAAAGCAAAAAAGGAAAAAAGGAAAAAAAGGGGAAGAATCATTAAAATAACTAAACAATCAATTTATCCATGCTTATAATCCCACACACTCGGCTCATGAGTTCAGACCAGGAAACCATAAAACAACTACTAATAGTAGAAAATAAGGCTAAAATGGAGCATAGCTGCCATCAGCACCACGGTGTTTCCATACACCGTACCTTCTTCTAGCTTCTTAACACACCAATGCAAATCATCTAAGCCGAGTCAAGATTAAAAAAATAGTGGTAAATCAAATCATGAATGCAAATCTAACCAGCACCATCGTGTTGCAGATGACAACAGTACTTAGAAGCCTACAACACATCTAAAACACTCTAGAGGCGAAATCGCATACCATGTTGTAGCTAAACACACATGGTTCGCCTTGTCTTGGCCATTTTATGGATATTTATAGTAGGCACAAAATTTCCTGCAATCAACATATGTTGAGCTCGGACATGGTTCAAAGTATCTTGGTACTATCATGATGACATGAAGAGAACAACATATCCCTCACAACACCTGTGCTCTCCATTAAGCACAAGAACCTGCATCAGACACAGTGAAGATCTGATGGGACAGGCTTACATGCATAACAATTACAATTAAAAACTACTGGTTCAGTAACATATTCTGAATGGTCTTGAGTAATAGATCACTGATAAGAAATAATAAAAATTGATGTAACATAAGATGTCCCTCAACTGACCAAACAATGGGTATCACAAATCAATAATGCCCTAACACCAAAACGTATCTTGATGTGTAGATCATGGTGCCATCAAAAGGCATAGCAAATTGTAGATGCGCCCCCAACCTGTCAAACATAACAGGGAGAATGTAAATGATAAGCACACTGTGACCGCAACAGCAAAAATTCTGGGGATAGCACAAGTAAAGAAAGAAAGAAAAATCAAGTCAGAGGTATTTGTCGTCATGGAATTGCAAGCTGCTAATTTGAATTGATTGAAGTTGAAATCCACAACTTCCATTAATGGGAGATGGAGGGCGGGGAGCACTACAGGTGGCTGAGCGATACTTAATAAGCACCTCGAGGGTTGCAACCCCGTCCGACCTTGCGCCGCAGCTTGTTGCCGAAGCAGCTGTCCCCGAGGGTGCCCTTCGCCAGACACCGGTGGGTGCGGTCGGTGACAAGTACAAGGCGGCAGCAGAAGATGCGAGGATGCGAGCGCGGGTGCAGTGGAGGAGAACATATCAAACACTCACCTTTTGGTGTTAATAGGCCCATTTCATATCCATCTTATATCTGCATATGTCATATGTCACCATCTTTTATGTGCATAAATTAGCAAATATCAATTGGTCAGATACTCAGATCTACAGAGACCAACTCACACATGGGTAAAAAATCTTGTATGTTGTCCATCGAGAAAAACAAAGAAAATAGGTACACAAATAGGGATGCTTGCAGTTAATTAAAATTACCACTTTATCTTTATGGAGACTATACCAGGAGACCCAAGGGATTATTGAGAATCAGGATTATTGAGAATCAGAAGGGTTCATGACGATCCAATACTTTTATAGCCTTGGACAAATAAATGCTACTATGGTATATACCACTTGTTTAAACTCTTAAAATTTTCCTTACAAGCCTATATCTCTAGGTACCATTGATTTTAGCATCCACCATTGCAATTGAAAAAATGCAAATTATAGCACCTGACTTAATAATCATACATACAGCAATGGCCATGCCATTTACCTTCTTGGGATCTTTGATGGAGCAAAGGGGAAGGTGGCCAATGATCCCTTGGTATGCACACACATCCTTCTCAATAACCTAAATCACATTGTACAGCACAAGCACCTTGTCTTGCGTAGAGGACTACAATTCAATGCCAAAAGTAAAACAGATTCATCTCCCCTTTGAGCAGGTGAATAATTGCAGGTGGCTTGCCGGGGGAAATAGTTACCTGAAAACTAACAAATTTTGGCATTTTGACTTCCCTTGTAGGTGGCTTGGGTGCCGATCTTGATGAAGCCATCGACAGCCTATGCCCACGGCCAAGCTCGAGCTGGCTTGGCTGGCCCGCATGCCGTGGGGCTCAGCAGCCGCCGAAGCTCGGTCAGCTGGGCATGGGCGGCGGGCCACTACAACATCGTGAGGAGGATGGCGACACGGAGACGCGGATGGTAGTGGGGGCCGGTGCACGTGGAGGATGGAGGGCGGCCGACGGAACGCAGAGGGCTGTGGCGGCGCGCTGGAGGACAGGCTGCACAACTACCTTGAGCCCTCCTCCCTGCGCAGAGATGAAGTGAGAAGACGGCGGCGGACGGGCGAGTAGAGGAACACATGATTTGGGATGGGATTGGGATGCATTCAGATTTGACTAACCTGGATATCCCTTCACGAAGGTGGACGACCATGGGCTCACCGCAGTTGAATCCGTTGCTTGTGCCAATGCCTCGAGGGGGCGTGCCGCCGTGGTGACATGGAGGGGTAGCAAGACGATGTCGCTCACGGGAGTCGTTCGTGCCGACAAGGAGACAGCTGCGTCCACGGGATCGGGCGGTGTTAGGGAGAGGGAGGAGGAGAGGCGCTGGTAGAGGGAGGAGAAGACAGAGGCGAGGTTGGAGGGAGGTGGAGACGGAGATGACGGCGGGTGGACCGACGAGCAAGGAAGGGGAGGTGAGGGCGGTTGGGGAGGCGGTGACGCGTCGAGGCTGGTGAGCGGCAACAGCGGTGGACCGATGGCCAGGGAGCCAGCGACCGGGGGGCGGGAGAGGCGATGCGGCGACGGCATGGAGGCGGGGAAAGAAAACAAGGGGTGACGTTTGGGGCGCACGGAGGAAAAAAGAAGCGGAGGCACGCGTGGGGTGGAGAGCGGACGCGCAAGCGGAGCGGTGAACGTACGTTCACTCGGGTAAAAAGTTTGACCATAAAAATTCTTCATTTCATACTTTTTAGGAGTAGAGATTAATTGGTTAACATTTATCATTTATCTTTTTTATCAATTAAATTCGTTGATTTATGCACTTTATCACGCGTTCTGTTCTCAAATATATTAGTTTACAACGGGTATGCTATCGGGTATGGGTTACCCAACAGGTAAAAAACCCCACACGGGTACGGGTATGGGTAAGAACTTGAACCCGCATGCAGGTATGAGTTTTTTAGCGGGTAGAGTTAGAGTTAGCGGGTGCGGGTATGGAATAGCACTACCCGACAGAGTTTCAACCTATTGCCATCTCTAATCCCGTCGAGCATTCACACCTCCAGATTCTCCTAGACAGTGAGGCCGCCGGCGACGAACGACACTGTGCTGACAGCGTTGTCACTGGCCTTCCTGGACTCAGCCTCGAGCTGCTGAAGTGGCCTAGAAGCTCAGCGATGTAGGCGACGATGTCAGCGAGGAGGGACGCCCTGTCCATCCGTGACACCATGGGCACGGAGGCCCGGAGCCCGTAGAAGCGGCGGTTCAGCTTGTCCCGCAGCAGCTGCTCCGCCTCCACGCGGCTGATGCAGCTGCTCCGCCTCCACGCGGCTGATGCAGCTGCTCCGCCTCCACGTGACTGATGACCGGGATGTTGGTCCGTGGCTCGGGCTTTTGGTCGCGCCGCCTCTTTGGCGCCGACGCGAGTGGTGGCGCCGGCAGGCTGTTAGACTGGATTTTTCCTGCCAAGGGCGGCAAGCCCCCGTCGCGCCACACTGCGTCGCCGTGACCCCATCCTACTGCAGATGACCTTCGCCGTCATCCTCCAGCCACTACTCGGGGACGTTACATGACTCGAACTCGAGCACCACTGGTTGAGGTGACGGGGAGGTGAGACAGCGGTGAACAGGAGAGGCGAATCCAGGGGTGAGTGTTCGACAACGTGGAGAGCGAGGCTTTATGTAAATAGGTGAGGGCGGCGTGGGAGGCGAGGGGCGGCAGTTGAAACGACATGGCGGCGATAGCGAAGCGGGATGGGGACGACGCGAGGTGGGATCCGAGGGTTTCCGGGAACAGGGGATGGGGGATTAAGTGCAAATGGCGTTAGCGAATGACATGGCGAGTTGAGAATTGTGAGAAACAGAGGTGAGACTTTTAGGGCGTACCAACTATATACTCCCTCCGTCCCAAAAAAGAGTGTCATTATAGGAATTTTAGGACAAATTATTAAGGAGGTCAAATGACTTTGATTGCCCCTATTTATTTGCTATATTAGGTGCTAATTGATTGTTGCATGCCTACATGCACATACACACATGTCAAATTAGGTAAAACGTCATTCTTTTTGAGACAAATTTTGAATCTTAAAACGTCATTCTTTTTGCGACGGAGTGAGTACGCCCTCCGACCCAAAATATAATCATTATTCGATTTCCGTAGTGCACGTTTGACCATTCGTCTTATTCAAAATATTTGTGAAAATATAAAAACAATTATAACATACTTAAAATATATATGAAGATAAAAGACGTCGTAACAAAATAAATAATATTTTGATAATTTTTTTGAATAAGACGAATGATCAAACATGATCAACAAAAATCAACAAATGAACGGAGGTAGTAGTTGTTATTGGTACCAAATATCTAGATACCCCAAGGGCCTTTTACAAAAGAAGAACGATATCCCAAGGGCTTTCACGCAAAAGCGAAAACTCCATTCCACTGCCGCCGCTACATTCCAAAAATCCAAAACCTCCCCCCAAAATCTCAAGATCCGCGGCGGCCATGCGGCGTGGCGGCGGCGGCGGCGGCGGCGGCCGGCGGCTCCCTAAGTCTTCGCTGGCGCCCTTCTCGCTCGATGCCACCCCGGCGCTGGATTCCAGCGCCATCCCCATCCGCAACCTCGACTCCGCCTTCTCCCGCCGTGACTCCGACGCCGCCAGCCTCTGCAGCAGCCGCCCCGCTTCCTCCGTCGGCGTGGGCGTCGGCGCCGCCCCCAACTTCTCCGATCGGGCCACGCAGGCTGCCGCGCTCCGCATCGTCAACGGCTACCTCTCCCCCGCCGTCACGCTCCGCGGGCCGCTCCCCGCCGCGCGGGACATCCAGACCGCGCTTCGACTCCTCCTCGAGCGCATCAACTTCCCCCCTAACGAGGCCACCTTCGAGGAAGACCTCATCCAGGCCCTCCGCTTGCTGGGATGCCCGCACAAGATCACCCGCTCCGCGCTAAAAGCCCCCGGCACTCCGCACTCATGGCCGCCGCTCCTCGCCGTACTGCACTGGCTCACCCTCTTCGCCCAGTACTCCGATGCGGATGCCTCTTCCGCCGCCGAAGCCCCACCCAACGACCTACTGCTCTATACCACCCAGGGCTACTGCCACTTCTTGTCGGGGGACGACGACGCTGTCGAAGCCCTCGACGAGGACTTCCTCTCCAAAGCCCGGATGAACGGTGAGGCTGCCGTTGCAAAAGTCCATGCTCTAGAGAAGGAGACACAGGAATTGGAGGCTGAGGTGAATAAGCTCACCTCTGCCCCCTCGCGGCGGGAGGCACTGGAGGCGCAGAAGGAGGCATTAACTGCAGATGTTCAGAAGTTTGAGGCGGTGGTGAAGACCTGGAAAACTAAGATCGACGAAAGGGAAGAGGCGTTGGTGGATTTGGAAAAGGAGTTGGAAGCAAAAGTGTTGGATGCCCAGCGCACTGCTGCTGAAAACCAGGAGCTGCTGAAGAAAGTGGATGCTCAGGCGGTGAATGTGAGGGATATGGAGAGGCTGCACAGGGAGATGCTGGCGACTGAACGTGACATTGCCAATGCTGAAAATGGGAAAGCGGCACTAGAGGATAAGGCCTGGGAGCTTGACGCTAAGCTGGTTACCAAGCTCGAGGAGCTTGAGGGACTTGCCGAGCAATGCAACCAAGCCCTCAAAAGGCATTGTCTGCAGTTTCTTCTTTTTTTTTGGAATAAATTAACCTATTGTCTGCACTTTGTATTCTGTTCTCATTTTACTCTGCTGGGTCAATTTTCAGGCTGAAACCTAGTATTGATTTTCAGTACATGATAAATTCGAAAGGATCCTCACCGGCGGAGATGCTAGGCCCGGGTTACAAAACAGTACTGAAACCTGCACTTATGGCTCATGTAGAGGAGAACAAAAGGATCACTGTCTCAAATCTTGCAGAGTCAGTTGATCTACAAAAGCAGGTTCATGGAAGTGCTAAAATCCTGGAGGAGGAAAAGAGTAATATTGCCACTCTCCAAGCTAAACATGACAAGGCAAGTCCCTCCTTACATTACCCTCATTTTGGTGTATTTTTTTCTGATATGTTATGATGATATATCAACACATAAATGATTAGCTTGATGTTAATGTAGACCAGTTTCTAGATTCAGACAGTCATTTGCTTCAAGTTGGTAAAGCTTTCCTGCTGGTCATTCTAGTATTTTATAGCATGATGTACCTGCAATCTAGCCTTTTAAGCTGTTTTAGTAACTAAAATCAGGAAGAAGATGGTTGCTGTTTTTGGAATTGAAGTTTGTGCTTATTTTTTTAAAAAAAGAAGTTTGTATATATGTCATGATCATACTTTGATGTGTTTGTGCTATTACTTGAGGGTTATGTAATCTACTAATATATGATCATTAGTTTGTTATAAAATTTAGGTGGATGTCCCACTAGGCCACAATGGTTTCTCTTGATTCATATTTACCCATAAATTTATGATGAAGTAAACATGGTGAACAGATTTGACTTATGAAAATTAATTTTTTTTCTGTTATTGTAAATCAGATTTAATTTGTCTCGTGGACTATACTGATGACTTGAGGGCTATCTAATCTATGCCTTTAGTAAAGATCAGTTCCTTTTGTAAGAGCGGGGCATGATTTATCTTTTATATGTATGTCCTTTCACCCTTTATCTGAATTGAGTTTGTACTACCAGCAAAACAAAATGAGTGCGCACTGTCTGAAAGAACTGCATTGCAAGTGTTGGAGACTTGGAGCAGTTGTCAAACATTAGAAATGGGTTTTAATTTTTTTTTTTGCTCTGTATTGTAGCATTTCATTGCTTCTTTTACTCTGGTGTGTATCCTTTATTTAGTGTTCTTGGATTCTTTGTCCCAGTCTGTTTTCATGGTGATCCTAAACAATAATTTAGAGGAGCTTAGCCCTGGCTTTACCATACAGCTGAAGTTGTTCTTCATTTGTTGTTGTCTACTTGTTTAGATGGTTGCTCGTTTGAATTTGCTGGATGGTGAAATCACGAATGATGACTCGAGATGCACGGCTGAGGCTAGACGAATGAAAGATGAAATGGAGAAAAAGTACAATGCAATGAGGTCGGTGGAAAAGGAGGCAGGTGAATTTTTGAAGGTACTTATCATACTCCCTCCATCCTAAAATAATAGCTGCATTTAGGAATTTTCAGATTTCAGATATTAAGAAGACTGAAGAAAAGACTAATTACACTTGATTGATTTCTGCAGCTGCTTATGCACTAATTACGTGCTGATTTATTGTCCTCTCTAACCACTTTGCATGCCTGTACATATGGCGCTATGTTTCTGGCTATATTCCTTCAATTCCTGTGACACTGGCACTGGATATGGATCAGGCTAACAATTAGCTCTTGTCAACTCTGTTTCATTTGTGTTAGCATATTCAGTGCCAGCTAAATTGTGAGGTCCATGTAAAAAGGTGACTCACATGCATTTTTTTCCTCACCGTGTAAAAACTTGCAGCCAAATTAGTTGTGGAACAAAATTACTTCATCACATAATCCATTTTAACTGACGTCTGGAGATGGATTTAGGGAGGTGAAGGGTATTTTTGTCTGTTCACATGCAAAAGATGGGTTGGGAACTGAAAAACGCAGCTGTATTTGGGACAAATTTCGAATGTTTAATGTAGCTATATTATGGGATGGAGGGAGTATTTCTTTTGTTAATTACTTAAGATGTGTTCTTTTATTAGCTTAACACATTCACAATCAGATAATTTAAAAATTAATTCTATTTGATTTGATAGAATTCAGAGAAGAGGCTTCAAGACGCAATACTAAAAAATGATGAAGAAACGCAGGCAGCTGCTAACGAGCTGCTGCAACTTATTGATTCAATCGCTGAGCATAAAGAGTTGATGGAAGCGACAATTGCTCAGAGGAGGAAGGAGCTTTATGAAGCTGCAGATTATATAGCCTCTTTGGCATCCAAGACATCATCGCCCAGCCCTTGAGGTCATAAGATCATCGCTATGGCCTATGTTAGTTTCAAGTGAAGGAGCTAATTATGTGAATGATGACTGGTCATTACTGTTTGGTTGTGCTGTGACTGTATATATCGCTTTAGTCTTCGTTGTGGTGTACTTCAGAGCAGCTTTTATCTTATTATTGTGTCTTAGGTATTGTCCAACAACATATCCCATGCTACATTATAACTGCCCTTGTGCCTTTATCTTGGGAGTACTTAATTTGAATTTATCCTACGAGGGCCTTGTGTGGACCACCATGGTACTATAATACTCACCGTTCGTTTGGTCCGGTGGCCGATGGTAGTCTTGGTTTGTTGTGAGAGAAAAATCTTGTCGGCTGGTTCTTTGGTGGTTGGTTTGTTCCGAGAGAAAATCTGCTTGGTTGGTGGGCGATAAGCCGAACGAACAAGTGAATCTCCGGCAGCCTTCTTCATATGCTTCGTCGGACCCGCAAAATGAAGAACAAACTAGCACTGTAGCGCCCTCCAGCAATCCCCCAAGCGCATCTTCATTATGAGCGGGGTGGCCTCCGGTTCTTCATTCTCGGGGAATCTCTCGCTTATCTACATCCCAACAGCAGCGTTGCCGCTTCTTCCTCCAGCGCCCCGCACGGATCTTGGCCCGCTGCGCCCTCGAGCTTCGTCTTCCTCTCCCATGGCAGCAGGCATGACCTTCCTCCTCCCCGCCTGCGCGCAACCTTTCTTCCTCCCTTCTCCCTCGATTCAGCGGTGGCAGGGTTTCCTGGGATCTCCGCGTCCGAGGTCGAGGCCTGTCACGCCGCGCGGATGAAGCGGAGCTGGAGCACGCCCCACCGGCGAGGAGGTCGAAGATGAAGGGCTCGGTGGATCTGGCACCGATTCGGAGTTGGAGCACGGCGGAGGCGGATATGGCGAGTGGAGGCCGCCCGACGAGGGGCACGCACCGCCTCCGCCTCCTTCCTCCACCCGCAGCTTCTCCGCCACATGTTCGGCCGCAACCTCGAGGAACACGGCGCGGCTCGCGCCGGCCAGAGAGCTCTTCTTCTTCCACGTGGCGACGGTGAGGTGTGTCCATGGGGAAGGGAGCTCCGCGCCGCGGAAACAATCAAGGAAGGTGCGGCGGCGGCGTGAGCTGGGTTGCGGAGGGGTTCTCCGTCGCCGGTGATGGCGCGCGGGAGGAGCACGGGGTGGCGGCGGCGGCGGGAGAAGCGCGGGAGCCAACTGCCCAGCTGCGATGCGCGACCGATGCGCGTCCACCGCTGGAAGCAACTCTCTTTTGCAGCAGCTTTTTCCCTCTCTCTTGTGCGCATAAGGTGTGTTTTGAAGATGCAGATCGGCGTTCAGCCTGTTCGTTTGGCTGGTGGCTGATAGCTGATGCTGATTTCTTCTGAGAGAAAAATACTGTTGTCTGGTTACTATTGGCTGATTTGTTCTGAGAGAAAAGTAGTGCTGGCTGGTGGCTGATAAGCCAAGCGAACGGGACGGTTGTTGCTGGAGATAGTCTTACACATGACATTCGTCTCCATTTGCCAATCCAACAAGTGCTGCAGATTTTGGGCTTTCTCAATACATAACAGGTCAGCCCAACTCGGGTTATTTGGCCCAAATGAGGCCCACATCGAGGACAGAGAGAGAGAGGACAGAGAGAGTAACTTTGGCACGGAACGGGCCAATGCAGGATCGCGCTTCTCTCTCCGCTCCAGTACGGCGCGGCTCCTCTCACTCCTGTTGATGGCCGTGAAAAGTAATCAGTTCATAGAAAAAACATATTTTATCCGTTTTTGTTTATTCAGGTTGGCTGACTGAATTCAGCTCCTACAGGCTACAGGACAGTCAGTGAACGCTTCAGGTTCGAATTTCAGATCTTTATATTAGATCAAAGAACTCGCTCAGCCACGTAGTCAATAAAATACATTTTGCAATTGTTCCAGTCAAGGCATGCATGATTAACAGATAGATTTCAGTTGTGGTCATAAGCCTTTATGCAACAGATCAAGAATAATAGAATTAGGATATAAAATAATATGATCAACCAGTGCACCCATGAATAATTAAATCCAGTATAAGATATGCCATTCTAAGAACTGCTACATAGGTGCAATATGCACCAGCCTCTAAATAGAAAAACAATACTACATGCATGAACCACACCTATATATGAACAGTGTAAGGAATAATCTGTACAGATCCATCTTACCATTTGATGGAGATTACTAACCTATTCGTTTGGCTAGTGGCTAGTCCTGATTTGTTCTGAGAGAAAAGTACTACTGGCTGGTGGCTGATAAGGCAGACGAACATGTTGTTTACCATTTTGATTATTGTCCAAAACAATCTTTCCAGATCCATCTTAGCATAGGTGTATTGTGTTTTGAAGCATATGTTTGTATATATGCTCATGCACAACTTCATGGAGAGTTTTACTCCGTATGCCATCGAAAAAAGTTGTCCATACCCTGTGTGCCATTGAAAATTGAGTTCGCACCCACATGCCACTGAATCAAACTTTCGAGACCCTTGTGCCATTCCGTCCACAATCTGTTAAGTTTCCACTGTTAGAGGGCCTGACATGTGGGATCGGGCAATTGAAATGTCAGTTTTATCCTTTGAATCACTGCTGAGTGGATCCCACATGTCAATACTTTTCTTTTCTCCCCCCGTACTCGAGGTTCCTATGCTCGCCGCGCCGGGGAGCTCGTCGGGCGTCGCCTCCCTCCTCTCGTTCCACCCTCACGGAGGAGTGTGCCGCGCGAGGCGGCGGGCGAGGTCCGGCGCCGCACCTCCCGGAGGAGTGCCGCGCCGGCCCACCGCCGAAGAGGTGCGCTAGGAGGAGCGTCGCGCCACCCATGTCGCCCGCCGAGGAGGAGCGTCGCGTCCGTCCGCTGGACCGTGGATTCCTAAGCTGATGAGAATGTGGTGGTGGTCGGCCAAGAACCTGGCGAAGACGTTGTCAGCACCGGCGTCGGGGCTGGCGGCGCGGGGCCGGCATGAGGAAGTCCTCGCAAAGCTCACTGAGCTGCGGGCCGATCTGTATGTATCTCAGCAGGCCGGACGAGGCCATCGGCGGCTGCACCGGGAGGTTGAGGTCCTTGGCCACCGGCGAGCTGTACATCAGCTCGCCTCCCTGTCCTGCACAAGAACAAAAAGGCAATTCTGGCCATCTGTTCATCGAACAAACCATACGGCAGTGTCTCGAGCAAATAGTACCCCGCCTCCTCCATCTAGAAATTGAACCCGAATTCTCGTAAAATAGAGAGCTCCACCAATCATGAAGACGGCACAAGCGCGTATGTGATTTACGTTAGTTTCGATCTCCCCTAAACCCAACGGCCCAAAGGCTATGGGACTCGTTCTCGCGCCCTTGGCGGGGGCGCCCAACCGGTTCGTGGTTGGTGGGCCCCCGACGCACGGTGCTATATAGAGAGGGGTGGGGGCCACGGCTCTTTACACGAGGTTGATCGCGCCGCCATCACCCACCCCGAAACCCTACCGCCCGAGGGAGCACCGGAGCGTCGGGAAGCTCCGCCGATGCCCCCGCTCCGTCTCGTCCCCGCCGCCGCTTCCCCAAGCCGGAGGCCACCCCTGTCAAGCCGGAGGCCGTCCTCCACCTCATCGCGTGTCGCCGACGCCCCCGCATCGACGACGAACCACGACATGGCCAAGGATCCGACCGCCGCCGATGGTCCGCCCCTATCCCTTCTCTCGTTGTAGGGGTTGCTTAGGGTTCTAGGGTTCGTGCTTAGGGTTTTTGTTTAGTGTTTTAGTTCGGTAGTGTTGTTTCCTGTTTAGATCTATGTCCCTTTTTGTAAATCGAGTTAATCCGTATCTAGTACATGCATCTAGAGTTTCCCTGAGTTAAGTTCTAACAATGGTATCGACGCCTACTAGATTGCTTTACTAGATCGGGTACACGGTGTTTATTATTCAAGTTTTAGACCCGAATCAAAGAGAGGAGGGGGAGAAAAACAACGGAGATATACCAATCGATGCAAATCGATGGAGCCGAAACCCTAACCCTAGTTCTACACGGGTTAGGGTTAGAAAACGCGCGAATCGAATCGAGTCAAATCGAAACCCTAATGCGAGAGATTAGGGGAAGCCTACAAGCAAATTGAGTCAAACCGGAAACGGGAGAAATCGATTCACACAAGAGTAAGAAGAAAAAAAAACAAGGGCGCCACCACCGGCCACTCGACGGCGGCGCGCTCACCCAAGGGGTGGACGCGCGCGCGGCGAGGAGCGGCGGCGCCGCCATTAGGCACCACCGAACGCCATCGGTGCGGCTTTCACCACTTCCGGATCTCGCGAGATGTGGGGGAGGGAGGTAGTGGGGCTAGCGAGCAAAGGGAGGAGGGTGGCCGCACGGGCTCCTTGCGCCGGCGGCACCGCCTCCCCACCCGCGCCGGCCGGTTCGCCGGGACGCGGCGAAGAAGCCGCGGCCGCCATCGGCGGCTGGGGGCGCAGGCGCCGGGGTGAAGAAATGGGCCATCTAGGGTTTCCCCGGGAGCCAATCCTTATATACTTGCGGCGAAATCGGCGGGTGAAAGGAGAACCGTCGATCTTCGGATCGATGGCGGTGAGCGCCGAGTGCTAAAGTGGTCCGAAAGCGGCCCAGGTGGGTAGCGGCGCTGGGCCGGTTCGGCGGCCCAGCCATCCGCTGTCGGGCCTAAAGCCCATGCGGGCAAGAGAAGCAGTCCGCGGGCCATTTTCTGCTGCTGGGCCAAAAGTTTGGCTATGAACAGTAGCCTTTCGCAAATAGAAATAAGAATTACAGAAGCATTTTGAGTAAATTTGAATGTTTTCATTTGAATGTTAAGTTTATTTCTCTGTTTAAATTTTGAACCAAAGTGATAAATTTTTACAGAGAGTAGTATGCTTCGGAATTCGGTTTAATCATGTTTTTTTCCGCTGCGAGTTATTCTTTAATTAAATTGAACCAAAGGGATATTTAATTAGAGAAATAAAATGAAGTTTAAAGTATTTTTATGATATTGTTAATTTTTCTGGCCAAAGCTGATAATTGCAATATTATAAACAGAATTATCAAAGTGTTATTTATGCATTGATTCTATTTTTCTGCCCAAAGGTGATATAGAATTAATGTAGAGCATTGTTTAATGTGTTAATTTGACCAAAGTTGAGTTGATACATGCAACAATTATTATTTTGTGATTCTCACTTTTTTATGATTGTAATTTCAGGATCGAGTCACCTCGGCACCATCCCCCGAGCTCATTGGAAGCAATTACAAGGAATGGCGCAATCGGTTGACCGCGTCCCGGTGATGCCTGGAGCTAGACTTTGTGTTGGAGGACCCATGTCCCACGGCACTTGAGGATCCTGTGCGAGGAGACACCGAGGCTGCGAAGCGTTTTCCACGCGCCGGCGTGACCATCCCGACGGGGTTGCCGAGCGCGATCTTGAGAAGGCCAAGTGGGCGATAGCTAACAAGAAATGCTTGAAGATCATGCGGACAAGAATGTTCGAGATAATCGGGGCTTCAATCCCCGAGAAGAAAAGTGATGGAGTGGCACACACCGCCGCCGAATACTTGGCAATAGTGGAGAAACAACATGATACCCACTCCAAAGCTTATGCAAGTACACCGATCAACAAGTTGACCATTGCGCGAAGACGGTGGAGGTGGTGTAAAAGACCACATTCTCAAGATGAGCAATATGAATGGAAAGCTCACCGGGATGGAGATGGGTTTGCCAAGTCGGTTCTTGGTACACCTAGTCTTCAAGTCACTCCCTCCCGAGTTCTCTACTTTTGCGATCAACTATAATGCTATAGAAGAAAAGTGGGACTTGCACAAGCTCATTGCTATGTGTGTGCAAGGGGAAGAAAGGCTCAATCTCGAATGGTGGTTCTGTCTCATATGTCCAGCACAATGCACAGAACAACAATAATAAGAAAAGGAGTTTTGGTAACAAGGGTTACAAAGCAAAGAACCAGCATGAGAGTGGGCCTTCAGGTGTCCAAAACAAGCCTTATGGGAAAGCTCCCATGCAGCATGATCAGCCTCAGCAACCACAAGGCAAGCCTGCAGTTGGAAAGGATTCGTGCCTTTGGTGCAAAGAGAAAGGACACTGGCAGAAGCACTGTCCTAAGTGGCTGAACTTCATGTTGAAGAATGGTGAGGATATAATTACATTTGTAGATGAATCCTTGTTTTTTAGTTATTCAAAGTCCACTTGGTGGATAGATTCAGGAGCAACTATTCACGTTGCTAATTCTTTACAGGGATTCCGTTCGAGTCAGACCCTGCAAAGAGGCGCAAGAAGAATTAAAGTAGCCAACGGAGTTGAAGCTGAGGTGGAGGCCATAAGAGAACTCCCAATAAAGCTGCATGATGGCTTCACGCTTCAGCTCCATAATGTTCTTTATGTGCCTTCTTTGAATAGAAACCTTATTTCGGTTTCATGTCTAGCGAGATGATGGCTTTGAGTGCCATTTTGGTGTTAAACAATGTTTAATTCAGTACAATAAAGTTTGTGTGGGTCTTGCCATCCGACAAGACCAGCTTTATAAGTTATCTGTGCATGATTCTGTGAATGTCTGTGACGCGAATGAGTGTGAGACAGAGATTGTCTCCTCGTCTACAAATGAAAGTCGAAAGCGTAAGAGAATTGATAGTGACTCTTCGAAATTATGGCACTGTCGTTTAGGCCATATTTCGAGGGGAAGAATGGAACGTTTAGTAAAACAATCAATTCTACCGCCTTTAGAATTCTCAGATTTAGAGCAATGCATCGATTGCATCAAAGGCAAGTTTGTTAAGCAAATTAAAAAAGGCGCCAAGCGAAGCACAGGAGTGTTAGAGATTATACACACAGACATTTGTGGTCCATTTTCTGTGACGTCTGTGGATGGTTTTGATTCATTCATCACATTCACAGATGATTATTCTCGCTATGGCTACATTTATCCAATCAAAGAAAAGTCAAAGCTTTGGATAAATTTAAGATATTTAAGGTGAAGTAGAAAATCAAGCACAACTTAAAGATTAAATTAGTAAGGCCTGATCGTGGTGGGGAGTACTACAGTCGACACACCCCATATGGCCAAGCTCCTGGACCTTTTGCAAGGTACTTACAGGAAAATGGCATAGTTGCCCAGTATAGTACATCGGGCGAGCCTCGGCAAAATGGAGTAGCTGAAAGAAGAAACCGTACCTTGATGGATATGGTTAGAAGTATGTTAAGCTATTCCATGCTGCCCGTAAATTTGTGGATGGAGGCATTAAAAACCGCCACTCACATCTTGAACAAAGTTCCAACTAAGTCAGTACCTACAACACCAGACGAGCTTTGGACGGGAAGAGAACCGTCCTTAAGATACATGCGCGTGTGGGGTTGTCCTGCTGAGGCTAAAGTTTTTAACCCAAATGTTGGGAAGCTAGATCCCAAGACAGTGAGCTGCCATTTTATTGGCTACACTGAGAAGTCAAAAGGTTATCGTTTCTATTGTCCTGACAGACATACAAAGTTCATAGAAACAAGACATGCCATCTTTTTAGAGAATGAGATGGTTAGAGGGAGCATAGTGCCTCGTGAGATTGAACTTGAAGAGAAGTGGGTATACGTGCCCACTCCTATAGTTGAGGAACCAGTCTTCGTGTCACGTGTCGCTCCCGGCACCTACGGTGCAAACCACGGCAGTGTCGGAGCACGTTGTGAGTTCTCCGTGCAAACGACGAGAGCAAATGAGGAACCCGTTATTCGAGAGCCTACGAAATAGTTGTTGCACGAGAAGAAACTCGGCGAGTCCCATGATGCAGAGGTGCCAGCCTCAGAGGGGCAGGTGCCAGCCACTGAAGAGCCGAGCAATGAGATTTTGAGAAGATCTCAGAGAGTTAGGAAGTCAGCTATCCCTGATGACTATGAAGTTTACGAGTGTGAAGAAATTCACATTGAGGGTGATCCTTCTTCTTTTGAAGAAGCCATGAGTCGACCAGATGCATCCAAGTGGCAAGAAGCCATGGAGGATGAAATGAGATCAATGAGTACCAATAAAGTTTGGGACTTAGAAGAAATTCCTAAAGGAGCTAAATTAGTAGGTTGTAAGTGGGTCTACAAGATTAAATATGACTCGAAGGGAATATAGAAAAGTATAAAGGACGACTTGTGGCAAAGGGCTTCACTTAAAGAGAAGGGATAAACTACAACGAGACCTTTTCTCCGATCTCTTGTAAGGACTCTTTCGGAATCATAATGGCTTTAGTAGCACACTATGATTTAGAACTGCATCAGATGGATGTAAAGACGACATTTCTAAATGGAGATCTGTATGAAGATGTCTATATGACTCAACCCAAAGGTTTTGTCGTAAAAGGCAAAGAACATATGGGATGTCGTTTGAAGAAATCCATTTATGGCTTAAAGCAAGCCTCTAGACAATGGAATATAAAGTTCGATGAAACGATTAAGATATTTGGGTTTAAGGAAAATGTTGAGGACAATTGCGTGTATGTTAAGTTTAAGAAAGGGAAATTTATTTTTCTAATACTGTATGTGGATGATATTTTGCTTGCCAGCAATGATGTCAGACTACTACAGGAGACAAAAGGCTTTTTGTCCTCAAACTTTGACATGAAAGATCTTGGTGAAGCCTCATATGTGTTAGGTATTCAGATTCACCGAGATAGGAGAAATGGGGTTTTAGGTTTATCGCAAAAGGCATATTTAGAGAAAGTTTTAAAGAAATTTAATATGCATGCGAGCAAAGCCACACCGTACCTATTCGGAAGGGCGACAAGTTTGGACTTTTCCAATGTCCAAGGAACCAATACGAGATCGATCAAATGAAAGCGGTTCCATATGCTTCAGCAGTGGGTAGCTTACAGTATGCACAAGTGTGCACTCGCCCAGATTTAGCTTTTGTTACAGGAGTACTCGGAAGATACCAGTCTAACCCAGGCATAGAGCACTGGAAGATGGCAAAGAAAGCATTTAGATATGTGCAAGGCACAATAGGCCTCATGCTAACATATAGAAGATCTGATGTTCTGGAAATAAAGGGATATTCAGACGCAGACTATGCGGGAGATAGAGATGATAGAAAGTCTACATCTGGATATGTATTCACTCTCGCAGGGGGAGCTATCTCATGGAGAAGTTCCAAGCAAGAACTAGTTGCAACATCTACGATGTATGCGAGTTCATTGCATGTTATGAGGCAACGGGACGGGTTATGTGGCTAAAGAAGTTTATTCCCGACTTGAGAGTGGTGGATTGTATCCATCGACCATTAAGATTATACTTGTGACAATGAGCCGGCAGTATTTTATGCTCACAACAACAAGTCGACTAATGCTACCAAACCCATAGAAATAAAGTTCTATGCGGTAAAATATAGAGTCCAGGATCAAACTATAAGTCTGAAGCATATAAGTACGAAAGATATGCTAGCGGATCCGCTCACTAAAGGCTTACCACCCAATGTGTTTGGAGAACACGTTACCGGTATGGGTTTAAGGGAAAGCCTGTGAATCCTGGACGGGCCTAGAGGAGATCCTTCAGAATGGATGAGTGTATTGTGGCTGGTTAATCTAATTGTCATTATAATTATGATGACCCATGCTCGATACATTAATCTGTGATGAAGTGGATACCCAGCAAGTGCTGAGATAAGGAAGTTTTAGTTGAGATCGAGAGGGAGAATGTTAGTTTCGATCTCCCCTAAACCCAACAGCCCAAAGGCCGTGGGACTCGTTCTCGCGCCCTTGGCGGGGGCGCCCAACCGGTTCGTGGTTGGTGGGCCCCCGACGCACGATGCTATATAGAGAGGGGTGGGGGCCACGGCTCTTTACACGAGGTTGATCGCACCGCCATCACCCACCCCGAAACCCTACCGCCCGAGGGAGCACCGGAGCGCCGGGAAGCTCCGCCGACGCCCCGCTCCGTCTCGTCCCCGCCGCCGCTTCCCCAAGCCGGAGGCCGCCCCCTGTCAAGCCCGGAGGCCGTCCTCCACCTCATCGCGTGTCGCCGACGCCCCCGCATCGATGATGAACCACGACATGGCCAAGGATCCGACCGCCGCCGATGGTCCGCCCCTATCCCTTCTCTCGTTGTAGGGGTTGCTTAGGGTTCTAGGGTTCCTGCTTAGGGTTTTTGTTTAGTGTTTTAGTTCGGTAGTGTTGTTTCTGTTTAGATCTAAGTCCCTTTTTGTAAATCGAGTTAATCCGTATCTAGTACATGCATCTAGAGTTTCCCCGAGCTAAGTTCTAACAATTTCGGCTCGGATCGGGGAGCCGAGTTAGCGAAGCGCAACGCGAACGGCGGCGCGGGGGCGACGGCACGGGGAAGAGAAGGCAGCCACGCCCACGCCCGCGCCGTCCCGCCTCCCAAGTCCCAAGCCATTCGCGGCGTCGGCGTCGGACCGGGACACGCGGTGCGAGAACGAGATGCGGGGAGGAGGCGATGACGGATGCGGCGCCGGGCCGAGGGCGAGCTCCTCTCCCTCCCTCCCTCCTCTTTCCCCCCCCCGCTTCTTCTTCGCCGGCGCACGGAGCCGGGGGGGGTGTCGTGGTTAACAGCTTCGACGCGCTGGACGGGGACTTCGCCGCGATTCACGTCAGTGCATCGCCGTGAGGGAGAGGAACTGGCGCCGCCGCCTAGGGAGACGGAGCCAATGACTGTGGGACCCACAAGACCAAAGGGTAAACTGGACATTGCATATGCCCGGCCCCACATGTCAGAGCTCCTAACGGTGAAAATCTAACGGATGTTGGATGAAATGGCACGAGGGTCTCAAAAATTTGAGTCAGTGGCATGTAGGTGCAGACTCAATTTTCAGTGGCACAGAGGTCATAACCAACTTTTTTAATGGCATACGAGTAAAACTCTCAACTTCATGCCTATTTAATGTCTCACTCCCAAGTTGGGCCATCCTCGAACTGGGCCTCATTTGGGCCAATTGCTGGCTGACTACTATGCATTAAGAAAACCAAAATCTACAACAGTCGTTGGATAGCGAATGGATGACATCCGAGAGGGTGAAAAAGTCATATGTGACTTTGCTTCAGGAAGTTAGAGAATCCGCGCCGAAGGTTAGCATATTTGCGGCCTCCCCCGCAGCCTTGATCCATCGTTCGGACTCGGGCCCATCATCTTTCCTTGACCTCTTTGCCCTCTTGTAGGGGGAGGACAGAGAGGAAGAGAGACAGTCGAAGCGGCAAGCACCTTTAATACCTCTGACTCAACAGGACGTGCACTCACAATGTCATTGGCTTGGTTGTGAAGTCCAAGGCACGATGGTCACCTCATGGATCACCATATTGACCAGTGCAATCTTGGGATCGTCCTGTCACCCTCGTTCAAAATCGTCATTATGGTCACGACGACGCAGCCATAATAGCTGGACCACCGCCCCATCCATGTTATGGGCATGGTGTTACAACAACAATCCATCAAGACAAGGACATGTCCATGCGATAGGGTACAATTTCCTCTATCTAGCTACAACACTGACTGTCGACCCCTGGGCTAAGGTTAAGAGGTTGCCCAACACCATGCATTCAATGTTCCCTACAAGCCGGCACTCCTCGAGTACGTCCACCATGATGGCCATTGTTCACATGATGACGCACTATTCGTGGTGTGTTCTACATGTCCAAGCAAACTTATGCCACGAGGATGAAACCATGATAGAGAGGACCACTAGGCGTCTCCCATGCACCTAGGTGAACATGTGAATGACAACCACGCATATGTAGAACTCGTTAACCTTTAGGGCCGAGGGACTCCTGACTTTTCTTTCTTTCTTTTTGAAACCGACCCTTGAGACTATAAGAGGAGCTTTTCTTTCTTCACCCAAGGAGGTTCCCCTCTTTGGAAACCCCCACATCCTTCCTTTATTCCTTCACACATGCACACGCTTGCAAGCGCCCGTCCTTTAAGCCATCATAGCACACGAACCGAGGAACACAAACTTACCCTAACCAATATAATTTTCTATGCCTTGTGTGCTACCATCGATCCTTGAAGCACCGCAACAAAAATTACTAGTAAGGTTGCAAAACACTAACAACACTTGGTAGGGGCTTATCGTGCACTTTAGTACATCGATAGCGTTCTGCAGCCTTTGTCGATGCCCTTAGACTAGTTACCTATGGACGAATCCATTTTGGGGATTTCGAGTTCGCCAACCTCGACGACGAACACCGGACAACTTTGGACATCCCTTCCTTCACAACCATAAGATTTGGGGAGCAGGATTTCATAGTTGACTCAATGGGCGAATCGCTTCTTCGCTAGGGGGCATAGCCCCTACCACCATCACTACAAGAAGGTTTTGCAACAAGCGTGCCCTAGATTTTGCGTGCTCTCATGCTGGATTGAGGGATACCTTGGGCCCGTCTCGAGACCGGATCAAAGCCGACGCACTTTCTACATGTTGGACAACATACTCGTCCCAAATATTAGGGGTTGAGCCTATGCCCCCGGAGCCCAAATTTTGGGACCCGAAGTAGCGCTTATGGCTTGAGGAATAGTATCAAGATCTTTAAGCTCAAGCCGGCGGAGCTTCCGAGCCCTCCGGCAACATTTCACCGCCTCCAAATTCGTAAGAGCAACGAACTATGCCCCCGAGTATTTTCATGATCTTCTTCCTTCTTGCTTGAGTGTAGTGGAATCCAAGCCCACCTAGGTGGGGAGCACCCATCCCTCCTTCTAGTGCAATGTCATCCACATCACCGAGATTGTGGACGACGACCAAGCGGCGAGAGGTGGCGACCATCCCAACTTCTTCACCTAAGGAACAAGAGTTGTACAATCTAAAAAGGCAAGAGCGGACTACCGCACGTGAATCCAAGCACCTTAAGGAGTGCCCTAATGCCGAATATTAGAGTCAACCACGCCTAAGGGTGACCAACACATGCGTGCACATCCGGTGGGTCTATGACTAAACACATCATGGAGAGGCGGAGTGATTGATCTTCCCTCGCGCCGCCCAAAACATCACCACAATGGCGATGATTATGCACATAGTGCTCAAGCCGGGCCGACATCGAGGGCAAGCACATCTACATAGATGGGTGTGACACATTTGAGGATCCCGCCATTCAAGCAAACGCGAGCTTCGTAGACTAGTGATACTCCAAGGCAAGCAAATTTGCATGGATCCACCGCACATGATGTGTTAAGAGTAGGGTGGGGATGGGCCATGGGAGGTGGAAGCCATTTTGCCGACCATAGAACCGAAGTTTCCCACACTCCGGGCTAATAGCCGCCTCGGAGGGAACCGTGACACCCGAGGTACCATTGACGCCCATCGACATGAGTATGATGTGGCGAGAACAAGCCCAACAACAAATATGTGCTATCGATCCCATGTGTTATGAGTGTTGCATTTCGGAAGGAACATATAGCATGCACCCTTCTTAGTGTGCTTCTAAGCTCCATCCAACATCAGCAAGTACTATGGGGACACCAACCCTGACGTTTGGCTCGACAACTTCCACCTTGCAAGTCAAACGGGCGAGACCAACGACAACAACTTCATCATTCAACATCTTCCTATGTACCTCACATAGAGCTCACGAGCTTGGATTGAGTATCTCCAAGAGAGATGCATCCACTCATGGGCGAACCTCAAGTGCGTCTTTCTAGGAAACTTCAAGGGCACCTACATTCATCCTGGCAACTCTTAGGACCTCAAGGACTATAGACAGAAAGATAGGGAAACTCTCCAAGAGTATATCTGCCATTTTTCAAAGCAGGTCGACATGATCAGAGTGTTCATCTTCAAAATGACGAATGGGTGAAAGGACGTTGATGTTGCCTAGAGGGGGGTGGGGTGAATAGGCATGACAACCAACTTAAACTTTTTGTCCCTGAAAACTTGAACTGCCAGGCGTCATCGGTCAGATCGGTGCTGCTGACCGGTCAGACCGGTCACTGGCTCTGCTTCACAGGAGGCACCGGTCAGACTGTTGCCTAGCACCTCTCAGACTGGTGTAGCACATAGCACCTGCAAAAACAATTTCAAGCTCCTCTTGACTTCTAGCACGAACCAAACTTGGTGAGTGGCCTTGGTAGATGATCACAAGCAGGGTAATGATCCCTGCACACACAAATAGCACACCCAAGTAGATCGAAGCGGAAACAAATCAAATATGCTAGAAAACAACATAGAGAGGCAAACCAGAAAGAGACACAAGGATTTATTTCCCGAAGTTCACCTCCCACTAAGGAAAGGCTACGTCTCCGTTGAGGAGCTTGTAAGGGAACTTTTCCACAACAAATCGTGTCTCTTTCAACCATTTTCCTCCTTTCCACTAAGGTGATCTTTTCCATGAAGAGGCAATATCACAGCTCTCACAAACTTCCCGCTGCTCACCACAACCTTGGGAGCTAGCCGGCAACGCCTAGCCGTCTAGGAGGCAAACCTCTAAGAGTAACAAATGCTTCAATGCTTGTAGATGTTAAATCAAAGTGCTCAAGCTATGGGAATGCTCTTGTTAGCTCACAAAGGCTCCCTTGAGCTCACTCTCTCAACCCAACACAAAGATGTGGCTTGAGTCCACAAATCTCACAAATAGAGGTTGGGGAGGGCCACTAAGGCTTAGGGCATGCAAAGAATGGCTTAGGAGCTCAGCAACAACACTAGGAACATCAACCCTCCATTGTAGGAGGCTTGGGGTATTTATACCCTTCAAAGGAGAAAACTAGCCGTTAGCTATCGGGCTGCACCGGTCAGACCGGTGTTTGAAAAACTAGTCATTGGGCCGGTCAGCACGGGTCAGACCAGTGCCGTCTGCCCCTAACCGGTTAAACCGGTCAGGCCCAAGACACCCCCAAAACACTTTCTTTCGCTCTAACACTTCACCAAAGAGATGAAATGGCTAAGGTTATGTTAGGAGGGTTTGTTAGCACACTCTAAGGCTCTCAAGGCTAGTTCTCACAAGGTTATTCTAAGAGCACTTTGACTTGGTCATTAAGCTAAAGTTGCATCCCTCTTGCTAGTACGACATACCTATACTCGAGAATAGATAAAAACACTGTGTCAACCTCTTGAGCTTGATTGTCTTCAATCTTGCCATACTTGAACAATTTGCACTTGAGGGCTTTCAACTTAGTCAATGTCTGGAGCACGTCCATACTTGAGCTAGTGACTTAGGATCTTTTCATGTAGCATAAGAATGCACACTTAGATCCACAAGTCACTCCATATTGCCAATTATAACATCTAGATGAGTCGTATTGCTTCCCTCAGTTAAGGCTTGGGTATGATACTTCGAGACCCCACAAATACTAGAACTTCACCTTAGCAAAACACCAATGGCAGCCTAGTTAGAACCAAAGATTGCATAGTCCCTCACCCTAGTCATCTCGGTTGATCTCTTCATCACTTATCCAATCCACTTTGAGTTTGGCTTTGCTTCATCCACAATTAATCTTCATTTGAAATACCGATTCAAATGCTTGTTCTAGACTGACAACGAATATGCAAGCTTCCAATTAAGGACCATGAAGTCTATACTCATCCTTGTGTCATCTTTCAATTACCACATGCAACCTTGCACTTAATTTAGAGAGAATCACTAATTCTTTTTTTTATGATCCATTTGTATTTTAATCAAGCCACCATATTTATCAGAGATAATGAATTGACCTTTGAAAAATATTCCCAATATTTATCTTCATTTGTTGCTTGGGATCACGTCTTTGAATGTCTTCTTCAATGTGAGCCATAATGTTCATTCATCAAGACATATGTCAACAATTACTCATGAATATACAATAAAATCTGCTCACAGTTTTAGACAAATATGTTAGTTCTTTGATTGCTTTGTCATTCAATTCACCAAAATCCACTTAGGAGCCTAGATGCACTTTCAATGGGTCCCTCGTCCATGAGCTTGGGCGGAACAAGCCACGAACGACACATGAGCTCCTTGATCTTGCCACTAGCCAGACCTCTAGTGAGGAGGCCATCCAAGCCAACTTTTGCAAGGACAAGGGGAAGAACCTCGTGGAGCCTTAGGGTGAGACGGGGAACCAACATCTCCGCGACAAGGGCTTGAACAATAAGAAACAACACGACTCTGAGTTTGTCAATGCCACTGATGCACTAACAAAGCCGAAGACCACTAGGCCCAACCTTGAGATTGGCACTTTCGAGAAGTTGATAAAGGCACTGTGCCCCAACTACAGCTTCCCGATCATGCACGTCCTTCAAGACTGCGATCTCATGAAGGGCTACCTAAAGGGTGAGTTCAAGCACGTTGTGAAGGAGTAGCTGGCGGAGCCCAGCAGAGAAGACAGGGAGGACAACAACTTCCCCGTTGCCATATCCCTATCATTCACCTTTGAATTGTAGTGGTTTGCATATGCAACCATATATTGTTCTATATCACTCCTACATATGTACATTATGGTTTTTTGCAGACTATTTATTGTTGACAATAATCTTGTCAGAAATGCATCCATTGTGGTTGAATGAGGAGAGAAGGTAGGAGGCTGAGTTTGGTCAAAGGAACAATGGCGAGACGCAAGCTCAACGGGCTTCGTGTGGCAGATCTTCGGCAAATTTGTACGACAGATACATTTTGAAAGAAAATATTGTTTTTTGAGAGGAAAATATTGTAGAAGCCGAATAAGAGGAGGCGAACAGACTCCTGGCCTCGCGTTGAGGCTTCATGTCCCCAGACCGTCTCCAGCAAAAATCTGAATCCTCGTTTGCAAACTAACCTTTTGAGAGAACTAGAGAGAGGGAAACAGTAACAAAAAATGTAACCACTCCGGCAGTCACCGCTTCCCCGTGCGCATCTGCTCTGGCGGTTGCCCTCCCGTGCGCCGACAGAGGAGGGAGACACCGCCTCCAGCTCGTCGTCAAGGCCGCCTCTAGCTCGCTTCTCCACGGGAAGAGGAGGAGGCCAGATCCAGACCTGGGACGCGGAGGGTGTAACAGGAGGTGGAGCACGGAGAGGAGGAACTGGTGGAGGGAGAATCCGTCGCTGGGCTGGTGACCGAAGAAGGGTGGCTTGGTTCCTCCGCCGAGGCCGCGCCTCGTGCTGGCCGGAGCTCCACCGGAATCCCGGAGGCGGATCTCCGCAGTGAGAGCCCAACCACCTCTGACGTGCCCCGATCTGGCCGGCGGGGCAAAGCTCGACGAGCGGCAGCAAGAGGGCCGCCGACGTTGAGGGAAGAAAGGGAAAGGGCCGCACAGGCTTCCGCCGCCGCCGCTTAGGCTCGCATTCGTCGCCGCGGTCGCAACTCGCCTGCCGTCGAGACCCGTGGCAGCTCGCATCCGCCCCTCGTCGTCTCGTGTTTGCGTTCTGACGTTCTCGTTGTTGGAGATTGTCTTACAAAGTTACAAGCACGGGGATGGGTCGGACTTGTCCCTCCAACCGGTCATTCCGTGTATACGTTTATAATGTGTGTTGAATTTTCAATATTGTCATCTTTTTTTTAATCTTTATAAGTTGTTTTCTGTCTTCTTCAAAGTCGTTGGAAGAAAGGGATTGGGAAATTAATTAACGAAGACTAAACCACTTCGGTTTACATCGAGTCTGTCTCACTAATTAAACACACACAGGGCGCTGAAAAATATCACCACCATCAACCAGTAATATTGGCATTTCTCACGACTACATCTAAGGGTTAAATCTTTACAAGGTGTATGCACAAGTTGAACTTCTCCCATCCTCACCGGGAAGGAAGAACAAGCAAAAAAGTTATGTGAACGAAACAATCAAATTTCCTAATCTATCTCTGTCTAAAAGAAATCAGAAGGAAAAAATCAGTTCCATTCTAATAACAAATCTAGGCCTCGAAGATGGTATCTAGGGCGGGCCTCCACTGCTGCCTGGGCCCAAGCCCACCATTCTCCAGGGCCCGTTTACCAGCACAAGCAGCCTCTTTCCCTTCGACCGCGTCCTCCTCCTCCTCGCCGCCGTTGACCACCATCGGGAAGACCCTCTTGCCGCCAACGGGCCTGTTCTTCCTCGACTTCTTCTTCCCCGAGACCAACAGCCCGATGGCCTGGACCTCACGGTCCCCCAGGCGCGCCCCGGCACGCCCGACAGGCACGAGGAGGTACACCTCGCCGCCGCGCAGGAGCTCGTCGGCCGCCATCGGCCGCACCCGCCGCTCCCTCGTCACGTCGGAGGCGCGAGCCACCACGTGCCCCGGCGCGTCGATCATCAGCTCGGCGACCCCGGTGTGTCCCTCCACCCTCGCCCGTCTGCCGTCCGGCGCCACAACCAGAGGCCGTGCGCCGGCGACCCTCCCAGCGCACTGCGAGACAAGGTTGCCCATCCCGTACGTACGTATCGGCGGACGACGACGACCACCAGAGATCCCGTCCGTCTCCTTGTGTGAATCCGAGATTCGAGAGTGCCTTGAGCTCCGATCCAACAGAGCTGCTGCTTGTGAGTTGCAACTTGGTGAGTTGTGGATGATGACTTGGATGTGCTGCTTGCCCGCTTGTTGGGTGGGTTTTGCACGCACGGGCGGGTCGGCTATATATCGTGGTGGCGGCCGGAGACAGTCAGCCAGTCATGAGCCATGGCCCCTCATGGGACGAAGCTTCCCGGAAGGCGCCTGGTTCGAGCAGGAGCTGACACGTGGAGGAGCAGAGTCATAGTGCGCGGGTCTCGCGTGTGATCCGACTGGCTGTGGCGGGAGTGGGAGTGGCAGTGGAGCGGGAGTGGAGTGTTCGGTACGAGAGCCTGACGACTTTGACTCGGCGTTGCCCGCTCACCAGCTGAAATAGTGAACACTACTACTTTTCAACACGGGAGACAGATTTTTTGAACGCTGATGTGGTGGGAAAATTAGGTTATTTGGGCCATACTGATTGATGGTCATCCTAAGAGGAGTGGTTAATCGATTGTTTGATCAAATCAAACTTAGACATGCGTTGTATGCGTCGTATGCATACAGTTAGCAATTATCAGCTAGTGCAGTAGATGTATTAAAATTATGAAGACTATGGAGCATGGTGATAATTATATGCCAAGTCAGCAGATTGATCAGATCAAGGTGTGGAAAACCTCTAAGTTTAGACTAATAAGCTCTCTGTTTCTTTAAAGAGCTGAGGACTTCAGTTTTGCTGTTAGTTTTTTTCTTCTTTAAACTGATGGCCCTGGTCATAACCATAACTATGGTTTTGAATGCCTAAAACAACGGCAAGGGCTCCTGCCATATTCTAAAGACTTAAGCCATTCAGCTGGTTGTGTTTGGTTCAGGACAAGGAGGGTCTCGTCATAGTTTTTCTTTTCTGTTATAGCATGATTGTACCACTTCATTATTTGGTTTAGAGAATGGACATCATCCGTATTTTATATATGTTTGGTAAAGGTCCATAGGAGGGATGTGAAACATGGATGAGGGATATGTCATACGGGTCATATCTGTTCTTTCTTTTTTCTCATCTTCTCGCAAACTCTTCACACCAGTTCTAATCAAATAACAAGATATACCAATCAACTAAATCAAGCTTATAGATTTCAAGAAAAAATTATATAAACAACAAACTAGGGAGACATGTATGGGCTTGCGCATAAATTTAATTTGACTTCATTTCCTAAAAAAAATAACTTGACTTCGCTATGCTCCCTTTTGATTAGAGGGTATGTAGTTGGATCAAAGAAAAGCTGGACCGCTTCAAAGTCACAGAGAAGTAGCAGTTTGAAAAAGGAGGGGATAGGCCTAGGCGTTCAGGTTACCCGATTTTTTAGGGTCGGGTAATTGGGGTATTTCAAAATTCGAGTAATGAAAATAGCTACCCAATATTAGTCTCGGAAAAATATTACCCAAAATTTCGGGTACTCGATAATTCAGGTTCAGGTACACCCGATTTACCCGAATTCACAAAGAATAACAAAATACATAAATTTTGGTTGCAATTTATACATAATTTCACCAACAAATTGTGCAGAATTTTCAGTATTATAGTCACTTGTTCAAACTGAGAGAACTGTATTATAATAAAGTGATAATTTCAAGTGTTCAACTAACAACATGTGATAAAATGCAGAGAGGATGGTAAACTTTGGGTAGTTCGAGCACCAGAGTGTATTACTTGAATTACCCAAACTAATTTCAGGTAATCAGAATCGCTATCCGAATTTGGGGTCGGGTACCTCGGGTTCGCATAATTCAGGTATATGGAATGGGTATCAGGTATTTTGCCTAGGCTTAGGAGCGGATGCTCAATTGTTGGCTTTTCTATATGAAAAAAAATGAATCTAGATCTATGTACGTCTAGATATACAACAAAAAATTGGGTACATACCAAGAAAAGCCAAATAATAATTTGGATAACAACGGAGGGAGTAGGACCTAAACAGCACCTAAGACTTTCTATATATATCATTTGAAAACAGCGAAACGAAAAGGCACGGTTCCATGGTATATTTTGTATTGCTTTGTTAGTCACAAACTATTTGTTCAATTTAGGCCGCACCGAAGGCATGGCTAGAAATCTCAAAACTCCAATGAAATAAAATAATCATTTTGAAGTATAGCTTGTATTTTTTTGGAACCTTTTCTAAGATGGAACGATTTCATACACATGGAATATTCGTTCCAACTTCATAAAAAATACTTTGGGTTGAAAAATATTATTAAAAATATCAGTTAAACATCGTGATGAAATTTTAATTTGGATGAGAAAACAAATAAATTTAATCTGACTAGTTAATTTATAGCATTTTATTTTAAATTTTATTTTCAAATGAGGTGACCCTTGACATGCAGGCATGCAGCCATGCACCCACTACTTCGTGCGATGACCGCAACCGCATTCCTCTCGACCACTCCGCTTGTTGGCTTGTTGCTACGTCGCCATTCGCCGCCACATCCACCACCGCCTCCTCGTCCCTCGATCTGCATCCCGACCCACGCCAATGCCGGCGCATCGGCGCCGTGCTCGGGGTTCCTAGCCTCACCTGACTGACTCTGGATCCCTTTCGTGTCATCGACTCGCTTCCCCGCGGTCCTGGCGGCTATTTGATCACTCCCTCGATCGGGATCGGAGCCGCGCTGTGCAGTCACCGGACTACGCTGTCGTGCGGATGGCGTTCATGGAGACCGGCTCGTCTGCCGCCACGCCCAGGTGACGGCATGATCTTAATTTCCCGCGCATTTTTTGGGGGGTGTAGTTGGAAAGTAGGGGATGCGGAGCATGCGAAGCTCATTGGCGTTTATAATGTGGTCTGTCAAGCCTAGACATCACATGGATCAGGGGAATTTGAGACGGTTTCGGTGATGATAGTGCATTAAGCTATATTTTGAGTAATGTGTTTGAGATATGGGAGGGTTTGTTTCATTCTTCGTGTGTTACAGAGGAGGGAGAAGAAGAGGAAAAACGAGGGGGTAGTAGACAATGTGGCACCACCTTCGGCTTCTCAAGATTATTATAGCTAGTGATTTCCTGTTCCTTTAATTATTTGTATATGAAATTTGAAAGTAAACTACTGGTTTTGGTGCGAAATGTGCAAAAACTAACACACGTGTTATTCTATGATAGGCCCACGAAGCCTGGTACTAACCTGATAAGTATTGACCCAAGAACGAAAATGACATCTTCAAATGGCCATGATAATGTACCTATTGCATCTCAGAGTGATTCAAAGCTCGAGCTCTTTGGTTTTGACTCGTTGGTCAATATTTTGGGACTCAAGAGGTATGATAATTTAAGGTCTTGAAAGTTTTTACCTGCATTTGTGTTTTGCTTTTGTTAACCCCTTACTAGCTGTTAACAAAAGCTAGAAAATAAAGCCATTTATTTTAGGAAAAAGTCCATTTTTTGCAATTATAGGCTAAGTTTGGTTTTGGCCATCGAACTTCAAAACCGGACATTTTTGACCATCCAGCTGTCAAAACCGTTCAAATTTGGCCATCGGGTGGTTTTGATAGGCGGTTTTCAATTTTTTATTTACAATTTAGTCGTTAGATATTAAAATGATTATTACTTTTTGCTCATACTTCCGATTTCGGTGATTCTTGCGGTCACAAGTTTATAATGGTGAGCTTTGTCTTTTCAGATGTTATTTATACTATTTTATCACTATTTATTATATTATTCTTATGTTGTGGTGTAGGAACAACAATATACGAAAAGTAAAATAAACGGGTACAAAATAATATGAATAACATTTCAAAATATAAAGCTCATCGTTAAGAACACATGACTAGAAGAATCATTTAAATCAGAGATACAAGTACAAAATAGTAATCATTTTAAGTTAGGAGGACTAAATTGTAAATAAAATGATTAAAATAGTTCTTGGATCTTAAAATGATTAATATTTTTCCTCATATCTTCGATTTAAGTGATTCTTGTGGGTATGCATTCCTAACGATGAGCTTTATATTTTAAAATGTTATTCATATTATTTTGTACTTGCTTATTTTACTTTTCATATATTGTTGTTTCTACACCACAACATAATAATAATATAACAAATAGTGATAAAATAGTATAAATAACATCTGAAAAGATAAAGCTCACCATTATGAATGTGTGACCGCAAGAATCACCGAAATCGGAAGTATGAGAAAAAAGTAATAATCATTTTAAGATCTAAGGACTAAATTGTAAATAAAAAATTGAAAACCACCCATCAAAACCGCCCAATGGCTAAATTTGAACGGTTTTGACAGTTGGATGGTCAAAGATGTCCGGTTTTGAAGTTTGATGGCCAAAACCAAACTTAGCCTATAGTTGGATGGTCAAAAATAGACTTTTTCTTTTATTTTACCATACAAATGAAAAGAAAAATGCCCTACATTGATCTGATTGATTATGAACAGTATGGCAGGAGAACAAGCTCATGCAATAGATAGCCCAAGGGATGGTGAGGATGTGGGGATTACTATTGGATGCCCTAAGGTTGATTTTTGGCCCATGTGCACAAAATGAAAGATGCACTCTTCCTAAACAGTAGTAAAACTGTGTTAATATCTACATTTATTTTGATTTGGTTTGCAGGAAACTGAGCCTAAACTTGATACCATGATGGGTGTATTTGTTCCATGTCTACAGAATATCTTGGGAATAATATATTATATCCGTTTTTCCTGGTAGGCTTCCATTCCCATTTCTTGCAATTACATATCCTGAAATGCTTTTCTAGTTAATTTCCACAACTTAATATTTTAATCTGGTCTTCATATTTATATTTTTCCATGTCATCAAGTATCATGTAATGCAAGTGTCCTTGTTTGGCAAATAACATTCATGTAACATTTGCCATCACTTCATTCACTAGCAACATGCTGTTTTATAGTATAATCTAGTCTACATATGGCAAATCAGTAATTTAATTACAAGTCTAGTCTATCACTAATTTAATTACAAAGTCCAGTCTATCACTAATTTAATTACAAGTCCAGTCTAGGTAGTAATTTAAAAATAGTACCTCGAAGTGCTCTTCCGATCGGACGCCAAGAAGGTTTAGCACTTCAAAATTGTGCTTCATGACACTCCCTATTCTCTTATGCACAAATTACCGTTGTATTCCAATGTTCAAGCTAGAATTGATAGCTTATTGTTTTCTATTTACCATAGGATCGTGGGTATGGGAGGCGTATGGCAATCACTTGTTTTAGTTGCATTCTGTGGTGCATGCACATTCTTAACTGGAATATCATTAAGTGCAATTGCGACGAATGGAGCCATGAAGGTACGTTGAATCTAAGGAGATGTTGTAGGCAAAAGTTCCTTGAAGCAGTGTCTATCATTTCTTATTTGCACCCGCATGAGTTTGTTTCGTTTTTGTTCTGTGTTCATGAAAGATGATAGGGAATGAAGCTAATACCTAATAAAATCCAGCAGACAGATATCGTTGTTGAAATCTCAAAATTGATAAACTAAGAATGTATAGAATAATAAAAGTACTATTTCACAATTCCCATCAACAATAAATATAGAAACCACAATCTACCCAATGGCCCAAGCAGTGAGTGGTTGACCTCACAGGAATAATTTATCCATTCCATATTCTTGATTCTCCTCTGTATTTTCTGTCATTTGCTTGTTAAAAAGCAATAATCATTCCATAAATTGGTTGTATCTGCATTCTGGTCCAGAAATCTGAACAACACTAATGGACCTATCTTATTTTTCGTTTGATCATCAGGGTGGTGGCCCTTACTTTCTAATCGGTCGTGCACTTGGTCCAGAAGTTGGAGTTAGTATTGGATTGTGCTTCTTCCTTGGAAATGCTGTTGCTGGAGCTATGTAAGCCTGCATACAGCATGCCAGTTATTTTCCATTCCTTCCTATGTGCTTATTTTCTCTACGTGCAAATTATGTGGAAATGAAATGCACCCCAAGAAGCCCAAAATCACACACATAATCTTGTTTTGTGTTACTTAGTTATGTAACCTGGATGAATTTGTGGTAGAACATTGTGATATGTTAGTACCAACTTTGACTGTTGACAATATTGCAGGAGAAAAAAAAAACATGCTTGTAAGAACTTTCAATTTATAAGACTGTTGGTGTAAAATTTGGTACCGAAGGGGGAGGCACCAACACCACAAGTACTCCTCTCCTCCGAAGGGGCAACGAACCAAAGACCCCCTTCGGAGGACTACACCTTCTTCCACTACCGCTAACTCTACAACTACCGCAGCTACAAAGCGAAGACTAGAGGGAACGACAACAACTTACTACTTCGGAGTTCTTCACCATTTATTCCTTGTCCCATCAATTACAAAGACCCTCCTATATATAGGGATGGGGGTAGATGGCGATTTTCCCCCAAGCCCCTAGTGGTTATTTTCTTCCGAGCCCCTGGTGGACGCGGTATTTACAAGAAACTCCTCGAGCCCACACAAAGGCCCACTAACCCTTACATGGGCTGGGCCACTCCCCCAACAGTAGCCCCTCAGCTACTTCGGTTTGGCTGGCACAACAAAGCGGAGTAGCTGAATACATATGGATTGGCCCAGACCTTCCTACACCTTCGGCCATGAGGAACGCCCTCAAGACCCTCCGCCGGTACGCCTCACTAAAAACTCCATTCCGAAAAACCCAGTGGGAAAAACCGGAGTGGAGAAAAGAGCACGTACGCCTAGCGGATTTACACACACACCGACCTTGCTAATGGTCGTCTTCGGACTCGCTTCGACGGTGAAGGGCGCCTTCGGTGATGATGTCAGCTTCGGCGTTGTCACTACGACGGCCTTTATCCTCAATGCTTCTCCTCCATTTGCTTCGGTCTTGCCTTCGGGGCCTCCATGCATTTCTCTTTTCGCTCTTGTTCTTTCGACGCCGACGAATGATGATCGGCCGCTTCTTCCCCTTCGGTCACGATCACCGGGCAAGACTTCATGCTTCGGGGCGACGCCGCTCATCCCGATGCCACTAGCCCCTCTTGTTCGGTGATTGTGACGAAGGCCCTGGTCCTGTGCATCGCATGTGACGAAGTACGTGTTGATGAAAACGATGCTGGAGTCGACGTCGGTGAGGTAGACGATGAAGCCCCTTGAGCTACAGCCCAGTCGGCGTCGGTGTAGTAGACGTCGAAGACGAAATCGAAAGTTGATGTCGACGAAGTAGACGACAAAGCCCCACGAGCCGGAGTCCTGTTGACGTCGATGAAGTAGACGTCGAAGATGAAGCTGAAAATCAACGTTGACGAAGTAGACGACGAAGCCCCTCGAGCCGAACACATGTCGATGAAGAGGTAGTTGGGGAAGCCCCCCATGCCGAACCTGTCGGTGACGAAGTAGACAATATAGACGAAGTCCACTTCCTGTTCAACACTCCATTCGAGGCGAATCATTTTTATTCAAGAAACTCAAGAACTTGTTAAACAAGAAACAATCTATCTCAATTTGCATCGCACAAACAAATGCGAAGACACTCTCGGGCCTTCGGGGTGTCTCGGCTCCGAAGCCACTCTCGGGCCTTCGGGGTATCTCGCATCCGAAGCCACTCTCGGGCCTTCGGGGTATCTCAGATCCGAAGCCACTCTCGGGCCTTCGGGGTATCTCAGATCCGAAGCCACTCTCGGGCCTTCGGGGTATCTCGGATCCGAAGCCACTCTCGGGCCCTCGGGGGTATCTCGGAGCCGAAGCCACTCTCGGGCCTTCGGGGTATCTCGACTCAACTCCGGTCATCACACGGCGGTCGTTTGCCTCCGCAAACGGAACCTCGGCTATAACAGAGCCGGATACTTGCCTTTGCAAGTTCAACTCCGGTCATCACGGGACCGGTCGTTTGCCTCATGCGGACGGAGCATTTGACCCCACTCGGGCCTTCGTCGTGAGCACTGCGGGCTTCATGCTTCGGTGTTATGCGGGTATATATGTATGAAGGAGTGTATGAAGGTAAGCTTTTGCATGAAGGCTAGTACGAAAAGGTTAGCCAAAAATAATGCAAAGGACATCCATTGATCAAATTCTCAACTTGAGTGGTGAAACCATGAGATGACCGAAATCCGATAACACCGAAGTCCATATGGAAATCCCAAAGAACCACCGACGAAGTTCAATAGACATTGAAACCAATTGATATGGCTTAGCCATTCCCAAATCAATAATAGAGTAACTATCTTCGGGGTGAAAACCGAGAACTCAAAGGCCATAACCTGCAATAGATGTGACGAAGTTCCCACACAAAACATAATAGCTGCATACACCCAATCATTATGAACAGGGTACGAAGTATAACTAAGAACATGCGCTTAGCATATTTGAGATGAAGGTGCGACAACATGTGATATACGAAGGGTTAGAGTGCCCACAAAAAATGGAGTGCAAGTTATGAGAGAAGGGAGCATGATACTTACATATGGTAGTTGACCCTGCATTCAAGAGGTATAAAAACTTCATATGAAGGGTTAGATTACAAAGGCGAAGCAAACTTCGGTCAAATTGACACAACCACTTTTTGTTTAGCCGAGCTTCTGTCATAACGGGACCGACACAATTTCGTTATACGAAGTAAGTGACGGGCGGCCCTTGGATGCGTCCAACGGCCTCCGAGGGGCGCCGTTACTTACCCACAAAATATAAACTCCGAAGACTACACCCCCCGCACCATGGAGGGGGGATGTTGCTTCGGAAACGTGCGAACGGTTAAATGCACGAAACTTTCGGAAAAAAAACGCTTTGCGAAAAGCATCAACATCGACTAACGCTAAGCACGCGCTTTAAACATGAGGGTTGGTCGCTAAAACTAGAGACGAAGGGTACTTCGTCACCGTACATCGAAAAACAGTTTATCGGCGGCCAAAAAACAAAACATCGACCACACCAAGCACTACCTCGGGACGGTGGTAAAGTTGTATAATAAAATAATAGCATAATGTCCCTTCGGTGGTTTCTAAACGAAAGGTGGACGAGCAATCCATAAACAACGAGATAAGATTATGATCTTGGAGACATGACTTGCTGCAAGTTTTACTAGAGAAAATAAACGAAAATTCTCCGGCTATGAGACCACCGTAGTGTGCACCAAGAAATTGCACATCCCTTCGTATGTTAACTTTACTTAATAAAAGATAAATTAATCTTGATGCCAAGATGTACTAACCGATTAGCTCATTTATCAAAAAGATTTATTGACATACTTAAAAGCAAATAATAAAAAAACAAGTGGTGCAACCCTTCGGTGCCGAAGCCAATTTTGCCCAAACAAAAGCGAGGATATAGCAAGCTAATGCCTTAAACTAATGGTTTAAGCCGACAACAACATACCGAAGATGATAACAACACACCAAAGTTGTCACAATAGACGAAGGTTGCTTGGGTGATGAATAATCGGGCACAAAACCACAAAAAAAGCGAAGAAGCGTGACCCTTCGGCTCCGAAGGTAGCTCTTACTAGTGTGAAACATATGCAAACTAGGATTACTAAGCACACTAGTCATATTCAAAAGGGGGTTAGCACGGATAACTAGGCTAAACTGTCCGGCCACTCTTGGTCTACTTCACCCTCGACAAGCGCATCTTCGGCGTCAATATGCACGGGCGCAGCGTCGTGCACGAAGGGCCCTACAACCTGGTGGTGAACAACGCAGCGCTGGCTCCCGAAGCCGCAGCCGGCCGCTTCCTTCTGCGTTGGCAACTGCCACCCGGGGTTGCCGCAGGTAATCTGGCCGTGCTTGGAGTTGTCTACCATGGCGACGTGCACGAAAACCGGCTTCCGCGTAAGCTTCGGCCCGAATAGAAAAAGGTGTGTTCGGGGCTGGCTAGGAGTAGCTCGCCGGCTTTGCATTGCGTGCTAACCAAGACCGTTTGTGCACGCCGCGAACGTACGGACGGAAAAAAGAAAGTTCCCGGGCTAGCCGACCCTCCGAAGGTACGTACCTTCGCTACCGAACCGATGCCGGCGTTAATTTTCCCCGCCGCCGCCCAAAGGAGAAATATGGGCTTCGTAGACCATGCCGAAGGTGAGACAGACCGGGGGTTGTCAAATGACCGGAAGTCGTTCACTCGTGCTTTGCAGTTTCAAACCGGCCTCATTCACTTGAGAGCTTGCAAGATGATTCGAAGAGCATAACTTGGCCTCGACATTACTCCGAAGGTGAAAAATCCAATAAGATAATTCCGAAGTGCAAACAATTTTATCTCGTGAAAAACCGCCGAGATAATTCCGATGTATAGAAACTCCACTCGAGATAATTCCGAAGGTACAAATCAAATCTCGTGAAATCCCGCCGAGATGATTCCGAGTACGGAAACTTCACCCGAGATAATTCCGAAGATAAAAATCAAGTCTCGTAAATTCCCACCGAGATGATTCCGAAGGGTAAAAATTTGTCCAAAATAATTCCGAAGATGAAAATCAATCTCGAGAAATACTGCGAGATTATTTCGAAGGATAAAAAATTGATATCTAATACGGTGAACATTTGCCCCAAGTGCGTCGTTGTTGCCTGCTACTTTTGCTCGCCTTCTCGCGCTTCTCCTTGCGGGCGGCGGCGGCGGCCGGCCGAATGACCGCGAACCGGACGGGAACGAAAGGGCCGGCGCCGGACACCGATGCGCATCCATCCGGCTCCGGCCGGCCGCCCACGACTCTTTCGGCTCTCTTTTCCCCATCTGCTTCAGCTGATTCACGACGTCAGGCGCGCATGATCATCATCCATGGATGGCAGCGAAGCCAAGCGGAGACACTGCGTGGAACCTCCGGTCGTTTCCCTTCGGCGCCGAAGTACTAGCATCAATAGTTCGTGGTTTGGATTATTACTCTTGGTAACGCACTTTGCAAAATCAAATAACAAGAGGATAGGAACTTAGCTTATGTTATAGGTTGTGTACTGGTGTCCTTCGTCCACGAAGTGCCCTTCGTCCTCATGTGCTTGTGTAAGGTTGCCTCTTCCTCACCATGTGGTCACGAATCCTTCCACGAGGTGGGTGCCAAACTGTTGGTGTAAATTTGGTACCGAAGGGGGGGGGCACCAACACCACAGTACTCTTCTCCTCCGAAGGGGCAACGAACCAAAGACCCCCTTCGGAGGACTACACCTTTTTCCGCTATCGCTAACTCTACAACTACGCAGCTACAAAGCGAAGACTAGAGGGAACGACAACAACTTACTACTTCGGAGTTCTTCACCATTTATTCCTTGTCCCATCAATTACAAAGACCCTCCTATATATATAGGGATGGGGTAGATGGCGATTTGCCCCCAAGCCCCTGGCGGTTATTTTCTTCCGAACCCCTAGTGGACGCGTTATTTACAAGAAACTCCTCGAGCCCACACAAAGGCCCACTAACCCTTACATGGGCTGGGCCATTCCCCCAACAAAGACCTAAAAAGGAAAAAACACAGAGTATTATGCGTAAAGAGTACCTTGTTTCTTGACAGGCGTGATTAAAAAAAATCAGATATAGCAACCTTCGACACATTATTCCATTTTCCATGAGCAGAGTGCATGCACACTTTAGTATTTCTTTCTCTCTGCTGACTACTTTTCTCTAAAGGCATTACTGTTTCAGGTATGTATTGGGAGCTGTAGAAACGTTTCTGGATGCCATTCCATCAGCTGGATTTTTTCAAGGTGCTCTATTTTTCAGAACTCTAATCAGCATGTTTCCTCTTGGTTTTTATGAAGATCAGAAGATCTGATGTGTGTATTTTGACAGACAATGACATAAAATTAAATGTATATTCTTGTGTCCATTGTTGTGAAAGATGCATGCATTTGAAAACATGCTAGCCATATCATTGATTGTGCATATGTGCTTTGTGTATACTTTGCTTGCAAGCAAAGTTGGGTAACGTGAAATCCAATAAGAGTAACGCTAATAAAAAAGAGAGAATGGGAAAAACAGTATAATTAAAAAATAAAAAGAAAAAAATAGTAAATCAGTAGTAATTGATGCTAATAAATTAACTTGTACAATACTCTTCAAAAAAAAATAACTTGTACAAATGTTAGCTAATAATAAGGAGAAGGAAAATTTTCATATGGTGCATGCTATGGCCTTATGGCTACGTATAGATATATATACACGATAATGAAAATTTGAAATTTATATCAAAATGGGTGGCTCTTTTATACTCTCTTTGCATATATTACAAAACAACTGAACCGAATTTCCTTTGCTAACACCATTTTTATCCCTATTGATGAATCTTTATTATAAACTTCTGGTCATGTCTGGGGTTTTTAAAACATGTTTTCAGTGGTAAAACTACGTACAATGAAATGCACCTGTGTGGCATTTGACATTGCACATTATAAAATTGGTAAGCTATGGATAGTTCACCATAATACTATTATCTTGGCAAACAAGAGAGAAGGAATGTGATGGGTCCATTTTACCGTGTTAAGATGAAGAATTAAATTTGGGGATTGATGAAAGATATTGAGGAAATAACTGTAAGTTTATTATATTGGTTTGATGAACCAGTGGAATTTCATTTTTTTCGTACCATTTGTTGAATGGCTGCAGCGCAAAGGATCCGGGGCATCTTATGTAATTTTGCATTGTTTCTGTCTCCAAGTTGGATATATGATTGGAATGTCCACCATTTTTGTATTCAAAAGCTAAAAAACAAAAAGAAAAAACATAGGATTTGCCTAGGCATTGAATGTTGCATACTAGATCTGTTCACAGATAAATGAACGGAGTTTGTGAAGTCAATTCACCATGTTCATAACCCATATAGGGTAGGAATGCAGGTGCAGGCAAAAATTATAAGAACATCTATTTTTGTTGAAGAAATAATTGGGAGGTTATTTATTGCAGTGGTCTGAGTGCAAATAAAGTTTATCAAATTTTGTTGTAGTTAGAAGGTTCTTTCATTGAAGTGGTAAATTTCTGAAAGGTTACTTTTCCAGTGGTGAAGAAATATGTTTTTTTACTTATGTATGAGTTCTGTTGTTCATTTCTTCTATTTGATTAACTTGTAGCATTTTTAAAAAGCAGAGAGTGTAACAGTGATCAGCAATACATTGGCAAATGGTACAATAGTTGCTGGTGGAACAACTATATCAACACCTAACCTGCATGACCTCCAGATCTATGGTGTTGTCATTACAATATTACTCTGTTTTATCGTATTTGGCGGTGTCAAGATTATCAACAAGGTTGCACCTGCTTTCTTAATACCAGTTCTCTTCTCAATACTCTGCATTTTTATTGGCGTCTTCAGTGCACCAGGGTCTGGTGCTTCAAGTAAGTAGTCCTTGAACTACCACCATTTTGTTGATTTATTTTTTGTACTGATATTTTTCCTGACTAGAGGGGGTCACTGGGTTGAGTATGGCTACACTTACGGACAACTGGAGTTCAGACTACCAACCTACAAACAATGGTGGAGTCCCTGATCCAAATGGATCGATATTATGGGATTTTAAGTGCGTCCTTTTTTCTGCTTTTTGATCCTTGCCTTTCGAAAATCTTCCTATTAGTCACATAACAATGTGATTTATTCATCCTTTTATTTGTGTTTAATCAATGCATGCCTACTGACAGATTTCTGTTTTGGTTTCAGCGCATTGTTAGGACTCTTTTTCCCAGCTGTTACTGGAATCATGGCTGGTTCGAACCGGTCTGCGTCACTGAAAGACACACAGCGTTCCATACCAGTTGGGACATTAAATGCTACCCTTTTAACTACTATGATGTATCTGATATCTGTCTTCATATTTGGATCCTTGGCTACAAGGGAAGAGCTTCTAACTGACAGGTTTGATATTATAGAAATAAGGCATCAGTTTTTTTTAAATGTTGATAGTATGTTCCCTAGACTCTAGTTCTAGATGTTTTAACAGTTAGGGGGGTGGTGGATGATTACATGGCGGCTTGCGTTGTTGGGTGGGAGGTTTTTTGTTCCATCTGGAAAGAAACTCGTTCAGGCCTCATTCGTTTCCAGCGGATTAGATTCCGATCGGAATTGATGAATATAACAAGAAAATCATGGTAGCTAGTATAAAAGATCCGGATTTATTCTGGGTTGGAAACCAATTTACTCATGATGTGAACATCAAGAGACTCGGAATTAATCCACTAGTCAAGAGGTGCAGAATCAATTCGGCTCTTTGGTTCCTTGTTGTGCTTATCATGATGGGTAAATTAGTTCTCGAACCGGAATAAATCCGGTCTCTATATTATCTATATTGATTTTTTCTATAGTATCTGTCATTTCCGTCTGTATTGAATCCCGTGGAAACGAACTAGCCCTGAGGGCTTGTTCGCTTCCATGGGATTCAATCCGTCCGGAATAATAGATGTGTGAAGAAAATTATGATAGAGACTCGGATTTATTCCGGATCAAGAATTAATTTACTCATCATGATAGATAGAACAAGAGACACGAAGAGCCGGATTGGTTCCACACCTCTTGGATCCGGTCGGAATTGATAAATATATATAAAAAAATCATGATAGTTACTATAAGGGATCTGGATTTATTCCGGGTTGGAAACCAATTTACTCATGATGTGAACATCAAGAGACTCGGAATTAATCCACTAGTAAGAGGTGCAGAATCAATCCGGCTCTTTAGTTCCTTGTTGTGCTTATCATAATGGGTAAATTAGTTCTCGAACCGGAATAAATCCGAGTCTCTATATTATCTATATTGATTTTTTCTATAGTATCTATCATTTCCGTCCGGATTGAATCCCATGGAAACGAACTAGCCCTGTGAGGACCTCCAAATTAATTCCACTGAATCTAGTTATCATCCATTGATCAACTCAATTAAAGATATTTAATTCTCGTAATCGTTGGTATGTGTTTTGAGCAATGCCAGGATTTACACACACCGCACAAGAATAAAAAAAGCTCAGTTGGTGGGGAGAAAGACCGTTCCACGGTATTTCACTAAGAAGAGTTCAAGAGGAGCCCAATGGAGAAGGTCACGAAAGCTGCTCCCCTCGTATATGGAGATTGCATCCCCCGTTGTTCAGGCCTTAATTGTGCTTTGAGGCCACACCCACGATCAACCAACACGAGGGGCGAGTCTACCATAGGTCAACCGCTGACCATGGGAACCAATGAGTGACCTTTGTTAATCCAAGAGCTCCTTTCCGGTGCCATATAAATAGGGTATACTGCTATTAAAAAATAACTAGTATACAAACATTCAACGGTTCAAATCAATTGTATACTTCATAAAACCAAACGGTAGTATGAGGTGGTATGCATGGGTAGTACTAAATTACCCCTTTATACTTCGTAAGTAGTATGAGGTGGTACGCATGTGTAGTACTAAATTACCCCTTCTATACTTCATACCACTCATGAGTGGTATAAGGCACCGGCAAAGACCTCTAATCGAATCTGGTTTAATTTGTTCTCCCACAGCATATCCATACATAAAGGTTCACCATACATAAAAGTAGTTCACATAATTGAGTCTTAAAGTTTTGCAACAGAAAGTTTATCATAGCTTTCATACAACACATAACACAAAAGAAGAAAGATAACACTATACACTCATAGTTCCCTTCTCTTAGCCACCAGCAGTTACTGCTCACCCACGCCTCTGTCTGCCGGATAGAAGTACCAAAACACAACATCCGGCTGGGGATCACCTGCAACAACAAGGGCCGGCTCTACAATTTCAAGGGCTCTTGAGCAAACTGAGAACTATGGCCCTTTAATCTAAATATTTATTTTTCATTTTAAACATAGAAAAGAAGCTTCTAGTACTAAACTACTAATAACATGTACTCCTCAAAATAAACTTTAATACTACAAACTAGTAAATGCCCATTATTAAGGGTGAATGATAGTATAATATGATCACACAATTTGGAATATTTGAAAGTTTGAATCCTCTAGATTCATGAACGTACATTTTGTCGTTTCTTCAGGTGAACTACTTTCTGGCTTGTCTAGTCAGCTTCTAAACATGCCTAATATATGCAGGCTTCTTTCCGCAACAATTGCTTGGCCTGGTCCAGCAGTAATTTACATTGGTATTATTCTGTCCACTTTGGGTGCAGCACTACAAAGTTTGACTGGGGCTCCAAGGTTACTTGCAGCAATAGCAAATGATGACATCCTTCCTGTTCTTAATTGTTTTAAGGCTTATGAAGGATCTGAGCCTCATGTGGCAACTTTGTTTACAAGCTTCATCTGTATTTCTTGTGTTGTGATTGGGAACTTGGATCTAATTACACCTACTATCACTATGTTTTTCCTTCTGTGTTATGCTGGTGTGAACTTGTCATGCTTTCTACTGGATCTCCTTGATGCTCCTAGCTGGCGCCCTCGATGGAAGTTACATCACTGGAGCCTTTCTCTGATAGGGGCCTCTCAATGTATTGGTATGCTTTCTCGTTCGAGTTATTTTTTACCATATTCTTTTTGAAAATATTTGTCTACACGTTATATTCAGTTAAATAACTTTTAAAATAACATCTTCAGAAGCCTAATGGAAAATCTAACACTGAAGCTGACAATTTGTGTACAGAATCCAAAAACTTATGAGACTATATGCTTGCATTTTGATGATTATTTTATAGTAAAGTTAAAAATTATATCCTTGAGCTGTACTGAATATTTTGAATAGTTTGAGACTAATGACAGATGATTTTCCCCTAAATATACAGTTATCATGTTTATGATCTCATGGACTTTTACCGTGGTCTCCCTTGCCCTCGCAAGCCTCATCTATTACTATGTCAGCTTAAAAGGAAAGGCTGGTGACTGGGGAGATGGATTTAAAAGTGCGTACTTCCAGTTGGCTCTGCGAAGCCTCCGATCAATGGGAGGTAGAATATTTTTTGCATGACAAAAATGCATTTTTCATCTGACCGGCAAGCTCCATTTTTTATAACTCTGACCATTTTCTTGCAGCAAATCAAGTACATCCCAAAAACTGGTACCCCATTCCTCTCATATTCTGCCGCCCTTGGGGTAAACTTCCAGAAAATGTTCCATGCCATCCAAAACTTGCAGATTTTGCCAATTGCATGAAGAAAAAGGGTCGTGGTATGTCGATTTTCTTCTCAATCATTGATGGTGACTACCATGAATCGGCCGAGGATGCAAAGACAGCCTGCCGTCAACTTAGCACCTATATTGACTACAAGCGTTGTGAGGGTGTCGCGGAGATCATTGTAGCACGCTCAATGTCTGATGGCTTTCGCAGCATTGTTCAAGTAATGGGCCTAGGCAACCTGAAGCCAAATATTGTTGTGATGCGTTACCCTGAGATATGGCGTCGTGAGAATCTGACACAGATACCGTCCACATTCATCAGCATCATAAACGACTGCATCATTGCTAACAAGGCAGTCGTCATTGTGAAAGGACTAGATGAGTGGCCTAATGAGTACCAGAGACAGTATGGAACCATCGACTTATATTGGATTGTGAGGGATGGAGGGCTGATGCTCCTGTTATCTCAGCTCCTACTCACCAAAGAGAGCTTTGAAAGTTGTAAGATTCAGGTCTTCTGCATAGCTGAAGAGGACACAGAAGCTGAGGAGCTAAAGGCTGATGTGAAGAAGTTTCTGTATGATCTTCGGATGCAAGCAGAGGTTATTGTTGTGACTATGAAGTCAATGGAAGCACGTACTGAGCTCAGTTCTGCTGCTAAGAAGGATCCCGAAGAAGAACATGTGAACGCTCAGCATAGAATCAGAGCATACCTCTCTGAGATGAAGGAGATTGCAGAAAGAGAAGGACGACCACTGATGGAGGATGGCAGACAAGTTGTGGTTAATGAAGAGAAGGTCGAAAAGTTCCTATACACGATGTTGAAGCTGAATACAACTATCCTCAAGTACTCCAGGATGGCAGCCGTGGTGCTGGTGAGCCTCCCACCACCGCCTCTGAACCACCCGGCCTACTGCTACATGGAATACATGGATCTACTTGTCTTGAACGTCCCGCGGATGCTGATAGTTAGGGGATACAGGCGAGACGTTGTCACACTGTTCACATGATTGATTAGATATGCAAATCTGGAGGATCTAAGCTAATTCCTTTTGGTAGTTGTACCGCTGCAGCGTGATGGTGTTGTAACGTGCTACATGGGTTCTTCTGCTGAAGTTGGAAGTTGGATACGTGGATGCCAATTTACAGATGGATACATGCATAGCAGTAGTTCATTTCTTCTTGTTCTTCTTGAAAGATAGTTTTATTCTTTAGTTCACACACATAGGAAAACCTATTCTTTTGATTTTTACTATTTTCTTTTCTCATTTATCCATAGATAAAAGCTCCAACACTGTCTATTGTTTTATTTTGCATTCCAACCTTCTTTTGAGAGAGAATGTAACTACTTATGTTCATATCTGGAAGTTATTGTTACAAACTGAGCAGTAGAGCTATAAAATAAAATAAAATAAAATAAAATAAAATAAACAATGAAGTTCTGAATGGAAGAGCTATCTCCTCCCTTCTTGCTTTCTGCACTTCTCGATCACATCACATGATTCTACTCATACATAATAGCAGTATGTTTCACAAGTCTTAACCAAAACAAAATTACATATCTATCAACTTAAAATTAGCTCTACGGCTAGCAACAGGATCATATGCTTTAATAATTTCATCACTACTAATTGATGTAGCCAATTCCTTCACAATATAAAGACCAATAATGGTAGGATTCCTAGCTCTACCGGGGATCTCTCGCGGGGAATACGCGTGAGAGGGAGGTGGAGGCGGTGAGCGACGACGGGCGGGGTGCGCCGTGGTCGGCGGGAAGGGCGGCGGCGGCGTGCTACGGCACCCTCGCGGTGCGTTCACGCGCTGCGCACCCGCGCGGTACTGTTCACGCGAACGGGGAGGCGGCGGCGGAGGATTAGGGTTGGCCCTTGAGGCCGGCAATTTTTGATTGATTGCCAAACCGATTATTCTCCTAACAATCCCAAAGTATTTATTACAAATATGAAAACCCTAACGACGAGTACGAATCCGACGGCGGTAGACAATCGGCGGCTTGGGCGCCCGAGGCACCGGGGGGCTGCGCCTCCCCCGGGCTGCGCCCCCTCTGGCGGGCCGCCGGGCCGGGCCATAACATCTCTCCCCTCCTCGACAAACGGCTCGTCCTCGAGGCCGGAAGTCGAGGAAGCGAGTCTTGAAGTCCTCCAGTGGAAGCCGGTGTGGGCTGCTCTGCCATGAGGGCCGCGTGTAAAGCGGCCTGCGTGTCGGCGTCGGCCGCGCCGTCCTCCGGTCGTCGGTGATGAGGAGGTTGAAGAGCCGCTTGCACCGATGCCCGCGAACGAAAGGTTCGTCGCGGTTGAAGCGAGTCCCAAACGGCGGCGCTCGGCCATCTCCGCCGGTGTGAGACGGCGAAAGGGGCGCGTGGGCGCTGCGCACGGGCCGGTGTACCGCGGGCGGCGCGGGCGGGGGGCGCCGGGGGGGGTGGCGCGGGAAGCGCCGAGGAGGGGGTGCGCGCGCCGGCGGTGGAAGCGGAAAGCGCGAAGGCGCCGTCGACGGGCGTGGTGCGTCGGCGGGCCGGGATGCCGCCGCGCGCCGCTCGTAGGCCCGTGCCAGGTACATGGCCGTCTGGAGGTCGTCCGGTTGACGCAGCTCGACGTCGACGCGGATATGGTCCGGAAGGCCTCCCACGAAGAGGTCCGCCTTACGGTGCGACGAGAAGGTCGTCGGTGTGGCGAGACGAGCTCGTTGAAGCGCTCCCCTGGTACTCCCGGACGGAGCCTCGCGAAGGGAAGATGTGCCCGGCTCGGACGGGCGGTTGGTACGCACCGCCGGCCCGAACCGTTGATGGCACGAGTCCGCGAAACGCTCCCACGTCGGTACGCCTTCGTCAATCTCCAAGGCGTAGTACCACGTCCGGGCGACTCCCGTCGGGTGAAAGGAGGCGAGCCGGACGCGGTCGGCCGGGCGCCGTGTGTTGCCCGCGGAAAAAGCGGTCGCGGCGGCGCAACCGGTTCGGCGGGTCGACGGAACCGTCGTAGGAGGGGAACTCCGGCCTGCCGAAGCGCGGAACACCCGGCCCACGGTACGGCCCACCACCCGCGCCGCCGGGAGGAGGGGGCCGGTGGGGGGGGCGCCGCCAAGGTGGGGGTGCGCGTGGGGGGCGTTCGGCGTTTGGCGCGCCGCTTGCGCCGCCTGCGCCGCCGCCCGTCCTGCGACCGGTCACAGATGGGTTCGGCCGGTCGGTGAAGAGCGGTGGCTGCGACGGTGAGTGGGGAAACTGGATCTCCGTGATCTTCTTCGGCGCCGAGGACCCCGGAGGGATCGTCGCCGCCGGCTCGGAGATTGGCGGGATGCCGCCATAGCCTGGCAACCCGTACGAAAAACCCTCGGGCATGGCGACGGAGGGGGCTGGGGCAGCCCTCTCGAGCGCCTGGACGCGGGTGCTCAGGTCCTTGACTTGGTCGCCCAGGTCCTTGATCGCCTGGAGGAGGTCGTGCATGGTGGGCTCCGGGCTGGCGTCCTTCCCCTTGTCGTCGTCGCCTGGCATACCTGATACCAGGTTGGTAGGATTCCTAGCCCTACCGGGGATCTCTCGCAGAGAATACGCGTGAGAGGGAGGTGGAGGCGGTGGGCGACGACGGCGGCGGTGCGCCGTGGTCGCCGGAAGGGCGGCGGCGGCGTGCTACGTGCCCTCGCGGTGCGTTCACGCGCTGCGCATCCCGCGCGGTGCGTTCACGCGAACGAGGAGGCGGCGGCGGGGAGGATTAGGGTTGGCCCTTGAGGCCGGCAATCTTTGATTGATTGCCAAACCGATTATTCTCCTAACAATCCCAAAGTATTTATTACAAATATGAAAACCCTAACGACGAGTACGAATCCGACGGCGGTAGACGATCGGCGGCTTGGGCGCCCGAGGCACCGGGGGCCGCGCCTCCCCACGGGCTCGCGCCCCCTCCGGCGGGCCGCCGGGCCGGGCCATAACAAATAATCTCGCAAGAATTGAACTTCCATTGTACATCTAAGATATGTATCTCTGCAAGTTTCATAGCTAAAAAGTATCTCGATGGTCGCAGTTGATACTAGAAGACATGCTAATGATCTTTTTCGCTAAATTAGGACTAACTAACTATAAAATATATGGTATATTAGAGGAATTAGTAGAGCATTGGGGTGCCAGGCACCCCTAGCCCCCCTTCCCTAGCTCCGCCTCTGCCCCAAACATTACCCAGTTACAACTTAATACCTATTTAAAATATTATAATTGTTAATTGTAGATATTTGTTTGGGACATTGGCACCATTCGGCTTCTTTTAGAGCAACTCCAACAGTTTGGCAAATCAACTTGATATCCATCTAATTTTGGCAAAACAAGAAAAATTGGTCTCCAACAGTTTGACACACCGACTTGGCAAAAATAGAAACTCGACAAAACTCACCTCCCCACGCGCTTATATACACACGCGGATCGTGGTTGACATCAGTGTTTCCCTGTAGGTGGGAGGGTGGAAAAATGAAATAAAGAATAGAGAAGGATTCATAATGTAAGTTTTCAAGAGGTGGAAGTGCACTAACATAATTTTGTTTCTCTCAGGATTTCTGATGTAAGTTAAATCTGTATTTGGCAAGTGAATTATACTAAACTGTTGGAGACAAGCTCTTTTTTACTTTGCATATCTTTTTAGAAGTTGGCAAAACACAAGATTTGCTAAGTAAAATTCGGCAAACTCTTGGAGATGCTCTAATTTCGCTAATACATGTATCAGGTGGAAACCAACCCACCTGTGGAAACTATGGAAACTCCGATCAGAGCCGCCAGATCTTGATCTAGAGGCTGAGGAGAGAGGTGGGGTAATTTTACGAAAAACCGCCCGCCACACCCACTCCTAATCGCATTGTTTTGCAAAATCCCTCCTACCGGGTGCCCAGCACGCCAAGCCCCAGCACACACCCGACCACTGCCCCTCGACCCCCCGCCGGCCGCCGGTCCTCAGCCGCCCAACCTGTGTGACGTCGATAGCTAGGTCCAGCTCGTCCACAAGGACCTCGAAGCCGACCTCCTCCGTGGCGCGGCTTCAGTGTTCAGGAGCAGGAGGGAGCATCGGCGCATCCCGGGGCAGCGAGAGAGGCCGCCGGAGGAACCGTGTGAAGTCCGGAATCCCAAGCCCGTTCAGCTGCGCTCCCGGTGCGCGCGTAGGCTGACATGGTCGTCGGCTCCATCGCGAGAAGACATTGCCGCCGCCCCGCAGAAATCGGAAGACACCGCCGTCGCTCCGCGAACACCATGGATTCTGGCACGCGCATATTACGGCAGGAGGACGGGCGACGGCGTCATAACGAGCGGCGGGTGGGTGCCCTACGCAGTGACGGGTCGGGCGTCGTGTGGCTCGCCGCGACAGCGTTCCTGCAGCTCATCGTGCCCATGGAAGAGCGGCGGCGGGTAGGGATTCGAGGCCGTGCGTCGAGGACGGCAGTGTGCGCTGGGTTGGGGGCGCTGGGGATTTGGGAGGGGAATTTTGCAAAAAAAATGCGATCAGGAGTGGGGGTGGTGGGCGGTTTTCGTAAAATTACCCTACCTCTCTTCCCAGCCTTTAGATCTAGATCTGGCACCTCTGATCGGAGTTTCCATAGTTTCCACAGGTGAGTTGGTTTCCACCCGATACACTCCCTCTCAACAAACATGCTGAATATCCATGGAACGAAGCTGATAAGGTAGAAAATTTACGCAAATCAGATAGTGAGAAAGTGTTGCCTTGAGGACCTAACCTTTCTATCAAATTTTTTTGCGGATCTTAAAATATTACAAAACACATGAAATATCCAACCTTTATTTGATAGGCATATATTGTTTATAAAGAAAACTTTGCGGAAATTTTCTTTTTGCGTTACCAACCAAACCCATCAAGTCACTTATAGCGACTCCAGCAAGACCCTCCATACGGGCCTCTATTTCAAAATTTAGAGGCTTGGTGAAAAAACTTAACTTCAACAGGACCTCCAAATGGATCTCCATTTTTGAGTCCACTCTAAATTTCCCTCCAAGCCTCCATTCCTGGAGGCCCTCTTGATGAGGACATCACTCCCATGGATACAAACAATATTCCTCTAGTTGATGTTCAAGGTCCCATTACTCGCTCACGCGCAAGACAATTGAATTTACAGGTGAGCTCGTTCCTATGTATGTATTCTTGTACATTTGAGAATAGTGTGCTACCTAATGATTTAATTGTACTTAGGAATGAAGGAGGGGACCAGCATGGACATGAGGAAGGACTTGGAGGCGTGGAAGACCAGCAAGGACGTCCGGATCAAGGTGGAGGCCTAAACCAATTCGACTTCGTTTCAGTTTCGGACTCCAGGAACAACCCATCGTAAAACGGACGCCCAGGTCGCATACGGAGTTGGATTTGGACGTTCTATATATGGTTGGAAGAAGAATTTCATAGAGCTTCCAATGGCACTGGTCTCATACCAAAATTCGTCCTGAGTCAACGGGAATCATCGAAACAAGTTGACGTCCAAAATCTGCCTCGGTGCTGCGACACCATATTTTGGCCTTTGGGCCGTGTATCTTTGTTGAGCCCATTAGGGGTGCGTCCAGAGAGGGGGTCACGCCCCTAACCTCTATTTATCCGTAGCCGCCACCCTCATTAGGGTTTTGGGTTTTGCTTAAGTCATTCTCGTCAAGAACGGTTCGCCGCTCGATCGGTTTGTGAGACCCCAACTTGTGAGCTTAATCGGTCATCCGCAATTTTCCGGATTGTGTTCTTTCTTGTTCTTGCTTGTGTCTTTCGATTCTCAGGCAAGGATTAGCCCTCGTGGCGAGGTCAATCGTGCAGTGCATGGTTGATAACCAGAGGAGAAGTGGTGCTGCGGTTGCGGGGTTCTAGTCGTGTTGATTGGAAGCCGGATCGTTTGTGTGACATCTCCACCACATACGATTCACCAACTTCGTCGGTTTCGCCGTTCTCAAAAAAATTCAAAAAAAATCAGGAAGAAAAAGAAAAAATTCATTTACTCGTTTCGAGGGATTTCTGAAAAAGTTCCAGAATTTCCCTAGGCCGCAATACACCTTTGTTTCAGGTGATTTTTCTTGTGCTTCCATCTTTGGTGATCTTAGTCCAGTGGTAAAAAATTTGGCCAAAGATCAACTCGTTTGCTGGTACCCCTTTGGAAGCGTCCGTTTTTGATTTCTACTAGTGCTGAAAAAACTGCTCTATTTACAGAACTGCCATTCTGCTAAGTTCTTTGCGTTTTGTCCATCGTTCCTTGTTATTTTTACCTTGTTGTGCTACGATAGGACCCGTCTTAGCCAGCAATTGTGACTTGTGCCTTTGACACTTATTGAACTTCGCTAATCTGCATTCGATATTTGCTAATCCTTCATATTCTATTTTTGGTCCCCCAAGCTCCACATACTTTCTTCTGATCAATACAGCTTTGACCTTGCAATCGCGGTTTCACTCCCTTTGGTAAGTATCATTTGCTTTGTATTTCGTCAGACACTTGTAAGAGCTTGGTAAGACACAATAGAGTGTGTTCCTGTTCCACCGAGAGGAGTGTGTAGTGAGATTATTAGGGATAACCTTCACCGTTTGTTTCTGTTTTGGTGTTTCGATGGCGGGGAGATGCGAGAGGAAGCAACGATCCCTACAGACTTTAACGAGTGTGTTAGCCGCCAAGATCTTGAGGCAAACAACAAGCTCATGAAGGAGCACATGGAGGAGACGGTCCACAAGTCCGTACATGATGCGCTCATTACATTGGACCTTGGCAAAATTACGAGAGGGTGGAGCGACGATTGTCTGAGATCGTCGACAGACTTGCTTGTGTTGGAGACGCGACAACAAGCACCGCCACAACCTCCTCCTCCACGTTTTCCCGATGATGCGGTGTTTGATGCAGAAGGTAACTATGATGAAGCGACCACCAGAGATTTACGACTTCGTCGCCGCCTTCGTCAGAACACAGAAGGTATGCCACACCGCCAACAGCAAGGTAATAACAATCGTGCTCCCGACGACCCTTATGCTAAGGTTAAATTCACTATACCATCTTTTTCGGGTCATTATGATGCTTGAGGGATATCTTGATTGGGAGATGACGATAGAACGGAAATTTGCCGCCCACCTTGTACACGAACACCATTAAGTTAGACAAGCCACTAGTGAATTTAAAGATTTTGCTATTATTTGGTGGATTGGTCTAGTTGGGGATGGTAGAGCACCTACTACTTGGGAAGATCTTAAGGTAGCTATGCGCGATAGATTTGTTCCCCCATCTTATTATAGAGAATTGCGTAAGAAAGCGATGCATTTAGAGCAAGGGGATAAATCGTTCAAGATTATTATGCCGAGCTTCGAAGGGATTGCAACGTTGTGGGATAGTAGAGGGACGGGGAGGATGCTCTTTGCCGTTTTTATTCCGGTTTGCGGCGTGACATTCGGGACATTGTGGATTACAAAGAATTTAACACCGTCAACAAGTTATTCCGGTTGCTATGCTTGCGAGAGAAGGAATTGCGGGGGACGACACCACCGCCCCGGGACTACGTTTGGTGCATCGTCTACATCGCGGACGCACCCACCGGCGTCCACGCGACCTCCCTCGACACTGCCGCACATATTGGTAAACTTCCTTTGCGGTACCCACCAAGAAACCCGATTCACGAGCACCTGCGGCACCATCCGGTGGTCGTTCTTCGGACATTGTTTGCCACCGTTGTCATGGGATTGGTCACATAAAGAAGGATTGTACGAGTCGGCGCACATACATTGCTACGGATGATGGCTACATTAGTGTTTTCGACGATGAGGCCGACGATGATGACTCGGTGATGTTGCTGCCGATGATGATGCTATGCTTGGTGCGATGCTACGGCGAACCTTCGAAGTGTCATGGTGCGGCGTGTGCTTAGTTCTCAGCAAGCGTCTTCAGAAAATCAGCCGCGCCATAATTTGTTCCAGACTTTCTTTGCCATCGAGAATCGGCGTGCACGTGTTATTATTGATGGAGGAAGCTGTAATAATTTGGTGAGTTCAGATTTGGTCAAGAAGCTTGGCTTGACCACACGTCCACGACCACGTCCATACCACATTCAGTGGTTCACTGATTCGGGCAAGGTTAAGGTAACACACATGGTAAGAGTGCATTTTTCCATTGGTATGTATTCTGATTATGCGGATTGTGATGTCGTACCTATGGAAGCTTGTTCTCTTTTGTTGGGTAGACCTTGGGAATATGATACTGATGCACGTCACCATGGTAGGAGTAATAAATACACTTTTAGACATAAAGATCAAAACATTACCTTACTACCTTTGACTCCTGCTGAAATTATACAAGCTGATAAAGATAGAGCTACAAGTACCACTAATGAGACAAAAATTCAGCAAGAAATTAAATTGAATGCTCCTGTTATGCTTGCAACTAAATCTGATCTTTTTACTACTGATGCTTCCTGCTATGTCTTGATTTGCAAAGATGCTTTCTTTTCTAATGATGATATTCCTAGCACTTTGCCTGCGTCTGTGACTAACCTTTTGCAGGAGTTCAGAGATGTTTTTCCCTCTGAGATACCTCCAGGACTTCCTCTCATTCGTGGGATTGAGCACCAAATTGATTTGATTCCTGGAGCGAGCTTGCCCAACCGTGCTGCGTATAGAGCAAATCCTGAGGAGACTAAGGAGATTCAGCGCCAAGTCCAAGACCTTTTGGACCGCGGGTACGTACGTGAGAGCCTTAGTCCTTGTTCTGTTCCAGTCATTTTGGTTCCAAAGAAAGATGGCAGTTGGCGCATGTGTGTAGATTGTAGAGCCATTAACAACATCACTATCCGGTACCGTCATCCTATTCCTCGATTAGATGATATGCTTGATGAGTTAAGTGGTTCTAAAATATTTTCTGAGGTTGATTTGCGTAGTGGGTACCACCAAATTAGGCGAAATTGGGTGATGAATGGAAAACTGCTTTTAAAACCAAGTTCGGCTTGTATGAGTGGTTAGTGATGCCTTTTGGATTAACTAATGCACCTAGTACTTTTATGCGTTTGATGAACGAGGTTTTGCGCCCATTTATTGGCAAATTTGTGGTGGTTTATTTTGATGATATCTTGATCTACAGCACTTGTTTATCTGAACATCTTGACCATCTACGTGCTGTTTTTGATGCTTTGCGAGCCGCGCGCTTATTTGCTAACCTTGAGAAGTGCACCTTTTGCACCGAACGAGTATCGTTTCTTGGCTATGTTGTGACTCCACAGGGTATTGAGGTTGATGAGGCCAAGGTGCATGCTATTCGAGTTGGCCAACACCATCGACGGTGACACAAGTGCGGAGTTTTCTTGGACTTGCGAGGATTTTATTCTTTGTTTCGTGAAGGATTTCGAAGCACCATCGTCGCCCCATTACATGAGCGACCAAGAAGGGTGTTTCTTTTACTTGGGGGCGATCACAAGAGGATTCTTTTGCTCTTTTGAAAGAGAAGCTTACTCACGCACCACTACTTCAACTTCCCGACTTTGGTAAGACTTTTGAACTCGAATGTGATGCAAGTGGAGTTGGCATTGGTCTTGTTTTGATGCAAGGAGGTAAACCCGTTGCATATTTTAGTGAGAAATTGCATGGTCCTGTTCTTAATTATTCCACGTACGATAAAGAATTATATGCTCTCATACGATCTTTGCAAACGTGGAAACACTATTTGTGGTCTAAGGAATTTGTTATTCACTCTGATCATGAATCACTTAAGCATCTTCGTAGCCAAACAAATCTGAACCGTCGACATGCTAAGTGGGTAGAATTTCTTGAAACTTTCCCGTACATCATTAAACATAAAAAGGGGAATGATAATGTGATTGCCGATGCTTTGTCTAGACGATATGCTATGTTGTCTCAACTTGATTGTCGTATTTTTGGGCTTGAAACAATTAAGGGACAATATGCTTTAGATGATGATTTTAAAGAGGTTATTTTAAATTGTAAAGAGGACCGTACATGGAATAAATTTGTGCTAAATGATGGATACTTGTTTAGAGCTAACTGCCTATGCATTCCAGTTGGTTCGGTTCGTCTCTTGTTGTTGCAGGAAGCACATGGTGGTGGTTTGATGGGCCATTTCGGTGCCAAGAACACGGAGGATGTGCTGTCCACACACTTCTTTTGGCCTCGAATGCGCCGTGATGTTGAGCGCTTTGTTGCAAGATGCACGACGTGTCAAAAAGCTAAGTCACGATTGAACCCACATGGTTTATACATGCCTCTTCCTATTCCTTCTGTTCCGTGGGCGGATATTTCTATGGATTTTGTTTTGGGATTGCCTAGGACACAGAGGGGGAGCGATAGTATTTTTGTGGTGGTTGATCGTTTTTCTAAGATGGCACATTTTATTCCTTGTCACAAAACGGATGATGCCGTTCATATTGCTAACCTCTTTTTCAAAGAGATTGTTCGTTTGCATGGTATGCCTTCTACTATTGTTTTAGATCGTGATGTGAAATTCTTGAGTCATTTTTGGCGTACTCTATGGAACAAATTGGGGACAAAATTGCTATTTTCTACTACTTGTCATCCCCAAACTGATGGACAAACGGAGGTTGTGAATAGAACATTGTCTACAATGTTGCGAGCAATATTGAAGAAAAACTTGAAGATGTGGGAAGAGTGTTTGCCGCATGTGGAGTTTGCATATAATCGGGCGGAACACTCCACCACCAAGGCAAGTCCTTTTCAGGTAGTGTATGGCTTTAACCCCCGTGCTCCCATTGATCTTTTGCCTCTCCCTACTACTGAGCTAGTGCATAGTGATGCTAAGGAGCGTGCTGAATTTATTTTGAAACTTCATGCTTCAACTAAAGAAAACATTGAAAAGGTGACTGAAAAATATAGAATTGCTGGTAGTCAAGGTAGAAAACAAGTTAAGCTTGAGGCGGGTGATTTAGTGTGGTTGCACTTGAGAAAAGATAGATTTCCAGAGTTGAGAAAGTCTAAATTGATGCCACGTGCTGCTGGTCCATATAAGATTTTGGAGAAAATAAATGATAATGCATATAAACTTGAGTTGCCTCCCGAATTCCGGGTTAGTCCTACCTTTAACATTGCAGATTTGAAACTGTATTTGGGAGAAGAAGATGAGCTTGAGTCGAGGACGACTCCACTTCAAGAGGGGGAGGATGATGAGGACATCACTCCCATGGATACAAACAATATTCCTCTAATTGATGTTCAAGGTCCCATTACTCGCTCACGCGCAAGACAATTGAATTTACAGGTGAGCTCGTTCCTATGTATGTATTCTTGTACATTTGAGAATAGTGTGCTACCTAATGATTTAATTGTACTTAGGAATGAAGGAGGGGACCAGCATGGACATGAGGAAGGACTTGGAGGCGTGGAAGACCAGCAAGGACGTCCGGATCAAGGTGGAGGCCTAAACCAATTCGACTTCGTTTCGGTTTCGGACTCCGGGAACAACCCATCGTAAAACGAACGCCCAGGTCGCATACGGAGTTGGATTTGGACGTTCTATATATGGTTGGAAGAAGAATTTCATAGAGCTTCCAATGGCACTGGTCTCATACCAAAATTCGTCCCGAGTCAACGGGAATCGTCGAAACAAGTTGACGTCCAAAATCTGCCTCGGTGCTTTGCGACACCATATTTTGGCCTTTGGGCCGTGTATCTTTGTTGAGCCCATTAGGGGTGCGTCCGGAGAGAGGGTCACGCCCCTAACCTCTATTTATCTGTAGCCACCACCCTCATTAGGGTTTCGGGTTTTGCTTAAGTCATTCCGTCAAGAACGAGTTCGCCGCTCGATCGGTTTGTGAGACCCCAACTTGTGAGCTTAATCATTCATCCGCAATTTTCCAGATTGTGTTTCTTTCTTGTTCTTGCTTGTGTCTTTCGATTCTCAGGCAAGGATTAGCCCTCGTGGCGAGGTCAATCGTGCAGCGCATGGTTGATAACCAGAGGAGAAGTGGTGCTGCGATTGCGGGGTTCTAGTCGTGTTGATTGGAAGCCGGATCGTTTGTGTGACATCTCCACCAAACCGATAGCTATCTCCACCTGACGGAAGATCGGGAACCCACGTCCCCATTACCTCTACTTCCCTCTCCAAATGTGGGTCCCACCATTTTTCTCACTTTTCCTCTCCTCCTATGCCCTCTCTCCCTCCCGGACGTACCTACCCGGCCCGCCTGATGTCGTCGCCGCGGTGCCGGCGGCGGCGGCGGCGGCGTGGACACCGGAGCCGTGGAGCGACGGGGGAGACGTCGACACTATCGACACCGGGTCCCACGACACCTCCGTGTTCGCGGTGGCGCGCTCCGCCTCGGCGCGCTCGGCGTCACGCACGGCGGCAACGACAAACCGACGCCGCTCCCCGTCTCTCTCGCGCCCGGGCGCGAGGCGGACGCCGGTGTCCGACCACGCCGCGGCCAAGGAGTGCTTCACGGCGCGCGACGCCAGCACCGCCGCGAGGGAGTCCAATGACGGCTCCGCTTCTCCCAACTCCTCTTCTTCCCGCTTTTCTCGTGCACGGCACTGCTCCAGCTGACAAAAGCCTCACGCCGCGGCGCTCCTAGCGCAGGCCACTGCCGCCCGGGTGCTCCGCAACCTCGCCGTGTTCCCGAACCAAGTTGACGTTCTACGGCGCCTTCGGAATCTGCAGCCAGAGGAGCCAGCCGTCGTGCCAGTGCCCACCGGGGTTCGCGTCGGTGGTGGCGCGCGAGTGGGGCCTTAACGACTGGAGCGGCGGTTGCAGCAGGAGGGTATCACTTCATTTCGTGGGCAACGAGTCAACAGATGGATTCATGGAGCTCCAGGCCTCTAGCACATGAATCTCACTGCAACACCCAGAGCAAGGCCCAGTGCGAGTCGACGTGCGCCAACACCAACGCGGCCGCCGCGATGCCCGCGAGTCCCGCCGACGAGGGGGAGCGACGGCGAGGAGGCCCGAGAACGCGCGGTTGGGGCGGCGCGGCGGCCGTCTTGGTGGCGTACACGGCCGACAACCCGCCGCCGACCATGGACTCCAATCCGTCGAGGATGAGACCCTCCGGCCGACGCCGCGACCGCCCATCGTCCTGGCGGCCGACCGCGGAGCTCTCCACCGCACCGAGCCAATGGCCGTCCGCGACACTTCCCCGTGCGCGCGCGCCTCTTGGCCGCACAATCCTCGCCGCCGCGCGCGCGAGCGACCTCACCGCGCGCCACGCCACCGGCCGGCCGCGAGAGGTCGAGTCGCCTCCCCGGCCGGGGCCGGTGGGGATGAGGCCGACGGCCGCGACGGTCGACGGCGGAGGTGCTCGCGTGCCGGCGCCACGCGGCGGGCCTCCTAACCTACACGACGAGCGTGGGGGTGCGGGAGCGAGCTACGCTCAAGCACCAGCGCGAGCTGTGCGTGCGACATGGAGCTCTACGACAGGGAAGAAGCCACCTTCGCCTCCCATGGCGTCGGGAGCTCGCGTGCGCGACGTGGACAGGGTCGGCGAGGAGGGAGGAAAGGCACATCCCGCGCCCGGTCGATCACCGCGCCGCCGCGGCTGCATCCTGCGACCCGTGCTCAGCGGGAGGACTCCTTCTCTCTGTGTATGACAGACGGGGCCCATAGGCAAATAAAGGTCTAGATTGCTTTCACCGCTGGAGATGAGACTTCATTTCGGACCTCTATTTTTTGCAGTTAGGCCTGCAAAAGGATTTTGAAGGCCTTAATTTGGAGGTCCTTGCTTGGGAGTTGCTCTTAGCTTTGTGGAGACAAAAAAGGCCGTTTCCATAGCATAGGGCCCATAATTGTAACCAGGCCTGCTTTGCGATTCGTGTAAGCCCAGCCTACGATCGAACCGCGGTAAGGCACCGAGGTCAACAAGGTCATTTACCTCACTCCCGGCCTCCCTTACATAACCTCCCTCTCCTGGCCACTCGCCCAAACCCTAGCCGCCGCCGCCGGACCACTCGTCGCCCTTCCTCACCTTCGCGAGCGCTCGTTTCGGTAACTCTCCGCCGCCTTGCTCGATCTTTTTCGTATACGTGGTGTTCTTCTTCCCCGCAAATCCAACCCTCCCCTCCCGCTGATCCGCCCGTCTGACTGTTTGTTTGTGCTGGTCGAAGGAAGCAAGGAATTCGAGATGGCCAAGTCGAAGAACCACACGGCGCACAACCAGTCATACAAGGCGCACAAGAACGGCATCAAGAAGCCCAAGCGCCACCGCCAGACCTCCACCAAGGGGGTAAAAAAATCTGCTCCTGCTGTTACTCTTCCATTTTTGCCGGTCGCTCTATCGCGCAGCTGTGCCGGTAGTTTATGGTGGAATCGCGTAGCATAGGCGTTGGTAGTTTTTCCGGATAGGTGTGTACAATTTATGATGTCCCGATGCCAATTTTTTAGGCACGGGTAGGTTTGTTATTTCATTTCCTGAAATTTTTGTGCTATTTGCGAAATCAAGTATTTGATGTGGTAGGTCATTTTCTGAATGATAGATTGCTGTGCTATTTGTGAAATCAGTTAATGTGGTATTTAACGATCCAAATTTATGTTTTTGGAAGCATAGTCTAATGCCTTGAATTTGGCACTGTGAATTTGAGTGAGTTTATTAACACCACTTCTAAGACTAAGTGTCTGCTTAGTTTCGGTAGCCATGTTTTTTCTATCAGTTTGCTAGGATTTGTTTCTATTGTGATGTGAAAGCATATTTAGTGCCTTTTTACAACTTGTGTGTACAGATCCCTGGCTACCATTGTTTCTGTCTCTACTCCCTCCGTCCAGATTTGAAATATTTGTGTTTGTGACGTCGATTGCTCGATTGGTAAATACTAGACTGACTTAGTGCCTATTGTAAAATTTGTACTGATAGGGTTGAGGTTGTTGCCATGATGAGACCTTACATTTTTTAGAGCAGACCACTGCTTGATGAACCTGGGGAATAATGTTCATTATATCTCCCTGAGCGGTTAACTGAGCAATTACTCAACCTTGATTCATGTTGTGCTCTGTATTGTGACATGCAGAACTTTGAAGCATTACCACCTTTGTTCTGCTACTTGTTGGTGCTTTGCTAACCTTGTGACCTTTGTTATTGTCAAACACTTTTAGCACTTCCACTGACCTTCCGCTGTGTTTGCAGATGGACCCCAAGTTCCTGAGGAACCTGAGGTACTCAAGGAAGAACAACAAGAAGAGCGGTGAGGCTGAAGCTGAGGAGTAAGATGGAGGATGCCCAACAAGAACAGCATGGATGTGTTTCCCCTTAGCTCAGTTTTACCTTTAGGATGAGTTTCACTTAAGATGGTATTTAAATGGTCTTTATCTATGATGGCAAGGACTCTTGCTACTGAAGTGTTATTACTGTAATATTATGATATTATGTGTTAAGTTCATGATACCCTTTGGTTTAATGTTTTACCTTATGTGTTAAATTTGTCCCTCAGCTCTAGGGGTGTGGATTCCATCTCTGGATCATGTCGGGTAGTAGGTTATTTGCTTGGAGATTGGAGTTAAACCATGCTCTGTGCCATTGACTTCATGCTCGTGCAATTTGCCTTTGTGAGGGACGCAACTATGTCATCCATTATATAAAAATGTGCACCTGCGGTGCAATTTGCGTCTTTTTGAGTAGTGGTAAGCCAGAACTGTAAATTGGTGGTGTGTTCGAGTTTGAAGTTATCGTGTTAGCAGCAGCAGTATGTTGGTCCGAAGCGGCTAACAGTCTGTTCGGCTGGTCAATTAATGGAGGGTTGCAATTATGAAAAGATGTAATTAATAAAGAGAAGTAGGGAATGGAGAGATGAGAAGATAGGGTTGAATTAACAAGTACTCATTCATCTTCATACCTCGGGGGTTTACCCCTTTTTACACGATACATCAGTTAAAGTGAAATCCAAGAGCTCTCCCTCTCCTCCTATCCTGCTTGTGTGCTTGTTCTTTTGTTCATCCAAATAGCGTGTGTTCTAAGTGCTTGAGAAACTTGATTTCCAACACGTTATCAGCACGAGTTCTACCGAGCTAAGAAGCTAAGAAGGTAAAGAAGTCAGAAATCAGTTCTTCTACCGAGCACATACACAGGCACATCACTAGCACGATTTCTATACTGTATGAAGTCGTTGGCGCATCAGCAGCACCCGGTGACATGTAGGCGGCTCAGCCGCCGTCACCGTCCACCGCCGGAGACGACTTGTGCGATGCAAGGAAGGCCCTGCCTCCGCTCGCCATTGAGAGGCCCTGAAGTGCCGAACCCGTCGCCATCCTGAAGACGAGCAAGCGCCCGCCCATGGGCAAGCCGGGCCAGCAGCCCCGCAGAGCCGACTGGCCGCCTCGGCGTGCGACCCTGAAGCGCCGCCGCCCCGGCCGGCGCACACCGCCGCGCGGGCACCACCTGCGGCGTGCGGACGCGCGGCTCCGACCGCCGCCGGCACGGCCCGGCGGCGCACGGCGCGCCGCCCGCGCCCGCCACCGCGCGGGCACGGGCCCCGCCGGCCGCGAGTGCGCATAAGCGCGGATCCCGGCGCCCTTCGCGGCCTCGCGCGGGTGCCCATCCCCACCACCGTGGGCGCGCGGCCGTCGCCGTAGGGCACGGCCCTAACACCGCGAGCGCCGGGCCCCGGCCTTGGCCGCCGCCGATGCCGCCAAGGCGCGGCGCGCGTTGGCCCGGCCGGCGGCCGCCGGGGTCCTCGCCGCGGAAGCGCACCCCCGCGGATCCGCGCGTCTTCCGTGCGCACGGGCGCGGGCACGTCCCGGCCGGCCGCGGACGCACGAGCGCGGGAGCGTCCCCGTCGGCCGCCGGGCGCGGGGGCGGCGCGGCCCCCGCGCCGCGCTGCAGCCAAGGCGCGGGTGCGGCCCAGCCGCCTTCGGCAGGCACCCCCCTGTTCCTGGTCCCCTGGCTGCTGCGGTAGGAGGAAAGAAAAGGATAAGGATGGGGGCTAGGGTTAGGGTTTGATGCCCTCCTTTTATATTTGGCCTGGGGTAAACGTGATCCGTCCATCTTGATCGACGGCCACGATTGGTCAGACCCTAACAGCCCTAACGGGCCGGCCCAATTAACAAGAGAGTGGACCCTGCAGGCCCATTTCGAGTTAGGATTGCGTGAAACCTGTTGTTTTATGCAAATATAGTGGCCCGAAGCCCACTATAACACCCAAATGCGTGACCCAAAGTCCGCAAAAAATGTTAGTGGCCTAAAGCCCACTATATTATCTCATTTATTGCATTTATTTATTTCTTGTAATTTATTTATTTATTTACTGCGTTATTTAAATTCTTACGTATTTACTTTATCGCAATAATTTATTTAATATTGATGTAATTCTAAAAATTACACCTGAGATGGTTCTGAAGACTATACAAAGTCGTAATCCTGGAGATTACGCACCGACATTGACGCCCCTGTACATTCATTGTGTAGGCATGTTGGACATCGCAAAGAGGGAGTTCGAGGTGCTTGCCGTGGACGGCAACAACTACCTCACTTGGGCTACCGACGTCGAGATCAAACTCGACGGCATGAGCCTCGATCATACCATTATCCAGCCTCAAGCTGGCAAGGATGAGCGCACAAAGCCTGATAAAGAAAGAGCATTGCATTTTTTGCGACATCATCTCCACCCAGACCAGAAGACGAAGAGAGACACACTTGTTCTATGGCAGTCCCTGAAGGACCGCTTCAGCCAGCAGCTGATGATTGTGCTCCCTAGAGCACAACAAGCTTGGATCACCTTACGCTTCAAAGACTACAAGTCTGTGGCAGCGTACAACTCTGCTTTACACAGGATTGTGACCAAAATGCGTCTATGTGGCCAGAAGATCACTGACCCTGACATGATCGAGAAGACCCTATCCACCTTCCACCCTGGCAACATAGTACTGCAACAACAATACAAAAACTCAAAGTACCAGAAGTACTCTGAGCTGAGTGAAGTACTATCTGTTGTCAGACAGCAGAATGAGGTGCTCATGAGCAACCATTCTACCCGGGCCACTGGTTCTATAGCTGTGCCTGAAGCACATGCTACCGTTGCTGAGAGGTCTCACAACCGGAAATGGGGCCGGGGAAAGGGGAAATGGAAGGGGAAAAGAGGTGCCTTATTCAAAGGCAAGGGGAAAAGGAAGCCCAAGGGTAGATCCAAACCCGAGAAGGAAAGAGGTGATCATAGTGGGGAAGAGCAGGACGAATGCTATAGATGCGGAGCAAGGGGACATTGGTCCCGCAGATGCCGCACCCCCAAACGCCTCGTTGACCTCTACCAATAGAGCAAGAATAAGGGGAAAGGTCAACATGAGTCCCACTTCATCACTGAGCCTGAAGCTCAGAAGCGTGATGACATAGTCGTCAACACAAATGATGAAAACGTCCATATGGACGGAAGTGAGGAAAACCTTCTCGATGACATGGATATTTTTGGGGACCTGCAGTAATCTCCAAAATATCATGTCAATGCAATGTAGAGTTTGGCCATGCTCCTGAAGAGCATTTGTAACAAGGTCCAAACTTATAATATATTTCCCAGGAATAATATAATGTTGTTTCATTTATGTTATGCACATATGTTAAATACTTGTTTTTATTGTTATGGTATTTAACAGAGCCTATGGGAACCGAATGGCCGAAGCGGATGAAAGGACCTTGATGCTGCCTAGAGGGGGGGGGGGTGTGAATAGGCGGGACGACCAAATGAAACTTTTCCCCCGAAAACTTGAGCTTCACTGGCACTGGCGGTTTGTCACACCTGTTTTTTCAAACAAAACCAAGTGCAAACCTATATGCATGCCAGGATCAATTTTCATGCATATAGTTGACATAAGTGAATAGCAGAAACAATATCACGAAAGAAAAAGGGAGATTATTAGAGTTTACGCTTAATCCTGGAAACGAAGACCCCAAAACATCACAGGCAGTCGACTGGGGGGTTGCGTACGCCTAGAACTCCACAACATCTTCACATCATCTTCATGCAGTAGCTTCCTCTTTCTGAGCAACATTGTTTATAGCAAGGGTGAGCACTTGTCGTACTCAGCAAGTGTGGGGAAAGTATGAATGCAAAGGCTTTATAGTGGACTGGGCTATAAGCATTTAGCATTTTAGTTGATCAAGTTTTATTAGCACCTGATTACTAATAAAAGTATAAGTTTACACCAACCCACAATTAAGCATAAAGATAAGAGATACGCCATAAGCATATGGCTAACATAACCATAACCACAATTTAAGTCCATCTTCAAGTTCAATTATCATGTGAGGGTCCAGACCGCTGTTGACCGTGAGCACGACTAATCGATTAGTTTTACACTCTGCAGAGGTTGTACACTTTCACCACAAGCAGTGTAAAAACTCCGAAGAACTTTGGACCCAACCACGCGATGCTGATCAGGCACCATACCACACTACTGAGGTGTGATTGCATAGGGACGCTACATGGCCTTTACAAAGGTTCCCTAGCAAGTTATGACCCACAAGGTCCGGATCAGTTAGCAAGGTATAAAGTCCCCTAGCAGGTCGATACCCCACCATAGAAAATAACTCACCCAACCCCCTGCTAGAGCGAGTCCATACCCCGCAGTACCGACGATCCCTTGTCCTTATCAGGTAAGATCACCCCAAGCTAAAGTTCCTAATTATTTGGCCAAGACCAGTGCCCATTTAGTTCTTGTGGTTGTACTATTTTCCTGGGTGGTTCTCTATGTTCCGATTAATGCACAGTGATCTTGTATTAAAGTTATCATAAAGAAACATAGAGCATAAAATGATAACCATGTTGATTATTACCAACCCATTTGAGCACACTAAGCAATATCTACCATCAATATTAATTAAAACCGGGTTCAGGATAATGGTCAAAAGAGGCTAGTCATCCTTAACAGGCACCCATCAAAATTAATGCAAAGTAATGCAAAGTGATTTATAAAGTTATTGGGACAAAAGATCAAGGACACACTTGCCTTTAACCACAGAGTAGTTGCTCAGAGTTCTTCATCTTCATACTCTTCCAAAGCTCTCGATTCTCGAACAACGTTCACTCTAATCGCATCAATCATCGGACACAAACATACACAAAGCAAACAAACAAGCATACTAAGAACAAAGCACCAATCAAAAGAATGCACTAAAGGACAGGCTCAATTGGATGGATCACTAAAGAACACAAAGTGTGCTTGGAAGGGAAAGGCTTGGTTAACTTTGAAGAGATGATGGCAGAAGATTGAGCAAGGACTGGAAAGATCACACTGAGATAGAGCTCGATCCTATTGGTTACGCAAGCGCAGGAAACGCTGAAAACAAAACTAAGGTCGAAACAATCGGAAGATTAATATCCATCAACAAGAGACTATGTGCTTGACATCTTTTAATTAAGAAATCATTTGAAAGAATATTTCAGAGAAATACTCTATGTTACCATTAAACAAGTTACATTTAATTAAAGAAATCATGATAAACCTAATCATATTTTATTTATAACATTCGAGTAGAAGTTATGTCAAGTTAACAATTACTTTAGAAAGATAAAGCAAGTATAAGATATCAAGACGAGCAACTTTATGTCACGCGTTCAACTAAACATATTTTAATATTGAAAAGGCATTTATGATGTTATTTGGCATATTAACTTTATTATGAAAACCGATGTTTAACCCTAACATCTTTTATATATAAAAACTAGTTATGAATAGGGATTAACCAATTACATCATGATTAAAGAAAACCGGATTAGAACCTAATCACTTTTTATTTATAAAAGCATTGGAATAAGAATTAGTCAAGATCAACATGCATCTTTAGTATTATAATAAATAACAGGTGATACACAAGCTAACGTACAGGTTAAGGTGGAACAAACGAGAATGGTGGAAGCGAACTATAACGCACACACAAACTTTAGGCTAGGGTTTAGGAGAACTAGTCTACAAAGAGAACTCGGATGAACAACTGACATACTAACCAAGGGTGAACTGATCTGACAGGTGAAGAAGATAACAGGGTAGACTCTAAAGAAAGGTAGCTACGATAGATTAGGTACAAGAACACAACTAATTCATAAAAAGACAACCGAACAGAGATGGGATAGACGTCAACTAGCTAGATGCTGATAAACAAGATTCTAAGATAAACATAAAACAAGAGTGATAAGATTACTTGATAGGAAAATGAGCAGTGCAAACTATTCACATAGATAAAGCTACTAAGCTAAGAAGAAACTCTAAGGCTTGATTAGATGCACACGGTTTAGCTTGGGCTAACACTAGAAAGATTTAGAGCTTCTGATAAACTTGATCAAAATAGATACTAAGATAGAGCGGGTGAAGAACGACTATCGAATGATTTGCATTTATGATAGAACAAGATTATGAGATAGGTTCATTTTAATTAACAAAACATATGATAGGATATTTCATAACGAAAAGTATCCTAAGTTGGAATTAATTCATATTAAATTTTATTTGCAAAACCGTAGAAGAAAGAACCCAATTAAGTTTTATTCATAAATGTTTATGTACAAATTATACCAATTAAACATTTAACTTAGAAAAGATAAACTATATGAATAATCTAAACGTAACTTTATGATTCAAGTAGATCATATTATTATTGAAAACAACATTACATTGGTATTAATCAAAATTAACATTTATTTATAAAGCCGGAGTAAAAGCCTAATCAACTTTTAATTATAAAAGTTAATTAATCATTAAGCCAATTAATATTTGACTTACGGAAAAATCGAGTAAAAGATCTAATTAGATTTTATTTATAAAAGCATGTAAAGTAATCATTAATCAAATTAAATTTGATTATGAAAAATGGGTATAGATCTATATTGCTTTTATTTATAAAAGGTGTGTATAACTAAGTATTAATCAAAGTTAATATTAATTTTATTTTCAGAAAACAAAACATGGTGAAAACACACCACTAACGCGTGCTTTACATTATTATGAACCTAACGCAATTTGAACGGATTAAAACGGAGTTAAAACGTGCAAGATATGGAGAAAACTAGATCGGAGGACCTATTCGTGAATAACTATAGATTTCAAGGGTTAGCAAACAAGAATCCCGAGACACAACCAATAGTGCTCGTGAAACTGATAAAGCTCGGGGGTTAGATCTGTAAAAGGGTGTTGGTTGGATCTAGGCGCAGGGAACTTAATAGATCTAAGGGGTTTTCAGCAAGATTTGCAAGACTCAAGAAAGGATCTAAAGTTTACTAGGAAGGGCAGGGACCTAACTGCAAAACGGCGGGGGTCTTCTTCCTCCTTTGGACAGAGGCGCACTGCGGGTCTGGGCGATTCGATCCCCAGCGGTCCGGCGACCTTGGAGCTTGGGTGACCGACGCAGGACGCAGAGGATGGGCAGGGGACCTCAGGAGAGTGCTCTCCGACGGAGGAGATGAAGCGGAGCAGCCGGATTTCGAAGGGGCGGCGGCGGTCCGCCATGGTGGACGACCCGGTGTCCGTGCGGCGGCGGTGTTCGGCGCTCGGCCGGCGACGGGGAGCGGCGCGGAAGGTGTGGCCCGCCGTCTTGGAGCTTACGGCGGCGACGGCTTGCTCCGGTGGCTACCTCGTCCGGCGGGACGACGCGGCGGAGCTTGGCTCCTATGGCGGCGGCGGCGCTGCGAGAGGGCGGCACGACGCGCGGGCGAGGAAGCAACGGGGGTGGGGTTTTATGGGCGCGGAGCACGGGAGACCGAGCCGTGCCCGGCTCGGACGCCGAGGGGTGGCGCCGGCGGGATGCCCCGGACTCCGGCGAGTCCGGGTCTAGCACGCGGCGGACGGCGGCGCGCATGGGCTCGCGCGGCGGGCTCGCGGCCGGGCTTGGAGCGGGCGCGGGCTGGACGGGGCTAGAAACAGGAGCTCGGCCGAGTTGGGCCAAGAGAAACGAGGGGAAAAACCTTAGGGTGGTCCGCCAGTCTTCCAGGGGTTGGGCTGAAAGTTTGACTGGGCCAAAAAGGGAGAAAGAAAATGAAAAAGGAAAGAAATCTTTTTATTTTTAGAATTTATTTTCGGGAAGAGAATTATCTAGAAATAGCTAGGTAATTCATAAAAGCCACGAATAATATCCTAAAAATCCCAAAAATTCTAGGAAAATTCCCAGAGATAGATTGGAACATGAACAATCCAAATAAAGTATTTGGAGCTCATGAAAAAGATTTTAGAGACGTCTAATAAATAGAAATAGCTCAAGGAAAAAGGAGAATAAATTACAGAAAAATCCGGAAAATTCTCGAAAGAGTTAGGACAGCTCCTAAACGCATTATTGAAACCTTTTACACTCAAGAACCACTAGATGCATCGGCATGAATGCACACACCCAACTCTTTATTTGATTTCAGAAAATCAAACAAGGATTTTTCCTATACTATATTTCCTGTAAAGAAAATAAATGTTGGAAAAGTTTTAAAATTATGAGAAAATTGTTATTTAATTATTCTCTCTATTCACAACCTGAAATTGGAAATTTCAGGGTGTGACACGGTTAGACCGCCCCTACCAGGCGGTTATACCACCCCTGATGTGCTGAACTACAGGGAGCGGTTAGACCGGGTCCTGGGGCGGTTAGACCGCCCTGCCCAGTAAACCTGCAAAACAACTCAAGTCTTCTCTTGACTTATAGCCCGAACTTAAGTTCTTGAGTAGCTCCTGTAGATGATCACTAGCAGGGTAATGATCCCTGCACTCGAAGACAAGCACACCCAAGTAGATTGAGCGGAAGCAAAGTAAATGTGCTAGAAATCAAAACAAGTGAGGCAAACCACAAAGGAGAGACGAGAATTTGTTTTCGGAAGTTCACCGCCCACAAAGGAACGACTACATCTCCGTTGAGGAGCTTGTAAGGGAATTCTCCCACAACAAGCCGGGTCTCTTTCAACCACTTTCCGCGTTTCCACTAAGGCAATCTTTTCCACAAAGAGGCAAGATCATAGCCCTTACAAACTTGCCGCTGCTCACCACAACCTTGGGAGCTATCCGGCGACGCCTAGCCGTCTAGGAGGCGAACCTCCAAGAGTAACAAATGCTTCAAAGGCTTTCCGACGTGAATCACAAGTGTTCAAGCTATGGGATGCTCTTGCTCAGCTCACACAAGCTCACAAAGGCTTAAACTCTCAACCCAACACAAGGATATGGCTTTAATAGCAAATCTCACAAAGAGAGAGTTGGGGAGTGTTTCTTTGGCTTTGGCTTATGAAAAACAGCAGGGGAAGCACCTCAGCAACCCTAGAATCAGCAGCACCAACAAGTGGAGGTCATGGGGTACTTATACCCCTTTCAAGGAAAAACTAGCCGTTAGTTCTCGGACAAAGGCGGTTAGGCCGCCTAGTCAGGGCGGTCTAACCGCTACCCAACGGTCAGTTTGAAAAACTAGCTGTTGGGCTGCTAGGGGCGGTTAGAACGCCCTGGGCAGAGAGAGCCCTAAAACCCTTCTCTCTTCTCATAAGCATTTCAACACGAGTTGAAATGGCAAAGGCTGGGTTAGGGGTTTGTTAGACTACTTAGGGACTCTCTCAAGGCTAGTTCTCACTTAGGTCAACAAATGAGCACTTTTGATCTTTTGTCTTAGAGCTAATGTTGCACCCCTCTTGTTAGTACGACATACCTAAACTCAAGAATAAATATAAAAATGGTTGATCACTTGAGCTTGTAGATCTTCAATCTTGTCGTACTTTTGTAATTACAATATGAGGGCTTTTAACATAGCCGATGTCTTGAGAAACTCCATACTTGAGCTAGTGACTTAGGATTTTCCCTTATTGCATGAGAGTGAACACTTTAATCCTTAAGTCACTCCATATTTCCAATCATAACATTTTGATATGTTGCAATGCTTCCCTCGGTTAAGGCTTGGATATGATACTTGAAGACCCCACAGACGCTAGAACTTCACCTTAGCAAAACACTAATGGTGGCCTGGCCAAGACCCCAGAGATTGCTTAGTCCCTCACCCTAGACACCTCGGTTGATCTCTTCATCACTTACCCAATCCACTTTGAGTTCCACTTTGCTTCATAAGTTTGTTCTTGATTGACAACGAATATGCAAGCTTCCTTTTAAGAACCATCAAGTTTACACTCATCCTTATGTCCTCTTTCAATTTCCACATGAAGCCTTGCACTTTAGCTTGATAGACTTACCAACTTCTTTTTGAATGATCCACCTTTTATTTTAGTCAAGCCACCACTCTCTTTGGAGACATGTATTCAACTTCACAAAATATAAGTCCATTTATTGCTTGTCATTAACCAATGTGCATAAAGAATCATTCATGTATTTGTCTTTTCCAATGTGAGACATATAATATTTATTCACAAATAAATACTCCAAGAATTGCTTATGAATTTCAAGATAAACCTGCTCACAAACTTAGACAAATACGTTGGAGGAGGAACCCATGGAGGTGGGGCAGTAGTGTCACCTTCAAACATAGAATCAAAACCAGTAGGTGGTGGTGGAGGAGGAGCCGAGGAGGAAGATGCACCAATGTCTGATCCAAAGTTGCTCTCATACTGATTGTAAAGATCAGAGTTGAGAAAAGCATTCATCCTACCATCCACAGAGGGTATCTCAACCTCTTGAGGACCATGTGTGGTTCGAGGACCGGTGGATGGTCGCTTCCTTGTGTGATGAGTGATTGACAATGTTGTGTGGACTGATTCTTGGCTAAGTATTGCAGGTGCAGGATGTGGCTTGACTGGTGTTGGTGCAGGTGAAGAACAAACGCGAAAGGTCGTCGCCGGTGAGGCCTCCAGGTGTGGAGAAGACAAGTAGGCTTTGTTCGAGGGACCCGGTGACCAGTAGGGTCAAGTGCGGGCCGCATGGTGGCATGAACAACAAGATGAAGTCATGGACGGTTTCTTGGTTGAGCCTCAAAACCAAGGTCGAGCCGGGACTACGTGGGAGCCGAGTCATGAGTGGAGATTGGCGGAGGCTACACTGAGTTCGCGGGGTTTCCGGTGGTTCACCAGAAAACCACTAGGTTCCTTGGTTGATCCACAAAGCCAAGACCGAACAACCGAAGACGGTGCTACAGCAGTGCCAGACCGGTCTGACCGGTAGGGAGCACCGGTCTGACCGGTAGGCGACGACGCAGTCCGGAGACTTCGAAGCGGAGGACACGTGTCGGGATCGCATGGCTTGCATCGAGGCTACGCAGGGTGCGGTCGCCGGGCATCCGTCCGATGGAGAAGACATGAAGACTTCCAAATCCGCCCTTGAGGGGCTTGTATCCCTAGTTATTAGGAAAGGGCATTTTAGACTTTCGGTTGCCTCCATATAACCCAAGAGGTGAGAGGATGGCAGCCAACTCTTGTAACCCTAGTTCATTTGCTTTCCTTTTTCTCTTCCTATTTTCCTTAGGATTTCTATAGGACTAGCTTGAGAGCTTCATGGTGAGATCTTGTGAGAGGGTTGGATGATTGGGCGGCAAGCTAGACCTTGTATGAACCTTTGTTGCATGTATAGATGATTCAGCGTGGTTCCTCAAGGTTTGGATGTGTTGTTCCCGGTTGTCCTTGGTGGTGATTTTCGGAGCCCTCTCTTGGTGATTTCTTTGGGTTTTTTTCGAGACTTTTCTCTTGGGGATTTGATGGGGGAAATTTGTGGGAACCCTTCGTGGTTCTTTGGGCTGTGATTCCCCTCCCAAATCCGTTAGTAAAGGGGCTCGATTTTGAGGTTTTTCGAGTTCTTGGGTTTGTGGTGTTCTTGGCGGGATTTCTTCGATTCCTCCTTTTTGGACAAGTTTTGGTGGGATTAAACTTGGATATGGACTCCTCATGAGGTGTTCCTAATATCTCCAAAGTCTTGTTCAAGTCCGTGGAGCGATTCGGGAGATCGAGGTTTGGATTTGGGGGAGTTGACTCGCGGGTGCTGTTCATCCCGAGCTGCCCAGGCTACACCGGTCTGACCGGTGCTCTTGATCGGTCTGACCGGTGCAACCCTCGGTGGGTTTGTGCTCGGGTGAACGTCTGGGTGTGTTCGCTGTTGTTCTGTGTTGCTGCTATTTCGAGTTTGGGTCAGTTTGGTGGTCGGTTCGCCTGTTTGGTGATTTGGGGGCTTTCAGGCTTGGACCGGTGTGACCGGTGTGTTACACCGACCTGACCGGTGTGAAGCCACTTAGTGGAAGTTGCCAACTCTCACCAGCAGGGACCGGTCTGACCGGTGGTGCTCACCGGTCTGACCGGTGGTGGTCTGTAGACTCGAGGTTTGGTTTTCCGCTGCGTTCTCGGGTCGGAAGGTTGTGTGTTGGTTCCTAGGTCTAGTGGCACTCTAGTGGCTGCGTGGGCTTGGCTAATTTGGGTAGTGAGTCGGAGACGTGTGTTGGAAGCCGTGTTCATCTTGTTGGAGTTTTCATCTCCTTCGAGAAGAATTTTTATCGGCTCCCATTCACTCCCCCCTCTCTGGTTCGCCGTATCTGTCCTTCAAGTGGTATCAGAGCCGGTTCGGGTCTTTTTTGACTCTAACCAGTCTAAGATCCAAGGATGGCGTACCAGGAACGGGGTTCGGGTCCTCCACACTTCGATGGCAAGAACTACTAGATCTGGAGTAAGCGGATGGGTGCGTTCCTCCGCAGAAAGGGTCAGATCCTTTGGGATGTCACGGTGGACACAGGCTATGTCCAGCTGATGGACTTCTTCGCTCCAGGATCGAGGGACAGATTCAACGCCAACAACAAGGCGGTCGACTACTTGTTTCGTGCTCCTGAGTTCGATCGGGTGCACACCGAGCACTTGGCATGTAGGATTTGGACGGTGCTGAAGGAGGCTCATGTTGGGAATGCCCAGGTTCAGGCACGGATGTATGCGACCTACCGGAGAGAGTACGAGAACTTTACTCATCTCCCCGGTGAGTCCATCGATGCCTTGTTTCAGAGGTTCACGGTGGTTGTGAACAACATGAGGGCCAATGTGGACGTGCTCCCGTACGATGATCATGATAGAGCGGTCAAGCTCTTACACTCTTTGGATCGTACGATTTGGGGTGGAAAGTTTGAGGCCATTGTGGAGTCAGAGAAGTATGATACTCTGACGGTGAATGAGCTGTTCTCAAAGCTCAAGTCAGCTGAGGTGGATAGGGGCATGACCGCCAAGCTCGAGGGACCGACTGATTCCCATAGTCTTGCCCTCGTTGGTGGTTCGAAAGGAAAGGCTAACACTAACCCATCCACCGGGATGTTCTCTTTTTCCTCTTTGATGTCTATGCCAGATGAGGAGTTCGACATGCTTGGAGAGGACGAGCTGGCGCTCCTGACGAGGCGGTTCGAGAGGCTGCACGAGAACCGAGTGAACATGAGGAGGAACACGAGGACATGCTTCCAGTGCGGCAAGCCGGGACACTTCATCGTCGACTGCCCGGAGAAGGTCGAGAACAAGGACGGCTACAAGCACAAGCCGAGGAACGATGGCAAGTACAGGTCGAGGCGCGACCACAAGAGCAAGAACAAGAACAAGTACAAGGACGAGCGATGATCGAGGAAGAAGGAGAGCCGAGGCAAGGCCCGAGCGATGGTTGGAGCGAGTGACGTCGACTCCAGTTCTGCGTACTCCACCTCGAGCTCGAGCAGCAGTGAAGATGAAGGTGATCGTCGCAAGAACAAGAAGTCGTCCAAGAACCTAAGCAGGCTGAGCTGCTTCGCGAGAGACGACATCTGCACCATGGCGCTGAGCTCCGACAGCAAGAAGAGCACACAGAGCGACTCAGACTCCGATTCCGACGACGAGGTGCGTGATGAACTTCCCTTCTTGCGCCAGGAGAATGAGAGGCTTGGCACTTTGCTTGATAACCATGATGACATGCTTAGAGTGGCCAAGAAAATAAGAAAAGAGCTTAGGGCTTCACTCGAGGATGCTAGGACTAGAGTGGCTGAGCTAGAGACACAGGTGCTTGATAGCAAGCTTGAGATTGATTCCTTTAAGGCTAGCCCTGTTGTTTCGGATGAGGTTGATTGTGCTGATTGCTCCATCTTTCTTGCTGATCTTGCTTTGTTTAAGGAGAAGCATGCCTCCAAGTGTGAGGAACTAGATGTGCTTAGGGTTGAAGTGGCTGAGCTTAAGTCTAGACTTGCTTTGCTAGGTGCTTGCACTTCTTGCCCTGTTTTGCATGCTAAGATTGATGAGATGCATGCTTACACTAGTTCTCTTGAGGCTAAGCTGAAAGAACCCATGCCTACATCATGCTCCACCCGTGAAATGCATGCTTTGAAAAATCCGGAACTTGCACATTATGTTGATCGTTTGCGGGATGAGAATGATGAGCCGAGGAAGTTGATGGGTTGGTTGTCGGTCATGAGCCTCGGTTGAGGATGATGATCGAGGCATTTAAGAGGCAGGATGGTGAGGGACTTGGGGCAAACAAGGCTGGTGAGGGAAGTGTAGAGAATATCCCAGAGCCACGAAAACCCACCACAAAAATGATTTCCCCCCCAAAACCTAATCATCTTAGGAACTGACTAGACACAACCCCAGCTCCACCCGTGTTTCTACACCCACAAATGATCTACAAAAGCCTATCAAGTTTGTGAGCACTTCGGGGAAAGTGTTCTTTGGGAAAGAAAGTGAGAAGGCTAATGAGGGGAAACCGGTGGAGGAGTTGAGTGGAGAGAAACCTAGTGAGCAGCCACATCCCAAGCCTAAGCCTAAGCTTGTGAGGTTCCATTGTGGCTATTGTGGGAGAGATGGCCATAAGGATGAGTTTTGCTTCAAGAGGAAGCGAGAGGAGAGAATGGCAAAGGAGTGGGACAACAAGGACAAGTACCACCTTTCCGATGGTGTACTTGAGCCTCGTGTGCAGATGCCCAGGGCCAAGGCGAGTGTGAGGACAGTTCTGGCTTGGGGAGAGCGGAAGGCTGTTGGAGGTGCTGCTTGCCCGGGTCACACCGGTCGGCCGGCCGGTGTGGGGCACCGGTCGGACGGTGCGGTGCGAGCCCGGACAGGGCGGCGGTTCGGGTTTTGTACTCGTACAGGTGCGAGGGTTGTTTCTGGAGGTCGAGGTTCTAGTGGTTGGGCTGGAGAGTTTGCAAGTGGTCAGGTTGCAAGGCGTTCTCCCCTCGAGTTCACTACGGGGATGGGAGGAGTCGTAGCTTTGAGAAGGAGAGGAGGGACGGTCCACGGGTTCTCTTTTGTGGTTTTGGTCCTCCTCCAGGCAGAGAGGGGTGGTTCCCTCAGGGTGGTTACCGTGGTGGTGTTCGTGGAGGTAGCTTTGGTAGAAGAGATGCTTTGGTTGGTGCTAACCACACTTTCGAGCAAATGGCTCGGCACTGGTTTTACTCTTTTGGTACTAACCACAATGCTGAGTCGTTTGTTCGCTCACGTGCTCGTTTTTGAATTTTAGGTGGGAGACTTGAAGAACATTTGGTTGATTGACTCCGGTTGCTCGAGGCATATGACCGGAGACAGGGGGTGGTTCTCAAGTCTCGTCCCAGTGGTGACAAAGAGGTACATCACCTTTGGGGACAATGGGCGCGGGTGTGTGCTTTCAGAAGGTAAGATCAGAGTGAGTGACAAGATCACTCTCAGGCATGTTGCTCTTGTTCAATCGCTGGGGTACAATTTGCTTTCTGTGTCCCAGTTGTTGGATGAGGATTTTGAGGTGTTGTTTCGGCCAGGTGGTTCTCGGATTTTGTACTCTCGAGGGGACCTTGTCTGTATGGTCGTTCCCGAGGGTCAGGTGTTTCGTGCTGATTTTTCTCAGTCTTCGGGTGTGGAGCGTTGTTTCTTGGCTGGTTCTTCGAGTGAGTTGTGGAGGTGGCATAGGAAGTTGGGTCACTTGAGCTTTGACCTTTTGTCTCTCTTGAGCAAACTCAATTTGGCCCGAGGATTGCCACGGTTGAGGCTTGAGAAAGAGTTGGTTTGTGCGCCATGTAGGCATGCCAAGATGGTAGCCTCTTCTCACCCGCCTCTCACCGATGTGATGACTGAGCGTCCATGCGAGCTGCTCCATATGGACCTTGTTGGCCCAGCTCGTGTGCTATCTGCGGGTGGGAAGTGGTATGTTCTTATTGTGGTGGACGACTACTCTCGGTATGCGTGGGTGTTCTTTCTTGAGGAAAAGGGTGAGACGTTTGGTTTTGTTCGAGATCTAGTCTTGAGGTTGAGGAACGAGAGGCACGGAGATGCCATACGAGCAATCCGTAGTGATAATGGCTCGGAATTCAGAAACTCTCATTTTGAAACCTTTTGCCATGACTTGGGTCTTGAGCACCAGTTTTCGAGTCCGTATACGCCTCCCCAGAATGGTGTTGTGGAAAGGAAGAACAGGACCTTGTGCGAGATGGCTCGGACGATGCTTGATGAGCATAGGACTCCGAGGAGGTATTGGGCTGAGGCGGTGAATACCGCGTGCCATGTGTCGAACAGGATCTACCTCAGAGTGCACAAGAAGAAAACATGCTATGAGTTGATGCATGGTCGCACACCCAAGGTGAGTCACTTCCATGTCTTTGGTTGCAAGTGTTTCATTCTGAAGAAAGACAGGAAGTTGGATAAGTTTGAGGCTAGGTCTGTCCATGGTATTTTCTTTGGTTATGCATCTCACTCTAGAGCATATCGTGTGCTCAATCTTGAAACTAACCAAATCGTGGAGACTTACGAGGTAACCTTTGACGAGACAGAGCCACGTAGTTAGCTTGTCTTTGAGTGTGCAGGTGATGATGAGCTTGGCGAGGAGATCTTTCAGGAGGAGGAGCATGAACATGGAGACGATGAAGATGGCGGTGCGGTGCCCCACTACTGCGATTACGGTGATGGATAGACCCTCTACTACACCTACGACGACAAATCAAGAACGAGGAGAAGCTGATGTTGAGGGGGAGGTAGCATCGAGGCGAGAACCTCCCCGACGAGTACAAGTGGATCACCCAGCTTCGAGGATCATTGGCGACATGAATGAACGCACTACACAGTCGAGGGTTCGAAACAATTCTCATTTCGCTCATGCTGTATTTGTTGCTACTTTTGAGCCCAAAGACATTGGACACGCACTATCTGATCACAATTGGGTTAATTCAATGCATGGGGAGTTGGATAACTTTGAGAGGAATCAGGTTTGAGAGTTGGTTGACCCTCCCCCAGGGTGTAAGCCGATTGGTACAAAGTGGGTGTGGAAGAACAAAGAGGGAGAGAAAGGTGAGGTTGTGAGAAACAAGTCGAGACTTGTTGCTCAGGGGTTCAGTCAGAAGGAGGGGATCGACTACGAGGAGACCTTTGCTCCCATAGCCCGTTTGGAGGCGATTAGGATCCTTCTAGCCTTTTCCGTGGCTAAAGGGTTCAAGTTGCACCAAATGGATGTGAAGAGTGCCTTCCTGAATGGTGTGTTGGAGAAGAAGTGTATGTGAGGCAGCCTCCGGGGTTTGAGAGTGAGAAGTACCCCCACCGGGTGTACAAGTTGAGGAATGCGCTGTATGGGCTGAAGCAGACGCCTAGAGCTTGGTATGGCAGGTTGAGGGGGTTCTTGTTTGAGAGAGGTTTTGAGATGGGGAAGGTCGATCGGACCTTGTTTTTGCCGAGGCGGGGGTAGAGATATCCGATTGTGCGGGTGTACGTGGATGATATTGTCTTTGGTGGCTCGTCTAACTCTCTTGTTGCAAGGTTTGCGGATGATATGAGTAGGGGAATTTGAGATGAGCATGATGGGCGAGTTGCAGTTCTTCCTCGGGATACAAATCAAGCAATCAAAGGAAGGAACATTTGTGCACCAGGCTAAGTACACCAAGGACATTGTGCGGAAGTTCAAGATGGAGGACTCCAAGGCTATGACGACGCCGATGAGTACGACTACAGCTCTTGATGCGGACGAGGAAGGTGAACATGTGGACCAGAAGGAGTACCGGAGCATAATCGGGTCACTCTAGTTGACGGCGACGAGGCCGGACATACAGTTCTCGGTGTGTCTGTGCGCTCGTTTTCAAGCGTCTCCAAGGACTTCGCATCGGCAAGCGGTGAAGCGAATTTTCAGGTACTTGCGTCACACTCCCGACTTCGGCATAAGTTCCTTTTTGTCGCAAAGACATTTCATGTACCAATTATGAATCTGAAAATGAAATGTAAAATGCTTGGAAAATGTGCTCCCATGTCATATGTGCTGAAATTAATTTGCTTTGGGTGCTAAACCGTTGCATGATGCCTACCAATGAGAAGTCTCATACATAGAAGTAGGCACATGGCTCGGTGGCTTTGACATGACATGAGGTGCTTGTGGGTGTTTGTGATGGTCTTATGATTAGAATGGCTGTCCCAAAGATGAAGTTTGTGTGGCTTTGCCATTTTGATATGCTTTGATCATGTTTAGGACTTTGCTCATGAGAGGCAAGTTTTTCGCAAAATTGCCCAAATCCATCTTAGCTTCGTCCAATGGTTGTGAAACTTGGTGATCATGTAGTTGAGATCGATACGAAGCCGTAGAGTATCTAACTTGCGCATTTGGACATGTGTAGCATTCTTTGTTGAATTTTGTCTATTTGAGAAGCTCTAGGTTGAAAATTTTGCATTTTTGGCTTGATTCATGCATTGCCAACAAGGGGGAGAAGTTTGAACTTGAAATGGCTTACTGGACGCATTTAGAAGGTTTTCAGGTGGTTTCGAGCCATTTCTGGGCTCTGTTGTGCACCGGTCTGACCAGTGAGGAGCACCGGTCTGACCGGTTTGAGTGCTGATCCTGTGACATCTTAGGCACCGGTCTGACCGGTGGTGATGACCGGTCTGACCGGTGTGAGCTGAAGTTGCTGCTACCCTGTTTTCGAATTTGGTTTGCATGCATTCGTCCAGGGGGAGGTGCATTGGTTCAGGGGGAGCTTGCATGTGTGCAGGGGGAGCTCTTTGTGGTGTTTGAGCTTTGGTTCGGTGGTTCGCGCTCTTTGCTTGAGCTTGGTTTTTGTCTTGGTCGTGTCGAGCCGTTGCCCTTGCCTAAGGGGTCCGACTTGTCTTCTTCAAGTGATCTTGCTCTTTGCCTTTGTTTGGCTTTCGATCGCTTGTTGGAGTTTCTTTTTGTTCGTTTCTTTTCTTTTTCTTTTCTCTCTTGTTACTTTCGTGTGGGTGTTGTCAATGCACTCATCAAGGGGGAGATTGAGGACCATGTGTGGTTCGAGGATCGGTGGATGGTCGCTTCCTTGTGTGATGAGTGATTGACAACGTTGTGTGGACCGATTCTTGGCTAAGTATTGCGGGTGCGGGTTGCGGCTTGACCGGTGTTGGTGCGGGTGAAGAACAAGCGCGAAAGGTCGTCGCGGTGAGGCCTCCGGGTGTGGAGAAGGCAAGTAGGCTTTGTTCGAGGGACCGGTGGCCGGCGGGGGTCAAGTGCGGGCCGCATGGTGGCATGAACAACAAGATGAAGTCATGGACGGTTTCTTGGTTGAGCCTCAAAACCAAGGTCGAGCCGGGACTACGTGGGAGCCGAGTCATGAGTGGAGATTGGCGGAGGCTACACCGAGTTCGCGGGGTTTCCGGTGGTTCACCACAAAACCACTGGGTTCCTTGGTTGATTCACAAAGCCAAGACCGAAGAACCGAAGACGGTCTTGCAAAGCGGTGCGGCACCGGTCGACCGGTGGGTCACCGGTCCGGCCGGGTGTGCGATGACGCAACCGGAGACTTCGAAGCGGAGGACACGCGTCGGGATCGCATGGCTTGCGTCGAGGCTACGCAGGGTGCGGTCGCCGGGCATCCGTCAGATGGAGAAGACATGAAGACTTCCAAATCTGCCCTTGAGGGGCTTGTATCCCTAGTTATTAGGAAAGGGCATTTTAGACTATCGGTTGCCTCCATATAACCCAAGAGGTGATAGGATGGCAGCCAACTCTTGTAACCCTGGTTCATTTGCTTTCCTTTTTCTCTTCCTATTTTTCCTTAGGATTTCTATAGGACTAGCTTGAGAGCTTCATGGTGAGATCTTGTGAGAGGGTTGGATGATTGGGCGGCAAGCTAGACCTTGTATGAACCTTTGTTGCATGTATAGATGATTCAACGTGGTTCCTCAAGGTTTGGATGTGTTGTTCCCGGTTGTTCTTGGTGGTGATTTTCGGAGCCCTCTCTTGGTGATTTCTTTGGGTTGTTTTCGGGACCTTGCTCTTGGGGTTTGGATGGGCGAAATTTGTGGGAACCCTTCGTGGTTCTTTGGGCTGTGATTCCCCTCCCAAATCCGTGAGTAAAGGGGCTCGATTTTGAGGTTTTCCGAGTTCTTGGGTTTGTGGTGTTCTTGGCGGGATTTCTTCGATTCCTCCTTTTTGGACAAGTTTTGGTGGGATTAAACTTGGCTATGGACTTCTCATGAGGTGTTCCTAATATCCCCAAAGTCTTGTTCAAGTCCGTGGAGCGATTCGGGAGATCGAGGTTTGGATTTGGGGGAGTTGGCCCGCGGGTACTGTTCATCCCGAGCTGCCCAGGCTACACCGGTCTGACCGGTCTGACCGGTGCAACCCTCGGTGGGTTTTTGCTCGGGTGAACGTCTGGGTGTGTTCGCTGTTGTCCTGTGTTGCTGCTGTTTCGAGTTTGGGTCAGTTTGGTGGTCGGTTGGCGTTTTTGGTGATTTGGGGGCTTTCAGGCTTGGACCGGTGTGACCGGTGTGTTACACCGGCCTGACCGGTGTGAAGACACTTAGTGGAAGTTGCCAACTCTCACCAGTAGGGACCGGTCTGAACGGTGGTGCTCACTGGTCTGACCAGTGTTGGTCTGTAGACTCGAGGTTTGGTGTTCCGCTGCGTTCTCGGGTCAGAAGGTTGTGTGTTGGTTCCTAGGTCTAGTGGCACTCCAGTGGCTGCGTGGGCTTGGCCAATTTGGGTAGTGAGTCGGAGACGTGTGTTGGAAGCCGTGTTCATCTTGTTGGAGTTTTCATCTCCTTCGAGAAGAATTTTTATCGGCTCCCATTCACTCCCCCCTCTCTGGTTCGCCGTATCGGTCCTTCACCTCTGGAGGGGATGGTGAGATGGGAGACCTAGGTAGCTGACAACCGGCCTGATTATGAAGAGTTTTCATTATATCCCTCATCTTATTATTCTTCTTCCTTTCATCTTGCTGAGCAACTTCAATGTCTCTCTGTGTTTTGCACATACCAAGGAAGATACTGATCAGTTTGCGAAGAGGTGACGTGTGTTTCTTCTCTTCCTGCCAGGGGCGGTTAGACCGCCCCCGGGGGGCGATTGAACCCCCCCAGGCTAGTAAGCCTCCCAGCTGCGAAGGCACCTCCCTTTCTTCATAAATTTCTTGCTCCTCTTGTTGATCATCCTGTGGAGAGGGCACCCTCACTGTCCTACTGGGTTTGGGTTGCAACGGGCGATGCTTCGTGTCATTTGGATAAGCCCTTTGTGTTACTTTCTTGATGATGTAGCTAATGTAGGGACCATTGCTACACAACCTTTGTGGATTTTCAGAGGAGTTCTTTATTTCTTGCCACAAAAAGTCTCCAACATGAAATGCCGGCTCAACGGGCTTCATAGCCACCATCAAGTTCCTCTGAAAAGCGGTGATGTCTGAGGTGTTGCCATCCCTAGGAGTGAGGGTCTTTCTGAATAGACGGTTGAGGATAGAATAGTATGTATATAGGCCCTTCACATGTCCCCAATTGTCCCTTGCATTTCTGGGATACATAGATGCCATCCCTTTTGCCTCAAGCGGACCCTCATCATGGAGAAATCTAGCAAACCCATCATCAGGTAACCTAAATAGAGTGAGAAAGTTGGAGAAATAGAGGTGGTGACTCTCACCCTCAGTCATCCAAAACATGGCTCTGTCACTCCACCCATCCTCTTTTGGCACATAGCCAAAATACACTGTCGCATAAAACTGGGCAATGAGTTCTTTGTTCCAATGCTGCTTGAACCCCATGAGGGCCTTAATCCCTTTAGCCTCACAAGCCTGAATCACCTCATCAAAGATTGGATTATTCTTCCTCTCCATAAACTCCCAATCCACATACTGAGCATCATTAGTGATTTTTGACTTTCTACCAGTGATGATAGCTGTGGTGTAGTAGTCCTGCTGAAAGATGGTACGAAACCATGTCGTAAGGGTCCTCTCCTCATTAACTGGATTAGTTCTTCGCAAGGTCACTACAGTGTCTGCCATCCCTGCCTGATAATAATCAATAGGCCCTCTGTAGGAAGGATAGTTAGGCTCCCTGATGTATGGCCTACCAAGCTGCTGCTGCGGACCACCTTGCAGCCCTTCTTCCTCATCCTCTTCCTCAGCACTATCATCATCACTGTCATTGCCTCCACCTGCAACTCCCCGGTTACGCCAGCTGAGCTCAAAGTTGAGAGAGGGATCCTCAACATCATCATCGCTACTCTCCACCCTGTCACTCATCTCAATGTCATCCCCATAGTAGACAGGAGGTGGTGGCGGTCCTCTTGGCCTCAAATTTACGCTGGGACCGGAGGATGTTCCGGCATCGCCACTGCCTCTTTTCTTCCTTTTCTGAGCACCTGCACCCTTTGGCATTGCTGCTATCCCTTTGGAGAGATGAAACCGACATGAAATCCAAAGAACCGGGTGGGGAGCCGGTTCAGCAGCCTTAGGGGAGTGCTTTCCACGGATTGGATTTGATTTCTAGGGGTGGAAACTTGAAATCTCCATGGGAGGGCGTGAGAGCTTGAGGAGGAAGAAGGGGTTGGAGTTTTGGTCGAAAATGGCATATTCCCGGTCGTTGGAGAGAGATGGGAGAGAGTGGATAGGGTTGAGGGGGTGTGGAGTCACGGGTTGAGGTAAAAACAGAAGACCCGTGGAACCCGGTCTAACCGGGTAGGGGACTCGGTTAGACCGCCCCACCCTGCTGACTCAGCAGATCGAGTTAAACAATTAGGGTTTGATCCCTCTTTTCCACATAGGCCCCTGGGATACCTGAAATTTCACTTAGAAAGGAATAGAAGGGCAGGAGTGAAAACTTGGAGGGGCAGCTAGACCGCCCCCTCCCCCGGTTAAACCGCCCTTATGAACAAAATTTCTCCAGAGACCCCATATCGGTAGTACCGAGGTGAGGTCGGAAGTACCGAGAATTTTCATGCTTTTGGACAGAGAGCTCTTATCGGTAGTTCTGCCCTGGGGCCGGTAGTTCCGGAAAGCATTTTTTTCAGCATTAGTGGATTTGATCCTTTACATCTAAGGAAACTTTGGATAGAAGATATAGAGTAGAATTCGATCCAAAATTCACCAATCTTAGAAGAACTTGAGATAATCCAAATAACTCATACTCTTGATTCTTCCAAGAGTGTTTGAGAGAGAGATAAAGATATGGGTTTAGGAAATAATATGGACTTGAGTAAAATATCACCACTTGTGACTAGCCATCAAACAAACACGGAGAACTATAGTCATGAATGGATCAATAGGGTCACAAAGACCAAGAACCAACTATATTTTTTTAAAAATAAGCACACTTCCTACACATGCTAGTTGGATTTTTTTGAAAAACCTACCCTATGTCACGAAGTGCATGCATCCACTTCAAATGAATAGCTTTTCAAGAATATTTGACTCATACCTCCATCCTCGAGACACAAAGACGAGTGATAGTAAGGTATCAACCAAATATCTAGAGTAGCCCACAAAGATTCATTTGAGGCAATTACAAGCTTAAGAATGCACACTAGCATGGTACAATGGCCTAGATGCATTTCGGTAAACAAGTAAGTTCATGATGACATACCTTTGCCTTTAGACCATTTGAATTTGTGCATAAGTAAATATTTATGAACAACTAGCTCTTAATTGATTATTTGAGATTTATTGATGGAGTTAAGAGCTCGCTTAAGATGCACAAACATATGAGACTACAAGTTTACTAGAAGAAATTGTTAGTCCCACAAAAGACACAACCTTTGAAGTGAACTCCCCCTTAATTAGTGCTTAGAGAATTTTGAATTTCTCAGACTTAGCACATAATTCAATAAAGAATAAGGGAGATCGCTACAAAGGCATGTCTTTGGCATAAAATGGTTCACAACAATCAATTATGCCGATAGTCTCATTACCACTGCCTTATAATCACCAAAACGTCGACAATCTGCTCCAAGTCGGGTTACCCGGGCATAGGTGCCGGGTCACCCGCCACTCTCCAGAAGCACACCGGGTCACCCTACCACTGGTGCCGGGTCACCTGCCAAATACACTTCTGGAGGCCAGGCGGTTAGACCGCCCCCAAGGGGCAGTTAGACCGCCCTGCCCTTCCTTGGTCATTTTGGTGATCTTTTGGCTCTAGATCCTTGATAAGCCTCTATTTTACCTGTATAACCCCTTGCAAAGCTTATCACAACAAATGCTCTTCTAGAGAGCCATTAGGAGCATCGAATGGCACGTGATAATGAAATTATTGAATGTGTCAAGGTCACTTCCTCATGCTTCACAAACCTAGGTATAGTGATTCATGGGTGTTCACAAAGGACTAAGAGTGACCAAGGCACCACTTAAGTACTAGTTACCGAGATTGCATTGGTTGAGTAATGCTCACTTTCTAGTCCGTCTCATGGCATGTTATCAAGTAACCAATTCTTTCTTCATTTCCATGAATTCAATGCAACTCGATTAACCTACAAGCTCAGCAAGCACCTCTTGGTACCCAACGCTTGTTGGGTCCTACAAGATTAGTCAAAATGTGCTTTGGAATCCACATGGCCCTTGTACTAACTTGAGGTGAACCAATCAACCTCATAGTACAAGTGTACACCTTGTCATTCCTAAGCTTATGAAAGTCATAATGGACAAGGTTGGAATGAGGTGTGTTACCATTCGGGCAATCCTTGCCCAAGTGACCCTTCTCTCTACATGTGTAGCAAATGCGGCCTTTGGCATTTCTAGGCTTGGGATTCATTTGCTTGTCTTGTCTTGACTTGCATAGAGGCTTCTTTCTTGAAGGGTGAGCTTTCTTCTCCTCGTTGCGGTGATTCTTCATAGTGCTGGCCAGACTCGGATTAACCGCCCTGTGGGGGCGGTCAGACCGCCCCTGGCCTGTGCAGCTACCTTGTGTGCAATCCGCAGCCAAGTGACCCTTCTTTTTGCATATATAGCACAATCTCCCTCTGGTTGATCTTCTTTTCTTCTTGGAGATTGTTTCTTGAGCCTTGAGCTTGGTGGGGCGATGTGGAGTGTCATGCCCCGTTTTCTTTTCTTGAATGTTGCCCTTGATGATCTTGATATGTTGTTGAGGAGTTGAGCTTCTGACAGTTGAACCATTCTCAAGCTTCTTCACCACGTCATCACGGTTATCCTGAGAAGGTTGTACTTGGCTCTCTTCCTTCAACACATACAAGTCTCTTTTAAGCTTTTCAACCTCTTGCTTGAGTTCATCATTTTCTTGGGCAATGAGGTCATCACAGGTTTCTACAAATACATGCTCAATACTAGATTGGCTTGCTTGGGTACAACAAGGTTTAGTACAGGCAAATTCATTATTGACAAGTGAGCATGTGCAAATGGGTGTGAGAGGTTGTAGGTATTTTACTGATGAAAGGACAACCTCATGAGCAATTTCTAGTGAGGCATATGACTCCACAAGCTTCTCATGTGAACACTCAAGTTCCTTGTGAGTTGCTTGCAAAGTCATATGCTCACTAGTGAGCTTTGCTAGTTGAGCTTCTAGCACATCATTAGCTTCTTCTTCTATCTTCGTTCTAGATGAGAAAGATTTGATATCATGATCATATTTGTTAGCCAATAATTCATACTTACAAGCCAAGGAGGCAAGTTCGGATTTGAGAAGTTCAAGTTCTCTTGACGAAGATCTTGGATCTTCAATCTTTTGACTCTTTGCACCCTTGGCCTGCCTCTTCTTCTTGCTTTTCTTCTTGGCCACAAGACAAGCGCCTTCACCGTAGAAGGTTGGGGCTTCTCTATTGGGGGCGGTTAGACCGCCCCTAGGTGGCGGTTGAACCGCCTCCTCCAGAGAGACTCCTCCTGCGCTTCTCTTGTCTCCTTCTTGCTTGAGAGTTGATGTTTGATGTTCAGTGGTTGTTGTAGAGGTTGTCGGGCACATCTCCACTGGTTCATCATCATCCTCACTCTCAACTTCATCCCATTTGATGTGAGCTATCCCATATAGCAATTTCCAAATGAGATGAGCATCCTTGCTAATCCCTTTACTCGTTAGAATAAGATGCTTTAGTTCACTACATACACAACTACACAAAAGGTTAGTAACAACGACATTGAGTCGCTTCTTCTCCAATTCCTTTGGTAAGACACAAGTCTCATCCTCCAGAAGGATACTCGCAACCATAATGCCCTCAGCGGTAGGACCCAAAACCTTAAGTGCAATGAGAACATTAGAATGCCAAGAAGAGTAGTTTGAGCCATCAAGAGCTAGAGGCTCAAACGATACCTCACAAGTAGTCGACATCGAAAAACTCCGAGCGGTTAAGCTCGAATCGGAGCACCAGGCTCTGATACCAATTGAAAGGACCTTGATGCCGCTTAGAGGGGGTGAATAGGCGGGACGACCAAATGAAATTCCCCCCCTAAACTTGAGCTTCACTGGCACTGGCGGTTAGACTGCCCCTACCAGGCGGTTAGACCGCCCCTGATGTGCTGAACTATAGGGAGCGGTTAGACCGGGTCCTGGGGCGGTTAGACCGCCCTGCCCAGTAAACCTGCAAAACAACTCAAGTCTTCTCTTGACTTCTAGCCTGAACTTAAGTTCTTGAGTAGCTCTTGTAGATGATCACTAGCAGGGTAATGATCCCTGCACTCAAAGACAAGCACACCCAAGTAGATTGAGCGGAAGCAAAGTAAATGTGCTAGAAATCAAAACAAGTGAGGCAAACCACAAAGGAGAGACGAGAGTTTGTTTCCCGAAGTTCACCGCCCACAAAGGAACGGCTACGTCTCCGTTGAGGAGCTTGTAAGGGAATTCTCCCACAACAAGCCGGGTCTCTTTCAACCACTTTCCTCGTTTCCACTAAGGCAATCTTTTCCACAAAGAGGTAAGATCACAACCCTTACAAACTTGCCGCTGCTCACCACAATCTTGGGAGCTATCCGGCGACGCCTAGCCGTCTAGGAGGCGAACCTCCAAGAGTAACAAATGCTTCAAAGGCTTTCCGACGTGAATCACAAGTGCTCAAGCTATGAGATGCTCTTGCAGGGGAAGCACCTCAGCAAACCTAGAATCAGCAGCACCAACAAGTGGAGCTCGTTGGGTACTTATACCCCTTTCAAGGAAAAACTAGCCGTTAGTTCTCTGACAAAGGCGGTTAGACCGCCTGGTCAGGGCGGTCTAACCGCTTACCCAACGGTCAGTTTGAAAGACTAGCCGTTGGGCTGCTAGGGGCGGTTAGACCGCCCTGGGCAGAGAGAGCCCTAAAACCCTTCTCTCTTCTCACAAGCATTTCAACACGAGTTGAAATGGCAAAGGCTGGGTTAGGGGTTTGTTAGACTACTCAGGGACTCTCTCAAGGTTAGTTCTCACTTAGGTTAACAAATGAGCACTTTTGATCTTTTGTCTTAGAGCTAATGTTGCATCCCTCTTGTTAGTACGGTATACCTAAACTCAAGAATAAATGTAAAAACGGTTGATCACTTGAGCTTGTAGATCTTCAATCTTGTCGTACTTTTGTAATTCCGATATGAGGGCTTTTAACATTGCCGATGTATGGAGCAACTCCATACTTGAGCTAGTGACTTAGGATTTTCCCTTATTGCATGAGAGTGAACACTTTAATCCTTAAGTCACTCCATATTGCCAATCATAACATTTTGATATGTTGCAATGCTTCCCTCGGTTAAGGCTTGGATATGATACTTGAAGACCCCACGGATGCTAGAACTTCACCTTAGCAAAACACTAATGGCGGCTTGGCCAAGACCCCAAAGATTGCTTAGTCCCTCACCCTAGACACCTTGGTTGATCTCTTCATCACTTACCCAATCCACTTTGAGTTCCACTTTGCTTCATAAGTTTGTTCTTGATTGACAACGAATATGCAAGCTTCCTTTTAAGAACCAACAAGTTTACACTCATCCTTATGTTCTCTTTCAATTTCCACATGAAGCCTTGCACTTTAGTTTGATAGAATTATCAACTTGTTTTTGAATGATCCCCCTTTTATTTTAGTCAAGCCACCACTCTCTTTGGAGACATGTATTTCAACTTCACAAAATATAAGTCCATTTATTGCTTGTCATTAACCAATGTGCATAAAGAATCATTCATGTATTTGTCTTTTCCAATGTGAGACATATAATATTTATTCACAAATAAATACTCCAAGAATTGCTTATGAATTTCAAGATAAACCTGCTCACAAACTTAGACAAATACATTAGTCCTTTAATCATTTTGTCATTCAATTCACCAAAACATACTTAGGGGCCCAGATGCACTTTCAGCGGAGATCTGTCTTGTTGACAGTGGGACCACCAATACAATTCTAAGGGAAACCAGATATTTCGAAACATTAACAAAGAAAAGTGGAAATAGTATGACCATTGCCAGAAGCAATGCTCATATTGTGGGCACCGGAAGTGCCACACTGGTTCTCCCCATGGGTACCCAAATCTTTGTGAAGGATGCACTGTTGTATCCCGACTCAAAGTGCACGCTTTTGAGTTTCAAAGATATCCGTGCAAATGGTTTCCATGTTGAAACCAAGATTGAGCATGGTACTGAATACCTGCTCATTACTAAATTCGACGGGTACCAAAAGAGAGTGGTGGAAAGACTCCCCTCGTCGCCATCGGGTTTGTACTATATGTACGTTAAACCCACAGAAGAGTACGTTGCGATGAAGACCATATTTCGAAACATAGAATCATTTCAAATATGGCATGACTGTTTGGGTCATCCTGGGTTGAGCATGATGAGAAGTGAAGAGTATCTTGGCCCCCTAAGTGGATTTTGGTGGTTTAATGACACACACTTAAGTAGCTAATGATTTATCTAGTCCATGAGCAGGGATTTAAAATTATGTGTGGCATCAAGTGCAGTTCATTGTCACTACAAAAAGGAAGTGATGCTACAAAGGGTTCCTAAGAAGCTTTACTTATTTTACACTTTTAAATTTGAGTCCTAGGAATGCCGTACTATCAAGAGGGACAGGAATTATGTCTTCCAAGAGTCGAACAGGTGCTCTAGTTGCTAAAACAAAACCTATGAGAGACACCTTTGCACCAACACTTTCACAGGGATCTTTTCTTGGGTGCTGACTTTGGGAGGCCGGAGTATCCGGGTTTACCCCGAAGTCTCCGGACTTCCCGGAGTTTCTGGGTTTACCCCGGATACTCCGGGTCTTAAAGCCTCAACGGCTATATTCTGGGTGAGGGGGGTATAAAAGCCCCCTCCACCCCTTCTTTTACTCTCTCTCCTGCCATTTCGACCTGAACATCTTCAGACCTCATTTACTCCCTCCTTCACTCCTCTTGGCTCAAGTTTGGTGAGATTTGTTGTGGGTATTTTAGAGGGTTTGAGAGCAAGAGCTTGGAGAGTGCTAGTGAGCTGATTTCCCATCTCTAGAGCACCTCGTTCTTTGCTTGGTTGGCAAAATTCGTGTTTGTTACTCTTGGAGCCTTGAGCTCCTAGCCGGCTAGGCGTTGCCTTGGAACATCCAAAGATTGTGGTCTTTGTGGTCGCTAGAGGGAGGAAAGTGACCTAGGTGTAAAGGTCCACCCTTTGTGGGTACCTCAACGGAGACGTAGACCTCAAGGTGTGAGGTTGAACTCCGGTAACAAATCCTTGTGTCCCGTGTGCTTGTTCTTCTTGTTGTATGCTTGTTTCTCTCTTGAGCACATATCTAGAGTTTGGTGCCGATCTACCTCGTGGTGAGGTTTCTGCAAGATTGGAGTGGATAAACAGGCTTGTCTCATCTTAGTGCATAACCTATTTTCACAAATTTACATTTGAGCAAGTTTAATTTCTGTCGAATTTGATTCCCCCTGACAGGCCGGAATATCCGGACATTTTCCCGGATTCTCCGGATTTCCCGGAGTACCGGAAAAATATCCGGAAACTCCGGACCTGAATTTAAGAGCTACGAAAAAGTTTTGTTTTTTCAGGATCGACTATTCACCGCCCTCTAGTCGACATCTTGATCCTTTCAATTGGTATCAGAGCCAAGTGCTCCACATTTGAAGCTTAACCGCTTGGAGTTAAGAAGGTGTCGAATCCAAGTCATCAAGCTCCATCTCTCACCGAAGATGATCCCATCAACAATGTTGTTGGCACACCTCCCGTCCTACCTCAAGGAGGCAACACCCATGGCGCAAGCACGAGCCATCAAGCACATGGACATGGTGATGAGTGCTCCGATAGTGAGGATGAGGAGTTTGATGATGCAAGGTCCAACCGCTCCGCTCGACGACCATCAAGGGACTATACTCGAACTTCTTTTGATTACTCTCGCTTATCCTTTAACCATCCATCGGGTTCTAGCCACATTGGGAAGATACCCCAATTTGATGGAACCGGCTATTCCAAGTGGAAGAACTCGATGGAGGAGTATTTGATGGCGGTGAATCCTGCACTTTGGACTATTGTGAACAGGGGCATTACCTTTACTAGTGGTGATGCGACGCTAACTCAAGATCAAGCAAATGAGATACAAAGAAACTATCAAGCCATACGTATCATCAAGAGTTCACTTACGTCCGAAGAGTATGACAAGGTGGATGGGTTGAAGTCCGCCAAGGAAGTGTGGGACACATTGCTCATCAACCATGAAGGAACAAAGCAAGTAAGAGAAGGAAGGATTCGAGCCTTGGAAAGTGAGCTCAATCGGTTTGTCATCAAGGATGATGAGTCCCCTCAAGACATGTACAACCGCTTGAACAAGATCATCAACAAAATCAAGTCCCTTGGAAGCACAAGATGGGGAAGAAGAGAAGTGGTTGACAAGATTCTCTCCGCATATATGGCAAGGGATGTTCAACTCCCAACACTTATAAGGGAGAAGAGAGGCTTCAACAAGTTCACTCCGGCGGATGTGTTTGGAAGAATGGAAGAACATCTCATCACCGTCAAGGAGTCAAAGCTTTCACAAGAAATGTCAAAGATGCATGAACAACTTGAGAATAACAAGGTAGTGGCCCTCAAGGCATCTAGCAAGGAGAAGAGGTCAAGCTCATCAACTTCAAAGACCGTGGTCGAGGAAGAAAGTGATGAAGATAGTGACATGAACATGACTCCCGAGCAAATGGCTCTCTTTGTGAGGAAGTTCAACAAAATGTTCAAAAAGAGTGGGTTCTTCAACAAGAACAAGGACAAAAACAAGATCAAGACGAAGAGGACTTCCAAGAGACCATGCTTTGGTTATGGCAAGGAGGGTCATTTCATTGCGGAATGCCCCAATGTAAAAGTAAGAAGAAGAGACACTAACAAGTTTGACAAGAACAAGAAGAAGGAAATTGGTGAAGCTCATTTGGGTGAAGAATGGGATTCAAATGATGATAGCTCCGACTCCGACGGTGAAGCGGGTCTAGCTACCATATCCATCGGAGAACCAATCAACAAGTCATCACTCTTTGAAGATCTCACCGATGATGAAGATGACTTCATCCACACTTGCCTCATGGCTAGGGGCTCCAAGGTAGAAACTCCCACTCCGCCCCTAGATGATGATAGTGAAAGTGATTTTGATTTTGAAAAAATGATCACTAGCTTTGGTAAAAAGGCAACAAAGAAAATCATGTTTTTAATGAAAGAAATAGAGAATAGAGAAGGGACTCTAGAGGTGCAAAAAGAACTCTTTAGACTTGAGCGGGAGAAAACCATTTCCCTTGAGAATGCCCTTGTAATTGAAAAGAAGGGTTTCAAGGTGCAAGAGGACTCACTCAAAGAAAAGGAGATATAAATTCTAGTCTCAAGAAATCCCTAGCTAAAGATGAGTTGATAGTGGATGAATTAACTAGGGAATCTTTCCTAGCTAAGGATGCTTCCAAGAAACTTGAGGGTGAAAAGCTTGAACTTCAAAAGAGCTTTGATAGCTTAAAGACTAGTCACATAGCATTGGAAGTTCAACTTGACAACCTCAAGAATAATGCTACAACTTCATCTAATGATGCTTCCTCTAACTCTCAAACATCAACAAGCAATGGTTGCACTAGATGTTATAAAATTGATGTAAATGCATGTGCTACTAATATTGCCGAGATGAATGCCATGAAGAAGGAAATTGCTAGGTTGTCAAACTCTCTCATTGATGAAAAGAAGAAAGAACCCAAGAGAGGTGAGTTTGAAAACCACACCAAAGGCTTTGGGTCAAGCTACATCAAGAAGTTTGGCTTTGCGGATGGGAAGGGGCTAGGTAAGCAAGAACAAGGTACAAAAGACCCCATCCCATTCATCAAGAACTGCCACACCAAGGGTATGGGAACAAAAAATGTGGTGCACGGCATGAATCAATTGGGTGTCAAGAACTATGAAAACCAAGTTAGATACAACACTCCTATCAAGTTCAAGAGCACCCGAGCTACAACACAAGCACCACAATCAAAGCCAAACAAGTTGAGCAAGAAGCCCAAAGCACATGCATCACAAGATAGCTTCTATGCCCATTATGTGTTAACTTGGAACCACAAGGGTAAGGTGGTTGCCAAATATGTGGGACCCCGCACAAAAGGGACATTGATCAAAAGGAATGTGTGGGTGCCCAAGATTCTTGTGACTAACACTATAGGACCCAAATTCACTTGGGTACCTAAAACACAAGCATAACTTGTTTTGTAGGCATACTCCTCCGGTGAAACAAAATGGGTGATTGATAGTGGATGTACAAATCATATGACCGGGGAGAAGAAAATGTTTACATCTTGTGATATGATTGAAAATCCTACGAAAAGAATTGCCTTTGGAGGCAATGGTGGAGGACCAGTTGTTGGTCTTGGTAAAATTGCTATCTCAATCAATCATTCAATTTCCGATGTTTATTTGGTTGAATCTTTGGACTACAACTTGTTGTACGTTTCACAACTTTGTGAGATGGGCTACAATTGTTTGTTAACCAATGGAGGTGTGACCGTCTTTAGAAGGGGTGATGACTCCGTTGCCTTTAAGGGTGAACTCAAGGGAAGGCTTTACTTGGTGGATTTTTCATCAGATAAAGACAACTTGATACATGCTTATTGGCAAAGTCTAGCTTGAGTTGGCTTTGGCATCGCCGACTAGCTCACGTTGGGATGAACAATCTCAATAAGCTTCTAAAGGGGGAACACATCCTAGGACTAACAAACGTTCATTTTGAGAAAAATAGAATTTGTAGTGCTTGTCAAGCCAGAAAGCAAGTTGGTGGCCCTCATCCCGCCAAGAATGTGTTTACTACCACAAGGCCATTGGAACTACTTCACATGGTTATTTTTGGTCCGGTGGCTTATGTTAGCATTAGAGGGAACAAGTATGGATTTGTCATTGTTGATGATTACTCTCGGTACACCTAGGTATTCTTTATGAAAGACAAGAGCAAAGTTCATGAAATATTCAAGAAGTTTGCCACAAGAGCCCAAAATGAATTTGATATGAAGATCAAGAGAGTAAGAAGTGACAATGGCACTGAGTTCAAGAACACCAACATTGAAGAGTATCTTGATGAAGAAGGCATTGGTCATGAGCTCTCCATCCCATATACTCCACAACAAAATGGGATAGTGGAGAGGAAGAATAGAACTCTCATTGAAGCCGTGAGAACCATTCTTGATGAGTACAAGACTTCGGATAGTTTTTGGGCGGAAGCAATCAACACGGCTTGTCATGCCATCAACTGTTTGTATCTTCACAAGCTTCGCCACAAAACCGCTTATGATCTCCTAATTGGTAAAAAGCCTAACGTTTCTTACTTTAGAGTTTTTGGTTGCAAGTGCTTCATTCTTAAAAAGAAGCCCAAAAACTCTAAGTTTGCATCTAAAGTTGATGAAGGTATCTTTCTTGGTTACGCCTCAAACGCTCATGGCTATCGTGTCCTCAACAAAACCACCGATTGTGTTGAAGTCACGTGTGACTTGACGTTTGATGAATCTAATGGCTCTCAAGAGGAGCAAGTTGATGAATTGTGTGTAGGCAAGGATGTACCGTCTTTGCAAAGGCTATAAGAAAGATGGCCGTTGGAGAAATCGAGCCTCAAGAAGGAGATGAAGAGGACTGCGAAATAGAAGAAGCATCAATTCGACTCCCGTCGCGAATCCGGAATGTCGGAGAAAAATCCGGAGATTCGGGTTTTCCGTAAATTTCGGAGAAATGTCCGGACATTCGGACCTCTTCGCCGAAGCTCCACAAGGCAGTCAAGAAACTGAAGATTTGATCCAACAAGAAGTGTCTGACCCACATCCAAGAGTTCGACAAAGTGTTCAACGAGATCATCCCGTTGACAACATTCTTGGAAGCATCCGTAGAGGGGTAACAACTCGTTCAAGATTAGCAAATTTTTGTGAACATTACTCATTTGTTTCCATGTTGAAACCTATTAGGGTTGAAGATGCTCTTGGAGATGCCGATTGGGTGATGGCCATGCAAGAAGAGCTCAAGAACTTCACTAGGAATAAAGTCTGGTCCTTGGTGGAACGCCCCAAACAAAATGTGATTGGAACCAAGTGGGTGTTTCGCAACAAGCAAGATGAAGATGGCGTGGTGACCAAGAAGAAAGCTAGATTTGTGGCAAAAGGATACACTCAAGTAGAAGACTTAGACTTTGGAGAAACTTATGCACCGGTAGCAAGACTTGAAGCAATTAGTATACTCTTAGCTTTTGCCACCCATCACAACTTCAAGCTACATCAAATGGATGTCAAGAGTGCCTTCTTGAATGGTCCAATCTCCGAAGAAGTCTACGTTGAGCAACCACCGGGCTTTGAAGATCCTTAATTTCCGAACCACGTCTATAAGCTCCATAAGGCGCTCTATGGGCTCAAGCAAGCCCCTAGAGCTTGGTATGAATGCCTTAGGGAATTTCTCTTAAAGAAAGGCTTTGAAATAGGCAAAGCCGATCCTACTCTCTTCACTCGTATACAAGGCAATGAATTGTTTGTATGTCAAATATATGTTGATGACATCATATTTGGGTCTACTAATCAATCTTGGGTTGATGAGTTTAGTAGGATCATGACCAAAAGATTTGAGATGTCTATGATGGGCGAGTTGAAGTTCTTTCTCGGTTTTCAAATCAAGCAACTCAAGGATGGCACATTCATAAGTCAAACTAAGTACACCAATTATATGCTCAAGAAGTTTGACATGAACAATGCCAAGCCCATCAAAACACCTATGCCATCCAACAGACATCTTGATCTAAATGAGGAAGGCAAAAGCATCGACCAAAAGGTACATTGCTCCATGATTGGTTCTTTGCTTTACCTTTGTGCATCTAGGCCCGATATTATGCTTAGTGTGTGCATGTGTGCAAGGTTTCAAGCTAATCCTAAGGAGTGCCATCTAATGGCCGTTAAGAGAATTTTTAGATACTTGGTTCATACTCCTAACCTTGGTTTATGGTATCCTAAGGGCTCCACTTTCGATCTACTTGGCTACTCCGATTCGGACTATGCCGGTTGCAAAGTAGATAGAAAGAGTACATCCGGTACTTGCCAATTTCTTGGGAGGTCCTTGGTGTCTTGGAGTTCCAAGAAACAAAACTTCGTTTCCCTTTCCACCGCCGAGGCCGAGTACGTTGCAGCCGGCGCTTGTTGTGCTCAACTACTTTGGATGAGGCTCACTTTGAGAGACTTTGGTTGCAAGTTTAGCAAGGTGCCACTCTTGTGTGACAACAAGAGTGCCATCAAGCTAGCTAACAACCGCGTAAACCACTCAAGAACAAAGCATATAGACATAAGACACCATTTCTTGAGAGACCGCGAAGCCAAAGGAGATATCGCTTTAAGCCATGTGAGCACCGATAGGCAACTAGCCGATATCTTCACAAAGCCTCTTGATGAACTAAGGTTTTGTGCTTTGAGGAGTGAGCTAAATATCTTGAATTCTCGTAACTTGTCTTGAGATCATGCACATGTTTGAATGACCTAGTATAGATTTTTTGAAGCAAAAGATTTGTGAAAAACTTGTGTTGAACTTGTTTTGAAAAATTTGGATCTTTAGAGTACAACACTTGGACTATTGTTCCCACTGCTTGTTTGTGGCTAGTCCAAAATGTTGATACTACTCAGGCTCACATATATTACATATACAATCTTCCAAATCTATCCAAAATCAAATTCCTTGCAAATCTGCTCGCTGGACTCAGGGGGGAGCGGAGTCTCCGGTTTTTTCCTGGAATATCCGGGTTTCCCGGATAGTCCGGACCTGGTCCGGAGATTCCGGGTTATAAAGGTATAAATACCTTTTTACCACAGTCAACAGGCCCCATTTACTCTTTTTACAGTTTGACCGCACCCTCTCCCTCCCCGTCGCCTCCCTCTCTCCCCCATCAACCCCTTAGACGATTTTCACTTTCCTCCATCCAAATCAAGTGAGAGTGAGGGATTGAGGGCTCCAAGGTGTGGAGATCGAAGATCCACTCAAGATTCGAAGGATTGAAGTCTCTCCCTCTCTCTTCCCAAGGTATCTCTTTAGGAGCTTTTCTCGATCTACTTTCCTAGAGTTATTCTTGTTGTATCCTCTTACGGAATAGGTAGAGAATACTCCATAGGCTCTAGATCTGCAACATCTCTCAGTTTGGATGGATGATTTGTGCTGCATTGTGAATTAGGGTTTCGGCTGCGAAACCTGGAAACTCCGGGGTTGAAAGTCCGGAGTATCCGGACTTTTTCCCGAGTCTCCGGGGTTCACACTGAAAACCCTAATTCACAAGTGTTGTGCATCTCTTCTATTGATCATCTCTCACTTCCATATCCTTTTACCTATCCAGAAAATGAGGGTGAAGATCCGTCGTGAAACCGAGGAGCCCTCCACCCAAAGGAGGACCAAGGCTAGGCACGACCCCGCCGCTTTGCGGGCCGTGCAAGAGGCCTTGGGACAAGAGGGATCTCAGCGCAGTTCAAGGCCAAGAAGAGGTGACCCTCCTCCCTCCTATGCCGAAGGGAGTGAAGAAGAGATAGAGGAGGAGGAGGAGGAGGAGAGGACCGAGAGTGATGGTGGTGATGAGGAAGACGAAACCTATGAGCAGTCCCCTAAACCTCCTCGTCGCCATGGAAAGGGACCGGCAAAAGAGAAAACTCGCTACAAGCCTCACCCCAAAAAGAGCCACCAAACTCCCTATGTCCATCAAAGCCGCACCGCTACTCGCATTCCTCCCAAGCACAAGCAAGGAGTAGCAGCCCACATTTTCCCAAAGACACCTCCTAGACTCATCCCTACCCTTCCACCAAACGTCCGGGTAGTTGACACTCCTATCAAGCTTAGGGATCCCGATTCCGTCCTTGGTTTTGCAGAGCATATGATAAGGGACTATTCCAAGAATGCTCTAGCAGTGAGGGAGCAAAGGGAGGAGAATGTGTATTTGTATCTCAAAGGAGAAGGGCTAGAAGCAAGATTTTGGTGTGACTTCCATAGAGACTTCTATCAATCCGTTATCCGAAATCCTAAACTAGCTTCAAAGAACATGGCTCCAATTGTGCAAATGAGGTATATTGATTGGAAGTACTATGAAGAACTCAACAACACCGTGTTCAACTCCGTGATTGAGAAGTGCAAGGAGGTTGGTCTCTATGATCTCATGGGTTTTAGGTATAATTGGAACAAGAAGATTCTTGCTCAATTCCATTGCTCCTACTACTACAACCCTTATGACAACACAATCACATGGACAACACAAGGGAACAAGTGCACCATAGATTACATGAATTTCTCTAGGCTCTTGGGACTTGGCTCTAAGGATGAAAGGCGCACTCCCGTGCACAATGAGAAAAAGTACAAGCCCAAGGAGCTCCCTTTCATGTTTCCTAGCCGTGATTTGGCTATAGAGGGTAAGGCGGATCAACTCAATCCATACTACTACTACCTCAACCAATTCTTTTGTGCCACCATTGATCCCAAGCAAGGAGATGCCACTGCTTTGAGGTACTTCGCTCCAAATCTCCTTAATAGGATGGCACCGGATGAGGAAGCCTTTTGCATATTTGACTTCATTTGGAATGAGTTGAGAAGGGCTATGAACGATCCCATGAAGTATATCCCCTATGCCCCTTATCTTATGTACATGATTGAGAGAGTCACCAATGTTCGCTATCCCAAGGATGTTGTGCATGAGCCGTTTCTTCACCTCCGTGATCGAGCCAAGAGGCCTCCAAAAGGTCGCAAGTATGTTGGTTCCTCTAGTGCAGCTCCTCGCCATGATGACTTGCCCGCTGCACTCTCTCCTCCTAGATCACCCCGTCGGCACCGTGGCTCCATGATCAAGAGGGTGCTTAAGAGGATCTTTAGTATGTGCAATACTATAGCCACGGAGACTAATGAGAACTGCCGGGATATCATTGAGATCAAGTCCCATCTTGGCCTTCCCACCGATCCCTACGGTGAGCTTCCCAAGTTTGATGATCCATTTGTGGAGTGGGACGCTCAAGATGCGGGAGAAGGACAAGAGGAGGAAGAAGCAGAGGAGGACAATGATGAAGAAGAAGAGGAGGACGACAACAACTCCGAGTGATCCAGCTGCTCCACACTTCCTTTTTGGTGCTTGATGCCAAAGGGGGAGTGAATTTATCTATCTATGTGTTGGAACAATGAACTTTGAGTTTCATGTATTTGGATTTGGAACTTTGGCTTGTAATAACTCTAAATTCGTATGTGTGTAAGACTATGTGAGCTTGAGACATTTGGTTGTGTGCTTGTGATGTTCTACTCTACTTTTACTCTCTAAGGATGTTTTATGCTAGATTGAAAATCTGTGTGGTTTCTGTTTTTCGCTGGTGTGCTGAAAGCCCGGAGAGTCCGGAGATTTTTCCGAAGTTTCTGGATTTCCCAGATATTCCGGACCTGACCCGGACAGTCCAGACTTTCAGTCTCAGATTTCTTTTTCTTCCTTGATTGAGTGCATAATCTGTCATGAGCATCTCACTATTATCTGTTGCATGTCACAAGCACCCCACAAATGTAATACTCTCATGCTTTTCTCTTTTGTGCAAAATCTGGCCCTTAAAGGACCATTGATATTCAAAATCAAAATGCACATATTAAGGGGGAGTATTACAAAATTTTTGATATTTATTGTTTATCCTTTGTAAGACTTAAATGTGTTGTCATCAATCACCAAAAAGGGGGAGATTGAAGAGTATCTTGGCCCCCTAAGTGGGTTTTGGTGGTTTAATGACACACAATTAAGTAGCTAATGATTTATCTAGTCCATGAGCAGGGATTTAAAATTATGTGTGGCATCAAGTGCAGTTCATTGTCACTACAAAAAGGAAGTGATGCTACAAAGGGTTCCTAAGAAGCTTTACTTATTTTACACTTTTGAATTTGAGTCCTAGGACTACCGTACTATCAAGAGGGATAGGAATTATGTCTTCCAAGAGTCGAACAGGTGCTCTAGTTGCTAAAACAAAACCTATGAGAGACACCTTTGCACCAACACTTTCACGGGGATCTTTTCTTGGGTGTTGACCTTGGGAGGCCAGAGTATCCGGGTTTACCCCGGAGTCTCCGGACTTCCCGGAGTTTCTGGGTTTACCCCGGATACTCCGGGTCTTAAAGCATCAACGACTATATTCTGGGTGAGGGGGGTATAAAAGCCCCCTCCACCCCTTCCTTTACTCTCTCTCCTGCCATTTCGACCTGAACATCTTCAGACCTCATTTACTCCCTCCTTCACTCCCCTTGGCTCAAGTTTGGTGAGATTTGTTGTGGGGATTTAAGAGGGTTTGAGAGCAAGAGCTTGGAGAGTGCTAGTGAGCTGATTTCCCATCTCTAGAGCACCTCGTTCTTTGCTTGGTTGGCAAAATTCGTGTTTGTTACTCTTGGAGCCTTGAGCTCCTAGCCGGCTAGGCGTTGCCTTGGAACATCCAAAGATTGTGGCTGCCCAAGGAAGTTTGTATCACCCCGACTTTGAGTAAGTAACTCTAGCTTGATCTTTGTGGTTGCTGGAGGGAGGAAAGTGACCTAGGTGTAAAGGTCCACCCTTTGTGGGTACCTCAACGGAGACGTAGACCTCAAGGTGTGAGGTTGAACTCCGGTAACAAATCCTTGTGTCCCGTGTGCTTGTTCTTCTTGTTGTATGCTTGTTTCGCTCTTGAGCACATATCTAGGGTTTGGTGCCGATCTACCTCGTGGTGAGGTTTCTGCAAGATTGGAGTGGATAAACAGGCTTGTCTCATCTCAGTACATAACCTATTTTCATAGATTTACATTTGAGCAAGTTTAATTTCTGTCGAATTTGATTCCCCCTGACAGGCCGGAATATCCGGACATTTTCTCGGATTCTCCGGATTTCCCGGAGTATCCGGAAAAATATCCGGAAACTCCGGACCTGAATTTAACAGTTGCGAAAAAGTTTTGTTTTTTCAGGATTGACTATTCACCCCCCTCTAGTCGACATCTTGATCCTTTCAAGAAGGATCATCAACAATTCTGCTGGCCATGATGTTAGAAGCTTCCCAAATCCTGAAGATTTTATTTGCACCGCATCTGCAAAGGGAAAGCTAATCACTAGACCATCCTTCCTGATGATTAGGGATGAGTCACCTGTGTTCCTGCAAAGGATACAAGGTGACATTTGTGGACCTATTCAGCCCCTGTCGGGCCCGTTTAGGTACTTCATGGTATTGATTGATGCATCTACTAGATGGAGCTATGTGGACCTGTTGTCCATGAGAAACCATGCTTTCTCCAAGCTCATCGCCCAAATAATCAGGCTAAAAGCAAGTTTCCCTGATAACCGCATCCAGTCCATTCGGATGGATAATGCTGGTGAGTTCAGGTCGAAAGCTTTTGATGATTATTGTTTAGCCATGGGCATTAAGGTAGAGCATTCAGTACCTCATGTCCACACACAAAATGGTCTAGCTGAATCCTTGATCAAAAGGATCAAGTGGATTGCCCGACCGTTGTTGTAGAATTGTAGGCTGCCAACCAGTTGTTGGGGCCATGCAATGTTGCATGCTGCAGCACTGACTCAGGCCAACTGCATAACATGAATCCTCCCCCTTACAACTGGTGCGTGGGAAAGAACCAAATATTTCCCATCTGTGTATATTTGGCAGCGCTGTGTACGTGCCAATACCACCGCCTCAGCGTACATCAATGGGTCCCCACCGGAAGTTGGGGATCTATGTTGGTTATGAGACTCCGTCCATAATCAAGTACTTAAAGCCTATGACTGGGGATCTTCATACGACTTGGTACGCTGATTGTGTCTTCGATGAAGACCATTTTCCAGCATTAGGGGGAGAGGCATCCTGAAGAATGCTGGGAAATTGAATGGAATGCAACTGGGATGCAATCCTTAGACCCACACACCAGTGAATCCGAACTGGAAGTTCGGAGGATTATACATTTTCAAAGTCTTGCAAATGAGCTGCCAGATGCCTTCACTGATCACAAAAGAGTGACAAGGTCGCATATACCTACAGTAATTGCGTCCGAGAGAGTTCAAGTACCCCAGAAGGCTACCAACTCTATTGTCTCCCCTAATCCTGGGAAGAGGGGGAGACCTCCGGGTGCTCAGGGCAGGGTCCCACGGAGACGTCCGTAGCGGAAAGGACCTGAGCCCCTTGCCTCACTTAAGGATTCAGCTGAAGAAGTTAAACCTGAAGTTGAAAATGCCCCAGAAGTGGCAACTCAACCTGAAGTTGAGGAGGTCCCTGAAGGACTCCATCCTGAAGATGGAAACCCCAATGCGTCGCACGAAGAATATCACATGGGGAGATCGGAACGCCCCCACTCAGTCGTTTTGGAAAATCATGATGAGTGGGTTGACGATCATGAGGACATTGCCACCAATTATGTGGAATCAGGAGAGTCATATCATAGAAAGACCATTGTTGTCGACATATATTTTGCCTCAAAAATTGCTGACTCATTGGATCCAGATCCAGAACCAAAGTCCCTAATTGAGTGCCGGAAGCGCTCGGATTGGGACAAGTGGAAAGCAGCAATCGAGGCAGAATTGCGCTCGCTTTGTAAAATAGAGGTTTTTGGGCCTGCAGTCCCAACACCTCCTAATGTCATCCTTGTAGGATGCAAATGGGTCTTCCTCCGGAAGAGGAATGAACATGGCCAGGTGGTAAGATACAAAGCGAGGCTAGTGGTACAAGGGTTCACGCAGAGACCCGACATCGATTATGATGAGACATACTCTCCTATTATGAGTGGCATAACGTTCTGATGTCTTATCTCTATGGCAGCTAACTTGAATTTGAAAATGCAGTTGATGGATGTCGTGACCGCATACTTGTATGGGTCACTTGATTCGGAGATCCATATGAGAGTCCCTGAAGGACTCAAGATCCCTGGACCGAATCCAAACTGCAACATGTTCAGCGCCCGCCTGCAGCGGTCGTTGTATGGGTTGAAACAATCCGGAAGGATGTGGTTCAATTGGTTGAGTAACTTTCTCCTATAGAGAGGTTACATCAACAATGATGACTGTCCTTGTGTCTTCATAAAGAAATCCAGTGATGGATTTTGCATCATCTCCGTCTATGTCGATGATTTGAACATCATCGGTATGACTAGGGACATTGAGGAAGCGATGGCTTACCTCAAGATAGAATTTGAGATGAAAGACTTGGGTAAAACCAAGTTTTGTTTGGGACTGCAGCTCAAACACCTCCCTGAAGGAGTGTTTGTTCACCGGTTTAATTATAAAAAGAGGGTATTTGAAAAGTTTAATATGGATGAGTGTCACCCTCTGAGAACCCCTATGATCGTCCGATCATTGGAAGCGGATAAGGATCCGTTCCGACCCAAGGAAGAGGATGAACGAGGTTTGGGACCTGAAGTTCCATACCTTAGTGCCATTGGGGCACTAATGTACCTTGCAAATTGCACACGACCAGATATTACTTTTGCAGTAAATCTGTTGGCCAGGTGTAGCGCCGCACCCACCAGAAGACATTGGGTTGGCGTAAAAACCATCCTCAGGTATTTGAAAGGCACTCAGGACCTTGGGTTGTGGTTTTCGAAAAGGAGGGATCTGACTATGGTGGGTTATGTGGATGCTGGCTATATGTCCGACTCCCATAATGCCAGATCGCAGACTGGTTTTGTGTTTCTCTGTGGTGGTGCTGCCATCTCATGGCAGTCTGTGAAGCAGACCTTGGTTGCCACATCAACCAACCACTCAGAGATAATCGCATTGTACGAAGCCACACAAGAGTGTGTTTGGCTACGGCGAATGATTAACCACATCCAGAAGTCATGTGGTAAGGGCGTTGTCAACACCCCCACCATTATCTATGAAGATAATGTCGCTTGTGTTGCACAGATGCATATGGGCTATGTGAAGAGCAATCTCACGAAGCATATTGCTCCAAAATTCTTTTATCCCCACGAGCTCTAGAAGAGTGGGGAAATTAAGATCTTGCAAGCAAGATCGTGTGACAACCTTGCAGATTTATTCACAAAATCTCTACCGGCCTCCAGCTTCTATAAATGCATTTATGGAATTGGAATGAGGCGGCTTAGAGATTTTCAGGGTTCAGGGGGGGCTTACCCTGAGAACCATAGCCCAAGTTTGTGATCCTGAAGATCACAAGTCGGTCATGAAGACCTGACTCGAGCATCAACTGTTGTACTCTTTTTCTCTTGATGAGTTTTTTCCACTGGGATTTCTCATGCAAGGTTTTTAACGAGGCAACGGGTGCAACATAAGTGAGGCATGTGATGTACTCTTTTCTCCTACCTTTTTTCCCACTGGGTTTTGGGGGAGTTCTTAACGAGGCATACACATGGCATATAATTGGCCAAGGGGGAGTGTTATGAATCGAATTTAATGTGGCCAATTAATGGAGGGTTGCAATTAATGAAAAGATGTAATTAATGGAGAGAAGTAGGGAATGGAGAGATGAGAAGATAGAGATGAATTAATGAGTATTTACTCCTCCATCTTCATACCTCTATAAATAGAGGGGGTTTACCCCTTTGTACATGATACATCAGTTAAAGTGAAATCCAAGAGCTCTCCCTCTCCTTCTCCTATCCTGCTTGTGTGCTTATTCTTGTGTTCATCCAAATAGCTTGTGTGTTCTAAGTGCTTGAGAAACTTGATTTCTAACAAGAATGATCCATGTGAGCGGCATGGAGCTGCATGACGCAGGGTTTTAAATCCTGACCGGTCGGTTCCTAACTGGTCCAAATTTGAATTTGAATTCAAAAAATTAAAAAATCTCAAACGATTCTCAAAAAATACTTTAAGTGTGTAGAATATAATGGTGTCAAAAATTTTCAAGTATTCGTTCATTTAGTATACTTTGTGAGCATTAGAAATTCAACTAAAAAGAAAAAGGAGAAAAAGTTGGTTGGTTGAATTTCTAACACCCGCAAAAAATACTAAATGCACTAATATTTGAAATTTTTTGTCACAATTAGATTCTATGCACCTTGTAATATTTTTTTTGAAAATTTTCTTTTATTTTTAAATTTTTAATTCAAATTTGAAAACATGTCAAATTCTCCACTGATTTGGATTTTTTTGTTTCAATGACCGGTAACCGGTCGAACCGGGCCGGTATACCAATCGAATCGGTCGGTATACCGGTCGAAACCGATTGAACTGAGATTTTGAATTGAAATTTGAAATCCTCTGGTTTCCTCCTGTTCCCGGTCAAACCGCACCGGTAGACCGGTACCAGAGCTCGCCGGCACGGCACCGGTATAAAAAAACCCTAGCATGACGACGATGATCAATCAACCTCCGTGTACATGCATATTCCTTTGATACAGTGCCGATTATTCTTACACTTCTATAAAAATCAGGTTTTGTTTGATAGGAATTCTACACACTGTTTATGTTTCTTCTGAAGAGAAACAAAATAATCTGTATAATTTCAAGGAACAAATATGCACCCAAAATTTCTCTAGAGTGGAACCGATGCTCCACCTGATAAGCTTGGACAGTTATACCCGAGATCATCGCCCTCAAACTGTTTTCGCTAACTCCTGAGAGATCTTTAGGATTATCACTACATTATTCCATAACTTTACAATGATAGTTCAACTGTAAATTCAGTTTGAGTAAATTGCATCTGTGGTACAACTATGCAGGTGGGTGCAAATTGGTCAAAAAAAACTAGTGATATGATTAATTCAATACATACAAGAACTTAACTCCTTGATGTGCATCCGGTCCAAATCCTGCCACATCGCGTGTCTGTCCATGATGTACTCCCTCCGTTCTGAAAAAACTGACGTTTAGGACAAGGTTTGGGTCAAACATTGAGAATATAAATCATCAATAACTTGTAAGTTGTTGAGTTTGCAAATGTGAAAACTATATGAATAGATTTGTCTTGAAAAATAGTTTCATAAAAGTATACATACATCACTATTCGATAAATATTTTTGTAATAACAAAAGGTCAAAGTTGTATTTTGGAGACCGTGTCATTTTGTCTAAACGTCGCTTTTTTGAACGGAGGGAGTATGATGAGGTAGCATGGCGGCTTCCGCTCGGCTTGGACTAGTAGACACACACACAATCCGCTGTCCGTTCTTCCACTCAGAAAGCTAAAGATTGTCTCCAGCAGTCTCTGCAACCGGTGCCGCAACCGGGTTTTGCGGATGCTGGAGCCAGTGTAGCGGCTCTAGCGGCTGCCGCAAAGGCAACTGCAAAATGCGGCTAGGCCCCCCGCTCGCGCATTCCTGGGGGATCTTCAGCCCAACCGCTTCGTCTCTCTCCGCCTCCCGACTCCCGCACGCCTTCCACTCCCGCGACCTCCTCCACTCCCGACGGCGGGCAGGCCGGCGAACGTGCTCGCGGACACGCAGCCCGTAGCGACCTCCTTCGTGACAGCTTCCGCGCCTGATCCGGAGGAGCGGAGGATCCGACAGAGGAGGAGCAGGGTCGATCCATCGGAGATGAGGCAGAGCTGCTCGAGCCGCCTCGGGGCGGAGTCGAGGTTGCCGTGGGGACGACGAGGCTAGGGCGCACCGCCTCTTCTCCGGTGAGAAGGGCCTTCGCCCTCCTCTCTATCCCGCTCCTCCGGCGCGAGTTGCTCGAGCCGCCTCGGGGCCGGATCTCGCCGACACTGGAGGTGACCCTCCCCGCGGCCTCGATTCGATTCCATTCGGCATCGATCTCAAGCTCCATGGCGCTGGCATCGATCCGAAGGCGGAGTAGAAGCGCCTCGGGCTGGGCATGCGCACGTCGCCCTCCTTCTTCCCGGCCACCACCTCCTTCCCTGGGCTCCTCCTCGGCACGCGCGGCCAACTACCGAGGGGATGCGTGAGGAAGTCTCCACTGCAGGTCCTCTTCGATTGCGCGTCGGCAACATCTACAAACGAGTGATTTTTGCAGATGCGCGTTCAGGACCTGCTGGAGACGGTCTAAAAGGACCCTCAGACTTCGACTAAGAAGAAACGCGTGAACTGTCTCCGATCAAAGATCACGCCCTCGGATCGCGTGATGGACAGTCCAGATCAAGGTGTAGCCTTGGAGATTTTGAAACAAAAAAGCCCTCAGGTTTCTTCAAAATCCCACATGTCATCCCCTCTTCTCGTACAACCTTGTGGAAAACATGCAACGGAAACACAGTTGGCTCATCGCAAAACAGTATTTTCTTTTAGAACAAATCAACCAGAACAAATCAGCACCAGTTACTAATCGAATATCTATAGTACCCAATAAGTCATAAGAAAGTGAAACCGTATTGTACCCTGCTTCAAGAACATTTTGGGTACCTTGAAAAGAAAAGGTCGTACTCCCTCCCTTCCCAAATTAATAGCTTTTTACTTCGTATTAGGCATAGTGTATATCATATCTGGATGAATAGCAAAAGCTATGCACATGGAAATGCCGAAATGACCTGCAATTTGGACCAACGGGAGTCCATAAAAGGGAGCCATCTTCTAGAATATATCTCCAATTCCATGCCAAGTCTTTGGATAGGTGGCAAATAAACCAGTGTACATGTATTTTTTCCTTGTGCTGGTTATGACAGCGTCACTTTATATCAAAACAATGTATCACATATGCCAAGCTAGTAAAATATACAAGTTAACGTAATGACGAGAGCAAGGGGAGCAGAACCCATTTAAGTATTATTGGCAATTGACAAACACCTGATTCAAAGTGAAATAATGTCTATAAGAAAAAACGGAAACACTAAGGAAGGTGACCAAACGTCCAAACCAGAGATGCAGGGGGTGGTTATGAGCCTATACTGCTGACAGGGTAGACAAAATCCACAAGGCATCATCATCATCACGAGCGTGGCGGTAAAGCGCCATGGCCGCCATGGCACTCACACCGCAGCGAAGAGATATTAATACTGAAGGAGGGCCATGCCTAGCCGCACACAGGACGCATCTACTCCTTGTACTTCATGCTCTCGAGTGTGAACCCAGGCATGTCGAAGGAGTCAGCAAACTTCTCCACCTCAGCCTTGAGGTTCTCGATGTCTTTGTTGTTCACTAGGCCCTTGTTGAAGTCCTTGAGAAGCTTACCGTATTCCTTCTGGATGTTCAAGCAGATGGTCACCGCCTGGTGAAGGAACTCACCAATCTGCTCAAAATCTTTCTCCAACAGACCCCTCGAGGTCATCGCGGGGGCTCCTGAAAACCATACCAACAATACACGATAAGTGTTGTTTCCGGTAAAGTAGTAGACTTGCATGAACTTCGTAGACGATGGGCACGCCGTAGTCCCATTGTGGCATCACGCAAATATCCATAGGAAACAATCTGGGAAAATCCCACTGGAGACTGTGCTCTGGTGAGAGGCCGGGAGTCGAACTCCCCACCGGCAGCCTCGCCACTGCGAGCGCTACCACTGAGCCAGCGGCTCGTTCGCGAGTTGTGTATGAGTTGTAGTTCTAGGGGTGTGCGTGGGTGTGGTGTGTGTGTTGAGTAGAGTTCAGATACTACAGCTTGTGTACTAGGGATCCGGGCTCAAAAAAAAAGGTACATATGAACAAATGTTCTACACAGGTGTAGTGTATTATTGCATGACATTGATTTCCAGTTGAGTGCTTAGCTGTGTTAAGTGTTAGCATGCACTTTCAGGGTATTATCATTAGATGAAGGACAACACTAGACTTGGTCCAAGTCTTTTTTCTCGAAGATGTAGGAGAGCTGCACATCTATATTATTAAAAAGAAAAATGGGTTAAAGCACCCAGCAACCAGGTTGTTTTTTGAGGGGAAAAAACTGGAGAAACAACCCCTGGACTTGGTCCAAGTCACGAGTCTGGAAAACATATGTAGGCCATGAAGTTTAAGATACAAACAAAGCAAGGTTTGGATCTTGATAGCCAACTCATTAACATTTGCCAGAGCTACACTGCTTTTGTGCAGGTAAATGTCAAGAAAGTCAAGCGACATAGAACCAAAACTATTAATGTACCTGCAAGAGATAAAGAGATTGAATGGTTCATCGGGAGAGTAGTCACCCTACAAAAGGCGTGAGCACCAAACATTCCATATGGATTTTGGCCAACGGTTACTAGTGCGCTACAATGGTCCAATACAATACACTAGCAATGCAGAATTTAAATGCCGCTTGGACAAAGAAGCTGTGGGAATCATGCATCTGATTTGTCACGATCTCACGAACAAATCTGCTATGGGAAGGCCTAGTGAAATTTGCCATGCAAGAATCAGGGCCACCAATTTGGTAGACAAGATTTTGGCCTATCAGACACCAAAATGAACTAGGTGTCTTCCGAGAAAAAAAAAGGAACTATGTGGCCAAAGTGTTGCAGCCAAATTTTGGCACCCAACCTAAATTGTGATCAAATTTGGTCAAAATAGCCAAATTTTGGCTTGCCAACCATGGAAACTAGGGTAAAACACCTGAAATATTTTTAGACATCACCTCTTTGTTAACAAGAGAGGCTACCAAACAACAACCACCCCAATTTTTCAAACTGCCATGTGAAAGGAATGTTGCAATCAATTATGGAGGGTTGCACCATAACAGAAGTACTTAACAAATTAGATAATACTAACCTATGCGGACACCACCAGGAGCCAATGCACTACTGTCACCAAAGACAGCATTCTTGTTCAATGTGATGTGGCAAAGGTCACAAAGCTTTTCAACCTTGTTTCCTGCAGACATACATTAGAACAACTTATAATATGTACCAAACAAAATGAAATCCGATTGGATTAATTTGTATACCAGTTAAGCCAAGAGGGCGGAGATCCCAGAGAACAAGGTGGTTCTCAGTTCCATCAGTTACCATCTTGTAGCCCTTGCTCATGAGATAGTTTCCAATGGCAACAGCATTTGCCTTCACTTGCTTTGCATAGGCCTTGAAGCCAGGTGTCATAGTTTGCTGCAGAGCAACGGCAAGTGCCGCAATCTGGTGATTGTGAGGACCACCTTGCAGCGATGGGAACACTGCAAAGTTGATCTTGTCTTCATAGTCATACAGGGCACCCTCAGGCTGGCCCTTCTTGGGGGGCTTAGGGCCTTTCCTGTAGAAAATCATGCCAGCCCTTGGACCACGTAGAGACTTGTGTGTGGTAGTGGTAACCACATCACAATACTCAAAAGGATTTGCAGCTTCCTGAAATGGAGGAAGGCAAAAAAAAAAAGCAAACTAAGCATTTGTAGTCAATAATCTCTTCAGGTCTCCTCCAGTACCAAAGAAGGATGATATGCAATCATTACTGCATTAGCCAAATAATATCCATCAAAACAGTGTGTTAGCTACGCCTATAAATTAAAGCAAAGAGGCCTTGGGTAACAATGAGTTAGAACTATGTTTGCCTTGTGTGGCAGCAGATTATTTGTGAAGTTCTACTGTATGCTGCCTATATATGCACGATCATCACATGGCAGATGTAGATCAAAATAGTATGAATGTGGCTTCAGACATGTTGACATACATGAGCCCAAATTTGACTAGCAGTAATGGGCACAAGGACACGCTATGTAATTTGCAAAAGAACAACCATGTACTACTACTTTAATATAATGCCGTTAATGAGTACAAACTATGAAGACTCCTGCAATGGTTTCAACTGGTTCGATGAGTATCTGAGTGCAATTCCACTTAAGCAGGAATGTAGGATCATATCCACTGAGAATACTCCAAAAACATGAAACCTGATGGAATATCAGATCTATCACCATCAAAGGAATACATTCAGACAAACTAAAGCAGGCAAAACACTGATTTCATTATTACAAGCCATATTTATTACTATTTATTAAGAAAAAACAAGACAAAGCGCAAAACAACAGACAACACGCGTCCATATAAAAAATTAAAATCAGTAAACGTGCGAAACACACAGCTAATATGAGTAAATAATCCAGCATTTCAATCAACAACAGCCAAAATTGATTACATCTCAAGTAGGGTTGCCTAGACTAGATCCCAAATAGAATCCAGACTACCGTGGTACCATCACATCTCTCAGATCCCACCAATTGCCATCAATGAGAATGCAAGATGAAATTTGATGAAAGCAACTAGCCAATCGAGGTTCGAGAGCAATTTATCAGAGATTGTTGTACCTGCGCGGCGATGAGGCCGCTGATGTGCGCCATGTCGCAGAGCAGCAGCGCCCCGACCTTGTCGGCGACGGCCCTGAGCCTGGCGTAGTCCCAGTCCCTCGGGTACGCGCTGCCACCGCAGATGATGAGCTTGGGGCGGAAGTCGAGCGCCTTCTCCTCGAGCTTCTCGTAGTCGATGTAGCCGGTGGCGGCGCTGACCTTGTACGGCAGGCTCTCGAAGTAGATCGAGGTGGCGGAGATCTTCTTCCCGCCGGCGGTGTAGTAGCCGTGGGTGAGGTGCCCGCCGGAGGGGAGGTCGAGGCCCATGATCCGGTCGTGCGGGTTGAGGAGCGCGGTGTAGGCGGCGAAGTTGGCGGGGGAGCCGGAGTAGGGCTGAACGTTGACGCCCCAGGCGGCCGGGTCGAGGCGGAAGGCGGCGAGCGCGCGGGAGCGGCAGAGGTTCTCGATCTCGTCGATGACGTCGTTGCCGCCGTAGTAGCGGGCGCCGGGCATGCCCTCGGAGTACTTGTTGGTGAGCGGGGAGCCGAGCGCTTCCATGACGGCGAAGGAGGTGAAGTTCTCGGAGGCGATGAGCTCGATGCCCCGCCGCTGGCGCCGCTTCTCGCGCTCGAGGAGGTCGTAGATCTCCGGGTCGGCGCCGGCGAGCGGGGTCAGGCCCCATGTGGCGACGGGGTCCATGGCGGCTGCGGGGACGGCGAGGAAGGGACGAGGGCGGAGGTGGAGGGGGGTGATGGGATGGGATGCAGTGGTGGAGCCGTGGAGGGAAGAGGAGGCGCGGGGATATATATCGGCGGTGCTTGGGAGTTTGGTGGTGGTGGGTGTGGTGTGGAGGCACCGAACCGGAGGGAGTGGGTGTGGGTGCGGGTGCGAGATCGCGAGGTGTTCGACCGACGGAATGCGCGCGCCGGCCGCGACGAGGGTGCGCTGCCGTGCTGGTCCCAGTGAGTGGTTGCTGCGCTTGGTGGGGGGCGGGGGTTGGTGTGGCCGTGAGATTAAGATACAGTACAGGTTTATTTGTTTTTCCAGGGGAAAGCTACGGGTTTATTTGTTTTTCCAGGGAAAGGGCGTCCCGCGTCGGCGTCCTGTTCGCTTGGTTTATCAGTCACCTGTCACCTGTCAGCAGTACTTTTCTCTCACAACAAATCAGCCACCAACAACCAGTCAGCAATACTTTTATTTCATAACAAACCAGCACCAGTCAAACGAACAGGGGGCGGGTTTGTTGGGCTGCGTCTTGAACTCTTCTGGATGGACTGAGTTCAAGAATGGTGAGATTTTAAGCTGAAAATATATCCAATTTGCGGGCTCCAGTAGTCTTGCTTAGTTCCTTTTACTATTTTTCTTGAAATAAATCAAACACAAGAGTTGCGATTGTATTAAAAAGAGCTGTGATTGTCGCATAGTTGATTATGAGGTGAGAGTGAATACATTGATGCCGCTATGTCAGCAATTAGCTAACGAAGTGAAATGTGAAATGAAACATGTTTTAGAGGAGTAGGTTTGTGGGCTAGAGGTGTAAAATGTGGTCGTATGTGTTGGGCAGCGTTGAAGTTATCGTGTTAGAAGAAAACAGTATGTTGGCGATGCGGCATTTCCAGCTGCAATGCGGCTAGAGAGTAACCCCTTTGCGGTTGCGGTCAGATTCGAGAAGAGAAATGCAGCAGAAACAGTTGATACGCTGTGTGACGCCTGTTCGCTTGGCTTATCAGCCACCATTCAAAGAAGATTTTTTCTCTCGAAACAAACCGTACCAAAGAACCAGGTCAAGCGTATTTTTCTCTCGAACAAACAAGACTACCACCAGCCAAACGAACAGGTTGTGAATCTGAATCTATTTATTCCAGCTGAGAGCTGCAGTGCTCGAATCATGTTCAGCCTTTTTTTAGTTGGTAGGAAAATTTGCTTTTTTAACGTTGTGAACTCCTGTAGCACATTGTAGCACGTTTCGTTTGTTTGTGGTAAATATTATCCTAGTATGACCTAACTGGGCTCAAAAGATTCGTGTCGCAAAGTACATCAAAACCGTGTAATTAATTATTTTTTAACTATATTTAATACTCTCAATATATGTCTTTTGGTGTATTTGTTGTGATATGATGGAGAGACAGTAAAGAAAACTTTAGAATTTCTAGTAAACTAAAAATATTTACATAGCAGTTCATGCCACAGGCTCCCATGCTGATGCTGCAGCATTACAAAACAGGACCATTCCACTACTCCTTGGGCCTCTTGACGATGAGGACCGGGCACTTGCAGTTCTGCGCGCAGTGGTTGCTGACGCTGCCTAGGAAAGCCCTGCAATGTCACAGCACAAATCATTCGCACCCAGAGAACAGGTGACGGCAGGAGAAATGTCAAAATTGGAATTGGAGGTGAGTTGTGACGGTAAGCAATGGCTGTCTCCTCCGAACTCTGATTGGTACCTCTCATCGCACCCAGCGGCCATCCCGTCGCATTCGCGTCGTTGAGATGGATGGATGCTTGTACTCCTTGTAATTGTAATGTGAGATGAAAAGGAACGACTGGTACCTCTGGATGAAGCCGTATCCATGGCTGCCCATGACGAGCAGGTCGGCGCCCACCTTGCCGGCGGCGTCGCAGATGACGTCCCGCGGGTCCCCGCCCTCCACCAGCGTCTCCACGGCCACCTGCGGGTGCTCGGCGCAGAGGCGCTTGGCCTTGTCGACGGCCGCAGCCGAGACGGCGCTGGCGTGCCTCTCCACGCTCGCCAGCACGTCCGAGGTCATCATGTACCCTGATGCAGAGGGGGAAAGCTCATCATCAGCGCCTCAGCCCCACCCGGCCGCGGAATCGGAACTCACAGCCGCGCAACACGTTACTGTACGTACCTGCGCTGTCCATGGCGGCGTAGACGGGGCGCGGGCGGCGCGCGTGCACGAGGACCACCGTGTCGCCGTCCGCGGGGGAGACGACGTTGGCGAGGCACCAGGTGAGCGCGTGCATGCTCTCCTCGCCCTCGTCCACGGCCACCACGATGCGGCGCCCGGCTATGGCGGCGCGGGATGCCATGCGGGACAGCGGGAGGGCTGACCACGAGGATCGCTGGACGAATTGTTGTTAGGGGGGAGCGGAGGGAGCGGGTCGCACAAGAATTGGCGGAAGCTGCTATCGATGACATGGGGGAGGAGGAGGGCGGCCTGCTTTAAAAAAGAGAGGCGGGGGAGAAGGCCGCGGCGAGGTGCTCTGCACGGGGCCAGCGGCGCCTCCTGCCTGGCTGTCCAGTCCTGCCCCGTCCCCGTGCGACTCCGCACTGGGTTTTGGGCGGTCGCGGCCGCCGCTGGGTTTTATCCTCACCGCCCCGGTTTTTCTCGCTTCCCGGAATACCGGCCACCACCACAACACAAACCACCTACCGGAGAGCCGCCGGTATCATCATCCCTGTGGACCCACGCCGGTAGAGCTGCCGTTTAGTCCATGAGATCAAATTTTCTTTTCCTCTCACGAGATCATTTAGGAGTACTAGTACGTGCCCGTGCATTACTACGGACATCGAAATGTCTACAATGCAAATAAAAAATACACAATAAAATTTATATAATACGACATTATATTTCTCAAATTAAGACATCATATCTCAAGAATGACTTGAAATTAAGTGCACACTTTAATGTTTGACCAGTAATTTACCTAAGTGACAATAACAAAGACACTAAAATATCACACTCCGTCTATTCTATATTTTTGGCTTGGGAGGCTGGCTGGATTATCCTGTTAGATCCAGTCCTAATGTTCGATCTAGTACTCCGTAAGAGAAGACTATGAAGTTGTTGGGAACAATTTGTGGACAGCATGTGCTCATTCTCATCCTATTCAGGCACTTCCAACACATTTGTAAGCGACACATTGTTAAAAGTGGAATGGTAGACACAAGGGCACACATTATAATTTAGCATGACAAATAAAAACTGGAATTGACCAAGTGGAGTTGTGAATTATAACAAGGAAAAAAGATGCAGTACTTAGCTCTGATCATATCTGGAGTTTTGATTCAGATACCGAGATTAAATAACAAGTGATCCAGATAATATTAATTAACATTACAAGGTCAGTTTAATACATCTAATGATACTATTTACCATAAGAGAATTGAACTTAGATCACAGTTGCCAAGTACGCCCAACGCTTCTCGATAAATCTTTTGACAAAGTTGAGGTCCATAGACTTATTTATCAGTGACCGTTGCATGGCTGCATAATGTGGAACACAAAATTAAAAATCTGGTAGTTTGATTCAACAAAGAATTTTTGCATGATGATGATACTAACTCCGCGGTTCAGATGATGCACGATGAGTAGGATTGAAACCAAAGATCGTGTGATCTGAAGACTCCAAACACCCTGTTCATAACCATATAATATATGAGTATTCTTATTATAATAAACACACTCTATGCTGATAATTTGCTTGAAACTATATATATATATATATATATATATATATATATATATATATATATATATATATATATATATATATATATATATATATCATGAACTAAATCAGCAAGAGGATTCAATTACTGTGTTTGGAGTTGTATGTTAGCATAGTTCCAATAATTATGTCGTTACATGCAACAGCAGATGGCAAACTGATCGCATGACGTGCCAAGATTTTGGACCATATGCCAACTACTAAAAGTTCACACCTACTGTTGTTACAAATTTGTTAGAGATAAAAATATACACATAAATAAATTTACAGTCTGAATGCAAGGTATGTAAATTACCTACTATCCATAATTATAATTTCCCTGTATAGTGTCCGAGCAGGAATGGCCCCAATGTGCTCAAGTTCACCCTAGTGTACAACTATACTGGCTATGTCTGTATGAATTTTGACGTTTAAAAATCATTTGTTTATCCAAAAGTAGTATGCAACCAAAACACTCGGAGGTTACATGAATGGAACTTACCTACAAATACCTTCCTAGGACTCTGCTTCACTTTACTGAAGCAAGTTCGGTGCTTTGGATATGATGGAAACTGAATAGGCATTGCATATGGCTCAACTCTAGTAACATGGTCGAAGTAGCACTCATATGAGTTCTCCATATTTCGAAATTCGAAATTGTTTTTTGTTTGGAACCTGACTTCATGAATGGTATAGCTACACCCTTGTGCAAGTAACATGTTGAATGCATTGGTATCACTACCCCTCACAATTGCTTCAATTTTGGATCCCTAAAATCAACAAGAACCATACTTCCTTTACATAATTGTTCTTATATCTCGCCTTTGTATTATATTTTAGAGATCAGGGACTTACAGTAATGTCCATCAGGATAAAGTGTTGTATTTCACGGTGAGTATTGATTGGAAACTTCACAACCACTTTAGCTACAATACTGCATGATATCCCTATGTCATAAAGTTCAATGTCGTCGAACTTCTTAAATCTATGAAAAACAACAAGACCCAGACAATGACATTAGCTTGTATACTTTGTTGAAAGGTTATTATTTGTTGGAAAGAAGTAATTTAATTTACCTAGGAGCCACCGAGCTCGTTCCTAGTCTCTTCCGCTTTAGATTCATTGACACCTTGAAGCTAACCTATACAATACATAACTAAGCATTAGCCTAAAGGACCCATTTAAATTCTTAAACAAAAACAAGTAAATTATGGATTACTGTGTGACAACATGAAGAAATAACCTTGGAATTTAGGAGCGGGAGGAGGATTAGAATGTAGGCGTAATATGTGGAACAATGTGATCTAATTTAATAATGAAACTAATTGCTAACATAGATTTGAACTGGTAACCAGAAACTGTATTTAAAGAAGAATATAGGCTATTGGTCATGGGCGGAGCTCCCCATACGGCAGGGTGGGGCAGATGCCCTAGCTACGCAGCAGACCAAAGTCCCCCTTCCCCTCTTCCTCGGTGAAATCTGAGTGCTAAATCATGGTGCTTGTGTGAGTCATTTTTGCTAATAATGTCGTTAAATGAAGGAAGAAGACAGAGCAATAGGAAACAACCTGTTACGTGGCTCTATGTGCCAACTGATGGGCCAGAGAGTTCCTAATCAAGAATTAATGTTCTGAGCATCTTCTAAATCTAAAAATAAGTATGGTACAGATTTTCGTAATCAAGAATGCAGGAATGAATAGTTCAGAGGAACTCTTTACTTGCAATGAGTTTTAGATATCGCAGCAGCAGGGTCACCGCTAGCTTGGCCTTGTTTGTTGGTCAGAATCCTACGACTCTACAGCTAGTTTGCATATGAAACAGGAGTACCTTTCGATCAAAAGTAAAGAAACAGATAGATTGGAGAATATGCAAATCGAGAGAGAGTTAAACTGCAGCAATTTGCAGCAATTTGGCAATCGGGAGGAGGGAAAAGTGTACCGGCCGCCGAAGATGGTCGGGATCGACGGCGACGACGATGGTCGCTGGGGGGCTCCTTGCTTCACCGGACCTGACATTAATGTGGAGCTGAAGCGCGATAGCTTCTCAGGTTGTAATGTCTCACCTCCTCCTCCCGTCCCCGGCAACCTGCTTTCCACGTTCAAATGCTCGATGCTCCACGTTCGCCACGCTCGGCGGTTGCAGGGCCGACTCTGAGGGGCTGGGGCGAGAGGAGTGGTTAGCCTGGGGAGTCGTCCCCGCTCTCTCGTGGGGCCCACCACACCGTGCCATCTGGGAGACATGACACCCCCGCAGGAGGCCGGCCGTCATGCCCCCGTTCAGTGCTCCTGCTGCGTGCGCCAGCAAGAACAAGTGCTCCTCACGGGCAGCAGCTCCTCCGTCCTCTGCAAATCCAAGCAAACAAAACCGGCAGAAGCAAAATCAGATTTGGCACAATTTGGAATCGGAGGAAAGGAGAGGGGAGAGGATGTTGTGCTCACCGTCGGGGTGGGGTTAGGCCGGCGGGGTGCTATGGTTCGACTGCCAGGAGCTGCGGCCTTCGGGACAAGCGGACAACACGGTGTTGGCGGCAGCGGGGCTGCGAGCCATCGGCCTCCGCGACTGCAGAGCGGATGGCACGGAGTTGGCGGCGGCAGGGGGCGGCGGCGGCGGGGCTACGAGCCATTGGCCTCCGCGACTGCAGACTGCTCGGCTTACGGCATCGAGGTCGTGGAACCTGCACTGCGGAGGCTGCGAGGCTGACCGGCAAGCGGTCGAGGCCGCGGTCAAGTGCTGCCCTTCTCAGATGGGAAGGAGCGAAGGAAAGCTGGTTTCTGGTGCATTGACTTGTGCTATCGTCAGAATTTAATGGTCTAATGGATGTCTATTGGGATTATTCTAAAAAGCGAATGTAATCATTGTAGATTTGTGAAATGTGATAGCTCAAACTTGTCAATTTGAAAGCAAATGTACCTGAATTGAAGATGTCTCATGTCTGCGTATTTTTCCAATTTCAAGGCATGAAACATTTTTTTTGTTTATGTGGGCACCAGCACCACCGAGGACCGAGAAGCAGGCAATTGATCATTATATTTTAGCACCAAGAAAATGAAATCAGGAAATGGCTCTCCCAAGTAATACACATAATGTAGCATGCTTTTTAACTTGGCGAGTACAAGAGAAGCAACAGTAGAAGTTCATTCTATAAAAGCAATGGAAATAGGCAAGATCTGGCCACCATCATAATACATGGTGTAGCACAAGCACCACTCTTTGCTAAATACATTGAAGGCAACAACTACCACTAATAAATCAACCAATACAACCCAATATACCGATGGCAGTCTGAAACAACTCAGACAACTAAATCCTTCAACTATCTAACCTCCAAACTGGCAGTGTAACTACTATGAAGAATGTTAAAACTAAAGCCAGCACTTCTATCATCGCCCTAGCAAAAGAATTGGGCCTTCGACGCAGGGGCTCCAGAAGTTTAATGTCGAAGCAAGACATTATGCGGCTAACTGTGATGCACTATGGATCCAACATCTCATCCTACAATTCATTTGGGGCGATGAGTCCAGGAATTGAAAGCATACGTTGGCGCTCCTGTTCCCTCTATACAACAGCCTCTTCAGCATATAGGTCTTTGTTATCCTGTCACCACATGTGAACCAGAAGAAAGTCAGCAGAGGACTAAAACTTTAAACTGGCTGTGCAATTCATTGATATAACCATGTAGGGGTACATAATCTTCGCAGCGCATAATATGGTCAACAATCTTTTGTTCCAGATGGGCCAAACTGAAATACTTTTATTCTACATAACACATAGGCATTTTTGTAACTATTACCTGAGCAGAGAAGTCCTTCGATTGAACAAGGAAATCCCTTATATGGTTCTTGAAGTTTGGAGAATCAGTTTTTGAATTAAAAAGTCCATCAACAAACTTAGCTACCTGTAGGAAATATAAATTTTAAATTACCTGCTGATTTAACTAAGAACACATGTAAGCAAGAAATAAAAATACCTCAACAGGCGTCATGTTAGGAAACGAGGAGCTGAGAAGCTTGATAGTGTAGTCACAGACGAACATTGCATTATTTGTGTATTGAGAAGGAACTATTGTGGCATCCTAGAGAGGCTCTGTTAGACCATCAACCTACCATGCAAGAAGAGATACTAAACTAAGACACACAATCATCAGAGAATAGAACAGCGGATAAATGCATACATACCACATAGAACAAATGTTGTAGCACAGCAAAGTGAAGCTTGAAACCAGGTTTGTGGAAGGTATCTGTGAGTATGGCAAATATCTCTTGCTCAATATTTAAGAAGTATGTCTTGTAGAACTGATTTTGGAACCCTTAAGCCTGCAAAGACATGGCATCACTCAGATTATTAGCTTTAGTACAAAGGAGTTTTAATCAAGGATAGAGCAAAACAAAAGGACCTCAAAGTTCTTTAAAATCATGAGCTGCCTCGTTACATCCCTTGGGAACATGGATAAAAGCAAAAGAAGTCTCTCTTGCTAAATTCCTAATATCCTGGACAATGGGGCCAACCAGGGATCTATCTATCCAGAAGCTTTGATCTTGTTGACAACATTTAAGCAGTCTGAAGCGACTATGACACGCTGGAGCTTCAGGTCTTTTGCCCGGACAATTGCAAAACAAACTGCTAGTGCTTCAGCTAGCTCAGGGTCAGCTTGAATGTGCATCTTTTGACAGAAAGATGATACCAACCTTCCAAAATGATCACGAGTCACTACACCCATTCCTATTCCAGATTGATCCTTGAAGGTTGCTGCATCTACATTGGCCATCAGCCATCCATCCGGCGGTGGAGTCCATTTTGCAATGAAATTCTTAGACTCACACCTGTGATTTGTCGATGGTTTAAATATGTACATCAGGATCATCTCCACATAAGCTTTCACCTTTTCCACTATCATTTGTGGGTGCATCTCATGCTCCCCATTTCTAGCTGCATTTCTTGCTTCCCAAATATGCCAAAGGGTCACTGTGAATATAGTGGCTTCTTCTTCAGATGCTGCATCTAGGAAATCAAAGAGCCAATGTTTAACTGAAATGTAGTATTGAAATACAACTTTAAAGCCAAAACATCTTTTAATGTGTGCCAAACTGCAGATGCATGCTGGCACATAAACATAGCATGTTCTAAAGTCTCCTTCCGGCCACAGAAGAAACATATATCAGAGTTATAAATATGCCTACCCTTCAATTGTACTCCTGTAGGTAAACAATCATGGGCCATCCTCCAAAGGATAATCTTCATTTTTGGTGGTACCCTGACAGACCACAGAAGATTCCACATCTTGCTTGTCGCCCTTTGATCTGAATTTTCACCCTTGCCACTTATGCTCTGAGAATTATGAAAAGCTTCTAATCTTTTTAGATAGTACCCGGACTTCACAGTGTATACCCCTGACTTGGTATACTTCCAGGCTGAAAAATCATTACATGATGTATAGCATAATGGGATGTTGAGGATCTTTTCTGCTTCTGCCTGTTTAAAGCATTCCCGGACTACAGTTTCATTCCATCCACCCTTTTCCTCATCTATGAGATAACTAACTATTAATTCATCTGAGAGCGAAAGATTTGGTTTGAGCAACATATGACAATTAGGAAGCCAACAATCCTTTGTCATCCGAATTGTTTTCCCATCTCCTACTCTCCACAAAATTCCTTTCTCCAACAATTTTCCACAATGCCATTTAATTTTACCTAAACAAGATAAAGGAACAACATTAAATGGCATCATTTCTTTTCTTATAACTCATTAATACGAAAGTTAGGCATGAAGAATAAATAAATATCATATTACATTACCTACAATGTCAAAACCTCCTAGTATACAATATTCTTCGTATACGTGCCATTCACCGGTAAAACTCTTTTTTGTTTTTTCACTACCCCATTTTGTTTACCCTTGCCCTTTGCTTTCGTTTTGGCATCTTTATTTTCCTGCATTCTAGCTTCTTCCTCCTCTGCGTCTGCATTAGACGGGAGGGCGAGGATCTTGATGTTAGTTCGGTTGGTGGCTCTAGACATAGCAACATACACTAACCATGGGAGAACACAGGTGCGGGCAAGTACACTCCTACGTTTGGTATTGTTTGACCCCGTGACTTGTTGACCGTCATGGCGAAGCTGAGCCTAATAGGGAACTGTTTCCTCTTGAATTGAAATGGGAACATCTCATCATCAGAGGGGCACAAGGGTATCCGAGGAAGGAAAACCCTCTTACCGGCATGCTGCCCCAAAACAATTTTAGCATCTATTGAGTTTCTTTGGCACCCTCTAACCACCAGCCTCGTTCCATTGCAAAGTCCGTTGGCAGGGTCTAAATTTCTAAGAAATATTACTGGGCAGCCGATCTTGAGCTTCAAGACATGTGGAGGTAGCCTGTTGGGAGTCAATGTGTTAAGGAACTCCTGAGGATAATAGTTATGAGGATCATCAACCGCTTCGTCGAAACTATGGTACACCATCTCCCCACCCTGGAACTTGTTGATCATCTTCAAATTAATATTATCCACCTAGTCATTACGTGTTGATAAAATGGCTCTGGAGGTGATGTAATCCTTGTTTGTCATGTTTGCATTGAGATTTGGAAAGATGTTCTCGATCAATGTGTCTAGATCTTTCTCGGAATCCCAGTGCACGAAACACATATTTCATCAGGAAGTCGTACATCACCATCTTCATTAACCTCCTCTGTGCCATTACCAATGCGCAACAAATAATCCGCGAACCATCGGTCACTTTGGGCCCTCATGTTGCGCACGAGCTTAAGATGTCGCATGAACTCTCAAAGATACGACTTTCGCAACGAAGCACCAACAATTTGAGCCCTGGATCCTTTACGTACAACAGGGAGGACCTGTCTGAAATCTCCACCAAATACAAATGTCTTCCCACCGAACGGAAGATCCTTACAGTCCATTATATCATGCATGCTATAGTATAGCGCTTCCACAGCCTGCCTCTTCGTCATAGACGCCTCGTCCCAAATGATGAGAGACGCTTGCTGCAGCAGCTTGGCAGTTCCACACTGTTTTGTGAAGCTGCAACCGCATTTATCGTCGAGTGTTAGGAGAATCTTGAAACGTGAGTGGGCTGTCCTCCCACCAGGCATTATAGATGCTGCGACACCAGATGTAGCAGTAGCAACGACAATTTTGTTCTGACTGCGAACAGTTCCGAGAAGCACTCTATACAAGAAAGTCTTTCCTGTGCCGCCTGGTCCGTCTACAAAGAATAGACCACCTTGTTCTGTGTCGACTTTGGACATTATCTCATCATAGGCAGCAATCTGCTCCTCATTTAGCAGAGAGGATAATCCCACATCTTCTGGATTTGTGTCAATGCTGGTCTCCTCAAATATCTCACGAGGGACCGCGCTAGCGTCATCAAATGCATCATCTATTTTTGGTAAGGGAAACTTATTTATGTCTTTGTCGTTTTCCCTAGATTTCATAGATTGCAACATGTTCCTGATGTCAATCAAAACCATCTGTTCCACCCAATGAGGGTTTGGATTCTTATGCTTGAAGTCTTCTGCCATTGCGTCAAAGTGTTTTGTCCACAAACCGACCACATCCTTCGGCTCACAGAACACCAGTATTGTAGCGAACAACCTACGTAATGAGGATGGCATCTGGACCATACTACTTTCAGTAAGACATTCATCAAGTGTATTGTCATCTTCGATCAGACCTGCAGCACAAGCAGCATCACGGAACGAATCATAAATGCACACCATTCACAGTCCTAAGGTGCCTCCATGACATCGCTCCAGGAACATGGTTTAGGAGGACCCGAAGAAAATAACGTTCGCCCTCTGCCGGATTTGCAGATACGAGTCTCCCGACCTGGTATGTCGAGTTTTTCCTTGGTTGCCAACATTTATCTTTCACATTCTAGGTATAATACTGTGGAAAGTCACGATACAAGATTCCGCGGGCTTCAGGGTGATGGAAGTTGTAGTTGAACCATTATGTGCATTGACTCCTCGATACATGGCTTTTTTAAAACTCGTTCAATCTTGTTCCGTACGTGAAATGAAACCATATGCTGGCCAGGGAGATGGCATTGCAGCGCCTGCACGGGTGGGTGACACTGGTGTAAATCAAAGGCGTATATCCTCCACATCGCTTCTAGAGGCCCCACCACCCGAGCCTCTCTGTACTCCGTGATCTCATCAACATTCCCATTGGCATCTTTTTTCCATTTTCCCTAACAGCGACAGATGTTCTGTCATGCCCCTTGTATATATACTTGAATAGATATTTCACGGACTTAATGCTGCTGCATGCCTCTACATTAATGTGGCAGTTGAAAGTACGTATCAGATACGGGTTGTACAGGACAACCCATCGATTGTCCAGCATGTGACCTCGAACCATTTCCTTACGACCATCATCGCGCCGCCGGTACCTTGGGTACGAATCCTTGCCTTGCGATGTCGAATCACAAAATGGTTGTGGGTAATAGTTCTTGCATGAAGTACGGTCCGTTGTGCATGGGCAGCTTGGATTAAGCGCACCGCAGGGTCCATGCATCATATGCTTTGTGACCATCTTGTAGAGCTCAGGGTACTCCTTCTTGTTGGGTAGCTGTGACAACCCCACCCGAGATAATTCCGTACTATCGCCTAAACCACTCCTTCTGGTCATTAAGCGATAATAAAGAAGCATCCCGTTGAGTGTTGCCGGGTTTACACCCGGTAAATCACTTGGAAACACAGAGAGGATCTAACGTATGCATTAAAACTCCCACGAAGGAGCGTCCAGAGTGCCTTACAAATTAATCAACACATCCCCGTAGGGTTCATTATTACAAACATAGTTCATTGACATGAAAGTAAATGGTTCAGAGTTTATTTAAAACAGTGGAAGATAACTAAACGATACGATCACATCATAGGAGGCCTGTCCATGATGCAATCACTCTTCGTCATCCACCCATTCCAGCTCCCAGCCGAGCGGAAGTTGTCCGGGCCACACATCAGGTGCATTACCTGGAACAACATTTATAAAGCAAGGCTGAGTATACTAATACTCAGCAAGACTTACCCGTCTAAAAGAAAGACTTTACCTCTAGTCATGTAAGGCTTTTGGCTAGTGGGTTTGTTTGCCAGAAAGTTGCTAAGTAGTGAATCCTTACTTTCCATGTTTTAGCTCATGTTCTAGTTGAAGTAATCATTACTAGATAAGCAACTATTTCAACCAAAGTTGTACAAACAATTAATCAAGTAATAATCTTCACAAAGTTCCATCATAAAGGGATATCATGGCCAGTCGGGTAAGTAGTCTCAGATGACGGTGAGAGGCCGACAATCGATTGATTCATAACCTTGCAAGGTGGACCTAAACACACGGGAGGTGCCCTCACTAAGAGTTCACCAACCAGGCGGTTCCCGTCATTCTTCGGTTTGGGGATAATAGCTCACAGTCTTAAGTACAAGGTTTATCTGGGCTACGCCACTAAGGTCACCCAGCCTCACGCTTGTACTCGGGTGGCGAGCCCGGGGCCGCAACCCTAAGAGTAGTGATAGTAAAACAACGTACCGCCTCATTTAGGTACTAGGCTTACTGTACCCATTTCCGACAAGTGTTTAGTACTTTCAAACACTTAGCCCACGAAGCCATTGGACCGGAGCCCAAATCCCATGCTCTTACCACATGAGCAATCCATTTAAATATATGGTGATTCCATAAAAGAGATCCTATTCTCGCGAGTGACGAACATCACTCGACTTGTACCGGATCCTTAAGCATAGCAACTAGCGTCCTAACATGCTAGTAAAAGATCATAGGTACTTATGGATCATGCAACTAGGGTTTCATTTCAACTCCTGCACGTAAATGCACATACAATAACAAGAAGTAATTCAGAAGTTTTAAAGAAACACTGGGGTTAATGAATAAACCGGGGCTTGCCTTTGTCAGTACAAGCAGACACACACACTTCCGGACTTTGGTCCGGGTCTTGCTCTACGATCACGTAGTGCACGTCTCCTCCTGCTCCCTCGTCCTCGTCAGCCGGCACAAGCGTATAGCTACCGTCGGGGACTTCGACACGGGGAATGCAATGCAGTGATTAGGAGTGTATTTATTTCAATTTAATTCAAAAACAGTATCAAACAGCTGCAAGGAGTATATGGTTGGCCATATTCACCTTAACAAAAGTATTTACACATTTTTCCTTTTAAAAGAAATAATCAAAAAGCCTATTTAGCCTTCTCTCTAAGGTGATTGTGTGCACATCTATTAAAGAAATAATTAATTTAAAAACAAACAGCAAGGCCATTACTTTCCTAGCACCATTTTACTTTTCCTAACACTTCTCCTTAAGTCATGCACTAGAGAGAGTGTTTTCCCTATTTTTCCCTTTATTAGATTAATCTAGTTTGAGCTCTTTTGCATATCTAAATCATAACAATTGATCCAGCAGTACCCACTGGTCCTACTGACCAGGAGGCATGCCTCTGGGCAGCAAGAAAAAGGTTTTCACCACTGAAATAATACACCAACTTATGGACATTTCTAGCTAGCATAAAAGGACATAAATGCATATCAAAATAAATATAACAGAAATGAGTCCCAACTTTCTCCTACACATACTCTGGTCCAAAACAAGCCCAAAGAACTAACAACACACATATAGCCTATATGAAATATGCTACACATATTTATGATTAAAAACAAGCATAAATGAGGAAATACTATTTCTAAATAAGATAAAATCACGGTAAATTTACCAAAGATGCTTTTTAGCATAACATGACTATAGCCAGAAGTTGGGCTCAAAAATAAATATATAACCAGCTACAAAAATCATCTTGGCAGATTTATCAATATCACAAAATAATTTATACAGGAAGATCCCTTCAATAGCTTCATGCAAATTTTGGCACAAAACTTAGACATACTAGTTACCACAACATATCCAAAATCCAGCCCAAGATCTTGTGTGGATTTTGCAGAAACACAAATCTAAGTATTTTACATTCCTATTTTTCAAGCAAAAACTATAACTCAAAAGTATATACATATTTGGAGAAAGTTGTAGTTCTTGTTACACTGAGCTCAGCAAAATTGGGTTTGCTATTTTTGGATTTTTCTACGATTTTTAATCAATTTTACAAGGTGCTGGACTCAAACACAAAACTGAGAAGAATCTATTTACACTGCAGACCTTAAAACTTTTAAAATCCTCACAAATATGCCCTCGGTTCCTCCCCCCTCAGGCCCGACGGCGGAGGCAAGCTCGCCGACGGTGAGGTGGAGTGCGGCCAGGCAAACAAGCGGCGGGGATCGTCGATTGGACTCACCCGCGATCGATTGGTGGCGGTGGACCGGCCGGGGAGGTCGCGGCGAGCGGCGGCGGCGGAGCGGCGGCGGCGCGCGCCGCGGGAACCCGGACGGCGGTGAGGGAAGGGGCGGGCTCAACCACGTGCCGCACGGGGAGCTTCCATGTGACCTAGGGAAGGGGCGGCGAGTTGCACGGGCTTGGGGAATCGGCGGAGAGGCGAGCTCGACGGCGGAGGTCCGGCGGCGGCCGCGGGAACTCGGGTTCTGGCGATCGTGCTGCTCGGCTTGCTCAACAAGCAGCTTGGGGAGGTTTTGTGGTGCACAAGGAAGAGCTTAAGCGCTTGGTTGAGTGAGAGCGGTGACTGGCAGGGGGTTCCCACCGGCGGCGCCAATGGCGGGCGGCGGCGGCTCGGTGGCGAGTGCGCGTGCGCGCGGGGAAGCGGCCGGGGCGGGTTTATAAGGCGCTGGAGGTCGGTTAAGAGGTCGTGGGGTCAACCACGTCACCAGTGCATGCGCGGCGTGGGCAGCAAGGCGCTGTGATGTACGGCGGGGCGGCAACCAATGGCGTGCGGCGGTTGGCTCGCCGGCAAGTGGAAACTAGCCACCTGGCGCCGTCCAAACGCTCACGATCGCACGCACAGTGGCATTTCGGCGCGGCGCATGGACCGCCGGGTCCGCCGGTGCCTCGGCGTGCGTGCGCGGCGCGCGTATGGCCGGCCGGCGTGGCACGCGTGCGCGACGTCGCGCGTGGGCGCGCTCTGGCGTTCCCGGGTGAAAACAGTTCGTTGTAGCTGTCTTCAATTTGGTTTTTCTCTAAATTTCCAAACTAAAGTGCATCTTAGGGTCTGAAGCAAAGTTGAAGATCAGACATTACTCTACAACTTCCACAAAGGTTGGTAGGGGTTTTGTTCAAGAATTCGAGCAGGAACGCCATGCCAACTTGGCCAATTTCTCGGCGCATGTGAACAGTAGATCAAGGTCTTGTTTTGCCATTTTCACCCTCCTACACTTCAAACCAGCCATGCCACTCAACAACAAAGTTGTGTGCCTCGACATTCTGCACATTTTTCCTGTTGGGTGGTTTTGAAGTGTTTAGGAAAATTTTGGAGAACGTGCCAAAGTTCTAGAATGGCAACAAGGGGTTAAAGGGGATAAAAGGGTTTTGAGCTAGGGCTTTGACCAAGGGTTGACCTAGTGTCCTCAAGGGTAATTAGGGGAGTGATTAAGTAGGTCATTAGCACAATTTGTCACTGAGCAAAAACACGGGGTGTTACAGCCTACCCCCCTTAACGGGAATCTCGTCCCGAGATTCGAATCAAGAGTACGTGAGAAAAGTTCACTTACGAGCTTGACTCGGAAGAAAGTCGGGGTACTTGGTGTTGAGAAACTGCTCGGTCTCCCATGTAGCTTCTTCTTCTGTGTGGTGGCTCCATTGTATCTTGTACATCTTCACTCTTTGTCTCCTAGTTTGCCTTTCTTTATGATCCAATACCCTCATTGGATACTCTGCTAGGGATAGATCTTGTTCTATTTCCGCATTGGTCTCTTCAATTATTTGTGCCTCTGGGACTTGCTCACACTTCTTCAATTGCGAGACGTGAAACACGTCGTGCACTGCAGACAATTGGTCGGGAAGTCGAATACAGTAAGCAACCGTACCAAACTTCTCGGTGACTTCATAAGGACCAGTATAGCGTGGAGCTAATTTCCCTTTTACTCCAAAGCGTTGTACGCCTTTGGTCGGAGATACCTTTAGGTATACATAATTACCAACTTCAAACTCTCGGGGAGCTTTCGCATTATCATCATAGCTCTTTTGCCTCATCTGAGCTGCTCTCAGATTTTCTCTGATCACACTCACTTTTTCTTCAGCTTCTTGTACTAACTTAGGACCAAACAAGGTTCGTTCACCCGCTTGTGACCAATTCAAAGGAGTACGACACCTTCTTCCATACAATGCTTCAAACGGGGCCATCTTCAAACTAGCTTGATAACTATTGTTATAAGCAAACTCTGCTAGAGCTAGGCATTTGTCCCAAGATTTGTCAAAATGAATGACACAAGCTCTCAACATATCTTCTACTATTTGATTTACTCTTTCCGTCTGACCATCAGTCTGAGGATGATAACTGGAGCTATGGATTAGCTTGGTTCCCAAAGATTTGTGCACTTGTTCCTAGAAGCGAGCAACGAATTGAGTGCCTCGATCTGACAAGATAGTCTTGGGAACACCGTGTAAGCACACTACAAGGTCAATATAGATTTCCGCGTAGCGCTCAGCTGAATAGGTGGTGTGAACGAGGATAAAGTGAGCGGCCTTGGTAAGCCGGTCCACTATTACCCAAATGGAATCATGCTTCCGGGGCGTGAGAGGTAGTCCGACAATGAAATCCATGCTGATATCGTCCCACTTCCATGCAGGAATGGATAATGGTTGCATTTGACCTGCGGTCTTTAGGTGACTAGCCTTGATTCTTTGGCATGTATCACAACTGGACACATACTCGGCTATTTCACCCTTCATATTTGACCACCAAAAGTTTTCCCTAATATCTCGGTACATTTTGGTACTTCCGGGGTGAATAGTGAACTTAGAGAGATGGGCCTCATCTAAAATTTCCTTCCTTAAGTCTTGTTCTCGAGGTACCACTAATCTTTGTCCGAACCAAACAACTCCCTTGTCATCCTTTCGGAAACAATCATACTTGGGGTCTCCTTCTTCTAATTTCTGTTTGATTTTCTAAACTTCTTCATCATTGAGTTGAGCTATAGCAATTCTCTCATGGAGAGGGTATTCGATCGAAACAACATGAAGCTTGCCATACTCGACCACTTCCAAGCTAAGCTTCCTCATTTCTTCACATAAAGCTTCATTCTTCGGCTCTAACATCACATAGTTGCAATGCTTGCGGCTAAGCGCATCTGCAACCACGTTAGCCTTGTCGGGATGATAATGGACTTCCAAATCATAATCCTTGATTAATTCTAACCATCTTCTTTGCCTCATATTCAAGTCCGATTGAGTGAAAATATACCTGAGACTCTTGTGGTCGGTGTAGATATTGCAGTGATTACCCATCAAGTAGTGCCGCCAAAGCTTCAAGGCATGCACGACTGCCGCTAACTCAAGATCATGAGTCGGATAGTTCTTCTCATGAGGTCGAAGTGCCCGTGAGGCATAGGCAATGACTCGGTTTTCTTGCATAAGCACGCAACCAAGACTAGTGCCCGAAGCGTCACAAAACACCTCAAACGGTTTGGACATATCCGGTTGAGTCAATACGGGAGCTGAGGTTAAGTGTTTCCTCAAGGTGTGAAAAGCTTGGTCAAACTCCTCACTCCACACAAACTTGACACCCTTCTTCAGAAGTTCAGTCATGGGTTTAGCTATTCTGGAGAAATCCGAAATAAACCGACGATAATAGCCTGCTAGACCCAGAAAGCTACGGATTTGATGTACTGATTTGGGTGGCTTCCAATCCATGACCTCCTGTACTTTGCTAGGATCCACGGAGATACCATCCTTGGAAATAGTGTGCCCCAAAAACTTCACACTATCCAGCCAGAATTCACATGTAGAGAATTTGTCATAGAGTTTGTGATCTCTCAACCGCTGCAAGACAATACGAAGATGCTTCGCATGCTCGGCTTCGCTTTTAGAATATATGAGAATATCATCGATGAAGACCACTACGTACTTGTCCAGTTCATTCATGAAGACTGAGTTCATAAGGCACATGAAATAGGTAGGTGCATTGGTGAGACCAAAAGACATCACTAGGAATTCATAGAGACCGTATCTGGTGGAAAAGGCTGTCTTTGGTACGTCACTTGCCCGAATTTGGATTTGATGATAGCCAGATCGAAGATCAATCTTGGAAAAGACCTTGGCACTAGCCAATTGATCAAAGAGAACATCAATGCGGGGCAACAGATATTTATTCTTAATTGTCACTGCATTGAGTGGACGATAGTCAACGCACATCCGCAAACTACCATCTTTCTTCTTCACAAACAGAGCGGGACTTCCCCAAGGAGAAGAACTTGGGCGGATATATCCCTTATCAAGCAATTCTTGCAACTGAACTTTCAACTCTACCAGTTCTTTGGGTGGCATTCGGTAGGGCCTTTTAGATATTGGTGCGGTACCTGGCTGAAGTTCTATGACAAATTCAACGTCCCTGTCTGGTGGCATACCAGGCAAGTCGTCGGGAAACACGTCGGGATACTCGCACACCACTGGAATATCTTCTAGTTGGATGGCTACGGCAACATAGGAACAAGAATCGGTGCTTTCCACCTTAGGTAGGTATAAGATAGTATGACCACTGGTAGGGGAATGGATTTCTATCATTCTAGTGGCAATATCCAAAACAACTTGATGTTGGGTCAACCAATTCATTCCTAGAATCACATCTAGACCTCCCAATCCCAAATGAATTAGGTTGGTTAAGAAGGTTTTGCTGCCGAGCTGCAAAGGAACGGCTTTGGTTATAGTGTTGGAGAGGATTCTCCCTCCCGCCGTGGCTACCACGAAAGACTCTTTAGTATGACAAGAATGTAATCCCAACTTGCTCACTAAACTTTCGCTGATGAAACTATGAGTTGCTCCAGAATCAAACAATATTCTAACAGGGTGATCACAGATAGAGAATGTACCCATCAGCACTTCTGCTCCCTCTGGGACGTCAGCCAAGGTGGTGAAGTTGAGTTTACCCTGCTTGACTTGCACCACGGGCTTCTTGTCTTGGTGTCCCTGACGGAAGCCTGAGCTTTCGCCCTGCTTGCTCTGCTTGGGCTTAGGGCACTCATTGGCGTAGTGTCCGGGTTGCCCACAATTATAACAGCGGCGATCCTTGGTAGCACTGTTGTTGTTGTTAGTCGGGGGTGCACTAGGCTTGAATGGCTGCTGCCGTGCCTTACGGAACTGGAAGTTCCCAGATGGCTTGTTCTGAGACGGGGTCACCCTCCAGTGTCCAGTTGAAGATGACTGGGGAGGACCCTGAGTACCTTTCTTGATGAAGCGGAACTTCTTGCCTGACCCACCAGTAGTGGTGAATCCGGCCTGCCTTTTTCTATCCCTCTGGGCTTTGGACATGGCATCCTCTTGAGAAATGGCCTTGTTCACAAGGTCCTGATAGTTGTTGGGCTCATAAAGATTAAGCCTCTCATAGAGATCCCCGTGTAGCCCATCACGGAAACGCTCTATCTTCTTGGCATCATTGTCAACATGATGCCCACCATACTGACACAAGGCATTAAATTTCTTTGCATACTCATACACCGTGTCAGATCCTTGCTTTAGAGCAAGCAACTCCTTCATCTTCCTATCCATGAGACCTTTAGGAATGTGATGCTCCTTGAATGCCTGCTTGAATTCAGCCCAAATGATCTGATGTCCGGCGGGGATCATGGTCTTGAAGTTCTCCCACCATATCAATGCTGCACCACGGAGTTGGAGAGCAGCGAAGCTGGCCTTTCGCTCCTCAGAGCAGGGCAAGGTGAACACAGAGAACTTGGCTTCAATAGCCTTGATCCACGCATCGGCAACCAGTGGCTCCTTGGCCTCTTCAAAGGTCGGGGGCTTCATGGCATAGAAATGCTCATACTTGGTGACTCGAGGCTGGCCGTCGATGTTTTCCCCACGAGGATTATTCTGCAGCTGCTGAGCAAGTTGCTGCTGCGTTTGCAAGAGCTGCCGCATCACCTCGGTTTGGGTGACCATAAACTGCTCTTGAATGGTCATGTTGGGAGGAGGAGGCGGAGCGTCACTCCCGCTTGCACCAAAGCCATTGGGAGAAGCACGAGTTTGTCCCACCATCTGAAATCCATGAGAATTTCATTAGTCACATATTCGCAAGCTTGTTTACATTATCCACAAGACAAATATGCAGAATGAAACTCATAGCATCAATTTGGTGAAAATCGGACAGCACAGCGGAGTTACTAGAAAATTCATAACTCTCTGCCCACAATAGCAAAAACTCCCATTTTTGGTCAGCAAGTGCAAAATTTCCTGAGCTCCAACATTGGTATTCAACCCGAGGTCTAATTCCAACGTTAACATACCCGAAAAATTCCAACACCGAGGTTCTGCCTAGCTGTTTTTGTTGTATGCCGAACTGCACCATTTTCTTTATAACTCTCGGTACGCTTATGCAATGGTGGTGAATTTCGGTGAGCATGATCTCCACAACATAACACACAAGGTTGGTATTCAACACAAGGCGAGATTTTGATCACAACAACCCTGAATTATTCATTAAAACATGTCAACACCGAGATGTCCACCTAAGCATTACATGAAGCGGCGTCTTGGGATCGCTTACATACTTATGTACAACAAAAGGTTATCAATTATACTCTCTGAGCAGTCTCTACCCTTACACAAAAGCTAGCTGAGGAGGCTAAACTAAGAGTACATGATCATCCTCCAAAGACAACTGCTAAAACCACTAGTAGCCCGCAGCGGAGCCAGTACTAGTGTCCGGAGAGTCGGGTGGTGGACCACCAGCACTGTCCTCGCTCAAGCCCGAAACTCCCTGTAGCTCGTCTGGAGCGGCAGGTGCGGCCGGTGGTGCGATCGGCGGCTGCTAACCCTGCTGGGCCATCTCCTGCCACACCTCTACCTCTATCTCCATCTCAGCTACCTGGTTCTGCATCTCCATCACGTTCTACACCAAGGCAAAATGTTGGGCCCTAGTGTGAGCTAGCTGCACCTGAGTCGTCTCTAGAGCGTGCTCTCGGCAAACAACTGCTCTGTGAGCTCAGCACGCTCCTGGTGCCACTGAATGCGCTCGTCCTGAAGCGTAACAATCTCCTGCCGGAGGTGAGCAACGGTCTGGCGCTCGTACTGAAGGTCAAGGGTGAGGATATCCCTCATCGTTGTGGAGTCCATCAACACAACTGAGAGCATACCCTGTGTGGAAAGACGAAACACCTGCATGTTGTACATTGCCTCCAAGAACCTCAAAAGCTGGCGCACAACTCACGCCAAGCTGGGTCGAGTGGGTCCATGGCCGGGAACAAACCAAGCGCAGTAAGCATCACCTCGTCCGGGTGCTGCTCCCAGAAGGTGTGAAGAATCCGCATGGCCGCGGACTCAACTGACTCAACACCGCGGTGAGCAAAGAACACCATGCTCAAGTCTGCCCACTCCGGGTGCTCGGGGTGAGGAAGCACAGTAGCGGTCGTGCGGGCGTAGGAAACACCCTGGTCCCAAAAAGAGACCACCTCGTACAGCGGCGGCGTAACGTAGCCCACCTCACTGAGGGTCTCCCACAAAATACGGAGAAAACCCTCCCAGTGAAGGGCATCGGTACAAATCGTACCGTCCGCGTCAATCTCCTAGATCGGTGGCTGCGCTATCTGTACAAACATTAGGAACTACACGTTAGATATCAATCGACATCAACGAGCAATAGGGCAAAATCTGGTAGGTATGAACAAAAATTCATAACATAAAAACCAGGGCCCCAAAAATTCCCAATTTTTCACTGAAACTTCATGACATGATTATGCACACTTTTGGTATTCAAAGGTAGATCTAAGTTGGATTGGAACAAGCTCGAAAAATCTCTTTTGCAGAAGGGGGCTGTTCTGAAAAACAGCAGAACAGAGACTCACTAAACTGAGCATAAATTTCTACAGAAAATTCCTAAAATCCTGGAAAATTCACAGTGGAGGCTCAACTTGATAAGAAACAACTTTCCTAAAGGATGTCTAGTCAGATTCTGTACAGATTTGGCTATAAAAATTGAGAAAGGACAGAGACAGAATCTGCCAGAATTTTTCTAAACTCAAAAGAGAGGAAAAACCTTATCTAAGATCAAGCGATCTCCCTAGATAAATTACTCCAACCAAGTAAGGGTAAATTTTTGGTTCATCAAGATTTTAATCATGCATGCACACACCTTAAACGACCTTACACTAGATCCAAAAGACGTAGTTAGTGCCGGTGGCAAGCTTATAATCGGCTCTCCTTATAATAGCTAGTCGGAACTACTCGATTCTCACTTAACGATTCACGAACGTAGTTAGTGTACCTGCAGAAAACGAACCTTTCGTGCCAGCACATCACGAAAGCGTCCACATACAGTACCGTTCACTTATAGAAACGGTATCCGTGCGTCAAGCCGCTGCATGGACAGCGTCCAACCTCAGACACCCTCCGTTTGAATGGAGTGTATCCTTGCCTCGCATGATCGACATGCGGAATGCACACGTATGAAACACGTGGCGACACCACAACTCGTATCTAGACGCGAAGATGGGATCCGTGGAATGGATCACTCCATCAACCCTCGCAATTCCCGTGATGCGGAACAGCACACGTATGAAACACGTGGCTCATCTAGTTTGGTTGTGCAATAAAGTAAGTCTGATATAAGATAAAGTGCTGGAAGTTAGCAAAATAAACCATAGATTCTTATGCCACCTTAAAGAACCCAAAATTCCCTCTAGGGCCTCTCGATCTAGATCATTCCTTAACGATCCAACGGATTTTCAAAATCCAATCAATCTTGGCAAGTTTTATTGTAAATCATGTGATTAGTATTAAGCTAATCACTCCGGTGCATACGGATGCTCCGATACCAGCTGTGACAACCCCACCCGAGATAATTCCGTGCTATCGCCTAAACCACTCCTTCTGGTCATTAAGCGATAATAAAGAAGCATTCCGTTGAGTGTTGCTGGGTTTACACCCGGTAAATCACTTGGAAACACAGAGAGGATCGAACGTATGCATTAAAACTCCCACGAAGGAGAGTCCAGAGTGCCTTACAAATTAATCATCACATACCCGTAGGGTTCATTATTACAAACATAGTTCGTTGACATGAAAGTAAATGGTTCAGAGTTTATTTAAAACAGCAGAAGATAACTAAACGATATGATCACATCATAGGAGGCATGTCCATGATGCAATCACTCTTCGTCATCCACCCATTCCAGCTCCCAGCCGAGCGGAAGTTCTCCGGGCCACACATCAGGTGCATTACCTGGAACAACATTTATAAAGCAAGGCTGAGTATACTAATACTCAGCAAGACTTACCCATCTAAAAGAAAGACTTTACCTCTAGTCATGCAAGGCTTTTGGCTAGTGGGTTTGTTTGCCAGAAAGCTGCTAAGTAGTGAATCCTTACTTTCCATGTTTTAGCTCATGTTCTAGTTGAAGTAATCATTACTAGATAAGCAACTATTTCAACCAAAGTTGTACAAACAATTAATCAAGTAATAATCTTCACAAAGTTCCATCATAAAGGGATATAATGGCCAGTCGGGTAAGTAGTCTCAGATGACGGTGAGAGGCCGACAATCGATTGATTCATAACATTGCAAGGTGGACCTAAACACATGGGAGGTGCCCTCACTAAGAGTTCACCAACCATGTGGTTCCCGTCATTCTTCAGATTGGGGATAATAGCTCACAGTCTTAAGTACAAGGTTTATCTGGGCTACGCCACTAAGGTCACCCAGCCTCACGCTTGTACTCGGGTGGCGAGCCCGGGGCCGCAACCCTAAGAGTAGTGATAGTAAAACAACGTACCGCCTCATTTAGGTACTAGGCTTACCGTACCCATTTCCGACAAGTGTTTAGTACTTTCAAACACTTAGCCCACGAAGCCATTGGACCAGAGCCCAAATCCCATGCTCTTACCACATGAGCAATCCATTTAAACATATGGTGATTCCATAAAAGCGATCCTATTCTCGCGAGTGACGAACATCACTCGACTTGTACCGGATCCTTAAGCATAGCAACTAGTGTCCTAACATGCTAGTAAAAGATCATAGGTACTTATGGATCATGCAACTAGGGTTTCATTTCAACTCCTGCACGTAAATGCACATACAATAACAAGAAGTAATTCAGAAGTTTTAAAGAAACACTGGGGTTAATGAATAAACCGAGGCATGCCTTCGTCAGTACAAGCAGACACACACACTTCCGGACTTTGGTCCGGGTCTTGCTCTACGGTCACGTAGTGCACATCTCCTCCTGCTCCCTCGTCCTCGTCAGCCGGCACAAGCGTATAGCTACCGTCGGGGACTTCTACACAGGGAATGCAATGCAGTGATTAGAAGTGTATTTATTTCAATTTAATTCAAAAACAGTAGCAAACAGCTGCAAGGAGTATATGGTTGGCCATATTCACCTTAACAAAAGTATTTACACATTTTTCCTTTTAAAAGAAATAATCAAAAAGCCTATTTAGCCTTCTCTCTAAGGTGATTGTGTGCACATCTATTAAAGAAATAATTAATTTAAAAACAAACAGCAAGGCCATTACTTTCCTAGCACCATTTTACTTTTCCTAACACTTCTCCTTAAGTCATGCACTAGAGAGAGTGTTTTCCCTATTTTTCCCTTTATTAGATTAATCTAGTTTGAGCTCTTTTGCATATCTAAATCATAACAACTGATCCAGCAGTACCCACTGGTCCTACTGACCAGGAGGCATGCCTCTGGACAGCAAGAAAAAGGTTTTTGCACCCCTGAAATAATACACCAACTTATGGACATTTCTAGCTAGCATAAAAGGACATAAATGCATATCAAAATAAATATAACAGAAATGAGTCCCAACTTTCTCCTACACATACTCTGGTCCAAAACAAGCCCAAAGAACTAACAACACACATATAGCCTTTATAAAACATGCTACACATAGTTATGATTAAAAACAAGAATAAATGAGGAAATAATGTTTCTAACAGAGATAAAATCACGGTAAATTCACCAAAGATGCTTTTTAGCATAACATGACTATAGCCAGAAGTTGGGCTTAAAAATAATTATATAACCAGCTACAAAAATCATCTTGGCAGATTTATCAATATCACAAAATAATTTATACAGGAAGATCCCTTCAATAACTTTGTGCAAATTTTGGCACAGAACCTAGACATACTAGTTACCACAATATATCCAAAATCCAGCTCAAGATCTTGTCTGGATTTTGCAGAAACACAAATCTAAATATTTTACATTCCTATTTTCAAGCAAAAACTATAACTCAAAAGTATATACATATTTGGAGAAAGTTGTAGTTCTTGTTACACTGAGCTCAGCAAAATTGGGTTTTCTATTTTTGGATTTTTCTACGATTTTTAATCGATTTTACAAGGTGTTGGACTCAAACACAAAACTGAGAAGAATCTATTTACACTGCGGACCTTAAAACTTTTAAAATCCTCACAAATATGCCCTCGGTTCCTCCCCCCTCAGGCCCGACGGCGGAGGCAAGCTTGCCGGCGGCGAGGTGGAGTGCGGCCAGGCAAACAAGCGGCGGGGATCGTCGATTGGACTCACCCGCGATCGATTGGTGGTGGTGGACCGGCTGGGGAGGTCGCCGGCGAGCGGCGGCAGCGGAAGGCGGCGGCGCGCGCCGCGGGAACCCGGCGGCGGTGAGGGAAGGGGCTGGGCTCAACCACGTGCTGCACAGGGAGCTTCCATGTGACCTAGGGAAGGCGCTGAGCAGTTGCCTGGGCTTGGGGAATCGGCGGAGAGGCGAGCTCGACGGCGGAGGTCCGGCGGCGGCCGCGGGAACTCGGGTTCGGCGATCGTGCTGCTCGGCTTGCTCAACAAGCAGCTCGGGGAGGTTTTGTGGTGCACAAGGAAGAGCATAGGTGCTTGGGTGAGTGAGAGTGGTGACTGGCAGGGGGTTCCCACCGGCGGCGCCAATGGCGGGCGGCGGCGGCTCGGAGGCGAGTGCGCGTGCGCGTGGGGAAGCGACCGGGGCGGTTTTATAATGGCGCCGGGAGGTCGGTTAAGAGGTTGTGGGGTCAACCACGTCGTTGGTGCACGCACGGCGTGGCGCAAGGCGCCGCGACGTGCGGCGGGGCGGCGGCCAATGGCGTGCGGCGGTTGGCTCGCCGGCGAGTGGAAAGCGGCCACCGGCGCCCTCCAAACGCTCGCGATCGTCACGCACGGCGGCATTCCGCGCGGCGCATGGACCGCCGGGTCCGTCGGTGCCTCGGCGTGCACGCGCGGCGCGCGTACGGCCGGCCGGCGTGGCACGCGTGCGCGACGTCGCACGTGGGCGCGCTCTGGCGTTCCCGGGCGAAAACAGTTCGTTGTAGCTATCTTCAAATTGGGTTTTCTCTAAATTTCCAAACTAAAGTGCATCTTAGGGTCTAAAGAAAAGTTGAAGATCAGACATTACTCTACAACTTTCACAAAGGTTAGTAGGGGTTTTGTTCAAGAATTCGAGCAGGAACGCCATGCCAACTTGGCCAATTTCTCGGCACCTGTGAACAGTAGATCAAGGTCTTGTTTTGCCATTTTCACCCTCCTGCACTCCAAACCAGCCATGCCACTCAACAGCAAAGTTGTGTGCCTCGACATTCTGCACATTTTTCCTGTTGGGTGGTTTTGAAGTGTTTAGGGAAATTTTGGAGAACGTGCCAAAGTTCTAGAATGGCAACAAGGGGTCCAAGGGGATAAAAGGGTAAAGGGTTTTGAGCTAGGACTTTGACCAAGGGTTGACCTAGTGTCCTCAAGGGTAATTAGGGGAGTGATTAAGTGGGTCATTAGCACAATTTGTCACTGAGCAAAAACACGGGGTGTTACAGTAGCTCTGCAGAGATAATCATGTCGTACTGCTCTGGGCAAGTGATCTTGTACTTCCTCTGCATTATCAGCAGCCAATGTGCATGCGGCAAGCCCCTCTTCTGGAACTCAACAACATATACATAGGCTTTAACCTTCCCAAGTATGTCGTTGTACAACAACCGCCGCCTCAGCTCCTCGAACTTGGCTCTGAACACTCGAGACACGAGATCTGGACGGTCCTGGTGCACTGTCCTGGACATAGTTCATTCTATATCTCATCCCAATTCGGATTGCATGTCATGGTGAGGAAGACATCCGGTTTGCCATACTTGCAAACCAGAGCCATCGTGTCCATGTACCAACGCCTCATATCACGCAGACCACCTATGAACGTCGGTGATAGAACCGTACGCTTCCCAACCTCACTCGCGTCTTCCACCCCGTCACGATAGCTGTCAACCAAACCCTGGTGCAAGTCAGCCCTCACAGTATCCTGATTGTTTCGTTAGTAGTCCAGATGCGAAGATTCTATCTTCATGTAAGTGTCGACGGCAAACTGCTGGAACAGACGCTTACCATATAGTATCGGGTTGAAAATGCCAGGCCGCATCTGCAACCTGTACGAATAGTAATCACGAACTGAAACGCATTTATTCCCGGCAGACCCTACACACAGGAAAGCTATCGGTTAGTATCATGATGCACGGTAATCGGGTCATATTTGTTAAGAGGAAATATGCAATTACCCGCTTCATCATCGCCACCCCCCTGAGCACGTTGCTGGCGGATCGCTCGGGCTTTGTTAACCTGTGCCCCAGTCACACCAACTTTGGGAATGTAGTTGTGCCACCCGAACTCTCCCCTTGGAAAGAAAAGCGGGTACGAGAGGGGGTCGTAGCAGCCATGATACAACCGAATGCCTTTCCATGACCTATCCTTCCCGTGGAGAACGACACTATTTTCAAACTGACCCCGATGCTCGCTCCCCTCAATCCAAACGGCGGCAACCTCTGACGTTAAAGGCTTGTTGTATGTTCTCTGGTCCAATCGTTGATCAAGGTTGAACTTGATATGGTAATCGGAAAAATCCTCTACCTCTCCCATAGTGCGAAGTTGATCCAAGTAGGGATTAACACCACTATTGAAGATGTTTACCAACGTACGAATAACCTCTTTGTCTTTCTGTTCAGTCTTATCACGACACTTGCTGAGCCTATAATCAAGATCAGGATCGTCGTCGTAGAAATAAAGCTCGAGGTGATTAGGTTCATACTTATTTTCTTTGCCAAAATTTTTAAGATTATGGTAAAGGGCGCCATGCGCACGGAAGGTGTATATGGGACACTTCCGAGTGTCGGTGGTCGCACCATCAATATTACAGTGTAGAGAAGTGAAGGAGAAGTGCCCATTAAAATATCTTATGTGGTCACGAAAATGCCTGGCATCAGAGTCAGAGGCCGTCCACAACCGCACGAGTTCATCCGGGGGCGTCTCGGGGGTGGATAGATGAATGGCTCCACTACGGCAGCAGAATCCCGACGGTTCATACTCAAACTTCTTGGCGTTGTAGAACTCGCAATTATCTACTGGCTTCAGCGCGTGAACCTCTTTTGGGACATTGGCGTAAACCCCACAGAATGGATCCGGTGCATCCGATTCAATAGTATCATCATCACCCCTCGTGAGGTCGTCAGTCACGACGGCATCATCATCATCCTCTGATAATATTTAGCATAGGTCAAGGGTGCTATATGTTGGTTTTAATGAAATCTTAACGTGAGATAATTGCAGCGAGGTATACCTTGTCCCGCGAAAAGAAACCCTTCATCCTCTTCCTCGTCCTCATCGAATACGATGTTTTCATCACCATCTGAGCAACCACATGTGACTTCAGTGGTGAGACGAACATTCATGAATATACACAATGTGAATGGGAAGAGCATGTGTGTCATAAACACATACCTTGACAAGGGTATCTGTGCAAATCACGTGGTGGCATAGAATCAGGCTCATCAACCACGGATGGTTGAGTTTGATTACCAGGTGCATGTTCAGAAGTATCTGCAGAGATTGGATGGTGGGTGAGACACAGAAAGAGTGTCGACCGACCAGAAGCAAGTAATGTTGTTACCTGCTCCTAATGCATCTGATGTTCTGTCACCCTCTTGCGTGACACCTTTATATATATATGTAGCATGAAGACATAGTTTGGTTAAATGTGTATTAAATTTTATATTATAATAATAATATATAGGTTGGTAAGTAGTTTACCATTGTCAACAACACACGACTGTATCGGCTGACTCGCAATGTTCTTGTTTTCACCAGTGGTCCCATTGGTTTTTCTTCTAATGGTTGATTCAAACTCCTGATTACAACGCTTTCGTCGCGATTCTCGCAATCCTGGAGTTAGGTGGCCCGTATGGATATTGTTGGATAGAAATGTCTCTAGGGTTTCATCTTGTTGTGCAGGTTCCTGTAGAGCTGCCTCAACGTAAACGGGACTGCCACAGAAATCAGGGATCACATTTGTTTCAATACTCTCGAGGAAGGCTTATCACCATTAGGGTGTAAAAGCTCTAGCTTCATTGAGGGTTTGCCATGGCAATTGAGTCAGGATGCAAGTTGTTTTCCTGATGTTCTTTCATCCTCTTTCGGTAGTTGTTGTCGGACTTTCTTGCACTCTCCTTCTTCTCTTGTGGCGTCTTAAATAATCTCTTTACAGCTCTAGCATCACGCCTCTTCTTTTGTAGTGCCTCCTTTGACACAGGAGACATTGCCGCATAACGTGCCGTATCCCTCCTACGCCTCCGCTCACCCGGAGAGAGGGTTTGGTCGTTCACAGAGATGGGTTCATCATCTCGACCTAAATTCCAGATCACCACTTTGTGCTAAATATAACATTTGGAATATGGCAGACATCTCACAAACAAAAAACACACAGTATTTGGGAAAGATTATATTAGCAGGTAACAACTACAATAAGATGTTATTAGTAAATTATATTTTAATTAGCATGCATAGAACATCAAACAAAGTGCGCCATTGAAAACAAAAATTTTAAGTGAGTTCTCATATTCCCTTGAATCCTCTTGAAAATCTTACGGGAATTTGTGGGTAGAATAGTATCAAATATTGAAAGACATGGTCAGCCTCTGGTTGTGCACAATTAAAATAAAATTAATTACTGCCTGCCCTAAACCCTTTACAAGTTACCCATGTAATACAGTGAAACTAACCCATGTAATACAATGTAACAAACTATTACGCTGATTTGACCAAGAGATTGAATGAACTATTGCACTGCATCATAGTTGATCTCAATTTTGCATACAAAAGCTTGCAAACACATTTTCTAAAGTGATCACCAGAAATTACGAACCTGTAAGGTTACTGTCTTGTGTCAAATGTCCCCTATGAAGCCATTTTTCATCTTCATCTCCATCAATTGGGGGACACCAACATCTGGTAAAAAAACATGCATTTAATTAAATTTCCATCAACTTGTACTCTAAGATCCGGTAAAAAAACATTCATTTTTTTATTAGCATGCATAGAACATCAAACATTTATCAGATCAAATAAAATCTCAAGGCAATTAAGAGTAAAAAATAAGAGCTGGTGGTATTCACCAGAAAATAAGAGGTCACAATATTAACAACACATTTACCTCTATCAATAGTAGGATCAACACAACTCTCATATATGCCATTGTTATTGGTCTCTACGTTGCTCAATACCCCACCACCAGCTACGTGTAACAAACACGTGGTCAAGTTCACATCAAACATAAAGTCTACAATAATAACATACAAAAGTTTGCAAACACATTTTTCTAGAGTGATCACCAGAAATTACGAACATGGAAGGTTATTGTCTTGTGTCAAATGTCCCCTATGTCGTTGTTTGTCATCTTCATCTCCATCAAAGGGGACACTAACATCTGGTAAAAAAACCATGCATTTAATTAAAATTTCCATCAAATTGGACTCTAAGATCTGGTAAGAAACATTGATTTAATTAAAAAAATGATGGACGTGACCTAGTTGATTATCAATTGTCTGGGCCTTCTTCTTCCTCCGCCTCTCACGTTCCTTCCTATTTCTTTCATCCTTTTTCTCCCTTGACATTGCTGCATAACGTTCTTTATCCCTTTGTCTCTTACGAACATTGGAATCCTCTTCTTGCCGATCCCCTACTAAATCATGTTTACACAATTGAGCCGGAAATGTATATACAAGTAACTGTCATATGACAGTAGAAATAAGAATTATTACCTCTTTGACACGGGTTTGTGAGGTCCCCAAAAGGGATACGAGACCCGCTCCGTGGTGACAGGTGGTCCATCGCCCTGTTAACAAAATGACATCACAACCGAATTGGTGAAGAAAATTGACTGTCTAGAACCCTCTATCACACAACAAATTAATCTCATTTAAACAAGGTTGCCATTGCACTCAAATGCTTCAGGACAGATGCCCGAGGCTGAGGCTGCATCTGATGCATTAAACATGTGTGCTGACAAAGAGAGCAGGGAATTTAAAAAGCAAAAAAGCATGACAAAACAATCACTTTGGTACTGGTTCAGAGAAAAGGGACCATAACAAAATTGTGCATGGCAAGCCTGATAAGCAGTTAAGTACAAAATCATCTACTGGTAGCAGGCAGAGCACCACAGACTGTATTACTGATTTAAAGTGCCAGCACAAATGGTTGCTTTTGGATTTTGATTTCTAGAGAAACCTAATCTGCAAGGAAACTACTGCAGCCATTTGTCCCTGCATTTAACTTTGTATTTTAAAACTGGTAAACAGCTCTATTGTGGGTTGTGTTAAATGGACTTCTTAACTACTTTAATTTGATAATGCAACTATCTGATCTTCCTACCAGTTTTATATACACCGGCTAAAGAAGCGTTCATTTAAAGTGAAGATCCCCTTGACAAGGACCAAAACATAGCATGAGATACAGGTTGCAAAAGGCATAATATAATACAGAACAAATCTAAGAAGGTTAAAGGGAGATTAAACAACTGCAGACTTGATCAGGAACTTTTGTCAAGGTCCAATAAACCTTCCATGATGACATTATCAAGGGGGGCTGCAAATTTGACTGTAGTACTAAATGTTCGACTAAACAAAATAGTTGAGATTAAACATTATGGTGGCACTAATGTACTCTTGCCCTTTCAATTTCAGCTCTAACACATGGATCAATTTCAATCTCAGCTTCGTGCATCAATTTTTTACTTTCAAGCTATTATTGATAACATACTGAAAGAGGTAAAACATTAAAAGCTAATTAACCTAAAATATTATGTACCCACATATCTGATGTGTACCTAAAATATTCCAAGCAAATTAGCTCCGTTTGGTGCGTCCAAAACTCTGTGACACAACCTAGGAGCGTTTCCTGGTACCCGGGAGGAAGCTCCGGTGAGTGGTGAGATCAGTGTCTGAGGAGCAGGAATCACCCATTAAGCCAGGCGGCAGCCATGATGGTGTCGCGACTTGCTGCTCCTCTTAATTTTGGGGTCGCGCCGCTGTCGGCTAATTTCAGGAGCGGAGCGATTTCGTAACAGGGTCAATCCGAACCCTTTGCAGGTCTAATGTTTTAATTCACTACATTGCTCCCTCCGTCCCAAAAAAATCAAGTCACTCTAGGTTTGTCCTCACTTGAGATGTCAGTTTTCCTCAGATTTCCACTAAAAATCTCCATGTTTCAATTGAAGTCCTCACTACAATGCACTTCATTCTGTCAATCAAAATGGTAGCTTGCAACTTATGTTGCCTTAGGTGCTTCTGTTATTTTTTTCATGACTTCTATTCATGCAAACCTAAATGCAGCAGTGTAATTTCTCTACTGACAAATCAGGTTGAATGCCAAAGTCCAATTATCTTATTTGTGTGCATCCAGATATACAAACATGTTTACGTGACACCTTGCATTGAAGACTTTAGTTTCATTTGCTTAATTAACCTAAGAAATTCAATTGTTTTTACTAAATAGCAGATCTTCCAAACAATCTCATATTATAAAATGAAAAAGAGAGAACAAAGCCACAAATGACATCATGTAGATGTGAAAGAAAAATCCAACACACAAGATCCAACAGGGCATTGCACAAAGCATATTCAGACGGTGCACAAAACCGGCTGATGGATATTACGAGCAAAGGTTCTATAGCTTTCTAATCAGAAAACACATCAGATGGCCTTGCATGCATTTTATCAAACACATGATGGGTAAGTAAATGCAAAGAAAAAAAGAAGCAGACACCTCACCTTTCCGTGATGCCGGCCAGTCCAAATCTCAGGCCACTGATGTCATGATGGCTCTCCTTTGCATTCTGCAAGAACAGGAAATGAATCACAATAAAGGAACAAAGCTCAAGGATCTCGACAGTTGCATTTGTTTGGGAAGGAGAAAGAGCTGCACGCAGCAACGATGGAAAACCAGAGATGTTGGTAGGGTGCGGATGACCTGGACGATGTTGGTAGGGTGCGGATGACCTGGACAATCTGCTTTTTTATTCCTTCGACATATGTTCCCTAGAGAGAGAAGAAACAAAGAAGCAGTTAGAAAAGCAAATATTTTGAGGTGCACACAAGCTATATTTTGATACAACAAAGGTAATACTGTAAATGAAAAAGTAAATATTTGAGGTGCACAAACAACTCTTAGTACAATTGCCAGATGTATTAGTACACACTATATAGTTATCCATTCAACAAGAATGTTTTCTACAGCACAACCACGTTCCATCCTCAGTGCAACATACGACGCCTGCCAAGCATACCCCGCTGGGGTCAGTGGGAATAACAATTGGGTTACTTCCTAGCAGCGAGGTCAACATGCTCTTTGTACATCTAGCACGGAGCAACGCATCCCAGGGAAGACCATAGGAAAAGAGCAAGAAAGGGCTACCTGGTGCAACACAAGTTCACTAAGTGTGCAGCCTCTTGCCACCCTGGGAGGTAAAAACAAGGGACCTACGAGGTTTCACTTAGTCACATAAAGGTGAGCAGCTATCTCCAAGTTCTCGAGAAGACAAGGGTTATGTCAAATGACTCGACAAATTTCACGTCTCAAAGGTCTCCAAAGTAGATGACCTCAATTCAAACAATGATCAAGTCAATATCAAGCAAAGAAGTGGGGAGGCGGAGGATAGTTGTTCACCACTCTCGGCAAAATTCAGAGGCAAAGATACCTAGCCAATATCCCAAAACCAATCACCCGAACTTAGCCACACCTATGACTTCTCGTTAGAGTACGAAGAATGGTGGTGATTACTCAATGCCCAGAAGTCTCAAGTGAGAATTCCCATCGCCTACGGTTGGGGTAGTCGAAGCGGGTCATCTCTATACACTCATCATAACAGTCATCCGGCAATGCCTCACAACTAAGTCCTTTAGCAGTCGTATCCCAAGCCGCACATATAGCTAGCACTCAAAGGGAAAGCCAACATTTTCTAAAACAAAAAAACATTACGTGTTCTAACAATGTTTAGCTTCTCTATTATGACGTTTGTTATCCTAGCTAACACTTGCAGGATTAACTACTCCCCGAGTTCATCGGCATATTTAGCATCAAGCTATAAAATCTTTTATCTGGTCGTTGAGTACTGCAACAATCAAGCGGTCACCACCAGATTGGTATTAGTGCGGCCCAATTCTCAGTCGAGAGCATTTCAGTAATCAAAAAGAACTAAAAAATGCTAGATGGGCTCATATTTTACCTTCTCTAATTGGCTAAACTGGACCATCAGTACAATGCCAGCTTCTGCAGGATGCTAATAGTAGCTTAGCTAGCCCTTTACAATGGATACAAACCACAATATCTGATTTTGCAGATAGGCTCACAAAGCAAAAGAGTAATGAGTAATCTGAATTAACTTTTACCTAGATTCAATCAAGAACAAGTAGATCCGTTGAGATTGAAGAGAAGCAGAGACTGAGGAGGCTGGCAAGAGGAGGGTGATGCGGCGGCGGCAATGGAGCAGAGCAGATTTGGGTGGTGCGGCGGCTGCGATGGAGGAGGGAAGACGCGTCAGATTGGATGCAGACCGGAGGTGGGAATGGAGGGAGGGCTGGAAGAGGGGGTGGAGGCTCGACGACGGGCGACGGCGGGCGCGGATGGGAGGCGAGGCGGTGGAGACCGCGACGGCGGGCGGCCGGCGGGCGCGGATGGGAGGCGAGGCGGTGGAGACCGCGACGGCGGGCGATGGCGTCCGCGGATGGGAGGCGAGGTGGAGGAGACCGCGACGGCGGGCGACGGCGTCCGCGGATGGGAGGCGAGGCGGTGGAGACCGCAACGGCGGGCGACAGCGTCCGCGGATGGGAGGCGAGGCGAGGACGCGAGGTAACTGGTGATGCGTTGTGGAAGGTAGTGGGAGGTAGCGACGTGCAGGTGGACGCACGGAGGGCGTGAGAAAAGTCGTACCAACTTTTTCTCGAAGGTTTAGTCTTTTTAGGAGTAGAGATTCAACATACACTAATTACAAAAATAGTTACACGAACAGACCGGAAATTGCGAGATAAAATCTATCATTAGAGAGTTACAACAATAATTACACAAACAAACCAGAAATTACGAGATAAATCCATCATTAGAGATAGGTTACTGTACCATGACGTTGTCTAATCATGTCATAATTAGGCTTGTTAGATTCGTCTCGAAAATTAAGGTAGGGGTTGTGAAATGAATTTTGTCATTAATTTACATCTAATACTCTTAATTAGTGTCTGGAGATTAATGTGACGAGTAGTTGGTGAAATTTTAGCGAGCTAAATAGGGTCAAAGATTTAATACTCCTGATTAGTGTCCGCCTGGTTCGGGCACATCAAGTTGAAGGTCGCCCGTAAACTGCGGTGGTAAGCTTTTAAGGTGTGTTTGGTTGGGCTGTGGCTTTTGAAAAAAACTGTTGTGGGCTGTGGGCTGTGAGAAAGCAGTTCTGGGAAAAGCAGAAGACCGTTTGGTTAGAGGTGCTGCCAAACTGCAGACTGTCTGAGAAATACCTGTAGTGCCCCTAAATGTCTGGGACATGTTTATATGCAAATTACTCGTAAAAATCTAATCTATTCTCTATTTTGTATTTAAATGGCAAATTTGGAAAGGAAAATTATAAGTTTTTTCCATCATTTAGATATGGTCCACATAAATAACAAAACATAAATGGTTCATAACAATAATGTCATCTCTCAACATAATTATCCTCCGCTTGCACTAACCAAAGCATCAGATATCCTAGTGCGAATGATATCCATGGTATCATCATTCTCCACATCTTCACTCTCATCTTCTGTCGTGTCACTTTGTAGTAAGTAGTCTTCGGCATCACATCTATCAAACTCCTTATCACGTAAATTGCTTTCATGTACAAAGTTATGTAAAGCAAGACAAGCCATGATGATATGCTTTTGAGTAGTAGGAGGAAAACTTGGGATGCCCTTCAAAATACACCATTTTTGCTTCAACACTCCAAAATCAAGCCTTTTCATGCTCTCTAATGACAATCACTAGCGCTTCATCATCTCCTTTTCATGCTCCCTCTCAATCAAATCAAGCCGTCCTTCATTTGTTTCTAGAGAGGTAAAGACCTCCCTAAATTCAGGCTTCATAATCAAAAATGTTGTTGTATGCATTAGAGCAGTTCCTTCTTGTACCCCATAATCTTTCACCATCTTCATAACTTCTTTAATGGTAGGGGCTGATGAAAGGATCTTGTGATGCCTAGAGGGGGGTGAATAGGATCACTTCAAAAAATCTGCAAAATCTTGGCAGCAGATCAGGGACCGGATGACCCGGCACGACTGGTCGGATGACTCGGCACGACTGGTCGGATGTCCTATCCTGTTTCATAGATTTGCAAGACTGCAAGGATAAAGTCGAGGCAGAGGCTTGGTTTACTGGTCTTTTTTATATTTAATTTCTCATGATTTCGAAAAATAATACTCCCTTCGTCCCAAAAAGAATGTCATTCTAGGAATTTCAGGACAGATTATTAAGGAGGTCAAATGACCTCGATTGCCCCTATTTATTTGCCATATTAGGTACTAATTGATTGTTGCATTCCTACATGCACATGCACACATGCCAAATTAAGTAAAACGTCATTCTTTGTGGGACAAATTTTGAATCCTAAAACGTCATTCTTTTTGGGACAGAGGGAGTAGGTCGAATCAAAATTTTCGACAAATGTACATCTTACGCCATAGCCCACGGCGTCAAGCTCCTGTCGCCGCATCCCACGTCGTTAAGTCCCTGCCGCCGTGGGGAGCGGCGGCAGGAGTCAAATTCCTGCGCCAGCACTGCTAGCACGGCGCCAGGAACCTGCGGCCGAGCGGCACGGCGGTAGGCCCTTAACGTCGTGCCACATGGCGGCAGGATTTTTTTGGTGTTTGGTTTTTTTAGTTTAAAACGACCAAATATCAATTGCAAGCATAATCAGAAGGGAATATTGTAATCATCGACGAAGGAATAGTCACAAACGAATATACATAATCACAAATGGAATAGTTATACAAAATAATAGTACTACATCTAAATGCGCCGGCCCCTCTTCCCCCTAACAGCTCTAGCGCCAGCCCAGGTGTGGTCCCGGTCGTACGTCCACGGGTCAGATGCCCTGACGACCCGTGGTGCTAGCTGGTCGAGAGACGGTGTCGCCATGGCCGCCTGCGACGAGCTGCGCGCATCCGGTGTCGCTCGCCGGCCGGTGTCACTCCTCCGCCCGCCGGTGTCGCTCCTCCGCCCGCCGGTGATGCTCCGACACCCGCCGGTGTCGCTCTACTGCCTGCCGGTGACGCTCCGACACCCACCGGTGTCGCTACGCCGCCCGTGGTCGCTCCTCCGGTCCCCAACTGTGACAGCTGAGTCAAAACCGGTGGTGGCTGTGTGAACTATGACGCAGCTAGCTCGTCGGCCTGCTGCGGGGTGCCCTCCATGGTCGCCAGAACGTCGTCGACCCGAAACTCATCCCAGGCAAGCTAGTCCTCGGTGCCCGTGTCGAAACCACCAGGTTGAGCCTGGAACTGGAACAGAGGCGGAGTGGACGATAAAGGAATATTTGTTGACGGAAGCTGAAGCGGCGGCGGCTGCTGTCGAGACCGGACTGTCCGAATAGGCGGCGGTCGCCATGTACGATTAGAATATAGTATAATCACAAACCCAAAACAATTGTGCCCATTAGTTGAAAATAATGTCTACTGAAAGTACCTGCGCCGGGTGCAGCAAACGTCCGCTGCACATAGGCCGGCGGGCCCTGCGCCTATGGGTGGTGTTGTACCCTCGGAGCCGAGAACCCGCCGGCAAAGGTAGAAGGCGTTTGCTGCGAAGATGTTGTGGAGGCGGAGCTCGAGGACGACGCTGGGTGGCGCTGAAGGAGAGGAATCTCTACGGCCCCGGCGTAGTTCACGACGGCGGAATACCTCATGGCCACAGCGAGGATCCTCTCGTACGTGCTGCGGTGCTCCTGAGGCCCCCAGGTGTGGCACTGCCCGATCGCGCCTGATGCGAGCCACACGACCTCAGCCAGCGCGTCGTGCTGCGCACAAAATTAGAAACATATGTTTTAATGAAAAGTCATATGAATGTATTATGTTTGCAGTATCGTAGCTTACCGCTGTGTCGGCGGTCTGGTCTCAGCGCACCGGGTAGGTCGCGTTCGGCAGTACCCTGTCGTGGTCCGACACAGGTGGCGGTGGTGCGGTAGCAGGCACGTTACGTCACCCGCGTTTGCGTCTTCGGTAGGTACCACTGAAGGTAGGTTACCCAGGCGGCGGCTTCGTGAAGGCGGTGCTCGGTGTCGACGTTCTGCTCGTGCGCCGCGGACGCCCACTCTGCCACGTACGACTGCAGCCTGTCGAAGAACGACGTCGCCGCAGCCACGCCCTTACGCGTCCACCTAGCATAGAACATGAAACATAAAGTTATTGGCAACTGAATATTCGTAACGGAAAATACTTAGATCTATCAAATGGTAGCTCACCTGTACGCGCTAGGCGGCAGACGTGGCGCAGCGGGTACCGGAGCAGCCTGGAAGAGGCCGAACGGCCTCATCACCCAGTGGACGGCGTACTCCTCGACGTAGACGTCGAAGACCAGTCATCGTCGCGTCAGCCAGTAGGCCTGGTCTCGGGAGCACAGGGACGAGAGCCCCTATGGTGCGCGGGCAGCAATGATGGCAGGAGCGTACGACGTCCACCGGACCTGGGCATCGACCATCCGGTCGATCTGACCAACGAAGTCCTTGTAGGCCTTCTTCGGCTGCTCCCCAGCCCAAACGTGTTGCAAAGAACGAGACAAGTTAAGTGAATTGAACTACAGAAGTCATAACGCGAAGAATCACGTAAAGGGAGATCATTACCTTTCGGAGACACCACAGAGAACCCATGGTGGGGAGGTCCGCTGGGTCGGTGCCGTTGGCCGTCGCCTCGTACTCCGAGAGGCCGACCGATGTCGAACCGCTCGTGGATCCACATCTGGAGCAGGAGAGGGCACCCCAGGAGGATCGCCTCCCTACTCGTCGGCCTCGTCACTGCCGAACACAACCCCCTGTAGCTAGCTGCCAGAACGGCGCTGCCCCAGCTGATCTGGGGCATCTGCTCAAGGGGTGCATCGGCGATCCTCTGAGCCCAGGGGATCATGCACCGCGACACGGAGTCTCCCAATGACTCGCAGAACAGCACCCACCCAAACAGCCAGAAAAGGTAGACCTCCAGAAACCTGTATGATGTCTGGTCGTCGGCATCGTCCGCCATGTAGTCAGCCTGCAAGCACACAAAGGTCCGTTGTCACATTCGTTTAAATGCATACAAACGTTGAAAATAAGAGCTAGAATCACGTACGTTGAACTACTGGATCTAAGTCCAGGTGCGCCCGTGGGTGTGGACGAAGGGTAGGTACGGCGCCGGCGCGCGATCGTTCCGAGGAACGATCGCAAACCGAGCAAGGAAGTCAGCCTGCCACGTCGCGGGGATGTCGATCGGCCCCATCGCCTCGCCAGCACACGACAGTCCTCCCAACATCGCGGCGTCCTCCAGACTGAGAGTCATCTCGCTGATGGGGAGGTGGAACATGTGCGTCTCTGGTCGCCACTGGTCCATGAACTCGGCGATCAGCGGAGCGTCGAAGTTGAACCGCGTCAACTGCTCCTCCCGGGGAACCTCAGCTCGTAGTCTGTCCCCCTCGACCAACCGCGCAACAGGGAGTAGTCCTGCAGCGCGTAGCCTGAAAAAATAATAATTTACTTAAAACAATTACTATTGTAAAGAAAAGGAAAAAATAATAAATATGAATTACGTACTTCGGAATCCACCGCGGGTGTATCGACAACAACGTGCGGGTCGTCCGGCAACATATCGCGCCGAGCGGACGGCCGAGAACAGCCGACACGTACGAGCGGTGCTGCCGGTCCACCGCCTCGACGAACAACTCCGGCCGTACGTAGTCCAACGGTGCAGCCATAACTGCAAAAAAACATAACTTAATCAATTTAATCAAATTATGTCAACTATAATGATTTCCTAGGAGTTTAAAACCAATTTAAACGAATTATGTGAATTTAAATAATTTTCTACAAATTTTTTAGCAATTTAATCAAATTATGTCAACTATAACAATTTCCTAGAAGTTTAAAACGAATTTAAATGAATTTAAACGAATTATGTGAATTTAAATAATTTTCTACGAATTTTATAGCAATTTAATCAAATTATGTCAACTATAACAATTTCCTAGAAGTTTAAAACGAATTTAAACAAATTATGTGAATTTAAATAATTTTCTACGAATTTTAGAGCAATTTAATCAAATTATGTCAACTATAACCATTTCCTAGAAGTTTAAAATGAATTTAAACGAATTATGTGAATTTAAATAATTTTTTACGAATTTTATAGCAATTTAATCAAATTATGTCAACTATAACCATTTCCTAGAAGTTCAAAACGAATTTAAACGAATTATGTGAATTTAAATAATTTTCTACAAATTTTAAATCAATTTAATCAAATTATGTCAACTATAACCATTTCCTAAAACTAAAAGTTTAAAACGAATTAAAACAAACTATGTAAATTTAAACATACCTAAGTTAAGTAAACTAAATTTCTAAACTAAATTTAACTAAACTAGTTTAACTAAATTAAATTTCTAAACTAAACTAATTTAACTAAACTAACTAACTAATCTAAGTTAACTAAACTAATATAACTGAACTAACTAAACTAACTAACTAAACCGGACTAAATTTAGAAAACATACCTTAGAAGCGCTCCGAAGAGGTTGAAAGCCGAAGATTTGAAGGGATGAGTGAGGGAGGAGTGGGGGCTGGCGGCAGGGGCGCGACCCCTTATATAGGCCGGCGCTGCCGCCGCGGCCCACGGCGCCAGGTTCCTGACGTCGTGTCCCTTGGCGCTAGGATTTCCTGACGCCGTGGGCCGCGGCGTTAGGTACTGGCCCCACCGGCCAGTACTGCCGACGGACTCCAAGCGCCGTGCGATGCGGCGGCAGGAGCCTGACGCCGTGGGCTACGGCGTCAGATGTACATTTGTCGAAAATTTTGATTCGACCTATTAATTTTCGAAAATCACGACAAATTAAATATAAAAAATTTCGGTCTTAGTGCCTTGATATCTCCAGGACAGCATGGATCTCAGGCCCAACACTTAGATGGAATACGAAATGGTGGTCTTTCTTTTGATGTAAACTCTTATGCTTCAACAAGTTCACTTCTATCCACATTTTTTCTCATCATTGTTTAGTTACTTTCATAGTCTTCATATTTCATACCATTACCTGACACATTGTTTTTTATCATTATGTTCTACTCTTTGTTGACTCAAATTTGATAGATTCTTTGATGCTCTTTGTTGACTCTTTGTTGCTCAAATAAAATTTTCTCATGCTCAAACCATTAGAACATTTTTGGTAAAAAATAATATAAGAACTAGCATATATCAACAATTGTTTAATCAATAACCACAGCAGAAAAGAAACACGGTTTCAATATCTACCCAATAGATCTTTTGTTTTGAGTTCTTTTGACCTCATCACAGCTTGCCTAGTTGCAATTCTTTGGAATTAGCCATTACCTAAATCTAACTTATTTGTTGGAGGTGAAGGTGACATTATCAGCTATCTCTAGAGTTTGACACACTCACACACAACATGCGATGGCAAGTTGGTCTCTGTTTGTAGGCAATCTTCTAGTTTGTAGCACATTGCTGATGTTGCATCATGTTATTTTTCTAGTTCCATTTTGTCTGTGTGCTACACTGCTGCTGCTATTATACTGTTCAGTTAGATAAATTACAGTCTTCACATCTTATGGTGCTTGAATGCTGATCATTTTTTTTCATAATAATTGGTTGCAGTGTGCAAGAGAAAGTAGCCGAAGCAGTAGCTCTACTTTCACATCAGATTCTCTTGAGAATAAGTTGAGCTCTACAAACTCTACCAAGGATCGCTCTTCAGGAGAATACACGTGTGCAGAAAGGACTGATGTGTCAGATATGCAAGTTAAAAGTGTTTCTTCTTCAGACATTCGAATGAGTGAAGATTCCGAATCGTTTGGAGATATTTATGTTTGGGGAGAAGTCATCTGTGATACTGCTTCAAGATCAGGGTCTGATAGAAGTGCTTACTCGCTTGGTGCAACTACTGATGTTCTTGTACCAAAGCCCCTAGAGTCAAATGTAATGCTTGATGTCAGTTAAGTGGCTTGCGGTGTGAAACATGCTGCCCTTGTTACAAGACAGACAGAGGTTTTACATGGGGAGAAGAATGCAGTGGGCGTCTTGGTCATGGGGTTGGAACAAATGTTTTACAGCCACGTCTTGTTGAGTCATTATCTATCTGCAAGGTTGAATTAATCGCTTGTGGTGAAATCCATACTTGTGCTGTCACTGCAACTGGTGATCTCTACACTTGGGGAGATGGCACACACAATGCAGGGCTGCTTGGTCATGGTAGTAATGTGAGCCACTGGATCCCGAAAAGAGTTTCAGGCTCACTGGATGGTCTTCAGGTATCTACTGTATCTTGTGGCACATGGCATACAACCTTGATAACTAGTTCTGGAAAGTTATACACATTTGGTGATGGCACATTTGGAGTATTGGGTCATGGAAATCGAGAATCATGCTCATATCCAAAGGAAGTGAAATCTTTGAAGGGTTTGAGGACAATTTCTATTTCCTGTGGTGTGTGGCATACTGCTGCTGTTGTTGAGGTTATCATTTCACAGTCAAATGCTTTATCTGGAAAGCTGTTCACTTGGGGGGATGGAGACAAATATCGTCTTGGGCATGGTGATAGGTCTTCAAAACTGAAACCAACTTGTGTGCCGTCACTGATAGATTACAACTTTCATAGCAGGGCTGCATGTGGTCATACTCTTACAATTGGGTTGACTGCTTCAGGACATATTTTTACTGTGGGAAGCTCGGTGCATGGACAGCTCGGTAATCCAAACAATGATGAAGGTATCCTCGCCTGGTTGAAGAAAAACTTGGGGGTGGGGGTGTTATGGAGGTTGCTTGTGGATCGTATCATGTTGCAGTATTGACAAATGCTGGCGAAGTTTACACATGGGGTAAGGGTGCAAATGGAAGATTGGGTCATGGTGATATTGCAGATCGTAAAGTGCCTACACTTATTGAGGCTTTGAGGGATCGGTCTGTAAAACGTGTTGCTTGTGGATCAGGCTTTACAGCTGCAATTTGTCAGCATAAATGGGTCTCTGGGATGGAGCAGTCTCAGTGCTCGGCATGTAGACAGCCATTTGGTTTCACTCGGAAAAGGCACAACTGTTACAACTGTGGTTTAGTACACTGCCATTCGTGTAGCTCAAAAAAAGGGTAAGCCATATCGGGCATGTTTGGATGGGGGTGTTAGTGTTAGTTTGAAGCAAACTAACACCAAAACTAACACTTTTCATCCAAACACATGTGTTAGTTTGGTGTTAGTTGGAACTAACACCCCCAAAGAACTAACACCTCCAAGAGGTGGTAATTGGTGTTAGTTTGGTGGACCCCACCCCTTTTCTCTCTCCCTCTCCTTTTTCAAATGATTGGAAAAGTTACTTTAAATGCAAACTAACACCTCCATCCAAACATCCAAGGTGTTAGTTTTTTATGTGTTAATTTGGAGGTGTTAAAAACTACCACTAACACTAACCTATACCATCCAAACATGGCCATCGTGTATGTGTTTCATGTTATGTGAAATTAAGTGAAGTCCTGGATTCTGGTGTCAATACAAAACCCTGTTTACCTGGTGATACAAAGGCTGAGAAAAGTGACACAAAGGTGACACCATCCAGTAGCTTAGATATGATTAGGAGTTTAGATATAAAGGCAGCTAAGCAAACAAAGAAGTCTGACTACACTTCACAAGTTCCCATGGCTTTGCAGCTTAAAGACATCCCTTTCATCAGTGCACCTAACCTCCAGAACTCAGATACAGTGGATAATCTATACCCTTATGACTCCAGATCTACGTTACCATTTTTGAGGATGCCATATCTGAATTATTCCAGTTCCCTGTCCTCGGAAAGCTTGGAGAGCCTTAAGAATGCAAATGAACTTCTGAAGCAAGAGGTTCAAAAACTACTGGCAGTGGTATGGTTTTCCTATACTTGTCTTGTGAGGGAAAACATCAAGAGAGAGGGTTCTTATACTTGTTTTGGATCAGGTTAATAGCTTGCGACAGGAACGTGAACAGCAAGATGCTGAGCTGAAGAAATCAGAGGTAAAAGTCCATGAAGCAATGACCCTTACTACTGAGGAAGCATCCAAATTGAAGGCTGCCAAACATGTCATAAAATCACTAACGGCACAAGTAAGTTCCTCCTTAAATCTTGCTCAGTATTATCAATCCAAGGCCTGGTGTTAGCACCATGTTCTTCAGTTATGTTATCTTGCACTATATGACTACAATGGTAACAGCTGTTGGAAACCCTGTATGCTTGTAGCTTATCTGCTTATGTGAACCATTTGGATTTTGTGGTTCCGCTAAGCTGCGTCGAGGCAATGGAATGTTTAGCAGTTATATCATATCTGTTTTTTTAATATATTGGACAGTACTTGAGGCTGATGATATAAACTAAACCACTAGTCATGTTTCCTTTCTTTTTCTGGCAGCTAAAAGAAATGTCTGAAAGGCTTCCCGCAGGAGCATGTGATGTGAAGAATGGGTGCCTGATGGGTGCTTTACCACCTGAAATTGGGAGAGAGAACCAGATGAGATACGACCCTGGCAGCATTCAGTATCCCCAAGCATCGGCTTCTGTTGCGTCTGCTCGGTTTGGTGGGTTACCTCCCCAAGCTCACCATGCAAATGGATACAATGAAACAGTCATAGTTCCACAAGAGGACAGGGGTGAACACCTCAATAATTTTAGAGAGTTCTCCTCTGTGCAGCAGAGTGCCATTGGAGGGACTATTGGGTATCGTCATAGACCAGATGATCATGAACAGAAGGAAAGACAGGTTCCAGATAAATCTAAACAACTTGAACATGAGAAGTTCAGGTTCCCCCAATAATCAAGTTGAAGCAGAGTGGATAGAGTAGTATGAACCTGGAGTGTACCTGACTCTAATTTCTCTTTGCGACGGAACCAAAGAGGTGAAACAAGTACGATTCAGGTAAGGAACGCTAGTTATTCAGAACAAGTGAAGGGCCCTTTAGCATGGCTTTTCCAAGTGCTTCTCCATTGGTTTCTACGGAAGCCCTGCCAAACCCATAAAAAAACGGCTTCCAAGCTGAAGCTATGGAGAAGCCATTTTGCAATTTGTACTACGGAGGTCAAGCAAAAAATAGTGGCTTCCCGCGACTTCTTCCCCACATGTGACATAGAAGCCACAACCACAGCCATTTTACCAAACACTTTACAAAATGGCTTCAGCTTCACCAAAGAAGTCATTTCACTAAAGTAGCCACAACCACAGCCGTTTTAGGCACAGCCGAAGTTCTGCCAAAGGGACCCTTAGTTCCCCACTTTGAATAGCACATATCTTGGTATGCATTGTTTGGGAGCCCGTGGTAGTATCTACTGAAAATATTTTCGTGGTTGAACAACATTGTGTTATGATATGGAAGCATTGTTTGCAGACGTAGGAGGTTGGAGAACACCAATCAGAATCATGATGGAACGACAATCAGGAAAAGGTGTACGACAAGTACAATGTGTGTGGAACCGATCGGCTTTCTTCAGCTTTGAGTGACAAGTTAACGTAAACCTGCATGAAGGGCCCAGACGTCCAGGTTTTTTTTTTTTTGGTAGAATGCACTCCGTCCTACCTTGTGTTATATTCTGTCATGTACAGCACCACACCCCTTGTTGTACAGAGGAAATCATGCGTAACATAGTTTGTGTGTATAGTTTGGCCACGGGTTAAATGGACGAGAGAAAACTCAGCCATCTTCTAGTGTTGGACTCGGACGTCATGTTTAATTTGTTGGGCTCGTGGACCATACCACTAAGGGATAGTATGCAGTATATAGCTATTTTTTTAAAGGTAAATAGGTAATTTTTGCAATCTTTTAACAAATTTAGAAATCTCTGGCCGAGAAAAAAATCGTTTAAGCCACAAGGAAAATTGGACATGATTTGTTTTTGAAATTTGAGTTGAAAATTTTTGTTTTTGAATTTTGAAAATGTTGGCCATACCACCAGAGCGAAATGGGAAAAATTGAACAAATAACTCGATTTTGAAATTTGAAAACTTTTGGCCATACCATCAAATGGAAATGAAATTTTTTGAAATATGCCACGAAAAATCAAAATGAAAAATTTGAACATTTTCGTTTTTTGAAAATTGAAATGAAAAATTGAAAAATTTCGTTTTTGAAAATTGAAATGAAAAAATTGAAAATGTTCATTTTAAAATTTGAAATTTATTTTGGACATATCACTATAGGGAAATAGAAATTTTTTGAAATGAAGAAATCATATATTTTGTTTATGTCACCGAGATAAAACTTCCGATAATACCCCTATACCACCTATGTATACCATCATATACCACATGTGCAAGTTGTGGTGGTATATAATTAATCTCAACCGTCAGATCCTTTCATATTGATCTTTTTCCAACAATGATATAGGGTGGTATGGTCCACACCCAATCACAATAACAAGAGTGTATTTGAGGCAGCGATGCCTCTTGCTGTCAGAACTCAGGATCCGGTTCATCCTTGATAATGTAAACTGAATGCTATACTACGTGGGTTGCAGGAGCAAAGCCTGTTAAGAAATTATGGGTTGCAGTATACCTGAGCATTTTGAGTCTGGCCTGCCCACGAATCTTACTGGACGAGTGTGAACCTTATTCATTTTGCAAAATTATAGGACTGTTTTCGAAATTTATCCGATTTGACAACCAACCACCGTGGCCCACGGCGGTTGAGGCCTATTCGTCGTGCACCACGGCGGCAAGCCCAACTGTCGTGGGCATATGGTTCCGCAAACGCCGTGCGCCCACGGCGGCAGGTTGCCTGAGCCTGAAAACTGCGTTAAAACAATCAAAATAAATAAAAAAAATATTTTTAGTCGGGGACCCACTGACCGCGGTATATTTCGCGCAAAATTGTGATGTTACATGCTCCGTGTGGTTGGAACCCCAACTTCTGGCTTCGCGCAAAGCCTCCCTTGCCACTACACTACACAATCACATGTGTTCATACTCAGTTTCTTTTCTCCTCATATTATACCTAGCTGAGTATAAATTGCTTTTTTAAGGCTCTAAACGGTATCAAATGAAAAAATTGTAAACTACAAAATTTCATAACTTTTCGAGACACACATTTCATGTCTGCAGTTTCTACATTTGAGGTCGTTTATAAAATTAAAAAAAACACCAATCGTCTGGCCCACGGCGGCTGCATGGGCCGTTGTTTGCAGTCTTCCGTGGGCCACGCCGGTTGGCCTTACCGCCGTGCGGTTAGACCTCAACCGCCGCGGGCCACGGCGGTCACCGTGGTCACGATGTTTGGTGGTCAAAGCTGATAAATTTCGAAATGATCCTATAACTTTCCAAAATGAATAAAAAATACCAATGAAGCTCCAAGGCCTCCTCCTCCAACGGTCGCCGGACATGTGGCGCCGCCTCGAGGGCCGTCGCGAGTAAGATGGTTGAGGGGATTCCACGTACGCTTCCCTGTCGAAAGCCCCGCGCGTCACGTCACGTCTCGGACGAACGTTCCATAAGCCTGGGCGGTGGCCAGGAACGTTCCATAAGCCGCGGTGGCCGGTGGGCTGCCTGACGCGCTGCGACATCGGGGGTCTGTTGCCGCGCGAGGCGGGTGGTGCGGCACTGCGGCCCTACGTGTCGGTGTTGGTCAGCTCGACATCGTCCACAGACCACAGCCGGTTCCTAGATAATCCATCCGACACCACCGCTAATCGCCATTTATCCGGTGTAAGATCAATTCCGTTTTGTGCTCTCGCGGTGTCAACAAAACGGGCAGCCGCAGTGATTGTAGAGAGCAACTCTCTGTAACTATGTCCATGTCACCTGTAGCGAGCTCTATAGCAAGTTCACTCGACAATCTGTCTTTAACAGACGAAGCGTTCCTTTCCCCTTCCTAGCTCCTTCCGCCGCCCCTTGCTTGGGCCCCTCCCTTCCTCCCCTCCGGCGTTCTTGCCGGCGGCGAGAAGGGCAGGGAGCCCCTCCCATGTGTAGATCCAGTAGTGCTTTACTTTTCTAGTTACCTAGTTGTCGTTATGGCTAGTACCCTCAGTGGTTGGTACTGCCTCGGCGCCGCCGCCGCCGGCCGCCATCGCCGCCGTTCTCAGCAGCCTCGTCGCCGGCTCCTATGCTTCCAAGGTATGTCTAAATAAAACTCCTTCTCCACCATTCCCAGCGGATCTCTTCCCCGCTCCTTTCGCCTCGCCTCGCCCACCTCGTCCCCGAGATCCGCCCACCTCGCCTCCATCGTCTCTCCCCTCCTCCTCCCGCATCCGCTTCCTTCGTATGGCCTCCAAACTTGCCGATCCAGTTCATCCAAGCACAACTCCTTCCGGTGTTCACCTGGAGTCCTCGTCTCCACTTCGGCTTCGACATCGAGCTCCACCCAAAATCGCCGGCGACGACTTTGCTACAAACCTTTCGGTCGCTTGGTGCGGACTCCAGCTACGGCTCAGTCGAGGCTTCTTGAACCGACGCTTGGCGCGGTTCTTCCACCAGGGTGTATGCGCCTCTGGCGCCCCTACGACCCACCGCCGACGAGGTCACCTTCGTCACCGCCGTTGTTGTTGTGTTTATCTGGTCTATGGACCTTTTTGTAATTCGGCCTTATTGCAAGGACCGTTATGTAAGTTGGATGCTTAATATATAAAAATAGTTATTGTAAAAAAACAATCTGTCTTTAACACATGCTATAGAATATTATAGACCCCATATGTAAGATTATTTTTAATCAGCACATGCTTCTCTCTCCCGGGCCTTCACGGATCCCGTTGCTTGAGATCCGCTCGGCACCCGCCCGCGGAGGTGACGAGGGCCGCCTGCTACCTTGCCTGCGGCGACGCAATTGATCTTCGCTTGCCAGCGACGACGCCGATGTCCAGGGGTAGGGTGCAGCTGCAGCCTCACCCGCACGACGTCGGTCGAGGCACCCTGTTCGCTTGGCTTATCAGCCACCGGCCCAAAAGATTTTTCTCTCACAAAGAAACCGGCCACCAAAGAACCAGCCAGCAGTACTCTTCTCTCAGAACGAACCAGCGCCAGCCATCAGCCACCAGCCAACCGAACAGGTTGGAGATCCGCCTGATGCCGCGCCTCATTGCCTCCTCCCAACGCTGACGGGTAGGGAACTTCTTCCCAAGACGGCGTCCACGCCGTCCGCCGTCTCCACCTCTTCACCGCCCGTTGCGCCGGCCGCAGCCTCCTCGCATCGGCCTCCACCAACTCCCCAAGCCCCGGCCGCCAGCTCATCCCGTGCCTGCTCGCGGCCTCCTCGCAGCGGCCACCACCAGCTCCCCAGGCCTCGGTCCCAATCTCCTCACACCGGCCGCCGCGTATTTCTCCCTGCCCCGCACACCTCCGCCGTTCACTCCGGTGCACTCGAGCTCGCGTCTGCTCGTACCGCCATGACCCCTTCTTCCTTGGTGCTCGCCAGCAGCCCCGGCCTTGCTGCTCGCCGGCAGCCCCGGCCTTCCCTCCGCCCGCGCCGTGCGCCGATGGCCGACTCGCCGGCGTTGGTGGCAGCCAAGGCGAGGTAGGTGTAGATGGATACGAGAGCAACTAGGATGAGGATGGCAGAGCTATGGCGCAGAGGATGAGGCGAGGAGATGGAACGAGCGGGGCCCGCTCGGTGTCGGGAGTTGTGCTATCCGCTCTCGCCAGAGTTGGTTTCTCTCACATACACGTCAGTGAAAATGTGACGTGGAACTGTTGTAGCATCCACTGTCCCGTTGCGGCTGCCCTCCACTAGTCAATTCTCTCTACTCACAACTATCTGCGTCATCTTCGCTATCTGCGTCATCTTCGCATCGTCCGAGCGCGCCCCCACCCCCACTGCCAGCCCCCTCAGGTTGCCTCGAAAGGCCGCCGTCGCTTTCCCAGTGCAGCCCCCTCGCCTCCCGCTGTCGCCCCTTCCCCTCCCCACAAGCATCGAGGTAATACGAAGAGGTAGGAAGAACCGGCCAACACAGCATATAAAACCCACTTACTGGGCACAATCACGGGTAGAGATGGCAACGGGTAAAATCCGCGCGGATACTACCTCCAGATATCCGCGCCCGCATGCAGGACTCCACTCCCGTGCCCGCGCCGGCTATCCGCAACAGGCACGTAGCCACGCCCGCGCCCGCAATTCGCGGGTAGCGGATACCGCGGCCATGCCCGCTCCCGCTTTCCTCGATCTGGGAGGAGTGGCGGTTGCGAATGCGGACGAGGACGGTGAAGAGCGCAAGGTCGCCCTTGAGTCCGGCGTTGATGGCGAAGCCCTTACCCGCCGCCTCCACGCACCGCCGAAACTACTTGAGCTCAACGTCCCAGTCGCCCGCGGGGTGGCGCAGTTGCCATTCGCCGCGAACTGGAGATCCTCCGGCAGGGCGAGGACCATGGGGTCGCCGACGATGAAGTTCGGATGGAGGGGGAGGGGAGGGCCGTCCGTCAGGCGCCCAGGCGGTGGCGCTGAATCTTGATTTTGGATCGAGATCTCGGGGTCGGGGTCCCTCGCTCGCAGTCGTAGAGTCGTGCGGTCGCGCCTCGTGTCCGCGGGGAGGGGGGAGGGGGGTACGAGGGGGAATGAGAGAGAAAGAGAAACCCTAGCGCCCTATATATATACTTCAACATATTGGGTCCACGTGTGAGCACTCTTAACAGGTTTTGCGGATTTGCGGACGCGGATACTCCCTCTGTCCCGGTATATAAGGACATGGAGGGTTCAAATTTTGTACCAAAATATAAGGTCTTGGAAGGATATGACAAAATTGAATGAGGTTGGTGGGTAGGTGGAGAGTTGATTGATAGTGTAAAATGAGGGGTATAAAGGTCATTTCCTCCTACTGTTGTTTCTTGAGTTTGAACTCTTCAAGACCTTATATTTTGGGACGGAAGGAGTAGCATTTTTTTTCAAATCCGTTAGCAGATATCCGTTGGGTTTAGTGTCGTACCCGCGCTCGCGGGCACAGACCCATATCCTCATCCGCACCCATCGGGTTTGGTATCCGCGGATACGCGGATATTTCGTGCCCGTGGCCCATCCCTAATCACGGGTGGTTGACTGGTTGCCCATGGCCGGCTTCTCTCCGACCCGCCCGTCGCCATCAATCGCCTGTCGTTTGTTGGTGGGCGATGGCCACGTCTTGATTTGTTCCGAGAGAAAGGACTGTTGGGCGGTTCTTTGCGACGCGGTTTGTTGTGAGAAGAAAATCTGCTGGCTGGTGGCTGATAAGCCGAGCGAACAGGCTGAATGTTGCTCCTCGCGCTGTCCCGGCTACAGGCGAGGCCGGCGTGCCTCCCGTCGGGCCACGCCCCCACGACCAGCGGCAAATCAAGGCCACGCACCATGCTCTCTGCAGCCGGCGAGGCTTGTCGGCTTGAAACAGGGAAAGGAGGTGCAGGTTTGTCGTCTGCCACCGCCGTGGCGTCCAGGTGCCGCCACTTCTCGCCGTCACCTCCGTCCGCCGACGCACCCACTGGCGCGCCTCCCGTCAGCCTACGGGCAAATCCCCGCACTGGTGGGCTGGGCCACCACGAGTGCTCGCTCTCCTAGCTGCTCTTCTCCTCGCTTGAATCTCTCTCGGCGCCGCCGCCTATGCCAATCTAGGAGCCGCGACACACTCGGTGCTGTCGTCGAGCTCCAGTCCACCGCCACGGGCGCTCGGGGAGCCCAGCAAGGGTAGCCACCGGATAATGCACAACGACACACCCTTCGGCAGCTGCGTGGTTGCGTGTGTACTACGCGTTGGGAACGGAGTACTGCTCGTGGCTGGGCTGTATCCAGACAAAGTGTAGTAAATACTTCTCCGACCCATGTATTTCATTCTTCTATAGTTCTATGTATTATTTTCACCAATACGTGATACATGACTTTCTAGTATCAATTTGTATCAATTTGAATTCACAGTTTCTCATCCAGTAACTTTATGACCTCAGTGAGCGTAGTGTAATTTTAAGTTTTATGCACTCAAACATGTTTGGTGTATTACCTCTTGATAACCTTGAAATATATCATTCTAATTTTTCTATGCATTTGTAAATGTGCAATTTGTTCTAATTCTTGTTTTAGTTAAACATGAGCAAAAAATCTACCGAAAAGCTCTCTTAAAACCCTGCAGCAACGCGCGGGGAATGATCTAGTCCTTAATTAGTATCAGTGCTCTCTTAATTAGTATCAGTGCTCTACGTTCTAAATTGTTATATTGTTTTTCTATGTATCTATATCTCGATGAATGTCGAGACGTGTGTATCTGAAAAGGAGAATCCCCACCGGCTACTAGGCTTCATAGAACGTGTGGGGCACGTAGAGCTACAACCACACGGATCCTCCTTAAGATGTCATTCGTCACTGTCATCCCATTGTAAACAGTCAAAACAGACTGATTTTTTTATTTTAGTGACCGTATTATTCAAATAACTGAACTTTAAGACTTCGATTGATATGTCTAAATTCTCCACGCAATTTATTAGTAATACATCAGTTATCTATTTCAAATAATGTTGAAATTCAAAGTGTTGGATAACCGTGCCATCACCCCCATTGCGCATCAGGATTATCTCCATCAAAGAACATTGCTAAACAATGTTTTTTTCCATTGATTTTGCCAAAGGTGGTGATAAACATTTTTTGGGGTTCAAATACTAGGATAAAACTACGTCTCCAGTCACATACATACATGTATGCAAGCAGGTTATTATAATTAAAAAAACAACACTCAAACATCTACAAGATTTAACCACAAGATTATTGCAACCTCTCTCTTTTCAAAAAATTTATTATTTTTGTCTCTAATTAACACGGATGGAAGCATACCCATGTGGGCTCCGCTACTCCAGAATAAACGCGATTCATTTGCACCGGAAGTGCGTGGCAATAAGGGCACTGTTTGGATGGTAGGGGTAAATATTTACCCCAAGGAAAATGATTTGCCCCTCCTATTTGCCCCTACTAATATTTGCCCATTGGGGTGTTTTGATGGAGGGGTAAATGTGGATGTGGATGAGAGAGGGGAGCGGGACCCACCACAAATTTGCTCCAATTTGCTACCTTTTAGGGGTAAATGGAATTAGGGGGCAAAACATTTGCCTCACATGTTTGTCACCTTAGGGGTAAATTTGGCCCATTTACCCCATTTACCCCACCATCCAAACAGGCCTCATGTTAGGCTACAAGCCCTAAACACGTCCTCAAATGAAAAGAGCAGAGAGGGAAATAAGGCTAGGCTACAAGCTGTTTGCCCTAAACACAGAATCATTAGCAGTACAGCTGTTTTGCAATTGATCCTCAACACTGCCTTTAGCTAATTGCTACACCGGCTCAACCTTTGCTTAGTACAATAACAACCCCCCCCCCCCCCCCCCCCCCCCAGATTGCGGTCACCTTTACTCAAAGAAACAATAGTGGGTAGGTTTGGCTGCTAATGTAGAGAGACATAATATAATCATCAATTCAAACCACTAGCATACATGATGAGATGGTAATTAATAACCAAGTCATACAAAATAGTTAGAGTAGTTGCATGCATGGCACGGCCTCTCTCCCTGCAGCTAGCTGGTGCCTGTTGGCACATGATCCTCCACATTGGCATGACGACGACGATAAAGCCACCAAATTAGCTGGTGCGTGGCCGACCAGATCAGTTGGTCGCCAGCTCTGCAAGCTCTTGGGACATTCCTCCGGCCTCTACCTGATTCTCAACTCCCTCCCAGCCTACCAAAAAAACGTCTCATTTCCTTGCCTCTGGCCAGTGGGCCCTACTGCGTACGCACATGGCCCCATGCATTACTACAGATAGCAACACGTTTGCAAATTGACTAATCCTAGTAGCCTAATTAGCTCCCACTGTTATCCACATAGCTAAATTATGGAGCCCTGTGTCGAAGCAGCTGGATTGGGCTTTCCTATAAAAAGCCCAGGGGGTAAAATAAGAGAAATCGACCTCAGTAACGGTAGCATTTTATGCGAGAGACGAGACCCATTCGTTTGGCTTATCAGCCCAAAGAAGATTTTCTCGAACAAACCAACCACCAAAGAATCAGCCAAAGATATTTCTCTCTCTCGAACAAATCAAGACTCACCATCGACCACCGACAAACGAACAGGTTGGAGATGAGTGACGGGATGCATGGAAAAAAAGGTAATGCCAGTCTATCAACCTTGTACTCCCCCGTCCCAAAAAGAATGACGTTTTAGGATTCAAAATTTGTCCAAAAAGATTGATGTTTTACTTAATTTGGCAGGTATGCATGTGCATGTAGGCATGCAACAATCAATTAGCACCTAATATGACAAATAAATAGGGGCAATCGAGGTCCTTTGACCTCCTTAATAATTTGTCCTAAAATTTGTAGAATGACATTCTTTTTGGGACGGATGGAGTATATGATGTTTGGATGGTGGTCGCAACATTCTCGCACAAGCTCGTAACATCGCTCGCAACATGTACACTATGTCGGGGGAGGAGAGAGGGGGGGCAACATGGAAAAAGTGTTCGCAACATGGAAAAATTGTCCGCCACACGTTGTTTGGATGTTGGTCGCAACATGCTCGCCACAAGCTCGCAACATGTTCGCCACAAACTCTCAACATCGCTCGCAAGATATACACTTTGCCAGGGGAAGAGGGCGGGGGGCGCAACATGGAAAAAATATTCGCAATATGAGAAAAAGTGTTCACAACGTGAAAAAGGTGTTCACAACATTTGCAACATGCTTCGCGACATCATGATCTGACGGCTGATATGCTGATTTGGAATGGTGTAGCTAGGAAAGGTGTATGGTTAGTTGGCCTAAGAGTCACCTCATCGAGCCATTTGTTTTGGCCTCTAGCTAGCACCGGCTCTGCGTTGCGTGATCTTCATCTCAAAAAGAAAGACTCGAGCCACTCGATTGGATTGGCCACCTAGAACAATCATATCACCTCTCGTGCCTTGGCTGCTTGTAGAGAGGGAAATTTTGCTCACCAAAACCCTAATAAATCCTTTTCACTAACTTTTTAGAGTTTTGTTTTCTCTCGATGGATTGCAAATCTCTGAACTTTTTAAAGAAAATCTACCAAGAACAAAAAATTGTAGAGACAGAAACCTTGACGCCACCAGATCCGGAACGTCCAAGACCATCCACACTCGTCATCCTTTATCCCCTCCTTCAAAACGGAATATTCTTCCTCGTCAGCAAAATTCCCACCTTTATATTCACTTCTCCCACATTCAACATACTTTATATCTCCACTTTATCTCAACCACCTTCCGGCGGGACCCACTCGTCATCCTCCTCATTTATCTCCCACCCTCTCCCAGTCCCCACCAACCCACCCTGTACTCTCCGCCATGGCGCCGTGCGCGGATCCCCCACCCGCGCCCCTGGTTTCTCTGCCGCGGGGCGGGTGTAGGATCTAGGATACCGACTAGAGGGGGGTGAATAGGCGGTTTAAAAACTAAAAACACAACACTAGAGAAATTTAATTAGAACCACAAGGAGAAATAAATCTCTACCTACTCTATTCCTATGTTGGGGGGTTTTGCGGCCTAGGGTGACAAGATAAACAACAACCTCTAGGAATAGAATGCTCAAAGTAAAGTGCTTGAAAGGAAATTGAGGAAAGAGATAACCAAGCACAAGAGACGAATTTTATCCCGTGGTATCGATGACTTGCCGGTCACCCCTAATCCACGTTGAGGTGGATTCAATGTTCAACCGCTCCTCTATCAAGACACCACTTGATCTTGAGCCGATGAGAACAAGAGAACCACTCCACACCTCGATTCCACTAGAGTTGCTCTTTACCGCTCCGGTGAGGTGAGCACAATACCTCTCACAACACGAAATCCGGAGCCACGCACAATCTTCTTGCGAGCTTCAACGGATTCTTCCACCACCAAGCCGTCTAGGAAGCGGCAACTTCCAAGAGTAACAAATCAACCACTTGCTTGATGATTCCCTAGTGCCACAAAGATCAAAACCTTGATGCAATGCACTAGAAACTCTCAATCTCACAAAGAATACCACCACTAAGTCAAGTGAGTGAGAGAGAGGAGAGGGAGAGCTCTACAAGGGAGTATGAACCTTTCAAAGTGCCAAGAGAGGCTCTCCAACCCCGGGCTTGGAGTATAAATACTCCCCCTTCCCGTTACTAGCCGTTAGGAACAAAACGCGTGCCTCGCGGACTGTCCGTGATGCCCTCGCGGACTGTCCGCGTTTGAATTCCAACGGTAAAATCGCGAAGTCAACGCCTGGGGTGGCTGCCCGTTGGGCCGGGCGGACCGTCCGCCAGGGCCACGCGGACCGTCCGCCCGGGCCACGCGGACCGTCCGTGGGCGGGCTGCGGACCGTCTGCCCTGTCCACCGAGCAGCACCTCGTTCTGTTACGAATAACGGACCGTCCGCCGGTCCTCGCGGACCGTCCGTCTTGTCCACGCGGACCGTTCGCCTGGACCTTGCGGACCGTCCGCCCGGAAGCGTATTTTCTCAAAAAATTTTGCCATAATCAAGAAGTGTTTGCTTCATCCATAGCAATTGAGCACAACAACTCCCCGCCGAGATATATTCCGCTTCGGCGGTTGAAAGAGCCACTGAATTTTGCTTCTTAGATGACCAAGAAACAAGTGACCGTCCAAGCAATTGGCAACCTCCGGAAGTGCTCTTCCTATCAACCTTGCAACCGGCATAATCCGAGTCCGAAAACCCTACTAACTCAAATTGATCACCCTTTGGATACCAAAGACCAATGTTAGGAGAATACTTCAAATATCTCAAGATCTGCTTTACGGCGGTCAAATGACATTCTTTAGGAGCGGCTTGAAATCTAGCACACATGCACACACTAAACATGATATCGGGCCTAGATGCGGTAAGATAAAGAAAACTACCAATCATGGACCTATAAAGCTTAAGATCAACCAGTTTACCTCCCTCATCAAGATCAAGATGTTTTGATGGGTTTTGCATCTTCCATGCCAAATTTCTTTAAGATGTCCCTCACATATTTAGATTGGCAAACAAAAGTGCCTTCCTTCAATTGTTTGATTTGAAGACCAAGGAAGAAACTCAATTCACCAATCATAGACATTTCAAATTCCCTAGACATCATTTCTCCAAATTCTTTACAAAAATCTTCATTTGTTGAGCCAAAGATGATATCATCAACATAAATTTGACAAATAAAGATGTCATTTCTAATTTTATTGGTGAACAATGTAGTATCAACCTTTCTAATTTTAAAGCCATTTGAAAGAAGAAAGTCCCGAAGCCTTTCATACCAAGCATGAGGGGCTTGTTTCAACCCATATAATGCCTTAGAGAGCTTGTACACATGATTATGTTTTGTGGGATCTTCAAAACCGGGAGGTTGCTCAACATATACTAGTTCACTAATTTTCCCATTAAAGAAAGCACTTTTGACATCCATTTGATATAACTTGATGTTGCGAGAACAAGCATAAGCAAGCAAGATTCTTATGGCCTCAAGTCTAGCTACGGGAGCAAAAGTTTCATCAAAATCCAATCCCTCTACTTGAGTATAACCTTGAGCAACCAATCTTGACTTGTTCTTCACAACAATACCATCTTCATTTTCTTTGTTTCGGAAGACCCATTTAGCACCAATAACATTATGATTCTTGGGTCTTTCAACCAACTCCCAAACTTCATTTCTAGTGAAATTATTTAATTCTTCTTGCATGGAGATAACCCAATCCGGATCATTAAGTGCTTCATCTACACGCTTAGGCTCATGGAAAGAGATAAAAGAATAATGTTGACAAAAGGAAGCAACACGAGATCGAGTTTGAACACCCTTACTAATGTCACCCATGATTTGATCAATAGGGTGATCTTTGGCGAATTGATGATAAATTCTTGGTTGATCAATTGGTTCTTGAGTTGATGGAGAAGGTGTGGTCATATGGGCCATTTGATCATCTTCTTGAGGTGAGTCATTGTTACTTGAGTTACCATTTTGTTGACCATGATCATTTGTTGTGGAAGTAGATGAGTTAACTTCAATAGATACCGATGGATCTTCATCATCGTCTTCTTCTCTAGGCATGATATCCCCAATTGCCATAATCTTCATTGCTTTGCTTAATTCTTCACCTCTCACATCATCTAAATTCTCCTTTTCATCTTGAGAGCCCAAAGTTTCATCAAATTGCACATCATATGCCTCCTCAACAAATCCTTTGGTCTTGTTGTATACTCTATAGGCTTTTGAATTCGAAAAATATCCAAGAAGAAATCCCTCATCACACTTGCTTTGAAATTTAGACAACCGAGATCCTTTCCTCAAGATATAGCACTTGCAACCAAAAACCCGGAAATATGAAATATTTGGCTTCCTTCCATTTAGAAGTTCATAAGGTGTTTTGTTGAAGAATCTATGACAATATAGCCTATTAGAGGCATGTCAAGCGGTGTTGATAGCTTCGGCCCAAAAAGAATCCGAAACTTTGTACTCATCTAGCATTGATCTTGCCATCTCAATCAAGGTTCTATTCTTCCTCTCAACAACACCATTTTGTTCCGGTGTATATGTAGTTGAAAACTCATGCTTGATTCCTTTCTCATCACAAAACTCTTCAACATTTGTGTTCTTGAACTCACTACCATTGTCACTTCTAACTTTCTTCAATTTTAGCTCAAATTCATTTCGGCTCTTCTCACAAATGACTTGAAAATATCACATGTAATAGCCTTGTCATGAAGAAAGAATACCCATGTGTATCTTGAATAATCATCCACAATTACAAGACAATAGGTATTGCCACCAATGCTTCTATAGGTAGTAGGACCAAATAAATCCATATGTAGTAATTCCAATGGTCTTGTGGTTGACATAGTACTCTTGTTAGGATGTGAGTTGGCAACTTGCTTTCCGGCTTGACAAGCACTACATAATTTATCTTTCTCAAATTTTACATCTTTCAAGCCAAGAACTAAGTCATGTTTCACCAATCGGTTGAGTTGTTTCATACCAACATGGCCAAGTCTTCTATGCCATAACCAACCCATAGAGGCCTTTGAGAATAAGCAAGTAGTCAAATTTGCCTTTTTCGATGAGAAATCCACTAGATATAAGCTCTCATGACGAAAGCCCTTAAAAATAGAATCTTTCCCATCAAGTGATGTAACCTCAAAATCATTGTTAGTGAAAGTACATTTATAACCATTGTCACAAAGTTGAGCAATAGATAGCAAATTGAAATTGAGAGAATCAACTAGTAAGACATTAGAGAGATTATAGTCTTTAGAGATAGGTATTTCACCAATGCCTTTTACACCTCCCTTGCTATCATCTCCAAAAGTGATGTTATCAAAATCGGAAATGTCTTCATCAAGATGAGAGAATATTTTTCTTTCGCCGGTCATGTGGTTTGTACAACCACTATCAATTACCCAATGTCTTCCTCCGGCTTTATAGTTCACCTACAAAAGAAATTATTTTGTTTTAGGTACCCAAATTTTCTTGGGTCCTTCAATGTTAGTGACCAAAATTTTAGGCACCCAAATAGATTTCTTTACTACCGAGAGAACGACCAACATATTTAGCACAAACAACTCCCTTAGAATCTTTCTTAAGAATATATGAAGGATCCAAGGATATGGTCTTCTTGCTCTTGCATTGGTGATCCACATCAACCCTTGTCTTGCACTTATGGCACATCGTAATCTTTTCTTCTTCCTCAAAGGAAACATTTGAATTTACAAAGATACTTTCCTTAGGAATGAAAGCCTCTTTTCCTTTCTTGGGCAAGTAATCAAGTGCATCTTTATTTAAGGTGAATTTTTGATTTGTCCAAATATGATTAAACCGAATATGACTTCCAAAATACCGTGCAAGATCATTAGATAAGCACTCAATCTCCTTCTTCAAAGATTCATTTTCCAATAATAGAGAGTCATAAGACATATCCTCACTAATGCAAGAGCTAGTGCTTGTGCTACAATATGAGTTAGATGAACAAAAAGGAGCATTCAATATATTACATTCAACACCCATACTCATTTTCCCTTTGACTTCTTGTGCAAGGAGAGAGTTGTGAGCTTCCTTAAGCTTCTCATGCTCATCTTTAAGAGTTTCCCAAGAAATGTTAAGTGTTTCATGGGAAGTCTTTAGATTTTCATGAGTAGTCTTTAGCTCCTCAAAAGAATTTTGAAGTGAAATATTTTTCAACTCCAAATCCTTCAACTTTGATCTCTCCAAGCGCAATTTGTCATCGGACTTAATAATCATGGCGACAAGATCATCATAAGATAAAGCATTATCATTATTATCACTATCACAATCATCATCATCATCGTTGATTATTACCTTAGATTCACCTTTTGCCATGAGACAATATGGCTTGGAGAAGAGAGAAGGCGCTTCCTTGATAGCAACCCCGGCAAGTCCTCTTGAAGGCTTGTCATCATCTTCTTCATCGGAGCTTGCATCGGAATCCCACTCAACAAAATATGCTTGACCGTTCTTCTCTTTGTAATATTTCTTCCTCTTAGGTACACTCTTCTTGTCTTTCTTCTTGCCATATTTGTCTTCATTCTTGTTTGGACAATTAATTGAGATATGTCCAATTTCACCACAATTGAAGTAATCTTTTCCTTCAAAAGGATTCTTCTTTGAAGATTGCCCCATCTTGCCAAACTTCTTCTTCTTCATGATTCTTCTAAGTCCCTTTACTATAAGAGCCATTTCTTCATCGGAGTCAATATCTTGGTTCTCATCATCATTTTCCTCTTGAGTAGCCTTGGCCTTGAGAGCAATATTTTTCTTCTCTTCATTAATTGATTGGCCTTGAACTTCCTTTTGTGATTGCTTGAATAGATCATGAGTTTGCACTTCACCAAGCACCTCCGTGGGAGTCATCTTACTCAAATCACTCCTCACAAGCAAGGTCACAATTGTCTCATATTTTGCCGGAAGGCACCTAAGGAACTTGTGAGAGAAATCTTTGTTTGATACATCAAAATCAAGACACTTGAGTTCATTCACTATATCATTCAACCGGTTGAACATGGTTGAAACATCTTCATCCTTCTTCATGGTGAACTCATTGAACTTTCCCTTTTACACATAAAGTTTTGCTTCCTTAACCGTAGATGTTCCCTCGTAAATTTTCATAAGCTTCTCCCATATCTCATTCGCCTTCTCAAGTCCCTTCACTCTATTCAATTCACTAAGAGCAAGAGCATTGTAAAGTACACTCAAAGCTCTATCATTGAGTTTTTCATTTTTATCATCTTGATCCGTCTTATTCTTAGAATCCAAAATGACATATCCTTCCATTACAATCTTCCATTATTCTCTTCCCAAGGCCTTAAAGTGAACCTCCATTCTTTTCTTCCAATAGTCATAATTGTTCCCATCAAAGACCGGTGGCTTCCCAACATGAAACTTATCTTCCTCACCCATTTATCCTACTCCGAGATGGTTAAATCTCTCAAACAAGGAGTCCTCGGCTCTGATATCACTTGTAGGATCTAGGATACCGACTAGAGAGGGGTGAATAGGCGGTTTAAAAACTAAAAACACAACACTAGAGAAATTTAATTAGAACCACAAGGAGAAATAAATCTCTACCTACTCTATTCCTATGTTGGGGGGTTTTGCGGCCTAGGGTGACAAGATAAACAACAACCTATAGGAATAGAATGCTCAAAGTAAAGTGCTTGAAAGGAAATTGAGGAAAGAGATAACCAAGCACAAGAGACGAATTTTATCCTGTGGTATCGATGACTTGCCGGTCACCCCTAATCCACGTTGAGGTGGATTCAATGTTCAACCGCTCCTCTATCAAGACACCACTTGATCTTGAGCCGGTTAGAACAAGAGAACCAATCCACACCTCGATTCCACTAGAGTTGCTCTTTACCGCTCCGGTGAGGTGAGCACAATACCTCTCTGTTGACGCAAAATGTGCACTCAGCGCCAATCACACAGCAAGCCGAAAAGCTTAGCTTCGCACGCGCAGAGAGAAAGTGACGTGCCAGTCAATTTTTCCTGAAAATTAACAAAAGATGAAACGGTTAAATACCAAAATTTGGAACCTACCGGGTGGTACCAGGCAGTTCCATATTTACGGCTAAGAAGCCAAGCAAGACGACATGTAGCTATGCGAAGCTACCTGTCAAAGAACCACGACCATTCGGGTAACCAAGAAGGGAGAAAGAACATTGCCGAATGGATGACGTAAGCATGACAACGATCGATCTTTGAATGAACATGGATGCATGCGCAAAGCCATAACCGATCCTCATGAAGATTAACATTAAATAAAGTAGAGCACGAACATGATCATGTATTAAAATAAGCATGCATAGACCCAAAGCGTTAGTCTACCGCATGTCTAATCACTTTAAGATCCGTCGGGCACGACATCAGCAAATCTATCCACCGCATGATACAACTTGCATGAAAGAACGCACCACTTTCCACAAATAGATCTATCCACCGCATGATACAACCTAAATATGGAAAGTTAGAAGCATACGTCTTTTAAAACATAAATAACGCACGTGATCCACTCGTGAAGATATAACCGAATGCGGCTGAACAACCGATTCGGGGTCCATGGAGAAGGAACAAACATTACCACGTGAATAAATCTATCGAAGCCGAATTGGAAATCTAATCCACCGGATGACTAGCTCCAAAGCAGCCCAAAAACCCGCATCTACCGCATGATACCCGGCTCTTTCAAGATTTATACTAACAAAGCAAGCTTGAACCCGCAACACGTAACAACCTAGATCGATTCGGTCTCGGCTATCGGAGAGCACAAGATCCACGCGTCAAAACACGAGACCCACTCGTGCACAGATCTTAAAAGAAAAAGAGCCGATCCAAACCCATCTAGATTGGGCAAAGTGTATTACATGAATTAAAACATAAAGCAAAACTCATGATAACACGGGGTAACTTAATGAATCTACCGGATCTTGCCAAAATCCAATAGAGCCGATAACTAGCTTCGAGCTAAACCTTAGCCTACCGCATGGCTCATGATCTAACAAGAAACCCTCTTGAACCAAGCTTGAATCTACCGCATGACACGAAGCATGGTAACAAGACTACTTGCATCGATCTAAATCCACCGCATGATACTAGACATGATACAAGGTTGCCGGTACTCACGGAGGTCGACGGATCGATTGGTCCTCTCGAAGAACTCGACGACACGACAAGGGACTCTAGGGTTTTGGCGTAAGGCCGTGTGTGTATTGAGGAATGAACGTCCGTTTTACATACATCCAGGGATCATATTTATACCCCGTCGATTACAATTGCGAATGGATTCATTGCCTAACTAAACTTGATCACCCGTCCATCCATTCGCTTCTCCCCGATCGAGCCACGTCACCGTCCAATCCCGCAAAATCAGCTCTCATCGTTCCTTTGCCGAACCGGGAGCGATAGCCGACCGCGGATCCTTCGCCGAAAATCTCTCGAAGATACCTTTCCTTCCACCGACGGACTCTTTTCCGAATCGGTCCCACATGTCATACTCCTTACCAAATTTTGGTGTTAACACATGCCCCTTCAATTGTGGGATAAAAGTAATTTTGTTCCACAATTGACTCCACCGCAAATCCTTGAGCCAAACCCGTCAACACCGTTCTTCGCAATCCGCCGGATTCTTCGTTCGCATCCAACCCTAGATCTCCTCCGTTCCGAGCTCGAATCTCCAATGGCAACTCGTAACCAAGCCGCTCGGGTAAATTCACCCCTCCAAACCTTTGTTCGGCATTAGGTTTTCAATTTTACCCGAGATTTTCTTCTTCCGCTCTCTTCCAGAACCGTCTCATCGCCCTTCTGATCCCTATTGAGGCCAATTCGCAATCTTATTATCTCGGTCCTGAAGGGAATCCCGACCCTCGAGATTTTATTGCCGCTGAATCTCAGAGAATCCCTTTTAAGGCAGCTTTATCTCCACCTCCTCAGTGGCAAGATGCGTTCAAGAACTGGCCTTTGCCCCCAATCGCAGTCGGAAGACTTGGTATCGTAGGATTCTTGCGGATAAGAGCGGATTGACCAATCCGGATACTCTCCGCATTGCTCAATGTTTGGAGTTATCCGTAGCCGAGACGCCCAAGAATGAAGATCTTTCCGATAGCCGCGTGCCACTTCGGTCTAATGGCGTCAACGCCTTCCTTTTTGGGCATGGCCCAATGTCTCCAACTTTGGCCGATGTGTACATGATCACCGGCCTTGACATCACCGGTCCGTTCGGCCTTGGAATTTCAAGAACTCCTCACGCCAAATGGGGGTAAAGCCGGGGAATGGCTACAAGAATTATATTTTGAAACATATGAGAGATAATCCCCTTGGCGAAGTTGAATACGAGCCTTCTTGAACATGTGGTTATGCGTGTTTGTCTTCCGTGGCAAGGCCAATGAACCCACTCGAATCATATCGCAATGGCGATCCATCCGCCGCCGGCAACCGCCTTCCCCCGGGAAAATTCCTCTTGGGCAGTGTATACCATATGCTTCATCGACGAGTTACCCAAATGTATACCGGCCCGAGGATAACGTGCGTCAATGGCCCTTGGTGGTTTGTTCGTATTTGGCTGCGGCCTTCACATGCACCGGATCGTAGGCATCGACTTGAGCTCTAGGTTCTTCCCCCGGTCCAATCCCCCCCCGAAGGAGAGCTTCAAGTCACCGAGGGTGCCAAAGCTATGGAGAAGCGGCCTTCAACTCGTTATCGTTCAGACAGACATCACCCAACTCTTCGAGTTGTTCTTCAAAGGCTTCCCCCAATCCTCTTTGGCTTCCCTATATAGGCTATGACACTCGACCTTCCCGTCGAGTTCTCCTTTGAGCCCGGCCCATCAAGATGGGAGATTCCCCGGAAATCTTTAATATCATAATCCGCCCATGTATATTACCGGCCGAGTTCAATGGAGGGAGGCGTAATGCCGCACTTATGAGTACTACCAACCTAACATAATGGCCGGGCAACTTGGATGTGGCCACCTGCCCCCAAGATTGTTTCGCATGAATTCCTCAAGCCCAGGGAGGAAATCAAAGAATCGATGCAAAGGGCAGAAGTTTTCAACTATGTGTGCACCCCACCGTCTACACATGTCCTTTTGTGCCCGCAATCATAGCTCACCCTACCTTCAACTCATGGTGGCAAGAATTCCACGACCACATCTTCGTTGAACCCGTTCATGTGTTCTCGTGCGGAACCGGTGCCCGATTTTCTCGCCGAATTCAGAGGTAACACACTGAGCCCCTTGATCAGATTTTTCCTTCTTTTATTCATGGTCCCGACCTTCATCTTCTCGTCCAATGAACACGCTCCCCGCCCCCCGAGCCGGGGTAATAACTTATAATGCCGAAGGCCCAATTTCAGCATTGGGGTTTAAATCTACAACCCCGCGCCAACCGATGGACAGGTATGCTACCACCGATCCCGGCCTCTCTAGCCTTGTCGTTGATAGGAGGCAAGGTCTACATCCGATCCCTCCTCCGAGCGCTAAAAGGAGGAGAACCGTCAAGAAAGTACCGGTTGAGGTAAACTCCTTTACCTTCTTGATTACCGGGTCACTCGTTCTTGATGGATCATATCATTGTGCATTTCGCACCGCAGCCCAACATTCTTCGGAATCGGCACTCGCCAATGCTCCACTCACTGGTATGACTTTTTGCTATTCTTTCTCAAGGATGAACACTGGCACTTATCCTTTCAATTGAACATTTGCAGAAGAAACTGTTGGAGAACCACTTGTAGATGTCCCAGTGGTTCAACAGGCGAGCCCTTCCAGGGTTGAATTGCCCATCCCAGTAGAGGTTTCATCTTCATCACCTTCTGCGGAAGCAGTACGCTCTCCAGAGATGAATCCCCCAACTCAACTGGAGCCACCAAGTTCTCCCAGATGCCATCGCCCATCGCCCAAGCAAAGAACGGCCAACCCAACAGAGGAAGATCCAATTCTTCCCCAGCCAGAAACTCACGAGTCGCCGATCGGTGCACCCAAAGATCTCCCGACTTGGACGTTTCGGCTCTACTCGGGACGCCTCCTCCGTCCGCGATTGCTCCCGCTCAAGATACCATTCATGAGGTACTTGATTCCGCTCTTAATCTTGATACCTTGATGCTAGCATTCTCACCTCGGCAGTTGTTGTTTTCGGGATCACGCCCCGTCATCATCGAGCTTGCCATCGAGAGCCCATCGGCCGCCGATGTGATGAAAGAAGTGAGCCAACCGTTGCCGACGAGGTATTGCTCAAGCTCAAAGAAATTGCGGCCGGCTAGAAAAAGACGTCCAGGATCGGCCTCAACGATCTTCGCCATTTTGAAGAGATGTTTGAGCCCATTAGCCGCAAACTCCCCGATGACATCGTAGCTTTTTCGTCGTCCGTCTACGACTTAGAGCCCTTTTATGTTCCCTTGAGGCGCACTTGGAGGAAATTGCGCTCCCGTTCGGCCATTGAAAAGGAGAAAACCGATGCCGAACAAAGCCATGAACGGGATACAATCCCAAGCAAAAAGCCATAAGGATACCTTGGCCGACCCGCAAGCTTCTTACGATCCGAAAGTCGCCGTAAAGGTTGCTCTAGAGGCGGAATTGAAAAGCCCGTCGACGGAGATGGAAATTGACCGTAAGAAAATAGCCGATCTTCCCGGATTAATAGCAAAGACCGAAGCGGAGGCAGAATCGGCCGTCACCGCAGTAAAGCAAAGGCGATGCGGAGCTTATTGACTTATCCGATGCCCAAAAGGACTATCGTGAAATCTTGGACAACTCCCACTTGATAGTATCCAATGTTCGTCACGCACTTGCAAAACTCCTTAACGCTTGAATGTTCTTATTGATGTATACCCGGATCGGTCGTTCTTGTAATATTTCCTTTGCAATTTGTTTCCTTTCCTTGGCGTACTTTGAGATGTGATGCCGAACGACCCATCCGGTAGTGAAACGCTAATCGCCGAACGACACCTTGAATTCCTTTAGCCGAAACCATCGACCCACACGCGTTTCAGCCTAGAACTCCAAACGACCCACCGGCGGGTTGGTCAAGGAAATCTCTCCGCCTTCCGATTTTATTGGGACGTGCGCCACGATCCACGCCCACGATTCGAAGCCACAATTACCCCCGCTGTGCCTATAAATGTTGCCGTAGGTGCCCCTAGCTCTCCACCGGGCCTTCTAGCTCTCGAATTTTTGCCAATCTCTCGGCCTTCTTGCAAACAAGGCACATCCCCAAACCGCAATGGTGCGCCGCCTCAACCGCCGCCGCGCCTCCGACGAGGCCGAGGGAAGCGGCGCTAATGCGCGCAGCGGTAATGATCGTCAATTTCTCCTTGTCGATCTTCCTTTTGATCTTCCTTGACAATCATCTCCCCCTTTCGCCTTGATTCGGTGGAATTCGCCCCGCGCGCCGGCCAATCGGCCCCTCCCCGATGACTCTTCGAGTCCGATGGCCACTCCCCCGTGCCGTACGGGGGAAGCAGACGCTATTCGCTTCAAGGAGGAGCTAGAGGCGTCTCGTCTTGAGCCGGGAGGCCGTCTCCAAAAAAAGCGGGCGTGGCCGAACTAGAGTGGGAGGACCGGCGGAAAGCACTCGCCGGAAGCCATTGATGGTATGGTTCTGATTCTTGATTCAGTCCGGCCTTTGGTGCTAACCCCTTCTTGTTTGTCTTGTGCAGCCCGTGATGCCGAGCTCAACCGCTAAAAGCACCGGTAGAGCAGCTCGGCGGAGAAGGTGAACGCTCACGGCGACACGCCGGCGGAGCGCCCGGCCGCGGTGGAGCGCCGCATTGACGAGGTGGCCGTCCATGGTGTTCGTCTGGGCACCACCTTGGGCCCGGCCGCGATGGCGACGCATACGGACGTCGACTATTCCACTAGGCCGCGTGGCTTCCTGTGGCGGCGCGCCGGAGGATATCGACGAGATCGAGCTCATCCCGGAGCGCCTCGACGGCCACGGCGACGCCATTGCCGAAATTACCCATCCCCGTCCGTGCCGAACGGACTCTTTGATTAGATTGTACTAGGGATGTGTAAATGTCGGCAATATATGATGAACTTTTGGAATCTGCATTTGTTCCGTGATATTTCCCCTCGCATTTGCATCTGTGAACTTGTCCTCTTCGAATGCATCTGGGAACTGTCTGTAGCCGAACGCTCGCAAACAACTGTCCCTTGGCGCAAGATCCACAAAGGATCCCAATTCGGCAATCCGCGAATACTGTTCAAAAGAAACCCTTCGCACTTGGTGGAAACCCCCGCCGCTTGGTATTCCCACAAAGTGTGTACCGGCCGCATCATCACTCCCAATGCGCCCCCTTGGTCAATAAAATAGCCCGTGGGGTGCTCGCAAATCCACTCGCACACTCCTCCATCACTTCTCGTCTCTTCTTCGTCGCTAGAAGAAAAAACCCCAACGCCATGGACAAGGGTAAACAACCTCGGGGGAGCGGCTCGTCAAGGAAGCGTACGATTCGGAAGTGAGTTCTTTCTTGATCCGCTCCTTGTCCTTCTCGCTTGATCTTGCGCTTCATGTTTTCCTCTCGCCTCTTTCAGCCTTGATTTGCTTCCCCGAAGAAATCATCGGAACCGAAGATGTTCCCGAGTACATCTCCTCCGATTCTTCTCCCCGAGGCGGAGGATGCCACGCCCGAGCAAAAGGTCATCCATCGACCGCGCCGCCGTGCTCGGCACCCGGAGCGTGACCTCGGGGACATGTCCGTCCGTCGTCAAGCCGAACGCGAGCGTCGTATGGCGCCGGGAAGCGCTAGTAGGGGGTAAACGCTTCGTCCCCCTTCATGTTTGCATCCGGATCTCTTGCCCCTAACCTTGATTCTTTTGCCCCGCATGTTTCGACAGTACAGCAACCCGAAGGCGGCCCGGGATAGCTTGGTAGAGGCCGCCAATCGTGGTCATCCTCGTGCGTTCCAAGTCGCCGTCACGGTGGTCCCGGAACAACCGAAGAGGGAGCAAGAGCACTCGAAGAAGTAAAGAAAAGATTGAATCATACTTTCGCTTCTTTCTCCACGCCTTCTCGCTTCCCTCCCTTAGGGGACTTGACCTTCGTGGTCGCTATGTGTAATCCCGCAAGAAACCAGCTTGTAGTGTAGTATTGGGCTAAGGGCAATGCATCGTGCACCGGCCATTTTCTTTTGTTCATGGATTTTTGTTCTAAAGGCGGCCTCATCCTCGAGCGCCGCCGTTTCGTGTCGATGTGTATAATCATCGATCGATTTCAATGCTAGGATAATACTTCTTCGATATCTTCCATTTATTGCGGCGGAAAACTCCTCTCCTAGCAAAGTTCTCAATATGTATGCATTACCAGGAACGCACTCCGACCACACGAAAAGGCCCCTCCCAGCTAGGGGACCATTTGCCGAATTCACCGTATTTAGTTCCAATCGGCGTAGCGCTTTCCAAACTAGATCGCCCTCCGTGAATTGCTTTACTTTTACTTTCTTGTTATAGCACTTGGCGACCCGCAGCCTTGTTTTTCTCGATGTTCTCCGGGGCCCCGAGGCGGATCATATGCAAATCTTCTAACTCATCCATCATTAGGCCGCCGTAATCCTTGGAGCTCAAATCGTTTTGCAAAGACTACTCTCCTTGACTCGATTGCATTTCCTGCAGGTGATCGCGTGATGCCCGTAAACCAACTCGTAAGGAGAAGTCTTTGTAGCTCCATGGGGGGCCATTCGGTAAGCCCACGGCGCTTCACCGAGTACCGAATGCCATCTCCTCGGCTTCGGTCGATCTTCTTCTCGTATAAGCTTGATCATGATCTTGTTAGAAGCCTCTCGCTTGACCATTAGCTTGGGCATAGTATGGAGAAGAATTAAACAGGTTTGATTCCCATGCTTTCGGCAAAATCTCTCGAATTCCAATGACACGAATTGTGCCCCTTGGTCAGTGGTAATCGTCTGAGGAATCCCAAATCGATAGATGATGTGTTCCTTAACGAATTCGATCATGTTTTCTGACGTCACCTTTTTGAGTGGGATTGCCTCAACCCATTTGGTGAAGTAATCTGTAGCCAAAAGCACGAACTTGTGCCCCTTGCTAGATGGTGGATTAATTTGGCCAATCAGGTCTATGCCCCAACCCCTGAATGGCCACGGCTTGATGATGGGATTTAATGCTGATGCAGGGACTCTTTGAATATTCCCGAACCTCTGGCAATCTTGACACCCCTTGTAATACTCAAAGCAGTCCTCTAATATCGTCGGCCAAAAGCATCCCAAACCGCCTAATAACCCATTTCATGCGATAGGCCGATTGGTGCGCTCCACATATCCCATCGTGCACCTCGCTCATCATGTTCTTGGCTTCTTCTCGGGACCCGTGCATCGTAGCAGCACTCCATCTAATGACTTATAGAATAAATTGTCATCCGTAAGAACGAACTTGATTGCCTTATACCCGAGCTTCCTAGAGACTTTTCGGGATGGATCTCTCAAATATTCAACGATCTCTTTCCTCCAATCATCTTCTCGTAAGATCCGTCCCCGGTGCGCTCACCTCTCGCAGCAAATGCTTCTTGACTCTCTTTATAACCGGAGGCGCTCCGAGCCACCGTTTGCTTCCTCGTTATGCTCTCTAGGAATGTGCCGTAGGGTTACCAGTGGAAAGCCCTTCAAGATTTCTCTCGCATTCCTCGTAGTAACTCCTCGCCGCCTCGCTTCGCACTCGTACCGGCCGTTCAATTGCTTGATGACCAACTCGAATCTCCATAAATTTCAACCGAAACGGCCCCGGCTTCTCTCAAATATTGAAGCCCTCGAGCGGCGCCTCGTACTCGGCTCGGTTATTTGTGACGGTGGGTTGTATAGGAATGGCAAATTCGAACATCTCACCTCCGGGAGAAATTAGTAGAATCCCTACTCCCCCACCTTTGCCACATGATGACCCGTCAAAGAATAGAGCCCATGGGGTAATTTCAAGCGTATCAATCGAAGGGTCACGGTGTTCGCTATAAAATCGGCAATGACCCGACCTTTGATGGCTTTTGCCGATTCGAACTTCAACTCGAATTTCGATAGAGCTAAAATCCATTTGCCAACCCGACCATTCAAAATTGGCATAGATAACATATGTTTTATCACATCAAACTTCGAGTACACAAGGCATTCGGCATTCAACAAGTAGTGCCGAAACTTTGTACACGAGTAGTATACGCAAAGACATAACCTTTCTATAGCCGAATACCCGGTTTCGGGATCAAGTAGTTTTCGGCTAAGATAGGCTACTACCCGCTCCTTCCCTTCGAATTCTTGAATAAGGGCCGATCCAATAGTTTGGGTATCGGCCGCCACGTACAACTTGAAAGGCTTGTTCACCGAGGAGGAACCAAAGACCGGCGGCTCCTTCATGTATCGCTTGATTTCTTCGAAAGCCTTTTGTTGTTCGTCGCCCCATGTGAACTTCGATCCTTCTTTAGTTTTAGCAACGGAGAGAACGGCAACACCTTCGTGATAAATTTGAGATGAACCTTCTCACAAAGTTGATCTTGCCGAGCAAAGTTGATTGCAACTCCTTGAGGTTGGTTGGAGGAACGACTTCATCAATGGCCTTCATGCTCTTTTTGCCAACTTCGATTCCTCCTTCGTGGACCAAAAATCCCAAGAATTCTCCACCGACACCCCAAATGCACACTTGTTTGGATTCATCTTCGTGCCATGCTTCCGGTGCATTCCAAGGTCTTCTTCACATCTTCCGGATGGGTGACATGACTTAAGGACTTGATCACCACGTCGTCAATGTAGATCTCCACGGTCTTGCCGATCAACTCATGAAAGATGTAATTCATGGCCCGCCGATAGGTTGCACCGGCATTTTTCAAACCAAATGTCATGACGATCCATTCAAACAGCCTATATGGCCAGGACATCTAAAGGCCGTCTTCGAGATGTCTTCTATTGCCATAAAGATCCGATTGTATCCCGCGTTGCCATCCATGAAGCTAATCACCTTATGCCCAGCAGCGGCGTCAATCAGCAAATCGGCAATAGGCATCGGTATCCATCCATGGGAGTAGCTCTGTTTAGATCCCTGAAGTCTATGCAAACTCTCATTTTTCCATTTTTCTTATACACAGGGACGATGTTAGAAATCCACTCCGCATATCTGCAGTGGCCGAACGAAGTTTGCGTCAAGTAATCTTTCGATTTCCTTCTTCACATCGGCCAATACTTCATCCTTGTAGATTTTCCGGGCGGCTCGCTTATATGGCTTGAAACCGAGCTTGATTGGCAACCGGTGCTCGACGATGGATCGATCCAATCCAGTGCATCTCCGAGTAATCCCTGTGCGAAGCAATCTTTATATTCTTTGAGAAGCTCAATTAGTTTCCCCCCGAAGTCCGGGCCGCAAATTTGCACCGATGAACGTCGGCCTTGGCTTATCACCGCTTCCAATGTCAACTTCCTCCAGCCTTATCGGCCGACATGAATCCTCGTCCCGCCTTGCCATCGGTGCCATCCACGGGGTTCTCCATCAAAAATTACCGTAAGAGCCGACCGCTTGAATCGGCCGTCGGTCACCGCCGACGGTTCAACAGACCTTCTCCCCGCTCCTTCCCCGAGAAGCAATCGATGCCTTGGTACTCCCGTAAGGCCGGTTCCATGTTAGCCACGCTCACGCAGTCATCCGCCCGGACGACCTCGATTTCATCGTCCACCCACCGGATCGACCGTTGATGCATGGTGGATGGGACGCAGCAGCTTGGCGTGGATCCGGGCCCCGCCCAAGCAGGCCGTAGGCTCCCTTCCCTTCGATGACGAAGAAGGTGGTGAGCGGCGTCTTGGACCCGATCATCAAGTCCACGTGAGCACATCCTTTGGTGTCCGAAGGGTTCCCGCGAAGTCGTTTAGGATGATGCTTGTTGGTGTCGATCGCTCGGGGTCATGCCAAGCTTCCCGAAGGTGGTGTACGGCATCACGTTGACCGCCGCGCCGCCGTCGACGAACATCTTGGTCAATGGCTTGCCATTGACGTACCCCCTCAAGTACGGTGGTCTCATGTGGCGGTTCTTGGCCGGCTTGTCGAAGACGGCCCGTTTGGCGAGCACTAGTTGTGCCATCATCTCCTCGGCGTGCTCGTCGTCGAAGGAAACTTCCTCCCCGCATGACCCGGTTAGCGGGAGCCATGAACTCGTTCGGTAGGAAGTATACCATGCATGTAGGGGCCGAACGCTTCGATCCTTCCGGGCCGATCCTTGGGGCGCCACTTTTGTCTTGTCCGGATCCCGCTTGTTTCAACTCGCGGTTCCTCAAGCGTTGGACCCGCCTCTTCCGGCTCTTGCGCGCGTACCTGTGGGCACCATTGCCCCTTCTCGCCGTACGTAGACATCTTCATCCTCCTCGTGGTCGCCCCACCCGAGATCGGCTCGGCGCTTCCCGGGATGATCAATGATTTCAATTTTTTGCCGCCGATCCCCATTCGGGTGGATCCTTCCAAGTCTTTCATGGACGGATCGGCGATTGCGCGTCCCCGCCCGTATTCAAGCATATCCGTCGCCGCATTCGGGACGGTTCCTTAATGTGGGCAGTTTCGGTGCCCTCATTCCAAAGAAGCAGCACCGAAAAAGGCGCACCCCCGGGGGGCGCGCTCCCGCGCGCGCGCGTGCCGTTCCCGATTCCATCCGCGCGCTTCCTCCTTAGCCCCCGCGTTGCTCCTCCTCGTGACGACGCTCCCGGTAGCGTTCCTTCTCCATCCGGCGCTGCCATTTGTTGAGGAGAATGCGTGACGTCACCTTGGGTTTAGGCTTGGACGATTCCCCAATCTCGATGTGGCTTTTGAGAACGCGGGGGGGCGTCGCCCGTACTTGCTCTATGGTCACCCGGCGCTTCGGTCAACCGATCCATCTTGCTTGGACCCGGCCGAGGTCGGGACCTTGACTTTCCCTTTCTCTTCGGCCGTTATCGCATTGATAGAAAAGCCGAGCATGTTCTCGCGGGAAGGGGTGGCCATCCAGCCTTCATCTTGTTGTCGAACTTGAGATGCCCTTCCCGGATAGCCTTCGGATCCTCATCCCGAAGACCCCGCAATCGTTGATGGAGTGCGAGTCCCCGTCATGGAAGCCGCAAGTAACGCTTAGCTTTGACTCCATCGAGCCGAAGCATAGAATGCCCCTCGGGCGCCTTGATTCGGCCTTCTTTTACCAAGAGCTCGAACAACTTGTCGCCCTTTGTGATGTCGAAGTCGTAAGTTCCTTTGGTCCGTCCGACCCAACGCCGATTCATTGTGAGAGGCTCTTTACCCCACATGATTTCCGCCGCAGCCTATCTCCGCTCGTCGTCGAATCCTCGAACAAATCGGCTTTGTCCAAGAATTGATTGTAGATATCGGCGATGTCGTGCCGCTTGCCAAACTTGGGGTCTTTCTTGAGGCCATATGCCCGATTGCTCATCGGGGATAACTTTTGCGACAGACTCGGCCCAGGTTCTCGAACTCCATCCCAAATAACTTTTCGCGCACGGCCGGCAACATCCCGGCGACGGCCATATCGCCTAGCCGATCGTCCGGCAAGTTCAATGAGAAGCACATGCCCTTGACTTCTCCGAACCTTCTCGAGGAACTCCGGCGGTGTTTCACTATGCCTTTGCTTTAGGGTGGCGAGATCAATCAACTTCTTCTCGCGCCGCCGCCGAAGTAATGAGCGTGGAATTTGCGCTCCAAATCTTTCCACCCGGCCACCGATTCGTGCGGCAAGGACGAGAACCACCGAAAAGCCGGACCCGTCGGCCGAGGCGGGGAAGTAGCGAACCCCGAACGTCTCTTCGGCCGAACACTCCCCGAGCCGCATGAGATAACGAGCGATATGCTCGACCGTGCTTGTCTCGTCCTGCCCAGAGAACTTTGTGAATTCCGTCGGCGGTTTCACCCTTGGTGGCAGGAGCACGTTATAGTACCATTCGGGGGAACGGCGGCCTGTAGGTGGGGCCCTGCATCTTGGCTTGAGGCCGAACCGATTCTCGCATCAATTCGGCCATCTTGCGTGCTAGGGCATCTTCCTCCTGAGCGCCTGTAGCCGGCGCGTACCCTGGGTGCGGAAAGGCATCGAACGCTCCGTAATTCCCCACTTCATGATAGCCACCGCCGTATAAATTCCTCTCCGGGAGCCGCTGGTGGATTCGGAGCTATTCTTCGACCGGGGTCGAGTGGGGCCCCGCATGAGCCGAACGCTAGGTCTCCGTACGTGGGCCGGTACGGATTCGGCCGTTGCGCGGGCTGACCCGTGCTGCTCTGTGGTGGCGGCAGGATTGGTTGACTTCCTGAAGCTTGCAACGACGGCCGAACCGGGCCGCCCCCGCCCTCCCTGTGGAGGAGGTTGGAACGTTTGGCTCCCGGAGCTCTGAGGAGGAGGCTGCTGCACCGGGCCCCGTGGTGGCGGCTGAGAGCTTGATTCGCCCAGCTCCACGGTGCTCTTTCCGGCGTACGCCTTTCCGAACGCCTGCCCCGCGCCCGACCAAAGAGGGCCACCATCATCCGTTGGAGCGACCCAAGGAAAGCTTGATTGTGCTTGGTGAGCACGTCGTCCATTGACTCTTGGAAGATCCGCGCGCATTCTTCCTTTTCTTGTTGGGTCGTAGCGTCGGTTTCTCCCGGCAACAAGCACTCTGGGTGTGCCATTCTTCGATATGGTACACCGCTTCGATTCTTTTTGAATGACATGAGACACTTTTGTTGAAACCGATTCACGGCGTCCAAGAGCTGCTGATGCTGCTCCGGAGAAAGGTCCTCAATGTTGACATCCAGGAGGTCTGTGATCTCAGGCATCCTGAACCAATTCGGCTGTAGGTCCCACTGGGCGTGCCAAAAAGTGTGTTGACGCAAAATGTGCACTCGCCGCCAATCACACAAAGAAGCCGAAAAGCTTAGCTTCGCACGCGCAGAGAGAAAGTGACGTGCCAGTCAATTTTTCCTGAAAATTAACAAAAGATGAAACGGTTAAATACCAAAATTTGGAACCCACGGGTGGTACCAGTGCTTCCATATTTACGGCTAAGAAGCCAAGCAAGACGACATGTAGCTATGCGAAGCTACCTGTCAAAGAACCACGACCATTCGGGTAACCAAGAAGGGAGAAAGAACATTGCCGAATGGATGACGTAAGCATGACAACGATCGATCTTTGAATGAACATGGATGCATGCGCAAAGCCATAACCGATCCTCATGAAGATTAACATTAAATAAAGTAGAGCACGAACATGATCATGTATTAAAATAAGCATGCATAGACCCAAAGCGTTAGTCTACCGCATGTCTAATCACTTTAAGATCCGTCGGGCACGACATCAAGCAAATCTATCCACCGCATGATACAACTTGCATGAAAGAACGCACCACTTTCCACAAATAGATCTATCCACCGCATGATACAACCTAAATATGGAAAGTTAGAAGCATACGTCTTTTAAAACATAAATAACGCACGTGATCCACTCGTGAAGATATAACCGAATGCGGCTGAACAACCGATTCGGGGTCCATGGAGAAGGAACAAACATTACCACGTGAATAAATCTATCGAGCCGAATTGGAAATCTAATCCACCGGATGACTAGCTCCAAAGCAGCCCAAAAACCCGCATCTACCGCATGATACCCGGCTCTTTCAAGATTTATACTAACAAAGCAAGCTTGAACCCGCAACACGTAACAACCTAGATCGATTCGGTCTCGGCTATCGGAGAGCACAAGATCCACGCGTCAAAACACGAGACCCACTCGTGCACAGATCTTAAAAGAAAAAGAGCCGATCCAAACCCATCTAGATTGGGCAAAGTGTATTACATGAATTAAAACATAAAGCAAAACTCATGATAACACAGGGTAACTTAATGAATCTACTGGATCTTGCCAAAATCCAATAGAGCCGATAACTAGCTTCGAGCTAAACCTTAGCCTACCGCATGGCTCATGATCTAACAAGAAACCCTCTTGAACCAAGCTTGAATCTACCGCATGACACGAAGCATGGTAACAAGACTACTTGCATCGATCTAAATCCACCGCATGATACTAGACATGATACAAGGTTGCCGTACTCACGGAGGTCGACGGATCGATTGGTCCTCTCGAAGAACTCGACGACACGACAAGGGACTCTAGGGTTTTGGCGTAAGGCCGGTGTGTATTGAGGAATGAACGTCCTGTTTTACATACATCCAGGGATCATATTTATACCCCGTCGATTACAATTGCGAATGGATTCATTGCCTAACTAAACTTGATCACCCGTCCATCCATTCGCTTCTCCCCGATCGAGCCACGTCACCGTCCAATCCCGCAAAATCAGCTCTCCGTTCCTTTGCCGAACTGGAGCAGATAGCCGACCGCGGATCCTTCTGCCGAAAATCTCTGAAGATACCTTTCCTTCCACCAGACGGACTCTTTTCCGAATCGGTCCCACATGTCATACTCCTTACCAAATTTTGGTGTTAACACTCTCACAACACGAAATCCGGAGCCACGCACAATCTTCTTGCGAGCTTCAACGGATTCTTCCACCACCAAGCCGTCTAGGAAGCGGCAACTTCCAAGAGTAACAAATCAACCACTTGCTTGATGATTCCCTAGTGCCACAAAGATCAAAACCTTAATGCAATGCGCTAGAAACTTCAATCTCACAAAGAATACCACCACTAAGTCAAGTGAGTGAGAGAGAGGAGAGGGAGAGCTCTACAAGGGAGTATGAACCTTTCAAAGTGCCAAGAGAGGCTCTCCAACCCCGGGCTTGGAGTATAAATACTCCCCCTTCCCGTTACTAGCCGTTAGGAACAAAACGCGGGCCTCGCGGACTGTCCGCGATGCCCTCGCGGACTGTCCGCGTTTGAATGCCAACGGTAAAATCGTGAAGTCAACGACTAGGGTGGCTTCCCGTTGGGCCGGGCGGACCGTCCGCCAGGGCCACGCGGACTGTCCGCGGGCGGGCTGCGGACCGTCCGCCCTGTCCACCGAGTAGCACCTCGTTCTGTTACGGATAACGGACCGTCCGCCAGTCCTCGCGGACCGTCCGTCTTGTCCACGCGGACCGTTCGCCTGGACCTTGCGGACCGTCCGCCCGGAAGCGTATTTTCTCGAAAACTTTTGCCAAAAACTCAGTATTAAATAAAAACCAACAACCCACGGACCGTCCGCCCGAAGGGCCCGGACTGTCCGCCAGATAGCTGAAAACTTGTTTTTCTTATGATTTTCAATGAAACCCTTTTACCAAGAGAAACCGCCACTCATCTAAATGCAATGCATGCAAATTTTTGATCCAAGTGGCACTATGGAAAGTCAAGCCAATGAAATTGATCCCTCTTGATAGTACGGCTATCTATCCTATTAACCCGGTCATATAACATCCTCTAATCACCTTATGACCGGCAAAAGCAAAACCCTATCTTTTACCTTTGCCTTGAGCCCTTTCCAACACAAGTGATCCAAGACCTTCTCATGTACACCACATGATCTCATCATTTCACCGGACTAACCTATTCTTATAACTCAAATAAAATTGTTAGTCCATAATGATTGTCATTAATTACCAAAACACGAATTAGGGGCCTAGATGCCTTCAGCGGGATGGAGCTCGGGTCGGCGTCGGCGAGCCCGGGCGCCCCCAAATTCCGGCCCCGCGAGCCCCGCCCTCCTCCGGCGCGGATCCCCTCCCTCCGCGTGGATCCCCTTCTCGCCGGCCAAAGGCGGGGGGCCGCGCGGCGGCGGGGAAGACGGGGCGGGGCGTCCCCTCGAGTCGATCTCCTCCCCACGCGTCGGCGCCATGGCTGGCAAGGGCGCAGGGAGATATGAGCACAGCGCCATGGCCGACATGGTCGTAGGGAGGCCGAGGCACCTCCTCCTCGAGCACCGGCGGCGGAGTCGAGCCGGGGACGGGCGGATCGGTGGCCACGGCGGCGGGTGCGGATCCCCTCGGACGACGACACGAGAGGAGTCCTCCCTCCCGCCGTGCGGCCACAACTTCTCCGCCGCGCGAGGGTGAGGCGGGGGCGCGGGGCACGGCCGCCGCGGGGAGGAGCGGGGGCCGCCCCGACGGCGTGCCTCATAAGGGCGGCGAGAGGTCGTCCCGCTCTTCCACCGAGGAGGCCGACCGCGCGGCAGGCGGCGGCAGAGGCCGTCTCCTCTCCTCCCGAGGAGGCGGACTGCGACGGCGGGCGGCGAGTCGGCAGCACGAGCTGCTCCCTCCCCTGGTCCTCTTCACTTCCGAGCGTGGGTGCGAGCGCGGGGCTCGGCCAGCGCCTGGAGGAGCTCTCATATCCCTTTGTATTTGAAGGATACGGGAGGGGGTTGGGAAATGGCGTGGGTTTCCCAGTCCCCACCCAGTCCCGCTAAAATACGTTGTACAGAGTACTCTACCTCGCGAAAGAAAGCGCGAAGCCTCACTGACATTTGCAGAAAGTAGCACTCGAGTGCTGCTGCTCCTACTGACTGCCCACGCACACGTACGTAGGAACGGCGTACGCGTGCATCGAGCCAGATCGCCCGGAGGAGCCGAGCCAATTCGGCAACTCGAGCCATGCCTGCCGCCGAGGCCCGGGAACTGTCGCGGCCGTTCCTGGCGCTGTGGGCCCCACCCCGCGCACCATTGCGCAGATTGCAATTCTCCGTTCGGTTTCCCTTCTCCTTCCTCCGGGATTATTATTTAAAGACACCTCTTCCGTTGCGTTGAGACTTTGAGAGAGAGCGAGAAAGGAGAGGGAGCAAAGGCAAAGCAGCCAACGACCCGATTCCTGGGAGGGAGACGACGAAGCTCTCGAGAGAATTGCGAGAGGGAGAGAGGAAGAGAGCAAGGAGGATGATGGAACAGGAGGAGGCGTGCTCGCCTTCGTCGTCGTCCGTGACCCTGAGGCAGTGCAGGATTTGTCACGACGAGGAGGACGGACGCCGCTCCGCCATGGAGTCGCCCTGCGCGTGCTCCGGCTCCCTCAAGGTACGGCGCGCCGCGTGGATAGCTTCCCTTTGTCCGCGAGCTCATGCTCTGTTCTCTACCCTATCCCATGGCTTTGTCTTGGCTTCACGACGAGGTTTCCTCTTTCCTGTGGGCAATCTCTGAATGATGTATGCTCTATCTTGTGGCTGCAGTACGCTCACAGGGGATGCGTGCAGAGGTGGTGCGACGAGAAGGGGAGCACCCTCTGCGAGATTTGCCTCCAGGTTCGTTCGCGCACCTGATCGATCGCCCCTGTTCGGCTCTTCCCTTCCGTATTCGATCGTCTCCGATCCTCCTGTCACACTGCTTTGTTCCTTGTTACCCCACCACTGTTTTATCCGTGAGAGTTTCACAGCATGCTAATGCTACCTGCAATTTCTTTTACAAAGAAGAACAATTCAATTTCAAACAGAGGTTCAGCGTAAGCCACTGCTCGTCGTCGTCTTTCCTCATCCTTCCCCATGAGGAGCTTTTTGCCTGAATGACATGAGGCGACGCTTTCGTAAAGGCTACAGCGAGAGATTTCTCTGATGCTAAACCGAGCGATCCTGTTCGACCTTGCTGATCACATCATGCAAAACTGCACCCCCCACCGCCGCCCCCCCCCCCCCCCCCCCCCCCCCCCCCCCCCGTTTTCATTTCTTTTGGGTTTGCAGCGCAAAGTATTGTCCTTTTCTCAGAGCCCAAGTAATCAAACCTGCACTGCATCGTAGCATAGCATAGGGACTTTCCGCGGTGCTGCCATTGTTTAACAGCTCCGTGTTTTACTGTCTCCCAGAACTTCGAGCCCGGCTACACCGTTCCTCCCAAGAAACCTGCTGATGTCGCGGTCACCATCAGGTAAGCTCCTTTCTCACACTCTGTCACACACGCATTGGTAACTGGGTGTTTGGTGTTGATACGCGCATTAAGGCTATAGAACCAGGTGAATGTTGGGTTGCGTTTAATTGCAGGTCAGGTTAGTGGTTTCGAAACTGCCATCTTATTTATTTATTTTTTCAGTAGTAAGTAGTAACCCATGAAACAGCCATCACAAACTCATCTGAACACCACTCAGGCCAACTTCTTTGGTGGCATCCTCATCCTCATCTGTTTATCTGGCACAGTTGCTGCTGGCAAACCTATCTTCAATTGATTGATTCATTGGAATCTTCCAGCCGGACAGCCACTTAGACGACCAACCACCGGAGCCATTGATACTTGATCGCATACCACCACCAGCAAATTTCCAAGACGGCTGTCTGTCGTCCACGGCATGCATGCATCCCAGGTCCCTCATGCCAGCCACTGCACATATGGTCTAACACTGATCTGATCTGAAAACCTGAATGCATTCTGACGTGACAAACAGTATGCTCAACGCACCCCCCCCCCCCCCTGATCACAATCCAAACAATGAAACAAGAGAACAAGCATTCCAATCAAACAATTGCCGTTAAACCCGACACATTCCGTTCTGGCAGCTGCCGTCGAGAGGCATCTTCCCCTGTTGTTCAGAACATGCGTTTCGGATTTTAGAACATGGGAGGCGGGGGGGGGGGGGGGGGGGGGGGGCCTGGGGGTGACTGCCAGGTGGGTCTGGCCCAGCTTGGAGTTCGTTAGACGAGCTGTTGAGCCCAGCCAACCACCGGGTCCCAATCATTCCTTGCCGGCATGAGATGGCAGGATAAAGATGCAAATGCTCTTGCACTGTCGCTGCACGTCTATTGTACAGGCGGTACAGCTCTCCAAACCGTGTCCTGCACTGTTGCTAAAAGGAGTCAAACCGTCCGTTCATGACTCATCACCAGTAGTAGTTGCAGCACGACCAATCATGCGTTCGCAATCGCAATGTGATGCCATCAGTGTCAAAAAAGAAGAAAAATTAGTGGAAACTGTTGAGCTCAGCTGGTCAGCAACGATGACCCATTCAGCAACTTACCAGCCAACCACCACGCATTGTTGCTGACCTGTGCTTGCGTGGTGTGCAGAGAGAGCCTTGAGGTGCCCATGCTGAACTACGAGGCGGAGGAGGAGGAGCAGGAGGTGGACGACGCGGCGGTGGTGGGCGCCGGCGACCCGGAGTACGCCGAGTGCGCCCGCGCCGCCGGCAGGAGCGCGTCCTGGTGCCGCTCGGTGGCCGTCACGGTACGTGGCGCTCGGTGCCAGCAAAACCGAAATCACAGAAGTTCTGATTGACTTGTTGTGCTGAACTCTGAACCCTGCCTGACCTCTCCTGACGGTGCGTGCAGTTCACGGCCGTGCTGCTGCTGCGGCACCTGGTCACCGTTGCGACGGTCGGAGCGGCGAACCAGTTCGCCTTCAGCCTCCTCACGGTGAGCACTCCTGCTCGAACTGAATGACCAATGCTCTGTAGAATCTGAACATCATGCAGAGAAGTTTTCTGCCATCGACTGTGATGATAAATCTGTTATCTTGCTTGGCTTGGAAGGTGTACTTGCTGCGGGCGAGTGGGATCTTGCTGCCGTTCTACGTCGTCATGAGGCTCATCTCCGTGATCCAGCATGGCCAGCGCCAGTACCGCCTGCAGCTGCTCCAGGTTGGTCGATTGCCTGATTGCCATTGCCGAACAAGTGGTTCCTGAACTTTTTCTTACCTGAACGTGAATGTTGCTGCTGCAGGAGCAGAGGAGGCACGCGTTGAGATTGGTTCGGCGGCAGGGTCAGGGACAGGGACAGGGACAGGGACAGCAGCAGCAACAACAGCTTGTTGTCCTGGTTCGCTGAGAGGAGGCGGCGGCATTCATTCATATATCGTGTACTGCAAGGTTGTAAAATGTACTGGTACTTCGTTCTTCAGGGGGGATAGGAAAAAGCACGCAAAGAAAGCATTATTCCTTCCAAGCATTACATGCCGATCGAGTCCATCTTCCCCTTGTTCATGGATTCTGATGTACTGATGTCGTACTACCACCGCGGAATGTAAATAAGAGCGCGACAGTGATCCTTTATAGATCCACCCACTACATTATTCCCGTTTTTTTTTTCCAATTATCACTTCATGAGATGGTGGAGCCCATGGCCATATGGCAATCTGAGGACCACAGATGTGGGAGACAAGAAATTAGCAGGGGAATTATTCGTCAGATATTGAGGCCAAAGCGTTAAAAACGGGTTAAGCTGAATATATAGCCTTACATTTAGGATCATTGGGAGATTATTTCGGCAACGGAAAGGGATCATTGAGAGAAAAAGAGTGAGACTGAACAGGATCAAACGCCGGGGACGCTCCTAGATCGCGATCAATCTCCTATTCTCCTGTCACCTGTTGCTCAACACACGCATGAAGTATGAGCACGTGACGATGGCAGGGCGGAAAAGGGGTTTAAGCACGTGATCTCGCGCATGGAAATCCCTGCCACCACTTGAAAGAACCGTACGTACAGTACGTACCAAGGAGCAGTTTCGACAAGCACGTATCGCATGAATAGGCTGGCACAGCACTGTATTGGCGTGAGTACCTAAAGAGACGAGGCCGGGCCATGGGAGGGGAAGTGCAATGAATTTCAGATGTTGTTCCACTATGACATCCATGAGGTGAGGGCAGATCGGGAACATGCGCCTCGTTCGCTTGGTTTATCAGCCCACTACCAAGAAGATTTTCTCTCACAACAAACCAAAGAACTGACCAAAGAAGATTTTTCTCGTAACAAACCAAAGACTTACCAACCGAACAGGCTGATGGTAAGTGTTGATGAGAAGGCCCAACACTCAGCAGACAACGCAGAGGACCACCACCGAAATTCCACGATGGAGTATGGAGCCACAGATCTCGGATGAAAAGGCCGTGCCGGCGCGACATATATGTAAACGCATGGTCGGTCCCACGGGGCTTACCGAAAGAGTCTTCAGTTTCTGTATGCAGTACGTATAATGGAGGAGCCTAACAAAAGCCCAGCGATGATGGTATCATTGCGTTACTAATTTATAAAGCAACGATTACACGGAGGCAGTTCCTTCACTGTCAGCATGTCGTCGTTCCTGCCTCTGATCTGATCCAGAATTCTATGATTTTTTATTTCTTTTGAGGGATGACCTGGAAAACTTACCTAGCTCCGCGCGCGTCAGCGTGACGCACTGGCTGGCGCAGGCACGAAAACCAGCAACCAGCAGCTGTGTGGAACTGGAGACAGCCCAACATGCAACTGTCGCGCGGCAGCCCGGCCCGCTGGAAACCTCGCGTTGTAGTAGACGAACGTCCCGTCCGGCCGGCGGGTGTGTCCAGTTCCCGGCGCCACGCGGCCGAGTTTGGAAAGCCCTGGAAGCTTGTCCACGCGCACGAGCGCCCCCCGGTGGCCGGTGCGGCCGCCACGACCACGGACACGTGCCGGGCCTCGTACACACGCACGCACGCGTCCACCGCGACCGCCTCGCGGCAATAAACCCGGGGCGCCCTCGCTGCGGTCGCCCGGCACTTCCCTCCCTCTCAATTCAATTCGTGCTGCCGAGTACTAGAGAGCGCCGCCGAACAAAGGCGAGGTCGTCGGGAGAATGAGCCGGCTGGACACCCGGACGCTCAAGGACGAGCTGACGAGCATGGACAGGCGGCCGCTGCTGGACCTGGGCCACCCGCTCCTCAACCGCGTCGCCGACAGCTTCATCCGCGCCGCCGGGGTCGGCGCCGCTAGGGCCGTCTCCAGGGAGGCTTACTTCGTCACCATCGAAGGCCTCTCGGGGGACTCTGCAGGCCTCGACCCCAACGGCGGCAAGAGGAGCCATTTCTCCAGCATCAGGGGCGACGACGGCCAGAAGTCGCTCGACGCCGTGGTGAGGCGAAGGGAAAGAAGGCAGCTGTTGCCACTCGGATTGTTCATTAGCACTTCTCTTCTCTCACACTGATGCGTACTCACCGTCAACTGCTCAACTTGCGCAGGTTAAAACGGCTGGCAAGGAGGCCTTCCAGTGGGGTGAGTAGTGCTCAGCGCAAAGCAAAATCTTCAAACGGAGATTGTAGTTTGTCACTGTTCTCTCCTGAGAAAATTTCAACCGCTGAATTTCTTTTGACTGACGTGCAGGGCTGGCAGCAGGGGTGTACTCCGGGCTGACGTACGGCCTGAGGGAGGCCAGGGGTTGCCATGACTGGGTGAGTAGTCCCACCTCCTAATTAATCCAACTGATGTTCATGTCAAGCATGTTAACTAATAACTTCCACCAACTTCCGAAAACTAATAACCAACTGGTGCTTCCTGCTCGTTTACCGCATATCCTGCAGAAGAACAGCGCTATCGCAGGTGCCATCGCCGGCGCAGCCGTGGCGCTGACTGGGGACGCTGGCGGACACTCGGACAAGCTCGTCCATTTCGCCATCACCGGCGCGGCGCTGTCCAGTGCCGCCAGCCTGCTCTCCGGCATATTCTGAGGGCAGCTTCGTTCGGACACGGGGTGGTTGTCCGGTTAGGTCTTCTCGGGTTTTAGCATAAAAAGTTGCATTGCAGCTCATCGACCACGAAAATGTAATCCTAGATCCGTACCAGCTTTCCTGCAGGTAGTAGGCAGCAAGCCTGGCACTCTGCAGTTCCAAATTCCAATGTTATGGTTGGCCCGGCCCGTGTGTGTGTTTACAAGACATTCTGAAATCCCACCCATAACTTTTCAGTTCCAATAATCTTCTTCGTTGTCTCGTTGACGCTATAGATGAGATGAAATGCATTTGAACTTTACCAAATGTCGTCTCCTCTGGTTGGTTTGATTATGATTAGAGGGGGTTCAGGTATGGTCGCAATCATTAAATTCGGATTTGATTCCTCGTTCTCGAATTCTCACCGGTGAAAATTCTCTCGCTGCGGAGATTTTCTAAGCTTAGATTAGGTTCTTCTCTTTTAATAAATACCATGGGGTCTCAACCCCGGACCCCTGTGGCTTAGTTTTTGACCTGTTGAACTCGTGACCCACCCACCCACCCATCCATCTTGTGCTTCCTTTCGACAACGTTTGGAAACTTTTCAATATAAAGTTTGTTTGTAACGACGTTCAACAGAGTTGGAAGAAACGGTGGCATGTTAGCTAAAATTTACCATCCTGTTAAAATGAGAATAAACGTAAAAGCAATGTACCTTCTCAATTCGTTATGACAAGAAGGGTTAGCTAAGTACAATGGATGATGCACCGAGATAGTGACTGCTTACAACCGAGGAACGATGAGAGGAGATTCAGACTCCCAACTGATCGCCTATGGCATTTCTTCTGTTGCGCTGCTTTGAGACATTGCCAGGTGGGACGCATATATGCTGTGTTGCGCTGCTTTGAGACATTAACATATGGGACGCATATATGCTTCGCAACGCACCTACAGCAGGTGCAAAAATACGTAGGTGCACGCTGCTTCGCAAGCTTAAAACCTGCAAGCAAAGAGAACTTCACGTAAATCCAAAAGCCCAACGCTGAGTTGCAATACAGAACAATCCTAAGGCTAACAAGGTACAGTTTGGAAAGTAGTTGCCCTGACACCCCAATCGGATTCAAGGTCTTTGATTCTTATAATTTCAGATTTAGTTTGTGTGACGCTGGAAATAATGCTATGCGAAACTTGTCCTCAGTTGTTGGCAGAAGAAAATTAATTCATATAACAATGTAAAATGAGGCTTTACATAAGACGTAGTTCTACCAAAACCATTTACGTATTTCAGCCTTTTTACCCAGCCGAGTGGCGCCTTTGACTCAGTACAATAATTCAAGCTTCGTAAAATAGCCAATGGCAGCATAACATGTGGTAACCCCATTGGGTCAACCTAAAACACATCTAACTAAATTGATCCGAACAAAGCAAGAAACCCACCAGAAATACCCACTTGTACCCCTGCAAGCATGGAACAATCTCAAGGGTCCATTTAAGCATGCTATCTTTGGGCTGATCCTACAAATAAGTTCCAGTTTGAAGACGTGAACACTTAACATATGATTTGAGTTGATACCTTCAAAAATTGCATCCCCAGTTGATAAGCACCATCTGACGAATTCCTACAAAAAAACGCTTGGCCACAATGCAAAAAACAGCACAGCAACCCTCTACACTGAATTCTTATGATCAACTCGGATATATTGGAATCACAATGGCTATGATGGAGTTATGGACACATCATAGCAATGCCGACGAGGCTGCTGATGCCTCAGCTATAAGCCAAAGAGGTTGGCGTGATTGAAGGCAAGCAGCGATATCGAAGGGATGTAATTCAGCTCCATCAAATATAAGATTTACTCCTGGTAAGACTACATCCTTGCTGTCTGTGTCCTCTTGATTTGATTTTACATCATGTAGGGATGATTGTTCTTCACCTCTGCTGGCGGACTCGTAGTGCTCAGGAGCAAGAGCATACGACCTTTACAAATTTGTAACATAGCCATTAGTTACAATCAATACAAATCAAGTACACTTATCGCATAAAGTTTGATGTAAGGTATTCAGAATACCTGACAGTGTTCCCATCAAAGCTCACAACTTCTGTGCGGCCTCTCTGCCGTCCAGAAAATCTCAGCATCTCGTTTTCACTTGGGGCTCCTCCGCTGGTAGGTGTTGATGGGTCATTATTGAGATTCCACCTCCCCCCACTAATGTTGTTGATTAAGACGCGTGGTAAGTCCCTTGAACTTCCACGCTTATTAAATAACTTTGCGACTGGACCAGTTGCTTGATATTCATTACAAAGTTCTCTCAGACGCCTCCTTACATTTTGCATCACATCGCAATGCTCATTGAGGTCATCTTTCTGAAGCATATGGGATGAAGCCACGCTTTCAGAAATCCTCTCACACAACTTTGGATTGAATAAGGGAATCCCGAACTCTAAGCTCAAAGGTACCCACTGATAGCTTACATTTTCTGGAGCAATTTTGTCCGATGCCTCAATCCTGTGAAGTCTTAGTAAACGAAGGTAGCCAAGTGTGCTCATGTCAAATTTATTGGATAGTGCTTTCAATACAGATTTCAAATTTAAGATCTGTGCCTCTGGCAAATTAGTTTGAGCTACCACAGATGCAATTGATTGATCATCATTCTTTAGAGGTAGAGGGATATCTACAGTGACAAGGTTTCCTGATGCGTTAAGATCATTAACGCTAAGTGGTTGCACCAGCACAGCAGAATGTTTAAGCATTGAGTTCAAGCAGTGTAACAATAGGTTGCCCTTCACTAAGTTTCCTTCCAACTTCCCTCCTAGTCCACCCACCACAGAACCATCCCAAGACCAGATTAGTGCTTTTTCACAACCAGATAATGGTTCAGGTAGCAGTCTAAAGCGTAGTCCTTTCATGAAAACAGCAGAGACCGGTCCACAATTCCCTGCTGTATACAATACAAGCTTCATCCAAGGTGTCATGGAGGAATAAGAAGGTGGGCCAAAATGAATTGGGCCTGAAGGGCCTGGAAGAACTGATGAAGAAGGAAGAGGAACCATTGAAACAATAATGTCATAGTCTCGGAGAAGCAGCCGTTCCAATGTAGCAGGGGCAAGTGAGGCTAAGCTCTCGCATCGAAGAATATCAACTTTGTACTTCCTTTTGTTCTTCAACACTCGAGAGTCACTTGAAACATCTATCTCTGATGTAACCTGATCATGCTGCAGCAATTCATCATGGCTATCATCAGTACCATCCACTATGTTTACTTTGTCAAACTGGCCAGTAGCATTTTCAATGTCATTCAAAGTGCTTCTTGGAGTCTTTGCTTCACCAGCATTATTAGTAATTTCATTTGAAGAAACACCACCAGATTGTAAACACTCCAAGAAGTACCGCAGACTGAATGCATGATTTGCAAACTCCTCTAGGACACCTTCAAATTTCTTTCCCTCTAAACTAGCCAGATCACTACAAAGTTCTGCAATGCAAGAATTACCTAGTTTTCCAGCCTCATATAGTGTGACAGCATGAGATTTTAAACCTGCACAATGTTGGTGAAGGCACTTACTAGTCACTATAGACTACAGTATCATCAAGGCATTTGGCTAAGCACTAGATATTGATAAGTACTGCAAAAACTGTCGTTTGTACCACTATTGTGTAATAAATCTTTTAAAAAATATGTATATAATTGTAACTTTCAAAATATCAAGGTAAAATGAAAATAGTATTGTTAAAATTTGCCATCAAAAGTGCCACAAACATTGTACATTTAAAAAGCCACAGTCATGTTTGTGTACCAAAATCAAGGTGACGTTATCTGAATATGGGTGTTGGATGTCTTGATGATCTCCAAAAGATTTCAGATTAAAATCCTAGTACCTCGGCATTAGGAATAAGAGTTAAAGACAATATCTAACCTGGGGACAGTGAGCCCATCATCAAGTATGAAGTAACATTGGCATCAACAACAAAGCCCACATGAGCAGTCCCAGATATTTTCCTGGGCCCATCAGAATCCATGCTAATCAGCTGTTGACCAGACTTTTCTGAGTTGATACTTGTATTTGAACCTTCTTCGTCATCACTAAGAATACTACCAGGAAATGCAGGCGCACCTTCATCATAAAGAACAGAATCTGCATCCACTAGTTTTACAGCCCAGCCCAATCGACAAGCAAATGATGCAGCTGCCTGCAGCTGATACAGGTCAGCTTGTAAAGTTGCAGCCAGTTCAGCAACAGTAGCATTTGCACTTGATACAACGAATACAGCATACAATAGCCTGTGACAAAAAAAAAGTCAAGTCATTGCTAATTTGCTATGGTGGCTACTGGCTACAGAAAGTTTCATGTGAGAAATTTACACTGTCATGTAAATTACATATGAATAGCAAATGGAAGGTCACTACACAGAAAACTGCAAGCACTTACTCTTCAATTGGGTCTTCATATGATTGATCCTTGTTAGAAACAAAATTTTCAAGCCTGGAAACTGAACAAAAAGTAACAATGTAACTGTACTATACTATTAAACTTAATTCAAAATTATAAACACAAATCCAGATGGCACATAACAGTCTTAATAAAACTTTAATGATCATTTTACCATTTATTCTGATGAATCAAGCTCAAAATCAAAGGAGTTTGATATGCTCATCACATAAAATGACATCATCACATAAGATAAGTTGGTGAGCTATGCATACAATGGAAATAAAATACCACAATATTCTTCAGAGAACCTCTTTATTTAACATATTTATATGCGATGTTGATCTATCAAATATAATTTTGCAAATAACACATAAGGTTCTGATGTTCCAACTTTTTATTGAACTTTTATGTTTGTCTTTTTTGCATAACCACAAACTAGCAATGTGTCATGATAAGGTTAACTGTGAAGAGTCGAAATGGTAAAGACATTCAATATGAAATTTATGCAATCAAAACAATTTAATTCTAACATAAAAAAGAAAGTGAAAGATGTTGTTAGCATTTGAAACAAAACAGCTGTCTAAAGCATTCGTTAGCAACTCAAGAAAACAGGATGTTACATTCACACCGCGTGACTTCACGAGGAAGCATGAGCATAGAAGAGACACAAACATCGGCAATAAAGCCAATTAATAAGCTTAATTCAGCTTGACTAATAGTGTCCTTCAAGTACCCCATTTACCTTTGAAACGATCGTCTGGGAAAACAGGGACATCAAAGTACACTAGGCCTCTTTTGTAAAGGCCATCTACAACCTTTGGATCAAAAAGAACATATGAATTGGCTTCCTCTTTACATATTTTGTCTATTGTTGCCGTCTCTTCTTCTGAAAGTTTCTACAGAAGGCCCATAACATCAACTCTTATCAAAAGACTTCATAAGGAAGGATCATTATAAGATAATACTAATATAGCTTTACAAGGGAAAAAGAAAGTCAGGCATTGTATATTGTAACTTTCACAATACGGGTAGGTTTCATCACATTCTGTATCAAAATTACATCAATGTATAGCCATAACAAGAAATCAAACCAGACCTTAAATTCTTCCAGTGTAAAGTTAACAAGACAAACCCCCCACCAAGGCTCAACTGGGATGTCAACAGGCTGTGTAGGCAGCATTTCCTTTGCAATTGATTTGTTCAGCTTCCACATTAATTTCTGAAGAAATCAATAGCGAAAACATTTGTAAAATGATCAATCTTGCTGAACAATATTATCTAATAGAACATGTGCAAACATACAGAGATCATGTATAGCATGCCAGTGCATTTATTATTCATCACTTTTCACATCAATTAGACCCATGCCCCACGTAATCATTCAGCATTGTCACTCTACATAGGCCCTAATAGTTTACAGCTTAATTGTGTCTCAATAGTATAAAAGAATAGTTGTTTTGAGATGTAGGAATCTGCCTCATCCTTTTTAGGTTCCCCTAGAATCCTAGATTGACATCTTGATGCCTTTCCTTTCATGAAAATTTCAGTTGTTATCATTTCATCTGAGATTTGATAGCCATGAACATGAGTCATCTGTTTGCATATTTAGTATGAAAAATAGAGTACTCAGAAATTTACACTAGTAACTATCTCAAACTTATGTATGTTCACAAAATTGCATGAGCATCTGATAGTGTAAAAACATAAAATGATGTGCAGCACTACCTTTGATCTGCATTTGTTCATAATATCAATAAACTCGTTTCTCCCAACACCAGTAAGCCTTAGTGCATCAGCAGCAGTGAAGTTTGGAATACTATCATATGGTTGTTCTGCCAGAAAATCAAGCATGGTAGAAATATAAACATGTATTAAAAAAAAAGTAGACCAGTGTTTCAGTCTTGCAGCGACGTATCAGTAGGTTACCCTGTTCTACAAAAAAAAGGAGGAATGGAAACATTGACGAGTACATTTTACCAACATGGGCTAGCAGTCTAGGCCAGGCCTTGCCTAAAGTGCAGCCAGATTGAATTTTAACGGTAGGATACCACGGTTGATTTGTATTCTAATTCTATATATGTGATATTTTGCCACCATAAAGACAATAAGAAAGTAAAGCAATCTACAGGCTACATGATGCTAAAGAAACCTTTTTTTCCCTCAAGGGATTACCATTCTTCATTGCTTCAAAAAGGATGTCGCAATAATATCTGAATGGTGAGATCCTCGATACTCGGCAGATATAGTCTGCAAGGTGGTACGGGTATAACTGCAAACCAATGTGCAAAATGTTAAAATCTTGAATGGTTTTGGATAAACAATCAGAACATATGAGAAAGGAGTTATTATACACACATTTCAACCTCAATAAAACAAGAATAAAGATGTCAACTGGGCAGATCCAGTATACAAAATAATGTGCATTTTAACTCACAGATATGGGTTAACTGGGCAGATCCAGTACACAAAATAATGTGCATTTTAACTCACAGATACGGGTTTATCAATGTCGGATCAATAGACAATTGAAATAACACTTAGCAAGAGAACCAAGTCATCGCACATTTGCCAGCCTATATATTACACAGAAAAGGGGAACTGAGAATCATACTGCAAGGTTTCTCCGGAGGTAGCGCATCATTTCTTCATAATATTCCCCTTCTTTGCATACTCTACGGGCAAAGCAGGTATTCCATTGCAACCGTTTTCGAATACAGAAGTCCATGATCCTGCCACAAAAATAAGTAGAAATAGATATGCCTGATAGTTTTGCACTATATTAATGACAGGAACTTGGGGCGTGCAATTCAGACACCTTTAATACTTGAGCAAAGGTTCTTTATGAAGGCCTAACACAAAGTACTACTAGTTTTTGACCTTCAATAATGGAAAAATTACAAATATATCGCTGGATCAGACCTATGTTGCTCTTTTACCGCAGGGTATCTCAATGACTGGGTCCCAGACCTATCTATCATTGAGGCATCCAACGCTAGAATAGAAAAGTAGGGTTGGAGCCTGTGGTATGTATGCCCTTTAATATTCTTACAATATATTATCAATTCATACAGAACCAACATCATATCAAACGTTATGCAGATCTGTAGATACAACTTCTGCACACTAAGCATGGACATAATTTGACTATTTGTGGGTAAAACTTACAAAATTTGACAATTCAAATCAAAACACCTGTTTAGTGTGGATTAAGGAGTAGGTACACTAACACATTTTCCAATATGGCATCATGTAACATTATGTGGTCTTATTGAGCTTCGACAGATGTCTTTTTGCAGGGCTGGAAATCCTAACTTCTACCATTTCACGTGGAAGTATATTTTTAGCAAATACAATGGCACATGTCCAAAGAAAACTAAATATGTTAGTCTCATTTCGTAAAGATCTTTGACTTCATGGTAAAATCACACAGATGTCCTTCACAAAAAACAGCTGCATGCATGCATGCATACTTGTTTACTTTGTTAACACAAGGGGGAGTATAAAAATGTCAACCAGTTTTAAGAAATTTGGTACTACAAATTATCTGATTAGTAAAAACATCACTAGTAGCCAGAGGCCATTAAAATCTGCATGTAATAAAACAGTATGAAGGAAGGTTGAATAATTAATAACCCAATTGTGCTTTTCTTCCAGATTGAAACATCATGTCATTGTCAGGACTCAGAATTCTACTGTTTTATGTTGGGGAACTCGGTAAAACCCTGTCACCCTCGAAACGTCAGGTTATCAAAATTCATGAAACTGGTTCGTGAAACGACTATGGGAAAAAGGTACAGATTTATGAAAAAGGTTGAGATGAAGAGTCTTAACGAGTTTCAGATGTTTCACAAGTATTTGAACAAACATGAAAATAATGGCCGAACTAGGCCTTTGTGTTCGAACTTTCAATCTATTTCAAGATGTATGATTCTCGCGAAAGTCTGGAGTCAGGAAATCACGGAAGTCTGGATTCAGGAAGTCGCAGGAAACTGGAATCATGAACCGGGGAAGCTCTGGAATCACGGACCTGCGAAATTATGGGTTCGAATCCCCGAAATTCGGGAATCACGGATGGGAAGTTCGGAAATCAGAAAGAAGCCAAGTCAAAGACGCTACCTCGAAAAGTCCGGGTTAGACGTGTGAACTAGTGGCAGGTTTGTAAATGTATGAAATCAGCCCCGCAAATCACGGGATGTAAAAGAATGTACATGCTCACACCAGGAATATTCCCTAGATTCGAGGGTATTTTCGGAGTGTAAAAGTCCTTTCGTCTCCCTATAAAAGGGGGCGTACAGGGGGTGCAAGGGCACGTGTAAAAGGGTTCACAACTTTTGAGGCGAGTACAGGCTTTCGGAGATTCTTTGTCTCCCTTTCGCAGTTCTTGTGACTTGTGTTCTTGACTCTTGTGTTCGGGGACTTCATCCGATTTTCGGACCCCCAACATTTTACTCGAAATCAGTCATTGTGCTGAAGTGTCATAGCTCAATTTCACAACTCCCAAACTGCCTTTATTCGAACAGGCACAATGTCAAGAGATGTAACTATACAAGCCATGCAACCGTCCATCCCTAACAAAATTGAGGCCACCATCCGCAGCTCGGACATCCTCTCACGTCAATGTAGCTAGTTCAGGGCGAGATCTAAGCAAGCGCAGAGCAGTTTGGGCAAACTCAAAGCTCCAGTTGCTGCGGAAGCAGCACCGAAGCAGCCATTTTAAACAGGATTGGCGTCTACTACGGCAACTCACAGAGCTCAAAACTAGGCACAACTGGTTTCAGCAGCAGAGCAAATCCTCAGTAGCGAGTAAAGGCAGAGCGGTGGCTGGTTACCTGCGGTGCCACTCGTCCTTGGTCTGGAGCGTGGACTGGAGGCGCTTGGGGAGCGACTCCCAGGGGCACTCCTCCCGGATCGCCTTCACCACCATCTGCTCCTCCACCGTCGCCGACATCCTGCGCCTCCGCGCCGCGAGACTGGTCACTGGTGGGTTGGTTGGGTGGGGCGGCGGATCTGGCTGCTCCGCTGCGCTGCGGCGGGATCAGATCGCGATCTCGCGGGGAGGAGGGGGCATGTGAAGTTCGGGAGCGTGGAAGGGATGCTGCTGTTCTGGGATCGAGCACGACGGCGCGGTCCGTGGCCACCGAGCGGTGGCGCGTTGCTGACTTGCTGCCTGGACGGTGGAGAGAAACGGGAGCGCGGCGGGAGGGGGAGCTGGAGGCGGCCTGGTTCGAGTTCGGTAAGCCACAGCAGACAAAGACTTGGAAAACTGGTAGCGGCACCGTGGTCAGCCCGATTTCCGCGACGACTGTTCGGGTAACCTCCGCAGGTCGTGCACGAGTGCACGACAGCATAGCAGTCGGACTAGCCGCTCAGCAGTCAGCACGACCCCTCCATCAATCTAGCTGAAGCATGCAGCCTGTTCGTTTGGTGGTGGTGACGGTAGTCTTGGCTTTGTTTGGCACGAGAGAAAATCTTATTAATTTGATTCTTTGGTGGTGATTTGTTACGAGAGAAAATCTTCTTGGCGGTGGGCGATAAGCCAAGCGAACAGGGTTATGATTTAGATCGGACAGAAAAGGAACCGAACGCTCGACCTTCCGATTCACTGTTCCCATTTCCCAACCGAATCAGATGTACGAGTTCTGTACGTAAATCACTTGCATTATTCAGCTTGATGGTGTGATATTGCGCCCTCCTCCAAAGTGCAAATCAGTATCATTTAAGGCACACTAGTCCTCCTATCTCGACGCTGGCAACCTCCGCCTCTCCACCTCGCTCCCTCTTCTTTCTCATCTCCTCCCCAAGGCGCCCGACCTAACCCTATATCTTGATGGTTGTGGGGCCATCTCCGCCACCGGTGTCGTCGACTGCCCATCGTTGTCGGCCACGGGCTCATGCCTCCCCCATGTTGCGCCTGCGCTGGAGGGGTGCGACGGCCATGCTAGGCTTGCCCGGCGACCTCGGCGTTCCCCCTTTGGGGCTGTCGCCCCAACATTTGGTCGCCCCTCCCGACATTCACCTCCATGTCGGCGTCGCACGACGGCTTCCCTGGTCATCTTCGACGCCGATGCTCTCTGTGGGCTGTTACCAGGCGTCGTGGCGTCGGTGTCGTGGCATGCACGCGTGGTTGTAGATGGGCAAGTGCGTTGAGTCTGCGTGGCCCCCGCCGTTCTGGTGGGCCCGACAGCAGAGGTCGGCACCGCCGACTCCCATGACTCCGACTCGGCGCGTGCCCCCTGCCTTCGCCGACGACTCCAACGCGTCTGAGTCGGCCGCCACGTTTGCCGCCTCCGCTTCGTCGTCGGCCCCCTCCTCCGCTCCACCGCCGGTCGTCGGGCCCATCTTCGTCACCTCCATTCCATCGCCGTCTACCGGTCCTGTCTTATCGCCTCCATCTCACCGCCCGTCAGCGGCATCCCGACCTCACGGCCTTTCGCAGCTCCACCTCGCGACGTCTGCGGCTCCCTCCCTCTGCCGGCGGCTGCAGCTCCCTCCCCCTGGCGACGACATTAGACCCTCTTCCCCCACCAACCACAGCCCTCCTCCGTGCTGGCGGCTGTGGGTCCCTCCCTCCAACAGGCGGCTGCAATCCCTCCTCTATGCTGGCTACCGCGGCTCCCTCCCTCCAGCTGGCAGCCACGACCCTCCTCCGTGCTGGCGGTCGCGGCTCCCTCCCTCCAGCCACCGGCCGCAGCTCCTCCTCCGTGCTGGCGGTCGTGGCTCCCTCCCTCTAGTCGGCGGTTTAGCCCCTCGTCCTCCTGTCGACGTATGTGGTCCTGTCGACGTCCTCCTCTTTAGCGTGGGGCCCTAGCGGTGGGCCTGACATAGTCGACGCTCAGGTTATGAGGGGTCTTGGATGTTGCTTCTGCTCCTCTCCTCTTCCCCGTCGTCGTTCCTCGCTCATGTTTGGCTGTTGTGGGTCGTCGTCCGGTTGGTCGATGTCCTGCTGCTCGTTTCTCGTTGCTCCATGTCTGGTTGCACGCCCGTCTTCCCATCAGAACGCCTATCTTCCAATCTTCAAGGTCTACTGCGTGGATTTGGATTTGGATTAAGAGCTTGGCGAAATACTTGCCCGACCTCCGTTGCTGCCGGCAACGGCTGCGTACGCTAACATAGTCTCCCTTGCTGGAGCCGTTGTTGTTGTGGCTCCAAATCCATTTAGCCTGCACGGTGAAAACCCGGTCTTCTCCTTCATGGAAATACGGACGGTGGCGGCGTTCCCATCGTCCCCCCTGGTGGCATCATCTTGCATGACATCTTCACTCGGTCCTCACAATGTGCGTGGTTTTTAGGTCTCTGGTGATGGTGTGTGGTGTTCTTAGCTACGCTCCTCTAGTCCTTCTAGGTCTTGCTTTGTGTGGTGGTGGTGGTGGTGTTGTGGTGCTCCTCTTTTCTTTCTAGCATCGTTTCTTTTGTTAGGTTGCTTTGTTGGTCTTTGCATCTGTGTGTCCTTGTTCTGTCGCGCTTTGGGTTCCCCTTAATGTTGCTTTATGTAACTCTTGCTCTTTCTCTTAATGAAAAGCGTGATTGTACGTCTTAAAAAATATATATATTCCAAAAATTTCACCAAATACTCATCATATCAATCTTCAGACACTAATTAGGAGTATTAAATGTGGATTAATGACAAAACCCATTCCACAACCCTGACCTTAATTTTCGAGACGGATTTAATGAGCCTAATTATACCACGATAAGACAATATCTATAATGACAGATTAATTACACTTAATGGATTCATCTCGTGATTTCCAATACATTCATGTAATTTTTTTTGCAATTAGTCTACGTTTAATACTCTTAATATACCTTGAAAGGGAATTCTAAAAATTTTCACCGAACTAAAACCTTAATGTAAGAAAAGAAACTTTAAGATACTAAAAAACCTTTTTTATTCTTTTTTCCAATCAATGAAGTCTTGAAGGACCGATCGGGCGAACCAAAGAGGTGAGTGAATGGGAGCCGATGAAAATTCTTCTCGAGGGAGATGACTTCTCCAACAAGATGAACACGACCAACCCAACACTTCTCTGACTCGAACTACCCAAGTTTGCCAATATCACATAGCCACTAGAGTGCTACTGACCCTAGGAACAAACAACCACCGAAACTACTTGAGAATGCAGCTGAACAAAGACTCGAGCAGCACACAGATCACACCGGTCAGACCGGTCACATCCACCGGCCAGACCGGTCTAGGCCGGGATACCTGAACCGAACAACTGGATCACCCGACACCCAACAGAGACACCTCAGTACTAGGACACCTGAAACCACCACCCGAATCACCCGAGTAGAACTTGATACTTTCCACAGAAAAGCTTGATACCGGTCAGACCGGTCTGTCGATGTTTTGGACTAGCAACCTACCAAGGGGGTTAGCCGAGGTAGATGATTGTGGCCTCGCCAAGATCGGGAATTCGAAGGAGAGACACATGGCACACAATTTAGACACGTAGCTTTGAGTTTTTGAATTTGGGGTTTTCCATGTGTAATCTTTCATCATCAGTAATTAAGTTTGATGCTACTCAACTTTTGCACTGAGTCACCACCGCTGTTGCCGAAACCACCGACACCAGCGACGACGACCCAATGACAAACTTCCAAGTTGATCCGTGACCTTTCCTCGTCGCTGGTCTTGCCGTGGAGCATGGTTGGAATCGCCTTGCTAGAGGTCGCATGGCGTTGGGTGGAGAACCTGAGGACCATGTGTGGTTCGAGGACCGATGGATGGTCGCTTCCTTGTGTGATGAGTGATTGACAACGTTGTGTGTACTGATTCTTGGCTAAGTATTGCAGGTGCAGGTTGCGGCTTGACTCGTGTTGGTGCAGGTGAAGAACAAGCGCGAAAGGTCGTTGCCTGTGAGGCCTCCAGGTGTGGAGAAGACAAGTAGGCTTCGTTCGAGGGACCCGGTGGCTAGCGGGGTCAAGTGCGGGCCGCATGGTGGCATGAACAGCAAGATGAAGTCGTGGACGGTTTCTTGGTTGAGCCTCAAAACCAAGGTCGAGCCGGGACTACGTGGGAGCCAAGTCATGAGTGGATATTGGCGGAGGCTAGACCGAGTTCGCGGGGTTTCCGTGGTTCACCGAGAAAACCACCGGGTTCCTTGGTTGATCCACAAAGCCAAGGCCGGAGAACCGAAGACGGAGGTGCATCGGCACCGCACCGGTCGGCGGGTGGGTCCGACCGGTTTGGTCGGTGGGGACCGGTCGGACCGGTGAGGAGCACCGGTCGGCCCGTGTGCGACGACGCGGTCCGGAATCTTCGAAGCGGAGGACACGCGTCGGGATCGCATGGCTTGCGTCGAGGCTACGCGGGGTGCGGTTGCGGGCATCCGTCCGATGGTGAAGACATCAAGAATTCCAAATCCGCCCTTGAGGGGCTTGTATCCCTAGTTAGTAGAGAAGGGCATTTTAGACATTCGGTTGCCTCCATATAACCCAAGAGGTGAGAGGATGGTAGCCAACTCTTGGAACCCTAGCTCATTAGTTTTCCTATTTTCCACCTATTTTCCTTAGGTTTTCTCTAGGACTAGCAAGAGAGCTTCACGGAGAGATCTTGTAGAGAGGGATGGATGATCGGGCGGCTTGCTAGACCTTGTACGAACCTTTGCTTCATGTATAGATGATTCGGCGTGGTTCCTCAAGGTTTGGATGTGTTTTCCCCGGTTGTTCTTAGTTGTGATTTTCGGAGCCCTCTTTCGGTGATTTCTTTGGGTTGTTTTCGGGACTTTTCTCTTGGGGATTTGATGGGGGAAATTTGTGGGAACCCTTCGTGGTTCTTTGGGCCGTGATTCCCCTCCCAAATCCGTGAGTAAAAGTGCTCGATTTTGGGGTTTCTTGAGTTCTTGGGTTGGAAGTGCTTTCGGCGGGATTTCTTCGATTCCTCCTTTTTGAACGAGATTTGGTGGGATTAAACTTGGCTATGGACTCCTCATGAGGTGTTCACGATATCCCCAAAGTCTTGTTCAAGTCCGTGGAGCGATTCGGGAGATCGAGATTTGGATTTGGGGGAGTTGACCGCGGGTCTTGTTCATCCCGAGTCGCCCGGAGCTACACCGGTCCGACCGGTGCTCTTGGACCGGTCCGACCGGTGTGAGCCCTTGTGGGTTTTTGCTCGGGTGAACGTCTTGGTGAGTTCGTTGTTGTCCCGTGTTGCTGCTGTTTCGAGTTTGGGTCCGTTTGGTGGTCGGTTGGCCTGTTTGGTGCCTTGGGGGCTTTCAGGCTGCCATCGGTCTGACCGGTGTAGAGCCACTTAGTGAAAGTTGCTCAGTTTCACCGACGAGGGACCGGTCTGACCGGTGGTGCTCACCGGTCTGACCGGTGTGAGTCTGTAGGCTCGAGGTTTGGTTCTTCCGCTGCGTTTCTCGGGTCGGAAGGTGGTGTGTTGGTTCCTAGGTCCAGTGGCACTCCAGTGGCTACGTGGGCTTGACCAACCTTGGTAGTGAGTCGGAGACGTGTGTTGGAAGCCGTGTTCATCTTGTTGGAGTTTCTATCTCCTTCGAGAAGAATTTTTATCGACTCCCATTCACCCCCCCTCTCTGGTTCGCCGTATCGGTCCTTCAAGTGGTATCAGAGCCGGTTCGGGTCTTTGTTGACTCTAACCAGTCTAAGATCCGAGGATGGCGTACCAGAAACGGGGTTCGGGTCCTCCACACTTCGATGGCAAGAACTACCAGATGTGGAGCAAGCGGATGGGTGCGTTCCTCCGCGGAAAGGGTCAGCTTCTTTGGGATGTCACGGTGGACACAGGCTATGTCCAGCCGATGGATTTCCTTGCTCCAGGGTCGAGGGACAGATTCGAGGCCAACAATAAGGCGATCAACTACTTGTTTCGTGCTTTGTGTCAGCCTGAGTTCGATCGGGTGCACACCGAGCACTTGGCTTGTAGGATTTGGGCGGTGTTGAAGGAGGGTCATGTTGGGAACGCCCAGGTTCAGGCACGGATGTATGCGACCTACCGGAGAGAGTACGAGAACTTCACTCATCTCCCCGGTGAGTCCATCGATGCCTTGTTTCAGAGGTTCACGGTGGTTGTGAACAACATGAGGGTCAATGTGGACGTGCTCCCGTACGATGATCATGATAGAGCGGCCAAGCTCTTACACTCTTTGGATCGTACGATATGGGGCGGAAAGTTCGAGGCCATAGTCGAGTCGGAGAGGTATGATACTCTGACGGTGAACGAGCTGTTCTCGAAGCTCAAGTCGGCTGAGGTGGATAGGGGCATGATTGTCAAGCTCGAGGGACCGGCGATTCCCATAGTCTTGCCCTCGTTGGTGGTTCCAAAGGAAAGACTAACTCTAACCCATCCACCGGGATGTTCTCGTTTTCCTCTTTGATGTCTATGCCGGATGAGGAGTTTGATGACCTTGGAGAGGACGGCCGGCGGCGTTGACGAGGCGGTTCGAGAGGCTGCACGAGAACCGCGTGAACATGAGGAGGAACACGAGGACTTGCTTCCAGTGCGGCAAGCCGGGACACTTCGTCGCCGACTGCCCGGAGAAGGCCGAGAACAAGGACAGCTACAAGCACAAGCCGAGGATGAACGATGGCAAGTACCGTTCGAGGTGTGACCACAAGAGCAAGCACAAGAACAAGTACAAGGACGAGTGACGATCGAGGAAGAAGGAGGGCCGAGGTAAGGCCCGAGTGATGGTTGGAGCGAGCGACGTCGACTCCAGTTCCGCGTACTCCACCTCGAGCTCGAGCAGCAGTGAAGACGAGGGAGATCGCCACAAGAACAAGAAGTCGTCCAAGAACCTGAGCGGGCTGAGCTACTTCGCGAGAGACGGCTTCTGCACCATGGCGTTGAGCTCCGGCAGCAAGAAGAGCACACAGAGCGACTCGGACTCTGAGTCCGACGACGAGGTGCGTGATGAACTTCCCTTCTTGCGCCAGGAGAATGAGAGGCTTGGCTCTTTGCTTGATAACCGTGATGACATGCTTAGAGAGGCCAAGAAAATGAGGAAAGAGCTTAGGGCTTCACTCGAGGATGCTAGGACTAGAGTGGGCGAGCTAGAGACACGGGGTGCTTGATAGCAAGCTTGAGATTGATTCGCTTAAGGCTAGCCTGTTGTTTCGATGAGAATGATTGTGCTGATTGCTCCATATTCCTTGCCGATCTTGCTTTGTTTAAGGAGAAGCATGCCTCCAAGTGTGAGGAACTAGATGTGCTTAGGGTTGAAGTGGTGAGCTTAAGTCTAGACCTGCTTTGCTAGGTGCTTGCACTTCTTGCCCTGTTTTGCATGCTAAGATTGATGAGATGCATGCTTACACTAGTTCGCTCGAGACTAAATTGAAGGAACCCATGCCTACATCTTGCTCTACCTGTGAAATGCATGCATTGAAAAATTTGGAGCTTGCACATTATGTTGATCGTTTGCAGGATGAGAATGATGATTTGAGAAAGTTGATGGGTTGGTTGTCGGTCATGAGCCTCAGTTGAGGATGATGATCGAGGCCTTTAAGAGGCAAGATGGTGAGGGGCTTGGGGCAAACAAGGTTGGTGAGGGAAGTGGAGAGAATATCCGGAGCCACCAAAAACCCACCACAAAAATGATTTCCCTCCAAAACCTAATCATCTAAGGAACCGACTAGACACAACCCCAGCTCCACCCGTGTTTCCTACACCCACAAATGACCTACAAAAGCCTATCAAGTTTGTGAGCACTTCGGGGAAAGTGTTCTTTGGGAAGGAGAGTGAGAAGGCAAGTGGTGAGAAACCGGTGGAGGGTTTGAGTGGAGAGAAACCGAGTGAGCAGCCACATCCCAAGCCAAAGCCTAAGCTTGTGAGGTTTCATTGTGGCTATTGTGGGAGAGATGGCCATAAGGAGGAGTTTTGCTTCAAGAGGAAGCGAGAGGATAGAATGGAGAAGGAGTGGGCTAACAAGGACAAGTACCACCCTTCCGATGGTGTACTTGAGCCTCGTATGCAGATGCCCAGGGGCAAGGCGATTGTGAGGACAGTTCGGGCTTGGGGAGAGAAGAAGGGCTGCAGGTGGTGCTTGCCGCCGAGTCACACGGTCACACGTGTGGGCCACCGGCCGATCGGGCCGGTGCGGGCACAGACGGAACTGTTCGGATTTCGAGCTCGTACAGGGTCCGAGGGTTGTTTCGGTGGTCGTGGTTCCGGTGGTTGGGGTGGAAAGGGTGCGGAGTGGTCGGTTGCTAGGCGTTCTCCTCCTCGTGCTCAATACGGGGATTGGAGGAGTCGTGGCTTTGAGTTGGAGAGGAAGGACGTTCCACGGGCTTTCTTGCGTGGTTTTGGTCCTCCTCCAGGCAGAGAGGGGTGGTTCCCTCAGGGTGGTTACCGTGGTGGTGTTCGTGGAGGTAGCTTTGGTAGGAGAGATGCTTTGGATGGTGCTAACCCCACTTTCGAGCAAATGGCTCGACACTGGTTTTCCTCCTTTGGTACTAACCCTAGTGCTGAGTCGTTTGTTCGCTCACGTGCCTATTTTTGAATTTCAGGTGGGAGACTTGAAGAACATTTGGTTGATTGACTCCGGTTGCTCGAGGCATATGACCGGAGACAGGGGGTGGTTCTCAAGTCTCGTCCCGGTGGTGACGAAGAGGTACATCACCTTTGGGGACAATGGGCGTGGGCGTGTGCTTTCAGAAGGTCAGATAAAAGTGAGTGACAAGATCACTCTGAGGCGTGTTGCTCTTGTTCAATCGCTGGGGTACAATTTGCTTTTTGTGTCCCAGTTGTTGAATGAGGGCTTTGAGGTGTTGTTTCGGCCTGGTGGTTCTCGGATTGTGGACTCTCGAGGGGACCTTGTCTGTATGGTCATTCCCGAGGGTCAGGTGTTTCGTGCTGATTTTTCTCAGTCTTCGGGTGTGGAGTGTTGTTTCTTGGCTGGTTCTTCAAGTGAGTTGTGGAAGTGGCATAGGAAGTTGGGTCACTTGAGCTTTGACCTTTTGTCTCGCTTGAGTAAACTCAATTTGGTCCGAGGATTGCCACGGTTGAGGCTTGAGAAAGAGTTGGTTTGTGCTCCGTGTAGGCATGCCAAGATGGTGGCCTCTTCTCACCCGCCTCTCACCGATGTGATGACTGAGCGTCCATGCGAGCTGCTCCATATGGACCTTGTTGGCCCAGCTCGTGTGCGATCTGCGGGTGGGAAGTGGTATGTCCTTGTTGTGGTGGACGACTATTCTTGGTATGCGTGGGTGTTCTTTCTCGAGAATAAGGGGGAGACGTTTGGTTTTGTTCGAGATCTAGTCTTGAGGTTGAGGAACGAGAGGCACGGAGATGCCATACGAGCTATCCGCAGTGATAATGGCTCGGAATTCAGGAACTCTCGTTTTGAAACCTTTTGTCATGACTTGGGTCTTGAGCACCAGTTTTCGAGTCCGTATACGCCTCCCCAGAATGGTGTTGAACAGGACCTTGTGCGAGATGGCTCGAACGATACTTGATGAGCATAGGACTCTGAGGAGGTATTGGGCTGAGGCGGTGAATACCGCATGCTATGTGTCGAACAGGATATACCTCAGAGTGCACAAGAAGAAGACATGCTATGAGTTGATGCATGGCCGCACACCCAAGGTGAGTCACTTCCATGTCTTTGGTTGCAAGTGTTTCATTCGAAGAAAGGCGGGGAAGTTGGATAAGTTTGAGGCTAGGTCTGTCGATGGCATTTTCTTTGGTTATGCATCTCATTCTAGAGCATATCGTGTGCTCAATCTTGAAACTAACCAAATCGTGGAGACTTCCGAGGTAACCTTCGACGAGACAGAGCCACGTAGTCAGCTTGTCTTTGAGTGTGCAGGTGATGATGAGCTTGGCGAGGAGATTTTTCAGGAGGAGGAGCATGAACATGGTGATGATGAAGATGGCGGTGTGGTGCCCCCAGCTGAACATGTACCCACTACTTCGACTACGATGATGGATGGACCCTCTGCTACACCTACGACGACAAATCAAGAACGAGGAGAAGCTGATGTTGAGGGGGAGGTAGCTTCGAGGCGAGAACCTCCCCGGCGAGTTCAAGTGGATCACCCGGCTTCGAGGATCATCGGCGACATGAATGAACGCACTACACGGTCGAGGGTTCGAAACTATTCCCATTTTTCTCATGCTGCGTTTGTTGCTTCTTTCGAGCCCAAAGACATTGGACACGCACTATCTGATCACAATTGGGTTAACTCGATGCATGAGGAGTTGGAGAACTTTGAGAGGAATCAGGTGTGAGAGTTGGTTGACCCTCCCCCAGGGTGTAAGCCGATTGGTACCAAGTGGGTGTGGAAAAACAAAGAGGGAGAGAAGGGTGAGGTTGTGAGGAACAAGTCGAGACTTGTTGCCCAGGGGTTCAGTCAGAAGGAGGGGATTGACTACGAGGAGACCTTTGCTCCCGTAGCCCGTTTGGAGGCGATTAGGATCCTTCTAGCCTTTTCCGTGGCTAAAGGGTTCAAGTTGCACCAAATGGATGTGAAGAGTGCTTTTCTAAATGGTGTCTTTGGAGGAAGAAGTGTATGTGAGGCGACCTCGGGGTTTGAGAGTGAGAAGTACCCCCACGGGTGTACAAGTTGAGGAAGGCGTTGTATGGGTTGAAGCGGGCGCCTAGAGCTTGGTATGGCGGGGTTGAGGGGGTTCTTGTTTGAAAGAGGCTTTGAGATGGGGAAGGTCGATCGGACCTTGTTTTTTTCGAGGCGGGCGGGAGATATCACGATTGTGCGGGTGTACGTGGATGATATTGTCTTTGGTGGCTCGTCTAACTCTCTTGTTGCGAGGTTTGCGGATGATATGAGCAGGGAGTTTGAGATGAGCATGATGGGCGAGTTGCAGTTCTTCCTCGGGCTACAAATCAAGCAATCAAAGGAAGGAACATTTGTGCACCTGGCTAAGTACACCAAGGACATTGTGCGGAAGTTCAAGATGGAGGACTCCAAGGCTATGACGACGCCGATGAGTACGACTACGGCTCTTGATGCGGACGAGGAAGGTGAACACGTGGACCAGAAGGAGTACCGGAGCATGATCGGGTCACTCCTCTACTTGACGGCGACGAGGCCGGACATACGGTTCTCGGTGTGTCCGTGCGCTCGTTTTCAAGCGTCTCCAAGGACTTCGCATCGGCGGGCGGTGAAGCGAATTTTCGGGTACTTGCGTCACACTCCCGACTTCGGCCTTTGGTACTCGCGTCCTCTTCTTTGGCGCTTCATGGTTTTTCGGACGCGGATTTTGCGGGTGTCGGTTGGATAGGAAGTCCACTTACCGGGACTTGCCGGTTTTGGGTTCTTCTTTGGTGTCTTGGTCTTCCTTAGCGGTCGAGTGTTGCTCAATCCACGACCGAGGCCGAGTATGTTGCCGCTGCTAGTTGTTGCTCTCGGCTCCTTTGGATCACCTACACCATGAGTGACTTTGGTGAGGAGTATACCCATGTCCCACTTCAATGTGATAGCACCGGTGCCATAAGCGTTGCAAAGAACCCGGTGCTCCATTCCAAAACCAAGCACATAGAAGTGAGGTATCATTTTACGAGAGACAACGTAGAGAAAGGAAAGATAGCTTTGATCCATGTACCCACACATGACCAACTAGCCGATATTTTCACCAAACCCCTAGATCAAGCAACTTTCACTCGTTTGCGGGGGGAACTTGGTGTGTGTTTGATTTCTTGAGTTGGGTGTGTGGGAGCTCTCTTTTGCCGGTGGTGTCGAGCCCGTTTTGCCTCCCCTCGAGGAGCCGATTTGTAGCATATGTATAGCTTTCCTTTGTGCATTTCTTGCATTTGGCATGGCATATGTAACATGATGTATAGGCATCCCTGTATCTTAGATTGCATGCATTTTGTATCATATGCATTGGTTAGGAAAAGCTTCTCTCATATACATTGTTCACCATGGAATGAGATATATGTCTTTGTGAGCTTATTTGGTATGCTACGGTTAGTTTGGCTTAGCTCTTGATGATCTTGATGAATAATCCATGGTTGATAGCTATGCTTTTGAAAAATGTCACATGTATGCTCTCTCATGTGTAAACGCCTTTACATGCTCTTGACATGTTTGTGTGGCCTTGCTATGCTTAATTTGTGGTTGGATAGCTAGTTTATTGATCATATGGGGCCAAAGGCTCATTTGCCATCATGAATGTTTAGCCCTCTTGATTTATCTTGTGGAGGAGCATAAGTTCCTTTTTGTCGCAAAGACATTTCATGTACCATTTACAAATCTGAAAATGAAATGAAAAATGCTTGGAAAATATGCTCCCATGTCATATGTCGTTGTATTTAATTTGCTTTGGGTGCTAAACCGTTGCATGATGCCTACCAATGAGAAGTCTCATACATAGAAGTAGGCACATGGCTCGGTGGCTTTGACATGACATGAGGTGCTTGTGGGTGTTTGTGATGGTCTTACGATTAGAATGGTTGCCCTAGCATGAAGTTTGTGTGGCTTTGCCATTTTGATATGCTTTGATCATGTTTAGGACTTTGCTCATGAGAGGCAAGTTTTTCGCAAAATTGCCAAAATCCATCTTAGCTTCGTCCAATGGTTGTGAAACTTGGTGATCATGTAGTTGAGATCGATACGAAGCCGTAGAGTATCTAACTTGCTCATTTGGACATGTGTAGCATTCTTTATTGAATTTTGTCTATTTGAGAAGCTCTAGGTTGAAAGTTTTGCATTTTTGGCTTGATTCATGCATTGCCAACAAGGGGGAGAAGTTTAAGTTTGAAATGGCTTGCTGGACGTGTTTAGAAGGTTTTCAGGTGGTTTCGGGCCATTTCTGGGCTCTGTTGTGCCGGTCGGCCGGTCGGGGTCACCGGTCCGACCGTGTGTGAGTCTTGGTTCCGTATACATGTTGCACACCGGTCGGCCGAGGTGGTGTGGACCGGTGCCGACCGGTCGGGGGCTGTTTTGTTGCGGTTGCCCTGTTTCAAGTGGTGTCTTGCATGCATTCGTCCAGGGGGAGGTGCATTGGTTCAGGGGGAGCTTGCATGTGTGCAGGGGGAGCTCTTTGTGGTTGTTCGAGCTTTGTTTTGGTGGTTTGCGCTCTTTGCTTGAGCTTTGCTTTGTCTCGAATGTGTCGAGCCGTTGCCCTTGCCTGAGGGGTCCGAGACTTGTCTTCTTCAAGTGATCTTGCTCTTTGCCTTTGTTTGGCTTTCGATCGCTTATTGGAGTTTCTTTTTATTCGTTTCTTTTCTTTTTCTTTTCTCTCTTGTTACTTTCGTGTGAGTGTTGTCAATGCACTCATCAAGGGGGAGATTGAGGACCATGTGTGGTTCGAGGACCGATGGATGGTCGCTTCCTTGTGTGATGAGTGATTGACAACGTTGTGTGGACTGATTCTTGGCTAAGTATTGCAGGTGCAGGTTGCGGCTTGACTCGTGTTGGTGCGGGTGAAGAACAAGCGCGAAAGGTCGTTGCGGTGAGGCCTCCGGGTGTGGAGAAGACAAGTAGGCTTCGTTCGAGGGACCGGTGGCCGGCGGGGGTCAAGTGCGGGCCGCATGGTGGCATGAACGGCAAGATGAAGTCGTGGACGGTTTCTTGGTTGAGCCTCAAAACCAAGGTCGAGCCGGGACTACGTGGGAGCCAAGTCATGAGTGGAGATTGGCGGAGGCTACACCGAGTTCGCGGGGTTTCGGTGGTTCACCGGAAAACCATCGGGTTCCTTGGTTGATCCACAAAGCCAAGACCGGAGAACCGAAGACGGAGGTGCATCGGCACCGGAGCCGGTCCGACGGGGTGGGTCCGGCCGGTCCGGCCGGTGGGGACCGGTCGATCGGTGAGGAGCACCGGTCGGCCGTGTGCGACGACGCGATCCGGAATCTTCGAAGCGGAGGACACGCGTCGGGATCGCATGGCTTGCGTCGAGGCTACGCGGGGTGCGGTCGCGGGCATCCGTCCGATGGTGAAGACATCAAGAATTCCAAATCCGCCCTTGAGGGGCTTGTATCCCTAGTTAGTAGAGAAGGGCATTTTAGACATTCGGTTGCCTCCATATAACCCAAGAGGTGAGAGGATGGTAGCCAACTCTTGGAACCCTAGCTCATTAGTTTTCCTATTTTCTACCTATTTTCCTTAGGTTTTCTCTAGGACTAGCAAGAGAGCTTCACGGAGAAATCTTGTAGAGAGGGATGGATGATCGGGCGGCTTGCTAGACCTTGTACGAACCTTTGCTTCATGTATAGATGATTCGGCGTGGTTCCTCAAGGTTTGGATGTGTTTTCCCCGGTTGTTCTTGGTGGTGATTTTCAGAGCCCTCTTTCGGTGATTTCTTTGGGTTGTTTTCGGGACTTTTCTCTTGGGGATTTGATGGGGGAAATTTGTGGGAACCCTTCGTGGTTCTTTTAGGGTCGTGATTCCCCTCCCAAATCCGTGAGTAAAAGTGCTCGATTTTGGGGTTTCTTGAGTTCTTGGGTTGGAAGTGCTTTTGGCGGGATTTCTTCGATTCCTCCTTTTTGAACGAGATTTGGTGGGATTAAACTTGGCTATGGACTCCTCATGAGGTGTTCCTGATATCCCCAAAGTCTTGTTCAAGTCCGTGGAGCGATTCGGGAGATCGAGATTTGGATTTAGGGGAGTTGACCCGCGGGTCTTGTTCATCCCGAGCCGCCCGAAAGCTACACCGGTCGACGGCCTAGGTGCTCTTGACCGGTCGGCCGTGCGAGCCCTTGTGGGTTTTTGCTCGGGTGAACGTCTTGGTGAGTTCGCTGTTGTCCCGTGTTGCTGCTGTTTCGAGTTTGGGTCCGTTTGGTGGTCGGTTGGCCTGTTTGGTGCCTTGGGGGCTTTCAGGCTGCCATCGGTCTGACCGGTGTAGAGCCACTTAGTGAAAGTTGCTCAGTTTCACCAGCAGGGACCGGTCTGACCGGTGGTGCTCACCGGTCTGACCGGTGTGAGTCTGTAGGCTCGAGGTTTGGTTCTTCCACTGCGTTTCTCGGGTCAGAAGGTGGTGTGTTGGTTCCTAGGTCCAGTGGCACTCCAGTGGCTACGTGGGCTTGACCAACCTTGGTAGTGAGTCGGAGACGTGTGTTGGAAGCCGTGTTCATCTTGTTGGAGTTTCTATCTCCTTCGAGAAGAATTTTTATCGGCTCCCATTCACTCCCCCCCTCTCTGGTTCGCCGTATCGGTCCTTCAGAACCAACCTAGGAGCATGAGGGACTTCGCGATTGTCTCAATCAATCCGGCGGCGCAGGAGGCAACTCAGCTTCGTCCCACTCTCAACATGGTATGCAATTTCCTCGAGCACACTCAGCGAGTCCAGATTCTAGAATCACATCTGTCCCTGGTCGGTCTTGTTTTGATCAAACTGAGAACTGGTCCCCAGCGTGACCAATTGGTTAGAGAATCCCCGTTTCATATGGGCCAACACAACTTTGTTTCTGTTGTCAAGCACGATGAAGGAATTTGTCGGTGCGGAATGTGGTCCCGACACTAACCAGTAATAAGCGCCAAGGTCTATCCCTCAATGGTCGATGCTAAGCAATTAGAGACACAAGGTTTATCCTGGTTCCGGCCGGGGGCCGTACGTCCAGCAGTGGTGTGCTCGGGGCACTATATTGCTCAGCACCGGGGGTGCCTGTAGTGGGGCGGCTACAAGCAAGGCGGGAGAGAAGGCGTGGCCTCCGAGTCCCTGATGAAGTGGCCGAAGATGTTGTGGGAGAATTGGGAAGTGTGTGTGTGATGTCGTATGTTGTTTGTTATTCTCTGTCTCGTGTTGTGCATTGTGTCCCCTGCCCCCTGCAGCGGGGGAGTTCACCTTCCTTCTATAGGCCAAGGAGAGGGCGAATTACAAGCATGCCGCACTATTCAGCTACATGGGGAGGTATGGTGCGCCGCGCCGTAGAGTGGGCGGCCGCCTTGACGGTCCTTGCCGCGATCTGGCCATCATGGCGTATCTTGTACCCGAACAGTGGTAGCTTCGAGGGTAGGAGCGCGCTGGTTGACCGTGATGTCCCCGAGTGGCCTCGAGGGGGTTCGGCGACGACGATCCGTACGGGATCGCGTGGGGCGTGGTGGCGTCCCGTTCTTGCACGCCTCACGGCGGGCGGGGAGGGTACTACCACGGTGCCGGCGTGGGGTTGTACGCGCGGGGCGGCCGCGCGGGCGGTTAACGGTGGCGGGGGATGGCGCCCCGCCGGCCTAGCGTCATGACGTGGCCCTGCAAGGTCACGGGAAAGCACTTCGAGGGTGCGGCCGGCCCCCCTTCGAGGGCTCGGCACGTTAGCCATACGGGAGTAGGCGGCACGACGTCACGGGGCTGAAACCGGCCATGTCGCACAGTCCCCCACAGTGGTGGGGATGGGTTCCCCCTAGGGAGTTGGTGCAACAGGACCGGGGCGTGAGTCCCAGGCGCATGATGGCGCCGCCCCGCCGTTGTCAGAGCATTAAATGCTCGTACCCGCGTGCGGGAACGGGCGTGTACGTGCGGAGCGCCCTCGAGCGAGGCGGAACCTGTTCGAGGGAGGCGTGTACCCTCCGAGGGGGGGCGGAGCCCGCTCGAGGTAGCGTGCACCCTCGAACGGGGGGAGCCCGCTCGAGGGAGGCGTGTGCCCTCAAGCGAGGGCGGAGCCCCGCTCGAGGGGGATCTTTTGGGCCGCCTTGGTGGGCCGCGGGGCCCCGCGGCGTGAGCGGGTGCCCGTGTGCGCGCTTAAGCAAGACGCGTTTGGCTTTGGCTTTTTGTAGGTTTTAAGCGGGATTTCCCCCATTTGTTTAGGGGGACCCCCCAAGGCGCCCCCAGACGGTAGCCCCGAGCATGCGCGGGTTCGCCGGCCGAGGCTCCCGCGGATGCGAAGCCTGCGATGGGACGTCCTTCCCCCCGGTTTGCAAACGCTTTCCGTGGAGCCGCGTCGGCGGACCCGCGGGTCTGCGCCGGGAGCCACGGAGGAGCATGAGTGCTCCTGCAGGGGTTTTTCCGTAGGACTTAGCCAGAGGACGTGGTGCATATTCCAACTGGCGTCGGCGATGTTTCAGCCGGCTTCGGTGATGCACGCGCAGCTGGCACTATCCGCGGCCGGTGCAACCCAAGAGGTGTAGCCGTGCATCGAGCCCCCGAGCCTGGGCCCGTTCGAGGCGATCGGGTAGAGCTCTACGACTTGTTTTTAACGCGCCCTCGCCGCCCCTCCGCGGCACGGAGGGTGAGGTTTCCGCAACCCCCATCGATCGGGTCGCGGATTGCGGATTCCTCGTTGAGCTGTTAGTGGGTGGTTCGAGTGGACGCCCATGCCCCGTTCGATAAGGGTAGGCTGCGCGGTCCGGAGACGCGTCCATTAAAGCGCTTGCGTGGGTTTGCTAGGTGGGGCTCGGTCCCGTTCGCTAGGGACCGAGGGCGCGAAAGCTCTCCCTCGGTGGGATCCCCCCCGCCTAGGCGCCCTCGGCGGTCTCTCGAACACGACATGTGGGGCACCCTCGAGCGGCGGGCTCGAGGAACGGCTCGAATGCGCGTGCCCTCGTCGTCCACGACTCGGTGATGCGGGGCGCCTGTTCGAAGCCGTCGAGGGTCGGGGCTTCGAACCTCGATCAGTAGGGCCGTGCGGGGTGGCGGCTAGGCGCTCCCGTCTTTGCATCTGTGGGTTTCGAGGGTCCACGGCCGTGTGTCGGCCCTCGAAACGGGCGATCGGAGAGTAGTGCGGGGTGGCAGCTAGGTGCCCCCGTCTTTGCATCTGCGGGTTTCGAGGGTCCCTGACCGTGTCAGCTCTCGAAACGCTGATCAGTAGAGTAGTGCATCGAAGGTACCTGTGGTGCCTGTTTTACTTCAAACGAGCCCCGAGGTTACCAGCCAATGTTTGCACCCTTTGAGGGTCGAATTTTTTCTGAGCCAGGGGCTCGCGCCGCTCGAGGGTCTTCCTTACTTAGTAAGGGACCGGGCCATTTAATGCCCGCAATCGCGGCTGTAGTTTCGCGCCGCGGGCGAAGGGCCTTTCAGGCGGCGCGGCGCGCGCGTAGTGGGCGGCGTGGGCGGGCGGATGTGACGCACCGCCCACGGCCCCTCTCGTTTCTACGCCGTGATGATGGCTCGCGAGCGGTTACGTGGCCACCGAGGTCGTGGTGGGGCCCGTCCGTCAGCGAGGGAATATTCCTCCTGCAGTTAATGCGCGCGGGGCGCACGCTCCGGAGAGCACGCCCGCGGCCTATAAATCCGACGAGAGGGGAAAAAGGCGGTTTTTTACCTTTGCATTCGCCATTCTTGCTCCTTGCGCCGCAGCCCCCGAGTTGTTCTTGGCCAAGCAGCTTTCTTCCTTCGGAGCTCTTCTCCTCCTTCCCGTTCCTTGTTCCTCGCCCCTTCGTCTACCCGTATGGCGCCCCAACCGCCTCTCGTCATCATCGACCCATTCGCGTGGGGGCGCTCGACGGTGACGCGGCCGGCCCCGAACCGAGGGCGGTGACCGCCGGCCAGCTAGCGGCGAACGAGGATGGACGGCCGACCGAGTGGATCGTGCCGCCGGAAAGGGACCACGCACCGAACCCTCCGAGCGGCTACGTGGTTAGCTTCGTCCGCTTCCACGAGCGAGGCTTCACGGCGCCAGCGAGCCGCTTCATGCGGGCGCTCTGCCACCACTACGGCGTGGAGCTTCACAACTTCGCGCCGAAAGCGATCTCACAGGCGGCCACGTTCGTTGGCGTTCGCTAGGGCTACCTAGGGATCCCGGTGAACTGGGATCTCTGGATTCACCTCTTCCGCGCGGAGCTGTTCACGCAGCAGACGTTGGAGCAGAGGACCCGCCGCGCGGTGCGCGCAGGCGGCATGTCGCTCGCCTTGCGGGGTCAGCGCAAGGACGACTACATCCCCTGCACCATGACGACCAACAACGTAGGCTGGGAGCGGGGGTGGTTCTACCTTATCAACGACGAGCCCGGTCTCCCCCCTACACCGGTCTGGTGCTCCGGGAGAAGCTCGGGCTCACGGCACCACGGGGTGTCCCCGCCCCGGCCACGGGATCGGGGCTGGACTCGCTTCGGCCGCGGCCGAGGAATGCGGTGGACGCGTGGGGGCGACCGCGGGGGGCCGTCCTCGCCTTCCTCCACCACCGGCAGATCGTCCCCCTGATGGAGAGGCCGCTCCGCATCTTCGAGATGATCGAGACGGCGGACCCCATCGCGCTGGCGAGGTCGCGGATGCTGCAGAGCCCCCTCCTGCAGGAGTACGCGGCTACACGGGCGCGGAGCGCCGTCAACCCCAAGTCCGTGCGCAACGACCGGTCCCTGTGGGATCTTGAGATGCTCCCCACCGGCAAGCTGGTGAGTGGAGTTCTTGGTTCCGTTTCGATTTTGCCAATACCTCGGGTTGTTGACGCACTTTGATGCTTCGCTCGCAGCTGGTGCGGTTGAGCGCGCGAGGGCTCAGGCTCGCCCACTCCCCGCTCTCGCGCGGCGGGTCGCGCGGCCCCACCGGCGAGAGCGGGAGCGGGCGGCACGCAAGAAGGAGCGCGCGACGCGACATCGGGAGCGTCGCGAGCGGAGGGTGAGGATGCGGGGCGTGAGGGCGAGCGGGGGGCTCTCCCTCACCGAGGGACCGAGGAGTACTCGTCCTCGGATGAGGAGGAAGAAGAGGAAGAGGTTGGGGGGGGGGCGAGGGTCTCCCCGATAGGTGGGAGCCTGCGCCCCCGTCGCCGGGCGGCTCCCGGCGGCGGGGGGGGCGTCGCCAGGGCGGGTGCGGAGGTGCCGGGCCGCCGGGGCAATCGTCCAACGGGGGCGGCGCGGGCCGCGGAGGCGCGGTGCGCGCCCGGGGGGTGCCGCGGCGGATGCGCCCGCGCGCGGGGCGGGGCCGCGCGCACGGTGGGAGACGGCGGAGGCGCGGCGGCGGCCGCGTCGTCCGCGCCAGCGCCGTCGGCCGGTACCTCGAGGAAGAGGAAGCGCGCCTTCTCCTCTTCGAGGTGAGAGATTTGTCCCTTCAGGAGGTTGCGTGTCAGATGAGCAGGGGCCTGATGGTTTGCTCGTGCTTGCGCAGGGTGGTGCCAACCGTGCCTCCCCTCGCACCGACCAAGGTGTTGAGGGAGGACGCGTCCATCCCCACCCGGCGGCGTTCGTCGAGGGCACGCGGGCGGGGGCGAGCGCGGCGGCGGCGGCGGGCGAGCTCGCAAGGTACGGGGCCGAGGCCTCGAGGCCACGGCGGTGGTTTCGCCCACCACGCCGCGGCCCGGCGGCCGTCGAGGGCGGCGGGCGCCGGTCGTGGTGGAAGCGCGGCCCGGCGGTTTCGGTTGCGGCGGCGCGCGCGCGGCGTCCGCCGTGGAGGGACACCGGTGCCCACGATCGCGAGAGACGTGGGCGGAGGCGGCGGCCGCGGCGGGAGCTCGCGGCCACGGAGGCACGGGTGGAGGCGTCGGTGGAGGCGCGGCGGGGGGCCGCACCGCCCGGCGGCTCGAGCGGTGGTGGTGGAGATTCGGACGACGACTCCCCGCCGCCGGGTGGGACCGGTGGGTGAGCTTCCCCACGCGGGTCCCCCGAGTCCCGGAGGAGGGGCTCTTGTGAGGGCGGCGGGACGGCCACATGGTGGCGAGAGGCGAGGGCACGGCGCGGGGCCTCTTCTTCTGCGCGGCCGCTCGGCTCGGGGAGAGGGCGCGTTCGACGGTCCGCGCCCTGCCTTCGCCGCCGCCCGGGAGGAGCGAGGAGGGCGTGGGAAGAGCTCGCGACCACGGCGCGCGCTCAGCCGAGCGTTGAACGAGGCGGCGCGGATTCATGGTGGCCCCGCGTGGCGCGTTTTCCAGGTGAGGCGCCGTCGTCTACTTTCTTTGATTTCTTCGTCTTCACGCTCGATCCTTGCGGCGCGACGCTCCTTGGTTTCGATGCGGGTGGCGGCGGGGAGCTTGAGCATCGCGCCCGCGATAAATACGGCGCCTTCGATCGGATGAGCGCGAGCTCCCGCCGGCTCGGGGAGCGGTGCGCCGCCTTCGATGCGCTTGCGTGCGCTTGAGGACCCGGACGGTGGGCTGTCGTGCGGGGCGAGGCCCTACGCGACCCGGCTCCAAGAGAGCGAGAGGCGAGGGCCGCGGCGCGCCCCTCCCACCCTAGAGTGGGTTTGCACGGCCCTCATCGCTACGCGGGATGAGGCGTTGCGGCGAGCGCGGGCGGATGCGGAGAGGATGCGCGGCGGCCACCAGCGGGATGCGGAGGTGACCACCGTCGGGCCGAGAGCGGGAAGGGGGGTCCGTGCGTGGTTTTTAGCCGGAGGCGCGAGGCCCGGCGAGCCGAGGGCGAGGAGCGGGCGCGCGCGGCCGGCCGAGAGGGCGAAGGAGGGCCGACGGCCGAGAGGCCACCCTCGACGCTAAGGTTGCGGCGCTCGCCATCGTGGAGGACCGGCTCCTTGGCAAGAGCATATCGCCGCCCGAGGGGGGGCTAAGGAGCGGGCTCCGGCGGGGGGGGAGGGGGCTGCTCTTCCGGAGCACCGGTCGGCGCTCGGCGGGGAGCGTGCCGCTCGCGAGGGCGGCGCAAAAGTCGGCCCCGGAGGAGCGGAACGTCGAGTTCTCGAAGCTCGAGGGCGAGGGCGGTGGTCCTCGGCATCACGAGCGCGAGCCGGGGAGCGAGGGGCCCTCAAGAGCGAGCGACACGCGTCAACGGCCTTCAGCAGGCGGTCGAGGCCAAGCGCCGCGCCCTCAAGGTGGAGAGGAAACAGGTCGAAGGTAGGTCGCTTTTTGTCTTTTGTTTTGCTGATTTTCCCTTAGAGGGTTCGTCCCCTTTTCTGATTTCTCTCTTGCGGCAACGTTCGGGCGCGGCGCACCGCGCGGGGGCACGCGGCCGGCCGTGCCGGGGCGGCTGCGGGCCTCCTACAACTCCTCGGCGGAGGCTGCGCCGGGCCGCGTCTTTGCGGCCCTCGAGACACCGCGGGGCGGGTGGAGGGGGAGGGCGAGGCGCGAGGTTGGGAGCTCGGCCGGCCGGCCGCTGCGCGCCCTTGGCGGGGCACGTCTCGGCGCATACGGCCGGGCGGCGCACCTTGGCGTCCGCGAAGGCCCTCGGAGTGGTGCGATCTCATTATGAGATCAACTTCGAAGCCGTGGCGGAGAGCTACATCGTCCCCGAGGGCGTCGAGGAGGAGGTGGCGATGGAGCGCGTGGACGCGTTAGCCGCTGACGCCGCCGAGGTGCTCGCCGAGGCCTTCGAGGAGTTTCTGTTCCCGGATGCCACCGACGTCGACGTTCCGCCAGCCTGAAGATTGCTGGGCGCCAAGCCCTTTTTATTTGTGTGTTAGTGTATGGGCCGCATGGCCTTGTGAATGAACAGATCATTTTTTTCAAACGTTTGTGAAAGCGAGATGGTGTCTTTTATTTTATTGCGTTGTTTTGTTTCTCCTTCTTCCTGAGTAAAATCGAGTTAGGGAAGTTCGATTTTCGCGAGCAGCTTGCTGGGCCGGAGGCAAGAGAGAAGGGTCGTATCCTTGCGGAGGCGTAGGCTATCTCTGGCTTGCGCGTCCTTTCCGCTAGGCTGTCTACGCCCTGTTCGAATTTTGCTCAAGGCTAAGGGCGAACCATACTTAGCGCGCGTGGACTTTTTGCGAAAAAATGGGACCATTTTTTTGGGGGTACCCCCCTTAGTAGCCCCCGAGGGTAACTTGGGTTTCAAGGGAAAGACGAGTTGCCCTTTTTATTGAACTAGTGATGTTTTACATGGTCGTCGCCAACTGGGGTGTTGGGCACGTGATTTACAACAAAAGACTTGGAAATCCTAGCTAGGGATAGAAGCGACGTAGCTGTTTGATGTTCCAAGCGTTGGTGAGTTCCTCGCCGTCCTCGTTGGCTAGCTTGTATGTGCCGGGCTTGAGCACCTTCACCACGACGTAGGGTCCCTCCCACGGAGGTGATAGCTTGTGGCGTCCTCGGTTGTCTTGGCGTAGCCTTAGGACCAAATCCCCTTCGGCGAAGTCCGTCGGCGTATCTTCCGTGCTGGTGGCGCACGAGGGGCTGGCGGTATCTTGCGGAGTGCATCAAGGCCACGAGGCGCGCTTCGTCCAGCTGGTCTAGTGAGTCCTCGCGGGCTCGGCCGGGTTGGCATCCTCGTCATAGCCTCGTACCCTGGGTGACCCATATTCTAAGTCCGTGGGGAGGACGGCCTCCGCGCCATGGACTAGAAAAAACGGGGTGAACCCGGTGGCTGCTTGGGGTGGTCCTTAGGCTCCACGGGACCACGGGCAATTCTCGGAGCCATTTTCGACCGGACTTATTCGGTGGTCGAAGAGTCGGGCTTAAGGCCTGTAGGATCATGCCATTGGCACGTTCTACTTGGCCGTTGGTTGGTCGTGGGTGTGCCACGGTTGCCCAATCCACACGGATGTGGAATTTGTCGCGAGAACTCCGGGAATTTCCCGCCCATGCGGGCGGGACCGTTGTCGGTGATGATGGAGTTTGGCACTCCAAAACGATGGACGATGTCGGTGAAGAATGTCCTTTGCTGTTCCGCCACGAGATTCGTAATGGGGCGTACTTCTACCCACTTGGAAAATTTGTCGATTGCGACCAACAAGTGGGTGAAGCCCCACAGGCGCCTTTCGCAAGGGCCGGACGATGTCCGGCCCCCACACGGCGAAAGGCCATGTGATGGGGATGGTACGGACCGTGAGCGGGGAGGTTGGATTTGCGAGGGCGTAGAATTGGCACCCCTCGCGAGGTGCGTACGATCTCGGCGGCATCCGCGGCCGCGGTCGGCCGATCCAAAAGCCCTGGCGGAACGCGTTGCCTACGAGGGGTGTGGGGCGCGGCGTGGTGGCCGCGGACGCCGCGTGAATGTCCCGGAGGAGCTCGCGCCCCTCGGGGATGGGCACGCATCGGCTGCGGGGATGCGGAAGCGGCGCGCTTGTACAGCTCGCCGTCGACGAGGGCAAAAGACTTGGCCATCCTGGTGATGCGCTTGGCCTCGGACCGGTCGAGGGAGTTCCCCTCGGGCCATCCATGCGATATACTTGTCGCGCCAATGCGCCACGATGGGGGCGGCTCGACATCCATCACTTCGGCCTCGTCGGCGCGGTACCCCTCGAGGAGGGAGAGCACGTACGCCTCGTTCGAGGGGTCCTCATCCATGGGCTGCGCCGGTGGGGTTCGAGGAGCCCCAGGGTTCCGTGTGGTTCGAGGGTGCGGCTCGAGGGTGACGGAGGGCGGGCGATATCTCGGGCAAAAACATTCGGGGGGGACGGTGATCCGCCCCGGACGCGATCTTTGCCAGCTCGTCCGCCTCCTCGTTGTACCGGCGGGGCACGTGATTGAGTTCGATGCCGTAGAACTTGTCCTTGAGGGCTCGCACGGCCTTGCAGTATGCTTCCATCTTATCATCGTGGCAGCTCGCATTTTTCATGACTTGGTCGATCACGAGCTGCGAATCCCCCCGCACGTCGAGGCACTTGACACCTATCTTGATGGCGATCTTGAGGCCGCAGAGAAGGGCCTCGTACTCAGCCATGTTGTTCGACACGGGGAAGTGGAGACGTACTGCATACCGCATGTGTTCCCCGAGGGGTGACACGAAGAGCAGGCCCGCGTCCGCCCGGTCTTCATCCGCGAGCCGTCGAAATACGAGTCCGGCCTCTGCCGGATGCGGCGGCGGCAATTGCGTGTCTGTCCACTCGGCGACGAAATGCGCCGAGGATGCGGGACTTGATGGCCTTGCGCGGGGCGTAGGCGAGTGTCTCGCCCATCGGCTCCGCGACCACTTGGCGATTACGCCGCCGCGTGCGGATTGCGGATGATCTCCCCCGGCGGGAAGGAGGGAGACCACGGGTGACGGGGGTGGGCCTCGAAGTAGTGGCGAAGTTTGCGCGCGCGCAAGGACCCTTGCGTACGGCAGCTTCTAGACTTGAGGGTAGCGTGTCTTGGTGTCGGACAAGACTTCGGCGATGTAGTACACGGCGGGCCGGGCCCGGCGGGCGTGACCTTCCTCCGCGCGCTCTACCACGATCACGGCGGCGACCACAGGTGGTCGCGGCCACGTAGAGTTGCAGAGGTTCGCCGTCCCACGGTGGTGTGAGGATCGGGGCGTGAGTCAATGATGCCTTCAGCTTGTCGAGCGCATTCTGGGCCTCGGTGGTCCAGGAGAAGCGCTCGTGCTTCTTGAGGAGGCGGTAGAGGGGCAAGCCTTTTTCGCCAAGCCGAGAGATGAAGCGGCTCAAGGCGGCAAGGCACCCCAGCACCTTTTATACCCTTTGAGGTCCCGAATTGGACCCATTCGATTGAGGGCTACAACCTTTTCGGGGTTGGCCTCGATGCCTCGCTGGGAGACTATGTATCCCAGGAGCATGCCCCGCGGCACACCAAAGACACATTTTTCGGGGTTCAATTTTACCCCGTTGGCCCGCAGGCAGCCGAAGGCGATGTTGAGGTCACCAACCAGGTCGTCCGCCTTCCTGGTTTTCACGACGATGTCGTCTACGTACGCCTCGACAGTTCGCCCGATGTGGTCTCCGAAAACGTGCTGCATGCACCGTTGGTACGTTGCACCCGCGTTCCGGAGGCCGAACGGCATCGTGATGTAGCAAAACATCCCGAACGGCGTGATGAATGAAGTCGCGAGCTGGTCGGACTCCTTCATCTTGATTTGGTGGTACTCGGAGTAGGCATCAAGGAAACAAAGTAGCTCACACCCGGCGGTCGAATCAACAATTTGATTGATACGTGGCAAAGGAAAAGGAACTTTGGGACATGCTTTATTAAGACTGGTGTAGTCTATACACATCCGCCACTTCCCGTTCTTTTTCTTTACTAGTACAGGATTGGCTAGCCACGTAGGGTGGAACACTTCCTTGATGAACCGGCCTCGAGAAGCTTCGCGGCTCCGCTCCCGTCGCCGCCGCCGCTACTCGTCGAAGCGGCGGAGCCGTTCTTGCACGACGCGGGAGTGAGGGCGGGGATGTCAAGGGAGTGCTCGGCGACCTCCCTCGGTATGCCGGCATGTCGAGGGGCTCCACGCGAAGATGTCGGCGTTGGCGCGGAGGAGGTCGACGAGCACTACTTCCTATTTCGGGTCGAGGGCAAAACTGACCCTCAACACTTTGCCCTCGGGGGCAGCAGGGTCGAGGGGCACTTCCTTGGTCTGCTCTGCGGCCTCGAAGTTGCCGGCGTGCTTGGTGGTGGAGTCGAGGTCCTCGTTGACCATCTTCTCCAAGGTGGTTACCAGCGCTTCATCCAGCGCCAGTGCTTCCGCGTGCTCTAGGCACTCGACGTCGCAGTCGAAGGCGTGCTCGATGGACGAGCCCACGGTGATGATGCCGTTTGATCCTGACATTTTCATTTTGAGGTAGGTGTAGTTGGGGACGGTCATGAACTTGGCGTAGCAGGGCCGCCCAAGTATGGCGTGATAGGCGCCCCGGAAATTGCTTGGAGTGCCGAACCAAACAAGCAGATCGATGCACTGCGGGGGGCGGACGCGCTTGCCGGCGCGACACCATGGAGACGGCGTCGTCTTTGGGCCGCAAGCGGGTCCAACCCCGATCCCCGGCGGCGCGGCGTGTGCATGTAGAGGATGTTGAGGGCTGCTACCTCGGGTCCATCGGGACCTTTGAGAACCGCGCGTTCCCAATGGCCAGGGTCGACCACCGGTGGGTGCGGCCGGGTTAGGGATGCGGTTCGGGTGATCTTCTCTGCTGAAGGTGATGGCGTCCTCCGACCAGTCAAGGAAGGAGGGAGGTGCCTTCTCCGCGGCGAGGACCTCGTGCCGCTCCCGCTTGCGCTGGCGGCTCGACATGTCGACGGTCGGCCCCCCGAAGATGAGGAACACGTTCTCCATGACGGGGAAGCCGCCGGCGTCGCCATCTCCTTCGTCCTTCTTGGCTTCTGCGTCCTTCGCGGCGGCGCGGCCGTAGAACTTCTTGAGCATATCGCCTTTGCTCGAGGGTGTGGTTCACGGTGTCTTGTGATATGGACTCGGCTTCTTCGACATGTCATCGAACACCCGGACCTCGAGGGGGGGGCCGGTCGAGGCCCGTCGGCGGGTCGACGGCAAGGGCTTCGGCGTCGTTGCGCGTCGCGTCCCCTGCTCGCGCGCCTCGCGGCGCGGCTTCTTCCCTTTCTTGCCCCGCTTGTCCTTCGGTGGGGGCTCCCTGGACTTGCGCCCTCGCGGGCGCGTCGTCGAGGGGCTTGCCCTTCTTGCTGTCGAAGATCGCCCCCACGGCCTCTTCACCTGAGGCAAAGCTGGTGGCGATGTCGAACAGCTCGTTCAAGTCCGCCGACGGGCTGCGCCCCAACTCGCACACGAGATCCCGGCACGTGGTGCCCTCGAGGAAGGCATGCACAATCTCGAATTGCGCCACGCTCGGGAGCTCCGTGCAGCGCTTGGAGAAGCGCCGTATGAAGTCCCGGAGCGACTCGCCGAGCTTCCCGGGTGCGGGGAGCGCGGGGTCCCAGGAGTTCCCAGGGCGCACATTCGTGCCCCGGAAGTTGCCCACGAACGTGCGGACCAAGTCGTCCCAGTTATGGATCGGCGGGCGGCCGGCAGATGTTCGAGCCACGTCCGGGCTGAATCGCCGAGGTGCAGGGGGAGGTCGCGGATGATGACCTCGTCGCTGGTGGCCCTGCCCAGCTGGCATGCTAGGCGGTAGTCGTTAAGCCACACGCGGGGATCTGTTTCCCCATTATACTTGACAATGGTCGTGGGTTGGCGAAAGCGCTGAGGGAAGGCCGCCGCGCGGATCTCCCGGCTGAACACACGTGTTCCCGGGGGTTCCGGCGTCGGCGAGCGGTCTTCATCGCTATCGTAGCGTCCACCCCGCCGAGGGTGGTAGCCTGCCGCCACTCGCGCATCCACTTTGCTCGTCCACCGAGCATTGATGACGTTGTGGGCGTCACCGTCCCGCGCTTGCCCGTGCGTGTCTAGGAGCCGTTCCTTAGCCGGTGTGCGTCCCGGGTTGGCGGGTCGCTCCGCCGCTCCGCCTGCGTGGACCGAGGGTTCGCCCCCTGCGCGCGCCCCCATCGCCCGTGCGTCCCCACGCTTGCGGATGCGAGACGCCGAGCTCTCGGCCTGCTGGACGGCCGCTTGCTCGATGAGCGCCTGCGCCTCACGGTGTAGGTTCCGCGCCTCGGGTGTCGAGGGGGCGGGCATGGCCCGCAGCAACGTCGCGGCGGCAATGAGCTTCTGGCTCGCTCGCGGAGGCGTGTCCGGGTTGTCGACGTTGAAGTCGGTGTTAATGCGGTCGCGGGCCAGTATGCACAGCTCTCGTGCGCGCTCGCCGCGCGCAGAGGCTTCCCCCGCCATAGAGGCGCGGAGCAACCGCACCGTCCGATACTCCTCCGCCAGCTTGGCTTCGAGTTCGCGGGCTTGGGCTAGCTTGCGCGTCGATGTCGGCCCCCGGCGGGGGCGCTCGGTCCCGGCGCGCGGGCGCGGAGCGATCCCTGGGGCGGGCGTAACTTCCCCGTCGCCGGCACCCGCTGCGCCGGTGGCGTTTGCTGGGTCGTTGGCGACAACGACGCAACATTCCCGCGCAGGGTCGTAGCTCCCGGTGCTGGAGTCGTCGGAGCAACCGAACCAGTAGTCCGTGGCGTCGAGAAATCGCCTGAACATTATCGGGTCCGGTACGCCGAAAAAGTCCCACTCCGCGTACCCGTGCAGGTTGGCGGGTGGCAACGCGTCGAGAGAGCCTAGGGATGACTCATCGCCGGCGGAGGCGCTAGGGTCCCTGGCGACGAAGACGTGACGGCCAGGGGGAACCCTCCGCATCGTGGTGTTGGCGTTGGCGTTGTAGGCCGTCGTGGCGCCGCGCAGACCGATGGGAAAGCGCGGCCCGGAGACTGTGCGCTCTCCCACCGGGGCGGCGGTCGTCGTGCTGACGGGCGCGCCGCGTTGGGAGGCGATGCGCTCGGCTTGCCGCCGTTTTACCGCGCACGGCGTGAGCGGCGGGAGCGGCGGCGACGCAAAGACGGCGACGGGCCCGCGGCATCCGTGCCGGCGGGCGTTTGCGTCGTGGCGACGCGCGCGCGGCGTCGGCCGGGCGGACCGGCACGGCGCCGCGCACGGAGCTCCTCACGGTTGGTGAGGCGCATCAGGTAGCCGTTCCCAGTGGCCTGAAAGTTTAGGCCCCCGAACCGGATTTCAAACCCGGCGGGGAGGGGTCCGAGCTGCCCATGGAGTAGCGCGTACCACGGTACTCGGTGCGAATCACCATGGAGGGAGTTGACGGTGGATTGACCTTAGGCGCTCGTTTGCCCCACGGTGGGCACCAACTGTCGGTGCGGAATGTGGTCCCGACACTAACCAGTAATAAGCGCCAAGGTCTATCCCTCAATGGTCGATGCTAAGCAATTAGAGACACAAGGTTTATCCTGGTTCCGGCCGGGGGCCGTACGTCCCGGCGGTGGTGTGCTCGGGGCACTATATTGCTCGGCACGGGGGTGCTGTGGGTGGGGCGGCTACAAGCAAGGTGGGAGAGAAGGCGTGGCCTCCGAGTCCCTGATGAAGTGGCCGAAGATGTTGTGGGAGAATTGGGAAGTGTGTGTGGGATGTCGTATGTTGTCTGTTATTCTCTGTCTCGTGTTGTGCGTTGTGTCCCCTGCCCCTGCGGCGGGGGAGGTCACCTTCCTTTTATAGGCCAAAGAGAGGGCGAATTACAAGCATGCCGCACTATTCAGCTACATGGGGAAGTATGGTGCGCCGCGCCGTAGAGTGGGCGGCCGCCTTGACGGTCCTTGCCGCGATCTGGCCATCATGGCGTATCTTGTACCCGAACAGTGGTAGCTTCGAGGGTAGGAGCGCAGTGGTTGGCCGTGATTTCCCCAGGTGGCCTCAAGGGGGTTGCTGACGACGATCCGTACGTGATACAGTGGCAGGCGTGGTGGCGTCCCGTTCTCGCACGCCTCACAGCGCCAGAGCTGTTACCACAGTGCCCGACGTGGGGTTGTACGCGCGGGGGCGGGCGCTGCGGTTGCGGTGGCGGGGATGGCGCCCCGCGGCGGCCCTAGCGTCATGACCTGGCCCTGCAAGGTCACGGGAAAGCACTTTGAGGGTGCGGCCGCCCCCCCTTCGAGGGCTCGACACGTTAGCCGTACGGGAGTAGGCGGCGCGGCGTCACGGGGCTGACACCGGCCATGTCGCACAGTCCCCCACAGTGGCGGGGATGGGTTCCCCTAGGGAGTTGGTGCAACGGGGACCGGGGCGTGAGTCCCAGGCGCATGATGGCGCCGCCCCGCCGTTTCAGAGCATTAAATACCCGTACCCGCGTGCGGGAATGGGCGTGTACGTGCGGAGCGCCCTCGAGGGAGGCGGAACCTGTTCGAGGGAGGCGTGTACCCTCGAGCGAGGCGGAGCCCGCTCGAGGTAAGCGTGCACCCTCGAACGGGGCAGAGCCCGCTCGAGGGAGGTGTGTGCCCTCGAGCGAGGCGGAGCCTGCTCGAGGGGATCTTTGAGTGGGCCGCCTTGGTGGGCCGCCGGGGCCACCGCGGCGTGGGCCGTGCCCCGTGTGAGCGCTTAAGCAAGACGCGTTTGGCTTTGGCTTTTTGTAGGTTTTAAGCGGGATTTCCCCATTTGTTTAGGGGGACCCCCAGGGCTGTCCCCGGCAGAATTAACTCCAGAACCTGCAATTACATCTGTGTTTGCTGGGTGATGTTTCTTGTGTTTCCACTGGATTTTCAGAAAGATGTTTACATTAGAGCTGCTGTAGCTCTTTATGGCCATTTTCTAGAATGGTATGGAGATGCAAACAAATCAAGATCCTTGTCCAGGTTCTTTTGCTCAGCCCTGACAGAGTCCCGAGAAGTCTGATCGTGTCAAGAGGCGCCATAATTGGTTGCACTGGTCGATCCTGGGCAGTCCCGGTTTACATCCTCAATGACAACTTCCCTGATGCTTTCCCGGCTGATGAAGACCCAGTTCCAATAGATGGTGAACCACACCCAGAACACCCCCAATTGTGCTTGGCCCGCATGAACATGACCCCAATTGGGAGGAAGAACAGAATGGGGCTGCAAACAATCTTAGAGTCTTTGGGGGCAATCCACACCCAGGTGCAGCTCACCAGCATCATCACATTGTGCCTGGTGCCATTGTTGATCAGCCTGTCAATGCAAACATGGAAATTGACAGTCAGGTTGAAGATGTTGACGAAGATGAGGATGACCCTTGGCTAGAATGGAATCCAGCTATTCCTACCGTGCCTGAACAACAACAACCACCTCACCATCCTGCATTCCCACAACACTTCATTGATCTCGATCTTTCCAACTCGTCAATGAGATTCCTACGTGCAACAGGTCCTGACATCTCGCTGGATGATGCGCTTCAAGGCTCAGTCTCAGATGATAACTCTTCCTCTAGTGATGCCACTTCAATCCCTGATGAAAACTAGGCCCGCTTTCTCGCAGCACAAAGTCTGTGTGCAACTGTAACCATCTTTCATAGGATAGGGCTGCCCAATCTGAGCTCTTCGTTTTCAGCCAAACACGCTTCACCAGTCATTGCAATGAACCCAATCCTCATTGATGTTGAAGCACGAGCTCCAACTGGGCTCGAGATTGTCCTCTAGATACCCAGTGTCCCAGCAGCCTTGCTTCAATACTGGCTTGTTGTGCCATTGGTGCCCGTGAGCTGTCGGAGTCGCATGCTGCTCCCACGACTAACGAAACTCGAAGCAGCCCAAGCCCAATCTCATCAGCAGTTGCAGTTTCACTCTCTAAAGGCTGCACCAACGCCACAACAGAAGATCACCCAAACAGCCTAGGCCCATCAAGCACACCAACAGTGATTGGCATGACGCCTGTCATTCAGAAGAAGAAAAGATCACAAGAACTTTGTTGCCAACCAGAGTTTCCAATCCAGCAATCCCCATTGCAGCATCCAGTGTCAGGCGCAGTGCTCGCCTGAATAAACAGGAGGAATTTGTGCCGTCAGACTGGACAAGGAGCCAGCCAAGAAGCGCAAAATCAACATCATCCAGATTGATGAAACACCAGCAAGACTGAACCTGTGTCTTTGGATCTTCTGAACTCCTAGGGTATCTATTGTGGTGTAGCTCCTAGCGAGTTATCCACGGACAGGATTCTGCAGACGCCGTCCCCTCTTGTTCCAAGGGTTGATGATGATGAAGACAACGTTGAAGGTTGATGGCTTGCTCGACCCTGTCCCCGGTCCTTCTTTTGGAAGCAGCATGTTGATGCCTTCTTTTGCGCTAAACTTCTTTTGCTTTTTGCCTGATAACTTTCAGCTCCGCTCGGTTGTTCCGCTTCCTTCTCCCCCCTAGTTTTCTTTATGGATAATCGTATCTGGAATATTTTGTGTTGGAATATTCGAGGACTTAACGCTATTGGCAAATGGGATGTTGTGCGTAATAAATTAGAAGAAAGCGCCTGCTCGATTGTGTGTCTTCAGGAAACAAAATGTGAACACTTTTATATGGATTTTATCAAAAAGTTTGCTCCTCGTCGTTTTGACTATTTTGATTTTGTTCCCTCGATTGGAGCTTCAGGTGGCCTCCTGACACTTTGGTCTGGTACAACCTTTTGTGGTTTGGTAGTGGAAAAGGAAAAATATTGTCTTGCTGTGGACTTCCTCTCGTTGCACAATGGTGACAGATGGACTCTAACCAATATCTATGGACCCTGTGTTGAACCGGATAGATCTATCTTTATTGATTGGTTCAGAAATTGTGATGTTAATGACTCCATCAATTGGCTCTTTCTTGGGGATTTCAACTTCTATCGCTCACTAGAAAACAGAAATAGAACAGGAGGAAACATTGCTGACACACTTATTTTCAACAATGCAATTGGTCACCTCGTACTGATTGAATTACCCATCAAAGGGAGGACCTTCACGTGGAGCGATATGCAATCAAATCCCCTTCTTGAGCAATTGGACTGGTTTTTCACCTCACCTAATTGGACACTTGATTACCCAATCACTGAGGTCTTTCCAATGGCACAGATCACCTCAGATCATATCCCCTGCAGAGTTTCAGTGAGCACTAGGATTCCGAGATCAAATATCTTCAGATTTGAAAACTTTTGGCTTGAGCATGATGGTTTTTTGACACAGTATAGAATAGCTGGCTTGCACAAGTATCCAGCCTTAATTCGACAAGAGTTATTTCCTCCAAACTCAAAAGGCTCAGATCAGCTCTCAAGCTCTGGAGCAGGAATCTTTCTAATCTTAACTTGCTGAGCGGTAACTGCAACACAATCATCTCTTTCCTAGATGCTCTAGAAAATTTCAGAACTCTGTTCAATCCTGAGGCTAACCTCAGGATCCTGGTCAAGCAACCGCTGAAGACTTTGTTCCATTATAAAAATCTTTATTATAGGAAGAGATTCACAAATAACATAATAAAATTTGGTGATGAATGCAAAAAATTCTTTCATGCAATGGCCACCATCTCACATAGACAGAATACCATCTCGCAAACTTTGAATGAAGATGGTATTTGGGTTTAGGATCATTCTGGGAAGGAAGCCCTACTTTGGTGTGCTTTCAGAAACAAATTAGGCATCTCTACAGAGGTTAGCATGCTTTTCAATCTTGAGCATCTTACTACTCCCAGAGATAACTTGGATGCCCTTGGTGCTCCTATCACCAGGGATGAGATTGACAACATAGTAAAAAGACTCCCTTCAGATAAGGCCCCGGGCCCAGATGGCTTCAAGGGTCTGTTTACTAAGAGATGCTGGAACATTATAAAGAATGACTTATATAAGCTTTGTGAAGATTTTTTCGAGGGCATGACAGGCTTAGAAGGCATCAACAACTCTTTTATTGTGCTGATCCCAAAAAAGAATAGCCCAGAATCAGTCAACGATTACATACCTATCTCCCTCATGAAACTAGCCCCAAAGCTAGTGACCAAAATTCTAGCTGATAGACTGCAAACTGAGATAATAGGTCTGATCCACAAGAACAAATATGGATTCATTAAGTCAAGAACCATCCAAGATTGCTTGGCTTGGTGTTTTCAATATGTTCATCAGTGCCACGATTCTAGAAGAGAAGCTATTATTCTAAAGCTCGATTTTGAAAAGGCTTTTGACTTGGTTGAGCATCAGGTGATAATTCAAATCATGTCCAGCCTAGGCCTCCCAGACAACTGGATTCAATTGGTCACCAACATACTGAACTCTGCTTCAACTGTAGTTCTTCTCAATGGGGTTCCTAAAAAAATTTTCAAATGCAAGAGAGGTGTCAGGCAGGGTGATCCTCTCCCCCCCTCTTATTTGTGCTTGCAGCCGAGCTCTTACAAATCCTAGTTAATCAGGCTGCCTCACAGGATTTAATTCAAGCCCCAATTGCACAACCTATGGTTGACTTTCCTATAGTACAATATGCTGATGATACCCTTCTGATCATGAAAGCATATGCCAACAACTTATTTTCCTCAAATCTCTTCTGAACTGTTTTGCTGATTCGACAAGCCTAAGAGTTAATTACAGGAAATTCCAGATGCTCCCAATCAATGTCTCAGAAGAAAAAATTCAAAGACTTGCTTTGACCTTTGGTTGATCAATTGGCACCTTTCCCTTTACTTATCTGGGCTTGCCAATGGGAACCACTAAACCGAAGTTTGAGGACTTAACCCCAATGATGGACAGAATGGAAAGAAAACTCTCAGGTTGCTCCACATGGCTTTCTTACTCAGGCAGGCTCCAAATGCTGAATGCAGCAATAACTCCAATCAGAACCTATGCTATGTGCACTATAAGACTTCCCAGAGGAGTAATTGATAACATTGACAGAGTAAGAAAGCAATGTTTGTGGAGAGGCAACACAGAGAAGAAAAAGGGAGGAAATTTAGTAGCCTGGGATACAATTCAAAGACCAAAAGAGAAAGGGGGTCTGGGAGTGATCAACCTAAAACTGCAGAATGATGCTCTACTGCTCAAACATCTCCACAAATTTTATAATAAAGAGCCACTACCCTGGGTTGAACTGGTCTGGTTTAAGTATTACCAACACAAAGTCCCACATGCAGCAAGGGAAGTTGGCTCCTTTTGGTGGAAAGACATTCTGAGATCGAATGTCATTTATAGAGGTTTTCCCAGTGCAACATTGGAGATGGTCTGTCTGCTTGCTTCTGGGAGGATAGACGGTCTAACACTGTGCTAGCCATTTCCTATCCGAGGCTTACCTCTTTTGCTTTAAACAGTGCTGCATCTGTCAAGGACATCTTAGAAGCCAATAACCTAAACTCCATTTTTATTCTTCCTCTTTCCCAAGAAGCACTACAAGAGTTTGAACAGTTGGAGGTGAAGGACCGATTCGGGCGACCAGAGAGGGGGGGGGGAGTGAATGGGAGCCGATAAAAATTCTTCCCTTTGGTTGAATTCGGCCTATGCCCCAATCGCAACTCCACGAACCCACAAGCACAAACAAGACCCCAAACAGGGATCAAACAACCTAAAAGGAACCACCAAGAAGCCTAGGGACAAGAAGCGGAAGGAAACAAACAAGAACCGAAGCACAAGCTCTGAACTGCAAAAGCCTGGGCGGACTGTCCGTGTGGCACCGGAGGACCGTCCGCGAAGGGGTCGCGGACAGTCCGGTGTCACACCCGATTTTCCGTAGAAAACCGAATGCATCTCATATGTGTGCCAGGATCACAATTTCACACATATGATAGACTCATGAGTGTAATATCACAAGACATTGCTCCAAACGTACAGAAAAGATTTATTAACTTTTATTACACTCACGAAGGTAGACACAAAGGTCTTTACACGAACAACGATAACTATGAAGACGCGACTCCATCTTCATCTTCCACAGGCTTCTGACTGGTTGATCGCATCCTCAGAACTCGTAGTCGGTGAAGTACTCCACTCCGGGATTCTTCTCTAAACAGTGTAAGCAAGGATGAGTACACTTATGGTTGGTACTCAGCAAGGCCACAGGAATAACCGGAAAGCAATATTAATCCATCTTTAAGTTCAATTAATCATGTGAGGGTCGAGGCCGCTCTTGACCGTGAGCACGGCTGATCAATCAGTTTTACACTCTGCAGAGGTTGCTCACTTTTCCCACAGTTCGCGTAAAAGTCCCGAAGAACTTTGAACCCAACCACGCATGTGCTGATCAGGCACAATACCACACTTCCGAGGTGTGATTGCATAGGGACGCTACGAAGCCTTTACAAAGATATGCAAAAGCATCAACAACCCACGACGATTCTGGCTCAGGGCGGACCATAACCCTCCCTAGTGGTCAGCACCTTAGCAAAGGCTGCTACCCCAAAAGAACCGGGCTATACCCCTGCAACCCGGAGCCCCCTGTGTTCCTTTCGGATAGGGTCGTCAATACAATCGCACACCTAATTAATTGGCTAAGCCAGAGCCATATGGACTGTGGTTGCACTGTTTTCCTGGGTGGTTCTCCATGTTCCGATTAATTTATAGTATTCTTGATTAAAGCATAGGTAGAAGGGTGGTTAGGGTCACTTGCCTTTCTCCAACGATAAGCTACTTTCCTTATCTGCAAAGCTCTGCACTTGTTCTTCCTCGAACGGCGCGTTGGCTACGATCATGCAAGAAAACATACAATAAATAAAACAATACATCAAACATTACCAAAATACTAAAACAAGCTTTTAGAAATGACGGGCTCGGAGAGACGATCACATGGATACCAAGAACGCGTAAAACGGAGCTAGGATGGAAAAGATATGGCTGAAACAAGTTTCAGGGACTAAACTGTGATTATCTAAAAGTTTATGGAGTTTTCTCCAAGATTTCAGGGACCTAAACATAATTATGTGTGAAACTAGGAGGTCTTAACATGTAAAAGATCAAGGGTGGGCTGCTGAACATAAAAACTAAAGAGATCAAGGGCTTAAGCATGAAAGAAAGGACCTAGTTGTAAGGCTTTTATACAGGTGGAAGGGTATATGTGTAATTTTTAGAAATAGGGGGGCTTATTTGCAAAGTTGTCTGGGCGGCCGGCGGATGAGCTGTGGTGGCGCCACGTGGCGAGCTGTGGTTGGCTGGCGCTGACGCAAGCATGACGCGGTGCTGACGCAAGCGATGACGCGAGCCGGCCGACGCCGGCGGTGGACCGCGCCGTGGACTGGTCCACCTGGGTCCACGGTGGACCGATCAAGGGGTACGCAGCCCGTTTTAATTTGGGCCGTCGGCTTAGATCCGATGGCCACGGTCATGTGTGAGCGGTCGGGCGTGGCGGACGGCCGGCCGGCGGCGGCTCGCGGCGGCGCCGGGCGGCGCGGTCGCCGGAAGTTCGCCGACGAGTGGCCAAATCGGCCTCCCGGGCACCAAACTTGACGGGGATTGCACCAAAACGAAGAGGAGGGCGCAAGGAACTCACCAAGAGGCTCGGAACCGAGGAAGAGGCGCTGGTGAAGGAGATCGTGGCGGCGCGACGGAGCTCCGACGGCTCCTTTGGGGCGGCGGCGCTGCGCGTGCGGGGAAGGTAGGAGGAGTGGCGCGGGGTGAAGAGGAGGCCCTGGGGCACCTTTTATAGGTATAAGCGGGGAGGGGGAAGGCTGGGAAGGCGGTGGGAGGCGCACTCCGGCGGGCAGCCATTAATGGTGGCGGCGGAAGCTCGATGGGGAGACGTTTTGGGAGGGAGAGGAAGGGGAAGGGGCTCGGGCGGTGCGCGGTGCGGCGCACTAAAGGAGGAGGGGAGGAGGCGCGGGGAAGGGGGAGAGGCGTCGAGGTGCGGTGGCCGGCGCGGTGTGGCCGGCGCGGGGAAGGGGGGGGGGGGGCGAGGAAGGGGAGGGGGTGCGGGAGATGGGGGAGCTCGAGGGGATCTTATATAGGGCCAAGAGTGGAGCGGAGGGGGCGCGGTTGAGGCGGTGGGCGGCGAGGTCGGTGGTGGCCGCCATTAATGGCTAGGGCGGCGCTGGAGGTTGGTGACGGGGCTGACGGGTGGGCCCCGTCCGTCGGTGAGAGGGAGAGAAGAGGGAGAGAGGGGCGCGGGGTTTGGGCCGCGTGGGCCGGAAGGATTTGTGGGCCGCGGGTTGGGTTGGGTTGTTTTGTGTTTTTTTCCTTCTCTTTTTTTTCCTTTTCTTTTTTTTCAAATCCATTTCAAATCTTTTCAAACCTTTCTTTTATATCTTTTCAAATTTAAATTTTAACACAAATTTCTCCAAATATTTTAAAGGCTTTTCACAAACTATATATTTTTTTACAACTTTTCAAACATTTTAAATTCAAACTTTCATTTTTTTTAATTCAAACTTTTACACCAAATTTCACAAACTTTTTCACAATTATTTTTAAGACTTTTCACAAGTATTTTAAGACTTTTAAAATCACACCACAAACAAAACTCATGCATTTCAACATGATGCACAAACACTTGTTTGATTCTAATTATTAAATGTTGTTTAATTTAATTAAAGGAAAATTTATTTATTCAAATTTATTAAATCCTTAGAAAATAAAACTAAACCATGATGCTAACAATATTTTATTGTGATGGAATTTTCGGGTGTTACATCCGGCCACCACACGCGGACTGTCCGAAAAAGCACTCCGAACCAACAGAGCCGCACCCTGAAAAATCGGACTGTCCGTGATTGAGCCGTGGTCTGTCGGCACAGAAAATCTTCTCGCGGACTGTCCGAGGGTCTCTCGCGGACCGTCCGCAAACCACGTGCAAAACGGAAATCAAAATCCAATCGATCGAACGATGAACTCGTGAAGAACTCGATGAACTCGCGAAGAACAACCCAGGCCGCGGACCGTCCGCCACGAGCTCGCGGACCGTCCGCCCCTCACCCAGAAACAAAAACGCGAGCTCCACAAAAACGACTCCAACTTCCAATCGATGGATCTCCTAAACCGTTGGACGGATTGACCCCAAATTTTGGGTAGATGAGAAGCGTCACTACGTGAAGCTATGCCCAAAATCTTGGAACCCTAAACCAATCCAATCAACCAGAACCGCAAATCTCGTGCACTCAAAACACAAACTCGAGTTCATTCAATCCTCACAAAATCGAGCCCGATTCCCGGCGTTTGAGGGGTCAAGATCATCACAAAAGGTGCACAAGGCATCCATCCATGATCCCCTCAAAGAAATCTGGAGCCAAACATCATAGAAACGACGAATCAAGCCAAGCACGAAAATAGCACAAAAAGAGCTCCGAAAAATCAACAAAAGAAACTCGGGAATAGAAAGATTGGCACAAGATTTAGAGGATGAAATCACTATGAATATCTTGTCCAATCGATTACAAGCCACTCCTAGAATCCAAATCTAAGATGGCAAAAAGCTCCAATCAAAGAGCCACTCTCACCTCTCTCCCTCTCTCCCAAAGCACTCCAAAATGAAAGAGTATAACAGCCTGCTAGCCCAAGAGTTGGCTGAAAATTCAGCCCCCTCCTCCTATATATAGGCCCTCCGAAAAAGACCGAAGTGCCCCTACACTAGGAGTACAACTCAAGCCCTCACAGGGGCATTTTGGTCAACACATGAAGTTCACCATCGGACGGCCGCGCATCCATCAGGCCTTCACATCCTCCCGATGCAAGCACCTCGATCATGCCGCGTGTCGCCCGCCTCGAAGCTTCCCGACGCACCCGGATACCGTCTCTGTCACGCCAGGCCCTCGGGCTCGGTTTTGAGTCCCAAACCGAGAAACCCTCTTCCGATGGTTTTGTGGCCAAACCACCAAACCCCGCATACACGGCCCGGCCTCACCACGCCAAGCGTCGAGCCCGCCAAGCCTTTCACCTCCAGCTCCCGGACGGTCTACTCAGTCTTGCCTCGTTCCTTGACTTGGCCACCACCGATGCACCGGCTCCATGTCCACGACTTCGTCTTGCTCTTCTTGCACCATGCGGCTCTCACTTGATCCCGTCGGCCACCGGGTCCCTCGAACCAAGCCTACTTGTCTCTCCACTCCTCGGAGGCCCCGCAAGGCTAAGACCTTTCGCGCTGTTCTTCCCTCGCACCAACGCAAACCAAGCCGCAACCAACACCCCGCAATACTAGGCCAAGAGTCGATCCACACAACATTGTCAACCACTCCTCACGAGTGCATTGACAACACACCACATAAACAATAAGGTAAATACACAAAATAAAACACACACAACACAACTCAACACTACACACACAAAGCTTCAAACCATCCAGGTCAATCACTCATCACACACGGACCAAGGTACTTCTCAACTTGGTTCCTCAATCTCCCCCTTGATGAGTGCATTGACAAAAGAAGGTCAAAAGGCAAATAAGAACTCATTCAAGCGCCACAAAGCCAATAAAAAGCAAACAAAAGGCCACTTGAAGTGAGAAGGGATAAAAACATGCTCTGACAAATTCCTCTCGAAACCAAAGCAAGCACAAAGGCTAAGCGCAAACGAAGAGACACACTACCAACATGCAATCCCTAAAAGCTATCAAACCAAAATGCTCAACACAAAGTGTCGGGGACCGCCCTAGGGGTCCCCTTAAACAATGGGGAAACCCTAACTTAAATCCCTGCATCGAAATAAGCTAAGCCTAACAATGCAGGAAACTAACCATGCAGGACATGGCCCATGCGGCAGGACTCCGGAAGCCCACCAAGACGGCCTGTCTGGAAGACCCCTCGAGCAAGCTCCGCCTCGCCCGAGGGCACGCTCCCTCCTCGAGCGGGCTCCGCGCCCGTTCGAGGGGCAACCCCCCTCCTCGAACGGACTCCGCCCCGTTCGAGGGGCGACCCTTCCCTCGAGCGGTCCCGCCCCGCCGAGGGCTCGCGCACCCCTCGAGCGAGTCCCGCCTCGCTCGAGGGCCCGCTCCGCCCTCGGGCCGGGGCCCGCCACGCTCACGGGCGCCCCGCGCGCGTGCGCCGGCCCTGTACTTGGGCATTTAACGCCCTGACGCCGCAGGACGGCGCCATCATGCGCCCGGGGCTCACGCCCCGGTGCCGCCGCACCAACTCCCCAGGGAGGAGCCCATCCCCGCCACTGTGGGATGGACTGTGCGGTACGGCCGGTGTCAGTCCCGTGACACCGCGCGCCCACTACTGTACGACTAACGCGCCCGACCCTCGAAAGAAGGCCGAGCGCACCCTCGATTCACTTTCCCGTGACCTTGCAGGTTAGGTGAGGGGCGCCAGGCCGGTGGATGGCCATCCCGGCCACTGTAACGGCGCGGCCGCCGTACCCACGCGTGCAGGCGCACGCCCGACTCCGCAGGCGCACGCCCGGGCACTGCAGCAACCACTCCACTACCGCAGAGCTCATTGGGAAGGAACGCCGTTCTGCCCGCTCCTGTACCCCGTACCAGCCATCATCAGCACCTCCCTCGAAGCCTATCAGAGGACGCCATCGCCATCTGCCGCCTCCTACCCTCGAACCGCCACTGTTCGGGTACGAGGTAGGCCATCATGGCCGGATTGCAGCGAAGATCGTCCGGACGGCCGCCCACTCTACGCCGTAGCGCGACGTGCTCCCTCACATAGCTAGGTAGCGCGGCGTGCATGTAACCCGTCGCCCCCTTGACCTATAAAAGGGGGAGGCGAGCCCCCCGGCCGCGGGGGAGGAGGACGAGTCGGAGGAACACAACACACCGTGCACTCACTCTCCTATTCTCCCACAACATCTCCGACCACTCTCCCGGGGACTTGGAAGCCACGCTTCCTCTCCCGCCTTGCTTGTACTTGCCCCACTACAAGCACCCCCGTGCCGAGCAATATAGTGCCACGAGCACGCCCTCGCCGGACGTACGGCCCCCTCGGCCGGAACCAGGATAAAACCTTGTGTCATTTGTTGCTTGGCATCGACCATTGAGGGATAGACCTAGGCGTTATCTACTGGTTAGTGTCGGGACCATATTCCGCACCGACGCTGGCGCCCACCGTGGGGCAAACGAGCGCCTAAGGTCATTTCGTCAACTCCCTCCATGGTGATTCGCACTGAGTACCGTGCTACGCGCTACAACATGGGTAGCTCGGACCCTCTCCCCGCCGGGTTCGAGATCCGCTTCGAGACTTGAACTTCCGTGCCACGGGGAACGGCTATCTCATGCGCCTCACCAATCGTGAGGAGCCGCGCGCGCCGCGAGGCCGGGGACCGCGCTCGGTCTCCGCCGCACGCACGACACCGCGCGCGGGCGCCCGCAGCACGGATGCCGCGGGACCGTCGACGCCGCGACGCCGTCGCCGCTCCGGGCTGCGCTCCCGCCGGGCGCGGTCCGAGCGGCGGCAAGCCGAGCGCGCCGCCACCCAACGCGGTGCGCCCACCATCACAACGGCCGCCACCGCCCCGGTGGGGACCGCGCGCAGCCTCGGGACCGCGCATCCCCATCGGCCGCGTGGCGCCACGACGGCCCATAACGCCAACGTGAACACGACGATGCGCCGGTTCCGCCCGGCCGCCACGTCTTCGTCGCCGGGGATCCCGGCACCTCGGCCAGCGGACGAGTCGTCCCCCGGGCTCCGTCGACACGATGCCACCCGCCAACCGCCACGGTTACGCGGAGTGGGACTTCTCCGGCGTGCCGACCCGGGGCCGCGTTCGTGCGCTTCCTCGACGCCACGGACTACCGGTTTGGTCGCTCCGACGACTCCAAAGACCGGGAGCTACGACCCCACGCGGGAGTGTTGCGCCGTCATCACCAACGACCCGCCAACGCCGCCGCGTGCGGCGGCGCCGGAGACGGGGGAAGTCACGCCCGCCCCGGGGATCGCCACGCGCCCGGCCGCGGGGCCGAGCGCTCCCCGTCGGGGCCGACGTCGACGCACACCGGCCCAAGCCCGCGAGCTCGAGGCCAAGCCGGCGGAGGAGTACGAGACAAGTGCGGCTACTCCGCGCCTCGATGGCGCGGGGAGGCCCCCGCGCGCGGCGAACGCGCGCGGGAGCCGGGCCGACGGAGTCCGTGACCGCCTCAACCCCGTCCCCAACGTCGACAACGCGGATACTCCGCCACGGGCGAGCCAAAAGCTCATCGCCGCCGCGACGTTGCTACGCGCCATGCCGGCACCCTCGACCCCCGAGGCTCGAGACATGCACCGCGAGGTGCGACTCTCCTTGAGCAAGCGGCCGTCCAGCAGGCCGAGAGCTCAGCCTCACGCATCCGCCAACAGGGGGACGCACGGGGTGATGATCCTGCACCAGGAGGCGAACCCTCGGTGCACGTAGGTCAACCTGCTGACCAGGGACGCACGCCGGCCAAGGAACGGCTCCTCGACACGCGCAGGGCGCTGGATGGCGATGCCCGCAACGTCATCAACGCCAGGCGCACCAGCAAGGCGGACGCGCGAGCGGCTAGGGGCTACCACCCTCGAAGGGGTGGACGCTACGACAGCGGTGAGGATCGCTCCCCGACACCGAGCCCCCGGGCACCCGTGTGTTCGGGGCCGGGAGATCCGCACGGCGGCGTTCCCCGCCGCTTCCGCCGCCCTCGACGATCGTCAAATACAACGGGGAGACGGACCCTCGTGTCCGGCTCAACGATTACCGCCCGGCTCGTCGACCGGGCGGGGCCACCAACGACGAAGTAATCATCCGCAACTTGCCCCCGCATCCGGGCGACGCGGCCCGACATGGCTCGAGCACTTGCCCGCCACCCGCATCCATAGCCGGGACGATCTAGTCCACACCTTCGTGGGCAACTTCCGTGGCACGTACGTGCGCCCCGGGAACTCCCGGGATCCGCGCTCCCCGCACGCAGGCCGGCGAGTCGCTACGGGACTTCATACGGCGCTTCTCCAAGCGCCGCACGTAGCTCCCCGCCGTGGCACAATCCGAGATCGTGCACGCGTTCCTCGAGGGCACCTCGTGCCGGGACCTTGTGCGCGAGCTGGGACGCAGCCCGCCCACGGACTCGAACGAGCTGTTCGACATTGCCACCAGCTTCGCCTCCGGAGAGGAGGCCGTGGGGGCAATCTTCGACGGCAAGAAGGGCAAGCGCTCCGAGGACACGCCCGCGAGGGCGCCGGGTCCAAGGAGCCGCGCCGCAACGACAAGCGGGGCAAGAAGGGGAAGAAGCCGCGCCGCGAGGCGCGCGAGCAGGGGCGCAACGGCGGCAACGCCGAGGCCCTCGCCGTCGACCCGGCCGACGGGGCCCTCGACCGGCTCCTCGAGGCCCGGGGGTGTTCGACGACATGATGAAGAAGCCATGCCCCTACCACAAGACCCCCGTAAACCACACTCTTGAGCAAAGGCGACATGCTCAAGAAGTTCTATGGCCGTGCCGCCGCGAAGGAGGCAGAGGCCAAGAAGGATGGGGGCGATGGCGACGCGGGTGGTTTCCCCGCCGTCGAAAATGTGTTCCTCATCTTTGGGGGACCTACTGTCGACATGTCGACCCGGCAACGCAAGAAGGAGCGGCACGAAGTCCTCGCCGCAGAGAGGGCACCTCCGCCTTTCTCAATTGGTCGAAGGATGCCATCACCTTTAGCCGGGATGATCACCCAAACCGCATCCCGAACCCGGCCGCACTCCACCGGTGGTCGATCCCATCATTGGCAACGCCGGTTTTCGAAGGTCCTTATGGACGGAGTGCGTAGCCTCAATATCCTCTTCGCGCATACATTGCGCCCGATGGGGATTGGGCCGGACCGGCCGCGGCCCAAGACGAAGCCGTTTCACGGCATCGCGCCCGGCAAGCGGTGTTCAACCCCCGGGCGCATCGATCCGCCCGTCCGGTTTGGGACCCCCAAGAATTTCCGCAAGGAAACCCTCACCTTCGAGGTGGTGGGATTCAAAGGGGCCTACCATGCCATCCTTGGGCGACCATGCTATGCCAAGTTCATGGCGGTCCCCAACTACACGTACCCGAAGATGAAGATGCCGAGTCCAAACGGCGTCATCACCGTCGGGTCATCGATCGAGCATGCATTCGACCGCGATGTCGAGTGCGTGGAACATGCGGAGGCACTAGCACCGGATGAAGCGCCGGTGAACACACCGGAGAAGATGGTCAACGACGACCTCGGCCTCCGCCGCCAAACACATCGGCACCTTCGAGGCCGCCGAGCAAACCAAAGGGGTCCCCCTCGACCCGACGGCCCCCGAGGGCAAGGTGTTGAGGGTCGCCCTCGACCCTCGATCCTAAATAGGAAGCAGTGCTCGTCGACTTCCTCCGCGCCAACGCCGACGTCTTCGCGTGGAGCCCCTCGGACATGCCGTGCATCCCGAGGGAGGTCGCCGAGCACTCCCTTGATATCCTCGCCTAACGCTCGCGCCGTGCGGCAGCCGGCCGCGCCGCTTCGACGAGGAGCGGCGACGGCGATCGGAGCGGAGCCGCGGAAGCTCCTCGAGGCCGGGTTCATCAAGGAAGTGTTTCACCCTACATGGCTAGCTAATCCCGTGCTTGTAAAAAAGAAAAATGGGAAGTGGAGGATGTGCATAGATTACACAAGTCTCAATAAAGCGTGTCCAAAAGTTCCCTTTCCTTTGCCACGTATAGATCAAATCATTGATTCTACAGCCGGGTGCGAACTACTCGTTTCCTCGATGCCTACTCGGGATATCACCAAATAAAAATGAAGGAGTCCGACCAGCTCGCGACTTCGTTCATCACACCGTTCGGGACGTTCGTTACGTCACGATGCCTTTTGGCCTCGTAAATGCGGGCGCAACATATCGCCGCCGCATGCAAGCACGTTTTTGGGGACCATATCGGGCGGACGGTCGAGGCTTACGTGGATGACATCGTCGTCAAGACCGGGAAGGCGGACGACCCGGTTAGCGATCTTGGCATCGCGTTCACCGCCACGGCAAACGGGGTCAAGCTAAACCCCGAAAAATGTGTCTTTGGAGTGCCGTGGGGCATGCTCCTAGGGTACATCGTCTCCCGCCGGGGAATCGAGGCCAACCCCCGAAAAGGTCGCGGCCCTCGAGCGAATGGGTCCAATTCGGGACCTCAAAGGGGTGCGAAGGTGTTGGGGTGCCTCGCCGCCTTAAGCCGCTTCATCTCGAGGCTCGGTGAGAAGGGCCTCGCCCTCTACCGCCGCTCAAGAAGCACGAGCGCTTCTCTTGGACCGCCGAGGCCCGGGAAGCGCTCGACAAGCCGAAGGCGTCTCCCGACGCACGCCCCAATCCTTACGCCGCCACGAGACGGCGAACCCCTCCAGCCTCTACGTGGCCGCAACCACCCGGTGTGGTCGGCCGCCGTGATCGTCGTGGAGCGCACGGAGGAAGGGCATGCCTTGCCCGTGCAGAGGCCGGTCTACTACATCGCCGAAGTCCCGTCGGGACACGAAGACGCGATACCCCCGTGTCCGAAGCCGTTGTACGCGGTAGTCCTCGCGCGGCGCAAGCTCCGCCACTACTTCGAGGCCCACCCCCGTTACGGCGTGGTCTCCTCCTTCCCGCTAGGAGAGATCATTCGCAACCCCGACGCGGCAGGCAGAATTGCCAAGTGGTCCGTGGAGTTGATGGGCGAGACGCTCGCCTACGCTTCGCGCAAGGCCATCAAATCGCAAATCCTAGCCGACTTCGTCGCTGAATGGACGGACACGCAGCTGCCGCCCCCTCGTATTCGCGCAGAGGCCGGACTCCGTTCTTTGACGGCTCGGTGATGAAGACAGAGCGGGCGCGGGCCTCGCTCTTCGTGTCACCCCTCGGGGAACACATGCGCTACGCAAAGGCGCCTCCACTTCCCCGCATCCAACAATATGGCGGAATATGAGGCCCTTCTCTCGCGGCCTCAAAATCGCCATTGAGTTGGGCATCAAGCGCCTCGACGTGCGAGGGGATTCGCAGCCTCGTGATCGATCAAGTCATGAAGAACGCGAGCCGCCACGATGACAAGATGGAGGCCTACCGTAAAGCCGTGCGGGCCCTCGAAGACAAGTTCTACGGCATCGAGCTTAATCACGTACCCCCGCCGTACAACGAGGAAGCGGATGAACTTGCCAAGATCGCGTCCGGCGGATCACCGTTCCCCCGAACGTTTTCGCGCGCGACATCGCGCGCCCCTCGGTCACCTTCGAGCCTTACCCCTCGAGCGACGGCGGACCCTCGGGGGCTCCCTTGAACCCATCGGTGCGGAACCCATGGAAGAGGACCCCTCGAACGAGGCGTACGTGCTCTCCCTTCTCGAGGGGTACGGCTCCCACGAGGCCGTCGCGATGGACATCGAGCCGGCTCCCCGTCCGTGCGGACCGGCGGGAGAAGTACATCGCCCGGATTGCTCGAGGGGAACTCCCCGCGACCGGCCACGCCCGGGCGCATCGCCAGGATGGCCAAGTCATTCACCCTCGTCGACGGCGAGCCGTACAAGCGCGCCGCGTCGGCATCCTCCGGGCCGGTGTATACCCATTCCCGAGGGGCGCGAGCTCCTACGGGACATCCACGCGGGGATCCGTGGCCACCACGCCGCGCCGCGCACCCTCGTTGGCAACGCGTTCCGCCAAGGCTTCTACTGGCCTACCGCGGTCGCGGATGCCGCCGAAATAGTGCGCACCCGCGAAGGGGTGCCGCTCTACGCCCGCAAGACCAATTTGCCCGCTCACGCCCCGCAAACGATCCCCGTGACATGGCCGTTCGCCGTGTGGGGGTTGGATATCGTCGGGCCCCGCGGAAGGCGCCCGGGGGGCTTCACCCACCTCGCTTGTCGCGATTGACAAATTCTCCAAGTGGGTGGAGGTGCGCCCCATCACGAATTTGAAGGCCGAGCAAAGGGCGGTCACGTTCTTCACCGACATCGTCTACCGCTTTGGAGTGCCAAACTCCATCATCACGGACAACGGGTCCCGCTCACGGCCGGAAGTTCTTGGAGTTCTCGCGACAAGTTCCACATCCGCGTGGATTGGGCAGCCGTGGCACACCCACGCACCAACGGCCAAGTGGAGCGCGCCAACGGCATGATTCTACGAGGCCTCAAGCCCCGAATTTTTGACCACCTCAACAAACCGGGCCGGAAATGGCTCCAAGAACTACCAAAGCAGCCGTGTGGAGCCTAAGGACAACCCCAATGCAGCCACCGGTTCACCCCGTTTTTCCCGGTCCATGGCGCGGAGGCCGTCCTCCCCACGGACCCGGAATATGGGTCGCCCGAGATTCGAGGCTACGACGAAGAGGCTAACCGGGGCCGAGCCCGCGAGGACTCACCGGACCGCCTAGACGAAGCACGCCTCGTGGCGTTGATGCACTCCGCAAGGTATCAACAGTCCCTACGACGCTACCAAGCACGCAAGATACGTCGCGGCAGGATTTCGCCGAAGGGGATCTAGTCCTAAGGCTACGCCAAGACAACCGAGGGCGCCACAAGCTATCGCCCCCATGGGAGGGACCCTACGTCGTGGTGAAGGTGCTCAAGCCGGCACGTACAAGCCGGCCAACGAGGACGGCGAAGAACTCACCAACGCTTGGAATATCCAACGCCTACGTCGCTTCTACCCTTAACTAGGATTTCCAAGTATTTTCTCGTTGTAAAAACGCATGGCCAACGCCCCGCTGGTGTCACCTATGTAAATACTCCAAGTCTAATAAAAGGGCAACTCGGCTTTCCCCCGAAACCCAAGTTACCCTCGGGGGCTACTGCGGGGGGCACCCCCCCCCAAATGGTCCCATTTTTTTTCGCGCAAAAAATGTAACAACACGCGCTAAGTTTGTTTCCTACTTCAACCTCGAGCCATGATTCGAACAGGCGCCGGTGGCACGGCGGAAGGAGCGTGCGAGCCGAGACGCCTACGCCGCGTGGCTATGGCCCGTCTCTCTCGCCTCCAACCCGGCCGGGCCCCCTGCGAAAAACGAACTCCCCTAACTAGAATCTACTCAGGAAGAAGGAGAAACAAAAGGCGTAATAAGCAAACGATTTCATTTACAAGCAACTGCCCATGTTCATGAAATGACCTGTTTATTTACAAAAGGCCACGAGGCCAGAATTCTGATATACATGAACAAAAAACGGGCCTAGCGCCCAGATGCTTTCAGGCGGGTGGAGCAGCAGCGCCGGCGGCGTCCGGAAGAGGAATTCTTCGAAGGCCTCGGCGAGCGACCCGCGGCGTCGCAAGAACAAGCGCGTCCGCGCGCTCCATGGCCACCTCGTCCCTCGACGCCCTCGGCACGATGTAACCTTCCGCCGCCGCTCGAGATTGACCTCGTAGTGGGATCGCACCACTCCGAGGGCCTTCCGACGCCCAAGTGCAACGCCCGCCGCATCCGCTCCGTGACGTGGCCGCCGAGGGCGCGCAGCGGCCGGCCGCCGAGCCGCCGGCCGGGCCTCGCCTTCCTCGACGACGCGGCAAGTCTCGAGGGCCGCGTCACGCAGCCTCCCGCAGCCTCCCGCTCGAGGAGTTGTAGGAAGCCCGCAGGCCTCGCCCGCCCGGCCAGCCGTGCCCCAAGGCAAGTGCGCAAGCCCGGAATCATCAAGACGACAAGAAATCAGAAAGGGAGAAGCGAACCCTCTGAAGCAAAAAACCAACAAACAAGAGTCGAAAAGTCTCACCCTCGACTTGCTTCCTCTCCAGATTGAGGTCGCGGCGTGCGGACTCGAGCTCCGACTCGAGACGCCGGACCGGCCTCGCCTTGCTCGCGAGGGCCGGCCCTCGGGCCGGCGTTGTTGATGCCGAGCGTGAGCGCTTCATCCTCAACCTTGGAGAATGCGGCGTTCCGCTCCTCCGGGCCGACTTCTCCGCCGCTCGCGAGCAACGCGCTCCCCGCTCCGGGCCGCCGGCGTCGCCGAGGGCGCCTCGCTCTTGCCGGGAGCCGCCCCTCGCCCCCCCGGCGGCGACGCGCTCCCCGCCGGGAGCCGCTCCTCGGCAACGACGAGGGCCGCGGCCTTGGCGTCGAGGGCGGCCTTCGTGTCATCGGCCTCCTTGGCGCGCCGCCCCCCCCGCGCGCCCGCTCCTCGCCCCCGGCGCCGCCGCGCCCGCGCCCCCTCGAGCGACGTGCGGAGCTCCCGGTCTCGCGCGCGAGCGGTGGCCACCTCCGCCTCCCGCTGGCGGCCGCCGTCCGCGTCTTGTCCGTGTCCTCGCGCGCGTTCCACGGCCGCCTCGTCGCGATCGACGAGGGCCGCGCGGATCCGCTCGAGACTCGAGTGACGCGCCGCGTCCCGCCCCGAGCTCTCCGGAAGCACGTCGCACCACGCCATCACCCGCACACCGCCCACCGTCCGGCGTCCCGAGAGCATCCGCAAGCGCGTCGAAAGCGCCGCATCGCTCCCCGAGCCGGCGGGCCTCGGCGTTCACCCGGTCGAACGCGTCGTACTTCTCGATGGGCGCGGCGCTCGAGCTCCCGGCGTATACACACATCGAATCTCGTAAGTGCCAAGGCTTGAATGCGGCACACGAAAACGAAAAAGGAAGAAAGACGAGCAACCGTGGCTCACCCGGAAGACGAGCCGGCCGGCCGCCGTGGACCCGCGCCGCCTCGTTCAACGCGCGGCTGAGCGTGGCGCCGTGGTTCCGGAGCTCGCCCCAGAGCTCTTGCTCCCCCCTGGCGTCGGCGAACGCAGGGGGATCCTCCACGGCCCCCCCCCCCCCCCGGGCGGAGCGACCGCGTGGGAGGACGAGGCCTCGACATCGTGCCCTCGGCCCCCCACTACCATGCGACCCTCGCGCCGCCCTCACGAGGGCCCCCCTCCCCGGGGGTCGGGGGGAGTTCGTGGGCCGCCTAGCCCACCGGTTCCACCCGGGCGGCGGGGAGTCATCCGAGAGCTCCACCACCTCCGCCCGGAGACCGCCGGCGGGGAGGAGCCGCCGCTCGCGCCGCCTCCGCCGGCGCCCCCACCGCGCCTCCGCGGCCACGGGCGCTCGTGGTGGCACCGTCGCCGCCACCTCCCGGCCGTGCCGCCGCATCCGGCCGGCGCTCCCCGCAGTCGCGCCCCGCTCCGCCTCCTCCGCAAGGGGTCGCCACCGCGGCGGCACCTCCACCGCAGCCACCGCCGCGGCCCGCGCCTCCGTGGCGACCGCGCCGCCGCCCCCCCCGCAACCCCCGGCCGCGCCGCGGGAGGCCGATCCGCCGGCCGGGGCCTCGAGGCCCCGGGCCCGGCCTTGCGAGCTCGTGCCCGCCGCCGCGCTTGTCCCCGGCGCGACCCCCTCGACGAACGCCGCCGGTGGGGATCGACGCGTCCGTCCTCGCACCTTGGCCGGTGCAAGAGGAGGAACGGTTGGCACCGCCCGCGCGTACACGAACGGAGGGTTAGAGCATCTAATCACCAAGCAAACTAAAACCAAACGAGGGAAGAAACAGCTCCTTACCTCGCGGAGGAAAAGGCCCGCTTCCTTTTCCTCGAGGCCTCCGCGGACGAGGCCGGCGCAGCCGGCCGCGCCGCCGCAGCCGCCTCCCCGACGGCGCCGCCGCACGCACGGGAACGCCCGCCCCGCACATGGGCGCGCCCGATGCCGCACCCCCCCGAAGAAGTCACCGCGCGCGGGGGCACGCTCGCCCGCGCGCGCGGCACGCCCGCCGACGCGCCCTTGGACGACGACGCCGCGCGCGCGCGACGCGCTCCCCCCGCGCGCGCGCAGCACGCTCGACGCGCGCGCGCGCGTCCGCCGCGCGTACCTCCGCGGCACGCGCCGGCACCCCCCGCGGCGCGCGCCGCCCTCGACGACGATGCCCGCGGCGGGCGCCGCGGCGCCCGCCCCGACGAAGCCGCCCCCCGACGCGCGCGCGGTTCCGGCGACGGGGGCGCAGTCGCCACCTCGTCCGAGGGGCCCTCCCCCTCGACTCTTCCTCCTCGTCCCGCTCCGAGGACGAGGGCTCCTCGATGTCCGGGGAGGAGAGCCCCGCCTCCCTCCCGCCGCCGCACTCCGCGGACCGTGCGCCGCGGCGCGCTTGGCGCCGCCGCGCGCTCCCTCTTGCGCGCCGCCCGCTCCCCGCTGCTCCCGCTGCGCCGCCCGGCCGAGTGCACGGGAGTCGGGGGTGGGTGGAACGGACTTGGCGGCGTTGAACTGCACCAGCTGCGCGCAAGAGCAACAATGGCGCATCAGGAAACGGAAGCAAGGACAAGGACTAAAACAAAATCAAAAACCACACTCACCAACGGGCCGGTGGGGAGCATCTCGATGTCCCACGGGGGTCCGACCCGCAGTGGCGGCGTCCGGTGTCGACGGCGCTCCGCGCCCGGTGAGCGCGTACGGCCGCCGCTCCAGCGGCGTCGGGAGCATCCGCGATCTCGCCACGTCAACGGGGTTGGCCGCCTCTGTCATCTCGAAGATGCAGAGTGGCCTCTCCATCAACCGCACGATTCGCCGGTGATGAAGGAAGGCGAGGACGCCCATCGCGTTGAGCCCTTCCCTCGCCAGCCGCCGCAGGGCGGCGAGGACGGACTCTTGCCGCGCCCGATGATTGGCCGTAGGCAACCCGTAGCCCCAGGAGTCCGGCCTCTTCTTGAACACCCCGCCGGTGTAGGGAGGGGAGGCCGGGCTCGGCGTTGCGCAAGTAAAACCATCCCCGCTCCCGGACCGGCGTTGTTCGTCGTCATGGTGCAGGGGATGTAGAAATCCTTGAGTTGCCCCCGCAGGGCAAGCGACATCCCGCCGGCGCGCACCGCGCGGCGGGTCCCTCGGCTTCGACGTGGGCCGCGTGACGAGCTCCCCGCGGAAGAGGTGTACCCAGAGCTCCCAATTGACCGGGATCCCCAGGTACCCTTCACAGACGCCCACGAACGTGGCCGCCTGCGAGATAGCGTTGGGGGCGAAGTTGTGCAGCTCCACCCCGTAGTAGTGGCACATTGCCCGCATGAAGGTGCTCGCCGGGCGCGTTGAAGCCGCGCTCGTGGTAGCGGAGGAAGCTCACCACGTAGCCCTCCGGCGGGTTGGGCTCGAGGTGCGCCGCAGGCGGCACGATCCACTCCGCCGGGCGCCCTTCTTCGTTGGCCGACAGCTGGCCGGCGGCGACCAACTCGCCAAGCGCGAGCCGGGTCACCGTCGACCTCTCCCAGGCGTACGGCTCCAAGATCCTAATGGGAAGCTGAGGCGGCGCCATGAGGGGGGACGAGCGAATGCGAAGGCGAAGAACAAGGAAACGAGGAAAAAGCTCTAAGCAGCGAGACCGCGCGGTGGCGAGAGCGAGGCGAAGGCGAAGAGACGGGGGACTGAAAGTGGTAAGGTGCCAAGGTAAAAAACCGCCGTCCACTCCTCCACGCAGTTTTATAGGCGACGGGCGAGTTCTCCGGAGCGGACGCCCCGCCAGCGTTAACTGCAGGAATCTTTCCATCGCGTCGACGGGCGGGCCCCACCACGACCGCAGCGGCTCTAACACTGCGGGCAGGGTCATCATTACGGCGAGACCGGCGCCGACCGAGGCAAAACCGTCACATCCGCCCTGCCGCGCCGCCCACTACGCGCGCGCGCGGCCGCAACGCCTAAAAAGGCGCGCCCGCGCTGCAAAACCGCGGCCACGACCGCAAGGCAATTAAATGCCCGGGCCCCTTGCCAAGCAAGGAGAGCCCTCGAGCGAGGCGAATCCTCGGCTCGAGACGAAGGCGACCCTCGATGGGGTGTCAGCGTGAGAAGGTCGCCCGGGACCTACTCGATGTAGAGCAGGCAACCACGGGCACCCATGCCACGTAGGACCCTCGAGCGGCATGACCCTCAACTCGAAACAAGGCGACCCTCGATGGGATATCAGCGTGAGAAGGCCGCCCGGGACCTGCTCGATGTAGAGCAGACCACCACGGGCACCCATGCCACGTAAGACCCTCGAGCGGCATGACCCTCAACTCGAAACAAGGCGACCCTCGTTGGGATATCAGCGTGAGAAGGTCGTCCGGGACCTGCTCGGCGTAGAGCAGACCACCGCGGGCACCCATGCCACATAGGACCCTCGAGCGGCATGAACCCCAACTCGAGACAATGTCAACCCTCTAAAAGAAGGCACGCGCGTAAGAGGATCGCCCAGGTCACGCTTGAAATAGAGCGACACCGAAAGCACTCATGCCGCGCCGTGCTGCCAACAAGCACCTCGAGGGCTGGCACGTCCGTACCCCTCGACGGCCGCAAACGTGAAAAGACGGGGCGGTCCATGCACGGCCCCGCACGGCCCCACCGATCGAGGTTCGAAGCCCGACCCTCAACGGGTTCGAACAGCGCCCCGCATCACGCAGTTAGGGACGACGAGGGCACGCGCATCCGAGCCGTTCCTCGAGCCCGTCGGCTCGAGGGTGCCCCACATGTCGTGTTCGAGAGCCGCCGAGGGCGACTAGTCGGGGGGATCCCACCGAGGGAGAGCTTCCGCGCCCTCGGCCCCTAGCGAACGGGACCGAGCCCCACCTAGCAAACCCACGCAAGCGCTTCCATGGACGTGTCTCCGGACCGCGCAGCCTACCCTTATCGAACGGGGCATGGACGTCCACTTGAACCACCCGCTAGCGCCTCGATGAGGAATCCGCGATTCGCGACCCGCTCGATGGGAGTCGTGGAAACCTCACCCTCCGTCCCGCGGAGGGACGGCGAGGGCGCGATAAAAAACAAGTCGTCAGGCTCGACCCGATCGCCTCGAACAAAGCCAAGGCTCGGGGGCTTGACGCACGGCTACACCTCCTTGAAATTGCACCCGCCGGGAGACAAAGGACAGGGGAGCGTGCACCCCCGATGCCGCCGAAATACCGCCGATGCCGTTGGCATATGTGCCACGCCTTTCTCGACCGAATTGCTCGCGGTTAACCCCTCGCAGAGAGCCCACACTCCCCGCAGGCTTCGGGGCTAGACCCGCGGGCCCGCCGACGCGGCCCCACGGAAAGCGTTCGCAAACAAGGAGGGAAGAACGTCCTATCGCAGGTTCCAAGCATCTGCGGGAGCCTCAATGGCAAACCCGCAGATGCTCGGGGGCTACTGTCGGGGACCGCCCTAGGGGTCCCCTTAAACAATGGGGAAACCCTAACTTAAATCCCTGCATCGAAATAAGCTAAGCCTAACAATGCAGGAAACTAACCATGCAGGACATGGCCCATGCGGCAGGACTCCGGAGGCCCACCAAGACGGCCTGTCTGGAAGACCCCTCGAGCAGGCTCCGCCTCGCCCGAGGGCACGCTCCTCCTCGAGCGGGCTCCGCCCCGTTCGAGGGGCAACCCCCTCCTCGAACGGACTCCGCCCCGTTCGAGGGGCGACCCTTCCCTCGAGCGGTCCCGCCCCGCTCGAGGGCTCGCACCCCCTCGAGCGAGTCCCGCCCTCGCTCGAGGGCCCGCTCCGCCCTGGGCCGGGGGCCCGCCACGCTCACGGCGCGCCCGCGCGCGTGCGCCGGCCCCGTACTTGGGCATTTAACGCCCGACGCCGCGGAGACGGCGCCATCATGCGCCCGGGGGCTCACGCCCGGTGCCGCCGCACCAACTCCCCAGGGAGGAGCCCATCCCCGCCACTGTGGGATGGACTGTGCGGTACGGCCGGTGTCAGTCCCGTGACACCGCGCGCCCACTACTGTACGACTAACGCGCCCGACCCTCGAAAGAAGGCCGAGCGTACCCTCGATTCACTTTCCCGTGACCTCGCGGTGTAGGGGTGAGGGGCGCTAGGCCGGTGGATGGCCATCCCGGCCACCGTAACGCGCGCGGCCGCCGTACCCGCGCGTGCGTGCGCACGCCCGACTCCGCGGCGCACGCCCGGCACCGCAAAGAACCACTCCACTACCGCAGAGCTCATTGGGAAGGAACGCCATTCTGCTCGCTCCTGTACCCCGTACCAGCCATCATCAGCACCTCCCTCGAAGCCTATCAGAGGACGCCATCGCCATCTGCCGCCTCCTACCCTCGAACCGCCACTGTTCGGGTACGAGGTAGGCCATCATGGCCGGATTGCAGCGAAGATCGTCCGGACGGCCGCCCACTCTACGCCGTAGCGCGACGTGCTCCCTCACATAGCTAGGTAGCGCGGCGTGCATGTAACCCGTCGCCCCCTTGACCTATAAAAGGGGGAGGCGAGCCCCCAGCCGCGGGGGAGGAGGACGAATTCGGAGGAACACAACACACCGTGCACTCACTCTCCTATTCTCCCACAACATCTCCAGCCACTCTCCCAGGGACTTGGATGCCACGCTTCCTCTCCCGCCTTGCTTGTACTTGCCCCACTACAAGCACCCCCGGTGCCGAGCAATATAGTGCCACGAGCACGCCCCTCGTCGGACGTACGCGCCCCCTCGGCCGGAACCAGGATAAAACCTTGTGTCATTTGTTGCTTGGCATCGACCATTGAGGGATAGACCTAGGCGTTATCTACTGGTTAGTGTCGGGACCATATTCCGCACCGACACAAAGTGCCATAAAACTCTTACCAAAACACTTGTCAACCACTCATCACCATCAAATCAAGGTACTACCAACATGCAATCCCTAAAAGCCATCAAACCAAAATGCTCAACCCAAAGTGCCATAAAACTCTTACCAAAACACTTGTCAACCGCTCATCACCATCAAATCAAGGTTCATATCAACTTGATTTTCCAAATTTATCCCCCCTTGAGGAGTGGATTGACAACAAGTGAGCACAAAGAAATGGTTTGAGAGGGCAAAGGCTGAACAACTCATCCAAGTGAAAGAAAACCACACAAGAGCAAAGAACAAGGTCACTTGGCATGAGAGAAACCACAAAGGCCAACTCAATGTCTCGGTCCCCAAAGACATGGGCAACGGCTCGACACAACCGAGACAAGAATGCATGATCCCTCAGGAAGAGGCACAAAGGGCTCAACACCGATCATGGACAAGCGAAATCACACGATCCCTCAAGAAGAGGCACAAAGGGCGCAACACCAATCATGTGACAATCGAAAACACAAGTCAACCGCCGGCTCCTCAAGAAGAGGCAACAGGGCTCAACACCACCGGCACAAGAGCACGAAACTCACAAGCGCCCCCTAAACACATGAACTAGGGCCAAAGAGCATACAAAGCTCACCCTAAACTCATGAGATAGAGAAAAGAGCACACCAAGCTCACAAGCTCCCCCTAAACACATGCACTAGGGACAAAGAGCATACAAAGCTCACCCTAAACACACGTGATAGAGTAAAAAGCAACCACCAAAGCACAACTCAGGCAAACAAAGGAAACTCACCAAAGCTCCCCCTACACAAATGCAAACTCCCCCTGAACATGTGGATGCAAACTTCCAAATTTTAGATGCAGTTTTCTGAACTTTTCATTAAGCTCACCTCTTCTCCCCCTTGTTGACAATGTATGAATCAAGGTGAAAATGCGTGAATGTAAGACAAAGCATATAAACATCTACATGAGCTTCTCAAATAGGCCAAATCTAGTGTCAAAGGCTAGAAGTGAGACAAAGAGCACACATATGGGTCATAACATAGTCAAAGCATTGCCACAAGTAATATATGGAAATATAGGCATGTGACAAAGCAAATTTTCAGATTTGAGCAATTTTATCAAAAGATGGCTCACTTCAAATTTAAAGACCTATCCATGTCATATTCTAGCCAAAAACATGCATATCATCCAGAGATCATACAAGGAGATCAAATTCTTAACAAAAGATCATTGCAAACACCCATAAAGCAAAGCATGTCATGTTGAAGCTCATGAGCCATGTGTCCACTTCGGGGAGACTTCTCCACTGGTGAACATCATGCAACATGTTTGGCACCCATGTGTGAAAGATAAGACATTTTAAGCATAAACATGATGGATGGAGCATTTTTCAAGCATACACACTTCTTTTCAAGATTAATTCATTTCATGGTACATGAAGTGCCTTTGCGGCAAAAAGAAGCTTATGCTCCTCCATGAATGCAACATAGGCTAAACATTCACAATGATATAGGCCTTTGACCCAAATGCAAGAAAGAGACATCCAAGCACAATCTAAGCATGAAAGGCACATTTAGACCAAAAAGGGACATGGATATACTACTATACATGAGTGGAGCACATTTCATCAAATTTAGTCAAGATTAACATTTGATTCAAAAAGGCTATCTCACAACACATATATCTCAAATATTCCAAGAGCATAGCCTCACATAGCCATTTCTCCACACACATGACCAATATCTCACAAGTAGCCAAAAAAAACTCAAATGAGGCATATGGAAGAAGCTCATCATCCTAAAATGCAATATGATACAAATGCACCATAGGGTAGATATGTACATTAAAACAAACATGATATATGACAGAATGCGAGACACAAATGTCAAACCTACCAAAGTCTATACATCATGATATATGATACAATTTCAATGCAAAATGTATAGGGAGACAAGGAACTTGACTTAACACCAATAAAGCTCACGGGGGAACACACCAACCAAGAATCGCTCCAAGCGAGAGAAGAGCCACCAAAGGTCCCAATTGAGTACCATAGAAAAAGTACCAATTGCAAAACCGCAAAGATCCCAATTGAATACCATAGAAGGAATACCAATTTAAGGATCACAAAGACTGCCCAGAAAGCCACAACCCTTCTTGGAATCAAATTCCCTATCAAAAGAAGCCAAGCTCCCCCTCAACCAAGGGCAACTAACAAAGCAAAAGCTAGGAAAAGAAAGAGCAAGGAAAAACTCTAAAACCAACCGAAAAGAGGAACAACAACACAACTCGAAGACAAGACAAGCCCAAAACTCCAAGGAACGCTCACAACATGCTACACAAAGCATTGATAATATCAATTAACATAAATAGAGCATTGTAACATGATTCCACAAAAATTAATAAGCATGGGCAAGCAAGTATGTCAACAAGGTACAACACTAAACCAAAATGATACCAAAGAACAACATGCCAAACAATATACAAGAACTAAACAAAGGCATGATACAAGATTACATGGATCATCCACCAACATATATTACAAAGCTAGCATGACAAGATATACATGGGGGACAAACATGCTAACAAGAAAGGTACCATCGAGCTAGACAAAAATGATATGAATGAACAACATGACATATCCGAGCAATCAACCATAAAGCATGACATGATGTTCATAAATAACATCCACCATAAAATCATACAAAGATAGCAAGATAGATATTCAAGATCACAAAGCTATCATGAACAAAGTGGCTAGCCTACCATGGTTTTCACACAAGCAAGACAGAAGTATATACAAGAGAGGACAAGGGGAAAGGAAAACTCACTATACATGTGTACAAAGGCTTTCAAGAGCCCCAAAACGGTGTGGAGAACCATCTTGTCTTGATCTCCTCACGGGTAGAGATCAAGCCCATCCAACTCATGTTCTCCAACCGCGCCTCCATACCTACACACAAGGAGACGAGAAAGACCGAGCCTTGGATCCCAAAGGGTTAGCAAGTGTTGACGGTGAATTTCCGTCAACCTAGAGTACTTGTTATACATTGGTTTCGATTATGATTTGCAACTAACCGGCCACTAGGCATACTAATGATATAACAAGTTCACACTTGCATGTCGATTTTGGAGTTTGTTGTTTACGCAGGAAATCTACGCTAAAGAGGAGACTTTCGGGATAAGTTCACCAAGCACTTTGGAAGAAGATCATGAAGCCCGACAAGAGTCAAGACACGCGATGAACATGACTCCAAATGACCCAAGGACCGAAGCGTCAACGTGCAAGTCTTCAGGGACTCAACCGGAAAGACGAAGGGCTTGCATAGCAAGGATTCAAGCCTTAACCGTGAAGGAAACGACATCAAAGGCCCACATGCAAGTGCACACGAATAAGGGATCACACGAGAAGCAACCGGGGAGGAAACCGGGGCCGAACCGGGCCGAAGTGGGCTCGGGCCGGCCGGCCGGGCCGACCGGCCCAGCCCCACTCCGGGGGCCGGTTCGGTCCCCCCTTTGCCCTAGGTGTTCGTCTATTTATTGCCTCCGCCGCCGTCGGCCGCCACATCGAACAAATCATCCTACCGATGCCAATCACCAGAAAACCACCGCCGCAAGATGAGGGAGAGAGTTAGATGAGCTCGTCGCAAGGATCAACGCCGGCGGAGAGAAGGAAGCAAGAGGAGGACTCCAAGCCGCTGGCCTAGGGGTGTTCCCAAGCTACATCGCCGCCATCTTCATCGACGACGTTCTCCGGAGTCTCCATCACCCCTATGTGCTTCAATCCGTGTAAGATGATGGGGTAATGTCTCCGTTCATCCCTAGGATTAAATGGATACATGCTATGTGATCGCTACTTGATTCGTGGTTTCAATCTATTGTTTTCATGTTGATGATGCTTTGATGATTAAGGTAGGCCACCGTGTTTTTCAGGCGTATGATATCCGCTACTCCCATAGATTCCATCAACACACCGTGTCCATCATAGGTCTAGTCACGAATACCTTCGCGTAGTGATAGTACGAGAGGAGGGAAAGGGCGAAACCGTGGTCACAACCCCCGGTAGATTGGTTTACCGCTTTCGTGTAGTAGATGCATACCATGTTATCCTAGATCCTAGGGAGGGAACGCTTATCTTTCTTACTCACTCTCTTGTGTTCACCCCTTTACCATCTAGTTTAACCCTAGATTTGTTTGATCAACTTAACTTAGATTAACTTAGGTTAGATTGTCTTTACTTTTAGATTAATACTCTCTTTAAAGGTTTCCTTAGTCAACTAGATTAGTACTTGGTTAAGCGCTAGTAATCCCCTTGCTCCGCGGATTGACAAGAACCTTGGGAATCCCGTGGTGAAAAAGGTGTAGGTCCGTACGCTTGCGGATCGTAGGTGGATGCGAGTTTTATCCGTCAACAAGCCCCTTTTTCTGGCGCCGTTCGTTGCGGGAGCAAGCCAGTTTGCTACGTTTAATCTAGTATTAATTTTGTTGATTACTAACACCTAACCCTTATTTTCTAAAAAAAGAAATAAATCTTTTTTGTTTTTATTTCTACTTTTCTTGTGCCTAGATGGATTTGTTCACCTCACCATTGGAAGACGAAGAGATGTCGCTAAGGGAGCTAGCAATGCCGTCAATGGAAGACATTGAGATGCAAAAATCAGATTTGACGTTTGCTACAACCCACTATGAAGTGAAGCCTGGAATCATCAAGTTAGTGGCGACAAAACCATTTAGAGGATTGGAGGATGACAGCCCATATAGACACATTAAGGAATTCACGATGTTATGCAACACGGTGCAACAAAAAGGAGTTCCGGCCGCTTGGTTCAAGTGGAATCTTTTTCCGTTCTCTCTCGAAGATGAAGCACGAAGATGGTACACACTTGCGTCCGTTGAAGCAAAAGGAAATTGGGATGAGCTAGTGAAGAAATTTCTTTTGAAGTTCTTTCCCATAAGCAAGGTCCAAGACTTAAGGAGGCAAGTGCTCACTTTCAAGCAAGGAGAGGATGAAGGAATTGATGAAGCATGGGACCGTTTTAATGAACTACTTGAGCGAGGCCCGAACTTGGGATTTTCCGGTGACTTGATGTTGCATACCTTTTATTTTTCACTAACCCCTAACTCGTCTCATTTTGTAAGCATGTGTGCAGGCGGTGATATAATGGATAAAACAATTAGTGAAGCCGCACAAATCTTACAAAGGATAAGCAATGGACAAAGAACAATACGAGATTGGTAAATATGTTGTCGAGAGGAGCAAAATGACAAAATCAAGCCCAAGGTGCTTGCTGAAATTTTTGAAAAAGATGAACCGGAGGTCAAGGAAGATGAACTGACCATACAAGAAATTGAAGATCCACTTCCCAAGGTAAGAGAAGTCATTTCGGATGTTAAAAATGTTGAAACTAACATGAATATAGGCCGAAGTATGTGGAATGCTAGACCATTGGCGGAGTTCATTCAATCCGATTGGGTTCAAGTTGATTTCGCCCCACTAATTAACTACCGAAGGAAGGAGGAACACCGACACGTTGCCAAACTAGTTGAAGATATATTTGATCAAGAGATGAGTGGAGAGTCGATCCAAAAGATGTTTGAAGAAGAAAGAGAAGAAGGAGATGAAGGATGGATCGACCGGTTTGACAACTCAAAGATTTATGATGAAGGAAGAGAAGAGTATAACCGTGATGAGCCTAGTGACTCAAAGGATAAATGGGAGGAGATAGGACTCAAGCTAGATGATAGCTTGTGTGCTATTGAAGCCTACACACTAGCAAATCGAGACATGGAAGTACTCAAGGATGAAGGAAAGAGTGAATCAACAATGAGCGATCTTGACGACATGTGGTACATGGAAGATAAAGAAATCAACATACAAGTCTTTGAAGATGAAGATCTGGTTGATAAAGAAGACTTCAAAGAAGAGATGAATGCGTACATAGTTGAAGGATTACATGTTCCACATGATGAGTTGAAGAAACTGCAAGATGGTGATGAAGAGGCAACTACACTTGTTGAGATCGATTCGCCTTCAACACCGCTAGATGAACCAAATATCACTCTTGTTGAAAAAGCTCTAAGGCCAAGGTACGCGCTGAAATCTCAAGATATTATTGGTATTGATGTTTATAAATTCAAATACTCATGCTCAACCAATAGTATGAATGATAGTTTAATGTCTATGCCTTGTTCCAATAGTGATCATGTTGATAGGCTAGATTTTCTTGAGAATGAAAAAGAGGAAACATTTATTTTTGATCCAATTAATGTCACACCTAAACAACCTTTTCCTAATGATGAGCTAAGTGCTATGCATGAAACATATGCTTCTTTTATTTACACCTTGACTTGTTGCTACAATTCACATGTGGCGTTAATTATGGACGCGTATGTTTACAATAAGTTTTGTAAATCTCGATCATGCTTTGCGCTTGGTCAAGCTAATGACCTTAAAGAATCATATGTCGGGAAAGGCCCGATTTTCTCTAACCATGTAGACAAGGCTTGAATAATGAAAAAAGAAGCCATGCCTAAAAGAGTTGCAAGATAAATCATCAACCTCTCCGAATCCCGCGATGGATGCTGCTGTCTTCATCAATTTGAGAGCTTGTTCAGAGGTGTACAAATGAAGAAAATGAGATATTCAGAAGCTCCATCAAATTACCGTTCCAACGCATCAAGAACCAACAAGTTTGAAGACCCGTGCAAGGAGTTATGGAGAAAACATTGAGCGTTGCGCGTTCTGAAATTTCAGGACAGATTTCATCGACGAAGTAAAACGGACATAACTCTCTTGTCCGGAGTCCGATTTGAGCAAATGAAGACTCGTTGGAAAGGAAATTTTCTGCACTGTGCAATGGAGTAGAGCTTGAGTATACTTTCTGTTCTGGAAATTAAAAAAATTCATGGAGTGAAGGCAGCACTGAAGGATGATAAAGAAGGAGATAACGATGAAACAAAAGGATGCTTTGGGCAAGTCTTCTATAAGTGATCAAGCACAACATGGGAAGTAAATTAAAGCTGCATTGGTACCTTTTCTTCTTGCATGAAGGGCCATGGCTATGCAACGAAAAGAAGGTATGTGAGAAAGTCCAGCTCTATGACTTTAAATGAAGCGCTTTTCGGGAGGCAACCCGTTTCTTTATATTTTTACTACTTTCTTAGAGAGAATAAAGAATGGCACCATCTTATGATGATCAACTTGTGGTTATTAATCAAAGTTTAGATTTCCTTTTTAGAACCACCATCATGTTCATGCTCATATTTATTTATTTGCATGCATTGCATTTTGTTGTCCTCGTGATGTTTCTTTGTGTATACATGTTTTGCACATAGTTGGCTTGGTTGTTTTATATACTTAATGATGTATGCTTCAGTTTCCATGTTAATGCTTCATAGGGCCCTATGGGTATTTTCCTTTTGTGATCTTGTGTAAACGTGGTGTTTAAACAAGATTGCGGACCATCATCGTTAAGTTCGATAAACCTAGCTGGCTTTTCATATGTTTTCATGTTGCTTTGGTTAGTTTATAAGCTTTGCAATGCGCTTAATTTTTCTTGTGCTATAAGAGTTATTGATTTAGGGATAGACATGGTGTTTTAACCCTAGATATATAAACCTTTATGGCTATGGAGAAATTCGGCAACCTAGTTGTAAACATGGTGTTTAGAACTAGGTGAAAACATTGTCTTTGTTTATATGCTTTCCTATCATGTGCATACACACCTTGCACCACGTACACTCATTAGGTTTTTATTCCTCGTTAGATTAATTATGCCACAAGTTAAGAATCTTAGGAGACATTGTTGGATTGTTGGCAATTCTATCTACTCCCAACCGTCACCTTGGGGGTAGAATGTGCGTTTAAAACGTCTTACAGGAAAGATAAAGACTCTCACTACAAGGAAATTGAAGGATGGCTAAGAAGTGTTTTGTCTTCTTCTTCCATGACTAGCAAAATGCTAAGCATGGGGGAGACCTTAAATCTTCAACACGGAAGTGCAACATGACACTCTAGAAGATAGAATGATAAAGATCGTTAACATCTCCGGATCAATGCGCAAGAAGCCACCAATCTCATCAAAATTCTGCATGGTCTCGAAGGAAAAACACTGGATATTTTTGGATATTTAGAAGCCCCATGAAGTTACGATTCCAACAAATCAAGAATCAAGACAATCGGAGTTTCCTACAAGAGGTTATGCCCGAATCACCGAGTGCAACACGTCCTGAAATCAGTTTTGGACAGCACGCAGCGCTGAAGTAAAACAGACATAGCTCCTTTGTTTGAACTCCGTTTTCGATGAATGACCACACGTTGGAAAGGTAATTTCATAAACTTTTCAATAGAGCTATATTTCGATATATGTTCTGTTCTGGATAGGGGAAATCCATGAAAAAGAGACAGCAAGGAGATGATGAGAACAAGAAAGAGGAGATGGTGATGACAACATTGAAGAGAAGGGTGACCAATGACTCCATTAAGCATACAAGATCAAATTCAGAAGTTTAGGAGCATTAATAAATCAAGACAAAAGCAAAAGCCACATCGATACATGGAGATGTCGGAAGAAGGCAACAAAGAATTACAAAGGATGGTAACATCTCCATGGACCTTCTCTTTTCCAAACACAAATGCTTGTAAGTATGCCTTCAACGTCAACTAGGTGCAACCTTTTGTTTTTCTCTTCAAACAATAACATGGCTACTAGGAGGACAACCTAGGTTTCTTTTTACTTTCAATAGATAAGCATGACCATGTGTTCACCTCGATGTTCTATATTGCCTATGCTTACGGAAAGATGATGAAAGTTGCCGCTTTGTTTTACCTACATGAAGTTATACATGTCTTGGCTAATTGCTCTATATAATATGATCTGAAATTAATTTAAATACCGGCTCTTTTATTTGTGGAGGTGAAATGACTATGCTCTAGACCCACATACATATCTTTGCTCTTTGATTTAAGTTTATGGATAGCTGGATAACTTGTTGTTTTTATGAAAACTTAACTTTTATGCTACCTACATATTTGTGATGCTCTTGCAAAGTTCTACCTACCAAAGCCATACACATATATCTTTTATGATAACAAAACCCGTAGATTGCAAACATATCTTTTGATGAGTTGGATTAGGATTGATTTCTATGGTTCGAGACTAAGAAGCTGGTCATTCCTTAGTATAACTTTTTCATGCTAGCCTTTTTGTCCATGCATTGTGGGTTTTCACGTCGAAAATTTCACAAACTTCGCTGGGCATCCACCCTAAACCAAAAACATCTTTTTGTGATCACCTCCTTGTCCACAACCCAATTTGAGTATGGAGTAAAATTCTCGATGGAGATTCAAATATTCTGCAATATTGTGGAATTTATACTTACTTTAGCAGTCATTTCCCCTCTCTTTTATGCTCGAGGACGAGCATCGTTCAAGCATGGGGGAGGAGTCATTCTCTGACACAAATGCTATGTAAGTATTATGTTGCAAAAAGTTTTGAGGAGCAAAAGAAAAAAGAAAAAAAATGAAAAATGAAAAAATATGATAAGAAGAAAAGAAAAGTAAGAAAAATAGGAAGAATAAAGTGAAAAAAAAGAAAGAGAGAAAAATGAGAAGGAAATAAAATAAAGAAAAAAAATAAAGATGCTCCTCGGTTCTTTTTGCTTCATAAGTTCTCAAGTGCCTTGATGACAAATCCATACTCAAATCTTCCAACCATGTGCAATCCGATAACGAGGACTTCACTCGTGCCTCGGGATCATCCATTTGCCACTTGCACATGTCCACTTATCTAAATGTGTGTGTTTCGTCCCTCTCTCTTTCCAACATTTATTTTCCATGGCCTTTTTGACGAGTCTCGGTAATTCCAATAGACCTCTCTCTTAATTTGACAATATTTCTGATGTATGTTTTGCTAGGATTGTTTTTAACCTTCCAAGCTCCACAAAAGCCTTCCACTACCACATATGAGTAGAGTAGGTTGAAAATAATCTAGTATAGGCTTGAGTGACTTGATGAGATGAGTTTTCCATGTGCTTTTGCAAGAGATTTTCACTTATGTTGGATATGCATCTTTTTGAAAATCTTCCATGTGACAAGGTAATGGTTTGAAGTTCACTTAAGTTTGAGAGCATCGTGTTAAATGTGGCTTGTTCTTTATTGTTAGTCTATCTTCCATAATGAAAAAGAAGCCGATCACAACTTGAACTTTAAAAATAAATTCTTAAGAGAGAGCAATTTGTCTCGTCATGAATGACTAAGTGCAGGGATAACATTGGAAGGCAACGCTGATTTCCCTTTTAAGTGAGGACCACTTACTCGAGGACGAGCAAGGTTTAAGCATGGGGGAGATGTTGACGGTGAATTTCCGTCAACCTAGAGTACTTGTTATACATTGGTTTCGATTATGATTTGCAACAAACCGGCCACTAGGCATACTAATGATATAATAAGTTCACACTTGCATGTCGATTTTGGAGTTTGTTGTTTACGCAGGAAATCTACGCTAAAGAGGAGACTTTCGGGATAAGTTCACCAAGCACTTTGGAATAAGATCATGAAGCCCGACAAGAGTCAAGACACGCGATGAACATGACTCCAAATGACCCAAGGACCGAAGCGTCAACGTGCAAGTCTTCAGGGACTCAACCAGAAAACAGCGAAGCTTGCATAGCAAGGATTCAAGCCTTAACCATGAAGGAAACGACGTCAAAGGCCCACATGCAAGTGCACACGAATAAGGGATCATGCGAGAAGCAACGGGGAGGAAACCGGGGGCCGAACCGGCCGAAGTGGGCTCGGGCCGGCCGGCCGGCGGGCCGACCGGCCCGCCCCACTCCGGGGTCGGTTCGGTCCCCCTTTGCCCTAGGTGTTCGTCTATTTATTGCCTCCGCCGCCGTCGGCCGCCACATCGAACAAATCATCCTACCGACGCCAATCACCGAAAACCGCCGCCGCAAGATGAGGGAGAGAGTTAGATGAGCTCGTCGCAAGGATCAACGCCGACGGAGAGAAGGAAGCAAGAGGAGGACTCCAAGCCGCCGGCCTAGGGGTGTTCCCAAGCTCCATCGCCACCATCTTCATCGACGACGTTCTCCAGTCTCCATCACCCCTATGTGCTTCAATCCGTGTAAGATGATGGGGTAATGTCTCCGTTCATCCCTAGGATTAGATGGATACATGCTATGTGATCGCTACTTGATTCGTGGTTTCAATCTATTGTTTTCATGTTGATGATGCTTTGATGATTAAGGTAGGCCACCGTGTTTTTCGGGCGTATGATATCCGCTACTCCCATAGATTCCATCAACATACCGTGTCCATCATAGGTCTAGTCACGAATACCTTCGCGTAGTGACAGTACGAGAGGAGGGAAAGGGCGAAACCGTGGTCACAACCCCCGGTAGATTGGTTTACCGCTTTCGTGTAGTAGATGCATACCATGTTATCCTAGATCCTAGGGAGGGAACGCTTATCTTTCTTACTCACTCTCTTGTGTTCACCCCTTTACCATCTAGTTTAACCCTAGATTTGTTTGATCAACTTAACTTAGATTAACTTAGGTTAGATTGTCTTTACTTTTAGATTAATACTCTCTTTAAAGGTTTCCTTAGTCAACTAGATTAGTACTTGGTTAAGCGCTAGTAATCCCCTTGCTCCGCGGATTGACAAGAACCTTGGGAATCCCGTGGTGAAAAAGGTGTAGGTCCGTACGCTTGCGGATCGTAGGTGGATACGAGTTTTATCTGTCAACAGCAAGCACGTACTTGGGAATCCAAGATTTGGTCACACGGGTAAGTGGTGCATACAACCTATCATGTGGGTTAGCATGATGCAAATGCCGGTTGGAATGAAAAGTCTTTCGAACACCCTTGGAACCATGCCTCAAAGAAGTCACTCGCGAAGAAAGTCGAGTGCTACCACAAGCAAAAAGGCAAAGATCCTTCGGGGTCGTAGGAGAAGAACCAACACAAGCACCACGGGAAGCATGTCGCGGACCAACACAAGAAACACTAGAAGCATGTCCACGAGCATGGCCTAACTCACTAGAAAGAGTGTCATAAAACCAGTCCACAAATCGCGCCTTCTTAGGCTCACAAGTGTTCGTGCCATGAGAAGGGCTATGAACAACCAAAGGCCTAGAGGCACCTCCTCGCCGTATTTTCCTTGCCCGGCGGTAGCACAAACTCTCTTGATGCCCATCCTTCCCACAGTGAGAGCAATGGTACAAAGGCCTATCGAGAGGCACGGTCCGAGTGGATGAATCACCATTCTCTTGTAAGTGGGAAGTCCCTTGGGACTTAGAGCATGAAGCATTAACCCCAACATCCAACTTGGTGCCCACATTAGAACCACACGTGCCATGAGAAAGGCTATGTGGCTTCTTAAAAGCTTTGGCACGCACACGTCGCTCGTGCTTGACACGGCGAAAGCAAAACTCAACGGTATGCCCATCCTTCTTGCAAAAGGTGCATTGGAACCTCGGCTTGGGAGTATGAGTTCCAAATATGTGGGAGGCACCCTTTCCATTCAAATCACCTTGGGCAACACCGGAAGAAGCAACAAGCTTAGGAGTAGCTATGGGAGAGCTATACAAAGCACTAGCACACTTACCACCATCCAAAGACTCACACTTAAGAGAAGAAGTCGACTCCGGTTTAGAAGAAGCAAATTTAGAAGCATCAACATCGAAGTGACAAGAGAAGCATGAATCCAAACCCTTGGCACAAAGACTCTTGCACCTTGTGCGCAAAACCTCATTTTGAGACTTGAGACGCTCACAAGTACCACATGTCATATTTCTCAAATTATTGATTTCTTCTTCAATGCATTTAGCATATGTGGTATGCAAGAGTTCATTTTCTTTCTCAAGGTTGGCACTCATCTCATCATGCTCAACCAACTTGGCGCTCATATCATCGCGCATTTTCTTTAAAGCCAAAACTTCACTTTCCAAATCAATGCATGAAGTGCAAATGAGACCACATGAACAAGTATCATCATTTACACCCATCAAAGCATCATCATCATCATCATCACAAGAAGTATAGAAAGCATCCTCTACAAGAAACAAAGAGCACTTGCTACAAGGCATGGATTTTATATCACAAATTTCAGCCCTAGCATGCTCAAGATCATCTACACATGTGGTGTGAGTCAATTTTAATTCATTAATTTCAGCATGCAAAGACTCACAAGAAACACATGGTAAAGAAGCACTTGTCTCTAACAAAGCAATCTTACTCCTACCCATATCAAGCTCATCATTCAAAACAACACAAGAGTTGCAAGGCATAGAAGCATTGGTATGCAACAAGTCAATTTCAGATTGCAAGTTAGCAAGAGATGATCTCAATTCATCATTCTCAAAATAAAGATTGTCGCATGCTCTTCTAAAAGCTTCAACATGCATTTTGCGCCAATTAACTTCATCTTTTAATTTCTCATTTTTAGCACACAAGGCATCGCAAGATTTGCAAGGCAAAGAAGCTTTGAAATTTAACACCTTAATTTCAGATTTCAAGCATGCAATGGAAGCAATCAAAGCATCATTTTTAGCATGCATGGTGTTACAAGAAGTGCAAGAATTCAAAGCACAAGACCTCCAATGAGCCATACCACATTTCAACCTAGTAAGAGAGCATTTCATCTTCTCATTCTTCCTACGCAAGGCATCACACAAATCTATGTTTCTCCTATGCAAGTCTCCACAATCACACTCACAATCATCCAACCTATTGCATAGGATCAAGATAACTTTGGCAAGTGTACCTTGGTTCATGCCTCCTAGCTTGTGGTAGAGCTCGCCTTTCTTGATGTCACCATCTCGATAGTCCTCGATGAGAGATATCATCTCCTCCATTCCGGCTTCGCCTCAACCGCCATACTCCTCCTGCTCAAAGAACCACAAGGAGAAGAACTTGGTGCCATAATCAAAGTACCGGTTAGGATTAGCCGAAAGCAAACTCGAGGAACAAGCAACGATGCAAAGAAAGCACTCAAAATGCCTCAATTCTCTAACAAGTACTCACGAGTTCAATAGCAAAGGATCTTATCTTTTTCCCAAAATTTTACCACTGAACAAGGAGCACCAAAGATAGGGACACAAAAAATTTCAGCTCAAAATAAGGTGAAATGAAGCCTAGAGAAAATCCAGAAGAAACAAGACAAAGCCGCAAGAGACTTAAATGAGGATTTTTTCAATTATCTTCTTGATTTTTTCTGAATTTTTGAAGACCCCAAAATGATCTTTAGATGATTTTAGACCACCTACAAATGGAGTCACGAAACCGCTGTAAAAATTTGAGCCAAAACGGAGCACCGAGTGAAAAGTTATGCCCGTTTTACTGAAGGTATCTCAAGTTATGGTTTTCCAAGGGCACAACTCCAAATCGCCGGACTCAAAACGCGCAAACCAAGGTCGCAAGCAAAAGCACCTCTTTCCTCTAGTCACCCTATGGATTCAAGACTTGTTAGAGCCACAAGAATCCACAACCGGCTCTGATACCAATTGAAGGACCGATTCGGGCGACCAGAGAGGGGGGAGTGAATGGGAGCCGATAAAAATTCTTCCCTTTGGTTGAATTCAGCCTATGCCCCAATCGCAACTCCACGAACCCACAAGCACAAACAAGACCCCAAACAGGGATCAAACAACCTCAAAGGAACCACCAAGAAGCCTAGGGACAAGAAGCGGAAGCAAACAAAAAAGAACCGAAGCACAAGCTCTGAACTGCAAAAGCCTGGGCGGACTGTCCGTGTGGCACCGGCGGACCGTCCGCGAAGGGGTCGCGGACCGTCCGGCCACCACACGCGGACTGTCCGAAAAAGCACTCCAAACCAACAGAGCCTCACCCTAAAAAATCGGACTGTCCATGATTGAGCCGCGGACTGTCCGCACGGAAAATCTTCTCGCGGACTGTCCGAGGGTCTCTCGCGAACCGTCCGCAAACCACGTGCAAAACGGAAATCAAAATCCAATCGATCGAACGATGAACTCGTGAAGAACTCGATGAACTCGCGAAGAACAACCCAGGCCACGGACTGTCCGCCACGAGCTCGCGGACCGTCCGCCCCTCACCCAGAAACAAAAACGCGAGCTCCACAAAAACGACTCCAACTTCCAATCGATGGATCTCCTAAACCGTTGGACGGATTGACCCCAAAATTTGGGTAGATGAGAAGCGTCACTACGTGAAGCTATGCCCAAAATCTTGGAACCCTAAACCATCCAATCAACCGGAACCGCAAATCTCGTGCACTCAAAACACAAACTCGAGTTCATTCAATCCTCACAAAATCGAGCCCGATTCCCGGCGTTTGAGGGGTCAAGATCATCACCAAAGGTGCGCAAGGCATCCATCCATGATCCCCTCAAAGAAATCCGGAGCCAAACGTCCTAGAAACGACGAATCGAGCCAAGCACGAAAATAGCACAAAAAGAGCTCCGAAAAATCAACAAAAGAAACTCGGGAATAGAAAGATTGGCACAAGATTTAGAGGATGAAATCACTATGAATATCTTGTCCAATCGATTACAAGCCACTCCTAGAATCCAAATCTAAGATGGCAAAAAGCTCCAATCAAAGAGCCACTCTCACCTCTCTCCCTCTCTCCCAAAGCACTCCAAAATGAAAGAGTACAACAGCCTGCTAGCCCAAGAGTTGGCTGAAAATTCAGCCCCCTCCTCCTATATATAGGCCCTCCGGAAAAGACCGAAGTGCCCCTACACTAGGAGTACAACTCAAGCCCTCACAGGGGCATTTTGGTCAACACATGAAGTTCACCATCGGACGGCCGCGCATCCATCAGGCCTTCACGTCCTCCCGACGGAAGCACCTCGATCATGCCGCGTGTCGCCCGCCTTGAAGCTTCCCGACGCACCCGGATACCGTCTCCGTCACGCCAGGCCCTCGGGCTCGGTTTTGAGGCCCAAACCGAGAAACCCTCCTCTGATGGTTTTGTGGCAAAACCACCAAACCCCGCGTACACGGCCCGGCCTCACCACGCCAAGCGTCAAGCCCGCCAAGCCTTTCACCTCCAGCTCCCGGACGGTCTACTCCGTCTTGCCTCGTTCCTTGACTTGGCCACCATCGATGCACCGACAACATGTCCACGACTTCGTCTTGCTCTTCTTGCACCATGCGGCTCGCACTTGATCTCGTCGGCACCGGGTCCCTCGAACCAAGCCTACTTGTCTCTCCACTCCTCGGAGGCCCCGCAAGGCTAAGACCTTTCGCGCCTGTTCTTCACCTGCACCAACGCAAACCAAGCCGCAATCAACACCTGCAATACTAGGCCAAGAGTCAGTCCACACAACGTTGCCAACCACTCCTCACGAGTGCATTGACAACACACCACATAAACAATAAGGTAAATACACAAAATAAAACACACACAACACAACTCAACACTACACACACAAAGCTTCAAACCATCCGGTCAATCACTCATCACACACGGACCAAGGTACTTCTCAACTTGGTTCCTCAGGAGGATAGCCTGCCAGCACTTGAGCTCAATGAAAACACTCCTGATCAATGGAAGCCTGATTGGGGAAAAGATTACACTGCCAAAAGGTTTTACACAATGGTTTATGACCTCTTTCAGGCACATCCAATATTTAAATTAGTTTGGAAGTCAAGGTGCACACCAAGGATAAAATTCTTAATTTGGCTTATTCTTGTGGATCGACTCAACACTAAAACAATGCTCTCCAAGAGGCATATTGGAGAAAAAAACAATGATCATTGTGTTTTATGCAGCCTGGGGGAAATGAGACCCTGGAACATCTCTTTTTCCTATTCCCATTTGCAGCTCAATGCTGGAGTCATCTGGGTTTCATCTGGGATCTCAATTTATGCCTGGACGACAAATTTGCTCAAGCCAGCCAAGATAGTGGTCTAGATTTCTTCACAAAAGCAGCAATGATAGTAGCTCGGGAGCTTTGGAAAATCAGAAATGAACATATTTTCAACAGACATCAGCCAAGCCAGCAAAGATGGTTCCAAAACATCAAAAATCAATGTTTCTTACAATCTGTTAGATTTAGCCCTGACCTGCGGTCAGCTTTCTGTTTTTGGTTAGATGCTTTTAGTACTTTTACCCTTGTTCTTTTTATAAAATTGAGTTTTGGTGTTGTGGGGATCTCCCCCACAGTTTGCGCTAAAAAAACTTTTGCACCGAGTCTATCAACTAGACAAACATCCTTGAATACTACTACTCATCATCTATCACATCTAAGTACTACCACACATCCGCGAGCTTCATTGCAAGCCGCAACAACGAGTACTCGGTCAAACACAACGACCAAACAATCCGAGATGCATTCAACTGTCTCACATAACTTAAACTTGTTTTATCTTATAAACCATCCATGTACATGACTACCCTACAGGTACAAACTACTGGAGATTTAGCTTCTTGGTGACTTGCTCGACGATTGGCGCCATCTCCTCCAGCAGCTCGTAGAACCGTTCATCGAAACAGTTCGCTGCGACTCCTCCAGCCACAACATCCACAGGCGCCTTGGGGAAGTATGACTTCAAGAAGGCAAGTACTTGATTGGGAATCGACTTAGCCAAATGCTTGACATATGTCGCCAAGCACCCGAGGGGGGGCTTCCTTCAATCTGTCCACAAGAGGCTGCACTTGCTTTCCGGCCACATGTGAAAAGCAACCTCGCGATTGGAAGCGCATCCTCTTCAAGCTTCTTCAATGATACTCGTAGCTTCATGTACTCTTCATTGAGCTTCTACAGAGATTTATAACAACACAGGGTCAATGTCACTGGTTTCACGGAGCCATCCACATAGTGCACTCATGGCGCATCTTCGCGAATCATATCCAACTACCTCTCGAGCATCGGTTTCCCAGTACATGATATGCTTCAAGTCTGTAAAGCCTTGACATGCTAGAGAGAAGCCTCAAGTTCTACACAGACATCATCAACAGAGTCAGATGCCGATCTCAGCAAAATTAGTACACAAGCGGCTATGGCAAGAGACATACCTTTGTTTTTCTACCAGAGTGACTTGTTCTTCCTGGTGAGCTCGTCCCTCTTGGCCTCCATCTCCTAGACCTCATTGTGGTACTAGGCGAAGGTGGTGTCAAGTTTTGATTGGAGCAGTGTGGAATGCTTCCTCAACTTGTCCAGCTCCTTCTCCAGTTCCTCAACACAGAGGACGTTGTCACCATATCCGGGATCTATTAACCAACCCACCACCAAGCGCAAGGCACCATACTTGATACCCCAAACAGGACGTAGGGTTCGCTACTCTGGCGGCCCAAACCTGTATAAATCTTGTGTCTTGTGTCCCTGCCTTTACCTTCGAGTTCTAGGTCTCACGATTACAATCCCCCACCGCACAATCTACTACCTCGAGTACCCTCTTGGTAGGTTTGCTGGTCTAAAACATTGACACATTCCTTATCACCTCGCAGAAGCTATGACACTACTTCCAGAAGTACTTGATCTTTATGGTCACCGACTACCCGCTCAGTGATATACTCCACAACCTGGATTCCACCGAGAGGATCGCCAAGTGGGCGGTCGAGCTCGACACCCTCAACATCGACTTCAAGCCACACAAGGTGTGGCTGACACTTTTGGTGAGCATGTTATCGATAATGGGTGGCACCCCGAGTACGGTCTCCTTGGTGGTCGCTTCAACGGCAGGCGACTCCTGCTCTCGTGCCTCTGGCTGCTCAACAACCTTTGCCGCAGCTGGAGGGGGCTCTTGCGTCTCTACCGCCGCCGGCTCTGGGTTCACTCCTGCATCTGCAGGTGGCTTCTATGCTTCCACCGGCTCAACTTCTTCAACGACGGGAGGCGGGCTGGTGTTGCCTCCAGCTGGTGTCCCCACTGTGTCGAAATCATCTTCTTCATCACAGGCGGTTTGCCTCGACTTGCTCCGTGGGGGGGGGGGGGGGGGGACATCCTACAACAATACGACAAATAACAAGTTGTCAACAACCACCAGCTGACACAGACTACTCGACTACTATAGTGGGGAGTACTTACCTCTGTCCTGGTGTCTTCCGACACTTTAATCTTCTTCACGGCTCGCTTCCGCGCCGTGTTGCGCGGCTTCCTTAGCAGACGCAACACGTCGTCTTCAAGACTGGATGTCGGCTCTTCAACCGGCACGAACGACATCCCAGCTCGGTGGAAGCGCGACTGAAGATGGAACTGCTACTGCAGCGTCTCCTCGTCATCATCATCAGATGGCGTGTCCTCAACGATGACAGCATTGTCACCTTCACCAACTACTTGCCGCTCATTAGTCTTTGCCCCTGCCCTCGCTCCAGATTGATCTTACTAGTCAGGCAAAGAAGGCATGGATACAAACTTTTCGACATCCACCTATAACAAGCACCAACAAGTGTCAGTACAACCACTTTGACAACAAGTTCTCAAGGGCTTTGGCCACGACTACTAACCTTGTTGGGTGGTCGCGAAGCGGAGTACTCCACTAGGCAAGGAGTGTACGGGGGCATATCTGTGAAGATCCTGCCCAATCTTTCGATGATCAACTCATCGTTGATCTCTTCCTCATGCAACCTCGAGGAGCCATCCACCCTAGTGTACTCATACCCGAGGTGGTCACGCGCCATCAGCGGCTGGATTCTTCTCTTCATGAAGTTGAAGGCCACATGCTCGGCCCTCAGCCCCGCTACTCTCAAGGCAGAAATCTTCTCCAATAGCGCCAACAGTTGAAGGCCTTTTTGCATGGTGGGCTTTGTGTTCCACCAGAGCCGATGCTTCAGCAGGTACCCACTCGGCTTCGGTAGCTACGGATGATGGTTGTTCACATAGAACCACCATTGCTTCCATTCTTGGTTGGAGTCGATGAGCTTGTATGGCAGGTACTGCCCCATGACGTCTTCATACATCTGGACTCCAGTGCCACGGACTACTCTTGGGTCATCCGCGTTTGTCTGGGGCATCAACCAGAAGAATTTCTGGAATAGTACCCAGTGCGGCTGGATACCCATAAAGGCTTCACAAAAATGAACAAAGATGGAGGTGTGGAAGATACCATTCGGGTTCATATGTACGTGCTCGATGATGTAGTAGTGAAGAAGCCTGGGGAAGAACTCACTAGCGGGGAGCACCAGTCCACGCTCGACAAAGTGTGAGAACATCAGGATCTCGTCCGAATTCTTCTTCGGGTACGCGTCGCTGGTGGCGGCATTCCAACCGTCGACGACCTTCTCCCGCAAGAAGCCACTATTGACCAGGTGTAACGCCCGCGTTTTTAGCTCTAAATAAATCACCTGCTAAATCATGCGTAATTTCAAAAACCAATCCGCCGAGCTCAATTACCAATCAAACCCTAGACACTGTTTTCCCCCTCTCTCTCCCCAACGCGCGTGCCGCGAATCCCGCCGGCACCGCACCTCGGCCGGCACCCCGCGCGCCTTCCCAACGCCGCGGTCGGCCGCCGGCCGGAATCCCGCGCACGCCGCGGTCCCGCCGGCCGGTCCGCCTCGTCATCACCGCCGGCCCGAAAATCACGCCGACACCCGAAAACCGGGAAAAACCCCCGCGAAACCCTCCCCCAAATTTTCCCCGACAATCTTCGGATTTTTCCAAAAATCCCCTCCTCTATTTTCCCTCCTCTTTTCTAATTTTCCTCCCCATTTTCCTTTTTCCTCCTTTCCTCTCCTTTCTTCCTTTTCTTTTCCCTTTTTCCTTTTTCTTTTTCCTTCTTTCTTTTCTTCCCTCCTTCTTCTCCCCTGCTCCCCTCCCTGGCCGCGCGCCTGCCCGCGGCCAGCTCCCCGCGTCTCCCCGGCCGGAGCCGACACGGGTTGACCCCGGCCCGCACCCCGCCGCGGCGCGAGAGGGCGGCCCGGCCGACGGCACGCCGGCCGCGCCCACCGTGACCCCCCCTTCTCCTCCTTTTCCCCCCTCCTCCCCGCGCGGCCGGGTGGCACCCGACCGGCGCCACCGCCACCACCGGCCGGGGCCGCGCGCGGCACATCCACATCCCCGCACGCCACCGGGACCGGCGAAGCACCCACCTCCGCACGCCACCTTGGCCCCCGCCCGCCCCGCGCCCGCCGGGAGACCGGCCGGCCGCCGGCCGCCATTAATGCCCGGCACGAGCCGTCAACTCCCCATCGGCCGGCGAGGCCGCCCGCGCCCGCACGACGTGTCCAATCACACGGCACGCGGCCCCCCCGCGGTCGTCGTCCACGGCCCCGCGGAAATCGTCAACGGTGAGATTTTTTCCCCACCGCCATGGATGCCCACGGAAGCTCCTCGAGCTCGGCCGCCGAACCGCCATTCGCCGCCTATAAAAGGAGCCGGCCGCCCACCGGGCCGTCGCATCACACCAAGACCACCGTTCCCCCCCTTGCCTAAGCTTTAGAGCACCGCCGCCCCCTAGCGCCGCCGCCTCCCTCGGTGAGCCGCCGCCGAGCCACTTCCACCGAGCCTAATAGCCTAAGGTGAGTGCGGGGTTGGGATCCTCTCTTCCCCCTCTCCGTTTTCCCCTATCTCTAGGCCGCCGCCGCGCGCGGAGCCGCCGGCAGGGACCCCCGCCGGCCGGCCATGCCGCGCCCCCCCTTCTGTTCTGTATCGAGTGGGAGGGGGGGAGGAAGAAGGCCGTTTTGCTATTAGGCCCCTGTCTCCCCTTTATTCCTTCAAACCGAGCCCATTTTTCTTATTTCTCTTTATTCTTCCCAATTAAGTCCCTAGGTTAATAGTTAATCAAAGGTTAAACACTGTTATACCCTAGAATAAATTACAAAATGACTCTAACTTAGTTTATATTAGCATAAACACCCTTCTTACCATTTGTAGGGATTGCTAATAGGTCCCTAGCTCCTATACCACCCCTGTGACCCAACATTTACGATTAAACCCCGGACCTCACCCCGTTATTCCCCTGTGGTACACCACTGAACCACCACCCCCTAGGGCTTATAAATACCCCTCTCCGCTCACTTCCCCTCCCCGAGCTCGGCCGGAAACGTGTGTGCTAATATTGCTTGCTTGCTTGTGTGTGCGCTATAGCCGACGGAGTAGACGGAGGAAGGTACCCCCGAGCCGGAGATCGAAGCCGACTACCGCGAGCGGGGAGCCCGAGGTCCCGAACGCCGAGCCGGCACTCCCCGAAGACTTCGAAGACGGCAAGTTCAACCTCCCCCTTTGATGCATGCTTTGTCCTAGTTTTACAAATATACCCTATACCCGTTTTATAAATTGCATATTGTTTTACTGCAAAACATGGTAGGATAGCCACCCTTGATTGCTATGATTGAACCTTGTTTTGGCCTAAATGAGTGCTTTAAAAATGTGTGAGTGCTTTCAAAATGTGTGAGTGCTTTAAAAATGGAAATGGGATATGTTTGGAAAATGAGTAAAGAACTGGGTAGACGAGATGGACGTGTGTGTCAGGAGTATGGGTGAGCTCGTACCGTGTGGTTGAGCGTGTTGGGAGTTGTCCATCTTGTCGGTTAAGGACCGGGTTGCGTGACATCTCACCTGACCCAAGTCATCGTACAACCACTCGACCGTTGTATGTGGCAACGGCTTAGCATAAACCCCACTAGTTAATCTACTTGCCATCCGGGTGTGCGGGTGAGCGACGGGGAGACCAAGGAGTCGGGGTACGCTCCGTGTGAGGTACGCCCGGTTATGTGGGATAACCCCTTGGGTGCTTCCGTGGTGGCTCGTAGTGTTAGCTAAGGTGGGTAATGGCTTTGATAGGATCCGTACGGCACCGAGGTGTCCGTGTGACGGTACCCTACTTGTGGGTAAAGATGTACAACCTCTGCAAGTGTCAAACCTATTCGAATAGCCGTGTCCACGGTATTGGACGAGTCACGGTGTGGTCACAAAAACTAGTGTTTGGGATGGGATGTTTTTCGGCGTGAGTTGTTTTACGGGTGAAGTGTGTGGCCGTGTGCCCGGGCTACGACGGACGGGAAGTCCGGTAGATCCACGGTGGATTTTCCTAAAACATTTGAGTTACTCGGGTTATGGAAATGATTTGCGAAAACCTTTTTGAAATGAACCCCTGCATGTGTAAGTTTGCAAAATGAACCTTAACCTGATCCTTGTTATACCTTATGCATGATTCTGCTTATAAGCCCCTCCGTGGGTGGGGTTGGATTTGCTGAGTACGTATGTGCTCACCCTTGTTTTACTAACTATTTTACAAAGGAGGATCCCGATTACATCCCAGAAGACGTTGAGTAGGTCATTGCCCTACACCCAACCGCGCCTGTGTACCAGGGCCCTACCTAAAGCTTCCATGGTGTGGTACTCTGAGGAGGCTATGGAAGCCTTTGCTATCGTAGTGTGGTCGCTAGCGTTTGTGTTGTTCATCGTAGCGTTGGCACTACCGTGCCCTTTCTGTAACCGTAATGTAAAAGACTGATTCCACCTGTTGTAATAAATGTGCTACCAGCCTCCTGGGACTGGTATTTGTGTCACATTTGGTCACCTCGGATGAGGGGACGCTTCAGGTGGTATCAGAGTCGTGGTTGGCCGTAGGACATGACCCCTAGGATACGAGACCTCCTCTGGCCCTCTCTAACCTTTCCTTTGCTAAGCTCATCTTTTCCCAAATCCTTACCTTGATTCTTGCCTGTTTCCAGATGCCTAACCCCGAGTGGAACGGAGGAATTTGCCCCGTCCCGGCTCGGCCTCCCTAACCTATTGCTACTCGGCCCTAGAGCGCGTCGGAGTAAGGGATCCGCCGAGTTCGTCTATCGGGAGTACGAACGCTTCGGCACCCTTCGGTGTAAGCTGCTGATCTTTGTGGGAAGGAGCACGCTTTACCCCGACATAGAGCCATGGTTCGTCAACGCCACCGGTTTTCGCTTTGCCGACACCTACCCCAAGGCTGCTCGGAAGGCCCTGCGTTAGCTACGAGTGGTTTATAGACAGCACCTCCGAAGGACTCCAATGGGATTCTTTCCACCCTCCGGAGGAAGAGGACGCTCGTGGATTGATCGCATGAGAGGTTTGGAACGAGAGGAAGAAGACTTAGAAGAGGCGCTTTCCCACCTATCCACATACCTCGAGGCCTAGACCACCTTTATCGGGAGCTAGCCCGGCGGGCGGCGGCGCAGATCGACGGGCGGAAAGAGCGAGAACGAGAGGATAGAGCTAGAAAGGGTGAAGACAACCATAGCGAGAAGTTGAACTACACAACACGAAGCAAGAATACCTCGGGGAAAGAGAGCGCACGCCGTTGGCCCATAAAGCCCTATGGGATGAACCGAAGGAGCGTAGAAGCGAGAGATGAAGGAGCCGAGAGCGAGAAGAGAATGAACCCGAAGAAACCCACTGGGACAAAGGAACCCAGACTGAAGACGAGATACTGGAGCAAGATCTTCCACTGAAGAAGCGTCGTATCCAGTTAGAGGAAGAATCACCATGAGGATAAGACTAGGGTGTGTTAGGCTAGAAGTTGAGTCCTAGTAATAAGTGTACCCCGAAGGATGTACCCCAACCTTCCTACTAAATAAAGTTATCCATCTTTTGTACCCCACCACAACCTGTTCAACCCTATCTTTGTTTCAGATGGCGGAAGATGGATGGACCCAAGGCGTGTGCCAGGAGGAGCCTGGTTTTGCTCGCCTGCTCATCCACTCCCGGAGCGCCTCGGTATCACCGAGCGCCCCTAGGTACTACGACGAGAGAGTACGAGCAACTCGGCACTCTTCGCCGTAGAGTGGTCCTCTCCGTCGCTAGAAGCAACCGCCACACCAACATCGAGCCGTGGCGCGTGACCGCCACGGGGTTCCGACACGGGATACCTATCCTTTGGCCCTCGAAAAGCCCTCCGCTACCCGTGCCGAATCTACGAAGAGCACCTCGTCCCCACACCGATGAGGTACTTCCCTCCCGCCATCGGGACCCCGGTTTGGGGTGCCCGCATGAGGAACTTGGAGCGACGCCGCCACCAAGAAGACCCGCTATACCATGTAGTCGCCTACCTTGTCTCCCCCGGACAAGCTCTTTGATGACCGGGCCGGACACTTGAGGGAACAGATCGGCCGGGCCGAGCAAGTCGAAGTCACGGTGCGGATGCACCAAGTCCGAGTGGCTCAAGCGGAAGCAAGGACCGCGGCGGCCATAGCAGTGAAGCCGTTGCCCAGGAAAGCCTCAGAAGGATCCAGGACCAACGCATGCAAGAATGGACCCATGGCGGAACGCCAGTGCCAGCCATTGGAGAACCTCAAGTCCTGCTGGGAACACCCCTGGTAGGATGGGGAGGAGCCATAGAAGTCCCACCAGCACCACCAGCAGTCACCGAACCCCCAACAGCTACCACTGAAGCCGCAACACAGCCTCAGGAAAACGGAGACCCCGAAGGCGGCAACGATGACGAGCTGCTCATTCCGCTGGAAGAACACTCGACCCCAGAAGACAGCTCCCCTCGCGAGTAGTGTGCCCCAAGACCCAGGGAATGAAGCCGTACCGGTCCAAGTCGCGCCCTTAGTCCTTAGCCGTGTAATGTGTCCGCGTAGTCGGGATGTATCCTCCTCACTGGTTTGTAATAAAAACTTGTTGTGCTTGCTTGTTTGCTATGTGCTTGTTGTGTGCTTACCGGCAGAATAAACCCTGCCTTTTCAAAAGAAATCCGTTATAATCCACTTAAACATCACATAAAACTAGACCTCTTAGAAACCCGCTTCTTTACAGATGGTTTCCAGGCGCCCTGTCAGGACCCACCGGTCGGATGCTGAGGGATCACAAGCCGATCGGAGGGAGCGCCTCCACGAGCAGGAGGTTAACCAAAATGAAGATGGAGGAGAGAATGTGGTCCTGCCACCACCACCCCCGCCTATTGACTTGGCTCAAGTCTTAGCCAACCAGACTGTCTTGATGGAGGCTATCTTCAATGCCATCAACCGCCCAAGACCCCGTGCTATGAGCATGAATGAGAAGCTGATCGAGTTCCTCAGGACTAAGCCGCCCACCTTTAGCGGGTCGGTGAATCCTTTGGACGCTGACGATTGGCTGAGAGCCATCCTGAGGGAACTGGAGCCCCTCCACTGCGAGGACCATGACAAGGTTCTCTTGGCGGCTCACCAGCTCACCGGGACAGCCCTAGCTTGGTGGGAGAATTACTGTGCCGCAGCCAAGGATCCCTCCGCCATCACATGGGATGAATTCGTGGAGGAGTTCCGCCGCTACCACATCCCGGAGGCTACACTGAAGCGGAAGGCAGATGAGTTCCGCGAACTCCGCCAAGGCAACATGTCTGTGGAGGAGTACACATACCAGTTCATAGAGCTGGCACGCTATGCCCCCGAGGAGGTGGATAAAGACTCCAAAAAGCAAGAGATGTTCAAGAAGGGGCTGACTCCGGAACTGAGGACACTGCCGACTCCTCGCATTTACCCGACTTCAATACCCTTATGAACATGGCAATCCTCACGGAAAGAGCAAAGGCCGAAGAAAAGAAGGAAAACAAGCACAAATTCATGGAACACAAGGCCAAGCGAAGAAGAGCGGTCCCGGAGGCCGAGAAACTTTGGACACCCCATGTCCGGGTTCCAAGCTCCGATGCAATACGAGAACCCAAACCCAAGCCACAAGCTCACAAGCCCCCGAGCCCGGTTCAAGCCCTCCTACAACCGGAATACCATGAAGCCCCCACGAGAACAACACCGACGCGGATCACTACCAACAACAACAACAACGGCTCCCGAGTGTGTTTCAACTCGCCGGAAACGGGCACTTCATCGCCAACCGCCCCTATGCTAAAAAGCCAGCCACCACCACCTACTCCAACTCTGTGAATGGGCCAAGGCCACTTGCGTCAGGAGCCAACCGCATGCCAGTGCGCAGCAACAACAACTTCGGCAACAACACCAACAACCAGCAGATGAGGCAGCCTCAGCAGTCGTATGGACGCGCTCGGGTGAATCACATCAATGCGCAGGAGGCACAAGAAGCACAAGGAGTGGTACTCGGTGAGTTCCTGGTCAGCTCAGTTTTGGCTACCATACTATTCGATTCGGGAGCATCGCACTCATTTATATCCTCAAGCTTTGTGGAGAAGCATAGCATACCCACAGTACTACTCAAAGCACCCCTAATAACTCGAACACCCGGAGGTGACATTAATTGTCAACTGGGATGCCCTCGGGTAAGGATTATTTTAAGTGGGGTAGAGTTCCTAGCAGACCTGGTAGTACTGAAATCCAAGGGGATAGATGTGATCCTTGGTATGGACTGGTTAAGCCAACACCATGGCCTCATAAGCTGCGCCGATAAAGTAGTGCACCGACCAACCCGGACGGGATACAAGTGACCCGCCACACCGGGGACACGGGCGGATATAATGGTTTTCAACATAGAAGCCAAGTCCATAGAAGATGTCCCGGTAGTACGAGAATACCCGGATGTGTTCCCCGAAGAGCTCCCCGGAATGCCACCGGACGAGGGGATATAGAGTTCGTAATCGACCTTATCCCCGGAACCTCTCCCATAGCAAAGAGGCCCTATAGGATGGGGCGCCACGAGTTGGCGAGATTGAAGAAGCGGCTAGCGAGCTTCAGCGAAGCGGGTTCATCAGACCAAGCTCATCACCATGGGGAGCACCAGTGCTTTTCGTGGAGAAGAAAGATAAGAGCATGAGGATGTGCGTGGACTATCGCTCGCTGAACGAGGTCACTATTAAAAACAAGTACCCTCTCCCCAGAATAGATGACCTGTTTGACCAACTGAAGGGAGCCAAGTATTTTTCGAAGGTGGATCTAAGATCAGGGTATCACCAACTCAAGATTAGGGAAAGTGACATCCCCAAGACTGCCTTTGTCACTCGCTACGGGCAATATGAGTTCACGGTGATGTCCTTTGGGCTAACCAATGCACCAAAGATACTTCATGAACCTCATGAATAAGGTGTTCATGGAAGAGCTGGACAAGTTTGTCGTGGTCTTCATTGACGACATACTTGTGTACTCCAAGAGCGTGGAGGAGCATGAGCAACATCTTCGGGTAGTACTGGGAAAGTTAAGGGCACACAAGCTCTACGCCAAGTTCAGCAAGTGTGAATTTTGGTTAGAAAAGATATCCTTCCTTGGGCACATTCTAACTGCAGAAGGAGTAGCCGTAGACCCCGGGAAAGTTGAGACAGTCTCAGGCGGCGGCAACCAACCAACGTGAGTGAGATCGGGGAGTTTCCTAGGTTTAGCCGGATACTACCGGAGATTTATCGAGGGATTCTCCAAGATCGCCCGCCCATGACGAGCTTGCTTAAGAAAGAGAAGAAGTTTAAGCTGGACCGAGGCCTGTGAAAGAAGTTTCCAAGAATTGAAGAAGAGGCTGACCACAGCCCCAGTGCTAACCCTGCCAGACATTCAACGGGACTTTGTCGTGTATTGCGACGCCTCCCGACAAGGGTTGGGATGTGTGCTTATGCAAGATGGGAAGGTAGTGGCATACGCCTCCCGTCAGCTCAAACCCCATGAGCAGAACTATCCCACCCATGATCTGGAGTTTGCAGCCGTAGTGCATGCCCTAAAGATCTGGAGACATTATCTGATCGGGAACAAGTGTGAAATCTACACAGACCACAAGAGTCTAAAGTATATCTTCACCCGGCCGACTTGAACCTAAGGCGAGAGAAGATGGCTAGAGCTAGTCAAGGACTACAACCTAGAAATTCACTACCACCCGGGAAAGCCAACGTGGTAGGCGATGCCCTAAGCCGGAAAACCTACGAGAAGGCAGCACCCAAGAGTGCTCAGTTGCAAGAGGAGATGGCCCGACTCAACGTACACATCGTTCCCCAAGGCTACGTCCGCCAGCTGAGTGTTCAGCCTACCCTAGAGGAAAAGATCCGGAAGGCCCAAGAGACCGATGAAGATCTGATGAGGATCCGCAAGCATACCGGAGAGAACAAGGCCCCTGACTTCAGGGTAGATGACCAAGGCACCCTGTGGTACAAGAACAGGATATGCGTGCCCGAAGGTGGAGATTTCCGACAGACCATCATGGATGAGGCACACAACTCAGCATACTCCATTCACCCGGGATCCACCAAGATGTACATGGACTTAAAGCAGAAGTATTGGTGGAACGGAATGAAGGCAGACATTGCACGGTTCGTCGCCCACTGCGACACTTGTCAGAGGATCAAAGCCGAACATCAGAAGCCTGCAGGACTGTTGCAACCCTTACCAATCCCGGTGTGGAAGTGGGACGAGATAGGTATGGACTTCATAGTAGGGTTGCCAAGGACTCGAAAGGACATCACTCCATATGGGTGATCGTGGATCGACTCACTAAAGTCGCTCACTTTCTACCCGTACGAACCACTTATGGTGGAGAGAAATTGGCGAAACTCTACATAGAAAATATAGTGAAGCCGCATGGAGTGCCTAGCGGGAATAGTCTCGGACGAGAGGGACCCGAGTTCACCTCTAGGTTACCGGAAAAGCTTCGCACAAAGCCATGGGCACCAAGCTAGACTTCGGCTCGGCGTACCACCCACGGCCGACGGACGGACCGAAAGAGTGAATCGGATTTTGGAAGATATGCCGAGAGCTCGCGTCCTCACCTACGGCAAAGATTGGGAGCGGAGGCACTCGCCGTATGCGAATTTTCTTACAACAACGGCTACCAAGCAAGTCCGGGAATGTCGCCATTCGAAGCACTATACGGGAGAAAATGCGGGGACACCCCCGATGTGGTCGGGAAGTAGGAGAGCGTGCCCTGGTTGGGCCCGCGCTTATAAAGGAAGCCGAGGAGCGAGTAGCTGATATCCGAGAAAAGTTGAAAGACGCTCAGTCCCGACAGAAGAGCTACGCAGACAAGAAAAGGCGTGAAGCGAGCTTCAACCCAGGAGACTTCGTCTACCTCAAGGTTTCACCCATCCGAGGGACTCGAAGATTTCAAGTACACGGGAAGTTGGCCCCTCGGTACATCGGCCCGTATAAAGTGCTCAAGAAAGTCGGAGCAGTAGCATATCGGCTAGAGCTACCCGAGGAAATGGCAGATATACACCGGTATTCCACATCTCTCGAGCCGCGCCGATGTTTGAAGGTTCCGGAAGAAAAGCGAGTACGGTGGAGACCATCGATCTACGGCCGGACCTTAGGTACCGGGGAGGTGCCCATCAAGATCTTAGACATCGTGGTCAAGCGGACAAGAACGACCGAAGTACGGGTGTGCGAGAGTCCAATGGAGCGGACACGGGGTGGAAGAAGCTACGTGGGAACGAGAGGATGCCTGAGGAAAGAATTTCCCCACCTATTCGAGACTTAGCCGAATCTCGAGGACGAGATTCATTTTAAGTGGGGTAGGTTTGTAACGCCCGCGTTTTTAGCTCTAAATAAATCACCTGCTAAATCATGCGTAATTTCAAAAACCAATCCGCCGAGCTCAATTACCAATCAAACCCCTCACAAACAATCGTTTTCCCCCTCTCTCTCCCCAACGCGCGTGCCGCGAATCCCGCCGCACCGCACCTCGGCCGGCACCCGCGCGCGCCTTCCCAACGCCGCGGTCGGCCACCGGCCGGAATCCCCGCGCACGCCGCGGTCCCGCCGGCCGGTCCGCCTCGTCATCACCGCCGGCCCGAAAATCACGCCGACACCCGAAAAACCGGGAAAAACCCCCGCGAAACCCTCCCCAAATTTTCCCTGACAATCTTCCGGATTTTTCCAAAAATCCCCTCCTCTATTTTCCCTCCTCTTTTCTAATTTTCCTCCCCATTTTCCTTTTTCCTCCTTTCCTCTCCTTTCTTCCTTTTCTTTTCCCTTTTTCCTTTTTCTTTTTCCTTCTTTCTTTTCTTCCCTCCTTCTTCTCCCCTGCTCCCCTCCCTGGCCGCGCGCGCGCCGCGCGCCGGCCTCCCCGCGTCTCCCGCGCGGGAGCCGACACCGGGTTGACCCCGGCCCCGCACCCCGCCGCGGCGCGGAGGGCCGGCCGGCCCGACGGCACGCCGGCCGCGCCCACCGTGACCCCCCCTTCTCCTCCTTTTCCCCCCGCCTCCCCCGCGCGGCGGGGTGGCGGCCCGGCCGCGCCCGCCACCACGCGGCCGGGGCCGCGCGCCGCACATCCACATCCCCGCACGCCACCGGACCGGCGAGAAGCACCCACCTCCGCACGCCACCTTGGCCCCGCCCGCCCCGCGCCCGCCGGAGACCGGCCCCGGCCGCGGGCCGCCATTAATGCCCCGGCACGAGCCGTCAACTCCCCATCGGCCGGCGAAGCCTGCCCCGCGCCTGCACGACGTGTCCAATCACACAGCACGCAGCCCCACCGCGGTCGTCGTCCACGGCCCGCCGGAAATCGTCAACGGTGAGATTTTTTCCCCACCGCCATGGATGCCCCTGGAAGCTCCTCGAGCTCGGCCGCCGAACCGCCATTCGCCGCCTATAAAAGGAGCCGGCCGCCCACCGGGCCGTCGCACCACACCAAGACCACCGTTCCCCCCCTTGCCTAAGCTTTAGAGCACCGCCGCCCCCTAGCGCCGCCGCCTCCCTCGGTGAGCCGCCGCCGAGCCACTTCCACCGAGCCTAATAGCCTAAGGTGAGTGCGGGGTTGGGATCCTCTCTTCCCCCTCTCCATTTTCCCCTAACTCTAGGCCGCCGCGCGCGGCGGGAGCCGCCGGCAGGGACCCCCGCCGGCCGGCCATGCCGCGCCCCCCCCTTCTGTTCTGTATCGAGTGGGAGGGGGGGAGGAAGAAGGCCGTTTTGCTATTAGGCCCCTGTCTCCCCTTTATTCCTTCAAACCGAGCCCATTTTTCTTATTTCTCTTTATTCTTCCCAATTAAGTCCCTAGGTTAATAGTTAATCAAAGGTTAAACACTGTTATACCCTAGAATAAATTACAAAATGACTCTAACTTAGTTTATATTAGCATAAACACCCTTCTTACCATTTGTAGGGATTGCTAATAGGTCCCTAGCTCCTATACCACCCCTGTGACCCAACATTTACGATTAAACCCAGACCTCACCCCGTTATTCCCCTGTGGTACACCACTGAACCACCACCCCCTAGGGCTTATAAATACCCCTCTCCGCTCACTTCCCCTCCCCGAGCTCGGCCGGAAACGTGTGTGCTAATATTGCTTTCTTGCTTGTGTGTGCGCTATAGCCGACGGAGTAGACGGAGGAAGGTACCCCGAGCCAGAGATCGAAGCCGACTACTGCGAGCAGGAGCCCGAGGTCCCGAACGCCGAGCCGGCACTCCCCGAAGACTTCGAAGACGGCAAGTTCAACCTCCCCCTTTGATGCATGCTTCTGTCCTAGTTTTACAAATATACCCTATACCCGTTTTATAAATTGCATATTGTTTTACTGCAAAACATGGTAGGATAGCCACCCTTGATTGCTATGATTGAACCTTGTTTTGGCCTAAATGAGTGCTTTAAAAATGTGTGAGTGCTTTCAAAATGTGTGAGTGCTTTAAAAATGGAAATGGGATATGTTTGGAAAATGAGTAAAGAACTGGGTAGACGAGATGGACGTGTGTGTCAGGAGTATGGGTGAGCTCGTACTGTGTGGTTGAGCGTGTTGGGAGTTGTCCATCTTGTCGGTTAAGGACCGGGTTGCGTGACATCTCACACGACCCAAGTCATCGTACAACCACTCGACCGTTGTATGTGGCAACGGCTTAGCATAAACCCCACTAGTTAATCTACTTGCCATCTGGTGTGCGGGTGAGCAGCGGGAGACCAAGGAGTCGGGGTACGCTCTGTGTGAGGTACGCCCTGGTTATGTGGGATAACCCCTTGGGTGCTTACGTGGTGGCTCGTAGTGTTAGCTAAGGTGGGTAATGGCTTTGATAGGATCCGTACCGGCGCTGAGGTGTCCGTGTGACGGTACCCTACTTGTGGGTAAAGATGTACAACCTCTGCAGAGTGTCAAACCTATTCGAATAGCCGTGTCCACGGTATTGGACGAGTCACGGTGTGGTCACAAAAACTAGTGTTTGGGATGGGATGTTTTCTGGCGTGAGTTGTTTTCTGGGTGAAGTGTGTGGCTGTGTGCCTGGGCTACGACGGACGGGAAGTCCGGTAGATCCACAGTGGATTTTCCTAAAACATTTGAGTTACTCGGGTTATGGAAATGATTTGCGAAAACCTTTTTGAAATGAACCCCTGCATGTGTAAGTTTGCAAAATGAACCTTAACCTGATCCTTGTTATACCTTATGCATGATTCTGCTTATAAGCCCCTCCGTGGGTGGGGTTGGATTTGCTGAGTACGTATGTGCTCACCCTTGTTTTACTAACTATTTTACAGAGGAGGATCCCGATTACATCCCCGGAAGACGTTGAGTAGGTCATTGCCCTACACCCAACCGCGCCCGTGTACCGGGGCCCTACCTAAAGCTTCCATGGTGTGGTACTGCGAGGAGGCTATGGAAGCCTTTGCTATCGTAGTGTGGTCGCTAGCGTTTGTGTTGTTCATTGTAGCGTTGGCACTACCGTGCCCTTTCTGTAACCGTAATGTAAAAGACTGATTCCACCTGTTGTAATAAATGTGCTACCAGCCTCCTGGGACTGGTATTTGTGTCACATTTGGTCACCTCGGATGAGGGGACGCTTCACCAGGGTGAGGATATCCTCGATCTTCAACTTTGATTTCTTCCACTCGTTCGATGGATTCGGTGGAGCGGGGTGGGAAGGCAATTGCCCGACACCCCCTTCTCCTCCCGGCTCCTCTTCATCGATGCTTGGGCTTTCGTCGGCGATGCCTTCATGCTCCCAGTCACGAGTGTTGGGGAATTCAGGAAAACCCGTCACTCTCGAAACGTTGAGTTTAACAAAGTTCTCGAAACATGTTTTTCAGGAGCAGGGAATTCACGATTTTCGGAAGCCTGGAGCCTGTGAAGTCACGAATTCGCGAATGTGCGAAGTTCGGGGATCTTGATTCGGTGAAGATATGGGGTCACGAACATGCGGAAGACCGGTGTCTTGAGCTGTCGGTGGCCCGAACTTCGGAGGGTGGCCAGTTCGGGAATCTGTCGAGGGCTGAGTTTGGGGGTTGCAGGCGAGGACACGCGCGAACTGTTGACGCGAAAAGTGCACTCAACGCCAAACACACAGCAAGCCGAACAAAGCTGGCTTTACACGCGCAGAGAGCGAAAGACGTGCCAGTCAATTTTTCCTGAAAATTAACAAAAGGTAAAGCAGTTAAATACCAAAGCTTGGAACTTGCCGGGTGGTACCAGACAGTTCCATATTTACGGCTAAAAAGCCAAATGAGATGACATATAACTATGAAAAGCTATCTGCCAACGAACTACGACCATTCGAGAGACCGCAAAGGGAAAAAGTAACACTGCCGAATGGATGATGTAAGCATGACAGCGATCGGTCTTTGTTTGAACAAGGATGCACATGCATGAAGTCATGACCGATCCCCATGAAGATTAACATTAAATAAGTGAATAAAGTAAAGCACGGACATGATTCACGTATTAAATAAGTATGCATAGATCCAAAGCACTAGTCTACCGCATGTCTAGTTACTTTAAAACCCGTCGGATACGATGTCAAACAAATCTATCCACCGCATGATACAACTTGCATGAAACACCGTACCACTTTCCACAAATAGATCTATCCACCGCATGATACAATCTAAATGTGGAAAGCCAAAAGCATACATCATTTAAAGCATGAATAACGCACGTGTTCTACTCGTGGAGAAACATAACCGAATACGGCTGAACAGCCGATCCGGGGTCCATGAAGAAGGAACAAACATTACCAAGTGAATAAATCTATCAGATTGATTTGGGAATCTAATCCACCGGATGACTAGCCCCAAAGCAACCCAAAAACCTGCATCTACCGCATGATACCCGGTTCTGTCAAGATTTATACGAACATGAGCAAGCTTGAACCCGCGACATGTAACAATCTATATCGATTCAGTTTCGGCTATCGAAAAACACAAGATCCACGTGTTAAAACATGAAATCCACTCGAACAAGGATCATAAAATAGATAAAGCCGATCCAAAAACATCTAGATTGGGCAAAGGTGTGTTACATGAATTTAAACATAAAGTAAAAAACCCAAGATAACACGGGTAACTTAATGAATCTATCGGATCTTGCCAAAATCCAATAGAGCCGATAACTAGCTTCAAGCTAGATCTTAGCCTACCGCATGACTCATGATCTAACAAGAAACCCTCTTGAACCAAGCTTGAATCTACCGCATGACACGAAGCATGGCAACAAGACTACTTGCATCAGGTCTAAATCCACCGCATGATACTAGACATGATAGAAGGTTGCCGGTACTCACGGAGGTCGACGGATCGATTGGCCCTCTCGAACAACTCGACGACACGACAAGGACTCTAGGGTTTGGCGTAAGGCCGGTGTGTATTGAAGAATGATTGTGTTTGTTACATACATTCAGGGGTCATATTTATACCCTGTTGAGCACAACTTCGAATGGATTCGTTGCCTAACTTATCTCTAAGCTTGATCGCCTATCCATCCATTCGTCTTCCCTGATTGAGCCACGTCACCGTCCAATCCTGCAAAATTAGCTCTACTGTTCCTTTGTCGAACCGAAGCAAACAGCCGACCCCAGATCTCTTTGCCGAATATCTTTGAAAATATCCTTCCTTCCACCAGACGGACTCTTTATCGAACCGGACCCACAAGTCAGACTCCCTACCAAATTTTGGTGTTAACACATGCCCCTTCAATTGTGGGATAAAAGTAATTTTGTTCCACAATTGACTCGAGCCACGAATACCTCAAATCAAATTCGTCAACACCTGTTCTTTGCAATCCGCCGGAATCTTCATCCAGATCCAAACCTAGATCCCCCTCGTTCCGAGCTCAAACCTCCAATGGCGGCTCAGAACCAAGATGCTCAGGTAAATTTGTCCCCAGCAAGCCTCGTTCGGCACTTAGGTTTTCGATTTTACCTGAGATTTCCTCTTCCGCTCTTCTTCCAGGAGCCTTCTACTGCGCTTTTGATTCGTACCGAGGCCAATTCGAGATCTTATTATCTTGGTCCTGTGGGGAACTCTGATCCTCGAGATTTCATCGCAGCTGAATCTCAGAGAATCCCCTTCAAAGCAGCTACTGTCTCCACGCCTCGGTGGCAAGATGCTTTCAAGAACTGGCCTTTACCTCCAATTGCAGGCTGGAAAACTTGGTATCGGAGGATTCTTGCAGACAAGAGTGGACTGACCAACCTGGATACCCTCCGTATCGCCCAGTGTTTGGAGTTATCTGTGGCTGAGATCCCTAAGAACGAAGACCTCCTGATAGCCGCCTGCCACTTCTGGTCAAACGGCGTCAACGCCTTCCTTTTTGGGCATGGCCCAATGTCTCCAACTTTGGCCGATGTATATATGATCACCGGCTTTGACATCACAGGGTCTGTCCAGCCCTGGAACTTCAAAGGCTCTTCACGCCAAACAGGGGTAAAGCCAGGGAACGGATACAAGAATTACATCTTGAAGCATATGAAAGACAACCCCCTTGGTGATGTTGAATACAGAGCCTTTCTGAATATGTGGCTGTGCAGATTTGTTTTCTGTGGCAAAGCCAACGAACCCACCTTGAACCACATCGCAATGGCGACTCATCTGGCTAGTGGCAACCGCCTCCCTCTGGGAAAATTCTTCTTGGGCAGCGTATACCATATGCTTCATCAGACTGTTACCCAAATGTATACCAGCCAAAGGATAACTTGTGTCAACGGCCCTTGGTGGTTCGTTCAAATGTGGCTGCAGCTCCACATGCATCAGATCGTTGGTGTCGATTTGAACTCCAGGTTCTTCCCCTTGTCCAATCATCCTGAAGGAGAGCCTCAAGCTACCAGAGGATGCCAGAATTACGGAGAAGCGGCTTCAACTGTTCTTGTTCAGCAGGACATCAACCAGCGTTTTGAGCTATTCTTCAAAGGTTTCCCCAATCCTCTCTGGCTTCCTTATCTGGACAATGACACCTTGACCTTCCCTGTTGAATTTTCCTTTGAACCCGGCCATCAAGATGGGAGATTCTTAGAGATCTTCAATATCATAATCCGCCCATGCATACTGCCGGCTGAGTTCAATGGAGGAAGGTTGAATGTTAGTACTTATGAGTATTATCAGCCCAATGTAATAGCCAGGCAAATTGGATGTGGACAGATGCCCCCAAGATTGTTCCTGCACGAATTCCTCAAGCCCAGAGAGGAAATCAAAGAGTTGATGCAGGGCAGCAGGGTTTTTAATTATGTGTGCAGTCCAACTGTCTACACATGTCCTTTCGTGCCAACGACCATAGCTCACCCCACCTTTAACTCCTGGTGGCAAGAATTTCATGATCACATCTTCAGTGAGCCTGTCCATGTGTTCTGTGCGGAGTTGATGCCTGATTTCCTGCCAACTTCAGAGGTAATACAGTGAACCCTTGGATCAGACATCTCCTCTTTATTCATGATTCTGACCTTCATCTTCTTGTCCACAGAACACGGTGCCTGCCCCTCGAGCCAGGGATATTTCTTATAATGCTGAAGGCCCAATCAGCACTGGGCTTCAAATCCACAACTCTGGCTCAACTAATGGCCAGGTATGCCACAACAGATCCCAGCCTCTCTAGCCTCGCTGCCGACAAGAGGCAAGGTCTATCTCTGGTTGCCCCTCCAACTGCCAAGAGGAGTAGAACTATCAAGAAAGTGCTCATTGAGGTAGAATCCTTTACCCCCTTGATCACAAGATCACTCTATTCTTGATAAATCATATTGTTGTGCATTTTCAGACCGAGCCCCGGCGGCATTCGGAACCGGTACACACGCCAATGCCCCATCCACTGGTATGACCTTTACTGTCTTTTTCTTAAGGATGAACACTGGCATTTACCCTTTCAATTTGACATTTGTAGAAGGAACAATGGAAGAGCGACTTGTAAATGTCCCGGTGGTTCGGCAAGCAAGTCCACCGGGGTTGAATTACCTATCCCGGTGGAGATCTCATCTTCATCTCCTTCTGCAGAAGCAATAAATTCTCCAGAGATGAATCTCCCAATCCAGCCGGAGCCATCAAGTCCTCTAAGGGCACAATCACCTGTTGGTCATGCAGAGACAACAACCCCAACAGAGGTAGACCCGACTCCTCATCAGCCAGAAGCCTACGAGCTATCAGCAGCTGCATCAACACCTCCCAGCTCGGACGCTTCAGCTCTACCTAGATTACCTCCTTCATCTGTGATTGCCCCTACTCAAGAAACCAGCCATGAGGTATCCATCTGTACATAACTCTGATGCTTCCATGTTTAGCATTCTTAACTTGGCAATACTGCTTTTCAGGATCAGGCTTCATTATCGTCAAGCCTGCCATCAGATAGCAATCCAGCTGCCGAGGTGATGGAAAGAGCATACCAGCCTCTGTCAGATGAAGTATTATCAAGGCTTAAAGAAATTGTTGCCTGGCTAGAAAGGGATGCACAAGATCAGTTCAAAGATCTTGATCACTTCGAGGAGATGTTTGAATCCATCAGCCAGGAACTCCCTAAAGACATCAGAACCCCTCTATCATCTGTTTATGGCTTAGACACCCTCTATGCGCCCATAAAGCATGCCTTGAGGAAATTGCGCTCCCGCCCAGCTATTGAAAAGAAGAAAGCCGATGCTGAACATGCCATGGCCGGGGCACAATCCCAAGTAGAGAGCCACAAGGACACATTGGCTAACTGCCGGGCTTCTTATGATGCGAAAATTGCCGGGAAAGCTGCTCTAGAAGCGGGCGAGAAGCCTGTCAGCGGAGATAGAGGCTGACAAAGAGAAAATAGCCGAGCTCCCCGGGTTGATAGAAAAGATCCAAGCGGAAGCAAAATCGGCTATCACCAAGATGGAGCAATGCGATGCAGAACTCACCGATTTGTCTGGCACTCAAAAAGATTGTCAGGAGCTGCTGGACAACTCCCGTCTAATAACATCCAATGCTCGTGGTGTAATTGCGAAACATCTGAACATTTGAATGCCCGCATTGATGTATAGCCGAGTTGGTCGTTCTTGTGATATCTTCTTGCAATCTGTTTCCTTTCTTCTACGCACTTTAAATATAATGCTGAACGACCCATTCGGCAAAGAAACGCCAACTCCCGAACGGTACTTTGATTTTCTTTAGCCGAACCAATCAACTGAACACGGCTCAGCCTAGAACTCCAAACGATCCGCCGGCGGGCTGGCCAAGGAAACCTTTCCACCTTCCGATTTTCTTGGGATATGCGCCACGATCCAAAGCCACGACTCGAAGCCACGATTCATCCTGCCAGGCCTATAAATGCAACCATAGGTGCCCCTAGCTCTCCACCAGGCCTTCTAGCTCTCGAATCTTTGCCAATCTCAGCCCTTCTGCAAACAGTGCACATCCCCAGCCATCATGGTGCGCCGCCTCAACCGCCGCCGCGCCTCCGACGAGGCAGAGGGAAGCAGCGCCAACGCGCGCCAGAGGCAATGATCGTCGATTCCTCCTCTTTGATTTGACTTCTGATCTCATTCTTGCTTTGACGATCATCCCTTTTTTCAGATTGATTCAGTGGAATCCATCTCCTGCGCCGGCCAATCAGCCCCTCCCGGACGACTCCTCGGAGTCCGACGGCCACTCCCCGGTGCCGTACGGGGAAGAAGACGCCCTCCGCTTTAGGGAGGAGCTGGAGGCGTCCCGGCGTGAGCTAGAGGACGTCTCCAAGAAGGCGGGCTTAGCCGAGCTGGAATGGGAGGACCAGCGCAAGCAGCTGCTGGAAGCCATCGACGGTACGGCTCTGAGATTGATTCTTGATCCAACCCGGCTTTTGATGCTAATCTTTTTCTTCTTACTTCCTGCAGCCCGCGATGCTGAACTCAACCAGCTAAAGACGCTGGTGGAGCAGCTGGCCGAGAAGGTGAACGCCCGCGGTGACACGCCGGCGGAGCGCCTTGCCGCGGTGGAGCACCGCGTTGACGAGGTGGCCACCCATGGCGTTCGTCTAGGTACCACCTTGGGCCTGGCTGCCATGACGACGCATACGGACGTCGACTACTCCACCAGGCCGCGCGGCTTCCGGGGCGGCGCGCCGGAGGACATCGACGAGATCGAGCTCATCCTGGAGCGCCTCGATGGCCACGGCGACGCCATTGCCGAAATTACTCATCCCCAATCTGTGTTGAATAGGCTTTTCGACTAGATTGTACTAGGGATGTGTAAATATCGGCAATAGATGAAGAACTTTTGCATTCTGTGCTTGTTTTGTGATGTCTCCCTTTGCATTTTGCATCTGCGAGTTTTGTTTTCTTTGAATGCATTCGGGAGCTACCTTGAGCCGAACGCGCGAGAACAACTGCCCCTTGGCACAAAATCCACAGAGGATCCCGATTCGGCAATCCATAAACACTGTTCAAGAAAAAACCCTTCGCACTTGGGAGAAAACCCTGCCGTTTGGTATTCCAACAGTGTGTACTGGCCGGTCATCACTCCCAATGCACTCCTTGGTCAATAAAATAGCCTACCGGGATGCCCTGCAAATCCACTCGCGCACTCATCCATCATTTCTCATCTCCTCCCCTGTCCTTAGAGAAGAAAACCCCAAAGCCAAGGACAAGGGCAAGCAACCCCAGGAGAGCAGCTCATCAAAGAAGCGCACGATTTAGAAGTGAGTTCTCTCTTGATCTACTCCTCGCTCTTCCGCTTGATCTCGTGCTTCATGTTTTCTTCTTGTCCTCTTCCAGCCTTGATTTGCTCCCCGAGGAAATCATCGGGACCGAAGATGTGCCTGAGTACATCTCCTCCGATTCCTCCCTCGAAGCAGAGGATGCCACGCCTGAACAGAGAACTAACCATCAGCTGCGTCGCCACGTTCGGCACCTGGAGCACGGCCTAAGGGACATCACCGCTCGTTGCTAAGACGAGCGCGAACGTCGCATGGCTCTGGAAGCACTAGTAGGGGGTAAACGTTTCTGACTCCTTCTTGACCTCGTGCTTGCATTCGATTTTCTTGCCCCTACCTTGATTTCTCCACTTCAGATGTCTCTGACAGGTACAACAACCTGAAGGCGGCCTGGGATAGCTTGGTGGAGGCCGCCAATCGTGGTCACCCCCATGCGTTCCAGGTTGCCGTCACGGTGGTCCTGGAACAACTGAAGAGGGAGCAGCCGAAGAAGTAAAGAAAAGATTGAATCATACTTTCGCTTCTTCCTCCACGCCTTCTGCTTCCCACCTCCTCGAGGATCTGACCACCAGGGTTGTTCGATGTAATCCTGCAAGAAGTAGTTGTAATGTAGTTCTGTGCTAAGGGCAATGCATCTAGGCACTGGCCATTTTTCCTGTTCGAGGATTTTTGTTCTGAAGGCGGCCTCATTCTTGAGCGTCGGCTATCTCTGTGCCAGATGTGTGTAATCATCGATCAATCTCAATGCTAGGATAATATTTCTTCAGATATCTTCCATTTATTGCTGCGGAAAATTCTTCTCCTAGCAAAGTTTTCAATATGTATGCATTACCAGGGACGCATCTGACCACACGAAAAGGTCCTTCCCAGTTAGGGGACCATTTGCCGAATTCTGTATTTAGTTCCAATCGGCAATAACGCTTTCCATACTAGATCGCCTTCTGCAAATTGCCTTACTTTTACCTTTTTGTTGTAGTACTTGGCAACCCGTAGCTTGTTTTTCTCAATGTTTTCCAGGGCCCTAAGACGGATCATATGTAAATCCTCTAGCTCATCCATCATTAGGCCACTGTAATCTTTGGAGCTTAACTCATTTTGCAGCACCACCCTCCTTGAATCCGATTGCATCTCCCAAGGCAGGATTGCGTGATGCCCGTAAACCAGCTCGTAAGGAGAAGTCTTTGTGGCTCCATGGGGGGCCATTCGGTAAGCCCACAATGCCTCGCTGAGAACCGAATGCCACCTTCTTGGCTTCTGATCGATCTTCTTTTGTATCAACTTGATCATGATCTTATTAGAAGCCTCTGCTTGACCATTAGCTTGGGCATAATAGGGAGAGGAATTGAACAATTTGATCCCCATGCTTTCGGCGAATTCTCTGAACTCCAGTGACACGAATTGTGCCCCTTGATCAGTGGTAATTGTCTGAGGGATCCCAAATCGATAGATGATATGCTCCTTGACAAATTCAATCATGTTTTCTGACGTCACCCTCTTCAACGGGATCGCCTCAACCCATTTAGTGAAATAATCTGTAGCCAAAAGCACGAACTTATGCCCCTTGCTAGATGGTGGGTTAATTTGGCCAATCAAGTCTATACCCCAGCCCCTGAATGGCCACGGCTTGATGATGGGATTCAACGCTGATGCAGGGACCCTTTGAATATTCCCAAATATTTGGCAATCCTGACATCCCTTGTAATATTCAAAGCAGTCCTCTAATATCATCGGCCAAAAGCATCCAGCTTGTCTAATAACCCACTTCATACGGTAGGCCGATTGGTGTGCTCCACATATCCCATCGTGCACTTCGCTCATCATGTTCTTGGCCTCTTCTGGACCCAGGCATCGTAGCAATACCCCATCTAATGATTTATAGAATAAATTATCATCCAGAAGAACGAACTTAATGGCCTTGTACCTTAGCTTCCTAGAGACCTTTCGGGATGGATCCTTCAAGTAATCAACGATCTCTTTCCTCCAATCGTCTCCTGCAAGATCCGCCCCTAGTGCAAACACTTCTGCAGCAAACGCTTCTTGATTCTCTTTGTAACCAGAGATGCTCTGAGCCAGCCTGTTTGCTTCCTCGTTATGTTCTCTAGGAATATGCTGCAGAGTTACCAATGGGAAGCCCTTCAAGATCTCCCTGCATTCTTCGTAGTAACTCCTCAGCGATTCACTTTTGCACTCGTATTGGCCGTTCAATTGCTTGATTACCAACTCTGAATCTCCATAGACTTCAACTGAAACGGCCCCGGCTTCTCTCAAATATTGAAGCCCTCGAAGTAATGCCTCGTACTCAGCCTGGTTATTTGTGACAGTGGGTTGTATAGGAATGGCAAATTCAAACATCTCACCTCTGGGCGAAATCAGTAGGATCCCTACTCCCCCACCTTTACCACATGACGATCCATCAAAAAATAAAGCCCAAGGGGTAATTTCAAGCAGATCAATTGACAGATCACGATGTTCAGTTATGAAATCGGCAATGATCTGATCCTTGATGGCTTTTGCCGATTCGAACTTCAACTCAAACTCTGATAAAGCCAAAATCCACTTGCCAATCTTGCCGTTCAAAATTGGCATAGATAACATATGTTTTATCACATCAAACTTGGAATACACAGTGCATTCGGCATTCAACAGGTAGTGCCGAAACTTTGTACACGAGTAGTACACGCAAAGGCACAGTTTCTCTACAGCTGAATACCTGGTTTCAGGATCAAGTAGTTTTCGGCTAAGATAAGCTACTACCCGCTCCTTTCCTTCAAATTCTTGAATAAGGGCCGATCCAATGGTTTGGGCGTCGGCCGCCACGTACAACTTGAAAGGCTTGTTTAGCTGAGGAGGAACCAACACCGGCGGCTCCTTCATGTACTGCTTGATTTCATCAAAAGCCTTTTGTTGTTCGTCGCCCCACACGAACTTCTGATCTTTCTTCAGCTTCAGCAATGGAGAGAATGGCAACACCTTCTGTGATAAATTTGAAATGAATCTTCTCATGAAGTTGATCTTGCCGAGCAGTGATTGTAACTCCTTGAGGTTTGTTGGAGGAACAACTTCATCGATGGCTTTCATGCTCTTCTTGCCAACTTCAATTCCCCCTTCGTGGACCAAAAACCCCAAGAATTCTCCAGCTGATACCCCAAAAGCGCACTTGTTTGGATTCATCTTCAAACCGTGCTTCCGGGTGCACTCTAAGGTCTTCTTCACGTCTTCCAAATGGGTGTCATGACTTAAGGATTTGATCACCACGTCATCAATGTAGATCTCCACAATCTTGCCGATCAACTCATGAAAGATGTAATTCATGGCCCGTTGATAGGTTGCTCCGGCATTTTTCAACCCAAATGTCATGACTATCCACTCGAACAGGCCTATATGACCGGGACATCTGAAGGCCGTCTTTGATATGTCTTCTATTGCCATGAAGATCTGATTGTATCCCGCATTGCCATCCATGAAACTAATCACCTTGTGTCCGGCAGCGGCGTCGATCAACAAATCGGCAATAGGCATCGGGTATCCATCCATTGGAGTAGCTCTGTTCAGGTCCCTGAAGTCTATGCAAACCCTCATCTTTCCATTCTTCTTGTACACAGGGACGATGTTAGATATCCACTCCGCGTATCTGCATGGCCGAACGAAGTTTGCATCAAGTAATCTTTCAATTTCCTTCCGTCCAATACCTCATCCTTGTAGATTTTCCGGGGTGGTTGCTTATATGGTTTGAAACCAGGCTTGATTGGCAACCGATGCTCGACGATGGAACGATCCAGTCCAGGCATCTCCGAATAATCCCAGGCGAAGCAATCCTTGTATTCTTTGAGAAGCTCAATCGGATTCCCCCGAAGTACGGTCGCAAATTTGCAGCGATGAACGTCGGCCTTGGCTTATCACCGCTTCCAATGTCAACCTCTTCCAGTTTATCAGCCGACATGAATCCTCGCCCTAATTTGCCATCAGTGCCATCCACGGGGTTTTCCATTAAAAATTGCTATAAGAGCCGACTGCTTGAATCGGCTGTTGGTCACTGCTGACAGGTTCAACAGGACCTTCCCCCCAGTCTTTGCCTGAGAAGCAATCAATTCCCTGGTACTCCCAGAAAGCTGGTTCCATGTTGGCCACGCTCACAGAATCATCCGCTTGGACGACCTCGATCTCATCGTCCACCCTTTGGATAAGGCTGCGATGCATGGTGGATGGGACGCGGCGGTTAGCATGAATCCGGCCCCGCCCAAGCGACGGGCGTAGGCTCCTTTGCCCTCGATGACAAAGAAGGTGGTGAGCAGCGTCTTGGACCCGATCATCAAGTCCACATGAGCGCATCCCTTGGTGTCTGAGGGGTTCCCGGTGAAATCATTCAGGATGATGCTTGTAGGCGTCAAATCGCTCGGGCCCATGCCAAGCTTCCTGAAGGTGGTGTACGACATTACGTTGACTGCCGCTCCACCGTCGACGAACATCTTGGTCAATGGCTTGCCATTGACGTACCCCCTCAAGTACAGCGGCCTCATATGACGATTCTTGGCCGGCTTGTCGAAGATGGCACCGCTTGGCCGGCACCGGTTGTGCCATCATCCCCTCGGCTTGCTCATCGTCGAAGGAAGCTTCCTCCTGCATAACCTGGTTAGCAGGAGCCATGAACTCGTTCGGCAGAAAGTATACCATGCATGCGGAGCCGAACGCTTCGATCCCTCGGTTGGTCTTTGGGGCGCCACACCGCCTCGCCCGGATCCCGGCCCGCCTCATCTCGCGGTTCCTCAGCGGCCGGACCCGTCTCTTCGGCTTCTCCTCAGGCCGGGCGGGCACCATTGCCCCTTCTGCCAGACGTAGTCATCTTCATCCTCCTCTTGATCAGCCCACCTGAGATCAGCCTGGCGCTTCCTGGGATGATCGATGACTTCAATTTTTTGGCGCCGATCCCCATTAGGATGGATCCTTCCAATTCTCTCGTGGACGGATCGGCGATTGACAGTCTCCTGTCTATACTCATGGTAACTGTCACTGCATTCAGGACAGTTCTTCAACGTGGGCAGCTTTAAACCCTCATTCCAGCAGTGCCTGAAGAAGGCGCACCCCCCGGTGTGCGCGCTCTGTTCGCGCGCGTGTCTTGCTCTGGTCCCTTCTGCGCGCCTCTTCTTCGGCTCTGCGTTGCTCCTCCTCGTAGCGCCGCTTCTGGTAGCGCTCTTTCTCTATCTGGCGCTGCCATTTGTTGAGGAGGATGCGCGATGTCACCCTGGGCTTAGCTCTGGATGACTCCCCAATTTCGATGTGACTCTTAAAAATGCGGGGGGCGTCACCTTGTACCTATTCCAGAGTCACCTGGCGCTCTGGGTCCACTGCTCCACCTTGTCTAGACCTGGCTGAGGTCAAGACCTTGACTTTTCCCTTTTCCTCGGCTGTTATCACATTAACAGAGAAGCCCACCATGTTCTGAGGAAAGGGATGACCATCCAGCTTCATTTTGTTGTCGAACTTGAGGTGACCCTCCTGGATGGCCTTCTGGATCCTCATCACGAAGACCACCGCAATCATTGATGGAGTGTGAATCCCTGTCATGGAAGCCACAGTAACGTTTTGATTTAACTCCATCAGGCCGAAGCATGGAATGCCCCTCAGGCAGCTTGATTCGGCCTTCTTTCACTAAGAGCTCAAACAATTTATCAGCTTTCGTGATGTCAAAATCATAAGTTCCCTTGGTCTGCTTGACCCAGCGCTGATTCATTGTCAGAGGCTCCTTCCCCCACATGATCTCTGCTGCAGCTACATCCAACTCATCATCAGAATCCTCGAGCAGATCGGCTTTGTCCAAGAACTGGTTGTAGACGTCAGCGACGTCGTGCTGCTTGCCAAATTTGGCGTCCTTCTTGAAGCCATACGCCTGATTGCTCATCAGCGATAGCTTCTGCGATAGCTGGCCCAGATTCTCAAACTCCATCCCAAACAACTTCTCGCGTACGGCCGGCAACATCCTGGCGACAGCCATGTCAGCCAACTGATCATCTGGCAAGTTAAGTGAGAAGCACATGCCCTTGACCTCCCTGAACCTCCGGAGAAACTCCAGCGGCGTCTCGCTATGCCTCTGCTTCATAGTCGCAAGGTCAATCAGCTTCTTCTCGCGTGCGCCGCCGAAGTAATGAGCGTGGAATTTCCGCTCTAAGTCCTTCCACACGGCAAGGCGATTCGGGGGGCGGGGACGAAAACCACCGAAACGGCCGGACTGTCGGTGATGCGGCGAAGTAGCGGACCACGAACGTCTCCTCGGCCGAGCACTCCCCGAGCGCATGAGGTAGCGAGCGATGTGCTCGACCGTGCTTGTGTCGTCTTGCCCCGAAAACTTAGTGAACTCCGTTGGCGGCTTCACTCTTGGCGGCAAGAGCACGTTGTAGTACCATTCCGGGAACGGCGGCTTATAGGCGGGTCCCTGCATTTTTTGGCTTGAGGCCGGGCGATTTTGCATCAATTCGGCCATCTTCCGCTCCAGGGCGTCGTTCTCCTGCGCGCCTGCAGCTGGCGCATATCCTGGATGTGGGAAAGCATCAAACGCCCCGTAGTTTCCCACCTCGTGATAGCCACCGCCGTACAAGTTTCTTTGCAGCCAGTTGGTCGCCGGAGCAATACTCTGACCGGAAGTGAGCGGGGCGCTGGTTGAGCCGAATGCTACGTCTCCGTACGTGGGCTGGTACGGATTCGGCTGCTGCATAGGTTGACCTGTGCTGCCCTGTGGTGGTGGCTGGATTGGCTGTCCTCCTGAGGCTTGTAATGGAGGGCCGAGCCGGGCGACCCCCGGTGCCTGCGGAGAGGGAGGGCTGGAACGCTTGACTTCCAGAACTCTGAGGAGGAGGCTGCTGTGGCTGGCTCCGTAACGGCGGTTGAGAACTTGACTCGCCCAGCTCCACGGTCTTCCCCTGGCCGGGTGCCTTGCTGAACGCTTGTTCCATGCCAGGACCGAAGACGGCCACCATCATCTGCTGGAGCGCACCGAGGAAAGCCTTGTTGTGCTTGCTAAGCATGTAATCAGCTGATTCCTGGAATACTCGCGCGCACTCTTCTTTTTCCTGCTGGGATGTGGTGTCACTCTCTCCCGGCAGCAGTACCCTGGGCATCTCGTTCTTCAGATACGGGACGCCGCTTCTATTCTTTTTGAACGACAGCAGACACTTCTGCTGAAACTGGTCTACGACGTCTTGGAGTTGCTGCCGCTGCTCTGGAGAAAGATCTTCGAGGTTCACATCCATGAGGTCTGCGATTTCAGGCATCTTGAATCTATTCGGCTGTGGTCCCACCAGGCGTGCCAAAAAGTGTGTTGACGCGAAAAGTGCACTCAACGCCAAACACACAGCAAGCCGAACAAAGCTGGCTTTACACGCGCAGAGAGCGAAAGACGTGCCAGTCAATTTTTCCTGAAAATTAACAAAAGGTAAAGCAGTTAAATACCAAAGCTTGGAACTTGCCGGGTGGTACCAGACAGTTCCATATTTACGGCTAAAAAGCCAAATGAGATGACATATAACTATGAAAAGCTATCTGCCAACGAACTACGACCATTCGAGAGACCGCAAAGGGAAAAAGTAACACTGCCGAATGGATGACGTAAGCATGACAGCGATCGGTCTTTGTTTGAACAAGGATGCACATGCATGAAGTCATGACCGATCCTCATGAAGATTAACATTAAATAAGTGAATAAAGTAAAGCACGGACATGATTCACGTATTAAATAAGTATGCATAGATCCAAAGCACTAGTCTACCGCATGTCTAGTTACTTTAAAACCCGTCGGATACGATGTCAAACAAATCTATCCACCGCATGATACAACTTGCATGAAACATCGTACCACTTTCCACAAATAGATCTATCCACCGCATGATACAATCTAAATGTGGAAAGCCAAAAGCATACATCATTTAAAGCATGGATAACGCACGTGTTCTACTCGTGGAGAAACATAACCGAATACGGCTGAACAGCCGATCCGGGGTCCATGAAGAAGGAACAAACATTACCAAGTGAATAAATCTATCAGATTGATTTGGGAATCTAATCCACCGGATGACTAGCCCCAAAGCAACCCAAAAACCTGCATCTACCGCATGATACCCGGTTATGTCAAGATTTATACGAACATGAGCAAGCTTGAACCCGCGACATGTAACAATCTAGATCGATTCGGTTTCGGCTATCGAAAAACACAAGATCCACGTGTTAAAACATGAAATCCACTCGAACAAGGATCATAAAATAGATACAGCCGATCCAAAAACATCTAGATTGGGCAAAGGTGTGTTACATGAATTTAAACATAAAGTAAAAAACCCAAGATAACACGGGGTAACTTAATTAATCTATCGGATCTTGCCAAAATCCAATAGAGCCGATAACTAGCTTCAAGCTAGATCTTAGCCTACCGCATGACTCATGATCTAACAAGAAACCCTCTTGAACCAAGCTTGAACCTACCGCATGACACGAAGCATGGCAACAAGACTACTTGCATCAGGTCTAAATCCACCGCATGATACTAGACATGATACAAGGTTGCCGGTACTCACGGAGGTCGACGGATCGATTGGCCCTCTCGAAGAACTCGACGACACGACAAGGACTCTAGGGTTTGGCGTAAGGCCGGTGTGTATTGAAGAATGATTGTGTTTGTTACATACATTCAGGGGTCATATTTATACCCTGTTGAGCACAACTTCGAATGGATTCGTTGCCTAACTTATCTCTAAGCTTGATCGCCTATCCATCCATTCGTCTTTCCTGATTGAGCCACGTCACCGTCCAATCCCGCAAAATCAGCTCTACTGTTCCTTTGCCGAACCGAAGCAAACAGCCGACCGCAGATCTCTTTGCCGAATATCTTTGAAAATATCCTTCCTTCCACCAGACGGACTCTTTATCGAACCGGACCCACAAGTCAGACTCCCTACCAAATTTTGGTGTTAACACGAACCAGCAGAGAAATGAAGGCCAGTTCGGGAATCTATTGAAGACCCAATTCGGGAGTTTCACGCGAAGGTATTCACGAACCAGGAGAGAAGCAAAGTCAAAGTTGTTGTCCCAAAAAGTCCGGGTTTAGAGTGTGAACTAGTGGCAGATTTGTAAATATGTTGGATGAAAAAGACATTCTTGTATGCGTTCACACTAGGAATATTCTCCGAGCCCGAGGGTGTTATCGGCATGTAAAAGTCCCTTCGTCTCCCTATAAAAGGGGGCGCAAGGGCACGTGTAAACGGATTCAGACTTTTTGGAACTTGTGCTACTTGCAGAGGGAATCACAGTCTCTTTGCGCTCTGACTTTGAACTTGAACGTGTTAAGAACTCTTACTTGTGTTTGGGCGGTCATCCGAACTTTTCGGGTAACCCCCCAACATTGGCGCCCACCGTGTTCCAGCCGAAAAGAAGCTCACGATGCCACCTCAAAAGAAATCCAAGAAGAATGCTCCAGCACAGGCAAACCAGGATGATCGCCTTCCTACCCAAGGGAATGAAACCTCGTTTATTCCTGAATCCTCGAACGTAATGGACCAAGAACGAAGAGAAAAGCTCGAAGCCCTCATGAAGGCAAGAGCGAAAAGACGACTCACATCCAAGAACAACCTGGCCGAACGGCAAGAGTTCGAGAATGTGGATGATGACGATGATTCCATAGACGAGACGACTAGCCATGGTTCACCAAAAGATACGGCGATTCTGAGAAAAGACAAAGAAAAGTTTGCGGCTCGGTTGCAAGCAAAGAGAAAAATCTGCGAAAAGCTAGAGCAGCTGAACAAAGCAAAAGAGCAGATACAAGCAATACAGAAAGAAATTGACGAAATGAAAGAACAAGAGAACAGCTCCCTGTGGCAAGAGTCACCATATCAGAACCCTGCGCCTGCAAGAGAATCCCCGAAAGAAAACTTCTTCGCGGGAAACGGAGTCTCACACTTCGTGGATTCTGAATCACCACTGTCAATAGGGCTGCAAACAGCACCTTGGCCGCCGAAGTTCAAGCCTGTCTCTCTTCCCAAGTACAACGGCTTCGGAAACTCCAGGCAGTTTCTCATGAGATACGAGTCAGCTGTGAACTCAGCAGGAGGAGATGATGTTGCGCTGGCTAAATCCTTCATCATAGCTTGCGAAGGACCAGTACTAAATTGGTACTCACTGCTGCCTCCACACTCGATCTACAGCTGGGTAGATCTCAAGACAAAGTTCATGCAAGCGTTTCCGATGTTCCATGACACGACAGCCGAAGCCTCAGATTTGTATAACTGCAAGCAGAAGGACAGAGAACCACTGCGGAACTTCGTGAGAAGGTTCATGCAATAGAGGTCTCAGATCCCCGACGCTGATGACAAGAAAACGATCAAGGCACTGATCAAAGGTCTCACCCCAGGGCCAACGGCTTCTCACCTCACAAGAAAGAAGCACCGAGACGGTTGAAGAACTATTTCGAGAATTGGAAGATTACATTCGTCCGATGACGACCACCGCAAGAGGGTAGGCCGAACGGAACGAGGCAAGACAGGGCAACAGAGATATGACCTGGCGGGCACCACCCCAGCATCCGCGAAACATAAACAATGTTGGAAACCCTCAGCCACAACAAGACAGCAGGCCAAGCACCAGGGGAGGATACAATCCCAGAGGAAGAGGGAGAGGTAGAGGACCCTCAGGACTCACGAACCACAACCCAAAAGACCCTCATTTCTATTGCCAGTATCATGGGAGAGGCCACAACACCGAAGGGTGCCCAGAAACAAAGAGAACATGGCAAGAATTCAGCAAGAGAAAGCACTAATGAGCATTGCATCCTCCATGCCAAGCCAGTTTCGTCCGAACTTCTAGCAGCCGCAATTCGCGAATCCACAGTCGAGTTCCGTCTCAGTTCAGCAATTTCCACAACCACAATCAGCATGGCAGCTATCGCAGCAATTCTTCCCTCAGTCGCAAGCGATACAGTCAATCCAGCAACCACAACCCATTCGGGAAATCTTGCCATCACCCCCAGAAAGCTCGTCAAGGCCTCAGTCAAGTTCGGGACCTCAGAACTCTAAGGCACTGCCATCGTTCGGGACTATCGTGCCAATCACGGGTGGATCCGCTATGGAATTCGAAACCAAGAAGCAGAGAAGCAATTACTTCAGATCTGTGAACGCCATCATCAATGATGGCCCAGCTGCGTGCCCGGAATGGGCAAAGGTGCCAATCACCTTTACAGAAGAAGATTTCAGGCTAAAATCTGCGATTCATAATGACGCCATGGTCATTGAGGTCAATATTGCTGGGTGGGTCATAGGAAAAGTCCTAGTTGACAACGGGAGTTCGGCGGATATCCTGTTCCTGAAAACATTCGAGAAAATGAATCTGAGTCAGCATATGTTGGACCCACCAGAGTACCCATTGCAGGGATTCGGGGGAAAGCCCATCAAGCCGGTGGGAAAAATATCACTCCCAGTTTCTTTCGGAGATCTCGAGAATGCCGAACGAGAGAGCCTCACCTTCGATGTAGTTGACATATATCACCCGTACCTCGCGATCTTCGGCAGAGGTTTCATGAATAAGTTTGATGCTATCATAAGACAACGAGTTCCTATGCATGAAGATGCTGCGCCCAAAGGGGTTATCACGGTGTTCGGCAATCGGCGGGAGGCCGGGAACATAGAAAAAGGCCACACGCCGGCCAAACAAATGTGTACCCGGTGAAAGCGGTGATGAGAGGAAGGAAACCTATGAAGAGCAAATGAGATAGCCGCAGAAGATGAAACAAAGAAAGTGTATTTGGATGACATGCCCGACAGAGCAGTCATAATAGGGGCGAACCTCAGCGCCGAAGAGGACAGTGAACTCATACGATTCCTGAATAGAAACAAGGATGTTTTCGCATGGTCAGCTAAGGACTTGCAAGGTGTTGACAGAGATATAATCGAACATGCCCTGGAAACAGATGACAAAATACCACCCAAGAAGCAAAAACTTCGGAAAATGGCTGACGAAAAAGTCAAAGCAGTGGAAGTAGAAGTTCAGAGGCTGCAGGATGCCCAAGTAATCAGAGAGGTCAAGTACCTAGTCTGGCTAGCCAACACTGTGCCAGTTAAGAAGAAAAATGGAAAATGGAGAATGTGTGTGGACTTCACCGATTTGAACAAGGCATGTAAGAAGGATGATTTTCCCTTTGAAAGGGTAGACAAAATCGTGGATGATGCAGCCAACAGTGAGATGCTTTCGCTCCTGGATATGTTCTCTAGGTATCATCAGATCAGGGTTCGCAAAGAGGACGAAGAGAAGACAAGTTTCATCACTCCTTTCGGAACATTTTGTTTCGTGAGAATGCCAGAGGGGCTGAAGAATGCAGGATGCACGTTTTCGAGGATGATAGCAATAGTACTGCACCAGCAGATTCGGAGAAACATTTTGGCATATGTGGATGACATAGTTGTCAAAAGTATTTAGAGAGACCATATCAGTGATCTGGCAGAAACATTCGCGAACATGAGGGCAGCAAACTTAAAGCTAAATCTGGAAAAATGTGTGTTCGGCATTCACAAGGAGAAAGTTCTTGGATGCCTAGTTTCAACAAAAGGCATAGAGGCAAACCCTGACAAAATAAAGGCTCTGGTAGAAATGCAAGAGCCAATCTCAGTAAAAGATGTTCAGAAGTTGACAGGGAGAGTGGCTGCCCTCAACAGATTTATTCCCAGAGCCGCAGAAAGAAGTTTACCGTTCTTCCAAGTCCTCAGAAGTGCCAAGAAATTCCAGTGGTCCGAACCTCGAAGCGAGGCCTTTCGCGAACTGAAGGATTACTTGTCCACCATGACCAAACTCTGTCCTCCCGAACCAAAATCGCCGCTTCTGCTGTATGTGTCCGCATCAAATTCGGCAGTAAGCGCAGTGTTGGTACATGAAAAGGAAGAAGAAGGAAAGCTCAGGCAAATTCCCGTATACTTCGCCTCTGAAGCATTGTCTGGTTCCAAGGTTTTCTATTCCGAGCTAGAAAAGATCGCGTATGCGGTCATCATGGCAGCGAGAAAGCTAAGACATTATTTCCAGGGTCACAGAATAAGAGTCATCACCAACCAGCCGCTGAATGATTTGTTCGCAAATAGGGAGGCGTCTACCCGAATCATCAAGTGGGGTGCTGAACTTTCCGAGTATGTGGTAGACGTCGAGAGAAGAAGTGCAATAAAATCGCAAGTTCTGGCAGATTTTGTCGTCGACTGGACTTCACCCACCCAGAACCCCGACGAAAATATACCCGAACCTTGGATAGTGCAGTGTGACGGAGCATGGTGTTACAGGGGGGTTGGAATTTCGGCTGTTGTAACGTCTCCGACGGGCGTGGTCATAAGATACGCATCGCGGCTCGTATTCGTGAACAATGAACATTCCACGAACAATACAACAGAATACGAAGCTCTACTGTTGGCACTAAGAAAAATGAAAGCCTTAGGGCAGCAGACCTTCATAATCAGAACGGATTTGAAAGTGATCCAGGAACATATTGAGAAGGAGAGTGAGGCCAGGAACCCGGTTCTCATGAAATATCTCGAGAAAGTCTGAGAAATGGAAAAACACTTCAGAGGGTATTCAGTCTAGCATATCCCAAGGGATGACAACAATGAGGCAGACAAATTGGCGAAGGCGGCAGCCAGAAATCAAGAGCTACCGCCAGATGTGTTTTTCGAAATCATCAGAGAGCCCTCCATCAAAGATTCGAGGGCCCAAATCGTGAATGTAGTGGAAATTCCAGACTAGAGAGCAGAAATCATGGCTTATCTCAGAGGGCATTACGAACCACAAGACGAACTGGAGGAAAAAAGATTAAAGCAAAGGGCTCGAGGCTATGCAGTAGTAAATGGAGAATTGTACAAATCAGGAGTCACTGAGCCTTGGCTGCGCTGCATCACCTCCGAAAAAGGTCGGGAACTTCTGAAAGAAATTCACAGCGGATTTTGTGGAGCACACATAGGCACCAGGGCTTTGGCTGGTAAAGCGATAAAGCAGGGATTCTATTGGCCCACCATAAACATCGATGCCAAGATGTTGGTTCGGCAATGTGAAGAATGCCAGAAGACAGGAAATCAACAGAATCTGCCTTCAATGCCAGTTCACCTAATTCCTCTGCAGAGACGGGGAATGGACCTAGTAGGCCCGTTGCCAGCAGCTCAAGGCAACTGCCGATTTGCGGCTGTAGCAGTTGATTATTTCACGAAGTGGGTAGAGGCAAAACCACTCGCGAATATCACAGCAGCAACAGTACAGAAATTCTTACGGCGAACATAGTACGCGGGTTCGGAGTTCCTAGAGAACCGACGCGGTTGACAATGGCAAACGGTTGAGCGCTACACCTTCAAAGAATCTTGCGGAACCTTAGGCACACGGGCGAGGTTTTCATCGGTATATCATCCACGATCCGGTGGTGCAGTCGAAAGAGCCAATGGCTTGATTTTTTCGGGAATCAAGAAATGTTTGTTCGATCAGAAAAAGGGAAAGTGGGTGGATGAACTTCCGAAGGTGATCTGGTCTCACAACACCACAGTTTCAAGGGCAACAGGTTTCACGCCTTTTCGCCTACTTTTCGGGACTGAGGCTATGACACCGGAGGAGATCAAGAATGAAAGCATGAGAGTCCTGAAAGGAAAAGAGATAGAGGAAATTAATAAGAAGGTGGAAAAAGACATGATCGAGCTGACAATCCTTGAAGCGGCGGAAAACATTGAAAAATACCAGAGAGAGACAAGGGCATGGAGGGACAAAAAGGTGGTCCGAAAGGACATTAAAACTGGTGATCTTGTCTTGAAAAGAAAGAAAAATTGGGAGAACCCGGGAAAACTTCATGAGTCTTGGGAAGGGCCTTACATAGCCAGGGAAACAGATATGCCAGGGGCTTTTTGCCTGATGAAGCAGACTGGCGAGGAGCTACCGTATTCATGGAATGCCGACAGCCTAAAAAGGTATTATCCATGAAAATCCTAGTTGTAAATAGATGTAACATGTAGTAGTTTTTCGATTTTCGTAAGTTTGTACTTTAGAAAACTAAAAAATCCGAATCACGTGTCTATAAGTGACTTCGGCACAAAAATTAGTTTTACTTCTTCTAGTCGCATTAGAATAAGAAGGACCGTACTCTTTTCCTTGCAAAGGGGGCTCTAAATCAAGAGGCAAGGTTTTTAACGAGGCGGATCCTATGTAAATACTCTTTATGATATATATATGAACAGAGTCTTCCCCCAAATTGCGTATCTCGAAAATCCCATCGTGAAAAAAGTAAAAGTTCGTGAAAAAGGCTTCGTGATAGCCAAAATTCCATCGTGAAAAAAGAAAAAGTTCGTGAAAAAGGCTTCGTGATAGCCAAAATTCCATCGTGAAAAAAGAAAAAGTTCGTGAAAAAGGCTTCGTGATAGCCAGAATTCCATTGTGAAAAGAGAAAAGTTCATGAGAAAGGCTTTCTGATAGCCAGAATTCCAATGTGAAAAGAGAAAAGGTCATGAGAAAGGCTTCCTGATAGCCAGAATTCCATTAAGGAAAAAGGAGGCCTGAGACAACAACAAGTTGTGGCCCAGAAAATCCCATCCATCAAGGGATTCCCACCAAAGAGGCCTGAGACAACAACAAGTTGTGGCCCGGAAAATCCCATCCATCAAGGGATTCCCACCAAAAGAGGCCTGAGACAACAACAAGTTGTGGCCCAGTAAATCCCATCCACGAAGGGATTCCCATCAAAGATTTGCATGAAAATTTCGAGAAAATGAATGCCCAAGGGGTTACCTGCAGATTTTTACTTAGTAAGGATTGTTGAAAGTTATTTAAACATCATCGTTGTAAGAAAAGGGCAAGGGGCTCGTTCGGGAATCGCAGAAAGCCTTGGTTGAAGCAACTGAGGGTTGCTGTATCAACCGAGGCAAGTCTGCCAGTCGGGTCAAGTCCACAAAATTCGAAAACAAATTTTGTCGACTTGCGCAACGACGATTGAAGTTTACGAGGAAAACTAAGGAAGACTTCTCCTAAACATATGCTCGAAATTCGTGAATAGTAAGATTCATGAACCTGCTTTTAAGTTTTCATGCGAAACGGCAAGGTGGGGGAGGGTGACGTTTTTTCAAGGAAAAACGTATTCACTGCCTTGTTCGCATAAAAACTTCCGAATAGTTCCTCGATAATTACAACAGTCAGTGCAAAATTCAAAACGAAAGCTGTACAATATGTCCCGGTTTACAAACATTGTTTTCAGCCATATCACTGGCATAGGCGAAGTCAGATGCATCGGCTAAGGGGCTAAGGGGCTCCATCTTGGGAACCTTCGCGGACAGTGGAGTAGACGACGCGGAACGAATCTTCTTACGAAATAAGAAAAACGAGGAGAGATCAAAACAACCTATAGAAAACTTAAGCGAGGCCTCAAGCCAAAAGTCGGAAAAATCTTGTTCGGGATGTGCTCGCTTGAACAGACGCCACACTTCACCACTAATGAACATACTATCCCGATGAATTCGCAGCGGTAGCACGTCCTGCGCAGGCCCAGCTTGCAGGACCTGTGCAGGTTAAAATATACAAAACATTTGTTCAGGAAAGTTTGATGAATCTACATGAATGTACAAGCAATCTCGAATTCACCCAAAAGTTTGGACATATCGTTCAGTTTGTAACATCCACCTTCGGCGAATCCTCCTCTCGTTCGGGGACCTGTTCGCCGTAGTTGCCACCATCGCTGCTGCTGCTGCTGCCACCTGAGCCGTCTTTGCCGGACTCGCTCGAACCATCGCCGGAGGTCGATCCTTCGGGAGACGTGGCGGTGCCCTCTCGGTTCTCCTCTTCGTTCAGCTGAGAAAGGAAGGCAAAAGTGAAGAAGGTTTAAGAAACTGAAACATCTGCGGCAAATGCAAGTCACGAAATCGGACAGAAGAAACTACCTCAGCAAGCTTTGCTTGCGCAATGGTCTTAACAACATCCTTCCCGCTAGTCAGCCAAAACTCCCTCGCGAACTTGATCTTGATGGCTTGAATGTCGGAGTTGGCTCGAAGTATCGCGGTACTAGTAGCGCTGGGGAATTGAGAGAGATTCGCGCGAAACTTCTCCAGGTCGACACAGTCATAGTCGTGAAGAATCTTCAAAATACTCTCCACAGAGAAAGCAACAGCGAAGTTGCTGGCGCCGGAGATCACCTCAGTAAGGGCCTTGAACTTGGCCTCCAGCCAATCCATGAAATCGGGAATATCAATGTTATCCGGAAGAGGGGATGGACGAACACCGAACTCATTCAAGGACTTCTAGTACTCTTTATAGAGCAGTTTCAGCTTTTCCAGAATCTCCGAAGTGCTTTTCTTCGAGGCTTCACCTTGTTCTGCCAACGCCTTCTCAAGATCCACGATTTTGCGGTCCTTTGCGCTCAGGGACTTGGCGAGGCTGGCGTTGTTAATACGAAGATCCTCGGCAGTTTTTGTAGCTCACTCTTGCTTCTCCCGAAGCTTTTCAATCACGCTCAGGTCATCTTCATGAGATTTTCGAACCTTTTCAAGCTCTTTCTAGGATTGTTCGAGCGTTGCCTCTGCAACCTTCTTTTCATCGTGACTTCTCTTCAAAGCTTCAGCCAACTCATCCACCTTTTTCTCGAGCTCCAAGTTCGCGGATTGCGCGAGGGTGAAGTTGCGTTCCAGTTCCTTGGACTTCTGGGAAAGCTGTTAGTTAATCTTTTCCTGCTCAGCGAGCCGCTCTATGGCAACCTTCCCGAGCATAGAGTGCTTGAGGGCATAATCCTCTTGAAAGCGTGCAAGCTTTGAAGGAGAGTAAGAATGCAGAAGATTCTTGAATTCTGAAAAATTCAGGAGTAAGTCTCGGACCAAGATTCAATAATTGTGAAAGATTTGAAAAGGTAGTGAGAAAGAACGAACCTTGCTTGCTAAAATGCTGCATGGTGACTTGTTTAGTCGAACCAGAAGAAGTCTTCCCTCGAGATGAAGGAGTGGTTTCGGAGACAGAGTGAGGCCCCCTCTCGGAATCCTGAGCAGCTACTTCGGGTCGTTCTGAGGCCTCCTCTCCTGTTTCATCAACAATTGCGGACGATTTCCACAGAGTTAAAAACTTGGACGTCTTGCTCCCAACGCCAGTTGTCTCGAAACCAACACGCAATAGCTTGCCGCGATGGGACGTACCAAAACTTTTGTTAAAAGCGGCTAAGGAAGGAGAGGGAGCCTGGTCTTCGGGGACAATCTCCCGAACTTCAACCAAAGGAACATGTTCGGTAGGATTGTCCCCCCTTTGAATAGTGAGCTCAAGGTCCTGGGCGAATTCGGAGGAGGCTTGCTCAGCAGCAGGGACTTCAGCAACAGGAGCTTCGGCAGCAACGGGGGACTCAGTGGGGACAGCAACGTCAGCAACAATGGACTTCTCAGCAACGGCAGGTGCGGTCTCCTTTTGAACTTCGGGGGCAGCATCTGAAAAAGAATCAACATCCACGAATTCATTCTCGGAACCAGACGGACAGCTGTCTCGAAAGTTAAACAATGGCCAGAGGAAAACACCTTTGAGGTTGTCTGTGTCCGCGAAGGTGTCATCGTCGAAGGCGGATGGGACTCGCCGAACGCCGGTGGAAGAAACTTTCTTCACAGCCTTCTTTAGTTTCTTGCGGCTCATCTGGGCAAGTCCCGAAGCGTCCTGGAGTTCAGCATCCGAAGCCCGAGGTTCGGAAGTCTTTCGTTTCCGCTTCGACGATTCCAGCGATCTGGTCCTCGAAGGCTTGACTCCCGGAGAGGCCCCCTCGCTGGCAGGTGACGAGCTTCGCTTCGACGACCTTATTCGGGGAGTGTTGATAGGGGCGGCTGAGCAACTGGCCACAGCGACGGCGGGAAGTTTCAACTTGGGACCAGGGCCTCGAGAGCTGAAAAATTTGTCACCACAAACTTCCGAAAAGATGCGGTTGATCTTCTTCTTATGCTTCACCAGGGCCTTATATGCCTTGTACTCGTTCATGGTATATTCGCCTACCATGACGTTCACCTTTTCCTCTACTTCGTCCATGAAGTCCTTGGCGCTTTGGCCTTCGCGAAGCTTGATCCCGAACTTCGGGAAACGCACCTTCTGGTCGGCCCAATTGACATTGTAATACACGAGCTCAGTAGGGGACCAACCGTTCGAGATAGGCCAGACCCGCGCGGCGACGAATTCTTCGATGATATCACGGCCGCCAAGTATGGTGCTGGCCAGATGAAATGCATTCTCACAGCTCCTGATTCCCAAAGCCCGCTGGTTGAACTTCCCAACATTCACCGCGGCAAGAGGCGCGATCGGGCATGACAGCTTCGGCATATCGACCTTCAGATAAAACCAATAAGATCTCCAATCATCGGTAAGGTTGGACTTGCAGCAAGGAGCGATCTGGATTCGGGTAATTCCTTGTCGGGTATTCTGACGTCGTGTGTTGAAGGTGCAGCACGCGTGCTGAGTGTGGTAGAACTGCCCGTCTTCACCTTTGACAACTTCAGGAATGATCACCAATTCATAGAATCTGGTGAAAGCGTCGACGCTAGGACTGCAGCCGAAGGTCTTCAAAATCCAGATAAACTTCGACACTTCAAGGAAAGATGTCAGAGAGAGCTGGTGGATCTTCACCGAAAACGCATCGAGAATAGCTGGCAGGACGGGGTCACAGGGGAACCTCAGCCCGCAGATGAAGAAATCCCGAAACACAACAATTTCTCCGTCCTTGGGCGTAGGGATCTGCTCGTCGAGGGGGGCACGCCCAGCGCCAGGAGAGAAAAACCCAGCCTTCTCATATTCGCGAATTGTGTTGCTTGTCACCTTCGACTCTCCGAAGGCAAGCGAGGGCGGCAACGGGCCGGAGGTCCTTGCTCTGATCAGGTCATCGACACCGGCATCCACATCTCCGATGCCTTCGCCACTGTCGGACTGAACCTCTCCATCTTCGCGACTCCGGGAGCCACCGGGAGAGCTAGAATCTTCGGCAGCTGGGTCGAGCGGAAGACCAGCCGCAACGAGCTCTTCGTTAGTCATGGGTCTAGCCGTGCTTTTAACGCGAGCCACCTAACCAACAGTTACGAACATACAAACAGTTAAGAACAACATTCGAGAATAAAGCTCGCGAAATCGCGACATCAATGCACCGAAGTTTAACGAGTAACAAATTGACAAAAGAAAGATGAAGGGATACCTTAGAGAAGCGTGAACAAGACCTGGAACTCGCGAGCTTTCTAGCAGAAGACCAGATTCCGCGAAGAAGGAGAGATGCACGAATCGTGAAAAGCTGGAGAGCCGTAAAAATTTTTTAACAGCAGCAGCTCACTATTTATAGGGCCGGGGAGGGGTAGTTCCGTGAAACACGCCTCGATTTAACCGTCCTTGGCTCCCCGGGCGACGCGTGTCCCCTCCGACGTTCTGAGGGTGACGTTTTTTACTAAATTTCCGAAGGATTCGTGGAATCAGATCGTCGGAGTCAACCCGCTTCCCCGAGGGGCTAGTGTTGGGGAATTCAGGAAAACCCGTCACCCTCGAAACGTTGAGTTTAACAAAGTTCTCGAAACATGTTTTTCAGGAGCAGGGAATTCACGATTTTCGGAAGACCGGAGCCTGTGAAGTCACGAATTCGCGAATGTGCGAAGTTCGGGGATCTTGATTCGGTGAAGATATGGGGTCACGAACATGCGGAAGCCCAGTGTCTTGAGCTGTCGGTGGCCCGAACTTCGGAGGGCGGCCAGTTCGGGAATCTGTCGAGGGCTGAGTTCGGGGGTTGCAGGCGAGGACACGCGCGAACCAGCGGAGAAATGAAGGCCAGTTCGGGAATCTATGGAAGACCCAATTCGGGAGTTTCACGCGAAAGTATTCACGGACCAGGAGAGAAGCAAAGTCAAAGTTGTTGTCCCAAAAAGTCCGGGCTTAGAGTGTGAACTAGTGGCAGATTTGTAAATATGTTGGATGAAAAAGACATTCTTGTATGCGTTCACACTAGGAATATTCTCCGAGCCCGAGGGTGTTATCGACATGTAAAAGTCCCTTCGTCTCCCTATAAAAGGGGGCGCAAGGGCACGTGTAAACGGATTCAGACTTTTTGGAACTTGTGCTACTTGCAGAGGGAATCACAGTCTCTTTGCGCTTTGACTTTGAACTTGAACGTGTTAAGAACTCTTACTTGTGTTTGGGCGGTCATCCGAACTTTTCGGGTAACCCCCCCCCAACAACGAGCATCTTCACTCGCATTCGCTCATGGGCTGTGGGGTGGCGGCGGCGGCTGTGGAAGACCTAAGGGGCTATTCGCAAATGGCTACAACACATGCGAGTGGAAAACCCTAAGGGGTTGCCCTCTTATTTATAGCCTAAAGGGGTCTATTCGCAAATGGCTACAGTACATGCAAATGGAAAGGATCCGACCGATAGCGTACCGAGATAAGGACAGTCTCTCAATTAGAAACTCTCGTTTTGGGCATTAGTTCCCTCCTGGATATGACAGGTCGGTTTTGGACAAAAACTCTATGTCGTATCTGAACGTGGGGGACTACAAAAGGTCCAACAGCTGTCTCTATCGCGGCCTATCCCTAACTAACCATGGGATACGGGGCAAACGAAGGACAACCAGCAGTCTAGACACCACGTCTACACCGCCGACCACTACTATAGCACGGATACGTCTGAGCTCCCGCTAGAAACGCTATAGCACTCTGTATAAATACGAAGCAACGAACCCATTAGGGAGAGACTAGAACTCACTCAGGTATTAGCTATCTCATGCAAGGATCACGGATGGACTTTGGTCTAAATGGAACATACGGAGCACCCACTTTACTCTAGTTAGACTAAAAGGCATACAAACAGAATTAGCAACTTATGAACTACACCAGAAGATTAGAGGGTTGGGTTCATGAAGAACACAAGCCTCTAAATCAAGAACAGATGAAGAACACAAGAACTATTCAATAATGCAAGAACCCACTTTAGTCTAAACAGAGAATGTCGGAATAGTCACTTTAGTCTAAATGAAGAACAAAGACACCCGTAGAGGTTTGTTCTTGGGGAAAGATGCCAAAACACCATGGCATGTCCCCAAGTCACCCCCTCATGTTCCTTCTAATCTCTAAGCACTAGCAAGCCAACACTAATCCTATGCAAAGGCACTCCTCTCCTAGAGAGGTAGGAGCCCAAAGGAAAAATGAGGAGAAGAAGTGTGTGTCCTATTCTAACCCCTCCTCACTCCTATTTATAGTGCTTGGACAGCTTCAGGAGGTTGGTGTGGGCACTGCAGGATTGGACCAGGGATTCATCAGGAAGCACCACGTGGCGGCTGCTCACTAGTGGCCACAAGGTCGGTTTGAACGACCTGTGGGGTCAACCGATCCCCTGTGGGCCCCAATGGTAGTGTGCTTGCATGTGGTGGCTGTTAGGTGGGCCCTTAGGTTAGTTCCAGGCGTCCACGGGATTTGGAGGCGGTTTAGACGCGTTTGTGGGCCATGGGATCCATGTGATGCATGTGTGTCAGCTTCTGATTCATTGGGCTTCTCTCCCTTGGATTGGTGACATCAGCGATCCGTGGTGCTTTGCATGGCAGCCCCTCAGGCTGGGATCTAGGGGCTTGGATTGATGAGGTGGACGAGTGAGGTGTGCTTTTGCTCTATTTCTTGTGCTAAATGCCTACATTCAAATATACATTGCAACTTGTGGAATTTGTCAGTTTAAGCCCCTATTCTACCATGGTTGTATATTTCTTGAGTGAAAATGCAGGAGTTGACGGCCATAAATGTGGTGCTTAACAACTGTCAACAAATCCCCCACACTTGACCTTTGCTCGTCCTAGAGTGAAGGTGAGACAGACTACTCAAAGGCATTAGCCAAACAAATAGAATCAACCCTAACCTTCACCTTATACCCGCAAGCTTTGTGGATTGGCTATCACGCCATCTTGACTAGTTGAGGGATGGAGTATTTGTGACTCCAGTCACTTTGTTCATCATGTAGGCACTTGGGGTTTTTGTAAGAGGGGTTTTCTCAAGCAAACCTGGCTTTGTTCTTCATTTGATTCTCTCGGTCACTCACTATGTGTATGTCCTCACCAAGGCGTTGTAAGTGCCTTTCTTTATCCTACTCTTAGTGATGGCTTATGTGGAGCTCAAGGTAGGTATGAGTGATAAGGCATACTTGTATCACATACATTGCAAAGTCAAAGACGAGATCCAAGGAGAAAATCAAGTCATACGATCATATCAAGATGTGCATTTATATGGGTATGATGGATATGGTAAGGTGGGTACCAGGCCCAGACTGGGTGCTAGTTATTACCATATTTGATGAATTAGATGAATGACTCCAGCGCATGATTCTGTCTCTTATACATCTATGAAAGTCTTATGAGAAATTGGGAGCATGGCTATCCTTTTCCTTTTGAGTGTACCTTCATGTTCCCACATTTTTTAGCTGGGGGACCTTGATGTGTCCCCATTTTTTTAGATAGCCATGCCTCGTTTACAAATACTTTGCGAGAGAGACCAATGCATGTGACAGAACAATTATGAGTGATACAATGTTAACCTCCAGAGTAGAGGCGTAGCAAGGAGGAAAGTGGTGGTGCACATAAATCTTGATCATGAAAGCATGAAAAGAGTTTCACCCAAGGGTCACAGAGTTTGACAGAGCTTAATGCAATAACAAGCAACATATGCGTATTAGGTTTTCAACTAAAAGATTCATATGGCTCTGGTAGGACTTGCCTTATCAAAGAGGAACTTTGCACAGGGTTTTCAGGTTTTTGAAATAAAATACCCAAGTGCTCGACATGATACAAAGATCATGTTATCAAACGACATCTCAAATATCAACCACCTAGATGAACATGAGTTCCCTAAGAAGTTTGCTCGCAAGCATCAAGATATTAATTAAGGAATGAAACTAATTGCAGGTTAACCCTTTAAGAGCATGCAATGGGAACATAGACTATTGAGCATAACTTTTATTGAATTTTAAAGAGTGGGGATACATACTCTACGTGCTTTTATTGATGAGTGTGGGGTTAAGATCTCCCCCACACTAGTTCCTTACCTGTTGTCATGGAGGGTCACAGCTAGGGTCCTTCCACGAAGTTGATGATCTTGTACTCTTTATCATCGGGTTCTAGGAAGATCTTTAGATGGTAGCCATTCACCTTGAGGGTTTCCCCTCCATAGTTTTTCAGTGTGACTGCCTTGTGTGGTGCAACCTCAATGACAGTGAAAGGTCCTTCCCATGTCCAAATAGCTTAACCTGTGAATTGAAGAGCAACACTTTGTCTCCTATTGCAAATTCTTTCTTCTTGATTATCTTGTCGTGCCATCTCTTCGTTCTCTCTTTATAGATCTTGGCATTGTGATATGCTTTGTTTCTCCATTCTTCCAGTTTCGTGATCTATTGTCTCTTTTGTCTCCCTGCCTTGGAAAAGTCTAAGTTGAACTTCTTGATGGCCCAATAAGCTCTATGTTCAACTTCTACTAGCAGGTGACATGTAGTCCTGTATGCCCACAATGCATCAGAGAGGTGTTTCTTCCAACTCCTCCCTGCCCCGTTCACTGTCTTCTGCAGGATGTTTTCGATTTGCTTATTTGAAGTTTCGACCTGACCATTGGTTTGAGGATGGTATGCGGTAGCAATATTATGGTGCGCTCCCAACTCCTTTAGATATCCCCTGAATCTTTTGTCAATGAAGTGGGAACCTCCATCACTGATCACCAATCTTGGTACGCCGATCCGAGGTAGAATTATATCTTGGAACATCTTTTGAGCATGATGGGAATCTGTAGACCGACAGGGAATTTCCTCCACCCATTTTGACATATAGTCAACTGCAACCAGGATGTATTCGCAATTACTTGACTTCGGGAATGGTCCCATGAAAGCAACATACCATACATCAAAGAGTTCCACTTGAAGATTATCTTGTAAGGGCATTGCATCCCTAGTAGTGATCCCCCATGTTTTTGGCACCTTTTGCATCTTCGATTGAATTCCTTGGTGTCATCATACATGGTTAGCCAAAAGAAACCGCTCTGCCAGATTTTTTAATGTGTCCAAAAAACACCGTAATGTCCTCCATATGGCCCCGCATGGAATTTTTCAATGATTTGCAATCCTTCGGAGACGGGGTACAAATCTTCCCAGAGGCCATCACTGCAGACTCTGTATAGATAAGGATCATCCCACGTATGTCTTCTGCTTTCGTGTATCAGTCTCTTCCTGCCTGCCCCTGGTGGTACATATCCTGTAACCATATAGGCAACAATATTTGCGTACCAGGGGTTGGAGTCGGTGACCTTCAACAACATGTCATCCCAGAGGTAGTCGTTTATCGGTACGCCCTGCGAGTTAGTAACACGCATACAGACAAATTATCCTCCACAGTATTTTCTAATCCCTTTTTATCCCTTATTTTGATGTCAAATTCTTGGAGTAAGAGGTTCCATCATATTAAATGAGGTTTTGCGTCCTTCTTAGTGAGCAAATATTTCAATGCAGCATGATCGGTGCAGATGATTATCTTAGACCCTACTAGGTAAGATCTGAATTTATCCAAGGCAAAGACAACCGCAAGGAGCTCCTTTTCAGTGGTAGCATAGTTAATCTGAGCTCCGATCATCGTCTTGCTAGCATAAGCAATCTCATGATGCTTCTTGTCCTTAGTCTGGCCTAGCACGACTCCTACAGCATAATCACTTGCATCACACATAATCTCGAAGGGAAGTGTCCAATCGGGGGGTTGCGATTGGGGCTGAGATGAGAGCTTCCTTAAGAGTAAGTAAGCTTTCATGCAATCCTCTGTGAATTCAAACGGAGTATCCTTGGCCAGCAAACTCGTGAGGGGTCTAGCAATTTGGGAGAAATCCTTGATGAAGCGATGATAGAACCCTGCATGGCCTAGGAAACTACAAACCCCCTTTACATTGGTAGGTGGGAGTAGGTTTTCTATGACTTCTATTTTGGCTCGATCCACCTCTATCCCTTGTTCAGACACTAAGTATCCCAAAACAATACCCTCACGTACCATGAAGTGGCACTTTCCCAATTTAGGATAAGATCCTTTTCAAGCCACCATTTCAAGACCTTGTCTAAGTTTCTCAAGCACTCATCGAAGGTCTTTCCATAGACGGAGAAATCATCCATGAAAACTTCCATGATTTGCTCAATCATATCTGAGAATATAGACATCATGCACCTTTGGAATGACGCGGGTGCATTACACAACCCGAAAGACATCCTACGGTAAGCATAGGCTCCATAAGGGCATGTGAAGCTGGTCTTGCTTTGATCGTCAGGATGGATGGGAATTTGATGATACCCGGAATACCCGTCAAGGAAACAAAAGGAGTGGTTCTCTAATCGTTCCAACATCTCATCGATGAAGGGCAACAGGAAATGATCCTTCTTTGTAGCCTTGTTGAGTGTAACACCCCGCCCACCAAAGCCGCACCGCTCAACCCTTCCGTAGGGGCGAGCACACGTACACATAACACCCTGCTTACACTTTCGTCCTCGCTTCGTATAAAAGAGTTAACCCGAAGGTGGTATGGCCGGTGGACAAAGGCTTATAAGTTGGCTCCACCCTTTCTCAACTAGCAATGTGGCACTAAACACGCGCACCTGCGCTCATGGGCCAATGATGGGCCATCCAAATTGGGCCGGGTGTGACATTCACCCCCCTCAAAGAACCCGACATCCTCGTCGGTCCAACTCACCCGTCCAGTGCCGACCCATACGCCATGTCGTGTGCTCCATCCCAGGCCCACACGCGCATGCATATGTCCGCACACTGACCTGAGCAAATGTCCAGGAACCTTCCCTCTTAGCGCACGACCATACGTGTCATGCCATGTGTCCCATCTCAGGCCCACACGCGCCCTATGTCTGCACACTGACCCGTACGCACAACCGCGAGGGTCGGCTCTGATACCATTTGTAACACCCCGCCCACCAAAGCCGCACCGCTTAGCCCTTCCGTAGGGGCGAGCACACGTACACATAACACACTGCTTACACTTTCGTCCTCGCTTCATGTAAAAGGGTTAACCCGAAGGGGGTGTTGCCGGTGGACAAAGGCTTATAAGTTGGCTCCACCCTTGCTCAACTAGCAATGTGGCACTAAACACGCGCACTTGCGCCCATGGGCCACTCATGGGCCATCCAAATTGGGCCGGGTGTGACATTGAGCTTCCTATAGTCTATGCACATGCTCCAACTAGTAGGGAGGCGCTGAGCGATCTGCTCACCTTGTTCATTGGTGATTGTTGTCATCCCTCTCTTTTTGGGCACGACCTGAACGGGACTGACCCATTCGCTATATGGTACGGGATAGATGATCCTGGCATGTAGGAGTTTTAGAACCTCCTTCTTGACAACATCCTTCATCGCATTATTTAGCCTCCCCTGAGGTTCCCTAGAGGGTGGAATCTCTGAATCCACGGGGGTGTGATGGGTATAGAGAGAAGGGCTTATTCCCTTTAGATCCTGGAAGGAATATCCAAAGACGGCTCGATGTTTTTCTAGGATGGTGATGAGTCTTCGGGATTCCTCATCTGTGAGCTTATCGCTTATGATCACTGGGGACTCAGTATCCATATGAAGTAAAACATAGCGAAGCCTATCAGGCAAAGGTTTGAGCTCAATGGGAGGTTTAGGAGGGGCAGTACAGTCAGAACTGTCTATGGGTTCAGCAGGTTCCGCCTCCTCCTCTATGAAGTCTCCATTGTTCTCATCCAGGAAGGATTCTGGGAATTCTCCTGGGATGATTGCCTTGACTTCCTCGATCCACTCAGAATCGGGGGAAGTTTCTATCACTCCATGTTTGGATCCAGTGATTTTAACTGACAAAACTTCCTTTCCAACACGGAAGTCCAGTCTCCCCTGAGTTGGAACTTCCGTGAGAAATTTCTCAATAGGAAATCCAATCTTGAGATCGAAATTCTCAATATCGAAAACATGAAAAATCAAGGACAGACTGAACACCACTGCAGGTGATGGGTATCTGGCCGAGGATTTCCATCCCGTCCATGGGTTCTCCGCAAGGACCCATGACGGCAGTGTTGGTAGGCACTAAGGGCTCGTCTCCTAAAAATTCTATGGCACAAGCGATGGAGATGATGTTAGCCCAAACAAAAGGGTTGTAGAGAGCGTTTATTTTCCTACCATGCACAACGCAGGGGAGAGTTGAATGAGCCGAGCTAATCTAGAGGATTTCCGATGATTGCTTGAGCTCTTTCGACCACTCTTGAGTCATTATGGCTATCAACTCCCGAACTGTATCTCTAAAGAAGGCAATTTCCTCGGGATCAGGGGAATTGATAGGGATCGGTGGTTTCCCTCTACACTGGTAATTTGAGGCATTTCCATAATCTTCAAAAAGGTCATCCTCAAATGCCAGATGGATCATTAGAGATCGAGAGGTCTCATCCTCCGATGCTCGTGGTTTAGGGGTGTCATATAGAGCTGGATCTACAGGTATGGATGGTGTGGTACTGGTCTCAGCTGCTAGAATGTTCTCACTTTCGGGTGCACACTCTTCAGGGAGTGGTCCATGATCAGCTGTGAAGGAAGAATTTTTGGTGATTCGGTCCAAAACTTCCTTCCCCTCAGTCGTGGATTTCTAAGAAAAGGATCCCCTAGAAGACATGTCGAGATATGCAGCTGATTCCTTGTTAAGACCCATGTAAAAATGTTGAAGTGCTACATGGTCGGGTATCGACAGGATCGGGTATGATTTCACCAAATGTGAGAATCTTTTCTAGGCCGCACCTAAAGTTTCCTTTTCACCTTGCTGGAAACTGAGATTATCCCTCCGCAAGGTAACGATACAGGGAGGAGGAAAATACTTTCGGTAGAAACTGCCTACTAGTGCATTCTAGTACCCTTTGCGCTACCTATGACCTAGGTGTACCATCGTTTCACGTCTCCCATTATGGAGAAAGGGAACAACTTCCACCTAAGGGTGTCATGTAACATGCCGGCAATAGCATAGCATGCACATATACACTCGAATTCCTGTAAGTGTGTGTATGGATTCTCACTAATTGACCCCGAAAAGGAGCAAGTCCTCTAAACCAAGTCGATTAAAGGAGGGCTGAGCTCATAGTTAGATGTGTGAATTGGATATTCAGATGGTGGTGGCTCAAATGATTTAGCCCTGGGAGCCGAGAGATCTTGAATAGATAGTTGCTCCATAGCAATGGTAAAATCAGAAGAACCAAAAAGGAAATGAAAAAAAGAAAGAGATTAGAGAGAAAGATAGATACGAGGACCAGTAGGTTCGAAGATAGATACAACAACCGTTCCCTAGCAACAGCGCCAGAAATGCTTGTTGGTATTTCTTAAGTCACTGCTAACGGCGCCTTGCTAGCGTGAGCGTAAGATCCACCTGGGTACACCTATAAGTACGAATGAGTCTGAGCGCATGGATATACCATTGTAGCACTTCACCTAAGGAGTATTCCAAAGGGTATCAAATCCAAGGAACGATGAGCGCTACCTCCTAGCCTAGCTATGATCCAAGGACACCACTCTATAAGATGAGATGGGAGATGGAAAGGATCCGGTCGATAGCATATAGAGATAAGGACGGTCTCTCAATTAGAAACTCTTATTTCAGGCACCAGTTCCCTCCTAGATATGATAGGTCATTCTAGTTGAAAACTCTATGCCGTATCCGAACGTGGGGTAGTACAAAGGGTCCAACGACTGTCGCTACCGCGGCCTACCCCTAACTAACCGTGGGATACAGGGGAAAAGAAGGATAACCAGCAGTCTAGACACCACATCTACACCGCCAACCACTACTATAGCACGACTACGTCTGAGCTCCCGCTAGCAACGCTATAGCACTCCGTATAAATACGTAGCGACGAACCCACGAGGGAGAGACTAGAACTCACTCAAGTATTAGCTATATCATGCAAGGATCACGAATTGACTTTGGTCTAAATAGAACATACGGAGCACCCACTTTACTCTAGTTAGACTAACAGGCATACAAACAGAATTAGCAACTTATGAACTACACCAGAAGATCAGAGGGTTGGGTTCATGAAGAACACAAGCCTCTAAATCAAGAACAGATGAAGAACACAAGAACTATTCAATAATGCAAGAACCCACTTTAGTCTAAACAGAGAATGTCAGAATACTCACTTTAGTCTAAATGAAGAAGAAAGGCACCCATAGAGGTTCGTTCTTGGGGAAAGATGCCAAAACACCATGGCATGTCCCCAAGTCACTCCCCTCACCTTCCTTCTAATCTCTAAGCACTAGCAAGCCAACACTAATACTATGCAAAGGCACTCCTCTCCTAGAGAGGCAGGAGCCCAAAGGCAAAATGATGAGAAGAAGTGTGTGTCCTATTCTAACCCCTCCTCACTCCTATTTATAGTGCTTGGACAACTTCAAGAGGTTGGCGTGGGCACCGCAGGATTGGACTAGGAATTCATCAGGAAGCACCATGTGGCGGCTACTCACTAGCGGCCACAAGGTTGGTTTGTCGTATGGACCTCCCTGGGCCCACTACCTCGGTGGGTACCAGGACCGACTACTCGGTGGGCCCCTGAGACTACCCGACTTGCGCTCCACGGTACCTGCTGGCGTGAAGCACAAGGACTACAGAGGAGAAGTACTCGGTTAGGAAGCTGTACATGTCCCGCACTGTATAGAGGACTCTTAGACGTACTCGACTAGTACTCTCTCCCTGAACCGACTTGTAACATTGCCTCCCGGACTATATAAGGCGAGGCAGGGACCCCTCTCTAGATCATCTCATCTCACAGTGTAAGATTGCATCATCTTGTAATCGTACCCAATCAATCCAGAGCTACGCAACACACAGGACGTAGGGTATTACGCACCTCGCGGTCGGAACCTGTCTAAATTGTGTGCCACGTGTCTCTTCCTTCGAGTTACCGATCTCGGCGAGGCCACATTCATCTACTTCGGGTACTCCCCTTAGTAGGTTGCCGGTCTAAAACACCGACAGCTGGCGCGCCAGGTAGGGGATCTCGCCCGAGATCACATGGCGAACTCGACGGCTCCCATCTACATCAAGCCAACCGTCGCCTTCAACCGTGGCGACACCTTCGCCTTCGGCGCCTGGGTCTACACTGCCGACGGCGCTGGGTCTTTACAACGCCGCCTCACCATGCCGTCCAACCCGGAGACCGGCCTCGTGACGCTTCCCGAAGTAGTCTCGGGCGAACTCACCGGCAAGTTCGGCGAAATTTCGCTTTTCGACTAGCACGCCGACTTCGAGCTTGGATCTGCCTCCAACTCGAACTCGACGTCCCTGTGGGCCACCGTGTGCGAGCCGGCTGCTCAGCCATCGCACGTGGACAGCCCACCCCGTGAGCGCTTTGCGCGTGGTCCCCGCAACCTCAGCAGGGCCCGCATGGAGGCTCCCTCTGCACGTCGGTCCGGCAAGGAGCCCGTACCCGAGTACAACTCGGACTCCGACACCACCCCCGGCCACGCCTCGGACTCCAACCCCCTCTTCGGCTTCTACTCGGACTCCGCATACGAGTTCAACTTCGGGTCGGACCCTGAGGATCCCGAGTCTGAGGACAACTCTACTAAGCAACCCTTATCAGGGCCGGCTTCTGGGCTAGTTATAACATCCACACCCGCTGGGAGATTCGTCTACTGTCCAGACTGCAAGCCCGCCGACCTGATAGACGGGAACTCACGCTACGTCGCCTACCTCGACTCGCTTCCCTTCCAGGACGGAACACCACTCGCTTGAGCGGAGGAGTATTCTCCAACTGAGGTGGCGAGCTCTGACTCCAGTCTTGGCAACCCCGATCGCCAAGTCTTCATGGCTGCCGGCGACACGCCAGGAACTTCAGGGGCACAGGACCGGTACCTTGAAGACATCTCCGCAGACGAGCTGTCTGCTGAAGCACCCGCGGATGAGACCGACGCCAACAGGGACGCTCGACGTGAGCATAACAGAAAGCGGAACGAACGGCGCCGGCGTCTCCGAGACAACCTCCCAATCCGCAACCTCACAGAAGCCCTCGAACAAGTCGAGAGCAGGGTACACACCACTCCGGAGCAATGCCTCATGTCGATCACAGTGATCGCATGCCAAGCTCAGGGGATACGTGCTGGAGAAGTCATCGCCAAACTTGCAGAAGACGCCTACTTCATGCGTGTCGACAACAGGGTCACCCAGCCGCCCCCCGCCAGGAACCGCGACAACGAAGCTACAAGTCGCAGTGCTGACCTCGGCCGTAACCGTACTCGAGCCGAGCTGCCGGCCCAGCCCAACCGTACTCGGGCAAACGCCGGCGGACCCTCTCAAGCTGGCAACAGTGCTGCAGCTGCTGGCAACGATCGCAAGATCGTCCCTCATCGTGACCCTGGCGGCGGAGGCAGCGACGACAGAAGCTCCAACCACGGGGCCAACAGGAGGGCCGGTGGTGGAGGCGATCGCGGCGGCCGAGGCCACGTGAACAGCCACGCCTCCGGAGCCTCACAAGACGGCTACAACGCCCGCCAGAAGATCGAAGAACTGCGGCGGAAGAAGTCCGCCACCGTAGGCGACAACGACGGCTTCCCTGCCTTCTCTCCTCGGCTTCGCAACTTACTTCTCCCGGACAAGTTCAAACCTTTAGGAATCACCAAGTACGACGCGAAGCAAGACCCCATCCAGTGACTCAGATGCTACGCCCTCTCCATCGAGAACGCTGGCGGCAACAACGACACCAAGTGCCTCTACTTCCCCTTCTGCCTAGACCAAGCACCGCTCACATGGCTCGAGTCGCTGGACAAGCACTCAATTGACAAGTGAGACCAGCTGAAGGAGTAGTTCACCAGCAACTTCGCGGGCGCAATGGGCTGCTCGGGTACTCGCATGGACCTGGCCATGGTGAAGCAGGAACAAGGCGAGACCCTTCGCAAGTACATGCGGCGCTTCTTCGACAAGCGTGCCACCGTAGTCGACGTCACCGACAAGGAGGTCATCGACCTCTTCCAAGACGGTCTCTATCACCGTCGCACCTTCGAAGACTTCGGCCGACGCCGCCCCAAATCCATCCCCCATCTCAAGGACATGATCACGTCCTGGGCGGATGAAGAAGACAAAGCCAACGCCAAGTACGATGCCATCCGTGGCAAGAGCAAACAGAACACGGGCGGCGGCAGCAGCAACAACGGGAACCAAGGCGGTTGCAACAATAACAACTACTCGGGTCCCAACCGCAAGCGCAAGCCAGACAACACTGTCGCAGCTATCCAGCGCCCTGCGAAGGAGAACTCGGAGAAGACCTCCGGCGGCTTCAAAGACCTTCTAAAAGAGAAGTGCCCGTGGCATCTGGACGGCAACCACACCACTGAGCAGTGCTACCAACTCAGGCGAGCACTCAAGAGTACTTCAGAGCCACCGCACCCTCACGACAAGAAAGGTAAGAAGAAGAACGACGAAGATAACGACGACTTCCAGGAACCCGGCAAGACGGTCAACGTCCTCTTCGGTGGACTACCTAGCAGATGGGAACAGAAGGCTACCCGTCGAGAAGTCATGAGCATTGAACCAGCGGTCCCGACCCCTCTCAGGTGGTCGGAGGTACCCATTACCTTCTCAGATTAATGGACAAGCTTCTCCGAACCAGGACGGTTCCCACTAGTCCTGAAGCCGGTGGTCACGGGCTCCAGGCTTAACAAGGTCCTCATCGACGGTGGAAGCGGGCTCAACGTCCTTTTCGCCAAGACCTTGAAGAAGATGGGCCTCGACATCACCCACATGCTCACCAAGAGCACCTCGCCCTTCTACGGCATCGTCCCCGGTAACGCGGCTATCCCACTGGGCTCAGTAGTCCTGCCAGTTACCTTTGGGGAATCTCGGGACAACTACCGTACCGAGTACATCAAGTTTGAAGTCGCGGACTTCGAGACCTCCTACCATGCCATCCTCGGCAGACCGGCTATCGCCAAGTTCATGGCGGTACCTCACTACACCTACTTGGTACTCAAGATGCCAAGTCCAGCAGGTGTACTCTCACTCCAAGGGGACTTGAAGATTTCGCACGACTGCGACACGGAAGCCGTGGAGATCGCCTCCATGAATCAAGTACCCAATGCTATGATGGAGATCTACGTTGCGCCGAAGAAGCTTGCCCCAAGTGAACTCGACATCCCTGAGAAGTCGGACAAAGCCAACAAGCCTCAACCAGCTGAGGAGGTTCTGGTCAAGACAATCAACCTCGGGACAGGCAACAGCAGCAAGACCACCACCATCGGGGCGGGGCTCGACCCCAAATAGGAAGACGCGCTCATCAACTTCCTCCGGGCTAACCGCGACATCTTCGCATGGAAGCCAGCGGACATGCCAGGGGTGCCCAGGGAGTTGATCGAGCATTCCCTCAACATCGATCCTAAAGCTACCCCCAAGCGACAACACCTCCGCCGTTTCGCCGATGACAGACGGGACGCCATCAAGAAGGAACTCGCCAAACTACTCGCGGCCGGCTTCATCAAAGAAGTCTTCCATCCTGAGTGGCTCGCCAACCCTGTCCTCGTCCGCAAGAAGAACTCGAACGACTGGAGCATGTGCGTCGAATACACCGACCTCAACAAGCACTGCCCCAAGGACCCCTTCGGGTTGCCACGGATTGACCAAGTCATCGACTCCACGGCGAGCTGCGACCTGCTCTGCTTCCTCGACTGCTACTCCGGGTACCACTAGGTCACGATCAAGGAAGAAGACCAGGAGAAGACCGCGTTCATCACCCCGTTTGGCGCGTACTGCTACACGACCATGTCCTTCGGGTTGAAGAACGCCGGCGCTACATATCAACGAGCTATCCAGGTCTGCTTCAAGAGGCAACTCAACAAGAACGTTGAAGCCTACGTGGATGACATGGTCGTCAAGACCAGAAACTCCACCACGCTTATCGACGATCTTGAAGAGACTTTCGCATCCCTCCGCGTGTACCGCTGGAAGCTCAACCCGAACAAGTGCGTCTTCAGCGTACCTTCGGGCAAACTACTCGACTTCATCATCAGCGACCGCGGCATTGAAGCCAATCCCGAAAAGATCTCCGCCATCACCAACATGAAAGCTCCCACGTGCATCAAAGACGTCCAGAATCTGACCGGGTGCATGGCGGCCCTGAACAGATTTATCTCGAAGCTTGGAGAACGGGGGCTCCCCTTCTTCAAACTACTCAAGCACCAAGAGAAGTTCGTGTGGACCACAGAGGCGGACCAAGCCCTTGCTCAGCTCAAGGTGAGGCAAACGGGCTCGACACCATTGGCAAAAGAGCACAACTAAAATTCAGGTGAAAAAGAGCTCCCAAATGCATGAATGCAAGCTCCCCCTGAACAAATGCATTTCTCCCAAAATTTTCTTTCCTTGATGCAAAACTCCCCCTGGGAACATGAATTGGGTACTTTCCTCCCCCTTGTTGGTAATGCATGAATCAAATCTAAAAATAAAAGCATGTGCTTCTCAAATATACAAAGATCACTACAACATGCTAAAATTGAGACATAGACAAGCAAGATAGCCACAATTTGAGCACAAGCATCACCAACAAGATACAAAGGGACATATAGGCAAGTGATATAGCCATGATGAAAATGAAGCATTTTTCACCAAAAATTCCCTCTTATGAGCATAGGACCTAATCATGAGCAAAAAGAGCACATACAACATATAACTCACAAACTTCATGCAAGGTCACAAATTCTCATCACACGGTCATCACAAACACCTACAAGCTATCTCATGTCATGTCAAAGCCACCGAGCCATGTGTCCACTTCTAGATATGAGACTTCTCATTGGTGAACATCATGCAACGGTTTAGCACCCAAGATAAGAAATTTAACGCCTTTATGACATGGAAGCAAAATTTTCAAGCATAGGCATCTCTCATACCATTTTCATGATTTACAAGCTAGACGTGGTACATGAAGTGCCTTTGCGGCAAAAAGAAGCTTAGGCTTCTCCACAAGGTAGCATATAGGCTAAACATTCATGATGATAGATGGATCTTTGATCCCGAATGAAAAAGAACATGGTTCCAAGCACAAACTAAGCAAGATATAGCCATAAGCACCCAAAATGAACATGAGAGGCATTCTACTCGCAAGAGAGGATCATATAGCATTTTTATAAAAAGAAAGTCATCCACAAGCATATATATCCCAAAGCTATCATGAGCATAGTTATACATCTCATGAGCATCACAAGCAAGGTCATAACCTCATCTCTAGCATATCATGGTGAGCAAAGCATATAAGAGAAGCACATCTCCAATGCATATGTTACAAATGCAGTCTATGATACAAAGATGCAAGCATGATATGATACATATATGAAAATGCAACATGTATATGTACATCAACCCTCCCACCCGAAGCTCAAAAAGGAAAAACAACTCCAAGCTCTCCTCGCAAACGAGCAAATGTAGCTTGGTCCAAAGGCTTGGTTAGGATATCGGCAAGCTGCTTTTCTGTGGGTACATGGATGAGGTCGATGTTTCCCTTCTCAACATTGTCTCTCAGAAAGTGGTACCTCACTTCTATGTGTTTGGTTCTGGAGTGAAGCACGGGATTTTTGGCAACACTAATGGCACTCGTGCTATCACACATAAGAGGTACACGAGAACACTCCTCACCAAAATCACTCAGCGTGTATGTGATCCAAAGCAGCTGAGAGCAACAACTAGCGGCAGCGACATACTCGGCTTCTGTGGTAGACTAAGCTACACTAGACTGTTTGCGAGAAGACCAAGAAACAAGCGAGGAACCCAAAAACTGACAAGTCCACGAAGTTGACTTCCTATCAACTCTACACCCCACAAAATCGGCATCCGAAAAACCAAGAAGAGAAAGAGAAGAGGATGCCAAGTACCAAAGACCAAGCTCAGGAGTGTATCGAAGATACCTGAAGATCCGCTTGACGGCCTGCCGATGTGAAGTCCTCGGCGATGCCCGAAAACGAGCGCACAGACACACAGAAAACTGGATGTCCGGCCTCGTCGCCGTCAAGTACAAGAGAGAGCCGATCATGCTCTGGTACTCCTTCTGGTCCATGGGCTCTCCGTCCTCGTCCGTGTCAAGCGCTGTAGTCGTACTCATCGGTGTCGACAGGGGCTTCGAGTCGTCCATCTTGAACTTCTTGAGAATGTCCTTCGTGTACTTGGCTTGATGTACAAAGGTTCCCTCCTTCGCCTGCTTGATCTGAAGCCTGAGAAAGAAATGCAATTCTCCCATCATAGACATCTCGAATTCTTTGCTCATATCCTCTGCAAACCTTGCAACCAAAGAGTGAGATGAGCCACCAAAGACAATATCATCCACGTATACCTGAACAATTAGGATATCATCACCTTGCCTGAGGAGAAAAAGAGTCTTATCTACCTTGCCCATCTCAAACCCCTTGCTGAACAAGAACCCCCTCAAACGACCATACCAAGCACGAGGATCTTGTTTCAGCCCATACAACGCCTTTCTCAACCTATACACCTTGTGGGGAAACTCAACACTCTCAAAGCCCGGTGGTTGCTTCACATAAACTTCCTCCTCTAAAAACCCATTCAAGAAGGCACTCTTCACATCCATTTGGTACAACTTGAACCCTTTAGCCACAGAAAAAGCTAGAAGGATCCTAATTGCCTCCAGATGGGCTACAGGAGCAAATGTCTCCTCATAGTCTATCCCCTCCTTCTGACTATAGCCCTGAGCAACCAACCTTGACTTGTTCCTCACCACCTCACCAATTTCTCCCTCTTTGTTTTTCCACGCCCATTTTGTCCCAATAGGTTTGCAATTTGGTGGTGGCTCCACTAACTCCCACACTTGGTTTCTCTCAAAGTTCTCTAATTCCTCATGCATGGCATTCACCCAATTAGGATCAGATAGAGCGTGTCCAATGTCTTTCGGCTCAAAGGTAGCAACAAAAGCTGAATGAGCAAAGTGAGAAGCATTTCTGGACCTTGACCGTGTTGTACGCTCATTGATGTCGCCGATGATTACCGAGGATGGATGATCAACTTGAACTCGCCTTGGTGCCTCTCGCCTTGAGGCAACCTCCCCCTCAGCAGCTGCTTCCACTTGATCTTGCTGAATCGTAGGCGGTGTAGGGGATGGACCATCCTACACCGTAGTCGTCGTAGTGTAAGTAGAGGGTACATGCGTGGCTGGAGCTTCACCATCATCACCATCATTCTCTCCAGCATCATCCTCCTCGTCCTCAAAGATCTTCTTGCCAACTTCATCATCGCCTGCACACTCAAAGACAGACGAATTGCATGGTTGTGTCTCGTCGAAGGTCACCTCGCAAGTCTCCATGACTAGGTTAGTATCAAGGTTGAGCACACGAAATGCTCTAGAATGACTAGCATAACCTAAGAAAATCCCATCGGAAGATCTCGACTTAAACTTATCAAGCCTACCCTTCTTGAGAATGAAGCATCGACAACCAAAAGCCCTGAAATGGCTCACTCTAGGTGCTCGCACGTGCATAAGCTCATAGCACGTCTTGTTCAAGAAGGCCCTTAGAAAAATCCGATTCCCAACATGGCAAGCGGTATTCACTGCCTCAGCCCAATATCTGCTCGGAGTCCTATGCTCATCAATCATCGTCCGAGCCATCTCACAAAGGGAACGATTTTTCCTCTCAACCACACCATTTTGACAAGCCACATAGGGAGAAGAAAACTGATGTTCGAGACCTAAATCACGACAAAAGGTTTCAAAATGATAGTTCTTAAATTCACTGCCATTGTTGCTACGAATAGCTCGAACAACATCTCCATGTCTCTCATTCTTCAACCTCAAGATTAGATCCCTCACAAAACCAAACGTCTCCCCCTTGTCAGCCAAAAAGAAGACCCAAGCATAGCGAGAATAGTCGTCCACAATCACAAGGTCATACCATTTCCCACCCGCCGAGCACACACACGAGCTGGACCAACCAAGTCCATATGGAACAGCTCGCATGGCCTCTCTGTCATAACGGATGTCAGAGGCAGATGAGAGGCGGTGACCATCTTACCATGCCTACACGGAGAACATACCAAATCCTTTTGGTATTTCAACTTTGGCAATCCTCGGACTAATCCTAGCCCACTCAAGTGTGACAACAAGTCAAAACTCAAGTGACCTAATCTCCTATGCCATTTCCAAAGCTCCGTCGAAACACAAGCAACCAAACAACGAGAAGAGCCAACACACTGAGAAAAATCAGCTATGAAAATTTGACCCTCGGGGACAATCGTACACACAAGATCGCCTCGAGAATCCAAAACAAGAGAATAGCCCGTTTTGAAACGGACTTCAAAACCTTCATCAAGAAGTTGGGAGACAGAGAGAAGATTGTACCCCAAAGACTTGACAAGAGAAACACGCCTAAGAATCACAGACTCACTCACCTTCATCGTGCCCACTGAAAGCACTCTACCTTTCCCATTATCCCTGAAAGTGATGTACTCCTTTGTCATCACCGGGGTGAGGCTGGAGAACCACCGTCGATCTCCGGTCATGTGTCGAGAGCAACCGGAGTCGATCAACCAAAAGCCCTCCATGCCTCCCACCTACAAAATAAAAAACGAGAGCGAGAGTGAGCAAAGGACTCAGCACTGGGGTTAGTACAAAACAAATCAAACCAGTGCCTCGCCATTTGCTCAAACGTGTGGTTAGCAAAATCCATCCTATCTCTCCTAGGTGGAACACCCACACATCCCCTTGGAGGACTACGCGTACCACGAAGGGGAGACCGTGGTCCGTAGCTCCTCTGGGACCTAAAACTGCGATCGTTCCCCCCATACTCGTATTGGCCACGAGCAAAAGAACGTCCAGCAAACTCACCACGCCCAAACCCAACACGACTACCACCTTCCCTATGCGGTAGATCACCTCGAGGCACAAACTCACGCCTCCCACGAGGATAAATGGTACGCACCATTCCCTCACCTCTTGGCACCAACCTAGGCTCAGGCACACCACGAGAAGGGCGGTACCTGTCCTTGTTGGCCAACTCTCTAGCCAACCTCTCGTCACGCTTCCTCCTGAAGCAAAACTCAGCAAGGTGCCCATCCCTCCCACATTGCTCACAATGGAAGGGTTTCAGTTTTGGCTTTGGTTTTGGGTTCTCTTTGGGCTCTGGCTTCTCCTCACTCGGTTTCTCTCCCTCGTTCCCAAAGAACTCATTCCCCAAGACACTCTTGAACTTGATGGGTTTCTGGAAGTTGTCGATTTGTGGAGGGAACACGGGTGGAGCTGGGGTTGTGTCTAGTCGGTTCCTAAGATGGTTCAATTTGGGAACAAAGGCATTTTTGTGGTGGGTTTTCGGTGGCTCTGGGATATCTCCGATCTTCCCCTCATTCTCACCACCTCCCTCATCCACTTTCTTTGCCCCAAGTGCTTCCCCATCCTGGCGCTTGTATGTCTCAATCATTATCCTCATCTGAGGCTCATGACCAGACAACCAACCCATCAACTTTCTCAGCTCATAATTCTCATCCTGCAAACGATCAACATAATGTGCAAGCTCCATATTCTTCACAGCATTTACTTCACAAGTAGAACAAATTGTAGGAATAGGAGCTTTCAGCTGAGCCTCTAGAGATCTAGCATAGACAAGTGAAGCATCTAGTTTCTCATGTAAAACAGGACAAGAGGTACAAACACCAAGCAAGGAAGACCTAGATTTCATCTCATCTAGCTCAACCCTGATCACATCTAGTTCCTCAACCTTGGAGGATACTTCTACTTAAGCACAGTCAATTCACCAAGAAATGTGGAACAATCAGTGCATTCAGGTTCATTGATCACAACAGGAGCAAACTTAAGGGAATCTATTTGAGCCTTAGCATCAACAAGCAAATACTCTAGCTCAACCACCTTCTCCTTAGCCTCTCCAAGCAAAGACCTATACTCCCTCTTCTCCTTGTTGGTCTTTCTAAGCACATCATCACGGTTGTCAAGAAAGTCATTCAACCTAGCATTCTCCGCTATCAAGAAGGATGGGCTACTGTTTACCTCTTCCTCGGAGTCGGAGCCCGAGTCATCCTTGTTGCTCTTCTTGCTTGCGGTGCTATGTGCCATGCCGCAAAAGCCTTGGGTGGCGAAGCACAAGCCGTTGATGTTCTTGCCCGACCGCTTGCCTTTGTGCCGGTTCTCTTCTTCATCACTTGAGCTCGATGAAGAGTAGCAGGAGCTTGAGTCAATGTCGCTCGCACCGGCCACCATCGCTCGCTCCTTCTTCTTGTGACCACCGCTCTTCCTCGGCCTCCGCTCAGACTTGTTCTTTCCCTTGTAGTTGTCCCTCGAGCGGTGCTTGTGGTCAATCCTCGAACGGTGCTTGTGCTCGGGCTTGACCTCCATGACTTTCGGGCACTCGGCGATGAAGTGCACATGCTTCCCGCACCGGTAGCACATGCCCGAGCTCCTCTGAGCATTCTTCCGGTTCGTGTACATGCGCTTGAACCGCCTGCTCAACAACGCGAGATCCTCCTCGCCCAGCACGTCGAACTCCTCATCTGGCATGGACACAAGGCAAGACAAAGAAAATTGTCTCGAAGACATGTTAGCATTAGTCCTTGAACCAGACACGAGAGCCAGACTATGGGGATCAGTCGGCTTTTCGATCTTTGCACGCACCCCACGGTCCACCTCGGATGACTTGAGCTTGGAGAATAGCTCATCCACCGTGAGGGTCTCATACTTCTCCGACTCTAGGATGGCCTCAACCTTTCCGCTCCACACGGTATACCCTTAGGGAGATTTGGAATCCTTTTCTTAGATGATTTCTGAAGAAAAACTTGTTATATTGATCGGGAAATAATTCCAGACCAGCAGCTTGTTCTCACGATAACTAGATGGACCTTATATGCCTTGACAAATTTTGATCAAGTCTTGACTTCAAGTTTTAAAGTTTGAAGTTGCTGTTCACTTATGATTTTTAACATGATGCAAGCACACCTATGCGTCCTCACAGACAATTCCTTGTCAACACGAAGTTAGTGTCGGTGGCACGACATATAATCTCTCACTATAATAGCTAGTCGAAAACTAAACCAAAGGAGTTACCGGATCTAACGATTCGCGGTTAGCGTACCTGCAGAAAATCACAGAACATCCCGAACCTTTCATGCCAGCACTCATGAAAGCGTCCACATACATTACCGTTCACTATAGAAACGACATCCATGCATAAAGCTGCTGCATGGACAGCATCCTAATTAAGACTCTGACGCGACGTGAGTGCCCTTTGGAATAGGCCTCACTCATCCCTCACGGACTTCCCGTGGTACCATCACGTATAAGACACGTGACGAGACTCAGACACGACATGGCACCCATTGGAATAGGTCCCACTAGTCCCTCACAGGACTTTCCTGTGGTACCACCACGTATAAGACACGTGATGAACTAGTATGGTTGTACAAGAAAGTAAATCTTGACTGAAAGTAATGTGCTGGAAGTTAGTCTAGATAAACCTGAAGGATCGGATGGCGACTAGAGAGGGGGGAGTGAATAGGAGCCCGTAAAATTCTTTTCGAAGAACCCGGCCTATACCCTAGACAAATCCCGGTCACACACAAGCGATGAATCGAATCACACACCAATCGGACAAATCCCGGTCACACACAAGCGATGAATCGAATCACACACCAATCGCCAAGACAACAAGGTTATGGAACAACCTCAAGTCTTAGGAACGATTCCTTGAAGCACACGCGGAAGCACGAAAGAAGGAAGGGAGGAATCGAACCAAAGAAAAAAGCTGCCAGGCACTGGCGGACTGTCCGGCCGGGTGGGGCGGACTGTCCGCAAAGGCCTCGCGGACAGTCCGGCCAGGTGCCGCGGACAGTCCGCAAGGGACACGCGGACCGTCCGGCTAGGAGCCATGGACCGTCCGTTAAAGGCAACAGAACCACCAGAACCGACCCGAGAAAAACGGATCGTCCGCGAAGACCAGGCGGACCGTCCGCGCGGGTTCCGGACCGTCCGCTACTGATGCTCGGACCGTCCGCAAACCGGCTGCAACGAAAACCTAAAACAAAGCCGGATCAAACCGAAACAAAACAAGAACACGAAGAACACCACGACGAACTCGGCTGAACTGGCTCCTCGCGGACAGTCCGCAGGGGACGGGCGGACAGTCCGCCAGTTCAAAACAGAACAGGAAAAGCCTGAGCTCGCGAAGTCAACTCCACCTACTCATCACCGGATCTCCCAAACGGTAGAAGCTGTAGAGACAAGAGTTTGGGGACATGAAAAGCGTCAACCAAGGATGTTGTACCCCAAAAATTTCGCCTCCTAACTTCCTAAATCATCGGGAATCGCGGATCCTTTGAACACCACCAAAAGCTAGAGCTCCGAACGAAAATCCTTGAATCGAAGTGGTTTCCCGGCGTTTGAGGGCACAAGATCAATCGCAAAGATGCACTAAACATCCATCCATGTTTCACTCAAAGAAATCCGGGGAGAAACCCACTCTAATCCGCGGAATCACACCAGGAACAAAGGCACCAAAAACAAGCACGAAAAAGACCACGAAAAACACAACGTCGAATCTTCTATACAAACCAGGAAAGATTCACAAGGTCTAGCATGCCGCCCTAGCATCCATCCCTCTCAACAAATCTCTCATGAAGCTCTCATGATAGCCTAAAGAAAATGGAGAAGAAAATGTCTCAGGAAAAATGAGAAAGAGGAGGGGAGAAATGAAACCCTAAGTCGCGGAGCGAGGGAGCCAACCACACACACTCATGGCTTATATATCGGGTCCCGCCGGTGTGGGAAATGACTCGACTACCCCTAACTCAACTACTGGCGATACAACCCACGCAGGGGCATTTATGTAATGTTTGTGGGTCTTGCCATCGGATAGGCCAAATCTAGTGTCAAATGCTAGAAATGAGACAAAGAGCACATATATGGATCATAACATAGTCAAAGCATTGCCACAAGTAGTATATGGAAATATAGGCATGTGGCAAAGCAAATTTTCTGATTGGAGCAGTTTTATCAAAAGATGGCTCACTTCAAATGTAAAGGCCTATCCATGTCATATTCTAGCCAAAAACATGCATATCATCCAGAGATCATACAAGGAGATCAAATTCTTTAACAAAAAATCATTGCAAACACCCATAAAGCAAAGCATGTCATGTTAAAGCTCATGAGCCATGTGTCCACTTCGGGGAGACTTCTCCACTGGTGAACATCATGCAACATGTTTTGCACCCATGTGTGAAAGATAAGACATTTTAAGCATAAACATGATGGATGGAGCATTTTTCAAGCATACACACTTCTTTTCAAGATTAATTCATTTCATGGTACATGAAGTGCCTTTGCGGCAAAAAGAAGCTTATGCTCCCCCATGAATGCAACATAGGCTAAACATTCACAATGACATTCGGCCTTTGGCCCAAAAATGCAAGAAAAAGACATCCAAGCACAATCTAAGCATAGAAAGCACATTTAGACCAAAACGTGACATGGATACACTACTACACATGAGTGGAGCACATTTCATCAATTTTAGTCAAGATTAGCATTTGATTCAAAAAGGGCTATCTCACAACACATATATCTCAAATATTCCAAGAGCATAGCCTCACATAGCCATTTCTCCACACACATGACCAATATCTCACAAATAGCCAAAGAGACTCAAATAAGGCATATGAAAGAAGCTCATCATCCTAAAATGCAATATGATACAGATGCAACATGATATATGACAAGATGGCTATCCTACCATGGTTTATACATCAAGCAAAGCATGTATATACATCAAAGTAAACATGGTATGATACATATGATACAGAAAGGAAATCCCCCAAGAATCAACTAGAAAGGGCAACAAACCCCAAGTTCCCCCGCAAATACACAAATGTAGCTTGGTCGAGAGGCTTTGTGAAAATGTCTGCAAGCTGATCTTGGGTAGGGACATGGCTCAACACAATGGTCCCTTTCACCACATTGTCTCTCAAGAAATGGTATCTCACTTCTATGTGTTTGGTTCTGGAGTGAAGCACTGGGTTTTTCGCTACGCTTATGGCACTGGTGCTATCACAAAGAAGTGGGATCTGGGTACACTCCTCACCAAAGTCTCTCAAAGTGTATGAAATCCACAACAGCTGGGAACAACAACTCGCGGCTGCAACATACTCTGCCTCGGTGGTAGACTGAGCTACACTAGACTGCTTGCGGGAAGACCACAAAACCAACGAGGACCCAAGAAACTGACAAGAACCAGAAGTAGACTTCCTCTCGACACGACAACCAGCAAAATCCGCATCAGAAAAACCATGAAGAGAAAGAGTCGAGGAGGAAGAATACCAAAGGCCAAGACCAGGGGCGGATCGTAGGTACCGAAGATCCTCTTGACGGCCCGTCGATGTGATGTCCTCGGCGAAGCTCGAAAACGAGCGCACGGACACACACCGAATTGTATGTCTGGCCTCGTCGACGTCAGGTAGAGGAGGGAGCCGATCATGCTTCTGTACTCCCGCTGGTCCACTGGTTCTCCGTCCTCGTCCGCATCCAAAGTAGCCGTACTCCCCATGGGTGTCGACATAGGCTTCACATCTTGCATCTGGAACTTCCTCAGCATGTCTTTCGTGTACTTGGTCTGATGTACAAATGTTCCATCCTTCACTTGCTTGATCTGCAACCCGAGAAAGTACTGCAACTCGCCCATCATGCTCATCTCAAATTCCCTGCTCATCTCATCTGCAAACTTGGCAACAAGGTTATGTGATGAGCTACCAAAGACAATATCATCCACGTATATCTGCACAATCAACAAGTGATTCCCATGCTTGAGGAGAAACAAGGTCCTATCCACGGTACCCATCACAAACCCTCTGCTCACCAGAAAACCTCTCAATCTCCCATACCAAGCCCGGGGTGCCTGTTTCAACCCATACAGAGCCCTTTTCAACCTGTACACCCTATGTGGATACTTCTCACTCTCGAACCCCGGTGGCTGCTTCACATACACCTCGTCCTCTATGACCCTATTCAGAAAAGCTCTTTTCACATCCATTTGAAACAACTTGAACCCTTTAGCCACGGCAAAGGATAGAAGGATTCGAATTGCCTCAAGACGGGCCACAGGAGCAAAGGTCTCCTCATAGTCGATCCCCTCCTTCTGACTATATCCCTGAGCAACAAGTCTGGACTTGTTCCTCACAACCATCCCATTCTCACCCTCTTTGTTCTTCCAAACCCATTTGGTTCCTATAGGATGGCAATTTGGAGGTGGTTCAACTAACTCCCACACTTGGTTCCTCTCAAAGTTTTCCAACTCCTCATGCATAGAAGGTGGCAACAAATGCAGCATGAGTGAAATGAGAGGAATTTCTGGACCATGACCGTGTAGTACGTTCGTCGATGTCCCCAATGATCTTCGATAGGGGATGCACTTCTTGAATCCGCCGGGGAGCCTCACGCCTCGAGACTACCCCCCCCCCCCCCCTCAACTTCAGCTTCTCTCGCCTGGTCCTCTTGTCGCACCGTCGTTGTCCATGAAGTAGACGGTCCACCCTCCGTAGTGGTCGTAGGGGAAGTAGTGGGTACACCTTCAGCTTCAGGCGCATGGTTCTCTCCATCATCATCTCCAGCTTCATCCTTCTCCTCTTCAAAGAGGTCGTCGGCCATCTCTTCATCACCTGCACATTCAAAGCCAAGAGTGTCGGTGTTTAAACCACTCGACCTCCATGGGAGGTACCTGCAGCAAGGTAGAAGGTGGGGGTCGCCATGATCTGGAACCCGAAGGTATGCGCGAGGACACAAGACACAAGATTTATACAGGTTCGGGTAGCCGGAGTAGCTACCCTACGTCCTGTTTGGGGTAGTATTGCGCCCTGCGCTTGGTGTTGTCCCCGGAGGGATTGTGGATGTCCTCCTAGGTACCCAGCCCTCCTTTATATAGTCCAGGGGTCGGGTTCCTAGTCAGTTACAAGGCAGGAGTCCTAGTAGGATTACACAGAGCGAGTCCTAGTAGGAGTACAGGGGAATTCTAATAGGAGTCCGTCTTCTACTCTTCCTCCTTCCTTGCATGAGTACCTGGGGAGTATGCCCGACAAAGAGAGGTACATGGCATTGTCTCGTCGAAGGTTACCTCGCAAGTCTCCATGATTTTGTTAGTCTCAAGGTTAAGCACTCTATAGGCTCTAGAATGGTTAGCATATCCAAAGAAAATCCCATCACTAGACCTAGCCTCAAACTTATCGAGTTTTCCTTTTTTAAGAATGAAGCATTTGCAACCAAAAACTCGAAAATGACTCACCTTGGGTGCCCGACCATGCATCAGCTCATAACAGGTCTTCCTCTTGAAAGCTCGCAATAAAATCCTGTTGGAGACATGACAAGCCGTATTGACCGCCTCAGCCCAATACCTCCTAGGAGTCCTGTGCTCATCGAGCATCGTCCTAGCCATCTCACAAAGAGTCCGATTTTTCCTTTCCACAACTCCATTTTGAGGGGGCACATAAGGAGTCGAATACTAATGTTCAAGACCTAGATCACGACAGAAGGCATCAAAACGAGAGTTCTTGAACTCTGAGCCATTATCACTGCGGATAGCTCGAATAGCATTCTTATGCCTCTCGTTTTTCAACCTCACGATCAGATGTCGAACAAAACCAAATGTCTCACTCTTGTCTTCCAAGAAAAACACCCAGGCATAGCGAGAGTAATCGTCCACCACAACAAGGACATACCACTTCCCACCCACCGAGCGAACTCGAGCTGGCCCAACAAGGTCCATATGCAACAGCTCTGTCGGACGCTCGGTCATGACATCGGTCAGGGTGGATGGGGAGTGGCTACCATCTTGCCATGCCTACACGGAGCACAAACCAAATCCTTCTCAAACTTCAACCTCGGCAATCCTCGGACATGGTCAAGACCACTCAAGTGGGAAACCAAATCAAAGCTCAAGTGTCCCAACCGCCTATGCCATTTCCACAAATCAGAAGAAGGACCAGCCATCAAACAACGAGCAGGACCCAAAGAACGAGAGAAATCAGCCCTGAAAATCTGACCCTCGGGGATGATCATACAAACAAGATCACCTCGAGAATCCAGCAAACGAGACTCACCAGACTTGAAACGCACCTCAAAGCCCTCATCAAGCAACTGAGAAACCGAAAGCAAATTGAAACCCAAAGACTTCACAAGAGCAACCCTCTTCAATGTTACCTTGTCACTCACATGCACCACACCCTCAGAAATCACCCTACCTCGTCCGTTATCCCCAAAAGTGATGTACAACTTTTCCTTCACTGGGGTGAGGCTGGAGAACCACTTATTGTCCCCGGTCATGTGTCGGGAACATCCGGAGTCGATCAACCAAATGTTCTCCAAGCCTCCTGCCTATAGTTAGAAACAAGAACGAGAATGAGCTAGCGAATCGACATTGGGTTTGCACAAAGAAAGTTAAACCAGTGTCGAGCCATCTGCTCAAAAGAGGGGTTAGCAAACATCATTCCCTTGCCACCAAACTTCCCATGTCCCATGGACGGAGTACGAGCACCACGAGGGGGAAAACGTGGTCCGTAGTTCCTTTGGCACCCAAAGCTGTGATCATCTCCCCTAAACCCGTATTGAGGACGAGTAGGGGGGCGTCCAGCAAAAGTGGGTCTAGCCTTAAGCTCATCATACTCAGTCCTAAGAGCATCTAGTTTAGCAAAAGTGGAAGCATTCTTGTCATTAAGCAACTTGATCTCATTCAACCATGCATCACATTCAGGACATTCAACATCATCAGAAGTAGTAGGAGCAAGTTTGAAAGAGTCATTCTCAAGTTTCAATTCAAGCAATTTAGACTCTAACTCTCCTACTTTCTCACTAGCATTCTCAAGTTGAGCCCTAAGATCTTTCCTCATCTTCTTAGCATCTCTCAACACACTATCACGGTTGTCAATCAAGCCATTCAACCTAGTGATCTCAGCAAGCAAAGAGTCGGGGTCACGATTTACCTCATCCTCCGAGTCGGAGTCGCTGTCTTCCTTCTCGCTCTTCTTGCTGCTCGAGCTATGGGCCATGCCACAAAAGCCTTCAAGCGCCACACAGCTCAATCCACTGAGGTTCCGGCTTGCACTCTTCTTGCCCTTGCGCCTCCCGGCGTCTTCATCTTCACTGCTTGAGCTTGACTGCGTGTCGCTTGATCTTGAGTCGACGTCGCTTGCACAGGCCACCATGGCTCTTGCTATGTCCTTCTTGTAGCCGCCCTTGCTCGGTCGCCGCTTGTCCTTGTACTTGCTCTTGGACTTGCTGAAGTGCTTGCCCTTGGAGGAGTACTTGTCTTCACGCCTCGGGTGCGCCTTGTACTCGCTCATCTTGTACTTGTTCTCCTCCGCTTCCGGGCACTCGGCGATGAAGTGTCCACGCTTGCCACACTTGTAGCATGTCCCCGAGCTCGGCCTTGCATTCCTCTGGCTCTCATGTAGTCGATCAAACCTCCTTGAGAGCAAGGCCAGCTCCTCCTCGCCCAGCACATCAAACTCCTCATCTAGAATAGACATAAGAGAAGACAAGGAAAACTGTCGACAAGAAGGATTAGCTTTGCCCTTTGATCCACCAACTAGAGCAAGACTATGGTCAGTCGAGCCCTCATGCTTGGATTACAACTTCCTGTCAACCTCAGCCGACTTGAGCTTAGAAAAGAGGTCATCCAACTCAATGGTCAAATATTGTCCGGACTCCTTGATGGCCTCAACCTTAGCACCCCAAACATTTGGGTCCAAGATATGTAAGAGCTTCAAAGTTTGATCATGCTCAGTGTAAGGGAAATCCTCAACATTAGCCTTCATGTTGTTCACGATGGCGGTGAACCTCTGAAACATCGCATCAATGTCCTCACCGGGAAGTTGACTGAAGTTCTCATATTGCATCCGGTAAGAGACAAAGAGGCGAGCCTTCACATGGTTATCACCACCGTGAGCAACCAACAACTTCTCGCAAATTTGCCAAGCAAGATTCAAATGGCGAACACGCTCAAACTCAGGATCACACAAGCTCCTGACCAAGTGATCAACATAGGTCTTGTCAAGCACAATGAAATCCAACAACTTGCCACGAAGAAAGATCATCATACGAGCTGCCCACTTGTGGTAACCCTTGCCATCGAAGTGCGGCGGACCGCCCCGCTCAACGTACGCCATCTTAGGATTCAAGACTTGTCAAAGTCACAAAGAATCCGGCACCAAGCTCTGATACCAATTGAAGGATCGGATGGCGACTAGAGAGGGGGGGAGTGAATAGGAGCCGATAAAATTCTTTTCGAAGAACCCGGCCTATACCATAGACAAATCCCGGTCACACACAAGCGATGAATTGAATCACACCAATCGCCAAGACAACAAGGTTATGGAACAACCTCAAGTCTTAGGAACGATTCCTAGAAGCACACGCGGAAGCACGAAAGAAGGAAGGGAGGAATCGAACCAAAGAACAAAGCTGCCAGGCACTGGCGGACTGTCCGGCCGGGTGGGGCGGACTGTCCGCAAAGGCCTCGCGGACAGTCCGGCCAGGTGCCGCGGACAGTACGCAAGGGACATGCGGACCGTCCGGCCAGGAGCCACGGACCGTCCGTTAAAGGCAACAGAACCACCAGAACCGACCCGAGAAAAACAAACCATCCGCGAAGATCAGGCGGACCGTCCGCTACTTAAGCTCGGACCGTCCGCAAACCGGCTGCAACAAAAACCTAAAACAAAGCCGGATCAAACCGAAACAAAACAAGAACACGAAGAACACCACGACGAACTCGGCTGAACTGGCTCCTCGCAGACAGACCACAGGGGACGGGGGGACAGTCTGCCAGTTCAAAACAGAACAGGAAAAGCCCGAGCTCGCGAACTCAACTCTACCTACTCATCACCGGATCTCCCAAACGGTAGAAGCTGTAGAGACAAGAGTTTGGGGACATGAAAAGCGTCAACCAAGGATGCTATACCCCAAAAATTTCACCTCCTAACTTCCTAAATCATCGGGAATCGCGGATCCTTTGAACACCATCAAAACCTAGAGCTCCGAAAGAAAATCCTTGAATCGAAGTGGTTTCCCGGCGTTTGAGAGCACAAGATCAATCACAAAGATGCACTAGACATCCATCCATCTTTCCCTCAAATAAATCCGGGGAGAAACCCACTCAAATCCGCGGAATCACACCAAGAACAAAGGCACCAAAAACAAGCATGAAAAAGACCACGAAAAACACAACGTCGAATCTTCTATGCAAACCAGGAAAGATTCACATGGTCTAGCATGCCGCCCTGGCATCCATCCCTATCAACAAATCTCTCATGAAGCTCTCATGCTAGCCTAGAGAAAATGGAGAAGAAAATGTCTCAGGAAAAATGAGAAAGAGGAGGGGAGAAATGAAAACCTAAGTCGCGGAGCGAGGGAGCCATCCACACACACTCATGGCTTATATATCGGGTCCCGCCGGTGTGGGAAATGACTCGACTACCCCTAACTCAACTACTGGCGATACAACCCACGCAGGGGCATTTATGTAATGTTTGTGGGTCTTGCCATCGGACGGCCATGCCTTTGCCCCACCCCGCGTCCTCCCGACGCAAGCCATGCGATCCCGCCGCGTGTCCTCCGCTTCGAAGCTTCCCGACACGCCCGGATCCCGTCTCCATCGTGTTGGGCCTTCAGACTTGGTTTTGAGGCCCAAACCAAGAAACCGTCCTCCGATGGTTTTGTGGGCAAACCACCAAACCTCGCGTGCTCGGCCCGGCCTCCCGCCAAGCCTCTTGACTCGACCACCACCGTGCACCGGCTCGATCGTCCACGACTTCGTCTTGCTCGTCTTGCCACCATGTGGTCCGCACCTAGTCCCGCCGTCCACCGGGTCCCTCGAACCGAGCCTACTTGTCTCTCCATCTCCCGAAGGCCCCTCAAGGCTGAAGACTTTTCACGCCCGTTCTTTACCTGCAACAACACGAACTAGGCCGCAGCCTACACCTGCGCACTGAGCCAAGAGTCAGTCCAACACCCGTTGTCAATCACTCATCACTGAGGAGCGGTCATCCATCGACCACCGGGACGCTCCTGGTCCTCAAAACCATAGATAACTAGCCACCAGAAAAACCCAAAAACCACTAGGGCCTCTCGGACTAAACCATCCTTAGCGTCCCTAACGTACTTTGGAAAACACACCTTAATCTTGCAGTTTTATTCTAAAACATGTTATTTAGGGTGTATTAGGACCTCTGGTGTACAAGTCAAGCTCTGATGCCAGCTGTGACAGGACCGCTCAAATTAATTCCATATTATTGCCTAAACCACTCCTCTTGGCCATTAAGCAATAATATAGAAGTAACTTGTCGTCTCTGCCGGGTCACACCCGGTAAATCACTTACATCATAGGATCGACATTTGTACAACAAACTCGCACGAAGGCGAGTCCAGAGGTAAACGAGTCACAAGTTATTACATAACATCCTTCACAGGTTCATTATTACAAACCAAGTCTTTTGCATAAAGGTAAACAATTCAGAGTTCGAAACACAGCGGAAATAAAGTACTACACGACATAAGTAACATCACATGAGGGCATCTGTGATGCCACTAAGCACTGTCATCCTCCCACTCGTATTCCCAACCGGGTGGGAGAGAACCAGGCCACGGAAAGCCATCATCACACACATCATCACCTGAAAAGCAACAACAAAAGCAAGGCTGAGTATGCTAATACTCAGCAAGACTTAACTGTCAGGTGATTTGGGAATCACCTAACCTCTAGACATGCAAGGCTTTATGGCTGGTGGGTTGTTTTGCTGAAAAGTAACAAAGAATATGTCCTTACTTTCAAATTTTAGCTCAAATTCTATTCTTTTAACCATTACCGGATTAGCCAACTAATTCAAGCAAGAGTTGTACAATACAAATTAAACAAGTATACAAATTCCTTCTCAATTCCATCATTAAGGGACATAGAGTGGATGGTTAAGCAGTCTCAGATAACGGTGAGGGGCCGACGATCGATCGATTAGTAACCTTGCAAGGTTGACCTAAACATACGAGAGAATGCATACCCCAAGAATGCCAAATAAAACCAAAAGGGGTGGGGTATACACCAACCAGGCGGTTCCCAACCGTCCTCAGTTCGGGATCAAGTCCACAGTCCCTGGTACAAGGTTATCCGGCCACAGTATCTGACTGCCCGAATCCACCTATGTACCACTGACTAGTATCTGGGGATCTCAACCGGGTGTAGTGGTAGAGAGTTCCCTTGCCGGATCAGGAAAGTACTAGGCTTACCGGTCCCATTCCCGACAAATGCTTAGTACATTCGAAAGCTTAACCATTGACATCTACTGACCAGAGTTAGTCCCATGCTCTTACCACATGAGCTGATAAGTTCAACAACCTTATGATTCCAACATAAGAGACCTATAGCTCGCGAGTGCGGTCATCACTCAACTTCTACCGTGGTCCTAAGCATGGCAACTAGCGACCTAACATGCTAGTGTTTGAACAAAGGAACCTAGGATCATGCATCTAAGGTTTCAATTCAACTCTTGAACGTAAATGCACAAGCATTGCATAAAAGGAAAGTTGCAGGAGTTTAACAAAAGTAGGTTATGCTCCGGGGATTGCCTTCACTGGCAAAGTCAAAAGCGAGATCCTCCGAACTTAACAAGTTTCTACTTAAACTTTTCTTCACTAATGATAAGTGGGTGGGTGTGAAACTTAATTCTAGCTTAATGGTGATTGTGTACACATATAAGTTCATTAGTTAAGTAAACTTCATTAAAGTGTTTTGGGGCTGTCCAGAGATGATTTTATAAAGTTCAAATTTGAATTTGAGCTGTAGGTGATGATAGGTCTGTTTTTTATTTACTTGTTCTTTCAAAGCTTGATTACTAGGAAAATTCAATCCTGACAAAAATATACACAAACTCGCCATGAAATTCTACCAGCATGCACATAACAGCAATGCATACGTTCTGACCAAAAATTAGGCAAAACAAGTCTACAAATTAATTATGATAAATGTAACAAGTTTAAGCTACTAGGAGCATGAATAAATCATAAAACAAAATATACATAGAATCGGAGGCTATAACTTGGCACACATCAAGATAAGGACATATTTAGCTCACACACCAAAAATTACATCCATTGCTACAGTGGAAATATGGATTTGAATTTAACTCAAAATAGACACCATAAATTAGCAGGGCAATCTACACATGTCCAAAATTCATCTCTGATTTATAAAACATACTACTAAGAATTGCAGAGCTACAGCAGAAAGTTGGAAGGCATTTGATCAACAGATTAATCTAAACAATTCACAAATGGAGAACAGGCTGAAATCAAAATAAATTCATAACTGAAGATACACACATGATTTGAGTGCCATTTTTCTACACAAGTCTAGGAATGATAACATGGACAACATATCCAAAATTCACATCCAGAGCATTTATAAATTTCAAGTTGTTTCAAATTTACTCAAACTGATCAATTCAAGATCATTCAAAAACTACTCTGAAATTTGAAAACTGTCCTTCTAGAAAAGTTAGGTTTCTTTACAAGGATTCCAGAACAGTTGAGTTTGCATTTTTCCGATTTTTCTACCATTTACTACGTAATTTACAAGATTCAGGTTTTTGAACCTAGGGTTTAAGATTCATTTTACAGTTTGGCCCTCGGCTCTTATACGGAGGCCCCTGGGAAGATTTCAATCTTCGCAAGAAGGTCCCCAGCGGCGGCGCGAGGCCGGACGGCGGCGAGGGACGACCGGACTCCGGCGAGTAAGCGGCTAGGGTGGGGTTTGGACTCACTCTCAGGCGATTGGCGGGGTTGGCTCGGCGGAAAACGGCTCCGGCGAAGGTCGGCGGCGAGGGGAGGCGGCGGTCGGCCGCGGCGGCCGCAATGCCGGCGAGCGGGCGAGTCGTCCGGCCAATGCGTGTGCACGGGAGCATTCCGGGGGTGCGGGTGGTGGCTTTCGTGGTGCTCGAACTCGAGTGGGGGCGACGGACCAAGGGGCGCACCGGCGAGCTCCGCCGGCGGCAATGGCGGGTGCGGGGAGGCGGCTGCGAGCAGCGCCCGAGCAAATGCGAGGGAGGGGGACGTGCGTGGGGCGTCGGGAGGAACTAAGGGCGCACATGCGTGCCGGGGGTGGATCGGCGGGGGGCCGGGCCGGGCGAGTGGGGGCGCGGCGCGTGGCCGCGGCGACGCGCGCGCGCGCACGGCGTGGCCCGGCCGTCGGCCGCGCGCGCGGGGGCGATTGCGCGGGCGTGCGGGCGCAAGGCGCGTGGGCCGGCCCCGATGACCGACGCGTGGTCTCGCCGTGACGGCGTACGAACGGAAGGCGATGTGGGCTCGGCGCGCGCGCGCGCGCGACGTCGTGCGCGGGGCGCGCTCCGGCGTCCCAGCTCACAATCGTTTCGCTGTGCCCGACTTTGACCGATTCAAACTCACAAATTTCGAACTAAAGTTAAAATTCACCAAATACAAAAGTTGTAGACCAGTTAACCTTCTCCAACTTCCGTAAAGGCCGACCAGTCAATTTCTCAATGGATTTGGAGATAATCATCCTCAAAGTTACAAATTTGCATGGCTTGGTCAAACTGCTCAGCAGGACTTTTACTGGGTTTTTGAGGGTTCAAACCTTCGAATTTGAAATGCCAACAATGGAATGAAATGTGTTACCGGAAAAACTGAGCAACTTTGGTGTTGGTCGATTTTGAAGTTCTATAGAGAAATTTTGAGAACGCGTAAGAAAACTAATCCAACCTTAAGGAGCACTTGGGCTTTGACCACGGTTTTGGGTGTTGACCAAGGTTCTTTGTGCAAAAGTGTGACCCACAATGTTAAACAAGATTAGAGGCTACTTAATCTTGATTGCTAAAGCTAGGTGATGTCATAAGCACAATAAACATCAGGGATGTTACATCAGCGAATTCGTCCTTTTGGCTCCAAGCTTCTACAATTTTGCATCCTACGTTCTGGTGGACTGTGGCATGCCCATGGCATGGCCGAAGAACTACCCTGCGGCTTCATAGCTCAACAATGCTCGGTGCTTGCCTCCTCCAACCTCACGGTGCGATTTATAGCCGACGCCGCGCCTCGGGTAGCTGGCGAAGTGATGACACTGTCACCACGTCATGAGGAGACATGTAGTCTGTGCATCATTAAAGGCGACAACATTACTTTTCCTGACTCACGACGCCTTTGTCGTTTGTGCATCAATGATGCCTGAGCCCCGTCGCAGAGGTCACATGGATATAGTAACTCCTCGATCAGTGGGCAGCTTGTCGTTTTCTGGGTGGCAAGAGCATCTCCGACCACTGTTGACCCGTGACCCTGCAGTCTACGCTACACGACAAACCTGACCCTGTGTCGGGTGGCTTTGCACCTAACTTAGCCCCCCCTTCGACGACGACTTCACGACCTCCTTCTACGACCTGATGTCTTTATTTACACCCGCTAGGCTCTACGTCCTAGTGCACCGCTATGGCTCTGCACGTAAACGGACCTATTCCAATCAGCCTGTAATTCTATTTCCTAAGCAGAATGGTCGTAGGTTTGATTGAAGACCTTCCGAGGTAGGCGTGCCTCGCTGCTCTGCCAGATCCTTCTGGGCGCCTGGAGATCAACAACACCACGGAGATCAGAAGCGTTCAAGGAGATCTACAATTTTCATTAGGCCTCCATGGTCGGTGTGCCTATTGTTGCTAAGGTCGACAATACCTTAGTATCACGGCTCCGCTGGGTGGCCAGCAGCTATGTTTGTCGTCTGGACACCAAAACGACCTCCTTGAGGTCGGCGTGCCTTAATACTTAGGTCTTGTAGCACCTCTGTATGATTATGGCCCTGCCAACCTAGTTGGGCGCCCCGGATGTGTGACCTTCTGAGGTTGGTGTGCTCAAGTAGCCCTGCCAGCCTGCTCTGGACACCTAGGAGATTTCATGATAGGAATGAAGGCCTCTCTGTGGGATGCACGCTGAAGGACCGATACGGCGAACCAGAGAGGGGGGGAGTGAATGGGAGCCGATAAAAATTCTTCTCGATGGAGATGAGAACTCCAACAAGACGAACGCGGCTTCCAACACACGTCTCCGACTCACTACCAAGGTTGGTCAAGCCCACGTAGCCACTGGAGTGCCACTGGACCTAGGAACCAACACACCACCTTCCGACCCGAGAAACGCAGGCGGAAAAACCAAGCCTCGAGTCTACAGACCCACACCGGTCGGACCGGTGAGCACCACCGGTCGACCGGTCCCCGCCGGTGAAACCGAGCAACTTTCACTAAGTGGCTCTTCACCGGTCGGACCGTGAGACACACCGGTCGACCGATGGCAGACTCGAAAACCCCCAAGGCACCAAACAAAGCCAACCGACCACCAAACGGACCCAAACTCGAAACAAGCAGCACCACGGGACAACAACGAACTCACCAAGACGTTCACCCGAGCAAAATCCCACAAGGGCTTGCACCGGTCAGACCGGTCAAGAGCACCGGTCGAGCCGGTGTGGCACGGGCGACTCGGGATGAACAAGCACCCGTGGGTCAACTCCCCCAAAACCAAATCTCGATCTCCCGAATCGCTCCACGGACTTGAACAAGACTTTGGGGATATCAAGAACACCTCATGAGGAGTCCATAGCCAAGTTTAATCCCACCAAATCTCGTCCAAAAAGGAGGAATCGAAGAAATCCCGCCGAAAGCACCTCCAACCCAAGAACTCAAGAAACCCCCAAAATCGAGCACTTTTACTCACGGATTTGGGAGGGGAATCACAGCCCAAAGAACCACGAAGGGTTCCCACAAATTTCCCCCATCAAATCCCCAAGAGAAAAGCCTCGAAACCAACCCAAAGAAATCACCGAGAAAGGGCTCCGAAAATCACCACCAAGAACAACCGGGGAAAACACATCCAAACCTTGAGGAACCACGCCGAATCATCTATACATGAAACAAAGGTTCGTACAAGGTCTAGCAAGCCGCCCGATCATCCATCCCTCTCTACAAGATCTCTCCGTGAAGCTCTCTTGCTAGTCCTAAGAAAAACCTAGAGAAAATAGGTGGAAAATAGGAAAACTAATGAGCTAGGGTTCCAAGAGTTGGTCGCCAACCTCTCACCTCTTGGGTTATATAGGCGGCAACCGAATGTCCGAAATGCCCCTCTCTACTAACTAGGGATACATGCCCCTCAAGGGCGGATTCGGAATTCTTGATGTCTTCACCATCGGACGGATGCCCGCAACCGCACCCTCGCGTAGCCTCGACGCAAGCAATGCGATCCCGACGCGTGTCCTCCGCTTCGAAGATTCCGGATCGCGTCGTCGCACACCGGCCGACCGGTGCTCCTCACCGGCCGACCGGTCCCCCCCGGCCGACCGGCCGGATCCACCGGTCGGGGACCGGTCGGGTGCCGCCGCACCTCCGTCTTCGGTTCTCCGGTCTTGGCTTTGTGGATCAACCAAGGAACCCGGTGGTTTTCCGGTGAACCACCGGAAACCCCGCGAACTTGGTGTAGCCTCCGCCAATCTCCACTCATGACTTGGCTCCCACGTAGTCCCGGCTCGACCTTGGTTTTGAGGCTCAACCAAGAAACCGTCCACGACTTCATCTTGTCGTTCATGCCACCATGCGGCCCGCACTTGACCCCCGCCGGCCACCGGTCCCTCGAACAAAGCCTACTTGTCTTCTCCACACCCGGAGGCCTCACCGGCGACGACCTTTCGCGCTTGTTCTTCACCCGCACCAACACGAGTCAAGCCGCAACCCGCACCCGCAATACTTAGCCAAGAATCAGTCCACACAACGTTGTCAATCACTCATCACACAAGGAAGCGACCATCCACCGGTCCTCGAACCACACATGGTCCTCAATCTCCCCCTTGATGAGTGCATTGACAACACCCACACGAAAGTAACAAGAGAGAAAAGAAAAAGAAAAGAAACGAACAAAAAGAAACTCCAACAAGCGATCGAAAGCCAAACAAAGGCAAAAAGCAAGATCACTTGAAGGAAACAAGTCTCGGACCCCTTAGGCAAGGGCAACGGCTCGACACATCCGAGACAAAGCAAAGCTCAAGCAAAGAGTGCAAACCACCAAAACAAAGCTCGAACACCACAAAGAGCACCCCCTGCACACATGCAAGCTCCCCCTGAACCAATGCAACTCCCCCTGGACGAATGCATGCAAGAAACCACATGAAACAGGCAGGCCGCAAAGAATCTCGGCTCACACCGGTCGACCGGTCATCACCACCGGTCGACCGGTGCCCAACATATGTACGGGACCGAAGCACTCACACCGGTCGGACCGGTGCTCTTCACCGGTCGACCGGTGTACAATGAACCTTAAAATGGCTCGAAACCACCTGAAAACCTTCTAAATGCATCCACTAAGCCATTTCAAGCTCAAACTTCTCCCCCTTGTTGGCAATGCATGAATCAAGCCAAAAATGCAAAACTTTCAACCTAGAGCTTCTCAAATATACAAAATTCAACAAAGAATGCTACACATGTCCAAATGAGCAAGTGAGGTACTCTACAGCTTCGTATCGATCTCAACTACATGATCACCAAGTTTCACAACCATTGGACGAAGCTAAGATGGATTTTGGCAATTTTGCAAAAAACTTGCCTCTCATGAGCAAAGTCCTAAACATGATCAAAGCATATCAAAATGGCAAAGCCACACAAACTTCATGCTAGGACAGCCATTCTAATCATAAGACCATCACAAACACCCACAAGCACCTCATGTCATGTCAAAGCCACCGAGCCATGTGCCTACTTCTATGTATGAGACTTCTCATTGGTAGGCATCATGCAACGGTTTAGCACCCAAAGAAAATTAAATTCAGCACATATGACATGGGAGCATATTTTCCAAGCATTTTTCATTTCATTTTCAGATTTGTAGATGGTACATGAAATGTCTTTGCGACAAAAAGGAACTTATGCTCCTCCACAAGATAAATCTAGAGGGCTAAACATTCATGATGGCAAATGAGCCTTTGGCCCCATATGATCAATAAACTAGCCATCCATTCACAAATTAAGCATAGCAAGGCCACAACAACATGTCAAGAGCATGTAAAGGCATTTACACATGAGAGAGCATACATGTGACATTTTTCAAAAGCATAGCTATCAACCATGGATTATTCATCAAGATCATCAAGAGCTAAGCCAAACTAACCATAGCATACCAAACAAGCTCATAAAGACATATATCTCATTCCATGGTGAACAATGTATATGAGAGAAGCTTTTCCTAACCAATGCATATGATACAAAATGCATGCAATCTAAGATACAAGGATGCCTATACATCATGCTACATATGCCATGCCAAATGCAAGAAATGCATAAAGGAAAGCTATACATATGCTACAAAGGAGCTCCCACACACAAAGCTCACAAACCACCGGCTCCTCGAGGGGAGGCAAAAAGGGCTCGACACCACCGGCAAAAGAGCAAAGGAGCACCAAACTCACAAGCTCCCCCTAAACTCATGCATTAAGGCCAAAGAGCGTACAAAGCTCACCTTACACACATGAGATAGAGAAGGAGCAAAACAAACCAAGTGGCTTGACCAGGGCCACACACTCGAAGGTCACAAATACACTTACCTTTATCATTTCTTCACAATTCACTCATCCTGGTCCACCATCCCCGAAAGTGATGCACCTACATGTCACCACCGGGATATGAAGCCGAAGAACCACCCCCCGATATCAACCAAATGTTCTCCGGGCATCCACCTGCAACTCAAAACAAAGAGCGAGAGCGAGCAACCGACTCAACACTGGGGTTAGTTCCAAATGTGTAAAACCAGTGCCTAGCCATTTGCTCGAAAGTGGGGTTAGCAAAAACCAAACCATCTTTCCTACCAAAGCTACCTCCACGAACACCACCACGGTAACCACCATGAGGGAACCAACCCTCTCTGCCTGGAGGAGGACCAAAACCACGAAAGAAAGCCCGTGGACCATCCCTCCTATCCTTCTCAAAGCCATGACTCCTCCCATCCCCGTAGTGAGCTCGAGGGGGAGAATGCCTAGCAAACTGGCCTCCTGCAAACTTTCCAGCCCAACCACTAGAACCACGAACTCCAGAACCAAACCTCGCACCTGTACGAGCACGAAACCCAAACGCCGCTCGTCTGTCCAGCCCGCACCGGTCCGACCGGTGCTCCACACCGTCCGACCGGGTGTAGCACGGCGCAGAAGCACCTCCAACGACCTTCCGCTCTCCCCAAGCCCGAACTGACCTCACACTCGCCTTGGCCCTGGGCAACTGCACACGAGGCTCAAGTACACCATCGGAAGGGTGGTACTTGTCCTTGTTAGCCCACTCCTTCGCCATTCTCTCCTCACGCTTCCTCTTGAAGCAAAACACTCTCTTGTGACCATCCTTTCCACAAAACTCACAATGGAAACGGATCGATCTGGGCTTAGGCTTGGGATGAGGCTCTTCACAAGGCTTCTCACTTGGTTTCTCACTAGGCGTTTCACTTGCCTTCTCACTCGGTTTTTCTTTTGGTTGGTTTGGCTTGGATGGAAACTTGTATTTGGGTGTGGGTTGTGGTGGAACCAAAACATTCCCAAATTTCCTTTCTCTCTCACCACTGCCCTCACCAACCTTATCCAATCCCAAAGCCCAACCGTCAAAGCGTTTACAGCTAGCAATCATCATACCAAGCTGAGGTTCTTGACTCGACAACCAACTCAGAGCTTCACGCAACTTATCATTCTCATCTTGCAAGCGACCAACACATTTTGCAAGATCCAAATTCTTCATAGCATGCAACTCACATGTAGAGCAAGAAGTAGGAATAGGAACTTTCAAGTCAGCCTCAAGCGAAACAATGCGAGAACGGAGCTCAGCAATTTTCTCATGCAAACTAGGGCAAGAAGTGCAAGCACCAAGCAAAGTGGGTCTAGATTGTAGCTCAGCTAACTCAACCCTAAGCACATCTAGTTCCTCACACTTGGAGGCATACTTCTCCCTAAGATCGATCAAGTCGACCAGAAAACAGAGCAATCAAGACAATCGTTCTCATCCGAAACAACAGGGGCTAGCCTTAAGGGAATCAATCTCAAGCTTGCTATCAAGCACCCGTGTCTCTAGCTCGGCCACTCTAGTCCTAGCATCCTCGAGTGAAGATCTAAGCTCCTTCCTAAGCTTCTTAGCCTCTCTAAGCATGTGATCGCGATTATCAAGCAAGTCAACCAACTCCTCATTCTCCTTGCGCAAAGAGGAGAGCTCATCACATACCTCATCCTCGGAATCCAAGTCCGAGGCGTCCTTCTGGCTTCTCTTGCTGCTCGAACTGCGAGCCATGCCGCAGAAGTCATCCTTGAGGCTTAGGCCCGTCACACAAAGACCATTGAGATACTTTCCAAAGTTCTTCTTCTTCCTCCTCTTCTTCTCATCCTCTTCGTCTTCATCACTCGAGCTTGAAGACGTGTCCTCGGAATCAGACTCGATGTCACTTGATCTCTTCATCTTCTCTCGAGACCGTGTCTTCTTCCCATGTCCATGATCCTTCTTCTTGGACTTCTTCTTCTTGTCCTTGAACTTGTGCTTGTCGTGGTTGTTCACCTTCGGACACTCGGCGAAATAGTGTCCAGCCTTGCCACACTTGAAGCATGTCCTCGTGTTCCTCCTCTTGTTCACTCGGTTCTCGTGCAGCCTCTCGAACCGCCTCGTCAGGAGCGCCAGCTCGTCCTCTCCAAGGTCATCAAACTCCTCATCTGGCATAGACATCAGAGAGGAAAACGAGAACATCCTGGTGGATGGGTTAGAGTTAGTCTTTCCTTTGGAACCACCAACGAGGGCAAGACTATGGGAATCAGTCGGTCCCTCGAGCTTGGCGGTCATGCCCCTATCCACCTCGGCCCGACTTGAGCTTCGAGAACAGCTCGTTCACCGTCAGAGTATCGTACCGCTCCGACTCGACTATGGCCTCGAACTTTCCGCTCCATATCGTACGATCCAAAGAGTGTAAGAGCTTGACCGCTCTATCATGATCATCGTACGGGAGCACGTCCACATTGGCCCTCATGTTGTTCACAACCACCGTGAACCTCTGAAACAAGGCATCGATGGACTCACCGGGGAGATGAGTGAAGTTCTCGTACTCTCTCCGGTAGGTCGCATACATCCGTGCCTGAACCTGGGCGTTCCCAACATGAGCCTCCTTCAACACCGCCCAAATCCTACAAGCCAAGTGCTCGGTGTGCACCCGATCGAACTCAGGCTGACACAAAGCACGAAACAAGTAGTCGACCGCCTTATTGTTGGCGTCGAAGCTGTCCCTCGATCCCGGAGCAAGGAAATCCATCGGCCGGACATAGCCCGTGTCCACCGTGACATCCCAAAGCGGTGACCCTTTCCGCGGAGGAACGCACCCATCCGCTTGCTCCACATCCGGTAGTTCTTGCCATCGAAGTGTGGAGGACCCGAACCCCGTTCCCGGTACGCCATCCTTGGATCTTAGAGCGGTTAGAGTCAATAAAGACCCGAACCGGCTCGATACCACTTGAAGGACCGATACGGCGAACCAGAGAGGGGGGGGAGTGAATGGGAGCCGATAAAAATTCTTCTCGATGGAGATGAGAACTCCAACAAGACGAACGCGGCTTCCAACACACGTCTCCGACTCACTACCAAGGTTGGTCAAGCCCACGTAGCCACCGGAGTGCCACCGGACCTAGGAACCAACACACCACCTTCCGACCCGAGAAACGCGGCGGAAAAACCAAGCCTCGAGTCTACAGACCCACACCGGTCAGACCGGTGAGCACCACCGGTCGAGCCGGTCCCCGCCGGTGAAACCGAGCAACTTTCACTAAGTGGCTCTTCACCGGTCGACCGGTGAGACACACCGGTCGGACCGATGGCAACGAAAACCCCCAAGGCACCAAACAGGCCAACCGACCACCAAACGGACCCAAACTCGAAACAGGCAGCACCACGGGACAACAACGAACTCACCAAGACGTTCACCCGAGCAAAATCCCACAAGGGCTTGCACGGTCGGACCGGTCAAGAGCACCGGCCGAGCCGTGTGGCACGGGCGACTCGGGATGAACAGCACCCGCGGGTCAACTCCCCCAAAACCAAATCTCGATCTCCCGAATCGCTCCACGGACTTGAACAAGACTTTGGGGATATCAAGAACACCTCATGAGGAGTCCATAGCCAAGTTTAATCCCACCAAATCTCGTCCAAAAAGGAGGAATCGAAGAAATCCCGCCGAAAGCACCTCCAACCCAAGAACTCAAGAAACCCCCAAAATCGAGCACTTTTACTCACGGATTTGGGAGGGGAATCACAGCCCAAAGAACCACGAAGGGTTCCCACAAATTTCCCCCATCAAATCCCCAAGAGAAAAGCCTCGAAACCAACCCAAAGAAATCACCGAGAAAGGGCTCCGAAAATCACCACCAAGAACAACCGGGGAAAACACATCCAAACCTTGAGGAACCACGCCGAATCATCTATACATGAAACAAAGGTTCGTACAAGGTCTAGCAAGCCGCCCGATCATCCATCCCTCTCTACAAGATCTCTCCGTGAAGCTCTCTTGCTAGTCCTAAGAAAAACCTAGAGAAAATAGGTGGAAAATAGGAAAACTAATGAGCTAGGGTTCCAAGAGTTGGCTGCCAACCTCTCACCTCTTGGGTTATATAGGCGGCAACCGAATGTCTGAAATGCCCCTCTCTACTAACTAGGGATACATGCCCCTCAAGGGCGGATTCGGAATTCTTGATGTCTTCACCATCGGACGGATGCCCGGCAACCGCACCCTGCGTAGCCTCGACGCAAGCAATGCGATCCCGACGCGTGTCCTCCGCTTCGAAGATTCCGACCGCGTCGTCGCACACGGCCGACCGGTGCTCCTCACCGGCCGACCGGTCCCCACCGGCCGAGCCGGCCGGACCCACCGGTCGGGGACCGGTCCGTGCCGCCGCACCTCCGTCTTCGGTTCTCCGGTCTTGGCTTTGTGGATCAACCAAGGAACCCGGTGGTTTTCTCGGTGAACCACCGGAAACCCCGCGAACTTGGTGTAGCCTCCGCCAATCTCCACTCATGACTTGGCTCCCACGTAGTCCCGGCTCGACCTTGGTTTTGAGGCTCAACCAAGAAACCGTCCACGACTTCATCTTGTTGTTCATGCCACCATGCGGCCCGCACTTGACCCCCGCCGGCCACCGGTCCCTCGAACAAAGCCTACTTGTCTTCTCCACACCTGGAGGCCTCACCGGCGACGACCTTTCGCGCTTGTTCTTCACCTGCACCAACACGAGTCAAGCCGCAACCTGCACCTGCAATACTTAGCCAAGAATCAGTCCACACAACGTTGTCAATCACTCATCACACAAGGAAGCGACCATCCACCGGTCCTCGAACCACACATGGTCCTCACACGCCTAATGGCCCTGCCAAGTATCCCCGGATGCTTGGGCGCTTCTGTCTTGAGACCTTCCTGAGGTCAGCATGCCTCGAGTGGATCCGCCAGACTCCTTGCAGCCATGCAGGATATCTGGGTGTCTCTACACTCCATATGTTCAAGATCAATGGATTCACGGCTTCATCATCGACCAACTCCGGACATTGCAACTACAGCTACGGCATCGTTGACGACTCCATCACACGACGCGTACCCTTCAAGACTTTGTTGTGTATCCTCGGATACTGGGGCATTGTTGTTTGAGGCCTCTTTGAGGTCGGCACGCCTACAAGGCCTCCACGAGGTCAACCCTGCCAGATTCCTTGCAGCTATGCTAAGGAGATCTGGGTGTCTCTACACTTCGTTCGATCAAGACCATGACTCAGTTTTCTTCTCTTTTTGAGCATCAAACCAGCCATGCTGTCTGCTTCAATGCTCGGGGACTACTCTACGAGTGCGTCTTCGACGCCCTCTTGTTTTCCTCGTCGTACCGACCGGTTGGGAAATCTGTTTCTCATCACGTCGTTACTCGACCTATTTTTCTCTTGTCTTCTGTTTTTAGACCATCATACCAGCCATCCTGCCCGCCATGATGCTCGGATACTACTCATGAGTGCATCTCCGATGCCCTCTGAATTTTTTCATCGTCGTTTCGATCTATTGGAAGTCTGCGTCCTATAGGTCGTCACTCGACCTCTCTTCGTTCGGCAAGACTACAAATAGGTCGGCTGCTAAGCTGATTTGTTTCTTTTCTTTTTGGACCGACGTGCATGCTATTTGACATGTCGATAGCTCTACGACTTCATCATGACCTCTCTAAGGTCGCTGTGCCTACACCTCGCTCGGGGGCTTGTGAGACATGGGTACCCCTAGGTCCCCACCGATCAGGCTCACGGCCATCCCCGGCAAGTGGGTCCGACCTACCAGAAGACTCGCCGACCTATCAGTGGGCCCAACTGACCTAGTTGGAAGCCCACACGACCTCCTGAAGACCTTCCAGAAGATTCCCCAGACGACCTAATCCAACACGACCTCAAGACTTGGCGTACAAGACAAGACAAGACCTCGGTGGACTTCGCCTAAAGCAGATCGACGGGATATGGCAAGATGTGTAAAATAGACTTGGGTCTCCTGGTCGTAACCGACCAGGAGTCTGGGAACCGACCTCATCCGCTGGCCAATATAAGGCGGACGAGGTGATCCCTTGTACATCCATCCAATCCCCAAGCAATCTACACCGACAACTAGACGTAGGGTTTTACTCTCCAGAGGCCCAAACCAGTATAAAATCGCCTTGTCCTTGTGTCTCACTGTAATTTCTGTGTGCTACACTAGCATAACCATCGCGTTCTTAGCTCCCGATCTCCCCGCCGAACAAATAAACCACAGGGATTAACACCCCCGTGGGTTGTCCAGATCTCACCATCTCACACTCACCGGGGAGATGAGTGAAGTTCTCATACTCTCTCCGGTAGGTCGCAAAGAGCCGAGCCTGAAACTGAGCGTTCCCGGCATGAGCATTCTTCAACTGCTTCCAAATCCCGCATGCCAAGTCCTCTGTCCGAACCGCTCGAATTCCGATTCACACAGAGAATGGTACAGGTAGTCGACCGCCTGTTGTTGGCGTCCAACATGTCCCTCGATCCTGGAGCAAGGAAGTTCATCGGATAAACATAAGTTGTGTTCACCGTGACATCCCACAGGATCTGACCCTTGTCGCGGAGGAAAGCAGCCATCCACCTTTGCCACATATGGTAGTTCTTACCATCAAAGTGTGGAGGACCCGAACCCCGTTCCCGGTACGCCATCTTTGGATCTTAGACTAGTTAGAATCACAAAGACCCGTAACCGGCTCTGATACCAATTGAAGGACCGATTAGGCGACCAGGAGGGGGGGTGAATGGGAGCCGATAAAAATTCTTCTCCTAAGAAAGAACTCGGCCTATACCCCAAATTCACAACCAAGGATTCCCACACGAGTTTGCCAAGGTCACGTAGTCACCACAGACGTACCAACCCTAGGAACAAACCCCAAACGATCCCAAAGCGGAATCACGAAGCAAGAAGCAAAGGACTTAGCTATCCTGCAGCAACCCAGGCGGACTGTCCGCGGTCACCTGGCGGACTATCCGCGGTCACCGCGCGGACGGTCCACGACCCACGGCGGACTGTGCATTAAATGCAAACAGAACGACCCAACCACTACCTCGACACGCAGACGGTCTGTACCACGTCCTCGGATGGTCCGCGAGCAACTAGTGCCGCACGGACAGTCCGCGGCGTCCGGGCGGACGGTCTGCCAAACACCTTCCCACCAAAAACCGGTGGCCAGCCGGATCGAAACGAAGGCACTCAAGAACAGGCGAAGAACACAAAGAACACTTGGGCTAAAAGGCTCCACGCGGACAGTCCGCACCCACCACATGGACAGTCCGCGAGGTGCGAACCAACGTGGGAGCAGCAGCCCGAGAGCCAACTCGAGAGCACCCTACCACCTATCCTTCCATGGATCTCCCAAGTGGTTGAAGCTCTTGAGGAAAGATTTGGGGAAGATGTGAAGCGTCCCCAGGGGATGCTATGCCCCAAAACTTGGGTCCTCAAACAACCTAAATCGCCGGGAATCGAATCGCCACCGAAACCAACCAAAAACCTAGGATCCAACCGAAATCCATCAATCGGAGGCCGAACTCAAAGTTTGGGGGATCAAGATCAAGCACAAAGATGCACGAGGCAACTATCCATGATTCCCACCAACAAATTAGAGACCAAACACCTCAGAATCAAAGGAACAAGCCGCGCATGAAAAAACAACGAAAATAGCTCGAAAAAGACATGAAAATCTAACGAGCTACAAACCGGGAATCGACGCAACCATGAAAGCTTCCATTCACTCGGAGGTCAGATTCTTTACAAACCGAGGAAAAATCTAACCCTAGAGAGCAAGGAAATGAGAAGCAGTCCGAATGGATAGTTTGCCTGGAAACCCTAGAGCTAATATATATGAGTCCCCTCAGGGCCAGGCAAAAGACCACACTACCCCTAGCACTTAAGTTGTGATACAACCCCTCAGGGGCAAAAAGGTCATGTAGCTCTCCTCTTCATCGCACGGCCATGCCGTTGCCGCAGACCGCGTCCTCCCGACGCAAGCCCTGCGATCCCGCCACGCGTCCGCCGGCATCGAAGCTTCTCGGTGCGCCCGGATCCCGTCTCTGCCCGCTGAGCCTCCGGTCTTGGTTTTGTGGCTCAACCAAGTAACCCGAAGGTTTTCTTGTGAACCGCCGCAAACCCCGCGTGCAGACTCCGGTCGTGAGCCGCTACCCTACACCGTCTCCAGTCCACGACTTCGTCTTGCTTTTCTTGCCACCATGTGGCCCGCACTTGACCCCGCTGGCCACCGGGTCCCTCGAGTCAGGCCTACTTGTCTCTCCACTCCTTGGAGACCCCGCAAGGCATAGACCTTTTGCGCCCACTCTTCACCTGCACCAACGCAAATCAAGCCGCAACCTGCACCTACAATACTCGGCCAAGAGTCAGTCCATACCACGTTGTCAATAACTCATCACATCCAGGAGCGACCATCCACCGGTCCTTGGATGCTCCGGTCCTCAGCAGCGAGGTAGAGCAGTAGCTGCTCCTTTTTGTGGGGAGCCGTGAGGACTGGTGGCTTGGATAGGAAGTCCTTGAGCTGAGCTAGGGCTTGATCTGCTTCTTGTGTCCACACGAACTTCTTCTGGTGCTTGAGTAGTTTGAAGAAGGGTAGCCCCCGTTCTCCAAGCTTCGAGATGAATCTATTCAGGGCCGCCATGCACCCGGTAAGCTTCTGCACGTCTTTGATCCAAGTGGGTGCTTTCATCTTGGTGATGGCGGAGATCTTCTCGGGGTTGGATTCGACGCCACGATGGCTGATGACGAAGCCGAGTAGTTTTCCCGAAGGTACGCCGAAGACGCACTTGTTCGGGTTGAGCTTCCACTGGTACTCTCGCAGAGATGCGAAAGTCTCTTCAAGATTCATGATAAGCGTGTCGGAATTTCGGGTCTTAACGACCACGTCATCCACATAAGCCTCGACATTCTTGTTGAGTTGTTTCTTGAAACACTTCTGGATAGCTCGCTGGTAGGTAACGCCGGTGTTCTTCAACCCGAACGACATTGTCGTGTAGTAGTAGGCGCCAAACGGGGTGATGAACGCGATCTTCTCCTGGTCTTCTTCCTTGATAGCGATCTGGTGGTACCCGGAGTAGCAATCGAGGAAGCAGAGCAGGTCGCAACCCGCTGTGGAGTCGATGACTTGATCAATCCGCGGCAACCTGAAGGGGTCCTTGGGGAAGTGTTTGTTGAGGTCGGTGTAGTTGACGCACATCCTCCACTCGTTCGTGTTCTTCTTGCGTACGAGGACGGGGTTGGCGAGCCACTCAGGATGGAAGACTTCTCTGATGAAGCCGGCCGCGAGTAGTTTGGCGAGTTCCTTCTTGATGGCGTCCCGTCGTTGGTCAGCAAAATTGCGGAGATGTTGTCATTTCGGGGTAGCTTTAGGGTCGATGTTGAGTGAGTGCTCGATCAGTCTCCTGGGCACCCCTGGCGTGTCCGCTGGGTTCCAAGTGAAGATGTCTCGGTTAGACCGAAGGAAACTGATGAGCGTGGCTTCCTATTTTGGGTCAAGGCCCGCCCCGATCATGGTAGTCTTGCTGCTGTCGCCTGTCCCGAGGACGATCGCCTTGACTTGCACTTCCTCAGATGGCTGAGGCCTGTTTGCTGTGTTCGACTTCTCTGGGATGTCGAGTTCGGTTGGGGTAAGCTTCTTTGATGCAGCATAGATCTCCATCATTGCGTTGGGTACTTGATTAGTAGCTGCGAGTTCCACAGGCTCTGTGTCACAGTCGAAGGATATCTTCAAGTCCCCTTGTAGCGAGAATACACCGGCCATACTTGGCATTTTGAGTACCAAGTATGTGTAGTGGGGTACCGCCATGAACTTGGCGATAGCTGGTCTACCAAGGATGGCATGGTAGGAAGTCTCAAAGTCCGCAACCTCGAACATGTTGTACCCGGTGCGGTAGTTCTCCCTGGTTTCCCCGAAGGTAACTGGCTGGACCACTGAACCTAGTGGAATAGCCGCGTTCCCGAGGACGATGCCGTAGAAAGGCGATGTGCTCTTGGTGAGCATGTGAGTGATGTCGAGCTTCATCTTCTTCAAGGTCTTGGTGAAAAGGACGTTGAGCCCGCTCCCACCGTCGATGAGTACCTTGTTGAGTCTGGAGCCCGTGACTACTAGTTTCAGGACGAGTGGAAAACGCCCTGGCTCGGAGAAGCTTGTCTATTGATCCACGTGGGAGAAGGTGATGGGTACTTGTGACCTCTTGAGGGGGGTCGGGACCGCTGGCTCAATGTTCAAAACTTCCCGTCTGGTGGCCTTCTGAGATCGCCTGGTGGGTAGTCCACTGAAGAGGTCATTCACCTTCTTGTCGGGTTCTTGGAAGTTGGCGTTGCCCTCGTCGACTTTTTTCTTGCCTTTCTTATCGTGAGGAGGTCGTAGGTCTGGAGAGTCCTTGAGTGCTCGCCGGAGTTGGTAGCACTGCTCGGTGGTGTGATTGCCCTCCAGGTGCCACGGGCACTTCTCTTTCAGTAAGTCCTTGAAGCCGCCAGAGGTCTTATTCGAGTTGTCTTTCGCAGGGTGCTGGATAGCCGTGACTGTGTTGTCTGGCTTGCGCTTGCGGTTAGGACCCGAGTAGTTGTTGTTGTGACCACCTTGATCCCTGTTGTTGTTGTTGTTGCCGCCCGCGTTTTGCTTGCTCTTGCCACGAATAGCATCGTACTTGGCGTTCTTCTTGTCTTCTTCGTCGGCCCATGAAGTAATCATGTCTTTGAGCTTTGTGATGGAACTCGGGCGGCGGCGACCGAAGTCTTCGAAGGTGTGACGGTGGTAGAGACCGTCTTGGAAGAGGTCGATGACCTCCTTGTCGGTAACATCGACTACAGTGGCGCGCTTGTCGAAGAAGCGCCGCATGTACTTGCGTAGGTTCTTGCCCTGTTCCTACTTCACCATAGCCAGGTCCATGCGAGTACCTGAGCACCCCATGGCACCTGCGAAGTTGCTGGTGAACTGATCCTTGAGCTGGTCCCACTTGTCGATCGAGTACTTCTCGAGCGACTCAAGCCATGTAAGTGGAGCTTGGTTCAGACAGAAGGGGAAGTATAGACACTTTGTGTCGTTGTTGCCACCAGCATTTTCGACAGAGAGGGCGTAGCATCTGAGCCATTGGACTGGGTCTTGCTTCGCATCGTACTTAGTGATCCCCGGAGGCTTGAATGTCTCTGGGAGGAGCAGATTGCGAAGTCGAGAGGAGAAGGCGGGGAAGCCATCATTTCGCCTGCCGTGGAGGACTTCTTGCGCTGTATTTCTTCTATTCTGCGGCGAGCGTCGTAGCCGCCACGTGAGGCACCAGTGATGTGGTTGTCTGCGTGGCCTCGGCCTCCGCGGTCGCCTCCGCCACCGGCTCTCCTGCCAGCCCCGTGTGAGGAGCTCCCGCCGCCGCTGCCTCCGCCGCCAGCATCACCATGATTAGCAGCACCGTGACTACCGCCGGCGCCGCCAGCACTGTTACCACCCTGAGAAGGCCCGCTGGCTGAAGCCCTAGTACGGTTGGGGTTCTGGGGCAGTTCTCCTCGAGTACAGTTGCGTCCATTATCTGCTGGACTGCGAATTGTGGCTTCATGGTTGTCAGGTTCACGAGTTCTGAGGGGAGGTACTTGAGTGACTCTATTGTCGACTCTCGTGAAGTAGGCGTCCTCCGCGAGCTTGGCGATGACTTCACCCGCACGCATCCCCTGAGCCTGACATGCTATTGTGGTGATAGACATGAGGCATTGTTCTGGGGTAATGTGCACCCGGCTTTCGACTTGATCAAGTGCCTCTGTGAGGTTCCGTATTGGGAGACTTTCACGGAGATGTCTACGCCGTTCGTCCCTCTTACTGTTGCGCTCACGTCGGGCATTCTTGTCGTCGTTGGTTTCATCCGCGAGTGCATTGGCAGACAACTCGTCTGCTGAGATATATTCAAAGTACCGGTCGGGCTGGGTCCCTGAAGGTCCTGGCGTCTCGCTGACAGCCATAAAGACTTGGCGATCAGGGGTGCCGAGACCGGAGTCAGTAGTCACCACCTCTGTTGGGGTGTGCTCCTATGTTGGAGCTAGGGGTGTTCCCTCCTGGAAGGGAAGCGAATCGAGGTAGGCGATGCAGCGTGAGTTCCCGCCTGTCAGGTCTGCAGGCTTGCGGTCTAGCCAGTAGACGAATCTTCCGGCGAGTGTAGATGTTATAACCAAGCCGGTAGCTGGTCCTGACAGTGGTTTCTTAGTCGTGGAGTTCTCGGACTCGGGCTCGTCAGGGTCCGACCCGAAGTTGAACTTGTAGGAGTCTGAGTAGTAGCCGGAGGCGGGGTTGGAGTCGGAAGTGTAGTCGGAGACGATCTCCTTGTCGGCCCCGCGTGCGGTGAGAGCCTTCGCATGGGCCCTGCTAGCGTTGCAGAGGCCGTATGGGAAGTGCTCATGGGGTGGGATGTTAGCACACGATGCGATGGCCCACGGGGACATCGAGTTCGAGTTGGAGGCAGATCCGGACTCGAAGTCGGCGTGTTGTTTGTAGAGCGAAATTTCGCCGAATTTTCCGGCGAGGTCGCTCGTGATCACTTCGGGAAGCGTCACGAGCCCAGTGTTCGGGTTGGGAACCATGGTGAGGCAGCGTCGAAAAGCTCCGGCGCCGTCAGCAGTGCAGACCCAGGACCTGAAGACGAAGGTGTCACCACGGTTGAAGGCGACGGTTGGCTTGATGCAGATTGAAACCGTCGAGTTGGCCATGAGATCTTCGGTGAGATCCCCTACCTGGTGCGCCAGATGTCGGTGTTTTAGACCGGCAACCTACCAATGGGAGTAACCGAGGTAGATGAATGTGGCCTCACCGAGATCGGTAACTCGAAGGAAGAGACACGTGGCACACAATTTAGACAGGTTCGGGCCGCGAGGTGCGTAATACCCTACGTCATGTATGCTGCATAGCTCTGGATTGATTCGGTGTGTTTACAAGATGATGCTTATATCAGAGAATTAAGGGTCCCTACCTCACCTTATATAGTCCGGGAGGCAGGGTTACAAGTCAGTTTGGGGAGAGAGTACTAGTCGGTACGTCTAGGAGTTCTCTACATGGTACAGGACATGCACATCTTCCTATACGAATACTCCTCCACCGTAGTCCTTGCGCCCCACGCCATCTGGTGCCGTGTGACCCAAGTCGAGTAGTCTAAGGGGCCCACCGAGTAGTCGGTCCTGGTATCCACCGAGGTAGTGGGCCCAGGGAGGTCCATACGACAGGATCCATGTGATGCACACGTGTTGTTTGGTACACCAAACATGTTCATTACACTTTGGTTTGGATTTGATTATGGAACTAACCCGCCACTAGGCACACTAATGACATAACAAGTTCATCTTTGTATGTGCATTTGGAAGTGTTATGTTTTTGTAGGAAAACATGGACATAAAGGACGGAGTCACAATAAGTTCAATGGAGCAATTGAGGAGTCTCGTTCGTGTTTAAGAGCCTGATGAAATCACTCCCAAAGGCGGCAAGAACCGAAGTGTTACAAAGGAACATCCCCGAGGATTGAAGCGTAAAAGACCAAACTTCATGCAAGAAGACCCTCCATCTTGGACGTGAGGATGACATCATCAAAATGGTGCAAATGGAGGGGGCAAAGTGCATAATGACAAGACGACCCACGTGCGCGAAGGGGCGAGCGAACCGGGCCAAGATGGGCCTGGGCCGGTCAGCCCAGGATGGCCGACCTGGCCCATCCGGGGGTCGGTTCGGCCCCCATTTCTTGGGTGTGAAGATCTTTCAACCCTAAGTACGTGGAGGCACCGCCATTCGTAGAGGGAGAGCCATTTGCCCGAGATGCCGTCCACAAGCTAGAGAGAGAAGAGGAGGGAGATCATTCACGAGAAGGATCGCTCTACTTAGAGGAAGCAACCACAAGTGGAGGAGGACGTCAAGGCCCTACCAACACACCCCCTGGAGGAGAAGGAAGACACCGTCGGAAGCGTCACCATGATCAACGGTGTTATGCCTAGCACCTTGATGAGGTAATCTTCTCGTTTGTCCATGGGTTGTAATCAATCTTGAGATGTAATTGCTACTTTGTATGGTTATCTATCTATCATCTAGTATTGTAGAGGCTTTGTTGTTTAAGGTTAACTACCATACCGTGTAGGGAGTAAGATCTCAATGCTCCCTTGGAATCATTCAATACGTCGTGTCCATCATAGGTGTGGTCACGAATACCTCTGAGTAGTGACAGTACAGGGGGAAGGGCGAAACTGTGGTCACAAACCCCGATAGATTAGATCGGTTCATATCTTAAGCGGTTGCATGTTCAAGTATCGTAGACCCTTGGGCAAGTGTCTTTTATATATCGTGTTGGTTTAATCACTCTTTAGTGTAGCGTAGTAGTTCTCTAGATTAACCGTAGATTAGGGTTTGGATAAGTTAGTAGTAGTGCTAAATTAAACGCTTGTAAACCCCTTGCTCCGCAGATTCATAAGAACCTAAGTAATCCTCGTGGTGAAAAAGGTGTAGGTTCGTACGCTTGCGGATCGCAGGTGGATACGAATTTTATCCGTCAACACGTGTCACAGCTTCTCTCCCTTGGATTGGTGACATCAGCAATTCGTGGTGCTTTGCATGGCAGCCCCTCATTGGCTGGGATCTAGGGGCTTGGATTGATGAGGTGGATGTGTGAGGTTTGCTTTTGCTCTATTTCCTGTGCTAAATGCCTGCATTCAAATGAGGCGGAGGAGAGAAGGGAGGCGCCCCAAGCTGGCCTCTGAGCTCCACCTCGCCACGGAGAGCGAGGATGGAGCAGCCCCCACCCTACACAAGCGCGCACACGACCAATGAGAGAAGCTCACCGCCATGCACGACAATGAGAGGGGCTCCACCTCGTTGTTGAGCTCCACCTTGTAGGGTCCAGTTGGCGGACTAGAGGGGGTGAATAGTCCTTTCTAAAAATTTAACGCACCGGCTAACCGAAACATATGCAGAAAATAAACTGTCGATTTAGCCAAGACTACACCCCTCTATCTATGTTCACTAGCACCTTATAAAGATCCTAAACAAGCAAATAAGGTGTCGGCCTAACAAGAGCTCACCTAAACAATTCTAGGTGCAAGGTCACACAAACCTATGCCACTAGTACTTTAAGCACCGGGGAGATCCTACACAATTCTAATGAGCAAGAGCACAAAGCCTACCTAAGCTCATTAGATGCACAATGAATGACTGCACAAGTCTAATCCAAAGGCTCAATTTACTTAGCTACACAAACTAAGCAAAGAGGCTAATTAAGATACACAAGCTAATTAGTAACAAGATTTGTTACTTCTAGCTACACAAGCAAGAAGATAACTAGTAAGCTACACAAGCTAACTAATTACAAGAGCAACAACACAAGCTATATAGACAACAACAAAAGGAAATGAGCTTATGTATGTAAAGAGCAAACCACCTATAAGAAGATGACAAGGTTGACATGGTGATTTTTATCCTGAGGTTCACTTGGTTGCCACCAAGCTAGTCCTCGTTGTGTCAACCGACACCTTGATGGTTCTTGGGCAAGGCTCTTAATTCACTAGCCTCTCGGGGCACACCAAGACACCACTCGCAAGTGCGGTAACTCAATGACACACTCTACTAGAGTTGCTCTTCGCGACTGTCGGTGTTTTAGACCAGCAACCTACTAAGGGGAGTACCCGAAGTAGATGAATGTGGCCTCGCCGAGATCGGTAACTCGAAGGAAGAGACACATGGCACACAATTTAGACAGGTTCGGGCCGCTAGGTGCGTAATACCCTACGTCCTGTATGCTCCGTAGCTCCGGATTGATTGGGTACGATTACAAGATGATGCAATCTTACGCCGTGAGATGAGATGATCAAGAGAGGGGTCCCTGCCTCGCCTTATATAGTCCGGGAGGCAGGGTTACAAGTCGGTTCAGGGAGAGAGTACTAGTCGAGTACGTCTAGAAGTCTTCTATACAGTGCGGGACATATACAGCTTCCTAACCGAGTACTTCTCCTCTGTAGTCCTTGTGCTTCACGCCATCGCTGCCGTGCGGCCGCAAGTCGGGTAGTCCCGTGGGCCCACCGAGTAGTCCGTCCCGGTACCCACCGAGGTAGTGGGCCCGGGGAGGTCCATACGACAAGCCCCCGAGTACTTTGTAGTCGAGAAGGATAGCTTCAAGTAGTCTTGACGGCCTTAACGAGTAGTCCTCAAGCGTCCCCGAGTACTACAAGTCAAAAGTCCTCAAGAGTAGTCGAAGCATCCCGAGGCCGGAATGTACTCCACCGATGTTTGAGCAATCCCGAAGTCTTCTCGAGTAGTCCCAAGCGTCCTCGAGTGCTGCCCTTGAAGGTCTTCAACAATGCCCGTGTTGTCTTGAAGCCGAAACTGATATGGAAGTGCGATTGCAAAATCGCACTCCATATGGAGTAGCCCCCGAGCCTTAGGTTGAGTTGTAGACTCTGGCTGAGGGTCCATCTGAAGTTTTGGCAAGAAAATCCCAAAAAATCCAGAGAAAAAACCGAAGGACACGTGGCACGGAGCCCCCGAGCCTTGAGTCGAGTACTTCCTCTCGAATTGAAGGGTCATCTTGTAGAATGTGTCATGGGTTGCTCTTGAGTCTTGCCGCTACCCAGGAAGTCGAGTAGAAGTAGTCGAGCCCTCGAGATGAGGCGCGTCGACTAGTAGAAGTTGAAGGGTCAGGCGCCACCGCTGAGTCAGCCGCGCGCAGACTTATCCATCCGGCCGTTGGAGGGGCCGCCGTTGACTTATAAATAGAAGCCAAAACCCTTAGGGTTTTTCACCCCACGCAATCGCAGCCATTCCTAGCAGATCTAGCCAGGGATCACCACCAGTGCGCACTGCCACCGTAGAGAGCTTGTAGATCCAAGCGCGCGCGCCGTAGAGAGCCATTGCTGTAGCCCCCGAGCGAATGCGCGTGAAGACCCCGTGCACCTGGAGAATGAAGCCGTCTCCGTCGAAGACCACGAAGACCACCGGCGGGAAGAAGAGGGCCCATGAAGAGGCTGCCGGATCTGCAGCGGGGACATCGCCACCGGTGTCTCCGCCGCGGCCAGATCCGAACCGTGAGTGGAAGAAATCCAAGGCGAAGACCGAAGACCTGCTAGCCCTTCTCAACAGTGGGTTCCTGCGGGAGAAGGAGGTGGATATGTGGAAAGCCACCGCAGGGGATCCGTACCCCATGGAGAAGAACCCGGACGAGATCCCGATGTTCGCCCGGTTTGCGGAGCGCGGACTGTCCCTCCCGGCGAGCGACTTCTTCAAGGGGCTGCTGGGGTACTACGGCATCGAGTACCTCAACCTCAACCCTAACGGTATCTTCCACACCACCGTCTTTGCACATTTTTGCCAAGCCTTCTTGGGGATCAAGCCCCATTGGATCTTGTTCCGGAAGTTCTTCCGGGTGAAGCCTCAACCCAGCGACAGCAACCCCCAGGTAGTCGGAGGAGCGGGGATCCAGATGAGGGAGGACGCGGCAGAGCAGCACCTCTCCTACAAGTTGATAGATTCCAATCAAGACTGGAAAGCCAAATGGTTCTACGTCACGAACCACTGATGAGTTGTGCTTCTTGCAGGATGACTTGACGAAGTTCGTCTCCGAGCCGGCGTCGCCTCCTCAGCTGGTCGAGGTCCCAGAAGAAGGGAAGGCCAAGGCCAAGGAGCGGCACGAAGTTGGCGAGGGAGACGACACAGTTATCGTTGAAGACACGTCCGATGAGGCGCTGCAGGACCGCTTCCAGCTGCGGTCGAGGTTCAGCCGCCCTGGCTTGCCTCATATCCCTCTTGTTCAGGATCCACCGGCTAGCCTAGAGGCTAGTTTGCCCGCGCCGCCGAGGAAGCCACGCAATGTGGCCCACAAACGCGTGGCCAAGAAGTTGAAGGTCACGGAGACCACATCCCGAGAGGTAAGCCATCTTGAAGAAGGCAGTCGAGTACTGATGTCTCAAGTTTGTGTGTTGACGATGAAGTTTCCTTACTCGCAGGAGATGCCACCTTCCGAGCCTGTTCAGCAGGGCGATGAAGGCGACTGGGACACGGTGGGAGAGGCAGCTCGGGGTAGTCGCAGCCCAGCCCCCACTGTAAAAGAGCTCTTGGCGCAGATGGAGCGCCAGCCCCCTGTTACGCAGGGGAGCACAGAACCTGCTGCTGCTGCTACGAGGCAGCGGCCACAGAGGCGCAGGAGGAGGCGCCTGCCGAGGCAGGACTGGTCGACATCGCCAGTATCCTCGACGCCCCAATCGTGATGGTAGTCCGGTCGAGCTTGTGAGTATTGATTCTTCCCGAGCAGTACTTGGATATGGTAGTCGTACTTCATTGACAACCGGCTTGTGTACTCTACAGGAAATCGACGGACTTGTCCTGGGAGGGGGATGAACCCACTGCAGAGGTGGCGGAAAAAGACGTCGCGCCGCCTGCTGAGGAGTCGTCCCGCCCCTCAAGCAGAGCCCGAGGCGCCGGCTGCTGAGGCTACGTTGCCTGAGGCCAGCGTCGTTGAAGGTGAGTACTCTCTCAGGTGCGTGTAGCCCCGTAGAGTAGTCGTAGTCGCCAGATTTGACTGATACACTTGTCTTCTTGTTGACAGGTGCTGAGGCCGGGGGAAGCGATATCCCGTCAGCGGTGCCCGTTGAAGATGTAGCACCAGGGGCTCAGGAGGCTGCCGGAGAAGCCCCCAAGCCGATGGAGGTGGCCGCCGGAGAAGCCACCGCGACGATTGGAGGAGAACGGGACGACGTGCTACCAGAACCCGCTCTGGAGGTGGTCGTCCGCTCGCCGGAGATCCAGGACGCGGAGCCAATCCGCTCGGCGCCAATGACCGAAGCCGCTACGAGTAGTCATGGCGGGCTCGAGCTGTTAGCAGATGATCTCGTCGACCCGGCGACGGTGGCTCGGCACATGGAGGCGATGCGCCAGGCTGAGCAATGGATGAAGGTGAGTAGTCGACACCCTTGAGTAGTCAATCCTTTAGTGTTGAGTACCCATTTGACGTGTGTTGTCTGCGCAGGACGTCACGGAGAGGTCCCGCCAGAAGTCCGAGATGCTTCAAGGGTACGGCGACGCGGTGCTTCGGGCCGAGACATTAGAGGAACAACTCGTGAAGTCTCGGAAGCACGCCGCCGCCATGCAGTCGAAGCTGGACACCGCCTTCGCCAAGTACCACAATGACATCCAAGAGATGCAGGCGAAGAGCGACGATCTGGTGCGGAAGAACAAGTCTCTTCGCAACAAGAACAAAGGTACACCGTTGTCTTGTTGAGTACTTATTGGAAGTACCTTGAAGTAGTCTGACCCACTGTGCCTTGTTGATTGCAGAGCTTGAGACTCAAGTAGATCGGTCGAAGGCTTCGAGACGCGATCCGAAGAACCTCTTCTACCGGGAGCAAAGAGGCCCGCCGGTGCACTGGAGTACGATTATAAAGAGCTTGCTTACGAGTGCGACAAGCACATGGAGCTCCGTATTGCATCCGATCGTGACCTCATCAACTGCTACAAATCCTTGCAGAAGTTGAACGAGGACTGCGAGAGGCTGCGGGCTCAACTCAAGGAACTCGAGGAAGCCGCGCTCCCCATTGCGAGGCTACTGGTGCCTCACCCTGGCGGTTCGAAGATAGCTCCACTGGTGGACCGGCTGAAGGAAGCCCCCAGCCGCCTGGCGACCTACGTGAAGCACTTGGCGAAGTCGATCCCGAACCAGGTGCTGGCCTTCATGAAGTCATACTTCCCGAAGGCCCCCGTGGACGTAGTCGCTGGCGGACTAGCCGCCAATTGCACGGATGAGCAGTATGCGGGGCTGCTGGAGCAGATGGCGCCCATTGCAGAACAAGTCGCCGACAAGTTTAATCTCCAGTAGTCCTGTAATAGTTAGCTCGCGGCAGTAGTTGTACAAAAACAATTGTAATGAAATTGTTTAAGTATGAATGAAGAAAACTTCCATGAATGAGTACTCGTTATCGCGGTCTCTGAGTGCGGAGTCCCATCATGAAGTTGTCGCGAGTAGTCGTACTCGGCGGTAGTCCCATTGAGGGAAGTGGACAGTAACACAGTTGATAAAGAATCGAACTTTATTACTGAAAAAGTACACCTGGGTGGCCAGGGCCGTTGTTACAGAGTAGTCGCCAGGACCCGGAGGCCGCTTACAGCTAAGTAGTGCTAGGGCGTGTAGCCGCTTACAGCAGTAGATCCGTAAGTAGCCGTATAGACTGGATCTAGGAGTGCATGGTCTCTCAGTAGACCGCTGCTAGATTCCTTTGTCGCTCGTCGCAGCCCAGGATCCGTAGGTAGCCGCATGGGCTGGATTCTGGAGAGGAGTAGTCCGGAGACTGGTGCCTGGACCCGGAGGCCGCTTACAGTGAAGGAGTAGTCCGGAGACTGGTGCCTGGACCCGTAGGCCGCTTAGGGCAGAGGGGTCTTGATGTAGTCGTGTAGACTTGAGCCCCTAGGGTAGTCGTGTAGACTAGGCGTAGAACCGACAGAGTTGGTTGACGTTCCACGAGTTGTTGACGTCTTCGCCTTCAAGTGTCTGGAGGCGGTAGGAGCCCGGTCCGGTCACCTTTGCAACTGTGAAGGGACCTTCCCAGGGTGAGCTGAGCTTGTGTAGTCCTTCCCCTTGACATTGCGATCATGGTAGCGTCGGATACCCTCCAGGTACCTTGCTGATTGGACGAGGGCGGCGCAGCGAGCTTCTTCAAGTCCGTCGATGTCAACTCGTCTGCTGTCTTCAAAGACGCCTTTGTCGTAGTGCTCCACTGCTGGTGAGTCCTACATGACATCGGCAGGGAGGATTGCTTCGGAGCCGTAGACTAGGAAGTATGGAGATTGCCCCGTTGGCTTGCAGGGCTGAGTACGCAACCCCCAGAGTGCATTGGGAAGTTCCTTGATCCACTTGCCTCCTTTAGAGTTAGCAGCGTCGTGTAGCCGCTTTTTGAGAGCGTCGAGCACCATCCCGTTGGCGCGCTCGACTTGTCCATTGGCCCTAGGGTGGGCAACTGAGACATATCGGACGTTGATCCCGCTGTTCTTGCAGTACTCCCAGAACTGGTGATTGTTGAAGTTGGAGCCCAGGTCTGTGATGATGCGATTGGGTAGTCCGTAGCGATGCACGAGTTCATCCAGGAAGTCGAGTCCTCTGTCAGCCTTGGGGCATGTGACCGTCTTGACCTCGATCCACTTGGTGAACTTGTCGATGGCCACCAATACTCTGTTGAATCCACCTGGCGCAGTTGGTAGTGGCCCAATCATGTCGAGCCCCCAGCAAGCGAAAGGCCAGGTTGGCGGTATGGTGACTAGCTTGTAGGCTGGGACGTGTTGCTGCTTGGCGAAGTATTGGCACCCTTGGCACCTTCTGACGAGTTCTTCAGCGTCACCCAGAGCTGTGGGCCAATAGAAGGCTCGTCTGAAGGCCTTGCTGACCAGCGTGCGAGAGCACGCGTGGTTGCCGCAGACGCCTTTGTGGATCTCCTCCAAGATGTCCTTGCCTTCTTGTCTGGGGATGCACTTCATGAGTACTCCGGAAGATGCGCCCCGCCTGTAGAGCTTGTCTCCGACGAGGACGTAGGACTTGGCACGGCGGATGAGCTGCTCGGCCAAGTTCTTGTCCGAGGGAACCTTCTGCTCGCTGAGGTAGTCGATGAAGGGCTGCCTCCAGTCCACGTCGATCATCATGACCTCCTGGCCAGCCGAGGGATGCGCTGGGACAGTGGTCGGTGGAGCCGGCTCCGGGATGGATGGAGCGTGAAGCTCGTGGACGAAGACACCCGCTGGTACTTGAGTGCGAGTAGAACCAAGCTTCGACAGGACGTCCGCTGCGACGTTGTTGTCGCGGACGACGTGGTGGAACTCGAGACCGTAGAACTTGTTCTCAAGCTTGCGAACTTCTAGGCAATAAGCGTCCATGTTCCCCTTATTGCGGTCCCAGGACTTGTTGACTTGGTTGATGACCACTGCGGAGTCGCCGTAGACTAGTAGCCGCTTGATGCCCAGTGAAGTCGCGAGGCGGAGCCCGTGTAGCAGAGCTTCGTACTCGGCTTCGTTGTTTGATACCTTCCAGAAAATCTGCAGGACGTACTTGAGTTGTTCGCCCGTTGGAGAAATCAAGAGTACTCCTGCACCTGCGCCCTCGAGGTTGAGTGAGCCGTCGAAGTACATCACCCAGTGCTCCGGACGCTCGGTTGGAGTAGGTAGCTGATTCTCCCGCCTCTCCGCCATGAAGTCGACTAGTGCTTGCGAATTGATGGCTGTGCGTGGCTTGAAGTCGATGTTGAGGGTGCCGAGTTCGACTGCCCACTTGGAGATTCTTCCAGTAGCATCTTGGTTCCGCAGGATGTCGCCGAGCGGGTAGTCGGTGATGACAGAGATCGAGTACTCCTGGAAGTAGTGTCGTAGCTTCCGCGAGGTGATGAGCACTGCGTACAAAAGCTTCTGTACGGACTGGTAGCGTGTCTTGGATTCTGACAGGACCTCGCTGACGAAGTAGACTGGTCGCTGGACTTGGTAGGCATGGCCGTCTTCCTGCTACTCGACGATGATGGCAGTACTGACCATGTGAGTAGTCGCAGCGAGGTAGAGCAGTACCTGCTCACCTTTGCGAGGAGCTGTGAGGACTGGTGTCTTTGATAGGAAATCCTTGAGCTGAGCAAGGGCTTGGTCCGCCTCTGGAGTCAACACGAACTTCTCTTGATGCTTGAGTAGTTTGAAGAAGGGAAGCCCCCGTTATCCAAGCTTCAAGATAAATATGTTCAAGGCCGCCATGCACCCGGTCAGCTTCTGGACGTCTTTGATGCACGTTGGATCTTTCATGCCAGTGATGGCGGAGATCTTCTCGGGATTGGCTTCGATGCCACGATGGCTGATGATGAAGCCGAGTAGTTTGCCCGAAGGTACACCGAAGACGCACTTGTTCGGGTTGAGCTTCCAGCGGTACTCGTGCAGGGATGCGAAAGTCTCTTCAAGATCGTCGATGAGGGTACTAGAGTTTCTGATCTCGACGACCATGTCATCCACGTAGCCTTCGACGTTCTTGTTGAGTTGCCTCTTGAAGCAGGCCTGGATAGCTCGTTGATATGTGGCGCCGGCGTTTTTCAACCCGAAGGACATGGTCGTGTAGCAGTACGCGCCAAACGGGGTGATGAATGCGGTCTTCTCCTGGTCTTCTTCCTTGATCGCGATCTGGTGGTACCCGGAGTAGCAGTCGAGGAAGCAGAGCAGGTCGCAACCCGCCGTGGAGTCGATGACTTGGTCAATCCGCGGCAACCCGAAGGGGTCCTTGGGGCAGTGCTTGTTGAGGTCGGTGTAATCGACGCACATCCTCCACTCGTTCGAGTTCTTCTTGCGGACGAGGACGGGGTTGGCAAGCCACTCAGGATGGAAGACTTCTTTGATGAAGTCGGCCGCGACTAGTTTGGCGAGTTCCTTCTTGATGGTGTCCCGTTCAGTCGTCGGCGAAGCGGCGGAGGTATTGTCGTTTCAGGGTACCTTTAGGATCGACATTGAGGGAATGCTCGATCAACTCCCTGGGCACCCCTGGCATTTCCGCTGGCTTCCACGCGAAGATGTCGCGGTTAGCCCGGAGGAAGTTGATGAGCACGTCTTCCTATTTGGGGTCGAGACCCGCCCCGATGGTGGTAGTCTTGCTGTTGTCACCTGTCCCGAGGTCGATCGTCTTGACCAGAACCTCCTCAGCTGGCTGAGCCTTGTTAGCTTTGTCCGACTTCTCAGGGATGTCGAGTTCACTTGGGGCAAGCTTCTTCGACGCAGCATAGATCTCCATCATAAAGTTGGGTACTTGATTTGTGGAGGCAATCTCCACGGCTTCCGTGTCGCAGTCGTGCGAGATCTTCAAGTCCCCTTGCAATGAGAGTACACCGCTGGGCTTGGCATCTTGAGCACCAAGTAGGTATAGTGGGGTACCGCCATGAACTTGGCGATAGCCAGTCCGCCGAGGATGGCATGGTAGGACGTCTCGAAGTCCGCGACCTCGAACTTGACGTACTCGGTATGATAGTTGTCCCGAGATTCCCCAAAGGTAACTGGCAGAACCACTGAGCCCAGTGGGATAGCCGCGTTCCCGGGGACGATGTCGTAGAAGGGCGAGGTGCTCTTGGTGAGCATGTGGGTGATGTCGAGCCCCATCTTCTTTAAGGTCTTGGCGAAAAGGACGTTGAGCCCGCTTCCACCGTCGATGAGGACCTTGTTAAGCTTGGAGCCCGCGACCACCGGCTTCAGGACTAGTGGGAACCGTCTTGGTTCAAAGAAGCTTGTCCACTGATCTGTGCGGGAGAAGGTAATGGGTACCTCCGACCACCTGAGAGGGGTCGGAACCGGTGGTTCAATGCTCATGACTTCTCGACGGGTAGCCTTTTGTTCCCGTCTGCTGGGTTGTCCACCGAAGAGGACGTTGACTGTCTTGTCAGGTTCCTGGAAGTCGTCATTGCCTCCGTTGTTCTTCTTCTTGCCTTTCTTGTCATGAGGGTGCGGTGGCTCTGGAGTACTCTTGAGTGCTCGCCTGAGTTGGTAGCACTGCTCGGTGGTGTGGTTGCCGTCCAGATGCCACGGGCACTTCTCTTTCAGCAAGTCTTTGAAGCCGCCAGAGGTCTTCTTCGAGTTCTCCTTCGCAGGGCGCTGGATAGCCGCGACAGTGTTGTCTGGCTTGCGCTTGCGGTTGGGACCCGAGTAGTTGTTGTTGTTGCGACCGCCTTGGTTCCCGTTGTTGCTGCTGCCACCGCCAGTGTTCTGCTTGCTCTTGCCACGGATGGCATCGTACTTGGCGTTGGCTTTGTCTTCTTCGTCCGCCCAGGAGGTGATCATATCTTTGAGGTGAGTGATGGACCTGGGGCGGCATCGACCGAAGTCTTCGAAGGTGCGACGGTGGTAGAGACAGTCCTGGAAGAGGTCGATGACCTCCTTGTCGGTGACGTCGACTACGGTGGCGCGCTTGTCGAAGAAGCGCCACATGTACTTGCAAAGGGTCTCGCCCTGTTCCTGCTTTACCATAGGCAGGTCCATGCGAGTACCCGAGCGGCCCATGGCGCCCATGAAGTTGCTGGTGAACTGCTCCTTCAGCTGGTCCCACTTGTCGATCGAGTGCTTGTCCAGCGACTCGAGCCATGTGAGCGGAGCTTGGTCCAGGCAGAAGGGGAAGCAGAGGCACTTGGTGTCATTGTTGCCGCCAGCGTTCTCGATGGAGAGGGCGTAGCACCTGAGCCACTGGATGGGATCCTGCTTCGCGTCGTACTTGGTGATTCTCAAAGGCTTGAATTTCACTGGGAGGAGGAGGTTACGAAGTCGCGCAGAGAAGGCGGGGAAGCCATTGTTGTCGCCTGATGTAGAAGCCTTCTTGCGTCGTAGCTCCTCGATCTTCTGGCGGGCATCGTAGCCGTCCTGTGAGGCTCCGGAGGCGTGGCTGTTCGTGTGGTCTCGACCGCCGCGACCGCCTCCGCCACCGGCCCTCCTGTTGGCCCCATGGTTGGAGCTTCCGCCGTCGCTGCCACCACCGCCAGGGTCACGATGAGGGATGATCTCGCGATTGCCGCCAGCAGCTGCAACACTGTTGCCACCTTGAGAAGGCCCGCCGGCGTTTGCACGAGTGCGGTTGGGATTAGCCGGCAGCTCAGCTCGAGTACGGTTGCGGCCGAGGTCTGCGCTGCGACTTGTAGCTTCGTTGTCGCGGTTCCTGCCGGGGGGCCGCTGGGTGACCCTGTTGTCGACTCGCATGAAGTAAGCGTCTTCCACGAGCTTGGCGATGACCTCTCCAGCACGTATCCCCCGAGCTTGGTGCGCGATCACTGTGATCGACATGAGGCATTGCTCCGGGGTGGTGTGTACTCTGCTCTCGACGGCTTAGAGAGCTTCCACGAGGTTGCGGATGGGGAGGTTGTCTCGGAGACGCCGGTGCCGTTCGTTGCGCCTTCTGTTACGCTCACGTCGAGCATCCCTGTTGGCGTCGGTCTCATCCGCGGGTGCTTCAGCAGACAGCTCGTCTGCGGAGATGTCTTCAAGGTACTTGTCCTGTGCCGTCCCTGAAGGTCCTGGCATGTCGCCGGCAGCCATGAAGACTTGGCGATCGGGGTTGCCAAGACTGGAGTCAGAGCTCGCCAGCTCTGTTGGTGTGTACTCCTCAGCTCGAGCGAGTGGTGTTCCCTCCTGGAACGGAAGCGAGTCGAGGTAGGTGACGTAGCGTGAGTCCCCGCTTATCAGGTCGGTGGGCTTGCGATCTGGCCAGTAGACGAATCTCCCGGCAGGTGTGGACGTTATAACCAGCCCAGAAGCCGGCCCAGATAAGGGTTGCTCAGTAGTGTTGTCCTCGGACTCGGGATCCTCAGGGTCCGACCCGAAGTCGAACTCGTACGCGGAGTCCGAGTAGAAGCCAGAGAGGGGGTTGGAGTCCGAGGTGTGGCCGGGGGCGGTGTCGGAGTCCGAGTTGTACTCGGGTACGGGCTCCTTGCCGGCCCGGCGCGAAGAGGGAGCCTCCGTGCGGGCCCTGCTGAGGTTGCGGGGGCCACACGTGGAGCGCTCACGGGGTGGTAAAACCACATTCGATGATGAGTAGTCGGCTCACATGCGATAGCCCACAGGGACGTCGAGTTCGAGTTGGAAGCGAATCCGAGCTCGAAGTCGGCGTGGTGGTCGAAAAGCGAAATTTCACCGAACTTGCCAACGAGTTAGCCCGTGACTACTTTAGGAAGCGTCACGAAGCCGGTCTCCGGGTTGGGCGCCATGGTGAGGCGGCGTTGGAAGGATCTAGTACCGTCAGCAGTGCAGACCTAGGCGCCGAAGACAAAGGTGTCACCGCGGTTGAAGGCGACGGTTGGCTTGATGTAGATAGGAGCCGTCGAGTTCGCCATGTGATCTCGGGCGTGAGCCCCTACCTGGCGCGCCAGCTGTTGGTGTTTTATACCGGCAACCTACTAAGGGGAGTACCCGAAGTAGATGAATGTGGCCTCGCCGAGATCGGTAACTCGAAGGAAGAGACATGTGGCACACAATTTAGACAGGTTCGGGCCGCTAGGTGCGTAATACCCTACGTCCTGTATGCTGCGTAGCTCTGGATTGATTGGGTATGATTACAAGATGATGCAATCTTACGCCGTGAGATGAGATGATCGAGAGAGGGGTCCCTGCCTCGCCTTATATAGTCCGGGAGGCAGGGTTACAAGTCGGTTCAAGGAGAGAGTACTAGTCGAGTACGTCTAGGAGTCTTCTATACAGTGCGGGACATGTACAGCTTCCTAACCGAGTACTTCTCCTCTGTAGTCCTTGTGCTTCACGCCATCAGTTGCCGTGCAGCGCAAGTCGGGTAGTCCCAGGGGCCCACCGAGTAGTCGGTCCTCGTACCCACCGAGGTAGTGGGCCCAGGGAGGTCCATACGACAGCGACCCCCGCGGGGTGAGCACAACCCCCCTCACAAAGCCTTGTCCGGAGCACCGCACAATCTCCTTGCGGGCTTCAAAGGAGCCACAAACCACCAAGCAGTCTAGGAAGTGGCAACCTCCAAGAGTAACAAGCAAACCAGCTTGTAACATGAACACCTAGTGCCACTCGATGCAATCTCTCAAAGAAATGCACTAGACTCGCACTCACTCGCAATTGACTCGCAATCTCGCAAGCATAAGTGAGTTAGAGGGCTCCCAAGTCAAGCACTACCATGGGAAACACATCCCCAAGGTGCTCATCACCCCAAATGGTCGTCCACCCCTTCTATATTTAGAGGGAGAGGCAAAACTAGATGTTATAAGCAATCGGCCTGAAAAGCTCTGTTTTAGCAGACTGTCCACCCCTGCAGGCCCAGACGGTTTGCCATATAGCCCCAATGGCTATATTTTCAAAGAACGTACTCCGAATATGACTGTTGCAGAGGTCGCAGATGGTCCTCCTCACAAAGGCCGAATCGTCTGCCTCAGAAAGGCCGGACGGTTCACCTCTTTAGGATTACAACGGATCACCACGCACTGAAGAACTTTTCAACGGCGGGCCGCCATATAAAATATGTCTCTAACCCCCAAAACACACTTCTCTCTAAATGGCCCACCAAAATTGTCTGCCCTTATAAAAGTTTGCCTACGGATTGTCCACCTCCCGGGGGCAGACTGTCCGCCCTTTTAGAGGCGGACCATTTGCATGTCGTTATTCAGCACAACCGGGACTTGGTAAAACGGCTCTGACTTTTAGCCCTGATGTCCAAAATAGGTGATCTTGACTCTATGGAAAGCTCATTCATAGGACTATCTATTCCAAGAATCCTTGACCCAAAACACTTTGGATCAAGCAGAATTGCAATCCATGATCCACCACAAACCACATTCATCAACCAATTTTGCAACCCCTTTGCAAATGTGCCAACTCCACAAGTGTACCACCTTAAGTGTGAATGAGTTAGCATTCTCACAAACATGTTTCAACGGTTTTTTCACTCTCTTCACCACACCACTTGATCCTAGCAACGTTACATTGTTAGATTTCTCAAGTGGCACTAGATGACCGATATGCAAACAAGTTTGCCCCTCTTGATAGTACAGCCATCTTTCCTAAACCCGATCATAAACTTGTCTACACAACTATGACTGGTTCCTTGCGCATTCCATTCTATCTCCTCCAATGTTGATGCAGACATCGCCATGCTAGGTACGTGCACGCCACATTCTTCCCCACACTACAAGTCATATCCAACTTAGCTTCCATGTTCCGTTCGGATTCAGCTGAAATCCCTACACGATTTCGGCAATATCTCCCTCGTCTGGCATCAAAACGAGGCATATAAGGTGTTAGGGGTGAGACCTGGACAGATCCGCAAGGGGGCGACCCACATGGAGGGGATCGGGAACTAAGAGCGTAGGTGGTAGTTCACATGTGGAACTCAGTTAATGGCAAGAATGGCGATGAACATGAGGGTTTAGACTGGTTCGGGCCTCCGGAGAGTGAAACCCTACGTCCAGTCTGGGGTGGAATTATGCGTGGAAGGGAAGTCCCCTCAAATGGAGCTCTAGGCCGACTTATATGGTCAACGGGCTAGGGCTTCCATTCGAGGTCGGTGGACCCTCATCAGGGTCGGTTACAAAACAGGAAGGCCATATGCCTTGATTATAGGGTTTATTCCGCGATCTACAAACCTACTGGCGACACCAAGCCGTGATCTAGTAGCTCGCCTTGTGCTCCAAACCCGACGGATCCTTTGGGATCTGGATAAGGTCTTCTAAAGTCTTCCAAGGTCGCCGGGGTTGTGGATAAGGTCTCTGAGCCCATTTGCAGGTCGGCGGGGCTTCTGACAGGTTGGGTTCACTTGACACGGACCTCTGGGACCCTGGTCAGTCGGGACCCATGGGTACCCATGTCTCTCATATGGATGCGTTGGAAAGGGGACGATGCCACCATCGTTTTAGTTCTGGTCCCACCTCCAGAAGGTTCATGTATCATGCTATGTGACCACAACAAGGTGTTGTGTCACCTTTTTGGGCCAATTTGGTCGTGTATTGTGTCGGGTCTTAAGCCCATGTTGTGGACGCCCCCATGTTCGCCCTCTTAGTCATTAAAACTTAGTCACCCCCGCCATTCAGAGTGGGTTTTGTTTAGTTGTAGTTTTCTAAGTTACAACTTTCATGATTCATTGTTACTGTGATGCCAAGTCCTTTTGCTATGATCCAAGGCCTTGTTCTTGCATCTCCTTGACTGTGTCAGCTAGTCCTTTCGAACTGAGTGCTCGAACTCCACTAATATTCACTTCATTTACATATGCAATATTTGATTGTGTGTTTACTATTTTCTTGCTTGTATTCTCGATTCGCTTACAGGGAAAAGCCTTCGTGGCGAGGTCAATCAAGTTGTGCTTTGTTGATAACCAACGGAGCAGTGGTGTAATGGTTGTGGGGTCCGAATCGTGTTGATTCAAAGCCAAGAATGCCAACATCGAGTCTCCACCAATCGATCTATCGTTTACCTCTCAGAAGATCGGGCCATCGCCTATCATTTGGTATCAGATTCCTAGGTTCCTTGTGAGGTAGTCTCGTGTTTGCCTTTAGATTCATTTGTGTTTATCACCTATCATCCATAAAAACTCCAAAATCATTTAATTTTCCATTATCCTACCGCCCCTTTAGCCTTGCAATTTTCATTTTGAGATTGCTCTGTTGAGTTTGTGTCTGTGGTCGAGTCTTGTTGCTGGTTTAGGTTGTGCTCGTTGTCGTAGTTCAACATGCTCCTATCCACCATTAGCCATACAGCAAGTCGAGCCATCACAGTACTCAATTTGCCCTCGCTAGCCAATTTGTGTCAACTTTCGTCGTGCAAGCCCTAGATAGGTTGCAAGCCGCTTTGATCGCTTTTGCATCGCGTACTTGATCCTTGGTTCATTATCTGGCGAATACCTATTGCTTTGCATCTACTACCAGGGAGGATCGTGCCCCTGTTTTTTTTTTGTTGCCGCTAGGAGGAAGTTTAGCCCTAGCAGTCGCTGCTTTTCCTGCCGAGTTGTGCCTTTCTGAAATCATAGGTTGAGATACCTTTCATAAAACAGACATAACTTTTCGCTCGGTGCTCCGTTTTCGCTTAGTTTTTTACAGGGGATTGGCAACAAAAAGTTGCACATACAATCTACCTACTTGATGGTTAGTCCATTCTCAAAACATTCAAAAAAATTGGGAAGATAAAGAAAAAAATTGTTTAAGTGTTTCAAGGGTTTTCAGTGAAAGTTCCTGAATTTCCCTAGGTTGCAAAACACCTCTGTTTCACTTGAAATTTTGTGTGCTTCCATCTTTTATGTTTTCTGATCAAAGGTCAAATTTTCAGAAAAAGAGGTGACTGTTTGTTGGCACTCCTTTGGAAACACACCTGCGATTTCTACTAGTGCCTTTTTGGTGCTCATATTACGAACCTGCCATTCTGTTGGTTCTTTGAGTTCTAGTCTTGCATTCCTTGCTTCTTCCGCCGTGTTGTGCTATGACTAGGACACCTCTTAGCCAACAATTGTGACTTGTGCTTTGGACACTTATTGAACTTTGCTAATTTGCACTCGTTATCTGCTAATCATTGATGTCATATTGTGCCTACCCATAGCTCCACTTATACTTTTGTCAGCATAGGTTCATCTTGCAACTTGTTACACCCAAGCTCAACAATTGATAGTGCCACCCTATTTGTCTTTGGTAAGAATACTTGTAAGACGGTGGTAAGCCGCTTGAGATTTTGCATTCCACTTTCCACACATCATAGTAGTTAGTTGATAGGGATAACTCTTTTTGTGTTGTCTTTTGCTGTCATCTAACCATGTCAGGTAATGATGGGAAAGGAGTGGAGTCCTCCATGGACTTCAACGAGTGCGTCTTAAAGGACGAGCTTAAAGCTTGTTACTTATCAGCGTGCCTACATGCAAGGGCAGTTTGATACATTGACACACAATATTAATGGTCTGCTAACCCAGATTGAACATCTTGAGCAACGACCCCCACCTGAGCAGCAACACCATCCACGTCCTAACCTTGATGGCGAGCTGGACGATGAGGATGATGATGAAGTCACGGATGGTGATCGTGATGTAGACCGTCTTCGACGTAATCGCTTTCAAATGGGAGGAAGTAATCATGGTAACAATGATCCTTTTGCTAAAGTTAAATTTACCATGATTCCTTTTGCTGGTAATGCTGATCCTGAGGCATATTTAGATTGGGATCTTGCTGTAGATCAGAAATTTAATTCCCATCAAGTTCCTCCTGAGCATAGAGTTAGGCTAGCTACTAATGAGTTTACTTGTTTTGCTCTATTCTAGTGGAATGGTTTTTGCAATGCTAATAATGTTGCTGATGTACCTCAAACTTGGAATGTGTTAAAGTGTTGTATAAAATTTTGCTTTGTTCCTCCCTATTTTCAACGTGATTTGTGTATGAAACTGCAAACTTTAAGACAAGGTGACAAAAGTGTAGAGGAATATTATCAAGAATTGCTTATTCCTGTACCACGTTGTGGAATTCATGAGGATGTTCAGACTATTGTTGTTAGATTCTTTGGTGGTTTGAATCATGATATACATGATATTCTTGATTACAAAGAATTGGCGTGGTTTGGCCAATAGTACCATCTTGCTATTAAAGCTGAACGTGAGGAACGGGGACACTGCCAACAATTTTCTTTTAGGTCTGACACTAGGAAAACTTTTCAGCAGCGTCTAGATGTTGACAAGTCCAAGGCCTTCGCTGCTCCTAAGCCGGGATCACCTGCACTGTCTATTACACAAACTTCCGAGGTGAGCAAGGCCCAGACACATAAGAATACTTTTACTCCAAGTGTGTCTTCGAGTAGCCCCGCCAGCATCGTGTGCCACCACTGTAGGGCATGGGACACGTGTCGAAGGAATGCCCAAGTCGTCATGCTTTCATCACTGCCCAGGGTTTTAGTTGCGACCGGTAGGTTTAAACCACTACCCGACGGTAGCGGCTTACCGCTGCGGTTTAAATCCAAACTGCTAAAAACCACTCGAATTCAAATTTCAAACTAAAATGGCTTATAAAAACGGCTTACAGCGGCTTACCGAGCGGTTTAAACGGTTTACTGTGATGGTTTGAATTTATACCGTTGCGGTTTGAATTAAAACCATTGACAGAAAAAAGGTAATGGTTATATAAGTGCTAGCTAGTGATGATGAAGATACTTTGGCTCTTGCTACTAATCTTGTTGTGGATTCTTCAGTTGAGCAAAAGGAGGATGCCATTGATTCTGACGTTGCTATTGTTGGCTTTCCTAGCCTTCTTGTGCAGCGTGTGTTGACCACTCAGTTGGGAGATGAGGAAGAAACTAAGGTACAACGCAACAATTTGTTCTACATGGTTTTCATTGTCCAGGAGCGTTGTGTTCTCACCATAATTGATACCGGGAGCTGCAACAACTTGGTGAGTTCAGATCTGGTCCGCAAGCTTGGATTTCCAACTCATGAACTATGTCACTCATACCACATACAATGGCTCAACAATAGTGGTAAGGCAAAGGTAACACACTCAGCACGCATACATTTTTCAGTGGGTTCTTATACCGACTATGCTGATTTTGATGTTGCGCCAATGGAAGCATGTTCAATTTTATTAGGACGACCATGGGAATATGAAAAAGATGTTGCACACGATGGTAGAACTAATACTTACACTTTCATGCATAAGAATAGAAATATTACCTTGCTTCCTTTATCACCTACTGTTGTTAGAAAATATTTCACTGAGCTTGCTGAAGATAAAAAGAAACAACATGATGTGACTGAATCCTCTGCTAATCAACATGATGGGATTAAATTGAAAAGAGGTGCTTTTATTGCTACTACATCTACTACTATTAAATGTTGTGAAAACTATGATGCACCTTGTTATACTATGTTGTCCCAAGATGTTCGTCTTCTTGATGCCACTATGTGTTGTATGCATTTTGCTGTCACTAACCTTTTGTAGGAGGTTGATGATGGGATGGAGTCGGGGACGACTCCAATTCAAAATGGGGAGGATGATGAGGACATCGCCACATTAGATACATGCACGCCATGTTCTTCCCCATGCTACAAGTCATCTCCAACTTAAGTGCCACCTTTGGTTTGGATTCAGCCGACATCCTTGCAAGGTTTCGGCAACATCACCTACTTACGACATTGAAATGAGGCGTATAAGGATGTGTTGGAAAGGGAACGACACCACCGTCATTTCGGTTCTGGTCCCAGCTCCAGAAGGTTCATGGATCATGCTGTGTGACCATGGCAAGGTGTTGCGTCACCTTTTTTGGTCAATTTGGCCGTGTATCATATCAGACCTTAAGCCTAGGTTGTGGACTGTCCCTGGTCTCCCCTCCAACCCTAGGTTGCCTCCTTAGTCATTAAAACTCAGTCACCGCTGCCGTTTAGAGTGAGTTTTGTTTAGTTGAAGTTTTTGAAGTCGGAACTTTCGTGATTCATTGTAACTGTGATGCCAAGTCCTTTTGTTGTGATCCAAGACCCCTGTTCTTGCATCTCCTTGACTATGTTGACTAGTCCTTTTAAATTGAATGCTCGAACTCCACTGATATTCGCTTCATTTACATCTGCAATATTCGATTGCATGTTTACTATTTTCTTGCTTGTGTTCTTGATTCGCTTGTAGGCAAAAGCTTTCGTGGCATGGTTAATCAAGTTGCGCTTGGTTGATAACCAACAGAGCAGTGGTGTAACGTTTGCAGGGTCCGAATCGTGTTTATTCGAAGCCAAGATTGCCAATGTCAAGTCTCCACCAATCGATCTATCGTCTACCTCTCGAAAGATCGAGCCATCACCTATCAATACCATCACAAATGATATGACGATCCACTTCATATCATCATGCGACGTGTTGGTTCATCGATCTTGACTTCACTTGCTCTTCACTGTTGCATCGGTCCATCAGCACCAAGTCTTTGCTCAAGCATCCCACCACGGTGGTCGAGCGCTTAGACTCTGACATGCTCTTCACACTTGCGACTAGTCGATCAAGTCAAGTCTTGTCTTGATCTTCTCCCCCTAGTCACATGACTCCATGACATGTCTCATATACAATGAGCTCCTTCATCATATAATTACCTATATACTAATCATTTGGGCATTTCACTAACACATATTGGTCCACCAAAATTATCACTCAATTACCAAAACCAAACTAGGACCTTCACACCTCACCGTCGAGAACCGAATCGAGCAGCTCCACGACGGCGGGCGAGATCCGGTGGCGGAGGGTGGAGGCGACCGGCGAGCTCGAGCACCGTTGCTGAGGGTTGGCGTCAGCATGAGGAGGAGAGTGGCGCCTCCCTACTCCTCTGCGCGCCTACTTCGAGCTCCGCCGAGATCCGCGCTGGGTAGTTCCTCTGCTCCACCCCGGAGGAGGCAGCGCCACCCTACTTCGGCGCCTCCACGGTAACGAGCTAAGAGGTCGGATAGAGATCCGGTGACGATGCGCATGAGGGGAGGCCAGCCCCTGCTCGATCCGTAGCCGTCGGGACCGATGCAAGGGGGAGAGGGAGGGCGAGCGACAAGGTAGCCAAAGTGGGGAGGAGGTGGCAGCGGGGTCGAGTGCCGCGATCTCCTGCTCCGGCAGCCGGCGGATCTCCCGCAGGTCAACGCATGCGGATCTCGCCCACATGGCGGAGTTCTCGCCTGCAACATCGACGGTGGTGGAGTAGGCCTCGCCAGGGCTGTCGGCGACAACGTTCTCGCGGCGGGAGAGGAGGAACCCCGCAGACGACGCAAACGGCAAAAGAGAGGCGAAGGTCAAGAGGAGGAGGAGGAGGCGGAGCACGAGAACAGGTGTGCGGGAGGCAATGATTGGTCGTTGCGAGATGAGCGAAGGAGAGAGAAGATCCCAAGAATGAGCGTCCGCGGGAGGGGGGCGACCGCATTTTGTAGCAACTGATGCGGCAATGGCTAGAGGTGTGCGTTCCTTCTTCATTTTGAAGATGCGGTGCCATATGTGGTGATTGCTGGAGATGGTCTAAAATAGGGGGCAAATGTTTCATTCTTCAAAAGGAAGGGCAAAATCACAAAGTGTAAAAACTAGGAGCAAAATCACAACTAAACTCCATAGTAGGGGCAAGATCACCAATCTCCCTTAATATTTAATCTAACGGCTCCCTAAAGGTGTGAGATATTTTAGGGACTGACGGAGTCCCTTCCAAGTGGAAGCCATTCGAACTAAGTCTATCCGCACTCGTCGCTCCATTTTCTTCCCCTAAAAGAGAATATCCTGCCTGGTCATCGAGATTCTTCAGTCCACTAGCAATTTTCCCGCACCCGTCATCCCCTATATCTCCTACTCCATATCAACTACCGCTGGTGGGACCAATGTGTCATCCTCATCCACCTAATTTACCCGCACCCCAGCGCCCCCTTCTCTCTCTCCCACCTACCCCCGTGCCTCATCCTCCTTCATGCGGCGCCCTACGACGGAGCTCGCCGGTGTGGCCGGCCGCGACTCCAACGGAGGAGCTCACACACATGGATGTCGTGAACAAGGTGATTCATGCCGCAGGCCGGCCGCTTCCGTGGTGAAGCTCCAGCTCGCGTGTCAGCTCCGCGGTGGATCTCCCGGTGTGCTGACCGGCTGGCACGCAGTCGCACTCGCGCATGTGTCGGCTCTGCAATCTCGAGCCCGCCGGCGCCTGAGGGTGGCAATGGAGGGTTTGGGGCCAGAGCTCAAGAGGTAAGGAAGATTTGGTTGAGAGCGATTTGTTCTTGGTGGAGAGGAGCAAACGAATTTAGCCGGCGCAGCTGCATCGCTCAACTATGCTTCCAAGCGGTGAAAGTTGGAGCAGGTGCTGCTGACTCAAATCCGACAACGAAGGTAGACGATTAAGCCCCACGATGAGATCACGAGGAGTGGGCGGGTTTCCGCCAATGGATCGGATTCGACCTGCTAGAAGGAGGTGGCCTCGGTGTTCTCGTTGATGAGACAAGCGGTTGGAGTGGTGGATTTCATCGTGATTGAGCCGAAGGAGATGTCGACGGGATTGGTGAGGTAGTCCACCATGCTTGTAGGAAAGGCAACGCCACGTGACGAGGTCATCGAGTTGCACGAAGAACCCTAGATCAACCCCTATCTGGAGCGTCAACTATCAGAGGTTTAGGTCTGAACAGTCCACAGGGGGTCAACCCCAGTGGTTTATTTGTTCGGCGGGAGGAGATCTAAGGCTAAGAACTCGATGGTTATGTGATGGCACACAGAACCTTAGATCAACCCTACTTGGTGCACCAAATGTTAGAGGTTTAGGTCTAAACAGTCCACGGGGGGGGGGGGGGGTCAACCCTAGTGGTTTATTTGTTCGGCGGGAGGAGCTCTAGGGCTAGAAACTCGATGGTTATGCGATGGCACACAGACAAGAAGGACACAACGATTTTATGCTGGTTCGAACCTCCGGAGAGTAAAACCCTACGTCTAGTTCTTGGTGTTTGTATTGTGAATGAAGGTATAGGTGGTCCTCAGAAGGACACCCTTGCCCATCTTATATTGGCTACCGGACAAGGTCAGTGGACCTAGAGTCTAGTCAGTTACAACATGGAAACCTATCTAAGGTAAATTACAACATATTCCCATAATATTCGGACTGTTTGGCGGTGTGGCCAACACCTTGGCATGTACTCCAAGTCTTCTACAGGATATGGTCGCCTCGAGGAATCTTCTAGAAGGTCTTCGGGGCCACAGATCGGGTCTGCTAGGCCCACTATCAGCTAGGCGAGTCTTCTGGTACCCATGTTTCACAACCTCCCTCCACGGATCTCCCCTGGAAGCAGGTCTCGATGGCGTAGAGGCCGGCTCGGTGGTGTCGACTCTCCTTTCCCCTCCCTGGCACTGTGCCACTACCAGCCCTACTCTATCCTCGAAAAGATGCGGCCGACGCTCTCCCCCTACTGGCAAGGAAGCCTGGTGGCACTATTGCTCTACCTCTGAGCACGGGCAGGAACGTCTGGGGTGGTTGGGCCTCCCACGCATCGAGTGGGCGGGCCCCACGCCACGGCGTCTCGTAGCATTCCCAGGTCGGACTCCAGGAATGGGGCACGAGAGCCAGAACGGGGAGGCAGCGTTCCTTTTAGCGCTCCCCATTGTGGCGTTTTTCACGGGAAATCGGTACTGGAGAGCGGTTGCATACCACTCCCAGTACCCTAGTGTGGATAGCCTAGGGGGTCCAGTGACGCCCCAGGTTTTTACTTAACCATAATAGTCGGTCAACTCTGCTGACAGTGGTCAAACCACGGTCAACCTGGGTCCTCACCTCCAAAACCTCACCAACCAACCCTAATGACCCTATTGGTCAATTTAATACATATGTGTGTTCAAACCTTGGTCAAATGCACGGTCAAACCCTACCTAAACCCTAGTGACCTTGAATGTCTGCCGGAATTTTTGTCGCGTTCTCCAAATTTCACCTAAACACTTCAAAATCTACCAATATGAAAGTTGTCCAGTTTGTCGAGGGACACAACTGTCATGTAGGATGGCATTTCCAATTTTGAGTGGAAAGGGTGGAAATCTTGGTCAACTGCCAGCACCTCCTGTTCATTGACACTGAATGGCATTCAAACTTTGGGTGCATTTTATGCAAAAACTGTTGAGAAAAACACCATGTGGCTTTTGTGAAAGTTGTATAGGGTAGAGAGATATATAACTTTCCTATTCAAGACTTTGTGCACTTTTGTTCAAAATTTTGGAGATATTCGTGTTCAAACAGGGGCACATCGAAATGAAATTGAGTTAGCTGACGCCGCGCCCGCGCGCCACGCTGCTCGAGGCCACCCGCCGACCGAGGCCGCACCTTCCCCACATGCCCACGCCCCGAGGCTCCTTGAAGTCCTCTCGGGCCGTGCGTCACCGTTGTCCGCACCGCACGGTCGGGTGCGCGCCACGGACCGCTGGTCCATCTGCGGTGCCCCGCCGTATGCGCGCTAGCCGAGGCCGCCATACCACGGTCGCATCTTCGCGGTCACACCGTCATCATCACCCGCCGAGCCTCCCTATTTAAGGTCGCCCCCCTCACTCGTGCCACCATTGCCATAGTCGCCCGCCATTGACGGTCGCCTGGTGAACTTCCCCTCCATCTTCACCTCGTGTTTTCCGACCGCCCTAAGCTCCTCCCTAGGACCCATAGAGGCTTGCGCCGTCACCCGTTGCCCGGCATTGCTTCTCCCTCGCCGGAGCAGCCGCTTGCCGCAGCCCCGCCACCGCCGGACACCGCCGCGCGCCCTCGCCGGAGCCACGCCCGCGCCGGCCAACCCCTCCAATCGACTCTAGGTGAGAACCTAGGGGGTCCCGTGCCGCTTGATGGCCAGGGCCGGCCGGTCCTCGCCACCGGCGAGCCCACCCGGCGGCGGAAGGGCATATGTGTGAGGATTGGGATTTTCCCAAGGGACTGAGTGCAAGGGAAGGGCATATATGTGAGGCTTTGAAAATTTCTAGGGACCTATGCGGAAAAGTGGAACTTCAATAGTAGAGTCATTTTGCTGATTCTTGTAAAAGCTCTAGAAAATCGTACAACAATCGAAAAAATGCAAACTAAATTTTGCTAGACTCCTAGTGAAGAGCACTACAACTTTGATGAAACTTGTCTAGGCTGTTTCCTGATATTTTGACATGAAAAATAGAAATGTGAAAAACCTAGATATGTGATATCTCAAAATCCATAAGTCCATTATAGCTAATTTTTGGATATGTTGTGAACTATGTTATGCCTAGCTCTAGTACCAAAAATTGCACAAAGTTATGTTGTAAATAGTTTTATATGAATTGTTTTCCAATTATGCAGAATCTGTCTAGATGACTTTTGTAGCTAAAAATAATTATGTTTTTGTGCCCAACTTCTGCATGTGGTCTCTTTATGCCAAGATGCACCTCTGGTGAATTAACCACAATTTTATAATTAACGGAAGTATTTATTCTTGATATATGCTTGTTTTTCTTTGTAATTTAATAATGCAAGATCAGTGCTAGTTCTAGGTGTGCTTCCTGCATTCCTAGGATGGTTTTGGACCAGAGAACATGTGTGAGAAAGTTTGGAGCAATTGGATGCTTATTTATTTTTGTATGCATTTATCTTGCTTTAGTAGCTAGTTTTTGTTGTTTTGGTATATTTAATTTTCTAGCTTTTCCAAGCATGCATGTATGTTCAGTGGCTTGATATAGGTGTTTTTGTGCTTAAGAAACCTCCACTGATTTTTAATGATTTAATGTTTGAATAAAAGCTTTGGCGGCCATTAAAGGTTTAAATGTTTTGATAAGTAGGAAAATGTCCTCCTCTTTTCCTTGTAACCCTTTTTAAAGAGGTTGCATAGCTTACTTAGGAGATATAAGTACACCCCTTGTTGTTTAAGAAATTAAATGGAATTAATTACATTTTTGTGCACCCTTTGCTATTGAAAGATGGAATAAGTGAACCTCACATGAAATAACAATAATAAAAGAAAACGTTAATTAAGTGTTTATTAAAAGAATACACTCATGCTTATAATAACCTTAAGGAAATAGAATTAATAATTAATTAATTGTTAAGGTGAATATGGACAACAAGAGTTTGGTAGAATAATTAATCTATCACATCACCTGAACCCTGCATTGCATTCTGTGTAGACCTTCCTGACGGTGACTACTAGCTTGTGCCGGAAGCCGAGGAAGGAGAAGCTGAAGCTGAGCTGCAGTACATGGAAATGATCCAAGACACCAAGGGTACTCAGACTAACCCTGCTGACGAAGGCAAGCCCCAGTGCAATTAACCTAGTATTTCAAAATTATTATGCAACTATCTATGGATGATTGTGCATTTAAGTTCAGGAGTTGATATGGAACCTTAGATGCATGATCCCTAGGTACCTTGTCCTTTACTAGTATGGTAGGTCGATAGCTGCTATGCTATAGAACTGTTACAAGATGAGTGATGCTTGTCACTCGCGAGAATAGGTTCTTATGTTGGAACCATAAGATCTCCTTAAATGGATTGCTCATGTGGTAAGAGCATGGGATATGGGCTCCGGTCCAATGGCTTTCGTGGGTTAAGTGTTTGAACGTACTAAGCACTTGTCGGGAATGGGACCGGTAAGCCTAGTACCTTAATGAGGCGGTGAGGGATTTCACTGTCACTACTCTTGGGATGCGTCTCACGGCTAGCTACCAGTGGTGCACGTGTGAGTCTGGTTGCCTCGCGGGGTATACCAGATAACTGGTACCAAAGACTGTGGCCTTTTATCCCGACCCGAGGATTTTTGGGAACCCCTTGGTGGTTGTCCTCACGGGGGCATCCCACCGTGTGTTTAGGTCCACCTTGCAAGGTTATAAACCAATCGATTGTCGGCCTCTCACTGTTATCTGAGACTACTTACTCCACTGGCCATTAGATCCCTAATGATGGAAGTTGATGAATATTATGCTTGATTAATTGTATTGCTCAACTTATGCTTGCAATAGATGGATAATTTAGAAAAGAATAAATCAACTAGAACTTGTGCTAAAATCTTGAAAGTAAGGACATACTCTTGGTTACTTTTCAGCAAAAGAAACCCCAGTGGCCAAAAAGCCCATCATGTTTAGAGTTGGTGAAGTAGTTATCACCGACGGGTAAGTCTTGCTGAGTATTAATATATTCAGCCATGCTTTAATATGTTGCTCCAGGTAATGCCTTTGGTGATGTGTGGCCCGGAGAGACCCCGCCCGCTGAGAGCTGGAGTGGGTGGAGGACGATGAATGAAGGCATCATGGCTGGACTCCCGTGGTGTTCTCACTCCCCGCTTAGTTTAATTCCGCTGTTTTAAAAACTCTGAACTACGTTGTCATGTTAAAGACTTCGGTTTATAATAATTAAACCCTTCGGGGTAAATTTCGGATGTTAATCATGTTGTATCTCTGGACTCGCCTTCGCGTGAGTTTTAATGCATATATGTCGATCCTTGTTGCTATATGAGTGATTTACCGGGCATTAACCCGACAACTAATGATAGGATGATACTTTATTATTGCTTAATGACCAAAGTGGATTAGTTTAGGCGATAGTACAGTATTTTCCTGGGCGGGTCGTCACAGGGCCCACTCTGAAAATTGATCGAGTCCATCAAATCAGCACAATGCGGACCTTCATCTTCGCAAAGTCTTTAATGTTGACGTTGTCCGCACTGGGCGTGGTATCCTAAACTGGACGCCCTACTCCAGTATCAATTTAAGTGAAAAATCCCCACATCGAGTACTAGAAAGGGGAATGGTACGAGCCCATATGGGAACTCAGACGCTACTCCCAGCATGCTTCCAAGCGTGCGGCAAAGGCCGAACTGGTAGGGGGCGCACGCCACCACCCGGCTCGCGATGGAGCAGCCGGTGGGCGCAGACGGAGAGGGCCGCCGGTAGAGTGGCGGTCGTGAGTAGGAAGGGGGAGAGAGAACGGGCACATCCACTTCTCCACCGGTCGGTGAGAGAGGAGATGGAGGAGGGAACCCACCACTGCAACCATGGCACGACGGGCGTGCTGTGAACAATGCATCATCTATGGCCTCACGGGCACTGAACAGCACCACCGCGGATCCCAGCCTCCATTGTCGTGCACCACTCCCTGTCATCATTGTTGTGGAGTTCTAAGCCCATCCGTTTCCATCCCTTTGAGGCTCGAGAGGCCGAGCCTGTCTGCTCCCCCGCCCCTCGCGCTACCGCGAGGGAACAAAGAGAAGTGGAGGGATCTCGTTAGCCATAGTTGTCGTGAGCTAGCAGGAGATAGAGTCGGAGGCAGAGACCGCTGACACCGTCGAATACTGTCGTCGACGCGCGAGTTGCGGGGAGCTTAGCTGGCATGGCGCTGCATATATGGAGGAAGGGCTCCTCGTCCCTCCCTCCACTATCGAGGCCTTTGCACTTTGAATCGAACCCGAAGCTGTCCTCCATCGCTGAGAGGAGGGCCCGATACGCACACCCCTTATCCTCCTCCATGGACGGCGTCACCGAGCCCTGAGAAGAGGAAGGCGTGAGGAGCTAGAGGTGGTGCGTCATGCACGCGAGCCGGAGAAGAGGAAGTCAGAGCTGGAGGCTGCCGCGTGTGCTGGAGGCTGGTTCCGCCGTGCCTTGCTGTCAATGTTGCCGTAAACGGTCGTGTAGGCCGTTTACACGGCGTTTTAATGGTACTCAACGGTCAACCGTGTTGGTCGTGTATGCCGTTTAATCCGTTTAATCCCGTGTTATCCGTTTTTTTTGTCCGTTTACTCAACCGTATAGTCCGACTATTCACTAAACGAAGGATGACTGACCGTGTAGCGTGTAGGGCAACATTGCTTGCTGTAGGTCGTGCCGTCGCGACGCTGACGGTGGAGGCTATCACGCCGTGCTATAGGCTACCGCGATGAGAGGGAGCGAGAGGATGGAAGAGCTTGGCCTCGAGAGGAGCTCGACCACCAGCTCGCCGTCGCCGCTGAGTCACTGTTGGGAGCGGGCCCAAGGTGGTCGGTGGTGTGGAGACTGGAGAGGGTACCCGCGATGGAGATGGGTGGCGTGGGGTAGTGCTGGAAGGGGAGGGAGGAGGAGCCGCCGAGCTCTCCTGGGCCATGCCGTTGCAGGGGCGGAGCACCAGGGAGTGGACGGAGAAGAAGAAAAGGAGGAGAGAGAGAGGAAGGGTAGTTCGATATGGATGAATAAAATATGAGATAGTTGGTATGAAGTGTGAGATGCAGGGGATGTTAGTTGATCTCTCTTCTATTATGGCCCAAACGGCTCATTCTCGCACCCTGGTCGGGGGCACCCAACCAATCCATGGTTGGTGGGCCCTGTCGCACAGTGCTATAAAGAGAGGGTGGGGGCCACGGCTCCTAGATCTGACGTACACAGTGCCACCGCCTGACGCTCGACCGCATCGCCCGCGACACTGTTGTCCCCGTGCCGCCACTGCCTCCCCTGCATCAAGCCGCGGCCGCAACTACGACCATGACCTGCGAGATGGCGTCCGACTCCGCACCTCCGTCCAACCCCGATGGTCTGCGCCCCATGTTTCCCCTTTGTTCTTTTATTAGTTGTATTAGGTGTTGTAGATCTAGATCAGGAACGTGTTTGTCTTCATATCTTAAGTATTTACCCGTGTAGATCTACTGCTAGTGGTCCCGTTAAATTAACATTGGTATCAATTAGCCTAACTAGTTAGTAGATCTGTTTCAGGGTAGTTTATTAAGTATCCAGTGTTGAATGTTGAAGGAGATGACCCCAAATCTTTTAGATCTGGGGGGAAAGAACATTGGAAATGACGAAAAATTGATGTGAATCGAAGAAAGTTCAAAACCCTAACCCTAGACCTTGCTCGGGTTAGGGGAAGATAAGTGAAAACTGACACCTTAGAGACAACCATAACCCTAGATCTACTCAGGTTAGGGGAATAAATGGCAAAAATCGATGAAAATCGAGTCGAATCCCAAACCCTAGATCCTGTTTTCCCTAGATTGAGCCGGCCGGAGGAGGCCCTACCTCGCCGCTGGAACACCGCCGCCGTGCGGGTTAGACCCGTCGCCGCGCGGGGCTAGCGCTTAGGCGCTACCACCGGCCACTCAACGGAGGCGCGCTCACCCTGGGGGTGGACGCGCGCGTCGGCGAGGAGGCCGGCCGCAACGCCGCCATCTTCCACCGAGCTGCCATGGGTGGCCGTCTGTGTCTCTGTGGGTACCGCGTCTCGCGGGTAGAAGGAAGGAAAGTGCTACGTGTTTTTTTGGGGGTGGCTAGAGAAACAAGTGAGGAAGGGGGGAGCTTGCTGCGGTTAGGACCGGGCGGCGCCGCCTCCAACCGCTGCCGACGAGGTCGCCAGGCATGGGGAAGACAACGAAGCTGTCGTTGAGGCTGTGCGGGAGACATGAGGAGGAAATGGAGAGAGTTCTAGGGTTTTCCCAGGGACTAGGAGCTTAAATACCGTGCCGATCTCGGCGGGTTGAGTCTCAGCCATCAATCTGGAGATCGATGGCGGTAGATTACTGGCAGCCGCTGTGGGCTAGATTGAGCCCAGGCGGGGTTGGCGTTGGGCCGTTTCACCGGCCCAGGCTGTGGCTGCTGGGCTCCGAGCCCATGCGGGCACTGGAAGGAGGCCACAGGCCGGATTTCGCTGCTGGGCCGGATGGTTAGCCGTGCATAGTAGCAATTTCCAATTAAGTTTTGCAATTTCAGAAGCATATTTTTATTCGTTTTTTCTTAGTTTTTTGCTGTTTTTCATTTAAGTTAATATCTCTGTTTAAATTTTGACCAAATAAATAAATTTTTACAGAAAGTAGAATGTTTCTGAAATTAAGTTTTACTCGGTTTTATTTGATGTTTTTCTGCTGCGTTGTTATTATTCTCTAGTTAAATTGAACCAAAGGGATATTTGATTAGAGAAGAAGGTTTTCTTAATAAGGAATTTATAATATTGTTATTTTTCTGGCCATAGCTGAAAATTACAATATTATGAACCGTTGGATTACGTTTACATGCATTGATTCTATTTTTCTAGCCAAAGCTGATATAGAATTAATGTAGATGTGTGTTGTATGTATTAAATTTTGACCAAAGTTAAATTGATACATGCAATACTTTTTGGTTATGTGTTCTGACAGATTTTTGAATTCAAATTTCAGGACAAGATGGCTACATTGCTCAGATTCCTGAGTTGTTGGGCAGCAACCATCAGCAATGGCGCAAGCTGTTGAGGATGGCACTCCTGATGCTGAGGCTGGAATGGGTGTTGGACGAAAAACGCCCCACAGAACCTGAGAAGTTAGTGAGGGGTGCACAGGAGACTGATGATGCTTGGAAGGCACGAGAGAGTGCCTATGTGGCTGCAGAAAGTGAGTATCAACTCCAATCAAGGAGGTGGGATCTAGACAATAAAAAATGTCTAGTGATTATGCAGACTAAGATGACTGAGCCTATTAAGGCATCCATTCCTGAAAAGGATGGAGATGGAAATGATTACGCTGTTGGAGAATATCTGGCAATAGTGGACGTTCAGCATTCACATCACACTAAGACATATGCCAGTACCACCATTGGCAATTTGGTTTCAATGAATTACACTGGAGGTGGTGTAAGGGATCATATTCTTAAGATGAGTAACATGAATGGAAAGCTTGCTGAGATGGGCATGGTCTCCCAGCTGAGTTTTTTGTTCACTTGTTTTTAAGTCCCTACCTCAGGAGTTATCAACTTTTGAGGTTAACTACAACACCATCCCAGATAAGTGGGACATTCATAAGCTCATTGCTATGTGTGTCCAGGAGGAAGACAGACTTAAGACTCAAAATGGTGGTTCTGTCAACTATGTGAATCATAGTAAGAAGCAGGTGCAGAAGAAAAACTTTCCCAGTAAGAACTATACACCTAAGAACCAATGGGAAAGTGGACCTTCTAATGCACCAAACAAGCCTCATGGTAAAGGTCCAGCTCAGGATGATCAGTCTCACAAGCCTCCAGTGCAGCAAGAGGTTGCACCAAACCAGTGTTTGTGGTGCAAGAAGACGAGGCACTGGAAGAAGTAATGTCCTAAATGGATGAAGCATATGTGGTCCAAAGGTGAGAACATTATAACATTTGTAGATGAAACCTTGTATTTAAGTTATGATAAATCTACTTGGTGGATTGATTTAGGTGCAACTACTCATGTTGCTAATTCTACGCAGGGTATGCATTCCCGGAGGATTCTAACAAAAGGAGAAAGAAGAATTAAGGTTGCGAACGGCGTTGAGGCTGAAGTGGAGGCAATTGGAGAACTCCCAACAAAGCTGAAGGATGGCTTCACACTTCACCTACACAATGTCCTTTATGTTCCTTCCTTAAGTAGAAATTTAATTTCAGTCTCATGTTTAGCGGATAATGGTTTTGAGTGCCTATTTGGCGCAGAACAATGTGTGATTTTATTTAATGAAGTTTGTCTGGGTCTTGCCTTCCGACAAGACAAACTTTATATGTTGGCTATGCATGATAATACGACTGAATGTGTTGGGAATGTTTGTGAGATTGAGCATGACTCAACATCTACAAATGAAATTAAAAAGCGGAAGCGAATTGATAACTCGTCTTCGAAATTATGGCACTGTCGTTTGGGCCATATTTCAAGGGGAAGGATAGAACGCTTAGTACAAAGATCAATTCTTCCGCCTTTAGAATTTTTAGAGTTAGAGAAATGCATCGACTGCATTAAAGGCAAATTTGTTAAGCAAATAAAGAAAGGCGCTAAATGAAGTTCATGAATTTTGGAAATAATCCACACAGATATTTGTGGTCCTTTTCTTGTGGCATCTATGGATGGTTTTGATTCATTCATCACATTCACAAGCGATTATTCTCGATATGAGTATATATATCCAATTAAAGAGAAGTCAGAAGCGCTAGATAAATTTAAGATATTTAATGCTGAAGTTGAAAATCAGCACAACCTTAAGATAATAGTGGTAAGATCGGAGCGAGGTGGAGAGTACTACGGCCGACATACCCCGTATGGCCAAGTTCCTGGACCTTTTGCAAGGTTCTTATAGGAAAATGGCATAGTTGCTCAATATAGCACACCAGGAGAACCTCAGCAAAATGGAGTAGCTGAAAGAAGGAACCGTACCTTGATGGATATGGTTAGAAGTATGTTAAGCTACTCAACATTACCGATTAGTTTCTGGATGGAGGCATTAAAAACCGCCACTCACATTCTAAATAAAGTACCTAGTAAGTCAGTACCTACAACACTGTATGAGTTGTGGACAGGTAGGGAACCCTCCTTGATTTATATGTGTGTGTGGGGATGTCCAGCAGAGGCTAAAGTTTTTAACCAAAATATTGGAAAGTTAGACCCCAAGACAGTAAGTTGTCATTTCATTGGCTACACGGAAAAATCTAAAGGATATCGTTTCTACTGTCCTAACGGGCATACAAAGTTTGTGGAAACAAGACATGCTATTTTCCTTGAGAATGAAATTATAAGAGGGAGCAAGGCAGCTCGAAAGATTGATCTTGAGGAAAAGCAGGTGTGTGCACCCACTCCAATGGTTGAAGAACCATATTTTGTGATGCCTACTGTTCCGACAGCTAAAGTGCAACCCACTATGGTGCCAGAACCTGTTGTTAGTTCTCCTGTGCAACCAGTGATTGAGAATGAGGAAACTGTTCATCAGTGTCCTATAGAAACAACTGATGCACAGGAGGAACCTCAACAGCCCCAACTGCAGGAAGCGCCAGCCGATGAGGCCCCAAGGAGGTCTCAAAGAGTAAGAAAGCCAGCTATCCCAGATGATTATGAAGTTTATAATTGTGAAAAAATTCACATAGAAGGTAATCCCTCTTCTTATGAAGAAGCTATGAGTCGTCCTGATGCATCCAAGTGGCAAGAAGCCATGGAAGATGAAATGAAGTCAATGAGTACCAACAGAGTTTGGGACTTAGAGGAAATTCCAAAAGGAGCCAAAACAGTAGGCTATAAATGGGTCTACAAGACTAAATATGACTCTAAAGGAATATAGAAAAGTATAAAGGACGGCTTGTGGCCAAGGGCTATACGCAAAGAGAAGGGATAGATTACAATGAGACGTTTTCTCCAGTCTCTTGTAAAGATTCTTTTAGGATCATAATGGCTTTGGTGGCGCACTATGATTTGGAATTACATTAGATGGATGTAAAGATGGCATTTCTAAATGGAGATCTATATGAAGATTTATACATGACTCAACCCAAGGGTTTTGTCGTGAAAGGTAAAGAACATATGGGATGTCGTTTAAGGAAGTCCATTTATCGCTTAAAGTAAGCCTCTAGGCAATGGAACTTAAAGTTTGATGAGATGATTACAAAATTCGGATTTAAACCGAATGTTGAGGACAACTGTGTCTATGCAAAGTTTAAGAATGGGAAATTCGTTTTCCTGATACACTATGTGGATGATATTCTGCTAGCTAGCATTGATGTCAGACTGCTATAGGAAACGAAACAGTTTCCGTCCTCAAAATTTGATATGAAAGATCTTGGTGAAGCCTCATATGTTTGAGGCATTGAGATTCATCGAGATAGAAGGAATGGTGTCTTAGGATTATCACAAAAGGCATATCTGGAAAAGATACTAAAGAAATATAATATGCATGCGAGTAGGGCCACACCTGCTCCTATAGTAAAGGGCGATAAGTTTGGACTTTACCAATGTCCAAGGAACCAGTATGAGATCGATCAAATTAAAATGGTTCCATATGCTTCAACAGTTGGTTGCTTGCAGTATGCACAAGTGTGCACTCGCCCTGATTTAGCATTTGCTATGGGAGTACTTGGTAGACATAAATCTAATCCAGGCAAAGAGCACTGGATGAAGGTTAAGAAAGCTTTTCGGTATCTACAAGGCACGAAGGATTTAATGCTAACGTATAGAAGATCCGATTCCCTAGAGATAAAAGGGTACTCAGATGCTGATTATGCGGGAGATAGAGATGATAGAAAATCCACGTCGGGATATATATTCACTCTCGCAGGAGGAGCTATTTCGTGGAGAAGCTCAAAACAAGAACTAGTTGCAACATCCACGACATATGCAGAGTTCATAGTCTGTTATGAGGCAACGGGACAGTTGATGTGGCTAAAGAAGTTTGTACCTGACTTAAGAGTAGTGGATTGTATTCACAAACCACTAGAGCTGCACTGCGATAACAAGCCAGCAGTGTTTTATGCTCACAACAAGTTAAGTAATGCTACCAAACCTATAGAAATAAAATTCTATGCGGTGAAAGACAGAGTCCGGGATAAAACTATAAGTCTGGAGCATATAGCCACTAAAGAGATGTTAGCGGATCCGCTCACAAAAGGCTTACCACCCAATGTGTTTGGAGAACACATAACCGGTATGGGTTTAAGGGAAAGCCTATGATTCCTGGACTGGGCCCAAGTTAAGATCCTATCAAAATGGATAAGCATATTGTAGCTGGTTAATCTGTTTGTGATTACAATTTAGATGACCCATGCTCGATATGTTTATTTGTGATGAAGTGGATGCCAAGTAAGGAACTTGAGATTAAGTGAATGTTGTAGGAGGGGTCGAGAGGGAGAATGTTAGTTCGATCTCTCTTCCGTTACGGCCCAAAGGCCGTAACGGGCTCGTTCTCGCGCCCTGGTCGGGGGCGCCCAACCAATCAATGGTTGGTGGGCCCCGTCGCACAATGCTATAAAGAGGGTGGGGGCCACGGCTCGCAGTACAAGGTTCACCGCACCGCCACACATCCCACCCCACAAACCCTAACCCGACCCGTGGGAGCACTAGAGCGGCGGGAAGCTCCGCCACCGCCGCCGCCGAGGCCTTCCTCCTGTATCCGACGTACACGGTGCCACCGCCCGACGCTCGACCGCATTGCCCGCAACACCGTCGTCCCCGAGCCGCCACTGCCTCCCCTGCATCAAGCCGCGCCGCCCCTGCGACCACGACCTGCGAGATGGCGTCCGACTCCGCACCTCCGTCCAACCCCGATGGTCTGCGCCCCTTGTTTCCCTCTGTTCTTTTATTAGTTGTATTAGGTGTTGCATATCTAGTCAGGAACGTGTTTATCTTCATATCTTAAGTATTTTTTTTCAAATCATGTGTTTAAGTATTTACCCGTGTAGATCTATTGCAAAGTGGTCGGTTAAATTATCAGGGGATGCCGGCAAAAATGGTGCGTCGTGTGGCCCCCCGCGCGATGGGCTCCGTTTGCTATCGGACGTAGATGCTTGTCAGTGCTGGCTCGTGCTTGCCTGCTGCTGACTTCCTCACGTGAATGCGCGTGGCACTTGAAAATTTACCTCGGCGGGGCTCAATCGCCAAGCAGGTGCACGACGGTGATATGCGTTGGCCTGCTGCTGTTGCCCATTGCTGCTCTAAAGTGCACAAAAATCCAGCCTTCTGTTGCCCATTGCTGCTCTAAAGTGCACAAAAATCCAGCCTTTTCTTTGATGATTCTAATTCAAAAGTGTACACGAACTCCTCACGAACCTTTAACCAAAGTTGTACCTAATACAACCAGCTCCAAACTATATATAGGACTGTTATTGTAAAGATCAACGAATCGCGAGATCCAAGTCTCTGAACTTTAACCATATTCTGGCCAAACGAACTGAATCGCCTCCCTTCAGTTTAGTCAGTTAACCCTAACCCTATCAAGTTCAAACCTTAAAATCCATTTTAGGCCTTGTTTAGTTTGCTAGAAATTTTAACGTTTTCTTCACTCTCTCTCACATCACAATAAATACACCAAAAGACATATGTTGACGTCGGAGTATTAGATATTTTTTTAGATAACAGAATTAAATTCCGGCCTCTGTGGTAACACACAGCAAAAAGCCTATGCGTGACCACACACAGCCAAACTTAGTACAGAAAAAAGAAAACTTTAGTACATGAAGAAACATGTACTAAAGATCAATACACCCAAAAAAAGGTTAACTACTCAAGATGGTGCTAAAGATATCAATATCTCTTCATGGTGGTCTCTTGAATCAGCCACCATGCCTTGAACCGTGCACAAAAGAACTTGAGAGAAATTCATTGGATGTAGAACGTGGCCACCGTGCCACACAGCACCCATGGCATCAAAGAATTGAGAGTCATGAACACCCCACCTCATCGCGCTCGTCTAGAAGGCAGAGTGGAATGTCGTCTTCCAGGTATCCCCCACTGCAAGGGAAGATGGGTACTGTCGCCACTGATCAGCGGACCCATCCTCTCCTCCTTGACCTCCTCCTTCGGCACCCCCGCCTGCAGCTTATGCACGAGCGGCGTGAGGTGCTGCCGTTAGTTGGTGGCGGAGTATTAGATATAGGTAATAAAATAACTAATTACACAGTTTTGATGTACTTTGCAACACGAATCTTTTGAGCCTAGTTAGATCATGGTAGGATAATTGGTAGGATTCCTTGCCCTACCGGGGATCTCTCGCAGGGAATACGAGTGAGAGGGAGGAGGAGGTGGTGGGCGACGACGGCGCTGGTGCGCCGTGATCGCTGGAAGGTGGCGGCGGCCGTGCTACAGTACCCGCGCGGGTACTGTTCACGTGAACAGGGGAGGCGGCGACGGGAGAATTAGGGTTGGCCCTTGAGGCCGGCAATCTTTGATTGATTGCCAAACTGATTATTCTCCTAACAATCCCAAAGTATTTATAACAAATATGAAAACCATAACGACGAGTACGAATCCGACGGCGGAAGACGATCGGCGGCTTGGGCGCCTGAGGCTCCAGGGGCTGCGCCTCCCCCTGGGCCTACGCCCCCTCCTGGTGGGCCGCCGACTGGGCCATAACATCTCTCCCCTCCTCGACAAACAGCTCGTCCTCGAGCTGGAAGTCGGGGAAGCGAGTCTTGAAGTCCTCCAGTGGCTCCCAAGTGGCCTCCTCCACTGGAACGCCCTCCCAGCAGACGTGCAGCTCCCATGAGTCGGACACCCTGCGGGTGCGGAGAACCCGCGCCGGAGTCGGAAGCACACGGCCATCCTCGATGGGCGCGCAGGCGGCACCACAGACGGAGGAGTGCCCTGAAACGGCTTGAGCAAGCCGACATGGAACACATCGTGCAGGCGGGCGTCCGCCGGAAGAGCTAGACGGTATGCCACCTGACCAATACGCTCTACCACCTGAAAGGGCCCAGTGTAGCGAGGCCCGAGCTTCCCCTTGGCGCGAGGCTCCCGGCGCGTGCGGCGGTCGATGAAGAAGCCGCAACCACACCCAATCCCCCACCGCAAACTCCAGGTCGCGATGGCGGCGGTCATAGGAGGACTTGGCGTAGTTGCGGGCCTGAAGGAGACGCTCCCGGATGTCGGGCCGAGGTAGGCGTCGCGGTCGCGCAGCAATGCGTCGGCCTCCCCAGTGGGCGCCATCCCGGCTGGTCGAGGCAGCAAGGGCGGCGCCGGCCGCCCGTAGACGACCTCGAACGGCGTGGTGCGCAGGGCGGTGTGGTAAGAGGTGTTGTAGCAGTATTCCGCCCACGAAAGCCAGTCAACCCACGCCCGCGGTCGGTCGCCTGTAGCACACCGTAGGTACATGGCGATCACCTTGTTGACCACCTCAGACTGGCCGTCCGTCTGGGGGTGGAAGGCCGTGCTGAAGCGGAGCTGGACGCCGGCGAGGTGGAACAAGTCGCGCCACATGCGACTGGTGAACACCGGGTCACGGTCGTTGACGATGGACGCCAGGAAGCCGTGCAGGCGCACAATGCCGTCGAAGAATGCCCACGCCACCGAAGCTGCCGTGTAGGGGTGGCTGAGCGGGATGAAGTGCGCATATTTGGAGAAGCGATCCACCACAGTCAGAATAACTGACTTCCCGCGCACCTTCGGCAGCCCCTCAATGAAATCCATCGAGATGTCTGCCCACACCTGGGACGGAACGTCGAGGGGCTGGAGCAACCCCGCTGGTCGAAGCGTCTGCGTCTTGTTGCGCTGGCACGTCTCGCAGGCCTGCACGAACGCCTGCACGAGGCGCTTGTCATGCGGAATGTGAAATTCCGCACGCAGGCGCTGTAGCGTCTTCTGGATCCCCTCATGGCCAGCGCCGTGGACAAGCTGAAGCAGGCGCTGGCGAAGGTCGGGAACGTCCGCACGAAGACGCGCTTGCCGTGGAGAAGAAGGCCGTGGTCCTCGCGCCACGGCGTGCCGAGGGCGCCCTCACGGAGCTGCTGGAGGAGGCGCCCTGCCTCGACGTCTCCGGCGGTGGCAGTGCGCAGCTCCTCGAGGAGGGCGAACGTCGGTCCAGACAACGCTTGGAGGCTGGGGGCGCGTCGCCTGTGTCGCTGTCACGGCGAGAGAGGACGTCTGCTGCCGTATTGAGGCGGCCGGGGCGGTACTCCACGGTGAAGTCGAACCCGAACAGCTTGCTGAGCCACTGATGCTGGGGAACAGTGGACAGCCGCTGGTCCAGGAGGAACTTCAGGCTGTAGTGGTCGGTGCGGACGAGGAAGCGGCGCCCCCACAGATAGGGGCGCCAGTGGCGCACCGCCTGGACGAGGCCGATGAGCTCGCGCTCGTAGGCCGCCAGTTTGCTGTGGCGGGCAGCAAACGGGCGGCTGAAGAAGGCCAGGGGTCCCGCCCCCTGGTGTAGTACCGCGCCAAAGCCGGTGCCCGATGCGTCGCAATCAACGACGAACTGCCGGTCGAAGTCGGGCATCCGGAGCACGGGCTCGTGGGAGAGCGCCTCCTTGAGCGCCTGGAATGCCTGGGCCGCCTCGGGCGTCCAGGCGAAAGCGTCCTTCCGCAGGAGGCTGGTCAGGGGCGCCGCGATCGCGCCGAAGTCCCGGATGAATTTCCGGTAGTAGCCTGCTAGGCCGAGGAAGCCCCGGACGCCCCGGACCGAGCGGGGCTCAGGCCAGGACGCCACAGCCTTGACCTTGTCGCTGTCCATGGCCACGCTGTTGGCGGAGATGACGTGGCCCAGGTAGGCCACCGAGCGTTCGCCGAAAGAGCACTTCGAGCGCTTGACGTGGAGGTGGTGCGCCCGAAGAGCCTGGAGGGCGAGGCGGACGTGCTGCAGGTGCTCAGTCCAGGAGGAGCTGTAAATCAAGATATCGTCAAAGAAAACTAAGACGAAACGACGAAGGAAGGGCTGGAGCACGTCGTTCATGAGGGCCTGGAACGTCGCCGGCGCGTTGGAGAGGCCGAATGGCATCACCAAGAACTCGAAGTGGCCGTGGTGCGTCCGGAACGCCGTCTTCTCCACATCGGTGGGGTGCATGCGCACCTGGTGGTACCCGGAGCGCAAGTCGAGCTTGGTGAAGAAGCACGCGCGTGGAGCTCGTCGAGCAGCTCGTCGACGACCGGGATCGGGAACTTGTCCTTGGATGTCTTGTCGTTGAGGGCGCGGTAGTCGATGCAGAAACGCCAGGAGTCGTCCGCCTTCTTGACAAGGAGCACTGGCGCAGAGAACGGCGACGTGCTGGGGTGAATGATCCCCTGCGCCAGCATCTCCGAGCACTGCCGCTCGAGCTCGTCCTTCTGCCGGGTAGCGGTACGGTCGGACCGCCACGGGCGCCGTCCCTGGCAGGAGGTGGATCTTGTGGTCGTAGGGACGGGACGGAGGGAGCCCGTGCGGCTCGGCGAAGACGTCGTCGTACTCCCGCAGCGAGTCGTCGATGAAGGGCCGGTCGGGGTCGGCGTCGACGGGTGGGCGTGCGCCACGGACCCCTCCGAGTGGGGCGCCCCTAGCCCGCGCGAAGACGCGCCGTCCCCGCCACTGGAACGCCATGCGGAGGGAGTCGAGGTCCAGCAGGATGGTGCCGAGGGTGCGCAGGTAGTCGGCGCCCAGCACCAAGTCGAACCCGCCGAGGCCTATGCTGAAGCAGGTGATGGAGAACTCCTCCCGACCCACGAGCATCGGAACGCCGCGCGCCACCGCCGCGCACGGCACCTTGTCGCCATTGGCGACCGTCACGCGGAGGTTGGCCGGCGCGGACGGCAGCTTGATGCGGCGCGCAACCGCCGTGTCGACGAAGGTGTGGGAGGAGCCGGTGTCGACGAGGGCCTCCAGGCGCTGGCCGTTGATGAAGACTGGGATCACGATGGTGTCCCTGGTACGGATGCCCGCGATCGCATAGAGCGACACGCGCATCGTCTCGTCGGTAGGTGGCGCCCTGCTCCTCCGGTGTGGGCTGCTCCGCCATGAGGGCCGCGTGCAAGGCGGCCTCTGTCGCGGCGTCGGCCGCGCCGTCCTCCGGGTCGTCGGTGATGAGGAGGTTGAAGAGCCGCTTGCACTGATGCCCGCGAACGAAAGGTTCGTCGCAGTTGAAGCAGAGTCCCAAGCGGCGGCGCTCAACCATCTCCGCCGGTGTGAGACGGCGAAAGGGGCGCGTGGGCGCCTGCGCCTGGGCTGGTGGACCCGCGGGCGGCGGGCAGCGGGGGCGCGCCGGGGTGGTGGCGCCGGAAGCGCCGAGAGGGGTGCACGCGCGCGGCGGTGGAAGCGGAAAGCGCGAAGGCGCCCTCGACGGGCGTGGTGCTGTCGGCGGCTGGGATGCCGCCGCGCGCCGCTCGTATGCCCGTGCCAGGTACATGGCCGTCTGGAGGTCGTCCGGCTGACGCAGCTCGACGTCGACGCGGATATGGTCCGGAAGGCCTCCCACGAAGAGGTCCGCCTTCTGGTGCGGCAGAAGGTCGTCGGTGTGGCGACGAGCTCGTTGAAGCGCTCCGGTACCCCCGGACGGAGCTCGCGAAGGGGAAGGCGTGCCAGCTCGGACAGGCGGTTGGTGCGCACCGCCGGCCCGAACCGTTGATGGCACAGGTCCGCGAAACGCTCCCATGTCGGTACGCCTTCGTCAATCTCCAAGGCGTAGTACCACGTCTGGGCGACTCCCGTCAGGTGGAAGGAGGCGAGCCAGACGCGGTCAGCTGGCGCCGTCTGTTGCCCGCGGAAAAACTGTTCGCAGCGGCGCAACCAGTTCAGCGGGTCGACGGTACCGTCGTAGGAGGGGAACTCCAGCTTGCCGAAGCGCGGAACGCCCGGCCCTCGGTACGGCCCGCCACCCGCGCCGCCGGGAGGGGGGCCGGTGAGGGGCGCCGCCAAGGGTGGGGTGCTGTGGGGGGCGGTAGGCGTTCTGCGCGCCGCCTGCGCCGCCGCCCGTCCTGCGACCGGTCACAGATGGGTTCGGCCGATCAGTGAAGAGCGGTGGCTGCGACGATGAGTGGGGAAACTGGATCTCCGTGATCTTCTTCGGCGCCGAGGACCCCGGAGGGATCGTCGCCGCCGGCTCGGAGATCGGCGGAATGCCGCCATAGCCTGGCAACCCGTACGAAAAACCCTCGGGCATGGCGACGGAGGAGGCCGGGGCAGCCGTCTCGAGCGCCTGGACGCGGGTGCTCAGGTCCTTGACTTGGCCGCCCAGGTCCTTGATCGCCTGGAGGAGGTCGTGCATGGTGGGCTCAGGACTGGCGTCCTTCCCCTTGTCGTCGTCGCCTGGCATACCTGATACCAGGTTGGTAGGATTCCTTGCCCTACCGGGGATCTCTCGCAGGGAATACGAGTGAGAGCGAGGAGGAGGTGGTGGGCGACGACGGCGCTGGTGCGCCGTGATCGCTGGAAGGTGGCGGCGGCCGTGCTACAGTACCCGCGCGGGTACTGTTCACGTGAACAGGGGAGGCGGCGACGGGAGAATTAGGGTTGGCCCTTGAGGCCGGCAATCTTTGATTGATTGCCAAACTGATTATTCTCCTAACAATCCCAAAGTATTTATAACAAATATGAAAACCATAACGACGAGTACGAATCCGACGGCGGAAGACGATCGGCGGCTTGGGCGCCTGAGGCTCCAGGGGCTGCGCCTCCCCCTGGGCCTGCGCCCCCTACTGGTGGGCCGCCGGCTGGGCCATAACAATAATATTTACACAAACAAACGAATGTGAAACAGTGCTACAGGAGTTCAAAACGTTAAAAAGACAAATTTTCCTGCTAACTAAACAAGACCTTAAATATCACAATCAACCTTTTATTGTCCAGCACTACTGAAACTTGTTTACCATAGTTCGTATAACTCATTTTGCTTAGAGTCATAACACAAAGTAGGGCACTGATCACTGTTTTCAGACTTAAAAATTTCTGACGCCTGGGCCTGTCTTACCACCTCCGTGACCGGCTGGTGCCGCCGTTTCCGTCGTCCTTGATGGCGGGGGGCTCCGGTGATTGGGTGGCGGCCTCTCTTCTGTGCCATTGGTGACTGATGCATCTAGTAGTAGGGGCGCTGCCACGCTGGTGAACAGGTGTGGCCGTGTGGGGTGCCTCCGGAGACCAGCATCCTCAAATTTCCCTCAAATTTTGGAAGATCATTGGTTCTTGATTCCATCTTGAGAACGGTGAGTCCTTGCAGAACTGATCGGGGCGCAGCTCTTCTGCCGTGGCAGTCGTCTGCAACTGATCCTATCGGGCGGGGAGACGATCTGACAGCACGCGCTCGAAGGAAAGTGTTGGCACATTTTTGGTGCAGTTACATTTTTTGAGCCAACTGCAGTGACTCTGCGTCGACACCAGTCAAATCGGTGGGGTAGACCGGTCAGATCGGCCGCCGGGAAATTTCAGTCGGGAGGGACACCATCAGAGCTAGCGCACATAGAGTTGCTCTAGGGTCAACAAGGCTACCTAGAACGCCTTCGGACGTCGCGGAGACGAAGGAACAACATATGTGATTGGAAAAGTTAGGGTTTAGAGATAAAAGTAAATACGAGACAAATAAGGTAACTATGTTTGATCGATTGGATCGTACTCAAGCGGTCGCGACCCCTCATATTTATTGGGGTGGGAGGACTTGCCCTGTAAGGAAACCCTTTTACAAGTCCAATTCTATCAGGACTCCTTGATCTATCTCGGACACGGGGGCACCAGTCGTACCGGTTAGGCGCAGCAGTCTGACCGGCGTGGCGTGCCGGACCAGCTATAGGAGCCGGGACCGCTCAGACCAGTGTTGGGGACCGGTCAGACTAGTTTGTCCTGCCTGGTCGGCTAGGTGCCAATTTTGAGTGTCAATAAAGCACCCCCCCCCCACCCCCACCTTTTTTTTTGCAAAGTATACGTGCCAAAAATACTTTTCTAAATTAAAAACACTTAGGACGATGTTTAACAAAATAGCGGTCGTACACATAATTTACTCAAGTCGAGGATGACACCTACTTTGGTCTCCACTCCTTTCGGCTTTGTGTTGACTTGACTGGATTCTCTTCAATCTGCTGCTCCATTGCTCCTCGCTTTTGTAGTCTTTGCAACCTCTTTTTTTTTAACATGGGACAAGCCTGAGGGACACCACCTCGGCTGCATCTCCTTAGCATTTTGCTCATTGCTATTCTCACCTTGCTTAATAGTAGTGCACACATTATTTTTTACCAGATTGCTATTGCAAACAATCGTCCTTTGTAATGCATTATAATTTGAATATGTGATATGATATTGAATCATATATGAATTCATATGCATATTACTATAATCAGCAGGTGAATAATAACAATGATAATACCAAGACGATGGCATAACAGATCCAACAAAAGGATATTATGAAATGTTACCTTGTTGGTGATGAATACTTTTATGTCTCGGTGGTGCTTTTATGCCCTTAGAACCGTTTGGCTAATTACTTCGATCTTAGTAACTTCTTCCCTCTTATACTTAGCCAAGAGTTCATTAAAACTCGGCCTTGCTTTTTTCTTGGGCTTGGAGCATTTTGAACCTTTCTGGAGGCACCGGTCAGACCAGCCTGGGGCACCGGCCAGATCGGTCTGGGCACCGGTCAGACCGATCGACGCGGTGTCAGTCTTTTTTCATCTTGTCTTGCCCCCCAAGCGTTGAACTCGCTGAAACCTTGGGTATCACCTCCAGGGGCTGCCTCTCGTTGTGTCTTTGCTCTCCAATGATTACATTTTTTCCTTTAACATTTCGGCTTGATCCGACCGAATAAGCACCTTAGTATTTGACAACTCAAGAGTATTAACAAATGCACTATTAGGGAAAGGATTTTCGTCGACTTGCATCTCATGGAATTTCAAACGACCTTCATTAATCGCCGATTGTATTTGCCGACGAAAAGTATTGCAATCATTGGTAGCATGAGAAAAAGAATTATGAAATTTTCAATAAGAACATCTCTTTAATTGATGAAGAGGTGATATAGTGTGAGACATTTTAATTTTACCTGACTTAAATAACTCATCAAATATTTTATCACAATTAGCCACATCAAAAGTAAATTTCATCTCATCCCGACTCTTATGAGCCGGCTTAAGAGAAGCACAAGTGTTTGCTTTATCATTGTAACCAAGTAAATTCAGCAGCACACACTTCTTTATTCTCATCGTCCGATGATTCATAATCTATCATATGAATGTTAGGACGATCAGATTAGCCGAGTATCTTTGCTTCGGCTTTCATGAGCTAAAGTTGTTACTAAGACTTGGGCAACATCAATAAATTCATGACCCTCTAACTTCTCTCTAATATGGGATTGTAAACCATTAAAAGCTAATTCAGCATGATCTCTTTCGGAGATAACTAGACTATAACAACGATTTTTGGTTTCTCTAAACCTCCTAATGTAACTAGTAACAGGTTCATCATGATTTTGCTTAACCGATGTTAAATGACTTAACTTTAACTCATTATCTCCGCTATAAAAGTGGTCATGAAATTTTTGTTCTAATTGTTCCCAAGTACGAATAGAGTTAACAAGTAATGAAGAAAATTGTGAAAAAGCATTGCCAGTTAAAGATAAAGAAAATAAATGCACTCTTATTTCCTCTATGGCACTAGCTTCTCCTAGTTGAGCAAGATATTGACTAATACGCTCCCACGTAGTTTTGCTATCATCCCCATTAAACTCCACAAATGCAGGACAACGCCAACCAATAAGATAGGGAACCGAATCAAAACTAGAAGGATACGGTTTTCGATATGAAAGATTTTTATTTTTCACTTCTATCCCATAGTCATCTTTCATTTGTTTAGCAAGATTAGCGTTAAACCTATCAATGACTTCCTAGATGGTGGTTGGCATTGGCGTAGTGGCAGCACTCGATATAACCATATTTGGTTGTGTGTATAAGCTAGAAGTATTGTGTTGCAAACAACTATTAATTTGGTGATTAGGTGTGTAATCATACCGAATGCCTGTCTCAAACGGAACCATAATTGGAATACCTTGAGCTACTGAAGTATTCCCACCGGATCGGCCAGAAGCGGCCTGAATAGGAGGAATAATAACTATAGGTTTCGGAGATGTGGGATAAGGCACCATAACGCCAGCACCGGTCGGACCCACCGGTCTGACCTGTCTGTTCTAACCAAACGGCGGCGGTGGTGTTTGTCCCGTAAAATAATTCAACAGCATACCATACGGAGGATTAATCTTTTGTGCAGCCGATGAATTAATAGGTGAGGTATGAGGTGCGACAGTTTTAGAACCAGATGCAACATTATCATCACCCTCTACCTGTTTACCAAGACTCTTATCAACCATGTTTTGCATATTTTCAATCATTGGTAAACGAAAGATATCCATCATGGCAGTAAGATCATTAACGGTAACAAAAGAGGATGGAGATGATGATGTGCTCACATTGGGTGGTACCTCAAGTGGTGGAGTGTCGAAGGTGATGTCCTTGACCTTCTTCACCTTGCCTTCGCGATTCTTCTTGAAGTGTGACAAGTAGTGAAGCCGATCCTCTTCAGCCTTCTTCTTCATGCGCTCTTCTAATTCTTGGCGATCTCGTTCAACCTTTTGCTTCATGAAGTCCTCCATGGCTTGACGATCTTTAGGTGAGAGCTCTTCATCTGTGAAGTCCATGATGTTGCCCTTGTTTATCTCACACTGAGACACGTCGCCGGAGTTGGATAGATCGGTTAAAATAGCCGGATCTTCTTCCCCAGTGGAGTCGCCAATTTGTTGGTACCTTTTGGAGCCAACAGCACGCAAAGGCAACTGTCACAACACCTCTGCGTTGACACCAGTCAGACCGGTTGCTGGAAGTTCCGGTGGTAGACCTAGAACACAGGCTTGGGAGGGACCCCGTCGGAGCTAGCGCACGTACGGTTGCTCTAGGGTCGGCAAGGCCACCTAGAATGCCTTCGAACGTCGCGGTGACGAAGGAAGAACAATAGATGGGATTGGAAAAGCTAGGGTTTGGAGATAAAAGTAAATATAAGATAAGGTAAATATGTTTGATCGATTGGATCATACTCAATCGGCTGCAACACTCATATTTATTGGGGTGAGAGAGGACTTGCCCTGTAAGGAAATCCTTTTACAAGTCTAATTCTATCAGGACTCCTTGATCTAACTCGGACACGGGGGCATCGGTCAAACCGGTTAGGCGCACCAGTTTGACCAGTGTGGCGTGCCGGACCAGCTACAAGAGTCGGGACCGGTCAGACCGGTCTGTCCTGCCTGGTCGGCTAGGTGCCAATTTTGAGTGTCAACAGAAAGCCTGCAGAGCCGAGCTGAGCCTACGAGGAAGCCGAGCGACGACTCGCGTATGTCCGTGAGCCGAGCGGGACTGCAGCAATCGCGTGTCAAGCATGTGACTCGCGTACGTCCGATGGCAAACTGAGCGCATTATGCATGAAGGCACACCTGGGTGCGCGTGCGCCTCGGGCGCACCTAATTCTTTTTTTCTATACAAGTGCGGGAAAATTAGTTCTCTTTTAAGGTATGAATTTTTTCCATGACAGATGTAGGGTATGAAAATGATATGTTACATGTAGTGTGTGTGGTGTGGAAGTCTTCAGCATTATGATGACCCTCCATGAAGAGGTCTTGCACACACTTTGTGGCTTGGGCGGATATCCTCCATGAGGAGGAAGACTTCCACCAGGTGGAGATCCTCCATGAGGAGGAAGACTTCTAGTAATTCTAGTGCTATCATAAGCTTTCCATCTATGGAGACCTTCCTTGACGAGGGAGTCTTTTGTAAGGGGAAATCCCTCGTCCAGGACAACTCTGCGAATAGTGAAAGCCTCCGAGGGTTTTATAAAGAGCATCTCCAAGTGTATCTAATATTTTCCTCCTAAAATATGAAGTTTTATTACTTCACAAAAAGTATCGGAAAGAATAAAGAAGTTCATCTCCGAGAGTTTCTAATAACTCACTCCTAAAATATAGAAGACAATTTTGCATTAGGAATCTTATATTATTCTTAAATTATCTTAACCACTTTTATGAATTCTTTCTCTCTTGTACATTTGCATCAGGAACCTTTTGTCTGCTCTTTATTGTTTCTGAGTCCTTCTACCTAGTTTTAGAAGAAGATACATGTCGACCAAAAGCACGTAACTTTACGCAGAATAGAATGATTTTTCAGAAGTCCTAATCTTAGTGTGGATTAGGAATTGTTGGAGAGGTATTTTTTACCATCTTACTAAAAGAATTAGGAAATAATTTAGGGAACTCTCGGAGATGCTCTAAGAGCAAAACTGTTGACGGATAAAACTCGTATCCACCTACGATCCGCAAGCGTACTGATCTACACCTTTTTCACCACGGGGATTCCCTAGGTTCTCATCAATCCGCGGAGCAAGGGGATCACTAGCATTTGATCTAGCACTAATCTAGTTGATGTAAATCTTTGGATGAAAGATAATCTATGAACTAAAGGCAATCTAATCTATGAACTAAGACAAGACAAAACCAATCAAATCTAGGTTAAATGAGAGACGTGAGATACACAAGTTATGGAGAACGTTTGCCCATGGAGTCTAGGGTACTTGAAGATGTAATCACCTAAACATGATAAAACTGATCTGATCTATCTAAACATGTGACCACGTTTTAGCATTTTCCCTCCCCCCGTACTGTCACTACACGAAGGTAATCTTTGCTAAACCTATTGATGATCACGATATGTTGAAGCGATCCACGGGAGCGACCCGAAAAGCATGGTGGCCAAACCTTTAGCATTAAGCATCATCAATAAAGAAACAATAGATTACGATATAAACAAGAGTTGGTGACTACATATCAAGATCCATTACAACTCCATGGACAAACGACGAAGATGCTAAGCATGGTACGGTTGAATGTGGTAGATGCATCCGATGAAGATCAATCATCGCCGTCCTCCAACTCCGGCGGCGCCGCGGCAAGGCCTCGACGTCCTCCTCCTTGTGGTGATCTCCGGCAGCTCTGCGATGAATGGATGTCAATGGGTACCCGTCTTGGGGCGCTTAGAGGGTTGTATTTATGTCCTTGGGGTGCCTTGGGGCGTGCTCCACCGTGCCTTGCACGAGATCCTCCTTGGGAGAGAAGCAAACTTGGTTTCCATAAAATCAGTCTCGTCCAGATTTTCCTGATTCGCAGCCCTTCCTTGCCGGAGCCATATCTCCCACGTCTGGACTCCAAATAATGCAAATTTGGTGTCCAGGTTGTGTGCCACGAAATTATCTTCAACTTTGGTATTCATTTCTTTCCTGGGAAACGAAAATAAGATCTCCAAATCGAGCTTAGAAGATAATCTATTCTGATTTCGGACTGACTGCGCAGCAGGGATTTCGGGGGCTATATCTCCTAGCTCCCTTATCCGAATTGGGCCTTCCACATGTCCAAATCGAAGGTATCGTCGAGGCCCACAACTTTGGTAGTCAAAGTTTTGCCATTAAAGGCAGTTTAAGTCTCCGAATCTGCACTGAAAGATCATGTTGTCCTGGGCTGCGAGAATATCTCTCGGGCTGAGTTGATCTCGTTGGTAAAAATTTAAGTCCCCGGAGTTTTGCGTGTTGATGCTTCAGTCCTTGGGTTGTTTGGAGTCTTGTTCACTTCGTGTCTTGACTTGTGACGGGCTTCATGATCTTCTCTTGAAGTGCTTGATGAATTTATCCTGAAAGTCTCCTTTTTAACGTTAATTTCCTGCGTAAACAACAAACTCCAAAATCGACATGCAAGTGTGAACTTGTTACATTATTAGTATGCCTAGTGGCGGGTTAGTTGCAAATCATAATCGAAACTAATGTATAGCAAGTACTCTAGGTTGACGGAAATTCACCGTCAACAAAAAACCGAGGCTGAAGGTTTATCTAGATTTTTTCTTGAGTAGTCTGCATATCTAGACTCTACTTTCTTTGCTTTGAGCTTGAAAGCTCTTATAATTCCCACGTAAATATTCCACCTTTATTTAACAAAAAATAGATAGGGGACTCCCCAACAAGGAGTGGTAATAGGCCATGACCTTAATGTATTTTTCACAATTCAACTAAGCTTTATTACTTTTTAAGTTCAAAATTGATTAGGGTAATGCTCCAGCTCTGACGTCCGGACGCAACAAAAAATCGGACGGATCCTTTTCTGCTCCCTTCACGCGAACAAAGGTCCCACCACAAGTCCATCCATCATTTCGTCTTCCCCGTCCGCTCTCTCCACCAACCTCCATTCTCTCCCTCACTTTTCCTCATCTCTCCCGCAAGCAGGCCCGTCCGCATCTCTGGCCATTTCCCCTAGTGGCAGCGCGGTCGGGCGCGCGGCAGCTCCCATGGAGCTCGCGGTGGGGTCTGGGCGCAGAGCTCGCGGCTCCCACGGAGCTCGCGGCGGCGCACGGCTCCCATGGCGGCGTGCGGAGCTCCCGCGGCGGCACGGTCGGGCGCGTGGCTCCCGCGGCGGAGCCTGCGGTAGCGTGCAGCTCCCGCAGCGGCGTGCGACTCCCTCGACGTTGAGCAGAGGTGGGATGGCTCATGGAAGGCCAGTAGTCGCGGCGGCGAGGAGACATTCAGGGCGTGCGGTAGGATTTTGGTGCATGTTGCAATCGTGTGTTCCATATGTTTCGGACGTTTCATAAGAATTTTGAAGTGTTTTGCGTGGATGTTGGAAAAGTAAATCCGGATGTTTCAATGTTGCGGGGTGTTGCGACGTGTTTTCAAATGTTGCAGATGTTGTTTCAAAATGTTGCAGATGTTGTTTTTGAAATGTTGTGTAATTTTTCTTCATGTTACACGCAACATGACTCAATGTTGCGTAATTTTTTTTTTCATGTTGCAAGCAACATGTCTCAATGTTGCGACCGAATTTTTTTCATTTAAATAAATCTGACAGCTACAGCACCCGATCTGACGGCTAAAGTACCTCGATCTGACGGTTGCGCATGCGTCCGACGCCAGCGTCCCCTTCGGACGTCCGGGCGCTAGCAAAGCCCAATTGATTATTATGACATGACCTTTATAGATTTTGATCCCTAAATTTACTAGGTTAAATCCGAGGACCCATTACCACCCCTACAGCCAAGTCGCTCAAAATCCGGAACTTTCCTAAACGGAAGGGAAATTATTACTAAATTACAAGTGTCCATATCTATTATTTATAAAAAAAAGTGTCCATATCTATTATTTTTATTACTATAAAAAATAAAAGGATGCAAATATCCTAGATTTCCTTGTAGTACACCATCAGCCGATATCTACTTCGGATTTTATGCCAAAATCTGGTGTCAACATTATGGTGTATGTAAAGCCAATCTTTACAGGAGCACACGATTATAAACAACTGACCACCACTTTCACAGAACACTTAACTACAGTAATTGCTAAACATCCGAAGGCTACAGATGGAAATAAAGTACCAAATATAGACGAAGAGGAACAGCACAAGTAAATTTACTTTTATATAAGCCCTTCAGCCTATCTAACAATTAAATTGGGTAGCCAGTATTACAGCCAATACATTAACCTACTAAATTTGCTTTTGCAGGTCTCCCAAATTTGCTCGTACATACATTTGGTTTCATTAGGACGACATCATATACACATCATCTTGCAAAATAATGAGGCAGTGGACTGGTTTGATCAATTTCAGGCTGACAAATATTTATTGTCAATTTAACCCGGCAGATTCATCATCTTCACAAGCAGCTCATGCTACTGATTGAGTTGGCCAGTTTTCTGCCCAAGTGGTGGGTGGTTCAGGGTCCAATTGTGCCAGTATCGAAATAGAGTGTCGTCGCAGATCCACCAGCAACACCCTCCATAAGCGCGAATCGCATGTCCTCCGATGGCTTCCAATGCCTCTTTCTTTGGTTGATGAACCAATTGTTGATCTGCTTTGGGTCGAGGCCAGTCATTGCTGCGAGCCTCACCTTATCTTCTTCCTGACATAATCACAACATCAGGCAACAGTTATAGTGCATCAGGTTTTGGTTGTAGAGGGAAAAATTTTGGCCTCTACCGTAGGATAAGGCCAGCGATAGTGTGTGTTCCACCACTCCAGCAACACTGTGCGTGCATCTTTTGGTAGCTTGCCTTTCTTCCGCTTCTTCAGGAACTCCGATCGAAGACGACTGAGGCATCCGCTGTACTTCTTGAGCAGCATTTCCTTCAGCTCACGGTCAGCTAAGCGGGAGCTATGTTCCTGTCCTATGTCTGGCACATCAGTGTCCCCTGAGCATTGTTCATCCTCAGAGGACCCCATCATGTCATCTGGAATGCGAGGATCAAGTCAGAAATAAATCATTTACAAGACATCTACATCCACATTTCAACTGAAAGTATTTGCAAACAGGTTAAGTCACTAGAGTCTGGAGTTGCCTCAATACGAATTTGTGGAAGAAACTATAGTTGTGTGCATGTTGCGGTAGGGATCACATAAACATAACATAATTTGCATATCTAATATCAAACTGTCACATGCTACTACTGGTTTTGGAGCACAAATGATCACCTATGATGTTCTCAATTTCTCATACTTTAGCTTGATTCTAACAGACACATGGGAAGAAAACTTTTTCCTATGTTGTAATAACTGCTTATTAATTTGGGAAATTTATGTGAAATCTTATTGACATGATTGTGCAACAACCATATCATTGTTTTAAAGACCCTATCATATCTTGTTGAGCACAAAAAATACTCCCTCCGTCCCGTATTCTTCGTCGTTCTGGCTACACGTGCACGTCCCTTAATAATCGTCGTTCACTAGTAACAGGGAGTTGCAGGGTGTAGGCAGTAGGTGGCAGTACCTTGCGTGTGCCTCGCAGCAGAGTGTGAGCAGGCTTGTTTAATGTAAAAAAATCGATGTTGTGCGAGGCATGAGTGGGCATTGATGGCTTATCCATCAAAGCTGTCATGATCAATCATTTCTACCTATAGGGGTGTTAGGGTCTTTACGAATTTGCATTGGTTACCACCATGTTTCCTCGGCGACTATCAAACTGGGACAGAGGGAGTAGTAAAGATTTTTGCCCTGTGCCACCCAAAAAAGTGCATTTTGACTTATGCAATTCTTTATTTTCCTTGCATCCCACTCAACAAGAATACATATATTTCTTTAAAAAACAATCATTTACTTAATTTTTCAAAAAAGAATAACAACCCTATGGTCCCACACCTTTGTCACTAACAGAAGAGTTCTTATTATCATAAAGACATGATCAATAATGCATAGCATTTTCAAATTTGTTTTTTATAGAGGTGCAGTCCACGATAGCAAGTTTATACTCCAAACACTGGCCAATTACCATCTCAGTTCATCTGGCACAAACAGCTACCCATATTTTCCATAATTTTCTAGGAGACAAGAACCCATAATAAGATTCCATTCACAACACATCTGCCTTCACCGTTTCGATGTATAATCATGTTACAGCAAGATATTCTTCTCTATACAAAAATTTGGTGAAAACCTGCCACTGCCATATATCTCTTATCGTGAGGCCTGCACTGATTGAGGTCTGGTATCTAAGTATAAATATGGACGTTGTTGGTTTTGTCTTTGAAGAGCTATCAACTTGGTAGTTTCTTCTTGAGAACTACAGGGGAAAAAATTATCCCTAAGGTCAATAGTTTAGAACACAGAAAGTTGGAGGATTCCGACCCTATAGGAAAAAGAGCATGTTTGGATGCAACTGCCAAATGCCAAGTTGAAGCTGCGGCTGCTGCCGCAGCAGGCAAAATGAACTAGCTTGCTCTAGCAGTGTTTCGACATGCCTAAGCTACAGCGTGAGCCAAACGTAAGTGCTGTGTGCTTCAGTTGTGGCGAGCTGGGCTGTGGCGCGATGTGGTCAAGATACAAACACGCCCAAATTCCTATACACCCCTTTAGAACTAAGGATTGCACTTTATGATATTATTATGGATTTCTAAGGATGAAAAACATGGATCCATAGGGTTTTTATGTAATTTAGCATGGGGTTGAACATCATAAAATTGTCGGCCCTTCATCCAAGTTTCTGGGTTTTCATGTGTTTGTGTGCAAAAGTTTCTTTTTTCTGATTTTTTAATGAACTATGCATAAGTGTTGTGTGCAAAAGTTTTATCAGATACTTTCCTACATTTCGAAATCCTATAAGACCTCGTGTTTTCTTTCCTCTAAAATCTATATTAATTGAGGCATCCCATAGGAATTACATAAGGGCCACATGTGGAAAATTCCTATCCTATAGGATCTAGATCCTACAAATTTCATAGCGCTTATTGTTTTCCAAGGCTTATATTATTTTTATCTAATGCATACAGATAAGTTAATAAGATCTCTCTATGCCCGAAAACAGGATGTATTAGCATTTTCACCCAGCATCAAATTTCCATAAACATATCCAATCAAACAAGGATGCACCCACCCACATGATCTAGTCCGGACACACATGAATTTGGTTCATTACATGTGCTCAACATACTGAAAATTCACAAAGAAGATGAGTTTTTCTAGGGTGAAAGGATTTAGCCTTTCATCCACTTTTTTTTCTTTTGTCTCAATGTACCATTCACACAGGAGCTTGCCCTCCTTATCATTATCAAGACTTGATGGCAAAGAGACCAACGGCTACATCCAACATGAACTTTGAAGCTACTCTGGTTGTATACACATGCAAGTATATACAATAAGCTCCAATTTTGAACGTGGGGCCAAAATTATCAATTGTTGGTAAATAGAGGGAATACATGCAACATTTTTTTTGTTTGAAAAGACTAAACTTCAGTACATGGCATATATATGTAAGATAATGGGCAACTAGGTTCACAATGCATCAGTATTACAACTAACTTTGCAGATACATTATGATACCATTTTCTTTCTAACATTCTTAGAATGTACAAAAAAAACCATACTCTTCCTACGCTAACTTATAAGTATATATGGGCAACAAATTCTTGTTCGCATTATTTGACGTTATTGTATGAATAACCTTTGTGCATTAAAGTGTGATCCAAGATTGATGAAGACACTGTGCTCCCTTATGTAGCATTATATATATTAGTATGTTTTCTCAATTCCCAAACCACATGGTACAATTTCATCATGGGTACTATTATTATTATCAAACAAAAATCAATATACCAGAAGAGATAAACCTTACAACCAGCAGAAAGTTGGATCTAAACGTAGATGTTGCATCAGTTAATGGGCACCCCAAGGTCTTGTCGTCAAAACATAGGCCTTGTTTAGTTCGTTGGTGAAAAAACTTTGCGGTGCCACATCAGATGTTTCATAAGATGTTGGAAGGGGTGTTCGGATACTAATAAAAAACTAATTTCGAATTCATCTGAAAATCACAAGACGAATTTTTAATCCTAATTAATCCGTCATTAGCACATGTTTAGTGTAGCATGACATTGTGAAATCATGAACTAATTAAGCTTAATATATTTGTCTCGAGATTTATCCCAGAAGTTATGAAAAAGGTTTGTCATTAATCTACGTTTCACACTCTTAATTAGTGTCCAAACATTTGATGTGATGGGTGAATAGTACATTTCAATGGAACTAAAAAAGGCAATAGCATGCTTGTTTCCTAATAAAATAGGATAACCAAAATATTGCAAACAGTAGACTAGCATGCAGAGAACATTAATTTCATTTATCATACAACTTGCAGCTCTTCTGACATTCTGACTAAGCATTTGACGGGATGTTGTGGCTGGAAGGATAGGTTCACTAAAATAATACTTCATTAGTTTTGTACTAATCCTGATAAATAATGCTGCATCGAATGTGTCCCATACATGATCACAGAACACGTCCAGGGAGGTCTCAAGTTTCATAGGTGTTTCAAAATGCACATAGCCGATTCGAACCTAAGGTAGAAAAAAAAGGCGTGCACTATGTAAGAAATCAACAAATAAGAAAAAAAAGGCTTGCACTATGTAAGAAATCAACAAATAAGACACCATCCCAGGAGACATGGTTTTTAAGGCTGCACTTTTATTGTGGCAAAGGAAGAAAGTGCATTTATCTCCATAAAATAGTGGATCTCCACCCTAAGCTAGTCATAGAAGAGTTAGCACTAATACCATTTCACTAGCTAAAAGAGTGAGAAAATATGGGCGCCATAATAATATTATAAAATACAAACCACAGAACAATAATGTAGAAAAGAATCCGCGCGCACCACCGGAAATTACCACTACCGTGATGATATGATATGTCTTGTCAAAGTATAACCACCGAATCCGGCAAGAGATCTAAGCACGAGCTAACTCCAAAACAAAAACTTTTTGCTCACAAAAAAAATTCTCCACTACAGGTGCAGTACTCCTCTCAATCCTCTGGTTAAACCAGCGTCCCAACCCAAGCAACCTCTCACTCCCCACCACGCTTCTCTCAAGTTCCATCGCCCAGCCTATATAGCTACTAAAGCCTAGAGAGAGAGAAAGCCTAGAGGAAGGCTATACAACCTTGGACAAAACCCTACACAAGCACCCTCCCAATGCTTTACCAGCTCTGACACCCCTGCACCCCATTTGCATGGACACGATTTGACCCTTCAGAAAGGACGCGCGCACACGCATGCATCTTTTGATACACACACGGCAACAAAATGCACGCTCACTCACAGAAACCAGCGTGCAACGCGATGCACGCACTGGAGTACCAATGTGCTCTTTGCAATAGTAAACTGTGCCAACCATGGATGTATGGATGCGTGCGTGACAGCGTGAGTGCGAATTCTTTTAGCTTAGACAACTGCAGATCGATCGATGCGCGCGGCGGGTTTCCTTACCGGAGTGCGTGGCCGTCGTCGCCGCCGGCGAGCTTCCGCCGCTGCAGAGGTTGCTGAGCTGCTCCTGGATGCTGCTCAGGAACGACGCGGCCTCGTCGAACGGCCGCGACAGCTCCTCCTTGTACCGCACCAGCACCCGGCAGTACGCGTCCTGGAAATTGCACGCGCGCGCGTGCACATGTAATAACAGGCGATTAGGAGCAAAACCAGCGATCACCGCAGAAATTACCAGCCTAATTCTCCCTTTAATTATTTATATATAGATATATACACACACGCAGGACGCTGACTCAAGAGCAGACCATGAACTCGTCGAGCTCGGGATCGACGCCGATCTCCGCGGCGCCGGCGCCGGAGCCCGGGCCGGCGCGCCTCTCCCGGCTGACCTCCTCGAGCAGCGACGCCACCTGCGGTGGCGCTCCCACCTGGAAATCAAGAAACCACGTAGCGCGGAGAAGCATCGATCAATTCTTGGCATGCACAGCCAGCCCGCAAGCAAGATCTCTCTGCACGTAGTAGCTAGACGCCCGGCAGCACGCACCTTGCGGCACTCGATGTAGGCGGAGAGGAGGTAGGGGTAGCGCGGGTGGCTGGCGATCTGTGCCTTCATGAGCTCCGTCAGATCCGACGGCGCCGCGCCGCCGACGCCGGCGACGGACGCCTCGCTCGCCACGCCGCCGACCCGCGAGATCCCCGGGTGGATGCTGTACAGATCCTCCATGGAGCGGCGGCCGCAGCTCACCTGTGCATCACCACTATGCAGACGCCTGCGGCTGCTGTGTGCGCACAAGTGGAAATCTAGTACGCCACTGTAGTGAGTGAATGATCCTCGTGCTGCGCTGGGGTTCCAAGAAAAGTGAGGGGGCAGGAAGGCAGGCGCTTATGGGGAATTTTTAGCAGCTGCTTGCACTGCAGATGGAGAAGCTGCAGGCGTAGCAGGAGCAGCAAAAGCTTGTGATATCTGCAGAGGGAGGCGAGGAGAGAGATTGGGAAACGGAGGGTGGAGTATTCTATGTGGAAAAGGGAAAGGTTGGGAGGGGTCAGGTATTTGACCGTATTTTTCCTGGAGATGGATTGGGAAGGTTGTTATCGTATTATTGATTTGTTAATTTGCATGGTTGGACCCTTGCGTGTGCTGACACCCTCTAGAAGCATGGAGCTGATCACCTCTCAAGTTAAATAATAAATATAGTTCTCTCCCATGGGCCGGGATATCTCACCCCATTCCCCAAACAGGTAGCTCTTTTACAGCCTTATCATTAACGTTTGTTTACTCATAAAATTTGCTAAAATATTGTAAATGTGTTCTATTCCATATCTAGATAGATACAGATATCATTTTTGCAAGAATAATTGAGAAATGAGCGGAGCCCAACATGTTCTACTCCCTGATATTTAAGAGTAACTACTTAGCAGGGGGGAGCCCCGAGATATGTTGGAGGGCAAAAGCGCTTCTTAAATAAGAATCACTTCTCATATAAGCGGGTCTAGTACGTTTTAGTACGAATTATGAAAGTTGCAGAAAAAGTCCTATATAGAAAAACTGTAAAAAAAAAAGTATGTATTGTGCTACTAGTTTCTCCGAATTACACGGTACATTGGAGACACCCACAAAGCACATACACTCATCCCTATGAACTCGCTGTCGACGGGAACGCCATCTACCACTGAAACCACAAACGTCATTAAATCCTGAGAAATTCGCTCCCACGAGAAGTCAAACACCAGAACTTGAAAGATTTGCGGCATAAGAAGAAGTCCAATAGTAGGTCAGCGCAAAAGAGATTGAGGAAAGACACTAGTAGAGATACCTTGGGTTCCACCCTTAACTCCGGTTAAACTTTGGAGCCGAAAATAAAGGATTCGAGGTGACGTGGCCTCGAGAGGCCGCAGACTCCCTGTGAGGAACCTCCAAGTTAATCCCATTTAATTGAGTCATCACTATTGACCGACTCAATTGAAGAGGAATAACCCCGGTCGTCCTTGAGATGTGTCATGAGCAATGCCCAGGATTTATACACACCCCACTAAGCACAACAAAATGAACATCATCAACACATAGCAATCCAAACATAGTCCATCACATTACAAGGATATGTTCAAGTTTACATTACAATAAGTCTTAGAGTTTTGCAGCGGAAAGTTCCATCATCGCTCTCATACGATACATAACAAAATAAGAAGGTAGCACTATATGCCGATAGTGCCCTTCCTAAACCATGGCCGCCTACTTCCTCTCCGGACCTCCGTCCTCGGCAAGGAAGTAACCAAAGATGGGCTCCGGCTGCGCCTCACCTGCAATCAACTTAGCGGCAGCACCGTGAGTACAAAAGGTACTCCACTGGACTTATCCACATATGGGTATATAATCTCCCGACTCTCAAGGAGTATGCATTTGGTTAAGTAGCAAGCAATGACATGGGTAATTATTTTGCATAAAAGCATCTACCTTTTTATCAAGTTGTAATAAGCAAAAGACATAGCATTCTAGAATCTCTAAGTCAAGCATCAAGTAAATTGCAATAAGTAGAGTGATATCATGATCTTAAGCTCAATCTTTCGAGAACTCCATTCGCAACTCTACGTTAAAGGGAAAGTACAGGAGCATGCTCCGTAACCTGGAGCGAGGCTATTGCAATAGATCTTAACCCTGCAGGGGTGTACAACTTTTCCCACACGAAGCGCAAGACCAACGACCATACCCTTGATCGAGGGTAAGTGTTAATTCATGCCCTCGACCTTTCACATACCCGCACCCTACTATGAACGAACGGTCGGGAGTGTATAGGTGCACCGGACACGGCCGATCACACCTCATCCCACCCCGCACCGAATCCGGTCAAGGTACGGTGCGACTTATGCTACTTAGCTTGCCATGCCCATTGTAAACATGTGGTTTGTACGAAAAAGTGCTCAAGTACAATTCAATAACAGGCGGACCTTAACCGACTTAAACAAGACTAAGTCAAGTGAGCTCCAATCTCCACATGACCCTACCATTCTTGCTCAAGTCTCGAATCATCATATCATGAAGTCCAATTTTAGTCATTCATAGCCAACCATAGGTTTAATTTTTATTAAACAAACATTCTATAACTCGCAAGTGGTGGTGACCTTGCCACCTCTTGACTTCTACCGAAGCTAAGCATGTATAAGCAATTAAATTCGTGACACCTAAACAAGCATACTCATCTAAGAAGGGTTATTCTAGATCAAGGATAGATATGCATCAAATAGGAGCTAGCTAAGCAATCATATACATAAATATTACTTATGCACAAGCAAGACACATATACTCCAATTGATCCAAAATAGGGTTAAAGAATGCTTAGGTGCCTGCCTTGGTTCTCAAAAGAAGGGTCGTCGCTCACGGGCTCTTGCTCGGTCTCAACCTCCTCTTGCTCCGACGGTTCGATCTCTACACGAAATGCAATGATGCTTGGTAAATAAATATGCTATGAATGAGTGCCATGATGGAATATGATAAATGGTATGATTTACCATGAATAAAATGCTAAACAAAAATATTCATTGGGTCACTTGTATCATAAGCGAACTAGCAAAATTGGTTTCATAATTTTTGGATTAACAATTAATTAATTATGCAATTAATATGATTGACAAGCATATAATTATTTCAGATAATTAATTATATAATTTGAGAGAAAACTTATTTTTAATAGGATTCTGACATAATTTGGAAACCAACAAAATTTATTTCATAATTTTCTGGGCTATATGCAATTTTATATGAATTATACAAGATTATACATGATGGGATGAATAGTAACTGCGGACCGTTCGCGATGAAATGGCGCACCGTCCGCCCGGAGGTGCCGGACTGTCCGAACTGAAGGTACGGACTGTCTGCGAGACCTCGAAGAAACAACACGGTTCTGTATGGATTTGAGTTAATAACGGACTGCCCGGGCTGAGGGGGCGGACCGTCCGCGAGGCTAGGGAGCAGAACGCATGTTTTTGGAGGTTTTTGACCGTGGGTAACGGACCGTCCGACCTGGTTGGGCGGACTGTCCGCGGCTCGGCCGAGAATCGCCGTCGAGCTCGCTGGCGGCGGCTCCGACCTCGGTTTTGGGTGGGGTTTGTTTCTATGGGTTCCTGGGAGTGCCTAGATGTGATTCCAAGTGATATATTCGACATGCATTGGGGTTTGAAAGCTTTGGCCCATCAATGGTGATTGGCTCATGGGAAGATTTAAGATCCTAAATCCCAAATCAATGGAGATGGATCGGGAATAGAGATAGCTCACCTCAATGAGTAAAACTCTGGTGAGGTGCCACAAGTTGGAGTAGAGTGGCCTTGGTGAAGCTTGAGCTCGTTCTTTACTTGACCTTGAGGGGGAAACTTGGGGTGGAGGAAGAAGAGCTTGGGGAGGCTACTAGCTCCAAGCTTGAGGAAGAAGATGAAGGAGAGGTGGTGCAGCTCGCCGGCGTCGAGCTCCGGCGGTCCTCCGACGAAGCTCCGGCGAGGTGAGGGCCTTCCTAGGTTGGATCACCTTGGGAGCTCCTCCATGGTTTCTTGGATAGAAGAGAGAGTGTGAGAGAGTGAATGGGAGGGAGAGAGAGGTAGCCAGGGGTGCTGGCCAGGGTGGGGACGCACGACCTGACGAGTGGGGCCGCGGGGGCAACGTGGCGAGGAAATTCTGCACGCGCGACACGCACAACATGCAACGGGCGGACTGTCCGCGCCGCACGGGCGGACTGTCCGTGTGGTGAAATTGGGCTGTTACACTCCCCATACCCATTAGTTTCGGTTGGTATTACTAACTGAGACTAAAGACTAAGCGTCCAACACTATTTTACCGCAACCATTGGCACCAGGCTTTAGTCTCTCGGGTGATGTTACTATCCGAGATTAAAGAGTACACTTTAGTCTCGGGTGGAAACACCACATGAGACTAAATGTCTCCCACCAATCGTGTGCCCTCTCTCTTCCTTATCTCTATCTTCCCTATCTGCTCCACCCACCACTACATGATTTTCCCCCTAATGCAACGCACAAAATGTGTTGCAATATGCCATATTTGGTTGCAATAGACACAATTGCAACCAAATTATTCCGTGGGTCATGGGATGCGAAAGGCCGCGTTGCATTAGGGTATTGCGTCGTTGTCCATCTAGTGGTTGCCAAAGTTTTTTTGTTGCAACGTAACGCAACGTTGCAATTAGGGTTTTTTACAACACTTGTTACGGTTGCAAAGTGTACTATTGCGACACATCCGCGGTGTTGCCAAAGGTGCAATTGCAACGTTTCGTTTCATTGCAAGTTATAGTATTGCTACGCACTGACTTTGGTTGCTATTGGTTGAACCTCGTCTATTACCACGAAAGTAATTTGGTTGCAATATGTAGTATTGTCTGATGCCACGAAATTGGTTAGTTGCTATAGGTGGTCTCCTCTATTGCCACAAAAGTTAATTTCGATGTGATAGGTAGCATTGTCTGATGCCACGATATTGGTTACGTTGCTTTAGGTGGTATCCTCTATTGCCACGTAATTTGATTGGTTGTAATATGTGGTCCTCTATTATTGCTTCGAAATTTGGTTGGTTGCCATAAGTTAAAGTCTTTATTACAACGTTTCTATTAGGGTTGCTACAAGTGCACTATCTATTGCCACGCTCATTTTGTGTTGCTACAAGTTGAACTTCTTATTACCACGTTCCTATTAAGGGTTGCTTCAAGTACACCATACTATTGCCACGTTCCTTTTGTGTCGCTACAAGTTGAATTTCTTATTACCACGTTCGTATTAGGGGTGCTACAAGTGCACCTTACTATTGCCACGCTACTTTTTGGCAACGAAAAACACTGGTTGTGATATCATGATTTATCATTTGCAACGTATGGTGTATTCTCGCCACGCTCATTTATGTAGCGGCGAGTAATTGCAACATTAATTAACATCGACAGATAAATATAACAATGCATCTATAGTTAATTAACCAACATTGAACCATCCACCGAGTTAATTACATGACTCATGAAGTACTTAAATACCGAAAAGTTTGGCACAGGACATTGTTTCAACACATAGTAGAAAAATTTGCTAGGACATGAAGAACTTGGTCTGCCAATTGTGACTTGGAGATGATCCCAACACTTGATCAGCAAAGGGGGATTCAATGCAAGGAGGTCGCATCACCTGTAAAGAATCAACAAAATTTTTAAGCTACCATCAATTAATCTCTAATATTGGAATTTGTGAAACAACAACATATAGCAAACCAAAGATTGATTGTGATTCATAAAAATAGCATAATGACATCAAATAATTACCACAACCATAAACACACTTTGACAGCTGAAACATGAATTACATTCACAGCAGTAAGAGTTGTTGAAAAAAGCTTCACCTCATGTCTTTTTGGTGCTTTGTCGTCTCCTTTGTGCAACTTGTACCTGTAGCTGTTGAGAAGAAATTTGTCTAACGGTGGATTGTGTTTCAGGATTGTTAACACCACCTTTAGTGCTTCTGGTTTTGCGAAATACTTGTTTTCGAGCTTCTTCAGATTCCTTCTCCTATGAACCAATCATTTGGAAGGACAAGATTAGGCGTAATTTCATCGAGAATCGATGATATGTACTAGTAAAAAGTTGTGAATTCGAGAACAACCGAGTACACGAGAGCACATTCCCGGAGTCCGGTTGTACATTCCCGGATGTAGGAATTGATGGTTCCGCCGCCACGTTGTCCGCGGATTCGGCGACAAGGTTGTTTTGTCGGGTGATTGATGCAACCGCCGCCACGTCGGCGATTCGGTGACATTGTTGCTTGGGCATGGTTGCACGAGATATTGGCTGGTCAACCTACCAAAGGATACAAACATTCATATATAGAACCCAAGGAAAGAAACCCATTCATGCAAATAGCTTGACCAGCACTGTGGAACTTGTGATTGTCCATTTGATGCTTGCGGCATTGATAGGAACTCTTGCCTAAGTCGTTGTAGATCCGCCCGCCTTCTCTTTTCACTTTCTTCAAGTTGGCGTGCATGTTCTCTCCTTTCTGCTTCCCTTTCTTCTTCCCATCCTGACATTTTTTCTTGTAGCTGCCCAAATGCGTCCATGAGCTCGACGTGTTCCTCATGTTGTAGCTCTTCCCTACGAATTTGTTCCTCGCACTCCGCATTGAGCAGCTGCCTTCTAGTTGGGTTTTTTTCCAGGTACCCGTTTCCATGCAACTTGGTTGATTTGCACTTCGTGACTTCTTTGTAGGCTTTTTGGAACATCTCGTTTTTTTCCTTTTGGGAAACAAAGTTGTTGTCTGCATTTGATTCCGCCTCAGCAATAACGCTGCTTGCGGTGTCCTAACATTTGCAAGGCACGGGTGGAGGAGTTAGTTGAACAAGAGATTGGTTGCATTCTATAGTTGCATAAGCCTATGTATAGTAATGTATGAACTAATTCATTGAGAACTCACGTAGACATTTTTAGATTGTTCGTCCGTCCAAGACCCCCGGTTAGTGTGAGTTATCCACCAAAGTTCCATATCATCGGGCTCTTCACCGTTTCGGGTCTCTCGTTATGCCAAGAAAATAACAAATTAATGTTCTTCATCCCGCAAGACAGATTGGAGATGTGCTTGTCCGGTTATTACCTTCTCATAGCCGCGCTCGAGAATAAGGCTTAGCGCCCGACAAATGTCTTGTCATTTGTTGGCATCGAATCGCGAGAATTTTGTGTGCTCCTTTCCTATACAATGTAAAGTTATGAACAAAAATCTTAAAGACTCGGACATCGCCATTTGAATGAAAAATGTAGTGGTCGGAAATCGTAATTAACAATGTGGAACAAACCTTGAATTTAGCAAGATCTTGAAATACTTCAACGAGATAGTGCCATCCAACAATATCTAATTCTCGTAGGCTTATGTAACATTCTCTGGTGGTAGCTGTTGTATGTCTTGGCTGTAGCACTGAAAGTTGAACGCCATCCTTTGTAACGCTCCCTAGCAATGGCCCATATCTTTTCCCTTGATTCAGCATTATCCTCCATGTCCCACTTTGCCTGTTATATAATCACAATAGCATTCAAATATTGTGTGAGTTCATATGTTAGTTTTTATTTGAATTGTACTGAAAAGCAAAGTCTATTATTACCAATACATCAGTTGCTATTGCGTTTTTGACTTCTTCCCTAACATTTTCCATGATTTCACTCCAATGATAGGAGCCCTTTTCCTTGTATACATGACCACTTCATCAACGAATGAGCGGTAGTTATCACCTACCGGTCCTCCATGTTTAGAGAATTGAATGTCTACCGTCGCTTGCCCGCCTTGATTCTCTTGGCGATTACCGTCAATGCTCTTATGGGACCGCGTCCTCTTTTCTTAACTTTTTGTGAGCCTATTCCATGCGAACAACATGCATGTGATAATACCCACAAAATAATTGTATGCACGGACAGTAATTTCTATGGAACACATGTTACCGGATCCTTGCTCCCTGTTGTTTCCAACGCCGAGCATGAGATGGAGGCCGCACCTTGCAGTGTTGGGTTCATTTCATTCCTGTGTTGCAAAATGAAGGTGGGGTCCACGTACCGTTCGAGAGAATTTAGTGGCATATGATGACCGATCATATTTTGTAGTATGACAAAAAATGGTAATTTGCTTGCAAATTAGGAGAGGGATATTACCGATGTCTTCAAGTAGTCCCGCAACATTCGGGTATTCTCTCGTATGTATCGATTGTGTCATCCCCGAAAATATCTTTTAATTCTGAAATATAATCCATAATTAATTTCATTCATGTGACCGAACATGCAAATTCGGGAGTATAAGTACACAAATATTTGGTGAAGCATATCTTACCCAAGGCTTTCTTCTCTTGATGCAAATCAGCTAGCCAAAGTTTGTATTCATCTAAGTCACATTCTTCTACTTCTTCTTCATCATCAGCATTTATGTAAGCATTTTTGGATTTCAAAGGTGTTATGGCCATGGTATGGTTTATAGGTATTGGCTCTCTGGAGATAACTAATCTGATCACCATCTCCTCCTCGTGAATCTGTTTCATTCTTTCTACGTCGACGTCGTAGTCGATCTCAGTGAGTGTTGCTTCCGCAGTAGAGTCAGGAATTCTAGTCTTGTAGTAAACAATGTCCCTCATCCTTAACCACAGTTTTTGTTTCAGGTTGTTTATGGTTTGTAGGGTGATTTATGAACCACGAGGGTGACAAGTATGTGTTGTATCTGGCTCCCCATCTATACCCTTCTCAATCATATATACGGTCCAAGACTGATCATCTAATGATCTGCGCATTCATTTCGATGTCATATCAATAACATGTGAAGAAATTTGGTGTGCAAATCGCGTGATCAAATGCATGAAATCTAGGGTACCGGTGCGTGCACGGATGCATGAGATGTTGGATGCGGTATGAACGAGGGGAAAGATGGAACCACGATATCGCGTACCGGCCTCGGTCGTCTCGTCCCGAGATGAAGGTAAAACATCAGGGTCTGCACCTATGTCCACGTCGACGCGTGCTTCATCGTCGCCCGAAGGTGATGATGACCCAAAGAGAGCTCCCGTCGCCCTAGGCCTGGGGGCCATGGTGGCGGTAGGTTCACCAATCGCCGCACCAGGGGTTGTGAACATTCTAGGTAGCATGGCCGACGACGGTGTGCGCTGCGCTTCAGAGGACATAGGGGTCACCCTTGCCGGCTCCCTCGACGACGGCATCCTCGTGTACGCGCGGCGAGAAGCAGCTTGGCGGCGGCGGCGGTAGTCGTATCGGCTACCCGGCCCCTAACTGACCGAGTTGTAGATTTGTTTTGCGAGGGGATTCAGGAGGGAAAGTAAAGACGCGCGACTTTTTACTCTTGTAACCCGGCGTGGTGGCCCCAGTCATGGTTGCGCGGTAGTTTGGGCGAAAGTTAAATAATTCGGATGGGAAAAACTGGCGCCACATTCCAAATCGCTGGCTACCCATTTTTTCTGAACGTTTGGCGTATTTGAGGGATGCGTTTTGGTGTGGCCAGCTGACGGGTGGGTCCCACAAAGTTTACTTCTTGTTTACCACAAAGTTATTGTATATTGGTTACACATTTTTTGATGTGGTTAGAGTAAATTTACGAATGTCATATTTGTATAAACTTTAGCAGACTACCATAAACCCTTTATCAGATTTGTACCAGAGTAAAATGCATCACACAAATATGTGTAACAAACATAAAGATCGGGTAGCAATCGGCAAGATTTATGACAACTGAGTTTACACAGGCTAGCTACCCGAGTCACGTTGACACCACACCAACTAAGGATCATCAAAAACATGCTCTACAAGGACACAAATTGTAAAGACACATACATAGTCGAAAGACACAACTTGAGAGACATGCTTTGTGTTTATTAGCTGGATTTCTTCAAAGATGTGACTGAAATGACGCCAGAGCCTCTCTGCAAGGTCCCTCGTCAGTGGTAGATAAATTTCCTGAAAATGAAGAAATCATTAAACGAACTGTCAGAACAAATGATAACTGAAATCCTATGCACTGAAACAATGTTTAGCAATCAGCTGAACTTGTAAAACACAAGAAAGAACGCAAACATGTACACTGAAATCCAGAATGTCTTTTAGGGTGCATCATGTGTGGAACAAATTTATCAAGAAATATCAGCAATCACAACTTTTATACCTTCCTTCAGATCATTAACGCTTCCTTGAGCGTGTAGAAGAACCAATCACACTCGTTTCGGATCCTACACTCCTTGTTGCAGAACCTACGCCACGAGTACCAAGCATGCCATCCTGCGTGGTCGCCACACCCGCGACCCGCACACTGCAAATCGTCGTGGCGAGGTGGGGGCGCCGGCACCGGCGACACGGCAATCGCATTCGCATCTGTAAGCAGGTAGTGCCACGTCGACGCAATGATCCTGGAGCGGCGTTTTGTGCAAGTCAAATTTATCCAAGGAAGCACCGTCGCCCCCTCTTGGGGTGCCTCGACCAAGCGCAGGAGCCGCCTGGCCTCGTCGTCGTCGGCCTCGCCGCTGTTGGGTCTGTAGAGGAAGAGGGAGAGGGCGTACATCGATTCCTTGTGACCCGCCTCCGCGGCGCGTCGTAGCTGGTCGAGGCACGGCGTGATGACGCCACGTGTGTTCCCCGGCACGCGCGGCGCAAGCCGCTCGGGAACAAGGCCTCCGGGTTGCCGACGTTGGCCAGTGTGTTGACGAGCGCCGCGCGATACTCGTGGCCGGGGGTAGAATCGACGCGCGCAGACGCGTTTCAGGGCTAGGCGTCGTCCGACCGTGGCGGCGCCGCCCACCACACACATTGCCTTGCATGTTGCGCGCAGGTTGCGGAGATCCACAATGGCATCCTCTGACTGCGCAGCGACGTGGGAGACGATGTCAATCGTCAGCTCCGTCGGCAGTTCCAGCAGCCTCGACGACGCCTCGTAGCGAGCCACGGAGATCTTTTCCATGGAGTGGTTGCAGTTCGTCACGCGCGGTGGGTAATTGGATGTGCGACGCTGTTATCCCCGGCGAGGATGAGGGGAGATGGAAAAGAACCGCCGCCTCCAGATCATGTTGTAGATTGAATTTGGGGGGTCGCAGGGGTTCATTGGGTTTTAAGGAAAGCTGCGCTTTCATAGGGAGGACACGGAATCACGGGGTCAATGACGGGTGTACCCGGGCACTAGTTGGCCCACAAATCGGTCTTTACGGAAATTTGACTCGGGTGACCCCATGCGTGGACGGAGTTGCGGGACCCACACAGTAGGATTGTTGCGCCAAGCGTCGGCTGAACCCGCGAGAGATTTCCCCATTGGACGAGTTGTGGGCCCCACTGTCGGCACCCAGTTGGGATGTGTTCTTGAGTTGTTCATGTTCATAATGAACTTGATCATTTGTATCGTTTAATCATAACTTCAAAGTTGTTTATATTTGTCAAATGACGTCCGGATCGGGAAATTCTTTTTCCTACATTCTTATGACAACATAATCTAGATCATGGTGTCCACTCCATATCGTGTCACGGCGTACGAGCAATAATAATTTAAAAATAGAACATTTCATAACTAGATTCAAGATTTTCAATCAGTAGACGACGTCAATTTGAAATGAGATGAATACCAAAGTTTCATAGCTCGTCGAGATGAACAATCTTTATATTGGTTGGATTCTCATTTGAAGAAGTGGTCCTACACATTGTTCGTTAATCCTAGGTTCACTCTCATTGTTTAAGAAACTTGGTCGGAGACATGTCATTTTTGTTCTACGTGATCGTACCCCTTCTTCAAATGAGAATCCAACCAATATAAAGTTTGTTCATCTCGACGAGCTATGAAACTTTGGTATTCATCTCATTTCAAATTGACGTCGTCTACTGATTGAAAATCTTGAATCTAGTTATGAAATGTTCTATTTTTAAATTATTATTGCTCAGACGCTGTGACACGATATGGAGTGGACATCATGATCTAGATTATGTTGTCATAAGAATGTAGGAAAAAAATTCCTGATTTGGATGTCATTTGACAAATATAAACAACTTTGAAGTTATGATTAAAAGATACAAATGATCAAGTTCATTATGAACATGAACAACTCAAGAACACATCCCAATCTGGGTGCCGACAGGTGGGGCCCACAACTCTGTCCAATGGGGAAATCTCTCGCGGGTTCGGGCCGACGGTTTGGCGCAACAATCCTACCGACAGTGGGTCCCGCAACTCGTCCACGGATGGGGTCACCCGCAGTCAAATTTCCGTTAAAGACTGATTTGTGGGCCAACAAGTGGCTGGGTAGACCCGTCATTGACCCTTGGTAACCGCCCCACCCCGCCGAGTTAGTGGGGTCGCATCCCTGCAATGGGATATTCTGCCTTTTAGTCATTGATCTGTTGGCCCCAAACGGCAGTGGTACGAATGCAGTTGCCCCGACGCGAGTTATATAACTGCGGGGCCTCGCTGTGTTTTCCAATCCCGCTCCTTTGCACCGCGCCGCTCTCGTCGATCTTGAGTAGCCGCTCGTCTCCCCCCTCGACTCCCTGCGCGCATCTATGGCCGGAGAGAAGTGCCCCGCAGAAGAGGCCCCTGGGGGTTCGTCGCCGTCGGTCCCGCCGCGTCTCCGTCGGTTGCTTTCTCGCCGGGGGTACGAAGAAAACTACTCCGCCCCCCCGTGCCGTCTTGTCACCCGTCACAGCAGCTGACGTGTGCTCAGTAGGAGGCTAGGAGCTTCGTTGAACAGGCGTCCAGGGTACTCGAGTAGTGTACGTAGGACTGAACGCGTGGGAGATCGCGAGGCGCGATCGTTGCGTTCCTTCTTCCGTTCGCATCTAAATAAAATTAGCCCCAAGAATCTTTCATAAATGGAACACTAAATATAATTTATTTGTAAAACCTTTTCACGTGTCAGCGTAACTTTGTGTGACGAATCTAATGAACCTACTTAATCCAGTATTTAGCTACAGATTTTGGAAGTAGTTTTGAAAATAACTTACTTTAATACTTGTAATTAATGGTGCACCTTCATGGAGTAGTAAATGTAGATGAAATCTAAAACTAAATACATAGTTTGGATCTACTTTGCGATACAGAGCTTTTCGCAAACCTTTTCAGACATCAAACCCTTAGTGTGATTTTGCATGCAACTATCCGGTGCAGGTGAAGCGTTGCGGCCAGACCACGACTCCCCAGGCGCGCGTGCGTGTAGCAGTTAATTAGGAACCGCCGCCCCTTCGTCTTGCCGGTTGTCTTCAAATCTTGCCATGACCATTGCTTCGGCAACCACCACGTCGATTTGACCTGTATATGAAGCCGAAACGACAAGCATAGAATATACTAGTTTAGCCTCTTCCCTACCCCCGCCCCACCCCCTCGCTCCCACCTGTCGCATCGAAGGAGAAGGGGGTTTTCTTGCCCGCCGCCATTGCCGGCGACCCCCCCCCCCCCCCCCCCCGCCGAAGCTTGCAATCTCGCAACCGCCATCGCAAGCGACCTCGAAACGGCGGCGATGACCCGAAGCGACGCATCGGGTGACGGCGCGCCCCACAAATGAAGGGGGATGCCGTAGAGGCCACCGCCGCCGCCGGCCTCTACAGTAACCTAGGTGATGAGGGCGGAGCAATCCCGACCGCGTCGGCAGAGAGCATCGCTTCGAAGGTTAGTCTGCAAGGCACAATGAGTTGCTAGCTAGTCGTGGATTTGTCACGAGGTTGAAGATTCGGAACTTTGTTTTCTTGGTTTGGGACCGCGGGGTGGCAAGCGTGTCGCCCTCAACCCGTGGGAGGCCGCCGTTGATCCGGCCCGACGTTCGAGATCGGAGCGGCCGGGAGTGGGACGAATGGCGCCCCGCCGTCGTCCGTCCACGACTTTCGGAGGAGCGGGGACCGCCCCCAACTACGATGCACGAGGTTGAATTCTTCAAGGAGCGGTACCCGAGCATCAAGACCATCGTCACTTGCGACACGGAGTAGTGGCGGAGTACATCAACGAAATCAAAGGTAGCCCACCTCCAGAACGTTTGCTCGTTGGATTGGACACCGAGTGGATTCAGCTTCGCGATGGCGGGTACAAGCTCGCATTGCTGCAATTGTGTGTCGGTTCGAGCTGCCTTATTTACCAGGTGCACCATGCCGGCTACAAGCTTCCTGATGTCCTGAGCAAGTTTCTCAGCGAGGAAGGCCACATCTTTGTCGGAGCGCATATCACCAACGATGTTGAATGCCTACAGGAGGTCTGCGGCGTCAAGATTTCTAATTGGAAAGACCTTCAACTGATTGTTGCTGACGTTGATGAGAAGTATAGCCATCTGTACCGAAATGGTTACAGGTCGTCACTGGAGAAGATTGGAAATCGAGTATCGGAGCTACCTCGTACAAGGACGAAATGTGAACCACGAGGCTTTGGGGTTTGAGGGTGTTGCACGAATGGCGGGTGAAATACGCCGCCAAGGATGCATTTCGTCTTTTGAGATTGCTAATCGCTTGAGATCAAGCATGGTTACCGATTTACGCCGATGCTAATTTGTAGAATCATGTAAATAATGTACTAACCAAAAGTAGCAAGTAGAATTTCTTGGTTTTCGGAACAAGTATATGTGTACATATTAGTAGTAATTCGGTGATGGATTGAAACTAGGAGGCCTTGTTTATTTGGGCAATTTTGACGGATAACTTCCATATTACTCTAATTATTTGTTGATTTACTAAAGATTAATTTGTATCATTTGTTAGTCAATTTTTTATTTTCTATATCAACATATTAAAAGCAACAAGACATATGCAAATTATCAATGTGCCCTTTTGTTAGAAAAGGATTGCGTCCGAGATTGGGCCGGCCCATTTGTCCTTATTACTTCCGGTGTGTGCGAGCGCGCACAACGAAGACATCGGCATAATCTTTAGTGCCACACCGCTACCTCAAGCGGGCGCACCACAACTTAAAAGGCGAGGCGTGCTTGCCATCCCGAACTCCTCCGAACACCGCTTCCTCTCTACTAACCTCCGGCTTGTTGGGCCGGCCGGCCCATCGGGCTCCCGCTCGCCGGGCTTCACGCTCGCCGGTAGAGCTGTTGGTGACCGGCCCGCCCTACGGCCCCCTATTTTTGTTTGTCATACCAATTTTTAGATTCATATTTTAAATATTAAGATTTATGCAAAAGTCTTCCAGAAGTAGTAAATAATGGCAACATAGAAGTCATGACTACGGTCGAGTAAGTATCAATTGAAAAACTCATCATCTTGGGCATCTTGAACTATTGGTGCAACAATTCCATCATCAATGTATGTGTCATCCGCATCATGTTCATCATCAACATCAAATACTTCGTCGTTCGGTTCGTCAACCGCCTCGGCCCGAACCCGATTAATAATCGAGACATCGCCGGTTGTGCCTTCCTTGTCCGATCTAGACCAATTTGTCAAAACTCGGTGTTCACCGAGCAAATTAATACCTTCGATACCCACAACAAGTGAGTCCTCGAGATCTAATTCGAGCATGGCAAACAAGTTCCTTGGTTTCATTGAAATAACACTCGCTCCGGCCAGCTTTTGTTCACCGGATTCACATAAAACACCGCTTCGCTCGTGTTGCCGAATATAGGGTTCATTGCTAAACTTGTGTCGAGTAGTATCGATGTCAATGACCCCATATTTATCTTTACTGTATCCTCTCGCCTCTGTTGGTACTTGTGACAAGAGGCACATCAAACCAGTCACACCGGAACGAATAACTTCTTTTTGTCCAGGGAATTCCGGTGAGATCATTCTTTTAATCACCCCATACCAATTTGTGCCTTCGCCTCACCCTTGACAAGCACACCACCGTTTTGTGTCACAAGGGTTCTCTCGATGTTAACGGTACGAAACAGCCAATTGTTGATATGACATCTATTCAATGTACGAGGTCGGGGATCCGGTCCTTGAGCAAGTGCAAACAAATCTGAACTTACTTCCCCTCTAGCATGTAAACCTGTGATATTGCTTTCAAACCATCTTACGAGTTAAGCCTCATGTCGCTTATCAAGATTTCTGGATCCATGTGCCCTCACTTCTTCCAAATGCTCGCTGCACACAAAAGAATATTACCGTTAGTTTGATATTTAAAATTAAAAGCAATAATGATGTTCAGTAGTGCATCTTACTCGACATATGGTCTAGCTTCATCACAATTGCAAATTATGTAGTGCCTCATCTTCCGAAACTCATTTGGTGGTATTTCTTCAACCGTCCGTCCTCTCCTCTTGTAATCCATTTCGAAAAAATGCTCAAACCGGATGGTGGCTCATTAACGAGAACCGTTTCATGTCGATCAACACGATTGTCTTTGGTGTCCACGTCCAAGAATCTTGAGCGAGAATGTAAGGCACTCCTCGAGTATGTATCCCTCAAAGCAATTGAACCTTCGGGGGTGAGCCTTGTTCCTCACATATCCTTTCACGGTGCGTAGGTACCGTTCCACCGGGTACATCCATCCGTAACACACCGGCCCCCCAAGTTTAGCTTCTTCGCCTAGATGAACGAGCAAATGGATCATGATATCAAAAAATGCGGTGGGAATATCATCTCAAGTCGACAAACAGCCTCCCTAATTGAACAGGTGAGCCTCGTCCAATTCGATTCCACCAACTCCTTTGAACATGGTGCATCGAAGAAATTACTAAGCTGAATCAATCCAATGACAACGACTTTCCGGCAAAATCCTACGCACCACTAAGGGTAAAAGTTTCGTAGAATTAGATGGTAGTCATGCGTTTTCAAGCCCGACACCTTACGTGACTTTACATCAACACATCTTCTTATATTCGAGGAAACCCCATCGAGCATCTTCACTCCATATAGAAATTCACACAAACTTTCCCCGGCATCCTTATCTAACTCGTACAAGGCCGATGGCAAGGTATACTTATCATCTTTAATCACAGGGTGCTGATCTGGTCGTATCCGTAGATGCTCCATGTCAAGCCGAGCATTCTCCCCGTCCTTACATTTGCCATCCAACTTAAGCAGAGTGCCTAGTATGCTCTCGCATATATTTTTCTCAATGTGCATCACGTCCAAATTATGCCTGATGAGCAAAGAAGACCGATAAGGGAGCTCAAAAAAAATACTCTTCTTCCTCCGGTTGTGCCATCCGTTGTCTTCGTCACGCTTCCTTTTTTTGATAACAATGTCTTTCCAAATTCTACTTGTTCAAAAGTACAATATTGCTCAAGTACCGTGCACCGGATAGTGGTTACGGTGCCTCCCCGGTTTCGACCTTGTTGTTGAAGCCGACCGCATTGTTGCGCCATGGATGGTCGGGGGCCAAAAAACGTCGATGTGCCATGTAGCAAAGTGCTTCCGCCCATGTTTCAACCACAAATACTCAGTATGTTTGTGGCAGTATGGACATGCAAACTTTCCTTTAGTGCTCCAACCAGACAACATAGCATAGGCCGGGAAGTCATTAATTGTCCAAAGAAGTATAGCACACAATCTAAAATTCTCCTTAGTCCCTGCATCTCTTGTTTTAACACCATTATTCCAAAGCTCCTTGAGCTCCAGTATCAGGGGCCTCAAGTATACATCAATATCCATTCCAGGAGATTTTGGACCAGGAATCAACATTGACAAAATCCAGTTAGATTGTTTCGACACATCCATGGAGGCAAATTGTAAGGAACCAGGATGACGAGGCCAAATGGAATACGTAAGACTTTGCATGCCAAAGGGATTGAACCCATCGAAGCAAGACCCGGCCTAACGTTACGACCTCCTCCTTCGAAAACCATGTAAACTGCGAATCCACGTGCTTCCATGCCTTTGAGTCGACGAGGTGACGCATTTTCGCATCATTCACCAATTCATTCTTGTGCCACCGCATATCCTTTGACATTTGCTTTGACATATACATTCTTTGAAGCCGAGGAATAAGAGGAAAGTAGCGTAGGATCTTAACTGGTAACCGCTTCTTAACAGAAGTAGCACCCACTGCACTGCAATTATTATCAGAGGGTTTATCTACAACTTTCCACCTTGACTCCTTACAAATGGGGCATGTTTCCAGATTTGCGTATTTATCAAAAAATAACACACAATCATTTTGGCATGCGTGTATCTTGACATAGTCCAAGCCCAAGTCTCGAATCACCCTTTGCACTTTATCCAAGAAGTCAGGAATACAATGCCGGTCAGGGAGAACCTTTCCAAAGAGCTTAAGTATGGCCTCCAATGACGCGTTACTTAAGCCATACATGCACTTTATCTGAAAAAGCTCCACAATAAAAGTGACCTTCGTTGCATTTTTGCATCCTGGATACAATTCCTTCTTTGCCTGCTCTAATAGTTTCAAAAAGATCTCTCGCTCGCTTATCTGCCTTTTCCTCATCTCCGGTTTGTCCATGATGTATAGTGCCACTGATAATGTTTCTAATCAGAGTATTGGTGGCAGCAGGGTTATCATCCAAACCATCTTCTTCATCATCTTCTACAAATAAATGTGTTGTATCATCAGCTGTAGGTAGTGCATCATGATTATTGAGATCAGCAGTAACATCTTGATTCACAGGACCCTGAGAAGAAGTATTAGTTTGGTCTTGAATGTTACCAGCATCGATGAAACAATCGCAAACCCTCTATTGAGTAAATGAATTTGAATGGGACCCACGGTGGAATGTCTGATCATGCATTGACACAAATTACATGGACACGCAATAGATCCACCTCGCGCTGATGAGGCCGTAAATTTTTGCAAAAAAATTCGAAAATTGTTCTGCCAATCCGCTGAGTGTCGACGCAAGCGCATCCAACTTCGATCTTCGTCTGATGCCATTAGTTAATCTGCATTGTTCATGTTTCAATCGACCTTGATCACGATATATATACCAATATGCATATATATGCAGCGAACGATTGGATATATATACGAGATCAAGACATCGGTACGTACCGGCCGTGGCCGTAGCGCCGCTCAGATCTCCGCAACAAGAATCACGTGGAGATCGCCGTGGAGATCGATCCCCTAGAGGCCCTCGTGGAGATCTCCGCAACAATAACCAGGTTGTCAAAGACGGAATTTTGGAATGGTCCAGATCGGAAGAGCCCCTGTCTGATCGTGGCAATACATACACAATAGACAAAATTTTAGTACAACCAAGGAATACCTGGTTTCAATATTTCTGAGGTTGTACGTAGTATGGCCTTTCTTAGGGTTTTCAACATATGCGTAATTCATTATTTTTCTTTTCTGATCGGCTACTATAGAGGCTAACAATAATACATAAAATTCAGGAGTTCTAGTGAAGAGTCTCCAAATTGTTGATCACAATGCTTTGTGAATATACACATGAATAGCATAAACAATAGCATGTCGCAATTCTGAAAACAGACAGATGGTTAGTCCAAATATGCATGACAGGACCCAACAGATTTCAATTTGTGTCACTCATGAGTTCAAATATTTTGCAAGGGCTCATCCAGATCCAAACACATAGACATACGAAGATGCATATATAAAGGTTTAAAGTTATTACTTAGATGTTGCCACATACACATCCATTCTTAGACCATTCACCAGATCTGCATAACATTCACCTATGACCTGGTTATGTTACGTACTAAGCTAGATTACTACTACTTGCGATTGACTTTATCCTGAAGCTTGCGGATCTTCTTCGCCATCACTTCTAACTTGTCAGCAACAGTCTCCATGAATTCCTTCAGGGTCATCTCCATGTCTTCCTGCGTTCCAGCAATGTCGACGCTTAGGTTCTCAATCTGCTCCCGCAAATCATCATAGCGCTCCTTCAGCTGTTGAACCATTTGGCGCAAGGGAATTTGCTATGGCAGAAAACAAACACAAGTTACTAAACTGAAATGTGTTACAACAGCTGTGGCCAATGCAGCAAATTAGTCAAAAAATGCACCTTTCTTTTCGATGACCCCGAAGCTTTCGATGGAGACGGTTTCTTGCTATTGTCCTGCTCATCATCCGAGCCTGGAATGCTGATCCTCACCTAATTAGCAGTGTTCACTAGCCTGACCAAACAAAACAATTTGCTGTTTTTCAGTTTAAAACAGCCTATTCAATCTCTTGACTCATAATGTATACCAATTTACCCGTGATCCCCCGACTACCTGCCAGAAAAGGCCTAACCTACTAAATGGGACAGCCTGCGTTCATTTGGCTGGCTTTGTTTTTAGGATTGTGATCAAATGTACACAGGTCAGATTCATAGCAAAAGATGGCAAGAAATCAAGCCAATTATCACTATCATTATCTAGTATGGGGTGAGATGGATGCACACAAAAACACAATTACCATTATCTAGAACGAAATTTTGATTACTATGAACTACTAACATTTTTCTAATTGCAAAAGGAGTCACACGATTCCTGGAAAATCAAAGAGGGTAGGGCAGTGTACCTCACTTCTCTTCTGGAATGGTTGCATCCGACTAGGGCCTCGCTTACCCTCACGGATGGATCGACTTGGCGATGCGGGCCGTCGACGACGACGACGAGGTGGCGGTGTCGTCCGTACCGCAGGACGACGGGGGTTGGGGTGCCGCCGACCATACCGGAGGACGACGAGGTAGGTGGTGTGGAACACTTGAACCGCCCGCGTGCATCGCGCTTCGCGTGGTGGAGTAGTGGCACCTCCGTACGCCGCCGCCGCCGCCCGAAAACCCTCGGTGCGGCCCCCGCCGTCCGCCGCCGCCGCTCTCCGGGATCCCCTCGATGTGGCCCCCGCCGCCGTGGCGGCGCCTCGGGCCGTGTTACGGCGGCCGCGGCCCCTTCGTCCGCGCCCGCCACTGGTCTGGGAAGGCTCGATGCGGCCACTCCGGCCGCTGTCGCCGCTTTCCGCAGGGGAAACCGCGATGCGGGGCATCTCGATGTGGACGCGACGGTTAGAGACGACGAGGGGGATGGTTGGGAGCAACAGTGTATTGGGGTGGGGGAGCTGTAAGTTATAGACGATTTGGGCCGGCATATCCTTGTTTTTATTACTCTCATCGGCCCATTTGACATTTTCACATCCTAGTCTCCAGTACCTTTAGTGCCACCCCGTAAACTGAGAAGGGGGTATCCCAGCTTAAAAGGAGAGGCGTGCCTGCGCTTTCGAAGATAGAAGACACTCGCCCACGGGTCTACGATACTAGAGCATGCAATCGCTTAAAGACATGAAAACCAATCTAATCTATCGGGATTGTGACCACGGTTTCGCCCTTTCCCTCCTCTCGTACTGTCACTACGCGAAGGTATTCATGACTAGACCTTTGATGGACACGGCGTATTGAATGGATCCAAGGAAGCATTGAGGCCTATACTCCCTTTACGGCATGGTTGCAAACCTTAAGCATTAAAGTATATTCAACACAAGATGATAGATAGATAATCCGACAAAGTGCAATTACATCTCAATATCGATTACAACCCATGGACGAATGAGAAGATTACCCCATCAAGGTGCTGATCATGGCACCGTTGATCATGGTTTCCCTTCCGCCGGTGTCTTCCTTCTTCTCCACGAGAGGGTGCTTCCTTCGAGGTGGTTGATCTCCCGCCGGAGATCCTCCTCCTCTCTCTCTAGCTTGTGGATGGCCTTCTGGTGCGAATGACTCCTCTTCCGGTGTTGGCGGCGCCTCGGGGCTTTTAGGGTTGAAGATCCTTCGAGGGCAAGGAAAACGGGACCGAACCGGTGCCGGAAGTGGGCCGGGCCGGCCGGCCGGGCCGGCCGGCCCCGTGCCCATTCGGCCCGGTTCGGTCGCCCCTTTTGCTCCGTGGGTCCTCGCGCACTTATGTACTTTTCCCCCTCCACTTGCATGATTTTGATGCTTTGTTATCCTCGCGTCCAAGATGGAGGCTCTCTTTGCATGAAGTTTGATCTTTTACGCTTCAATCCCCGGGGTGTTCCTCGTAGCACTTCGGTCCTCGCCACCATTGGAAGTGATTTCAGCAAGCTCATGAACACGAACAAGACTCCATGAATGCTCCTTTGAACTTGTTGCGAATCCGTCCTTTATGTCCATGTTTTCCTACATAAACACAACACTTCCAAATGCATGCACAAAGATGAACTTGTTATATGATTAGTGTGCCTAGTGGCGGGTTAGTTCCATAATCAAATCCAAACCAAAGTGTAATGAACATGCTAGGTGCACCAAAATACACCGTCAACATCTCCCCCACACTTAGCTCTTGCTCGTCCTCGAGCAAGTACTCGTAAAAGAATTTCGTCCAAGGTGTTGTAATCATGTACCACTTATCCTTCTTCACAAGTTAGTCAATCCCTTCATCTTTAATACATAAACACAAAGTGATGATAATCAAACATAAACATGGGCGTTTAGAACTTTTACCACATCAAGTTTTACCCCACAACTCAAACTCTTCACTCGAAGTCTTCAATTTCAGCCATGCTTACTCCTTTGCTTCCATCGGAGGGTTTTTATGGTTTTCAAAACAAAAATTCCTGCAACAAGTATTAGGCAAAAACCTTTCTCCAAGCTCTCTCAAGTCACTCGTATGAAGTGGCTATCCTAACCAAGTTTTATAAAACTCTCACCTCCCATTAATCTCTCATATATCATGTAAAGTGGAGCTATAGGTAGGGCTAGCGCAATCAACACAAGTATTGTCAAACTAAGAACTTCCTCTAATGGTTGTCTACCTTTCAAAGCCAATGATCATGAGAATTAACCATATGTAAGGATATCAAGGATGAGAAGATTTAGAATAGTGGACATGTGCAAGGGCAAAAGAAAATTGTGACTACAAGGCACCAATGATGTCCTCGTTGTCGGATTGCACATGGTTGGAAATAGAGTAAAAGTTTCGTCTCACAATCAACGTGACACCCTTCCTTACACTTTATTTTTTTCTTTTCTTTTACTTTCACTTGATCCATCCCTCTCATACCTTCATTGCTACCTCATCTTTTTCTCTTTTTCTTTTTCTTCTTTCATTCACATGTGATTTTTCTTTCTTTCTTTCTTTCTTTTCCATACACATACTTTTTCTCTTTATTTTTCTCTCTCTTGACAACTTTTCAAAGCTTTAAATTCTCTCTTTCCTTGCATGCATACAATCTGAATTTTTTAAATAAATCATGCTAGAGACGAGACGAAACTTTGAAAATAGGTTGTGTTCAAGGAATACGATGTACAAAAGAGATGTATAGGGTTGGGTATGGAATCCAGCGATAATCATGACTTTCGTTGTGAAAGTCATGTACTGAATATATGACGAGGCTAGCAACAAAAGATAAGCACAAGGACATGATCATTGCTTGAAATTAAAACTCACCAAGAGAGAAGGGTCCTAGCCTAACTCATCGTGCTAATTACACTTATGGTGGAGCGAAAAAAATAAACTTGGCTTTGGATAGGAATTTTTCTTACTCTCAACTTGGAAAAAGAGGTTTTGCTAACCTTTATTACAAGGGTTTTAAAATAATTTTCAGAACTGAAATCCTCCAATTTTTAGCATCGAACATAGCACAACTAACATGTGAAGCTCAAGATCGAAGTGCGGTATGGGTACTTTAAGTAGTAGCGATTCCACTAAGCACCACGGTAAACGATTTTTCAAACCACATACTTGTGTTCATATATCAAGAATAGAAGATTAAACAATCAAGTAAATAAAGATAAACAATACATAAAACACAAAGATATATATAAAGACTCTTTTTATTTGATTTTCTTGACTCGACACTAATTTAAGACACTTGCAAAAATTTTATAGATAATTTGAACCATGCCATTATGATTCTGCTAAATTGGAGATATGCCATCCTGACCCGCATGTCAGTGACTGTGGTGGCACCCACCTGTCAGTGAGATACCAATGGCATATTTCCAAACTATGAAAATTATAATGGCATATTTCCATCTAACCCAAAATTTTAAAACAGACTCAAAAACTAAAGACTCATTAAAACACTAAGACTCTCACACGAAGATTAAACCGAACCTAAACTTGAAGTTCAAAAGCTAAGGCTAGCGAGCTAGCTCTCCCCCACACTTAAAACATACGACGTCCTCGTCGTATCTTACAAAATCCTAAGGGGAAAACTAGATCTAGTTGTACTTCAAGCAAGTTTTGCACCACTTGCCTCTCATGTTTCCAACCATGCCGAAAAGTTTGCGCACGTTACGGTTAAGGAACTTGTAGTCATCTTCAACTACGCGCTCCAAGTCCTCCATACGCTGCTTCATCGCTTCCATGGCTTGGAGACATTCATCGGCCGACGTGTAGAGATCCGCGATGGATTGACGGCAAACTCGACAACACACCGGACGCAATCCGAAGGGGTCGTCGTCGCCATAATCTCCACCTTTGTCACCACCGTCGTTGCCACCTCCATTGTCGTTGCCTTCGCCACCGTCGTTGCCGTCGCCGTTGGGGCCTTCGGGAGTCCTTTCCTTGGGCTGCTCATCCCAATCATCATCATCTCTACCGGCAGCCGCCCACGAGCTCGGGCTACGATCGTCGGAGTAGTCGCTATCCCCATAATCCTTAGGCTCTGGCGACACCTCCTTGTAATCTTTGCGCTTGATGCCTTGGAGGCGTGCCGACCTTCGGACGGGTGTAGGGACCTTCTCTACTTCGACGGGGTTGCGAGATGCAAGAGCTCCGGTCGGGACACGTCCTCCGCAACGGATGTGTGCGGTCCTCTTGACGGGTAGCTTGAGCTCGCATCGCATCACCTCCTCCATCGATGGCTTCTTGGCTTCTAGCTTCAACTCTAAGCTTCTTGGAGGCACATTGGCTGCTACAAGGGTGCAACACATTGCTTGAAAGGTTTGATTCTCGAGCTCCCAATTCGGCCAAATAAATAGTCCTGAGAGAAAAGCCCTGGGAACCTTATTTTCCTTTTTTACACTTCCCTTAAAATTTTCCGACCAAACAAGGAAGTCAAAAAGGAGCAATTCGGGGCGAAATTCGGCGTCATCGGGCATCGGGCCCCTCTCCGGGCCGGTCCCGCCGGGCCGGCCGGCCCACCCTGCCTCGGGGGCGGGCCGGTCCGGTTTTTGCACACCGCCCTATTTTTTCTTCCTTAGCCCATGGGAAAAAGTTGGCCCAGTAAATCTTCGCGAAAAACTCCAGAAAACTAAAAGAAAAATTATTTACAGAAGTTGATGCCTTGTTTTTCGTCCTAGGCGGGACGTTCGGGCTCTTCCTCCATGGTGAAGACGTCAACATGGTGAAGGGGCACGACATCGGGTTCATAGTAAACCTTAAGCCGCTGTCCATTCACCACAAATTGATCGCCGTTTATATCCATAATGGTTACCGCTCCGTTGGAGAACACCGAATGCACAACATAAGGTCCGTCCCACTTGCTTTGCAATTTCCCCTTTCCGAAGGTTTTAAACCTCGAATTGTAGAGGAGGACCTTATCTCCTTCTTTAAATTCTTTTTTCTTCAATATTTTATCATACCACCTTTTGATTCTCTCCTTGTATATGCTTGCGTTTTCATAAGCTTTCAACCTCAACTCCTCTAGCTCGCTTATTTGAATTCTTCGTTTCACCACCGCGGCATCGAGATCAAGGTTCATCTCTTTAATCGCCCAATAGGCTTTATGTTCCAACTCAACCGGAAGGTGGCAAGCTTTTCCATAGACGAATTGATAAGGGGTCATACCTATCGGTGTTTTAAACGCCGTTCGATAAGCCCATAAAGCTCCGTCTAATTTCTTTGACCAATCCTTGCCTCCCTTCTCTATGGTTTTGTTGAGTATGCTTTTTAATTGCCTATTTGACATCTCCGCTTGTCCGTTGGTTTGTGGGTGATAGGCCGTGGAGACCCTATGCTCGATTCCCAACTTGGACAAGCACTTTTTGAAGTTCTTCCCGGTGAAATGAGTTCCTCCATCACTTATCAAGATTCTCGGTGTACCGAAACGGGGAAAAATCACGTTCTTGATCATGGTGATGGACTCCTCCGTGGAAGCTTTACGACATGGTATAGCCTCTACCCACTTGGATACATAATCAACCATAACAAGGATATACTCGAATCCAAATGAGTTTTTAAAAGGCCCCATGAAGTCTATGCCCCATACATCGAATATGTCAATTTGTAAGTTGTATTTCAAAGGCATAGAATTTCTTTGAGAGATGTTTCCGGTTCTTTGGCATTCGGGGCATGACGCAACATATCTTTTAGTATCTTCATGCATCTCCAGCCAATAGAATCCGCTTGACCATACTTTTGCTTCGGTTCGAAAATGGCTATAGTGTCCACCGTACTCCGCCGAGTGGCACTTCCTTAGAATCTCAACCCTCTCTTCCCTTGGCACACATCTTCTCATCACTCCATCATTGCCAAGCTTGAAGAGGTATGGTGCATCCCAAAAATATTTCTTACTTTCGGAGATTATCTTCCTTTGAGTGTTTTTATCTAGATGATCGAGGGGCATCTTTCGAATTGCTCGAATGATGTCGATCATCCAAGTATCTTTATCAAGCACTCTATAGAGGTGGTCATCTCTCATCTTATCTTCTATGGGCTCTTTATCATCTTGTCCACGATTCATCCTAGACAAATGATCGGCCACAACATTCTCCACCCCCTTTTTATCACGAATTTCAACATCAAACTCTTGGAGAAGAAGGATCCAACGAATCAAACGTGGTTTAGCTTCCTTCTTAGCCAAGAGATACTTGATGGCTGCGTGATCGGTGTAAACAATGACCTTCGAGTTCACGATGTAAGATCTGAATTTTTCGAAAGCGAATACTACCGCTAGCAACTCTTTTTCCGTAGTGGCGTAATTTAATTGTGCCCCACTAAGAGTTTTGCTAGCGTAGTAAACGGCGTGAACTCGGCCTTCCTTTCTTTGACCCAAGACCGCGCCTACGGCGTAGTCACTTGCGTCACACATGATCTCGAAAGGTTGGCTCCAATCCGGAGGTTGGATGATGGGAGCACTCACCAACACATTTTTCAAGGTCGGAATGCCGCTAGACACTTCTCATCAAAGTCGAAAGCCACATCCTTTTGAAGAAGGTGCGTTAAAGGCTTAGTGATCTTTGAGAAGTCCTTTATAAATCTTCTATAGAATCCGGCATGGCCTAGAAAGCTCCTTAAGGACTTAACATCCGTAGGAGGTGGGAGTTGCTCAACCGTCTCTACCTTAGCCTTGTCCACTTCAATTCCTCTCTCGGATATAACATGTCCGAGCACTATGCCTTGCTTAACCATGAAGTGGCACTTTTCCCAATTTAAAACCAAATCTACCTCCGCACACCTTGTAAGGACCTTTTCTATGTTTGCTAAGCAATCCATGAACGTCTTCCCGTAAACGAAAAAATCATCCATAAACACTTCAACAATTTCTTCGATGAATTCCGAAAACACGGCCATCATGCAACGTTGAAAAGAGGCCGGAGCGTTGCATAGGCCGAAGGGCATCCTCCTATATGCAAACGTTCCGTAAGGGCACGTAAATGTTGTCTTATGTTGATCTTCCGGGTGAATAGGAATTTGCATGAACCCCGAGTATCCATCGAGAAAGCAAAAATAAGCATGGTTTGCTAACCTCTCGAGCATCTCGTCTATGAATGGTAGGGGGAAGTGATCTTTCTTCGTCGCTTTGTTAAGCTTACGGTAATCGATACACATCCGCCACCCGGTCACGGTCCTTTGCGGTATCAACTCGTTCTTCTCATTCTTCACCACGGTCAAACCTCCTTTCTTCGGTACACAATGTACGGGCTCACCCATTCGCTATGCGGAACCGGGTAGATGATTCGGCATCAAGTAACTTGATAACCTCTTTCTTTACTACCTCTCGCATGGCATGGGTTAGCCTCCTTTGATGGTCCACTACGGGCTTACATTGGTCTTCCATTGGTATACGATGAGTGCAAAAGGCCGGGCTAATACCTTTGAGATCATTAATTGAATATCCAATCACCTTCCTATGTTTTTTTAATAAAATCAGCAACGCTTCATTTTCTTCGGGACTCAACTCGTCGCTCACAATGACTGGATAAGTTTTGTCTGGGCCCAAAAATTCATATTTTAATCCCTTGGGCAAAGGTTTAAGGTCTACTTCGGGCACTTGTGGCTCCTCGGGTTTGATTTCTCCTATGTCTTCGAAATTCTCTTCCTCCACACTACCATCATGCGGCTCTAAGCCTTTTGTTGCTTCCTCTAGTTCTTCATCTTGTTGATTACTAATTTGATTTTCCATCGCTCTTTGCAGCGGGTCTCTAAGGGTTTCAACAAAACAAAGACTATCTATCTCTTCTACTTCTTCATCTTCGGGGAGGAAAAGGTGTAAGGTGTTTAGAAGCACGAAGAAAGTTATATGTGTACTTTGTTCCGTTAAGGTTCATTGTTACTTTGCCTTCTCCGCATCTAACACGGCATCAACCAACTTAAGAAAAGGCCTACCTAAGATTATATGATCAGAATTACTATGGTAAGCATCAATAACAAAGAAATCAGTTGGTATATAGTTTCTAGAGATTTTTACTTTCATGTTGCAAGCAATACCTAGAGGTTCGATAGTTCTACCATCTCCCATAATTAATTTCGTTGATGTTGGAGATAAGTCTAGGTTGTGGTATTGAACTTTATCGTAAATTTTAGAAGATAGAACACTTACTTGGGCTCCGATGTCGCATAAAGCTTTACATTGAACTCCGTTGATCTCGCAACTCAAGTGCGGCGTCATCTTCTCTTCTTCTTCGGATCCTATCGAGTAAATTTCAGTGAGGCGAGCGTATGGTGATGCTTCGGGCTTGATCCCCATGATTCTCTTCACCTCGGCAATATGTTCTGGATCCACCATGTCTTCTCCAAAGAGCTTTTCAAAAATCTCACCCGTGGTTTCGAGGTCGTATGAATTTTCAGCTTTCTTCTCCGGTGGGAAATCCACTTCTAATGCTCTTGCCATTCCCTTTTGATTAGGGAACAGTCTTCTCTTGTCGAATACTTCTCCGTAATCAATAGGAACCCAATCCATTGGTTCGAACTCTCTTAGTGGCTTCGCGCTTGACATGCTTCTCTTGTTCGTCTCCTTTGGCGCGGCGAAGTCGACGCTTGGTGTAGTTCTTGACTTGATGTGTTCTTGTTCAAGCTTTTCCATGATCGGTTCCTCTTTTGCAACTTCCGGGGTTGCCTCTTTAGAAAAATCAGCAAGCTTCTTCTTCCTTGAATTGAATTCCGGCTCTTCCGCAAGTCTTGTTTCCCAATCTCTTCGCATGGCAGCCGCTTTACTAACTTTTTGTAGAAGTTGGGCGGCTTCCGTGAGTGTTTTCTCCATGAGATCCCCACCGCACACATTTCGACGTGTCGCATGCAACTAGGGGGTTAGGGAAAAGAAAAATGTATGCAAGAGTACGTCACCGGTGAAGCCGAGTTTTGGTCCTTGTTCGATTAATTCATTAAACCTATCCCGGGCTTGGTCTATCCCTTCCTCTTCTCCTTGCATGAAAGTGATCACTTGCCTCCTTAGATGTTGAACCTTGCTAATTGGAAAGAACTTCTCACAAAACTTCTTTGTCAACTTGTTCCAATTGCCTTCAACTTCAAAGGACGCAACCGAATACCATGTCTTTGCTTTGCGGCAAGTGAGTAGGGAAAGAGATTCCATTTGAACCATTCATCGGGAACTCCTTCTTGACGCACCGTGTTGCATATTGTCGTGAAATCCCTTATGTGTCTATATGGGTTCTCCGTAACCATCCCTTCAAATGGGTTTTCCGCCACCATCTTGATGATCTTGGATTTAATTTCATACTTGGTCGCTTCGAGCTTCGAATCCGACTCTTGTACTTTTATGTCTTCACATCGAGGGCTAGCGTAATCCCTTAATGATTTCTCCGGTTCTTCCACGGGTTGATTAACGAACTCCATCTAGACAATAAGATAAAAACAAAAAAAAAAGGAAACAAGTGTTTTTTCGGATAATATATGTTAGATATAGCAAATAAAAGATAAACTAAAATATAAAACTAAGTTAGATGCAAATCAAACGATGTAAACTAACTTGCTCCCCGGCAACGGCGCCGGAAAAAGGGGCTTGTTGACGGATAAAAGACGTATCCCTCTACGATCCGCAAGCGTACGGACCCCACACCTTTTTCACCACGGGATTCCCAAGGTTCTTGTCAATCCGCGGAGCAAGGGGATTACAAGCGTTCGATCAACAACGACACACTAGCTACTAAAACCCTAACTACTATTATACTAGAAAACACTAAACTACACTAGAGAGAATGATAAACGATCAAGATAGAAGACACTCGCCCACGGGTCTACGATACTAGAGCATGCAATCGCTTAAAGACATGAAAACCAATCTAATCTATCGGGATTGTGACCACGGTTTCGCCCTTTCCCTCCTCTCGTCTCGTCACTACGCGAAGGTATTCATGACTAGACCTTTGATGGACACGGCGTATTGAATGGATCCAAGGAAGCATTGAGGCCTATACTCCCTTTACGGCATGGTTGCAAACCTTAAGCATTAAAGTATATTCAACACAAGATGATAGATAGATAATCCGACAAAGTGCGATTACATCTCAATATCGATTACAACCCATGGACGAATGAGAAGATTACCCCATCAAGGTGCTGATCATGGCACCGTTGATCATGGTTTCCCTTCCGCCGGTGTCTTCCTTCTTCTCCACGAGAGGGTGCTTCCTTCGAGGTGGTTGATCTCCCGCCGGAGATCCTCCTCCTCTCTCTCTCTAGCTTGTGGATGGCCTTCTGGTGCGAATGACTCCTCTTCCGGTGTTGGCGGCGCCTCGGGGGTTTTAGGGTTGAAGATCCTTCGAGGGCAAGGAAAACGGGACCGAACCGGTGCCGGAAGTGGGCTGGGCCGGCCGGCCCGGAGCCCACGGTCGGCCGGTTCGGTCGCCCCTTTTGCTCCGTGGGTCCTCGCGCACTTATGTACTTTGCCCCCTCCACTTGCATGATTTTGATGTCGTTATCCTCGCGTCCAAGATGGAGGCTCTCTTTGCATGAAGTTTGATCTTTTACGCTTCAATCCCGGGGGTGTTCCTCGTAGCACTTCGGTCCTCGCCACCATTGGAAGTGATTTCAGCAAGCTCATGAACACGAACAAGACTCCATGAATGCTCCTTTGAACTTGTTGCGAATCCATCCTTTATGTCCATGTTTTCCTACATAAACACAACACTTCCAAATGCATGCACAAAGATGAACTTGTTATATGATTAGTGTGCCTAGTGGCGGGTTAGTTCCATAATCAAATCCAAACCAAAGTGTAATGAACATGCTAGGTGCACCAAAATACACCGTCAACAGGCTTAATGGGCTGGCCGGTCCACTCGGGCTCCCGCTCGCTGGGCTTTACGCTCGCCGGTTGAGCCTATTGTGGTCTGGCTTAGCCCACATCCCCATAGAACACAATTTTTTCATCTAAACAAATCCTCTCTTTTTTCATGGTACATATAGTCTATACCATATTGTTAAAATTCAGATTTTTCATAATAAAATTTATTTATTAAATTGCATTTTAAATTTCGCTACAACCCCATAGCAGATTTTTTTCATCAAAACAAATTTTGTGGCAATACGTACACAATATTCCTCCTTGAGGCTAGAAACGAAGCAGTAGCCTTCCTTGTATTGCAACAACGCAAAGAGATATTTGCAACCCAAATAAGACGTTGCGTAAGGCCGTTCAAACGCAACCAACCCTAGTATGGTAGCCATAGCAAGTTTATATTGCAACACCCGAATTTCTAGTGCAACGCAGAAATAGGGTAGCAATATTTCCCACCAAATGCAACACAATTCTGAATAATGGGTGCATTAGCGCCAACTTGTTGCAACATCGCAAAGATATATTTGCAACCAAAATTCTACGTTGCGACATACTTGTTCAAACGCAACCATCCCTAGTATGGTGGCTATAACAACTTTCTGTTGCAACGTAAGGAATGCTAATGCATCACAAAATTGGGGTGGCATTATTTCCAACCAAATGCAACGGAAATCCTAAAAAAGGGCGCATTAGCGTCAACATGTTGCAACCGAACAAATAGATAATGCAACTCAAATTTTGTGTTGCAATAGACACACAAATTGCAACCAAATCACCGTTTCGGTGCAATAGTACCCCCCTATTGCAACCGAAATAGTGGTGTTGCCTAAGGGATTTGTTGCAATAGGGGGAAAACCTTGTAGTGCACCCAGCCAGCCATTCATCTCTATCTTCTTTCTTTCTTCGCCATCTTATCTCTTCTCTCTTGCCTCCTCTCCAACAGACGCGCAACACGGCCCCTTTGCATAGCGAGCTTGTGTCCCTGCGCGGTGAGCGACGCTGTCCCGCCGAGGGTGTGGCACTCCGGCAAGGCACTCGGCCCCGGCGTGGTTAGGTGTGACGCCCCAGGTTTTCAGCCGTGGTTAGGCACTCCAGCAAGGCACTCGGCACCGATTTGAGTTTGGTCAAACGACGGTCAACCTGAGCCATCACCTCGAAAACATCACCGGCAATCCCTAATGACACCCCTTGGTCAACTAGTGGTCAAGGTTTGGTCAAAACCCTAGTCAAACCCCTTTGAGCACCCTTTGACCCTCTTATGTCGCTCAGAACTTTTGCCGTGTTCTCCAAATTTCACCTAAACACTTCAAATTCTCCCAATGTAAAAGTTGTGTATTTTGTCGAGGAACACAACTTTCATGTTGAGTGGCATTTGAGATTTGGAGTGGAAACGCGTGAAACACTTCGGTCAGCGCCCCTGGGTACTATTCACTGGCGCCCAGAAAACAGCAAACTTTGCTTGTGATTTGTACACAACTGGTTGAGAAAAACCCCATACGCCCTTTGTGGAAGTTGTAGAGGGATGGAAGATCTACAAGTTTCCTATTGACCACTTGGTCCACTTCTATTTCAAATTGTTGAGTTTTCAGCAGTCAAACAGGGTGAGTTGAATTTAAATCGGGACGACCCGGCCACACGCGCAACGTCGTGCGCTACGCCATCGTGGCGCGCCGACCCACCCGCCTTGCGCGCGCACGCCGAGGTTCCCCTCCGACCGTCGGTCCGTGCGAGGTGTTTTGGTCACTTTGGCAAGGTACGAGTGACGCGGTCTAAGGCAGTAGGCCGGCACCACGCGTTCTTACCTCACCCGGTGGCCGGCGCACCGTCGCGTCGCCATTGGCCACGGTACTTGCCGCACGTCGTTGTCCTGTCCGCCGTACTCCGGCCATGCCGCGACCCACACCGTGGCTAGCCTCAACTTGGTGCCCAAGCTACCGCCTCAACCGCCTCGAGCCGGCTATAAAAGCTTCCCCCCGTTTTCTCCTCGCGCGAGGGCAGGCATTGAAAGTGCATCTAGGCCCCTAAGTGAATTTTGGTGAATTGAATGACAAGGCGATTAAAGGACTAATGATTTTGTCTAAGATTGTGAGCAGGTTTTCTTCATATATTCATGAGCAACCATTAAAGTACTTAATTATGGATGTATATTATGGCTCACATTTACAAAGACAAGTATGGTGCAAGACTTCATGAGGTTATTGAAAGAGAACAAGATGATGAGTGTACACACTATGGTTCTAAAATTGGAAGCTTGCATATCCGTTGTCAATCAAGATCAAGCATTTGGAGCAAGGCTTTTCAAATGAAAGGTTAATTGTGCATGAAGCAAAGTGGAACTCAAAGTGGATTGGATAAGTGATGAAGAGATCAACCGAGATGTCTAGGGTGAGGGACTAAGCAATCTTTGGGGCCGTAGCTAAGCCGCCATATGTATTTTGCTAAGGTGAAGGTCTAGCATCTGTGGGGTCTTCAAGTATCATATTCAAACCTTAACCGAGGGAAGCTTTGCGAGTCATCAACTTGTTAAGATTGGCAATATGGAGTGACTATGGATCCAAGTGTGCATTCAAATGCTATAAGGAAAGATCCTAAGTCATTAGCTCAAGTATGGACGTGCTCAAGTTAAAGGCTATGTTGAAAGCCCTCAAGTGGATATTGTTCAAGTATGGCAAGAATTGAAGTTGTTCAAGCTCAAGAGGTTAACGAAGCTCTTTTATTCTTTTCTTGAGTATAGGTATGTCGTACTATCAAGAGGGATGCAACTTAGCGAGTTGACCAACTTAGCGACATCCACTAAAGAGCACTTTGACTTGGTCAACTCGCTAAGTTGCATCCCTCTTGATAGTACGGCATACCTATACTCAAGAAAAGAATAAAAGATCTTCGATGACCTCTTGAGCTTGAACAACTTCAATTCTTGCCATACTTGATCAATAACCACTTGAGGGCTTTCAACATAGCTTTTGACTTGAGCACGTCCATACTTGAGCTAGTGACTTAGGATCTTTCCATATAGCATAAGAATGCACACTGGGATCCATGGTCACTCCATGTTGCCAATCTTAACGAGTTGATGACTTGCAAAGTTTCCCTCGGTTAAGGTTTGAATATGATACTTGTAGACCCCACGGATGCTAGACCTTCACCTTAGCAAAACACGAATGGCGGCTTAGCTACGGCCCCAAAGATTGCTTAGTCCCTCACCCTAGCCATCTCGGTTGATCTCTTCATCACTTATCCAATCCACTTTGAGTTCCACTTTGCTTCACACGCAATTAACCTTCATTTGAAAATCCCGCTTCAAATGCTTGATCTTGATTGACAACGGATACGCAAGCTTCCATTTTTAGAACCATAGTGTGTATACTCTTCATCTTGTTCTCTTTCAATAAACTCATGAAGTCTTGCACCATATACTTGTCTTTGTAGATGTGAGCCATAAAATACATCCATAATTAAAATACTTCAGTGGTTGCTCATGAATATATAAAGAAAACCTGCTCACAATCTTAGACAAAATCATTAGTCCTTTAATCGTCTTGTCATTCAATTCACCAAAATCCACTTAGGAGCCTAGATGCACTTTCAATCTCCCCCTTTTTGGTGATTGATGACAACCCGATTAAAGCTTACAAATAAACAATAAAGCGCATTTAGATTATTAGATATAGCTAGAGCTCCCCCTCAATTTGTGCTTTGAATTGAATTTCAAAAAGTTGGCCTTAAATGCCATTAGCACAAATTTGAAAGAAAAGACGTGTGAGCTCCCCCTATATCTGAGAATCAGTGGAGTGCAACATGTGTGAGTGACAAAATAAAATCCGTGATGCGTATGACAAGATATGCACAAAGCAAAGGGAAGTGAGCTGACTAGGCAGCACCGGTCAGACCGGTGCCCCTGACCGGTCTGACCGGTCAGGTCCAGCCAACACACACCACTGGGCGGCACCGGTCAGACCGGTGCCCCTGACCGGTCAGACCGGTCAGGTCCAGTCAGCGCACAAAGCAACAGAAGTGCGTGCTATTTGGTCCAAGGTGATCGGGCCAGGGTTGCAAGCTGGTTTAGATCACTTTGCTCCATTTAGCCAACACAAACAAGCATCATTCAATTCATGCATCACAAACTAGCAATAAAGTCGCTTAGATATTACAATAAGGTTTAAAACACACAGTAGCACTCACACAAATGTTCTCAAGTCCACTAAGATAAAGTTCTAACTTTTTACAAGGCTTCTCTCAACAGCCAGCAGGCACCAATTAGACCGGTGCAGGGCACCGGTCAGACCGGTGCAACACAGACAGCACAGACTTGAGGCTTTAATCTCGATTCTTCTCCCCCTTAGTCATCAAGCATCCAAGAAGGGCCCGGAGAAGAAGCAGCTGCCGATCACTGTCCTTGAGATCCGTCTCCCGGGTGAGAGCTCCCTCCTATTTGAGATTTGTCAAGAATCCAATGCAAGGGAGAGTTTAGATAAATAGACTCCGAGACGGTGATTTGAGATGGATGAGCTATGGGTACGCTGTTTTTACCATAGTAAAAAGGGTTGTAGCCAAAGATCTCGGCGGAGAAGTGAGCGCCCCAATCTTGTACTTGCTCGGGAGGTGGAGGAGGTGGAGGAGCTTGCTCCTCTTCCATGAAGTGAGACGATCCAGCCACATCCGGAGGAGGAGGAGGTACAAAAGGTGGAAGTGGAGGAGGAACCGATGAGGACGATCCTTGTCCTTGCCCGGACTCGAAGAACATGGGCCCGTATTGATTAAGCAAGTCGGAGTTGGCCCATCCTCTCATCCTTTCTTCAAAGGACGGTATCTCAACCTGAGGAGACTCTGGAGATGGTGGAGAGCGAGGAGGTTGAAATCCTTGGGCATTGTGCATCAATTTCATCGTGTCCCTCATTTGCTTATTAGCCCTTCTCGACCTTTGTTGCTCGACTTGGATGTCATGCTGGCTCTTGCACATCCCAAAAATGAAGTTGAGAAACTTCCACAAAGGGGAGGTGGACCTGCGAGGTCTGTCTGGCTGCCAGCCACCCCACCGGTCAGACCGGTGCTCGTCACCGGTCAGACCGGTGAATGTCTGAGCCCCTGCCTGAGGTAGATCTGGTCGAGCTACTCCCTCCTCAATTATTTCTTCCTCATGACCTGGTGCATGCTCAACTCTAGGAGATGGAAACCGAGGATTCTTGCTAGGATTGAGCTTCAGAGGCTTGTGTGTCACATTTTTGGGAAACTCCGTCTTTGCAACCTTTTCAATCATATACATGATATACGGACTATAGCTGCAAATCTTCTTGGGGTCCTCGGATAGGTGCTTGATCTCCTGCCAAATGAAATCCCCAACACTAAACTCCGGAGCTCCTGGCCTCAAAGCAACCATCAAGTTTTTCTGAAACTTTGTGATTTCTGAGGGGTTTCCATCTCTAGGTGTAATAGACACCCTAAGGAGCCTATTTAGAACAGCAAAGTAGGTGTAGAGGTTCTTCACCTTCCCATAGTTGGCATGCTCACCACGAGGGTACATCACATGCAAAGCATCCTTCTCTAGCTCTCCCTCATCATGGAGCTTCCTCAACTCCCCATCTCCCGCCATGATCCCAAAGCACCTCAAAAATCTATGAATCGTGATGGAGTACTTCTGGCCATTGGTCATCCAAGTCATAGCTCTATCGGTCTCAATGTGACCAAAGTGCACCGTGGCAAAGAACTGGGCTATGATCTCCTTGTTCCAATCCTTTCGGAACCCCATGAGTGTTTTGACCTTTTGCCTCTCACAATTGCTAATGACTTGATCAAATATAGGGTCTCCTTTCCTAGCCATGTGCTCCCAATCCACATATTGTGCCTTGTGAGTGATTTTGGGCTTCTTTATAATCACCGTAGCATAGTAATCTTGCTGAAACTTAGCCCAAAACCTCGGATCCGACGCGGTCTTACCCTCCTCATATGGGTTCTTGTCCCTCAGCTTCTTTAGGGCCTTGGTCATGCCAGCCCCGTGATACTTCACCGGCATGTCAGGGTAAATGTAAGTGGGTGGCATGGTCCTCAATCTACCTTGGTCATCGTCGTCCTCGTCCATGGCGTCCACATCCTCTTCCTCATCATCCTCATCCTCATCGCTGTCAGACCCAGCCTCCTGGTGCCTCCTCAGCTCAAACTGACCCGGAAAGGTCTCATCCTCAACATTGTCATCGCTGCTCGTTCCGGTGTCACCTCCTAGATCAGGATCCTCTGCACTTGCTTGAGCTGAGCAGCGTCTCAACCTCTTGCCGCTGATGTTGACGGTGCTGCCCCCTTCCCCAAAATCACCGGGGATAGCTCCTCGGCGAGTGAGCACTTCTTCTCTTCTTTTCTTTGCCCCTTCCTTTTCCCGTACCATAGCCGCCGTCCCGAGTCACAAATAGGATGACAAGAGTGTATAAGACTCTAGGAAAAAGATTGAATTGAAATGGAATTGATTCTTGAAAGTTCGGAACAATTGGAGTGCCTTGCTGCGGGCCACACCGTCGAGCCGGTGAGGGCAGCCGGTCAGACCGGTGCCACCCAGAACAGAGACAATTGCTCCCACATTCAATCTGAGCAGCTATCAATATAAGATTTGGTCTAGATGAACAAAAGACATCCTAGAATAGATATGTGTTGAAAAACATGGAGAAAACACAATTTGGGGGTGGACATGCGCCACCGGTCAGACCGGTGACGGCCACCGGTCAGACCGGTGAAGGCCGTCCGACCCCAATTCGTGATTTCTCACAATGTGTTCAACAAAACGTTATGGATCTATAGGAATGTCTTCTAGGTGATCTCAGAAGATGTTCTACCAAAGGAAATTCAAAACTTTGCATCATGTGAGGAGATCGGGCAAAAGAAAGGTTTGAATACCTTTGGAGAGTGGAACTCGAGTTGAATGCAAGAAACTCGAAGGGGAAAGTGAAGAGGGGCCTTGGGAGATCTTTTTGCTTCTAATCTTGAGGCCTTTCCTTGGTTCAATCTTCAAACCACCATGGATTTTGAGAGAGGTGAAGGAGAGAAGAAGGAGGGGATGTGCTCCACGGTTTGAGGCTGCAGGGGGTGAATGATAGAGGAGAGAGAAGGAGGGGGGTAAAAGAGGATTCCTTTTACTGTGGCCCCACGGGTTGACGCAGGGCGTCACCGGTCGAGCCGGTGACGGCCGCCGGTCGAGCCGGTGACCGCCGCTGGTCGAGCCAGAGAGCCCTTATCGGGTTTTCCGACCCACCCTCGGTAGAACCGAAGATCCTGCTAAAATTCAACAGAGAGTCCTTATCAGTAGAACCGACACGACCCCGGTAGTACCGACCCTTTTTCTCCTTTTTGAGATTTTTCTCCTTAAAACTTCTCCAAATATGTTATAGGACAATTGGCATCCACTTAGGTCGCAGAAAAAGGATTATGTGACTTCAAGGTCACCACCGGTCAGACCGGTGGCTTGCACCCGTCAGACCGGTGCGCCCTTGAGAAACAGATTTTGAGCCACAACAATAGATTTCCATTTCAAACTTTAGAGATGTTTTGGATATGAGATAGAAAGATGATATTAATCCAAAAACCATCAATTCTTAGAAGAAGGAAGGATTAACGAATTTATTCGAGAATTCTTGATCCTTCCGAGAGAGAGAGATAAATAAAGATGGATTTTAGGGACTTGAGAAAATCTTCTTAATTGTGACTAGCCATCAATCAAACAAGGAGAACTATAGTCACAACTAAGTTGATTGGGTCACTAAGACCAAGAACCAAGTATTCTTCAAAGAAGCACACTACCTATACATGCTAGTTGATTTTTCGAAAAATCTATCCTATGTCACAAAGTGCATGCATCCACTTCAAATGAATGCCCTAAACAAGCATATTTGGCTCATACCTTCATCCTCGAGACACAAAGACGAGTTGAAGTAAAGATATCAACCAAATATCTAGAGAGGAGCACAAGAGGTTCATTTGAAGCAATTACATGCTAAGGATGGCACACTAGCATGATGTTATGGCCTAGATGCATTACGGTATTTCAATGAGTTTCGTGAAAACATACCTTTGCCTTAAGACCATTTCGTTTGTGCATATATTAAATTTCAAACGGTGTTAGCTCTTACTTGTTCTTTTGGAAGTTACGCTTATCGAGAGCTTTCTTTGAGATGCACAAACGAATGAGACTACAAGATCACTTAGAAGAAATTGTTAGTCCCACAAGTGACTCAAGTGTTGTAATGAGCTCCCCCTTAAGTAGTGCTAGAGATTTTGAATTTCTCGATCAAGGCACTTTGTTCAGTTAAGAACTCGGTGAGGCTCATTCCAAACTTGGTCACAACACATGAATGATTTGTTAATTGAAATGTGTTTAGCCTCTCATAACCTTCGACGCCAAATCACACTTCTCCTTGATGGTTTGGACAACCCCGGGTCACCCGGGCACTCGTGCTGGGTCACCCTGCAGCATACAGAGGCGTATCGGGTCACCCGGGCACTCGTGCCGGGTCACCCGCCCAATTTGCACTTGATGCGTTGGCACCGGTCTGACCGGTGCCTGTCACCAGTCAGACCGGTGACTACCAGTTGACACCATTTTGGTGATTTTTTCCTTCCCTTTTCCTTGAGTGAGTGAATGTATCACTAATTTAATCCTGCAATCAAGGATAAGGCATTGCTCTACTAGAGAGCCATTAAAAACATCGAATGGCATGAGAAAGTAAATTTTCATAAAAATAGTCAAAGTCACTACCTCATGTTTTGCTCATGCAAGAGGAGCGTCACATGAGTGTTCACCAAGAACCAAAAGTGACTTAGACTCAATCGTGCGCATTAGTTAACGAGATGACATTGATTTCACGATTTATATGAGTTTGCTCTTTACATGGTTAATTGAATCCATCGAGATTTCCAAGTCTTCCAACCATGTGCTCAATGCATCTCTTTCATCCTGCAAGCTCAGTAAGCATTTCTTGGTACCCAACACTTGTTGGGTCCTATTGGGTTAGTCACAAGGTGCTTAGGAACCCAAATAGCTCTCATGCTACAATGAGGTGAACTGATCTCCCTTATAGCACAAGTTCTATTCTTATCGTTCCTAAGCTTATGGAAATCATAACAGACAAGGTTTGATTTAGGAATGTTACCATTTGGGCAATCCTTGCCCATGTGACCCTTTTGACGGCATCCATAGCAAATGCGACTTTTGTTCTTGTTGGTCACACCATTTCTTGCAATATCTTTTCTACACTTGCTTCTGAGTCTTGTTCTTGGAGAGGGTGGCTTACTTGCCTTGTTTGCTTGAAGTGGGGCCTGCACGCGGCACCGGTCGGCGGTGGCATGCCGGTCGACCGGTGGCATGCCGGTACCGCCGGTCACGGTCAGAGCCACTACCCGTTGTTGCTTTTGGGCACGAGTCGGCAAGGTGTCCCTTCTCTCTGCACTTGTAGCACACCCTCCACTTGTTGGGGCTTCTAGGCTTCTTGGAGAGTGACTCTTGTGCCTTGTGCTTGATCGGGCGATATTGGGGTTTGATTTGCCCAATCTCGCTCTTTTCTTGAATCTTGTTCTTGTGGGATGTTGTATGTTGTTGAGGGGTTGAGCCAGTGGCGGTTGATCCCTTCCCAAGCTTCTTCACCATGCTTTCACGGTTATCTTGAGAAGGTTGCACTTTGCTCTTCTCCTTCAACACATACAAGTCCTTTTGGAGCTTTTCGACCTCTTGCTTTAGTTTATCATTTTCTTCAGCAATGAGGTCATCACAAGATTCTACAAGTACATGCTCAATGCTAGATTGGCTTGCTTGAGACAAACAATCATTAGCGCTAGATAAAACAACTTGAACTTGTGAGCATGTGCATGTGTGAGATAGAGGTTGTAGAGATTTTACCGATGAAAGCACAACCTCATGGGCTATCTCTAGTGTTGCATAAGAATCAACAAGCTTCTCATAGGAAAGTTCAAGTTCATTGTGATTAGCTTGTAGGACCATATGCTCGCTAGTGAGCTTCGCTAATTTGGCTTCTAGAACATCATTGGCATCTTCTTCTATTTTAGCTCTACAAGCAAAGGATTTGATGTCATGATCATATTTGTTAGCCAAAGTTTCATACATACAAACCAAAGATGCAAGTTCGGATTTGAGAAGTTCAAGTTCTTTTGACAAAGAGCTTGAAGCTTCAATCTTCTGCTCCTTAGCCCCTTTGGCTTGTCTCTTCTTCTTGCTTCTCTTTTCCTTCTTGGCCATCAAGCAAGTTGGTGTGCCCCTGCTGGCACCGGTCTGACCGGTGGGTTTCACCGGGCCCGACCGGTCCCCTGAGAGGGACAGCGTCTTCGTTTCTTTGCTCTTCTTCTTGCTTGGGGTTTGATGCTTGATGATCAGTGGATGTTGTAGAGGTAGGGCACATCTCCACTGACTCATCTTCATCATCGCTCTCGAGTTCATCCCATTTGGTGTTTACCAACTCAAGTAGTAATTTCCAAATGAGATGAGCATCTTCGGAAATCTTTTTGCTCTTCAAGATAATATACTTTAGTTCTCTACATACACGGCTACACAAAAGGTTAGTAATAACGGCATTGAGTTGCTTCTTCTCCAAGTCCATTGGCGAGACACATGTCTCATCCTTTGGAAGGATACTCGCAACCATAATGCTCTCAGCGGTAGGGCCCAAAACCTTAAGTGCAATGAGAACATTAGAGCACCAAGAAGAATAGTTTGAGTCATCTAGAGCTAGAGGCTCAAACGGTACCTCACAAGTTGTCGACATCGAAGAACTCCAAGCGGTTAAGCTCGAATCGGAGCACCAGGCTCTGATACCAATTGAAAGGACCTTGATGTCGCCTAGAGGGGGGGGGGTGAATAGGCGTGACGACCAAATTAAACTTTTTCTCCCCAAACACTTGGGCCGACGGTGCTCCACCGGTCGGACGGTGGTGATTATCGGTCGAGACCGGGTCAAGCCTTGGTCTTCACGAGTGACACCGGTCGGCAGGGTGCGCCTCACCGGTCAGACCGGTGTAGCACAGAGAACCTGCAAAAATAACTTCAAGCACCTCTAGGCTTCTAGCACGAACCAAACTCAGGGTGTGGCCTTTGTAGATGATCACAAGCAGAGTAAGGAGCCCTGCACACACAAGTAACACACCCAAGTAGATCGAAGCGGAAGCAAATGTAATATGCTAGAATGAACAACTTAGAGAGTCGAACCACAAGAAGAAGCAAGGATTTGTTTCCCGAAGTTCACCACCCACTGAGGAATGGCTACGTCTCCATTGGGGAGCTTGTAAGGGACAATTCCCACAACAAGTCGGGTCTCTTTCAACCACTTTCCTCCTTTCCACTAAGGTGATCTTTTTCACGAAGAGGCAAGATCGCAGCCCTCACAAACTTCCCACTGCTCACCACAACCTTGGGAGCTAGCCGGCGACACCTAGCCGTCTAGGAGGCAAACCTCCAAGAGTAACAAATGCTCCAAAGTTTGTAGACGCGAAGCCAAAGTGCTCAAGCTATGGAAACTGCTCTTGTTAGCTCACAAAGTCACTCCTAGGCTCACTTCCTCAACCCAACACAAAGATGATGGCTTGAATCCACAAATCTCACAAAGAGATGGTTGGGGAGAGCCACTAAGGCTTAGAGCTAGTTAGAAATGGCTTGGGACCTCAGCAAATTCACTAGAAACAGCAACCCTCACTTGAAGAAGACTTGGGGTATTTATACCCCTCAAAGGAGAAAACTAGCCGTTAGTCCCGGGCAAACGGCCGGTCGAGACAGGTGCCTCACCTGCCGGTCGGACCGGTGTTCGAAAAACTAGCCGTTGGGCTAGCGGCACGGTCGGACCGGTGCCTCCGACCGTCGAGACCGGTCGAGCCCGAGTTACCCCCAAAACCTCTTTTAAAGAAACTAGCACTTCACCACCAAGATGAAATGACCCGGAGTTAGGTTAGGAGGGTTTGTTAGCACACTCTAAGGCTAATTCTCACTTAGGTCAACTAAAGAACACTTTGACTTGGTCAACTCGCTAAGTTGCATCCCTCTTGATAGTACGTCATACCTATACTCAAGAAAAGAATAAAAGATCTTCGATGACCTCTTGAGCTTGAATAACTTCAATTCTTGCCATACTTGATCAATAACCACTTGAGGGCTTTCAACATAGCTTTTGACTTGAGCACGTCCATACTTGAGCTAGTGACTTAGGATCTTTCCATATAGCATAAGAATGCACACTTGGATCCATGGTCACTCCATGTTGCCAATCTTAACGAGTTGATGACTTGCAAAGTTTCCCTCGGTTAAGGTTTGAATATGATACTTGTAGACCCCACGGATGCTAGACCTTCACCTTAGCAAAACACGAATGGCGGCTTAGCTACGGCCCCAAAGATTGCTTAGTCCCTCACCCTAGCCATCTCGGTTGATCTCTTCATCACTTATCCAATCCACTTTGAGTTCCACTTTGCTTCACACGCAATTAACCTTCATTTGAAAATCCCGCTTCAAATGCTTGATCTTGATTGACAACGGATACGCAAGCTTCCATTTTTAGAACCATAGTGTGTATACTCTTCATCTTGTTCTCTTTCAATAAACTCATGAAGTCTTGCACCATATACTTGTCTTTGTAGATGTGAGCCATAAAATACATCCATAATTAAAATACTTCAATGGTTGCTCATGAATATATAAAGAAAACCTACTCACAATCTTAGACAAAATCATTAGTCCTTTAATCGCCTTGTCATTCAATTCACCAAAATCCACTTAGGGGCCTAGATGCACTTTTAATCATGTTATGCTAAAATACATCTTTGGTAAATTTACCATGATTTTATCTCTGTTAGAAATATTATTTCCTAATTTATGCTTGTTTTTAATCATAAATATGTATAGCAAGATCCATAAGGGCTATGCGTGTTTGTTGGTTCTTTAGGCTTGTTTTAGGCCAGAGCATGTGTAGGAGAAAGTTTGACTACATTTCTGTTATATTCATTTTAACATGCTTTAATCCTCTAATTAATTGCTAGCTAGGAATGCTTTATTTATGTGCATTTAATTTCAGTAGTGCAAAAACTAGTTACTTGCTGTCCAAGGAAGCGTTCCTAGCCACTAGGGCCAGTGGGCACTGTTGGGCAAGTTTGAGATGTGTTTAGTTGATTAAAAGGTTGCAAACTAGATTAATCTAGTAAAGGGAAAAATAGGAAAAATACATCCTTTTGTGCATAAATAAATAAGTTAGGAAAGTAAAATTGTGGTACAAAAGTAAATTCCTTGCTGTTTGTATTTAAATAAAATATTCTTTATAGATGTGTATACAATCACCATCATGAAAGTGTTGAATAGTCTTTTTGTGTTAATTTAGATGAGTAAATGTGTAAATACTTTTCTTAAGGTGAATATGACCAACCTCATACTCCTTGTGGTTGTTTGGTGTTGTTTTTAAATTAAAGTAAAACAATTGCACTCCTAATCACTGCATTGCATTCTCCGCGTAGAAGTCCCCGACGGTAGCTATACGCTCGTGCCGGCTGACGAGGACGAGGGAGCAGAAGGAGACGTGCACTACGTGACCGTAGAGCAAGAACCGGGCCAAAGTCCGGAAGTTAGTGTGTCTGCTTGTGCTGACGAAGGCAAGCCCCGGTTTATTCATTAACCTATGTGTTTCTTGAACTTCTGAATTTATCTTTGTTATTTATGTGCATTTACGTTCAGGAGTTGATTGAAACCCTAGTTGCATAATTCTTAAGTACCTATTATCTTTTACTAGCATGTTAGGACGCTAGTGGCTATGCTCTAAGGATCCGGTACAAGTCGAGTGATGTTCGTCACTCGCGAGAGTAGGATCTCCTTGATGGAATCACCTTATTGGTTAAATGGACAGCTCATGTGGTAAGAGCATGGGATTTGGGCTCTGGTCCAATGGCTTCGTTGGTTAAGTGTTTGAAAGTACTAAACACTTGTCGGAAATGGGTATGATAATCCTAGTACCTAAATGAGGCGGTACGGGGTTTTACTATCACTACTCTTAGGGTTGCGGCCCCGGGCTCGCCACCTGAGTGCATGCGTGAGGCTGGGTGACCTTAGTGGCGTAGCTCATATAAACCTTGTACTTAAGACTTTGAACTATTATCCCCAAACTGAAGAATGACGGGAACCACCTGGTTGGTGAACTCTTGGTGAGGGCACCTTCGGTGTGTTTAGGTCCACCTTGCAAGGTTATGAATCAATCGATTGTCGGCCTCTCACCGTCATCTGAGACTGCTTACCCGACTGGCCATGATATCCCTTTATGATGGAACTTTGTGAAGATTATTACTTTGATTAATTGTTTGTACAACTTTGGTTGCAATAGTTGCTTATCTAGTAATGATTACTTCTACTAGAACATGAGCTAAAATATTGAAAGTAAGGATCCACTACCTAGTAGCTTTTTGGCAAACAAACCCACGAGCCAAAGGCCTTGCATGACTAGAGGTAAAGTCTTTCTTTTAGACGGGTAAGTCTTGCTGAGTATTAGTATACTCAGCCTTGCTTTATAAATGTTGTTCTAGGTAATGCATCTGATGTGTGGCCCGGAGAACTTCCACCCGGCTGGGAGCTGGAATGGGTGGATCACGAAGAATGATTGCATCATGGACAGGCCTCCTATGATGTGATCGTACCGTTTAGTTATCTTCCTGTTTTCAATGAACTCCGGACCATTTACTTTCATGTCAAAGAACTATGTTTGTAATAATGGACCCTAAGGGGAATTGATGTTAATTTGTAAGGCACTCTGGACTCTCCTTCGTGGGAGTTTTGATGCATACGTTCGATCCTCTCGTGTTGTCAAGTGATTTACCGGGTGTAAACCCGACAACACTCAACGGGATGATTCTTTATTATCGCTTAATGACCAAATGGAGTGGTTTAGGAGATAGTACGAAATTATCTCGGGTGGGGTTGTCACATTAGGCACGGCCGGCCAGATCCGGCGGGCATGCGTCGCCGCGGACGTGGAGGGCTGGCGGCGCGCGCGCGCTTGTCATGGCGTGGAGGGGCGCCGGCATGCCACGTCGTCCCGGCGAGGGTGCGGCGCCATAGCAAGGCGCTCGGCCCTGTCATAGTCAGGAGTGGTCGGCCGCAGGTCCACTGGCGCGCGGTGTTGTCCCGGCCAGGCGCGCAGCTCCCACAGCTAGTGACGCAGGCGGTGGCGAGGTGCGACCAGCTAGCAAAGGCAAGATTTTTTTTCTTTTTTTGCATTTGTGTTTGGTGAGTGAATCATTTGTCGATGGAATTCATGTGTTGTGATGTGCAAATAGAATTTGTGAATTTGCGAGATGAATTTGTGAGATGTGTGATGTTTTGTAAGATGAACTTGTGATGAACTTTTGTGATGGAGCGAAGCTCGAGGTGGGTGGTGGAGCTGCAGGGAGCGGCGGGAGCCCGGAGCCGGCAGTGCAATCACTACAAGGTTTTCCCCCTATTGCAACAAATCCCTTAGGCAACACCACTATTTCGGTTGCAATAGGGGGGTACTATTGCACCGAAACAGTGATTTGGTTGCAATTTGTGTGTCTATTGCAAGACAAAATTTGAGTTGCATTATTTATTTGTTCGGTTGCAACATGTTGACGCTAATGCACCCTTTTTCAGTATTTAAGTACTTCATGAGTCATGTAATTAACTCAGTGGATGGTTCAATGTTGGTTAATTAACTATAGATGCATTGTTATATTTAACTGCTGATGTTAATTAATGTTGCAATTACTGCTGCTACATAAATGAGCGTGGCAGAATACACCGGTGTTTTTCGTTGCCAAAAAGTAGCGTGGCAATAGTAAGGTGCACTTGTAGCACCCCTAATACGAACGTGGTAATAAGAAATTCAACTTGTAGCGACACAAAAGGAACGTGGCAATAGTATGGTCTACTTGAAGCAACCCTTAATAGGAACGTGGTAATAAGAAGTTCAACTTGTAGCAACACAAAATGAGCGTGGCAATAGATAGTGCACTTGTAGCAACCCTAATAGAAACGTTGTAATAAAGACTTTAACTTATGGCAACCAACCAAATTTCGAAGCAATAATAGAGGACCACATATTACAACCAATCAAATTACGTGGCAATAGAGGATACCACCTAAAGCAACGTAACCAATATCGTGGCATCGGACAATGCTACCTATCACATCGAAATCAACTTTTGTGGCAATAGAGGAGACCACCTATAGCAACTAACCAATTTCGTGGCATCGGACAATACTACATATTCCAACCAAATTACTTTCGTGGTAATAGACGAGGTTCAACCAATAGCAACCAAAGTCAGTGCGTAGCAATACTATAACTTGCAACGAAACAGAAACGTTGCAATTGCACCTTTGGCAACACCGCAGATGTGTCGCAATAGTACACTTTGCAACCAAAACAAGTGCTGTAAAAAACCCTAATTGCAACGTTGCGTTACGTTGTAACAAAAAACTTTGGCAACCACTAGATGGACAACGACGCAATACCCTAATGCAACGCGGCCTTTCGCATCCCATGGCCCACGGAATAATTTGGTTGCAATTGTGTATATTGCAACCAAATATGGCATATTGCAACACATTTTGTGCGTTGCATTAGGGGGAAAATCTAGTAGTGAATGGCAGGAGCCCGACTGCGGGAGTCGACGGAGCTGTTTTTATTTTTTTTAATACTTTTTAGTCCCGACTGATAATACCTACTGAGACTAAAAGGGTTGCACACTGGCGTTGATTTGCACCCTTTTCTCTTGATTGGTAATACCAACTGAGGCTAAAGGACTCTCTTTAGTCCAAGTTCATTCAACCGTGACTAAGGGGGCCTTTTGTCTCTCACTATTAGTCCCCGTTGGACTTTAGAGCTTTACGATTCTTACCAACCGAGGATATTAGCGGGTTCCCTACCAGTGAGAGAAGGAACAACTAACATAATAAACTAATTGCCCTTACAAACATATTCCATGGTGGTATTTAATTTGTCAGATTTACCCGGATGATTAGTGCTAAAACAATGCATTTGAATGGACACGTGCTGAAAAACAGTGACTTGGAAAGTTGAGAAAAAGTGCACGTTGGGACGCGTGCTTGATAGAAGATAACTTGATAATTACTAGAACTAAGCACGCCTCTGTATTGTAATTTTTCATTTACTGTTCACCTTTTTAACTGTTGATTTTTTTAGAACCAAAATAATCTGAGTTCTTTGGACCCATGATCTCTGGTTCCGTAAGTTAGTTTACAAAACAAACTTCACAACTATGTGCTAATTCGCGAGACAAATTTAACGAGGTCTTTGACTATATAATTAGAGACAAACTTCACAACTATGTGCTAATTCGTGAGACAAATTTAACGAGGTCTTTGACTATATGATTAGAGGATTGTTAATGTAGTAACCTAAGTTGTGAGATTTTTTTTCAAATAAACTTTATTTATTACTTCACACATGAAAATTTTCGTTGGGAATTTTTTTTACGAAACACGATGATGCATCCTACTATACGCTGTGAGTAGGTTGTATAGGCCACTATGTTGGACTCCTAAGGGCTGTTTGGACGCCCGCCACACATCGCCACGCCAAGTTCTGGCTCGCCACAACCAGTGGCCAGCATTTCCACAGCCACACTCATGTTACTATTTTGTGGCGGGGCGCATTGTGGCATGGCGAGCTTTGGCCGGGAGCCAAACAGGCCCCTACTCTCCACACAGTGGGTAAGCCCTGGCTGGTGCATGCATGGTTACGCCAATCATGCTCGTCCTAACGCGACGTATCAAGCTAGCCGGCCCGGCCGCTTGACATCTCCTTGTCGTCGCTCTCGATCTCCACTTCACGGGATCAAATTTATTACGCTAAGATCTTGTTAGTGTCCGGTTTAAATGATTGATATCACATCAGACATTTAGTGGAATATCGTAATGGGAGTACTAAACGAAATACTAATTACAAAACTTGGCAGTAAACCATGAGATGAATTATTAAGGACGGTTCTAATGAAAGAAACTAACACGGTTATCATGATACAAGAAATCATCTAAAAATTGTATTTCACAGTGGTAGTGTCTTCGAGTACTTTCTCTCTCCTAATTCCACCGATGACGAGTCTTGAATGAGTCCCATAAAAATTAGTGGTTGTTTCCCAATGGTGAACTCATGATTTTTTGTCCATTGGGTCCATAGAAAACCTGATTTATTCACGAGAAAATCATTTCTATGATTACTGATCTATTTCTTCATTAATTACGTTGTCATATCAGCATTTTGCCTATATGACAAGTTATTTAATGTGGATAGGAACCACCCTTAAGGGCACTCCCAACCCAGACTCTATGGTAGAGTCCAGAGCCATTAATTACACTGCCACCTAAGCAAATTGCTGATGTGGCAAGCAATTTAATGATGAGAGAGGGGTGAAAACTTAGAAACCAAGTCTAAGTTAGACTCCAAGTCTACACGCAAAATGAAGCCCGTACAGATTTCGTGTGGCTGCCTACATGCGCGATGTGTCCTCTTATTTAATAAAGCTGGAGTAGAAGATCCGAGAGGAATATTAGACAGACTACATCGTAGAAAATCTGCATTGGAGAATTTAGTTTCTTGTGATAGAGTGTTCGAGATATTGACTCCATGGGTAGAGTCTGGGTTGGGAGTGCTCTAATTCACCATTGGAGATTGCTCTAATACTAATTAATCTATCATTAGCACATATTTACTCACATCTTTATCTAGTTATAAAGTAATTAAACTTAATAAATTCGTCTCCAACCTTACACTAGATCTGTGTAAATTATTTTTTTAATACATCTGTGTAAATTATTAAGAAGCAACTAAACAAAGCCGTCCTGAGCGCGCGGAGGGGGAACCAAACGAAAACCAATGCATGCACAGTGACCCCAACTCCGGGCACTGTACCGTGCATTCCCAAACGGAGCGAACAGTGCGGCCCTTGTCTCGACTGACCACAACCACAGCGACAGTCCCACATGTCGGTGGGTGGTGAGGGGCGCCCGCATTTACAGCCGTCCCGTCGCCACTCGCCAGTGAGACCGACGTGACGGCCGGCCACATGCCGTCCTGGCCTCGTCGCTCCTTTTTAACGAGGGAAATTTCGCGGTGTCGTCCTCTCCTCCGCCGCTGGCTCGGCCCATTTAGCTCGTGAGATGGAACTTTGTACTCCCCTCCGTCCCCTTGTGTCGTTCCGAAAAAGAACCGCCAACCAAGGCAACTAAGAAAAGACCATATTACCCCTATAAGCCAATTAATGTTTGGATGAGCATGTCATAAATGCTGCAGCGCACGCCGCCGTCGGCTAGCTCCGCCGCGGGCGAGCTTGGCCTCGTATGCTCGGCTCCCGTGTCCTGGCATTCGAGGATCTCTGCGCAGAGGAATCGCAAGAGGATCTCGACGGAGAGGGTCGCAAGAGGATCTCGGTGGAGGCCCGGAGGGGCCTGGGGATGAGGCTGGGCAGGCGCGCGACGGCGAGCTGCTTGGAGATGATGCTGGGCGGGCGCGAGGTTGGGGAGTCTTCGTGGCGGCGCACGGAGAAGGACTCCGCCCTGCCGGATCCCGTGTCCCGGCGCACAAGAATCTTGGCGCAGGGGAGTCAACGCAGGGGGCGACCGCGTGGAGAGGCCGCTCCCAGCTTCGGTGGGCGTAGGATGGAAGAGGCATGGTCGGAGGGGGCGGATGCCTTGCGTCGTCGGGAAATCTTGGCGGCAGCACGCGGAGGACCTCACCCTGCTGGCTCCTGTGTCCCGGCGGCCGGCGAGCTGAGGATGAGGCTGGGCGGACACTCGATGGCGACCTTCCTGGGGATGGTGGACGGCCGCGAGGTTGGGGATGACCGACCGGAGGAGATTGGATTTATTTTTGGATTCATTTTTGGCAGCCTGTAGTGTGGTGTGCTTGGTGCCTTGGAGCTCTCCATGGGGATATGGAAGAAACAAGGCAGTGCGGTACAGCTAGGAGCCTAGGAAGGCCTGCGGGCTATGGGTGCTAGGAACGACGGTCAGTTTGAGATACGTTTCTCTAGATTTAGCGATGATGAATTGGGGACAGAGGGAGCACTTTTTAAGGTTTATTAGGTACGTACACATGTTGTATATTTGATACGTATAAACAGCTAAACAGACAGCTTATACAACATGTTGTCTATTTAGGTGTCTACATAATATATTATTTGACACAGGAAACTATAATGATCTATTGTACATTAGATGATTATAGCTATTTTTCCCGTTACAAGAGAGAACACGGTCATGTCAAATAATTGAAATGTTATTTCTATGTTATTTGTATCCTTAGGATTTTTTTAAAAAAAATAGTTTGTAGAAAGGATTCTAATGCCTAATGCAAAATTGCCTGGGTCAATTTTGTAAACATGGGCCTCACCTGATTCAGTTCTCTCTGTGCTATGGTTCGTTCTTATCCTCTCCTCTCCCGATCAACTCAACCACACGCAAATATAAAGGGCGTGTTTGCTCACCTGTACCTAGCCAGCCTGGCTCATTGGCCTGCCTCTGGCCAGCTAGAGCCTGCTAAAAATGGACCACCCTTCTGTGTTTGGAGCGATAGTCTGTGGGCTCGGCTCATCCTCATTTTCGTGTTTGGTGTCCAGCTGCGAGCCCGACCGAGATGGATATGGTTACACTCCATTGGTATTTCAGTAACATTACCACCATACTTTCACTTTCGTTCTTCATTCACATTTCACCGAACACCTGAGGGGCGCCCCTAGTCTGCCGGGGCAGGCGACCTCCCCTTCATTGCCGGCACAGGCAAGATCCCTCTGCCGCGGATCGACATCAGACGCAGAGAGCGCCCCTCCATCGCGGACACACGCGAGCTCCTCTGCTGCGAATAGACACCGGACGCGGTGAGCTCCCTCTGCCATGCGCAAGGTCGCCGAGCACGGACGAGCGCCCCACCATCGCGAGCTTGTCCTCCTCCGTCGTCGGGCACGAGCTAGTTGCGCGAGATGTCGAGCATGCAGAGGCCCTGGATCCTCCCGAACGCCTCAGGCAGTTGGCGCAACTGATCAACGAGGCGCACGCTCTCCACCGGCTTCCCCTCATCAGCGGGAGGTGAGATGCTGGAAGGTGACCCAACGCTCCCCATCGGCCACCCTGCTGCCTCCACCGAGCCAGGCTCCCCAGCTACGGTAATTTCTGGCGAACGAGGAGAGCCTGCCCCAACCTGCTTTGGATCTCCGCGCAAAGACGAGCTCTAAAGCTGGGCCAGGAAGCCAAACACACAGAGTGCACTCTCAGGAGCGCAGCCCGGCCCCTGAGCCACCCTTTCAAACACACCCAAAGAATCTTGCACTTGCAGGCCTGTAGCGAGGCTCCAGGCGGCCATGGCGGAGGAGCCCGCATCAGCTCTCGGGACGGCTGCGGCGGAGGGCAAGCGCGACGACCGCGTGGAGGTCTGGCGGGCTCCTCGCAGGCGCGACGGCTGTGGCACCCGGGTGGGCAACCTCACGGTGCGAGGCTGGTGGCGAGATCCCCCATCGAGCACACGGCAGGTGAGCTCCGGTGCCGGCGTTGCTGCCTCGTGGCGTCGCCGGATTTGCGGCACCTCCTCTCCGGTCGTTGCTCCCTCGCATGGATGGATGGATCGATTCTTGGTGCCAAATTAAGGTCCGGTGCCGCACGAGATCCATCTTCACCGTCGACCGAGGGTACAACGGTGCTGAGGCTGGCGATACGGTCTGGGAGCACGAGCCCCTGCTGTCCTTTCGCGAGACAACGACAACCTTGTCGCTTAGCTGAGGTGAGGTTGTTTCTGCAAAAATATCGACTCGTAGACGGCTCGCAGACAACCATTGTACGTGCCCTTAGTAGTATTGAATGTGAACTAAAAAATAATTACATGTATAGACCGGAAATTAAGAGACGAATCTATTAAGTCGAATTAATCCGTCAGTAGAGAGTGGTTACTCTAGCATTACACTGTCTAATCATGACATAATTAGACTCGTTAGATTCATCTCCAAAATTAATGCAGGGGCTGTGAAATGAGTTTTATCATTAATCTACGTTTAATACTCTTAATTAATGAGTTTTGTTATTTATTAATTGAAGGTCCCCTTTGGTCTCAAAATTTTCTCCACCACTTCGAATGAAATGACACTACTTAGAAGCATTGAATGTGGATTAATGCTCAAAACTCGAGACAATTCTAATGCACTTAATATGTCATAATTAAATAATGTCATGCTACAGTAAATAACCTCCAATGACAAATCAATTACGCTTAATCAATTCATCTCGTAATTTCTCATCCATTCGTATAATTAGTTTTTTAATAAATCTATATTCCGTCCTCCTAATAGGTTTTAAAAGGAGCATCTAAAATGTTTTCTCACAATTTCTGGGGACTAAACGGGTCTCAATTTCAAATTATGGATCATTTGTTTTTAAAAAAAAATAAATTTGTTTCCTCACCTTATTTAGAAAATTTAAACATAGTTAAATTTAAATCATTCTAAAATAGCACTCATAAATAAGCAAAACACAAAGAAAATGTTTTGAATTTTTTGAATGAAATGAGTGATCGAGATTAAAATGGTAAATGTTCTATAATCTATACTATAAAATAAAGATCGAATAATTTGAAAAATCTTTCTCACCTAATTCAGACCCACCTTACCCCTCACACCGGTCCCACTTGTCAGGTTATGAGAGAATAAAAAAGTTGGCAGAACCATAGAAATCGCAATTTGAGGAGTATTTTTGCAAGAACCTATTTTTTCTCACTCACGCCCCCATGTACCCACACACACGCGTACCCGTTGGGCCCACCGAGTTTGCATCCGGAAAAAACTTCCCCCTCTCCACGCATGCAGAGCACCAGCCCGCGAGCCCCTGCCCCACGTAGACGCCACTAAGGGCGTGTTTGGGAGGGCTCCGGCTCCACCAAACCAACTCTGTAGCAGCAGCTCCACCAATTTGCAGCTCCACCGTGGAGCAGGACTCTCCCTTTGGAGCTGAAGAGATGTGTTTGGTAGAGATAGCAACTCCAGCTCCGGAAACACAGATCATGTTGTGAAAAGTCAATTTTACCCATTATATGGACCCACATGTCATCCTCATTTTTTCCTCTTCTTCCTTTCTCCTCTTCGCCTCTTTCTTCCTCTGCTCACTCCATCATGCGCTTGCAACCACGGCCGTGCCTGCAACCAGGTCGGCCGCGGCCATGCCGCCCGTCCCCTGGCAGCTCGCGCCATCTCGCGCGCGGCCTCGCTCACGGGCGAGCGGGCGGGCGGGCGGGCGGTGGCCGGGCAAGCGGCCCCGGCGCGCGGGCATGCGGGCGGCCGCGGGGCGGACAGGCGAGCTCCGGCGCCGGCGGAGGTGCTTGGGGTGGCCGACCGCGGCGGCCGGTGGCGCGGGGAGGTGCTTGGGGCGGGGACCGGTGGCGCGGGGAGCTCCGGCGCCGGCGGAGGCGCGGGGAGGTGCTTGGGGCGGCGGACCGCGGCGGCCGGTGACCCTTGTCGTCGATGCCAACCACCCGGTGGCTCGCGCGATCCTCGGTGGCCGGCCCGCGGCAAGGGGGAGCGACGGGCGCGTGGCGCGCGCGAGCGGGGAGGAGGGAGAGGGGGTCCATGGCGCCGCCCGCGGCGAGGGGAACGGCGGCGCCGGCGCCCTGTTGACGTGAGGCAGGCGGGGCGGCGGAGGAGAGGAAAGGTGGAGGGAGGTCGCGGGTCGCGTGGCGAAGAGAAAAAAGAAACGAACCGGTATCTTGTGTAATGGGTGGCAAAGGTGGGTAATTTCCACCCAACTCCACGATTGAGTACAAAAAGTGCCTTCGCAGAGTACCCCTTGAGGCACTCTATGGATTTGGTGGAGTTGGGAGCTAGATCCATGGATTTGGTGGATCTGGAGTTTTTGGAGCTGTGGTGTTTGGCAGGAAAAAAATGGAGCGGAGCTGTTTTTGTGGATCTGGAGCTGCGTGGAGCTCTCCCAAGCACGCCCTAACGCAGCGCGCTCCACGACAGCTAGTAGCGCCCCGGGCGTGCATGCGTCGCGCCTCCTGCAGCACCTCATGCATCCTCTCGTTGTGCACGAACACGAATCACAGCTGCGATCTCCGGCCGCCGATGCCGCTGCTTTCTTCGCGGCTGCGGTCGTTGTCGAGGTTGTGCCGCCACTTGCCTGGCACGCGCTGCGGGGTGCTGCTCTCTTTGTTGTACTGACCTCCGTGGGGGCCGAATCTTCAAGAACCGCACTGCTGCTATGCGACTATGCGAGGGTCTGAACTGTTGCTCGCCTCACGTGTTGGCTGCGGGAGTCTGGGGAGATAAATTGGCCGAGTGGCGGATGAGGATGAAGGAGTAGATAAGGAAAATGCTTCTTTATTTTTTATGAGACCCACTATTGTATTTTTTAATCTGTATTGTATATACGCCATATGCTTCCTTAAGATCTTAATTGTCTTATATGCTACATATCTACACCACACCATCGAGCACGAATCAAAAAACGTTCCAGCCATCGAAGATATGACCTGATTTCGAACACAATCACAATGTATTTGCAAGTGTTTGGTTGGTTTTATGACACCTCATGCGGCATTAGATTTGAACAATTGGACGACCAAATAAATTAAGCCACATATAAAATTAATTTGTTTTCTTTTTTATGCACATAAAAAGTGATATGATTTCTCTCTAGGTATTTTGTTCACGTGCATTTACAAGGTTTTTTTTATCAGAAATAAGCTTTAACAAAGGTCAAATATATTGACAAGCGGATGATGAGCAATCATAGGTATCAGTTAACACTAAATACAATTTTTTTAATTTTTATTTTGGATGGATTCGTTATCTAAACTGTAGCCTTTCATTACCCGTGAAATCTCACCATTTCATGCCTGGACAATGCTCACCTTTGGTAAATGTTGATGATTTTGCTTTAATTTTCTGAACATGTGCTTGACATGGCTTTATTTAGATGATCGTGGTACTGGTACAATTATGTATTTGCAAGTGTTATTAGTGTTTTTAGTAATCTTCTTGCAATTATTGGTAACACAATTATAGAGTCACCTATTTGAATTGGACAGTCCTTTCTTATCAAATCTAAGGTAGTGGGACCAACTATACAGTTGTTGTAAGCAACTAAAATAAAAATGATCATATGGTTAATGGTGTTTGCTTCCATTACATGTAAGCTGTATGCACAACCTATGTTAATTTAGGTGATAGTTTTGAGTCTTCATAAAATTATATAAATTAGCTACACAAATTGACAATTCTTTTTTAATGTGAAAATTGTCTTAAAAAGTAATGAAATTCTGAAATTTTGTTGGCTATTGAATTTGTTCAACTGCGATATCCTAAACTAACACTACGTGAAAAACTCGCTTTGGTAACAGACATAGATTGCCTTTGGTAACGGACAATGCGTCCGTTACCGATCAAGTGTTACAAATAAGCCAAGAAAGGTAACAGGTAGATGCCCGTTACTGATAACACATATTCGTAACGGGCATAAAACAACAACCGTTACCACAACTAGCCACCGGTCACGTGAAATGGCTGTTTCTCTGGCCCTACAGAGAACTTTGGTAACGGGCACCAAAACAAAGCCTGTTACAGGAACTCAACATCAGCGACACTTTTTATGAAACCGCATCTCCAATGTCTCGATGAAATGAGAGGCGTCTATTTCACGTGCGTCTCAGCACAACTAGTATTCGTAACGGGCATCAAACAACAACCGTTACCACAACTAGTCACCGGTCACGTGAAAATGACTGTTTCTCGGGGCCCACATGGAACTTTGGTAACAGAGGAATATTTAACCTATTGCCATCATATGGGGGTGAGTGGCAACAGATTTGCCACCCATGAGAGAGGAGTGAACGTGAGACGGATTAATTGACCCTAGCTAAGAGTGGCAAATAGTTAAATATCCCGGTAACAGACACCAAAAAAAAGCCTGTTACTGTGAAATCAATATCGGAGACGCGTGTGGTGAACCTGCGTCTCCGATGTCTCGACGAACGGGCCACGTTGTGGGGCCTACCGGTCAGTACTGGTAATGGGCTTTTACGGTGCCCATTACTTTGTTGGCATGTTTGTAACATGTGTTCCAATTGAAGCCCGTTACTCAGTGATCAGTGTTTGTAACGAGCTTTAATTAACGCCTGCTACAGATACGTAGGCCACCCCTACAGTAACCAGCTTCCTGCTTGCCTGCTGCATCCTGGAACCAGCCAGGATATGACTAAATTCACAGAAATTAGATCCAGCATCCAAATTCATAAAAATCCACAATCCACATGCATCATATGACAAAATTCAGCATCATCATCTCACAAGGAGGAAATGCATCACACAAGGAGGAATGCAATAATATCACAAAAATTCATGGACAAGGAGGAATACAAAAATTTCCTAGTCACCATACATAATCTAAGCCTACACAGTTTCATCAGCATGAAATTTTCCTTCGGCTGCGATCACATCATGAGGAATGTGGCAATTCTTTCACGAACATCTGCCAGCAACAATTTGTTAAGAGGATCCTCATCTAGCCCTAATCTCTGGATATAACAATGTCACCAGTCAGCACACACACATATAGGTGGTTACCAAACATGTGCAGTGCTAATAAGCAAGAACTATGCTCAGCTGCAGGTTTTACAAATGAAGATCCCAAAAAAGTACCTCCATATGTGGGCCGCTATCTTTTAATTGAAGCATGTGATAGGTACAATAGAAGCCAAAGAGTCTGGATCCAGTAGGTTGTTGGTGGCACCGCAATAAATGTACAAAGAAAAATAGTGGTGATCGAGAAGAAATAAACTTAAACTTTAGTACTAGCTTCCACAAGAAGGAAATAAGTGGTATGTACCTTAACATCTTTGACGTGTTCCAAGGAGCCAAGGCGCAAGAACTTTTTGCCGCAGTAAGTCAGTAACGTTCAGAAGCCCTACAACGAAACAAGAAACAATGGTTAGGACACTATTAATTAATATACTATGTACAGTTTGTTGAGGAACGTCCACAGGTTAAGAAAGAAATAACTTACTCATTAATGATTCACTCGAAAGGGTCAGTATTAGTATTAATTGTCTTCAGTGAATCAAGATAGTAGACCTTCTGCTGCCTCGGAACGATCGCCACTGCAATCCAGTGGTTCGTACTGAGATAAGCGGTAAGCATTACATTCTTTTTAGCATATAGTTTGAAGGCATTGAGCATATAGGACACAAAGAAAGCAAGAGTGTTATCTGTGCTATTCAACGTTGTCGAGCAAAGGCATTCAGGATCAAGGAAGCCAACTGCAGGGCCCGTGTTCTCAACTTCTACAGTCATATTCCTATTAGTAAGAAAAAACAATTAAAGTGTAAGGAGGCAAAATACATGGTAATAAAGATGATGTGAGGCAAAAAGCACATTTCGATAGAGGATGTGATTAGTGAGAAGCAGATTAAATTTTCAAGCAACTTACAAGATGAAGCAGCAAAGAAGTTGTGACATCCCGCCCAAGAAAATACTGTACTATCACCTAAAACCAATTCACTTTGGTCATTAAGCAATAGTAAAGTATCATCCTGTCGTTAGTTGCCGGGTTAACGCCCGATAAATCACTTGGAATTCATACAGAGGATCGACATATGCATTAAACTCACACGAAGGCGAGTCCAGAGTACAACACAGATCCAAATTATTACAAACCATTGTTCATGACAGGAAGTAAAGATTCAGAGTTCGAAAACAGCGGAAATAAATAAACTAGCGCGACGATACACATCACAGGAGGCCATCCGTGATGCCATCACTCGTCCTCTTCCACCCATTCCAGCTCCCAGCCGGGTGGAATCTCACAAGGCCAAACAACACCTGCAACAACATTTTTAAAGCAAGGCTGAGTATACTAATACTCAGCAAGACTTAACCGTCGGGTGATAACTACATCACCAAACTCTAGACATGAGAGGCTTTTTGGCCGGTGGAGTTCTTTTGCTGAAAAGCAACGAAGAGTATGTCCTTACTTTCATTATTTTAGCACAAGTTTTAGTTGACTACCATTTCTAAATGTGCCATCTAATTCAATCAAGAATTTCACAAGCAATTAATTCCAGTAGTAGTATTCACCAAGTTCCATCATTCCGGGATATCATGGCCAATTGATTAAGCAGTCTCAGATAATGGTGAGAGGCTGACAATCGATTGGTTTATAACCTTGCAAGGTAGACCTAAACACACGGAACGGTGCCCCAACAGAGGTGACACCGACCAGGCGGTTCCCAAAAATCCTCGGTTCGGGATCGAATCTTACAGTCCCGGGTACAAGGCTATCTGACATGTCCCACACAGTACACCCAGCCTCACACTTGTACCCACCTCCCGGTTGCAAAGCGGAAGGTGATTACTCAAGAGTAATAATAGTAAGTTCCCGCACCGTCTCATTAAGGTACTAGGCTTACCGGTCCCATTCCCGACAAGTGCTTAGTACGTTCAAAAGCTTAGCCCACGAAAGCCACTGGACCAGAGCCTAAATCCCATGCTCTTACCACATGAGCAATCCATTTATAAAGATCTTATGATTCCAGCATAAGAACCTATTCTCGCGAGTGACGAACATCACTCGACTTCTATCGGGTTAGCATAGCAGCTATCGACCTAGCATACTAGTGATAGAGCATAGGTACCTAGGGATCGTGCATCTAGGGTTTCAATTCAACTCCTGAAACGTAAATGCACAATCATAGCAAAAGATAATTGCATAATTTTTTAAAGATGGGGTTAATGATCCGGGGCTTGCCTTCGCTAGCAAGGTTGGCCTTGGGCCCTTCTGGACTTTGTTCCAGGTCTTGAGCTACGTCCACGTACTGCAGCTCTTCGTCAGCACCTTCGTCTCCTCCTTCCGGCACGAGCGTATATCTACCGTCGGGAAGATCTACACGAAGATGCAAATGCAAGATTTATTTGACGATTTTAATTTAATTAATTACAATCAACAAAAGACAACCATGGGGTGCATGGTTGACCACATTCACCTATATAAGAAATACATTCAGCATACTCTTCCAAAGGGGAACAATATGCAGCTCTTTATTAATTATTCTTTTTGATAGTGACTGTGTACAAATATATGTAAATAATTTAGTTTAATTTCACAAACAGCAATGGGTTGGTAACATTTAGCTTTTTAACATGATTTTCATCACACACCAGGTCATCAAAGGTGGGTTGGTGATGTTTCCCATTTAATTGACTATTAAGCCTTAAATTTCTTCCATAGCTTTTATTCATAAATTAATTAATTAAAATTCAGTGGAAGTGTGCATTAGGCACTAATCACCTACAACAAGTCACTGAACACACATGCATGTTTAGGAAAGACATGAATTTAATTATTTTGAAAATAACAAAAACCAGCTAGCAAAGCAAGGTAAATGCACACAAAAATAAATACTCAACAAATTGATCCAAACTTTCTCACACATGACCTCTGGTACAAAACTAGGCTAGGGATGCAACATACACACCTAGAACTATTATGAATCTTGAGTTATGCAATTACCAAGAAAAACAAGTATATTTGAAGAATAAATATTTCTGACAATTAAAAAATTGTGATTAATTCACTAGAGGTGCATTTTGGCATAGAAACACAACATGCAGAAGTTGGTCACAAAAATCTAATTATTTTTGGCTACAAAAACCATTTGGACAGATTCTGCATAAATAGAAAACAATTTTTGTAAACATATTTACAACATAACTTTGTGCAATTTTGGGTACAGGAGCTAGTCATGACATAACACACAACATATCCAAAAATTAGCTACAGAGGAGTTGTAGATTTTGAGATACAACAGATCTAGGTTTTTCATATTTCTATTTTTCATGCCAAAAATATTAGGAAACAGCTCAGGCAAGTATAACAAAAGTTGTGGAGTTTTTCTCCAGGAGCCAACAAAATTGGGTTTGCATTTTTCTGAATTTTCTACGATTTTCTACGGATTTTACAAGATTCAGCACCTTCACCTAGATCTAGAAGAGACAGTTTTACGAACAGGCCCTCAAATTTTGCAGACAGGCCCTCGGGACGGAAAATTAGATTGCAATTGGGTCCCTGGCGCCATGGTCGGTGGAGGGAGCTCGATTCCGGCGAGGGGGAGGCTCGGCTCGACCGGGAAAGGGCGGGGGAGTGGTGTAGCCTCACCTTGGGTTCCATTTCGTGGGTTGTTGGCGGCGGAGGAGCAACCGGCGACGGTGCTCGGCGACGCCGGCGGACTGTGTCCGCAAGGAGCTTCTGCTCCGGCGGGAGGGCCGACAACGCTCCACAACAGGCAGCTCGGTAGGCTTCAGCAAGGTTGTGGGGAGGTGGAGAAGCTGCTAGCAGGCTGCGGCGACACGCGGAGGCAGGAGCTCGCCGTGGGGGCGTCAATGGCGGACGACGACGTCGTGCACACGCGAGGACGGCCGGCAACGACTTTTATAACCTGGGCGAGCAGGCTCGGCTTCAAGCCTCCGCGACGAAAGAGGTACCCCGGGCTTCAATGCCCTAGTACGGCGGCCGGACATCGATGGGTGCGCTTGGCAGAGGAGGTCGCGGACGGACCGGTCGGTCTGGTGCGGTGCGTACGGAACGGCACGGAGCACGAGGCGTCTCGGGCGCGGGACGTTGGGAAGGCGCGAGGCGGCCTTGGGAAGGCGCGCGTGGGGCGCGGACGCCGAGGCAGGCGGCGGCCGCGCGCGCGCGGCGCGGCGCTGGCGCGCTCCGGCTCGAAACCGTTTCAATGTGCCTCTGTTTGACTGTGTTTTTCTCAAAATTTTTTAACTGAAGTGCACTGAGTGATGAATAGGAAAGTTGTAGATCTTACTACCCTCTACAACTTTTACAAAGGCTCTATAATGTTTTTCTCAACGGATTTTGCACAATCTGCTGCCAAACTTTGAATGTCGCCATGTCTCGGTGAACAGGAGCTACTGGCAGTTGACCACGTTTTTCATCCTTTTCCACTCAAAATTTGAAATGCCATTCTACATGAAAGTTGTGTTCCTCGACAAACTGGACAACTTTCATATTGGTAGATTTTGAAGTGTTTAGGTGAAATTTGGAGAACGCGGCAAAAGTTCCGGAAGACATTCACTGTTGTCAGGGTTTAAGCGGGGTTTGACCGTGCCTTTGACCAAGGGTTGACCACAAGGGTGTGTTGACTTCGTCAAGGGGTTCAATAGGGTTTGTTGGCGAGGTTTTCGAGGTGATGACCCAGGTTGACCAAGGTTTGACCAATGTCAGCAGGTTTGACTCAGCTGATTCGGTCATTAGCGTTAATGACGCTAATTAAAAACCTGGGGTGTCACAGAAGTGTCAGATCCACAACATCCAAGTTGAAGAGATCGTACAAATCACTGAGTTGCACAGGTAGCAGCTGGAGTCGGTTTGACCATCTCGGTGACCATGCACTGCTCTGGGGCCGAAGTGCGACCATAATATGAGAATTATCATCTGACTTACCGCGTTGCATTTAGAATTTGTGGAGCTTTCTGGTAAAAGGATCAACCTTTTTGAGATCACCATCAGTGAGAAGGCTCTTTCCGAATTTGTAATTTGGGTTATCCATAGCCCAAGGATTCTTCTCGGTGTCACTCTCAGATTGCTTTGGGTTAGTCATATACCAACGATTCTCCTTGGTGTTTCTCTTAGATCGCTTTCTAGTAGGCCTCTTAGAGGTTTTATTTACAACAATTTCCTTTTTCTGCTGCTTTGAGATGGCTGAAGAAGGTTTCTTAATGGCTTGCTTGCCTGCTGTAGGTGGTGTAGAGCTTTTATTTTTGGCAAGTTTCTCTTCTTGCAACTTTTAAATGGCTGAAGGTTTCTCAAGGAATTTCTTGCCTGTTGTACGTGGTGTAGAGATTTTATTTTCAGCAAGTTTCTTTCCTTGCTGATTTAAAATGGCTGAAGGTTTCTCAAGGGCTTTCTTGCCTAGTGGTGTCTCACCAGGAGCTATTACAGAGGTATTGGGCCCAGATGTACCTATAACTTTCTTCGAAGTGTCGTCGACAGATTTATCAGCACCAGCCAACACATCACTCTGGTTGACTGGTAACAGTGGTGTCTCACCAGGAACTATTGCAGAGGTATTAGGCCAAGATGTACCTGCTTTGGCATGATTATTCTGAGCACTTCTGTTTGGGGTGTAGGTTTTGTTGTTTCATGAGGAGGAGAAGGAGGAGGAGGTGGTGGGCATGGTGGTGGGGATGGAATATTTGGTGTCTCTTGCGGATGTGGGGATGCAAGTTTTTCTATTTTTCAGGACTAGGAGTAGGTGGGGATGGAATATTTTGTGTACCTTCCAGATGTGGGGATGCAAGTTTTTCTGTGTTTTCAGGATGATGAGGAGGTGGAGATGCAAGTTTTTCAGGACGAGGAGGATGTCCAAATGGAACATCTTGCAGATGTGGGGATTGAGGAGGAGGAGGGGAACCATCTAAGGAAGGAACCAGTACCGTACTGTGTGAACTACAAGGAATCTGTACCGTAGCTTGTGAACGAGATTTACATATTAGTGCTCCTTTGATGTCAATCCGACACCTTCTCCACTGTAACCTCTCTCCTTGAGCTTGTCCGGGTTTCATCACCTCGTCATTAGGAGGGTATTCCAATAGTTCATCCCCAAAGATAGTATATACAGTGAGCACTTCAACTACAACACAATCTTCATGAATCGGGACTGTTTGTAGCGTAGTCTCCTCTGGATGAACAAAACCAAGTGCAGCCTCACATTGAAGCCCTCTCCACATGATCCATAGGCCACAGTGTGTGGGTTTAGTCAACATGCCTATAAGGTCTTCGTGTGTACGATTGTCACAGCGCACCTCCGTCGCCAACTCTGCAGTGCCATCAATCAAACCTACATCTGCGGACGCACAGCTGCTCTTCAGTGTGGCGGGTGAAGGGCTTGCGCGATTGGACATTGGTGACAACACCACCTCTGCATCTGCATGTTATGCATCCGCATCATAGCCACCAGTTCTTGCTTGATTTGTTCCTTTATCTTTTCCGTATCAACTGATGCGTCGGTCTTCGTCCTCTTCCTCTTCTTGTACATCTCGACGTGCTGAGGCCATGCATACTTCCAGCCCTGGTAGCTGGAGACACCACGCACACGACCTGGTTGTTCAGGGCGGCCCAGGCACTGACTTAGCACATCATACTCCCTCTGCCCTGCCATTCCTAGAGATTATGCACATGCAATCTTCTCCTTGATGTCCGCAGCCAATTTTTCTGCCTCTTTGTTGTTGAACACTACCACGGCAACATGGTCTTTAATCAATAGCTTACTCCTTGCCCGTAGCCAATTCTTGGATTGATCGTCAGTGTAGGCGTCATATGGGTTGGGGATACTAGCTACAGCTATTTGTCTGTCCTCTTCCTCCCATTGTTTTAGTTTCACAGTATAACCAACTGGACCCATGTTGTGCTTGCTTGTGTTCCAGCTTCAGAGTTCTTTAAACTTGACACTAGCAGATGAGGCTTGCTCGGTTTTTGCCTATTTTGTGAACTCGTTCCACTATTCTGGGACAATAAACGGGTGCCTTGTAAATGGCTCAAGTCCTTTTCTGATAAAATCTCGCCTAAGCTGAAATCTGAATTGTTTCCATGCCTTGGCTACCGTCTTCCAGAAAAGCTTGAATGCCTGCGATTTCGCATCTTCCTGGAACTTCAAGTGTTTCTACACATGCTTATCAAACAAGTCCCACTTTTCATCATTGCTTAGTTCTTTGATTTCCGGCAAGTTCAAAGGTATCTTTTGTCTAGCAACGAGCCCCGCAAGCGCCCTGAACCTGCGCTTTTGAGTCAATGGTTCTGGCATCCCACTATATCGACCTCAGTGACTATCATTGTGTCACTTGGCCACTTTGTGGATGTCCTTGACGCTCTGCCTCAGCGCTGAGCCCCACCCATCTGTTCTTGTTGTGCACTAGCAGCGCTATAACCCTCTTCTTCATCTTGTGGCCTAGGTATATAGTCCTTGTCAAATTTATCCTGTGAATTAATAGTCAAGGGAATTATAGTAACTACTTTAGCCCACTGTAATATCATTGGTTCTTGGTAAACCATTAGCATAAATGGAAAATTCAGTAACCAAAAAATTAGTTCAGGTAAAGCGACCATACCATTTTAAAGAGCAAGATGCAGGCTGCCTCAGTTGCTGATGAGGTACTTATTCAACTTGGAGAGAATGTACAGATGTACATAGGAACAAGAGAAAAACCAAATATAAGAGTCAATCTAAAGGGAAATGCTAAGTATGCATACTATCAATAGCTAAGTATGTCCACATGTACTTATACAAAGGAGCCACGACATACCCTGCAATTCCCACAAGTAAAAGTATATTTATACGCATTTATATAAAAAGAAAACCATACACACGCATATGTTGTATACTTGATTATCTGAACGCATGTGTGCTGCAAAAGCGCGCTTGGCCTAATTCCATAAACTCGAGCAAATATACAAAATTACATTATTACTAAATTGTTGTTAATTTTACAATTATTACCAAGTTGGTAGAATGCATTTACCGAATTGTATAAGACATTTTTAGAGCGGCATACCATAAACTCAAACCCTAGATTTGCCACTGACCTTCGCACTGCCGGAGCGGAGGGATCTCTACTCCTCGTCGTTGCCTGCTCGTCGCCACGTCCTTCTCCTCGCGTCAACCTCGTGGCTGGATCCCTCCTCCTCCAAGTTGTCGTCGTCGTCGTTGGATCCCTCCTCTAGTCGTCGTCGTCGCAGCCTGTTAACGGTGAAATTTCGTTAACCTAGCCATGAGTTTACCTTCGGTGTTGGCATGAGTTTTATATCTTATCCATTGGTACTAACCCTCTTGGTATAACAAGTTCATTCATGCATGTCGGTTTTGGAGTTTAGTGTTTATGCAGGGTTTTAGCGTTGAAAGCAAGACTTCCGGGATAAGTTCATCAAGCACCTCGTGACAAGACCTTGAAGCCCGATACAAGTCATGCAATGAAGCAAACATGACTCCAAGAGGCCCAGGGACCAAACCCGAGAAGATGACAAACTCCGAGGACCTAGCCAAAAAAGTGCCGAATCTTGCGAGACAAGGAGCTTCGTCCAACTCGGAGAGAAACTGATGACAAGGGCCTACATGTAGAATGGGGAAGGATCTAGAATACTCGGGAACCGACGCACGCGAAGGAGGTCGCGGACTAGGTCGAAATGGGCCCAGGCCGGTTGGCCCAGGCCGGCCGGCCCAGCCTGTTTCGAGGCCCAGTCGGCTCCCACTTTGACCTAGACGCCTCTCGGGCTATTTATAGCCCCCTGACCGAGAGCCACGCAAGAATCACTTCGTCATCTGCCGCCGAGGAGTAGAGAAGCTTGAGGGACACCATCTTGGAGATGAGGGTTGTGCTAGTTGTCTAGGGTCTCCCTAGCCGACGTGGGAACCTTGCATGGAAGACCACATCGGAGCTCCGGAGCAAGGATCAAGATCGAGGTAGGATCCCGGTGGTGATCCTGTTCATTTAATCATTCATGGTGAAGTCTTTAAGTGAATCCGATTTCTAGCGATCAAGTGCATTCTCGATGATTTTGTTCTCCCTTGGTTTTGCTTCTTCCCCAATCTATACTTAAGATAGATTGCATAGGGTGCTCTTGTAGCCGCGGTGGCTAGAGGTGCATACCGGACCGACCAAGTGATTTCAACTTGTTCTTATCAAACTCGCCCTAGACTACCTGCATGAATAGGGGTGCGTTGTGATAGAACGGTGGCTCTGAAAGGTGGGCGTTTTGGGAATCCGACCGGAGGCCATGGTTTAAAGATGCTTTTAATGAGATTCGCTTTTTTATCTTCATCTATCTTGTTTGGAGCTACAACATAAGCATGATCTAGACTCTCTAGATCGGTTATCTCTTGCTACCTCTTAGTAGATTAGGTTAGATGTGTTCTCTTGATGATCTCTTAGATTAGATGCAATTTGGTTCTTCATAAGATAGCTTTCCTTGCTTTACTAGATTGAATCCTTGCGTTGCACATTGTTCCACGGATTCGATACCTTGGGTTCACCACTCGAGGGAAGAAGGGTCCCTTGTCTACGACGGGGGATTTGTCCGCTTGCAAATCCATATGAAGTTTGATACGAATATACACCGTCAACAAGCCCCTTTTTCTGGCGTCGTTGCCGGGGCACATGCAATCAAGATCCGATCTAGTATCGCCTTTTGTGAATATTTTTTCAGTTTTTGCTTTAGTTTTCTTTTGCATCTCTTAACTTTGATCATCCTCAAAAAGAAAAAAATCAATCTAATCTAGTTTTTGATTAACACTAATTTTTCTTTTTAGATTTTTGTTTTTGCTAACCCTAACCGGAGATGGTTGGCTACCTCTCCAAGAAACCCAAACTTTCTTTTGTCGATGATCCAGGAAAGCTTTACAGGCAAAGGAGACGTGCAACACAAGCTATAGGGTCGGAAACCCTAGATCCAAAAGCCGAAGTCGAAGGACCGTCGAAATCTCCAAGGGAATCACCACCTCCAAGTCCAAAGGAAGATCAGCCTCAACCGACACCCATTGGAAAACAACCACAACCAGAGCACAAGATCGAGCTATGCACCCCAGACGTCGTTGACCTACCTATGATCAAGGTCTCAACTATCCACATGGTACAACACTCGCCTTTCACCGGTAAAGAGGATACAAACCTTCACCTCCAAGCATTTGTTCAACTATGTCAACTTTTCGATGAGGATGGGGTGACTCAATATCAAATGAGGGCAAGACTTTTTCCATTTTCACTACTTGGAAAAGCTTTGCATTGGTTCCACACTTCACCGGCGGAGTCAAAACAAGATTGGGAAGCGTTGATGAGGAACTTTATGAAGGAATTTTATTCGCCTACCAAGACTCTGAGTTTGCACGACAAGATTGATACGTTTGTTCAATTGCCCATGGAGATGATCGGAGAAGCTTTGGAGCGTTTCAATGAATACATGCATGCGAGCCGAATTCCTTGAGTGACATATCGATTTCCTTAAGAGGAGGATGGACAAGATGGAGATAGAGAGAGAAGCTCAACACCTAAAGGTTGCTGAGGCAAGATCCACATGCAATAAGTGTGAAGAGTATGGCCATGTCCGAGGTAAACCCCGATTTAATGCAAGTTCGTCCATTCAAGATTTGGTTTCCCTTTGTACACAATTCAAGGACTTCATGGACGAGCAAGCTAAGATCAACAAGGACGTCGTCACTAAGTTCGACACTATGGAGAAAATATTGGAGAATTTAGATAGCAAGGTGACGGAGGTCGGAAGCTCTATACGTGAAGTATTCATTGTGATAAAGATGCTAGAGACGCAAGTGGGACAACTTGTCGGGCGCCCGATGGGTTGCAAAGAAAGATTGTTGGTACAATCCCAAGGTCCCGAGATGGCGAAGGTTACTCAAACTCATTCGGGAGAGACGGAGGATCACACTAAGACCACGAAGATCACGACCGAAGGACCGGAGTTTGAGATGCCGAGCCACTACATGAAGGAAGTTGTTGCATCCGTCAAGACCAAAGGACAAAGCCAGCTTGTGAAGACCAAAAAAATGACTAAGCCGAAGAATGAGCCCGCGCCCAAGATGGTGCGGAAGTGGGTACCCAAGATTGCAACGCCCGCAAAGAGCATTGATCCGAAGTAATCAAGTGAAGAAGTCTAGCCATGGACTATAAACGAAGCGCTAGGTGGGAGGCAACCCGTTTCGTCGAGTCAAGAATAAGCTACCGGGAGGACAACTCATTTCAAGATTCTTCGAGTCTTTTCAAGTAAGTTAGTTTTTAATTTTACTACGCAAAGACATTAGACTTAGAAGTGGTTGAGCAATGTTAGAGACATATTCTTGGTTGAACTTGTTTGAATCATCAACCCTTTATATGAGCCATCCTATGTTATTTGCTTCTTTTCGAGAAACCAAAACCAAAAAAATTTAGAACCTATCTCAACCTTTCATCCTCTTTATTATGTTATGGTTGACTTGTTTTACATGCTAAAAACACACGAGTAGAGCCACGATTTGTACCTAGATGATATTTAAATTTCAGCATGTGGTAGGACTCGCGTGAACCTAGAAACTTGACTTTTGGTTGGTTTAAAAATCTATATCCTTGGTTTCTCTAAGATTAGAATTTTTCTAAGCCTCATTTAATTTTATTTCATTCAAAATTTCTCTCACTTAGCCAAAATTTGAACCTAAACCTATGCCCCCATGATCAAGCCGGGAAAAGCTTGCTCTCAACTAATGAAGGCAAACAATACCGGTGAGACAAACATAAAAATAGTCGGAAATATTTTCGACTTACATTTGTTTTAAATGCTTTAAAAACTCCTCTAAGTTTATGTTTGAACTCATTGCAAGCTCTGAGTTTATCTTTATTTTTCGAAATTAGAGGAGTGCTTAACATTAAAACATGCTTAGAGGGAGGCAATCTAGTTAACCTAACCATGCATGCACCATGATGCATCACGGGGTGCCCCTCCAACATCTTTTATAAAACCACATGCAAAGGAAAAGCATGGGGGAATGAGCATTTCCTATACAAGGCCATATGTAGATTCTAGCTCTTGTTAGCCTCCACATATGCAGCTTGTTCTCTCATTGAGCTTTGTCAAATTGTTGCGACCCTTGCTAGAACTCATACTCCCCTGATCAAGATCATGTACACGTTCATGCTAAAACTTCTACATTGGAAGTTAGCATTCATCATTTGTTCCATCTTGCTTACGCATTCTTCCACCAATAAAACTCTATGCATTTTTGTATCATTCACCCCTCTTCGAATATCTCCGATAGAGACAAAGGGCTAGCTAAAAAAAGAGAAAAGAAAAGCATGCCCAAAAGCATGGCAAAAATAAAATAAACAGAGCTAGCCCAAGTCTCGAAAATTTCCAAAAGGAGAAAAAGGGATTGATATGTGCAAGAGAAAGAGTTCCACCATATAGATGATAATAATACTCCCTCCATCCCAAAAAGAATGACATTTTAGGATTCAAAATTTGTCCTGAAAAGCATGTCGTTTTACTTAATTTGGCATGTCTGCATGTGCATGTGGGCATGCAACAATCATTTAGCACTAAATTTGGCAAATAAACAGGGGCAATCAAGGTCATTTCACCTCCTTAATAATATATCCTAAAATTTCTAGGATGGCATTCTTTTTGGGACAGAGGGAGTAGTACCTACTTCGGGTCTAGTGTCCAGCGTACCATCAATCCCTCATTTCTCACAGAAAGCATGGTAATATCAACTAGCACCCATTTCCGGGCCTAGTATACACCTTACCATGCTCATTACTATCACACACATGTGCACATCTTGATCAGGATGTATGTTTGTTTTCTTTCAAGGATCCGGTTTTTGACTCAGCAAAATATGAGAGACAAATATGCCACATTTCTTCCCTACCTACAGCTCCACATAAGCCTATTAGGAGTAAGATGTGAAGAAAGGCAACTTGAGGCCTTGGTGAGGAACCATACAATTTGAGTGATTCGAGAGTATCAGTTGAGGAACTATGGTTTTCTTTTGAAAAATTTGCAAAACCTCCGGATTTATAGCTGATCAAGGTATGAGTGATTATGCATTTGCTATATAACCATTCTGTCTCTCAACCACCTAAGGCAGGTGAAGCTATATGCCCCATGTCATCAAGTGAATGGTAAGAATGTTGCCAACTTGTTCAACGCTTGGTAGAATACTTTGTTGTATGTTTGTCATAAGTTAAGAATATGACATCATAGCAACTCCTGATCAACCAACCTAAGTCCTTAATGTCTTACTTCGAGATGAGCAAGAGGTTAGCTTGGGGGAGTGTGTTGACGGCTGTTAAGTGCTACTTTCAGCCATCAATATTCCCACATAAATGGAGGCATATGCATTATTTACTTGCATTTTGGTTTGAATAATGTAGTGCCACTTGTCCTTGGAGATTATTTGTATGTAGGTAAAATAAGCATGAAAAGAGATGGAAACCCACCTTCTATGGAAGAACCATGCCAACCCTGCTGAGGAGGTGACTGCCACCAAGGGAACACGTGGCAATCCACATCACTGATCCAAGGGAGTCACTCACCAATTAATTAGGGAGTGACACATGGATCAAGGGGCCCACCTAGGATTCCAAAACCAGCCATGCACCAGGAAAGGATCAGAGAGCCCACAGGGTAGCCACCTAGAGGAAGGACACCCCGAGTGGGGGGCCTAGCGGCCGGCCGATCCTAGGATCGGCCGAACTGCCTCTAGCTCCCCCCATCTCGTCCCTCCATGTGGCAGCTGCTCATTGGTCCATTGCTTCATTCCTGGGTGAATTGGAGGCATTTGGTGCCTGAAGCAAGCCTCCTCCTTGCCTATAAATAGAAGGGAGGGGCTCCCATTTCTCACATTCTCCTCTCACTTTTAGTTTCCAAGGCTAGGGGGTAGGCTAGAGTAGCTCTTATTCAGGTTCCAAGTCTACTTTATTTCTTTGTATGACTTTGATCTACTTTAGTTATTCAACTATTTCATATAAAGTCATGGTAGATCATATGATTGATATGTTCTTGAGTTCATCTCTTGTTCACCATTTAGAGGCTTGTGTTCTTCGTGAACACTACTTTTTGATCCACTTTGTAAAACCCTGGGTTTTCATAGAAAACCTGAATCCCTATACCATAGCGATATATAGTCCCTGGATCAGTGGCTATCGCATACAGAATGTCTCACAGATAAATACACAATTCATACATCACATCACATAAGAGTAAAAGTACATAATTTGTTACATGTCCATTATGGAGTACAACATTACAAGCCTCTTGGCTGAATCAGAGTGAAATTCTACGCAACGGTAGCTAGCATCTCAGAAGGGTCTCCATCTTTTATAATTCTCGCCACAGGCATCCTTGAGCGAAGCGACGCATCCCTTAGTCGTACCATCAATTAGCGTTGTTCTCGTACTCGGACTCGTACCATGCACACCCAAAGTCTATCCCCAAGGAGTGGGATAGGTCCACGTCACCAACTGTATGCAGCTTTAAGTGTCCTAGCATCTAAAGGGAGAAAAGGAGACAAGGAAGCGGCTCTGGTTTCCTATGCAGCAGTAGAGTATAAACAAGATATCTCCGTCAAGTTCCCGATCCCAAAGCTCTCAACACAGTTCGGAACCACCTGGTCACCCAGGGCCCCGTCTCCATAACCTACTCCTGTCTAGGGTCGATGCGAGAACTTCCTCTCCTCGCACCTCAATGATTACAATCGGATCAACGAGGTAGATGGAGCCTCACTCCTCTAACCGACTGCAACCACGGCTCACCATACTCTCATCTATAGGGGGGATGTAGAAATCCCAAAACATGAGGAACGAACATGTCTTCTAGGCATTGTCCATGACCGATGAAGCGGCTATAGCTATAGATCAAACGACTCTGCAGACTGTGTACACCTATACCCATCCTGGAATTGTACTCGGCCGGTGTATGGCCGACCGAGCCCATCCTACCGGGCGAACTCTCGGTAGTTACGGTCCCATCCTGCATCTGGCCCTCAAAGCGACCCCCCTCGGAAAGGGAACTGCACCGGAACTGTGAAATGCCCCTATGTGGCCACACGAGCGATGCACTGAGAGAAGATGGTCTCTCTCCACCTCTCCCCCACTGAGACCCTCTATCCTGCTGGCAGGTATGGTCCCGCACTTTCCGAGCTCAACTCGGCCCTAACCCCACGCTCGGTGGGTGGTGTGTACGAAAGTCCTTTCGACAAGTTGATCCACTCGGTTTCAGACCGGGACGAGCTCATATCCTCCAACCGCAAGTAAAACCCCAACACCTAGGCTCCGAAAACCATCAAAGTAGGGATACACCGAGGAGTGCACCCCTATCCCCGATCCCAGATCGGTTGTCTCGAGCTCACCCCGCCAAAGTACCCAAAATGCCTTCTCTTGCCGATTTTATCCCACTCACACCAAAAACCACTATTCCCATCCCAACACATGCATCGCGAAGCTCAGCATATATACACGCTTATATACATATATAGTAGTAGGTCAATCAAGGACAGGATATTTAAAGAAGGCAGTGCAAGGTTCATCAACATGCGTATAAAGTAAAGCGCTAGCAAACTATATTGCAATGTCTATAGGTTTTCAAAGTCAGTCGGGCGTGAACCTGGGGTCGGGTAGTCCTTCGCAGCGAAGTCGTCGGCGTAGTCGTACTCCGGGATCAGCTCCCCGACTCCAGCTGCTCCTATTAACACTTAAAAGAAAAATAAATAGCAGTCCTAATGCAATTAACTCCAAAAGAATGGCAATTAAGAGCCAAAAGAGAGCAACCACTAGCCTAGCACGAAGTTTAAGATTTTAGAGAATTTCTAGAAAAGGTTTTGTATTTTTCAGAGCAAAAATGGATTTTCTAGGATTTTCCAAAGTCAAAATAGTTTTTTGGGAATAAAATACGCATACACAATAGCGCTGACTATAGGCTGACTACTGGCTAGCTCTAAGGGGATAAAATCTAGCTAGGGCTGGTTGTAAGCCGGCTACTAGAGCTGACGGGGCTGCCACGCAGGCGGCTAAAAGCCCAACTGCAGCCCATGTGGCCGCTGGCGTGACCGGCCGCACGGGATCCTGGCGGATCTGGTGTGGCCAGGGTTGGTGCGGGCGGTGGTGTGTCAAAGGCCAGGATTGGCCGGCCGCATAAGATCGCAGAGATCGGTTGTGGCCCGGGTGAGGTGTGGCCCGGCGTGTGGAGGGGAAAACCCCAGCGGGGTTTTTTGGCCCAGTCGCCAGATGTTCGATGAAATGCTCCAGAGGAGTGGCGGCCGGGTAAAGCTCGCCGGCAGCGAGGTATTGCGGCGGCCAAGCAACACGTTCCACAGCGAGGTTCGCGAGGTCCTACCGGTTCGCTAGGGCAAGAAAGGTGTGACCTTGAAGAGGGGAAAGCTAGCGCGGCAGGGTGGAGACCATGGCCGGCGCGGTGGCAAACGTGGAGTCAGCGATGGTGAGGCTGGGTTGCCCGCGGCGTCCAGATGCGTGCGTCAGCACAAGGGTGAGCACACACAAGAAAAAGCTCGGGTGTGCGTCGCGTGCAAGGCTGGTGCCCTCGGGCTCGGGCGGCCGACACGGGGTGGCGACATGGCGCACTCGTGCGCGGTGGAGCGAGTCTCGGCGGCGCGGCTGGGGTGGCCAGTGCCGGCAAGGGATCACGCGCGCGCACGAGAACATGCGTGCGGGTTCAAGAATGACCCGACTCTCGCACCACCAGGCGAAAAGACACCACGGAGGGCGGCGCCTCGGCTCGTCGCGGTGGAACACCGGCGAGCCCAGCTCGGTTGAGGGAAACGAAAGGTAAGCAGGGGTTCTTTTCCCCCGAGCGAATGCGTGCACGTGCGAGGGCACACGACAGGCGCACACGTGCGCGAGTTCAAGGGCGTGCGTGTTCGTGAGTGTGCCGGCGCCAAGGCCATGGCGGCGGGCCAAGACGGCGGCGAGGTTACGGTTAGCGCGAACAGAGAGGGGGTCGACCATGAAAGGGATGCACGCGCGACGTTGTAGGCAACAACATCTGCAAAAGACTGCTTCACAGCCTGGCTCGATGGCCGGCATCACACAGCGCGACGGCGCGGCGGCGACATGACAAGACGTTCTCGGATGAACGCGTACTTGGCTCGAAGGCCAGGCACCACATGAGGTAGGGATGAGGACGTGCTCACCTACGGTCTATGCGACCAGAAGGTGACGGCGGCGGTGAAGAAAGGCTCGGTGCGGCGAATAGGAGCTAGGCGGCGCCGGTAGAGGAAGCAGAGAAGGTGCGGCGTCAAGGTGTGGGTCTTCTCGGCATCCAGGGTCTCCACGGGCGGCCTCCGGCTTCTGCTGCGACGTCGGCATCACTCCCTCGATCGACTCCTCCTTCACTTCTCCCCCCTTCTTCTCTTCCTCCGGTGTGCGGTGGTGTGAATGGGGATGAGGCCCCGAGGCGGCTAGGGTTGGGAGCACGGGGTGGCGCGGCGGCGGCTACTTAAAGGCGAGGCGCGACACGGGGGTACGTGGACAGCGGAGATGCAGCCAAGGCCCGCGGGGCGCATCGCGACGGCAGCCATGCGCGGCGCGCCCGCGCTTTGGCGCCGGCATCAGCAAAAGAGGTAAAGGGGAGGATGATGACGGTTACATCATCGTGACGACAGCATGACGCCACGTGGGCTCCACCCGGTCGGGCGGGCGCGGCCCGCGCGCGGTAGGTGGTGACGAGCGGCGGGTTCACTGGGCCGTCGCTTGGCCGGAAGGGATGACGGGCCGGTTTGGTTGGCTGCCAGCCCACCCAGGGGTTAAAGGCTTTCCTATTTCCTTTCTCTGTAAACTAGATGATTCAAATTTGAATTCCAATTCAAATTTGAATCCACTCAAAGAAATCCAAATAAATCCCAAATGAAAATCCAACTTCTCACACTAGCAATTTATAAGTCCTAAAATTATTGTTGGAACTAAATTAAATCTAGGAATCAGGGAAGGGAAAAAGGAAGACATCCTTATTTGATTTCATGAGCACACAAATTCATAGAAAGTTTTTGAAATCTCATATTTTTACATACATGCAAATTCAAGGATGTTACACACTTGAAGGATGATAAACTCATTCCTTATGTCTTTGTTCATAAGTTAGAGGCTCGTGTTCTTCACGAACACGGCCCTTTAATCTTGTTAACTAGACATAAAAGAGTTTGTATATGTTCATATGTCTAGCCTTAGTTTGATCTTGTTATATGGCATGTTAGTGTTGCATGAAGTTTGTGTTCAAGCTACGGTACTCGGTCTAAGTTGTTCAGTATTCTTCTGGTGGCTCTCACCTTGGGTCACAATAGCTCGGGCCGGGTGATATCTAGCAGCAACATAGGCATGGTGCCTGGGTTGTGTGGCTACATTAATTATGAGCATGCCCCCCGTAACGATTGAGGTAGGCCGCAGTGGTGACAGTTGTTGGACCCTTTGGAACCCTCCGCGCTAGGGTATTGCTGTATGAGTCTAAAGTATACACATAATGCTGGTCGTCTCGGGCTATCTCCTCGTTTCTACCTGTATGCTGAACCTTACTCTTTCATGCAATGTTTCATGTCTATCTCTTGTATCTTCTAGCTTTTTATGTTTAGTATATTAGAACCTAGAGCTAACTCTTATGTTCCCCCTAAGCTGTAGAGTACTAGAGTAGAGGTAGATCTGAATGTGTGTCACACTACCCTATCATATCTTTTATCTTACCCCTGCCCTTGAGTTGTTGTCTTCTATATCTATCTCTTGGTTTACATTCAGTGCAAAGGCATAAGTCTTGATATCCGCCATTGCCTTCCACAGATACGATACCCTTGGAACATTCTCCTTTTTTGGGGAAATACTACTATGGTTTATCTATACGCTTGAGGATTCGTTCATGATCGTTTAGATTTACCTTTGGCAAGTCTTAATGTTCACGCTAACTCAGTGTCATTAGTGGTGACGTTAAGAAATGTCAACAAGAAGAAAGAAAAAGAAAAAAGAAAAGAAGGAAAAGGAGAAAAATTCAAGGCAAAGCAAGGAAGATATAAAGAGACGTGTTGAATCAAGCGAAGATCAAGAGAAGTGCGAGGAAGGATGCAATGTTGAGAATGAATCTTCTTTATTCCAAACATGTGCAATCCAGCATCGAGGACATCATTAGTGCCTTGAAGTCATTATTCTTTTTCCCTTTGCACATGTCCATCATTCTAAATCTTCTCATCCTTGATACCCTTACATTATGGTTTAATTCTCAAGATCATTGGCTTGGAAGGTGGACGACCACTAGAGGATTTTCCTAGCTTGATAATACTTGTGTTAACTTCACTAGACATACCCTTAGCTCCACCTTACATTATAAATGAGAGACTTGTGGGAGGTGACAGTTTATGAACTATCTAGGATAGCCACTTTAAATGAGCGACATGTGAGAACTCGGAGAAGGACTTTGTCTAATACTTAATGCAGAAATTTTATTTTGAAAAACCCCATGAAAACCATTTGATGGAATTAAGAGAATAAGTATGGTTGGAGATGAGGATCTCTAGTGAAAGGTATGAGTTGTGGGGTAAGTCTTGAATTGGTAAATTTCTAAACGCCCATGTTTTCATTATGATCTATGTCTCATGTTTCTTATATGAAAGATGAAGGATTGACTAACTTGTAAGGAAAGATTTGACGAAGCCCAATCCATGGATGAATGATTTTGTGAGCAACTTGCTCGAGGACGAGCAAAATCTAAGTGTGGGGGGATGTTGGCGGTCAATTTCCATCAACCTAGAGCACTTGTTACACTATGGTTTGAGCTTTGTTATGGAACTAACCCGCCACTAGGCACATTAATGATATAACAAGTTCGACTTTGTATGTGTATTTGGAAGTATTGTATTTTTGCAGGAAAACATGGACAAAAGGTTCGAAGTTACAACGAGTTCAACGGAGCAAATAAGGAGTTCCGTTCGTGTTCAAGTGCAAGGAGAAATCACTCCCAAAGGTGGCAAGGACCAAGGTGCTACGACGGATCATCCCCGAGGACTAAGAGGTAAAGATCGGACTTCATGCGAGAAGACCCCCTTATCTTGATCGCGGGGATGATGACGGCAAAATGACACAAATAAAGGGGCAATCCAAAATGTCAAGATTAGCCGCAGGGAGGAAGACGGGCCCGAACCGGGCTAGAAAAGGCCCAGGCCGGCCGGCCCAGGCCCTTTTTTCTTCAGTTCGCGGTCCCCTTTGACCTAGATGCTCCTCGGTGTATTTATATCCCTTATCTCCGATGACCACCGCATCCAATCATTCTACTGACGTCCATTCACCAAAAACTCGTCGCCGCAAGATGAGGGTAGATATGAGATGAGTTCGTCGCAAATGCCAGCGGAGGGAAGGAAGCAAGATGAGGATGTTGATGACTATTAAATGCTATTTTTATGGTCGTCAACTCCTGCAAATTGGAGCATGAATTGCACATTCACACTAGAATAAGAGCTTAAACTCATACTTTCCACCAGTGTCGAATCCATGCACTTTCACTCCACTCCAATCCAAGGCACTCAAATGTTGTCCAATCAGGGGCTGCCACATGAATTCTCCTAGATCCCTGATGTCACTAATCCATGCGAAGAACTCTCGACGAATCATACGCTGCCACACCAACATCACATGGATCCATGGGCCCACTTTGCCAATTAAACTGCTAGGAAACGTGCCATGCACGGAGGAGAGGCACTAGGGCCCACATGGAAGCGAGCCAGACGAAGCACAAGTTAGGAGGCCGGCCGAAAGCTTCGGCCGACCCTAGGATCGGCCGAACCAACCTAGGGTCGGTTGATCTCCCCCCTCCACGTGGTGCTTGCTCATTGGTCCTTGGCTGCATCTCGGGGTGTTTTGGAGCACTTGGAGCCTCGGAGCAAGCCACTCCCTTATCTATAAATAGGAGGGGAGGGGCTCCATTTCACACACACCACCAAGCTCTCAAGTTCCACTTCTCTCTTGTGTAGCTCTCTCTCCCTCTTTCTAATTCTGCCCATGTGAGGTGATTCTCACCTCTATGTGGTAGAATGGTGATGAGAAGAGATCTAGATTAGGATTAGTTGAGAGGTAGAGTAGGGGTGAGGAGTGAGTTGATGTCCTCGTGGTTGCTCGTTCTTCATTTAGATCAAAGTGAGTATTTTAGCATTTCTTATTTAGACTATAGTGGACATCATGCAGGCTTGATTTGTTCTTGAGTTCTTAGCTCGTTCATAAGTTAGAGGCTTGTGTTCTTTGTGACACAAGGCTTTGATCCTTTGGAGCTAGCTCAGTAGTCCATATACATGTTTGCATGCTCTAATCCTGTTTAGCTAAGTGAGTCCGTTGTATCTCGTTTGTTCGCATCCATAGCTTCCTTTCTGCTCTGAAGCACGATGAATAGTAAGATGGATTGAATTTGTTCGCACTCGTCAGTGCACTCGGGAGTTTCTTACACGCTCACTCTACCACGACACCTAGTGTTGAGATTAAGAAACGCCAACAAGCATTTCTGGCGCCGTTGCCGGGGACGGTTGTTGTTAACCTTCGAGCCCATCTATCCTTGTATTTATCTTTTTCCTTTTTCTTCTACCTTCACCCCCATTACCTTTTTTAAGATATCCCTTTTTGTTTTCTTTACTTCTACCTCTACCCCCGCTACCCATTGAAGGTTATCCTTGTAAACACCTTCCACCTTCGAGGAGTGAACCCTCAAAGCCATCTTTGTCAAGACCCACTCTTACATCTGGCTGTTGACTTCGCCCCTCTCTCATGAAGCTAATTCAGGACCTATCCTTCTCGGGGTTAAGTCATGAGAACCCCTTCGATCATGTGAGAGACTACGAGCATCTGATTGAAACTCGGGGTAAAACCGGAGAATCACCAGATGCTCGGAAAAGAGAGTTTTTCCCTCTATCCCTCTCCAGGGAAGCATAGGTTTGGCATCGTTGCTTTGGTAGAGACTACCTTACTTTGAGAGTGGCTTTCTGCTCCCAATTCTTCCCGATATGATGTGTCATCTCACTAAGGACCAAGATTCTCTGTTTCAGGCAATGTGAGGAGGAATCACTAGGAATGGCATGGAATCATTTCACCTCCGTGGTGGAAGATTGCCTAGTCCCCTACATTTCCGATTGGATGTTGTTCTAGCACTTCCAGTTTGGATTGCGAAAGGATGATGCCATGAGGCTTAATGCTCTCTCCGGAGGATCCTTTGTGCACCTAGATGTTGTTGAGGGAAAAGAGATCGTGGAGAATCTCTGGGATTTTAGCTTCCCTTGCATCCCAGTCAATGAGGCACCCACTAGAGGAAATGTTGAGCCACCTAGATCCATCGTCAGTCGAGTTTGAGATTTCGTATCCACTCTTTTTGAGCTCTGGCTGAAGATGTCATTCTTGAATAGCAGGAGTCTAAGGGAAAGATTTCATGGCGCGAGATCTACCCTTGGGTTCCCCTCTCGTGCATCTTTTTAGACCTTCTCCCCAAGACTTCGTCTCGCGGGAGGACGGAAAGAGTAGTTCGAAAAGAATGATCATTCTTGGCTAGGATGACTTGTTTGACCCTCACTACTATCTCCTAAGGAGGGTATGAGAGGCTTATCATGTTTCTACGTTGAGGTTTGAGCTGAAGTGCCTTGCACTGAAGTTTCGTATAAACCAAGACATCGGTCTATGCTTTATAATCTATTGGATTCACTCACCAGACCAAAGGAGCGTGATCATTTTTCGATCGACTAGAGTATATTCACTTTCTATCTCAAGCACATCGATTGATGCCGATTAGTCAGGAGAAACTTGAACTTCGTATCTATGCATGACTTCATCAATGCCCAATGGGAGTTGCACTTTCCAGCTTATCCATAACCTCCCATTGGAAGCTTAGGCCAGACCTTCGGATGCTTCCATCGCTCCGATGAGAACATCGAACCCTCTGCCTAAGGTAAGAGCGACTTAAATCTCGTTCTTAATCTGAACTCTGGTCCTTGATCGTACACCGGCTTTTGGAAGTCCATGCTCTATCCTCTTTGAAGGTCGAGTGTTTTTCTGAGCTTGAGTTCACTTGGAGATTGGTACCTGTTGTTGGAGCACTAGCCTCAGTGCTTGATCTTTTCATCTCCGAGCCCCGTGACCCCAGCGTTATAGTTCTCGAGTCCCGTGACCACCTCAGGGATGCCTCGACCTCTCTGGGATGATCATGCTTGCCTTCAGCTTCGATATAACTTTTTTGGCTCGAGTTCGTGTATGCACTACCCTTGCAGATCAGAGCTTGTCATTACATCAATATTATTTGCAAGGAGATAGAAATGAGTTGAGACAGGAGAATGCAAGACACCTGCATCCTGAGTACTCTTGGGACTCATCTCATTTCCCCAAGAAGAATTATCCTTCGGGTATCTTCTGGACAGTAATTATGCAGGAGAAAGAAATTGCCAAGATAAAGAGGAGTAAGCCAGGATCATAGGAAGGCAAAGCCATCGTGGCAACATGGTGAATGCTTCATGATCATCGTCAGAAGTTCCTACACTTTTGACAAATCGGGTATGTTGCCAAGGTGAGCTCCCCCAGATTTTCTATGGTTATATTATGGCTCGACCAAGGATGTATAGTGGAGGATGAATACTCAACCTCAACCTTATCCTAGCCTTAAGCCTAAGCCAACCTTTCCATCTCGAGGAATCCACCTAGGCCTTTGGTCATGAGGCTTGCTGGAGCCCACACAAGAAGGGGGAAGGCCAGAGGGGCCCACCTAGGGTCGACCGAACCCTGGTTTGGTCGAAACCTTGGTGACATCGCCTCCCTTCTTCTTTTGCGTGTGTGTCTCATTCTCCTCCAGAAACCTTCTCTCTGGCGCCTGACGAGTTTTCACGTCGTGAAAATCCATCTCCTTCACTTCACCTCCCTAAACCCAGCGCATCCATGGCTAGCTATGGTTTCGCTCGGCTCCGTAGGGCAGCTTCGCCCCTCACTTCAGGGGGGAGCTCCTCTCATCTCATCAACCTCGGTGACCTGAATGAAGTGATGGGATAGCCGGAGGCCATGACTCCCCGAGAGGCAGGAGTGTAGAGAGCACTCGCAGGGTGCGCACCGACTCCTCGGTGTAGTCGTCCCGGCAAGGCTCCTCCTCCCCACCTTCTTTCCCGGTCAGGATGGACACCATGGGAAACAAGACCGCTACGTGTAAGTGCGTCTTGTTCAACGATCCACCTGGGCCATCCCTGAAGCCAGGAGAGCGCTACATTGGCTCCGACTTCAATAGTTACGGAGAGGCTTTCTGCCACACTTATGAGCAGGACATGTGGGATGAGTTCCCACTTCCACAGACCCGGTGCAAGATCTTCGAAGTGAAGACAGCCACTAGAGGCTATGGCATGCCCTACCATAAGCCACCTCAGTGGGAGTGAGTCATCACCAAGATCCTCGCAGACATCCAAGTGAATGGCACCAAGAAGACCCCTGCCCTAGCAAAGCTAGCAAACAAACTAGCCGATCTGTTCTTAGAGCATGAGAATCTAGTTGAAGGGCTGGCTAAGCAGAGGGACAAGTACCGAGAGCTCAGGCTTGAGTATCACTAGCTAGAGGAGGACATGATCCAAAAGCTGCAGAGGTTGGCAGTTGCTGAGGGAAAGGAGTAGATCATTTCCGAGTAGTGGTGATTAGCCCCAATCTTTAGTTTATTAGGCACTAGTCTACGTCTATATTTATTTCCCTTTATTTCATTTATTTCTTTGCATGTGTGTAAGCGCCTAATCATTTTGTTTCTACAACATTTGGATTTGAATAAAGTATCTCACCGGTCATGTAACCCGATTTAGTCACCCTTCTGTCATTACTTTGGTCTTTTGATTTAGAGGACATCTAGGTTCGAGACAGTGTGGGGGAAGAGCCACGACTCTCCCAATGCAGGCACGATGTTTTCATATGTACCCACTGTAAGCACTCCGCGCTAGCCAATCGATCACCTACAGAGAACTTGAACAGGACCCACACGAGTTCACTCCTGTGGAGAGCCTCTCATGGTTCAACTCCCATGTATAGTGCCGGTTTGCATCTCGACAACTCACTATCTTTCATTCTTGAGTTTTATTCTATGAAGACCGTGCGCTCATGTAGCGATAGAGGTAGGCTGCAGTGGTGACAGCCTGTTGGACCCTTTGCAACCCTCCGTGCGAGCGTACCGAGTTGGGCTCGATGCCAGTACATCCTCTCCCTAAAATGTTAGGATGTGCTATCGCGCCCACGGGGATGACTGAGAACGGACAGATGCATCTTGAGAGCTAAGTCCCTTAATGAAGTGCTTCTCGTATCCCTACCTACCCCAGCGGAAGCTGGTGTCCTTGGATAGATCCTCTCTGGTTACTCTCTTTCCTAGGGAACGATACCCTAAGGGAATACTCATTCTCCTAGGGGAAGTGCTACAACGGTGTATCCGCGCGCTTGCAGATTCGTTCACACTCATCAGTGTACCCAGGAGTTTCTTACACGCTCACTCTACCACAGCGCCTAGTGTTGAGGTTAAGAAACGCCAACAGAGGACTCCAAGCCATCGACCTAGGGGTGTTCCCAAGCCTCCTCACCGCCATCTTCATTGACGATGTTCTCCGGAGGCTCCACCACCTCTATGTGCTTCAATCCTTGTAAGATGTTGGGGTAATGTCTTCGTTCATCCCTAGGGTTAGATGAATCTTGGATATGTAATCGCTAAATGAATTCTATGTCTGTCGATGCTTCATGGTCTATGTCTTCGCAAGTGCTTTGTTTACATATGTTTGCGCAACATGTGATATTAGTAGGGTTTGTGGTAATCGTGGTGATTAGCCAAACCCTATGGATGCTTAGATATAGACGCGTTAGCATAAGTGTTTTATTACCTTGCATAGTGACAAGTACGATGAAGGGAAAGGCTTAAGCCACGGCACAACTGCCATGATGCTAGCAAGGGCAACACCTCTTTCATGTAGTAGATGCATATCTATGTGATCCTACATCCTAGGGAGGGGACGCTTATCTATCTTTATTTCTCTGTTGTATCAACCCTTGTTTCTTAGATTCAATCATACATTAGCTTAGGTTAGATTGCCTTTATTTTACATTACTCTCTCTCAAAGGCTTTCTAATCAACTAGATTAGTACTTGGTTAGATGCTAGTATATCCCTTGCTCTGTGGATTGACAAGAACCTTGGGGATCCCCCCTTGGTGAAACGGCACCAAGTCAACCGTGTGCTTGCGGTGAAATTCAACACGATTTTGAACCGTCAACACCATGCAAAAATGGGCACATGTATTCGGTGAAACAAAGCCAATATCATTTCCGTTTTCATTTCCGCCAACATTTTCCCGTTCCCGTACCATTTCCGGCTCCTACCGTTTCTGTTTCATTGTTTCTCATATTTTTCAGAAACGAGGCTCGATCGATCAGGAATTTTTGTCACTGTTTTCACCCCCACCCTCCCTATCTATCTCCCCACACTGGCGTCGCCCTTTCTCTTGCACCCAGTCGACCCCATTCGCCGCCCTTCCACTCTCCCCATGCCAACACAACCCTCCCTCTCTCTGCACGCTGGTGTTGCCCTCCCTATCTCCCCAAGTCAACATCGTCCTCGATCCGCTGAACGTGGACCTTCTGTGACTGCCATGCGGGGAGCGCGAGGACCGTCTCTCGCTGCTGCCCATCTCGGCCCTTCGTCGCCCGCCGTGTCCTCCCTACTAGGCTCCAACCGCTTGCCCCCTCCCCACCGTCCGCTACCCACCAAGCTGGGCTGGCGTCATAGACCAATGATGCTCTACAAGGCTCGTGTCGGCCGCGTCAGGGATCTCGACAGTCACAGCGCCGACTGCCCTCCACTGGTTCCTTTGTTTGCATAGAGAGAAATAGAGAGGAGGAAGAGGAAGGTTACTTTGTGAGAGTGACGAGTGGGCCAACATATCATTGTGTTGCAGTTTCTTTCTGGAACTAGTTTCCAAACACTTATTTTGGTCAGCTCTAATTCTACTCAGAGTTGCCTTCACCTGAAGTTTTTGAGTGGTGCGGCTCCAACTAGAGTTGGAGTTGAAGTGGCCGAGGTATATATGTCCATTTGGGTCGCAGCACAGTGGCCCATCCAAAAGCACGCGATTTTGGCCCGGCCCAAGCATAGCACGGCCCGCTACACACCAGTCTCGGGCTGGCACGGCCCACATACTATGCCCTAGCGCGGGCTGCCTCCACATCACGCCGGGTGGCCCGGCACGGCCCGCGAAATAGTGATCGGCCTGTTAAAAGCCCACTCAACCCCACCACATATATAAACTCAGAAGAAACCCTAGCTGCCCCTACCCCAGGCTGCCCACCACCGAATCCCGCCGCCCGCCCCCTATCCTCTCGGCTCTCGCATGGATCTCGCCGCCAACCTACCGCCGTCGCTTGCATGGGATTCCGCCGCCACCCCGCTACCACCGCTCGCACGGTTGCACACCTCCCTTACGCCGCCGCAGCCCAATCTGCCCTACTCAGGTGCCCCGCGCATGGAGGCTGGAGGCCGTCGGTCGCCCCCACGGTGCGACCGGCGCGGTCCCCCGCGCCCCTCCTCTTCTCCACTGTCGGCGTGGCCGCGCCGCGTCGTGCCCCTCTCCTATGCTACGCTGCCGACATGGCGACACGGGGAGCTAGGCTGCTCCACTACCGGCGCGGAGAGCCAGCGTCGCACCTCCTCCATCCACGGCCGACGCGACTGCTGCGGGCTCCGGGCGACCCGTGCGTGCATGCAAGCCGTGCTATTTCGGGCCAGCCCGGCACAAAACAGGCCCGGGCTTGGGCCGTTGATGCCGCTCGTGGGTGGGCACAACACGGCACGGGGGAGGGTAGTGTCGGGCCCGGCACGAAGTTCACCGGGCCATACCGGGCCTGGGCTAGGGCTGGGGTCGGGCGGCCCGAATGGACATCTATAGGCCAAGGTTGCCCTTTTGCCCAATCGAGCTTCACCAAGAAAGAACGCCTCAAGAATTCGTAGTCCACCGATTTGCGTCATGATGTTGATGGCACTGAACGTCAGTAACTGGAAATGTTGCGGAACTCTCAACGATTTGGATGGCTAGTCTCACTGGTAGGGGAAGGAGTTGGTAAGGCTCATTTGAACCTAGTACCAACCGGGACTAATGTGCATAGACAAAAGGTCTCCCTTTAGACCCAGGCGAAAGAAACTGGATTTAAAAGGTTTTGAAAAAGTAAAAAAGCCTCACGAGTCGGCCTTGGCACCAGCTTCAACTCCGGCGCCACCAGGTTCAGCTTCACCGCCCCAAGCTCAAACTCCGACTCCAACAAAAACAAGTTCAATTCCATCACAATCACAAGTTCGATTCGATTCACAACACATTCACCGTCACAAATTCGATTCCACCACAAGCACAAGTTTGATTCGATTCAATTCATAGCACATTCGCCAACACAAATCATCATAGATTACAACATTCACCCACACAAATCATCATAGATTACAAATCAAACTTCTCAACTCACCGACCACGCCCACTGCGCCGGTCGATGGGAAGCCCTCGCCGCCGCGCGCCTGGCTCCGCGCCTGCGTGGTAGGCTCGCGCCCCCGTCTTCGGGCCGGGCCGGCCTAGCTGCCCTATCGTGCACCGGCGGCCTCCTGCTCCACTGCCGCTGGAGGGCTGCTCCCAAGCACGCCTCCTCCCGCGCCTCCTCTTGCGGATGAGAGGAGAGAAAGAGATGAGATGGACAAGAAGATAGAGAGAAGATGAGTGGACTCAGAGAGGAGAGGAGAGGATAGAAGATATAAGGAGAGAGGAACCGATAGTTTTTTAAGACCAAAGGCATTACGCCCAACTTTATTGATAGCTTAGCAGGCGGGAATACATTGGTCACTGCACCGAGGTTTCCGGCAACGTCTTACAGGCTGCATCCACAGCAAACCCAGCACACGTTCGTGGGGACAGATAGCCCCTTCCCTCCCACTACCTCTACTAAAAACAAGCCACCGATCAGGAAAACACATCTCCTGAACGAACTCCCAGTTCAGCTACTCTCCTACAAACCTGCGGCAAAAACTCAGACAAAAGATCGACCCCTATTACATATCACCAGGGGGCGAACGCTCTTTGTCACCGATCCTCAGGCTAGCTGCTGACAAGCCTAGGACAACCTTCGCAGCGCCTCCACCATCTCTTCCTCATTCTTCGTGTTCAGGAGCGACTTCCAGCTTCTCAGGAGCGTCGTTGTCTTGAAAGCCACCGCCACCGGGCACCGGCAACGAGACAATCTTCCTGTTGAAGACCAGGTCGTTTCTAGTCTTCCACAGAGTCCACATTGTGCCTGCACTAAGATATATGGAATTTGATATCGCTAGCTTCAACATGTTCTTGTTCATTAGCTCTTCTAATTGAGTGCAGGAGGATGGGATTGCCCGCCACCCCAACGAGTCACTAATGAAAACCCACAAGAAATGGGCTATAGCAGAACAAAATATGATCAGTGGTTCTAACTCTCCACACAGTTTACACGCTTCCGGCCCCGACCAGTTGCATTTCTTCAGCTGCACCGCCGACTGGATTCTGTCATGGAAAGCCATCCATAGGAATATTTTTAGTTTAAGTGGTATCTAATTTTTCCAAATCCTCATCATAAAAACATCTTTGATCCCGCTCGAAGTTAGCTCTCTGTACAAAGATTTGGTAGTGTATTTGCCCGAGCTCTCCATCGCCCATCTCATCTCATCCCTCCTCGTGGTCCCCTCACAGAGCCTTCGCCATGTTCCTGCATCTCTGCTTGAATCAATGACCACTGCTAGAACCCCCCCCCCCCGCCTACGTTATAGTAGTAACACACACTGGAAGCGTTTGTACGTTAGTTCCTAAAGATGCTTTTTGACATGACTTTGAGATCATGTCAAACTGTCATGGTATTTGACATGCTTACAACGTTGGTAGTCTTATAAAGACATTTTTTGTTATGATATTGAAATCATCTTAAAAAAGAGATGAAGTTAGCCACATTTTAAAGCGTCATTATTGCCTATACACGTTAAAAAGTGTAGCATAATGTCCATAATCATGTAAAGATGCATTTTGACATGATTGTAAACATGTTTCAAGATGTTATGCTTTTAGACATGTTTTAAATCATAACTAGCAAGTAGAAACATCATAAAGCGTACCAAATAAGTGTGCTAAATGGTTCTCCATGTAAAACTCAAGAGGAAACTATTTGTTATGTAAGTCATGTTTGTTGTGTAGGTGAGATGGTAAGGAAGCTATGTGTGAGATGAGAGATCTTGGGTTCGAATCCTGACACACATATTTCACATGAAAAATCATGTATATGTGTCCTCAAATCTGAAATCTTTTTTATTTTTTTTTCAAAAATTTGTAGACATGTTTTATAAATGTATCTAGAAGTTTGTCTCTATATTTATTAACACACAATAAAGTGTTACTATAATATGTAACTAGACCACTAGAGACGTTTTGTACACATGTCTACAAGATTGTATCAATTTTATTAGATATGCATCTAACGTGTCTACAAAATGTATCTTTGTTTCATAGTGACGTTTAAAGAATTCATCTCTACAAGGTTTGACGCGATACGTACGAAGACGCTTCTAACACGCTTTATGAAAGCATGCATATACTAACATAGAGACGAAATAAAACGTGTCTAACTCTAAATCTGACGTATCTAGAGGGGGGGTTTTCTAGTAGTGGACCATCCAACCCCCCCCCCCCACCCACCCACGAGACACCACCAGGAGGACTAACTGATGGTTAAATACCATCATCTTTAGTCTCGGGTGGTATTCCCACCCGGGACTAAAGGCCCTCCTCCCTCTAGTCTCCGGTGAAAATACCACCTGAGACTAAAGGCATGTTTGGATCACCTTTAGTCTCATGACTAAAATTAGTCAGGCTAAAAAATTTTAGTCACCCCCTAGTTTGGAAGCAAGAGCTAAAGTGTATTAAAAGAGCATTAAAGTCCCTATTTCTCTCTCCCTTTCTCTTCTCTCTCCTCTCCCTTCCTCCTTTCTCTCCTCTCCCAAGGTGGACATGGCTTGGAGCTATTGGCAGCATGCATGTGGTCATTAATGAGGAAAGAGAAAGAGGGGATTTTAGCCTCAAGACTAATTTTAGCCTCATTTTAGCCTCACATGTTTGGAAGTTTAGCTCCCACTAGAGACTAATTTTAGTCAGGCTAATTTTAGTCCCTATGATCCAAACATGCTCTAAAGATGGTGGTATTTCCATCCGAGACTAGATGCTCACATCAATGATTGCTGCCACACCAGCTATTGGACGCGAAGCTTTCAGTCTCATGTGGCATTATCAACCGAGACTAAAGGGTCGAGGACATCCATGGTCACTCGAGGCCACCTCAACGAAAATTCTTTAGTGTCAGTTTCAAATTTCAACTAGGACTAAAGGCCTGTACCAAAGATTAGTTTTCTAATAGTGTTCATTGGAGAACTATTTTGATGTTGAGTAGTCAAAATTTGACTTGGTGTGCCATTTTGCTAGTCTTCTTTTGCAGATCCTTTGAACATCTACGCAACAATGTTAATTGTCACCGTTTCTAAACATTGTAGCACTGCACTGAAAAGTAAACTATATTGTACTCGCTCATTCCTTTTATATATTATATGACGTTGCGTAGCAGTAATATATGGCAGAATAAATATCGATAATCTTAGAATTAATTAGAAAACCATAAACATATTGGTACAACTTTTGTACACTAAACACACACATAATTTGGCTAATGGTTACAAAAAATTTAAAAAAAGACTAAAATTTTACCAACTATTCGTCTAACGGTCACATCAATCTTCAGACACTAATTAGGAGTATCAAATGTGGATTAATAACAAAACTCATTTCACAATCCCTATCTTAATTTTCAAGATGAATCTAACAAGCCTAATTATGTCACGATTAGACATTTAGACAACATCGCGCTACAGTGTAACCAATCTCTAATGACAAATTAATTAGGTTTAATGGGTTTGTCTCGCGATTTCCAGTCCATTCGTGTAATTAGTTTTTGTAATTAATCTAGGTTTAATACTTTTAATAGACTTTGAAAGAGAACTTCAAAATTTTCTCCAAAATTTTCCGCCGAACTAAACAGGGTTAGCAGCTATAAGCGGAAAGGCCAGGCACACCACTACCTCACCTGCACACGAACCTTATCCGTCCGTCTCCCCCAGCTTCGTCTTCCTCACGACGCACATCTCGCCGCTGCCTGTACGCCGCCCCCTTGGACCACGGCCTCGGCCGATGACTACCGCGTCGTCTCACCGGCCACCCTCCTCCTCTACCACGCCCTTCACCGCTGGATTTGAAGCCCACACCCTCTCCCTTCCTCTTTCTCCTCTACCCCGTTACCGCCGGCCTCCACCACCACCCCACGGCCAGCGGCGACCTCGCCGCCGCCGACCACCACCCCTCCCTTTCAACCCCGTCCTTCCTAATCTCTCATGTTGCTCTCCCGCCTTCTCCCTGTTCCTCCCATCTCCGGCGGCACCTCCGCTGCCGGATCCCCCGCCCATGACCTCTCCACCACTGGATCCGCCGCCACCAACCTTCCTGCCCCTAGTTCCTTGCCCCCACCTCCAACCCTGCCCAACCAACCTCCTCCACCACCTTGGCGGGCGGTGTTGTCGCCACCCACCATTCCACAAACTCGAACCCGAACCCTAAGGCCACCTCCCTCCGCCGCCACCCGCCACGGACGATGGCCGGAGAAGGTAGAGTTACTTTTTCGGGGGATTTGTTACTTTCCTTTCTCTTTCCTTTAATGGCTTCTTCTTTTTTCTAATTACCTTTTTTCCATATTTGGAGGGCTCTCCACGTAGGATTTACGAAATAAAAGTACACCTTGCATAAATAGACTGAGGGAATATTCTCTTTTGGGTAAACACGGCCTATAATTTTTCAGTAACATAATACATCTTTCACCGGAATAATTTGTTGGACATTTTATTTGTATGCTTTTGGAGGATGGAATACGTTGACTAAATAATCCTGAAGTGATCGAGGTGGCTCTTGCGCCCATCGAGCTTCGCCGAGAAGAAACGCCTCATGAATTCCGCGTAGTCCACCGATTTGTACCGTGCTCTGCCGCCGTCTTTCTCCACGAATTCCGGCAGGGGTTCAACCATTATGCTGTTTCGCGGCTGATGGAACATCGCCGCCGCGATGCGCTCTTTGAACGGGTTCACCACGGCTCTGTGCTCGACGCTTCTGTACCTCCCGTTGCTTAGGATCTGCAGGTCGCAATCGCTCACGAGTCAGCAAGGAGTAGTTTAAAATTGATTTGGAGTAGGAGTAGCACATTTTACTATTACTTTCCTCGATTACGTCGCCGACGAAGACAGTGAGTGCGCCGTCGAGAGGTTCAACGGCGAGCCACTTGCTGTCGTCGTCCTTCCTGATCTGCAGGCCCTGCACGTCGTTGACGTGGAGCAGCACCGTAATGGCGCAGGCGTCCGTGTGCGGCGACAGACCAATCACGTCGCCGGCCTGCCGGCACGGCGGGTAGTATGTCACCTTCATGGTCTGCGGCTGGCCTCCGAACATCTCCAGCAGGCGCTCCGGCTCCACGCCCATGTCCACCGCCATGAACCGGAGCAAGCGCGACACCACCTTCGCTATCTCCGGCGAGTACCGATCCACGGAGCTCCTGCAGACACGTGTCGGCGGAGGGGAGTAGACGCAAATTATTAGCACCGGGCCGCATGATCAACAGATCGAAGGATCGAAGTTGGGTTGCCGGCCGCCGGCGGCTGGCCGGTGCACGCAGGTCGAGAAGAGTCGTCGTCGCGATCGACCTGAGAGACGGAGGGTGGAGGGGCCAGAAGCGCATGTCCCGCGACTCGACGGGGCGGAGCATGAGGTAGAGCATGTCCGACCAGTCCAGCTTCTGGGTCTCGGAGAAGACGAAGACCTGGCCGTACCCCTCGAGGCCGTCTGGCAGTTTTGCGTGCGCCATCTTGTCCTCGAGCGGCAGCTTGAAGAACTCGGCTATGTCTCTCTTCACGTCCCGGATCACCTCGTCCGGAACTCCATGGTTGACGAGCTTCATTCATTCATACAGGTACCACCGTTGTCCGTTTGTGAGACGCCGACTGACATCGACGAGATTCACTACTATATTTGGATCATAGCAAGAAATTGCTCTGTTCTCGTACCTGAAAGAAACCCTGCTGACAGGCGGCGCCGAGGTTTGCGAGCTCCTCTTCCGACGACCGCGGGTCGAGCAGCCTGCCGAGATCGACGACCGGGAATGTGTGGCCGCCGGCGGCGACCACGTCGGCGCCGCCGGCCTCCTCCGTCCTGACGTACCGTGCTGGCAGTGGCACCTGCTCGCCTGATCCATTCCAGGTCTGGGCAAGTGCCTGCACGTTGGGCACCTCCAGATGACCTCCTGCAGTACTCGCGTGCGCCATCGATTGATTTGGTTCCCCCTCTCTCGATCTCTCCCCTTCCTGCAGTGAATTTCTCTCCTTTGAAATGCTGACAAAAATGAACTCTCTCTGCGCTTTACTTTACGTTAAAATCCTAATCAGTCAAAGAAAGATAAGGAAAAGCCGTCTGCTGCATATGGGCAGGTGCAATTATTTATTATTAGATAGAACTTATTAAAATATAATGCCGTAGACAACATTCACATGATTCCACTAGAGATAACAAAAAAGAAAGTTACTGTGCAAGACCGCCATTCCTTTGCAGGTGGGACCGCAGGTGCAAGGTCGCTTTCGTAACAAATCATTTGAATTATTTCTTCATTCACAAAGAATGATGGAGTACCAACATTGCAGCATTCCACATACTATATGGATATGGGCGTATGATACATTGATACTGAGCAGACAGTCAACGTTCAAAGTTCAAACTCCAATCCTGATATTTATTTCTGACAATATTTTCCGACGAAATGTCATGACACTGGCTGAAGGCTAGGTAGGTTCAGACTTCAGACGACTGCGGAGAGTACGCGTACGCCACTACGCCGGACGGACCAGGTATAACTCAAAACTGTACCACCATTTGAACTAGGCCAAATGGCTTAGGTGTCGAATGATAGCAATAGCTATCTGAGAACACACTACAAATTCAAAGTTTAGCCACCAATTTTGATTGATGGTCTTAAACTAGACAATTGTGAGACAGCTAGGTTCACAGCACACTGCAGGAAGCAAATCAAAGACAATGACGATGCGACGAAGGAGCTAGTTTCTTTAAATTCATCCAAGCACACTATGTCATCACTAAAGAAGCAATCTCTGTCTTCCTAATTCTCTTCACTAAAACCACTCTTTGTAAGCAATCCTACAAAGGCAGTGCTTAAACCATCATATCAACTCCTGATAATATACAAAAAGGGTACTCTGCAAAGGATAGTTTCAAGCACATGGATATGATGACAGTTAAGCGCAACCATCAAACTGATTCAGTAACACTCCTAAATTCACCAAGGGTTTCCAGCCTCGTAGTCATTCCAGTGTAACTGCATTGCGAGCACAGAAAGGTCATGCTATGCATATCAAGTATAATAGACAGTGGAGCAATAAATAAATAAAATCCACAGGTATGAGATGACGTACTTCGAACTTGCCAGTATGTACATAAAATCTAAGATAAATTGGAGCAAAAAAAAATAACTTTCTTAGAAGGTACCACCCCCCCACCATAATACATGGCATTGGTTAGTTCAAATGTCAAATATATCATGATATATGGAGAGAGTTAGATATGTGAGATATACTTTCCAATTCATGGGCATATTATGACATAATTGAGAAGCAGCAAATAGTTTCAATATTACTGTGAGCAATATAGCATGCAAGGTCACATAGAAAGGGATGTCGCACTTTAGATCTGCGGAGGAAATGTGGGTGCTGATAACTGTGACATTCTTCTTGTAAACCTGAATGGAGATAAGACCATCACGTGTTCCGGCTGATGATATAAATGGCCTATGGAAGCTTATGGTCGCTCCAAGCCTTGAGAAAACCCCTGTATAATCAAATGCTATGAGTTTTCAGGCAGTTCTGTTCCTAACATCATCACTCAGGGTTGACCTAGTCTAACGACTTACAGTGCTTTTTCATCAGCAATCCTGTTCAGTGAGAAGTATTGAATACTCTCCATCCCAAAATATAGTTATGTTTAGGTTTGTCCTAAGTTTTTTGGAAAAACTTATTCACATCACGTCTACAATGTGAAATAAGTACACCATGAAAATATATTTCATGTTTGATTTGACAACATTAATTTGGCGACCTTCATATGTTTGCATATAGATTTGGTTGAAGCTAAGATAGTTTGACTCAAAACAAACCTAAGAGTAGCTATCAAACCATGAAGGTAGACCACGGACATCAGTAAAACGGTTTTGGGGGAATAATACAAAATGACAAATAACGGATGCAATTGTACAACTGGGTACCTGTGAAGGTGTGGTAAAGACAAAGCAAAGAAGTAGAACTGAGATCCTATCATAGTATTTGAATACTGCATACATTATTATGTACTTGATAGGACATTTGATTTAGTATGAGCTACATGCATTTTCAATAGGACAATGTTTCGTGCACTACAAAATTTTATCACATGTGTACGACAAAAAGATAATGCAAAATTCTGAAAGAAGAAAAGAAATGAGATCTTGTGATGGACAGAGGAAGCAGAACCAGATTCTAGAATAGACATCAATGTGCATACAAGGAGCAGGAAATGCAACTAATCATCAGGCTCAATTGTAAATCAAAATTACAAATGACATTGGAGTGCAATACCACCACCATACTTCTTTAGAAACATCAGAGTAGTTGTGAGTCTCATTTATTCCTTGTTAGATGTTTTAGGGTGGAAAGTGCCCCTTTCATTAATATTATAGAATTAAACAAAGGTGAAATGGTTACATTTTCACATAGAATCCCTACATCATTTACTGTTACTGCATGCTCCATTTTTTACAATTTTGACAGCTCATATACGTAGTACCATTATGAGCAGATTGGGAAAATGGAAGCCCAATATTTTATCTTCTTGCTTAACTACAGGATCACAATAGGCTTTACTTATGCAGAGGCTCACCTAACAAAATATAAATAAGATTAGTCTGGGAAATACCCTCATAAGAAACAGATAAGACATCAAATAACTAATTCTTATCTTGGCAAACTAAGAAAATCATTTATTAAAATAGATATTCTTGGTGAGCTGTCACTATTGAACATGCAACTGTCCATGCTGCTTTACTGATTACAAGAACAAACAATAACACTACATCCCATAGCAAGTATTTAGATTTGTTAAATGGAAACTATACTACTAGATATCTCATCAAAAGTACTTTGGTATCGTTATATTTTGGGCAAGTTCCATCATATAGAATGAAAAGGCATCAGTCAAAGATATTTACTGCATGTCCTTATTGCTAGTTTAAAAAAGGAATGAAAGTAGTAAATGAAAGACGTCAAAATTGAATAAACTGCATGCCCTAAGACTAGATAGTATTATTTTACTACTCAACTCAATAAATGTTTTTACACATATCCTAAGGTTCTCACTTAGCAATTGCCTACTATAAAGGGCTGTTGTCTCCAGCCAAAGTCAATTAATAATTGAAGGTATTTGACAACAAAGATGCAGTTGTAAACTGAACAAATTAGTCAAGCACCATCATATTTGAGAACAGATATTTGACAAGGTATTGTTTGGAATGTCAACGTAAGTATAATTACAGCCAACAGCTGTCACGATGTAATGGCTTGACTAAGAAATTTCTAGCTCACAAGGAAGGTCTTGGGAGCACCAAAGGATGATTTATTGCTAAGCGCTGCCAGCGCTGATGAACAAGAATTCAATTGTTAATACAACACAACAATTGTAAACATTTCTCAAAGGTTACCAGTCGGTATACCTTGCCAAAGTATGAAGAAGCAGAAGATAACTGTAATAATCAAAGCTACCAGGTTCCCAATGGAAGATGCTGGTTTGGAATTCTTCATCTTCTTCAACGCCTTCATACGTTCAATCCTAGCCCTCTTTAACACTGCGAGCTCAGATAGTTCACTAATGAGCTTCTGATCAGCTGGGTCTAATGGTGAAGGAGTTGGTGGTCTTGGAGGTCGTGGTGGCTTCTTGGACCATTTTTTCTTTTCCTTGTCGCCAGCTGATTTATCCAAAAGCCCAACCTTAATCTCCCCTTCAGATGTCATAGACTCTCCACCTTTGACAATTGAATCTCGACAGTGTGAAGAGCAGCCAGATATGTGGTGACACTTATCCTCCTTCATTGCTACAAGATCATCCCATGAGCCATGCAACATTGTCTTTGCATGTCCAGCTATTGAATTAATCTTCATCCCATTATTGTCCTCCCTGGGTGGCAAGCAGTTGCCTTTCTCCAAGTCAACCAGTGAATCTTGGTCACATACTTCATTTATCTCCATTAGGATGAGAGCATTAGTTCCCAACTAGAAATCAACTACCTGCAACAAAATGTCAGTTATAAGTCAATCCGTATCAAATGCCAGCCAGCTATAAAAATGTATGCAGGGATCAAAAGGGACAAATCCAACTTCTTACAAAATAACAAAATCTAAGTATATCAGAACTTGCAGCATCGCTGAAACAAGAGAGGCATGATGTAAACAAACAAGCACATAAGTCGGTAGATAAGGTTGTACACAAAGGGAGCATTTTTCCTTAACTGTGACAGTTCAAAATGAAAGAAAAAACAGAGATCGGTATTCAATAGGGAAGACTTAAGCTGAAAGATCAAGTGGATGGAGAACAAGCTGAAGCCCAGAAGTTCTGAAACTTCACCAATGGAGTACTTACGCAAAACAACATACCACTTACCTGAAAAATACTACAACATTGCCAAAATATCTACTAAATGAACAGACAAGCCAGTAGCCTGCATATATATATTCAACTTCATTGACCAAGAATGACTTCAGCTCTTTTTACTGAACACAAGATGGATCAAAAGGGTGAAAATAAAAGGCAGAAACTGAGAAACAATATTGATAGACAAATTCAATCACTAGGGCCAATTGCCAATAGTTAGAACATGTAGAAATAACAACAGGAATACAGGATCACAATATAAACAAGCTAAGCGACAACCCAGGCAAGCTGTTTTAAACAGCCCAAAACACCTTCCCCAGATATGAACTATGATTAAGAAAAGGATAAATTCTCATCATGCCATTGCATATGTCTTGAATCTGAAATTTGACATTCGGTGACTGAGGCAGACTCAGTGACACACCACTAGAAATTTTCAAATTATTCCAATAGCACATTTCCAATTGTCCCTATGCTTGCAAATGTATTAATCTGAATCCAATTGTCTACATGCTTTCAATTCAGACAGAACCAACCTCCAGAACAAATTAGATACAGAAAGAGAGAAATCCAAAAGCCACACATGTGGCGCTGTTTGTCCACAAGACTCACAAAATCCTCTCTCTAAGATTCAAATAGCATATAAATAATACAAAAGTTATCAGCACTAAAAAGACCTGTAGAAAGTTAACTTAATCTTCGAAAATAAATAGAATGGAATCTTTCAGTCCAATAAGATCCCCAAGCAATGAAAAGTTCACAAAACTACTATCTCTGATTCCAAATAAAAGTTCATTCAACATTGTTAATGATCAAACAGTTTTAGCTTTGACCATAAAGTAAATTTGAAAGTATTTCAAGATCATCATGAAAATCACTTTCACAATATGTAATCCTTCCCAGTTATTTCGGTAGATATTACGAGTCCTCATATAATAAATATTCATTGCATATAAAACCCAAGTACGAAACTCATGGGAAACATGTCAGTGCAAGATTCAGAGAGAAAAGGTTAAACATGGAGCCAACTAAAAACTCACAATCGGCTATGTATTTGTTTCAGGTGTGAATTAGTCCACATAAGGGTCATCACCAATGATCTGCTTTATTTAAATTATGATATTACTAGTTTCCCAAATTGTGTCATATTCTGCTAAGTAGTACTATTAATTGAACTAAAGCTGATCTTAGGGTTACCAATTAGCATCCCTAGCAGCTGTGGAAACATGATTCACCTACCAAGCTCCCCTCTCAGAATCCTAAGTCCGGTGCTCATGGTGCAACACAGCGGTGAAGGAAAATCTGAGAGTGGAAGAATGAGGATTTGCCTCAATCTCGCCTCCTATATAATTTTCTCCGTCACCCCCCCCCCCCCCCTCCTCCGAGAGAAGTCTCCCATCATGAGTGATAAGAAATTGAGAATTAGGGAATCCTCAGTGCAATGCCCGCAGAGCCAGCTATGTTCGGACGCCGCCGTGGAGCTAGGCCAAGTGTTTACAGGACGTCAGATTGCCTTTGCGGAAGCTGCGGTGGTTTCGGGAAGACAGGAAGAGAGAGGAAGCGGGTCGTACCTTCATCGGGCGGCACCCTTGGTGCTCATGCGCGTCCTCGCGGCGCTTGACGATGACTGCGCGCGGCAACACCTTCCCTCCAACCGGATCTGGAACGCCGCGAAGGGAGAGCGCCGGCGCCGAGCAAGGGCCCGGAGTCAGCGCGGAGATCGCCTGCCGGAGTGGCTTCGCCAGAGTCAGTCGAGCACGGGGAGCGAGCGCGGAGGCGGAACGCGCGGGCGAGGCGAGCGTGGGGCGCAGGGTCGCCGGCAGCGGCCGAGCGCGCACTGGAGTAGGACAGCAGGTGCAGGTGGGTCGGGCTGGAGTGGCCGACGAGATGCCCGATAAATTTGGATTCGCAAATCCTCGCAATGTTGAACCTACCGTCGGTCGTGACTTCCTACTCACACGGTCGCTCATCCACCCTGTTACCAGTAGCTTTTTTTTTTTTTAAGCAGGAGCACTTCTCTTTCGTCTTGTTTAGTTCGCTAAAAATTATAATGTTTTCTTCACTCTCCCCATCACATCACATTAAATACGTCAAAAGACATAAGTTCAGATTATTAAATATAGGTAAAAAATAACTAAGGCCCTGTTTCGCTTGGGCTTATCGCCACCACCAATAAAGCAAGATTTTTCTCTCGTAACAAACCAACACCAACAACTGAGACAAGAAGATTTTTCTCTCGAACAAAACCGGCCACTAGCCATCGGCCACTTCATAACCAAACGAAACAGTTGTAATTACACAGTTTTGATGTACTTCGCGACACGAATCTTTTGAGCCTAGATAGGACATGATAGGATAATATTTACCACAAATAAATGAAAGTGCTACAGTATTCTACAGGAGTTCAAAACGTTGAAAAGACAAATTTTCCCACGAACTAAACAAGACCTAAGAAGAAATAGCAATGTTACGTAACGGGTCGAAGCACACACCACCACACGAACAGACCCCATAACATGAACAAACGCATTCGACACAACACACCACCGTCCTCAACCAAATGGGAGAGAAGATGAGGACCATGTGTGGTTCAAGGACCGGTGGATGGTCGCTTCCTTGTGTGATGAGTGATTGACAACGTTGTGTGGACTGATTCTTGGCTAAGTATTGCAGGTGCAGGTTGCGGCTTGACTCGTGTTGGTGCAGGTGAAGAACAAGCGCGAAAGGTCGTCGCCGGTGAGGCCTCCAGGTGTGGAGAAGACAAGTAGGCTTTGTTCGAGGGACCGGTGGCCGGTGGGGTCAAGTGCGGGCCGCATGGTGGCATGAACAGCAAGATGACGTCGTGGACGGTTTCTTGGTTGAGCCTCAAAACCAAGGTCGAGCCGGGACTACGTGGGGAGCCAAGTCATGAGTGGAGATGGCGGAGGCTACACCGAGTTCGCGGGGTTTCGGTGGTTCACCGTAAACCACCGGGTTCCTTGGTTGATCCACAAAGCCAAGACCTGGAGAACCGAAGACGGAGCGCGCGCAGCGCGGCACGGCTCGGCCCGGTGGGGGCCGGTCCGGCCGGTGAGGTGCACCGGTCGGCCGGTGTGCGACGACGCGGTCCCGGAATCTTCGAAGCGGAGGACACGCGTCGGGATCGCATGGCTTGCGTCGAGGCTACGCGGGGTGCGGTTGCGGGCATCCGTCCGATGGTGAAGACATCAAGAATTCCAAATCCGCCCTTGAGGGGCTTGTATCCCTAGTTAGTAGAGAGGGGCATTTTAGACATTCGGTTGCTTTATATAACCCAAGAGGTAAGAGGTTGGCGACTAACTCTTGGAACCCTAGCTCATTAGTTTTCCTATTTTCCACCTATTTTTTCTCTAGGTTTTCCTTAGGACTAGCAAGAGAGCTTCACGGAGAGATCTTGTAGAGAGGGATGGATGATCGGGCGGCTTGCTAGACCTTGTACGAACCTTTGTTTCATGTATAGATGATTCGGCGTGGTTCCTCAAGGTTTGGATGTGTTTTCCTAGGTTGTTCTTGGTGGTGATTTTCGGAGCCCTCTCTCGGTGATTTCTTTGGGGTGTTTTCGGGGCTTTTCTCTTGGGGATTTGATGGGGGAAATTTGTGGGAACCCTTCGTGGTTCTTTGGCCGTGATTCCCCTCCCAAATCCGTGAGGAAAAGTGCTCGATTTTGGGGTTTCTTGAGTTCTTGGGTTGGAAGTGCTTCCGGCGGGATTTCTTCGATTCCTCCTTTTTGGACGAGTTTTGGTGGGATTAAACTTGGCTATGAACTCCTCATGAGGTGTTCATGATATCCCCAAAGTCTTGTTCAAGTCCGTGGAGCGATTCGGGAGATCGAGATTTGGATTTGGGGGAGTTGACCGCGGGTGCTTGTTCATCCCGAGGCGCCGGGGCTACCCGGGTCGCCGGTGCTCTTGACCGGTCCCGGCAGGTGCAAGCCCTTGTGGGTTTTTGCTCGGGTGAACGTCTTGGTGTGTTCCTTTGATCACTTTGTATCCAGCTGCGGCGTCAATCAACAAATCAGCAATAGGCATGGGGTAACCATCCATCGGAGTAGCTCTGTTCAGATCCCTGAAATCTATGCAGACCCTCATCTTTCCATTCTTCTTGGTAAACACTGGGTGGACAATGTTAGAAATCCACTCCGTGATATCTCAGATGGCCGAACGAAGTTTGTATCAAGTAATCTTTCAACTTCTTTCTTCACATCGGCCAATACCTCATCATTGTAGATTTTCCGGGGTGGTTGCTTGTATGGTTTGAAACCAGATTTGATTGGCAACCGATGCTCAACAATGGAACGATCCAAACCTGCATCTCCGAATAATCCTGAAGTAAGCAATTCCTTATATTCCTTGAGCAACCTTTTGATTAATTCCTCCCCGAAGTCCGGTTACAAGTTTGCGCCGATGAACGTCGGCCTTGGCTTATCACCGCTTCCAATATCAACTTCTTCTAATTTATCAGCGACATAAATCCTCACCCCCAACTTGCCATCGGGCATATCGACGGGTTCTCCATTAAAAATTACTATAATAGCCGATCGCTTGGAATCGGTCGTTGATCACCGCCGACAGTTCAACAGGACCTTCTCCCAGTCTTTCCCTGAGAAAGAGTCAATGCCTTGATACTCCCAGAAAGTCAACCCCATGTTTGCACCACGGCGAGTCAACCGGGCCGGGACCACCTCAATATCATCATCCACCCATTGATGAGCCGTTGATGCATGGTGGATGGGGCGAAGAATTGGCATGAATCCAGTCCCTTCCAAGCAAGAGGGCTGTAGGCTCCTTTTGCCTTCGATAACAAAGAAGGTCGTGAGCATCTTGGACCCGATCATCGATCCACGTGAGCGCATCCCTTGGTGTCCGAAGGATTTTGGCGAAATCGCCTTCCAAGATTATGCTTGTAGGCGTCGATCGCTGTGGCCCATGCCAAGTTTCCTGAAGGTGGTGTACGGCATTACATTAACCGCTGCTCCACCGTCGACAACATCTTGGTCAATGGCTTGCCATTGACATATCCCTTCGAAGTACACGCGGCCCTGCGGTGTCGATTTCTCGCTCTGCGCAGCGGTCGAAGATGGCTCTTTGTTTACAACACCAACAAGGCCATCACCCCTTCAACTTGCTCATCATCTAGGGACGCCCTTCCCGACAACCCGGTTAGCAAGAGCCATGAATTCGTTCCCACAGTAAAATATACCATGCAAGGAGCCGAACGCTTTGACCCTTCGTGTTGATCCTTTTGACGCCACACCTCGCTTCGTCCGATCCCCACCGCTTCTTAGTTCACGGTTCCTCGGAGCGTTGAACCCGTCTCTTCTGGACTTTTCCTTAGGCCAGCGGCACCATTGCCCCTCGTCGCATGTACTCGTCTCCGTTCTCCTCTTGACGCCCCACCTTAGATCAGCTTGCCTTTTCCTCGGGATGATCAATGATTTCAATTTTTTAGCGCCGATCCTCGCTAGGATGTATCCTTCAATTCTCTCATGGACGGATCGAAGGACAAGGGCCTCCTGCCTGTACTCAAAAATACCTGTCACCGCACTGCGGCGTCTCCTCGCCGTGTAGCTTCAAACCTTCGTTCCATCAGCGTTCGAAGAACGCACATCCTCAAAGTGCGCGCGCCGCCGCTCGCTGTTGTATTGCTCCAGGTCTCTTCTGCGTGCCTCCTCTTCGGCTCTGCGTCTTTCCTCCTCGTATTTTCACTTTTGGTAATGCTCCTTTTCCATCTGGCGCTGCCACTTATTGAGGAGTATACGCGTGGTTACCCTGGGTTTGGCCTTGGATGATTCCCCGATTTCGATGTGGCCTAAGAACGCGTGGGCTTCACCATGCACCTGCTCCAAAGTTACTTGACGCTCCGGTTCCACTGCTCCATCGCAGCCTAGCCCTGGCCGAGGTCAAGACTTGACCCTGCCCTTCTCCCCGACCGTCACCACGTTGATGGAGAAACCCACCATGTTCTGGAGGAGGTGGGGTGGCCATCCAGCTTCATCTTGTTATCAAATTCTCCAGAGGGTGCTCTTCCTGGATGGCTTTCTCTCGGATCCTCATCCTGGAAAACCCCAAGAATGCTGATGGAGTGCGAGTTCCCCGTCGGTGGAAGCCACAAATAACGTTTCTCTTTACTCATCGTCGAAGCATGGAATGCCCTTCAGGCAACGATTCGGCCTTCCTTCACTAAGAGCTCAAACAGCTTATCAGCTTTCGTGATGTCGAAATCGTAAGTGCCTTTGGTCCTGCTTCGACCAGCGCCGATTCATCGTCAATGGCTCCTTTCCTCATATAATTTCGGCCGCGCCCACGTCCCGCCATCATCGAATCTTCCAACAGTCGGCCTTGTCCAGAACTGGTTGCAGATATCCGCGACGTCATGCTGTTTCCTGAACCTGGCGTCCTTCTTGAAACCATATGCTTGGTTGCTCATTAACGACAACTTTTGGGACAAATTTCGGCCCAGTTTTCGAACCCATGCCAAATGTGCCTTCTTCCTCACGCACGCGCCCCAAGCAGCGCATCCCGCAATGGCCATGTCAGCCAACTGATCGTCTGGCAGGTTGAGCGAAAAGCACATGCCCTTAACTTCCTCGAACCTCCCGAGAAATTCCGCGGGTGTCTCACCGTGCCTCCGCGCCAGGGTAGCAAGGTCAATCAGCCTTCTTTCCGAGCCGCCGCCGCAGCCAGTGGGCGGGAATTTCCGTTCTAGCTCCTTCCATGTGCTAACTGACTTGGGGGGCAAAGATGAAAACCATTGGAATGCCGGGCCCGTCAGTGATGCGGGGAAGTATCGGACTCTGAATGCTTCTTCACCGAGCACTAAGCCGCACAAAGGAGGATGTGCTCCACCGTGCTCGTGTCGTCCCCGGGCCGTACCTCGTGAACTCCGTCGGAGGTTTTACCCTAGGCGGAAGGAGCACGTTGAAGTACCACCCGGGAACGGCGCCGTGTAGGCCGGTCCCCCGCATTTTCGGTTTGAGGCCGAACTCGGACCCCGCATCAACTCGGCCATTTTCCGGCGTCAGGCGTCGTCCTCCCCGTGTGCCTACAACCGTGCGTAACCCGGATGCGGGAAAGCATCTATGGCACTGTAATTTCCTACCTCGTGGTAGCCTCCGCCGTATAGATTCCTCTGTAGCCACCGTTTGCCGGAGCGATCCCCGTGGCCGGAGCAAGCGGGGCCTCAGGGGAGCGACTGCCCAGTCCCCGTACGTAGGGCCGGGTACGGGTTCGGGCCCTGCATGCTGACCCGTGCTGCCCCGTGGTGGTGGCCGAACCGGTCGCCCTCTCGGCGTCCGCAAAGGGGGTTGAACCTGCTGACCCCCGAAGACTTGCGAGGAGGTCGGGAAAGCTTGACTCCTGGGGCCGCTCCGAGGAGGAGGTCGAGTTGGCCGGCTCGCAATGGCGTTGAGAACTGGACTCGCCCAACTCCACGGTACCTCCTTGAAAGGGTGTCTTGCTGAATGCCTGCTCCATGCCTGGACCAAAGACAGCCACCATCATTTGCTTGAATGCACCGAGGAAAGCTTTGTGGTGCCTGCTCAAGACGTGGTCCGCGGTATCTCGGAACGCTTGTAGGCATTCGTCTCTTTCCTGCTGGGTGGTGGCATCGCTCTCCCCTGGCAACAACACCCTGGGCATCTCGTTCTTCAAGTACGGGACGTCGCTCCTGTTCTTCTTGAAGGATAGCATTCACTTCTGCTGGAACTGGTCCACAACGTCCTGGAGCCGGCCGCCGTTGCTCGAGAGAGAGGTCTTCAATGTTGACATCCATGATGTCCCCGATGTCGCATCTTGATTTTTCGGGTCGTTTGTCCCACCGGGCGTGCCAAAAAGGTGTTGGACGCAAAATGTGCACCTAGCGCTGCCACAGCAAGCCGAACAAGCTCGCTTCACACGTGCAAAGAATCACAAGACATGCCGCCCATTTTTCCCCGAAAATTAACAAAAGACAAAGTAATTAAATACCAAAGCTTGGAACTTGCCGGGTGGTACCAGACAGTTCCATATTTACGGCTACGAAGCCAAACGGGATGACACATAGCTATAGAAAGCTATCTGCCAATAAACTGAAACCATTCGGGAGCTTATAAAAGGAAAAGTAACATAGCCGAATGGGTGACGTAAGCATGACGACGACCGGTCTTTGTTTGAGCAAAGATGCACATGCGCAAGATCATGACCGATCCCCATGATGATTAACATTAAATAAATAAATAAAGTAAAAGTTGAACATAAACATGTAATAAATGCATGCATAGGCCCAAAGCACTAGTCTACCGCATGTCTAGGTACTTTAAAACCCGTCGGGTACGATGCCAAACAAATCTATCCACCGCATGATACAACTCGCATGGGATCGTACCACTTTCCACAAATAGACCTATCCACCGCATGATACAATCTAAATATGGAAAGCTAAAAGCATACGTTACTTAAAGCATGAATTATGCACGTGTTCTACTCGTGGAGAAACATAACCGAATACGGCTGAACAGCCGATTCGGGGTCCATGAAAAAGGAATGAACATTACCAAGCGAAATAAATCTATCAGATTGATTTGAAATCTAATCCACCGGATGACTAGCTCCAAAGCAATCCAAAAACCTGCATCTACCGCATGATACCCAGTTCTTTCAAGATTTATATCAGCGTTGGCAAGCTTGAACCCGCAACACGTAACAACCTAGATCGATTCGGTTTCAAATATCGGAAAGCACGTGATCCACGTGTTAGATTTTACCCAAGGCACGAATTCGACTCGTACAAGGATCACAAAAGGGATAATGGATCCAAACCCATCTAGATTGGGCAAAAGGTGTTACATGAATTTAAACAGAATAAAAACTCAAAGCAACACGGTAACGACTGAACTACTTGATCTTGCCAAAATCCAATAGAGCCGATAACTAGCTTCAAGCTAGATCTTAGCCTACCGCATGGCTCATGACCTAACAAGAAACCCTCTTGAACCAAGCCTGAATCTACCGCATGACACGAAGCATGGTAATAAGACTACTTGCATCAGATCTAAATCCACCGCATGATACCAGATATGATACAAGGTTGCCGGTACTCACGGACGTCGACGGATCGATGAACCCTCTCGAAGAACTCGACGACACGACAAATAGACTCTAGGGTTTGGCGTAAGGCCGGTTTGTATTGAGAATGATTGTATATCTGTTAGATACATTCGTGGCTCATATTTACAATTCTCGCCAAGTACAACCTCGAATGGATTTGTTGCCTAACTTATCTCTAAGCCGGATCGCTTGTCCATCCATTCGTCCTTCCTGCTTGAGCCACGTCACCGTCCAATCCCGCAAAATCAGCTCAACTGTTCCCTTGCCGAACGGAAGCGCGTATAGCCGATCGCGCATCTTTCCGCCGAATGCATCGAGGAAACCTCCTTCCACCGTATTGACCATCGAGCTGGACCCACAAGTCAGACTCCTTGCCAAATTTTGGTGTTAACACCTGTTTATTTTACTTTTCATATATTGTTGTTTCTACATACAATCTGTAATAACAACATAATAAATTGTGATAAAATAGTATGAATAGTATTTGAAAAGACAAAGCTCACCATTACGAATGCGTAACCGCAAGAATCACCGAAATCGGAAGTATGGGGAGTAAGCAAAAAGTAATAAGCATTTTAAGATCTAAGGACTAAATTAAAATAAAAAAATTGAAAACTGCCTATCAAAACCACCCGATGGCCAAATTTGAACGGTTTTGACAGTTGGATGGTCAAAGATGTCCGGTTTTCAAGTTCGATGGCTGTCGTATGGACCTTCCTGGCCCACTACCTCGGTGAGTATCAGGACCGACTACTCGGTGGGCCCCTGACTACCCGGCTTGCGCTGCACGACACCTGATGGCGTGAAGCACAAGGACTCGCAGGAGAAGTACCGCTAGGAAGCCGTACATGTCCCGCACTGTATAGAGGACTCCTAGACGTACTCGACTAGTACTCTCTCCGTATTCCGACTTGTAACCCTGCCTCCCGGACTATATAAGGCGAGGTAGGACCCCTCTCTCATCATCTCATCTCACGGCGTAAGATTGCATCATCTTGTAATCGTACCCAATCAATCCATAGCTACGCAACATACAGACGTAGTGGTATTACGCACCCTCGCGCCCGAACCTCGTATAAATTGTGTGCCACGTGTCTCTTCCTTCGAGTTACCGATCTCTGCAGCGAGGCCACATTCATCTAATTCGGTACTCCCCTTAGTAGGCCGTCGGTCTAAAACACCGACAGCTGGCGCGCGAGATAGGGGCTCTCGCCCAAGATCATATGGCGAACCTCGACTCGCTCCCCGTTCACCGTCAACCGTCGCCTTCAACCGCGGGCGACACCTTCGTTTTCGGCGCTTGGGTTCGGCACTGCTGACGGCGGGATCCTTCCAACACCGCCTCCCCACCATGCCGCCCAACCCGGAGACTGGCTTCGCACACCCTCGAAGCTGTCACGGCGAACTCGCCGGCAGTTCTGGCCGAAATTCTCGCTTTTCGACCAACACGCCCACTGCCTCGAGCTCGGATCCGCTTCCAACTCGGAACTCGGAAGTCCCCGTGGGCTACCGCATGCGAGTCGGCTGCTCAGCCATCGCATGTGGTCCCCCCACCCCGCGAGCTCTCCACGCGTGGGCCCCCGCATTCCTCGCCAGGTTCGCACGGAGGCTCCCTCGCGTCGCCCGCAAGGAGCCCCTACTTCGGAGTACAACTTGGACTCCGACATCGCCCCCGGCCACGCTTCGGACTCCACCCCCCCTCTCCGGCTTCTACTCGGACTCCGCGTACGAGTTCGACTTCGGTCGACCTCGAGGATCCCGAGTCCGAAGACAACACTACTGAGTAACCCTTGCCGGGGACCGCCTTCCGGCTAGTTATAACGTCCACACCGCCGGGAGACTCCGTTCACTGGCCGACCGGCAAGCCCGCCGACCTGATAAGCGGGGACTACCGCCACGTCTACCTCGACCTCGCTCCCGTTCCAGGAGGGAACACCACTGCTCCGGAAGCCGACTCGTACACTCCAACCGAGGTGGCGAGCTCGAATCCAAGCCTTGCAACCCCGATCGCCAAGTCTTCATACGCTCGGCGACACCCTAGGACCTTCAGGGACGGCTCAAGACAAGTACCTTGAAGACATCTCCGCAGACGAGCTGTCTGCTGATGCACCTGCAGACGAGACCGACGCCAACAGGACGCTCGACGTGAGCGTAACAGAAGCGCAACGAACGGCGCCGGCGTCTCCGAGACAACCTCCCCATCCGTAACCTCGCGGAAGCTCTCGAGGCGGTCGAGAGCAGAGTACACACTACCCCGGAGCAATGCTCCCGATGTCGATCACAGCTAGAGCCGCGGTAACGCCGTGCTCGTGCACAATATCACTGGAGAAGTCATCGCCAAACTTCGCCGAAGACGCTACTTCATGCGGGTCGACAACAGGGTCACCAAGCCACCCCCCGCCAGGAACCGCGACAACGAAGCTACAAGTCGCAGCGCTGACCCCGCCGCAACCGTACCGAGCCGAGCCGCCGGCTCAGCCCAACCGTACTCGCGCAAACACCGGCGGACCCTCACAGGGTGGCAACAACAACCGTGAGATCATCCCTCACCGCGGCCCTGACGGCGGCGGCCGTGACCCTAGGGAACGACTTCTCGGTTGCCTTGGTCTTGTCGTGAAGGTCCGCCGGCGTTGGAGCGGCGACGGTTTGGGTCGACCTGGGATGTCCCCTCGAGTACGGTTGGGGCCGGGGTCGGCGCCGCGACTAGTAGCTTCGTTGTCGCGAGGCTTGGGCCGGGAGGGGTTGGGCGACTGCGTTGTCGACCCGCATGAAGTAGGCTTCTTCAGCGAGCTTGGCGATGACCTCTCCAGCGCGTATGCCCTGAGCCTGTCGCGCGATCGGCCGTGATCGACATGAGGCAAGCCTTTGCTCAGGGGTGGTGTGTACTCTGCTCTCGACCGCCTCGAGAGCCTCCGCGAGGTTGCGGATGGGAAGGTTGTCTCTGAGCCGCCGGCGCCGTTCGCTACGCTTCCTGTTGCGTTCGCGTCGGGGCGTCCCCGTTGGCGACGGTCTCGTCCGCGAGTGCGTTGGCGGCCGACTCATCTGCGGAGATGTCCTCCAGGTACCTGTCTTCAGCCGCGCTTGAGGGTCCTGGGGTGTTGTCGCCGGCAGCCATGAAGACTTGGCGATCGGGGGTACCCAAGCTGGACTCAGAGGGTGCCACCTCAGTTGGTGTGTTTGAGTCAGCCTGGGCTAGTGGTGTTCCCTCCTGGAACGGTAGTGAGTCGATGTAGGCGACGTAGCGTGAGTCCTCCTTTGTCAGTTCAGCAGGCTTGCGGTCCCGCCGCAGACGTATCTTCCGCCGGCGTCGATCTTATAACCGGCCCGGAGGCCGGCCCCGACAAGGGAAGCTCGGAGGAGTCATCTTCGGACTCGGGCTCCTCGGGGGTCCGACCCAAAGTCGAACTCGTAGTCCGGGTTCGAGTAGAACTCGGAGAGAGGGCGGAGTCCGAGATGTGGCGGGGGGCGGCGTCGGAGTCCGAGTTGTACTCGGTTACGGGCTCCTTGCGGCCGGCGTGGTGTAGGAGCCCTCCGTGCGGGCCGGGGCGGGGACGCGAGGGCCACGCGCGGAGCGGCGGCGTGGAGAAGGGGCCGCCTGCGATGGGCCGAGCAACCGGCTCGCATGCGACGACCCATGGCGACGTCGGGTTCGAGTTGGAGACGGACTCGAGCTCGAAGTCGGCCGTGATGGTTGAAGAGCGAAATTTCGCCGAACTTGCGGCGAGTTCGCCTGTGACAACTTCGGGAAGCGTCACGAGGCCTGCCTTCGGGTTGGGCTGCATGGTCGCGGCGGCCCGGAAGGAGCCGCGCCATCGGCAGTGCAGACCCAGGCGCCGAAGACGAAGGTGTCGCCGCGATTGAAGGCGACGGTTGGCTTGATGTGAACGGAAGCCGTCGAGTTCGCCATGTGATCTCGAGCGAGAGCCCCTACCTGGCGCGCCAGCTGTCGGTGTTTTAGACCGGCAACCTACTACGGGGAGTACCCGAGGTAGATGAATGTGACTCGCCGAGATCGGTAACTCGAAGGAAGAGACACGTGGCACACAATTTAGACAGGTTCGGGCCGCGAGGTGCGTAATACCCTACGTCCGTATGTCTTTGCGTAGCTACGGATTGATAGGGCACAATTACACGATGGTGCGGTAGTGCGCGCGTAGGTTGTATGAGATGAGATTGGATGAGGGAGATCGGTCCCCTGCCTCACCTTATATAGTCGGGAGAGAGGGCGGGGTTACAAGTCGGAGTAGGAAGAGAGTACTAGTCGAGTACGTCTAGGAGTCCTCTGCACAGTGCGGAACATGCACAGCTTCCTAACCGAGTACTACTCCTGTGTAGTCCTTGTGCTCCATGCCTTCAGATGCCGTGTAGCGCAAGCCGGGTAGTCCCAGGGGCCCACCGAGTAGTCGGTCCTGGTACCCACCGAGGTAGTGGGCCCAGGGAGGTCCATACGACAGTACTTTCCTGGGCGGGTTGTCACAAAGACGCGCTCATCAACTTCCTCCGGGCTAACCGCGACATCTTCGCGTGGAAGCCAGCAAACATGCCAGTGGTGCCCAGGGAGTTGATCGAGCATTCTCTCAACGTCGATCCTAAAGCTACCCCGAAGCGACAACACCTCCGCCGCTTTGCCGACGACAGACGGGACGCCATCAAAAAGGAACTCGCCAAATTACTCGCGGCTGGCTTCATCAAAGAAGTCTTCCATCCTGAGTGGCTCGCCAACTCCATCCTCGTCCGCAAGAAGAACTCGAACGAGTGGAGGATGTGCGTCGACTATACAGACCTCAACAAGCACTGCCCCAAGGACCCTTTCGGGTTGCCGCGGATTGACCAAGTCATCAACTCCACGGCAGGCTGCGACCTGCTCTGCTTCCTCGACTGCTACTCCGGGTACCACCAGATCACGATCAAGGAAGAAGACTAGGAGAAGACCGTGTTCATCACCTCGTTTGGCGCGTACTGCTACACGACCATGTCCTTCGGGTTGAAGAATGCCGGCGCCACATATCAAAGAGCTATTCAGGCCTGCTTGAAGAGGAAACTCAACAAGAACATCGAAGCCTACGTGGATGACGTGGTCGTCAAGACCAGAAACTCCAGTACCCTCATCGACGATCTTGAAGAGACTTTCGCATCCCTGCGCGAGTACCGCTGGAAGCTCAACCCGAACAAGTGCGTCTTCGACGTACCTTCGGGCAAACTACTCGGCTTCATCATCAGCCACCGCGGCATCGAAGCCAATCCCGAGAAGATCTCCGCCATCACCAGCATGAAAGCCCTCACGTCCATGAAAGACGTCTAGAAGCTGACCGGGCGCATGGCGGCCTTGAACAGATTCATCTTGAAGCTTGGAGAATGGGGGCTTCCCTTCTTCAAACTACTCAAGCACCAAGAGAAGTTTGTGTGGACTCCAGAGGCGGACCAAGCCCTTGCCCAGCTCAAGGACTTCCTATCGAAGCCACCAGTCCTCACGGCTCCTCGCAAAGGCGAGCAGCTACTGCTCTACCTCGCTGCGACTACTCACGTGGTCAGTACTGCCATCATCGTTGAGCGGCAGGAAGACGGCCACGACTACCCAGTCCAGCGACTAGTCTACTTCGTCAGCGAGGTCCTGTCAGAATCCAAGACACGCTACCAGCCCGTACAGAAGCTTCTGTATGCAGTGCTCATCACCTCGCGGAAGCTACGACACTACTTAGAGGAGTACTCGATCTTCGTCGTCACCGACTACCCGCTCGGCGACATCCTGCAGAACCAAGATGCTACTGGAAGAATCTCCAAGTGGGCAGTCGAGCTCGGCGCCCTCAACATCGACTTCAAGCCACGCACAGCCATCAAGTCGCAGGCACTAGTCGACTTCATGGCGGAGTGGCGGGAGAATCAGCTACCTACTCCAACCGAGCGACCAGAGCACTGGGTGATGTACTTCGACGGCTCACTCAACCTCGAGGGCGCAGGTGTCGGAGTACTCTTGATCTCCCCAACAGGCGAACAACTCAAGTACGTCCTGCAGATCTTCTGGAAGGTCTCAAACAACGAAGCCGAGTACGAAGCTCTCCTACACGGGCTCCGCCTCGCGGCTTCACTGGGCATCAAGCGGCTACTAGTCTATGACGACTCCGCAGTGGTCATCAACCAAGTCAACAAGTCCTGGGACCGCAACAAGGAGAACATGGACACCTACTGCCTAGAAGTCCGCAAGCTCGAGAACAAGTTCTATGGTCTCGAGTTCCACCACATCGTCCACTACAACTATGTTGCAGCGGACGTCCTGTCGAAGCTTGGCTCTACTCGCGCTCAAGTTCCAGCGGGTGTCTTTGTCCACGAGCTTCACGCGCCATCGATCCCGGAGCCGGCGCCACCGACCACTGCCCCAGCGCATCCCCCGGCTGGCCAGGAGGTCATGATGATCGACGTGGACTGGAGGCAACCCTTCATCGACTACCTCAACGAGCAGAAGGTTCCCTTGGACAAGAACTTGGCCGAGCAGCTCATCCGCCACACCAAGTCCTATGTCCTCGTCGAAGACAAGCTCTACAGGCGGGGCGCATCTTCCGGAGTGCTCATGAAGTGCGTCCCCAGACAAGAAGGCAAGGACATCTTGGAGGAAATCCACAAGGGCGTCTGCGGCAACCACGCGTCCTCTCGTACGTTGGTCAGCAAGGCTTTCCGACGAGCTTTCTACTGGCCCACAGCTCCGGGTGATGCCGAAGAACTCGTCAGAAGGTGCCAAGGGTGCCAGTACTTCGCCAAATAACAACACGTCCCAGCCTACAAGCTAGTCACCATACCGCCAACCTGGCCCTTCGCCTGCTGGGGGCTCGACATGATTGGGCCACTCCCAACTGCGCCAGGAAGATTCAACAGAGTATTGGTGGCCATCGACAAGTTCACCAAATGGATCGAGGTCAAGCCGGTTACATGCCCCAAGGCTGACAGAGTACTCGACTTCCTGGATGAATTCGTGCATCGCTACGGACTACCCCATCACATCATCATAGACCTGGGCTCCAACTTCAACAACCACCTGTTCTGGGAGTACTACGAGAACAGCGGGATCGACGTCCGATATGTCTCAGTCGCCCATCCTAGGGCCAACGGACAAGTCGAGCGCGCCAACGGGATGGTGCTCGACGCCCTCAAGAAGCGGCTACACGACGCTGCTAACTCTAAAGGAGGCAAATGGATTAAGGAACTACCCAATGCACTCTACGGGCTACGTACTCAACCCTCCAAGCCAACGGGGCAATCCCCTTACTTCCGGGTCTACGGCTCTGAAGCAATCCTTCCTGCTGATGTCATATGGGATTCACCAGCAGTGGAGCACTACGACGAAGGCGTCTCTGAAGACAGCAGACGAGTTGACATCGACAGGCTCGAAGAAGCTCGCTGCACCGCCCTCGTCCAATCAGCAAGGTACCTAGAGGGTATCCGATGCTACCACGATCGCAACGTTAAGGAACGCTCCTTCAACGTTGGTGATCTCGTCCTCCATCACATCCAGAACACGGAAGGACTACACAAGCTCAGCTCACCCTGGGAAGGTCCCTTCACAATGGCAAAGGTGACCGGGCCGGGCTCATACCGCCTCCAGACACTTGAAGGCGAAGACGTCAACAACTCGTGGAACGTCGACCAGCTCTGTCAGTTCTACGCCTAGTCTACACGACTACCCTGGGGGCTCAAGTCTACGCGACTACATCAAGACCCCTCCGCCGTAAGTGGCCTCCGGGTCCAGGCACTAGTCTCCGGACTATTTCTTTGCTGTAAGCGGCCTCCGGGTCCAGGCACTAGTCTCCGGACTATTTCTTCACTGTAAGCGGCCTCCGGGTCCAGGCACCAGTCTCCGGACTACTCCTCTCCAGAATCCAGCCCATGTGGCTACCTACGGATCCTGGCCTGCGACGAGCGACAAAGGACTCTAGCAGCGAGCGGTCTACTGAGAGACCATGTACTCCTAGATCCAGCCTATACGGCTACTTACGGATCTACTGCTGTAAGCGGCTACACGCCCTAGCACTACTTAGCCGTAGGCGGCCTCCGGGTCCTGGCGACTACTCTGTAATTACGGCCCCGGCCATCCAGGTGTACTTCAATAATAAAGTTTGATTGTTCATCAACTGTTTTACTGTCTTCCTCCCTCAACGGGACTACTACCGAGTACGACTACTCGCGTCAACTCCACGATGGGACTCCGCACTCCAAGATCGCGACAACGAGTACTCATTGATGGAAGTTTTTCTTCATTCATACTTAAACAATTACAATTGTTTCTGTACAACTACTGCTACGAGCTAACTATTACAGGACTACCGGAGATTAAGTTTCTCGGCGACTTGATCTGCAATGGGCGCCATCTGCTCTAGCAACTCCGCATACTGCTCGTTAGTGCAGTTGGCGGCTAGCCCGCCGGCGACTACATCTACGGGAGCCTTCGGGAAGTACGACTTCATGAAGGCCAGCACTTGGTTCGGGATTGACTTCGCCAAATGCTTCACGTAGGTCGCCAACCGGCTGGGGGCTTCCTTCAACTGGTCCACCAGCGGCGCTATCTTGGGACCGCCAGGATGAGGCACCAGCACCAGCAGCCTCACAATGGGGAGCGCGGCTTCTTCAAGTTCCTTGAGCTGGGCCCGCAGCTTCTCGCAATCCTCGTTCAGCTTCTGCAATGATTTGTAGCAGTTGATGAGGTCACGGTTTGATGCAATACGGAGCTCCATGTGCTTGTCGCACTCGTAAGCAAGCTCCTTATAATCTAACTCCAGTACCTGGCGGGCCTCCTTCTCCCGGTAGAAAAGGTTCTTCAGATCAGTCTCCGAAGTCTTCAGCTGATCTACTCGAGTCTCAAGCTCTGCAATCAACAAGGCACAGCGGGTTAGACTACCTCTCGACCTCCAACAAGTACTCAACAAGACAAATGGTGTACCTTTGTTCTTGTTGCGGAGAGACTTGTTCTTCCGCACCAAGTCGTCGCTCTTCGCCTGCATCTCTTGGACATCATTATGGTACTTGGCGAAGGCAGCATCCAGCTTTGACTGCATGGCGGCGGCGTGCTTCCGGGACTTCACGAGTTGATCCTCCAATGTCTCGGCCCGAAGCACCGCGTCGCCGTACCCCTAAAGCATATCTGACTTCAGGCGAGACCTCTCAGCGACGTCCTGCACAGACAACTCGCATCAGATGGGTACTCAACGCTAAAGGATTGACTACTCAAAGGGTCATGACTACTGACCTTCATCCATTGTTCGGCTTGGCACACCGCTTCCAAGTGCCGAGCCACCGTTGCCGGATCGACCAGATCGTCCGCCAACAACTCGATCCCGCCACGACTACTCATAGCGGCTTCAGTCATCGGCGCCGAGCGGATTGGCTCCGCGTCTGGGATCTCCGGTGAGTGGATGACCACCTCCAGAGCGGGTTCTAGCACTGCGTCATCCCCTCCTCCTCTTGTCGTCGCGGCAGCTTCTCCGACGGCCACCTCCATCGGCTCGGGGGCTTCTACGGTAGCCTCCTGAGTTTCCGGTGCCACATCTTCTACGGGCACCGCCGACGGGATCTCACTTCCTTCGGCCTCAGCACCTGTCGACAAGAAGACAAGTGTATCAGTCAACATGGCGACTACGACTACTCTACGAGGGCATTTTGACTTCAGCAGAGTACTCACCTTCCACCACGCTAGCCTCGGGCAACGTAGCCTCAGCGGCCGGCGCCTCGGGCTCCGCCTGAGGGGCGGGAGCGGACTCCTCAGCGGGCGGCGCGGCTTCTTCTTCTGCCACCACTGAGGCGGGTTCATCCCCCTCCCAGGACAAGCCCGTCGATTTCCTGCAAAGTACACAAGCTAGTTGTCAATCAAGCGCGACTACCGCATCAAGTACTACTCGGGAAGAATCAACACTTACAAGCTTGATCGGACCACCGTCACGGTTGGGGCACCGAGGATACTGGCGATGTCGACCAGTCCCGCCTCGGCAGACGCCTCCTCCCCGCGCCTGCGGCGGCGTTGCCTCTTCTGCGGCGGCGAGCGGCGAGGCGGGTTCCGTGCTCCCTTGAGCAGCAGGGGGCTGGCGCTCCATCTGCGCCAAGAGCTCTTCGACAATGGGGGCTGGGCTGCGACTACCAGCTGCCTCCCCCACCGTGTCCCACTCTCCTTCGTCACCCTGCTCAACGGGCTCGGTAGGCGGCATCTCCTGCAAGCAAGGAAACTTCATCATCGACACATGAACTCGGGACATCAGAACTCGACTACACTACTCAAGACGGCTTACCTCTTGGGACGTTGTCTCTGTGATCTTCAACTTCTTGGCCACGCGTTTGCGGGCCGCATTGCGCAGCCTCCTCGGTGGCGCGGGCAGACTAGCCTCCAGGCTAGCCGGTTGATCCTGAACGAGAGGGATGTGAGGTAAGCCAGGACGGCTGAACCTCGACCGCAGTTGGAAGCGGTCCTGCAACGTCTCCTCGTCGTCGTCCTCCTCGGATGTGCCTTCCACGACAACAGTGTCGTCTCCCTTGCCCACTTCGCGCCGCTCCTTGACCTTGGCTTTCCCCTCCTCTGGGACCTCGACTAGCTGAGGAGGCGGCGGCGGCGGCTCGGAGACGAACTTCTTCAAGTCATCCTGCAAGAACAACTCATCAGTCCGACTACTCTCATGCAATGGGTACTCGACTATGGATGCGGCTACTAACCTCCTTTGGTGGGCGCACGACGGAGTACTCTGGTACGGGGCACGCCGTGTACGGCGGCATATCCTTGAAGATCCGGGCCCGCCTGTCAACAATGTCGTCATCGTCGACTTCATCTCCAGGCATCCGCGATGTGTCGTCGTCGCCGGTGTACTCGTACCCCAGGGTGTCGCGAGCCATCAGCGGCTGCACCCTGCGCTTCATGAAGCTGAGGGCCACGTGCTCGGCCCTCAGTCCGGCTTCCCTCAACGCCTTGATCCGCGCCAACAACTCGGGCAGCTGGATTCCCTCTTGCATCGTCGGCTCCGAGTTCCACCACGGACGATGCTTGGGCTGCTTCCCGCTCGGCTTCGGCAGCTCCGGGTGGTGGTTCGTGACGTAGAACCACTTGGCCTTCCAATCCTGATTGGAGTCTATCAACTTGTACGAGAGGTACTGCTCGGCGGCGTCCTCCCTCATCTGAATCCCTGCTCCTCCGACTACTCGCATGTTGCTGGCGCTGGGTTGCGGCTTCACCCGAAAGAACTTCCGGAACAAGATCCAATGGGGCTTGATCCCCAGAAAGGCTTCGCAAAAATGTACGAAGACGGCAGTGTGGAAGATACCATTGGGGTTGAGGTTGAGGTACTCGATGTCGTAGTACCCCATGAGCCCCTTGAAGAAGTCGCTCGCCGGGAGAGACAGCCCGCGCTCCGCGAATCGCGCGAACATCGGGATCTCGTCTGGATTCTTCTCCATGGGGTACGGATCCCCGGCGGCGGCCCTCCACATGTCCACCTCCTTCTCCCGCAAGAATACACTATTGAGAAGGGCCAGCAAGTCTTCGGTCTTCGCCTTGGACTTCTTCCATTCTCGGTTTGGATCTGGCCGCGGCTGGGACACCGGCGGTGATGTCCCTGCGACAGATTCGGCGGCCTCCTCACGGCGCCTCTTCTTTCCGCCGGCGGCCTTCATGGTCTTCGACGGAGACGGCTTCATCCTCCAAGTGCACGGTGTCTTCACGCGCATTCGCTCGGGGGCTGCAGCGGTGGCTTCCTACGACGGTGCACGTGGATCTAAGCCCTACTCAGCGGCGGCGGTGCGCACCGGTGGCGATTCTTGGCTAAGATCTGCTGGGAATGACTGCAGCTGCGTGGGGGTGAAAACCCTAAGGGTTTTGGCTTCTATTTATAAGTCAACGCGACCCCTCAACGTCCGAATGGATAAGTCTGCGCTCGGCTGACTCAGCGGCCGTGCGTGACCTTTCGAGTTCGACTAGTCGACGCGCCTCACCTCGGGGGCTCGGCTACTCCAAATCGACTCCCTAGGAAGCGGCAAGACTCAAGAGCATCTCCGGACACATTCTACAAGATGACCCTTCAATTCGAGAGGAAGTACTCGACTCAAGGCTCGGGGGCTCCGTGCCACGTGTCCTTCGGTTTTTTCTCCGGATTTTTCGGGATATTCTTGCCAAAACTTCAGATGGACCCTCAGCCAGAGTCTACAACTCAACCTAAGGCTTAGGGGCTACTCCATATTGAAGGACCGATACGGCGAACCAGAGAGGGGGGAGTGAATGGGAGCCGATAAAAATTCTTCTCGAAGGAGATGAAAACTCCAACAAGACGAACGCGGCTTCCAACACACGTCTCCGACTCACTACCAAGGTTGGTCAAGCCCACGTAGCCACTGGAGTGCCACTGGACCTAGGAACCAACACGCAACCTTCCGACCCGAGAAACGCGGCGGAAAAACCAAACCTCGAGTCTACGGACCCCACCGGTCGGACCGGGTGAGCACCATCGGTCGGACCGGTCCCCGCCGGTGTAACCGAGCAACTTCCAATAAGTGGCTCTACACCGGCCGAGCCGTGAGACGCACCGGTCGGACCGATGGCACCCGAAAGCCCCCAAGGCACCAAACGAGCCAAACGACCACCAAACAGACCCAAACTTGAAACAGCACCAACACGGGACAACAACGAACACACCAAGACGTTCACCCGAGCAAAAACCCACAAGGGCTCGCACCGGTCAGACCGGTCAAGAGCACCGGTCAGACCGGTGTAGCACGGGCGCCTCGGGATGAACAAGCACCCGCGGTCAACTCCCCCAAATCCAAATCTCGATCTCCCGAATCGCTCCACGGACTTGAACAAGACTTTGGGGATATCATGAACACCTCATGAGGAGTTCATAGCCAAGTTTAATCCCACCAAAACTCGTCCAAAAAGGAGGAATCGAAGAAATCCCGCCGAGAGCACTTCCAACCCAAGAACTCAAGAAACCCCAAAATCGAGCACCTTTACTCACGGATTTGGGAGGGGAATCACAGCCCAAAGAACCACAAAGGGTTCCCACAAATTTCCCCCATCAAATCCCCAAGAGAAAGGCCCCGAAAACAACCCAAAGAAATCACCGAGAGAGGGCTCCGAAAATCACCACCACGAACAACCGGGGAAAACACATCCAAACATCGAGGAACCACGTCGAATCATCTATACATGAAACAAAGGTTCGTACAAGGTCTAGCAAGCCGCCCGATCATCCATCCCTCTCTACAAGATCTCTCCGTGAAGCTCTCTTGCTAGTCCTAAGGAAAACCTAAGGAAAATAGGTGGAAAATAGGAAAACTAATGAGCTAGGGTTCCAAGAGTTGGCTGCCATCCTCTCACCTCTTGGGTTATATGGAGGCAACCGAATGTCTAAAATGCCCTTCTCTACTAACTAGGGATACAAGCCCCTCAAGGGCGGATTTGGAGTTCTTGATGTCTTCACCATCGGACGGATGCCGGCGACCGCACCCTCGCGTAGCCTCGACGCAAGCCATGTGATCCCGATGCGTGTCCTCCGCTTCGAAGTCTCGGACCGCGTCGTCGCACACGGTCGGACCGAGTGCTCCTCACCGGTCGAGGCCGGTCCCCACCGGTCGGACCGGTGCGGCGGCCGCTTGCAGCTCCGTCTTCGGTTCTCGGTCTTGGCTTTGTGGATCAACCAAGGAACCCGGTGGTTTTATGGTGAACCACTGGAAACCCCGCGAACTCGGTGTAGCCTCCGCCAATCTCCACTCATGACTTGGATCCCACGTAGTCCCGGCTCGACCTTGGTTTTGAGGCTCAACCAAGAAACCATCCACGACTTCATCTTGCTGTTCATGCCACCATGCGGCCCGCACTTGACCCCGCTGGCCACCGGGTCCCTCGAACGAAGCCTACTTGTCTTCTCCACACCTGGAGGCCTCACCGGCGACGACCTTTCGCACTTGTTCTTCACTTGCACCAACACCAGTCAAGCCGCAACCTGCACTTGCAATACTTAGCCAAGAATCAGTCCACACAACGTTGTCAATCACTCATCACACAAGGAAGCGACCATCCACCGGTCCTCGAACCACACATGGTCCTCAATCTCCCCCTTGATGAGTGCATTGACAACACCCACACGATAGTAACAAGAGAGAAAAGAAAAGGAAAAGAAACGAACAAAAAGAAACTCCAACAAGCGATCAAAAGCCAAACAAAGGCAAAGAGCAAGATCACTTGAAGAAGACAAGTCTCGGACCCCTTAGGCAAGGGAAACGGCTCGACACATCCGAGACAAAACAAAGCTCAAACAAAGAGCGCAAACCACCGAAGCAAAGCTCGAAAACTCACAAAGAGCCCCCCCTGAACCAATGCACCCCCCTGGACAAATGCATGCAAACCACAGTGAAAATAGGGCGGTGCCGGCAATTTCGACTCACACCGGTCGGACCGGTCATCACCACCGGTCGACCGGTGCCTAACATGTGTACAGGATCAGCACTCACACCGGTCAGACCGGTGCTCCTCACCGGTCAGACCGGTGTACAACAGAGCCCAGAAATGGCTCGAAACCACCTGAAAACCTTCTAAATGCATCCAACAAGCCATTTCAAGCTCAAACTTCTCCCCCTTGTTGGCAATGCATGAATCAAGCCAAAAATGCACAAATTTCAACCTAGAGCTTCTCAAATAGAAAAAATTCAACAAAGAATGCTACACATGTCCAAATGAGCAAGTTAGATACTCTACGGCTTCGTATCGATCTCAACTACATGATCACCAAGTTTCACAACCATTGAACGAAGCTAAGATGGATTTTGGCAATTTTGCGAAAAACTTGCCTCTCATGAGCAAAGTCCTAAACATGATCAAAGCATATCAAAATGGCAAAGCCACACAAACTTCATGCTAGGACAGCCATTCTAATCATAAGACCATCACAAACACCCACAAGCACCTCATGTCATGTCAAAGCCACCGAGCCATGTGCCTACTTCTATGTATGAGACTTCTCATTGGTAGGCATCATGCAACGGTTTAGCACCCAAAGCGATTTAAATTCAGCACATATGACATGGTAGCATATTTCCAAGCATTTTTCATTTCATTTTCAGATTTGTAAATGGTACATGAAATGTCTTTGCGACAAAAAGGAACTTATGCCCCTCCACAAGATAAATCAAGAGGGCTAAACATTCATGATGGCAAATGAGCCTTTGGCCCCATATGATCAATAAACTAGCTATCCAACCACAAATTAAGTATAGCAAGGCCACAAAAACATGTCAAGAGCATGTAAAGGTATTTACACATGAGAGAGCATACATGTGACATTTTTCAAAAGCATAGCTATCAACCATGGATTATTCATCAAGATCATCAAGAGCTAAGCCAAACTAACCGTAGCATACCAAACAAGCTCACAAAGACATATATCTCATTCCATGGTGAACAATGTATATGAGAGAAGCTTTCCTAACCAATGCATATGATACAAAATGCATGCAATCTAAGATACAAGGATGCCTATACATCATGTTACATATGCCATGCCAAAATGCAAGAAATGCACAAAGGAAAGCTATACATATGCTACAAACTGCCAGCTCCTCGAGGGGAGGAAAAACGGGCTCGACACCACCGGCAAAAGAGAGCTCCGACACACCCAACTCAAGAAATCAAACACACACCAAGTCCCCCCCGCAAACGAGTGAAAGTTGCTTGATCTAGGGGTTTGGTGAAAATATCGGCTAGTTGGTCATGTGTGGGTACATGGATCAAAGCTATCTTTCCTTTCTCGACGTTGTCTCTCAGAAAATGATACCTCACTTCTATGTGCTTGGTTTTGGAATGGAGCACTGGATTCTTTGCAACGCTTATGGCACTTGTGCTATCACATTGAAGTGGGACATGGGTATACTCCTCACCAAAGTCACTCATGGTGTAGGTGATCCAAAGGAGCTGAGAGCAACAACTAGCGGCGGCAACATACTCGGCCTCGGTCGTGGATTGAGCAACACTCGACCGCTTGCGAGAAGACCAAGACACCAAAGAAGAACCCAAAAGCGGCAAGTCCCAGAAGTGGACTTCCTATCCAACCGACACCCGGCAAAATCCGCGTCTGAAAAGCCATGAAGCGCCAAAGAAGAGGACGCGGAGTACCAAAGGCCGAAGTCGGGAGTGTGACGCAAGTACTTGAAAATTCGCTTCACCGCTTGCCGATGCGAAGTCCTCGGAGACGCTTGAAAACGAGCGCACAGACACACTGAAAACTGTATGTCCGGCCTCGTCGCCGTCAAGTAGAGGAGTGACCCGATCATGCTCCGGTACCCCTTCTGGTCCACATGTTCACCTTCCTCATCTGCATCAAGAGCTGTAGTCATACTCATCGGCGTCGTCATAGCCTTGGAGTCCTCCATCTTGAACTTCCTCACAATGTCCTTGGTGTACTTGGCCTGGTGCACAAATGTTCCTTCCTTTGATTGCTTGATTTGTAGCCCAAGGAAGAACTGCAACTCGCCCATCATGCTCATCTCAAATTCCCTGCTCATATCATCTGCAAACCTTGCAACAAGAGAGTTAGACGAGCCACCAAAGACAATATCATCCACATACACCTGCACAATCAGGATATCTCTGCCCTACCTCAACAAAAACAAGGTCTGATCGACCTTCCCCATCTCAAAACCTCTCTCAAACAAGAACCCCCTCAACCTGCCATACCAAGCTCTAGGCGCCTGCTTCAACCCATACAGCGCCTTCCTCAACTTGTATACCCGGTGGGGGTACTTCTCGCTCTCAAACCCCGAGGTCGCCTCACATACACTTCTTCCTCCAACGAGTCCATTCGGAAAAGCACTCTTCACATCCATTTGGTGCAACTTGAACCCTTTAGCCACGGAAAAGGCTAGAAGGATCCTAATCGCCTCCAAACGGGCTACGGGAGCAAAGGTCTCCTCGTAGTCGATCCCCTCCTTCCGACCGAACCCCCGAGCAACAAGTCTCGACTTGTTCCTCACAACCTCACCCTTCTCTCCCTCTTTGTTTTTCCACACCCACTTTGTACCAATCGGCTTACACCCCCGGGGGAGGGTCAACCAACTCCCACACCGATTCCTCTCAAAGTTCTCCAACTCCTCATGCATCGAGTTAACCCAATTGTGATCGGATAATGCGTGTCCAATGTCTTTGGGCTCGAAAGAAGCAACAAATGCAGCATGAGCGAAATGAGAGTTGTTCGAAACCTCGACCGGTGTAGTGCGTTCATTCATGTCGCCGATGATCCTCGAAGCCGGGTGATCCATTTGAACTCGCCGGGAGGTTCTCGCCTCGAAGCTACCTCCCCGTCAACATCGGCTTCTCCTCGTTCTTGATTTGTCGTCGTAGGTGTAGCGAGAGGGTCCATCCATCATCGTAGTCGAAGTAGTGGGTACATGTTCGGCGGGGCACCGCACCGCCATCCTCATCATCTCCATGTTCATGCTCCTCCTCCTGAAAAATCTCCTCGCCAAGCTCATCATCACCTGCACACTCAAAGACAAGCTGACTACGTGGCTCTGTCTCGTCGAAGGTTACCTCGCAAGTCTCCACGATTTGGTTAGTTTCAAGATTGAGCACACGATATGCTCTAGAATGAGATGCATAACCAAAGAAAATGCCATCGACAGACCTAGCCTCAAACTTATCCAACTTCCTGCCTTTCTTCAGAATAAAACACTTGCAACAAAAGACATGGAAGTGACTCACCTTGGGTGTGCGACCATGCATCAACTCATAGCATGTCTTCTTCTTGTGCACTCTGAGGTATATCCTGTTCGACACATAGCACGCGGTATTCACCACCTCAGCCCAATACCTCCTCGGAGTCCTATGCTCATCAAGCATCGCCCGAGCCATCTCGCACAAGGTCCTGTTCTTCCTTTCCACAACACCATTCTGGGGAGGCGTATACGGACTCGAAAACTGGTGCTCAAGACCCAAGTCATGGCAAAAGGTTTAAAACAAGAGTTCCTGAATTCCGAGCCATTATCACTGCGGATAGCTCGTATGGCATCTCCGTGCCTCTCGTTCCTCAACCTCAAGACTAGATCTTGAACAAAACCAAACGTCTCCCCCTTCTCCTCGAGAAAGAACACCCACGCATACCGAGAATAGTCATCCACCACAACAAGGACATACCACTTCCCACCCGCAGATCGCACACGATCTGGGCCAACAAGGTCCATATGGAGCAGCTCGCATGGACGCTCAGTCATCACATCGGTGAGAGGCGGGTGAGAAGAGGCCACCATCTTGGCATGCCTACACGGAGCACAAACCAACTCTTTCTCAAGCCTCAACCGTGGCAATCCTCGGACCAAATTGAGTTTACTCAAGCGAGACAAAAGGTCAAAGCTCAAGTGACCCAACTTCCTATGCCACTTCCACAACTCACTCGAAGAACCAGCCAAGAAATAACGCTCCACACCCGAAGACTGAGAAAAATCAGCACGAAACACCTGACCCTCGGGAACGACCATACATACAAGGTCCCCTCGAGAGTCCAAAATCCGAGAACCACCAGGCCGAAACAACACCTCAAAGCCCTCATCCAACAACTGGGACACAGAAAGCAAATTGTACCCCAGCGATTGAACAAGAGCAACACACCTCAGAGTGATCTTGTCATTCACTTTGATCTCACCTTCTGAAAGCACAAACCCACGCCCATTGTCCCCAAAGGTGATGTACCTCTTCGTCACCACCGGGACGAGACTTGAGAACCACCCCCTGTCTCCGGTCATATGCCTCGAGCAACCGGAGTCAATCAACCAAATGTTCTTCAAGTCTCCCACCTGAAATTCAAAAACGAGCACGTGAGCGAACAAACGACCCAAAGACGCGGGGTTAGTACCAAAAGAGTAAAACCAGTGCCGAGCCATTTGCTCGAAAGTGGGGTTAGCACCAACCAAAGCATCTCTCCTACCAAAGCTACCTCCACGAACACCACCACGGTAACCACCCTGAGGGAACCACCCCTCTCTGCCTGGAGGAGGCCCAAATCCACGCAAGAAAGCCCGTGGAACGTCCTTCCTCTCCAACTCAAAGCCACGACTCCTCCGATCCCCATATTGAGCACGAGGAGGAGAACGCCTAGCAAACTGACCACCTGCACCCTTTCCAGCCCAACCACCAGAACCACGACCACCAGAAACAACCCTCGCACCTGTACGAGCTCGAAACCCGAACAAGCGTCCGTCCGTGCCCGCACCGGTCTGACCAGTGCCCCACACCGGTCTGACCGGTGTGACCTGGGCAGCAGCACCACCTGCAGCCTTCCGCTCTCCCCAAGCCCGAACTGTCCTCACACTTGCCTTGCCCCTGGGCATTTGCATACGAGGCTCAAGCACACCATCGGAAGGGTGGTACTTGTCCTTGTTAGCCCACTCCTTCTCCATTCTCTCATCACGCTTCCTCTTGAAGCAAAACTCCTCCTTATGGCCATCTCTCCCACAATAGCCACAATGGAACCTCACAAGCTTAGGCTTAGGCTTGGGATGTGGCTGCTCACTTGGTTTCTCTCCACTCAAACTCTCCACCGGTTTCTCACCACTAGCCTTCTCACTCTCCTTCCCAAAGAACACTTTCCCCGAAGTGCTCACAAACTTGATAGGCTTTTGTAGGTCATTTGTGGGTCTAGGAAACACGGGTGGAGCTGGAGTTGTGTCTAGTCGGTTCCTTAGATGGTTAGGTTTTGGTGGGAAATCATTTTTGTGGTGGGTTTTTGGTGGCTCCGGGATATTCTCTCCACTTCCTTCACCAACCTTGTTTGCCCCAAGCCCCTCACCATCTTGCCTCTTGAAGGCCTCGATCATCATCCTCAACTGAGGCTCATGACCGGACAACCAACCCATCAACTTCCTCAAATCATTATTCTCATCCTGCAAACGATCAACATAATGTGCAAGCTCCAAATTTTTCAATGCATGCATTTCACAGGTAGAGCAAGATGTAGGCATGGGTTCCTTCAATTTAGCCTCGAGCGAACTAGTGTAAGCATGCATCTCATCAATCTTAGCATGCAAAACGAGGCAAGAAGTGCAAGCACCTAGCAAAGTAGGTCTAGACTTAAGCTCGACCCACTTCAACCCTAAGCACATCTAGTTCCTCACACTTGGAGGCATGCTTCTCCTTAAACAAAGCAAGATCAGCAAGGAATATGGAGCAATCAAGACAATCATTCTCATCCGAGACAACGAGGGCTAGCCTTAAGCGAATCAATCTCAAGCTTGCTATCAAGCACCCGTGTCTCTAGCTCGCCCACTCTAGTCCTAGCATCCTCGAGTGAAGCCCTAAGCTCTTTCCTCATTTTCTTGGCCTCTCTAAGCATGTCATCACGGTTATCAAGCAAAGAGCCAAGCCTCTCATTCTCCTGGCGCAAGAAGGGAAGTTCATCACGCACCTCGTCGTCGGACTCAGAGTCCGAGTCGCTCTGTGTGCTCTTCTTGCTGCCGGAGCTCAGCGCCATGGTGCAGAAGCCATCTCTCGCGAAGCAGCTCAGCCCGCTCAGGTTCTTGGATGACTTCTTGTTCTTGCGGCGATCTCCCTCGTCTTCACTGCTACTCGAGCTCGAGGTGGAGTACGCGGAACTGGAGTCGACGTCGCTCGCTCCAACCATCGCTCGGGCCTTGCCTCGGCTCTCCTTCTTCCTTGATCGTCGCTCATCCTTGTACTTGTTCTTGTGCTTGCTCTTGTGGTCGCGCCTCGAACGGTACTTGCCATCGTTCATCCTCGCCTTGTGCTTGTAGCTGTCCTTGTTCTCGGCCTTCTCCGGGCAGTCGGCGACGAAGTGTCCCGGCTTGCCGCAGCGGAAGCAAGTCCTCGTGTTCCTCCTCATGTTCACACGGTTCTCGTGCAGCCTCTCGAACCGCCTCGTCAACAGCGCCAGCTCGTCCTCTCCAAGGTCATCAAACTCCTCATCCGGCATTGACATCAAAGAGGAAAACGAGAACATCCTGGTGGATGGGTTAGAGTTAGTCTTTCCTTTGGAACCACCAACGAGGGCAAGACTATGGGAATCAGTCGGTCCCTCGAGCTTGGCAGTCATGCCCCTATCCACCTCAGCCGACTTGAGCTTTGAGAACAGCTCGTTCACCGTCAGAGTATCATACCTCTCCGACTCGACTATGGCCTCGAACTTTCCGCCCCATATCGTACAATCCAAAGAGTGTAAGAGCTTGACCGCTCTATCATGATCATCGTACGGGAGCACGTCCACATTGGCCCTCATGTTGTTCACTACCACCGTGAACCTCTGAAACAAGGCATCGATGGACTCACCAGGGAGATGAGTGAAGTTCTCATACTCTCTCCGGTAGGTCGCATACATCCGTGCCTGAACCTGGGCGTTCCCAACATGAGCCTCCTTCAACACCGCCCAAATCCTACAAGCCAAGTGCTCGGTGTGCACCCGATCGAACTCAGGCTGACACAAAGCACGAAACAAGTAGTCGACCGCCTTATTGTTGGCGTCGAATCTATCCCTCGACCCTGGAGCAAGGAAATCCATCGGCTGGACATAGCCTGTGTCCACCGTGACATCCCAAAGAAGCTGACCCTTTCCGCGGAGGAACGCACCCATCCGCTTGCTCCACATCTGGTAGTTCTTGCCATCGAAGTGTGTAGGACCCGAACCCCGTTCCTGGTACGCCATCCTTGGATCTTAGCCTGGTTAGAGTCAACAAAGACCCGAACCGGCTCTGATACCACTTGAAGGACCGATACGGCGAACCAGAGAGGGGGGGAGTGAATGGGAGCCGATAAAAATTCTTCTCGAAGGAGATGAAAACTCCAACAAGACGAACGCGGCTTCCAACACACGTCTCCTACTCACTACCAAGGTTGGTCAAGCCCACGTAGCCACCGGAGTGCCACCGGACCTAGGAACCAACACGCAACCTTCCGACCCGAGAAACGCGGCGGAAAAACCAAACCTCGAGTCTACAGACCCACACCGGTCGGGACCAGGGTGAGCACCACCGGTCGAGGCCGGTCCCCCGCCGGTGTAACTGAGCAACTTCCACTAAGTGGCTCTACACCGGTCAGACCGGTGAGACGCACCGGTCAGACCGATGGCAGCCTGAAAGCCCCCAAGGCACCAAACAGGCCAAACGACCACCAAACAGACCCAAACTTGAAACAGCACCAACACGGGACAACAACGAACACACCAAGACGTTCACCCGAGCAAAAACCCACAAGGGCTCGCACCGGTCAGACCGGTCAAGAGCACCAGTCAGACTTGTGTAGCCTGGGCAGCTTGGGATGAACAGCACCCGCGGGTCAACTCCCCCAAATCCAAATCTCGATCTCCCGAATCGCTCCACGGACTTGAACAAGACTTTGGGGATATCATGAACACCTCATGAGGAGTTCATAGCCAAGTTTAATCCCACCAAAACTCGTCCAAAAAGGAGGAATTGAAGAAATCCCGCCTAGAGCACTTCCAACCCAAGAACTCAAGAAACCCCAAAATCGAGCACCTTTACTCACGGATTTGGGAGGGGAATCACAGCCCAAAGAACCACGAAGGGTTCCCACAAATTTCCCCCATCAAATCCCCAAGAGAAAGGCCCCGAAAACAACCCAAAGAAATCACCGAGAGAGGGCTCCGAAAATCACCACCAAGAACAACCGGGGAAAACACATCCAAACATTGAGGAACCACGCCGAATCATCTATACATGAAACAAAGGTTCGTACAAGGTCTAGCAAGCCGCCCGATCATCCATCCCTCTCTACAAGATCTCTCCGTGAAGCTCTCTTGCTAGTCCTAAGGAAAACCTAAGGAAAATAGGTGGAAAATAGGAAAACTAATGAGCTAGGGTTCCAAGAGTTGGCTGCCATCCTCTCACCTCTTGGATTATATGGAGGCAACCGAATGTCTAAAATGCCCTTCTCTACTAACTAGGGATACAAGCCCCTCAAGGGCGGATTTGGAATTCTTGATGTCTTCACCATCGGACGGATGCCCGGCGACCGCACCCTGCGTAGCCTCGACGCAAGCCATGCGATCCCGACGCGTGTCCTCCGCTTCGAAGTCTCGGACTGCGTCGTCGCACACCGGTCAGACCGGTCCCCACCGGTCAGACCGGTCAGACCCACCGGTCAGACCGGTCTGGCGCTGCTGCAGCTCCGTCTTCGGTTCTTCGGTCTTGGCTTTGTGGATCAACCAAGGAACCCAGTGGTTTTCTGGTGAACCACCGGAAACCCCGCGAACTCGGTGTAGCCTCCGCCAATCTCCACTCATGACTTGGCTCCCACGTAGTCCCGGCTCGACCTTGGTTTTGAGGCTCAACCAAGAAACCGTTCACGACTTCATCTTGCTGTTCATGCCACCATGCGGCCCGCACTTGACCCCGCTGGCCACCGGGTCCCTCGAACGAAGCCTACTTGTCTTCTCCACACCTGGAGGCCTCACCGGCGACGACCTTTCGCACTTGTTCTTCACCTGCACCAACACTAGTCAAGCCGCAACCTGCACCTGCAATACTTAGCCAAGAATCAGTCCACACAACGTTGTCAATCACTCATCACACAAGGAAGCGACCATCCACCGGTCCTCGAACCACACATGGTCCTCACATATGGAGTGCGATTTTGCAATCGCACTTCCATATCAGCTTCGGCTTCAAGACAACACGGGCATTGTTGAAGACCTTCAAGGGCAGCACTCGAGGACGCTTGGGACTACTCGAGAAGACTTCAGGATTGCTCAAACATCAGCTGGAGTACATTCCAGCCTCGGGATGCTTCGACTACTCTTGAGGACTTTTGGCTTGTAGTACTCGGGGACGCTTGAGGACTACTCGTTAAGGCCATCAAGACTACTTGAAGCCATCCTTCTCGACTACAAAGTACTCGGGGGCTTGTCATATGGACCTCCCTGGGCCCACTACCTCGGTGGGTACCAGGACTGACTACTCGGTGGGCCCCTGGGACTACCTAACTTGCGCTGCACGGTACCTGATGGCGTGAAGCAAAAGGACTACAGAGGAGAAGTACTCGGTTAGGAAGCTGTACATGTCCCGCAATGTATGGAAGACTCCTAGACGTACTCGACTAGTACTCTCTCCCTAATCCGACTTGTAACCCTGCCTCCCGGACTATATAAGGCGAGGCAGGGACCCCTCTCTCATCATCTCATCTCACGGTGTAAGATTGCATCATCTTGTAATCGTACCCAATCAATCCAGAGCTACACAGCGTACAAGACGTAGGGTATTACGCACCTCGCGGCCCGAACCTGTCTAAATTGTGTGCCACATGTCTCCTCCTTCGAGTTACCGATCTCGGCGAGGCCACATTCATCTACTTTGGGTACTCCCCTTAGTAGGTTGCCGGTCTAAAACACCGACAGCTCCCCATCGCGGGGCTACTGGTGCCTCACCCTGGTGGTCCGAAGATTGCTCCTTTGGTGGATCGACTGAGGGAAGCCCCCAGCCGCTTGGCGACCTACGTCAAGCACTTGGCGAAGTCGATCCCGAACCAGGTGCTAGACTTCATGAAGTCGTACTTCCCAAAAGCTCCTGTGGACGTAGTCGCCGGCGGACTAGACGCCAACTGCACCGACGAGCAATATGCGGAGCTGCTGGAGCAGATGGCGCCCATTGCGGAACAAGTTGCCGAGAAGCTTAATCTCCAGTAGTCCTGTAATGTTAGCTCGTAGCAGTAGTTGTACATAAACAATTGTAATGAAATTGTTTGAGTATTAATGAAGGAAACTTCCATAAATGAGTACTCGTTATCGCGATCTGTGAGTGCAGAGTCCCATCATGGAGTCGTCGCGAGTAGTCGTACTCGGCAGTAGTCCCGTTGAGGGAAGGAAACAGTAAAGTAGTTGATAGATAATCAAACTTTATTACTGAAGAAGTACACTTGGATGGCCAGGGCCGTTGTTACACAGTAGTCGCCAGGACCCGGAGGCCGCTTACAGCTAAGTAGTGCTAGGGCGTAGAGCCGCTTACAGCAGTAGATCCGTAGTAGCCGTGTAGGCTGGATCTGAAGTACATGGTCTCTCAGTAGACTGTTGCTAGAGTCCTTTGTCGCTCGTTGCAGCCCAAGATCCGTTAGTAGCCGCATGGACTGGATCTTGGAGTGGAGTTGTCCGGAGACTGGTGCCTGGACTCGAAGGCCGCTTACGACGAAGGGGTCTTGGTGTACTCGTATAGACTTGAAACCCCTAGGGTAGTCGTGTAGACTAGGCGTAGAACCGACAAAGTTGGTCGACGTTCCACGAGTTGTTGACGTCTTCGCCTTCAAGCGTCTGGAGGCGGTAGGAACCCAGTCCGGTCACCTTTGCAACTGTGAAGGGACCTTCCCAGGGCGAGCTGAGCTTGTGTAGTCCTTCCGTGTTCTGGATGCGATGGAGGACAAGATCACCAACGTTGAAGGAGTGTTCCTTGACGTTGCGATCATGGTAGCGTCAGATACTCTCTAGGTACCTTGCTGATTGGACGAGGGCGGCGCGGCGGGCTTCTTCGAGTCCGTCGATGTCAACTCGTCTGCTGTCTTCGGAGACGCCTTCGTCGTAGTGTTCCACTGCCGGTGAGTCCCACATGACATCAGCAGGGGGGATTGTGTGACGCCCCAGGTTTTTAATTACCATCATTAACACTAATGACCGGATTAGCCGTGTCAAACCAGTCAAACCCCGGTCAAACCTAAGTCAACCTGGGTCATCACCCGAAAACCTCGCCAATGAACCCCAAGGAACCCCTTGACCAAGCCTACACACACCCGTAGTCAACCCTTGGTCAAAGACACGGTCAAAACCCGCTTGACCGTTGACGTCAGCGAATGTCGTCCGGAACTTTTGCCGCGTTCTCCAAAATTCACCTAAACACTTCAAATTCTACCTTTATGAAAGTTGTCCATCTTGTTGAGGGACACAACTTTCATGTAGATTGGCATTTCAAATTTTGGGTGGAAATTGGTGAAAAACTTGATCGATTGACAGTACCCCCTGTTTTCCAGAACAGGCTCACATTCAAAGTTGGCACGACGTTCCTGCAAAATCCGTTGAGAAAAACACTATATGGCCTTTTTGAAAGTTGTAGAGGGTAGTTAGATCTACAACTTTCCTATTCATTGCTTTGTGCACTTTTATTCAATTTTTTGGAGAAATCTTAATTTGAACAGGGCTGGTCTGCACGATTTAGGCGCTCTCGCGCGACGCCGCGCCGCGCGCGCGCCCGGCGCCCGCCGCCGCGCCGATCGCGCCGCCCCGCGTCCGCCCATCCGCCGTCGTGCCTCGGCCCACGCGCCGCTCCGCGCCTTCCCAATGCAGCTGCTTGCTCCCGAGGTGTACGCGCGCCGAGGAGGCCCGCCGCCCGCGTTCTAGGGGCGCCGCGCGCGCCGTACCCCCCTCCCCCCGCCGTAGTACGGCCGCCGCCGGCCTAACGCCGTGCCCCCGCCCGCGCTGCCCCTCCACCGTGCTCTGCTCGCGCGCCCCTATAAAGTGGTCACCGCCCCCGGCCGCGACGCGCGCGCGCTCCCTCCCCGCCGCGCGCGAGCCGCCCGCCGCGCCCGGTCGGCGACCACGGCGAGCGCGGCTCCCGGCCGGGGCGCGCGCCCGACCAAACCGGCCACCGCCTTTCCCTACTCCTACCAAGGCTCGCCAACCGCCCCAACCCTCTCGCATCGGGGCCCCTCGCCGGTGCACAGTAGCCGCGACGGCCGCTCCTCCCTGCCCGCCGCCGAGCACCCCACCGCCGGCCACCTCCACCCCATCCAAGCACCTAAACCGGTCCTAGGTGATCCCCTAACCATCCTCCGCCCCTTCCCCGGTCAAGAGCCGCGCCGGCCTCACAGGAATTGCTCAGCCTGCGCCGGCCGGCCGCCCCGAGGGCCACATTGCGAACATCGAGTTCTTCCCAGGGGCCTAATCGCAAAAGGGTAACTCTCACAGTTAAAGCAGTTTGCTGATTCTTGTAAATTATGTAGAAAATCACAGAAAAATCAGAAAACTGTGAAACCAATTTTGTTGGATCCATGGTGATTTATACTACAACTTTTGTTATTCTGTCCTGAGCTAATTCCTTTTAGTTTTTGCATGAAAAATACAAATGTGAAAACCCTAGATCTGCAATATCTCAAAAACCATAAAACCTCTGTAGCTAATTTTTGGATATGTTGTGTGTTAGGACATGACTAGATCCTATGCCAAACAATGCACAAAGTTATCATGTAAATATGTTTATAAAAATGTTTTTCTATTTCTGGAAGATCTGCATAAATGATTTTTCATGTTAAATATATTCATGTTCTTGAGCCCAACTTGTGCACACTGTCTTGTAATACCAAAATGACCATCTTGTGAATTAATCATGAATTTTGGATTAACAGCAATAATTATTCTTGATTTATGCATGTTTTCCTTTGTAAATTAATAAACCAAGTTCAGTAGAGATTCCATGTGAACATGTTGGTTGTCTAAGCTTGTTTAGGACCAGAGAGCATCCACAAGAAAGTTTGGGTCATTTTGATGCTTAATTATTTTTATATGCATTTAAATTGAATCACTAGATAACCTTTGTCATTTTTTCCATGATATTTATTTTCCTAGCATCCAACACTCACATGTGGGTCCAATGGACCAGTATAAGTGCCAATAGGCTTAAGACACACTCCTTTAATTTTTGGTAACTTAATTGCTTAATAAAAAGCTTAAAAGCCCTTTTTCTATTAAAGAGGAATTAAATAAAGAAAAGCCCTTATTTAATTCTTTTTCCTTTTTGAAAATATTATCTAATTTAATTAAAAGATAATTAATTCTCATGGCTGATAAGGAATTAATTCAAGGATAAAAATATCATTTATATCTTGCTTATGGAAAGGAAATGATTAAAAGCTTTCACATGAAATGACGAGTATAAAGAAACCTTTATTCAGTTGTGCAATAAAAACCCATGTACAATCAATCACCTTCCTGAAAGAGAAATCACCGAACCATCCACGTTAACTTGAGTATGGTTGCAAATCATGTTGAAAAGGTTAAATGTACCTACCCACTACTGTTGGTGAATTTAAATTAAATTATTTACATATATATATATGTACACAGTCACCATCAAAAAGAATAATCAATAAAGAGTTGCATATTGTTCCTTTATGGAAGAGTATGCTGAATGTATTCTTATCTAGGTGAATGTGCCCAACAAATACACCCCTTGATTGCCAATTGGGTTTGTGAGTGATTAAAAGTATAAACCGTCGAATAAATCTTGCATTTGCATCTTCGTGTAGATCTTTCCGCCAGTAGACGTACGCTCGTGCCGGAAGGAGGAGACGAAGGTGCCGACAAAGAGCTGCCGAGCGTGGACGTAGCTCAAGACCTGGACCCAAGTCCAGAAGGGCCCAAGGCCAACCTTGCTAGCGAAGGCAAGCCCCGAATCATTAACCCCGTCTTTTAAAATTATGCAGTTATGTTTGCTATGATTGTGCACTTACGTTTTAGGAATTGAATTGAAACCCTAGATGCATGATCCTTAGGTACCTATGCTCCATCACTAGTATGCTAGGTCGATAGCTGCTATGCTATAGGACCGATAGAAGTCGAGTGATGTTCGTCACTCGCAAGAATAGGTTCCTAGTTAGGAATCATAAGATATCCTTAAATGGATTTCTCATGTGGTAAGAGCATGGGATTGGGCTCCGGTCCAGTGGGCATGTGGGCTAAGCTTTTGAACGTACTAAGCACATGCCGGTTATGGGGCCGGTAAGCGTAGTACCTTAATGAAACGGCACGTGATCCTACTATTACTACTCTTGAGAAATATCCTAACCGGCTAGCTACCGGGAAGGGTGGTGTATGGTGACTCCGGGTATCTCGCGGGGTATGCCGGATAGCCTGCACCAGGGACTGTAAGATTCGATCCCAACCCGAAGATTTATGGGGACGGCCTGGGGAGTTGTCCTTGCGGGGGCAGCCGACCGTGTGTTTGGGTCTACCTTGCAAGGTTTAAATCAATCGATTGTCGGCCTCTCACCATTATCCGAGACTACTTAATCAACTGGCCATGATGTCCCATAATGATGGAACTCGAGGAATATGTTGGATGAATTAATTGCTTGTCCAATTCTTGATTGAATTAGTTGGCACACTTAGAAATGGTAATCAACTAGAACTTGTGCTAAAAGATTGAAAGTAAGGATCCACTTTTAGTAGCTTTCCAGCAAAAGAAACTCCACCGGCCAAAAGCCTTTCATGTCTAGAGTTTGGTGATGTAGTCATCACCCGACGGTTAAGTCTTGCTGAGTATTAGTATACTCAGCCTTGCTTTAAAACTGTTGTTGCAGGTGTGTTTGATCGGAAGGGTGACGACAAGTAAGGACATCACGGATGGCCTCCTGTGATGTTCACCGTTCCGCTAGTTTAAATTATTTTCGCTGTATTTTCGAACTCTGAACCTTTACTCCATGTCATGAACAATGGTTTGTAATAAAATGTTTAATTCATGTTGTACTCTGGACTCTCCTTCGTGTGAGTTTTAATGCATGTGTCGATCCTCTGTTCGATGTCCAAGTGATTTACCGGGCGTTAACCCGGCAACTAACGACAGGATGATACCTTACTATGGCTTAATGACCAAAGTGGATCGGTCTTAGGCGATAGTACGGTATTTTCCTGGGCGGGTTGTCACAGATTGCTTCGGAGCCGTAGACCAGGAAATAAGGAGATTGCCCCGTTGTCTTGGAGGGTTGAGTACGTAGCCCCCAGAGAGCATTGGGTAGTTCCTTGATCCACTTGCCTCCTTTGGTGTTTGCAGCGGCATGTAGCCGCTTTTTGAGAGCATCGAGCACCATCCCATTGGTGCGCTCGACTTGTCCATTGGCCCGAGGATGGGCAACTGAGACATATCGGACGTCGATCCCGCTATTCTCGCAGTACTCCCAGAACTGGTGGTTGTTGAAGTTGGAGCCCAGGTCTGTGATGATGCGGTGGGGTAGTCCGTAGCGATGCACGAGTTCATCCAGGAAGTCGAGTACTCTATCAGCCTTGGGGCATGTAACCGGCTTGACCTCGATCCATTTGGTGAACTTGTCGATGGCCACCAATACTCTGTTGAATCTTCCTGGCGCAGTTGGGAGTGGCCCAATCATGTCGAGCCCCCAGCAGGCGAAGGGCCAGGTTGGCGGTATGGTGACTAGCTTGTAGGCTGGGACATGTTGCTGCTTGGCGAAGTATTGGCACCCTTGGCACCTTCTGACGAGTTCTTCGGCATCGCCCTGAGCTGTGGGGCAATAGAAGGCTCGTCAGAAGGCCTTGCTGACCAGCGTGCGAGAGGACGTGTGGTTACTGCAGACGCCTTTGTGAATCTCCTCCAAGATGTCTTTGCCTTCTTGTCTGGGTACGCACTTCATGAGTACTCCTGAAGATGCGCCCTGTCTGTAGAGCTTGTCTCCGACGAGGACATAGGACTTGGCACGGCGGATGAGCTGCTCGGCCAAGTTCTTGTCCGAGGGAACCTTCTGCTCACTGAGGTAGTCGATGAAGGACTGCCTCCAGCCCACGTCGATCATCATGACCTCCCGGCCGGCCCGGGGGATGCGCCGGGGACGATGGTCGGTGGCGCGGCTCCGGGATGGATGGCGCATGAAGCTCGTGGACGAAGACACCCGCTGGTACTTGAGCGCGAGTAGAACCAAGCTTCGACAGGACGTCCGCTGCAACGTTGTTGTCGCGGACGACGTGGTGGAACTCGAGACCATAGAACTTGTTCTCGAGCTTGCGGACTTCTAAACAGCAAGCGTCCATGTTATCCTTGTTGCGGTCCCAGGACTTGTTGACTTGGTTGATGACCACTGCGGAGTCACCGTAGACTAGTAGCCGCTTGATGCCCAGTGAAGCCGCGAGGCGGAGCCCGTGTAGCAGAGCTTCGTACTCGGCTTCATTGTTTGAGACCTTCCAGAAGATCTGCAGGATGTACTTGAGTTGTTCGCCTATTGGAGACATCAAGAGTACCCCTGCACCTGCGCCCTCGAGGTTGAGTGAGTCGTCGAAGTACATCACCCAGTGCTCTGGCCGCTCGGTCGGAGTAGGTAGCTGATTCTCCCGCCACTTCGCCATGAAGTCGACTAGTGCCTGCGACTTGATGGCTGTGCGTGGCTTGAAGTCGATGTTGAGGGCGCCGAGTTCGACTGCCCACTTGGGGATTCTTCCAGTAGCATCTTGGTTTCGCAGAATGTCGCCGAGCGGGTAGTCGGTGACGACGAAGATCGAGTACTCCTAGAAGTAGTGTCGTAGCTTCCGCGAGGTGATTAGCACTGCGTACAGGAGCTTCTGTACTAGCTGGTAGCGTGCCTTGGACTCTGTTAGGACCTTCCTGACGAAGTAGACTAGGCGCTGGACTGGGTAGGTGTGGCCGTCTTCCTGCCGCTCGACGATGATGGCGGTACTGACCACGTGAGTAGTCGCAGTGAGGTAGAGCAGTAGTTGCTCGCCTTTGCGAGGAGCCGTGAGGACTGGTGGCTTCGATAGGAAGTCCTTGAGCTGGGCAAGGGCTTGGTCTGCCTCTGTGGTCCACACGAACTTCTCTTGGTGCTTGAGTAATTTGAAGAAGAAGAGCCCCCGTTCTCTAAGCTTCGAGATAAATCTGTTCAGTGCCGCCATGCACCCGGTCAGCTTCTGGACGTCTTTGATGCACGTGGGAGCTTTCGTGCTGGTGATGGCGGAGATCTTCTCGGGGTTGGCTTCGATGCCGTGATGGCTGATGATGAAGCCGAGTAGTTTGCCCGAGGGTACGCCTTAAACGCACTTGTTCGGGTTTAGCTTCCAGCGGGACTCGCGCAAGGATGCGAAAGTCTCTTCAAGATCGTCGATGAGCGTGCTGGAGTTTCTGGTCTTGGCGGCCACGTCGTCCACGTAGGCTTCGACGTTCTTGTTGAGTTGCCTCTTGAAACAGGCCTGGATAGCTCGTTGGTATGTAGCGCCGGCGTTCTTCAACCCGAAGGACATGGTCGTGTAGCAGTACGCGCCAAACGGGGTGATGAACGCGGTCTTCTCCTGGTCTTCTTCCTTGATCGCGATCTGGTGGTACCCGAGTAGCAGTCGAGGAAGCAGAGCAGGTCGCAGCCCGCCGTGGAGTCGATGACTTGGTTAATCTGCGGCAACCCGAAGGGGTCCTTAAGGCAGTGCTTGTTGAGGTCGGTGTAGTTGACGCACATCCTCCACTCGTTCGAGTTCTTCTTGCGGACGAGGACAGGGTTGGCGAGCCACTCAGGATGGAAGACTTCTCTGATGAAGCCGACCGCGAGTAGTTTGGCGAGTTCCTTCTTGATGGCGTCCCGTCTGTCATCGGCGAAGCGGCGGAGGTGTTGTCACTTGGGGGTAGCTTTAGGATTGACGTTGAGGGAATGCTCAATCAACTCCCTAGGCACCCCTGGCATGTCCGCTGGCTTCCACGCGAAGATGTCGCGGTTAGCCCGAAGGAAGTTGATGAGCGTGTCTTCCTATTTGGGGTTGAGGCCCGCCCCGATGGTGGTGGTCTTGCTGCTGTCGCCTGTCCCGAGATCAACTGTTTTGACCAGAACCTCCTCAGCTGGCTGAGGCTTGTTAGCTTTGTCTGACTTCTCAGGGATGTCGAGTTCACTTGGGGCAAGCTTCTTCGACGTAGCGTAGATCTCCATCATTGCATTGGGTACTTGATTTGTGGAGGCAATCTCCACAGCTTCCGTGTCGCAGTCGTGCGAGATCTTCAAGTCCCCTTGCAGTGAGAGTACACCTGCCGGACTTGGCATCTTGAGTACCAAGTAGGTGTAGTGGGGTACCGCCATGAACTTGGCAATAGCTGGTCTGCCGAGGATGGCATGGTAGGAAGTCTCGAAGTCCGCGACTTTGAACTTGATGTACTCTGTACGATAGTTGTCCCGAGATTCCCCAAAGGTAACTGGCAGGACTACTGAGCCCAGTGGGATAGCCGCGTTACCGGGGACGATGCCGTAGAAGGGCGAGGTGCTCTTGGTGAGCATGTGGGTGATGTCGAGGCCTATCTTATTCAAGGCCTTGGCGAAAAGGACGTTGAGCCCGCTTCCACCATCGATGAGGACCTTGTTAAGCCTGGAGCCCGCGACCACCGGCTTCAGGACTAGTGGGAACCGTCCTGGTTCAGAGAAGCTTGTCCATTGATCCGCGCGGGAGAAGGTAATGGGTACCTCCGACCAACTGAGAGGGGTCGGGACCGCTGGTTCAACTCTCATGACTTCTCGACGGGTAGCCTTCTGTTCCCGTCTGCTAGGTATTCCACCGAAGAGGACGTTGACCGTCTTGCCGGGTTCCTGGAAGTCGCCGTTATCTTCGTCGTTCTTCTTCTTACCTTTCTTGTCGTGAGGGTGTGGTGGCTCTGGAGTACTCTTGAGTGCTCGCCTGAGTTGGTAGCACTGCTCAGTGGTGTGGTTGCCGTCCAGATGTCACGGGCACTTCTCTTTCAGAAGGTCTTTGAAGCCGCCGGAGGTCTTCTTCGAGTTCTCCTTCGCAGGGCGCTGGATAGCCGCGACAGTGTTGTCTGGCTTGCGCTTGCGGTTGGGACCCGAGTAGTTGTTGTTGCGACTGCCTTGGTTCCCGTTGTTGCTGCTGCCGCCGCCCGTGTTCTGTTTGCTCTTGCCACGGATGGCATCGTACTTGGCGTTGACTTTGTCTTCTTCATCCGCCCAAGACGTGATCATGTCCTTGAGATGGGGGATGGACTTGGGGCAGCGTCGGCCGAAGTCTTCGAAGGTGCGGCGGTGATAGAGACCGTCTTGGAAGAGGTCGATGACCTCCTTGTCGGTGACGTCGACTACGGTGGCACGCTTGTCGAAGAAGCGGCACATGTACTTGCGGAGGGTCTCGCCTCGTTCCTGCTTCACCATGGCCAGGTCCATGCAAGTACCCGAGTGGCCCATTGCGCCCGCGAAGTTGCTAGTGATCTGCTCCTTCAGCTGGTCCCACTTGTCAATTGAGTGCTTGTCCAGCGACTCGAGCCATGTGAGCGGTGCTTGGTCCAGGCAGAAGGGGAAGTAGAGGCACTTGGTGTCATTGTTGCCGCCAGCATTCTCGATGGAGAGGGCGTAGCATCTGAGCCACTGGATGGGGTCTTGCTTCGCGTCGTACTTGGTGATTCCCAGAGGTTTGAACTTGTCCGGGAGGAGTAAGTTGCGAAGCCGAGGAGAGAAGGCGGGGAAGCCGTCGTTGTCTCCTACGGTGGCGGACTTCTTCCGTCGCAGTTCTTCGATCTTCTGGCGGGCGTCGTAGCCGCCTTGTGAGGCTCCGGAGGCGTGGCTGTTCGCGTGGCCTCGGCCGCCGTGATCGCCTCCGCCACCGGCCCTCTTGTTGGCCCCGTGGTTGGAGCTTCCGCCGTCGCTGCCTCCGCCGCCAGGGTCGCGATGAGGGACGATCTCGCGATTGTTACCAGCAGCTGCAGCGCTGTTGCCAGCTTGAGAGGGTCTGCCGGCGTTTGCCCGAGTACGGTTGGGCTGGGCCGGCAGCTCGACTCGAGTACGGTTACAGCCGAGGTCAGCACTGCGACTTGTAGCTTCGTTGTCACGGTTCCTGGCAGGGGGCGGCTGTGTGACCCTGTTGTCGACTCGCATGAAGTAGGCGTCTTCTGCAAGCTTGGCGATGACTTATCCAGCACGTATCCCCTGAGCTTGGGGTGCGATCGCTGTGATCCACATGAGGCATTGCTCTGGGGTGGTGTGTACCCTGCTCTCGACTTGTTCGAGGGCTTCTGCGAGGTTGCGGATGGGGAGGTTGTCTCGGAGACGCCGGCGCCGTTCGTTCCGCTTTCTGTTACGCTCACGTCGAGCATCCCTGTTGACGTCGGTCTCATCCGCGGGTGCTTCAGCAGACAGCTCGTTTGCGGAGATGTCTTCAAGGTACTGGTCTTGTGCCCCTGAAGTTCCTGGCGTGTCGCTGGCAGCCAGAAGACTTGGCGATCGGGGTTGCTAAGACTGGAGTCAGAGCTCGCCACCTCAGTTGGAGAATACTCTTCCGCTCGAGCGAGTGGTGTTCCCTCATGGAAGGGAAGCGAGTCGAGGTAGGCGACGTAGCGTGAGTTCCCGTCTATCAGGTCGGCGGGCTTGCGGTCTAGCCAGTAGACGAATCTCCCGGCGGGTGTGGATGTTATAACCAGCCCAGAAGCCGGCCCTGATAAGGGTTGCTCAGTAGAGTTGTCCTCAGACTCGGGATCCTCAGGGTCCGACCCGAAGTCGAACTCATACGCGGAGTCCGAGTAGAAGCCGAAGAGGGGGTTGGAGTCCGAGGCATGGCCGGGGGCGGTGTCGGAGTCCGAGTTGTACTCGGGTACGGGCTCCTTGCCGGCCCGGCGTGCAGAGGGAGCCTCCGTGCGGGCCCTGCTGAGGTTGTGGGGACCACGCGCGAAGCGCTCACGGGGTGGTTTGTCCACGTGCGATGGCTGAGCAGCCGGCTCACACATGGTGGCCCACGGGGACGTCGAGTTCGAGTTGGAGGCAGATCCAAGATCGAAGTCGGCGTGCTGGTCGAAAATCGAAATTTCGCTGAACTTGTCCAAAAAATCCACCTGAAGAAGGGCTCCGACGCAACCTGAAGAAGGGCTCCAACGCAACCTAAAGCACCACCACAGTGCTGCAGGAAGCCCCAAACCTGTCAGTGTTTTAGACCGGCAACCTACTAAGGGGAGTACCCGAAGTAGACGAATGTGGTCTCGCCGAGATCGGTAACTCGAAGGAAGAGACACGTGGCACAAAATTTAAACAGGTTCGGGCCGCGAGGTGCGTAATACCCTACGTCCTGTATGCTGCGTGGCTCTGGATTGATTGGGTGTGATTACAAGATGATGCAATCAGGTGCGTATGAGCGAGACGAGATAGAGAGGGTCCCTGCCTCGCCTTATATAGTCCGGGAGGCAGGGTTACAAGTCGGTTCAGGGAGATAGTACTAGTCGAGTACGTCTAGGAGTCCTCTATACAGTGCGGGACATGTACAGCTTCCTATCTGAGTACTTCTCCTCTGTAGTCCTTGTGCTTCACGCCATCAGGTGCCGTGCAGCGCAAGTCGGGTAGTCCCAGGGGCCCACCGAGGTAGTGGGCCCAGGGAGGTCCATATGACAAAACCGCCTCCCTGTGTCACCACCATGAGAACGCCAGCCCAGTCACATCGACGAAGGAGGACCAAGCGGGACCGCCGCCATCAACGTCTGCGCCTGCCGCCGAAGCTGATCACGTGGCCGTGGCCGCCACAACCGCCACCGGACGCAGTCGTACGAGGCCGCAACCGCCCGAGGCCGTCGTCCGGGCCGCCGTGCAGCCCGCCGCCGAGGCCACCACCGGCCGCCACACGTGGCCGCCATGCATGACCGTCGGCCGAGACCGCTGCAAGCCGCCTGTTGCCGTCTTCCTCGCTCCCCTTCTTCACATCACTGGAGAAATGCGCCCCCGACTTAATTAGCACATGGTGGGACCGCTGCTCTCTCTTCCTTTTCCTTTCACCGCTTGTCCGCAACCTCTCTTCCGGTCTTCCTCCTCATTCTCTTTCTATCCGGTCAACGGTGAGAGACCCTCCAGCGATGAAGCTTCGGGCGGGGAGGCGCGAGCTGCCCTTCTGAGCTCGGCCGCGGTAGGCAGCATCGCACGACTCCCTCTTGCAACTGCGCTGGGAGCGACGACAGAGGGCAGCCTCGGCGCTCGGATCTAAGGCTCTAGGCGGCAGCGCTGGCCATGGCGACCTTCCTGGGGGAGTGGTGGTGCCGGACGACAACAACCTTCATGCCTGGAGGTAACGACGACGAGTTCTCCTGGAGGTAAGCACTGGCGAGGTCAGGGCCGACTGATTTTTTCCCTTTTTCTTTTCAAAAATTTTTATCCAAAATCTTCCTCTTAACTTTTCTGTTAAGATTTTTCAAAACTTTGTTCCTTGTTATGGTCATTCAAAAAATTTCTGTTTAACTTTTTTCTCAAATTGTTCAGAAAATTTTCTTCAAAAAATTCTTTTCTGATTTTTCCTTTTTCAAAAAGTTTTTGTTCTGATTTTTTGTTCAAAATTTTTTATAACTTTTTCTTAAGTTTGTTTGAAAACGTTTTCTTCAAAACTTTTCTATTCATTTTTTAAAACAAGTTTCTGATCCTGATCTTGTTAAAAAAATTTCTCCAAAACTTTTGTTTCAATATTTTTGTCAAAATTTTTTGTTTATGTTTTTATGTTCGCCATTTTTTCGACGGAGACCGCAAGTGATGCACTGGTGCTCCCGCGCGCGTTTTCCGTGAGTCGCGGGACCGCGCACGTGGGAGTGGCGACCCGGTCGGAAATTGACCGCATGTTGGCTCTCATGCGGGCGCCCGTTGACGAGGGCCCGGATTAGGGGCTCCCTTTGACGGCAAAATTATCCCACTTGAAAACAACAAAATCATCGACCACAAGGTGAAGACTTCTGTCAGCTGGCGAGCAACTTGAGGATGGTCGTACCCTTGCTGATTATAACATCCAGAAGGAGAGCACTTTCCACCTGGTGTTGCATCCCAGAGACGGCATGCAGATCTTCATCAAGACCCTGCACCGGCAAGGCACCCGATCTTCACTCAGGTGGCGGCCTCTCCAACAAGTCTCCGCCTCGCACGACGAGTCTCTGCCTCGCACGACAAGTCCGACTCCGATTAGCGTGTGGGCCCAGACACACGGCTCGGGCGAGGCCACAAACACGTGCGGGGAGGCGAATCTCCACGTCACACGGGAACGACAGCTGGCGGCCATGCAGGCGACCTGCCCCGGCAGGAGCCTTAATGCGAGCCTGACTAGCCGCGCAACCATCACATCGCCATCAACTTCCACTCTGCCACACACAAACCTCAGACCGAGGCACTCGAGCACCCTCTATGATGCACGCAGGCTTAGACTTAGGCTCACGCGTGGCAAGTCAAGCAAGTACTTGTGACAACCCGCCTAGGACAATACCGTACTATCGCCTAAGACCGATCCACTTTGGTCACTAAGCCATAGTAAGGTATCATCCTGTCGTTAGTTGTGGGGTTAACGCCCGGTAAATCACTTGGACTTTGAACAGAGGATCGACACATGCATTAAAACTCACGCGAAGGCGAGTCCAGAGTACAACATGCGTTAAACATTTTATTACAAACCATTGTTCCTGACATGGAGTAAAGATTCAGAGTTCGAAAACAGCGGAAATAAAATAAACTAGCGCAACGGTAGACATCACAGGAGGCCATCCGTGATGTCAGCACTTGTCGTCACCCTTCCGGTCAACAACACCTGCAACAACAGTTTTAAAGCAAGGCTGAGAATACTAATACTCAGCAAGACTTAACCGTCGGATGATAACTACATCACCAAACATCTAGACATGAAAGGCTTTTGGCCGGTGGAGTTTCTTTTGCTGAATAGCTACTAAGAGTAGATCCTTACTTTCAATCTTTTAGCGCAAGTTCTAGTTGATTACCATTTCTAAATGTGCCATCTAATTCAATCAAGAATTGGATAAGCAATTAATTCATACAACCATATTTACCAATTCCATCATTATGGGATATCATGGCCAGTTGATTAAGCAGTCTCGGATAACGGTGAGAGGCCGACAATCGATTGATTTAAACCTTGCAAGGTAAACCCAAACACACGGTAGGCTGCCCCCGCAAGTACAACTTTTCCAGGCAGTTCCCAAAAGTCCTCGGGTTGGGAGCAAAGCCTACAGTCCTGGGTACAAGGTTAGCTGGTATACCCCGCAAAGTATCCAGTCTCACACATGCACCCCCCTTCCCGGTAGCTAGCCGGTAAGGTGATTACTCAAGAGTAGTAGGGAAGAGTTCCCGCGCCGTCTCATTAAGGTACTAGGCTTACCGGTCCCATTACCGGCAAATGTTTTGTACATTCAAAAGCTTAGCCCACGAAAGCCACTGGACCAGAGCCCAATCCCATGCTCTTACCACATGAGCAATCCATTTATAAAGATCTTATGATTCCAACATAAGAACCTATTCTCGCGAGTGACGAACATCACTCGACTTCTATCGAGTCCTATAGCATAGCAGCTATCGACCTAGCATACTAGTGATAGCGCATAGGTGCCTAGGGATCATGCATCTAGGGTTTCCATTCAACTCCTGAAAAGTAAATGCACAATCGTAGCAAACATAATTGCATAATTTTAAAAGACGGGGTTAATGATCCGGGGCTTGCCTTCGCTGGCAAGGTTGGCCTTGGGCCCTTCTGGACTTGGGTCCAGGCCTTGAGCTACGTCTACGCACTGTAGCTCTTCCTCGGCACCTTTGTTCCCTCCTTCCCGCACGAACGTTCGTCTATCGTCAGAAAGATCTACATGAAGATGTAAAAGCAAGATTTATTCGACGGTTTTTAATTTAATTAACCACAAACCATAAATGACAATCAAGGGGTGTATTTGTTGGACACATTCACCTAGATAAGAATACATTTAGCATACTCTTCCAAAAATGAACAATATGCAGCTCTTTATTAAATATTCTTTTGATAGTGACTGTGTACATATATATGTAAATAATTTAATTCAACTTCACAAACAGTAGTGGGTGGGTACATTTAGCCTTTTAACATGATTTACCGCCACTCACTAGGTTGTTAAAGATAGGTTGGTGATTTTTTCCCATTTAATGACTATTAAGCCCTTAATGTCTCGCATAGCTTCTATTTATGAAATTAATTAATAAAATTTAGTGGAAGGGTGTGTTACACACTAAACACCTATAACAAGCCACTGGACACACATGCATGCCTTGGATAGCTAGAAATTAATTATTTTTGAAAAAGACAAAAGCTAGCTAGAAGGACAAGGTAAATGCACAAAAAAATAAATACCCAATAAATTTATCCAAACTTTCTCACACATGATATATGGTTCAAAACTAGCCTAGGGATGCAACACATACACTTAGAACTATTATGGAACTTGACTGAGGCATTTATAAAGAAAAACAAGCATAATTCAAGAATAATTATTTCTAGTACTTATAAAATTGGGATTAATTCACCAGAGGTGTGTTTTGGAATAAAAAGACAGTGTGCAAAAGTTGGTTGCAAAAATCTATTTTTTTAGCTACAAAAATCATTTATGCAGATTCTGCAGAAATGGAAAAACATTTTTATAAAAAGATTTACAACATAACTTTGTGCAATTTTTAGCATAGGAGCTAGTCATGTCATAACACACAACATATCCAAAAATTGGACACAGAGGATTTATATATATATTAAGATATTGCAGATCTAGGTTTTTCACATTTCTATTTTTCATGTTAACACTATTTAGAATTAGACCTTGTGAAAATAACAAAAGATGTGGGATTTCTCTCCATGAATTCAACAAAATTAGTTTGGCATTTTTCTAAATTTTCTACAATTTTCTAGAGATTTTACAAGTTTCTGCAAAAGTCAAACACTTCCAGAACACATTTTCACGCAGACCCCTAGAGTTTTAAGATGCTTACAAAGATGCCCTCGGTTTACGATTTGGTCCTCAGAAAGAATTTTGGCTTCGCAATGGGGTCCCTGGGCGCCGGCCGGCGGCGGTCCGGCCAAATTCCGGCGAACCGCCGGCCGGGACCGGCCGGCGCGGGCGGGGAGGGACCCCGGGTCCCCGGGGCCCGATTCCCTTGCTCGCTTGGGCCGGGAGGGCCGGCGAGATGGGGGCGCCGGCGGCCAAGCCGCGGTGGCCGCCGCGGCCGCGGTGCCAGCGAGGTGGGGCGCCACGGGTAAGGCGGGCACGCCGGCGAGCTTGTGTAGGTGCAAGGGAAGGTGCTAGGGGCGTTAATCGGCAGTGGAGGCGAGTGGGGCGTCGGCGCACCCACGGCTGCGCTCCTGGCGTGGTGGCGAGCGCTAGCCTACACGAGGAGGGCCGACCGTCACCTTAAATGGCAGGAGCGGCTCCCCACCGCCGCCTCGAAGCAAGGGTCCGGGTTTAACGCCGCGGTACGATGTCCAGCCTTGGTAGGTGTGTCCGGGCGGGGGGGGGGGGGGGCGAGGGACGCGCCGGCCGTGCGCGAATGGCAAGTACGGGTCGGTCCACGGGGGGAGGTGTGCACGGACTTCAAAGGAGCCTCAGTGCGCATGGCCTGGGGAAGGAGCGGCCTCGGGGTGCGGCCCGTGGCTTGAACGCCGAGGGGGCGGGCGCCGACGCGCGCGCGCGGCGCTCCGGCGCGCTGGAGCGCGGGCGACGTCGCGGTCGACCTGCTTTCGTTCGGACTGGCCCTGTTTGACTGACTGTAACTCGAATTTTTGCAACTAAAGTGGACTGAGTGATGAATAGGAAAGTTGTAGATTTCCCTACCCTCTACAACTTTCACAAAGGCTCTAGGGTGTTTTTCTCTACGGATTTTGCAGGAACGTCGTGCCAACTTTGAATGCCACCCTGTTTGGGGAAACAGGAGGTACTGTCAGTTGACCACATTTTTCACCAATTTCTGCTCAAAATTTGAAATGCCAATCTGCATGAAAGTTGTGTCCCTCAACAATATGGACAACTTTCATAAAGGTAGATTTTGAAGTGTTTAGGTTAATTTTGGAGAACGCGGCAAAAGTTCCGGACGACATTCGCTGACGTCAACGGTTAAGCCGGCTTTGACCGTGTCGTTGACCAAGGGTTGACCACGGGTGTGTGTAGACTTGGTCAAGGGGTCTAATAGGGTTCATTGGCGAGGTTTTCGAGGTGATGACCCAGGTTGACCTAGGTTTGACCGGTGTTCGACTAGTTTGACTCGGCTGATCCGGTCATTAATGCTAATGACGTTGATTAAAAACCTGGGGCGTCACAACCTACCCCCCTTAAGAAGAATCTCGTCCCGAGATTCGAATTTCCAAGAGAAATGGGAAGTGGTTCTTGGATAGAGGTGTTATCCATAGAGTTAAGCCGGTCTGGCTTTCCTTGAAAAATCGGGTTCTTGCCGTGAGCACACTTAGTTGCTCCGAGATTCTGATCCTGATGTTGGAGATTTGGGCAATTATGTCTGTAATGCCCGGGTTGTCTACATTTGTGACACAAACACGGTGGAAACTCTCCGGGCTTGGAGATCTGTTGCTGGGCTTTCTTGATAAGGCGGAGCCTCTTCCTCTTCTTTTTCCTTTTTAACCTCGTGGCTCGCGAACGCGTCGCACTAGTAGGGAGTTGAGTGGCCTTGCTAGTGTCACATCTTCGTTTGCCCTTTCGCGGACGAGTCTCCTTACAGGTAATTTCCCACTCACTTACATCGATCTCAGATAATACTCGTTTGTTGCCTCGATTTGCCCTCTCTTCTTCGCTAAGATCCATTGGTAGTCGAGAAGGTGGTAATATTGAGTCGGGGGCCTGGGGTTGGTCTTGATTAACATACTCCTCCAACAGATTGAACAAACGGGCTTGTTCGACCATAGAGGTAGATAAAGACTGAGAGAGACTGTCTACCAAACTATTCTGAGATGGTTTCCCATAAACGTCCTTGGATGACATCGTACACCATCTGGTTCAGCATGGAATTCTGCCCTTCCAACAGTTGAGTTGCGCCGACAATGGCGTTTATGTCACTCTGCATAGGTACTTCGGGTGAACAGGGCTTGGAAGGTTGGAGCCTTTGTTGCATCGGTGGCATTTGCTGAAGTTGTTGAGCCATCCGCTGTTGTGCCTGCAGGATCTGGCACAACACGTCGGTATGCGCTGCCACGAAATCTTCGGTCAGCGTCGTGGGCGGTGAGCCGGTGATAGCGTTAGATCACCACTACCCGACGCATCAAAACCATTGGGGTTACTTTGCGCCGGTCTGAACATCTGAAAATTAAATCCCTAATTAATACATGCTCAGATTCTCACCCAAAAACTCATAATTCGAACATACTCTACAAGACTCGTTCACGATAAGCAATGCGAATCGGACATCAACAGTCACAAGTATTCAAATTGGCAAGGCTTTACTTACACCTCCCATAGTCGGGAATGCAGATGGAACAGAAAGTATAGGGTGTGTTCTCTACTCCCTCATCACCGTTCATGAGGAAGCGGGCGATGAATGTGCACATGCACAGCTAATATCAGACATAATCCTCCTACGATACAGAGATACATCCCTATCAACGTCCAGCGAAACGACTCGAGCTCTTCTGAAGACGAAGTCATGGGTGGCAGCTTGGTTTGAATTCTTCTTTCGGTCTACTCCGAGCTTCTTTTCGACGTCGGGGACGAAGACAAAAGAACAACTTGCTCGGCGAGGAATGGAACAGATGGGAGAGGTGCTCTAGTGGCCGTGTAGTCAAGGCTAGCTGGAAGAAGAGCAAGAACAGTGATAATGCCGACCTCGGATGGAAATGGAGCTTTTGCATCAGCGGTTCTGGGTAAGGGTTCCCTTTTATAACCGCTACAGGGCTGTAACGGTCAATTGACCATCCGGGTATCTGGTGTAGACGACACGGAGCTCGACAAGGTCAGCCCGTGGGGTTTCGACATCGTGAGTACGATTGTGGAAAAGATGGCAGGGTGGCGTCATGGCGTCATACGGTCGTGACACTGGTGCAGATGAGGTCCAACGGTCTAAGGAATTGATCATGATGGGGAGAAAAACGAGAAAACTCGGGGTACAACGCTTTACGTTCGCGATAGCAACAAAGAGAAGCGTAGCAAAAAGCTTCGATCGATCCTGGGGGTACTTCCTTGCTCGATTCTGAGGATTTTGAAGGTTATGTGCACGGATCGAGACGAAAACGCGATGGATGACTTCTCCATACTGACTATTCGAGAACCTTGACTGCTCAAGAGAATTCTACTACTATTGCTTCCACTGGGCTAGCAAGAAGGGAATGGATGCCACAAGGTCATCGAGAGTTGCGGCACGAGACCAAGTCGACGGAGATTTCCAAAAGACCATTACGAAGAAAAGGAAGGCTACTAAAGGAGTTCCCAAGTTTTCTTGTGCGAAAGATGACTTCATGCGGAAACTTCAGATTATCTTGCTCACACCTTTACTTAACTTGCGAGTGTAAGGTGTTGACAACTCATTGTTTTTAAGGTGTGAAAATTTTCAAAGTTGATGCGATGAACATGCTTGCGAAGACACTATGCACATGCTTGTGCAGTATGGTGCTCATGATGCACGTTAGAATGACTCAGTTACCCATATGACGAGTTAGTGATTGCAAGGGCAATCACAGGCAGAGAGGGATCTGTGTGACGAGTTGCATTCTCACAACCAAGATACCTAGCACGCTCCTAGTGGTAGTCGTGTGGCTGCAGCACACATGATGCCCTAGGTTCCGTCGCGGCACCTTTGGTTACGGAATAACAACATCATCAATCAAAGAGGTAGAGTACGAGCACGGAGTCTTCATGCGAATGCACGTTAGTATACCCATGCTTCCCAAGTGCATACGCTATGCAGTGCATGCTCAAAGGCAACATTTATTTTAATTCACAAGGTTGTGAGCAAGACCAAAAGAATAAGTTCAGGACTGAGGAATCGATTGGATCTTTGATTGACACGAAATTGTGGAGCACAGGACTTGATTGATCACAACTAGCATAAATAGTGCCTTACGAACATTACTGCTGAAAGAGATGTCTAATCCAGGCATTACATGGTTTTCTCAATTACCAAACAACGTTTGGAATTACAACGCAGACTAGCTGCACAAAGAAGCTTCTAGTTCGACCAACCGCGGTAGCTAACCAAACGCGGTTACTGCACACTAGGGTTCCTTACGAACACTACACTCTTACGACTTGGAATTTTATTTCCCACATACTAACTTCCTAGGGTTGGGTCTTCCATGCTGAAAGACTATGGTGACTCGGGTCCAGACTCAATTCTAGATTCTCCTTGAATGTCCTCAACATCTTCTTCTCCCTCTGGGCCAGGAATGACAGGTTCTGGAGGCGGAGCTGCTATAGCTTCCAGTTGATTCTCTAGTTCAAGCATATACTGGTCATTATGCTGCAATAAGAAATTTTGCTCATGGATAACTTCACTTAATTCTTGTATCTTTGCCTTGTCCTTGCGTCTTTCCTTCTTGAGAGTAGCTATCATGGCTCGGGCTTCCTTCTACGCTTGAGCTGTACACTCTATTTCTTTAACTCGGTACCTATAGATTTGGTGTCTATAGAATACACTTTCTCCCACCATTCGTCGGTAGGTGTCGTACATGGCTTCTGAGAAGCGGACTGAGGTGACAAGATCAGGACTATAGTGAGAGTTGCCTTGAGCTGGAAGGATAGCTTCACGTTCGCCACCAGGTACAGTGTGTCGCTCAGGTACAGGAATTACTTTGGCTGCAGAGTTGGCTATCTCGGCAGGGTGCCTTCCACAGAAAGCTGTGAGTGCTTCGAGAGCAGCCTTCTGCACCGTGTCGGACAAGTTTCGCCCTTGTGCCTTACACTCCCACTCTTCCCAAGCAGGATTGGTCGGGGACACTGAAATCTCCACCTTTACTTCACAACGAAGGAGTTGGCCTTTGGTCATGACCTCACGTGTCGAGTACTCTGGGTAATTGGTGTACCCAAAATCATTCAGGGTGTCCCACAAAAGTGCTGGAAATCCACCCTCCTCGAGGTAGTTCACGAGAGTCCACGATTCCACATCAGCCGATGTAGATCCGTCGTTGTCCATCTGGACATAACGGCAAAAGTGAGAATCAATTGGGTGCGAGTGTACATGGATAACTCGATCCACGAACAAGGGTAGGGTTAAGGTGTGGGGTCATTATGTATACTAGAATACCAACGTATGTTGAACTCGAACGAGCAGGCATACATAATGATAGAAAGTTCTGGAAATCGGAAACCGAACTTCCTAACTCAAACCAGAGTCCAACACTTCTCAAATTTGCGTAGTAACTTAGCAAGGTTATGAGACTCAAGTTGGGTATGCAAGGTTGGGCTAGAAGATTAGGAAAGGTGCTATCTAAGCAAGATTTCAATGGTTCTAGGGGGATAGCAGGCAAGGGTTGGCTAACCGAGCATAACTTGCGGTAGACCAAAGTTATGATTGTGAACTCGGGCGAGCAGAAACTAGATTAGATTGGAGCAACCTAGATAGAGTTCACCTAGACAAAGATTCTTAGACGAGAACAACAATCTAAGCAACAACTCTTATAAACCTTATGCATAACAACACATCTACACTTGAGAGGCTAGGCAGGACTAAACACACTGTCACTATTTTACCTTAGAGAGCACAGAAACCGATATGAGTTCAGTTTAGGTTCTTCCACAACTTTTAGCATGATGCAAGACGTCCTATGCGTCCTCACAAGGCATTCAAGCCAGAACGCGAAGTTAGTGTCGGTGGCATGGCACATACACGTATCTCCCTATAATAACTAGTCGAGATCTAGTCAATGCTCACTTAGCGACTTACGAAACGAGGTTAGTGTACCTGCAAAAGATCATAGGACACAACGAAACTTTCATGCCAGCACTCATGAAAGTGTCCACATACATTACCGTTCACTATAGAAACGACATCCATGCGTTAAGCCGCTGCATGGACAGCGTCCAACCTCGGACACTCTCCGTTTGAATGGAGTATGTCCTTGCCTCGCATGCTCGACATGCGAAATGCTCACGTATGAAACATGTGGCGACACACAATTCATACATAGATGCGAAGATGGGATCCGTGGAATGGATCACTCCATCAACCCTCGCAATTCCCGTGATGCGGTACAACACACGTATAAAACACGTGGCTCATCTAGTTTGATTGTGCAAGAAAGTAAGTCTGACATAAAGTAATGTGCTGGGAGTTAGCAAAATACACCATAGGTTAATAAGCCACCTGAAAGAAACCAAAAATTCCCTCTAGGGCCTCTCGGTCTAGTTTATCCTTAACGGACCAACGTGCTTTGGAAAATCAGACAATCTTGGCAAATTTTATTCAAAAATTGTGTGATTAAGATTGTTAATTAAGCTCTGGTGCATGCAATCGCTCTGATACCAGCTGTGACAACCCGCCCAGGACAATACCGTACTATCACCTAAGACCGATCCACTTTGGTCACTAAGCCATAGTAAGGTATCATCCTGTCGTTAGTTGCTGGGTTAACACCCGGTAAATCACTTGAACTTCGAACAGAGGATTGACACATGCATTAAAACTCACGCGAAGGCGAGTCCAGAGTACAACATGAGTTAAACATTTTATTACAAACCATTGTTCCTGACATGGAGTAAAGATTCAGAGTTCGAAAACAGCGGAAATAAAATAAACTAGCGCAACGATAGACATCACAGGAGGCCATCCGTGATGTCAGCACTTGTCGTCACCCTTCCGGTCAACAACACCTGCAACAACAGTTTTAAAGCAAGGCTGAGTATACTAATACTCAGCAAGACTTAACCGTCGGATGATAACTACATCACCAAACATCTAGACATGAAAGGCTTTTGGCCGGTGGAGTTTCTTTTGCTGAACAGCTACTAAGAGTAGATCCTTACTTTCAATCTTTTAGCGCAAGTTCTATTTGATTACCATTTCTAAATGTGCCATCTAATTCAATCAAGAATTGGATAAGCAATTAATTCATACAACCATATTTACCAATTCCATCATTATGGGATATCATGGCCAGTTGATTAAGCAGTCTCGGATAATGGTGAGAGGCAGACAATCGATTGATTTAAACCTTGCAAGGTAAACCCAAACACACGGTAGGCTGCCCCCGCAAGTACAACTTTCCCAGGCAGTTCCCAAAAGTCCTCGGGTTGGGAGCAAAGCCTACAGTCCTGGGTACAAGGTTAGCTGGTATACCCCGCAAAGTATCCAGTCTCACACATGCACCCCCCTTCCCGGTAGCTAGCCGGTAAGGTGATTACTCAAGAGTAGTAGGGAAGAGTTCCCGCGCCGTCTCATTAAGGTACTAGGCTTACCGGTCCCATTCCCGGCAAATGTTTGGTACGTTCAAAAGCTTAGCCCACGAAAGCCACTGGACCGTTGCCCAATCCCATGCTCTTACCACATGAGCAATCCATTTATAAAGATCTTATGATTCCAACATAAGAACCTATTCTCGCGAGTGACGAACATCACTCGACTTCTATCGAGTTCTATAGCATAGCAGCTATCGACCTAGCATACTAGTGATAGAGCATAGGTGCCTAGGGATCATGCATCTAGGGTTTCCATTCAGCTCCTGAAACGTAAATGCACAATCGTAGCAAACATAATTGCATAATTTTAAAAGACGGGGTTAATGATCCGGGGCTTGCCTTCGCTGGCAAGGTTGGCCTTGGGCCCTTCTGGACTTGGGTCCAGGCCTTGAGCTACGTCTACGCACTGCAGCTCTTCCTCGGCACCTTTGTTCCCTCCTTCCGGCACGAACGTTCGTCTATCGTTGGAAAGATCTACATGAAGATGCAAAAGCAAGATTTATTCGACGGTTTTTAATTTAATTAACCACAAACCATAAATGACAATCAAGGGGTGTATTTGTTGGACACATTCACCTAGATAAGAATACATTTAGCATACTCTTCCAAAAAGGAACAATATGCAGTTCTTTATTAAATATTCTTTTGATAGTGACTGTGTACATATATATGTAAATAATTTAATTCAACTTCACAAACAGTAGTGTGTGGGTACATTTAGCCTTTTAACATGATTTACCTCCACTCACTAGGTTGTTAAAGATAGGTTGGTGATTTTTTCCCATTTAATGACTATTAAGCCCTTAATGACTCACATAGCTTCTATTTATGAAATTAATTAATAAAATTCAGTGGAAGGGTGTGTTACACACTAAACACCTATAACAAGCCACTAGACACACATGCATGCCTTGGATAGCTAGAAATTAATTATTTTTCAAAAAGACAAAAGCTAGCTAGAAGGACAAGGTAAATGCACAAAAAAAATAAATACTCAACAAATTTATCCAAACTTTCTCACACATGATATATGGTCCAAAACTAGACTAGAGATGCAGCACATACACCTAGAACTATTATGGAACTTGACTTAGGCATTTATAAAGAAAAACAAGCATAATTCAAGAATAAATATTTCTGTTATTTAAAAAATTGGGATTAATTCACCAGAGGTGGTTTTTGGAATAAAAAGAACGTGTGCAAAAGTTGGTTGCAAAAATCTATTTATTTGTAGCTACAAAAATCATTTATGCAGATTCTGCAGAAATGGAAAAACATTTTTATAAAAAGATTTACAACATAACTTTGTGAAATGTTTGGCATAGGAGCTATTCATGTCATAGCACACAACATATCCAAAAATTGGACACAGAGGATTTATATATGTTGAGATATTGCAGATCTAGGTTTTTCATATTTCTATGTTTCATGTTAAAACTATTTAGAATTAGACCTTGTGAAAATAACAAAAGTTGTGGGATTTCTCTCCATGAATTCAAAAAACTTGGTTTGGCATTTTTCTGAATTGTCTACAATTTTCTAGGGATTTTAAAAGTTTCTGCAAAAGTCAAATACTATTCCAAAACACATTTTCACGCAGACCCCTAGAGTTTTAAGATGCTTACAAAGATGCCCTCGGTTTGCAATTTGGTCCTCAGAAAGAATTTTGGCTTCGCAATGGGGTCCCTGGGCACCTGCCGCCGGCGGTCCGGCCAAATTCCGGCGAACCGCCGGCCGGGACCGGCCGGGCGCGGGCGGGGAGGGACCCCGGGTCCCCGCGGGCCGATTCCCCTTGCTCGCTTGGGCCGGGGAGGGGCCGGCCGAGATGGGGGCGCCGGCGGCCGGGCGCGGTGTCCGCCGCGGCCGCGGTGCCGGCGAGGTGGGGCGCCGGCGGGTAAGGCGGGCACGCCGGCGAGCTTGTGTAGGTGCAAGGGAAGGTGCTAGGGGCGTTAATTGGCGGTGGAGGCGAGTGGGGGCGTCGGCGCACCCGCGGCCGCGCTCCCCGGCGCGGTGGCGAGCGCAGGCCTGCACGAGGAGGGCCGACCGTCGCCTTAAATGGCCGGAGCGGCTCCCCACCGCCGCCTCGAAGCAAGGGCCCGGGTTTAACGCCGCGGTACGGCGTCCGGCCTTAGTAGGTGTGTCCGGCGGGGAGGCACGCGATGAACCGCCGGTCAGTGCGCAAACGGCGAGTACGGGTCGGTCCACGGGGGGAGGTGTGCACGGACTTCAAAGGAGCCTCGGTGCGCGTGGCCTGGGGAAGGAGCAGCCTAGGGGTGCGGCCCGTGGCTCGAACGCCGAGGGGGGGGCGCGGCGCGCGCGCGCGGCGCTCCGGCGCGCCGGGAGCGTTGGCGACGTCGCGGCCGGCCTGCTTTCGTTCGGACTGGCCCTGTTTGACTTACCGTGACTCGAATTTTGGCAACTAAAGTGCACTGAGTGAGAATAGGAAAGTTGTAGATTTCCCTACCCTCTACAACTTTCACAAAGGCTCTAGGGTGTTTTTCTCTACAGATTTTGCAGGAACATCGTGCCAACTTTGAATGCCGCCCTGTTTGGGGAAACAGGAGGTACTGTCAGTTGACCACATTTTTCACCAATTTCCGCTCAAAATTTGAAATGCCAATCTACATGAAAGTTGTGTCCCTAAACAAGATGGACAACTTTCATAAAGGTAGATTTTGAAGTGTTTAGGTGAATTTTGGAGAACGAGGCAGAAGTTCCGGATGACATTCGCTGACGTCAACGGTTAAGCCGGCTTTGACCATGTCGTTGACCAAGGGTTGACCACGGGTGTGTGTAGACTTGGTCAAGGGGTCTAATAGGGTTCATTGGCGAGGTTTTTGAGGTGATGACCCAGGTCGACCTTGGTTTGACCGGTGTTCGGGCGGTTTGACTCGGCTGATCCGGTCATTAATGCTAATGACGTTGATTAAAAACCTGGGGCGTCACAGTACTCGGGCAGACTGAGGCAAGACCAAACTACTCGGGGAAAAGGCCAAGTGTCCCGGAGTGAACAGCCCGACCCGGCCACGCGGCGGCTTCCCCGACAAGACATCAAGGCCAAGCTTCGATGCAGCCTGACGGACGACGACATATGATGGGAAGTACCAGTTGTCAGGCACTATAGCTCCTTTTTTCCATCCCTTTGTGCCCCTCCCCTTGTGACTATAAAAGGGAGAGGAGGGCAAACGTTATAAGGGTTAGACCCAGATAGGATTGCACACCATCTCTCGGGACCTGGGAACGAACTCCCTCTCCCAACTAGCTTGTAAACCCTACTACGAGCACACTTGGCTCAGGAACACGACAGCCATGCACTGGACATAGGGTATTACTCCTCGGAGGCCCGAACCAGTAGAAACCCCGTTGTCTCCCAAGCTAACCATCCGAGCCCGACGCATGATCGATAGAAATTTACTACCGGCGGTAGCGAACCCCGACAGTTGGCGCGCCAGGTAGGGGCACATCGTGTGTCTCGACGAACTCAGCGGATCAGATGGACGGTCGCAGGGTCACCCTGACTCCCGGGGCCACCCTGTGCTTCGGTTCCCTCAGCTTTGTCTACACCGGGCCGGTGGAGTCTGTCGCCGGCCGTACCTTCAGCCGGTCACCTCGCCCCAATGTCCTCACGAGGGCTGCGGGACGCGAGGCTTTCGTCCGAGGCTTCTCGGACGACGTCATCATCGGCATGTTGGGGCCAAACCCGACACAGGAGCATTTTAGGCTTGCCGCTTATAACCTCACCGACCTCGCCTTCCAGGCTAACAGAGACGGACCACTGGGCTGGGGGGAATTCAAGGAGTGGTACTCCACAATGTACCCTCGTGGACAACCCGGCCTACCGGACGACCCGGTGACGGCCTACGTCAACAGCCTCTGCGCCACGAGCATCGTCCTCGGGTCTACAATTACTAAGAGGGCGCTGACTGTGCGACGTCACGATCCCACAAGGGAGTGCAACGTCTGCGTGGCCCCTGCATCGAGCAGCTCCGAATCGGAGCAAGCACCACGCCATCGTGGTGCCAATGCCCAGCGGCGGGCCCGGCTCGACAAATTAGCGGAGGAAAGGTGCCAGCTTGATGAGGAGTTGGTCCTTCTTCATCAAGAGCTCGGCGCCGATGCCTGTGCAGAGCGTGCCTGTGCAGGGAAACGACGATCGGCGCCTCGCGCGGGACGTCCCTGTTCAGGGCGAGCCCGGCAACGCGAACGACAACCAAAGAGAGCGCCGTCTGGTCGCAAGCCAGTCGCACGGCCGTGCGCCGACACCACTTGTGCACGCACCGGAGCCCAACAACGACCAGCGCGCCAACGAGGGCGCGAACGTCGATGCTGACGCACCGCCACTCTTCCGGCGTGCGTCCCAGAACCTAGCCGCCGTGGCCATGTTGCTGCGTGGCTGCCCGGAGCCAGCATCCTCAGAGGAGCGATGAGTATGCCAGCAGCTGAAAGCGCTGCTCGAGGCTGCAGCAGCGCAGCAAGCGGAGAGCTCCGCCTCGCGCCAGCGCTCGGAGCGAGGACGAGCTGGAGCACCATCCTCCCACGGCCCGAACCCACCTCCTCCTCAGCAGCAGGGACATGGGGGCGGGGTTGCGGCCACGGCATCGGCGGTCACGAGTCATCTCGGACCCTACCGCGACGCTCAGAACACCATAGAAGCCCGGTGACGAGCGGAAAGTGTCGACGGCAATCACGACCACCACTCGCGCCGCGACGACGACCGTGTGCGCCGCCGACTCCAGGACAACGACGACGATCGCGAGCGCAGTTGGTCACCAAGCCAGTGTGGTCCGAGGGCCTTTGGTCGGAGCATCCGCGACGCGAAGTTCCCCTCGCGCTTCCGGGCCCCGACGAATGTGCCTAGGTACGACGGGGACACCAACCCCAGCGTATGGCTCGAGGACTACCGACTTGCGTGCCATGCCGGAGGAGCGACTGGTGATCTCTTCGTGATCAAGAACTTGCCACTCTACCTCGGCGACTCCACACGTACATGGCTTGAGCACCTGCTCCGCGACAAGATCCAAGACAAGACCGACCAGCGGCGGGTTTTCGTCGGCAACTTTCAGGGCAAGTACACACGCCCCGGCAAGCAGTGGGAGCTGCGCAACTACAAGCAGCAGCCGGGGGAGAGCCTTCGCGAGTACATCTGGATCTTCTCCAAATGCTGCACCGAGCTCCCCGGTGCAACCGACAACGACGCTATCTCGGCGTTTCAGAACGGCACGACCTGCACCTCTCTCATCCGTAGGCTCGGGCGTCGCATGCCGCGCACGACGTGAGAGCTCCTTGACATCGCAAGAAACCATGCTGACGGCGAGGAGGCGGTGGCCGCGACGCTCAACACCCTTCAGGGCAAGGGAAAACAAGTCGTGGACCAGGGTGAGGGAACGTCCTCTCGCTTCAGAAAGAAGAAGAAGAACGACAAGCGACGTCGCGAGGACAACTTCATCGCAGCAGTGGAGCGCAAGGCGTCACGCCCCAAGGGCAACGCGGCCAAGCCTGCACCATCCAGGGACCACTTCGAGAAGCTCCTGGACGCGCCGTGTCCACACCATGAGGTCCCCGTCAAGCACACGCTCTGGGAGTGCCGACTCATGAAAAGCTACGTTAAGAGCACCCTCAAGCCCAAGATGGCGGATCAGTCCGACAAGCGAGGACCCTCTCATGACGACGATGGAGGAGCGGGGGATGTCTTCCCAGGTGAAGACGGCACAGTGCACATGATATTCGGCGAGTCACAAACAAGACCCTCGAGGCAGCGCGAGAAGCTCATCCGGCGCGAAGTCATGAAGGTCGACATCGCAAGCCCGTCCTACATGAAGTGGTCGAAGGTTCCGATAACCTTTGACCGCAAGGACCATCCCGACAACATACCTCAGCCAGGGTCCTACCCACTAGTGGTAGCTCCACTGTTCAAGTCCAGAAGGATCCACAAGGTCCTGATGGATGGGGGAAGCGGGATCAATGTGCTCTATGCGTCTACACTTGACGACATGGGCATGTCGCGGTCCGCGCTGAGGCCGTCGACGACGCCATTCCATGGGATCGTACCTAGAATCGAGGCTCTTCCACTTGGGCAGATCGACCTGCATGTCACATTCGGGACGTGCGGAACTTCCACACAGAAACAAGGTGGGGTTCTTGGGGACGTACCATGCGATCCTCGGGAGGCCGGCATACGCGAAGTTTATGGTCGTGCCCAATTATACGTACCTGAAATTGAAAATCCCCGAACCGAAGGGTATCATCACAGTAGGGCCAACGTACCAGCACACATACGAGTGCAACGCTTAGTGCTTTCAGTTCGCTGAAGCAACGATCCGGTCTGATAGGCTCCATGCTGAGTCTCGTTCCAAAGACCAGGATGTCCCCGAGTCGTCTAAGAGTGCGGCCTGCTCTTTCGAGCCCGCCAAGGATGTCAAGGACGCGACTGTCTCCGTTGATGGCCGCAAGCTCCGTATCGGGACAACGCTCGATCCTAAATAGGAAAGCGCGCTCGTTGACTTCCTCAAAGCGAACCTCGACGTGTTTGCATGGAAACCCTCCGACATGAACGGGATCCCGAGAGAGATTGCCGAGCACAAACTGAACATCAAGCCGGGATCAAAGTCAGTGAAACTGTGCCTGCACTGCTTCAACGACGAGAAGTGCAAGGCGATTGGTGAGGAGATCTTGAAGCTCCTTACTGCGGGGTTCATCTGTGAAGTGTGCCACCCCGAGTGGTTAGCAAACCCTGTACTTGTAAAAAAGAAGAATAAGAAATGGAGGATGTGTGTTGACTATACGAGCCTTAACAAGGCGTGTCCCAAGGATCTGTTCCCTTTGCCTTGCATAGATCAGGTAGTCGATTCAACGGCAGGGTGCGAAACCCTCTGTTTTCACGATGCGTACTCCGGGTACCACCAGATTGCGATGTGCATAGCGGACCAACTCGCAACCTCATTCATCACTCCGTTCAGCGCGTACTGCTACCAAACAATGCCCTTGGGCTCAAAAATGCGGGCGCTACTTTCCAACGATGTATGCGACGTGTCTTCGGGGAGTTGATAGGCCGCATCATAGAAGCATACGTCGATGACATCGTAGTTAAGTCGAAGAAAACAGGGGATCTAGTCCCCGACCTCACTGAGGTCTTCGCGAAGCTATGGCAACACGGGGTGAAGCTAAACCCCGAGAAGTGTGGTTTTGTCGTGTCCGAACACGACATTGAAGCTAACCCGGAGAAGATTTCATCCATCATGGACATGGGGCCGATTAAAAACCTCAAGGGCGTGCAACGTGTCACGGGCTGCCTTGCAGCTCTGAGTCGCTTCATAGCACGACTCGGAGAGCACAGCCTACCACTGTACAAACTAATGAAGAAGTCCAATCACTTCATGTTAACACCAAAATTTGGTAAGGAGTCTGACTTGTGGGTCCAGCTCGGTGAGAAATCCGTCCGGTGGAAGGAAGGTTTCTTCAGATGGTAAGGAGTCTGACTTGTGGGTCCAGCTCGGTGAGAAATCCGTCCGGTGGAAGGAAGGTTTCTTCAGATGCGTTCGGCAGAAAAATCCGCGGTCGGCTATCTGCTTCCGTTCGGCAAAGGAACTGTTGAGCTGATTTTGCGGGATTGTGCAGTGACGTGGCTCAAGCGGAGAAGACGAATGGATGGATAAGCGATCAAGATTAGAGATAAATTAGGTATCAAATCCATTCGAGATTGTGCTTGGCAGGGTATAAATATGAGCCCTGAATGTATGTAACAGATATACGTAATCATTCTCAATACAAACCGGCTTTACGCCAAACCCTAGAGTCCATTTGTCATGTCGTCGAGTTCTTCGAGAGGGTTCATCGATACGTCGACCTCCATGAGTACCGGCAACCTTGTATCATATCTAGTATCATGCGGTGGATTTAGATCTGATGCAAGTAGTCTTGTTACCATGCTTAGTGTCATGCGGTAGATTCAAGCTTGGTTCAAGAGGGTTTCTTGTTAGGTCATGAGCCATGCGGTAGGATAAGATCTAGCTCGAAGCTAGTTATCGGCTCTATTAAATTTTGGCAAGGTTCAATAGATTCATTAAGTTACCCCGTGTTGCTTTGAGTTTTGCTTTATGTTTAAATTCATGTAACACCTTTTGCCCAATCTAGATGGGTTTGGATCGGCTTTATACCTTTTGGTGATCCTTTTGCAAGTCAAGTTCGTTCCTTTGGCTATTGTAACACGTGGATCATGTGCTCTTTGATAGCCGAAACCGAATCGATCTAGGTTGTTACGTGTTGCGGGTTCAAGCTTGCCAACGTTTTGTATAAATCTTGAAAGAACTGGGTATCACGCGGTAGATGCAGGTTTTTGGGTTGCTTTGGAGCTAGTCATCCGGTGGATTAGATTTCAAATCGATCTGATAGATTTATCTCGCTTGGTAATGTTCGTTCCTTCTTCATGGACCCTGAATCGGCTGTTCAGCAGTATTCGGTTATGTTCTTCATGAGTAAAACACATGCGTAATTTATGCTTTAAATAATGTATGCTTTTAGCTTTCCATATTTAGATTGTATCATGCGGTGGATAGATCTATTTGTGGAAAGTGGTACGATCCCCACGCAAGTTGTATCATGCGGTGGATAGATTTGTTTGGTGTCGTACCCGACGGGTTTTAAAGTACCTAGACATGCGGTAGACTAGTGCTTTGGATCTATGCATGCTTGTTTATTACATATTTATGCCTGCGCTTTACTTCATTTATTTATTTAACGTTGATCACCACGGGGATCGGTCACAATCTTGTGCACGTGCATCTTTGCCCAAACAAAGACCGATCACCGTCATGCTTACGTCACCCATTCGGCCATGTCACTTTTCCTTTTATAAGCTCCCGAATGGTTTCAGTTTGCTGGCAGATAGCTTTCTATAGCTATATGTCATTTCATTTGGCTTTATAGCCGTAAATATGGAACTATCTGGTACCACCCGGCAAGTTCCAAGCTTTGGTATTTAACTATTTTGTCTTTTGTTAATTTTCAGGGAAAATTGACTGGCACATCTTGTGATTCTCTGCACGTGTGAAGCCAGCTTGTTCGGCTTGTTGTGTGCTTGGCGCTAGGTGCACATTTTGCGTCAACACACTTTTTGGCACGCCCAGTGGAACCACAAGCGAAAATCAAGATGCCTGACATCGGGGATATCATGGATGTCAACATTGAAGACCTCTCTCCTGAACAACGGCAACAGCTGCAGGATGCCGTGGACCAATTCCAACAAAAGTGCTTGCTATCATTCAAGAAGAACAGGAGCGGCGTCCCGTACTTGAAAAATGAGATGCCCAGGGTGTTGTTGCCAGGGGAAAGTGACGCTACAACCCAGCAGGAGAGGGAGGAATGCATGCAAGCGTTCCGAGATACCGCGGACCACGTCTTGAGCAGGCACCATAGAGCTTTCTTGGGTGCGTTCAAACAAATGATGGTGGCTGTCTTCGGTCCAGGCATGGAGCAGGCGTTCAACAAGACACCCATTCAAGGAGGCACCGTAGAGATGGGCGAGTCCAGTTCTCAACCGCCATTGCAGAGCCAGCCAGCCCAGCCTCCACCTCAGAGCGCTGGGAGCCAAGCTTTCCAGCCTCCTCCACAAGGTGCCGGGGGTCGCCCGCCATTCGGCCCCCACCGCAGCCGGCAGAGGGCGACCCGGTCCGGCCACCACCGCGGGCAAAGCACGGGTCAACTCCGTGCAACAGCCGAACCCGTACCAGCCCACGTACGGGGAGTTGGCATTCGGCTCGTCTGGGGCCCCGCTTGCTTCCGGCTACAGGATTGCTCCGGCAAGCAACAGGCTACAGAGGGATTTATACGACGGAGGCTACCACGAGGTGGGGAACTACGAAGCCATCGATGCTCTCCCGAATCCGGGTTACGTACCAGCTGCAGGCGCGCAGGAGGACGATATCCTGGCGCAGAAGATGACCGATTTGATGCAGAATCAATTCGGCCTCAAGCCAAAAATGCAAGGGCCTACCTACACGCCGCCGTTCCCGGAATGGTACTACAACGTGATCCTGCCGCCAAGGGTAAAGCCTCCGACGAAATTCACAAAATTCTCCGGGCAGGATGACACGAGCACGGTGGAGCATATCGCTTGCTACCTGATGCAACTTGGAGAGTGCTCATTTGAGGAAGCATTCAGAGTCAGATACTTCCCCGCGTCACTGACGGGTGCGGCGTTCCAATGGTTTTGATCTTTGCCCCCTCAATCAGTCAGCACATGGAAGGAGCTGGAACGAAAATTCCATGCCCACTATTTCAGCGGAAGCTCAGAAAAGAAGCTGATCGACCTCGCTGCCCTGAAGCAGAGACACAGCGAGACGCACTTGAAGTTCCTCAGGAGGTTCAGGGAAGTTAAGGGCATGTGTTTTTCGCTCAATCTGCCAGATGACCAGCTGGCCGACATGGCCGTTGCCAGGATGCTGCCGGCCGTGCGTGAGAAGCTGTTTGGCATGGAGTTTGATAACCTGGGCCAACTGTCCCAAAAGCTGTCGTTAATGAGCAACCAAGCCTACGGTTTCAAGAAAGATGTCAGGTTCGGCAAACAACACGATGTGGCGGATATCTACAATCAGTTCCTGAACAAAGCCGACCTAATGGAGGATTCTGATGACGACCAGGACGTGGCTACAGCCGAAATCATGTGGGGAAAAGAACCATTGACCATGAATCAGCGCTGGGTCAAATAGACCAAAGGCACCTATGATTTCGACATCACTAAAGCCGACAAGCTGTTTGAGCTCCTGGTGAAGGAATGCCGAATCAGATTGCCTGAAGGGCATTCCATGCTTCGGCCCGATGGAGTAAAGGAGAAACGTTACTGTGGCTTCCATGACAGAACTCGCACTCCATCAACGACCGCAGGTCTTCGAGATGAGGATCCAGAAAGCCATCCAGGAGGGACACCTCAAATTTGATAACAAGATGAAGCTGGATGGCCACCCTTTTCCTCAGAACATGGTGGGTTTCTCCGTCAACATGGTGACAGCTGAGGAGAAGGGCAAGGTCAAAGTCTTGACCTCAGCCAGGGCAAGGGAGGATGGAGCAGTAGACCCGGAACGTCAAGTGACTTTGGAACAAGTGCATGGTGAAGCCCCCCGCGTTCTCAAGAGCCAGGTCGAGATCGGGGAATCATCCAGAGCCAAACCCAGGGTGACCACGTGCATCCTCCTCAATAAGTGGCAGCGCCAGCTGGAGAAAGAGCGCTACCAGAAACGGAAGTACGAGGAGGAGAGGCGCAGGACTGAAGAAGAAGCGCGCAGAAGAGATTTGGAGCAATATACGCGCGAGCAGGAGCGCGTGCACTGGGGGTGTGCATTCTTCAGGCACTGCTGGAACGAAGGGTTGAAGCTGCCCACGCCGAGAAACTGCCCTGAGTGCAGTGATAGGTATTTTGAGTATAGGCAGGAGACTGCCAATCGCCGATCCGTCCATGAAAGAATTGGAAGGATACATCCTAGCGAGGATCGGCGTCAAAAAATTGAAATCATTGATCATCCCAGGAAAAGGCAAGCTGATTTGAGGTGGGCTGATCAAGAGGAAGACGAGGATGAGTACATCTGGCAGAAGGGGCAATGGTGCCCGCCTGGCCTAAGAAAGAGTCAGAAGAGAAGGGTTCAACGCTTGAGGAACCGTGAACTGAGGCAGGCAGGGATCCAGACAAGGCAGGTGTGGCGTCCAAAGGATAAACCTGAAGGGTCAAAACGTTCGGCTCCAGCGTGCATGGTATATTTTCTGCCGAATGAATTTATGGCTCCTGCTAATCAGGTTGTGCAGGAAGAGGCGTCCCTGGACGATGAGCAGATCGAGGGGCTGATGGCGCAGCTGGTGCTAGCCAAGCAAGCCATTTTCGACAAACCGGCCAAAAATCGACACATCAGGCCACTGTACTTGAAGGGATATGTCAATGGCAAGCCATTGACCAAGATGTTTGTCGACGGTGGAGCGGCAGTCAATGTAATGCCGTACACCACTTTCAGAAAACTTGGCATGGGCCCTAGCGATCTGACACCTACAAGCATAATACTGAACGATTTCGCGGAATCCTTCGGACACCAAGGGATGCGCTCACGTGGATCTGATGATCGGGTCCAAGACACTGCTCACAACCTTCTTTGTTATCGAAGGTAAAGGAGCCTACAGCCTACTGCTTGGACGGGACTGGATTCACGCCAATTGCTGCGTCCCATCCACCATGCATCAACAACTTATCCAATGGGTGGATGATGACATTGAGGTGGTCCAAGCAGATGACTCCATGAGCGTTGCAAATGTGGAACCAGCTTTCTGGGAGTATCAAGGCATTGACTGTTTCTCAGGGAAAGACTGGGGAAAAGGTCCTGTTGAGCCTGTCGGCCGATCAACAAACCGATTCAAGAATCGGCTCTTATAGCAATTTTTAATGGATAACCCCGTCGATGGTACTGATGGCAAGTTGGGGCGAGGATTCATGTCGGCCGATAAATTAGAAGAAGTTGACATTGGATGCGGTGACAAACCAAGGCCGACATTCATCAGCGCAAACTTGCAATCAGACTTCAGGGAAGAATTAATCAAGCTACTCAAGGAATATAAAAATTGCTTCGCCTGGGATTATTCGGAGATGCCTGGACTAGACCGTTCCATTGTTGAGCATCGGTTGCCAATCAAATCTGGTTTCAGACCATACAAGCAACCACCCCGGAAAATCTACAAGGATGAGGTATTGGCCGATGTGAAGAAAGAAGTTGAAAGATTACTTGATGCAAACTTCGTTCGGCCATGCAGATATGCGGAGTGGATTTCTAACATTGTCCCTGTTTACAAGAAGAATGGAAAGATGAGGGTTTGCATAAATTTCAGGGATTTGAACAGAGCTACTCCGATGGATGGTTACCCCATGCCTGTTGCCGACTTGTTGGTTGACGCCGCTGCTGGGCACAAAGTTATCAGTTTCATGGATGGCAATGCGGGATACAACCAAATTTTTATGGCAATAGAGGATATATCAAAGATGGCCTTCAGATGTCCTGGTCATATAGGCCTGTTTGAATGGATAGTCATGACATTTGGGTTGAAAAATGCCGGTGCAACTTACCAGCGAGCCATGAATTACATCTTCCATGAGTTGATCGGCAAAGTTTTTGAAATTTACATTGATGATGTCGTGATCAAGTCCCTGAGTCATGACACACATTTGGAAGATGTGAAAAGGACCTTGGAGTGCACCCGAAAGCATGGCTTGAAGATGAATCCAAACAAATGCGCTTTTGGGGTATCAGCTGGAGAATTCTTGGGATTTTTGGTCCACGAAGGGGGGATTGAAGTTGGCAAGAAGAGCATGAAGGCCTTTGATGAAGTTGTCCCTCCAACTAATCTCAAGGGGTTGCAATCACTACTCGGCAAAATTAATTTCGTAAGGAGATTCATTTCAAATCTGTCACAGAAGGTTTTGCCGTTTTCTCCATTGCTGAAACTAAAGAAAGATCAGAAATTCACATGGGGTGACGAACAACAAAAGGCTTTTGACGAGATCAAGCAATACATGAAGGAGCCACCGCGTCGGTCCCTCCTCGCCTGGATAAGCCTTTCAAGTTGTACGTGGCGGCCGATACCCAAACCATTGGATCGGCCCTTATTCAAGAATTCGAAGGAAAGGAGCGGGTAGTAGCATATCTTAGCCGAAAATTACTTGATCCTGAGACCAGGTATTCGGCTGTAGAGAAGCTGTGCCTGTGCGTATACTACTCGTGTACAAAGTTTCGGCACTACTTGCTGAATGCCGAATGCACTGTATATTCCAAGTTTGATGTAATAAAACATATGTTATCTATGCCAATTTTGAATGGCAGGATTGGCAAATGGATCTTGGCTTTATCAGAGTTTGAGTTAAAGTTCGAATTGGCAAAAGCTATTAAGGGTCAGATCATTGCCGATTTTATAACTGAACATCGCGATCCATCAATTGATTTGCTTGAAATTACTCCTTGGGCTTTATTTTTTGATGGATCATCATGTGGTAAAGGTGGGGGAGTAGGGATTCTACTAATTTCGCCTAGAGGTGAGATGTTTGAGTTTGCCATCCCTATACAGCCCACTGTTACAAACAATCAGGCTGAGTACGAGGCATTGCTTCGGGGGCTTCAATACTTGAGAGAAGTCGGGGCCGTTTCGGTTGAGGTTTATGGAGATTCAGAGTTGGTGATCAAGCAATTGAACGGCCAATACGAATGCAAAAGTGAAGCACTGAGGAGTTACTACGAAGAATGCAGGGAGATCTTGAAGAGCATTCCGTTGGTAACTCTACAGCATATTCCTAGGGAACACAACGAAGAAGCGAACAGGTTGGCTCAGAGCGCCTCTGGTTACAAAGAGAGTCAAGAAGCGTTTGCTGCAGATATATGTGCACTGGGAACGGATCTTGCGGAGGATGATTGGAGAAAAGAGATCGTTGACTATTTGGAAGATCCATCCCGAAAAGTCTCTAGGAAGCTCAGGTACAGGGCCATAAAATTCGTTCTTCTGGATGACAATTTGTTTTACAAATCATTAGATGGGGTGTTGTTACGATGCCTGGGTCCAGAAGAAGCCAAGAAGATGATGAGTGAAGTGCATGATGGGATATGTGGAGCACACCAATCGGCCTACCGCATGAAATGGGTCATCAGGCAAGCTGGGTGCTTTTGGCTGACGATATTAGAGGATTGCTTTGAGTATTACAAGGGATGTTAAGATTGCCAGAGGTTTGGAAATATTCAAAGGGTCCCCGCGTCAGCATTAAATCCCATTATCAAGCCATGGCCATTCAGGGGCTGGGGTATAGACTTGATTGGCCAGATTAATCCACCATCTAGCAAGGGTCATAAGTTTGTGCTTTTGGCTACAGATTATTTTACTAAATGGGTTGAGGCAATTCCACTGAAGAAGGTGACATCGGAAAACATGGTTGAATTTGTCAAGGAGCACATCATCTATCGGTTTGGAATCCCTCAAACAATCACAACTGATCAAGGGGCCCAATTCGTGTCCCTGGAGTTCAGAGAATTTGCCGAAAGCATGGGAATCAAATTGTTTAATTCTTCTCCCTATTATGCCCAAGCTAATGGTCAGGCAGAGGCTTCTAATAAGATCATGATCAAGCTGATACAAAAGAAGATCGACCAGAAGCCAAGGAGGTGGCATTCGGTACTCAGTGAGGCATTATGGGCTTACCGAATGGCCCCTCATGGGGCTACAAAGACCTCTCCTTATGAATTGGTTTATGGACACCATGCGGTTCTACCTTGGGAGATACAATCAGATTCCAGGAGAGTTGTGTTATAGAAAGATTGAAGCTCCAAAGATTACGGTGGCCTAATGATGGATGAGCTAGAAGATTTGCACATGATCCGTCTCAGGGCCCTGGAAAACATCGAGAAGAACAAGCTGCGGGTTGCCAAGTATTATAACAAGAAAGTAAAAGTCAGACAATTTGCAGAGGGGGATTTGGTTTGGAAAGCGCTATTGCCGATTGGAACCAAATACAGCGAATTCGGCAAATGGTCCCCTAACTGGGAAGGACCCTTTCGCGTGGTCAGATGCGTCCCTGGTAATGCATACATATTGAAAACTTTACTAGGAGAAGAATTTTCCGCTGCAATAAATGGGAGATATTTGAAGAAATATTATCCTAGTATTGAAATCGATCGGTGATCACCAGCAGTGGGATTACATGCATCTGACACAGGAATAGACGGCGCTCAAGAACGAGGCCGCCTTTAGAACAAAAAATTCACAAACAAAAGGAACGGCCAGTGCCTAGATGCATTGCCCTTAGCACAAAACTACATTACAACTGCCTCTTGCAGGTTTACATCCAACCACCCTGGTGATCAGGACTTCGAGGAGGTGGGAAGCAGAAGGCCTGGAGGAAGAAGCGAAAGTATGATTCAATCTTTTCTTTGCTTCTTCGGCTGCTCCCTCTTCAGTTGCTCCAGGACCACCGTGACGGCAACTTGGAATGCACAGGGGTGACCATGATTTGCTGCCTCCACCAAGCTGTCCCAAGCCGCTTTCAGGTTGTTGTACCTATCAGAGATATCTGAAACAGAGGAGTGGTTGTTAGGGGCAAGAAATCCAGATGTGAGCCCGAAGTCAAGAAGGAGTCAGAAACATTTACCTCCCACTAATGCCTCCAAAGCCATGCGACGCTCGCGTTCGGCCTGGCAACGAGCGGTGATGTCCCTGAGGTCATGCTCTAGGTGCCGAACGCGGCGGCGCAATTGATGGCTGGTCCTCTGTTCAGGCGTGGCGTCCTCTGCTTCGAGGGAAGAATCAGAGGAGACGTACTCAGGCATGTCTTCGGTCCCAATGATTTCTTCAGGAAGTAAATCAAGGCTGAAAGAGGAAAGGAAGAGAGGAGGTAAAGCGCAAGATCATACGGGGAAACAAGGAGTAAATCAAAGGAAAACTCACTCTCGAATCGTGCGTTTCTTCGGAGTGCTGCTCTCCTGGGGTTGCTTGCCTTTGTCCATGGCCTTGGGGTTTTTTCCTCTGAGGACAGGGGAGGAAATGAGAAGTGATGGATGAGTGTGCGAGTGGATTTGCAGGGCATCTCAGCAGACTATTTTATTGACTGAGGGGGTGCATTGGGAGTGATGATTGGCCGGCGTGCACTGTTAGAATACCAAGCGGCAGGGTTTTCTTCCCGAATGCGAAGGGTTTTCGTTTGAACAGTACTTATGGATTGCCGATTCAGGGATCTATTGCGGATTTTGTGCCAAGGGGCATCTGTTCTCGCGTGTTCGGCTCAAGCTAGTTCCCGAATACATTTAAGGAAAAACAAGATTCACGGATGCAAACATGGAGAAAATCATCGCAGTGCAAGCACAGAAATCAAAAGTTCTTTATTTATTGCCGATATCAAACATCCCTAATACAATCTAGTCAAAGAGCCTATTCAACACAGATTGGGGATGAGTGAGTTCGGCAATGGCGTCGCCGTGGCCATCGAGGCGCTCCAAGATGAGCTCGATCTCCTCGATGTCTTCTGGCGCGCCGCCCCGGAAGCCGCGCGGCCTGGTGGAGTAGTCGACGTTAGTGTGCGTCGCCATGGCGGCCAGGCCCAAAGTGGTGCCCAAGCGGACACCATGGGTGGCCACTTCATCCACGCGGTGCTCCACCGCAGCAAGGCGCTCCGCCGGCGTATCTCCGCGGGCGTTCACCTTATCGACCAATTGCTCCACCGACATCCTTAGCTGGTTGAGCTCGGCATCACGGGCTGCAAAGTGCAAGAAGAAAGGTGATTAGCATCAAAGACCGGATTGGGTCAAAGAGCGGTTTCGGATCCGTACCATCGATGGTCTCCAGCAGCTGCTTGCGCTGGTCTTCCCACTCCAATTCGGCTATGCCAGCCTTCTTGGAGACATCCTCCAGCTCGCGCTGGGCCACCTCCAGCTCCGCCTTGAAGCGGAGAGCATCAAGTTCCCCGTAGGGCACGGGGGAGTGATGGTCGGACTCCGAGGAGTCGTCCGGTAGGGGCTGACCGGCCGGCGCGGGAGATGGATTCCATTGAATCAACCTGAAACAAGGATGATCGTCAAAACAAAAGGAGATCAAAGATGATTCAGAGAAGAGGAATTGACGATCATTGCCTCCGGCGCGTACTGGCGCGGCTTCCCTCCACCTCATCAGAGGCGCGGCGCCGGTTGAGGCTGCGCACCATGCTTCTGGGATTTGCGCTGTTTGGAAAAAAGAAAGAAGACTTGAGATTGGCAAAGATTTGAGAGCTAAAGCCTTGGTGGAGAGCTAGGGGCACCTACGGTTTTCATTTATAGGCCTGGCAAGCTAGATCGTGGCCTCAGGTCGTGGCTCTGAATCGTGGTGCATATCCCAAGAAAATCGGAAGGTGGAGAGGTTTCCTTGACTAGTCCGCCGACGGGTCGTTTGGAGTTCTAGGCTGAGTCATATTCGGTTGACTGGCTCGGCTGAAAAGAGTCAAAGTGCCATTCGGGTATTGGCATTTCTTTACCGAATGGGCGTTCTGCGTTGCATTTAAGGATGTGCAGAAGAAAGAGAAATAAAATTGCCAGAGCAAATGTTACAAGAGCGACCAATTCGGTTACACATCGATTGAAACATCTAGATGTTCAAATATTTCACAATTACATGGCAGACGTTCGATGTTGCTTGGCGAAAGTTATCCATCCGCTCTTGATAATCTTTCTGGGTGCTGGACAAGGTGGTAAGTTCTGCATCACACTGATTCACCTCAACTATGGCCGATATTGCTGCCTATTGGGTCTTTTCTATCAATCCAGGGAGCTCGGCTATTTTCTTGTCATCAGCCTCTATTTCAGCTGACAGACTTCTCAGTTCTGCCTCCAAAGCGGCTTTTCTGGCGATCTTCAATTCACGAGAAGCTTGCAGATTGGCTAATGTATCTTTGTGGCTCTCGGTCTGAGATTGTGCCCCTTTCACGGCTTGTTCAGCTCTGGCCCTCTTCTGTTCAACAGCTTGGCGAGAGGACACCTTTCTCAGAGCATGTCTTATGGGCACATAATGAATTTCCAGACCGGAGATGGATGCAAGTGAAGCATTGATGTCCTCAGGGAGTTCTTGGCTGATGGGTTCAAGCATTTCTTCAAAGTAATCAAGATCTTTGAACTGATCTCGCGCATCTTTTTGCAACCAGGAAAAAATCTCCTTGAGCTTTTCTCGCACTTCCTCTGACAAATTTTGAGGCGCTCCTTCCCTTGCCTCGGCAACTGGATTGTTCCCCATTGATGGACTCGATGATGATGGGGCCTGATCCTAAGAGAGCAGTATTGCCGAGTCAGGAGTATTGGAAGTAAAGGATAGCAAAATTAAGTGCAAATGTTTACCTCATGCCTGGCTTCCTGAGCTGGAGCAGGATTTTGTTCAGGGGCAACCTCTGGAATTATTGATGAAGAAGATATTCCAGGCAAAGCTGAAGCTTCTGTGTGAGAGGGTGCTGGTGCAGTTTCTGGTAACCCTGAAGCTTCTGGCTGGAGAGAGGTTGGATTCGCCTCTGCTGGGGTTGATGTTTCTCGCCGCCGCAGGTGATTGAGCCCTTGGAGGGCTTGGAGGATCTGGTTGAAAGGGGGAGTTCATCTCTGGCGAGTTGGGTGTTTCTGTCTGAGCAGGAGGTGATTGGGTCCCTGATGAAGATGAGATATCCACATGGACAGATGGTTCAGCTCTAGGTGGACTTGCTTGTTGAGACACTGGGACGTCCACAAGTTGATCCTCCATTGTTTCCTCTGCAAATGCCAGAATAAGAATGAATGCCAGTGTTCATCCTCAAGAAAAGGATAGTAAAGGTCATACCAGTGGATGGAGCATTGGCAGGTTCTGAAGCTGAGGATTGCTTAGTTCTAGTCTGAAAATGCACAAGGTATGATTTATCAGAAAAATAATCCTGTGATCAAGAAAGGAAGAAATTTTACCTCAACAAGGACTTTCTTGATGGTTCTTCTCCTCTTGGCATTTGGAGGAGCAATCAGAGACAAGCCTTGCCTCCTGTCGGCCAGTAATCTTTGGACGAGTTGGATCTGTTGTGGCATACCTAGCCATTAACTGAGCCAGGGTTGGTGATCCGAACCCCAATGCCGAGATTGGGCCCACTTGCATTGTAAGCGATCTCCCCGGCCGAGGGGCAGCATTGTGTTCTCGTGGGCAAAAGAAATAAGATCAGAATCATGATTGGAAGAGGAAATGTCTGATTTAAGGATTAATCATATTACCTCCGAAGTTGGCCGGAAATCGGAGCATCAACTCGTACGGTTTGGAACAAGTGTACAGGCTCACTGAAGATATGATCATGGAATTCTTGCCACCAGGAGTTGAAGGTGGGGTGAGCTATTGTTGTGGGTGTGAAAGGCCAGGTGTAAATGTATGACCGCACACATACCGAAAGACTCGCTAGTTTGAGTAAGTTCTTTGATTTCCTCTGCGGGCTTGAGGAATTCATGCGAGAAACGATCTTGGGGGCATCCGCCACATCCGAGTTGCCGAGCCATCAGGTTGGGCTGGTAATATTCATAAGTACTGTGGTTCAGCCTCCCTCCACTGAATTCAGCCGGCAGAATGCATGGGCGGATGATGATATTGAGGATCTCCAGGAATCTTCCATCTTGGCGTTCAGTTTCAAAGGAAAACTCACAAGGGAGAGTCAAATTGTCATTATCCAAATAAGGGAGCCAGAGAGGATTTTGGAAACCTTTGAAGAAGAGCTCGAAGAGCCGGGGTCGACATTCTCGCTTGATGAGGACGTTGAAGCGCCTTCTCCATAAGTCCGGCATCCTCTCGGTGGCTTGGGGTTCCCCTTCATGATGATTGGATGAAGGGAAGAGCGGGTGTTCAAATCAACACCAACAATCCGATGCATGTGCGATTTGCAGCCACATTTGGACAAACCACCAGGGACCGTTGACACATGCTATCCTCTGGCTGGTGTACATCTGGGTGACAGTTTGATGAAGCATGTGGTACACACTGCCCAGGAGGTATTTCCCAAGAGGAAAGCGATTGCCATTGGCTAGGTGTGAAGCCATTGCAATGTGATTCAGGGTAGGCTCATTGGCTTTACCACAGAAGATGAACCTGCATAGCCACATGTTCAGAAACGCCCTGTATTCAACTTCACCAAGGGGGTCGTCCTTCATATGGTTCAGGATATAATTTTTGTATCCGCTCCCTGGTTTCACCCCTGTTTGTCTCGTGGAACCTTTGAAATCCCAGGGACGAACAGATCCTGTAATGTCAAGGCCGGTGATCATGTACACATCGGCCAAAGTTGGGGACATCGGGCCATGACCAAAGAGGAAGGCGTTGACGCCATTTGACCAGAAGTGGCAAGCCTCTATCAATAGGTCTTCGTTCTTGGGGGTCTCGGCCAAAGATAACTCCAAGCATTGAGCAATGCGGAGGGTATCCCAATTCTGGGTCCTGGCACTCTTGTCTGCAAGGATCCTCTGGTACCAATTTTTCCAGCCTGCAATTGGGGGCAAAGGCCAGTTCTTGAAAGCATCCTGCCATTGAGGGGGTGTGGTCAGAGCCGCTTTGAAGGGGATCCTTCGGGATTCAGCTGCGATAAATTCTCGAGGATCAGAAACTCCCACAGGGCCAAGGTAGTAGGATCTTTAATTGGCCTCGGTACGAATCAAAAGCTCGGTGGAAAGCTCCTGAAGAAAAGCGGAAAAGAAATCTTAGGTAAAAATTGAAAACCTAAATGCCGAATGAAGCTTATGGTAGAGGAATTTACCTGAGCAGCTTGATTTTGAGCCACCATTGGGGATTCGAGCTCAGAACAAGGGGATCTAGGGTTTGGATCTAGACGAAGATTCCGGCGGATTGCGAAGAGAGAGAACAGGTGTTGAACAGATTCGATTTGAAGACGTTGGTGGCTGGAGTCAATTCCGGAATAAAATCACTTTTATCCCATAATTGAAGGGGCATGTGTTAACACCAAAATTTGGTAAGGAGTCTAACTTGTGGGTCCAGCTCGGTGAGAAATCCGTCCGGTGGAAGGAAGGTTTCTTCAGATGCGTTCGGCAGAAAAATCCGCGGTCGGCTATCTGCTTCCGTTCGGCAAAGGAACTGTTGAGCTGATTTTGCGGGATTGTGCAGTGACGTGGCTCAAGCGGAGAAGACGAATGGATGGATAAGCGATCAAGCTTAGAGATAAATTAGGTATCAAATCCATTCGAGGTTGTGCTTGGCAGGGTATAAATATGAGCCCTGAATGTATGTAACAGATATACGTAATCATTCTCAATACAAACCGGCTTTACGCCAAACCCTAGAGTCCATTTGTCTTGTCGTCGAGTTCTTCGAGAGGGTTCATCGATCCGTCGACCTCCGTGAGTACCGGCAACCTTGTATCATATCTAGTATCATGCGGTGGATTTAGATCTGATGCAAGTAGTCTTGTTACCATGCTTAGTGTCATGCGGTAGATTCAAGCTTGGTTCAAGAGGGTTTCTTGTTAGGTCATGAGCCATGCGGTAGGCTAAGATCTAGCTCGAAGCTAGTTATCGGCTCTATTGAATTTTGGAAAGGTTCAATAGATTCATTAAGTTACCCCGTGTTGCTTTGAGTTTTGCTTTATGTTTAAATTCATGTAACACCTTTTGCCCAATCTAGATGGGTTTGGATCGGCTTTATACCTTTTGGTGATCCTTTTGCGAGTCAAGTTCGTTCCTTTGGCTATTGTAACACGTGGATCATGTGCTCTTTGATAGCCGAAACCGAATCGATCTAGGTTGTTACGTGTTGCGAGTTCAAGCTTGCCAACGTTTTGTATAAATCTTGAAAGAACTGGGTATCACGCGGTAGATGCAGGTTTTTGGGTTGCTTTGGAGCTAGTCATCCGGTGGATTAGATTTCAAATCGATCTGATAGATTTATCTCGCTTGGTAATGTTCGTTCCTTCTTCATGGACCCCGAATCGGTACATTCGAATAGCGATTCGGTTATGTTCTTCATGAGTAAAACACATGCGTAATTTATGCTTTAAATAATGTATGCTTTTAGCTTTCCATATTTAGATTGTATCATGCGGTGGATAGATCTATTTGTGGAAAGTGGTACGATCCCCACGCAAGTTGTACATGCGGTGGATAGATTTGTTTGGTGTCGTACCCGACGGGTTTTAAAGTACCTAGACATGCGGTAGACTAGTGCTTTGGATCTATGCATGCTTGTTTATTACATATTTATGCCTGCGCTTTACTTCATTTATTTATTTAACGTTGATCACCACGGGGATCGGTCACGATCTTGTGCACGTGCATCTTTGCCCAAACAAAGACCGATCGCCGTCATGCTTACGTCAACCATTCGGCCATGTCACTTTTCCTTTTATAAGCTCCCGAATGGTTTCAGTTTGCTGGCAGATAGCTATCTATAGCTATATGTCATTTCATTTGGCTTTATAGCCGTAAATATGGAACTGTTTGGTACCACCCGGCAAGTTCCAAGCTTTGGTATTTAACTATTTTGTCTTTTGTTAATTTTCAGGGAAAATTGACTGGCACGTCTTGTGATTCTCTGCATGTGTGAAGCCAGCTTGTTCGGCTTGCTGTGTGCTTGGCGCTAGGTGCACATTTTGCGTCAACACTTCACATGGACCCCCGAGGCGCAAGAGGCACTCGACTCACTTAAGAATCTCCTCAAGGTCCTCCGATATTGACTGCTCCGACCACGGAAGAGCCAATGCTCCTATACATCTCTGCGACGACCCAGGTTGTCAGCGCGGCTTTGGTGGTGGAGCGGGAAGAACCCGGGAGGTCCCAAAAGGTGCAGTGACCAGTGTACTTCATCAGCGAGGTACTTTCCGACTCCAAGACGCGGTACTCACAGATGCAAAAGCTAGTGTACGCGATCTTGATGACCAAGCACAAACTTCGGCACTACTTCGATGCGCATCCCATCACTGTGGTGTCCAAGTACCCACTCGGGGAGGTCATCCAGAACCCAGAGGCTGAGAGGAGAACCGCCAAGTCGGCGCTTGAGTTGATGGGGTAGAATATTATGTATGCTCCTCGCAGCGCGATCAAGTCCCAAGTACTCGCGGATTTCGTGGCCGAGTGGATGGAGATGCAAACTCCTCCAGCTAAAATCGAACATGATACCTGGATAATGTACTTCGATGGCTCGGTAATGAAGTAAAGAGCCGGCGTAAGCCTTGTCTTTGTCTCGCCTCTGGGCGTACGCATGGAGTACATGGTCCGACTACATTTCCCGGCATGATCAACGTTCTCTTGATCGCTATCGAGCTCGGGATCAGGCGTCTCGGGATCAGGGGCGACTCGAGACTGGTCGTAGGACAAGTCATGAAGGACAAAAACTGTGTTGACCCGAAGATGGCGGCATATTGCCAAGCCGTACGAGATATGGAGGGCAGGTTCCACGACCTTGAGTTGCACCACGTGTTGCGCAACTACAACAAGGCGGCTGATGTGCTAGCAAAAGCGGCATCTAGTCGGAGCCCGGTGCCTCATGGGGTTTTCGTGAGCGATCAACACCAGCCAGCCGTACGAGAAGGAGAGAAGCCACCCGAGGAGCCAAGTTTTGAAGTCATGGCAATCGACGATCCACCGGAAGTGAACCTTGAAGATCCCGACTAGCGTTTCTCCATCCTCGAGTGGCTAGTCGAGGGGAAGCTCCCTTCCGACCAGACCGAGGCCCAGCGCATAGCCCGCCGAGCCAATGCATTCGTCCTCATTGATGGCGAGCTTTACAAGCGTGGGGCGGCCGGCATACTCATGTGGTGTATCCCTAGGGATCAAGGCCGCAAGCTGCTGCAAGAAATACACACCGGAACCTGTGGCCACCATGCCGGACCGAGAACACTCGTTAGAAAGGCGTTCTGACAAGGTTTCTACTGGTCAACGGCCGTCGCCGACTCGAAGGACATTGTGAAGCGCTGTGAAGAATGCCAATTCTATGCGGGGCAAACTCACCTCCCGGCGCAAGCGTTGCATACAATCCCCATTACGTGGCCCTTCGCCGTCTGGAACCTCGACATGGTGGGACCCCTTTGACAAGCACCCGGGGGCTTCACCCACCTCCTCGTGGCGGTCGACAAGTTCTCGAAATGGATCGGGGGTGGACCCATTATCAACGTCCGCTCCGAGGAGGCCGTCTCATTCTTCACCGACATCATCTATCATTTTGGCATCCCCAACACGATCATCACCGACAACGGCACCCAGTTCACGGGGAAGAAATTCCTCAACTTGTGTGACAACAACCACATCCGTGTGGACTGGTCAGCTGTTGCTCATCCGAAGACGAACGGGCAAGTCGAGAGGGCAAACGACATGATCCTACAAGGCTTGAAGCCAAGAATCTTCAAGCGGCTCGACAAGTTTCACGCAAGGTGGGTAGCAGAGCTACCATCCGTGCTATGGAGCCTACGCACTACACCGAGCCGGGCCACGGGATTGACGCCCTTCTTCATGGTGCACGGCTCCGAGGCCGTCCTGCTGACCGATATCGACTATAGCAGCCCACGGGTGCGGGCATACACCGAAGAAGGAAGTCAAGTCGCACTCAAGGATGCGATCGACCAACTCAACGAGGCGCGGGATGTGGCGCTGCTGTGGAGTGCCAAGTACCAGCAGGCGTTACGGCGCTACCACGAGTGCAACATGTGTCCGCGCGAGTTTCGTGTCGACGACCTTGTCCTCTGACAAGTACAAGGCGGCAAGGATCGACACAAGCACTCGCCACCTTGGGAAGGGCCCTTCATCATCCACGACGTGCTTAGGCCGGGAACGTACAATATCCGCTACGAGGACAGGAGGGTCATCACCAATGCATGGAACAGCGAACACTTACGCCCGTTTTACCCTTGAGTAAACGTTTTGTGCTTATGTGTCAATAAACAAATGTTGTTTGTCTATATTCACATGTCTCTGAGTTCCAAACTTGTGCCCGACTGTGTTCTTTTCATTACGAAAACTTTCAATTTGAGCAGCCAGCGTCTTTGCACCAAAGCAAACACGCTCCCTGCTTGGGGGCTACCAAGGGCACAACACCCTCGTGCCTCCTCATTTTTTTGAATTTTTTCAAAAAAAAATTTTGACAACTTTGTCGAGACTAATCGCACAAGCGAAAGGTTTTTAAATGGAAACTCGAACTCACGAAAGGTAAAGATGACGGCTTGCGCGGGATGGTGAGTCGCTATTCGTTCAAAGCTCCTAGTGCTAACGCCTCTGCGGCTACGACACGAAGACTTGCGAGTACTTCTCTAGTCTCCGGTTTTCATCCGACCTCTTTTCAAGAGCCTTCAAGTGACCGACAGGACTCCGGTCCGAAAAAATTTATTCGCGAGCAAAATCCTAGATAAGCTATCTCCCGAACTTTTCAAGTTCCTCGGGGTTGCGAACGGATGGTTGCACTTAGTGGATCGAAGGGGCCAGGCCTTACGACTCTCACGCCCCCGCAGCTCTGGAGCACGGCTTGACTGTTTTTGTCCCCTAAGTTTAGCTGCGCGTTGCTGCAGTCATCCTCGGGTGCTCGGAAGCGATCGAGAGATAATTCAAAATAAAGGTCTAGCTACATGATAGCCTTGCAACTTGTTTCAAATTATTACAACATGATAATTTGTGGCATGTTTAATTCGGGGGTCCGGGAACTTCCGGCGCCTCTGGCTCGTCTTGTGGCAGCAACTCCAAGTCTTTCAGGGCGGCGTCAGCCATCTCACGAGCGAAGGCGGCACAGTCCTATTCCAGCTCGTCGCACTGGTCGTCGGGTATTCCTGGGGCCCAGCCGCCACTCAGTGTCGTGTAGTCCAGCCCCTGATAGTGCGACTCAATCATGGCGAGGATCTGGTGCACTGCGCGGTGAGCCGTCGACAACTCGAGTTCCCGCACCATGCCGGGGAGGCGACGGACCTCCTCGATCAACGTCTCGGGCGTCCGCGGCCCAAACGACACTCCAAGCGCAGCCATCACCGAGCTCAACGCCCTCCCCAGTTTGGCGATGTCCCCGATCGCCTTCTCACTGATAGCCTCTGACTTGTGTAGGGTGTCGCGAGCCTAGCTCAGGGCGGCCGCGTCTTGCTCCCGGGATGTCCGAGCCTACTCCAGCTCGTCTTGGACTTTCTGGAGCATCTCCGACAAGTGCCTAAGGGCACCCTCCTTCTTGATGACATTCAGGATGGTGGTGTTTCGTTCATGCTCAACCGTCGCTAGCTGCACCACCATCCCCGTGCAGATCAAGCGTACCCCTAAAACCAAGAACATCGAGTCAAGCTCCGACATGAAGTAAGCACCGAACTAGTCAAGGGCGGGGGGATCACCCAACGTAGCATCAAGATCCTGCGACAACTTCGTGTTGGAATCCTGAAGTCGCGACACTTCCTCGATTGCTACTTGAAGCTGGTTCGTGACCTGGGAGAACTGGCGGCTTGTCGTCGTCAAGTCCGTCGTGGCTGTGCGCAAGTTAATCTCTAGCTCCAACATCTTCGTCTCGAGGGCTGCCTTCTCATGAGCAGCGGCTTCGGCGGCGTCACGGGCGGTTTCGTTCACCGTGGCTGCAGCGGACTTAGCTCTCTCAGCCGCCTCCTCCACTGACGCTGCAGCCGCTCGGAGCCTCTCAACTTCAGCCTCAGTGAGTGCGAGCTTTGACACCAACGAGTCTCGCTCGGTGGCAGCCGTCGCGGCAGCGGTCTCCGCGGCGATGGCGCGGTCCTCCGCCGACACGCGGGGCACCTCGAGGGACGCCCGCGTAGACGCCTCGATCACCACGACACCAGCCGCCGCAACCTGGGCCACAACGAGCTGCATCTCCAGCTGGGTCCGCTCAGCGTGAAGCTTCCGCACCTCGCAGGCACATCTCCGACCAGAAGACTCGAGGACCTGCAGCCGACGAGATAAGGGTAAGTGGGGCAACCCGAGAAGATCACGGGATTAAGAAGCTACCCCTCTGATAGGAGAGCTTACTGAGGTCGTGGGGAGGATAAATTCATCAAAAGCACAGCACGCCCAAGTCATCCCACATTCCAGGGTGTTGCGCGTCATGGCCTCTTCGTCGTCCTCGGAATCGGCGCCAAGCCCAGAGGAAGCCGCCCGCGAGACGCGCGCGAGCTCAAGGGTGCGGGCCTCGTTGCCCTCTACGCCCTGAGACAATGATGCTCCCGCCTCATCGACCTCTTGGATCTCCGGGGAGGCGGCTCTTGTCGCCGTCTCGGGAGCAACCGACCCTTGTGCGACGGCGGTCGGCTCATCGGGGGTACGAACCTCAACGCTCTCGGCATCAGCAGCAACCAGGCAGGGCGGTGATGATGCTTCCTCTCCGACAATAGCCTTCGATGCACCGGCCTCTGCAACAGGGGCGGAACATCAGTGGCTTCGGCTGGCTCTAGAGGTGGCGCTTCCAGACCTCTATCAACCGCTAACTGCGCGGACGCACCTACTGTCGGCTCTGCGAGGCCCGCAGGCGCCACCAGAGCCACGTCGGCAGCCTCAGCCCCGGCCGCTGAGGAGAAGCCGTCGGCGCTCTCGTATTCTTGCAGCGCCTTCGACACCGAGGCAAGCGTCTCCTTGATCGTCGGCGCGTTGGACACCCGCTCCTCCGCCGCTTTAAACCCCTTCTCCGAGTATTGGGGGCCTTCAAGATCGATCACCCTAACACTGGGAAAATCGATGTACCAGTAAGTCGCCAACTCCATCACCTCCTCGGCGGTGAGGGTGATTTGGTCCGAAGAGGTCTCTGCCATCTCCACGGTTGGGGGACGGCCCGAAGCTTCCGCTGCTGGAGAGGGCCCCGCACCCTTACGACCGGGAGAGAACTCGTCACCACTGCCATCTGCGTTGCCCTAGGCACCCAGGGGATCACGATGTCACGACTCTCTGACGACAAGGGAGCCGCCAAGCCTACAACCATCACCACCACCACGTCCACGCCGCCGGGACCGGCCGTGTCTGACGCTCCCATGACCGCCTGAGTGGAGGATGCCTCGACAATCATCCCAACCTCCTCGACGCCGGTGACAGGCACCGGTGGCGGTGGCGTGATCAATGCCTCAGCGGCGGGGGGCGGCCGCTGGCACCCCCTCAGCACGCGGTGGCACCATCTCGGTACCCAGGGGCTGGGAACGAGCATCCGGCGAAATCACCTGCACGCTCGACGCCAGGCGCTTCAGGGGTGTTGTCACACCCTGAAATTTCCAATTTCAGGATGTGAATAGAGAGAATAATTAAATAACTATTTTCTCATAATTTTAAAACTTTTCCAACATTTATCTTCCTTTACAGAAAATATAGTATAGGAAAATCCTTGTTTGATTTTCTGAATCAAATAAAAAGTTGTGAGTATTGCATTCATGCTGATGCATCTTGGTGCTTCTTGAGTGCAAAAGGTTTCAAAAATGCGTTTAGGTGCTGTCCAAATCCTTTCGAGAATTTTCCAGACTTTTCTGGAATTTATTCTCATTTTCCTTTGAGCTATTTCTATTTATTAGGATGCTCTTAAATCTTTTTCATGAGCTCCAAACACTTTATTTGGATAGCTAATGTCCCAATGTGTCTCTCTGAATTTTCCTGGAATTTTTAGGATTTTTAGAATATTTTCTGTGACTTTATTGATTTATCTAGATATTTCTAGATTTATCTTTGCACAAGAAAATATTTCAAAAAAGAAAAAAAAGAAAACATCCCTATCTAGCTGGGTCGAGCCCGTGGGCCCGACCCGCACCCGCCCGGCCCGGCCCGTCGGCCGGCCGAAACGCATCGAGGCCGGCGATCACGGCGAGGCATGGCCGGCCGTCACCTCTCGGCGTCCGTGCCCGCACGCTAGGGCTAGCCGCCGTGCCCTATAAAGGGCGGAGCTCGAGGCCGCGCGCGCCCCTAGGCCGTTGCGCCGCCTCGCTCGGGCCCCGCATGTGCGGTGCCGCACGGCGCGCTCGCCGGAACCGAGCCGAGCACCGGCGGCCGCCGCGCGAATCGAGGCTGTGGAGCGCCATTGGAGCAAGCCACGACCGCTCGGAGTTTCCCCGTGTGTCGGTGTTTTAGACTGGCAACCTACTAAGGGGAGTACCCGAAGTAGATGAATGTGGCCTCGCCGAGATCGGTAACTCGAAGGAAGAGACACGTGGCACACAATTTAGATAGGTTCGGGCCGCGAGGTGCATAATACCCTACGTCCTGTATGCTGCGTAGCTCTGGATTGATTGGATGTGATTACAAGATGATGCAATCTTAAGCCGTGAGAGAGAGAGAGGGATCCCTGCCTCACCTTATATAGTTCGGGAGGCAGGGTTACAAGTCGGTTCAGGGAGAGAGTACAAGTCGAGTACGTCTAGGAGTCCTCTATACAGTGCGGGACATGTACAACTTCCTATTCGAGTACTTCTCCTCCGCAGTCCTTGTGCTTCACGCCATCAGGTGTTGTGCAGCGCAAGTCGAGTAGTCCCAGGGGCCCACCGAGTAGTCGGTCCTGGTACCCACCGAGGTAGTGGGCCCAGGAGGTCCATACGACAAGCCCCGGAGTACTTTGTAGTCGAGAAGGATAGCTTCGAGTAGTCTTGATGGCCTTAACGAGTAGTCCTCAAGCGTCCCTGAGGGCTACAAGTCAAAAGTCCTCAAGAGTAGTCGAAGCATCCCGAGGCTGGAATGTACTCCAGCTGATATTTGAGCAATCCTGAAGTCTTCGCGAGTAGTCCCAAGCGTCCTCGAGTGCTGCCCTTGAAGGTCTTCAACATTGCCCGTGTTGTCTTGAGGCCGAAACTGATATGGAAGTGCGATTGCAAAATCGCACTCCATATGGAGTAGCCCCCGAGCCTTAAGTTGAGTTGTAGACTCTGGCTGAGGGTCCATCTGACGTTTTGGCAAAAATATCCCGAAAAATCTAGAGAAAAAACCGAAGGACACGTGGCACGGAGCCCCCGAGCCTTGAGTCGAGTACTTCCTCTCGAATTGAAGGGTCATCTTGTAGAATGTGTCCTGAGTTACCCTTGAGTCTTGTCGCTACCCAGGAAGTTGAATAGAAGTAGCCGAGCCCCCAAGACGAGGCGCGACGACTAGTAGAAGTTGAAGAGTCAGGCGCCGCCGCTGAGTCAGCCGTCTGTAGACTTATCCATCCGGCCGTTGGAGGAGCCGCTGTTGACTTATAAATAGAAGCCAAAACCCTTAGGGTTTTTCACCCCACGCATTCGCAGCCATTGCTAGTAGATCGAGCCAGAAATCACCGCCAGTACGCGCTGCCGTCGTTGAGAGGATTGTAGATCCGAACGCGCCGCCGTAGGAAACCACCGCCGTAGCCCCCGAGCGAATGCGAGTGAAGACACCTTGCACTTGGAGAATGAAGCCCTCGCCATTGAAGACCTCGAAAGCTGTCGGTGGGAAGAAGAGGGCTCGTGAGTAGGCCGCCGGATCTGCTGCGGTGACATCGCCGCCGGTGTCTCCGCCGCGGCCAGATCCGAATCGAGAGTGGAAGAAATCCAAGGCCAAGACCGAAGATCTGCTGGTCCTTCTCAACAGTGGATTCTTGCGGGAGAAGGAGGTTGACATGTGGAGAGCTGCTACAGGGGATCCGTACCCCATGGAAAAGAACCCGGACGAGATCCCGATGTTCACCGGTTCACGGAGCGGGGTTTGTCTCTTCCAGCGACTTCTTCAAAGGGCTACTGGGGTACAAGCCTTTGTACATTTCTGCGAAGCCTTCTTGGGGATCAAGCCCCATTGGATCCTGTTCCAGAAATTCTTCCGGGTGAAGCCCCAGCCCAGCGCCATCAATCCCCGAGTAGTGGGGAGAGCCGGGATCCAGATGAGGGAGGACGCCGCGGAGCAGTACCTCTCATACAAGCTGATCGACTCCAACCAGGATTGGAAAGCGAAGTGGTTCTACATCACCAACCACCACCCGAAGCTGCAGAAGCCAAGCGGGAAACAGCCCAAGCACCGGCCGTGGTGGAACTCGGAGCCAACGATGCAAGAGGGTATCCAGCTACCCGAACTGCTGGCGAAGATTAAGCCTTCGAGAGAAGCCGGGCTGAGGGCCGAGTATGTGGCCTTCAGCTTCATGAAGCGAAGAGTGCAGCCGCTGATGGCCCGCGACACGCTCGGGTACCAGTACACCGGCGACGACGACACATCGCGGATGCCCGGTGACGAAGTTAACGGCGACGACATCGTCGACAGGCTGGGGAGGATCTTCAAAGATATGTCGGCGTACACACCGTGCCCTGTGCCCGAGTACTCCGCCGCCCGCCCGCCAAATGAGGTTAGTAGCCGTACCCATTGTCGAGTACTCATTATGTAGGAGTAGCCGTGCTGACGTATTGCACTTCTTGTAGGATTACTTGGTGAAGTTTGTCTCCGAACCGGCGTCGCCTCCTCAACTTGTCGAGGTCCCAGAAGAAGGGAAGGCCAAGGCCAAGGAGCGACGTGAGGTTGGTGAAGGAGATGAAACAGTAGTCGTCGAAGACACGTCCGAGGAGGACGATGATGAGGAGACGCTGCAGGAGCGCTTCCAGCTGCGGTCAAGATTCAGCCGCCCTGGATTGCCGCACATTCGTCTCGTTCAGGATCAGCCGACTAGCCTGGAGGCTAGCTTGCCCGCGCCACCAAGGAGGCCACGCAACGTGGCCCGCAAGCGCGTGGCCAAGAAGTTGAAGGTCATGGAGACCACATCCCAGGAGGTAAGCCATCTTCAATAGGGTAGTCGAGTACTGATGTCTCGATGTTTGTGTATTGACGACGAAATTCTCTTGCTTACAGGAGATGCCGCCTTCCGATCCCGTGGAGCAGGGAGACAAAGGCGTTTGGGACGCAGTGGGAGAGCCAGCTGGGGGTAGTTGGAGCCCAGCCCCCACCGTAGAGGAGCTTTTGGCGCAATTGGCGCGCCAATCCCCAGTTGCTGAGGGGAGCACACAACCGGCCGGTGCCGGCCACCGAAGCGGCGGCCTGCGAGGCGCGGGGAGGAGGCGCTGCCGGGGGCGGGGCTGGTCGACATTGCCAGTATCCTCGGCGCCCCAACCGTGACGGTGGTCCAGTCGAGCTTGTAAGTGTTGATCCTTCCCGAGTAGTACATTGGATGTGGTAGTCGTACTGGGTTGACCACCAACTTGTGTACTCTGCAGGAAATCGACAGACTTGACCTGGGAGGGAGATGAACCCACTGCAGCGGTGGCTAGAGAGGAAGCCGCGCCGCCCACTGAGGAGCCCGCTCCCGCCTCTCAGGTAGAATCTGAGGCGCCGGCCGTGGAGGCTACCTTACCTGAGGCCAGCATCGTAGAGGGTTAGTACTTTGCTTAAGTACAAGTAATCCCGAAGAGTAGTCGTAGCCGCCAGGTATGACTGATCCAGTTGTCCTTTGGTTGACAGGTGCTGAAGCCGAGGGAAGCGATATCCCATCGGCGGTGCCCATTGAAGATTTCGCACCAGAGACCCAGGGAGCTACCGACGGAGCCCCCGAGCAAATGGAGGTGGTGGTTGAAGAAGCCGCCACGACAGCTGGAGGGGAGCACGATGACGTGCCTCCAGAACCGGCTCTGGAGGTAGTCGTACGCTCGCCAGAGATCCAGGACGCGGAGCCGCTCCGCTCAGCACCAATGTCCGAAGCCGCGACGAGTAGTCGTGGAGGGATCGAGCTGCTGGCAGATGACCTTGTTGATCTAGCAACGGTAGCTCGACATATGGAGGCAATGCGCCAGGCCGAGCGATGGATGAAGGTGAGCAGTCGACACCCTAGAGTAGTCAATCCTTTAGTGTTGAGTACCCATTTGACATGCGTTGTCTGTTGCAGGACGTCGCGGAGAGGTCCCGGCAGAAGTCTGAGATGCTTCAAGGGTACGGCGACACGGTACTCCGGGCCGAGGCCTTAGAAGAACAGCTTGTGAAGGCCCGGAAGCACGCCGCCGTGATGCAGTCGAAGCTGGACACCGCCTTCGCCCATTATCACAACGATATCCAAGATATGCAGGCGAAGAGTGACGAGCTCGTGCGGAAGAACAAATCTCTCCGCAACAAGAATAAAGGTACGCGACTGCCTTGTCGGGTACTTGTTGATGGTAGATTGAGGTAGTCTGACCCACTTTGCCTTTGTTAATTGCAGAGCTTGAGACCCGCGTCGATCAGCTGAAGGCTTCAGAGACCGATCTGAAGAACCTCTTCTACTGAGAGCAAGAAGCCCACCAGGTACTGGAGTATGATTATAAGGAGCTTGCTTACAAGTGCAACAAGCACATGGAGCTCCGTATTGCATCGGATCGTGACCTCGTCAACTACTACAAATCCTTGCAGAAGCTGAACGAGGATTGCGAGAAGCTACGGGCTCAACTCAAGGAACTCGAGGAAGTCGTGCTCCCCATCGCGAGGCTACTGGTGCCTCACCCTGGCGGTCCGAAGATAGCTCCACTGGTGGACCGGCTGAAGGAAGCCGCCAGCCGCCTGGCGACCTACGTCAAGCACTTGGCGAAGTCGATCCCCAACCAGGTTCTGGCCTTCATGAAGTCGTACTTCCCGAAGGCTCCTGTGGACGTAGTCGCCGGCGGGCTAGCCGCCAACTGCACTGATGAACAATACGCGGAGCTGCTGGAGCAGATGGCGCCCATTGCTGAACAAGTCGCCGAGAAGCTCAATCTCCAGTAGTCCTGTAATGTTAGCTCGTAGCAGTAGTTGTATATAAACAAAGTTGTAATGAACTTGTTTAAGTATGAATGAAGTAAACTTCCATAAAATGAGTACTCGTTATCGCAATCTGTGAGTGCGGATTCCCATCATGGAGTCGTCGCGAGTAGTCGTACTCGCCAGTTGTCCCATTGAGGGAAATAGACAGTAAAGTAGTTGATAGATAATCAAACTTTATTACTGAAGAAGTACACCTGGATGGCCAGGGCCGTTGTTACAGAGTAGTCATCAGGACCCGGAGGCCGCCTACGGCTAAGTAGTGCTAGGGCGTATGGCCGCTTACAGCAGTAGATCCGTTAGTAGCCGTGTAGGCTGGATCTAGAAGTACATGGTCTCTTAGTAGACCGCTGCTGGAGTCCTTTGTCGCTCGTCGCAGCCCAGGATCCGTTAGTAGCCGCGTGGGCTGGATCCTGGAGAGGAGTAATCCGGAGACAGGAGCCTGGGCCCGGAGGCCGCTTACGGCGAAGGGGTCTTTGACTAGTCGTATAGACTGGAGCCCCCGGAGTAGTCGTATAGACTAGGCGTAGAATCGAAAGAGTTGGTCGATGTTCCACGAGTTGTTGACGTCTTTTCCTTCAAGCATCTGGAGGCGGTAGGAGCCTGGTCCGGTCACCTTTGCAACTGTGAAGGGACCTTCTCAGGGCGAGCTGAGCTTGTGTAGTCCTTCCGTGTTCTGGATGCGGCGGAGGACAAGATCACCAACGTTGAAGGAGCGTTCCTTGATGTTGCGATCGTGGTAGCGTCGGATACCCTCGAGGTACCTTGCTGATTGGACGAGGGCGGCACCGCGAGCTTCTTCGAGTCTGTCGATGTCAACTCGTCTGCTGTCTTCGGATACGCCTTCGTCGTATTGCTCCACTGCTAGTGAATCCCACATGACATCAGCAGGGAGGATTGCTTCGGAGCCGTAGACCAGGAAGTATGGGGATTGTCCCGTTGGCTTGGAAGGTTGAGTACGCAGCCCCCAGAGTGCATTGGGTAGTTCCTTCATCCACTTGCCTCCTTTGGTATTAGCAGCGTCGTGTAGCCGCTTCTTGAGAGCGTCGAGCACCATCCCATTGGCGCGCTCGACTTGTCCATTGGCCCGAGGATGGGCAACTGAGACATATCGGACGTCAATCCCGCCGTTCGCGTACTCCCGGGGCGGGTGATTGTTGAAGTTGGAGCCCAGGTCTGTGATGATGCGATTGGGTAGTCCGTAGCGATGCATGAGTTCATCCAGGAAGTCGAGTACTCTGTCAGCCTTGGGGCATGTAACCGGCTTGACCTCGATCCACTTGGTGAACTTGTCGATGGCCACTTGTACTCGGTTGAATCCACCTGGCGCAGTTGGAAGTGGCCCAATCATGTCGAGCCCCCAGCAGGCGAAAGGCCAGGTTGGCGGTATGGTGACTAGCTTGTAGGTCGGGACGTGTAGCTGCTTGGCGAAGTATTGGCACCCTTGGCATCTTCTGACGAGTTCTTCAGCGTCGCCCAGAGCTGTGGGCCAATAGAAGGCCCGTCGGAAGGCCTTGCTGACCAGCGTGCGTGAGGACGCGTGGTTGCCGCAGACGCCTTTATGGATCTCCTCCAAGATGTCCTTGCCTTCTTGTCGAGGAACGCACTTATGAGTACTCCGGAAGATGCGCCCCGCCTGTAGAGCTTGTCTCCGACGAGGACGTAGGACTTGGCCCGGCGGATGAGTTGCTCGGCCAAGTTCTTGTCCGAAGGAACCTTCTGCTCGCTGAGGTAGTCGATGAAGGGCTGCCTCCAGTCCACGTCGATCATCATGACCTCCTGGCCAGCCGGGGGATGCGCTGGGTCAGTGGTCAGTGGCACCGGCTTCGGGATGGATGGCGCATAAAGCTCGTGGACGAAGACACCCGCTGGTACTTGAGCGCGAGTAGAACCAAGCTTCGACAGGACGTCCGCTGCAACGTTGTTGTCGCGGACGACGTGGTGGAACTCGAGACCGTAGAACTTGTTCTCGAGCTTGCGGACTTCTAGGCAATAGGCGTCAATGTTCTCCTTGTTGCGGTCCCAGGACTTGTTGACTTGGTTGATGACCACTGCGGAGTCGCCGTAGACTAGAAGCCGCTTGATGCCCAGTGAAGCCGCGAGATGGTGCCCGTGAAGCAGAGCTTCGTACTCGGCTTCGTTGTTTGAGACCTTCCAGAAGATCTGCAGGACATACTTGAGTTGTTCGCCCGTTGGAGAGATCAAGAGTACTCCTGCGCCTGCGCCCTCAAGGTTGAGTGAGCCGTCGAAGTACATCACCCAGTGCTCTGGGCGCTCGGTTGGAGTAGGTAGCTGATTCTCCCGCCACTCCACCATGAAGTCGACTAGTGCCTGCGACTTGATGGCTGTGCGTGGCTTGAAGTCGATGTTGAGGGCGTCGAGTTCGACTGCCCACTTGGAGATTCTTCCAGTAGCATCTTGGTTCCGCGGGGATGTCGGCCGAGCGGGTAGTCGGTGACGACGGAAATCGAGTACTCACGGAAGTAGTGTCGTAGCTTCCGCGAGGTGATGAGCACCGTGTACGGGGGGAGCTTCGTACTAGGCGGTAGCGTGCCTTAGATTCACGACGGGGACCTCGCCGACGAAGTAGGCGGGGCGGCCCCGGACCGGATAGGCGTGGCCGTCTTCTGCCGCTCGACGACGATGGCGATGCGACCACGTGAGTAGTCGCGGCGAGGTAAAGCGATGGGCGCTCGCCTTTGCGAGGAGCCGTGAGGACTGGTGGCTTCGATAGGAAGTCCTTGAGCTGGGCAAGGGCTTGGTCCGCCTCTGGAGTCCACACGAACTTCTCTTGGTGCTTGAGTAATTTGAAGAAAGGAAGCCCCCGTTCTCCAAGCTTCGAGATAAATCTGTTGAGAGCCACCATGCACCCAGTCAGCTTCTGGACGTCTTTGATGCACGTGGGAGCTTTCATGCTGGTGATGGCGGAGATCTTCTCGAGATTGGCTTCGATGCCGTGATGGCTGATGATGAAGCCGAGTAGTTTGCCCGACGGTACGCCGAAGACGCACTTGTTCGGGTTGAGCTTCCAGCGGTACTCGCACAGGGATGTGAAAGTCTCTTCAAGATCGTCGATGACCGTGCTGGAGTTTCTGGTCTTGATGACCGCGTCATCCACGTAGGCTTCAACGTTCTTGTTGAGTTGCCTCTTGAAGCAGGCCTGGATAGCTCGTTGGTATGTAGCGCCAGCGTTCTTCAACCCGAAGGACATGGTCGTGTAGCAGTACGTGCCAAACGGGGTGATGAACGCGGTCTTCTCCTGGTCTTCTTCCTTTATCGCGATCTGGTGGTACCCGTAGTAGCAGTCGAGGAAGAAGAGAAGGTCGCAGCCCGTCGTGGAGTCGATGACTTGGTCAATCCGCGGCAACCCGAAGGGGTCCTTGGGGCAATGCTTGTTGAGGTCAGTGTAGTCGACGCACATCCTCCACTCGTTCGAGTTCTTCTTGCAGACGAGGACGGGGTTGGCGAGCCACTCAGGATGGAAGACTTCTCTGATGAAGCCAGCCGCGATTAGTTTGGCGAGTTCCTTCTTGATGGCGCCCCGTCTGTCGTCGGCGAAGCGGCGGAGGTGTTGTCGCTTTGGGGTAGCTTTAGGATCGACGCTGAGTGAGTGCTCAATCAACTCCCTGGGCACCCTTGGCATGTCCGCTGGTTTCCACGCGAAGATGTCGCGGTTAGCCCGGAGGAAGTTGATGAGCGCGTCTTCCTATTTGGGGTCAAGCCCTGCCCGATGGTGGTGGTCTTGCTGTTGTCGCCTGTCCCAAGGTCAATTGTCTTGACCATAACCTCCTCAGCTGGCTGAGGCTTGTTAGCTTTATCTGACTTCTCCGGGACGTCGAGTTCACTTGGGGAAAGCTTCATCGACGCAGTGTAGATCTCCATCATTGCATTGGGTACTTGATTTGTGGAGGCGATCTCCACAGCTTCCGTGTCGCAGTCGTGCGATATCTTCAAGTCCCCTTGCAGCGAGAGTACACCTGCTGGACTTGGCATCTTGAGTACCAAGTAGGCGTAGTGGGGTACCTCCATGAACTTGGCGATAGCCGGTCTGCCGAGGATGTCATGGTAAGACGTCTCGAAGTCCGCGACTTCGAACTTGATGTACTCGGTATGGTAGTTTTCCCGAGATTCCCCGAAGGTAACTGGCAGGTCCACTGAACCCAGTGGGATAGCTGCGTTCCTGGGGACGATGCCGTAGAAGGGCGAGATGCTCTTGGTGAGCATGTGGGTGATGTTGAGCTTCATCTTCTTCAAGGTCTTGGTGAAAAGGACGTTAAGCCCGCTTCCACCGTCGATGAGGACCTTGTTGAGCTTGGAGCCCGCGGCCACCGGCTTCAGGACGAGTGGGAACCGTCCTGGTTCAGAGAAGCTAGTCCATTGATCCGCGCGGGAGAAGGTAATGGGTACCTCCGACCACCTGAGAGGGGTCCGAACCGCTGGTTCGATGCTCATGACTTCTCGACGGGTAGCCTTTTGGACCCGTCTGCTGGGTAGTCCGCCGAAGATGACGTTGACCGTCCTGTCGGGTTCCTCGAAGTCGCCATTGCCTTCGTCGGTCTTCTTCTTGCCTTTCTTGTCGTGGGGGTGCCGCGGCTCTGGAGTATCCTTGAGTGCTCGCCTGAGTTGGTAGCACTGCTCGGTGGTGTGGTTGCCGTCCAGATGCCATGGGCACTTCTCCTTCAGCAAGTCTTTGAAGCCGCTGGAGGTCTTCTTCGAGTTCTCCTTCGCAGGGCGCTGGATAGCCGCGGCGGTGTTGTACGCTTGCGCTTGCGGTTGGGACCCGAGTAGTTGTTGTTGTTGCGACCGCCTTGGTTCCCATTGTTGCTGCTGCCGCCGCCCGTGTTCTGTTTGCTCTTGCCACGGATGGCGTCGTACTTGGCGTTGGCCTTGTCTTCTTCATCGGCCCAGGACGTGATCATGTCCTTGAGGTGGGTGATGGAGCTTGGGCGGCGACGGCCGAAGTCTTCGAAAGTGCGACAGTGATAGAGACCGTCTTGGAAGAGGTCGATGACTTCTTTGTCAGAGACATCGACTATTGTGGCGCGCTTGTCGAAGAAACGCCATGTACTTGCGAAGGGTCTCGCCTTGTTCTTGCTTCACCATGGCTAGCTCTATGCGAGTACCCGAGCGGCCCATAGCGCCCGCGAAGTTGCTGGTGAACTACTCCTTCAGCTGGTCCCACTTGTCGATCGAGTACTTTTCGAGTGACTCGAGCCATGTGAGCAGGGCTTGGTCCAGGCAGAAGGGGAAGTAGAGGCACTTGGTGTCGTTGTTGCCACCAGCATTCTCGATGGAGAGGGCGTAGCACCTGAGCCACTAGATGGGGTCTTACTTCGCGTCGTACTTGGTGATTCCCAGGGGTTTGAATTTTTCCGGGAGGAACAAGTTGCGAAGCCGAGGAGAGAAGGCGGGGAAGCCGTCGTTGTCGCCTACGGTGGCGGACTTCTTCCGCCGCAGTTCTTCAATCTTCTGGCAGGCATCGAAGCCGCCCTGTGAGGCTCTGGAGACGTGGCTGTTCGCGTGGCCTCGGCCACCGCGGTTGCCTCCGCCACTAGCCCTCCTGTTAGCCCCGTGGTTGGAGCTTCCGCCGTCGCTGCCTCCGCCACCAGGGTCGCGATGACGGACGAGCTCACGATCGCCGCCAGTAGCCGCAGCGCTGTTGCCACCTTGAGAGGGTCCGCCGGCCGTTGCATGAGTACGGTTAGGATTAGCCGGCAGCTCGGCTCGAGTACGGTTACGACCAAGGTCTGTGCTGCGACTTGTGGCTTCGTTGTTCCTGGCGGGGGTGGCTGAGCGACCCTGTTGTCGACTCGCACGAAATAAGTGTCTTCTGCAATCTTGGCGATGACTTCTCCAGCACGCATCCCCTGAGCTTGGTGTGCGATCGCCGTGATCGACATGAGGCATTGTTCCGGGGTGGTGTGTACCCTACTCTCGACTTGGTCGAGAGCCTCTGCGAGGTTGCGGATGAGGAGGCTGTCTCGAACATGCCAGCGTCGTTCGTTCTGCTTTCTGTTACGCTCACGTCGAGCGTCCCTATTGGCGTCGGTCTCATCCGTGGGGGCTTCAGCAGACAGCTCGTCTGCGGAGATGTCTTCAAGGTATCGGTCGTCTGCTGTCCCTGAGGGTCCTGGCGTGTCGCCGGCAGCCATGAAGACTTGGTGGTCGGGGTTGCCAAGACTGGAGTCAGAACTTGCCACCTCCGTTGGGGTGTACTCCTCAGCTCGAGCGAGTGGTGTTCCCTCCTGGAAGTGAAGCGAGTCGAGGTAGGCAACGTAGCGTGAGTTCCCGCTAGTAGGTCAGCAGGCTTGCGGTCCGGCCAGTAGACGAATCTCCCGGCGGGTGTAGATGTTATAACCAGCCCGGAAGCCGGTCCTGACAAGGGTTGCTCTGTAGAGTTGTCCTCGGACTCAGGATCCTCAGGGTCCGACCCGAAGTCGAACTCGTACGCGGAGTCCGAGTAGAAGTCGAAGAGGGGGTTGGAGTCCGAGGCGTGGCCGGGAGCAGTGTTGGAGTCCAAGTCGTACTCGGGTACGGGCTCCTTGCCGGTCCGGCGCGTGGTGGGAGCCTTCGTGTGGGCCCTGCCGACGTCGCGGGGGCCACATGTGAAGCGCTCACGGGGTGGGCTGTCCGCATGCAATGGCTGAGTAGCCGGCTCGCATACGATGGCCCACGGGGACGTCGAGCTCGAGTTGGAGGCGGATCCAAGCTCGAAGTCGGCGTGCTGGTCGAAAAGAGAAATTTCGCCGAATTTGCCGGTGAGTTCGCCCGTGACTACTTCGGGAAGTGTCACGAGGCTAGTCTCCGAGTTGGGCGGCATGGTGAGGCGGCGCTGGAAGGATCCAGCGCCGTCCGCAGTGCAGACCTAGGCGCCGAAGACGAAGGTGTCGCCGCGGTTGAAGGCGGCGGTTGGCTTGATGTAGACGAAAGCCGTCGAGTTTGCCATGTGATCTTGGGCGAGATCCCCTACCTCGCGCGCCAGCTGTTGGTGTTTTAGACCGGCAACCTACTAAGGGGAGTACCCGAAGTAGATGAATGTGGCCTCGCCGAGATCGGTAACTCGAAGGAAGAGACACGTGGCACACAATTTAGACAGGTTCGGGCCGCGAGGTGCGTAATACCCTACGTCCTGTATGCTACGTAGCTCTGGATTGATTGGGTGCGATTACAAGATGATGCAATCTTAAGCCGTGAGAGAGAGAGGGATCCCTACCTTGGCTTATATAGTCCGGGAGGCAGGGTTACAAGTCGGTTCAGGGAGAGAGTACAAGTCGAGTACGTCTAGGAGTCCTCTATACAGTGTCGGACATGTATAGGTTCCTATCCGAGTACTTCTCCTCTGCAGTCCTTGTGCTTCACGCCATCAGGTGTCGTGCATCACAAGTCGAGTAGTCCCAGGGGCCCACCGAGTAGTCGGTCCTGGTACCCACCGAGGTAGTGGGCCCAGGGAGGTCCATACGACACCGTGCTGAGCTGGAGCCATCTCACCGGTTCCCACCAATGGAGGACCGCCGGAGCGCCGCCGTCGTTGGGGAGCAGAGCCGGCCGCCAACTTCCTCTGCGAAATCCGACCGCCTCCGCATCTCCGTGCCGTTGGTAAGCACACAATAATCTTGATCCCCTCGACCTCCTCTTTCTATTCCCCGCCGGCTAGGCGAGCGCGGGCGCACGGTCCGCCGGCGATTTGGCCTCCCGGGACCGCCGCACCGCCCTGGCTATTTGGATGGAGCAGAGGTAGGGGATGAGGGCCGGCCAATTTGCAAATAGCCCCTGAAGTTTCTTTTAATCTATAAGTTAGACTACACCCCCTTGCATCTTTTTCTAGTTTAACCTTAGATCCATTGGATGCTTGCAATCAGATCCAAACCAAGCCCCTTTTGTAGATCTAACCCCGATCTTTATTCTTTTTGCGAACACTATTGCATGTGTCTTGCAGATCTTCTTTGCTAGCCCCTAAAATCTGTAGATAATTGCATATAGGTCCTTCCAATCCTGTTTAATCCATATCTTCCATGTTTTAGATCCGTTTTTATTCATTCAAGTTGCGTTGGGTTCATAAAAATGTAAAGTACGTGTTAGTGGAGAGTTTTCACCATGATTATTTTCTGAAAATTTAATTGATATTAATTTTGAGTAATGCTTTATAAACATGTATTTTCGAAATAAAATCTATATAGATCTATACACCATTTTCATAATCAAATTTAATTTGATTAATGTTTCTCTCACATGCTTTTGTAAATAAAATCTAATTAGATATTTTACCTGGTTTTCCATAAGTCAAATATTAATTTGCTTAATGATTAATTAATCTTTTCTAATTGAAAGTTGATTAGGCTTTTACATCGGCTTTTATAATAAATATTAATTTTATTAATGCCAATACCATAATGTCTTTGATAATAATATGATCTACTCGAATTACAAAGTTTCGTTTAGATTGTTCTTATAGTTTAGTTTTTCTAAATTAAATGTTTAATTGGTTAATTCATATATGAATCTTTATAAATAAAACTTGATTAGTTCTTTACACCGGTTTTGTAAATAAAGTTTAATTTGCTTTAATTCCAACATGGGATATTTTATTTATGAAATATCCTTACATATATTTTGTTAATCAAAATAAATCTAGTTCATAGCCTTGTTCTCTTATTTATGGAGACCATTCGTTAGACGTTCTTTATCAAGCCATATCTCAGTGTGATCTTTCTGGTTCTTGCTCAATCTTCCACAACCATCTCTTTAAAGCTAACCAAGCCTTTCCCTTTCAAGCACACTTTGTGGTCTTTAGTGATCCACCTAATCGAGCCTACCCTTTAGTGCGTTCTTTTGAAGTTTTTGGTGCTTTGTTCTTAGTATGCTTGTTTGTTGGCTTTGTCTATGTTTATGCCCGATGATTGATGCGCTTAGAGTGAACGCCGTTCGAGAAGTTTTGAAGAGCTTGAAGTTGAAGATTCTGAGCAACTACCCTTTGGTTGAAGGCAAGTGTGCCCTTGCTCTTCTGTCCTAAGAATTATATCTAATCACTCATTGCATTGCTTGCATTAGTTTTGATGGGTTCCTATTAAGGATTATGACTAGTTTCTTTTTACCCTTGCCTTGTATAACTGGGTTGTTTAATTAATCTTGATGGTAGATCTTGCTTAGTTTGCTTAACTAGGTTGGTAATAAACAACATGGATACTCTTTTACTCTATGTTCCAATGTGATATGTGATGTTTAATATAGAAGACCATATGTTTAATCGGAACTTGGAGAACCACCCAGGACAACAGTGCAACCACAAGAACTATATGGCTCTGGTCTTGGCTGAGTAATTAGGGAAGTCTTTGTGTGGTCATTACTCGCATAGTAGTTTGGGGACGGAGGAATGCATTTATGGCTCTTCTATTCCGGAGTGGTATTGGAACGGAAGTACTATATGGCTGACGGTCCGTGAGTAGAAGTGTGGTATGAAACATATCCTCTATGACATACTACTAAGGACTAATATGCACGGGAGGACTCTTTGTAAAGGCCTCGTAGCGTCCCTATGCAGCCACACCTCGGTAGTGTGGTATTGTGCCTACTTTTGCACAGCGTGGTTGGGTGCAAAGCTCTTTGGAGTTTTTACGTGACTTGTGGTGAAAGTGTACAACCTCTGCAGAGTGTAAAACTAATCGATTAGCCGTGCTCATGGTCAAGAGCGGCCTGGACCCTCACATGATAACTGAACTTGAAGATGGACTTAAATCGTGCTCTCTGCTTATTCTTGTCATATTCTTATGGTGTATCTTATCTTATGCTTAATGTGGGTTGGTATATATACTTATACTTTGTTAGTAATCAGGTGCTAATAAATTTTGGCCAACTAAAATGCTAAATGCTTATAGCCCGGTCCACTATAAAGCCTTTGCATTCATATCTTTTCCACACTTGCTGAGTACGACAAGTGCTCATCCTTGCTATGAACAATGTTGCTCAGAAGGAGGAAGCTACCATGGAGTTTGCTGAAGATGTTGCTGAGTTCTAGGCGTACGCAACCCCCAGTCGACTGCCTGTGATGTTTGGAGCCTTCGTTTCCAGGATTAAGGTAAATTTTGATAATCTTCCTTTTTCTTACGTGATATTGTTTCTGTATACACTTATATGTCACTATATGCATGAAACTTGATCCTGGCATGCATATAGGTTTGCAATTGGTTTTCTTTGGAAAAACAGGTGTGACAGGTGTCAAGCTGAGCACCTCAGTGCCAGCATGGCTACGAGAAACTCAGAAAAGCGGCGTCAGCAAACGAGTCAGAAGAAACAAAGTGAAGACAAACTGAAGTCGGGAACTTACATCTTGGAGCGCACCCGGGCCTTCTTCACCGGGCGGTCCGACAAGCCCAACTCGGGGGCTGCGCGTTTCGGGCCCTACTCGGGGGCTGCGCGCCGCGTCCTCGCAGACTCAGGGGCTGCTCCACTTCGACCCGCGGTCTCAGTGGTGGCGGCATCCTCCCCTGCGCGCTCGGGGGCTGAGCCTACGACCTCTACGACGGTCGGGGACGAACCTTGGCCCCTGCCGGCGACAAGGGACACGTGAACTTTTGGGGCTCCACTGCCCCGGATGAGTAGCGACTGCAAGCGCCGCGGGGCAGCACTAGGTTCTGCCACTGGCTGCACGGTCGGCGCCGACACCAAGTCTGACGATCTCCCCCGCGACCGGCGCCTCTGCAAGGAGTCGGAGTCGGGGCACTCTGATCCGTCATAAATTTGACAGGCGGACGACGGCCTTTCTTTCGACCTTCTCGGAGGGTCGGCTTGACAAGGCGTAGGTCTCCGCGGCTCGGGAGCACCCGTCCTACCGGGAGTCGCACGAGAACGGGTGATCCATTGGTCCTCTTGGACGGGGGGAGCCACCGGGCGTGAGCTCGAGCCCACGGTCTTGTCGCGCCTCACCGCCCGCGGCCGGTGCGGCGACGACACTTCAACGCCGCGGGGCACGGATGACGAGGATGACCCCGACATGTTGCTCTAGTCAATTGCCACGCTAGCGACGTCACCACTCCAAGATGGCTCGGGCGACGGGTCCTCATTGGAGGAGACGCCCGACTCCCCCACCTTCCGCCTTTTGATACAGTTGTCGTTGCGATCGCGCTTGGCGATCTGGCGCTTCTTGTGCTGCGTCTTGTGCACAGCCCGCCTCTCCTCCGCCGCGACCTTTTTTTGGTTGAAGATCACCTCCTCCGGGAGAGGCACCTTGGCCGGGACGAGGTGGGCACACTTCAACTGCAACGGCAAGAACACTCCAAGATTAGCCTCGAGGACATCATTCCACGGCGAAGGTCGAATGTAAACTTCTCGAGAAGACGGGCAACTTACAATTTTCTTTGTCCCCGTGTTGGGGAGCATGGGAAGCATTCGCGACGGCGGCCACGAATAGGTCGATCTCCCGATCGCCTGCGCCACTCGGCGCTGAACCTCGAGCGGCGACGGAAGCTCCGGCGCGGCCACGGTCCCCGCCCAGGGGGCTCTCTCGGCAGTCATGTCACAGAGACGGAGCGGCCATCTTCGAAGCGGCACAACTCCTCGGGCGTGGTACTGCCCGACCACTTCCTCCAAGGTGATCCCGGCGTCTCGCAGGCGTCCCCGCACGGCCTAGTGGGACTTGAGCATCTTCTCTTGCTCTGTCTTGGCGGGACCGTCCGCCCAGTTCCTCTGCGACTTCGCAATGGAGCAGCCGGTGTACGCTGGAAGCGCGTGCTCGAGGTCGTTCCGCAGGTAGAACCATCCTTTGTGCCAGCCACTGTTCGAGCTGGTCAAAAGCGCCGGGATGTAGTCATCTCACGGCTTTGCTTCATCCAGAGGTTGGCACAGCCAATCGTCGCCGCACGGGATCCCTCCCTCAGGCAGGTGAACCTGAAGAAGTACCGGAACAGATGCCAGTGCGCACCGATGTCGAGGAACCCCTCACACATTGCCTCGAAGGCGGCCATCTGTTGGACGCTGTTCGGGTTGAGGTGCTGGAGTTGCAGCCCGTACGCGAACAGCACCCCTCGGTTGAACCGTCCGGCAGGGACGGAGAAGCCGCGCTCGTCGAAGGCCACGAACGACATCACGTACCCACTGGGCAGGTGTGGCACAGACTCGCCAGCGGGGACGATCCACTCAATGGCCTCGGTGAGAGGAGGCAGCTGGCCCGCCTCAACGAGACGAAGGATGCTTGCGGGAGATGTTGGAAAGCGTCCAATTCGACATCTCGTCAGTGAAGTCTTGGACGGGTTTCAAGCACGAGCGGCAATGGCACTGTGGACGCGAAAGAAATCGGAGCACGGAGGACGAGTGTAGGAGAAAGAAGAAGTAGAAGGGAAAGCGAAGTCCCAAACCCGCGCACGATGCACGGCTTTAAAGGGTACATGCCTGACCCCTCACCTTCGATGCTAGGCCCACCGTGTCAGCAGGACTCCTGCCCACTCACGCGCGCGGCCCGGTGAAACGACCGCCCATTCACGTAATGCCTCGGTCTCCGTGGAGTACGGACGCACAGAGTCCGCGCACAGTCATGATGGCGCTGTCACGTCCGTCAGGTCGGTCAAGATGCTCGCGCCCATTACTGCGCCCACGTCGCCATGACGGCAGTAACCGCTTCGATGAAACCACCAAAGCTACAATGGCTACAATTACAAACAAAAGCTCGCGAGCGAGTCTCCAACTCACTCACGAGCTCGGGGGCTACATCCGACGGATGCACTCGCGCGCACCCACCGAGAACTTGAAGAACACCTCCAACACCAAGACTCACCGGTTGAGCCTGAGCGCGACTCCTCAACTCCCACTCAGGCTCGGGGGCTACTGACGAGGGCCCAGATTAGGGGGCCCCTTTGACGGCAAAATTATCCCACTTGAAAACAACAAAATCCTCGTCCACAAGGTGAAGACTTCTGTCACCTGGCGGCAGCTTGAGGATGGTCGTACCCTTGCTGATTACAACATGCAGAAGGAGAGCACACTCCACCTGGCGTTGCGTCTCGGAGACGGCATGAAGATCTTCGTCAAGACCCTGCACCGGCAAGGCACCTGATCTTCACTCGGGTGGCGGCCTCTCCGACAACTCTCCGCCTCGCATGACAAGTCCGGCTCCGATTAGCGTGTGGGCCCAGACACACGGCTCGGGCGAGGCCACCAACGCGTGTGTGGAGGTGAATCTCCACATCACACAGGAACGACAGCTGGCGGCCATGCAGGCGACCTACCCCGGCAGGAGCCTTAATGCGAGCCTGACTAGCCGCGCAACCATCACATCACCATCAACTTCCACTCTACCACACGCAAAGCTCAGCCCGAGGCACTCGAGCACCCTCTACGACGCACGCAGGCCTAGACTTAGGCTCACGCGTGGCAAGTCAAGCAAGTACTCGGGCAGACTAAGGCAAGACCAAACTACTCAAGGAAAAGGCCAAGTGTCCCAGAGTGAACAGCTCGACCCGGCCACGCGGCGGCTGTCGTATGGACCTCCCTGGACCCACTAACTCGGTGAGTACCAGGACTGACTACTCGGTGGGCACCTGGGACTACTCGGCTTGTGCCACACGGCACCTGATGGCGTGGGTGCAAGGACTACGGTGGAGAAGTACTCGGATAGGAAGCTATACATGTCCTGTACTATGTAGAGAACTCTAGACGAACCCAACTAGTACTCTCTCCTCAAACCGACTTGTAACCCTGCCTCCCGGACTATATAAAGCGAGGCAGGGACCCCTCTCTCTCTCATACGCATCATCTTGTAAACACACCCCATCAATTCAGAGCTACGCAACATACAGGACGTAGGGTATTACGTACCTCGCGGCCCGAACCTGTCTAAATTGTGTGCCACGTGTCTCTTCCTTCGAGTTACTGATCTCGGTGAGGCTACATTCATCTACCTCGGGTACTCCCCTTGGTAGGTTGCCGGTCTAAAACACCGACAGCTGGCGCACCAGGTAGGGGATCTCGCCGAAGATATCATGGCGAACTCAATGGCTTCAATCTTCATCAAGCCAATCATCGCTTTCAACCGTGGCGACACCTTCGTCTTCGGGTCTTGGGTGTGCACTGATGACGGCACCGGATCCTTCCAACGCCGCCTCACCATGACTCCCAACCCGAGCACTGGGCTCGTGACGCTTCCCGAAGTAGTCACGGGCGAACTCGCCGGAAAATTCGGCGAAATTTCGCTCTACAACCAATACGCCGATTTCGAGCTTGGATCCGACTCCAACCCGAACTCGACGTCCCTGTGGGCCATCGCATGCGAGATGACTATCGAGCCATCGTGTGCGGACTCCCCACTCCATGAGCACTTCCCATATGGCCTCTGCAATGCTAGCAAGGCCCACACGAAGGCTCTCACTGCGCGCCGGGCCGGCAAGGAGATCGTCTCCTACTACACCTCGGACTCCAACCCCGTCTCCGGCTACTACTCGGACTTCTCCTACAAGTTCGACTTCAGATCAAACCCGGACGAGCCCGAGTCCGAGATCTCCACGACCGAGCAACCGCTGTCAGGACCAGCTACCGGCCTGGTTATAACATCTACACCCGCCAGGAGATTTGTCTACTGGCCAGACCGCAAGCCTGCAGACCTGACAGACATGAACTCACGCTGCGTCGCCTACCTCGACTTGCTTCCCTTCCAGGAGGGAACACCACTAGCTCCAGCAGAGGAGCACACTCCAACAGAGGTGGCGACTACCGACTCCAGTCTCGGCTCTCCTGATCGTCAAGTCTTCATGACTACCAACGAGACGTCGGGACCTTCAGGGTCACGGCTTGACCGTTACCTCGAAGATATCTCAGCAGACGAGTTGTCTGCCAATGCACTCGCAGACGAAACCAGCGACGACAAGAACGCCTGACGTGATCGCAACAGGAAGCATAACGAACGGCGTCGACGTCTCCGTGAGAGCCTCCCCATACGGAACCTCACAGAGGCTCTTAATCAAGTCGAAGGCCAGGTGCATGCTACCCCTGAATAGTGCCTCATGTCTATCACTACGATAGCACGTCAGGCTCAGGGGCTACGTGCGGGAGAAGTCATCACCAAGCTCACGGAGAACGCCTACTTCATGAGAGTCGACAACAGAGTCACTCAAGTGCCTCCCCTCAGAACTCGCGAAGCCGACCATGAAGCCACAAGCCGTAGTCCAGCAGACAACGGATGCAACCGTACTCGAGGAGAACTACCACAGAACCCCAACCGCACTAGGGCATCAACTGGAGGACCTTCTCAGGGCGGTCACAACGCTGGTGGCGCTGGCGGCAGTCGCGCCGTGGTGGCTCATGGCGACGCCGGTGGCGGAGGCAGCGGCGGTGAGAGCTCCTCACACGGGGCTGGAAGGAGAGCCGGTGGCGGAGGCGATCGCGGAGGCCGTGGCCACGCAGACAGCCACGTCACTAGTGTCTCATGCGGCAGCTACGATGCCCGCCGTAGAATCGAAGAAATTCGATGCAAGAAATCCTCCACGGCAGGTGAGAACAATGGCTTCCCCGCCTTCTCCGCTCGACTTCGCAATCTGCTGCTCTCGGAGAAATTCAAGCCTCTCGGGATCACCAAGTACGATACGAAGCAAGATCCAGTACAGTGGCTCAGATGCTATGCCCTCTCCATCGAGAAATGCTAGTGGCAACAACGACACGAAGTGCCTCTACTTCCCTTTTTGTCTAGACCAAGCTCCACTTACATGGCTCGAGTCTCTCGAGAAGTACTCGATCGACAAGTGGGACCATCTCAAGGAGCAGTTCAGCAGCAACTTCGCGGGTGCCATGGGACGCTCGAGTACTCGCATGGACCAGGCCATGGTGAAGCAGGAACAGGGCGAGACCTTGCACAAGTACATGCGACGCTTTTTCGATAAGCGCGCCACTCTAGTCGATGTCACCGACAAGGAAGTCATCGACCTTTTGCAAGACGGTCTCTACCACCGTCGCACCTTTGAAGACTTTCGTCGCCGCCGCCCGAGCTCCATCACCAAGCTCAAAGACATGATCACTTCATGGGTTGACGAAGAAGACAAGGCGAACGCTAAGTACGACGCTATTCGCGGCAAGAGCAAGCAAAGCGCGGGCGGCAGCAACAACAACAACCGGGATCAAGGTGGTCGCAACAACAACTACTCGGCTCCTAATCGCAAGTGCAAGCCAGACAACACAGTTGCAGCTATCCAACGCCCTACGAAAGAAAACTCGAAGAAGACCTCCGGTGCCTTCAAAGACTTCCTGAAAGAGAAGTGCCCGTGGCACCTAGAGGGCAACCACACTACCGAGCAGTGCTACCAACTCCGGCGAGCACTCAAGGACTCCTCACGACAAGAAAGGCAAGAAAAAAGTCGACGAAGGCAACATTGACTTCAAAGAACCCGACAAGACGGTGAACGTCCTCTTCGGCGGACTACCCACCAAACGGTCTCAGAAGGCCACTCGACGGGAAGTCTTAAACATTGAACCAGCAGTTTCGACCCCTCTCAGGTGGTCGGAGGTACCCATCACCTTCACCCGTGTGGATCAATGGACAAGCTTCTCTGAACCAGGACGGTTCCCCCTCGTCTTGAAGCCGGTAGTTGCGGGCTCCAGACTCAACAAGGTACTCATCAACGGTGGGAGTGGGCTCAACGTCCTTTTCACCAAGACCTTGAAGAAGATGTAGCTCGACATCACTCACATGCTCACCAAGAGCACGTCACCTTTCTACGGTATCGTCCCCGGGAACGCGGCTATCCCACTGGGCTCAGTGGTCCTGCCAGTTACCTTCGGGGAAACCAGAGAAAACTACTGCACCGAGTACATCAAATTCGAAGTCGCGGACTTCAAGACTTCCTACCATGCCATCCTCGGCAGACCAGCTATCGCCAAGTTCATGGCGGTACCCCACTACACGTACTTGGTACTCAAGATGCCAAGTCCGGCCGGTGTACTCTCGCTACAAGGGGACTTGAAGATATCCTTCGACTGCGACACGAAAGCTGTGGAACTCGCAGCCACCAACCAAGTACCCAACGCCATGATGGAGATCTATGTTGCATCAAAGAAGCTTGCCCCAAGTGAACTTGACATCCCAGAGAAGTCGGACAAAGCCAACAAGCCTCAGCCATCTGAAGAAGTGCAAGTCAAGGCAATTGATCTTGGGACAGGCGACAGCAGTAAGACCACCATGATCGGGGCAAGTCTTGACCTGAAATAGGAAGATGCGCTCATCAACTTCCTCCAGACTAATCGAGACATCTTCGCTTGGAAACCAGCAGACATGCCATGGGTGCCCACGAATCTGATCGAGCACTCACTCAACGTCGACCCTATAGTTACCCCAAAATGACAACACCTCCGCCGTTTTGCCGACGACTGACGGGATGCCATCAAGAAGGAACTCGCCAAACTACTCGCGGCTGGCTTCATCAGAGAAGTCTTCCATCCTGAGTGGCTCGCCAACCCCGTCCTCGTCTACAAGAAGAACTCCGACGAGTGGAGGATGTGCGTCGACTACACCGACCTCAACAAGCATTGCCCCAGGGATCCCTTCGGGTTGCCGCGGATAGATCAAGTCATCGACTCCACGGTGGGCTGCGACCTACTCTGCTTCCTAGACTGCTACTCCGGGTACCACCAGATTGCTATCAAGGAAGAAGACCAGGAGAAGACCGCGTTCATCACCCCGTTCGGCACCTACTGCTACACGACCATGTCGTTCGGGTTGAAGAACGCCGGCGCTACCTACCAACGAGCTATCTAGGCCTGTTTCAAAAGACAGCTCAACAAGAACGTCGAAACCTACGTGGATGACGTGGTCGTCAAGACTAGAAACTCCGACACGCTCATCGCTGATCTTGAAGAGACTTTCGCATCCTTGCGAGAGTACCGCTGGAAGCTCAACCCGAACAAGTGCGTCTTCGGCGTACCATCGGGAAAACTACTCAGCTTCATCATCATCCATCACGGCATCGAAGCCAAGCCCGAGAAGATCTCCACCATCACCAATATGAGAACTCCCACCTGCATCAAAGATGTCCAGAAGCTTACCGGGTGCATGGCAGCCTTGAACAGATTCATCTCGAAGCTTGGAGAACGGGGGCTACCCTTCTTCAAACTACTCAAGCATCAAGAGAAGTTCGTGTGGACTCCAGAGGAAGATCAAGCTCTTGCTCAGCTTAAGGATTTCTTATACAAGCCGCCAGTCCTCACAGCTCCTCGCAAAAAGGAGCAGCTACTGCTCTATCTTGCTGCGACTACTCACGTGGTCAGTTCCACAATCGTTGCCGAGCGGCAGGAAGACGGCCACGCCTACCCAGTCCAGCGACCTGTCTACTTCGTCAGCGAGGTCCTGTCGGAATCTAAAGCACGCTACCAACCAGTACAGAAGCTACTGTATGCAGTGCTCATTACCTCGCGGAAGCTACGACACTACTTCCAGGAGTACTCGATCTCCGTCATCACCGACTACCCGCTCGGTGACATCCTACGGAACCAAGATGCTACTAGAAGAATCTCCAAATGGGCAGTCAAACTCGGCACCCTCAACATTGACTTCAAGCCACGAACAGCCATCAAGTCGCAAGCACTAGTCGACTTCATGGCAGAATGGCGGGAGAATCAGCTACCAAATCCAACCGAGCGACCAGAGCATTGGGGGATGTACTTTGACGGCTCACTCAAGCTCGAAGGTGCGGGTGCAGGGGTACTCCTATTTTCTCCAACGGGTGAACAACTCAAGTACGTCCTACATATCTTCTGGAAGGTCTCAAACAATGAAGCCGAGTACGAAGCTCTACTACATGGGCTCCGCCTCGCAGTTTCTCTATGCATCAAGCGACTACTAGTCTACGGCGACTCTGCAGTGGTCATCAACCAAGTCAACAAGTCTTGGGACCGCAACAAGGAGAACATGGACGCCTACTGCCTAGAAGTCCGCAAGCTCGAGAACAAGTTCTACGGTCTCAAGTTCCATCACGTCATTCACGACAACAACGTTGCAGCGGACGTCCTATCGAAGCTTGGTTCTACTCGCGCTCAAGTACCAGCGGGTGTCTTCGTCCATGAGCTTCACGCGCCATCCATCCCGAAGTCGGCGCCTACGACCACTGACCCAGCGCATCCGCCAACTGGCCAGGAGGTCATGATGATCGCCGTGGACTGGCGACAGCCCTTCATCGATTACATTCGCGAGCAGAAGGTTCCCAGAGACAAAAACTTGGCCGAGCAACTCATTCGCTGAGCCAAGTCCTACGTCCTAGTCGGGGACAAGCTATACAGGTAGGGCGCCACTTCTGGAGTACTCATGAAGTGTGTCCCCCGAGAAGATGGCAAGGACATCCTGGAGGAGATACACAAAGGCGTCTGCGGACACCACGCATCCTCACGCTCGCTGGTCAGCAAGGCCTTCCGACGAGCTTTCTACTGGCCCACAACTCTGGGCGATGCTAAAGAACTCGTCAGAAGGTGCCAAGGGTGCCAGTACTTCGCCAAGCAACAACACGTCCCGGCCTAAAAGCTAGTCACCATACCACCAACCTGGCATTTCGCCTGCTGGGGGCTCGACATGATTGGACCTCTTCCAACTGCACCAAGAGGATTCAACAGAGTTCTAGTGGCCATCGACAAGTTCACCAAGTGGATCGAAGTAAAGCCGGTCAACTGTCCCAAGGCCGACAGGGTACTCGACTTCTTAGATGAACTCGTGCACCGCTATGGACTACCCCATCGCATCATCACAAACCTGGGCTCCAACTTCAACAATCACCAGTTCTGGGAGTACTGCGAGAACAGCGGGATCGACATTCGGTATGTCTCAGTCGTCCATCCACGGGCCAATGGACAAGTCGAGCACGCCAACGGGATGGTACTCGATGCTCTCAAGAAGCGACTGCACGATGCTGCTAACACAACAGGAGGAAAGTAGATCAAGGAACTGCCCAACGCTCTCTGGGGGCTGCGTACTCAACCCACCAAGCCGACGGGACAGTCACCCTATTTCCTGGTTTACGGCTCCGAAGCTATTCTACCCGCCGACGTCATGTGGGAGTCACCGGCAGTAGTACAGTACGACGAAGGCATATCCGAAGATAGCAGACGAGTTGACATCGACGGACTTGAAGAAGCTCGCGGCACTGCCCTCGTCCAAACAGCAAGGTACCTAGAGGGTATCTAGCGCTACCACGATCGCAACGTCAAGGAACGCTCCTTCAACGTTGGTGATCTAGTCCTCCGCCGCATCCAGAACACGGAAGGACTACACAAGCTCAGTTCGCCATGGGAAGGCCGCTTCACAGTCGCAATGGTGACCGGACCACGCTCGTATCATCTCCAGACACCTGAAGGCGAAGACATCAACAACTCATGGAATGTCGACCAGCTCTGTCGGTTCTACGCATAGTCTCTCGACTACTCTGGGGGCTCAAGTCTACATGATTACTATCGAGCCCTTTGTTGTAAGCGGCCTTCGAGTCCAGGAACTAGTCTCCGGACTACTCTACTCCGAGATCCAGCGTTAACGGCTACTAACGGAACTCGAGCTACTTAGAGCGTCAAGGACTCTAGCAGCGGTCTATCAAGAGACCATGTACTTCAAGATCCAGTCTATACGGCTACTAACGGATCAACTGTTGTAAGCGGCTATGCGCCTTAGCTCTACTCTAGCCATAGGCGGCCTCCGGGTCCTGGCGACTTCACTTGTAAACGGCCCTGGCCATCCAGGTGTACTCTCTCAGTAATAAAGTTCGACTTTTGATCAACTTATTTACTGTGTCTCCCTCAACGGGTCTACTACCGAGTACTACTACTCGCGACAACTCCACAGATGGGCACTCCGCATTGAACATCGCGACAACGAGTACTCATTTGATGGAAGTCTTTTCATTAATACTTAAACAAGTTCATTACAACTTTTTTATATACAATTGCTGCTACAAGCTAACCCTAGAGGATAACTACTGGAGGTTCAGCTTCTCGGCGACTTGCTCTGCAATCGGCGCCATCTGCTCCAGAAGCTTTATGTATTGCTCATCTGTGCAATTGGTGGCTAGTCTACCTGCGACTACCTCCATCGGAGCCTTGGGGAAGTATGACTTCATGAACGCCAAGACTTGGTTCGGGATGGACTTCACCAAATGCTTGACATATGTAGCCAGGCGTCTGGGGGCTTCCTTCAGCCGGTCAACCAGAGGGGCTATCTTCGGCCTGCCCGGGTGTGGCACCAGCAGCCTTGCAATGGGGAGCGTGGCTTCTTCGAGTTCCTTGAGCTGCCCCCGTAACCTCTCGTAGTCTTCATTCAGCTTCTGCAGAGATTTATAGCAGTTGACAAGGTCACGATCTGAGGCGATCCGAAGCTCCATGTGCCTATTACGCTCATGGTCCAGCTGCTTATAATCATACTCAAGTACCTCGCGGGCATCCTTCTCTCGGTAGAAGAGATTCTTCATATCGACTTCTGATGCCTTCAGCTATTCCACTTGGGCCTCAAGATCTACAAACAACTCAAAGGGAGATGTCAGACTACTATAGGGTACCTACAATAAGTACTCGACAGGATGACATCGGGATACCTTTGTTCTTCCGGCGCATCGACTTGTTCTTGCGGACCAACTCATCGCTCTTCGCCTACATGTCCTGTACTTCATTGTGGTACTAGGCAAAGGCACCATCAAGCTTGGATTGGAGCATGGTGGAGTGCTTCCTGGCCTTGTTGAGCTCTTTCTCCAACGTCTCTGCCTGGAGCACTGTATCACCATACCCCTGGGGCATATCGGACTTCTGTCGGGATCTCTCCACGACATCCTGCAGAAGGTAACAATTATTATTCGGGTACTCAAGTCCGGCGGATTTCGACTACTCAAGGGTACTGTTACGTACCTTCATCCATTGCTCGGCCCGCCGCATCGACTCCAAGTTGCGGGCTACTGTCGCCGGGTTGATAAGGTCATCTGCGAGAAGTTCGAGTCCATCACGACTAGTCACCGCGGCCTCGAACATCGGCGTTGAACGGATCGGCTCCGCGTCTTGGATTTCCGGCGAGCGGACGACTACCTCCAGGCTCACCTCCGGCAGTGCATCGCCATGCACCTCTTCGGTCACCCCGGGGGCTGTTGTCTCCGTCGGCTCGGTTGCTGCTCCTGTGGCCACCTCGGTTTCTGGCATGACGCTTCCAAACAACACGGCTTCGGGGATGGTGCTTCCCTCGGCTTCTGCCCCTGCCAACATAGGACATACAGTATCAGTACCCGGGAGCTTTGACTAGTATTCGAGGAAGGCTGCATCGGCGCAGTCTACTTACCTTCTACTACACTGGCTTCAGGCAGTGTAGCCTCTGCGACTGGCGCCACGGCCTCGGCCTGAGGGAGGGGAGCGGACTCCTCGGCAGCAGGCGTGGAGACCTCTTCAGCCGCAGTCATGTTGGGTTCATCTCCTTCCCAGGACAAGTCAGTCGATTTCCTGCACAGTACAAAATCGGTGGTCAACCAAGTAAGACTACCAAGTTACAAGTACTACTCGAGAAAGGTTTCCACTTACAAGCTAGACTGGACGACAGTCACAGTCGGAGCGACAAGTATGATGGCGATATCTACAAGCCCGACTTCGGCGGGCGCCTCTTCTTCAGCTTGAGTCGCTACTAGATCTTCGGCACCAGTAGTCGCGCTCGGTTCTGGCCTCCTCTCCACGGTCGGCGCCTGCGGCTCGACAACTCTGGTCGACCGCTGTGTCATCTACGACACAAGTTCTTCTACGGCGGGGGCTGGGCTGCGGCTTGTCTCAGCCGGCTCGCCCACTGTCTCCCAGTCTTCTCCTTCCCCTTGGTCAACGGGGTCGGATGGTGGAATCTCCTACGAGAACTCAGAATTCAATTATCAGCATACACAATACTGCAAGACAAGTACTCGACTACTCTACTCGAGGAGTTTACCTCTTGAGACGTAGTCTCGGTGACCTTCAATTTCTTGGCGACGCGCTTGCGTGCCACATTGCGCGGCTTCCTTGGCTGTGCAGGGAGAGTGGCCTCCAGGCTAGTCGGTGGATCATCGATGAGGGGCACATTAGGCAGTCCAAGATGGCTGAACCTGGACCACAGCTGGAACCGCTCCTGCAGCGTCTCCTCGTCCTCCTCGTTGGACGTATCTTCAATGGTGACGGTGTCGTCACCCTCGCTGACTTCACGCCGCCCTTGGCCTTGCCCTCCTCTGGAATATCTACAAGTCGAGGAGGGGAAGCTGGGTCGGATACAAACTTCGTCAGGTCATCCTGTAGCAAACAGTTTGGGTGAGTTGGACTACTACAATACAATCAGTACTCGAAGATAAAGTTCTATTACCAACCTTGTTTGGCGGACGAGCCACAGAGTACTCGGGGACTGGGCAGGGTGTGTATGGTGGCATACCTTTGAAGATCCTACCCAGTCTCTCGACGATGTCGTCATCATTGACATCATTACCGGGCATCCTCGACGTGTCGTTGTCGCCCGTATATTGGTACCCGAGGGTATCGCGCGCCATCAGCGGCTGTACCCTCCTCTTCATGAAGCTGAAGGCCACGTGTTCGGCCCTCAGCCCGGCTTCTCTCAAAGCTTTGATCTTCTGCAACAGCTCGGGTAGTTGAATACCCTCCTGCATCGTCGGCTCCGTGTTCCACCAGGGCTGATGCTTCGGTTGCTTCCCGCTTGGCTTCGGCAGCTCCAGGTGGTGGTTGGTGATGTAGAACCACTTCGCCTTCCAGTCTTGGTTGGAGTCGATAAGCTTGTATGACAAGTGCTGCTCGGCGGCGTCCTCACGCATCTGGATGCCGGCTCCTCCGACTACTCTTGGGTCATTGGCGCTCGGCTGCGGCTTCAAGCGGAAGAACTTCCGAAACAAGACCCAGTGGGGCTTGATCTCCATGAAGGCTTCACAGAAATGGATGAAGACGGAGACGTGAAAAATTCTGTTAGGGTTTAGGTTCAAGTACTCGATACCGTAGTACTTGAGGAGACCCTTGAAGAAGTCGCTCGCAGGGAGGGCTAGCCCGTGCTCTACAAACCGGGCGAACATCGGGATCTCGTCGGGGTTCTTCTCCATCGGGTACGGGTCTCCCGCGGCGGCGCGCCACATGTCCATCTCCTTTTCCTAGAGGAAACCGTTGTTCACCAGCGCAAGCAAATCTTCGGTCTTCGCCTTGGACTTCTTCCACTCCTTGTTTGGATTCGGGCGTGGGGGAGATGTCGGCGGTGTTGACCCCTGGGCGGATCCAGCCGCCTCATCACGAGATCTCTTCTTCCCGGCGCCAGTCTTCATGCTCTTCGACGGGGAAGACGTCATCCTCCAAATGCACCGGGTTTTCACTCGCATCCGCTCGGGGGCTTCTCTGGAGGCAAACAACGGCGGCGCGCGTGGATCTGCAGCCTAAGGTGCGGTGGCAGTGGCACGGGTGGTTGACTCTTGCCTAGATCTGTTTCAAATGGCTGCAAATGTGGGAGGTGGAAAACACTACGGGTTTCGGCCTCTATTTATAAGTCAAACCGGTGGCGCTGCAATGGACAGATGGATAAGTATCGGCAGCTGACTCAGCAACGGCCGCCTGACCCTTCATCTTCCAGTAGTCAACGCGCTCCATCTCGGGGGCTCGGCTACGTCTACTCCATTCCCTGGGTAATGACAAGATTCCAGAGAAACTCAGGACACATTCTACAATCAAGATGACCCTTCAATTCGAGAAGAAGTACTCGACTCATGGCTCGGGGGCTCCGTGCCACGTGTCCTTCGGTTTTTTCTCCGGATTTTACGGGATGATCTTGGCAGAACTTCAGATTGACCCTCAGCTTGAATCTACGATTCGACCTAAGGCTCGGGGGCTACATTCCATACGGAATGCGATTCTTTGAATCGCATTTTCCATATGGTTCCTTCTTCAAGACAAGGCGAGTATTATTGAAGACCTTCAAGAGGAGAACTCGAGGACGCTTGGGAACTACTCGAGAAGACTTCAAGACTACTCAAAGATCAGCTGGAGTACCTTCCAGCCTCGGGATGCTTCATGTACTCTTGAGGACTTTTGGCTTGTAGTACTCAGGGACGCCTGAGGACTACTCGTCAAGGCCATCAAGACTACTCGAAACTATCCTGCTCGACTACAAAGTACTCGGGGGCTTGTCTTATGGACCTCCCTGGGCCCACTACCTCGATGGGTACCAGGACCGACTACTTGGTGGGCCCCTGGGACTACTCGGCTTGTGCCACACGGCACCTGATGGCGTGGGGCGCAAGGCCTACGGTGGAGAAGTACTCGGATAGGAAGCTATACATGTCCTGTACTATGTAGAGAACTCCTAGACGAACCCGACAAGTACTCTCTCCTCAAACCGACTTGTAACCCTGCCTCCCGGACTATATAAAGCGAGGCAGGGACCCCTCTCTCTCTCATAAACATCATCTTGTAAACACACCCCATCAATCCATATCTATGCAACATACAGGACGTAGGGTATTACGTACCTCGCGACCCGAACCTGTCTAAATTGTCTGCCACGTGTCTCTTCCTTCGAGTTACCGATCTCGGTGAGGCCACATTCATTTACCTCGAGTACTCCCCTTGGTAGGTTGCTGGTCTAAAACACCGACAGCGGCTTCCCTGACAAGACATCAAGGCCAAGCTTCAATGCAGCCTGACGGACGACGACATACGACGGGACGTACCAGTTGTCAGGCACTGTAGCTCCTTTTTTCCTTCCCTTTGTGCCCCTCCCCTTGTGACTATAAAAAGGAGAGGAGGGCAAACATTATAAGGGTTAGACCCAGATAGGATCGCACACCATCTCCCAGGACCTGGGAACGAACTCCCTCTCCCGACCAGTTTGTAAACCCTACTACGAGCACACTTGGCTCAGGAACACGGCAGCCACGCACGAGACGTAGGGTATTAATCCTCGGAGGCCCGAACCAGTACAAACCCCGTCGTCTCCCGAGCTAACTATCCGAGCTTGACGCACGATCGATAGAAATTTACTGCCGGCGG